>CM050454.1:97177200-102177200 GCA_027563935.2 Costus lasius
ACCACTCAAATTAACAAATGATAACTATTTGCTGTGGAAAACTCAGTTTATTCCTCTCTTCCGAGTTCATAGATTACTTGGTATTGTTGACGGCACCGACCCCATACCATCACCGACTGATCCAAACTTCCATGACTGGATCACCAAGGACCAACTTATCCTCACCTGGATCAACGCTACACTTACCGAAAGTGTCTTCCCCATGGTGGTTGGCCTCAACTCTGCTCACGAGGTATGGACTGCACTTGCTAGAGCCTTTCAATCAAATTCCAGAGCTCGTGTGCTACAACTTAAAAATCAATTACATATGATTCAACGGGGGAGCGACTCTGTTCATGAATATATGCAAAGGATAAAATCTGTTGCAAACAGCTTAGCTGCAATTGGAAATTCGATTCCTGACGCGGACCTAATTATGCATGTTCTTAATCGGCTAGGTCCTATATACGACAATCTTATACCTACCATTACTACACGTGTTGATGATTTCACCTTAGAAGAAGTTCACGGCATGCTCTCCTCTCATGAGCGCCTTCTTCAAATGCGGCACACTGATTTTCTTGCTCCTTCCGTCCACATCGCCAGCCACCAGGACAATTCGTCCAACCGCCACGACAATATCAGCAGCCAAGGTAGAGGCTTAAACATCAGCTATAATACCAATAGCCAAGGCAGAGGCCACAACACCGGCAATCGTGGCCGTGGATGATCCCGTGGCCGAGGCAGAGGTAGATGTCAAATATGCTTTATTCCTGGACACTATGCTCATGAATGTCGCAAAAGGTATGACACAAATTTCTTTGGGGGGTTCTCTCAACAACAAACAAGATTTCAATCTCATCCACGGGCCTACTCAATGACTGCGGCATCACCTAATCCAATTGAGTCACTACCTCCTCATGCATCAGCTTCATGGTATCCTGACTCAGGCGCAACTCATCATGTCACGCCGAACCTTCAGACCTTACAAGGGGCTGCACCTTATGATGGTCTTGATGAAGTCCACGTTGGCAATGGTACAGGTTTGCATATTACTCATGTTGGAAACACATTACTCCCCTCTTATGCTCACAATCTTACCATGCGCAATGTCCTTTGTGTACCATCTATAACAAAAAACCTTCTTTCTGTTCGTCAATTTACTCATGATAACAATGTCCTTTTTGAATTTCATCCTAATGAGTGCTTTGTGAAGGATCGCACAACGGGGAGCACTCTTCTGCAAGGAACAATTAAGCATGGTCTCTATCACATTTCTTCACCGTCCAAAGCCACCTTCCTTGGAGAACGCGTCAGCCCATCACCTTGGCATGCCCGACTTGGCCATCCATCCCTTCGCATCGTTCGACAAATAACAAGCCACTACGGCCTTCCTACTCATCGCTCTACTTCTTCTACTTTATGTGATGCATGCATGAAATCAAAATGTCATAAGCTTCCATTTTCTCCAACTCACAATAAAACTTTGGCTCATTTGGAAATTATTTATTCTGACATTTGGGGCCCTGCTCCTATTCTATCAAATACTGGCTATTCCTATTATGTCTCGTTTATTGATCATCATAGCAGGTACACGTGGCTCTTCCTAATGAAGCGAAAGTCCGATCTATTAGATATTTTCTGCCATTTTCAGAAACACGTGGAACGTTTTTTCAATAAAAAAATTCTAAACGTCCATTCCGATTGGGGTGGGGAGTATCAAGCACTGCATCGGCATCTCATCAATTCTGGCATTGCTCATCGCCTCTCCTGCCCACACACTCCTCAACAAAATGGCACTGCTGAACGTAAGCATCGCCATATAATTGAAACTGCACTTGCCTTACTGAATCATGCATCAATTCCCCTCAAATTTTGGGATGCTGCCGTCACCACTGCTGTCTACCTCATCAACCGCCTTCCCACTCCTCTTCTTCAAAATAACACGCCATTAGGTAAACTCTACAATTGCGCTCCCAATTACAAGTTTCTTCGAACCTTTGGTTGCGCGTGTTATCCTCTTCTACGGCCTTACAACAAACACAAACTTCAACCTCGCTCGGACTTGTGTGTTTTCATTGGCTACAGTAATATGCATCTTGGCTACCGTTGTCTCCATGTTCCCACTGGGCGGATATATATCTCTCGACATGTTATTTTTGATGAAACTTCCTTTCCTTTTGCAACAGCCACACAGCTAGGCTCGGCCTCCGCATCGCCATCTCCGCTCACTTTACCCGGTCTCCTTGGCGCGGTTCCACGCATGCCTGTGCCTGGTATACGGATCCAACCTCCGGTCCAGGCTGACGATAACTCTCCTGCTGCTGCTAATTGCGGTCCATCCACCGCACAGCTCGACTCAACCTCCTCGACACCAAGTTGTGTTGGCACATCTCCACGCCTGCCAGATCATCATATACGCCTCCCGCGTCTACTGTCGGCTGGCGACGAACCCCTTGCCGATGACTGCACGTCTTCCCCGCCTCTTGCCAATTCTTCGGGCTCATCTGCTGCTCCGTCATTGGCGACCGGGCCTTCTCCCGACTCTGCTACACCACCTCGACGCACTCGGCCTCTTACAGATATTTACAGGGACTCTACTCCCATCGTTCTTCACACGAAATTTCGGTGTAAACATCCTCTACCTTCGATCCAGCCTGGCGGGCAGCTATGGCGTCAGAATTTGACGCCCTCCTTCGCAATGGTACCTGGACCTTGGTCCCGCGGCGCACCTCTATGAATGTCATCGGCTGCAAATGGATTTTTCGCTTAAAGCGTCATGCGGATGGTTCTATTGAACGGCACAAGGCTCGCCTCGTTGCGAAAGGTTATCGTCAAATTCCAGGTATCGACTTTACAGATACCTTCAGTCCTGTTGTTAAAATCACAACCGTGCGATTACTATTGGCCATCGCCATAAGCTCCAACTGAACTCTGCGTCAATTGGATGTCTCCAACGCATTCTTACATGGTCATCTCAATGAAACTGTCTTTATGGATCAACCACCAGGATTTGCTCATCCTCAATTTCCTCACCATGTGTGTCATCTTAAAAAGTCCCTCTACGGCCTTCGTCAGGCCCCTCGTGCATGGTTTCAGCGTCTAGGTGGTTGGTTACAACAACACGGCTTCGTTGGCTCGAAAACTGATACCTCTCTGTTCTATCACTGCACTTCCTCCTCCAATGTCTATATTCTGGTCTATGTTGATGATATCCTCATAACTGGCGATAACTCTACATTCATTAATGACTTGATCAAGGCGCTTGGCACTGAATTTGCACTCAGAGATCTTGGTCCGGCACATTACTTTCTTGGCATTCAATTATCTGACCACTCATCCGGCTGTCATCTCAGCCAAAGCAAATATATCATGGATCTTCTTACTCGCGCAAAGATGGATGGCTCGCGGCCTATTTCGACGCCCCTGGCTGTTGAGTCTAAACTTGTCTCCTCCTCTCCTATGGAGGATGCCACACTCTATAGAAGCACCGTTGGAGCCTTGCATTATGCCACTATCACACGACCCGATATTACTTATGCTGTCAATCGTGCATGTCAGGCCATGCATGCACCTACTATCCAGCATTGGGAGGATGTCAAGCGTATACTCCGTTACTTAAAGGGTACCATTCTTCATGGCCTTCTTGTTCATCGAAGCTCTTCTCGCGAGCTACATGCTTATAGCGACGCTGATTGGGCTGGCTCCCTCACCGATCGGCGCTCCACAAGCGGTTTTGCTATATTTCTCGGCCCAAACCTAATCTCCTGGTCCTCTAAGAAGCAGGCTACGGTCTCACGCTCCAGCACCGAGGCTGAGTACAAAGCTCTTGCAAACGCCACAGCTGAAGTCATCTGGCTCCAATCTCTCCTTTCCGAACTTAACTTATCTTCCACCATAACTCCAACTCTCTGGTGCGACAACATTGGAGCTACATACCTCGCGGCCAATCCTGTGTTTCATGCGCGGACAAAACATATTGAGATTGATTTTCATTTTGTCCGGGAACGAGTCGCGGCTAAACAACTCAATATATCATTCATTTCCACACGGGATCAGTTTGCAGATATATTCACCAAACCTCTATCTCGTGTTCGTTTTTTATACTTAAAGACCAAGCTCAACGTTGTACCTACTACCGATGAGCTTGTGGGGGAGTGTAAACGCATCAAACATATTGACTCAGCACGCTTACCTTATCAAGCCGACTGCCACCGTATACACATCGAGGATATTACAGACTCAGCAACAAATATTACAGACTCAGCAACAAATAAACAGCCACCATTGTTTCCCAATAAAGGTGATCTACCTTCCAAGCAAACACCATTGTTTCCCAATAAAGATGATCTACCTTCCAAGCAAAACTAGTCGGAGATCAAATCATATCAAATCAAATCACATATTGATTTGCAAATCAATTGTAAATATTGACATTTATGTATCATAGCACTCTATATATATACGCCTGTATGATTCTTTTGTAAAGACAAGGAGAAATAAAAATATTTCACTCCACATATCTGCTGTGCCCATACAAGTTCTTGGTTGCTCGACATCAACGCCATCTTACACCCGGCACCTGTGATGATGCCCACAAGATAATTCGGCACGAGGCTCGCCACGATCATCATTAGCCCCTCGGTCAAAAGCATGCACATGTACAGGACCAGGCAGAAGTAGATGAAGTGGTCTAATTCTCTCTGGAGGCCGGTCATGTAGTACGTGATTGACGCCGGAATCGTTGAGATCGCGGCTAGGTATGGCGCCGAAGACAGCGTGTTGCTGATCACAAATGCGGCGACGCCGTAGTGTCCATTGAGCCTCTCCCGTCGAAATATCTTAACGAGAACAGCGTTCGATCTCAGTCAATGCAAGTAATTGTCGGGACTAATGATTTTTGTGACCTTACCTTCATATCTTCCACGAAGGAAGGAAACCCTCCTATCGCCATAAAAGTTAGAAATCCAACCACAAACATCAGCATTGTACTCCTGGCCTGGTAGATTACATGTATGATATATAAAATTGTAAACTAAAAATAGATTTTTGTAGTTTTACAGAGATGATTCAGCTCACCTGAATAGATCCATAACTATGTCCAACGTCAAAAAAGGCAGAGCCAATGAACAGACACAGCACCATGTATATTACAAATCTTAGACAATAGTAGCCCAGGTCTCTGTTCATGTTCACGAAGGATCTCTTCGTGAGGATAATGCACTGCTCCGCAAATCCGGCTTGACTCCCCTTCTTCACAAGAGCCATGCCGTCCTGCGCAAAGATCCAACCTCCTCATTAGTTAATCCTGCAAATTGCTAATTACAGTAGCTACCGATGAGTAGTTTAGCCTACCATAGTGCAAATCTCAGTGACTCGTCTGGCTACATCTTGGCATAACTGGGATTGCTTGTACGACGATGTGAGCACATCAATGGCTTTGGAGGCTTTGGTGAGCCCCTTACTGGAACCAGCTTCTTCAGACTCCTGCATGGTTCATTACGAAGTTAATTTTCCAGCTTCATTGATCTTGTTTGTTTAATCAATAACAAGAATCCACCAGACCTTATCGAAGTCTTTGTTTATTGTTCTCAGGAAATGATCCGATGGGTTTCTGAAGGTCGGGCATGGGAAGCCATTGAGAGCGAAGAACTGCCATAAGAAAACAGAAACCCAATCAACTAATTATATGTAACAAGAAAGGATAATATTTTGGTTACCTCAATTGAAGAGCAAGTAGGGCCAAAGTAAATGGTTTTGCCAGAAGAGAGAAGGCAGAGGTTGTTAAAGAGCTCAAACACTTCGCTGCTGGGCTGATGGATGGAGGCGACGATGGTCATCCCATCGAGCTTGGCGAGGTGGGAGATGCGAGTCATGACATGGAAGGAGGCGGCGCTGTCGAGGCCGCTGGTTGGCTCGTCGAGGAAGAGAAGCTTGGGGCGGGTGAGGATCTCGATGCAGATGCTCACCTGCCGCTTCTGTCCGCCGCTGATGCCTTTGGATGCGTAGCTGCCGATCCTGGTGTCCATGGCGTCCTGCAGGCCCATTTCTTGCATGGTCATCTCGGCCCTCTCCCTCGTCTCCGACCGGCTCATGGACTTGGGGAGCTGCAGCTGTGCCGAGTAGTGCATAGCTTCCCTCACTGAGAGCGTCGTCATCAGAATGTCATCTTGTGTCACGTAAGCCTGCATGCAAGAATTTTGCATTAAAATTAAAACTAAGAGCGTAATCTTTAGTTACTGCTTAATGTTCATACAATCAAACATACCGAACCGAGGTGCCAAAAGAAAGCCTCTGCCTCCTGCCGTTGACCAAAATATGGCCAGATTGCCTCATACTCGATCCAAGTCTCCCTGTAGCTCATATATAATTAAGATCGCCCCATACTCGATCAAAGATATGCATGTTGCTTTGTAACTAAACTACCTGCCAAGGCATCGAGAAGGGTGGACTTGCCGCAGCCAGACGGCCCCATGATGGCCAAGTCCTCACCGGCCGGGTTGGACAAACCCGGTGAGGCCAGCTAAGATCACGTGAGACGCGCCCTTGCCGTCGGTTGCCGTCACCCACAAATCCTCCCACGTCAAGAAAACTCCCCCCTCGGGCGGCGGTACTCGAAGCTCGTGGTCGGCCTGCCCCGCTCCGGCAGGCGGTGCCACGATTCCCATTTCTTGGGATATTTCAGCTGCCATCGAGTCGAGCTCAGAAGGTATGCTGGAACACCAACTTCCACTGAACATTTATACAGCTTGAATAGTCATATTATTAATTGATGAAAGGTGCACAAACTGACCATAGTGGCCTAATTGGTTCAATTGAGAGCAAAAATGTCGCGGCAATTAAATTCGGAGAGGCCTAATTGGTTCAATTGAGAGCAAAAGTGTCGTGGCAAATAAATTCGGAGAGTGGCCTAATTTGGAAAAAAATTTTGCCCCAAGGGTCCCTTTGGTAAATGAACGCAGGAGGGTAGGGATTATGTGAGGGGGAAAAAGTCCACAACACGGTAAAAGTCTGTATTACACAATAAAATCCATTACACGATAACCCATTGATTTTTATCGTGTAATGGACCGTTTTCTCCCCTCACAACAACCACCTTGCTGCGTTCATTTGCCAAAGGGACCCTTCGGCCAAAATTTTTCCCCTAATTTGTTCAATTGAGACCAAAATGTCGCGGCGAATAAAATCGAAGTGTTGACCAATTCCACACCAAACACGTGATAAACGAAATGAAGGTGGCGTTGTACGTTAGGTTTCGTTTCCAAGTTTGAAAGTGAAGAACCTTGAGCAAACAAATAAAATATGTTTTGTGCTCCATCACTAAATTAAAATAATAATAATAATAATAAATTATTAAAATTAATTTTAAAAAATGCTTAATATATTTAAACTCCATATGATAGCGTTGATATATACTTGAAAATATTGGATTTCTTCCTTGAAAAGCTCCCCTTCTTTGCGTTCTCAGTCATAGTTCCTAAGTTGTGATATATTTGGAACAGAAGGAATGCAAGCTGCTCTAGGGTTTCCCTTTCGTCCTATCTCTATCTTGTGCTTCATGGGTGGTTAGATCGGCTTTCTCTCATCTTAGTTACTTGATATTGTTTGTTTTTTTACTTAATTTTTTTTCTTTATGAGTATTTATTTTACATATGAACGATATATATATTTGATGTCGATTAGAATTATCGTTTTTGAATGAATATATAGAATCAACTTTTAACTCATTTTATCTACATAGATCAAACCTTCATTCTAGTTAGATTACTATGTATGAGTAAAAGTGTAATTGAGTAAAAGTTTAGAAAATTCTTACAAGTTAAGAGTATTTGTGCATACAAGCTAAGAAAAGTCTTCTACATCTAGGTCTCAACTTTGCTTTAGCTATTTTAATTTTGCAACTATAATGTTATTATGAGCCATCATAGTTGGTTGCGAATTAACTCACTCGTTATGAGTTATCGCACATTAACATATGATAGTTTTGACTTTTACGAGTCATCAAAAATAATTTTGAGCTATTGAAATTAAATTTTTATTATTAGACTTGGAAATGAAAAAGGTCTATCTTTGGCTAGAAGATATATCAAGTTATTTTCTATTTTTTTTCTCTCCATATTTTGTTCTCATTGCTTATTGCTCATTGCTCAAATTACATTCTATCGCAGCTCTCCACAAATCATCTTGTAGAAGAGGAATAAGTATATTCAATCTGGTTTACCTTGTATAAATGGTTCTAATTTTTCTAACTATTTCTTATTTTTTTTCACTTTTTAAAATGTTTTGAAAATTTTAAAAATATTCGAAAATCCAAAAATATTAAAATCCCCACAACATTCTCTGAGTCGTTGTCTCTCAAAAATTTTGAATTCCTAACAACTAATCAATAAGTAGTGTCTCATGTGCCCACTTGTGATAGTTTACTAAAGGCGTTCGAAGAAATCCCATGTAATAATGATTGCTACGTGAAACTACTTCTTGTCCTCACTAATTAATATCTCTTTGAAAATTCTATTTGTGCAATTAATCTATACGCATAGCCTGAGTTTATTTGACTCGACTCAATGTAATTGAGAAAATTCTGAATTAATTAGGTATCGAGGATAAGTTAGGATTAAATATGAATTAATTAGGGCGGCTAGCATTTCACTGTCTAAAAAAACAATATGTGAACGTAATTCTGTGCAGAATTAAAAAGAAGAAAGGACTCTCGTACAGCCAGACATCAATCCGGAGAGTGAAGGACGAAATAAATTTCGTCTACTCAAATGGACGCACCATTAACACCATTACATTGACACACCCCACCTGGCTGGCACCTACAATTCAACGTTTCAGCATGTTAATGGTACTATATATTTCTTCTCTTTTTTAAAAAATAAATATATAAAAAATAAAACATTTAATTTGTTATTATTTTTAAAAAAATTAATAAAACGTTTTGCTCATGAGTCATTTATTTTTTATTTTTAAAAAATAATATATTTTTTATAAATTTTTTAATGATATTAAAATTGAGATATTTTTGATTAAGTATACATATAAAATATTATAAATAATATCATATATAAGATAAAATATTATTTATAATATAAAAATTTTTAGTATTATTTAGGATATTTTATATGATTTAAAATATTTTAATATTGGTACTATTAAAAAATTTAAAAAAATATATTATTTTTAAAAATATAATAATAAAAAAAAACTATTTTAGCCAAAAACGAGGAAGGGTAGGCTATTTCTTCGCATGGAAGAAATGTCCTAATTTCCTCATTAATGCATGCATGTTCCGATTGTACAATCAATTATAATATTTTACAAATACTTCTTTAATTTATAAACAAACCATCTACCATCGTACATGCATTAAGGAGGAAATTAATCACATTCACGCAACGTAAAAGTAGAAAAAAATAATGAAGCAAATTACAAATACACGTCCATAAATGTGTATACGTACGGACGACTTGCATCGTCAGAAGCCGCAGAACTCAAAAGCGTTGGGCTGGCCGGGGAAGCCCGCTTCGCGGCAGCCCCGGTTGCAGGCGTGGGCGCACTCCTCCTTGGACACCCCGTCGATGGTCATGCACTGGTCCTTCATGCAGGGGCAGTAGCAGATCGAGGGGTCCTGCGGCTCACCGCCCTGCGCCACCGCCGCAACGATTGCCGCCGCCACCACCAACAGAACCATCGCCGCCTTGCCGGTTCCCGCCATTTGCTCCACTTGTTCTCCGGCCGGCGACTCTTTCCTCTGCTAGATGGACGTTTTAGGAACACAGAATTAACGCAGAGATTAATGCGTGCTTACGTTCGCTTGTATTTATACGTACGTGAGTTAATATTTAGGGTGTATGCCTTACGACCGTCGGTTCCGAGGGAGACACGGGATATGGGCATTGGGCAGAGGGAGTTAATTCTTGGATGGGCGTTAGATAGCTCTACCAAACTCCGAGCTCTATTAAATAGGTGTGAAGTTGACAACACATTAAGATTCAATCCTATTACATTCAAAAAAAAAAGAAAAATCTTAGAAAATAATTTTGCCTAAAAATTTTTGACAGGTCCACGTTAGGATCATTGATTTCGATAAAATTGTAAATCTTACTTGACAATACTAAAATATTAAATCGGATATATAATTTCAGCAATTTTTATTCGAATTCAAGTGGCTGACAAATAATAATAGGGTGACCGTTATTTATCGATAATAAACTTGTGTGATCAAACTTCACTAGAACCATTTACCTTCTTTTCAAGAGAAGGGACAGGTGGCCAGATTTGAGAGAAATAGAAGGTGCACTCATGTATGTATACTTTTGGGTGCGGGTAAAAGAGTTTGTTAAATCTTAAATTTCTAGATTAAAAAATAATCCAAAATGTTAAATAAAAGAAATTTGTTTTATTTTCTTTTTCAAAACTGAAAAAAAAAATCCACCGGAAATGGACTGGATTTGATTGTAGCCCAACGAAAAAATTTTTGCAACAGGTGCACGCAGCAGGGTGGGGGTACTATAAGGAAAAAAATCCCTTTGAGACAATCGCAGACGGTCTCCATATCTTTCTTGCACGTATATAAAAGCGTGCTTATTATATGTTATTTTGAGATTTATACAATATGGTATTATACGATAATGTATTAATATTATACGATAAACATATTATACGATAATACATATATGTTATACGATATGTTAACAATACATATTATATCATAATACAAGTATGTTATACGATATTTATCGTTATCGTATAACACTTATATATTATCGTATGACACTTTTATCATATAACATTAGTATATTATCGTATAATACCATATTATATAAATATTAAAATAATGTATAACAGACACGCTTTAAGATACGTGCGAGCAAGATGTGAGACTCTCTTATGATCATCGCAGAAGGACACCGTTCCGAAATTTTTTTTTTACTATAAGGAGAAAAAATCATCATACGAAAAAAATTAATATTATATGATAATATCTTGTAATGAATTATCGTATAATGTTAACTTTTTTTCGTATAATAAACTTTTTTTTTCCCTCGTAGCACCCCACCCTGTTTGCGTGACTTAGCAGTTGAACCCTTCTACAAAAAAAATTGTCTAGTCGAATCCGAAAAAACTTTTGCAGAAGGGGGCATATCGTATAAAATTTATACGATAATTATCATATAAATTTTATATGATAATTATTGTATAATTTTACACAATAAGTATCGTGTAAAGGCTCTCACAAAAAGCATGCAGAAGGGCCCCCTTTGTAAGAGCATATCGTATAAAATTTATACGATAATTATCATATAAATTTTATATGATAATTATTGTATAATTTTACACAATAAGTATCGTGTAAAGGCTCTCACAAAGGGGGACTTTAAACAATAATTATCCTATAAAATTTATAGGATAAATATTATATAACTTTATACCATAAATTATTATGCAAAGGCTCTCATAAAAGGGGCCCTTCTTAGACCTTGCAAAATTTGACACGACCCGCTGACCCGACTCTACTCGACACGAAGTTAGGCGGGTTCGAGTCAACCATAATCGTATTCGAGTCATAAACAGGTCAACCCATTTATGACCCGAAAATAATAGGGTAATGTCGGGTTGTAAACGGGTTGACCTGCTTAACCCGATTACAATATATATTTATATATATATAATTTAAATATAGGCTTATCTAACTCTCGTTCTAGCCCATAAACCCAAATATCTTCTAGCTATCTTTTAACTAGATTTTGGCCTATTCATAAGCCCAAATTTTTATTAATTTTAATATAATTTTTATTATTTATATTTAAAATATTGATGATAAACGAGTTATTCGGATCGTGTCGCATTGAACCGATTATATTCGGGTCATGTTCAGGTTACATAGTTCGATTCAATTAATTAAATAGGTCGTATTTAGATTGGCTTAATTGGATCATGGTCATAGTTGACATAATTCGTTTATGACCCGCTGACCCAACCCAAGTTGCCAGGTGCCCTTCTGCGTGCTTTTGGCCCCTTTTTGGAAAATTTTTTTCGTCGAATCCTATCCATTGTGCGAGCGCAAAGCTTTTCAGTTGCTTGTCCGCTAGTGCGGCAACCTGCCCCGCGCATTCGCTCTGTTCTTCGAGGTACAGTTTTGCGAGTTAGGGTTTCTCTGGCGTTTCATTTTGTTCATCTCGCTGTATTTAGTTTGCAGACAAGTAATTGAGATATGGGCTTTGTTGCCTCCTCGCCATCGTCTTCCTTGCCTCCGGTGCTTGGAGCCCGTCGCCCTCGGTGAGCCTCCCTTATTATTTATTGCTTCCATGTTCGCTCTTAATTTGTTCTCTGAATTGGAAACAACTTCGACGAAAGAAAAACTAGAAGCAACTTTTGGATCTTTCTATTTTCTAAATGAAATGACACAATGAAGCCCGAACAGAGACACTGTTGTCGTCTTACATTCCTTCTACTTTTCGTCCTTTCTTATTTCTTGCGGGACTTGATTGGGGTTTTTATGCGATAAGATTTTGTTAGGTCAAGTTAGCATTTGTGTTAATCAAATTAAAAACTCAAAACCACTGCCTGGAAATGTGAAAGAAGCAGGGAGGAACTATGTACATATATAATGTTTGCATCATCCAATTCACAACATAATACGATAAATTTGACTAAATTAATTAACAAATGGCATGATATTCTAAAAAATGACATTCCGATGATATAATTGTTGAACATGTCTCTATCATTTTGGATCTAATAATTCCGTTCTCCACCTCCACCTAAAGTACAAAAAGAGACGACAGGATAAACAACAACAAAACAATCACTACATGTTTTACTTCCAAAAAATAACTAAATTTATAAACTATTAAAGAACTGCCGTATAAAACATTTAAGAATTTTCTTTGCAATCTAGCCCTCAAGATCTAGCACGTTTTTCTTTTCAAGCAATACAAGATCCATAGTTTATTCAAGGTGTTGAGTATACATCACTATAACACTAGGTCATGTACTCTAGGACATATCTATGATATTCTAGTTTAACTCTATGGTTCACCTTCTCAAAGTTCCTCATGGATAGACTGCAAAATCTCCTCTTGATACCTTGCTATGCTGCACTAAATACCCTTGTTCATGTTTAAAAATTTACATATATTTTACTTCTAATATCATATAATTTAACAGGAATAGCAAAAAATGCAAATTATCAATCCCTTGCCAGGCACAAGCCATATACATAAACATAATATGTACTATAAATATGCTCGCATAACAATAATAAAAGTGTTGACTAGGAAAATTCATTTAGGCTCTGTCCACAAGCTATCCATAATGAAACAAAAATTTTGGCCCTTATGTTGATTATAACTAGGGAATTATTTTAGTTTATCGCTATTTTTTTTCAATAGAATATCATAACTACGGTTTTCCATTTTTTATAACAAATTCTAGCCTCTTATGTTGTCTAATTCCAGACAGAAACCTGACCAACCACTGTTGATTTTTGGACATTATGTACAGCCTACTTCTAGCCCTATTGTCATGTTAGTTTGAGCATAAAACTCATCATATTTCTGTCCATTTTTGGATACTCCTTCACATTCCAAAACTGGTCAGCTATTCAACCTTCTTACAATGCAAAACATGGCAACATTATTAGCATCTTTGTTGACTAGAACTAGGTAGCAACTCGGTTTTCCAAACTAGGTTCCATAGTACACTTGTTGTCCCAACCTAGACAGCAAAGTTTTCCCCTCAAATGTCATAAAAACAATGCTTATAAACCACAAAATTCAGCATATTTTTATGCTAAACATTTAACCAAACTACATATACTAGATTTATCACTAAAAGCACCTCGATAGATTCATATTAAGTTTCCAAGCTTATATTCCTAATTTTGATCTTTCGTTTGCACATCCCATATTATATTTGCACTCTAGTCCTAAAATTTTTAAATTTACATCCAAGTCTTGCATATCACGTTGGTCCTAAATTAACAAGTTAAGCAATAAAAAGAGTTTAAGTAATGATTTTCCTATCTTGTTTATTTTATCATATTTTTCTATCTTGTCTTATTGACTCATGATATTGATAGTTTATTATTATCTGTTTTATTGATTCTTGAAGAGTGAAGAATATTTTATCATATTTTTCTATCTTGTCTTATTGACTCATGATATTGATAGTTTATTATTATCTGTTTTATTGATTCTTGAAGAGTGAAGAAACACAACTATGGATATTCGTATGGATGTTATAACATCTTAAAAGACATGGAATTTGGTAAATCTTGCTATGAGGAAGTGTCAATATCATTCATATGGCACAATAAAGAGATTAAAAGAGAAGTTGTTTGCAAAGAGTTGTTTTAAGACTTGTAGCATGGATGATTTTGAGATCTCTCTTTAATTGTTCAGATAAATGTGGTGCATCTCATTATTTCTTTATTTGTCAACCTTGGTTTGAGGAGTTTGTACAAAATAATCACCAACATCTTAGTTTGAGGAGTTTAATGAAATTTACTTTTCTCTATTTTTGTTTGATAATTATAGTAAATAGAACTATGTGAATTGTGAATGACATGATAATTACTAGAAATGATATCATTGGAGTTGCATATAGGCTAAAATGTATCTATAAAAACACTTTGAATCTAAAGATCTTTGCCTACATTGTCAATCTCTTGGTACGGAAGCATTTTGAGGTCGTGAAAGTAAGAATGCTCACGAGTTAAGGTGGGTTTGGTTTTTAGTTTTTTTTTAATGTTCATGCCACATAAAAATCCCAAACTAGAATCTAAATTCAAACTCCAAAAATAAAAACGTTGAGTTGGGATTGTGTTCAGATTTATTTATATTTAATAATTTTTTCTATTATTAATATTTTAATTATTTTAGTGAATTTTTATACAATTTTTAAATTTTAAGTTGGGGTTTTTGAGTTTTGTCAGTCTAAGTTTTTGTTATTTTTTTAGGAAATTTAGAGGCTAGAATTTTAACTTTTATGTGGTCATAAATATCTGTGATGGGTTCAATATTTTTAGGTTCTCAACTAATACAGAAAACCTGACTTGAAATTTAAAATTTTTAAGCATTGCATATTTGAAACCCAATCCCACAGGAATAATTTGAATTTTTAGTATAGTTTTAGGTTAATATTTAGGTTATTGAGTTTTTTTGCCCACCCTTAGATTTTATCCCAAAGGATACTCTAAATCTGCATGGTAAGATAGGAGTGCTAGGAGCTAAACCCATTGGCATTCTCATGGACCAAATTGCTAAACTTAATAAATATTGTGGACTTGAATTTAAGGAAAGCATGATCATTGGATGCTGATTGAAAAGTTATATTTTACTATCGTGAGACCTTGTATGTATATTTTGCCAGAGGAGTAAGTCCAATTTGTGAGGGATTCTTAACAAACATAAGTGGGATTCAAACACATGCTTTTTTTTGGCAACTTTTGTGAAATCCAATTAATGGATCATTATATAAAAGAGATCTAGATACTATTGGATACTTTTGAAGCTGAAAGATCTTTATAGGTAAAACATTTATGAGAAGGTAATGCGCCCAAGGATTAAAATTTCGGTTGAGTGCCTATTTTAGTATTTTAGTTAATTAGTATCATCACATGTTGCCTTGACGCTGCCGATTGCACAAATAGATGATTAATTATAATGTACTAGATCAATATATTTTTAGTTTATGACTATATCAATTATCTTGATTATACAACTAATGACATTTATGATATTATAAAATATTTATATTTAACCCAACTTTTTTGATTAATTATGCAATTTATTATTCAAAATTATGAACTAGTAAAATACCTATATATCGCATACAAGTTATATACTAATACAATTGATTTTTTATATGTACTTTTTTTTACATAATAGTTAAGTATAATGCTTTTATAAATTCATTATAAATAATTGAACGATAAATTATATTGTCACTATAACTAATGAAATTTATTTATTCCACTTCTCATTTCTTTCTTTAAACACTTGGGCTTGCTAGTGACGCAAGTATTGCAACATTAGTGGAGCCATGAGTCACTACAGTTGTCCCCCACTCATTGAAATCATTGATTATCGATGGTAATTGATGGTTGTTTTAACTCCAAAGACCCATTTTGGGTGTAATGGCTTACCAAACTAGAGTTCTAGTAGCGTTGACTTTGCACCATTTAGTTTGATTGCCTCCAACATTTGCAAAAACTTGGAGCGACCTAGAGAAAGAATAGATTGGCAAAAAGTCACTCCATCTTCTTTCCGTTCTTCAATCAGCAAGTTCGTTGGTTGTTATTTGATTTACGGAGTTGTCTAGCACCGCATGCCTCGGCCACTCTCATCAACAAGCAAAACCACATGGTCCTGACTTTTGTGTGTCAACATGGTTGTACAATAGGACTCAATTGTGTCTATGTAGTAGGGACCTTGAGTGAAATCATTTTTTGACATCTTTAGAGGCAATGTAGTTTCATGGACAAATAAAAAATAGACCATAAACTACTGAGTCTTTTAGGAATAGAGCACAAGCTGTGAGTCACTTCATATTATTGCGAGCTTATGTGATTGAAGTCTTTTAGGCTGTGTATACAAGAAACGACAGAAAGAAGGTGGAAAGGAAAATTTGGGAAGAAAAGAAAACGGACGAAAGAGAAAGATAAATCATGTGCGAATCACGTGATAACAAAGAAATTAATACCTTTCGGCCTTCGCCTTTGTCGACGCGACCCTCGGCCTCTCCGCCTCCGTCGACGCGAAGGCGGTAGGCGACGTGAAGGATGCAACCTTCTCCGGTCCGGTTGGCGACGTGTGCAAATGGCAGGCTGCAGGCGACGCGAAGGCGGACGGTGTGCAGATGTCGAGGCGGACGACGAGGCAAATGGGGAGAGGCGAATGGGGTGAGGCTGCCGGTGACGCGTGACGGGTGCAGGCGGCCGCCTCGAAGACGAACACAGTCGGCGAGCGTCGTCCTGCCCTCTCCTCCTCCGGTCCGACAGTAGTTTTCTTTATCGACGACGAAGCATGCATGGGAGGCGAGCAGGCGCGGCGGCGTTCGTCGAAGCAGGCGAGAGGCGGTGGCGTTAACGCGTTGTTGTGTTGTTTTTTTCCTTTGTTTTGTGATCCATCCAATTTGGAAGGATCACGAAACGAGGGAAAAGTTAATAACTTTTCCTTCCATTTTCCTTTTAAACATTTCCGTCCGTCTGGGTAAACCACGGAAAAGTCTTTTTCCGTTCTTTCTTTCGTTTTTCTCCTCTTGTATGCACAGTGTTAGTAATCTTTTGATTTTTTTGTGAATAAACTGAATCTATAGTACTACAATCAGTTACATTGTTAACAATCCAATCTTCCATGAAAATACTAGAATACCCAGGTAACCAGATACTATCTTAATTAAGATAATATTATTTCTCTTCTGTTGTTGACCCTGAGATAAGTTCCTCAACTCATCTAATTTTGGCTTGCTTTTCTTCAGTATCATTCCAAGCCTAATTTATAGGTCAAAAGTGAGCCCATAGTTTAGTCTTAACTTGTTGGGTTAAATTATCCAAATGCTACATACACTTCGTATGATGTTTCATGTTGGTATATGATTAGTTTCAATCAAGTTATTATCTAAAAAAATAATTAAATGGAACACAAACTTATTAGCTAGAGGAAATCTGATCATTATGCCTTGTCACATGGTTTAAAATACTAGTCTTCACTTGATGGTACAATCAATTTATACCGGTTTGACTATGAACTGTTAGATTAAACCATGCTTGTCATATGTCATGTTGGCAAATAAAAGATTAATCAAATTATATGTCCATAATTTTTCTCCTTTTTCACTCCTCTGCATATGTGGTCCACCTTTGGCATTGCTCTCTCTCTCTCGCGATTGAGATTTGAGAATGCTTTGCACAATTAGCTTGTACAATTGCTGCCCTCCCTTACTCTCGTTCATCTCTTCCTCTCTCCCCTTTCTCTCTGATTATCTCTTCCTTTCTCCCCTCTCTCTCTTTTATTCTTTCTTTCTGTTATTTTATTATAGACAGTCTTCATTCTTTTCTTTCAGAAAATTCTTTTACTTCAGGGAGTTTAGAGGATTGCACTATAATGTTATTCTTTGTTTTGATCTCTGTTCCTGATGTATGCCTTTTATCGATTCTTACCAAATATTATTTGCCCATTGCTTTGCCTTGAACAGTCGTGTTCGATGCTTATAAAATTAATTAGTCCTTGAATTAGCTAAACCTCTGTGGTGATTCTGTTTGCTGATACGAGGTGGGTTGTCTTTTTGTATGTGTTCCTGTTTTCATTCTTGCAGCATGCCTGTGTTATTATTATTATCATGAATATATGCCTTAGTGTTATTTGTATAATTAGTTATCCACGTCGAACCACAGAGAGGATATTCATTTAAGTTCGTGACAATTTTTTCTAGAGAACAATATGTTTCTCTACTTATATACTAGACGCTTTACATCACTCTTGTATCTCAAGTCGTCAGTCTTCATAATTTACATAATGCTACGCTTCTAAATCTTTTTGTTTACTATTTCATTTTATTTGGATGTTAGTGACCTTTAGCATGATCATCTTGGTTTTACCTTTCTTAATTGAAAAACTTTCATTCAGATATAGAAAACTTCGAGTATCCGTGCACTTGCGGAAGTAACAACAAGTTTTTGGATACAACAAGTCTTTGGTATCCTGAGTATCCACCGGAGATAAGTTTGTGCACCTACTTGTTGGGATACAACAAGTTTTTGGCGCAATTGCCAGGGACCTTAGTTTTTGTCAATATTGAAGATATTGAAAGTATTGCTAGACTAGATTTCTATTACTGTTTTTTTATTAGGTTTTTGTTTATTGTTTACTTTTTTTTTGTTTTCTTGAAATCACTTGATCTATCTACTTTGTATGCGCAAGAGCCTTAGATCAGGACCGCTTGTACCTTTTGATCCTGAAATTAACAAAACTCTTAGAGTGCACAGGAAATTGAGACTTGAAGAGAATTCACAAGAAACACAACAGGAGGAAGTGATAGTGATGGTGAATAATCAGAAATCACTTAGGGACTATGCAGCCCCTAATCCGTAGGAGATTCGCTCTAGCATTGCTAGACCCGTCATTGAGGCTAACAACTTTGAGATTAAGCCTGCTTTTCTTTTTATGATTCAACATAACCAATTTGGAGGATCTCCTATGGAAGATCCAAACCAACACCTTGCTTTATTTTTAGAACTTTGCGATACTATTAAGATTAATAGAATTTCTAATGATGCACTGAGATTGAGATTATTTCCTTTTTCTCTTACGGACCGAGCACGATCATGGCTACTATCACAACCCACCGGTACCTTTACAACATGGGATCAACTATCAAATTCTTTTCTGATGAAATATTTTCCACCAAGCAAGACAATATAATTGAGAAATCAAATCACCAGTTTTCAACAGAAAGATGGAGAATCATTCAGTGAGGCATAGGAGAGATTTAATGAATTACAACGGAAGTGTCCCCACCATGGCCTTGAAGATTGAGTTCTAC
Organism: Costus lasius; assembly: GCA_027563935.2. Classification (NCBI taxonomy): domain Eukaryota; kingdom Viridiplantae; phylum Streptophyta; class Magnoliopsida; order Zingiberales; family Costaceae; genus Costus; species Costus lasius. The sequence continues at coordinate 97,196,731 of CM050454.1, forward strand.
TTCATACTTTTTATAACGGTTTGCTCTATAATACCAGACTAACTGTTGATGCTGCTGCAGGAGGAGCTCTTATGAGAAAAACAATTGACGCTGCTTTCAAATTGCTGGAGGAGATGGCTCTAAATCATAATAAGTGGACTTCTGAGAGAGGAGTACTTTACAGACCTTCTCAAGATAAGAACGAAAATGATGGATGGTGTACCTTAGCAGAGAAGGTAGATTCTTTGTGTAACAGGCTCGATTCTTTTAAGATGCAAATTGCTGCTATTTCTTCTATTGTTTGTGATATATGTGAAAATAATGGTCATGATGCTGAAAATTGTACAGTTATTGCATTTGCTACTAGTAAAATATATGATTTCAAGATGGTTGCATGTTTTGTTTCTAAAGGAAATGACGGCTTCATGTCTGTACCAAGATCTGATAATGGAGATACCGTACAAGAAGAAAGTTCATATATTAGCGGAGAGGGAAATCAAACTTCTAATGATATGCTTCAAATGGATGCAATAGCTCTTGGAACAATTTCTGCTGATGTGGTTCCTGTCCCATATGACTTTTCTGTTGATGATGAACTTGATCTAGATTGCCCATCGGAACAATTTTCCTCAATCTTTGATGCCATTGAAGACATTCGTCAAGGCGAGGTTTGTCCGTAATGTTTTTTTCTTCCATTTCTCCAGTTATCTGTTCTTTTTGTTACTAGAAAATGCTTTCTATTGTAGTTTATGATCGTAGTAGATGATGAAGACCAAGAAAATGAGGGGGATCTTATAATGGCTGGATCTTTAGCAACGCCTGAGGCCATGGATTTCATAGTCAAGCATGGAACTGGGATTGTGTGTGTAAGCATGAAAGAAGAAGACATTGACAGGTTACAACTTCCGTTAATGGTTACAGAAAGAAAATGAAGAGAAGCTACGAACAACATTCACTATTTCAGTGGTATGATTTTTGACTCATTTTAATGATCAACATGATCTTGCAAACAAGGATAAAAGACCAAATTTTTATTTGGGAGAAATTATTGCCAAAATAATACTTTTTTTTCTGAATAACCTTGATATTAAATTTGACGTACAAAATTAGTTTTGACCAAGGTTCAAAGTTCTGGTCGTCGGTCGCACCGGTACATGTTGGTCATAATAGATGAAAATCCGATGGAATGGGCTGAGCAAAACATGCGAAGTAGCATAAGGCAAAAGGAAGAAAAATGAAGAGGAGGAAGAAGAAGAGAAAGAAAAAGTAGAAGAAGAGAAAGGGAGAAAACCTTATCCATCGCACGCCAGCCGCTAGCCTTCCTCTCTTTTTTCCTCTCTTTCCTCTCCTTCTTCTCCTTCTCCCGCCATCGCTTGATCCTCCTTTCCACTGTTCCAAACTGGGTCCAGACCGAACCGCTGCCCACCTTCCTCTCTTTCTTTCTCACCTTCCTCTTCTTCTTCCTCTCATCTTCTCCTCCTCCTTCTCCTTCCTTTTTTTTCTTCTCCTCTGGTTGTTGCCCGATCCATTGCTCTATTTGCATGGTCTGGTCCAGAACTTCACTGGACCAGTCCGAACTGAAAAAATCGGTCGGTTAGAATTGGTTCCTTAAACCTTGGTTTTGACTTTTGAGAAATTATGCAGTCAAATTAATCTAGCTATCAAATTAATCTAGCCCCAACTTTGGATGTTTTTTGTTAAGAGGTGGTGTTAGTCTCGTTAGTATACTTCAACGCATTGACTCTCCTTTGCCAGACACTCCATTCTAAAATTTTTAGCTTTGTAAGTGCTTGCTATTGTAATCATAAGATGACTCCTCAATAGTATGAAGCTTCACATTAGTGCAAAATCATATTTCTCTTTTTCACCAAAGAATTATGTAAAACTCTTAAGACATTGTCCTGAGAAGAACATGATTAGCATTTACATAATGTATTGAGAATTTTGTAATATGAAGCAAGTTCACCTCTTCCACACTATTACCAAAGGCATTGTGCCAAATAGGAAAAACACTGACTATCATCCCTGCTTATAGTGTCATAGCCCATGAAGTAACTTAGATTTTCTTTTTCCCGCAATTCTTTTCTACCTTAATGATGAATACAATCATAAATGCTACTTGCAACTAACTCTTTGTTGCTTTCTTTGTTCTATGGTGACTATTCTTCTCTAGGCCTCTTTAGGACACCCTTCAACCTCAATGTGTGTTGCTCTCGATGCTTATGCCTTGATTTCTAGTTGTCAATTTAGAACCTTGCATGGTGGTCGTTCTTCTCATCATTGTAGTTGTCATCCTAATACTTCTCCCACTCATATTGTGCTCCAATAAACCATTTGTGTCACGCCCCAAACTAGCATTATTCTAACAAAGATTAGTAAATTACTTGTGAAGCACGACAAATATAACCCATAGGACATCCTCTCCTCTGTAAACTGATAAAAAATTCATAACACATAATAGCTTAACCTGTATATCCACAATTACTAATGGAAAAAAAAAATAAACGGATACTATCAAGGTATCAAATGTACATAACTGCTAACTATACAGAAAACCAAAATCAAGCGATCAGAAACTAAATCAAAATAAATTTGATCGATTAAAATAACAACACAAAGATCGGTACAACCCGATCAACCAAAATACTAATATATAGGTAACAACATCAACTCCATGTATCAATACAACATATCAGCATTAACATCTCTAACTATCTATCAGGTGCTAACATAAATTCTAGAGTCTAGGTAGTCTCTAGATCTAGCTTTCAACAGCATCAGGAGCAATTTCTTTACCCGGAGGCAAAGCAATCGGAGTTAGCCCAAACAGCTAAGTAGGAATCAACAGATATGATAATGTATCAAATAACTGTGATAAAACAATCTACCATACATACAATATAACTCAACGTGATAAGAAACAACATTAACAAAATATGAAAACCACACATGTATCGTGCAATCAAAGAGCAATGACCATATAATTCATTACGAGGCCGCACTCTAACAAGAGTGTTTCCATCGCGATGGAACAATTGCCTCAACTGATAACTCGGATGTGTTGTGTCCAACACTCACGTAACCCTAGAAAATCTTGAAGGACTTCATCTAGAAAATCTACCAGCCGGCCTTATAGCTATGAAATGACATCTGGTATACATCCTGGTCCGCTGGCCTATAATGCTCAACCCTAGCTAGCATTAGCTAGAAATAAGATCACAATGTGTTACGATAAATTATGCAATTACCCGATGGGCCAAATATGACAACTATGCAATACATGGATCTACGGCTCAATAGCCTATACAAACTCAATAATGCAAGCATCACTAACATCACACAAGCATCCGTATGCATAAATAGAAGACAACACAAAGTGCAATAGATACTGGATCAAGATCAATTAATACAACTACAAGATATCATGTTATTTAATAACTATTGCAACAACTAATACCATGATTACAAAGGTCAGGATTAGATTCCTACTTGTACCACATTGGCTCTTAGTGTGTCTAAAGCTCTCTGTCCAAGGACCTCTCTGACCGACCTCAGTTCGAGTAACATCTTTAACAACACAAAATACATCATATAACTATCACATCAACTAATATAATATTCTAATTATTATTATACAAAACTCTAACCTGGTATACATGTATGTGTACGTATACCCATGTATACGTACATATACATATACACTAAATTAACATTTTATCATTTTATTATTTCAATATTTAACTCATTTGATTATTAATCCCCTTATAAAAATTAACTACATCCTATCTGTTTGGATTAACCTAGTATACATGTACGTATATGTATACCCATATATAGGTATATATACATGCATACACAACTAAATTTAAACCTACAATTATTCAAACACACACTAGGGTTAGTGTTATGTCCGCAAGTGCACGAATTTATCGAAGTAATAAAAAGATTATCGTTCCCAATGAGGATCTGGCCGTCAAGGACCGATTACACAACTCGTTTGTATCTAAGCGAATCAAACTATGATTTTGCGTGAACTCTAAGTATGAAATGCGACAAAAGAAGCATTTAGGGGTAAAAATCAGGTTTTAAAAGGTCGGGACTCGGGGTTTTACCACACTGATGTCTATGAATTTGTTGAAAATGAATCTTTGAACAAAATAATTATAGCTATGAAAGGGAATTCTTCTTAAGGTACAGATTATCTCGTTCTGAAGCGTAATCCGGTACCTAGCTACGCTAACTCCCTACTCTCGTGGCAATTAACATAAGTAGGCCTATTAAGTTATGTGAAAAGCCATGAAATTCTTCAAACAAATCCAAACTACTCCCGTGATTGGATTCGTATGTTTGAAGAGAATTGTTCTGACGTTGCGATTCACCTCCCGGTATTTCTCACAACGTCTAAGACGCAAATATACTTAGCTAGAGTAAATTATGAGATAAACTCAATTCTAATCAAATTAATGTTATAATGATCACGTTAAAGGATAAAATACAAATTTTAATCCATAAGCATCAGTGAGCTACATTCCTAATCCTGAAAACAAGTTTATTCGCTCATGTTCGAAGAAAACAGCACATATATAGATGAAACTTGCATTGAATCCTAATAAAATACAAGAAAATCACTAAAACAGTAATCAGAAATTCTTACCCTCGATCTAGAGATGCAAATGAAGTATCTAATCTTCCCCTTTACGTGATCTCTCGCCGAAATTTTGCTTTGGAAGTCGATTTCGCCCTAGCCGCCGCCTTTGTTCGTGTTCGCCCGTAAAGGTCTCCTTTGCCCTAAAAAAATTCCTCTGTTTTATAGTTTAATCGATTCGGAACCCTTCAATGAAAAAATTCTGGAGAGTTTGGTTCAAATCTAACATGATTCGGGGTCGAATTGAATGAAATATGTGAATGAGCAGAAATATTCATGGCCCATAAACTGTTCATGGCTGCCGCCGTAAAAGTTCTATGAGAAAAGTCTTTTGTGCATGGAAATATTCAAGGCGCGTGAATGATTGATGGCTTCACTCGTGAAAGTTTCTGTGAAATTTTTTACTTAGCCGCGATTTCATCTCTTGGACGTGAAACTCACGGCCAAGGCCGTGAATATCGCGTTTGACACCGTTTTCGCTCTAAATTTGACATGCGAACTTGTAATTTCCTCGGGAATTGTGCTATGACTTCAAAACTCGCAAAATCCATTATTTTTATACCATTTTATCTGTATTTTTATAAAAATCAAGAAAAATAAAGATTCTATACCAAGTGAAGTAAAAACACTAAAAATGAGTATAAAATCATAAAATAAGCCCAAAATATCATATAAAATATAAGTAAAAATATGATATAAATACAACGCATCAATTAGCAAGGGTGTGTTCTTCACTTGAACCCGCAACAAGGAAGGGTTAGCAGTGGTTGCAAACGACACTACAACAACGTCTAGCAAGGAAGAAGGGTGTCGCCGGTGCTCGAACATGCGCAAGCACGTTGGAGGTGAACCCACGCTAACCAACAAGGAACAGTGGCTCAACAGCGAACGACAATGCACAATGAAACAGCCAACCCCAATGAGGAAGGAGGCGTCGCCGGTGCTCGAACACATGTGAGCACACCGCGAAAACATAGTTGGAGAGGTTGACCCACACCTGCTAACGGAGGAGAAGGGTTGGGAGTCGCCAGAGCTTGAACGACAGTGAGTTCGGTGTAAATGTGTAAGGCGGCGGTGAAAACCCAATAAAAAGGGTTGCGGCGATGGGAAGAGAAGATTTGGTTTATATTAATTTTGATTTCTCTTTTTACAAAAAGTCCACAGGTTTCCAACATTTACAAAAAGGTCCTGGACCATGTGGACACAACAATTTGATGGTTGTTATAACTTTTTTGACAAGTATGATTGCCCACTCACTTCATAATAAGGTTTTAAATATCAGTTTGTATTGATACCAATCCATTGTTAGATGACGCACTGTCCATATTGGGTGGTAGCCGGTACAAAATAAATATTTTATACAATGCTTCTGTTACCTTATTGCACAATTTTCTTTATCACCTTCTCGTTTGATTGAATTCTTTAATTAAATTATGCTATCGTTTTATTTCTTTTTGCCTAGACTTTAGCTATTGCAGGGCTAGCTATTTCTAATATAACTTATTTACCTTCTTTACATTGTGTTTACTAGGAGAGAGAGAAATATAGAGGGAAGGAAAAAAAAAGAGGGGAAGGATGTGAGGAAGGGATTGTGGGTCACGTGACCTAGCTCGAGAAAAGAGGGGAAGGATCTCGGCGGTGAAGCCCTAGGGCAGCGGCGAGCAGTAGGGCGGCATCGGCGAGAGGCGAGTGCCAAGCGAGAGAGGCGAGTGCCAAGCGGGTGAGCAAGCAGCGGCATCGGCGAGAGGCGTGCGCCGAACGGGTGAGCAGGCGGTGGCATCAGCGAGAGGCAAGCGCTGAGCGGAAGAGGGCGGCGACGATGATGCGCGAACGAGAGGGAGGAATGGATTTACTATAGCAATCAGCCCGATTTTAGCTGATTGCAAAACGAAGGAAAATCCACATGATTAACTTCTTCAATTAAGTTATGTTGTTTCTTTCTTATTGCCTAAGTAAACGAGGGAAAGGATTAAAATCCATCCTTTCCCTCCTCGCTTCCCTCCAAGTAAACAAGGGGTTAGTGTATATTGGTTGACACCTTCTCACATGATTAACTTCTTCAATTAAGCTATGTTGTTTCTTTCTTATTGCTTAGCTATTGGCTAAGACAAGTTACTTTTAATATAACTTCCTTACCTTCTTTTGGGTTATATTGGGCTCATGGTTTTAGGGACTAGAGTATCATGTTATAAATGCAATCAAACTTTGTTTTTTTTATCTCTTAATACTATATTTCTCCTTTGTTGCTATTCTTGGTTATGGTGTAGTACATGCTTCTTCGACATCCATTGTAGATTGTGTTTCTAAGTATTAAATTTTCCTTTTAATCTATTATCTCTCTTACCAGACTTTTATATAGTTTGATCACTTTTGGTAACTTAAGGATGAAGTTAGTGACAAGTAGGGGGCTCGAGTATAGTAGTGTTTATCTATTTGTTGATTATCTTCTTGCTTTTTACCTTTTCTTTCAGCACCCTCTACTTGTATTACTAGCATTGTTATCTTGGTCAACTTATCACTCATCTTGCATTAAAACTAATTTTATCTTAATTATTATTTCCTATGTTTTTTTTTTATTTTGTTTGCCTAGCAAACACCAAAACAAAGTAGTACCCTCTTTTAGTTGATTCATTTTGTGTTGGTGTATGCCATCAAAATGACTATTAGATGATAGTTTTAGCATATATTTTATCATGCCCATTTATATTTATGAAAGATATTATATTATTATATTTACATAATATAAGTGATTATAATAATGTTCATGTCATATGAATATACGAGTGATATAAGCATTCTTATTTTAATAATAGTATTTGTGATTTTTAACCTTAAGGTCACCATGGATTCCTACATGACTACTTATATGTGTTGATATTATCAAATGCCACCTATGAGTGGGTAGACCATAAAGGCTATAATTGACTACTAGAGTATGGTATGAAGTATGGAAATTAATATGGGAGATCAAGAAAGATTTGTCTTTCTTATATAATGGGTGTTGAATATGGATATGAACCCGGATCCACTTGTTAGTGGAACCGAGTCCCGACTAACCATATATATATATATATATATATGTGTGTGTGTGTGTGTGTGTGTGTAGTACCCTAATTGTTTTTACAAGCATATACGAAAGAGGATTTTCCCCCTAACATGGTATCAGAGCGTAGGCGGCTCTCGATGAACGCCGCGCCTTCGTCCTTCTTCAATCACTCCACTGATCCTCCTTGTCCTTGACTGTTGCTTCGCCCTTCTCTTCCAATCGACGAACGCGGCTCTCGACAGACGAAGGCTGCTACTCTCCTCCTTTTTTCGATCGACGGAAACTTCAGGCGGACTCTTACTACCGCCTTCTTCTTCCGCCGACGGACTCTTTGGCAACCATCTCTTCCGCCGGAACTCTGGGTTTGCCGATCGCTGCCGCCTCTTTTCTTGATTCTTGCCGCCGATCATCGCCTTTCGTCAATCTGCCGAAGCAGCCACAGCTCTCACTAGCAAAGTGTCGCGATTCCGCTGGAATTCCTCCAGCTGACATTTCTCCTACGCCAACCAAGCTATCGGTACCACTGCTTAATTCTATTATTCTTGATGATTAATTCTATTGTTCTTTGTAGAACGTTTCTACAGTTCTTGAAAGTTATTCTTGCTTCCAAGGATTTGACTCTTACTACCACTGAAACTAAGTTTGTAATGCAGAAAGTGAAAGACGCTCAAAGTGAAAGTAGTCAATTGAAAGCTTTAATGCCGAAAATGGAACTCGGTAAGATATCTGGACTTGTGATTCACAAGGAGTAATGAGATTGCAGAATCAATTATGGGTACCTGAGAAACACCAAGTAAAAGATGAGTTGCTTAGTGAAGCTCATATATCTAAATTTGCTATACATCCTGGTAGCCAGAAAATGTATAAAGATATGAAAAAAGTATATTGGTGGCGTGGTATGAAAAGAGATATAACAAAATTTGTGTTAAGTTGTTTGACTTGCTAACTGGTTAAAGCAGAACATATGAAACCTGCTGGTGTATTACAGCATATCCCTATTCCTGAGTGGAAATGAGAGCGAATTACAATGGACTTTGTTTCAGGTCTTCCTAAAACACCAAAGGGATATGATACCATATGGGTGATAGTAGACCGATTGACAAAACCATCACATTTTCTACCTGTGAAGAAAACTGATGCATTAGATAAGTTGGCTAGTATTTATTGTAAGGAGATTATTCGGTTGCATGGGATACCAGTGAGTATTATTTCAGACAGGGACCCTAGATTTACCTCACGCTTTTGGTGAAGTTTATAAAAAGCTTTGGGTACTCAGTTACATTTTAGTACGGCTTTTCACCCCAGACTGAAGGACAATCTGAAAGGACAATTCAGACTTTGAATGATATGCTGAGGGCATGTGTTGTGGATTGTGGTAAGACTTGGGAATCTTATCTACATATGGTTGAGTTTGCGTACAATAATAGTTACCATTCAGCTATACAAATGACATTGTTTGAAGCACTCTATGGTAGAAAATGTAGATCACCAGTGTTATGTGAAGAAGTAGGAGAGAAAGTCAAATTGGGTCCTGAAATGTTAGAAATGGATGCAGCAAAAGTCCATCAAATCAGACAAAAGTTATTAGAAGCACAAAGTAGGCAAAAGAGTTATGCAGATAAAAGGAGAAGAGATCTTGAGTTTGAGGTTGGAGATCATGTGTTTCTTAAAATATCACTTGTAAAAGGAGTTGCAAGATTTGAAAAACATGGTAAATTAGATCCGCGATACATTGGACCCTTTGAGATTTTGGAAAGAATTGGTGCTGTAGCATATAGACTTGCATTACTTCCTAGTTTTGCACATGTACATGATGTGTTTCATGTGTCAATGCTCAGAAAGTATATGTTAGATCCTTCTCATGTGTTTAAAGTAGATGATATAGTTGTGAATCCAGATATTTCATACTCAGAGTCACCTATACAAATATTGGATAGGAAGGAACATAAATTGAGGAACAAAGTGATCAAATTGGTGAAAGTGAAATGGCAGCACCATTCAGATAGTGAAGCTACTTAGGAGAGAGAAGAAGATGTTAGAGCTCAATATCCTTTTATGTTTGAAACTGTTTTTGATAGTGACGTTGTATGAATTTGGAGGACCAAATTCTTTTTAGGTGAGGAGAATGTAACGTCCACGTGGTCCCAGGGACCACTTTGTAAAATGGACGAAGCTGTGGACTAAATTGCAAAAGTGAAATTTTAATTTAATCTAATCCTAATCTATTCTTCTCTCTCTCCATTCTCTCGCCGAATTTGTGGCCGCCTCTTCCAATTTTGCTGCTTCCACCGCCTCTCGCCGATTTTCGTCGCCTTCTCTCCTTTTAGCTGATTTCATCGCCGAGCTCGCCGGATTCCTCGCTGTTCAAGCTCCGGCGCTTCCCAACCCTCCTCCTTCCTCAATTGGTGAGGGTGATCATTTCCAGTAGTGTTTTTGTAGTATTTTTGTGGTGTGCTCGCGTATGTTCGAGCGCTGACGAAGCCTTCGTCCTTGGTGGTGGAGTTGGGGCTTCGTTGTGCGCTGCCGTTCGCCGTCGAGTCACCATTCATTGTTGGTTAGCATGGGTTCACCTCCAGCCACAAGTGGTAGCGTGCTCGCGTGTGTTCGGGCACCAACGATGCTTCCTTCCTTATTGGAAGTTGTTGTGCCGTCGTTTGCCGCCGTTCGTCGCTGTTTGTAGCCGTTGACCTTTCCTTGTTGTTGGTTCGGGTGACGATCATACCTTTGCTAACCTTAGTATATGTTTGGTGTATAATTATTTAGTGTGTACACATATATGTACGTATATATGGGTATACGTATACATACATGTATACTAGGTTAGATTTGTATAGCATTAGACGTGTGTATCAGTTGCTTGATAGTCATGTGATGTATTTTCTATTTGGTGATATTATAGGTGTTACTCGGACCGAGGTCGGATAGGGAGGTCCTCGGACAGAGATCGTTAGACGTAATAGGAGCTACTATGATACAGGCAGGAATCCTATCCTATTCTTTGCAATCATGGTATTCGTTGTGTTATATTATGCAGTTGATAAATACTATGATATCTTGTAGCTCTGTTGTTTGATTTTGATTCAATTTCCATTGCACTCTATGTGTTATCTTTATTCAGGCATACAGATGCTTGTGTGATGTTACATGGGTCGCATGGTAGTTACATTATTCTTGAGTTTATGATTGAGTTGATATAGCACATATGTGATAGTTGGCCCATTCGACAGTTGTATGACTTGTCGTGCTATATTATGATCTTTTCTAGCTGTGAGCCAGGGCTGTGCCTTGTAGGCCAACGGACCAGGGAGTATACCAGATGCCGTTTCATGGCTATGGGGCCGGCTGGTAGGTTTCCCAGATGGAGTCCTTCGCGATTTTCCAGGGTTACCTGGGTGTTGGACGCAACACCTCCGAACTGTCATTGAGGCAGTTATTCCATCGTATGAGCAACGGTGGAAACACTCTGTATAAGAGTGCGGGCTCGTCATGGAGCATTATATGGTCATTGCTCTTGATTGCACGACACATGTGTGGTTTTCATATGTTGTTAATGTTGCTTCTTATCATGTTGCGTTCTTATTATGTTGCGATATCTTGTATATTTGATACATAGTGTTATCTCAGTTATGTGGTGCAGTACCATATTTGTTGATTCCTGCTTAGCCTTTTTGGGCTAACTTCCTTTGCTTTGCCTCAGGTAAGGAAGTTACTCTTGATGCTGTTGGTGATAGTTAGAGCTAGAGATGACCTAGACCCTAGAGTTGATATCAGCACCTGCTAGATAGTTAGAGTTGTTTGTGCTGATATGTTTTGATTCAGTTGGTGGCTACAGTGTTGGTATTTTTGTTTGATCGAGTGTATCGATCTTTTGGTATGGTATGTGATCGATCAGATTCATTTTGATTTCGTTTCTGATCGTCTCATGTTAGTAGTGTACATGTTGATATTGTGATTATATTAGTTGGTTTTATTTTATCGTTCTGATTGTGGATATATAGGTTGAGTTATGATTGTGTTGTGCCTTATGATCAGTTTATAGAGGGGATGCTGTCCTGTGGGTTTTTAATTTGTCGTGTTTCACGAGCAATTTGCTAACCTTGGCTCGGTTAGTGCTCGTTTGGGGCGTGACAAATTTATTGGTATAAGAGCTTAAGTATTTAGGATCTTAGGATGTTTAGGAGACCTGTAGGATGCACTTAAGGTTATGATTGCTTGTGTTTTGACTACAGGTTGTTTTTATTATAGGATGCCTCCAAAGTTTCGTGGTGGTTCTTCGCTCGAAGGTTCTCAGGGGAGTCAGGCTGAGCGCCATAGGCGAATTCATAGTCTAGAGGATATTATGACATGCTTGCCTGAGAGGCGACCTGTGAGGTCGATGGATGCTCTAGTTGAGGCAGCTGCGTCAGAGCCACGAGTTGAGATACCACAGGCTGGGCCTTTTAGGGATGTGAGGGGCATCCCTGTTGTTGTTGCTGCTGAGGCTGAGAGTGCTGCCCAGATGGTGCAGCTAGTGCCAGAGGCAGTAGAGACAGGACAACCTGTAGGGACTACGAGTTTACTGACCCAGTTTTCTACCTTAGGTAGGGGTAGGTTCAGCATGTTTAGAGGTCCGACAGATCCTTGGGCTGCTTGAGACTGGATTGAGAGTGTGTCAGAGACATTAGATGCTATGGATTGCCCTGAGACACACAAGGTAAAGTTAGCAGCTTTCTTTTTAGCAGGTCAAGCTAAAATATGGTGGAATACAGAAAGACTTACCTTGGGAGCAAATGCCACCTCTTGGACTGCCTTTCGGACAGCATTTTATGCCAAGTACTTTTCGATGTCATTCCGGGATAGCTAGAGGCAAGTATTCCTGGAGTTGAGACAGGCTGGTCGGTCAGTGGCAGAGTATGCTGATGAATTTGAACGTCTGTTAGAGATGTTTCCTGAGATGGTGACCCCGGTGAGACAAAAGGTTAGTCATTTACTTCGAGGATTTGACAGACTGATCCGTAATCAGATGTTCTTTTCACCTTGAGAGGATTATTTAGCTATGGTAGAGGCAGCACTACAGATAGAAGCAAACCTAACATAGGATGCCCAAGAATCACCCAAGGGCAAAACACCAATGCAGCCTCTTCAAAAGAAATTCAGACCACCTGGCAGTCAGAGGCAGACTAGGGGTGGGTATGTATCAGATGTAGGAGGTAGGAGGCAGAGACCTATTGGTGTGCCTTTTCGTGAGCCAGCCTAGGGAGCATGATCTAGCTCTGCTCCTACTCAGAGATGTTACAGATGTGGTAGTGAGGGGCACGTTGCGAGGTCTTGTACCTCTCCGGTGCGATGTTTCTCTTGTGGGCAGCTTGGGCATTATAAGATAAATTATCCTCAGCAAGGCCAAGTAGCACAGTATAGTCAGCCACCTAGACGCGGGGGACGTCCAGGCAGATCGGGACAGTTTCGACCACCATCACAGCCATTTCAGCAAGCTCGAGATCTTCAACCCTCAGTTCTTGCTCCAGCCCGTGTATATGCGACCGGTCAGGAGGATGTTCGACGAGCCCCAGAGTCGACCTTACAAGGTATTATTTCTATTTATAGTTCTCCTACATGTTTGTTGTTTGACACGGGTAGTACTCATTCCTTTATAGCTACTGACTTTGTGGCGAGACTAAAACTAAGACCCACAAAGGCAGTATATGATCTGACTGTGTTCATGCCAGCTGGTGGTGTGACACGATCTTATTTGGCAATCAGTCAGTGTCCACTGGATTTTGGAGAACGAGTTATTCATACGGATTTGATGATTTTAGACTTTTCTGATTTTGATATCATCTTGGGTATGGATTGGTTGTTTGTCCAATATGCTATAACACACTGTTGTAGGTACACTGTGACATTCACTCCTCCAGATGGACTTACATGGAAATTTACCGGAGTAACTGGTCAGGTAGCTCCGATGATTTCAGTAATGCATGCAAGAAGGCTTCTGAGTAGTGGATGTGAAGGGTATCTACTCTCTATCGTTGGAGATGAGAAGAAGTCTAGTATTCCTATTAATCAGATACTTGTGGTCAGGGAGTTCACTGATGTATTCCCTGATGATTTACCTGGTTTGCCACCCATGAAACAGGTTGATTTTGCTATTGAGTTGCAGCCAGGGACTGCTCCTATTTCTAAGGCTCCATACAGAATGACGCTTAAGGAGTTAAAGGAATTAAGAGAACAATTGCAAGATTTGCTGAACAAGAGGTTTATATGATCCAGTGTTTCACCTTGGGGAACCCCAGTGCTTCTGGTCAAGAAGAAAAATGGATCACTGAGATTGTGTATTGACTATAGACAGTTAAATGCAGTCACAATCAAGAATAAGTATTTATTGCCTAGAATAGATGATTTGTTTGATCAGCTCAGGGGTTACAGTGTTTATTCAAAGATTGATTTGAGATCAGGGTACCATCAGCCGAGGATCAAAGCTGAAGACGTGTTGAAAACAGCTTTTCGAACACATTATGGACACTATGAGTTACTGGTAATGCCTTTTGGTCTGACAAATGCACCGGCCACATTTATGGATCTGATGAATACAATATTCATAGAGTACTTAGACAGGTTTGTAGTGGTGTTTATTGATGATATTTTGATATATTCAAGTAGTGAGGTAGAGCATCCAGAACATTTGAGGGCTGTTCTAGAAAATTTTAGAAAAGAAAAGTTATATGGTAAACTAAGTAAATGTGATTTTTGGTTATCAAATGTGCCATTTCTAGGACATGTGATTTCTGGTGCAGGTGTGGCTGTGGATCCTCAAAAAATTTTTGCTATTACGGAATGGGAAAGACCATAGACAGTTCAAGAAATTAGAAGTTTTCTTGAGTTAGCTGGATATTACAGGCATTTTGTAGAAGATTTTGCAAAGATTGCTACGCCCTTAACAAAATTGACTAGAAAAGGAGAAAAATTTATCTAGGATGATGCATGTGAATATAGTTTTCAGGAACTCAAGAACAGATTGGCTAGTGCACTAGTGTTGGCAATACCTGATGGTGATAAAGGATTTATTGTATATACAGATGCCTCAAGTCAAGGATTAGGTGGTGTACTGATGCAGTATGGGAAGGTAATTGCATGTCTCTCGTCAATTAAAGAATCATGAAAGGAACTATCCTGTTCATGATTTAGAGTTGCCAATTATTATATTTGCATTAAAGATGTGGAGGCATTATTTGTTTGGAGCTACATTTCAGATATTTACTGATCATAAAAGTTTAAAATACTTGTTTAGTCAGAAAGAGCTAAATATGAGACAACGAAGATGGATGGACTTTTTAAAAAATTTTGATTGTACTATTACCTATCACCCAAGCAAGGCAAATGTAGTAGCAAATGTTTTGAGCAGAAAATCGAGAGGTATGCTAGCACAGCTACTGATAGTTCAGTCTGAACTGGCCAACCAAGTATCTGAATTAGGGTTAGAGATTCAGAACTGTACTGAGAAGGGATATATGGCTACATTAATGGCAGGTTTAGCCATTATGCAGAAAGTGAAAGACGCTCAAAGTGAAAGTAGTCAATTGAAAGCTTTAATGCAGAAAATGGAACTCGGTAAGATATCTGGACTTACTTGTGATTCACATGGAGTAATGAGATCGCATAATCGATTATGGGTACCTGAGAAACACCCAGTAAAAGATGAGTTGCTTAGTGAAGCTCATAAATCTCAATTTGCTATACATCCTGGTAGCCAGACAATGTATAAAGATCTGAAAAAAGTATATTGGTGGCGCGGTATGAAAAGAGATATAACAAAATTTGTGTTAAGTTGTTTGACTTGCCAACTGGTTAAAGAAGAACATATGAAACATGCTAGTGTATTACAGAATATCCTTATTCCTGAGTGGAAATGGAAGCGAATTACAATGGACTTTGTTTCAGGTCTTCCTAAAACACCAAAGGGATATGATACCATATGGGTGATAGTAGACCGATTGACAAAATCAGTACATTTTCTACTTGTGAAGAAAACTGATGCATTAGATAAGTTGGCTAGTATTTACTATAAGGTGATTATTCGGTTGCATGGGATACCAGTGAGTATTATTTCAGATAGGGACCCTAGATTTACCTCACGCTTTTGGGGAAGCTTACAAAAAGCTTTGGGTACTTAGTTACATTTTAGTACGGCTTTTCACACCCAGATTGATGGACAATCTGAAAGGATAATTCAGACTTTGGAAGATATGCTGAGGGCATGTGTTGTGGATTGTAGTAAGACTTGGGAATCTTATCTACATATGGTTGAGTTTGCGTACAATAATAGTTACCATTCAGCTATACAAATGGCGCCGTTTGAAGCACTCCATGGTAGAAAATGTAGATCACCAGTGTTATATGAAGAAGCAGGAGAGAAAGTCAAATTGAGTCCTGAAATGTTAGAAATGGATGCAGCAAAAGTCCAACAAATCAGACAAAAGTTATTAGAAGCACAAAGTAGGCAAAAGAGTTATGCAGATGAAAGGAGAAGAGATCTTGAGTTTGAGGTTGGAGATCATGTATTTCTTAAAATATCACCTGTAAAAGGAGTTGCAAGATTTGAAAAACATGGTAAATTAGATCCGCGATACATTGGACCCTTTGAGATTTTGGAAAGAATTGGTGCTGTAGCATATAGACTTGCATTACCTCCTAGTTTTGCACATGTACATGACGTGTTTCATGTGTCAATGCTCAGAAAGTATATGTCAGATCTTTCTCATATGTTTAAAGTAGATGATATAGTTGTGAATCCAGATATTTCATACTCAGAGTCACCTATACAAATATTGATTAGGAAGGAACATAAATTGAGGAACAAAGTGATCAAATTGGTGAAAGTGAAATGGCAGCACCATTCAGATAGTGAAGCTACTTGGGAGAGAGAAGAAGATATTAGAGCTCAATATCCTTTTCTGTTTGAAACTATTTCTGATAGTGATGTTGTATGAATTTGGAGGACCAAATTCTTTTTAGGTGGGGAGAATGTAACGTCCACGTGGTCCCAGGGACCACTTTGTAAAATGGACGAAGCTGTGGACTAAATTGCAAAAGTGAAATTTTAATTTAATCTAATCCTAATCTATTCTTCTCTCTCTCCATTCTCTCGCCGAATTTGTGGCCGCCTCTTCCAATTTTGCTGCTTCCACCGCCTCTCGCTGATTTTCGTCGCCTTCTCTCCTTTTAGCTGATTTCATCGCCGAGCTCGCCGGATTCCTCGCTGTTCAAGCTCCGGCGCTTCCCAACCCTCCTCCTTCATCAATTGGTGAGGGTGATCATTTCCAGTAGTGTTTTAGTAGTATTTTTGTGGTGTGCTCGCGTATGTTCGAGCGCTGACGAAGCCTTCGTCCTTGGTGGTGGAGTTGGGGCTTCGTTGTGTGCTGCCGTTCGCCGTTGAGTCACCATTCATTGTTGGTTAGCATGGGTTCACCTCCAGCCACAAGTGGTAGCGTGCTCGCGTGTGTTCGGGCACCAACGATGCTTCCTTCCTTATTGGAAGTTGTTGTGCCGTCGTTTGCCGCCGTTCGCCGCTGTTTGTAGCCGTTGACCTTTCCTTATTGTTGGTTCGGGTGACGATCATACCTTTGCTAACCTTAGTATATGTTTGGTGTATAATTATTTAGTGTATACACATATATGTACATATATATGGGTATACGTATACATACATATATACTAGGTTAGATTTGTATAGCATTAGACGTGTGTATCAGTTGCTTGATAGTCATGTGATGTATTTTCTATTTGGTGATATTATAGGTGTTACTCGGACCGAGGTCGGACAGAGAGTTCCTCGGACAGAGATCGTTAGACGTAGTAGGAGCTACTATGATACAGGCAAGAATCCTATCCTATTCTTTGCAATCATGGTATTCGTTGTTTTATATTATGCAGTTGATAAATACCATGATATCTTATAGCTCTGTTGTTTGATTTTGATTCAATTTCCCTTGCACTCTATGTGTTGTCTTTATTTCGGCATACAGATGTTTGTGTGATGTTACATGGGTCGCATGGTGGTTACATTATTCTTGAGTTTATGATTGAGTTGATATTGCACAGATGTGATAGTTGGCCCATTGGGCAGTTGTATGACTTGTCGTGCTATATTATGTTCTTTTCTGTCTGTGAGCCAGGGCTATGCCTTGTAGGCCAGCGGACCAGGGAGTATACCAGATGCCGTTTCACGGCTATGGGGCCGGCTGGTAGGTTTTCCAGATGGAGTCCTTCGGGATTTTCCAGGGTTACCTGGGTGTTGGACGCAACACCTCCGAACTGTCATTGAGGCAGTTGTTCCATCGTGTGAGCAACGGTGGAAACACTATGTATAAGAATGCGGACTCGTCATGGAGCATTATATGGTCATTGTTCTTGATTGCACGACACATGTGTGGTTTTCATATGTTGTTGATGTTGCTTCTTATCATGTTGCGTTCTTATCATGTTGCGTTCTTATCATGTTGCGATATCTTGCATATTTAATACATTGTGTTATCTCAGTTATGTGATGCAGTACCATATCTGTTGATATGAAGTATGAAAAGTAATATATGAGGTCAAGAAAGATTTGTCTTTCTTATATAGTGGGAGTGCTATCTTAGGCCATTTCATAAAATTCATATTAACTCTAATAGGGTCTCAGAAGAATTTTAATTCATATTATTATAAAAAAAATGGACAAAAATATACAATATATTAAGACAATGCTTACTTTTTTTAAAAATTATTAGAGGAAAAAATATACATAATGCTGTTTTATATATAGGCAAGTAATTGATAAATACAAAATTGAGAATTTATTATCAACAACCAAGTTCTTATGGGTTCAACTATCGTTAGTGTCAGGCCTGGGTCAGGCCGGTTCGGCCCAAAGGTCCAGTGGGCCTAGCAAGTGAGCCAAAGCTTGATGCAAGCCCGAGAAGAAGAAACGAAGCCAGGCTTCGTTCAAACCAATCCGGTCAAACAAGCAATGCTTGACCGAATCATAGGAAGTCAAAAGGCGAGCTCGTTGGCAGGAGCTCCCAGATGCAACGGAGGCGGGCCGCGAACGCTGGAGAAGCTCGCGGACGACAGCGTCTTCCCTGCAAGGGTCGGACGCACGGCGGCTTCGGGAGGCAACAGAGTCTTCGGCGGAAGACTCGGACAGCGTCGATAAGTGGACGCGAGCGACGCGGCTACGTCGAGGAGAAGACCTCGTCTTCAACGGGCGGAGGGGAGGATTTCGGAGACGAAGCAAGCTTCAGCGAGGATGGCGGATCGAGCGGAGATCGCGAACAAAGAGGCGGAAGACCCGGTCCAACGCCAAAGAGAGCTGAGGCGGCTTTTCCCTATAAGGTCAGATGAGGCGGACGAATTCGGCGTGCGCGGAGGCGACACCCCAAAGGAGAGAGTGCGCGACGGAAGGCGACTCTTCCAGGCGGGTCGGGGAGGGCGCCCCCTCCAGGAGGGCAAGAGCCTTTCACCAGAGATCCAGCGGAGTTCGGTGAGGACGGGCGCAGCAGAGAGCGCTGAGAGTGAGGAAGAGAGATTGTAGCCGGCGGTGGTCGGCAAGGGAGGGGAAGCGAGCACCGACGACGGGGGTCGTCGACGTTGAGAGGAGAAGGTCTTGTAAGCTTGATTCTATGGAATAAAGAGGCTTCACTTCCGATTTCTCCTCCTTCCCCTGTTCTCGGTTCACGGCGACGCTTCCAGCAGGTTTCCGGCGGCGGGTGGCTGCCGGACGGCGACGGGAGATCAGGACGACGCGCAGGCGGCGCGGCGTCCTTTCTGGCGAGGTCGCGAGCGCGGCGGCGCTCGGTGGCAGAGGAGACGCAGTCGGCGTCGAGGTAGAAGACGACGCGAGAATTCGAACGCAGCAGCGTTCGAAACGAGGAGCGTCAACGCAGTCAACAAAGGCGCAAAATCGATTCGGCGGAATCGATTTGCAACCGACGTCAGCGTGACGTCGGACGGCAGAAATCAAACGCGCGGCTGATTTTGATTTGGCTGACGTCGGCGTGACGTCAGCAGAGGAGATTTAATTCGGAGATTTTGGTCAACGGTAAATTTTGACCAAAGGTATTTTTCTTCCTAAATTAGGGTTTTCCGGATTTTTCTAAATTAGGGTTAGGGTTCCGAGCGACCTTGTAATTTGGGGATAAAATCTGAGCGGGGAGTTAGGGTTTTAAAGATTTGGGTCGGAAACCCTAGATAGTTGTGTTCCGGTGTTACGTCGGACGGCTCTAAGAAGCGGATAAGCGTTGTTTTTAGGCCGATCCGACCGGGGCGTGACAACAGATATCATAGGCCAAAGATTCAGCCATGATGGTGAAATAGGAAGATCCGAGAGTGCTAGGAGCAGCACCACCAGCAGCGGCAAGGAGTGCCGTTCTTCCAGGGCAGGGGCCCTAATGCCAACACCAGAGGGTGTTGATGCCAATGCATAAGGGCATTGATGCCGGCGCTAGGGAGCGTCGATGCCGGTGTCAGGGGACATCGAGGGAGAGCTCTGTAAGAGCTGAGTGATTGTAACCCAGCAAGATCACTTCCCGGAGCCTCGGGAGGCTCCGATTCCTGCTCCGATGCCATCACTAGGAGGGTGATGAAGAGGGGTCAGCAAGGCCCTTTCCAAAGCAGAAGGCTTTGATGCCGTTATCGGGAGGGTGACGAAGAGAGGTATGCGAGACCTCTTCCCGGAGCAGTGAGCTTCGATGATAACGTCAGGAGGACGTTCGACGAACATCGAGGACGATGTTCAAATCAGGTGGGGGAGAATTGTCAGGCCTGGGTCAGGCCGGTTCGGCCCAAAGGCCAGTGGGCCTAGCAAGTGATCCAAAGCCTGATGCAAGCCCGAGAAGAAGAAACGAAGCCAGACTTCGTTCAAACCAATCCGGTCAAACAAGCAATGCTTGATCGAATCATAAGAAGTCAGAAGGCGAGCTCGTTGGCAGGAGCTCCCATATGCAACGGAGGTGGGCCGCAGACGCTGGAGAAGCTCGCGGACGACAACGTCTTCCCCGCAAGGGTCGGACGCACGGTGGCTTCGGCAGGCAACGGAGTCTTAGGGGGAAGACTCAGACAGCGACGATAAGCGGACGCGAGCGACGCGGCTTCGTCGAGGAGAAGACCTCGTCTTCAACGGGCGAAGGCGAGGATTTCGGAGACGAAGCAAGCTTCAGCGAGGATGGCGGATCGAGCGAAGATCGCGAACGAAGAGGCGGAAGACTCGGTCCAATGCCAAAGAGAGCTGAGGCGGCTTTTCCCTATAAGGTCCGATGAGGCGGACGAATTCGGCGTGCGCGGAGGCGACACCACAAAGGAGAGAGTGCGCGACGGAAGGCGACTCTTCCAGGCGGGTCGGGGAGGGCGCCCCCTCCAGGAGGGCAAGAGCCTTTCACTAGAGATCCAGCGGAGTTTGGTGAGGACGGGCGCAGCAGAGAACGCTGAGAGTGAGGAAGAGAGATTGTAGCAGGCGGTGGTCGGCGAGGGAGGGGAAGCGAGCACCGACGACGAGGGTCGTCGACGTTGAGAGGAGAAGGTCTTGTAAGCTTGATTCTGTGGAATAAAGAGGCTTCACTTCCGATTTCTCCTCCTTCCCCTGTTCTCGGTTCATGGCGACGCTTCCAGCAGGTTTCCGGCCGCAGGTGGTTGCCATACGGCGACGGGAGATCGGGACGACGCGCAGGCGGCGCGGCGGCGCTCGGTGGCAGAGGAGACGCAGTCGGCGTCGAGGTAGAAGACGACGCGAGAATTCGAACGCAGCAGCGTTCGAAACGAGGAGCGTCAACGCAGTCAACGAAGGCGCAAAATCGATTCGGCGGAATCGATTTGCAACCGACGTCAGCGTGACGTCAGACGGCAGAAATCAAACACGCAGCGGATTTTGATTTGGCTGACGTCGGCATGATGTCAGCAGAGGAGATTTAATTCGGAGGTTTTGGTCAACGATAAATTTTGACCAAAGGTATTTTTCTTCCTAAATTAGGGTTTCCCGGATTTTTCTGAATTAGGGTTAGGGTTCCGAGCGACCTTGTAATTTGGGGATAAAATCTGATCGGGGAGTTAGGGTTTCGAATATTTGGGTCAGAAACCCTAGATAGTTGTGTTCCGGTGTTTCGCTGGACGGCTCTAAGAAGCGGATAAGCGTTGTTTTAGGCCGATTTGACCGGGGCGTGACAGTTAGAGTAAAAAATATACATAATACTCGATCACATTAACTTGTAAGCATAGACACGAGGATTGTATAATATATGTGGCTTGAACGACTCTTGGTCGGCAAGGAGTGCCGACTTTAGCTCCTCACTGGCCTCGTCGATGATCACGAACAAGACTATGTAAAAGACCGTCATGCCGCACAACACAAAAAGGTCAACCCACTTGGAATAGCCCATCTGCATCTGCCAGTACACACTCACCACCCACTCCGATCGCCCTCATGCTGCATTCTGTACTCGATGGGAACTGCAGCCCCAAGAACTCGTTCTTGAAGTACCCCTGGTTGGCGTACTTGTGGAAGGCTATGTAGTACAGGAGGAACTTCAACACCGGCTTCGGCATGTTGTTAGGCAATTTGAAGATCCCACTCGAGAGGATCATCAGCACTTGAATCCCGGCGTCGGTGATGATGCAGATAATTCGGCACCAGGCTCGCCACGATCATCAGCCCTGCAGTTAGTAGCATGCACATGTATAGAACCAGACAAAGTAGATGAAGTGGTAGAATCCTATCTGGAAGCCGGTCTTGTAGAACGTGATTGACACTGGAATTGTTGAGATCACGGCCAGGTACGGCGCTGAAGATTGCGTGTTGCTAATCACAAATGCGGGGACACCATTAGGGTCCGTTGAGCCTTTGTGTCAAAATATCTTAACGAGAACAGTGTTTGATCTTAGTCATTGCAAGTAATTGTTGGGACTAATGATTTTTTGGACCTTACCTTCATATCTTCCACGAAGGTAGGAAACCCTCTTAACACCATAAAAGTTAGAAATCCAACCACAAACATCAGCATTGTACCCCTGGCTGGTAGATTACATGTATGATATATAAAACTGTAACCTAAAAAATAGATTTTTGTAGTTTTATAGAGATGATTCACCTCACCTGAATAGATCCATAACTATATCCAATGTCATAAAAGGCAGAGCCAATGAACACACACAGCACCATGTATATTACAAATCTTAGACAATAGTAGCCCAGGTCTGTGCGCATGTTCACGAAGGATCTCTTCGTGAGGATAATACATTGCTTCCCAAATCCAGTTTGACTCCTCTTCTTCACAAGAACCATGCTGTCCTGTGCAAATTCCAACCTTATTACTTGATCCGGCAAATTGCTAATTACACTAACTACTGATGAATAGTTTAGCTCACTATGGTGCAAATCTCAGTGACTCGTCTCGCTACATCTTGGCATAACTGGGACTGCTTGTACGACGATGTGAGCACTTCAATTAGTGGCGGATCTAAGACCTAAAGGTGTGTGGGGGTAAAAAAAATTTTACAGGGGCAAATAGATTAAATGCATGTGTTGACTGAGGGCAATATATATTTTATCTATCTCTATACCTAATTATTATTATATATATAATCAATGGTAAAATTAAAAATGAGTGGGGGCATTTGCCCACACTTCCTTGAATGTGGCTCCGCCACTGACATCAATGGTTTTGGATGCTTTGGCGAGCCCATTACTGGAACCAGCTGTTAGAAACTGGATCACTTCACAATCTCACAAGCACACAAACACACCGCCTTCTAAGGCTCTCGCGGCAAGAGGAGATTGGAATGAAAACTGAAATTCGATTCTATTGAAGTTGTAGAAGAAGTACAAAATATATATAGGGGAGAAAACAACTTTTTAAATTCCCCAAATTAAATACAAGACATTGAATTGAGACATCTGTTGCTTAATCGAGGCGTTGCTTCATCCAAAGTATTAAATCCGAAGAGGTGTTTAGTCTTCCAAGGCGTGCGTCACTTCGGAGGATTAAAACACAAGTTTACTTTTTAACATTCCCCCTTAAACTTGTAATTCTTGTAGTCCAAGCTTTGATCTCAGCTCATTGAACTTTTTGAACTTGAGTGCTTTTGTGTAAATGTCAGCAACTTGTTCTTCTATCTTCACATGGCTTAACTTGACTTGATTACTTGAAACACATTCTCGAATATAGTGGAATCCAGTGTCGATGTGTTTACTTCGTTCATGGAACAAGGGATTCTTCGCTAATGCAATTGCTGACTTGTTGTCGACGTTGACTTGAGTTGGCTCCTTTTGTGGAAAGTGTAGTTCTTCCATTAAGCGTTTTAGCCAAATTGCTTGCCGCATGAATTGAGAGCGACGTATTCTGCTTCGCATGTTGATAACGTCACGATCGGTTGTTTCTTCGAGCTCCAAGTGAATGCTGCATTGCCTGTGAAAAACACATAACCAGTTGTGCTTTTTCGATCGTCCATGTCTCCTTCCCAATCGCTATCGCAAAATCCTTCAAGTTTGAAATTGTTAGTAGCATGATAGTATAGTCCAAAATTCAGTGTACCTTTGATGTAGCGCAAAATTCTCTTAGCAACATTCAAGTGCGTCTTAGTCGGCGCTTCTAGAAACCGACTTACAAGCCCAACTTCAAAACAAATATCTGGTCTTGTACATGTCAAGTACCTTAAACTGCCAACTAAACTTCTAAACAAAGTTGGATCAACTTTTTCACTTTCATCATTCCTGGACATCTTCTCACCATTTTCAACTGGGGTGTTGACTGGATTGCAGTTGCTCATGTTGAACTTCTTCAGAGTCTTTCTTGCATAATTTTCTTGAGAGATGAAAATACCTTCACTAATCTGCTTAACTTCCATCCCAAGGTAGTAGGACATCATTCCAAGATCTGTCATCTCAAACTCTTGATTCATTGCTTTCTTGAAAGCTTCAATCATCTCCATATTGTTCCATGTGAAAATCAGATCATCTACATACAGACAAATGATCAGAATTTCATCATTTTTCTTTTTCAGATACAAGGCATGCTCATATGGACATTTGATAAAACCGTGCTCCTGAAAATATTTGTCAATTCTACAATTCCATGATCGTGGTGCTTGCTTAAGCTCATAAAGTGCTTTTCTTAGTTTCAGCACCTTGTTCTTGCTTTCTTTCATCATGTATCCTGGAGGTTGATCAATGTATACCTTCTTCTCGAGATATCTATTCAGAAATGCTGACTTAACATCCATTTGAAAGATGTTCCACTTATTTTGAGCAGCTAAGGAGATGATCAATCTTATAGTTTTTAATCGAGCAACTAGAGCAAAAACTTCATCATAATCAATACCTTGCTTTTGTTTGTAGCCTTTTGCTACGAGCCTGGCTTTGTACCTCTCAACTTCTCCTTGTGAGTTCTTCTTGGTTTTGAATACCCACTTGACTCCTATAGCTTTATGCCCTTCTGGCAGAGTCGTCAACTCCCAGATATTGTTCTTCTCTATTGCTGTAATTTCTTCGTCCATAGCTTTTCTCCATTTCTCTTCTTTCATAGCTTCTTCAAAGCTAATGGGTTTAACATCTGCAAACAAACAAACAAATGAGACATCATCAATTTTTTCGGTTTCTCGGTACAAGTCTTTCAGCCTCCTTGTGCGTATCTGCCTACTGCTTGAACTTCCTTCTGAAATAGGTTCATTCTGCACTGGTGATGACGGAGGTTCATTCTAGATCTTTAGACTCTTCAATGGCTGTTACTATATGATCAAATTTCTCTGTTAGTGATCTTAAGATTTTCTCAACTACTTTTACCTCAGCTATAGTTTCTCCAAGTCTTCTCATCTGGTTTGCATTTGCTGCAACTCTTGAGATGTATTCTGACACTTTCTCAGAATCTTTCATTTGTATTGCTTCGAATTCTCCACGAAGGTATTGTAGTCGGACCTTCTTTGCTTTGTAGTCGGACCTTCTTTGCTTTGTCACTTCCTCTGTAAGTGATTTGAAGCATGTCCCATAATTGCTTGGAGGTAGTTGCGTTTGATACCTTCTCAAATGTAGTGTCATCCAATGCTTGATGGATGAGTGATACAGCCTTCTGATCCTTTTTCCTGAGGTTTTGAACTATTACAGGTTCCCCCTGAGCATCATAACCATTTTCTACAATATTCCAAACATCATGAGCACCTAACAAGGCTTTCATTCTTATACTCTAATTTTCAAATTTCTCTTTAGTAAACTTAGGAACTTGAAAAGGGATTAAATTTGAGTTTGCCATCTTCAAATTTAATTTTCGTACCTCCTCTTGGTAATTGAAACCAAATAAAATTTTCACCTTTGTTTTTCCTTCTTCAACAAAGTCTTCTCTTGGTAACTTTCGTACCTCCTCTTTGTTCGTCGGCGGCAATGCGGCAACGATGACCTTCAACTCCGGCAAGGATCTTCTTGCTCTGATACCAGTTTGTTAGAAACTAGATCATTTCACAATCTCACAAGTACACAAACACACAGCCTTCTAAGGCTCTCGCGGCAAGAGGAGATTGGAATGAAAACTGAAATTCGATTCTATTGAAGTTGTAGAAGAAGTACAAAATATTTATAGGGGAGAAAACAACTTTTCAAATTCCCCAAATTAAATACAAGACATTGAATTGAGACATCTGTTGCTTAATCGAGGCGTTGCTTCATCCAAAGCATTAAATCCGAAGAGGTGTTTAGTCTTCCAAGGCGTGCGTCGCTTCGGAGGATTAAAACACAAGTTTACTTTTTAACACCAGCTTCTTCAGACTCGTACATGGTTAATTACAAAGTTAATTTTCTAG
Organism: Costus lasius; assembly: GCA_027563935.2. NCBI lineage: Eukaryota > Viridiplantae > Streptophyta > Magnoliopsida > Zingiberales > Costaceae > Costus > Costus lasius. Next base: position 97,223,190 of record CM050454.1, read on the forward strand.
CTTCATTGATCTTGTTTGATTAATCAATAACAAGAATCCAACTGACCTTATCGAAGTCTTTGTTTATTGTTCTCAGGAAATGATCCGATGGGTTTCTGAAGGTCGGGCAAGGAAAGCCATTGAGAGTGAAGAACTGCATAAGAAAATAGAAACCCAATCAATCAATTATATGTAATAAGAAAGTATAATATTTTGGTCACCTCAATTGAAGAGGAAGTAGGGCCAAAGTAAATGGTTTTGCCTGAAGAGAGAAGGTAGAGGTTGTAAAAGAGCTCAAACACTTCGTTGCTAGGCCGATGGATGGAGGCAATGATGGTCATCCCGTCAAGCTTGGCGAGGTGGGAGATGCGAATCATGACATGGAAGGAGGCGGTGCTGTCGAGGTCACTGGTTGGCTCGTCGAGGAAGAGAAGCTTGGGGTGGGTGAGGATCTAGATGCAGATGCTCACCCACCACTTCTATTCGCTGCTGATGCCTTTTGATGCGCAGCCACTGATCCTAGTGTCCATGGCATCTTGCAGGGCCATTTCTTTCATGGTCATATCCGCCCTCTCCTTCTCCGACCAGCTCATGGACTTGGGGAGCTGCAGCTGGAGAGACAAATTCTAGGGAGACAGTCTCACCAGAATTTTTAGGGAGCACCTCCCCGATGGGCTTTCATGAATCATAAAGACCCCACCAAGCACGGATCTCAAAGGTGCATTTAAAATTTTTCTAACCAAGGTTAACTAAGCTTTATGGCGCCCTTGGACTTTTTACCCTCAACTCTCTATAAAACCCTCGACTCAACACTCAGGTCTCTTAGTCTCCTTTCGCCGGTCACTTTTTAGGTCTCTATTTTTGTCCGTCGAGACGTTGCTCGGGAGTGCTCTACCCCTCAACACTCTAGTCGCCGACGGATTGCTTGCTTCTTTTGAGCGGAGAAATCTTCTCTGCCTCGTGGTTTGTGCCACCGACAAACCTTCTTTGGTGATGAGACTGAGATAAACATCGATAATGCTACTAGTTCGTGTTACGGTTATGTAATATATGCATTTGAGATAAATCATAATACATACATTACAGTTTGTTTACTGACCGTAATACATTTTATGAGCTATTTTGTTATCAGGTCATTTTATATAATTACTCATTTGGATCCTTATGTCCTTTGTTTTAGATTTGGTTATATGAACATACGTGCGTATTTAAAAATGCTATGGTTGAGAGTATTTTTTTATGCCTTTTTTGGTGGAAAATTTAACTAATGACATAGTATGTATGACATACAATAAATATATTTAATGTAGTTATTTTTATAACATTTGAATTTTTGATGCTCATAGTGTATGACCTTAAAGTAAATGCACTAGAGATGCATCTTGGTTATTCTAGTCAAGAGGAAATTTATCTTATTGATGGTGCTCATTCTCCCACTCATTTTCTTACAATGTTTCAATTGGTAGAGTAAAGTATGTTGGGTGAGTTTCCCTCCTATGTGGAGGATGACTCAGTTTACCCATGTGGAGGATGGCTCAAATCATGCCACATGGATGAAGCAGCTCAGTTTGTACACTCCAGAAGATGGTGGACACAGTGTCCACGATCTTGTGAAGATCGTGGATTTTCTGCACAGATCATGGACACAGTGTCCACGATCCTGAACATGGTGGATTTTCTACAAAGATGATGGACACAGTCCAAAACTTCATGGACACAGTCCAAAAGATGGTGGACACAGTCCAGAACTTCATGGACACAGTCAAGAAGATGGTGGACACACCCCCAGCTATGGTGGACACCCCAGATTATGGTGGACACACCATAGATTATCATGGACACACCTGCAGCTATCATGGACACACCTCAGAACATGGTGGATATGCTGCAGAAGATCGTGGACACGATGTCAGAACTTCATGGACACACTGCAGCTATGGTGGATATGCTGCAAAGATGGTGGATTTCTTGCAAAGATCATGGACAAGAACATCGTGGACACACTGTCCATGATCTGCAGAAGATGGTGGATTTCCTGCAAAGATCATGGACAAGAACATCGTGGACACACTGTCCATGATCTGCAGAAGATGGTGGATTTCCTGCAAACATCGTGGACACAGTTCTGCAGAAGATGGTTAAGTGACACCGTGACACATATTGTTGCAATTAGGGTTTCTAATTGGCATATGTATATATTCCACTGTGGAGAAGTGAGAGGCCAGGTGGGGGCAAGCCAAGTGAGAGAAAAAGAGCGCCGCAAGGTGAGAGCCACTTGACGTGAAGAAAAAGACAGAGAGGAGAAAGTTTAGAGAAAACTGTGAACTTAGGGCAGCCCGTGTAAATCGGCCGCCGGAAAGAAGTTCACCGTTGGATCGGGCTGAAATTTTAGGAGCAGATTCGTGACTCAGTGATCTATAATCTGAACGGTCAGATCGTCGAACTGAGGTTTCTATCGCTCGCAGTCAGCCCAGAACCGAGACAGTTTATCTTGGTGAAATCTGAACTTTTCTCCTCTCTTGTATCTGCTTCCAACTTTATGTTGATGATTGTCTGTGATCCAAGTTTATACTTGATGATGTAGTTATGCTCCTAGATGTTCTAGGAATGAGTTGTAATACCCATTAAATTGATTTAGTGGAAGGTTTGAGCGGACTCCGGTCCCGTGATTTTTCCTCATTGAGATTTTCCACGTAAAAATCCCTGGTGTTTATTGTCTGGTTGTTTGGTATCTGTTTCCGCTGCCATTTCTGTGTGTTTTTATTGCCGAAGGTTATTTGGTTTTGAAATCTAGCAACGGGTTTTTGTGCCGTCATCTCCTAAAGTAGCCCTTCTTATTACATACATATAGATGTGAGTAAATTTTTTATTTATTAAAATTTATTAAAAATTTTATATTATTGTTTGTTAATTATATATTACCATTTTGATAGAGTAATAAACAAGATGAGATTGAGAGAATATGACCGCTTGAATTTCATATAAAACATCAACAAATGACGATTAACTGTGAAAATGTGAGTATATATTTTTTTTGAACTTTATAATTTTTTACATTATAATGTGCACATTTATATTGTTCTTGTAGGATCATAAGGAATTTTTATATGATAAAATAGAAACGCTTAAAGAAAAAATAGATTAGTTTAGTTATGAAATTATAAATATATTATTTTTTGATGTGAACTTTGTATGCTGTTTTAATTCTTGTTTCTCGCAGCATAATAAAAAAATTCTTTTGAAAAAGATATTTATAGTTGAAGAAGAATTAAGACAACAAAAAGAGAAAGAAAAAAATAGAAGATATAAAAATTGAAAATGAACCGTTGGGCAAATCATATGTGAGTATTCTATATCGGTATTGAATTAATTTATGTTGAAATTAGTTACTAATATATCTTTTCTTAAAAGCGGATTGAAGATTCATTATATGAAAAACACTGTATGCTAGAGGATGAAAATAAAAATTTGAAGAAAAATGTCACTCCTATGCAAAGAGACATAGATGTAGAGGAAGAGGAAGAGGAAGAAAAAGGTAAAAATGTAGAGGAAGGGGAAGAGAAAGATCAAGATGAGACGTGCTGAAAAAGGTGCAGTATTAAAATCTAGTAGAAGCAAAGACAAAAGAATGCGCAATCTAGCCCATTTTCTAATTAGTCCATACACCAGCACATATGCATGCCAGAAAAACTAGAAATGAGGTATGAGTTTTATAATATGAACAGTATGACATTATATATTACTTTTTTACTCGAAGCAACTGTCCTTTGTAGGTTGTTGTATTATGTGACACACCCATTAAAGCAAGTGGTACATGTGTTGATAAGTATACCACTAGAAAAGATTATTATGGTGCTTCAATGTTCTGTTTGGAGCATAAAAGGTTATTGAGGCTTTTTTAGAATTCCCGAATCTATTAATGAGGGGATGCCTTGGGCTTCAAAAAGGATATATGTATGCTCTGTTCTGTTAGGAGATAAGGAGATTTATGACGACGTATGTATAGTTGTCCTTCATTTTTGTGCTTTAATTTTATTTGCTATTGGATATTTATCTTAAAACCTCTTATTTGTTTATTTGAAGCCTATAGATGCATATGCAGCTTTGCTATTGGATAGAAGCATGCGTGCATCTCAAGAGCACGAGAAATTTGTGTATCTTTCTCCAAATTATGTGTGTTTCTATTTACATGGTCAATGCCATGCTGCTGCTTATATTGAAAGAATGAATAGCATGACAGGTGCAAATTTTATTTTTGCGCCAATCAATTTTGAATCTCACTAATTATTAATGTGCGTAAATGTGAAGAAAGTGTCCCATACATATTTATAATTCATTAGAAACTTGTAAGGAAGTAAATGTGATTATCAATAAATTAGTACGTGAAACAGACCTTGAAATATATCTATAATTTAATTTTTCCCTCAGTTGCTGTTAATTTGGTTTATGCAGATAATATTACTGAACGTTATTTGATGGTTAACTGTCAACTTGCAATTGAGAACTGAAAATATATTGTGATATAAAATACCCAAAACAACACAATAGTTTTGATTGTGCAGTAGTTGTGATATTGTATACAGAATATATATATATAGAGGTGCAGAGTTCGACTTTATCTAAATTAATGTAACAAAAAAACTATGAGATATTGTTGGCATTTAGCTTATTATGGGAACATTAGCAATCTACAATTAATTTATTTAGTATATATTGTAATCATATATACAATTACTTATCTGAGTGTACATATTACAATTTAGTTTTTTTTTTCAATATATATGCTTGTCCAGGTATGACCTTTTGTGCAATTTATGATCTTAAAATCATGATTTTTTTCCTTAATTGAGATCTAACCGAGTCGCCACGGTCTACTTATGGCTGTAAATCATGCATTTTGACTTTATTGGTAACTAATTGGGTCATTACAGTCTACTTACGACTTGACTTAATTGTATGTGATGCCATCGCATACAGTTATATGCGATGAGCCATTAAGATTCTGACACATGGGCATATTTGGGATGTGTGCAGTCAACTGCTACTTTTTTCCCATTCGCATTTGCCTGCTTAGGGTTCACTTGTCCCACGCTCTCTTTCGCCCTCCGTTCCCTCACTGCTCCACCCTCCGCCCTCTGCTCTAGCTTGCTCTCGCAGGCAGAGGGTTTTCCACGCAAGGCTCCGCAGCAAGCTCCCAACTCCGGCGACAGGCTCCTTGCTTTGGCGACCAACTCTCAGCTCCAGCGGCAGTTCTCTGCTCCGTCCTCCGCCCTCTGCCCTAGCCAGCTCTCACGAGCAAAGGGTTCTCCGCTCCTGGCAACAGGCTCTGCCCCCCTTCTCCATACTCTAGCCACATCTCTCCGCTCCCAGCTCTGTAGCAAGTTCGCAACTCTGGCTCCCGGCTCTGCCCCCTTCTCCGGACTCTAGTCACATCTCTTGGCTCAGTCCTCTCGGCTCTTGGATGAGCTGGAAAAGTTTGTTATGATAGAAATTATAGAATGTGCTTGTAGAATTTGCAGCCTGTTGGGATAGAATTTGTAGAATGTGCAGACTTTTGAGTAAATTTTATATGAATGTCCAGACTTTGTATTTAAAATTATCATCCAATGTATGAAAAGCTTCAATCTCGTCCAAATGCTTAAGTGAGCAAAAGAGCAAAGCATTTCTCATTTAGTTGCCACATGATAAGAGCAAAGCAATGCTCAACTATAGTTTCCCAATATTGAGTGAATCATCCCCAAATAATATGAGGGATTTAGTTGCCACATGATCTAATGAAATAATTTTCTTCTTCAGGCAATGAAGATGATGAAGTTTCGGGCTAATCTGCTGCACGCAGAACAAGCTACGAGACATACTTTGATGCATTTGTAGATAGTAAGGTTCAAAATGCACAAGCTACAGATTAGCTATGAAACGGATGTAACGAATGGAAATCTGTAGGACAGTTTAATTTATAAGATTCCCACATAGCTCTAGCAGTTTCTCCTAAGAAATTTTCTAGGTAAGAATACATTTCTTCAGTAGAAAAGTTCCCATCCATTTTTGTTACTTTCATTGAAACCATAGAGGCCCAGTTATCAAGAACGGTGCTCCATGTTTGTGGATCATGGGCTGCTAGATTAAGAATTCTTCCTTTATCTAGGAGCTTTCTTTTGTCTATTGTTTCTAAAGGTAGTCTTTTACCCCTAGTTCTAATACCTTCTCGTTCTCCTTCATATTGCGTATAAGGTTCACGAGGAGGTTGACCTATAACGGTTATCAATAAGCAATCCCATCCCAAATCTCTTAAACAGAATTTTTGATGGACAAGGGATTCCAGTACAAGTTTTAGAAGAAATTGTTGATATAAATCAACAATTTGAAACTTATCAAAATAATAGATTACAAATCTTACGTCCCCAACTCCTTTACAGGACTGGACCCTTAAACTTTAGAACTCAACTTCTAAGAATAACCCGTGAAGAACATCTTTCTGTCACAACAGAACCAAGGAATCTCAAGATAATTTCAAGAGATTCTTTAAATAAGTTGGTAAGCAGAGTCTTCTATAGACCAGGAGGGTCGAGAAAGAAGGAAAGCTTGCTAATGTCCATATGACATGATGTTTATCTGGGTCTTAAAATCTTGGTAGAACGACAGATACCAAAGGAAAATTAAGGCATAATAATGTCCATGAATCTATAGTTCATATTTCTACTCTTTAGATAGTTTTTCTTTACACATTACAACACAGTTCCATATGCTTAAAAAGATCCAGTAAGGAGACGTCAAGATCCATAATCTTACAATCTTTCCATTTTATCAAGTCAATTGAAGCCTTGACGATAGTAAAGCCCTTTTGGCAATGACAATGGGGTTCTTGTTGATGAGGTTGCTCTGCTTGCAGAGTAATACTTGTGAGGTGAAGCCCTGGTGGTTTGGTGATTTCGTTTAACGCTATCCTTCGTAGGTAGCGTATAACTGTTAAAAACTTTTATTGGTGTGATGCCAACAAAATCTTGTAGACCTCTTGTTTGACTGGGTCTAGTACAGGAGGAATTTTTTATTTTGCCAATGTCCACTGGTTTTTAACTTCTAGGTCCCATGCATTAGTCAGAATCTGACATCTTTCTTCTAGCTCTTGGTTCTGTTTAACCAGTTCTTGTTCTTTCTGTTGTAGAGCTTTAATCTCATTTTCAAGCTTTGTAATCTTGAATTCTTTGACGAAATATCATGTTCTGATTGGAAATTGGAAATACCTGCTTTAATTGATACAGGTTGTAGTAATACAATCTTAGATATGGATTTAGTTCCACAAAAGTATCATGTAAAACTTGATCCTTCTGATAAGTTTTATGCGGAACAAATGGATGGAAAATTATTCTTATATGAATATATTTTAGCCAAACATAAGCTTTCCTTTTCTTTAGGAAATGCTCATTATACTCCTCCGACTTACATTGGAAGAATTTGTTTAAGACCTTTAAGTCTTGTCAAAACAAAATTTATTATAGACCTTAATATGTTTATTAATTCCTATAAAGGTGTAACTCTTACCACTGAGGGATTATTCTTCCTCCCTCATACGCTAATTCCTTACACCTCTTCTGCGCCTGCGAATGGTGGGTGTCCTTGTACTATCCCTGGATCCTGCAAGGTACCTTTGGATGCGCCTTTGGAAACGGATTCTAGTGATATACCAGATGAAGACGAGATATAGATCATAAGAAATCCTATTAATAAATTTCATAAAGATTATGAAAAGGAAGATGAACAAGAAGAAGATAATGTTGGTAAACATTATTTTGAAAAAATTGAATCTGGGAATCTTGATGTAGATAACCTGATTCGAACACTTGAAAAAAGCCAAATATTTGGTTCAGAGCCCCAAGCACATTGGGATAAAAATAAACTACTTTGTACACTGAAAATCAAAGACACTGGTTTTCGGATTACAAATAAAAAAATTACAGCAACAAATGAAAACATTGCTGAATTTAAAATGCACATTGATGATTTATTAAAACTCAATGTAATAAGAAGGAGTGTATCTCCTCACAGATCTCCTGCTTTCATTGTAAATAAACACAGTGAACAAGTTAGGGGAAAGACAAGAATAGTTATTGACTATCGTCGACTAAATGATAACATAGAAGATGATAGTTATGACATTCCAGATAAAACAGAGTTAATAAACTCTATACAGGGAAGCACGTTCTTCTCTAAATTTGACTGCAAATCTGGTTTTTGGCAAATCAGGATGGCAGAAGAATCCATACCATGGACAGCATTTACATGTCCATTAGGAAGCTTTGAATGGCTAGTTATGCCATTTGGATTAAAAACTGCACCTGCAGTATTTCAAAGGAAAATGGATGAGGTTTTTAAACCTTATCAAGAATTTGTTTGCGTGTATATAGATGATATTCTAGTACACAGCAAATTAGAAAAAGAACATACAAGTCATTTAAAACTTGTATTACAGAAATTCTATACCAATGGAATTATTGTCTCAGAACAAAAATCACAATTTTATAGAAAAAATATTGATTACTTAGGAGTAGAAATTGGGAATGGAGTCATAAAACTCCAACCTCATATTGCTTCTAAAATCAAGACTTTCGAAGTCACAGATACCAAGAGTTTACAACAATTCTTGGGATTAATAAATTATGCTAGACCTTTCTTAAAGGATCTACACAAACTGAGTGGACCCCTCTACTCAAAATTAAGTCTGACTGGTGTTAAAAAATTTAACACAGAAGACTATAAACAAATTGATAAAATTAGGCAGTTGGTAGAAACACTACCTTTGCTCAAATTACCATTGGACAGTGATTATCTTATTGTCCAAACAGATGGCTGTGAACACGGATGGGGAACTATCCTTCTCCGTAAGGCCCATAAATATGCTACAGAACAAGAAACCATCTGTAGATATGCTTCTGGCAAATTTTGAGAGAAAAATGTCACTAGCAGCATTGACCAAGAGCTCCTAGCTGTTTGTTACGGCTTAGACGCTTTTAGACTATTTCTTTTAAACAAAAAGGAAATATTAATAAGAATAGATTGCGAAGCAATCGTAAAGTTCTTCAATACAAAAAATGAGAAACGCATCTCTCAAAAGAGATGGCTATCATTTATTGACCATTGTATTAACAATGCATACAGGATCACCTTTGAACATATCAAAGGTAAAAATAATGTCATATCTGACATATTATCACGCCTTTTACAAAGGCCAGCATAACCAGTCTTTTGACTGCATATGACAACTGAAAATGTTGTGCAGAAAATGGCAACATCCCAAAGTTCTTATTCTAAGAAAGCTGGAAAGAAGGTCTTACAGCCTCTAATAGCTGAACCTATGGATACTGATAGCGCAACATACGCTCAAACACTTAGAGATAATCCACCAAAAGAACCCATGTATCTCTACAGAACCCCGAAACACTTCACAGCGTTAACGGGACATGACCATTTGGTTCTTGATTTACTATGGAAGGACCATCATGGCGCAGGGTTTTTAACTGCGATGAATACGCTTGCGGGGCATCTGCAAGCATTAAGATATATGAAGACATTACCTCCCACTACGACTATACCTAAATTAGAGCCACAAACATTGGAAGCATATGTCGCCAAAGAATTCAAGATTACAAAGCTTGAAAATGAGATTAAAGCTCTACAACAGAAAGAACAAGAACTGGTTAAACAGAACCAAGAGCTAGAAGAAAGATGTCAGATTCTGACTAATGCATGGGACCTAGAAGTTAAAAACCAGTGGACACTGGCAAAATAAAAAATTCCTCCTGTACTAGACCCAGTCAAACAAGAGGTCTACAAGATTTTGTTGGCATCACACCAACAAAAGTTTTTAACAGTTATACGCTACCTACGAAGGATAGCGTTAAACGAAATCACCAAACCACCAGGGCTTCACCTCACAATGATTACTCTGCAAGTAGAGCAACCTCATCAACAAGAACCCCATTGTCATTGCCAAAAGGGCTTTACTATCGTCAAGGCTTCAATTGACTTGACAAAATGGAAAGATTGCAAGATTATGGATCTTGACGTCTCCTTACTGGATCTTTTTAATTACGGACTCCTCGATCGACTAGTGGTACATCAAAACCACTTAGAAAAAATCAAAAAGTTTCCTTGGAAGCTCAGATACTGCATCAATAAGTTTTATAAGGTTCACCAATTTCGGGGATATCTAGATCTTAATATTAGTTCCTATCCTCCATGGTTTTCTGGTTACCCTTGTGATGCAAAGCACCAGGTATTAATAAAGATTCAACAAGAATTTGTACCAGATTTTTGGGATGTTTCTTTCAGAGAAGAAGTACAAAGAACAGCGAATATTTCGCTAGACCTCCAAGTCTGGCTATGGAGGAACTATATAATGACAGAAGAAACTCTGGAATATTTTTCTTCTTATTTAATATCAGAAGAAAAAACTTTGAAGATTTATGTAGAAGATGTGCAAGATATCTTCTTCGTTCCTTTCATCTCTCATTTTTGTACAGACCCTGGACAATATGAGCATTTTAAACAGACTAAGGGTGAATCCTTAACCAAGACATACAAAGATATCTGTTGTCATTACAATTGTTCTAGATAGGGTTTTAACATATCTAGTTTATCTAGCGAGGGTGCTGATAAATGTTCAGTTCCAAAAGGAGACTGGAGCTGGTCGGTGACTTAGGCAGCCCCGACATAACCAAATTTAGATAAAAAACAAAGCATAATACATCCTATCTGAATTAGTTCATATAATACATCTGTTTAGGGTTTTTCTTTACACCAACAGAGTTTTATTCCATATTTATACGTGTTCCCGTTCGATCAAATAGAACCGAACAAGGCTCTGATACCAAATAAAGAGGGGGGTATTTTACGAAGAAAATACTTAAAAGATGCGAATGAATATATATTTAAAGAATCTCTTGAAATTATCTTGAGATTCCTTGGTTCTGTTGTGACAGAAAGATGTTCTTCACGGGTTATTCTTAGAAGTTGAGTTCTAAGGTTTAAGGGTCCAGTCCTGTAAAGGAGTTGGGGACGTAAGATTTGTAATCTATTATTTTGATAAGTTTCAAATTGTCTTGCTGGAAATCTGTAGGACAGTTTAATTTATAAGATTCCCACATAGCTCTAGCAGTTTCTCCTAAGAAATTTTCTAGGTAAGAATACATTTCTTCAGCAGAAAAGTTTCCATCCATTTTTGTTACTTTCATTGAAACCATAGAGGCCCAGTTATCAAGAACTGTGCTTCATGTTTGTGGTGCCTCAATTAAACAAGAGCCAAAAAGACAGCCAAACATAGCGTGTTATTCGTAGTCACCCCTCCATAAATCTGCAAGCATTAAGCACCCATAAGACAAGAGATGTGGCTATAGTCTGGAGAAGGGGGCGGAGCCGGGAGCCGGAGTTGCGAGCTTGCTGCAGAGCTGGGAGCGGAGAGCTGTGGCTAGAGTCTGGAGAAGGGGGGCTTGGAGCAGAGAGCTGCCGCCGGAGCTGGGAGTTGGTCGCCGGAGCTAGGAGCCTGTCGCCGGAGTTGGGAGCTTGCTGTGGAGCCGAGAGCGGAAAACCCTCTGCCTGCGAGAGCAAGCTAGAGTAGAGGGTGGAGGGTGGAGCAGCGAGGGAACGGAGGGCGAAAGAGAGCACGGGCAAGCGCACCCTAAGCAGGCAAATGCGAATGGGAAAAAAATCGTAGTTGACTGCACACATCCCAAATATGCCTACGTGTTAGAATCTTAATGGCTCATCGCATGTAACTGTATGCGATGGCATCGCATACAACTTTTTTCCCTAGTTTGGAGCTGCTGCCCGCCTGATTTTGTGGGTGTGGCCAGCTAATTCGGTTGAATAATCGTTGTTTGGGGTTGATTCTATTGGGCGCACCAGCGAAAAATCACTGCCCCAGAGAATCAGTTAATCACCTTCTTCCAGCACCCCACATATCCTCTCCTCACCTGTTTCTAGTGCGTCGCTGAACTCCGCTGCCTCACCGACCTCCTGCTCCTCACCAACCTCCAGCGCCTCGCTGACAGCCGACCTCTGTCGTCTCACCGACCTCTAGTGCTTGTGTCCAGATCTAGCTCCGCCGACCTCCTCCGCCTCTGTGTCTAGATCCAACTCCTTCTACCGCCTCCTAGCTCCAGCAGCCATCGATCTGGCTGCCGCCTCGTCCGTAGGAGTTTAGAAACTACCCATCCGAGGAGAGAATGAAGAAGATCGATCAAATTCGTGTCATGGCAAGGTCTTCTTCCCCCTTGACAAGCTCCTCATGGTAAAGGTCACGTTGTTGTAGTCACCGGCGACCAGATGGCCATGTACTAGGTTGGAGTTCTGCTGGTGCTCCAGTTCGAAGGGCGGGCCATACTGGGGGTGAGCGAGGAGGTGAACAACACTCTGATCTTCAACACCTTTGTGCTGTGCCAAGTCTTCAATGAATTCAACTCAAGGACGCTGGAGAAGAAGAATGTGTTCAACGAAATGCTTCAGAACCAGCTCTTCCCGGGGATTATTGTGGCGACTGTGATCTTATAGGTTTTGATGGCGGAGTTCCTGAGGAAATTTTTAGACACTGTGAGGTTGAATTGGGGGCAGTGGGAGGTTTGGTTGTCAAGTGCATACCTGTTTCATGATAATTTCCTCCAGCGTTTTGGTGGTAGTAGTAGAGCTATCTGAACATTGTGTATATCGAAGATTCAATTGATTATTTCCTCCTGATCATATAGCTGATAGCTTTAGGTATTGTATCACGTTTGTATGTTTAGCTTAGTGATTGGGCGATGTAGTAATTTGTAAATTTGTTTGGAATAAGAATGTTTGTTGGAACTCGAAATTTTGTTTGATGGAAATAATTGTTATGTTTGTTGATACTTCATTATATTTGGCACAACATTTTTATTCTACTAACCAGCACTTGTAGTTTCCCAAACAACTTTCTACTTCCCCAGCCAGCTATCTTTCAACTAGCAATTCTTCAAAAGTTAAAAGCAGAATCAGCCCCAAACTATCCCTATATCAGGTTATTACGATCAGGTTTCAACTTTTACTTTTACTCAGATGAGATCTAACCGGGTCATTATGGTCTTTTTACGATCATAAATCGTCCACTTTGACTTAACTGGTAGCTAACCGGGTCATTACTGTCTACTTACGGTCATAAGTCATGCACTTAGACTTAACTGAGACACTATATCGGGTCATTACGATCAGGTTTCAACCTTCGCTTTTACTTAAATCAGATCTTATTAGATCTTTTCGGTCTTCTTACGGCCGTAAATCATCTATTTTGACTTAACTAGTAGCTAACTAGGTCATTACGATCTACTTACGGTTATAAGTCATGCACTTAGACTTAACTGAGACACTATAATGGGTCATTACGATCGGGTTTCAACCTTCGCTTTTACTTAATTGGGTTGTTATGGTCTTCTTACGGTCGTAAATCATCTACTTTAACTTAACTGTTACGGTCTACTTATAGCCATAAGTCATGCACTTAAACTTAATTGAGACACTATATAAAATTTTTTACCTCTTTCAGTGTTGCACGCCGCAAAACCCTAGCCGCCTCTGTTCCATTGTAAAGCTCTAAGCTTGCCTCCATGGCACCCAAAGTTAAAGTTGTGGTGACAAAGAAGCGTTGTGTCGAGTCAATAAGCAGAGATGCAGATTTCGACTGCTAGTTTTTTAACATCGAAGAAGAGAACTATCATAGAGTCTTATCTTAACATCCGATCATCGCCACTAGATATGCTAGTTAAGGGGCACTGTAGGCGTTGGGACTCTTGGACGATATCACCTGGATGTTCCATCAAGTCGGTCGGGATCAGTTTCTCACCATCAAAGAGCCGACATATACATGACTGACTTTAGCGTTTCTTTACTTATTATGTGTAAACATTGACTACTAGCAAGGGGAGATCACGTTTTGTTTGAGTAATATGCAGTATAAAGTGTCCCTAATAGAATTTAACCAATTTTATGGCTTTTCTATAGAAGACTCATGCGAGGTCTCTAATCAATACAATGAGAGTGCTTTCTGGTTGAAAATTACATAACAACCATAATACTCGCCATCGCTAGCAAGGGCGTTGACCATTTTCAATCCTTGTATCTATTATGTCCATCGATTCCTCGCACACACTATCTTTGGTTGCGGGGATAATGATAATATGGTAACAAAAGGTGAACTTTTTATTATATAAGCAATATTGAATAAATTTACCTTGAACACTGGGTATTATTTGGCGAAACACTTGCCAAAGTTATCAAGAAGCAAGAAAGATGCAATTCTTATTAGAGGGTTGATCACACCCATTGTAGAAAGACTGGGATGCCTCTTTTCCTACTAGAGCCAACTTATGGCCAACATACCTATTGACATTAATACATTACTTGCGATGAAGATGGTCGGACAACATGGACAAGGTTACTACTTATTATTTAAGAATTTTACTTTTACTTTTCCTCTACCCAATTCCCAGTGTACCATAGTAAAAAAAAAAATTAATTGCATTATAAGACTGGATAGAGCTGCACCTAGCGACATTTGAGAAAAAAGAAAACTTAGAAAAAGAGAAACTACTCTAGCAGGATAAGCCGGTATATTTGCAGCTCATTTCAATCAACTAGGAGCAAAACATGCTGATCTATCTACAGCTCATTTCAGATAAGCTGGTTCATATGTAGCTCATTTCGATTAACTAAGAGCAGGATAAGCTTGTCCATCTACAACTTATTTTGATTAACTTAAAGGCTCGAATCCATGCAGCAGTCGAATTGACAGACTTCAATAGAATATGAATAAATTAAAAATTGAAGTGAATGAATTAAAGATGAATGTCAAAAAAATAAAGTCCACTATGAATGAACTGAAGGACGATTATGAAGCAGATTTGTGAGAGATGAAGAAATGATAAGAGTGCTGCACACTATAGATTGCTCATCAGCATCATCTAATTCTGATAACCGAATTAATTTTGCTTTGTTTTCGTATAATTGTAAAGCAAGCTAGGTATTATGTTTTATAAAAATTAGAAATTCATTAGCAATTAATTTTTGTAAAGCAAGCTAAGTTATTATTTACAGTTATATTACGTCTTATAATAACTTAACTTGCTTTACAAACATTACTAGCCACTAAATTTTTAACTTTTTATAAGGCATAGTACTATGCTTGTTTTACAATTATATGAAAATAAAGTAAAAGTGGTTTAGTTATTATCATCAAAATCAGATGGTGCTAATAAGCAAATTGTAGTGTGCATCACTCTTACCATTTTCTTTATCTCTCACATATATACTTCAAAAGTGTCTTTCAATACATTTACTGTGGACTTTATTTCTTTGACATCTATTTTTATTTCATCTACTTCGATTTTTAATTTATTCACGTTCCATTGAAGTATTTCAATTCGACTACTATGTGGAATCGAGCCTTCTAGTTATCGAAATGAGCTATAGATGGACTAGCTTGTCCTACTCCTGATTGATCAAAATGAGATGTAGATAAACTGGCTTGTCCTGCTTCTGTTTATTCGAAATGTGCTACATATGGGCCAGCTTGTTCTGCTCCTGGTTGATCAAAATGAGCTGTAGATGGACTAGCTTGTCCTCCTAGAGCAGCTTCACTTCTCTAGGTTCTCTTTTTCCTGTAGTGTCACTAGGTGCAACTCTATCCGGTCCTATAATCTAATTTGTTTTATTTTTTTTTCTGTGGTATACTAGGTATTGGGCAGAGGCAATGTAAAAATAAAATTTGTAAATAATAAGCAGTAACTTTGTCCATATCATTCAACCATCTTAATCGCAAATAATGTATCAATGTCAATGGGTGTGTTGGTCATAGGCTGGCTTAAGAAGGAAGAAAGGCATCATTGTCTTTCTACAATGGGTGTGATCAACCCTCCAGTGGTGATAGTACCTTGCTTATTTCTTGATAATCTTTAGTAAGTGTTTTACTAAGCAATACCTAGTGTTGAAGGTAAATTTATTCAACATTGCCCCTATGATAAAAAGTTCACATTTTTTTACCATGTCATTCACTATCCCCGTGATCAAACATAGTGTGTGCGAGGAATCGATGGATATAACAGATGCAAGAATTGAAGATGGTCGACGCCCTTGCCAGTGATAGGCAAGTATTGTGGTTGCTGTGTAATCTCGATCTAGAAAACACTCTCATTGTATTGTTCAGTGATCTCACATGAGCTTTCTACGAAAAAATTATAAATTTGGTTAAATTCTGCTAGGAAATTTCTATACTGTACATTACTTAGACAGAACATGATCTCCCCTGGTTGACAGTCAATATTTACAGATAATGAGCAAAGAAACCCTTTATAAGAGTTTATTAAAAGGTTTAAGCCAATAATAAACTGTCTTAGCGAACGCCAAAGGACGCAAGCATATACGGTCGACATGAGTAGCAGGTGTATAATGAGCATTTCCTAGAGAGAAGGAAAACTTATGTTTGACAAGTATATATTCATATTTATGTAACTTACCATTCATTTTTTCAACAAAAAACTAATAAGATAGATCAAGTTTTTTATGGAATCTAGAGGGAACTAAATTCATGTCGGGGATTGTATTACTACATTATGTATCAATAAGGCCAAGGACTTGTATTTTTCAATTCGCAATTTGGATTGTACAATAGACTTTTAAGGTATATATTCAATCTTAGGGCTAAGAGCCCGTGTATCAGTAAAGTCATTACTTTCATAAAGGGTAGCATGAGGTACTTGGACATGTTGTTCAAGAAGAAGAACTCGTTCCGTTAAAGCATCAAGTTCATTTTCTAATTGTCAGACTCAAAGTTCTAATATTTCAGTTTTCCTCGGAGGAGGCGGAATTGATGTGTGGTAAATTTGTGTTTTGTTTCTCTAAGCAATATTTGCATGTTTCGAGAGAACAAAGAGTACATTGGTAACGAAGATCCATACTTGGTAACTTCGCACATAAATAACAAGCATGGTCATGACTACCACACTTATGTTTCCATTGGTGCTCATGGGGTGGAAATAACACAGGAGCCATAATTGCAGGTTGTGTTATTTGGTTGTTCATTTAAAAATTATCATGATAAGGATTTATGAAAGCTAATTGATCCTTGTATGGTTGATTCTTTTGCCAATATATCTAAAGCAAATTCTTCCAAATCACTATCTGAGTCAGAATGGTACTCTAAGTCAGAATGGTAATCTGGATCAGTAACACAAAATACTATATATTGACTCTGTATGTGATATATATTCATCTATGTTTAATGGATCTTCTTGTACACAATCAATAAGAATTGATTGTTTGTTTTGTAAATTTTGTTGCTTAGTACAATCTCGCTATGTGATTTTTTCCTCCACATGTGTAACATGTGAATTTATTTTTATAATCCCTTTTTGGATTATATTTCCGAACATGTTTGTCTTTTGCAAGATAAGGTTTTCTTGCGGTTAATTTTCTTAAGAAATATTTCTTAGAAGATTTTGATTTGTGCTTGACCTTCTTTTGATGGAAAGAAGGTTCAGCCGTATATGTCTGTGGTGTGTACAGCGGATTACAGAAACTGTATTCAACTTTCAGTTGTTGATGTATCGTAATATACATACACTTTTCTACCAATTTGGAAATGATAAATTGAATGCGTATAGCAATATTATTCAAAGCTGGAGGCCTTCTTGGGCATGTCATGCTTGATGTATTTCTTTTTCAAAAGGAGCAAGTAATTTTAAGAATAATCTTTCACCAATAGCTTGGTTATGGAAATAACCAGCAATAGAGGAATAATAAAAGAAGTCTCGTCGAAAAGGCTTGATGTATTTCTAATTTTTGATTTGGAGTACTTCAAGTTTTCTAATTGCTTCTTGTTGTTGTTTATTCCATCCCATATTAGGGCTAGATCTTGTTACCAATAATCTAATTATATTGGTAAAATTATAGGAATTTGGCCATAATAGAACATCTTGTTGGAATTCTGGATTGAAATTCCTTTTATATGATTCCTAGGTTGTCCTTGCGGATTCACCTAAAAATGTCTTTAGATATGAATACATATCTTCTGCAGTGAAATTTTCATTTATTTCATTAAATTTTCTTGCCACTAATTGAGACCAATTATCTAAGATAGATGGCTACATTTGTGGATCATGAGCGAGTAGATAAAGCAGGCCATCATCAAACAGCTTCTTCTTATTAACAATTTCTAGAGATAATCTTTTACTTTTAGATTGTATAGCCTGCCGTTCACCTTCATACTGTGTATAAGGCTCACGAGGAGGTTGCCCTATACCATAGGGTCGTCGTTGGGAAGAACTAACACCAGCAGTGCTTTCTTCCATTAAATTTCTTGGCATACTTGTAGACTTTGTGTATCTTCAAAGTCAAAGTCAATATGTTGATCTTCAGTTGTCTCAAGATCTTTATCAAGATCATTGAGGACTTGTTCATCTATAAGCTTCACAGTTTGTGTGCCTATAGTTTTCATCGCTTCATAGCTAACACGAACATTTCCTTTTGGGTCAGTTATTAGTATATGATTACTTAATAACTATCCACATTCTATTAATTCAATTTCTAACCTTACTTTTTCTTCAAAAGTAAGATTTCATTCTCTTGGAGCAATAAGCGTTTTATCGGCTATTAACCCCATTTACTGAATAAATTTTTCTAAGCCCGAAGTTGAAAGCTTCATCATCATGGCTTTATTTTTGTTTTCAATAATATTGTTTAATTGAGCATTCTCAGTATGAAATTAGTGTGGATATTTACTATTTTCTTTTCGAAAATAGCATTTATATTTAGATACTTGAGATGTTGCTTGCATATCCCAATATCTATTTGCTAATGTTAAGCATAGATATTTAATATCCATTATTTAATGAATTAAAGTCCGTAGACTTATTTGAAACCTTTCGGTTTATTACAAATTTGTAGTTATATTTTTGAGTCATAAGACTATTGAAACCTTGCGGTTTGTTTATGTAAGTCTCTTGGCTTGATATCACAAGATTAAACATATATGCAAGGTCTGAGAACTTTTAACAGCAAAGATTCTAAATGATCTACTAGGTACTAGAGACATAAAATAGAAGAAAACCAAATTTCTTTTACAAAGTAGGATATACTAATCTTATGAGTAATAACAAGTGTAATCTATAGATTCCTAGCCATTAGTAAGCCTCATTTATCCTCTGGTATCTTCCACCTTACTCATGTATTAAACTATGTCAGATTTCCCATCATGTTGTATGGTCGTTAGCAAAGCTCATTGTCCAAAACAGCACTCCTTGCCTGAAGACTTTCCTTTGCCAAGCCATTAGTTCTCTAGGGAAAAGACTTAGTTTAAGACAGAGTGACTTTTCAGCCACAAAATACACAGATTTCTGTAAATGTATGTGCTTACTATGCCCTATCTAAAATTACACGTAGTGTTACATCTGATAAGATTAAATCCTACCTCAGAAACTTATGTTTTACCCCATGTTTATGCTCGTTCCTGATCGATCTATGAGAAACAACAACCTTTGTTACCAAAAAAAGAGATGCAGATTTCGGTCGCTAGTTTTTTAACATCGAAGAAGAGAATTGTCATAAAGTCTTATTCGAACGTTCGATCATTGCCACTAGATATGCCAGTCAACGGGCACTGCAGGCGTTGTGACTCTTGTATGATATCACTTGGATGTTCCATTAAGTCAGTCGGGATTAGTTTCTCACCATCAAAGGGTCGACATATACATAATTGACTTTAGCATTTCTCTGCTTATTATATGTAAACATTGACTGTCAGCTAGGGAAGATCACGTTCTGTTTGAGTAACGTATAGTACAAAGTGTCCATAGCACAATTTAACCAATTTTATGGTTTTCCCATATAAGGCTCATGCGAGATCCCTAAACAATACAATGAGAGTGCTTTCTAGATGAAGATTACACAGTAACCACAATACTCATAATCGATGGTAAGGGCGTTAACCATCTCCAATCCTTGCATCCATTATGTCCATCGATTCCTTGCACAAACTGTCTTTGGTTGCGGGATAGTGATGACATAGTAACAAAAGGTAAACTTTTTATTATATAGATAATGTTGAATAAATTTACTTTGAACATTGGGTATTATTTGGTGAAATACTTGCTAAAGATATCAAGAAGTAAGAAAGGTGCAATCATCATTGGAGGGTTGATCACACTCATTATAGAAAGACTAGGATGGCTCTCTTCCTTCTTGAGCCAACATACCCATTGATATTGATACATTACTTTTGATAAAGATAGTTGGACAACATAGACAAGGTTACTGCTTATTATTTAAGAATTCTACTTTTACTTTTCCTCTGCTCAATGCTTAAAAATAAAACAAATTGGATTATAGAACTGTATGGAGCTACACCTAGTGACACTAGAGGAAGAAGAGAACCTAAAAGAGGAGAAGCTACTCCAGCAAGACAAGTCGATATATTTGCAGATCATTTTGATCAACAAGGAGCAGGACAAGCTGATCCATATATAGCTCATTTTAAACAACCAGAAGTAGGACAAGCTGGTCCATATGCAGCTCATTTTGATTAACTAGGAACAGGACAAGCTGGTCTATTTACAGCTTATTTCGATCAACCAGAATGCTCGATTCCACATAGCAGTTGGATTGACAGACTTCAATGGAATGTGAATGAATTAAAGATCAAAGTGAAAGAAATAAAGATGAATGTCAAAGAAATAAAATCCACTATTAATGAACTGAAGGACGATTATTGAGTAGATATGTAGAAGATGAAAAATTGATAATAGTGCTGCACACTATAGATTCCTCATCATCACCATCTGATTCTGATGATGATAACTGAATTAATTTTGCTTTGTCTTTGTGTAATTGTAAAGCAAGCTAAGTACTATGCTTTATAAAAATTAGAAATTCATTAGCAATTAATCTTTCTAAAGCAAGCTAAGTTATTATTTACGGTTATATTACATCCTACAATAACTTAGTTTGCTTTACAAACATTAATTGCCACTTAATTTTTAACTTTTTATAAGATATGGTACTTTGCTTGCTTTACAATTACATGAAAATAAAGTAAAAGTGGTTTAGTTCTCATCATCAAAATCAGTTGGTGCTAATGAGCAAATTGTAGTGTGCATCGCTCTTACCATTTTTTTTATCTCTCTCATATCTACTTTATAAGTGTCTTTCAGTATATGCACTGTGGACTTTATTTCTTTGACATCTATTTTTATTTCATCTATTTCGATTTTTAATTCATTCACATTCCATTTAAGTATGTCAATCCTGTTGGGAAACCCCGGGGACATTTTACAAATTTTGGCATTGAAACTATACATAATACATGCGCAGCAGAATCAGTGTCCCTGAAACAGGCCAGTCCCAAAAACCCAGTGCGGATCATCAAGCGAGGGGATCGACATGATGTGATAGAAAGTACCTGAAGCGAACACGGTTATGCCGATGTCGAGATAGGCGCCCACTGATGACATGTAAAAATATGATATTTCGGCACCTAATTTTATTATTATTTTAGAGCAAAATGCATGTTTCATCTCATTTATTATCTCATTTATTTATTTAAATGCTTCATATTCTTTAGAACCTTTACTTTTCCTCTGTTTTAATGAAATGTAGGTTTTTGGCCTCAAAATCAATAGAATTTGGAGAATCTGAAGGTATGAGACGATTTCCCATGATGAGATGGAGCTATACGCCAATTTTTAGCTCAATCGGAGTCCTTTACATCATACACGGCCATGGGTGTGCATCCATGCACGGCCGTGCATTATAAGTCGCCAGAATTCACTTAACCGAGACGTACACGGGCATGGCCGTGCACCTATGCACGGCCGTGTATCGTTACGCACAGCACGACATGCGTCCGGTATTTTCCCTGTAACTTTCTATTCCGGGCTGGGAATTGGACAAAATTTGGGGAGCACCTTCCCAACTTAGCCACGAACGTTTTGGGACCAAAATCATCGGATTTGGTCAAGCAACGAGAGAGAACGAGGAAAAACGGCGACAGCTTAGGGTTTTGGGGCGATTTCGGGGCGACAGCACTGTTCCGAGGAGATTTCTTCGCCGTTCCGACGAAGATCTTCACGCCGAGCCTTCTTCCAACCGAGATCTACCTTCTCCCTTGGTTTGATATCATCTTCTTGAGAGATTTGATGTATTTCACGATGTATACACTAGCATAAACCTACTTTTCGGGGTTTGGGCGTAGCCCACTGTATGAATGTTGAATGTTATGATTTGACACATATATTTCTCTATTTATTTTTGTTCTTATTCATGTTTAGGATGTTTTAATTCTTGTTTACATACTGGCCATATGTATGCATGCTTTAGATGTCGAGGGAATGACTGAGAGGTGAACCTTGACCATCGGAACCCCTAGACTGGACCGGTGATTTCGTGTTGCGAGAGCACTCGAAATCACCCGAGGAACTCTAATCTTTCATAGAACCCAATGGATCTGTATTAACCCCGGTAAGCCACGAGAGTAGGAGATCTGGGTTAAGAGGGATACTGGACCGTGTCCTGAGAGGTAACGCGTCTATACCCTAGGAACTGTTACCTTGAAAACTTAGATAAAACTTTATTTAAATTGTCAAACCCTAATATTTATGCATGCTTCAGTGTGGTAAAACCTAAAACCCCGAATCTCTCTCATAATCTCAAAACCCTGTTTGCTTTGCTCTCTGCGCTGCTTGTTCTTAATCTGCCTTAGTTTAATTACTTGCTCTAGGACATTAGACAATTCTCCCATTAATCATCAACCTAGCTCTTGATTGACTGATTTGTTAGTACTTGACCCTAGTCCCTGTGGGTTCGATCTTTTTATTACGCGATAGACCGTGCACTTGCGGTAGCAGCCGTCTAGGCTCTATCAAGTTTTTGGCGCCGTTGCCGGGGACTAGGTTGCCAATATTAACACGATCAAAAGATCGATAGACTAGGTTTAGTTAGATTTTATTTGCCTTTTATTTTGTTTGTAGCTGTAGTTTTTCTTTTTTATTGGTGCGGTGCTACTAATCTTTTCTGTCTAGGTACTTGTTTATGCCTAGGAACACTGCGCGAACAGGGAAACTTGTACGTGGAGATTCGGAGATAGAGCGCACTTTCCGTTTAGTCAAAAGAAATCTGAAAAGACTTAAGCTTGAAGGCAACTTTTCTGACAGTCAAACGATGGAAGCCACTCGCTCCTTGAAAGATTATGCAGCCCCCACCATCTCTGGTGTGCACTCGAGCATATCACGGCCTGCTATCGAAGCTAACAACTTCGAGATCAAGCCATCACTTGTATAGATGGTGCAGCATAACCAATTCAATGGAACAGCCACTGAAGATCCTAACCTCCATTTATCTATCTTTTTGGAATGCTGCGATACTCTTAAGATTAACGGTGTTCATCCTGATGCTATTAAACTGAGACTCTTCCCTTTTTCTCTCAAGGATCGAGCTAGGGCGTGGTTGCAGTCTTTACCGCAAGCATCAATCACAACGTGGGAACAGCTATCACAAGCTTTTCTGTCAAAGTACTTCCCACCAAGCAAGACCGCTCAGCTCAGGAATCAAATCACCAACTTTGCCCAAAGAGAAGGAGAGTCCTTGTATGAAGCATGAGACCGTTTCAAAGAACTATTGAGGATATGCCCGCACCATGGTCTACAGAAATGGGTGATCATCCACACCTTCTACAGTGGATTGTTATACTAGACCAGACTGTCTGTAGATGCTGCTGCTGGTGGGGCATTAATGAACAAGAACTATGATGATGCGATGCAACTGATAGAGGACATGACCCTCAATCATTATCAGTGGTCAGGAGAGAGGAGCCAGCACACTCGAAACTCGGGGAAGTTTGATGTTAACTCAATCGATTCTTTAATGGCAAAAGTAGACTTTCTTTCTTCTAAGATTGATTCTTTTAATGTCTCTGCTTCTAATTCTTTGACTTGTGATGTTTGTGGTCTGATAGGGCATTCTGCTGATAACTGCCACATCTTGAGCGCCCCCTCTGAACAAGTCAACGCCATTGGGAATTTCAGGAACCAGAACGACCCCTACTCGAGCACATACAATCCGGAATGGAGAAATCACCCGAATTTCTCCTACAGGTTAAATGAAGGGCAAGTTCCTCCTGCTAATTTTTCTAATCAGAACTTCTCTTCTAATTTCAGGCCTCCCGGTATACAACATCCACCAGTCAACCAAAGACAACTAGATCCTCCACAGAAGTCCAGGCTAGAGTCAATGTTGGAAAACTTCATGGCAACTCAAATGAAACACAATGACTCTGTGAGTGAGCAGATTCGCCAGCTAAACATGAAGTGGACTCTGTCTCCACTCACCAGAAGATGATGGAAAGCCGGATCACAGAACTAGACCAGCGAACCAGTTCATTACTGAGAACCCCAGGGATGCTTCCAGCTCAACCTAAAGCAAATCCCAGAGATCAGTGCAATGCCGTGATAACAAGTGGCGTTGAGCAATTGGAGGAATCTGAAACTCAAAACGTGGAAGATGAAGAGAAAGCATCTGCGGACCAGGAAGAGGAGCCTCGTCATGAGACTCTTAATACACCCCACGCTGACACGAAAATAGTGGCCGCTGAGAACTCTAAAGACTCCATACACAAGCAGATACTTCTTAAAGTTGAAAACCCTGGTAGCTTTGATATA
Organism: Costus lasius; assembly: GCA_027563935.2. NCBI lineage: Eukaryota > Viridiplantae > Streptophyta > Magnoliopsida > Zingiberales > Costaceae > Costus > Costus lasius. Next base: position 97,247,873 of record CM050454.1, read on the forward strand.
CCATGCAAGATTGAGAACATTATATTCGATAGAGCACTGTTGGATTTAGGCTCTGGAGTCAGTATAACGTCTGCCATAACCTATGAGAAGCTAAACTTGAAAACTCTCACATCAACATCTCAAGTACTGCAGTTTAGAAATGGTTCTAGACTTCACCCGCTGGGGATTGCTAAGAATATACCACTGCAGTTTAAAGGAATATTTATCCCGGTAAACTTTGTGATCCTGGACATAGCCGTGAACCCAACTTTCCCTCTTATATTGGGCAGACCATTCCTCACCACGATCAGAGCTATAATCGATGTTCTACAGAGGATAATGACTTTTTGCATCGATAAGAACGATATGTCGCTTGATTTCCCTGTTATTAATGGCCAATTCTATTTTTCAGGTTCCAGAGAGAATGGAGGAGTGTTGAGGGACAACACCGCGCAATCAAGAAACAAGATGGGTCTCTTCCCAGAGACCTTTCCTGAACACTTTGGAGACAGACCCGACGATCCGACTAATCTAGAAGGCAACAAGATAGTGGCCATGATGACGCATACTGATGATGCCCCAAGAGCCGATTCAAAGAAGAAGGAGTTGGAGCCATTTAAGGATAAAATTTTAGTTGACTTTAGCACTTCTTATGTCTTGTGTCAATTTGTTGTTCCATGTTCCATCAGGACAGTTAGAGAAAAACTGTTATATCTCATACTCATTTTAATAGGTACATTTCATGAGCAGCGACGGAAGCAGAGGCTTCATGCCACATACTTAGCCTCTCCACCTCCAGACCCACCTTGAGCATCATGATGGTCAAGCTAGTGACCTTAAAGAAGCGCTTATTGGGAGGCAACCCAACCTCTTTTGCACTCTTACTCTCTTTTGCATTTTCATACTTTTATATTTATTTTCACTATTTAGACATTGTTATTTTCCAGTTTTTCTTTCATATTCTTGCTCTATAAGTTGTACCATACTGATGGGAATTTTTCTGGATTTTTCAGGCATCACCGAGCCATGCACGGTCGCACCCGTGCATCCATGCACGGCCGTGCACGGCTCGGTTAACTCATCCCAGCGCGAGGCCGAGAGATGCACGGGCTGGGGCGTGAAGAGACACACGGCTGTGAACGCTTTTCTGGATTTTCACCGAGACGTACACGGGCGTGCCCGTGCACCGATGCACGGCCGTGCATCGTAAGTGAACTTTGTTGGATCGATCTAACCGAGAGCTGCACAGGCTGGGCCATGTATCCATACATGGCCGTGCACGATAAGTGATAAAAAGGGGAGCGTACACAGCCTCGTGCACACCCGTGCACGAAACCCTAGCCGCCGCCGCTGCCTTCCCGATCCGCCACCTTCGGAGCCCGATTGACCGCCGGCGACCCACCATCCTCTTCCCCACCTTCCGGCGACCGTTTCCCCCATATTTCCGGCACCGATCCGTGCCTCACGACGCCGTCCGCCGCAACCCTAACTTTAGTCGCCGCCCGCGATTCCGCCGTCGCCAACCGTCTTTCCTCATCGTCGACACCTCCAAAGCTTCATACTCGGCACCAGCTATCTTCTCGTCGCCTCCCCGCACCTCTAAGATGTCCAGACGCAAGCAATCCATCTCCAAGCACGGGGCGTCCTCTTCTCACGCCGCCGGCGAACCCCATCCGTCACCTGCCTTGCCGCCTACACCATACGGGATCATCTGCCGTGATCCAGAGCAACTTGCCAAGCTTACTGCCCTCGCACGCCGCCCAGTGATCACCACCAGATTCCTCGATCATGGTACTCTTAACACTCTTGGCTTCTATGAAGATGTACAATGGTTGCTTCAACGCATCGGTTGGGATCAATTCTTTACGACCTGCTATCCCACCTACATTCCCATTGTATTAGAATTCTTGTCATCCATGGAGCTTCATGCTAGCATTCATACCGATGAAGATGACGGAAACCTATCTTTTCGACTCAACAACACTGAGTTCGTGCTTACACTGACAGAGTTGAATTCTATTTATGGTTTTCCTACCGATGGGACGCGCCTCACGCCAACTGAATTCAAAGCAAGCAACTTCTTGGCTGATCTGACTGGCTTCCGCCCCTTTGACACTAGGACAGCCAGAGCTACCTCCCTCAGGAATCCTGTTCTGAAGTATATGCATCGTGTCATGGCACATACCATCTTTGGACGAGGAGAGTCTGATGGCTTAGTCAGAGCATCCGAGCTTCAATTTCTTTGGGCAATGCTGCATGGAGTCCGCCTCAACACTGCTTTCCACTTTGCCCGACAATTCCAAAAAGTATCAAGAGCACCGAATGGTGCAATAGCTCTCGGGGGACTTCTCACCCCTATCGCTCGCGCAGTAGGGATTCATCCCTACCAAATGGAGCAAGCCAGGGGCAACTGCTGACTTGATCTCGATTCCTGCATTTCGATGCGGATGATAGTGAAGGAAGGTGAACTTTACAGCTTGATCTTCCCCGGGAGCGATGTGAAGTTGCCGCTGCCAAACCCTGTACGCACCACTATTCGTGAGCGGTGGAACTGAAAAGTTGAAGCCGTTGAGGATGAAAACGTACCTCTTGCAACTGAACCACCACAACCTTCTGAGCAGCGCCCCTCTACCCAGCTCGACCGCATTGAGACTATGATCCGGTTTGTCCGCGACGCCCAGCAAGAAACTCAGCTTTCCGCATATGAAGGAATAAATCGAATTCGCCACCTCGAAACTGAGGTTGAGCGCCAAGGACGAACACAGTCCTCCATTTTAGAGTCTGTGCATGAGCTTCAGGCGAGGCTGCGTCGACGCTGGGGATGATCTTCTTTGGTTTCACCCGTCACTTTGTCAGCTTTCTGTTTTTCCAGTAGTTTATTTTAGTTTTTAGTTTTCATCTATCTGTTTTTAGTTTATTACATTCTCAGTTGCATGTTTTAGTTTTCTTAGTTGTATCAACATCTATAGTATCTTACCCAACCCCACTCTTTTCATTCATGATATTTGCTTTGTCTTCTAGTATTGCATTGTTCTATGCCTACTTGATTTCTTGGGATGAGAATCTTGACTTTTATTTACCTATGGTCTATACTGGTTATGATTTGCATATATGATTCTTTGGTTTACTGTAGTTGATTGATATAATTAACCCAATTGCTATTGATAGAATCTTGAAGAGGATGCTTGTTGCTTTACCTTTGCCTTGGTATGCATCTCATGTGTCATGATTACTTAATTCTTGTTTCTTCACTCTACTTCATTTGTTCACTTTGTCATGGGGATTAGAAATAAAAATAGTGGTACCGAAGTGTTCTTATACATTGCACTTTGTATCTCCACTTGGCACTTTTCTTAGCATCTTATCAGCAAAAGGGATAGTGGTACCTAAGTTCATCATACTTGACACTAACCCCATGATTTTCAATAATGACAGTGGCATCGAAGTGGTACCGAAGCAAAGCTTGGCACTTGGCACTGTATTTCTTTAAAAACACAAAAAAAAGCACCACATAGGGACTATGTGGTACTGATGCTATTCTCCTATGACTTAGTACACAGTGTTATGCTTTTTGAAAGCTTGATCAATCATATCATGTGCGTAAGATGCATCGTAGATGTTTTTGGTTATGTAACTTTGCATGTTCTATAGATTGTATTCATGATAATTGGTTTAATTTGTTTTCCATACTGCTTTATAACCATTAACCATTAACCTACTTAAGCTACTTTGAGATGTCTTATTCCATGTCATCATTGTATTCTAGACAATTCAATTGCTTGAGGATAAGGAAAACTTTAAGTCTGATGTATTTGATGACATGTAAAAATATGATATTTCGACACCTAATTTTATTATTATTTTAGAGCAAAATGCATGTTTCATCTCATTTATTTATTTAAATGCTTCATATTCTTCAGAATCTTCACTTGTCCTATGTTTTAATGAAATGTAGGTTTTTGGCCTCAAAATCAATGGAATTTAGAGAATCTGAAGGTATGAGACAATTTCTCATGATGAGATGGAGCTATACGCCAATTTTCAGCTCAATCGGAGTCCTTTACATCATACACGGCCATGGGTGTGCATCCATGCACGGCCGTGCATCATAAGTCGCTAGAATTCACTTAACCGAGACGTACACGGGCATGGTCGTGCACCTATGCACGGCCGTGTATCGTTACGCACAGCACGACATGCGTCCAGTATTTTCCCTGTAACTTTCTATTCCGGGCTGGGAATTGGACAAAATTTGGAGAGCACCTTCCCAACTTAGCCACGAACGTTTTGGGACCAAAATCATCGGATTTGGTCAAGCAACAAGAGAGAACGAGGAAAAACGGCGACAGCTTAGGGTTTTGTGGCGATTTCAGGGCGACATCACTGTTCCGGCGAGATTTCTTCGCCGTTCCGACGAAGATCTTCACGCCGAGCCTTCTTCCAACCGAGATCTACCTTCTCCCTTGGTTTGATATCATCTTCTTGAGAGATTTGATGTATTTCACGATGTATACACTAGCATAAACCTACTTTTCGGAGTTTGGGCGTAGCCCACTGTATGAATGTTGAATGTTATGATTTGACACATATATTTCTCTATTTATTTTTGTTCTTATTCATGTTTAGGATGTTTTAATTCTTGTTTACATACTGGCCATATGTATGCATGCTTTAGATGTCGAGGGAATGACTGAGAGGTGAACCTTGACCATCGGAACCCCTAGACTGGACCGGTGATTTCGTGTTGCGAGAGCACTCGAAATCACCCGAGGAACCCTAATCTTTCATAGAACCCAATGGATCCGTATTAACCCCGGTAAGCCACGAGAGTAGGAGATCTAGGTTAAGAGGGATACCGGACCGTGTCCTAAGAGGGAACGCGTCTGTACCCTAGGAAAGGTTACCTTGAGAACTTAGATAAAACTTTATTTAAATTGTAAAACCCTAATATTTATGCATGCTTCAGTGTGGTGAAACCTAAAACCCCGAATCTCTCTCATAATCTCAAAACCCCGTTTGCTTTGCTCTCTGCGCTGCTTGTTCTTAATCTGCCTTAGTTTAATTACTTGCTCTAGGACATTAGACAATTCTCCCATTAATCATCAACCTAGCTCTCGATTGACTGATTTGTTAGTACTTGACCCTAGTCCCTGTGGGTTCGATCTTTTTATTACGCGATAGACCGTGCACTTGCGGTAGCAGCCGTCTAGGCCCTATCACCCACGTGTTCGCCCTCTGCAGTCTCACACACACGGACTCCTTGAGCTCTCTTCTTTCTCGCTTGGTGCTAGCCTCGGGAAGAAGATTCACGCCTTTTATTCACTTCCTTCAACCTTGCGCCACCTCCAAGGTATATGCGCCAAGGGTTGAGAAGAGGAGATTGAGAAGCCGCCAACTCCAAGCCTTCTCACGCCAAGAAGAGAAGAGGAGATGCACACTTGCGGCTAGGGTTTGGAGGAAGAGAAGATTGCGCCTCTTGAACCCTTGCTCTCGCCCCTTCTACTTGCACATGCCTCCAAGGAGTGGCACTCACGAAAATCATCATCCAAGAGGGGCGACAGGGGGTCCTATTAATAGGGCAAGAGGCGGTTCATGAAGGGCTAGGATCAAGACAAGTGGGCGGCTAGGATGAGAAGGTTTGAAGCAAGGAAAGACTCTAAGACATTTCCATAATTCCCATTCAACCATTCCTTATTCGCCCAAACCTTCCCTTGTGCGCCAAGGCCTTGCCTTGCGCCCCAAGTAATGTCATATAGGCTTTCATACCATAAGGGATAAGGGGGGAGGCACATATTGCTTCTAAATGAAGCAAACTTTGCCAATTCTCTCCATTATGCCCATAGGCGCCTAGGGGAGAAGACTTGTCCCCATTATACCTTTTTAGCCCTTCTTCTCTTCATGATAACTTATCAGTGAGCCCAACTTAGCAATGAGCCTAGCCCAAAGTCCATTACCCATGTTAACCAAGCTATTGGATCCAATCCAACTTAACCCAAGGTTAAATGAGGCTAACCATGGTTAATTCGGCCAATATGCCAAAAACAGAAGTTGGTTCCAATAAGTTTCTTCCATCTCATCAGGCCCATTGGCGCTGATGAAATCTCCAAAATAGATCCGAGTTATCCAATAACTCGATCATAAGGCTTCCCGATCAATACGAGAACTCGAGTGTCTTGGTGTGTGACCCTGTAGGTTCCTTTGACGTTGGCAGTGTAGACCTAAGGTCTCACAAGCAATGAGTGGCACCTAGCAGTGCATCGTTGTCCCTTATCCAGCCCATATACCAGTCTTATAAGTACCATAGCTGTCCCTTATCCACTAAGGTATATCGACTGGGGACAATCTTTTGAGCACATATCCAATCTGTCTTCAGGGACATTATCATGTAAGTACATTATCGCAGATGTAAACAAACATAGATAATGGCAATGCCAGAATGATATATATAAATATCTCAGTGAAGTAGTACAATGTTTGACCAAATATAGGTCTCAGGGCATATACACCAACAAATCCGACTACTATATAAAATCGAGCCTTCTGGTTGATTGAAATGAGCTATAGATGGATCAGCTTGTCCTACTCTTGATTGATCGAAATGAGATGCAGATAAACCAGCTTGTCCATCTTTTGATTGTTTGAAATAAGCTGTTGATGGACCAACTTGTTCTACTCCTGGTTGATCAAAATGAGCTGCAGATGGACCAGTTTGTCCTACTAGAGCAGCTTCTCTTCTCTATGTTCTCTTTTTCCTGTAGTGTTACTAGGTGTAACTTTATCAGGTCCTATAATCCAATTTATTTTATTTTTTATTGTGGTATGCTAGGTATTGAGCAGAGGTAATGTAAAATTGGAATTCCTAAATAATAAGCAGTAACTTTGTCCATGTCGCTCAACCATCTTCATAGGAAATAATGTATCAATGTCAATGGGTGTGTTGGCCATAGGCTGGAAGAGAAGCATCATTATCTTTCTACAATGGGTGTGATCAACCCTTTAATGGTGATAGCACTTTGCTTACTTCTTGATAATCGTTAGTAAGTGCTTTGTCAAATAATACCTAGTGTTGAAGGTAAATTTATTCAACATTGCCCATATGATAAAATGTTTATATTTTGTTACTATGTCATCACTATCCGCGTGATCAAATATGGTGTGTGTGAGGAATCGATGGATATAACGAATGCAAGGATTGGAGATGGTTGACGCCCTAGCTAGCGATGGCAGGTATTGTGGTTGTTGTGTAATCTCAATCTAGAAAGTACTCTCATTGTATTGTTCAGAGATCTCACACGAGCCTTCTATGGGAAAGACATAAAACTGATTAAATTCTGCTATGGACATTTTATACTATACATTACTCAGACAGAACGTGTTCTCCCCTAGTTGGCCGTCGATATTTACAGATAATGAGCAAAGAAACTCTGAAGTCTGTTGTGTGTATGTCGGCTCTTTGATGGTGAGAAACTGATCCCAGCCGACTTGATGGAACATCTAGGTGATATCGTCCAAGAGTCCTAATGCCTACAGTGCCTCTTGATTGGCATATCTAGTGGAGAATATTGGATGTTGGGATATGACTCTATGACGGTTTTCTTGTTCGATGTTAGAAAACTGGTGGCAGAAATCTACATCTCTGCTTGTTGACTTAGCACGACGCTTCTTTGTCACCATAGCTTTTACTTTGGGGGCAAGCTTAGAGCTTTGCGGTGGAGTTGAGGTGGCTAGGGTTTTGTGGCGTGCAACACTAGAAGAGGTAAAATGTTATATATAGTGTTCCAGTTAAGTCTAAGTGCATGACTTATGGCCAAAGTAGACCGTAACGACCCAGTTAGCTACTAGTTAAGTCAAAGCAGATAATTTATGACTGTAAGAAGACCTTTACGACTCAGTTAGATCTCATCTAAGTAAAAGCGAAGGTTGAAACCTGGTCATAACGAACCAATACAGTCTCTCACTTAAGGGCCTGTTTGGCCCCACTATTAATAGCTTTATAACTGTGCTATGCTGCACTGTGTTGTACTGTCAAAATTTATAAGATGTTTGGTTAATAGCTTTTTAACTACTGTCAAAATTTAAAATAATAAAAATATATATTATTTTAAATTATTTAAAATAATAATATATTTTATTTTTCTTTAGTATTAAAATTTTTAATTATTTAAAATAATAATACTTAAAATTTTAAAGGAAATAATGTAAATTACTTTTTTAAAGAAGCAGAAGCTGCAAAAACTTCAAATTGTAGTTTTTCTAACTTTTGTTTTTTTGTTACTTTTTTCTGCTTTTGTTTTTCATTATCAAACAGTTTTTTTTCTGCTTTCTACTTAAAAGCTGATTAAAAGCAGCTTAAAAGCGGGGCCAAACAGGCCCTAAGTCTAAGTGCATGACTTACGGCCGTAAGTAGACTGTAACGACCAGGTTAATTGCTAGTTATGTTAAAGTGGACGATGTACATTCGTAAGAAGACCGTAATGACTCGTTATAGTCTCTAAGTACATGACTTACGGCCGTAAGTAGACCTTAACAACTCGGTTGGCTACCAATTAAGTCAAAGTAGACAATTTATGGCTGTAAGAAGACCGAAATGACCCAGTTAGATCTAATCTAAGTAAAATTGAAGGTTGAAACCCGATCGTAACGACCCGATATAGAGTCTCAGTTAATTCTAAGTGCATGACTTACAGCCGTAAGTTGATCGTAACAACCCGGTTAGCTACTAGTTAAGTCAAAGTGGACAATTTACGGCTGAAAGAAGACTGTAATGACCCTGTTAAATCTGATCTAAGTAAAAACGAAGGTTGAAACCCGATCTTAATGACCCGATATAGTGTCTCAGTTAAGTCTTTGTGCATGATTTACGACCGTTAGTAGTCCGTCATGACTGAGTTAGCTATTATTTAAGTCAAAGTGCATGATTTAATGCCGTAAGTAGACCGTAATGACCTGATTAGATCTCAGTTAAGTAAAAAAATCATGATTACAATATATATTAAAAAAATTAACTGTCAATTGCTAATTTTTCATTATAAGCCGAATGCCTATAATAGCTCGTAGTTTTTTCGTTTCATCAACTTGGGTTAAGTCAGAACTTTGCTCCTCCAGATATATATTCTATATATAACACCACAAATGCTGCACAATCTAAACTATTATGTTGTTTTAGGCATTTCGTATCCCAATGTACTTTTTAGTTCCCAATTGGAAGTTGACAATTAACCTTTAAATGAGCGTTCAGCAGTATTATTTGTATAAATCAAATTAATTGTAGCTGAGGGAAAAAAAATGAATTACATATATGTTTCAAGGTAAACACCTGCCCGTATCTAGTAAACACCCGGCTGTTACTGGCAAACTCCTCCAACCCGTCTCCAGTAGCTCTGTATAATTTTCAGCGAACTTCTGCCTATTACTAGCAAATAGGGGTGAGCATTCAGGTCGGTAAAATCGATTTTTTTATCGATTACCAAAAAGTTAGGTAAATTCGGTTCAGTTAAAAATATTTTGGTTTCGGTAACGGTAATTTATTAATGAAAATCAGTTTTTGGTGTTCGGTTCGGTTTTTAAAGTTTGGTTCGGTAAAAAACTGATTTGTCGATATATGATATCAGTTACGACTTAATACTTAATAGTAGGCGTGACTGGGTGAGCTTTCGGGTCGAATCTATTGAGTAGGGAAATTAGGATTTTAGCCGTTAAGGGTAATAGATTCGACAGACTCTAGATCCAAATCCAAATATCCAATAGACCAATTCTACTTTACCCTTAACAGCTAAAACCCTAGTTTCCCTAATTTCCTATATTCACTGTCGCTAATTCACGATTTCGTTGCCCTCTCCGGTCTCCAGCCTCCATCTTCGAACTGCATCTCCATGTTGTCACCCTCTTGACCTCTCCTGCTCTCCATCTTTGAACCCTATCTGGCCTTCTCCATCTCGTCGCCCTCTTCATCTTCAAACCTCATCTCCTGATCTCCATCTCGTTCGACCCCATCGCCCTCTCTATCTTCGAACCCTAAGCTCTGTGTGACCTCGTCACCCTCTCCATCTTCGAACCCAATTCATTATCTTGTCTAGCCCTGTCACCCTCTCCATTCTTGAACCCTAAGTTCACTTGTGTGACCCCATGCCTGTCGCTCGTCGCCGTCTCCATCCTCTGTCCGTGCCATGAGCCCGCATGTCACCGTCTCCAACTCTCCATCCTCTGTCCAAGCAGCCAAGTGCAAGCACTAAGCCTCGCCCTCAAAAAGCTTACCTGAGACCAATCTTCACTTTGTTGGTTGTAATTCTGATTTATGCATTTACATGTTAATGTTATAAACTTAATGCTTAATAGTTGAATCTTTTTAGTATTATTTGAATGAATGTGTCATGATTTGTGACATGTAAGATGAGTTGAGATTTGATTATCCTATGAGCTGCACCCTATGCGACTATCCCTCGATATATAGTTATTTAATTATTTTTTATTTTTGATGCCATTAAAATTATGTTAGCACATGATAACATCTAACTTCTAAGCATAGCTTTTGGCTGGAGTATGATTTTTAATGTTAAGCGAAGCTAAGTTATTTATGTGTTCAATTTTATAGACAAAATGATTTTAAAGATTTTGAGAATAATTTTGGAGAGTTGGACCTATATTTTTTTTACACGGAAGGCATAATGGCTTCTACATCTTTAGCTTCAAATGTAAGTTTTTTAATAAATGCATTAATACAATGTTTATATTTTATAATGTTATAATTACATTTATATAACTTATATGCATATTGTAGATACCAGAAGATATGTCAATGGATAACATTTCTCCAAGTTTAGACTCTAAAAACAACCAATAGTTGAAGGACAAGGGTCACAACCTATACTTGCTATTTCAACATAAAAAAAAGGAAAAAAAGTTAACACAAGATTAGAGGTATAGGACCATTTTAGTAAGCAACTCAATGCACAAGGATTGAATATTGGCAAATGCAAATATTGTGATAGAGAAATTAAAGTTGATCCAAGAAATAATAGTACATCTGGTATAATAAATAATATTAAGATATGTAGAAAGTACCAATGTAGTTTTAGGCAACACATACTGAACTTAATTTTGTGAAAGATCCTACAAATGATATAGCATTTACTAGTAGTGTTTGAAAATTTGACCAGGACATTATAAGGAAGGCACTAGTTCGACTGATTATTGTGTGTGAGTTCCTTTTAAGTTTGTTGAGAGTGAAGGCTTTAAAGAGTTTATTGCAGTTGCTTGCTCTAAATTTAAAGTTTCTTCATGTTGGACTATCGCACGTGATTGTTTGCAGCTTTACATGGATGAGAAATTAAAGCTTAAGCAACAATTCCAAAATTCTACTCACTCTCAAAGAATTTGCTTGACAACTGACACATGGACCTCACTACAAAGGGTTAATTATATGTGCCTAACAACATGTTATATTGATGAGGAGTGGAGGTTAAATAAAAAAATTATAAACTTTTGCCAAATTAATAATCATACTGGTAGGGGCTTAGGCATGGCTATTGAGATGTGCCTAATTGACTGGGGTATTGAGAAGATTTTTTCTATAACAGTTGACAATGCTTCATGTAACAATGTTGCCAATAATTATTTAAGAGAAAAAAATCATCAATTGGGGCTTTAGTATTGCACAAGGAAAATATATTCACGTAAGATATATTTGCTCATATAATTAATCTTATCATGAACGATGGATTTAAAGAGATTAGTAGGTTAGTCTAAAAAATTTGGCATTCTATTCGCTATATCAGGCCATCTCCATCAAGATTGAAGAGGTTTAAAGAACGTGTTGAGATTGAAAAAATTCAATCCAAGAACTTGTTATGCTTGGATGTTTGCACTAGATGGAATTCAACCCATCTTATGCTAGATGTTGCTTAAAAATTCGAAAGAGCTTTTGATTGACATAAAGTGTTAGATCCTAACATTTGCTATGAACTTATGAAGGAGGATGGGAGTGACGGCGTGCCCAATAATAGAGATTGAGATGATGCAAGGAGAGCAATCAAGTTTTTGGAAAACTTTTATGATCTCACACTCAAAGTATCTGGTAGCTTATATGTAACTTCTCACATTTTATTTGATGAAATAACCATTGTTGATAAATTATTGACCAAAGTGGAAAAAAGTGAAGACTTTGATTTAAGTGTGATGGCTCATGCAATGAGGGAGAAATTTGAGAAGTATTGGGGCGATACTTCAAAGACAAGTTAATTTACATTTGTGCTATACTTGATCCAAGACTTAAGCTTCAATACATTGAAGGAAAGCTATACACTTTGTAGGGGAATGAGAAGGGAACAACTGCATGTAAGGAAGTAAAAAACTGCACTTATGTTTAATGAATATAAGTGTCTAAATGCTTCTAAAAAATGCCCACAAACAACCGAAAATGCACAAGCTGAAATCACTCTTGAAGATTCTAGTGGGAATAAAAAATTTCGAGATGCAGAAATGAGAAAGAGGAGACAAAAGTTTAAAAGGTGTAAAATAGATTATGAAGGGGTAGATTTAGGAATGGAATTGGACAAATATATATTTAAGTGAGGAATGTGATGATGATTGTGATGAATTTGATATATTATCATGGTGGAAAGTCAACAGTCTTTGGTTTCATGTGCTCTCACAAATGTTTAGAGATGTGCTTGCTGTTCCTATCTCTACAGTACCTTCAGAATTAGCATTTAGCATCGGAAATCAAGTTTTTGATCAATTTAGGAGTTCATTATCTCCTAAATTAGTAAAAGCTCTCATATGTGATCAAGATTGGTTTAGAAGATCATCATATCTAATTAATATTGAAGAAACTCTTGAAGACATGGATAAATTTGAATCAGGTATAATTTTATTTTGCTAGTTAATTTTTTATTCTATTGTACTGCACCTTTTTCCTTTTGCTAAACTTATTTTTTTATTTTTGTAGAATTATCAAACATACAGTAAATGACAATGATTTCACATATTTTGAATGGGATGTTTGGTGCTCTCCCTTGTAAGAAGTAAAATCACTTTTATATATTTTTTAAAATTTATAATTGTAAGATATATGTGACTAATAATGATTATTTTGTTTATTTTACTTTGTAGTTTGTTGGATCTTGGGATGAATGATGGATTGTAGGCTACAACTCTACAAGATGCTTCACCTTTTGATCTCATTGTGAACTTATGATTTAGATCTCAACATTTTTTAGTGTAGACTATTTGTTGAATTGTTATGGTTCTAATATTGTGAGAGATTAACTTTGTTGTTGATTTCTCATATTTTGTTTTTGATGTTACTATCTAAGTTTTATATCTTTATTACTTTGTCGGTTATGGTATTGTGAGCTGATGTCCATTGATGATACATTCACAATGTAGAGGACAACCCTGTTTTATTTACTTTAGCATAATATGCTCACATTATTTTCGGCCTAAGAACAAAATTGGACGTGCCATTCTTACATTTCAAGTTGTAGATGTCATTGGCTTATCTTGTTTGCTCCTTGGAGAATTATGGATAACAAATCAATTCCCCTGTCAAAATCTCGTCTAATATTACAAGAGATGCTTGACATTATCTCTGTTAAGATTGTACACGAAGAATGTTGCAGAAAATGTAAATACAAAAATACAAAAATAATTCTAAGGAAAATTGACAACTGAGCATTAGATAAATGATAGCATACTTCAGTACGTAATTGATAACTCTTATAGGTTATGCATATGATTTTTCAGTCATTGTGAAAATTATGTGATGGCTTCCATTTTCGTGCTAGTTAGGTCTTGCCACTAATTGTGTTTTGAGCTGCAGGAAATTGCAGGTTTATTTGCATACGAAGACAACCTGCTCCCAGCTGCTACAATAGGTCTACTTGGATTGCTTTTACTCTTCCAGGTAAAAATATATCGCATGTTCAACAGGATTTTTTTAGCTTTCCATATTAGCTGTTTGGATACGCTAATTTTATAGAGCATCTGAGTTGTCATTTACTTCATTGGGCTTGCTAGCTTGTTTCTATGTTCAGAAGATAACATTGTCCTTGCTACGGTTTGCGGTTGTTTCCTAGGTTTTTGTGATGGATACTTCTATATACATAGTGGACCGTCTTGTTTTGATGAATAATACATCCTAAGTTACTCAATTGTTTAAGCAGCGCTGCTTAACTAAATAGCAATAACAAGACATAAGCATATATTTTTAGTAAAAGTAAAATTATATGTGAACTTTGCCTTGTATCAAGTATATTTTTCTTCTGGGTGTTTTGAATTAAAATTATTTTCATAATGATGCTAAAATTATCTAATTCATTTATGTTTTCCTTTCAGTAAACAAGAGTAAGGTTCGTCTTTGATGAAGAGGCTCTGATTAGTCACATCACCTAAAGTAGGAATGCCTTTCATATTTGAAACAGAAGGAAAAAGTGGGCAACTGAATACTACTAATAATACGCTATAGAAAAATTTTTTGAATTGGATCCGTGTACTTTGAATTTTAGGTTCGCTTAGATCACTGAGTATCACTTTGTAATTGCTAACATTGTTCCTATTCTCATGCTGCATGAATTGAAACCATTATGTTCTTTTTTTTGTGTTCTCACCAGTTTCCTTTGAAGACTTATTGCAGGAGGTGAAAATTGGAGACTAGCTTCAGGAATCTTGGGGAAAATGTATTTGTTGGTGGCAAGAACTGTTGGAAGTCAGTTGATATGCCCTTTCTGCTACTCAGTTCCTTTCGCAAGACAAAACAATCTAACATTTGAATGTAACTTGACTAGGTACTCTTCTTTAGTTAACTGGGAACTTTGGTGGCCACAATTTTCAGTTTTGGTGTATTTTAAGGAGATGCAGGCGAAAACTGACGGACAAGTTCATTTTTTCCCAATAATTTTTGCAAGTAGTTATGATAAACTGAACCAAATTTTCTTTTCTTATCTTTGACGTTGTTCCTCACGGTCTTGGCCTTAAATTTACTCCAGAATGGTAAGCAGCTATATGATGTAATGGTGGAGCGGGCAGGACCATCAAAGACTAGACTAGACTGGAATTGGAGACAATGGTTATTTTGTACCAGACGGTAGACAATGGTTATTGTGTAACAGATTGTAATGTAATATGTGTTATTATTGTCAGATTTCCTTAAATTTTGTAGTTTGTTTTTTTATAAATATGTTTATTAAGCTGAAAGTATGAAACCATTATGTTTTTATATACTATATAATTTATATTATATTTTTGATAATTTATTGAAAAAATTTTGGTAAATTTGGTTCGATATCAAATCAGTATTTTAGTAATTCGGTTCAGTTTCGATTTATAAAAATTTGGTAAATTCAGTATTGGTTAATACCGAATGCTCACCCCTACTAGCGAACTCTCGACTATTACTAGCAACTTACGATCGTTACCGGTGAACTCATAATCATATTTGGTAAACTCTCGGTCATCTCTCGTGAACTCTCGGCTATTTCTAGCGAGCTCTTGACATTTTTTGATGAACTCTTGACCATTTCTAACGTACCCTCGATCGTTATTGGTGAGTTACGGTTGTCACCAGTGAACTCCTACCCATCTCTAGTGAACAGCTGGCTATTACTGGCGAACTTTTAGCCGTTTCCGTCAAACTCCCGCTCATCTCTAGCAAACTCTCGGCCATCACCGGTGAACTCTTGCTCGTATCTGGCAAACTCCTGCCATCTCCCGTGAGTTCCCAACTATTATCGATGAACTCTTGGCCATCATTGGTAAAAAAAATTGGACTCTTAACTCTAGTTAAAAAATTTTAAGGTTATCTTTAAAACATGTAATATAACAATGCTTATAGAATATGTGAAATACAATCAAGTCTCCAAAATTTGTAGGGAGATGTCTCTATAATTTTTCTCCCTACAAACTGGCCAGAGTGGCCTAACTGGTCCAATGGAGAGCAAAATGTCATAGCAAACAAATTCGGAGTGTCAACCAGATCCCACACTTGAAACGTGATAAACGATAATGAAGGTGGTGTTGCACGTTAGGTTTCGTTTCCAAGGTTGAAAATGAAGAACCTTGACCAAATAAAATAAAATATATTTTATGTAAATTAAAATAATAATAATATTAAATTATTTAAATTGGTAAGAAAATTCTTAAAATATTTAGACTCGACTTATTGATATATACTTGGAAAGATTGGAATTCTTCCTTGAAAAACTCCCCTTTGCGTTCTCAGTCATAGTTCCTGAGCTGTGATGTATTTGGAACATAAGGAATGCAGGTTGTTTTAGGGTTTCACTTTCTTCCTACCTCTATCTTGTGCTTCATGGGTGGTTAGATCCGCTTTCTTTCATCTTAGCTGCTTCATATTTTTTTTACTTAATTTCTTTTCTTTATGAGTTTTTATTTTTCATATGAACGATATATATGATTAATGTAGAAAAGTAGAAAACCCTAGCAGGCTAGTAGGAATTAAGCACTATAATGAGGAGATATATAGGAATAAAAAGTGAACGAGGGTACACACCTACTTGTGGCCACCAGGAGACTGTCAGGCTGGTTCGCTGGATGACTAGAGAGCGGCGGTGAGCAGCTTAGCGCCGAGCACTGCAGGAGCCAGAAGCGCCGAAGCCTGATCCACCGAGCAGGGAAGCTGGAAGCACCGAAGAAGAAGTCTTAGGGTTCGCCGCTCGACTCGCCAGCCTCTCGTCATCTCGTTTACTCGAAGAAGGCTAGGGTTCGCGGTTCGCCACTCGCCAAATGCCAGTCTCAAGTAAATGGTGGGGCTTGCCGGCTTGGTCCACTCGAGTCTCTCAAGTCTCAACTCTCAACACGGGTGACGGGTCACGTGGCAGTCTAAAACTATTACTAATATTGATTACTGTATGTCTCTAACTCTCTACTAGGTAATATTTTTTTATTTATTTATTATATTATTTATAATCAGTAAAATCAGTTTTTTACTAAACCAAAAAAAATTAACTGATACCGATATCGATAACCGATTTATAGAAAAATCATTACCGATATCAATACCGATACCGAATTTACCGAAAAATCGGTAAATCGGTATTTATCGAATATACCGAACCAATTGTATACCCCTATGAACAACTCTATTAAGTAGATGTGAAATTGACAATGCAGCGTCTCCTATTTATTCGCTCTTCACTATTTTTCTCTCTCACTCTCTCTTTTTGCTGCTAGTACGACATTGAAAGTGACTGT
Source organism: Costus lasius (assembly GCA_027563935.2). Taxonomy (NCBI): domain Eukaryota; kingdom Viridiplantae; phylum Streptophyta; class Magnoliopsida; order Zingiberales; family Costaceae; genus Costus; species Costus lasius. Next base: position 97,265,060 of record CM050454.1, read on the forward strand.
GACAACTGCTACACCAACGCGCCGGTAGTAGTGGAATATTAGTTGAATCTGAGGTGAAATGCCGATCAAATCCCGCGTGAGGGGCAAAAATTTGCCTAAAGCCTGATCCATTAGGATCGCCTCCAAGTTCTTCTAACCCTAATTCTTTTATTTATTTTGTTAATTGCAGGATTAGAATCAACATATTAGGATCATTGAATTCAGTAAAATTGTAAATGTTAAATAGATGCTAAATTAATTTGACTTTAAGATTTACATTTTCATTAAATTATGTGAGCACGATGAAATAAAATATAGATAAACTTACTTCTGTCTAAATTAACATAATTTAATAAAAATGAAGCAATAGAAATCAAGAACGAAAAATCTGGAGGTGCGGAGAATTCTACCGTCCTTAAGTAAAAATATGAGTTCTTGTGCAAGTTCAATCCAAACTGAATACCCAGGATACAACTAGTATTCTTCTCCTATGGGTCATAAGTATAGAGAAGTTGCTCGGTGTCTTTACACATTGAGTAGCAAAAGAAAGAGTTTTTGCTAGTGTAAGTGGCTATGAACTATCTATTGTGTATTTGCCGAAGAGGTCACACATTTATAGGCTAAACCCTTGTGATTAGAGTTGTTGGATTTAATGGAACGACTATAATGTGTTTGCCACTAATAATATTATTTAATTAAATAAGACCAAGTAAAAGAATAAAATATTCTAATTATACAAAGTAAAATAAATTAAATATTAAACAAGTAAAAATAGAACAAACCAAAATAAGAAAGGTTTTTTTATTTTAAATACTATCAATCCCTTACAAAATTATTGTTTTTTTCAAATATGATTAAACTCAACAAGAATGATTAAATTAAAATGCTACTTATTATCAATAACATGTAGTCAATAAAGTGCACTTAAAGATATATTTTTTACTTAGTGAAAATATTTTTATCTGTAGAAAAGATAGTGAATTAGTCTTAAACTATTTCCCTTTGATTGAGACTTTAATAATTCCACACACAATGTAGGGTTGGGCCAATCGCGGGGTTGCATATTTTTGATCGTATCCTTGTATCTTCATGACAGCTTCTAAGTGTTATCTATGTCCTTAGTCGTAGTCCTATACAGACTCTCTTATGTAAGAAGTTTTCTAGAAGTGATGAATATAGAGGCTCATATCATGATAATTAATCACTTTAAGAAATTTTTCTTACCTCTATAATAAAAAGCACAAAACAATTCTCAAGAATTAGAGTGTATAATATCAACATTATCACATAAGTAATGCTTATACACCGTAGTGTTTTAAAATTTTTATTTTTTAAATTATTTTCTAGCCAATCAATTAGCTTATTATTACCACATTGACCCTCCTTAAAGAGATTTCACTGGTTCCCATCATTTAGAGGTCTTATTACAAACTATCTCTGTTGTGTCCATGTTGTCCTCTTAAGGACCATTTTGTAATTATTTAAACTTGGTGGACTTTTTTGCAAAAGTGAAAAAAAATAAATCCTAACCTAATTCCCTCTCTCTCCATCGTTTGCTACTTTTCTCTCATCTTTCTTCCTCCTCTCTCGCCGCCTCATGCGTCCGACGCCAAGCTCGCACCGTTCAAGTTTCGGCCACTCCCTCCACTTCTCCTTCACCGACTAGTGTGGGTTGACACCTCCATCAACGTTTTCATGGTGTGCTCGCTTGTGTACGGACACCAACGATGCTTTCTTTCCCATGGGAGCTTGTTGCTTCTTCATCGAGTCGCCATTCGCCTTTGGGTCGCGGTTTGTCATCGATTAGTGTTGGTCAACGTCGCCTATTGCAACTGTGTAGTGTCTTCATGCGTGTGTGCAAGCCGATGACACTTTCTTCCTTGCTAGAGTATGTTGCTTCGCTGTCGAACCGCTGTCTACTTCTAGCAACTACTGTTGATGTTGGTTCAAGTGAAGAACACACCTCTACTAACCCCTTGTATACATAATATGCATATTCCAGGTTGAAATTTTATCATATATGCATGTATATATATGGTATACCTATATATGGGTATACATATATACATATATACCGGGTAAATCCAAGCATATGGGATGTAAATAAATAATAAAAATATTGGTAAGGTGATTAATAACCAAATGAGATAGATATTAAAATAATTAAATGATAAAATAAAAATTAAGGTATATATATTAAGTGTTAGGCCTAAGCCCAACAAAGCCAGCCCGGTCAACTAAGCCGGGTCAAAATTAGATTGGCCCAAAACTCGATTTAGGAAAAAAAATCGAGCGGTGGTAAAAATCTAAGCTCGACGCATGGGCGATGTCGGGGGGTCCTAATGGCGGACAGAGGCCGCAGATGCTCTTGTGGAGGCAACACCAGGGCAGGGAAACCTCGCCAGGTGGTAAGACGAGGGGTCAGGTGGCGACGTCGGCAGGCGGTGATGAGGCGCGAAGAGGTTACAAGGAGTCGATTCGTCCGCCGGCGATGTCCCTTCACCTCCGGCAACCTGCATCAGCAAGAGCACGCAGAAGAGCCACATGGAGACGTTGCAGTTGAGATGGCAGGGCGGTGCGGCCGCGTGGAGGAGCAGCAGCAGGCAAGAACTCTAGCCATATGCGAGCTCGGCAGAGCTGAAGTGACGATGGCTGAATCCGACGAGCTGCCGCGTGAGGCAGGGAGAAACCGACGCCGCGTGGTCGAAGACGACTTGGCAAGTGGCCCCAACGCAGATTGTCGCGTATAGAGGAGCCTCGACCAGATCTAGAGAAGATCTGGCTCGAGCAGAGGTCCGCCGGATCTGCTCGACGTCGTGACTAGAAGACGTGGGCACTAGCATCTAGTCGACGAGCTGGTTGGAGTCTTGGAGATGAGGCTTTTAGAACCTATGGACTACGCTATATGCATTGCAGAAATAAAATCATATATATATTATTTAATTTCTTATTTATTTATTTTATTTATTATCATCTAAATAATTAAAAAAATAAAATCATATATATATTATTTAATTTCTTATTTATTTATTTTATTTATTGTTATCTAAATAATTAAAGTATGGAGAGACTAATTGTGTAGAATCTCTAGGCGTAATTACATTATTATTGATGGACTGATATGTAAATATGTCATTCGGTTTTTACTATATATACGGGTGTGGTCCCTGGTTGAGGTAACGATTCGTCAGAGAGTATCTCCAGTCTAGATTTTCCATCAGCCGCCCCATCTCTCTGTGTACGACGTCACATCACTTAGAAGACTCTCCATGATACACTTATCCGCTGCACATCATGGACCATCAATTAGAAGACTCTCCGTGATACACTTATCCGCTGCAGCTCATGGAATCCGGTATGTCACGCCCCGGTCGGATCGGTCTAGAATGAGCGCTTATCCGCTTCCTAGAGCCGTCCGGCGGAATACCAGAACGTAACTCGCCCTAGGGTTTCCGACCCGAAATTAGAAACCCTAATCTCCCCGGATAATTTTTCTCCCCAAAATACAATTCGCACGGAGAAAACCCTAACCCCAATTAGGAAATCCGATCAAACCCTAAAATCAATTTACCTCCAAATAAATTTTGACCAAAAGTCAAAATTATGCCTTTGCTTGCGTCAGCAATCTGTCGCTGACGTCAGCCCTCAATTTTTCGTTCGCCGAATGAATTTTGCCCGCGCTGACGCACGCCTTGCGTCAGCGTCTCCGATTTCGAACGAAATCGAATTCGTTCGCGAAATCAGCGTTGACCGGCTGATTCCGTTGACCCTTGCCTCGTTTCGAACGCCGAGCGTTCGAAACGCGCCTTCGTCTTCTCCGAAGCCGAGCGCCGCCCGCGCTCGCGGATCGCCGTCCTCCGTCGACGGCTGCCGCTGCCGGAAGTCGCCTGAGTTGATGAGGGAGTGCCGAAACAGGGGAAGGTATGCGATGAAGAGGAAGCTTCGTTTTATTACCAGGTAAAACTTACAAAACCTCGCCTCTCGACGCCCGCCGGCGCCCCCATCCCTCCCTCGCCGGTCGTCTTTCTAGACGCCGGTTACATTTGCTCTGGTTCCCTCGTCGGCATCTACGTACCGACCTTCGCCCCTGGCGGCATCAGAGCCCTGCTCTGGAAGAGGCGACGGCGCCCTCGCCGTTGCCGGTGGAGTCGCCCCCGGCGCTCTATATGGTGACGCCCTCTGCGCCCCCGATGATGGAAGCTTTTCTCCTCTTTATAGAAGAGCCGCCGCTCGTTTTCCTTCGCGTCCGACTCCGTCGTCGCCCTCCGCTTCTTCCGCCAGGACGCGATCGCGCCGCGTCCTCGTCTACCGCGCGTCGAGTTTCCGCTTCGCTCGCGACCGCCGTCGTCGAGCCCGAGATACCCGCTGGAGACCGCGTCCGAACGCCAAAATCTCCTCGCGCGTCCGCTTTGATCGCGTTGAAGCCGAAGCTCGCGGAGATGCCGCGTCCGAGCCGCGCGGGGAAGTTGACGAAGTTCTGCTTCGTTCGCGCACGCCGCGTTCCTTCCCTCAATCGGGTGTTGACCCGATTTTGACCCAGAATTGGGTCTCTGTGTGGGATTCCTCCAATTGTGGGCCTGGGCTTGGGTTGGGCCGAACCGGCTGAACCTGGGCCTGACAATTCTCCCCCACCTGATTTGAACATCGCCCTCGATGTTCCATGCAAGTTGAACACTGGCCCTCCAATGTTCAAATTCCTCCATCCTCTGATGATGAATGTTTGCTGCATCATGCTTATAGCAACCTGCATCAACAAACTTGTCAAGGATAATCTTGCTTCACCATATTTGCTGAACTCAGCGGAACCTCGATGTCCCTGACACCGGCATCGACGCCCCTGGCGCCGGCATCAATGCTATGCATTGGCATCAACACGCCCTGGTGTTGGCATCAACGCCCCCTGGTGTTGGCATCAACACGCCTTAGTGTTGGCATCAATGCTATGCATTGGCATCAGAGCCCCTGCTCCGGGAAGTGATCTGGCAATCACTGAGCTCTCATAGAGTTCTCCCTCGATGTCCCCTGACATCGGCATCGACGTCCCTGACATCGGCATCAATGCCCTTAGACATTGGCATCAACACTCCCTGGTGTTGGCATCAGGACCCCTGCCCTGGAAGGACGACACTCCTTGTCGCCGGTGGATCACTTTAGCTCTGATACCTGTTGTCACGCCCCGGTCGGATCGGTCTAGAATGAGCGCTTATCCGCTTCCTAGAGCCGTCCGGCGGAATACCAGAACGTAACTCGCCCTAGGGTTTCCGACCCGAAATTAGAAACCCTAATCTCCCCGGATAATTTTTCTCCCCAAAATATAATTCGCACGGAGAAAACCCTAACCCCAATTAGGAAATCCGATCAAACCCTAAAATCAATTTACCTCCAAATAAATTTTGACCAAAAGTCAAAATTATGCCTTTGCTTGCGTCAGCAATCTGTCGCTGACGTCAGCCCTCAATTTTTCGTTCGCCGAATGAATTTTGCCCGCGCTGACGCACGCCTTGCGTCAGCGTCTCCGATTTCGAACGAAATCGAATTCGTTCGCGAAATTAGCGTTGACCGGCTGATTCCGTTGACCCTTGCCTCGTACGCGCCTTCGTCTTCTCCGAAGCCGAGCGCCGCCCGCGCTCGCGGATCGCCGTCCTCCGTCGACGGCTGCCGCTGCCGGAAGTCGCCTGAGTTGATGAGGGAGTGCCGAAACAGGGGAAGGTATGCGATGAAGAGGAAGCTTCGTTTTATTACCAGGTAAAACTTACAAAACCTCGCCTCTCGACGCCCGCCGGCGCCCCCATCCCTCCCTCGCCGGTCGTCTTTCTAGACGCCGGTTACATTCGCTCTGGTTCCCTCGTCGGCATCTACGTACCGACCTTCGCCCCTGGCGGCATCAGAGCCCTGCTCTGGAAGAGGCGATGGCGCCCTCGCCGTTGCCGGTGGAGTCGCCCCCGGCGCTCTATATGGTGACGCCCTCTGCGCCCCCGATGATGGAAGCTTTTCTCCTCTTTATAGACGAGCCGCCGCTCGTTTTCCTTCGCGTCCGACTCCGTCGTCGCCCTCCGCTTCTTCCGCCAGGACGCGATCGCGCCGCGTCCTCGTCTACCGCGCGTCGAGTTTCCGCTTCGCTCGCGACCGCCGTCGTCGAGCCCGAGATACCCGCTGGAGACCGCGTCCGAACGCCAAAATCTCCTCGCGCGTCCGCTTTGATCGCGTTGAAGCCGAAGCTCGCGGAGATGCCGCGTCCGAGCCGCGCGGGGAAGTTGACGAAGTTCTGCTTCGTTCGCGCACGCCGCGTTCCTTCCCTCAATCGGGTGTTGACCCGATTTTGACCCAGAATTGGGTCTCTGTGTGGGATTCCTCCAATTGTGGGCCTGGGCTTGGGTTGGGCCGAACCGGCTGAACCTGGGCCTGACACGGTACGTCTTCAGTTATATGAAAACAATTTATTGGCAACTTATGATTGGAAACTGTGAACAGGAGAGAATCGCTGGCAAGAAAAACGAACCCGGGTGGAAAGTCTAAGGATGACAACCTTTCTGCCCCTCTCTCGTATCATCTCCTCCGTCGATGAAACTTGACGCCAAACAGTTCGACGAGGGCAGAGCGGCCGCCCCTTGGTAGACAAAGCTCTGGTGGTGTGGGTGGCATGGTTCGGAGCTTCATCACCGCCGAGTACCCCTTTGGCGAACTTCTACCGCCTCTCCCCTTCGCCTCCTTCCCTCTGTGCGACTTCGGCATGCGCTTGTCATTGAACTCTTCGTTCGCGCACGCCGCGTTCCTTCCCTCAATCGGGTGTTGACCCGATTTTGACCCAGAATTGGGTCTCTGTGTGGGATTCCTCCAATTGTGGGCCTGGGCTTGGGTTGGGCCGAACCGGCTGAACCTGGGCCTGACAATTCTCCCCCACCTGATTTGAACATCGCCCTCGATGTTCCATGCAAGTTGAACACTGGCCCTCCAATGTTCAAATTCCTCCATCCTCTGATGATGAATGTTTGCTGCATCATGCTTATAGCAACCTGCATCAACAAACTTGTCAAGGATAATCTTGCTTCACCATATTTGCTGAACTCAGCGGAACCTCGATGTCCCTGACACCGGCATCGACGCCCCTGGCGCCGGCATCAATGCTATGCATTGGCATCAACACGCCCTGGTGTTGGCATCAACGCCCCCTGGTGTTGGCATCAACACGCCTTAGTGTTGGCATCAATGCTATGCATTGGCATCAGAGCCCCTGCTCCGGGAAGTGATCTGGCAATCACTGAGCTCTCATAGAGTTCTCCCTCGATGTCCCCTGACATCGGCATCGACGTCCCTGACATCGGCATCAATGCCCTTAGACATTGGCATCAACACTCCCTGGTGTTGGCATCAGGACCCCTGCCCTGGAAGGACGACACTCCTTGTCGCCGGTGGATCACTTTAGCTCTGATACCTATTGTCACGCCCCGGTCGGATCGGTCTAGAATGAGCGCTTATCCGCTTCCTAGAGCCGTCCGGCGGAATACCAGAACGTAACTCGCCCTAGGGTTTCCGACCCGAAATTAGAAACCCTAATCTCCCCGGATAATTTTTCTCCCCAAAATATAATTCGCACGGAGAAAACCCTAACCCCAATTAGGAAATCCGATCAAACCCTAAAATCAATTTACCTCCAAATAAATTTTGACCAAAAGTCAAAATTATGCCTTTGCTTGCGTCAGCAATCTGTCGCTGACGTCAGCCCTCAATTTTTCGTTCGCCGAATGAATTTTGCCCGCGCTGACGCACGCCTTGCGTCAGCGTCTCCGATTTCGAACGAAATCGAATTCGTTCGCGAAATCAGCGTTGACCGGCTGATTCCGTTGACCCTTGCCTCGTACGCGCCTTCGTCTTCTCCGAAGCCGAGCGCCGCCCGCGCTCGCGGATCGCCGTCCTCCGTCGACGGCTGCCGCTGCCGGAAGTCGCCTGAGTTGATGAGGGAGTGCCGAAACAGGGGAAGGTATGCGATGAAGAGGAAGCTTCGTTTTATTACCAGGTAAAACTTACAAAACCTCGCCTCTCGACGCCCGCCGGCGCCCCCATCCCTCCCTCGCCGGTCGTCTTTCTAGACGCCGGTTACATTCGCTCTGGTTCCCTCGTCGGCATCTACGTACCGACCTTCGCCCCTGGCGGCATCAGAGCCCTGCTCTGGAAGAGGCGATGGCGCCCTCGCCGTTGCCGGTGGAGTCGCCCCCGGCGCTCTATATGGTGACGCCCTCTGCGCCCCCGATGATGGAAGCTTTTCTCCTCTTTATAGACGAGCCGCCGCTCGTTTTCCTTCGCGTCCGACTCCGTCGTCGCCCTCCGCTTCTTCCGCCAGGACGCGATCGCGCCGCGTCCTCGTCTACCGCGCGTCGAGTTTCCGCTTCGCTCGCGACCGCCGTCGTCGAGCCCGAGATACCCGCTGGAGACCGCGTCCGAACGCCAAAATCTCCTCGCGCGTCCGCTTTGATCGCGTTGAAGCCGAAGCTCGCGGAGATGCCGCGTCCGAGCCGCGCGGGGAAGTTGACGAAGTTCTGCTTCGTTCGCGCACGCCGCGTTCCTTCCCTCAATCGGGTGTTGACCCGATTTTGACCCAGAATTGGGTCTCTGTGTGGGATTCCTCCAATTGTGGGCCTGGGCTTGGGTTGGGCCGAACCGGCTGAACCTGGGCCTGACACGGTACGTCTTCAGTTATATGAAAACAATTTATTGGCAACTTATGATTGGAAACTGTGAACAGGAGAGAATCGCTGGCAAGAAAAACGAACCCGGGTGGAAAGTCTAAGGATGACAACCTTTCTGCCCCTCTCTCGTATCATCTCCTCCGTCGATGAAACTTGACGCCAAACAGTTCGACGAGGGCAGAGCGGCCGCCCCTTGGTAGACAAAGCTCTGGTGGTGTGGGTGGCATGGTTCGGAGCTTCATCACCGCCGAGTACCCCTTTGGCGAACTTCTACCGCCTCTCCCCTTCGCCTCCTTCCCTCTGTGCGACTTCGGCATGCGCTTGTCATTGAACTCAGGCGGACGGTGAGTTCGGCCGGAAAGATGTGTGTTCGACGAAAAGAGGAATGGGGTAGGCATAGCTTCGGCGGGGAAGATAGTCGCGGTTGCCAGATGAAGGACGCGGCGTTCCTTTGCAGCGACGTGAATGCGGCTCGATTTCGGAAGCAAGGCTTTGATTCGAACGCGGGTCATTGACATAACCATAGTGTTGACTTCCACTTCGATGCATGTGCAGATGCAATTTGCGAGAAGGGCAGCGGGTTTCAGTTTTGACGGGGACGTGGGATTCGGATCCGAGGCAGGATCTGTTTAAGGTATATTTCATCCCTTTATCTATTTGGTTTTAATGTTGACGTGGTTTTTTTTCCTTTCTCTCTCCTTTCTTGGGCTGAATAAAGGTCGGAACCATTCGCTAAGGCTAATGATCGTGTGCGTGGGTGCATTTCTGCTGGTCACTCTGAACCTACTAGAACCACTTAAATTGTCCCCTACATGGACTTTTGAAAAATTTGAGCTCTGCGTGGCCATTCAATTATTGTAATAATAATTAAGTGAAAATTTTATATTATGTTAAAACGGGGCGTGACATTAAGTTTGTACAAGTATATCTATGTATATATAGATATATGTATGCATATATGTATATCATGTTAGATTTTTGTATAATAGTAATTAGAATATAATATTAGTTGATTTGATAGTTATATGATGTACTTTTGTGTTATTATAGGTGTTACTCAAACTGAGGTAGATTAGAGAGGTCCTCAGACAGAGAGCTATAGACGCACTATGAGCTACTGTGATACATGTAAGAATCTTATCATAACCTTTGTAATCATGGTATTTGTTGTTATAGTAGTTGATAAATACTATGATATCTTATAGCTCTATTAGTTGATCTTGATTCAGTATCCATTACACTATGTGTTATTTTTTATTTATCTATACAAATACTTATGTGATGTTGTTACATGGGTCGCATGGTAGCTACATTATTATTGAGTTAGTGATGATTGCATTATTGAGTTGTTATGGGCTATTGAGCTATGGATCCTTGTATTGCATAGTTGTGATATTTGGCCCATCGAGTAATTGCATGGTTTGTTATGCCACATTGTGATATTTATTCTCACTGATGTTAGCTAAGGCCGAGCCTTATAGGCCAGCATACCATGGTGTATACCAGATACTGTTTCATTGTTACAAGGCTGGCTAGTAAGTTTCCTAGATAGAGTCATTCAAGATTTTCTAGGATTACCTGGGTGTTGGACGCAATACCTTCGAGCTGCCAGTTGAGGCTATTGTTCCATCGTGTGAATAATAATGGAAACACTCTTATAAGAGTGCAGGCTCATAATAAAGCAGTTATATGATAATTGTTTTTGATTGCACGACTCATGTGTGATTATCATATTATTTTGATGTTGGTTCTCGTCATGTTGAGTTATTTTGTACATATGATAGATTATTATATCTCAATTATTTGATGCATTGTCATACCTAGTGATTTCTACTTAGCCATTTTGGCTAACTCTGACTGCTTTGTCTTCAGGTAAAGAGATTACCGAGTTTATAAAATGAAATGAGTTTATAAAATGATATGAATATATAAAAATATAAATAATTAATTAGACTTTAATTGCTCCTATAATAGAGCGAAACCGATAAATGTATTTTGGTTTTAAGTTATTTTCCAAAGCTATTTTAATTTTAAGGGAATAAGATTTTTTTATTTTCATATATATTTTTGCTTCATGCAAATTGTTATAAATATAACTTATTCATATCAATTTTTTTTAATGATCAATATGATCATCATATACATCATTGTAATGATGTATATTATTTTTTGTGATATAATTTATTATCATGATATGCATTATGTATATACATTATCTTTATTATGTATAATAATTTTATTATATGTATTTTTTATTGTACAAAATTTTAATATTCAATATGTCTCTAATGTCAATTATATATATTATTTTTATTATCCATATTATAATTATTCTGTACATTATGCACATCATGATTATATATGTATATATATCCATTTTGTATATTATTTTTATTTATATTTTGCATAATTTGAATAATGATTATTTTAAATATTAAAATAATTAAATTATATATTATGCATATAAGATTCATTATACACAGTCATGATTATGATGTACATTATAAACTCTCTAATAAGTATTGATTGTTTTAGTACCTAATCCTTCTACACCAAATAACACTATCTACTAAGAAATAAAATATACCAATTTGTTACTATTACACATAGAAATATATATGCAAGATGAACTAAATGAGTACAGATGAGATAAACTATATGGGTATGGCTCACACGCATATTTATAAGCAAAATCCTCATAATTAGAATTATCAAATTTAATTATTATTTAATTAAATAAAATCAAATAAAATATTTAAATTATACTGAGTAAAATAAATAAAATATTAAACAAGTAAAAATAGAAAAAGCGAAAATAAAAAAGGTTTTTTGATTTTAAATTCCAACAAATTCAATGACTTAGTAATTTTTCTAATAATAAGGTGACTGCTATTTATCGATAATAACTCTGCCTCATGTGATTAAACTTTTTTTTTTCTAATATATGAGTTAAATAATGAGAGCTAAGTTTGACCTTAAGATCTTGTTATTAACATAAGATCATGATCAAACTTTACTATAACCATTTCAATGTCCAGCGAAATAGAAGTGCATTCACTTAAGTATAATCCAAAAATCTTTAAAAGTTTCTGGATAAAAAAATAATCCAAAATGTTACGTACAAGAAAATGTTTTTTTTCAAAACTGAAAAAAAAAAACTGGTCAATGGTCGGATTTGACTGTAGTCCAATCCTATCCACTGTGCGAGCGCAAACGCCGAGCTTTTCGGTTGCTTGACCGCTAGTGCGGCAACCTTCCCGGCGCATTCGCTCTGTTCTTCGCGGTAGAGTTTTGCGAGTTAGGGTTTCTCGGGCGTTTCTTCATCTTGTTCTTCATCTTGCTGTATTTAGTTTGCCGACAAGTAATTGAGATATGAGCTTTGTTGCCTCCTCGCCATCGTCTTCTTTGCCTCCTGTGCTTAGAGCCCGTCGCCCTCGGTGAGCCTCCCTTATTATTCAATGCTTCGATGTTTGCTCTTAATTTGTTCTCTGAATTGGAAACAACTTCGACGAAAGAAAAAGTAGAAGCAACTTTGGGATCTTTCTATTTTCTAAATGAAATGACACAATGAAGCCGGAACAGAGACACTGTTGTCGTCTTACATATCTTCTACTTTTGGTCATTTCTTATTTCTTGCGGGGCTCTATTGCGGGTTTTTGTGCGATGAGATTTCGTTAGGTCGAGCTAGCATTTGTGTTGATCAAACCCAAAACTCAGAATCACTGCCTGGCAATGTGAAAAAGCAGGGAGGGAACTACGTACATATATAATGTTTGCATAATCCAATTCACAACATAATACGATAAATTTGACTAAATTAATTAACAAATGGCATGATATTCTAAAAAAATGACATTCTGATTATATAATAGTTGAACATGTCTCTATCATTTTGGATCTACTAATCCCGTTCTCCACCTCCACCCAAAGTACAAAAATAGACGACAGGATAAACAACAACAAAACAATCACTACATGTTTTACTTCCAAAAACTAACTAAATATATAAACTATTAAAGAACTGCCGTATAAAACATTTAAGAATTTTCTTTGCAATCTAGCCCTCAAGATCGAACACTTTTTTTCTTTTCAAGCAATACAAGATCCATAATTTATTCTAGGTGTTGAGAATACATCAAATAACACTAGGTCATGTACTCTAGGACATATCTATGATACTCTAATCTCACTCTATGGTTCACCTTCTCAAAATTCCTCAGATAGACGGCAAAATCTCCTCTTGATACCTTGCCATGCTGCACTAAATACCCTTGTTGATGTTTAAAAAGTTACATATCTTTTACTTCTAATATCATATAATTTAAACAGGAATAGCAAAAATTCAAATTATCAAACCCTTGCCAGGCACAAGCCATATACATTAACATAATATGTACTATAAATATGCTCGCATAACAATAATAACAGTGTTGACTAGGAAAATTCATTTAGGCTCTGTCCACAAGCTATCCATAATCAAACAAAATTTTTAACCTTATGTTGATTATAACTTGGAATTATTTTAGTTTATTACTATCTTTTTTTCAATAGAATCTCATAACTACGGTTTTCCATTTTTTATAACAAATTCTAGCCTCTTATGTTGTATAATTCCAAACAGAAACCTGACCAGCCACTGTCGATTTTTGGACATTATGTGCAGTCTACTTCTAGCCCTATTGTCATGTTGGTTTGGGTATAAAACTCATCTTATTTCTGTCCATTTTTGGATAATGCTTGTAACTCCTTTGCGATCCAAAACTGGTCAGCTATTCAACCTTCGTACCATGCAAAACTTGACAACATTATTAGCTTCTTTGTTGACTAGAACCGGGTAGCAACTCGGTTGTCCAAACTAGGTTCCATAGTACACTTGTTGTCCCAACCTAGACAGCAAAGTTTTCCCCTCAAATGTCATAAAAACAATGCTTATAAACCACAAAATTCAGCATATTTTTATGCTAAACATTTAAACAAACTACATATACTAGATTTATCACTAAAAGCAGCTCGATAGATTCATATTAAATTTCCAAGCTTATATTCCTAATTTTGATCTTTCATTTGCACATCCCATATTATATTTGCACTCTAGTCCTAAAATTTTTAAATTTACATCTAAGTCTTGCATATCACGTTGGTCCTACACATAAATTAACAAGTTACAAGTTAAGCAATAAAAAGGGCTTAAGTAATGATTTTCCTATCTTGTTTATTTTATCATGTTTTTCTATCTTGTCTTATTGACTCATGAGAATGATAGTTTATTATTATCTGTTTTATTGATTCTTGAAGAGTGAAGAGACACAACTATGGATATTCATATGGATGCTATAACATCTTAAAAGACATGAAATTTGGTAAATCTTGCTCTGAGGAAGTGTCAATATCATTCGTATGGCACGATAAAGAGATTAAAAGAGAAGTTGCTCGCTAAGAGTTGTTTTAAGACTTGTAGAATGGATGATTTTGAGACCTCTCTTTGATTGTTCAGATAAATTTGGTGCATCTCATTATTTCTTTATTTGTTAACCTTGGTTTGAGGAGTTTATACAAAATATTCACCAATATCTTGATTTGAAGAGTTTAATGAAATTTACTTCTCTCTATTTTTGTTTGATACTTATAGTAAATAGAACTATGTGAATTGTGAATGACATGATAATTACTAGAAATGACATCATTGGAGTTGCATATAGGCTAAAATATATCTACAAACACTTTGAATCTAAAGATCTTTGCCAACTTTGTCAATCTCTTGGTATGGAAGCATTTTGAGGTCGTGAAAGTAAGGATGCTCATGAGTTAAGGTGGGTTTGGTTTTTATTTTTTTTTAATGTTCATGCCACATAAAAAACCCAAACTAGAATCTAAATTCAAACTCCAAAAATCAAAACCTTGAGTTGGGATTGTGTTCAGATTTATTTATACTTATAATTTTTTCTATTATTAATATTTTAATTATTTTGTTGAATTTTTATATAATTTTTAAATTTTAAGTTGGGTTTTTTGAGTTTTGTCGGTCTAAGTTTTTGAGTTTTTTTAGGAAGTTTAGAGGCTTGAATTTTAACTTTTGGGTGGTCATAAATATCTGTGCTGGGTTCAATATTTTTAGGTTCTCAACTAATACAGCAAACTTGACTCAAAATTTGAAAATTTAAAATATTGTATACTTGAAACCCAATCCAACCAGAATAATTTGAATTTTTAGGATAGTTTTAAGTTAATATTTAGGTTATTGAGTTTTTTCGCCCACCCTTAGATTTTATCCCAAAGGATACTCTAAATCTGCTTGGTAAGATAGGAGTGCTAAGAGCTAAACCCATTGGCATTCTCATGGACCAAAATGCTAAACTTAATAAATATTGTGGACTTTAATTCAAGGAAAGCATCATCATTGGATGCTGGTTGAAAAGTTATATATTACTATCATGAGACCTTATATGTATTCTGGCTAGTGGAGTTAATCCAACTTGTGATGAATTCTTAACAAACATAAGTGAGATTCAAACACATGCTTTTTTGGCAACTTTTTGGAAATCCAATTAATGGATCATTATATAAAAGAAATAGATCTTGATACTATTGGATACTTTTGATGCTGAAGGATCTGTATAGGTAAAACGTTTATGAGAAGGTAATGCGCCCAAGGATTAAAATTTTAGTTCAGTGCCTATTTTAGTATTTTAGTTAATTAATATCATCACATGATGCCTTGACCATGCCAATTGCACAAATAGATGATTAACTATAATGTACTAGATCAATATATTTTTAGTTTATGACTATATCAATTATCTTGATTATACAACTAATGACATTTGGGCTTGCTAGTGACGCAAGTATTGCAACAGTAGAGGAGCCATGAGTCATTACTCATTGAAATCATTGATTATCGATGGTAATCAATGGCTATTTTAACTCTAGAGACCCATTCTGGGTGTATTGGCTTACCAAACTAGAGATCTAGCAGCGTTGACTTTGCACCATTTAGTTTGATTGCCTCCAACATTTGTAAAAACATGAAGCAACCTAGACAAAAAGTCACTCCACCTTCTTTCACTTCTTCAATCAGCAGGTTCGTTGGTTGTTATTTGATTTACGGAGTTGTCTAGCACTGCATGCCTCAGCCACCCTCCTCAACAAGCAAAACCACATGGTCCTGACTTTTTGAGTGTGAACATGGTTGTACAATAGGACTCAATTGTGCCTATGTAGTGGGGACCTTGAGTCAAATCATTTTTTGACATCTTTGTTGGAGGTAATTTAGTTTCATGGACAAATAAAGGACAGACCATAATGTGAGTCTTTTAGGACTAGAGCACAAGCTGTGAGTCACTTCATAGTATTGCAAGCTTATGTGATTGAAGTCTTTTAGGAATATTTTGGTTTTTGTGAACATACTAAGTCTATAGTACTACAACCAGTTACATTGTTAACAATCCAATCTTCCTAAATACCAGAATCCCCAGGTAAATTGTTATTTTCTTTGAGATCAAGTTTTCAAGTTCGGTCTGATCGATACATACTAGTGGAACCGGATGAAATTTTGGTGGAACCGACAGCTGAAGAAAAAAGAAGAAGAAAGAAGAGGAAGAGGGAGAAGAAGAGAAAGGAGGAACCAACATCCGTCGTCACCTGCTTGCCCTTCCACCCACATCCACTTTGCCCCTTCCTCTCCTTCTTCCTCTCCTTACTCTTATCTTCTCCTCCTCCTTCCTTCTCCTTCCTTCTTCTTCTCCTTCTTCACTCGATTTTGTAGCTTCAACGTTGCACCAATCTGGACATTCGTCGGGAAAAACTGGTCACTTTGGATTAGTTTTAAAAACCTTGTTTGAGATACTATCTTAAATGAGATTATATTATTTCTATTATGTTGTTGACCCTATGATCAATTCCTCAACTCATCTAATTTTGGCTTGCTTTTTTTCACTATTATGCCAAGCCTAATTTATAGGTCAAGGGTGAGCACAAAGTTTAGTCTGAATTTCTTGGGTTAAATTATCCAAATGCTACATACACTACGAATGATGTTTTATGTTGATACATGATTAGCTTCAATCAAGTTTTTATCTAAAGAAATATTTAAATGGAACACAAACTTATTAGCTAGAGGAAATTTGATCATTATGCCTTATCACATGGTTTAAAATAGCAGTCTTCACTTGATGGTAGAATGATGGTACAATCTGTTTATACCGGTTTGACTATGGACCGGATAAGGATTTTAAACCTTGCTTTGTCATATGTCATGTAGGCAAATAAAAGATTAATCAAATTATGTGTCCATAATTTTTCTCCTTCCACTCTCTCCTGTGCATACGTGGTCCAGCTTTGGCATTGCTCTCTCTCTCTCTCTCACACGATTGAGAATGCTTTGCACAATTAGCTTGTACAATTGCTGCTTTCCCTTTACTCTCCTTCATCTCTTCCTCTCTCCCCTCTCTCTCTTCGATTCTCTCTTTCTGTTATTTTATTATTGACAGTCTTCATTCTTTTCTTCCAGGAAATTCTTTTACTTCAGGGAGTTTAGAGGATTACACTATAATGCATTTACTACGAGTAAAATCTACGATTGCAAGATGGCTGCATGTTTTGTTTCTAAAGGAAATGATGGCTTCATGTCTGTACCAAGATCTGATAATGGAGATACCGTACAGAAACAAAGTTCATATATTAGTGCAGAGGGAAATCAAACTTCTAATGATATGCTTCAAAGGGATGCAATAGCTCTTGGAACGATTTCTGCTGATGTGGTTCCTGTCCCATATGACTTTTCTGTTGATGATGAACTCGATCTAGATTGCCCAACAGAACAATTTTCTTCAATCTTTGATGCCATTGAAGACATTCGTCAAGGCAAGGTTTGTCCATAATGTTTTTTTTTCTTCCATTTCTCCAGTTATCTGTTCTTTTTGTTACTTGAAAATGCTTTCTGTTGTAGTTTGTGATCGTAGTAGATGACGAAGACCGAGAAAATGAGGGAGATCTTATTATGGCTGGATCTTTAGCGACACCAGAGGCCATGGCTTTCATAGTCAAGCATGGAACTGGGATTGTGTGTGTAAGCATGAAAGAAGAAGACCTTGACAGGTTACAACTTCCGTTAATGGTTACAACAAAAGAAAATGAAGAGAAGTTACGGACAGCATTCACTATTTCAGTGGTATGATTTTTGGCTCATTTTAATGATCAACATGATCTTGGAAATAAGGATAAAAGACCTAATTTTATCCAGGAGAAATTATTGCCAAAATAACACTTCCTTTTATGAATACTTGATATTAAATTTGATGTACAGAAATAGTTTTGACTTTTGACTTATGAGAAATGGTGCAGACAGATTAATGATATTGCATGGTTATAGTTAGATTAATCTAGCCCCCAAGTTTTGAAGTCTCGGTCCACCGGACCGATATGGTACCAGTATGATACCGGCGTACCGATAGCGGCAACAAGCAGTAGTAGCAGCAGTGCAGGCGGCGGACGACAGCAGAGGTGACGGAAGCTCAAAACTTCCACTGCCAATAGAAGCTTCGATCGAAGCTTTCGCCGCCAGCGGAAGCTTCAATCCGCCGCTTGTGCTGCTTCTGCCCGCCGTCCACCCACCATTCGTGCTCCGACTGAAGGTCCACGACCGGTACAAACCGGCCTTACTGGCCGGTTTTGGACCAAATTTTCAATCAATGCTAGCCCCAACTTTGGGTGTTTTTGTTAAGAGGTGGAGTTAGTATCGTTGGTAATAGTTTAGTTGTATATGCAGCCTATACATGTACTTATCTGTAGGGATTGATTTTCTTCTTTTCTATTCAACTTAGTATTAGAGTGGGCTAACCAAACCCTTGCTTCCAATACCCTCCTCTCTTCTCTCATATGTTGATTACCCAATTCTCCCACCACTTGTTTGCATCCCTCCCTTCTATCTCCTTCCATTTGCTTGCTTACCCTTGTCTCCCTCCTTAGAATTAGAGTAAGTCAATGTTTTGCTTGAACCTATGGATCTTGTACTCATCCTCCTCTCCTAGCCAAAATGTGCTTCTATAGTCAAATTTGAAGATTGTTATTTCTTGAGGAATCATCATTAAGGATAATGGTATCAACCAAGGTTTGAAAAATTAGTTCGAACTGATGTATCTATCTAGTCTTGGGCTGAAGCTGATTGTACCAACATAGTGCTACAGTATGATCTCGGATCAGTATAAACCAAAAATTTTGATCGGTTACGACCAAAATTTCAAACCTTGGTATTAACTACTCCTTTGCACTTGTATCACCTTCTCATTTGATTGAATTCTTCAATTAAATTATTTTGTTGTTTCATATCTTTTTGCCTAGACTTTAGCTATTGCCAGACTTAGCTATTTCTAATATAACTTCTTTGCCTTCGTTAGTGTATATTGGTTGATACCTTCTCACATGATTAACTTCTTCAATTAAGTTATGTTGTTTTTTTCTTATTGCCTAGCTATTGCCTTAGACTAGCTATTTTTAATATAACTTCCTTACCTTCTTTTGGGTTATATTGGGGTCAAGGTTCTAGGAACTAGAGTATCATGTTATATGAGATGCAATCAAACTTTGCTTTTTATCTCTTAATACAATCTTTCTCCTTTGTTCCTATTCATGGTTATGTTGTAGTACATACTTCTTCCACATCCACTGCTGATTGTGTTAGTATGTACTAAATTTTCCTTTTAACCTGTTATCTACTTTCTCTCTTACCAGACTTTTATATTGTTTGGTCACTTTTGGTAACTTAATGATGAAGTTAGTGACATGTAGGGGCTTGAGTATAGTAGCAAGGTTTGCAATACCGGTACAGACCAGTAAATTAGTCCTTCTTTGGACCGGTACATATTGGTACTATACCGGTGGTACTGGTACTAGTTGGTACCAAAAGTTTTTATATATATTATATATATACTTATATAGTTGGTACCGACCATATATTGGAACCGGTCCATGGTCGGGTTCGTATCTACCGCCTGTACCGCCGGTACGGAACAATACTTTAACCTTGTATAGTAGATCTTCTTGCTTTTACCTTTTCTTTCAGCACCCTCTATTTGTATTACTAGCATTGTTATCTTGGTCAGCTTATCACTCATCTTGCATTAAAACTAATTTTATCTTAATTATTGTTTCCTAAGTGTTTTTGTGATTTTGTTTGCCTAGCAAATGCCAAAACAAAGTAGTACTCTCTTTTAGTTGATTCGTTTTATGTTGGTGTATGCCATAAAAACTAGCTATTAGATGATAGTTTTAGCATATATTTTATCATATCTATTTATATTTATGAAAAATATTATACTATATATTTGTATAGTAATTGCATAATATAAGTGATTATAATAATGTTCTTAGAATGGATATGATTATTTTTAAATGCCCCTAGTCGAGCATTATTGTTGATTAGGACAATACATTGAAACTAGATTTATGACTAGGAGTTTTCATATAATATGAGATACCAAGTCGACACATGAGTACATGTTAGAGAACTTATGTATTGGACAAATCGCATTAGAATGCTATATGAATATATGAGTGATATAAGCATTCTCATTTTAATAATAGTATTTGTGATCCTTAACCTTAAGGTCATCATGGATTTCTACATGACTAGTTATATGCTTTGACACTATCCAATACCACCTATGAGTGGGTAGACCATAATTGACTATGCTATGAAGTATGGAAAGTAATATGTGAGATCAAGAAAGATTTGTCTTTCTTATATAGTGGGAGTGGTATCTTAGGCCTCTTGATAAGTAAAATTAAGATACATGATCATGTTCAAATGAGTAAATATGAGATATTGATATCATATTCTCATTTCTTAAATTACTCTATGTGGGAATCAAGAGACATAATTATTAGATTATACAAGGATAACATATTTCATAACTTGTGTTCAATCAAATACCGATGACAAAAGAATTAAACTACAAAGGAACATTATCACAGTTAGAGGAAGGAAAAAAACCAAGTTGTCTGATTCAATTAGGGTAACGGCATTTTACAATGAGATATTGGGTTAACGGGTAAGGAAAAACTTAAACCCGTTAACCTAATATCCTAATACCACGATAAGGTTCTAACACTCCCCCTCAAGCTGGAGAGAAGATATTGATTAGACCCAGCTTGTTACATAAATTCTTAAGTCTAGTTGGTCCCAAGGCTTTGGTGAAAATATCGGCAATCTGGTCTTCAGATTTCAAATATGGAGTAGTAATGAGTTTGTTATTGATAGCTTCCTTGATAAAATGACAATCCACCTCTATGTGCTTAGTTCGTTCATGGAAAACTGGATTGTTGGCGATGAAAATAGCAGCCTGATTATCGCAGAACATGTTCATTGGGCTAGGACAGTTTATCCCACATTCTTATAAGAAATTTTTTAGCCAAAGCATTTCACAAACAGTGTGAGCCATGGCTCTATATTCTGCTTCACAACTCGACCTTGCCACAACATTCTGTTTCTTGCTCCGCCACGTGACTAAGTTACCACCCAGATAGGTGCAGTAACCAGAAATAGATTTTCTATCATCAACATTGCCAGCATAATCAGCGTCAGAATATGCTTCAATCCGAGTATGCCCATTTTTACAATACTTCAATCCTTGGCCAGGGGCACCTTTGATATACTGGACCACACGAGTAGCAGCGTCCCAGTGACACTGCTTGGGTTTTTGCATAAATTGGCTAATGATGCCCACAGCGTGAGAAATGTCGGGTCTCGTAACAGTGAGATAGTTAAGTTTGCCTACCAGGCGACGGTATTGAGTTGCATCAATGTACTTAGATTCCTCATTGTCACTATACTTCTGGTTTGGAATTAAAGGAGAATCAACTGGCTTGCAGTCACTCATACCGATCTCATCCAGAAGATCCAAGACATATTTCCTTTGTGACAGAAACACACAATCACGCTGGTATGAGACTTCAATTCCTAAGAAATACCTTGGTGTCCCCAAATTCTTGATCGAAAAATGGGACTGTAAGTGATTCTTAGTTTCCTCAATACCCTGTCGGTCATCACCTGTAAGAAGCATGTTGTCGACATAAACTGCCAAAATAGTGATACCACTCTTTGAGCGACGAATAAAAATAGAGTGATCAGCTTGACTATGACGAAACCCAAAGGAGGTCATTATCTGTGAGAGTTTATGAAACCATGCCCGTGGGCTTTGCTTGAGGCCATAAATTGATTTATGCAATTTGCACACCATCTCCCCCTGAGCAACATAACCAGGAGGTTGCTCCATAAAGACGTCTTCAGACAGATCACCATAAAGAAAGGCATTGGTGACATCCATTTGATGAAGAGACCACTGACCATTGATAGCAAGGGAGAACAAGGTGCGGACAGAATTAAGACGCGCCACAGGAGAGAAAGTATCATGATAATCCAGGCCATAAATTTGGGAGAAGCCCTTAGCGACCAAGCGAGCTTTGTGGCGAGCAATGGAACCATCAGAGTTAAACTTGACTGTGAAAACCCAGCGGCACGGAACCACGCGAGCACCAGGTGGGAGAGAAACCAAAGTCCAGGTGCGTCGAGCCTGTAAGACATTCATCTCAGCATCCATAGCAGTCTTCCTGTGAGGTAACGACATAGCCTGCAAGGGGGAAGTAGGCAAAGAGACCGAGGACAAGGCAACAGAAAAAGCACGAAAAGAGGAGGATAAATGACGGAAGGAAACGTAATGAGAAAGTGGGAAACGAGAGGCGTGGCGCTTGCCTTTACGCAGAGCAATAGGTAAGCTATCGTCAGGAACCGCCGATGAAGAAGGCGAGGCAGGAGGAGGCCGGGGGCGTCAGTGATAAACCTGCAAAGTACCAACAGAAGGAGGGTCGGGGAAGGAGGAAGAAAAAACCGGAGGCGAAGCAGGGAGGACAACTGGAACAGGAAGAAGACCGGAAGAAGAAGGAGACGAAGAAAGAGGAGCCGGAATAGGAGAGAAAAAGGGGCAAGACTCATCAAAGGTAACATCGATACTGGTAAAAAGCCGACCACTGGAGGGATCAAAACAACGATATCCATTTGAGTCCGAGAATACCCAATAAAGATACAACGGGTAGCACGCGGGCTTAACTTGTCAATACCAGGACCAAGAGCATGGACATAACATAAACACCCAAAAACCCGAGGAGGAAGAGAGAAGGGAGTCTTTGCCGGAAATAAAAGAGAGAAGGGAGAACACCCATTTAAAACCGGTGTAGAAACTCGATTAATCAGAAACGAGGCAGTCAGAACCGCATCAGCCCAATAAGAGCGAGGTACCTGCATGTGAAACAATAAGGTACGGGCCACCTCGAGAAGATGGCGGTTCTTACGCTCAACGACACCATTTTGGGAAGAGGTATAACTACATGTAGTTTGATGTATAATGCCATGAGAACGACAAAAAGACTGAAAAGAGCTGCTAGTGTATTCCAATGCATTATCAGAACGCAAAACTTTAACAGGGACGCCAAACTGAGTTTTAATTTCAGCACAAAAGTTGCAAAATACATCAAAGAGTTCAGACCTCTTAGACGAAACATAACACCAACAAACTCGAGAGAAATCGTTGATAAAAGTAACAAAGTATTTGTGGCCATCACGGCCAGGAACAGGACTCGGACCCCAGATGTCGGAGTGAACAAGATGAAACGGGTGGAGACTGCGAGATGTGGAGGCGGACGGCAAGGAGGTCCGATGATGTTTACCCAGTTCACAAGCATCACAATGAAAAGACGGCCTTGACGGTAGGGATAGAACATGTTGTAGACGAGTGGCAGACGGATGTCCAAGACGATAGTGCCAGAGCAGAGGAGAAACAGTAGTGGAAGAGAGAGCCTGAGGTACAACAGATGGATTAAGGGTGTAGACACCGCCCCGCCTAGGCCCCCCACCAATCGTCTGCTTCGTTCGGAGGTCCTGAAAAAGGCAGTGAGAGGGTAAGAATGTGACACTACAATTGCGTTGCGCAGTAAAGGCACGAACGGAAAAAAGATTCACTGGAAAGGAAGGAATGTATAACACATGAGATAGAAGTATAGTGGAGGAGAAGGGAACAGTCCCAACTCTCATGACAGGCATAAAGGAACCGTCGGCAATGGCCACGGGGGGATAAACCCCCCCTGTGGATAGGGAAGTAAAGAGAGTACGATTACCTGTCATGTGAGAAGATGCACCAGAATCAACTATCCAAGTGGAATCATAAGAAGCAAGGGTGGCTATACCAGAAGCGTGACTGGAAGAAGCTATGAAGGTGGATGGTCCCGCAGTAGACTCGGATGTGGACTGGAGGAAGCGAGTATACTCGGCTGCAGAAATGGTAACAGCGTCAGTGGCAGATGGAGCAGGGAGAGCCGCAGGAACCGAGGTAGCACGGGGTGAGGAAGACACAGCAGCAACTCGAGCCGAGGGAAACCCAAACTTCTACCAACACCTGTCCGGAGTGTGATTTGTGCGGCCACAGTGTGTGCAGGGTGGAAGGGTACGACCACGGCCACGTCCCCGTCCCCGTCCCCGTCCATGAGTGCGCCCTCGACCGAAAGAAGGAGGAACGGAAGAGGATGCAAGAGCGCTCGGCGTGTCCCGGGTCGGCGAGGTAGTCGTCACACGTAGAAGACGAGAGAAGGCTCCCTGAAGAGTGGTAACCGTAGAGTCCAATAACAACTGAGAACCCAAGGCAGAATATTTAGGATTGAGGCATGACAGATACTTGGCCACCAGAAATTCTTGCCGCTGTTGGAGACTAACCTCAATGTCAGAGGAGGCGGGATGATACTGACAAAGTTCGTCCCACTTTCCTTGTAATAAGGCATATGTTTCCTGGAAAGATCGATCTTCCTGTTGTAAATTAATAATTTCTTCGTAGAGACGAAGAACCTAACTTAGGTTTTGTCTGGAGGCATAAGTGCCGGTAAGAAACTCCCAAGCAGACTTAGTGGTTTGCTGATACATAATAGTAGAGGCAACCTTGGTGTCCATACTGTGAAGTAATAAATTTAGGACAGTCATATCTGATCGACGCCATGAGTCGTACGTAGGATCAGTAGGAAGGG
This sequence comes from Costus lasius, assembly GCA_027563935.2. Lineage (NCBI taxonomy): Eukaryota > Viridiplantae > Streptophyta > Magnoliopsida > Zingiberales > Costaceae > Costus > Costus lasius. The sequence goes on from CM050454.1 coordinate 97,289,782, forward strand.
GAGCAGACTGAGTGAGGTGATGCTCTTTCCCATGAGATCCCAGAAAAAGTCGAACTGATTGAGACCATAACTGAAAGTTTGTACCGTCAAACTTAATAATATTTGTGCCAAACATGGTGCCAGGTTTGAAATCCATGTTAGAAGATATAAGATCCATAGGGATGAAGCAGTAAGAGATCACCGTCGATATAGCTGTCAGTGGGAAGCTTGCACAGAAGAACAGGTGACCAATTCGGAGGAGTTCGCCGGAACCAATTCACTGGAGAGCGGAGTCAGGCCACACGCCAATGCCGAGCGTGTCAGGAATTGGTGTAGAGGATGAGAAGAACACAGCAGGAGATTTCAGCAGAGAAGAAGAATGCAGGAGGCATTCCTACGTAGTCAATAAGCCATCAGCACCGGGGAAGAAAGAGGGACTGGCTCGATCCGACGCCAGGCAACCCTAGCACTCCATCGAGAAGGTCCTCAGCGCCTCTCGTGCGTAAGAAGAACACCAGTGGCAAGGATCCTGGCGCATCACTCGGCCATGCCACGGCCGGTGAAGGAACGCGCCAAGCGCGTGAGGCGCTCCGCCCTAGCGCCGAGCGCGAGCACGAACCGTTTTCGGTTTGCACAGAAGATGGAGAAGACGGGAGAGGCGAGGAGGAAAAAAACGTGAAGCGAAGCATAGGAGAACGATGACGAGGAGGAAGAAAAACGGACGGCGGCGGCGGCGGAAAAAAAAACGCTGCTCTGATACCAAGTTAGAGCAAGGAAAAAAACCAAGTTGTCTGATTCAATTAGGGTAACGGCATTTTACAATGAGATATTGGGTTAACGGGTAAGGAAAAACTTAAACCCGTTAACCCAATATCCTAATACCACGATAAGGTTCTAACAATCACAAACAAGATTATATCGAATCACAACATTCCTATGATTTTGATAACAATAGTTTGTTACTAGACACCACTCATTTTTTTTGATATTATGATGATACTTTATTGTAACTACTAAGGTTGTAAGAACCTATTGGGATAATGTGGAGCTTATATTGATAATAAGAGCTATTAATGAAATACTAGTCATAGGGATCACCATAGTGATAGTACGACTTGAATTTGGACCACAGAGATTGCTATTAGCAATAGCATGTCTCTCCATGGGGAGAGATGTGCCCTAGAGTGTGAACTGTGGTTTGGTTTATATCTTTAAATGAATCTTTGGTGGATAACGAATTTTTATTTATTTCTACTGTGTTACTTGATCATTGTTCTCCAACATTTTGATGTTTAGGGATATAGTATATTTGCATCTATTGGTTTTTAGAATTTTGTTAGTTTTATTGACAACCTTTCTTGTATGACAACTTTATCTCTCATGAAGAACATACTTAAGGTCTTTGATTAATTCAAAGTTTTTTTAAATATGAAATACAATTCCAATTGGTATTTATAGATAACAATAGTTTGTTAGTAGACACCAGTCATTTCTTATGATATTTTATTCTTACTACTAAGGTTGCAAGAACCTATTGAGCCAAACATAAAGATAATGTGGAGCTTATATTGATAATAAGAGCTATTAGTGGAATGATGGTGATAGGGATCACCATAATAATAGTAGGTCTTGCATTCGAACTACAGAGATGGAATTTTTAAGATAAAGATTTGTCAGAATGATGGTGATGGAGATTGCTATTGCAATAGCATGTAGATACATGCGCCATGGGGAGGGATGTGCCCTAGAGTGTGAACTATTGATTGGTTTATATCTTTACATGGATCTTTTGTGGATAGCGAATTTTTGTTTATTTCTACTGTGCTGCTTGATCATTGTTCTCCCAACTTTTGTTGCTTAGGGATATAGTCATCTGTTGGTTTTTAGAGTTTTGTTAGTATTATTGACAACCTTTCTTGGATGACATTATTTTATCTCATGAAGAGCATACTAAAGGTCTTTGATTAATTCAAAGTTTTTTTAACATGAAATACAATGCCAATTTGATAGTTATAGAAAAATCTTGTGTATTTATTATACTGCCAAGTTCATGAAGTCTGTTTTTTGTTACCCTTTGTTAATCTCATAATGTTATTCTTCAGACCACTTATTTGAAGAGTAATATTGTATAATGAAACAATCGTGACCTCCTGATGTAGCATGCTTTGTAATGTTTCATTATTTCATATGCACAAATCCACTTCTTTTTGGGATACTAATATTCTGAAGGTGGATATGCTAATTATGTCGGAGGTTTAGGTGATGGGAGCTTCACTTTTGATTTTTGTTGTTATGTTGGAGGAGATTTCGATGTGGTTGCTTGATTTAGTGTAGAATTTGAGCACAAGGCTACAACTCACATTGCTTGTCAGATGATAAAAATTAATACTCTCTGAATTTTGTTTCACTCAAAGGCAACCAATGACCATATATTATGATAATCAAGTGAATAAGTGTGTTGCGAGTAGTATAATTGTTCATGAAATGGAAAAACATATTGAAGTAGATTGCTACTTTGTTGGAGATGTTATGATCAAGAAGATTGTATTTTTTTCTTCACTTGAGATGTTTAACATGTATATTTCTTTGTTGAACCTCATGCCTTTTCACATTTTACAACCATATGTAATAAGTTAAATATGATTGACATCAATTTGCCTCCGAAGGGGAGTTAGAATTAACACCCTATTTCCTACAAGGAACACTGGAAAGGAAAGGATGGAAAGTATGATTTTTCTCCGCTTTCTTGGAGGGAAAGGAGGAGGGAAAATAGAACCAACTTTCCCTCGTTATTGGTTCCACTTGAATCGGGCGGAAAGAAGACAGAAAAGAAAAAACGCATGCTGCGCCAACCTCCCCCTCGCCCACATCACCCTTGCGCCGCCCCCCTCGTCCGCATCACCCCCACTCCAACGTCCCCCTTCTCTTCGGTTGCTTCTCCTCCTTCCGACATCGCAACGCTCGGCCTACGCTGACCTCCCACTCGTCCACGTTGCCCCCACGTCGTCCCTCTCGTCCAGTTGCTTCTCCTCCCTCCGGCATCAAATCCGGTTGCTTCTCCAGTTGCTGCTCCTCATTCAGCGTCGAGCTCCCCCTCACCACTGCTCCTCTCTCAATGCCGAGCTCCCCCTCTTGTTCTCCCCTCGTTGAGCTCCCGCTTGCTTCACACCGCTTGCCTACCACCGGAGCCATCTACAGCCAAAGCTGTCCACTCGCCATCTTCATCCACGTGCCATGGACGCGAGTCTCTGTCTGTGTGCGGAATGTATGCTTTTTCCTCCCACTTCATTTTCTTTCTTTTCTCATTTTCCTTTCTTTCCCATTTTCCATCTCTTTTAAGATAGAGGGCCTTAAGTTGAGCTCACAATAGTGCTTTACTCTTATATAACTTGCTACTCATGCTCATGTGTGTATATATTACACACACATGCATAGACAATCATCATACAAGAAGGAATTGATTACTTCTTTCCATTCAGTTATTGTAAGTAGTTCATCCCCGGGTTTCAAATTCACTGGTCGAGATTGAACTTTTTTATTTCTATTCATATATCCTGACTTTTAAAATTCAGTAATCAGAACTGCACTTTTGAATTTGACAAAAATATCATCTGACATCATTTTTACTAATTTTTCCTTGAACATGGCGTGCTGGTTTTAAAAAATTATTTTTAATGAGTTATTATGTGCCTAGTGATTTGGCTTGGTAGTTAAATTTCAAGCCTCAACTAAATTAGCATAAACCAATTATAAATTAGCAGAGTCTCAAGGCACATTGGCTTAGTAGAATTGCTAAAAAAATGCACAATTGTTTAAGCCCAACACAACATCTTAGCCTTCTATTGATAATTCTGAAGTTTCACAGAAGTATCTTCATTCTCTAGATATTGTTTTGTAGCAGTATAATAAATCATTAATGTTCACTTTTGTTCAATTAAAAGTTTATTCATATAAGAGTAGCAAAGCTGTGTCATGATTAGATTAAAACAAGTTTCTTTTTATCTTTTGGAAGCTACACAGCACTTAGGCTTCTCTAAGAAGCCACATGAAACTTAACCCAAATAAATAAACTAATACTAGTTACTTTAACATACTAGCACAAAAGCCTATAATGCACATTCCTCTCAATATTCTCCCCCTTAATGTGCTGTTTTTGAACTCCAAGTGCTGCTCCCATCTTCTCAAACTTTGCTCTTGGTAACACCTTGGTAAAGATGTTTCACAATTGCTCATTTGACCACAAAATTATTTGCCTGCAAAATTTCAGCTTCATAGCTCCTTGCTTTGCGAATGAAGTGATGTTTAATTGAAATATGCTTTGGCTGTGATAAATAGGATTTTTTGCTATAACTATTGCTGATTTGCTGTCCCAATATATCACCATAGCTTCATCTTGCTTCTCTCCCACATATTTAAGAATTCTCTTCAACCACATTGCTAGCTGCAACATATTTAGATTCAGCGAAAGACAATGCAAGAGATTATTGCTTCTTTGAAGACCAAGAAAATGCTCTATAACTATGAGTAAAAACATAGCGTGAAGTGCTCTTCATACACAAAACCCAACTTCAATGCCACTTCCATATGTCATTATGTGCTTCAAATATACATCAACACCCTTTTAGTAGCTCCTTTGTGAAATGTGACTTGTCTTGACAATAAGCTATTAGCAAACATGATATCCGATGTCAAATACAACTATTCACCCTCTCTACTTTAGTTAAGACAAGCTTCTTTTCTTTCTTACCAAAATAGTGTAATAATCGTCTTCAAAGTGCAGTGTGTATTCATGTTCTATAAGCTGTCCCGCACTCAAACAAATTTTGATATTTGATCAAGATCAAAAACATACAAAACTTCAAAAATCCTTTCTATTCTCTTTGTTTGAACACCAACTGACCCAATGCTTTTTACCTGCATGAACTCACCATTTCCTACCTTAACCTTAGATTAAAATATGGTATCCAAGTCAAGATGCTTTTGTTTGCTGTCATATGGTTGCGGCAATCACTATCAATAAGCCACCCTTTTGTTCCAACTCACTTTGACAAGCATAAAACAAACTCTTTTCACTTTGTTTTTCTTTAACTATGAATGTTTGTTGAGCATTCTTCACTCTACAATCCTTTTCATGTGACCAAGCTTTCCACAATTATAATATCTTGGTCTATTCTCATTATACAAACAATCTTTGACAAGATGGTTAGCTTTATCATATACATGACACCTTATTATTGTGCCTTCTTCACTTGGTTTGTTGTCATAACCAAGTCTGCCTCTACCTCTCTTATTTGAACTTTGACTTTTTGCACTTGCTCTTGCTCTTCCTCTACCATATGTACCACCTCCAAAGTATTCTTCCTTTTTAGTTGCATTATTTGATGAACCTTGCTCTTGATTTTTGGAACCAAGAACTAGTTTGAATTGGAAAGCCCCATCGATTGATTTTTTTGAGTGTCTTGCCAACCTTTGCTCATAAGATTTCATGCAACCAATCAGCTCTTGCACACCCCAGCTTATTTTTAGTTTCTTCAATCATATCAACAATGGGATCAAACTATTCAAGGAAAATTAATCAAAACTTTTCTGTAATTCTCTTTATTACTAAGTTCTTCACTTTACTACATCAACAAATCTAGTGAAGAACTCACCAATATTTTCATTTCCTTTCATTTTTAGATTCTCAAAGATTGAAATTTTACGGCCTTCACCTTCTCATCTTCGTGATACTCTATTTGTAATATCTCTCGTGCTTTTTTGCTTTTGTTACTCTCATAATCCTTGGAAAGATCACATCAGAAGCTCCACGTAGAAGCATCCCAAGAATTGCCACATGCCTGCATCAAGAGTTTTCTTCTCTTTAACTCTTTTTTTTCAACTATTGTAATATTAATATCAACCAAGGTTTGAAAATCTTGTTTGAACCATGGTTTGAAGTACCGGTCTGGTACCAGCTGGTACCTCCGATTTGTACTGATCCGATGGAAGACCGGTCTCGGACCAAGGTAAAATCGCTAGTTTCACCTTGAATGGATGAAAATAGGCCAGTACTAGTATAAACTGATCAGTTTTTCCCCAAACCAGCCAGTTTTACCTCAATTTACTGTGCACTCACGCATGCATAGTACTTGTTACTGTGAATACGTGAATGCATAGTATAGACACTGTCCACACATGTTGCATAGTATTTGTTATTGTGCACACGTGATTGCATAGTAACACTTTAATAATGCCACTAACACACCGTCGATGGCAAATTAACTATAGTTACTCTATAATCATCTTGAATTAGTAATTAATTAATAATTAATAATATTATTAAAAATTATATATTAATTAATTAATAATAAATAGGTGTACTATGCACCCGTGAAGAAAGAGCCACCGATAGCATGTCTGTGGCTTTGTTTATATAATATTTTTATATTTATTTATTTAAAAAATATTAAAAAATTCTAAATTTTTTTCATAGGGTTTGTAACTGTGCACGTGTGATTGCACAGTAAACACTTTAATAATGCCACCGACGGTCCATCAGTGGCAAATTAACTATATAATTAATTAATTGGTAGTTAATTGATAATTATTATACTTAAAATATTATTAATAATTATATAATTATTAATTAATTAATAATTAATGGGTGCACTGTGCAACCGTGAAGAATGAGCCACCGACAGCACATCGGTGGCTTTATTTATATATTAATAAAATAATATTTTTTATATTTATTTATTTAAAAAATATTAAAAATTTCTAAAATTTTTCATATAAATAGGCCTCTAAGTCTAGTTCTTCTCACACCATTCTAGTTATAATTTTTGAAACTTTTGCTGAAATATTCTTTTTCTCTTTTCCAATGCCGCCAAAGAGAGATATTGATCTTGCATGGCAGCATGCTCACAAGATGCCAGATAACCAGCACCATTGGCAGTGTATTCACTGTCAAAAAGTTTTCAAAAGCGGAGGTACTACTCATGTGAAACAACATCTCGCTAGGGGCTTTTTTGACATTGCAAATTGTACAAAGGTGTCGCAAGAGCTTCGAAGAGCTACAAAGGTGAATTTAGATTTGTTTAAATTCACTAAGTAATGTCATGCCGATGAACATGCAAAATTCTACCATCGAGTCATGGGGCCCACCGAGTATGATCCATACCAAGGTCAGTATGATGATGCTACAAAACAAATGGAGATAGAGGAAGCTATGTGTGCCTCTAGAGCTCAATTTGCATATGAAGATGATATGCGGTCTGCTTCTATGTGCTTTGCTTAGCTACATTACCATGAGGGCGAATCCAGGAGTAGTATGGGACCTGCTCCACCAGTGGGTCAAAGTACTAGCATGCATGGAGGTGCTAGAAGTCATGCACCATCATCAGATAGACGAGATATTTCTTTTTTTTTTGAATTCGATGGTCATGCTGGGTCCCGCCTCCACTGATATTGATCCTAGGATATTTCCTTCTCAATCAAATAACTAGACACGTATTGATGACATATATACAAAGAACAAAAAGGTGGATATTGGCCGAGCCATATCAAAATGGCTTCACTTTAATAGAATTCCACCGAATGCAGCATCTGATCCATATTATCGTTTTATGGTGTCTAAAATTCAAGATTGTGGACCAGGAATTAAGCCCCTACCCCTTTTGAGATTGCCGAAATGTATTTTGATGATGAAGTTGAAGAATGCAAAACTTGGATCAAAGGTATAAAACCTCAGTGGGAGGATTTTGGAGTCACTTTAACGTGTGATGCTTAGACAAGGCCGACGAAGATGAGTATTATAAAGAACAAAACCAAACCTTAGAAAACTATGACGAGATGAAGTCCACGTTACCTTATGAGACAGAGAGTGGGCCTTCATGATCACAACCAAGCTATGGATATGGATCAGACCAATTTAATATGTATCCATATTTAGTGTCAGTTCTTATTCTAGTTCCAGTGACAGTGATTCATACCACTCAAGCACAACTCGATCAAGTAAGTTTGCTAAATAATTGAAACTCAACCTATCAGTATCACATATCCTGAAGAGAATTCTAAATGTGGATATTACAAAATTATGGGGTGGATCTAAGTCGTGTTGAAGTAGCTGGCTATATAGATCCAAATGAGTCTCATCACTCATTTTGGATGTTGCTGTTGTTTCTATGTTATATGTATAATTTCATATTTGTAATTTATATGTTTGTGCTTTGTACCTATTGTTTTATTTTAAATCTTAATTAAAATATTTTTAATACTTAAATATTAATATTTTTAATAAAAAATTAGTTTTAATCGGTTTTCAACTGGTGCCAGTACGGTACCGTCGGTACGTGCCAGTTCGGTGGCTGACCGAACTGAGCTGTCGACCAATACTTCAAACCATAGTTCGAACCAGTGTACTAATCTGGTTTTGAACTAGTATGCTATAGTGAAACCGATATTGTGTTACAGTGAGACCAACTGTACTAACACAGTAAAACCTATAGCATTAAAATCGGATCCATTTTGCATTGGTACAAAATGAAAATTTTAGCCGATTTAGACTGAAATTTCAAACCCTGATATCAACACTTGGATCTTTGTATCCTGATGAAATCGTATCTGACACTTGAAGTGACCAAACAAGGTTCATAAATCATACTTTTCCCTTTAGAAGAGAAAAACTTGTACAGAACTCAAGCGGATGATCTTCATACTTGCCCCTTCAAATTCTCTTCTCATCACTTTCTTACTGCACTTTGATGTTCTCTGAACCTGGAAGCTCTGATACTAGAATGTTTGGCAAGCTAAAACACTTAAATGATGGTGATAGAGGTGTTGGAATTTTTCAACAGAAAGCACTTTCTTCTTTTGGGAATGTTCTTACGTTTTTCTATTTTTTTTGCATACATAGTGCAGCAACTAACCCAGTTCTTTTTCTTTCGAAACTACACAACGCGTGGCTTAAACCACATAAAACTTATCCCATGTAAATAAAATAATACTAGTTACTTTTAACATACCTAGCACAAAAGTAATGCACATTACTCTCATGTCTCAACAATATTTAGTATCTGATTAGTTATATCTTTTATGACCATTTTGTATTCGTGACAAATACTCGTCTTATTTGTATATCAGGATGCTAAAGTAGGTACAACCACTGGCGTTTCGGCTAGAGATAGGGCAAAAACTATCCAAATTCTAGCATCTCCTTATTCAAAGCCCGGAGACCTCATTCGGCCTGGCCATATATTTCCACTGAAGTATAGGGAAGGTGGTGTTTTGAAAAGAGCTGGACATACTGAAGCATCGGTTGATCTGGCTATGCTGGCTGGATTACCCCCAGTTGGAGTTCTATGTGAGATTGTTGATGATGATGGCTCTATGGCTCGTTTGCCTAGGCTACGGGAATTTGCCAAAAGGGAGAATTTAAAGATAATATCAATTGCAGATTTGATAAGGTATCCACTCTGACCAAAAAAAGATATCTGTTATTAAGTGCCGTATTTTGCTAGAGATTAGGAGCAGGCAATGATGAAATTGTTGTTCATTGGACCTGGGGTGCTAGCTGGCTGAGATGGAGGGTAATGTTGCCATGTGGTAGCATGTGCATGATCATTATTGAGGTATTTCTAGATGAGAAAGTTATTATTTTGTTCTTGGGGATAGTTTAAGACGGTGATTGAAATTTCATCTGTACTCTTACTGTTCCAACTGGCGATTGGTACTTGGACCACTTTGTCTTGAGTAATAAGGAATATGGTGGTGTGAAGCTATAGCAGCCCATCTCGACCATCTTAATTTCTATAAACTGAAATTTCAAAATATATCAGTTGGTACTTGTCTGTAATGCAAGCTTGAGTCCCCACACTCCTAGCAACTATTGTAACTTTATTACCCAGTAATAGTCGTATTCGTAAGTGAATAAAGAGAAATCTCTGTAATTGACAAAAGAAAAAGGTGATCTTAATTCTTAACACAACCTGTTCGATGGCGACATTGAGGTGAGAAACACAAATTGGCAAATACAGAGCCTCCTCTTCTCATTTGATGGTTTAATTTTCCATAAATCCTAAAACATTTAGATGCTTTATGATTAGTTTGTCAGGTAAGGTCAGAAGCTACCATTTTCTAATTATTCAGGATCAGATATGATATTGAGTTTTAGTTACTACAATTCTAATCATCCTATATACTGTATATATGTATTCGTTTGTCTTAGTAGGACTTCAACTAACGAACCTGGCTATTCAATTATTTGTATTCTAAACTACCCGAGTACCATTTTTAATTGACCTGGTGTAGCTGTAAAATTATCTTATTTTTTCACATAAAACATGTAAAATAAACCAACAAGGTATGGCTTCTTTAGAGTGAAATCTGAAATCAATATGACAGGATGCAGATCAAGGTTTACGTGGGTGTTGATATTGTATGACATCAAAATTATATAGGTTCCTGTGCATGGAGCAATTAGATCTTGATATTGAGATATGAAACTCGGTAGGAGAGGCTAACATGAACTTTATCATAATACTGATGATTGGCTTTACTCCAGTTTATGGATAAGTTAGGCTTACAACTCTTTGGTTTTGCTGTTCGTACAACCATCAATACCGAAATCCTTGTCATTCTAAGCATGTTATTCCTATTATAAATTGGAATTGGAGATCTTTAGTCATACTTTCTAACATCTTATCAGTTAGCATCAGTTTTCCACTATATATCAAGGTCTTAAATACTGTTCCATACTACCCGGGCAATATATTATCTTTGTCAAATCACCACAATAGCCACCTGGTTTTATCATACATCACTTTTTCTATATTTTTAGACCATCCTAACCAACTTTTTCCTAATTTATTTTGCTAAAATTGTTGAGCCCTCAAGAAATGTTATTACAGGATGCAACTTAGGTAGTACATGTGCACTTATCCATCGTAATTAATGCTACTTTTTGATATCCTCTGATAGAACACCTCAGCCGTCACCGGCAAGAAATCGTATAAAGCATGCCCTAATAGAGAATAACAAAATACCTAAACTACTTACTCTAAACCCTAGACCTCCTATTTATAATAATTTCCTACTTAGCGAACCTGGTATAACACACCAACCCGGATCCACTTTATTACATAACCTACCTATAGTATTGGGCCCATAACATATTGCCCCTCTCTCAAACTACAGCCTTGTCCTCAAGGCTATGTGTTGTGTATCAGTTGGTCTTTTCTCAAATTTTTCATAGATTCCCTTCTTATAAGTTGAAATTGCTCCTCGATCTTGTTTATCAACAATATGCTTCTTTACCGCATAAAATTTTTCTTCTTCCTAGCATACATGCAAATAATGTCAAGTCTTCCAATGTGTTTATGTAGCATTCACAACTTTCATCCCATAAGACATTTTACTTAGATTGTCATCTAGATTATTTGGCCAGCCTAAATTTAGATCATCATCTTTGAAAAAATGAGGTACGCCATTATTATCCCCTTTTGAGAGTTCACCACATTCAATACTCACCACATCTATAGTTGAAAAAACCTTATCAATAATAGGAGTATGTTCAATTACTTTTTGTTTGCTGTCAAGTTTCTTATCTTCATAGTAGCTTTCATCGATAATTTTACTCAATCTTTGTATCATCTCTTGCTTCAACCCTTTCCAAGAAAGATTACGAATCTGTCGTTTTAACCTTCGAAACCAATGGCCTGCTTGCCCCTCCATACGAACAAAGGCCATAGGAATTTTGTAATCGTCTGGCGTGCCTTTAATGTCGAAATATTATTCAGCTTATGCAATCCATCCTACTGGATCAATTCTATCAAATCCTTGTCCACGCGAATACGAATCTGCCATTTATCTTTCATGTTACTTTGGCATTGTAATGTAGTCTTCAGGACCTTGCTCGAGGTTGAATAAGCCCATCGGCAATCATATCCGCACTAACACCCTTTCGCATTTTCTTCTCCCTAACCAACTCTCTCAGCATTGTTTTCATCTCATCTAAAACGTCAAGATGATGATTCATCTCCACATAACGTTGAGCAATCTCACTTCTCGTCATTTCCTCTCAAGTTTTTTTTTTACAATAACTCGCTGCAGTAATAATAACAGTGCATATTTTTTTGTTTTACCTAAGCTACAACAACTTCAGCAGCGCTGCGCCTCGCGATCCCGCCTTCGAGTCTGTCCGTCGCGTACGTAGGTCCTCGCATCGCCTGTCAATCACCACCCGTCGGCGGCTAGGGTTCCGGCAGAAGAGGCGGGTGGAGACAAGAACATCTCCACCTGTCGTAGACGCTGCTCGTCGCTGCAAAACCCACGCTATGCTACAATACCGGTGCTACAGTACCCACGTTACAGTACTCACCAAACTCTGTCGCTGCTACAGTGCTAGCCGCTCGCGCTGGAAACGTTGTCGATAGCAGAGTTGTTGTTCTACGTTCACCTCCTCTCTAGGGTTTCGACTGACTCCTCCTTAGGATTTCTTTGTCTGCTTGATCAACGATAATAGACCTGCCTTCAGATCTACTACCGACAACGGAATTTCTTTCGCCTTATCCGTCGCTGAACCACCGATTCTCTGGCGATCGATCCGGTAAGTCAGACCAATTGATAGAATACCTCAACCGTTACTGGCGAGAAATCGTGCAAAAGCACGCCCTAATAGAGAATAACAAAATACCTATACTACTTACTCTAAACCCTAGATCCCTATTTATAATAATTTCTTACTTAGTGAACCGGGTATAACACACTAACCCGGATCCGCTTTATGACATAACCTACTAATAGTATTTGGCCTGTAACATCATCGTACAAATTAATAGAGAAATTCTAGTTCAGACCTTTGTATTATTCCAAAACTTGATGCACATATTGGTTAAAAAATAACATGAAGCACATTTTTAGTTACAGGTTAAGTGTCGATTCTGCAACTGTTGGTTATCTTAGGCCATCTCACTTTTAGGATGGCGGAGAATCATCCAATACTGATATTGAAGATGCAATGGTTCAAAGAAAATAACATAATTTTGAAACTTGACATGCATAATTTTACAGATATAGGAGGAAAAGAGACAAGTTAGTGGAACGAGCATCTGTTGCACACTTACCTCTGCAGTGGGGATCGTTTGAGGCGTACTGTTATCAATCACAAATTGATGGAATGGAGCATATTGCTATGGTTAAAGTAAGTTTCGTTATACAATAAATTTCATTATAAGTATCTATTTTTTTAACAAATTTTTGTGCCTTTGAAATACTAATGACTGGTAAAGTTTGACTATCGTATGTCAATGTTTATCACAAGATACCATATTTGCCAATCATTTTTGAGAAGTTCATAATCATTGCCAGACTTAGCGGTGACCACCACTTGATTTTTATAAAAGTTTGAGAAATATTTTTCCAACATTGTGCCTGTGGATCCAAGTTAAATTTCTCCAAGGAGTGATCAAGAACGTGGTTTTTTCAACTGAGCTCAGTGCCATGACCTATGTGAAACATATGCTAAGATATTGGAAAGAGGAATAACAAATCAGGGCAGACTTGTCATTTGCATTTAATCTCTGTCATATCTGATCTTAGTGTACCGTTAATGGTTTCCTCTGTTGGGACAATGATGGTATTGGCATATATGAAGATACAATTGTATGAGTATCCATTATAATTGTAACATAGTGCAGCATTCAGAAATCTTATTCTGAAACAGTACATTTACTTCCCCCTTCTGAATCTTTGGTTAGTATTGGAAACTAGAAATATTTTTACCTTCCATAGAAAAAGTGAAGCACTCATATGGTTCATCTCCCACTAAAAACAGGGTGATGTTGGAGATGGCCAAGATATCCTAGTGAGGGTGCATTCTGAGTGCCTCACTGGAGATATTTTTGGATCAGCTAGATGTGACTGCGGTAATCAGCTGGCCCTGGCTATGGAAATGATCGAGAAAGCTGGCAGGGGCGTGTTAGTTTACCTTCGTGGTCATGAAGGAAGGGGCATTGGTCTAGGTCACAAGCTTCGTGCTTATAATCTACAGGATGATGGGCGTGATACGGTGGAGGCCAATGAGGAATTAGGTTTGCCAGTTGATTCACGGGAGTATGGCATTGGCGCACAGGTATAATATTGAAGGCACTGCTAGTTTTATGATTGTATGAAACTATGGATCATAAAATCCCCCTTTGCATATATTTCATGTTCTTATGTAGAATTAACTACTATTCCTGATAAGTAAATCTTTTCTGTTTAGCTCTTAGATAATGTGTGGTAACAATATGAGATGATTAAATACCCATTTTTTGTGATTCAATTTAACCATCATTATCCGACATAACATGTCAAAATAAGCTGATATGATGAGATTACACCATAGGTTTCATCTAAGAATATTTTTATGTTGAAAAATTTTGCCTTGGTTGGAATACTAATTTTAATCTCCCCGGTTATATTTCCCAACAATGCTAATTACAATTGCCTCCTTTGCGTCATCTTATTTTCATCATCTATAAGAAGAGTGCTTGCCTGATGGAGACAACTGTTATCTACCGTTATCTTGAAGCCCTATGACTATTTGTATCATGAAGCATTGACATTCTATGCCTTCGCTATTATGTGGAAGTTTGCTTGATTTATTCAAAGTTGATCCATCTTTGTTGCAGATATTGAGAGATTTAGGTGTTCGTACTATGAAACTGATGACAAATAACCCTGCAAAGTATGTTGGGCTCAAAGGGTATGGATTGAGCATCTCAGGCAGGGTCCCATTGCTAACTCCAATTACTAAGGAGAATAGGAGATACTTGGAGACAAAAAGAGCAAAAATGGGACACAACTATGGGCCTGAATTGAATGGTTATCTTAATATCTTTGGTGATGATGGTATTAACACACAGGATGCTCCTTCATAATACGTCTTGTTCAAAGACCATAAAATCTTTTTCACAACGAACGACAGGTAGATCATTCAAGTGGACTTAAGATGTTTATTGTAGATATGAGGCGCATCTTCTTGTTTTGTAATTCTTTTCTTTATAAGTTGGAAGTTTTGGTCATGAAGGAGTAGTTATTTATTTAAAGCTAAATATTTTGTCTTAATTGGTAGAAAAAGAATGATTCAATTCAATAGACGATAGAGAATACAAGAACATAGAAGTCATAATAGATATGAACCTGAGAAAGCTACTATCCAATAAGACTCCATAAAATAATATATACTAACATGATTATTAAGTATAAATTCTAACACCCCCTCAAGCTCGAACCTAGCTTGCTACATAATGTGAAATCGTATAGAATTAGAGCCCTTGGTAAATATATCTATAGGATGTTCTATTAGCTTCGTGTAGAGAGTACAAATTCACTTTCTAGGCACATATTCTAACACACTGATAGTCAGCTTTTATATATTTCGTTCTTTTATGAAACATGAAATTACTAGCAATATAGTTGGCTATTTATCACGTAACACTATAATTGGACTTGTGCAAGAAAGGTTAAAATCTAGAAGCAAACTTTTAAGCCACGTCATTTCATATATAGTATGAGTCATAGCTCTGAATTAAGCTTCACAACATATCTATAGAACTCACAAATGGACTAACTATTGTTTGTGCTTCTTGTATAATTGGAATTTGTTTATGCTTCAATTTTAATATGCCTATTCTTTTATATTAATCCTTTTTCTAGTACTCTTTTGATAATACGTAGTATGCATCACTTAGCATCTTATGACATTGTCTAACATGAACTAACTGGCAATACCTACAATATAAGAATGATTTAGTCTGGTAACGGTTAGGTTTAAGTTTACCCATCAATCACCAATATGTGTTCGGATTTACACAATTAGATCCATTATTGATGGAATGATTGGTATATCAGTGGGCTTAGACTCTAAATGACTAGGCTCCGTAGGTAATTCTAGAGCATACTTGTATTGTAAAAGAGATATACTTTGTTTCTTAAATACTTTGGTCTTTTAAGATCTTTGAGATTGAAGTGTGAGTCTAAGTGTTTCTCTATTTCAACAATGCTGTAAATGTTGTTGTCTGTTAATAAGAATGCCATCAATATAAATAACAATAATCACAATACCAGCCATCAATATAAATAACAATAATCACAATATTAGAACTTGAGTTGTGTGTGAAAATGGAATGAAATTTGATTGAAATAACAATATGACAATTTGTAGAATCATGCTCTAGGCCTTCATTTAAGTCCATAAATTGCATTTTGTAGATTGAATATTAGCTAGGCTCGAGATCCTACCTAGGAACTATATTTCGTAAGATCACAAGACCCTACACAACTATAATAATAAATAATAATAATATATGCATAAGTAAAAGTAATATAAATTAAGTTTTAATTTTCAAAATAAAAAAATAAAATTAATGTATAGTGCACACATAACTAGGCAAGGCAACAAAAATCAAAATGTTGCCATGAAGCTTTGCACTTCTAGATGAGACGAAGCTTCATGAACGAGGAGTAATGTAGCTTCACTCTTCGGTAAGGTCAGCGATGAAGTAGAAAGTATCGCCGCCAACAATGAATGAAGATGAAGCAATGTTCGACGGGAATGTGAACACCGCCAACAATGAATGAAGATGAAGCAATGTTCGACGGGAATGTGAACACCGCCAACAATGAATGAAGATGAAGCAATGTCCGACGGGAATGTGAACACAACTGAAGACGTTCAACCAACATGAGGGAGACGAAGCTATTGCAAAAATAGTCATTGAGTTGAGTGTAAAAGTAATCAGGGCAAGAGTTAAAATAAACTCTAGTTAACTTGGCTAAACCTGTCCAAGTCAATCAATTCCACCGACTTGGTTTGTGGGTTAGATATGAGTTTAGGCTAAAAATCGATCTAATTTTCAAGTTGACTCACCAGGCTGCAGGTAATGTGTAAACTCATTGATTTAGATGAGCTAACTCAACGATTTTGACAACCTTGACACTAATTCTCTTTTAGAGACATATCTAGGAGGTTGCTTAAAGACATCTATAAAAATGCTTTATATCTAATAAAGTTGCTAAGCAATATTGATAGCAAGGGAGATAAGTACTTATTTAGAATTTAACCAGGCGGATGACAAAATAGACATAGCAATTTGGGTTAGTGTTTGGTTGTGCTGATATGCCTAATGACTTTTTTAAGTCCAACTCAAACCTAAACCTTTTATTAATTGGGTCATTCTAACCCAACCCAAACATGACTCACTTTATAATCAGGTCAACTTGATTTGATCAACATAACCTGTTTAATAGATAAAAAGAAAAAAATAAAAATAAAAATATATAAAATGAATTAAAAATAAATATTATATATTTTAAAATATTATTAACATACTATTTAAAGTATATAATATAATATACTACATATATGTATGTATATGTGTGTATATATATATATATATATATATATATATATATAGATAGATAGATAAATAGATAAATAGATAAATAGATATATACATATACACATCAACGTTTAAAAAACCGTTCCATACCAGACGGTAAGTTTGGTACGAACCGGTCCGGCTGGCAAAGCCGACTGTCACTGCTACCATTCAATATGAATGGTACGGTACCAGTATTGTATCGGTCTGGTAGCTCATCGGACTGAGCTGCCGGACCGGATTTTCGAACCTTGATACACATATATACAGGAAGAGCTAATGTCCATATTCTGCGGGAGAGCACAGCTTTCATCTCGGCATCCATCCCATCACTAGCTTGCACTTGGATTTAACATAGCCTCATAGCAAGTTTTAGGAATAAACTTAGGTGAAGTTGAGGTACTGAAAGCAAGACATTTAGGGGTTAATCGGTCATAAAAATATATATACATATATGCATTTGTATATGTATATGTATGTTAAATCTAATATCCATATTCTCTGGGATAGCAAAGCTTTCATCTCATCATCCATCAGTGACTTCCACCTTGGATCTAACATAGCCTCATAGCAAGTTTTAGGAAAAAACTTAGGTGAAGTTGAGGTTATGAAAGCAAGACATTTAGGGGTTGCGTAAAAATATATATACATATATCATATACATGTATATATAAATATATGTATATGTATAATATATATATACACACATATATATACATATATATTAGTACATGTGTATATATGTATGTATGTGTATGTATATATTTGTGTGTGTATATATATATACTTTGACAAAGGGCAATAGATAAATCTAATTATTACGAGGAAGACTTGCAATATCCGACAAATGATGATTTTTTTCATTTTGTAACCCCATTTTATTAGGATATGTGAGGAAAATTGGCTTGTTAAATTAAAGCCAAGAGAGATGTAAAAATGCCCAAATGTAGATTGAGTATATTCCTAAACATTATTAATGTGAAGAACTTTATGAGAAATAATAAACTGAGTTTTGAACATTTACAACCTTTAAAACACACCAAAACAACTTTGGAGCAATTACAACCAACATCCTAGAGTAATAATTAACTGAAATGTATCAGACATCAAAATGACTTTGGAGCAATTACTTCCAACATTCTAGAGTAATCAACAATTGGACTAACAAAGTATTGAAAACCATATTAAGTGGGTATATGACTGACCCTAAATATTAGAATGAGCTATATTAAACGGAGAAAAATTCCTATTGTATTGACTTGATGGGAAAGAAACATGATAATGTTTACCTAAGTAAAATAAGGGCATGACTCTAAAAGCAAATAATGTTGAACTTCATTTGGAGCTAGATGGCCTATGGACAAAGCCACTAGTATGATATGATGGTGGACGAAAGTGCTAAACAAGAAAATAGATAGGTGATTAGCTAATATATAGATACTTATTTGCTCAAGCTACCTATTGACCTTTGCCCTTATCTTTAGGTCAAAAAAGGAACAATAAGAAGGTAAATAGGTGATTAAATAATTTAAAGATCATTTAGACACAAATAGTTCTAATGCTTCAGATAGGTACAAAGGAATAATAAGCAATAAATATAAGACCTTGATTTGTGTCAAGGAATAGAGATGAAAGTTTCTTTGTAACTTGTCATTTGTGAAGAAGCCTTGGAGTAAAAAACCCAAGAGACTCTAATGATTCTAAATTAAATTTAAGAATTGATGAAGCAATGTAAGTCAAGGTAGAAGTTGCTATGTTAGACATAGAACGTAGAAGTTGCTGATACTTAGTAAATGGAAACATCCTTGTAGAGCCATGGGAGGCAACTAAAGAGGTTGTAGCAAAAGTTGGTGTAGGATCAACCAATAAATGAGCCTACGCTAGAGTAAGGCCAAAAAAAAATTTTGCCTCAAAGAGGTCCTATATCCTTTGAAGAAGGGTAGCCATATATTTGGTCGGAGGATGATACTCTAATAATTCAACCCATTTATCCTTTAACATCACACACTACTTATTACGAGCTCAAACTAGTGGGCCTAGCCCAACCTCTTGTAGGGGAGGGTTGGTCCGTAGTGAACTGGGTCCGGTTTGGCGAGATCAGGATGTGAGGGGATGAGTATTAGGGTTTTGAAAAGGAAGAGAGGAATTATCTTTGGCTGTAATTTTTTCTTCTATTGTTGGGATCCTATCTCGCCGTATGACTGGCTACGAGAAACATACAAAATAAACACATCACTTGGTTCGACTTGCCGATGACAAGAAGGCAGCGATGGATAAGGTGAAAGGCATGAGTTGCAATCGTCGTCCTTTTTGGTGAAAACCCTAGTGGTGGCTCGCTAGAAGGTGACTCTCACTTGACAGAACCTAGTCGACGAACGAGGTGGTATGGTGTGATGTCGACTCTATTGGCGACAAGAAGGCAACATCGAGAAGGTTTCCTTGGAGAGTTGACTCTATTGGCAGCAATGTGTCATGTGCAACTCATTTTGAATGAGAGGTATGATGGTGGGGATTTGTTCGACCGTGAGGCATGTTTGAATGAGAGGCACCCTGCAGGTATCAACGACAAGGCTCTACTATGGGTGGCACATGCGAGTGACGAAGCGAATCTATAGACTTGTGTTTTGAATCTTGATGGCAACAACGCGGAGTGAACCACAATCGGAGACATTGGAGAAATCTTTGGGGGAGTGCAAAATGCAGTAGAACTTCATTTGGCTAGAGATGATCATTGCTTGGAAATGTTAGTTGTGGTGGAGTGACGCGACAAACTTGTCGAGATCGGCCAACATTAGGAGGAGATGGATTGTTGTCTAGGTGCTTGGATCCACAAAACGAGCCTTCTTGTCCACCTTCAGTGCATGAGGAGTGTTGGTCACCTCTGGAGTCTAGTTTGGGACCTCATGGCTCAGGTACTTAAACAAAAGGTAGACGGGGAGGAGCTTTTTGCATAGGGGAACCCGACAGAATTTTTAGGGGGGAGACAATAGATGATGGTTCCATAAATGGGTGGAATTACTGAGCTTTGACAACACTAATACAATCAGGTAGATAACATGGGTAGAGCAATACTTTGATATACTAAGGACTATAAAATCCGAATGAAATTTGTTTGTGTGGTGGGTCAGACAAGCTACTGGTCTGGTTAGGTGGTTGCGAAGAGTTCCCGGCCTCGCATGGGAAGAGTTGAAGGAAGAGATAATACAAAGGTACAATGATTATCCACCCATCAATGCTTATGAATGACTACCGGCTCTAGAACATGGTACGGTCTATGTAATAACATAAGAGAGACACAAATTTTAGATCTTCCTAAACAGGGGAATTTTCTTAAAAAGGGTTAAAGCTTGAAATTAGGAAAAGGTGCTCACTTTCTTTCCAACCAACGTTAAGGGCCATGACAGTAGCTTGGATCATAGAGAAGGAGGTGACTGGAGGAGAATTGAAGGGATGAACAAGTGTAGAGGCGCTAGCAGGCTGAAGCTTCTCAAGCTCTAGTCTTATTCCTTCAATAGAAGTTCGCTATTACAATTAGGAATGTTTGGGATGCCCTTACGAGCTGCAACTACTCAGCCAACAGGCACTACCTAGTCCATGATTCAAGAGGGGTAATGATGAAACTTCCTTAGATTAGGTCAGGCACTACCTAGTCCATGATTCAAGAGGGGTAATGATGAAACTTCCTTAGATTAGGTGATTGCATGAAGGAGGGGGGGGAGGAGAGTTCTTGCTTAATTTTACATAGAAGGAAAATGTGGAGACGACCGAATAAGAGACGGTGCAGGAGATTGAGAGCAGCTTGGGGATATAAAATGTGGGCATCTACATACAGGATGATGGAACTTCTTTATTCTCAGCGGGGGCATCACGAGCCCTTGCACAATAAAATTAAGGGGTCAACTGAATAGGATTTTAATCGTGATATTGATAGACAGTAGAGCTAGTTATAATTTTATCTCAGGCAAAGAGGCTAGTTCACTCCTACATCAACCTCCAGGGTTAGTTTGGGGGATGGATGGCATGGTGTAGCGCAGGGTTTGTGCAAGGGTTTGAAGGTATCATTGGGAGATTATACCATAGTGTTGGATTGCTATTTGTTTAATCTAGGAATTGATAGTCTTGGGCATGGTGTGGCTAGATACCCTTGGAGAGATATAATTTGACTGGGGATAAAAATATATAAAAGTTTAGCATGATGGGAAAGAGCTTACTATTAAAGGGGATCCATCCTTGTCTAAACAAAATGAGACTACATGGGAGGGACATCACGATCATACCAGAACAAATTCTTGAATTGCCGCACAACCTTGTCTACTTGAAAAGGGGGAGGATTGGTAACTGAGTTACATGCATCACAAAGTTAGACGGGTTTAAGTCAGTTATAATTGTGTTCGGGTCATAAACAGGTCAATTCGTTTGTGACCCGAAATTAATCAAATTGTGTTGGATTATAAATAGATTGATTTGCTTAACCTGATTCAATTATATATAAGTATTTTAAATATTAAAGCCCCGATAATCTAAACCTAGCACTAATTGCTAAGTCCAACATCACTACTCCTATAAGTGCTAACCATCCTGTTTAAGGTTGAATATATCTCTATATAGGCTATAAATATGGCACATTAATCATGGAGCATAAGTATTGAGCAAAGGATCCTATACAATCTTCATGGTCTTCATAAACATGACTGTGAAAGCAATAGTTAGTTACATATTATGTAGCAAAAATTTGAGATTCATCATGTCAGATTAGTAACTCATGATGTATTGGTAGGATGGAAGAGTATGAAGTGATTCAAAAATATTGCAGAGACGAAATGGGGAGAGGCTTTGAGTTTTCATAAACATGACTATAAATAATTTGTGCCTTTGAGTTTAATTGTTGTACCAAAGGTAGCGATAGGCTTAAGATCATGGCCTGTGGATGTAAAATTTATGATGAAATGGGGAGAAGCAAAAAAAAAAAAAGGTAACAAGGACCAAAAAGGCTTATTAGTTAGAGAATTAGTTTGGATCATAACCTAAAGCCACGAAAGAAACTTCTTTTTAAGGGGAAAGAGAAAAAGTTAAAAGTGAGGAGAGAGAAAGAGATGAAGAAAGTTAGGCCAAGGCCGGAAAGAGAGAAGAGGAAAACCCTAGTTCTAATACCAGGACGAAAAAAGTGATTTAATTCAATTAGATGACAAAAAAAAACAAGGATATAAAAGCTATAATGAATATGATCCAAGTATGACGACTATTCAATAAGACTTCACACGCAAAATAACACAACAAAAATGATTATAAATTATCAGTTCTAATAGTCTAAAAGAAAATTTCCAAGAAAAAGCAGTATTTTGCCTTTAATTCAAAATTTTTAATTATCATTACATTCTAATATAGTTGCTTGATACTGATAGACTGATGCAACATATGTTTCATGAGCTAATATACAGAATATATTGTCATCTTCTCAAAATATTTCTGATTGCATTGAGCTGAAGATATATGGTTCAGTTCAGATAATTACTGTATATGTTGTAAGTCTAAGAGACCAAGCACAGACATCAAGCATATAATTTTCAGTATACTTTGATCACATACGACATATTGATTGCCTTTATGTTCACATCATGATATTCCTGTACACAACCAGCGAAGCTAGTATCTTCAGATTTGACTCCATATTAGAATTTGAAACTGACAAGAACCTCACCAACGACCAATGTGCAAACTCCTATTTCCAGTGTGGCGCGATTTAGTGACATAAACCAGGGAAGAAAGTAATTTTCTGCACCATGTTAAAACTGCTTATTGTCATATATCCAGTTGTCAAATACATTTTTAGGTAAATAAGTGTTATAATTTAATTTAAACTTACTTTTTATTATTATTATGCAGGGACCTAGTTGTAATTAGTAGAATTTTATGGGTTTGTATGTAAGTTTCCTTATAAACCCTTTTCTCTTTGGCCGAAGGTTTCTTTTCCCCTTTCCGTTTTATGTTTTCTTTTCCTTTCGTGAGCAAGACGACAACGAGTTCTTCTCCTCCTCTTCTTGAGCGACATCGACAGGCGAGTTCTCCTCATCTGGATATCGACACCTCTTCTTCTTCTTCTTCGATTGGGCGACGGAAGGTTGTCTCCTAAGCGTGGACGCCATCATTTTTCCCTCTTCCATCTTATTCCTCCTCTCTTGACTGCAACAAGGTAAACCCTCATCTCACTCTCTCGGCTGATTTCTTCTTCCTTCCTTCTTGAAATTGGAATTAGGTAAATTCCTTTAGGTGTTCTTGGAATCATGACAAGAATTTCTTCTACTTTTCTTTCAATTTTGAAATGATAGCGTTTCTAGACCTCTCGAAAGGAATTGTTATAATTAATGATCATTTGTCTCCTAAGCAGCAAACATATAGACACACTTGCCATTTTAGGTAAATGTTATTCACCCTAGTTGGATCTGGTTATGATTGCACTAGAGATCTTTTAATTTTATTTATAGGTATGATTCAAATAGTAAGGACTATATGTTAAATTGGATTTACTAGTTATTGTCATTCTATCTCCAATTATGCAAATCTTCTTGTTAAGCTAAAATGAGGCAGCAGCCTGTATAGTTATCATGTATATGCATTATTTATCATTACTCTTTTTACACTTCCAAAAGCTCATTTTTAATTAATAGTTAATAAAGAATAAGGACTTGTGTTCTTTATTTACTGTGAAATTCTTAAATTTCTATTGAATTGATTTGGATTTGTTGTCTCAGTACATTAGCCATATTAGTAGGAAGTAATATAGAAATTTATATGCATGGATTAGCCACTTATCCCTTTCATTACTTTCATTGGTTCTTGAAGCTTTTGCTATTTAATTATTCAGGAATTAGTATTTGTGTATTTCTATTTATGAAAACTATTTTCTTATTAAATGAACTGTTACGTTTATAGTTCTTAAGGTTCAATTTATAGTGCAGCCTTGCAATTGAGAGGAATCCTTCTCAAGCAGAATTGCTACCTGGAGCCTTTCATGTAAAAAAAAATAATAATAAAGAAAAAGAAAAAGGGGATTTAATATCAAAAGAACCTTTTATCTCCTCTTGCTTTTATACACAAGCTGCATAAAATTTAAAAGACATCATTAGTTCTCTAACGTTTGTTCAGTTTCTCCTTATTTCTTACCATTATACGTTGCCAACAACTCATCTGTTACCGCTTCTAGTTGTTGTGTTTATTGATTTATTAGCATTTTGATTTATTCCTGCATTCTTTAAGTTACGCCAATAGGAGAGGAACTGCTACAATAATCTAGGTTACAAACTACATCATTATTATTGTCCATTATTATTATGCTGTACATAAATTGCTACTTCTTTTATCTCAGTGTCCCATGAATGTGTTCTTTCTTTACTCAATTCACAGATGCAGTATGAATCTCATTGTGATTTTATCTTAATTTAAATAGTTTACTTGCATGTAAATTTTTTTTTTTAAAAAAATGTTTCTTAAATAACTTTCTAGTCCTTTCAATAGTATAACAATAAAAATAGATGTTACATTTAATGTTATAATTGAATTATTGAATAAGTGATGATCCTTGCCTCATTAGTTTTAGGTATATGTATAATTTGAAACTTGGTCTTCATATTTTAATAAGTAATTAACAAGACATGGTAATACAATTTTTAAAGGTAACACAAAAATCAAGACTGGACTTCAAGTGGACCAATAATATTGAGTTTTAGTAAAGCGTTTGATAAGTCAACGATTGAGATAGGAATCTATTTATTCACCTTTCAATACAGTATTTTGAGTTTTACTTAAAAGTTGTGTTATCTTATTGCTATGTCCTATGATAATTGTTTCATTTCCTTTGACACTCATCATTATTCATTTATTGATGCATTATGATGACATGACATGACTTGATAGTTACATTAGTTATTTTGTTAAAACATTGGTGATGGAAAATTTAGTACATTTGATATATGCTTGTAGTCGTGACATTGATTGATCTTATGATACCACTGTGGACTCTATAGTGCCGAGTATGGATCGGCTATAGAGGTGCTAGCTAGAGGTCACCTGACTGGAAGTCATTAGACTAACCGGGGTCCTGGATGTTGGACGCAATATTCTCCGAGCTATCTGAGGGCAGTTGTTCCATCGGTTGAGCAACGATGGAAACACTCTAATAAAGAGTGCGGACTCGAGAGTGAGGTTATTTGTGGTTATGCTCTTGATTTACACGACTCTGTGAATGTGATGTTTACATGTAAAATAGTAAAGTTGTTTTTAATAATCTTTCCTTGTTACATGCATTCTGTGATTTCTACTTAGCTTTTCTTGCTAACTCTCTTGTTTTGCCTCCAGGTCCAGGTTCAGGTTCGGCCCAACCCCAAAATGAATAGCTAGATAGAGACTGCAGTTATAGGGAAATAAATAGCTAAAGTGGTTTTTCTTGAGTTGTGACATTTGTGTTTTGGCATTGTTAGCCTAACTTTGAATTTTGTTGAAATGTTTGAAAGATATTGTAATAAGCATCTTCTGGTTTGATTTCTATTGGATGGGTCTGGTTTGATTTCTATTGGATGGGTTGTGAGATTTGAAATTTATAGAATTTTGTTAGTAATTGCTATGCTGTTGTGATAGTGTGTGATTTGTGATTAAGGGTGTGTTTGGTATAACTGGAGCTTTTAACTTCTGCTGACTGAAAAAGTGCTGATTGAAAAATAGCTGGGTGGAAAAGTTGAATGGTGTGTTAAATTAGTGCAGAAGTTGATAGCCAAACAGACTAGCTTCTCAAAAATAGCTTTTACAGCCAGTAAAAGCAGTCTAGAAGCTATGCCAAACACACCCTAAGTTGGTTTATATCCTTTGAATTTTTATGTCCCTAGTGAAGTCTTTCGCCGGGGCGTAACAATAAGATTAATCATGGTAAACACATGATTTAATCATGGTTAAATTTAGCCCTTCAATTTCCTGGTTCTCATTTTTACTCGTGGAGTTTTAAAACTATATATTGGCTCAAACAATTAGTCTTGGATTTAAAATATAACTACAAAAGTCGAGATATTTTCTAACATCTTAAGCTTTTGGACAAATAGTTGCCAAGTTAATCATTGGATGAAATTGGAGTCAGGTGTCAAAAGTTTGTGTTTTGGTTCATCACTTATTAAATTGTTCAATCTTGTTCGCAATGGTTGAGACTTGAGAACTGATAGCTTGTAATTTAAATGTTTTTAGAACATGGAGTAGAATCTGCTGCCTGCTGGTACATTTCAAATGGTCCTCCCCTATATAATGGATTTGATGGATCGGTTTTAAATTAAACTATAAATTATTGTCAATTTGAATTTCAGGCTTTGGTTTCCTAACATTTTTTGGTTGGGTCTTGGTTCACCTCTTTGCAAATTTTTCCTGTTTCAATCTTTCATTGAACTATTGTCAGTGGCTCAGGGATTCCCGCTTCACCTTGAACTAGTCATTTGAAGCAAGGATTGTGACGGTACACAAATCACGTTATTATTAGAATGATCATTGCATAAATGAAGAAATAGAGAGAGATAGAATTGGTAGATTCATCAAACAGTGAAAACAAGACTACAGTTTTCATGACTTGAGAACTTATGCATCTGCGCGTCAAGGTGAAACGACGGCGGATATTTAAGTAGCGCTCTACCTAGCTTCTTCTCTAGCTATTAGTATTTTTTTTTTTTTTAGCTATTAGTAATTAGTGGGCCATTCTCCCACCGTGGCTACTGGGGAGGTTGAATGCCGAAAGGACGTATCTTTTTCTTCCTAAAATTTCGCAACAGCTTTAGGTGGAGATTCTAGGTGTCTGGGATATTGATATTCGCTTATGTTGCCCACGTACTACTCCCTCACCAGACACAAGTCAACTTTAGCAGCTAAGAAATGTAGAGTGTAGACGAAACCTTTGGAAAACTGGAAAAATTGCCTCGGCTACTTTCTTTTATTTCACAAAAAAGATGAACTTTTGCAAACACATAATCACTCCTTTGTTTTCACTAGTATCCTCAGTTGACTCTGATACGCGCTTTAACATAAACTGATAAACATGTTCGACGCTTATGAAATCTAGTCTTGTTTCTTACAGGAAATATTTTGTGTTGTTTTTTAATGCATTACTCTGCCAAAGCATAAGCTATTAGACCACTTGATCTGTACAATAAAGATCATTAGCGCATCCAAAATTCGTTCGAGAGTTGTTAATTATTATGATTCATCCTAGTACTCTAGGAGAACTAGCGACAGGGGTAGCATAAATTTTCATATGCAACGAATGTAAAGGATTGATTTCAAGTTTCAAACGCATGTCTCGATATATAAAATTATGTGGAGGCAAATATGAAAGTTGCAAAAGCTTTGTCAGATTCCTAAAATATCACATACTACTGAAAAGTAAAAAAAAAAATAAAAATTCACAATGACGAGAAAAAATTCTTAAGTAAAGACTTTGGGTGCGCTTTGGGATTGGGAGGTGGAGCAGCAGGCCATCTGCATTTTATTTTCCCCTCCTAATCAGACAGCCCAATTTTCTTTTATATATTAAAATATATATAATTAAAATTTATACAATAGTTAATAAATAAAATATATAATAGTATATATATGTGATTATTTATGATATTTTATCTATTTTATTATTTTAATTTTTATTTAATAATATTTATAATTTCTTTTAGCAATAATTTATAGTATTTTGATAGTAAATAGAGTGTATGCAGCAGTGTCTGCATTGTAATCTTAAATTGGCCTTTTGTCTAGGAATCTTAGGTAGGAGATATTTATTCATAGGTGAAGAGACATTTTGTATTGTCTATTTGAATTTTAAAACAGTAATTTTTTGCTTTAAAATTAATAATTTTAAAGAAATGAAGTGGATAGATATCTCCAACCTAAGATTCCTTATTTTCTGAATGACAACTTGCGTTTGGTTGACCATACCTAACTTTATATCTTATGCCCGCACATAAACTGTAAGTGGCATCTACCATCTGTAAAGCAGTTCAACTTTGTGAACCAGCTGGCCTGCATATTTTATTTCCTTGTGTGATATTATAATACTTGTCAAATGGTACGGGGCCAGTTTAAGACTGTTAAAGAGTTCCTTCCGCTGCCAGATATAAAGTTTGGTCAAATTCATAGAACCTTCTTTCTTAGAGAGACAATCGATTGACAGTGTATTTTGTAGGTGTGTACACGTCCCACGTTGTGATCATCTGTCTCAAGTTTTAATAGAGCAGGCGAGCACTTGGTGTTTGAATTAATTAAAGGCCACTTTCCCCTTTGAATTGCCATCATTCATTACCATTTACTACTGATTAAGATTCTTTTAATGTAACAGCTTATAGAAAACTCATCCGTCATTCATTACCATTTACTACTGATTAAGATTCTTTTAATGTAACAGCTTATAGAAAACTCATCCGTCATTCATTACCATTTACTACTGATTAAGATTCTTTTAATGTAACAGCTTATAGAAAACTCATCCGTGCAGGTTGGATGGCCAAATCTAGTCTTATAATATACTCACGATCTACATTTCTATTTGAATCATCTCGATATTCTCGTAAAATTTGAACGATAATCATCATGCAGTACAATTTAATGAAGAGAGAACTGGCAAGTGCTTAATCTGTTTAACAAAAAATTACCACAAGATCTTATACTAATTGCTTATTCATATCAGTGCTGGGTGGGTACATGTTATATACACGCGAATTGATGTTCTGTGAAGAGTGAAGACAGATCTGTGCCAACCGTTGAAAACTGCAAGTTTATATACACGCGAATTGATGTTCTGTGAAAGACAGATCTGTGCCAACCGTTGAAAACTGCAAGTTGGCAAGCATAATACACCGACAAAACTATCACTAAATTATACGTATGACTGAGTCTAATAATCTTACTCAATTCTCATATGCAACCAAGTCGTCGTACCGCTAACTCCTTTATTTATATATATACACACACGCACTCTTCCTTTGCTTCCTCGTCCATCGCCAGTTGAACCCTCATCCTTCGCCGTGCGCTCTTGCATTTGTTTCCACCTCCTCCATGGAGATCTCTTCCCACCTCCTCGCCGCGACATTGGCCCTACTCTTCGTTGCCTCCGCCTCTCAGGCTCCAACCATATCCCCCGTCCCCGGCCCCGCCGCAGTCCCTCCCACCCCCGTCCCCATCCTCCCTCCGGCACCCGCCCCCAAAGCTCCCGCCCCGGCGCCCACACCCAAAGCCCCCGCGCCCGCTCCCAAGCCTCCCGCCCCGGCGCCCACACCCAAAGCCCCCGCCCCCGCTCCCAAGCCTCCCACCCCGGCGCCCGCACCCCCGCCGTCCCCCACGAAGGCGCCCGCCCCCGCGCCCAAGATGGCCCCCGCCCCGGCCCCCAAGAAGTCCGCAATCGCAGCCATTCCCTCCAGCGCTCCATCATCGCCGCCCACATCTCCGCCCGCCGACAAGGGAGCAGCATTTGCCGTTGGCTCGCTCTCTTGGGCGTCCGCCGCCGTTGCCGCCGCGGCCGTGGTTTGCGCGTTCTAGGGATTGCTTGATTTAAAGTCACTAGTATTTTTGTTGTTATTTTACACACCTAAATTGCATAAGTTCTACAATTAATTTTTGTTACCCTTTTCTATAATCGTGTGTATGCCTTGTTTGTTTGTTGGTGCTTGCGTCTGTTAGTAATTCTTAACTTGCAGTTCACTCTACCCACTTTAGCCTTTTCTATAATCTTGGCCTTATTTTGTGTTGGTCAAGC
The DNA here is from genome assembly GCA_027563935.2 of Costus lasius. Taxonomy (NCBI): domain Eukaryota; kingdom Viridiplantae; phylum Streptophyta; class Magnoliopsida; order Zingiberales; family Costaceae; genus Costus; species Costus lasius. The sequence goes on from CM050454.1 coordinate 97,319,923, forward strand.
CTTGATGTTTGGTCATATTCTACTTAAGTACACGTTCTATAGAAAAAGGAGTTTGCAAATTTTAATTACATAAATGTCACACAAATATGCACCCCAATTTGTTAGCTAATATATATTTTTTTATTTGAGTACATAGAAACAAAACTCTAATTTAAATATAATGCATCAAATAATTTTCTTAAATGGACTTAGGTTGGATTCCATATCGTAAGATCTGCTTGATGGTTGGAAGTAGAGATGTCAACGAGTCGAGTGCCCACCAGTTTTGGCCAAACTCGAATTCGACTCGACTCGACCTGACCCAAACTCAAACCAAACTAAATCTAAATCGGGTATTTAAACGGGTACCTGCGGTACCCATTTAAATTAAAATATTTATTTTTAAATTATTTTTATAAATTATAACTATAAAATAATATTATTAATAATAATATATTTATTAAAAATTATTTTATTATATAAATATAAAATTTTATTTTTTATTATATATTAATCAGATATCGAATATCTTAATTGGGTACCCAAATCTATAAGAGTAAATCGAAACTCGACTAGATTAGCTAATCAGGTACCTGAACCCGCCATAAATGAGTCAGGTCGGGTCGGGTACCCGCGAGTTCAGGTACCCATTGACACCCCTACTTGAAAGTGGTGTTTTATACTCATGTGAAGAGACATCTAAGAATCTTTCAATAATTGGCTAGATTTGAACATTCATTAACATCTCAAGGTCTACCATGTACTTCATGAATGCAACTTTCTTGTCTATGCTATATTTGAATGCACAAGGCATGAGAGTGAGCGGAGATTGTGAGATTAGAAAACAAGAGGGAGAAGATCTCAACTGATATACAAAAAGGTGAATTAGATTTTTTTTTTTATCTCTTTTCCATTAATATTTTCATTAATTATTTGTTAAAAAAAAAACAATTCCAACCACTAAAATGATAAATTTAGTAAAAAAAATAATAAATAACAAACTCTTGAGAGAGAAAAGATAACATCGTTATATCCCACTCTTTCAGAAAGGTCTTAACAAGAAAAGTTCTAAATATTCAATACAGTTTTTTTTAATTAATGTTAAATCTATTTTCCCTTCACACAAATCCTTTAACTAACGTCACACGTGCGGCGCACGGGTTTACCAGACTCCGCAGTTTATAAACGTCGTCCCGAATTCCTTGAACAAATCATTCCCCCGGCCACCAGCCTCGATGCCGCCGGCGCCAAACCCCCGTCCATTCACCGTGCGCCACGATGGAGGAAGCGTCGTGGCCGTCCTCTTCCTACTCGCGCTTAATCCCCTCACGCTCCGGTGCGATGCGCAGGTCCCGTCGCCCGTGCCCTTCATCGTCCAGAACGCTCGGAGCAACTTTACGCCATCCATGTCTATCCTCGTTATCATCCTCTTCACCATTTTCTCCATCCTCGTTCTCTTTGTCCTTTACATCCGGCAGCGTGCGTCCCAGCGCCACGCAGCCGCCGCCGCCGAAGTGGGCGGATTTCTATCGTGGCCGCGGCAACACGGGCGCACGGGGCTGAGCCCGGAGGTGCTGGCGGCGCTTCCCACGATGACGTACGTGGAGGCGAAGGCGCTCAAGATGGGCGTGGGCACGCTCGAATGCGCCGTGTGCATCTGCGAGTTCGAGGACGAGGAGACCCTTCGCGTCCTCCCTGGATGCTGCCACGTGTTCCACACGGACTGCATCAACGCCTGGCTCGCTTCCCACATCACCTGCCCCGTCTGCCGAAGCGACCTCGCCACCGCAGCTGATGCCATCGCCGCCGCCGCCGCCGCCGATGGCCCTGATCCGGCTCCCGCAGACGGAGAATCATCCCCCGCGGTGGGCACCGCCGCCCCACCGCCCGATCATGTAGTCGTCGTGGACGCAGAACCGGCGGGGGCAGAGGGCGCAGTGGATTCAGCTCGGACCGAGAGCGAACCGCGGCGACAACAGCTGGCGATGCTGGCGCGCTCGCTTTCGGCCGGGAACTTTGTGCCGCTGCCTGAGGCCGTGGAGCACGTCGACCGCTACACGCTGCGGATACCGGAGCACGTGCGGCGGCAGATCTTCGCTGCCCGGCACTTCCGCCGGTCCGCCAGCTACAGCGTCTGCCCTGTTGCCGCTTGCCCGGTGGCCGAGGATTGTAACACGAGGTCAGGGGGGAGTTGCCGCGGGGTTTGGGGATTACGGCTGGGATGGTCGGAAAGGTGGTCGATGCCATTCCTGCGGACGCTGCCTGTGACGTTTCCGCCGTGGAAGAAGGCGGACAGTGAGGAAGGATCAACCAAGAAAGAGGCAGCGGAGGGCCCGTCAGCGGTAAGATTCCGTGCCGTAAGGAGCTCCTTCGACTGGCTCATTGGCTTCGGCACCACCGCCTCCGGTCGCGGAAGAGAAATCAATAATATTAATAATAATAATGATGGCGGGAACTAGAACGTACATCCGTCGCTATAATTTGGCAACTTCTCCATCCTCCTACTTTTTCCCTCCAAAAAAAATGAATTCTGATTGCGAGGCGGGTTGCTGAGCTTCGGTCTGGGGCAATCCGTCTAATTTCGGATTTACACATTTTTTTGTGGTATAAAAATAGTTTGGAATATTTAATTAAGGGATGAATTTCCAATATGTATTGATGGAAGAGATGATAATTTCTGTATAAACTATAATAGCAAGTGATGAGGGTCAAGTAATTTGTTGCAGTTGACTTGGATCCTTCTGGATGAATGAACCCTTTATTATGAATTGGGTGTTATAAGTCAACTTGGATTAAGTCTACAGTTAGGTCATTGAGTTAAAGTGGGTGCAATTCAATTCAATAACTAATTCTAGGTTCTATCACTCACAGAAGGTTCTTGGAAACTCTACAAGTCTCTCTGGCGATCTTGAATGATATTCTTATATTAAGCAGCACTTGGGGAACTTTTAGTCTTCACCTTGGACATGGTGAACTTTGTAACCATGAAACAAGTGGAGATTGTGGCATGAAACTCATTCACAATGGGCTAATAGTATCAATGTAGATAAATGCGATACCGATCAATGAAAAAACAAGATATTGGATTGGATTGCATTACCTTGAAATGGAGCTGATTCCCTTGAAATTTGATCACTCATTGAGTATTGGCGTTTCACCATTGTGGCGAGTTAGGGTTGTGATACTGACTATTCCTTTTATAAATTGACGATGACAGCTTGGGTGGTAAGAGGAGAGGGGAAAAAAGAACAATACACAGTGAGGGAATGAAACCGGTGCCGCCAATGAATGAGTTAAGAGGAGGAGACACTAGGACTAGTGTCACGCCCACGGACCAGATGGGTCCTGGGTCGGGCCGTGCGCAGCGAATGGGCCGGCGAGGCCCACGAGTTCGGAAGACGCGCGGAGGCACGATGGAACCTGACGGTAAGTCGGTGGCTTCCCGAGGTTGGCGGCGACGCAGACTGCACGGGAGCAGGCAGCGTGCGTCCCGTCATTGACAGAAGCGTGGGCGGCGGAGCAGCCCGTCCAGTCGATGTCGGCAGCGGAGCAGCTTAAGGGCGCGTTTGGCATTGTAGGCGGAGCGCCCGGTCGCGTGGGGCGTAGGTCAAAATAGTGTTTTCCGTTTGGCGCTGAGATTGCTTATTCGCTGCTTACCTCTGTTGACCAACTTTGACCGGGCGTTTTCCGCCCGGCTCAGCCAATAGGTCATGCGCTGTGGGTTCTTGGTTTTCACGCGCCCTCTTTCTCTCGTCCTGGTTTTTCGAAGCTCCACGCCGCTCTCGCCAATCTCTCGTTCATCGCTAGCCGATCTCGCCGATCTCGCCGATCTTCATTCGTCGCTAGCCGATCTCGCCGATCTCGCCGATCTTCGTTCGTCGCTAGCCGGTCTCGCCGCTCCAGCCGATCTTCGTTCGTCGCTAGCCGATCTCGCCGCTCTCGCCGATCATTTTGATCTTCGTTCGTCGCTAGCAAGTCCTGCAAGGTACATCTTCTCGCCGATCTCACCGATCTCGCCGATCATTTTGATTTTCGTTCGTCTCTAGCAAGTCCTGCAAGGCTAGCCGATCTCGCCGATCTCGCCGGTCTTCGTTCGTCGCTAGCCGATCTCGACGCTCTCGCCGGTCATTTTGATCTTCGTTCGTCGCTAGCAAGTCCTGCAAGGCTAGCCGATCTCGCCGATCTCGCCGATCTCCGTTCGTCGCTAGCCGATCTCGCCGCTCTCGCCGATAATTTTGATCTTCGTTCGTCGCTAGCAAGTCCTGCAAGGTACATCTTCGTTCGTCGCTAGCCGATCTTGCTACTGATCTGAAATTGCAAAGCTATTTCTTCGTTCACTGAAATATGAACCACTTCATATGTCATATTTGTGAAAAGCTATTTCTATTCTGGACCCTGCATAATCAACAAACCAACCATCATCTTTTTTGATCGCAAGTTGAAAGGACAATGAAATTTTGGACATAGAAACTAACTGATCTCCTCGCACTTCTGCTTCATATTTGGTTTAGTTCAAGTTGTGCCTCACAGGAACAACACCTCATGTCATCGATTTTGCTGAAGCAATATTTGTTATTTGTTAATATTGGAAAAGTATCCTTCGGCTTAAATCTTATTCATGTCAGTTATATCTCAATGCAAATTAATCCCACTGCATTTTGATTTATTTAGGTGATTAATGTTTCTCTTATCATTTTCCTGATATTGAGAGATAATTTAGAACTTTGCATTGTGCAGATGTCATCTCTTCATTCTGTTTCTTTTTCTCATAGAAACATTTGACTGCTGAAACTTCTTTTGAATAGATATTTGGATGTAAAAGTTGGAATTACAGAAATAGTTTACGTATACCATGTAGTTATGGAACCAAAATTACAGAGGTTCTTGTTTGCCGATCTATGTATCTTTTACGTATACCATGTAGTTATGGAACCAAACTTATTTTGACTACTCATTTTTTTAACTAATCAATTTGGTTAATCCATTAGGGTATTTTTACATGGAACATAACACGAGAAGATCAGGAAAGGCTATATGGAACTTTCAGAGTACATGGATTTTCTGTGATATATGTGTTTCAGCTGTTGAGCAATCAATGAGACCTGGCACTCATTTTAATACACAAGGTTGGAAATATGTGGTGGATAATTTCCAACAACAGACTGGTATTATGTATGACAAGACTCAGTTAAAAAATCGATGGGAACAACTTAAAATCGATTGGAAGCTATGGAAAGAATTGAAGGGACGAGAAACTGGGCTTGGATGGAATTCTAGTCTTGAAACCGTGGACGCACCACCAGATTGGTGGGAGGCAAAAATTCAGGTATTACACCAAATTTAGTATTATAAAATCATAATTCAATTGATATATATATGTGTATTGTATTGTATTTATAGGTCAATAAAGATTATGCCAAGTTTAAGAAGAAAGGCATTCATCCTGATATCGAAGCGAAGAACGATATTATGTTCAGCAATACTGTGGCCTTAGGATCTGATTGTTATACACCAGCCATTCCTCCAGAAATCAATGATAATATGAATGTGGGAAGCGAAAATGACTCTGCACCGGTAGAAGATTTGGAAAATAATTCAATGAATGCCGAATCATCTCAAGGTAATAGATCATTGAATGCTGAAGCATCCCAAGCTAATCGAATAGCTAGTAAGAGGAAGGGGAAAAATTCAGAAGTATCAAAGTTAAATGATAATTTTTGCAAATTTATGAATCTCATGGCTGAATTTAAGGATGTTATGAGTCCACCAGGCTGCAGTGTAAAAGAGGTTATGACTGATTTGAAGAATCTTAATGGTATTTCTAATGAAGATGAGATGTTTTATTTTGCCATGCTACTATTTGAACAAAAATCAAAGAGGGAGCTATGGAATACATTGGATACTCCAGAAACGAGGATGCGTTGGTTAAATTTCCAATATGACTTGTATAAGAAATTTGGTCGGGTTTAAGTAGTTATTTGTGTTGGTTAACTTTTGAACTTATATCTATGTATTAAACTGGTATTTGATGTACTGTTAATTGTGATGATGTACTGTTAAGATGATGTATTTGATGTATTTGGATGATGTATTTAACTTTTGATATATATATATGTGTATCTCTTTCTAATGATGATGAAATTTTTTTTGTGATTTAATAGAAATGGAGAATGTAGCAGATGCATATTTTTGTGAAAACAATGATGATGAAGAGAATATGAATTTAACTCTTTGGTTATGCGGACATGCTGTTGGTTCTTTGATGATGGATTTTAATAATATTTCATTATCAAAATCACCTTGTATGACTTCTGAATTCACTGGTGCAAAGTGGATAGGAGATATATTATATGGCCATCCAGAAAGATGTAAACGGATGATGAGAATGGAGGCAAGAGATTTTTTACAATTGTGTTATAACTTAGAACATCATCATGATCTGAAGCCATCTAGAAATATGGGAGTTGTTGAAAAAACTAGTATTTTTGTATTTACATTGGCCCAAGGTGGATCAAATCGGCGAGTGCAGGAACGTTTTCAACATTCAGGAGAAACAATTAGTAGAATCTTTCATGAAGTTTTATGTGCAGTCTGTAAATTGGCTAAAGATTTAATTAAACCGGCTGATCCAGAGTTCAAAGATATCTCACCACAAATTTTGAACGACATACGCTACATGCCTCATTTCAAGGTAAATTATGAAGTTTATTATTCTTTAGTATATAATTATATGCATACCATCTAATTGTTTAATTTTTTGTAGGATTGTATTGGGGCTCTTGATGGAATTCATATCGATGTCGTAGTTCCTATTGCAGACCAAGTTCGCTATATTGGACGAAAAGGTCGGCCAACGCAAAATATATTGGCTGTATGTAGTTTTGATATGAAGTTTACATATGTTTTAGCTGGATTTGAGGGTACAGCTCATGATAGTCGTGTTTTAACAAAAGCAATTACTACACCTGCATATGAATTTCCTAGACCTCCACCAGGTATGAATTTGATTGTGATTTTGAAATGATTACCTCATGAAACTATAATATATTTTACATTTGAATTTTTTATTACCACAGGAAAATATTATTTAGTTGATGCTGGATATTCACAACTGAGAGGATACCTTGGGCCATATAGAGGAGTAAGATATCATCTTCCTGATTTTCGACGTGGTCATCCACCAGAAGGATACAAGGAAGTATTTAATAAAGCGCATGCCTCTTTGAGAAGTTGTATTGAACGAACGTTTGGTGTATGGAAGAAAAGGTGGGACATACTACGAGATATGCGATCTTATAATTATAGAACTCAGGTGAGGATTGTGGTTGCAACAATGGCATTGCACAACTATATTAGGGGAATAACATGTAATGATGGACTATTTCAAGAAGCTGACGTTGATCCTGATTTGGTGGCAGAGGAAAATTTGTCTGATGATGAAGAATCACATCAATCACATCAACAAAATGAAATCGATGATATTCGTGATCAAATTGCATTAAGTTTGATGGAATCTAGAAATTAGTTACTGTATTTATATATAAGAGACTTGGTATGAACTGTGGATTTTTAAAAATTTGGAGTTGTATGTTTCTATAAAAGACATGATTGTTAAATTTTGTAATCTAAAAATTTACAGTATTCTGTTTGCTTAATCACTGTTTTTAATTTTATATAGCATTTTATTTAATTATATTTTATATTATTTTTTTCAACAGCAATCTACAGGACCTGCACAGCAACAGTACTTACAGTACAGTAACAGTACTGCTTTTACAACCTACAACTACAGAACCTGCACTGCAATCCCAAACGCGCCCTAAGAGGCTGCGAGAGGAGCGGGTGCTCCTCCTCTCGGTTCCCACCCCCACTCTCGGAGGGCCCTCGGACCAGGTGCTCGGGCGGGCAGCAGGTGCGCCCCGCGGACGGCGGTCCGCCCCTCCCTCCTCCCCCTCGGGCGGCGGCTCCGTCCACGGGCTTCCGGCGGCAGCTTGCTGGGACGAAGAGGCGGCTAGAGTCAGCGGACGAGAGAGATGGCGGCGGGGCTTCGTTGGAGGCCGGCGTCCAGGCGTGGACGCCGATGAGGCTGAGGGGAAGGGCAGGCGGCCCTTCCCTACCGGAGGCCCTTCGGTCCGGCGCGGTGGACGCGCGAGCTCGGAGGACGAGCGGACGGAGCAGCGTGTGGAGCGCTCGATGATGACGAAGATTTCGGAATAAGAGGCTGACGTGGCGAGATTTTGGGGACACGTTGACCGCATTTTGACCACGTCGCGGATTGGACCTCACAACTAGGCTACGACACTAAATCATGCAACCAACCCTAAAGCGACAGAGGCAACCATTAGGTGCCCCCTGGCCGAAGGTGAAATGAAACAAGGGAGGGTGACGGGGGCTTTGTGGTGGCAGGTGTGCTAGAGGAAGCGAGGTTATTTCATAAATATCTTAGACAAGTATAATTAGGTTCATTCATCACCTAGTGCGTGCAAATCTTAAAGCAATATAGAAATAACATTTGCTTTAAGATTTGTAATTTCAAAATGATGAATGGATGTGATCATACCTTGCTTAAGATTTTTAAGCAAAGATCTTACTAGAATTTTTCTCGGAATCAAGCTACAATGTGCAGGCTGTTCAACCACATGATAATTTTTATTAAAATGAACAATCCTTCCTAATATTAACAGCACAAATTTAAAAGAAACCATTAATGTTTTTTAGACTTCAATACTAATTACTAAGTTAAATTTCTTATTTCTTTTAAAAATTCAGATGATAAGTGTCACTAATGACGGATAACTTCGGTGAAAAATTAAATTCTCCATTCCAACCTATTTAATTAAAAATTAAAAATTAAACATAAACAAATAAACGCAAATAAAATATAATGTGATATTTTACATAACCAATCCAAATAACATCCTATATAATTATCTCAAAATATGAAAACCATACCGTAAAAAGAACGTTTGACTGGGAGAAAGCAAAAATTCGATCAGGAATGAAACTAGAATATGGGTTGACATAATTCCCAATCCGAGAAAATAGCCATAGAACAAAGAAACCATGTTTTCGTCAACAAAATAATACTCACCAATTCATGAATGAAGATGCATCTTTGTATTCCCCTCTTTGATTCAAAATGTGATCCAATTTCTGTGTACAACTCCACAATGCTTGACATAATCTAAAACAATTTTTTTTGTTATTTTCCCCCGCATCTCGTTCAAGTATGGGGACAGCAGGCTATTTAATTTGGTAAAAAAAGATGAAAAGAAAATGCGTGTAAACTGAATGGGTTTGATGAAATTGCTAGGTGCTTGTATCAATTAGACACCCGGATCCCACCAAAAGAGCACTTCAAACCGCAAATTCAGAGGAGTCCAGATGACCGAACCAGCCTAGACTCATCTAGCAAGTTGAGTTAAAATTGCCATGCAAGCAATGGATCCGAGACATTCTTCAAATACTTTTGCAGCATCCACATTTTTTGTACAGCGCTCCAGCGCTTAGCTTAAGCTTTTGCTCACCAATAAATGAAGCAATAGGAGAAAGGCAATGCCAAGCATGAGCCTAGGACCTGTCAGGTGATCGATGATGTACTGCCACCTGTAAGTTCAACCAGTAGAGAGCTGCTGGTAAAGCCTGTTAATCATATCCAAAATCTCCATTAAACTCGCATAAAATAAATGCATGTTAATAGGAGTTTCAAGAATCAATCCAAAGTAAAATGCCATGACTAGTTTCGTAATGTTAAAATGTAGTGACTTGGCCGTTGGCTTCTGTATCTTTTGCCTTGTAATTCGACCAACAAATTAAAATCCAAGTAATAAAGTGTACCCACCAGTCTATGGGCCATTGGTAAAGGAAACCAGCTACCTGATCCTAACTAACAATAGAGCACTGGTACCGACACGTTAATCCTTTTGTTTTTCCTCCTTAAAGTCCATATAGAACAAATTAAATGTAAGGGGGATAAAATGTGTTGTTAAAATTAAAAAGATTAATCTTTTCTTTTTTTTTTTACCCTAAGAAGAAATAAAACTAAAACAAATCTAACACTTATCTATTATCTCTTTTTTTTTCTATTCCATAGTTATGTTTAACCCTTGTAATTGTCCTTCATCTCTAGGATATACACTCTAAATGTTCAAAAGAAAATCTAGTGGGGTTCCATACATAAGAGTACATGTTTTGGAGATTGCTGAGTATGACAGGAACACTCTACTTCATGTTTCAGAAATTGTGGTACATGTAAATGTTTATGATACACATTTGTTGAAACAAGAAACTCCCAGTTTATGATCCACATTTGTTGAAACAAGAAATTTCCAGTTATTTTTGTTCTTTATTGGTATGTATCCTTGAAGAGAAAATAGAAGGCAAAAGGAAAGAAAATTCGTTTTCCCCCTCATTTCCTTAGAAAGGAGGGAAATAAAAGTTGAGGAAAATCCCCATAATTGTACCAGGGCACATAGGCAACAAATCTAATATTATCTTGCATCTCAACATGGCTCAATTTAAATGCTTAAGATCAAGGCAATGATAGCAAACCCACTTAGTCTTATATACCATACTCTCTTTTCTTTCACTACGGGGGCTAAACCGAGGTATTCCATCTTCCCCTTGTTTAACCCCAAAAACATGTTGTCAAAAACGTAGGAACCGCTCCATTTACACTCCCATGTGACAACTCCTTGAGCATGTGAGCTGCGTCTGCCTCCACTTTCTTCACCCTATTCTTTCCCACAAATATAACACTATGAGAGTAGACAATGTTGCCTTTGTCTACGCTTTTATGCAACAACTCCCGGAGGATGTGGACTATGCCTGCCTCCATACCTTTGCCCCACACTTCCATATATGTGGCTCCGCCAACTATTAGAGAGAGCAATATTCTTTTATGTTCACTCTAGTGCAACAATGCTTCCACCTCTGTTGCTTTTACTCTATTCCCCCCTAATAGACACCCCGCTATGAGCACAAGCACCAACACCGTCTTCTACACTACACTCTCAGGTAGGAACACACTCCCTCTATTGCCTTATCCTATTCTACCCCATGAACACAACCACAAGTGCAAGGAGCACCAACTTTGTTCACATCTCATGCTGCAGTAGCTCTACAAGCAAGTGGAATGAGCCCGTCTCTACTTCCTTACCATTATTCCATCCCCACCGACACAGCACAACAAAAGCATACAATGCCACCATCTATGCTTATGTAAAGGTGTTCACTCACTGATGTAGGAGCAGCCAGCATTGAAGAGGGGGAAGATCTGGACGAGGAAACCCCCCCCCCCCCCCATCTACGCAAATTTTTCTGCGAGCTAGCACTGAAGAGAGGGAAGATCTGGACGAGGAAACAACCCCCACTCCCCACTCCCACAAATTTTTCTGCGAGCCAATCACGGGTGTGACGGCCTCGTTAAAAAACGCGAGTTCCAGCCGCAGACAAAAGCATGGTCGTGAACTCCATCACAGCCAGGTTGTGAACCCTTTGGCAAATTCAAGCATGCAAGATCACGGCCGTGAACATGATCACGCGCAGATCGTGATCTCCTCAGCAAAAACAGCGAAAGACGGTGATTCTGGACGTGAACCCTATCACGGTTGTGATGAAGATCATAAGCAGGCCGTGATCTCCTCGGCGAAAAATCGAAAAACCGCGGATCGCAGACGCGAACCAAAGCATGGGCGTGAACGTACGTGAACACCTCGGCGACTTCCGAACCATCCAGTCATGGCCGTGAACACCACATAGCCAAGCTATGATCTCCCCTGAAGATGCCGATTCATCCCGACAGCCCCGTTTTGATGTACATCACCCTCCATATCACCTTCATCCATCTCAGGAGGGCCCAAAAAAACCCAACAAGGTGACAATCCATCGATCCCAACGCTCAAGCCAACCGTAGGACCAATACATGGGAGTCATCAGCCCACTCTCGGTCCACACCGAGATTCTTCAACCCATGGGCCTCCCAACTTGGCCAACCGAAGGCCCGGCCCAAGATGAGTACCACAACCACTTGAACAACATGGCCCAAGAGCAAGCCTCCACCGTGATGAACCAGCTTACAATCTCGAAATTCTGCTATTTTATCGCAGCTTGCTTCGAGTTGGTCTAGTGGTCCAACTACCGTATGCCTAGGAATCCAAAGACATGTGCAGAAGCTTCAGTTGTAGTTGGAGTTGGTAGGATTTTGTTCCATTTTGTCTTATGTAGCAGCTTGACTGCTTTTTAATGGTTGGGGTAGGTAGTAGTTGAGTTGCTGCCCTTGTCTTATTCCCCTCCTCTTATTCTATAAAAGAGAGGGCTAGGCTAGTGTCTTCCTTAGTTCTCTTGTAGTGATAGAGTACTCATAGTGTGTGCTGAAGGAGTAGTAGTTGGTGCCTCGACTCTGAAGTGTGTGTAAGAATAGAGGTTGGTGCCTCGACTCCGAAGTTTGTGGCGATGGCCGAGCTCCATTCAAGGTTTCTGATCCTTGATTCGGCCTCAATTCCTTGCGTGTATTCCTCCCGTTTGCAAGAAGTAAATCCCACCGCCTCCGGTGGGTCAGGTTCGCCTGTTATCAGAAATCCGCTGTGTTTGCACTTCCCTTCACCCCCACGAGCAGCTGTACATCGGAGGCGTGGAACGGTTTTTGCTTCTTTGGTGTGTTTGCAGGATCATAGGTGCACGAACCGAGCCCTACGAAGCCGCTATCCCTTAAGAAACGTGCTACGCTTAAAAGTTGCTTGCTAAGAGGTAGTGAGTAAAATTTTATAGATTTGGGTGTCGCTTGGTTCCTCTCGCATTTGTGTTGCCCCGAAAAGTATTCGTCGTCGTCTTCCTCGTGTTTTCTACTGCACTTTCCGCATGTTTTTACTTTCCTCGTCTCAAGATCCTCTCACATTTTTCGAGCATCGTCTAAACACCCTAGAGTACAGAACTAAGGACCAACCCTCCCACAGTAGCTCTCACAATCTTTTCCCTATTTTGTCCCCATGGACATGCTACCATGATCTGCAAGTAACCACATTCATATGCAGTCTCTTACAACATTAGCTCCATAAGCACGTGAATTATACCTATTATACCCATTCTTTTGCCATATTCCATACCCACATATATGCTGCTATGAAAACGTACACAATGCTGCCTCCACTTCCTTTTTCCTATCTTGTTCCCAACTGACACATTACCATGAGTGGTGTAGCTATTGTGGGAGGGTTGATTCTTAGTTTCATACTCTAGGGTGTTTAGATGATGCTCGGAAAATGCGAGAGGATCCGGAGATGAGGGAAGTGAAAATGCACGAAAAAGTGCAGCAAAAAACACGAGGAATATGACAACGAATACGTTTTAGGGCAACACAAATACGAGAGGAACCAAGCGACACCCAAATCTATAAAATTTCACTCACTAACCTCTTAGCGAGCAACTTTAAGCGCAACACGTTTTAGGGGACAACGGATTCACGGGGCTCGGCTCGTGCGCCTATGATCCTGCCAACACACCAAGAGACAAAAAATCACTCCACGCCTCCGATGTACCGATGTACGGATGCTCGTGGGGGTGAAGGGGTGCCAATGCGAGCGAAGGAAGACAGTGGGACTTTAGAAAATAGGCGAATCTGACCCACCAGAGCTAGTGGGATTTACTTCTTGCAAACGGAAGAGGTACATGTGAGGAGTTGAGGCCAAACCAAGGATTAAACACCTTGAATGGAACTTGGTCGTCGCCACAAACGTCGGAGTTAAGGCACCAACCTCTACTCTTACACACTTCGGAGTCGAGGCACCAACCACTACTCAGCACACACTTTGAGTACTCTATCACTATAAGAGAACTGAAGAAGACACTAGCTCAGCCCTCTGTTTTATAGAATAAGAGGGGAATAAGACAAAGGGCAACATCTCAACAACTACCTACTCTAACTATCAAAAAGCAGTCAAGCTGCTACATAAGACAAAATGGAACAAAAGCCTACCAACTACCAACTACAGCTGAAGCTTCGGCATGTACTTTGATTCCTAGGCATATGGCAGCAGGTCTATTAAACTAACTCGGAGCAAGCTGCGACAAAACAGCAAAACTTCGAGATTGTAGACTGGTTCATCACGGTAGAGGCTTGCTCTTGGGCCGTATTGTGCATGTGGTTGTGATATTCATCTTGAGCTGGGCCTTCGGTGGGCTGATTGGGGAGACCCATAGGTTGGAGGATCTCGGTGTGGACTAATAACCCCTATGTATTAGTCCGACGGTTGGCTTGAGCGTTGGGATCGCTGGATTGTCACTTTGTCGAGCTCTTTTGTGTCCTTCTGAGATGGATGGACGTGGTAGGGAGGGTGATGTATGTCGAAATGGGGCCGTCGGGTTGAATCTACAGCTTCAGGGGAGATCACGGTTTGGCCAAGATCGTGTTCATGACCATGATTGGGTGGTTCGGAGGTTGCCAAGGTGTTTATGGCCAGTCGTGAATGTGTCCATGGCCATGATCGAGACCGTGACTAGAATCACGCCCGTGCTTTGGCTCACGTCGGGGATCTGCATTTTTTTTTTATTTTTCGTCGAGGTAATCACAGCCTACCCATGATCATTATCACGGCCGTGATTGGGTTCACGTCCAGAATCACTGTCTTTCGCCTTTTTCGCTAAGGAGATCATGGCTTGCCCGTGATCATGTTCACGGCTGTGATCTTACATGCTGGAATTCGCTGAGGCATTCACGGCATCACGACCGTGCTTCTGTCTGTGGCTGGATGTTGCATTTTTTGACGAGCCTCATGGCCTTCCTGTGATCTGTTCGCAGAAAATTGTGGGGGGTGCTTTCTCGTCTAGATCTTTCCCCTCTTCAGTGCTAGCTTCTCCTACATCAATGAGTTCACAAAGTGTTGTTGCCTTTAACTGCACTCTAACACAGAAGCAACCGAATGGGAAGATGAGCCTAACCAATAATTTTAGTAGTCGGCCAAGAGGAGACATTTACGATAAAACTATTAGTGACGCCTTTCTCCCTAGTTTCTACCTAAATTTTAGATGAAAACAAAACTAAAGAAAAACACATCGCCATCCAATTTTCCTTTGATTCCTCCATATATATATATATATATATATCCTCATCTTCTTTTCAATTTTTCGATACACAATGTAAAAATGTAACATATCTTAGAACAAGAAGACTAGTATTGAAGTCATAATTTGTTTTCTAGCTTTGGAAGTACGGATGTGATAAACGTACAAATTTCCATCAAATCCATAGGTCTCTTGGTTCATCGTCTCTCTAGCAAATTCTTCCAACAATTCTCGCTGCCGTTCATTTACTGACCTGGAAAAATCGAAAATACAATTATGAGTTTCACAGCAGATGCAGTTCAATATGCAACCATCATCCTTACAGAAGTCTAATACAAAGTTTATCAGGGAGACACTTTATCAAAATCAAATAACAAGAAATTTGAAAAAAGGTGAATTGCTATACAGAACAAGTATATCAAAATTTCTAACAAATATGTCCAAAAATCTAGTATCAGATTACCAAGGTGGCCAATTTACCAAACCAACGAATCAAAAAATTGAAAAAGGGTAAGTTGTTAATATACACCCAAAACTTTGGATTGCATCAATTAAACACTGAAATAATTCATTTATAACAGATTTAGTTAATGTTAATCTTCCATCTGATTTTCTGTTAGACGCTTAATTGATTCAGCATGATGACCTATAGTACTGACATGCCACCTGCATGCGTTAACCTTCCCTCTAATTTTCTGTACAAACAGTGACAGGGTACATGTTGCAGGATGATAACATGTATTATAGTGCTGACATGCAGGGTTTTGAATCCCCATCCATATCTCCTAGCAAAGGTGATACATACTGGTCCCTAGCTAGATTGATAGTTGATATTGGTCCGGTAAATAAATATGTATTATACATTTATAATATTAATTTGGGAAATACCACTTGTGTATCGATATAGATTAATATATGTTAGTACAACTGATTCGACAATAGACCAATATATTAGTATAAACTGAGATTTTCAGAAATGCGACCTCCATGTCTGGATGTATTAATAGTCTTGAACTCTATCCATTTCCCAAACGTGGTTAGAGCAGTGTCCAGAGTAAATCTAGAGGATTTGGTGAGCACTCTTGCCTCACCTCCAAAACCTACTTCAATGACCACCTAAATTTCTGCACTAGTGGCACCGCAATGTAGGAAACCTCTTTTGAATAGCACAACCTTGACGTTCAAGCTTCTAGGTATGAGCATGACTGAGCATGCGAGAGACATTTCCACTGGTGTGTTCCAGCCGGAGCACGTCCACTAAGATGTCATGATACATGCACATTACCGAGGTGTGTTACAGCGTATAAAGTCGTGAGTTGTGACATACTGTCTACTTTGCATATGTTGGTGGACTATAGGATTGACATCCCATTTCTGTGACCTACTCTCATTGTGCGCACCTAAAATTTTACAACAAACCACATCAAGCATCAGCTATCATCATCATCGACAATATAGACCTAATATAGGCAAATCATATTACATAAACTAGCATTAATTCTAACATATATTCTGAGCACATAGAAGATGCAAAGTTAGATAGAAGAATCTAATTGAATTTGAAAGATGCATCTTTAAATTCTTTTGGATTTAAATCATACATTCCAAGTAAACCAAGTACTTGGGGAGACGATCTTAAACATGACGTGACCTTTCCAAATATCAGGTTACAAGAGTACATACATGCAATATGATATATGACCATTTACTTCATACAAACTGTTATGATAAACACATAAAATTAGTGTGCTATGAATTATGTGAAGAAAAGCTTACGAGGGAAAGTGCACACGGAATCGTATATACTGGTCACCATGATCAACCAGACCAATTTGCTTTGGTAAACCTGATATTTTCACCATAGATTCAAGACCACATAAAAGAGATTTTATATAACAAACTATTATTCACACAAAAATAGTGGGTTAGAATTATTTGTCTAAGTAACCTCAAAATATCTAGAATATTTTTAGTATAATCTTCTCAATTACAAATTTAGTGTTCGAAAAGCTGGTCCGGTACCGGCCGGTACAGCCGATTTGTACCGGTCCGGTGAGGGACTAACACCGGACCAACTTCGGAGCACAGACAGTGGCGAGGCAACAGCTTTGTTCGAAGCTTTCGGAAGCTTCCAGTGGCGGCAGAGCTTCCGCCGCTCTTCCACTCCCACCTGCTGTCGTCGATTCACCCACGGTTCGCCGGTACCGTACCGGTCCGGTGGCTTGCCGGACTGAAACTTCGAACCTTGAATTTACATACCTATATCCCTCAGGCATCAAACATACCGCTATCAGTATTTCTATCAATTAAAGTCAATTTAAGTATATTAAACTATGATTATCAAATTAATTAAACAAATTATAACATTAAATCAAGTTTATTCTTATTATTCTAGCATATAATAATACAAGGTATCATTATTATATATGCAAAATTTTAAATTTTACAATGATATAATGATGAATTCAAATAATCCAAGTGGTAAATTAGTAAATATTTAGGTATGCATGAATATATCCTAAACTTAAAGTTAGAAGTAGCAAATATAAAAATTAACAAAATTGTATAGATGTATAAGAAAATTTTCTAATGAAAAATGTGTTGAAGAAAAAATAGGCTTGTGTACCTCTACCCCTTAAAATTAATAATTGCCCTGGCTGAACTCCTTTCGGTATCTGAAAAAACAAATAAATTATCCAAATTTATCAATATGCATGGCTCCTCAAAGCAAAATATTTGATGTAGTGACCGTGCTACTCATCAACACAAGTACAGAGTAGAAGTGGAAAACATTCTTACAATCTACTGCCTCTCAAATAGAAAAATTCCATAATATACTGGCGCGAAAAAGTATCATGTCAGATGAAAAGATCATTAAGCCTACAAGATGCCAGTTAGGAGACGCTTTAGCATCATAGAACTTTCAAGTTTCAACCCAGGCATATGGACAGCAGAGTAGCACGAGATGATGTTCAACATGCTAGCTTAACTGGCTTTTTGTCTATTTGAAACTTGCTAATTATGAAAGGAAAGCCACAAATAAGCGTAGCTTACTTGTTGGTAAGGACCTTAATTGTTGATAACAAGGCACTAGGATCAAATCCTGCCTTTATTACTTAACTAGACTTCGATCCCGCCTTTATTACTTAACTAGCCTGTGGCTAACTTGCCTATGCCAGGCTTGACAGCAATTGCTAATAAAGTTTGGCTCATATGTGGTGAAGAAGATAAAAATCTAAATTACAACTAAAATTTATCAGTACAAGTGGATTTTGAGCATAGCCAACCCACTGCTATTCTGTTAACTCTTTTGGTATGTACTTGTAGATAACTGCAAATATTTCAGTCAAACACAAAGTAAATTACTAAACACTTGACAAATATATATTCATTCTTTTTTCATGTCCTTCATGGCAGATTTCTACCATGGCAATATATCATACATTAATTTCTGAAAATTTTCAAATCACGAAGATAAGTTATTTATGTTAAGGATCACCATGAGATATACCTAAAAATACACGAACTTGTATATGCTCCCAGACAGCTTAAACGACCAATGAAGAATGACTAAATCAGGACAGACTAGATGCTAAGTACATTTCATACCTTCACTTGTGTCTTCCCGGACAAGGTTGGAACTTCAACCTTACCACCAAGAATAGCCTGCTCAAGCAGAACACATCACAATTGTACTCATTTAATTGCATCAAAAATTCAAATCATATAGCATGGAAACATACAAACAATCAAAGAAATGTATCCATCAACCAACGAAACTGCAATGTCTAGAGTTCACAAGTAACAATTTGAATAAAAGAAAGTGATTTAATAATATGTTATATTAGAAAATTTTACGGGAAGAAGGAAAATACTGTCATTGCCTGAGTGAAACTTATGCAAGCATCGACGTATATGTCAGGACCATCTCGAACAAAAGTAGGATCCTTCTCTACCTAAATTATCACAAATAAAGATTAATTAAAAATAATACATTTCAGAATAGAGAAAAACATTTACAGCTTTCTTCAATTGCATAATACAAGTATCCATAAGTTCAATAAATAAATACTCTTAGAACTAGTAGACATACAATAGATAATTCAGTTTAGGAACGCCTTTCCAGCAAATCAGTGTTAACAAGATATATTGTAACATAATATGCTAGCATATGCACTTTTTCTTTTTGGATAAATCTGAAGCTAGTAATATTATAAAGGGCCATAAAGAGAATAGCCCAAAGTATCACACGTCTTTCAGCATAATAAGTGCAGTCTCAAATGATCTTAGAATATCATGAGATGGGAATGAAGATAAGAAATGTCCATCTCTATCTCTAGTCACATAGCTAAGATTAATTAAGGACAATTCAAATAAGAGCTCCCAATCCATATCTTTGTCTTCAAAAACTTTTTTATTTCTCACTTTCCAAATTGTCCATATAATGATATAAAAAAAATATTCTCCATAATTATCTTTGTTTTTTGCCTGTAAGGAGTGTCACCCATGAGTTCGAAGCCCCATTAACTGTTTGTGGACATATTCATTGCTGGCCAATCCATCTCACTGCTTTACTCCATATTTGCCAAGCGGATGTACAATGCAATAAAACATGATCAATGGTTTCAGTAGAGTTTGGTAATATTTCTCTATGCACTAGAAAGACTTTAGTAAGCACCCTGTCCCATATAGCTAGCCACATGAATTTTTTTTGTCTAGGAGTTGCATTTTTACATTTCCATACTTTTGCAACCTCAATACATAAGTGAGGTTGAATCTTTCTTAAATAGTTTTTTACAAAGGTTGAATCTTTCTTGAATACGTAAGTGAGGTTGCAGCCTGTATTGATTTTTCTCTCCGGGCAACCAAATCAAGTTATCAGCCTTATTCTACCATGGATGAATTGATTTAATAATATTTGTAAGTAAATCAAGATCTTGAAGTTCCCATACAAATAAACTTCTCCTCCATGTAAACTTCCAAATTCAGTTTGCATCTTCCCATTTGCTCATTTGTGCTATTTTTGCTTCTTTATTAATGGTAATTGAGTATAGTCATGGGAATGCTTCAGCTAAAGTTTTATCTCCACACCAATGATCATTCCAAAAAAGGAGCATAAGTTGCCATCTCCTATCTTCATTTGAATATTCTTTGAAATAAAGTTCCAACAAAAGTTAAAAGTAATCTTTTGAATATCATCCCAAATTGGAGAGATAGATGGGTTTATTACTTTTGGTAGGGAGTTGTGAGAATTCAAAATATATTTGCTTCAAATTAGATGCCATAAACCTTGACGATGTTGTTGTAGCCCCCAAATCCGGTTGAAAAGTAGTGCTAAGTTTCTATCAATGAGAGGATAAATACCAAATCCGCCTTCTTCATATCCACAACAAACATAAGAATCTTCCCATATTTTTTCCACACCATAAGAATCTTCTCATAATTCCTTCTATTCTTTTAGCAATGGAAATCGGCATTTTAAACAAGGACATATAATATAGAGGAAGATTAGCCAACACTGATTTAATGAGAACAAGCCTTCTTGCCATAGAAATTAACCTTCTTTTCCATAAAGCCAACTTGCTTTCTATTCTTTCTACCTCAGGAGACCATGTTGATTGTCTTTTAGGTGTGGCTCCTAGAAGCGACCCTAAATATTTAAAAGGTAGTGTTTCAATTTTGCATCCCAAAAGTTTTCTCCCTTGTTGCACGAGCTCTTTGTTTGCATTAATGCCTACTAGTGAACTTTTCATAAAATTGATCTTCAAACCTGAAATGGCTTCCAAGCATCGAAGGATTCTTTGTAAGTTAGGAAACACTTCAAGATCAGTTGGACAAAAAAATTCAGGAAGATATTCTTTATCTCTAGCATATCCACGTATAGCTAGCATATGCACTTGATCATCTTTATCTCTCCACATGAAGATATTCTTTATAATTTTTAAAATTCAGGAACCACAGACCTTTCAAAATTTAAATTACAAGTGCACCAAATAGATGGAATGATACAAGGAATAAAACATTGAAGTTCTACTGCTTTAAGTTGGTAATATGTCTCAACCAATTAGAAAGCATTTAGGTTGTCAGAAACAATAATAAGATCCAATTTAAGAATTACTGAAAATAACAGAAAAGGCAAAGAGAATAAAACCTGCAATTTAATGTTTAGATTTCCTGGATGATTACCATGTCCACCCTGATTTCCAGCATTTGGCACACGAATTGTATCTCCAGAATCAACTCCTACACCAAGCAAAATGGAGAATCAGAAGGATAAAGGCACCAGCAAAGTGAGCAAGTACAAGATATGAATCCAACAAAAAAATCATATAAATAAGTAAATGAAAATTCTAGAGATATCAATTTCAAAGAACATCAGTTAAATGAAATTACTTGCACTATTTGTGAAAATCTATTCTACGCGTAGGAACAACTGTTACTGCATGAACTATTCGTCAAACAATGAGGTACTCCTTAAAACCTCTAATACATGCAAAGTACAATTCTGAGGTTGATGTTTTAAAATGATACTATCTGTGAAAAGAAGAAATATGTTAATCATCAAACAATCGCAGCATGAGTTTCTGGATGCTAATCATCCTCACTTATCTAACGATCATCCTACCAACATGGAATAGTTTTCATGGGACAAGCAAAATCCAGTAGAGTTCATGGAAAAACAGAAAATTACTGATTGCTTTGAAGCTTCTAACTAAAGTCAGTTCAACTAACCTGATTGCTAAAGTGGCACACAAGGACATGGGACTATCGAAATATCTGATTAAACCAAGAAATCAAGTGTTAGCTTATATTCCACGTAAAAGGGTTAGGCTGGATATGAGTAGATTATGTTATCAGGAATCAATAGAGCTGGTACACTGCATTTGTTAAAAATGCAGACAGATGGAAGTCACAGCTAATGTTGCTCCGATAGTCCTATAAGGGGCACAATTGCACATACCGTACATAACTAGGATGTTTGGCCCAGTTAATCGAGCCAAGCCTATTGAATGATTAAGCAATTTAAGCTAGCAGATTTTTTCAGTCATGACAAATAATAATGGAGCAACATTTTGGTCCTTTGGTGTGGGATAACATCATGAAATTGAAGTGCGCAGTGTGAGGTTAGATTGTTCGTTTCGGGAAGTATGACATTAGATAGGGGTAAATGATCTAATGGCACTAGCACAATTTAATATGACAGTACAAGCCAATTAATAGCAAGCTGCAAAGTATTGTGT
This sequence comes from Costus lasius, assembly GCA_027563935.2. Classification (NCBI taxonomy): domain Eukaryota; kingdom Viridiplantae; phylum Streptophyta; class Magnoliopsida; order Zingiberales; family Costaceae; genus Costus; species Costus lasius. The sequence continues at coordinate 97,342,200 of CM050454.1, forward strand.
TTGTATAATACATAGGTGCGAACATGGTATTTAAAATCTTACATAAAAGTATCAAACAGTTATGCATTGTTAGTAATGGTTGAAACCTTGAAGGAAATGAAGATTAGATAGCATGTCAATAACCATTAGAGTTGAATCAATAATATATTTCTTCTCAATTAGCACTAAGAACAAGCATGTTAAAGAGTAAACCATGTCATCCACTATATCATGATACGTCCACAATGCAGGAAAGAAACTGATGGATCATGTCCCGAGCAAGAAAGTAAGAAAATGTGATGGGTGTATGAATTCAAGCTATAGAATATTAAAAAAAAAAGGAAACAGCCAACCTGCAGGAATGGTTACATTAATATTCTTCACACCATCCACCACCCCCAAGCCTCTGCAAGTTGGGCAATGGTCCTGTATGCACACAATTGATAATAAACATGTATAGACCTTAATCTACTAAATCAAATAATGAAGTTTCTTTCTGAACAGCGAACAAGTATACACCTTGATTATCCTCCCTGACCCTCTGCATAACCGACATGTAGAAGTAAAAGGAAACACTGTGACCTAGAGTATACAGTACAATAACTAAACAATGAGAATCGCAGTTATCTCCTACCAAAGATCAATTACTCTTGCACTATTAGATAACAGAAAGGGTCTTACTCTTCCAACACCATTACAGGTAGAACATCTTGATGGTTTTGAGTTAACAGGATGACCTCTACCATCTGTATTTGGTTGCAAGTCAAAAAACCACCAACATGAACAAACATAAAACAAGTAACATACTATACAATTTAAAATTTCAGAAAACTTGAAAAGATGATGCAAAATACCTATTAATTTTAAACAAATAGAGAGTAGAGTTCTAATTGAAGTCATAACTAGAGTATCTACTTACAGCATGAATTGCAGAGCACTTTTGCTCCAAAAGATATCTGCTTTGTACAACCTTTAGCAGCTTCAACGAATGAAAGATTCAGCTCCACCTATGCACAAAGAGACACAAAATAGTAAAGAAAAGCATGGTGGCACATAAAGAAACAGGTAAATGACAAAGATTCTTGAAAAAGCATACCTGTATATCATCTGCATATGTTTGCCTCCCATGTTCAAAGACCTAAAAAAAAGAAGCATAATCAGAGAAATACTCAAGAAAAACTCGTGTATAAAGGAAAATGACAAAACAAAAATACCATCAAATTACCCCAGAGAATATCTTGTAGAATGTATTAGAGAAGGGGTCATGATTGGATTTGTGGAATTCTGTGAAAGGTTCATGATAGGCTTCATGGAAATCCTCAGTATTATCTGTAGCATACCTTATTCTCTCTGATCCTCTGGAGAATTTCTTCAATCATCGTGAGTAGTAATAAGCACATGAAGTTATACTTTGTTTAACAATAAGAGCAATACAATATTAAAATTGTTAGGACGATGCACTATCCAGGTTCACGTCATATGATCACAAGAAACATAAAATATCTATACTATATACTATCATCACGCTAATGGATGCTTGACAATGACTGGGAACACGTGATTGGCATATATGCCTTACCAGGCATGTGAGATGCCCTCACCCCAGCACTCTTCTCAGGGTTCTAGACTACATAACTTGCCGTGCGACTAAATGAACCAAACTAGTCGTAGAGCTGAAGTTCTGTTTCTAAATTGTCATTCTACTAAATGAGGTTTGAAAAGGACCAAACATGATTCTTAAACCATTAACGTTAACCAATTAAAATCTCAATACTTAAGTCAAATTCTCATTCATCAGACCAATGGATATTCTGAAAGTCATTTTGCTAGTCTCATGACGCCAACAATATTATACTGACTCATGGTAACACATCTCGGTTGTACAGAAAAGCGTGGATTGAGATGAGATCCATGCTATTAACACTATAATCAACAATGCACACGCTCTAAACATTTTTTGCTATTCGCTCAGAGGTGGGTACCATGAGGTGAGCAGCAAAGCATGAAGGAACTGAGAGACGCATACAATGAGGCCAGGGAATCATGAGGTTCATGGATGGGAGACCAAGAGGTGGCATTTAGTTGATATGTAGTCGATTTAGCTACGTGAGGAAAGTAGCGAGCAAACTAGAGCAGAGGAAACCTGGTGAGGCAGGAAGAACAGAGGAAATGAAAGCTTGTATTGCTTGCAGGATACGAAGGCAATTGAGTTTATTGATTTTATTAACCGAGATAACCTTGGACAAAATATGCAATACATATCAACAAACCACTAACTCACTAACTATTTGACATAGTTAATATAAAACAATAGCCACCGATAATATAAAACCACTAACTCACTAACTATTTGACATAGTTAATATAAAACAATAGCCACCGATAATATATGATCAAATTACATCAGGTGTCCTTTTCCAAAAATCTGGCAGAGGAGCTCTAACTCCTTCCATGGTTCAAAGTTGATTGATAGACATAGTCCATATAGGTGGGCCAACAATGGCACTCTGCCCCACATGAGGAACGCACTAGTCCTCAGATACCACCTACATGTGTGAGAGAATATCCTGTTTTATCTATTCCTGTTCCAAATCAAGTCAAGAACTCGAGGTCCTTCGGGATTGTGCTAAACACAGTTAATAGTTTTATGACCTCTTGTTCTTGTAGCTCTGAAAATGGTGAATAACCACCTTAACCCACCTTTCAAGGTGCCTCCTTTCGACTTTGTCCTCCAAAACCCATGACACTTCATCTATTACGGATTGCTCCCTCATTGCAAAACGTAGACAAAACTACTTTCCTAGCTTTAAAGGTTTTGTGGTTGACCCCAAGATTTTGAAAACCGATCCATAATGCCTAGTGTTATGGGCAAATTTATTTTTTTAATAATAAACTTAACCACAACCGGCAAATCCCCTCGCGGAGATCTCAGCCCTACACTAGAGTGGCCTGCGACCGATTAGGATCGCGTTGCGAAAGCTGGCCCAACACTCTATAAGTCCTCACACCACGTGAGCGAAGGGTTCGGTGTAAATACCGCCCCTCAGACACGAATACAGATCTCTCAAACTGTGTTAAAGTGACGGAGACTCTCCGACCACTTTACACTCACAGAAAATGACAACAGCCCGCGCTCCTTTCTCTACACAGCCGAGATAGGCACCGGCGCGGTCTCAATCAATCACAAGGGGACGGTGGCGAACACCTTCAAGGGTGCCGGCACACACATCCGTGACTTTGCAGCGAGCAACAACCAAGCACCTACAACAGTCACAAATCCGCACTACACATATGCAGACACAGATAACGCAAAGAACCGTCTGGACGAAAAGCCACACGAAGTCCGGACGGCGGTAAAGGCTCCTATCCACTACACACAAGAAAACCGTCCTATCACCACTATACACGATGAATCCAAGGAGGGTTTACCCTTGTAGCGTGCCACCACTCCACGAGCCAAGCCCACCGAGATCCTCACGAAAGCTACGTCGGAAAGTCCGGTCGGAGTCGAAGCGAGACGCGCGTACGAACCCACGCAACAAACCCTCTCTCTCCTCCCTTCTTCCTCCTCCACAGCTCGTGTGCGAACAAAGCCGAGTCTTCGGCTGAAACAGGGGAAGCTTCCCCTCAGTCGTCCGTCATCGTCCGGCCACCGGAGTCACGCCGGCTGGTCGGGAACTGGTCGCCGTCGAGTGGAGAGTTCGCCGCCGATGAATCGTTGCTGGAGAAGCCTTCGTCGACGAGAAATCACACCCAATGGAAGCTTGGCTTGCGTGGAACCGCAGATCGGAAAATCTGATCCCTCTCCCGCGTTTGGCTGCCGGCGCCGGAGGGGATGAGTCCCTCCTTACCTCAGGGCACCGGTGAACGATCTGGAAGTGTCGCGTCGGCGATTCCACTGCCGGAGCCTCATCGCCGAGCCGAAATCGATTACTCTATTCCCAGATCTAGGAAACATCGTCGCCAGACCTTGCCCGAGCTCTCGGATCGCTCGATAGCAACCTCCCCTCGACGAGGATGGGTTTCCATCTTCGTCGCCACGCAGCCGCGATCTCCGCCGATGATTGGCCGGAGATCTCACTTCCACCGGGGCGGATTCGAAAATCCGCCCTAGGCTCGTCCACGTAGGAGTCCTAGCCCTCAATCGTCGTCGCCCTCGTCGCCACACCAACACGCACCTCCGGCCACCTTCCAAATCCGGCGAGCACATCTCCAGGTGGCTGGATCGACGGCAGACGGCGTCGCTTCCAGCAAACACGAAGAACAGGGGAAGTTTTCCCCTTTCGCATGCGTGAGAGCGTGAACCGGCCTGAACCGGCTGAACCGGTTCGGTTCAGGCTGGTTCGGGGCTGATTACACCTCAAAATCGCCCCACGATCGACCCTCCTCGATGCACACGCTCGCAAGCTCGTGCGAGAGGGTCCGGGGTCTATGGGTCGAGTCGAAAGCCCACATCCACATGTGAATCCACACTCCGTGGTTTGACTCGACCCTCGCCTAAGGACTTGTGCCAACCTCAGTGACACAATCGCACACCCGAGTCGTCCAACACGGCTGATGACGAGGGGTCCCATCATCGCTCCATCTCGGTGTGCTTTGAGATTTGTGCTAAATCCCGGGAGCTTCACACCTAGTACGGGTGGAATATACCATTCTGAGATTAGTCTGATATGGTATTTGTAGTGTCCATATGTCTAGTACCACAACATAGTATCAATGTGCACTAGTTCGAGCTAGGATTGGTACACTAGGCCGAGATTCTAAACATTAGTGAACCCTAAAATAGTTTAATGAGGCTTCACCAATAGAGTTAACCATGCAAGTTGTTTGGTTTAAGAATGAAATGCCCTTTAATAACTTCTATAAATGGATATATGACATTTATGAACTCATAGTTAATGATTATAGAGATTCAATTTGGTCATTGTGAGCCTCCCTATCACTTTCATGTTAATAACAACTTGAATCAAAGTTCTTTGGAATTATATTGGTAAAGTGAACTTTCCTTTGTTCAGTGGAAAAGGGTCTACCGATTAAACTATATTTGAAATGCTAATGACAAACAAGAATCAGCCCTCCACGTGTGATCATCCACAATTTTTTTTCCAAAATTGTATATCAACTATGGCTCTTTTGTTACTTGCCTTTGGGTCCCTCTTCTATGTGGTGCAATAGTCGCAATGGGGTTTTCACCGTCTTGTCCATTTAAATCATGCTTTTGCTAATGCCTTGCTTAATTTGTAAATTAATGGTATGATTAACATCTAACTATAAATGTTTCTAATAATGTTCCTTGCTTATGCAAGTTCTCGAACACAATAGATTTACCAATAACCTTTTTAGATTCTAAGATTTCTAGAATAAGTATGACTAGACGTCCTAAATTATGAGGAAGTTGGAATCCTACCATGACTTCTAGATACCATGGGATTATTTTTGTAGGAGCCTATCTAATTTAAAATTGACTTGCAAGAAGAGGAATAGTCTAAGCCTCTTGAGAATCCTCTGCATACTAGCCGAAATCTTATTCGTAGAGTTGAAGAAAAGGGTGCTCCTTGGATTGTCTAAATTGAAGCTTGCATTTGCCCTTACCTACAAATTTTCCTTTGAAAGATGGGATTGCGGTCAAAGATAAGTGAGTCAAGGGGGAGGGCTGACTAGGGGTGAGCACTCAATTTGGTTTATTCGGTTTTTATCGATTACTAAAAATTTCGATAAATTCGGTTCAGGAAAAAAAAATTCAGTTTTGGTTTCAGTAATAATTTTTGTATAATTCGATTTTTAGTTTTGATTTTTATTTTTTCGGTTTGGTAAAAAATCAAATTTACCGATGTATATATTAATATATATAATATATATTATATTATAACCTAATCTTATTATAGTATAACTAGTCACTAAAAGCCTAAAATCTATTACCTAATACCTAATAACCAAACTACCCATCATATAATTAACTAAATCCTTAATAATTTAACTTTTTGATAATTTGTTTATAACAAATTATAAAAGGAACTCCCTGGGCATTCTCTAGTGACTAATGATTTCATCCAATTTTACTAACATCTTTGGAGTTGCCCCTTATAACAATTGCCTTAACAAAGATGGGGGGTACTTTCACGTAGTCAAAGTCATTTTCTAACAGTGTTATCAATAGCGGATCGCGGAAAATAGCAGAAAGCTAAAAATCTGCAATATGATATAGCGGATTGCGTTGCGGGCAAATAGCGAAAGTCACATGGCGTTTAAAATATATATTATATACATAAAAAAATAAATATAATGTTTGAAATATATGTTATATACCTAATAAATTAAGCTGTATAAAAATAAAATAAATTATATAAAGAAAGATCTCTTAGTACTAACTCAATCCAAGTCATAATTTTAATTTCTAAAACATATAAACATTATAATGTGGTCTTATCCGCTATAGCGGTGCTATAGCGTTTCATAGCGGATTGCTCAAAAACCGCTATGGAAAAACGCTATAGCGCCGCTATTGCGGCTATTTAACAACATTGTTTTCTAAAAAAAAAAAAAAGCCCTTTGCTCTTGATGATAAGATATAGAATGTTATATCTTTGATAACTATTAGTCTAATGCCTCAAGGACATGGTTCTAAATCCCTAACACACTCTATCACCGAATACACCACAGCCCATCAGTGTGGATTCGGTCAAGCACACATTGGGGGGACGTTGACAAGAAGCATTAGGAAGTACTCACTAAAACACAGCACAATCGGCTGCACTCCTTTAAAAGCGATGGGCTGACTTAGCTGCACTCCTTTTCGAGAGAGGGACTATGGACTACGAGGGTACTCTCCTTTGGGAGCATTGGATGTTCGAGGGAGCCAAAGTCTAAACAATTATCATTTGATGTAGGCGTCATGGCTTGAAAAACCGATCTGAACCAATATACCGTTAAGTCTCGAATTGGTTTGCACAGTGAAACTGACACTATGCTATAGTAAAACCATATGTTCCAACTGAAACCAATTTGATCTCATATCGGTACAAACCAAAAATTTCAATCTATTCAGACCGAAATTTCAAACCATGGTAGGCGCATCCCTTGTTCCCAGTGTGGACGCTAGGAGAGGGGTCTTGTGATTAGACTGGAATGCGCTCAAGCAGTGCTGGAGGGGACTATGGTGTGGACAGGCTATGAAGGTGTCAAAAGTGTAGATAAGCACCTAGGTAGTGGGCACAAGCATTGGAGTTATGCAGTGTTACGGTAACACTGCAAGCAAAGACTTGGACTACGCAAACTCACCGCGGGCATATGAGTATGACCCGACATAGTAGCAAGCTAACTTGGTGTGAACACATAGGAGTGATGCATCTCCAACCTAGTCCAATGCAAGGCCCATGAACTTTTAGCCACCATGCACAAGAAGTATGGGCGCAAGACCTCAGCTTAGACAAGTAGCCATTTGGCCAACAGTGAGAGATATTGCTCATACGAACGATAAGCATGGGGGAACCAACTTCTTTGCAAGTACCTGAGTGAAGTCAATCAAGCTAGAAGAGACAAGAGGTTGAGAAGGCTGATCAATAATGGGGAATTCGCTCAAGGAGGAAGGAGGTTGGTGGCTAACTCGTAAGGTGAAAGACTTGAGTTATAAAGAAAAGGCTGGAGTCCACCAGCCCCATAGGGATCCCTCGGTGGGTGAGTTTAGTGAGAATTGGGTGCCTCGACACAAGTTCATGGAGGTTGTTCTCCTTGTAGCATTAGGCGGAGTTTAGTCAGGAGAGCGGAGTATGTACTTGAGGAGACCATAGAGTGAATTCTCAAGGTTGTAACTAGTAGTTGTAACGGTCATTGTATTCTTGCTTGGAAGGAGAAAATATTGTCATGCTATATTCTCCTCATGCCTACATTCTGTCAAGGACTGGTTATAATCATATACATACAATATTCCCCTTAGCACTAATTAAGGAAATCATATAACCAGTTCTAATAAGCGTTTGGGCTTCACCCGTTACAAGTCTTGGCATGTTAGAGTTGACAACTTGTTAGAGGAGCCAGCTATGTCATGTACATACGGCAGTCAATTTGGCTCTCAGGCCATGACACTTAGCATCAGACCTAGCCTTAATGACTACTATATGATTAAGTTTCATTGCAACTTCTTGCCCACTATAATGCTCTAGCTGCAGCAAGCTTTTAACCAATTTCATTCTGAACCCTTCACATTTGCAAGATTGGAATCCTTTATTACTAAGAAGGATAACCAGGCCCTTCACAGAAACATAGAAGCCAATTGTTACAGGATTTTGGCCAAAGCTTTGACATACAGAATTAAGCACCTTCTTTACAATTTAATTTTTTCTATAGTCTGCCTTTACCGAGGGGTGTAGCATTAACAGTAACGTTCTGATCACCCAAGAGTTCACCTATTCATCCATTCTTCTAGGGGCAGATCCCTTTATTTACTACATGGTTGAGAATGCTTAGATAAACTGGCTTGGAGAGCTAGGGTGCTAGACTCAATTTTAAAATTAGTTTCTCAAGTAGATTAAAGCCTGAATTCCAACCACTTCTTTTCATTGTATCATCCCATGTTTTTATTTGAAGAAGAATATAATTAAATATTGGAATACCTCACATTACAAAGTTTCATGATGTAAATATATATATATGTAATACCATCAAGCTGGAGCGAAATGTCATTCATACCTAGTTTGTTGCATATGTTGGTAAATCAGGGACAATGATGAGCTTTCGTGAAAACTATCTGCAGTTTGATCTTTAGAACTAGTGTGGGGAGTACAAATCTTTTAGCTAAGAATAATATCTCTTACAAAATGGCAATCAACCTCAATATGTTTGGTTCTCTCGTGAAACACTGGATTATTTACAATGAATATAGTATCCTGATTGACATATGATACGGTCGTACATGATCGTCCCTCAAATCGCCGTAACGATGAGAATTAGGTTTACTAAGCAACAAGCAAAAAGACAAGAGAAACTCTTCTCCCCTCCCTGATCCCTTACAAACACTCACCCTAGTTCCCTAATGGACCTGGGCCCTTTCTTCCATAGTCCGCCTGGTGTAGACCCTCCATTGGGCCTATGCTGGCCCATCTGTATCAACTCGTCCCCCTGCAGAAATGGTCTTGTCCCCAAGACTAGTAGTAAACGCCGGAAACTACGCACGAATAAGTGTCTCGTCCTCCCACATGGCCTCTTCAAGCGGCTTGCCATGCCATTTGATTAACCATTGTGAGATAAGAATCTGGTCTCGAGTGATGCAACGTTGAGCCAGGATGGTTTCCGGATTAGGGTTGGGCGCGACTTCTAATTCCAACTCTGGAGGAAGTGGTCCGGATATAACATAGTCCTCAGTCGCCTTCTTCAGCTGTGATGCATGGAATACGGGGTGGACTCGCGATTCTGGTGGAAGGGCAAGCCGATACGCCACTTCTCCTACACGGCTTAAGATCTTGAACGGCCCATAGTAGCGTGCCGCCAACTGAGCATTGATGCGTCTGGTGATGGAGTGCTGGCGATAGGGCCGTAGCTTGACAAATATCAGGTCCCCCGCCTGAAAAGAGATATCGCGACGTTTAGCGTTGGCATACTTACTCATTCGCTGTTGGGCCCGTCCGAGGTTGTACTTCAGCTGGCGAAGTGCCTCATCTCTGTCCCTCAACTCATGCGCCACCGCCTCGACTAGGGACTCCCCCGGGTCAAACCGCAGGAGGGTAGGCGGTGGTCTGCCGTAAACTGCCTCGAAAGGTGTCTTCCCAGTGGCCGAATGGAAGCTTGTGTTGTACCAATACTCAGCCCAAGGAAGCCATCTTGCCCATGTGCGTGGTTGGTCAGAGGCGAAACAACGTAGGTATGTCTCAAGGCATCGGTTGAGGACCTCAGATTGTCCATCTGTCTCTGGGTGATACGCTGAGCTCATCGTTAGAGTAGTGCCCAAGAACTTAAAAAGCTCCTGCCAGAAATGACCAATAAAGATAGGATCCCTGTCACTCCTATGGTACGCAGAATCCCGTGTAAGCGCACGACTTCCTGCATAAAAATTTCAGCCACCTTACTAGCCACATATGGGTGGCGGATGAGAATAAAATGCGCGTATTTGGACAGCCGATCCACCACCACTAAAATTGTGCCCTTCCCCTTAGATCTGGGTAGCCCGGTGATAAAATCCATCGTAATCTCCTCTCAAACTGTCTCTGGTATCGGCAAGGGTTGGAGGAGACCCGCGGGGTAGTAGCCTGATACTTTTATCTCTGACATATGTCACACTCTGCTACAAACTTATCAACCGCCTTTCTCATGCCGGCCAGTATACATTGTTCGCCAATCGTCAATATGTCCTGTAAGCCCCCGAGTGACCCCCTGTAGCCGTGCTATGAAACTCCTGAAGAATTTGCTGGACCCAAGGTGAGTTGGCCGAAATCACCAACCGGCCTCGGTACAGTAGCCTTCCCTTATCTAAGCTGTAATGAGGGTGAGAATTTGCGTCGTTAGTAATGTCCTGAATTATCTTCCGTAATGCAGGGTCCTCATGCACCTCCTTCAATATCTGTGGTAGGTCTTCCCACACCGGTAAGGATATGGCCAAGAGTGTTAGGCCTCGTGAAACTCGTGAGAAAGAATCAGCGGCTTGGTTGGTGTTCCCTACTTTATATATAATCTCATAATCATAGCCCAATAACTTAACTAACCACTGATCGGGGGTGGCTATTTGCTGTTGCAATAGGTGTCTCAAAGCCTTTTGGTCGGTCAATACCTGAAAGTGCCGGCCCAACAAATACGGTCTCCAATGCTACACTGCCAAGACTAGGGCCATAAGCTCCTTCTCATACGTCAACTTCGCCAGGCAGCCTTTGCTGAAATAGGCCACGGGTCGGCCTTCTTGCATTAACACTGCTCCAATCCCTCGCCCAGATTCGTCGTACTCGATCGTAAACATGCACTAAAAGTTAGGAAGCACTAGCACTGGGGCTGTCATCATAACGGTCTTCAGCTCATCAAAGGCTTGCTGAGCCTCAGGGTTCCATTGGAAAGCATCCTTTTTTAGTAAATCAGTCAACGGTCGGGCTATTTTACCACAATTCTGCACGAGTCGGCGGTAATATCCAGTCAAGCCTAGGAAACCCCGTACCTCCTTGACTGCGTGTGGGATAGGCCACTCCTTAGCAGCGTTCACCTTATTGAGATCCATCACTACCATACCTGGTTGTATGATATGTCCCAGATACTCAACTTGTTGCCGCCCAAATTGACATTTCTTTTTATTCGCTACCCATTGTTGGTCTTGCAGTATTGCCAAGGTTTGTGCTAGATGATGCATGTGCTCCTCCCAAGTGGCGCTATAGACCAAGATGTCATCAAAGAAGACCAACACAAATTGCCGCAGATATGGTCTGAAGGTGTCATTCATGGCGGCTTGGAAGGTCGCGGGTGCATTCTTCAAGCCAATGGCATCACCAGGAATTCATAGTGGCCATCATGAGTTCGAAAGGCTGTCTTGGGCACATCCTCTTCTTTAACACGAATTTGGTGATACCCTGAGCGCAGGTCAATCTTGGAAAAATAATGTGCTCCTTGTAGCTCATCCAACAACTCCTCAATTACAGGTATCGGGTACTTATCTGGAATCGTGATTTCATTCAGCGCGCGGTAGTTCACACAGAAACGCTAACTCTCATATTTTTTCCGCACAAGAATAACCGGACTGGAGTAAGGACTGAAACTAGGTTGGATAATGCCTGTGGTGAGCATCTCTCCCACAAACTTGGTCATCTCGTCCTTCTGGCTGTGGGCAGAGCGATATGGTCGTACCCTGACTGGTCCCTGATCTGGTTTGAGCACTATGGCATGATCGGTGGCTCTAGTGAGCGGAAATGAGCCGGACTATGCGAACACTCCATCAAACTACCTAATCACTTGCATCGGTTGTGCTGCTTGCTCACTAGGTAATAAGCCATCAATCATCTGCTGATCCCCTCTGTCTACTGCCCACACTAAGGCCCAACACTCCATATCCGCCAGCCGCGTCAACACTCTGAGAGAGGATTGTGCTCTTACCAACACCGGGCTACCCTGTAGTATCACATCCTCGCCTCCCCAATTGAATTTGAGGTATATCGACCCCAATCCGCTTTCACCTCCCCGAGCGTTTGGAGCCAAGCCACTCCTAAAATGAGATCCACGCCACCTAAGCCAAAGAGATATGCATCTAGCGTCTCGACCAAAGGACCGAGTGTGATTTGTAGTTGTACGCATTTGCCTTGGGTAGTTACTTTGCCGCTGTCTCCCAAATGAACCCCAAATAAGGGGGTTGATTCCACTTTAAGATTCATTTCCTTCACCAATCGACTCGAGATAAAATTGTGAGTGGTCCCACTGTCGATCATCACCACTATGTCTTCACCGCCCAATTGTCCCAATAACTTGAGAGTGTGTGGGCCTGATATCCCCCCGATGGAGTTCAAGGAAACCTCCGGGTCATCACCCGCAAGCTCCTCTGTACTGTGATCCTCGGGTTCGGGGTCATCCTTGTCTTCCCCATGATCATGAGTCGCAGTTTCTTGTTAGCACAGCGATGCATGGGGTGGTATGGTTGGTCATAACGAAAACATAATCCTTTCTCCTGTTTAGCCTTAAAGTCCTAGTAGGATAGAGATCTACTGTTCGGGGCTCTGCGATCAACACTGGCTCCACCAGTTATCTTCCTCCCTTGCTCCCTGGGTTGTGCACGGTTGGAGCCGGCGCTGCTTGTGGCCGATTCAGAGACCCCACCTCCGCTGCCTTTGCCCTCCACCCGCCCCCGGCTTGACTTTGGATGGATGCGGTGTTCGAGACATACGAAAATCCAGCACGACCGCCCCCATAGCTCTTGCTCGGTTGAGACGGAAGGCTCTTACTGCCTAACACCTCTTCGAAGTTCCGCACTAAGAAAATAGCTCTCCTAATAGTGGTAGGTGTGAAGGTCCGTATCCAACGCTGTATGTCCTCACGTAGGCCACTGAGAAAATACCCCAAGTATTGAGGGGCAAGGAGCCTGGGTAACCGCGCCACCAGTCCCTCGAAGGACTCAATGAATTTCCCAACCGTTTTGCTGCCTTGCTCCAAGGAAGCCAAGAGCTCAAACGGCTTTGCTACATCACAATCGCTGAACCGCGCCACCATCTCGTCTTTCAACATCTCCCAAGAGATCTCGGTCTCCGGTCTCCTCAGCCAGCTAAACCAGTGGACAGCGGTGCCCTCCATACTGACAAAAGCCAAAGGAACTCGGTGATTATTTGGTGTGCCCTGAATATGAAAGTATTGTTCCACTCATGTGATCCACCCCAAAGGATCGGATCCATCAAAGATGGGTAGCTCCACGCGTCGGCGCGCTGCCCCCCCCCCCCCCCCATCTCGTTGCTTCCCCACTCTCCCTATGGTTCATATTCTACCTCAGCCCCATGTCTCGCTTCCACCGGAAACGTCTCGCGCCTGCCTTGGCGAAACACTTCCGCTGCTGGAGGGGGGGAAGGATTCGCCGCCTGCCTGCTTCCAGCCGCCGCACGAGCCCCAGGGGGCGGTGGCCAAGCGTCTTCTCCCAGCGGCCGAACGTCTTCATCACGCCAATCACCTAACGCCTCCTCTGTTTCCGCCTGTTCCACCCCGCGTTCCCGTCACTGGAAATGGGCGATGCTTCACCAACGCCATCGACCGCTTTCCCCTTTAGAATCCCAGCCATCAGCTGTTTCAACTCCCGCATGTCCTTTTTCATCGCCTTACACTCCTCCTCAGCCCTCCGCCGACAATCCTCGTTAGCGGAGTCCGCTGAGCGACGTCGCTCTTCGCTGGCTACCTCCGCCACGCGCCGGCACTCCTCACCCGCTAGCAAATCTTGCAAAGTTTTCTCTATCGAATCAAAACAAGCATCAGCGCGCGTCGTCGCCATGGTGCGCCGACTGCTTCATGGTCCCGGGAATCCGGCAAGTCGGACCACTGATACGATCGTACATGATCGTCCCTCAAATTGCCGTAACGATGAGAATTAGGTTTACTAAGTAACAAGCAAAAAGACGAGAAACTCTTCTCCTCTCCCCTGATCCCTTACAAATGCTCACCCTAGTTCCCTAATGGGCTTGGGCCCTTTCTTCCATAGTCTGCCTGGTGTAGACCCTCCATTGGGCCTGTGTTGGCCCATCTGTATCAACATAATTCAAAACCAAATGAGTAGGACATGTTAGACCAGTATCCGTAAGAAGATTTTGAATTCATAGTACTTCAAAGGTGGTTTAGGCCATCGTATTCTACTTCACAACTAAACCTTGCAATCACATATTATTTTCCTTTTCCAAGTGCCTAGGTTACCACCAACGAAGGTGCAAAAGCCTGTAATGGACTTGCGATCATCCATATTACCTATATAATCAGCATTTGTATAGGTTTGAACCCAAAATGACCATGTCGTCAATAACATAACCCTTTTCATCCACCTTTATAGCTTTGTCCATGAAAGAGGGGTGGCTTAGCCCTGTTCCATGCACTAGTCCATGTTTAGACCGGTATATATCGGTCACCCCAATTATTGAATCCTTGATTCATAGCTGTATATTACTTGGCTACTTTATGTCATGATGTGTCCATCAATGTTTATAATAAATTCCTTCGAACAAAGATAGCTAAGTTGATAAGCACTTCATATCAAAAGTTGATAAGCACTTAATATATTGGGATATAGTTACTTTGCCTAAGATTAAAGGGGCATTGGTATTAGGGATATTGATAAAATAAGGTTATCTTTTATCTACCTACTGAGCTTATCTTTTCCTTAAAAATATTGAAAATTTATGTTAAAGTTGTTAATATAAAAAATGATAATTTGGATGATAGGGTAGCATCTGAAATGGTAGTCCCAGTTGAATTGAATTCTTGGTGAAAACTATTCTTCATTATAAGGGATTTAGAAAATGCATGGGCACCAGTTGCAACTATTCCAGTCAACAACACTTCTTCCTGCTAGGTGTCAACAAAACATCTTCATGGATCTCTCTCAGTTTGAATCGAAGCCAACTTCTATCCTAGGTACCATTGTTTAATTGAATGGTATCATGCGATTCTTTCTTACTAAGCTTCTTCGATCCTCCTACTCATATTGGTCCAGAATATGCATATATTCTGAGAACTTACTAGGTATACGAAGGGTCGAATCTCTAATCCTAAGAGTAAGGAATGTAGAAACTACGATCCATTTAGATCTAACAAAATAGATGAGTGAGCATCAAACTCGCTTATCTTCAACTAGTAAATTTGTTATCTACTAATTTGAGCTCTTATGTTGTTTAGATAAATTTGTTTTTTTGGTTTACACATCGTATTCTTGTGGCCCACAATAACCAACAATAATTCAATATTGTTGCCAACCTATCTTTGATTTTGCTAGCACCCCAACCATTAGCCCGAAAGGTACATCTAACATTATGACCAAAGTCGCCCTTGAGTACATTTTTGTCATTTTGCCTCTTTTTTTTAAAGCCAAAACTAATAGTAAAGTTCCTTGACATTATAAGTCTTGCGCCTCCACTAGATTCTGCTTTCAAGTAGTATTAATTGATTTATCATTTGGAAATAGTAGCTACTAAATAGTATACGCATGTAAATGTGACTTTAGTAATTAGTATATATTATTATGTTAGTGTATTTGTGTTCATTTTGCTCCTAATATATAAGTATATATTTAGTATAATATATTTCAACTATTTAGTAGGATCTTTTAATCTTGATCCCAAATAGGAACTCACATGGTTTAAAAAACCAATCTGTGTCGTGCAATATAGCTAGTTTGTATAGTTTGACCATGTATCAGTATTGATATATGGTTGATATTAGTATATAAATATAAATATATAAACATATAATAAACCGACCATACCACCATGTGTCCGCATGGACCAATATTTAAATCCTTCAAAACTCAATTATGATAGTCTTATGGATACTCCATTCTTACGGGGTGCAATTATTTCCAAGTTAAAGACCTATTGCAATAAAAAATTGTGGCTATTAAAAAAGCTAACCGGCCAATATCTTAAACCAAACTGAGCAGCCCTACATGGCATATGGCAATCTGATTTTTGACATCAAACGGGTGACACCATCCTTCAATTGCATTTTTTTTTTATTACAAACATTATTATGAGGAACTAATCAAGTAGCTGACTATTTAATTGTGAACAGTGATCAGAAGCAACTTAAAGATATTTCAAGTTTAGATCTTCTAGGCTAACTTTTTATACCTTTGGTCAGTATATAATTTCTTTTTATGGAATAGAAGGTTGATAACTTGACTAGTATATAGCAATGATGGTCTAGAAAACCAAACTATACTGAACAGTACAACCAATTTGAATTTGTACGGGTCCTAGTTCAACTATGGATCGAAAGTAGTTCAACTTGATTAGTATATATCAACCGGTATTATTGGTACCATATGTAAACCAGGTCTTGATTCGAACCGAATCATTTAGCAAAATGTAAAACTGGTTTTGAACTAATAGAATCGCTTAACCAATTTATCGGTTAACCATTTTGTAGTTGACCATTGTTTTTTAGTTAACTGTGTTATGACCGGTGACCAGTGATGGGTTGCTCGCAATGGGCGATGAGTGGTTGGCAACTAGCAACGGATGGCTAACAACGAGCGACGGGCAACCTGCAGGTGACCACCCACTCTAAATTTATTTTATATGTTTTTAATATATAACCAGTTGATTACCATTGGTTACTCTAAATTTATTTTATATGTTTTTAATATATAACCAGTTGATTACCATTGGTTCATTCAGCCAACCCCCAAGCCGGTCCCAAACCATAAACCAATCAACCTATAAGAAAAGCTACCCATTGGAAGAATTGTTCGGTTTAACTACATCTACAGTTCAGTTCCCGATTAACCATAGTTGAACCATTTTTTTAACACCCCTATGAGCTGACAATTGATCAATATATAAAACCATAATATCAAGTTATCAACTAAATTTACACAGGGTACCATATGTTGTGCCAATATGAAATTACACTCCTTCACCCCTCCCCATTCATGGCATACTATCAGTCAATGCAAATAAAAGGTGACAAAATAAGTTGCAAATTGCACAAAACATAAGAAAATTTAGTAATACATCCTATTGTCCAATAATAGTTACCTTGTCATATTGTACTTTCTTCTGAGGGTCTCGCAATGTCTATAATAACCAGTCCAAGAAAATAAATTAAGCCCAACATTAAAGCAATGCAAAATGCAAAATATTTTATGAAATCTGACCTCATATGCATCTCTTATTTCTTGAAACTTTCTCTTCGATGTTGGATTATTCTTGTTTGCATCTGGATGGTACTTCTTGGCGAGCTTAAAATTTAGATAAGTAACAAAAAATTCCTCAGCTTAGACTATGGAAAAACTTATAGATAAGCTATAGACCAAAAGATAAAAACTCGTACAAGATCAAATTAGCTTAGAAGCAGCAGTAATAACTTATAACAAACTAATTAAGCTTGTCTTTGCCCATGAGGTTAACCAAAAATGAATAAACAATAGTCATTAGCCATCAATTCATCTATCACTTTCAAGGAGATTGATCCACATAGCATGTCAGATCTTTTGTTACGATAACGTGAGGTTATAAGGTCCATGAAGTGATGGAATAAATGAAGCATCTTGGCTATCCATGAATTTATGATACTAGATCATGTTTACATGTAGAGGAGGTAATGAAATGCTTAACCTGCGATGTAAGCTGCCTGGCATATAGAGTTTCAAAACATCTATACACCATATATATGGCTTGCAAGCCCGTTTCAGTCTTCCACAATGTTAGGATATATATTTTTTGTAAAGCCCAGTATTTGCATTCCACAATTAGCACAAGCCAATTATTCATTCATGATAAGATAAGAAAAAATCAGCGGGAAAGAATAACTGTCTAGAAGTCAAAATCATGTTTTATAATCTCAGTATCAAAATCCGTCTCCGTCCATACTAAGACAATCAGACAGGTACAATCTTGGGTGCCAATGCAGCTAGTCTCGACTATGCCATTGATGCCGACACTAGTGCACTGGTACAAGTAACCACATCATGGAGTAGTGCTGACCAGCACAGGTAAAGACTTGATGCCACAGTCAAAATATGAAACAAAATACCAACCCCATGAAATGCCTTCTTGATGTCATCTAATGAAGCATCTTTTGAAACACCAAGGATTTCATAGTAGTCATGTTCTTTGACAAAAAGAGGTCCTTCACAAAAAGAAATATCAAAGTGAGTATTTCATTAACAAAGCATGTAGCATGTCTCGTGATCAGGAACAACATTGTTTGAATTAATAAATCACCTGTTGCATGAAATGATCGACTTAACAAATATGTTGTCAATCTCAAAAGATCATTAGTTCTTCCTATAATGCCAGGATTGTTTTCATAACCTACAAAAAAGTGATCAAAAGAATCATATTCTAATAATAAATGTCATATTTAAATCGAAGAGTAATCTTAATGGAACATTTCTAACTTGAACGAACTCTGTTATTTTATGGCACTAAAAGATTGTTCTTCATAGAATACTAAACAATGAAGTTATTATAACCAAATCGCACATGGATCCAATTAAGTCTTGGAACACTACTAACACACGAGCCAATTGTTAGAGCCAATTCTAAAATGTGTGAAAATTGTTCATTTACAAAGATTCTTGATCTTGAAGGCACAATATATTGATTATACACAAGCTTTATGGTGAAAAACAAATAGTGTCAACAGTTGCAACTTCACATCAAAGTGTAAGAACAATGGCAGCAAAATTTTTTGTCTATGACATGATAATACCAAGGAATAAAATACGGTCTATACCATGGTTTAAGATACCAGTCTGGTATCGACCGGTTTGTCCGGTTTATACCGGTCCGGTGGATAATCGGTCCTTGAACGGTTTCAGCTTAAACCTTTGAAAACCAACTAGTACAGTTTTGGACTGATACAAAACTGGCCGGTTTTATCTGGTACATATTGTTTAATATTAAATCTTAATTAAAATATTTTTATATTTAAATATTATTTTTTAAATAAAAATTAATATTTAACCGGTTTTCAACAGGTACCGATATATACCAGTCTGGCGACCAATCGGACAAAGCTACTGGACCGTTATCTTAAACTATGGTCTATAAGGATCGAGGAACCAGTCTGATATCTGCCGATTCCTCTGGTTGGTACCGGTCCGGCAAAGCACCGTCACCGGAGCATGGCTCGGAGCACAGAAGCAGCGAACGGCGGCGCGGCGGCAGCGTAAGCTTTGTTCCCGCTGCTAGAAGGAAGCTTCCGCCGCCGCCCTTCCGCTGCCGCCCACTTCACCGGGCCAGTTTTACGATCCTTGGTCTATACTACACACCAGAAGTTGTATATATTTGTACCGGCAAAATACAAGGCTAGTATCGATATATATTAAATAGATAGTTGGTATATATAGTATAGGTACTGACCGATATGTATCGGTACCAACAATAGACTAGTATACTAGTATGGATCTATATCTTAAATCTTGGATAGTACAATACATAATTACTGAAATCTATTGCAGCAACAACAAGTTTCAAAACAAATAAAAGATTAAGATGAAATTAAAGGAATATGAGAAGAAAAATAGTTATAACAAAACATACTACTTTATACTTAACACTTTAACTTTAGATTTTTCCCAATTTCCACTCAACCTACGAATGATAAAAACCAAATCCTACAAGAAATGCCGATATGGACTCAATATACATCTTTTTTCCCACTACATTCTTCTACTACTCGTGGAGTTTAATGTTCTCCAAATAAGAGCCTGAAATCTTGATAATCATACACCTTAAATAATTTTTACATGATAACCTATGAGGTTATTAATATATCCATCAAGCTGACAACAGCTCATGCTTTCTGGTTTTTGCAACCTTAAGTTGATCTAGTGGCAATTATTCCAACAATCACATCTGTAGTACTAATAGAAGTAAAACTGAATTTTACCACTTGTGCAGAAGGTTACAACGCACTCATCTTTGTATACACTTAAGGGCACTTTTTTTAGTAAAAACTCTTGTGCAGAGAGTTTCATCAACCCACATCCTCACATGCTTCTGGCCTCAGGTCACATGAGTTAACATTCTTAAATTCTCTTTAGAATAAAAAAATCATTTTTTATAGAAACTTCACTTAATGTCATAAAAAAATTGTAAGTCTGTTTACTAGAACAAATAACCTTAAACATAATGTTTATAGAAGAGATTATGAATTCTGTTTCATGCTAATCTAAATCAATATCCAACTTAACCTGCATATTAAGCTTTCGAATAGCCACCTTATCCATGTCCAAGAGAGTACCCTATGTAGCCAGAAATTTGTACAATTGCCCCACAGGAAAATATTAGCTATTAGTTCAGTTTAATAGTTCATCGGTAACGAAACCATAGAGCATTCAAGAAGTACAAGAAATTTGACAAAATGGTCAAAAGAACTAGTTGGTGAAATGATTACGTGTAGACAGGTGAGAAATTTTTCTTATGAATGGCGACATAGTATCTTTCCGCCCCCTTACGAGATCCAGTTGGAAACCCACGATCGGAGACGACCAACTCCCAACCTACAACAAAGCAACGAGTAAGCAATTGGAACAAGGCACTCGTTAATCTCTCAATGTGTAATCAATTGATTCAAACCTTCTGTGAAAGGAGAAGAAGAGATCTTTTATGTGATCCGAGCCACTGTAATCTACCCATCAATGGCTTACGGAACCAAATCTCGATCAACAGCGTGAAAGAGGAATGGAATTAAGTACTCAGAAGACAAGCATACAGAAACATGGAAACACAAGAAACCTCTGCCTCGCGAGAAAAAGCGACATGGTCTGCCGAGATGAGGATATGTTGAACGGGAGGGAAGGCGGCGACGGCGATGGCAAGCCACAAGCGAACTGGCGAGCGTCTGACACGGAGGTTATGACCAAACGCCTCCTCTCGTCCGGTGTAGACCTGACTTCGGGTTCGGATTAGCAATAATAACGCGTCGTGTCCGCCGTAGCTCAGTCATCCAAACATAACTTGTTCTGTATATAATCGGATTAACTTAGCCCTGTTCTGAAATAATTTAGGTGTGCTGAACTTTATTGTAATGTGATGTTGTATAAACTGTTTGATAAATAATTTTTTAATTATTATTATTTTTTATCATAATTTAAAGCTGTTTGGTAAATTTTTTACTATTGTTGTTATCAAATATAAAAATGACCAAACAGTATATATATTATTTAAAAATTTAATAAACTTATTTTAGAATAATATTATAAATAAATAATATTTTTAATAATTGTATTAAAAGAATTTTATAATCATATCAAAGTTTTAAATATAAAGTGGGTATTAGAATACATCCACAAACAAAAAAAGAACAATGTCTCTTTGATCCCTTATCTCTTATGCTATTACATGCATCATTCATTCCTCTTTTCTATCAAAGCTATTTCATTTCGTAAATCATCCATCTCCCTTGAACCACTTCTTGATGGCCCCTCATTTGCCTTATAGTTTGCTCTATCATTTAAAACATCTACAGGAAAATAATTAGGATTGTGTTGTAACAAGACACATGCAGGATCCGTCTTAGATTGTCTCAGAAAATTGTGCAAAGCAATAGTCGCAATAACAATGTCCCTCTACTTTTCAAATGAGAATGATGGCATGTTCCGTAAGATTTTAAACCTTACTTTCCAAATATCAATACTACGTTCAAAACAACCTCGAAGCGATGAATGAGCTCGGTTAAAGTGTTCTTGCATCACTACCGGTGGTCCATCACATTGAAAATTAGGAAGATGATATCGTGTTCTTCCCTTATATGGTGCGAGATATCCTTTCACATGAGCATAACCAACATCAAATAAATAATATTTGCTTGTAAGAATGTATTTCAACTAATATGTTAATCACATATTTATGACCAAAAGAATTATATTAAATTCAAAATATGTAAGAGACAAATACAATTACCAGGTGGTGGTTTCGGAAAATTCATATTTGGATGAGTGATGGCATAATTCAATATACATGAATCATCATAAACCTCTCTTAGCTCAACTGCAGTTCCAGTCTTTCTTGTTGGTAATTTTACCCTTTTTGGAGCCTTTCCACACGGTGACTCATCATAAATATTTTGTTTTTCTTTCCTACCAAAATTTTCTTGAGGGTCACCAGCAAGTATATCATCTAAAGTCTTATCTAATTCTTCATAATTTGAATCCCCAGCTGGCTCCAAATTTATTGTGTCATCAATGAATGGAATATCTTGGCTAGAGAGGTTTTCTTACATTTTGCTATGAGACGATGCCCATGCATAATCTCGAGTAGCCAAAATATCTCCAAACATTATTTCATATTTAGAAAATAATTCATGTTCTGTTTCTTCTTTTTTGAACTTGGCAAAACTAGAATCAACCTATAATAAAGAGATAATGAAAAATTAACATAGTGATGCTAAAAAAAAATAACAAATAAATAGATATAGAATAAAAAGAACAAAAAGTACTACCTGGATTTTTTACACCCACCATTTTTCGTCTGCATCAATTATTCCCTTATATGGATTCTATCCTAGTGTCACGCCCTTTTTCCCCCATTGCCTCCATGTAGGCAAATTCAGCGTGGGACTGTGCGCCAATCCCCAAAATTTTTCGGGCGTGCTGGCTGGAAGAGGCCTCGTCGCCTCATCCCTCATCCCTCATTTGCGGAAGCGTGTTTGGATTGTCTTCGACGGTGGTGAAGTTGCCAGAAGAGACTCATCAGAATAGGGGAAAACCCTTTTATTCAACAATAATAAGAGTTACAAAACCCCTCTGATCCTCTATTCGGATCCCTCTCACTTGGAGCTCTCCCGGTTTCGCTCCCTCTCTCTCCAGATCTTTCAGACCTCTTCGACGGCGTCACACTCTCCATCGGAAAGAAAGGGCACTCTGCCCGGTGGAGACATTCAACCTCATGGGCTCCTCCACGCATCTCTGGATTAGGTACTTTCACCCGGCGCCTACGGGGGTGCTCTCTCCATGCACATGTGGGGTGCACTGCTGCACCACTACTCTAGATCCCTCGCTCGGATCCCCTCCTGCAGATCCCTCCTGGATCTTTCTCAGTCTCGGGAGCTTTTCTCCCAGATCCACCTCTCTCCCTCTAGCTCCTCCTTCGCCCACTCGTGGGACATTTATAGGGCAAGGAGGACGAGCCGCCACGTCCTCTCCTTGCCGAGTCTTCTGCCAAAGCCGCCTTGCCGCGAAGACCATCGCATCTGCTCCGTGCCCGAGAAAGACGCTCACTGCCTTAAGCCTACAAATCACGCCTCGCGCGTGATCCGTTCTCCTCTGCTCTTCCGCGTCTTCCGGGTGGAGCCGCCGAGCTCCCCGCCTCCTTCTCCTCCGATAGATCCGCCGAGGACCTCGCCAGAGCTCGAAGAAGGCGGAAACATCCGCCTCCACACTTCATCCCCTGCCTCATGCCAAGTCACCTGCAAACGCCGCTTCTTCCGCGGGCGCCGACACTGCCCAAGTCGCACGCGTCCGCAAGTCTCACTGCCTTGAGGAAGCGGCGTCTGTTTCTTGCGCTCGAGACCTCGTCCGCCACCTCCCACCCGCGAGAATACCACTGCCGCTCGTCCGCGTCTCCTCTGTCGAAACCGCGTCTGAGAATCTCGCCAGGCGCAGCCGTCCGCCACCTGGCTCCAAAGCCTCTGCGCGTCTGCCGGGGAAGACGACGCAACGAGAGCTTGGTCAATATCTGATTTTGACCAGCTGATTTCACCAAATCAGGCTCCTCTTTTCCGTCTACGCGGCATGGGCTTGGGCCGCCGCCCAGCCCCACTGCATTTGGCCTGGCCCTGGAAAAATTAGCATCACACCTAGACTGGTCTCTTTTCCAATTAATTGCCTCCATTTTTTTCTATGTATTCTTCAGTTGTTCCCACTTATTTTTTAATTGGATTTTCTCACACTTTAAATTTATTTTGCTCTGAAACTTTGAGACCAAAAACTTCTACCCTCGAGCATTAAAGTGAGTACTAGGACACATCCCATTATGAATTGCCTCAATACATATGTCACAAAAAAATATAAGTGTTCTTCTTATCCCATTCTGTTTTTGTTTTTGCCTCCATGTTACAAGTTACCCATCAATTCCAAGTGCTTGACCTTTAATAGTTAAGATAGTAACATTAGTACTGTCAACATAATTACAATCAAGATACTAATAGCAATCAATCAAGATACTAATAACAATCAGTCAACATTACCAGGCTTTAAGGGTGACGGAATTAAAAAGTGTGAAGGTATGTTCTCCATGATGTGTAGTCTTTTGGCCTCTGAGTACTCTTGAAGTTAATATTTATCGATATGATTATCTGAGGTTTATTAATTCTATGACCTTACACTTTTAGGTTTCATAATAGATTGAGGTTCTAATTTTCAATCCATCTGTCTATACTTGCTAACTAGCAAAACATTTAATTTGTTTGATCATCTATAGTTTTTTTTTAATCAGGTTCAGTATTGTTTATAGTTTTCCACTAAAAGAAGATCCTAATGATGTACTTAAAATATTCTTTGAATGCATCTGTCATGGTGATCTATTATACATGAAGGAACAGGATAGTAGCAAAACGAAAATCCCTAATTTCGTTTATCTTCAGCTTTCATTGTATGCACATCAGAATCATATAGCACTAATTTTTAGGTACATGTTCTAGTGTGGTATGAGCAATTAAGAAATATCTGAAATCTGAAATAATACCAAAAGTTTGATTTCAACAAAAACCCATCTAACACTACCAGCAGATGAATAGACAACATTTTTTATTGTACTGCTACCAAGGCCAAACATTTGAGAAGGGATAGAATGATCATATAAGAAATAACTATGATTGAAACCTCTACAATTCAGAAATGTTTTTGCAAGGTATCAAAAGAATACACATCTATAACAACATTATCACTACTGACAACACAACAATACCGTTGTATCTTCAGTTAGATATTGCAATTACCAACATAAAAGCAATTTGCCTCACTATTTGAATCTACTAACATATATGACTACTATAGTAGGTATTTCCAGTAGGTATTTCCAAAACACGCCTTACCATTTTTCTACATAAGATAGCCTATTTATATGGAGGCATCAAGTTATCATCCCATAATACAATACGATTTCTTAACCATTATTGCAGCTATTTGAGCAAGCTATGATCCTGAGTTCCCCTAAGCTTCCATTGGTGGCTTTGCTAATGATAGTGGTACTTGAAAATAAATGAAGAGATATTGATCTCTTTCTCTACACCATTGTAATTATGTGACTTTGCATTCAACATCCTAGTTCCCTTAGCTGCATCAAATGTTGTCTCTACATTAGGTGTCACAGTTTGTTCCCTATAGGCAATGCAATTAGTTGCCTACTAGTCACCACTTTGCTTCCTTCTGCGGTTTGTATATACACCTCTCCTCTCCTTCTCTAAATTACTACTGCAACCTTCTATTGCCACAAATCCTTTCTCTCTGTTTATTATCATCTTCACTAGCACAACAAAATATAGTGGGTCAATAACTATATGCCTCCTCTTCAATGCTAGTGCATCTACCAACATTTTTTGCTTTCTCTTGCTGTGCTAATGTTAAGTTGTTTTTATATAGGAATTTATATGCGATTTTTATTGTTATATCTTCACTATTCTAGCATTTACACCTTATTTACATGGAATTATTGCTTTATCTTCGGAATCTACACTCTTTGGTGTTTTTGCATCATTTAAGGGAAGAAGCGAGGTAATGCGACCGTTTTCAGCTGAATCAGTATCCTCAGAAAGAACCACGTCCCACCCGGTGACCAGAATCACACCCCGTGGCTTCTATGTCGCTTGGTACCGATTTTCCAAACTTTACCCTTCGCCTTCTCCACGTCAGATAGAAGGTTTCAAAAGGGCAATTGAGGAATTCGACAGAGAGGAGGGGGGACAAAAATGCAAAAGCCCTATTCACGTAGGGGGGATCGCGAAAAAACAGACACACACGGAAGAAAAGAGGGCGGCGACTGAGGAAGGAGCTGAGGAAGAAGCTCTCCACCACGAGAGCGTGGAGAGGGCAGACCACCGATCAGAGGAAGAGGAGGGTCTTACCAGGCGGCTTCTTCCCCTAAGAGGGAGTCTTACCTTCCTTTTCTCATCTATCTCATTCACCGGATTATCCATGGATGTATCTACTGGATTGATGGATGCTTTACTTTGGAACATGAGTATGACAGCTTAAATCTTGTTTCAGGGCTAGGGGAAGCCATTTGAATGTTTTATGCATGTATTGTAATTACATTTTGTAAACCCTAGATTGTCTTACTTTGCCTAGTTAGACCTCTTGAATGAAGATTACCTTGTTGCTTTCTTCATCATTTAGATATCCGGTATTGCCGAGAGGCACATCTAGATGTTTGATAACCTAGGCTAGGGTACCTCGATCATCGCACGAGAGTGGTTGATGAGGTACGGGTAGTGCATACCATTTTGTGCTCATTGGGTTTGTTCGGGTAGGCGTACTACGAGGGTAGGTGTTGAACCGTATAAACACCTTGTTGCATCGCCTGAGAGGGGACAACATATACACATGATAGGATATTATGCACAATCCGGCACTTATTGAGTTTACTCGGTTATGCGGCCTACGACGGTAGACGCTAAATCGGGTAAACTCCTAGTCGCAAGTTGCATTGCTCGAGAGAGGACGACTTGCGCACCCTTGGATTGCCCTAGGACTCAATAGAGGGGACTTTTTACATTGTTATTTTATTCATGCATAACACATCAAAGTGGTGGACCCTAGCCCTGATCTCTTGCATCCTTGGATCCTTAGCTGTACTATTACATTGCTTTCCTCTTTAGTTACCTTGCTTTATTGTTTAGCTCTAATTTAGCAACTATTTCAAAACCATCAAAGGATTGTTTAGTTTGTGATAACAAAATCAGTCAGTACTTGGTATTTGGTCCCTATGGGATCGATATATTTATATTACTTCGATAGTCCATATACTTGCGGAACGGCTATCAGCTAAGTAGCACTTTTTCATTTTTACATGAATAAGTAGCATTTTTACCACCGTATGCAAGCTATTGCATGAGCATGGAAAGAAAGAAAAATCCGGGAGCCTTTAAACAATAATGTAACCTAATGGAGAGGAAAGAAAGATCTAGGAGAGATGAACCTATTTTTCTTGGAGAGGAGCTTGTTTTCGTCCGCCGCTCTTAGTGATGTTGCTGGCTCCCTCTTTCCACTTGTCCGAAACGATCACTTTCCCTAGCTTCTTCTTACTTGGATCTTCCCTTCCCGAAAGCTTCCGCAGAGAATATGAGAAGCTGGACTTCCACCACCAATAGAAGAAACTCTTCGAGGAAGAAGCTGGACTTCCGCCACCAAGGGAAGAAACTCTTCGGGGAAGAAAATGCGAAGCTGGAAAAGCTCTCAGCTAGATTCACGGATGAAGATGAGAAGCTAGAAAAGTGGAAGCTGAAAAAGCTTCTTTTTGTTGCTTTTGCAGCTTTTAGCTTTTTTCTGCTTTGTCAGCTGCAGCTTAACTTTACCAAACAAAATTTATTTAGCTTTTAGAACCAAAGCTGCTTTAAAGCAGTTGTGAAGCGGGGCCAAACAGGCCCTTAGAGTGCCCCTGTTTTAAAGTTGATTTTAAATAGTTTTTAAACATAAAGTAGTTAGAAAACTATTTAGTAATGAAAAGGAAAAAAATAATAAAAAAGCAGAAGTTAAGAAGGCTACAATTTGATGCTTTTACAGCTTCTGCTTCTTTAAAAAATAATTTAGATAATTTGGCTTAAAATTTTAGGTATTATTATTTTAAATAATTTAACATTTTAACACTAAAAAATTAAAATATATTATTATTTTAAATAATTTAAAATAATATAATTATTTATTATTTTAAATTTTTATATCAATGAAAAAGTTATTAACTAAATATCTTGTGAATTTTAACAGTGGAGTACATTATAGTATATAATACAACACAGTTTAACACAATTATAAAACTATTAACAATAGGACCAAATAGTTTCTTAATGCAATCCGATTAACTAGGGCTATGTATTACCCCTGCCGCGGGAGGGCAGTAGAGGGAAGAGCCAATAAGGACTGCAAACAATAAGAGCCTAGAGAAAAGAGAGGGAGGGGGCGGCGACGATGGAAAGGAAGTCAAGAGAGAGGGCAACAAACGGATAAAACTTCTCAGCGTTGCCCATTGAGAATAAATAAAAAAGAGAAATCATACCCCTTCAAATGTGCTTTGAATGCTATAAACTTTTTTTTGGGATTAGTGCAATGTGCACAACACAAATCCCCATACTTCTAAAACACATTTGAAAGGGAAAACTTGTTGTGTGCGGTGGCCCCGCATCATGCGGTGGCTGTGGCCACCACACACACATAAATTGGGATGTGTGACACATCCCAATTTATGTGTGTGTGGTGGCCACAGCCACCGCATGATGCGGGGCCACCGCACACAACAATTTTCCTATGAAGGGAGTATGATTTTCTCTTTTTATTTATTTTTAGCGGGGTACCACTGAGAAGTTTTATCCCCTACACATGACTAAATCCAGTAAATTCATGCCCATGGACAATATGCTAGATAATATATTATGACTGACAAAATATAATAGACTCATTAATGCGATACGACACGACATGAGATTTATAAGTCTAGATTAGATTAATCATGTTTTGTATTGCAAATGTGTTGACATGTTTATGATCTATCCAATTTGATATCGTGTCGTGTTGGTGGGTCAACCTGTGTAACCCGTATTATATATATATATATATATATATATATATATATACCAAATTTCATGTATGTAAGATAATTTATATTATAACGTATTGTATCATGTTGTGTCACTTGTTAAATAAGTAAGTTGCGTTTGTATTTTATATATTGACTCATATAAATAAGTAGGTCATGTTTATGTCAAGTATAATTGTGTGACGTATTAAATATGATACAACCTATTATGACCAATCTGTTATTATGCAACGAATATAGGCCCCACCTGTTGAAAAAAAATACCACTCAGACAGACCCACTCTAGCACTGTGGCCAATCCAATCTATTACTGCAGGCGATCTAGACCTAATCCACTCCAGGCCCGGTCACCAGCCCAACTTAGGTGAAAGAAAGGCTATAAATTTCGCCTACATTCAACTCATATTTTCAAAGCTAATATTCTCTTAAAACTTCTAAAATTCCTAAAATTTCTCACGTACCAACTCCAATGAATACTGATTAAGTCATTTCCTAATCAAATATTCATTAAAGAAATATTCACAAAGTCATTTACAGACGAGTATTCTTAACAAATATTCACAAAATATATATATTCTTAATTTCACAAATATCCACCGAAGTTTTTGTTTGCTCTGGAACAAAATTGTGAACTGAGAGATGGTGTTAAGTTGATAATATACAATTCCCAAAATTGTATAGAAGCTCATGAGGTCAACTCAAAATTTCATATATAGCTACAATCTATCTTTTCTTCCAAAAATGCATATATTGGAATGTGAAAAGAATTGGAATCAACTTAATATTGTCATGCCAATATCTTAAAAAGACTTATAAAGTCATTCTATAATTTTAATATGCTCATATTAAACTTTTAGAAATTGTCTTCAGATAGATAAAAAATTGTACATTCAAATCATGACGTCTCCAGAGAGGATCTGTTCATCTGTGTATAACATGAAGGTTGTGTGTGTGCAACATGAAATGTGAGAAGGTGCATTAAAGCAAACGGTGTAAAAAAAGAGAATATGCTGACAAGTATTTGGGTGTGGTGCTTTGATATTCTCTCTTCTTTTTTTTTTTCTTTTTTTTTTTTTTCGCCTCTTTGAGGTAATATGATATTCTGGCATATTAGTCGATGGGCATGAATTTGTCTGATCAAGCCATGTGTAGGCTGAAGACAGATTTGATTGAATCGAAATTGGGTTTTCAATTAAAATTGACTTTGGTTGGATTTGTAATCCCGTGTTACACATAAAATATCTATAAAATGACATAAAATATTTAAAATCAAAAGATCTATGCCTACTCAAAGACATAAAATAGTTATTTAGAAAATATTTAAAATAAATATGCATTTCTCTTTTTTTTGGATTGAATAGATAAAGCATTTTTTTTACATCTATACAATGATTTATTTTTTTAATATCTATCAAATGATTAAATTTTTTTAGGAGTTCAACGGCAAGAAAATCAGAATTACAAATTTCCTATCTTAAGGAAGAAGAGAAACATTGGGATAAAAAAGAGGAGAAAAAAACACAGATAGTAGTAATATTAGCAACATAGGATTTTTATATAATTTTTTTTATTTTTATATAATAAAATATGAATATATAAAAATAAATAAAAATATTGATGCATAAAATCAACCGATTAAATTAAACCCATTAAGTGCAGTTATGTGGAATTAATGGCAGCTTCTACACTCGTCGAGATTTTGGCTTCGATCTTTATCCGAAATAATCATTACTGTATGACGAGGATCAGTTTATGTTTCTTATTAATTAAAATTTGGATTGTAAAGTGATTTATTTGATGAGGATGAATCAGAATTATAGTTGCATCTTGTTTACCATTTTCTATGTAGGAACATGATCTTTACAGTCTTAATTATAAGAACAATTCAAAAATAAAATAAACAAATTGAGGACCAAATGGTATACAAAATAAAATTATTGATCAGATTAATGCACTCTCTTCAATTTGAAAGTGAAATGTTGCCTGCGAAACTTTCCCAAGCATGAACACAAATACACAGGAATCAGGTCTGAACTTCAATCAATCATCCGGCATGGAATGTTTGCTGATAAGTTCACAGTGGAATCTGCATTGGAATAGCCAACGAATACTCAGCCTTAAAATCAGATAATCTCCGTAACATTGCGCGGCGAAAGGAGCAGAGTTAATTTCATCATCAATTTTTCTGTGTTTATTGCAGTTCAATTTGGTTTTCCACTCATTGATGGGCTATAAAAGACAAAGCTTGATGTTCCAAACAGAGAACATGATTAGAGTTTTAAGATACATATTTACAATATAGTGAATAAAAGGATCAAGATCTACCTTGTATTGTTAGCCTTCTAAGGCACTGATTTTGTCAATACTTTCTTTTTTAGCAGTAGCGATATCCAGTGAGTTACTGTCTTTAGTAGCTAGCATATATTGTTCATACTTCGCTTCCTCACACTTAATAGCAGCTCGCTTGCAGGCTTTAATACAACCTGAAAAGACAAAAAGGTTCCCGAGTTGTATCTGGTGATTGTTATGGTTAACAAAAGCAAGCTAAAGGGTTATCCACATGTAGTTTAGGCAAATAGGAAATCAGTGAGAGACTGATCTTCAACAAAAAAGAAATTTTATAGGTTCCATCCAATACAAAGTAAAATGTTGAGATAGATATCATCACCCAAAGAAGAGATATGTGATGAACTCAGACGTCGTAGTGTATGGACATTGTAATGTATCTAAAAAATTCCAATTGGCAACAATAACTTAACAAATTGACCACTACGCTTTCTGCATTTAAGATGACTGTCATAGATCAAAAAGAACAACTTATGTCACAATCCAATAAAGTACAGTAGCTACTGTCAAAAATAACCTAAAACTGTCAAACATAACTGGAAGGAGAAAAAATAGTATGGATTTTGCACACAGTGAACATCCATTTCCTTCTGTGTACTATATAATATCCTACAATAGAAAAAAAAATTCATTTTGCTTTCGACTAGTATATTATTCTCAAGACTTAAGGGTATAAATGCAAGCCTAGTAATACAGAGTAGAACGGACTCGAAGAATAGTATACGAAGTGTCTTTCTGTATGTTCACTACATCGTAACAAAAGAAAGAAAGATTAATATGGCAAGGAGCACAAGTAACATTTTAAAAGTTTTGCTACAAAACAAGTGTTTTTTCAATGTACTCAGAAAATTTAGCAAATAATCATAGAATAAACATAGGAAAACTATGTAATTGAAAAACTTGTTTCCTGCCAGGGGAAATTTACTCACCACTCAAGTCAAGTAAATTGAACATAGCTGGCAAATTCGCAATGCTCTTGATCATAGTTATAGCAGTCCAAACTTTTTGGTAATCTGCACGAGAAGTTCGGATGATGCATATTTTTGTTGTGGCATTCATATACTTCACTGCATAATTCAACATACATGAGAGTTAAGGTATAAATTTGCTAAACAAAAAGACGGAAATGATGAGTACCCAAGAAAGATCCAAGTGACGAAGCTAGGCCACACTCCCCAAAATTTAAATGAATGCTATCCTTGATAGCCTTCGTGACATTGTTTGAGCTAATAATCTTTCTTGCATCACCACCAAGCAGGTCTCTTTCTCCGTTTATAAATATCTCCATCACCATATATCTATTCTTAAATTGCACCATCTTGTTTTACTTGTATACTTCGATCTATATTTTCAGATAAACACAATCAATATACATGAAATTTAGACGTAAAATTGTGGAATTAATGCAATCACATGAAAAGTTATCTTACAAAGCGATTCCAGGAAAATAATAATTCAGAAGTCCTCAATTCACCCTTCATAGTATACTTGACGTACTATTACTAACACTCATCGTATGAGAGAACCAAGAACAATTGAAGAAGCCAAAAAAGGAGTGCGAAACATTAAAGATCTAACCAATCTTTTGCAGTTTGTGGCCACTGTTGTTGCTTGGCGTTGTTCAATTTCACTGAAAATTTACTAAATTCAAAAGCTAGGCCCTAGAAAAGTATTTTAGCAATAAGTCATAACTATCAAGTCGAGGACTGTGTTTGTATACCTAATAAACGAACACTTGGTTGCTTACATGTGAGGATTCATATCGAAATTAATGGACAAGTTTTAGGTATCAATAAGTTCACTTGAATCGTGCAATCAAATACCAAAGCCAAGTAATTTACAGCAGGCAGAGAACGCTAGAGTGGCAGCACAGCGGTGGCAAAAATTGGGGACATCCAGTGAAATCGAAGATGCAGGCCAGGAAATCAACTCCCACCTGACCCGATTAACTGAGGTGGTATGTTACCCTGCCGAGGAAGGGAGTGGCAGAGGGGAGAGCCGATAGAGAGGAAAGGAGAAGGAGAGTGGGCGGTAGGCAAAGAGAGTCGAGAGAGAGGAGGGAGGGAGGGAGGGTGGTGGTGACAGCAGAGGGGGAGTCAAGAGAGAGGGCGGCGGACAAGGGGTCAAGAGAGAGAAAAAGGGCATCAGAGAAGGAGGCGTGGGTGGCGGAAGAGAGGAAGAGAGAAAAGAGGGTTTTGCGGAAAAGGGCGATTAACAATTGTCAGACCCTTGGAAGAGTGGGCCAAGCCTAACCCAAGCCCAAACCAAAGAAACGGAAAAGAGACCCATTCGCAGCCCAAATGAGGCGGCCGTCACCCGAGAAGGCATTGTCTTCTCTGAACTTCCTACCGAGCTATGAACGGTGCGGCGACACCAGTGGAGACGCGAGCTTCTCGCTAGGGCTATGCATGGTTTGGTCAGCATTTTTTTTATCCTGAACCGATCGGAAATTATAACCATTCCCGAACCGTTGAACCGGTGAACCGGTTTTTCGGTTCGGTTAACCAACGGTTTTCGGTGAACCAGTAATTATAAAAAAAAAATTTACCCATTAATATTCATAGCTATATTTTCATTAAAAAACAAATTCAATCTTGTTTAAGTCAAACATGTCTCCACAAAAATTAAATCCAATAATAGAACAGCATTATACTTGCATCAGATTAAAATTTTCAATGCTTTTTCATTCAAAAATAGGGTATTTACTCTTTGCTCTTCCTCTTTTCCTTGTTTTTACTATTGGATGATTAATTGTTTTTCCCAACTTCCTCAGGAGATTAACGTGGCAGAGGCAGATTCTTAGTGTGAAGATATGAATACTCTGAGACATCTTTGTTAGTACTCAGTCGTGTGCTTCGGCCTTCGATGTGAATATGTGATGCAACAATGCAGCTCAGGAATGGTGATTTCACACTTGGAAACTAGGGTTTCTGTGTGGTACGAAGGTCCGCCGAAGAACCCTAAGTCCGAGGCATGATAACAATTATATGATTAAGCACGTAATTAATCGCGATTGAATTGGTCAAACCGAGAATTAATTATCTTTGACATGGAGTGCCGCTGGTGCATGTGCCTTGGACCTGTTTTTCTGCCGCGCATAACTAATGGTGGCTATCATCCCACATGAAAAGAGGAAAAACAATATTATATTTAATTAATATTTGAAATATATTTTATGAAATTAGAACTAATATCTAAAATATAACTAATGTCTACGTAAAAAAGTGTCGCTCTTCTGCTAAGACTTCTTTTTAAGAATCCACATGCCATTGGCCACGAGGGGGTCGACGGCAATGAGCAATGGATCGTTCTCGTTCCATTAAAAAAAAAAAAAAACGTTCCATTCCCATCAGCCGCAATTCTCGCGTACGCCGCCAATCTCGTGGCACGCGGCCAGGCGTGAACCCCGCCTACGCCATCAATCTACTTCTATGCATGCTCGTGTATAAAATGGAGGAAGCACGCGCTCAATCTCCTCACAGTACAATCAACCTCACTAAAAATGGAGATCCACGGCAGCGCCGCTGCTCTGCTCTTGACCATTCTCCTGCTCTGTAGTAACTCCTGTAATGGCGCATCGGAAGGACCTCTCCAGGAGTCGAACTTAACCGCAGTAGAGTTCATAAGAAGGTCCTGCGAAGCAACGGAGTACCCCGCCCTCTGCACCGCCTCCCTCTCGGCCCACGCCGCAACTATCGGCACCAGCCCCGCGCAGCTCGCCCACGCCGCCCTCTCCGTCAGCCTCGCCAGCGCACGCTCCGCCTCGGCCTCGCTCACGCGGGCGCTCGCTGCCCGGCGGCGCTCGGTGCTGGCGCCCCGCGCCGCGGCCGCCGTGAGGGACTGCGTGGAGAACCTGGGCGACGCGGTGGAGGAGCTGAGGGAGTCGCTGGCGACGATGGGGCGCCTGGGAGGCTCGGGCGGGAAGGACGCTGCGTATCAGATCAACAGCGTGCAGACGTGGGTCAGCGCGGCCCTCACCGACGAAGACACGTGCATGGACGGGTTCGACGGCGCCGACGCAGACGACGGCGAGGTGAAGGAGATGGTGAGGAGGCGCGTGGTGAAGGTGGCGAGGTTGTTGAGCAACGCGTTGGCCCTCATAAATGGCTTAGCTTCCTCACTATCCCATCCTTAATTGATACGGATTAATGCTCTAAGTAATTAGATTTTTGTTTAATATATCAATATTAATTATGTACTTAACTAAAAAAATGCGTGGGTTTGTGAGCTTGAATTCAGAGTTAGTGGTGTTAATTTTGTATAAAATGGACCAGAAGAACTCTTTATCATCTAAGTTGTAACATTTGTCATATATGTGAATATTAAGATTTCTACGCAGGAACAGGTCTAGATTTTTTTTCTTTCTCTCTTTTAAGAGACTCTTAGGCTAGGTTTCGATTGAATGAAATTTACGGTGAAAAGGATGAAAAGTGCAATGAATATAAATGATTTTTCATCTAAATTTATTGTACTTTTCATTCTTTTCATAAATTCCATCCAGACTCTTAGTCTCTAGATTTATTCCTTTGTCATGACTAAAGTGCCTCTCTGTCATACATAACTTCACCTAGTAGTCCTACTCTTTCCCATTGCAGCATCCCTACTTTCCAACCTTCTCTCCCCATCTCACATCTACGCTCTTCACGCTTCCCTTTCCTCCCTCGTTTCCTTCTATTGGTATTGTGGTTTTCCTATTTCAGTGTCATCGATAATGGTCTTATCTGCCGACATAGGAGCAGAAGGAACTGGAACAATGCCAAGCTCCCGCTCCTTCCTTTCTTTCTTCTTCAACATCAGCTCCTTCTCCCCCTTTGATCCTGTAGCTACAGTCTCTATTGGCTGCTGCTCAGCCTAACTTTGCACTTTTTCCTTTCTTCTCCTTCAACATCAGCTCCTTCTCCACCTTTGATTTCATAGCAACAGCCTCTCTAGCCTTCAACATCAGCTCCTTCTACACTTCTGATCTGAAATTTGCTAAGTTCTCTGAGATTTGTATGAGCCAGAGAATAGGCTGTTGCTATGAGATCAAAAGGTGCAAGGGAGCTGATGTTGAAGGGGACAGAAAGAAAGAAAAGAGCACCAGCTCCGGCGCACTGGTTCTCCTGATAGAGAGGTAATCATCTCTCGACAGATTGTCATGCTCCTTCTCTATCATATGCATGAGGGAGAGACCGTAAGAAAGGGAAAAGCTGAAAGAATTAGGTGCATCATCCTTGAACGCTGCTGCAAATCGTGGGTGTTGCATTTTTCTTATGGTAGCGTCATCGTTAAATCTCTATTTCTCGAAACGTCACTAGCCACTACTGATCACCGCTCTATCACCAGCACCTCATTACTGCCTTTGCTGCCTTGATATTGCCCCTGTTCAAGACTCCAGAGATCTGTGCAGCTCCTAGTAGCTTCGATCGAAACTTCTCTCGGCGAATCATCACCATCATCAGCTCTGAAAGGAATAGCTATTTTTTTTTCTTTTTTTAAGAAAAGGTTTGATATAACACTGCTTTTGCCGCAGCCGCACTGCTCGTCGCACGGCCTCTCGCTGGCTCTTCAGCATATTGACTGTGGCTACATCCACCATGAATAAGAATATTTATCAAGTCAACGAAAGTTGAAATTAAATAAATATTTATAAAAAAATATTTATAATAGATAAATATTCAGTGAAAAATAAAACAAATATTAAAAAAATATTTATTAAATAATATATCAAATTAGATAAATATTCACATGTCATTTGCTTATTGAATATTTATCAAATATCATATTGAACAGATAAAAATTCACATATCCTTTACGCATTGAATATTTATCAAATGTCATATTGAACAAATAAATATTATATCTTTGTCGTAGAAGAATATTTATTGAATCGATATATCAAATTAAATAGGTATTCATAGGCTGGATATTCATTCCTAAAATTCTCAAACCCTATAAATATTTATAGGCCATTTCTTAGGCCGCATATTTATAAGCAAGCTATTTCTTGGCCAATGATAATTATTTTTATGTCTTAATCAGAGATACCTAACTTACATTTAAGAGTAATAATAATAAATATTTGAAACATAATAAAAGCTAGTTTTTGTCTAGCCCTTGCGATGAAAGAAGATTCATAGTAAAGATGGTAATCTAACTTCCTCCTAATAAGAAAAATTAGCATGATCAAATCGATCAATGCTATTCCTATCCACTCCTTAATCGTTACTTATTGAGTTTTCTTTGAAGAACATTAGAATTTCAAAATTTTCCTCTAGCATAGGAGTGATAATAATCAAGCCCTACCCTTGTATACATCATGCTACATGTACTTTCGATATGATTGCACTCGTAAATAATGGCTACCTCAAAATCTGAGGTAACATAATTAGGTTTAGATGTTGTTTAAGCTTCTAGATAATCTTTATAAAGTTCTTATCTCCTAAAAGGTCCAAGTGTTAATTAGAAAATTACTCCATTGCAGGCTCCCTATTTCTCTTTCTCCCAAAGAAGTAGTAGGCTTGCCCAACGAGCAATAAAAAGATCCGTATCAAGCAGCTCGCTGAGACTTGCCTGGGTAGCTTAATAGGAGGATGATAAAGAAGCATGAATAGCTTATCAAATGGCCAACTGAAACTTTGCTAACAACTAAGAGGATGGTAAAGCATGAATAGCTTATCAAATGTAGAAATTCAGAAGGCAAGAAACAACAAAAGTTGGATAGTTACCAAAAGTGCCGGCCAAAAGATTAGCAAAAAGCACTGCGCTCTCAAACTATAAATGGCAATGAAATTGGAAAGGGAAGCACAAAGGGAAAAATTAAAAATCCTCTGCTAGAACCAATATTCAAATAACGTGCAGGAATACGCAGGCTGCACAAAATATGCTTTGGTTCGAGGATAACAATAATGGGTCATATCACACCAAAAAGCAACCAAAGAAATCAACAGAACTACAAAAGGAGTTTGCTGAATTAAAATTGATGAAAGGAGAACAGTTACACGCCAATTTTTTTGTTCTGGAAACATTACATTGCTTAAATGCCTAACCGCATTGCCTTTTACATAGCCGCCACTGTTCGCAACTTGCCATGACTGAAATAGGAAAAGATACAATACTGACCAACAATTATTGTTGTTCACAAGTCTTACACGTTCGAGCTGTTGCATCTTACCTTCATTGCTGGAGCTTACATTGACAGCACATTACATAGAATAATAGAAGTTGCCTGTGCATTTTCTTAACGTCCTCTTTCAAAGGCAATGCGGGATCTTCCAGATCCTCCTCCTTCATAGTCATCTCTCATCGAAGAACCAGCACTTGCTTTCATAGTTCCTCCACCACCAATCTTATCAAGTGGTTTTTTACCCTTTTTCACCTCAGTTAAGAACTGTTCCAGCCCAAACGGATCGTTCTCTTCCTGTTTATCAAATTCCACAGGTCTTTCTCTCTTGCTACCAGATGGCCTCTCAGAAGCACCCGTAAATGTTTTGTCAGGCTTGAACCTATCAGTCTTCAAGACCTTCTCGAGCTGCTCATCCGCACCATACATATCTGCATCAGCATCTTTCTTGGGCCTGTAGAGTGTAGAAAGCGTGGACTGTGCTGTGAAGAGACCCTTATCATATATGTTATATTGATCATCCGCAGCAAATCCAGATTCCATTCCTTTGTCCTGATTAAAGAGCCTCTGGTCATACATAACCTCACCAGTACGTTCGAGCTGTTGCATCTTACCTTCATTGCTGGAGCTTACATTGACAGCACATTACATAGAATAATAGAAGTTGCCTGTGCATTTTCTTAACGTCCTCTTTCAAAGGCAATGCGGGATCTTCCAGATCCTCCTCCTTCATAGTCATCTCTCATCGAAGAACCAGCACTTGCTTTCATAGTTCCTCCACCACCAATCTTATCAAGTGGTTTTTTACCCTTTTTCACCTCAGTTAAGAACTGTTCCAGCCCAAACGGATCGTTCTCTTCCTGTTTATCAAATTCCACAGGTCTTTCTCTCTTGCTACCAGATGGCCTCTCAGAAGCACCCGTAAATGTTTTGTCAGGCTTGAACCTATCAGTCTTCAAGACCTTCTCGAGCTGCTCATCCGCACCATACATATCTGCATCAGCATCTTTCTTGGGCCTGTAGAGTGTAGAAAGCGTGGACTGTGCTGTGAAGAGACCCTTATCATATATGTTATATTGATCATCCGCAGCAAATCCAGATTCCATTCCTTTGTCCTGATTAAAGAGCCTCTGGTCATACATAACCTCACCAGTACGTCCAGCTCCAACGCTGGCCATACCAAGAGCAACTTTCTCACTAATATCTCGATCCCGGTCCCTAGTAATCTTGCTCTTCTTTCCCATGGCAGCATCCCTACTTTCCAACCTTCTCTCCCTCTCCCTCTCCCGTCTTCGCTCTTCACGAATCTTATCACGTTGCAACCGCTCTTCCCTGTCCTCCCTCGTTTCCTTCCGCTGTTCTTGTGGTTCCCCTATTTCAGTGTCATCGATAATGGTCTTATCTGCAGGCATAGGAGCAGAAGGAGCTGGGGCAATGCCAGTTCTCTCGGAACGTGCCTTTTGAGCCAATGCACGAACCTCCTGCTCCTTCCTTTCTTTCTCCTTCAACATCAGCTCCCTCTGCACCTTTGATCTCATAGCAACAGCCTCTCTTGCCTTCTGCTCAGCCACATACAAAGCCTCGGAGAGCTTAGCAAAATTATCGTTTATCTGAACATCTTGAAGACCCCTACCATCAGCAGCCAAACGCTTGTCCAAAGGAATTGTATAACGCTTGTCCAAAGGAATTGTATAACCTTTTGTATAACCTCTCATCTTCCAAGCCCACCTTTGGGACAAGGTCCTTATGCTGAGAGTAAACAATCTTTGAGGCATTCTCATTCTGCTTCACGATAGCATCAAATGCAACCTTGCCCTGGGAATCAACAGTGAGCGCGAGGATCTTGGAGCCAGGTTTCTGATCCTTCCTCCCCATGCCAAGGGGGTACTGAGCGACATGGATCTCAGGAAAGGCACCCCCATCGCCAAAGTCCTCGGGCTTCCTAGGAACAAAACCAGAGCGCTTCCCATAGGGAGGGACGAGATTTGGCTTGGTTGATGCGGACAGTGTAGAGTCTGAGGAGGAACTGTACCGCTCCTTAAACCATGGGTCATTTGAGTGATCATAGTGCGTTGTTGTGCTTGATTTTGTCGGTGGCAGAAGTTCCTTGAGGGCCGACATGACGAAGTTCAATCACCTGGTATATCAAAGAATCAGCCAACATCAGACCAAGAGATCATCTCTTACAAAAGAATACAAAATCGGAAAAAGTCCTTTCAGAAGTTGGGCAATTGGTAAAACGAAACCCTCGTTTCAAGAACAAGAAGAAAAATCATAAAAAAATTAGAACGTTTACACATGTTAACAAAAGAAATCAACACAGTAAATATAAGCATGCAATCAAACGTATATATTGAAGCAGATATAACCATCTTTTCCACCAGAAGGGTCACCAAATCAAATCAGCAACCCTAAACCCTCGACACTATCTGAAACAAAAACATAAAGAAAACAAATCGCTTACATCAGTAAAACATATAATGTATGGACAAATTTTTGCCCCAAAATTGTCGAATGGCTCGCGGATGAAACCTAAATCGATTTAGAGAATCATAGCAGAAGTACAAAAAGGAAAACCGAGAAGCAAGGAACCTTACTCGAAGCAAGCAATTTCAGTTCGATTAAATATGATCAAAAAATCCTGCGAGAAGATCCGTGACAAGAAGGCGCAGAGAAGCGGCGGAGAAGAATTGGGGCATTTCGCGTTAGCCGGTGCTACGGATATGATTGAAATTCGAAGCGAAAAAGAACACTTCGCCATTCTCTATTCGACGTAAACCGAACCGGTCCAGACCGGCCTAATACTGAAGCTGCTAATTATTAGGCCCGGATTCACCCGATTCAACTCAGAGCCCAATGGGCCAGATGGTGATCCAGACTCAAGTTTAATCCCACATTGGATGTGGGAGGGACCATTATATGACATATAAGGCTTAGTGGGCTTACTATTGTTAACTTGGGCTTAAGTATTTTAATATATTGGGCCACGTTGCAAATCGGCTCACCATGTTAATGAATAGTTTGTTTACTAAGCGGGATTTGGGGAGGAAAATTAGCCGGAAACCCTAGGAAGTCTGCGCTCCGGTGTTCCGCCGGACAACCCTAAGGCAACGGATAAATGCCGGTCCGGGGTTGATCCGACCGGAGCCTGACAAAGGTATCAGAGGTAAAAGATTCAGCCATGATGGTGAATCAGAAAGATCCGAGAGGCAACACCATCACCACCGGCGACAAGGAGTGTCGTCCTTCCAGGGCAGGGGCCCTGATGCCAACACCAGGGGGTGTTGATGCCGGCGCCAGGGGCGTCGATGCCGATGTCAGGGGACATCGAGGGAGAGCTCTGAAAGAGCTGAGTGATTATAACCAACGACAAGATTGCTGTGGGCCCATGACCCACAGGTCCAAGATTATCCTTGATAGAGTTTGACGATGAAGGTTGCTGTAAGCATGATGATGCAGTGCGTTAGACCGTGAACTCAATGGCCACAGGTTGAGCGGAGCATCTCCCCATCTGGGGAGATGCGCTACGGACGTGACCCTGTTTGCATGGGGGAGAATTGTTAGGCCCGGGTTCACCCGGTTCAACTCAGAGCCCAGTGGGCCGGATGGTGACCCAAACTCAAGTTTAGTCTCACATTGGATGTGGGAGGGACCATTATATGACATATAAGGCTTAGTGGGCTTACTATTGTTAACTTGGGCTTAAGCATTTTAATATATTGGGCCACGTTGCAAATCGGCTCACCAAGTTAATGAATAGTTTGTTTACTAAGCGGGATTTGGGGAGGAAAATTAGCCGGAAACCCTAGGAAGTCTGCGCTCTGGTGTTCCGCCGGACAACCCTAAGGCAACGGATAAATGCCGGTCCGGGGTTGATCCGACCGGAGCCTGACACTAATGGACCTCTGGTCTATTTGATTTTCCTGGAAAGAACGGGATCATTTATTAATTCTTTCCTCTCTGGGCGTTTTTGTGCTCCTGGTTGGCGGAAACCTTCCGCGGGTGCAATTCGTTACTTATCGGGTTAAACTTTGAAAAGCTATACTGTTCATGAGTCATGACAAGTAACTCGAGAAATGCTTCTCCCCTCCCAAAGACCTAAAAATGCTCTTCATGAGCAGTAGAGTTGAAAAAATCTCTCAACCCTAATTTTGCCGACCTTGTCGGCGGACCCGCGAGCCCCATTCCCCTGCCAGTGACCCACCCCTCCAACGAACTAGCAACGTGGAAACTTATGCAGCATAGGAAACTTAAGCAGCATCCATAAATTTCATATTAAAAAGATTTTTTTTTAATTTTTTTTTTTTAGAAATGATGTATATAATCTAAGCTATCCAATGGTATGAATATTGGGGTATTTTAGATCATGTATACTCATTAAATACCCTAAACAAAATTATATAGTGAATACAGTGAATAGTGTTTTTTTATTTTTTATGTGATGTTGCTTAGGGTATTTAACGAGTATACATGATCTAAAATACCCCAATATTTATACCATTGGATAGCTTAGATTGTATAGATCATTTCTAAAAAAAAATTTAAAAAAAATCTTTTTAATAACAAATTTATGGATGCTGCTTAAGATGTCCTCAGCAGCAAGGAAATTTTTCCTGCCACAACATCTACAGTACAAGTATGCATCAACTACATTATACAAGACGATGACCAGGCCATAGCAATGACTACTTTATTATATCTATAACAAATGTTTAAACTGGTAATTCTATTTAAATTACTGATAGTACTATACTAAACATAGTAATATACATACCAATAAATGCAATGTAATACCATCACATATCTCATGAAGCAACCAACTATACTCACATGCATACATCTGAACGACTGCACAAGAGCACAACAATGTAGAATCAAGATCAATAGAAAGAAACAATAAGATATCATGTCGTCTACATCCTTACTCATTATATATACTTTAATAGTGCTTCTTACAAGGAAACGGTGCCTACTTCTATTGCAATAACTCCGAGTATACTGTAGCTTTCAACCCTCTAACTTGTCTTGGCCAACCTCAATTTGAGTATCACCTAGGTCACATACTCACATAACCAAACACATAACACTAATACTATCACCAATCTCTCCATTTGCTTATTAAATTATCAATTTCAACTAAGTATTCGAACATAGCTACTTATACCATATACACGT
Organism: Costus lasius; assembly: GCA_027563935.2. NCBI lineage: Eukaryota > Viridiplantae > Streptophyta > Magnoliopsida > Zingiberales > Costaceae > Costus > Costus lasius. Next base: position 97,385,694 of record CM050454.1, read on the forward strand.
GTATTCATCTCTTATACATGACACCAAGGCCCTGTTTCTTTGGACGGAATTCACAGGGTAAAAAAAGGAGAACACATTGAAGGAAAGAATGGTAGATTCAATGTGTTTTCTCTTCCCATCTGGATTCCCTCTAAAGAAACAGGGCCTAATTATATAATTTATCATTTATTAATCTAATACTCATTTATTGTTCATTCATTTATGAATATATGCATGTGTCTATATCTGCAATTCTCCACCAGTATATGCACATTATACTCATATATACACATATATAAGTATACACCCCGTCCACATTACCTAAAAACCATCCAATTAAACCACCTAATTAAGAAGCGAAAATGGTTGATATCATCGTTACCAAACAACAAGCCATAAAGATCACCGGCGGCAACGGAGCAGTGGCAGCACGGCACTGGCGGTGGCAAAAATTGGGGACATCCAGTGAAATCGAAGCTGCAGGCCAGGAAATCAACTCCCACCTGACCCGATTAACTGAGGTGGTATGTTACCCTGCCGAGGAAGGGAGTGGCAGAGGGGAGAGCTGATAGAGAGGAAAGGAGAAGGAGAGTGGGCGGTAGGCAAAGAGAGTCGAGAGAGAGGAGGGAGGGAGGGAGGGTGGTGGTGACAGCAGAGGGGGAGTCAAGAGAGAGGGCGGCGGACAAGGGGGTCTAGAGAGAGAAAAAGGGCATCAGAGAAGGAGGCGTGGGTGGCGGAAGAGAGGAAGAGAGAAAAGAGGGTTTTGTGGAAAAGGGCGATTAACAATTGTCAGACCCTTGGAAGAGTGGGCCAAGCCTAACCCAAGCCCAAACCAAAGAAACGGAAAAGGAACCCATTCGCAGCCCAAATGAGGCGGCCGTCACCCGAGAAGGCATTGTCTTCTCTGAACTTCCTACCGAGCTACGAACGGTGCGGCGACACCAGTGGAGACGCGAGCTTCTCGCTAGGGCTATGCATGGTTTGATCAGCATTTTTTTTATCCTGAACCGATCGGAAATTATAACCATTCCCGAACCGTTGAACCGGTGAACCGGTTTTTCGGTTCGGTTAACCAACAGTTTTCGTTGAACCTGTAATTATAAAAAAAAAATTTACCCAGTAATATTCATAGATATATTTTCATTAAAAAACAAATTCAATCTTGTTTAAGTCAAACATGTCTCCACAAAAATTAAATCCAATAATAGAACAGCATTATACTTGCATCAGATTAAAATTTTCAATGCTTTTTCATTCAAAAATAGGGTATTTACTCTTTGCTCTTCCTCTTTTCCTTGTTTTTACTATTGGATGATTAATTGTTTTTCCCAACTTCCTCAGGAGATTAACGTGGCAGAGGCAGATTATTAGTGTGAAGATATGAATACTCTGAGACATCTTTGTTAGTACTCAGTCGTGTGCTTCGGCCTTCGGATGTGAATATGTGATGCAACAATGCAGCTCAGGAATGGTGAATAAGTACACCAGAAACCAGTTAATATAAACCAGAAAGTTTAAATATCATTTCCACAAACATTTCATAAGCAGATTAAGTAAACACCCAAAATTTCCACAAACAATTGCACCAATCGTAGCTGCTTAACTCATTTAAGAAAATGTAGGATTGACAATCAACTAAAGCCTTGAGAACGGATTGAATCTAAAACCTCGAGAGCAGATTGAATCTAAAGCCAAATAAGAAAGCAGATAAACCAGTTAAGCTCACCTGTTGAAGATGCTGAGGTCGCCTGAGAGCAGATATTGAGGAGATGAGCAGATTAGTCAATCGATCGAGGCGTCGTCAATCGATCAAGGGCTTAAGGCATCGTCGACCACAGCCAATCGAGGAGATGAGCAGATCTGCTATATTAGGAGACAAGCAGATCGGTGGAGGAGTGGAGGAATAGAGGAGAGGAGAAACCAAGAAGGGAGGGGCGACGTCGCGACGGAAGAGAGAGACGGAAGAGCGGAAGAGACAAGAGTTAGCGAAAAATAGGGTTTTTGCCTTTATGATTTTCGTTTCACTTGCTCTGTAGGAAATCAGGGATTTGGATTTACGATTACCGCTTAGGCTGTCTGTCCGCTTTTAAGCTAATTTTAATTAATTTTTAAATAAAAATTAGTTAGAAAATTATTTGATAATAAAAAGTGAAAGGAAAAAAAAATAGTAAAAGAGTAAAAGTTGTAAAAACTATAATTTGATACTTTTGCAGTTCTGCTTTTCAAAAAAAATTAATTCATATGATTTCACTTAAAATTTTAAGTTTTATTATTTTAAATAATTAAAATATTATTACTAAACAAAAATTTTTCCCCATTGCCTCCACATAGGCAAATTCAGCGTGGGACTGTGCGCCAGTCCCCAAAATTTTTCGGGCGTGCCGGCAGGAAGAGGCCTCGTCCCCTCATCCCTCAGCCCTCGTTGCGGAAGCGTGTTTGGATCGTCTTTGACGGTGGTGAAGTTGCCAGAAGAGACTCATCAGAATAGGGGAAAACCCTTTTCTTCAACAATAATAAGAGTTACAAAAACCCCTATGATCCGCTATTCGGATCCCTCTCACTGGGAGCTCTCCCGGTTTCGCTCCCTCTCTCTCACAGATCTTTCATACCTCCTCGACGGCGTCACACTCTCCGTCGGAATGGAAAGGGCACTCTGCCCGGTGGAGACATTCAACTTCATGGGCTCCTCCACGCATCTTTGGATTAGGTACTTTCACTCGGCGCCTACGGGGGTGCTCTCTCCATGCACCTGTGGGATGCACTGCTGCACCACTACTCTGATCCCTCGCTCGGATCCCCTCCTGGATCTTTCTCAGTCTCGGGAGCTTTTCTCCCAGATCCACCTCTCTCCCTCTCGCTCCTCCTTCGCCCACTCGTGGGACATTTATAGGGCAAGGAGGACGAGCCGCCACGTCCTCTCCTTGCCGAGTCTTCTGCCGAAGCCGCCTTGCCGCGAAGACCATCGCATCTGCTACGTGCCCGAGAAAGACGCTCACTGCCTTAAGCCTGCAAATCACGCCTTGCGTGTGATCCGTTATCCTCTGCTCTTCCGCGTCTTCCGGGTGGAGCCGCCGAGCTCCCCGCCTCCTTCTCCTCCGATAGATCCGCCGAGGACCTCGCCAGAGCTCGAAGAAGGCGGAAACATCCGCCTCCACACTTCATCCCCTGCCTCATGCCGAGTCACCTGCAAACGCCGCGTCTTCCGCGGGCGCCGATGCTGCCCAAGACGCAAGCGTCCGCAGGTCTCGCTGCCTTGAGGAAGCGGCGTCCATTTCTTGCGCAAGAGACCTCGTCCGCCGCCTCCCACCCGCGAGAATACCACTGCCGCTCGTCCGCGTCTCCTCTGTCGAAACCGCGTCTGAGAATCTCGCCAGGCGCAGCCATCTGCCACCTGGCTCCAAAGCCTCTGCGCCGACTGCGTTTGCTGGGGAAGACGATGCAACGGGCGCTTGGTCAATATCTGATTTTGACCAGCTGATTTCACCAAATCAGGCTCCTCTTTTCTGTCTACGCGGCATGGGCTTGGGCCGCCGCCCAGCCCCACTGCATGTGGCCTGGCCCTGGAAAAATTAGCATCACACTTAGACTGGTCTCTTTTCTAATTAATTGCCTCCATTTTTTTCTGTGTATTCTTCAGTTGTTCCCACTTATTTTTTAATTGGATTTTCTCACACTTTAAATTTTTTTTGCTCTGAAACTTTGAGACCAAAAACTTCTACCCTTGAGCATTAAAGTGAGTACTAGGACACATCCCATTATGAATTGCCTCAATACATATGTCACAAAAAAATATAAGTGTTCTTCTTATCCCATTCTGTTTTAGTTTTTCCCTCCATGTTATAAGTTACCCATCAATTCCAAGTGCTTGACCTTTAATAGTTAAGATAGTAACATTAGTACTGTCAACATAATTACAATCAAGATACTAATAACAATCAATCAAGATACTAATAACAATCAGTCAACATTACCAGGCTTTAAGGGTGACGAAATTAAAAAGTGTGAAGGTATGTTCTCCATGATGCGTAGTCTTTTGGCCTCTGAGTACTCTTGAAGCTAATATTTATCGATATGATTATCTGAGGTTTATTAATTCCATGACCTTACACTTTTAGGTTTCATAATAGATTGAGGTTCTAATTTTCAATCCATCTGTCTATACTTGCTAACTAGCAAAACATTTAATTTGTTTGATCATCTACAGTTTTTTTTAAATCAGGCTCAGTATTGTTTATAGTTTTCCACTAAAAGAAGATCCTAATGATGTACTTAAAATGTTCTTTGAATGCAGCTGTCATGGTGATCTATTATACATGAAGGAACAGGATAGTAGCAAAACGAAAATCCCTAATTTCGTTTATCTTCAACTTTCATTGTATGCACATCAGAATCATAAAGCACTGATTTTTAGGTACATGTTCTAGTGTGGTATGAGCAATTAAGAAATATCTGAAATCTGAAACAATACCAAAAGTTTGCTTTCAACAAAAACCCATCTAACACTACCAGCAGATGAATAGACAACATTTTGTATTGTACTGCTACCAAGGCCAAACATTCGAGAAGGGATAGAATGATCATATAAGAAATAACTATGATTGAAACCTCTACAATTCAGAAATGTTTTTGCAAGGTATCAAAAGAATACACATCTATAACAGCATTATCACTACTGACAACGCAACAATACCGTTGTATCTTCAGTTAGATATTGCAATTACCAACATAAAAGCAATTTGCCTCACTATTTGAATCTACTAACATATATGACTACTATAGTAGGTATTTCCAGTAGGTATTTCCAGTAGGTATTTCCAAAACACGCCTTACCATTTTTCTACATAAGATAGCCTATTTATATGGAGGCATCAAGTTATCATCCCATAATACAAATACGATTTCTTAACCATTATTGCAGCTATTTGAGCAAGCTATGATCCTGAGTTCCCCTAAGCTTCCATTGGTGGCTTTGCTAATGATGGTGGTACTTGAAAATAAATGAAGAGATATTGATCTCTTTCTCTACACCATTGTAATTATGTGACTTTGCATTCAACATCCTAGTTCCCTTAGCTGCATCAAATGTTGTCTCTACATTAGGTGTCACAGTTTGTTCCCTATAGGCAATGCAATTAGTTGCCTACTAGTCACCACTTTGCTTCCTTCTGCGGTTTGTATATACACCTCTCCTCTCCTTCTCTAAATTACTACTACAACCTTCTATTGCCACAATTCCTTTCTCTCTGTTTATTATCATCTTCACTAGCACAACAAAATATAGTGGGTCAATAACTATATGCCTCCTCTTCAATGCTAGTGCATCTACCAACATTTTTTGCTTTCTCTTGCTGTGCTAATGTTAAATTGTTTTTATATAGGAATTTATATGCGATTTTTACTGTTATATCTTCACTATTCTAGCATTTACACCTTATTTACATGGAATTATTGCTTTATCTTCGGAATCTACACTCTTTGGTGTTTTTGCATCATTTAAGGGAAAAAGCGAGGTAATGCGACCGTTTTCAGCTGAATCAGTATCCTCAAAAAGAACCACGTCCCACCCGGTGACCAGAATCACACCTCGTGGCTTCTGTGTCGCCTGGTACCGATTTTCCAGACTTTACCCCTCGCCTTCTCCACGTCAGATAGAAGGTTTCAAAAGGGCAATTGATGAATTCGACAGAGAGAAGGGGGGGGGGGGGGGACAAAAACGCAAAAGCCCTATTCACGTAGGGGGGATCGCGAAAAAACAGACACACACGGAAGAAAAGAGGGCGGCGACTGAGGAAGAAGCTCTCCACCGCGAGAGCGTGGAGAGGGCGGACCACCGATCAGAGGAAGAGGAGGGTCTTACCAGGCGGCTTCTTCCCCTAAGAGGGAGTCTTACCTTCCTTTTCTCATCTATCTCATTCACCGTATTATCCATGGATGTATCTACTGGATTGATTGATGCTTTGCTTTGGAACATGAGTATGATAGCTTAAATCTTGTTTCAGGGCTAGGGGAAGCCCTTTGAATGTTTTATGCATGTATTGTAATTACATTTTGTAAACCCTAGATTATCTTACTTTGCCTAGTTAGACCTCTTGAATGAAGATTACCTTGTTGCTTTCTTCATCTTTTAGATATCCGGTATTGCCGAGTGGCACATCTAGATGTTTGATAACCTAGGCTAGGGTACCTCGATCATTGCACGAGAGTGGTTGATGAGGTACGGGTAGTGCATACCATTTTGTGCTCATTGGGTTTGTTCGGGTAGGCGTACTACGAGGGTAGGTGTTGAACCGTATAAACACCTTGTTGCATCGCCCGAGAGGGGACAACATGTACACATGATAGGATATTATGCACAATCCGGCACTTATTGAGTTTACTCGGTTATGCGGCCTACGACGGTAGACGCTAAATCGGGTAAACTCCTAGTCGCAAGTTGCATCGCTCGAGAGAGGACGACTTGCGCACCATTGGATTGCCCTAGGACTCAATAGAGGGGACTTTTACATTGTTATTTCATCCATGCATAACACATCAAAGTGGTGGACCCTAGCCCTGATCTCTTGCATCCTTGGATCCTTAGCTGTACTATTACATTGCTTTCCTCTTTAGTTATCTTGCTTTATTGTTTAGCTCTAATTTAGCAACCATAAACCATCAAAGGATTGTTTAGCTTGTGATAACAAAATCAGTCGGTACTTAGTATTTGGTCCCTATGGGATCGATATATTTATATTACTTCGATAGTCCGTATACTTGCGGAACGGCTATCAGCTAAGTAGCACTTTTCCATTTTTACATGAATAAGTAGCATTTTTACCACCATATGCAAGCTATTGCATGAGCATGGAAAGAAAGAAAAATCCGAGAGCCTTTACACAATAATGTAACCTAATGGAGAGGAAAGAAAGATCTAGGAGAGATGAACCTGTTTTTCTTGGAGAGGAGCTTGTTCTCGTCCGCCGCTCTTAGTGATGTTGCTGGCTCCCTCTTTCCACTTGTCCGAAACGATCACTTTCCCTAGCTTCTTCTTACCTGGATCTTCCCTTCCCGAAAGCTTCCGCAGAGAATATGAGAAGCTGGACTTCCACCACCAATAGAAGAAACTCTTCGAGGAAGAAGCTGGACTTCCGCCACCAAGGGAAGAAACTCTTCGGGGAAGAAAATGCGAAGCTAGAAAAGCTCTCAGCTAGATTCATGGATGAAGATGAGAAGCTAGAAAAGTGGAAGCTGAAAAAGCTTCCTTTTGTTGCTTTTGCAGCTTTTAGCTTTTTTCTGCCTTTTCAGCTGCAGCTTAACTTTACCAAACAAAATTTATTTAGCTTTTAGAACCAAAGCTGCTTTAAAGCAGTTGTGAAGCGGGGCCAAACAGGCCCTTAGAGTGTCTGTTTTAAAGTTGATTTTAAATAGTTTTTAAACATAAAGTAGTTAGAAAACTATTTAGTAATGAAAAGGAAAAAAATAATAAAAAAGCAGAAGTTAAGAAAGCTACAATTTGATGCTTTTACAGCTTCTGCTTCTTTAAAAAATAATTTAGATAATTTTGCTTAAAATTTTAAGTATTATTATTTTAAATAATTTAACATTTTAACACTAAAAAATTAAAATATATTATTATTTTAAATAATTTAAAATAATATAATTATTTATTATTTTAAATTTTAATATCAATTAAAAAGTTATTAACTAAATATTTTGTGAATTTTAACAGTGGAATACAGTATAATGTATAGTACAACACAGTTTAACATAATTATAAAACTATTAACAACAGACCAAACAGGCTCTTAATACAATCCGATTAACTAGGGCTATGCATTACCCCTCACCGCTGGAGGGCAGTAGAGGGAAGAGCCAATAAGGGCTGCAAACAATAAGAGCCTAGAGAAAAGAGAGAGGGAGGGGCGGCGACGATGGAAAGGGAGTCAAGAGAGAGGGCAACAAACGGATAAAACTTCTCACCGTTGCCCATTGAGAATAAATAAAAAAGAGAAATCATACCCCTTCAAATGTGCTTTGAATGCTATAAACTTTTATTTGGGATTAGTGCAATGTGCACAACACAAATCCCCGTACTTCTAAAACACATTTGAAGGGGAAAAATTGTTGTGTGCGGTGGCCCCGCATCATGCGGTGGCCACATCCACCACACACACATAAATTGGGATGTGTGAAACACTATCCCAAAGTTTTATTTAATCATGCGTGTGGTGGATGTGGCCACCGCATGATGCGAGGCCACCGAACACAATAATTTTCCTATGAAGGGGGGGGTATGATTTTCCCTTTTTATTTATTCTTAGCGGGGTACCACTAAGAAGTTTTATCCCCTACACATGACTAAATCCAGTAAATTCATGCCCATGGACAATATGCTAGATAATATATTACAGCTGACAAAATATAATAGACTCATTAATGCGATACGACACGACGTGAGATTTATAAGTCTGGATTAGATTAATCATGTTTTGTATTGCAAATGTGTTGACCTGTTTATGAGCATCCAATTTCATATCGTGTTGTGTTGGTGGGTCAACCTGTGTAACCCGTATTATATATATATATATATATATATATATATATATATATATATATATATATATATATTTATACCAAATTTCATGTCATATTATGTAAGATAATTTATATTATAGCGTATTGTATCGTGTTGTGTCACTTATGAAATAAGTAAGTTGTGTTTGTGTTTTATATATTGACTCATATAGATAAATAGGTCATGTTTGTGTCAAGTATAATTGTGTGACGTGTTAAATATGACACAACCCATTATGACCAATATGTTACTATGTGTCAGGCCCCGGTTCAACCGGTCCGGCCCAAAGCCGCTGGGCTGAGAGGAGACCCAAGCCCACACCAAAAGGGAGCCCAAATCCCTATTCTCGGTCCACGCGAGTGAGCTTTCCGGACGGGAGGATGCGGCTGGGCGACGGAGTGTGCGAACGCGTCTTCGCCGAACACTTCGGACGAGAGCGGCGCGGGCGGCGTCGAGCAGAGAAGTTGGAGGCGGACGAAGTCTCCAGCTGAAGACGCAGCAGCTCGCGTAGGGAACGCGAGCTCTTCGGCACTATCTTCAGCAACGGAGGAAGCAGGCGCGAGCAGGACGGCGTCGTCGCCGAGCGAAGCGGACGCGCAAGGAAAGTTCGGACGCGATGGAGTAGAGGCGGCGAAGCTTCTCTATAAGAAGCCTTGAAGGAGACGAGACCGGGGGGTGCAGAGGCGTCACCACACCACAAAGGAGAGGCTGGGGAGCGACTCCACCGGCGACGGAGAGGCGCCGTCGCCCTTCCAGAGCAGGGCTCTGATGCCGGTTCCAGGAGGGAACTGATGCCGACACCGGCGAGTGTCGATGCCGATGTTCAGGGCAACGTCGATGACTGGGAGGTTGAGTGAACTGTAACCGGAATCACCGGTGAGGGAGGGGAAGAGGGCACCGACGGAGGTCGTCGGCTTTGAGAGACGTTGTAAGCTTTGCAGAAGGAATAAAGCTTCTTCCTTTCATATGTTCCCTTCCCTGTTTCCAGCTTCGGCGAAGTGATTCCGGTAATACGCAGCTGCCGGACGACAGCGAGGAGCTGAGGAGAGTAGACGGCTTTCCTCTCCGACGAGCGATGCAAAGGAACGCGGCGGCGTTCCTGTGTTCGTGCGTCGTGAGGTTGAAGACGAAGCACGACGCGTGCTTCGAGGCGAGTCAACGACGGAACGCGGTCAACACTCAATTCGGTGGGTGTAATGTCGAATTGAGACGGCGACGTCAGCGAAGTGATTTCGAAATCGAAGCGGCGAACGAAATTGGTGGCTGACGTCGGCGATCGCGTGGCTAACGCAAGCATGGGCATAATTCTGGATGTGGTCAAAATTAAGCGTTGACCGAGAGGTAAATTTGGTTTAAGGTTCGATTTTCCTAAATTAGGGCTTTTCGGACTTTCTCTGAATTAGGGTTAGGGTTTTCTGAGCGACCTTGTAATTTGGGGATAAAAATCAATCGGGCAAGTTAGGGTTTTCGATTTAGGACCGGAAACCCTAGGGAGAGTTGCGTTCCGGTATTCCGCCGGACGGTCCTAAGACAACGGATAAGCGCTGTTTTTAGGCCGATCCAACCGGGGCGTGACAACAGGTATCAGAGGCAAAGATTCAGCCATGATGGTGAATCAGAAAGATCCGAGAGGCAACACCATCACCACCGGCGACGAGGAGCGTCGTCCTTCCAGGGCAAGGGCTCTGATGCCAACACCAGGGGGTGTTGATGCCAATGTCTAAGAGCATTGATGCCGACGCCAGGGGCGTCGATGCCGATGTCAGGGGCGTCGATGCCGATGTTAGGGGACATCGAGGGAGAACTCTATAAGAGATCAGTGATTGTAACACACAGCAAGATCACTTCCCGGAGCAGGGGACTCCGATGCCATCACCAGGAGGGTGATGAAGAGGGGTCAGCGGATCCTTTTCCAAAGCAGGGGGCTTTGATGCCATCACCAGGAGGGTGACGAAGAGAGGTAGGCGAGACCTCTTCCAGGAGCAGCGAGCTCCGATGATAACGTCAGGAGGGTGTTCAACGAACCTCGAGGGCGATGTTCAAATCAAGTGGGGGAGAATTGTCAGGCCCCGGTTCAACCGGTCCGGCCCAAAGCCGCTGGGCTGAGAGGAGACCCAAGCCCACACCAAAAGGGATTCTCGGTCCACGCGAGCGAGCTTTCCGGACGGGAGGATGCGGCTGGGCGATGGAGCGTGCGAACGCGTCTTCGCCGAACGCTTCGGACGAGAGCGGCGCGGGCGGTGTCGAGCAAAGAAGTTAGAGGCGGACGAAGTCTCCAGATGAAGACGCGGCAGCTCGCATAGGGAACGCGAGCTCTTCGGCACTATCTTCAGCAACGGAGGAAGCGGATGCAAGCAGAGCTTCGGATGGCATCGACGACTTCAGCGGAAGACTCGGTTCCTCGCGAAACTTGGGCGCGGCGAAGACGGCGTCATCGCCGAGCGAAGTGGACGCGCGAGGAAAGTTCGGACGCGATGGAGTAGAGGCGGCGAAGCTTCTCTATAAGAAGCCTTGACGGAGACGAGACCGGGGGGCGCAGAGGCGTCACCACACCACAAAGGAGAGGCTGGGGAGCGACTCCACCGGCGACGGCGAGGCACCGTCGCCCTTCCAGAGCAGGGTTCTGATGCCGGTTCCAGGAGGGAACTGATGCCGACGCCGGCGGGTGTCGATGCCGACGTTCAGGGCAACGTCGATGATTGGGAGGTTGAGTGAACTGTAACCGGAATCACCGGTGAGGGAGGGGAAGAGGGCATCGACGGAGGTCGTCGGCTTTGAGAGACGTTGTAAACTTTGCAGAAGGAATAAAGCTTCTTCCTTTCATATGTTCCCTTCCCTGTTTCTAGCTTCGGCGAAGTGATTCCGGTAATACGCAGCTGCCGGACGACAGCGAGGAGCTGAGGAGAGCAGACGGCTTTCCTCTCCGACGAGCGATGCAAAGGAACGCGGCGGCGTTCCTGTGTTCGTGCGTCGTGAGGTTGAAGACGAAGCACGGCGCGTGATTCGAGGCGAGTCAACGACGGAACGCGGTCAACACTCAATTCGGTGGGTGTAATGTCGAATTGAGACGACGACGTCAGCGAAGTGATTTCGAAATCGAAGCGGCGAACGAAATTGGAGGCTGACGTCGGCGATCGCGTGGCTGACGCAAGCATGGGCGTAATTCTGGATGTGGTCAAAATTAAGCGTTGACGGAGACGTAAATTTGGTTTATGGTTCGATTTTCCTAAATTAGGACTTTCCGGACTTTCTCTGAATTAGGGTTAGGGTTTTCTCAGCGACCTTGTAATTTGGGGATAAAAATCAATCGGGCAAGTTAGGGTTTTCGATTTAGGACCGGAAACCCTAGGGAGAGTTGCGTTTCGGTATTCCGCCGGACGGTCCTAAGACAACGGATAAGCGCTGTTTTTAGGCCGATCCGACCGGGGCGTGATACTATGCAACCAATATAGGCCCGACCTGCTGAAAAAAATACCACTCAGACAGACCCACACTAGCACTGTAGCCAATCCAATCTATTACTGCAGGCGATCTAGACCTAATCCACTCCAGGCCCGGTCACCAGCCCAACTTAGGTGAAAGAAAGGCTATAAATTTCGCCTACATTCAACTCATATTTTCAAAGCTAATATTCTCTTAAAACTTCTAAAATTCCTAAAATTTCTCACGTACCAACTCCAATGAATACTGATTAAGTCATTTCCTAATCAAATATTCATTAAAGAAATATTCACAAAGTCATTTACAGACGAGTATTCTTAACAAATATTCACAAAATATATATATTCTTAATTTCACAAATATCCACCGAAGTTTTTGTTTGCTCTGGAACAAAATTGTGAACTGAGAGATGGTGTTAAGTTGATAATATACAATTCCCAAAATTGTATAGAAGCTCATGAGGTCAACTCAAAATTTCATATATAGCTACAATCTATCTTTTCTTCCAAAAATGCATATATTGGAATGTGAAAAGAATTGGAATCAACTTAATATTGTCATGCCAATATCTTAAAAAGACTTATAAAGTCATTCTATAATTTTAATATGCTCATATTAAACTTTTAGAAATTGTCTTCAGATAGATAAAAAATTGTACATTCAAATCATGACGTCTCCAGAGAGGATCTGTTCATCTGTGTATAACATGAAGGTTGTGTGTGTGCAACATGAAATGTGAGAAGGTGCATTAAAGCAAACGGTGTAAAAAAAGAGAATATGCTGACAAGTATTTGGGTGTGGTGCTTTGATATTCTCTCTTCTTTTTTTTTTTCTTTTTTTTTTTTTTCGCCTCTTTGAGGTAATATGATATTCTGGCATATTAGTCGATGGGCATGAATTTGTCTGATCAAGCCATGTGTAGGCTGAAGACAGATTTGATTGAATCGAAATTGGGTTTTCAATTAAAATTGACTTTGGTTGGATTTGTAATCCCGTGTTACACATAAAATATCTATAAAATGACATAAAATATTTAAAATCAAAAGATCTATGCCTACTCAAAGACATAAAATAGTTATTTAGAAAATATTTAAAATAAATATGCATTTCTCTTTTTTTTGGATTGAATAGATAAAGCATTTTTTTTACATCTATACAATGATTTATTTTTTTAATATCTATCAAATGATTAAATTTTTTTAGGAGTTCAACGGCAAGAAAATCAGAATTACAAATTTCCTATCTTAAGGAAGAAGAGAAACATTGGGATAAAAAAGAGGAGAAAAAAACACAGATAGTAGTAATATTAGCAACATAGGATTTTTATATAATTTTTTTTATTTTTATATAATAAAATATGAATATATAAAAATAAATAAAAATATTGATGCATAAAATCAACCGATTAAATTAAACCCATTAAGTGCAGTTATGTGGAATTAATGGCAGCTTCTACACTCGTCGAGATTTTGGCTTCGATCTTTATCCGAAATAATCATTACTGTATGACGAGGATCAGTTTATGTTTCTTATTAATTAAAATTTGGATTGTAAAGTGATTTATTTGATGAGGATGAATCAGAATTATAGTTGCATCTTGTTTACCATTTTCTATGTAGGAACATGATCTTTACAGTCTTAATTATAAGAACAATTCAAAAATAAAATAAACAAATTGAGGACCAAATGGTATACAAAATAAAATTATTGATCAGATTAATGCACTCTCTTCAATTTGAAAGTGAAATGTTGCCTGCGAAACTTTCCCAAGCATGAACACAAATACACAGGAATCAGGTCTGAACTTCAATCAATCATCCGGCATGGAATGTTTGCTGATAAGTTCACAGTGGAATCTGCATTGGAATAGCCAACGAATACTCAGCCTTAAAATCAGATAATCTCCGTAACATTGCGCGGCGAAAGGAGCAGAGTTAATTTCATCATCAATTTTTCTGTGTTTATTGCAGTTCAATTTGGTTTTCCACTCATTGATGGGCTATAAAAGACAAAGCTTGATGTTCCAAACAGAGAACATGATTAGAGTTTTAAGATACATATTTACAATATAGTGAATAAAAGGATCAAGATCTACCTTGTATTGTTAGCCTTCTAAGGCACTGATTTTGTCAATACTTTCTTTTTTAGCAGTAGCGATATCCAGTGAGTTACTGTCTTTAGTAGCTAGCATATATTGTTCATACTTCGCTTCCTCACACTTAATAGCAGCTCGCTTGCAGGCTTTAATACAACCTGAAAAGACAAAAAGGTTCCCGAGTTGTATCTGGTGATTGTTATGGTTAACAAAAGCAAGCTAAAGGGTTATCCACATGTAGTTTAGGCAAATAGGAAATCAGTGAGAGACTGATCTTCAACAAAAAAGAAATTTTATAGGTTCCATCCAATACAAAGTAAAATGTTGAGATAGATATCATCACCCAAAGAAGAGATATGTGATGAACTCAGACGTCGTAGTGTATGGACATTGTAATGTATCTAAAAAATTCCAATTGGCAACAATAACTTAACAAATTGACCACTACGCTTTCTGCATTTAAGATGACTGTCATAGATCAAAAAGAACAACTTATGTCACAATCCAATAAAGTACAGTAGCTACTGTCAAAAATAACCTAAAACTGTCAAACATAACTGGAAGGAGAAAAAATAGTATGGATTTTGCACACAGTGAACATCCATTTCCTTCTGTGTACTATATAATATCCTACAATAGAAAAAAAAATTCATTTTGCTTTCGACTAGTATATTATTCTCAAGACTTAAGGGTATAAATGCAAGCCTAGTAATACAGAGTAGAACGGACTCGAAGAATAGTATACGAAGTGTCTTTCTGTATGTTCACTACATCGTAACAAAAGAAAGAAAGATTAATATGGCAAGGAGCACAAGTAACATTTTAAAAGTTTTGCTACAAAACAAGTGTTTTTTCAATGTACTCAGAAAATTTAGCAAATAATCATAGAATAAACATAGGAAAACTATGTAATTGAAAAACTTGTTTCCTGCCAGGGGAAATTTACTCACCACTCAAGTCAAGTAAATTGAACATAGCTGGCAAATTCGCAATGCTCTTGATCATAGTTATAGCAGTCCAAACTTTTTGGTAATCTGCACGAGAAGTTCGGATGATGCATATTTTTGTTGTGGCATTCATATACTTCACTGCATAATTCAACATACATGAGAGTTAAGGTATAAATTTGCTAAACAAAAAGACGGAAATGATGAGTACCCAAGAAAGATCCAAGTGACGAAGCTAGGCCACACTCCCCAAAATTTAAATGAATGCTATC
Source organism: Costus lasius (assembly GCA_027563935.2). NCBI lineage: Eukaryota > Viridiplantae > Streptophyta > Magnoliopsida > Zingiberales > Costaceae > Costus > Costus lasius. The sequence continues at coordinate 97,400,982 of CM050454.1, forward strand.
CTTGATAGCCTTCGTGACATTGTTTGAGCTAATAATCTTTCTTGCATCACCACCAAGCAGGTCTCTTTCTCCGTTTATAAATATCTCCATCACCATATATCTATTCTTAAATTGCACCATCTTGTTTTACTTGTATACTTCGATCTATATTTTCAGATAAACACAATCAATATACATGAAATTTAGACGTAAAATTGTGGAATTAATGCAATCACATGAAAAGTTATCTTACAAAGCGATTCCAGGAAAATAATAATTCAGAAGTCCTCAATTCACCCTTCATAGTATACTTGACGTACTATTACTAACACTCATCGTATGAGAGAACCAAGAACAATTGAAGAAGCCAAAAAAGGAGTGCGAAACATTAAAGATCTAACCAATCTTTTGCAGTTTGTGGCCACTGTTGTTGCTTGGCGTTGTTCAATTTCACTGAAAATTTACTAAATTCAAAAGCTAGGCCCTAGAAAAGTATTTTAGCAATAAGTCATAACTATCAAGTCGAGGACTGTGTTTGTATACCTAATAAACGAACACTTGGTTGCTTACATGTGAGGATTCATATCGAAATTAATGGACAAGTTTTAGGTATCAATAAGTTCACTTGAATCGTGCAATCAAATACCAAAGCCAAGTAATTTACAGCAGGCAGAGAACGCTAGAGTGGCAGCACAGCGGTGGCAAAAATTGGGGACATCCAGTGAAATCGAAGATGCAGGCCAGGAAATCAACTCCCACCTGACCCGATTAACTGAGGTGGTATGTTACCCTGCCGAGGAAGGGAGTGGCAGAGGGGAGAGCCGATAGAGAGGAAAGGAGAAGGAGAGTGGGCGGTAGGCAAAGAGAGTCGAGAGAGAGGAGGGAGGGAGGGAGGGTGGTGGTGACAGCAGAGGGGGAGTCAAGAGAGAGGGCGGCGGACAAGGGGTCAAGAGAGAGAAAAAGGGCATCAGAGAAGGAGGCGTGGGTGGCGGAAGAGAGGAAGAGAGAAAAGAGGGTTTTGCGGAAAAGGGCGATTAACAATTGTCAGACCCTTGGAAGAGTGGGCCAAGCCTAACCCAAGCCCAAACCAAAGAAACGGAAAAGAGACCCATTCGCAGCCCAAATGAGGCGGCCGTCACCCGAGAAGGCATTGTCTTCTCTGAACTTCCTACCGAGCTATGAACGGTGCGGCGACACCAGTGGAGACGCGAGCTTCTCGCTAGGGCTATGCATGGTTTGGTCAGCATTTTTTTTATCCTGAACCGATCGGAAATTATAACCATTCCCGAACCGTTGAACCGGTGAACCGGTTTTTCGGTTCGGTTAACCAACGGTTTTCGGTGAACCAGTAATTATAAAAAAAAAATTTACCCATTAATATTCATAGCTATATTTTCATTAAAAAACAAATTCAATCTTGTTTAAGTCAAACATGTCTCCACAAAAATTAAATCCAATAATAGAACAGCATTATACTTGCATCAGATTAAAATTTTCAATGCTTTTTCATTCAAAAATAGGGTATTTACTCTTTGCTCTTCCTCTTTTCCTTGTTTTTACTATTGGATGATTAATTGTTTTTCCCAACTTCCTCAGGAGATTAACGTGGCAGAGGCAGATTCTTAGTGTGAAGATATGAATACTCTGAGACATCTTTGTTAGTACTCAGTCGTGTGCTTCGGCCTTCGATGTGAATATGTGATGCAACAATGCAGCTCAGGAATGGTGATTAAGTACACCAGAAACCAGTTAATATAAACCAGAAAGTTTAAATATCATTTCCACAAACAATTGCACCAATCGTAGCTGCTTAACTCATTTAAGAAAATGTAGGATTGACAATCAACTAAAGCCTTGAGAACGGATTGAATCTAAAACCTCGAGAGCAGATTGAATCTAAAGCCAAATAAGAAAGCAGATAAACCAGTTAAGCTCACCTGTTGAAGATGCTGAGGTCGCCTGAGAGCAGATATTGAGGAGATGAGCAGATTAGTCAATCGATCGAGGCGTCGTCAATCGATCAAGGGCTTAAGGCATCGTCGACCACAGCCAATCGAGGAGATGAGCAGATCTGCTATATTAGGAGACGAGCAGATCGGTGGGGGAGTGGAGGAATAGAGGAGAGGAGAAACCAAGAAGGGAGGGGCGACGTCGCGACGGAAGAGCGGAAGAGACAAGAGTTAGCGAAAAATAGGGTTTTTGCCTTTATGATTTTCGTTTCACTTGCTCTGTAGCAAATCAGGGATTTGGATTTACGATTACCGCTTAGGCTGTCTGTCCGCTTTTAAGCTAATTTTAATTAATTTTTAAATAAAAATTAGTTAGAAAATTATTTGATAATAAAAAGTAAAAGTAAAAAAAAAAGTAAAAGAGTAAAAGTTGTAAAAACTATAATTTGATACTTTTGCAGTTTTGCTTTTCAAAAAAATTAATTCATATGATTTCACTTAAAATTTTAAGTTTTATTATTTTAAATAATTAAAATATTATTACTAAACAAAAATATAATATATTTATTAATTTAAATAAATATTTATTTATTATTTTAAATTTTGATAGTAATTAAAAAGTTATTAATCAAATATCTTATAAATTTTGATAGTGTAGCACAGTACATCACAGCACAGTTTAGCACAGTTATAAAGCTATTAACAGCGGGACCAAACAAATACTAACTGAAATCCTAAAAAAATAAAAAAATTAATTTTTTTATATATAATTATTAATACCGGTCCAGTTTGATTAACCACGGTTCAAAAAATTTCTGAATCGTTTTTGAATCGTGAACCGTTATATATGGGAAAAAATCGTTATATCTGCGGACTACCCTCATTAGGGTTGAAGACGCGGATGCCGCACGGGAAGAGGCGGCGCTCTTCCCTTTAAAAGGGATTGAAGGGAGACGAGGAAGGAGGATCGAGCGAGCCACCGAATGATTGACTAGATACTGGGGAGTTCAGAGAGTTTTCGGTGAGATTTCTGGCGTCTGGAGAGACGTTGGCGAGCGAGAGGACGTGAGGTTTTTTCTTTGAGTGACTATAACCGGCGATCAGGGGACCGCCGGCGAGGGAGGGGAGTGGGAATCTGCGGCCAAGGAGTCGACGACGCGAGAAAAGGTTTACTGTAAGTTATCACCGGGTAAATAAAAGCTTTTCCTCTTCAAACCTTCCTCCCCTGTTCTTCAACGCGGCGGCGGCATTTCTGGGTGTTTCTGGCAGCAGGTGACCTCCGGACAACTGCGAGAGGTGAAAAGGCACGACAACATCCTCAAACTATCGGCTTTCCTCTCTGGCGAACTCTCGAGCACAGGCAGCACTCGACAGTGGAGGACGAGAAGCGGCTGTTGCATGCGACAACGAGTTTCGAATGCGTCGAGCGTTCGAAACGAGGGCGGATGACGTCAGCAAACAATCGAGTCAACGCCCAGGCGAAGTCAGCAGCACGCGGCTGGAGCAATTGGTGGCTTACGTCACGTCGACATCAGCAAGTGCGAAAATCCGAATGGCGCAGCGAGATTTAATTTTGGGGCGTTGACGGTGTGAACTTTGGTCAAATTAGGGTTTGACCGAATCAAAATTGGATTGACTAGAGGTAATTTTAAAATTAGGGTTTTGACTTTTTAATTGGGGGTGATTTCACACTTGGAAACTAGGGTTTCAGTGTGGTACGAAGGTCCGCTGAAGAACCCTAAGTCCGAGGCGTGATAACAATTATATGATTAAGCATGTAATTAATCGCGATTGAATTGGTCAAACCGAGAATTAATTATCTTTGACATGGAGTGCGGCAGGTGCATGTGCCTTGGACCTGTTTTTCTGCCGCGCATAACTAATGGTGGCTATCATCCCACATGAAAAGAGGAAAAACAATATTATATTTAATTAATATTTGAAATATATTTTATGAAATTAGAACTAATATCTAAAATATAACTAATGTGTACGTAAAAAAGTGTCGCTCTTCTGCTAAGACTTCTTTTTAAGAATCCACATGCCATTGGCCACGAGGGGTCGACGGCAATGAGCAATGGATCGTTCTCGTTCCATTAAAAAAAAAAAAAAACGTTCCATTCCCATCAGCCGCAATTCTCGCGTACGCCGCCAATCTCGTGGCACGCGGCCAGGCGTGAACCCCGCCTACGCCATCAATCTACTTCTATGCATGCTCGTGTATAAAATGGAGGAAGCACGCGCTCAATCTCCTCACAGTACAATCAACCTCACTAAAAATGGAGATCCACGGCAGCGCCGCTGCTCTGCTCTTGACCATTCTCCTGCTCTGTAGTAACTCCTGTAATGGCGCATCGGAAGGACCTCCCCAGGAGTCGAACTTAACCGCAGTAGAGTTCATAAGAAGGTCCTGCGAAGCAACGGAGTACCCCGCCCTCTGCACCGCCTCCCTCTCGGCCCACGCCGCAACTATCGGCACCAGCCCCGCGCAGCTCGCCCACGCCGCCCTCTCCGTCAGCCTCGCCAGCGCACGCTCCGCCTCGGCCTCGCTCACGCGGGCGCTCGCTGCCCGGCGGCGCTCGGTGCTGGCGCCCCGCGCCGCGGCCGCCGTGAGGGACTGCGTGGAGAACCTGGGCGACGCGGTGGAGGAGCTGAGGGAGTCGCTGGCGACGATGGGGCGCCTGGGAGGCTCGGGCGGGAAGGACGCTGCGTATCAGATCAACAGCGTGCAGACGTGGGTCAGCGCGGCCCTCACCGACGAAGACACGTGCATGGACGGGTTCGACGGCGCCGACGCAGACGACGGCGAGGTGAAGGAGATGGTGAGGAGGCGCGTGGTGAAGGTGGCGAGGTTGTTGAGCAACGCGTTGGCCCTCATAAATGGCTTAGCTTCCTCACTATCCCATCCTTAATTGATACGGATTAATGCTCTAAGTAATTAGATTTTTGTTTAATATATCAATATTAATTATGTACTTAACTAAAAAAATGCGTGGGTTTGTGAGCTTGAATTCAGAGTTAGTGGTGTTAATTTTGTATAAAATGGACCAGAAGAACTCTTTATCATCTAAGTTGTAACATTTGTATGTTGGTTTAGGTTCGTGTGATAGTTCATAAAATAGCTTTTAATAAGAGTGTGTCTTGAGGCTATATCCAAAAACAATATTTAAACAATTCTCAGTTATAAAACCCACTCTCATTCTCTCAAAATTCACGCTTGTTAATAGAATCACTACTCTTCCCCTTCGAATATTGGCGATCGAGTTATTTGTTTTTCTCTCCATGAAGAAGACGAAGAAGATTGACCGCATTCATTAATTATCTTCACTTAGTGAAGTGTTGAAAGATTCAGGTTTGAATCATAGACTGCTCATAGTCACTGAACGCCCTAATGAATGCCGAATCCATCTGCCAGATCTTGAGCCATCTGGCGGTGGCGTCGGCGTTGTTGAAGAGTAGGATGTTAGAAATTTGTTAATTCACTAAAAATGAGCTCATAACAACTTATTAATAAATGTAAAGACGATCTATGTAGTCGTCACTGGGTTTTCAGGGGAATCTATAATAGATTTGAATTCTGCATCCTAAAATCTAAACTCCTATAGGAGGGGAGTTCAGGATTTTACCGTAGATTCTCTTGACAATGTCAGTCGCCATAGATGACCTGTATAATCATACGTGATTTGATCGTTCACATAGATACGAGGGGTACGTATGATAGATCTGCATGCCTGAGCTCATTGTGGCAGAAGTGGCTAGCATATATTGTTCATACTTCGCTTCCTCACACTTAATAGCAGCTCGCTTGCAGGCTTTAATACAACCTGAAAAGACAAAAAGGTTCCCGAGTTGTATCTGGTGATTGTTATGGTTAACAAAAGCAAGCTAAAGGGTTATCCACATGTAGTTTAGGCAAATAGGAAATCAGTGAGAGACTGATCTTCAACAAAAAAGAAATTTTATAGGTTCCATCCAATACAAAGTAAAATGTTGAGATAGATATCATCACCCAAAGAAGAGATATGTGATGAACTCAGACGTCGTAATGTATGGACATTGTAATGTATCTAAAAAATTCCAATTGGCAACAATAACTTAACAAATTGACCACTACGCTTTCTGCATTTAAGATTAGGGGTGAGCATACGGTACTGGTACCGAAGTACCGTACCGAAATTTTTGGTATTCGGTATTTCGGTATCGGTACTTCGGTATTTCGGTACTTCGGTACTGGTACCGATTTTTAAATCGGGACTGCGGTACCGGTACCGGGATCAAAAAATAATTTCGGGATTTTTTTCTGGTACCGAAGTACCGAAGTTATTTATTTATTATTTTTTTATCACCCCCACCCAAAACCCAGGCGAAGTGCAGGCAGCAGCAAGGCTTGAGAGGCAGTGGAAAGAGATGGCATTCCGCCGCCTCTCTCCTTCCGCTCCTTCGCCTACCCAAGTCCACTCCTCCCCTTCCCCACAATTCATCCCCATCTGCCATCTCCTCCCCTCTTTCACCTCCCTCATGGCGGCGGAGAAGTCCATTCTCCTCCCATCCCCTCTCCCTCCCCTTCCTCCCTCCTCCCCACCCTCTCAAGCCCCTCAGAGTCTCCCTCGAAGACCCGCAGATCTCCCCCGCCCCTCCCCCTCCGTCTCCGTCCGATTCCCCCTCTCCCGATCCCTCTCCCTTCAAGAACTCCATTTGGGTAAACCCCAACAGCCCGCGCGCCTCCCGCCTCCGTCAGCAATCATCCGACTACCGCTACGCCCACCTCGCTCGCGTCGCCGCTTCCCTCGACTCCTCCGATCCCTCCGAGCCTGCCATTTCCGCTACTCTCTCCGCCGCCCTCGGCGACGCCGCTCTCTCCGAGCAGGATGCCGTTATCGTCCTTAACTCCATGTCCAGCTCCCGGCGTTGTCGACAGCCGAAGATGACGTGCTAGAAGATGGAAGGCTGGCTGGCGGACAGCCTCCCTTCCAAAGCCAACGACACTTCCTCCTGAAGAGAGGAGCCTTGACGACGAACCAAAGGGAGGAGGAGAACTTCCCTCGCCGACAAAGGAGAGGGGGCTGGCGACGAGCAGAGGAGAGGCGAGAGAGCTCCCTTCGGTGGCAAGACTACCGCCAGCGGCAAGGCTTCCTCTCCGGCGTACCTCTAGCGAGCAGCGTGCGACGGCGCCGAACCTGCCTCGCGCCTTGAGCTCACCTGTCTCCCCCTTCTTCTCCGGCGTCGAGGACCGGCGGCGAAGAACGCCTGCGTTCATTTTTGCGAGGTGGACGCGGCTTCGAACGCGATTTCGGCGTTCGAAACGAGGCTGCAGTCAACTCTGTCAAAATCAAATGCGGTTTTGAATTGAAATTGGAACGTGAATTCAATTTGCACGCATTTTGATACCTTGGAGCTGACGTGGATGGGCTGGGCGTGACAAATTCGGTATTCGGTATTTTCCCGAGATTTATTTCGGGAAATCGGTACCGGTACCGATATAAATTTCGGTATTTCGGTACCGGTACCGGTACCAAAAAAATGAATTCGGTACTTCGGTACCAAATTTTCGGTACCGGTACTAGTACCAAAATACCTAATGCACAGCCCTATTTAAGATGACTGTCATAGATCAAAAAGAACAACTTATGTCACAATCCAATAAAGTACAGTAGCTACTGTCAAAAATAACCTAAAACTGTCAAACATAACTGGAAGGAGAAAAAATAGTATGGATTTTGCACACAGTGAACATCCATTTCCTTCTGTGTACTATATAATATCCTACAATAGAAAAAAAAAATTCATTTTGCTTTCGACTAGTATATTATTCTCAAGACTTAAGAGTATAAATGCAAGCCTAGTAATACAGAGTAGAACGGACTCGAAGAATAGTATACGAAGTGTCTTTCTGTATGTTCACTACATCGTAACAAAAGAAAGAAAGATTAATATGGCAAGGAGCACAAGTAACATTTTAAAAGTTTTGCTACAAAACAAGTGTTTTTTCAATGTACTCAGAAAATTTAGCAAATAATCATAGAATAAACATAGGAAAACTATGTAATTGAAAAACTTGTTTCCTGCCAAGGGAAATTTACTCACCACTCAAGTCAAGTAAATTGAACATAGCTGGCAAATTCGCAATGCTCTTGATCATAGTTATAGCAGTCCAAACTTTTTGGTAATCTGCACGAGAAGTTCGGATGATGCATATTTTTGTTGTGGCATTCATATACTTCACTGCATAATTCAACATACATGAGAGTTAAGGTATAAATTTGCTAAACAAAAAGACGGAAATGATGAGTACCCAAGAAAGATCCAAGTGACGAAGCTAGGCCACACTCCCCAAAATTTAAAAGAATGCTATCCTTGATAGCCTTCGTGACATTGTTTGAGCTAATAACCTTTCTTGCATCACCACCAAGCAGGTCTCTTTCTCCGTTTATAAATATCTCCATCACCATATATCTATTCTTAAATTGCACCATCTTGTTTTACTTGTATACTTCGATCTATATTTTCAGATAAACACAATCAATATACATGAAATTTAGACGTAAAATTGTGGAATTAATGCAATCACATGAAAAGATATCTTACAATGCGATTCCAGGAAAATAATAATTCAGAAGTCCTCAATTCACCCTTCATAGTATACTTGACGTACTATTACTAACACTCATCGTATGAGAGAACCAATAACAATTGAAGAAGCCAAAAAAGGAGTGCGAAACATTAAAGATCTAACCAATCTTTTGCAGTTTGTGGCCACTGTTGTTGCTTGGCGTTGTTCAATTTCACTGAAAATTTACTAAATTCAAAAGCTAGGCCCTAGAAAAGTATTTTAGCAATAAGTCATAACTATCAAGTCGAGGACTGTGTTTGTATACCTAATAAACGAACACTTGGTTGCTTACATGTGAGGATTCATATCGAAATTAATGGACAAGTTTTAGGTATCAATAAGTTCACTTGAATCGTGCAATCAAATACCAAAGCCAAGTAATTTACAGCAGGCAGAGAATGCTAGAGTGGGAACGACTGCGTTGAGGCTGTGTTGTATTAAAGCACAGTAGAAGAGGCTCGAGTTGCGGAAAAAGAGAAGACTTGAGCAGATAGGGTACGGTCGCAGTCGTTCAATAGAGTGAGGGAAGAGTCCGAGCATTGTGAGTGCATGTTCTCGCCAATTGCCCTTTCTACCGCACTTAGAATAAGGATTTATATAAAATGGTAGAACTAAATCCTGCACCTAGTATGATTGAGTTGCCTCATGAAACATATACCTGTAGACCATTGTCTCTTGCTCCCTGCAATGTACCTGTCCCTATGTGAATAGGGACTCTAACCGATAGATGGTCCGACTCTCTTGTGCACAAGTTGTACTCATGCCTTACATTTGGGTAAATCTTAGCTTTCCACTGTTAGATAAACCTCTATTTTAAGTGTTGCCACATATAGGAAATCCTAGCGCGAGAACATCTACCTTTTAATAGGTCTATTCAATCCCCTAATAAAATAACTTACTTCCTCTCGAGCTAAGATCATCATGTAAGGAAACGTATCTCACAACCGCTCAAACTCATCAATATACTCCGCTCCTGGCCTACTTGACTCCCTCAGTTCCAGAAACATTTGCCACAAGTCATTCCAAAAACAACATCTGCCTTTTAATTGGCCCACCAATCCCCTGATAAAATGAGTTACTTTCTCTCTGGCTGGGGTTATCATGTAAGGAAACATATCACACATCTGCTTAAACTCATCAATATACTAGCTACTTGCCTACTTCATTGCCTTAGTTCCAAGAACATTTGCCTATATATCACAGAAAGACAAAAATATTTATCATAGCAGGCTCTTCAAAAGGTAATCCATTATGTAGCATCTACTCCTAAAATAAGTTTCTTAGTATTCTACGTCTTAGCCCACTCAACCAAAACCAAATAGAAAATTGCATCTTCGGAAAATGGCATCTAGGGTCTAGCTATACTCTCAATCCAGTCTCAAGCAGCCTAATGATCAGTTTATCCTTTAAAAGTACTAAATCTAGCCAATAAGGGTCACTTATGGTTCTTACTAGAAGACCCGCCTCTATGACTCTTGGTGTTGGTTGCACTAGCTGCACCACATGCAGGTTCTATCACTAGTGCAACACTCTAAGACTCTGCCACCCATGCAGGAATAGCTCTTCTACTCCTAGAAATCTCAACATGTAGTGCATCTAACTAGTGGGTCATATGCCTCTGCCTCCTCTGCCTCAACTGGAGCCTCTTAGACCTAACTGGTTGCCTCTCTAGCCGACGCGCCACAATATCATCTAACCCGCGCATCCTACTACGACGCTCGCTATGACTTTGACAAGAACCTTCTATTAGAGCCCCACCCCTAAGTTTAGGAGGTATTCTAATACAAAAACAAATTCAAGTCAAAATATCAAAAATTTATCCCTTAAGCATAATTAGAATTATGTCAACAATAACTAAATTCTAAGGTCTTAAATTCGTAACCTTATATTCATCCTAAACCCTTGTTTCATCCTATGGCACCTTAGGATCCTTATCATAACCTCCTTCTGGTACCAAAAGAATTACTACGCCTCAAACAAGCGCCAACCAAACCATGGTTGTTGAGGCGCCAACCAAACCATGGTTGACTAACCACCCGCGAAGAGTGATAATATAAGTATGAATTCATAAACTCACAATAAACTCATATAATTGATAAAAATTTATTAACAAAACCTATACACAGTATGCATTCAATAAAATCATATAAAATTATTTTAAAATCATACCATGATCAGTGTTATCAATAGCGTATCGCGGAAAATAGCGGATTACTATGCGGGCAAATAGCAGAAGTCACATAACATTTAACGTATATATTATACACATAAAAATATTAAGTATATCATTTGAAATTTATATTATATACCTAATAAATTAAGCTGCATAAAAATAAAATAAATTATATAAAGAAAGATCACATAGTACCAACTCAATTCAAGTTATAATTTTAATTTCTAAAATTTAAAAATATTATAATATGGTCATATCCGCTATAGTGGTGCTATAACGTTTCATAGCGAATTGCTCAAAAACCGCTATGGAAAAACGCTATAGCGCCGCTATTGCGGCTATTTAACAACACTAACCATGATAAAATCTCACTTGTACAACTTGTTCAAGGATCATATGAATGGCAACACAAATCAATATCATCATAAAACTGTTTCACTCGTTTAACTATATATGATAAAGCCAAAACAATTGTCCAATATATCAAAACTAAAACAGTTTCAACTAATTCAAATACCAACACAAAGATCAACACACCCGTTTAGTCAAAAATACCAAAACCAAAACATTAATCCCTATAATTGTTTATATCATAATTACATCAAGTCAACTATCTATCCATAGCATTTCACAGTAATATACATAGGATCTGATAGCCTCTACATCTAGCTACCACTATCATCATGAGCAATCTTTTTACCTAGAGGCAAAACAAAGATAGTTAGCCCAAATGGCTAAGTAGAAATCACAAAGTATGTATGCATTGAAATAGCAGAACTATAACCAATACCATACATATAATAAAATAACTTTACATGATAATGTCCAAACACCAAAACATAAAATCAACATAATGTCTTGCAATCAAGAGCAATGACCATAACTCAACTCCATTGGCCCGCATTGTTATCAAGAGTATTTCGATCATTGTTCATATTATAGAACAATTCCAGAATGATAGCCTAGAAGGTGTTGTGTCCAATACCCACAAACCTTAAGACAATTTCATAGTACTCTAATTAGGTAACCAAAACAATAAGCCCCATAGCCACCACGTGGCCTATGGTACACACACATGGTCCGCTGGACCACAAGCCTAACTCCTGAGCCACCCAAAAATCACAAAGTGCCACAACGGAAAAATTTCCTCGGCAGCATAGGAAACTTAAGCAGCATCCATAAATTTCATATTAAAAAGATTTTTTTAAAAATTTTTTTTTTTTAGAAATGATGTATATAATCTAAGCTATCCAATGGTATGAATATTGGGGTATTTTAGATCATGTATACTCGTTAAATACCCTAAACAAAATTATATAGTGAATACAATGAATAGTGTTTTTTTATTTTTTATGTGATTTTGTTTAGGGTATTTAACGAGTATACATGATCTAAAATACCCCAATATTTATACCATTGGATAGCTTAGATTGTATAGATCATTTCTAAAAAAAAAATTTTAAAAAAATCTTTTTAATAACAAATTTATGGATGCTGCTTAAGATGTCCTCAGCAGCAAGGAAATTTTTCCTGCCACAACATCTACGGTACAAGTATGCATCAACTACATTATACAAGACGATGACCAGGCCATAGCAATGACTACTTTATTATATCTATAACAAATGTTTAAACTGGTAATTCTATTTAAATTACTGATAGTACTATACTAAACACAGCAATATCCATACCAATAAATGCAATGTAATACCATCACATATCTCATGAAGCAACCAACTATACTCACATGCATACATCTGAACGACTGCACAAGAGCACAACAATGTAGAATCAAGATCAATAGAAAGAAACAATAAGATATCATGTCGTCTACATCCTTACTCATTATATATACTTTAATAGTGCTTCTTACAAGGAAACGGTGCCTACTTCTATTGCAATAACTCCGAGTATACTGTAGCTTTCAACCCTCTAACTTGTCTTGGCCAACCTCAATTTGAGTATCACCTAGGTCACATACTCACATAACCAAACACATAACACTAATACTATCACCAATCTCTCCATTTGCTTATTAAATTATCAATTTCAACTAAGTATTCGAACATAGCTACTTATACCATATACACGTGTATTCATCTCTTATACATGACACCAAGGCCCTGTTTCTTTGGACGGAATTCACAGGGTAAAAAAAGGAGAACACATTGAAGGAAAGAAGGGTAGATTCAATGTGTTTTCTCTTCCCATCTGGATTCCCTCTAAAGAAACAGGGCCTAATTATATAATTTATCATTTATTAATCTAATACTCATTTATTGTTCATTCATTTATGAATATATGCATGTGTCTATATCTGCAATTCTCCACCAGTATATGCACATTATACTCATATATACACATATATAAGTATACACCCCATCCACATTACCTAAAAACCATCCAATTAAACCACCTAATTAAGAAGCGAAAATGGTTGATATCATCGTTACCAAACAACAAGCACAGTTTAAATAAAAATTAATAGAAAATTATTTGATAATAAAAAGTAAAAGTAAAAAAAAATAAAAGAGTAAAAGTTGTAAAAACTATAATTTGACACTTTTGCAGTTTTGCTTTTCAAAAAAATTAATTCATATGATTTCACTTAAAATTTTAAGTTTTATTATTTTAAATAATTAAAATATTATTACTAAACAAAAATATAATATATTTATTAATTTAAATAAATATTTATTTATTATTTTAAATTTTGACAGTAATTAAAAAGTTATTAATCAAATATCTTATAAATTTTGATAGTGTAGCACAGTACATCACAACACAGTTTAGCACAGTTATAAAGCTATTAACAGCGGGACCAAACAAATACTAACTAAAATCCTAAAAAAATAAAAAAATTAATTTTTTATATATAATTATTAATACCGGTTCAGTTTGATTAACCACGGTTCAAAAAATTTCTGAATCGTTTTTGAATCGTGAACCGTTATATATGGGAAAAAATCGTTATATCTGCGGACTACCCTCATTAGGGTTGAAGACGCGGATGCCGCACGGGAAGAGGCGGCGCTCTTCCCTTTAAAGGGGATTGAAGGGAGACGAGGAAGGAGGATCGAGCGAGCCACCGAATGATTGACTAGATACTGGGGAGTTCAGAGAGTTTTCGGTGAGATTTCTGGCGTCTGGAGAGACGTTGGCGAGCGAGAGGACGTGAGGTTTTTTCTTTGAGTGACTATAACCGGCGATCAGGGGACCGCCGGCGAGGGAGGGGAGTGGGAATCTGCGGCCAAGGAGTCGACGACGCGAGAAAAGGTTTACTGTAAGTTATCACCGGGTAAATAAAAGCTTTTCCTCTTCAAACCTTCCTCCCCTGTTCTTCAACGCGGCGGCGGCGTTTCTGGGTGTTTCTGGCGGCAGGTGACCTCCGGACAACTGCGAGAGGTGAAAAGGCACGACAACATCCTCAACCTATCGGCTTTCCTCTCTGGCGAACTCTCGAGCACAGGCAGCACTCGACAGTGGAGGACGAGAAGCGGCTGTTGCATGCGACAACGAGTTTCGAATGCGTCGAGCGTTCGAAACGAGGGCGGCTGACGTCAGCAGACAATCGAGTCAACGCCCAGGCGAAGTCAGCAGCACGCGGCTGGAGCAATTGGTGGCTTACGTCACGTCGACATCAGCAAGTGCGAAAATTCGAGCGGCGCAGCGACATTTAATTTTGGGGCGTTGACGGTGTGAACTTTGGTCAAATTAGGGTTTGACCGAATCAAAATTGGATTGACCAGAGGTAATTTTAAAATTAGGATTTTGACTTTTTAATTGGGGGTGATTTCACACTTGGAAACTAGGGTTTCAGTGTGGTACGAAGGTCCGCCGAAGAACCCTAAGTCCGAGGCGTGATAACAATTATCTGATTAAGCACGTAATTAATGGCGATTGAATTGGTGAAACCGAGAATTAATTATCTTTGACATGGAGTGCCGCTGGTGCATGTGCCTTGGACCTGTTTTTCTGCCGCGCATGACTAATGGTGGCTATCACCCCACATGAAAAGAGGAAAAACAATATTATATTTAATTAATATTTGAAATATATTTTATGGAATTAGAACTAATATCTAAAATATAACTAATGTGTACGTAAAAAAGTGTCGCTCTTCTGCTAAGACTTCTTTTTAAGAATCCACATGCCATTGGCCACGAGGGGTCGACGGCAATGAGCAATGGATCGTTCTCGTTCCATTAAAAAAAAAAAAAACGTTCCATTCCCATCAGCCGCAATTCTCGCGTACGCCGCCAATCTCGTGGCACGCGGCCAGGCGTGAACCCCGCCTACGCCATCAATCTACTTCTATGCATGCTCGTGTATAAAATGGAGGAAGCACGCGCTCAATCTCCTCACAGTACAATCAACCTCACTAAAAATGGAGATCCACGGCAGCGCCGCTGCTCTGCTCTTGGCCATTCTCCTGCTCTGTAGTAACTCCTGTAATGGCGCATCGGAAGGACCTCCCCAGGAGTCGAACTTAACCGCAGTAGAGTTCATAAGAAGGTCCTGCGAAGCAACGGAGTACCACGCCCTCTGCACCGCCTCCCTCTCGGCCCACGCCGCAACTATCGGCACCAGCCCCGCGCAGCTCGCCCACGCCGCCCTCTCCGTCAGCCTCGCCAGCGCACGCTCCGCCTCGGCCTCGCTCACGCGGGCGCTCGCTGCCCGGCGGCGCTCGGTGCTGGCGCCCCGCGCCGCGGCCGCCGTGAGGGACTGCGTGGAGAACCTGGGCGACGCGGTGGAGGAGCTGAGGGAGTCGCTGGCGACGATGGGGCGCCTGGGAGGCTCGGGCGGGAAGGACGCTGCGTATCAGATCAACAGCGTGCAGACGTGGGTCAGCGCGGCCCTCACCGACGAAGACACGTGCATGGACGGGTTCGACGGCGCCGACGCAGACGACGGCGAGGTGAAGGAGATGGTGAGGAGGCGCGTGGTGAAGGTGGCGAGGTTGTTGAGCAACGCGTTGGCCCTCATAAATGGCTTAGCTTCCTCACTATCCCATCCTTAATTGATACGGATTAATGCTCTAAGTAATTAGATTTTTGTTTAATATATCAATATTAATTATGTACTTAACTAAAAAAATGCGTGGGTTTGTGAGCTTGAATTCAGAGTTAGTGGTGTTAATTTTGTATAAAATGGACCAGAAGAACTCTTTATCATCTAAGTTGTAACATTTGTCATATATGTGAATATTAAGATTTCTACGCAGGAACCAGGTCTAGATTTTTTTTCTTTCTCTCTTTTAAGAGACTCTTAGGCTAGGTTTCGGTTGAATGAAATTTACGGTGAAAAGGATGAAAAGTGCAATGAATATAAATGATTTTTCATCTAAATTTATTGTACTTTTCATTCTTTTCATAAATTCCATCCAGACTCTTAGTCTCTAGATTTATTCCTTTGTCATGACTAAAGTGCCTCTGTCATACATAACTTCACCTAGTAGTCCTACTCTTTCCCATTGCAGCATCCCTACTTTCCAACCTTCTCTCCCCATCTCACATCTACGCTCTTCACGCTTCCCTTTCCTCCCTCGTTTCCTTCTATTGGTATTGTGGTTTTCCTATTTCAGTGTCATCGATAATGGTCTTATCTGCCGACATAGGAGCAGAAGGAACTGGAACAATGCCAAGCTCCCGCTCCTTCCTTTCTTTCTTCTTCAACATCAGCTCCTTCTCCCCCTTTGATCCTGTAGCTACAGTCTCTATTGGCTGCTGCTCAGCCTAACTTTGCACTTTTTCCTTTCTTCTCCTTCAACATCAGCTCCTTCTCCACCTTTGATTTCATAGCAACAGCCTCTCTAGCCTTCAACATCAGCTCCTTCTACACTTCTGATCTGAAATTTGCTAAGTTCTCTGAGATTTGTATGAGCCAGAGAATAGGCTGTTGCTATGAGATCAAAAGGTGCAAGGGAGCTGATGTTGAAGGGGACAGAAAGAAAGAAAAGAGCACCAGCTCCGGCGCACTGGTTCTCCTGATAGAGAGGTAATCATCTCTCGACAGATTGTCATGCTCCTTCTCTATCATATGCATGAGGGAGAGACCGTAAGAAAGGGAAAAGCTGAAAGAATTAGGTGCATCATCCTTGAACGCTGCTGCAAATCGTGGGTGTTGCATTTTTCTTATGGTAGCGTCATCGTTAAATCTCTATTTCTCGAAACGTCACTAGCCACTACTGATCACCGCTCTATCACCAGCACCTCATTACTGCCTTTGCTGCCTTGATATTGCCCCTGTTCAAGACTCCAGAGATCTGTGCAGCTCCTAGTAGCTTCGATCGAAACTTCTCTCGGCGAATCATCACCATCATCAGCTCTGAAAGGAATAGCTATTTTTTTTTCTTTTTTTAAGAAAAGGTTTGATATAACACTGCTTTTGCCGCAGCCGCACTGCTCGTCGCACGGCCTCTCGCTGGCTCTTCAGCATATTGACTGTGGCTACATCCACCATGAATAAGAATATTTATCAAGTCAACGAAAGTTGAAATTAAATAAATATTTATAAAAAAATATTTATAATAGATAAATATTCAGTGAAAAATAAAACAAATATTAAAAAAATATTTATTAAATAATATATCAAATTAGATAAATATTCACATGTCATTTGCTTATTGAATATTTATCAAATATCATATTGAACAGATAAAAATTCACATATCCTTTACGCATTGAATATTTATCAAATGTCATATTGAACAAATAAATATTATATCTTTGTCGTAGAAGAATATTTATTGAATCGATATATCAAATTAAATAGGTATTCATAGGCTGGATATTCATTCCTAAAATTCTCAAACCCTATAAATATTCATAGGCCATTTCTTAGGTTGCATATTTATAAGCAAGCTATTTCTTGGCCAATGATAATTATTTTTATGTCTTAATCAGAGATACCTAACTTACATTTAAGAGTAATAATAATAAATATTTGAAACATAATAAAAGCTAGTTTTTGTCTAGCCCTTGCGAAGCGAAGATTCATAGTAAAGATGGTAATCTAACTTCCTCCTAATAAGAAAGATTAGCATGATCAAATCGATCAATGCTATTCCTATCCACTCCTTAATCGTTACTTATTGAGTTTTCTTTGAAGAACATTAGAATTTCAAAATTTTCCTCTAGCATAGGAGTGATAATAATCAAGCCCTACCCTTGTATACATCATGCTACATGTACTTTCGATATGATTGCACTCGTAAATAATGGCTACCTCAAAATCTGAGGTAACATAATTAGGTTTAGATGTTGTTTAAGCTTCTAGATAATCTTTATAAAGTTCTTATCTCCTAAAAGGTCCAAGTGTTAATAAGAAAATTACTCCATTGCAGGCTCCCTATTTCTCTTTCTCCCAAAGAAGTAGTAGGCTTGCCCAACGAGCAATAAAAAGATCCGTATCAAGCAGCTCGCTGAGACTTGCCTGGGTAGCTTAATAGGAGGATGATAAAGAAGCATGAATAGCTTATCAAACTGAAACTTTGCTAACAACTAAGAGGATGGTAAAGCATGAATAGCTTATCAAATGTAGAAATTCAGAAGGCAAGAAACAACAAAAGTTGGATAGTTACCAAAAGTGCCGGCCAAAAGATTAGCAAAAAGCACTGCGCTCTCAAACTATAAATGGCAATGAAATTGGAAAGGGAAGCACAAAGGGAAAAATTAAAAATCCTCTGCTAGAACCAATATTCAAATAACGTGCAGGAATACGCAGGCTGCACAAAATATGCTTTGGTTCGAGGATAACAATAATGGGTCATATCACACCAAAAAGCAACCAAAGAAATCAACAGAACTACAAAAGGAGTTTGCTGAATTAAAATTGATGAAAGGAGAACAGTTACACGCCAATTTTTTTGTTCTGGAAACATTACATTGCTTAAATGCCTAACCGCATTGCCTTTTACATAGCCGCCACTGTTCGCAACTTGCCATGACTGAAATAGGAAAAGATACAATACTGACCAACAATTATTGTTGTTCACAAGTCTTACACGTTCGAGCTGTTGCATCTTACCTTCATTGCTGGATCTTACATTGACAGCACATTACATAGAATAATAGAAGTTGCCTGTGCATTTTCTTAACGTCCTCTTTCAAAGGCAATGCGGGATCTTCCAGATCCTCCTCCTTCATAGTCATCTCTCATCGAAGAACCAGCACTTGCTTTCATAGTTCCTCCACCACCAATCTTATCAAGTGGTTTTTTACCCTTTTTCACCTCAGTTAAGAACTGTTCCAGCCCAAACGGATCGTTCTCTTCCTGTTTATCAAATTCCACAGGTCTTTCTCTCTTGCTACCAGATGGCCTCTCAGAAGCACCCGTAAATGTTTTGTCAGGCTTGAACCTATCAGTCTTCAAGACCTTCTCGAGCTGCTCATCCGCACCATACATATCTGCATCAGCATCTTTCTTGGGCCTGTAGAGTGTAGAAAGCGTGGACTGTGCTGTGAAGAGACCCTTATCATATATGTTATATTGATCATCCGCAGCAAATCCAGATTCCATTCCTTTGTCCTGATTAAAGAGCCTCTGGTCATACATAACCTCACCAGTACGTCCAGCTCCAACGCTGGCCATACCAAGAGCAACTTTCTCACTAATATCTCGATCCCGGTCCCTAGTAATCTTGCTCTTCTTTCCCATGGCAGCATCCCTACTTTCCAACCTTCTCTCCCTCTCCCTCTCCCGTCTTCGCTCTTCACGAATCTTATCACGTTGCAACCGCTCTTCCCTGTCCTCCCTCGTTTCCTTCCGCTGTTCTTGTGGTTCCCCTATTTCAGTGTCATCGATAATGGTCCTATCTGCAGGCATAGGAGCAGAAGGAGCTGGGGCAATGCCAGTTCTCTCGGAACGTGCCTTTTGAGCCAATGCACGAAGCTCCTGCTCCTTCCTTTCTTTCTCCTTCAACATCAGCTCCCTCTGCACCTTTGATCTCATAGCAACAGCCTCTCTTGCCTTCTGCTCAGCCACATACAAAGCCTCGGAGAGCTTAGCAAAATTATCGTTTATCTGAACATCTTGAAGACCCCTACCATCAGCAGCCAAACGCTTGTCCAAAGGAATTGTATAACCTTTTGGATTTTTCCAATTTGAGATGCAAGGAGGGATCTTCCAATCCTGCTGGTCCTTCACTGTAACAGGGCGAGGTGGGGAGTGCATAACTGGCACCGGAGGTGATCCTGATGCTTTTGGGACTCTTTTATGCTTGAACTTTGGGGGTTCAAGTGGATCAACAGGCATCTCAACCATTCGAATAATCCTTTCCTTTGCCCCAGAGTTGAATGCTGCAGACTGTTGTGAGGGTTTATACTTGATAAACTTTGACTCTGAGGACTGTGTTGGCACGTTCTTTGGCTGGGCTGCACTCAATCTCACATTAACAATTTTCTCCAAAGCTTCCTTCGTCCGCTGGGTGGTTTCCTCAATCTCCTTTTCTTCCTCACTCTCGTTCTCATCTTCCAAGCCCACCTTTGGGACAAGGTCCTTATGCTGAGAGTAAACAATCTTTGAGGCATTCTCATTCTGCTTCACGATAGCATCAAATGCAACCTTGCCCTGGGAATCAACAGTGAGCGCGAGGATCTTGGAGCCAGGTTTCTGATCCTTCCTCCCCATGCCAAGGGGGTACTGAGCGACATGGATCTCAGGAAAGGCACCCCCATCGCCAAAGTCCTCGGGCTTCCTAGGAACAAAACCAGAGCGCTTCCCATAGGGAGGGACGAGATTTGGCTTGGTTGATGCGGACAGTGTAGAGTCTGAGGAGGAACTGTACCGCTCCTTAAACCATGGGTCATTTGAGTGATCATAGTGCGTTGTTGTGCTTGATTTTGTCGGTGGCAGAAGTTCCTTGAGGGCCGACATGACGAAGTTCAATCACCTGGTATATCAAAGAATCAGCCAACATCAGACCAAGTGATCATCTCTTACAAAAGAATACAAAATCGGAAAAAGTCCTTTCAGAAGTTGGGCAATTGGTAAAACGAAACCCTCGTTTCAAGAACAAGAAGAAAAATCATAAAAAAATTAGAACGTTTACACATGTTAACAAAAGAAATCAACACAGTAAATATAAGCATGCAATCAAACCTATATATTGAAGCAGATATAACGATCTTTTCCACCAGAAGGGTCACCAAATCAAATCAGCAACCCTAAACCCTCGACACTATCTGAAACAAAAACATAAAGAAAACAAATCGCTTACATCAGTAAAACATATAATGTATGGACAAATTTTTGCCCCAAAATTGTCGAATGGCTCGCCGATGAAACCTAAATCGATTTAGAGAATCATAGCAGAAGTACGAAAAGGAAAACCGAGAAGCAAGGAACCTTACTCGAAGCAAGCAATTTCAGTTCGATTAAATATGATCGAAAAATCCTACGAGAAGATCCGTGACAAGAAGGCGCAGAGAAGCGGCGGAGAAGAATTGGGGCATTTCGCGTTAGCCGGTGGTACGGATATGATTGAAATTCGAAGCGAAAAAGAACACTTCGCCATTCTCTATTCGACGTAAACCAAACCGGGTCCAGACCGGCCTAATACTGAAGCTGCTAACGGACCTCTGGTGTTAGGCCCTGGGCTCCCCGGTTCAGCCCAGAGGGGGTGGGCCGAACTCAAGCCCAAGCCCACACCAGAAGAAGGGAAACGGAGGTCCAGACCCACACCCGAACGCGACGCGGCAGCTACGGAGCTCGAGCGGCGTCCTCGCGTGTGAATCGGACGTGGGCGCGAGCTTCGGGAGCGGACGTTGTCAACGCGTGTTCGCCTTCATCCTCGTCCGCAGCGAGACACACGGACGCGGACGAAGCTTCAACGGAAGACGCGGCATCTTCGCGTGCGAAGCGGGCAGGCGATGACTTCGACGTGGAGGACGCGAGCAAAGCGGAGTCTTTAGCGACATCTCCGGATGCGAGCGTCGGCAAAGAGGGATGCGGCGAAGGAAAGAGGACGCTGGCAACGTCTCCATGAGACCCGGACGCAGAGTTCGGACGCGTGCGGATGCGGACGGCGCATCAGGGGCGGGATGAGGTCTCCGCCAGATGACTCGGACGCAGAAGAGCAGCGAAAGCGGCAGCGGCGCCTCTGCATCTGCTCTATAAAGCTCGAGGCGGATCGAGCGAAAGGAGAGATCATCGAACGACGGACGACACTAGGAGAGAACGAGGAACGAGCTCTGTGAACGGCGACGAGAGTGAGATCATCGCCGACGTGAGGAAGAGACGTGAGGGAGAGCGACGAGAGGAGCGCCGACGTGTGACGGCGAGCGAGAGAGGGTTTTTGTAGCTTTGATTCACAAAGAATAAAGTGAAGGTTTTCCCTTTCTGAATCCGGCGAGCTTCCCCTGTTTCCGGCGTCTCTGTACTTCCTCGGCATTGTTGTATACGGCGACATTTTCTCTTTAGATCCGGCGACGTCTCCGGCAGCGTACGACGAAGGCGGCGCTGTCGAGGCCATGGACCGGGCGAACAACTTCCTTCCCTGGCGAAGACTTTCTCTTCTCCGGCGACGGTAGCGTCGAACGCAGGCGCGCGTTCGACGCGTGAGGACGAAGGCTTCAAACGCGTCGGGCGTTCGAAACGAGGCGGACGAGCGCGGTCAACGGTCAGAATCGGAAACGCGAGACGAAATCGAATTCGATTTCTGGAGTGACGTCAGCGAGACAAATCGAAATCAGATTTCGATTTCGACCGGCGGCTGACGCAAAGGTGACGACAGCAAGACGAGATTAAGATTGGCGTTCGATTTTGACTTCGGTCAAAATCAGAGTGAGGTATTTTGATTTAGGGTTTTCGATTCTTTTCGGATTTCCTAACTAGGGTTAGGGTTTTCATTGAGTGAATTGTAATTTGGGAAGAAAAAGTGAGCGGGAAACTAGGGTTTCAAATTTGGGGACGAGATTCTGTCCGGAAACCCTAGCGCGATCACGTTCTGGTGTTCCGCCGGACGGCTCTAGGAAACAGATAAGCACTATTTTTAGACCGTTCCGACCGGGGCGTGACATATGGTCTATTTGATTTTCCTGGAAAGAACGGGATCATTTATTAATTCTTTCCTCTCTGGGCGTTTTTGTGCTCCTGGTTGGCGGAAACCTTCCGCGGGTGCAATTCGTTACTTATCGGGTTAAACTTGAAAAGCTCTACTGTTCATGAATCATGACAAGTAACTCCGATAAATGCTTCTTCCCTCCCAAAGACCTAAAAATGCTCTTCATGAGCAGTAGAGTTGAAAAAATCTCTCAACCCTAATTTTGCCGACCTTGTCGGCGGACCCGCGAGCCCCATCCCCCGGCCAGTGACCCACTCCAACGAACTAGCAACCATTCGGTGCTCCTTCCGCACACCTATTGTTGACTATCAGCAATCGATGAATCTCTTCGGTGCTGCCGGTAACAATCAGCAAAGGCGAAACGTTCAACACTTTCCGTCCCCCCTTGGGCAATCGATGAATCTCTTCCCCCCTCCCAACAAGCCTAATCGAATCCATTCCCCTTCTCAGTGATTGTTGACTATCCAGTCCTTGTTGTGATCCTCCAATCCTTTTGGCGACCATGTGAAAATTTTGGTCAATACTGGTTTGATCAGCACCAATAATTTACTTAAATAATTTAAAATTTTTCTGTACTAATCGTGCATTGGTTTAACTATCAAAACTACAATAACTAAAAAGTTAAATCCTGACACAGATGGTCAAAATAACATAATTTTAAAAAGCTAAAATATTTTTAAACCTATAGGAGCAGAAAGAGTTTAAAAAAAACTATGAAGAAGCTATTTTTTACTAATTTTTTTAGCTATAGTTATATTTTTTTTTCTTTTTTCAACTTTTGTCCGCACCTATATTTGTCTCTCCTTTCAATCACAAAATTATTTTTTTAAAAATTATTATTTTAATAAAAAATTATTAAATCTAAAATTAGTTTTTATTATTATTTAAAATTTTTTCTTTTACAAAAATTTTAGAAAAAATTAATATTATTTTAATAAAAATATTAAAAATATTATTATTAAATTTATTTTTTAATTTAAAATTATTTATTACTATTATTTTAGTTTTACTTTTAAAAAAATCCTTTAATTTTTTTTAAAAATAATTTGTATAATAATTTTACCAAATACTATTTAACTTTTCCACCGGCTACTTTATAGCTAACACTTTTTTAACCCGCAAAAGTTAAAAAATTTCAACTTTATCAAATTGAGCCTAAAATTTTTTTTCTCTCTTTACAAAAAAAAATTCTACCCTTTTTCTTTTTTTAGCGTATACAATACCAACATAATATGGGTATCATGTATACCAACATAATATGAGGTGTCATGATAATTAGGAATAGCAATAGATTATATAATATATTTTTTTTATCCAATGTATAAACCTGGCCTAATTATAAAATCCTAATACTTGAATCCAAGTCAAGTACTCTACTATATGACCCTGCCCCGTCTATGATATTTAAAAGATAGCTATATTATTTTAAATCATAATAATAATCATAAGAATAAATATATTTATATAATAATTATTTTATTATTTTTATATTTCTTACAAAGTATCCATATCTATAAATTTGAATCAAATTAAAACCTGACTCACTAAACTTAAATTTATCATATTTAGGTAATTAGGTACTCAAACCCATAGTAAACTCAGTTGGCTGTGACAATTGTGATCCCTAAGGTGGTCAATAGGTCATGCCCTACAAAAGATAGTGGTTCTTTCATGCCTTAAAAAAGATTTCCACCGACAAGATACTCTCCTTTCATGCGCTAGGTTATGACAATTTGCAACCTGTCAACATAGTGGCGCAGCATGCTTTAGACTTTGAACAGACAATGTATTAGTTGTTGAAAATTTTCCAGGTTTATTGACCTTAAAACGAACAACAAAGTCAAAGCAAACACTTCTCGTTCTCAAGTAGCAATACATTGTCCTTCTAGTTTACTTTTCCATTATTTAAGATCGGATGATGGCTGGGTTCACATTTAAAGTCATGACCAACTGATTAATTACTTGTATTTATTCCTTTTTTTTTTTAAAAAAAAAGAGCTCTGATCTTGATACACCAAATCCTCCCTAACTCAGCCAAAATACTCTGTAGTACCAACAAAACCTACAAAGAGAGCAAGAAGTGTACAGAAAAAAAGTACTTAGTAGCATTGTTTATTGGCTTAATCTTCTTCTCTTGCTAGCTGAAGAAGCATGAGGACATGTTCCATGAGGCTCAGCAGCTGAATCATCACACTTATAGCTCAGGCAAGCAGCATCCAGTACTCCCACTGGGCTCAATGTCATAGAGGATGCTGATGAGTTGACTTCTTGAATCACTTCATAGCATTCCAAGATTCTTTCCTGCAACAAACAAGCAATAGAAGGAAAGGAATCATCACCCTGAAAAAGAACACCAAGCTTAAGCTCAAAAAAGTTTACATCTTCACCTTTGCCACATTACCACAGCTAGACAAATTCTTCTCAGCATCCACTGCTTGATTTTCTCCCACAACCAACAATGCAATGGCTGCAGCAACTTCAGAGGGTCTGAACATCAAGAAATCAGTGCCTGCATCCGGTTGCTTCATCCTTAGATAGGCATAATTCAGAAACTGAAATGTATGAGTTCCATGAGGAGATCAACCTCTGACTGTATCCAAGATTAGTTGTGCAGATTGAGTGAGCATCCACTTGATTGGCTCTTGGCCGCCGCTGACTTTGTGGAGAAAGAAGTCAATGTAAGAGAAGGGAGTGATAGCTTGCATCCTCCATCCCAGAGTGCTCAGAACCAAGAGCTCCATTCTCTTGATTGTCCTAGCTTCAAACACACATCTTGATTCACAGACCTATACAAAACAGAATAGGGAGTAACAAAAGGCAATTTACTCAAGCTTATATCAGGAAATTGAATTCTTGATATCTTCTCACCTGTAAATCCATGGTTAGGGGAGCCTCAGTTTCCTCCATCTTCGCAGCTAAAGACAGGCAGGCCACAGCCAATAACTGACCCATCCATGCTTTGCCTTTCTACAATCACAACACAAAAATACAGATGAGTGTGTGCATGGAGTGTTAGATTAGGGAGAATGAGATTGCTCTTACTGGAAGCTCATAGGATGAGAGAAACCGATCCAAGTAATTGACAGATAAGTAGGCGCTCAGTGGCCCAAAATTGTATTGCGCATGAACCTGTATAACAGATCACAAATGCCATCGAGTTACAATTGACGAGAGAGCATGCTACTGGAGGAAAAAAAAAGGGCAAAATCAGAAAAGGGGAAGAAAACTTTTTAATAAACTATCAGAATGGAACAAGAAAAATGCAAAGAGCAATCAGTATCAATATTAGGTCAAATTTTTTCAGCAAAATAAGGAGATAGGCAAGCAAAAGTCAAGCCTCTCAGTCTCATTGTCAAAACGACTCCTTCTGCAAATGATTCAAAAACATTTCATCAATAGAAGACAAAATGAACTGCTGAACAATTCACAGAGAGATGTAATAAGCAATCTAGAACAATGCATCTAGATGTAGTTAGCAACCACAGCAACACTGCATCAGCGAACCAACATACGCTTGTTCGGGTTACAGAAACCAACAAACACGAGAAATTATTCAGCTAATCCCAGGAAATAAACAAAGAAACACATCACAAGGAAGAACCCACCTTTCTCATCCAGTGAATAGCATCTCTCCTGATAGAAAAGTCTGCATCCCCCGACCGCAGCCTCTCGAGGTAATCCTCTCTCGGCAGATGCTCATGCTCTCTTTTCATCAGCAGACCCAAGGACTCCATGGATTGAACCGGAACACCCGCAACGAAATCCCCATAAAAATCGCACCTTTTTGGCTCAGAAGCCCGGCTCGACCTCTCTCCACCCCGCTCCTCCCCCTCCTCGATTCCCAGGACGCTGTCATTGTCCTCATCGCAGAGGAGCATGGAGGAGGCGCGGTCAAAGATTGCGCTCATTTGTTCTTCCTCTCACCTCCCTCAAAGGTGTCTCCTTTGAAGCATAGCACTGTTGTATAGGAAGTGAAGATTTCATTTCCCAACAAAATCATCAACAAAAGTAAATCTTTTCTTACATTGTTTGCTCCTCCCTGTTGATAGTTCACGGATTGGTGGAACACTGGCGAACGTGATTTAAGGGGAGATTTCTCGGGACGATCACGATTGGGGGATTGGATTGTGCATTTGATATGGCGCCAGTACGTTATGTAAAAACATAATTTGAGGGGTAGTTTCTTGGGACTATCACATTAACTATCAATGCATTTATTGCTTGATGACGAATTATTAACACAACCAAGGTTAAAACTTAATCATAATCTAATTCAATAAGTCATAGTAATTTTTTATTTAAAAAAAAAAGAGTAATGCCAATAATGAATGGTTCTTCCTTTCTAGCGTCGTTGATAATGGACAAAGGGGAATCCATTTTGGCATAATTAATAATAGGGTGAGACTAAAAAAATTAAATGGACTAAAATGTTGATATAATAGTATTATTAATATTATTATTAAAAATAGTCAATATTAAGATTTAATTCAATAAGGAACTATAAGTTCATCTAATTAACAATTTATTTAGCTTGATAAGTATTTTTTTTTCTTATGAGAAATAGTAACTAAATAATCCCCTACTCTTTATTAATGAGTAAAAAGAATTGGTTACATATACCTTATGAGTTACAATGAAAGTATTAATTTTGTTTGTGATATTGTTTTATGGATCTTTGACCAAATGAGTTAAGATATTTGAATCTATGTTCAAGGTGTATGGGGATTTGGAGTAATCAACACAAAGACAACTCATGCAAATAGTTTTTGGAAGGGAATTATCTTCCTATAATCTTTATGCCAATCTAAGACTCCTCTCCTATTTCTTAGGCACTTGTTTCTCTATAGCATTTATTGGAGTAAAGAAAGAAGATTTGGTTATTTTATCTTTTATCTTTAAACTAAAGTTTTCTTACTAAAGTTATTATTATTATTTGTATTATTATTATGTAGCATAATCAATTAATTTTTATTGTATTCTTCCTTGATTATATCAAGTACACACGAGCTTGTCCAATTGCAATATAATGGAGACAAACTAGATGTCACACCCAATTTAAATCGCTCGTGCATATAGGCAAATCACGCGTGGAACTGTGCACTCGAAAATTAGATTCGACGTTGACCCAAATTTTTGACTTGCGATTGATCTATGTCCGATGAGTCTCGACGTTGCCCGATCCATTTATTCCTTGGCCCGATCCAAAGAGATTTGAACCTCACACTAGATAACATATGTTTAGTGGCAAGTGCAAACAACCAGGCTATGGAGGGAGGGGCAGCTTCAGCCAATACAGCAGCTGGATTGAATGAACCAGATTTGTACTGGGTACAGTCATTGGTGAAAGACGGACCTGATACACCTGCCCACCTGCTTGGCATACGCAAGCAGCAGCATAATGGGTACCTACCCAATAATGGAGGGAACTACCATGGCACGGGGATGCTCTCCTTGGGTAGACGAGAAGATAATGGCATAGAAGTTTGCTTGAACAACTACTGACCTGTTCTTTACTTCATTATATTTTCTTTGATCGATTGTTAACACTTACACATAGATGAATAGCTCTAATGTAAACTTATCTAAAATTCCTAGGCAAGCTTTCGGATCTTTTATCTTCCAAAGAGATGAGCCTCCCTAGTTCTTCTCTTTGCGTGTGTATGAGTGAGTTCATTGACTATGTTACATGCTGAAAGAGTTCTACTATGCAAGTTGCAAACCATCCTCTCATTTTGATGCAATAGAGACATTAGTACTGGAACTGATCAGCTCAGATGCGCATGCACTTAGGCTGTGTTTCTTTAGACGGAAAATTGGGAGGAAAAAATAAAAAACATATTGAATTTGGATAAAAAATGCTACTAGATTCAACGTATTTTCATTCTTTCCTTCTAATTTTTTGTCCAAGAAAACACACTATTAGAGCTGCCCTCTTTGAGACGTTCTCATTAGTTAAGGGGAGAGTACTCTTTTAACTTGACATTTTAGCTCTCATGGGTGTTGCTAACTTTAGGGCTGTGTATACTTGGACGGAAAACTAGGAGGACTAATGGAAAAGTAATTTTTTTCGTCGTTTACTTGAGCGGATGGAAAATAATAAAAGAAAAATATGATGAAAAACTAATAAGTTTTCCGCTGTTTAACCATTTGCCCAAATCGGGTGGATAAACAAACTTCACGCGTGATGATTGATATCCTTAACCTAACACAGTTGCCGCTCGAAACATTACGTAGCCGCTCAAAATATTACACAGCTGCCCGAATTTCCATTGACGCTCGCCATGGAAGGAAGGTGCTACTTGACGCCCTTCCTCGTCGCTCCGGACTGCTCGCCATCCTTCCTCATCGCTCTGGAAAGCTTTGTCGTCGTACCGAAAAGCTTTGTCGTTGCTCTGGAAAGGTTTGTCATCGCCCTTCCTCGTTGCACCGGACTGCTCGCCGCCATTCCTCACCTCGCGACCCGCTTCCTCACCGTGAACGCTCCCATCTAAGGTTAGGGTCACTGCTCGCACCGAAAAGCTTCATTAGTTTTGTTTCGTAGCTTGTTTCCCCTTGAAATTTCTAGCTACTAGCATCATGATTGCTTGAAAAAATTGCATCATATTGCATGTTTTTAGCAAGTGCAATTTCCCCTTTTTATTTTGGCTCCTGTGTTTTCAAATAGGCTTTGAGGATGTTGCTAAGTTCACTTGCGTAGATTGCTTTATTTTGGCTCCTGTGAAATTTCCCCTTTTTATTTTGTCTATTGTCATCTCAGTTCTCTGTAGAGCAAGGTACATATACATGAAATGCATTTTTTTTTGTAGATTTAGATTCAGAGCAATGTAGTATATCTCATACAATTAACTACAATTTGTTTATCCTTCTAGCATCAGATTGCTTTATGTCCTATTATCATCAGATTGCTTATTTCCTTCAATTTGTTAATTCAATTTATTCTCTAATTGTGTTTATCTTATTTTCATTTATAGGTTTTATTAGAATGACTTATACAAATAACAAAGACAAAAGATCTATTTCTCAACTTCCTCATTAGATAATCTCATCTTGCAGCTCTAGCTGGTTCTTATGTGACACAATTAGACTCAATTCTAGTTGTGCTCTCACACTTATCATATGTTGATAAGTCATTGCTAGACTGTAATGAATCTAGATAATACAAGCGAAGAGATCTTTTAAGAAAGTTAGGTTATTGAGAATGAGCAAGGCTGCTTTTATTAATTTGTGTGAGCTTCTACGTGACTCAAATCTTGTCAAAGATACCAGAAACTCTAGCGCAAAGAAAAATTGCAAAGTTATTATATTTGGTTTCATATAATGTTTGACTTTTATGAATTTGTACATCTACATATTATTATTCTTTCGATTTCTTACTAAATTACATATTATTGGCGTAGGAAAATTCTATCTAGGTGATGCTGGGTTCGGGATTAAAAGTTATCTTATTACACCATATAGAGGAGTCCGGTATCACCTAAAAGAGTATTCGAAATATGCTCCAGATAATGCAAAAGAGCTTTTCAACCATCGGCATGCATCGACTCGTAATGTTATTGAGAGGGCTTTTGGTGTGTTGAAAAAAAGATTTCCAATCATAGCTAGTGGAACTGAACCCTCGTATCCTATTAAGACACATATTGGTATAATCCTAGTATGTTGTGTTTTACACAACTATTTAATGGGTGTTGATCCCACTGAGGACATCATTGATGAAGTTGACAGGGTAGTTAGCAAATGCGACGATTCAAGATACACCAATTATCGAAAGAGTAGATGAAGATGTGAGGAAAGGGGTTCTAATGAGAAATGAAATGTCACATGCCATGTGGAATGATTATGTGTTATGAATCCATATTTTGTTAATATCAGTGTAGAATGACTACTAGAACAATGATGTATTAAATTGCTAGTGTGGAATGACTGTATGGTTTTGTTATTGATAGTGGATCTTTTGTTTCTCATATCTTTGTGTTTCTCATATCTTTGTGTTTCTCATATCATTTCACATGCTTATTTATTCTATAACTTAACTCAAATTTTTTTATTGCAATGTAAGATGAGGAAAAAAACAAAGATTAACGACAGTTCAAAGAGAGAAAATTCCAAGTGGACAGAAGAAATGAATAATAGCTTTATTGATGCAATGCTAGAGTAGCAAGTCAGAGGTTTCAGAGTAGATGATACATTTACCTCGGCTGCTTACAAAAATATATTATTGATATGTGGTACTGCATTTGGTATTCATGTAACTAAAGATCATTTGAAAAATCGGATAAAGACTCTGAAAAATAATTTCAACACGTGTCATGAGATGTTTAAGAATAAAAGCGATATAGCATGGAACAACGAAACTAGGATATTTGAGGCTGGTGATCAAGTATGGGATGATCTCATTAAGGTATATTAGCTTCATTTATATGTTTTATGGTAATTTGTGTGATTTTGTTAGAAAAATGTGTTACTGAATAAATTTATTTTTTGCAAGCTAATCCTAATTTGCGGAAATGGAGGAACACTCTAGTTAATAATTATGATAAATTACAAGAGCTATTCTCCAAGGATCGAGCCACCGGTAGTATGGCCAACACATGTAATGAATTTACAAAGATATTGAGAATTGATGTAGAAGATCAAGATGATGTGTTCGCATTAGCCGAGCATGAGATACCACATGAAGATGTTGATAAGAGTATTCCAGTTGAGCTACCTAGCCCTCATCCTACTACATCAACTTTGGATGAGGGGACATCGTACAAGGGTGGTAAAAAAAGATAACAACCACAATTTGAGGATGTTGCTATGTCATCGATTAGCCGTTGCTTATGTTACTTTAGGTAGCAGTAAAGATAAGACTAGATTATTTTACTCAGCTCCGAAAGAATTATGCTTGGAGGTGCATAATGCGATGATGGATAGTAGCTAGTTACTTGATTGTAGTGTTTTAACTAGATTATGTGCATTTTGATACTTTTGTGGTTATACTCGTGGTTCTTATAACCATTTATTTTGGATACTAGTGTTTAATACTTGTGTGGTTAATACTTTTGTAGTTTGATACTTTTGACTTAGATCGAATGTTTCGATATTTGGAAACTTTGCTTATATGTTTTGAATGTTTATTGATAATATGTGTTTATATGTACAATAATATGTTGTTAGGTGAATTTTAATGTGTCATATGATTTGTGAATAATTTGTGTTGATATGTGTATATGTGCATGTATTTTTTTTATGTTTTAATTTTATAATTTTTAATAGTACTAAATAATATTTAATAATTTTATGATATTTAATAATACTTAGTAATTTTTATAATTTTTAATAGTATTAAATAATATTTAGTAATTTTTATATTATTTAATAGTATCAATAATAATTTTATAATATCAATAGTATGTATGGTGAAAACAAAATTGGGGGTGTATATATAAATCCTTCAAATTATTTATCCTATTAAGTAAACACAAAGAAAGAAAATTTATAATATATTTTATCTATCTATTTTTTTTTTCTTTGCATAATCGATCCATTAAAAGAGGATTTCATACTCTTACTGACAGTAAACAAATCTATCACTGACTGTAGTATCTAATGATAAGATTAAAAAATTAGGCACGTGGGGCTGAGTTTTACTCTGAATTGTTGAAAATTATGCTTCATGTTTAACTTATGAAAGACCATGCTGTGAATTATTCGACCTTCTAATTTCTATTGTCTTAGTCAAATAGTTACAGTCTCGAGATCTGGTTAAAAATTGTGCATTAATTGCACATAAAGCTTTACATGAGCAGATTAAATCGCATCTCCATTTGCTAATTGCTTCTCTTGTGGAAGCCATTTGCATATCTATGAAGATGCTACCATTAAGATCTTCTGTGGGTATGCTTGAGCAAACCAAATAGCTCAAGTTTATGATTATGAGAATTCTTGAATGCATAGTTGTCAAAAGTCAACCCTGCTTAGTGAACATTCCTTCGTTCAAAAAGGAAGAACAGGAAAAAGTGGTAATCTCAAGTTCTCAACCTATGTTTGACGAGTAAATTCTTTTTTACTGAACAAAGAGGGAAAAAATATTGATAAAAGTCAGACAAAAGTGGAATTAAATAAATGTACATGACCACAAAATATTAATGATTTATAATTATGAAGTTTGTCTGATTATATTGATCGTACTAGTCTGCATGACATAACAATTGTTTTCATGCACAAATAAATTGGAAGAGATTGTAATTTAGCAACCATCCTAGTCAACTAACTCTACCTTTAATGTGATGTTTATAAACATTTCCGAGTAAGACGAGGTAAACTTAATGAGAATCTATGCAAGACTTGTAAGATTTAGACTTGGTGAACCTAGAACTGAATTATCAATCTGCCATGGCTCTGAAACCGTTGACATTCTCCTCACAAAATGCAGGTCAGAGTTGACAGGTGTATACAAATATGAACTCCCGATGGATCTTCAGCATCAAATAATTGTTTAAAGCACGATTAGGGCACTAACACGGTTACACATAAAAAGGAGGAATAAAATACCTTGTGTACCAAGTCAGGGGGAGCTACCCGATGTGGTTGAAGCCAGAACTTATGCACCAAAACAATCTCTTGCCACATTTAATGCATCGATAGTTTACTGTTTGAGCGGCATATAAATGCTGGACTGATCCCCTTGAGTGGCATGTTTCATGCAGATGGTTTTGTAGAGACCTGGAATCAGGTAGTCATCATGGCGATCAAAATAGACTGGCAAGGAGATTAAAGAATGAAGCCTCGTGGTGACGAAACATTTTCAGCATTAGCACATGCCAAGGGGCTGTTGAAGGGCTGCTTCAATGTTCTCTTTAGAGGGCAGGCATGCAGCAAGGAGCATTCTGATATGAAAAGCACGCTGAAATTTGATTTATCCATTCATTCATGGCAATGCATACACAGATTTTTGATGGGATGGTGGCTACTGTAGCATCGGAAAGCAATGCATAAATGAAAGCCCCACCAATCGGAGCCTTGGAAGGGCAGTCCAAGCGTAATTTATAAAAATGTCCAGCTGAACATTTATGTAAGCGGTTCAGTCGTTTTCACCATCGAAGTATACAATGCTGAGCCATTGAAACAAAGTAGATAAAAGTCATTACATCAACGAACTTCCCTCGTAATAGAAGATTTTGTGTAAATGTCATTTGAATACACACTTTGCAGAAGATAGTAACAATACCAAACACAAAAATCTCATTCCCATGGATTCATAAAACAACACAATCCTCTCGAACATTGTCACATATCGAGAATGACAGTCGCAGCCTTTCAGTTGCGCTAAAATGTGCTAGTACAGAAGTACATAAACGTACAAAGAAATCCACAAAAGTGCAATCAATCAGTTTAAGAGGTTGCCTTTACTACAACAACAGGGCAGCTCGCATGGTTGATGCAATAGTTGCTCACACTTCCCAAGAACACCCTGCGAAACAAATTTTATATTCTCTAATAGCTTCCAAGATGTATAACCAAGAACTGGAGGGCATTTATATATGAACTAAGTTGTTAATACGCCTTCATAAAAAATGACAAATAGGAAATGATCCAGTGGGCTATCGAAAAATTTTCAATGGCATTTCTTATCTTTGGGATACCAAAAGCTACCCATGGTACCGATATATGTGCATGGAAAATCTTTAATTAGTAGTCTTCAAAAAGCTGGGTATTCTACATCTGCAACCATGGTCTAAAGGAAAGATACAGTTCAGCATTGATCATCACAAGAAACCAATTTAATACTCGGACAAAACTCAATTCTAGATTCTACGTTCTAGATCAAATTTAAACCTCCCCCTCTTCTCTTAAACACACAATAAAGTATAACAACCAAGGTAATGAGATAGTAACTTTGATTGTTTGCAACGGCACTCTTATAGGAAGTTTAAAGTTGGAATAGAATTGCTCCAAAGCATTAATTTCTTGATGGCCTAGGAAAAAAGACCCTTGTCTTTCATTGCTGCCGCTTTGAGCCTTTAGGCACACATGCCACAAAACCCAAGTCGTGGGATGAGAAGGTAAAATGCCAAATCATAGATAAAGTTGATGGCAAATTAAGAAGCTAATGCTGACTACTTAGTCACATAAATGAACAAGCTGAAATTAACTGTAAGCTCACTGTTGGGAAATGTGCGGAGGAAGAGTACTGGTAAAATGAAAAATGATGTCACTGTATACAAATTTATCAATGCTAATGATCAGCACATCAACCAAAATAACTGGCAGTGCATCAACCCAAATAATTACTGTTCATCAACCGTGACTAAATAATGCATCAACCAAAATAACTGGTAGTGTATCAACCCAAATTACTGTTCATTAACCATAACTTGCTAGTGCATCAACCAAAATAACTGGTAATGCATCAACCCAAATTACTGTTCATCAACCATAACTGGCTAGTGCATCAGCCAAAATAACTGGTAGTGCATTAATCCAAATTACTGTTCATCAACATAACTAGCTAGTGCATCAACCAAAATAATTGGTAGTGCATCAACCCAAATTACTATTCATCAACCATGACTGACTAGTGCATCAACCCAAATTACTGTTCATCAACCATAATTGGCTAGTGCATCAACCAAAATAACTGGTAGTGCATCAACCCAAATTACTATTCATCAACCCAAATGGTTAGTGCATCAACCCAAATTACTGGCACAATTGCAGGTAACAGTAAAACAGTAGCACACACAATCACAATGCTAACACAGAATTTTTACGTGGAAAACCCTCCAACAAGAGGGAAAAACCACAGGACTGCTCTTCAGTCCACACCCACAAATTTCACTATTAGCAGAAATTTTACAGAAGCAATATGAGATCACAAGATAGAAAGTGATCAAAAAAAACTCAGCCACAAAACTAAGCAATGATAAGATAAATCACTTGGAGAGTAAATGGGAACAAAGAATCAAAACTGGACAGATTATGTTCTTGATACCATTTCTCCAAAACCAACCATTGAAATCCAATCTCCTCCGCTCAAATCAAAGAATACATAGAGATGAAGAAGCTCTCCAAAAATCAGCATGATTTGACCTCAGATTGATCTCCGATCGTCACTAAGATGGAGTTGGGTGAGTTGAGAAAATCCTCCAAACATTGCTCTTGATTTTTGTTAGAGTGGCTGCACTTACCAAAACTTGCTGCTACAGTGTTACCGAACACAGCTAACCCAACATATCAGCAAACCTAATGGGTTTATAAAAATAATTGGGCCTCATGACACTTGGGTTTTATCCACATAGGAAGGGACCCAAAAGCCCAACACTCACAAGGAGAAGATTTTCAAAGTAGAATAAAGTATCTTGTGGAAGAGAATATTATGCTGTGCGCAACTTTAGATCTCCAAAGGGATGAGTTGGAAAATAAAATAAAGGTTCTTGTTGAAGAAAATAATAGACTGAGGGCAGCTGAAGATGTGAAAAAAGATGAATCTGTTCAATTAAAACAAGAGGAAAAAGGCCAATTAAAGGTTTACGAATGCAGCAAAGAGAGAGGAAAAAGACTGAGAAAGTCATCAAAAATGATCGTCAGCCTTGCACCCAAAAGAAGAAGAAGAAGAAATAGAAGGCAAAAGTAAAGAAGAGGCGTCGATTGCTATTGTTGAGAATACGGTAGATGAAGTATATATAGATAAGGTAATCTTTTGTAAATAATATTTTTTCAACTTTGTGCAGAAGTTCATTTGTACTCTTAATATATTACATTTTTCAAGATATGTGAAGGAAAGATTATTGTGGAAATAAGGACATAACTGCAGACCAAAAGACCCAGCTAATACATGAGTTGGAAGACAACAAAATATAATGATGGTTTTAACCAAGCAATCAATAGATAAAAAAAGAGTGTATAATGTATTATTTGGCCGATATGTTATCGATGATGTAAGTATAATTAACTTGCATTATATATCACAAATATTATTGCATTATTAATCGCTATACTTTCATTTTCCCTATTAAATGCAGGCTGCATACATAGCCCTCCTCGCAGAGAGGTATAGGAAAGAAAAAAATAAAATTCCCTCTTTTGTATATATTTCCCAAACTGAATAAATTTATACTTGGGTGGTAAATTAGGTGCATCAACAATTTGTTTAGAGCAGTTGAACAATAAAACCATCGAAAGGATAGGTAGAACTTTTGCCCCAATCGGTAATCAATAAAATTGGTTTTTATTATACATAGATATATAGTAAATAAAAATAAAAGTATATACAATTTGTTATGTGTACGTAGGGAAACCAATGTTTAAAAATCAAAATCAAAATCAAAAATAAAAAACCAAAAACCAAAAATAAAAAATCACAAGTAAAATATCAAAAAAATTAAATATAATATATAAAAAATTAAAAATCAAAACTCAAAAATTAATATTCTAAATTTAAAAATCAAGAATTCAAAATTTTAAAATTAGGTACTAAAAAAAAAAAATAGGGTGTATAAATCAAAAGTAAAAAATAGAACATCGATTCGTGCTCCAAGCATGATAGCAGCCATCATAGAAACTATTTATTTTGCAGCTAGTATAATATTTTTTTTTATTAAATTTGGATATTTATTGCACCTCCAATTTTCTATCCAATTCTCCAAATTAATCATACATATTACCAGCGGGTGCCAATCCATTATGAAACTTTTAAGATCCTATCAAGAAATTACAATATTTCAAAGAAATGTTTCTCAGAGAAATTCGATACAAGTGATTTTTAAGTCCATGGAAACCCAATTTCTTGATAGGATCTTAAAATTTTCATTTTCATAATGGATTGGCACCAACTTGTCAATTAGCTACCTCGCCCACTTATTACATACTGCATCCATCTCCATACCAGTTTGAAGCAGATACACTAATAAATTATTAAATTATGGGAACTAACCAAACATGAAGAATATGCATAAGCATTTGTACAAGACCTGCCCAAGTATAGCAACATAGGCTGAGTACCGCTGTTTCATGTGTACAACACTACTACCCAGAAACTATAATAGCCAAGTAAAATAGGCTGAGTACAGTTGCTTCCAGTGTATCCCGTAAACTACAATAGCCAAGTCTCCATTGTAACACGGCGACTCACTCAGTAGATAAAATTACTATAACTAGATCAGCCCGGAATAGACTAATAAAACATATCTATGCTTGCTATTCGAGATTCCGGCTCAATCACAAAAGCATGTGCTGAGCTATCCAATTAACGAACATGACTGCCATTTAACTTTGATGAGCTAAAAAAAGACCATTTCAGTGTGAAAGGTAAAGGAATAGGAATTTAGAATTTTGGCACTCAGATCTCTGTCAGTCACATCTATAAATTTTATTTTTGCTCCAAATAATGTAGATCCATGTTTCCACCACATTCCAATTAAAAACCAGCTCCTACAGAGTTCGTGGAGAAGCAATCTCCAGGTGATTTAAGAGTGGTGCGTTGTCTGAGTGAAATTAAATTACCGTCAAGGAATAGAAAGCTGTTGCAGATGCTGTAAACGGACCTCAAGTGCATTTATGCATAACCTCGACAAACAAATGCCAAGATCAAAGTTAGAATATCCTCTTGCAATAAATTTTACAACATTGTTTATTCGAAAAGGCATGCACACCTAAGCAAACTTTTCAAAGAAGTTGTCTGTATTCCATGATATCAATACTAACCAACATGAGACTAATGTGTGGTAATACTAATAACACACTTTTTTTCTCTCGGTAACCACCAACATGGTGACGCTTCTAGAAACTGCATTGGAAGGATTATAGAGGACATTTCCATCACTATTAACTTCCCAAAATCCTTTGGGTGGTTTCAAGTTGAAACTTTCAACCAGGCTTAAGAGGCATCCGTAAGTTGGCAAGAGTTAAAATGCGCAGACTCTGAAACTATTCAGAGGAGATAAGGAGGTAACCAAAATCTTACAGCTTTAGAACTCGTTAATTCCTAAACAGATATTTGGAGCATGATATGCCAATTGCCAATAACTGATTGTTTATGTTTTAACGACCCAAAGATTCCTAACTTTTTGGCTTGAATATTCAAAAGAATCGCTCACTGGATGTCTGGATGATTGTTTTTTTTGTTAAAAAAAAAAGTTCGTCTGCTGGTTTGCTTGTTTTATGTATAAATCCTTGTCATGCTTCAAGTAAATTTAATGTTGCCAAACTCATCAAAAAATTTGCAAAGAAAAAGGGGCTAAAAGACTTCCCATATCCATATAAAGGAATGAAGGAAAAAGACGCACCTCTTGATGGGCCCAAAAGCACGGGAACCCATCACAAGTAGGTCCGCTTGCAATTTGGTGACGACCTCGCAGATCGTCTCCTTGGGTTCACCGATCACCACTTCTGTCTTAACATTTACCTTTATATTTTCAAATCACATAGAAACATTTCTAATTAGTTGATCGGAAAACCCACAGAATTAACTTTTGAAGCGGAAAGAAGAACTACGCAGCAACTAAGATCGTGTGGAAAATGATAGCGAGGTCAACTCACATCTTTCCCAGCGCAAATCTGGAGAGCGTGCGCCATGATCGCCTGCGTGATCCGTTTCTGGTGCGCCTCGATCGCCGCCATGAAAGCGGGAACCTCAACGTAATCTGAGGACGGAAACCCCCAATTAGAGAAAAAGGATGATGGGGTTCCGGATCCATCAACAATAATGAAGCGGAAAGCATACCTGGGCCACCGAAGGGAATGGCTCCGGGACTAATTCCGGCGGCAATTGATGGCGGGGGCTGAACGTGGAGGACGAAGAGAGCGCCGCTTGGTTTGAGGCGGAGGTTGTCGAGGGCCCAGAGAAGGGCGTTCATGCTCTCCTCGCTGCCGTCCACCGCCACCACCACGGAGTTGAGGTTGCCGGTTGCCATGAGAGAGAGAGAGAGAGAGAGAGCTCAGGGTTGATCGAGATATTTCCCGTTTGTAGTTGTCTATAACCGCTTTAGGGATTGGTTTGGCAGTCGTGGCTTTCACCGTACTTGAGTAACGGCAAGTGAAGCTATTTTTTTTTACGGCTAGTGGATCTAGAATGCAAATTCACGACGCCTGCATCTCACAGGCACAGTTGACTTACTGTAACATCGGTCAGATTAATGACACCTAATCTTTGATTCAAATTTTGTCGGACGGAATCTATGGTGAAAATTATTTAGATTTATTGTATTTTTCTTTCATTTTATCATCCTATAAAACATAGCTTAAAAGTATATTTTTAAACACTTTCTATAAATAAAATAATAATATATTATTAACTTTTTTTTATTATAAACTAAATTTTAATAAGGGCAACTAAATAATTAATAGATAAAAATATATTAAATATTTTATATTATAAGATAGTAATATATTTTTACCACATCAACTACATATGAAAATGTGATTTTGGTATCTGTAGATTAAATTACATTTTTATACTATATAATTAAGTTTTCTCGTTGAGCAATAATAGCAAAAATTTATAAAAGGATAAAAAGGTGAATTTTAATCATATTTTTATTTTAATTTAATAGTATATAGTATATTTTGTGAATTTAATAAAATTAAATAAGATGATGACGATATACAGAATAAGTTTTATGTTTAATCCACCCTTCACAAAAATCATATAAAAAGTATCCTCATAATATATTTAGCCCCGTTCAAAAATTGTAACGCAAGACAGAGAAATGTAGAATTGTCCGCTTCGACTACCTAACTATGGCCAAATTTGGGGTTGCTGCCCGCTTTGCTTTTGCTGGGGCGGGCAGTAGAAGCTTGTGTAATGTGCAGGTTTGGGGCTGCTATTGCTGGGGTGGGCAGCCGAATACTACTTTTCTAGAGAAGCAGGCGGATGGCAGCTTTCTTCGGGCAGCAGGCGCTTTCGACCCTTGCTTTTCCTCTTTCTTCTCTCGTTCCGCTGAATCTTCCCAGCCGACCGCCGCTGCAGCTCATCGCCGCCGTCCGCTGACCCTCGGCTCATCGTCCTCTGCAGCTCGTCGCCGCTGTTCGCTAGAACTCAGCCCGCCGTCCGCTGCAACTCGTCGCACGTCGTCCGCTGCAGCTCGTGCGTCCGCCGCGACTCCGAGCGATAGATCTGCACGTCCAGCCCAATCTGCGCGACAGATCTCCTTCCAAGACGGGTGACAGAGCTTGGGTCGGCGGCATACCTCGACAGATCTGCGTCCGCGATAGAACTGCAGGCTCGGCGACAGTCGGCAACAGAGTTGAGGCCGCGAACAAGCTCCAGTGATAGAGCTGCAGCAGCGAACTAGCTCCGGCACTAGATTTTAGCTTCGGCGACTCCAGCTGACGCAGCACGCAGCAGACGCTCTGTTTTCAGCGCCGCATCCAATTCCGGCGACAGATCTGTGTCTAGCCCCGGCAACCAGCTTCGGCAACTCCGGTGACTCCCCTTCTACTCCGGCAGCTCCCCACTACTCAGGTGAATCCCCTTCGGCGCTGCATCCAAGTAAGCCTCTGCTCACAGCTGAGTAGTGATCTACATCGAGTAATATATCAAATTATATATGTTTAAATATTATTGTTAGTGTATTATTGGTTCAATAATACATTTATTCTACATTTATAGGAATATATTTATTCGATATATATCAAATTATGTGCTTGTTATATTTTAAAAATTACATAAAGTGTAATTACATTAAATGTTATTTTCAGTTTCTGCTTAATATTACAGCACAACAGATTATTCTGTTTAGCAGCACAACTGTTAAACCAAACAGTTGGATACTTCCCCAGAGTCAACAGAAGCTAGAAGTAGACTTTTCCAACCAACGAAAGCAGAAAGCAGAGTAATCCCAAACTTTTCCAACCAACGAAAGCAGAAAGCAGAGTAATCCCAAACTGGACCTATATTGTCTTAAACAATGTCCTTTTTTGACTCAAAAGTGGCAGATCGACGGAAATAAATATAAGCAATTGAGCAACCACATGTGTCATGAAAGGTCATGCTTGAATTAACAAAAACCCAACAGACACTTCACGGAATCACGGGGTCATTTGAGCACTTTCCATGCCTCTTTTCATCTCTTTATGCATGATGGCAAGCTGGCAAATAGTTGGAACTTTTTTATGTTCTAAGACGAAGTCTTGTGATTTGTATCCGATTGACAAATGCATGAAAGTCCCAAGTATTAATCTATTAAATAAACCAACAGGACTACTTCGCGTGGGTTAAAATGTTCCAGTTACATTGGAGGATAAATTATATCAACAGTGGGAGGAACGCGAGTAAAAACGACAATAATTATTGCTAGCCGAAGCAATGATCCAGATAACGGACTGTGCTGTTCCTAATCTAACAAGTATGCAGGTACAAATTTTGAAGTGTGCAGATGCGTTCCTTCTGAAACATCGTGATAACTAGCATTAAAATCTCATCCTTTTCCCTGGGCCTTGGTCAAGTATAGGGTCTAGAGCTAGCTGCTGCTCCGAGGTTGCTTGTTGGTCATCTCCACCTTTCTCTGCCTCCGAGACTGGTGGAGCATAACCCTCTGGAAATGGTGGTGGTGGTGGAGCTGGGGGCAGCTGCAGTCAATGAATGAACAAAAATCAAGAGTGAGATACATCCAATTCAAATTCAGAATTAGGGGGAAAACAGCTGCACAGATGAGAAGTGACACAAGGAAGGCCAAGATATGATAAGGTGCAGCAAAGAAGAATGAAAAATAACAAGCTTGAGATACAACAACTAAATAAAATGTAAAACTATGGGAAGAAAAAGATGCACAGATGGGTAGAGACACCATAAAGCTCAAGATATGGTTAAATAAAAAGAAAGTTTAATAAGTTAACTTCACATGAATTTATATTATGGGCAAAACCAGCATCCCCTACCCTTCAGAGGCTTAAGAAAAAAAAAGCGAGGGAGCAGCATAGTCGTATGAACTAAAAACCATAATCATGTCACAGTGCTTAGCATTTTAGAACTCGTCCAGTTGCTAGCATCTAGAAACTGAAAACAGCCAAATGCATAATTCCGTGGCATGTATGCTAGGGCAAAAAGAAATTTTCATCCTTGTTTAATAATCCAATTTGCTGGCATCAAATTACTTTGCTCATTGCCTTCAAGTAGGCATTTATAATTCAAATCACTATGCTGGGAAGCATGGAAAGTGGCATATTAGGATCCACTTAACTATTATGATTATTGTTCATTAAAGAATTTTTACTGTCTAAATTAATGTACGGGTATTATTTGTAGTATTTCAAGCTTATATAAGTATTGTAATAGGTGATTTATATAATTTGGTGTAATGTACATAGTTGAGTTTAATATCTCTTCTCTTATTCTCACACTCCAACATGGTACCTATTTTTTTTAGTTGTTCGCTGAACCAATTTATGACGTGTATCTCCTTGATTCTATAATGACTGTCTTCAATTTATAGTTGGAATCTAGCTAGGCTCATCTTTTTTGCATGAGAAAGACGTCCCCATAGCAGCACATCTGTTCTATTGCTGCAATATTTTTTTCAGTCTTCTATCGCCGCCAAACTCATTCCAAATCTCAATCTCACAAAAAGCTTATTTTCTTGCATGCATCATGCATGTATCTTCAAAGTTGCTTCTCTTGTGCGCATCTCTCACCAAAAGCTTCACGACTTCAAGGTGGACCCACAAAGCTTCTCTTTCAATTCCATGCGATCCACCAACCACATTCTTCAACAAATTTGTCGCCTAGAGCAATGATACTTATGTTCTGTACTATCGAGCCCATGAGTTTCCATCGTCTCTATGAAAGCTCAAGGTTCATTTCCTAGCCGTAATTGTGTCTATAGCATCTCCTATAAATGACACATCTACCGCTTTTGCATCTATGAGTTTGCCTACCACCATGGTAGAGACAAACAAACCTGGGATCCCACAACCCTTTGCCGCATCACAACACCCAACACTCCACTTTGTTCCAACACCTCCCCTCCTTAGTTTAGGTTCAACCAAGAGGCCCAACACTCCTTAGCCCTTGTATCTACCACCGAATATTGACCGGTGGGAAAATGTTGCAAGGACCTCAATGGAGAAGTCATTTCTTACAAGGTGGCATTTCCATATCTATGATCATCAAGAAATAATCATCTGTCAATGTTTCTTTCCTCTAACAACATTCACAAAACCCGCAATGTTGCTCGTGCCAGGCTTTCAATCCTCAACATCTAATGCAGCAAAAGTGAACTCTCCTATTTAGAATGATGTGCACATGCAACAATCTTAATCCGCAAAGCCATAACTTAGGTGGTAATAGCAAACATTGCTCCCATGTCTCTCGGTGCCTCGCAGCATTCCCACCTATAGTTCACACTCAGACTTCTGAGACAATACTTGAGTATCCCTACTCCATGGATCCCTTGGCTCCCCTCAAGTGCAACTTACCTCATCGTCCATTCAACTATTCCGAAAGATCATTCCACTCCATCTATTGCCCCTCTTCCA
This sequence comes from Costus lasius, assembly GCA_027563935.2. Lineage (NCBI taxonomy): Eukaryota > Viridiplantae > Streptophyta > Magnoliopsida > Zingiberales > Costaceae > Costus > Costus lasius. The sequence goes on from CM050454.1 coordinate 97,445,213, forward strand.
TCACTCCTACATTATTTTTTAAAAAAATAAAAAAGCAAAGAAAAGAGACACATAGTCTCTCATCTTGTATTCATTGCCATCTTTTGGGCAATCTACTTTGCTTGCTCAATCATCTTCATTGTCTATATCATGTCGCACATGATTGACACATATGCTTTAACTTAAGGAGTAAATGAAGATCCTTCCACAACACCTCTTTACTCTAGTACTTTGCTTTTCTTGCACTTTGGTTGCCTCTTTAGTCCTCTATCCAAAACAAGGAGTATGCATTTGCCACAAAGCCTCAATAGTACTTCTCTTTTCTAGTACTTCACATCTCTTTGGCTCAATCGTCTCCTTATTCTCACCTAAGATGAGGAGTGCGTATTTGCAAGAATTGTTTCTTATAAAGTCTGGCGATACCATCTTTGTTCTGCTTCATATTAGCAAGGAGCTCTTAGCTAGTGTCATTGCCTTCTTGATGGTTACATATCTTTTACCAAGTTAGGTATGAGTGACATACATGTTCGAACTTAAGGGGGAGTGCTGAAAAGCTTATGAAGTGAATAATCAAGATCCATTTAATCATTATAGCTATTAGTAATTATAGAGTTTTACAAGCTCCATTTGAAATTTAAGTCCATATTTAGGCTTGTTAAGCATTGTAATAGGTAATGCACATGGTTGGTGAGATGTGTGTGTATATATATAATCTGGTTTATAAAATGTGCAAGAATGGCCAGTTGAATTTCTGATTCCCCTCCAAAGCTTCTCTTTCAGTAAATGGTTTGATGTACTAACCTTATAACAAAGTAACTTAGTATCTGAAGATTCTCTTACCAGTCAAGTTTCCAGACTGATCCCTTTCCAATCAACGGTTCAAATGTAGGTACAATTCAGAAAATACATCAATAATTTCCATGATAATTTCTTTTTATAAGAAATTATCTCTAAAAGTCAATCTGAATGATAAGCATTTCTTTCATTGTCAACGTCATAAACATTGTTTGGTGTCTGAAAACTCAGTCATTATTTTCATATGGAGTAATCTGACGTAAATATAAGAAAACAAGAATCCAATCAAAAAGATCAGTTTACCTTGCGCTGCAATGAGGCAAGAATATGATCAACTCGTTTTAGTTCCTTGAGGTCAATTGTTTCTTTCCCAGTGTTCAATTCAGAGCTGGAATCTTCATTTTCAACATCAGCTGTAATGTAATTTTATAAAAGGTAATGAAAACGTTAATATTTGAATAACCTAAAAATTCATGAAACAAATGTATGAACAGGCTTCTGAAATTTGAGGATGGATCATATAAGAAAAAATAGATTTATGTTTCTTTTTGGAATAGAAGTTAAATAGTGCTTGTTGAAAACGGAAAAGGTAAATACACAAACTGAAAGGAGGTAATACACAACGAATAGCATGCATACATTCTTACATCTGACTCAAGAATGTTTTGCTGCAATTCTACGAAAATTTCAGTGGGGGAGGGAGGGGGGAGGGGGCAATGTTGATCTGCCCCTACCTGTACATTATTATCATCTCCTATATTTTCTTCATTATACCAAACAATAACTAGAATTATATCAAACAATAACTAGAATCGCATAGCTTAGATGATCAACAATTTCAATTTTTTTTCAAAGTAATTTTATGTCACTAATGGGTTACCATGAAATCTGGAGTCAACCTTCATCAATAATCAAATTGGAGCAAGTATAGAGTAAAACTGAAATTCAGAAGGTTTTGCAAACGTTCAAATAGTACCAACAGCACCATAGCTGGATGGATATGGAATGTAAAGGGAACACAACAAAAATGGTGCGTCCTTTTCTTCAGCGTGGTCTTTGTAACAGATATCACTCAAATGCCCAGGTTAAAGCATTATTCAGCAAGATAATGTGTTCTTCAAACAAATGATAATAACAAATAGAAAACGTTTACTTATCTCAAAATTATTAATCTTGGTCCATACTACATTGGCAAGCACTGGCCCAAAATTATTACCCGAGCACTAGTATCAATATACCAGTACAAGTCAATACCTCCAAGATTCAAGAAGCTGATACGGTTGCAGTCGTCCAAACACCTAAAATTGTATAAAGCTTAGCAGGTGCAGCTAAACAATTGTATAGCGGTTTGCATTCCATTTGGAAATTCAATTATGCAAGTGCTACTCCTTGTCATTTACAGCCGCAAGTAAGCAAGGGCCGTGAAAAAAACAATAGGCATCTGTTGTCTAAAAAATACAAATCCAGAAACAAGCACAGCAAGAACATTGGGTGAATTAGCTAAATACCATATCCAATCTTCTCCAGTTTGGAAGCTGCAGTATTGAAAGCCTTAGATATATGATAAAGCGCCCTCCCCTGCATGGAAAAAGACAGTTGATCTCGGTTCCGAGTTGTAACCAGCCTAGCAGCTCAGGAACGTTTGAGTCAGAAAGAGAGGGAACGGGAAAAGAACTCACAATCCGAGACGCAAAGACGTTGGCTAGTTGCGGTGCCTGGTAGATGGACCCGTCAAGGATGTAATAGGTGAGCATGGGGCTGACCTTCTCCGGCCCGTCCCGCTTCTGCTTCCGGATCACAAACAGATGCGGCTCCATAACCTCACTCAGTGCATACTCCGACCCTGTCATCTTCCTGCGCGGAAGGCGAGAAATTAGGCCCATGGGAAAAAGTGAGGAGAAACGGGAGCGAACGGGATTTATCGTACGAGAGCTCGGAGAGATCGAGCGGGTGGATGGATCGTGCGCGCAGCTGCTCGTTGTTGCAGTTCCAGTCGTAAAAGGGGGAAAGGGCGAAGTAGTCGAAGACGAGATTGCGATCGAGCGGGTAGGTGTTGAGCCACAGCTGGTCGCGGAAGCAGATCCCCGTCATGTCTGTACCGGGCGTCGGGGGAAGACCATCAGGGGCGCCGACACCAGGGTTCCCGAACGCCGGCGGTTGCGCCGCCTGGCCAGGCGGTGGGAGCGGAGTCGACGCCATGGCTGCCCTTGCTCGGCCGTGCACGATGAGATGCCAACGTTATGTTGAATAAAAATTGGGCAAATATTTGGGCTACACTACCCCAAATGAGAACTTGGATTTCTCACAATGTGAAGTTAGGCCTTATTTGGCTTCGTTATTAATTATTTTATATGAGTACTATCAAAACTTATAAGATATTTAATAAATAATTTTATTAATTAATATTAAAATTTAAAATAATAAAAAATATATTATTTTAAATTATTTAAAATAATATATATATTTATTATTAAATTATTAAATAAAATTATATAAATTATTTTTAAAAAAATAAAAACAACAAAAATATTAAATTTTAGCTTTTTTATTTTTTTTATTTTTTTTACTTTTATTTTGATTATTAAATATATTTTTAATTATTTTCTACTTAAAAACAATTTAAAAATAGTTTAAAAACACAGTCAAACAAAACTCTAGAGAAGACAAATATAGATTTTATATACAGGATTACTAGATAAAAAACAAGAGAGGTCTCAGTCATTCCCATCATATTCCTATTTAAATATTTCCATTATAATACTATTTATTTTAGCTCGTACAACAAATATTTTTTTTTAACAATCTTTGTACATTAAATTTAAATTTTTGCAAGGGGTGCCCTCATTTTTAATTAAAAAATATTGTTTTAAAATTTTTTTTTAGAAATATAGTATACATCAAAGGTATTTTAGATCTTGTATACGTCTAAAATACTCTATACAAGATTATATATAAGACAAAAATATTATTTACTTTTGTCTTATATATAATTTTATATAGAGTATTTTAGATATATATAAGATTTAAAATATCTCAATATATATACCATTGCATAAGTCTTGATATATATTATATTTCTAAAAAATATTTTCGAACGACGTACCGATGAAATCGATGATCAATCTTTGGTGGCGGCGACAGCAGCCTCCTTGAGTGAGCTGAGGAGGCTGCGTTTGGTGGAGGGCCTTGGGGAGAGGGCAGGCTTGGTAGAAGAGGTGGGGAGGGAGAAAAAATTTTCGTGTGTATTAACTTTTTATGTGTAATAGAAATTTACTTTAAGATTAATAACTATGCATCAAGATACGTGTTTGAAAGATTATGGGATCCTCCTCCGATGACGCGCCGAAGGGTACCGTTCGGCGAAAATTTTTACCACCCCTCCTCAAAAATCTGACCCCATTTTGTATTCTTGTTGGTTAGCAGATGGGGCCCTGTGCCAGCCATGCATATAGCCCCGACAAGTTTTATCGGAACGATTGCAGAGTAGGTTGGGCAGATTGGTTAGAATGCCTAGGCTCTATCCTAATCATTACTATTTGAAAAATTAAGAATTTTAAAATAAGACTCATATCTGTATTTTTTTAGAATTCGCATATCCTTAATAATTCTAGATAAGGACTATCCTTTACGATAATATTGATTTTTTTTTTCACCACGTGACAAATGAGAAACATAAATCTAGTAAACAGAGGGAAGCTTCTGAACTTCTCGTTCACTATGCTTTGGTACATTGTAGCACGTGAATCGTATGCGTTTGAGTCTTTACTAAAATAGTGCTTACAATCTTTCAGTCAATTAGATAAGACTTGTTTAACTTTTTTTTTCCTATTATCGGTGCGAACATTGAACGTGCCTAGTTTTTTATTAAAGAAAGATAAATCGTGCATCATGTGTTTTATTTCTTTCCCAGTGCCACGTACGTAGCCTTTTCTATAGCAAACCATCCGGACCTTGACACCAGCTCATCCATGTGATCCAACCTCAACCACCAGGCCATCAATAATTGAAAAGCAGGCAGAAAAATGTACCCTGCTGCATCATGCAGTAGGGTGGGGATGTTGTGAAAGGAAAAAAAAAATTCATTACATGAAAAAAAAAGTTAACATTATACTATAATTTATTACAGAAAAAAAATTAACATTATATTCGTGTAATAAACATTTTTTCCTCTCACACCACCCCCACCCTGCTCTTCTGCAAAAAAAAATTTCTCAATAATTGGCCCTTCGCCCTTCGCCTTTATATGAACGCACTCCCAAGCAAGAGAAGCAGAGCAACCAGCTACCTTCGATCTCTCTCCCTCTCTCAAACTTGAATTTTCCAAGCATTTCGACTACTCTAATGGCAGTAGAAAAGCAGGCAGAGAGCCAGCAGAGCAGCCACGGCAGCCACCACCACTTCCGGCACCACGAGCACCGGCCGCCGCCCAGCAAGGGGAAGCTGATCACCGTGCTGAGCATCGACGGAGGCGGCGTCAGGGGCATCATCCCCGGAACCATCCTCTCCTTTCTCGAATCAAAGCTTCAGGTCTCAATTAAAAACAGATTTAGCATATTGACTTTTGCAAGACGCAATATTTACCCGCATTCGTGCAGGAACTTGATGGACCGGATGCTAGGATAGCAGACTACTTCGATGTGGTCACAGGGACGAGCACCGGGGGTTTACTCACCGCCATGATCACTGCTCCTAATGAGAACAACCGCCCTCTCTTCGCAGCAAAGGAAGTCGTTGACTTCTACTTCGAGAACAGCCCTAAGATCTTTCCTCAAGGGTAAGACGACGTATATATCAATCGTTAATTTGCAGTTTATAAATGTTTTAAATTTCCAGATGTTATTAAATTTACAGGAGTCAATTTCTGAGCTCAATAACCAGTGTGATAACCGCGCTTAGCGGGCCTAAATATAACGGCAAATACCTGCACAACAAAGTCAAGCAATTGCTCCTAGATACGAAGCTGAGCCAGACGTTGACCAACGTTATTATCCCGGCTTTTGACATCAAGCTTCTCCAGCCAATTGTCTTCTCGTCCTTTGAGGTAATTCACTGATCGCTTGTTTACTGAACTTAATCAATGCATAGTAAGAATTAAACCCATGAGTACTTGATATAGGCGAGAATAGAGCCGCTAAAAGATGCCCATGTCGCCGACATTTGCATCAGTACGTCGGCGGCGCCGACCTACCTCCCGGCGCACTATTTTGAGACGAAGAATGACAAGGGGAACACTCGCAGCTACAACCTCATCGATGGCGGCGTCGCTGCAAATAATCCAGTTAAGAAAGATCCTGATAATTTACTTGTTTCAATGTAAATTAATTTGCACGCATGCTTCCAATCATAGTAATATGATCGATGTAATTTAATTCAGACGTTGGTTGCCATGAGCCAAATCAAGAAGGAGATGCATCTGAAAAATCAGGACTTCCACTCGTACAAGCCCCTCGACTACCACAGCTTCATCATCATCTCCATCGGCACCGGCGCCGCCAAGGTGGAGCAGAAGTTCACCGCGAATTTTGCGTCCAAGTGGGGCATCCTCCAGTGGCTGTACCACGGCGGCTCCACCCCTCTGATCGACAGCTTCAGCCACGCAAGCGCTGACATCGTGGACATCCACATGTCCTCCGTGTTCCAGTCGATCAAGTGCGAGCAGAACTACCTCCGGATCCAGGACGAGACGCTGATGGGGAAAGCGTCGTCTGTGGATGTGTCGACCAAGGAGAACTTGCAGGAGCTGGTGCGGGTCGGGGAAAGCCTGCTGAAGAAGCCGGTGTCTAGGGTTAATCTGGAGACGAGCTTGTTTGAAGAGGTCAAAGGAGAAGGAACCAACGCAGACGCGCTCACCCGCCTGGCGAAAAGGCTTTCCGAGGAGAGGCGGTGCCGGAAAGGCACCATGCCGTTGAGCGGTTAAAAGAACTTTCTAGATCCAAAACTTGCTGTTTTCCTTTTCCCTACTCCATTTCTCTTCTTCTTCATCTTCCCCATCATCTTTGACTAGTGTGACTAATAATAGTGTTTCTCTCTCTCTTCCACTTTGTCGCTTTACCGTGGATTCCCGAATGATATTATCTCCGAATGAAAGATATTTTTTAAAGCCAAAAATATTTATTCAATTAACTCATCTAAAATAAAAAATAACTCGTACAAAAAATAAATCCGCATAAATACCTTCTAAATAAATATTATAAAGATGATTATGTCATTTAATCGATTCTTAGGCATGTTTCTTCGGAGGAAAAAGGGCAGGGAAGAGATTTTTTTTTTTTTCTATTTCCTTGGCAAAAAAAGGGGAGGAAGAAAACAATGAAAACTAGACATTTTTTTTTATTTTTTTTTAAAAAAATTTAGTTTTTTATTTTTCTTAAAAAAATTTTCTCTCTAAATCAGATTGAAAATTTGAACGAAAAGGAAAACCAGACATTTTTCTTATTTTCCTTTAAAATTTTTTTTCTCCAAATCAGAGATAAAACTTGACAAAAAAGAAAAACCAAAAACGCGACTCTCGTTGCCGACACCACCCTCCTCCTTCCCTACGCCGGTGACCTCTTCGCCTCCCGCCTCCCGCCTCTCATCGAGCATGGACAGGCACTGCTGAGCTCGCCTGGCTCTTGCCGAGAGCAGATGGGTGCTGTCGAGCTTGCATGGCTCTCGCCAAGCACTGCCAAGTTCTCCCGGTTCTCGCCGAGCTCTGACATGCACTGCCGAGCTCGCTTGGCTCTCACCGAGCATGGATGGGTGCTATCGAACTTGCATGGCTCTCACCATGTGCGAACGGGCGTTGCCAAGCTTGCTTGGTGTTCGCTGAGCACGGACGAGCATGTAAAAGCAGAGAAAGAAGAATACGAGAGATGGAAGAATTGATCTGATTTCTTATTGATTATTTCTGTGTGTGTGTTACAACATGTATATAGATACAGGATTGTATATACAGAGTAGGTAATCTTCTTATTATAGAAGACTTGCAACCGAAGGCAAGAATTGATTTGTTTGGCAATTAATTTGGCAACAAATCAATTCTTACTGTCAATGATGTCATTACTGCTATTACGCCCCCTAAACTCATAGTGGTAGGATAAACATTGAGTTTGGAGACTAATTGTTGAAACCAGGCACGTGAGAGGGGTTTCGTGAAGATATATGCAAGTTGATCACTTGTGGAGATGTAAGAAACGGTAAGTTGTCGCATGGTAACTCGTTCTCGCACAAAGTGAAAGTCTATCTCAACATGTTTAGTGCGAGCAAGAAATACCGGGTTAGCTGCAAGATAGGTGGCACCAATGTTGTCACACCAAAGCTTGCGAGTTTGCGATGAGACAAGATTGAGTTCGGTTAGAAGGGACTGAATCCAAATAACTTCAATAGTCGCATTCGCTATCGCCTTATATTTGGCCTCTGTGCTTGATCGAGAGACAGTTTGTTATTTCTTGGAGTTCCACGATATGAAATTGTTGCCAAGAAATATTGCAAAGCTACTAGTAGATCGTCGATCCTCAGGGGACCCGGCCCAGTCAACATCGCTATAAACATGTAAATCTCGAGAAGAAAGACGATATAATAGAAGGCCATGAAGAATAGTGCCCTTTAAATATCGAAGTATGCATTTAACCATTTCCCAATGTTGATCGGTCGGTGAGTGCATGACTTGACACGCGATTAACTGCAAAGGTGATGTCAGGGCGCGTGATAGTGACATGTTGTAGTGCACCTACTATACTTCCGTCTAGAGTTGGATCTTTCAATGGTGGAGAGGATGAAAAAGAGATAGATGTGGACATTGGTGTTGAAACGGGTCGAGCACCATCCATTTTGGCTCGTTGGAGAATACCGGTAATGTATTTACTCTAGGATAGTAGGCATCCTTCAGAGTGTTTGGATAGTTCAATGCCCAAGAAGAAATTGGCAGACCCCAAATCTCGAATGGCAAATTCCTGACCAAGAGAGGTAATTAAACTAGTTATGTGAGAAGGATTCGAACCAGTGATCAGAATATCATCCACGTATATAAGAATATAGATCTGGATGCTGGATGTGCAATAATAAAATAGAGAGGTATCAGTCTTGGAGCCGGTGAAACCTTGTGATTGTAACCACCCACTTAAACGATGGAACCAAGCACAGGGAGCTTGTCGTAAGCCATAGAGAGACTTCTTAAGATGACACACATGGTTTGATAATTGTGGGTGATGGAAGCCCGGGGGTTGTTCCATGTAAACTGTTTCGTCCAAATGACTATGTAGAAAGACATTGGAGACATCTAATTGACGAACAGACCAATTGGCGCTCACAGCAATAGATAGGAGAAGACGAACTATAGTGATTTTGACCACAGGACTAAACGTTTCAATGAAGTCAATGCCCGATTGTTGTCGAAAGCCTTTAGCAACAAGACAGGCTTTATGACGTTCGATGCTACCATCCACTTTATACTTGAGTTTGAATACCCATTTGCAGCCAATGATGTTCATGCCAGAAGTCCAAGGGACAAGAGTCCAAGTACCAATACGAAGAAGAGCATCAAATTCAGAAGCCATAGCGGCACGCCAAATAGGGTCCTTAGATGCTTGAGAGAAGCAAGTTGGTTCTTGTGGCGGCAACGAGGCTAATAATGCTTGCGGTAAAGCATATTTAGTAATAGCTTGAACACTCGTAGACAAATGTATTGTGTTATCATAAATATCTTGGAGTGTACGCATGCGTCGTGGAGGAGTATCAGAGTCAACCGCTAAAGGCGTGGGGTGGCTGGTGTTGCCCTGCCGATGGAACATGAGATCTCTGTCCCGCCCGGCTGCGTCCCCCTTCCGTCGCTGAAGCGATGAAGGGTCAGAATCTGCAGGTGATGGTATGGAAAGATCGCCACTTGATGTAGAAGGAGCGGCACTAGAATCAGGAGGAGTAATATCTAGAGAGGTGCGCAATACTGGAGAGACATTGTCCTGGGAAGGAGAGGAGCACATTGGAATGTCACTGTTTGATGTAGGAGAAATTGATGGCGACGGTGAGGCTCCTAATAAACCTTGATAAATAGTTGAGGATGGTGCAGAATTTGGCACAAGTGGCTGATGAGCATCCTTTGCTGCAAAAGGGAAGAGAGATTCATGAAAGGCAACATGCCGGGAGATGTATATTCGCCCGGTCGAGACATGTAAGCAACGGTAACCATGATGTAAATTACTGTAACCAAGGAAAACACATAGCAAGGAGCGGGATTGAAGTTTGTGGTTATTGTAGGGTCGGAGGTAAGGATAACACGCGCAACCAAATATGCGAAGGAAATGATAATTAGGAGGGCGGTTGTAAAGCTTTTCTAATGGGCTTAAGTTAGCTAGAGTGGGGTTAGGGAGACGATTGATTAAGTAAATAGAAGTTGTAACAGCAGCGTCCCAATACTTGGAGGGCATGGAGGCATGTTGTAATAGGGCAACTGCAGTTTCAATGATATGCTTGTGTTTTCTCTCAGCGGATCCATTTTGCTCCGATGTGTGAGGGCAAGATACTCAATGAAGAATTCCTTAGGCTTGAAGGTGTTTATGAAGTCCTTGGAATTCACCTCCCCAATCGGATTGAACAACTAAGATTTTTCGTTCAAAAAATCGTTCAACATGCATTTGGAAGTGGCGAAAAATAGTTGTGACATCAGATTTGTGATGCATGAGAAAAAACCAAGTAAATTTGCTAAAATCATCGACAAACGAAACGTAATAAGAATATCCACTATTGGATAAAACAGGGCCAGGGCCCCAAACGTCAGGGTGAATAAGTTGTAGTGGAAATAAAGAAACATTATTTGAAATGGAAAAGGGGAGTTTATGGCTTTTGGCCTGCATACAAGCATGACAAAGTTGAGAAACATTATTCTGAGAAGCAGGAAGACCATATTTATTTATTATTTGACGAGCAATGCGCAAGGAGGGGGTGCCCAAGTCTAGCGTGCCATGATGTAGTAGTTGTCCGCTCGCCTAGAATGATTTGAAAAGAGAGTGGTGGAATGTGATAGAGATTATTCTTGATTCCTCTGGAGCAGAATGGATCCCGTTGCTTGATCCTTGACAAAACATTCATTTGGGTGAAACTCAAAGTAAACATTGTTGTCAGAAGAAAATTGGCGTACGGAAAGTAAATTTTTGGTTAAGGCAGGAACATGGAGTATATTGCGCATGTGTAAAGTACGAGTTGGACAAGGTATATGTGTGTTTCTAAGGTTAGTAATTCACAAACCTGTACCGTCACCAATGTAGACAGTGTCTGAACCATGATATGGTGTAGCATCTGAAAGAGCAATATAATTTGGAGTAACATGATGAGTGGCTCCAGAGTCTGGATACCAACTGGTTGAGGGCGATGAAGGAGATATAATGGCAGTGTTGTGCACATATGGTGGTTGACGACCTCGTGAATATCCACCAGTATAAGTATTGTTAAAACGTTTATTACATTCATGAGCATAGTGTCCATAAACGAGACATATCTGACATTTTCCTTGGTGACGTCCTCTGCCTCTGCCATATCCGCCTCAATTGTAACGACCACCACGTTGCGAGTTAGAGGCCATAGATTGAGATAACTTTGTTGTATGAATAGTCGGAAAAGAGTGTTCAGATGTCCGCATAGATTGGAGTCGTTCATGTGATGAGAGCATAGTATGTACTTCTTCAAGACTAAAATCTTCAGTGCGAGTCAGAATAGCTAGAACAAGATTATCATAGGATGGGCTTAAGCCATTCAATATATGCATTAAAAGATCAGGATCTGAAATAGGATGTCCAATCGCTGCAAGATTGTTAGCAATATTTTTGACATTTTGCATATATTCATCAACAGAGTTGTCTCCTCGTTGGATCATTTGTAGCTGTGATTTTAATTGAAGAACACATGCACGAGAATGTGATGCAAAGGCACGTGAGAGAGTTTCCCATACGGCTAGAGAAGAGTCGAGCCCAACAACCAAGGGAAGAACAGCTTCAGATAGTGTGGATATAATCCACGTTAATATCATCTGGTCCTTTTTGATCCAATTGTGATAGTTTGGATCCAAAGAATAAGGACAAGGAAGCGTACCATCGAGAATCTCAAGACAATCATGAATTCACAATATTGGCATTAATTGAGTTTTCCACAATATATGATGTCTATATTATGTAAATAATAATAAATTATTTATAAAAATATTTTAAATCTTCCAAGGTTGTTCAATATACATGAAGAAATTTTCTAGTCAGGGTACCCTACCTGAAAAAGTTAAAAAGAATTAAAATGGATTGTAGGTAAGCCTATTTTTATCCAATGATACTAGTATTGTCGTGAATAGGCTTATCTAGGGTAACAAATTGATATTCTTATTATTGTAGATAAGTCTACCCATGACCATAGCACACAGATCTACAATAATAAAAATATCAATTTCTCATCGTATATAAGCCTATCCACAATAATACTGGTGTAATTGGATAACTTAAAGTAAGTAGATTATATGGATATATCTATATACAATAAAAATATGCCTATCTACGATTTATTTTAATCCTTTTAATTTTCTTATGCAAGGTAATCTAGAAATTTTTCTCAATATATACCACCATATTATTGGAGGTCCCCTTATAAATATAATGGAAGGCATCACCATTGGCGTGCATTCAAACAAGATAATGATAATGGCAAGCATGCACAACACAAATTGGAATACAAAATATCACACCAAAATTGTGTGTCACATTAAATCGATTCCTAGCCTCTAGTGAAGATAAAAAATATACATCCATTTAAAATCTTATTACAATTGAAAATGTTAACATAATAAGTAGTTCAAATAAGAATATACATATAGTATACCATCTAACCACCTTATTTCCTACGTGAGAAAGAAAAAAAAATGGAAGAGCTAAATATCTCGGCAATTATTTTAATTTTTTTATTACCCAAAATAATATTTTTATGATTATTAAATAAATTATAATAAAAACTAATTTATCCAATTTTAATTATATCCTATTTAGAGGTAGACATATGAGATAAATTTATTAATAGTATTTTACCTAATTATTCTTAATTGTTCCGCTTCTATTATATAAATAGAGGCAATATAGCTTTCAGAATACACCGAGCAATGCCATTTTACATTATATAAATCGTTTTATATTATCTTTGTGCTCATTGGGTCTATTTAGTTTAGCAAGCTATGAAGGTAGGAGACTGATTTGAATAGAAACTGAATTATACCACGTAAAAGGGATAACTTGTACATTTGGATAAGTCCTTAAACATTTTATTGATTATCCCTATATTACCATGTTCAAATCTAGATCTATCATTATGATGAACCTCAATATCCTGAATCATCTCAATATTATAATTATCTTGTAACTCTTATTTAACAGCCAAACTGACAAATTATCCTGGCTCAGGCTCAGTTCTATTACTTTGTATCTCAAAATCTAGCTATCGATAAGACGATCTTTTGGTACTTATAACTTGTTAATGTGGGAATGATATCTTATGCTACATTGGTGGGTGTGCTTCTATGTTCGAAACATAACACAATATGCATGTACAATATCTTTGTTATGTATAATATTTTTATTATATATATTATTTTTATCGTACAAAATTTTGATGTACAATATGTCTCTCATGTCAATATAATCATTAAGTACAATATATATGATATTTATAATGTCTATTATAACAATTATGCATATTATGATTATTCTTACATTACACACATCATGATTAATATGTGTATTATGCTTTTTTATATCTCTATTTTGTACATTATTTTAAAATATGTACATCAAGTGCATAATATTTATGTTTTGCATAATTTGAATAGGGATTATTTTAAATATTAAATTATATATTATTCATATAAGATGCATTATGCACGTCATTATTATGATGTATATTATATTAATTGAATCTATTAAATTGATTGTCTTAATGGGCTTATGTTTTTTGAATCGATTAAGCCCCTATAATTTGGTCACTAGCGTCTGCAGTTTTAAAATTGTATATAATATGACACAATAAAATTGCGTAACTGAGCATTTATTGTTTTAAAACCTAATTTTCTCTTTTAGATTATAGTAAATTAAATTTAATAAGACATCCCCATATTTGAAGGAAAGTAAGTCTTAACTTATAACCTTTACGAGTTCATATGGTATGACCTTTCTAAGTTTATTATGATATCACATTATTAAATTTTACTTTTTCACTAATAAGTAATTCTATTAATCAATTAATGTGTTACATAGCATATACATAAACAAATATGTCATAATATCATTTATCCAGAGTCATAAATATTAAGAATGAAAAGTAAATCATTTGATATAATATGGATAAAGCAATGTACATATTATAAAAGAAAGTAATCACAAGACTACTCTCTTAAAATAAAATTTAGCTATATAAATAAAGAAAATTAAATCCAACATGAAAATAACTAAGACTACAAATGATATTAATTTTTGAATTTTTTTAAAAAACAATTATAGCTACCAGTTGATTCTTGAAGATGAACTTGTGATAGATTCTCTAACTTTTTTTTTTCAAAAAAAAATGATAAAAACCTTAAGGGCCTATTTGCTCACTATTAATTACTTCATATGTTAAATAATTTTGTACTATAATATACTACGCTGTCAAAATTTATAAGATATTTGGTAAATAGATTTTTAACTATAGTCAAAATTTAAAGTAATAAATAAATATATTATTTTAAATTATATTTTTATTATTAAAATTTTAAATTTATTTAAAATAATATTACTTAAAATTTTAAGTAAATTATGGGATATTTTTTTAGAAATAGAAGAACCAAAAGTATCAAATTATAATTTTCGTTATTTTAATTTTATAAATATTTTTTTTATTTTTACTTTTCATTACCAACATCTTTTTTATTATGTTCGAGTTTTTATTAAGCCTAATTAAATTATTCAAGATTTTATCACCCATATTTATGCAATATATATTACCCGTGTGGATTAAGATATATAATAATATACTATGAATGTGAAAAACATACCTACCAGTCTACCATGGTATGCTATAGTCGTAGCAACGGATCTCATTTGGCATCGTACAACATATGTGAGTGTAAGATCGGCCACATTCACAATAAGGTATAACATATGATGTGCTCAGAATATATTAATATAATGCAATCACATATGAAAGTAATCCTCTTTTGAATCAAACCATTAGAATCGGCCAACATATCACTGGGGTGGCAATAAGTAGAGTACCCGTTATTTCTGTTCAATCCATACTCGAACCTGGATATCTTAATGCTATCCAAATCCGATTAACTACCTCATAACTTTTTTACACTCTATCTGAATCCAACTATATTAATTATTTTACTACTGGTTAATTATCGAAAGCAAGGTTTAATTCTTATCCTAACCTCACCCTCGCCCACCTTTTCGTTGTTGCTTGTGTTACGCCTGTGATGAAAACAGACAAAGCAACAACAGTAAAACAAAATTAAATATTATTAAATAATGGAGTTGATGGGACGTTGCTTAACCGGTGGTCAAACTCATCCTCTCACCATCACTTCCTGTCGCGCGTGCTGTCTATTCCTTTTTATTTCTCCTCACCTGCTCGTCTTCCTTCACCGAGCGAACGAACACGGCCTTCTCACCTTCGACTGCGACTCCTCCTTCGTGTGTTTTCCCCTCTGTCCGGCGACTGCTCCGGCGTGCTTCCCTGCCTGCGTCGACGAAGCTTGAAGGCCCTGCGAACTGGTTTGGCGTCGCTTCCTTACTCCGCTTGCGATTCTAGTTTGGTGGCGGACGCGACGTGCGCACAACCTCCTCCTTGCGCCAGCGAGCTCTCGTCCCTCTTCCTCCGGCCTCGGCGGACATTTCCGCCACCTCCCGAAGCTTTTCTGGCGTCTTCGTCTCCGGCGCCGACGAGTTGCACAAGCGGCGCCGCTAACTTCGAACTTAGATCTCCGGTGATCCCGACCTCCGATCATGAAGCTGACTGTACGACTGTATTCCCCTCGGCGCCGGCTTTCATTTGACTATCGGAGAACTTCGATCGGCCACCGGAAAGTACTATTCCGGCGACACTGTAGCGGCGGCGCTACTATTTCCGGCGAACATCGATTTCCGTGCTGACGACTCGGTTATGCGCGCGTGGTTGGTTCTCGCATAACCCGACTTCCGGTGGTGATTGTTCGTTCACACAAGGCTGTGAACTAGGTTAATGCTCGGACCTGGCTCTACGTACGTATGCGAATGCATGTGATCAAACTAGAATTTGACCTGATCTGTTTAACCTAATAAACCCGGATTAGCATGATAATAAATGATTATGATTAAAACGGATTAGAATGTAATACATGGACTTATACGTGATTTACCCTGTTAGGTCCTGTTGATTGATTATCTGCTTACCGGTTGGATCTGTGACACTGTTTATCTGCTGTTCGAGGTAGGGATTCTACCTCCTTCCATTGTTACGGTATCAACCGCATGTTAATTAGCGGCACCTTCTTCTTACTGATTAATCCTATTGATTACGTTTCTATTCCTGTTCTGCTCTAGTCTTTATCCGTTGACATAAACTGCCTGTATGACACATGGTATAAGTATCGGTATTGCATGCTAGTCTGTAGAGATAGCTGGTATGAGTTATGTTATACGTATGTATGAGGGCTGAATGTCTAGCGATAGATACTTCAGTGTACCTCGATGTACTGCCTGTGAGATTTCTGTTGAGACGCTCTGTGATCGTCTCTATGATAGATTGACCGAGAGAGTCCGATGTTATGGGCTTGAGGTCTATTATTAGCCCAGTGAGGGGTTGTACTGAGTGTAGGACGCTACACTAGCGGGCTGTCGACGGACAGTCGTCTCTACTGTTCGGGGAGCCATCAGTAGGGACCACTCTATTTTATAGAGTTGCGGGTCGTGGACCACTGCTGTACCAGCTCCCAGTTTTATCTGTCTGAGGATACGTATATTGATGCGTATTTTAGATTGATTATACGATATACGGGACATGTAGAGTTACGATGGTAATATGGTAAATCTTTACATTCTGATCATGCACCATGCTTTTGTGTTATCCCTACTTAGCCTCCGGCTAACCCCCTTTGATTTGCCTCCAGGTTCAGGCGCGGCTCCTTCGAGGGCAGATTAGATAGATAGCTTGGTGACCACCCGTCTAGTTTGGTTTTGCATCTGTCGGTCTGTTGTTTATTATATTTTGTTGTGATAGACTTTATTGACCGCTGCGCCGGTCATGTTATCTGTTGGTTTGTCGACCGCTGCGCCGGTCGTGTATCTGTTGGGTTTGTTGACCGCTGCGCCGGTCTTGTGTCAGTACTATGGTCTCTGGATATTTTATGGCCGGGCTGGCCTCTGGTTATGTTATTTTATTTTAGTCTGTACCTCTCGATTGTCAGGATTGATTTGACAGGTACAGTGTTGTGCGTCCCGAGGTCCGGTATTCCCGGCGTGGGTCCCTGGTGGATTTTTGGGGTGTAACAATTATGGTATCAGAGGTTAGGTTCAGGATCTTACATGGGACATAAGGACTTAGGATCAAACCTTAGGATTTAAGATCGTGTCAGTGTTAATCGCATTTGATTATGATAATCTGTGATTTTAATTAACGTGACCATTTGTTGTTGTTGGTGCGTTACAGGAAATGACACCAAAGAAAAGTTCCCGTCTTGGACGAGTGGCGGGATTAGGTCGAGACGCATTGAGTACGCCACTCAGTTGGATGCGTAAAGCTTCAGGTTCTGGCAGTGAGAGAAGGGAAGAACCCTCTGTAGCTGCCCCACGTATTCAATACGATGACGATGTTAGTGAAATGGGAAGTAGACGGTATGCACCAGAACCTCCGGTCCAAGAACCTCCACGGCGTAGAGCGCGTGAAACTCCCTCGACTGCAGCGTTGGAGTTAGCGTCTCGCTTTACCACCATGGGGGAGCGACGATTTGGAGTGTTTTCTGGAAAACCAGATCCGTGGGAAGCCACAAATTGGTTGGAGAGTGTGACAGACACACTGAATTTATTGGGGTGCCCTAATGACCAACGGGTGAAATTGGCAGTTTATTTCTTCAAGGGTGACGCAAAGGCGTGGTTTGCAGGGCTTGAGCAGACTATTGGAGCAGCCCGCTATGATTGGGACATCTTCTGTGGGGCCTTCCATACCGAGTATTTTTCTAGGACTTTTCGGGAGACGCCACGTCAAGAGTATGTAAATCTAGAGCAGAATGGGCAGTCTGTCGATGAATACTTAGCGGACTTTCAGCGATTGTCGGCAATGTTTCCTATTGTGACCCCTATATTTGAGGATAAGTCGGAACAGTTTATTCGTGGACTGGACCCTGAAATTTCACGAGGGACCAACTCAGCTCCTCTTGAGGACTTTTCAGCTGTGGTCGCTATGGCGCGCCTAACTGAGTAGCGCGAAAAGGCTATTGAACAGAAGCAGCGCAAGGGCAAAGCACCCGCCTCGAGCCACTCTAAGGATTCTGGGTTTTCTGCCAGCCGGAGTCCACCTATGCAGCGATCTGGTCCTCGCTCTATCTAGTCGGGTCGGAAATCATGGGCCCAGGGTCCATGTCTGCTCGTTCTTTCCAATCGCCTCCGCCGAGTGTTGGATCTTCTCCGGACACGAGGGCCTGCTATCAGTGTGGGGAGGTGGGCCATATTTCCCGGGACTGCCCACTTTAGTATATTCAGTGCCACTACTATCATGAGGTGGGCCACTACAAGAGCCACTGCCTAAATAGGGGCAAGCAGCCTCAGGTTGCCCCTACTCCACAGAGATCCGCTCCACCTGTTTGACGAGGACAACATCGACCTCCTCGCCGCGGTCACACTGCACTGACTCCCCAGGGCAGACCGCAGCAGACACCCATGACGGGCCAGACTTATGCGCTGACTGAGCAGGATGCACAGCGCGAGACAGGCAACGTCATGCGAGGTATCATTTCAGTATTCGGTACACCTGCATGTTTATTGATAGATACTGGTAGCTCGCACTCCTTTATTTCATATGCTTATGTGAAAAGTCGGAATTAGAACCGGTTTTCTCTCAACTTGATATGACGGTATATGTACCCTCTGGGGGTACGTTACGATCGTACTTAGAGGTACAACAGTGCCCTATGAGTTTCAACGGATTGATTATATACTCGGATCTGATGTTACTGGAATTCTCAGATTTCGAGATTATTCTTGGAATGAATTGGCTGTCCTATAACCGTGTGGTGGTTGATTGCGATGACTGCACGGTGGTATTCAAAGGTCATGATTATATGGCATACACATTTTCTGGAGTATCTGGTCAGATTGCTCCTATAATTTCTGCTATGCAAGCCAAGAGGTTACTTAGCAGTGGATGTCATGGTTATCTTATGTCTATTGTTGATACGAGGGATCAGACCCCGATTCCTGTCGAGCGTGTGCCGATTGTCAGGAAATTTCTTGATGTATTTCCTGAGGACTTACCTGGATTGCCACCCAACAGGGCTATAGACTTTGCTATTGATCTCCAGCCTGGTACGGCGCCTATCTCCAAAGCACCGTATCGGATGGCGCCCCGTGAGCTTGAGGAGTTGAAAGTCCAATTACAGGAGCTTCTTGATAAGGGATTTATCAGACCCAGCGCATCTCCCTGGGGTGCTCCTGTTCTGTTTGCGAAGAAAAAGGATGGTTCGTTTCGGCTGTGTGTGGACTATAGACAGTTGAATGCAGTTACAGTGAAGAATAAGTACCCTATACCAAGGATTGATGACTTATTTGACCAGCTCATGGGTACTTCTGTCTACTCTAAAATTGACTTGAGATCGGGATATCACCAGTTGAGGATCCGTGGAGAAAACGTGCCGAAAACTGCTTTTCGGACACGTTATGGGCATTATGAGTTTCTTGTCATGCCCTTTGGTCTGATAAATGCTCCGGCAGCTTTCATGGATATGATGAACCGGGTCTTCATCGATTATTTGGACCGGTTCGTGGTGGTTTTTATTGATGACATATTGATCTATTCTCGGAGTAGGGCTGAGCACAAGAGACATCTTCGGCTTGTGCTGGAGACTCTTAGAAGACAGCAACTGTACGCTAAGTACAGCAAGTGTGCTTTTTCGTTAAGTGAAGTTACCTTCTTAGGGCATGTGATTTCTGATGAAGGTGTTGCAGTTGATCCGCATTAAGCGCACATCTCAATGCCATTCATGATGTTTGTTGTCTACAAATTTTGGTTAAGATTCAAAAAAATTCAACAATAGCGGGCAAAATTTGATATAAATATAAAAATTAATAAATTTACTAGAATTTACACCAAAATATTCTTCACTATTTGCATTGATTTATGTAAATTTTGATCAAGTTTTAGACAAGTTTGACGATATATAACAAAAATTCGATTATACAATCATAAGTTAAAAATAAGTTCGATGATATATAATAAAGTTCGACGATAAAATCGTAAGTTCTAGAAAAAGTTCGACAATAAAATTATAAGTTTCAAAAAATTTTGATGATATATGATAAAGTTCGACGATAAAATCATAAGTTTTAGAAAAAATTCAACAATATATGACAAAGTTCAACAATAAAATCATATATTTTAGAAAAAGTTCGATGATATATGATAAAGTTCAACGATAAAATTATAAGTTTTAAATAAGTTTCAACAATATATGACAAAGTTTAACAATAAAATCATAAGTTTAAAAAAAAATTTAACAATAATCATAAGTTTTAAACAAGTTCAATGATATATGATAAGGTTTAATGATATATTATCGAATTTTTTTTTATCGATTGTGCAACGTATTTTTTGTCAAATTTTATTGTTTATGGTTGAACTTTACATTTATTGTTAAATTTTTTAAAATTTAAAAAAAGTATACGCTGAATAAACTCAGTGAGCGATATTAAAATGCATGCTCACCGATGGATTAAACCTGTGCCTAGATATTTTTCCCCACGGCCATCAATAATTGGCCCCTCGCCTTTATATGCTGGCACTCCCAAGCAAGAGGAGCAAAGCCATAAGCTACCTTCGATTTCCTCCCATTTGTACTCCCAAATCTGCTCGCGTTCTCTGTCTCTCCAATTTGAATTTTCCAAGCATATCGATTACTCTAATGGCAGAAGAAAACCAGCCAGAGAGCCAGCAGAGCAGCCACGGCAGCCACCACCACTTCCGGCACCACAAACACAGGCCGCCGCCCAGCAAGGGGAAGCTAATCACCGTGTTGAGCATCGACGGAGGCGGCGTCAGGGGCATCATACCCGGAACCATCCTCTCCTTTCTCGAATCAAAGCTTCAGGTCTCAATTAAAAACAGATTTAACATGTTGACTTTTGCAAGACGCAATATTTACCGCATTCGTGCAGGAACTTGATGGACCGGATGCTAGGATAGCAGACTACTTCGATGTGGTCGCAGGGACGAGCACCGGAGGATTACTCACGGCCATGATCACTGCTCCTAATGAGAACAATCGCCCTCTCTTCGCAGCAAAGGAAGTCGTTGACTTCTACTTCGAGAACTGCCCAAATATCTTTCCTCAGGGGTAAGATGACGTATATATCAATTGTTAATTTGCTGTTCATAATTGTTAAAAAAATTCCTGATGTTATTAAATTTGCAGGTGTCAATTTATGAGCTCAATAACCAGTGTGATTACCGCGCTTAGCGGGCCTAAATATAACGGCAAGTACCTGCACAACAAAGTCAAGCAATTGCTCCTCGATACGAAGCTGAGCCAGACGTTGACCAACGTTATAATCCCGGCTTTTGACATTAAGCTTCTCCAGCCAATTGTCTTCTCGTCGTTTGAGGTAATTCATTGATCGCTTGTTTACTGAACTTAATCAATGCATAGTAAGAATTAAACCCATGAGTACTTGATATAGGCGAGAATAGAGCCGCTAAAAGATGCCCACGTCGCCGACATTTGCATCAGTACGTCGGCGGCGCCGACCTACCTCCCGGCGCACTATTTTGAGACCAAGGATGACAAGGGGAACACTCGCAGCTACAACCTCATCGATGGCGGCGTCGCTGCAAATAATCCAGTTAAGAAAGATCCTGATAGAATTTGCACGCATGCTTCCAATCATAATAACCTGATCGATGTAATTTAATTCAGACGTTGGTTGCCATGAGCCAAATCAAGAAGGAGATGCATCTGAAAAACCAGGACTTCCACTCGTACAAGCCCCTCGACTACCACAGCTTCATCATCATCTCCATCGGCACCGGCGCAGCCAAGGTGGAGCAGAAGTTCACCGCGAATTTGGCGTCCAAGTGGGGCATCCTCCAGTGGCTGTACCACGGCGGCTCCACCCCTCTGATCGACAGCTTCAGCCACGCGAGTGCTGACATCGTGGACATCCACATGTCCTCCGTGTTCCAGTCGATCAAGTGCGAGCAGAATTACCTTCGGATCCAGGACGAGACGCTGATGGGGAAAGCATCGTCTGTGGATGTGTCGACCAAGGAGAACTTGCAGGAGCTGGTGCGGGTCGGGGAGAGCTTGCTGAAGAAGCCGGTGTCTAGGGTTAACCTGGAGACGGGCTTGTTTGAAGAGGTCAACGGAGAAGGAACCAACGCAGACGCGCTCACCCGCCTGGCGAAAAGGCTTTCCGAGGAGAGGCGGTACCGGAAAGGCACCATGCCGTTGAGCGGTTAAAAGAACTTTCTAGCTCCAAAATTTGCTGTTTTCCTTTTTCTCTTCTCCATTTCTCTTCTTCATCTTCCTCGTGATCTTTGACTACCTACCTGTATTGTTTCTCTCTCTCCCAATTTCTCGTTGTACCGTTGCTTCCCGAATTTTACATTATCTCCCAATAAAAAATAAAAAGTCTTAAATTAACTCATCTAAAATAAAAAATAACTCTTATAAAAATAAATCCGCAACAATAACTTCTAAATAAATATTTTAAATATGATTATGGCAGCTAATCGACTCCCTGTTTCCTTGGGAACATGGCGGAAAAATAGCTATTAGATTTAATATTTTTTTCATTTTTTTCAATGTAGATTTTGTCTTAAATTTAGAGTAAAAAGGGAGAGAAGAGAAAATAAAATCATTTCCCCCTAAAGATAAAACAGGGAATATTCAATGAAAAACCATTTTCTTTTAAAATTCTTTAAATAGAAGAGAAAACTTGAACTAAAAAAAAAAAATCAGAAGTGTGACCTTTGTTACCGGCGTCACTCTCCTTCTTTCCACTCCCTCTTCTCCTGTGTTCTCCTCTCCTGTGTTGGTGATCTCGTCCACCTCCCGCCTCTCATCGAGCATCCCGCCTCTCATCGAGCATGGACAGGCGTCATCAAGCTCAACTATCTTTCATCAAGCATGGACGGATGCTATCGAACTCATATGATTTTACCAAGCATGGATAGGCACTGCCAAGCTCGCCTGCCTCTCGCTGAGCGCAGGCAACATATTACAAGAAAATTTTCTACATGTATAACTGCATATTATTGGAGGTCCCCAGGAAATCAATCATTGCGTGCATTCAAACAAGAAAATAATAATGACAAGCATGCACAACGCCATTGGAATACAAAATATATACCTTTGTTGGGGTTTTTTTAATTAAAATACCCCCATCGATTCCCATCCTCTAGTAAGAATAAAAAATAAACATCCATCTAAAATCTTATTCCAATTGAAAATGATAAAAGAATAAGTAGTTCTAACAAGAATATAGATATAGTATACCATCTAACCATCTTATCTTTTATATGAGAAATAAAAAAAAAATAGAAGAGCTAAATATCTTGGCAATTTTTTTTTATTTTTTTATTACCCAAAATAAATATTTTTATAATTATTAATAAATTATAATTAAAACTAATTTATCCAATTTTAATAATATCCTGTGAAGTAGACGTATGAGATAAATTTAGTAATAACATTTTACCTGATTATTATTCACGCCAATACCAGCAAAAACACTAATTATTTTTTTGAAATAAATATAGGGTAGAAAAGTTAAATTTCATTAAACCTCATTCTAAGCTTATGAAAATCTCTCTTTAATATAGGTTTATATAAATTCCATAAAGAGAATATTAATACTTAAACCTATAATCAAATTTTTCATTGTGATACATTAATTTGGTATGATACATGATTAATCAAATTATTCGATATTCTTTTTTACCCTTTACCTGAATCCAACCATATTATTTTTTATTACCGGTTAATTACCCGAACCCGGGTTTAATTCTTGCGCTAACTTCACCCTCGCCCACCTTTCCGTTGTCACCCGGCTCCCGATGTTGCCTCGCCGCATTGATCCCAAATAAGATAGCAATAAATTGTCGCATTGGATTTCTCACAACATTATGGATTTTAATATTTAAATATTTCCATTATAATCCTATTTCCATTACGAGATCAAAAAACAAGAGAGGTCTCAATCATTCGCATCATTTTCTATTTAAATATTTCCATTATAATCCTATTTATTTTAGCTCGTGCAATTAATATTTTTTTTAACAATAATTGTACATTAAACTTAAATGAGAGCGACCATCTTGTTGGTTAGCAGATGGGGGCATGTGCCAGCCGTACATATTGCCTCGACAAGTTTTATCGGAAGGATTGCTGAGATAGTTGGTTCACGCCCAAATTATTTAGGCCCGTTCACATCAGCAATTACTTCTCCGAATATGTATCAATTCCAAAATTAAAATTTGATTTTGATCGCACTCGTGTTGACTCCTGCCTTGTTTCGAGCACAAGTCGAATGCGCGTTCGTGTTCCTCGCTCGCTTCGACGAACGCCGCCAACGTTCAGGTTTTGGTCGTCGGAGTCGCTTGCTGGGGAAGACAGGTCGATGGGCGTGCGGCAGAATCGAGCAGCACCTGCACAGCCTTCAGCGTTGTTTTGACGTCGCCTGGACGCGGGAGACCACTGTCGAAAGAGGAGAAGGGGATCGGGGGACATCGCAGGAAAGTTAGGTAGCAGACGTCGGTAATAAGGGGAAAACTTCTCTGATTCAAAGGATTGAAATCAGTTGCCTAAAACCTCACACTTCCCTCTCCCTATACACAGACTACACTCTCTGATCCTCTCGTCTCACTTACGCTCACGCTCACGTCGACGGCAACACTTGCCATCGATTTGCAGTCGCACACACAGATCTTGTTGGGCTTAAATACCACTAATTGGGCTTTGACACTTTAGCACAAACACTTAGTGGGCTGATTTCAATTGAGCACAATAATACCACACAAATACAATTGCAATTAAGAGATGGCCTCATAAATAACTTGCTGCAATGATAATAAAACACAAGCAATATCACCAATCGCTAAGACAAATGATTTACGTGGAAAACCCTCCAATGAGAAGGGAAAAACCACGGGGCAATCAATCCAAAATGTAATCACTAGCAAGATATAGAGTATCACAAAGTATTCTCCACTTAAGCTTATTGCCATAAGCTTAAGATACAATCCAAGTAACAAACACAACTTGTTCTCCAAAATGATAAGTAAAAAACAAGCTGTAAATGAGATGATAATATCTTATCTCTCGTTCTTTGTTATTTCCTTAGATGATGGGCTAACTTCTTCCTTTACTTTGCAGCAGTCTTCGGTAGCAATGGAGCAGCTCTCGGCTTCTTCACACACCGAATCGGAAGAACAAATAGAGAGCTCACTTGTCTCGCATATTTTCCAGCCGCTGTGTCTCTATATTTCTCTCGGCTCACTTTACAGCAAAAAGGAATAGAGCTTTGTTAAATTGCCCTAATTCAAATTCAATCCCAGCCGTATGATTGAGTGAGGTGGGACCAGCTAAAGCATTAAAGCAAAATCACAAATAGGGAAACAGTGAGCTGTGAGTAAAATTCAAATAGAAAAACAAAAGTGAGAGCTACGCAAGATAACTAACATTAAACAAATACATGGAGTGGACCCCACTGGGGCTAAAGCAAGCCTTACAATCTCCCCCTCCACCCCATTAGGAGGAGATTTGCCATATAGCGCCTTCACTTGAAGTTCATCTTGGCCGGGGCATCCATTCCGGCCAATCTATAACACAACTCAAGTTTTTCTTTAGTGACAACTTTTGTTAACATATCTGCAGGGTTCTCATCTATATGGATTTTCATCAATTGCATTTCACCATCTTCAATCGTTGTGCGCAACCAATGATACCGAATGTCAATGTGTTTGGTCCGTGCATGATACATGGTGTTTTTACTTAAGTCCAATGCACTTTGACTATCACAAAACACCACATGCTCTCTTTGCTTCAGTCCTAATTCATTTAGGATTCTTTTCATTCATAACATTTCCTTACAAGCTTCAGTGGCAGCAATGTACTCTGCTTCTGTAGTAGACAAAACAACACACTTTTGTAGTTTAAATTGCCATGATAAAACTCCCCGTGCAAAAGTGAACAAATACCCTGAAGTAGATTTTCTGTTATCAAGGTCCCCTGCCATATCTGAATCTGTATAACCAACTAGGACTATATGTGACTTTCCAAAACCTAAACACATCTTTGAAGTACCTTTCAAATATCTGAAAATCCATTTGACAGCTTTCCAATGAGCTTTCCCTGAACATGAAAGAAATCTGCTAACAAGTCCAACTGCATGAGCAATATCAGGTCTGGTGCAAACCATCAAATACATTAATGACCCTACAGCTGAAGAGTAGGGTATAAAAGACATATCATGTTTCTCTTGCTCTGTACTTGAGCTGGATTTCTTACTTAACTTGAAGTGATTTGCTAAAGGTGTGCTAACTGACTTAGCATTTTGCATGTTGAATCTCTTAAGTATCCTTTTAACATATTTCTCTTGTGATATCCACAGCCTCTTAGATTTTCTATCACGGATGATGTCCATCCCTAGAATCTGTCTAGCTGGCCCTAAGTCTTTCATATCAAAGGACTTGGATAACTCACCTTTAAGCCCTTGAATCTGATTGGTGTCATGTCCCACAATTAATATATCATTAACATAAAGCAGAAGAATAATGAATTCTCCATTATCAAATGATCTAATGTAAACACATGGATCTACATCAGTTCTCTTAAAGAAATGACATATCATAAAGGAATCAAATTTCTTATACCATTGTCTTGGAGCTTGTTTTAAACCATACAAGCTCTTCTTCAACTTACATACCATGTGCTCTTTTCCCTCAACTATGAATCCCTCTGGTTGACTCATATAAATTTCTTCTTGCAAATCACTATGCAGGAATGCAGTCTTCACATCAAGCTGCTCTATCTCAAGGTTTAAGCTAGCAGCTAATCCAAGTACAACTCTAATGGAAGTCATCTTAACAATTGGAGAGAAGATCTCATCAAAGTCAACTCCCTTTTCTTGGGCAAACCTCTTTACCACTAAACGAGCTTTGTACTTCACTAGCTTATCACCATCCTTTTTCAGCTTGAATATCCACTTATTCTTAAGTGTCTTTTTCCCTGTTGGTAATTCAGCAAGTTCATATGTATCATTCTTCTTTAGAGAATCCATTTCTTCCTTCATTGCCTCCACCCAACACTGCCTATTTGAAGTAGATTGCACATCATGGTAACTTTCTGGTTCTCCATCTTCAGTAAGTAGTAGATACTCAAAACTAGGATACCGGGTGGATGGTTTGTGCACTCTAGTAGATCTTCTAACCTGAGTCTCCATGTGATCAAGTAAGGAGGAATGCTCCCCCTACTCAAAACCAACTGCATCTGGCTGTGCACTGTCATGAACACTATCTGAGTCATCACTAGTTGTTGTTGGCTCACTTGTATCAAGTTCTGTCTCAAGTGCAATTTCATCATCATGTATGACTCTCTTTGGTAAGTTTGTT
This sequence comes from Costus lasius, assembly GCA_027563935.2. Taxonomy (NCBI): domain Eukaryota; kingdom Viridiplantae; phylum Streptophyta; class Magnoliopsida; order Zingiberales; family Costaceae; genus Costus; species Costus lasius. The sequence continues at coordinate 97,472,822 of CM050454.1, forward strand.
GTTTGTTCCATTTCATCATAGGCAACAGGAACACGGGATGATTTTTCTGATTTCTCAAACTCACATATGGTCTCATTCTCATGAAAAACAATATCCCTGCTTCTAACAACCTTCTTCTTTTCTGGATCCCATAATCTGTAACCAAACTCCTCACCACCATATCCAATGAAAATGCAAGGAGAGGCTTTGCTATCAAGCTTTGACCTCTGTTCCTTAGGTACATGAATGAAAGCCTTGCACTCAAATACTTTCAGATGTGAGTATGAGGGTACTTTTCCTATCCATATCTTTTCAGGTATATCAAAACCTAATGGAATTGATGGAGACCTGTTAATTAGGTAGCAAGCTGTTTTGAGTGCTTCACCCCAGAATGCCTTAGGCAATTTTGCCATCCTTAGCATGCATCTAACTCTTTCCACAAGGGTGTGATTCATCCTTTCAGCTACACCGTTGTGCTGGGGTGTACCAGGTTATGTTAACTCATGCCTTATCCTATGCTTAGCACAATATGCCTTAAATTCACAGGATGTGTATTCACCACCATTATCTGATCTAATACACTTCAATGGTAATTGAGTTTCCCTCTCCACCATGACATGAAATTTTTGAAAAACCTGTAGTACCTGGCTTTTGAATTGTAAACAAAATATCCAAGTCTTTCGTGAAGCATCATCAATAAAAGTAACAAAATACTTATTGCCACCTAAGAACTCTACTTCCATGGGACCACATACATCAGAATGTATCAATTCTAATCTAGTTTATTTTCTTTTAGCAGGTATAGAAAAAGAAACTCTTCTATGCTTACCAAGTAAACAATAATCACATGAATTAATCATCATACCTTTGCTAGCCGCCGAAGGGATAGGAATGAGAGATTGTCTTGCCAATAGTTGCATCCCCTTCTCACTCATGTGTGCTAGTCTGTTGTGTCAAAGATTTGGTGATACTTCATCTTGCACTGCATTAATATGACTTTCAGAATGCTTTAGCCAAATCTTGTACATTATGCAACACAGCTTTCCCTTTGCAACTAACACAGACCCTTTGAGGAGCTTCCACTGTCCATCCTTATGTCTGCTATCATATCCTTCCTTGTCAAGGACATTCACTGCAAGCAAGTTCATTCTCAAATCAGGAATGTGTCTCACATCCCTTAGAGTCAATGTACACCCTGTGTTGGTTTGAACAACAATGTCACAAATGCCTATAATCTTTGACACACTTTGATTTCCGGTGTCTCCAAAATCACCAGCTTTGTAAGTGGTAAATAATTCTTTCTTTGGAACACAATGGTATGCTGCACCTGTGTCAACAATCCACTCTACTGATGGGTCTCCTACATGGCTGCAATCACCATGCCCACAAATTAATGACACTGTCTCTTCCTCAGATGTAACTGCAGTAGTGTTACTCTTCACAGAGTCTTTCTTGTTCTTGTTATCTTTTCTCTCTTGCTTTAAGATCCAGCAATATTTCTTGATGTGACCAACTTTTCCACAATGAAGACACTTCATTGGTTCTCTTGACTTGGACCGATTCTTGGATTTACTTCTACCCCTGAAATTCTGACCTCTATTCTTGAATCTACCTCTGTTTCTGTAACAAAAGAATGATTTGACCCTGATTCCATATTGCCTCTCCTTGCTTCTTCATTAAGCAAGCTATCTTTTACCATTTGCATTGTTACCTTGCCATCTGGTGCTGAATTAATCACAGTGACAACTAGAGTATCCCAAGTGTCCGGCAAGGATCCTAAGAGGAATAGGGCGGTGACTTCATCACCAAGGTTAATTTTCATAGTGGTCAGTTGATTCAACAAATCTTGATAGTCACTCAAGTGTTCTGCAATAGACCTTCCTTCCTTGTACTTAAGGTTTGAGAGTTTTCTAATTGCAAATGCTTTGTTCATAGCAGTTTTCCTTTCATACAGTGCTGCCAATTTTTTCCATGCAACAGATGAACTTGTCTCTTGTGCTACATGATGAAAAACACTAAGATCAACCCATTTTCTAATTGTGCATAAAGCCTTTCTATCCAATCTTCTCCACTCATCTTCTAACATGTCTTTTAGTTTAGCCGAGTCACCTAATACATGATCAAATAGATCCTTACAGTATAGGTGATCTTCCATCATTGGCTTCCAAATGGAATAGTTTGATGCTGTTAATTTCATCATAGTTCTCATATCTCCTTCCATGAGTGAAATAACACAACTAGCCTTTGATACCACTTGTTGGGCTTAAATACTACTAATTGGGCTTTGACACTTTAGCACAAACACTTAGTGGGCTGATTTCAATTGAGCACAATAATATCACACAAATACAATTGCAATTAAGAGATGATCTAATAAATAACTTGCTGCAATGATAATAAAACACAAGCAATATCACCAATCGCTAAGACAAATGATTTACGTGGAAAACCCTCCAATGAGAAGGGAAAAACCACGGGGCAATCAATCCAAAATGTAATCACTAGCAAAATATAGAGTATCACAAAGTATTCTCCACTTAAAGCTTATTGCCCTAAACTTAAGATACAATCCAAGTAACAAACATAACTTGTTCTCCAAAATGATAAATAAGAAATAAACCGTAAATGAGATGATAATATCTTATCTTCTCTTTCTTGTTATTTCCTTGGATGATGGGCTAGCTTCTTCTTCCTTTGCTTTGCAGCAGTCTTCGGTTGCAATGGAGCAGCTCGCGGCTTCTTCACACACCGAATCGGAAGAACAAATAGAGAGCTCAATTGCCTCGCATATTTTCCGGCCGCCGTGTCTTTATATTTCTCTCGGCTCACTTCACAGCAAAAAGGAATAGAGCTTTGTTAAATCACCTTAATTCAAATTCAATCCCAGCCGTATGATTGAGTGAGGTGGGACCAGCTAAAGCATTAACGCAAAATCACAAATAGGGAAACAGTGAGCTATGAGTAAAATTCAAATAGAAAAACAAAAGTGAGAACTACGCAGGATAACTAACATTAAACAAATATATGGGGTGGACCCCACTAGGGTTGAAGCAAGCCCTACAAATATGAGAGATATGTACCTCTCCGTCGCCCCCTGGCGCCGGCATCAGAGTCCGTTGCTCTGAAAAGGGGGCGCACTTGCCGCCGCCCTATGGGGTCATGCCCGACCTCGTCGCCGATAGTAGCTCGCCGAGCTCGACGGAGGTCACCCCCTTGGAGGGGAAGACGTTCACCTCTGTGAACGCCGGAGAGGAAGAAGCAGCGTCGCACGCTGTTGTCCGTCGGAAAGTCCACTCGCCACCAACGGATGGCATCGTCTTGTGAAGGAGGAAGAGGCTGCTGCGTCCCCTCTCTACCTTCGTCGCTCGTCCGCCAGGCGTTTTAAGGGGAAGAGGCCGCTTCCTCTGAAGAAAGCGTTGCCACCAGCTCGTGCTCGCCCCGAGCATTCCATCTTGCGGCTGCTTCATCCACCGCCATCGAAGCACGCGAATCACGCCTTCACGCGTGATTCCACCGGCTCGCCTGCACTCGCATCCTTCCGCTGTCTCCGCCAGAGAAGAAGCCGCTTCCCAGTAGAAGACGTCGCCGTCGACCACGCCACAAACAGCGTCGGCGGATCCCACCTCGTCTAAACCAAATTCGCCCATTCACGCTCCTTCCGCGTGCTTGACGAAATCAAGGTCGAAGGCCTCCGCCCCATGATTTGGGCCGCATTCGTTTTCTCAGCGTGGATTTGGGCCACTTCCCACTGCCCAATCCAAATTCTTTCTTGGCCCGGTCCACCTGCATTTGCACCTTTGGGCAGATTGGTTAGAATTCCTATGTTCTATCCTATTCATTTCTATTTGTCAATAATAGTCACATCTGTATTCTTTTTAGAATTCGCATATCCTTAGTAATTCTAGATAAGGATTTGCTTTACGATTGTAATTTTAAAAATATTAACAACTAAGATGAAATTTCACCTAAACATTTTAAATGAATGATGCTTACTTTTTTTTCATGTTGAGATTTCAAAATCACTATATGATAAAAGATCAAATCAAACTTTGAAAATTTAGGGCATGTTTGGCCCCACTATTAATAACTTTAGAACTGTGCTAAATTGTACTATGCTGCACTGTGCTATACTGTTAAAATTTGTAAGATGTTTGGTTAATAGTTTTTTAACTGCTATCAAAAATTAAAATAATAAATGGATATGTTATTTTAAATTATTTAAAATAATAATATATTTTATTTTTCTTTAGTATTAAAATTTTAAATTATTTAAATAATAATTCTTAAAATTTTAAATAAAATAATGTAAATGATTTTTTTGAAAAGCAGAAGCTATAAAATCATCAAATTGTAGCTTTTCTAACTTTTGTTTTTTTTTACTACTTTTTTCTACTTATGTTTTTCATTACCAAATAGTTTTTTTCCTGCTTTCTACTTAAAAGCTAATTAAAAGCAGCTTAAAAGCGGGGCCAAACAGGCCCTTAGTGTCACAATTTCTAATCTGTCAGTGCTTTGAATGCATATTATTTATTAACATAGAGAGATAGATGTATATATATAGAGAGCATTGTAATTCATCCAAATCAATATAAAAAACATCTTCAATAACCATTTTCTTCATGGTATCAGAGCAGCAATGCTTTCGTTTACTTAAGTTCCAGCATCCTTGGCTTTGGAAGAGAATTGTGCACCATCAGCCTCCTCATCTAGTCATGTCTTTCTTCAACAAATTTATGTCCTGAGTCTGGTGCAACAACACCTTAACACAGCAAATCAGATCGCACCGCTGAGATTTCTTTAACCAAGCAGCAATCGATCAGGTTCATATTTCAACGTTGCCGAAGAGTTCTCTAAATATTTATTTCTGTGCTTGTGTGGTTTCTCTGGGAATCTCCAGAGCACTCAAGCTTTCTTCCTATCATCTCCATTTTATTCAACGTCGACGACTATTTGTTACAAAATCTACTAACAACAATTCGCGCAACACTTCATCGTTAGGCAGCAGAAGCCTCACTCAAAGCCAACATCATGGCAAATCATATAGATAACACATCCCATGTGAGCAACTTCTCAGGTACAACATTTTGTGCCTTTATCACTCATGGAAAATTAAGTTGGATACTAGACACGGAGGCAACGGATTATATAGTTCACTCCGAAGACTTGTTATTCACAACAAAGTCCATTGTCACTAATCGAGTTGTGCATTTACCCAACAAAGATATTGCTTCTGTCAAACACATAGGAAGCATTTATTTTACAAATTTTACCCTGTATGATGTTTTATGCATTCCCTCATTCAAATTGAACTTAATCTCAGTTAGCAAATTACTACAAAATCCATCATATCTTGCTTCATTCAGAAGTAAAACATGCATCTTGAAGGACTGACAATCGGGAAAGACGATTGGGACAGGAAATGAGGAAGGAGGACTCTACTACCTTAATACTCTACGAAAATCCAAAAGTAATGTTGCACAAACACCAAAATCCTCCTCATCAGGTATTTGGCACCAATGCCTTGGACACCCATCAAATAAAGTATCTGCTTTACTTTCACACTTTATTACAGACATAGAGGTTCATTCTAATTTCTTGGTTTGTTCATTAGATAAACAAACTCGTTTACCATTTTCAATTAGTTATATTCACACTAAAGCACCTTTTGAGGTAATTCATGTTGACGTTTGGGGAGGTTATCATGTTCCTTCAATTACTGGAGCAAAATATTTTCTCGCAATAGTAGATGACTTTACTCATTGCACATGGACTTATTTGATGAGGCATAATTCAAAAACTCATACGCATATTATGCAATTCGTCAATCTTGCGGAAACACAATTTGCCACAAGGGTCAAAGTTCTCAGAAGTGATAATGGCACAGAATTCATTATGATAATGGCAACAAAATGAAGTAGTTGAGCGAAAACATCGTCATCTCCTCAATATGGCTCGAGCTTTACTTTTCCAAGCCAGTTTTTCAAAGGAATTTTGGGGAGATGTCATCTTGGCAGTAACATACCTCATTAACAGGACTCCAACACCCTTGCTACAAGGTAAAACTCCACTTGAAAAACTTTTTCATAAACCTCCTGCATATAATCATTGTCGAGTATTTGGGAGTTTGTGTTTTGCTTCAACACACCATCATCATCCCACCAAATTTGATCCTAGAGCAACTCAATGTATCTTCCTAGGCTACCCATATGCTCAAAAGGGTTATCGGGTCTTTGATCTATCAACTAGAAAGGTATTTGTCTCATGAGATGTTATTTTCTATGAAAATATCTTTCCTTATACATCCACTTCTACAACCATACCTCCAAGAATTCAACAATTGTCACATGCGAAGGATAACAACATTATCTATCCTACTCTTAATAATGAAGCTTTTTTGCTTGACTGTCTCCTTGAAGAATGAGATTCCACTCACATTGATCAAGTTACTATAGCAGAAATTCCATTATCCATTAGTCAACCAACACCAAACTTATCTTCTGACAGGGAAACAATTCCGCTACGACCAACACGTACTACAAGATTACCAAGTTATCTAAGTGAATATCATGTTGGAGCTTCTCTTCCTTCAAGAAATGTCCCATCATCAAACTTGGTTGCAGGTATGAAATATCCATTGAACGATAATCTTTCATATGAGAGATTATCTCCCCAGCATCGAGCCTTCACTGTTTCCCTCTCAGCCGAATGAGAACCTTCCTCATTTTAGCAAGCAATTTCTCATCCAAAATGGCGGACTGCAATGTAAGAAGAACTTGATGCCCTTCAAATGAATGGGACATGGTCATTATAAACATTACCAAGTGGAAAGATACCAATTGGATGTAAATTGGTATTCAAATAAAATTTTGAGCCGATGGCAAAGTTCAACGTTATAAAGCTAGATTAGTGGCAAAGGGATACAACTAGGTGGAAGGTCTCGATTACCAAGAGACATTTGCGCCAGTTGCAAAACATGTGACAATTCGTCTCCTTCTAGCAATAGCTTCTACTAAACAATGGCATATTCATCAACTTGATGTCAATAATGCCTTCTAGAATGGAGACCTTAATGAAGAAGTTTATATGTGTTTACCTCCTGGTTTTGGACGAAAGGGGAGACATGGGTTTGCAAACTCTACAAGTCATTATATGGGCTCAAACAAGCATCACGCCAATGGTTTATTAGACTCGCCAATGCTCTCAAACAAGCAAACTTTAAGCAATCAAAGGCTGATTATTCACTCTTCGTCCGATCCCATAATGGTAAATTCATAGCTCTTCTCATTTATATTGATGATGTCATCATTACAGGGAATAACTTGGATGAAATTGAAGGCACTAAGACATTCCTGAAGAATCAATTTAAATTGAAGGATCTTGGACAATTAAAATATTTTCTTGGAATAGAGGTTGCAAGATCTAGCAAAGGGATTACTATTTCGCAATGAAAATATGCTCTTGAAATTCTTGAAGATACAGGTTATCTAGGTGCAAAGCCAGCTTCTTTTCCTATGGATCAAAATCTATCTCTTAGCAAATTTGAGGGTGACTATGTTAGTGATCCATCTTCATACCGAAGACTTGTTGAGAGATTAATTTATCTAACTGTCACCCGACCAGATCTGACTTATGCAGTCCATATCTTGGGTCAATTTATGGACAAACCACGAGTGCCACACTTGGAAGCTGCCCATCATGTATTGAGGTATGTGAAACAAACGCCAAGACAAGGGATCTTTTTTTCTTCAGAAAATCTAATTCAATTGAATGCTTTTTGTGATGTGGATTAGGCAAGGTGTCGTGACACTCGACGATCAGTTACAGGGTATTGTGTTTTTCTTGGAAAATCATTAATCTGATGGAAATCTAAGAAGCAAACAATTGTATCACGATCAAATGCTGAAGCTGAATATCGATCCATGGCCACTGCATGTTGTGAAATCATTTGGTTGGAAACGATCCTGCATGATCTAGATATCAAACATTCACATCCAATTAATTTATACTGTGATAATCAGACAGCACTTCATATTGCTACAAACCCAGTTTATCATGAACGGACAAAATACATAGAAATTGATTGTTATTTGATACGAGAAAATGTCCAAGAACAGATGATCAAATCATGTCATATTTCAACAATAGATCAACCAGTAGATGTTTTCACCACGCCACTTAGCTCTACATAATTCAAGTTTTTACCCAACAAGTTATGAATGATCAACATACATTCCAAACTTGAGGGGGAGTGTTGAGATTTCAAAATCACTAGGTCATAAAAGATCAAATCAAATTTGAAAAATTCAGTGTCAGCAATTCCTAATTTGTCAATGCTTTGAATGTATATTATTTATTAACTTATAAAAGAAATATATATATATATATATATATATATATATATATATATATATATATATATATAGAAAACATCTTTAATAACCATTTTCATTTCTATTAATAAATGATGCTTATTTTTTCCACATACTTTTTGTTTCTTGTGCATTAATAATTAAATATCAAGTTACCATAACTTTTTGTCCGTGCTCATGATACTGATTATTTTTTTCCACAACGTGACAAAGGAGAAACATAAATCTAGAAAGCAGAGGGAAGCTTCTCTCGTTCACTATGCTTTGGTACGATTGTAGCACGTGAATCATATGCGTTTGAGTTTTAAGCGGGATGGGGCGGCCCGCTCAGGGGAGCGCTTAAAACTTAAAGAGTTTTTTTTTCCTATTATCGGTGCGAACATTGAACGTGCGTAGTTTTTTATTTTAAAAAGGAAAAATCGTGCATCATGTGTTTTATTTCTCTTCCCCAGCCCAAGCTCATCCATTTGGTCCACCGTCCACCACCAGGCCATCAATAATTGGCCCCTCGCCTTTATATGAAGGCACTCCCAAGCAAGAGGAGCAAAGCCATAAGCTACCTTCGATTTCCTCCCATTTGTGCTCCCAAATCTGCTCGCGCGCTCTCTCTCTCTCTCCAACTTGAATTTTTCCAAGCATATCGATTACTCTAATGGCAGTAGAAAACCAGCCAGAGAGCCAGCAGAGCAGCCACGGCAGCCACCACCACCACTTCCGGCACCACAAACACAGGCCGCCGCCCAGCAAGGGGAAGCTAATCACCGTGTTGAGCATCGACGGAGGCGGCGTCAGGGGCATCATCCCCGGAACCATCCTCTCCTTTCTCGAATTGAAGCTTCAGGTCTCAATTAAAAACAGAGTTAGCATGTTCTCTTTTGCAAGACACAATATTTACCGCATGCGTGCAGGAACTTGATGGACCGGATTCTAGGATAGCAGACTACTTCGATGTGGTCACAGGGACAAGCACCGGGGGTTTACTCACCGCCATGATCACTGCTCCTAATGAGAACAACCGCCCTCTCTTCGCAGCAAAGGAAGTCGTTGACTTCTACTTCGAGAACTGCCCTAAGATCTTTCCTCAAGGGTAAGATGACGTATATATCTATAGTTAATTTGCAGTTCATAATTGTTAAAAAAATTCCTGATGCTATTAAATTCACAGGAGTCAATTTCTGAGCTCAATAACCAGTGTGATAACCGCGCTTAGCGGGCCTAAATATAACGGCAAGTACCTGCACAACAAAGTCAAGCAATTGCTCCTCGATACGAAGATGAGCCAGACGTTGACCAACGTTATAATCCCGGCTTTTGATATCAAGCTTCTCCAGCCAGTTGTCTTCTCGTCCTTTGAGGTAATTCATTGATCGCTTGTTTACTGAACTTAATCAATGCATAGTAAGAATTAAACCCATGAGTACTTGATATAGGCGAGAATAGAGCCGCTAAAAGATGCCCATGTCGCCGACATTTGCATCAGTACGTCGGCGGCGCCGACCTACCTCCCGGCGCATTATTTTGAAACGAAGAATGACAAGGGGAACACTCGCAGCTACAACCTCATCGATGGCGGAGTCGCTGCAAATAATCCAGTTAAGAAAGATCCTGATAATTTACTTGTTTCAATGTAAATTAATTTGCACGCATGCTTCCAATCATAGTAATCTGATCGATGTAATTTAATTCAGACGTTGGTTGCCATGAGCCAAATCAAGAAGGAAATGCATCTGAAAAATCAGGACTTCCACTCGTACAAGCCCCTCGACTACCACAGCTTCATCATCATCTCCATCGGCACCGGCGCCGCCAAGGTGGAGCAGAAGTTCACCGCGAATTTGGCGTCCAAGTGGGGCATCCTCCAGTGGCTGTACCACGGCGGCTCCACCCCTCTGATCGACAGCTTCAGCCACGCGAGTGCTGACATCGTGGACATCCACATGTCCTCCGTGTTCCAGTCGATCAAGTGCGAGCAGAATTACCTCCGGATCCAGGACGAGACGCTGATGGGGAAAGCGTCGTCTGTGGATGTGTCGACCAAGGAGAACTTGCAGGAGCTGGTGCGGGTCGGGGAAAGCCTGCTGAAGAAGCCGGTGTCTAGGGTTAATCTGGAGACGGGCTTGTTTGAAGAGGTCAAAGGAGAAGGAACCAACGCAGACGCGCTCACCCGCCTGGCGAAAAGGCTTTCCGAGGAGAGGCGGTGCCGGAAAGGCACCATGCCGTTGAGCGGTTAAAAGAACTTTCTAGATCCAAAACTTGCTGTTTTCCTTTTCCCTACTCCATTTCTCTTCTTCTTCATCTTCCCCATCATCTCTGACTAGTGTGACTAATAGTAGTGTTTCTCTCTCTCTTCCACTCTCTCGCTGTACCGTGGATTCCCGAATGATATTATCTCCGAATGAAAGATATTTTTTAAAGCCAAAAATATTTATTCAATTAACTCATCTAAAATAAAAAATAACTCGTACAAAAAATAAATCCGCATCAATACCTTCTAAATAAATATTTTAAGATGGCTATGGCATTCAATCGAAGAGAAAGAGAGGAAAAAGAGAAATAAAATAATTTTTTCCTATTTACTTGAAGAGAAGGAGAGGAAAAAGAGAAAGAAAATATTTTTTTCCTATTTACTTGAGCGCAAAAGGGAGGAAGGAAAGAATATTCAAAAGAAAATCGTGATTTTTCTTCTAAATTTTTTCTCTCCAAATCAGAGAGAAAATTTGACAAAAAGAAAAACTACTCACACGACTCTTGTTGTTGGCGCCGCCCTCCTCCTTCCTCGTCCCTCCTCCCCTACGCAAATGACCTCATTTACCTCCTGCCTCTCAACGAGCTCGCATGGCTCTTGCCACATGTGGACGAGCACTGCCGAGCTTGCCTAGCTCTCGCCGAGCGTAGATTGGCGCTGTCGAGCTTGCATGGCTCTCGCTAAGTACAAACGGGCATTGCCACGGTCGCCTGGTTCTCGCTGAGTGCAGATGGGTGCTGCCAAGCTCGCTGCTCCCACACTACAAGTCCTCCCTGTCAAGCTCATCCTTGGCCGCTAAGCTCCCATCCGCCGCCGCTGCCTTCCTACACCCACGTTGCTGGTCCTCCCTACCTAGCCCTCTTTCTCCACAGTGATTTTTGGTCCTCGCTATCTGCCCCCTTTCTCTAAGGTGGTTTTTTTTCCTTTTCCTCCCAATGAAACAAGCTCAGAGCCACGTCCCTAATATTTCTTTCCTTCTAACTTTTTCTTCTCTTCTGTTTTCCTTCCCTCAAAATAAGCCCTAAGTCTAATTTTAAATTTTTTTTAATGCTCTAACATGTTTTGTCAAAATATTTTAGTTAATATTAAAGTATTTTAAGTTAACATTAATCTATATTCAAAATAAATAACACGTTTTGGAGCCTTTATTTAAAATATTTTCAATCTTCAAAATATTTATACTTAAATATAATTGATAATAGTCAGTCCATAGTGTTACGCCCAGGATTATGCTAATAAAATTTTAACAAAATACAAGCGAGTCAACGCTTGACTCGCACCCAAGCACGCCCATGCAGGGGCTAAGCGGTCGAACCAACGACCCGGGCACAACCGGTAGGAGAACGTCCTCGATGCGCTCCTCAGCCTATCTCTGATGGCCACCTGTCTGCACGTCTCGACGAGTTGGAGACTGCCACACGTATGTCAAGGAACCCTGCACGAACCAGTTCCAAAGTCCCCCAAAATACATCACCCGAGACTCGACGCCGGCGCAGCATGCGTAAGAGCCCGGTACACTGGAAAATAAACAAAACCGCACGCAAGCGGAGGCGCACACATGCACAGAAGATGACATCGTGCAGGACGCCAAGCACACGCCCTAACTCCGACCAGACCGCACACAGGCGGTCAGACTCACTACTCGCCCAAGCTTCGAATGGAGCTCCACCAGCCCGCGGATCTGCGCTCGACCCGCTTCACCACCCGATCTGCTAGCCACAGCTGGATACGGGATTGGGCCTCACGACTAAGCTTGGGCCGCGCGCATGCACCTAGCCCAATGCCCCAAACAGGCTTAACATATATCATCACTAGTAATTTAAAACTGTACTAATTACTATTATTATTTTAAGAGGGTTTGGTAGTTATTGTATTGTTCTGTTGTTGATATTATTTTGAGTTAAATATTAAAATAAAGTTATAAAAAAATATTTTTTTACTATAGAAATTATATATTAATATATTACAAAATTTAAATAATATATTTGTTGAATGTAAAGTAATAATTAATTTTTATAATATTATCAAATAAGTTTATACAATTATTGAGTTATAAATTACTTAATAATATTAATTAATTAGTAATATTATAATATATATACTAGGTACCTTCAATGTATATATTATCTAAATAATAATAAATTAATCAACATTTTTATTATTGTAGATAAGCTTATCCATAACGATAGCATGTAGAAATACCAATTTCTTTTCGTAGATAAATCTATCCGTGATAATACTAATACCATAGTTTAGAATAAGTATATTATATGAATATATCGTATGTACGATAAAAATATACTTATCTATGATCTATTTTAATCCTTTTTAACTTTCTCAAAAAACGCTACTCGCTTAGAAAATTTTCTCAATATACACCACCATATTATTGGAGGTCCCCTTATAAATATAATGGAAAGCATCATCATTGGCGTGCATTTAAACAAGATAATGATAATGACAAGCATGCACAACACAAATTTATTTTAATTATACTATACCATCTAATTATAGTATACCATCTATCCATGACTGTGGCCCCGTTTCGCTTAGCTTATCCGCCGGCCTATGGGGTTTGCACTAACAATTTTTTTACTGTTTTTGAGAAATTGTAATGTTTGGTTCAGTAGCTTCTCAGTTTCAACCCTATAATTTTCATTGTTTCGGAGAAGCATACCCGAAGCTGCTTCTCCACACTCGATTCTGCTTCTTGTTCTGTTCGCTCACCCCTTTCTCTCTGAACCAACCCCGATCGCCATTCGCGCCTCGCCCGTTCGCTCCTGTCTCTAGCAGCCGCTGTCGACGACGCATTGATTTGCTCGTGCCCTTCTCTCGCCTGTCCGTCGTCTTTGCCCGTTCGCCAGTGCTAGGATTCGAAGGCGGAGGCGGAGGCGAAGATGGTCCCTGAACGACTTCCGTCTAACGCCATTGCTGGGATTCCTATCCACGGAGACCTCAAACATCTCCGTCACCTACTCCTCTCGCATGACGTCGAGCAGCAAAGATGGAGACTGCCACTGCCCACGCACTAATTGAATGGCGGAGGTGGAGGCGGCAGCGAAGACGGTCCCTGAACGACTTTCGTTTGACGCCATTGCTGGGATACCTGTCCACGGCGACCTCAAACACCTCCATCACCTGCTCCTCTCGCACGATGTTGAGCAGTGACATTCTTCCTCCTCTCATATCGTCTCCATCGCTGATATTGAGCAGCTCCCGAAGCTTAGACGATTCCACCACCTTCAGCCGCTCCACTTGCGTTGTGCTTCGACGGAGCCTGCTTTATATAATTAAAATTGCATATTAAACTTTATTGTTCTAGCCAATAGAAGCAAAAACACTAATTATTTCTCCTAAATAAATATAGGGTGCAAAAGTTAAATTTCATGTAAACTTTATTATGAGCTTATTAAAATCTCTCTATAATATAGGTTTATATTAATTCCATAAAGAGGGTATTAATAGTTAAATCTATAATTCGAATTTTTATAATCATAACTTATCTCTTTTATGTGATTCATAATACATTATAGTTAGTTGATGTACATGACTTTGTTTATGACATATAATACATTGATATGGAAAATATTTACTTATTAATGCACAATTAAATTTTCAAATAGACATTGAATATCTGAAGAGACATAACGAACATAATATTCCTAATGTAGACAATGGGCATATAGAGAATAATTAATAATTTAATAAAATTTAAAATAATTTTTATAAATTGAGAAATTATTTTATAGATAGTCAAAACTCTTATTCTCTTTAAGAGGTAAAAAAAATCATATCACATTAACTCGAAAAGGTTATAAGCTAAGACTTAATTTCTTTTGAATATGAGGGTGTCTAATTAAGTTTAATATAGTGGTGGCTATGGGTCGTGCCCGGGCCCGGGCCCGCCTCGCCCCGGTTCCTGGCGGGCCGTGCTTGGCACGGCCCGTTTCAAATCGTGCCGTGCCGGGCACGGCACGGTGGAAAATTTGTTGGGCCCGGCACAGCCCGCGGCCCGATTAGGCGTGCCGGCACAGGCACGGTTCCGCCGGAGAGTGAGCACAGATCCGGCACGCGGGCCAGGCACGGCTCGCGGGCTGACTTCGGCAAGCGGGCCAAATACGGCCCAACGGGCCAAATGAGAAATGCGGGCCGTGTGTGGCCCGGCCCGATTGTGGCCCATGCGCCAAAGTCAGCCCACGGGCTGACTTTGGCCCGCGTGCCAAATTTAAAAAAAATAAATTAATTTAATAAGTAAATTATTACTTAATTAAAATATATAAAATATGAAAAAATAAAAAAAATTGAGAAATTGAGAATGTATATTGCACAAATTTTTGAAAAAATGTTAAAATTTTATATATTTTAGACCGGACCCATTACAGGCTGCCTACGTACCCCACTCAAAGGAGGAATCAGGTCTACGTAGTTCTCTTTTTACAACTCTTTTACAACTTTTTTTATAATTATTTATTACAACGTTTATCCATTGTTGCTTCCGCTTGCACTTCCAAGACTTTGTTCATCATCATCCGATGAAGTTGAATGACCACCTTTATCTTGAAGACGATCTTCAGCATCTAGCCAATCTTTAAGACAAATACACATTTCCACGCTTGCTTCGTTCATTCGACTTCGCTTCTCGTCCAGCACCCTGCCGCCTGCACTAAAACAAGACTCCGATGCTACAGTAGACACCGGAGGAGTTAGTAGATCACGTGCCATGGCAGAAACCACAGGATATGATTTTCCTTGTGATCTCCACCATGATAAAATATCAAAATTATCTATTTGTTCTTCTGTGAGTAAAGATGTATGATTATTTTCTAAAAAAAATGTTAATTCATTAAAATTACTAGATCGACTTGTTGATGTTCATTTTCTATTTAAAATTGTGCGTATTCTTCCTGTAATATTTTTACTACTAGTAGATACATTAGTTTGAGAGGATGTTGGATTCATTGTATTTCCAAATTTTAAATTATAAATATTATACATTTCATCTAATAAGGTAGAAACTTCATTTTTTTTCTCATATACTCCTTCAAGTTCCATATTTTTATAATATTCATCTAATAAAATATGAACACCTTCTAATTTTAATCTAGGATCCATAATTGAAGCTAAACAATATAAAGGAGATATATTTTTCTAATATTTTTTAAATTTTGTTTCCATTTTAAAAATTACTTGAAAAACATTTTCATCATGTCTATATTGAGAAAAAATTTCACTAATTAAAACTAAATGTTCTAAAATTAAACATGATGTAGGATAATAAACACCAGATAAATGAGTGCTAGCATTATAAAAAATTTCTAAAATATTATGTAATAACTTTGCTTTATCCCAATCATTTTCTTCAATATTTCCATCAGGCATTCTTTCATTATAAAATAATGTAAGAGGATCCTTAAATGGAAAACATGTTGTTAGCATATCATAAGTAGAATTCCATCGTGTTTTAATATCAAGTTTAAATTTTTTTATGACAAACCATAAGATTTACATATTTGTCTAAAATCTTGATTTCTAGAAGTAGAAGAAGTAACAAATCTAACAGCATTTCTTAATTTAGTTACATGTTCATCTACTTCTCTTATTCCATCTTGAACACATAAGTTTAGAATATGGCATGCACATCGTATATGAAAAAAAGC
The DNA here is from genome assembly GCA_027563935.2 of Costus lasius. Classification (NCBI taxonomy): domain Eukaryota; kingdom Viridiplantae; phylum Streptophyta; class Magnoliopsida; order Zingiberales; family Costaceae; genus Costus; species Costus lasius. Next base: position 97,489,072 of record CM050454.1, read on the forward strand.
ACCATTAAATATTGGATTTAACAATCTTTTTAATTTATCAATTGCACTATCATTATTACTTGCATTATCAAAACTAATTGAAAATTTTTTATTAATTATATTATATGAATGTAAAATGCTATGAAATTGTCTAACTATAGCATTTGCAGTATGAGGATATTCAAAAATTTTAAATGCAATAATTCTTTTTTGTATAAAAAATTCACTATCTATCCAATGTGCCGTAATACACATGTATGACTGATCAGAATGATTACTGGTCCAAATATCAGATGTTAAAGAAATACAAGAAGTTAATGTAATTAAAACTTGTAAAAGATTAGTTTTATATTCAGAAAAAAATTTTATAGCATCCCTACGCATGGTTTGTCTACTTACTTTTTTATATTTAGGTTGTAGTGATTTATGTATAAATTTTTCAAATTTATAATTTTCTGCTAAAGAAAATGGTTGTTCATCCCAAACAATAAATTTAGCTAATTCTTTTCTAAGAACTTCAGTAGAATAATTAAAAACTTCAAAAGAACTAGAGGAAAGATTGAGAGTAGCCTGTACACGATCGATTTGAGTTTGATGGCTTTTGATGTGGCAAGTCAAATGACCAGTTCCACCCGATGATTTGTAAGTCATGACTTTTTTGCACTTCTTGCAGCTGGCTCTTTCTTCGCCGTTAATCCCACATCGAAGCTCTTCCAAACGTCGCTCGTGCGTTTTCTTGAGCCCGACACAGTAGACTCGTGAGGGTTTGTACTGCATCCCTCCTCTCCCTGCATAGTGTTAGTAGGCTCAAATTCAACATGATCTTGCTGTTGTTGATTTGGGTCGTAAGGCGGAGGGTTGGCATCTTGATCTTGATCGGGTGGCATAACGGGGTTAGTTGTCCCCATTAGCTCCTGCTCTAATGCCTCAAGCTCCCATGGCAAAAGATCCCATGTATTGTTAAATCCCGCTATTAATTCTACATATAATATTAAAAGTTAGCCAAAAAAATTTATAAAATAAGATTAAATACTTACTAATAATAAATTATACGTTAAAAAATTACCTTATCACGTGTTTGAAGATCGCTTAGTAAGAACTAAGAAGTTGAGGTTTCAGCCTTCAACAACCTTAACTTAAACATAATTATGAAAAAAATTTATATTAGAATAATTTAAATTTAAGTACAATTACATTATAAAAGACTAAAAGTAAATTAATTTACTACTTACTTGATCTTCTCCACGTGACTAGACCGAAGGAGCTTTGAAATCTTGATGGCTAATTGAAACTCGAGACTTAGAAAAGAGATTAAGAGAGTATTAAGAGAGAATGAGAAATTAATCCAAAGTTAATTGGAAACTTGTGTGAAGAAATGAGAGGGTTGGGGGGTCAATTTATAGGGATGAATTGGGTATAAATTTACATATTTATCCTCTATTTTTAATTATTAAAAGGGGCTAAAATGGTAATTTTATAACATAAAGACAATTATATCCCTAACTTTTAAATTTTTTCAAACCGTTATAGGGTTATTTGGGTAAAAACGCATGCTAAATTCAAACTTTTCGAATGTTGCCGCCCAAATATCTATGTCGTGCCCGTGCCGGCACGCGGGCCGTGCCAGGCACGGCACATCTACGGGCCGCCCGCGGCCCGTTGACTTGGTCAACGGGTCGTGCCGTGCCCGGCCCGTTGGCCACCTCTAGTTTAATATACTAAAAATCTAAAAGAGAAAATTTAGTTTAAAGATAATAAATGCTCATTAGATAATTACACAATTTGTATGATTAGGTTTTATACAATTAGAAAACCATGGGGCTAAATAATAAAAAAATATGGGGGCTTGACTTAATTAATTGCTCTTAATTTTACGCTTATTTTATTTATAGAACTGTTTTCTTAGACTTACTTCTACAAAATTATTAAAAATTCATATATAAGTAATTTATTATTTATTGTCATGATCATAAACATATTTAATATTTTGATTAAAATATATAGAAGAGTAGTCATATCAAATATATGTCTATAAAATGCTTAACTCATAAAAGATTGTGATTTTTTTTCTTAGTAAAAATTGAACACAATTAAGCCTATAGCTTGACTAAAGACTTATCTAGAATTAAGTTCTTAGCTACGTCTAAGGGAATGGAGATTAGTCTATAATGGGCTCTCCTAAGTGGCAACCTAACCTCTATGATAAGTAGACCCTGAAAAGAGTTTAATGGATAACAATAAGCTGATTGATTGGTTAAAGAGTATAAAATAAAATATTAAAAAAATACTATTGTGTTTACTAGAGTTATATTTAAAAGCTTTAATACCCCATTTCTAAGGTGCTTAAGTACTCCTATGTAGAGTGAGGACTAAGAAAAAGTCTATAACTCTTAAAGAGACCTAAAGGTATATCTTAAAAAGTGACTCTACACACTTCCTTATAGAAGATCTGCTATATATGTGTTTCTGTATACAGTCGCAAAATAGAAACTAGACACTTCTAGCAAAATTCACACAAATACAAGATACCTGCATACGATAAAAAAATGTGCAATCCCACATCACAATTAGTTGTATCATGTGTGGACAGTTCAAAATTAGGCCAAAAGGGTTGTAGTTTAAGACTTAGTTCACTACAGCTCAGTTTGGGGCTGAATCTATTTTTAGCTTTTACTAGCTAGAGAATTGTTGGTTGAAAGATAACTGACTGGGAAAGTATCCAGATGTTTGCTTAAAACAACTGCACTGGCAAGCATAAATATTAAGCATAAATATGAGACAACGCTAATGTTATTACATAATGTAATTTTAATAACACAATAAATTCATACTTTTATATCATCATAAATTACTGATACAATAAGTTCGTAATATATTCGATGCAACACTAAAGTTATTACATACAACAAAATTAATTTTAGATTTTAAATGTAATTATGACGTGCGAATGAACAAAAATGTCAATTTGGTAAATCCAATAAATTAATGCAACCAAATCCTGGAATGTACAGTACCATCGGACCTTAAATGTGGGATTTGTCAAGTTCATATTCCATTAATTTCCAGTCCACTTCAAGCACTGCTGAAGAAGGCCAATTACAAAACAAGTCTATTACAAATTTTTTAATATGAATTTCCAGTCCACTTCAAGCACTGCTGAAGAAGGCCAATTACAAAACAAGTCTATTACAAATTCAATGCCGAGCACAACACATTCAATGCCGAGCACAACTGCAAGATGAAATCCAATTTTATCATGACGATGCATGCTTAATATAGTTTTCAAGTGAAATAGAGATACCTAAGACAGTGGGTGTGTAAATTGCAATAAAAAAGACAAAAACAAAGAGTTCCTAACAAGTGTTTTATCCGTCCGGCAAATGCCGAAATCTGTTGTAATGTGGAAGATGGAATTCAAAACCCAAGCCTGAAATCGCAGTACATGCAATCTTCGCGGCTCTGGTCACGGAGCTGAGTTGCAGATTTGAGTCGCCGAAGACGTGGAGCTGTAAGTTGAGCGAGCAGGGCACCTCGGCGGCTCTACTGCTGCTCTTGGCCGAGGCGACGGAATTCGGCGGATATGAAGCTTCTGGTTGGCCGTCCCGGGGAGGGCGGACTGTCAGCGCATAGCAGGCAAGGGATAGAGCATGGCAGAACACAGCGGCAATTATTTCTTTTCAACTTTTGAGCGGCAGCTGAAAATCACTACCTTTAGCCTAGGAAGTAGTCCCAAACATTGGTATTACATCTGCCTGAACTGTCTGCACTAACAAAAGCCACTTAAGCATCCCCAAATAGACCTTGTATCTCTTCCAATGAAATTGTATACTAAAGCACAGTTTGGTTCTGTTGTGCGGCCATAGTTATGCAGTTTGGTTCTACTGTGTTATCATTATAGTAACTATTATTATAGTTATTTAGTAGATGTATTGTGTTATTGGTGTTGTTAATAAATAAATAAATATTAATTTAATAAAATATATTAAAGTTAAAATTATATATTTTTATAATAAAATAAAAATTATTATTAAAATTTATAACATTAAATTATTAATTTTATTTTTTAAGTAATAAATTATAATTATAATTTTTTTTAAAATAGTCAATTTAAAATTATTATAATTTTTATTAAAAATATTAACTAATATATTATAATATATATAATATAATTAACAAAATATAATATAATTAATTGTTATATATTATTATAAAATATAAATACGTAAATAGTAATTAATTTAATATAAATATCACTTTAATACTGTAGCACATGATGCTAGTTGTTATGGGCAAATTTATTTTTTTAATAATAAATTTAACCACAACCGGCAGATCCCCTCGCGGAGATCTCAGCCCTACACTAGAGTGGCCCGCGACCGGTTAGGATCGCGTTGCGGAAGCTGGCCCAGCACTTTACAAGTCCTCACACCACGTGTGCGAAGGGTTCGGTATGAATACCGCCCCTCGGACACGAATAACAAATCTCTCAACTGTGTCAAAGTGATGGAGACTCTCCAAAACACTTTGCACTCACAGAAATTCCCTCAACCCGCGCTCCTTTCTCTACACAGCCGAGATAGGCACCGGCGCGGCCTCAATCAATCACAAGGGGACGGTGGCTAACACCTTCAAGGATGCCGGCACACACGTCCAAGACTTTGCAGTGAGCAAACAAGCAAGCACCTGCAAACAGTCACAAATCTGCACTACACATATGCGGACACAGATAACGCAAAGAACCGTCCGGACGAAAAGCCACACGAAGTCCAGACGGCGGTAAAGTCTCTATCCACTACACACGAGGAAACCGTCCTACTACCACTACACACGATAGATCCGGGGAGGGTTTACCCTTGTAGCGTGCCACCACTCCACGAGCCGAGCCCACCGAGATCCTCCGAGAAGCTGCGTCGGAAAGTCCGGTCGGAGTCGAAACGAAACGCGCGCGTGAACACGCGCGCAAAACCATCTCTCCCTCTTCCCCCTCGTGTCCGAACCAGTGCCGAGACTTCGGCTGAAACAGGGGAATGATCCCCTCTCCCGTCCGTCACCGTCCGGTCACCGGAGCTGCACCGGCGGGTCGGGATCTGGTCGTCCGTGAACGGAGAAGTCACCGCCGGAGTATTGTCGCCGGAGAAGCCGCCGCCGACGAGAAATTGAACCCAATGGAAGCTGTGGCTGCGTGGAACCGGCGATCGGAAAATCCGATCGCACTCCCGCGTCTGGCTGCCGGCGCCGGAAGAGATGAACCCTTCCTTACCTCAGAGCACCGGTGAGTTGATCTGAGAGCCCTTGCCGACGAGTCCGTGGCCGGAGCCTCGTCGTCGACGAAGAAGAAGCAGACTCTGTTTTCAGATCTAGATCTCGCCGAGAATTTGTCGTCGCCAGACCTTGCACAAGCGCCCGATTCCGCTTGATTGCAACCTCCCCTCGACGAGGATGAGATTTCCATCTTCGTCGCCACACAACCGCGATCTCCGCCGGTGATTGGCCAGAGATCTCGCTTCCACCGGGGCGGATCCGAAAATCCGCCCTAGGCTCGTCCACGTAGGAGTCCCAACCTTCAAACTCCGTCGCCCTCGTCGCCACGCCAGCCCGCACCTCCGGCCACCTTCCAAATCCGGCGAGCGTTCTTCCAAGTGGAGAAATCGACGGTGGACGGCGCCGTTTCCAGCGAAGACGAGGAACAGGGGATTTCTTTCCCCTTTCGCGTGCGTGAACGCTGTAGCGGTCTGAACCGGTTCGGTTCAGCCCGGAAGGGCGGTTCAGTGCCGGTTCAGGGTCGATTAGACCTCAGAATCGCCCCACGGTTGACCCACTTCGATGCACATGCTCGCAAGCTCGTGCAAGAGGGTCTGGGGTCCATGGGTCGAGTCAAAAGCTCACATCCACGTGTGAACCCACACTCCGTGGTTTGACTCGACCCTCGCCCTATGGACTTGTGTCAGCCTCAGTGACACGATCGCACACCCGAGTCGTCCAACACGGCTGATGACGAGGGGTCCCGCCATCGCTCCATCTCGGTGTGCTTTGGGATTTGTGCTAAATCCCGGGAGCATTACATACTCCCCCACCCAAGTTCGTCGTCGCCCTCGACGACAGGCTGTCCATGTAGATTTTCAACTCCTCCTCAAACTGCCACAAATCAGAAGCTTTTTCCCACTTAACTTCTTCTATGGGTGTTCCTTCCCACTGCACCAGAAATTCCATCCGCCTGTTTCTCCTATACTGTTCGAGTGTTTTGTGATTCAAAATCTTTTCAATCTTTTTATCGAACTCTGCTCGAACACTAGGAGGAGCCCGATGCCCCTGAGAGCGACTAGGGTCGGTCTCGTCGGTATGAAACTTTTTCAAAAAGCTTACATGAAAGGTCGGATGAAGCTTTAATCTGTCGGGAAGCTTCAGCCTGTAGGCTACAGCACCAACCCGTCTCAAGACCTCGAAAGGTCCCTCATATCTCTGAATAAGGCTACGATGCACAGTCTTGGCTGAGATCTTTCTCCACATCTGAGGTGTCAACTTTAATAGCACAAGATCTCCAACTTCGAACTGTTCATTGCGTCTACTCTGATTGGCATAATGCTGCATCCTTCTTGCAGCGTGCTCTAAGCTATCACGAGCCTCCTGGAGCACCTCGGCATGATCTCTCGCAACCCGATAGGCTGCTGGGCACTCACCATCGGTGTGCTGCACAACATCAGCGGGGGTGAGAGGCTGTCGTCCTAACACCAACTCAAATGGTGTCTTGCCGGTCGCTGAAGACTGCTGCAAGTTGTAGGCAAACTGCGCCGTGTCGAGGAGAGACACCCAGTTGCGCTGGCTTGCCGACACGAAGTGACGAAGGTATTCTTCAAGTAGTGCATTTATCCTCTCCGTCTGGCCATCGGTCTGAGGATGGTTCGCTGTAGAAAACTTTAGCTCGGAACCAAGAGTCTTGAACAAGGACGTCCAGAAGTTACCAGTGAACCTGGCATCTCTGTCAGAAACAATGTCCACAGGAAGCCCAAAAAGCATCACTACATGCTTGAAGAATAGGTCAGCCGTCTCCTTGGCTGAACAAGGCTCAGGTGCTGCGATGAACACAGAGTACTTAGAGAACCTGTCCACCACAACAAAGATAGAAGCCTTCCCTTCGACCTTCGGTAACCCAGTAATAAAATCCATGGAAACTGAAGTCCAAGGTCGTTCCGGAATGGGAAGAGGCTGTAACAATCCAGCTTCGCGCCTCCTATCGACTTTATCCTGCTGGCAGATCAAGCAGGTGCGGACATAATGATCGACATCAGCTCGCATGGAGGGCCAATAACAAGATCGGGATAATAGAATCAGCATCCTGCGCTATCCCGGATGTCCACTCCATGCCGTGTCGTGAAGCTCTCGCAATAACTCGCGTCGAAGTCCGCTAGACGCCGGAACAAGTGGCCGACCGCCCTCGGCCATCAAAAGGTCGTCGCCCTGAAGATAGTAACGACGAACCTTGCCTTCTCGCACGTCGGCGATCAGCTGCTGGTATTTGGCGTCGAGAGCAGCAGCTTGCCGAATGCGATCGAGGAGGTCACCCTCAATCCTCGATATAGAAGCAAGCACCACAGTGCACATCCTGCTGAGAGCATCTGGAACCACATTGGAGCGCCCCGATCTGTGCTCCCAGGTGAAGTCAAATTCAGCGAGGAACTCCTGCCATCTCGCTTGTTTAGGTGAAAGCTTTTTCTGCGTAGCGAAGTATGTGTTGGCGACATTATCCGTCTTCGCTACGAAAGCTCTACCGAGAAGATAGATGCGCCAAACTCGAAGGCAGTGGATCACGGCGACCATCTCCTTCTCGTGAGTTGAGTAACGCTGCTCCACCGGACTTAACTTCCGGCTCTCAAATGCCACTGGGTGTCCCTCCTGTAAGAGCACTCCGCCGATCGCTCTGTCAGAGGCATCGGTATGGACCTCAAAGGGCCGACTGAAGTCCGGCATACGAAGAACCGGCTCACTGGCGATCCTGCGTTTCAACTCTGCAAACGCAGTCTGATGCCGTTCTTGCCATAGCCATGGAGTCTCCTTCCTCAGGAGGTCAGAAAGTGGAGCTGCGATCTTGGAGTAATCCTGGATAAATTTCCTGTAGAAATTCGCCACTCCCAGGAAAGATCGGAGCTCAGTAGGGGAAGTAGGTGCGGTCCACTCGACGATGGCACGCACCTTCTCAGGATCCATCTGGATAGTGCCATGGCCTACCACATGGCCCAGAAACTGGATCTCAGAAGCAGCAAAGGAGCATTTCTCCCTCTTCACATACAGCTGGTGTTCCCTCAGTCTCTGAAACACCAATCTCAGATGCTGCAAATGCTCCTCCATCGTGGCCGAGTACACCACGATATCATCAAGGTAGACGACCACAAAATCGTCTAGCAACTATGTCAGAACATTATTCATCAGGTGGGAGAAGGTAGCCGGCGCATTGGTTAAGCCGAATGGCATCACCAAGAACTCGAAGGCGCCGTACCGGGTGACACAGGCTGTCTTCGCCTCATCTCCCTCAGCTATGCGGACCTGCCAATAGCCTGATCTCAAATCAAGCTTGGTGAAGATAGTAGCGCCCGCTAGTCTGTCAATGAGGTCCTGGATATGTGGGATCGGGTATCTGTTCCTGATGGTGATCTTATTTAAGGCACGGTAGTCAACACAGAAGTGAAGACTACCGTCCTTTTTCTTTTGAAACAGCACAGGAGCACCAAATGGAGACTTGGAGGGTTGGATGAACCCAGCTGCCAAGAGTTCATCCAACTGCTTCCTCAGCTCTACGAGCTCTGCAGGAGGCATGCGGTATGGGGGTCGGAAAGAAGGAGCTGCCCCAGGAACCAACTCAATGCGGTGATCAATCGCACGTCTGGGAGGAAGCTCCTTAGGTAGCTCAGGCGGAAGAAGATCCTGGAACTCCTCAAGTAAATTCTTCACTTCCGCTGGTATGTCGTCTGGACCTTCTACAGGGGCCGTCACCCATGTAGCCAGAAAGGTCCGCTCGCCCCGACGTAAGCCTGTCTCAAGAGTAGCAGCCGATATGTATGTACTCTGAGCCTTCCCTGGTCGCACTGACTTATCCGACCCAGCCAACTGTAGGCAACGAACAAAGCAAGGGTATCTCTCATCCATCACCTGGACACCCTTTAGATGAGGGACTATAGCAGCCTTCATCTTCTGTATCAACTCCAAGCCGACGATGACATCATAATCATCCATCTGAACCACGCGTACATGCTTCTTACCCTTCCACACCCCGAAGACAAGAGGAACGTCATAGGATATTCCTGCGATCTGCCGCTCCTCAGCGTTGATCGTCTTGAAGCGGTCCTGAGCAGGGGACATGCTCAGCCCTAGCCGCGTCGCCATGCCATGAGCCACAAAAACATGAGATGCACCACTATCGATCATGGCATGAACTCGATGTGAGTTCAACCTCATCTCCACGTACATCAACTTGGTCTTCATTGTGGTGGAAGTAGCAATGGCGTTGATCACCAAAGGATTCACAGTGATCAGAGGATCTTCAGATTGGGCAGCCTCCTGCTGAACAATAGCTGCAAGTGTATCTCCCCGAGGACAATCACGCATACGATGAGGACCTCGGCAAAGAAAACACTTCAGCTGCTGCTTGGGAGCGCCCCTAGGAGGAGAACCGGCTGGTGTGACTTTCTTCTGGCCGGTTCCTGAAGAGGTAGCTCCTCCTTTTCCTTGCTTCTTCTTATACCCACCCTTGGGTCCTGGAGCTGGACGCTTCCCCTTATTCCTCTGAGGGGAACGTGACTTAGATGGACCAGAGGAGATAGGGGCAGATTGCTTCCTATCCCTCAAATCCACTAAGGAATCAGCTACGGCCATAGCCTCTTTGAGAGTTAATGGGCTATGTCTCCTAACTTCCAACTGTGCCCTTGTCTGCATCCTCTCTAAGAAGAAGTACAAGCGATCCTCTTCTTCCATTCGTGGTATTTCGAGCATGGCGGCAGAGTAAGCTCGAACATACTCACGAACTGTCCCCGTGTGTCTGATCTTATGTAAAGAGTCTCTAGCAGTCTTAGAAGTGTGTGTCGGCAGGAACTGGTTCTTCAGTTCGGCTTTCAATTCATCCCATGAGATGTCACATGGCACCTCTTCTCCCGGAGGGGTCACTAAGGTACGCCACCAGAGCTTGGCATCACCTGTCAGATATGCCGAACACAACTGCGCTCTCTCATAATCAGGCACCTGAGCAGTTCTGAAATACTGCTCCATATCCCAAAGGAAATTTTCTAGTTCCTTTGCACTGCGTACCCCACTGAAAGTAGAGGGCTCGGGAACACGCACTCTAGTGGTCTGCGGCTGGGAACTCCCAGCGCCTGCGGCTGAAGTAGAAGCACGGGCAGCAGCCTGCCCCTTCAAACCAGCCACCTCCAATGCAAGTCCACCAAGGGCACTGGAGAGACGTGCCAACTCAGAATCCAGGCGGGTCCCAACGGACTCGACCGCCGACCGAAGTGTCTCGAGACGCTCCATGATCGTAGCGTCTCCATCGAAGTTCCCTATCGCAGTCTCCAAGTGGGAGATGCGCTCTGCAGCTGTAACCATTGTGATTGTGAGAAGTAACTCTGAAGTTCTGCTGGTGGAATGAGATCTGATGGTCTGACCTCTGGGTGCACTGAAAAGAGCTAAGTAGTGCTCGGTCTGTGTCGGAGCTGAACGATCAGTGAAGAGGCTGAGAGACTACGCCCCGGCGCTAGGCACCGACGTACGCACCCTCCAAACAGCGTACACCGACGTCGATATCCCTGACAATAGACTTACACAAACTTAAGCTCTGATACCGGTTTGTTATGGGCAAATTTATTTTTTTAATAATAAATTTAACCACAACCGGCAGATCCCCTCGCGGAGATCTCAGCCCTACACTAGAGTGGCCTGCGACCGGTTAGGATCGCGTTGCGGAAGCTGGCCCAGCACTTTACAAGTCCTCACACCACGTGTGCGAAGGGTTCGGTATGAATACCGCCCCTCGGACACGAATAACAAATCTCTCAACTGTGTCAAAGTGATGGAGACTCTCCAAAACACTTTGCACTCACAGAAATTCCCTCAACCCGCGCTCTTTTCTCTACACAGCCGAGATAGGCACCGGCACGGCCTCAATCAATCACAGGGGGACGGTGGCGAACACCTTCAAGGATGCCGGCACACACATCCAAGACTTTGCAGTGAGCAAACAAGCAAGCACCTGCAAACAGTCACAAATCCGCACTACACATATGCGGACACAGATAATGCAAAGAACCGTCCGGACGAAAAGCCACACGAAGTCCGGACGGCGGTAAAGTCTCTATCCACTACACACGAGGAAACCGTCCTACTACCACTACACACGATAGATCCGGGGAAGGTTTACCCTTGTAGCGTGCCACCACTCCACGAGCCGAGCCCACCGAGATCCTCCGAGAAGCTGCGTCGGAAAGTCCGGTCGGAGACGAAACGAAACGCGCCCGCGAACACGCGCGCAAAACCTTCTCTCCCTCTTCCCGCTCGCGTCCGAACCAGCGCTGAGACTTCGGCTGAAACAGGGGAATGATCCCCTCTCCCGTCCGTCACCGTCCGGTCACCGGAGCTGCACCGGCGGGTCGGGATCTGGTCGTCCGTGAACGGAGAAGTCGCCGCCGGAGTATTGTCGCCGGAGAAGCCGCCGCCGATGAGAAATTGAACCCAATGGAAGCTGTGGCTGCGTGGAACCGGCGATCGAAAAATCCGATCGCACTCCCGCGTCTGGCTGCTGGCGCCGGAAGAGATGAACCCTTCCTTACCTCAGAGCATCGGTGAGTTGATCTGAGAGCCCTTGCCGACGAGTCCGTGGCCAGAGCCTCGTCGTCGACGAAGAAGAAGCAGACTCTGTTTTCAGATCTAGATCTCGCCGAGAATTCGTTGTCGCCAGACCTTGCACAAGCGCCCGATTCCGCTTGATTGCAACCTCCCCTCGACGAGGATGGGATTTCCATCTTCGTCGCCACGCAACCGCGATCTCCGCTGGTGATTGGCCGGAGATCTCGCTTCCACCGGGGCGGATCCGAAAATCCGCCCTAGGCTCGTCCACGTAGGAGTCCCAGCCTTCAAACTCCGTCGCCCTCGTCGCCACGCCAGCCCGCACCTCCGGCCACCTTCCAAATCCGGCGAGCGTTCTTCCAAGTGGAGAAATCGACGGTGGACGGCGTCGTTTCCAGCGAAGACGAGGAACAGGGGATTTCTTTCCCCTTTCGCGTGCGTGAACGCTGTAGCGGTCTGAACCGGCTGAACCGGTTCGGTTCAGCCCGAAAGGGCGGTTCAGTGCCGGTTCGAGGTCGATTAGACCTCAGAATCGCTCCACGGTTGACCCTTTTCGATGCACATGCTCGCAAGCTCGTGCGAGAGGGTTTGGGGTCCATGGGTCGAGTCAAAAGCTCACATACACGTGTAAACCCACATTCCGTGGTTTGACTCGACCCTCGCCCTATGAACTTGTGTCAGCCTCAGTGACACGATCGCACACCCGAGTCGTCCAACACGGCTGATGACGAGAGGTCCCGCCATCGCTCCATCTCGGTGTGCTTTGGGATTTGTGCTAAATTCCGGGAGCATCACACTAGTGTATATCGCTGTGGGCACAGCAGGGGTTTGAACAGTGCTCCTAACGGTGTTGTTCCATAGTACATCATTAATAAAAGCAGCCTATTTTTTTTGCTGCTTTCGCCGCCCTTCCTAGGGCCGCATGAAGCATCGCAATTTCAAACGCCTCCTAAGTGTGTTGAGTATTGATTTTCTTGGGATTGTTGAGATTTTATAATTAAAAAACTCAAAGTCTCTTAATTATACTAGGCTATTATTTTTATTTTTTTTATTTGCCCAAAATAAATATCATCTTAACTATTAATAAATTATAATTAAAATTAATTTACCTGGTTTTAATTATAGTGTTGATTTCCTATTTAGAAGTAATAGGCATATAAGACAAATTTATTAATAGCAGTTTTATCCTATTATGCTTAGTCTTTCTGCCTCCACCATATAATTGGAGACTAACAACTTCTAGAATATATCAAGCATTTGATTTTTCTCTGATTCTCTCCATGATACATTTTTTCCACGTTTGACATGATTATGGCAAGTTTCTCATTGACGTTCCCAAAGTATCAACTAGTTGTATCTTGAGATAGGAGATATGAACAAAGTCCGTGTGAGAGTCGAAGATGTGTGTTTTGGGATAAGCGAAAACATTACCTCCGATTAGATTATAGATTATTCTTTTTCAGTCTTCTTTATTCTTTTATTTGTATCTAAGATTAATTAGATAAACACCTTCTATGTTAAAAAAATAATAAAATTTTAATATTATATATACTTTCTAAATTAAGAGCGAGTAAATGGTTCGATAATAAAAACATGATTTGGTATTTATAATTTTTTTTTTTAAAATTTGATTTTAAACTTTAGTTTCAATTTTTTTTGGCTTTTTAAAAATTAAATTTATCATTAAATTAATAAATTTGGTTCAATAATAAAAACATGATTTTAAACTTTAGTTTCGATTTTTTCTTTTTTGGTTTTAAAAAAATTAAATTTATCATTAAATTAATAAATTTAGTTTGATAAAATTAGTAATTTACTGATATAAATATAAAAATTAATAAGTTTTATTTGATAAATATATTAAAAATAAAAATTATTATTTTTATAGAGATAAAATAATCTAGTAAATAGGTAATTTACTAAATTTATTTAAAAAAATGTAAAATCAGGTAAGTAAGATATCAATTTTATTTTAGTTCGATACAGTTTCGATTTAAAAAAAATTGATAAAAAAATTGGTTTAATAAAAATTGAATACTTAATACATACATGCCGACTCGATCGCATTTTAATTGTTATATAATATTATATTTAGTAATAATTTACAGTATTTCTTCTATTAGTAATCTAAATTGTTTTTAGAACCTGTTTTCGATTCTATACTGTCCCATGCGAACCCGGAGTCCAACTTCTTCTGTTATGGGCCATATCTGTGTTTGGCATCTGGGTAGCCCATGAAAGAATAGGCCTACATCTTACCCACACCAAGAGAAAATTTTCTAGGCGGGGTCTCCGCTTAGAAATCTTCAACAGGGAGCATGTGCAACGTTGATTTTGCTTTATAAATTGTGCATAACACTTGATGGCTGAGTATTATACATATTTTAAAACTTCATCAACGGTCAGCTTTATTTCTGCTGAAGATTTCTAGGCAGAGTCTCCGCCTAGAAAAAATTTTCCCACACCAAAAGCACAGTAGACCAGCACCTGGCTGTTACACCCAAACCGGCTCGTCCTCTTCCGGTCGATTTCTCTCGCACGACTGCTCTCTTTCCGTTCATGTCCAAACTTTTCCTCTCTCACCTCCAGAAACCCCTTCTACCCCTACCAAAACCATACTCCCTCGAGAGTCGATCTCGCAAGCTCACCAACTCGATCATCAGGATCCTTCTCGCCCGTGATAGCAACCCTCAATGGGAAGAAACCCTCGAGGAAATCTTCTGCCCAGAGAAAGAAGACATCGCCCTCGTCATCTACCGCATCTCCGATCCCGATGCCGCCCTCGCATTCTTCGATTGGGCGCGCCGTCGCCGCCCGCCCTGGGCCGACCCGCCAGACTCCCTTTCCTACTCTGCACTCCTGCGGCTCCTCGCCAGATTCCGTCGTCTCTCCGAGGCCGATCTCGTGCTCGAGGCAATGAGGAACGACGGGCGGACGCCGACTCTCGATGCTTCAGGCGCTCTCCTTGCTGCCTATGCTGATTCCGGCGAAAAGGAGAAGGCTTTGGAGGTTTATGACAGTATGACGAATCAAAAGGGGGTTTTCCCTCGTGTTTCTGACTGCAATTGCTTGCTAAAACTGCTCGTGAAGCAGGGGGATTACCAATCGGCTCAGCAAGTGTACGATGAAATGGTTAAGAGAGAGGGAGGTGCTGATAACTACAGCACCGGCATAATGGTGAGAGGTTTGTGCTTGCAAGGGAGGATGGATGAAGCCAAGAAGTTGATTGAGGATAGGTGGGGAGTCGGGTGCATTCCAAATGTTATCTTCTACAACATGCTTATTGATGGGTATTGCAGGAAAGGTTACATCAAGAAAGCATATGCTCTATTCACGGAGATGGAGCTGAGAGGATTCTTGCCAACAGTGGTGTCGTATGGCATTCTTATTCATGGTTTATGCACGAAAGGGAACATTGTGGATGTAAGTAAGCTGCTTTCAGAAATGAAAGCACGTGGATTAGAACCGAACGTGCAAATTTATAATGATTTGATTGACTCTCGTAGCAAGCATGGTTCACTGGTTGAAGCAAAAGCGGTACTGAGGCGAATGATGGGGAGTGGCCTCGATCCCGATATCGTCACATATGACATTTTGATATCTGCTTTTTGCCGAGATGGAAAAGTACAAGAAGCTGAGCAGCTTCTTAGGGAGGCAGTTAGCAAGAGGTTGGACCCAAATAAGTTTAGCTACACACCTATAATACAGGGATATTGCCAAATAGGAGATATTACTTCTGCATCAGATTTGTTTGTTGAGATGATAGGGAGAGGCCATATGCCTGACTTGGTAACATACGGAGCTATTATTCACGGGCTTGTCATCATGGGTAAAATAAATGATGCTTTAGAAATTAGGCAGAAAATGATGGATAAAGGAGTACACCCCGATGCAGCAATTTATAATGTCATAATCAGTGGCCTCTGCAAGAAAGGGATGTTCCCCTCTGCTAAAAAGTTGCTTACAGAGATGCTCAATCAAAATGTCATCCCAGATGAATTTGTATATGCCACACTTATTGATGGATTTATCAGAAATGAGAATCTTAGTGAGGCAAAGAAAGTTTTTGAATTTATGGATGAGAAAGGTATTAAACATGGGATCGTTGGCTACAATGTTATGATAAAAGGCTATTGTAAATTTGGTATGACACGTGATGCGCTTTTATATGTCAGAAGAATGAAGTGTGAGGGTTACCTCCCAGATGAATTTACTTATACAACAATTATTAATGGTTATGCAAAACAAATTGATTTGGATGAAGCTATGAGAGTATTCATTGACATGATGAAGCATAGATGCAAGCCAAATGTTGTTACATATTCTGCTTTAATCAATGGATATTGTCAAAAAGGAGACACAGACACAGCAGAAGTTCTCTTCAAATATATGACGCGCAATAACGTCACTCCTAATGTTTTTACATATAGTATTCTCATAGGAAGTTTGTTTAGAAATAGTAAAAATGTTAAAGCTATTTCATTATTTGAGAGCATGTTGCAAAATAAGTGCCTACCTAATGACGTTACATTCCATCACTTAATTAAGGGACTGACTGACAACATCTCCAATATTGAGTCAATAAGTAGCACTAACCTTCAGCATCAACATGAGCATGCAGTCTTTAGTTTCTTTAGAAATATGATTCTTGATGGTTGGGATCACAGGACTGCAGCATATAATTTTATAATATTCTGTCTTTGCAAACATGAAATGCTGAAAAATGCATTGGACTTGAGAGACAAAATGATTGGAAATGGTTGCTCCCCTGATTGTATCACCTTTCTTTTCCTTCTTCATGGAGTTTGTGCAGTAGGGAAGTCAAAAGAATGGAACAACATTCTTTCTTCTCACTTTCAGCAAAGTGAACTTGAGATGGCTATTAAATATGCAGGACTAATGGATGAGTACTTGTATCAAGGGCAATGTTCAGAAGCATCTTTGATCTTGCAGACCTTATTGAAAGACAGTGCAGGCTCTCCAGAGTTGAGACACTTAGTTGCTATTTCTTGTCAGTGATTAGTTTTACTAATACCAGAATCTCCCAGTTTATTATTCTGATAATTGCAACGGTCTGCCAACCATAGATTTAATTGGAGATTATATGGAAGACACATTTCACTGTGGTTAATTAGGGAGTTTATATTGACATTTTTTCCAATGATTATTTCAAAACCATATTGGAGAAAATGCTAAATACTACAATGGGCACTAGCCAACATTGTAAAGATTCATACACTTTGGCTACAATTGATCTTAGTTCAGGTTAGTGTTGAGATCTGGTAATACGGATATGTGATCTAGTGAACAAATTTCTTTTGGTGCAATGATTAATCTAACTTTCTATTGTGTATCTTAAATTTGTAGGTTTCATTTTCTCCCTTGCTAAGAAGAGATATGAATGCTGCTAATCGTATGATGAATCTGGAATTGAACTACATCTGGCACAAGGTTATGAAATTTGATGGAATTTCATCTCATGGTAATGAACTTACCTGTTCAACACAGTGTTCTAGTCTTTTTCTAATTTACTATTCTTTGTCCTACTTGCTTACAGAGATGCTCAATCAAAATGTCATCCCAGATGAATTTGTATATGCCACACTTATTGATGGATTTATCAGAAATGAAAATCTTAGTGAGGCAAAGAAAGTTTTTGAATTTATGGATCAGCAAGGCATTAAACATGGGATCGTTGGCTACAATGTTATGATAAAAGGTTATTGTAAATTTGGAATGACACGTGATGCGCTTTTATATCTCAAAAGAATGAAATGTGAGGGTTACCTCCCAGATGAATTCACTTATACAACAATTATTAATGGTTATGCAAAACAATTTGATTTGGATGAAGCTATGTGGGTATTCATTGACATGATGAAGCATAGATGCAAGCCAAATATTGTTACATATTCTGCTTTAATCAATGGATATTGTCAAAAAGGAGACACAGACACAGCAGAAGTTCTCTTCAAATACATGAAGTGCAATAACGTCACTCCTAATGTTTTTACATATAGTATTCTCATAGGAAGCTTGTTTAGAAATGGTAAAAATGTTAAAGCTATTTCATTATTTGAGAACATGTTGCAGAATAAGTGCTTACCTAATGACGTTACACTCCATCACTTAATTAAGGGACTGACTGACAGCATCTCCACTATTGAGTTAATAAGTAGCATTAACCTTCAGCATCAACATGAGCATGCAGTTTTTAGTTTATTTAGAAATATGATTCTTGATGGTTGGGATCACAGGACTGCAGCATATAATTTTATAATATTCTGTCTTTGCAAACATGCAATGCTGAAAAATGCATTGGACTTGAGAGGCAAAATGATTGGAAATTGTTTTTCCCCTGATTGTATCACCTTTCTTTTCCTTCTTCATGGAGTTTGTGCAGTAGGGAAGTCAGAAGAATGGAACAACATTCTTTCTTCTCATTTTCAGCAAAGTGAACTCGAGATGGCTATTAAATATGCAGGGCTAATGGATGAGTACTTGTATCAAGGGAAATGTTCAGAAGCATCTTTGATCTTGCAGAACTTATTGAAAGCAGTGCAGGATCTCCAGAGTTGAGACACGTAGTTGCTATTTCTTGTCAATGATTAGTTTTACTAATACTAGAATCTCCCAGTTTATTATTCTGATAATCGCAATGGTCTGCAAACCATAGATTTATTTGGAGATTATATGGAAGACACATTTCAGTGTGGTGAACTAGGGAGTTTACATTGACATTTTACCCAATGATTATTTCAAAACCATATTGGAAAAATTGCAAAGACTACAATGGGCACTAGCCAACATTGTAAATATTTATACAGTTTAGCTACAATTGATCTTAATTGAGGTTAGTGTTGAGATCTGTTAATACGGGTATATGATCTAGTGAACAAATTTCTTTTGGTGCAATGATTAATCTAAGTTTCTATTGGGTATCTTAAATTTGTAGGTTTCATTTTCTCTCTTGCTAAGAAGAGATATGAATGCTGCTAATAGTATGATGAATTTGGAATTGGACTACATCATGGCGCAAGGTTATGAAATTTGATGGAATTTCATCTCATGGTAATGAACTTACCTGTTCAACACAATGTTATAGTCTTTTTCTAATTTACTATTTTTTGTCCTACTTGGTTTTCAACAGTATGCTGTTCTCCTTTTCCCTTACAATTGTTAGTGATTTTATCTTTTCTTCCTGGCTGATCGAGTACTAGTAGGATCCATTTGGTACAATTGTTGACCACCTTACTAATGCTTACTTTTGAAGCACTTTTTCAGTTGTTCTCATTGGTAATCTTTGTGCTTGTAATAAAAGACTGTTTCTTGAATGTATTGTTTGAGCTTCAGTTTTTGTTCATTCCATGGCTTATGACTGTTAGAGTTTGTGTAGTGTTATGTGGTTTAGTCTCACATGAGTTAGTCCTTAATCTAGTATAGTATAATGGTTTTTATAAGACCATATTTATATTACTTTTCAATATATTTTGAGTTACCCTTGGGTAAATTTTCGATTTGGAAATCGAAACCGGTAACAGCATGGGTAAAAAAATTTTCTATTATTCGGTAATTGGTGTAAATTTTGGTTCCAAAATTATTTATATAATTAAAATTAAATAGGCCATGCCCATATATGATAATTACCTGATTTTAGGCTATGGAGAAGCTCTCACCAATTAGTATCATCGACGTGAATAGAGCTTGAACTGAGCTCATGCGTCGCTTGTGCGAGACCTCGCCTTGTCAGCATTACTTGACATGAACGGAGCTTGAATCGAGCTTTTGTGTTGTGGCCGCACCGCAGGACCTCATTGACCTTTGCTTTATTGTTGTCTTGCCTCCTCGAGTTGGCACGAACAAGCTCAAGCTCGTACTGAGCTTGCACCATAGTGTCACAAATGCACTTTTCTAGTGTGTAAAGTCCATATGGTTCACTGCCCTCGAGCTTAAGGGTGGTGATCAAATGTTACCACAAGTTTTGCAGCAATTTGAAGGTAACACAATTAAGCATTTAAGCTGCAAGACAACAATAGAGTTTTGCAAGGACGAAAAGCAATTTGAAGGTAACACAATTAAGCATTCAACCAAACACCTCACAGTATGCACAATTAAAGGACACTGATTGAGGGGCAGTGGTGGCATGTGTAGAAAGCATGTAATCTTCAGTTTTAAACTCAAGAGTTATCTTGAGGTCTAATTTAAATAAGCTCTTCCACCCCTTCAATACTATCTTGATATGCAAAATTCGACACATGCTGAAGGCTTCCTTGGGCCTCCTTAGGTTAAGAAAATTTTTGGGGACCATGGAAATCCTTACCTGAGCGATAGTTTTCCTCAAGTCCCCTATAGAGCCACCATGACACAAGAGACAAAATACAGAAAAATTCTCGAACTCCTACATAGTTATATAGTGCGAGACCTATGTATAAGATGTCACGTATAGCTAATATGAGTTTTACACCAAACATCCTTCAAGATTTGAATCGAGCACGCAAGACCTTGCCACATCATTGCCATGTCACTTGCACGAGATCAATTCGTGCTGATTTAGCTCGGTAAATAACTAAATTTGATAATTTAATTATTGATAATTTTTTTATTTGGTTCGTTAATGAGAATGAAAATTTTAGTTCAATAGATTTAATTACCAAATGCTCACTCCTAACTAAAGTGCCTTGGTCAAACCCTAGTAGCTCCAGTCCCTCCTCTTTGTTTGGGTTGCTGCAGCTGCCCTTTCCAGCTTATTTGTCATTCTACTCTCTTTCACCTCGATCCTTTAACCCTTTTTCAACAGTGGCACCCCCACCCCGGCCCTTCCCTTTTCCTCTCATCTGTTGGCCCTTCTTAGGGCCAGTTTGAGAGTGTGGCTCGAAGGGCAATGCACAACATAGGTGTGCACAATGCTTTTGCGGTGCATTGCAGCCTGGGCCCACAGGCCTTCCCTCACTCTTTGGACCCATGCTACAGGGCAAAATTTGTTAAAAATAATAATAATAAAAAGCAAAGGTGTGGGGGTTCGATCTCACTTGCCTGCACCAATACATGCTAATATAATGTATATTAATAAATTTAATTGAGTATTATATATAATATATACTAATATATATTTAATTAATATTTTTGTTAATATATATATACATATATAAATATTTTATAAAAAACTTAAAATTTATAAATTTTATATATTATTATTTTTGTTATTTAAAAATTTAGCGACAGCTTTTTTATATTTGTATAAAAATTTTTATACATTTAACTGTTTTAGGTTGTATCAAAAAATTAGTGACTATATTTTATATATCAGTGAAATGTAAACTTAACTATTTATGATTGTATGAGATACATGTGCCGAATGTATTTGATAATTTATCATTTTAATCTACATATGATTGTTTATGATATTTTATTTATTTAACAAATAATTTGAATTATTGTGTAGTATTATGTGTAACATTAATTTATAATGCTTTTCCTAATAGCAATCTATATTGCTTTCGTAGCCAACCATATTGCTATAGTACACAGCACGCTTCCAAGTACGACAACCACACCACACTCCCAAACCCACCTTCTAATGGGTTACTCGCCCTCTTCCCCCTCCCATGTTCGGTAGGCTTAAGGCATGTAATAGATTTCTTGTTCACCTACCATGAAGTTCTTTTTTCATCTTTTATGTAGTGAGTCTCTACATAAGCCCTTCTTCCCCAGGGTACCATCATTATATATAATGATTTTAACTATATCCTCTGGGTACAAACACTTCAATATTTCAACATTGGACTCTACACTTAATGCCAATGTCTATAGATCAGTAGATCACTAGAAATATCACAATTGTGTAATTACTTTCAGTCACAAGTCTTGAACACATAATAAAACTTGAAATTATATTCAAGTCCTGACCAAGTTGCTGCTGTTTTGTGTTGAAGATGATCCGACAAAGTGACTTTTTAAAGGAAGAGAAATTACTTGTTCTAGTTGATTATTATTTGACTAGCTGGTATTGAGAAGTTACCTTTTGCTTTGTAGCAGCTAATCTTTACTTCTATAGCTTGTCAAATTTTGTATCGGAAATCATTGATACATGCCCATGTTGCTCAAGCAATAGCCATTCTGAACATTATCTTTTTTTTTTACTTAAAAAAAAATACATTTTATGGTCCATGGTAACTGCCCTACTGATCTGTAGGCATAAATAAGGCTAAATATAGTTTGTTGCTGCTTGTGAGCTATTTCCATGCCAAGCTGAGCTGTGCCAAAACTAGCCAGGTGTTGCTATAACTTGGATTTATTTAAATCCTCTTGCGTTCGTTCTTAACCTACATCCACACCATCACTCTTATGTTGAATATCAGTCATCATCGCTCTTCTCTAATTTTAGCCACCAACAATCCTGTTATGCCACACACAATAACAATGCCCGCTACAGATCTTGATATCAGCTCCACAATCTCTGTGATCTCCGTTTCCACCTTAACATTCTTGTTATCTACAACTAATGCTCTATTGCAGTGGATGACTAACTGGCTGGGGGTTGTCGGCACAGAATGTTTTGAGAAGGAAAGGGGGAAATGGTTTTGGTGTTTAAGAAAACTGTGCAAGTGGGTAATGGCTTAGTATTAATTTACTGTAAGCTCTTACCAATATTAGTTTTTTCAGTTCAATTCAAAAAAATGAACCCGAACTGATTTACTTTCTCCTTAACCTACATTATGTTTTATGAAAGCTGAACCGAAACCATACATTGGTTCTATTCAGTTTATCATGTTTATTATAACACCCTTCTTTCAATTATTTCTACGTGGAGAGGATTGAGCTGCATCTTCTTTTCGCACGATAAGTCCATGATTATATTTGTATAGGATAAATGCGATCATGTACTGATTTGGTTTGACATAGTGACGTTGGGGTAAACAGGTGATTCAAAGGATAAAATAAAGATATCAATAACTAAATTTGTGCTTAAAAAGGAAATAGATTAATTTATATCGTGATTGAGTAAAGGCTGATTTGAGAAGTCTCTATCTCATTTCTAATCCTTAATGCTTGGATTTATTCTAAATACTGATCCATCACTAGTCATCCTTATGATCCAGCTACAAATATACTTTTGGCAGCTTCAGTTTCCTAGCTGGAAGGGAAGAACTCCACAGATTGCAAGTGTATCACAATGGCTACTTTTGGCGTAAAAAATGGGCGTTGGTGAATTAATCAAACTTGATCGCCAGAAGAATGGATTGTTCAAACTCGTCTTGATCCCACTGCAGAAGGTACCTCACTGAACTTTAACTTCAGATGCACGTATATAGATATATTTTGGTTTCAGAATTCTTGAAATAGCTTGAAATATATTAACTAATTCTTTCACACAGTTGCCTAATGCATCGAGGGAAGTGTTAATGGGCAAGACTTGACGTTTAGCCTTTGCCAATCTGTTGATAGTCCAGCCTAATGCATCGAGGGATGCGAGGCAAGACAATAATTGCACCGCGGAAGGTTGGGTAGAGATATTCCAGCCTTCAATCGGATAAATTTAAGTGCATGGAATATATATGCTTCTGCTATTGAAAATCCGGGCTGCATTTGATGCGTGATGATGCTCTCAAATTGTTCTGTAACAACCCATATCACTTTTGTAACGTGAGCTGTTTGCTTCGACTCTTATTCCCGAGCAAGGAGGGCCCTGGAGCCTGGAGGTTCAAGCTGCCGCCTCGTCAGTTGTACACCTTATCCGCCGGTAGGTTGCGATGGAGGTGTACCGTCCTGTTTACTGAGGGCATCATTTTGCTAAATATGCAGTCTTTATTTACGCCCCCACAAATGTTTCCAGCATTAGTTTGTCGGCAAAAAGTTGCATCATCTATTGATCTTGTTTACTGATATACCCCTTGTATTGATCAATTCTAATTTATTGAAGACTATTCTTCATATCAAGGACACCCGCTAGTATTTATTTGTGCCCGTTAAGGTTGCATTTTAGGGTACAGGTTCATCTTCACTTGCATCAAGGTCATTTATGTAGATTAAATTTTTGGTAAGGATCCAATTAATAATGAAGCTGGTGGACATTTCACGCGTACAGCTGCAGTTAATATAGTGGTAAGGATGTTTCAGGGATTCAGGCAAGAAGGCTATAGTAAAAAAAAGGAAGAAAAATTGAAGGATGAGAGATCATGTCACTGCAAAAACACCATGATCATTCTGAAAACCAAAATAGGACAAATGCAAGGAGACCACATTCTCAAATCCAATCCAAACTGATAAGCATAGACTCAGTAGAACACACTCATCTAGGATTACTAGAACATCAAGCTAGGCTACAGGCTGCACGAGGCGTTGTTAAGGGCACTTGGGTCTCCTCCTGAGGCCCACCCCCGTGTACATGTCCCTGTAACAAGGGCATTCATCCTTGTTCCCGTAGGTCCCCGACGGCACGCACCGGCACGCCTTGCAGCACAGCCCGCAGAACTTGAGGCACCTGCTCCGGAGCCCAGCCTTGGAGCACCGCACCTTGCACTTGGCGTCACAGAAAGCTGAAACTCCCACAAGACTAAGCAAAAGGAAAAAAAAGACGGCAGCATTGCCCTCACTCCTGCTAAAGAAAGATGCTATTACCTGACTTTGCCATGGCGAGCTGGAGGCAGGAGGAGGTGAAGAAGAGGACTAGTAAGAGTGTCGCTGTGGCATGTTGGAGCTTCATATTTGTAACCGAGTGTTGGATCAATTTTGGATGGTCGGGTTGGTACTTATTGGGAAGAGCGGAAGAGGAGTGGGGGGAGTAGGTGGGCGAGGAAGCCTGAGAGAAAGCAGTAATTAATGGGGGCTAAACGTCGACCTGTGACTTGTGAGCTGGATCCAGCGGAAGGTCGAATGCATGCCTGCAGTTTGTAGGGCCTCCATCGATCTTCATGCCATCCTTGTATTTGTCCTTGGATTCACTCCTGGGGTAATGTGGGCATTGAAGTTGCCACTGTCGTCTGTACATCTGAATGCTATGCATTGTTGGCCAGATTCCTTCCTACTGAGGCCAACCTTGGGGAGGCAGGTGAGTTAGCTTCCTAGAGTCAGGTCCAAGATGAGGAACAAAATTGATCTAAATTGAATTTGAGACTCCCTTGGAACAATCCACCTACAACTTCCATTCAAGGCCACAGGGAATATAAGCTCTATGTTAGCCTACAAAATCTCTCAAAGTTCACAACCTAATTAATCTTAGGATGTTTTAAAATTTTGGATAGATATAGGCTCCATTTTGAAAGCTGAAATGAGAAGTACTGTTGGCTTCAACTGAAATGAGAAGCACTTTTAGGTGAAGAGTTGTACTGTATATAGCTATTGTAGAAAACTATATATTATATTAAAAACTTTTAATAATACAAAAATTTTAACATAAGAATACCATTTACACAAATATATAGCCCATAAATAGTTAAATATATATTACACAAATATATAAAAAAAATAGTTCCTATCTTCTATATTTCATTAAATTAATTATAATTTAATTATGAATATTATTGATCTCATTATAATTAACTTTGGCTTGACTGATTTGCTTTATTATCTAGCCAATTTTCTTATAACCCAATAATGGGAGTAGTTTCAACCTTTTAAAAAATTACATTATGTAAATTGCATGTAGTTCTCTTAATGTAATTATTCAATATTATTATTGTAATTATAATTTTGATTTGGGTTGAATTATAAATATATAAAAAAGAGTGGCCACTAATTTTTTTAATTATAATATAATAATATATATTATTCATAAATTTTGATTTTGATTTTATAAAGTTTTGTTTTTTATAAGATTTTGTATTGATAAAGCTTTGATTTTGTAAGGTTTGTTTTTATAAAGTTTTATTTTGTAAGATTTTATTTATAAAGATAATGTATTATACAATTATTTATAAAGTATTGTATAGTAGAATGGTAGAGGATTGGGTTGAAAAAACATGGAAGGGCAGGCTTTGAACCCCTGCCGTCACCCAAATGAGGCGGAAAAGCTACTGTCCTCATATAGTTGAATTTTACCAGCTTTCCGAAATTTACTGTAGGCGCATAAATTGTTGTCCCAATAATCAGATACATGCCGGACAACCTTTAAAAAAAGGGTTTTTCAGCATTATTGGGCAGCAAAGGAGGTCGGGTGCGTTTTATTCGGAATTTAGATCTACTCGATTTGTATTAATTGTAAATTGATACCTATAAAATGAGTTTAAATTGGATTTAGGTATTGTATATAATATTCGAGCTGGATTCAAATAATATATTTCATGCATTTATTATCCTAAACCCTATTGCCACGCCCTGAATTAGGATAATATTTTTTTGAGTATTTTATCTGTGAGTCAACGCTTGACTCGAGTCCAAATACGCCAGCATAGATATCGCAACGGTCGAAACCGCTGAATTGGGTGCGACTAGCAGAGTCGATTCCTCGAATCGACTCCCAGCCCGACAATGAAATCCGCGGAAGATCGCTACCGTTCTAACACAGTTTAGATCAACGCTTGCGATTCACCGCGGACCGGTATCACGAAGTCAAAACGGGTTCACCCGAACTCAAAAGGGACGCACCCGTAACCGACCGCATCGGACGGGGTCCAAATAGAATCCAGACACGCACACGTGTCGGACAGAGAACCGAGGGGAGTAGCCGGACGTTCCCTAATGGGGCGTCGGATTCACCCTCATGTCCACAGATCAAGCCGGCGCCCGGCGATCGTGGATAGACGTCAACACAGTGTCGCACACCGGTGACCGAAAGAATCCGACAGACACCTCTCTCACACACCGGCGAGGAGGCTGGACGACGCTCCGCCGATAACATCGTCTAAGGGCGACGGGGAGACTGGCGGTCTCGTCCTTCTCGCGTGTAGGCGAGAACGGCCGTATGGGAAGGACTCGCCCGAAGGCAGCCAACCAGGCCGGCGGTAGCCGGCGTTGTGCACGCACACTCGCACGGGGCGAGCTCGGTTGAGACGGGACGCCGAAGGAAGAGGGTGGCGAGTGCCACCCCGCTGCTACTCCGCCGGAAGATGAAGCACTGTTCGCCGGCGTCGGGAGGTAGTCGGACGGCGGCCGAGAAGATGGGCGTCCGCTCCCACGTCGACGAAGAAACCAGAGGAAGGGCGGAAACGCAGCTCTCACACGCAAGTGATAAGTGAATTTTACACCATATTTTTTCCTATGTTTTAGATCATATTTTGGACTTATTTGCATGATTTTGTGCTACTTTTAGTATTTTTATCTTACTTTGCACATAATCTTCACTTTTCTTAGTTTTTTGTGAAAATATAGGTAAAATAGCCTAAAAATGATGGATTTTGAGGGTTTTGAAGCCAAAGCATGATTCCCGAGGAGATCACGAGCTCACACGTCCAATTTGGGGCGAAAACGGTGGAGAACGAGACATTTACGGCCTTGGCCGTAATTGCTGATTCGGCCGTAAAAGTGACGACGAACGGAGGACGAATAAATAGAAACTTTCATAGGCAAGGCCGTAATTCTATCACGGGCCGTAAAAGTTTCTATGACCAAAAGCATTATACACCGAAATAATTACGGCCGAAGCCGTAAACTCATCACCGATCGTAAAAGTTTCCGCCCCTTCGTGTTTCTCACTCGATTCGACTCCAAACTGAACCAAAATTGAACCAAACTCTCCAGAAACCTTCCTAGACCGGTTCTATACTGATTAGACTATAAAAGGAAAGATTTTGGAAGAGTTTCGGGGGCTTCTAGGCACAAAAATGAGAGGAGGCGGCGGCGATGGCGAGAATTGATTCCAAGGCAGAAAACGAACAAGAAAGCCGCGCAAAGGAAGAATTAGAGGGTTGATCTTCGTCTCCACGTCGAGGGGAAGCCTTTCTACTATCTTGTCTAGCGATTTCTTGTGTTTTTATTGAGTTTCTATGCGATTTTCATCAATGAACATGCTGTTTGTTATGAACATGAACGTGTAAACCCTTATTTCGGGATTTGGGGAATAGCCCGTTGACGATTTATCGATTAAATACATAGTTTTAAATCTTTGACATGATCTTTTATAGATTTGATTTGATTAGAATTGTGCTTATTTCGTGAATTACCCTGATCAAGTAATTTTACATCTTAGATGTTGCGAGAAGGACCAGGAGGTGAATCGCAACGTCGGATCTATTCTTTTCAAACCTGTGAATCCGATCACGAGAGTAGGTCGGATTCGCTTGAAGGATTACCATGGTTTTTCACAAAACTTAATGGGTCTATTTATGTTAATTACCACGAGAGTAGGGAATTAATGTAAATAGATACCGGGTTACGCTTCGGGAGGAGGTAATCTGTACCTTAGGAAAAATCCCTTTCAAAATTATAATTTTCTGATCAAAAAATTTATTTGCAAATTTTATTCATAATCATCACCGTGGTGAAACCCTAGATCCTGAATTTATCCGAATTGATTTTTACCCGAACGCTCGCTTTTGCTTCTTTTTGTACTTAGAAGTTGTCAAAACAAAAACCACATATTGATTTGTCTAGATATAGATCAAACGTTTAATCGGTACTTAACCGCTAGATCCTCGTTGGGAACAATAATCTTTTTATTACTTCGACAAATCCGTGCACTTGCGGATCGTTATCAAGTTTTTGGCGCCGTTGCCGGGGATCAAGCCAGTCAATATTGATTTAATCATGAGATTTATAGACTAGACATTTTTTTTATTATTTGTTTGTTTTTATTTTTATTTTTATTTTTGTTTTTGTTTTTGTTTTTATTTTATTTGTTTTATTTGTTTTTGTTTTCATTTTTTGTTATTTTTATTTATTTTTCACATTTTTGTTATATAGGTAGTTTTTTTTTTATTTTTCTCTTTTTGGATTAACACGTTGTATGTGCAGGAGAACTGAAAAATCACTTGTCTACATATTTTGCATTTCCTGTTCTACATTATATATTTTTGAATGTATTGCATAAATTGAAAAGAATAATGTTTAACCAATGTCAATGGTCAAATCAGGGATATGTGCCACCTATAAAGACTAGAGAATATATGCCGCCAGTTGCATTTCAATCGCCTGCAGCAAGGGTAAATTCTTTTTCTCAACACACTGAATATTTAAGAATGAAATCTTATGTTACTTGTGATTTTTGTGGAAGTTATTATCATTATTCTTCTGAGTGTCAATTTGGAAATCCTGTCAGTTCTAATTTATCATGGTACCAAGATGATTAGTATAATTCTAGATGGAAAAATCAGCAAACTTTTTTTTGATGAGGATTTCTCAAATAATATTTCAGAACCACACTTTGAGGAATCTGAAGAATCTATGCTAGAATCCATGCTTGAAAAAATTATAATAAATCAGAGTAAGGAACTTGAAGATCTTAGTGAGATGATTGCTCAGCTTACTTCTCAAGTAGAATCTATATGTGCTAATACTAAAATGCTAGAAACACAGATAGCACAACAAAGTTGTATACTTGAATTTGATTTGGAAAGTGAAGATATTCATAGTATGATTGATGGCACTGATAAAAATGACATAAAGGAAGAAATCCATGATGAATCTAAGAATTTTGTAGAGTTAGATCAATCATTAGTCATGACTCCTGATTGTAATTTACCTTATGCAAATTTTGAGGATTCTGTAAATTTTGATGATTGTGATTTACCTTCTTCGAATTTTGATGATTGTGATTTACCTTCCTTAAATTTTGATGATTTGGATGATTATGATTTACTTTCCTCTGTAATTCACCAGTCATCTAGTCCCCTCTCACATAATGAAGTGTCTTGCAACACAAATACTTGGGACATGTTTGAAGAGATATATGAATTTTTTGAGTCTTGTGAAAAGAAAGATGATGAATTTAAAGATCCTCAAGAAAGAACTAATGATATAGAATTGCACAAAGTTTTATTATAGGCAACAAGTATGTACATAGACTTGTTTTCTATATTATCCATTCTAGAGATCTTTTCTTAAAATATATTCCAAGAATCACTCAATGCAGGAGATGTTGTATATTAATTAGAAATATTATGATCTAGATGGGATTTTCTATATTTTAAAGGCCTTTTTGAAAAACTCCAAATATTATTTGATGCACATTTAGGTACAGGTACCCAAGAGAAGATAGCGCATGAGATTCTTGATTTCATTGGCATTGAGGTAAATGAAAAACCAAAAATAAAATTTGAAGACTTCTTGATCAATCCAGGGTATGAGTTCTTTGATTTTAATTCTAATCTTCTTTCAGTTGCTGATATAAATCTAAAGGAAGAATGCATGATTTTACTCTTGGATAAATACAGAATAATTATTGATTATTCTTTGCATGATTTTAACTTTTATTTTTGTTTTTGTATGCATGCACTTGCCACTACAACATGGATCCACTTGCTTAACTGGATATATTTGGTGGACATACTCTTGAGACGAAGAAAAAGTAGAAGATTATATGCTCTCTACTATGGCACAGATTCACCAACTTCACCATGACAACAAGCTGTGGTCAAGCTAATGACCTTAAACAAGCGCTTTTGAGAGGCAGCCCAAAGTTTTTGAATTTTATTAATTTTTGCATTCTTAGTTTTTGGTTTTTGATTTTCTTTAAATTTTAATAAATTTTTGTAGCATGTATTGATGAATTTTTATCTTTTAATAAGTTGTTTTATGTGTAGGAATTTTTAGAAAATTTTTACATGAAGAAAAGGTATTCGACGAGACGTTCACAGGCGTGGCCGTGAGTCACTCACGGCCGTAAATTTAAGTTTTGCAGATGGATTTACATCACAGAAACTTTTACGGCCGCGGCCGTGAACGGCTCACGAATCATGAAAACCCGATTTCTCGTTGATTCCTTCCACCTCAAGCAATAGATCTCTGTTCCCGACCTTCCTGCATCACCAGCAGCACTTTCCGTTGATCTCCCGATGAGATTTCGGCCGGATATCATCAGGAAGCACCAGACATTCACAAGAACACGAGTTCGCGGCCGAAGCTTTATTTCAGCCCGATTTTTTGCTCAAATTTGTGAGAATCTCTTTACCTAACTGTTACATTTGGTTTCTCCACTTGATTTATATGCTTTTGCACTGATTTGGAACCGAGATTATTTGATTCTTGAGTGAGATTTATACAAAATCGTGGTTGATGTTTTTCTAGAGTTACTGTAGCTTCACGATTTTTGCAAAAACTCTATATATTTATGTTGGTATATGATGTTTGTGATTTGACATATATGATGGTTTTTGATGTATTTGGATGCATGATGTTGGTTTGGGATGTATTTTGGTATTAAACTAAATTTTGATATTAGAAACGATAAATGTGATTTTGATAGTGAAACATGATGGTATTTAATGTCTGAAACTTGTTTACATTGTAAAATATGATTATCTTTGATGTGACATAGTTTCTAGATTTTTCTAGGTCATGTTTTCATTCTTTTGATATGATTATATAGGTTTTTGCCAACATTTTTAAAGGGGATTTTTGCAACATTTTTTTTCTGAAATCTATCATTCATTGATTTTAATGTTCATGTATATGCAACAATTTAAGTCTAGGGTGTCCTTCATGATATGCTTATTCTTCAGAGCTTTATAAATATGTATTTTGAATGTTTATGATTGTTAAAGATGATCAAATTTGTTTTACCCTTGATTTTGGACTTAGGAAACATTTTGAGTGATTGATATGATAACTTAGGGAATTTTTGAAATTTCATGTAGACTTAAATTGTTGAGTAAATTCAATTCTGGTATTGATAAAATACATATGTGAATTGTTATATGTTCAAACGACACGTGCATAATATCTTTATACTTGAAGTTTAATTTATCTATTTTTGCTTAATGGAAAATTTTTATGAATAGAAAATTGGTGATATATCTTAAATTGAGATTTGCTCCAACTCCTCTAGTTGAGAAATCTAAAGTCATAAGTTATATTATACCACGAGTTGGTATACTTTAAATCTGTTGCGATCAAGTATCAACAACGATTTAAGTATCATGCCACTGACTGGCTTTCTCCAGAAAAAAAAAAGACTCATCTACTTGGCACTGTTAAATTTGACAGTGGTACCTAAGACATGAGTTGAAGTCTAATAATAAAAAAAAAAAGAGATGATGAAATTGGAGAAAAAGAGAAAGCTGTAGGCCATGTGGACAACTCCGCTGACTTTCATGATTGAGACTATGAGTTAAATTATACTACTTTGTATTATACTTTAAACATGTTATGATGCTAACAGTAAATAGCATATAACAGTTTAAAGACCAAATTGCTTTAAAAATCTCTTATCTTTAACATCACTGAAATTCTTGAAGTAGAAATTTTATCTGTTAAGTGAAATAGATTTATTAAGATGAAAGTATTTGATACTTAGTGTGTGTTGAATGGATGTTATGACATGAATTGTGAAATTTATCTTTCTTGGATTGTAACCTCTTGGGAATTTATTTCTATTATGATTTTTCTTGGATTACTTGAGTTTGAAATATTGATTGCTTAATTTGTAAACTGAGGATATTAATAGGGGCAAAAACAATTGAAAAATCCTTATCTTTACATTCTTTATACATATCAAGGTATTGCTTGAGGACAAGCAAAATTCTAAGTCTAGGGTTATTTGATAAGTGATTTTTACACCATGTTTTTGCCTATGTTTTAGATCATATTTTGGGCTTATTTGCATGATTTTGTGCTACTTTTAGTATTTTTATCTTACTTTGCACAGAATCTTCACTTTTCTTGGTTTTTATGAAAATGTAGGTAAAATGGCCTAAAAATGATGGATTTTGATGGTTTTGAAGCCAAAGCATGATTCCCGAGGAGATCACGAGCTCACACGTCCAATTTGGGGAGAAAACGGTGAAGAACGAGACATTTACGGCCTTGGCCGTAATTGCTGATTCGGTCGTAAAAGCGACGACGAACGGAGGACGAATAAACAGGAACTTTCACAGGCAAGGCCGTAATTCCATCACGGGCCATAAAAGTTTCTGTGACCAAAAGCATTATACACCGAAATAATTATGGCCGAAGCTGTAAACTCATCACCGACCGTAAAAGTGTCCACCCCTTCGTGTTTCTCACTCGATTCGACTCCAAACTGAACCAAAATTGAACCAAACTCTCTAGAAACCTTCCTAGACCGGTTCTATACTGATTAGACTATAAAAGGAAAGGTTTTGCAAGGGTTTCGGGGGCTTCTAGGCACGAAAACGAGAGGAGGCGGCGGCAATGGCGAGAATTGATTCCAGGGCAGAAAACGAACAAGAAAGCCGCGCAAAGGAAGAATTAGAGGGTTGATTTTCGTCTCCACGTCGAGGGGAAGCCTTTATACTATCTTGTCTAGTGATTTCTTATATTTTTATTGAGTTTCCATGCGATTTTCATTAATGAACATGTTGTTTGTTATGAACATGAATGTGTAAACCCTTATTTCGGGATTTGGGGAATAGCCCGTTGATGATTTATGGATTAAATACATAGTTTTAAATCTTTGACATGATCTTTTATAGATTTGATTTAATTAGAATTGTCCTTGTTTCGTGAATTACCCTGATCAAGTAGTTTTACGTCTTAGACGTTGCGAGAAGGACCGGGAGGTGAATCGCAACGTCTGATCTATTCTTTTCAAACATGTGAATCCGATCACGAGAGTAGTTCGGATTCGCTTGAAGGATTACTATGGTTTTTCACAGAACTTAATGGGTCTATTTATGTTAATTGCCACGGGAGTAGGGAATTAATGTAAATAGATACCGGGTTACGCTTCGGGTGGAGGTAATCTGTACCTTAGGAAAAATCCCTTTCAAAATTATAATTTTCTGATCAAAAGATTTATTTGCAAATTTTATTTATAATCATCAACGTGGTGAAACCTTAGATCCTGAATTTATTCGAATTGATTTTTACCCGAACGCTCGCTTTTGCTTCTTTTTGTACTTAGAAGTTGCCAAAACAAAAACCACATATTGATTCGTCTAGATATAGATCAAACGTTTAATCGGTACTTGACCGCCAGATCCTCGTTGGGAACGATAATCTTTTTATTACTTTGATAAATCTGTGCACTTGCGGATCACTATCAGCAGGCGAGACCAGAGGAAGAAGGTAGCCGCACGCAGGCGGCGAGAGGGAGAAGAAGAGCTCCACGCACAGGCGGAGAGAAAAGTAGGAAGCTCGCACGCAGGCGAGCGTCGACGCCAGTAGTTCCCGCACGCAGGCGGCCCAGCAACCAACAGACGGGAGACGGGAGGGCTCGCCGGAGGAGCAGGAGAACAAAAGCAGCCACGGCAGGCAGGAACCGGATCGGGTTCGCCGGACCGAGAGCACGGCCGGGAACGAGGAACAGGGGAGGGAGGAAAAATACCTCGGCGCTAGGCGCCGGCTCCTTCCTTCCGGTGAAGTGGTGGCCGGCTGCGCCTTCCAAGGCGATCTGGTAGTGAGGACTCCGGCGAGGTCGACGGCGAAGCCGGCGACGCGGACGAACGGAGTGAAGAAGAATCAGAGGAGGACAAGGTTCTCTCGGGCACACCGTCCACCCACCCACACCACCGGGTGCCTGGAGAATAGCCGCCGACGGCGGCGCCGACGAGATCGGAAGCCGGAGAGGAGGAAGAATCTCGGGAGAGAGTGAATGAGAGACGCCGGTGAGATCTTCTTTTTTTTTCCGAACGAACGTAACGTTCGAGTGAGGACGTCGTCCTTACTTTTCCAACCCTGCGCTGCCCCACGTCTCTCACACCAGTCGAGGCAGACCCGTCGCGTCAGCCTGCCAACACACGCAGTCGCGCGCGTGAACGTCGTTGGCATATTTGGATCTGGGCGTCGTGCCCGATCCGATTCTTTCGCCCGCCAACCCATCGGCGTTTATCGAGGCTGGGATGGGGGAATTAGGCCGCGCCCAATTCTTTCGGCCCGTAGGCCGAACACTATATATAAAAAGGATGTAGGTCATGAACCTTTGTCAACAATAACGATAGGATCCTAAAATGTGTGCCTGCATCTGCCTAGCATGTATCTTAAAAAAGATGTGTTATATATGAAATTATAAGATTTATACGCATTATACGATAACTCATTAGTGTTATATGATATAAATATTATACGAAAATACATATGTGTTATACGATATTTTAACCTGACATATTATACTATAATATAAACATATTATTATTGTATAATATATATGCATTTTTGTATAATATTTATATCGTATAACAAAAATGAATTATCGTATAATATTATTATTGTATAAATCATATATTAAGATTCGTGCGCGGTAGATGCAGATCTTGTTGTGATCGTCGGGCAACACCTAAAATTTTTTTCGCGTTGGGGTGACTGGTGTCAGACCTAGGTCAGGCTGATCCGGCCCAAGACCCAATGGACCAAACACTAGCCCAAGCCCATGCGGGAAGAGAACAGGCGGCGCCCTATGTTACCCTAAACCCGCTTGGTCAACAGGTGATTTTGACCGAAGCTGGGCGACGCGTGCCTCGTCGTCTCCAGCGGATGACACGGGCGCGGGACGCAGGCATCCGGCGTCTTCGTCGCACGCTTCAAAACCAGACGAGGAACGAGCCTCGTCTCCTGCGGAAGGAGCGGACGACGCGGTCGGAGACGTCTGGGAGACTGGCGGCGCGGCGAGATTTTAGGGCGTAGAGCTCGGACGCGGCGCAGCACTTTAAAGCCACCAAGAGGGGAGCGAGCAGAAAAAAAAAAGGGGGGAGCTTTGGGCATCGTCATCTTCACCAGCGAGCAGCGGTGAGAGTGGAGAGCGAGATCAGGGGATCCAGTGAGTGATTAGAGAGATTGTAGCCGACAAGGTTCGGTGAGGGAGGGATTGAGGGCGCCGACCAGGGGGTCGACGGCAAAGCTGTAGCATCTTGGTGGAATAAAGCTAGTTTTGTTATCCTTCCGTCCCCTTCCCCTGCCTTCGAGTTTTTCCTCTGTTTTGGCGGTGAGCTCGGCGGCTGTGGTCGCGTGCGTGGAGACGAGGACGAAGGCGGACGGGTGCAGGCGGCATCCTCCCCCTTTCGGCGTTCCTCCCTGGCGAAGCTCGCGTGCACGGCGGTGCTCGACGACGCAGGCGGTGTCGCGAGCGAAGGCGAAATCGACGCAAGGAAGAAGACGATTTCGATTTTGACTGGGTCAAAATCGAAATCACAAACAGTAAATTCCGAATTCGATTTCACGGATTCGAATCGGTTGCGGGTGACGCGAGACTGACGTCAGCCATCCGGAGAAAGTCGAAGCGGCGCGCGGCAGACGAAAACTTAGGGTTGACATCATGCTAACGTCAGCGACCCAAAGTAAATCGGCGAAGCGGCGTTGATGAAGGTGGTTTTGACTTTTCTAATTAGGGTTTCGTCCGTTTTCTAATTTGGGGGATAATTCTAGACGGCTAGGGTTAGGATTTCTGAGCGACCTATAATTTAGGGGAAAACCTAATCTAAGTGAAAGTTCACGCTCTGGTGTTCCGCCGGACGACCCTAAGACAACGGATAAGCGCGGGTTTAGAGTCGATCCGATCGGGGCATGACAAAGGTATCAGAGCTAAAGAGATCCAACAGCATGGTGAATCAAGGAGATCGCATTGCACGGATCGAGCAGGTGTTCGGTTTGATAGGGAACAACAACAATGCAATGGTTCCTCAGGTGGAGGATCTCCATCGCATAATGGAGGAACAAAGGTTGCAGATTCTTGCCCTTCAACAAACTTTGGCTGGGGTAGTTGAGGCCCAGCAGAACGTTGAAAAGACGACGGTGCTCCAGGAACAAGTAGCAGGCTTGCAAGCACAGGTAGCAACCCTGACGACACAACTAACCAACACTGTTGCAGCCCAACAGCAGGTGTTGGCAGATCTTGCTGTGATGCGTATGGCATTGGCACAGGCACAAGGAGGTGCGCCTGCAGTAGCCATAGTGGAGTACGGAGCTGGTAGAGGGAGGGCTCGCGCCCCAGAGCCGGCAATGTTCAGAGGAGCCCGATCATCCAAAGAGGGTAATTTTCTTTGGGATATGGAATAGTATTTTATGGCTAACCATGTTGCAGATCAAGAAAAAGTGAGGATGTGTACAACATATCTCTCATATGATGCAAAACTTTGGTGGAGGACCAAAGTTGAGTCCATAGCAAAAGCGGCTGATTGGACATAGGAAGTGTTCTGAGAAGAGCTGTAGAGGCAGTTCCTTCCCGGGAACTCGGTGGATCAGGCACAAGACGCGATGGTTCGGCTGAAGCACACTGGGTTGATCCAGGAGTATGTCAGGGCATTCTCTGCACTGATGTTGGAGCTACCACTACCAGAGATGGTGGAGGGAGACTGGAGGTACTTCTTCCTCCGAAATCTTCAACCCTGGGCGGAGGCTGAAGTCCGACGACAGACCCCACCAGACTGGAGGACGGCCGCGACTATCGCCGAGTCCTTGGTGGATAGTCAAAGATTCAGACCAGCACCATCAAGAAAATCCAGGACTCCACCGAAGCATGGCTCTCCACGGACCCCACCGGAGGATAGAGTTGCAGGAAGGGGTATGACCTTTCACCGGCGAGGCAGAGGTCTGCCGGCACGACATGAGCATAATCGACCTGCAGAAAGAGGGCAGGATCGACCAAGGCCGATGAATTGCTTTTTATGCAGTGGTCCTCATCGGATGTATGAATGCCCTGCACGAGGACGGATTGCTACGTTGGTACAAGAACCAGCTAAGGAGGCTGAAGATCACATCGAAGAGGTGAGGATCGGTGTGTTGAGGATCGCATCGATGGTGGCCAGAGATCCGCCCATCATGGACATCGAGGGTGATGTCCACATCAGACGGGGGAGAATTGTCAGGCCTGGGTAAGGCCGATCCGGCCCAAAGCCCAATGGACCAAACACTAGCCCAAGCCCACGCGAGAAGAGAACAGGCGGCGCCCTATGTTATCCTAAACCCGCTTGGTCAATGGGTGATTTTGACCGAAGCTGGGCGACGCGTGCCTCGTCGTCTCCAGCGGACGACACGGGCGCGGGACGCGGGCATCCAGCGTCTTCGTCGCACGCTTCAAAACCAGACGAGGAACGAGCCTCGTCTCCTGCGGAAGGAGCGGATGACGCAGTTGGAGACAGCTGGGAGACTGGCGGCGCGGCGGGATTTTAGGGCATAGAGCTCGGACGCGGCGCAGCCCTTTAAAGCCGCCAAGAGGGGAGCAAGCAAAAAAAAAAAAGGGGGAGTTTTGGCCATCGTCATCTTCACCAGCGAGCGGCGATGAGAGTGGAGAGCGGGATCAGGGGATCCAGTGAGTGATTGGAGAGATTGTAGCCGACAAAGTTCGGTGAGGGAGGGATTGAGGGCGCCGACCAGGGGGTCGACGGCGAAGCTGTAGCATCTTGGTGGAATAAAGCTAGTTTCGTTATCCTTCTATCCCCTTCCCCTGCCTTCGAGTTCTTCCTCTGTTTTGGTGGTGAGCTCGGCGGCTGTGGTCGCTTGCGTGGAGACGAGGACGAAGGTGGACGGGTGCAGGCGGCATCCTCCCCCTTTCGGCGTTCCTCCCCGGCGAAGCTCGCGTGCACGGCGGTGCTTGACGATGCAGGCGGCGTCGCGAGCGAAGGCGAAATCGACGCAAGGAAGAAGACAGTCAAAATCGAAATCGCAAACAGTAAATTCCGAATTCGATTTCACGGATTCGAATCGGCTGCGGGTGACGCGAGACTGACATCAGCCATCCGGAGAAAGTCGAAGTGGTGCGCGGCGGATGAAAACTTAGGGTTGACGTCACGCTAACATCAGCGACCCAAAGTAAATCGGCCAAGCGGCGTTGACGAAGGTGATTTTGACTTTTCTAATTAAGGTTTCCGTCCGTTTTCTGATTTGGGGGACAATTCTAGACAGCTAGGGTTAGGGTTTTTGAACGACCTATAATTTGGGAGAAAACCTAATATGAGCGAAAGTTCATGCTCTGGTGTTCCGCCGGACGATCCTAAGACAACGGATAAGCGCGAGTTTAGGACCGATTCGACCGGGGCGTGACAACTGGTGATTGGTGAGGGAGATGAGTTTATCAAGTATGATTAGTCAACAAATAGTATAAATTTTAAAGAATTGGGTGAAAAAAAAAAAGGTTAAAAGAAAGTTCCGTAAATAGATTTGGGTGACACGATAAATATGAAAAAAAAAAACTGCCGCTGTCCGAGCTGTCACGTCATTCTGTGCATTCATGTGCCGGCCATTTCAGTGGGAGGACTCGGCGTCGGTCCTGTTATTTATCGTTGACCCAAGAAGAGAAAGGTCGTCGCCGTCGCCAAACAGCATTATGTTTCTTCGCAAGCTATGTTCTTCCATTTCAGTGAGGAGGCAACCTAAAATCATTGGAAGAAAGAAAAAAAAAATCAAATGTATCGAATTTGATGCTGTGTATCATGCTATCTGCTTTGATTCAAAGACGATTCTATGTTGTATAGATGATTAAAAAACTTTCCAAGGGGAGAAGCTGATAGGAATCAGTGAAATTCTACTCAAATTTTCACCCCGACAGCGATTCTTTTGGCTAGAGCTAAAGGCTCCGACACCTACGGAATTCCCTGTCCGTAGGCGGATAAACAAAAACCTTGCAGTGGTGCAGGTTTACTCTATCTTCCACTTTCCACTTTTGCTGTCCTTGTGTCGGCAAATTAAACAGTCAGAAAAATGGAGATCATATGGCATCTTGTTTGGCTCATTTTGTTTCTGCTCTGAGTAGGGTTCTGTAGAACTTTTGACCCTGAAAAGACTAGGCCGGCGAGGGAAGAAACCAAGAAATATAGGAACTAAAATCCAAACATGTAGGAGTACTGTTCCATTGTGCTCAACCGCCTCCTCTTCTTATCCACGCCAAAACAGGGAGTCACTCAAAAATTTTACAGTGCTAAACACGCACAAATTTAAGAAAACGGTAATTTACTCATTTGAGCACAGTGCAAAAGTCAACGGCGACAGCATCAGCGGCGGCCGAAGAAATGGCCGTTGAATCCTCTGGAAATGCTAAGCACGGCCGGGTTGAAACGGAGACAGCTGAAGAGACCCTGCCGGTACGGTACCGCCGTCTTCTTCTTCAGCTCCTCCGACGCTGACCGGCTAACGGTGTACGGCAACTCCTGTGAGAACGAGGACGATCGCCGGCTGCTTCTCCTCGTCCACGACGACCCCCCGCTGTCGGTCGACCGGAAACTAGAATTCTTGGCGTCCTCCGCCACTACCTTTTTGTTCGATGACAGCAGGGTGTACTTCCGCGCCGCGCAACCACCGGACGCGCTCCGGAACAGCAGTAAATCCCTCAGTCGCCACCTCCGGCTCACCGGACTCGCAGGCGTAGTGGCGAGGGAAGCCGGAGGGATAGAAGTGGGCGGCGCTTTCTTGAATAGATCCCTGAGGGGGGAGAGCGATCTCGAGCCTTTCCGCCTTCTTGAAGAGGAGGAGAGAGACGGAGCAGCGGCGTCGACGGCGGCGGCGGCGGGCGTTCTGTCCCTCCATCTCTCCTTCGTCGCCTCCACGATCGCCGCGGCGAAGGGATCGAACTCGTCGCCCCCCGCGCTCCGGCCGCGGTGGCGCGGGGACCACAGCCCCCTTTGCCGCGGCGTTCGCGGCGAGGAGGCGACGCTGCTGCGGTCGTCCGCAGGCGGGTACTGCAGGCGGGGAGGGGGCTTCAGCGGTCGGATCATCCCCTCTTCGAAGAGCTCGTCGGCTGCAGTTAGCGCGGGGGAACCTAGCTTGCCGCGATGGCCGCCGAACCCGGTGGCAAAGTCGAACGCTTCGGCGTCCTCCATGGTGCTGCTGCTACAGGACTTGGGGGTGCCGGGGGTCTCTTCCCAGTCGAAGGGCACGCCAGAGGAGGCGACGGCAGGGGGAGGGAGTGTATCGGCGGAGGAGGCGACGCAGTGGAAGTGGGCGTAGATAGCGGAAGCTCGCGTAGGGCTGGTGGGCTCGCTGGTGTAGTGGCGGAAGAGGTTGAAGGGGGCATCGACGCCCGTCGGGCTCCTGGACGGACTGGTGCACGTGCTGTCGAAGTGGAAGTCTTGTATCGCCACAGCTACCTCCATCTCTCCTCCTCTCTCTCTCTCTCCTGTTTTCTCATCAAAGAGAAGGACCGTCTGGAGTGTCTCTCTTCCTTCTCAAGGAACACTTGAAAAGCCGAAACAGTAGAGTTAAAAAGGAGCGAGAGAGGTTGTGAGGGAAGGCAGCAGGAAAGGATGACTTTGACCAAAAAGACAAATCTATTGGAAGATTTTGGTCAAAGAAGAAATGTATAAGTGGATATACCCAAGGGCAAGTATAGAGCCGCCTTTTATTACTGGCACATGTTTCTGGGGTTTTTTAAAATAATTTATTTGTAATTTATATCGTGATTTTGACAATATTAAATGTGGCGCCTAAACAATAGGCCAGAGGAAAGTGAATGAGGTTTGAATCTTGGAGCAGACGAGTCAAAGAACACGTGAGCCCTTGGAGAATGCTGCATACAATCACTTGCTTTAGAAAACAGCTTGTTGGAGTGGGTATAAACGGATAAATTTGTTAAAGAAATCTTGTGACCTGAGAGTAATAAGTGTTTTGTTAAACAAAATAACATGCGTCAGCGTTACATTAAAAATGAATTTTGTGGAGTGTGCTTTATGGACTCTTACAAGACAAACCAGTCATTTGTTAAGCGTTACATGAGGAAATTTCGTGATAATTCCACAATATTAATTGCTTCGATCTTTTTTTTTTCAGAACTGAGTTCCTACTTTCATAGTGCATACTTAGTTAGCTTTTCTATTCCAATTAAAATCACATGGTCATATCAGAAACATCTGTCTGCAACTAAATGCAAATCTTAAATTAGCCATACTAGTATAATTTAAGATTTGTAGTTAATTAAAATTAAGAATGACAACTGAGAATTTAGCGGGTACTTGCCCTGGACCTATTTAATGATAATCGAGTATATTATTCGAGTTCGGATAGGGTATATATAGTGCATATATTATCTGAGTCGATTTTGGGTAGCATAGGACGGATACTCACTATCCGAGCTCAGTTATATTTATTTATTTTATTTAAGTATTAAAAATTATATTTTTTTAATATATTAGTCGACTTTGTGAGTATCCGTTTTATTGTATCCAAAATTTAACCATTATTAGAGTTTTTATAAGGTCGGTATCCAAATT
Source organism: Costus lasius (assembly GCA_027563935.2). Taxonomy (NCBI): domain Eukaryota; kingdom Viridiplantae; phylum Streptophyta; class Magnoliopsida; order Zingiberales; family Costaceae; genus Costus; species Costus lasius. The sequence continues at coordinate 97,531,056 of CM050454.1, forward strand.
TTAATCGGGGAATTATATATATATATATATATATATATATATATATATATATATATATATATATATATATATATATATTGAAATTTTATAGAATAGGTATTTAAGTCAAGTATTTATAGGATTCAAGTATTTAAGGGGTAGTTAAATTTTTAATAGAATAATATACAGATAAAAATTTTAATAAATAAATAATTAATTATTTGAATATGGGTAATAAAATAATTATTCGAATTAGGATATAGATAATATAAAAAATAAGGATATCCTACCGCTGTCATTCTTATCTAAAGGTTTTTTCCCCGCATGCCTCCCTCGCCCAAACCTCCATATCGCGGATATCCAACCCTACCAACTCCAGTTCACAAAAGAGAGGCCCTCCACTTGCGCCACCACTGGTAGCCCTTCCGATCAGGCGAGTTGCCCCAACTGGCAGTTTATGTTAGACCCACACTCCCGTCGGCGAAGAACACCAGCCTAGAGTCACAACAAGCTGACAAGCATGATTCCGCCTTAGGCAGCAATCCAGTCCAACGCGCCAAAGAATCCTCGTGGCCCACGAGGAGTAGGTGCTCGGGAGCGAGGTGTTACTCAACTGAGACCACAAGGACGCCGACCTTGGCTGCGAGCACGCTAAGGCAATTGCAGGGGTGTATGGAAGACAGATTCTATGAGGAAGGCACCGTCGCTGAGAAAATGACGAATGAGAATAGAGAACTAATCAGTGTGAAAGTGGAACAAAGGTAGTGGAGGCAGACGCAGAGCCCTGCAGCATGGTCGATTAGGGCATCCTTGTACTTATAAAAGACTGGAAACAACTTGAGCGACGTAGGTCCAGAAGACGCCATGGTGCTTGGGGACTCAATAATGCCACTACGAGCTCTCAATGATGGGCTATTCGGATTAGGGTTCGATATGAAATGATTAAATTTGAATTTTGCCATCTCTCCATTTGTAAATGCCCAAAAAAATCAAAAAAATTTCTTAGGCAGGACACCTGACTAGAAAAATTAAAAAGGATTAAAATAGATCATATAAGCATATTTTTATCGCAAATATGATATGTCCATGCAATCTACTCATTCTAAGCTATCTAATAGTACTAGTATGATATTATCATAGATAGACTTATCTATAATGAAAAATTAATATTTTTATTATCGTAGATCTGCATGCTCTAGTCATGGATATGCTTATCTATAATAATAAGAATATCAATTTCTCATCATAGATAAGCCTATCCATGATAATACTAATACTATTGGATAGCTTATAATGAGTAAATTATATTAATATATCATATCTATGATAAAAATATGCTTATCTATAATTTATTTTAATCCTTCTTTAACTGTCCAGAAATACTTGCCAAGGAAATTTTCTCCGAAAAAAAACCCCAACCTCATATTAAGATATAAACTGTTCAATAACCCAACCTCACATCAACAGCCAAAATGTTCAACTCGAGCTGACCCTGAAATACACAAACCCAGCCAGTTTAAGGACCTTAACTATTTTGTAAAAAAATCAAAACAGAATCAACTTGTGCCTGATCCATATTATATATATGATCTTAAATTAATCTAGTACATAGTAATACATTTGATACTATTATAGCACAATATACATATAATGGATAATAGCGAATCTGGGATAAGACAACTACACGAGTACAGACTAAGATTTTAAAAGCATTTCTCAAAGCTACAGCAGAGGCCTAGGAGCTCCCAAACATCTACTCGGAAGATTATTTTGTTTGATACGCAAAAATATCACATAGGTAAGCAATGGGTCTAAAAGTATGTCAATATTCTCAAAGTTCAATTATGGATCACATGAGGTCTGGAAGTATGAAAGCAGTCTAACTCAAAGAGCATGGCAGAGTTAGAGACTTGACTTTCCGAAGAGATTTGATCCATTCCCATTTTCAAAGGTGTACACAATTCAAATATTATACCTCAGTGCTGCTTCAAAAATTTCATGGCACAAAGGTGGATCAATCTTGTGAAACAATCAATTATAGACACACTAATCAAAATCGTCTCCAGGCGTGCCACTGCAATATTAAATAGAAGATGCTGCTTACGCACCTACGACACCTGACATCCATGGCACAACCAGAGGAGCTTTAGGGTGATTCTTCCTGTATGACGCGGAATACTTGTGTTTGAAGTTCAACCGAGGTTTATCAGCCTGGATTTGGAAAAAAAAAATTAGCTTGCTCAGATAGGAAAGGGAGATGAAAAATACCAATGAAGAAGTTAATTTAGCAGAACATTTGAAGCGCAAATGAACATAAATGAACTTCTCATACGATACAGTAACATAACCTAGATATTTTGTTTCGTTTACTAAATTAACTAGTTTGCATCATTTTGCAAAACTGAAAGGAAATCAACTTCCACTACGAATCAATTGATGTATCAGGTTAAAGTTAGATCTTTTGGAGAAACTAATAATGTCCAAAGTCCCAATTTTTCAAATTTAGTGTCCATCTATTTTCCTGCCAATCCTTTTTGTCGAGGAAATATGAATGCGAAAATCAAAAGCAATCAAATAGTACATGAAGGTTCTTAATAAATTTTGACTTCTTTCTCCCACTTAATTAATCTCTTTAAAGGTGTATCTATAGTTTTCCTTCAAGTAGAACAAAATCAAAGTTCTACTTCCCGTGAACTTCAGTTATACCTAATTGTTTAAGAATATAACTCCACATCCGCGGATTAAAATTTCGATCCTAGACCTTGAGCCTGTCAGACCTGTACAAATTGGTTCATACCGAACTGAATAGAACCAGATAGGAGCAACATGGCATTGGAGAGCAGGAAGAGAAAGAGGAAGAGGAAGAGGAAGAGGAAAAGAAGCATACACGAGCACACATCTACCTCTGCGCGCTGTGCATGCTCACGGCGAAAGCTTGGCAGCGGTCAATAGTTCTTCCCTTCTCTTTCTTCTTCTTCTTCTCTTTTTTTTCTTTCTACTTCTTTCTTCTTCTTCTCTCTTCTGCTACTCCATTCTTCTCTCTTCTGCTACTCCATGGCGCTGTTTTTCTTCTCCTTCTTCTCCTTTTTCTTTTTTCTTTTCTTTTCTTCCTCTTCTCCCTTCTCCGCGTACCGGTCTGAGGTACAAACCAGCAGTATCATTGGTATGAAACAGTTTTTACAACCTTGTCCACATCTGAATATTAAGATCAGATGCACTCAACATTTCAACTGTGGACGAATTATTTTTTCCAATCAAATCCAGCAGGATTTCAATTTGCTTTAATTTTCTATAATTAATTTAATTGCATGAGCAAAACCTTCTAGGTTTGATTATGTCATATTTTACTTGAACCGACCAACACTAAATCAAGTAGATTAAAACTACAAACTTTTCAAACAAACCACAATTCGGTTGCAGTTAGCTAGGGCAAATTATATCAAAATGATGAGGTTGGCTTGGTTCAACAAGCTTTCCACGTTGGCATTTATGATAATACTGGTTGGCAATAAGGTTCTTGAAAGCAACAAGAGATTAGGAGTAGGGAAAATCTAGTGTTAACAGTGAAGAATGAAATATTAGAGTTACATTGCAGTCACGTATATATAAATAGTCAACAAAAAATTACATGTTTTAACTATAGCAAAAATGATAGCAACAAATTATAATTACAAAAGTTGCATATTCTAGTTATAGCAAAAGGCCATTACATGCATGTGTAATATATACACACAAAAGGCCAGTTCTCATCATAAATTTTATTGCAAGAAAGTATACAGATTCTCTAAAAATTACATCTTATTATAACAAAAATAATAGCAACAACAATAACGAGCAGAAGGTCCCAACTAATTGTGGCCATGCTATAGTTCTTTTTTGTAAAAGAAAAAAGAAAGAGGCAAAAAGTAGGCTATTATTACAAAATCATATTAGCAACAACTAATATCTTTACCAATTGATTTAACTAAAACCCTCATAAAATAATAAATAAAATTAGTTTTAAAACTATTATACCCACACGGGACCCAGCTCATCTTAGCTTTGTAGTTATATTAAGGAATGCAAGTCACCATTCTTTTGCAATTTTAAGCACATATATTTTAGGGCTTTTACCTATTCTTGCAGTATCTAAAATTCAGATAATTCAGCTTGTATAATTACAGTCTTCCATGGTTTTTGTTGAACAAATAATTGTTATATTAATCTATCTTATTCTCATTTTATCCAATACTGGACTCGCATATACTTCGTATTCAATAATAGCACTTCGCATATCCTGTACTGGACTCGCATATACTTTGTACTGGACTCTCATTGTATCTTATTCTCATTTTCAAACATGTTATTTCTTTAACTATCCAAAAGATACATAAAACACATATTTCCATATATATATATATATATATATATATATATATATATATATATATATCATTTAGTTTCTAAGATTTTCCTCCACAATTCAACTTTAGTCTAGTTGGAACTCTCATAAATTAAGAGCATATCTTATGTAAATAAAATGCCCAATGAAGAGTTATCCTAAAAATATCTAGTAGAGTCGATGTATGGGTAGTGCATAAAGGTGCAAACTTAAGGGCATGTTTCCTTAGAGAGAAAACACGAGAGGACGGCCAGAAAGCTCGATTTTTTGCCATTTTTCTTGGATGGACAAATTTGGAAGGAAGGAAAATCGAAAGATTTTTCTCTCATTTTAGCTTCCACCCGATTTGGGTGGGAAATTGAACGGAACGTTGCTCTCTTGATCGAGTCACTGCCGCCACCTCATCCAGCCCTTGCCACCGCCACCTCCTCCATCCCCCGCTGTCACTTCTGGTGTCTCCTCCAGAGCCCACCTTCACCTCCTCCAACCCCCGCTTTTACTTCCTCCTCCAGCCCCCGCCATCGCTTTCGCTACCTCCTTCAACCATCACTTTTGCTGCCTCCTTCAACAGTCGCCGTCGCTGCCTCCTCCTTTAGCCGTCACTCCCAACATGCTAAAAGCTCATTTGATCTTGACATGATACCTTATGAAACTAAGTATAGGCTTCAATTGTAGCCTTGATTTTAAACATAACAAGTTTGAGCAATAGAAAGTTCTAAGCTTGTTATCATGAATAAGCTTGTTTGTTGGCTCATGTATATTCCTGAACAAACTAATCTTATTTGCTCATGGGCTTAGTGGCTTGAATAAGCTTATTTACTAGTGGAGCATAACCAAATGAAATTAGGCAAATTTATGCAACTCGGAGCTGACAACAGGGAGGTCAGGAGTGTGGCAGAACAGGCAGAGCAAAGCAACTCGCATAAGGAGGGGACAATTTGTCATGCCAAATAAACAGGCTTTAAATACATGAAGAGCAAGGTTATGTTAAAGGGACATATTTGCAATATTATGATTTATAGTGGCATGTATCTTCCTAAAGTATAAAAGGATAGCTATGTAATAGCCCATTTGGATAAAATTTAAACAAGAGCACGAACGTGAACTCATAGTTAACTCAAGCTCAATGAGTTTGTTCAGAATTGATGAATACATGCTTCAAACAACATTTTGGGGATGGAAACACTCTCATTTGTCAAGTAAAATGATCTAGTTCTCTGTTTCCTTGTTGAGTTAGTTACAAATAAAAGAGCTTGAGAATTTTGTATTTCACTGAAGAAGGATGAATTTGTAAAATTCAGAAGAAACTTAAGGTGGGTAGTAAAAGCAATACCTGCTTCAACCAACATTCCTGATGCTTGTGTTCATAAATATCTGGTGAATAGCACCCAGATTCTGATGGGCAATAAACCCAAATATTGCACTTCTTTTCTCCTCGTTTTGCACGTTTAGCCTGATCTAAGCAAGCTTGACAACAATCAGCTGCACTTTCTACATGATGGGTAAGACCCCATCTAACAGCAGCTCCATCATAATCAGTATGAAGCTCAGCACGGCATTCAGGAGGCATTGGTCGACCAGGGATGATCTCTTTAGAAGAAAGACAAATTAAGATGTCTGGAATTAGTTTCTCTTGAATGTCAATATGAAAATCACTTTGAAAAAGTATAAAACTAATATAAGCTCGTCAAATTGTACAAATAGGTACATTGCAGAAAAAGCAGATGCCGGCCAGGATGATGATGGTTGTGAGAGAATAAAATTGTAAAGATTTTTAAGAAGAAATAAGCCTACCAATGTCATGTACATTTTTAGGTTTGTCATTGTGTTCAGTGTTTTTAACATCAGCTGGCATCCAGAGTCCAATGCCTTCTTCTAATATAGGCCAGTTGGTCTCCAGTGCTCGTTTCAACATCACTAAACACAAAAATAGATAATTCAGAAACAATAATTAAAGTAGCAACAGAACGTAATGCACCAGCATACAGAAGGAACATACTTGCTTCTTGATAAGGGATGTTTGAATTTGAAAAAGATTTTGTACTTAGTGCCATCATAACTTCTTCAAGTTTTTGAACACGCCATGAATTCACTGCAACTGCTCAAAATATCTGCACATTAAACTAAAAAAGGGTGCTGCAAAAAAAAGTAAACTAGAAGATTCATAACACACTCAATGAAAAGGTTTATCATACAATGAAATGCCTACTTCATAAGTAAATTTCACATATGAAGTAGCAAAATGGTGTTGTATTCATCTTTGCCATCCACTTGAGGATGTGACCAGGCGACCATTACTAGAACTTCAAAAAAAACATCCTTTTCATCTTTAGCATCATACCATGTATTGAAGCTTCCTTGTCCAAAAAGTGAATTACAATAATTCTCCAAACATATAAATATAAATTGATATCTCATTACATATTTTTAAAAACCTAATCAACTATAACTTTTAAATTGTTTGCACAGTATAGGCGCAACTGAACCCAGATCATACTCTAAAGCAACCAAGCAATTCCAGCAAAAAAGTCAAGAAGCTAATCACATATCAGAATTGGACATACAGTGATGAGTGGAAGGCTAAGTTAAATCATCCGCCCATTTGAGCTTCAACTCTTAGAATAGACTATAATTTAACGGAAGTCATCAAAGGTTAAACGGTAAAACAATAAATGGCTCTGAAATCCAAATCAAAAAACATTTTCTCGCTAGAATAAACATTTATTACTAATGAACTAGATTGAAAATGTTGACTCGCCAATACCAACCAAGCTATATCTTCATTTAATTATCATGCAATATAGCAGACAAAAGGAGGCCTGGACATTGTTAAAGTCAAAAGGAATAAAAAGAAAATTAAGGTTTGCGTTATGCCACCAAATTATGAGGTTAGACCTAGCTAATGCAGGTTCGAAACACGATTTCCCTATAAAAATTATGATGGCTTAAATGTATCGACATATAATACTAGCAATATACAGACCAAGCATACCAAATGTATTGGCATATGATACACTAGACACCAATCTAACCCGGTACGACTATAAGAGGTCGATGTACCTGTGGCTGGTTGATTTGGTACATACAAAGGCCAATTTTTTAGACACTGATTTAAATGTAAAATATAATCAAAGCTTATCCAAACTCCAAACTGTTTCTAGGAAATAGTAAATAAACTATGCAGATAACTAGGGTAAATAAAACTGATGAACAAAAAGACGCGAACCTTGTTGTTCTGTCACGTTAGTATCGCTAACTTCTCGCAACCTATGCAAAATCTCATCGGCCAGCTTCTGCATCACCGTTTGTGGCAACTTCAACGCCCTATTCTCTTCCATGGGTAACTCCTTTCCCAGCTTCCCGGCCTACTCTCATAAAAGAAAGCCCAAAGCCATTGCACCAATCAAAACTTCAATCCCCAACCTCGTGAAATAAATTCAACTAGCTGGCGTACCTCCCTCACAAGAGCCAGAGGCTCCGCTTCACTTCGAATCCGAATCGACTCTTCCATCCTCTTCATCTGATCTGCACGATAAATTCCAAAAAACAAAAATCCAGAAGCAAAAGAGAAAGAGAACTCCAAGCGTAAGTCAACTTATGTGTCTAATATATTCGACAAGAAAAACGTCATCCTCATACCACGTAAGGAACCGCTGTTGAACTCAGAGGAAGATGCCGAGAAAAAGGAACTGTAGAACGACCGAAGCATGAGAAGCGCTGCAACAAGATTAACACAGCAAATCATGATGGTGATCCGCCTGAAGGAGCAGCCACATTTGCCGCTGCTGCTCCTGCCCCACTCTGCCGCGCCCCTAGCCATCTCTTAACCTCCACCTCCGCCCTCATAACATCTTTGTCCGCCTCTTTACCAGGTTCGGGGATAGATCGGCAGCAGTTGTTGCGTGTGCGTTTCCGCAAGAGAAGATTCGTAGCCGGAGACAATATCCGGCCGGTGGGCGGTGATAGAAGGGGGCGAGAAGAGGAGAGGCAACGCCGGCGAAGGAAACCACAAATCAAAGCGCTGGAAGATGAGAGAGAGAGAGATTGCACAATTAAGCAAGCCGGGTTAATTATACAATTAATCGATAGAATTAGAAACATATTATAAATTTGCTCGTGAGGTTGGATTATTGAGGTGGATGGCCGTGGTTAATGTTGGAGGAATGGCCTGCAGGAGGGGGTGAGAATCCACAGTGTGGAATGTGGTAGGGTACAGAATAATTCCTGTCTAAAACGACTGGGCCCAGATCAGTTTTAGTCCACCATTTCCCTCTAAGAAAGGTGAAATTTGTCTCGCTTTTTACACAAGATCCTCGCTCCCTCAAAGGAGGTTTTCTCTTCCCGGCCCAAGAGGGGCTGTTGGGCCACACGTGATTCCAGTAGATCCTAGTTTATGTTTAAAAATTCCCATTTTTAATATTAAAAGAGATTTTACTCAAATTTCAAAAATTAAAGAATCAATGTGAGTAAAGAATATCCATTTTAGCTACATAATACATTATAACATCTTACTCGCAACAATTGCTTATTGTCACTACTTTTAATTATTTAAATTGGGTTTTAAAAGGTTCTATTTATTAGTTTCGAAAAAGATGTTTAATAAAAAATATAATGTAACATAATTTAAATTTTAAAAATAAATAAATTGATTGAATATAATTTGTTGGTGTATATGTCTTAGGATCGGCGATTAGTCTGATTATGTACTATATTCACATTAATATTTTATATATTACTAGCATTGTTATTATTATGCTTATGATTATATGTGCATTAACGTATGTTTGCACGATAATGTCTCTCGAGACATATTTTATATGGTTTCTAACTTAGTTCCCGGTGGAGTGTCATAGTGGTGGTATTTGTGTTGGTTGGGCACGTGATGCCAATGCAACCATATGGGTATATCAGTAATAGATATACTAGATCCACCCGCCATAAGGATTAACTTGGGTGTCAAAAATTAATCTCACATGTGACATAGGTGCATTAGTCATTCGACTTAAGGTTATTGATATTTTCTATATGGTAAGTGATATATTTGTTAGTGTTGATGCCCTATTACCTATATTTGGTCCAGTGTGATGTGTGTCACATCTATATTTGATAGATGATATATCCTAACATGGTCGTTGTTATGCATCTTGTACATTTGCATAAATAATGTCCCTAGAGATAGATTTTATCTAGCCTCTGTTTTTGTCCCTGGTCGAGTATCATAGTGGATATTTGAGACCGGTATATGTACTGGTTGAGCACGGGTTGCTAACGCAAGCATATGAGTATATCAAGGGAGATATGCTGGACCGACCCATAGTGAGGATTTATCTTGGTGTCACAAAATGAATATCATAGTGACAGAGGTACGTTTGTCCTTGACTTGAGGGTATTGATATCTCTATATGGTGAGTGATGCACTTTGATACAACCTAACGCTTCGTCGTAGCAGGAGAGTCATAACGGCTGTCATTTGGTATATCATAAGCCATAGAAGAGATTCAATGAGCCAGGATAGGATTTGCCCTTTCCTTGCGGGGAAGTTTGATGTCCATAGCGCCCCTATATGGTTGCATGACTCAAAGTGTATAGCTATACCCAGGTGAGAACCTGATTTAGTCATAACTATTTGATTGGGATATACAAATGTGTCACACTTATCCAATTTAGACATCAGCTTGGCAAAAGGACAAATGTGTACAAGTACTTTGTCACAGTTTTTGGGGATGTCGATGATCACTCTATTCTAATGACTTGGGTAGCAATGATGTACTATTAGGTGTCACTCATTGCTTGTGATGATTTGAGATTATCACTTCCAATGTCTGAAGAACCTACAAGGTTGCACACCTAGACACTCGAGTTCTCATACTGATTGGATAACCTAGATCGAGTCATTTGGTTGATTCGGATCTGTTTAGGAGTCTGATGCAATGCGAATGCATCTGATGAGTGTGAGATGTTCATGTGGAGATTAGTTGCGTTTTGACCCCAGTTGACCTTCGGGTGACCTCGATAAACTGGGTCTAGTCGATGGGTCAAAAGTCATATTTTAGCTCTTGAATTATTTGGAGGCTTTTACGACTTAATTAAACGTAACTAGAGGGGCTCGCAACTTTAGCGCTATATTCATTTTATTTGTAGCTTAAGTCGTGGGGGCCGCTCGCAACTTAAGTGATTAAAACAAATATTTATATTCATAACTTAAGTCACGGGGCCCACCCGTAACTTAAGTGAAGAAATCGAATATTTATATCCGTATCTTAAGTGAGGGGACCTACCTCAAATCTCTATATAAAGAGGGGCAAAGGCGCATGCAAGATGCATCCTTTCAAGCTCTAGCCGCTCCTCATCTCATAACCTAGTCGCCTCCTCTATTAGAGCCGCCACCCTTCTTCCTCCTTAGTGTTGGCGCAAATTGCTTTTAGGGGGCAACAAAGTTGAAGAAGCCCCTTGCGCAAGTGGTAGAGGTCCTCACTCTCCTTGGCACTCCTCCTTCCTCATCAAGCCTTGGCGCAAGTGGAGTGCTACCCACTCCTTGCGGCCCAAGCAGAGGATAGCTTGTTGGAGCATCTCCTTGAGGTTGGCACAAGCAACAAGCAAGCCTCCCTTAGGCCTGAATCTCACCTTTCGAGGCTAGCACCAAGCGCGAAGGTTGAGAGGACTCGAGAAGCCTATGTGTGCGAGATAGCAGAGGATGTTCCTATGCGTGTCTTCATCAATCGGCGTTTGCTCCAAAATTGCTTGAAATGGTACTACTCTTCACATCCGTCGGTTTCTCACTCGTAAGTGATCCTGACGCTCTGGGTCTATTTCGAGGCCATGCTTTCGCTGTAATAAAATTTTAAAATTGGCCCTAGGATTCCCAACAATATTTTGATATTATCTAACATCTCACCATAGATGGGGGTTATAGTCGTTGTCATTGAGTATATTATAAGCTATATGAGAGGATCAAGTGATCGATAGAGGATTTGCCTCTTTCTTAGGAAAGCTTCATATCCATGGGCCCTATATGGGTGTATGGCTCAAAATATATGGCTATACCCAGGTGAAAACCTGATTTAATCATGACCATTAGATTCGGTTAAATAAAGTATGACACACTTATTCCAATTAAGATATTAGTTTGGCAAAAGGATCATATTGCACAGATACTTTGTTATGGACTAGAGGATGTTGATGATAACAACCTTCCGATGACTTAGGTAGCAGTGATGTATTGCTAGATACCCCTCACTGTTCTACAATGTCGTACGTATGGGCATTCGAGATCTCGTATTGATCGAATAGTCTTGAATTGAATCATATTATAATTTGAGTCCGTTTGGGATACTAATGCTTTTTGCTTTGATGAGAAAGATTTTATTTGGTCCAAGGTTAACTACTAGTTGATTATGTTTGACCTTGGTTGACCATGGTGGGTTAAGCATGAGAGTTAACAAGTGTAAAAAGAAGGGTCAAGGCGTGATTAAGAATTGACACCTAGTGGACGTGGGCAAATAAATTATTTTTGAGAAAGAGAAATTTTCTCTTGGCTTTGGCTCTTGGCTAAACTAGGTGCAAAATATTAATTAAATATATAATTATATATTTAATTAATATGTGGGACCTTCTAAAATAACTTTAAGGTAGATCTGGCAATTCGGGTCAGCGGGTCATAAATGGGGTCGTATCAACTGTGACTTGTGACCTGATTAAGCCAACCCGAATACGACTCGTTTAATTAATTGGGCCAAACTGTGTAACCTGAACATGACTCGAATATAATTGGGTTAACCCAACACGATCCGAATAACCTGTTTATCATTCATATTTTAAATATAAATAATAAATTGATAAAAAATATATTAAAATTAATAAAAATTTGAGCTTATGAATGGACCAAAATCTAGGTTAAAAGATAGTTAGAAGATATTTGGGCTTATGGGCTAGCAATGAGAGTTAGATAAGTCTATATTTAAATTATATATATATAAATATATATTGTAATCAGGTTAAGCGGGTCAATCCGTTTTACAACCCGACATGACCCGATTATTTTAGGGTCATAAACGGGTTGACCTGTTTATAACCCGAACACGATTATGGCTGACTCGAACCCGCCTAACTTCGTGTCGAGTCGGGTCGGGTTAGCGGGTCGTGTCAAATTTTGCTAGGTCTACTCTAAGGCTTATTATAAATAAGCGAGATTATTTTTAGTGTATGCTCAACTGGTAATTGCCCTAGCCGCTCAAGCCTCTTCTTCTCTCAACCTTGTTGTTGCCCACGTTCTCTTGAATATGCACCTATTCTCCTTGTCGGCAAGAGTGCATTTTGCGCGACTTCTTCCAAGTTGGCATAAGGAAAGGGGTGATAATATTAGCATCATAGTAGTGCAAGTTGAAGGTGGTTTCTTCTCCTTGGCGTTTCCTTCCCCTACTTTAGGCACATCTTCTTGAAGCTTGGTGCAAGTTGAAGCAAGGTGAAGATCTCCATCTAGGTGTAGATCTCCTTCTCGAGGCTAGCACTGAGCGTGGAAGGAAGATGTCTCGAAAAGTCCATGTGTGTGATAATTGCGTAGGACATTTACTTGCATGTCTTAATGTCATCATCACAAAACTTCTAACACACTTCAAGGTACAATTCTCTAACACATCCGTTTGATCTATCCTCACTTGAAAGATCCTCTGTTGTTTTGTGCGGAAACCTATTTCGGGCTATCACTATGTTTAAAATTTTAAAATAGCCCGAGATTTTTCAACATAATTTACATGCTTATTTGTTGTGTATCGCATAAAATATTTTTATTTTACCACAATGTGGTTTGACTTTTACGTTATGTTTTTTGGAGAGAAAAGTGAAAAGAAGAGAAAGAAATTTAACTTTTCTTCTCTTTTTATTGGAAGGAGTAATTTGGAAAAGTTGGGGGGGGGGGGGTGTACTGTACTTTTCTCTCTAAATCGGAGAGAAAAGGGAAAAGACGGGTTGCTTGCTTCCTTAAGCCCTGACCCTCTAAATCGGACAGAAAAGGGAAAAGACGGGTTGCTTGCTTCCTTAAGCCCTGACCCACTCACTCCCTGCGAGCCTGCCGTTGTGTTGGGTCTAAATTATTTCTATCAAATCAACAAAATAAAATAAAAAAAAGAAAGAAAGAACCTGGAGGCGTAGAGATACCTGCTGTCTTTAGGTACGTTTCTGGGCCCTCGTGTAAGCAAACTCCAGAGAGATCACCCACGATACAACTAAGATTATTCTCCTGCGGATCACGACCATATAGAAGTTGATCGGCTTCCTTTCGGCGTTGAGCAGCAAAGAACAAGAAGGAAAATTTTAATTTGGGAGGCGCGTTGGCTTTTTGAGTAGCTACACACCAATGTGTTTCTACCTAGAGGTTAGACACCTATTTATAGGCTAAACCATCATGGTAAGAATCGTCAGATTAAATTGGACGGCCACAAGGCATTTGCTACTAATAACAGTTTTAATTAATAAAATATTTTAATTTAGACTAGATAAAATAAATAAATAAATATTTTAAAATAAATATTTTTTTAATTTTATCCCACACGTTGCCTATCGTGAGCTCACTCCACTATTGTTCTCTTCTCGCCTCCTTTGCCGAGCTCACATCTTGCCTCCTTGCCAAGCTCACCTCTCGCCTCCTCTACTGCCGCCACTAGCGTGCCTCGCTACTACCGCTGCAAGCTCAACCCACAAGCCCACTGCTGCCACCGTTGCTTGGGGTGAGCACTGCGAGAATGAGCAAGAGAGGGCCTTCGCCGCCGGCCTTCCGCCTCCTGTAGTAGAGTCGCCGCCCGCTTCTGCTACGCTTGCTTCATATGATCATGTGTATCATACGCGTTGTATTTTTTTTCTCTCTATTTTTCTTTTCTTTTTTAGTTTTTTATCTCCCAGGTTTTCTTTCTCTCCAATAATTCTTTGTTTTCTGATCTCCCAAGTTTTTTTTCTTTCCAATAAAGCACAGTCTTGTCATTTACTCATAGTTCTGAAAATTGATAGTATGACTTTTGTCAATTAATCATCTTATATGGTCCTAAAAATGAACTTTATATATTTGAATAGTCAATTTGATTCATCATTTTGTACACGTAAAATTAGTTTATTGAATGTATTTGGCGTTTGAATAAATAATGAACCAAGAATGCTACAGACGTCAGCCATGAGCGGATTAGTCTTATGTGCAATCAATAATTCAGTCAACGACACCATTAATATTTATTAATCGTCACGCTGACATTTTTACACTACTCGAGGGTGGATTCCACATCAGCACTCCTAAACTTACTCCTGAAATATTGAGGCGGCTTATAAGAATTGCGCTGAAAGTCAAATTGAAAGAAAATGAGTTTGAGTTGGTCTTCTACAAATGGGATGAGAGCGGCGGGCACAGCGTTGACTTTGAATTCCCGCCAAATCTGGTCAGCATAATGAGAAAACAAAGCTTCTAGAAATAGCTTGACGGGCGCCATCAATTAGCATGGGGATGCGGGAAAAAATTTCCCAGGCAATAAGTTTTTAGCTTCCTTTAAAAAAAAATCATATTTATAATAAAGCAAATAATGTTAGAGGATGGTTAACAATTCAACTAGTACGCGATTGATTATAAATTTATTAATGTAATAATTTTTATAAATAATTGTATATAAAATATTGAGATAATATTTGTTTATAAAATTAAAAATAATTACTAGAATACTCTACTGCTTCAACAACTATTATAATCACCGTATAGCTATAACTGCATGACTGGCCCAACATAGCAGCAGGTAAGATCTGATTTTTTTTAAGTAAAATTTAACTAAACAAATAAGGGAAAGGGAAAGTCAAAGTTAAACGTGAGGTGAACAGACAAATCCAGAGCAGTCAATTGACCGGCGGAACATGGAACAAGATTCCAAGAATCCACTTCAGATTCGTTCGTTCATTTTTGTTCTGTTTTAGCGTTCTCCTTTTCCGCCGGATCATGGCGACAACTCTTAGCAGATATATTATATCAGAATTCATATCCTCAAATTAATATATTTGTTCCTTTGGTCAAAAGAAAAAGCGACTGCTAAGAACTTTCGCGATTGGCTCGCGTTCCAATTAACTATCGTTGCGCAAGGCGACCGCTTTGCTTGGTTTTTTTTACATCTCTCTCTTGCTTTTCTTCTTCTCCAATCTTCTCGTTCTCCACCTTTCCATGCTCGCTCGATGGCTGCGCCGGCGTCTCCGGTCGAATCGATGGTGTTCTGGGTGCGTACCAACTACGCCGAGCCGCTGGACGCCGTGAGGCAATCTGTCCGCGTCGCCTACGTTGTCGTCGCCTTCTGCGCCGCCCTCTTCCTCGGAGCCTTCAAAGGTACCGTCTTGACGCCCTTTCTTGGTTCCCCCTTGATCGAATCCAGCTAGAGATTGTTCATTTCTGAATGTGGATGGCATGGTTGTTGGTTGCAGCTCTGGCGGTGGGCCCTGTGGCGGCGGCGCTGCTCATTGTCGGGAATATTGGCGTGATCATTGGGCTGTTTCCGGCTCATGTTGCCTGGATCGTCTACTCTATCGTGAAGTGAGTCACAACTCTCTATTGATTTGAATTTTTTTTTTGCAGGGAAATAACTATGATTTATTCATAATTCGTGGGAGTTAATAGGTTCTCATCAAGATTTGATTTTGACCACCTTTTTTTCATAAAGATTCTTTTATTTCCAATAATTCGATGAGTCAAGTATGCACATAAATCGAAGCTAAATTACTAAAATGAGTTTGCTTGCCTGTCGGATTGGTAATTTTCCGACTGAATACCTTGGCCTTCTGCTTAGAGGGAGTGGCACTTCACCTAGTTTTCTTCGAGGTTAGAAACTCATCTCCCAGGATGGCATACTTGTCCCAGTAAATTATGTATTCATATCAGTTATCACTGCATTCTTTTTTTATCTACCATTTGTTCCCCGGAGTGAGCCATTAAGGTGGTAGGTAACACCAATATTTGAGTAGTTAGGAAGATCACTACTATGCCGGGGAGGAATAGTAGTTTTGGCATTTTAGGACCTTGTGGTACCAAACACATTGGTGATGGGGTTGGTCAAGAATAAGAAGATAATGCAGTTTTTTGTATGAACCTTTGCTACTTATGATTACTTCCCAAATTTATATGCTGCTATTAAGAATTGAGCCTTGTTTGTTTGTGAGGTATTGGACTAATTTGGTTCTGATGGACTGGAGAGGAATCGTCACATCGTTTTTGAATAATACCCCTCTAAGTCTCCTCACTGTTAGAGGTTTCTTGAAGTCTTTACTATCTGCTATTAGAAGTGTGAAGTTCCCTTTCAAATCTTGGTGTTCTACTGGTTGATGTTTCAACATTAACTCCTAACCAAGGTTAAGCATGTTAAAAGAGGAACGCAAATTGGTTCTGCCATACATTTTGTGCAAGCAAACAGTGGAACCACATATGGAAAAAAGGTTTAGTGGATCTTAGTATACGGGAGAGAGAGGAAAAGGATGGGGATCTTATGGTTTTGGATGATGTACAATGAAAGGGATAGACATCTCTTTCCCTTTTTTGAATGAATTTTGGGGTGACTTGCTCCTCTCTTCCTCAAAACATCATTTTTGACAAGTGTACCTTTTATGGTTCACTACAGACTCTTCAGAAGTTGCAAGTCAATGAAACTTTATTATCAACCTGATGCATTTAATGTTACCAAGCCAGCAAAAACCTAAAGTAAATTTGGAGTTGAAAGATCATTGTATGAAAGTGCATTAATTTGTAACCGGAATGTAGAATTCCTGATTATTAAAATATAGATAAATTTTAATGGGCATGGGGAAGTAGGTAGGATTTTGAGTAATGCCCCTCTGACATCTGAGTTTTATGTGTTGATTGTTTGAAGAGTTGCAGCAAAAGATCCTACTAGCACACTTACAGTTTAAAGAAGTGGATTTGATTCTTGATTCAGACATTGGAAATGAAAAGATAACTCTGAAGAAAAACAATAGGAAATTAATAAAGAATAACATATTTTAATAATTATAAGCATGCATAAATGTGCTTTTATTTACTGTTTTAGATGAATTCTTCGACACTTATTTAGGTATTTATCAATGTCATATTGGTCAATTGCAGGTCTAGTTGCATGAATGCAGCACTTAAACTTGCCTTTCTTCTTGCTCTTCCCGTAATGCTTGGACTATGGTTGGCCATTGGAATTTTTGGGAGTATCCTTGTTGGGCTTGGTTATGGCATCTTCACACCATGGGTGTCAACTTTTGAGGCGTTCCGTGAGGAAGATGAGTTAAAAAAGTTGGTTCACTGCATTGTGGTAAAAGACTAACTTATGAGAACTATATCAATTTTTAGTTTTGTCTTACAAAAGGTTCCATAGTTTATTCATATGAATCTGACATTAAATAGGATGGTACATGGAGTACTATTAAAGGGAGCTGTACTGTGGTCAGAGACTTTGCAGATATATGCTACCACTCGATTCCTCTTCTCTTGAAAGAGTTCAGAGAAAGATCACCTGATAATCAGTCATATTCTATTAGGTATGTATCATCATTCTTTTGCTTTCATCAATTGTGAATATTAATATACATTATCTCAAAGATGACAGTCTGATATTCAAATATGAAACTAACATAGAAGAAAATCTAAATATCCTCATCTGGCTCTCTACTATCAATTTCAGTGTGCCGATAAGAAATACAATTAGAACTACTCATTGCATTTGTTTAAGCTTTAAATAAGCATTATGAGGAATAAGTTCTTTCCTCTGTTACTGATTATTTTAGTTTACTGGAAACCAGAAAAGAATTCAGTTAATCCTTGTGGTTGAAGCTTAAATGCAAAAGATAACATGATAATAGGAAAATTCATGTCAATCTTCTTTCTTTTCATATAATTTACTGTCTTTTCAAATCTTATGTAGGTTGATAGAGCTCCCTGCCTGCGGTGTTGTTGCCTTGATGGGTTTAGTTGTTGAAATCCCACTTTACACTGTCATAGCACTGATAAAAAGCCCCTACATGCTATTCAAAGGCTGGCAGAGGCTACTACAGGACCTTATAAGTAGAGAAGGACTATTTCTTGAGACAGCTTGTGTGCCTGTTGCCGGTCTCGCTATTCTTCTTTGGCCTCTCGTTGTTGTTGGGTGTGTCTTGTTGGCAATAGTCTCGAGTATCTTCATCGGATTATATGGTTCAGTCATTGTGTATCAGGTCCTTTGTTGGGCTATCCATCTCTTAGCTTTATGCTCGATGCTAACGAGCATGTGCTGCATTTGTTAGGGTCAAAATATTGAAATCTGAATTTTGTTACAGGAGAGATCTCTCAAGCGAGGAATCGCATTTGTGGTTGCAATGGTTGCAGAATTTGATGAATACACTAATGATTGGCTGTATCTAAGGGAGGGGACTGTTCTTCCAAGGTAATGTTGTTTATCTACTGTTTTACCTGCTTCCTAATGCAAGTGGTGTGCCATCAGTCATTCATAGATACTTATTTGTTTCATTACTTCTTATCTTTGCTCGATGATTGTTCGTCCAGGCCTCGGTATAGAAAGAGGAAGATATCTCACTCAGCAGAACTTTCTGTTGGATCCAGTTCTGTCAGAGGGATTAAAGCTAGTCATGCTTCTTCAGAGGCTCCTGCAATGTTGGTCCCTAGCTTGGCCCCTTCAAGGTCTGTAAGAGAGGCAATACAGGAGGTGAAAATGGTACAGGTAAAAGCTCCAACTTTTCCTTTCTTTCATTCGTGGTTTAAAATGATAGGTTCGGTATGTATCAGTCCAAGCGAAGAGTGGTAATATAATTCTCGTAAATTACTTGCTTGGCTATCCTAAGGTATTTTATATTTATGCCAAGTCCTACTTTAAGGTTTTAATTTGTACATTGGTTCACTATCATATCCAGCTTAAGAATGTTTTTATTCTAGACTTCCATAATCTTCTCCTGATAGAAATAAATGAAACGTTGATGCCACAGATATGGGCTGAGATTATGAAGTCCTGTGAGCTCAAGGGCCAGGAACTTGTGAATGCGAATATAATTACAACCTTTCATCTAAGTGATTGGCTACAAACAAAGGGGGACAGCCAAGAAACAGTCGGTATTGGACTACCTTCATATGCTTTTCTGCACAATATCTTGCACTCTACCAAGGCTGGATCAGGTGGACTGTTGATGAGCAGTGGTATTGAAGTTACCAACATGAACCGTCCGCAAGATCGGTTGTTGGACTGGTTCTTCCACCCGGTGATGGTGCTTATGGAGCAAATCAAGGTCATAAAGTTGAAAGATGAGGAGGTCAGGTTCTTGGAGAAATTAGTTCTTTTTGCTGGTAATGCCTCACCCATGCATGAATGGGGCAGTAGTTCTATGGCTCATCAGGATATCATTAGGACTGCTCAGATTCAGGCAATTAGCAGAAGGTAAGATATCTGCTCAGTATAGTTTTGCAAAATCACATGTACAATTCGTCGATTATCATGACGACTAATCCACTTCACTTGTGGTTATGGAAAGCATCATCGTTTTCAGTAACTAGTCTGATATCTTTTAAGATGACTTGAAGAATCTTAACTTGCAGGTTGGTCGGAATGACGAGGACTGTTTCGAAGCTTCCAACCTACAGAAGGAGATTCAGGCAAGTTATAAAGGTTCTCTTGTCCTACTCACTCGAGAGAGATGGTCTTGAGATAGGAAGGTCTCGCAGAACACATTCAACTAGATCAATATCTTCTGCTGAGATTGTGGCAACAGAAGTGTAGAGGTGCTTTTTGTCTTCTTTCCTCCCTTCTTTTTGTTGATCTTGTAGTGTGAATGATGTTCAGTCTTCTTAGTGTCTAGATTAGTGATTGAAGCTGGTATCTCTGCGATTTGTAGATATATAGAGGTGAACAAAACGGAGTCATGGTGTCTGTGAATCGTATTGATCTCGAGCTTTTTTTTTAGTATTGTGCTTCGTGGTGTCTCTTGTACATAAAAATTTCAGAAAAAAAGAGAGATCCTACTGTAGAATCATAATGGAATGGCAAAAATATATGTTGATAACAAAGTTCTCTGATTGAATCTTAACAAAATAACTAGAAGAGTTGCAAATGTCAATCACATCTCAGTGACAAGAAGATGCAAAACCATTTCACATAATTATACAAGAATAAAAGCTCAAACTGGATTTCGATTAATCAATTCTAACTATTTTTTGCACACTTCAGTATGATAAAAGCTCTGTAACGAAGATATAATTCATTACTTCAGTTCAAGCGACATTAGACCAAATGTCAATAATCCACGATTCTGAAACCGAGGCGTTTGTGAGCGAACTCCACCAGGCTGTCGATCTCGGCCTCATCGATGAGTCCATCGCCGTCGGCGTCGGCGTACTCCACCCCGTGCCTGCTCTTCCGGCCGCTGAAGCGCACGTGGATGCTGCGCAGCGCCCGCCGCAGCTCGTCCCGGCTTATGCGGCCGTCGGCGTCGGCGTCGAAGCTCATTAGCCACTCCTTAAACTCTTGCTCCGAGACCTCGTCGCCGGCGGAACGAATAGTGGTACTGGTGCTGGTCTTGTGAGTGCGGCAACCCTTGATAGCCATTACTGAACTTGCTGCTGTTGCTCAATTTGTATGATTAGCATGCATGGCCACCTACTTACGTACTTATAGGCTTCCTCCTAATTATTGATCGCTTTATTCTTTGCTGTTCTCCAAGTTATTTAGCTAACTTTTTCAATTGATATTTACGCAAAATTAAAACTTTCCAGAAGCTTTACAGACGTATTTTTCAGTCGATCGAATCTAGAAGACAGCAAGAGAACCGAATCATTTAAAGCCGCAATGCAAGGGACTGCCATTTGATTAGGAAGTCGAAAAAAAAATGGAGTTTAATATTCTTATCTTTGATCATGTTTACTGAAAATGATAGAAGAGAAATATTGCTATTTGGCTGATCCATCAAATTAATTCTTTTTATATTCTGCTTAATCACCAAGAAAAATACGCATTATTTGTTTTTTTTTTTTCCATATATACGTCCAATCTAAACGATCGGAAATAAGATAAGAACTTGTGTGATCTTCTTCGAAAGTCATTTGGTAGCAGAAGAGATTCAAAGATGATAAGGACGATGTACTTGTTGCTTAGCTTCTATAAATAAGACATTAATTAATTAATGATGGGAAGATGCTTCATGACAAGTAAGTCTATGGGAATCGATACCCTCTTTATTCTCCATTATGTTCATAGATTAGCCGGGAAAGTTTGACCCAGGTTTGTAGCCACATGTCATAGATTCTATTTGTGAACTCACAAAAAAGTCCCTTAAAAATCCGAACCACTAGATCAATAATTATATTGGTTTTTTTTTTTTATCATTTTTGTTATGATTAATTATAATTATTTATGAATTTTTAATAAATAATCAAGTTAAATTGCCGATGTAGAGAAATTCTAATGATTTTTTTAATAAAAAGTTGATATTAAGGGATCATTTTTTGAAAAAACATAGATAATTTTATTTGATTTATTTTTTGGGCCTTGGATCCGACGTTGATTAAGAGCATCGCAATTTGGGCCGAAAAATCCAATTGAAGGGCCTCTACCCAAATCTGTTTCGTTCATCCCATTAGGGTCGGATTCCAAATTTCCGATTGTAAGAATCACTCAGAGTTCGTCCCTCCGTGCTCCGGATCCGAACCTGAGCAAAACCTTTCCTCAAGGGTGCTCTCAATTGCGCACGGCGAAAACCATCGCTGCTCGAACCGAAGCCAACAGCACAGGAGCGAGTGCGAGGAGGAGAAGGAATGGCTCCTCTCGCCCCCAAGACCGGAGACGCAGTCTTCGCCAGCATCGATCGCGTGGTAAGATCGATTAAGCTAGTTGAAAAGTCTCGGAAATAGCGAAAAACCGTCAAATTTTGTTCTCATAACTTCGGGGTTTATGCCTGATCTGGTCGGTTTGATTCCGGGGATGCTCTTGGCAGAACGCCGAGCTGTTCACCCTCACGTACGGGGCCATGGTGCGGCAGCTTCTCACGGATCTGGAGGAGGTCGATGAGGTCAACAAGCAGCTCGATCAGATGTATGTGCTCCCCCCTTTCACCGCATTTCTTAAGCTATTCTTAATCTCGTTTCATTTATTTTCGATCTATTCAACTAATTATACGTGATCTTGGCTATGTTCTGAAGTTTATTCTTGGATGGTGAGATCTAGATTGTTTGTTTTAAAGATAGTAGGCGAAGACTGATCTCGGTTAAAGGATCTAGGATACGTGTTACTGTTGCTGATAGTTTCGAGGGTTTAAACTTTACGGTACTCATCTGTGTCTTTGACTTCATTATTGACTCGGATTCATAAGGCTTACGTTACGTATAAATTTGTGAAGTAATTCCAAAATCTGTTCTTATTTGGAGCTGACTCAATGTTTTGACCAGTATGAACATGAGTGCTTGTTGGCATCCTTAGAACCTTTTGTAGAACTATTCTACTTCGTTCTAGATGAGCTGAGCAATTTTGCATAAAGAGGGGCTTGAATTATATTTGGGGTGTCCTCCTTTGATGCTTAAATTAACACAAAGATTGTTGAAGGAGTATACAATAATATATAAGGGAGGAGTGTTTAACTTAAAGGTTAGGAATTAACTTCCCCTTGTTTTGAAAGAGTACCAATACCTATTGCAAATGTTTGTAGCGACATTTGATGTCTATGTGGTATGAAACATACTACCACATTAAATAGGTATGGCCATCTATGACTGACCTACTTGGGTGGCAACGCTAAATGCAATAGGTGACATTTAGCATTAAGGTTGCCTAGCTTAGAGGTATGATTAACCATATTTGTTATATTTGTGTGGTATGACAGGCTATGAACTATAATCAGGATTCCTCACAATGAATGTGTGTGTTAGGCAATTGCAAAAATTGGCAGAAACCCAAATCCACAATGTAATATAGCATATAGCGTCGCGATCAAATAGCGGAAGTTACATAATAGTTGAAACATAGATTATATACATAAAAAGTTAAGTTATAGTCAAATAAAAATAAAGTACATTATCATTTACATCCTGACCTTTTCATTCCTAACTTCATCTTCATCACCATCCATTTTTCTGACAAACCACTCGTTACACTCATTAATATCATATATGGTCATTGCTATTTTCACTACTTGTAGAATGCTCAAAATCCGTAATGCAAAAGTGAGAAAGCGCGGTTGTAAACGCTATTTAACAACACTGGTGCTATGCTCTATTGCTTGAGGTTGCTCCAAATGATGGGGTATTGTGTTGATAAAGAAAGAACACTATGGATTTTTTAAATAAGGACAATAGCTCTTTGGTGAAAGCAAGGTTGTCAGGATCACAATCCTACCTAGTAACGGTAGAGGCTTCGTAGGATCGGATCATAGGATCGTAAGATCCTACAATTATACTACAATAATAATATTTTATAAATTATGTGCATATATTAGAGTATAAAATGTAAAGATGTACCAAATACCAATTCTAAAATACAGTCATAATTTCAACAAGTGATTATAAAAAAATGTGTAAGTTTTTAAAAGTAAAATAGTAAACAATAAAGAGGAAATTCTAAGGAGTCTCTAAAATCACATTTCTATCCAAAATGACATCCAAAATATAAAATAAAGTAAAAAACATTACTGATCATACAAAAAACTAAAATAGATTTTCTATAGCTTGAACATCAAAATCTTTATCACTCTCTTCATCCTCTTCATCTGCCTTCATTCAAATTCAACTCTAAGTCTTTTGAATGATTGACTTGCTCATTTTCTTCAACAATAGCATTTCCTACCATATCTTGATCACTAAATTGCACCTCTTATCTCTAAGTCTCATCTCATTATATTCATATGTGAGAATATCAAGCCAATTATTTTTTGTTTAACTAGGTTGGTAAACTTTCGTCTCTATTATCCATTCATCATTAGATGGGAGCTCATCAAGAGTAGCCTCTCTAAATGTTCTTTTCTTATCTTGATTTTTTTAATTTCAAATTATGCATCATAAAAATGAAGTCATTCATCTTACTTTGAAGCAATTGATTTCTATTTTTGGTATGATCATATAAAATATAAAGTTAATACATTAGATTGATCAAAAAACTAATTCATATATTGCTAAATAGATAAGATTGATTTACTAATCATTTTAAATATACTCTAATTTTACTCACATCTAGAATAGCGGATAAAACTTATAAGCGCCTGGGGGCGCTGAAAAAGCCAAAAACAGGGAGATCTCTCCCCTTAAATGTGATGTAATACATCTTGGGATCTGTGCTGCACAGTTTTTTTCTTTTTTTCAAAGATTGCACAAATCTCGAGATGTTTCCAAGACATATTTAAGGGGAGAGATCTCCCTGTTTTTAGCTTTTTCAGTGCCCCCGGGCGCTTATAAGTTTTATCCTAGAATAGCTTCATGTTAAACTTAAGATTCGAATTGCAAACCTTTATAACTTTATACAATTATCACCATGAATGTCATCATTTTGCAAGAAGTTTGGTCTCTCCTGCTAAGATTGCAGTTTCAATACCAAATAATCCTTGTTTTTTCTTAAAATCTTCAAGCTGCAAATCAATCTTCCTTCTTTCATTAATGGAAGGGACTATTTTTGCTAGAGAATTATACAATCATCTTTTCACTTCAGAATCTGGTTTGAAGTTTGAACTATAATAAAATTGAGAATTTAAATAGTAGGTAGCGGTATGCCAGGGCCTATGCAATTGTACATTCCATCTATCATTAATAATTTCCTAAATGGGCTCATATCTATTAAAAAGACAATTAAAAAAAGTTAATTTGCTTCATCGATGGTGCATGAGAAGCTATGTAGAATAAACAATGACCAATTTGCTTCATGACGTGAGATAATGAACTTGCGAGTCAATTTCGTAGAACCAGTCAAACTCACATTTTCTATTTTGAACAATTGATGCATTAATTATCTCTCAAGGAAGCAAATTGGTCATTGTTTATTCTACATAACTTCTCATGCATCATCGGATGAAGCAAATTAACTTATTTTTTAATTATCTTTTTAATAGATATAAACTCATTTGGAAAATTATTAATGAAAGATGGGATGCACAATTGCACATGCCCTTGCATGCAGCTGCCTACTATTTAAATCCTCAATTTCATTATAATTCAAACTTTAAACCAGATATTAAAGTGAAAGGAGGATTGTATAATTGTCTAGCAAGAATAGTCTCTTCTGTTGATGAAAGAAGGAAGATTGATTTGCAACTTGAAGATTTTAAAGAAGCAAAAGAATTATTTGGTATTGAAGTTGCAATCTTAGCAAGAGAGACCAAACTTCCTGCAAAATGGTGGAATTCATATGGTGATGATTGTATAGAGCTATAAAGGTTTGTAATTCGAATATTAAGTTTAACATGCAGCTCTTCTGGATGTGAGTAAAATTGAAGTATATTTGAAATGGTTAGTAAATTAATTTTGTCTATTTAGCAATATATGAATTGGTTTTTGTGATCAATCTAATATATAACTTTATATTTTATAGGTTCATACTAAGAAAAGAAATCGATTGCTTCAAAGTAAGATGAATGACTTAGTTTTTGTGATGGATAACTTGAAATTAAAAAAATCAAGATTAGAAAAGGACATTTAGAGAAACTACTTTTGATGAGCTCCCTTATGATAAATGGATAATAGGGACAGAAGATGAACAACTTAGTTCAACAAAAAATAATTGGCTTGATATTCTCACATCTAAAGATAATGAGTTGAGACTTGGAGATTAAAAAGTACAATTTAGTAATCAAGGTATGGAAGGAAATGCTATTGGTGAAGAAAATGAGCTAAGTCAATTATTCAAAAGACTTAGAGTTAGAATTTGAATGAAGGCCATGAGGATGAGATAGATGAGGAGGATGAAGAGAGTGATGAAGATTTTGATTTTTAAGCTACAGAAAATTTATTTTAGTTTTTTGTGTGATCAGTAATGTTCTTTACTTTATTTTATATTTTGTATGTCATTTTAGATAGAAATATGATTTTAGAGACTCCTTAGACTTCATTCTTTATTATTTACTATTTTACTTTTAAAAACTTACACATTTTTTTTATAATCACTTGTTGAAGTTACAGTTGTATTGTAGAATTGGTATTTGGTACATCTTTACATTTTATACTGTAATATATGCACATAATTTATAAAATATTATTATTGTATTATAATTGTAGGATCTTATGATCCTATTATCCGATCATATGGAGCTTCTACCGTTCCTACGTAGGCTCGCGATCCTGGCAACCTTACACCATCTTTTCAGCAAGTTATATTGATTCTTTTTACATGCATGGTAATTATGAAGTTAGCTACTAGTTATATGTGGACTATGAAGATTCACTTTGTAATAAAGATGTTAGCCTTCTGTGTTACATAAAGGGTATTTATTCAAGCTATTTATTTATCATAGGTGCAAACTGATTAATGCACCCGTTGCAAATGTGGTTATTATTCCAAAGAAGGGGTTGTTTTATTTTATTATTAGAAGACTAAACATCTCATTTGGTGTTGGCATGGCTAGTCAATTTGAGAAATACCTCAACATTATTGCTTGGTTTGAGAAATTGTCATATGATTATGCTTATTGGTCTCACATGCAATGAAGGAAATATATTATTATTTATTTAAGATAGCTTCTTAAGCATCATGATTTTAGCAATTTATGTTGATGATGTTCTTTTTACAAGCACAATAAGACAATGCTTCTTATGAGCAAACTAATTAATGCACCATTATTTTAAAGTAGCAAATGTCGTTAGAACTCAAAAAAAAGGGTTGGTTAATTTATATCATTGTTTCAAGAGATGTTGCATTAAGGATTATATGCCATATTAAAGAGTCTCCAAATAAAGTTTTATATTAAATGAATGGGCAACTTTGCATTGACTTTTGTTTTTCTATTGTTGAGTATGCTAAGGCTTTGAGTCACGTAGACGATACGACACACATGAACCCCTTTTGTCGGTGTCGTGTGCTCACTAGGGCTGAGCATTCGGTAAAAACCGAAAAACCGAAAACCGATTTACCGAAAACCGATTTACCGAAACCGAAAAACCTATTACCGAACCGATACCGAATTTGGTATTTACCGATCGGTAAATTACCGAATTACCGATCGGTAAATCGGTAAATTACCGATTTTACCGATTTACCGATTAAAAAATATTAAAATATTATATAATTAATCTATTAAAAAAATTATTAAAATATTAAAATATTATCTAATTAAAATATTACCGATTGGTAAAAACCGATGGGTAAATCGGTAAATTACCGATAAAAAATTAAAGATTAATAAATAAAAATTTATTTTTTATATATTAATATATATATCGGTAAATCGGTAAATTACCGAACCGAAATTTTATTTACCGAACCGAAAACCGAAAACCGAATTACATAAAAATAAATACCGAACCGAAAACCGAAACCGAAATTACCGAACCGATTTACCGATTTACCGATTTACCGATCGGTAAATTCGGTAAAAACCGAATTATGCTCACCCCTAGTGCTCACTGACTAGATGTTGTGGTTGCATATGGTTTTGTTCTAGGGTAGATGCCCCCTTTTTATACAGTTCTTCTTGCTATTCTTTGCTTGTCTACTCTTCATCTACATGGGAAAACCCCCTTTCTTTAAAAGAAAATTAGTTTTATGATGTAATCTTACCAAAATTGGATTGTTGTGCTTTATATTTTATTATTTCTAATCATTACGTCCCTCCTCTTGTCTTTGCGCTAAGTCTTTTTTTCTTTCCTTAGCTTGTGCTTGACTCTTTCATGATCTCATCACATGTCTCTCTTGACCCAGTTGCACGTGCATTCGCGATTACTTGTTTTGCTGTATTTTATTGTTTCGTACACTAGTGTATTGGGTCAGCAACTTTATGGCTTGGCTTTCAATTTGATTTAGGGTCTTTACGGTCTGTTTCAAAGGAGAGAAATCAGGAGAGAAAGGAAGGAAATAAAAAAATTTCCTTAGTTTCAAAGGAGGGAATGAGTGGAAGAAAAAATTTCCTTCCATTTCTTTAGGGTTTGTTTTATTGGGGGGCAAGAAAGAAAGAGAGAAGAGTAAAAAAAAAAGAATGAAAAATAAGTGGGAAGAAAAGTGGTCCCATTTTGGAGAGAAATGTTTTCTCTCTCTTTTGGAGAGAACAAAAAAGGGGAGAAAAGTGGTCCCCTTTTCTTCCCCTTCAAATCATCCTCTTCAACAAATCAAGAGAAAGAAAAGTTTTCTTTCTAGTTTTCTTTTCTTTCTCCCCAATAAAACAGGCCCTTAGTTTCAAAGGAGGGAATGAGAGGAAGAAAAAAAAAATTCCTTTCCTTTCCCTCGAAAATGTTCCCTCCAAATCGGAGGGAAATCCATTTCCGCCCTACGCCTCTCGCCTGTGACTTGTCCTCTTGCCCAAAATAGAAACTTCCTCCCCTCTCGCCCGAGCTCGCCGCTTCCTCTCCTCTCGCTAGAGCTCGCCGCTTCATCCCCTCTCACCCGAGCTTGCCACCACTTCCTCCTCTCTCGCTAGAGCTCGCCGCTTCATCCCTTCTCGCCAAAGCTCGCTGCTTCATCCCCTCTCGCCCCGAGCTCGCCGCCGCTTCCTCCCCTCTTGCCAGAGCTCGCCGCTTCCTCCCCTCTCGTCCGAGCTTGCCACTTCCTCCCCTCTCGTCCGAGCTCACAGCCTGACCTCTCAGCATCTCGCCCGACCTCTCAGCCTCTCGCCGACCAAGCTGCCCTAGCTCGCCGTTTCCGCCGCATCGCTGTGTCCAAGTTGTTTCTTTCCTTTCACCGAAACACGAGGCATAAAAAAGAAAGAAATTATTTCTTTTCTTTATTATTTCCATTCTATTCCTCATTTCTCTTCCTTCCTTATTTCTATCTCTCTGCGTTAGGGTCAAAAACTCCTAATTTTGATCCACAATTACCTCGGCAGGTGCAATAGATGAGTCCCTCCCTACATCAAATTAAACTTCTATAGTCAAAATTGTAATCGTGGTCAAAATCTACGGTTCTCTTCAAACCAAATTGGTTTATTCGCTGGCCAAGTGAGATTTATTGGTCAAGATTGCACCGTTGGTCAAAATCCAATTATACTTGCAATGCCCTTACCAAAATTTGTAATTCATATCGTAGCAGCATGTGAATTGATCGCAAAACAATAAATTGATTTTTTAAGGGTGAAATAAAAACACCTTCAACAATGACCTACATGAAGTAACAAACCAATATTTTATGCATTGTTGATTTTACAAGCAAATAATTTAAAGTCCATTTTTTAATGTTATTTGTACAAGTACACTGATAACGCTGTAGTTTGTAGTCATGAAGGCTTGTTGCTATTGTTTGTTGACTTTACAACTTTTCCATGAGCAACCTTTCCTTTGTTTTATACGTCGGTAATCATAAAGGCTTGGACAAAATTTTAAACCTTTACATCTAATCTTTGTATGTTGGTTTCAGGGAATGTAGTTGATATGAAAGAACTGAGTTGATTTTATAAAAATGTGAATATTGCTTTGAAAAATTAATGTGTTAGAACATTTAAAAACATTTTTTGTCCTACTTAGCCTTTGACATTTGTTGGTGATGTGTATTAATTTATTGCAAGAGTAGAATCTAAAATTTAAGATTCAACCCAGATTTGAAATATTAATCCTCTGTCTAGGTGTGTCTGAGTTGCATTGCTCGACAGAGGATTTGACACATTTTGTGATCTCGGTAACACCTGAGCTATAAAATCAGCTTCCATAGTTGAAGTAACTCAGATGAGAGAAGTAAATGATGAAATAGTTGATAGGTTGTCAAAGCTTCAAAGGAAAAAACACTTTTAGACGGAGTTCACCTTGTACAAATACCAAAGTTTATATTCAATTTTGTTTTTCCCCTGGAGGTTTACATAAAGGCAATGTTGGTGAACATACTCTCCCTTGGTTTATAGGCCAATCGATCAATTGAAATTGAAAGCATAGGATCTATAGATGATGAAATAATTTTCAATCTCATATCCTTACTATTTCTAATTAAATTAGGTGTAGCTCTGGTTCTAAAGCAACTTATCTTTCAGTTTTATCCACAAATAGCCTGTTTTTAGGTTGTTACATCTCACACTTCATATGTCATAATTTATTGCATGTTATGTAGGGGATACAACATTGGGGTCCGGCTGATTGATGAATTCCTGGCCAAGTCTAATGTATCTAGATGCGTAGACTTCAAGGAGACCGCTGATGTAATTGCGAAGGTGCTTTACTGCTCTTTTTACTTTTCCTATATGCTTCAAGATTTTAAAAATAATGCTGAGTTACATCTACAACAGCACAAATGAAGAACAGACGCAGATAACGTCAGCTGTTAAATCTGTTCTGAATCATGATCAACATATATAGCATCTTCCTAGCTTTGATTTTGATGCAGGAATATTTGAATTCAGCACTGAAATAATTTATCACTCATTGCACTAGTCCAATTATAGTATTGCATATCTTACTATCACGGATTTTATTTCTTGAAAATTGCCTTCTCTAGGTTCAAATCCTTATTACATAAAGGATTTTAGAAAAGCTTGACTGATTTAAGTTTTGTGAGTTCTTTAAAATAGAAGCTTAATTGACACGGTGTCAATTGTGTTTCAAATGAGATCACTTTCTGTTTCCTTAACTACGTTATTCTTTCTAAGCCCCAAGCATGTTTTTTTTTTTTTACTTGAACCTTTCTGATTTTCAATATAACCATAGAATGGCAGAAATATTTTTACTTCAAGGTAAGTGCATTTGAGGACTCTTGCGGTGACCGGTTCCATGGTGTGCAGCCTGTCAATTTCTTTGTTCCATGCATGCACTTGTTTATGGCAATTCCTTGCAATCAGGAAATGTCAACAATTTGTATGCAAGTTCATACGAGCGAGACAAGAAAACTAATGTCAACAATTTATCATTCACAATTCAGAGGTTCGCTAAATGAATCTGTTTATTCTTTTTAAGTGCTACAGCTGCACTAATTTGTACTAAGTTACTTCACTTCACGATATTCTTTAATTTTTCTTCTTTGTTACACGTTTAGTTTCCCCATTTATCCTGTTTTAGTAGTATATCCATGAAAATGTTCACTAGCAAGTAATCTGACTAAAGTTATATTTTCTGAACCAGGTGGGTTTTAAAATGTTCTTAGGTGTCACTGCTTCTGTGACTAATTGGGATGCTGAAGGTACTAGTTTCAGTCTTGTTCTGGAGGACAATCCCCTGGTAGACTTTGTTGAGCTCCCTGATACTTGTCAAGGTCTTCACTACTGTAACATCTTAAGTGGAGTTATAAGAGGAGCACTAGAGATGGTTGGTTATGCCTGTCATATTTACTATTCTTGTTACTTTATTTTCTGGCCTCTTATTCGAGACATTTAATTGAATATTTTTCCTGTATGAATCTATAAAAGCACATTTATTTCGTTGTGCCTGCAGCCGCGAGACCTGTATGTAAACCTAGGTGTATTAGTTTATGACGTTAGATGAGGTGCTCTTTTCTTTCTTGTTTCTAGTTCCTGTTAGTGAGACCCGATGTGACGGCCGAATTGATGATGACCTAAAATCCATAAAAGAAGTCAAACCATTTTATTTGCGTAGGCACTCGTCCAACCGGCTCTGTGCAGGCAGAAGGGATATTATGACTCACTAGAGTTATTGAAAAATAAATAAATAGGAATTTAGAATTGTGTGATTCTTCGTGGCTTTATTATATTGATTGCTCTCTTCTTGAGTTTATTGTACTGATTTTTTTGAATATACATGATAATATGTTATTTCCTCAATCTTGACTTCCTCGGAACACGAACTATCACTTCCGTTTTCTAGGCCGGCTGAAATTATCACACAAATTTTTTTATTGACCCAAGTATCTCAAGCCCGACGAGATGAAGCAATCAATTTTTTTTCCCTTAACACAAAATCAGGTGTTTAGCATGTACTGTTGATTGTTTTATGCTATTATGCAATAATTATGAAAGTTATTGTTTATCTAAATGCTTATTTCCCCATCTTTAGGTGTCAATGAAGACTGAAGTCACTTGGATTCGGGATATGCTGCACGGTGATGATGCATATGAGCTTCGAGTGAAGCTTCTGAAGCAAGTTCCGGAGGAGTACCCTTACAAAGATGATGAGTAACTAGATGCTAATTAATTCAGTGGTTTGCGTGAAAAAAGGAGAAAGAACTCGGGTTTTTTTCTTGCAATATGGAGGTTTAGATGTTTTGTATATTAAGAATTTTCTTGCTTTTATTTCAAAAGGCGTGAAGAAAATATTTAGACTTTTTTTCCCTACAGTTCAATCTCGAACTTCTGTATGAACTAATTGCGGAAAGAACGAAGAAGGGATGATGTAATAGTCTTGTTCTAGATTGTTCTGTACATTCCATTATGCTGAAGATTGATGAAATTGGCTGCTTTTTATATTGTTACTATAATCAACTTTGATTACGTATGTCATATACTCTAATTGCTTTCAATAAAAATAGGGAAGTACCAGCTGATTTGGCAGTAACCTTTCTCTCCACAGGACGGCAGCGGTCTTCACTACGGTCACCTCTGTTGTCATACCCCAGTCGGATCGGTCTAGAATTAGCATTTATCCGCTTCCTAGAGCCGTCCGGCGGAATACCAGAACGTAACGTTCGCTAGGATTTTCGGCTCCAAAATTAGAAACCCTAATCTCCCCGAATAATTTTTATCCCTAAAATACAATTCGCACGGAGAAAACCCTAACCCTAATCAGAAAATCCGATCAAAACCCTAAAATCAATTTACCTCCAAATTGATTTTGACTCAAGTCAAAATCGCACCGCGCCGTTCGAAATCGCCTCTGCTGACGTCGTCACCACGTCAGCCGCCCAAAATCAGATTCGCGAAATCAGAATTTCGATTTCGCTTGCGTCAGCCACCCAATCGCCGACGTCACTCGTGCCTCGTTTCGAACGCCCGATGCGTTCGAAAACTCGCTTTTCGTTTTCGTCTTCGAGTTTGCGTCGTCCTCAAGCGTTCGTCGCACCGTCGTCCGCCGAGAAACGGAACGCAACCGGGCGAGAGCGTACGTCGCTCGCCTTCGTCTCGCCGGAACCCTAACTCACCGAATCCCGTCGCCGAGAGTTTTGTGAATCCAGGGAAGAGGATTGAAGCAGGAAGAAGCCTTTATTCACCTGAAGAAAGCTTACACAACCTCCTCTGATCTTTGTCGCCGACCCTCGCCGGACGACACCCTCGTTCCCTCCCTCACCGGAACCCCTGGTTCTGGTTACAATCGCTCGCTTCTCACCAACGCTGGTCGCCTCGATCGTCCGTTGATGATCCCCCGAAACTCCCCCCGAGCTCCCTTTTAACGCCGCGAGCCGCCGTTCTCCTCGCGACTGTGTCGTTCGTCCGAGGATCTCGCCGCGCCGCGAGCCTCGTTGCGCCCGATGCCCTCCGCGATTCCCGCGCCCGATTCCAATTCTTCCGCTGGAGTTGACGAGTGCCGCGCGTTCGCTCCCTTCGGTGAGCTCGCGCCCGAGCTCTGCGACGAAGACGCGGCTGTAAATGGGTTCTCTTGAGAAATTTGATACCTTGCAGCCATGGCTTCTCTGGGAAAATGGGTTCCTCAGTTGAGATCATTGACCACAGCCAACATACTTCCATTAAACAGCAGCATTCCATTCATGGAAATATATTTTTGTGTCTGAGATCCTCCATAGTTACCATAGGGATCAGGGCTCTCCTAATATGAGTGTGAAAAGTTAAAAGCTTGGAAAGATTTTCAGAACTGGACTCTAGTTGTACTGATTCTTTGGCTGGGTGGGATCAAATACTGAGAAATACAGAACAGACGAGACTCGGAGCCTAATTTCTTGATTAGGGAAATTTATAACTTTGAAATCCCCAACTGGTACCAAGTACTCAAATTCATGCAAAGTCATATAGAAGAGTGTAGTAAGAAAGTATTGTGGACCAGCAAATCTGGAATAGTCTTTGAATGATTGGGGGGCTGCTGTGTGAGAATATTCATGTGACAGAGAGTGATAGTGTTTTAGTCTTTGAATGAAATATTGTGTAAAGTCTACCAGCCCCGCTATGTAGTCAAAAGGGAAGGGCAGATGTATACTGATGTACCTTTCAATCTTCATCTATATATACTTTTTCTCTCTTTCAATTACGATGTCAAAATTTTGCCCAAGAACACAAAACATGGAGATCAAATCTATGTATTTTCATTCAGAGTTTGACTAAAATTCACCCCTGATGCCTACGGCACCGATTACTTCCCCTCGGGTAGTGATTAAAATCCAACGAATAAGTGAACGTCATCAAAAGCAATGAAATCTTGTAGCTCTGCCCACACATCCATCAAATCCTCGACGCCTTCATCCCCCTGTCTGCCAGATTGCTCCTCCTCATCCTCACTCTTGTCCTGCTGCGGCTGATGGCCCGGGGGAGAGTGCGAGGTGGAGTCACTCGTTTCCGGGAACGGGAAATTGAGCTTGGCTCGCGCCCCACGGAACTCGATCGCGGCCGCGTCGTACGCGCGCGCCGCCTCCTCCGCCGTGTCGAACGTCCCCAGCCACTTGCGCACCGCCCGCAGCGGGTCTCTGATCTCCGCCGCCCATTTCCCCCACGGTCGCTGCCGCACGCCCCGGTACTTGTTCTTCTTGTTTCTCCTCCCCTTGCTCCCCTTATTCTCGCCTCCGCTCAGCGACGCGGCCGCCGCCACGACCGACGAAGCGTCCTCGCCTGCGGTCGAGGTGAAGAAGTCGCAGCCGAGGCAGCCGTCGATGCCGCACACTGCGCAGGCGCTGGAGGAACATGAGAGCTCGGCGGCGGCAGCTACGGCGTCAAGGGGCGGGTGGCCGGAGACGACGTGTGTCAATGCAGCGAGGATGGAGGAGTGGTCGTGGGAGGAGAGGAGGGTGAAGCGTGCTTGGCTAGCGACCATCGTTGCTGTTGGATTGCTGCTGTCTCAGCTCGGCTCTGCTGCTGTGCGAGTGTGCGGGTGAGTTTGCTTTAGGAACACAGGAGTGGCGAATCGGTGGACTATCTATAAGCACAACGCGCACTAGGAAGGAAGAACGCGGATTGCACGGCGGAGTGCGATGCGCAGTTTATATTGCTTTAAGATTCACACAAACTCAATGATGAACGGTGACGATCGTACCCTCCCAAGATTCCGGATCTGTTCTAAAATTTTTGTCGTCAGCAACGGCGCACGCCATTCGTTAGATATCTTACATCCCAAAAACGAAAGATGCTGATGGTCGCTGCTGGGACCCACCTCTAATTACTGAGCAACTTCTCGCACTGTCGGGAAACTGCGGCTTTGAGCGCTTGTGTTGTGAATGCCCAGGCTGACGACAGCATCGGCCTAGAATCTCCTTTGCTCCTTTGCACGCTGGAGAATGGAGGGGGCGTTTGACGGTATTCGCTGGTTTAAGGGTCAAAGTCAAAACTTTCATTACTTTTACGTGGTCATGGAATGTGACAAGATTAACAGCCGGTGATGGGTTCTATTAAAAAAAAAATTATTGATTCATCAATTTCATTATCTTTAGTGTTTGGCATTTTCTTTAGTCCTACCCCTAGTTTTTTCTAGTTGTTTTCCACTTCAA
Source organism: Costus lasius (assembly GCA_027563935.2). NCBI lineage: Eukaryota > Viridiplantae > Streptophyta > Magnoliopsida > Zingiberales > Costaceae > Costus > Costus lasius. The sequence goes on from CM050454.1 coordinate 97,567,071, forward strand.
GTTGTTCTTGTATTGAAGTGTTCTCTAGGGTTAGTTTCAGTATTTCTTAGTAATTTTCCTAATGGCCTATAAGAAATGCAGACTTGTTGTGCAATTTGGTTATCTAGCAATTTACTATGTGTGGCTAAAGCATCTACTTAGAAGTGAGTTGTCTAATAGCTTCACTCATCATCTCACCTTATTGTTTAACTTCCTCATTTTGTTTACTTTGAGGATTGACAAATTTTTCAAGCAAAGATTCCAAGTTTAATTTTTGGGGCTGATTGTGTCACACCCTTAGATAATGACAATCCGTAATAGAGAAACGTACAACATAATTTGCGCAAGGATCGATAATCAATATCAAGATTTAATACCTTGAACAACAAACAAGTGATAAAATGTCATTATCTAAGTTGCAACAGAAAAAATATTCATTCCATCAAAGTTTTTTACCCAAAAGCAAAGTAGAGTCATACAATCCAAAATCTGAGAGCTAATCATGTTATCAACATAAACCATTAAAATCAATTTTCAAAACTAGTAACATTCTCTTCATAACAAGTCACATTACAACTCTTTAATACAAGTCTTTTACGAAACATAAAATATTTCCATGTTTACAAAATTTCATGATTTAACCAAAACCTCCAAATGAACTTCCAAGATTTTCTTACTTCTGCCCACAATGTGTAGCTAAGCTAATCTGTACTATGAGTTAGTGCAAACAAGAATGAGCATAATTTGCCCAGCAAGTAACCCCGAAGGTTAAGGGAAAACAAAACTAAAAAGGGCAAATATGTCAATAAAATAGTTAACACGATAAAGCAAAGGATAACAAAATTCCCTTGAACATATAATTTGGGTAGGAAAACAAGATAGTAATATATTCCCCATAGATAAGACATTTGAGTCATGAGAAGTCATTGATCATTATTGAGCATTCATATAATGAGTAGTCATAGATCATGGATGTGCATCTATATCATGAGCAATCATGGATCATAGATGTGGATCCATATCATGAGTATTCATATATCATAGATGTGGAGGAGATAATTATAATTCAAAATTTCTTCTACGTCTAGAAGTTGTACCTATCCTCATAAGGAGAGAGCAAACGAGGCTAGCAAGAGCATCTTAGGGCTCTTCATGCAAATAGATAGTGGGATTCAAGCGGTGGCTTCCATGAATTCAAGAGGTGGCCCTCGCCTTTTTTAGAGGTGTGACACTTTATTCCATGTAGCACTTTGCTCCCAGCTATCATATGAGAAGTGGGACTCAAGAGGTAGCCCCCACTTTTTTAGGGGTGTGGCACTTTGCTCCCAACAACTCCTTTGAATGGAGGGATTCAAGAGGTGGTCCTCACCTTTTTAGAGGTGTAACACTTTGCTCCACATCCATTCGCATACCTCTCATTTGGGTTTATATAAATTCTTTCCATAATAAAGATTTCATAAGAAGAGCGATAAGACAACGATCTTGAGCATAACATTGATAATGAGATATAACATGAGTCATTTGATATATCATTTGTCATTGAATTAGGCACATTGAGATTTTAAGGCCTATCGGGTCATGAGTACCATATAATGCATTAGAGTTCATGCCATGAGATTAAAATCATAATTTAAGGTATAGAGATAGATTTTCATAATGATCTTGATGCTTCAAGAATGATTTGAAGCTCATAAACATGATACCGGCTTTGGTGGTAAGCATTTAACCAAATACCGCTTAGGGTGTTTTGGGTTTCAATGGTGTCAGGACGAATTTATAGTAATACAAATAATATTCCTATAGTCATTTCAAGAATTTAGATCATTAGAGTGATTTAGGCCTTAGGAAGAGGTTTTTTTTCAAAGTTCACGCTATTGAGTTCAAAATGGTCAAGGTCGTTTTTAGACAAATCAGAGAGAAAACTGGACAGATTCGAATATCAGATTGCGACATATGTTTCAGATCAAATACCTAACCAAATATAAGTAATATGATAGTCGAATTGAAGTTCTCCGAGTTGACTTTCTAATGAAACTGAGTTTATGAGATTTAGAGTTATAATTAGGGAGATATGAGGGTTTGAACACAGAAAGGTCAAAATTCTAAATTTCTAGAAAGCAAATTTTGTAAGTTAGATATCAATATAGATTGCAAATCGAATATAACCTAGATATGACCGATATCATATTCATAGCAAAACTGAGTGAATCTAGTTTCAAACGAAAATAGTTTGGTGTGATTTGGATTTGTAGGTCATGAGATAATTGGGTTAAAGCATAGCAAAGTCAGATAGGAGACTGCAGATTTCAGCAGAACAGATTTCAGAACCAATATAATCATTCAGATCCGACACCATAGAAATAGAAACCATATGATTTGAATTCCAAATCGAACACATAAGAAATAAGAACCAAAATTATCCTAAAGCATAAAGGAAGAGCCAGATTACCAAAACCAAGAATGAGTTACTTGCCTTGAGATGATGTGTTTCTTGTCCCAGCTCCTTCCTCTTGTTGGTGGCTCTTCTAGGGTTCCTTCCAACCAAGACGTGACCAGCCTCTCTTCTAAGATTACTTTTACCAAATTACTTTAGCTCAAAGTTAAGTGCCCAGTTAAGTGCTGAGTTTTATAGAAAAGCCCTTTAAGACTCCCACAAAGACATTCAAGTCTATAATATCAAAGATACCATCAACACTATAGAAATTCAAGATTTCAGCATGCTTAGTTGTCCAATTGATATGATTTACCAAACTCATTATTTGTATACCATCATAAGAGGTTCATTAATTTAGGGTATTACATCACTCCATCCCTCCCCCTTAAAAGAACTTTAGTCTTCTAAAGTTGCGCTGCCTTGATTAACAAAAAAATATGGATGGATTCTTTTCATGTGTGTCTCCAATTCCCAAGTTGACTCTTCAATTATGTGATGCTATTAAATAACCTTTACAAGTGGTATAACTCAGTTCCTTAAATTCTTTTCCTTCCCATCAACAATTTTTATGAGTCTTTCAACATAAGATATGTCTTCTTCAATCTAAATAGACTCATGTTTCAATGACATGCGAAGACATGTGATAGATCATGATGATATTTTCTCAACATAGAAATATAGAACATGTTATGAATATGAATCAAAGATGATGGTAAAGTAATGCTATAAGCACTAAGCCTAACCCTTTCAGAAAGCTAAAATCTATGTATTTTCATTCAGAGCTTGACTAAAATTCACCCCTGATGTCTACGGCACCGATTACTTCCCCTCGGGTAGTGATTAAAATCCAACGAATAAGTCAACGTCATCAAAAGCAATGAAATCTTGTAGCTCTGCCCACACATCCATCAAATCCTCGACGCCTTCATTCCCCTGTCTGCCAGATTGCTCCTCCTCATCCTCACTCTTGTCCTGCTGCGGCTGATGGCCCGGGGGAGAGTGCGAGGTGGAGTAACTCGTTTCCGGGAACGGGAAATTGAGCTTGGCTCGCGCCCCACGGAACTCGATCGCAGCCGCGTCGTACGCGCGCGCCGCCTCCTCCGCCGTGTCGAACGTCCCCAGCCACTTGCGCACCGCCCGCAGCGGGTCTCTGATCTCCGCCGCCCATTTCCCCCACGGTCGCTGCCGCACGCCCCGGTACTTGTTCTTCTTGTTTCTCCTCCCTTTGCTCCCCTTATTCCCGCCTCCGCACAGCGACGCGGCCGCCGCCACGACCGACGAAGCGTCCTCGCCTGCGGTCGAGGTGAAGAAGTCGCAGCCGAGGCAGCCGTCGATGCCGCACACTGCGCAGGCGCTGGAGGAACATGAGAGCTCGGCGGCGGCAGCTACGGCGTCGAGGGGCGGGTGGCCGGAGACGACGTGTGTCAATGCAGCGAGGATGGAGGAGTGGTCGTGGGAGGAGAGGAGGGTGAAGCGTGCTTGGCTAGCGACCATCGTTGCTGTTGGATTGCTGCTGTCTCAGCTCGGCTCTGCTGCTGTGCGAGTGTGCGGGTGAGTTTGCTTTAGGAACACAGGAGTGGCGAATCGGTGGACTATTTATAAGCACAACGCGCACTAGGAAGGAAGAACGCGGATTGCACGGCGGAGTGCAATGCCGAGAATGTAACACGTGTGCAGATTATTCGAGGATAAGGTTGTATTTATATTGCTTTAAGATTCACACAAACTCAATGATGAACGGTGACGATCGTACCTTCCCAAGATTCCGGATCTTTCCTAAAATTTTTGTCGTCAGCAACGGCACACGCCATCCGTCAGATATCTTACAAGTTACAACCCAAAAACGAAAGATGCTGATGAGCTCTGCTGGGACCCACCTCTAACTGAGCGACTTCTCGCACTGTCGGGATTTCCGTGGCGCCAAGGCTGACGACAGCATCGGCCTAGTATCTCCTTGCTCCTTTTCACGTGGGAGGGGGAGTTTGACTGGTTTAAGGATCAAAGTCAAAACTTTTATCGTGGGATTTCCGCGGCGCACGTGGAATTGAGTATTTAGTTCGCCGGCCCAAGACAGAATCCGGCCCATTCTGGCAGCCCATTCTGGCGAAGTTTCAATCCTTTCCCATATATAGTGAGGGCGAGGGCAGTTTCCCTATTTCCTTTCATCACAAAAAAATTGGGCTTGAATGGTGCATAATTGATATATTAGAAAATAAAAAAATACAAATTAATTAATATAAATAGAGCTCATGGTGATAGGACCTTTTCTTAAGACCATAATGTCATGGCAATGGAGTGTTAATATCTTCTTTTTATCATGCCAATCTTACCGCCAAAGTCATCCAATGTCAACTCTCGTGCACTTTCTTATTATTGGTGTTATTGCTACTACTATTTAATAATAATAATAATAATAATAATAATAATACTAATAATAATAATAATAAACTAATGCGATATATATATATATAAGAAAAAGGTATTTTTAAATTGTCTTCCAAAGCAATTCAATGGGAATAAAATTTTTATTTACTTGCATAAATAATTTCTCGATTATGAAAATTATTTTAAATTATATTGAAGTGATTAAATTACACATTATGCATAATAGTTTCTCGAAAATTTTCATGCTGAAATCAGCTTATCTCCTTGGGGGACTCAAACTCGACCTACTTTTATAATCTAATGAAATCGTGGCATATTCATAACTCTATTTCGTCCATAAGGGACCCGCAGGGGATTTATGTTTCGGGCGAGAATATCCCTCATGAAGCAGTGTGCTACTTCAAAGAGCTCCTAGGCCCAAAAATTGAGCTGCAGCTCAAGTGGTGAAGGAACTTGGCTTGAAAAGACCAAGTCTACGGTTCAAATCCTGCTGCAGACGAAATATGCACAGCCCAGACATGGGGTTAACTGTGCCGGGATTCGACACCCTGGTCCTTGCTGTTAGGCGTCTAGGCCGTCTAATCCGAGGGGATCGGTGGAGCTCCGCCGGTCCTTAGTATTGTAGAGGGGTGCGATGTCCTTCCTACATCACGAACCCATAGAGACCTATGTGCTAAGTACTAAATAATTGTATTCTTGCTAACTAAGCAAATGGTATATAATGGAAGTCAAATAAACGAAAACTAACATCGAAATTCAGAAAGAAAGAACTTGGGACAAGGTTTCACCACTTCGATTTTTACAACTAAATAGAATAGATTTTTATGCGAGTTACTCAAATCATGGTAAAGAAAGAATTACCTAAATAAAAGTTGTCTCCTCTAGGATGCCCACCTTACACTAATTCAACATTCACTCTCGTGACTTGCTATTTTAGTGAATTAACTAGGGGATAATTTTAGACCTTAAGAATCAAGGGTCACTTTCATGGCTCAATTCTTAAGTCAAGTTCTCAAGCAAAAATAAATACTCTCATATTTTAATTTTACAAGTTTTACCTAAAGATTTTAATAATTTAACTCATTTCTCAGTGTAATTATCTTGTCTCATACAATATAATTGTCAAATTAAAAAAATAATATGTAAATAAGCAACAATAATTAGATTTCTAGAACTTAGCTACTATCATAGTCTAGGGTTCTAGGTTTAATTAAAGGGGTTTAAGTTTATAAGTCACCTCTCGATTCATGTTATAAACCCTAAATATGCAATTATTTAGGATTTAACAACTACAAAGTAAGTAAATCACATAGGTAAAATTAACATTTATTGAATAACTGAGAAAATAAAGGATTTATCTGTTGGGAAACCCCGGGGATTTTAAAATTTTTACAGACAAGCACAGCGGAAGCAATCCCCGAATCAGGCCAGTCTCAAAAACCCAGAAGATCGAGTCTTGCGAGGAGATCGACACAGTGAGTAGGAGATGATACCTTGATGCAAATTAAGTGATGCGATGCAGGCGCCCAAATGTGCGCCCTCTGCAGTCTCGCACACAGCCGAACCTCGAATCATCTTCTTCCACGCCCGGTGCTAGCCTCGGGAAGAAGATCCACACATTTGGGAGACTTCCTCAATCACTTGCGCCAACTCCAGAGGAAATGCCAAGGAAAGGAGGTGGAGCTTCGTCGAAGTCTAACTCTTGAAGCACTCCACCAAGATCCGAACCGGAATCAACCGAAACCAAAGTCCAACTTTGGAGAGGAGGGCGCCAAGGAACTTCCAAAGTTCCAAACTCAGTAAAGGGAAGAGGAGAGGCAATGGGCGAACATCCCTCTCCCTCTTTCCAGGAGTGGCGACAAGGGGGACAACGGTGCAAGAGTTCAAGAATTGCGACGAGGGGGGAGGAAGGGGGTTTATATACCCATGAATAGGTGCACCTCTTCACTAGTGAAGAGGCACACCTCTTCATGAAGAGACACACCTCTTCAAGAGGTAAAACCCATTTCGCCCACTCCAAGTGCCATGCGCCCAAGTACATTCACCCACTCCAAGTGAGAAGCTCTAAGCTTCTCACCTTAAGAAGATGTCCAACTTGGATTTGTCCACCTCAAGGAAATGCGCCAAGCTCACTCCAAGTAGCTTGCGCCATTCAATTTGGCCCATTGGCCCAAATGGCTTATTGAGTCCATTTGGTATATTAGCCCAACTTGGTCTATTGGGCTCATTTGGCCCAAATGGCCCATTGGACCCATTTGGCCTACTAGGCCTAAAAACAAGTTAGCTCCAAATGATTCCTTTCGTCTCATTTAGCAGAGTGGTGCTGATGAATTCTCTCAAACAGATCTGAGTTATCCAATAACTCAATCAATAGGCTACCCGATCAATACGAGAACCCGAGTTTCAAGTTGTGCGACCCTGTAGGTTCCTCAGACGTTGGCAATGATGAACCAAGTCATCACAAGCAGTGATTGGCACCTAGCAGTGCATCGTTGCTACCCAAGTCATTGGAATGGATATCAACATCGACATCCCCATCATCGCAACAAGGTACCGATGCATTATAGTCTCTTTGCCGAACTGATATCCGATTGGACAAAGTGTGTCACCACTTTATTTTCACCCAATCTCATGGTCATGACTAAATCAGGCTTTCACCTGGGTATGGCCATACATTTTCAGTCATGCAACCATAGGGGGGCCCCGTGGATATTAAGCTTCCATTAGGAAGGGGCAAATTCTATGTCTGTCCATTGATCTTCTCATATGGGTCGTGACATACCCAATGACAACCGTTATGACCTCCCTGCTACGGCGAGATGTTAGGTTGTATCAAAGTATGCCCCTAACCATATAGAAGAGTCAATGACCTCAAGTCGAGTGATCAATGCATCTTCTGTCACTTGTGAGCTTAACTCATGACACCAAGTTAAAGCCACATAGCGGGTCGGTCCAGTATATCCACCACTAATATACCCATATGCCTGCGTTAGCACCCCGTGCATAACCAGCCCATATACCAGTCTCACATGTACCAGAGCTGTCTCTTATCCACTCAGGTACTCGACCGGGGACACACCGTTTGAGCACATATACAATCTGTCTCCAGGGACATTATTATCCATGTACATAATCACAGATGTAAACATAGAATAATAACGACAATGCCAGAATGATATATTAAATATCAATGTCAAGTAGTACAAGATGGACCAACAACGGGTCCAAGGGCATATACACCAACATTATCTAGTTGTTATAAAAATCAAACTGATTACTTCTGTCATCCTAAAAGAAGTTTTACGCTATTATGGTCATGAGAACACATTGAACATTCATAAAGGAAAAGATTCAAAATTTAGAAAAAGTATAAAAATTTTACTATCGTAATAGGGGTGTGACGACCGTAGTGCAATTCGTCACAACAATCCTTTTTCAGATTGATCCTCTCCTTCCACTTATAATCAACCCTACGCTTCTAGATTTTGCGATTGAGTCTTCATTTGCCCGATTTGAACTTAAAAAATTAGATTAAAACAAGCGCTAGAAGAATCAGGCGTCGCACGTGTTTTTGCCCAAAAATCAAAATCACACCTCTGTAATGCCCACAGTTCATTTCGTTATGGGGGTGTGACGGCAAGTTGTTTTCAAAATTACCCCTTGAGCTTCAATTTTTTTCCTGATTCCATCTTTTATCCATTTGTCCTCAGAAATCCATGGAAATAAGCATATTTTATTTGAAAATTTTAAAAATGGAAGATGATGTAGATTTCGAAGTAATTGACTAAATTTAATTCAAAAACAAGCAAAAGTCTAATAAAGATGACTCAAAAAAGATAAATTAAGTATATAAAATCACTATGACTATTTGAGTTATGAGTGAGTTATATAGGCTTACATGATAATATACTTAGATATTGATTTTAGTCTTTCTTGAAGTGTCTCTAGCTAAGTACATTATTTGATAAAGTATAATTTTAGTACATATGAGACTAGTGTATGAGCTAGTATTATATTGGGCACTTATACAGGCACATAGGTGCATTGGTAAGGATGTACTAGATTGACTTGCTATGAGTATTGGCTTAGCTATCAGCAGGTTAATATCACTTATGAGAGGTTTGCATTGGTCATTTAACTTGATGACATCAACACATCTATATAGTGAGTGGTGTAGATACAATCTACCTCCTTATCATAACAATGAGGTCATAATGGTTGTCATTAGATACATTATAAGTTGTATGAGAAGTATGGTCATCCAATAAAAGATTTGTCCCTTTCTTAGTGAAGTATAATATCCATAGGATCCATAGAGCCCCACTTATTAGTGCATAACTAAAAGCATATAGTCATACGTCTGTGTATAACCTAATCATGTTATGTCTACTAGATTTGGTAAGTGTAACACACTTAGTCAAATCAATATAGTAGTAAATAAAAGGATTATACTATAGGGTCACTTTGTCATGTGCTAAAGGGTTATCGATAAGACAACTCATTTTCTCTGATCTGAGTAGTAGCAAAGATTGCTAAATACCCTTACTATTTACAGTGATCTTATTCAATCATCTGCTAGCATTTGGTTAAATAACTTTGGATCAAATTATATAATAATTCAACTCTATTTGGGACTTTGATAGATCTAGATTAAGCCTAGATCATAAATGATTGAAGCAATAGCTCAAATCATTTGATTGTCTGGATTGCATTTTAGGCTATTGGCTTAGTAGGGAAGATGGCCCAGGTGCTTACTTGCATAAAGCAAATAATTAGATAATGCATAGACTCAACCTCTCAACCTCTTACCTGTTTGCTTGGCACATATAGCAGGCACTTGCTGGATTTGTTGTTGTTATGATTTGAACCGACAAATATCTTCTTTTTTTTTTACCCGACAAATATCTCACGAGCTTGCTTTAGCTCTAAGACTAGGTATTTGCCTAAATTGATGTTGCTGGGATTCGTTCACAACATCTAATGGGTTTGCTTGGGACCTGAACTAAGCACTTGATGGAATTGTGTTGCCAGATTTTGATCCTATATATTTACAGGCAGAAGGCGGCTTGAAGTGACAAGCATGCATTCATTTGCAAGGTTCTGTGCCAAAGAGGTCTAGTCACACACCTTTCCTCTCTTCTCTTCTCTTTGTCACTGCCCTTTTCCCTTCTCTTCTTCCTCTTAGGAGGCAGAGAGCAACATCCACAAATGCCCCCACGCATCCAAATCGCTGAGAAGCAAGAAAAAGGCAGTGGAGCAAATGAAGTCAACTGGGCGCTGAGTTCTGAGAGGAATCGGCTCTCCAAGCTTGTCGAAACAAAGGGGAAATATCAAAGAGGAGAATGAGAAGGTGAGCAATCAATTCCAACCAAGTTCTGAGAGAAATCAGAATGAGATCGAGCGATTAAACCTTCAAATTTCCATCGGCAATAGTAGAGACGAAAAGATCACAAGTAGTGATTACGGACACAATCACAGCTACTGAAAGTGCTCACGGCAAACTATCAGAAGGACTTGAGGAGTGTTATTTCATCGGGAAGTCACTATTTACTTGTCATTTTATAATTAAAGTAAATTATAATCATTGTATGAGAATATCTTGCACGATAATGTCAATTTTTATAGTGTAAACTTGCTTTCGAGACATGGGGCTTAACCCAATATATTTCTCTTGATTTGAACATATGAATTATTTCAATTTTATTAATTGATTAAAGTTAATTTAATTATGGTTGAACTTAATCACATGTTTTTTATTTTGGCCAAATAAACTCATGCTTTAAGGTCATGTTTACTAGCAGGGAAGGAAAAGAAGAAGGATGGGAAAAGAAAAGGAAAGGGAAAAGTAGAAGGATGGAAATTTGACCAGATCGAGACAAGGTTGGTGAGGCGAGCTGAGCTGGCGAGGTCGGTGTTCGTCCACGAGCTGGCAAGATGTCAACGTTCGCCGGTGAGGTTGGAGAGGCGAGCTGGTGAGAATGACATCCATTTGCGAGAGAGACGAGATTGAGAGGTCGACGTTGATCTGCGAGAGAGGCGAGGTTGAGTGGTCGGCATCCATCTGTGAGCTGGCGAGGTTGATGTTCGCAAGCTCGCTTGCAGCTCCTGTCCGCCAACTAGGCAAGGCGAGGTCGGCGTCCGTCCTCGAGCTAGCGAGAGGTTGACGTCCGCGAGCAAGGTCAGCAAGGCGAGCTGGTAAGAGCAGCATCTGTTTGTGAGAGAGGTAAGGTCGAGAGGTCGGCGTCCGTCCGCGAGCTCCGCGAGCTCTCGTCAGCTTGCGTACGCAGGCGAGGTCAACGTTCGTGAGGTCAAGAGGTCACCATCAGCGGCAGAGGCAGCTGACACTATGCATTTTAGTAGTGATTTTTACTATTATTCCATGATGAATTTAAGCCTATTTGAATGTTTTTATACTCTTTTAAGGCTTATTTAGTTAAAAACTTCAGAATCTTCACTTTTCGTCTATCTTATTGAATTTCAGGTAAAATCACCCAATTTTGAGGTCTTTTTGAAGAGTCTAAGAGCATGGGGTGATTTCTTATGAGAAGACGAAGCTGCCCGTAAAATTTGGGCTCAATCGGAGCCTTTTCTGGACTTCATGGCTAGGTGAACCCCGTGGGGTTCACCCGTGATCTCACTGAAGGATGAATTCTGCGCACACATTACGGCCTGGTGAACCCGGCGGGGTTCACCGATGAAGTGAAGATGTTTGAGAATTGCCACACACATCACGGCCAGGTGAACCCCGTGGGGTTCACCCGTAATTCTACTTGGAGATTTATGCGCAGGAAATGGCCGAGGACTTCACTAGCTGGTGAACCCCGCTGGGTTCACCCGTGACTATTTCACAGCAAATATGTGCCGAAGACTTCACCACCTGGTGAACCCCGTGGGGTTCACCCGTGAAGCGGACGGATCAACTCGACACCCTCTCGGTTTTCCCTCAATTTTGAACCCGATTCAAGTCCAAATTTAGCAAGTGAGGACATTTTGGAAAGCTAACTCGAAGACGAACGAAAAGGATATAAAAGCCCCAAATTTTGTGACCTAATAAGAAGCAATCGGGCGATGAAGCGGCTAGGGGCGGAAGAACACGGCGATTCGGCGACTTCGAGCGGATTTTTGAAGATTTAATCATCGGAACCTTGCAATCCTGGGTTATTTCGTTCGGTTTATCTTCTCCGCCCTCCTAGAAATCTTTTCCTGTAATTTTCCTATGTTTAAAGAGAGGATTTTTAGCGATTCAACGATGGTTGTAGCGTAAACTTTGTATCGGGGCTAGGTTGAAGCCCTCTGACGATTTCTGTTTACAACTTTTGTTTTAATCTTGTTATTTGGATCATATTCTGAGTATATTTCACTAGATGTATTTATTTCTTGATCTTTACTTTGGCCAAGTATCGTCATGTCAAAGTTGTTACGGTCCATAACGAAAGTTCGACCGTAACGACCAAACCTCTATGTGAATCTTGTGAAGACGAGATGCGAAAGTGCGTGTTCTTTGCTCAAGGGTTCATGATCTACCACGGAACCCAGTGGGTTTATCTAGAACGGTCCACCGCGAAAGTAGGAGACGTTTTAGGCAAATACCGGGGTGTACACTCGAAAGAGGGCACCTTGTACCATAGGGTAGATTTCTTATGCATATATGTAAATCCAAGTAATTAACATTTATTTCTAGCGCAAGTAAAATCGTCAGAGTGGTGGAAACCTTTGCCCTGATATTCTCTCTCATATATTTTCTCTGTCGTAGTTGTTTGATTTCTTGTTTACTGTCTTGCTTAATTTTAGTTTTCAAGCTCCAAAAACCACGATTTGATTAGCTTAGATTCCAAGAATTAGATTTTCTAGTACTCACCTTGTTCCCTGTGGGAGACGATATCTTTTATATTACTGCGACATTTCCGTGCACTTGCGGACAATGTCATGTTTTTGGCGCCGTTGCCGAGGAACAACGGTTGATATTAGTATACTTCTAAGGATTGGGAGACTAAGCTTTAGTTAGTTTTTTTTTCTTTTCTTTCTTTATTCTGCTTCATATTGCTTTTTGTTTGTTTCGACTGCTTTGAACTTCTTAATTGGATCTGACAAATTTTTATGCAAAGAAGTTTCAGGGCAGGACCACTATTCGAAATCGATCTTGAGATAGAACGGACCTTCAGACAAAGAAGAAAGCTTAATCTAATTCGGCAAAAGGAAGGTCTAGAACGGATGGAACATCTTCACATCGACATGGAAAACGAACCAGCGCCCCAACCCGTGAACAACAACCATGCCAGAACACTGCGCGACTACGCAGCACCTTTTGCACATGGGTTTCAATCATGAATAGTTAGGCCTATTGTCGAGGCCAACAATTTTGAAATTAAACCTATATTACTTTCCATGATTCAACAGAATCAATTCGGTGGTTCTCCTCTTGAGGATCCCAATATGCACTTGTCTATATTTTTGGAATATTGCGATATGCTTAAGATTAACGGAGCTACTTCTGATGCTATCAGGTTACGCTTGTTCTCATTCTCTCTGCGGGATAGAGCAAGGGCATGGCTCCACACGACCCCCCCAGCTTCAATACGGACATGGGATGAATTGTCTCAAGTTTTCTTCTCGAAGTATTTCCCTCATTCGAAGACGATCCACCTCAGAAACTAGCTAACGAGCTTCATGCAGAAGGATGTAGAGTCTTTGTATGAAGCCTGGGAAAGATTTAAAGAGCTTCAAAGACTGTGTCCCCATCATGGGATCGAGACTTGGGTCCTAGTACACACGTTCTACATGGGATTGCAATACAATACTAGACTCACAGTCGATGCAGCTGCTGGAGGATCGGGATTAATGAGCAAAGTACCTGAAGATGCGATAAGCCTCCTGGAAGACATGACACTGAACTACCATCAATGGAATCCAGAGCGAGGTACACTTTCAAGAAAAACAGGTAAATTCGATATTGATTCATTAACTGCTTTGACAGCAAAGGTGGATAATCTAACTCAGAAATTTGATTCATGGTCTGTTAATTCTTTGAGCACTAATTCAGTATCTTGTGAGCTTTGTGGCGTTGCAGGTCATACAAATGCTGAATGCCAAGTGGGAGATGGGCAGGCAGCCCAAGGTCAGCCTGAACAGCTAAATGCAGTTGGCAATGCAAACCTCGTGAACAACCCTTATTCCAATTACTACAACCCTAGCTAGCGCAACCACCCGAACTTTTCCTACCGTACCACGCAGCCACTTCAACCAGGGCAAGCGCCACCACAAGCACAACCTCAACAAGGGAACTTCAGGCCGCCACTACAAGAGTATTTTAGGCAGCCACCTGGGTTCCAACAGAGAAATTACAACCCTCCCCCTCAACAAGCGAATTACAATCCCCTCAAAGACCAGCCCAAGACTCTCAGCTGAGTAAGCAACTAGAAGGGCTCACTGACATGATGAAATTGATGATGACCAGGATGGATTCCTTGGAGACGCACAACAAAATGCTGGAGAGCCAGCTTGCGCAACAGGCTAGCTCATCCTCTAGAGCGCCAGGGAAGCTTCCATCACAGCCAGAAGTTAACTCGAGGGAGCAGTGCAATGCAATCTTCACTCGGAGCGGCAAGCAACTCGAAGACCCACCAATGCCGACCAATGAAACAAGGGATGATGAGACACTGAACCCTGAGGAGCCACACGCGAATTCAACACCGGCGGAGCCTGAACGAACAGAGGAAGAGCAACCCTATGTTGGGCCGCCGGCCTACAAGCCGTCGATACCTTTCCCTTAAAGGCTTGTCAAAGCCAAGCTAGACAAGCAATTCAGTAAGTTTCTAAAAATTTTGAAAAAATTATATATTAACGTTCCCTTTGTTGATGCCCTTTCGCAGATGCCGACCTATGCGAAGTTCCTGAAAGATATTCTCTCAAATAAGAGGAAGCTAGAAGACCAAGGCACTGTGACTCTTACTGAAGAGTGCAGTGCGATTTTGCAGAACAAGCTTCCACAAAAACTCAAAGACCCTGGCAGCTTTTCCATACCATGTCAGATAGGAGAGATGACCTTTCAAAGAGCACTGTGCGATTTAGGGGCGAGTGTCAGCATCATGCCGTTATCTTTGTGTAGAAAGCTGGATCTGGGTGAATTGAATTCAACGAATATTTCTCTGCAGTTGGCTGACAGATCAGTTAGGAGTTCCGTTGGCATTTTAGAGGATGTACCCATTAAAGTGGGGGATTATTTTGTTCCTGCAGACTTTGTTGTGTTAGACATCGATGAGGATGACAGGCTTCCTATTATTTTAGGAAGGCCTTTTCTTACTACAGCTGGTGTTGTCATCGATGTTAAAAACGAGAAACTGGCTTTAAACATCGGTGACAATATTATTCAATTTGATCTGTCTAATTCTCTTCAAAAACCTTCTTTTGCAGGCGCATGTCACAGCGTGGATTTGATTGAGCAAATTGTTCAGCAATCTGAGCCGCCTGAGAAAAAGAGTGATCCATTGGAGCGCGCCCTTATCAGCGCTGCTGGTGACACCAATGAGGGTGAGGTTGAGGAATATATTGCCCTGCTTGATGCCGATCCAGGTTTGAGAACCGAACCAGACAAGAATCAAGCAGATGAAGGACAAAAGAAGATCGAGCTCAAAAGTTTGCCCGAAAATTTGAGATATGAATTCCTGGGGTGAAAACTTCACTTACCCTGTAATAGTTAGTGTTGAGTTGGATAAGGAACAGACTGAATTACTTTTGCAAGAACTCCATCTACACAGGAAGGTAATTGGGTACTCTCTTGATGATATAAAAGGTATTAACCCATCTATTTGCATGCACAGGATCCTGTTGGAAGAAAATAGCAAGCCCTCAGTGGAATTCCAACGCCGACTCAACCCACACTTGAAAAAGGTAGTGAAGAAGGAGGTGCTTAAATTATTGGATGCTGGCGTGATCTACTCGATTTCAGATAGCTCTTGGGTGAGTCCGGTCCATGTGGTTCCAAAAAAGGGAGGCGTCACGGTTGTAAAGACTGACACAGACGAGTTGATAACAACCCGCACGATCACAGGACACCGAATGTGCATTGATTACAGGAAGTTAAACTCTGCAACAAGAAAAGACCATTTTCCTCTTCCTTTCATTGACCAGATGCTTGATAAATTAGCCCATAATTCTTACTTTTGCTTCTTGGATGGGTTCTCAAGTTTCTTTCAAATCCCCATCCATCCAGACGATCAGGAGCGAACCACCTTCACATGCCCCTACGGCACATACGCATATAGGAGGATGCTGTTTGGTCTCTGCAATGCCCCCGCAACTTTCCAAAAGCAATGATGGCTATATTCTCTGACTTTAATGAAGATTTTATGGATATATTTATGGACGATTTTTCTGTGTATGGTTCTTCCTTCCATCATTGCTTATCTAATTTATCTAAGGTTTTGTAGAGATGCGAAGAGGTGAACTTGGTACTAAATTGGGAGAAGTGCCACTTCATGATGAAAGAAGGCATTGTGCTTGGTCATCTAGTCTCGGAGCGAGGGATAGAGGTGGACAGAGCGAAAATTGAAATCATTGAAAATCTCAAGCCGCCAACTTCTGTAAAAGGGATTAGAAGCTTCTTGGGACATGCTGGCTTCTACCGACGCTTTATTAAAGATTTCTCTAAAATATCTCGCCCCCTGACCAATTTACTTGCTAAAGACTCCATCTTTTGCTTTGATAGGGATTGCGAGGATGCTTTCGCGAGGCTCAAGGAAGCGTTGACTACCGCTCCAATAATTCAACCTCCAGACTGGTCCCTCCCCTTTGAATTGATGTGCGACGCTAGTGACCAGGCAGTGGGGGCGGTATTAGGGCAAAGAAAAGACTAGAAGCTTCACGCCATTTACTATGCCAGTCGCACGCTCGATGATGCCCAGATAAATTATGCCACCACAGAGAAAGAGCTGTTAGTAATAGTTTTTGCTTTTGATAAATTTCATTCATATTTAGTTAATTCAAAAGTAATTGTTTTCACTGACCATGCAGCCATTAAATATTTGATCAACAAAAAGGATGCCAAACCAAGGCTTATTCGATGGATCCACCTCTTACAAGAATTTGATGTGGAAATTAGAGATAAGAAGGGGAGTGAAAATCTTGTAGCCGACCACCTCTCTAGGCTGGAACGAAATGTTGACGCAAGGACTGACCACGAGCTGGAAATTAATGACACGTTCCCTGAAGAACACTTATTTGCCTTACTTGAACAACAAGCGCCGTGGTATGCAGATTTTGTCAATTTTGTAGTTTCTGACATATTTCCTCCTGATCTTTCCTTTCAGAAAAAGAAAAGGTTCTTGCATGATGTGAAGTCATATTATTGGGACGAGCCATTCTTATACCGGAGGTGTGCCGATGGGATGTACAGACGGTGTGTACCGGAAGTGGAGATACAAGATGTGTTAGCTCAATGTCACGCCTCACCTTATGGAGGGCATGCTGCGGCCTCTAAAACTGCCTTCAAAGTCCTACAATCTGGTTTGTATTGGCCCTCTATTTTTCATGACGCTAAACAATTCGTTTCAATTTATGACAGCTGTCAACGAACTGGAAACATTTCAAGAAGGAACGAGTTGCCTTTGAATGACATGTTAGAAGTAGAGATTTTTGATGTATGGGGGATAGACTTCATGGGTCCCTTCCCTTCTTCATGTGGGAAACGGTACATCCTTGTTGCCGTCGACTATGTGTCGAAGTGGGTTGAGGCTTAAGCCGAAGCCACCAACGACTCTAGGGTAGTTATGAAGTTCATGAAGCGAGTGATTTTCCCCCGATTTGGAATCCCACGCATATTGATAAGTGACGGAGGATCCCACTTCATTGAGCAAAAATTTGGAGCACTCTTGAAAAAGTATGGGGTCAAGCACAGAATCGCCACTCCTTACCATCCTCAGACTAGTGGTCAGGTAGAAGTCTCCAATAGAGAAATCAAGCAAATATTGGAAAAGATTGTATCTCGATCACAGAAGGATTGAGCATTGAAGTTACCCGACGCTTTATGGGGCTATAGGACTGCATTCAAGACCCCCCTAGGTATGTCTCCTTTCCAACTTATTTATGAA
This sequence comes from Costus lasius, assembly GCA_027563935.2. Classification (NCBI taxonomy): domain Eukaryota; kingdom Viridiplantae; phylum Streptophyta; class Magnoliopsida; order Zingiberales; family Costaceae; genus Costus; species Costus lasius. The sequence goes on from CM050454.1 coordinate 97,584,954, forward strand.
AAATCCTGTCACTTACCCGTTGAACTTGAGCACAGGGCGCACTGGGCAATCAAGCAAATAAATTATGACTTTAAGAGCGCCAGTGAAAGGAGAAAACTACAGTTAGACGAGCTGGATGAGATGCGCCTCTATGCCTACGAAAATGCAAAGATTTACAAAGCTTGTACCAAGCATTGGCATGACAAACGCATACTCAAGAAGGAATTGCACAAAGGGGACAAAGTGTTTCTGTTCAACTCGAGACTTCGTCTCTTTCCAGGGAAGCTTCGCACGAGGTGGTCTAGACCGTTCATAGTTCAACACGTCCAACCTTACGGTGCAATCACCAAATGGGCTGAACACATTGGGAGTTTTGTGGTTAATGGGCATCGCCTCAAGCATTATTTTGAAGATGAACGGGTCGAACAAGGGGAAGTTCTCGCCCTTTTCGACCCCACTGATGCCACTACATAACACTTCTATGGTTGAGTTGTTGACCTAAAACAAGCGCTCTTGGGAGGCAACCCAAGTTTTCTGATTTTTTTATTTGCTTTTTGCTACATTAGTTGTCGTTAGTTTTTCTTTACTTTACCATCGTTGAAAACTCTACTCTCTTGCTTATTCAGTTTGTCTTAGGAAATTTTGATCTTGATTTACACTAATAGAGCTCTATTTTTTGGGGCGCAGGAGGTGCTAGCTCCATCCAGACTCGACACCGCCACCTTCTCCTCTCGCATATACAACATTGCATAGAGGACTATGCAATATTCTAGAGCGGGTGAGCTGTCTTGACTCTAGCTTCTTCTTGGTTGTTTGGTTGTAGTTGTTGTGACTTTCTATTTTTCTTTATGGCTTTGTTCTGCTACTCTATGATGGATATTTTGATATTGACATTGTATCATATATGCCACTATTCATGGGCCTGGTCCACATCTTCAGGCCCCACACTTTTTGCAGTGTATAACAGATGTTCGGACCACCTATTTTCCATTCTAGTGCTATGCTATAACTCTCTTTGCATGATGAATGACGTGTGGATCTATGCGCTTTCATGATGATCATTTTTAAGGCTTATATTGCATATCTTGTGATGAAAGCTTTTATTGACTTTTCATGCTAGTCTTGTCCAATGATAGCTTTGCAAAATTCTTAAAGTCAAATGCATGATTGGTCAGAATTTATCGAGATATGTTGAATGTAGTACTTGTTAGAAATTTACTCAATAGTCATGTCCATATGTTCTTTGAATTAGAAATTTTCTAAATAGATTGATTTTATGATGTTCATATAGTAGGTCAAACATTTTCATGATTCTTCAATTGATTTTGGTTTGCAATTTACATTTGATTCATATTATGATGCATAATCTCTTTTCAAACTTTGAATTCCTTTCTATTATTGGGGAAACACTTCATTTGTTAAAAGAAAGGATGTGTTAACTTCTGTTATATTAAAAAAAAACAAAAAAAAAACACTTAGATTCCTCTACTTGGCACTGCGAAAAATGAGCAGTGGTACCAAAGGACATGAGTTGAAATCTAAGAAATGTGAATTGAAATAAAAAGACTCCTCTATTTGGCATTGCAAAAAATTGGCAATGGTACCTAAGGATATGAGTTGAAGTCTAATGCAAAGATCAGAGTTTTGTATCCTAAATAAAACATTTAAGTTAACCCCAACATTATGGATTGGATGGATAAGAATGAAATGAGTGTTGTGTTTGCTTGATTGAATCTCATGTTTACTGCTTTCTGAATCGTTTGATATCTAGAAACTGTTGGACCAAACTGGTGAATGCATAAGACACTCATTTTAGTTGATTTCTTATGATTAGATCTTGGATTGCTAAAAAGTATTTTTCCAAACTCGGGTGCGAACTTCAACACAAAAGATTATTTGTGTACCAAGCATGTATTTCAACTTATTTTATTGCTTGAAGACAAGCAAAGATTTAAGTCGAGGAGTATTTGACACCATGCATTTTAGTAGTGATTTTTACTATTATTCCATGATGAATTTAAGTCTATTTGAATGTTTTTATACTCCTTTAAGGCTTATTTAGTTAAAAACTTCAGAATCTTCACTTTTCGTCTGTCTTATTGAATTTCAAGTAAAATCACCCAATTTTGAAGTCTTTTTGAAGAGTCTAAGAGCATGGGGTGATTCCTTATGAGAAGACGAAGCTGCCCGTAAAATTTGGGCTCAATCGGAGCCTTTTCTGGACTTCACGGCCAGGTGAACCCCGTGGGGTTTACCCGTGATCTCACCGAAGGATGAATTCTGCGCATGCATTACGGCCTGGTGAACCTGGCGGGGTTCACCGATGAAGTGAAGATGTCTGAGACTTGTCGCACACATCACGGCCAGGTGAACCCCGTGGGGTTCACCCGTAATTCTACCTGGAGATTTATGCGCAGGAAATCGCCGAGGACTTCACTAGCTGGTGAACCCCGCTGGGTTCACCCGTGACTATTTCATAGCAAATATGTGCCGAAGACTTCACCACCTATTGAACCCCGTGGGGTTCACCCGTGAAGCGGACGGATCAACTCGACACCCTCTCGGTTTTCCCTCTTTGATCCCGATTCAAGTCAAAATTTAGCAAGTGAGGACTTTTTGGAAAGCTAACTAGAAGATGAACGAAAAGGATATAAAAGCCCCAAATTTCGTGACCTAATAAGAAGCAATTGGGCGACGAAGCGGCTAGGGGCGGAAGAACACGGCGATTCGGCGACTTCGAGCGGATTTTTGAAGATTTGATCATCGGAACCTTGCAATCCTGGGTTATTTCGTTCGGTTTATCTTCTCCTCCCTCCTAGAAACCTTTTCCTGTAATTTTCCTATGTTTAAAGAGAGGATTTTTAGCGATTCAACGATGGTTGTAGCGTAAACTTTGTATCGGGGCTAGGTTGAAGCCCTCTGACTATTTCTGTTTGCAACTCTTGTTTTAATCTTGTTATTTGGATCATATTCTGAGCATATTTCACTATATGCATTTATTTCTTGATCTTTACTTTGGCCAAGTATCGTCATGTCATAGTTGTTACGGTCCATAACGAAAGTTCGACCGTAACGACCAAACCTCTATGTGAATCTTGTGAAGACGCGACGTGAAAGTGCGTGTTCTTTGTTCGAGAGTTCATGATCTACCACGGAACCCAGTGGGTTTGTCTAGAACAGTCCATCGCGAAAGTAGGAGACGTTCTAGGCAAATACCGGGGTGTACACTCGAAAGAGGGCACCTTGTACCATAGGGTAGATTCCTTATGCATATCTGTAAATCCAAGTAATTAACATTTATTTCTAGCGCAAGTAAAATCGTCAGAGTGGTGGAAACCTTTGCCCTGATATTCTCTCTCATATATTTTCTCTGTCGTAGTTGTTTGATTTCTTGTTTACTGTCCTACTTAATTTTAGTTTTCAAGCTCCAAAAACCACGATTTGATTAGCTTAGATTCTAAGAATTAGATTTTCTAGTACTCACCTTGTTCCCTGTGGGAGACGATATCTTTTATATTATTGCGACATTTCTATGCACTTGCGGACAGTGTCAGCAGCGAGCAATGGTGACGACAGCAAAGACATCTGAAGATAATGAAGAAGCATTGTCGGCTGTTATTTCTGCTTGATTTGGGTGAATTGAAAATAAGGGATTTTGCTTTCATCCATTCTTCCTATTTTTCTTCATTTTTTATCCATTTATCCTAATAAATGAAGGATTTTTCTAAGAGTCATCCCTTCCTTCCCAAAATTCCTCCTAGTAAACAGGCTGTAAATGTTGTGTGATCTATTTAGAAGTTACTTGGTTTAAATTAATAAGTCATAAAGAGTGAACATTAGTTTAAGAATCAGGTTGGGCGATGACATGTACCGCAAGTGCACGGTTATGTCGAAGTAATATAAAAGATATCGAATCCCACAGGGAACAGGGTTGAGTACCAGAAAATCGGAGTCCTAATAACTAGGTGAAACGAAATTGGGTTTTGAAAGCAGAAATCGAAAACAAGTAATCAACGCTACGACGGTAGGGACTAAATACCAGAGAGAAATCAGGGCTTTGGTTTTCACCACGATAACTACTTTAATCGCACAAGGCAGATGTCAGTTATTTGGATTGTTGATTTTGCACAAGGAATCTAACCCTAAGGTACAAGGTGCCCTCTCTCGAGTGTACACCCCGATGTTCAACTTAGGACGACCTCCTACTCTCGCGGTGGATCGTTCTAAGACAAACCCAATGAGTTCTATGGCAGAATATAAAATCCTCGAGCGAAGACCAAGCACTCTCGTGTCGAGGTCTCGCAAGTTTTACTAAGAGAATCCACCCTTACGATCCTTCTCTCGATATGAATCATAACGGCTAACGCGTGAAAATACCCGGCCAAGGTAAAATCACGAAATAAACACGTCAAAGTAAAATAAGCTCACAACGTAATAAAGATAAAGTTTGTGATTAAATTCGTCAACAGGTTTAAACCAAGCCCCGAAATAGGGTTTACGCTACAATCATCATTGTTACGCTCAAAAATCTCTCTTTTAACATAGGAAGATTACAAGAAAGAGTTTCTAAAGGATAGGAGAGGATAAACCGAAGTAAATCTGCAAGAATCATGATGCTCCGATGATCCAATCTCCGAAAATCGCCTCGAACTCGTGTTGTCGCCTTGTTCTTTCGCTCGTCGCACTTCGTCATGTGATTCCTCGATAATTAGGGCAAGAAAATTAGGGCTTTTATATCCCATGCGTTCGCCTCTGAAAGAGCTTTCCATGGACACCTTACTTGCCGAATTTGGACTCCGAACGGGTGAGAAATAGAAGGAAAACCGAGTATAGGTCGGGTCCGTGCGTGAGCCTGGATCAGAATCACGGGTGAACCCCGCCGGGTTCACCTGGCCGTGATTCATTCTGTGAGTTAGGCTGAAAGAAGCGCGGTGAACCCCACCGGGTTCACCTGGCTGTGATGTCCTCTGGACTGTTTTCAGCCTGAAGGAATTCTGGTGAACCCCGCTGGGTTCACCTGGCCATGATGCTCTCTATGAGTTTCGCTGGCTGGCGACTGAGATGCTCTTAGGCAAACTCCGAATGAGCTCAAATTTGACGGGCGGCTTCGTTTTCACACAAGAAATCGTCCCATGGCATCATAATCTTTAAAATATGTCGAAAAAAAATGTGTTTTTACCTGAAATTCCATAAAAGTGCTAAAAAGTGAAGATTTCGAAGATACGAAGGAAATAAGGCTATAATGAGTATAAAAGTGTTAAAATAAGCCTAGATTTGACATAAAATACAACGGAAAAATACTACCAAAATGCAATGCATCAGGCGACTAAGAGGGGACAACCGGTAGTTTAGAAAAAACTCTCTTTAACTTATTTAAATTAATTAATAGTAAGATTTGTGATGATTATCATTTGAAATCAATACGGTCAAAAGTTAGTCCCCAAACTGTTTCTAATTGCTTCCTCCCTGATATTTGATTGCTAGTTACTAAAATTGTTTAAGACTTGTGTTAGGGAGCAGCGGATGAAGATTAAAATTTTGTGCTTATGCACACAGGAGAAGCATACACCTGAAAACCCACTCCAATCCTAGAAGATCTATACCAGTAACGCAAAGTGATGTGAAAATGTATAGAACCTCAAAGAATGCTTAAGGCTAACAACAAGAAGAAAGATGCCCAAGCATGTGCCTTGTAAAGGGCAAAAATGTTATATGCGGGGTCATCGCATCGTGCGATGGCCCCATCCAGCGTTGAAATTATCTTTATATATATTCGGATTAGTGCAAATACTAATCTCAACTTACATTCAACGCTGGATGGGGCATTTTTCCCTGTAAAGACATCCACTCGGCAACCCTAAATCGTTGCCCTTGTCTAGGGATGACACTTCGGGAGCACTTCCTTCTTGCTAGAGGCGTGCACTTGTTGTGTTTCCTAGCAGGGAAAGAAAATAGTATAGAAAGAAAAATTTTAAAAGAAAGAAAATAGTATGGATGGAAAAATAAAAAAAATTTCTTGCCTTATATTTCTTTAGAGGGAAGAAAAATTTTACATTTGATATTTGCACCTTAACTCAGTTTTTTATACCCATTATATAAAATTATAAAACAAATACTATATATAATGTAAGTTTAATAAATGTCAATTAAATACTATAAAATTTCTATAATAAATATAAAAATACAAAAAATACAAAAAAATATTAAAAAATTATACAATTATTATAAAAACAATATTAATTACTATTTAAATAATAAAAAAAATAATTATTAATATAGCAAAAATTTGGATCGAGGCAATTTTCTTTCGTCCACAGCATCATCACTTCGTTCAAGGTGACAAGTATGATTTGCAAAAAAGAATTATATATGATACATCATTGAATAGTTCCTAGCCACCATCCATACACAATTGCTAATAAAATTATTTTCAATTCACTACCTAAATAATTAACGTTCACCAAAATTAATAACATGCATTTAATTAACCACGCGAAGAAATGAAGCAGACCAACTCATTGTCTGGCTTTACCTCTAGAATCTAATTAACCATCAATCAGTGATTAAACAGAATATACATATATTATGATCGACAGTGAATTGCCAGCTGTGCAAAGTTATATTGGTGGCAAGTTAGAAAGAGGAGACGAGGTGGCCATCTTTGGTGAGTTGCAACTTTTTATCCATTGACTTTCAAGATAGGGAATTCCTCTAGGCCTCGTCATGCTGAACAAAAGAAAACTAATTGATTGAATTGCCTCTTTCTATATTCAATACCATCTGTTCTAATCTCTACACTAATCATTTATGGGCTATCATGAATGTGTTCAATGTAGATTTGTTTGCCATGAGGACACATTCAGCAAGTGATTCAATTGTGCCACCAAAACTTTTCATGATGATTTATCTTGATATGGCCATTGGTTAGATTGCTAGTTTCGAATTCGCCTTTTCAATAGTTCCTATCTGATTTTGGTAGATCTGTATCGGTGTCTAATCTAGAAACAAATGGGCTTGATAGAAAGCGGGTAGGCTTTATCCTTAACTGAAAACAAACGCTAGTTGTCAACTATAACCAGCACACTAGATGGTGCCACATATCATAAATTTTGCTAAACACACACGTTACACCACTATTTTGATTCAAATTGTCTTCATGTATCATGGACAAGTTTCAAGTGTTTATTCCAGTTAGTCAGTTTGATACGAGGCATTTGGCAGAATCAAAAACTTCAATATCCAATTTAAAGGCATTGATCAATTTCCAATAAATTGAAATATGGAACTTGATCGACAGCAGTAGTGAGCTGTGGCGTTGAGCTGCTGTCAGTGATGGCAGTGAGCTATTGTCGGCGGCAGCAAGCTACAACAAGCGGCAAGTTGTGTGAGTGATGAGAGGAAAATAGAAAAGGAAAGGTAAATAGGAGAGAATCACATACAAAGTTAGGGCAGCGGCGATGAGCAAGCGGCGTACGACTAAGATGAGCAATGGTGTGCGGTGGCGGCGAGAAACGGGGATGAGCAGGATGGCGACCATAGACAAAGATTTGTATGCAGCGAGAGAGAAAAAGATAAGAGCAAGAAAAACACAGAGAAATACAAATCGGATTAGGGCAGCGGCGTCTGGCGCAGCCGAGCAGGAGCAGTAGCTGGCGTCGGCAAGGGGGAGCGGTGGAGGCGTCGGCCGTCAGCGAGTAGCAAAGAAATTTTGGGCAGAGTACAAATAGCAGCACCGTTCGCGTGAAAAAATTTCCTCATCCTGAGGAAAGGAGCTGCTCAAGATTGCTAATCACAGCCCCTATAATTTGAGAACGTGTCTAATTTTCGTGAATCTCAAGAAAATAAATAGTAATAAATTACTTCATCAATGGACGTTAATAACTCCATTAATATCTGTTATATTTTATTATATCCACGATAATCATGGATAATGCATCCACGATAATCGTGGATAATGTATCCACGATAAGCTCCATTAATGTCTGTTATGTTTTTTTATATCTATGATTATCGTGGATAATGCATTCACGATGATAGTGGATAATGCATCCACTATGATCGTGGATAATGTATCCACGATAAGCTCCATTAATGTCTATTATGTTTTTTTATATTCATGATAATCGTGGATAATGCATCCACGATAATTATCGTTGATACAGCCTACATTACCGTGGATGCAGTCTGCATTATCGTGGATACAGCCTGCATTATCATGGATACAGCCTATATTATCGTGGATACAGTCTACATTATCGTGGATACAGCCTACATTATCGTGGATACAACCTACATTATTGTGGAGGCAGCCTGCATTATCGTGGATACAGCCTATATTATCGTGGATGCAGCCTGCATTATCGTGGATGCAGCCTGCATAAATATCCACGATCATGGAGATTGTATCCACGATTTTTTTTAATATCCATGATCGTGGATGCAACCTGCTTGATCGTGGATATAAAAAAATAACAGACGTTAATGGAGCTATTAACGTCCGTTGACGGAGCTATTTATTACTGTCTATTTTCTTGAGATTTGTAAAAGTTGGACACGTTCTCAAATCGTAGGGGGCTGTGCTCAGGAATCTTGAGCAGCCCCCATGCTCAGGAAATTTTTTCCGTTCGCGTGATTGGCTTTTCCGCCTGATTTGAGCGGATTACTAATCGAGGGAAGACAACTTTTTTTCTCTCCTATTTTCTGCCCATTTTTTTCCCGTCTTTCATAGGAAACAAATGAAATACTTATTTTCCATCATTTCTTTCAGTGTTTCCAATCAAAAGAAACACAGTCTAGGGTTAGAAAAACTTCTATTTAATCATCAGTGGGCTATTTGTTGTGGATTTGCTAAAAGCTCGGTCAAAGAGAACATTGTTCGAGTCGGGCTCATTATAAGAGTCATTGCTTTCTATTTTGACTTTCTTTGTGTGAAAATTATGGGCATCATGAATATCATGACCTTGATAGTCATCTTGAAATTGCTTGAAATTCGGTGAGTATTTTCATCTCATCATAAGAATTCTTGATATGGCTTTATATATTCTAGAATCCATTGATTTTAAAGACGTTTTACTAGAAAAAGCACAAACATAGGAGAATTGTAAACCCCACTACAATAAGAATAAATAAGCCAAATTTATATGAAAAGGTATCCAAATATGAATCACTTTGGTATTGAAATCATTTAAAATTCACGTATAAATTTGATTCATCAATGCCAACCTACACCAAGTTTTTGAAGGAGATTCTCTCAAATAAGACAAAGATTGAAGACCATTGCATTATAGTTTTGACAAGAAAATGTAGTGTGACAATCTCAAACAATCTTTCACCTAAACTAAAAGATCGAGAGAGTTTCTCTATCCCATATTCAATTGGTAGAATGATATTTAATGTTGTTTTATGTGATCTCAATGCTAGTGTTAGCCTAATACCTCATTTTGTGTTTTAAAAGCTAGGAATATGTGATTTAAAACCCACATCCAATCTCTCTTTAACTTGTTTATCGCTCAATCAAGTATCCCGTAGGTTTTTAGAAGATATATTGATTCAAGTTGGTAGGTATTTTATACCCATTGACTTCATTGTACTCGAGATGTAGGAGGAGGATTCAAAATTCCTATTGTCCTTAGTAGATCCTTTTTGGTGATAGTAGACAACATAATTGATGTTAAAAATGGAAAACCTTAATATGCACATACGGGAAGAAATAATTGAAATTGATATATGCTTAAACTTAAGAAAACCCTCTCTTATATGATCCTATTGTAGCATTGATATTCTAGATGAATTGGTGAACGATGTTAATACCATTTGGATTGGTAATTCATTAGAAGCTCGCTCAGTGAAAGATAAAAGAAATGAATATTCCCAATTTCTTAAGTTAAGCTCGGTTCAATACTAATAAGGTAAATTCTAAAAAGCTAGTGCTTAGTGAGCCTCCTAAGTCAAGAACCCAATACCCTAGTTACTTGATGAAATACTTAACAATGTGTTTCCTTGGAGAGAAAATAAGAAGAAAAAGATAAAATCTCTTTTAATAAAAGAGGAAAACTTAACTCTTTTTAATTTTTTTTCCTACATGATTAGGGCAGAAAACACTGAAGAAAACTTTTCTTTGCTGCCTGCCTGCCCACTCGCCCGCTAGGCTAGTGCCAGGAGGTCGTGCCCTACCTCCATCTCGATCTCCATCTCCCTCTCTTGCCCGGCCCCTCCCTCCCAAATTTGTCGCCTCCCTCACCCCACTGCCTCCCCACCTCCCTCCCTGACATCCCCACCCCCATCTCCTACCTCTCGTCTCACTCCCTCGCCCTACCCCTCCCTCCCCACCCCCTTCTCCCTGCTAGGCATGTCCATTAATCAGGTTAACCCAATTAATTGAACTGACCCAGCCCAAAATTATCGGTTCAGTCTAGTTCAAAACAATATAGGTCGGGTTCGGCTTGGTTTTAAGTTTATCCTTAAAGAAATGGGTCGGTTTCGGTTTTCTATTGTGAAAAACTTACAAACCCTAACCGACCCGATTTGTTTTACTTACAGATGACTTCATCTAGACCGTTGATCATCTCGTTAAGCCTAATCCTAAATGTCCCCTAGCCGACTGCCCTAGGCCCTATTTGGGGGCGGCTTCCCGCGCACGTTAGCGTTTGTGGGCAGCCAAAAATGGGAAGCCAGGCTGTTTGGGAAGCACCTTCTTAGTTGCCAACTGAGAAGCTGCACTGTTTTGCAGAAGCATCCCAGGGGTAGCTTTTGGAAATGAGAAGCGGCTTTGAGGAAACAGTAACAGCCGCTTGTATGCGTCTCGCCGCTCATACACGTCTCGCCACATGTCCAGGGGTCGAATCTCGCTGCAGACGTAATATTTCCGGGGGTAACGCGGAGCCGGAACGGGATTGGGGAGGCAAACATGGGTCATAACAACCTCTGCCCGTCGCCGCCTAGCAGATCAGCTCCCGTCGCCCGTCGTCGAACCTTCCGTCGCCCATCACCGCATCTTCTTGTCGCCCATCGTCGAACCTTCCATCGCCCATCGCTGCACCTTGCCGTCGCCTATCACCGCACCTTCCTATCACTGGTGACCAACCGTCACCGAGCCGTCGGCAAGGCGCCGAACGCAGTGAGAAAGAATCCCATCTCGCATTGAGACGACGAAGGGATTTGGATTTTTTTTTAGTTTTTTATTTTTTTTACCAGGTATAAAATAGTCTAAAAATAAAAAATAAAAAATAAAAAATATAAGATTAGAAAATTATTATAAAAAAATTATTTAAGATGTATTAATCAATACAAATTTTAAAATTAAAATAATAAAAAAAAATATTAATCAATACGAATTTTAAATTTATATTTATGATATATTATAATTATTTTTTATAATTTTATATATTATGTAGGTAAGGTTATACATATAGAGAATTATTGTAAAACAATTATTTAAGATTAGTCATCTAAAATTCATAGATTATAATTAAATTTATTATTGTGTAAAGTAATTTTAAATTTTAAGAATAAATTAAAAAAAATTTCTTAATAGAACAGAACAAACAACAGCTCACAGTTACTTATCAGATCAGCTAATACACCCAAACAGCCTCAGCTAACCATATTGTGATGATTTTCATTGAATTTTGAATTTGATGTTTATAGATTTTTGTTCTACTCAGATTTGAGCTAACCATATTGCTTAATGTTTATAGATTTTTGTTCTAGTCAGATTTGAGCTAACCATATTGCTTAGCATTACAAATTTACATCCATCGATGCCCTTAAAATCAGAAAAATTTGATGTTTCATCTTTGTAGCATCTGATGCTGCAGTTTACATGCACACCAATGTTATTAAGATTAGCAAATCTCGATTTCTTTGCTCAGTATCTTGCAATTCGATGCCACAATTTTGGTGTTTGAGGAAGTTTTTAGCATATCAATATCTTGATTTCTGTAATGACCAACGATCAGATGTGTTTGGTTTCCAGCTGTGACCATTCTAGGACGCTTTAAAAATAGTTGTTATCTATTAATGTCGTTAATTGAAGAGTTTGTATTAAGCAGAATTTTCAATCAGCTCGTTTGAATTTGTAAATTTTCAATCAAGGGATGGGAAATAAAATACATTTGGTCAAATTCGGTTCAAATCCATTAAAATCGAATTTAATCAAAAATTTTGGTTCGATCTCAGTTCGGCCTAAATAACAACGATTCGATTTTGGTTTTATTTGTCTAAAAATAAAAAAAAAAATTGAACCGGACGGGTTCGGGCCGGATCAACCCGATTGGACAGTGCTACCTCCCTCCCCTCCCTTCTCCTCCCCCAACTTTCTCCCCCTCTAGTTCGCCCCTGTCCTCGCCTCGTCCCCCTACCTCCCCCCTTCTTCCGCAAGATCCCTCTCTCCTCTTCCGACGTCGCTTCTCCTCCTCTCCGCCTCCTTGCCGCTTCCTCTACTCCTCCCTCCCCGCCTCTCCACCTCTCTTCTCCCCTGTTCCCTTCGGTACCCACAACCCAGCATCGTAGTCACGTGAATTTCACGTGCCTTCTATTTTTTTTTCTTTTTTTTTCCTTCCTAGTTTTCTTCAAAGTATCTGTGTCCGATCGAGTTGTGGCTTGGGTGCTGGATCGATCGCTTCAACTCCGCCATGGCCCCAAGCGAGGGAGGTGCTGGCGACCAGTCAAAGGAGACCGCCAGCGAGCGGAGTCTCCTCCGCTGCGTCAACTGTGGGCAGCGGATGTGGTCGCTCTTCGTTCAGTACTCCCCTGGCAACATCCGTTTGATGAAATGCGTACAAAACTAATCATAATACTTCGTCCATGCTGTTCGCCTCTGCGAAATTGTTCTACTGACCCCCGTTTTAATTCATTGCTTATATCAGGAGCAATGCAAGGCGGTCGCCGATCCCTACATCGAATGCGAATTCATGGTTTGCAGTTCTTTCCCCACAACTCATACCTAGCTTCTTGCGGTCCACCTGTTTGAAAATTTGCTCCTGTAGATATTTGTTTTGTTTCTTAAATAATTCATGGACTTCGCGATTTATCGCCGAGCACCAGCTCTTTTCTTTCTACATTTCTCTACATGTTTGTTATGATTTTGCTCATATAAAAGGATTGGAGTTCCTTTATAATCACTTAATTGACATGTTCTTGAACGGTTGCTCATGTATAGGGAATGTAGTTCAGCTTAGAAGAATCAAGCTTGCTGCAGCGGCATTATCTATATGCTAAAGGACAAAGAAAAAAATCCTCAAGGAAACTTCTTAAGATTATCTATGAACTCCCTTTAATAGGAACAAGCTCATACGAAACAGATGTTTCTTTCTAGAATTTATCTATGTCCTTTATCATATAGATAATGATATACTACAGTAACTTTGATGCTTCCGGTTAGCTGACCATGAATTTTTTTCACCGCTGGTACCTGCTGAGAGTTGTTATTCATAACAGAATCTTATTCTTGTAGATAATTCTGATTGATCTGATTTTGCACAAGAGGAAGGCTTACCGACACTTGCTATTTAATATGTTGAACCTAGGTGCTGATGGAAAGGTGAAATCCTTGTTTTACTTCACATGTTGAATTTTATAAGTTCACCTTTGAGTAACACTTTATTGCTTGGTGCCTTTTGCAGATTTTGTACTTAAACTGCTCGTTGCATTGTTCTCATTTAATCTCTAAATGTAGGCATTTGAATTCCTTTACATTCAAGTACATACCTGTATAGAGTTCATGCAATTTGCTCAACACATATCATTCTCAATCAACGTGTTACAGATTCTTGATACAATTGGCTAAATAGGTTGACTTTGAATAAGTGGGGCCTTTAATCTTCTCATTTATTTTAAGAACAGGTTCCACCTGGACCATTTGTTAGTTCATGATCATTCTAGCTAGTAAAGATAATTACTGGTTGTTGGAAGATGTAGGTGTCCAAGATAGTAAGCCCGCTTCCATGGCCATGTTACCTCAATGAAAATTCAGTGACGCTATCATATCTTCTACCATGTTATTGTATTTGCCATAAATGTTGCTACCATATTATGCATATCTACCACCATAAATGATATTCCATATTTCATATTACCATCATCAATGTACTCTAACCTCTTTATGTAGAGTCTCCAACCATTTATTCTCCTCTTTTTACTTCAACTTGCTATTAGAGCAAGCTTTAATTTTTAAGAGTTGCCCCTATGTTACAATGATGAAGACAACTTGGAGACATCTTTCTGCCTCTTATTCATGTCTTTATTGACTTTGCCTCTTTAAACATTTTGAAGCACTTTACTTAATATTGGTACCCACATCATCATCATATCTTCCTTGAACCTTAGCAATTGTTATACTAGATTCTATCCTAGCAATAGGCGTTGCAATTGATTCTAAGCATGAACTGTAGTTGGTTCCTTGTAGGTGTTGTAACTAGTTCCAACTTACTACTATTGTCATCCCCTACTAGTTGTATTGGGCTCCCAATAGATGTTGCGACCAGTACCCCTTAGTGCTATAGACAAAAATGAAGTGTTGTGTACCAACTGTTTTGTAAAACCAACTCAAATCATAAAAATATACAGATATAAGTCAAAGAAATAAGCCGTAGAATGAGTTACAGTTAGTTTTATCTGAAATGTCTTCTTCTTCATCACTTTTCTCCTCTTTTATTTCTTCTTCTTCTCCTAAGGCAACATCATCGAGAGGTTCATTTTCTTCATCAACCTCATTGTTCTTTTTCATATTCTACACACTGCCAACTATCTCCTTGCTTATTTGGTTTCCTTCTTTTAATCCACATTAAGAATGCCAAATTGTTCCTTCTTTGAGCTATCCACTTGTTTTCTTAGTTATTCATTCCTCCTATTATTCTCTTAATTTTTTACTCTTGTAACTTCATATTGTGCTTTATGAAAACCAAATCATTCATCTTCTTTTGGTGCAAATGATTTCTTCTTTTGGAATGGACCTTAGTTTAAAAATGATAAGAAGTTAGACTTATAGTTAATGCATACTAACTCATTCAAAGATGCTGCAATTTCATTCACATATTGAAGAATTATAGATTAACTTAATATGTGAATTTCAAATCTCCCTACCCTGAAGTTGTTATCTTCATACAAATCCCACCATTTACCATAGCTTTTATTATTATTATTATTTTATTTTTTCTCTCTTATCATGATTACAAGATCAGTACCAAATAATTGTCAATTTTTTATTTTTTTGACATAGGCAAGTTAAGTAATGAGGGCGAGATTCGACCCAAGACTTTGTTATTAACAACATAGATCCTTATCAGGTAAATTAATGGACACCTTCAATCCTACATATCAATTTTTAATTGTTCTTAAGAGTTAGATACCAATCTTACGAAGCAACTATATTTTTTAACTTTATCACCAATCTTAAAAGTAATATGATAATGAAATTATGGATTTAGGTAATATCTTGCAACATGCAATGACCTATGGAGTTATATATCCCATTTCTCATTAATAATCTACCAAATAAGTTCATATTTGGATAAGAAAGTAAATAATCATAAAGTTCAAATATCTAAATAAAAATAATTAATAAAAATCAAGAATATAGTGCTAAATGCCAATTTACTACAATGTTAATGCCTAATTAAAATTCAACTGTATCTTCTCTTTAGTATAATCCATCTTTTCATAAATGAACTCATTTGCTATTTTTCCATTTGGATCAACCATGAAAGATATCTTAATGATAGGAATGACATCATTAAGGCACATGATTCTTCTATAAACTACTATTTGAGACTAGAAGCTGAAGTTTTTTCTCCTCTTCAATACTTAAATTTTACTTGACTTATTGAGTAGAAGTAAACATAGTCATAATGCACCAAAGTTATATGAAGTAGCAAATCAAGTAATAGTAACTTTTGGCAAATTGCCTTAAGTAATAGTAACTTTTGGCAAATTGCCTTAACATCGAAATAATTAAATTCTCACATCTTTGCACATTTAGCAATTTTTAATTGATATATGCTCAGCTTTTTCTTGAATTCTTTAAAGTAACGCAACGTTCAGCATGAATCCAAAGTAATCCTTTTCTCCACCCGCCTTGTAGTTTAGAGTTTATACCATTACTATTGATGTATTTTGACTATATTTTATTCACCAACCATCTCAACAATATGATGTAACATCTCAATAACTTTATACCTATTTTTTAAAATATTAGATGTATTAATAAAAGATAGTGCCCTTGAGATCATTTACTCGAAAATTACAAAATACACAATAATCTTCGTTTCTTATTAATCTACCCATCATATATTATTGATCAAGCAATTTTCTCCAACTCAAGTTTGTAGCTTCAAGAATATCATATATTTTGGTTATTTCCTTTCTCAACAAAATTTCCTAGTCTCATGGTAGAGAGGCATAATGCCAATACCATGCCTTGTTATAAAATCAAATGTTTTATGAAGTTTAGATTCCTTTTTTTGGGGGCAGTTAAAAGGAAAAGTACTTGGTCAAAAAATATTGTATTTTGTTGGCAATGATAAAAAAGTCTTTTAAATATTTGATTGATAGCAAGATTTGTAATATCTGTTCATAAAAATATACAAGTTTGGACCAGATTGAAACATACTAGCCAATACTTATGCACCTATATAATATGTATGTATGTATATACATGTATATGTATGCACATGTATGTATAAATACTAGATTGAACTATATATACCACCCATGTCGGGTGACATGAAAGTGATTTGACTTTGAGTGTTTTTAGCTAAAAATGTGAAAAATTTCTTCTAAAGGAATCTACAGTTGTCTTCTCCTGGTTGTTAGCTAAAAGTTACCTACTATAGTAAGTAGGGTTTGAAAGTAGAGTGGATGGGGTGGAAATGGGATGAATCTGCATCCAATCCACCAATAATGGATTTGAAACCCTTAATCCACATTCGGCTCACTTTTATATTCTAGTAGATCCGAAAATTTCCTAATAAGCAAAACCACGTTATGAAGAGTGATGAGGAATGAAACTAATATAAATCCATTAAATATCAAAGTAAAGTGTGTGGTAATAATTAGTTCATAGTATTACAAAAGTATATAAATTTGATTAGAAACTACAAGAGTATCATTTTAGCTCCAATTAAACTCACAAACACAAGTAATAATAACACAAATCAATAGAGGATAAATCAACAACATAAAGACAACATGAGTTCAATATGAATCACTTAAAAGGGGATGGGTAATTTGTGCGTGTGTATGTGTGTTTATATACTATGTAGTTTTAACAAGAAAATTTGTGGAGTAGATTTGGTCCGGTGGATTTGAATACTTTTGATTGTCATCTGTATGCGATATAGAGAAATGGATCTGCATTCATCCACTTGAAGGCAGATTTAGATTGGATAGGTGCAAAGTTGACAGATTTAGAGGATCCATTTTCGTCCTAAATGGTGTAAGGCGCGTAACTCTCTGATGTGATTTATTGCATATAGGAAGTCTTTAGCATAATGTCTTGATGCCACATTGGGTGGACTTCTATAGCTATAGCACAAGCTTGAGGAAAGCACTACACCGTCTAAAATTAAAGCTAAAGCCTAAAATATAATGTTTCATTTATGCAATCTAAGGTTGTGGAAAATTATGTTGCATAGATGAATCCAAGGGGGGAGGTAGAAGATGAAAAGAAACCTTCATTGGTGGAGGTAGAGGCTAAGACATCGACAAAAATGAAGCCAATAGAATCCACTCCAAACACTAGTGAACCTGTGATGATTACCAATAAATGTAAAAGCTAAGGCACCAACGAATTGAAATCTCAAAGTACCATGGCTATAATGCAATAATTATGGCTTGTAGTTAAGTAAATTAGTTGTTAGTATATTGGGTAAGTGAATTTGATACTAATTACAAGTATTTTTTTTGTAAGGCTTGGTGGGATCAACAATCTTATTGATCTAACAACCCCAATTGGTGATCCTACCAATCCATCAATTTCTTTGTTCTTACTATTGTTTTAGAATGGTTTATTTGATTCACGTTGTAGGATTGTTCAATCATATGCTGAAATATAGTTTTTGACAATTTCAAGAGGCACCATGTAAGCATCAGCCGAAAAAATAATTATTATTTGTCTTTAAATTTAATTATTGTTATTTCTCTTTTTACTGTAACTATTCTAGTTGATTGAAACATATTTCTTTGTATACTCTTGTAAAATAATAATATAATTACTACTAATTATTTATTCTAAAATAGTGATTTATAGTTAAATATAGTAATAGAAAATTGTCCTTGATTTCAGTGTAACTTTAACATAAAAAATTGCCAAGTAGTCTTTATTCTGATTTCTTTTCTATCCATCACTTATTTTAATGCAAGCCTGCCAATCTTAAAATATAAAAGAGATACTTTCTACCCACCTTAGGGTTCATGCAGACTTTCATGAAAGGAATATGTTCTATTTTTGTTATAATTATTATCAATAAACCCTAGTATCTTCTTTATTTTCTTCTCTACTTTTTAGACCAAAGGGCAATCCCCTTCCCCTTGGCATTCCCTAAGCAACATCTTCAGAACTTCCATTGTAAACTTTATCAGACCCTGACTCTCTCCATCTTCTTTTCTTTCTTTCTCCAAAATAAAATGTTAGGGCATCATCATGACCATTATTGTTGTTACAATCCTCCACAAACCCTAATAAACATTATAGGATTTGCTCCTACTAATTCTCTAAAGTACTAAACGTTCTGCATTTGTTATCAAATTCCTTAGCATCATCTCCTCACAACCCATTTGCTATCCTTTAATCCCCCTCATGCATGATACTATATCCATTTGTCATATCTAGATTTCCTCCAACTAATTCTCTAAAGTACTACACGTTCTGCCCTTGTTATCAAATTCCTTAGCATCATCTCCTCACAACCCATTTGTCAAATTCCTTAGGTATCCTTTAATCCCCCTCATGCATGATACTGTATCCATTTGTCATGTCTAGTCAACCTCCCTACGCTAACCTCTT
This sequence comes from Costus lasius, assembly GCA_027563935.2. Taxonomy (NCBI): domain Eukaryota; kingdom Viridiplantae; phylum Streptophyta; class Magnoliopsida; order Zingiberales; family Costaceae; genus Costus; species Costus lasius. The sequence goes on from CM050454.1 coordinate 97,603,933, forward strand.
TGCATTTCTTGCTTCAAATTCCCATCACTGGCTCCTTGTGTCAGTTAGCTTGTAACCCTTCTTCCTTCTTGTTATGTACCTAAAAAAAAAATCCCAAACAACTAGCAAGTTTGCAAGACCAATCTAACAAGCTTGCAAAACTAATAGAAACAAACCAGATAATAGTATCTAACCGATCTACAACATAAATCGCCATAATAAAAATCTTGTAGTCGACCTCCATATGTTGGTTCTCAAAGCGTGACAATCAGGTGATACTTCAACCATCATCCTCCGCTTTTATAACAACTAGTTATGACTTAATATCATGAAAGATTGCATCATGTTCAATAATTATTTGGGTTCATAGGTCATATTTTTGGTAATTTTTGGTGTCATGACTTCTGTGAGCCAAAACTAGGGACACTTACTCTCCCTCCTTTAGAGGATGAGTTCCTTCTCAGTAGCATGATGGTGTTGGACTAGAAGCAGAATGGAATTGTGGTGAGACCATAACCTAGAGGCTTCCTCTTCAACTCTAATGCTCCTATCCCTTATTCTAATAACTACTTTGGATTTCTCTCGTGAATACTTCTTGTACCATGCAATACTTCTCCATTGAATTCCTGTATGCACAAACAAGTAATGCTTTTGTTTATACAAATTTATGTAACTTAGTGTATGCATGAACAGTCATCACTTGGCTAAGCGTGTGCCTCTCTCACAAACCAGCAATGCTCTTATGACAGAATGCAGATTGTCACAACTGTATGTGCATGGACAAGCAACATTTATCTACTTATTTGAGTCAATTATCTTGTAGCATGAACAATCAATGTTCTTACCGTTGTATGTAAATTGTACATGGACATATGACACTTAATTGCTTGTGTACTATCTGCACTCAGGCTTAGATAAACTGTAGATGTGTAACATACACTTCCCCTTATTCACTTCCTCTCATGTATGAATAACAAGAGATTCAAGTTTGTACCAAATTCTCTACCTTGAGTTTACAATAGTATTGGAGTTATTATATGTTGGAATGAGCCACTACCACATATTCTATCCCATTTTGCTTATTTCTCTGATACTTACGTGGGTGAGAGTCCATACATATGCATGTAGAAAGTATATGTATAATATGTATGTATAAGTTTATGTATTTGTATATATGTGTGTATGTACATATATGACATATTTATGTATGTACCTCTTGGTATTAATGAACGTTATAGTAAATCATATTCATGGTTTTCAAATTATTGAGTAATACACATTTAATTTTATTTTGGATTTAGATTCATTATTGTTTATAAATGTTGACGTTGGTTTTCTTAGAAACATTGAATACCTTCTAGTTTCTACTAGTATTACTTATAATAAACTTGTTCATTATGCATGAATTGTTCTTGCCTTGGTCATGCTAATATATTTTCCTGGATACTTTCTAGTAATATTTACCTATGATAAAGTTGTTATGAATTCTTCTGTTGTCTTTGCTAACATATTTTTCTGGCTCGTCATTTGCAGGGACTACTGTGGAAGTCAAGCTTACTATATTTCGTTTTAGATGCTTGTATCCATTCTGCTAAGTTTACTTGATAATCGTACTCTCTATATACAAACCTATTTGTCTTTACCCAAGACCTTGACGACAGAAGACAGGTATTCTCTCTTGAAGAGCAATAAGATCTGTTTGGATTCATCCGGAAGTCTTGTTGTATCAATTGTGTCATGCGGAAAGGTGATTATAGTTTAGTAGTACCAAATGGCTTAACAACCATTGACTTATAACACGACTTTCAAACTGCTGATTGTAATTTTTTTACTTCAATTGTTTTGTTAATAGGTGCTATTGGATGTTCTATTGGGAAATTTAATACTTGTATCTGTTTTTCTTCTGGGAACTATATTTATGCTCCATTTATCATTTGACAAAATCAGGTTGGTTTTTACTCCTGTTATAATTTATCAACCAATAACTATTCTATATTTGTTCTTAATTTGTTACCAAATGATCTGTTATTTGTAAATATGATCTTGATTCCGATCTTGTTGATAATTTTTCTTGTTATTTTTTATTTAAACAATTGATGTGGTATTATGACAGTTGGAAAATATAGCCATTTGTTAGTTGCATTATTTTGCTATCCTCTTTTTTATCAGCTTCGTGCTGTTGTCATAATCCAGCATTAATTTTGATTTTAATCAGGTTGTTGATGGTATTCCTTTGCATTTTTTAGTGTTCACTCAGTATCTAAGATGTTATTGTTCTCTTTCAGGTGCAGACAAATTTTTCTGGCAATTCTTATTTCCAGCTACTTTAGGTTATATTTGATTGCAATGATGGTTCGTACTTTTCTTCTTCTTTAAGTCTAAATAATGAGTTTATAAAGATGAGAAAATTTTCTTATAGCTTTCCTGATACTTGTTGGTTTTGCTCAGTTATGTATTTGTTTCTCTCAACAGGTCTGGGAGTTTCCATCTTCTGTTATTTTCATCATTGATATGTTTGCTCTATCATCAAATACACTGGCTTTAGGAGGTTAGTTTCAACATTTATAGCATATAAATTCATTTCTCACTATGATCATGATGTTTTTTATTTAAGACAGGTACAAATCCTACACTTCAAATATATGTGAAAGTTAACTTTACTTTCCTTTTTTATATAAGGTCTTGGCCTGCATGATGTGAACAACTAAGCTTTTACAAAATGAATTTTTAGTATCACAAGCACACTTTGTCCTCTCACTCTTTTGTTAGTTCGTCAATCACTCCTTGTTTGTTAAATATGCAGTTCAATCCATCATATATAAAATGCAACAACTCTCTAAAACCTAAATATATTCATATTCACATTGAATCAACAGACAGGTGTTGTTAATCAATAACTTTTTGCAAACTATAATTTGCAAAAGATTTGATCGTGCAATCTTAATCCCAAATGCCTAAGCAATTATAAAAAGAACCCCCAATTTTTAGTATTGTGCTGTTTTCCCAAGAAGAGGAAATAAGAAGGAAAGGGAGGGAAGAAAAAAGAAAAAGAAAAAGAAATAGATTTTAAAAAGTATAGAGATGAATATTTAGGTTATAAATGTTTCTCATATTTAGGTCATTCCTTTTCTTCTTTCCTATTTTCTCTTCTTAGGAAAATCAGCAAGCACAAGCTAGGTCTACATCTAACACTCCTCCCTCCAATGTACTAGCAAATTAAGCTTCACACTTAATCCCAATTGCATGAGTGCGAAAGTGACCTAGAAGATCAACAGCAGAACTGGATCCATGATTGATAATAGCAATGCGAAAACTCAAAGATCCAGAGTCGATCCAAACATCAAAGAAATAACTATATAATAACTGAACCGAAAGTTCAGTATACATAGGGTTGAACTATGCTCTTAATTTAGGTACCTTTGTACCTGCAAACCAGATCTATGACATAATGAAACTGAACATCCACATTTTCGAGTTTATAGCATTTGCCAGTGCATGTTGCGTGCTGCCAAGCGGCCATATCTGTTACTTCATGGTTGTAACAAATTGCCTCTTTTAATAAGTGCAGTCATAGTATATATCCTGTGTAAACTATTTGTCTGTTCTTCATATTATGTTCGTACATCTTCTGAAGTCTTTGCAATTCTCTCTCTACAGTGGTGACAGAATCAAGCACTGCTGGTTGCCTTGGAGTGTGCTTTGGTGCACATGCAACCAAGTTTTTTATTAATCATTGGCTATTGCATCAAGTATCCGGTGCGTATCTTTAATTTCTAGTGTGAGATGTTGAAATCCTCGAACTATTGTATTAAGGGATTGCCTATAATATGCTTCTTCTAAAATATGGTAAAATTTTCACTCTCATAAGAAATGGATAAAATCTTAGCCTTTGCCTCAAAACTATTGCCTCAGTAAGTAAAAAAAAAAAGCCGTCTCACTCTAATCAACTCATTTTTTTTTAGTGACCTAAGGAACTCCATCTTGGTATTTCTCTCTTCAGATGCTCTACGAAACTGTCACACCATAATCTCAATCATTAAAGTGTAACTTTTATACTGAAAATCAAAACCATGCTGTGTAACAAAATCAACTAACTATTACATTGTCTTTAATCAGAAATACATGCTGCATTAATCCTAGAACTGAAAATTATATGACTAAAATTATTATAGTTGAATTGTCTATTACAATTAGCAAACTTCTAATTAACTGCAATCTGACTAAAAAGGAAAGGCCAAAATGTGTATCCTGAATCAAATGTAAGTTGCTTGCTCCTAGACAATGTATCGTGATCTGAGTTTGGTTCTGAAAAATAACAACAAATCTCTCACAGGTCCACAACATTGCTAAGCCCTGTTGGTAATTACGGGTGAACATTAAAATTTTGACAAAACTACATACCAGAAAAATCCAAAACCAATTCCCCGCCAGAGAGAGAGATCAAACAGTGTCAGGCTTGGTTCAGGCCGGTCCGGCTCAAAGCTCAGTGGGCCAAGCACCAGCCCAAGCCCATGCTACCCGAGACTAAACCCAAACGCACATCATCGGGATGGAGCCCGATTTGCCCGGTCAACGGAACATGTTGACCCCAAAATCAGAGGAAGCGACGATGTTGCGTCGTCTTCTTCCCCGAGAGACGCGGGCGCGAGTGGACGGCGCAAGCGGCGCGGCGACCATGTCTCAGCAATCTTCTCCGACGCGAAGGCGAGGTCGCCTTCTCCGCAAGATTTGGACGCCAAGGACGATGGCTACGATTTAGGGCGCAGTGGGAGCACAATTCTCGGACACGGACATAGCGAGATAGCGGGCATAGAGCTCGGATGTGGCGCATCCCTTTAAAACCACGAAGAGGGAGCGAGCAGAGGGAGATGAGATCGGGGAGCGACATCGGTAAGCGGCGAAGCATCGCGACCAAGCTTGGAGGAGAGCTTGAGAGAGTGATCGGCGAGTGCACTATAACCGGAACCACGGGGTTCCGGCGAGGGAGGGATTGAGGGCGTCAGCAGCCAGGGGGTCACCGACGACGAGAGGAGGTTTTTGTAGCTTGAAACAGTGAATCAAAGCTTTTCCTCTTCTCCTATCCCTTCCTCTGTTCTGAGCTTGCGGCGCTACTCATCATCTTCGGCGAGGCTTTTGACAGCACGCGACTGCCGGACGACGGTACAGTGGGCGGAGGGGGAAGCAGGCGGCTTTCCCGGCCATCCTGTCCATCTTCCCCGGCACAGAAACGGCGGCAATGGATGAACAAACGCAGTGTGCGTTCGGCTCGTTGCGAAGAAGACGACAGCAACACCTCGTTTCAATAGTGTTCGAAACGAGGCAACGTTGACTCTGGTCAAAATCCAGAGCGAACGGCGAAATTGGGAAGCTGACATCGGCGTGACGTCAGCCAAGAGAATTCGGCGCGCGGCGAAGGAAATTCGAACACTGACGTCAGCAAGGGTGATTAATCCGAGCAATGGTCAAATCTAGGGTTTGACAAGAGGTATTATTTTGAATTGGGATTCCTTCCGGCTTTCCGAAATTAGGGTTAGAGTTTTCCGATATTTTCTGAGTGACCTTGTAATTTAGGGAGAAAATTTAATCGGGGAGTTAGGGTTTTTGATTTGGGGAAGAATTTTACCCGGAAACCCTAGGGAGTTCACGCCTTGGTGTTTCGCCGGACAACCCTAAGACATCAGTTTAGGGCTGATCTGACCGGGGCATGACAATTGGTATCAGGGCTGGTTTTCTGTGGGTCCATACCCACAGGTTGAAGGACACGTCGAAGGGTTAACGTGCTACAGCGAACACTGCACCTTCACCTGCGAAGGTGAAGAAAGGTTTGAAGTTTCAGAAGATCACCCACACTGCTAGAGGAGCGTCAGAGGATGTGTGGCCCAAGCAGGAAAAGGGTAAAGCCAAGGTGGAGACTAAGCCTGAGGAGATGGCGAACCACGGTGATCGTATCGCACAGATCGAGCAAGTGCTCGATCTAACTGGTGATGGGGACAACGGGATGATTCCCCAGGTGGAGAGTCTTCAGAGTACAGTGGAGACTCAAAGATTATAGATCCAGACTCAGAAGTTGCAAATTCCTGCAGCAGACTCTGGAGGGTCTGATCGATCTGTCAGAGCAGATGGCTCGCATGAAGGAGGATATGCATGCAGAGATCACGGTATTGCGTTTGACCCTAACGCAAGTATCACGATCGATGGCAACACCGGCGGAGCAGGAGACTCCTAAGCCGAAAGTACGTGTACCTAAGCCAGCGACGTAAGGGGGGGGGGGGTGATCGTCTAGAGAAGTGGAAAACTTCATCGAGGACATGGAACAGTTGTTCTCTGCTAGTCGTGTTCCAGAAGAAGACCGGGTGCGTGTATGCATCACATACCTCACAGGCGACGCAAAACTTTGGTGGAGAACCAAAGTCAGCTCGACATCAGGGGCTACTAGAAGGCCTTCCGTGAGGAACTACGACAGCAGTTCCTTCCCGGAAACTCGGCGGACCAAGCTCGTGGGAAGATGGATTGGCTGAGGCATACTGGGTCGATCCAGGAGTACGTTAGGGCGTTCTCCGCGTTGATGCTGGAGCTACTAGACATGGCGGAAAGTGACAGGAAGTATCTCTTCATCCGGAACCTTCAGCCATGGGCGGAAGCGGAGGTTCGACGGCACTCCCCACTCGACTGGAGGGTGGCTGCGGCGGTGGCCGAATCTTTGGTGGATAATCATAAATTCAAAACACCACCACCAAAGAAACAGCGGTCACCACCGAAGCGCGGCTCCCCACGGACCCCACCGAATGCTAGAGTTCCATAAAGAGGTAGACCCTTATTTCGACAGAACAGAGGTTCACCGGGATGATGGAAGACAAATTGTCCTGCGGGAAGGACGAATGCAGAGCACAAGTCACAGGGTTGCTTCTTGTGTGGTGGTCCTCACTGGCTGAGGGAGTGCCCCTCAAGATAGAAACTCATGGCGATGGTAGTGCAGGAACCAACTGAGGAAGCCTACGATCACACGGAGGAGGTGAGGATCGGTGCTCTGAGGATTAGAGCGATGGTGGCCAGAGATCTGCCCGTCACGGACATCGAGGGTGATGTCCAAGTTGGGCGGGGGAGAATTGTCAGACCTGGTTCAGGTCGGTCCGGCTCAAAGCCCAGTGGGCCAAGCACCAGCCCAAGCCCATGCTACTCGAGACTAAACCCAAACGCACATCATCGGGATGGAGCCCGATTTGCCCGGTCAACGGAACATGTTGACCCCAAAATCAGAGGAAGCGATGATGCTACATCATCTTCTTCCCCGAGAGACGCGGGCGCGAGTGGACGACGCAAGCGGCGCGGCTACCATGTCTCAGCAATCTTCTTGGACGTAGAGGCGAGGTCGCCTTCTCCGCAAGATCCGGCGCGAGACAGTGAGCGTAGAGCTCGGACGTGGCGCATCCCTTTAAAACCACCAAGAGGGAGCAAGCAGAGGGAGATGAGATTGGGGAGCGACATCGGTAAGCGGCGAAGCATCACGACCAAGCTTGGAGGAGAGCTTGAGAGAGTGATCGGCGAGTGCACTGTAACCGGAACTAGGGGGTTTCGGCGAGGGAGGGATTGAGGGCGTCGGCGGCCAGGGGGTCACTGATGACGAGAGGAGGTTTTTGTAGCTTGAAACAGTGAATCAAAGCTTTTCCTCTTCTCCTATCTCTTCCTCTGTTCCGAGCTTGCGGCGCTACTTCTCATCGTCTTCGGCGAGGCTTCCGATGGCACACGGCTACCGGACGACGGTACAGTGGGCTGAGGGGGAAGCAGGCGGCTTTCCCGGCCATCCTGTCCATCTTCCCGGCACAGAAACGGCGGTGGCGGACGAACAAATGTAGCGTGCATTCGGCTCGTCGCGAAGAAGACGATAGCAACACCTCGTTTTGATAGCGTTCGAAACGAGGCAACATTGACTGTAGTCAAAATCCAGAGCGAACGACAAAATTGGGAAGCTAGCGCGCGACGAAGGAAATTTGGACACTGACGTCAGCAAGGGTGATTAATCCAAGCAACGGTCAAATCTAGGGTTTGACCAGAGGTATTATTTTGAATTGGGATTCCTTCCGGCTTTCCGAAATTAGGGTTAGGATTTTCCTATATTTTCTGAGCAACCTTGTAATTTGGGGAGAAAATTTAATCGGGGAGTTAGGGTTTCTGATTTGGGGAAGAATTTTACTCGGAAACCCTAGGGAGTTCACGCCTTGGTGTTCCGCTTGACAATCCTAAGACACCAGTTTAGGGCTGGTCCGACCGGGGCGTGACAAATAGGATGGATAGAGTTACCCTTATTCTATGACTTGGTGATGTCGACCGCTGCTAGACCCAAGAGTTGTAGAACTCTGGCAAGGTCTCCAACACACGCCAGCCATTGGTTTGGGGTGAACCATAGCCAAAGGTTGACTCATGGCAAGCTTCCAACTTGTGGCTACACTTGTCACAAACGATCTAATACAACCACAGTGCTATCGCTGTTGATCTCTCTAATTGATGCAAACATGAACTGAAACACCACAAAATGACTAGAAGAGGGTATTTACCTAGAAGTGATATTAGGTAATACGCACTTCATCGGCTTCACAAGTAGTTGAAACGTCATATGGTGTAGCTTCGTCTTCGATGAGCTCTCGAATCATGGAGCCAGGGATGAGTTTCTACACTCCAATTGTGTTGAAACTCAATAGGGTTCGGACGAGGTTTTTCTCAAATAAAACCATGTCTCTTGCCTGAAATAGCAATGATCCGCTCAAAATTGCATAGTTATGATCTAAGCTATGGGTTTGCCTTTCTGTTTAGCTTTGCTGCACTTGGGTTTTGTTTTTCTTATTCTTTTATTAAATAATAAAAATTCATAAAAAATTGGAAAAATCCCCAAAATCACAAAAATTATAAAGTTATATTTCTGAATTTCTAAAATACTTTTGGATGCGAAAATCCAATATTTGGGCATAACATTAAGACGTTGGCGTGAAATAGTCAAGGGAGGAAATGACTTTTTGCTTCTTATGTCCTTAAGCAGACCTCGATAATTGTTTTGTGGATAGGTTGTGAACAGACTGACATGATATAGTCAAGGGGGAAAATGACTTTTTGCCCCTTAACTGTCCTCAGAAAGACCGCTACTATTGTTTTGTGATATAGGTTGTGCATCTATCTGTGTTAATGGCTGCTTTTATTGATACTTGTGCAGGCTAGGCGACAACCGATGAGGTTAATGGAACATCAGATGCGAATGCTTTTGCGTGATGATTAAGCTCTGGCCTTTGACTAAGGTTGGAAGGATCTCATGGTGCAACCCAAGTCCGGTGTTCATAAAATTTATCATTGGTACAAGTTTCTTTCGCCTGTGAAGTTAATGAGAACGGAGAGAAGTTGATCAGAGCGGATGTGCGATTTGAAGTGCATCAGACATTGTTACCATGTGTGGTATACTTTCTGTTTTCCCTCTGTAGGCAGTTCGGTCGATATTGGTGCTCATTTGTCTGTAGCATGTCAAAAATGACGCATCTGCAATATACGATTAGTATCCTCTGAGGACAAAAAAACAGTGGAATAGTTGCAGCGAACACTTATAAGGATAAATGCAAGGATTCCCGTAATTTGATAACTTAGAATGAAATGTTTTCTTATATTTGGTGACTTATATCATCTTCCATCCAGATCTTAGATTATGTGAAATACTTCCTAATTGTTTATTCTAAGTGTTATGATCAATTTTATCTTAGTGCACCTTGCATTTCTCATCTTAGGTCAATATTCCTTGAGCAATTGACTCTTAGGCCCTATTTACTTGCGTGGACGGAAATGTAGAGAGGAGGAAAAGCCAGGAGGGATGGAAAAAGGGAGGAGGGAAATAAAATGAATCACGTGACTTTCATGTGTTCAGATTAGAAAGGGGAGCATCAACGACAGTGGAAGAGAGATATCGTCGCTCGCGGCAGTGTCAGCGAGCGTGGCGAGTAGGCGAGGAGGAAGATAGGTGGCAAGTTAGTGCGGCGACCAAAGAAACGAGCAGCGAGCGTCGACGAGTGGCGAGCGGGCTGTTGAACCATGCATTCTTTCTAAAAAATCTGGATTCAACTAAGAAGGAAATACACAGAAGCATTTTTTTTAGGAAAATGGCGGGAAGCACAAAGGCTCCTTACCCTACATAAAATTGACCTACTCCTAAGATTCAGAAAAAAAGGGCTTACCAATTTCAGGACACCAAGCGGTTCTTTTAGAAAGAATTTCGACTCCTCATTCCAAACAGGGAAGAGACAGCTATTAATGACCTTTGTCTTTGCAAGCTGGCCAAAAAAAAAAGAAACATAAAAGGATTTCAGTCTCGCAAATTAACCAGTATAACTATTTGGGTAAGATGGAGCAAAAGGTCCAGATCATCCTGAAATGGTTGCAGTTTGGGCCGCATTAAATACAGGATTCCCGTTGCAAGCAAACGCCAGCATCTACTGGACCCAAAAATTACAGGTGCTTCGCCAAGAATGAAAGGATATCTGATAAATCACAAGAAGCAATCTACAAGTGCTAAACTGCATATCCAGATAAAGCAATAACTCTTCTTTGTTAGCCCAAGAAACCACTAGATGAGTATGGGAACTTGGGAAGCAAAACTCCTGACAATGTGGTTTAAGTGATCTATGCAGGACCAAACTTTGAGCTACTTCATTTAATTTACAAATATGATAAGTGAAAAAAAAAAAAGGAAAAAGAAAACATATTTACTTTCTGAATCAAGTTGGAAGAAGGATACATCAATAAATCAGCTCAGAAAAGTAAATTTCATCCTCATGGCCTACAGATAAGCTACTTCAAATTAAATGGAATGAGGTTGGAGCAACACACCTGGTTTCCAACCATACACGCATACACGCACCAGGCTAGGCAAAAAACAAAAAGACACAAATAAAACTGCATGAACCAAATTACAAGATACAAAAAAAAACGATTAACTTTGAGAAGAGCAAAGCAGAATCCTTTACCAGGTCAGGCCAAACGCTGATGGTACATGCTTCCACAGTGTTCAATAAGCGTTCGTTTGGGCCGTGCTGCAAAAATATATCAGATTCATGAGCTTAAGGGCGGTTATTCCCTCTCTGGCTGAAGCCCAATAGATTGAAAACAAAGACACTGTGAGGCTTCAAGTAGAACAGAATATTAAGGAATAAATGACATTCTATTTCAAAAAAAAAGGGTCCACAGTCTTATGTTGAATTGACAAAGAAAGTGCAGATTATGAAAAGGAACCCATGCTGAGAAATTCATCCCTCCGAACTGAGAAAGTCAATAGTAAGGGAGTTGATCTCGATCCAAATATTCTTCCAACTAAAAGTGAACGCATGGAGGGCCCGGAGACAGATTACATGTGCGAAGTGTAACTTAAAAAGTTTCAAGCTTGGTCTCTTGAGTACAGGGCAGGAAAAATTGTTACCATCAAGAATGCTTGCAGTCAATAGCGTCAATATCACGAGAGATGCATAGAAGGGACATCTGAATATCACCTGTCACTTGGTCTTGTAAAGAAGAATATCAGGAAGTACTCCCAAGCTCACGTCCTCTATCGAGGATAATGAACCATGTTGGTAATGGTTTCCCAGTGGTTGTCCCAAGATGTAGTCAGGATAACAAAAGTCCCAGTTCAAGAATTGTATACCAGTGCAGTTTTTTTAGGACACTTGAAGAACTTTCGAAGTCTTTAGAAATCAAGGTCCCAGCCTTACCAGCCATTCCTATCCTAAAAAAAAAAAACTGAAGAAAAGACTTCTATGAAGACGCGGCTGGAAAATCAGCTATCAATGGTACAACCAAATGCTGATTCTGCAAAAACACACACAGCGGTTTTGTTTTCGGTGGAGGGTACAGCCATTAAAGATAAGGGGTGGCCACTGTCCAAAAGAAGGGAATGGAAAGAACATTGGCAGTGGCCAGCAATGAAGGAAAAGACAAAACAGAGAAGAGCAGGTGTTCAGGGTCGACAAGGAAAGAGGGGGAAAAGGGCAGAAAAGGTAATCCATAAAAGAAGTAATAAAAATAAATAAACAGATAAAAAAAAAGGGAGAAAACCTGCGGTCTATAAAAAGGGGAGGGAGGTAAGCAAAAAGAGGCAGGCGGGATAGACATCACAAGGAACAAGGGAAGAAAGGAGGACACAGAGGTAGAAGGAGGTAAGGAAACAAGGAATCCCCTATGTTCGTTTTCTTTTAGGCCTCATGGTTGCACTAAGCAACCTGGCATCACAAAGACACACACCACTCTTTCTTGGATTGTTCGTTTTCTTTTTTTAGTTAGGCCTCATGGTTGCACTAAGCAACCTGGCATCATGAAGAGCAGATATACCCTACTTCTCTCCGTTCCCTTAAGCTCTAAGCACATTGAACGCTCTACGGATCATACTGAGTAAGAAAAGGGGGTAAGAGATGGGTTGTGGGGATGAAGGTATGCGGATCAAAAGAAACCAAAAAAAAAAAGAAAAAAAAAGCAAGCAAAAAAAAACAACGACAACAGGGGAGAAGGACCCCATAAGCCAAAAGATGCTGTATGAAGAACAAGAAAATACCTGGGCCAAGCGTTTGCTCCCCTTTCTTGCCTACTCGGACTCCCTCAAAAGAAAATAAGCTCAGAATTTTCTTGCCGCTGTTGCCGCAAGGAAGATGCGAAGGAACTGGTTTCTAATCCAACTGTAATAAGATAAGAGAGATAGATAAAAAAAACGAGGGGAAGAAGAACGTGAATATTGATAAGAAGCTTACAAGGTGGCGGTGTTTAATACGAACCAGAGAAGAAGTCAAAAAAAAAGGAGAACTAAAAATGATCATAATAGAATTTCGGAGAGAACCTGATGAAGAGCGCGCACTCCCCTCTGTGAGAATCCCCTTTGTTTCGAAGACACTACGATCTAAGCGATGGTGGGGGAGCGAAAGATGGTCTTGTTTCTCTCAAAGAAAAGGAAGTCCACAACGATGAAGTCCAGCCGTCCTTTCGTCTGACCAAGGGAACACAGATGCCATAAACATGATAACAAAAATAGTCTGCATGCAAGGAAGTTACCTAAAGTTACCACAGTCTCCACGACCGTTTGGGCAGAAGCTACAAGCTAGTGACGCCGCTGCTTCGAGAAACAGGCGGACGTCCTACGCTTTCCTCTCCTTTGTGTTTGCCATACATCCGCTGACGCATCTGCAAAATAGGAGAAGCCGAATTCCAGATCGTCCCTCTGCCACCATGGCTTCATCGACCGCCGTCCCTTGCAGCCGTATTGCAACCGCAAAACTCATCCCAAGAAGCGCCGCCGACACCAGCTTCCCGTTAATCGTCGACGAGAATCCGAAGGCGCCAAAGACAGGATGAACCCTTCCCCAGTGATCTTGTTCGCCGCCGCTCATTTCGGAAAGTGTCGCCGGCATTGGCTTCTCACTAATCGCCGGCGGGAACCTGGAAGCGCCGAAAATAGGGTGAAAACCCCCACCGATCTCGCTCGTCAAAGGGGATTTCTACGGAAAAGGAAAAGGCACAAAGTTCGCTGAGCAGCAACGGGAGGCGACTTGCCATAAAAAAATAAATAAATAATAGTGGAAAAGGCACAAAGTTCGCTGAGCAGCAACGGGAGGCGACTTGCCATAAAAAAAAATAAATAAATAATAGTGGAAAAGGCACAAAGTTCGCTGAGCAGCAATGGGATGCGACTTGCCATAAAAAAATAAATAAATAATAGTGGAAAAGGCACAAAGTTCGCTGAGCAGCAATGGGATGCAACTTGCCATGAATAAAAAAAAATATAAAAAAAGAAAATAATAGAATATAATTTCTCAAAACAGTTGACTAGGGATGACTGGGGACGCGGCAGCATGATGACAGGTAACTTTCACGCAAAAAAAAGAGACCATGTTTATACGATGACTAATGGTTTAGTCACCTATGCGCCGGGTTGGAGTTAGCTCGACGTCGAATTTAACTAAGTATCAAAACGCTCTAGACGTTCACAAAAATAATAATAATATTATTGAAGGCTTTAGCGCATCATGACGAAATGTTGATTGGGAGGTGCGTACGTCGACGTTCATCGTCGGGGCGTAGCTCCTCAATATGACGTTGTATTCGTTAAAGTTTAAATATTAAACTTCCGAATCAAATTATCCATCACGCCATCAAGGCCGGATAAATTTCCAAATCAAATTATCCACCACGCCATCAAGGCCGGATAAATTTCCAAATCAAATTATCCACCACGCCGTAAGGCCGGATAAATTTCCAGATCAAATTATCCATCACGCCGTGAGGCCGGATAAATCTCCAAATCAAATTATCCATCACGCCGTAAGGCCGGATAAATTTCCAGATCAAATTATCCACCACGCCATAAGGCCGGATAAATCTCCAAATCAAATTATCCATCACGCCATCAAGGCCGGATAAATTTCCAAATCAAATTGTCCACCACGCCGTGAGGCCGGATAAATCTCCAAATCAAATTATCCACCACGCCGTAAGGCCGGATAAATCTCCAAATCAAATTATCCATCACGCCATCAAGGCCGGATAAATTTCCAAATCAAATTATCCACCACGCCGTAAGGCCGGATAAATTTCCAAATCAAATTGTCCACCACGCCGTAAGGCCGGGTAAATTCCAAATCAAATTACCCACTACGCCGCGAGGCCGGATAAATTCCCAAATCAAATTATCCAGCATGCTGTAAGGCCGGATAAACTTCCAAATCAAATTATCCATTACGCCGTGAGGCCGGATAACTTTCAAATCAAATTATCCATCACGCCGCAAGGCCGGATAAATTCCAAAACCAAATTATCCAACACGCCGCAAGGCCGGATAAATTCCAAAACCAAATCATCCAATACGCCGCAAGGCTCGACAAAACCCCAAACCCAATTATCCAATACGCCGTCGAGGCCGAATAATCTTTCTCTACTTCAAGTCATCCAACGCGCCATCAAGGCCGGGTGATCTTTCCAGTCCAATATCCAACACGCCTTAATGTATTACGATGGAATATCGTTTGGGAGGTGCGTACGTCGATGTTTACCATCGGGGCGTAGCTCCTCGATATAACGTTGTACTGCCTGGGCCGGATATTACCCAACACGCCGTTACAAGACTAAAGTTCGACGAACACAAATTGTCCATGTTGTTGGAAACTCTTTTTCTCTTATCATGTCGAAATGTGTATCACGTCAAATCAAATTTATGAATGAAGTTTATAAATGGCATCATCTGATTATCGCGCTTATCTTATTGCGTATTATAGATCTCTTAATCAAAGGTTCCCTAATTTTAGGGGTAATTAACAATGAGCGCTTGCGCTCATTGGAAGCCAGAGCCCATTAAACAAAAAGCCTTATTAATTTAAGGTGGATTTGAAACGGTCACGATACATTCCCAATGTAACAAAAAAAAAGACCCCACAAATTCTGGCACGCCCGGTGGGACCGGCTTCTCCTTTCATCTCTGAGATCTATATTATGTGACCTTCTTTGCCCTTATGATAGCAAGGAAGAATCTCCATTCAGTTGGAGGAGCACCTGGGCTTTTACCCCTTGATTTGTCAACTACAATTGGGGCAAAGAACATATGCTTTGATTCCATGGTTGAGGCTCCAATTTCTTCCACACATGGATGACTACAAGTCATCAAGCAAAGGTTGGATCACTGTTCGCAACCTAAAAAAACTGTAAGCGCAACAAGCACTTCGGATCAAAGACGACTCACCTCAAAATGGGGGCACCTCTGATAGCGCGAATGACTCCTCTTTCGTGAAGGGCTTTTGTACCATAACTGAGATTATCATCATAGGGTGGAACATTACTCGTTGTGACGAGAAGAGAGTTGACTCAAGTGATATCATCATCTTGAAGATTGGGGTCTATGTCAAAATGTTGATCAACGATGCGACAGATGTCGAAGAAACCATTTGTAATCACAATCAGGATGGGGGCATCCAATTAATTCCCCTACCCGCTTCAAGAAATTCTCTTTTCACATTCGTGCCTGATATCCAAAGATGAAGTCGAGACATTAGCGAAGGAAGAAATGCAAAGATTGACAAGCAAAAGTCGATCCTAGTTAAGCGGCGATAGGATCAGAAACACTAAGTCCGTTTATGGCTGGCAGTTTGCCAATAACTGTAAGCTCCTGACATCAAAAAAAAAAGGGGGGGGGGGGGTTCCTGCTCTGCTAGATGGTTTAACTGGTGACACCAGAATAATTACAAAAAACTGACAAAGCAGATGATTCACAACCCTAAAGTGAATCTCCAAGGTCTTCTACTATGTATGCTGTTCTATCTAGGCCACTTGTACCACCTGATTTTGCTAGTACAGCGTTGGACAAAAACCTTCCTGCTCAATCTTCAAGCACTTCTTTGATATCAGAGGTTAGTTTCGCAGGTACTTTGGCCAACCAAACCCCAGATATGACTGTAAATGATCAGGAAAAGGGGCACCCAATCTGCTGTGCGCCTGGATAATATCATTGTAAAAAATGATCCTGTGTCTCTTCTTGGGAACAATGAAGAAAAATTCGCCCTTCCACAGTCTGACGTTAAAGTCTATAAACCGGCAATGGGAGTTGAAAACATATCTACAATCTCCGGCCTCCAAGAAGTCAATACTATTTCGGAAGATGTCACAAAAATGACGCACCTCCTGACCATGAAAAAGAGAGGTTTGAACTTAGAAATTCGCTTTTGCAGAATGGCTCTGTGTCAATTCTGGAAAATTACTCAATGGTACTCTATCGAAACCTGCTAGTACTTCAACCACTTCCTTTGTGAAATGAGAATTGATAAGCAGACTCCAGGCTGTTGAGAAACTTGTTGTAAATGAAGAGGCAAATTTCTGCAGCAATTTGATTGAAATCCGTAACAGCATGAATGGTGTTTTTGAGAGGCTGTGCCCTCTTAAACCTTTGGTGGACTGTGCCATCTGGTGGAAGATCCTTGTACTGAACATGAATCCCTAGAGGAAAAGGCTTCTAATTTGGGCACTGAACCACTAAGAGAGCTTGAAGATAAAGAAGTGGAAATTCTTCACATTAAGGAGGATGAGCTTGAAGATAAAAAAAAGTGGAAATTCATGACATTAAAGAAGATGAGCTTCAAGATAAAGAAGTGAACATCCATGACATTAAGGAAGATGAGAATGAAGATATTCATGTAACTCAGTCTCTTGTCCAGTTCCTGGAAGGTTTTCTACAGACTAGTCCAGTTCCTGGAAGGTTTTCTACAGACTAAGGCAGATTCCTCATTGTTCCTCATTGTATTACACTTCAGAAAAGATTGAGGACCCAATGGTGACTAATACATTTGGAGAGAAAGGATCAGCACCCCAGGAAGTAGAAAAGAAGAGAGAAGACTATATCCGAAAGATGGTTCTTCTCATAGGGGAATTGGTGAATGTTACTGCAATAAGAAATGAGGAGATCCAATGTCTGAGGAAACAGTTGGCATCTTTGAAACCGAGGTCTCGTGATTCTGTGGTATACTTGGATACCGCAAGCATGAATAAAGATCTAGAACTTGAGATGCCTGCAGATCTGAAGTCTGAAGTTTCCACTCAAAGAGATTCATCGGTTCAAGACATCAATGTCGACTGTGTCAATGAGGAAAAGGCCACTTCCCCTATGGAAGACAAACCTAAAAGGGACATTAACAGTTTGCTTGGCAATAATTTAGAATTTTGGCTGAGGTTCAGCACAACATATCATTACATAGAGCGGCTCAAAGCCAAATATGCTGAGATACAAACTGATATTAGTAAGTTGGAGGAGGACAAGTCAAGAGAAGTCAATGACACAGCTGTTGGCTATCAGGAGGCAAAACCTGAATCAGAACCGGTTATGAAGAGACTGAGAGACTTGAAGGGTGAACTCCAGGTTTGGTCCGAGCAAAGCATACTGTTGAGAGGAGAGCTGTAAAGGAGATTCTTATCTCTAAACAACATAAAAGAGGAGCTATCAAGTGTCGTCAGTGCAAGCTCAACGTCTGGGGAAGCAAAGTTCACTTCTCAACAAGCTAGCAATACGAATACAATATCAAAAAAGGGAGAACAGTGTAACCTCTCAATATCACATGCGCAGCCTACATGGCACAAACACAACACCATGCAAATCATCGCGACCTAAAGGGAAGAAAGCCATCATTGCATCAATCACAACCAACCAAGAACAAAATGATCCTGAATAGGTAAATGATACATCAAAGAGCACAAAACATCCCAAATCGATTCTAGGTCTTCCTCCACGTAGCCCAGGATTCCTTTCAGGTTGCCGTCAGACGCCTCCCTGATAATTTAAGCGACAGATAGTAGTTGAGAGGAACTAATGCATAGACAAGAAATGCTACTCTTGCAATGAACAAGACCAGCCCGGTCGTGACCGAAGACATTTACTTGATTGCTGCCTTAATCTGATCATAAGTAGCAGCTTTCTCGATCCTAACAGTCAGATCCACAACGGAGACATCCACGGTAAGAACACGGAAAGCCATCCCAGTAAGCTTACCATTCAAAGCCGGAAGGACCTTTCCAACAGCCTAGACAATTACAGGGGAAGCATTTATTCTTAAAAAAAAAAAATCCAATCGACTACTGAACCAGTTGCAAGAAATTGAGAATTAAAAGAACTGCAGCAGCCAGCCCAAAATGATACAAGTGAACAAAAATTAATCAAGGGAACGCAATATTTTGTTTTGGTGTGTTTTTACCTTAGCAGCTCCAGTGCTGCTGGGAATAATGTTAAAGCTAGCAGCTCTTCTACCCCTCTAGTCCTTGCTAGAGGGCCCATCAACAGTTTTCTGGGTAGCTGGAAGTCAAGCAAATAGTAGAAAAGCACAACGAATATCAAAGTTGGAAGTCAAAACTATTATCAAGTTACAACAAAGCTAGCAGAAACTGTCAAGACGTTTCACCAATATTTACCAGTAATTGCATGTACTGTGGTCATTAAACCCTCAACAATATCAAACTTGTCATGGGTGACTTGCCATAATTCATACTTCATGTAAAGTCCAAACACATGGCACGGGAAGAGATACACCAATGAGTACAAGACACCCCAAATGTTAAAGTCCAAACACATGATACAGGAAGGGATACATCAAAATACAGAGACACCCCAAAATAAAAAAAATCCAAGCGCATAGCACAAAAGAAACACATCAAAATCCTTTGATTATGCTCTGGAGAGCGCGCCTTCGTTCCTTAATGACAGAAGCAAGTCTACTGCGCTCAACTTCCTTCATCTCGCGCTGAGTCTCTAACGAAGCCCGGTGGACTTCAGTTGCATCAATTAGCTCTGAGTTCTGTGCTTTGGCGGTTTCAATATTCTCCAAATTATCGTCGCAATCTTGCATGTCAGAAATTGCCGCATGTCTCTCCGATAGGAGCCTCTCCCTTTCTTCGTCAATTTGTTCCAGGCGCGCGTCAATTCGCCTCACTTTGGCCCTGGCTGAATCACAAGACCCCATTATAGCATTCTTCTCGATAATCAAACTACTTTGAAGGGACCATAAATCCTCCAGAACGGTTGCCTCTTTGCTGATCTGGGAATCAAGGGCGGCAGTATCCAGACTGGTCAATGAGTCCTGCTCGACCTCAAGTTGCTTCAAGACTCCTACTATCTCTCGACTCAGTCCTTCCCAGGTAGCCTCCAGAGCTTCGAAACTGGTCAAGGTTTGTGAAATGCTATATGAGGAAGCCAAAAACTCTTCTGCCGTGGGAAGTGAGTCCTCGTCACGAAGCGTGCCAAGGTAATCAGAAATGAAGAAACGGGCTGCTCTCTCCTGCGATCGCCGGACTATATCTGAAATCCGAGAGGTAGACGGCCCGGGAGGTGGCGGCATAGTGGTTTCCCGAACCCCGTTCACAGCCCCTGAAACGACAACATGAAACAGACTGTTAAAGAGAATAACGACACATAGCTGGTATATGACAAACCGTGCAGACATGACGAGTTTACCTTTGTCGGGGAATCCATTACGTTGGAATCCACCACAGCCGAAAGAGCGGCCGTCCTCAACACTGGCCTCCCCCATACCTGCCGCCAACAAAGCAGGAATGCCAAAGTGATCCCGTAATACTAAGATCAACCATCCAGTACACAGTATAAACCCAATTGTCATTGCAAAAAGAAATGACTCGCAATCAAGTGCATCAGACTACATGTTAGCAGAAAGAATAGGGAAAACATACCTTCATTGTGCACATTCGCCACCCCTGCAACAACCAACTTGACGCAAGATACCAGACCGGTTGAAGATCCTCCTGCCATCATAACAAATTGCGTATAGTCAAGAAGAGACAAAGATCATGCGCAGCTAAAGAGGCAATATTGGCAATGAAAACTGATTGGAAAGCAAAGCGATATTAAGTCACAAGTATAAAAGATGAAATTCTTCTCCCACTATCATGGTAATACAATGCAGATAAGAAATAAGATGACGGGTGACGAAAATTACCGTCCTCCGTGGCTCCCTCATTCCCTGCGACGGCATCCATACCTTCCGACGCAGGCCCTGAAAATGTCACTAAATGATAATAATAATAAGAACAAAATCCTGCTAAGTGACACAGTCATTAGGACATATGGAGAGGAACTCGTGTCCCTGCTGTTTCTTGAAACATTCTGCCAGTATAAGGAGAAACAAGAAATTACCATCATGCAAAGAAGATACCCCTCCTGCCTCGGGCCCCAACGTACTTGGCGCATGCTTTGGACCTACAAGAAAATCTGACAGTGATCAAACATGAAATCCTTTATCATGTGTAACTTAAACTATAGCATCAAGATGGTAAAAATGATAAATAGAAGGATGTAATTCGAGGACTTTAGGCCTTACTCGTCTCTGAGTCGATCAAGGAATTCCTCGCACTTGCGCCGGTATCAGCTTCCCTCGTCGGTTCCGCCGGCACGTGAACAACTGCACCAAGATCAAATTGTAAGTCAAACGTAAAGAATTCTGTAGTCTATATAACCTGGACAAGCCATACTTCTTTTCAAGGCCCCAATCACATCGTCAGACGAGTCGCTCGGATGATGTTTTAACAGTTCGGCAGTGTCAATGTCATCCATGTCCGCTGCATCATCAGGGAGGTGAGCGTGTACCTGCTCAGCGACTTCGGTTGCAGACCGAACCTCTAAAGAACATAGAACATGAATCAGAAATAATCGCATATATCAGAAATAATTGCCGTATCAAATGAACAAGTGCATAAAAGGGAAATACACGGAATGTCAGATAAGGAAAATAGCACCTGTGATAGTCAACTCGTCCTCGCTCGCCCGCTATGGAGTTGTATCCTCGCCCGGACATCCTTCAACGCTAGGAACATGATCGGATCCTCGTACGTGCCCTACGTCCTGCACCCCAAGTAAAAGTGTCAAGTTGATAATACCGCATATTATAAGAAAAAGGGGAAAGGTAGATGGTACCTCAGATAAGCTAGGCGATGCCGCCCCTAGGCCCAAGATCTTTGGCCGCTTGAGGGATGAAGACTGAGAGGGGTCAAACTCAAAACCGTACGACGATCGACTAGTTGTCCTCTTCAAGAATCTCCGCGGATGGGACTTCTCGGTGAAACCAAACGTGTCTTTGATGTCATAGCTGAAAAGCGCCTTCAAGTGCATGGAGTGCCATCTCAGGTACCCGTAACTGCACCTAGGAACCCGGCCACGGGCCGGGATGGCAAATGATGAATGGGTCCCACGCCGGAGTAGCAAATACCAACAAGAGGCCATCGTCGCGAGGTCGCCTGATAATCTCCCATAATCCAGGACACTCTGAGGGATAGCCTGATCGAAGCCGAATTGGCGAGCACATCTATGAGGATTGTACATTTCTAAAGATGCAAGATTTCCACTCCTGAAGGGTAGCCAGCCTACCCGAATGCTCACAAGGAATTCGGTAGCAAGCCACCCATCCTCAGTCAATACGTCAACGGGATTATCCTGAATATCAGCCTGCTCGCCTAGACATCCTGCTTTGTTTGGAAATATGACCCGATGATGCCCAAAGACCTTGTCCGTGCGAAAAAGTAAGCGTGCCTCAAGATCTCTAAAGCGAACCGGATGAGCCCCAGCAATGCATACCATGAGGGGTAACTTACGCTTCATAGCCTCAGAAGCGGCAGTGGTGTATAACCCTTGAAACTGCAGATTGAACCATCCAAATAGATAATGAAGGGGGATTAGCGTGTTTTGTGAGCCCGGGAAATCAGCGGTGCACGCCTCTCTCAAAGACCGAAATAAATTCGACAACGCCGCCGGGGCCAAGGAAAGACGAACTCCTCGCGCTAGTCTATCAGCCACAATAAATACCTCCGGCCTAATGCGATTCGGGTACTTGTAAGGGACGGCAAAGTAGCATAGCCAGCAAGCTAAAAAGGCCGTAAGGAATGTAACTCGGTCCATTTCCTTTGCCGCGATAGGAGGCCGAAGGGGTGCATCATAGTCCTGCACCAGAATGTTTTCTGAACCAACGCCAAAGGGATCACGCGGCGAAGGGAAGCCGGTCTCGTATGCGGTGCCTAGGTCGACAAAATGTAAAATCCACTGAGTAATGGAAACAGCCCCAGAATACCGATGAAGTAGCTCATAGAAGTGGCGGAATACAGCCTTGAGGGAAGGAGAACATCTAAACTCGCCGGGCGCAGTCTCACCAAAGAGTGCCTTTTCATCCGGCACATGCTCATCATATCGGGCACCTAATATGGGGAGCCCGCAAACGTATCTCATGTCCCAGAGACTCGGGACAATCTCCTCTTCAGAAAGGTAACAGGTGTTGGTGGTCGGACTCCAATGTTCTAAAATGCCCTTTAATAACGTGACGTCATACTCATAATTAAATAATGACAACATGATAGCCTCATGAATCCCGGCCTTCTTAAGAACCTTCCTCTCGCTACGCAAGATGTATCGTGCCCACTCTGCGTAGCCGGGATGGTGCGTGACGCTACCACAAATGTTAAACCGTGAGGCCCACCTCGGTACGCGCCTAGCAGCCATCTCCAAGCCTAGAAAGAAGTTCGACTCTTGGCTGGATGCTCTGGTGTGGGGTTCAAGGCATAAATATAAGTCAGGGCCTTGGTCAAAGATGCGAGACTTGTTCATCACTCCGGTTACATTACGCTCTAGAGGCGTCCAATTTCCACTCTCAAAATGGGGGTGAGGTTTGTACTCTGTTGGCACTAGGGGCATGGACAAGTGACGGGGTATCTTGTTGTGGAATATGTCCCTGCCCTCCAACATTACATCACGCCACTCATGCCATATTCCCCGAAAGTGACCAAGGGAATCATACTTTTTAATATATTCCATAATCGCTTCATCATTGGGTTCGTCCAACGGCATGGAAGCGCGGCGGGACCACAGAAAACCCATGAATGATGCAAAAGGATAAAGACAAAAGAGCCGGAATACCGAGTCAACACCTGGAGCAACAATGAGAATAGTAAGGCAACATATGAACGTTCTGTCTTCCCAACGGTTTTGTATACGCCTTTGCTTATACAAACCCGTTGGGAGGGGCAATTTGTTGAACCATGCATTCTTTCTAAAAAATCTGGATTCAACTAAGAAGGAAATACACAGAAGCATTTTTTTTAGGAAAATGGCGGGAAGCACAAAGGCTCCTTACCCTACATAAAATTGACCTACTCCTAAGATTCAGAAAAAAAGGGCTTACCAATTTCAGGACACCAAGCGGTTCTTTTAGAAAGAATTTCGACTCCTCATTCCAAACAGGGAAGAGACAGCTATTAATGACCTTTGTCTTTGCAAGCTGGCCAAAAAAAAAAGAAACATAAAAGGATTTCAGTCTCGCAAATTAACCAGTATAACTATTTGGGTAAGATGGAGCAAAAGGTCCAGATCATCCTGAAATGGTTGCAGTTTGGGCCGCATTAAATACAGGATTCCCGTTGCAAGCAAACGCCAGCATCTACTGGACCCAAAAATTACAGGTGCTTCGCCAAGAATGAAAGGATATCTGATAAATCACAAGAAGCAATCTACAAGTGCTAAACTGCATATCCAGATAAAGCAATAACTCTTCTTTGTTAGCCCAAGAAGCCACTAGATGAGTATGGGAACTTGGGAAGCAAAACTCCTGACAATGTGGTTTAAGTGATCTATGCAGGACCAAACTTTGAGCTACTTCATTTAATTTACAAATATGATAAGTGAAAAAAAAAAAGGAAAAAGAAAACATATTTACTTTCTGAATCAAGTTGGAAGAAGGATACATCAATAAATCAGCTCAGAAAAGTAAATTTCATCCTCATGGCCTACAGATAAGCTACTTCAAATTAAATGGAATGAGGTTGGAGCAACACACCTGGTTTCCAACCATACACGCATACACGCACCAGGCTAGGCAAAAAACAAAAAGACACAAATAAAACTGCATGAACCAAATTACAAGATACAAAAAAAACGATTAACTTTGAGAAGAGCAAAGCAGAATCCTTTACCAGGTCAGGCCAAACGCTGATGGTACATGCTTCCACAGTGTTCAATAAGCGTTCGTTTGGGCCGTGCTGCAAAAATATATCAGATTCATGAGCTTAAGGGCGGTTATTCCCTCTCTGGCTGAAGCCCAATAGATTGAAAACAAAGACACTGTGAGGCTTCAAGTAGAACAGAATATTAAGGAATAAATGACATTCTATTTCAAAAAAAAGGGTCCACAGTCTTATGTTGAATTGACAAAGAAAGTGCAGATTATGAAAAGGAACCCATGCTGAGAAATTCATCCCTCCGAACTGAGAAAGTCAATAGTAAGGGAGTTGATCTCGATCCAAATATTCTTCCAACTAAAAGTGAACGCATGGAGGGCCCGGAGACAGATTACATGTGCGAAGTGTAACTTAAAAAGTTTCAAGCTTGGTCTCTTGAGTACAGGGCAGGAAAAATTGTTACCATCAAGAATGCTTGCAGTCAATAGCGTCAATATCACGAGAGATGCATAGAAGGGACATCTGAATATCACCTGTCACTTGGTCTTGTAAAGAAGAATATCAGGAAGTACTCCCAAGCTCACGTCCTCTATCGAGGATAATGAACCATGTTGGTAATGGTTTCCCAGTGGTTGTCCCAAGATGTAGTCAGGATAACAAAAGTCCCAGTTCAAGAATTGTATACCAGTGCAGTTTTTTTAGGACACTTGAAGAACTTTCGAAGTCTTTAGAAATCAAGGTCCCAGCCTTACCAGCCATTCCTATCCTAAAAAAAAAAACTGAAGAAAAGACTTCTATGAAGACGCGGCTGGAAAATCAGCTATCAATGGTACAACCAAATGCTGATTCTGCAAAAACACACACAGCGGTTTTGTTTTCGGTGGAGGGTACAGCCATTAAAGATAAGGGGTGGCCACTGTCCAAAAGAAGGGAATGGAAAGAACATTGGCAGTGGCCAGCAATGAAGGAAAAGACAAAACAGAGAAGAGCAGGTGTTCAGGGTCGACAAGGAAAGAGGGGGAAAAGGGCAGAAAAGGTAATCCATAAAAGAAGTAATAAAAATAAATAAACAGATAAAAAAAAAGGGAGAAAACCTGCGGTCTATAAAAAGGGGAGGGAGGTAAGCAAAAAGAGGCAGGCGGGATAGACATCACAAGGAACAAGGGAAGAAAGGAGGACACAGAGGTAGAAGGAGGTAAGGAAACAAGGAATCCCCTCTGTTCGTTTTCTTTTAGGCCTCATGGTTGCACTAAGCAACCTGGCATCACAAAGACACACACCACTCTTTCTTGGATTGTTCGTTTTCTTTTTTTAGTTAGGCCTCATGGTTGCACTAAGCAACCTGGCATCATGAAGAGCAGATATACCCTACTTCTCTCCATTCCCTTAAGCTCTAAGCACATTGAACGCTCTACGGATCATACTGAGTAAGAAAAGGGGGTAAGAGATGGGTTGTGGGGATGAAGGTATGCGGATCAAAAGAAACCAAAAAAAAAAAGAAAAAAAAAGCAAGCAAAAAAAACAACAACAACAGGGGAGAAGGACCCCATAAGCCAAAAGATGCTGTATGAAGAACAAGAAAATACCTGGGCCAAGCGTTTGCTCCCCTTTCTTGCCTACTCGGACTCCCTCAAAAGAAAATAAGCTCAGAATTTTCTTGCCGCTGTTGCCGCAAGGAAGATGCGAAGGAACTGGTTTCTAATCCAACTGTAATAAGATAAGAGAGATAGATAAAAAAAACGAGGGGAAGAAGAACGTGAATATTGATAAGAAGCTTACAAGGTGGCGGTGTTTAATACGAACCAGAGAAGAAGTCAAAAAAAAAGGAGAACTAAAAATGATCATAATAGAATTTCGGAGAGAACCTGATGAAGAGCGCGCACTCCCCTCTGTGAGAATCCCCTTTGTTTCGAAGACACTACGATCTAAGCGATGGTGGGGGAGCGAAAGATGGTCTTGTTTCTCTCAAAGAAAAGGAAGTCCACAACGATGAAGTCCAGCCGTCCTTTCGTCTAACCAAGGGAACACAGATGCCATAAACATGATAACAAAAATAGTCTGCATGCAAGGAAGTTACCTAAAGTTACCACAGTCTCCACGACCGTTTGGGCAGAAGCTACAAGCTAGTGACGCCGCTGCTTCGAGAAACAGGCGGACGTCCTACGCTTTCCTCTCCTTTGTGTTTGCCATACATCCGCTGACGCATCTGCAAAATAGGAGAAGCCGAATTCCAGATCGTCCCTCTGCCACCATGGCTTCATCGACCGCCGTCCCTTGCAGCCGTATTGCAACCGCAAAACTCATCCCAAGAAGCGCCGCCGACACCAGCTTCCCGTTAATCGTCGACGAGAATCCGAAGGCGCCAAAGACAGGATGAACCCTTCCCCAGTGATCTTGTTCGCCGCCGCTCATTTCGGAAAGTGTCGCCGGCATTGGCTTCTCACTAATCGCCGGCGGGAACCTGGAAGCGCCGAAAATAGGGTGAAAACCCCCACCGATCTCGCTCGTCAAAGGGGATTTCTACGGAAAAGGAAAAGGCACAAAGTTCGCTGAGCAGCAACGGGAGGCGACTTGCCATAAAAAAATAAATAAATAATAGTGGAAAAGGCACAAAGTTCGCTGAGCAGCAACGGGAGGCGACTTGCCATAAAAAAAAATAAATAAATAATAGTGGAAAAGGCACAAAGTTCGCTGAGCAGCAATGGGATGCGACTTGCCATAAAAAAATAAATAAATAATAGTGGAAAAGGCACAAAGTTCGCTGAGCAGCAATGGGATGCAACTTGCCATGAATAAAAAAAAATATAAAAAAAGAAAATAATAGAATATAATTTCTCAAAACAGTTGACTAGGGATGACTGGGGACGCGGCAGCATGATGACAGGTAACTTTCACGCAAAAAAAAGAGACCATGTTTATACGATGACTAATGGTTTAGTCACCTATGCGCCGGGTTGGAGTTAGCTCGACGTCGAATTTAACTAAGTATCAAAACGCTCTAGACGTTCACAAAAATAATAATAATATTATTGAAGGCTTTAGCGCATCATGACGAAATGTTGATTGGGAGGTGCGTACGTCGACGTTCATCGTCGGGGCGTAGCTCCTCAATATGACGTTGTATTCGTTAAAGTTTAAATATTAAACTTCCGAATCAAATTATCCATCACGCCATCAAGGCCGGATAAATTTCCAAATCAAATTATCCACCACGCCATCAAGGCCGGATAAATTTCCAAATCAAATTATCCACCACGCCGTAAGGCCGGATAAATTTCCAGATCAAATTATCCATCACGCCGTGAGGCCGGATAAATCTCCAAATCAAATTATCCATCACGTCGTAAGGCCGGATAAATTTCCAGATCAAATTATCCATCACGCCGTGAGGCCGGATAAATCTCCAAATCAAATTATCCACCACGCCGTAAGGCCGGATAAATCTCCAAATCAAATTATCCATCACGCCATCAAGGCCGGATAAATTTCCAAATCAAATTGTCCACCACGCCGTGAGGCCGGATAAATCTCCAAATCAAATTATCCACCACGCCGTAAGGCCGGATAAATCTCCAAATCAAATTATCCATCACGCCATCAAGGCCGGATAAATTTCCAAATCAAATTATCCACCACGCCGTAAGGCCGGATAAATTTCCAAATCAAATTGTCCACCACGCCGTAAGGCCGGGTAAATTCCAAATCAAATTACCCACTACGCCGCGAGGCCGGATAAATTCCCAAATCAAATTATCCAGCATGCTGTAAGGCCGGATAAACTTCCAAATCAAATTATCCATTACGCCGTGAGGCCGGATAACTTTCAAATCAAATTATCCATCACGCCGCAAGGCCGGATAAATTCCAAAACCAAATTATCCAACACGCCGCAAGGCCGGATAAATTCCAAAACCAAATCATCCAATACGCCGCAAGGCTCGACAAAACCCCAAACCCAATTATCCAATACGCCGTCGAGGCCGAATAATCTTTCTCTACTTCAAGTCATCCAACGCGCCATCAAGGCCGGGTGATCTTTCCAGTCCAATATCCAACACGCCTTAATGTATTACGATGGAATATCGTTTGGGAGGTGCGTACGTCGATGTTTACCATCGGGGCGTAGCTCCTCGATATAACGTTGTACTGCCTGGGCCGGATATTACCCAACACGCCGTTACAAGACTAAAGTTCGACGAACACAAATTGTCCATGTTGTTGGAAACTCTTTTTCTCTTATCATGTCGAAATGTGTATCACGTCAAATCAAATTTATGAATGAAGTTTATAAATGGCATCATCTGATTATCGCGCTTATCTTATTGCGTATTATAGATCTCTTAATCAAAGGTTCCCTAATTTTATGGGTAATTAACAATGAGCGCTTGCGCTCATTGGAAGCCAGAGCCCATTAAACAAAAAGCCTTATTAATTTAAGGTGGATTTGAAACGGTCACGATACATTCCCAATGTAACAAAAAAAAAGACCCCACACGGGCCAGCGTCGACAAGCAACAAGCGGGCAAGGAGGGAAGACAGGTGGTGACTGAGCGCGGTGAGCGAAGCAACAAGCAGCGAGAAGGCGACAAGTGGTGAGCGTCAACAGGTGATGTTGGGACTTGGCCATATAAGCAAGAGGCATATACAACAACTCCACAAAAGTGGATTATTGGGATCATCATCATTCCAGGAGTTTTATACATGTGAGCCATATTTATTAGATAAAATAACAAAAGCACCTTTCACTAAGATAAGAGAGAGGATAGGAAGCTTATTAGATCTTACACAGTGATGTGTGTAGACTTATGAATAAGCAAGCTAGGGGAGGGTATCATTATATTTACTGATGATTTCAATAGATACAATTATATTTATATAATGAGACATAAGTTTAAATCCTTAAGAAATTTAAGAAGTTTAATAATAAAGTACAAAACCAGCTAAGATAATCCTTTAGAGCACTTCAATCTGGCCGAGGTGGTGAAACATAAGCCTAGAATTTGACGATCATCTAAAAGAGTGTGAGATCATCTCGCAACTCACACCTCTAGGGATATCTCAATGGGATGGCACATAAGAGAGGAGGAATCTAACCTTATTGGGCATGATTCGATTTATGATGAGTCATACAACTTTATCTATATCATTCTGAGGTCATGAACTTGAGGTTGCTTCTATCATACTGAGCAATGTCTCATCTAAAAGCATCTTAAGGACTTCATATAAGTGTTTGTGGGGGTATCCTAAATAAACTAAAGGTTACTACTTTTATCATCCCATCTAAGAATAAAGTTTTTGTTGCTCATGGTGTTGTTTTCCTTGAGAAGGAATTTCTTCCAAAAGAAGCTAGTTGGAGTGAATTTGACTTGGATGAGGTCCAAGGTCGACTAAAAAACACAGAGGTTGAGATGAAAGAGGATCCATCATCATATATTATTAACCTGAGGCTCAAGAAACACAAGCTCCACACTGGTCTAGTAGGATTCATTATGAACTTGAGAGGTATGGATCACTACTGTTTTGGTATGATAGAATCTTCATCATAGAGGATAAACTAATGACTTATGAGGAAGCAGTCAGTGAATCGGACTTCGAGAGATTGATTGATGCCATGAGAACCGAGATGGAATTCATATCAACTAACCAAGTTTGGGATTGGATTGAGGCACCTGAAGGGGTAAAACTAATAGAGTGCAAATGGATCTTCAAGAAGATTGGTAGGGAAGGTAATATGGTTGGTTACCTATAAAGGTTGAATTGTAGCGAAAGGTTTTAAGCAAGTCTATAATGTGAACTATGACAAGACTTTCTCACTAGTGCTATATTTAAGACCATTCAATTTCTACTTACTATAGCAGCATTTTATAACTATAAGATCTAGCAGAGAATGCGCATACGACAACGCAAAGTTTCTGCACGTCCACGAGATGCTTATAAAGTATGCAAGTATGCAACAAAAAAAAAAGAATCATTTATGGATTGAAGCAAACACTTTGAAGTTGGAATGTTTGTTTTGATGGAATAGTTAGAGAGTTTGGCTTTGTTAGGAATGAAGATGATTTATATGTTTACAAAAGGTGCAAAGTGAGGATTATAGTTTTTCTGATTTTATATGTCGATGACATATTACTCATTCGAAATGACATCCTAGCTCTTCATGTAGTGAAGAGTGACATGAGAAATGTTTCAAGATGAAGGACTTAGGGAATTGTTAGTTCAAAATGGTTAAATTTAATTAATGTGGATATATATGATAATATAGTGTGATTGCATCAAATTCACCTTATGATTATAAGACATTTTGTTTAGTGGGTTCTGGTTTCTAATGAGTGCAAGCGCTCATTATTAATTATACCTAAGTAGATTATGACACCTTTGATTAAGAGATATATATGTATATAACAAAATGAAGAGAACTGCATGGAAAAAATATATAATTCATAAATATTCAACCATAACATGGCTTTATAAATGTTACAAGTCATGAGAAGCGACTATCGTTTATCACAGCGATTGTGGAACTTCATGTAGGCTCAAGAAATGATTATTAGCTTGAAAATGGCTTAATAATTATGTTTTGATAAGTATCCAACCTATAAAGGACATGTGAATTGTTATCTGATTTGATGTAGCACTTAAGAATAATCGTTGGCCCATAAGTGGCATATTAATGATCATTCCATGGTTTGATATAACAATTTATAAATATTTGGCTATAAAAGATATGCGAATATTTATATATCATTTTACAAATATTTGGCCTGTAAAAAGACATGTTAATATTTGAATTTAATTGATATTCGGCCTTTAGAGGGCTTGTGAATATTTGAATTTGATTAACTTTCAGCCTTCTGAGAGCTTGTGGGCATATTAATGATCATTCCATGATTTGATATGAAATTTAAATTTTATAAATATTTAGCTTATAAAGGAGATATGAATATTTATATATCATTTGATAAATATTTGACCTATAAAAGGACATGTTAATATTTGAATTTAATTGATATCCAACCTTTAGAGGACTTGTGAACATCTGAATTTGATTGACTTCCAGCCTTGATGACTTGTGAGCATTTGGATTTGATGAATATTAAGCCTTTTGAGAGATTATGAAAAATCGAATTTGATTGATATCCAACCTTTTGAGAGCTTGTGGACATTTGGATTCGATGAATAATTGACCTTTTGAAAGCTTATAAATATTCAAATTTGATTGATATCCGGTCTTTTGAGGGCTTATATATACTTGAATTTGATAAATATATGACCTTTTGAGAGCTTATGAATATTCAAATTTGATTAATATTTTGAAGGACTATGGATACTTGGATTTGACTGACATTCGTACTTTTAAGGGCTTGTGGATAGCTGGATTTGATGAATATCTAAATTTGGTTGACACCCAACCTTTTTCAGGCTAGTGGACATCTAGATTTGATGAATATTTGACATTTTGAGGGTTGTGAATATTTAAATTTAATTAATACCTAGCCTTTAGAGGACTTGAGGATATCTAGGTTTGATGAATATTCGACCTTTTGAGGGCTTATGAATATTCGAATTTGATTGATACCCAACCTTTCATGGGTTAGTGGACATCTAGATTTGATGAATATTTAGCCTTTTGAGGGTTGTGAATATTCAAATTTGATTAATACCTAGTCTTTAGAGGACTTGTGAATATCTAGGTTTGATGAATATTGGCCTTTTGAGGGCTTATGAATATTCGAATTTGATTGATACCCGACCTTTAGAGGACTTGTGTATACCTGGATTTGATTGACAATAGGCCTTTTGAATCACAAACATCACTATGTATTAATTTTAAAATTTGTATATTTTTAGAGTCAATTGATTTAAATGCTTTCCTTGGTTGTTTAGTTATAGCATATATTTCACATTTGAATTTATTTTAGGGATCAATTCTAGATTTAGCATTCTGTGAATTGATTTAAAACTAACATGACCAAGTCTATTATGCCAAACATTTGTTGATTTTGTATTTAAAATAATGGAAGATGAAGAAGAAAGTGAATCTTTATTTATTTTAAAAAGAAATTACATTTATTTTGAAGAGTCCTTATGAGATAAAGTCTTTACATATGAAATTGTCCTTTTTTTAGTAATTATAATTTTATTTGCTTCTAATACAATTTTATATCCTAATTGTATAAGAAGTGATCCTCTAATTAACTTCTTCCACAAGTCTAGAATGAGTAGAACATTGTTAAGGACTAATGTCTTCCCAAAGGTGAATCTGAAGGTGGCACTTCCATGACCAAGCACATTCACAAACAATCCGTTGCCCATGTTGAAAGTGTGCTTGTAGAAGGTTTTCCCTCAACCATGTTGACTTAGTTTTATGTTTGAAACTTTTCTTCTTATATTAAACTTTCTCAATTTTGTGAAAGAAGCAATTTGAGGCAACATGATTATCCCTTCCTTACACAAAGCAAAACTAGTTATCTTTCAACTTCTTATTTCCTTTAAAATTGAATTTAAAAATTTTATTATTATTTAAACTATTATTATTATTGTGTTTAAAATTTTTATTCCTAAGAATAAACCTTATTTTATTTGAATGAATTTTTTGATTGAGACTTAAATAATTCAATTAAATTTATTTTAAACTCAGGGGTATCTTTATTTAATTATCTTCTTCTATATTGGTCTTTTATTCTAATAGAATAAATTAGAGACCTAAAGAAAGAGAATTTTGAGCTCTTAATTTATTTTCTAAATTTAGACCAAGAAGGAAAAGTTAGGAAAAAGTTTGTTTGCACGACAAGAGATTTGGTATTACTTGCTAATTATGGCTCCACTCCTATGAATTTCAAAAATCATGTTTTCATGAATTTAATCATTTATGAGTATGTGGTCAACCATCATACAAGAAACTCAGATACAATGAATCTAAAATCACCTTCAAGAGATGGAAGAGACGATAATTTTTCATTTTTCTGCTAGTGCTGAAAACAATAAACTTAGTAAAAACAATTCATTTTGGTCACCGTTCCACCTATCATACATTTTAAAAGTTAACAGAGAAATTAATTGCGAGAAATGCAACGAATGGTAAACCATTTTGGCTTTAAAAACTAACTTTAAACAATACTTGTAGTGGAATGACTATCTAGAAAATTTTACCTTCATGGCAAAGAAAAGACATCCTTTGAAGAAGCATAATCTGCTGCAGTGTATGTAATGAGTATCCAAGCACGTAAGCAAATGGAGAGATGGCACAAAGCGAAGTCAAAAGTAGCATTACACACACAGTTACTATTTTAAGAATGAGTTCCAAAATATGACCTACTAGTTGCATCTGGCACGCGCAAAGCCCTGAACAAGTCCATTTGAACAGCGTGGCACCTATATTTGCTTGCTTCTGCTGCATCTTGCCACCAAGAGCGCATTTTAAATTCGAGGTATTGCATAAAGTTTATCAAATCAATATTTCCCCCACCTTCACTATGTAAAAGCGCACTACTGTTTCAGCTGCTGCTATTTGAATAAGCAATTCAAGATGCAGTCCCTATTCTACAAAAGTTCCTAAAACAAAATAGACGACATCCTCTAAAAGATTTCTTAGGAAGAAATGTGTCACTGGAGTGCGCAACATAAGCTAGATAAGTTTCTTCTTTTGGAAGTAACCCTTCAAGTGCCACAACTGCAGGGAGGAGACTGCAATACAAACACCAACGGACAGAATACTAAACCATACAACCCTTGCATTGGTCCTCTCACTTACCTCCCTCATGTCGGCTTCCCTAAAAGGCAAAAAAAAAAAATCACATTTGCCGTGCTAAAAAAATATGATCAACAGTATATAAAATGTAATCTGACAGTAATGGATATATTAACTACCTGGATTTGAGATAAAGCAGATTCTCATGGATAGCATGCACGGCTGCTTCTAATTTTGTCAGCTCTAGCTCGACCCCCTAAACTTATCAAATATGTATAAATTTTTACGTACTCAAACTGAAGTCTTATTCTCACATACATGAGATTGCTTGGTAACTTTAAGGTTTTACCTCAATCTTTTCTTTTTTGGCAACAGAATCCCAATCCTTTGCTGCAATTCCAATCTTCCAGTCAAGGCTAACACTTGTCCCGACACCTTTGTCACCGCTATCTATCCAAAAGCACGCCAAGTAGTTGCCAGCCTCGGTAGTTGTGAAAGCAAATTGACCTACTGTACTGTGTTCTTTCTGATGAAGTGTGTTTCCATATGGTGACGTAACCTGTACAAAGGTAGCTTGATCAACAAGAGGTCCAGATATATACGAAATAATATATATAAGATAATTGAGGAAAAATATAAATTCAGAACTATAATATCTGTAAAGAAACTAGTAGTTCAGTATGACAGAGTGTATCAACTAAGAGGTATGTGACATTGAAAAAATAATAAAAAATATGCATCTCCAGAATTCCAGGCAAATAGAACATTACAAGTACGTGCCAATATTAACCCCTTGTTAGAAATACCATTAGCTACTAAATTTACTTGTATCAATATCACCAATGAGGTAAAATAAAAAAAATGGTCTCTGATCTTTAGCAGGGCACTTTATGAAATGAGGTTTGATAGCATTTCAGAAGTACAATGACTGAAAGGTGACAATGTTGCTATAGTTGCCAGTGACAGTATCTGCACAACCACAAACCGTGAGAGGGTGACTTCTCTAAAACTAAACGAAGATAGGTTGCCCCACCCAACTCCACAGTCTAGGTCCGCCATTGCGCACCAGAAAGGTATAACCACATTTAATTTAATCTACAGCTTTCAAAGGCATACAATACCTCTTCCTTTTACGATCTTAAAAGTTGGAAAACCTAAAATTGGAACATTTCCATTGCCCTAATATATGCATTTTTTTTTAATTTGACGCTCCAGCATCATCAACTGCCTACTTCATCTTATCTGCCAACTAAGTATTGATGTACCAAACCAGTTTTTTTTTTCTGATGGTGTTTTGCTCATGAGGTTTTTGATCTATTGAACACTCGTTTAAATATTAAATGGGGACATGACAACTCTTGAGACATTGGAAACTGGCTTAATGAAGGTGTTGGGCTTGATGTTGATTACAGATATGCATTGAGATGCTAATATAATTTGGAAGATTTGGAAAAACCATAATAATATGTTTTAATAACAGACAAGGTTGTGTGTTCGATATTCATTAAATCCATTGCCCATTTTGTTGATTATGTGGTGCCTAATTCTCTCAGGCTTCCTTGTAAGATAGTATTATGCAAATTAGGTGGGTGGGGTGGGGTTCAAATTTTATCATCGTAGCATAATCACCAAAAAATAAAAGTAAAAAAATCAAGCTTCATCATATGCAATATACTTAACTAATATTTTCCTTTGCTTGATTTGTGAAACTTTTTTCATCAATATAGTGTATGGTACTGGTGATTCCAAAATGTATCATCAGCATTTGTAACACAACATATTCTTCAGAAACCATCAAGAGGTTATACGAGGTCATTGATGGCATCAATTCCGACAGAACTGGTAAAATA
This sequence comes from Costus lasius, assembly GCA_027563935.2. Lineage (NCBI taxonomy): Eukaryota > Viridiplantae > Streptophyta > Magnoliopsida > Zingiberales > Costaceae > Costus > Costus lasius. The sequence continues at coordinate 97,639,927 of CM050454.1, forward strand.
TAAACAATGGAATTGAAAGATGAGTTTAGTATGGCATAAAGATGCTACAGCAGTTTATATGCAATTTTGTGTGCCTGCAGAAACTGCCTCATAAGAACCAAAATGTTTCCTGTTTGTGCTATACTAGGGCAACTCATGTAGCTATCAAAATGTGAAATAAATACTTCTTGTTCTTATGATACCTAAATTATTCAAAAGCCAACAATTGAAAAAGCTAGAAAGCATTTACAATTTACATTTAGCTGCAATAGAAATTACAGCCGGTCAATTATTATAAAGTGACGATTTCTTAAGAAATCCTGTCAAGCCTGAACTTCTGGGTAATCATTGTTGTAAGGAACCTTTTTTTCTCGCTAGGGATTACTTATGGAGGTGAGAACATGAACAGGTATTTAAATTCTCGCATACAATTCCTACCAATTTCATGTTGGAGGGTGGAAGGAACTTGATGATTAATCAAGTAAAGCACTCATATCTAGGTGGGTGTTAAGATTGATCTTTAGAAAGCATATGACTCAGTTGGATTTCATTGCTAGCATGTTGAGGTTTTACAAATTCCCATCTTTGACTATTGACAGAACTTTAGCAAGTCACCTTCGTTCACTATTAATATAAATAGACAAAACACAGGCTTCTTTAGGGGCATGCAAGGCCAAAGACAAGGATGTCCCGTGCTGCCATATATCTTCATCCTTGTAATGCAACATCATCGACTAGGGGCCTTTTACACTGCATCGTAAATACAAGAATCCTATTAACACAAATCTATAATTTGTTGACCATGTTATCATCTTTTGTAAGGCAAATATAGAATCTTCCAGTGCAAGCCAATGAGTTCTTACTCAATTTGCCAAAGTCTTTATTACAACATGCGATACCGGTATTGAATCTAAGATCCTGGACATTCTTGGTATTTCGAAAGGACCCTTGCCATTTTGTTATCTCAGTATACCGGTTACAGGTAAGAGACTTTCAACTCAAGACTGTCAACTACTTATTGAAAATTTTTCAGGAAGACCGGCTACATGGAATCTATGATGCTATCGTATGCTCTAGGAGGGTTGAATTGATTAAATCAATATGTTATGGAAGTATTATATATGGGTGTAGTGCCTTCATACTTTCGGCAGGTATTGTACAGCAGCTTAACACATTGTTATCTAACTATACATTGTTATCTAGCTTCTTGTTGTCTATAAGCCCAAATAAGCGCTTTCATAAGGTCTCCAGGTGTAAGGTAATGAGACCCTTTAGTGCAGGCGGTTTAGACTTACAGGACATTAAACTTCTCAACTCAGCATTTATCATAAAACATCTTTGGCATATTGCTATTAGTAAAGCATCATTATAGGTAAAATGGATCCAGGAATGCTACTTAAGGTTTAATTTTATTTGGACTCTTCACACTCCGCATTGTTGTTCATTGTGTTTACGGAGCCTCTTGGCCATAAGAGAAATTTGTCAATCTATGATATACTATCGTATAGCTAATGGGGAGCCCAAAGTTTTGGCTAGACCCCTAGTGCAGTTCCCATATACTTCATGATTTAGTAGACAACTTCATACCTGAATTTCCACCGGGCAGGGATGCACTGCTGAGTTCCCTGATTTCAAATGGACTTTGAGACATTCTGGTACCAAGTTGCGTCTACTTGAGGTTCACATATCAATTCCATCGGTTCCCATGCATCGTCGTTTACATGAAGACCAAATATGTTGGAAGCCTTCTGCCTCCCATAAATTTTCCATGCCTATGAGAGCCCCCCACCCCCAGCTGGAAGGATTTTGTGGTTCAATAGAAGAATTTCACACTTTTCCTTTATTGTTTGGATGTTTTGTTGACCGATTAACTACCCTAGACAAGCTGTGAAAATGGGGGACAACCTCTCCGTGCAAATGCTATTTATGTAATCTACAGGAGGAGGTAATGCACCATCTTTTCTTAAACGGCAATTATTGGTGCTTGAAGAGTTATTAAATCAATCTATGACATCAATTATACCAGTGACTCTTGTACTGACTAAAACGGCAATTGCTGGTGCTTGGAGAGTTATTAAATCTATCTAAGACATCAATTATAATGGTGACTCTTGTACTGACTTTCTCGTGTCCATCGGCTCTGCCTGGAATGTGGGACATTTCATCAACGTGGCAAAGAAATTACTTGTTACTGGCTTAGTCTACAACATCTAGAAGGAGCGCAATAGGAGGGCTTTTAGAGGTGATTCTACGAATACAAGACAAGTGATAGGTGATGGAAAATGAAGGAAGAAATAGCAAGGTGCTAACTGTGAATAGAGAAAACTTGAAGAACTAATATAAAATTGTATTGTTATAGAGGGCTGCTGCCCAATATTTGGTACAAGCACAAATGGAAGGACCCTTGGTCCTTATATAGATTACATTACCGACATCAAAAGTCGGTTAAAACTTCTAACTGATTTTAAGAGCCGGTTTTCTTCTCTTAATCCAATCACTGACTTCAAACGTTGGTTGATTGATTTTTTTCACAAAACCTCGTTAACTGAGACAATAGGTGATCTGCTATTATAGAGCCAGTGAAATCTCATTAACCGAGACAATAGGTGATCTGCTATCAGATGTCAACTATAAACTAAATTATATTCACCCTTATTATAGATTGGATCACGTGGCCATTGATTTTATGGATTCATGGTGGACCTCCTGGCAAAATATAGACAGAAACTAGGTAAGTAAACTAGAAATTTGGCTGTGGCATATTCCATTTGGTGCCTGGGAAGTAAAATGATGTTTCTGCTTTTGTTATTAAGCTGTCTGTTACACTTGTAGCTAATTGAACTTTCTGTTGGCACTTTTGTTCTTGTTCCCATGGGGTTTTGTGTATTGCTGCAAAACTATGCAATATCTTTCTCTTATATATATTCTTCTCTCTTGCCTTTTGGGAAAAAAAACCAGCAACTAAACTCATTCAGTCTGGGATGTACCAGGTTTTATGAATTATAACTAAAAGGTAGGACAATGGTTGCATATATTTCTATTGTAGCTACAATTTCCAACATTAACCTAATTTGAATTAAGAACATCACTAGGACTAGGTCGCCAGCCATTAAAGGTCTAATATAAACAAACATGAGTTGAATTGAGCGACGATAGAAACTTTAGGAGGAAGAAAGAACAATAAAAATTACTTGTTTAGAACATAAAAGCATATTTTCCTTCAAAGTTATAAACTAAGGGAAGATCATGCAGGCAAACAAAATATTTGAAGATCAAGTGAATTATCATACTCTAAATACACAATTTAATGAAGTCCTTAGGAACCTCTTTCTAAAGTTATGCATATAAAGTTACAGTTTTGTGCTTGGGCTCATTGTGGTTGATAACGAGTATTTTAGCAATTCATAACAAGAATGAATAGCAACGTTAGATGCTCCATAATGAATGATATCATTAAAACTAGAAAAGCTCCCATTTCATATGTAGGGTTAGGACAACCGTCATCTCTTTCACCATTATCAACAGGGGCAACAATTAATCTACAAGTTCCTTTTTATTCTGCATGTGAATATGATGATAGATGAAACACATAGACCAGCAAGTTTTGGGAGACTTGACCACCACATTGCTGGAGTTTTACTAGGAAAAACCCAAAAGTCCTTAACATGGAAAGGATAGGAAAAAAAGTTTGGGTTTATAACATTTTGAAGCACCCTTGCCCTTTGGGGCTTTTCAAGAGGATTCAATTAACCAAAGTTGATCCAATTCTCACACACACACGCGCATGCACCATGCCACAACGGGATCATAGGTTGGGGTGTAACCCATTAAAGACTATTTCTCGCAAGGCGTTTAATTTATGCTTCTTTATTGTATGCCCATATTTATTTAATGCTAATATTAGCTTATAATTAAGATATTTTAATTTTTACATGCCTTAATTAAAGCCATGACCATTACACCAACTATTAATGGGTGTAAACGTGAGGCAATGTTATTATTAGTTCGTCTAATTAAGATACACCCAAGAAATAAAAAACCGTACCATACCGGTCGGTATTGCCGGTACGGTACCGGTCCGGTGAGCCACCGGTCTCGGACCAGCCGTCGGAGCATGGCTCCGAGGCGGACGGTGGAGGCAGGCAGGCAAGCTTCGGGCGAGCGGCGGAGGCAGGCGAGAAGCGGCAGCAGGCGAGCGAAGCTTCGTTCAAAGCTTCCATCGGCGCTGGAAGCGAAGCTTCCGCCGGCGCACGGTACCAGACCGGCTTTGTGAACCTTGGATACACCTAAATTAGATGATTTTAACTTAACCATTGAGCCTCTCCAATATAAGAAGAAGCATGTAGGCAGCTTAGGTATTCCATCCGCAGTCACTACTCTCTCATCTCCCTTGCTATTCTTCTTTTGTTCGACATTGAAAGCTTGTTGTAGACACACTCCTTACCGACACGCTAGCAAAGGAAGTAGCACTAGTTGTTTCTTGAGGAGAAAGACCGGATTGTAGCCCACATAAGGGCCTTGATATTTGCCATTGAAATGTTATGCAATTATTCTAAAATCAAGGAAAGTAAGACTCACAATTAAGGAAATAAATCCATCATTCATATCCTTTTCAACGAAAGATAAAACAAAGGTTTAGAAGCACTCAGAGGCAACACGTAGTCTATTCTAAGGCAAATATCTAGGCCCTCATGTAAGCTATAATCTGGTCTTTTGCCCCAAGATACAACCAGTGCTACTCAGCAGACTTTGAATGTTGAATAGAAGAAGAAAAGAAGAATCAGAAGAGAGATGAGAAAGCAACAAATGACAATGGGATGCCTAAGCCATCTACAGACCTCTCCTTGTATAGAAAAGGCTCAATAGCTAACTTAAGATCGTCTAATTTAGATGTATCTTAACTAAGCGAACTGCTAAAAGCATTACCTCATGTCTGCGCCCATTAAGTGGATGTAACAGTTATGGCTTTAATTAATACGTGCAAAATTAAAACATCTTAATTATAAGCTATTATTAGCATTAAATAAATATGTGCAAAAAATAAAGAAGAATAAATAAAATTCCCTGCGTGAAAGTCTTTAATGAGTTACACCCATACCCACTCGGCCCGGCATGGCATAGTAAGCAGGGATGTGTGTGACTTGGATCAGCTTGGGTTAATTCTTGGGTTAATTGAATGCCCTTGAAAAACCCCAAAGGGCAATGGTGCTTCAAACCATTATAAACCCAAACTTCCTTTCCTATCCCCTCCATGGGACTAAGGACTTTTGGGTTTTTCCTATTAAAACTCCAACATGGATTGCCCTCAGCTTCATCTATGCTTAAGTGTATCTTATTCCTAAATCCTCCATAGACCTTCCTAACCATAGTTATATGAAATTTTAAAAGTGTAGGGAAAATAAAATTTATGATTAACATTAAACTATGCCTGTTAATTCTGCATGCATGCTAACCCCTCAAGGAAACATTTCATTAACCCAGGACAGGAACTATCTTGCAGTTGAACACTTAAAATGTTGCAGCTTATGCGAGTTTCTGAATTATCTAAACGGTTGATCCAATGTGGATCTCATCTTCATGCAGGTACCGAGTATCATGTCTTCCTCAATCTTTCTGCTTTCACATGATCACGTGACAGAACAACTGATTCAATTGGATAACACAAAATGTAAAAACTAGAAAGCTCAAATATGTAGTATCTGTTTTAAGATATCTAAGATCCTCAAATGCCCTGAAACAAATAAAGAAAGAACAATTGATCTCGGTCACAAAACATACGGTTCCTTAATGTTTTTAAGAAAACCCTAATACTAATGAGAGCGATTTTTTTTAAAAAAAAAATTAAGATGGTTAAAATCAAATTGTAATTTCTTATGCAATAAATTCCGAGTTTCGTCACCAATCGAGAAGACACAATCGAAGCCGATGGCAGAAAGATAATAGATCTAATGATTGAATTATGGATACGAGTGATTCGAGCGCACCTTGACGGCGATGGTGGGAAGAGCCTCGTCGGCGTGGCCTTCCTTGACGACAGCGTAGTCGGCGAGCACCACCACGTTGGGTTGTATCTCCTCCGACATGCACTTGGTGCCCTCAGCTGGCAGGTTGATCCACACCCCAACAACCCCCGGCACCACCAGCAGCAGCACCGTCGACCACAGCAGCAGCAGCGGCACCATGGCGAGCCTCATCTCGAGCCTTTCTTCTTTCCGCCGTCGCTCACGAGTATTGCTCGCCTAATTGTTCTCCAAGTTATACGACTAGAGTTGAAATCATTCTCTCTCCTCGATGGAAATACTATGCAGACCTCCTGCAGATCTAATCTCGCCCATACCATTTTCTTAAAATAATTATTACGAAATTCTACAAAATCTTATTATCAACAACTAAATCCTCTAATTTGTCAAAAATATTTAATTTTTCTTATTAATAAGAAATACTAGGGTTTTACAAGAAAAAAAAAATAGAATATCAATATTCTATATTTATTTCTTTTCCCTCTCTTAACCTAGTGCTAAATGTCAAGTGGCAGGACTTGATATATATATATACTAATCAACAACCCAGTTAATTATTATAAAATAAGCTTATTTATTACTTTACACTATGTTTACTTTGATGGATGAATTATGCTAAGAAAAGGAAAAAAAAAAGATAGATGAAATATGTTATAAGTTTTCCTATGTTGTGTTTATTTAGAAGAAAAAATAGTATGAAAGAATTATTTAATATTATTTCATACTATTAAATACTATAAAAATTACTAAATTTATTTAATACTATTAAAAACTATAAATATTATTAAATATTATTTAATCCTATTAAAAACTATACAAATTACTAAATAGGAAGAGGTTTTAGGGTAACGCTGTCAGACAAAGCGACACGATATATTTTTCCATCCGATTTAGGCGAATGGTCAAACGGTGGAAAATGAGGAAATTTTTCATCGTCTTTTCCTTTCATCATTTTCCATCCGTCCAAGTAAACAATGAAAAAATTACTTTTCCATCCGTCCCTCTCCGTTTTCCGTCCAAGTAAATAAGGCCTTAGTAATTTATATTTAAAATATTATTTAAATATAATATTACTTTTCTTTTCTTTTCACATGAGATTAATGGTCTATTTGGCTCAATTCGATAAAAGCTAATACAAGCTAAAAAAAAAATATTATTTTCTATTTTCTAAAATTTTTACTTCTAAATTATTTTTTTTTCTATTTTTCATTATAATTACCAAACATTTTTTCTTCAAAAGTAACTTTTAAGCTGCTTTACAACGGACCCTTAGGCCATGTTTACTTGGACAAATGGACTATGCAAAAGAAAGAAAAAAAGGAAGGAAAGAAAAAATAGATGGATGGAATATGTTATAAGTTTTCTTTCTTATGTTTACTTAAAAGGATAAATAATTTGATGGATTTATATATACACCCTTAATTTTTATTTTTTTACTTATATTACATAAATACTATTAATATTATAAAATTATTATCGATACTATTATATAATATAAAAATTACTAAATATTATTTAATACTATTAAAAATTATAAAAATTACTAAATATTATTAAATACTATAAAATTATTAAATACTATAAAATTATTAAATATTATGTAGTACTATTAAAAATTATAAAATTAAAATATAAAAAAAAACACAATACATAACTTTCTTAAAATGTTATAAATTTCCAGCGAAGCAAGTAGTAAGCAATACGTCCGATTTGGGCGGATTGAGAAACGAAGGAAAATGCTCTATTTTTCCTTCCCATTTTCCTCTATCAATTTTTCGTCCGCTCAAGTAAACGATAGAAAAAGGTATAATCCATCCTTCCCTTCCTTTTTTCTGTCCAAGTAAATATGGCCTAAATCTCTAAAAATATTCACTAAATCAAAATTTTTTTTGCCATTGCCTTTTGTTTCCTATTTTTGTGATTCATCTAACGGTTAAGTGTTTATGCAGCTTGCAGGGATAGTTCATCTTCACCTCTTTGGAAACTCTGTGACTCAAGATGAGAATGAGACATGGGACTATATTCATTTAAAGCATGATAGGATGCAAAAACAAAACCAAAAAAGAAAGAAAAGTTGAATTGACACAAAGGTCAAATAGCTAATTAAAACAGATAAGGAGCATGACATGATAAAATAAGTATGCAATAATTCTCATATAAAAAAAGCCAAAAGATGCCATCGTATGTCATTTCACATCAAAGTAAAATAGAAACAAAGATGAAATCATGTAAACGATGCCTAAGCTATCATCAAATATGAAAAAGTTAAGTCTTTATATCGTCATAAACAATATGAAACCAATAATGTAATCGTGTTAACAAGTAAAAGTCAATTATTTTGACCTCTTTCTCTTTGACCAAAGGTCAACTATTCTCTCTTGTCAACCTGTGAGCTGTCTTGGACTTCAAGAACTAGTACCCGAACCACTAATCAAGCCGCAAACAAACATTATGGCTTAACACTGTAATATTTTCAATACGTTAAACAGAATTTGCAAGATAATCTAACATTTTTATTTTAAAAAATAAACTTGTAATGAAGTTTGACCAATATCTACATTGAATTTATTTGTTATACCAGTAAGTTCAGTCGATGTTTTAGTTTCCATCAGTTTTATTTGCTTTCTAAAAGTGACTTTTAAAAGGTAATATTAGGATTCAGAGGCCACTATTACAAGTTTTAATGAAAAACACAGATGAACTTTTTCTTTGAATTAGTAGTCTGGGGAGCTCTCTACAAGATCATTGTCAACTCTTTTATGTTTGAGAAAGTAAACTAAAGGAAATTTGAATTTGAGATAACTTAAAGAAGTGATATCTTTTTTTCTTGATCAAAAAGCACAATAAAGTCATACAGGGACAGCCACACACTAAGAAAAAAACAAGTAACTTTTAAATTCAGGGTGAAAATTTGTTCATCTTGTTCTAGAACTGACAGCTCCCCTTTTGTATAAATTTGGCGATTTCGATTGATAAAAAAAAAGAAAAAAAATCTGTGAAAAGAAGCTGAAAAGTGTTTGGACGTTGGACCGGCGACGGTGCACCTTCCACGTTGAAAGGAAGCGATCAAGTCCACTCCCCACTCTTGAGGCTTTCAGCTCTTCAATCACTTTCTTAGTATTTAGTTTGGATCAGCACATGGAAGAAGCAAAAGTTGGATTACTTTATCTTCTTCTTCATCTTCTTCTTTTTGCTGTGGCGAAGAGCAGACAAGAACAAGTCCGTAGACCAGCTTCCAAGCATCCTGCAGCGGGAGCCACTCGAGATGGAGGTCTGTGCTCGTGGCTCAGAACCGACGCTTTGGCATCAGGGACAAGAGCAAGCAGCCGAGGAGAAGGCCAACTTTTGTCTGTTGTGGCCGCGAGTGGAGAGAAAGAAATCATTAAAGAAAAGAAATGGAAATGATCTCAATACTCGCTCTGAAATCATTTCAGCAATTTGACGGCCAGTACAGACCGAGAGATCTTTTGAAATCTGTCAGTGACAACGAGAAACGATCGAGAGGACTGTCCACTTGTGACTCGTGAGGGAGAGAGAAAAGTGTGGCTGTACGAGTATTTTGCAGCTTCAATCATTTGTTCCTGATTAATTTGAAATGTTAGCATTCTTTATTAGGACTAATGAGTGACTGAAGAAGAAAGAAGAGACATATCCGATCATTCATATAAAGAAATTAGTCTAACTATCAACCTATATATCAGACTTAACCTAATTTTTGTTTTGAGCTCAAAAACTATGTATCAAAAGTGATCGATCATTCAATTGTTATTGTTATCAGAGATCATCATTCTTCAGCGCAGAAACTAGGGTTTCCAACTGGAGTGATGCATGTAGATCCTTCAAAAAGAGTAGAAATTATACAAAGACAGATCAGTAAGATTCTACGTACTGATCACAGCCAGTCATTTCGTGATCCCTCAAGCACATCTCTCTCTCCTCCATGATAATGCTTGAGCTTTATCTGCCCTCATCTACATGATATGACGTCGAAACAGTAGAGAGCCATAATATTTGCTCCGGCCGACTGCCCCCACCAAATATACCCAAGTCCCACAATATAATTATTCTCCTTTTCATAAAGCACAAGAATCTCCTTTCTTCCACTTTCTTCCTCCTCCTCCTCCTCCCAAAGAACTGTTTTTTACGTGCGAAATCGGCGGCCCTGTATGGGCCAACATAATTCCACCCTCAAGGATTCTCAGCCAGATGGCATGCAGCTGCAAGCTCATCTCTTTCTTTCTCTCTATCCTTTCAGCTCGTGGTAGAAACTCCATGGCACACTTGTCAAAACTTGTCATTTATCCGCCCATTATTATGTTCCATATATGCAAAGGAAACGCAAAAGTTTGAAGGAATATATGAGCCAGGGATTAAAGCGAGGAAACCCTGCATCAATTTGCAAGTTGCTCCCACGCATTAATTTTTTTTCTTTTTAATATTAGATTCCACATATATATCAAGCACTAGAATCGTTTTTTTTCGATCATGGTGACAATATATTTCAATATTAAACCTATAAACATGTTCAACGTTGATCGATGTAAAATGATATTGAGCATTCTTCGAATTTCACCTACCATAAAGTTAACTAATAAAGATTTTAGTTGTTGGTAACAAGATACTAAAATTTAGTCACAATCTCTATCTATGGTGGCATGCATCAGTTTGGAGGCTATTTGTTGATACGAGTCAAATGTGTTGAGATTTTATGCCCATTTTTTTTTAATTTTTAATTATGAAACTAATATTATTATTATGTATATAATATCAAAAATCTAATAAAGCACCAAATGAAACAAGCCTAATCCGATTGTTTGGCCGGTGTAGATTTGGCTAGTCAATGGGGGCATAATTGGGTGGGTTTGGCCTAATCACGTGGCAAAGAAGGTATGGTTTAAAGAGATTTCGGGTTGAGAATTAGTTTGTGCATTTAACGGAATGTTCGGATCTAGCATATCTACAATGATCCGACCCTATCGCATTCATGCATCCAATAATTTCCTGCCTCTTCGCCCGTGGGTTCATGCCAATCATTAATGAATAATAGCAAGCAGTATATCTACAATGATCCGAGGGAGAAAAAAACGAATCCGATAGAGCATGCATTCATTCCTTCTTCTCCCGACCTCTTCTTTTTTGCTTCTCTTTTTCCCTGTTATCCGTCGATCCCCACCACCTTTCTTAGCCTTTCCCCCCCGTGGCGGCTTCTTCTTCTGCTACTGGTCCTGCCATGCGGATGGAGAAGAGACCACACTGTTAAATAGCAGCGCATGCAACTCAGTGGCCTGTGTAGAGAGAGAAATCTAAGAGAGGGAGTGGAGAGGCTAGCGATTTAGCTAGCTACAATATGGATCAGGGTCATGTGATGGAGTTAGGGACGGAGGTGGTGCATAAGGTGGCGTCGCCTCCGCCGCAGAGCACGGTGGACAAGCTGAAGGTGCGGATGAAGGAGACGTTCTTCCCCGACGACCCGTTCCGGCGGTTCAAGGGCCAGCCAGCGAAGCGGAAATGGGTGCTCGGTGCGCAGTACCTCTTCCCCATCCTCGAGTGGGCGCCCTCCTATAGCCTCTCGCTCTTCAAGTCGGACCTCGTCGCTGGGCTCACCATTGCCAGCCTCGCCATCCCGCAGGGCATCAGCTACGCCAAACTCGCCAACCTGCCCCCCATCATCGGCCTCTGTAAGACAATTCTTCAAATCTTGATCGTTATCCTTCATCTTCGGGCCTTGCATGTCATCTGATTTGGTGGCACTACGCAGACACGAGCTTCGTGCCGCCGCTGGTCTACTCCGTTCTCGGCAGCTCGAGGGACCTCGCGGTGGGGCCAGTGTCGATCGCGTCGCTCATAATGGGGTCGATGCTGCGGCAGGCGGCGAACCCCAACACCGACCCCTTCCTCTTCCTGCAGCTCGCCTTCACCGCCACCTTCTTCGCTGGCCTCTTCCAAGCTTCGCTCGGGATCCTGAGGTCCAAATTCTATTCCATGCCCAAGTCAAATTCCGACGTCGATATATCCCTTAATCCATTGATCGTGTACTCAGTCCTGTTACTGCATGTAATTGATTAAGGTTGGGATTCATCATCGACTTCCTGTCGAAAGCGACGCTGGTGGGGTTCATGGCCGGCGCCGCCATCATAGTTTCCCTGCAGCAGCTGAAGAACCTTCTGGGGATCGTCCATTTCACCAAGAAGATGAGCGTGGTTCCGGTGATGAGCTCTGTCTTCCACAACACCAACGAGGTGCCATTCTCAATTAGTTACTCTTCTCATTAGAGACGAGATTGATTGATCCAAAGCTTTGACTGATTGATTGGGGGTAAAATTACGTGCAGTGGTCATGGCAAACGGTGGTGATGGGGATCTGCTTTCTGGCCTTCCTGCTGCTGGCGAGACACGTTGTGAGATTTCTTTATCCTGCTGCTTGCATTTGTCATGAACTCGAACAAAGAACGATAGGATTTAGAAACTAGGAAGAATTAATGACGAGGTCGCTCCACTATAAATGCTTCGGGGCTTTAATTTCCGTCTTAAATATGCTCGGTGTTCGTCTGCCTGAGTTGTTGGGGTTCTACACCAAAACAAAGTCAAGCCACAACATTGCCGCATGCAATCTTAGTTATCGATTATTCCAATTCTATTTGTTTAATAATAATCGCAACATAACTCATTTAGGACTTGTTTGGCCACTGTTAATAATTTTATAACTATGCTGTACTGTACTATGCTGCATGCATTGTTAAAATTTATAAAATGTTTGATTAATAACTTTTTAATTATTGTCAAAATTTAAAATAATAAATAAATATATTATTTAAAATAATATAATATTTTATTTTTCTTTAATGTGAAAATTTTAAATTATTTAAAATAATAATACCTAAAATTTTAAATAAAATTATGTAAATTACTTTTTTACAAAAACAGAAGCTGTAAAAACATCAAATCGTAGCTTTCATAACTTCTGCTTTTTACTACTTTTTTCTGCTTTTACTTTTCATTACCAAACAATTTTTCTAATTGCTTTCTGCTTAAAAGCCGATTAAAATCAATTTCAAAGCGGGGCCAAACATGCCCTTAATATAGAAATGTATATTATTATATATGGAAAGATAAAGCCTTTAATATAATATATATTGTATTAATTGATTGCTTTCATTTAGTTGCTCTAAAATTGACACACGTATATATAAAATCATGTTTGGCATAATAAGGTAACGACAAAGTGTTTTATACATCAGATATTGAAGGTAAACCAACATAAAACTAAGTGAAAAACAATAAATTGTTTGAAAAGATAATTATCGCTCTTTTTACTTTTGTTTGAAAAGATAATTATCGCTCTTTTTTTTTTGTTTGAAAAGATAATTATCGCTCTTTTTTTTTTTTACTTTTGTTGTTCAAAGAATTGAAACAAATTTTTGGAAAAGTTGCACAAGTTAATGCATATATTTGACAGAATATGTAATTTGGATACAGAGCATGAGACGACCAAAGCTGTTCTGGATCTCAGTCGGCGCTCCATTAACATCTGTGATCATTTCCACTCTCGTTGTCTTCCTCTTCAAAACTCAGGATCATGGAATCAGCATCGTCAGTACTTCCTCATTACAGTTTAAAAAAAGTTTCAATGATCAGACTTGATCCACAAATTTGTTTTCTTAACAGATTGGTAAATTGAAATGTGGATTGAATCGCCCGTCTTGGGACAAATTACTCTTCGACAGCACCTACCTGGGCATCACCATGAAGACTGGCCTTGTCACAGGCATCATCTCCCTCACTGTGAGTTTTCTCTCGTTCATCTCCACACTGAACTCTGCAAAAGGTCATCTCATAGTTATGAAACTCTCCTTAGGAGGGAATTGCTAGCGGAAGAACCTTTGCTTCAATTAGGGGCTACCAAGTCGATGGCAACAAAGAAATGATGGCCATTGGGCTGATGAACATTGTTGGCTCTTGCACTTCATGCTATGTCTCCACAGGTTTCTTCAATTCTCTGCCTATCTACGTACAGTCTTTGCTCATCTCCTTTGTGAATGAGTTCAATTTGCTCCGAATTAATAACTTGTGAAATTCAGGAGCCTTCTCGCGTTCAGCTGTGAACCACAACGCCGGATGCAAGACAGCAATGTCCAACATAGTGATGGCATTGACGGTGATGGTGACGCTCCTCCTCCTCATGCCATTGTTTGCCTACACTCCAAATGTTGTGCTTGGTGCCATCATCATAGCAGCAGTCATTGGACTGATCGATGTCCCAGCTGCATACCACATATGGAAGTTGGACAAGGTCGACTTCCTCGTTTGCATCTCGTCGTTCTTAGGTGTCATCTTCATCTCCGTCCAAGAAGGCCTCGCAATTGCGGTATTGATCGCCTCTTTGTGGTTTTAGCTAGTTACTGATATCCCTGTTTGCTGATGAATGGCTTCTGCTGTGTTTTCATGTGTAGGTTGGCTTATCAGTGTTCAGGATCCTTCTTCAGACCACAAGACCCAAGATGATTGCTCTAGGAAACATTTTGGGAACAAGCATCTACAGAGACATGCATCAGTATAAGGAAGCAAAGAGAGTCCCTGGTTTCCTCATCCTTGCCACTGAAGCCCCCATTAACTTCTCAAACACCACATACCTCAGTGAAAGGTATGTTCTGGACTAACTCTTAAGTTAACAACAGAATGATATCTTGAGCATCCAACCTGAGCAATTGATCATTGTTTCTTACCCTTTTTCTCTTGTAGGATAACAAGATGGATTGAGAATGAAAACACTAGAGAGGATAAAGAAGCAAATCTTCAATATTTAGTCCTAGATTTGTCAGGTACAAAATCGATCAAAATCATGAAGTTATATAGTATGTATGAATACTATGAAAGCTTTGCATGTTACTTGATCACCAAAGAACACTGGAGGCAAAGATGAATCTTTGACTATATAAGTTATATCGAACTCATGAAATCTTGACTTCTCAGTTCTTCTTGAACACTCACAATTATTTCAGTTACCATGAAAAAAGATTTAACCAGTTTAGTGAGAAGAAAGCAAGTACAACTATTCTTTGCTAACCTTTTTGGATTAAATTTCAGCTGTGCCCACAATAGACACAAGTGGAATCTCATTTCTGATGGACTTGAAGAAGACTACAGAGAAACATGACCTTGAGGTACTCTCTATCTGAACTAGCTTGTCCTGTTGACATCATAATTTTTTGATTGCAAAAGAAAAATATCATAATTTTGCAGCTTATCTTTGTGAACCCCATGGGGGAGGTAATGGAGAAGCTTCAGAGGGCAAACAAGATCCATAACTTTCTTGGAGTGGATTCCCTTTACCTGACTATTGGGGAGGCTGTGTTCACGCTTTCTTCATTAATCAAGGGCCCTGCATGAAACAAACTACAGGAGGATTAAGCAGCAGCTTGATGATTCTCTTAGGATTGACGAGCTCCAAATGTTTTTATAGTTCATTGATCGAGGATTACCCAGTGCTTGTAGCTTTCTGTAGAATTAAATGTTTTCCGTAACAAAAGAAAATCTAACTGTGTTTAAGCATGAAGACGATAGTGCCATTTTGTAGTAGAGCCTTGATTTCCTTTCTTCTCCAAATTATTACTCGGATTAGAAGCTAAGTTACAACTTCCTCCACTTTTTTTCAGAACACTTTATATTACAAGTTAAATTATATCAAAGAAATATATATATATATGAACAAAAAATTTCAATTAAATTCATACAGATAAGACGATTCTACCGACAAGTGACTACACGATCTAGAAAAACATCTGGAAATAACTGGAAAATTTGAGCTTTTATAAAAGTAATATATAGATCAAAAGAAAGGTAGAACCTTTCATTAGATCATTACTGTTTCTATACAGTCTTATTCTATTATTTTGATGTCCTTTTAAATGAATATTTAAATATAAAGTAAAAGAAAACACATTCCTATATATATATATATATATATATATATATATTTTGAAAATCTCCCTGAACTTCATTTTCAGTTACTTTTCAAAAGCTCACTTCGTGTGTATAGTGTTTTTACGGGTCCGCTACCGTATAAGTATTATTTGAAATCTGCAGGTGTCCTAGATTTTTCTCATGAATTTTTACCAGTGCCTATAAGTTATTTTGGATATACTATATATCTCCTTGTTCCTGTCGGAAATAAGCCTACTTGTTCTTCTCTTCTCTCCTCGCTTGTAGTCAATTTGTAGGATCTCATCGATAAAGATCTTGTGGTTTGTTTAGAAACTAATTCACGAATCGTTATATTTACATATATTAAAAGAGACATTAAACAAAAAAGTTTCAGTAAAATTTTCACAAAATCTAAAGAAACAAGAAGTACTTCCATAGAGAATGCTTTTTTGTTCATAAATGTACCGCTCAAGGAGTTCTTCTTGAGAAGAACTTACAAGTTTCACAAGTGTCACTGAGGTGCAGGACACGACTACAAAAAACAACTAAAATGCTAATATTTATGTACAGCGGTCAACGAATTTACCTGTTGCTACTGACAATTGAACCTGTAACCAAACTGTGGTAGAGTCATAGGGTCTCCATCTCAAGGACTCTGTTGATGTTCCAGTCGGCCAGTATTTCTTCTTGCTCTTCAGTCTCTGGCATAATTATACGTCACAGAGCTGCATACTTTCCTCAATCGTGGCACGACAAATGGGACATTTGTGACACCTTTTGGAACAGTGCCTGCATTGATGCAGATTGTAAGTCGGAAATGTAATATCAATGAAAATTAAGAGAAAATGGCAGTAAAACCCTAGGACAAGCCTTCGAAACTCTTATATATCAATACTCAGTGGCAGATCAGAACCCAAGCAAAATGTGAAAAATTCATAATACCAAATATTTCTTAGATTAGTGGAAGTAATAATATATTTTTTATTTAGAAAAAATATATGACATCAAAATTGTATACATTAGCTTAGAAATTAATGAGGGTGTGAGACACTTACTCCTACCAGGCTAGATATAGATTTGCACCTCTTAATGCCTAAACGATACAATATTCTCAGACATTTAGTTAAATCATAATGTGGTTTTTTAGTTATCTTTGTAGAAAAAGTAAGATGCAACATAATTTGAACGATATATGTGCTCAACTTACTTGCAGAGTATGTGGTGACGGCAAGGAAGAAGAACGACACATATATCCTCCTCAAAGCAAACCCTACAAAGGACCTTCTCCTGGAAATGCTTTAAATTCGCCAAATTAACTAATAGAGATTGATAAAATGTACAGTAAAGCTTTAGATGGAGGTTAGAAGAAGCAGTAAATGCAAACAGAATGTATAGTAGGTAAAAAGAATACAGAACTGAGAAGTAGTATCAAAATTATCTCAGAAAGGGGAAAATGAAAGAAAATAAGAGTATGTGGCAGTATATAAAGATATAAAGCATAAGTTCCCAGAACTCATCACTTGTTAAAAGTATGAAAAGAGAGATTAATCATCAGAAGCGCACTTGAACGAGAGAAGAAATGGAAATTGGAGATATATTATTTTTTATGATTTAATATTTTCATATTTGTAGAATGGCCAGTGTTTAATAATTAGGAGGTTTTACTTCGTAAGGAAACATCATCTAAAACATATGAAATGTAGAGCATATTGAAACAAGTTAGGCTCGATTCCCTGTTAATATCTGATTTGCCACTTTCACCGTAATAAAAGAGTGTAAATGACTAAGGAAACGACCAAGATATAGTAAAGATGCTTGGATTTATCAAACATCCCTGTTCATAAAAGAGAAATACAATATACCGATCAAAATGGGAGATTATATGACTATAAGTCAAACAGGGGCAAGAAAACCCTTGTGTTTAAGCACAAGGGTATTGTGTTCAAGGTTTTGGAAACCAGTCTTAGGAGACCAGTTCCGGTACATAAAATGTCTAGACATCTACTATAGTGTAGCATAGTATTGGTACAGTTGGTCCATATTAGTTTGAGACAAAATTGGTACACCGGTATAGACCAAGATAATTATTATATTTATTATTAAAGTATTTATTAGGTCTGATAGAATCATATATTTCTCTTTAACTTTGTCGGTTCCACCAATGCTATGGGCTGTCTTACATGAACATTTTGAAGCATGTTCTTTTTCATTATATTGACTGTAGAATGCAAATGCTAATGACCTAATACATTTCTCAAAATTGTTAACAATTTAAGTTAAACGTTAAAAATATTCAGCGATATACTAAAATGGATTTCGAGCACATTTGATGTGGCAATTAGAATTTTCTTGTTTTGACTAATGATATAATTTATGAAATTAAATCTTGGTGTGGAACATGGTACATAAGCTTAACATTCACTTGAGACAACAAACTAAACTACCCTTTGATTGCTCCTGAGATCTAGTGAAAAAAATTCAAATATATTTCTGTTGTTCCGAATAATATCCTCTTAGACCATCCAGTATCTTCTCCGTGCACAAAGATTCTTTGCCTAACCAGCACAAAGTATCTCTCATTGTACTAGAATGCCATCTAATAGAGTTTTGCTGCCTCCCTAAATCTCAACTAGAACAACATTCCCCTACTGCTCATGGATGTAAGATGTTTATCTTTCTAAAAAATCCATAACTGCCTTGAAAATCCCAATCTAAGACGCACAAATGTGTATAGTCGATCAAATTCCGCATATTTTGAATAGCATACCCAAAAGCAAAATAACAAGTTATTTTCCATATATTTTAAGAATAGTTTACATTCTTCTTTTTATATTTTGAATAACTGAAAGACATTAATTTATATAGGTTAAATGTCCAGAAATGCAGGTATATAAAAAAGTAAGATTAAATTACAAATAATGAAACACCTTGATAAGTAAACTTGCACTTGAAGAGTGAACCAATGAGATAATGGGAAGATCTAACGTTCAAAATAATATTGTGAAAACGCCCAAACTATGAAGTTTAAATAATTTTGTTACATTTTGCAGTCTTTCACACTCTTGGTGACTATACTTTGAGATTTCAGTTTGTACATACAAAGCTGCTTGAAGACGCCAAACCTAAGGCCAAAAGAAATATCAGAATAATCAATAAAAGTAGTAGCCGGTATCTATTATCAAGTGAATAGCAACACTGAAATATCACAAAAATCATGAAACTGATCTCACTATTGCTAAATAACCCTCACATAACTAGAGAAGCACATTTGGCTAATAGTGTATATACAATTTGAATCATAAATCTCTTCTAATTTCTTTTTATATGTGCTAAGTAAATTTACATCGATGTCAAAATGTAATTTGTTTCCAAAAAAATTGTAAATTGATATTCACTATAATGCAGTTAACCTTTGTTTCATCAATTGGAAGTTTATGCTGAACATGAGTAGCAATCATGAAAAATCACACAAATATGTGAAACCAAACATCTTACTATTTTAAACGGCCTCCACTTAACAAGGACCTCATTTGACACAAGTTCATGCCATTTTCTCTTTTAGTTTCTGTCATATATCTTAGGTAAATGGTAACAAATGTCCATTATTGATTTGTTTTTAAGCAATTATATAACTTCATGTTCGACTGTTGCCACCAATTTCATTGACCTTATGATCGATTACTGCACATTTTAAAATACAAGCCTGCCATCTTCTTCAAATCCCCAAGGAGAACTTTTTTATTGCAGGGTAGTTTTTTTTTTTTTCAACAGGTCCAACCTTTCAAAGTTTCATGCATCTTAGTTTTACTCGATTTATGAATCAGCAATGCGACTGAAACAAAGAAAACCCACCTCCTGAGTCAGATCTTTCTTGGTCAGTTTCTTCACAACGTCAGGAGGATAGCCACAAAATGTATCATACCTGCATATAGAACACAAACAATGAAACATGGTTTAGATATAGACCTGCCAAAATCATAAGGTATTATCACGGTTAGGTAGGCATCTACTTTCTTGCCTTTTTACCCTCTTAACAGCATCAGAAAGGGGGAAAAATATGCTGAACTTCTTACGCACTGTATATCTTTTTTGAGCTTAGATTCTTCTTTTTTACCAGTAGGGTATATCAAACGAAAATTGTATATGTTGAGAGTGCAGAGATTAGACAAACTAAAGCAACACAACTTCTTAACCATGCTGCTAGCATTTTTGAACTCACAGAAGGGACAATCAATCTCATCTACATGAACCTTGCATTTGTCATAGTCAGGATAATTGGATGTCAAGCTATCAAATCCTCTCCATAATGCTGCCTTAGTTAGCAGCATTCTTAGCCTTTCGACTGTCCCTGTATGCCCTCTACTCTTGTACGGTTGCACCAGTGCATTTCACAAGAAGAGGATGTACAGATTGATACTGGTGGGGTTGTCAAGTTTCCTTTTGCATATCCATACAAAAATCACTAAGATGACTGTAAATATTATTATATTCTGCTGATGAATTCTAATTTTGATTATGCATGACAACTGAGTAGTAGCTGTTCAATATTCACCTAATGTATTTGCATCTTGTCTGTTAATCATTACACTCATATTTTCATCGTCGTTATACTTCTAGTCTTAGAATTTTAAATCTTAGACATGTTGAAGGCTGCAACTAAATATAATAGTAATATGATTAAGTGAGACCAAATGAGAAACAGAAAATAACAGCTGGAATTAGAAGTTATACTGCCCAAAATGTGAACTAAATAAGTTTACAGGAAAACTTCATATAATTAGCTTCTAATGATGAGAATAAGGTGGAACAAGTACGAACCCAGTATATCGAGCACAGATTAGACGTGCTTGTTCTTCTTTTGTTCCTTCGTCAATAGTCCACCAACCGAGTAGTCTGTATAGTTATATCGACCAGTGAATAACAGCATAATACAGTTTACCCTACTGAATGCCAAAAGTTGACCCTAAATGAAATTAGTTTTGATGCAATTGGTGAATAAGTTTATAACCTTGAACCATGGTGCAGGAATGCAAATAAATCATATGCTCTTGATGCAATTGTAACATATCCTTCTGGAGGTGGTACATTTTTTATCAAAATAAATAGCTTCTCAACAAATCTCCATGCAATGAAGAAGATTCCAATTCCTTGCACAACAAATATGACCACGAAAATTACAAGAACAGGAATATGTTGAGCACCAACTGGTGTTCCCTGTAACAATAAATTAACAAACAATTAACCGTTGTTGCCAGGAAATCTGTCCCTGCTTCTCTTTGCTTCCAGAAAGAACCAAATAAATAGTAGTTTAATATAAATAAGAAACATTAAGAACATAACATATAAGAGGATATTTTTCACAAATGAAACATGTTGCTATCCATTCACGCAGGATACAAACTTTGACAAAAAATACCTCCAAGCGCATGTACAGAAGAATTTGAAAAACTACTAGCGGAACTTTCATCATGTGGCCTCCAATATCTTGCAAACCACATGATCTATCTTCGTTCTGATCCTCCGTAGAAGACATGAGACTACTACTAGAGTTAATATATCTGACTATTGCAGAAGATGAAATGGCTTCATCATTCGGTGATGATCTATGTATTAATGGATTAAGCCACTTTGAACAGACGAGAAAAGAAAAGCACTCTGCAATGCTGATTAAAGAAAGCAGAGATTAGTTAGATAGGTAACAGCTTTTATTATTTTAATAATGAGGAGTATGCAATTTAAGCGTTAAAGAAATGATACCCGAAAGTCATAAATATTTCCCACCAGCCTAATGCATCAAAATCTCCTGCAGAATGTAAAACAAAATTTCCATAAGTGGATAATAAAATAATAGAGTTTGATCTTGAGTTAACTATGTCCATTAGTTGGGAAATGTCAACGTGATCTAATGAAACAAGTTTGTTTCTTGTACTATGGCCTGATAGAATGTCAATTTGTGCATACCCGCAATATGTTTTATATGTGTCTTAAGATTTTTAAAGTAAAACAAATGTAACAAAGGGTGAAGGTTGTATCTATTCCATTGTGTATATAAAAGAAAAAAAGATAAACAATAATTTTGATTGCTGCAGGAGCTAGTAAAGGTTGCAATTTACCACACAGCTTAAGAAGCATGAAAGAAGTAGCTGCTACCAAAAACACCATGGAGATCGCAATCCAAAAGTGCTAAAACAGAATTTTGAGGCTCATCAGTTTCAGGTTCAAAAGAGTAAATCACTGTTGATATTCATGCTGTATAACTTAATAGATTTGAGTAAGGAAAACAAACTGGCATAATGAGGTCTTTTCTCAGATAAGCACCGAAGTGGTAGTAGATATGCTCAAATAAAAAATTTTATAGAAACAAAAATGCTCTGAAACCAGTAAAGCATACATATTTTCATTAACAAGTACTAAGACTTTTAAGTAAAATAGAAGCTACTTCAAACAATTATCGTCAAGACTCAAAATTTGCTACATTATTAGCTACAACATTCAAGGAACCAAAAACCAGTCCGTTCATTATGGGTAATAAGTACCAATATAAGGTCGATACCATTTATCATAGGCTTCAGTTTTGCAAAAGAAATGAACACCATAGTAAAAGTCTTTCCGGAACACAAAATTGTAACAACTTTGTTGTCTCAACGTACAACACTACATCAAAAAATAAATTTGATTGCTGCAGGAGCTAGTAATGATTGCATTGTTGTAGCAAATTTAAGTACAGAAGCATGAAATGTTTGAGAAAAACATCACATATTCTCTATTTTCTAAAATATACATACGAAGGCCTACTTTTTAGTTTGTACATTGGATCATCACACCTAGCTCGTAGAACATTCAGTTGTAGTTGCACTATCCTATTATTCTTAATCAATTACTATTTGCATTAAAGATTAAAAGGTCAAACAGCACAATGCCCAGACCTGTGCTCAAACCTACAGCCCTCACCCAAATGCACAAACCATTTATTAGAAAAATTTGACCATAGAGCTAAAAGAAAGTTAATAAAATATATGCAAGAAAGATAAGCACACACTGTTACACTTACAAAACATAGTAGCTTGAGATACCAAAATTAAGTTAATTAAAGAAGAAAACTTAAATAAATGATAACGTCAAGTGCAATACCCCAACTAGATTGGATAATAATTCAACAATTTTGTAAAGAAAAATCACTAATCAAACTAAAAGAAAATAACAATGAAAGCTTGTTAAACGTACAACTGTATTTTATACTTAAATGAACAGTCATAGGCTCATAGCATATTACCAGTAAGTCAATCTAGAATACAAACTTACTGGAAGTATTTCCTGCATAGCTTCACCGGTCATGCTTTCTTCATCTGTGGGGATCAAATTTCTACACATCCTGCAAAAATACAGTAACATGACAGATAGATGACAGGTTCCTAACATCTGCTTAAGAAAAAATACATGATATATCCGCTCTACATCTACAAGTATCATTTAAATGATATGTCTGCTCTGAAACTTAAAAATTGCAAGAAATATGATGTTTAAGATGAACAGAAAAAGCTCTAAAAAAAAGTAAAATTAAGCTTAAATATGGAAGAAGCAAGAAAAAACCTGAAGTTGTCAATAAGAATTGCCACTTCGAAGGCCAAAAGGGGAAGAAAGACAATTTTTAAGTCAATGGCTGGCTCAGCTCCAGCTGCAAACAAAACGCAAAAATTCAGACAGCTTAGAATGAGGTGCACAGAAGAAAGTAGAAACATGCAAAACCACAACAAACTAGTGGATCATTATTTCCACTAACTCAAATAGCTTGAGAAAGTTAAACATGAAAAAGTTTAATGTGAACACAAGTTCCTATGGTTCTGAAGTCCTTAGTCATTTACCATCACGATTCCCGAGGTAAATGCAGATAAGTAGCTCAAAGGAAATAAGCAATGGTGTTGCAACAACAGCATGAGAAGGAGCCCACTGTTCAGTTAATAATTCAGTGTTAGTAAAAGATACGCACATGATCCAAACTCTTGTAGTATGAGATACTAAACTTACCTGGCGACCATGAGGTAGTAATGGAGCAGGTAAGGAGAATCTGTGTCGCACAATAACAGCATGAAATATCCAGAGAGGAACAAATACAACCCTGCATGAAGATTCCAATCCCATTCATCATAAACCTAACCTTGAACTCCACAGTCATGCTTTGTGTGATGTTACTTTCATTTGATAGAATCTCATTAACTAAAAAGAAAGGTTAAAATATATCATAGCCAACATTTAACAGTCCACAACTCCAGTCTTCAGGGCAAATTTCATCAAATTTGAGGCCAAGAAAACTACAAGAAATTTAGCTGCCATGTTACTTAAAAATAGCTAAAAGGTAACCACCTCATGTTTGACTTCAAATGTGACCATAGATGTGTAGCTCTAATCATCAATTATTTGAGTAAAACAAGGATGAGGCATGTTCAAAAGCTGCAAGTAAAACAGAGTGTTGAGAAAATTAATGGTGTTTCCTTCATTGTCTCATAAGAAAGTTAAATATCTTGAAAGTTATGTTCTATTGGATGGAATCCACAGTGAAAAGGATGGAAAATACAATGAACTTAGATGAGGAAATGAGCAGGAGAGAGAGCAGCGTACAGAATAATTTAAAAACTTATTCAAACAAGCCACCTTTAAGATTAACAACTACATTTTGCGATTCTTTTTAGTACACGATTGCTAGCTTCTTTTATATTACAAGTAATACATTGAACCATTAATGCATGCCAATCAAATTTTACATGTCTTGGATATATTAATCAGGAACAAGTGCAAACTTCATAGAAGGGTCAGGAAATTAACATTACAAGCAAAAAGTAAATGAATGTAATATAGAAAATGATCCTTTCTGAGTTTTTTTTCGTTATCATTATTTTTTTTCTCCTAAGGAATAGCACTTTTACAGTTCTCATAAATCACCTTTTTAAAATGAGAAAAAACAAAGAACAATATGACACAGCTGAAGAAGCAAAGCGCAGAGCATCACAAATTCTTCTAAACAGCAAAGCAGAAAGAAAAGGGTTGGACTCAATAAAAAAAAAAACAAAAAGCAAAGGCAAAACAATATGGATCGAAAGTACTGAGAAGAGATGGAATAACCAACCACCAGCTCAAGGAGATGATCTTGTCGATCTTGAGAGCGAGGAGAACTGTGAAGCAGAGGAACAGGCTGCGCGCCGCCAAACCCTGCGCCGACTTACCCGCACTAGCCCACGTCACGACGGCTGCATCCATCTCGACTCACCCCCACCTCTTATCTCCAACTCTTGATGGTTTTTAACCCTGTTCTTTCCCCTCAGCATTTCTTCTGCTCCTTTAAAAGGACGGGATTTGGCGGCACGCGAAACGCAAGGCCGAGGTGGGCATCGATGACGCATCAAATCGATTTGATGGATCGGCAAAATATCTAAGATATTTGATTAGGAATAGATAAACAGAAATTAGTGGTGCACGTAATCTCGTATTTGCCTAGAGTCGTCGGGAGGTCAGCAGAGAGATGAAGGCTTGATGGTTATCTAAGTGTCTAACATCTTCTTCTTTTTTTTTTTTTTTTTTTTTTTTTTTTTTTTTTTTTTTTTTTTATTTTTTTTTTTTAAGTGTCTAACATCTTACCATGGGATGGGGCATGGGTGGCTAAAACATCTACCTTTGAGATAAGTTGTCCAATAGCTTCTAAATTTTTCACTTTGCTTGGTTTGAGAAACAATATAGTTTTCAAATAGGGCTTCAAGATTGGACCTTGGGGGTTGCCTAAAGTTTGGTTGCAGGATGAAAGCTTAGGTTATTCTCATAAAAAAAATTTGAATAGTCCCTTCGAATTTGAGTTATAGATACTATAGTATGGGTCATTTTAGGGTCTTTGTTTAAAGTTACCAATTATATATGCATGCCCAAAATATGAGTTTAAGGTTAAAGAAATACATAATTGATATTTAGGTGACTCAAATATTCACGAATATCACAAAAGATATAATTCATCTTTGCATGATTAAATCAAGTTTCTATCACATTCTCACAAAAAAAAAACGAAATAATTACCATTAAAAGAACTCAAAATAAAAAATTCCCAAACAATATATCAAAAATGACTTAAACTAAAACAGAAGTTCATATTTCAAAACTTCAAATCAACAGCGATGGCAATCACTAGTGATAACAATAATTCCAAAATTAAATTTTAGAGATTATTTAATAACATCTATTTCAATTAACTCAAAGAGATTTAACTTTTTTTTTTCAAAATTTTCAAATGACAAAAAATTAGAATTTTTTTTATTTTGTCATAGGTTATAAAAACAATCGTTGGTTCTGATGAAAATATAGAAACCCTAAAATTTAAAAACAAAAAATACATAAATTAAATTATATAGAAAAGTTAAAAATTACAATAAAAGAAAATTATCTATTCTATAATTTTAAATTGTTATTGATATTAACAATGCTAGAGCTAGCAATGATGTCAAAAATTTGATGTGACAATAAATATATAGTTAATCAAAGTAATAATAAAAATATTATTTCCACTAAGACCTAGACATCAAGTACTAATAAATTATTATCTTACTAGTTAGATTGACCAAGTTGAATAAATTAAAGTATCCTAATACAATTCCTATTGTAAAATCAATCTAAGAAGGTAGAAATCAAATACTAGAGATAAAGTAATATGATAAATATTCAGGATTATGGTTTCACCATATTAATTTTAAATGATAAACAATAGAAATCTTTTTATCAATTAATTTATATAAGTTAAAAGAAATTTATCCTAATTTACATATTGTCCTCTCTTAGTAAGCCCAATATGATATTAAAATAATATCTACTCTAGTGACCTATTAATTTAACTAATTAAGTTCCACGACAAATTTATTTTATTTCTCAAGTAAATTTGAATTACTATTGTAAACTAATTACACAAATTTAATTATAAGTGTTATAATATTGCAATTCATCACAACACCTAAAGCATGAAATTATTAAGCTAGAATAAAAATATATATTAAGTGTATTAAGTTTAATTATAATTAAATTAACTTTGCTCAATTAATAAAATAGAAAAATGCTTCGCATGTTTAGATCAAGAGAAATACAATGGGCTATGCCCCATGTGACGTGGATGAAGTAATGAAAGGGATGGTGATTAGTTCCGATTTTAGGTTCTAGGTGATAACGTAGTGATAAAACTGTAAGAGGCTCTTTAAAAGAGGGAAGTAAAATACGTGCAAAGGAAAAATTGATGAGAAAATAATGCAAAAATCATGTTAAGATTTGTATTTAAGTAACACTAGATGATCGATAAAGAATAACAACACCCAATCTATAGATCGTGATCTATAGATTTTTTATTACTTAAAATACGTGTATTTAAGTAATACACAAATTTGAATCACAGGCTCAATCATAATTTTTTATTACTTCATGATAATTATAGCTAGTGATCATGTTCACGGGTATGATCGTGATCTTTTAGAAAACTCTAATTTGCTTGAAATTTCACATATGAAATCTTGTTTCAGCATTTGGAATCATCCTATAACATCAAATTCTAAAATCCTTTAGTTCTTTTTTCAAGTTTTATCTGAAATTTCACGGGCAACAAGAAAAACTAATTTTGAATAAAAATAATAGTTATGCCAAAAAAATAATGTAAAAGTAATGAATTAAGACTTAATTTAGCATATAAAATGGCTATATAAATTCATGCTATCAAGAAATAAGGCGGGCTAGTGAGTATGGCAAGGGAGACCAAAGATATGAGAGTGAGAACTAGGGATGTCAACGAGTCGGATACTCGCCTTTTTTGACCAAACCTGAACCCGATCCGACCCGACCCGCCCCAAACCCGAGTCGGGTATTTAAACGGGTATCCCGGGTACCATATAAATTAAAATATTTATTTTTAAATTATTTTTAAATTTATTTTTATAAAATATAACTATATAATAATAATAATAATAATAATAATAATAAATATATTTATAAAAAATTATTTTATTATATATATATATAATCAGGTATCAGGTACCCGCGGGTACCCATGGGACTAAATCCGAACCCGACCCGATTAGCTAATCGGGTACCCGAACCCGCCATAAACGGGTCGGGTCAAGTCGGGTACCCATTGACACCCCTAGTGAGAACAATGTTGGCATTAGTGTGTCCTGGTCTCCTAGCGAACTTTGAACATAGGGGAACATAAAGTTTGAAGTTAGGAAAAGAAGTGAGAACAAACTAAATCACTTGATGGTGGAAGTGGAGCGATTGAACAAGCCTCAAAGAGAGTGAGAGACTATGATTTGTCAAACCACTACTATGCCCGTGGCCCCATGCACAGTATCCACCAATAATGCTGAACTGAGCTAAGTGGCTTCCATGATTCCACCTAAGGCCCTAACTCCTAACTCATGACAGGATTGGCAAATAGCCAGAAAACACAATATTATTAGTCTATGAGATAACAACACATATCCAACTAATGCTCATGTGTGAAATGGATCCATGGGAACTTCTTAGCGTGCCCATGCCTCTGTGCATAACATTCACCAATTGCTTCATCAATGACTTAGTGCTAAACTGAGCTAAGTGGCTTTCGTGATTCCACCTAAAGCCATAACTCCTAACTCCTGAGAGGATGGTTGGATCGCCCGACAAACAACATTATGAGTCTATGAGATTACGACAATGGTGTCCAACCGATGCTCATGGGTAAAATGGATCCATGGGAACTTTTTAGCATGGGATGCCATTTGGATGACTCGGGCACAAACTAAATGTTTGGCTTAAGAGTATTCTTAGAACACGTAACACTTGTATCTCAAATATATGCTATACTATAGCAAATGGTACTTCTATCATATTCTGGTAGGACATATGAGTTGAGTCAAAAGTCTTACTTAACCTTGTGTATGATATCCAATTTGAGAATTTGCCTTGAAAGAATGCTCTGCTAAACACCGTGATTGAGAATCAAGCATGGTGTGTCCAGGCTTTGAGGTCTTCATTAAGTTGGCAATGGGTTGGGGTAGGGAGTGCCAAACCTAACTTCGATCATGACACCCTAACTTTATATCCAATCTTAACCCTGAACCTATTGAGGTTGAGAAAACCATACCAAAACTGACCCCATCGGGGAATTGGGGGTACTTGCAGGACACTTGACCCCATAGTAAAGCCCGAGCGATGGGGGCGATGTGCAAGTAGCATGGGCGACACAAGCGATAGCATGGATGGTGTGAGTGGGGCTGCACAAGCAACTGATGTGAGCAGGGTGGCGTAGGCGGCACGAGGGTAATAGGGGGGAGGCCGCCAGAGGAGAGGGAGAGAAGGGAGAGGGAGCGCTGGAAGGGAAGAGGAGAGGAACGAAGGAGAGGAGTTGGGAGGGGAGAGAAGAGAAGGGAGATGTGAGGAATATGTTAGGGTTAGAGTTTTGTTATTTTAGTTTAGAATATTTATTTGTATTTTTTTACAGGTGGGACAGGTTTTAGGCGGATAATGAAAATCCCACACCCGACTCAACCCACAGTCAACTTAGGTTTTCCTTAGTCAAATTAAAATGAGTCAAGTCAAGTTGGGGCGAGGATGAGTTTTTAAGTTATCCCTAGTCTTCATGTCTTATCGATATTTAATGGGCTATCTCATCAATAACACTGCACCCCCGACCTAACAGCCGATCAAGTATATTGGGTACCATCACCCCTTGGAAAATTCTTCATAGGTCTGCCTATGAGTAACAATTCCAATCAAGATTGGTACCTTGGAAAGATTTGGTTTGGTTTTCTATAGTTCTCCTTCATTGATATAGGAGAAGCTAGCACGGAAGCTGGGGACGAATCGGATGAGAGAAACCAAACCCCCCCCCCCCCCCCTAGAATTTTCTGCGCGCTGAACACGGCTAGGCCGTGACAGCAGGGACGGTGGTGACGCCTTCGCTCCAAAGTAGCAACACAAGCACGGCCCCCTTCACGGTTGTTCCACCGGCCGTGCCCGACCCCCGCCAGATCTAGCCGCCCCCGACACGGCCAAGCCGTGATGAAGAGCACGGCCATGACACGGTCGGGCGAAAACGCGAACGCAGACACGGCCCGTGACATGCCCGTGACAGCTGTCATGACGAGCTTGGCGGAAGTTGGGGCACCCCGTCACGCCCGTGATCGGAAGCACGGCAAGGCCATGCTCGAACCACCGCCAACGATCACGCCCGTTCCTTTGACCGTGATGGACTCGACCCAAGTTCAGCATTCCCGACACGCTCGTGACGAGACGCACGGCCAAGCTGTGATCGCCTCGACAGACACTGTTTCACCCCGACGGCCCCATTTCGACGTACACAATCCTCCCTACCATGTCCATCCATCCAAGGAGGATCTGAAAGAGCCGATCAAGGTGGAAATTCAGCGATCCCAACGCTCATCCCATCCACCGGACCGTTACATGGGGGTTGTTAGCCCATTATCGATCCATACCGCGGTGCTTCCACCCAAGAGCCTTGCAACCCGACCTCATGAAGGTCTAGTCCAAGATGGACTGCACAATCATCTCAACAATGCGGCCCAAGAGCGCACAACAACGATCGTGACCCAGCCCACAACGTCGAAGTTCTGTTGTTTCATCGCGGCATGCTCCAAACGTGTCTAACCGCCCGATCGTACTCCAGGACGAAGAATCAAGGGACATGCATCAGCTTCACTTTAGTTGTTAGAAGTTTGTTTTATTTTGTCTTTAGTTGCAGCTTGACCTCTTTTGGGCTGCAATAGTCGGTAGTTAGTTGGGATTTTATTCCCTACTAGTTTGTCTTGTTCCCTTCCCTCTTGTTCTATAAAAGAGGAGGTTGGGCTAGTTAATCTTCAGTTCTCTAGTAGCTTGTAGAGTCCTCCTGGTGAGCTGAGTGCCTCCAGCCCGTATAAGTCTTAGTCGGTGCTTCGGCTTCTGCGTTTGTGAGAGTCATGGTTGATGCCTCGAGTTCGAGTTGTTTCCTGCTTTCAAGAAAGTAAATCCCACCGCCTCCGGTGGGTCAGGTTCGCCTGTTTTTCGAAGTTTTCCGCTGTACTCTTGCTTCCATATCCCCTTCTTCACCCACAAACATCCGCTCCTCGGAGGCATGGACGATTTCTTGCTCTTTGGTGCGTTTCAGGACCATTGTCGCGCGAGCTGAACCCCACGACCCCGCAGCCGTCTTAATTAATATGTGCTGTGCTTAAAATGTGCTAAGAGTTTATAGTGAGCAATTTGTTAGTTCTGAGTGCCGTTGTTTTCCCTTCGCATCAGTGTTGCCCCAAAACGTATTCGCCGCCGTTTTCATCGTGTTTTCTTGCTGCACTTTCCGGGTATTTTTACTTCCCTCGTCTCAAGATCCTCTCTCATTTTTCCGCACATTGTGTAACACCGTAGAGTACGACATTAAAGACCAACCAACCTATTGTAGCTTCATCGTTCATAGCATGACTTCTATGTTTATAATGCTTAATTACGAGGGACAGGCTCCGTTACCAAACACTATGACTCTATGTGCACAATGCAGGAACAATATTGAATCTATGCACCACTTATTCTTCCTTTGTTCGGCCATCACTTATAAATGGAGGGTTATAAAAACCATATGTGGAATTCACGAGAGGAAAACACATGGGCTAAGATCTCATTGAATGTTACCTCACTATGGGCCAAAAATTATACCTTGAATACAGCGAAGAAGCTTTCCCTCTATTACATTTGGAGGTATTAAAACAACAAAATCTTCAACAATGCCACTACGAACAAAGAGGGTATTCTGTAGAATCTATTTTTGATATCCGAGCAAAGTTGACTCGCCTATTTCCATCTAATACAATAGCCCTGTGGTCACAAATTTATGGGTTCTTGGACTTAATGTATCGAGCAATGACCCTAAGCCTAAAGCAATTAACTTGGATGTTCGTTTCTCATCATGCCACTATTTTGTAATATAAAATTTTAAATTATTTAAAATTATATATAGGATATGTAGCGGTCAAAGTGTTGATATTGATACACGTGAATCCAATGACACGCTATGGCTGGATACAATTTAATGGTAGTGGCGAATGGGTCGGAGGATGAAGTGGAGATTGAGATGGTAATACAGCGGAATGCACGGGATGGGAGCTCTTGACTGCAAAAGATTTCCATTACTAGATTGGTGCTGACCGCCGACTATGCAGCGGAGTGCACGGGATGGGAGCAAAAGATTGGCTGGAAAGGCTGCTCAACTAAAAAAATTCAGAGTCAAAAGGAGGCCGCCTGATGGGTGATGGCCGCTCGCCGCTGGCAATCTTCAATATTATGCTAAGAAAACGTGAATTAATCGTGTGCTTCACGATTGAAGCAGATAAAAAATGCCCATAAAAAAGATTACTTTTTTCTTTTTGTTAAGAAAGCGAGTACAGATTTTTTTTTTGGTCGCTGCATGCAGAAATCCTCGTCAACGACGTGGCTCCACGTCATTGAACCGTTGACCAGATGTGGAGCGAGTTCTTCTTTACGTGCTCGAATCGAAGACAAACCAAACGTGGGAAAGAAGAGTCTCGCGCAGTGTTTTCCGCGTTCCCGCTACCGAATTCCTTTGCGAGGTGCCTCGTTCGTCCCTCCTCACTTGGATTCTTCTGTTGATTTATAGTTCCGTTGTTGCTTAATCTGTTCCTGTTATCGAATCGATTCTTGTTTCTGCAAGGTTTGCTTTCTTCTTATTATTATTATTATTCGTGTCACTCTCTTCCCCCAACCCGATTATTCTTGGTCTTGTGGCAAATGTTGCAACTTTTTCACGTTTTCGCCTTGTTTTCTGTTTCGATTTATTGATTTTGTCCGACTTTTCTTCATCCCAGGTCATGATATTGATCTCTTCTGCGAATGCGCTTGATTCTTCCCAAGCGTATTTCTGGATCAGTGAACCTGACCTCTATCTTAGCCGAAGATGGTTATTGGTTAGCCGAAGATGGTTCATTTTTCTCGATACTCGTAAATAAATGGAAACGAATCCATATGTTAATCTCGTAAATTACACGATTACGATGAAATGATAAGGAAAAGATTCTATTTTGCAAATGTTCTAGGCTTCTGGCAACATTTCTCTGATTAGAAAAGAAAAAAAAAAGATTACTGTCCTTGTATTTGGTAATCGAATCGCCAGTGTGCGATTTGACAAAACCTTTTATTCATTTCTATTTCAAATATAAAATATTGTTCCTTTGTATGTTAAGATGTAATCTAAAGTAGATGAGTTTGAGGTTGTATTTGCCAATCGAAATCCGGGATTCTGTGAAACAAATGTTTCTCATTTATCCTTTCCAAGATATCAGGATCTAGGTTTTCTTGTAGATCTAGATCAAAACCAAATCCAAAATATTGTTTTCCTAGTTTTTAGTTGAAGCATCATGATTTGGTTATGAGGGAAAACAAAAGTAGTGCAAATTAAACATTTTGTCTTGCTTATTTAAGGAAGGATGTCTCCAGCTGAATCATCCCGTGAGGACAATGTATACATGGCCAAGCTTGCTGAACAAGCAGAACGCTACGAGGAAATGGTGGAGTGCATGGAGAAGGTTGCCAAGACAGTAGATGTGCAAGAGCTTACGGTAGAAGAGCGCAACCTCCTCTCTGTAGCTTACAAGAATGTCATCGGGGCTCGCCGGGCCTCTTGGCGCATCATCTCCTCAATCGAGCAGAAGGAGGAGAGCCGAGGGAATGAGGAGCATGTTTCTGCAATTAAGGCGTACCGAGGAAAGATTGAGACTGAGCTCAGCAAGATCTGCGTTGGAATCCTAAAATTGCTTGATTCTCATCTAGTGCCCTCATCCACTGCTGCGGAGTCCAAGGTGTTTTACCTGAAGATGAAGGGCGATTACCACAGGTTAGAGAAAAATATCAAAGAATGACTTCAGTTTATGGTGACATTTTTTAGTCTCAAGTTCTTGATCCTTTTGAATAGGTACCTTGCAGAGTTTAAGACTGGTGCAGAGAGGAAGGAGGCTGCAGAGGCTACACTTGAGGCCTATAAGTCTGCTCAGGTTTGATCTACATTCTTTTCATCGTGTAGATTATTTAGCATCCCTGTTGATTGAGTCATTAACATTGTTACATTTTTTTTAATGAAATTTCTAGGATATAGCCTTGGGTGAACTTGCTCCGACTCACCCTATTAGGTTGGGACTGGCTCTCAATTTTTCAGTGTTCTACTATGAAATTGTGAACTCTCCTGATCGTGCTTGTAGCCTTGCAAAACAGGTTTGACTCTGTAATCTCATATCTTATGTGCGCTAAATTTCTTAGCTTTTATTTCATTAACTTGAAATGTATTGGTCAAATCATTTAATCCGGTTGAGTTGTGTACACTGATCAGCTTGATATCATTTGTCTCGCTTCTTAAATTGAAGCACAAATTCTTGAGTTAGTTTCAAGAAATCATTGAATCAGACTAAATGCAACTCAAGTTTTACCAGGGTTATATCAGTGGATCAAGGCGTTTCTAACTACTTAAAACGTTCGCATCAATTGGAATCAGTTTTCAAATTTAAGCACAATTTCTTGGCTTAGTTTCAAGAAATCATTGATTTAGACTAAAAACAACTAAGTTGTTCATCAAGGATTGTATCAATTATCAGTGGATCAGACGTTTATGACAACTTAAAATTATAGCTACTTCGGAGATTAGGATGAAATGCAATCAGTTTGTGGAGTTTTTGAGCCATCCATCGCTTAGAAGGTGGTTATAATTTGGCTGAAACAGTTAGTTTGAAACTATTTTAAAGAATTTACTATGATCTGAGCCTGATCACAACTCACAATTGATTCACTGAGACTGAAACTTCATTTTCCAAAATAGTGATCACTCGCGCATCATCGCATTATTGATACCTCACATATGTTTAGTCATTGTTCTGCATTATAATTTAGCCTTTTCTTTGTTCGAGATCAAATAATGTATACTCTGTTCTACCTGGTGAGAACGTATCTCTGATTGCTGATTCTGTATGTTTGTTGCCTTGTGCAGGCTTTTGACGAGGCTATCTCAGAGTTAGACACCCTGAGTGAGGAATCCTACAAAGACAGCACATTGATCATGCAACTTCTTCGCGACAACTTGACCTTATGGACCGCGGATATTACTGTTAGTTCTCCCCCCCCCCCCCCCCCCCCCCCTTGCAAGTTTTGTTTTCTCTCTTTCGATGATTTAGATACCAAATTTCCATTGCTTGATTGCCAGGAGGACGCTGGGGATGAGATCAAGGAAGCCCCCAAGGGTGAATCTGGGGAAGAACATGAATAGGAATCCTACCAAGTGATCGAGACAGCCCTTGACTCTTGAATTTGTGCTTTCTTTAATGTAGCTGTGGTATGTTTGAGCAATTCCGAACTTTTGCTTTATTCCATGAATGTTGGAAAACCTTTTACCTATTTGATCTACAAAGAGGTGTGCCTTAATGAACAGGATTTTCTCGTTTGTAGAAAGACCGGCTTCTTAAAAAATGTAGTAAAATTGTAGTTGAGTTCCTCAAAATTTCTAGTATTGTTACAAAATGAAATAAACTAATAAACAAAATAATAAAGAGATGGAATGATTGAGATAATATGAGATTTTATTTCACTTTTGTTTTTGGTGATTCAATACAAAAAGAGATACTCTATTTATAGCATCCCAAAAGATTTATAACTTATGAATTATAATTACATAAGTTAATTACTTTACATAGGTTTCAAAATTTTAACCAAAGAATATGAAAACAGAAGGTGGATGAATGGACATCCATAATAATATTATTCATAATACTCCCCCTTGGATGTCCATTAAAAAATATGTGCCTCGTTAAAACCTTTATTAGGAAAAACCCCGTAGGATAAAAACCTAATAAAGGAAAAAGAGTACACTATATTTGTAAATGTCAATTGATATCTTTGAGTCTACGAATCCCAATATTATATACAAGCTTTTCAAATATTGAAGTAGGAAGTGCCTTGGTAAATAGATCCGCTAGATTATCACACGAACGGACTTGTTGAATACTTATATCACCATTCTTTTGAAGATCATGAGTGAAAAAGAATTTTGGTGAAATATATTTTGTTCTATCTCCTTTAATATACCCTTCCTTTAACTGGGCAACACATGCAGTATTATCCTCATATATGATTGTCGGAATTATTTTTTCTGAAGATAAGCCATAAGTGTTACGTATGTGTTGAATCATAGATCTCAACTAAACACATTCTCAACATGTCTCATGTAGAGCTAAAATTTCTGCATGATTAGAAGATGTGGATGCTATGGTCTGTTTCATAAACCGCCATGATATAGCTGTTCCACCACATATAAATAAATAACCTGTTTGTGATCAACCATTATGAGGATCTGACAAATAACCTGCATCTACATAACCAATTAAATCTGACTTGGGCACTTTTGAGTAAAACAAACTCATATCTATTGTTCCTCTAAGATAGCGAAGTATATGCTTAACTTCATTCTAATGCCTTCGCGTAGGCGAAGAACTATATCTTGCTAATAAATTAACAGCAAATGATATATCAAGTTGTGTATAATTAGAATGATACATTAGTGCTCCAATTGCACTAAAGTATGGTACTTCAGGATCAAGTAGTTCTTCATCCTTTTCTTGAGGTCTAAAGGGATCTTTGTTCACATCTAATGACCTTGCAACCATTGGAGTGCACAATGGATGTGACATGTCCATATAAAACCTTTTTAGCACCTTTGCTAAATAAATATTTTGATGTATAAAAATTCCATTACTTAAGTATTCAATTTGCAATCTAAGACAAAATTTTGTCTTTCCAAGATCTTTCATCTCAAATTCTTTCTTTAAACAAGATATAGCTTTTAGAAGCTCTTCAGGAGTTCCAATAATATTTAAGTTATCAACATAAACAACAATTATAGCAAATCCATTTTCAGATCTTTTAATAAAAATACATGGACATATGAGATTATTTTTATATCATTCTTTTAGCAAATATTCACTAAGGCAATTATACCACATACGTCCAGATTGTTTCAGCCCATGAAGAGATTTATTCAACTTGATTGAATAATCTTCTCGTGAACATAAATTATGTGATTTAGAAAGATTAAATTCTTATG
Source organism: Costus lasius (assembly GCA_027563935.2). Taxonomy (NCBI): domain Eukaryota; kingdom Viridiplantae; phylum Streptophyta; class Magnoliopsida; order Zingiberales; family Costaceae; genus Costus; species Costus lasius. Next base: position 97,676,976 of record CM050454.1, read on the forward strand.
GTAGCTTCATATAAATATCATTATCTAGACATCCATATAAATAGGCTGTAACAACATCCATCAGATGTAAATCGAGCTCTTATTGTGCTACTAAACTAATTAAGTACCGAAATGTACTTGCATCAACCACAGGTGAATATATTTCTTCAAAATTAATGTCGGGTCTTTGTGAAAAACCTTGAGCAACAAGTCATGCTTTATATCTCACAATTTCACCATTCTCATTTCGTTTTCGTACAAAAACCCATTTATATCCAACAGGTTTTACACCTTTAGGTGTACGGACTACATGTCCAAAAACTTTTCATTTAGTAAGAGAATTTAATTCCGCTTCAATTGTATTTTTTCCATTTTGGCCAATCATCTCTTTGTTTGCACTCTGAAATAAACTTTGGTTCATAATCCTCATTATCATTTATTATATCAAACGCTATATTATATGCAAAACATCGTCAACGTTGACTTCATGTCTATTCCATTGTATTATATTCATAACATAATTTATTGATACCTCTTTATTTTCACAAATTTCAGTTTCTTGTGTTTCTTTTGGAACTGAAATATTGATTATGTCAGAGGAATCTTTTGGAGTTATTACATCCTCGATTCGGCCATCTTGATTTTTAGCTCCTTTTCTTATTCGAGGATTTTTATCTTTGGAACCGATGGGTCTGCCACGCTTCATGCGTGCTTGAGACTCATTTGCAATACTTGATTTTCCAATATGAATATCAATTTTTATTGGAGCATTAGCAGCTGGTATATATGACTTAGTTACTCTTTTTGGGTCAGTGAATGCATCTGGTAATTGGTTGGCTAAGCCTTGTAAATGAATTATCTTTTGAACTTCTAATTCGCATTGTTTTGTACGAGGATCAAGATGAGATAATGATAATTCATTCTAACTAATATCTTTTTCCAACTGCTTCTTTTCTCCCCCTAATGTCGGGAAATTTGATTCATCAAAATGGCAATCGGCAAATCGAGCCATGAATAAATCTCCTGTTAATGGTTCAAGATACTTTATTATAGATGGAGACTCATATCCAATATATATTCCCAACCTTCTTTGAGGACCGAGCTTAGTGCTTTGTGGTGGAGCAATTGGAACATATACAGCACATCCAAAAATTCATAGATGGAAAATATTAGGTTCCTGACCAAAAACCAATTGTAAAGGGGAGAACTTATGATAGCTTATTGGCCTGATGCGAATCAATACTGCAGCATGCAAGATTATATGTCCCCAAGTAGAATTTAGAAGCTTTGATCTCATAAGCAATGATCTTGCAATCAATTGTAAGCACTTAATGAATGATTCTGCAAGTCCATTTTGTGTATGAACATGTGCTACAAGATGTTCAATATCAATTCCAATAGACATACAATATTCATTAAAAGCTTGAGATGTAAATTCACCAGCATTATCAAGGCGTATTTTCTTAATTGGATAATCTGGAAAATGAACTTTTAGTAGAATTATTTGTGCAAGCAATCTCGCAAACGCCTGGTTGCGGGTTGATAATAAACAAACATGTGACTATCTAGTTGAAGCATCAATTAAAACCATAAAATATCTAAATGGTCCACATGGTGGGTGTATTGGTCCACAAATATCACCTTGTATACGTTCTAAAAACGCAAGAGATTCAATCCTAACTTTGACTGGTGATGGTCGAATTATCAACTTTCCTTGGGAACAAGCAGCACATGAGAAATTATTGGATTGAAGAATCTCCTAGCTCTTCAATAGGTGTTCACATGCATTTTTAATTATTTTTCGCATTATAATAGATCTGGGATGGTCCAACCGATCATGCTAAATAATGAATTTGTTATTATCTGTAAACGTCTGGTTTACAATATTATATGTTTCAATTATTTTAATATAAGTGTAGTACAATCCGGAGGAAAATGTAGGTAATTTTTCCAATATATATTTTTTACCTGATATAAGTCTCGTGATATAAAGGAATTCAATATTCCCTTCATTTGTTTTTTCGATATGATATCCATTTCGGCAGATATCTTTAAAGCTTAATAAATTTCTTTTAGACTTTGTAGAATATAATGCATTATCAATGCGCAATCTGGTTCCTCCATGTAATAATATATTAGCTCTTCCGGAGCCTTCAATTATTTTTGTACTACCAGATATAGTATTAGCATTAGCCTCTTGCATTGTTAAATGAGAGAAGTATTTTTTATCCTTGAGAATTGTGTGAATTGTTGCACTATCAGTGAGACAAATATCTTCAGTATTGATGTTGGTACCAACCGAAGGAATACTCATTCTTCATTGAAAAATAAAAGTCCATATAGTTAGAAAAATGCTACTAGAGAAAAAAAATGTATCTTAAAAGATAACAAAACTTATTATTTTATTAACTGAAAAAAATATTAAGATTAGACATCAATATATAAGAAATTATTTTTTTTAACACTACAATCTCCAATTAAATGATCAGCAAAGAAATCAGCAACATCTACATCAGTAATATCCATATGGTCATAATCAGAACTACCATCTTCACAAGTAAAATTTATCTCTATCTTTTTCTTTTTATTTTTTTTAATGATTCTTGACAAAGGTCAACGAGATATTTTGGTGTACAGCAGGTACGTGACTAATGGCCTTTGCCACCACAACGATAGCACATATTTGCAACATGTTTCCTATTCTTCACATCCTTTTCTTTATCAATATTTTCATTATTTTTTCACTTCCGGTGAACAAGAATTTTTTTGGAATTTTTACCACGACCATATTCATATCCACAACCATGGCCACGACCACAATCATTATTTTTTCACTTCCGGTGAAAAATGAATTTCTGGATCTAAGATAAATAATTCTTCGGCGTAATCTCACGAGCCACAAACTCAAGTTTTACAAAATTTGATATATTAAGTACTATCATAAAAATATAAAAACAAGGTAGATAATATTCAATATTATTTAGATAAAAAAGCTAATGATTAAGAAATGAATAAAAGTAGTTGCATTATATTATTAAACACAAAACCAAAAGAAAATAATAGAAATAACAGCAAAGTTAAAATTAGGTGAAATATTTGAACACGGGTTTGAATTCTCGTGTTTGAGGGTTTTTTTTTTTTTTTGCTAAAATTTAACTATTGGAATTAAGTAATGGATAGTAGATATAGTAAATCTCTTAACATAATTACAAAACAATTATCAGAATTAGAATGATATGCGAGATCTGAAAAATTATAGAAAACAGAATTAAATTTTCAGATTCAAATGCCGATGAACACAGAATTGAAATGCGTGAGTAATATCACAGAATTGAAATAATATGCCTGAGCAAAAATTAAATAGAAGGGAGATTTAAATCTTAACTAAGAGAAAATAAATAATAAATATTATACCTGATAGACCTTTCTTCGTGCTGATAACGTGTTACAAAATGAAATAAACTAATAAACAAAATAATAAAGAGATGGAATGATTGAGATAATGAGAGATTTTATTTCACTTTTGTTTTGGGTGATTCAATACAAAAAGAGATGCTCTATTTATAGCATCTCAAAAGATTTATAACGAATTATAATTACATAAGTTAATTACTTTAAGTACATAATTACATAAGTTAATTACCTTAAGTAGGTTTCAAAATTATAACAAGTATGACTAAAAAAAATTATATAACCTGAATTTTTTTTTGTCTTTTCAACTCTTGAATTTAGGCCCTTGATCAGCATAATTATATTTTCCCCGCGTTTATAGTTTTATTACAAGTTTTTCTTATAATTGGATTTAATTATTCAAAATTTGTTAGTATTTTAAAATTTAAAATAAAAAGATTAAGTATGTACGTTTGCAATCATACTCTTTGAATTTAACTTTATTTAGTTCATTTCTTAAGAAGTATATGCTTTTCATTTTTATTTAATCAACTTTATATAGTTATGTTCACAAATTTGTCGCCTTTACATCGGAGCTAAAGTGTTCTTCTAAAACTTCTTCATTACCAAAATGATTACTTTTTTCACTGAAAAATTCAATATCGAATAATTATTTTTCTAAATCTCAAAACTTAATCAAAATAATATTTAAACAAGCATAGTTAAAAATAAATATTAAATATGTTAAAAAAAATCTATTTGTGAAAAGAAAATCGAACGATTTAAGAAGCAAATGTTGAAATTTATCAAAACAAAATCAGATGTGTTTTAACTTTTTTTTATGCTAAGTATGTTTAGGATTTAAGTAAATATGAGAAATATTAATTTATATAAAGAAGTGATGTTTGGATAGTTTCTACAAAAAGTAGAAGAGCTAGACGTGTACCTAAATGAAGGACAAATTCATATGAAAAATCTATTTATATAGAATTAAATATTTTTAGTCAAACTATAACTTTGACTCAAATGAGTTTACCATAGTCTGATTTGAAAATTCAGTAAAAGGCCACCTAATATGACTGTTAGTTTTGTTAATAAGTCCAAAAGTTATTGAAATTCATTAAATTAGAAGAAAATTATCTTAAGGTATAATTTTTATAATTTACTAAAAGACCATCTAGTAGTATTGTGTCATATGGTATAATTTTTATAATCTAGAACAAAAATATTCAACGACACTGACCACATTTTACCCCGTGGGCAGAGCTTAGAAGGAAAATTAATCAAATTGGACAAATTAATTTGAGAAAAGGATTAGGGGCAAAGTGAAAATTGATGGCTCATGCACACACTCAACAATTAATGCCTTGAATTTGTCCTACATGACTAGGTCTCAGATTAATTAATCTTAATTTTAAGAAGAAAATATCAAGTTGACTAAGTCTCAGATTAGGTTCAGATAAAACTCAACCCCGAATCCTATCTATTATATGCAATTATTAAATTATCCATTTATTCAAGAACCTAAAATCCTAATTCCTCTCTCCACTCTAATTAGGTTTAAGGGTCGGATATAGAGTATAAATATTGGGATCAACATCAGGTTTTGTACTATCCATCTCAACCTTGACTCATTGTCATGCCTAAACAATAGTATAGGTTGACGCGTCATGTGAACGACAATGGGATGCTTAAAAAAGTTCACGAGCCTCTAACATTGATGTTTACATCCACCTAATTAAGTTTGACTTTTTTTTTTCTAACCTTATGCGTCGACCTAGTCAAACGCATTGACAAGGTAGTCAGGTTTCAGAAGCGTGCCCTCAACTACGAGTCCATCTGACATGGTCAATGCGCTTGTAGACTACATGGGACAAAGTTAAATTTTCAAATAATTTAATTAAAATAGAACGATTATAATATATGAACTTATTTAACAAATTAGTCGGATTTTAATACACATTTCATTATATTTTAATAAAAAAATATTATAATTATTATATTTATTTGAACACGCTAACCCTTTATTTTTTTGGAGGGAAGGAAAACTGTAAGAAATGAAAAATTGCAAGGAAAAAAACTCGAGGGAAAGAAAAAAATTTATATTCTGTTTCCTTGGAAGAAAAGAAAAGAAGAAGGAAGATTAATTTCAAAGGTCGGGCGAAGTAGCCTTGTGTTTTCTTCAATTTTTTCGTCTTATTTAGGTGAAAAAATTTTAGAGAAAAAATTATAAAATTTTTTCATCTATTTTTTCACTTAAATTGTTCCATCTACCCAAAAAAATAACAAAAAATTTATTTTTTTTTTCTACTGGTTTTCCTTACAAGTTACAAACAAGGAAACAGACCCTAGATTTTTTCGGCATGAAAAATGTGACGCTAAATTTTCTCGGGGTTACTTTGACTCCCATGCTTCGCGTTTGAGTCATGCACTATAATTTTTGTTGGCTTTCTCGCACGGACAAGGATCCACTCACGAGCATGCACGTGCCTCTTGTTGCCCTAATCCGCTGCACGTTGCACGATTGAAAAAAAAAATAATCACACGCCGGCAATCGCTCGTCGTCGCACGCCATCCACAACCGCCGCACAAAGCAACCAACTCGCCAAAGCTAACTTGGACAAAATGGTAGCCTCGGCTCGCCATTCCCGTCGCTGGGCGACCCGTGTTGAATCGATGATAAGTCATAGTAAATGTTATATATTTATACCAAAACTACTATATATAATTACTAATTACAAAATACAAGGTACTAGTATAAGATGTTAAACTAATATATTTTAAAACTATTTTATATTATCATTTTTTTAACTTTTTAAATAAAAATAATACTATAATATTTTTTATATAAAAATATTATATTAATTTTTTTTGTTCAATTCTAAAACTTTGGATTGAACCAAAAACCCAACCCCATAATTTTTTAAGCTTTTAAATGGACTACTTCTGGGCATGAAAAATGAGAACGCATGAAAAATGAGAACGCGCTGAATTTTCCTGGAGTTACTTTGACTCCCATGCTTCGCGTTAAAGTCATCCACTATAATTTCCGGGTGACGCGAAACTTTTGTTGGCTTTTTCCACTTCAACTTCACTGCAGCAGCTGAAAAACGGTCAAAGAAAATTAATTAGAAAGACTGACAGGGAAAGAGTGGCGCGGTTCAAGCTCACAGAAACTTCCCTCTCTTGTTTTTGTGTCAACTTCTTTTACCAAATCGTCTTTGCTTTTTGCATATAAATTCCTGCTACGTCTCCTCATTTTTCTCAATCCATTCAGGCTAGGCGAGAAAGAAACAGATTGAAAAAGAGAAAATCAAAGATGGGCAACGCCTGGGGCGGCAAAAAGGTGATCAAGGTGATGAAGGTCGACGGCGCCGTCGTAAAGCTGAAATCTCCGGCGCGGGCCGAGAGCGTGCTCGGCGACCACCCCGGCTACGACCTCTTCGAGGCCGACCAGGTGAAGCAGCTCGGGATCCACGCCCGGCCGCTCCACCCCGACACGCCCCTGCTCTCCAAGAAGCTCTACTTTCTCGTCGAGCTCCCTCGGGTCCCGGACCAGCGCGTGCCGCGCAGGGCCTGGTCGGGGGCGCTGCAGTTGAGCGCCAAGGAGCGGCTGGAGAGCCTGCGGCTCGCCCGCCGCACCATGTCGGATATCTCCCCGGCCTCTGGGCGTCGATCGGCGACGGTCGGGGCTGAGGAGGCTGCGGACGGGGCGGTCCGGCTCAAGATGAGGCTTCCTAAGACCGAAATAGAGAGGATCATGCAGGGGAGTAAGGACGCCGCGGAGGCGGCTGCGAAGATTGTGGAGCTGTGCAGCGCAAAGGAGGACCCCGCGCAAAAGGCGGCGGTGGCTGCGCCGCCGGTGCCGGCGCTTAGAGCTGGGCGGAAGGAGGTATTACGCGATCCAAATTTAGAAGGAAATTAAAATCATACACCTGGTCTTATGAATTCATCAGATAACTACAACAATTGAAGGAAACTTTTGAAAGAAATTAAAATCATCAATAAAAATAGTACTAATTAATTAGCTTAGCTGCTAAAAATTAAAACAGAAGAGCTTACCTTGTTCTTTGTTCTTTATCTACTCTTGCAGAGACGAGCAAGGTTTGCTGCCATGCCAGATGAGATCATTGCCTAAAGCTGGAATCATAATCAGTAACACCGATAGGATATGAACGTTTCTGGTGTTGAGAAGCTGCTAATGGCTCCCAATTCCTTCCATTATATTATTCTTTTTTCTCACCTGTAATAACAGAAGTGAAATGAATGTAGTCTTTTCTACCCGTCCTCCTACTCAATTGTATATTTTTTAAATTTATTTTCCGATTAATCATACATATATCGCCATATATAATGAAACCTCAGATCGACACACTAAAAATTTTCTTTTTGTCAAAAATCAGTATAAAATCTTAAAATTATCCAAGACTCTTCCATTTACATAAAGCCAGTGTGAGCAATTTTCCCTCAAATTATATTTATCTATTATAAAAATTTAAATAAAAAGTACGTTATTGCTCCCACTCACAAAAAAAATCACTTAAATATATATTTTTACCCTCACTCATGTCGAATTCTTCCTTCGTTATAAACGCAATCTATATAGAGATGAGTTTTAAATACGTATAACCCCAACATGAAGTGGGTAATGTAAGAAATTTAGCATTCATAAATACAGAATCTCCTTTATAAATTTAGAATAATATGATAAATAAAATATTAAATAAATACCTTTTTGCGTTATCAATTCTGTTGTGCTTCAATATTCAACATCGGACTAAAAATCTATCCCTCATAACTCTTAATGGGCAGAGACAATTAAGTTAAGAATGCAAGTGGGACCTAGCCTATATTTATAATGATAAAATCCTAAATTTCCCCCATAAAGAAGTTATGGGTTTCGGGTGCGAAATCCATAATCCACTAAGGATTATCTAATAAAGATTTCTCTCAAACTCAGGTGCAGAATTCACTATCCAATAGTGATTTCTCTTATAACCCATGGGCTACATAGGCCGTATTTCAAAAATCCACTGTCTAAAATTTTAATATTCACTCACTTGGTCAACATTAATTGATTTATCATAAAAAAATTTTATAAAATAATAATTATTTATAATATATATTAAAAATAATATTAAAAGAAATATGCATTTGTTAATTCTTATAACACCTCATTTAATCTGGTCTAATGCAATTAGCAATATTGAATCACAACAAAATATTATATTATTATGCAATACAAGTCCTCCATGGTCACAAATATTAGTAGATTACATCAACATGGATTGTAATATGATTGTATAGTAAAATGATGTCTACTCAATATCATTTTCTTATCGGTCCTCCTTATAATTTCTCGACAATCAAATAATTGGGTTCAACATTATATATTACATAAAACTCCCACTAACCAAATGCATAAAAAAAACTCTACAATACCCCATGTTTATAACATGGTTCTCAATAGTAGATATTGAGCTCTTGATTAATGGATATACAATGAAAATGTTAAAATTAATATATTCAATCACTTGCCTCCTTTCTTAACTAGATCCATGACTGTATAATACTTAACCTCATGAGATTTATTGCACTTAGCCTTTATTGATCTAGGTTAAAACAATGAAAATCAATTGTCACATAAAACTTTATAAGGCTTAGAATTAGAATCAATCATCAACAAAACTTGTGATAAAATCTTTAAGCCACATAGCTTGAAGTAATTGTCTATCATGCACCTTTTAAGACCAATAGGCACATAACTAATTTGAAGATTATAAGAACCATAACTGAATCTCTTTTACCATGATTCATGCACCAAATTTGAAGATTATTAATAAGTATGCAATCAACAATAATCTTGAGAAATAAGAATTAACTCTTCTATAGAATCAAAACAATCTATTATAGATATTAAAATCAAGTTTCCCCTCGAAGAAAAAACACATAAAAAATAAACTATCTATTCGAAAACAAGATATGAGATTACACTAATAGTCCCAATAAATTAGACTACTACAACTATACCAATTCTCACTTTATGTTTTGTCATCTATTTGCTTAGTTTCTAATTGTTCATGAACCCCTTGACCCTTCTTCTTTTCAAACCATGCCTTAAATTTGAGACAATTCTATTTCACATGACCTTTCTTTCTAAAAAAAAAATATTTCAATCCTCTTTTTATGGTTGAAGAAGAACCTCCAATATTCTCAGCTTGTTGTTAACGAGGCTTGACTCATGGGGTATATTTATAATTACTATGCACCTTTTTCTTGTCATTAAAAATTTCTTCCAATTGTAAAGACTTAGAGTGAGAAACGAGCAAAGCGGTCTTATGAAGTTTCCGTTGAAACATATCTTCTTCATTAACACATTTAGATATCAAATCATTAGTAGACCATGACTCATCCAGTGCATTGTAAGTGGTCTTAATCTGGCTAAACTGAGAAGGTAGGGAGTTTAAGGCGTGATGTACAATAAATTTGTCAGCTAGCTCAATATCATGAGCTTTTAATTTATCTTGAATATGCACCATCCTCATGATAAAATCTCTGACAGCTCCCTCATTATTATATTTCATGCTAGTCAGAAGGTTCATGAGATTTTCCGCCTCACATTTGTCAAATGTCAAGAATCTCTCCCCTAATATTTCAAGAAGTTTATTAGCACTTTGAACTTCTGGTAAACCACTTAACAAATGCTCTGAAATTGATCTCTTTATTAAATGTAAACTTAATCTATTGGATCTCTCCCACTTTGTGAATAGTTCCTTTGCTTATGATGAACAATCAATGGAAGGTTTTGATGGTTCACTTTCTCTAAGAGCAAAGTCAATGTCACCCATGCTAAGTGCAAATAAAATATCTTCTTTCTAGTTTTTAAAATTTGAGCAGTGATCTCTATAGTAGCTTGATTGCTATTAACGGAGAAGGAAACTGATTGAAAATAACAAAAAATGTGTTAGCACATTTTACAACAAAAGTGCAAACATATAACTCTAAGTTGATAAAGCATCATCAATTAATCATATTTTCTCCTTTGAACATAAATATAATATGAAACTTTATCTCAATAAAGGAAAAAACAACTATTATAAATATTATCTCATATTATATCAACTAATTACTTCCTTTGGGCAAGTAAATTAATCACTATAACCAAGATAAAATTTGTCGTTATTATAAATGCTCAATTATATTATAATTAACTATAAATGAGCCACTTTGGCAACCAAACATTTATAATAATTATAATTTTAATGTATTATATAATAATGCTAACATATCTATACAATAATGTTATCCTATGTATACTAATTAATTACCCCTTTTAGTAGGTAAATAAATTAATATAACCAAGATAAAATTATAACCATAACATAAATACTGAACATATTATAATTAATTATAAATTAGCTACTTTGATAGCCAAACATTTATAATAATTATAATACAATATATTTATGTAATAACAATGACATGAATATGTATTGTATTTAAACCAAAGATTTAAACCAATGTTCATAACATTCTTTCTTACGACATATCTATATAAAAAAAATATCTTACATATACTAATTAATTACTCTCTTTGGGCAGGTAAATTAATTAATATATTTGAGATAAAAAATTCTTTTATAAATATTTGAATATATAAAATTATGCTCTAAATGAACTACTTTGGTATAATATAGCATGTCATCAATATCATGAGTAGAAAATAAATCATTAACATTACCATAAATTAAAAAAAACCATTATGAAATATGACAAAAAGTTGTATTACCATAAATTTACATATTACACAAAATCAACTTAAATTTCAATAATTATGGTAAGACACATAATTTATGACGTGCATATAATTCAAAATGAATCATTATTGTTGCAAAATATTTTTTAAGAATCATAGATCAAGTTTCTTTTGCAATAGCAATACAAACACAATTAACAATGCATATGTGGTTTCAAAATTCTTAAGGCATTTATGTACAACTATAGTGATGTGCAATGAATTACAAATTAACTTATGTCAAATACCTTACATTAGTATTGCTTCCAAGAAATATTATGAACAATTTTTTAACCTTCTAAAAATTTTATCAAATATTTGTGATTTAAAAATAACAATTAGGCAATGATTTATTATAACAAATATTTAACATAATATTAAAAGGTTATTTTAGTAGCAATATCCATAACAAATTTTAATATATCACTAATTTTAATCATAGATCCAAATTAGATCATATTACATATATAAGATTATATTAATGAGTTACATTAATCTGATTTAAGAGGAAAACAATAAATTGCTTTTGCGCACAGCACGGCTGGCCAAACAGCACTTTGTTGCTTCTACACACAGTAGAAAAACCGAATGCTAAAGCCTTGGCAACAGTAGAGTAGTCTGGCTTCTGTGCACAACACAACAGTAATAGCACTAGGCGCAGCCCAAGCCTAGGCTTAGACTGTAGCCTGACCTGGATCTAGCTCACATATGTACCCGCAAGCCCAGATCCGACCTAAATGCATCCAAATCCGAATCCAGATCCGACAAGCAGCACCACACGGTAACCCACATGCACGCTAATTTGGATTCGACTTGCACGTACATCTGCATTGCACGTCGCACGAACCCGGATCCACTCACGAGCATGCACATGCCTCTTGTTGCCCTAATCCGCCACACATCGCGCGATTGAAAAAAAAATGATCGCATGCCGGCAATCGCTCGTCATCGCACGCCATCCACAGCTGCCGCACGAAGCAGCCTACTCGCCAAAGCTAACTTGGACCAAATGGTAGCCTCGGCTCGCCGTTCCTGTGGCTGGGCAACCCGTGTTGAATCAACGACAAGCGCCAATGGCTGAGTAATGACTCAAAAAGTAATAGTAAATGTTATATATTTATACCAAAACCACTATATATAATTACTAATTACTAGGTACTAGTATAAGAGATTAAACTAATATATTTTAAAACTATTTTATATTATTATTTTTCTAACTTTTTAAATAAAAACAATACTATAATATTTTTTATATAAAATTAAAATACTAATATTAAAATTTTAATTTTTTTGTTCAATTCTAAAATTTTGGATTCAACTAAAAACCCAACACCATAATTTTTTAAGCTTTTAAATGGACTACTTCTGGGCATGAAAAATGTGAACGTGCTGAATTTTCTCGGAGTTACTTTGGGCCAGTTTGGTAAGGCTAGAGCTTTTGGCTTTTCGCTGGTTTGACTGGAGATGGTTAAAAAAAGTTGAGGCTGTTTGGATAAAATAACTGCTCTGGATAGTAGTTTAGAAATACTGTGCTGTGATGTTCAGTTCTATTGAGCGAAAATTTTATAAATACATATAAAATTTTATAAATTATAATATTAATAACTTTTCTAATATAAAAGCTTATATAATTTTTAAAAATATCTAATACAATAATAAATATTTTTTTGAGTTATTATATGTGCATTATTCATCTTAGATGACTAGTCTTAAATTTTTTTTTTGCAAGAGTTCCCCTATGTATAAGGTGGAAGTAGGACAAGTAGGTGGTTATTATGTTGAAGAGTTCAAGAGGAACCATTAAATTCATTCCACCCTTGTCTATATTATTAGAAGCTAAATGAGAGGCATCCATGAGGGCTTATAGACATACTATTTAACTAAAACAAAAAGCAATCAAAGGGAAATGAGAAATTGAACACCACATTTAAGATCAAAATAACTATCAAAAACAAAGAATTATTCCAAATTGACCGGAGCTGGTTCACTAAGATTACACAATAAATCTTATTTTTTTAAAAAAAATATATATGCATAATTTTTAACTCTTTTTTAAGTTACACAATAAATATTTTTTTTGTTTTTAAACTTTAAAAAATTATAGGATCAGATTGTAAATAAAAAAAAAGATAAGGAGCAATATAAAATTACTCCGCGTTTAAGACTGCAATTTGATTAAAATTTTTACTCATCTTCGTGAGGACCAAATTACTCAATTTGGTTAGAAAGAGTGCAATTTGATTAAAATTTTTTACTCTATCTTCGTGAGGACCAAATTACTCAATTTGGATAGAAAAAGTGCAATTTGATTAAAATCTTTTCTCATCATCTTCGTGAGGATGAAACAGCCTAGAAAATAGGTAGTGACGACTGACGAAGGAGCGGTAACGGAAAGGAGGTGGTTTCGAGAGAGGAGCCGGCGATGGAAGAGGAGGCAGCGATGGGAGAAGAGGCGGTTGCGGAAGGAGGTGGTGATGGGAGACGAGGTGGCAATGAAAGGAGGCAGTGATGGAAGAGGAGGCGGCAACGGAAGGAGACAGCAACGGGAGAGGAAGCGGCGATGGAAGGAGGCGGCGGCAAGAGAAAAAGTGGCGATGGAAGGAGATAGCGACGGAAGAGGAGTCGGCAATGGAAGGAGGCGGCGATGAGAGAGGAGACGGCTTTTGGCTTTTGGTTGCGCGCAAATGCAAAAGCCGCCTAGAAGCGTTTGGGGCCTATGACTCCCATGCTTCGCGTGAAAGTCATGCATTATAATTCCCAGTGGCGCGAAACTTTTGTTGGCGTTTTCCACTTCAACTTCACTGCTGCAGCTGAAAAACGGTCAAAGAAAATTAATTAGAAAGACTGACAGGGAAAGATGTAAACGCATCAAACATATTGACTCAGCACGCTTACCTTATCAAGCCGACTGCCACCGTATACACATCGAGGATATTACAGACTCAGCAACAAATATTACAGACTCAGCAACAAATAAACAGCCAGCATTGTTTCCCAATAAAGGTGATCTACCTTCCAAGCAAACACCATTGTTTTCCAATAAAGATGATCTACCTTCCAAGTAAAACTAGTCGGAGATCAAATCAAATCAAATCAAATCACATATTGATTTGCAAATCAATTGTAAATATTGACATTTATGTATCATAGCACTCTATATATACGCCTGTATGATTCTTTTGTAAAGACAAGGAGAAATAAAAATATTTCACTCCACATATCTGCTGTGCCCATACAAGTTCTGGGTTGCTCGACATCAACGCCATCTTACATGGTATCAGAGGCAATTCCTGTTCTCTCTATCACTCTCTGACGAGATCTCTTCATCGACGTTCAACCTCCAAAATCAAGGTGGATCTTTCTCTCACGTGGTCTCTCTGATTAAGCACCGAGGCCTACCCTGCCCCACGTCTCCACCTTTGTTTACGACTTCATCTGCGACTGGTGAGAGATTCCAAGCTTTCTTTTCGCACGCTAACTCTGGTGACCTTTTGTACGTAATACTTGTTATGGATTCTGAGCTCAATTCCGCATCCTCACAACACTCAACTGGTTCAACGAACTCATCTATTTCTCTTAGTGGAGTTCCCATCTTACCACTCAAATTAACAAATGATAACTATTTGCTGTGGAAAACTCAGTTTATTCCTCTCTTCCGAGTTCATAGATTACTTGGTATTGTTGACGGCACCGACCCCATACCATCACCGACTGATCCAAACTTCCATGACTGGATCACCAAGGACCAACTTATCCTCACCTGGATCAACGCTACACTTACCGAAAGTGTCTTCCCCATGGTGGTTGGCCTCAACTCTGCTCACGAGGTATGGACTGCACTTGCTAGAGCCTTTCAATCAAATTCCAGAGCTCGTGTGCTACAACTTAAAAATCAATTACATATGATTCAACGGGGGAGCGACTCTGTTCATGAATATATGCAAAGGATAAAATCTGTTGCAAACAGCTTAGCTGCAATTGGAAATCCGATTCCTGACGCGGACCTGATTATGCATGTTCTTAATGGGCTAGGTTCTATATACGACAATCTTATACCTACCATTACTACACGTGTTGATGATTTCACCTTAGAAGAAGTTCACGGCATGCTCTCCTCTCATGAGCGCCTTCTTCAAATGCGGCACACTGATTTTCTTGCTCCTTCCGTCCACATCGCCAGCCACCAGGACAATTCGTCCAACCGCCACGACAATATCAGCAGCCAAGGTAGAGGCTTAAACATCAGCTATAATACCAATAGCCAAGGCAGAGGCCACAACACCGGCAATCGTGGCCGTGGACGATCCCGTGGCCGAGGCAGAGGTAGATGTCAAATATGCTTTATTCTTGGACACTATGCTCATGAATGTCGCAAAAGGTATGACACAAATTTCGTTGGGGGGTTCTCTCAACAACAAACAAGATTTCAATCTCATCCACGGGCCTACTCAATGACTGCGGCATCACCTAATCCAATTGAGTCACTACCTCCTCATGCATCAGCTTCATGGTATCCTGACTCAGGCGCAACTCATCATGTCACGCCGAACCTTCAGACCTTACAAGGGGCTGCACCTTATGATGGTCTTGATGAAGTCCACATTGGCAATGGTACAGGTTTGCATATTACTCATGTTGGAAACAAATTACTCCCCTCTTATGCTCACAATCTTACCATGCGCAATGTCCTTTGTGTACCATCTATAACAAAAAACCTTCTTTCTGTTCGTCAATTTACTCATGATAACAATGTCCTTTTTGAATTTCATCCTAATGAGTGCTTTGTGAAGGATCGCACAACGGGGAGCACTCTTCTGCAAGGAACAATTAAGCATGGTCTCTATCACATTTCTTCACCGTCCAAAGCCACCTTCCTTGGAGAACGCGTCAGCCCATCACCTTGGCATGCCCGACTTGGCCATCCATCCCTTCGCATCGTTCGACAAATAACAAGCCACTACGGCCTTCCTACTCATCGCTCTACTTCTTCTACTTTATGTGATGCATGCATGAAATCAAAATGTCATAAGCTTCCATTTTCTCCAACTCACAATAAAACTTTGGCTCCTTTGGAAATTATTTATTCTGACATTTGGGGCCCTGCTCCTATTCTATCAAATACTGGCTATTCCTATTATGTCTCGTTTATTGATCATCATAGCAGGTACACGTGGCTCTTCCTAATGAAGCGAAAGTCCGATCTATTAGATATTTTCTGCCATTTTCAGAAACACGTGGAACGTTTTTTCAATAAAAAAATTCTAAACGTCCATTCCGATTGGGGTGGGGAGTATCAAGCACTGCATCGGCATCTCATCAATTCTAGCATTGCTCATCGCCTCTCCTGCCCACACACTCCTCAACAAAATGGCACTGCTGAACGTAAGCATCGCCATATAATTGAAACTGCACTTGCCTTACTGAATCATGCATCAATTCCCCTCAAATTTTGGGATGCTGCCGTCACCACTGCTGTCTACCTCATCAACTGCCTTCCCACTCCTCTTCTTCAAAATAACACGCCATTAGGTAAACTCTACAATTGCGCTCCCAATTACAAGTTTCTTCGAACCTTTGGTTGCGCGTGTTATCCTCTTCTACGGCCTTACAACAAACACAAACTTCAACCTCGCTCGGACTTGTGTGTTTTCATTGGCTACAGTAATATGCATCTTGGCTACCGTTGTCTCCATGTTCCCACTGGGCGGATATATATCTCTCGACATGTTATTTTTGATGAAACTTCCTTTCCTTTCGCAACAGCCACACAGCTAGGCTCGGCCTCCGCATCGCCATCTCCGCTCACTTTACCCGGTCTCCTTGGCGCGGCTCCACGCATGCCTGTGCCTAGTATACGGATCCAACCTCCGGTCCAGGATGACGACAACTCTCCTGCTGCTGCTAATTGCGGTCCATCCACCGCACAGCTCGACTCAACCTCCTCGACACCAAGTTGTGTTGGCACATCTCCACGCCTGCCAGATCATCATATACGCCTCCCGCGTCCACTGTCGGCTGGCGACGAACCCCTTGCCGATGACTGCACGTCTTCCCCGCCTCTTGCCAATTCTCCGGGCTCATCTGCTGCTCCGTCATTGGCGACCGGGCCTTCTCCCGACTCTGCTACACCACCTCAACGCACTCGGCCTCTTACAGATATTTACAGGGACTCTGCTCCCATCGTTCTTCACACGAAATTTCGGTGTAAACATCCTCTACCTTATATCCTTATCAACTTAGTTACAGCAGTTGAACCCAGCTATTTCTCTCAAGCTTCCAAGGATCCAGCCTGGCGTGCAGCTATGGCGTCAGAATTTGACGCCCTCCTTGGCAATGGTACCTGGACCTTGGTCCCGCGGCGCACCTCTATGAATGTCATCGGCTGCAAATGGATTTTTCGCTTAAAGCGTCATGCGGATGGTTCTATTGAACGGCACAAGGCTCGCCTCGTTGCGAAAGGTTATCGTCAAATTCCAGGTATCGACTTTACAGATACCGTCAGTCCTGTTGTTAAAATCACAACCGTGCGATTACTACTGGCCATCGCCATAAGCTCCAACTGGACTCTGCGTCAATTGGATGTCTCCAACGCATTCTTACATGGTTATCTCAATGAAACTGTCTTTATGGATCAACCACCAGGATTTGCTCATCCTCAATTTCCTCACCATGTGTGTCATCTTAAAAAGTCCCTCTACGGCCTTCGTCAGGCCCCTTGTGCATGGTTTCAGCGTCTAGGTGGTTGGTTACAACAACACGGCTTTGTTGGCTCAAAAACTGATACCTCTCTGTTCTATCACTGCACTTCCTCCTCCAATGTCTATATTCTGGTCTATGTTGATGATATCCTCATAACTAGCGATAACTCTACATTCATTGATGACTTGATCAAGGCGCTTGGCACTGAATTTGCACTCAGAGATCTTGGTCCGGCACATTACTTTCTTGGCATTCAATTATCTGACCACTCATCCGGCTGTCATCTCAGCCAAAGCAAATATATCATGGATCTTCTTACTCGCGCAAAGATGGACGGCTCGCGGCCTATTTCGACGCCCCTGGCTGTTGAGTCTAAACTTGTCTCCTCCTCTCCTATGGAGGATGCCACACTCTATAGAAGCACCGTTGGAGCCTTGCATTATGCCACTATCACACGACCCGATATTACTTATGCTGTCAATCGTGCATGTCAGGCCATGCATGCACCTACTATCCAGCATTGGGAGGATGTCAAGCGTATACTCCGTTACTTAAAGGGTACCATTCTTCATGGCCTTCTTGTTCATCGAAGCTCTTCTCGCGAGCTACATGCTTATAGCGACGCTGATTGGGCTAGCTCCCTCACCGATCGGCGCTCCACAAGCGGTTTTGCTATATTTCTCGGCCCAAACCTAATCTCCTGGTCCTCTAAGAAGCAGGCTACGGTCTCACGCTCCAGCACCGAGGCTGAGTACAAAGCTCTTGCAAACGCCACAGCTGAAGTCATCTAGCTCCAATCTCTCCTTTCCGAACTTAACTTATCTTCCACCATAACTCCAACTCTCTGGTGCGACAACATTGGCGCTACATACCTCGCGGCCAATCCTGTGTTTCATGCGCGGACAAAACATATTGAGATTGATTTTCATTTTGTCCGGGAACGAGTCGCGGCTAAACAACTCAATATATCATTCATTTCCACACGGGATCAGCTTGCAGATATATTCACCAAACCTCTATCTCGTGTTCGTTTTTTATACTTAAAGACCAAGCTCAACGTTGTACCTACTACCGATGAGCTTGTGGGGGAGTGTAAACGCATCAAACATATTGACTCAGCACGCTTACCTTATCAAGCCGACTGCCACCGTATACACATCGAGGATATTATAGACTCAGCAATAAATATTACAGACTCAGCAACAAATAAACAGCCACCATTGTTTCCCAATAAAGGTGATCTACCTTCCAAGCAAACACCATTGTTTCCCAATAAAGATGATCTACCTTCCAAGCAAAACTAGTCGGAGATCAAATCAAATCAAATCAAATCACATATTGATTTGCAAATCAATTATAAATATTGACATTTATGTATCATAGCACTCTATATATACGCCTGTATGATTCTTTTGTAAAAACAAGGAGAAATAAAAATATTTTACTCCACATATCTGCTGTGTCCATACAAGTTCTTAGTTGCTCGACATCAACGCCATCTTACAAAAGAGTGGCGCGCTGCAAGCTCACAGAAACTTCCCTCTCTTTATTTTCGTGTCAAACTTCTTTTACCAAATCGTCTTTGCTTTTTGCATATAAATTCCTGCTACGTCTCCTCATTTTTCTCAATCCATTCAGGCTAGGCGAGAAAGAAACAGATTGAAAAAGAGAAAATCAAAGATGGGCAACGCCTGGGGCAGCAAAAAGGTGATCAAGGTGATGAAGGTCGACGGCGCCGTCATAAAGCTGAAATCTCCGGCGCGGGCCGAGAGCGTGCTTGGCGACCACCCCGGCTACGACCTCTTCGAGGCCGACCAGGTGAAGCAGCTCGGGATCCACGCCCGGCCGCTCCACCCCGATACTCCCCTGCACTCCAAGAAGCTCTACTTTCTCGTCGAGCTCCCTCGGGTCCCGGACCAGCGCGTGCCGCGCAGGGCCTGGTCGGGGGCGCTGCAGTTGAGCGCCAAGGAGCGGCTGGAGAGACTGCGGCTCGCCCGCCGCACCATGTCGGATATCTCCCCGGCCGCTGGGCGTCGATTAGCCACGGTCGGGACTGAGGAGGCTGCGGACGGGGCGGTCCGGCTCAAGATGAGGCTTCCTAAGACCGAAATAGAGAGGATCATGCAGGGGAGTAAGGACGCCGCGGAGGCGGCTGCGAAGATTGTGGAACTGTGCAGCGCAAACGAGGAACCCGCGCAAAAGGCGGAGGCGGCTGCGCCGCCGGTGCCGGCGCTTAGAGCTGGGCGGAAGGAGGTATTACGCGATCCAAATTTAGAAGGAAATTAAATCATACACCTGGTCTTATGAATTCATCAGATAACTTCAACAATTGAAGGAAACTATTGAAAGAAATTAAAATCATCAATAAAAATAGTACTAATTAATTAGCTTAGATGCTAAAAATTAAAACAGAAGAGCTTACCTTGTTCTTTGTTCTTTATCTACTCTTGCAGAAACGAGCAAGGTTTGCTGCCATGCCAGATGAGATCATTGCCTAAAGCTGGAATCATAATCACTAACACCGATAGGATATGAACGTTTCTGGTGTTGAGAAGCTGCTAATGGCTCCCAGTTCCTTTCATTATATTATTCTTTTTTCTCACCTGTAATAACAGAAATGAAATGAATGTAGTCTTTTCTACACGTCCTCTTATCTATAAAAAAAATTATTTTCTAATTAACCGTACATATATCGATATATATAGGATGACAAATTGTGTTTCACATATTATTATGGGTTATATCATAGTTGTCATATGATATGATTATGTTTGACAGACACGACATAACACGGATATCATGATTAATAAATATGTTATGTTATATGACAAGACACAACATGAAACAACATGTTATAATATAAATTATATTATATAATATAATATAAAATTTGACGGTTCATAAATAGATTATATATATTATATTATATTATATTATATATTTATTTTTATATATATTATACATGTTACACAGGTTGACTCACCAACATGACACAAACACAATACGAAATTTGGTGGATCAAAAATCGGTCGACACGTTTACAATACGAAATATGATTAGTCTAACACAAACCTATAAAATCTCATGTCTTGTTGTATCGTATTAACGGGTCATGTTATATTTTGCCAGTCCTAGACATATATAATAAAACCTCAACATATTATTAATTTTCTTTTTTAAAAATCAATAAAAAATTTTAAAATTATCAGTTTATTGCTCAAAAGACTCTTTCATTTACATAAAGCAAATGTGAGCAATCTTCGTTAAATTATATTAATGTACTTTAAAAATTTAAACAAAAAGTACGTTATTGCTCTCATTCACATATAAAATCGCTTAAATGTATATTTTTACCCTCACTCATGTCGGATCCTCCATCCGCAACCTATGCATTGATACTGAATTACTGATGGGTTGGTTATAAATGGGTATAACCCGAACATGAAATGGGTATAACCCGGACACGCGGGTCGCGGCATATTTTACCTGTCATGTGCAGATCCTACTCTAACCTTGCACGACTCAACTCAACCGCACGTGGTAGTGACTCCGGAAAGCAAAAAAGTGGGTTGCCTAATTGGGGCGGCGGCTCACCTTTCGTCCTGGCTTCGTCAGCTCCACGTGGCAGGTGCAGGTGGCCATCAACGAGCACCAGCTCTTCAAACTCCTTTTTCTTTTCCTCCTCCCAAACCAAACCCAATGTGGAAATTCTCACAATCCAAATCTTTCAGTTCCATCCCTCTTGGACGGAATATTTATTTTTTTTCTCCATAAATTTTGTTATCTTAAGTATTACAAATTTACAATTTGTGCTTATTGATTTTGATCAATATAAACAGATACATTTTCGTGTAATATTTACATACTCTTTATTTCTTAAAATAATAAAAAAACACATATTATTATTTAACTAATTAAATGTATTTAAAATTATAAAATTAATCCTAAGTAATCTAAGGGTTCCTTTAGTTGAACTTTTAGAACCATCCGCCCAAAAATAAAAAGAAAAAAAAAACAGTTGCACCAAACTCACTCTTGGATCCAATAACTAACTGGTAATGAATACTGGTGCAATTTTTTAAAGGAAATTACCGCCTACATGTAACTTTAGTTAGTGTTACAGTTAACTCCATTTGATAATTAATTGACGGCCCCGACTGTAACAAATCCACCATCCCTACCCGTTTCGATTAGTTCAGTTTGCCGAGTCGCGCCGATTCTGATGACGAGTGCTTTATATCTAATTAAACCTGGGGAAATTAATGTGGTCCACAAGTTTTTTTTAATTTTATCGAAAATATGTTAACTTACTAATAGGACCTAATATTGGTGTAATATTTCCAACTTTGGAGAGACATTGGTTAGCAAAAAGTTCAAATACCATTATACCAATGGTGTAAGAGGTCTATATGAAATTAAGTAATATATAGGGGGTCTTCATGCGAATTAATCCAACTTTCTTTTTTGCTCTACTTTAAATTCCCACTTATGGTGCAAGGAACCGCACTTTCCCACCCTGTACTCCGTTTCCTACTCCGACGCCAGAGCGCCTCCCCGACGATGAGATACTCGGCTGCCTGCCGCTACGCCGGAGGAATTGGATCCCTCAAACCGATCCTCCTCATTCTCCCCTGAGTATAGCTCTCTTTCGCCCCCTTGCTCGGGCACCAAGGCCTGGCCTTCTGATCTCATGGTTGAAGAGCCGACTGGGATTTCTGCGGAGCAATTAGGGATCGGCTGAGCGGTTTTTGGGGTAACTTTCGCGTTCGGATTTGGTGTGATGTGCCGAGATTAGGTGTTGGGGATGAGTCTGAATGTTTTTTGGGTTCCGTCCCCTGGATTTCAAGTTGTTTGTACATAAAGTTTTCCAGTCGTCGTCGGTTAGAGGTTTTTTGGTCTTCCGACGGTGTAGATTTTAGGCATTTCGATCTTTTTTCTGGCTTTTCGATTTCCTTGTTGATATTACAAGGAAATCAAGAGCAGGAACTGCTAGGTACTTTTTAACTACCTACAGCAGTTTCTATCGATGGGTTTCTTCAATTACTCGATCCTTGATCTGATACTAAAAGTCAGATCTTGGGTAAGTGAATTGGTCTCAGAGTCGTTGATGCCCTCCGGTGATGAGCGTTGCTGCAGATGCAGAGAGAACTCGGTGTCGTTGATGTTCAAGTACCGGTGTGGCAAGTGTGGCCAGCTGATCTGTCGAAAATGTTTACTTAGTGCACCTTCAAAGTCAGTTCAAAGGGAGCAGCAACCTGTTTATTGCGAATTCTGCATTCGAGCTGCAAATGGGCCTGAGGTAGCATCCCGGACTAGTGAAAGAGCAAGCGTAAGAGTAAGTCCTTTGATCCTGCCAGAGGATGTCCTGCCCATGCAATCACCCTTGTCCGGATCTAGCGATGACAAAATTAGCTCGGCGGAGTCATGGCTGTCCTGTTCTCCACGCTTTCTGTGTTCTTCATTTTACATGTGAAGTTCTCACTTTTCTTTATGCTTCATCGTAATTGCACATGGTTCATATTTTGACCTCTTTGTTTATTGATGTAGGAATGGAGAAGAAGATGAGAATGATGATGAGGGAAAGGAATTTCTCACACCTGCTAGTGTACTATCACATGATTTTTCTGATACAGATTCTGTTAGTACCAGTACTGGAAACGAGTTCTGCAGCTCCAGTTCAGTGAGCCCAAGCCCTTTATATAGTCCTTGTAGGCTTATTGAGCAAGAGTCCGTTAGCCCTCTATTGGAAAAGATTTGTCTTTCTGATCAAGGATCACAATACCATACCAGAAAACATGCAGTAGACTCTGAGAATTTGCTGGACAGTTCTGATGAATCCACATGTGAAAGCAGTGTGGTATACCATAACACAGAAAGAGACGATGCTACATTACAACTCAACTTTGAAAATGATGACATCTTTTACCCTCCACCAGCGAAGGACGAGGGAGTTGATGTAGATACCAGTTACGCAGCATTTACTGATGAGTATGATGATATTAGTAAGTTGCATAAGCTCTTTAAATCTAGCAGCCCCAGCCGCAATCTATTACTGAGAAATATGGAGTATAGTGAAGTCAACAAGGAAGGTTTAAGGGCTTCTGTTCACGAGCATTTTAAAGCCCTTGTAGCTAAATTATTGAAGGAAGAAGGTATTCAAGCAGATGGTTTGGAGGAGCCAGGATGGCTGGAGATAATATCATCGTTGGCATGGGAAGCAGCTAATTATATCAAACCAGGCACTAGCACAAGTGGCAGTATGGATCCTAGTGACTATGTGAAAATCAAGTGTATACCATCAGTAAATTCAAATGAAAGGTATGACTTTTTATTATTTTCTCCAATTGACACTTCTATACTATATCTGAGAGTTAATATTTTGTCATTATCTCACAGCATTCTAGTGAAGGGAATAGTTTGTACTAAGAATGTAAAGCATAAACGTATGGTCTCAAAGCACAGGAAACCCAGATTGCTTCTTTTGGGTGGAGCACTTGAATATCAAAAGGTTCCAAATGAACTAACATCTTTACAACATCTGCTCGAGCAGGTTATAGCGTTGGCCATAGTATATTTATGTATCCTCCTTGTTTTGATCACTCAGTGTCGACTCTATGTACACAGGAAATCAATTACATGAAGATGGCCCTTTTTCATATCGAGGCTCTTCAACCCAACGTCATCATTGTTGAAAAAAGTGTTTCATTGTATGCTCAAGAATATTTACTGGGGAAAAAAGATGTGTCTCTAGTGCTAAATGTTAAGAAGTCACTTTTAGAAAGGATAGCACGGTGTACTGGTGCTCACATTGTTCCATCCATTGATCATGTTGCTTCAGCAGTGCTAGGACATTGTGAAGTCTTTAGAACAGAGAAGGTTTTTGAAAATTTCGTATCTTCCAAACATCCTAAGAGGAATTCTAGTACAACTTTGATGTTTTTTGAAGGCTGTCCACAGCGTTTAGGATGCACGGTAATAACTAATTTTCTTTACTTCTCATCTTTGTTGTTTTCTGAAGGCTGTTCACGACATTTAGCAGAAGTTCTGTTTGCTAAAATATCCTCATCTATAGTATGACTATTTCATGGGTCCAATTGAAAAACATTTTAACAAATCTAATACAATACCCTTGTTTTCTGTAGATATTGTCAACATGTTTTTTGGAACAACAATTGTATTCTTTCATCTACTTATTTTTTTTGCTTATTTGATATTAGTTAGTCGAATATTCCTTCTATAGTTATGATTGTCAAAAAGATGATGTTAAGCATGTTATTTGAACTAATTGGTGAATGTATCTCAATCTTTGTGTAACTTAAAACTCGATACTAGCTTGGCTATTGCAAAAAGATGATGTTAAGCATGATTTAATAATATTATTTTTTTGCTTGACTTGTTTCATTATGGCTCTGCTCTCAATCTATTTTTCTTCTGTAGGTTCTCGTAAGGGGTTCATGCCATGATGAACTGAAGAAGGTAAAACAGGTTCTTCAGTATTCAATCTTCGCAGCATATCATCTATCACTGGAGACTGCATTCCTCGCAGATGAGGGTGCAATGCTTCCTAGATTTCCAATAAGGCCTTCAGTTAATAAGTCTACGAAACTAATTGACACTCATGACTGTGTTTCATTAGTTTCTAGTTTGGCCCTCCCTGACAACCAAAGTGTTGAGAATGATCATAAAAACGCTAGGTCATTCAGCAAACAAGATATAAGGTATCTCTTTCTCCTAAGATGTGCATTTAAATGAAGATATTTTGGAACATAATTTGGAATACCAAATGTACCACTCTCTATATTAACAAACCAACTCTATATTGGACCGTTTTCTGTTTGTATTCTGATAACAAGGTTTTGTTTCTAGATCAACTCCAGAAGTTAGTCATTCTGGGTCATGGGATTCAAAATCTGGATTTCTCTGTCATGCTCCAAGTTCAGTGTCACCTATCCTATCTGGTGATAAATACGAAGATTCAGAGTTTTCTTCCAAGGACAAAATTTCTGGGGACTACTTCACTGCTGACAATCAACAAAGCATATTGGTATCCGTATCAAGATCCTGTAGTAAATCAAGAAGAGCTTGTGAGCGCCCTCAACTTTTCCGCATTAAATTTTACAGTAGTTCTGATAAACCTTTGGGGAGGTATCTTCAAGAATACTTGTTTGATGAGGTACTTCTTGTTTTGCCAAAGTAATATGTAAAACTCTATTCTATTTTTTCCGCATCTTACAATATCCTAATGCCTCTCATCATCATCAGAAATATTCTTGTCGATCTTGTAAAATGCCAACAGAAGCCCACGTTCGGTGTTATGCCCACCAGCAGGGAAGCCTTACCATAGTAGTTAGGCAACTTACTTCTACGAAATTGCCTGGTCAACATGAAAGAAAGATATGGATGTGGCACAGATGCCTCAAGTGCAAAAAGGATGAGGGTGAAATTCCACCAGCTACTGGCAGAGTAGTCATGTCTGATGCTGCATGGGGGCTTTCTTTTGGAAAATTCTTGGAGCTTAATTTTTCAAGATATGCAACTTCTCGTATCGCAAGTTGTGGTCATTCCCTCCAGAGAGATTGCCTTCGATTTTATGGGTATATTCTCTGTGAGAAACTTGATCAATCTTGAGTACAAAATGCCAAAGAAAAATTTATTCCTTTCATTGTGGCAGGTGCGGAGCCATGGTTGCTGTATTGTACTATTCTCCTGCAGATATTCTGTCTGTTTGCTTGCCTCCCGTACTTCTGGATTTCACTTGCGCAATTCAGCCAGAATGGTTAAGACAGGAAGTTGTTCTGGTAAGTTCTTATATTTTGCATTGACATTTTCTGAACATAAGTAATTGTACTTTGGTATCAGATGGTATTGGAACTACTGCAGGTATCCAGTCAAATAAATAGCATGCATACTAAAATATCTGACGTTATTCATGAAACTGAGGAAAAGATCACATCATCTAAATATGCACCCTTAAAGGGAATCATGCATAGAGAAATTATCAACCTGAAGGATTTGCTTGAAATTGAAAGACATAAGTACCATGTGAGTACAACAGCATATGTGCTTTCCAATTTTTCGTTTCTAATTCTGATTATTCATCTTCTGAGTGAATTCCACATGTTTAACAAAGTTTCTCCCATTCTGATTACAGGTTGTGCTTCAACTGCTTACAGTTAAGAATATTCAATCCTCCCAGATAAGAGTCGATATCTTACAGCTTAATCGGCTGAAACGTGCGGTCCTACTTGATTCTTACATGTGGGACCAAAGATTCTATTCATTGAATGCATTTTCAAAAGAATTATGTTATACCAACTTTGATCCACAACTTATGAAGTTTTCATCTAAGGTCAATCCAGGCGAATGTGGAGTTGTACTTTCTAATAAAACTGTAATGCTGCAAAATAAACCTGAGGAAGTTACAAAGTCCTTGTCCTCTTCAGGAACTGAAAAATCAAGTTTCCTGAACCAGCTTCAGGAGCTGAACTCGCAGGTTTCGGAATGTGACATAAACAACGTGGTTGGAATGGATCTATCTGATGAATCTATTGATGGTTGTGCTGGCGTCGCTTCTTGTCATAAAAGCACATCAAAATTTAGAGATAGTGAAAGTGAATTTTTGAAGAATTCGATGTCAATTTGGTTTGGTCCATCAAAGAAAATTGATTTTGGACTGAGTGGTCCGGAGCAGTTATTAATGGATCAATCAGAAAGTGATTTGGGAGTTGATGAATATGAACTCCTCATGGATAAATCACCCTACAGGAAAGTGAATTGTCCGTTGAGAGTACATTCATTTGATTCTGCTTTTAGATTCCCAGAAAGAAGACTGGGAGGATGCCTGCCTGGTTCATTGCATTTAGCTCCAGTGAAACCATTTGATTCATCTGCAAGTCTTCCGAGCATGACAAGGGATCCTATTAAAAGCATGAGACGGGCCTACTCACAAAATTCTTCAAGGGAAGCTCAGAAATTAAACAATCTTCTCAGTCATACTCCTGTACATTTCTCATCAATTTTGAAAAAGTTGACTGAAGGAACCCGACTCCTTCTGCCTCAAGCAGGTCCTGATAATATTGTTATTGCAATTCATGATAATGACCCCGCAAGCATAATATCTTATGCCATGTCGTCCCAAGAATATAAAGACTACATAATGTCTAGTTTTTATGAAATTGAAGACTTAAATATGATGACGAAAAGAAGTGACATTGGTAACCGAGTCAACTGTTATATAGGTGCCACAAATTTGGGAGCTCGGCAATCGAATTCACAAGTTAATATAAGTGGTGGATTTTATGGGCCTCAGCTTTCTCAGCGGAATTTATTAGGTTTCAAGGAAAAACATGTTAGAATTGTTTTTGATGACAAATACTCCATTCCCTCAAACATGGCAAAGTTTTCTGTTACATGTTACTTTGCTAAGCAATTTCATGCTCTACGGAAGAAGTGCTGTCCTAGTGAATCTGATTACCTGCATTCCTTAAGCCGCTGCAAAAGATGGAATGCCCAAGGTGGTAAGAGCAATGTCTATTTTGCCAAGTCTTGGGATGAAAGATTCATTATAAAGCAGGTCACAAAAACAGAGTTAGATTCTTTTAAGGAGTTTGCTTCACAATATTTTAAGTATTTGACTCAGTCCATGCTTTCTGGAAGCCCCACCTGCCTCGCTAAAGTTCTTGGTATTTATCAGGTATAGGCATTGTTAAATTAATGCACTATTACATGCTTGTATGATTTAAAAGGTGTCACATTTATTCTTTCACTGTTGCATATCAGGTCGTTACCAAATACTCAGGAGGAAGGGAAGTTAAGATGGATGTTTTGGTTATGGAAAACCTCTTCTTTAATAAGAATATTTCCAGAGTTTATGATCTCAAAGGTTCATTAAGGTCACGTTACAACCCTGATATATCTGGTAATAATACAGTTCTACTAGATATGAATCTATTGGAGACAAAGCCAATGTTTCTAGGAAGGAAAGCAAAGAGAAGGTTGGAGCGAGCCATCTGGAATGATACTTATTTTCTTTCAGTAAGAAATTTTCTCATTTTTTCTGCAGAAACATAGCATGAATTATTCTCATGTTTTAAAGTATCAATTCAAGATCAGGCAGTACATACTAGTATATTGACAAGTATGCACCTGACAAACTGAGTAACAATGTGCTATATTATATCATAAAATTATATTATAATATCAATTGCTGATTTACTGGGGTCCATGGCAAGGATTTAAAATTCAGTCTGGCGGCTCGGTTCGACGAGCCACTTGACCGGTACGGTACCGGTATAGTACCGGCGAACAACGATAGCGGCAGCAGGCGGCGGAAGCTTCGATCTTTCGCTGCATGCTGATGCGTCTGCCTGCCGTCCGTGCTCCGATGACCGGTCCTCTACTAGACCGATACAAATCGGCCGCACCAGCCGGTTTCGGACTGAATTTTAAAACACTGGTCCATGGAGCAAGCTACGCCATATGTACCTAGTTTACCTTCTGGTACAAATTAGTATTTTAAAATTTAAACCCTGCTATTCCTTAATCTGGCCAACTATTAGGCATCAAACATGACATATTGAACTTGAATTGGATAAAATTAGAATAGGGAATTATGGATTTTCACAAAATATCTTGAACACTTTTCACTGGACATTCAAAACACACTTCTATGACGTGTCCTGATAGATGTGCTTATAAATATCTGTTACTTTTTCTTTCAAAATTGTTGCAAGTACCTCAACCACTGCATAATATTTTTGGGCCCTTTTAACTCGTGCATTCATAGATGGAATTAATTTGATATGCAATTAATCAATTTGTTTGCAGTTGTAGCTAGCTACTCAAATCTTTCTTAATAATTAAAGATAATTTTGTACTCCATTATTGTTTAGTTCTGTTATTAGCTTGTGTTAGGCATGCAACTTGGGCAGGTCAAGCAAAGCATGAGTTTACTCAAAGCTTTGAAGTTTGGAAGACCTTCGATTGGAAACTTTTTGGAATGAGCTTAGTGGATGCCACTGAGTCATGAATTTTCTTGTACCACTCAATTGAACTGTGTTTGGTTTCAATTAGTAAAATAAATACTAGTTGCAAAGAAACATGTCACAGACATTTGCAAGGCTCGTACTGTAGCATCATCATACTGTGCTGATACACGTTAAGTTCAAGACATTTTCTGACCATTTTGCACCACCTTTGAAACCGGTCCACCCATTCAATTCATTCCACAAGGCAATTTCTACTTGGAAAAAAATAATAATATAGTTAGTTTTATGGTCCTATTAAGTCAAATGAAATTAGCATTAATTTAAATGAAATTAATATAATATAGTTGAATTGTGATATCTTCCATTGTTGTTAAT
Source organism: Costus lasius (assembly GCA_027563935.2). Taxonomy (NCBI): domain Eukaryota; kingdom Viridiplantae; phylum Streptophyta; class Magnoliopsida; order Zingiberales; family Costaceae; genus Costus; species Costus lasius. Next base: position 97,707,201 of record CM050454.1, read on the forward strand.
CACTAATGATTTATGCAAATAAGAATTAGATTTAAGTAAATGTTGTAGTTCTACAAAGTCTAATTTTAGAATTCAAAGATATTTGGTTCAGGTATGTCGAATGATGTATGTGTAGTAAACTGCCATAGTCCAAGATTTGCACTAGAAATCGTCCAAAGATATTTGGTCCTGGTTGGAACTTGGAATCAAGATAAGTTGTCGAACTCTAAACTAAGATCCAAGCATAGTTGATATATTTCTTCTTTGTTGGCCTCCAACATTATTTTTTGATAGTAACAACCTTGCTCTTCTGGTTACCTTGATCTTTGTCTTGCTTGGTGTAGGTACGTGCTGTGCATGTCTATAGCTGTGTTGCTTGAACATGTCTTCTCTTTGCTTTCTTTATGTCCAACACCATTATCATCTCTAGTTTTATGGTCTTGTATACTTGTGTTACTATCTATATCACTTGAATCATGTTAGACCTTGCTACGAGGCTATACTAGAGGGACAAGTGGCTCGTCATGAATTGGTTGCTTATGTACCCATAGGTAGAAGTCTTCATCGTGGGTAGATACTATTTGTTGATTTTGTTGACATCACATTACTCTTTGAATGCCTGCTAGATTTCTTAAGGGACATTAGTGTATTGGCAACATTAGGCAAGTTGTCGTTGGAATGTTTCCTTAACATAATGTTATCAACCTTAAAGCTTGTATATAAATGCATTTCTAATGGTGACAATGCTCCAACTAGTGGGCATGCTACCATGTACTATAACATTTTCTGATATATGAGCCATATAATAATGAGGAAGACACTTAAGAGAGAATAGAGAGCATAAAAGATAAGAGATTGATAGCTTGAAGATTTAGCAAGAGAGGTGGTAGGAGGTTATGCATACTGGAACCTGTTCAAATTAGCCCAAATGGTCATAAAAATAGTCTGTAACCTTTTGAGAAAAAGTTCAAATGGCTAGCATCCTATTGTAGCTGTTCTATCTGATACATATTGGTGTACCAAGTGCAGCAACACATGGTACAATGCAAGTGTATTTCATATAGAATGGTGCACATGGTTCAAACCTTTGGTTTGATAAAAGGTGTTTTTTCGCCATGATCCTGAGTTGGACCAGTACAAATTGGGAATATTGGAAAGATTAAGTTTTTTTAAGAGGAGCAAAATCCTTAGTCGCATTCACCCAAGTAGGTAATAGGTGTGCGCAGGTTTTTAAAACCTATTCCAAAGTCATGTAATGGTCAACAACTGCCTCGCAGAAGCTATGGAGCGGATGGAACTTCTGCATCTCCTCTCCTCCTTTGCCTAGTGCCGACTCACAAATCTCTCCTCTCCTCCTCTTCCCCTCTTCTTCTCTGCTTGCTCTGCTCTAGTTCCCTGCATTTGAGCTAGTCTCTGTATTGGTCTCTGTTTGGATCGGTACAAATTGGTTCTATTGCAATGATGTTTCAAACCTTGGGTGTGAGTTAAGACTTAAGCCATAACTACTAATACTACTTCAAATATAGACCACATTCTCTGTTACTCCCTAGGTGCTTCGAATTGAAACTCTGAACACTCAAATAGAATTATTGACAATTATTTTTCTGAAGAAACTAATGGGAGGACATCTATCGTGTATTAATAAGAAATTAAAGTACAAATGATACCGTAGGTAATGCCGTATAAACAAAGAAGAAACAAGGGTCATATGAAATTGAATGATCAAATAGATGAAAGACTAAAACATCCATTTGATCTAGTTCACTAACTAGATTGTGCATAGTGCAGTGAAAGCCTCATCCGAACCTCTTTTTTCTTTCCATTTCCACTAGCACAAAGTGTTATAGCTCTCAAGCCATGCATGTCATCAATTGAACACTATAGGTTGTCCTTGAGTGGGAAATCCTTGAAGTTTGAGAAATATGAAGTGTCAATGGGAAGCAATCCTCACCCATTCACATCTAATGAAATACATAATCAATCACAAGGTGGAAACAAGTTTCAAGATTTGCATTGCAAATTGTGCATGCTATGGTGGGCTGACATTTTTTCTATGTAGGAAGTCTCTAGTGTGGAGTTTATTGTTGAGCACAATCCACTCAAATGTTTTCACCTTTTAGGTAGCTTGCCGTGAGTACTTTACGTAGCTCAAATGCCTCCACAACTGTTGATCTTGTAGCATGAGAAGGCAGTGGAAGAACGATTGGTGAATCCATGTATCCATATACTCTCGTGAGATAAGGGAGGCAATTCAAGTTCAGGTATCTGATAAGGCTGCTAACGTCTCCTGCATTCACATTTGATCTCAATTGGAATAAACCTTATCAAGTATGGGGATGAGGCTGAATCTTCTAGTGCATGGCATGTGGAGCCATGTAGGTAACAAAGAGTTCAGGGAATATGTGAGGAAGTCCATAGAAAATTAAGATCGCCATCCTGTTTTGAGTGCTCAATTAATGGTGTAACCAACTTTCAAATTGTCGATAATTGTTTTTTGAATTTAAAATATTCTGCCAATCATATAGAGTTTGAATGGAAGAGTTGTTGTGCATAATATGTATCATTACTCTCTGATGAGTGATAATGACAACGAGATTTGTGCTAAGTAATGGTTCATGTACAGTTTTTTTTTCCCGCTTTCTTGCTCAAGTGACTGCTGCTTTTTTTTTTATTTATTTCTGAAAAGCTTTTAATTTTACTTCTTTTCTTTGCAGTCTATTGATGTCATGGACTACTCTTTGCTGGTAGGCATCGATGAGACACAGAAAGAACTGGTTATTGGAATTATAGATTACATGCGGCAATATACATGGGACAAGCAACTCGAAACATGGGTAAAAGCCTCAGGGATTCTTGGTGGCCCAAAAAATGTTCCTCCAACCATAATATCTCCATCACAATACAAGAAAAGATTCAGGAAAGCCATATCGAGTTACTTCCTTGTGATTCCTGAAGAATAAGACTTATGAATCCATTATTCATCTGCATGATATTAATCTGTGGATTTCTCTTGCTGGTTGCGCTGGTCAGGGCACAAAAGGGGCTCTTCAGTAGGAACTTATACTTCATTTTGACTATACATATATGGAACAAGCAACTTTTGGCATGGGAAAAGCTCCTTGAAGTGCAAGGAAAGATATTAATTTAGGACCTTGTCTAATATCTTTCCTTGCTTTCCCCAACCGCTGGTCATGTGCTATAAATTTTTTGCTGCAAGATGTTGATAATTTCAGGGTCTACAGTTGGCTGGAGCTCTTAATTTATTTATATTTCATGTGGCAAGATTCGTAAGCAACCCGTGATATGAGTAAAAGCACCATAAAATTGGTGTTGACTATGAATGAACACGAGAGTCATACAGCTCTTAAGAATAAGTTAGGTAGCTCAGCAAGGAAAGAGGTCCTCTCACTGCTCTATTTCCTTAAATGACTTGATTATACTGAAACCTTTGAGTCTGAGGACAATTTGAATCAAATTATTATTCGGGGGGTGACTACTGGCTCAACTCAGGTAGACCTTCTGAGTCTTGTGATAGGGGAGTCGGATTTTTTTGTAAAAGATGTTCGAGTACACATCAATTTTTTTATATCTGTGTATATGTGTGTGTTTAGGAACTTTAATGTCACTTTTTTTTTCTTAGGGTATGTAGACGACTAATTTTGCTAAGATACAACCATTTCTCTTCTGCTGATTGGTATAGTACTTGCACCTTGTTTCAAATTTAGACCCTTCTTTAAATTTGCCCCTAAGGTTCTCCCTGTTACATTTTAATATTCAGATACATGAATGGTGAATAGCAAGAACGTATGCTCCTTGGAATTTCAAATCCACCTCATAGAAATTGTATGAGGTGGGATCTACCTTTCACTAGAGAAATAGAGAAGTGAAATTGTCGTCCTCACTGGTCACAAAGAGATCCTAGCTAGGTCGCTATATATATCTATGTATGTACCTGTACGTCGGCATGCATCCACTGGTCGCCAGCCAATTGCTTCATTGAACTTGCATAAAGTTGGTCCCAAGGAGCGCACTTGCTGCATCTATCACTCTCACTGAACATGTATAATTAATTGTAAGCGGCAATTTCTTCATCGCTCCTTCCTTTCCCTGACTATGAATCAATTACTCTTTCTTTTTGCAATCGCAGGAGTCCAAGGCTTCAACGGTGCAATGATTACGCACCAACTCTGCTGCTCACTTCGGCATGGAGCCGAAACGGTTGCAGGCATGAAGGAAAAAAAGAAGCCACAATTTGGAGACGCGCGCACTCGTAGTGGACTGACGGATGATGGATACAGGGAGACGCACGCATTCTCTGTTCCCATCCGCCACTTTGAATAGAATGGCGAGTGGAGGGTCCGCCAGTGATCCGGTCCCGTGGGGGTGTATGCCTTCGCAAGGGGGCTCATTTCCTGTGGGATCGCATCTCGTCCTGGCGTCACCGCTGACTCGAGCGTGACGCCGCCGGAGGTACGGCGTGGATGGCGGACAGGGCAAACGTGATAAGCACAATTAGCCACTCCTGTCTCTCAAAAGTATTACTATTTGGTTTATCTTTTAGTCTGTTCTTACTTTACTCTCTATTGTTCTCAGATTTCATCCAAAATTATATTTAAGTAGAAAATAAATTTTCATCTAAATTTATTACACGAGAATTTAGCAATTTATATATTTATGAGAAATTTTTAGAAATAAAAAATAAATAAAGAGTTTATAATAGTTAAATCGAGGGGAATTTAGCAATTTCTGTTTATTAGAACTTTTTAGAAATAAAAAATATGAATAAATAAAAGGAGAGTTTAGAATAGTAAAAAAAAAAAAAAAAAAAAAAAAATCCAAATATGTCCTTATGTGAAAATTTGATCTTAAACTGGGATTGAATATTTGAGAACATAATTGTGCATCTCAACTTCTATAACAATTAATTCTAAAATAATTAAAATAGTCGTATGTTAAGTCGTGACCACTGTTAACATCTGTGTGTTAATTTGCAAATAGTTACGAATTAACTTTGACAACAAACTTGCAAAAAGTCCCCATACGATTTTCACCGTCGCATTCAACTCTTGTGCCGCCTGTAGGCGTCATATTTTTTACATCATCACCGATCTTAATCAACTAAAGATGCAGTTTATCACGTGTTTTTTTAAAATTTTTTTAAAGGACTGCAAAAAAAAAGTCATTATTTTTTACTAATTCATACATTTTTGCTGATGATTATTAAAACACGACTAATTTACCTAAATATTTGATATAATTAGATCGTATTCTACCGAATGTAACATATATTTTTTAAATTCATAGTTGTTAACTTGTTATTTCTTATTTTAAATCCAGTCAAATTGAGTCGTTAATCAAATTTTATTTAAAGAAGAAACCCCACAGCCTCAAACCATAGCCACTTGTTCCAGCATAAACAATCGAAACTAAACTGGGAAAAAAAAGAGAAGCAGAAAAAGCATGAATGTTCTATCCACTCTGCTTCCTCTTTATTCTATCAGCAGCCAAAAATTACAGAGCTAAAGAGTATTGAGATTAAAAAAAGCTCAAACTTGCATGATTCCTGGTCCAAGGCTGCTCTTTTTGACACTGGCTCACAGGATCTGAACCTAAATTTTCATCCCATTGTTCAGAAATGAAGTCCCATCCACCCAAGTACTCGTCCAAGCCGTAGAGATAAGCTGGTTCAGGCCACTCTAAGCACGGAATTTGGATGATCTCCTCAGCTTTCACAGAAGAGCTCGAAGAACAACACGAAGAGGAGGTGGAGGCAGCCGCTGGAACTATAATCTCATGCTGCTGGATCATGGGCACCTCGTCGACACAGAATCCAGGGAACCTGCTGACGAACGCATCTGTCTCGGCATGGTCAACTGTGCTCGTGGCGTTGACTTGCTCATCTGCTGCCTTACGCTGACGCTCCGCCTCATCAGCTGAAGGAAGAAGAGGCCTGTGCGTAAGGGGGTCAATTCCCATCTTCCTCAGCTTCTTCTTGATGTGGGTGTTCCAGTGGTTCTTGATTTCGTTGTCTGTTCTACCAGGGAGATGTGATGCAATCTTGGACCATCTGAGGGTAACCAAAAAAAATCCAAAAAAAACAAAAAAACAAAAACCAGAAGCATTGATTAATCCAAAAGTCAAACATAACAGAGAGGGAGATAAGCAATTCAGACCAGACCTGTTTCCAAGCTGAGAATGGAGCTCAATGACCATCTTTTCTTCAGATTCCGAAAGCAATCCTCTCTTGAGATCAGGCCTGAGGTAATTTGTCCACCTTAGCCTGCAACTCTTTCCACACCTCAGGAGTCCTGCAAGTGTCAACCCTATTAACATGCTGGTGCATCTTTAAGGAAACTTTACAAGTCATATCAACAGAGCGAAGGGACCTGCAAGCTTAGGAACAGCTCTCCAGCAGCATTGACCATTGGTGAGGATGAAGTTGACGAGCTTCTTGTCCTCCTCTGCTGTCCATGGCCCTTTCTTCAGCCCCACTTTGTCACAGCATGGCTGCCTCCCCATTGCAGTGAAGATGGGGGAGCAAAACCAGAAGGCTTCCACAAACCACCACCACCTTCCCCTTTATAGCCTCCATTGCAGGCCCTCATGCACACGTGTAAAGATGGAAGGTTGCTGGATTGCACGTGGGAAGTCTGTTCTAGGATGGTGTCACCTCATCTGATCATGCTTGGTTTGCAAGGGTGGAAAATCCAGCTGAGATACTACACAAATAGCTAGGTTTTAGTATAGGAGCCAGGGAAAAAATTTATTGGGAGATCGTACATGCTCTGCAATTATATACCCTCCACCTATTTTGATCCAAGGGTTCCACAAAATCCAACGGTTTATATTCCATTCATTAAAATTTTTAGAGAATAGTTTCCCTACAAATTCTACATGGAGCCGGGCTCTTTAGCCGCAATATAAAATGAAAAAAAGTTGATAATTGGTCTGGTTTTGCTTTCTCTGGCACTCTCCACGTACTGGTTTCATAGAACCACCGAATGACAGATTAAGATTGATTAACTATGAATTATGGTTTTAAAGATTGATATTAGTTGGACAGATCCTTTCATGGCACCTAATTTAGCCTTTAGGCATGTAAGTTTGGTACAGATATGTCTCAAAGTAGATTACATGCTAAGGTCAACTGAAGCTTTCGCATCTGTATGTGCCACTAATGCGTACACTAATTTCAGAAGTACAGCAAAAGAAAGGTGTTAGGCTTGAGAATATAGCTTATGCTGCAGCTGAGGCAGACAACTCAGACGAGAAGAGACATGATAAGATTGCTCAACTTGTTAAAGTTGGAGAGTTCTTAAAAGAAATGCAATGAGAAACTGAAATTGAATGGTAAACATCAATAGCTACTTTCAGAATTCATTTAGTGTACTTTTGTTAAATCAAGATCGTTTTGCAAACTATTACAGACAATTTAATGGAAAATATTTTACTGAAATATAGAGACATCTTACATTTTAGGCTAGTGAAAGAAAACTATGCATATTGATTAATACAAGCAGTCCACAAGAACATTAATTAAGATGCAAGAGGCTTGCTTCACAGAAAGAACATTGAAGATCAGGATCATGGAAGGTTGTGTGCTTTGGCAATCATTCAAGAAGTCTGCATCTTCTTCTTTTTTTAATAGAAAAAAAGAAGATTAAATATGCATGTAAAGATTGTGAGATAAGAGACCCCAAGAGGACTTAGCATTGACTCATTGTTTGGCTAAAAGGAAAAGTAAGCTTCAGAATAAAAATAGCGTCTCGGATTATTCAGTTTGAGGCATAGAAATATCTCACAGTTGACAATGGTGGGTACTGTTGTGTAAAACAGTAGCCTGTACTCTACTCCATTACTGAGAGCAACAAGCTTTCTACTTGGCTTGAAATTTAATCAACTGCGCAGGCCTCCAGAAAGTGGTTCTTGCTCTTGCCTTCAGCAAATGACTGAATTGTTGTTATACATAGAAGCTACAGCATTTTCAAACAAAAGGCATGTATAAGAGCTAAAACTAAAGAGACAACTGCTTGAGTTATTGTGTAACTTAAATCCTATACACGTTATAATATTGAAACAGACCAGGCCCAGGAAGCACAAAAGAAAAGGAAAGCTCGATAATACTTTTTTCCTCTGGTGATTCATGGTATCGCGCCTTCATTGCCAAACTACTTTTCTGAATTGTTTTGGCTGCTTCATACAAGCAAGTTTATTGTTCTTATTTCTGCAGCTGACATATCAGAAATATCAGGCAAGGAACAAATGGAGCAGTCAGCGTCCAAGAAAGGAAGGGGTAGAAGGCAATAAAACTTAAAACACTAATTCTCTTTAAGTCCATCTTGCTATATTGTCACGCCCTATTTTATAATAATATAACGAATCAACCTATAAATTATTACAATAATTTTTTTAATACTAGGTAGGTCTGAATTTGTTAAAATCCCACACAGTAGATTAAATTAGCAATTCGTTCAGATTCAGCGCGACCGATAGGGGTGTATCCATGCGCGTCCTTTAGCCTTCACAAAAGGTTTCGACCTTCGTACAGCCCAGAAAAGAGAGAGGAGAGGGAAAAGTCATGTGAACATATAAAATCAAATAGAAAGGGAGAGATTTATATTTTATCGGGTCGGATCCTCAAATCCAAATCCGATCCAAAAATCCACATTCAAAGTTGAAATCGGGAAAAAACTTGTACACGGTGCCACCGAACATGCGGTGGCACCATCCACCACACAACATACTTGGGATTTGTGTTTGCACACATCCCAAGCTAACTTAAAAGTTCATTGTGTGGTGGATGGTGCCACCGCTTACCAATTTTTCCTTGAAATCGGAGCTTCGTTTGTGTGGAAAAAAGTTTTAAGTGCCCGGGGTGCTTAAAACTTTTAAGTGGGGTCCTCCGTTTTTGCACTAAAAAATAATTTTTTTATATATTTTTTTTAAAAATAATGTATACCTTGTAAGCTATCCAATGATATTAATATTATGATATTTTAGATTCCGTATGGATATAAAATACCCTAATCAATATTAGATTTTTTATAAAGTGAATAGTATTTTGTCTATATGTGATATTAGTTAGGGTATTTTATACCTATACGTAATCTAAAATACCCTAATATTAATATCATTGAATAGCTTAATAGGTATATATTATTTTAAAAAATAAAAAATAAAAAAATATATATTTTTAGTGAAAAACGAAAAGACTCCACTTAAGTTTTAAGCGCCCTCGTGTTATAGATGGGAGGAATTTGGGTGAAATCAGCCCCAAGGAAAGTGCGTCCTTGACACCCGGGCGCTTAAAACTTTTTTTCCGTTTGCGTCGATGCCGCGTAGAATTTGGAAGTCGATTTTGGGTCCACGCCCGAATTCTGGTCAATGCCCGAGACCAGCGCCCGTTCGTGACGTCGACGCAAAGCAACGCACATCTCCTTCCGACGAATGTGCGGCAGCTCCGTTCCCTCCCTCGGCGAGTAATGCCTGCCCCCATCCCTCGTCCGTCGAGCACAAGCCGACCAGCCCAAGCCCATCGTCCCCCCAGAGACGAGGCGTTAGGCTCGCTGGGAATGTGTGAGAGGGAGGCGGAAGCGAGGAAGAAGAGGGAACTTCGATGAAGAACTCAGTGTGGTCGATGCCCTGTACTGCCCCACCCTCACAGGAGCACGCCGGAACCTTAATTCCGAGCCGTCGTAGGAAGAAGGAGGGAAGGCGAGGGACTGGCCAAGGTTCATTCTCAACCTTGCCAGCCGCTGGACTTTCCATCCTCCGATTCCTCTGTCGTCGTTCGCACCTATATGGATTTTCCCTCGTCACTGATTCTTTTCCCTCAGTCTAGCCTCTCTATCTCTTGAGCTCGCCGGTTCCCCTTCTTATAGGCGGCTCGACCATGTCTCTGCTACTTGCTGGCTCCCCATGCGGCTGCCGTCACCACGGGACAGTGACCTGGGGCAGACGACTTTCATGCCGCTTCGGACGAGCGCCCATGCTGGGCTGGATGCGCCGCTCATGCCCTCCCATGCTGCTCGTCCTCACAGTCACCCAGCTCCACTACTCGGTCCGCTAGATCGAGCAATGTCGCCTCGACTTCCACCGAGCTTGCGTGCAGTGGTCGAAGGCATTTGCATTACGCGATCGCGGCTAAGTGCGTGCTATTGGGGACGTGACCGGATGGAGGAGACGTTAGCTGCCTGATGCTGGACGAGATGACGCTTCGCACAACATCTTCCCTGTCCAGTCGCCGTCGTCGATTGCTTCGGAGCCGACGCTTCAATCGACGCGGCGCTGCCACTCGGCGGTGATCCTCATTCCGGTGTCACCTTCCCCGGTGAGCCAACGACCTTCGGTTGCAGGAGCCGTCGCCGACATCAGCTTCGATCGAGCGGGCGAAAAACCCCCCTTTGCGGCTGCAGCTAAATCGATTTGGGCTGGGCCAATTTTGACCTAGTCAACATTGGGCCAGGTCAAACGGGCCTTGGGCCTAACACTAGCGACATGTAACTGGGACATATAATCTCAGTTACATTGACTATCTTATTCTTGCAACTCGTTCGGTCCTCAAGTCAGACCTTGTGAGAGAACTAGTTCATGGTCCTAAGAGTTGCCTACTGTTGGTAACGAGTGGTGAGAAAGCTTGAGAACTGCTCATTCAATGTTCATAAACAGGAATATCACATAATACACTCTATAGCCATAATTTGTGTTCCTTTTTTCCCTCTTTTTTTTTTCTTAGTACCATGTTTACGTTAGTTAATGAAGAAACAAGTCAGAGGTTAGATACTTGAAGGCTTTACTTCATCGGATTACTTGGAGAGAAGAAACAAAAGGAAAAAAACGTAAAACAGAGGATTTTGGAGTTTTGAGTGCAGCCAGTCAGCTCATCTCCTAGGAAGTGAAATCGACACTGGATACATTTATTACATTACAACTTTGGTTGTCAATTTCAACCAATGAATTTGTAACTCATTAATGCTGCCTTCACCAGTAATAATGTCCTTTGCTTCACTTACATCATCATATCCAGTATTACATGATTCTGACGGCTGCTGGGCGTTGCCTAGAGCATCACCCACAGGTTGAACATGCTCCATATTACTTGCTTGACCAGTTACCTCAACAACTGTAGTCAATTCCTAGTTGTGCAAACCTACAGACTACAGATTCAGCAATTTGCTTGATCACTTGCCTCAACAAGTATGGTTTTCAATACCCATGTCCTATTTGTAGTACCACACTCTCACATGTAGTAATCAATCACATAAATTTTACGAAGAAACTCGCCGCAATCTTTCTCATGATTGCCGAGAACACAAGCATATAAGAAAGACGAGCAGCATCTCACGCCGGAAATGCGTCGCCGGAATGAATTTCTTTATTTATTCTGCCGAAACATTGAAATTGCAGTAAAATCAAAAGGCAGGAGAAACAATCAGTTAAACTAATACAACCTGCCCACCACTGATCACAACAGAGCAAAGACTTCAAATGATTGTCACAATCACAAGCTAAGATAGAAGTACAATTGAAAATTAAACCAAATGACAACATGAAGAGAGCGGTGAGTCCCGCAGTGTCTATGGTTCCCAGAGGATAGTAGTATCGGCAATCATGGAGGTCACAACGTATGGATCCATGTTTGAAGCTGGCCTACGGTCTTCGAAATAACCTGAGAAAATGGTACGAGCCCATGGCAAGGAGTCAGTTGAAGCAAGTAAAATCGTGCTTAGAAGCAACATATGTAACTAATAGTTCGCATAGCAAGGAAGATCAAGAAAATGACCTTTGCCATTTTGTTCTGTCTCACGACCCACACGAATGGATGCACCGCGATTAGCAACTCCCTGAATCAAAATATTTTGTTCTAAGATGAGCGCGAGCACTTTTTTTGATTGAGAGGCTCCGGGGAGTGATGTATCAGAAAATTTTACATACCCAGAGGAAAGTGTTAATATCAGCAGTCTCATGTCGTCCGGTGAGACGGCGCTCATTTCCTTCTCCATAAGCGGCAATGTGCTCCTTGTGTCTCTTCTCAAGCTTTTCAATAGCTTTCTTAATGATCTCAAACCCTCCATCGTTTCTCATGGATTTGGTGCTGAGGAAACACATGGAATGGATAAATTAGACACATATGGATGTATGAAACACCAAAACAAATCATAAACTGATCGGATGAAGATATCAAGGGCTGTTTTGTTTTTGTTTTTTACCTGTAGTTAGTGTGTGCACCAGCACCATTCCAATCTCCCTACGAGAAGAATAAAGGTAAAGATTGTCAGAATGGACTTATACAGGAAGAAACAGTAACGAGATAATGAGTCATCAGTATACCTGGATTGGCTTTGGATCAAGAGAAAGAACTACTCCGGCAATCTCAGTAATTCTCTAATCACAGATCAGAACAATTGTGGATTAGCACGCAAGAGATGATTTGATCAGTCAAAAATTTCATCTCACGTGAAAGCTATTAAGATCAAATTTCCACTTTGTAGGATTACCTCGAGAATGTAGCGAGCAACCCAGAGTTGATCACCAGAAGAAATACCAACGCAGGGTCCAACTTGAAACTCCCACTGCAAATCCAAGAAGATACCAGAGTAAGGAAAGAGCACGAATCACCTCTACAAGAAAAACGAAAAGAAAGATAAAAGATACTTGCCTGACCAGGCATCACTTCCCCATTGATACCACTAATATTGATTCCAGCATAGAGACAAGCTTTGTAGTGAGCATCAACTATGTCACGACCAAATGCTTTATCGGCACCAGTACCACAATAATATGGGCCCTGGAACAGGACTTGGAATTTTCAGATATTTCTAGTAGTGGAACTGCGAACTGTTTAGTTCACGAGTTCAGTTTTTATAAAAACTGACAGAATGACAACTGGTTGATGCCCAAGCGAATGAGAAAATTATTCTATCAAATGGATTACTGATCAAGAACATTCCCTAACAAACGGAATGAATATGTGCAGTGAGAAGGGGGGAGGGAGGAGAAAAGACCTTGCTTTTCAGGGAATTGAAAGCAAGATAATAATCATTTCATTAATCAAAGGTTCCTGTAACATTACAATTTAAGCTCTTGTACAGACTTTGAGCCACACCAAACACCAATTCCCCAGTAACTCATTAACATATTACAGCCACTATTAATAAAACATATAATAGTTATAATTTATACCTCTGCATCAACTTTTAACATGATCAACATTCAGGATAGCTTGCACTTGTTAGAGAAGATGAGAAGGAACTTCACAAGGCGATCAAATAAACAGTGAATTTAAACCACTAAAAAGAAATTGATCAAATAGCAACTATGAGATTAGAGCCGCAAGTCGCCATAAAAAACATCTATGACATACAAAAGAACCAGAGTGTTTCCGGTGCCGAAACTACCAAGCAAGAAGAAAATGGAAACAAGCATTCTAAAGCAATATTTTTGGTTCAAAATGTTACCTGAGGACCAGGGTAGCCACCAGCAGGCCACCCAAGGGGCCACTTGACATCCTTTTGCAAGAGGGTGTACTCCTGCTCAATTCCGTACCTGAATGGAAGAGAAGATCGATTGATAGGAAAGTCACATTAGAAAGTGATACGAGAATGGTATAGAGAGATATATACCAAGGCTCTTCTTCAGCAACTTTAGATTCTTTAAAAATCTTGGCAGCGTTGAATCTTTTATTAGTGGGGATTGGATTTCCAGCTGGAGTATAGCAGTCGCACATGACCTGCAGCCAACAATGAAATGTGATATTCCATTCCCCTCACTAATTGGCAAATAAAGATGGAAAAAGAAAACATCAACAAATTAGAAGAATTGTACATAACTTTTTTTTGCATAATCAAATTAACAGTCCTGATACATTTGTAGATAAGAAAATATTAATTATTGTTTGTGGGAAAAATGCATTAATGGTGACGCGAAAAGATGAAAGAAAATATTAATGTTATCCGGTATCATGGAATTATACTCTATCTTCCATGTTGCTTCGATATAATAGGAATTGCTTCTATAAAGCAAGGAAATTTCCATCCGAATTGCTCGATTGGTTAATGGAGAGAGACAATCGCAAGACTTACAAGAATGTTATTTCCCCTCCTGAATGGGTCCTTGAAAATCGCTTGAGGACTGCACGAGACAGCAATACATATCATGAATGGAAAGTTAAATGAAGAATTCAGACAGAAAAAACTAAATCCAGTAAACGGAAGGTTAATTTGAAGGGAATGAAGAACTTACTACAAGATCACTTCACTGTCCTCGCCGGGAGCTTGCCCAGTGCTTGAGCCATCATAATTCCACTTGGGAAGCTTAGAGGGATCACTAACAGGACCCGGAAGAGTCTGTAACATGGAAAAGGTAAGTGATTCAGTCTGACTGAGAAATCAAATTTAGATTCTGGATGAACATATAAGAAAAGGGGATTTTTTTTTTTGTTTTTTAAGAAAAAAAGATGAAAAAAAGATGGTAATCAAATCTTACCCTAGCCTTGCTTCTTATATCCAGACCAGATCCCCCAATCCTGAAACGCACGGAAACATGTTAAGTTTCGTGGAGTAAAATCACTTAACCTCGATAAGTTACAGACGTAAAGAACAATTGGGCCCCAAAAAAAGATTCTAGGTTAGATTCGATGTTCAAAACGATTATCTGAGGGGACAAAAATGAAAAATATCGGAGAAGTTACAATCTGTAATAAAGGACGCATAATCCAAAAGAAAACGAAGAAATGGAAGAAATTTCAACTACGATTTGACCTAAACTAACAAATCAGATTCAATCGTGAAATACCCTAACTGAGAAGGAAAAGATCGAGTAACTGAGCATAAAAAAAAAGTGTCTTCGTAAAACATGAATCCTTGATAATCGCCTAAGCAAACGAGGAGTAGCAGCTTTCCCGGCTTTGATCCAAGGAGAAATCAAATGATCAAATTTATTTTAAACAAAAAGTGGATGAATTTTTTTTTTCTCCCGGAATAAAGGAAACTTGGGATGGTATCACATCTTTGGAACGATGAAAGAGCGGAGATCTAAGAAATAAAAAGACGAACAATAAGCATATTTCCAAAAGGAGATTCTCCACAGATCCTGGCAATAAGCAAGACGTAGAAAGACAGTATAAGTTGATCAGAAAGAATCGAGACATTTATACGCTTGACGAAGCAAAAACAAGAGCAACTTTCCACCGGAACCCCCAAAAAATCCAAAAAATTTACTAAAAACAGAAAACAAAAGAAATACGTCCAAGAACAAGGTTTTCACCAAAACACCTCACAAAACTCCAAAGTTGCAGAAGAAGAAAACGAGAGTTTTTGTTAAAAAAAAAAATTAAAAAGAGAAAAAGAAGGCGAAGACCGCACCATATGTATTCGGCGATGATCTTCTCCGTCGTCTCAGAGAGGTTTAGGTTGATGAGATCTGTGAGCAGAGCCATGGCTGCCGCCGACGAAGCGCACACACTCCCCCCGAGAAAAATCTACGCACAGAAAAATAGCGAGGAAGAAGACTGACTGGCCATGCGATTAATATAGAAGGCTGGTGGCGTTAATCCGGTGGAATGGACTCGGTATTTTATTAATATCAAAACAAATTACACACTGTAAATCTTTGAATACTATTCTGGCTCTGAAATTCAATTCCTCAGTTAATACCAATTTTTTCCCAATTTAATACCAATTTGTTCCTCAATTACAATCTGTACGGTTTTTTTAATCCAAAACATTGGTATCGATATCAACCATGAAGAAAAAAAAATTACAGCGTGGATCAACTGTTTTTTTTAGATAATCTGAACATGATCATATATTAATCAGGTCAAAAAAATTAATGCAAATATAATTCATGTGATCCGATCTGATTAAACTAACCTGCTCAACAATTAAATCGCATATTAATCCAAATCCAACTTGCTCATGTTTTCAGAAGCTGATTGAAATGAGTTTGGATTAAGATCAACCTGGACGGAGAACTTTATGTTTTGGATTAAACCTTAGTGCTATTGAAATTACTTTATCTACTATGTTCAAAAAAATATTAAATTGAGAGAAAAAAAAACAAATTATAGCATTAACATTGGGCTGTCTGAGATAATCTTAAAGAAATGGAAGGGATGCCAGTTGAGCACTTAGATTCGTCCAAAATGAAATCTTTAATGCGATAAGCATAAGCACAGCTTTTTTTTTTTTTGGCACAGATGCCACAGAACTAGAAATACAAATAAATAAATAAAAAGGTGTGAACTAAAATTCTTTAATGACTCCTCGTCGTTTCATTTCCTTTCCAAATTAGGGTTTGCGTGGTCTAATTCGATTAATTTTCAGTAGAGAAATTTAATTAAGCTTGATCACATAGGGAACGAGAAAATTAGGGTTCATGGCACTAATTTCACCGGCTCCCGAAACCTACCAGTCGTTGTCGTTTCATTTTTTGAACATTTTCTTCCATGAAGGAGGAAAAAAAAAAAGGCGATTATAAATTTTCCTACAATGCGGCCCAGGTCAACGTCATTGTAGTAGTTGAGGACTTGACGGTTTGTTTGTGATGACTCCGAATGCTGCAGTAATAAAAATAGATGGTGGAGTAATGACAACTTGACAAGTCAAAAGGTGGACTTTGAATCTTGGCAGCAAACTTCTTTTGATTAATCAAAGATTCCACCAGCTCTTTGTCAACCGCGTATTCTTCAATTCATGTTTTTTACATTTAGCTCCATATACTTATAAGATGGTAAATAAATGGAAGAAAATTTTTAATATTTTCTTTTCTTTTATCTATTTAAAAAGTCAAAGCAAGAGCTACTCTTTACAATTTACAAGAGAGATATCACCTAGGCGGGGGCCCCCTACTCCCCTGCGCTGCTGGCGAGTCGAAGGGACGGGTAAGCGAGTTTTTGTACCGCCACCAGTTGTGTTTCTTTTTATTCGGAAGGGAATCCCAATTGCGGTGGTGGGCCCGAATCCATTGACCTGATTCCGTCATGTCCAATCCAACGCAGCAGGCGTTGCTGGGACCCGACCGAGTGGGACCTCATTTAACTGGCTCCGTAGTCCGTTCCGTTCTTCTTAGCTGCCTCTTGGAGTCATGTGGCTGCAAGCCGCAGCCAGCTCGCGCGGTGCGATTCTGACTCCGCATCCGCATTGCCCGATAGATTCAATACTTTTGGATGTTATTGCCGTTGGAATCGGAGCACAAGATAAAGAACTAAACCGTACATTAATTAAATTAATGGTAGAAGAGTATTTTTTTTTGACGAATTAATAATATAATATAAAACAATGAGCTGTCTCCCTGATTCTGCCATTGCACGCGTGGTGGATATCCACTCAGCCAGAATATTCAGGGTCTGGAATCATTGAATCCGCTAAGAACCATTCATTTAAGTACGGTTGTTACTGATAATAGCGTTTTAGGATCAAATTCTGCGGTCATCAATTATTGACTTTCTTGCGCGATGCATAATCTTTTATTAAATAAAACAGAATTTCAAAATTAAAAGGCAGTTGAGGCTCCATCGATGCCACAGCCGCAACCGGTCACTTTCTTAATGTTAGTGGGCTCGATCTAATTAATTGAAAAGAAATAATTCAACCTGTGCATGGGCGTGAGTTGTCCTCCACGATGACAAGGGATCGATCTCATCTCTGATCGGGTGCGATTAGCCAGAACAACGTTTCTCTAGAATTTTTTTACCCGAACATAGTCTCATTCTGGAACTAGATATATAAATTTATTTGTAAATTTGACATAAAACAGCGCATCTGGTGTAGTGGTATCATAGTACCCTCCCACGGTACTGACCGGGGTTCGATTCCCCGGATGCGCATTTTTTTTATTAAACGCCATTTTCTTAAACCTGGAAATCTAGACACGGGAAACATGGAGAAAGGAAAAGAGAGTAGATGAGTTTTTGTTGCTTTCACTTTTTCAAAAAGGCAATCTGATAAATAATTTATTATATTTAAGAACACTGCCATTAAGTTATATAATTATGAATTTGCCTAATGAGCTTATAAATATAAATATTATTTATTTATAATATTATTCCATGACAGGGCTTATAAATATTAAATATATTATATTAATATTTTAATAGGTAGTTATGTAAAAATAAAGTAAAAAAAATATTATTTTTAAATAATTAAATGAGCCTTAAATAATTTTTTTTAAAAAAGTAAATATCTGTTATCCGCTGCACCTTTTGTTTTTTTTGCCAAAAATAAAAAAAGTAGAAGCATTTTGCACCCTTATTGTTCAATCAGTTGGTCCAACACCAATAATTGGAAGACCTAATTGGGTCAAATGTTGCGCTTCTTATATATTAAGCAATTGATGCATTGGGAGTTAGGTAAGCGGATGCAGCACACCATGTTTGAAGTCTCCATCCAGTGACCACATTTGAATCTTAGACAACGAGTGCTGGCAAATTCAATGCGAATCTAGTACATGAGATGCCAATTAATCTGCCGTTGAATTGGAACAGATAGATCACTGTTGAGAACCACTCTTTGCGTTGAGTAAAAGATTGAAGCTACCACTAATTAAGTGAATTTCGTTCAACAACATTATCATCATTAGAGTGACAAGAGTCTGTACTCCAATTTGCAGAAACCCAACGTTCTTCACCGTGTGAGAACTAGTATTTGCATTCAGCAAAAGAATCGTCGTTGTAATTTTGTACAAGAGTATCAATCACAAAGCTAAGCAACGTGTGTATGAAACAATCCCTACCTGTCCTCTGTTTCTCCTACAAAATGGTATTAATCAGAAGGGCCTTTTTAAACCTCTAAAATCGACGCTCTCTGTGCACTCCAATCTCCCCCGGTGCATATTCAAAACCTTGAGCAATCCACTGGCCTTCTCCTTGGTTGCTCCGCTGCACCCAACCTGCAACACCAGCAACAGCTTCTGAAAAGCCCCAACGTGAAGCGCCTCCATCGAACGCTCTCCTCCGTTGTCCTTCTTGCAGAGCTTCCAGAGCGCCGACACTGCAAATTCCGTCGCCAATTCCGACACCCGAAACATCTTCTTCACCAGCACCGGCACGGTCAAACCGTGTCCGTGAGCCATCTCTCTCCCTCTATCGCAGCTCAAAACGCCGTCCAAGACCGCTAGCGCCTTCTCGCACAAGCTCTTGTCCGCGTCGACGATCGTCTCCAGCAACACCGGCACGATTCCCATATCCGCAAACGTCGCAGCGACTTTGTCATTTGAGGAGACTAAGCGGGATGCGGCCATGAGGGCTGCCTTGGTGGCTCGAGGCGAGATGGGCCGCTCGATTAGCTTGGCCAGTGCCTGAATTAGCCCGTCGTCGGCCCGCTTGAGGAGTGCAGCAGAGTCGAGCTCTTTCAGGAGCAACACCGCGTTAACCCTAGCGTCCAAATCTCCCGAGTTGAGAACAGCGAGTAGGGAATCTAGGGATTTCACTGATGCGAGCTGCCGACACGATTCTTGATCCAGAGGGAGGAATGCGGTCAATACCGAGAGGATGTCCTCCAATACACCGTGGTTGTCGAATTTGCCGCAGAGGGCGGAGAGGACTCGGGCCGCGCCGCTCGCTACGAAGCACCGCCTATTGCGCTCGCTTTCCTTCGCCAAAGACTTGAGCCTTTTGACCAGTTCCCCGCACCGAGCATGGTCGCCGCGGCAGCCGGCGAGGGCTATCTCCGACAACAGATCCGAGGCTTGGGTCGAGGTCACCGGGATTCTAGGCGTCGGTATCCTCTCGACGCCCAGGGAGCGGTTGGCGACGCACCAGTCTTGGATCATTCGCCGGAGGGTGTGGTTTGGGAGGAGTTCCTGGTTGCGCAGAGATTGGTTGGTGACCGGGCAGGTTTGGTGACCAGTCTCGAGCCAGCTCTCGATGCTGTGTCGATCGTACGTGATGCCGGTGTGCAGCGTAACGGGGTCCCTCATGAGGTCGAGCGAGATCGGGCAGCGGAAGGCAGCGGGGACAAGCAGCTCCGGCTCTGGATCGGCGATGGGGATTCTCTTGGTGAGGAAGGGGATTCTTGAGCGGGAGCTACGCATTGTGTGATTCCGAGAGGAAGCCATCGGGGAGGTGATCGATCTGGAAATTTGAATTGCTATCTTCAGCCTGGGTTGAACGAGATGAGTTGAAATGGGAGCGAAGAGGGTTGCAAATTTATACCTAAGGATTGGGGAGATGCTTGCGGCTTTGAACTTTGACCGTTGAAGTTTGAAACGGTAAACCCCGCGGCAGGCGCAGCTGGACTTTTGGAAGGTCTACACGTTTAACTAACCAGTCCGTGTCAAATTGAATGTGTTGGTCATCATCAGCTAATCTCTCTTGTCGCGCTGGCGATGCTGGGCTCGCTCTCCGCAGCATCGCCTACAATATTTAAGGCAATTAGTGGGCGTTGACTGATGAGTGCGGCGGTCCAAGTAGTAGCATGAGAAAAATAAAAATTGGTTTGCTTTTCTCTCTATTATCGTTTAAACCAAATTATAAATCAATTTAAAAATTGTTTGATTGTGAGGGAATTTAATTTAGAGAAGGCAAATGTTATTAGTGAAAAAGTGAATTTTAAAAATCAAAGTTTGGCATGGTGAAGCGTAAAGTGTAAAATAGCTTATTAAATTGCATGCTTAATTGAATAAAACATCCTTAATGGTATGCCTAAATAGGTAAATTAAGCTATATTCCATTTAATTAACTCAATGAAGTACATATACGAACATACCGGTAGGGTCGTGGGAGCCTACACAGAACCGCGGGAGATGGCGGTGGAGCCCAAGTGGTTCAGCCATACGAGAAAACGGGTTGACAAGCGGTAGGAATGGGCGGTACGTGCCAACCTTGGGAACGCGGGAATCGGGCAACCTGCGATCTTCCCTCTTGACGCCAGGTCTCCTCGTTCCCACTTTTGACGCCAAACCCCCGTTCCTTAAAACAACCAAGTATTAATACTGAGATCGAACGCAGTGCGATCCCTCAAGCAAGCTCGAGATCGTTTCCAGTACTGATCCGCCTATCCGTTTCTCGAGTGGTAAACTCGTAATCGTTCCTCATTCTCCGGTGGGTGCTTCTCTCAAATCCAATGCTTGTTCAAATCGTACCCATTTTATTTTCTTGATTTCGTGTTACGCCTAATCACGAAATTAGGGCTTAAAGAAATAACGAATTCAATGTACAGAGGGAGATACAAGAGGTTTTTTCTTGATTCGGCCTTGACGAGCGTGGAAGGAATCATATTGGTGGATAAATTATTCACCTGTTTAATAATCAAAGAAACAATAACAATTTTTTTGTTTGGTTCTTGTGCACACTGAAACTTTTACAAATTTGTCGGTAACTGATTTTTGTGTACTGGTCAAGTTGTTATTGATGGAGTCGGCTGCCCACAAATTGTAGCTTCTGTTGAATGCTTGTTTTAGTGCCATTTGTCTATAGGAAAGCCGATTCTTTCTTCTTTTGCTATATTTGACCTAGATTTGTAGATGCAATGAATAAATATCGCTGCAAGTTTGCCAATATGCTTAATCTGGCTTACCTCAAATATGCACCCGCTTGAGAATTAAAGTCGCCATTCTCTCCATCGTTTTCCAGAGATGTAGGATCTACAGATATAAAATCTGAGGCAATTTGACCATCTAGTGTTGTCTTCCTTAAATTGCACTTGTTTTTCATTTCACTTCTAACTGGATAGATTATAGGATTTCTTTTCCAAATTCTGAAGAAGTTGTACCTCAGTAAATTCTTAGTTATCGACCATTTTTTAACCATGAATATATTTCAAATGACTTTTTCTTCTCTCATAAATCTCCTGTATTGTAGTTAATAAACCTTGTCTTGAAAGTAACTGCTATCGGGTACTGTACTTGTTTCTCCTCTGCCTGCTTCTTCATAACTACAATAGGAAATCTTTTTAGTTGCTCACATTGGAATTCTTTTGGTATCTCCCCATCACTAGTTATATTTACTGCACGTGCTATTGTATATTTTGTTCTCTCTTATGATAAATGTATCTAAATCTCTAGCTGGTATTCTTCTTTTAAGTCAGATATAGAAGATGGCAGAGGGTGAAGATATTCAGCCTCTCGTTTGTGACAATGGAACTGGAATGGTTAAGGTACAATTCTAACATAATATTCTAGTGTCTTCACAAATGTTGGCCCCACCTAGTGTTTCAAATCCTGGTCCGAATTGACTGGTATTTTTGGTTTGTAATGGTCCTCTACACGGAACAGGTCAATACTCAACCATACCAATATATATTTAATTATTTTTAATATATATTTAATATAAGACTAGTACAAAACTGTATAGTGTGTCAATTGGATCGGTTTTAAGATGATCCATAATCCTGATATACAACTCCAAGATGTTTTAGGTCATCTATTTTTTTTCTTAGCAATCATCAAATTTCTGTACATATAGATCCCTCTTATTCATAAATTTGTAAATAACGGAAACCTTTTGTTTTCTATCATTTAGGCTGGATTTGCTGGAGATGATGCACCAAGGGCTGTTTTCCCTAGCATTGTAGGCCGACCACGCCATACCGGTGTGATGGTAGGCATGGGCCAAAAAGATGCATATGTTGGGGATGAAGCTCAATCCAAACGAGGTATTTTAACACTGAAGTACCCAATTGAGCATGGTATTGTGAACAATTGGGATGACATGGAGAAAATTTGGCACCATACTTTCTACAATGAGCTTCGTGTGGCACCAGAAGAACATCCCATTCTTCTCACAGAAGCACCTCTTAATCCTAAGGCTAATCGTGAGAAAATGACTCAAATCATGTTTGAAACCTTCAACGCCCCAGCCATGTATGTGGCTATACAGGCTGTTCTCTCTCTTTATGCCAGTGGTCGAACAACAGGTATGTTGCTACTTTGTGTCAATGCATCGCTTTATGGTGCCATGTATCAATTCTCTATATTTTATATTATTTTCTGCTTAACATGCCCGAGCCTTCAGCTGTCTTGAACATAAGCTGATCACATGGTGAATTTGGTTGCTTAAATGGACTAATCTAAAGTGACAATTTATGGAAGCATTTCCGGAAAAGTTAAACCATTTTGTTATGGAATATTAAAAGAGCTTTCTTCATTTTAAAAGGGGGTAGTGTAATATTATTTTCATTGCCATAGAGACCTGTTCATTCTGCCTAAAAGAAACTATAATCCACTTGCACGTCATGAATTATTGTTTTTTTAGTACGCTATCTTGTGTGCAATGAAATATGTTTTGGGTAGTTTGATTAGCTGAGCTGTTTGTTTAGTTGTAGGCATACAGTTTAGATGACTGGTTATGAAAGAAAAATTTAGTGTTACATGATCTCAATTCTCAAGGATTACATAAGAAATAGTATACTGCATCTTTTGCAACACTCAACCAATCCTAATAGAAGGAAAATCTACATTGATCATAATACATATCGTAATATCAATCTCTCTTTAGCATCACATCTCATCCTCAACTTTGAAAATCAACCGGAGAACTTGGAGAATTTGGCTTTACTTGTAGTTCGATATAGACTACTCTAGATTCGCAATTTACAGCAGCATGACATCAAAAATGTAAAGTATATAGATGGGGGATTTCTCTCTTTA
Organism: Costus lasius; assembly: GCA_027563935.2. NCBI lineage: Eukaryota > Viridiplantae > Streptophyta > Magnoliopsida > Zingiberales > Costaceae > Costus > Costus lasius. The sequence goes on from CM050454.1 coordinate 97,730,763, forward strand.
ACAAGTAAATAGTGTACTTACGCATCTCTAATTCTCTATACAATAAACCTTTTCTTGTAGTTAAAGCTTCACTATTGAGCAATAGCTTACGTGCAATAAGTACTTAACTCTACTACCTGTTTTAGCTGCGCTACTGATTTAGATTTAGATACGCGATACGCAGTAGGATGATTGGAAGATAAAGCTAAGGTTGTTTAGTTCTCTAGATTGCAGATGGAGATTAAACGACGTGTTCTTTTGATGCTGCATTGATCATAGTAGAAAGTTTGTGTTTCAATTTCTTTTTAGCATCAGACCACATCCTATTCATCTTTTTTTGTTTTTAATGAATAGGTATTGTTCTCGACTCTGGCGATGGTGTCAGCCACACAGTTCCTATCTACGAAGGATATGCACTTCCGCATGCAATTCTTCGTTTGGACCTTGCAGGTCGCGACCTCACTGATGCTCTCATGAAGATCTTAACTGAGCGTGGTTACTCATTCACAACCTCAGCAGAGCGGGAAATTGTTCGAGACATCAAGGAGAAGTTGGCCTATATTGCTCTTGACTTTGAACAGGAGTTGGAGATGGCAAAGACCAGCTCGTCTGTGGAGAAGAATTATGAGCTGCCTGATGGGCAGGTGATCACCATCGGTGCTGAGCGATTCCGCTGCCCTGAGGTCCTTTTCCAGCCATCCATGATTGGGATGGAATCTGCCGGCATTCATGAAACTACATACAACTCCATCATGAAGTGTGATGTAGATATCAGGAAGGACTTGTATGGCAATATTGTGCTGAGTGGAGGAACCACCATGTTCACTGGTATTGCTGATAGGATGAGCAAGGAGATAACTGCACTGGCACCCAGCAGCATGAAGATTAAAGTGGTTGCTCCCCCAGAAAGGAAGTACAGTGTCTGGATTGGAGGATCTATCCTGGCATCCCTTAGCACTTTCCAACAGGTTTATCCTACTTTAAAATTATACAATTGATGCTGATTTTTTCCACAAAACAATCTACCAACTTGCAAAACTGGAAAATTGAAACAAAGTTAATCCGCTTACCAAAAAAAAAATGATATATGATGTGATGTTTTGTTATTTCATACCATAATAGTTTTGCATTGTTGACATCTTTAACTCTTCCTCTGCAATCTTGCTAAGGCTAGAAATATGCAGCAAAAACGCAGTTCCTTGTTCAGCTTTCACACTTATTTTATCTTCACTACTGGCATTTCCTTGACAAGCTTTTGTGCTTTGCAGATGTGGATTGCAAAGGCGGAATATGATGAGTCTGGTCCATCAATTGTGCACAGGAAATGCTTCTAAATCTTTTACAAGATGGTGGAGAGAATTGACTGAAGAGAGTAGTTCAAATTTATCAATTTGCAATTTACCTGAACAGTGGTCTGAAAGATTGGCAAAAATGTTTTGCTTTGCTTATTTTTGATGTTAATTTCGTGATGGCTAGACGGCCAACAATTCCGAGTTGAGCATGATTTTGATAAGCTCCTTACTGTATTATTTTTGCCCCATTGGAAATATATATATTTCTTCAAAATGTCTCCGGCAGTTCTTTCGCGAGGCCTGTTTCAATCACCTGGCATTAATTTCCTGGTACTTAAATGTTTGATTCTGTGCAAGCATACACTGACCGACGTAAAAGTAAAAGAGGCCTGCCTCTCTCTCCCTTTCCGCTAGTGTGCAGCCCTTGCTGGCACAGAAATTCCAAAAGAGGCCCCTTCCTGTTCTTGTGTAATCGAAACAGTAACTTAAAGGGCACCCCCTGATTTGAAAAGCAAGATGCCCAGCTTCGCCTGGCGCACAAAACATTTAACCCTGGCGCTGAAAACCACGCAGTTTGATGTTTTGTCAATGAATGAAAGACGCCTGTTCTTGGGTTTGTGTTTGTCTGGTTGAATGGAGCAGCGGCGGGGGGCCGGTCGACAGTAATGAAAAGTAGTACTGCCTCTGACGCTTCACGCCCACGAAGCACAGCTGCAGCATATGCGACCATGATCCGTCCATCCATCCTTCTCTCTTCGTACCCTCGCGCGACAGCTACTGCTGCTGCGACTTGCACCAAGCCTCGACTTTTATGCTTGTCTCGTTGAATTGGCGCAGCAGTGTGTATGTCTTTGTGTTTTTGTTGCTTCCTCCTCCCTCTGTTGTTGATGGCGAGAGTCCTACTCATACAAGGTTAAAGAGGCAAATGCAGCGGTAACCATTTGGGTAAAGAGGTTCCTTTTGCTGCGTCTCCACTGAATTTATGAAGGTTTATTGATTGTTTTCTTCTAATTAATGAATACAGGATTCAATTTCAAGATTTTGTTATCAATTGAATTTTCTTTTTTAATAAATGGTGAAAGAGGATGCTCCAATAATCCAGTGACGAGTAAAATAAATTCAGAGAGAAATACAGATAAAAACAAAAAGATAAAATTGATCATATCAAAATTATACTGGAATGAAAACCTAGTGACTTGAGCAAGGCAACGGGGATCAAAATGATAGGAGGATAAAAAATAAGTCAAACTCTTACTGATGCACCTTTTGTCTCTCTTGTGACTAGATTACTAGTAGCTTTCCCTCATTAAAAACAATTGCCAACTATGCTAGTTCTTAGAGATGATAGCATAGTAAAATGCATTTGCTAGGCAAGTCAAACCCTAATCTATCTTTATGTAAACCTTCTTAACCCGTCCATGGTGAAGGCCATTCTAATCCCACCTAACCAAGGTTAAAGTATTTCTCTTTTTTTTTTTTCTCGCTAGTTATTCATCATTCTATGCTTTATTCTATTCCCTTTATATTATTTGTCTTGTTCTTTTAGTACCACTCGCTAGTTGTTGCCACTTACAAGGATTTAAACCTCTACTAACGAATTAATGATTAAAAAAAATATTTTTCTTTAGCCTTCATCATTTTTCTCTCTCTACTATCGATTATTTCCACATTCTCCTTTCTTTTATATTGTTGTACTAATTATCATTGCTTACAAGGGTAGAACCCTAATTTATATCGTAGTTTTAAACTAGTACTAAAACTTCAATAACCACAATTATTTTTGTTTGTTTAATTAGAGATTTAAATAATGAATTACTTAAATATAAATTAATACAATTTATAGAATAACAAGGTGATTAAATTAAATGTCAAATGTGGGAAACAATGTAGGGGGCAATATGATTAGATTGAAGAATCTAAGGCTGTCATTGGACAAACTTATGATGAATACTAAGATCAATGAAAAATATCTGATCGCTAGAAAACTTCGTTATCGATTCAAACCAAAAAATTGGAGATGAACACAATTATTGCTGGTCACACTAGCAGTTTTGCACGCGCAGATTAGGAAATCCAAGACAATTTACAAGCATCTAACGATACAGATAGAAACAGAAAATTAATGGCTTACGAGTACACTAGCTAGTGCATCACAATGCCTGGATATGGTCGCCGGCATCTTCTTCGCCCCCGGCTATCGCCGGCGACTTGTAATTCGCGGCGACAGAGATATCCTCGGCGGCCAGGGAGGAGAGGAACTGACGCTTGCACGCACAGCACGTGATTTGCAGCAGCGCCGAGTTGATCTGCTTTACGGCGCGCTGCCTGACGGCGCGAGCTCGGTCCAGCTCCGCCTGCGACAGCTGCCTCATCCGCTTCGCGCGCTCGAACTCGCGCTCGGCCAGCTCGAGCTGCCGCCGCGCCTGCTGACGCGTTTCGCTGGCCAGCTTGAGGTGCTCCAAGGCCTCGTCCTTGAGGTGGTAGGTGGCGGCCCGTGGGTCCTCCGAAGGCGTGCGAACGGCGGCGGGCCAGATCGAGAGCTCCAACGCGGCCACTCTGGTCTCCTCTGTCGCTGCTGCCGCCGGAGATATCAAAACTGGAGAGGAGAGGGAGAGCTGGAGGTCAATATTGTGGCCCTCACTGCGTCGTTGGCCGAGCGGTGTCGAAGGGAGCTGAGGCTGACGGAGCCACATTGCGGGGTAGTAATTAGTGGCGTCCGACGGGCACGCCGGCGGCTGGAGATACGGCGGAACTCGGTCGCCAGTGCACGTGTTTTGATGCTCTACGAAGCTCTCCATTCTGTGGCAAACAGAGTGAAGTAATTAATTCTGATCTTAGAAGATCGAGGGTGTAAATTTATAGGTAGCTTGAATTAAATTTCTAATAAACTTTGATTTCAGCATAAAACAAACGGAACTCAATGCACTGACAGAAGAGATAGAGAGAGAGAGTGGGAAAGCAACTACTGCGGAGTGGCGGGGCAGTGGTGTTGGGAATTGTGTGCCGCTGCCGTATTAGATCTAATTTAGAACCCATCAAACTCCGACCAAACGAAAAAAAGAATCGTGCTCTTTCTAGAAATGGATCAGCCATTAGCAATTAAACAAGTTTATTCTACAAAAAACTCCATTTTTTTTCCTTACATACCTGGAGAAGACGCTGCAGTCGCAGGTATGGCCGCAGGTGCTGAGCTGGGCCTTATAGCCGGAGTGGACGGCGTAGGCCTCGGCGGACTTGGGGCACGCCCACTGGCGGTGGCTGCTGTGCTTATGGATCCCGATGAGGTCGCCAAGGGCGTGGCGAGGAACGTGGTGGAGGCAGCTCGGCTCGGGGAACACGAACACCCGTTTGTTACTCCGCTGCGCCTTTTCCGCCGCCGTCTGCTTGAGCAGCTCCCACGGCACCTTGTGGCGGCGGCGGTGCATCCGCAGGTTCTGCTCGCGCTGGAACCCCTGGCTGCAGATCTCGCACATGTACTTGTCCGACTCCAGCAGCGCCTGCGCTGACAGCTCCACTACTTCACCGCCGGATCTATGTGGAGTATAGATGTGCCCATCTTTTATGTAGTAATTAAAGATGTTGATTTCAGATCATATATTGTATATATAGAGACCTGGCGTGCCAGTAGGGTTTCTTTTCTTCTTGTTTCTGGCGGCTTTGTGCAGCCGAGCAGTGGTGGTGTTGCCGCCGTGAGGTGACATAAAGTGACAGTCGGAGGAATTACAGTATTAAGAACTAGTTAAACTCGGAAGAATATTCCGATGAGCATCTACAACTTTCTGGATCATATTATATTAAATGCGCTGGATATGGGTTTAGATCCAAATCAGGCCTACGCCTGAGTTGGACTCAGCCCCTATAGTAGCTTAAGCCCAGTCTGTTTTATGGTTTGCGAACGGGACATTGCCAGCACAGCATAAGCCCAGTCTGTTTCTGTCTTGTTCAGGTGATATACCTTTTGGATCATTTAAGAAAAAATGGGCTGGACCTGGGTTCAGATCCAAACTATGCTTTCACTTGATTTAGGCTGGGCCCAAACGGCTTCCGTATCCAGTGTCTGCTATGGCTTCCGGACTTTGTTTGGTTTATCCTATTTCAACTGGACATTAATCATTTAAACCCAGATTTAATCTTTATACAAATTTCCTTTTATTTATTCAGAATCTCATCGACACATTTTGTAAAGATGTAAAAGATTAGATTTATGATGTAGAGTTATTAGTAAATGAATAAATTTAATCTTTGAGCTCAATGGTCTATTCACATAATCACATTATATGTTGCCATTTCGATAATTTGTACTAAGAAATTAGCCTAGAAAATGATTATTCATGATAATTTAAGCTGTTATTCAAAGTTAATTGCTTCATTGCTATATATTATAGTCAAATTAATGAAAATTATTCATGTAAATTAGTATCCTCAAGTAAAAAAAAATTTATTTATCATATTTTCAAAAGTTATCTTAGGGCATATTTTCAAAATATATGGAAAAATTTTAAAAATTTACATGACAACTTAGAGTTCAAGGAAATTTATTAAAAATATATCCTGAAAAATATGAGCATGAATGTGAAAACTTGAGTATATATGAATATGGGAGAAAATTTTCTAGGCGGAGACCACCTAGGAATGTTAGGCGAGATTTAATATCAACGGCTTACATTGCTTTGAAAACTATGCAAATTTTTAGAATTTGCACAACAATCGAGGTGCACGATTATTAAAATAATATGAATGGTTAGATGTAACCTCTCCTAACATTTCTAGGCGGAGTCTCCCCCTAACAAAAATTTTCTTAATATGAAACTCCATATTAAATAAGAATATCTATTTTGATCCAGAAAGTTATTTTATTGTGGTGATCTAACGGTTTAGATTTCATTCCTTAAAAATTTCAACGAGGTGATCTTAAATATGTTTGCCATTTTCCAAACATAATAGATAATTCTAATAAAGGATGATTGCGACCTACAACTACTAGCTAACCAGTGTTGAAAGAGTTGAAACCTTCAATTCCAAAATTTGATTCTATCTTGACTTTGTATTGCATCTTTGTTCGATCGACCTGATTAAGATCTGCATTTATTTCTTAATCAAACTGCAACTTTGAGCGTTGCAACAGCTACTTCCTATGAGTTTATATCGATCAATAGACTGATTCCTAAATTCTAATTGTTTCTTTTTTTTTGCAAAATAACAATAATAATCAAATTTTGATTCTTCAAAATTAAAGAAAGAAAAAAAAATCAACAGCAACATCTAGATGGATCTGGATTGACCTAAATGAGCTGTTATTCTGCGCATCAACTGAAGAATTATGTAATTGCTGACTGCGACTCATTCATCAAATGTCGTCGAGAGCCAAGAAGAAAACAAAAGGAAATGAGCTTTCTGAGGTAATTGCACCTACACAATTTGAACCAAGTGGATATATGCAGGGATCCCAATTGATTGTCTTCCTTTTATTCATTATTTTTTTTTCTTGTTTTGAATGGTACAAGTCCTTTGTTATAGCCATACCTGGCTCAATCAATGAATTATGACGAATAAGATCACATCTGTTTTGTTTTCAGATTCGTAAGAGTTGGACGGCTTAGATGTTATTCTCCTTAAAATAAGGCCTTTTTTAGTAATTTTCCTTATGTACAGGCTTCACATTTCAAGTATGATACATGGACCCCTTAAATAAATTTAGATGCACGCCGATCTCATGAGTGACCAGTAAAGCTTCCTATCAGAGAGAGAGAGAGAGAGGGGGGAATCAAATTTAATTTAGGGAGTTGAGAAACTATATATGCACCAAATCATAGGATCATGGAGGAGAAATTAACAAATATAATATCAGTCAAGATCACTTGGATATCAGAGAAGAGCGATTAATTCAACTCGGACTAAAAAAGTCTGAATCATTGATCGATACTCGGTGCAACTTGTGGCGCCGCCGACGGCGCCAAGGGTGGCGGCGAGTGATGATCCTGATTGGTATCGTCGAGTAAACTGCTGATTGATCGAGCCTTAATCATGCCTGTCTTCTTCCAGCTTGTTTTCCTTGCAGCAGTCATGGCCTTTTCCTCCTCCATCTTGTCTGCTCCATTAGCAATCAGTACAGTAGCTAGTGGTTTCTCTTGTTCCTCCTCCGGAGCCTGCTTTTGGGGCACTGAATTAGTAGTTGATGCGGTAGCAACGTTAAGATTAATCCTCCACTTGGGCTTGCTGGTTCCCAGTTGCCCGCGAACAGCAGCAGCAGCACTGCTGCTGCTCATGCTCCTCAGTCTGCCCTTGCCGAGGTGGTGCTCGCACAGAGAATACCCGACGAGGGTCTGCTGGCAGCACCGCCACCCCCGCCCGTTCACCCGGCTGCAGCGCGAACCCTCCATCGCCTCCGCCGGGCTCTTCCGCCTCTTCCCCGCACTGTTCGCATTTGACCTACCACTACCGCTGCTATTACTGGTGCAATTATTATTATCGAGTACTGAAACAGTAGGAGATGGAGTAGCACTAGTCGCTCTTCCCTTCGGTACCCTCAGCTTCGCCCTGTCCTCCTCCTGCAGATCCATTACCGGTGGCTTAGCTTCCAAACTAGTCGACCCGACACTCCCATTTACGTAACTGCTTCCGCCCCCAGTTTTCTTCTGCAGCGCCACCGTGTCGACGGCCTGCACGGCGCCCGACGATGCGACTGCACCCGAGCTGCGACTTATCCCATGGAGGCAAATTAACATGTCTCGAAAACGGAAGGCACAGTAAACACATATACATTAATTGCAGATATTATGTATATATGATAACAATTAAGTCTGATCGTGAAGGAGATTAATTAGAGCTGCACAACTGTTCAGGGCCATACATTGTCGTAGATCTTCTCTCTTGTATGATGAGCCATGACCACCACAAATTTGGGGCGAGTGAGCTACTAATGCTCAGAACTAACAAATAAGAGATGAAGATGGGATGGGGTTAATGGCTCTCATGATGGGTCAGGCTGGCATGCAAGGCAAAAATATTATGTTTTGGCATACTTTTCCTCTAATTATTTATTGCATTTTTTTTTTTTTTTGTAATTACCCACAAACTCAGGCAACGCAGTTACAAATTAAGAAAATAGAGGGGGTATTTCCAAAAGGGAAAGGGGGCAAGTTACCTACCTGCTGCTGCTGCAGCAGCTACTGGCCCAGCCATTGCATCCCTCGTTGGAATCCACCCTTCTCCCCTCTTCTTCCTCCTTCACCCCCTGCAATGCCGGTCCATAAGCCTAAACCCCATGAGGATGCGAGCACTCATCACAACATTGCACCCAATGGAGAGAAAATTTGCTGCAGTAGACTGGTGCAGTTGTGGGGAGCTGCCCAGGCGGCGCCCCAGACATATATGGAGCAAATAGGTAACAAAGGCGTAGGAGGTACCTGCAACTGATGCCGGCCAGCGGGCAGGAGTTGATCTGGATATGGATCTGAAAGGGAAGCAGGAAAATTAATCTCAAGGGGACGGTGTATTTGCAGATCCTCAACTGGGTGCAACCCTCCCCTAGCTCCTGAGCTCGTCCCATTTGTACTTGATGGGTTGACTTGGAGAGACGGATCTAACTGGGAGAGAGACACAGGCGGCCGCCGCCGGATCCTCATAGAAGAATAGGAGAGATTTTGTGAGAGAGAGAGAGAGAGCGAGAGAGGGGTGGATTTGGAAGGCTGCAGGAAAACTAAAACCAAAACCAAAACCAAAACCACTTCCCCTTTCGAGAGCCTGAACAATAATGCTAAAGAGGGAATTTTTTTCAATCTCTCTCCTTATTTTTAGCTTAATGATTGGATGTAAGGGTGCAGACACCAGCGTAGCATACAAAAATCAGCACTAAGTAGTAGAAAAACAATATTTTTAATTTTTAATTTTTAATTGGCTGCAAGGGTATAATAGCTCCCGGGGAGCCTCATGCCGGGCACGTGTTGTCGGGTGCGCAGATCCGCTACCGGCAGAACCGGCTGTCGGCAGTCGCCATTGGTACCGAGATCTAATTGCGGTGTCAACGTGTCATACACATTCTCGTTTGACGCAAAAGCCTGTCCTTGTGCGGGTCCCAGCCCGTCCAGCAATGGCAGACTAGGCAGGCTGTTGGGTAACTGGGAACGGGTACGACTGTACGAGCCCGAGTCCACCGCCCGTCAGCGTGGAGTTGGGTCACGCATTATGGAACTTTGCACCCGTTAGGTTAAATTAAAACGTACTAAATTGGCGTGCTTTTTCAAAGTTAGCAATGTTATAAGTGGAACGGCCCAAGGGTTGGTGCATCGCCCGTCTCGGTGGGCCCGCACTACTTACCTTAGATTTTTTTTATTTTTTATTTTTTAAAAAGAAAGTAATGTTTATTGTTGTTAATATTATTTAAAATCTATTTAAAGAATATGAGAGAGAGAATTTAATTTTTATTATTTTGTAAATCTTAGATTTATTTTAACTTATTATTACTATTACTATTACTGTATATGAGGATATCTAAGATTTTTTTTTATCTGAGTATTAAGATTTTTAAAACTTAAAATTTGTCTTTCTTTATATAATTGGATTGTGTGAACTTACTATAAATAGTTCGCATGATCGGATTACTTACTATAAACGACGTTACTAATTAAATCACGTAATTACAAATTTTAATCATTGTAATTAAAACAATTAGCGCATTTAATTAAGAAAAAAATATTGGATATATATTCGATAGAACTTGCGTGACGTGGCTAGTTTCTAATTTTTAGTATTATTAAATGTACATATAATAATTTTTAAATAGTGGCCAAAATTAAAAATTAAACTGAGAATTGTATATGTGTTCGATTAATCGGTCAAGACCGGTAACAGAGATCGTTGTTGCCGTTATTAACTGTGATAACTGTTGTGCTGGCAATCATCGGACGGTTTCAAACTTAGATCTATCACCACATATATAGTATACTCTATGACTCTGCAATGTGAGGTGAAGCACCTCGTCGGCAGATGGGGAGCGTGTACGTTCCAATAATTGGTTACTGTAGTCGATTGACTCGGACTTACGTAATCCTATATAGGTTAAAAGCCCCGTTCAAATGGGCATCAGTTCAGATCGCTTGCCATCTCTAGAAGCTATAGCCATCGATGGCAGATACGGAGCTGAGGTTGAGCTTGGATGAGGAGCCTTCGAGCCCCTTCATGGCGGAAGACGAGGAGATGGCGGAGAGTTCTTCCGGGGAGCCACACAAGGACCTTCACCATCTCTCCCTGACGTTCCCTCCCTTTGAGATCTCCGCGGTGCTGGATCAGACAAGTAAGAACTGCGATCCCATCGTAGACAGATTTGTTCGGTTTTTCTTGGAAAATTTTGCTAGGTTAAATTCCTTAACTTATACATCTGTAGGTAATGCGACTGCTTTGCCGAGAGACTTCGATATGAACAAGGAGCCAGTCGCCGGCGATCCGCCGGTGGAGGCAACGACGGCCACGAGGAGGAGCAGCGGCTGCAGCGGTGTGAGCGGAGAGCAAGTAGCAGAATCGGAGGTGTCGTCGCAGAGAGCGAGCGAAATGGAGAAATGGTCGGCAAGGAAGAAGCTGCGCCTGAGCATTGAACAATCGGCTCTGTTGGAAGAATGTTTCAAGCACCATAACATCCTTGATCCCGTAAGCAATCAAGATCGTCTAGATATATAAACAATTGAGTACTGATTAATAATTAAACTTTGGGTTCAATAATTTCAGAAACAGAAGCTCAGTCTAGCGGAGCAGTTGAATCTCAGCCCGCGTCAAGTCGAGGTCTGGTTTCAGAACAGAAGAGCCAGGTGATTCTTCGTCTTCCTAATAAAAAAATGGGAACAGAACACTACTTGTCTGCCTCGCTGCAAAGCCTTCTTTTCCTCATTGATTACTCTTTATAGTTTCCCTCGGATGAAATCAACTACTGAACATGCATGATGAGGTCAAACTTCTCCTTGTTTCGCCCATTCGGAGTGTTTCCTCCTCTTTTATGATCCAATAGCAAGAACAAATGTCACGACTTGATTAATTAATCGGCAGGACAAAACAGAAGCAGACGGAAGCGGAATACAGCCAGTTGAAGCTCTACTGCAAGGCGCTGAAAGAGGAGAACCGCCGACTCGCAAAGGAGCTCACAGAGCTCCACGCTTCATCCATGCACGTGCCCCCAACGACCCTAACCCTGCGCCACTCTTGCGGCCGCCGCGCCGGAGATGCCACCACTTCCGCAACTACTACTGCCACAGCTCATTCCACCTTGGCTGTCGCTGCCGCTGCCGGCGGCAATCGGCAGCCACGATCAATCGCCGCTCTCTTCTCCGATCCCGTTGGCGTCTACTCATTCACGAAGCAGTCACAAAACCTGCCGCGCCAGCCACCCAGAACCTGAAGATCCACGAACGCATGCCGTTTGTGCTGCACATAAATACTCAAGTTTTGTAGGGCATTTTCTGAAATTCGCACTATTTTAGGCTTCAAATTTTCTTAAAAAAAATAATTTGTAGTCAATCCGGAATTAGTATAGTGGTTTCTGTGGCTATCTCCGAGACGCACAAACAGTTGATCAAATTAATGCTGTACAAATGTTTCATCAAAATCAATAAGATTATTATTTTTTTAATTTCCAATAGCATAACAAATAAAAATATGATACTTATAATTCTTTTGTTTATAAATCTTTCATTATTTTTTTCCAATCACATCCATAATATTAGTTGTTAGGCCCGACCCTAAATAAGGCCCAATCCAGTAGCCCAGTCAATTAGGCCATTGACTAGAGTCAAAATTGGCCCAAAGACCAGGCAAAATCAGAGATGAGATTTGGGAAAATCTCGTTGGCGGAAATGTCGGATCGCGTACGATTTCAGCCGGAGATCGGGGTTGACCTAATAGGAAGGGTCACCGAGAAAGGGTTGCACTGCCGGGCGGCAATCTCCCGGCCGGCAAGGCGGCGGCGCACGCTCTGTCGACGTGGTTGACACGATTGGACGACGCGAGGGAAGCATCGTCCCATTAAGCGGCAGCCTTCAAACCAATAGATCTAAAGGGGTGGCGTTGCTTGGACCAGCATGCCAACGAGGGAAGAAGGGCGGCCGTCTGCCGTGTGACGTGGGAAGGCATGTGCGGCAAGTCTGGGCAAACAGCGGTAATCTGAGGTAGAGCTTCTATAAAGGATGGGCCGATGAAGCTCAAAAGAAAAAGGAAGGTGAGCTCGAAAGGGATCGACAATGGGAGATGGAACGGCTGATGAAGAATTCGGCAATGGGAACTCGTTGATAATGAACAAACTCCATCTCTCCCTCCCTCTCTTCTCCGCCTTCGGATCCCGGCATGGATCTCTCTGAGAGGGCACGAAGGTTGCGAGGTCATCAAGGAGGTGGCGGCTCCCTTCTGTTTGCACGAGCGAGGACCGTGGCGGAAACGTGGATGCCGACGGGAAATCACGGAGAGGCTATGTTATACCTTGATTATATTTTTTTATTATTAATTTGAATTATAATTTTTAAATTTCAAAAATCCTAATCTTTTTAGCCCTAAAATCTCTTCCTAAATCCTAATCCCTATTGCCCTAAATCCTCTCTAAATTTTCCTATAAATAAAACCCTTAAATCCTTAATCCAAAATCAAAAATCCCTAATCCCTAATTACCCATCTCTCACGCGCCGCGAGCACACCCTCTGTTTTCTTTCCCTGCCAACGAAGCCGTCTTTTGCTTCTGTGCTCACGTCTCCTCCGGCAGCGAACTCGTGTGTTGTCCAGCGGCACCAGGAAGGAGCACCGGTGTCACCCCTTGGTCAGGCGCCTCCGTCCGATGTGATTTCGGACGCGTGAGGCGAGGCTTGGTGGTGAGCTTCGAGTCCCTCTGTGTCCGGCGGCGAGTTCCCCTGCTCTGTTCGGACGCATGCGGTGAATCCAGGCGACGCCTCCTCTTTCTCTCTCGTCGTCGGCGGCTACCTTCCCCTTTGGTCGGCGACGAGTTTTTTTGGGCCGGAACTCAAGCGTCGACTCTGTTTCTCGGCAGCGGCCCTTTTCCCTTTCCAGCGGTGGCGAAATTCTTTCAGCTCCGGCAGATTCTTCTTCCTCTCCGGCCGGTGACTTCTTTCCTCTTCCAGAAGCCGGCTGCTCCTCCTCCTTCCGACACTGATCTCTCCAGCGGGAGCTAGATAATCCTTCTCCCTTGTGACGCGAACGAACGCGGTTCGCTTCGTTCTGCGTCAAGCCTCGGCAGAGAGGTAAGTTTTGTTTTAGTTTGCTTTATTAAATTTAGGTATTTCTCAGTGGACTGTAGACCTGATTTATATTATTAGGTATAATTAGGGAAGTTTTGGTTGATCTAGTATACTTGGGATCGACTGCTGTTAGTGGAGATTATTTCGGTAAGGATTTAATACTGTTTATGATGATTAGAGGTTGAGGAAATAATTATGATTTGATACATAGATGTTAATGCACATTTTATTTGAATTATTCAATAAAGGAAGGAAGACAACTTGGATTTTTAGAAAGAGTTAAGGAATATTAGCGATAGAGGTAGGAATCCTTCCCCTGTCTTTATCACGGTGTCAAATTCATGTATTAGAATAGACAATGACACCTTATCTTTGTATCTCTCATGTTGATTTGTTTCTAATTTCAGTTGACCTCGTTACCTTATTATTTGTGCATATTTGGCTTCAATATCACATAATTATCATGGATGCATTGTGAATATGTTTTTCTGATATTTCTGTTGGAAAGTTATGAATATTTATGGACCATGCAAATAAACTGAGATGTTATACTGTTATCACGTCGTGACATGCATATGACCTCTGACCTGGTGATTTATCACCAGTGGCATATTTATCTGAGTTATAGTTCTGATTATATCAGACTATCTGTTTGCCAGTTAGGGCACTGCCAGTTGTCCTCGGACAATACTATGGATGTTAGTGTTGGACGCAACACCTCGGGCTGTTTAAGACAGTCGTTCCATCGTGTGAGCTGACAGTGGAAACACTCTGAAAATGAGTGCGGCTCTTAATTGAGATATGTTGGCCAAGCTTGATGATTTACACGACAATCTTATGTTCAGTTATTTTGTTGTATTATCTATTTCTGACATATAGTGTAGTTTCTGTGTTTATAATTTCATATTAATTGAACTTGCATCATCTCTTGATTCCTACTTAGCTTTTTTCGCTAACTCCCCTTGTTTCTCCTCCAGGTACCGAGTTAACAGCTGGGAGGGATAGAGTAGATAGCTAGATACTCACCGGAGTTAGAATATCATAAAGTGTTCTTTTTCTAAATACTTTTCTAATTTATTCTATTCTTTCAGTTGATTTAATTGCATAGACTGTAGTTTATAAGTTTTGTAATTGGATGTAGTTAATCTTAAAGGATTGCAGAATGTTGGACTTGAGATTATTAGTTAATAAAATTTTTATAGCAATTGTGTTCTTTGGTTCCTATTAATATTGTCATTTCCCTGGGGAACCCTGAGCTAGGGATAGCTGGCTTCCCGCCGGGGCGTGACAATTTTATTGGTATATGAGGTATAGGTTCAGTAAGAAAGCCTAAGGACATAGGAACCTCAGGACTAGGATTGGGTAAGGATAAGAATGCATGAATGGGTAAAATAAACATTTTTATAACATATTCTTTTGTTGGCATGATGACACCAAGAGTTAGAGGCGGAGCAACCACAAGTCGTGGAGGTAGAGGTCATGGGGGAAGAACCCGTGGTGTTGAAGGAATAAGAAATCCTCCTGAGGCTGAAATTCAATTACCCCGTACTAGGGTTAGGGTCCCTACAAGAAGAAGGAGTGGATATGAAGCCTCAATGCCCCGAGAGGCCGAGTCACCTGCACCCCATGTTGCACCACCAACAGTGAGGGGTGAAGGTGAAGCTTCCTCCCCATCATTAGTAGCACCTGCCGTGGAGAACCAACCAGTTAGGTCAGCCAGTATGCTCATGTAGTTCTCTCAGTTGGGAAAAGATAGATTTGGTGACTTCGCAGGTACCACTGACCCTTGGGCTGCTAGAAATTGGTTATTAAAAGTAGAGTAGACTTTTAGGGCACTAGGATGCCCAGATGAACAAAAGGTGGAGTTGGCCACATACTTCTTATCTGATAGAGCTGGGACATGGTGGTCTGGTATGAGAGTTATTTTTGGAGATGGTCATATCCTTTGGAATGATTTTAGAGGGGCATTCTTTGAGAAATATTTTTTAGAGTCTTTTCAAGATAGCCAGATGCAAGAGTTTCTAAACCTAAAACAAGGAAAAATGACAGTAAATATTTATGTAACTGATTTTGAGAGACTATCTGATTTATTTCCAAAACTAGTGACCACTGAAAGGAGAAAATGCCAACTTTTTATTAAGGGATTACATCACACCATAAAGGGGCAGATGAATATTATTTCATTAGATAGCTTTCAGGAAGTGGTAAATATGACATTCAGAATAGAGGCTTCTCTACTGGATGTGGAAAAAGAGAAACAAATAGAGGAGGTTCAGCAATTAGCAGAACAGAAAAAGGTCAGTCAGTTAGTTAGACCAATGGAAACAAGAGCCTATGATAGGAAGAGATCTAGAGCATCATTCAATAGCCATCAGAGACCAGTACATTCTTCCTATGCACCAAGCTTTAATTCAGGAAGGTATGCAAGAAAATGCTTTAAATGTGATCAAGAAGGACACGTGGCTAGTGTATGCCCTCTCAATGAGATTCAATGCAACTATTGCAAAGGTTGGGGTCATTATAAGATAAATTGCCCACGGAGAGGATTTCAACCCCCATAGCAAAGTTATCAGCAGAGCCATCAGCAAAGTTACCAATAGAGCTCTAGACCTAAGACTTACAATGGGAGACTAGGTCAGGCTAGTTAGGCGGGGTCACAACAGAGACAACCTCAGCAACGACCTACAGGCCCAGCCAGAGTATATGCAGTAACCCAACGAGAGGCTCAGGAAGCTCCAGACACAGTGATGAGAGGTATTATTTTCGTATATGATTATCCTGCATGTCTGCTTATTGATACTGGTAGCACTCATTCCTTTATCTCTTATGAATTTGTGATGAAAATAAAGAAAAAGCCTACTGTAGCTAGTACTGAACTATCTATTTGCACACCTTCAGGAGGTGTGATGCAATCTCATTTAGAAGTAAAACAATGTCCTCTCATCTTTGGTGATATAGTTGTTGAGACAGATCTGAGAGTTTTAGACTGTTCAGACTTTGACATTATCCTGGGCATGGATTGACCTTTTGTCCATTATGCAAATGTTGATTGTCATAATTATGTTGTGACATTTAGCCCTCCTAGTTTACCTTCCTGGAGATTTATAGGAGTATCTGGACAAGTTGCTCCCATAATTTCTGCTATGAAAGCCAAGAAGTTAATGAGAGATGGGTGCCATGGATTTTTGTTATCCATTTCAAAAGTAGAAGAGAAAACAAGAGAGCCTATTGAGCAAGTTGCAGTGATAAGGGAATTTACAGATGTATTCCCTGAAGAATTGCCAGGGTTATCACCAAAAAGGCAAGTTGAATTTGCAATTGAGCTTCAACCTGGGTCTGCTCCAATTTCTAAAGCACCATTTAGAATGGCTCCTAAAGAATTAGATGAACTTAAGAGCCAGTTGCAAGAACTTTTGGACAAGGGGTTTATACGCCCTAGTGTATCCCCTTGGGGTTCTCCAGTCCTATTTGTAAAGAAGAAGGATGGATCTATGAGACTATGCATTGACTACAGACAGCCGAATGCCATTACAATCAAAAATAAGTATCCACTTCCACGAATTGATGACTTATTTGATCAGTTGAAGGGCACATGTGTTTATTCTAAAATTGACTTGAGATCAGGGTATCATCAAATAAGAGTCAGAGAAGAAGATGTGTCAAAGACTGCATTCAGAACAAGATATGTACACTATGAATTTTTAGTGATGCCTTTTGGACTTACTAATTCACCTGCAGTTTTTATGGACATGATGAACATAATTTTTATTGATTATCTGGATAAATTTGTGGTTGTCTTCATAGATGATATTTTGATATATTCCTGTAGTATGGCTAAACATGAAAAACATCTCAGATTAGTCTTGGAAAAGTTGAAACAAGAAAAGCTATATGTTAAGTTCAGTAAGTGTGACTTTTGGCTTAAAGAAGTGGCATTTCTAGGCCGTGTTATTTCTGGTGATGGAATAGTCATAGATCCCCAAAAGATCTCTGCTATCTCTCAGTGGGGGAGGCCAAAATCAGTGCAAGAAATTCGAAGCTTCCTTGGCTTAGCAGGGTATTATAGACGATTTGTGGAAGGATTTTCTAAGTTAGCTGCTCCTTTAACCTATCTGACTAGAAAGGGTGTGAAATTTGATTGGAAAGACACTTGTGAAAATAACTTTTAAGAACTGAAGAGGAGATTAATTACTGCTCCAGTGTTGGTAATTCCATCAGGAGAAGATGGTTATATAGTATACACTGATGCTTCTGGTTAGGGCCTGGGTGGAGTTTTGATGCAAAATGATAGAGTAGTTGCTTATGCATCTCGACAACTCAAGAATCATGAGAAAAATTATCCAGTGCATGATTTGGAACTGGCAGCCATCATTTTTGTTTTGAAATTGTGGAGACATTATTTGTATGGTACTACTTTTGAAATATTCACTGATCATAAAAGTTTAAAATATTTGTTTAGTCAGAAAGAGCTAAATATGAGGCAACACAGATGGATGGAATATCTGAAAGATTATGATTGCCAAATTAAGTACCATCCTGGCAAGGCAAATGTGGTAGCTGATGCTCTGAGTCGGAAATCTGAAGGAACACTTGCTCGTTTGAGAACCACACCAACAGACTTAATTAAACAGCTTGTGGAATTGGGTGTTGAAGTAATAAAAGAATCAGAAAGGAGTTATTTGGCTGTGATGAGAGCTCAGTCTCAGCTAGTGCAGAAAATTAAAGAGAATCAATTTGGTGATGAAAACCTATTGTCTTTGAGTAAGAAAGCAGGGCAATAGCTGATACCTGATTTTACAAAAGATTCATAAGGTGTGCTGAAATTCAGAGGAAGACTGTGTGTACTAGAAAATCATCCTGTGAAGGAAAAATTATTAAATGAAGCACACCGATCTAAACTTACCATTCATCCAGGGAGTACAAAGATGTACAAGGACCTTAAGGAATATTATTGGTGGAACAATATGAAAAGTGACATAGCAAAGTTTGTATCATGTTGCTTAACATGTCAGCAGGTGAAGGCTGAGCATATGAGACCAGCAGGAAAGTTGCAATATATTCCTATACCTGAATGGAAGTGGGAGCATATTATAATGGATTTTGTCTTAGGGCTTCCTAGATCTCAAGGGGAGATGACTCAATCTAGGTAATTGTTGATAGATTGACTAAGTAAGCACATTTTCTACCTATTAAGAAAACTGACACTTTGGACAAGTTAGCTACCCTATATTGCAACGAGATTGTCAGGTTGCATGGTATACCTACTAGTATTATTTCAGACAGAGATCCGAGGTTTACTTCTAGATTCTGGGGTAGTTTGCAAAAAGCTTTAGGTACACAATTACATTTTAGTACAACATTTCATCCTCAGACAGATGGTCAGTCAGAAAGAACTATACAAACTTTGGAAGATTTATTGAGAGCATGTGTACTTGATTTTGGTGGCAATTGAGAAAGTTATCTACATTGGGTAGAATTCTCATATAATAACAGTTATCACTCATCAATAAAGATGACACCATTTGAAGCTCTATATGGAAGGAGATGTAAGTCCCCTGTGCTTTGGAATGAGGTAGGTGAAAAGCTATTATCAGCTCCTCATATGCTACAACAGGATGTGAAAATAGTACAAGGAATTAAACAGAGATTGCTAACAGCTCAAAGCAGACAAAAGAGTTATGCTGATAAGAGGAGAAAAGATTTGGAATATATGGTTGGTGACCATGTATTTTTGAAGGTATCTCCACTAAAGGGTGTGATGAGATTTGGAAAGAAAGAAAAATTAGCTCCCCGATATATTGGACCTTTTGAAATTCTGGAGAGGGTAGGTGTAGTAGCCTACTGGTTAGCATTACCACCATCTCTCTCAGGAGTGCATAATGTGTTTCATGTCTCTATGCTACGAAAGTACATATCTGATCCATCTCATGTGTTAGAAAAATTGTCAGTGCCGATTCAGTCAGATACTACCTTTGTAGAACACCACATGCAGATATTGGAAAGAAAAGAACATCAGTTAAGAAACAAGATTATCAAAATGGTTAAAGTTGGTTGGCAGCATCATTCAGATAGCGAGGCTACATGGGAGCGTGAAGAAGATGTAAAGGCTCAGTACCCCTAATTGTTCTAGCTTGGTAAGTGAATTTGAGGGACCAAATTCTTTTTAAGAGGTAGATAATGTTATACCTTGATTATATTTTTTTATTATTAATTTAAATTAAAATTTTTAAATTTTGAAAATCCTAATCTTTTTAGCCATAAAATCTCGCCCTAAATCCTAATCCCTATTGCCGTAAATCCTCTCTAAATTTTCCTATAAATAAAACCCTTAAATCCTTAATCCAAAATAAAAAATCCCTAATCCCTAATTACCCATCTCTCACGCGCTGCGAGCTCACCCTCTGTTTTCTTTCCCTGCCAACGAAGCCATCTTTTGCTTCTGTGCTCACGTCTCCTCCGGCAACGAACGCGTGTGTTGTCTGGTGGCACCAGGAAGGAGTACCGGTGTCACCCCTTGGTCAGGCGCCTCCATCTGACGTGATTTCGGATGCGTGAGGTGAGGTTTGGCGGCGAGCTTTGAGTCCCTCTGTGTCCGGTGGCGAGTTCCCTTGCTCTGTTTGGACGCGTGCGATGAATTCAGGCGATGCCTCCTCTTTCTCTCTCGTCGTCGGCAGCTGCCTTCCCCTCTGGTCGGCGACGAGTTTTCTGGGCCGGAACTCAAGCGTCGACTCCGTTTCTCGGCAGCGGCCCTTTTCCCTTTCCAGCGGCGGCAAAATTCTTTCATCGCCGGCAGATTCTTCTTCCTCTCCGGCCGGTGACTTCTTTCCTCTTCTAGAAGCCGGCTGCTCCTCCTCCTTCCGATGCTGATCTCTCCAGCGGGCGCCGGATAATCCTTCTCCCCTATGACACGAATGAACGCGGTTCGCTTCGTTCCGCGACAAGCCTCGGCAGAGAGGTAAGTTTTGTTTTAGTTTGTTTTATTAAATTTAGGTATTTCTCAGTAGACTATTGACCTGATTTATATTATTAGGTATAATTAGGGAAGTTTTGGTTGATCTAGTATACTTGGGATCGACTGCTGTTAGTGGAGATTATTTCGGTAAGGATTTAATACTGTTTATGATGATTAGAGGTTGAGCAAATAATTATGATTTGATACATAGATGTTAATGCACATTTTATTTGAATTATTCAGTAAAGGAAGGAAGACAACTTGGATTTTCAGAAAGAGTTAAGGAATATTAGTGATTGAGGTAGGAATCCTTCCCCTGTCTTTATCACGGTGTCAAATTCATGCATTAGAATAGACAATGACACCTTATCTTTGTATCTCTCATGTTGATTTGTTTCTAATTTCAGTTGACCTCGTTACCTTATTATTTGTGCATATTTGGCTTCAATATCACATAATTATAATGGATGCATTGTGAATATGTTTTTCTGATATTTCTGTTGGAAAGTTATGAATATTTATGGACCATGCAAATAAACTGAGATGTTATACTATTATCACGTCGTGACATGCATATGACCTCTGACCTGGTGATTTATCACCAGTGGCCTGTTTATCTGAGTTATAGTTCTGATTATATCAGACTATTTATTTGTCGGTTAGGGCACCGCTAGTTGTCCTCGGACAATACTACAGATATCAGTGTTGGACGCAACACCCCGGGCTGTTTAAGATAGTCGTTCCATCATGTGAGCTGACGGTGGAAACACTCTGAAAATGAGTGCGGCTCTTAATTGAGATCTGTTGGCCAAGCTTGATGATTTACACGACAATCTTATGTTCAGTTATTCTGTTGTATTATCTATTTTTGACATGTAGTGTAGTTTCTGTGTTTGCAATTTCATATTAATTGAACATGCATCATCTCTTGATTTCTACTTAGCATTTTTCACTAACTCCCCTTGTTTCTCCTCCAGGTACCGAGTTAACAGCTGGGAGGGATAGAGTAGATAGCTAGATACTCACCGGAGTTAGAATATCATCAAGTGTTCTTTTTCTAAATACTTTTCTGATTTATTCTATTCTTTCAGTTGATTTAATTGCATATACTGTAGTTTATAAGTTTTGTAATTGGATGTAGTTGATCTTAAAGGATTGCAGAATGTTGGACTTGAGATTATTGGTTAATAAAATTTTTATAGCAATTGTGTTCTTTGGTTCCTATTAATATTGTCATCTCCCTGGGGAACCCTGAGCTAGGGATAGCCGGCTTCCCGCCGGGGCGTGACAAGCTACGTGGTGAACAAGGAATGAATCGGAGGAGAAAATTGGGAAGAGAGACTCAGAACTGAGGGAGGCAAGTGGTTGGATCTAGAGGAACATCGACAACAGCGATCTGAACTCACCTGGAAACACAACCGCCACTCTGCCCCCTTCCTTCCCCTCCTCCCCGTTTCTCTGAACTCAGCGCGTGACCATCCGGTGAGGACCAGCGGCTTCCTCATATCGGAGCACTATCGATGCCGAGAGCCCAGCGAACTTTCTCGTTGCCCCTGCTGCCTTCATCTGACGAACTTAGAGCAGCGGTCTCGGGCAGACGACGAGGCCGGCCGGCAGGATGAACCCTCAACGGAGAAGAGTCGGTGCTGCCGACTACACGATGGACGGCAACGGGGTTAGTTCTCCCGTCGAAGGAAGTCGGCGACGCCTCCTCTGTGCTCAAACGCGAACACGAGTGAGCGTTTGCTCTCTCGAACGGCCTCGCCGGCAAGGGCAAGTGGTTTGCCCTCTCCCAGCTTACTCCAATGGTGTGGGTGGAGTGGTTCGGAGTAAGCTTGACGTCTTCATCCCCCTTCCGAATGATCTCGGCTAGACGAAGTGGTGGTCTTGGGTGGATGACGAGATTGGCCGACGGGACGAAGAGGTGGCATCCCTGACTAGATGGCAAGCCCAGGCACCATCGGATAGACTGATGTAGAGTGGCTCCCCCCTGCTTGCATCACACAAGCCAGGATGTACCCCGCCCCACAACACTAAGGATCGGCGGAGCTCCACCGATCCCCTCGAGTTAGGCATCCCAGAGACCTAACCCGCAAGGACCAGGGTGTCGAATCCCGGCACAGCTAACCCCATGTCTGGGCTGTGCATATTTCGCCTGCAGCAGGATTCGAATCCTACACCTAACCCCACTATCTCATTTGATTGAGCTAGAAAAGAATGTGGGTTCAACAATAGAGGAACAAGTTCCAGTTCTTTCAGAACAAGAAAGCAATGTGGATTATGCAATAGAGGAACAAGTTCCAGATCCATTAGAAGCCAGCAATATTAATTCACCAGGGGTGAATTCCTCTCACCTGGGGAGGAATGATGGAACAAAAAGCTTAAACTTGGAACCATGAAGGTCACAGCGGGTTCGAATCAATCCTATTCGCTTTAGGGACTAAATAACTTCAATTCAGAAATATTAGATGCAGCCACGTGTCCTTATTTGGTGCATCCAATAGCTTTAAAAGTTATCAGGGCAAAGTTAGGGGAGATTGATTGAGACAAAAGAAACTTTTGGTTTTACTTGGCGAGCTTTGGGCGACTCTTCGCCTCCGCCAACTAGATCTTGAGGCTGGTCGTGAGGGCTATGAAATAATCTTGTGGGATCGCCTCTCCGCCTGCTTTCAATTGGATGTGGTGTTCTGATCTGTGTTCTTCTTCCTTCAGTCCTAGCTGCAGTTGGCTGAAGCTATTTTCTTTCGGAAGCGTCCTACATCACAGACGGTCCAACGTCGGGGTGGGAAATTGACGATCGCATTTTCGTTGGAGAAGACGATGTATCCGTTGGCGCTTCGTCACGAGTGTTGTGTAGGCACGAGCGCCGAGCTTTGTGCGCTCGGTTCCGATTTCGGGCGCTGACGTGGACGTTGACCGGGATTCGGGTGTGGACTCGAAACCACCTTCCGAATTCGGACGCGGCATCCAAGCGAACACGGCTCCGATTTTAGCTTCGGATGTGGATTTTGGTTCGCATCCGGGGTAGAGGATCCGATCCAATTAAGGTATGAATCCCCTTCCTTTATTTGATTTTATACACTGACGTGTTTTCTCTCTCTTTCCTGGGCTGGACGAAGGTCAGAACCCTTTGTAGAGGCTGAGAGGCGCATGCGGGTGCTCCCCTACCGATTGCGCTGAAGCTGGACAGATCGATTGAACTCGTCCCCTACATGGGACTTTGTCTGATTCGGGCCCTGCGTGGCCTTTAAGATTCGTGCAATAATTAATAAAATTGATCCGTGTATTTATATAAACCAGGGTGTGACATTAGTGGTGTACATCTTCTGGAAGACTTTGAATAGTGCCACCATGGGGCCTTTGACATCCTGTTTACTAGAGGAGAAAATCTAGAGAACAAAGAAAAAAGTAGATTTTTCTTGGTTTATTAGGATGGATGGAAAAGCTCCAAGGGAAAATGGAAGAAAAATCAAATGTATTTTCCCTCATTTCGTAATTCGCTCAAATTGAGCGTTTCACGCGTGGAGAAAAAATTCCAACGTCATTGCCGCCTGATCCGCCCGAGGTTCCAATGTTACTGCCATCGGAGGACGCTGTTTCCTTCACCAATCGCCATCCTCCCCTTTGCCAGTCGCCCTCCTCTGCCTCGTCAGTTGCCGTCCGCCTTGCGTCGCCTGTCGCCTGCACTTGCACACGTCACCGTTTGCCGGCAAGTGTTGCTCATCGCCTGCCACCTGCTGCTTGCACGTGTTGCATGCCACCTGCCTCCTGTCGTCTGCACGCATTGCCAGATAGGCCGTGGGCCTTCACTGGTGTGGCCCATTACTGTGCTACTACATTTAACAAAAAAAAGATGCACATGTTTCTTCTTCATGTGTGTTCTCAAAGAATTTTTTTCTTGTCTTGTTAAATTTTAAAGATAGAAAAAATTATCTTTAAGATAATGATAATTTTATTACACATGAGGGTTGTTTTTTTTATAGTTTAATTACATTAGCGCACTTGAGCTCGGTTGGTGGTGGCTGTTGTGCCTACACCGGAATTGCTTCTTGATGTCAACGACATCGCCAAAGGGTGTGGTGAGAGTCATAGTGGAGTCAGCTCACTTTGGAGCACACAAACATCCACTTGCTACTTCGCTACATCTTATCCATCATCGCCTGGAGAGTAGCTCCCACAGCACCTTGTGGCGGTGATAGGGCATCCGTAGGTTTTGCTTCTGCTAGCGCCCTTGGCTTAAGATCATTTTGAATACCCATTTGACTCTAATGTATGCAGGATGTTAGGGCAAAGTGTTATTGTATATGGTTGTGACAATAAAAAGAAACAACTTAGTTTAGAAATACTTAAAAATATTTATTTACTTGTTTAGTTATATACTTGGCAAATCGATAATACTAAACCATGCTTCAACTCGACCAATTGCATCCTCATCCCAGGCTCGCATGCTCCCTTAGGTCGTGTTTTATTCGGCCGGGGGGGGGGGGGGGGGGGAAGAAATCTAGAAAGAAAGAAATAAAGAAGGGGAAAGAAAATGGAGAGGGAAGAAATAAAAAACATGTGTGGTGCACATGATCATAGGGAAGAGGGTGGCGTTGCGTTGCAGGTGAAGTAGCACTGCGTTGCAAGCATAGCGGTAGGGCAGAGCTCGTGGCAAGGTGGCGGAGTCATGACCGGAGGACCCTCAGGTGAGGAGGGCAATAAGGAGGAGGCTGGCTAGCAAGGATGGTGACCGGAGGCTGGTTAGGAGGTGAGGGCATCCGGAGGCTCACAACGCTGTGGCTGGAGAGGCTGGCGAAGCGGTGGAAGCTGGAGGAAGATGGCGAAGCTGGAGGGCGACGCGAGATGCGAAGAGGGCTATGCGAGGTGAGGTGGCTAGAGGGAGATGCGAGATGTGAAGAGGGCGATGCGAGACGATGGAGAGAGGGCGAGGAGGGCGACAGGGTGAGAGGCCATCGGCAGCAGCGGAGCAGGGGCGAATGGAGCTGGCGACAGGATGGCTGGAGAGGCTGGAGGAAGATGGCGAGGTTGGAGGGCGACGCGAGATGCGGAGAGGGCGAGGAGGGCGACGCGAGACGCTGGAGCTTGCGGCAATGAGGAGGAAGAGGGCGACACAAGATGTGAAGAGGGCGACACGAGACGTTGGAGAGAGGGCTAGGAGGGCGACGGGGCGAGGGGCCATCGACAGCAGCGGAGCAAGGGCGGCTGGAGCTGGCGATGCGGTGGCTGGAGAGGCTGAGAAGCTGGGAAGCTAGAGGGGCGAGGTTGATTGGAAGAAGCTAGCAAGTGAGTAGGGGCGACCAGGATGTTAGACGCCGGAGCTCGTGGCGATGAGAAGAAAGACGGTGAGCCGGGAAGCGAGACGCTGGAGCTTGCGACAACGAGGAGGAAGAGGCTGAGCTGGGAAGCTAGGAGAGCGGGGCTGATCGGAAGAAGATGGCGAGCGAGTAGGGGTGGCCAGGAAGCTAGGGGAGCAGGGCTAGGGGTGGCTGGCAGCAATGGAGGAAGGGCTGGCATCGGACTGATGCTTTGCATTTTTATAGTAATTTCTAATATTATTTCATCTCAAATTTAGGCTTATTTTAATGTTTTCATACTCCATTGAGGTTTATTTACTAGATTGCTTCGGAATCTTCACTTTTTATTATTTTTATGGAATTTCAGGCAAAATTATCCAATTTTGAAGTCTTTTGAAGATTTTAAAGTCATGGGGTGATTCCTTACAAGAAGAGGAAGCTACATGTCAAATTTGAGCCCAATCCGAGCTACTTTAAAAAATACGGCTAGGTGAACCCGATGGGGGTTCACCGAATGTCCAAAAGTCCATGAAGACTTCACCGCCTGGTGAACCCGACAGGGTTCACCCGTGATTTTCTCAGAGGAAATTCTCCTAGAAATGTACATCAGACTTCACTGGCTAGTGAACCCGGTGGGGTTCACCCGTGATTCTTACTCAACAGAAACTTCATAGAGGAAGGACTTCACCACCTGGTGAACCCGGCAGAGTTCACCCGTGATCGTTACTCTGCAGTCCGACCTTCACTCGGTTTTTCTTTGATTCCGAGCCCTAGAAAAATCCAAAAAAGGCAAGAAAAATATGTTTTGGAAAGCTAACAAAGAGGCGAATCGAAAGAATATAAAATCCCTTTCAATTGTTGCCAAATTATTGAGAAATTAGTAGACGAAGCAGCTAGGGCGAACAGGACAGACAACAAGGCAATTTTGAGAGATTGGAGCATCAGATCTTCATGATTTTTGGGGATCTTGTTTGGTTCATCCTCTCCTTCCTCTCCAAAACGTTTTGTAGCAATTTTCCCGATATTTTAGAGAGATTTATGCCAGCTTTCATGACTATTGTAGCGTAAAACCCTTTTCGGGACTTGGTTGAAGCCCACTGATGAATTCTTTTATGCAATCTTAATTTGTTTTGTTACTTTGAACTCTGTATGAGCATATTTTACCTTGGTGTTGTTATTTCTTGATATTACTTTGACCGCGTAGTATCATGTGGTAGTTGACACGATCCTGACTGAGAGGAGGATTGTGTTGGCGGATTCCCTAGGTAACACTTGCGTATCTTTGACACGAGAGTGCTTAGGTTTCGCTCGAGGGTAATATAATCATCCATCGAACTCATTGGGTTTATTTAGAACGATCCACCGTGAGAGTAGGAGATCGTTCTGGATACGCACTAGGGTGTATCGACCGAGAGGGGGCATCCTGTACCTTAGGAAGATTCCTTATGCGAAATTATGAATTTTTGTAATAGATCCCTCTTAATGTAGTTAGAGTCATCAGTGTGGTGGATACTGAAGTCCCGAATCTCTCTCATATAGATAACCTCCTCATCATTGCGTTTGATTTCTTGTTTTCGCTTATTGATTGCAAAAACCCCATTTTGAATTGCTTAGCTATTGAGACTTACACTTTCTAGTACTTAACCTTGCTCCCTGTGGGTTCGACAACCTTTTATATTACTTTGACATTGCCGTGCACTTGCGGGATGTGTCAAGTTTTTAGTGCCGTTGCCGGGGAACAACGGTTAATATTAGTATATTTCTGAGGATTGGTAGACAAGTTTTAGTTAATTCTGCTGCTTTACTACTTTTTGTCTTAATTCCTTTTGTTACTTGTCTTAAAGGTTTGCAACTATATTTGACATCTTTTTATGCAAAGAAGCTTGAGGGCAAGTGAATTTTTCGAATTAGATCCCGAGATAGAGAGGTTGTTCAGAAGAAGGAGAAAACTCAAGCAACTTCAACAAAAAGAAGATTAAAACCAAATGGAGCACATCCCACTAGACCTGAATAATGATCAAGCACCCTAACCTGCGGGGAATAACAATAACAGAACACTGAGAGATTATGCTACTCCCTACATTCATGGCCTACAATCAGGAATTGCTAGGCCAAATGTTGAGGCTAATAATTTTGAGATTCAACTTGCTTTACTTTCTATGGTTCAACAACATCAATTTGGTGGTTCTCCTCTTGAGGACCCCAACATGCATCTTGCTATATTTTTAGAGTATTGTGATACATTAAAAATTAATGGTGTTTCTACTGATGCTATCAGGTTGAGATTGTTCCCTTTCTCTTTGAGGGACAGAGCAAAAGTATGGCTTCATACAATACCTTCAACTTCCATAAGGATATGTGAAGAATTGTCTCAAGCCTTCCTTTCAAAGTACTTTCCTACTTCCAAGACATTACAATTGAGGAATCATATAATGAGCTTCATGCAGAAGGATGGAGAATCTTTATATGAAGCTTGGGACAGATTTAAAGAGCTGCAAAGATTGTGTCCGCACCATGGAATAGAGACTTGGGTTTTGGTTCACACATTTTACAAAGGGCTGGACTACAAGACAAACCTCACAGTGGATGTTGCAGCTAGAGGGGCTTTAATGAACAGAGGAGTTGAAGATGATATGAACCACATGCAAGACATGACAATGAATTACCATCAATGGTCTTCAGAACGAGGTACACCTTCCAGGTAGTTAGGTAAACTCGAACTTGATACTTTAACTGCTCTTGCTGCGAAGGTGGATACTTTAACTAGGAAGATTGACTCTTGGTCTGTAAATTCGGTGGATGCTAATTCTTTATCTTGTGAGGTGTGTGGAATTGTAAGCCATGTAGGTACAGAATGCCAGTTAGGAGATGGGCAATTGACTCAAAGTCATCCTGAACATATCAATGCAGTTGGAAATTTGAATCCCATGAATAATCCATATTCCAACACTTACAATCCAGGATGGTGAAACCACCCAAACTTCTCATACCGAACTACACAACCAGTGCAACCAGGGTAGGCACCACCATAAGGCCAACCTCCACAAGGAAACTTCAGACAACCTCCACAGGGAAATTACAGACTGCTGCCCGGATTTTAAGCTAGAAATTATAATCCACCACCGAAGCCAAATATGGATTCTCAACTAAGTAAGCAAATTGAAAGATTAACTGATATGATGAAACTCATGATGACAAGAATGGATTCCTTGGAAACTCACAATAAGATGTTAGAGAATCAGCTCGCCCAGCAGGCTAGCTCATCCTCTAGAGCAGTAGGGAAACTTCCATCACAACCTGAAGTTAACCCGAGGAAGCATTGCAATGCAATCTTCACTAGAAGTGGCAAATAACTAGAAGATCCCAAGATGTCAACTAATGACAGAGAAGTAGACATAACTCCAAACATAATAGATTCGAACCATGAGACAACACCGGTAACATATCAGTAGATTGAGGAAGAACGGCCCTATGTGGGACCGCCAGCATACAAACCTCCAGTCCCTTTCCCACAGAGACTTGTCAAAGCCAAATTAGAAAAATAATTCGGTAAGTTTTTATAAGTTCTTAAGAAACTCTATATTAACATACCATTTGTTGATGCCCTTTCGCAGATGCCCACCTATGCCAAATTTCCGAAGGACATTTTGTCTAACAAGAGGAAGCTGGAAGAACAAGGGACAGTTGCACTTACTGAGGAGTGCAGTGCGATCATACAAAACAAACCCTCCCATAAACTCAAAGACCCAGGTAGCTTCTTTTATTACATGTATCTTATCTGTTGTTTCTTGTACTTTATCTGGGTTTAAGATTTTTCTATCACCAACCTCTTCCCAACATAAAAGTTTTCTACACTTCCTTCCATATAAGGCTTCATATGGGGCCATTTGAATGCTTGAATGATAACTGTTATTATAGGTGAATTCAATAAGAGAGAAATCATTATCCCATTCACCTTTCCACTCCATCACATAAGCTCTAAGCAAGTCTTCAAGTGTTTGTACGGTTCTCTCTGATTGCCCATCAGTTTGAGAATGCTAAGCTGTACTAAACTTTAGATTGGTACCCAAAGCTTCATGTAATCTTTGCCAGAATTTAGAAAGAAATCTTAGGTTTCTATCAGATATAATCTCAACTAGAATACCATGAAGTCTTACTATTTCATCAATATATAAACTTGTAAGTTTCTCAAGGGAGTATGTCGTTCTGATAGGCAAGAAATGTGCATATTTTGTCAACCTATCCACAATCACCCAAATGGTATCATGTTTCTTTGATGTTAATGGAAAACCAGAAACAAAATCCATAGCAAGGCTTTCCCACTTCCATTCAGGCACCTCTAAAGGTTGCAGTAGTCCTCAAGGCTTTTGGTGTTCAGCTTTGATCAACTGACATGTTAAACACTTGGAAACATACTTTGCTATATCTTTCTTCATACCATCCCACCAAAAGTATTTCTTTAAATCATTATACATTTTAATGCTACCTGGGTGTATGGAGTACTTGGACTTATGTCCCTCTTGCAAAATCTTTTCCTTACTCTCTGAACCACTTGGGATACAAACCCTATCCCTAAACAGTAATATGCCATCATTCCTAATCTGAAAATTTTGTCTCCAACCTTTACCAATTTTCTTTCTCAAGCTCTTTAGTTGTACATCTTGAAGTTGTTCTTCTGCTATCTGTTGAAGAAAATCATATTGGACTTTGAGAGAGGCAAGTAGCATTTTTGGCTTTTGTGTGAGTATCTTGATATTCAAATCACAAAATTCTTCAAATAATTGCCACTGCTTTACCATCAAGGTTGCCACCAAGTTTGAAGACTTTCTACTCAAAGCGTCAGCTACCACATTAGCTTTACCAGATTGGTAATGAATAGTACAATCATAGTCCTTTAATAACTCTATCCATCTCCTTTGCCTCACATTCAATTCTTTTTGAGTGAAGATGTATTTTAAGCTTTTATGATCAGTGTAGATTTTAAATGTTTGGCCATACAAATAATGTCTCCATATTTTTAATACAAAAATAATAGCAGCTAACTCCAAGTCATGTGTTGGATAATTTTGCTCATAAATTTTCAGTTGCCTAGAAGCATAAGCAATTACTTGGCCATTCTGCATCAATACACCACTAATCCCTTTTTTTTGAAGCATCAGTGTATATTATAAATCCTTCATTACCTGTAGGAATAGTAAGGATTGGTGCACTAGTTAGCCTTCTTTTTAACTCTTGAAAACTTTCTTCACACTCATCACTCCAAACAAACTTTACATGCTTTCTAATCAATTTAGTGAGAGGACATGCAATTTGTGAAAAACCTCCTACGAATCTTCTATAATAACCTGCCATACCCAAGAAACTTCCCATTTCTTCTACATTGGTTGGTCTTTCCCACTTTACTATTGCTTCTACCTTCTTAGGATCAACTGATATCCCTTTCCCTGAAATGACATGACCCAGAAAATCAATTCTCTTTAACCAAAACTCACATTTACTTAATTTGGCAAACAACTTCTTTTCCCTCATTATTTTTAATACACAACTTAAATACTCTTCATGCTCTTGATCACTTTTTGAGTACACCAATATATCATCAATGAATACTGACACGTCCCGCAAGTGCATGGTTATGTCAAAGTAATATAAAAGATGTCGAATCCCACAGGGAACAAGGTTGAGTACCAGAAAATTCAAGTTTCAATAGCTAGGCGAATCGAAATGGGGTTTTGAAAACTTAAATCGAAAACAAGAAATCAAAGCTATTCGGTAGAGAATAAATATGAGAGAGGTATCAGGGCTATGGTTTCCACCACGCTGACGATCTTAATCACGCTTAAAAATATCAGTTATCTGAATTTATGATATTGCACAAGGAATCTATCCCTAGGGTACAAGGTGTCCTCTTTGGAGTGTACACCCCGGTGTTTGATTAAGACGATCTCCTACTCTCGCGGTGGATCGTTTTAGACCAACCCAATGAGTTCTATGGAAGATTGTGAAACCCTCGAGCGAAGACCAAGCACTCTCGTGTCAAGGTCTCGCAAGTTTTACTAAGAATATCCGTCTTTACGATCCTCCTCTCGGTATGAATCATAACGACTAATACATGAAAATACTCGGCCAAGGTAAAATCATGAGATATGCATATCAAAGTAAAATATGCTCACAATATAATTCAAATAACGGAATTAAAACAAGGTTTGCAATTAAGAATCGTCAACGGGCTTCGACCGAGCCCCGAAAAAGAGTTTACGCTACGGAATACATAGTGTCACTGAAGAATCTCTCAATAATCCTAGGAAAACTACAAGGAATCATTTCTAAAGGGGAAAGAACACTAAACCACTGTTGATCTCCCGGAATCGTGAAGCTTTGACGATCGAATCTCGCCAAATCGCAGTGAGAACCGAGTTTTCACTGCCGTTCGTCACCCTCCCCGCCTTTGGTCCGATTGCCCCCCCCTTTAGGGCAAGAAAAATTAGGGCTTTTATATTCCACGTGTTCTCCTTCGAAGTAGCTTTCCAAAAAGTCCACACTTGCCAAATTTGGATGCCAGACGGATCAGAAATCGGAGAAAATCCGAGTGAAACTCGGACTCGCGTTCACCAAGGTCAAAATCATGGGTGAACACCGCTGGGTTCACCTGGCTGTGATTTGCTCTGGGACATTTCGGCCGAAGGAAGCACGGGTGAACCGCTGGGGTTCACCAGGCCGTGAAGCTCTCTAGTCATTTTGAGCGTTGCACAACAGAGAGAATCACTGTGAAGTATCCTATTGTCTTGCGAAAGAACCCGCTTGGATTTGGAAATTTATCTGGCCTCGCGGCGTGTTGGATAATTTGATTTAAAAATTTATCCGGCCTTGACGGCGTGTTGGATAATTTGATTTGATTTGGAAATTTATCCGGCCTTGCGGCATGTTAGATAATTTGATTTGAAAATTTATCCGGCCTTGCGGCATGCTGGATAATTTGATTTAGAAATTTATCCGGCCTTGCGGCGTGTTGGATAATTTGATTTGGCCACTAATCTACCTCTCAGACTTGCCGTATCCGTAAGGCCTCAGAAGAAAATGGGTGCAATGTATAGAAGAGAAAGAAGAGACTTCCCTTCGTTTTACCTTCTTCTTGTAGTTTGTCTTCTATGTCCTTCTATTCTTGCCCTGCTTCTTCTGTTTCTTGGCGTTTGTTGCCTGTCCCCCTTTTCGTTTGGCCGACCTCTCCTTTTTATAAGCTTTCAGCCGATCCAACCCTAACCGCTGTTTTCCTCCCTTTTTCTCTTTCGCGCCTCTTCCACTTTATTTTTTTTACTGCCGTGAGCGCCTTCCCCTGCCTTCCTATCAGTTCTGACCATTCACAGCTTGTTGTCAGCTTCTTTGTCCATCGCCAGATCTTCTTCTTTGATTTTCTTTTGGACTTGTCTTGTCTTTTGAGGACTTGTCTTATCTATAACCATTTGGCAGGATTGGGTGATACATTTTCTGCGTTCCTGGTGGTATACGCCAGGTTTCCTTCTCTTTGGGCTTTGCTTTCTTGTAAATGTCTGCCTTATTTGCTGTGATTTATTTGCCTTATCCTCGACCAATTGTTCTGATTTTTCTTGTTTTCCTTTGAAATTTGGTGTACACAAGATTTTCTCATTTGCCTTTAATGTGTCATGAGTCAATCAATTTTGACTGGACTCTTTTCTAGATTTAGCACGGTTTCTCTTTAGATTCTAAACGCATAATCTCTTCAAATTGAATATTAGTTCAGTTTTAACATTCTCAAATTTGCTTGATCTGTCTTCCTAGATTATTGTAGGAGGCAGCCATGCTTAAAGAGTCAAATGGTAAGCTGATTAATACCTTGACATTTATGTTGGGTCGGGAAATGAATCCAACAATTCTCCAAGGACAGAGGTAAATCAAATGGTGCTTCAAGTCTCGGCTAAGAAGAATAGAGACAATGATTTTTTTGGAGAAGATTCTCTCAGCAAGCTCTTGATAGACAATCAATCATCCCCGGATAGGCAATAGTAAAGCAGATGCATAGAACTGACTGGTATACATGCAATTTTATAGCAAATGTCCGTCCATTTTTGTTATTCATTTCGTATGAAGATTGGACAATTGGTTGCAGTATTTTGCAGGCCCTTCTGTGCTGATGGAGTTCAACAAATGTCAGCCACTTTTGAGAGAGAAAACGAGATGGAGTTCAACAAATGTCAGCCTCTTTTGAGAGAGAAAATGAAACCCCTGCTTAGTGCTTCATGACTTCCCTTGCTGTACCAGTCCAAAGTAGCCCACTAGATTAGGCATTTATATTTCATTTGGACTGGTCATCAGGAAATTAATTTTGACTATTCCTTGTTCCCCATGCATGTGGGTGAAATTCCATGGTGTAACACCATTTTTGTGTCATTTTTATGTCAAAATAAAAAATTTTGAATCTAGTTTTCAGGATAACAAGTTTTACTAAATATGGAGGTCAATACGAAAAGTTACAATCAATGAAGTTACAAAAGGTCATAATCATAAAAGGAAGAGTTCTAGATTTACATGGTTAATTGCAAATTCGAGTATAAATTTATTTCTAAACCAAATCATGCAAATAAAGGCTCTATGTGTAGGTTATGAAGTCTACTTGATATGCAAATAAGAAGTTTGTATAATTTACTGTTACATAGTATCGACATATATCACCCAATATATAAAGGTCCAAATAGTAATAGCAACTTTACTAGGTCGGATTGAACTAAAGTAACACAGTCGATAACCTATTCTAAAATACTCAATATCTGACTCAAAAGAAAGATGGTTGAGTCTTATTTGAAATGAATCCGATTTCATAAGATTTTGATAAGGAAATCAAAAGTTATGGTAAATTGAATACATAAAAGTCAGGTTTACATTGGATAAGCATTCATAGTCTTTGAACATGATCTAAGATCATTCTTCCATGGAACAAATTGATCAAAGTCGACACAAACAGAAGAAAATTGATAGGAAAATGACAAAGAATATAATTTCTTATGACTTTAGACCCATAAGCAACATTTCACAAAGGAGGAAGAATCAATTGCCTAAGAAGTCAAAAATCACTCTATGCTTGTATTTTCCCCTCTTCTTCCTCTTCCCCTTCCCTAAGTCTTCTTTCCTTCAGGTTAGGCACGAGCAAGCATGTCAAAGTTCATTATTTTCTCATATTTATCTCAAGTAATCATGAAGGAGGATGAGGTGCAAGAAGGTTAGAAAACATGCACTATGAGGTGGTATGATTACATAGTTATATTGACTTTCAACCCCCAAGTTTGTCTCATATTCTTATTATTATTTTTTATTTCTATCTAATATGTTTTCACAATTACACTTATATTTTCATCTTATATTACTCAAGATCCTCCAATATGTAATATCCTACAACAAGGATATTACAACTCATAACAAGTATAAATTTTTCTCCTCATGCATGATTATTTTGCAAATCATAATAACACTTTTTTTTTGTTTTGGGATATTATATGAGGGCCCCCCAATTGGGGCTCCACCATTCTTAGTAGTCCTTTTCTATTGGCTTTTCATCATGTTTAGGATTAAGTTTTGCTCTGATGACCCAATTTATTAAAATATTTAAGCCCAAGTTGTTGGTAATAAGTCCACTAAGAACTATATAGTAGACTATATTTTTTTCCACTTTCAATGTGGGATATTACAATGTAAAACTCAATTTGAAGATGCCCATGTCTCTGCAGACAAGACTCTTTTTGGTGCCCCATATATGAAAAATTATTTGGATAGTTTCCAAATGATTTTGTTACTAGTCAATGGTTCTTGGAAGGATCAATCTAACAAGAGTCATCATCTTTGCGAAGTTTATTTGTTGTAAGAATAGGAGTACGTTAGGTTTGTGGATATTTTCAATTCCAAAGACGGATCTAGGTTTTCAAAGAACTTTCATTATAATTTTTTTCCTAAATAATTGTTAGCTTAACATGAATACTTTATGTAGCTGACTGTAAGAAGAATATCATTAACATAGAATGTAAAAACAAGTGAACAATAGTATTTAGACGAGCTCTATCAAAAGAAAATTGAATGATTTGCTTTACTATATCAAAGAATAGCACGAGAAACTACTTGAAATAACTTGCCAAACCATGCTCACAACCTTTGTTTTTGCTCGCTATAATGTCTATGATCATAGAATTAAAATAGTGATAACCTTTTGTGTATATGAGTATCTAAGAAAGATGCACAATATCAAGGAATTATAGGATAGGGCGATACTCCTAAAGAAAAAAAGAGATAACAACATATCTAACCAATTAAGGAGGACAAAGACATCCTATTCATGAGATAATAAATCATAAGGATAGGAACAACATTTTCCTAGAAAAATTTGTAAATACTTGTGAAACATTATAGTATGCGCCATATTGAGGAGATGTAGTTTCTTATGTTTTGCTGCACCATTTTGCCGGTAATGCATGGTAATTTGATGAATGATAATGCCCTAAGATTAAGGTTGTAATGATTGAGTTTCTACCTATAAATGGTGAATATTCCATTGGATCAAATTGTAGGATCTAAGCATCGGATCTCAATATCCTACCAAATAGTTATATATATATATATATATATATACACAAATATCAAACACACTTAATAATTTAACACCAATTCAATGGTATCAAATCCAAAGTGTGTGTCTACTATTTAATATTTAACATTTTCTAAATAGTCTATAAATTAAATACTAATCAGGGCCTTAGGGGAAAAAATATCCAAGTAAAGCGCAGTAATTATAACATAAAAGAAGATACTAATTGATTTTAGTCTCTAGCAACAATTAGTTTACAATATTTTTAGGAGAAAAAAAGATGAGGCAGAGTGGCAGTGATATGCTTGTACTAGGATGACTCTAGCATTAAGATGAAATGTAAATTTAAGAGTTAAAATTGGTAGTTAACAAGTGACAAGTCAAGATAAATGAGTTTGATACTTAAGTCTCCTTTTTCATTGAGTCTAAATAGATCATAGATCCTATAGATCCTACTCATCATTTCCACGCTCATTAAGTTTTCATGCATATTTTAAATCATTTAAGATAATCTTGATTGTAGAATCATAAGATCCCAAGATGAGTTCTTGACAAATGTGCATGATATTTGTATATATATAAATTCCAAATTTTTTGAATTAAATTATCCAACACACCGAGAGGTCAGGTAATTTCCCAAATTAAATTATCCAACATGCCGTAAGGCCGGATAATTTTCCAAATTAAATTATCCTATATGCCATAAAGCCAGATAATTTTCCAAATTAAATTATCCAACACGTCGTAAGGCCAGGTAATTTTCCAAATTAAATTATCCAACACGCTGTAAGGCCGGATAATTTTCAAAATTAAATTATCCAACACGCCGAGAGGCTGGGTAATTTTTCAAATTAAATTATCTAACACGCCGCAAGGCCGGGTAATTCGGGTAATTTTTCCAAATTAAATTATCCAATATGCCGCAAGACCGTGTAATTTTTCAAATTAAATTATCCAACATGCCATAAGGCCAAATAATTTTTCAAATTAAATTATCCAACACGTTGTAAGGCCGGGTAATTATCCAAATCAAATTACCCAATACGCCGCAAGGCTGGGTAATTTTCCAAATCATATTATCCAACATGCTGCAAGGCCGGGTAATCTTCCAAATTAAATTATCCAACACGCTGCAGGGCCGGGTAATTTTTCAAATTAAATATCCAACATGTATGAATTGAATTACAATGGAATATTGTTTGGGAGGTGCGTACGTTGATGTTTACCATCGGGGCGTAGCTCCTCAATATGACATTGCTTTGCCTAGACTGGATACTACCTAATAAGATGTTCCAAGGCCAAACGTTTGACAAACACAAATCGCCCAAGTTGATAAAAGCTCCTTTTTTTTATCATTTGTATATCATATTGAATCATGTATTCTCATCATGTTCATGAATGATATTGCTTGACTCGCCTCTCATTTTATTTCATATTATAGATCTCTTAATCAAAGGTTCCCTAATTTTAGGGGTAATTAATAATGAGCGCTTGCGCTTATTGAAAGCCAGAACCCATTAAATAAAAAGCCTTATTAATTTAAAGTGAATTTGAAAATGGTCATATTACATTTTAATGTAACACTTTTGACCCCACAAATTCTGGCACGCCCGGTGGGATTGGCTTCTCCTTTCATCTCTGAAATCTATACCATGTAATAATGCTTGCACCCTTATTCTCATACTTGTCCTGTTCTGTGCAGTAATTTTCTCACATGGCAAACAAGGTCAACATCTTCGTGAAGGGAGTGATGGACACCACATGGGACATAAAATTCAGTTGCATCCCGGAGGTAGCCAAATTCATATATGTACCATTCAAGGACTCTGAGAACGTCAAAGGGAAGATTACTCCAATTGTTAAGAATAAGACTGTCTTAAAGGAGCGGAGGACCGTTACAAAGAAGGAAAATGAACCCTGAGTTATTGTTATGGGGGGATATACTTGACCAAGAAGAAGAAGAACTATCGTTTATTGTTAATGAGGGCAAACTTAACCAAGCTGTGTTCTCAAATCCTGAAAGGATAAAGAATCAAGAGCGTCGAGCTTTGAGGAAGAAGAGAGCTAGACTCTTCAAGCAAGGCCGCCTAACCCCTGTGAGGCGTAGTCACTCTACTCCTAAAAAAGAAACTTTGGTAAAAAAATAAGTTCGCACCACTCCTATCAGTCCAAAGAAACTCTAATTTGGTAGAGGGGCTGTGGTTGTGGACCAACGCGCAAAACAAGTCGCGCCCAAAGTCTGGGAACACCACTTTTCCAAAGTTGATATCACAAAGGACCTATGAGGTCTATAAAAAGGCTTAAAAGATTATGGAGAGGAAGGAGAAGCACTTCAAGATCAATCATGAAGGGACGAGAGACTATACAACCCACACGGTGCGGATGGTAGAGCACACACGGGAGGCTGGCTCTAATTCTGAAGAAGAAACCCTTCAAACTATGACAAAGAAAATTAAGGGTAAAAAGTTAACCTCTATTATAATCCAAGAGCCTATTCAACGATATGAACCAGGGGCAACCCCTTTGCAATAAGAAATTTTGGAGGAGGAAGAGGAGGAACCTGTCATGACTACTTACCATGACCACTGGGATAAAGCTAGCCGACCTCAAGAGACAACTCAAAAGGAGAGATAAAGATATGAGCATTCTTATGGCAAAATTTGAAGAGGTGACTGGTGTTCTGGCAAGAACACAGAAAATGCTGTTACGCCAAGAGCAGCCGCCGCGAGAGCAGAATAACGCTCCGACAATGTCTTCTCTGCCGGCTCAGTCAAATGATGATGTTGTCACATTGACTAGAAGGGAACTACAAGAATTGGTGATGGACTAGCTGAAACATTTGGAGGAACCTAAAATTGCTCCAAGGAAGAGGTGAGGGAGGCCTTATCCATCTACATACAATGATATCCCTTATCCCAAAGGGTACATTGTACCACACTTAAAGATGTTCAATGGGGTGGGAAACCCTGATCAGCATCTAGCCCACTTTGTTGCAACTTGTGGGAAAACTGGAAGTAACGATGCCTTATTGCTTCGACAATTTCCACAAAGTCTTTCAGGAGTTGCCTTTAAATGGTATTACTCCTTGGAAAACGAAGTCATCAGAACCTAGGCCGATATGGAGGAGGCCTTCAGAATGAAATTCGCTTCAGTGAGTGATAAGATTACGATTGCGGACTTGGCATACATGAAGAGGGAAAAGGATGAGATTGTCCTTAATTACATCACGAGAAGGAGAAATTTTAGTATCAAATGCGAACAATCATTAGAGCAAGTCCAAGTTGTGGGATTGTTGATCGGCAATATCGACAACTAGATGACCCCTTTCCTTTCTACTAATAATATTTCTACATTCTAGGAATTAATCACCCAAGTGGCGAAGCTTGAATGAACACATCATCAAATCTATTTAAACTTGCAAAATCCAAAGTTCAAGAGGGAAGAACCAAGAAAAAATGATCCCAAGGTCGCCTATACAAATGTTGCTAACAAAGGCAAAAGGGTAGAGGTTCATAATACAAGTATGCTTCAAAATGAAAAGGTGCCAACACTTGGCGAAAAT
Source organism: Costus lasius (assembly GCA_027563935.2). Classification (NCBI taxonomy): domain Eukaryota; kingdom Viridiplantae; phylum Streptophyta; class Magnoliopsida; order Zingiberales; family Costaceae; genus Costus; species Costus lasius. The sequence continues at coordinate 97,770,651 of CM050454.1, forward strand.
AGCTGAGGCAAGCCGGTGACCCTTGAAGAGAGAAAAAAAATAAAATTTATTCTTTCAAAAGAGAGAAGACAATAAAGATTTTTAGAGGTGCTCTAAAAAATGGTTTGCAGTTACCAGAGTCAAAAATGCCCTGAAAAATCAATAAAACTGACGATCCCAACTTTTATTCTTACCATCGTGTACTGGGGCACATAATAGAAGACTACTACGTCTTCAAAGTTTGGGTAGAGAGGCAATACAAGTCAGGAAAAAATAACTTTATCAAAGCAAGTATTGAATGAGACCCCGACCGAAGAAGCTAATGTCATTGAAACGAGAGATATAGATCTAACACCCATAGAAGATGAAGAGTGGAACCTCATGGTGTCAAAAAAGACAATGCGAGTTCTACAAAAGTTAAAACAGATGCCAGGCATTGTGTGGAAAGATCCCTTGTCTACGCAATGCGTATCACCAGGGTCACATCTGCTATCTCCGCAATGCGCATCATCAGGGTCACGTCTGCTAATGAGTGAAAAGCAAAAGAAGAAGAAGAAGAATTCTCACTCGAAGAAGAAAAAGAACCAAAAGGCAGCTAAGACACAAGAAAAGAGCGATATCAAAAAATATATCGATTCGCTTGAAGAATACGAGCAAGACATACCAGGGCTCATAAAGTTTCGTCACTTCATCACTGAAGAAATGTGGGATGAGCTCTTAGAAGATGAAAATTATGAAGTAGAGTCTTGTAGAGTGATATCTGCAATCCCAGAGTCCTCAGGAGAGAATGAAACTGAAAATCCTGAAGCTATCACTACCATAAAACTGGGCATTGAACCTAGCAGTAGCCAGTCTTAGAAACACCACCTGCATATGTGTAGTCTCATCTTAGTTCACCACCTCATAAGGGTGATGAATCTAAGGATGATGAGCCATGTCAGCCTGATATTCCTAGACCTAGTTCACCTGTTTCATATAGGCCACCTATACCCTTTCCCTAGAGACTTGTTCAAGCTAAGTTAGATAAGCAATTTGGGAAGTTTTTAGATGTTTTGAAAAAGCTTTATATTAATATTCCATTTACTGATGCTTTATCTCAAATGCCCACTTATGCTAAATTCTTAAAAGAAATTTTGTCCAACAAGAGAAAAATAGAGGACTATGGCAATGTGGCATTAATTGAGGATTGTAGTGCTATCATTCAAAATAAATTTCCACCACTATTAAAGGACCCAGTGTTGGGGAATACCGGGTGTAATTTAAAATCTTGCAGTCCCAGGATGCAGCGGAAGAAGCATTACACCTGAAACATATTCCTTTCCCAAGGATCCATGCGAGAGAGAGAACACAAGGATATGATAGGGATGATACCTCTAATGCTTGTCAAGTTGGTGATGCCAAGTTGAAGATGCTCAAGTGCTCGTCCTTTACAAGTATCCACGCGTCGACCTTCTCAACGTTGCTCCCTTCCATGCTTGGTGCTAGCCTCGGGAAGAGAAGATCACTTCTTGGAATCTCCTTGTCCTTCCTCCTTGTTCTTCACGCCAACTTGAGTCTTTCTTAGAGACTCTCGGCCAACAAGAGGTGAGGGAGAAGAGTGGCGCAACACTTGAAGAAGAGGGGCGGCTAGGGCTTCTAAGACAAGCGCAACTTCTAGTTGAAGATGCCTTGCTGACGCAGCGGACGTGTAGGAGGGTTTCTTAGATCAGTACTCTACGGTGGGGGAGACTATGATGCAGAAATCCGAAAGAAGGTCTAGAGACGAGGGAAGAGAAACGCGCAACGAACGATGGAAACCCGCGGAGAAAACCGAAGAAATAGCGCTAGATGTGACTTGAGCAACACTCGGAGCGAAATCAAACCATGGATCGAATCACTAATGGAAAACACTCACCTCGATCGCATAGCCAATTTTCTGTTGCAAGCATGCACGCGCGGGTTCTTCACGATGCTACGACAACTAAGGGCGAACACAGCGGAATGAAATGCAAAGGACCCGACGCCCTAGTGGGGTTCACCGGGTGTTTTGATTGAAGGCAGTAAAGAGGAGTACAAGGAGAACACAGGGCGAGGGGACTCTAGGCGAGCTCCTCGGAGTTTTGCTGGACCTAGGCTTCGCGTGGGGGAAGTGCTACTACAACATCAACTAACTACAAAGCACAGCCTCAGCCATCTTTTATAGAACAAGAGGGAAGAGGAGATCACATGACCCTCACATGAAGGTTGGTAGATAAGACAACAAACATTTAGCTTCCTAAAGAAGGTCAAGATACCTTCTAACAACCTTAAAAGTAACCTAACTACCTAAAAGCAAACAACTAACTTCTGCAGGGAAAGATGCCGAGGTGCCGGGGCACGTGAGCTGGGGCGTTGGGCCGTTGAATGGGCCATCTCCGGTGGGCTACACCATCTCCGAGCAGGCGACCACAAAGCAGCAGAACTTGCTGATTGTGGGCTGGTTCTGGACGTTGGTGGCGGTGTCCTGGGCCGAGTTGAGGACCCGGTTGTTGTAACGGTCGGTGGTAAGACCGTGGTCGGAGGCCGGGCCTCGGGGCGGCTCCCTAGCAATGTGCAGCGGATGAGGGGATGTTGTTGACGCAGGAGAAGCCATGTTGTTGGAGCGGATGGGGCAGGTTGTGGCTGTAGAAGGGCTCATCACACCCACGAAACGGTCCGGGGGGTGCAAGGACCGCTGTGAGCGACGAACGGGGTGGAAAACCACCCCTTTAGGCTTTCTGGGGCTGAACACGGCCTGGCTGAAGTAGGGGATGATTATATGGGTTATAACCTAAGATTGTCTCTAGGTATGGAGCTCAAAACATCAAGAAAAGTAGGGCATGCGGTTCTATGAAATAGCAAGGAAAAAAACAACAAGGAAAGGAGAAGAAGAGAAAATGGTAGAAATCACCTTGTGGCCCCTTTTAGGGAAAGGGGCCTTAACCCCTTTCTTTGTCCACGCTCCCGAATGTTGGCGATGAGGCTAAGAATGGGTGGTTAAATGATCTACATTCAAATCAAATAAACTAAGGGAGGACGAGAATACAATGGTCACAAACTCCCCTTAAGCTAAGACAAAGATGATCCTTAGGGGTTCTTGTTCATGGCTTCAATGTTGCCTCCCTTGTCATGGCGTTGGAGATGGATGAAGATCAGCATGTTGATGGCGTCACAAAGAGCTTCAAGGAGAGAAAGAGTTTTGGTGGAGAAGAAGAGGAGAAGAAGAGGAGAAGAAGAAGAAGGCACTCTCGGCTACACTAGAAGAAGAGAAGGAGAGGAGGAGAGTAGCTTCGGTTGGAATCCACCAAACCCTAAAGGAACTTGCGCTCAAGACATTTGTTCTTCCAAAGACAATAGACTAATGTGTTGGTGAATAATACAAGCCCTTAAATCCTCTCCCTCTCTCAACGTTACATTAACTTGAGTTTACAAAATAGCCCCTATGCGATTCCTTTGATCAAAGGTGATTGATGGTTGAAATTTGAATGGATGGCTGGGATTTGTTCTTTCTTCCTTGGCGCCTTTGATGCTTGAGGGGAATGTATAAACAAATTGGCTGCATGCAAGGGTGCATGCAAGCCTCTTTAATGCTCTTGGAGATTGAATGTGCATGCCTCTTCCATTGGTGGAGTGAAGAGGTGTCTTGAAGCCCATTGGTTGAGTGAAGGGGGCTGATTGACTTGTTGACTTGATTTCAAATTTGAAGGTGGCACCCTTGAAGATTTGGAGCTGGTTTTGGATGCCCAAGACATGTCACCATGATGAGGTGGCTGCCAAGTATCTTGGTGGGGGTTTGGGTGTGTTGAAAGGTGGTGCCCATATGGATGAAGCTTTGATGGATGGTAGATGTTATCTTCTCTTGGTGGAGCTTTGATGAAGGGCTGATCTTGATGATTTCTTGATATGTGGTGGATCTTGGCTCACCCTTGATGAGTTGAGATGGAGGGCTGATATTAATTGCTTTGAGAGGGAGGAGGCGGCTTGTAGTGAATTACAGGTGCAATAAACCCTAGGCTACAAACAACCTACTACCTCATCTAGGAAATTAAAAACACTTTAAAGAAAATAAATCCTAGGCTAATCCTATTCTAAAGCTAGAACATGAAAGTAAAGACAAGCATAATTAAACCCGAAGATGCTCCTGCATCACTGGCTGTGCTTGTCGTCATGGCCGTGTTCAGTATCTGGAATCTGTACAGAGGTGGGCATGGGCGGAAGCACGGGCGTGTCTGAGGCCGTGATGTTCTCGGCCGAGGAAAACACGGCTTGGCCGTGTTGAAGAGCACGGCCATGTTCGGCGTCTGGAATCTGCACAGAAGTGGACACGGGCAGGAGCACGGGTGTGTCTGAGGCCGTGATGTTCTCTGCCGAGGAGAACACGGCTTGGCCGTGTTGAAGAGCATGGCCGTGTTCAGCGACAGAAGATTTCCCTGAGACTTTCACCGGCGAAGGCTGGAGCGTGTCACGGGCTGTGAAGTTCTCGGTCATGGGGAGCACGGGCTGGCCGTGTTGAGAGGCACGGCCGTGTTCGGCTGTAGAAGTGTCGGCCGAGGGGAACACGGGTGATGGCACGGCCGTGGTGGAGGCCGTGTCGGTGTTTGCGTTTCTGCTTGACCGCGTCACGGCCGTGTCTGGTAGCACGGCCTAGCCGTGTTTGCTGCGACGGATTCTCGTTGGGTTGAGCACGGGAGGAGGAACGGGTGTGCGATGGGTTGTGCTCGTCTCGGCGTCCCCGGACACGGCCGTGTATGGGAACACGGTCTGGCCGTGTCGGGGGGCAGAGAGCTCCGTTTCTTCTGAAAATTGGGGGGCGTCTTCTCCAAGCCCTGGGGAATCAATCCATGCGTCGTCCAGAGGGCTTTGGCTACCCTCATATGCGTCTATGACTCCGTCACTTGCTCTCGGCTTGAAATCATCACACTAGAGAGGGGCGCATACCCCTTCTTTTATAGCCATTGAACCCTAAACCGCCACACCTCTTTCCTTCTTTGCTCTTGGCGCAATTCCTCCAAGGAATTGTCGCAAGACATCAGCCACCTCCTCTCTTGAATTGGCGCAAACATAAGCATAGAAACAATCTAGCTTCTTGCCATATCAAGAGAGGATATTTGAGTTCTTATCTTATTAGGACTTTCCATATATTGTTGGCTTGATTCTTACTTGAATTAACCAAGCTTTACACGCCAATATATCAGCCCTATACATCCAAGTGGTTTCCAAATATGAAAACTGAATTCCACTAGGATTCATTCATCCCATTGGCGCAAATTCCATATATGGAATTATCCCATGTGCCAAGTGTATTTCCAACTCTTATTAGGATTCAAACTTACCTCAATTAGATTTAATCCACAATCCCTAATTGGATTTGGATCTCAACACTAATTAGGCCCATGAATAAAATCCATATTGGGTTAGGATTTGCGCCCAACATAATGGGCCTTATCCAAATCCAATACTCATTAGGATTTGAATCCTAGTTGGATTAGGATTTGCGCTCAACCACTATGAGCCATATCCAAAACCAAATTCTCATTAGGATTTGAATCCTAATTGGATTAGGATTCTAATTCCTAGTAGAATTAGGATTCCAACCCCTAATTAAATTAGGATTCCAACTCCTAGTTGGATTAGGATTCCAATTCCTAATAGGATTAGGATTCTAACTCTTAATTAAATTAGGATTCCAACTCCTAGTTGGATTAGGATTCCAATTCCTAATAGGATTAGGATTCTAACTCCTAATTAAATTAGGATTCCAACTCCTAGTTGGATTAGGATTCCAATTCATAATAGGATTAGGATTACAACTCCTAATTAGGATTCGAATCCATCATGATTTATAGTCCCAAGTCCAAGTTCAACCCCCATAAAGAGTACATACTTGGCCAGGATATACATAAACCCATGAATCCCAATTGGACTCAGATTCAACCATGAATCTGTCTTGCACTTAGAATCCAGATCAAAATACAACGTCAAGGTAGGATCCATATGACGATGGCAATGATGAATAAACATCATAAGTAGTGAGAGGTATCTAGCAACACATCACTACTACCCATGTCATAGGACTAAAGTCATCGTGGCAATCAACTCCCTAACAAGCAACGAGGATTCCCATGCATTCTAGATCCCTTTGCCTGAACTGATATCTTGCCATTGGATTAGTCTCATATTTATTAATCCAATCTATTGGTCATGACATAAACAGTATGGCCATACATTCTCGTCATGCACCAATGAGGTGGGGCGCCCCAAAGTGGATATCATGCTTCCAATTAAGGAAGGGGCAAATCCTACTATTGGTCATCCATATCTCCATATGATTTATGATATGCCTAATGACAGTAGTTTTGATCACCCATTTACGGAGAGACGTAAGACTGTATCAAAACATATCCGTCATCATATCTAGACATGAATACCTCAAGTCTAAGGATCAATGCAAACCTCTTGCATGTGAGATTGGCCTGTTGACTAGACAAGTCAATCCTCACGGTGGGTCACTCTAGTGCATCCAATGCACTTGTATGTCTGCATTACTGTGCCCCGCACCTAACCAGCCCATACACCAGTCTCACATGCACCAAAGCTGTCCCATATCGGCTAAGGCACCTTGACTGGGGATTACTTATGAGAATGGTTCCAACCAAACTCCTGGGACATTATTTATGCAATTCAATACATCAACGCAGGTAAAGCAATCTGCATAATAACGACCATGTCTTTATCAATAATATCAATTCTATCAAAGTACATTCAAATAATGTTGGACCAAGTTCATATATTGGTCTGCAGGGCATAAACACTAACACCCAGGTAGTTTCTCTATACCTTACATGATTGAGAGTATAGCTTTTGACCGAGCCTTATGTGACCTTAGAGCTAGTGTAAGCCTAATGCCTTCATCTGTTTGTAGGAAGTTAGACATGGGAGAGCTGAAATCGACTACTATATCTTTGTAGCTCGCTGATCGTTCAGTTAAATATCCCATAGGAATTCTTGAGGATGTCTTGATTTAGGTTGGTAAGTATTTCATTCCAGCAAATTTTGTAGTTCTAGAAATGGAGGAGGATGCTAAAATTCCTATCATACTTGGTAGACCGTTCTTAGCTACAGTAGGGGCACTCATTGATGTAAAGAATGGTAAACTCACTCTTGATATTGGTGAAAATAAAATTGAGTTTGATTTGAATGAATCTATGAAGAGACCAACATATGCGGGATCTTGTTGTAATATTCATGTTGTGGATAACAATGTTTATGATCTTAATGCTTTGTTTGAAGAATCTTCTTATTCTAATTTTGACTCTGATTCTGATTCCAATTTTGATGTTGAAACTCATGATTTATTAGATTGCACCTTATGTGATGATCAAGAAAATCAGAAAGAAAAAGTTTCAAAAGTTGAATTGAAATCTCTACCTAATAATCTTTGCTATGAATTTCTTGGACCCAATTCTACTTACCCTGTTATTGTTGATGCACAACTTGATGCAAGAGAAACAGATTTGCTTTTAAGGGACTTGAGGATTCATAGGATGGTAACTGGGTATTCTATTGATGATTTAAAGGGAATTAACCCCTCCTTTTGTATGCATAGAATTATGGAAGAGGAACACAAGCCACATGTTGATTTTCAAAGAAGACTAAACCCCTCTATGAAAGAAGTTGTAAAGAAAGAGGTTCTGAAATTACTTGATGCAGGCATTATCTATCCTATCTCCGATAGTAAATGGGTATGTCTTGTTCATTGCGTTCCTAAGAAGGGCGTGTAACTGTGATGAAGGGTAGAGATGATGAATTAATTCCTATTAGGACAGTAACTAGTTGGCGCATGTGCATAGATTATAGGAAATTGAATACAGCCACTAGGAAAGACCACATCTCATTACCTTTTATTGATCAGATGGTTGAGAGGCTTGCTAAACATTCTTATTTTTATTTCTTGGATGGGTATTTTGGATTTTTTTTCCAATTCCCATCCATCCTGATGACCAAGATAAGACCACTTTTACTTGTCCATATGGTACCTTTGCCTATAGAAGGATGCCTTTCGGTTTGTGTAATGCACCTACTACTTTTCAGAGGTGTATAAAGGCTATATTGTCAGAATTTATTGAGGATTTCATGGATGTTTTTATGGATGACTTTTCTGCATATGGTATTTCTTTTGAAGATTGTTTGGCTAACTTATCTCGAGTTTTATAGAGGTGTGAAGAAACTAATCTTGTGCTTAATTGGGAAAAATGCCATTTCATGGTTAGGCAGGGGATAGTTTTGGGACACCTAGTTTTAGAAAGAGTGATAGAGATTGACAAAGCCAAAGTTGAAGTGATTGAGAAGTTGAAGCCACCCACTACGGTCAAGGAGATCAGAAGCTTTTTGGGATATGCAGGATTCTACCGACGTTTCATTAAGGATTTTTCTAAACATGCTAGACCACTTACTAATTTGTTTTGTAAAGATGTTAAATTCTCTTTTGATGAAAAATGTTTGTCTGCTTTTGGGGAATTGAAGAAGGCTCTGATATCTGCACCCATCATTTAGCCACCAGATTGGAGTTTGCCTTTTGAGCTCATGTGCAACGCTAGTGACTATGCAGTAGGAGCAGTGCTAGGACAAAGAAAAGAAAAGAAGCCCTATGTTATCTACTATGCTAGCAGAACATTAGATGAGACACAGAGGAATTACACTACCACTGAGAAAGAACTTTTGGCCATTGTTTTTGCTTTTGATAAATTTAGGTCATACTTGATTAATTCTAAGGTTGTGGTGTATACAGATCATGCAACGGTAAAATACTTGATATAGAAAAAAGATAGTAAACCACTCCTTCTTAGAGGATATTGCTTTTGCAAGAGTTTGATTTGGAGATCAAAGACAAGAAGGGAATAAAAATTTTTTGTTGCGGATCACCTTTCTAGGATGATGATAGATGTTGATAAAGGTGATATAATTAATGATTCCTTTCCTAATGAATAACTCTTAGCCATTGAATAGATCAAGGCTCCATGGTATGCTGATATAGTGAATTACTTAGTTGCTAATGTTTTTCCTCTTGATTTGAGTTATCAAGATAAGAAGTTCTTAGCTGAGGTAAAACACTATTTTTGGGATAAGCCTTATGTATTTAGAAGATGTGCAGATGGGATTTTTAGGAGATGTGTACCCAAGAAAAAAATCATGGACATTTTTGTTTAGTGTCATGGATCATCATATGGAGGGCATGCTAGTACTTAGAAGACTGCTTTTAAGGTTTTACAATCTGGATTTTATTGGCACTCAGTTTTCAGAGATGCTAGAAATTTTGTATTGTCTTGTGATGGATGTTAAAAGATAGGGAATATTAACAGAAGAAATGAGATGCCACTGTCTACTATTCTTGAGGTTGAGATATTTGATATTTGGGGAATAGATTTCATGGGACCATTTCCATCATCTGGAGGTAACAAATACATTATTGTGGCAGTAGATTATGTTTCCAAGTGGGTGGAGGCTCTTGCTTCTCGTACTAATGATTCTAGAGTTGTTGTGAAATTATTCAAGAAGATTATTTTTCCACGGTTTGAAACACCACGGGTTGTGATTAGCGATGGAGGCTCACACTTTATAGAACATAAATTTTCAGCATTTGCTTAGAAAGTATGGGGTAAATCATAGAGTTGCAACACCTTATCATCCCCAAACAAGTGGTTAAGTTTGAGATATCGAACAGAGAGATCAAGGGGATTTTGGAAAAAAAAACTGTATCAAGAACAAGAAAGGACTGGGCTTCTAAACTTGATGATACACTTTGGGCATACCGAACTGCTTATAAAACACTGATTAGTATGTCTCATTTTCAGTTGATTTATGAAAAATCATGTCATCTACCTATGGAGCTTGAGCACAAGACATTCTGGGCGATCAAAGTATTGAATTTTGACTTGAAGAACGCGGGAGAAAAATAAAGGTTACAACTGAACGATGAAATCAGACTCTCTGCTAACGAAAACGCAAGAATTTATAAAGAGAGGACTAAAAGATGGCATGATCGGCATATTCTCAGGAAGGAATTTTGACCAGGTAACTTTGTTCTTTTATTTAATTCTAGATTAAAACTTTTTCCTAGTAAACTTAAGTCTCGATGGTCCTGACCTTTTCAGGTTCGGAAGACTTATCCCTACGGAGCTGTGGATATTTGGAGCGACAAAATAGGGGAATTCAAGGTTAATAGTCAGAGGTTGAAGCATTATTTCCAAGAGGAACAGAACGAAGAAAGAACGAAATTGCAACTCAAGGAATCTCGATCAGATCTGAGTGCAGAACAGTCAAGCTAATGACCTAAAAAATAGCGCTTCTTGGGAGGCAACCCAAGCACTCTTACTTAGCTTGGCTTCTTTTATTTTAGTTTGTTTGCATACTGATTTTTCTTTTCTTTTTGTATGAAAATATGAGATTTTTCAAGAATTATGGTAGGGCCATAATTATTTTCATGGGCCGTAATTTTGGGTCGTTTATTTCCAGAGTATTTTACAGATTTTACGGCACTATCGTAATTATTTTCACGGGTCGTAATTTTGGGTCGTTTCTTTCTAGAGTATTTTACGGTAGGGGGTGTGGAATTTTTTTACACTCGTAATTTTATTCTGTAAAAAAAATCTCTCTTTTATGGTAGTACCATAATTTTTACCACGCCTGTATTTCTGAGCATTTTTCTTACATGGACAATTACAGTAATGTCGTAATAAATTACATGGGTGTAATTTTATTTAAAGGATTTTCTAGAAATTTTTTATAGGGGTGTCGTGATTTTATTTTCGGCCGTAATTTTGAATGATTTTGTTACATACTAAATTACGGCAGTGCCGTAATAAAAATTACGGCTGTAATTCTATCGGCCCTACACGACTCGGCTACCGTATTTTTAGGATTTCTGCCATGGTTTAGGGTTTCCCTCCCGTATTTTCTCTCGATCTAGCACCGCCCCTTGAGATTTCAGCCCGCTCTTGCTCTCTAAACCCTCAAGCAACCTTTCTTGACTGTCTCCAGCCACTGATCCAGCGTTTTCTAGCCCGATCTGTTTGTTCCAGCGTCTGCTCGACGAGATTCCCCCCTTTTCTTTTTCTGTTGAACGAGCTTCCGATTCTCCAATTTTAGCTGATCTTTCCTTCTAGAACTCCCCGGTGAGCTTCGCTAGTCGTCTCTGATAGATTTCCAACAAATTCCAACCAGCATTCTTATGATCTGAAGCTCGATCGAGCTCAGCCAGCGTCCGTTCGCTGTTATTCTGCCAAGCTTCGTTTTCCTTCATCAGAGCTTCGATCGGACTATTATTTGCTTCCAAAGATTTCGCTAGAGGGAGAAGAACTTTCCTAAGAAGCTTGGAGGACTGATTCCAACCAGAGGAAACAGATTGAAGCATGGCATTCTCCGAGTTTCAGCGCCCTATTTGCAGAACTTGGTAACATTTCTGTTTCCAGTTTTTGAAGTCCTGTTTCTATCATTTTTACTTCAAATGGCACCCAAGAAGACAGTTGTCTCTAAGAGAAAAGGGAAAGCTCCAGTTGAATCTTCCACGCCAGATTCACCTCCAAATCCCTATGGGATTATTTTTAGAGATGAGATTTAGGAGGCAAGATACAACCAGCTACTCACCAGGCGTGTGGTGAACACCAAATATGCTGACAAGCATACCTTGGAAGTTTTAGGGCTCTATGATGACGTGTTTTGGATGTTTGATCAAATTAGAACTAAGAAATTCTTTCAGATTTCACCGCAGAGCTACCTTCCCCTAGTTTTGGAGTTCCTCAGTAGTTTGGACATGGAGCTACATGAATATTCTGATCGGCAAGTAGAAGGTCAGATTACCTTCCGCTTAGTTAATATTGAGAGGAGCCTCACACTTCGAGACATCAGATCTATTTTTCACTTATTGGGAGGGGGACACACACATGTTCCAGTTGGATTTATTGAGCATGTATTTTGGAACCAGATCACTTCTAAATCTAGTTTTTCTCCATCATCAGCTAGGGCAACAAGCATCTCAAACCCATGCATTCAATATGTGCACCGCATTTTGGCTCACACCATCTTCGGACGAGGGGATAGCGACGATATGGTATGTCAATCAGAACTCTATTTTCTTTGGTGCATGCTTCATGGGTACCCCGTAGATTTGGCTTTCTTTTTAATCAAGCACTTAGATAAAGTTGCAAAGGCAAAGAAGGGTGCTATTGTCATAGGAGGTTTCCTCACTCCTATAGCACTCTCTTTAGGGGTAGAGCCATATGGGATTGAAGTAGCTAGGGGGAATGCCAGGATTGACATTGAATCATGTGTGACAATGAAGATGATTGTTAGAGAAGGGGGCAGCTATTGCTTGATTCTTAGACCCGGAGCTCCCACTTTGCCACTACCCCACATAGAGAAGACCACGATTCAGAACCAAGAAAACTGGAAGCTTTCACCATGTGTTGCCACCACTGCCACTCCTACACCCTTGGACTTTGTGCCACCACCACCCACCTGGGGTCCACCACCACCCACCTGGGGTGGTAGTGATGATCCCTTTGGTATGAGTATAGATTTGCCGCCACACAGAGCTACCGATTCTCCATCACATAGAGCTGCAAGATCCTCTTCATGTAGAGCTGCCCGAGATTAGATAGGATGGTCAAGCGCTCATGATCCTGGCTTTCAGGCCTTATCTGCTGAGGTATTCCATCTGGGATGCCTCATGGAGAAGACACTTGATGCTATCGGGCATATACATGAGGATGTTGAGGAATTGGGGACCTATATGGAGGAGATGGGGAACTTTATTTATAACAAGTTTGGTGGGGAGGACGATGGTGATGAAGATCAAGGAGATGGTTAGGACGACCCTATGGAAGCTACCCCAGCTAAAGCAGAGGATGAGGAGACAGATTCTGACGCGGACGAGTAAAACTTTGTGAGTATTTCTTCCTTGTCTAATTCTGTACTTGTTTTTATACACTATTGATGATACATATTCTTGTAGGAAAGGATGACTCGGTCATGCTTCTTGTGTCCGGTGCTCATCGATCCTCGATTTTAGATTTTGTGTTCTGAAACTTTGATTCGATCTGGTTGTACCATGATATTATGATACTTTCTTTTGATGCTGTTGTGGGGTCATTTTTGGTTATGTTTAAATATGATTTGACCTTTTTCAAATTCACCTTATAAATTATAAGGCTTTTTGTTTAATGGATTCTAGCTTCCAATGAGCCCAAGCACGCATTGTAAATTACCCCTGAAGTGAGGGTACCTTTGATTAAGAGATCTATGTTACGCGATGAAGTAAAAGAAGAGATTAGCAATATTATTCATGAACAATATGGAAATGCATGATTGAATTGATACAATAAGAAAAATGGCGAAAGAAAATAGTCTTCGTTCATTTGGACAACTCATGCGAGTCAAATATCCAATTTTGCATTAGCTTATTTATCTTGGAAATACTCGGCCTCAACGGCTTATTGGGTATTTGATTTTGGAGAATATCCGGCCTTGACGGCTTAATGGATATTTTAATTTAAAAATATCCAGTCTTAGTGGCTTATTGGATATTTAGAAATATCCGGCTTCAGTAGCTTAGTGGATATTTTAATTTGAGAAATATCCGATCTCGGCGGCTTGTTGGGCATTTCAATTTAGAAAAAATCCGGCCTTAGCGGCTTATCGGATAATTTAATTTAGAAAATATCCGGCCTTAGCGGCTTATTGGATATTTTAATTTGAAAATATCCGGCCTCAACGGCTTATTGGATATTTTTAATTTAGAAAATATCCGGCCTTAGCGGCTTATCGGATAATTTAATTTAAAAAATATCCGGCCTTAGCGGCTTATTTGCATTAGCTTATTTATCTTGGAAATACCCGGCCTCAACGATTTATTGGGTATTTAATTTCGGAGAATATCCGGCCTTGACGGCTTAATGAATATTTTAATTTAAAAATATCTAGCCTTTGTGGCTTATTGAATATTTAGAAATATCCGACTTCAGTAGCTTAGTGGATATTTTAATTTGAGAAATATCTAACCTCGGCGGCTTGTTGGGTATTTCAATTTAGAAAAAATCCGGCCTTAGCGGCTTATCGGATAATTTAATTTAGAAAATATCCGGCCTTAAAGGCTTATTGGATATTTTAATTTGAAAATATCCGGCCTTAGCGGCTTATTCGATATTTTTAATTTAGAAAGTATCCGGCCTTAGCGGCTTATCCAATAATTTAATTTAGAAAATATCCGGCCTTAGCGGCTTATTGGATATTTTAATTTGAAAATATTCGGCCTCAGCGGCTTATCGGATAATTTAATTTAGAAAATATCCAGCCTTAGCGGCTTATTGGATATTTTAATTTAGAAAATATACGACCTTAGCGGTTTATTGAATATTTTAATTTAAAAATATCCGGCCTCAGCGGCTTATTGAATATTTTAATTTAGAAAATATCCGGCCTTAGCGGCTTATTGGATATTTTAATTTAGAAAATATCCAGCCTTAGCGGCTTATTGGATATTTTAAAATTTAAAAATATTCGGCCTCAGCGACTTATTGGATATTTTAATTTAGAAAATATCCGGCCTTAGCGGCTTATTGGATATTTTAAAATTTGCAAAGTACCCGGCCTTACAGCTTATTAGGTATTTCATTTTGGAAAACATCTAACCCTGACGGCTTAGTGGATAAGATTTTAGCACAACGTCGTATTGACGGGTTACCCCCGATGTTAAACGTCGACGTACGTACCTCCCAAATAATACTTTATTGTAATGTATTAAGGTCCACTAGTATTTTTGGATTTGATGGTTTAAAAAAATTTATAAATATTATTATTATCTTAATTCAAAAGTTGCTTTAACATGTTAAAGGTGACGTTTGATACCATAAATCGACAGAATCATCCAACGCCTTAAAACTTTCATTGCTGTTATATATTTTTATTTATCTATTCATTATTATTTTTACCCTTAAAGAGTGAAAGAGTAAAGTTACTGCTCTTTTTGACTCAGTCGACAAAGTTGAGCCTCTAAAAACAATCCATGATCTTAAAAATTATGAAAAAATTACTGTAGTGTAGTATACGATGAGAACTTTTCAACAGTATCAACATCGTGGATTTTAGCCGTGTCCACAATGAGATATTGTGGACACAAGTTCGTGGATTTTTTATGCACTGTAAACAGTGCTTTAATAGGGGTGTTTCGACAAATGGTGCTCGGCAGGCGGCTGCTACAGCTTAATTTCTCTAAAGATGCCAGCGAGAAGTGGATGCAGCGAGAGGTGGGAATCGACTCTTGTTGCTTCCGCCCTGACAGGAGGCCAGCGAGGATGTCAGCGAGTTCGATTCAAAGAGGGGAGGTAATGATCTTTGCCGGGAGGCGAAGAGATCACAACGCCACAAGCTTTACATGGAGGAAGGCAATGGGATGATGAAATCTTTGAGTTTTCGGTGATGCAACAGCATTGCTTGGCTTTCGGCGGGGAAAGGTCATGGCAAGGTTCAGCGAGGTTGTGAGATTTTTGGCGAGAGATCACGGCGTTGCGAGCTTTCAGTAGAGCTCGAGTTGCTCGCCGGAAAACATTAGCAAGGGGACGTTGGCTGCTAAGTTTCTGATGGAGGTCTCTGAACAAAGTAGGAGAAGGGGAGGCTGGAGATTAGGCAAGGTCGCGGCGCTTTGAGTTGTTTGCCGGAAGAGACAGGAAGGAAGAAGTCACTGAGCAGTGTCGTCGGGCGAGGTTATGGCGAGATTTTGTCACTACCGATCTTCCAGTGGGGAGACATTGCTTTGGCTCGGCAAGAGACCAGAAGAGGGCGCTACTTGCCGGAAGAGACGGGGAACGAAATTTGCTGCTGGTGGGGCAGGCGCATTGAAGGGTCGATCTCCTCCTCGGTTCAAAGGGAGGCGACAGCTTCCGGTGTAGAACCAATAAGGTATTCAGCCGATATGATTCGAAATTCGTATTTGTTTTTTTATTATTTATTTATTTATTTATTATTATTATTATATATTTTTTTTGCTATGACGATTTGCCTTTACTTACTCGGATTTAGATTGGTAACAGAGGAGTCTGAATTTAAATCGGACTGGATTTGGGGCCTAAGTTAGAGTAATTTTACTTCTTTCAAATTCTCCTTTCTAACTAATATTTCCATCCATTGTGTTCATCTCCAGCGAATTCGGCGAGAACTAATCGGGTCATTCAGCTTAATCCTAGGTAACAATTTTTTGTTGGCAATTCAGCCACCCCTTCTGATTTTTTGTTCTATTTTGCCGAAGCCTTTTATTTATTCTATTGCTGTGATTTCGTTCTGTCTAAAAATATTGTTCAAATCTCTGTATTAGCAGTTCACAATAATGAATTTTTTTTTTTGTAATTCCCTCTACCGTATGGGAGATGACATAGGGTTAAAAATTCTTTTCCTTCTCTTCCTTAAAAAGTGAAACCTGTTTTCACTTTGCCGCAATCTCTTAGGCTATGTTCTGTTGGCTGGAATCCACAGTGGAAAGGATGGCTATCTAGATTCATTGTATTTTTCATCCTTTCCACTGTGGATTCCATCCAACAGAACATAACCTTAGCGTTTAATCAAAAGAAAACTGATTTTTTTTTATCTGGATGTGAAATCCCAGAAAATCTATTTTCCCAGAAAATCTATTTTCTCAATCCAAAAAAACATATTTTAAGGGATATGAAATCCCAGGAAGTGTTTTTAAGGGATATGAGATCCCAGGAACGTTAAAGGGATATCGAATCCCAGGAATTATTTTTAAGGGATATGAGATCCCAGGAAAATAAAAGGGATATAAGATCCCAGGAAGTATTTTTAAGGGATATGAGATCCCAGGAATTTTTTTGCAGGATATAAGATTCCAAGAACGTTAAAGGGATATGAAATCTCAGGAATTTAAGGATACGATATCCTTGAACACTATCTTCTCCTCTTTCCTTTACTTTTCTTCAGCCGAGAAAAAAAAGAGATCATCTGCATAAAAGGGGCTCATCTTGAGAGTATGACTGCTTCTTCCTCTGAGAGTCACTGCAAGACAATTCTCTTCTAGATGTGAGAGTCTTTTCTATTGTGTCTTTTTTCTTTACGCTAACTCCTTTTTATAAAAAAATAGTCGGCTGAGATTTTTTATTTGATTACTAGTCTTCCCTTTACCTTTTTTGGTCGATTTTGATTTATTTGCCTACTCCTCTTCCTTGTTTGTGCGCAAGGCCTTTTATTGCTTTTCTTGTGCTTTTCCGAATTCCTACTCTTTCCTTTTTATGCTCGTCTCTTCCTTGGTTACCGCAATTTTTTTGCTAGAACTTTTTTATTTATTTCTCCGACTAGATCTATTTCCTTTTTTTGCAGCTTATTATTATTATATTTTTTTTAATAGACAAATTCCTCCTATTCTTTCCTTTTCTTGGCTGTAACAATCCCGTCAGAATTTTGCTTCCAGAGTTTCCAAATGTGCTAGGCATGCTTCTTATTATTATTTTTTTTACTGTCGCACGTTAATGTTTCCATATATATCCTCTTTATGGTAAAAATTTAATTTTTACTGCCAAAACTAATTAGCTCAACATAATTCTGGTTTGCTGCCTGCGGACAGCAAGCCTAGATCTAACAGCAGTCAGAAATTTATTCTTCTAAATTCTATTTTATTATTAATAATTATTTTAACCTAAATGCTACACATTGCTGAGCATCTTTACCAATTCTCATGTGTATGATCTCGAAACTTGATTTCTGGAATCATCGTTGTGCTTGTAGAACTTTGGTGTAGGTAATTAATCGAACACAAGTATCTTCTAAACACTTAGAGCCACATGTTCATACAACATGTGTATTTACAAATCTCAACTGAATTAGTAGCTTTAAGATCCTTTGATACTCATACAACATGAATTAGTAGCTTCTATAAGAGACAATGCAACTGCAGCATGTGTCCAGCTTTAGGAATTGAGAACTAGAAACCCCATAGTTCACACATCTTTGATCCTCTGCACAAGAAAATAGTTTCATAGATTTACCAATTTACATCTGCAGATATCACAACATCAGTGGAGATTAATTGAATCTCCATATAACACTTGTTATTTATTTTTGATTTCTCTCCACTTTTTTTTTTTTTGTAGCTATCCATACTGTAGCTTATTTCCTGATTCCTGAGTGTGTTGGCCCATGTTAAATCTTTTTCATGTTCATAGAGTGCATGCCTTTTTCATAGTCAAAGTTAATTTTGACTTATCAAAGGTAAATAGTTCAATGGCTGATAAACTGCAATGATATAGTTCTTAAACATCTTGACTGCACATGGTCATTTTAGAAAGGAGTTAAGAATCTAATCATCCTAGTGACCTGCATAAATCACTTTTAGTTTGTAGATTATAAAATGTTCCTTTCAGAATTCCACGTTGAACTATATTTCATTAAAGAACTATATTTCATTAAAAGACAACATAATGAGGTTGAACTGTGATCCTTAACATGTCACACACACAAACCAAACTAAACAGCAATAATACAACAGGAACCACCACTTGCAAGAATATTTCTGAATGATTTGGATATGGCTGCTTGTATGATTAGTAGAGTCTTCAATAGATAAATGAGAAATGATTTGTTAAAATACTGGTATGTTATGCACACTTGATGGTATTAGAATTTCGAGGCTTTCTCAAACATAAATCACCATTCCAATCAAACAAGACTAGATCCTCTCAAATGTGATATAGGGAATACACTAACAATTTTGTGCAAATTAATAGTTCAACAGCTATGATTTGGCACCATGTGTAGGTGCATTCGGAATTGTATAATCCTAGATGATGTGTTTTGCTCTTGATATATGCACTGCCTTTCTATGATGATACTTATACTTTTTACTCTTTGTGGAATCTTGATATATTGCTGGGTTGATTTTGTTGCATTGATGATAATTGTCTATTCATGTCAATGTCTGTGAATGGAGATATACTTATTGTGTTAAATTTATTTCTTCAATATATATCTACCTGTTGAAATTTTTCATTGATTGATGCATGAGGTTTTGGGTAGATATATTGTTTGATGAATGCAATCTGAGGGTGAAACCACTTTCTTGTATAAAATGAGTATATAAGTGTAATTTTTGAATTGATGTCAATTGATTAACCTAGTTGATGTTTAGTCTATTTTACTATTTGTTGGGAAGAAAGAATCTAAGATCCAAAAAAACAAAGTGACTCCCCTACTTGGCATTACGGAAAATTGGCAGTTATACTGAAGATATGGGTTGAAGCCTAAAAAAAAAGGGAGAGAAAAAGAAAGAATTACACCTCTACTTGGCACTGTATTAATTTGCAATGGTACCAAAGTTAAGAGTTGAAGTCCAAATAAAAAGTGTGTATCTATGTGGGTACATGCCATGGAAAAAAAATCATTTGGCATTATCTCCGCTGTCTCAGGTAAGATTCTTCCTACTAATGAGATTTGAGTTCTATTACATCGGTTATGTGATCGATGTACTCTAAATTCGTCACCAGAAAAAAAGATTGTAATCGATTTAGAAAATGTTAAAGATAAAAAAGGAGAGGAGAGAGAAAAGAGAAAAATTTGAGTGGAAAAAGATTTTGGAGATCCTATTCCTATAAACAAAAGTATTATGGATTTGAACTAAAACTAGGTGAACTCATGAGATTGAAATTTTGTCTACTATACAAGTTGCGAAATTTTATTTGACTAAGTTGTGAATCTTAAGGATTAAATTTAGAGGACGATATATTTATTTGAAATTTTATGTAGCATTTGGTAGAATTTTTCATGAGTGATTATATTTTAGAAATTTATTTTTCATAAGAAAGTATATTCCCCATGATCAGCATTGTTCTTTTAATTTGCTTGAGGACAAGCAAAGTTTGAACCTTATGTATTTTGATAACTCAAAAATTCATAGTATGTTTTATATTGGTTGATTAGTTTTTTTGAGTCATATTCATGCTCTTTTTCTTGTTTTTAAACCTTATTTGTCAAATATTTTGGAATCTACACCTTTTCTTATTTTTGATCAATTTCAGAAAAACATGGCCTCTATTTTGATGGATTTCGAATAATTTGAATGCATGGATGAATTCCTATCACCAAGAGGAGATTACATGTCAAATTTCAAGACAATCGAACCTTTCACAAAATTATGGTAGGGCCGTAATTGTAATTATGGCTGTGGTTTTATTGGGATTTAAGGAAAGAATCACAGTACCGCCGTGATTTATTTTCTTGATTGTAATTTCTGGCAAATTTTTCACAGAAACAATTACGGCACTACCGTAAATATTTTTATGGGCAGAATTGTATTCGGGAGAAATTGAAGCAATCACAGCACTGCCATGGTTATTATTACAGCCCATAATTTTATCCAGATTATGCACAGAAGAGATTACAGCACTGCCGTAATGTTTTTCACGGGCCGTAATTCTAACCCAGCAGCCGCGTTCGCTCGAGTCTTCCGCTGCTACTGTTCACTGAAATTTTTGAAGCAAAGTTTGAGATATTTACGCCATGATTTCCAAATCTGTAGGAAGGGGAGTGATCTATATAAGGAGGGGAAGATTTCAGAACAAAAGCCATGAATTTTGATCCATGATAGAGAGAGAAATCGAGGAGATCGCCACTGCCATAGGGTTTTCTACCAAGAGATCTACAAACCATCATCGACGGTGAAATTTGGAAGGAAGCTATGCTTGAGGAAGGAGAAGACGCACAGAAAGTTTTAGAACAAAAGGAGTTTAATCAGAGGAGAAATCAATAAAGGCGTGATTGTGGTTACTGTTCATAGTTTTTACAAAAATTACAGGCTATGAAATTTTTCATAGCCTTGTGCAGTAACTCTATTCCTTCTTCTTTGATTTCTGAATTTTCTAAGATGAATTCTTATTGTAATTCTTTCACCATGATAGCGTAAAAACCTTTTTGGGATAGGGGGTATAATCCCCTTAATTTTTTAATGACTAGATAATTCCTATTCCGTCAGATTGTTCTTTGATATGATAATTTTGCTTAAGTGATTATTGTCTTTAATCTTTTCTAGTTTCAAATATCAGCATGTCTTAGAGTTTTGTAATATGTACTGAGAAGTGACTTACGAAACTTGGAATCCTTAAATTGAATTTTAGGAACTTATGCTATGAGAATAGGTTTGTTCTTAATTCCTGATTTTTGAAGTATAAATTCTTATTGATAATCTGATCTAGGAAATTTTATCGATTTAGACATGAAATTATGCATTGAAAGATAATTTTGGATTGTTGGAAACCCTTAAGTAAAACATGTGAAATTAAGATATGAGAGAATATTTAATTTTGCTTGAGATATTGACACTGAAAGTTAAACCACGAGAGTGACTTAAACTTTCTTTGTTAGATCTACTTTCTTTGTCACAAGAGTTAAGGTTATTCTATGTAAATTATTATCGCGAGAGTGAGACAATTTCTTTATAAGTAGATTTTCATCTTTATCAGATCAGGAATAGTCGACGAACACTTATTTCTATATAGTCATTGAAATTAAGAAGGACGAAACCGTAGTCCCAATTTTCTCTTTCTGATAATTCGTAACAATTTTCGATCGTTCGCTTACAACTTGTTCGATTTGCTTAGCTACGAGAACATAATTACTTGGTACTCAACATGTTGGTTCCTGTGGTTTGATATTTTTTATTATTTCGAGTATCCGTGCACTCGCGGACACAACACCTATCATATCCAACAAGATAGCAAAAGGGAAGTTCAATCCTAATTGGGAAGGACCTTATATGGTAGGGAAAGTCTACGAGGGGGGAGCCTACCAGTTGACAGATCAAGATGGGGAACACCCGATGCCACCTATTAATGGTTGATTCTTAAAGAAATATCATGCCTGAGGTACAAACTGATTCTAATCAAATGGCAGTAGGATCGAAAATGTCAAGTTTGTTTATAGCTGACAGTTTGCTAAAAACTGTGTAAGCTCCTTACACGAGCATTTATCCTAGTTGGATGACGGAAGCATAAGTTCATCTATAGTTGGTGTCAAAAAAAAAATCCTCTGATGCACAATGTTGCCCTCGGCTGAATTTTGATACATTGGTTTAGTTTCTCAAGAAAAATCCTTCAATTCGAGGCATGACATTAATTCGGAAGGAAGATCATCAAGGGACTTGTCCTTACCAAATCTAATGCATTGAGGGCAACCTCCGGACAAAACACCACGAGAGCTTGAAGTAGTCCGTATCACCACAAATGAAAACTTTACCAAGATGAAGAGCTTGAAATTTTCATGAGCATAAGAAGAAGAATGCACATCACTTGAAAACTATTTTATTTGAATTATCTTCTATTTTGAAGGGTTGTGCTAAAAATGCGAAATGGAATGGATTGTTCGAAATTGATTGTATATTGTGCGCAACGATATATAAAAAAAAGAGAGGATGATGGTTGGATTCGTACTTTAAATGGTGAAACTATATTAGCATACATAACACTGTCATGAACCAGGAAAGTCAAAAAAAAACAAAAAAGAGAGAGCAGCGCATCTTACCATTCAGTTTCATGTCCTGTGTTTAGGGCTAATCGGTGTTTGGGTGGCCTTCAAATACCATAATGACAAGGGTATTGATGACTTGTACAATCTGCATTCTTGGTTGGGTCTGGTGTGTATCCTATTATTTAGCATTCAGTGGGGCGTTAGATTTGCATCCTTTTGATATCCTGGAGGTTCAAGAAAATGGGAGGGCTCTCTTGCTTCCCTGTCGAATCCATGAAGCTTGATGCGTACATAGGAACGCCAAAGGAAGAGAAGATTTGCACCCATCATCAAATGGAAGAGGGAGTTGCAATGTCAATGATTAATGTAGATCAACAAGTTCTGGATACACCAATGGAAATTGATCTATGAATGGCTGTTCTTGCTGAGATTAGCTGTTTTGCTGACTTTACCCACTCCATGGTGTTAATTTCTAGTTAGCAAAAGAATAGCAGAATTCGTATGAATTTTCAATGCTACAAAAAATTGCAAAAGGTATATCCCTCAATACCACATGTGCAATCCTGTGGAACAACAATTTGACAACACAAATATGACACCATGCAAGTCATAATAACCTGCTAAAAGAAAAGTCACCATCACGTCGATTACCATATGTTTGCAAGAAATTGATAGAGTCACAATCAACATCTTCTCAAAGTAATGCAAAAATCATTCTCAATCAAAAGGGAACAAAGATGAGCAAATTACAATCCGGAATCTGGGAGTAACAAAGCGAAGACTAGTCACACAAAAAACAATACAAAGGCTTGGAATTCAAGCACAGGATGCAAAAATGGGAATACATCAAAGCTCCTTGATGATCTCTTGGAGTGCGAGCCTTTGCTTTTCAACAAAGGAGGCGAGTTTACCGCGTTCAATCTCTTTGGTCTCGCGCCGTGTCTTTAGGAAAGCTAATTGGGCCTCAGATTTCTTAATCAACTCTGAATTCGCTCTCTGAATGTCTTCAATGTTCTTCAAGCTATCTTCATATTCTTGCATACCTGAAATCATCAGGCACCTCTCTGATAAAAGCTTTGTCTTCTCCTCATTAATTTGCTCTACCTACGCATCAATTTGTATTATTCTGGCTCTAGTAGAATCATGGGATGCTATGGAGATGTTTCTCCTGCTGATTAAGGCATCTTGAAGGGACCATAAATCCTCTAGCACAATTGTCTCTTTGTCCACCTGAGAATCAAGATCTGAGTTATCTAGACTAGATAGAGAGCTATGTTCAGCTTCAAGCTGCCTCAAGATGGTTAATATTTTCTAGCTCAACTCTTCCTAAGCAGCTTCTAAGGCTCCAAGACTATCCAGCGTGTGTGAAATGCTATTCGCAGAAACCAAGAACTCTTCTACTGTGGGAAGCGCACTCTCGGTATAAAATGTGCCAAGGTAGTCAATAATCAAATAACAAGCTGCTCGTTCCAACGAATGCTGAATTGTTTCCGGAACTCAAGGAGTGGGTAGTTGGGAGGCTGGTGGATCAATAATCTCCTGAACTTTGTCCATAACCCCTAAAACAACAATACACGTTAGACTGAACATGTGCAACAGAAGGAAACATAATATACCATTGCTAGATGAGCATAGACCTCCAGCGATAGTCTCTTCAGCGCCTGTTACAAGCCCAAGACAGATTGTTAACACAGCAGAACACATAAAATTTCGCTACATGTGCCAAGACAAGTCGAAATTACCATCGCCAGAAAGACTGGCGTATTCTCTAGCAATCCCCTGAACATCTACTAGAAATTTTGAAGTGTTGAGTAATGTACAAAGAGAGGAAATGAAAAAGACATACCTTCCCTGAGTATATTTTCCTCAGCAATTTGTTTAGCGCGTGATGCGGGGCCTAATGTGAATGCTGAAAAATTGTAAAACCATATCAAATAAAGTGCAAAGGATAGCCAAACCTCATCATAGCTTGAATATAGCTCCAACACAGAGAGGGAAAAGAAGATATAAAGTTACCATCTTTATGTGATTTCTCATTTTGCGTAACAGTGTCTTCAACTCTAGATATAAATGCTGAAAGTTATTATACTATATAAAATTAAAGTGCAACAGATGGTCACTATTATTCAGAAAGCACCTACATTAGCGCCAGCCTCCTAAAGCATTTGCTAACAAGAGGAGAAGACAAGGGAGAGTTACCATCATTCAAAGGATTTGCATCTTTTGTAGTGGTCTTTGGGATGCTTGGCGTAAACTTCAGGTTCGCTGTTAATTCAAGGATCAATGATAAGCAATATGATCAGTAATAAGAAAATTGTTGTCAAAAGGGGGATAGAAAAAAAAAATGAGGGCTCACTATGTACAGTCAAAGATCATGACCTTATGATAACCAATAATAATAATAAGCACGCAATCTATGAATTTCACACTTCACCTGTCTCTGAAACAATCGGAGTACTCATTGAGCCAACGGAGAAGGCCGGTTTCTTTGTAAGCTCCTCTAGCGCATGAATAACTGCTTCAAGCCCAAGTCGTTAGTGAACCACAGGAACGATATGTTTATGTAATTTAAATACACATACTTCCTTTCAAAGCCCCAATCACGTCGTCTAACGAATCGCTAGAACTGGGCTTTGATAAATCAATGATGTTTGAAGGTTCGTCCATGTTGGAGACGGCATCGAGTATCTGAATATCTGCTCGTCCTACAGCTACGACTACGACTTGAACTCCTCAAAAGGGGGGGAAGAGGAAGAGAAAAGGGACATTGACGAAGATCGAGTATCTGAAGAAGTATGTTAGAGACAGCCATTGATGAAGATAGGTAACGAATAGGAAAGGACCTGTAGTAACCAGATCATCTTCATTCATTTGTTGCAGAGCTGCATCGACACGAGAAGATCCCCCTGCATTAAAAATAGAGTTTGATTCTCGCATAAAATCTATATGTTGTTCACCAAGAAAAAAAAAAGGAAGATATTAACTATCAATATAACGCATAAAAGGGGGGGGGGGGAAAGAAAAGGGATGGGTATTACCTTATTTGGACCGATTGATGCCGCTCTCAAATCCAAGACCTTTAACCACTTTGAAGATAGGGACTGAGAAAGGTCAAATTCGAAACCATATGTCCGTCGATTAGTCGCCCTTTTTAGAAACTTTCTTGGATGAAATATTTTAATAAAACAATACGTATTCGCGATGTTATAGCTGAAGAATGCCTTTAGGTGCATGGAATGCCATCTTAAATATTCATAACCATATCTGGGGGTCCGACTGCGGGCTGGGATGGTATATAACGAATCAGTCACTCGTCCGAGTAACGTGCGCCAACAATTAGCAATTGTCGTAAGATCATCCGATAACTTTCCAAAATCGAGGACATTTTGAGAGATGACTTGATCGAAACCAAACTGATGAGCACACCTGTGTGAGTTATATACTTCTAAAGATGCAAAATTCTCACTTCTAAAGGGTAGCCAACTAACACGGATACTCATAAGGAACTCAGATGCAATCCATCCATCCTCTGTCAAAACTTCAATGGAACTATCTTGGTAGTCAACTTGTTCACTTAGATATCCCACTCTGTTAGGGAATATGATTTGTCGATGCCCAAAAACCTCATACTTACGAAAGAATAGGCGTGCCTCAAAATCCTTAAAACGAACTGGAAAGTCCCCAGCAATGCATACTAGAGATGACAGTTTATACTTCATGGCATCAGAAATAACAGTGTTGTATAATCCCTGGAATTGCAAATTAAACCACCTGAATAAATAGTGGAGTGGAATCAATGTATCTCTCGAACCCGGAAAATCAGTAGTGCAAGCCTCCCTCAAAGATCTAAATAAATTTGACAAGGCTGTTGGTGCTAAGGAAAGGCGAACACCCTGCGCCAATCTATCAGCCATAACGAAAACCTCTGGCCTGATACGGTTAGGATATTTGTAAGGGATGGTGAAGTAACATAACCAGCAAGCCAAAAACACAGTGAGAAATGCATCTCAATCCATCTCCCTAGCGGCAATGGAAGGTTGTGAGGGTGCATCATAATCTTGTACTAAGATATTCTCAGAACCGATCCCAAAAGGATCACAAGGTGAAGAAAAACTAGTTTCACACGAGGAGGCTAAATTAACAAAGTGCAAAATCCAATGAGTGATGGAGACCATCCCGAAATGTCGACAAAGCAGCTTGTAAAAGTGGAGAAATACTGCTTTAAGGGAGGAAGAATACCGAAATTCATCGTGTGTTGTCTCACCAAAAAGCATTTTCTCATCTGGAACATGTTCATCGTATCGAGTGCCTAATATGGGAAGCCCACAGACGTTCCTCATGTCCCAAAGGCTAGGGAAAATTTCCTCGTCAAAAGGATAACATGTGTTTGTAGTTGGATTCCAGTGCTCTAGGATACTCTTCAGTAAGTTAATGTCATATTCATAGTTAAACAATGACAATATAATGGCCTCATTTATCCGAGCCTTCTTGATAACTTTCCTTTCACTGCGTAGAATGTACCGTGCCCACTCTATGTAGCCAGGGTAATGCCTAACACTGCCACGAATATTAAGCCGTAAGGCCCACTTAGGCACACGTTCAAAGGCCATTTTCAAACCTAAGAAAAAGGTTGATTCTTGATGAGATATTTTGGAGAATGGTTCAAGACACAAACATAAATCCGGACCTTGATTAAGGATATGGGACTTATAGTTTCTCAATCTAGTAATATTGCGCTCCAAGGATGTCCAACGCTTGCTTTCAAAGGGTGGATTGTGTTGGGAAACCCCTGGGATATTTTATAATTTTTACACAGAATACATTACAAACGTAGTGGAATAATATCCCCGAAAATGAGCCAGTCTCAAAAACCTAGTGAAGATCTCTTGCGAGGGGGTCAACACGATGAGTTAGTAAGTACCTAGAGCAAGCGTGAAGGTCGATGAGGTAGGTGCTCAAGCGTGCGCCCTCTGTAGTCTTACACACACGGATGCCTCGAGTCCTCTTCTTCCACGCCCAGTGCTAGCCTCGGGAAGAAGATCCAAGCCTTAGGGAGAATCACCACTTCACTTGCGCCACCAAGAGGAAGGATGCGCCAAGAGAAGGAAGCCGCCAAACACCAATGCTCCTTGCGCCAAAGGGAAGGGAGGAAGGTAGCTTGCGGCTAGGGTATGGAAGGGATGCGCCAATGCTCTATAGCTCTCGCCCCTCTTGCTTACTCACGCCAAAATAGAACTCTATCCTTGCTCTCACATATTAGATGTAATATATAATCAAGGAGGCGGCAATAGAAGGGCTAGGCGCATCATGCATGAAGGAAAAGTCGACTAGGGTTTATGGGGTGGCAATTAGGGTTAGGGGTTGGGAAAGTCTCCAAGACTTTACCATAAACACTTCTCAATCGCCAAAGACTTTCCAAATAAGTCTCTCATGCCTTAGGCGCCCCAAGCCTTGCCATAGAGGCAAGGTTTCCATCCAAGGAAGAAGGGCTAGGTGCCAATTGCTTCCTTATGAAGCAAATTGCGCCAAGGCATCCCCATTATACCCATAGGCGCCTAATGAGGTTAACTTCTCCCCATTATACCCTCGTGGGTTCTTATCCCTTCATAGCAACTTGTTATTGGGCCCCATTGGGTAATGAGCTAGCTCAAACTTCATTGCATGGGTTGATTAAGCAATTGGATCCAATCCAATACAACCCTAATCCAAATGTGACCAACCATAGTAAATTTTGGGTCAAACTGCCAAAAATAAAGTTTGGCTCCAATAACATTCTTCCATCTCATCAGGCCTATTGGCGTTGATGAAATCTCCCAAATAGATCCAAGTTATCCAATAACTCGATTATAAGGCTTCGGGATCAGTGCCCGAACTCGAGTATCAAGGTGTGCGACCCTGTAAGTTCCTCTGACGTTGGTAGTGCTGACCTAAAGTCACCACAAGTAGTGAGTGACACCTAGCAGTGCATCGCTGGTACCCAAGTTATTGGAATGGATATCGACATCGACATCCCCATCATCACAACTAGGTACATATGCATTACAGTCTCTCTGCCGTACTGATATCCGATTGGACAAGTGTGCTACCACTTGTTTTCACCCAATCACATGGTCATGACTAAATCAGGTTCTCACCTGGTTATGGCCATACACTTTTAGTCATAGAACCATAGAGGAGCTCCATGGATATCAAGCTTCCTTTAGGAAGGGGCAAATCCTCTGTTTGTCCATTGACCTTCTCATATGGGTCGTGACATGCTCAATGACAACCCTTATGACCTCCCAACTACGGTGAGGTGTTAGGTTGTATCAAAGTATGTCCCAACCTTATAGAATGGCCAATGACCTCAAGTCAAGGGATCAATGCATCTCTTATCACTTGTGAGGTTAAGTCATGACACCAAGTCATTACCTCACAGCGGGTCGGTCTAGTATATCTACCACTGATGTACCCATATGTTTGCGTTAGCACCTCGTGCCTAACCAGCCCATATACTAGTCTCACAAGTACCAGAGCTGTCCCATATCCACTCAGGTACATCGACTGGGGACAACCATTTGAGCACAGATCCAATCTGTCTCCAGGGACATTATCATGTAAGTACATAATCGCAGATGTAGACAAACATAGATAATGATAATGCTAGAATGATATAAATATCAGAGTCAAGTAGTACAAAGATGGACCAAAACAAGGTCCTAGGGCATATACACCAATAATCTCCCACTTGCACTAAGACCTAGAGGTGGAGGAATCTCAACCCCATATCTCTAGCATGACCATCATGCTTCTACTGCGCCAAAGCCTTGGTTAGTGGATCTGCTAGATTGTTCTCTGTATCAACTCTGCTAATCTTGACATCACCTCTATCGATGATCTCTCTGATCAAGTGAAATCTCCTGAGTATGTGTTTGGATCTTTGATGAGACCGTGGTTCCTTTGCTTGTGCAATAGCCCCATTGTTATCACAATAGAGCTCAATGGGATCCACAGCAGTTGGAACCACCTGAAGATTAGATATGAACTTCCTTATCCAAATAGCTTCTTTAGCTGCCTCAGAAGCCGTAACATACTCAGCCTTGGTTGTAGAATCAGCTATGGTGGATTGCTTGAAGCTCTTCCAGCATACAGCGCCTCCATTCATCTTGAACACATAGCCGACCTATGATATGAAGTCGTCAGGGTCAGACTGATATGACACATCAGTGTAGCCCTGAACACTGAGCTCTTCCTGTCCCCCATAGACTAAGAACAAATACTTAATTCTTCTCAGATACTTAAGTATGTTCTTTACAGCCACCCAGTGCTGTAGACTTGGATTGGATTGGTATCGGCTGGTTATGCTCATAGCATAAGCCACGTCTGGTCTGGTACACAATAATGCATACATGATCGATCCTACTGCCGAAGCATAGGGCACTCGACTCATGTCATCCCTCTTAGCCTGTGTGGTGGGACTCTAGTTCTTTGAGAGAGTAAGACCATATCTCACTGGAAGGTATCCTTTCTTGGATTGTTTCAAGTTGAACCTCTCCAAGACCTTATCAATGTAAGTACTCTGACTAAGGGCCAGGAGCCTCTTGGACCTATCTCGGTAGATCCTCATGCCTAGAATATAGGCGGCCTCCCCTAAGTCCTTCATCTCGTAACACTTCCTCAACCATGCCTTCACAGACTGAAGACAAGGGATGTCGTTTCCGATGAGCAGTATGCCATCGATATATAAGACCAGAAAAGTCACTAAGCTCCCATTGAATTTTCTACATACACAGGCGTCATCTTCGCTTTTGATAAAGCCATAATCTCTCACAGCTTCATCAAATTAAAGATTCCAACTTCGAGATGCTTGCTTTGTTTGGCCCCACTGTCAATAACTTTATAGCTGTGCTAAACTGTGCTATGTTGTACTGTACTGCGCTGTCAAAATTTATAAGATGTTTGGTTAATAACTTTTTAATTGTTGTCAAAATTTAAAATAATAAATAAATATATTATTTTAAATTATTTAAAATAATAATATATTTTATTTTTCTTTAGTATTTAATTTTAATTTATTTAAAATAATAATACTTCAAATTTTAAACAAAATCATATAAATTACTTTTTCAAAAAAGCAGAAGCTGCAAAAGCATCAAATTGTAGCTTTCTCAACTTCTGCTTTTTTCTGCTTCTGCTTTTTATTACCAAACAGTTTTCTATCTGCTTTTAGCTTAAAAGCCGCTTAAAATCAACTTAAAGCGGGACCAAACAGGCCCTTAATCCATAGATAGATTTCTTTAGCCTGCAGACCTTATTGGCATCTGCAGGATGGATGAACCCATCGGGTTGTGTCATATACACATCCTCTGTCAGCTTCCAGTTAAGGAACACTGTTTTAATATCCATCTGCCTTATCTCATAGTCATGATATGCATCTATAGCAAGCAGAATCCGAATGGATTTAATCATGGCAACTGGTGAGAAGGTTTCATCATAGTCCACCCTATGGACTTGCTTGAATCCTTTAGCCACTAGTCTACCCTTATAGGTAACTATATTACTGATAGAGCCCAAGGATGCTTGTTAGGCTTCCCGCAAGTGCACGGGTCTATCGAAGTAGTAAAATATCGATCCCACAGGGACTAATGGGCAAGCACCGACAGATCTCGAATTCGCTGGCTAGACTACGTCGAAACTAATGAAGTTTGAAGTGTTAAACTACTTAAATGCACAAGAACAAAGATAGAGGATTTGCACGAGAGAATTTTAATGGAGAGATGTATCAGGATATGGGTTCATCGCTTTGACTTCTTATAGTTGAATGGTTAAACTCTATTGCCAATGTCCTGCCTAGTTCAAGGGATTTAGTCACCTGTCGTACAGGTAGCTTCCTCCAATAATCTTGTCTACTCCCACGAATTAGATTATCAATCCAATCCATAGGGTTCTGACGTGCGGTCGGACGGGCGTCTCCCCACAGCATCTAAGTTCCTTATAATCCCCATTAATGAGTACAGATCCACAAGCGAGGTTTTCCTCCTAGAGATGCTGATTAATAAATCTTACTTGAGGTGATTAAAGACTCAAATACTCCCTTTCTAGTAGCGTAGGCATAGCATGTCAATGGAAAGGATAAACTCTCAACCAAATGGGTCTGACGCTCGATCGGACAAGTTTCTCCCCAAAACGTCTAAGCTTCCTATAACCCCCGTAGTAAGTACAGATCTGCAAGTGAGGTTTTCCTCCTAGAGATACTGATTAACAAACCTCACTTAGGCGATTAAAGGCTCAAGCATACTCTTCCGGGTAATGCAGGCAAGGCGCGCTCATAGGGTCGAGTAAGGATTTTGGACTAATAGAGCTAAACCATTACAACTAGTAATTCATCAAGGGCTACCCCGCATCCTGATTTAGAACTTAGCCTATCTTGTTCATGGTAATAGCGTGAACATTGTGCTCAAACATAAACTTCAAGCGTTATAACAGATTTGCGCAGGAGTTGCAATAGAAAGGTAAGATCATGCTATGTTTTGCAAAGATTATACATAAGTGTAGCAAATTGAGTGTAGATCTAAGATCTTCCTTACAACTTCTCTCCAAGATGCTCACGCAGGAGAATATCTTCAATAAGTGCAGATGCGTGGCTCTTCCTTCCCTTCTCCTCAAGCTTTGCCGCTTCTCCTCTAGTTCTCTCCCGTGTGAACCCCCTTGTTTGCTGAATTCTCCCCTCTTAAATAGGCTGAAGCTTCCCTCCTTTTCTCTTTTATTTGCCAGAGATTTGCTCCTTCCCCAAGCTATGCAAATCTGGAAAATTATCCTCTGTTTTCAGCTGCCAGAAATCTGTAGCTTTTCTTCTCTATCTTTTGGTTCCAACCGCCTCTTTCTCCTGTCTGTGATTGCTTCTGTTTGAAGGCTCTTATCTTCCTCTTCCTAGTGGGCTGCTGCCCCTTTCCAAGACTCTGCAAAGCCTCCACCAGCATCTACCATTTTCCAGCAAGAAAAGTCTTCGCTGCCTTCTTTCCCATACCTTGTAGCCGCTGTTACACTGGTTCCTCCACAAAATCATCATTTCGTGGCAAGTTTCCCCAAAATAAGGCTGCTCCATTGCTCTTTGTCAACGGGGGAGAAAGGACCTGAGTGCCCTTTAGCTTCCCCTTGGGTTAGGTTGAAGAAACTATGGTTAAAATCGCGGTTTCGAAACAGGCAGGTCTGCTATCTCGAGCATGAATTTGGTCGTGACCTGGTTGTGATTTATCAGTTGCAGCTTAAGTGCGGAGATGAGTCACGGGCATGATTCTGATCGCGACTCAGTCGTGATTTCCAACAAAGGCCTTAATGAATCCAAAAACTTCCAGTTAGGGTCATCTTGAATTAGGAGGAGCTCCTCTACCATAAAAGTCCCAAAATCCACCCTCTTTATGGTCGTTTTGACCTGAAAATGTGAAAATACCAAATGAGGTGTAGATTCTGTAAATGTAAAGCAATTAAGGCAATAATGAGGCAGAAAGCCCAGAAATATATATGATTTTGACTGTAAAATCATACGTGAAATACTATATAAATCTGTGCCAACAATTGCCATCCATGTCAGTCTTCCTCTTGAAGACCCATTTACACCCTATGGGTTTTACCCCATCAGGCAGCTCAACCAAATCCTAGACTTGGTTAGCTAGCATGGAATCTATCTCGGATCGCATGGCCTCAAGCCATCTCTCGGAGTCCGGTCCACTAACTGCCTCATCATAGGTCCTGGGCTCATCCTCAATGATGAAGATCCCATCATGTTGGGTCGACAGCAACCCATACCTCTCAGGTGCATGACGAATCCTCCCAGACCTACGTGAGACTTGTGTCTGAGCCTTAGGTTGCCCAGCAACCGGTGCAGGTGGCTCAGGTTCCATCTCTGTGTCTTGTGGTTGTACTTGGACCTCATGCAAGTCAAACTTCCTCCTACTGACTTCTTTCATGAGAAATTCTTTCTCCAGAAAGACAGCACCCCAAGCAACAAAAACTTTGTTCTCGGTGGGAACATAGAAGTAGTATCCTTTAATTTCCTTATGATACCCCACAAAGACACATTTATCAGATCTAGATTCTAGCTTGCTAGAATCCCGACGTTTGACATAAGCCTCACATCCCCAGATCCTGATAAACGAGAGGTTAGGGCGTCTCCCACTCCATACCTCGTATGGTATCTTAGAGACACTCTTAGATGGAACATTATTTAGTATCAGAGAAGTTATCTCAAGTGCAAAACCCCAAAATGAGCGAGGTAGAGTTGCATGACTTATCATAGACCGAACCATGTCTAACAGGGTTTGATTTCTTCTCTCAGACACATCATTCCATTGAGGTGTTCCAGGAGGAGTGAGTTGGGAAAGGATCCCACACTCTCTCAGATAGTCAAAGAACTCACTGCACAGGTACTCTCCACCACGATCTGATCGAAGAGTCTTAATGGATCTACCAAGCTGGTTCTCTACTTCATGTCTGAACTCCTTAAATTTCTCAAAGGATTCAGACTTATGTCTCATTAGATAGACATAATCATATCTACTGAAATCATTAGTAAAAGTGATGAAGTAGCTATACCCTCCTCTGGCTTGTTTATTGAATGGTCCACACACATCCGTATGTATGAGATCCAATAAACCTCCTGCCCTCTCACCAGTCTTGGTGAAGGGCTCTTTTGTCATTTTCCCTAATAATCAAGGCTCACAAGTATCAAATTCCTCCAAGGAACTTGAATGTAACAACCCATTTGCATGGAGTTGTTGGATGCGATTCTTGTTTATGTGGGCTAATCGACAATGCCATAGGAAAGCACCAACTGAACCACTCAGTTTGGTCCTCTTACTATTTATGTTACAAATAGAGTTATTCATGTCCAAGACATATAGACCATTACACAAAGTACCCTTCCCATAGAACATATTTGCAAATGAAAAAGAACAAGAGTTCTTATTAATTTCAAACTTAAATCCTTCTTTGCCAAGCAAGGAATGGATACAATGTTCTTAGTAAGCGAAGGTACATAATAGCAATTATCTAGCTCTAATTGAAGTTCAGAAGGCAGGGAGAGAGTCAAAACTCATACAGCAACAGTAGCAACCTGTGCCTCGTTTCTAACTCGTAGGTCAATCTCTCCAGGCCGCACCGATCTACTTTTCTTGATCCCCTGCATATTTGTACTATGAGCTCCACATGCGGTATCTAATACCCATGACATAGAAGTAGAAAGGTTGATTTCAGTAACATAAATACCTAAGCTTAAAGACAAAGCCTTGCCTCTCTTCTTCTCATTTTGAAGTTGCACCATGTCCTTTATCATATGAGGTGGTCCTCCACATGGGTAGCACTTGTTATTCCTGACTTTTTTCATCTTTATCTTCAATGTCTTAGTTAAGCCTTTTGGCTCAACACATTGAATTTCCACTTTAGGAGGGTTGAGCTCAATCAATTCATCAAAGAGCTCCCTTAGAATAGAAATAATCTCAGAGGCACCCTTAGATTCATATTGCCTTCCAAATTCAGGCGACATGTTGGTTAGCATCAAATTAGCGACCTCCAAAGTATCAGCTTGATGCTTATCGTAAGCATCCTTCTTAGCCGCTAAGGCCGAGCATGGAAATGGCTCAGAAATAGGTTGCTCTAGGACATAGAGCTTTCTCTCGAGCTTGAGTACATTTCTAAAGTTCATATACCAATCCAGTAAGTTGGATCTAAGCAACTTATCCCTTTCCAGGGTAGATCGCAGTGACCATCTGCCATTATTCGCAGCCATTGTTCTACAACAACCAAGAAACAGCAGATTAGTACTACTTCAAATCATTTAAACTGGACTTGTTTTAAATGATTACGGCTCCCGCTATTTTAATCGAATTGACAATCCACAAAGTCAATCGGGAAATCAGAGATTTCCTAGTGAGATGGGATCCTTATTCCACATGAGGCTTCACGTCCCACGAGTGTGAGATGAGATGCATAAAGTGGCCCATGCTTCTTAAGGTGGGCTCACCAGCCGATTGCACTTGGCAACTCCCCTTATTGAGATAGTCTAGGTATTCTATGCTCAGCGAGGGCTACATACAGCATGAAACCTTAACCTCTCAATGATGCCTCTAGAGTTTCATCATGTGCCCAGCACATATAAAAATCTAGTCAAGTCCATTCCTAACTGTTATGCCTAGGGTCAACGAGTTTCCTTGCGAAGGCACGTCCAGGATAAAACTGGACTGGGGAAACTATTGTCACCATGCACCTTCTAAAGATAAGTGGGTGTGTCCCACGAGGGTGGGAAACAGTGCACAACACCACTGATCGATAGCTTGATGAGGGCTATGGTTAGAAGGCTACTAGACTTGATATAATTTGATTGAGGGTTTTTGAGGTCTCATGCTCTTTGTTTTATCTTATGTCTAGCATTACAGGCATGCAATCCTATAGTGATAACAATAAGATAAAACATTGCAGGCATGCTTTTAGCAGATAAGGAAAGTAGTAAAGATGATGTGATCATAGCCCATTCAAGACATTGAACCAACCCATGCCAAAAGGAGGTTCAACTCTTGACCTAGGACTCAAGCCCCTAAACTAGACCAAGCCTAGCCGACCTCTAACTTGATCTTCAAGGTTGGCTCCAAGGTCCTTCTTCACATGGTTTAGCTCCCAAACCCTAGAGGCACTCTTAGGGAAAACCTTAGAAGCGCCCCCAAAGATTCGGCCAATGCCATGGGCTTCCTCCAAGAAGATGCGCCATGATGCAAGGGCCAAGAAAGCTAGCTCACAAGCCCTAGGGCTCGGCCATGCTTTCTTGCACCACTATGCAAACATGCGCCACCAAGATGAATGCTTGTTGCTCCACCATGCTAGATGTGCAACCAAGCAAGCATGCGCCAAGGATCCATGTAGTTGCGCCCCTATCCTTCTTCATATTATTACAAAATAAAGGAAAAAGAAAGCGGCATGCATGCCTCACAAAGATACATCATAGGCATGCTAAGGGGCTTGGCTAATGATCACAAACATCATGGACAATCAAGTACTTACTCATGCAATTTTACATGCTCATGAAAAACATAAAATCTGAAATTTTACTTTTTCATAAAACATGTCTCTCTTTCTTCCCTTCATATCACAAATCCTTGATTCTAAGTTTCTCTCAGGAGTCTACAAGAGGCATATCGGTTGCCCTCCTTGCAATCCCTAACTTGCTAGGATAAGGGCAATCACCTAGTCCATGCCCTATCCCAACAAGTCTCTCAAGATAGGTCTATCCTATTATGAGAGGAGAAATTTTCTCTTCCACATGTGGGTCTATCCCATCACATGAAGAGAGCAAAGAACCACAAGAAGTTGATTAGAAGTAAGAAACAAGAGACCTATAATTTTTCTACTTAAAGAAAAACCATGCGCCAATCATCTATGCAATATGCGAAAATGTAGATATGACATGTGAGCATGAAAAGCATGAAATAACATCGTTCAAGGCTTGCAAGTACCTCTGATACCACTGTTGGGAAACCCCGGAGATATTTTACAATTTTTACACAGAATACATTACAAATGCAGTGGAATAATATCCCCAAAAACGAGCCAGTCCCAAAAACCCAGTGAAGATCTCTTGCGAGGCGGTCGACACGATGAGTTAGTAAGTACCTAGAGCAAGCGTGAAGGTCAATGAGGTAGGCGCCCAAGCGTGTGCTCTCTGCAGTCTCACACACACGGATGCCTCGAGTCCTCTTCTTCCACGCCCGGTGCTAGCCTCGGGAAGAAGATCCAAGCCTTAGGGAGAGTCACCACTTCACTTGCACCACCAAGAGGAAGGATGCGCCAAGAGAAGGAAGCCGCCAAACATCAATGCTCCTTGCGCCAAAGGGAAGGGAGGAAGGTAGCTTGCGGCTAGGGTATGGAAGGGATGCGCCAATGCTCTATAGCTCTCGCCCCTCTTGCTTACTCACGCCAAAATAGAACTCTATCTTTGCTCTCGCATATTAGATGTAATATATAGCAAGGAGGCGGCAATAGAAGGGCTAGGCGCATCATGCATGAAGGATAAGTCGGCTAGGGTTTATGGGGTGGCAATTAGGGTTAGGGTTTAGGAATGTCTCCAAGACTTTATCATAAACACTTTCCAATCGCCAAAGACTTTCCTAAAAAGTCTCTCATGCCTTAGGCGCCCCAAGCCTTGCCATAGAGGCAAGGTTTCCATCCAAGGAAGAAGGGCAACGTGCCAATTGCTTCCTTATGAAGCAAATTGCGCCAAGGCATCCCCATTATACCCATAGGCGCCTAATGAGGTTAACTTCTCCCCATTATACCCTTGTGGGCTCTTATCCCTTCATAGCAACTTGTTATTGGGCCCCATTGGGTAATGAGCTAGCCCAAACTTCATTGCATGGGTTGATTAAGCAATTAGATCCAATCTAATGCAACCCTGATCCAAATGTGACCAACCATGATCAATTTTGGGTCAACCTGCCAAAAATAAAGTTTGGTTCCAATAACATTCTTCCATCTCATCAGGCCCATTCGTGCTGATGAAATCTCCCAAATAGATCTGAGTTATCCAATAAATCGATCATAAGGGTTCCCGATCAATATGAGAACTCGAGTATCAAGGTGTATGACCCTATAAGTTCTTTTGACGTTGGCAGTGCTGACCTAAAGTCACCACAAGCAGTGAGTGGCACCTAGCAGTGCATCACTGCTACCCAAGTCATCGAAATAGATATCGACATCGACATCCCCATCATCGCAACTAGGTACAGATGCATTACAGTCTCTTTGTCGTACTGATATCCAATTGGACAAGTGTGTCACCACTTGTTTTCACCCAATCACATGGTCATGACTAAATCAGGTTCTCACCTGGGTATGGCCATACACTTTCAGTCATAGAACCATAGAGGAGCTCCATGGATATCAAGCTTCCTTTAGGAAGGGGCAAATCCTCTGTCTGTCCATTGACCTTCTCATATGGGTCGTGACACGCATAATGACAACCGTTATGACCTCCTAACTACGGTGAGGTGTTAGGTTGTATCAAAGCATGTCTCTAACCATGTAGAATGGCCAATGACCTTAAGTCATAGGATCAATTCATCTCCTATCACTTGTGAGGTTAACTCATGACACCAAGTCATTACCTCACAGCGAGTCAGTCCAATATATCTACCACTGATATACCCATATGTCTGCGTTAGCACCTCATGCCTAACCAGCCCATATACCAGTCTCACAAGTACCAGAGCTGTCTCATATCTACTCAGGTACATCAACTGGGGACAACCATTTGAGCACAGATCCAATCTATCTCCAGAGATATTATCATATAAGTACATAATCGCAGATGTAGATAAACATAGATAATAACAATGCCAGAATGATATAAATATCAAAGTCAAGTAATACAAAGATGGACTAAAACTAGGTCCTAGGGCATATACACCAACAGATTGGACTTGCGATTTGTTGGTAATAAAGGGACAGACAAATGTCGAGGTATCTTATTATGAAATATGTCCCTTCCCTCCAGTATTATGTCACGCCACTCGTGCCATATTCCCCGAAAATAGCTAGGAGAATCATACTTCCTGATATACTTCAAAATCGCTTCGTCATTGGGCTCATCTAATGGCATGGAAGCATGATGGGACCACAAGAAAGCCATGCGCTCTGTAAGTAAAAGAGCAGCAGGAATGAAACTTTTGTTGAAGGGGAGGGGGGGGGGGGGGTAACAGGAATATCAAATAGATCACCTCACTAGAGATCTCAGGCCTACTATTGAACTTGAAGATTATTATCGATGCTTCATATGCCTAGAATGATAATGAAATTAAATAAGAATGGTACAAGAATGTGCTTTCCAACAGTTTTGTATACGCTCTTCGCTCATACTAAATCCGTTGGGGGGCATTTGTTGAGCTTTGAAAGTTTCATAATGAGGGATAGTCGAAACTAATTTTGACTA
Organism: Costus lasius; assembly: GCA_027563935.2. NCBI lineage: Eukaryota > Viridiplantae > Streptophyta > Magnoliopsida > Zingiberales > Costaceae > Costus > Costus lasius. The sequence goes on from CM050454.1 coordinate 97,810,090, forward strand.
CGAATAAAACAAGTAAAAAAACTAATGGTAAACTTGTTATATGAGACATAACGTGTTTCGTACCGTTTGGGGAAATATTAAAGCGTGGGAGCGAATGAGATGTCACTGAATTAATTCCCTGCTTAGGGGGTGTCTCTTGGCCCAGTTACATCATTAAAGCTATATACATATGCTGGTTTAAGCAAGGCAATGACGAGTGACTGCTCACAATAGTTTGATTGGGAATTAGATAGTGAATTGCTCATATGGATATTAAAATACAGAAGATTGGATAATTCAGTTGGTCAAATGTCAAAGCCTTAGGAGCTTTGTTAGATTTGGTGTACAATGCAGGCCAATTTCTAGGTGTTAGCAATCCCCGGAAATGAAGTTGATCGTATTAAGGCTATCTAATTCAACAACGACCTTAACCTCTAGCTTCTAAGAGTTTGCATGTGTTACATTTTTCTTTTTATTTGGTCAAGTAGTGTAGACAGACCTAAGAAGTAGGCATCAGTAGCAAGTAATATCTGTGTTGATCTATAAAATTTCATAACGAGGGATAGTCAAAATTAATTTCGATTATGAATGATGCGAGTAAAAAAAGAACTAATGGCAAACTCGTTATATGGAGTTCCTTGCTCATGCAAGGTATATGAAGTTCTTGGAAGTTCTTTACAATAGATATTCATTTCTAGGACTGTTCATTTCAAGAAAGGGTAAATAGTATGTTATCTGGAGCACTAGAGTTGAACTATAAAATATGTGCAAGTCAAAGGAAATTTAATATTAAAAAAAAGGTGCAGAAAAAACGCACATCAAATGCAACAAACTAAACAGATAACTCACCTTCTTGACTCTACAAGTAGAGCACATTGTTCAAGTGCCTTGTTAGACTTAGTCTCAGAATTAGTCTCGGCAAGACTGTAGAAACATAACATAAACAAGTTTGATATATACGGGAAAGCAAATGGATTTAAATCTCGCATCAAAAAGGAGCCTTGTTGCATGAAGCTGCCATGAAAATAAGCCAAATGACATTGAAACCAACGAATTACATGATAAGTTGCTCGCACTGGAAACTCTGTCAGTTGCTATCGCAACAACTCAAGAGGGTGAACTGGAAGAGGTAATCCTGCAAAATATGGAATCTATAAGAGGTTGTTAAAGAATTGGAAAAGCAAATCAGATCAATTTAAAAGTAAAAAAATCAAGGATTGGCCAGACACATTCACGTCACTTCTTTGCTCTAGGGAAGAAAAGGAGGGTCTCGTACAACTTCTTAAGACAAATGAGGAGAAACTTCAAACTCTATCATGTAAGAGAACATTATGCTTAATAAAATGTACAAAAATATAGAAAAAAGGAACCTAAAGCAAATATTGAGAAGTTGGAAAAGACCTGGGTGAACAGAAGGGAAGGAAGTTCTATCTCTATCCTCTTGTGGAAAGGCTTCAAGCAGAATCGTCGGAGAAATCCTTTGTACATGAAGAACTAAGTAAAAAGCTTACCTACGCTGGGGAACATTCAAGGGGGGCATGGAGCTCCAACTTGGACATGTTCTCAAACAGATAGAAGGGTGGGGGAGGAAATGGCTTACTTGAAGTTAAGTCAAAATTTATTTTGACCCTATAGATAGAATCATGAGTGACAAGATTAAGTTAAAATTTATTTTGACTCATGCGTTAGCAGGAGGCAAGGAAAAAAGGGAGGCCCGGTGTAACCTAGCATGTGTCATCAAGAACGCAGGAAGCAGAATGGCAAACGTTCAAAAAAGGATTGAAAGGGGTGATCGCAGCAGCAATCAACAATAAAAAAAGAAACAAAACAGCCGACGAAGGAGGAAATGATAAAGGCTGATAAAAAAAATATAAAGGTGGTCGTGACAGTCGACAGAATGAAAGGGGAGAAGTGTGAATAAGACAAGGGGACGGCTGTTATGGGTGGGCAGCTCATTTCCGTTGGTGGCCTACTGATGTCTCGTATGTAAGTAGTCTTTTGACTAATGTTAGCTGTGAAACGAGACCTATTTTCATGCTTTTAGATCTCTTTCCAGCTTATTTCATTAACTTTCTTCAAAAGCTTCACTACCTGTCGTGTTTGCTTAAATACAGGTCAATTCACTCACTTTTGGAGCTACATGGACGTACATTTACATATCTGAGTGAATTAGGAATCTCGACAAGAAGTTTGGTTACAACAGAAGTAACTTCAAGAATTACGGCTGAGGCCATAATCTACATCACGACCGTAATTCTCTGACAGACTATACGAAGGACCCATTTCTATACGAGCATAGGCAGACACGATCGTAAATTCTTCGACGATAACTTTTCGAATAAAGACGCCCTCGACAAGAAAATTACGGGCATGGCCGTGGTTTGCCTCTCGACGAAAATCTCGCATCTAGCGCAAGAGTTTATCCGTAGCCGCCAGAATTTATTACCGGCCGTTATGGATTAAATGAGCATTAATCGTCCGAAGGTTACGAGATTTAATGAGGCTGCAATTAATGCATTTCGGTTACAAGTCATAAATGCGGAGTTTATTTATTAACCATCAAGACTCATAATGGATGAGAATTAAGTTGAGAATTTGAAAAGTCATGCAATTAATGGATGAGATTTAATGCAGAATGTGAAGAGACACGCCATAATGGGGATTTAATCTAGAGTTTAATTTAGAATTTAATTCTGAATTTAATGCGGAATACGAAGAGGCACCAGGTTTTCTATATAAAGGACTCAAGATTACCGAATCAAGGGGAGCGCCTGACAGGCGCCCAGAGGCCCAGGGAGCGCCCAGTTGGGGCTCCGGGAGAATAAGAGAGAGGAGGTACTACGCTCGAGAGCTCAGAGTTCGGTGGCGACGAAGAACGCGAGTCATTTCAAGAAGAAGAAGGCGACAACAAAAGAGGAGAGAAAGGAGTTTGTTTCAATTCTGTTCTCATCTTTACTTTGTTCAGTTTTCTTTACGTGCTGATCGAAAGGCTTGTTCTTGTCGTAACCATATATGTATTAGCGTAAAAACCTCAATCGGGATTTGGGCGTAGCCCATCTTTTTGATTTGTAAGTCTAATGTTAAGAATTGCTTTTTGAGACATCTTTCGAAGCCATATGATCTTGGTTTACTTCATTCGTGTTTATCGATTCTTGGCCAGAACAGTTTTCACTTTAGTTGATTGTGGTAACAATTGAGAGTTAAATTGCAATCAATGGATCCTCCTAGATCATTCCTGTGTGCTCTATTACTTGAAGACTTGATATCAACGAGAGTCTTAGAGACCACTTGGGGAATCTTCTTGTCCTATTTCAACACGATCTATTTATGCTTAGTCCAACGCGAGAGTAGGAGACTAACTAAGTAGATCGTGTAGTTATCCACCGCGAGAGTAGGAGACTAACTAAGTTGCTAAGTTGTGCACCCGAGAGGGGTACGGCTCAAGGGGACATGTCCTTGGTTTCCGAAAGATTTTCTAAGCAGTACTTTTCATTTAGCTTGTAGGTTGATTAACGTGGTGAACCCCGATTTTTTGATTTCTCTCATATCTGTAGGACCTTTATTTTATTGCACTTTTAGCTTAGTTTGTATCATCAACGGAGATTTTTAATTGCTTAGCTATCGAAGATTAGAAGATTTTGTACTTGACAACCCATCCCTGAGGGAACGATATCTTAAGTACTACATCGGTAAGCCGTGCGCTTGCGGATCTTGTGCAATAAGTTTTTGGTGCCGTTGCCGGGGATGGTATTTTGTTAATATCAAAATATTCTATGAATTGATAGACTAGGCTTTATCATGCTTTCTTGTCTTTTCTTAGTAATTTTGTTTTACTTTAGTTAGCATAACCCTGTTTCTGCATAGACTTCTTGAAATATTCATAGCCAAATTTTTTTACAAAGTCATAGAAGCTTCTGAGAAGAGATGATCATCTTATTACAACTTGCTGATTATTATGTGTGAAAACCGGTGGAAATTTTAGACGACACTCTAGTCAAGCTGAGAAGAATGAGACAGACAATGAAAATACTCGAACTTTTGTGAAAGTCCTTCACTCTACTAAACGAATCAATTTGCGAATGGTAAAAATCTAAAAACCTATATGTGGAAGCACCCTAGGTAATTATTAGAATCCTATACCTAATATCACTGTCCGACGATTTAAGGTATGCATTCCTTGGTGCTGATACATTTCAAGCTTTGAATCACGGTCAAGCTAATGACTCTAAACTAGCGCTTCTTGGGAGGCAACCCAAGTGTTATATTTCTTTAATTTTTATTTGTTTTTCTAACATTTGTTATTTTTATTTCAGGTCAAGGTTAGAATTTTGGATCTCGTAATCTTGTGTTAAAAAAAAAAAATAATAATAGGGTAGCCGTATCTTTACAATTATCCTTCAATCCAAGCCGCAACAGTGCCGCTCTTCATCTTCCGCAAGGCAAATCGGCGCCGTTCTTCAAGCAACGCCGACATCCACTTGGTGCCACCGGTCTTCAATCCCACTCAAAATCACCGCTTCAAATGCCGCCGACTTCAAGCCTCAATCGACGCAGTTTTTCAGTCGCCGCCGACCTCATCAATAGCCGCCCCCTTTACTTCTGAAATTCGTTGCTGCCCTCTCCAATATAGTCGTATGAGTACAACACCCCCTTTCTTCAATCCGCTTGAAAAACATCCGCCGACCTCTTCAATGGCACCGCTCTTCATTGGGAAACGGCTCCCTTCTTCAATAATCCGTTCGGCGCTGCCCTCTTCAATTCCTCACCCAAAGCCGTTCGATCGGCGGATTTACTCGGATGCGGCAAAATTACTCGTCACTCCTTATAAACAAGTGTTCTTCTGCAGTTTATTCTCACGTTTACTGTGCTGAGCTGCTTCCAATTCCTGATGTCTGAGCCAGCCTACCCTAAAATTATCACGGAGCTACTGGAACTCACAAATCTAGCGCCTTGCCGAAGCTGCTTCAAATTCTTGATCTCTTCTACTATCAACATTCTTCACGGCAACGTGTCGGCGTTCTTCATCGTTTGATTTTTGCCGAGACGTGGACCTGGTTTGCGCTAGAGCTACTATAGACGTGCTTCACCAAATTTGTCGAGGCCCTGTTCTTCTTCTCCTCCGCCGCCAGCAATTCAGCGCCATTTCTCCCGTTCATCGTATCAACTGCTGGAGTTGGATTTTGCTACTACTACTGCCATCTTCACGAGCGCCGACCACCCTGCCGTTGATATCATCATGACCTCCAGTGACTCAGGAATAGACGTTGTCTTTTCTTCGTTGATTCCAAGACCTTTTGATCTCCTATTGAAATTATCTGCCGAGACTTCTACTAATTATCTGTCGTGCTTCATCAATGACTCTGAGACCTGAATCTAATTTGATTCCAAGTGCTTTATTTCTCTAATTTTCATTTGTTTTTCTAATTTGTGTTATTTTAAAAATAGCTGCTGCCCTACAATCTACCATGCACACACCCACTGTTCTCTTCTGCTAGCTTGCTTCTTCAGCTGTTCCGCCTCTGCATGCTATCTTTGGCTTCCTCATGCGTAATTCTGTTCAAGTCCACAAATGCCACCAGTTTCTACAACTTCTCTGGATGTCCTGCTAAAATCACACGACGATGTGGACGACTCTCAAAAAGGAACGTGCTGAGATGAGCAACGACGATAACTCTAACTGATCTTGTGAGTATTGCATCCCATTTCTCCAAATTTTGTGTTTTTTATATGCTATGCATAGGGACTATGCATACTTTAAGTCTGGGAGATTTTGGGTTGGATTCATTTTCGTAACATGATATGCAATACCACAATACTTATGCTTTGTGCTTTAATGATACATTTCATATGTTGTGATGAAGATAAGTGGTGATATTATTTTTGATCTTTAACGGAAATTATGATAGTTTCTTATTTCATATTGAATCCATGGGATATTATTATTATGCTCTAAATCTTAGTTCAAAGTCAGGCAATTCGTATGATTATCTTTTGATGGAAAAAGGACTATGGAGTGACCTATCCGATTTTTCATTGAGTTTTTTTACTTTCAATGTAATACTTATGATCTCTCTGTGGAAGTACGTACCTCCATCTATTTGATTCACCTTACTACTTGTTGGTTTTGATCAATGCACTTATGGTTGTTATATCCTCTCTCTAAAAAAAACAAAAAAAAAGACTCCTCTACTTGGCACTGCGAAAAATTGGCAGTGGTACAGAAGATATGAGTTGAAGTCCATAAAAAATAAATAAGACTCCTCTACTTGGCACTGCGAAAAATTGGCAGTGGTACCGAAGACATGAGTTGAAGTCAAAACACAAAAAAAAAGAGACAGAAGATGAAAATTACACAAAAATAAAGAGTGCATTGGTTTTTTTTTCCAACTTGTATCTTTGGTTGAATCAGGTTTGAACAGAGTGCATACTTCACATAGAAGATTATTGCATCTCGTGAAGGTAAGCCTTATCTGACTTTGGTTATTGGATCTTCACACCCTTATTCTTGACAATAGATGATTATTTTGAATGCCCTGACTTGCTGAGATTTGTTCATAATGATATTTCCCTTGGATACAAAAGTTTACAAGCTTGACCTGACTTCACCTTTTTCTGACTACCACTTTTATCTTTATATGCTTGAGGACAAGCATTGATCTAAGTCTGGGAGATTTGTTCACACTTTTGTCTTTTTCTGACTACCACTTATATTCTTGACAATAGATGAAAGGGGAGAAGTGTGAATAAGACAAGGGGACGGCTGTTATGGGTGGGCAGCTCATTTCCGTTGGTGGCCTACATAAAGGGGGTATCAGCTAAGAGATAAAGGGGGGAAGAAGGAAGTACAAGAAGAGGATACTGGGAAGCGGCGACAAGAACGAGAAGCACACAAACATAAAAAGGGGGAAGTATCATTTTGATTTTCTTTCTAGGCTTCATGGATGCACTAAGCATCCTGGCATCACCTTGAATACGCACACCATGCTTACGGTCTCTTATTCTTTATGGATGCACTAAGTATCCTGGCATCATGTTGAGCGTAAATGGAGTGTAATGACGAGAATATTGAGAAGCCGAGGGGTTGTTCAGAGAGCGCACAGTAAAAGGAAAGAGGGGGAGAAAATGATGCGAGGGGCTGAGAGTAGAGGGGAAGGGGAGGCGCCAGATTAAAAAAAACAGAGAGAGGATGAAGACCAAAATACCTGAGAATGATAAAATCATGCGAAAGAGGAGAGCAAAAAAAATCGGAATCAGAAGAATCCATAAACCGGAGAAGACATGTGAAGAAGAACAAAAATGAACATCTAGTTCGGGCCTTCTGCTACTCTTCTTGTCTTCTCAAACTCCTTCAGGATTGGGCGTCAAACTAAGCCCAGCACCGAAAAGGGATCCCTTATTTGAACTGAAGTTAAAAATCTGCTACGAGCACCGCGGGAAAGACATACAGAAACTGGCTTCTAACTTAGGTTAGAACAAAAAAATTGGATTAAGAAAGGAAAAATATGACAATAATGATCTAAAATCTAGAGAAGAAGCCAATGGAGACATACCTGCAGGGTTCTTTGCCTTTTTTATTCCCATCTTTGATTTTCCCCCTTTGGAAAACCATTGCGATGCAAATAAAAATCATTAAAGGGACTTAATCTACCAAAACTTTCCTTTGATTTGCCGAAGAGAGAACTCTGAAATTGACGGGTTCGGATCGCCTAAGCGAAGAGCACAAAGTCCATAAACAAAAAATATAATAAATGAACAATAATACATACGTAATCAGATGTGTGTAAGAAAATAAATTACCCAAATTGGTCTCTGCAGTCTTAGCAAGAAAGGAAATATGCGATTGTCACTGGTGTGAAACCTCAGCCAGCCGACGGTTGAGAATCCGACTGAAACAAAGCTAGACATCAGTGAATTCCCCTCTAATCAGTGCCCCAGCTACCTTCAACGCCATCTCTTATGTCAGTGCCCAAGGAAGAGTCACTGACAGGCACCTCCTCGCTTCCACCTTCTCTCGCCGGCGAGCAACTGGAGATCATTCTGAACAACGCCAATCCTCTTCCGCCTGCTCCTCCACCGAGGGCAATTCGCGATCATCTTCCAAGGTAGGCTGCTTCATCGTCGAGAAGTCAAAGAAAATAACTTTACCCTTTGACTGAAAGTGTGGTATCGTTAATATATGAGGCCTAATACATTGATACGTATAAGTGGGGTATTGTTGGTCTCGCTGTCCAAACGAGGACTCCAGCCCAAATGAGATTCCAGCTTAAAACATGAGGATAAGAATCCTTATTTAGATTAAATAAAGTAAAAAATAGACATACAAAAAATATAATAACACGGCCATGGCTGATTCACCCATGATTCAAACCTAACTCAAGTTACGCCTAACTAAACACGGACTCCAAAACATAAGTCTCAATTGAATATTCAACAGATATAATACTGAAGGCCCTGATGTATCGCGATTAAGTATTGTTTGGGAGGTGCATACGTCGACATTTATCGTTGGGGCGTAACTCCTCAATATGACATTGCGTTCGCCAAGGCTGAAGTATTTTTCAAATTAAATTATCCAACACACCGCAAGGCCGAATAATTTCCAAAATTAAATTATCCAACATGCTGGAAGGCCGAGTAATTGTCAAAATTAAATTACCCAACGCATCGTAAGGCCGGACAATTTTTAAACTTAAATTATCCAACACGCCGAGAGGCCGGGTAATTTTCTGAATTAAATTATCCAACATGTTGAGAGGTCGGGTAATTTCCCAAATTAAATTATCCAACACGCCGTAAGGCTGCAAATTAAATTATCCAACATGTCGTAAGGCTAGATAATTTTCCAAATTAAATTATCCAACATGTCGTACGGCTGGGTAATTTTCCAAATTAAATTATCCAACACGTCGTAAGGACGGATAATTTTCAAAATTAAATTATCCAACACGCCGAGAGGCTGGCTAATTTTTCAAATTAAATTATCCAACACGCCACTAGGGTAGGTAATTTTTTTAAATTAAATTATCCAACATGCCGCAAGGCCGGATAATTTTTCAAATTAAATTATCCAACATGCCGTAAGGCTGGGTAATTTTCCAAATCAAATTATCCAACACGCCACAAGGCCGGGTAATTTTCCAATCCAAATTAAATTATCCAACACTGCGCTAGGCCGGGTAATTTTCCAAATTAAATATCCAACTTGTTTGAATGCAATTACATTGGTTGTTTGGGAGGTGCTTACGTTGATGTTTACCATTGGGGCGTAGCTCCTTAATATGACATTACGTTGCCTAGACTGGATGCTACCTAATAAGATGTTCCAAGGCCAAACGTTTGACAAACACAGATTGCCCAAGTTGATAAAAGTTCATTTTTTTTTTATTGTTTGTATATCATGTCGAATCATGTATTCTCATCATGTTCATGAATGATATTGCTTGACTCACCTCTCATTTTATTTCGTATTATGGACTCTTAATCAAAGATTCTCTAATTTTAGGGGTAATTAACAATGAGCTCATTGGAAGCCAGAACCTATTAAACAAAAAACCTTATTAATTTAAGATAAATTTAAAAATAATTATATTACATTTTAATGTAACACTTTGATCCCACATCTGCCTCTTCATCCTCCAATGCTACTTTTCAACCCGTACTAGTACAATTTCCTTTAGCCTATTCGCCTTCCTTGTGCACCTTGTCAGATTCAAGAGCTTTTGCATAGATGATAGGTGATTCTAGATTATTATTATTGTTATTTTTGACTTACAATTCTTCTAATAAATCTTTTTCCATAATTGATGGCTCTTGCACCCCTTGACAGGGATAAGGTTCTGTCTCCACTTCTTGGAGTTTCTCTATGTGGTATTCTTTATGATCTCATTTTTCAATGAATTTGTTATCCATGAATGTTTACTTTTCCCTATAACATCTTCTTTGACTCATTATACCTTTTAAAATCCGTGGAGGTGACAGTTGATAAGACTATGAGCGCAGTAGTACTATTTCTTTACTGATTGACTCTCCCTTACATGCTCTACTCTCATTGCCCCCACCACTCCATATAAGTGGCGTCATTTGGATCATCCTCACCCTTAAAGAAAAAAACAATTGTTGTCTTTAGATTTTGTTCCTTCTTTTGAGGTATGTTAGCTTGGTAAAAACCATTATGTTTTCTTTCTAGTAGTTCGCATAGTAAGAATATCTAAGAATATCTATCCTTTTTAAGTTAAGTTAGTACACTTTGACATTTAAGGTCCTCATGAAGGTTTTATATATTAGTATATGCTGGCCATTATCGAACCAGAATATATACTATTGGGTACTGATTTGCACCCGCATATGGCTATATATATATATATATATAACCTTGTACAGATACAAGATCAAATTGTTACGCCATACTGGGTGGTACAGCCTAGTTTTTAAGTACTTAGTCCAAGTTTTACCTTTAATGTTTCTAGTTTTCGTTTCTTGTCACCTTTATTGATAAATATTCTTGTACAACTTGTATCTATTGAAGCTCAAGCATAATATCTTGTATGTATTTCAAAAGTTCTATAATGAAATAAAGTTAATTTGGTGTGTGCACTGATAAAATTCATCTAATTATCTTTTTTCATCATGGACATTTGTCAAGAACTCATCTTGGGATCTTATGATTCTACAATCAAGATTATCTTAAATGATTTAAAATATGCATGAAAACTTAATGAGTGTGGAAATGATGAGTAGGATCTATAGGATCTATGATCTATTTAGACTCAATGAAAAAGGAGACTTAAGTATCAAACTCATTTATCTTAACTTGTCACTTGTTAACTACCAATTTCAACTCTTAAATTTACAATTCTCCTTAATGCTAGAGTCATCCTAGTACAAGTATATCACTACTACTCTGCCTCATCTTTTTTTCTACTAAAAATATTGTAAACCAATTGTTGATAGAGACTAAAATCAATTAGTATCTTCTTTTATGTTATAATTATTACGTTTTACTTGGATATTTTTCCCCCTTGATTAGTATTTAATTTATAGACTATTTAGAAAATGTTGAATATTAAATAGCAGACACACACTTTGGATTGGATTTGATACAATTTAATTGGTGTTATATTATTATGTGTGTTTGATATTTGTGTGTGTATATATATATATATATTCAAATTTATTAAAATATGTTTTTAACTATTTGGTAGGATATTGAGATCCGATGCTTAGATCCTATAATTTGATCCAATGGAATATTCACCATTTATAGGTAGAAACTCAATCATTACAGCCTTAATCCGAGGGCATTATCATTCATCAAATTACCATGTGTTACCGGCAAAATGGTGCAGCAAAACATAAGAAACTACATCTCCTCAATATGGCGTATACTATAATGTTTCACAAGTATTTACAAATTTTTCTAGGAAAATGTTGTTCCTATCCTTATGATTTATTATCTCATGAATAGGATGCCTTTGTCCTCCTTAATTGGTTAGATATGTTGTTATCTCTTTTTTTCTTTAGGAGTATCGCCCTATCCAATAATTCCTTGATATTGTGCATCTTTCTTAGATACTCATTTACACAAAAGGTTATCACTATTTTAATTCTATGATCATTGTTGAAGGTGAAAAAAAAATCTTGGATGAGATTTAATGCAAAAATTGTGATATGAAATTTATGGAAATTAATTTTTGATTGAAATTAAATTACCTTGTCATGATTATTGGATCAAATTAGAATTTTTGACCAAGCAAAAATAAAATTGCGTGAAGAAAAAAGTAGGGGAAAACTGGGAGATGATGTCTCGGTAGAATTTGATGGCGTGAGAAAAAATTAGAAGAAGAAGAAATGAAATGAAATTTTGAAAGAACTCGAGAAGAAAACTTTGCCGGAAAGAAGTCATCGTCTCTCGAACGCCAGAAGCATCTTTTGTTCGTCAACCTGATCTCGCCAGATTAACTATGAAGTGAGGCACGCTCGCCTCGTCGTCCCTGACAGGAGAAGACCTCGCCGATTAGGAGGAGGCACGTCCGCCTCTGCTCTCCCTGTCCTGTTCTCGTTCGGGAGGAAGGAAACTGTCCACCTCTCCATCGTCGCCGTGTCCGGTTCATGAAGAAGATGTCGCCGGCTGGGAGGAGGCACATCCGCCTCTGAGCAGGGAGGAATGAAACCTTCCTCCTTGCCTTCGTTCTCGTCATCATCGTGACGAGAAGACGTCGCGGGTTGAAAAAAATTTACATCCGCCGAAGCTTGCCTCTTGCGCTCACCATCTCCTCCGACGAACATGACATCCACACGTCGGATTGAAGTGAAATTTTGAGGAAACCGTCTCCTCAAGTCTGCGAACAAATGGCCAGAAATATCCGGCCATCTAACGGCTGGATCGCCGGAATCAGAAGATTTTCCGGCGATCTCTATTCTGTTTTTTTCAGCCACGAACACTCGACGTTCATTCTCGTCGAACTCAACATCCGGCCATCGGATTATGCTGATATTTTAGCCACAGCTTCTCCTTGAAAGTTCAAAACTATGACCAGAAATATCCGGTCATCCGACGGCTTGATCGCCGGAATCGAACGATTTTCCGGCGATCTTCCATTCTCGCTTACTGCAGATACCTCTGAAGTTCTGTTTTACGTACGCGACATCCGGCCATCCGATCGAACTGAAATTTTGGCCACATCCTCTCAACAAGCATGCGAACCTATGTCCAGAAGGATCCGGCCATCTAGCATCTGGATCGCCGGAACCGAAAGCTTTTCCGGCGACTCTATTTTTATCACATTTTCGGACGAATGCGTTTCCTTCAGTATCAGCTTTGTTATCAGATTTGGGCTATGCAGATTTATGGGCTGCCTCACACGCCCATCTTCACCTAACGAAATTTGTTTAAATTGAATTGTAACGGTCTCAACTAGAGGTGGCCAACGGGCCGGGCCGGCCCGCGGCCCGCACGGCCCGGCACGACACGGGCCGGCCCGGGCACGGCCCGTTGACCAAGTCAACGGGCCGCGGGCGGCCCGCGGCCCGGCTCGGGTCGTGCTGGGCCGAAGGTCCGCGGTCCGCTGGCCGGCGTGGTCGGGCCGGGCCAGGCACGGCACGGACCCGTGCTCGGCACGGCACGCGGGCCGGCACGGACCCGTGCTCGGCACGGCACGCGGGCCGGCACGGCACGCGGGCCGGCACGGACCCGTGCTCGGCACGGCACGCGGGCCGGCACGGGCACGGCACGGCTGGAATGGGCGGCAACGTTCGAAAATTTGAATTGGGCATGCGTTTTTACCAAAATAGCCCTATAACGGTTTGAAAAAATTTAAAAGTTAGGGATATAATTGTCTTTATGTTATAAAATTACCATTTTAGCCCCTTTTAATAATTAAAAATAGGGGATAAATATGTAAATTTACACCCAATTCATCCCTATAAATTGACCTCCCAACCCTCTCATTTCTTCACACAAGTTTCCAATTAACTTTGGATTACTTTCTCATTCTCTCTTAATACTTTCTTAATCTCTTTTCTAAGTCTTGAGTTTCAATTAGCCATCAAGATTTCAAAGCTCCCTCAGTCCCTCGGTCTAGTCACGTGAAGAAGATCAAGTAAGTAGTAAATTAATTTACTTTTAGTCTTTTATAATGTAATTGTACTTAAATTTAAATTATTCTAATATAATTTTTTTTCATAATTATGATTAAATTAAGGTTGTTGAAGGCTGAAAGTGAAACCTCAACTTCTTAATTCTTACTTACTAAGCGATCTTCAAACACGTGATAAGGTAATTTTTTAATGTATAATTTATTATTACTAAGTATTTAATCTTATTTTTTAAATTTTTTTGGCTAACTTTTAATATTATATGTAGAATTAATGGCGGGATTGAACAATACATGGGATCTTTTGCCATGGGAGATTGAGGCATTCGAGCAAGAGCTAATGGGGACAAGTACTAACCCCGTTATGCCACCCGATCAAGATCAAGATGCCAACCCTCCGCCTTACGACCCAAATCAACAACAGCAAGATCATGTTGAATTTGAGCCTACTAACACTATGCAGGGAGAGGAGGGATGCAGTGCAAACCCTCACGAGTCTACTGTGTCAGGCTCAAGAAAACGCACGAGCGACGTTTGGAAGAGCTTCGATGTGGTGATGATTAACGGCGAAGAAAGAGCCAGCTGCAAAAAGTGCAAAAAAGTCTTGACTTGCAAATCATCGGGTGGAACTGGTCATTTGACTCGCCACATCAGAAGCCATCAAACTCAAATCGATCGTGCACAGGCTACTCTAAATCTTTCCTCTAGTTCTTTTGAAATTTTTAATTATTCTACTGAAGTTCTTAGAAAAGAATTAGCTAAATTTATTGTTTGGGATGAACAACCATTTTCTTTAGCAGAAAATTATAAATTTGAAAAATTTATACATAAATCACTACAACCTAAATATAAAAAAGTAAGTAGACAAACCATGCGTAGGGATGCTATAAAAATTTTTTCTGAATATAAAACTAATCTTTTACAAGTTTTAATTACATTAACTTCTTGTATTTCTTTAACATCTGATATTTGCACTAGTAATCATTCTGATCAGTCATACATGTGTATTACGGCACATTGGATAGATAGTGAATTTTTTATACAAAAAAGAATTATTGCATTTAAAATTTTTGAATATCCTCATACTGCAAATGCTATAGTTAGACAATTTCATAGCATTTTACATTCATATAATATAATTAATAAATTTTTTTCAATTAGTTTTGATAATGCAAGTAATAATGATAGTGCAATTGATAAATTAAAAAGATTGTTAAATCCAATATTTAATGGTGCTTTTTTTCATATACGATGTGCATGCCATATTCTAAACTTATGTGTTCAAGATGGAATAAGAGAAGTAGATGAACATGTAACTAAATTAAGAAATGCTGTTAGATTTGTTACTTCTTCTACTTCTCGAAATCAAGATTTTAGACAAATATGTAAATCTTATGGTTTGTCATATAAAAAATTTAAACTTGATATTAAAACACGATGGAATTCTACTTATGATATGCTAACAACATGTTTTCCATTTAAGGATCCTCTTACATTATTTTATAATGAAAGAATGCCTGATGGAAATATCGAAGAAAATGATTGGGATAAAGCAAAATTATTACATAATATTTTAGAAATTTTTTATAATGCTAGCACTCATTTATCTGGTGTTTATTATCCTACATCATGTTTAATTTTAGAACATTTAGTTTTAATTAGTGAAATGTTTTCTCAATATAGACATGATGAAAATGTTTTTCAAGCAATTTTAAAAATGGAAACAAAATTTAAAAAATATTAGAAAAATATATCTCCTTTATATTGTTTAGCTTCAATTATGGATCCTAGATTAAAATTAGAAGGTGTTCATATTTTATTAGATGAATATTATAAAAATATGGAACTTAAGGAGTAGATGAGAAAAAAAATGAAGTTTCTACCTTATTAGATGAAATGTATAATGTTTATAATTTAAAATTTGGAAATACAATGAATCCAACATCCTCTCAAACTAATGTATCTACTAGTAGTAAAAATATTACAGGAAGAATATGCTCAATTTTAAATAGAAAAGGAACATCAACAAGTCGATCTAGTAATTTTAATGAATTAACATTTTTTTTAAAAAATAATCATACATCTTTACTCACAGAAGAACAAATAGATAATTTTGATATTTTATCATGGTGGAGATTACAAGGAAAATCATATCCTGTGGTTTCTGCCATGGCACGTGATCTACTAACTCCTCCGGTGTCTACTGTAGCATCGGAGTCTTGTTTTAGTGCAGGCGGCAGGGTGCTAGACGAGAAGCGAAGCCGAATGAACGAAGAAAGCGTGGAAATGTGTATTTGTCTTAAAGATTGGCTAGATGCTGAAGATCGTCTTCAAGATAAAGGTGGTCATTCAACTTCATCGGATGATGATGAACAAAGTCTTGGAAGTGCAAGCGGAAGCAACAATGGATAAACGTTGTAATAAATAATTATAAAAAAAGTTGTAAAAGAGTTGTAAAAAGAGTTGTAAAAAAAGAACTACGTAGACCTGATTCCTCCTTTGAGTGAGGTACGTAGGCAGCCTGTAATGGGTCCGGTCTAAAATATATAAAATTTTAACATTTGCTCAAAAATTTGTGCAATATACATTCTCAATTTCTCAATTTTTTTTATTTTTTCATATTTTATATATTTTAATTAAGTAATAATTTACTTATTAAATTATTTTTTTTAAATTTGGCACGCGGGCCAAAGTCGGCCCGCGGGCCAACTTTGGCCCATGGGCCACAATCGGGCCGGGCCAAACACGGCCCGCACCCCCTCATTTGGCCCGTTGGGCCGTATTCGGCCCGCGTGCCGAAAGCAGCCTGCGGGCCGGATCTGGCCCGCGTGCCGGATCCGTGCTCACGGTTCAACCGAACCGTGCCTGGGCCGGCACGGTTAATCGGGCCGCGGGCCGTGCCGGGCCCAACGATTTTCCGGCCGTGCCGTGCCCGGCACGGCACGATTTGAACCGGGCCGTGCCTGGCACGGCCCGACTGGAACCGGGCCGAGGCGGGCCCGGGCCCGGGCACGGCCCATGGCCAACTCTAGTCTCAACTTACCATTACTTGTTAAAATCCTTCAATCAGATATGAATAAAGGATTAAAATTGATTTTGACCAAGAGTCAAACCAAATGACAATTAAATCAGAAATTTGAAACTTTGACTCGAAACAAAAATTTTGATTAAGAGTCAAAATGAATTCTTCTGCAATCTTATGAAAGTTACATGAAACTTTGACTAAATATTTTGAAACATTCATAAATCAGAAATTTATCTAGTCCAATCTAATGTCCATGAGATTTGACTTGAGTTGAATTGAATCCAAGGTTTTGATAAGACGGAATCATTCCATGTTGTTATGATTCAATGGAAAGAAGAAATAACTTGATTGTTGAAAGAAGAAGGAATGATATGTACTGGATCTACCCAACCCGGGTTTGAATTTGACCCAACCCAAAGATGATTTGATAAGAAAGAAGAAGATAAAAAACTTTTTGTTATTGCATTTTGTCTATAATATTGTTTGGGAGGTGCGTACGTTATACTATGTATCGGGGCGTAGTTCCTCAATATTATTACAATAATGCTTATTGCAATTTATTTGCGATGAAATAAAATAAATATTCACAGACATAATATTTATTTGTGAAAGATGAAATAAAATAAATATTCACAAAAAGAATATTTATTTATGAAAGATTAAATAAAATAAATATTCACAGACAAAATATTTATTTGTGAAAGATGAAATAAAATAAATATTCACAAAAAAGAATATTTATTTGTGAAAGATGAAATAAAATAAATATTCACAGACAAAATATTTATTTGTGAAAGATGAAATAAAATAAATATTCACAGAAAGAATATTTATTTGTGAAAGATGAAATAAAATAAATATTCACAGAAAGAATATATATTTGTGAAAGATGAAATAAAATAAATATTCATAGAAAGAATATTTATTTGCGATAAAATAAAATAAATATTCACATAAAGAATATTTATTTATGAAAAATGAAGTCAGATAAATATTCACAAATAGAATATTTATCAAAAGGTGAAGAAAGAGAATTTTGAAAGATGAAAGGAAGAATTGTGAAATGAAATCAAATAAATATTCAATGAAAGAATATTTATCGAAGAAATGAAATCATATGAATATTCAATGAAAGAATATTTATTGAGGAGATGAAATCAGATAAATATTAAATGAAAGAATATTTATCGAAGAAAGATGAAACCACATAAATATTCAATGAAAGAATATTTATCGAAGAAATGAAATCAAGTAAATATTCAATGAAAGAATATTTATTGAAGAAATGAAATAAGATAAATGTTCACAGAAAGAATATTTATCAAAGAAATGGAAATAAGATAAATATTCACAGAAAGAATATTTATCGAATAAATGAAAAATGAAAGTTGAAAGCACGAAAGATGAAATCAGATAAATATTCACAGAAAGAATGTTTATCAAAGGAATGAAAATTTGAAATCAGATAAATATTCAATGAAAGAATATTTATCAATGAAATGAAATCAAATAAATATTCAAAGAAAAAATATTTATTGAACAAATGAAATCAAATAAATATTCAATGAAAGAATATTTATCAAAGAAATGGAAAATTGAAATTAGATAAATATTCACAAGAAATAATGTTTATCAAAAAGATGTCATCGCATATTATTAATAATATTGTTTGGGAGGTGCGTACGTCGGTACTAGGTATCGGGGCGTAGTTCCTCAATATTATCATAATATTGCTCACAGTAACTTATGACACTTGAAATAAAATAAATATTCACAGAAGGAATATTTATTGACTGAAGAAAGATGAAAGATGAAAGATGGAAGATGAAATAAATTGAAATGAATGATGAAATACGAAGACATTTATCAGAAGTAGAAAATAGATAAATATTCGTTGAAAGAATATTTATGAGAAAATGAAGGATGAAAGAGATGATGAAAATGAATTTGTAACGAAATTGTAAGCCTTTATGGCAGATGTTATTAATGAATGATATTGTTCTTCTGAATATTGTCTTTATTTTGATTTTATATATTTAGATCTCTTAATCAAAGGTGTCCTAAGCTACTTAGGGGTAAATTACAATGAATGTTTACGTTCATTGGAAGCCATAACCCACTTAAATAAAAAGTCTTATATCCATAAGGTGAATTTGAAATGGTCGCATGACATTTTAATATGAAATTGAAATTGAACCATTTTTCCCCCAACAATCATAGACATTATACATTTAAGGTGGTTATTCATGAGAAGAAACAAGAAGGAAACTCAAGAAAGCTATAGTGAGCAAAAACAAAGCTTGCGAGCATGGTTTGGTAAGTTATTTCGAGTAGTTTCTCGTGCTGTTCTTTGATATAGTAAAGCAAATCATTCAATTTTCTTTTGATGGAGCTCGTCTAAACACTATTGTTCACTTGTTTTTACATTCTATGTTAATGATATTCTTCTTACAGTCAGCTATAGAATGTATTCATGTTAAGCTAACAATTATTTGGGAAAAAATTATAATCAAAGATCTTTTAAAACCTAGATCCTTCTTTGGAATTGAAAATATCCACAAACCTAGCGTACTCCTATTCTTACAACAAATAAACTTTGCAAAGATGATGATTCTTGTTAGATTGATCCAACCAAGAACCATTGACTAGTAGAAAAACTTATCTCACCGTTACAAGCCTAACATCTCATATGCATTAAGGGTTGTTAGTCAATAAATGCAATGTCCCGAACAAAATCATTTGAAAACTATCCAAATAATTTTTCATATATGGGACACCAAAAAGAGTCTTGTCTGTAGGAGACATGGGCATCTTCAAATTGAGTTTTACATTGTAATATCTCAATTTAGTTCCACATTGAAAGTGGAAAAAAAATATAGCCAACTATATAGTTCTTAGTGGACTTACTACCAATAACTTGGGCTTAAATATTTTAATAAATTGAGTCATGTGGTATCAGAGTAAAACTTAGTCCAAAACATAGTGAGAAGCTAGTAGAAAAAGACTACTAAAAATGGTGGAGCCCCAATTGGGCTGCCCTCACATGTTAGGGCACTAAGGAATGGTTCTAAAACATGTGTTAGGGCTTGGGATGTCAAGTCTTAAGTCAAGGAGATTGTATTACCTTGATATATTCTCACATTTAAAGTTTTAGAAAAAAAGTCTAATATATAGATATGTGTTGGTACACCTTATGAGAGAATCAAATTGCTAATATATTCAATAAACCTCTTGCTTTTGGAAGGTTCTCTAACTCATTGCAATAAATTGGGCATGCTTGTCATCTTGAGGGAAAGTATTAGATAACTAAATATCCAATATATTTGTTTGTTGTTTATTAGTCTCACAAGGATTACCCAATGCTTTATCCCTCTTGTACTAGTCTATATAAGAACATACGCGAGATCTTTTATGATTCAAACATTTTTTATTCATTTAGTTTTTGTAAGAAAGACATAGTTTCTGTCTAAACAACAAATGGAACTAAAATGATAATGCTAAGTGAGACCATTGACATTCATGTTTTGCCATGCATCACAATCTGAAAACTAAAATGATAATGCTAAGTGAGACCATTGACATTCATGTTTTGCCATGCATCACAATCTGAAAACTGCAAATATAGACATTATTTATTTTCTACATGGTTTAGCAACTTGAAAATATTGCTCAGCTAGTCATAGAATACTAGGGGTCTGCAAAACAATCGATCGAACCATTGAACCATGGTTAACCAACCGAACCAAACAGTTCTTTTAATAGTCGATTTTTTTTCATATTGATCCATTTTCGATTCGATTAGAGTTTAGGAGTTAGCCAAACTGGCAATTAACCGACCAAACTAGTAATACAATAAATTTTGATATAAAATATTTATTTTTTATTTTTTTTGCTCATCTCTACCTCTAACTTGAACACGGTTGAATACTAAGCCACTATGCATGAGGATTGAGGCATGACTCATGCGTGAGCTGCCACCAGCCAAGTAGAAGTGAAAAATTGAAAAGTGAAAACCCTAAGTCTAACATTCAATTGGTCAGCAACCCACGACCTTTAACTATTCCATAGTTCCGTCATTTTTGACAATTTGACACACATCTTTGACTCATCTGATCGGCGGCGATAATAAACCATCTTCGAGACTTCCAATATTCCTCTATCACTATTCCTCCAATCCCCTTGTAGTCACTAATTCTTCCTCTTCCCCTAAACCCTAGCCACTAGTTGCCATTGCCTTATCCACCCGCCTGTTGCCCGGCCATCGACCAATAGGAGCAACACCAAAATCAAGTCAAGTCACCAATAGCCAACATGTGGCAGTCCAACAAGGCAACACTACATAAGTACAATGGTAAATTTTATAATAAAGTTTTTGTTATCTTTTACTTATAATGTTATTAGGTTTTACAATTATGTGTTCATTATTATTAGATGGAGAGTATTGGAGACAATGACAGAATTGACAATATTATTCTTTCAAGTGACACCTACATGTGATCAACAAAAGGATATTACTTCTAACTCCACTTGAAAGATGAGTTGTCATAAGCCTAGTAGACAACTATCTAGGGTTTGGGAACATTTTGTTAAGATTAAGAGGGAAAACAAAGAAGAACAAAAGGCCATTTATAATTATTGTCAAGTTTTAATTAGTTGTCTTACATCAAATGGTACCAGTGGCATGAGCAATCGTTTGGGTAGGTGCAAGAAGTACCCATCTAATGCAAATAAGTGTAAGAAATACCTTAGAAATAGTTGCTCAATCAAATGGAAAAGATGATGCAAGTAAAAGTACAATTATTCCTCATACTTTTAACTAAGGAAACTGCATGAGAGCACTATCTAAGATGATTATTTTTCATGAGTTACCATTTAAGTTTGTTGAATATGAAGGATTTCATGATTTTTATAGATTTATGCTTATATACTTAGTTAAACCTTTATATGCTTATATACTTGAAAGCATTTATTTGCTTATATACTTAGTTAAACTTTTTGAAGCAAGAATTTGAGACCATTGTGGGTATAGTATAAGAGCTTATAATGATCCAATTATAATAATATATTTAGGCCCAGTTTGGTTGTGTTGTGTAGTTGTGCTAGGACAGTTGTATTGTCACTGTAACAATTATTGTTAAAGTTATTTGGTAGATTTGTTGATATTGTTAATAAATAAATAAATATTAATTTAATAAAATATATTAAAATTAAAATTATATATTTTATAATAAAATAAAAATTATTTTAAAATTTTAAAATAATTATTTTAATAAAAGTATTAAATTTTATAGGATCAAATAATTAATTCTAATATAAAATTCAATTAATTATTTTATTTAAGTAATAAATTACAATTATATATTTTTATAATAACACACTTTTTTTGAAATTTAAAATAATTATTTTAAGTTTTTAAATATTTTATTTTATAAAACTATTAATTTATATATTAACTAATTAATTAAAGTATATATAATGTAATTAGCAAAATAAATTAAAATTAAATTACATATTTTTTATAACCAAATAAAACTTATTTTATAAAATTAAAAAATTATTTTTATAAAATTATTAATTTTTATAAGATCAAATAATTATTTTGTAATATAAAATTCAATGATTAATTATATGTTTAAAGAAAATTAATTAAAATTATTATACATTAGATTAATCAATATAATGATATGTTAAATTTTAATACATATTTAATATTATATTTAAATTTAATTTAAATATTAGTATATTTTATATATTTATTTTAAAATTTAAATAGATATAATTAATTGTTATATATATAATTATTAAAATATATAATATTTTTTAATATAACTCAGGAGCAAAAGAGATGAAAAACGAGTGGGATTCGAACCTTTCCCCTCTTACAAAACTGTGCACGTGCGTCGATGCATAGTCACAGCAGCAAAAGCAAAGGGGAGGCTGCTTCCCACTATAGTAAATATTTTGCTACTATTTGAAAGCAAAGTTAGCTCAAAAGTTGATAAAAGAAAGGCAGCTTCTACTGCCCATTGGAGCCGCTGGAAGCACGGCAACTCCAAACGGGCACTTAATGGCCAAGATTGAGCACTTAATATTTCATGTGATAGTTTCACACTATATATTAGATTTGACATAATGAACTTTATTGCCAGGCCATAACTTTGGTCATGCCCGTGATTGTATTTGCTCAAGAGCTCAAGAGCGGTTACACTTTCATTAAAAATCATGGGGTGTGTTGGCTCCGTCAAAAGGACGCACCACTTCCTCTTTATTAACTACTATTCAGAGTAGTTTCCCCCTGCTGTGGACTCCTCTTTTTGCCGTGAGTTCTCAAAATTTTTCTCTTACTTGTTGAATCCCAAAGGTCAAAATAAGTCTTTAAGACAGTGACGATTTATTTACGCCACAAGGCTATCTTAGTCTATTCTTCCTTTAAATTTTTCTAAGTACATGACTCATGTTTTGTTCTTTCTCTGCAGAATTGATTTTTTCAGGGCGGCAGGGAGATGAATATAATGAGGAGATGGCGGAAAGTTGTTCTGAGGAGCCACGGGAGGACCTTCACCGTCTCTCCCTGATGCCCCCTCCCCGATCTTCTTGTCACTCAAGTAAGAACCGCATTTCTTTGTTTTTTTTTTCCATTGTACAGAGCTTTATTCTATGGTTCTTGAAATTTTGGCAAGGCACTGTGACTCCTTTGCCGAGAAATTTCAACGTGAACCAAGCGCCTGGTGATGAGATGGAGCAGGTAACGACGGGCACAAGGATCAGCGATGGATGCCATGAACGTGTAGAGTTACCAACAAAGAAGAAGCTGCGACTGACGATGGAACAATCGGCTCTGCTTGAACAATATTTCAACCAGCGTAAATCCATTGATTCCGTATGTAGTTTATGTATTAAAATAATTTAGTGATTAATAGTTAAACTTGAGTTTAATAATTTCATAAAGAAAAGCTCCGTCTGACGGAGCAGTTGACTCTCAGCCCACGTCAAGTCGAGGTCTGGTTTCAGAATCGACGAGCGAGGTGATTCTTTGTTCATCCGAGCATTTCCCCTGTTATTGTTCCAATATTAAGAACAAAGATACAAGACTGTCACAGGAAGACGCTGAAGGAGTCAGAGAACAAGCACGACAAGCTGAAGCTCTACTGCGAGAGACTGGAAGCTGAGAACCACCGACTGCTAATGCAGATAATAGAGCTCCAGACTTCATCCATGCCGACCGTGACCCTACGCCACTCTTACGACCAGTGCACCGGGGATGCCGGCGCTTCCACGAGTAATGCCACCGCTCATTCCTCAGTTGATGCTACCGCCGCCGGCAACAATTCGCAGCCTCGACCCTCCGCCAATCCCTTACACTCACTCATCAATCCTTCGCAGGAAAACAGGCAGCGCCAACTGCCCGATCGTGATGATTCTTGAATGACTATAGAGGAATCCACTCTCTAGGAATAAAAACTGTTCTGGCTGAACCCATTTTCGTTTGGATCTCTCATACAAAAATGTGTAATTTGTTAGATTTACCTTTAGTAGAACGAAACTTTAGATGTTGGACAGCTCGGAGAGCCACGTAGCAACTGCTGCTCAGAACTATCTTCCAAGTCTTGATGTCATCAAGAAATAGTCGGTCGGTATTCCTGTTTCTATTTTCTGGCATGTCATTCTGATTTAGACTCACATTGAGTATATTAATCTTGAGATAGTTGAAATTTTGCTGGGGCTTTTTAAATGACTGGATTGATCAACTATGCACTCTTGTAAGGTGAGAATTTGGATGGACCCTTAACGCAAGGTTATGTACTAACGATCACCTTTATAAACATAAACCGCCATGACTTTTTCGGAGTAAAAGTGTGTGTTTGCTGCTACATTTTAAAAAAGACTCTGAAGATGGCACAAATTTCTTATAACTATTTTATTTGATTTGGGTTATTAGGAAGAACTTTTAAGTTTGGAGGCAGAAAATGACTTGTATTTGCGAATAGGTCATCTTCCCTGAAGTGACTTGTATTAGCATGTTGATATAGAAACAGGAATGACATGCCAGAAAATAGAAACAGGAATACCGACCGACTATTTCTTGATGACATCAAGACTTGGAAGATAGTTCTGAGCAGCAGTTGCTACGCGGCTCTCCGAGCTGTTCAACATCTAAAGTTTCCTTCTACTAAAGGTAAATCTAACAAATTACACATTTTTGTATGAGAGATCCAAACGAAAATGGGTTTAGCCAGAACAGTTTTTATTCCTAGAGAGTGGATTCCTCTATATTCATTCAAGAATCATCACGATCGGGCAGTTGGCGCTGCCTGTTTTCCTGCGAAGGATTGATGAGTGAGTGTAAGGGATTGGCGGAGGGTCGAGGCTGCGAATTGTTGCCGGCGGCGGTAGCATCAACTGAGGAATGAGCGGTGGCATTACTCGTGGAAGCGCCGGCATCCCCGGTGCACTGGTCGTAACAGTGGCGTAGGGTCACGGTCGGCATGGATGAAGCCTGGAGCTCTATGATCTGCATTAGCAGTCGGTGGTTCTCAGCTTCCAGTCTCTCGCAGTAGAGCTTCAGCTTGTCGCGCTTGTTCTCTGCCTCCTTCAGCGTCTTCCTGTGACAATATTGGATCTTTGTTCTTGCTATTGGAACAATAAAAGGGGAAATTCTCGGACGAACGAGGAATCACCTCGCTCGTCGATTCTGAAACCAGACCTCGACTTGACGTGGGCTGAGATTCAACTGCTCCGCCAAGCGCAGCTTTTCTTTCTGAAATTATTAAACTCAAGTTTAACTATTAATCACTAAATTATTTTAATACTAAACTACATACGGAATCAATGGATTTATGCTGGTTGAAATATTGTTCATGCAGAGCCGATTGTTCCATCGCCAGTCGCAGCTTCTTCTTTGTTGGTAACTCTACACGTTCATGGCATCCATCGCTGATCCTTGTGCTCGTCGTTGCCTGCTCCATCTCATCACCAGGCGCTTGGTTCACGTTGAAATTTCTCGGCAAAGGAGTCACAGTGCCTAGCCAAAATTTCAAGAACCATAGAATAAAGCTCTGTACAATGGAAAAAAGAACAAAGAAATGTGATTCTTACTTGAGTGACAAGAAGATCGGGGAGGGGGCATCAGGGAGAGACGGTGAAGGTCCTCCCGTGGCTCCTCAGAACATCTTTCCGCCATCTCCTCATTATATTCATCTCCTTCACTTGCTGCCGCCGTGAAGGATATTGAAGGCGCCTGGTTCAGATCGAAATTTCTCGGTAAAGGAGTCATAATGCCTAGCCAAATTTCCAAGAAACACGGAATAAAGCTCTGTACAATGAGAAAAAAAAGAAATGCGGTTCTTACTTGAGTGACAGGAAGATCGGGGAGGGGACATCAGGGAGAGATGGTGAAGGTTCTCCAGTGGCTCCCCAGAACATCTTTCCGCCAGCTCCTTATATTCGTCTCCTTCAGTTGTTGCCGGCATGAAGGACCTCGAAGGCGACTCATCGAAGCTCAACCTCCGCTTCTTATCACCCATCGATGGCTATTGCTTCTAAAGATTGCGCAATCTAATCTGATGCCATTACTAGAATTTATAAGTGTGTTGATAGATTAAGGTTTGCAACCATAGTTAGTAACCGCGACAACCGCCCGTGTTACCGGTCTTCAACCGGATTACAAGTTGGTTAGTAAATGAAATTTAAATTCAACTTATTCTCATAACTGGATGTAATTTTTCATGCATTTATATCCAGATAAGATGGTAAACCTTTCAGAATATTTTTACAATAAGTAATTTAAGAAAAATATTTTTTTTAAAAAAAAAATTGTGTCATTGAATATGTTTTAAAATTATTGGATAATAATATATTATGGTTCACGCAGTTTGCCATTTTTAGTATGGACTCTAAAGATTGTATAATGTAATTTCGAGAGGATGATTCAAACTTGGTTTTGAGAGTAGGGGTGAAAGCAGCTTGTAACAGAGGTTCAGCCTGCAAGAAACATGATGAACAAACCAAACTCATTTGTAAAGGAAGACAAACTTCACCATGATGTTCTTGGTGCGGGTCGCCCGGACGATGATCTCCGCTCGCATGCGCCGGCGTTCAGTTATTGCAGCAAAGAGCTCTCCGTTGCTACAAACTGTGAAGAAGCAAGAAAATGCATTAAATTTTGCGAAATGTGATCGCACGAGATCA
Organism: Costus lasius; assembly: GCA_027563935.2. Taxonomy (NCBI): domain Eukaryota; kingdom Viridiplantae; phylum Streptophyta; class Magnoliopsida; order Zingiberales; family Costaceae; genus Costus; species Costus lasius. The sequence goes on from CM050454.1 coordinate 97,836,874, forward strand.
AACAAATGTTGAAAAGAGATTATACTCTTAGACGAGGTAGGGTGATGAAGCAGGGGAGTTTGCATGAGGAACAGAGCCGTTAGTTTTTTTTTTATATAAAAGAACATATATTGCAAAATTAATGCCTTAAGGCATTCAAGTACAAAATATCTTGGAGTTGAGAAGGCCAATTCTCAAGCGCAAAAACACATTGTCTTTCAGATTTAGCAAATCTAGCAAGCCAATCTCCCTATTAACATGCTCATAAGTAATAACCATTGAGAAAGACATAAATACTAATTCTCTTAGGATAGCTTGAATACTGGAATCAGCAACAGACTCATAGGCTTTGATTAGGTTTAGAGCTTGCAGACAATCAGATTCTACAATGATCTTCGACCGCATGATATGAGGATTATCGTAGAGAAAGGCCACTGCACTCCGAATGGCAAGAAGTTCAGCCAAGAGAGCCGAGTTACAAGTAAAGGGAGCAGCATCCGCTAGGATTGACTTCCCATTACTATCTTTTATCACATAACCTATGCCTGCAGCATTTGTATCCTCATCCCAGGCTCCATCAGAATTAATTCATTCACATTGCATTATCCTATTTCAAGCGTGACTTGTAATTCCCAGCAAATAAACATCATTGATTCATAAGTTCTCATCGATATGCCAGATGCAAGAGTTCGTCTGGAGTTGCAAGTGATTATCATCTGGAAACAGGTTCAAGAACTTGTTCAATCATGACTACACTATTTCCTCAAATAAAGCAGCCATTCATCACAAAAAACCATATAAGTTATACCAATTCATGATATGAGGATTATCGTAGAGAAAGGCCACTGCACTCCGAATGGCAAGAAGTTCAGCCAAGAGAGCCGAGTTACAAGTAAAGGGAGCAGCAGCCGCTAGGATTGACTTCCCATTACTATCTTTTATCACATAACCTATGCCTGCAGCATTTGTATCCTCATCCCAGGCTCCATCAGAATTAATTCATTCACATTGCATTATCCTATTTCAAGCGTGACTTGTAATTCCCAGCAAATAAACATCATTGATTCATAAGTTCTCATCGATATGCCAGATGCAAGAGTTCGTCTGGAGTTGCAAGTGATTATCATCTGGAAACAGGTTCAAGAACTTGTTCAATCATGACTACACTATTTCCTCAAATAAAGCAGCCATTCATCACAAAAAACCATATAAGTTATACCAATTCATGATATTCGATTCTATATCAACATACTAATACAGGTCACTTCAGAAAAGATGACCCACTCGCAAATACAAGTCATTTTCTGCCTCCAAATTTAAAAGTTCTTCCTAATAACCAAAATCAAATAAAACAGTTGCAAGAAATTTGTGCCATCTTCAGAGTCTTTTTTAAAATGTAGCAGCAAACACACTTTTACTCCGAAAAAGTCAGGGCGGTTTATGTTTATAAAGGTGATCGTTAGCACATAACCTTGCGTCTATGACAAGGGTCCATCCAAATTCTCACCTTACAAGAGTCCATAGTTGATCAATCCAGTCATTTAAAAAGGCCCAGCAAAATTTCAACTATCGTCAAGATTACAAGATTAATATACTCAATGTGAGTCTAAATCAGAATGACATGTCAGGAAATAGAAACAGGAATACCGACTGACTATTTCTTGATGACATCAAGACTTGGAAGATAGTTCTGAGCAGCAGTTGCTACGCGGCTCTCCGAGCTGTCCAACATCTAAAATTTCCTTCTACTAAAGGTAAATCAAACAAATTACACATTTTTGTATGAGAGATACAAACGAAAATAGGTTCAGCTCAGAACAGCTGGAAGAGAAGAAGAAAAGTTTGTAGAGCTAGCGCATGGCTTACTACGAGCTTGTAGAAATACAACTTGAAATGTCCATAAATATAACAAATTCTATTTACAGCACTTTACATCTAACCACAACAAGGCCATCATGGCACCAAAAACTGTGAAAAAATTGGCACCCAGCAGTAAGGATGCATCCTGTACTCTCCTGCAAACTACTTGGGGCCTACTATACAGCAAATGATCCTAGTTTGAAGCAAAACAGTTTTAAGAGAACTAATAAAATTAGGGAAGATTACATTAAAGACCTTTGGTTGCCAAGTATGGTGATATTTCCTCTTACTCTCCATGTTTTCTTTACCAACCTGGAAATTGTAACTTGCTTTCATTCAGCCCTGGTGTACACAGAGAAGCATCTGGGGAGATCTGTATATCTTTACTAGGGTCCAGTAGAGAAGCTCCTCCACTTCTAGCTCGCACTCTGCCCGAGCAGCATAGATGTTCTCACATATTGCTATCAGTCTACACGCAGATGAAAATCATTATTCTAAGGAAGCGGACAAAAGATGATGAATATATTATGGAACTACAGCACTGTGAAAAAGGCAATGGTTTTTCCACAAACCCAACATAGACAGTGCCTTTCTATTTTGAGGGCTAATAGTCAACATAAGATTTTGGATACCAAATATTGCAATAAAGGCAGAAAGGGCTAATAGTCAACATAAGATTCTGGATACCAAATATTGCAATAAAGGCCCAGTGATACATTGTGGAATCGTTGTCTAGTTCTTTTAAGTGCTTAAAAATCTAGACCAATACATTTTTAAGTGCATGATTCATGTAGCATGAACAGACACAAACGTAACAAATAAAAGAAATGTGGTAATATCATCTAAATTTCATATCCTATTAAGGAGCAAAATGATTCTTCTTTTTTTGCATAACTATTTAATAGCTTAGTAGCTTCATCATGCCATTTAAAAGATCAACCATTCTGAATTGTTTCAATATATAGGAGGACAAATGAGTGGCTTGCTTGTTCATCTTATTCTATGTGATTCTAGATTGCACTCATCATTATTGAAAGATGCCATATATTTGTATGAAACTGTAGATGAATATAAAAATAAACACATGTAAAAAAATCTGAAAGGGTAAAAGGAAGAAGATTTTCACCAAGGATACCCTCTTAATAGAAAAGAAAACAACAAAACTAATTTAAAACAAAAATATTATATCTAAAATGATGCTGCAATAAATATAACAATGTGATTTAACAAAAGATTTCATTAGTAGATTCATGACTGATAATATAACTGTGAGCAATCTTCTAGTACCAGAGTGCAAATGCCACCACCAAGACAACAACCAACCAAACAGTTTACATTAATTTTCTGCTACATTGACAGCCCTTCACATTTTTTTTCCTTCTCTTCAGTTATCCTGTGGTTGTCCTATTTTTCTGCTTTTCCATTTCAGCAATTATTTTCTTCTTTTCTGCGCATATCTTAATTCATCTCAAGTTTTATATATCCATTTGGTGTTTGTTTTCTCAGTTTTTTGAACTTATCATCACTTACATTTTAGCATTCATACTTCTCATCCACATGCTTGTCTATTTCTTTTCTTTTTGTAGATCATCTTCAAATTTTATTTTTGGCTTCCCAGATGCTATAATTAATGGGTGAACCTTTTGGCAACTTTGGCATGGGGGATGATTGATGACTATGATATTATTTGTTACAATTATAACATTAGTTGATTCGTAATATTAGCAGCAAACCTACTACCACTAAGAAGCACGTTGAAGTTCTATACAAAGTTACCTGTGGCCCCAAACCATGACAACAACAATCAACTCTCTGGAGTTGATCCCCCCCCCTGGAGGTATTACAGGGAAATAAATAGTTGCTATCCTATGAGTGTTTAGAGACAGGCTACCTTGGAAACCATACATATAATTTCACGTGTGAATGACATAACAAGTCCAAAGCAAGATCAAGTTTCTCTCTACTGCTAAACAGATTAGTGGCTCTGTGCTACCTTGTATAACATTTATTCTCCATTATACGAACTTATATTTTGTATAAGAGCTTTTTGCTCTTCAATAGGAAGAAAAATCTCTCCAAGAGAATTATTCTTTCTAAAATAAAAGTGGGATTAACTACTGAGCAATCATCCTCTGCTACAAATCATAATGACCTTTTGAAACAATGACATGATTTTCTTATAGCTAAGTTCCTATGGCCTTAGCAACTCCACTACAGCTTGACACCAACTCCTCACGGATGCTTCTGTTCTATATTTGGAGACTGCCTTTTCCAAGCTTCTCCAGATCTCTACTATAGCTGCCTCAAATATTCTTCATCTCATGAGTCCTTTGCTCTTTCCACCATGCATCCATTGTGGATGCTCGAACCATTCTTCTCATAAGTGTTCAAAGAACTTTGGTTTCCCACCTTAAGCTTAAATGATTCTTGCTCCTACTGCATTAGAGACTCATGTTGGTTTCATTGACCATTGACTATGAGAGGCTACTTCAGTCATTAGCTGCCTCTTCATCCTCCATTGCTACTTTTCAACCCGTACTAGTACAGCTTCCTTTAGCCTCTTCACCTTCCTTGTGCACCTTGTCAGATTCAAGAGCTTTTGCATACATGATAGGCGATTCTAGATTATTATTATTGTTATTTTTGACTTACAATTCTTCTAATAAATCTTTTTCCATAGTTGATGACTCTTGCACCCCTTGACAAGGATAAGGTTCTGTCTCCACTTCTTATGGAGTTTCTCTATGCGGTATTCTTTATGTTCTCATTTTTCAATGAATTTGTTATCCATAAATGTTTATTTTGCCCTATAACATCTTCTTTGACTCATTATATACCTTTTAAAATCCGTGGAAGTGACAGTTGATAAGAGTATGAGCCCAGTAGCACTATTTCCTTGCTGATTGACTCTCCCTTACTTGCTCTACTCTCATTGCCTCCACCACTCCATGTAAGCGGCACCGCCATTTGGAACATCCTCACCCTTAAACAATAACGCAATTGCTGTCTTTAGATTTTGTTCCTTCTTTTGAGGCATGTTAGCTTGGTAAAAACCATTATGTTTTATTTCTAGTAGTTTGCATAGTAAGAATATCCATGCGAACCTGGAGGAGCCCATCCCAGAAGGCTTGTGGCTCGGGGCATCAGGCGAAGATATATTTCAAACTATATCCTATGAGAATCTTCCTTCACTATGCGCTGGATGTCGGCAGGTTGGGCATCGCCTACAAGAGTGTCTTCACAAATCTAACAATCAAGTTAAGAAGGTGGGAGAGACTATGGTCACAACCACATCTCCCGGCGATCCTAGATCCGCGGAGACATTGCCCACGTCTCACAAGCAAGGAGATAACTCCACTTGCCAGCAAGAAGACGCCTCTGAGAAAATACCCCTTGGCCCTTGGATCCATGTCGCGCCTAGGAGACGAAGGAGGAACAGCCAGAAGCCGGCGAGACCCCTCCACTTGAGTCCGGATTCGGAGTATGCTAATGGAAATGATCCGAAACCCAACAACGAAGATCAACCCAGGCCTCGGAGGCCTTCCATAGGCACTTCGGCTGCTGTCCCATGTGGAATAGATCCTCTTAATGCGGACCCGAACCTCTTTGGTTAAGTTTCACAGCTCTCGCACGCTACCCTAGTGGCAGAAGGAGATGATTTAATGTAGGTGCAGACCTCATCTAACACAACGGGCAAGCGACTGTTGGAAGACGAGGAGACGTTTGCTGATTGGATGCGCTCTCAAGCTAAGCAAGGAGCTCCTCGATCGGACCAAAAGCTTTTGATGCTGACCCACACTGAGTCGGGTGCGGATCTAGTCATGTCGGACCAGTTCGGTGGCAACGAGCTTGCCTTAATCCCATTCCAGTCTCATTCGGTCTCCCCCCAACCGGATCCAACATCCCTAATGCCTACTGATGGAGTTCTCTCAAGCCAATCTATCTAAGACATTGCGCGGGAGAGGCTTAGCGGTGTTTTTGGTGGTAAAAAGGAGGACCTGGATAAAGAGCTCGCATCTCATCCAAGTCCACAGAATCTGAAAAGGGCTAAGATTGGTCTTAGCCTCTACCGCTCTTCCTGACCTGATGGTCCTTCCTTTAATGATTTTTTTTTAGTTTTCCCTTCTAATGTTTTCTATGATTTGCATCTCATAGAACTGTAGGGGAGCAGCACGTAAACAAGTTCGTGATTGTCTTCACGTTTGGCAACAGAATTTGAGGCTGACTCTAATAGCTCTGCAAGAAACCCACCTTGATGATGACGAAGTTTTAACGCTCACGAAGGAGCTAGGAAAGGACTGGAAGCATGGCCATATGCCGGCCAAAGATGCTTCCGGTGGCATTCTAATCACTTGAAATAGAAACTACATTGATGCTGAGGTAACTTCTATCTCTTCGCAGTTTGTTAGCTTAGTTATTGATAGCAAAAGGTACGCTCCCTGGCTTCTAACTATTTTTTATGCTAGTCATATTCCTTTTGTTAGAAATAGAATGTGGTATAATTGGATTAATATTCTCATGGATGACATCCCTTGGATGCTTTGTGGGGACTTTAATTGCATTGTTAGTGGGGAGGAAAAAAGAGGTGGCTCTCAATTTACTCTTACCAAGTCAGTTAGATTTTTTTAAGATTTCATTAATACTCATGGTCTTATTGACCTTGGCTATGATTCAACCCCTTTTACTTGGACTAACAATCAGAAGGGTTCTAAGAAAATTCTTTGTAGGCTCGATCGGGCCTTAGCTAACTCTGGTTGGATGAATATGTTTGGTAATTCTAGGGTTGAGCATCTTCCTTGGCTTGCTTCTGATCACAACCCCCTCCTTATTAAAATCCTCCCTACTAGAAAGAGTCTGAACCCCCCTTTTCGTTATAGGGCCATCTGGAACTTCTATCCAGAAGCTGAATGCATTGTCAAAAAAAGCTGGAATAATGCGTCCCTTCATGACTTCTCTCTTACTACTAAACTCAACAATATCAAAATTAACCTCATTGAATGGAACAAAAAATGCCTTGGAAAGCCTGAGGCCATTCTTAAGCAAACCCTCAATGAGATTAAGGACCTTGAGAATATCGAATGCTGCAAGGATCTCAATCAAGAGGAACATCTCAAGCTTCTTACCCTCACTAATAAAGCCAAGGCTCTCAATCGGCAAATTTTCATCAAATGGAAAACCTTGGCTAAGTGCCGTTGGATCAATTATGGTGATGCTAACTCTAAATTTTTTCATAGATTAGTCTCCTCAAGGAAGAGGCATAATCTCATTAGCAGTATCACTGATGAGAATGACATTTATATCTCTGATATCAATGATATAAAAGACAAATTCAAGCAACATTACTTGACCCTCTGGAAAGAGGCTGATAGCCTTCCAAATTTTTCCACAACCTCTCTGGACATCCTCAACTTATACAAGCTGCCTCTAGATTCTAATCTCCAGAATTTTATTTGTAGACCTTTTGAGCTGCAGGAAGTCACTCAGATCATTAGTGGGCTAAAAAATGGCACTAGTCCTGGCACAGATGGCTTTACCCCCAAGTTCTTTAAGCATTTCTGGAGTACTATTCTGCAGGATTTTATGAAAGTTCTCTTGCACATTCAGCTTTCTAATTCTCTCCCTGTGGATTGGGGAAAAACTCAACTCATTTTCATTCCTAAATTTCCAAATCCCATCAGTATCAAGGATTATCGGCCAATTTCTCTTTGTAATGTGAAGTACAAAATTCTTTCAAAGATCCAAGCTAACAGGCTCAAACCTCTGCTGCCTGGCGTCATTTGTATGGAGCAATCTACTTTTATCAAAGAAAGGAAAATTCATGATAATATTCTCATTGTCCAGGAAATTGCTCATTCTTTTTACCATTCTAAAGCCAAAAATCCGATCATTATGGTCAAGCTGGATCTTGAAAAGGCTTTTGATACCATTAAGAGAAAAGCTATTTCTTTTGCCCTTGATCTTATTGGTCCTCCTAACCAGTTCATAAGATGGATTGAAGCTTGCATCAACTCTCTCATTTTTACTTGTCGCATCAATGGGGATTTCACTTCTTCGTTCCATGGTGAAAGGGGTATCAGACAGGGTGACCCCTTATCACCCTATTTGTATGTGATTGTGGCTAATATTCTTAGCCTTCTTCTCAATCACGCTGTTTAATGCAAAAAGATTTCTCCCCTTAATTTCAAAGGCACTTATAGCATTTCTCATATTATGTATGCTGATGATGTTCTTTTGTGTTTCAGGGCAAATCGTAAGTCTTGCATAAACATCAGAAAAATTTTAGACACTTACCATGATATTACTGGGCAGAGGGTTAACTTCGAAAAATCTAGAGTCTTTTTCCCTCATCATTGCACCTCTCATACTAGGCAAAGAATTTTGGACAGTTTGGGTTTACGACAAGGCACTTTTCCTTTCAAATACTTGGGTGTCAGCATTAGCCCTGTCTATAACTCCTTGAGTACTTACAAAGAAAGTCTTAATCGTATGCTTACTAAAATTCAATCCTGGCATGGAAAGCTCTTAAGTCAGGCGGGGTGTATTACTCTTGCTAAAAGTGTGCTTGCTGCTATCCCCCTCCATAATATGGTTTCCTCTGGCCTTTGTAGATCTCAACTTGAAATACTCAATGCCCCTATCAGGAGCTTCATTTGGGAAAAGAATAATGCTAAGAAAGGTGCTCATCTCATAAATTGGGAGACTCTCTTACAGCCTAAGGATCAAGGGGGTCTCTACATGAAAGACTTGGTTCTCATGCGGCCCGCCATCAATAGCCATAGAATCATGGACCATCTTAATGGCAAGGATAACCTCTGGGTGAGAATTACTCAAGCTAAATATGGCATTATTAACCCCTGGGGTCCCCTAGCTCACAGAAAGTCTAGTAGAGCTTGGAAAGCTATTAGAGCTGATCTTGATCTCATTAAACCTTTTCTCAGTAGACGCATTAATAGTGGGAACAACACACATATTCTTCATCAGCCATGGTGTTTTGACATTCCTTTAGCTCTCAAGCCTACCTTCGTTGATTTCAATATGGCTCCTAACCAACTGGTCTCTACCCTTATCACTGATGGTTCCTGGGATGTTAGAAATATTCAGAGATGGGGAGGAAAGGAGATTATTCAGTCTATAATTAATGTTAAGCTTGATTCTCCTCACGAAGAGGATTGTTGGTATTGGATGGAGGAATCTCATGGCCGGCCGGTTACTAAATATGTTTACCGTTCGCTGCTTATCCATGCTATTCCTCACGTGCATTCTTGGCTTGGCTGGCGAAAGCTTTGGAAGCTACATCTCCCTCCCAAAGTGAAAATCTTTGGCTGGAAACTCATTCACCAAAAGCTTCCTACTCTGGACAACCTTTCTAAGCTTGGTTTCCATGGTCCTACTATTTGTGTTCTTTGTAAAAAAGATGAGGAATCATGCAACCACTTGTTCTATAATTGTATCTTCATTAAATCCATTTGGCAGCTTCTTGAACATCAGCACAGTGGATTAGACCTTATGCCTGCAATTGAGAAGGGATCCTCTTGGTTGCTTGCTGATTCTGATTCTTTGTCTTTGCAACTAATTTTGACTACTTTCTGGCAGGTCTGGAAATAACGGAATGCAGCAATTTTCAGAAATGAGGAACCAAATGTGCTTCGGCTGGGGAGGAATGTGTGGGCTGATCTTAAAGACTATGAGTTTGTGTATCGGATGGATTTGCAGGGTAAAATTGGAAGCAGCTTTGGGAGAAAGAAATGGATCAAACCTCCTCCAGGTTCCTTAAAGGTCAACACTGATGGAGCGTGGGACAAGAGCACCAATGATGCTGGCATCGGTTATGTGATTCGAGATAGTAATGCGAAGGTCATTATTGCTGCCGCGGCTTTTCACAATTGCAATTCCGTGCTTTTGGCGGAGCTCCTTGCTATTCGAAGTGCGATTGCATATCTCTATGCCTCCCCAGTTCTTTTGCACTCCCCGGTCATTGTTGAATCGAATAGCTTGGTAGCCCTTAATCTCATCAAAGAATTTGAGCACAATTCTGATGCACGTACCCAAGAAATTATTAGGGAAATATGCTTCATGTCTAGTTCTAGAGACATAACTTTTGAGCACATAGATAGAGTGACCAACAAATCTGCTGATTGGCTTGCCAAATGGGCCAAATTTAACAAATGCTTTGTATTTTGGGAGGAGTGGTGGCCTCCTCAGTTACTGGATGTGTTATCTTTTGATTCCTTAGAGCATTAGCTGTTTAATAAAAATTATATATATATATATATATATATATATATATATATATATATATATATATATATATATATAAAAGAATATCTATCCTTTTTAAGTTAGTACACTTGGACATTTAAGGTCCTAGTGAAGGTTTTAAAGATTAGTATGTGCTGGCCATTATCGAACCAGAATATATTCTGTTGGGTACTGATTTGTACCCGCATATGGTAATATATATATATACAACCTTGTACAGATACAAGATCAAATTGTTGCCATACTTGGTGGTACAACCTGGTTTTTAAGTACTTAGTCCAAGTTTTACCTTTAATGTTTCTAGTTTTCGTTTCTTGTCACCTTTATTGATAAATATTCTTGTATAACTTGTATCTACTGAAGCTCAAGCATAATATCTTGTATGTATTTCAAAAGTTCTATAATGCAAGAAAGTTCATTTGGTGTGTGCACTGATAAAATACATCTAATTATCTTTTTCCATCATGCACATTTGTCAAGAACTCATCTTGGGATCTTATGATTCTACAATCAAGATTATCTTAAATGATTTAAAATATGCATGAAAACTTAATGAGTGTGGAAATGATGAGTAGGATCTATAGGATCTATGATCTATTTAGACTCAATGAAAAAGGGGACTTAAGTATCAAACTCATTTATCTTGACTTGTCACTTGTTAACTACCAATTTCAACTCTTAAATTTACATTTCTCCTTAATGCTAGAGTCATCCTAGTACAAGCATATCACTACCACTCTGCCTTATCTTTTTTTCTACTAAAAATGTTGTAAACTAATTGTTGCTAGAGACTAAAATCAATTAGTATCTTCTTTTATGTTATAATTACTGCGCTTTACTTGGATATTTTTTCCCCTTAGGCCCTGATTAGTATTTAATTTATAGACTATTTAGAAAATGTTAAATATTAAATAGTAGACACACACTTTGGGTTTGATACAATTTAATTGGTGTTATATTATTAAGTGTGTTTGATATTTGTGTGTGTGTATATATATATATATTCAAATTTATTAAAATATGTTTTTAACTATTTGGTAGGATATTGAGATCCGATGCTTAGATCCTACAATTTGATCCGATGGAATATTCACATTTATAAGTAGAAACTCAATCATTACAACCTTAATCTTAGGGTATTATCATTCATCAAATTACCATGCATTACCGGAAAAATGGTGCAGCAAAACATAAGAAACTACATCTCCTCAATATGGCGCATACTATAATGTTTCACAAGTATTTACAAATATTTCTCGGAAAATGTTGTTCCTATCCTTATGATTTATTATCTCATGAATAGGATGCCTTTGTCCTCCTTAGTTGATTAGATATGTTGTTATCTCTTTTTTTCTTTAGGAGTATCGCCCTATCCTATAATTCCTTGATATTGTGCATCTTTCTTAGATACTCATTTACACAAAAGGTTATCACTATTTTAATTCTATGATCATAGACATTATAGCGAGCAAAAACAAAGGTTGCGAGCATGGTTTGGCAAGTTATTTCGAGTAATTTCTCGTGCTGTTCTTTGATATAGTAAAGCAAATCATTCAATTTTCTTTTGATAGAGCTCATCTAAATACTATTGTTCACTTGTTTTTACATTCTATGTTAATGATATTCTTCTTACAGTCAGCTACAGAATGTATTCATGTTAAGCTAACAATTATTTGGGAAAAAAAATTATATTCAAAGTTCTTTGAAAACCTAGATCCTTCTTTGGAATTGAAAATATCCACAAACCTAACGTACTCCTATTCTTACAACAAATAAACTTCGCAAAGATGATGACTCTTGTTAGATTGATCCTACCAAGAACCATTGACTAGTAACAAAATCATTTGGAAACTATCCAAATAATTTTTCATATATGGGGGCACAAAAAGAGTCTTGTCTGCAGGAGACATGAGCATCTTCAAATTGAGTTTTACATTGTAATATCCCAATTTAATTCCACATTGAAAGTGGAAAAAAAATATAGTCTACTATATGGTTCTTAGTGGACTTACTATGAACAACTTGGGATTAAATATTTTAATAAATTGGGACATGTGGTATCAGAGCAAAACTTAATCCTAAACATGGTGAGAAGCCCATAGAAAAGGACTACTAAGAATGGTGGAGCCCCAATTGGGCTGCCCTCACGTGCTAGGGCACTAAGGAATGGTTCTAAAACATGTGTTAGGGCTTGGGACGTCAAGTCTTTAAGTCAAGGAGAGATTTTATTACCTTGATATAGTCTCACATTTAAAGTAGAAGAAAAAAAGTCTAATATATAGATATGTGTGGGAACACCTTATGAGAGAATTAAATTGCTAATATATTCAAAAAAAGTTCTTGCTTTTGGAAGGTTCCAACTCATTGCAATAAATTGGGCATGCTTGTCATCTTGAGGGAAAGTATTAGATTACTAAATATCCAATATATTTGTTTGTTGTTTATTAGTCTCACAAGGATTACCCAATCCTTTATCCCTCTTGTACTAGTCTATATAAGAACATACGTGAAACCATTGATAGTCATGTTTTACCATGCATCACAATCTGGAAAGTGCAAATATAGACATTATTTATTTTCTATGTTAGAATAAATGTCAGAATAAGTGTTTTATGGTTTATGTCCTTTGCGGGTTAGGGTTTGGTTATAGATCCATTACCCGTTAATACCTTGTTTATCTTCCTTTGCCCTAATCGTTAATGAATTATGCTGATTCTTACTCTCAACTTGGTATCAGAGGCAAGTCTCTCTCCTGCCTGTCGCCGCCGCATCCTTCTTCTTCCCCTCTCTCTCTGCTCTTCGTTTTCTTCACTTCTGGGTTGTGCTCGAACAAGGCGGAAGCTTGTGCGTCTCACGATCATGGCACCATGAGCGTTAGCCTTGGGCATGGTTACGTGAAGCACTCCTACTTGCCCTAGTTCCTCTTCCTCACGGGCTTGAGATGTTGTAATCCTCCTGGAGAGGAGCATAGCGATCGAAAGGCGGACGCGTCTCCTCTAATGGTTTCTTCCTTTCAGTAAGGGTGGACGCATCTCTGTTTCTTCCAGCCATCGCGCCTAGTTCTTGTTCTCTGGCAGACTCGTAAATTCTTCTTCCGCCATTGCGCCTCGTTCCTCTTCAGGCGCCTCGTTTCTCTTCACGGGTGGACGCGTTTTTTCTTTCCTTACGGCCACGTTTTCTCTCCAGGCGCTGATCTTCACTCGTCTCGTTGGCTGGTATCTCTTTTCGGTTTTAAAACATTGCTCTACTATACCTTCATTTACGTGGACACTATCTTGCAACTGTTCGGCATCTTTTTTGTGTCTGGTTATTCGCCGGCTTCTTGCTTCTCTATCTGGCTAGTTTTTTCTTTATATCCCGATCAGGATGGATCCTTTTTCATCTAACTCAGACATAAAGCCCGGTAATACTTTCAGGACAAACATTGTTAAGTTTGACGGCACCAATTTCTCACTATGGTCTCAGTCAATTCGTCTTTTCTTGGGGTCTCATGGCAAGGAACATCACCTTACCCAAGCTGCTCCTCCGCCCACTGATGCCACTTATGAGACCTGGTGTCGTTCTGATATGGCTGTGCTGAACCTTCTTCTCCACAATATGGATAGTAAAGTCGCTTCAACTATTATGTATCAACAGACCACCAAGTCTGCTTGGGAGTTTCTCTCTAGTACTTATGCATCTCGCCAGAATCTTAGTCATGTACTTCGGCTGTATGAGGAGATTATTAATTTACAGCAAGAAGATCGTTCTTTCTAGGAAACTTATGCACTTTTACAAGGCAAATGGGATGAACTTTACCAATATCACCCCGCTTCCTCTGATATTGAGGTTACTCTTCAACAACGACAGGAATTCTTAGTAGCAAAATATTTGTCATGTTTGCGTCCTCAATACTCTGCTATCAATTCTCAGCTATTGGTGGACTCTACTATTACAACTCTACAGGGGGCTTTCTCTCGCTTATTACGTGTTACCGCTTCTGCCCAACCCAAGGAGGTTCCTAGTACTTTGGCTGTTCCTCCTGCTTCCTCTACTTTTGGCCGTGGGTGTACTTTTAGTCACGGGCGCGGCCGCGGGCGTGGCCGTGGTATTCCCCCGTGTTATCATTGTGGTCGCACGAACCATACTCCGGATCGGTGCTGGCAAAAGTTTGGTACTCCCTCTGCCCGCGTAGCCGTTTCTCCTGATGCTGGTTTATCTGGCCCTTCTCCTGCTCCTACAGTGCCTGATGATGACACCAAGATTCATAGTATATTTTGTGTCATTTCATGTGTCATATTTATACTCTTTTGCTTGTTTTTAAGCCTAATTTGTCAAATATTGCTGGATCTATACCATTTCTTATTTTGATCATTTTCAGGTTAAAAGTGATATATTTTAATGGATTTTGAAAGATTTGAATAAACCAATAGATTCCGGATGTCGAAACAAAGCTACCCATCAATTTTCATCAAATTTGGAGCCCATTTGCAAAAATACGGCACTACCGTATTTTCTGGACAATCTCTCACAATACCGTATTTCTCAGCAGACGTTTTGGGCAAAATACGGCACTGCCATATGAAACGTCATGGTACCGTAATTTTCAGCATTTTCAAACAAAATGTTTCAGCAGGAATACGTACCGTAATTTTGAGCGCAACTCTCACGGCACCGTATTTTTCGCCCAGAATTCACAGAAGAAAATACGGCACTACTGTATGTTTGGGAGAAATTTTCACGGTGCCGTATTCCCAGATAATTCTCTACAGAACTCCAGAGGCAAAAATATGGCACTACCGTATTTTGTGGTAAAACTTTCACGGTGCCGTATTGGTGGAGGATTTTCGCGTGTTTTTCGAGTCTGATTTTTGCACGTGCCATAATGTTTGATCCAAAAGTCCAAATTGAGATCCGAAAGATGTTCTGGACTCGTCTGTAAAAGGAGAAGACGCGCAAAGTGGAAGGGGAAACGTTTACTCAGTATTGAGGGAGAAATTGATAGAACGGCACTTAGGGTTGGGCTTCACGCTGAGAGGCATGGAGACCACCTCTCGCCGTGATGTTTACACTGAAGCTTGGCTTGGATGAAAGGAGGACTCCATAGAAGTTTCAGAGCGTTTGGAGTCCGATCTGAGGAGAAATCATCAGAACAGTGGTGACAGCACTATTCACACGTGAAATTACGGGTTGTAATTCAATTACAACCCTGTTTTGTAACTTTTCTTCCTCCCTTCTTAGATTTTTGACCTTTGAACTATGATTTATTGTAATCTTTCCTTCATGCTAGCTTAGATTTTTTATGGGACATGGGGTGTAATCCCCTTGGTTTCTTAATGACTAGAAAACATCAATTTTTGTCATGATAATTTTACTTTTGTGATTGATTGTTCTTTGATTCTCCTTAGTTTTATAAATATCAACATGTTTTAGAATTTTGTGAAATAGACCGAGAGGTTGATTGTTTGAAATTTGGAACTCTAGAAATCATTGAGTTTAGAACTTATCGTAAGAGATTAGGTTTGTTCTTCGAATTCTGATTTTTAGTGAATTTATTGTCATGTTGATAATTTGAATCTAGGGTTGAGTTATTGTGTTAGACTTGATTTGATCTTGCACGAGAGTGAGGATCGAGTCGTCGAAAAACCATAAGTAAAACCTGTGTTGAGTTTCAGGATGCACGAGAGTGATCCTTGAGATTCCACTTGAGATTATTGACTTAGAACTCGGATGCACGAGAGTGATCCTTGAGTTCTTTGTTCAATGATTTACTTATTTTCAGCATTGGATAGATCTTGCACGAGAGTGAGGATTGGTCCTTTGTATGATTGTCTGCGCGAGAGTGAGATGATCCTTTTATGAAGTAAATTAGGTCTTTATCATAATGAAATTAGATTGACTACCTTTATTTCTTTCTAGTCATTACAATCAAGGTGGATGAAACTCTAGTCCCATGTTTATCTATCTGATTTATCTTTCCACCCTTTATATTGCTTACTTGCATTAAAATCGGTCACTTAGCTAATGAGAATACAACTATTTGGTACTTAACAATAAGGTCTCTGTGGTTCGATATCTATTTTATTACTTTGAGTATCCGTGCAGTTGCGGATACAACAAGTTTTTGGCGTCGTTGCCGGGGACCTTTGTTTTGTTAATATCAAAATAGTTGTTAGTATTGCTAGACTAAGTTTTATTTGTTTTACATTTAACTTTGTTTTCTGTTTTTGCAGGTTTTGGATGTCACAAGTTGTGACAGGACTATGATTTTTGAATTTACTTGTGTTTTGTGTTTTGGTGTTTTTTTTATATATTTGAAAAAAAAAATCTAATTGATTGGTGATTAGATAATCTTTTTGTCCTTGATAGATTTGAAAATATGTCTTTTAATCACAGCTCGTGGGCAACTGAAAGAGGTGAGGTATACATGCCACAAGGTAATTCTCTTGTATATCAATTTAACTCTTATATGCATCATTCTAGAACATCTTATTCTCCTGTTAGATGTGATATTTGTGGATGTTTTGATCACGTTGCATCTAACTGCCCAATTTTAATTTCTCCATATTCTAATTCACCCTGGCATCAAGATGATCAATATGATTCTAGATCGTTTTATGATAATTGCACAAACTACACTTCTGAACCATGCTTTGAGAATACTGAAAAATCTAACTTAGAGATAATGTTTGAAAAGTTCATGAGTGCCCAAGCAAAACAAAATGAAGAAATAACAGAGAGTTTTAAACAAATCAATTCTAGGTTGGATGGTATTGTTGCTCACAATAAAATGTTAGAAACTAAGATAGCACAACAAAATTGTTTGTTTGAATTTGATTTGGAAGCTGAAGAAATTGATTTAGAAAATTCCCCCTCTGATTATGATTGTTTTGATATTGAGCCTTATGTGTTTATTAATGAATCTCACTTTGATTTTGATGATTGTAAAATTGATTCTTCTGATAATTTGTTTGTAGAAAACTTTGAGAAAATTAATTTTGAAAAACCCTATTTTGATGAAATTGATTCTTTTGATGTTGTATCATTTATGGTTAAATCTGATTCTTGTAATTCTGAGATAGATTCTTTTGATTCTGATGATGAATTATCTTTGGAAAAACATGAGGAAATTGATTTTAATGATTACTTTCAAATTGATGAATTATCTGATTGTGAGCATGAGGAAATTGAAGAAAATTTGGATATTGCAAATATTGATGAATCTCACTATGATGTTTTGCCCTTATCTTTTGTTGAATCTTTTGATGAATTTGAAAAATTGATTTTTATTGAGGAATCTAAGGTAGAACAGAAAGATTATTATTATGATGATCCAATGCTTGAATATTTTGATAAAAGTCCTATTGTGATTGAAGATTTAAAATTGAAGAAAGGACTTATGATTTTGCTTATTGATAAACATAGAAAGATCATTGAGAATTTTGATTTTGATTTCTACATGTTTAAGAAAGCCACTTTGATTGTGATTCATATGCAATTCTGGATTTTTGGATTAGTGGCTAAACTTTTTGGACAACGGAAAAGGAAAAAATTACATGCTATATACTTTGGTACTGATTCACCTGCTTCACCATGATTTTTCATTTTTGGTCAAGCTAATGACCTAAAAAATTAGCGCTTCTTGGGAGGCAACCCAAGCACTCTATCTTAGCTTAGTTTCTTTTATCCTAATTTATTTTTAGAATTAATTTTTCTATTATTTTTGTAATATATATATATATATATATATATATAATCTGCATTCTTCTTCCTGCAGTTTGCTTATTGAGTAGGTGTTTTCTAGCTGCGATTTTAAGAAACTGGGTTGAAAAAAATTCTGATCTTTGGCACCATCACAAAGTACTCATCTTGTCTATTATTTGGATATTTTTGCTGAATTTTAAAGTCCATGGATTATTCTGAAACTCATGGCATCTTTTCGATTCTGATTAATTTATGTATAGTTTTTTCTGACTGTTCTGACTAGCACTTTTGCCGCAGCTTTTTAAGATGTTTCGATGACTTGAAAACCTAATTTTTCACATGGAATATGAAGTTCGTGTGTTGTTCTATCTTGTGGATGAGTTATTTTCATGATTTTATTTTCTGATCATTTTAGGACACATAGCAACTTTTCGAATCTGATTAACTTTTGTGCAGTTTATACAGTTTTGCAGTTTTGTAATCTGAGTAGCCTTCTTTCTGCTGATGCCTTAAATTCCTGACAGATTTTGATCCTTTGATTTTTATACTTCTGTAAAGAACATATCTTATTCTATTTCATGGTTCTGTCCATTTTCTATTTGGATCATTAAATTTTATTCTAGAGTATGGCTACTTTTCATAAAAAATTCAAAAACTACTTTCTTTGTTTTCTGCCTGTTATTGTTTTTTTTTGTTACTCTAGATTCAGAAATCTTCAAGAGCAACTGTCCTCCACCTCTAGCCACCACTACATCTACCTCTAACATCATTGTTTCCAGCCGTCGACACTGGATTATACCTTCTACAGATTCTTACTTCTTCTACTACCTCTTATTCCATTTATTTTATTTATGCAGTAGACTCTTCCTTAGTGACTGATTTTTTTTGTACAGTACTATCTCTCACACCCACCGGCCGACGATCTCACCTTCAGGATTGTAGTCTCCAGCAGGCCACTAGAGATTACTCACTCTACTATCGGCATCACTATCATCGTTAGCAGCTCTTCAACTAGCATCTATTTCACCCTCTGCTTCTCAGCTGCATCAGCTCTTTTCACCAGCACTCTTCTGGACCATCGATGATATCTCTTATATTCTTTGAGAAAATTATTTTTATTATGATTATTTTTAGAGACTATTTTTTGAACTGAGCCTTATGTACCTTAAATTTTGCAGATAAAATTTTCAAAAGGCACATCTTTGAACCTAGCAGCATCTGCCCCGACACTAATTTTGATCTGAGCCTTATGTATTTTTGGTCAGAACTTGCTATATAGTTTTGTGAGTATTGTTTACACTCTCTTATATTCATGATTATTTCATATGGTTGCATCTTTGATTTGTTATCACTTTACACCCTTTGCATTGTTTGAGCCTTATATGATTATATGGACCAATCACGTTACACTTTTGAGTATGATTATATGAGTTTTCATGCTTCACACCTTTTGCATTGAATTAGAGACTTTTTTTATGGACATGATAAGATTGATAAGTTGATGATATGTTTTTCTTAGATGGGTAGATTTTTCTATAATGATGAATATTCATGCTAATGCCTGTGAATGAAGATATACCTCTTATACTGAATTTATTTCTTTAATATATATCTACTTGTTGAAATTATCCATTGATTGATGCATATGTTTTGGGTAGGTATGTTGTTTGAAGAATGCAATCTAAGAGTGAAACTTCTTTCTTGAATAAAATGAGTATATGAGTGTAATATTTGAATTGATGTAAATTGATTAACCTAGTTGATGTCTGGTTTATCTTACTATTTGTTGGGAAGAGGGAATCCAAGATCCACAAAAAATGGTGAGAGACTCCTCTACTTGGCACTGTGTAAAATTGATAGTAGTACCTAAGAGATGGGTTGAAGTCTATAAAAAAAAGAGAGAGAGAGAGAAGAAAAATAATAACAATGACTCCTCTACTTGGCACTGTGTAAAATTGACAGTGGTACCTAAGACAAGAGTGGAAGTCTAAAATAAAAAGTATGTATCTATGTGGGTATATGCTGAAAAAAAAAGAGAGAGGCAAGAAAAGAGAGATTCCGTGTGGAAAAAGATCTTGGAGACTTTATTTCTGTAAACAAAGGTATGATAGATTTAAACTGAAACAAAGGTGAAATCATAAGACTGAGATTCTTTTTATTATGCGAGTTGCGAAGTTTTATTTGATCAAAGTTGTGGATTTTAAAGATTGATTTCAGAGGATGATGTACTTATTTGAAATTTTATGTAGCTTTTGGTGGAATATTTTATGAGTGATTATATTTTAGAAATTTATTTTTTATAAAAGAGCATATTTTCCATACTTAGCGTTATTCTTTATTTATTTGCTTGAGGACAAGCAAAGTTTGAGCCTTATGTGTTTGATGACACCAAAATTCATAGTATATTTTGTGTCATTTCATGTGTCTTTTTGTGTCATATTTATACTCTTTTGCTTGTTTTTAAGCCTTATTTGTCAAATATTATGGGATCTACACCATTTCTTATTTTTGATTATTTTCATGTTAAAAGTGCTATATTTTGATGGATTTTGAAAGATTTGAGCACACCAATGGATTCCGGATGTCGAAACAAAGCTACCCATCAATTTTCATCAAATTTGGAGCCCATTTGCAAAAATACGGCACTACCGTATTTTCTGGACAATCTCTCACAGTACCATATTTCTTAGCAGACATTTTGGGCGAAATACGGCACCGCCGTATGAAACGTCATGGTACCGTAATTTTCAGCGATTTCAAACAGATTGTTTCAGCAGGAATATGGTACTATCGTAATTTTGAGCGCAACTCTCACGGCACCGTATTTTCTGCCCAGAATTCACAGAAGAAAATACGGCACTACCGTATTTTTGGGAGAAATTTTCATGGTGCCGTATTCCCAGATAATTCTCTACAGAACTCCAGAGGCAAAAATACGGCACTACCGTATTTTGTGGTAAAACTTTCACGTGCCGTATTGGTGGAGGATTGTCGCGAGTTTTTCGAGTCTGATTTTTGCACAGGCCATAACTTTTGATCTAGAAGTCCACATTGAGATCCGAAAGATGTTTCGGACTCATCTTTAAAAGGAGAAGACGCACGAAGTGGAAGGGGAAACGTTTATCCAGTATTGAGGGAGAAATTGACAGAACGGCGCTTAGGGTTGGGCTTCACGCCGAGAGGCGTGGAGAGCACCTCTCACCATGATTTTTACATTGAAACTTGGCCTGGAGGAAAGGAGGACGCTACAGAAGTTTTAGAGCGTTTGGAGTCCGATCGGAGGAGAAATCATCAGAACAGTGGTGACAACACTGTTCACACGCGAAATTACGGGTTGTAATTCAATTACAACCCTGTTTTGTAACTTTTCTTCCTCCCTTCTTAGATTTTTGACCTTTGAACTATGATTTATTGTAATCTTTCCTTCATACTAGCTTAGATTTTTTATGGGACATGGGGTGTAATTGATGAAATGTAAAAATATGATATTTCGGCACCTAATTTTATTATTATTTTAGAGCAAAATGCATGTTTCATCTCATTTATTTATTTAAATGCTTCATATTCTTCAGAACCTTCACTTTTCCTCTGTTTTAATGAAATGTAGGTTTTTGGCCTCAAAATCAATGGAATTTGGAGAATCTGAAGGTATGAGACGATTTCCCATGATGAGATGGAGCTATACGCCAATTTTCATCTCAATCGGAGTCCTCTACATCATACATGGCCATGGGTGTGCATCCATGCATGGCCGTTAATCATAAGTCGCTAGAATTCACTTAACCGAGCCATACACGGGCATGGCCGTGCACCCATGCACGGCCGTGTATCGTTACGCACAGCACGACAGGCATCTGGTATTTTGCCTGTAACTTTCTATTCCGGGCTGGGGATTGGACAAAATTTGGGGAGCACCTTCCCAACTGAGCCATGAACGTTTTGGGAACAAAATCATCAGATTTGGTCAAGCAACGAGAGAGAACGAGGAAAAACGGCGACAGCTTAGGGTTTTGGGGCGATTTCGGGGCGACAGCACTGTTCCGGCGAGATTTCTTCACCGTTCCGACGAAGATCTTCACATCGAGCCTTCTTCCAATCGAGATCTACCTTCTCCCTTGGTTTGATATCATCTTCTTTAGAGATTTGATGTATTTCACGATGTATACACTAGCGTAAACCTACTTTTCGGGATTTGGGCGTAGCCCACTGTATGAATGTTGAATGTTATGATTTGACACATATATTTCTCTATTTATCTTTGTTCTTATTCATGTTTAGGATGTTTTAATTCTTGTTTACATACTGGTCATATGTATGCATGCTTTAGATGTCGAGGGAAGGACTGAGAGGTGAACCTTGACCATCGGAACCCCTAGACTGGACCAGTGATTTCGTGTTGCGAGAGCACTCGAAATCACCTAAGGAACCCTAATCTTTCATAGAACCCAATGGATTCGTATTAACCCGGGTAAGCCACGAGAGTAGGAGATCTGGGTTAAGACGGATACCGGATCGTGTCCTAAGAGGGAACGCGTCTGTACCCTAGGAAAGGTTACCTTGAGAACTTAGATAAAACTTTATTTAAATTGTCAAACCCTAATATTTATGCATGCTTCAGTGTGGTGAAACCTAAAACCCCGAATCTCTCTCATAATCTCAAAACCTCATTTGCTTTGCTCTCTGCGCTGCTTGTTCTTAATCTGCCTTAGTTTAATTACTTGCTCTAGGACATTAGACAATTCTCCCATTAATCATCAACCTAGCTCTCGATTGACTGATTTGTTAGTACTTGACCCTAGTCCCTGTGGGTTCGATCTTTTTATTAAGCGATAGACCGTGCACTTGCGGTAGCAGCCGTCTAGGCCCTATCAGTAATCCCCTTGGTTTCTTAATGACTAGAAAACATTAATTTTTGTCATGATAATTTTATTTATGATAATTTTACTTTTGTGATTGATTGTTCTTTGATTCTCCTTAGTTTTATAAATATCAACATGTTTTAGAATTTTGCGAAATAGACCGAGAGGTTGATTGTTTGAAATTCAGAACCCTAGAAATCATTGAGTTTAGAACTTATCGTAAGAGATTAGGTTTGTTCTTCGAATTCTGATTTTTAGTGAATTTATTGCCATGTTGATAATTTGAATCTAGGGTTGAGTTATTGTGTTAGACTTGATTTGATCTTGCACGAGAGTGAGGATCGAGTCATCGGAAAACCATAAGTAAAACTTGTGTTGAGTTTCAAGATGCACGAGAGTGATCCTTGAGATTCCATTTGAGATTGTTGACTTAGAACTCGGATGCACAAGAGTGATCCTTGAGTTCTTTGTTCAATGATTTACTTATTTTCAGCATTGGATAGATCTTGCACGAGAGTGAGGATTGGTCCTTTGTATGATTGTCTACGCGAGAGCGAGATGATCCTTTTATGAAGTAAATTAGGTCTTTATCATAATGAAATTAGATTGACAGCCTTTATTTCTTTCTAGTCATTACAATCAAGGTGGATGAAACCCTAGTCCCATGTTTATCTCTCTGATTTATCTTTTCACCCTTTATATTGCTTACTTGCATTAAAATCGGTCGCTTAGCTAGTGAGAATACAACTATTTGGTACTTAACAATAAGGTCTCTGTGGTTTGATATCTATTTTATTACTTCGAGTATCCGTGCACTTGCGGATACAACACCTGACATGGTTACTATCTCCGCTGCTGAATATGAACGGCTGCTTCAATCGGCCTCGACTTCTACTGCCGGGTCATCCACGTTCATTGCTGCTTCTATTCCGGTCTTGGGTACAGCTACTCTTGCTTCCTCTGGATCTACTTGGATTGTTGACTCTAGTGCCTCTTATCATATGACAGGTAACCGTACATTGTTTATCTCTCTTTCCACTGATGGGGTTTATCCCCCAGTATATATTGCTGATGGGTCCCTTGTTCCCGTTGCCGGGGTTGGCCCCATTTCTATATCACCCACTCTTACTCTCTCTCATGTGCTGTATACCTTCTTTTCCTGTTAACCTTTTTTCCGTTCGTGCATTTACTTCTCAGTGCCATTGTAGTGTCACTTTTTTCCCTTCTCATTGCTTGTTTCAGGACCTCCGGACGAAGAAGACGATTGGTGGGGGGCCTAGCTGGGACGGTATCTACACTCTCGTTGCGTCTACCTTTCCTCGTGCCCTTTCCTCTGCCGCTGTTTCTCCACTTCTATGGCATCACCGTCTTGGTGATCCATCATCTGCGCGTCTCCAACAAGTCCTGTCTTTACCGTCATCGCCTTCAGTTACCTGTGACGCTTGGAGCTTAGTAAACATCATCGGGCTACCTTGCCATCCGCCACTACTACACGCCACTTACAGCCATTCCATCTCATCCATTCTGATATTTGGGGTCCTAGTCCTATACTTGATCGTGAGGGTCATAAGTACTTTGTCACTTTTATCGATGATTTCTCTCGTTTGTGCTGGTGTTATGTTTTAGTTAAACGGTCTGACGTCTTCGATGTATTTCGCAACTTTTATGCTGAAATTAAAAACCAATTTGGAGTGTCTATTAAAATCTTGCGTTCTGATAATACTTTAGAGTACACTAGTTCTGTTTTCCATTCTTTTTGCACTGATCGTGGCATTCTGCGTGAGACGACATGTGCCTATACTTCTTCTCAGAATGGGGTTGCCGAACGCAAGAATCGCCATCTTCTTGATGTAGCTCATACTTTATTGTTTCACATGCAGGTTCCTCGCTCTTTTTGGCCTGACGCGGTCCTTCCGGCGTCTTTTCTTATCAATCGTGTTCCTACTCCTACTTTGGGCGGTCGCTCGCCGTTTTCTCTTGTTTTTCCGTCTCGCGTCCCTTTCTCTCTCACTCCTCGTGTCTTTGGATGCCTTTGCTATGTTCATGTTTTGGGTTCGAGGGTTGACAAACTTAGTCCTCGGGCTACTCAGTGTGTATTTATTGGATATTCTCGTACTCAGAAAGGCTATCGTTGTTTTGATCCCTCTAGCAATAGGACTTTTGTCAGTGTTGATGTTACTTTTCATGAGTCTCAGTCTTTTTTTCCCTTCACCCCGGGCTCATCTTCCTCTCCGGGCCTCCTTCAGGTTCCAATTATACTACCACCTTCCCCCGTTCCCCCTTCCCCTGCCACTTCCACCCCTTCTGTCGTTCCCTTGTAGGTTTACAGTCGCCGCCCACGGCCTCCCCCCGCGGTCTCTTCTTTACCGGTGGCTCCTGAGGATGATCGTCCCATCGCACTACGTAAAGGCAAGCGCACTTCCTCTAGCTTTCCCATTTCTCACTATGTCTCCCTTGGTCGTTTGTCTCCTTTATATCGTGCTTTTTTGGTTGCTTTGTCATCGTGTTCTCTTCCTACATCTCCTCTACAGGCTATGCTCGTACCTGAGTGGAAGCAAGCTATGGACGCTGAAATGGAAGTTTTACAGGCTCGTCGGACTTGGAGCCTTGTCTCACCCCCACCTGGGGCTCGGGTTGTCCCCTGTCGGTGGGTCTTCACTGTCAAATATAATACAGATGGGTCTATTGCTCGCCACAAGGCCCGTTTGGTTGCTAAGGGCTTCTCTCAAGTCTATGGGCTTGATTATCATGATACCTTCTCCCCAGTGGCTCGTCTTAATTCGGTTCGGTGTTTACTTTCCCAGGCTCTCAATTGTTCTTGGTCTCTTCATCAGATGGATGTTACCAATGCCTTCCTGTATGGTGATCTTTTTGAAAAGGTCTACATGGAGCAACCGCCCGGCTATGTTGCTCAGGGGGAGATGGTGTGCAGGTTACATAAGTCGATCTATGCCCTCAAGCAGAGTCCACGTGCTTGGTTTCAAAAGCTCTCACAAATAATGACATCAGCCGGTTTTTGCCACAATCAAGCTGATCATTCTATATTCGTTCATCGTTCAGAGCGTGGCATCATCATATTAGCTGTTTATGTTAATGATATGCTTCTTACTGGTGATGATATTCAGGGGATTGAGAAAACTAAGCTTCACTTACAATCTCACTTCTCTATAAAAAATCTGGGAACACCGAGATATTTTTTGTGGATCGAGATAGCTTATAAGCGAAACTGCATTTTTATGTCTCAAAGGAAATATGTTCTGGATCTTCTGGAAGAAATTGGGATGAGCGATTGCAAACCAGCTGATTCTCCATTAGTTCCAAATCAAAAGTATAGTATGAATATGGACTCCAAATACGTTGATGCAACACAATATCGAAGATTGATAGGTAAGCTTAATTATCTTACTGTCACGAGACCAGATATCTCCCATGTAGTTGGCATTGTCAGCCAGTTCATACAGCAACCCAAACAATGCCATTGGGATGCTGCTATTCGGATTGTCCAATATATCAAAGGATCTCCAGGTCATGGGTTAAAATACCACAAAAATGAACACACTAGAATTGAGGTATATTCAGATGCAGATTATGCTGGCAATGTCGATGATAGAAAATCGGTCTCAGGTTATTGCACCTATCTTGGTGGTAATCTTGTCACGTGGCACAGTAAAAAACAAAGTGTGGTAGTCAGGTCAAGTTGTGAAGCCGTATACATAGCTATGGCACATGCAGTGTGCGAGATGCTGTGGTTAAGAAACTTTCTACATGAATGTGGGATAGAAAGCCCCAGTCCAATGAGCATGTTTTGTGATAATCAAGCTGCCATCTTCATTGCCAATAATCCAGTTTTTCATGAACGAACCAAACATATTGAGGTAGATTGTCATTTCATCAAAGAAGCCATCAAGAACAATTTGGTTATCACTCCGTATCTAAAGTCTGAAGACCAAATTGCAGATATATTCACGAAGTCTCTGGGGCCAGCTAGACTCGATCAACTCTGTAACAAGCTGGGGCTGATTAATATTTTTGCTCCAGCTTGAGGGAGAGTGTTAGAATAAATGTTAGAATAAGTGTTTTATGGTTTATGTCCTTTGCGGGTTAGGGTTTGGTTATGGATCCATTACCCGTTAATACCTTGTTTATCTTCCTTTGCCTTAATCGTTAATGAATTACGCTGATTCTTACTCTCAACTTTCTACATGGTTTAGCATCTTGATAATACTGCTCAACTAGTCATCGAACACTAGGGGTCTACAAAACAATCGATCGAACCATTGAAGCACAGTTAACCAACCTAACCAAACAGTTCTTTTAATAATCGGTTTTTTCCATATTGATCAATTTTTGACTCTATTAGAGTTCGGGAGTTGGCCAAATTGGCAATTAACCGACCAAACTAGTAATATAATAAAATTTGACATAAAATATTTATTTTTTATTTTTTTGCTCGGCTCTACCTCTAACTTGAACTTGGTTGAGTACTGAGCCACTATGCGTGAGGATTGAAGTGTGACTAAAGAGTGCGCTACCACCAGCCGAGTAGAAGCGAAAAATTGAAAAGTGAAACCCTACGTGTTTCCTTGGATGAAAAAACTCGGAGGAGAGAATGCAACTAGATTCAATGTGTTTTTCATTCTTTCCTCCCAGTTTTCTATCCATGGAAACACAGAGTCTAACATTCAATTGGTCAGCAACCCATGACCTTCAACTATTCCACAATTCTGTCATCTTTGACAGTTTGACACTCATCTTTGACTCATCTGCTTGGTGGCGACAATAAGCCATCTTCTAGACTTTCAATATTCCTCTATCACTCTTCGTCTGATCCCCTTGTAGTCACTAATTCTTCCTCTTCAGTCTTCCCTTAAACCCTAGCCACTAGTTGTCATTGCCTCAGCCACTCGCGCCATCGGCCAATAGGAACAACACCAACATCAAGTCAAGTCACCAATAGCCAACATGAGACAATTCAACAAGGCAACACTACATAAGTACAATGGTAAATTTTATAATAAAGTTTTTGTTATCTTTTACTTATAATGTTATTAGGATTTATAATTGTGTTTATTATTATTAGATGGAGAGTAACTATTCATAATATTATTCTTTCAACTGACACCTACATCTCGTGCTCAGCTTAGTGATCAACAAAAGGATATTACTTCAAACTCTACTTGAAAGATGAGTTGTCATAAGCCTAGTAGAAAACTATCTTGGGTTAGGGAATATTTTATTAAGATTAAGAGTGACAACAAAGAAGAACAAAATCCATTTATAACTATTGTCAAGTTTCAATTAGTTGCCTTATATCAAATGGTACCAATGGCATGAGCAATCATTAAGGCAGGTGCAAGAAGTACCCAATTAATGCAAATAAGTATCAGAAATACCTTAGAAATAGTTGCTCAATTAAATAGAAAAGATGATGCAAGTAAAGGTACAATTACTCCTCATACTTTTAACCAAGGAAATTGCAGGAGAGCACTATCTAAGATGATTATTATTGATGAGTTATCACTTAAGTTTGTTGAATATGAAGGAGTTCATGATTTTTATAGATTTATGCAACTAAGATTTGTTGTTCCTTCATGTTCAACTATTACTAGAGATTGTTATGAATTATTTCTTGAAAAGAAAAAGGTATTGTAAACAATTTTCAGTAAATTGTCATCATTTGTTTGCATTATAACTGATACATGGACAACTTGTCATAATTTGAGCTACATTGGTCTTATTGCTTATTTTATTAATGATAATTGGCAATTTCATAAAAAGATAATTATTTTTTGCTAAGTTTTTAGCTATACTAGACTAGTACAATAATTGAGCGAGCAATTAGAAAATGTTTGTTTGACTCGGGAATAGATAAATTATAATGTGACTAGGGATAAGGCAAGCTTAAATGATTTGGGTATTGCTCACATACAAAAAATACTTGATAATTGGAAAGGTAGTATCTTGCAAGCTACGCATTTACATCTGTGATGTAGCTTTACATATGAGATGCATTTTGAATTTTATAGTGAAAGAAGGATTGAAGAAAATTGATAAGTTAATTGGGAGAATTTGATGGAAGATCTTCTCTACAAGATGGAAAAGTTTCAAAACTTGTGTTGAAAAAGAGAAAATAAAATGCTATAGCAATGTTTGTAAGATGTTGAGTAGGTGGTGAAGAAACCCCTTTCAAGAGGGGGGCGAAACCCTAAGTAGGCGCATATCATGAATTGCGCAAGGAAGCATAGGGTTTGTTGGGATCTTTTGCATGCCATATGATCAACATCATAACTTGTATAGATAAGAAGTAATTCATACCATAGCCATGAGTGGATGGCGACTTGGAAGTAAAGATCGAAGGGGATCTTCTCCAAAGAAGACACACACCAAAGTGATGAAGACTTCCTTCTTGCGCACCTCTTGTGCTAGCAAAAGTGCCAAGTTGTCCTTGTGTGGAGAAGATGAGATCTTTGCTAGGGCGATGAAGCTCTCACACTTGCTTGCGTGAACTCCCCTCTACACGAGAGTGGATCGGCCACACAAAATCAGAACCGAAATGCGTTTTGGCGTTTACAAGTTAAGTGGCGTTACATGACTTCCAATTATGGAAAGTCATGAAGCCATGCGCTTAAATCCATGCAAACCGCCCAAAAACGCTTTCATCATGAACCATGCGTTCACACATGTGTGAACCGGTTCAATCCAACGGTTCAATGCGTTTGGTACAAAGACCAAACCAAACCAGCCCAAGCCATGGTCTAGATCTCTCTGAACCAAATGGTTCAAGATCTAACCGTTCATCTCTTGATGCCTTTGATCTCACCGATCTAGCATCACTACTCTCGATCGAAGCTTACCGATCTCATGCCCTAATCAATCAAACATGACCAGACCAGATCTCACTTACAATCAGAGTTCAAACTCCTTTAAACTGAATCAAAACAATTCAGTCCACACGATCTGACTCAAGAAAGCCATATCACCAAATTGTGTGACCCTGAGGGTTTCCTTTAAATGTCGGTAACGATAACTTACGTTATCACGACCAGTGAGGGGTATCTAGCAACACATCACTGTCTCCCGATATAAAGGAAAAAGTCTTCCAAGACTACACCCAAACCACAGCACAAGTGTGAATCAACTTCACAAGGCATGCATGTATCCTTTGCCTACTGGATGTTCTTATTGGACAAGCGGGTCAAGCTTGTAACTCCAATATGATGAGCATGATCAGATCAGATGAACATAGTCACCTGGGTATGGCCATACACTTTCACAATCATCTCATCTAGGGGGCCCCTATAGAACATCTCACTCCTTCAACAAGGAGACGGCAATCCTATATCTATCACTAGTGCCCTAACCTGAATCATAATCATTATCCAAGATAGTCTATAACCATTATATTTCAAATGATATTGAACTACCTCAAAACAATGACAATCATCATTTAGAAACACAAGTGATCTCAAGTCAAAGGACATGTGCCACTTGATGCAAACAAGGATTATTCACATTGTGACAAGCAATTGAATATCCTAGTAGGGTCTGTCCAGTACATCCAATGCACCCATGAGTCTACATCTTATTCCATGCTCGAAGCATCCTATAAGATTAGAACACATATTAGTCTCAATCATATCAAGGCTGTCTCATGTTCACCAAGATATCTCGACTAAGGACATTACAGCATGTCAGCCTAGCTAAACAGCATTGAGACATTATTCAGAAGCACACTTATTGCAGCAGACAATGTAACATACTGAATAACAACCATTGCCTTTATAAACATAAGAGTTTATATACATGATGCTGATAGAATCCCAAGGCCTCAAACATTAGCCTTAAGGGCATACCCCAACAATCTCCCACTTGCACTTAATCTAATGGTTGAGAAATCTCAAACCCATATTATTACAGTGCTTCTCATGCTTCTGCTGCGCCAGAGGCTTGGTAAGCGGGTCAACCAGATTGTCGTCTGTATGAACCTTGCAGATTTTGATCTCGCCTCGATCAATGATCTCCCGGATCAAGTGAAACCGTCTCTGTATGTGCTTGGACTTCTGGTGCGACCGTGGTTCCTTTGCTTGTGCTATAGCTCCAGTGTTATCACAGAAGATAACCAAAGGATCTGCACTCGAAGGAACAACACCAAGTTCCTGAATGAACTTACGAATCCACACTGCCTCCTTGGATGCTTCCGAGGCTGCAACATACTCGGCTTCTGTTGTGGAATCAGCAACAGTTGACTGTTTGAAACTTTTCCACACCACTGCTCCACCATTCAAGCTAAAAACATAGCCTGATTGCGATCGGAAATCATCCTGGTCCGACTGGAACGAAGCGTCAGTATATCCTTCAATACTGAGTTCTTCCTGACCACCATATATCAAGAACATATCTTTGGACCTCCGCAGATATTTTAAAATGTTCTTGACCGCAATCCAGTGTGCCTGACCTGGATTACTTTGGAATCGACTGGTCACGCTTAACCCGTAAGCAACGTCTGGGCGAGTACACAACATCGCATACATAATGGACCCAATAGCCGAAGCATAAGGCGTATTGTCCATTTCATCTTTCTCAGTCTGTGTTTGTGGACACTGACTCTTTGAAAGATTCAGACCATGTCTGACTGGAAGATATCCTCTTTTAGAATTCTCTAAATGAAATCTCTCCAGGACTTTATCGATGTAAGTACTCTGGCACAGCCCGAGAAGCCTCTTAGATCTATCCCTGTAGATCTTCACACCTAATACATAGGCTGCTTCTCCTAGATCTTTCATCTGAAAACATTTTCCTAACCATGCCTTAACAGCATGCAGTTCAGGAATATCGTTTCCAATGATTAAGATATCATCGACGTAGAGGACTAGGAAAGTAATCACGCTCCCACTAAACCTCTTATATACACACGGGTCATCTTCGTTCTTGATGAAACCAAACTCAGAGATTGATTCATCAAAACGAATATTCCAGCTTCTAGATGCTTGTTTAAGTCCATAAATGGACTTCTTTAACTTGCATATTTTATGACGATCTGATGGATTAGTGAAACCTTCAGGTTGTGTCATATACACATCCTCATCCAGTTTTCCATTAAGGAAAGCGGTCTTCACATCCATCTGCCAGATCTCATAATCGTAATATGCTGCTATCGCGAAAAGAATCCGAATAGACTTGAACATGGCTCCAGGAGAGAAAGTTTCATCATAATCTATCCCGTAGATTTGTTTGAAACCTTTCGCTACTAGCCTGCCTTTATAGGTAACCACGTTACCATCCATGTCAATCTTCTTCTTGAAGATCCATTTACAGCCTATAGGAATTACTCCCGGAGGCGGATCAACCAAATCCCAGACTTGGTTATCTGACATGGAGTCCATTTCGGCTCGCATAGCTTCAAGCCATCTAGCTGACTCCGGTCCACTGACCGCATCCGCATAAGTAAGGGGCTCATCATTATCAATGATGTAGACTCCGTCATAGCGCTCAGGCTGTCGACGGATCCTTCCCGATCTTCTCGGTTCCCGTGATATCTGAGCCTCAGGTTGTTCAGTAACCTGATCTACCGGCTCAGGCTCATCCAACTGTGCTTGACTACTTTGTCCTTCCTCTGGATTCTCATCCAGCTTTATTTCTCTCCCACTGGCCTCTTGCAGAAGAAACTCCTTCTCAAGAAAAATGGCCGTCCGAGCAACAAATACCTTGTTCTCTTTGGGATCGTAGAAATAATAACCCTTAGTTTTCTTAGGGTAACCGACAAAGATACATTTCTCAGATCTGCTCTCTAGTTTCCCAGAGGCGAGCTTTTTGACATAAGCCTCGCAACCCCAGATCTTTATAAATGTCAAGCTCGGCTGTTTCCCATACCATAGCTCATATGGTGTCTTTGAAACTGCCTTGGATGGCACTCGGTTTAGTACCTTTGCAGCTGTTTCCAGTGCAAAACCCCAAAAGGAGTAAGGTAGAGTAGCCTGACTCATCATAGAACGAACCATATCCAGTAAGGTTCTGTTCCTCCTCTCGGACACACCATTCCATTGTGGTGTTCCTGGCGGAGTGAGCTGTGAGATAATCCCACACTCCTTCAGATAGTCAGTAAACTCTCGACTTAGGTATTCTCCACCTCGATCAGAACGAAGTGCCTTGATATTTCGGCCTAGCTGATTCTGTACTTCATTCTTGAACTCTTTGAACTTGTCAAAAGATTCACTCTTATGTCTCATCAGATAGACATACCCATATCTACTGAAATCATCAGTAAAGGTAATGAAGTACGAATAGCCACCTCTGGCATGTTTACTAAATGGCCCACACACATCACTGTGTATAAGGTCAAGTAAACCTGAAGCCCTTTGACCTTTGTGAGGAAAAGGAGCCTTCGTCATTTTACCTATTAAACAAGCTTTGCATGTATCAATCTCCTCATAGGAGAATGATCCCAGCAGTCCATGATCATGCAACCGCTTAATGCGCTTCTTGTTAATATGGCCTAAACGACTATGCCATAGCAAGGTGCTGTCATCAGCATACTTGGCTTTCTTATTATCAATGTTTTGTATAGAATATTCCATGTCCAACATGAATAACCCATTGTTAATTGAACCAGTAGCATAAACAATATTATCAAGAGTAAGATAACACTTTGAAATCTTGCATTCAAAGGAAAACCCTTTCCTGACAAGAGCAGGAATAGAGATAATATTTTTGGTAATACTGGGTACAAAGTAACAATTGTTTAATTCTAATACAATGCCAGATGGTAATGAGATGTAATAATCCCCTACAGCAACAGCAGCAACCCGTGCCCCGTTTCCAACTCGTAGGTCCACCTCATGCTGTCCCACCTGTCTTCTTCTCTTGAGTTCCTGTACATTTGAACAAATGTGAACTCCACATGCAGTGTCCAACACCCATGAAATAGAAGAAGAAGATATCATGACCTCAGTCACAAATATACCTGAGCCAGAAGCGATGCTTCCCTTCTTGTCTCCTTGGAGCGCTTTACAGTCCTTTTTCCAGTGACCCAGCTGGCCACAGTGGAAACACCTGTTGTCCTTCGACCGCTTCACCTTTTGTTTCAGAGCCTTGCTGTAGTTCTTGACAGGGGCCTTGCCCTTCTTCCCCTTCTTCTTGTTCCTGGAGGGGAACATCAAGACAGAGGTTGAAGGCTTTCCCTTCAGAGTTTCCTCCGTAGTCAAGAGCATATTCAGCAACTCTGCCGGAGTACAATCGATTTTGTTCATATTAAAGTTAATAATGAACGCATCGAAAGAAGGCGGGAGAGACTGCAGAATAATGTCTACAGCAAGCTCTATCTTGGGTTAGGGAATATTTTATTAAGATGAGTTGTCATAAGCCTAGTAGAAAACTATCTTGGGTTAGGGAATATTTTATTAAGATTAAGAGTGACAACAAAGAAGAACAAAATCCATTTATAACTATTGTCAAGTTTCAATTAGTTGCCTTATATCAAATGGTACCAATGGCATGAGCAATCATTAAGGCAGGTGCAAGAAGTACCCAATTAATGCAAATAAGTATCAGAAATACCTTAGAAATAGTTGCTCAATTAAATAGAAAAGATGATGCAAGTAAAGGTACAATTACTCCTCATACTTTTAACCAAGGAAATTGCAGGAGAGCACTATCTAAGATGATTATTATTGATGAGTTATCACTTAAGTTTGTTGAATATGAAGGAGTTCATGATTTTTATAGATTTATGCAACTAAGATTTGTTGTTCCTTCATGTTCAACTATTACTAGAGATTGTTATGAATTATTTCTTGAAAAGAAAAAGGTATTGTAAACAATTTTCAGTAAATTGTCATCATTTGTTTGCATTATAACTGATACATGGACAACTTGTCATAATTTGAGCTACATTGGTCTTATTGCTTATTTTATTAATGATAATTGGCAATTTCATAAAAAGATAATTATTTTTTGCTAAGTTTTTAGCTATACTAGACTAGTACAATAATTGAGCGAGCAATTAGAAAATGTTTGTTTGACTCGGGAATAGATAAATTATAATGTGACTAGGGATAAGGCAAGCTTAAATGATTTGGGTATTGCTCACATACAAAAAATACTTGATAATTGGAAAGGTAGTATCTTGCAAGCTACGCATTTACATCTGTGATGTAGCTTTACATATGAGATGCATTTTGAATTTTATAGTGAAAGAAGGATTGAAGAAAATTGATAAGTTAATTGGGAGAATTTGATGGAAGATCTTCTCTACAAGATGGAAAAGTTTCAAAACTTGTGTTGAAAAAGAGAAAATAAAATGCTATAGCAATGTTTGTAAGATGTTGAGTAGGTGGTGAAGAAACCCCTTTCAAGAGGGGGGCGAAACCCTAAGTAGGCGCATATCATGAATTGCGCAAGGAAGCATAGGGTTTGTTGGGATCTTTTGCATGCCATATGATCAACATCATAACTTGTATAGATAAGAAGTAATTCATACCATAGCCATGAGTGGATGGCGACTTGGAAGTAAAGATCGAAGGGGATCTTCTCCAAAGAAGACACACACCAAAGTGATGAAGACTTCCTTCTTGCGCACCTCTTGTGCTAGCAAAAGTGCCAAGTTGTCCTTGTGTGGAGAAGATGAGATCTTTGCTAGGGCGATGAAGCTCTCACACTTGCTTGCGTGAACTCCCCTCTACACGAGAGTGGATCGGCCACACAAAATCAGAACCGAAATGCGTTTTGGCGTTTACAAGTTAAGTGGCGTTACATGACTTCCAATTATGGAAAGTCATGAAGCCATGCGCTTAAATCCATGCAAACCGCCCAAAAACGCTTTCATCATGAACCATGCGTTCACACATGTGTGAACCGGTTCAATCCAACGGTTCAATGCGTTTGGTACAAAGACCAAACCAAACCAGCCCAAGCCATGGTCTAGATCTCTCTGAACCAAATGGTTCAAGATCTAACCGTTCATCTCTTGATGCCTTTGATCTCACCGATCTAGCATCACTACTCTCGATCGAAGCTTACCGATCTCATGCCCTAATCAATCAAACATGACCAGACCAGATCTCACTTACAATCAGAGTTCAAACTCCTTTAAACTGAATCAAAACAATTCAGTCCACACGATCTGACTCAAGAAAGCCATATCACCAAATTGTGTGACCCTGAGGGTTTCCTTTAAATGTCGGTAACGATAACTTACGTTATCACGACCAGTGAGGGGTATCTAGCAACACATCACTGTCTCCCGATATAAAGGAAAAAGTCTTCCAAGACTACACCCAAACCACAGCACAAGTGTGAATCAACTTCACAAGGCATGCATGTATCCTTTGCCTACTGGATGTTCTTATTGGACAAGAGGGTCAAGCTTGTAACTCCAATATGATGAGCATGATCAGATCAGATGAACATAGTCACCTGGGTATGGCCATACACTTTCACAATCATCTCATCTAGGGGGCCCCTATAGAACATCTCACTCCTTCAACAAGGAGACGGCAATCCTATATCTATCACTAGTGCCCTAACCTGAATCATAATCATTATCCAAGATAGTCTATAACCATTATATTTCAAATGATATTGAACTACCTCAAAACAATGACAATCATCATTTAGAAACACAAGTGATCTCAAGTCAAAGGACATATGCCACTTGATGCAAACAAGGATTATTCACATTGTGACAAGCAATTGAATATCCTAGTAGGGTCTGTCCAGTACATCCAATGCACCCATGAGTCTACATCTTATTCCATGCTCGAAGCATCCTATAAGATTAGAACACATATTAGTCTCAATCATATCAAGGCTGTCTCATGTTCACCAAGATATCTCGACTAAGGACATTACAGCATGTCAGCCTAGCTGAACAGCATTGAGACATTATGCAGAAGCACACTTATTGCAGCAAACAATGTAACATACTGAATAACAACCATTGCCTTTATAAACATAAGAGTTTATATACATGATGCTGATAGAATCCCAAGGCCTCAAACATTAGCCTTAAGGGCATACCCCAACAGGTGGAACTCTACATATTTAACGTTGGAAACAACTATTAAATTTCAAAAAACTTTTGAGTTACTAAATGCACAAGATGGTAAGTTTAATGAGGAATTAGCAAAGAAAGGGATACCAATTGAAAGTGATTGGGAGTATGCTCATAGCTTTTTACCATTCTTGAAAATTTTAGATGATGCTACTTTTAAGATTATCTGGTACATTATATAGCATTAGTGATTTGTATGTTCAAAAAATTTATAGGCTTTGCATGATTATTTCTAAATACTACAATAATGATAATGCTAGTTTGAAGTTGATGGCATTGAATATGAAAGTTAAACATGACAAGTATTGGGCTAATATTGACAAGATTAATGAGATGCTATTTATTGTAGTTTTTGATCCAAGTTATAAATTGAAATATGTGACATGGGTTATTAGTGAATTATATTCAAAGGAAGATGCTATGAATGTGCAAGGTAAGATGAAAACAACTTTATCTTCTATAAATGAATTTTATGCTTCTAGTTAACCACTTGCAAATTCTAAAAAGCAATGATATTAAACAAAGAAGTCAATTGGGAATTAATGTTGTGTTTATTTGGACGAAAAACTAGAAGAAAAGGATGAAAAATGCATTAAATCTAGACATATTTGCCTCTAGATTCAATGCATTTTTCATCTTTTCCTTCTAGTTTTCCGTCCAAATAAACACAATATAAGGATCTGCTAGCTTGTGGTGATTATATGAAATAATGTACAGGGAGCAAATAGGTGGTCAAGAAGCATTTGATTAAAAAAGACTGAGTTGGATAAGTATTTACAAGAAGATTCTAAAGATTGCAACAACAAATCTAAATCTTTTGATATCTTAATTTGGTAGAAAATAAATCATCTAAGATACCCATACTATCTTTGATAGTTAAGGATGTGTTAGCTATTTTGGTTTCCCCAATTGCTTATGAGACAACTCTTAGTACTAGTAGTCATGTACTCAATTCATTTCATAGCCCGCTAACGCCAAAGATGGTGGAAGCTTGCTAACTCCAAAGATTGGCTCTATACTTCATAAAGCCCTATATATATCAAGGAGTCTTTAGATGATATCGAAAAAATAGAATCACATAAATTGTATTGAATTTAAATTTTATTTCATGAACCATTGATATTTATGAAAATTGATATTTATTTATTTTATTTTTATTGCAAAATTATCAATTGGACCTCAAGTGGATAGATTTGACAATGCAATTGATAAATTCATGGTCCATGGATGAAGAGTTAAAGACATGAAGCATTGAAATTTTTACTTACTTTCAAATTTGCAATGCTTATTTGTTAACTTGTTGTCTTGTTGATTGAATAACTGTTGACTTATTGACTTGTTGTAATGATGAATGATGATGACTATTGTAATTTGGATTATTTGACATTTTGGTTTAGGAGTATGCTACATCATTGCATGCCTAGTGAGTAGTGACATATTTTGGTTTATGATGTGAACTTGTCATTAGTGACAATTTTTTGACCTTTTAAGTTTTAAAATGGTTTGTTATTTTAAATGTCCATTATCATACATTTTGTGTTCTATATGTGAAGAGCAAAGTGCTAAGATGTTGACTCTTGACATGTGTTTTAATAGGTGAAGTGTATGTATTTGATATTTGTGTTTGTATCTTAAATGATGTATTTTAGGGTCAATGACATCATTTGACCAAGCAAAGCAGGCTTCGTTTTTGCTCTTTCTACACGGGCTTGGGCTTCCTTTCGGCCCAACAGGCTTCAGTCCGGCCCGCTGGTCCATGGGCCTGTCCTGTTGGTCCAAGGGCCTAACACTAGCTAAGCAAATCGAATACGACGTAAGCGAACGATCGGAAAGTGTACGGATTCAGAGAGAGAGATTGGGACTAGGGTTTTATCCACTTAATTTCTATGACTAGATAGTAATAAGGGTTCATTAGTCTATTCTTAACATGATAAAGATGAAATTTACTTATAAAGAAATTGTCTCGCTCTTGCGACAACAATTTACAAAGAGTAACCCTTGCTCTGGTGACTGATTATTCGATGTTAAAAATGAGTAAACCTTGACAAAGAGATTTAAAATCACTCTCGTGCATAACTCTCAGTGCCCAACAATCCAATACCTAATCTCTTAGTATATTTTCATGTCTATCTCAATAATATTTCCTAGATCAGATTATCAACAAGAATTATACTTTCAAAAATCAAGAATCAAGAACAAACCTAATCTCTTAGCATAAGTTACTAAATCATAATTTTAGGGTTTCAAGTTTTGCAAATTACTTTTCAGTATATATTACAAAACTCTAAAACATGTTGAAAATCAAAACAGGCAAAGATTAAAGACATTAATTACTTAAGTAAAATTATCATATCAAAGAATATTCTGACGTAATAGAAATTATCTAGTCATTAAGAAATTAAGAAGATCTCACCCCTTGTCCCAAAGAGTTTTTACGCTAGCATGATAGAAGAATACATCTCAGAAAAAATTGGAATTCAAAGAGAAGAGGAAATAATGTTACTGAATATAGGGCTGTGACAATATTACAGCCTGTAATTCTTGTGATGAACAATGCAACGCTCGCGTTTTCTTTGATTTCTCCTCCGATTGAACTCCTTTTGCTCTAAAACTTTCTGTGTGTGTTCTCCTTCCTCAAGCGTAGCTTCCTTGCACATTTTGTGCCTGATGATGATCTGTGCACCTCCGAGTAATGAACCCTAGGGCAGCGACGGACTCTGCGATTTATCTTTGAATCGTGGATAAAAATTGGGGCTTCTTATTCTGAAATCTTCGCCTCTTCTTATAGATCACTCCCCTTCTTTCGATTTTTGAAATGGTGGTTTAAATCGTCCGAAATCATCATCGCAAGAATCGGCTACAGTAACTCCGGAAGACTTGGGCAAACGCGGCCATCTGGGTTACAATTATGGCCCGTGAAGATAATTATGGTAGTGCCGTAATTTCTTCTGTGAAAAAAATTGGAAGAATTACGAGCTGTAATAAACACTATGGTAGTGCCGTGATTTATCCTTCATGCTTTAAATCTGGTTTGACGAGATTACGGCCGTAATATTAATTACGGCAGTGCCGTATTTCTCTCTGGACAAAAATCTCTTAAAATTACGACAGAGGAAATAAAATACGATAGTGCCATGGTTTAGTCTGTAAATCCAGTAAAACCATGGTCTGTAATTAAAATTTCGGCACTGCCGTAATTTTGAGGAATACTCTCATTGGTTTAAAATTCGTCGTTTAATCTTCTCTTGATGATTAGGATTTGCCTATGCACTCAGATTGCTCTAAAACACATTAAAATGATGTCTTTTACCAGAAATTGATCAAAAACCAGAGAAAATGTAGATTCCAAAATACTTGGTGAATAAGGCATAAAAAAAAAAGCAATATAGCATGAATATGACTCAAAAAGTCTAATTAATTAATACAAAATATACTATAGATTTTTGAGTCATCAGGTATCTACTCTGACACATCCGGTGGCACACTCGTAAGAATGATCCTGCATAGCAAGGGAAATCGTTTTCGGGCAATGCTTCGACTGTTAATTAAATTTTAAAATTGCCCAAGGTTTCCCAACACATGAAACTCTACTAGAAGAGATATAGTAAACTAGGTCTTGAACTATAACTCTTTTAACCCAGCTTTGATCAGTGCACACATGATACAATTAACTGTGACGTCGGATTGCACATTTTTGTCGTGCATGAGTATCTTGTGTTCATGTGAGTTTACTAGAATTGTCATGTTTCTAGTCCACAGCTGTATACGAAAATTCATATACAGAAGATCCCCTATGAGGAAATATGTAGAATCACTTCTTTGGATATACCTTCGGGTCTCTTTTAGAGTCAGACTCTTCCCCACTCTACATAAGAGTACTAAAGCACCTTAAGAATGAGGTATTGGAGACTTTATATATAACTCTAATAAACACCATAGTATTTTTATAATATTTATGTTGTACTCCTTAGCCAACCATCAGCTTGTTATTACCTATTGAATCTCTTTTCATGGCCAACCTATCACGGAGGTTGCATTGCCACTCTAGGAGAATTCATTATAGACTAATCCTCATTCACTTAGATGCAGCTAGGAACTTAGTCCTGGATAAGGCTTAGTTGTACTCAATCTTTACAAAAAAAAAATAACCACAATCTTTTGAGTTAAACCTTTTATAGACATATATTTGATATGGCTACGCTTCTGCATATTAAAATCCAAATATGTTCATGATCATGACAGTAAATGATAAATTATTTACACATGCATTTTTAATAAATTTGTAGAAATACGGCTAAACATGCAATTCTACAAATAAAGTAAGGGTAAAGATAAGACCACTTAATTAAATCAAGCCACCACATTTTAGCCTTCACAGTTTTATTTTTTTAAATTGTATAAAATATTTGTCCAATTATTTAATGAGCATTTATTATATTTAAACTTAATTTTCTCTTTTAGGTTTATGATGTATTAACCTTACTAAGGCACCTCCTACATTTTAAGCCTTAACTTATAACCTTTTCAAAGTTTATTGGGAGTGACTTCTTTATCTCATAAAGTGTTTTGATTATCTACAAAATAATCTCTTAATTTATAAGAATTATTCTTATTGAATTATAAATTATGTTCAATTTGTCCATTATGTACATTATGAATGTTGTGTAACTTATGTTTTTCAATATAATTAGTGTCTATTTAATGTTTACTTATTTCACTAATAAGTAATTATTTGATCATATCAATGTATTATGTGTCACAAACATGTCACTATATACTATCACATTATCATATACATCATGAATTAAACATATTAAGTATTTGAGATTAATTAACTAACATGAATTATGCTTTTAACAATATTTGAGAATTATAAATCTTCCTCATATATCGTAAACATATGCAATTACTAACAAGTAATGCATAATATATTAATAATTTAGTTCAATCAAATAATTTAAGAATATGAGCAAGTTATAGAATTGATTTCAAGGAAACTCCCTATAGCCATTTTTTATGCACTTTTAATTGTGTAAAATAAAATATATGATATACCAAATTAAGGATAGAATGATAAGCCCATTGGCTAGGCGCGTGCGAAGAATGGGCGCATCGTGGAGCATGCGGGAACACGAGCCTCGCGACCGCGTCCTTGGTGTCACGCCCCGGTCGGATCGGTCCAAAAACAACGCTTATCTGTTGTCTCAGAGCCGTCCGGCGGAACACCGGAACGAGATCGCGCTAGGGTTTCCAGACCGAATTTCGTCCCCAAACTCGAAACCCTAGTTCACGCTCACTTTTTATCCCTCAAATTACAATTCACTCAAGGAAAGGATTGGAAACCCTAACCCTAATTCGAGAAATCCGGAAAATCAAAAATACCTTAAATTGATTTTGACCCGAGAGTCAAAATCACCGAAATAATTCAATTTTACTGTTCCAACTCGGCCGCCGAATCGTTCGTGCTGACGTCACGCTGACGTCAGCCGACGATTAATTCTTCGCCGCGAACTCGTTTTCCCCAATGACGTCACGCTGACGTCGGCACGCGAAATCGATTTCTATTTCGAATTCGCGCCGCCAATTTTGACCGCCGCTGCGTTGACTTGCCTCGAAACGAACGCCTGCTACAGTCGTCGTCTTCGTTCGAAAGCCCGTCGCTTTCTTCCGTTCGTCCGAAGCCGAGCGCCGCCTGCGTTCGTTAACACCTCGTTCGTTGGAGAAGGAAGAAGGCCGACAAGGGAGAGACGTCGCCTACGTCTCAGCCTCGTCGCCGACCGGAGACAGCCGCCTGCTGTCGGAAGACGTCGCCGGATTTAGGAACAGGGGAAGGACGTCGGAAAACAAGGGGAAGCTCGCCGGATTCGGAAAGGGAAAATCTTCACTTTATTCTTCGTAAATCAAAGCTACAAAAACCCTCTCTTATTCTCGTCTCTGTTCCTCACGTCGGCGGCGAGAGTCGCCGCCGTTACACGCTCTCGAAACTCTTCTCAACGCTCGCTCCCTTCGTTCGCTGGTCACTCGTCCATCCTCTCCCTTTCGCTCGATTCGCCTCGAGCTTTATAGAGTAGATGTAGAGGCGCCGTCCGCAGCCGCACGCGTCCGGTTGTTCCGTTGTCGTCCGCGTCCTTCGCGCGGATCTCGCCTCCGAGCTCGAGTGCTCACCGCATGGACCGCCTCTTCCTCGCGCCCGCCCGCTTCGCTCGTTGCCCGCGTCCAGCAGCCGCGTCCGAGAACTCCGCTCCTCCGCGAGCTCCGTCGCCCAGCCGATCTGCTCGCGTTCGAAGCTCTGTATTGGAGTCGCTTCTCCGCACGACGCTCGTGCCGTCCGCGTCGCGTGTGATCCCACGCGTTCGCTGCGTCCGTGCGTGATGACAACGCCGAAGCCGAGTCAACATCTTCGTTTGATTTCGGCGTTGACCGGCCGAAATCACATTGCTCTTCGAGTTTGGTTACGGGCTTGGGCTTGGGTTCGGCCCACCCCCTCTGGGCTGAACCGGGGAGCCCAGGGCCTAACACTTGGGGCGATTTTTTGATTGAACCCATATGCATTGTAGGCGCGTGCAATGCATGTGCCACGCGGGTTTGTCGGTGTGATGCTTTTGCACCATCAGGCGGGTTCAAGGCGATGAACCTGCTTCCGTGGACTTGGGGCTACGTGGGTCCGAATCCACACAGACGGATTCACAAAATCTGAACAGTTTCCTGTCGGCGCAGCGCTTACCTGCTAGGGTTTGATCTTAGCACTGCACAGTAATTTGTACAGGTAAATTAATGCAGTAATTAATACAAGATCTTCACAAAATTGAGATGCGCACTTAATTAAAATATGACTTAGTTCACTTCATGAGCTTAAAACAAATTGCCCTAGTCTAGAATGTTTAAGGTAAACTAGGGTTTTATTAAAACTTAATATCTTCGTCAAGGTATAAATCGTAACCCAAAACTATTCCTAATTGACAACAAATTAATTCAATCTGATAATGGTTTTATCATATGTCAATACAACTCTTTCTTATTAGATTCTCAAGATTCATATAGAGAGAGCAGGAGACATTTTAGACTATTATTAGTATTAAATAAATATAAAGAAATATAAATTAAATACTTAGCAAGAATGAGTCTTTAACGAGATACACCCGCGGCCACGACCCATTCAACTTAGGTAAATGGATTTAACGCCTTTGAGAAGCTCCAAAGAGCAGGGGATAAAAAAAATCCTTATAAACCCAAAGTCTCCCTTTCTGGTCTTTCTATATGGAACTTAAGGGGACTTTAGGGTTTTTGCTAGCAAAACACCAATGATCCCACACAAAAATTCAAATTAATATAATAAAATTAAAAAAAATTGTTGCTCAACATTTATTATGTGATCAAGGAAAAACAATGCTCAACACACTTAGTGTGAGACCCTGGGTATACTGGGGTTATACCCCAGCCCATCCCATGGACTCAGCGGGGTTCTGAGGAGGGATGGAGGAGTCTGACGGGGAGTTAGGCTGGTGTTGCAGTGAGCCTACTAGTGGAGTTAGGTTACTGACACTGTGTTGAGTATGTTTTTGCAGGTACATCGACACATCTATCCTTAGGCATGGCCTGGGGGTGCTTTGGAGTGCTAAGGAGACACTTTGGAGTTTTGGAGCATGGTTAACTTAACCATGGTTAGTTTAACCATGGTCAGCTTAACCATGGTCACTGGACATGAACCCAGGTTCGATCGGGGTTCAATTCTGAGACCTAGGGGCTGATC
The DNA here is from genome assembly GCA_027563935.2 of Costus lasius. Classification (NCBI taxonomy): domain Eukaryota; kingdom Viridiplantae; phylum Streptophyta; class Magnoliopsida; order Zingiberales; family Costaceae; genus Costus; species Costus lasius. The sequence continues at coordinate 97,881,311 of CM050454.1, forward strand.
TAAGTGGCCTAGGGCATCAAGGAATATTCTTGAAATCTTGTTTAAGTGTGCACATGTTTATCATGTGGCAACTTATGGACAAGATCCAATAAGGTTCGAAATTGAGGATCCAATAAGGGGTTATTGGACTTTCTCTTCATAACCGCTTGGATCCATCATGGAGGCGAATTCAAAGGCTTGGGCGGACATGAGGCTTCATGACTTGGTCTTCCATGGTTCGGCCAAGATTGGTTCAAACTTGTGGAGGAGTTTGAACTCCACCGAAATAGGAGGGAGCTTCCTATTCTTCCTCCATGGCGCGGCTACACTTGAATTGGAGTTTGAATTGGCGATTGGGGACTGCCCTATAAGATGGGGTGCTTGGCGAACTTGAAGGGGCGGGATCAACCCTTACTACGTCGAGGTGCTGCCCAATTGTTGAGTGAAAGAAGAGTGTTCTTCCTTGAGGTAAGGAAGACACTTTGCTCTTGCATCCGAGAGTTTCTTGAAGGACTTGGAGGACTTGTGGCGAGTTCCTCCCTTCATCATCACCGGCGTTCACTTGGAGGACTTGGAGGGCGTCGGCTTCCACACTTGCACTCTCGGTTTTGTGAGGAGACAAGAATCGAGGGTGTGCTTCTACATCAACCAACCCTAAGGTCTTCCACCTTAGGGTCCGAGCCTCAAGGGTTTTCCCCTTGAGGAGTTTGAAGACTTCGGCTACTAGAGGAGAGGAACCGAGGGCTTCTTTGTGCATAGCATTGTTCATAGCTTGTGGTATAAACCTTACCTTGAACATTGTATTGCCGATTGTTGATATTATATATATTGTGACCCTCTTCCCGGGATTGGGGAAGAGGGTCCTCTTACACCTGAGTTTTGATACTTGGAGAAGAGTTGTTCTCTTCGTTATTTTCTGGATTTAGGCTTGTAGTAGGCGTAAGCATTGTGTTTGTCTTGCTCAAGTCTTGCTGTGTAGTTGTGGATATTTTGCTCTAGGATTAGGCAGGCCGGTAGTTCCTTGTGTGTTAGGTTTTGAGCATATGTCTAGTGCTCTTTGATCTCTGATAGATCACCTTGCTTGTGTGCGATACTTGCCAGTGAAATCTTGTGAGTTTCAGGGCGCACAAGGTGTGCAAAGTGGTTAGTGGCAGAGGAAGAGCCTAACCCGCCACCTTACTTAAGTATTGCATACACCAGACATTCGGCCACAGTGCTCAGTCAGCTCAGAGGTTCAGTTGATTGGGTAGAGTTAGGGGAGAGAGCTATACTGTTGAGAGACGATCTGTAGTTATCGCGCATTGTATTTACTTTCACGTTTCCGCATAGTTCATATTATTAGGAGTGATAAGCTGACAGTTTACACAGAGTCTGTGTGAATTGTGCTATCACGCTCTAGTTTTAGGCGCGAAAAATTGGGGCGTGACACTTAGTATGTGGAAGTCTACTAGAAAGTGTGTAGTAAATCATATCTTGAACTACACCTCTCTTAACCGAACATTGAACGGTGCACATATGATATAGTTACTGTGACGTGGGTAGGAGTGGTAAAGGGTCGAGTACCTGCTTTACCACCTTGAACCCGAACCCAACCCGATTAGGAAAACCCACTACCCGAACCCGAGTCGGGTATCCTATTGTATAACTCGAACCTAGAGTCGGGTATTTAAACAGGCACCCGCTTATATCTGATTAAATAAAATATAAATTATTTATTATTTATATTTTATAAAATATAATTTATATATTTTAAACAGGCATCCCTAAACTTCAAAACCCGTCCCATTTAGGTAAAGGGGGTACCCAAACCCTGTGTAAATGGTTCGGGTCGGGTACCCAAATCCAACGGGTCAAATTGCCAACCCTAGACGTGGGGTTGCACATATTTAGCTATATGCATGTATCTTGTTTTTCATGTGAGTTTGCAAGAGATATCTAATTTCAAGTTTGTGGCGGCAGACAGAAACTCACATATAAAACAAAACTTTTATAAAGAAGTGTGTAGAGTAACTTCTTAGGATATACTCTTGGTTTCTTTTAGAGTTATAACTCTTTCTATCTCTACATAGGAGTATATCAAACACCTTAGAATTAGGGTATTGGAGCTCGTAAAATACAACTCAAATTAACACAATAGTAATTTTATACATTTTATTTTTGTACTATTTGGCCAACCAATCAGCTTATTGTTACACATTAAGCCTTTTTCTAGGTCAACGTATCACGAAGATTGGGTTGCCACTATAGGAGGGCCAAATTCTCTTTTCCCTCAATGTTTCCCAAGATCTTAGTCATAAGTAAACCTTTGGTCAGGTCATAAGCTCTATTGTGTTCAGTCAAAAAAAGAGCCACATTCTTTTACGAGTCAAACCTTTGACTTTGTAAGGTTTTGATTTTTTTTTTTTTTTTTATGTTTTAAAAGGTTTTGGTTTTTGTATGGTTGTGATTTTTGTAAGGTTTTGATTTTGTGAAGGTTTTGAGTTTATAAATTCATAATATAAAGTAGATTTTATAAAACTCTATGCAAAAGATTTTAGTAGCAAGATGGTGAAATGGTCACTGTAAAACAAAGATGGGCAGGATTCAAACCTTCACCCTTTAACTTGAAGAAACGAACAGACATTTTTTTTAGCTTTTTGCATAACAACAAAATGGGTACTATTGGCTTTTTTAAGAAGCAAAAGTGGGTGAAAAGTTGGGAGAAGTTCTTACATGATTTGCTTAGCTGGGCAGAAAGCTCTGCCTAACGTGCAATTCATTAGAGCAAGTGTAAAATCCGAGAGCAATTAATTTAATCAAGCCCCTCTCAATTTTTTTTCATCCATCTGCTTTGCTACCGAAAACCCCTGCCAAACACGTCCTATATAAAAGCAAGTGTAAAATTCAAGAGCAATTAATTTAATCAAACCCCTCACGTTTTAGACCATTTAACTAGCGAGGCACTCAACAGTTGGAAGAATTATAATCTTTTCAAAATTCATGTGGTGCAGCATCTTTATCTCTTAAAGAAAATAAAATTTTTGATTATCTATAAAATAATTTTTTAATATATGAGAATTATTTTAAATTTTATTCAATTATAAATTATACTCAATTTGTCTATCATATGAATGTTATATGTATTATGGTTTTTTATACGGTTAATGTCTATTTAAAATCTAATCATATTATGTATCACAAACATGTCATAAATAATGTATTATGTATTATATACACAATATATGTTATTGATAATGTATCATATCAAATTAATATCCATGAATATAAATATATATTTAGATGAGCTTAACAGAAAGTTAACATAAACTCAAATTTAAGCAAACAAACAAAAACAATATTGGACCATTCGAAGAATCAAACTCATCACCTGTGAGACACATACCATGGACCATATGTCCTTATTGAGAAGTAAGTTCTGTATCATTTTGTTTTACATTCTTCGTTCCAATATATACGGACTAGATTTTTGTCTTGTTTCGTTCACGAACGTTTGACGATACTGAAGAAGGTTAGGAGGCTGCTTCGAGAAGGGTCGTTCGTAGTGGCAGCACGTGTATTTTTTTTTTTTTTCTAAAATAGAATTAGGTTTAGATCCAACGTTAGGGCACGCACGACAATTAAATAGAATTACGTATTTCCTTGCAGATCACCTTGATGGGAAAGGAATGAAAAAGATGTTTTTTTCCCTGTTTTGTTAGCCGGATGGAAAAGTATTAGTGGAAAAGAGGTGCAAAGAAATTTTTCATCCTTTCTAATCCGTACGAATCAGGCGAAAAAAAAAAAGCATGAAAATTTTTTTCTTCAGTGTTGTCTCCAGCTTCTCGTGTTCTCTATCTGTTCTCTTTCCTCGCCCCGCTTCTCACCGTGCTTGCCCTACCTCCCGCCGAGCTCAACCCGCCTCTCGCCTCGCCTCCTGCTGCTCCGCCTCTAGTCGAACTCGTTCCACGCTCTCTCGAAGGAAGCACATCCATCCTGAAACCGTGTATCCCTTTCCGCTGACGATGATCTACTTACTAGTGAAGCACGTGACAAATTTATCTTCGACTCATGTTTTCCTTCCCTTCAATGTTTTCATCTTTCTATTTTTCCTTCCCACTGTTGAAGTAGTAGGTGCAGCTAAGTTTTTTTTAAATCTAATGATTGACATGTGTTGGGTAGATGATACAATAATCTAAGTAATAATTTTTAAGAAGACAAACTCTGTACTAAAAGTATATTTTTTAAGGATACAGTTTTTTTAAAAAAAATATAATTTATAATTTATAAATTTTGATACAGGTTAGCATAATATTTGCTTTAATTTAAAGATTGACATACAAGTTTCAAATAAAATTTTTAAAAATTTTTAAATAGAGTATGTACCTCCATTGGTACTTGGTACATATCACGCGAGAAAATATGTTCCTTGGTACCATCACGGAGAATTCTAAGCGCGACAGTAGAATTCTATTGAAAAATACATTCCTTGGCACACATCACGGAGTTGTCTGCTGGCAGAGGAATCTAGCAAATAATTATTTCAACATCTTGTTTTATTTTCAGTACGTACTCGTGATCTAATACGACAACGCTCTAGTCACTATTCAAAAAAATTAGTTCGGAGGTGATGAGGAAAAAAAAGCAGTGGTTGAGTGGTTCCGATGCTGCAGATACACTTGTTCATACTTTCGGCTGAAGAAGATACACTTGAAGCACTCCTCATTGAGCTCATTGTTCAGAAGCCAAGGCCCTTTTTTTTTTCTTGTTTACTTTACAATATTATTGGATTGGATTCATCTCAAATAGTAATGACGAGCGAAACATTACGTTTTCTGATTTCTAAAACATGTCCGCCCAGAGGTTCAAGAATTCTTCCTCAGCCTGCAGGTGCGCAGCCGTCGTGCTGTGTCCCGGATTCACGCCGGCGCATGACTGAGTGCTTTCCCCACCGAAACAGCTATCGTCTAATAGCAAATATTCGTCGCTCAAGTCCACATGGGAATCGAGGATGATGTCTCCGTCCCAGACGCCCTCGCCGGCCTTTCCCAGAACGTCTAAACCCAGCACGCAGGTCAAGAAGTCGCCCTCGTGCTGCGGACTAGCCATCGCCGATAATGGCTCCAACAGAAAACCGTCAAATTCCTGCGCCGAGAGAGGAGAAGCCTCCACGTGCCCGTCTCCCGTACTCGCCGCCGGCGCTGGTTCCTTGAACCAGACATCGTTCTGAACAATAGTAGCAGGAGCAGTTCTCGCTGCCTCATTGCAGCGAGGTGGTGAGCTCCCCGAAATTTCTGGACGTGTCGTCTCCTCCTTCCGGCTCCTGCGCTGGCTGCAGACTTGGTCCTTGTGTGGGCGCGCGTCCAGCTTCTTCTTCAGGACTGTGTTCCAGTAGTTCTTGATTTCATTGTCTGTTCGATCTGGTAATCTTCCAGCTATCAGCGACCACCTGCACCCAATTAAGCTCAGTATGCGAATCAAAATTGCGTCAAGCTTGGACGCTTGCGTAAACTAATTAGCTACCTATTCCCCAAGAGATTATGCAGCCTGACGATGAGATCCTCTTCTTCATGGGATATGTTGCCCCTCTTGATGTCCGGCCGCAGATAGTTCTTCCAGCGAAGCCGGCAGCTCCGCACGCATCGATTTAGTCCTAAAAAAAAGTCAGACACCAAGGTAACGGCAGTGAAATTTCCCGCTCTTGTTGCATGGAAAGATATAAACAACTGGAACGTATAGAATTGGTAAGCAGCAAGGCAAATTGAGACCTGCTCGTTTAGGGATCTTCCCCCATTTGCCTTCCCCATGAGCTCTGACGTAGTCTATGAGGATCTTGTCTTCAGAGGCACTCCACGAACCCCGGTTAACCCCCTGATGAGAAGAGCAACAGGGGCGCCTACCCATGACCTCGTGATTGAAGCAGAAACTAACTCTACGATCAGTTGGAACAGTGAACCTTCTGACTAGCTCTGAACACTCGCCCGTGGAGCGCAGCTCGATTGCTTATATAGCGCGCAGGCGCGGTATATCGAATGGCAGGTGCAACGTCTGCACATGGCCATAATGATCATTGAATATTTATGATGCAACCCCCTTCACTAATGCTTCTCGCCTCTCTCCCGTTGTTACCGTCGCTTGTCTGTCTCCATTACCCCGCTCTCTTTAACCCTGGTTAGTGGTCAGAGGTTTAAACCCTTTTGAACATGTGCCCTTTCGTTGATGCCTAAATCTTACCTTGTCCCCTGGCTCGTACGTCCGGCAAATCCTTCTCTCCATCCTTGTCTCCAGCGAAAGCTCCACCATTCGCCAACATGTGCCCTTTCGTTGATGCCTAAATCTTACCTTGTCCCCTGGCTCGTACGTCCGGCAAATCCTTCTCTCCATCCTTGTCTCCAGCGAAAGCTCCACCATTCGCCCTCCATTGTCTCCAGTGAAGGCTCCTCAAAGTTCCATAATCTCGTCCGTCCTGCAACGAAGCCCTAAGCTTCTGCAAAAGGGTTTCGTCTTCAAAAAAATTTCTACATCAACACTTTATTTATCATTTCTTCTTCTCCCTTCATTGTAATGTAAATACAATCATTCAAAGCTTAGATTTCTCGTTGACTAACCAAAATATTTTCTTTAATAGACTTCTTTTTTAAAAAAAAATGATAGACCAAATTTTATAGTTGACAAGCCTTACATTATCATTGACAAATCAAATTTTATCATTGACATATTTTAAATTTTTATTAACACAATAAATTTTTTGTTGACAGAGCTTATTTTATACTTGATAGTTCTACATGCTATTATATGAAAATTCATAGACGATAGATTAAAATACACAGCTTTAAAATAATAATTTGGATACCAACCTAGGCTATTTTTTCTTCTTTTCTATATTTAAATAAGTACCAACACGATATAAGCATAGACATACTTAACTCTTATAGCAACGTGGCACTATCATATCTTTCTCATTGTTTAACTAAAAAATATATAACATATCATTGCCTCCTCCATCTCATCACCAAGCACCTATTTCAGGTCGAAATTTCTCCGTAAAGAAGTCACAATACTTAGCCAAGATTTCAAGGAAGATGGACAAAAGTTATCTACAATATAGAAAAATTTGGACTGCAATTATGCTTGTGTGATAGGAAGACGGGGGAGGGGGCATCATAGAGAAATGGTGAAGATCCTTTACGGCTCCCCAAAACATCTTTTCCCCAGATTTTTTCCATGTTGATCGATTTTTTATTAGATTATAATTCGAGAGTTGGCCGAATCGATAGGTACCTAATTGAATGGGTAATATAATAAAATCTATTAAAAATATTTATTTTTATATTTTTCGCTCACCTCTACCTCTAACTTGAACCCATAGTTACTGAGTTTGACTAGTTTGGGGGTAGTAATATAATAAATTTGATTCAGTTCAAAAAACTACTTCACGATTTGGTTAACCTCTATGTTTGTATATAATTTTATTTTCTATGTTCTTAGACATTCGCTAAGTATAAATTAATGAAAAAGGGAATAAAATAAAACTTTAAAACATTCATTTATAACATTATTAAAAATCATATTAATTGACAAAACAACACAAGAACACAAAAAACATAATTGATTGGAAAAATCCTAATCTAATTTGCCCTAAATATTCTCCCTAATCCTAGGCTATTTTTACTCTTTCTAATCCTATAAATAAGCCCTAACCCTCTCCTTAAACTCTATCTTATTAATCCCTAATTTCCCTAAATCCCCTCGTGCGCCCCAGTAATTTCTCTGTTTTTCTCTTTCGAGCGCCGCTGTCGCCTGCCTCCTCTGTGCTCACGTCTTCTCCGGCAGCAACAAGAGCAAGCTTCCAGCGGCGACTGGAAGAGGCGCCGGCGGCCGACCTGTCTTCCCTTGGTGTTCGGCCCTTTGTCCGATGAGGTTCCGGACGCAGGCGGCGGCTGGCGATTCATCTCCCTCACTGCGGCTGCAATTTTTCCTCTGTTTACAGCAGCCACAAGTTTTTCTCCTTCCGGCGTTGATTTCGTGCTCCCCGTGGCTCCTTCCTCTCTCTGTGGCGGCGACTCAGCCTCCTTCCGGCGGCTGCTCTTCTCGGCGAGCGGCGGCTTCGACCTCCCTCTGTCGGCGGCGGATTCTGTCCAGCAACGCATGCGGCGGCTGCTTCTTCCAGCAGGTCCAGCGCCGGCGGCTATCTCCTCTTCCAACGCCGGCAGCCTGATCTCCTTTCCGACAACTGGTCTCCTCCGGCGAGCGCCGGTGATCTTTCCCTCGGAGTCACCGAACCAAACGAACGAATTCATTCGTTGCTTCCGTCCGTGTCTTGGGCAGAGAAAGGAAAGTTTAGTGATTTTGATATCGCCCTCGATGTTCGTGACGGGCAGATCTCTGGCCACCACCGCCCTGATCCGACACTGCTGCGCCCCCGTGGCAGTATTCGGAATTACCTGTATTCCTCTGATCCTCAACTCCTCGGTGTGGACTTCAGCCTCCTTGGCTGGTTCTTGCACCAACGCAGCAATCCGCCCTCGTGCTAGACAGTCATACATCCGATGAGGACCACTGCACAAAAAGCAACTCATCGGTCTCGGTCGATCCTGCACACTATCTGCAAGTCGATTTTGCTCATGTCGTGCAGGCGGACCTCTGCCTCGCCGGGGAGAGAGTCTCTCTCTCTCTCTAGGGCTCTCGCTCTTGATGGAGAGTGACGCTTCGGGGGTGACCTGGATGCTCTCGAAGAAGTCGTTCCCGAAGCTCTCTGATCTACGAGAGACTCGGCGATCGTCGCGGCCGTCCTCCAGTCTGATGGCGCATGTTGTCGGACTTTAACCCCCCCAAGGTTGAAGATTTCGGTGGAAGAAGTACCTCCGGTCTCCCTCCGCTATCTCTGGTAGTTCCAACATCAGTGCAGAGAATGTCCTGACATACTCCTGGATCGATCCGGTGTGCTTCAGCCAGACCACCGCGTCTCGTGCCTGATCCACCGAGTTCCCGGGAAGGAACTACTGCTGTAGTTCCTCTCGGAACACTTCCCACGTCCAATCAGTTGCTTCTGCTGTTGAATCAACTTTGGTTCTCCACCAAAGCTTCATGTGAGAGATATGTTGTACACATCCTCACTTTTTCTTGATCTGTAATATGGTTAGTCACAAAATATTGTTTCATATCCCAAAGAAATTTACCCAACTCTTTGGATGATCGGGCTCATCTGAACATCGTAGGTTCTAGGATGAGAACTTTCCCTCTAGCAGCTCCGTACTCCACCATGGCTGTTGCAGGTGCACCGCCTTGTGCCTGTGCTAATGCCATGCGCATCACTGTAAGATCTGCCAACACCTGCTATTGGGCTGCAACAATGTTGGTTAATTGTGTCGTCAGGGTTGCTATTTGTGCTTGCAAGCCTGCTACTTGCTCCTAGAGCGTTGTCGTCCCTTCAAAATTTTGCTGAGCCTCAGCCACTCTAGCCAAAGTTTGTTGAAGGACAGCAATTTGTAATCTTTGTTCTTCCACCATGCGATGGAGATTCTCCACCTGAGGAACCACCGCATTCTCATTGTTCCCCGTCAAACCGAGCAACTGCTCAATCCGTGTTATGCGATCTCCTTGATTCATCACCATCCTGGCTGAATCTTTTCGATTATACCTTTTGTCACGTCCCGGTCGAATCAGCCCTCAACTGGTGCTTAACTGATGTCTTAGGGTTGTCCGGTGGAACACCAGAGCGTGAACTCTCTAGGGTTTCTGGGTAAAATTCTTTCCCAAACCAGAAACCCTAACTCCCTGACAAAATTTTATCCCTAAATTACAAGGTCGCTCAGAAACACCTAAACCCTAATCAAAATAATACCTTCCTCGGGTCAAAATTAAGATCTTGACCGGTCAACCATCAACGCCAAATCGCCGCTCGCGTAAACCTTCGGATCGCTGACGTCACCCTTCAAATCGCGATTGTGATTTTGACCAAGTCAAAATCAATCGCCACCGATTTTACGAATTCGAAAACCGAACTCGTCTGATGACGTTTACCTATGTCAGTTGCCCTCGAAACGAATGCTCACGCGTTCATTCTCCATCGCCTTCTTCCGCCTGGTACGAGCGCCGCCGCGCTCTTCTACCTCGTTCGTCGCCGGAGAAGGTGCAGGCCGGTAGGGAAAAGGTTGTTGCCTTCCCCTCCCCCTTCTGTGTCGTCGTCCGGCAGCCGCCTGCTGCCGTAGCTCGCCAGAAAGTCGCCGCCAATCGATGGAACAGGGGAAGGAGGAGGTGAGGGAAAACTCTGATTTTATTCCTCAAAACCAGATATAAAGCTTAACCGTCGACCCCCTGGTCAGCGCCCCTTCCCCTCCCTCGCCGGCGACCACTGTCGCTGGTTACAAGTCTCTCACAGAACCTCGCAGATCCTCGCCCGTCGGCGTCTGCCTAGACGCCGGAGAACCCTGGTCGAAGCTTCCCTCAAGCTTTGATCCTTGCTGCTGGTGGCTTTCTTCGCTCGATGATTTCTCTCCCTTCCTCTCGTCCGCCCACCGGACGCTCTTATAGGGGAGCGCCCGTCCGATCCCTTCGCCCGAACACGCCCCTTTTCCCAATTAGGGCATCCGCCGCCCCCTTCCACGCCGGAGAAGCTTGCTGCAGCCATTGTCCGAGTTCCTCACTGAAGATCCGCCAGCGTCCGAGTCGTGCGGAGAAGAAGACCCGCTGCCGTGTCTGCGTCCGAACTCCGCGATGATGACGCGGACGAAAATCGCGTGCCGCTGCGTTCCAATTTGGGCATTGACCTGAATTGGCACGTTGACCCAGGTTTTAGGTCTCGGCTGCCCTCTTTGTTGCTTGGGTCTAGGGCTCCTCTTGGCCCGGTGGGCTTTGGGTTGAACCGGCCTTAACTAGGCTTAACACTAGGGGTATGCAAAAAAATCATCGAACCGTTGAACTGCGGTTAACCGAACCGATTTTCCCGGTTAACTGAACTAAACGGTTCTTAACAGGTCGATTTTTTACTTATTGACCGGTTATCGATTCGATTACGGTTCGGGACTTTGCCGAACAGCGGTTAACTGAACCGAACCGTTATATAATATTTATTTATATATAAAAATAATTATTTTATATAAAAATTAAACCAGTTAACTACCGAAAACTAATGGTTAATTGAAAATTGATGGTTAATCAAAAATATTTTTATTTATTTATCGTAAATTATTTTATAATTTTAAATATTTTTTATATATAAAGAATACGGTTAACCGTACCGAAAAATTAGTTAACCGAACATCAGTTAACCGGTGCAAACGATTCGGGAATGGTTATCATTTTCTCCAAACCGATTAGATATGTTCAGTTCGAAAAACCGGGTCATGCCCCTAATAGATACTAGAAATGATGCTCTCCAAACAGCTAGTGTGGTAGAACAAAATCTTAAGAGAACCTATATGAGAGAACTTGACCGACATGGACCACCAAGCCAACCACTCCTACCAAAACCTGTTCCCAACCCAAGTACCTCTCAAGCTAGGCCCCCCCACCCCCCTAGAGTTCAAACAAGTTCAAGCTGGCTGACATGTTATAACTATAATCAGAAGACTAGACACATTGCTAAGGATTGCCCTAAGAAAGCCTTGATGATTAGGGTAGAAGAAAGCCATGAGGAGCTAGTATTAGAAACTGAGCTACCTCCACCCTTTCAAAACATACCCTTAGATGAGTCTTGATCTAATACTAGGGAGCCTATAGTTAACTTGTCTGCCTAAGTCACCTTTAGAGGCCCCTCTAGATATGCCCCAACTTCAATATGGATATTTCACCTTGAGTGATTTGCCTATGACCAACTTAAACCTAAAGCCATAGGTCTTCTTAAGCCCCAAAGTGAATCTAATATGGACCTAACCCTTATAGATGAACATAGCATTGAAACCTCAACCTTAAGCTTAGTGTACCATGAACCTTATCTAGAAACTCCAACCCTAAGCTTGATGTACAACACTTGTCTAGGTCCTTTCCCAACTATTCTTCATCTTAATTAGTCATCTCCTTACCCAACTTGAGCTTAAATTGACAACTCTTGAATCCATAGGACCCATAGGGCAAACTCTACTTGAAATTGATCAAGATCCTAAGCCTTTAGGAGAACGTTTAGGAGATCTACCCTAAGACCCTAAGGTCCTTTTGCCACAGAACTCATAGGATTTAACCCCTTTGAGTGCCAACCTTAAGAAATTCTCGGATCCTCTCAGCTTGATGCTAAAGAATCTCCTGACACCCAGTTGGGAGATGACCACCTTAAGGATCCTATTTTTGACATAGAAGACCCTTTCTTCTTGCTTATAGAACTTCAAACTCTAGAGGACTCTCTTACCTTACCTAAGTTAGATCCTAGTCTACCTATGCATGAGTTAGGATTCACCTTAGATCCTCTTGAGTTTCCCAAGGTAGGATGTGACTTAGATCCTGACCCTCTTTGCTTAGAAGCTTTACCTTCCCATCCTTTAGACTTTAAATCTTGCTTTATTGATCATAGCCCTAGTGCTCCAGGGTTAAAGAAAATTCAATATAATTATGATTTATTTTCCCTACCAAAACTTCGCTTTGATTTAGTTATACCTAAATCTTTTAGTAGGCCTATATACCCCAAGTATACTAATGAATATGGTCAAGAAGGAAATTTTGTGTAGGAGACCTTGAGCTTAAGGACCATGAAGATTGGGACGAAAAGATTAGTTGCTATGATGCGCTGATTCCTTGGAAAATTTCTAGACCCCCATCGTCTTTGATGTGGAGGATCCTATACTACATAAGCATCATTCCACTATATACTATGACTACCCTTACATACATATAACATTGCCACCATCCTTGAGGATAAGACCCACTTCACCCAAGGCAAAGTAGAGTTACTCTACTTAGTCAAATACAACCATGATGAAGAATGTTGGCTCCTCGAGAAAGAGCTTACACTCACTACCCCTAATCTCCTCACCCAGTACAAGGAGAATTCTCGAGAGGAGAATTTTTCTCACCTAGGGAAAGCTAATGTGGGCAAGAGACACGATCCAAGGAGGTAAATGTGGAGCTTGAGGTTAACCTAGCAAAGGGCACCTAAGATTCCATAACTCCTTGCATTGTATACATCATTGTAGGTTAGATTTTCAAGATTAGCATGCATTCAGACAATTGCTAGATTTGGTAGGTTATTATATTCCTACATGCATACACCCACCTTACATTTCATTCATGCATTTTACAGTAGGACTAGTACATACTTACATTTTCATAGGCAAAGAATTCAAAGTAAGTTTCGCTCAAGCACAAGCCTAGAAAAATTCAGCTCAAAGAGAGTTTGGCTCAAGTTCAACTTAAGTTCAAGCACAAATCAACCAACCAAGGAAGAGAACTTTGGGCCATACAAGTGACCAGCCCAAAAAGAAAAAAAAAACCCAAGCCTTTGGTAGCATATTAAGCAGCTGCGACTTCCACCTTCAACAAGTATTCTAGGTTTGATTATGAGATGAAACCAAGTCATTCAATCAATGGGGAAAGAAGAGGAGAAGGTCGATAAACAGTTTCCCCTAATTTTAAAAGGAATTTTGCGCATACTGAGTGTGCCCTAATCCTCTATACGCTAATAGAGAAGGCAAAACATCACGGGCTATGATTGTAAGTAGTCTACATCGTAGTCCGTGACTGTGATCACGGCCCATGAATAACAAGCTGAACATAAGGTTTTAAGTGATTTTGGCATCAATTCTCATAACGGAAGTTGTCAAATTACTTATTTATTTATTATTTATGAATTATAAAGAGTGCTTATTTGAGATTGTTTTTTAGCTTAAACCTATTTTCTGAACATGGAGAGTACACTGTAGATTTTCTTATATCATTAACTGGTTTGATAATCTTTATTCTATTATTTAACTATTGTTAATTTAGTTAAGTAAGATTTATTTCACATGTTTGTATGAGAACTATAAATTCATGTATTATATACTATAAAATTTAGGTGCATCTACTTTTTGTATAATAATATGTGCTTTAAAAATATTTGGCGATTAATATTCCACAATTACAACCATATATTATATCAAATAATTTCAATTAGAATTTAACAGTTTAAATGTTAATAAAAATTATAATGTGATTAATAAAATTTTATAAAATATTGACCCTTAAATGAAAACAAAGATACTATGAATCATATATTTTTGATGCTCATATGAACTCTGTCTATAGTCTATCTTACCAAAAGGGTCTGAATAAAAAATTTGGCTTGATTTTTGGGGGAACAGTTGATCGTGGCCGAAAGGGTAAAAGGATCAGCTTGCAGCTAAAGGCGCACATAAATTAATATTCTCTACTATTTGTCTTCTAAATTAATTAGAATCTTTATTAATTCCACGTCGGAGTACATGCATTTTGCCAGCGTGAAGCTTGAGAAGTTGATGTCCAAATTTTACTTTTTAAAACCTTTTTTTATCCTAATTGGGACAGAAATTACTATTTCAAAGATCAGTAATTACTTTTCAAAGATCAATAAATTGGCTGCTGTACATATCTTTCTCGTTACACAATCAAAGACCAGTAATTACTATTTCAAAGACCAAACGATCCTGAATTTTTAATCGATACAAGCCTTGTTAAAAGCAATTATTCAAACCTGGAGGGGCACCTCACCTCCTCGTGGCCCAGCGAGTTATTCACACATGGTTTTCATCTGTTTAGCAGCGGGAACCAGCGATCGCGGAAGTCGGACTGGTAAGAGATCATGAACACGAGGAGCAGCAGAGCAAGGCCAACCCCCCACGGCGATCCGCCGGCGCGGTGGAAGGAGTCCCTCTCGGGCATGGGGATGCGTAAGAGGATCTCCCTCTCGTGGCAGTCGGACGGCCAGTGGACGAGCAGGAGGAGCACCAGCAGCGATGCCACACGCAGGAGCTTAAGCTGGTCCTGCAAGCTCTCGAGCGCCGACTCGTAGCTCAGGTACCAGGAGAAGCAAATGAAGGCGAAGAGGGTAAGCAGGAAGAGGCACAGGTGGAGCGGCCATTCGGAGGAGTAACCGGAAGCAGCAGCATTGTTCTGAGAGCTGTAATAACCTGTTGCCATAGTGCCCAAGATCTTACTTTCTCTTCAGCGTGGGTTTCATACCGGTACTGGAATTTGATATTTGTAGAGGTCGAGCAGTGCTCCAGTAGTTTAAGACGAGTAAAGAATGGTCAAGGAAAAAAGAAAGACATGCAATTTTATATTCAAATATTAATTATGCAGTAAGGATCGAAGTGCCGACCGACGAATGAGAGTCAGGCACGTGGCACCGACCATGTTTGGCAAATCACAACGAGTACGGTCCGAGCGTAGCAGCCGCCCATTTGACTATTTGGACCTTTGGTGTCATTATTTTTTTTGAAGTCAATCGATACCGTTGATTTATTTTCCATTTGATATTGATAAAAATTCTAAGCATCCACCCTTGTATACGTTTTGTTGCCTTCTTTTGGATCCATGCTCACAGATGTGCGACAGACTGACCAATGCAATCTCAGAATTGCAAATTATCACATGAAGTTTCTGAATTTTTAGCAAAACCTATTAAGCATGAACAAAATTTAGCAGATAATTAGACACTAGAGGTGGAAATTAAAAGTAAGCTCAATCTACGAGGCTAATATGCAAAACACCTAAAACTGCAAGGCCAGTTTTTTGAAAAAAAAAATATACTAAAAATTTCTATACCGTATACTGTCAATTTGCATATTTCACTTAGCTATGGTGGCCAATTTGCACTTGATCCTATAAAAATCTAGATCAACATTAAGTGCAAAATCTAGATCAACCATAAGCATTCAAACAAGCATGTCATTGGCAAATCGAGTTTACTAGAAACACAGATTAGACCATTCTAGTATTGAACTGATAGGCACAAACTGAAAATATCTGGAGAAAACAACCAGTGGTACGTTGCATCGGAAGGAAAATAAAATACACATCATTGATTCACGAGTTCTAATCGATATGCCAGAAGCAAGAGTCCGTCTGAAGTTGAGAGTGATTATTAAGACCTAGCAACAGGCTCAAGAGCTTCAATCATAACTACACTATTTCCTCGAATAACCTGCAAAAAGATTATATCTTCAATATATCTGAAAAGGATATGACTCGAAATTAAACAGGTGTCATCACTGCAAGAGGAACTCACCACCATTCCAATATCGTTCTTATCATTGCCATTTACTTCCACTGTGTTATCAATAACAAGATTCATAAATTGATCAAATCCACGAAGAGTGCCAACCACAACCCGGTTTGCGTTCAATTTTACTGAAATGAGTTTTGATATCAATAGTATGAATATATTATTAATTGATAGAACAAAGAATGTTAACTTAGAACCAAGAATCACAAATCATCAACTTATACGAGCAGTTCTTATGAAAATATAAAAGCTGTACAATCAGAATTCTACAAGAATCTTGAAACAAAGACGCAATAAAATGAACAGTGTGAGGTACAATTTTAATAAAATATGATGCATATAAACACAATTAGAATTATCTTAAAATCTTGAATTTCAAAGACAGAAGAACAATGAGGGTAAATATTTTCTTGGAGAACAAATGCATGCAATTAAACTCAATCTGCTGTTCACTCCAAACCTGGGCAATGTTAGTCTACACCCAACACTACTTGATTATCTTCCAAATTATTAACTTTTAATTTTGCCACTTATACACTTTGAAGCCTACCAAGGTTAGGATCTCCCCCGTGCAACAATACTTTACAAACAACATATATTTCATTATGCACACTTTAGCCACAGTTTGGCAAGCATTACAAATGGAACAGCCGACATGTAATGATATTTGGAAAGAACACCATCTTGATATAAATTAAATAGAAGTTAATATAGAACGACTGCATATAGCAAAACATACTTGGATGTGATGTAATCTGATTACATGTAAGCTTATTATTTACATTCAAACAGATATGTTTCTCTAAAATTTTCACCATTTGCACTAAACAACGTACATATTTGCCCATACTAGTGTTGGTCTTTGGTTGACAGCAAATAGAAGATTTCCCATGTAACTAATAATTTAAATTCCCGGAAGGCACTTATGAGTCCCCAACAGATTAATGTAACAACATCTCTAGACTGGTGTTCTAGTGCATAACATGTCAGATCTTCTTAATCCTCTAGTAACGTGCGTCAGAGTTGTGTCATGCATCTGCACTTCAAGACCAGTTAACAAGCAGCTATTGTCATTTGAATAGATAATGAAGCAGAAACCAATTCAAACATTGAAGTTAATAACCCAATCCTATAAATCAATAAAGCAGCCATTCATTACAAAAACCAAATAAGTCATACCAATTTACAATATTCACCAAGTAAGATTCTTATCTATATATTAATATAAGTCACTCCAAGTAAGATGCTTTACCTATTTGCGAATACAAGACATATTCTGCCTCCAATTTTATAAGTTTATATAAAATGGCTTGAAACACATAGTTTGTGTCTCAACAACAACATAGAACTAAAATGGTAAAAGCTAAGAGAGACCATTCTCGGCATTAGGTCATCAACCTATATATAAACAATAGTCATGTTTTATTATGCATCACAATTTGGAGAGTGCAGATATAGACATTATTTATTTCTACACGGTTTTGCGACTTGATAACACTGCTCAGCTAGCCACCGCACACAGGGTACCAATAAGTGGCATGTAACAAGCATAGACAGAATGCATAAAAAGTATGACAAATCACTGTTGATTGAAATCAATTAGTTCTAGCTGTTAAAGAAAACACATCGCATATCAGTAATAACTTTGCACAGTTCAAAAACGTTGTCTATTGAGTGCTTAAACTTAGAACCAAGATCAAGTCATCCAACATTTTTTTTCTGATATCCCAGTGTACAGCTCTCCCCTAGTCTTGCGATATCAAATCCTAAAATGTGCGAGTTTTCACCAAATTACAGCAAACTTGAAATTGAAACGAGAGGGGTAGGTAAAAAAGGCACTTACTTTGTAGCTTCTTGTCCATGTACCTAAAGAAACAAGCATCAGGAAAGATGAATTAGAGGCCGAGCATAATAAACCTAGAAAAAAGACGCAGGGAGATGAATTTTTCCGAGATAGAATGAGAAGCGACTCACTTCTTGAGATCCGGAGGTTGCCCAGATCGGCTCATGATGGTATTAACTGCAAACCCTAAAGCGAGGAGGGTTCGAAAGCCTTGTCGGCCCCTGCTGTAACTCAGAAACGATAAACCCTAGCCTGCAGCGTATCGTCGAGGCTGGAGGCAGGGGAGGAGTCCAAATAAGTGGAGGCATTTTCAATTCCACACCCCCATCGCCTACTTAGATGTGAATCCAACGACTATGAGAATCCTACTTACAAACTTTTTTGTGGGAAGGAATTTTGTACTATCATCATCCAATTTTGAAGAAAATAGTTTATTTCTAACAATAATTAATAAATTTTATTTATTAGTCTTTCTCATTTATATTTAAACGCGTCATAATTCATTTTTGTGCATTTCCCTTATTTATTCATTGTTCCGCTAATAGATTACAATTATAAATAAAAATAATTTTAAATTAACATTACAAAGAAAATGCCAAAGTGAGCCTAATTAAAAACTAGCATAAAGCATGATATACAACTTGTCAATCTTGCATGATAGTATATTGTAGATGCCTAAGAAAAGAACAAAATGGTAGCATGTAAGATAGTTGCTATATTTTACTTTACTCATACTCAAACCCAACTAACTCTTTTCACTACCAATACCCGATTAAGTACTTGAATTTTTTTTAAGTTCCCTACTCGAACCTGACTCTATTAACTCTTTCACTACCCATTAATTACCTGAACCCAGGCCAGCCTATTTGCCCTCACAATCCCCTCATCACTCATGCCACTCTCCCTTCCTCCCCTCGCTAACTGCCTAGCCCCTTGCTATGGACGTTGCTCCGAGTTGCTTGACTCCTCACCATCGACATCGCTCTCAGCCGTCTTGCCCCTAGCCGTCAACACTGCTACTAGCTACCTTGCCCAACATCGCCTTCAACGCTGCTCTACGTCATCATTGGCCCCATGTCACCTGACGTTGCTCCCCCTTCAAACAACACCATGGAAGGGAGCACCCCTTGCCTGACACCGCAAACCTGATAGGTGTTATTTTTATTGGATTTAGAGTCTTATTTATACCATCATTTTAGACTTAAGTTCTATTTTATGTCACAATTGAATACCCTTTCCTTTAAAGTATGGAATCTTCACTATTTTTTGTTTATTTATGAAATACAGGTCATTATCCTTAATTTTTATGAAGATTTTTGAGATTTGAAGTTATGGAAAGGTTCAGCACATTACAAGCATCACACAGAAAAATTTTGGGAATTTTTGGACTATTTTATGCTGATCACGGCCTACCCGTGCTTACCATCACGGCCGTGATCATATCGGCATCTCGGAAGTTGTTCAACGAATTCGTCATGGCCTGCCCGTGATAATCATCACGGCTGTGACTGATTTTAGACAAAATCAGCCGAACTGTGCACGGGCGTGTTTTCCTTTTTACGTGCTCATCACGGCTAGCCCGTGATCGCCATCACGGTCGTGAAGAGTCCCGACGGGAATTCCAGCCAAGCTCATCACCACCATGCGCACGGGCGTGACCAGTTTCCAGTAAATTTTCGTACCCAACACGGCCAAGCCGTGTCCAGCATCACGGCCGTGATCCCTTCGTTGCAGGTGCCAGAACACGTCACGGCCTGGCTATGACGGTCATCACGCCCGTGACGGCGTCCGCAGATCGCGACGATTGTTCGTTTCTTCGCCAAATCCGGCGCTCCAGATGCCTAGAAATTGGGGAAAACTCCCAATTAATCTTCCTAACTGCCCTAGGCTTCGAGGGAAGTATAAAATCAAGGATTTCTGGCGGTTACAAGTCAAACTCATGAAGAACGCGACTAGGGCGAAAGACGGGCGAAAATCTGCATTCGAGGGCTTGATTTGACCGAATTCTTTGGGGCTTTCGAGAGAAGACTGAAGATTCATCATCTCGTATCCCCCATTTGTAATTTCCCCTCTTTTTGAATACATTTACATGAGTTTTCTTTATCAAACGATGCATGTTCTAGCGTAAAACCCTAGTTCGGAACTCGGGCGTAGCCCATTGAACAATTCTTCTCATGTAAAACTCTTTTTTATGAATCTCAGTGTTATTTTAAGTAATTTGACTTATTTAAATGAGTTGTGCTTATTGCGTATGATTGTTTTGGCCAAACTTTTGTATGTGTTAAGTGTTACGAGATGAACTGAGCGGTGAATCGTAACACTCGAACGTTCTCATTTAAACTTGTGACTTGAATTACGAGAGTCATTCAACGTCACTCAAGAATTTACGATCTTTCATAGAGCCTAATGGGTCTCTTAAATTAGTTTTGCTACGAGAGTAGGAGATTAGCTTAAGCTAGGCACCGGATTACGCTTCGATAGAAGGTAATCTGTACCCTAGGAGATATCGGCTTAAGTTATTTACTGTCAGATTGCGCTTCGAGAGAAGGAGATCCATTTTCTTATTCATTTTGATTCAATGTTTTACATTTAAAGCATTCAACGTGGTAAAACCTGAAGTTCCGAACATTTCTAAAACTATAACTTTCCCTACTAGTCGTTGATTTCTTCAGTCGATACTTCTAGCTTAGTTTAGATTTTTCAATTCTTACTTTGGATTGTCTAGCTATCAATGACACTAGAAATCGGTACTTGACACCTCGCTCCCTTGGGACGATATTTTACTACTGCGATAGAAACCGTACACTTGCGGGGCCTATCCAAACCCTCCGCCTCTCACCTCCAATGCTACTCCCTACCGCCACCCCCTCTCCCCCTGGCCCTGTGTTACCCCTAACACTGCAGGCTTCTTCGACGGCATCGTTGCATGCGGCGATGATTACAGGTTTGCTAGGTTAGGGTAAAAAAGAAATGATGGAGAAGAAAGAAGATGTCAACTGGCTGGTAGTAGGTTAGGACTATTTTTTTATAATTATAAATTATTATATATGCAATGCATATTATTCGAACCCCGACTCGGATAGTATATGCACTACTCATACTTAAACTAAACTGATTAATTAGGCCTGTCCACTATTCGGTCTAACCCGACTAACTGAACCGAATTAAACCGAATTAGCCGGTTCGGTTTGGTTTTTTAACTAATCAGTTCGGTTCAGTTCAGGTTGAAAAGTTAAAAAATATTAATCAGTTCGGTTTCAGATTGAGAGGAAAAAAAATTGTATAACCCGAATCGAACCAAATAACATATATAATAAAAAAAATATATTTCCTATTTTCCTAAACGGCTAATGCTAACTAAACCCTAATTTCCCTTATTCTCTTTCCCTAACACTTGCAGTCATCGACTCGTCACTCTTGAATCACGATCGCTGTGACTCACGCCCAGACGGCAGACACCCTCGCTAGTCTCCTCGCATGGCCCTACCTCTGCCGCTCCCGTGAGGTCCATGACTCCTTCTCCCCTCTGCCCGACTGCCCGACTGCCCGCCGCTACTCCGTGACTCCGTCTCCCCTCTCAGCTCTTTGCTCTGCATCAGTGGCGAGCACGGTGACGCCGCCGACGAACTCCTCTTCCCCATTCTTCATTTCCTTTTTCATCATCGCTGAACCCTAATCATCACCAACTGCAGTCTATCTTCTTTTCTACCCTAATCATCACTAGGAGAGCACGGTGCAGCCTATCCTTTTCTACCGCATCTTTTTTTTTCTACTTCATCTCTTCTCTGCTACAGCCTATCTTCTTCTATCGTATCTTCCTTTTTTTTACTTCATCTCTTCTATGCTACAGCCTATCCTCTTCCACCGCAGCTTCTTTTTTATCTACTACAACGTCTTCTTCACTGCCGCTTCTTTCTTTTACTACTCTTCTGCTATAGCCTATTCTACTGCTACTTCTTCTTTTTTACTACTCTTCTATGCTACAACCTATCCTCTTCCACCGTAGCTTCTTGTTTTCTTCTCTTCTTCTATTTTGCCTTCGGCTCTCCTTCTTTTGCCGAGACCTCCTTCAGCTGCTTCTCAATTCTCTCTATGCTTCTCTCTCTTCTTCCGTTGCCGAGACCCTTCCTTCTCCTTTTATTTTTTGTTGCCGAGCTCCAATGTCACCGCTCTCCTTTCTTCTTTGTTTTTGCCATGAGGTTCTTCGGCCACCCCTCGAGAATAGCCTCTGCCCTCTCTATTTTTACTCTTGCGCTTCTAATTGTCGCCGAAGACTTCTTCCAACCTCCCTTATTTTTGTGTCGCCGCATATTCCCCTATAACATCATAACACTGAGGAGTTACACCCCTAATATTATATAATATTGACGTACACAACTCCCAAACAGTGCATGGTGTCGATAGAGTGTGCATTGACGATAATTCCAGACTCCCTCTAGCCGAGACTTCTCAGCCACAGCCTTGCCGACCTCTTTTTCTGCTGCCCCAAACTTCTTCCAGGCTTCCTCCTTTTGTCCGTGAGGGAGTTGTCTCTTAGGATGCAAGAGTATTCTTGCCCCCTTTTTTTTTTACTGTCTAGTTTTGGTCGTGGCTTGTTATGTCGATATTTATTTCATTTATTTCCCCTTCTATTTCAATTTGAATTTATTTATTTGCTGCCCTTTTTTGGTTTTGCCTATTCTGAATTTCTCCGATTCTTTTTGTGTGCAACCGAATTTATTTTCTTTCCTTCCTTTTTTGGCATTTCGCTGTAGCTGTTCTTGAGCTGGAATTTTTTTTCCTTTTATAACTCGTTTCTAAGTATGCCAAACACGCTTTCTCCTCTTTCATGTTAGCGCATATATTGGAAAATTTCTACTCTTTCTTTTTTGCATTCTCTTTGGCCGCAGCTGATCTCTCTTAGCGCTACTTTGATTTTTGCCCATTCTGCATTTCCTCATTCCTTCTTTGATTTTATTTTTGGAGGACTTCCTTCCTTTTTCACCCCCTTTTATTATTCTCCTTTCCTTCTTTGATTTTGCCGATCAAGCAAAATCAATCTTTCCTTGACCAATTTCCATCTTTCAATCCTATTTTCTTTTTTCATTTGGATCCTCAAATTATCTTTCCTTTTTTTGTTTATTCCCTTATCGAGATGAATTTGGTCCACGTTTTTTTTATATATGACTTTGGATATGTTTTTTTTTAATTTTCCAGTCAAAATTAATTTTGACGCCATTCTTTAGTGTGCTCCAAAAAATTAATGGTTCATGGCTTGAATTGGAGTGCAATTGCCATGTCGATTTATCTATATATATATTTTTTGTATATTTTCAATTTCATATTCTTTGGTCAAAATCAATTTTGACTTGCACATATATGGGGAAAAATTTATGGTTCAACACTAGTGTAAAAACCTTTTGGGACAAGGGGTGTAATCCCCTTAATTTCTTAATGACTAGATAATCTTTATTTTGTTAGTTATTTTTTAAATATGATAAGTTTACTTAAGTGATTATTGTCTTTAATCTTTTCGAGTTTCAATTATCAGCATGTTTTAGAGTCTTGTAATATGTACTGAGAGGTGACTTGCAAAATTTGGAATCCTAAAATTATGATTTAGGAACTTATGCTATGAGAATAGGTTTGTTCTTAATTCCTGATTTTTGAAGCTTAAATCCTTGTTGATAATCTGATCTAGAAAATTTTATTGAGTTAGACATGAAAATATGCATTGAAAGATGATATTGGATTGTTGGAAACCCTTAAGTAAAACCTATAAAATTAAGATATGAGAATATTTAATTTCACTTGAGATTTTGATATTGAGAGTTAAGACACGAGAGTGATTTTAATTTTCTTTGTCAAGATTTACTTATTTTAAAACACTGAATAGCAAGTCACGAGAGTGAAGGTTGTTCTGTGTAAATTATCGTCGCGAGAGTGAGACAATTTCTTTTTAAGTAAATTTCATCTTTATCATGTTAAGAATAAACTGACGAACACTTATTTTTGTCTAGTCATTGAAATTAAGGATGATGAAACCTCTCTGATAATCCGTAACAATTTATAATCGTTCGCTTTCGACTCATTCAATTTGCTTAGCTAGTAAGAACATAATTACTTGGTACTTAACACATAGGTCCTTGTGAGTTCGATATCTTTTATTACTTCGAGTATCTGTGCACTTGCGGACACAACAAGTTTTTGGCGCCATTGCCGGGACCTTAGTTTTGTTAATATCGAAGTAATTGATAATATTGCTAGACTAAGCTCTGTTGTTAGTTTTATTTTCTGTTTTTGCTAATTTTTTGAATCTTCAGAAGCTGGGATCTAATTCTGTTTTCTGCTATTTTCTGTAAATTCTGAGTTTACTTGATCTCTCTACTTGTTTATGCGCAAGACCCTTAGGTCAAGACCACTAATTTCTTTTGATCCTAAAATTAATAAAACTCTTAGATTGCGCAAGAAACTTAGATTTGAAGAGAAGAAGGAAGAAGAATTAATCATGGCTGAAAGAATATCACTTCGAGATTATGCAGCGCCGAATCCACAAGGAATACACTCCAGCATAACTAGGCCAGCGATTGAGGCTAACAACTTTGAAATCAAACTAGCCTTTCTATCGATGATTCAGTAGAATCAATTTGGAGGATCACCATTTGAAAATCCTAATAAACATCTAGCTCTTTTTCTTAAATTTTGTGACACCATTAAAATTAATGGTGTATCTAGTAATGCTTTGAAATTAAGATTATTTCCTTTTTCTCTCAGGGACCAAGCACGTGCCTGGTTACATTCTCAACCAACTGGAACATTCACCACATGGGATCAACTTTCAAATGCCTTCTTGATGAAGTACTTCCCACCAAGTAAAACGATCTAGTTGAGAAATCAGATCACCAGTTTTGCACAAAGGGATGGCGAGTCGCTGCGAAAAGCATGGGAGCGTTTCAATGAATTACAACGAAAGTGCCCTCACCATGGCTTGGAAAAATGGGTTTTGATTCATACTTTCTATAATAGTTTGCTTTATAATACCCGTCTCACTGTTGATGTTGCTGCAGAAGGAGCTCTCATGAACAAGACTATTGATGATGCTTTTACTTTGATTGAAGAGATGGCCTTGAACCATAACCAGTGGACTACTGAAAGAGGAGTGATATATCGTCCTCCACATGGTAAGAATGAGAATGAAGGATGACGTACCTTGGCTAAAAAGGTAGACTCTTTAGTTAATATATTTGATTCTTTTCATATGCAAACTGCTATGGTTTCATCGTTTGTTACCTGTGAAATATGTGGAAATCAAGGGCATTATTCTGAAGATTGTAAAGTCATTTCTGATCAGGGTGTAGAACAAGTGAATGCTGTAGGGGGTTACAATCAAGGTAAAAATAATGACCCTTATTCTAGTACATACAACCCTAGGTGGAGGAATTACCCAAATTTGTCTTGGAGAAACAATAATAATGTAGGAGGACAGGTTGAGAATAGAGGATATCAACAGAGGCAACAAAATCAAAATCAACCTAAAAAATCTAGTATAGAGTCATTGTTTGAAGAACTTAGAGGGGACATGAAACAACAAAGGGAAACTATTAATCAGCTTAATTATAAGGTAGATTCTTTAACAGCACATAATAAAATTCTAGAGAATCAAATAGCACAACAAGCCAGTACATCTTATAGACCCCAAGGAAATTGCCTGCTAAACTTGAATTGAACCCAAGGGAACATTGTAATGCTATAACTACCAGGAGTGGGATACAATTAGATGAACCTAAGGATAGACTTGAGGATGATGATAAGGAAGAGCTTGACATTGAACCTAGCAGTGAACAAGTCCTAGAAACACCACCTGCACATGTGCAGTCCCATGTTAATTCGCCACCTCATAAGGGTGATGAACCTAAAGGTGATGAGACATGTCAGTATGATGTTCCTAGACCTAGCTCACCAGCTCCATATAGGCCACTGATACCCTTTCCCCAGAGACTTGTTCAAGCTAAGTTAGACAAGCAATTTAGGAAATTTCTTGATGTTTTGAAAAATCTTTATATTAATATTCCATTTACTGATGCTTTATCTCAAATGTCCACTTATACTAAATTCTTGAAAGAAATTTTGTCTAACAAAAGAAAAATAGAGGACTATGACACTGTGGCATTAACTGAGGAGTGTAGTGCTATCATCCAAAACAAATTGCCACCAAAATTAAAGGATCCAAGTAGTTTCTCTATATCTTGTTTGATTAGGAGTATGGCTTTTGACCGAGCCTTATGTGATCTTGGGGCTAGTGTGAGTTTAATGTCTTTATCTGTTTGCAGGAAACTAAACATGGGAGAGCCAAAACTAACTTCTATATATTTGTAGCTCGCTGATCATTCAATTAAGTATCCTATTAGGATTCTTGAGGATGTTCCAATCCAGGTTGGTAAGTATTTTGTTCCAGCGGACTTTGTAATTTTAGAGATAGAGGAAGAAGCCAAAATTCCTATCATACTTGGTAGACCGTTCTTAGCTATAGCAAGGGCAATCATTGATGTAAAGAACGGTAAACTCACTCTTAAATTATATGTGCATCACAGGCCATTTCATTGATATTGATTGGAAATTACATAAAATGGTATTAATTATTTTTTTCCAATTGCTAGCCACAAAGGTGAATTAATTAGGAAAGCAATTGAGAAGAGTTTGAATGATTGGGGAATCTCCAAAGTTATGAGTATAACAATAGATAATGCAAGTTGCAATGAGACTGTAATTTCATTTCTTAAAAAAAATTAGCAACTGGGGGGAAGGAAGTATAATTAGTGGAGATTTTTTGCATGTGAGATGTGCTGCACACATCATAAATTTAGTTGTGCAAAATGATTTGAAAATTGCTCAGATGTTTGTTGTTAAAGTCTATGAGTCTGTGAGACAATCTCCAAAAAGACTACAACTTTTCAACATATGTGTTGAACAAGAAAAAATTGAAAGTGACTAGAACTCTTAGCTAGTGATGCAGGTGGGAGACCTTTGGAAAGTGACTAGAAAGTTGTTCGTGAGTTAGTTTCTATGTTATAGATTTTTTATCAATTCACTTTGAATGTATCCACAAGTTTGTCTACTACTTGTAATGTCTACTGATGTCTCGTATTTATATCATCTTTTAGACCAATATTTATCTGCAAATCGAGACATATCTTCATGTTTTTATATCTCTTTCTAGCTTATTTCATTGATTTTCTTCATAAGCTTCACTACTTGTCATATTTGTTGAATACATGACATTTCACTCACTTTTAGAGCTATACAGAAGTACATTTATATCTCCGAGTGAATCAAGAATTTTGACAAGAAGTTTGGCTTCAAACGAGATTAATTTTGATAATTATGGCCAAGGCCATAATCTGCATCATGACCATAATTCTCTGATTGGCTACATGATGAACCCGTTTTGATGCGAGCATAATCATATTTCAAAGACGTGCCCATAACTTCCTCAACGATAACCTTTCAGATGAAGACGACATTGACAAGGAGATTACGGGCACAGCCATAATTCATCATAGCCGTAATCTTTTGATCGGCAGTCTTTAACGATACAACTAAGGTCATGAATCAAGCTAAGGCCATACTACTCACATGCAAATTTTCAGACGAATTGGTCTTCTACACTAAAATTATGGGCATGGCCTAATCTGCCTCATGATCGTAATCTCGCAGCCGCTAGAATTTATTACGAGCCGCCAAGCTTTAAATGCTCATAACTCCTTCGTTTTAACTCCGATTTGGACATTTTTGGAGTTGAAACGAAGAGGATTAAATGAGCATTAATTATCTGGGAGTTACAAGAATTAAAAAGGCTGCAATTAATGCATAACAGTTTTATTATGGTTACAACCATAATGGCCCATTACACCCGTATTTATGGAGCCACCTGCATTGAATGGGCCATAACTCCTTCATTCTAGATCCGTTTTAGACGTTTAAGGTATCAAAATGCGGCTAATTCAATTTTCCATCAATGTATGCATTTAGAAATGAGTTTGGACTCTATTTAAGGGGCAAATTTGGGTCGCAAAGGGGGGAGTTCTGGTGAGGTGTTGAAGTTTTGGTTAAAAGCAAAGAGGAAGGAAGATATCCTTGTGCGCCCACTCTAGAAGATCTGAAGAAGAAGGATTGCTACCCTTCCTTGAAGAGTTTGACATCTCCTACCTTCTATCTTCATTTTGGTTTCTTCTTTCCTTAGAGATTTGTACTCAAACGATGCTATGATAGCGTAATTTCTTTATCGGAACTAAGGGTGTAGTCTCGTTGAATATATCTTGTTTTTAAACTTGTTATTTCATAGCAAATACAAATTTTATCTTGTTTTTATCCATTCTATATTGTTTTACTGTTAGAGTTACCTTGATCACATAATTTCTTTTTTCGGGCGCCGCCGCAAGAAGGACTGAAAGGTGAATTGCGATGCTAGATCTGCTAGTTCAGACATACTCTGAGCCGTCAATAAATGAGGTAGGATTTGTATGAGGAATTTTATAGTATCTCTGAACCCATTGGATCAGTCTAGATCCGGTTTGCTACGAAAGTAGGACGCCGATCTAGATTGATATCGGATTACGTCGTCGAAAGAGGGTAATCTGTACCTTATGATATTTCTTTGAGCACTTTTAAAATTGCTTTGCTATAATTTTAACTCGTTTGAATTTAAGATCCATCAACGAGATAAACTTGATGTTCCGATATCTCTAACCCTTGTTTTCCACCAAAAACATTCTCTTGCCAGATTCGGTTTATTTTAAATTGTATTGTTTTACTTTTCGTAATCTCAAATCACTTAATCGATTGTCTAGCTATGAATTCATAACCACTTTGTACTTGATCAATGTCTCTGTGTGATCGACATCTTAAGTACTACTACGACAAAGCCTTCACGCTTGCGGTTAGTAGTACAGGAAACTACACATCATCTACGTGCATAAAATTAGTCAAGTAGCATCTACTTTGAATGATTGGGTAAATGATATGAATTTGGATCCCAAGTTTCATGAGATGGCAGTAAAAATGAAAAAAAAAATAGGATAAATATTGCGGATGCATAGACAAACTGAATATGATTTTGTTTATGGTTGTCGTGTTTGATCCGAGATATAAATTTAACTATATGAAATTTGCATTTACTAAAATGTATGGTAAAGATAAAGTTTCATTTATCATAAGTAAGGTGGAAATGAATTTTTACCAGATATTTAACGAGTATGAGAGCAAGATCCAAATGAGCAGTTCTAGTAGTGGACCTAGTGGTAACTCTTCTATTGTTTTTGAAGACACAAAAGTAGCAGTGGAGCATAACCTCACAAAAATTCAGTTGAAATACAAGAAATTTAGGCACATGCTACTGGTCAAGAAAAAATCGAGCTGGAAAAATATCTTCGTGAAGAATCAAAAAATTCAAATAATAATAGTTTTGAAATTTTAACTTGGTGGAAGATGAATGCCATTAGATTTCCAGTTTTATCTTCTATTGTTCGAGATATCATGTCAATTGCAATCTCAACAATGGCTTCAGAATATGTTTTTAGTACAAGTGGTCGAGTACTTGATCCTTTTTGGAGTTCATTATCTCCTGCAATGCTTGAAGCGCTAATTTGTTTTCAAGATTGGATTCGAGCAAATAAGCAACGTGAAGTAGAAAAAACTCGAAGATGTTGACTTGTTAGATAAAGGTAAATTTTATCTCATATTAATTTACATCTTTTTTGTTATAGGTTATATTGAAAGCTCTAATTTTTTGTTATTTGTGAATTCACCGTGATTTCTACCATTCAATCTGCACCGGGTGTTATTGACTTACATATGTAGTTGATTAGTGATAGCTATCCGCAAGTGCACAGATTTATCGAAGTAATAAAAAGATATCGTTCCCGACGAGGACTACGTAGCTAAGTACTGACTTCTTGATATGTTTGAATTTAGGCGGAATCAATACTTGGTTGTTCTAACTTCTAAGCACGACACAAACTCAGAACAGCTTTTTAAAGGACTTGAATTCTAAAGCATCGGAAATTCATGGGTTCGCCACACTGATAGACATGAATCGTGTAAAAATAACTCAGTTAATAAACTTATCTATCCTGAAAGGTACTTTTCCTAAGGTACATATCACTTCCTCCCGGAGCATGATATGGTATCTAATTAGATTAACTCCCTACTCTCGTGACAGTTAACCTAACTAGATCCCTTAAGTTCTCTGAAAAGTAGGTTAATCCCTTCAAACGAATCCGAACTACTCCCGTGATCGGATTCGTAGGTTTAATCGAAATAGATCAGATGTTAGCGATTCACCTCTCGGTCCTTCTCGCAACGTCTAAGGCGTAAAGTTACTTGGCCAGGGTAATTTACGGGATATATGCAATTTCAATCAAATCAGGAAGATAAAATTATATTAAAAGAGCAAAAGTATAAATTAATCCATGCAAATCAGTGGGCTACACCCAATCAATCCCGAAAAGGTATCTACTCGCTCATATTATCAAGAGAATACATGTTTTTGATGAACAAGAAAGATCTCATAAGAATCGCAAAGAAATCACAAAAAGGATGATGAAACCGTCTTCTCCTCAGTCTGGAGATGAGGATTGAAGGATCAATTGTCGAAAATCGTATGAAATCTCACCGGAATATGCTTTGAAATCAAGTCGTCGCCCTTGTTGTCGCCGCTACTTGTGTTCATCCGCCAGAAGCTCCTTTAACCCTCCAAAATCCCATCTTTTATAGTTGGACCAGTTTAGAACTCATCAGGGAACGGTTCTGCGAAGTCTGGTTCAATTTCGGTTTGAATCGGTAAAGAGACAAGTGAAAAACTCATTGGGCGGAAGTTTTTACGGCCCGTGATACGTTTACGACTGAGACCGTTAATGTTTCTGTGTATAATGCTTTCGGTCACAGAAAGTTTCACGGCCCGTGATAGAATTATGGCTTCACCCGTGAAAGTTTCTGCTCATTCTGACACTTAGCCATTTTCAACTTCCGTTCGTCCTCGCGTTCACGGCTGAATCCATATTTACGGCCAAGGCCGTAAAAGTTTCGTTCTTCACCGTTTTTGCCTCAAATTCGTCGTAAAGGCTCGTGATCTCCTTGGGAATCATGCTTTGGCTTCAAAACTCTTGAAATCCTTTATTTTTACGTCATTTTACCTACATTTTCATAAAAACCAAGAAAAATGAAGATTCCGTGCAAAGTAATGCAAAAGCACTAAAAATAGCATAAAATCATGCAATTAAGCCCAAAATATGATCTAAAATATAGGTGAAAACATGGTGTAAATGCAACTCATCAAAATACCCTAGACTTAGAATTTTGCTTGTCCTCAAGCAATACCTCGATATGTATAAACAATGTAAAAATAAGAAACACTCATTTGTTTTTGCCCCTAATAATATCCTTAGTTCACAAATTAAGTAATCAATCTTTCAAACTCAAGTAATTCAAGAAAAATCATAATAGAGATAAATTCCCAAGAGGTTACAATCCAAGAAAGATAAAATTCACAATTCATGTCATAATGTTCATCCTTCACACACTAAATATCAGATACTTTCAATTTAATAAATCTATCTTACTCAATAGACAAAATTTTATTTCAAGAATCTCGGTGATGTTAAAGATAAGAGATTTTTAAAGCAATTTGGTCTTTAAACAGTTATGTGCCCTTTCCTGTTAGCATCATAACATTGTTTAAAGTATACTGCAAAGCAGTATAATTTAACTCATAGTTTCAATCACAAAGTCAGCGGAGTTATCCACTTGACCTACAGCTTTCTCTTTTTCTCCATTTTTATTCTCTTCTCTTTTCTTTTTTTTTCTTATTTTTGGAGAAAGCCGGTCAGTGGCATGATACTTAAATCGTTGTTGATCTTTCTGCAAGAGGGTTAGATATTTATTTTTAAGATTTTCCCTCTGTTACTTGATCGCAACAGACTTAAAGTATACCAACTCGTGGTATAATATAACTCATGACTTTAGATTTCTCAACTAGAGGAGTTGGAGCAAATCTCAGTTAAAGATATATCACCATATTTTATTCATAAAAATTTTCATTAAGCAAAAATAGATAAATTAAATTTAAAGTAATAAGATACCATGCATGTGTCATATGAACATATAACAATTCACAAATGTATTTTATCAATACCAGAATTGATTTTTCTTAACAATTTAAGTCTACATGAAATTTCAAAAATTCTCTAAGTCATCAAATTAATCACTCAAGATGTTTCCTAAGTCTAAAATTAAGGATTAAACAAATTTGTGTATCCTTAAAAATCATGAACATTCAGGATAAATACCCATAAAACTTGAATGCAATCAAAATACATGAAGACATCCTAGACTTAAATTGTTGCATGCGTGTAAATATTCAATTAATGAAGAATTTCAAAAAAATTTTTTTGCAAGAGTTCCCTTTGTAATTGTTGGCGAAATCCTGTTCAGTTATATCAAAAAATGAAAACATGACTCAGAAAAATCTAGAAAATATACCACATCAAAGATATTCAATTTTTACATGGTAATCATCCTTCAGATATTAAATACCGTCTAGTTACATCAATCAAATCAAATTTACCGTACTCAGTTACTAATCATTCTAAATATCAAGCATATGTATCAGAATAGCCCTCAAATGCATAAACTCATCAACAAAATATCCAAAATCATCATAGAACACATCAAACATGAAATGAATACCAAATGTACATAAAACCATCACAACCATATCATGTTCAGCATCCTAAGGTCAAATACCGTCTAATATATACAATGCCCAGTTAAATGTCAAATATCCCAAATGGATCTCACAAAATCTTGATACAACGCACACACACAAAGAAATCATAAAACAGCTATGTGTGGTCGCATCGGCATCAAGTCTACTAATTCCTGTGCACGAATAAGATAACCATGAGATCATATACACAAAATCAAGAAATAACCAGGCAGTAAGTAAAAATGAAGTGTGTCTAGTCGATGACGATGAAGGGAGATGACGCCGTAATAGCTCCTCTATCGCGCGTAAAGAGTCGAGTGCTCTCGACTGTCCCTGCTCCAAGAGCGAAATGTCGTCTCACATCCTACTCTGCTCGGCTCGCATCTGCTCCAATGAAGGATCTGATCGTGCTGAAGACGGTCTGGCAGATGAAGACGGCCGATCAACGGCTGATGGGGCGACTGGAGGAATATGCTCTATAGCCCTCAGCGGTGATGGAGGTGAAGC
The DNA here is from genome assembly GCA_027563935.2 of Costus lasius. NCBI lineage: Eukaryota > Viridiplantae > Streptophyta > Magnoliopsida > Zingiberales > Costaceae > Costus > Costus lasius. Next base: position 97,914,527 of record CM050454.1, read on the forward strand.
TGCCTCTCTAGGACCTCCCCCACGTGTGGGATCCATGATCCAATTCTGCTGAACACGAACCGTAGTGCGGTTCATGTTCGGCAGCCTCATGGTAACATCTGTGTGCCTGAACATAAGATGGTACGAGCTACCAAATCTCGTAATCATCTTGATGGCAACACACGCGTCCATGTCTAATCTGGGATTATCCTTTGCCTCTTTTAACCACGAAGGGTCAATACCAAGGGCAAGGGCAATCGTGGTAACCATGCCTCCCATAACAAGGACTCCTCTCCGAGCTCTAGCGGCTTTCTGGATCTGCTTCATCAGGAAAAATGAAGTGCTAACTCTGAAAACTCTCAGCATGGCCCATAGAAAATATAGCTCTGTAGACCTAACCATGCCATCACACTCTGCCCGGCCAAAGATGGTGTGTGCCAAAACTCGGTGTACGTATCTGAAGACTGGGCTGGACAAATGCGAGGCTCTGGCAGTCCTAGGGTCAAACCTCCCCTCATAAGATATCTCCCGCCAAAATGCTCCCTCAGAAAACTCACGGGGGCGGTATCTAGTCGTATCCGCGGGGAATCCAAAAATGTGATCTAGCTGGTCCAAAGTACATGGTCCCGGTTCCCTAACTGGAATGACATCCTCCCTGGGTCTCCGTCATCATGGTTCCTCAGTGTAATCTGAACAGTACTAAAGAACTCCAATGTCAGCTATACGTATGTAGCATGCCTCTGATGATAAAAATCCTGCCACCCTATGTTCGCAAACATCCACTGGATGTCATCGAACAATCCTAGGGACTGCAGTACCTGGTCGTCCCAATACCGCGTGTTAATGACTCCTCGAGTGGATAGAGCTCGGTACCTCCTCTCGATCTCTCTACTCCTGTGATGGATCTGACGTGGATAAGGAGCAAGGACAGGAGGCGGTGATCGTGCGCGTCTCCTCTCTGGAATAATAGGCTCTAGTGAAGCAGGGGAGGACTCAGGTGATGATGGCACTGATGATACAGCTGGGGAATGCCTTGATGATGGCTCTAGTGAAGGTAAATGAACCTCTGGTACTGATACTGATGGTGGTGCTAGCTGTGTCATCGGTGGTATCTCAGAAACTGGTGGTGGAACTGTCTCAGGAGTCGTAGAAGACTCATGTGCAACCGATGGTGAAGAGCAGAGCTCCGGTATGTCTACTGATATATCTGGTAAATCCGCAAATATCTCAGGTGATGCCTCCTCCTAATCTGGTAATATGGGTGTACTCGCCTCAGGGACAGGCATGTCTCCCTGGGCTGAGGAGGGTGATGCAATCTCTGGTGTGTGGACTGTATCATGCGGAGTGTCCACCTCTATGCCTTGAGTATCAGTAGGAGCAGCAGACTCCGGTATATCTGTGGAAGGCACTGGTGTAGTAAGACCCTCCACGTCCATAGGAGTAACGTCAGTCTGCATCGCTACTGACTACTCTATCTCTGTCACTACAGGTGCTGACACTGGGGGTGCCTCCGAAGTCTCTACAGTCTCCACCACTGGCGATAATGGCCTGGTAGCCCTACCTCCTCAGGTAGTCATGCCTCTCATGGTACGCTTCCTAGCGTACCGTCTAGTGATCCTCTGATCGCAGCTCTCTGGCCTATCAGCAGGCCTCTCTGATATAATCTCTAGCTCTGGAGAGCTGGTAGGCTCAGACGCTACCGTCTGTGATGTACTGGCCTCTGAAGTTGTCCTCGGAGCCTCTGATGTCTATGCATGTGTCTCGGGCTCCGAGTCTGAATAAATAATCAGCTCAAATCTCTCCGGACAAACTCCGGGAATCATCCTATACACGTATCGAGGCTCTGGTCCAGGATATCTACTCTTCATCACTGCCCCATAGGGCCTAGACCTCACATATCTCCTCGGTGCCATAATGTCGATCAAATGATCCAAATATATGCAAATATCAACGCTAAATCATGATGCTACAGTAACTATAAGAATCGCTCGTAAAAGTCGCTTGTGAGGTCGTTCCCAAAATCTGATCAAAATAACTCCAAATCGATTGTATTTGCGTGTAAAACTAATGCTGAGATTGAAAGACAAGTGCTGAAGTGGTTTCCTTACAAATTTGTGTAGAGATCGGACTTGAATCGGTGGAAGAGTGGACTCTGGTGCTCAGGCGGGTGAACAGCCGTTCCTCGCGAGATCCGGCAGAAATCTGACGGGAGATCGTCGGAAAACACTTTCTGGAAGTAGAGGAACACTGGTGGAAAGTTTCCGTCATAGCTCGTAGGAGGAATCGTCGAAAATCGGCGAATTACGAGCGTAAACGTAAACCCTAAACCGCCCGTGAGGTTTAAACCGTAAGAACTTACGGTCCGTAATCACTTCACGCCTTCAGTCGTAAACCTGCTTTAGTGTACAGTATCTAGTAAACTCTGGCATAATCGAATCACGGCTCCACGATAATTACGGCTTGACCCGTAAATGTCGCGTTTTGACTTGGTTTTTCATCAGAAAAATTCATAAAAATCCCTGAAAAATTCCTGCACAATAAGCATCGAATTCAAAATTTTTTTTGTATGTAATAGTTCATCAAATGACATGGAGAAAACTTAAAACAATAATTAAAAATTAAGAAACTACTCCTAGGGTTTATAAAGAAAAGTTCAAAACTAAAATATAAAGATATGCTGAAATTAATGAAAATTCAGAGCCGCTGGGTTGCCTCCCAAGAAGCGCTTGTTTATGGTCTTTAGCTTGACCAAGATAGTGTTCATGACTTTTCTGGTGGATACAAGGCGCAGTGAATAATTGACAATTGTTGTTCCTGACACCTTTCCGGTTCATTGTATAGATTTAACTTTATAGTTCTAGGTAGTGTCCATGTCTCAGCTTTCTTTGATTCCCCCTTCACCTCTGGAGATTTATTGAGACCTGCAAAATTAATTCGTTTAGCTTCAGCTGAAAAATCAAAGATCAACTTGCTATCATTCAAATTCAAAGTAAGCTTTTCATGCAACATGTCAATTATAGCTCTCGTGCTTGCTAAGAATGGTCTTCCTAGAATGACAGGGAACTTAGCGTTTTCCTTCATGTTAACAACCATAAAGTCAGTAACGATAGAAAATTTATCAATTTTAACTGTTACATTCTCTAGGATACCAATTGGTTGCTGATCAAAACCATTAGCAAATTGAATATAAGTCTCAGTAGGTTTAAGTTCTCCACTACCTACTTCCTCAATCAAGTATGCAGGTATCAAGCTGATACTGGCTCCTACGTCGCACAAAGCCTTTTCAACAGTAAACTTACCAACTTTGCATGGAATTGAAATATCTACGGGGTCTCTTACCTTTGTTATTTCAGTGTTCTTGCTCACCTGTTTTTTCTTTACATCGAACTTACTGCCTTCAGGTTTTCTCTGGTATGTTTTTCTTACCCTTTGGGGAAACGGAATTGGAGGAACATATGCAGGCGGACCTACATATTTCTCTTCTTCTCCTTTCTCCTCACAAACTTCTTGATCGAAAGCACTGCTTGCAGATAGATCAATAGGTTCTTCATTGGGCTCTCCAGGTGTCTCGTCGTGTTTGGTGCTTATTGCAGTGACCGCGTTGATGTGCTCCCTAGGGCTCATCTCAGGCTGTCCCGGTAGTCTCCCTGTAGGTCTGCTAGCCGTACTAGCTTGCTGTGCGATCTGATTCTCCAACATCTTGTTGTGGGTAGTTAAAGCTTCCACACAGGATGTCAGCTACTTGATCTGGTCAGCAAGGTCGTCGGTTCTCTTTTGTTGCTTCATAACAACTTCCAGCATGGAATCAAAGTTTGACTTCGGGGGCTGCCCGTATTGCCTTAGTTGAAAGCCCGGTGGTGCCCTACTATTCTGCTGAGAATACTGAGGAGGAACTTGCCCTTGATTATTCTTGTAGGACAGGTTGGGGTGGTTCCTCCATCCTGAATTGTAGGTTGCAGAATATGGATCATTTGCAGGTCTCTGAGTGTAGTTACCCATAGCGTTGGCTTGCTCTTGATTAGACTCCTCTTGCGATGAAGCTATTATTTGGCATTCAGATGAATCGTGTCCTGTTACACCACAAACCTCACAAGAAACTGCATGAACTACTCTCGATGGAAAAGATAAAGAATCAAACTTCTGGACCAAAGAATCTACCTTTGCCGCTAGTGACGTCAGGGGATCATTGTGATACTTACCAAATCCTGTGGAAGTAGTGTTCCGCTCACTCGACCAGTGGTTATGGTTCATGGCCATATCCTCGAGTAGAGTAGTTGCGTCTTCTAAGTTTTTGCTCATGATCGTGCCTCCAGCCGCAGCGTCCACCATCAATCTGGTGTTATAATCCAACCCATTGTAGAAGATATGGATTAAAACCCATTCCTGGAGTCCGTGGTGTGGGCACATGCGCTGGAGCTCCTTGAAGCGTTCTCAGGCGTCATAAAGTGATTCTCCCTCTTGTTGTGCGAAAGCTGTGATTCTGTTGCGCAGTTGGACAATCTTGCTCGGTGGGAAATATTTATTCAGAAATGCCTTGGACAACTCTTCCCACGTGGTGATGGATCCTGCTGGCATCGAGTACAACCAAGCTCTGGCACGGTCCCTGAGAGAAAAAGAGAATAACCTTAGTCTAATCGCATCAGATGAAACTCCGTTAACTTTTACAGTGTCGCAATATTCAAGAAAAATGGCTAAATGAATATTTGGGTCCTGATTTGGGGATCCCCCAAATTGATTTTGCTGGACCATCGTCATCAGCGCTGGCTTTAACTCAAAGTTGTTCGCCTCTACGTTAGGTCGAACGATGCTAGAATTGAACCTTTGTATGTTTGGTGCCGTGAAGTCCCTCAAAGATTGATTGTTCTGGTTCACCGCCATCTCTCTTTCTTCAGAGATCTTTTTGGTTGCAAATTGCATTCTCCTCCGAAGGCAAAAGGTGCGCTCAATTTCTGGGTCTTCTGGAAGCAAAACACATGCACGAGAAACTCTGGGCATACAATGTGTAAGTACACAATAAAAAGAAAAGACTAATAAAAACTAATGGCAAAAGAAAAGAAAAATGTCTAATCTCCTAACTTATCAATTAGTCAATATTAAATATCTGTAATCCCCGGCAACAACGCCAAAAACTTGATAGCTATCCTCAAGTGCACGGATTTATCGAAGTAATAAAAAGATATCGTTCCTGACGAGGACTATGTAGCTAAGTACTGACTTCTTGATATGTTTGAATTTAGGCGGAATCAATACTTGGTTGTTCTAACTTCTAAGCACGACACAAACTCAGAACAGCTTTTTAAAGGACTTGAATTCTAAAGCATCACTAATTCATGGGTTCGCCACACTGATAGACATGAATCGTGTAAAAATAACTCAGTTAATAAACTTATCTATCCTGAAAGGTACTTTTCCTAAGGTACATATCACTTTCTCCTAGAGCATGATATGGTATCTAATTAGATTAACTCCCTACTCTCGTGACAGTTAACCTAACTAGATCACTTAAGTTCTGTGAAAAGTAGGTTAATCCCTTCAAATGAATCCGAACTACTCCCGTGATCGGATTCGTAGGTTTAATCGAAATAGATCGGACGTTAGCGATTCACCTCTCGGTCCTTCTCGCAACGTCTAAGGCGTAAAGTTACTTGGCCAGGGTAATTTACGGGATATATACAATTTCAATCAAATCAGGAAGATAAAATTATATTAAAATAGCAAAAGTATAAATTAATCCATGCAAATCAGTGGGCTACGCCCAATCAATCCCGAAAAGGTATCTACTCTCTCATATTATCAAGAGAATACATATTTTTGATGAACAAGAAAGATCTCATAAGAATCGCAAAGAAATCACAAAAAGGATGATGAAACCGTCTTCTCCTCAGTCTGGAGATGAGGATTGAAGGATCAATCGTCGAAAATCGTATGAAATCTCGCCGGAATATGCTTCGAAATCAAGTCGTCGCCCTTGTTGTCGCCGCCGCTCGTGTTCGTCCGCCAGAAGCTCCTTTAACCCTCCAAAATCCCATCTTTTATAGTTGGACCAGTTTAGAACTCATCAGGGAACGGTTCTGCGAAGTCTGGTTCAATTCCGGTTTGAATCGGTGAAGAGACAAGTGAAAAACTCGTCGGGCGGAAGTTTTTACGACCCGTGATACGTTTACGGCTGAGGCCGTAAATGTTTCTGTGTATAATGCTTTCGGTCACAGAAAGTTTCACGGCCCATGATAGAATTACGGCTTCACCTGTGAAAGTTTCTGTCCGTTCCGACACTTAGCCGTTTTCAACTTCCGTTCGTCGTCGCGTTCACGGCTGAATCCATATTTATGACCAAGGCCGTAAAAGTCTCGTTCTTCACCGTTTTTGCCCCAAATTCGTCGTAAAGGCTCGTGATCTCCTTGGGAATCATGCTTTGGCTTCAAAACTCTTGAAATCCTTCATTTTTACGTCATTTTACGTACATTTTCATAAAAACCAAGAAAAGTGAAGATTCCGTGCAAAGTAATACAAAAGCACTAAAAATAACACAAAATCATGCAATTAAGCCCAAAATATAATTAAAATATAGGTGAAAATATAGTGTAAATGCAACTCATCAATTAGCTGTAAGTATTATTTAATGATCATTTGGTTATTGTTTAATGGTCATAATGAATTTTATTCTGAGTTGTTAACTACTTAACTTGTTATCATATACTAATGTAGGAAAATGGTGGTGGTGATTGGTGATTTAAGGCACATGCTGTGTTTTTTTTCCTTTGACATCGTTGGTGTTTTTTCTCGTCTCTTTTCTGGTGAGGTCATTCAATTGATGCTCATTTTTCTTTTTTCAATTGATTAACTTATTTGCTACATTCTTGAATTGTTTTTGCTATTATTTTTTGTTCTAACCAAGTGTCTGGTATTATCTGTTCTTCACGCATAAATCTTTGTGAGCGTTTGACCTTGCATAACAGGCTATTGCTAATTCAGCAAACATGTCTTCAGATGAATATAAAGTACATGCTTCTTTCTTTGTTGTGCACTAATAAGTTTGTCTTAATTAGTTCACTATCACAACTTATTGTATTTTGCACATATACAGATATACTAGTAGTATTGAAATTAAACTTACTATTGCTTCTTTCATACAACAGAGTGTAGAAATTAAACTTACTCAATCTAAATGTAGAAATATTATTGAAATAAAACCTTTCTATTTAACTACTTCTGAGCTACTCAGCTTTCCTGTTATCTACACATCATTAGCTTTTAGTGATTAAACATTCAAAACTATATCAAGCATACATTACTTCTTTGTTTCTTCTTTCTAGTTTTTTTATTGTTATCATTCCTTTACTGATCCAATTCAGTTTTATGCAATTGAAAAATCTTAACTTGTTTTCTTTAATCATTTAGATCAATTTTTTACTGATGTCAGAATGTGGTTGGAAGTTGGAAGTCTACGTCACTCCTGAAGTACTATGCAAACATTATGGACCAGAAGTTAATGTTTGATGTGTTGGACTTGAATTTTGATGTGTTGAAAGTTGAATCATGAGTTATTGTTGAACGTTGTTAAATCCTAATTGATGGACTTATGTAATCATGAATTGTGATTGTGGAATACTGGAATATTTGATTTTGCTGTGAAAGTGTAATACTGGAATACTGGAATATTTGTAATTGTGGAATGTGGAATACTGATCCAATTCAGTTTTATGCAATTCAGTTTTAATCGGTTTGAACCAAACCAAACTAGTCTTATCCAGTTTGGTTCAAATTGGTTTTTCATTTATATTAGTTTAGTTTGGTTTGAAAATTTTACAAACGTTTAATCGATTTTTGGTCTAATTAGTTCGATTCGATTCGAGTTAAATCGATTGTATAGGCTTATGATTAATAACTACTTTAATACCAAATAATCGGATTAGGTATGTCAGGTATCCATTAAAACACCACTCGATTTCCATTCCTAAAAAAATTCCTAATGACACTTTACAAAAACCATCATCTAAGGAGCTAATAAGTGAATAGCTATGTTTTAACTTTTAAGGATCTTTTTGTGGGTCAATTTCTGAACTTTTTATTTTTGTTTCTTGAACCAACTTAATAAAAAAAAATTGACTTACTTAACTTGATGAGCTCAAAACAAATTGCCCTAAGTCTAAAATGTTTAAGGAAAACTAGAGTATAATAATATTTTTTAGTTAAAACTTAATATCTACGTCAAAGTATAAATTGTAACCCAAAACTATTCTTAATTGACAACTAATTAATTTAATCTAATAATGGATTTACCATATGCTAATACAATTCTTTCTTATTAGATTCTCATGATTCATAGAGAAAGCGCAAGAGATGAGTATGCAGTGAGTAGTGTATCTAGGTCATCGGCATCTCTCTCCTTATATAGAGAGGTTGTAACAACTAGGACAACCAAATTAAGATCGTCTAATTTATGTAGGTTAAGTCTTAACATGGAGAATAAAAAAGCGAGAATCAGTCTTCAATGTGATACACTCGTGACTGCAACACGATCAACTTAGGTAAATAGATTTAGGCTGTGTTTGGCCTAACTTATTTAGCAGCTCATGGGGTTGCGGCCAATTGATTTTAAGAAGATGGAATGTTTTGTTTTGCAACTTCTCGGTCCCAACCAGAGAAGTTTTACTGTAGCTAGGAAGTAGGAATACACCTGCTTATCCAAACCCCTTCCCAACTTCTCCCTTTCCTCTTCCCTCTCCCTCTACTAAATTTATTTTTTAACTTTTTAAATAATTGTTTTAATTATAATATATTTATTTTAAATAAATTTAGTAGTGTAACCTAAAATATTTTTAATATATATTTTTAAATTATTATTAAAAAATTAATAGTATACCTCATAATATTTTTAATAAATATTTTAATTATAGTTAACTAAAAATTTAGTCATATAATTTTTATCTTAATAATTTTTTAAAAAATTATTTATTATAAATAGAATAATCTAACTAAAAATTGTGCATCTAGATACCCTCTAAACTTCTTCAGCTAACATTTTTTCAACCAGTACTTCTTCGGCCAGCAAACACAGCCTTAATACTCTTGAGAAGCCCCAAAAGTAAGGGATCAAAAAAATCCTTATAAACCCAAGTCTCCTTTTCTAGTCTTTCCATATGGGACTTAAGGGGACTTTTGGGGTTTTCCCTTAAAACACAAATAATCCCTCACAAAAACGTAAAAGTCCAAATTAATATAATAAAACTAAAAAAATTGTTGCTTGGAATCTATATTACGCAGTTAACATACTTAGGGCCTGTTTGGCCCTGCTCAAAGTTCTTTGAGCCCGAAATCCAAGACAACAAAAGCTAAAGTTGATAAAGCCATATTTTCTAGCTTTTCAAGCTTTTGGAGTTTCATTCACCTTGAAAGTTGTGCTGAAGCTGATTTGCAGTGGGACCAAATAGGCCCTTAGTATATAAAGTGATAGAACTCCACTAGAAAGTGTGTAATGAATCAGGTCGTGAACTACACCTTTTTAACTCGACATTGAAAGGTGCACACATGATATAGCCACTACGACTCGGGGTTATTCATTTTTAGTCATGTGCATATATCTTTTTTTTTCATGAGTTTGCTAGAGATATCCAATTTCTAGTCTATTGCCGTATACAAAAACTCACATATAAGAGAATAACTTGTAAATAAGTGTGTAGAGCCACTTATGATATACTTTTGGTTTCTTTTAGAGTTATAACTCTTCATATCTTTACGTAGGAATACATCAATCACTATAGAAATGAGGTATTGGAGCTTTTAAAATACAACTAAAATTAATATAATAGTATTTTTTTAAAAAAATTTATTTTTATACTATTTGGCCAATCAACTTGTTATTACCCATTAAGTCTTTTTCTAGAGTCGACTTATTACGAAGGTTAGGTTGTCACTATAGAAGGGTCTATTATAGACAAATTCACATTCCCCTTATGCTTGTAAGATCTTAATCTTAGATAAACCTTTGAAGCCATAGATTTTGTTGTGCTCAATCAAAAGAAAGAACCACAACCTTTATGAGTCAAATGAGTTTTATAGACATTTGTCTAATATTAATATAATTGCTCTTTATCACATTATCCATCCCTATCCAAAAAGTTTAAGATGTACGTGATCATTATAACAACAAATAAGTTGCATATACAATTTTATTAATTTTGTAGAATAAAATAAATCTAAGCATGCAATCTTACTACATAAATCAAGTGTAAAATTCGAAAGCAATTAATTTAATCAAGTCCCCATATTATTTGTATCATATATCAAAAATAATGTATTATGTATCATATACACAAAATATGTTATGAATCATGTATCATATCAAAGTAATATCCTATTAATAAAATGAATATAAGTCTATATTTAGATGAGCTTAGTATAAACCAATAATTAATTTAAGCAACCAAACAAAAACATAATTGCATAATTTAAAACTTCTCTCCTGTTTTTTATATGAGATTGAATTGGAATATAACAATAAATATTGGGACAATCCAAGAATCAAACTCATAATCTTTCACATCTAACGTGAGAAAGATACAATTTGACCATGTCTTTTTTGAGAAATAAGATCTCTATCGTTTTGTTTCAAATTCTTCGAACCAATATATAAGACTAGATTTTTGTCCTGTCACGGTCGCTCACCTTTAACATGACCAATTGTCACTCATATAATTTATTTAATGACAAGGTGAAATAAAATATAAAAAAGTTAAATGAGCAAATGGATCGTGTAATCAGTGCTCAAGAAGGTTAGGAGGCTGCTTTGAGAAGGGTCGTTCGTAGTGGCAACACGTGTATTTTTAAAAAAAAAATGGAAATAGGATTAGATCCAACAATTAAAGTGGATGCATTGTTACCCTGTCCTTCTGTCACATCGCCTTTATGGAAAAACAAATGTTTGGAACCCACCACATTGCCGTTGAAAAAGAAAATATTTAAAGAATTTGGTGCACATTTAGATTCTGATTTACAACAGTATCAAATAAAAGTTTCTTAATTTTTAATAAGAGTATATTTTATAAGGAGACAGAGTTTCTCTTGAAATTGCACCATAATATTTGTTTTAATTTAAAGATCTATATGTATTATACATATAATTTAACGGTATCAAATAGAATTTCTTAAAATTTTTAAAGAGACTCTATCCTTAATAAATATACTCCTGGTGGTGAGCCTTGGAGATTATAATAGAATTCTTTTGAGAAAGATACTCTTTGTTAAAGATCACGGAGTTGTCTGCTGGCTGAGGAATCTTGCAAATAATTTTCTCAGCAGCTTGTTTTCTTTTCAGAACGTACTCGTGATTCAATAAATAAAGGAAGACGACAATGCTCCTATCATTATCTGCAAAAAAAAGTAGGACGAAAGTGACGAGGAAAAAAGTTCGGGTGCCGTTCATACTTTCAGCTGAATAATATACACTTGAAGCGCTGCTCATTGAGCTGATTGTTCAGAGGCCCAGGCATTTTTTATTTTTTTTTACTTTACAATATTATTGGATTGGATTCATTTCAAATAGTAATGACACGAGAAACATTCCGTTTTCTGCTTCTAAAACATGTCGGCCCAGAGGTTCAAGAATTCTTCATCAGCCTGCAGGTGCGCAGCCGTCGTGCTTTGTCCCAGATTCACGCCGGCGCATGACTGCGTGCTTTCCCCGCCGAACCAGCTATCGTCGAATAGCAAATATTCGTCGCTCAAGTCCACGGGGGAATCGAAGATGATGTCTCCGCCCCAGACGCCCTCGCTGTCCTTTTCCAGAACGTCCAAATCCAGAACGCAGCTCGAGAAGTCGCCCCCGTGCTGCGGACTAGCCATCGCCAATAATGCGTCTAAATCGAGCGCTGAGAGCGGGGAAGCCTCCACGTGCCCGTCTCCCGTGCTCGCCGCCGGCGCTGGTTCGTTGAACCCGACATCCTTCTGAACAATAGTAGTAGGAGCAGTTCTCGCTGTCTCATTGCAGCGAGGTGATGAACTCTCTGCTAATTCTGGACGCCTCGTCTCCTCCTTCCGGCCCCTGCGCTTGCTGCAGACTTGGTCCTTGTGTGGGCGCGCGTTCAGCTTCTTCTTCAGGACGGTGTTCCAGTAGTTCTTGATTTCATTGTCTGTTCGACCCGGTAATCTTCCAGCTATCAGCGACCACCTGCACCCAATTAAGCTCAGTATGCGAATCAAAATTGCGTCAATCTTCGACGCTAGGGTACACTAATTAGCGACCTATTCCCCAAGAGATTATGCAGCCTGATGATGAGATCCTCTTCTTCATGGGATATGTTGCCCCTCTTGATGTCCGGCCGCAGATAGTTGAGCCAGCGAAGCCGGCAGCTCCTTGCGCATCGATTTAGCCCTAAAAAAAAGTCAAACACCATGGTAAAGGTAGTGAATTATCCCGCTCTTGTTGCATGGAAAGATATAAACAACTGGAACGTATATAATTGGTAAGCAGCAAGGCAAATTGAGACCTGCACGTTTGGGGATCTTTCCCCATTTGCCTTCCCCGTGAGCTCTGACGTAGTCTATAAGGATCTTGTCTTCAGAGGCACTCCATGAACCCCGGTTAACCCCCTGCTGAGAAGAGCAACAGGGGCTTCTACCCATGACCTTGTGATTGAAGCAGAAACTAACTCTACGATCAGCTGAACAGAAAACCTTCTGCCTAGCTCTGAACACTGTCGCCTGTGGAGCGCAGTTCGATCACTTATATAGCGGGCGCGGGCGCGGCATGTCTCCTCTTGCCCTTGCATGCCCTAAAAATGAAACTTAAAAATGAAACTTCAAGTTTTGAATTTAAGAAAAGAAAATCATCTGAACACAACAATCGCAATTGAAAGAAGAAAAAAACGTCTCTTTGCTAGCTTTCTTTAACTCCATTGGGTGGAAACTCAGGTGGCAAGAGAAAATAAGAAATCATTTTTGTTCAAATTAAATTTCTCTTAATTATGCGTCCCTGCAGTTAGCTGGAGCAGTGTTTGGAAGGCAGCTTAATTAAGAGCCGTGTGATGCTCTACAGGACGTGGACGGTAGCGGTGCTGTGGCTAGCCACGAGCAACCGTTAACTGGCGGTCCCGCTGCATGCGTGGAGTGGAATCAATATTAATTTACTAAACAATGTCGATCCGATGGTGATGGATGTTAGGCCAGCATTGTATATGCAGTGCAGCATGTATGCGATGGCATCATGAATATTCATTCATCATAGTGACCACGTGCAGACGCAAGTGCCTGCACCTGCCATTCCCACTTGTCTTTCAAACCTCGTCCCTCCAGCGGCTGCTATGCGGGTCACGTACAGCCATTAGCTCCTTTACGACCAAAAATTCCACGCGTGGCCACCATGTCAAAAAAAAAAAAAAAAAAAAAAAAAAAACTTGTAAAAATCTTGCAATCTCCGCTAATTATTTCGCGAAAAAAAAAGTCAATCTTAGTGAAAAAAATATTTAAAAGTTAGAAAAACAAGATTATTCAAAGTACAAAATGATTGATTGCCATATGTCTATAGCTTGAGATCTTATATGCCAATTAATTCAATTGATAAAGACTTTAATTATTAATAATAAAAATTTAAAATTAAATTATGTCGTCTTTATTAAATAAAATAAAGTGTTTATTTTTTAGCAGAAATGTTAATTTTTTTTGTATAAATATCACAGCTGTTTTGCACTGAGAAACAGTAGAAAATGAATAACTAGGTTCCATTTTGTGCTTCCAGGCCGCTGTTCATTAGTCAGTCGTACTGATTTTTCAACATTAGTTGAAAGACTCGTCTGATTCTGCAAATTGCACTGTTCTGGGTTGAACTGACATCTCCTTGAGTGATTTGTTTTCACTCAATTCTGATCGAACAAAATTTTTTATTGATTGAACTTTTCTTTTTCTTGATAATCTCAGCATTTCCTGTTATCTATTATTTTTTTTAACAAAACTAAAAAAAGGAAAGCGGACAAAATCATAAGGTGTTAAATATAAATTTGAAACGAGTTTTAAAGCTAGCTCATCGCTTTCGCCTGAATTAGCACCACCTCATCACCTTGGAGAAGTAGAAAGCCCCTCGATCCTATTTTACATTTATTTTTGTAATTAATTCAAGGGAGACAAAAAGTTGATTTCCTCCCTATAAATATCTTTGTACTCCTTCTATCTAATTCAATTTGAGAACCATTCTATTCTCCTCCTGCGAGTCTTGTCTCGTCTGTGTGCTAAAGGAAAGGTGATCTAGTTTTCTAACATAAGGTACTTCACGAAATAAAGAAACACAGCGTCATGTCGCAGTCGATCTTTAAGTGTGCACAGAAATTTGATTTTTGATTGATGCCATCAGCTACTTTTGGGTTTTTTTACAGAAAAAATCTCAATCTTTAATAATACAAGGAGTTATTGAGCTGCCCAACTAACGTGGCACGTTTGGGGAAGCAATTTCGCAGCGCTTGTTAACATCGAGCCTGGAGTTGAGGCACGCCTAAATAAGAATCTTTAACAGTGTCTTTGACTCCGACAGAAGATTCTTGGTTCCTCTGGTGAAAATTATCTAGGCATACCGCATACGTAGTGGGGACTCAGCCGCCTTAATTTATGTAAAAGTCAACCTCAGTGTCGCCGCCAGTCCTCTACGAGGACAGCAACTTGCCGTGGATTATTCAATCACCCACCTACCCCGATCGATCGACCCTTCAAAGCGTCCCCTTCCGGTCATCCCTGCAAATAGGAGTTTACTTGATTACGCATTTGAAGCTTCCACGCTCGTGGAGGACTCCTCTGGCCTCGCTGAGCTCAGCTACTGTTGCTTTCCAGGTGTCAAAGCAATTACGTGTCCGTTCCTTCACTCTATCGTAGATATCAGATAGCAACTGTACAAATAATCAGAACAGTTTCCTCCGTTGAAGTAGAAAATAACTCGGTGAGCGGCAGAGCAAGTACATCGATTCCAAGTTTTGCGTTTACGTTCAGTTCTCTTTTCTGCAACTAGTTCAGCTGAAAAATTCAGACCACCCATTTATCATTTGCCGCAGTTCAATTTTCTTTTCTTTTCATACTGCCAATCTTCAACTTTTTATATAGAAAATAAATTTGGTTAATAGCGTTTTTCTATAAATATCAGGAGATGGTCTCTGTACTGCCCCCACACACCTTCGACCAAGAAGAAACACTGTCCCACTATGCTATCTACCTCTTCATGGATTCCATCATCCATCCTTGGATTCCATCATCCATCCTGTTCGAGGTTTTCTTCGTGCCGCAGCACTGTCCCACCATGTTGTCTACCTCCTCTCGTACCTAACGGAGCACCTCCAATCATTGCAGCATGTCAGCGAGGGTCCACTCAAGTCTCCATTGTGTTGCATAGGGTCCTTATCGTTGAGTTATGGATCTGTGAATCAATTATCTGAATAGTACCGTTCAATTCATGAAACTATATATGTACAATATCGAGGAATTGATAGAACGATTTTTTTATCAAAACCGATTAAAAAAGAAAAACTAACTAAATCCATTACCGATACCAAATTGCCCATTTACAGATTTATCCACTGATTGGTAAAATAGATAATTAGAAGCTGATTTTAATCAGTTTTTAAGTAAAATGCAGTTAGAAAAATTGTTTGGTAATAAAAAATGATGCCTTTACAGTTTTTATTTCTCTAAAAAAATAATTTACGTAAATTTATTTAAAATTTTAAGTATTATTATTTTAAATAATTTAAAATTTTCATATTAAAGAAAAATAAAATATTATATTATTTTTAATAATTTAAAATAATATATTTTATTTATTATTTTAAATTTTGATAGTAATTAAAAAGTTATTAACTAAACATCTTATAAATTTTAACAGTGCAGTACAGTATAACACAATTTAGCGCAGTTATAAAATTATTAACAGTGAAGCTAAACAGGCCCTAAAGCTGAATATCAATTTCCATATGACAAAGAAATACCAAAAAAATTTAAGACAGGGTATACTGCAACAACAGGATATTTTCATCTGCTGGGTACGAATCTTAAAGTGTCCATATTATATAATAATATATGATTTATACGATAACTCATTTGTATTATACGAGAACACGAACGCTTTAAAATTAGTGCGCGGGATACTCTACCCTGATGGTCAGGGTAAATCTCTCCCAAAAATTTTATCGGCAATTACTATACAGTAAATATCCGTACGAGAAAAACGCTCCTCAGCCAGCGCGAAACCAATCTAGTGCGGAGCCCAAATCACGATATTCCGCCAGAGCCCTAATCGGGGGGAGATCCAGGAGACGAGGGTCATGGCGAGCAGCGTCCCGGCGAAGAATCCTAAGAAGGCGAACGTCCTCGATCACCACTCGATCAAGCATCTCCTTGACGAATCCGTCACCGAGGTTCTAACCCTCCCTTTGTTTCTTCCTTCTCCTCGTTTATAGTTCGACAAAAAATGTAGTTGTTAGTTTGGTTTTGGTTCAGGTCGTCAAGAGTCGAGGATACACAGAGGACGTAAGGCTGAGCAACCTTAGGTTGCTCATCGGATCAATCATCATCGCCATCGCGCTTGTTGCGCAGTTCTACCCGAAGAAGTTCCCTGAAAACAAGGATGTTCTTCTTGTTTGCATCGGATTATATCCTTTTGCTCTTTTATCGTGTACACATAGGGATATTTGAAGTTTTCTGCCAAAGAAGGGCATCTTTTTTTTTTTTTTTAATCTGTGATTAGTGTCTTCTTTGACTTGGGCAAGTATGTAGTATTTAATGGGCTGCTGCTGTTTATCAGCTATACAAAGGAGAAGGATGCTTTTCTTTTCACTTATCCTCCGGCTGTGAGTTTCCTGCCCTGAACCAGTGTAGTAACTTAAATGATTTTACTTTACAGATTAAAGTTTTGCAATGCAACATTTGACTTACTTGTTTTCATCTAATTGTCCAGAAAAATTATGTTTGCCTCATATTAGTGATTTTAGTGTCTTCATGTACATTTTAGCTGGGCATTTGTGCATAAACAACCTTATCAAGAGGAGGAAAACCTAATAAGAGGTTCCCTGCATGACTGTGTTATTAAAAGATGTAAATCGAATGGTAGGAACTACACAATTAAGAGTTAGTGTCTATATTTTAACTTGAAGTTTAATTTTCTCTTATTGTGAACTATGAATCACGCTTACTTTTCTGAAACCTATATTCTGGTTAATTTCTTAGAATGTTTCATATGATACATCAAGAATTGATAGTTAAAGGTTGCTTATTCACTCTCGGGCCTGTCCAATCAGGTTGGCCCGACATGAACCAAACCTTTCGGGTCAACCCGAAATTTTTTTCCTAGACAAATATAACCGAAACCGAACCATTTGTTTATTAGACCGAATCGAATTTTTTGGTTCTGGTCGGTTTTAATTGGTTTGAACCAAATTTCCCCTAATGTATTTTATTTCCCATCCCAGGTTGATTGAAAATTTACAAATTCACAACTATGAAGCGGATGAAAACCAGCTGATTGAAAATTCTGCATAATACAAACTCTTCAATTAACAACATTAAGAATTAGAGAACAATTATTTTAAAGCATCCTAGAATGGTCACAGCTGAAACCAAATACATCTGATCATTGGTCATTACAGAAATCAAGATATTGATATGCTAAAAACATCCTCATACATCTAAATTGTGGCATCGAATTACAGCATACGGAGGAAAGAAATCAAGATTTGCTAATCTTAAGAACATTAGTGTGTATGAAAACTGCCGCATCAGATGCTACAGAGATAAACATCAAAATTTTCTGATTTGAAGGGCATCGATGGATGTAAAATTGTAATGCTAAGCAATATGGTTAGCTCAAATCTGACCAGAACAAAAATCTGTAAACATCAAATTTAAAATTCAAAGAAAATCATCACAATATGTTGATTGAAAATTCTCAGCATTGTTCAAAACTCAAAAATTGATGTCATTTTTAATTGAATCTCAACAAAAATATTCATACTTGAAACAAACTAAATAATCCATTATAAAATAGATTGTAAATATCAAATTACCAAATATTTGAGTCAATATTATAAAATATCAAATAGTCAAATAGATAACAACTCCAAAATACAACCAAAACCAATATGTCAATCACAAATTCTGAATCATCTTGCATCATTTCTTCTTTTACTTGTCCATGCCGCCACAGGATCATCTCTAATAAAAGGTAAATGACCGAGAGCTGAAAAATAGCTGCTGAACAAAACCAAACACGAATGATTAATATTCACAAAAAAAATATTTCCAATACCCACCTATAAATATGTTGGCTCAAACTTCATTATCATCTAAGTAAACTCATAACATTAGCTACAAGCCTACAAATAGTTTCTTTTGCAAGATATGCAATTGAACAGATTCATGATTCATCTCTCTAGCTTTAGATATGTCATATGTGAACATCTATAAGGACGTTTTCTGAAAGCTTTTATACTTGCACAATGTGCTAAAGCAAAGCACAAATTAATCATGAAGCCATGCCAAGGAAACCTCCTATGTTGTGACTTCTGAAGAAAATATTAATGAGTATCATTGATTCACTAGGAAGGCAGAAGAAGGCCACTGGCCATCATACATAACCTGCATAACATCAACTTAACAACTAATATAAATAAACTATGTTAGTAAATCTATAAAAATTGTATAAAAAGATATTATACTAAAACAATTAACAAATACTTGGTTACTTACAACCCAAAGTAACATTTGCAAATCATTAATGTCGGGTGCAGATTGAATTGTTGAAGCTATTTGACTAACTTCATTCACGTAGAGATTTCAAGTACTTGACAAAGTGGCTAATACATTCAATGTAAATGGATAAAAAAGCTTCAATGTTGAAACCAAATCTCGCACAATTTTTCAATTAGTTTCATAAGGTCTACCATGTCCATTAGTACTATTGAGTTCTAATTCAAAATAAGGATCTTCTTCATGAAATCTTTCAAAAGCACTTTTGTATCTTTGTGCTACATCCAACATAGTGTATGTTGAATTCCATCTTATACAAACATCTAAAGACAAATGAGCTTTACTTTCGATTTTTTTCTTACGCAACACATGAGTTAAACATTTGCAACCTTTGTGGAGATTGTTTAACATATTTGATTATTTCACGAACTCTATCAACTGAAGATTGTGAAGTTTTTAAACCATCTTGAACAACTAAATTCATAATGTGTGCAACACATCTTCTATGTAAAAAATCTCCTATGACTCCTCTATCCCAATTGCTAATCCTTTTCTTCATGAATGAAATAGTTGTGTCATTAGAACTTACATTATCAACTGTAATTGTCATAAGTCTAGAAATACCCTAATCATGTAAGGATTTCTCAATAGCTTTTCCAATTAGTTCTCCTTTATGACTGATTATCAGAAAAACATTTAAAACTCGTGTAATTCCCAATTCAAATCAACAAAATGACATGCACATATAGTTAATTTGCTAAATTGATGTCAATGTGTTAGTAATAATACAAATATGTTTACAATTATCTTGTATAAACTTTTTTAGCTTTAATCTCTCATCTACAAATAGTTCATAATATTCTCAAGAGATTGTTTGCCTTGAAGGAATTTGAAAGCATGGTATGACAACATCACAAGAGTCTTTGAAACCATCACTTTCGATGAATTTAAATGGTAATTCATCTATGATTATCATTCACACTAAAGCCTTTCTACTAATGTTTTGATCAAATTTTCATGTTGACATTGTACTACTTGCACCACTATTTAATCTGACAGAAATTTTAGTTTGTATTTTACTCTTATCAACATGGTCTTGGGCACTCAAATATTTGATACATCTAGACAAATGAGCTTTAAGTGTTCTAATTCCACATGTTTTTCTATCACATATATAATTTGCATCACAGTAATTACACTTTGCCTTTGCAACACCGTCTTTCTCAATTTTTGTAAATCTCAATTTTTGTAAAGTGATTACAAACATTTGCCCTTGGTTTTATAATTTTTTTTTCTTTGAGTTACTGTCTCACATGTATCTATTTGTTTAAAATTAGCATGAAAATTATACAAGTGTCTCAATAATACATTAATACCATGTATACTAACAATGATTCAATGAAAACTAAAGGCTAAAGCTAGAAAATTAAGAATCATAGTACCGTAGAAATATGGAAGTATTTTAACAATAATACCATGTATTTTAACAATGAATAAAGAGAGTAAAGTAAAGACGATAAGCAAATATGAGAGGTATTGAACTATAGAAGATTAGAATTTAGCACTACGTAGTAGTAGTACCTGTGTTTGTGAAGTGTGAATGTGTGATCCTCTCAAGTCTTTATTGGAACTTTGAAAATAGGATTAGGCTCAGCGGCTCAGATGATCAATGATCTAGATGGAGGCACTTCTAAGTAATACAAATCGGGTTGGTTTGGGTTTGTAAGTTTTTCAAAATGAAAAATCAAACTTGACCCGATTATTTAAGGATACACTTAAAATGAACCGAACCTGACTTGTATTATTTTGAACCGAATCAAACCGACAATTTCAGGCTGGGTCGGTTCGGTTAACTGGGTTAACCTGATTAATGGACAGGCCTATTCACTCTAGAGGTTCTTCTTGTCAAGAAACACTGCTAGTTCAACAGAAAGAAAAATTTCCTAAGCACGGTAGTGCTATTAAGGCGCAAAGTTCTCTAAGGTTTCAACATCTTATATTACCTAAGACAATAAGTACTTGACTGAATGAATTAATATGCCTGATTACTAAAAATTAGAAAAACATTTTTCAGTATAAATTTAATCGCTGAAAAAGTTCCATCACACATATGAGAATCATTAACCCAACACCAAAGTGAATTTGAATATCCAATCAATTACAGGTATATTATTATGTAATGAAGTTGAATGACAATATCATAACATCATTCTAAAAATAATAAATCAATATAACTATAAATAAATAAAATCAACAGCAAACACAACGTCATGAGTACCATATCTTTGCACATGAAAAAGATGTACCAATACCACACCATCATTTGGAATTTAAAATTAAATACTAAGAAAAATCAACCATGAAATCATTGGTTTAAGATCATATGCATGAAAAGAACTATCAATATCAAATATCATTAGTTGGAAGATGTAAATAACAAATTTAAGAAAAATCAATCACAACATCATAAAATTTGCTAAAGTGAGCTAGAGTCTAAATGAAGTCAACAATGTGACTCATCATTTCTGAAAAAAGGGTTATGATTACATCACATAGAATCACACTTCAGAATGTTAATTCAATTCATGTTTAAATCTCAAAGGCTAAATTAAGAAATAGAACTCAAGATCTACCAAGTAATGCTGCATTCATCACTAATTTTTACGGTACCATCGTTTAAGATCTATTAGCAGTAATATTTCTTTCTGGTGAGTTCCTCAAGTGTCCACCGAAGCGTTATTGCATTATTAATCTATCATCTAATAAGGAAATTATTAGATGGTTATGTGAACAAATGGTACTGTAATCTATAGTTATGATTCTATTAGGAGTTTTTTTTTATAATGATCTGAGCATAGACACATGGACAGCATGAAAAAAGTCTTGCCAGGATTTGCAAAATTTCAGAAGAAACACATGGCTGATTGTTATGAAACCAGGAAGGTAAAAATCCCAATCTTCGAACACTTTCAGGCTAGTAAACTTCCATATTTCTAAAGTTTAACTATGTAACCCTTCTTAAAAGAATGTGTTCTTAAATAGTAGGTTACTTTCACCTCTGCTCATGAAGAATTTGTGACTGAACATTAGGTTATCAATGCATTAAGCCCTGAGATCAATTAGACCATTACTTTTCCTTTTTTTTTTTTAAAAAAAAAAGATCATTTAGGCAATAGAATATTTGAAGTACTAGGTAAGTTCTTTGCTTCTGGTAGAAATTAGATTATTAGAATATTACCAGAATATCATGAAATGAACACAATAATATACTTAATATTATCACTTTATGATGTATTATGGCTGGTGAAATGGCTAGGTGCTTTAAGGTGATAAGGTCTTGTATTCCACAGAGAGCTAGGGGTTTGCCTGAGCAAAGTAATGCACTTACCTAACAAATTATAAAAATATTTAAGCATTAAAACAGTTCTACATGCTGTTATATGAAAATTTGGTTTACTAAATCATTCAACTGAATAGTAACTAAATTAGGACACATGAAATTCCAAAAGAAGATACAAGGCATATCGACCATGAGCTCTTTTAGTCTCTTAGAATCACTGGAACATTATCATGATTATCGAATCTTTTCACCTATCTTTTGTTTATACTCCCAATCTTTTGGCAAATCTATCGTTAAGTTCAATCCTTTCTGTCTCGATTATGTTTATCTTCCACCAGTGATTATAATATGCATCTATCTTGTTAAAGAAACCCTTCGCCAGTAAGCAGCCTATGCTATATGGCAGTTTTTATTTCTAAAGAATTATATTGAATGTAATATGCATTAGATTATATGTTAAATTTTACATGAGTACCGAGGTCTAGTCCTCACAAATTTTACATGAGGCTCTAGGTCCCTTTTAGGAACTCATTGAGCTGTCCACCCACCTTGTCTTATCATGACAACAAAATTGCATTTTTAAAGCTTATTGTATGTTAAATTGCGATTCCCTTTTATATTTTAGCTTGTAACTAGCTTTATTTTGATAGGTATTTCTGAGCTTCTATGTAGCAACTTTTGAAAATGTTTTGATGTGATTATGTTTCTGTTGAACACAGGGGTCTTTCAGTAGCACTGGATTGATTGTTACTTCAAAGCTACCGAGGTTCTCTGATATGTACACTCTTACGGTAGCCAGTGCTGATCCAAAGTCCATCTCCGCCAATAAACCTGTTGTTCTTACTAAAAGTGTCACAAAATGGTTAGTCTATGTTCTTGTAGGTAGTAAATACATTTCTTACAGTGATGATTTGTTACTGAAGTTTCTGGAAATCTGGATTTGGATAACCACTAAATCCAAGTGCCATGGTGTATTAATGTGTTCATGGTGTTGTGGTGTTTAGAGAAACTATAGTGCTGCAAAGATCTCTAAAACAAAATACATGTTATTTCGCCACAGTTTTTGTTCACAATATATCTGAAAAACCGCACCTTTTTAGGCTTCCTGTTGGTATCAGGATGAGCAGGGATGTGTTTCTCCTCCAATCATTTGTCCTTTTTTTTTTTCACTCAGTTGTTCTCAATCATCGAGTACCTTAATTTAATCATATAAGTGCATCGACGCTTTGTTTTAGAGCGATGGCGAACGTTATGCTATGATGTCTGGTTAAACTTTTTTCTTTGTTTTTGGGAAAATTATGCCCTAGTTTTGCGTAAGCAATCCGACTGGCATTTCTTGCTTCCTGTACATTTTATTCCATGTCTACTCTTATGTTCCTTTCCGTTTTTTGTCAGGATTACAAAGGATGGTCTCCTTGTTGAAGGTTTCTTCTGGAAGGACGTTGAGAGATTGATTGATGATTATAACGGAGAACGGAAGAACAAGTGATTGAGTTTGGTCCAGCAGGCTCGATTGTAAAACTTTCTGGCACTTGATTAGAAACTTCTTACCCATTAGCTTCCTTTGAAACCTCATGGATTACTCGCTAACTTACCAGCTATAATTTATTTATAATGACAGATTATTAACAATGATTCCCTAGCTCTTATTTCTTCTTTCACTTAAATAGGATTTTGATGTCGGGCCACACAAAATAGTAATTGATTTTTGCTGGTTGTGGGGCTTTATATTATATGTTTCTCTATTCGAAGAAATCGTATTCTAAATTATTATGGCAACATTTGTGATGTTGTACGTCCAAGCTGATCATCGCTATGATGGCTGGATGTTTCAATCATGACATGTACGTTACACGTGTCTACAATATTTGCTCGGAGTTGCAAGTGTTGCACGTGTCTACAATATACGCATACAATTTTCTACAGAATACGCCCTTGGCCAGTTGGCCTAATGTAAAACCCGTTCTTCCTATTCCTGCACTTATTTTTTTTTTTAATAACTAGATACTCCCTTTGCCAAAATGTACTCATTTTTTAGGAAAAAAATAAATATAAATTAGGACTCTCATATTTCTTGTTTTGAATCACTTTTTACTTTGGAGAATGCAAAGATTAAATAACTTGGATTTTCAAATTCTAAATTATTGTTTTATTGAAATACTTTTTGGATTGCTTAATATTCAACTTTTGTTGCTAGATTACGCTTATATGCAGAATCTCTCCTAAAGAGTCAATTTACTGAAGAAATTTAATGAAGTTTCTTCAGGAATTGCTTTATTTTCAATTTCTTTAAGCACGAGAATTGAAATATACCAAATGATTCTGCTTTTATTTTCATTGTAGCCTAAAATTCACTTCTTATCCCAATTAGTTCAACGTAAGTTAGAGGAATACAAATTTCCTGCCTTACTATGATATTTTCGGCACCATTCTTTGGCTGAAGATGCCAGTACACATCCTTGTAATTTTATTTTTGCAGGGGGTACACCAAAGCTTGCAAGACTATGAGCTGTGTTTGTTAGCACATCAAATCACACAAAGCTTTGTTGGGACCTCAAAATCACGCAAGGAGAAGTGCTGCTTTCTACTGAATAAAATAATTTGTGAGGACATGTGGTGCACCAATGATTCAATTCAAGTGTGCTAAGATCCAAACACAAGGTTTAGCATGAAAAAAAAAAAAAGAAAGAAAGAGAAACGCCTTTCTTTGTGGATGAGACTTGTATAAACTAATCTTTTGGACAAGGGCAGATTAAAAAGCACCCAAAGTACCCTTTAAATTTTGTTTTAAAACTCTTTTGTACTTGTAGATTATAGACCGACCTCCTAAGTACTTAATGAAATATTTGATGATCAATGTTTAAAGTCAGTTTAGGAGTTTGACACGTGAACCTCTAGATATCAACTTTTAAGCAACAGATAATATATCATATGATAAAAAAATTACTGGAAATTATCGTACAATTTAATAGTAAAGACAGTGAAATAGTTGCGATATTTCTGTAAATTCTCACAGCTGATTCAAAGATACATATCTTTTTATGCAAAATAATTACCTTGCAGTGTATCAAAAAAAATAATTTTAGTTCACTTTGGTTGATCAGAGGATGGCAACAGGCAAGGCTCGCAATTAGCATCATTATATCAGAATTATTAGTTATAGATGTATTTCATGTGGTTACAATTTTCTGAAGTCAAACTCTCTTGATGAAGGGAAGGATCAAGGATGACCACATTTATTGGATCACAGCCTCGGCAGCTGACTGAAATATACGAAGGAAAACAAAGGAAACTGCTCGCTCGTGCCACAGCTTTGGAAAAAAAGAAAGTAGAGACGGCGTCGAAGGAGTAGCAGTTATAGCCCAGCGCAATGGTTGGTAAGTTGTCATCCACTGTCGGTGATGAAATCCACCCACAAAGTTTTCTTCCATTTTTTTTTCCTTTTTTTTTTTTTTTTTAAAAAATAGCTACTTTTGAGAACTCCGAACCAACATCGAGGACAGGAAACAGATCATGAAACTCTGCTGTCCCACATAATTTCTCGATTTTATGCAAATATCAGAAATGTAAAGGATTAGTTACGGTACTCGACACCAAATTTTTCTCTCTCATTTTTCAGAATTATTGTTTGTGCTATCGGTGTCCATATAATACCCAGTGACCCAAGCAAGCAGCGAAGAAGCCGCGGCAGGGAGCTGGAAAAGATGACGCCAATGGAGAGCGCCGCCTGCTTTCTCTCAGCCTTCTTCCTCTTCTCCCTGGCTTCCGCCACTGACAGTAAAAGTAAGCCTCTTTCCTTCTCGTCTTATGTCTGCAAACTGAGGCGATCGATCTGTTCATTTGTTCTTTGTAACACGGCAAAAAAGAGAACCAGCTGAATCTTGTTCCGCTTTCGGCTGACAATCTTCTTGGGCAACGATCTGCGGGAACAAGATTTCTGCAGAGATCTAAATATAACTAGTGCGGGATAGCAATGGATATTCGACCTTGTAATTTTCTTCTACAAATTTTCTCTTCTTCCAGATAATCCGGCGGACCAATTGGTGGCGGTGATCAACGCCAACCGAACCGCGCACAAATCCCCCGCCGTCTTCGACAATGCCGGCCTCGGCTGCCTCGCCCTGCAGTACATCAAGGCCTACGAGGGCCAGTGCGGCCAGATCGGCGAAGGCAAGAAGCCCCCCGACTCCAGCTTCGCCGACACGTTCGCCCCCAACTGCGGCGTCGAGGCCTCCACCCTCGCGCCCATCACAGGCCGCCTCCTCGCCTGCCAGGGCACCTACGCCGCCCCTGACGCCGCCTTCGGCATCCTGATCGACAACGCGAAGAGCCTCAAAATCCTGCACGACAAGAACCACACGGAGGTGGGCGCCGCCGTCAGCGGCACCGACGGCGGCGGGCCGTACTTCTGGTGCGTGCTGTTCAGCAGCGGGAAGAAGAACAGCAGCTTCGCGCTCGACGGCGGAGTGGCTAAGACGGTCCGGCCGGGGTGCTTCAGCGGGAACGACGACGATTGCAGCGGCGCGGGCGGTGGTTTCGGCGGTGGGATTCCGACGCTGGTTGTTGGCGTGTTGGTTGCTGTTGCTTGCTTTTTCGGGCTGTGACTTGCGAGTGATTGATGAGTCGATTGTTGCCTGTTCTTTATTCTTTTTTTTTCTTCCCATTTGATTTGATCATTGTGGACGATCGGAGCTTTCGGTTAGCGATCATTAATTCATCATGCAATTACTTAAAAAACTCAGTTTTACAGAACCCAATTTAAGCTATGATAAATTTTCACTGTTCGTATAGATCTAATTGTATAATAGTTTAAGTTTATCTCACGGGAGGGGCGGGCTGCTCAAATTACCAATTACATTATATGCAGAATGGTTGGCCGGGGAAGGGATCGAAATAGAGAAGAAATCAGAGATTGCTTAATTGGGGATCTAGGTTTTTATCAAGACTACAGACAACTGCAAAGATTGTGAACATGTTGCAGCATGTATTGAAAATCGAGCTTGAAGAATTTCTCAAATTTCCCAAACATCATTCAACAAGCCCTCTATGAAGGCGGAGAAAACAGGACGGCGAAGGAGCATACTTCAGCGATCAATTATAGTACAGCATAGAAAAAGAAGGGAAGAACGAGCAGCAGAACAAGGGGCGGGGGTTTGCTGAAATCAG
Organism: Costus lasius; assembly: GCA_027563935.2. Lineage (NCBI taxonomy): Eukaryota > Viridiplantae > Streptophyta > Magnoliopsida > Zingiberales > Costaceae > Costus > Costus lasius. The sequence continues at coordinate 97,941,723 of CM050454.1, forward strand.
AGGGAGATGAAACCTTCTTTGACGAAGAGGCCGAAGACGAGGATGAGGAGGCCGAGGGTGACGCACTGCGTCGTGGAGACGAAGGTCTGCGAGTAGGCGCACAGCGTCACCGCCGTCCCCACGCAGCCGATCAAGAACCCGCTCAGATTCCGGTTGTCCATCCCCTCCTCTCTCTCTCTCTATATGTGATCTTTCTTGCTTCTCTCTCTTACCGTCGGCTTGGCCTGGGGTTTTGTCTGTGAGGGCTCGATCTGCTCGACCTCTTAGGCTGCTCCAAAAGACACGACGACCTTCAATCCCTTCTAAAAGTCAAAGTCAACGGTGGGTACATTGTTTTGAGCATAGGCAAAAACTAATATGACCCGAGAACCTCATCTAACCCAACACGAAGTTAAACGGGTTTGAATCAGACATAATTATATTCGGATCATAATCCGTTTATGACCCAAAACATATGTGGGTTGTGTCGGATCATAAATAGGTTGAATAACTCATTCAACCCATTTATTTTATATATATAGAAGCCCAGTCCAAATTGTTGAACCAAAATTTCACAGCAAGGAATGGAGAACACTTTTGTTGTATAACCAATTATACAGTAAATTCATTTGATGTAACATACATTTTGTTTAACCAAAATTCCACAGCAAGGAATGGAGAACACTTTTATTGTATAACCAATTATACAACACTGCTACAGGCAACTTTATGCTACAGGGAACTTTATTCAGAAGACTATAAGAGAAGAAACCAGTAACCGCACTATGATTACAGTGGCACATCAAATACCCATCATCATTGACAGCGTACCCACCATCATTGACAGCGATCTGGTTCTGGTACTTGATGAAGGAAATATATTGGAGTCCAGTTTCTCCACAAGATCTGCTAAAAGATGAATCATCAGCTTTCTCAAAATTAGTAGATCCAAATGTAATTACGATTCTGAACTTGAATGAGCAGGGAAGTGAATCAAGGATTAACTAGTAAACTGCATTTATCTAAGCCCAATGATGAATACACAAGAGAATCAGCAAAAGCCCAATGATGAATACACAAGAGAATTAGCAAAAGTAATACCATTATTGGAGATAGCACCAAGATGAATGGCAATAGTGAGAAAGCACACAAGAGATGAGCAAAGGAGTTCAAATGTACAAGGCGATACTGAAAAATTTTCGGTTTTAGGATTAAGCTCAAAGGAGCAGGAGCATACTTCCGCCAGCAAACAGGATTCTAGGCTAACCATTTAAGGGTTTCAGTTTTCTTTGACAAACACCACAGTTCATTGATCTTTCCGTTGAACCATGCATTCTTACCACAGAAATGTATACATAGAGGTTTGAGTCAAAATTGATTTTGACTCTGGTGGACACATTGAAGATACGCTACAAATCTGGATTCAACTAAGAAGGAAGTACACAGAAGTATTTTTTTTTAAGAAAGTGGCCAGAAGCACAAAGGCTCCCTACCCTACATAAAATCGACCTACTCCTAAAATAACATGCAGCTTATAGATATATTCACCTGCACTAACAGGGAGCAAAAGCTGGAACGAGCATGTAGATAGGAGAAGACATGCGCCGATAGCTGGAAACAAATAAAAGAGAAGAAAAAAAAAAGAGAAAAAAAGGAAAGAAGAGAAAAAGCCAACAGAAAGAGTCATCGTGAGAAGAAAAAAGCGGAGAAGACAACTAAAAAAAAAACCTGACACACAGAGGAATGCAAAATATCATCTAAACCCCACCTAATAGTCTGCAGACAAGACAAGACCAAAAAAAATCATCAAAGGAAGATATGGCAATGGGCAGAAACTGTCGACAAGTAAGAGAAGTCAGTTCTCAACCAATAAAGGAATGGCCAGAGCTGACGAAAAAAGACCTCACAGCAATAAAAAAAAATTCAAATAGAAGAAGCGCAAAAAGAAGGGAGAAAGCCAGCTGTTAAAGACGATCATTTTCATTAGGCTGGGAGGCCTATAAAGGGGGGGGGGGGGGTTGGCCAAGAAAAGGGAGAAGTTTTTTTGACGTCGTGAAGGAAAACGGAAGCGCAAGGAGAAGGAAGAGCACAGAAGCTGCGAAAGGAAGGTAATGAAGGGAAGTCTTTTTCATTTTTGGTAGGCTTCATGGTTGCACTAAGCAACCTGGCTCACAATGGCTATACACACCCACCCCGCCTCCTTCTCATTTTCTTTGTAGGCTTCATGGTTGCACTAAGCAACCTGGCTCACAATGGCTGCACACACACACACGCTTCTTCTGATCGCTCGTTTTTTTTAGGGCTTCATGGTTGCACTAAGCAACCTGGCAACACAAAGAAATACTCACGCACTACTTCTTTGTTTCATACCAAATGTTCTACCGCACACGTCGAGTAAAATCAAAAGATAAAAGAGGTAACACAGGGGCGTGAGAGGAGTAAAGGAGTACTGAAGGAAATGAAAACGTGAAGGCACAGGAGGAGTCGGGGGAGTGTAGAAAGAATAGAAGAACACGAGAATAAAATATATATATCGAAAACCATCATCGTGCAGAAGTAGTGTAGGAAGGTCAGAGGGCACGAGAACAAGTAAAAAGAATCATCATCGTGTAGAGAAGGATAATCCAAAAATAGCAACGCAAGAGAAAGGGAGAAAGGGGGGGTGAAATACCTGATCGGAAGTCCCCTTGAATCTGTTTCTTCCCCGGGCCTTCGTCTGGAAGGAAGATTGCACTAGGTGGTGAAACGCCTTTCGAAAGGGCTCCCGTCAAAGAAGCTCACGGTCGCCCTAGAACCCCAATAGAGTGCTGCAGTAAAGTGTTCAGAGGTCAATAGGTGAAATAAACGGGAGATACGAAAGAGGAGGAGGAGATCACCTGTACAGAATCGGATTACAGTGGACTTTCTAGACCGCCGAAGTTCTGTCTTGATCACCACGCGCCGTCGTATGGGTGTTTTCAACAAGAGGAAAGAAACACGAAGGAGCCATTCGAAGAGAGGAAAACATAAAAGGAGAGTAATAAAAAATAATAATAATAAATAAAAGGTGTATGCGCTTTTCGGGTAGACTTGACCCGGATCCGCTCCAATCTGACCCGTCGTCGCCTCTTCCATGAACTCGCGATCCCGGCCAAAAATCAGAATTCCGGCGCTATCTCCCTGCGGACGGCATGATCACCGTTGTTCCTAAACCAGGGTTGTCTGAAACCCTGTATTGTCTCTTTCATCACCGTCGCCTGCTCTGTGCGGCCCTAAAATGTCGGTCTGGCCGCTTCCGCCCCAGCAGCGCTGTGGAGATCGAAGTCACCGTCGCCTGGAATTCGCCCAGCTGCAGGGCAACAAAAGAAACATGCCTCGATCAAAAGTCTCACCATCAGAATACCCACCCACGAAATCAACTCATTGCCGCCCTCGAGGGATTTGGCCACCGCCGATATCGTTGCTTCCGGCAACGTCCTCCAGCGTGCGAAGTCGTCTGAGACGCAGCAGCAACACTGCCCTTCTTTTCGCCGACGCCCCCCCCCCCCTTAGCCGGCGCCAAAACGCAAAGAGATCGGCGGAGAACGTGAAGACATCAGAATGCGGAGAGAAAGGAGTAAAAAAAAAAACACGAATAGAAGGAGTAAAGGGCGTCAGAGAAAGTGAGCAACTTTACTCTTTCATAAAGAACGGAAACAAGCAAATGGTAGGTAAAAGTCATTAAGACGTCAAACTAACATTTTTGTTTCGGCGTTGCAGAAACAAATTTAAACTTTAAAAGTGAAGCCCGCATTCCAAGTGTTGACTCTGAAAGAAAGTGTTCTCATAATACCAAAATTTTGACGCATCGCGATAAAGTATTGTTTGGGAGGTGCGTACGTCGACGCCCATCGTCGGGGCGTAGCTCCCCAATATAACGTCGCATTCGTCATAGTTTAAGTATTTTAAAATTCCAAATCAAATTACCCACTATGCCGCAAGGCCGGGTAAATTCGAATCAAATTATCCATTACGCCGCAACGCCGGGTAAATTTCCGAATCAAACTATCCATCACACCGGAAGGCCGGGAAAATTCCAAGTCAAATTACCCACTACGCCGCAAGGCCGGGTAAATTCCAAATCAAATTACCCACTACGCCGCAAGGCCGGGTAAATTCGAATCAAATTATCCATTACGCCGCGAGGCCGGGTAAATTTCCAAATTCAATTATCCATCACGCCGCAAGGCTGGATAAATTCCAAACCAAATTATCCATCACGCCGCAAGGCTGGATAAATTCCAAACCAAATTATCCATCATGCCGCAAGGCCGGATAAATTCCAAAACCAAATTATCCAATACGCCGCAAGGCTCGATAAAACTCCAAACCCAATTATCCAGTACGCCGTTGAGGCCGGATAGTCTTTCTCTACTTCAAGTCATCCAGCGCGCCATCAAGGCCGGGTGATCTTTCCGGCCTAATATCCAACAAGCCTTAATGTATTACGATGGAATATCGTTTGGGAGGTGCGTACGTCGATGTTTACCATCGGGGCATAGCTCCTCGATATAACGTTGTATTCCCTGGGCCGGATATTACCCAACACGCAGCTACAAGGCTGAAGTTCGACCAACACAAATTGCCCACCTTGATGAAAACTCTTTTTCTCTCATCATGTCGAAATATGTATCATGACAAATCCAATTAGTGAATAATATCAGTTGGCTATGTTTCTCTTATTTCGTTGCGTATTATAGATCTCTTAATCAAAGGTTCCCTATTTTTAGGGGTAATTAACAATGAGCGCTTGCGCTCATTGGAAGTCAGAACCCGCTAAACAAAAAGCCTTATTAATTTAAGGTGGATTTGGAACGGTCATAATACATTCTCAATGTAACGAAAATGACCCCACAAATTCTGGCACGCCCGGTGGGACCGGCTTCTCCTTTCATCTTCGAGATCTATATTACGCAACACCAGATTCCATGCCCTCGTTCTTACACTTCTTTTGTTTTACAGAAAAAACAACAATGGCAAAGAAGTTGAACATCTTTGTTGAGGACGCATCGATCATCATGCATGGTGTCCAATTTGGCTCCATTTCGGAGGAAGACGTCGAGTTCATCTACCTTCCCTTCGTAGACTCCGAGAACATTAAGGGAAAGAATACTCCGGTTACCAAGAGTAAGACCTCCTTGCAAAGGAAGGAGACTACCACAAGAAAGAAAGAGCCGTCGTTCACTGGTAACGGGGGCATGTTCAGCGAAAAAGAGGAGGAGCCGTCTTTCACTGTCAACGGGGGCAAGATCCACCAGGTCATGCTCTCAAGCCCTGAGAAGACAAGGAAGCAAGAACGACAAGCCTTGAGGAAGAAGGAGGCTAGGCTCCGCAAACAAGGTCGCTTAATCCCTGTGAGGCGTAACCATTCCACCGCCAAGACTGAAACAACCGTAACAAACAAATTTGCACCACTTCTATCAGTTACGAGAAACTCTAACCTGATAGAGGGACTGCGGCTGCAAACCCACGTACAGACCAAGCCACACCTAAAGCCCAGGAATCTCGCTATTCAAAAGACAATATTTCAGAGGATTTATGAGACATACAAGAGGGCTCAGAGGAACATGAAAAGAAAGGAAAGACGTCCCAAGATCAGCCATAAGGAAACAGAGGGTTATGTAATCCACACAGTGCGGATGGTAGAACACGCACGAGAGACCGGCTCTAATTCTGAGGAGGATACCCTTCGGACTATGACAAGGAAAGCCAAGAATAAAAAGTTGGCTTCTATCGTAATTCAGGAGCCTGTTCAACGGTACGAACTAGGAGCAACCCCTCTACACCAAGAAACTTTCGAAGAGGAAGAGGAAGAGGAAGAACCCGTCATGACCACTAATCATGACCATAGAGATGAGGCTATCGCCGATCTTAAGAGGCAACTTAAGAAGAGGGATAACGACATGAGCATCCTCATGGCGAAGTTCGAGGAGGTGACTAGTGCTCTTGCAAAGACGCAAGAGATGATGTTACGCCAAGAACAGTCATCGCGGGAACAAAATAACGCTCCGGCGACATCTTCCTTGCCAGCACAGTCAAATGACGAGGCCATTACCTTGACTAGGAAAGAAGTACAGGAAATGGTGATGGACCAGCTGAGGCAAATGGAGGGAACCAAAATTGCTCCACGAAGGAGACGAGGGAGACCTTACCCAGCTGCATACGATAATATCCCTTACCCCAAAGGGTATATCGTACCGCATTTCAAGATGTTTAATGGGGTAGGAAATCCTGACCAGCACTTGGCTCACTTCGTCGCGACTTGTGGTAACACTGGCGGCAACGACGCCTTATTGCTCCGGCAGTTTCCACAAAGCCTCTCAGGGGTTGCCTTCGAGTGGTATTACTCTCTGGAGAATGAAGTCATCGGAACGTGGGTTGACATGGAGGAAGCCTTCAGGATGAAGTTTGCTTCGGTGAGCGATAAGATTACAATCGCGGACCTGGCCGATACAAAGAGGAGAAAGGATGAGACCGTCCTCAATTACATTACCAGATGGAGAAACTTGAGTATCAAATGCGAAAAACCACTAGAGCAAACCGAGGCCGTGGATTTGTTGGTCCGTAACATCGATAGCTGGATGGCCCCCTTTCTCTGCGGCAATAACATCTCTACGTTTCAAGAATTGATCACCCAAGTGGAAAAATTAGAACGGACGAACCATCAGCCTTACATAAATACGCAAAACCCAAAATTCAGAAGGGAGGAACCAAGAAGGAACGAACCCAAGATCGCCTACACAAACGTTGCTAACAAGGGCAAAAGGGTGGAAGTTCACAATGCGAATGTACCTCGAATCGAGAAAGCGCCAACGCTCGGCGAAAATAGTCGGGGCAAGCCGTTGACCCTGGAAGAGAGAAAGAATAAAATTTATTCGTTCAAAAGAGAAAAGACGATGAAAATTTTTAGGGATGCCTTGAAAAATGGCTTACAACTGCCAGAGCCGAAGCGCCCCGAAGAAAGCAATAAAACTGACGATCCCAACTTTTGCCCTTATCATCGCGTACTGGGGCACACGATAGAAGATTGTTATATTTTCAAAGATTGGGTGGAAAAACAATATAAGACAGGGAAGATAACTCTATCGAAGCAAGTATTGAACGAAACCCAAACCGAGGAGGTTGATGTCGTTCAAGTCAGAACAGATCCGACGCACATAGAGTACCAAGAGTGGAGTACCGTAGTGCCGAAGAAGACGCTACGACTCCTCAAAAAATTACAACAAATACCGGGCATAGTGTGGAAAAACTCCTTGTCCCCGCGATACGTAGCGCCAAGACCCCATCCGCCAACGAAGGAGAATCAGGAGAAAAAGAAAAGGAGTCCTCAACTGAAGAACAAAAATAAGAAAATAGTCCTTCCGACTAAAGCGCAAGAAAAAAACGATCTTAAAAAATGCATCGACTCGCTTGAAGAGTACGTGCAAGAAAGGCCGGAGCCTATAAAACTTCACCACTACATTACGGAAGAAGTATGGGAGAGACTCCTGGAAGGTGATTCAGAGGATGAGGAGTGTGAGGTGGAGTCCTGCAGAATGATATCGGTTATCCCGGAACCCTTAGAGGAATATAAAACCAACAACATTAGGGGCGTCGCTACTGCAGGGATAGGTACCTGTAACGCAATCAACTTGGGAAGTGACTCCGAAGATGAAATCTTACCTGCCTACCTGTATGAAGAAGTACCTACTGCCAAAAACAGCGAGCAAATAAACGAATCCTGCCAAATGAATCTTAGGAGCGGCAACAAAGAAAAGGAAAAACTCAAAGGAAAGCAAATTGAAACACAGGAAGTGGGCGATGACGCGGTACCCCCACTAAAACTATCCTCTTCGGAATATAATATACTATCACATTTGAGAAAAGTACCCGCCCTCCTCAGCATATACGACGCCTTGATGATGTCGCAAGAACTGAGAGATGTTCTTATTTACGCCTTACAAAATCCTCAAAAATTCCAAGCGTTCTTCGTGGAGGCTAATATAAAAGAGGTGCTGAGTACGTATGCTACATCGTCCATTACCTTCAACGACGATGACATGATACTGGGAACGTCGCAGCATAATCGACCACTGTATGTAACTGGGGACGTAGAAGGAATGAAGATAAGCAGAATCTTAATCGATCTAGGGTCATCAGTTAACCTCGTAACCTTGCGGACCTTAAAAAGCCTCTCTTTAGGCGTCCATAATTTAACAACCGAAAAAGTTGTTATCCAAGGATTCAACAAAAACAGCCAGAAGGCCTTGGGCTCTATATGCTTACCATTGCAGCTCGACGATTTAAAGACCAAAGTCAAATTCCATGTCATCGATACTGATACCTCATACAAGGCGTTACTCGGGAGACCTTGGCTGCACGAGAATCACATAGTCCCCTCTACCTTACACCAATGCCTGAAGTACCTAAGAGAAGGTAGGGAGGAGCGTATCGACGGGGATATCCAACCCTTCTCAGTGCATGAAGTTAAATACGAAGACGCACACTATTTTATTGGATCGGCAACGCAGCCTACGAAGTCAACACTGCAGAACTCGATCGTATCCAAGCTAAAGAAAACAACTCTGTCAGCATGCCCCCATTTCGGAAGTGACTCCGAGTCAGAAGCGAGTGACTGCTCAGCCTCTACATGCGACGTGGTTGAAACCCATAAAAAGGAAGGTTGGTCACAAAGACTGGCGACACGACAAGACATGGCGGAACATGAGATAGGAGTATTAAGAGTTCCTCAAGGCTATCTTAAGGGTTTCACTCCTCTGAATGCATCGCAAGTTGTAGAGATGAAGACCTTTATTGTCCCTAGCAAGAGGGAATGCACAAGAGGAAGGCTCTTCGTCCATAAACCAATACACTTCTATCAGTCAGATGAAATTCATCACGTCATGACAGATAAAGAGAACGACCCGGGGTCAACGCAACTCATCAAAGTCCCCCCATTTGCTTATTACCCCCCGAGCTTAAGAAAACTCGTAGAAAAGTACGGTTGCTCGAACCCTCGTTTAAAGAGTGAGCTACGCCAATTTGAGAAGTTGTGGAACCCAGGTTCGCGGAATATCACGTTACCAAATGGGAAGATCTCCAATACTCGGGGTTTAGGGTACACAGAACCAAATGAAGAAGCTCTTATGTTTCACCCATATACTTGCAATATGGTGACAATAGGCGAAACATACGAAATGGAGCAAGAAAATGAAGAATTTAAAAGGGCACCGAAAGAACTGGAAGATGGGGGGCAGACCACCTGCGATGAGTTGATTGAGGTCAATCTTGGGTCAGAAGAGGATGTCAGGCCCACTTATATAAGTGCACAACTTTCTCAGCATGAAAAGGACCAGCTGGAGGCACTCCTCCACGAATTTAGTGATTGCTTCGCGTGGACATATAAAGAGATGCCGGGCCTCAGCCCGGAGGTCGCCGTCCATAATCTATCGATCGGCCCTGATGCTACTCCGGTAAAGCAGGCATCAAGAAGAATGAGGATAGAACTTGAAGAGCAGATCACATTTGAAATAAAGAAATTAATTGAGGCAGACTTTATAAGAGAGGAGAAATACGCGGACTGGATAGCAAGTATCGTCCCTGTAAAGAAGAAAAATGGGCAAATCCGGATCTGCGTAGACTTCAGAGACTTGAATAACGCATGTCCCAAAGACGATTTTTCACTCCCTGTGACAGAAGTAATGATCGACTCGGTATCAAACTTTGAAGTGTTTTCATTTATGGACGGGTCGTCTGGTTACAATCAAATTAAGATGGCGCCTGAAGACGAGAAGCACACTGCGTTTCGCACGCCTATTGGCATCTTTTGTTATACTGTTATGCCGTTTGGGTTAAAGAACGCCGGGGCAACGTACCAACGCGCAATGACTAAAATCTTTGACGATTTAATCCACAAACTCGTCGAGTGCTACGTGGACGATTTGGTGGTCAAGTCGCAATCTAGAGCAGAACACTGTCAGGACTTGAGGACGGTGTTCACTCGCATCCGTAAGTACAACCTCAAAATGAACCCGTTCAAATGCGCGTTTGGAGTATCATCTGGAAAATTCCTGGGTTTCGTGGTCAGGCACAAGAAGATCGAAATTGATCCCGCGAAGATAAGCTCAATCAAGGACATGCCGCCCCCAAAGAATCTTAAAGAGCTTAGATCCTTTCAAGGACGACTGGCTTATATTAGGAGATTCATTTCCAATTTATCCGGGCGAATCCACCCCTTTTCGAAGCTGACAAAGAAAAATGCTCCATTCGTTTGGGATAGTACGTGTCAAAGCGCTTTCGAAAATATCAAGGAGTATCTTTCATATCCTCCAGTCCTCGGGGCACCTATCACTGGAAAGCCACTCATCTTATATACCACGGCATTGGAAGCATCCTTGGGGGCCCTATTGGCCCAAGATAACGACGATGGGAAGGAGACCGCCTTGTATTATCTTAGCCGAATGTTCGTAGGAGCAGAGCATTCCTATTCCCCAATCGAAAAACAATGTCTGGCATTGATATTCGCCATTAAAAAGTTAAGGCATTATCTCCTTGAGCATGAAGTTCGTCTCATATCAAAAGTCGACCCTTTAAGATACCTGATGACGAGGCCTACTTTAACGGGGCGATTGGCTAAATGGGCTGTCCTACTCCAGGAATTCGACATCACATATGTGTCGCAGAAAGCAATAAAAGGGCAAATTCTCGCCGATTTCTTAGCGGCTCATCCTGTCCCCGATGACTCTCCTCTGAATTATGACTTACCAGACGAGGAAATATTAAATACCGAAATCGACCACGGATACTGGGAACTCTACTTCGATGGGGCATCTTCAATTCAACTAGCTATTCCCCCGAACATCCCGAAGGTAAAGTCAGGGATTGGCCTGGTATTCGTCACCCCGGAAAAAGGAATATTGCATTACTCCTTAGCCCTCACCGGTCCTTGCACCAACAACGAAGCTGAGTACGAGGCTTTGATCGCCGGACTCGAGCCTGCGCTGGAGATGAAAATCGAAAGAATGCAGGTGTACGGCGACTCCCAGCTCATCGTCAAACAGGTGACGGGTGAATACCAAGTCAAGAAAACGGAATTGCACAAATATCATACGAAAGCTGTGGAACTCATGGAAAAAATACCGCACGTCACTCTGACCTGCATCGCTAGGGCCGCTAACGGTAGAGCGGACGCACTAGCAAAGTTTGCCAAAGAGCTAGCTGGGCCATCCCTTGACCAAGTCAATATCGTGATCAGAGACAGGAAGCTGATCGCACCGGCCGAAAATGATCACGTCGATAAGAAAGAAGTAACAGATGCTATGACAACCTCCCTCACACAAGAACATGACTGGAGAGAACCATTTGTCAACTATCTCAAAAGTGGCATCCTACCCGAGGATAAGACTCAAAGAGTACAATTGAAAAAACGGGCCCTTCGGTATACATTTGTGAATGACACGCTATATCGTCGATCGTATGAACAGCTTTGGCTCAGGTGCATTGCGATGGATGAGGTCGCTCACGTATTACAGGAAGTCCACTCCGGTCTTTGCGGTGCCCACCAATCAGGACCCAAGATGTATCTTAAGATTAAGAGGTTGGGGTACTACTGGCCAAGCATGGTACGAGACTGCATAGACTGCGCAAAGACTTGCCATTTGTGCCAAGTGCACGGAGATTTAATTCATAAGCACCCTAACCCTCTTCATCCGACGGTTTCATCATGGCCGTTCGAAATATGGGGGACGGACATAGTAGGGCCAATAGAGCCTCCTTCTTCTCTGGGGCATCGATTCATACTCGCAGCAACAGACTACTTCTCCAAATGGGCGGAGGCCGTCCCATTAAAAGAAGTCAAGGCCACCAATGTCGTAAATTTCTTTCGCGGGAATATATTGAGTCGTTTTGGAACCCCTAGGCGGATCATATCCGATAACGGTTTGGCCTTCAAAAATGCCTTGATCTACAAATTCGCAGAGCGTCACAAAATTGATTGGCGGTATTCCTCAATATACAATCCAAGAGCGAATGGACTAGCTGAAGCGTTCAATAAAACTCTGTGCAAGCTGCTCAAGAAGAGCGTTTCAAAGAACAAGAAAGAGTGGCATCAGAGGCTAGTGGAAGCATTATGGGCTTATCGAACTACGTATCGCACGCCCACACAATCGACGCCTTATTCCCTGGTCTTCGGAGTCGAAGCCGTGCTTCCACTCGAGGTCGAAATACCTTCGCTAAGAATGGCGATGCAATGTGACATGACAATGGATGAAAATGCCCAATTACGTCTTGATGAGCTGGACACACTTGATGAGCAAAGGCTGATTGCACAGCAAAACCTAGAGCTATACCAAGCACAAATGGCAAGGGCGTATGACAAGTTGGCCAGAGAACGCACTTTCAAGAAAGGAGATCTCGTCCTAGCAGTAAGGCGGCCTATCATATCCAACAGGATGGCAAAAGGGAAGTTCAACCCTAATTGGGAAGGACCCTACGTGATAGGAAAAGTTTACGAAGGAGGAGCCTACCAGTTGACAGATCAAGACGGGGCACATCCAATGCCGCCCATTAATGGCCGCTTCTTAAAGAAATACCATGCTTAAAGGCGCAAAACCTAATCTCGACAAAGCAACGGTAAGATCAGGGGCATCGGGTCGTTGCCAGTTGACCGTTCAGTGAAACTACGTAACTCCCTCATACGAGCAGAAGCAAAAACTCGCCCCTTGTAACTGATTTAAAAAAAAAAAAAAAAAAAAAAATTTCACGTCAGCCCAAGCAAGGATTTTATTCAAACGACGCGTCCAATTTTATTCAGATAATTTATGAAGTTAAGTGTGTATCATTGGTTAAAAAGAAAAAATCATGGGATATGAATAATAAGGAGAAGCTCCAGGCCGCTCTAAAAAAGAAGAGGGGAGCGCACTGTTTAAAGTGGGAAATATACAAGAATCTCCAAGAAGTTTGAAAAGGCAGCAGAATTCATCGACCACGGTGGCTCGCCCAAAGAAAGAAACAACCTGAAGATCTAGAAAGGGTAACTTGCGACCCCCATAATGCAGCGCGCGAACGGAAGCTAACAGGTTACAAAGAAGCAAAAACTTGCGCCAAAGTGTCGGAGCTGGAGAGCATGACGTCAAGACCTCATACAAAGGAGCATGAGTTTATCTTGCCAGATTAGACATCAAAGAGGCACTTGAGATCGATCCTAACCATAGGGATGAGAAATAAGAATGCAAATCCTCGAAGCATTTTAACAATATGATCATGTTGTCGCGCGAGGTGTAACGACATGCCAAAGAAGAAATCATTATCATACCAAGTACCAGATGCTTAAAAGAAGTTGGTAGAATCCTAGTCACTAAATAGATCATCATCAGCCATATGATCTAAAATCAATAAGTGACGAAGCCACACCAATGCGAAGGTGAGGAGCTAGATATGGGATACAAGAAAACAGATACATCAAAATTCCCTGAAAGGTGAGCCAAATCAAGGGTGAGCCAAATCAAGCACGTCTGAAGCAAGGACACTTTTTCGACGGATTTATATATGCTCGTGGCTTATACAAAATCCGTCGAGGGGCAATTTGTTGAACCAAAATTTCACAGCAAGGAATGGAGAACACTTTTGTTGTATAACCAATTATACAGTAAATTCATTTGATGTAACATACATTTTGTTGAACCAAAATTCCACAGCAAGGAATGGAGAACACTTTTATTGTATAACCAATTATACAACACTGCTACAGGCAACTTTATGCTACAGGGAACTTTATTCAGAAGACTATAAGAGAAGAAACCAGTAACCGCACTATGATTACAGTGGCACATCAAATACCCATCATCATTGACAGCGTACCCACCATCATTGACAGCGATCTGGTTCTGGTACTTGATGAAGGAAATATATTGGAGTCCAGTTTCTCCACAAGATCTGCTAAAAGATGAATCATCAGCTTTCTCAAAATTAGTAGATCCAAATGTAATTACGATTCTGAACTTGAATGAGCAGGGAAGTGAATCAAGGATTAACTAGTAAACTGCATTTATCTAAGCCCAATGATGAATACACAAGAGAATCAGCAAAAGCCCAATGATGAATACACAAGAGAATCAGCAAAAGTAATACCATTATTGGAGATAGCACCAAGATGAATGGCAATAGTGAGAAAGCACACAAGAGATGAGCAAAGGAGTTCAAATGTACAAGGCGATACTGAAAAATTTTCGGTTTTAGGATTAAGCTCAAAGGAGCAGGAGCATACTTCCGCCAGCAAACAGGATTCTAGGCTAACCATTTAAGGGTTTCAGTTTTCTTTGACAAACACCACAGTTCATTGATCTTTCCGTTGAACCATGCATTCTTACCACAGAAATGTATACATAGAGGTTTGAGTCAAAATTGATTTTGACTCTGGTGGACACATTGAAGATACGCTACAAATCTGGATTCAACTAAGAAGGAAGTACACAGAAGTATTTTTTTTTAGGAAAGTGGCCAGAAGCACAAAGGCTCCCTACCCTACATAAAATCGACCTACTCCTAAAATAACATGCAGCTTATAGATATATTCACCTGCACTAACAGGGAGCAAAAGCTGGAACGAGCATGTAGATAGGAGAAGACATGCGCCGATAGCTGGAAACAAATAAAAGAGAAGAAAAAAAAAAGAAAAAAAGGAAAGAAGAGAAAAAGCCAACAGAAAGAGGCATCGTGAGAAGAAAAAAGCGGAGAAGACAACTAAAAAAAAAACCTGACACACAGAGGAATGCAAAATATCATCTAAACCCCACCTAATAGTCTGCAGACAAGACAAGACAAAAAAAAATCATCAAAGGAAGATATGGCAATGGGCAGAAACTGTCGACAAGTAAGAGAAGTCAGTTCTCAACCAATAAAGGAATGGCCAGAGCTGACGAAAAAAGACCTCACAGCAATAAAAAAAATTCAAATAGAAGAAGCGCAAAAAGAAGGGAGAAAGCCAGCTGTTAAAGACGATCATTTTCATTAGGCTGGGAGGCCTATAAAAGAGGGGGGGGGGGGGTTGGCCAAGAAAAGGGAGAAGTTTTTTTGACGTCGTGAAGGAAAACGGAAGCGCAAGGAGAAGGAAGAGCACAGAAGCTGCGAAAGGAAGGTAATGAAGGGAAGTCTTTTTCATTTTTGGTAGGCTTCATGGTTGCACTAAGCAACCTGGCTCACAATGGCTATACACACCCACCCCGCCTCCTTCTCATTTTCTTTGTAGGCTTCATGGTTGCACTAAGCAACCTGGCTCACAATGGCTGCACACACACACACGCTTCTTCTGATCGCTCGTTTTTTTTAGGGCTTCATGGTTGCACTAAGCAACCTGGCAACACAAAGAAATACTCACGCACTACTTCTTTGTTTCATACCAAATGTTCTACCGCACACGTCGAGTAAAATCAAAAGATAAAAGAGGTAACACAGGGGCGTGAGAGGAGTAAAGGAGTACTGAAGGAAATGAAAACGTGAAGGCACAGGAGGAGTCGGGGGAGTGTAGAAAGAATAGAAGAACACGAGAATAAAATATATATATCGAAAACCATCATCGTGCAGAAGTAGTGTAGGAAGGTCAGAGGGCACGAGAACAAGTAAAAAGAATCATCATCGTGTAGAGAAGGATAATCCAAAAATAGCAACGCAAGAGAAAGGGAGAAAGGGGGGGTGAAATACCTGATCGGAAGTCCCCTTGAATCTGTTTCTTCCCCGGGCCTTCGTCTGGAAGGAAGATTGCACTAGGTGGTGAAACGCCTTTCGAAAGGGCTCCCGTCAAAGAAGCTCACGGTCGCCCTAGAACCCCAATAGAGTGCTGCAGTAAAGTGTTCAGAGGTCAATAGGTGAAATAAACGGGAGATACGAAAGAGGAGGAGGAGATCACCTGTACAGAATCGGATTACAGTGGACTTTCTAGACCGCCGAAGTTCTGTCTTGATCACCACGCGCCGTCGTATGGGTGTTTTCAACAAGAGGAAAGAAACACGAAGGAGCCATTCGAAGAGAGGAAAACATAAAAGGAGAGTAATAAAAAATAATAATAATAAATAAAAGGTGTATGCGCTTTTCTGGTAGACTTGACCCGGATCCGCTCCAATCTGACCCGTCGTCGCCTCTTCCATGAACTCGCGATCCCGGCCAAAAATCAGAATTCCGGCGCTATCTCCCTGCGGACGGCATGATCACCGTTGTTCCTAAACCAGGGTTGTCTGAAACCCTGTATTGTCTCTTTCATCACCGTCGCCTGCTCTGTGCGGCCCTAAAATGTCGGTCTGGCCGCTTCCGCCCCAGCAGCGCTGTGGAGATCGAAGTCACCGTCGCCTGGAATTCGCCCAGCTGCAGGGCAACAAAAGAAACATGCCTCGATCAAAAGTCTCACCATCAGAATACCCACCCACGAAATCAACTCATTGCCGCCCTCGAGGGATTTGGCCACCGCCGATATCGTTGCTTCCGGCAACGTCCTCCAGCATGCGAAGTCGTCTGAGACGCAGCAGCAACACTGCCCTTCTTTTCGCCGACGCCCCCCCCCCCCTTAGCCGGCGCCAAAACGCAAAGAGATCGGCGGAGAACGTGAAGACATCAGAATGCGGAGAGAAAGGAGTAAAAAAAAAAAACACGAATAGAAGGAGTAAAGGGCGTCAGAGAAAGTGAGCAACTTTACTCTTTCATAAAGAACGGAAACAAGCAAATGGTAGGTAAAAGTCATTAAGACGTCGAACTAACATTTTTGTTTCGGCGTTGTAGAAACAAATTTAAACTTTAAAAGTGAAGCCCGCATTCCAAGTGTTGACTCTGAAAGAAAGTGTTCTCATAATACCAAAATTTTGACGCATCGCGATAAAGTATTGTTTGGGAGGTGCGTACGTCGACGCCCATCGTCGGGGCGTAGCTCCCCAATATAACGTCGCATTCGTCATAGTTTAAGTATTTTAAAATTCCAAATCAAATTACCCACTACGCCGCAAGGCCGGGTAAATTCGAATCAAATTATCCATTACGCCGCAACGCCGGGTAAATTTCCGAATCAAACTATCCATCACACCGGAAGGCCGGGAAAATTCCAAGTCAAATTACCCACTACGCCGCAAGGCCGGGTAAATTCCAAATCAAATTACCCACTACGCCGCAAGGCCGGGTAAATTCGAATCAAATTATCCATTACGCCGCGAGGCCGGGTAAATTTCCAAATTCAATTATCCATCACGCCGCAAGGCTGGATAAATTCCAAACCAAATTATCCATCACGCCGCAAGGCTGGATAAATTCCAAACCAAATTATCCATCATGCCGCAAGGCCGGATAAATTCCAAAACCAAATTATCCAATACGCCGCAAGGCTCGATAAAACTCTAAACCCAATTATCCAGTACGCCGTTGAGGCCGGATAGTCTTTCTCTACTTCAAGTCATCCAGCGCGCCATCAAGGCCGGGTGATCTTTCCGGCCTAATATCCAACAAGCCTTAATGTATTACGATGGAATATCGTTTGGGAGGTGCGTACGTCGATGTTTACCATCGGGGCGTAGCTCCTCGATATAACGTTGTACTGCCTGGGCCGGATATTACCCAACACGCCGCTACAAGGCTGAAGTTCGACCAACACAAATTGCCCACCTTGATGAAAACTCTTTTTCTCTCATCATGTCGAAATATGTATCATGACAAATCCAATTAGTGAATAATATCAGTTGGCTATGTTTCTCTTATTTCGTTGCGTATTATAGATCTCTTAATCAAAGGTTCCCTATTTTTAGGGGTAATTAACAATGAGCGCTTGCGCTCATTGGAAGTCAGAACCCGCTAAACAAAAAGCCTTATTAATTTAAGGTGGATTTGGAACGGTCATAATACATTCTCAATGTAACGAAAATGACCCCACACAAATATAATGGACTAGCCCATTAATACTATTTTATTTGATGATCTCCACCTTTCAATTTCAAATGAAGGGTGAGATCAAGTTAACCTATTTCTTCTCATTCCAAGGTTTTCTCCCTCCCATTCACTGCTTCTTCTAGCACCTCCTCCTGTCGTTCGTCGCCTCCATCCTCGCCGGTTACGTCGCCGATTCCTTGCTTCGCCGCCTGCTACTCTTCCATCCTCCCCGGTTCCGCCCTCGCTCCTTGCTTCTCCTCCCCTGCTACCCTCACAGATCCGCCACTGCCCTCATGGATTCGCCGTCTGCTCCCCAGATCCCCCGCTGCACTCCTAGTTCCGCCGCCTGCTCCCTAGATCTGCCACCGCCCACACAGATCTGTCGCCGCTGCCCTCCTAGTTCCGCCGCTACTCCCCAGATCCGTTGCCGCTGCCCTTATGGTTCCACCACCTCCTCTTCCACCGTTGCTCCCTACCTCTCCACCGTTGCCCCCAGCTATCCACGGTCCACCGCCTGTCCTTTGTCTCTAGCGATTTTGCCGTTTGCTGTTCCACACCTGAGCCAGCGGTTCCGCCTGCTTTCTGTATCATGTAACTGAAATATTTTGACTTGAATTGATGCTTTTATTTTGTTTATGTTGATGAAATGTTGATGGTATATTGATTTTTGTGGATCATAATTATTATGTCATTTGAATTATATCATGAATTATGAAGATATTTTTTTAATGTTAGTATGTTGGTGATATGTATGGTTATTATGCTATTTGAATCATATTTTAATACTATATATTTTTTTTGTTAGAATGTTGAAGCTATTTATAAGTGATTTATTTACTAAACAGGTTATTTGGGTCATGTCTATTTGGCTTTATAAGTGATCTATGTAATAAACAGGTTATTTGGGTCGTGTCAATTCATAGGTTAATATGTAACCCGTTTAATATATAATAAACGGGTTACTCGGGTCGTGTCGGGTTGACCCGTTTAAATGCGTGTCGTGTTTGGGTTATACCCCTCGACCCAATTAATTAAATGAGTTGTGTTCGGGTTACACTATTCAGGTCACGAGTCATAGTAGACACGACCCATTTATGACCCGTTAACCCGAATTGCCCGCCCTAATTGAGCCGCCGTTTAATACTACTAATCTATTCATTACACCCTAACAAGTTGTGCCGTCAATTTACAGTTTTCATGTTTTTAAATAAAATTTCAAATTTGAGTAATAAAAAATTGCAGAGTACTGTCAAACCTGGCCAGGCCGGGCCTTTTGAACAAAAAAAAAAAAAACTTAGAACAGGTTGATAGGCGGGGGCCCAATTGGATCCAAAAATTCTGCCAGGGCCAAAACTAATAACCAATTTCATTTAGCAAGCATGAGAGTAGAGTTGGCCATGGGCCGTGCCCGGGCCGGCCCGGGCCCGGGCCCGCCTCGGCCCGCCAGAAATCGGGCCGTGCCAGGCACGGCCCGATTGTAATCGTGCCGTGCCGGGCACGGCACGGCTGAAATTTTCTTCGGCCCGGCACGGCACGCGGCACGATTAGGCGTGCCGTCGCCGGCACGGCTCCGCCGGGCCGTGGGCACGAATCCGGCCCGCGGGCCAGATCCGGCACGCGGGCCTGGCACGGCCCGCGGGCTAACGGCGGCACGTGGGTCAAATACGGCCCAACGGGCCCAATTAGGCACGCGGGCCGTGTTGGGCCCGGCCCGGTTTTGGCCCGTGGGCCGAATTTTTAAAAAAATATTTTAATAAGTAAATTACTTAATTAAAATATATAAAATGTGAAAAAATAAAAAAAAAATTGAGAATGTATATTACACAAATTTTTGAAAAAATGTTAAACTTTTATATATTTTAGACCGGACCCATTACAGGCTGCCTACGTACCCCACTCAAAGGAGGAATCAGGTCTACGTAGTTCTCTTTTTACAACTCTTTCTACCACTCTTTCTACAACTTTTTTACAACTTTTTTTATAATTATTTATTACAACGTTTATCCATTGGTGCTTCCGCTTGCACTTCCAAGACTTTGTTCATCATCATCCGATGAAGTTGAATGACCACCTTTATCTTGAAGACGATCTTCAGCATCTAGCCAATCTTTAAGACAAATACACATTTCCACGCTTTCTTCGTTCATTCGGCTTCGCTTCTCGTCCAGCACCCTGCCGCCGGCACTAAAACAAGACTCCGATGCTACAGTAGACACCGGAGGAGTTAGTAGATCACGTGCCATGGCAGAAATCACAGGATATGATTTTCCTTGTGATCTCCACCATGATAAAATATCAAAATTATCTATTTGTTCTTCTGTGAGTAAAGATGTATGATTATTTTCTAAAAAAAATGTTAATTCATTAAAATTACTAGATCTACTTGTTGATGTTCCTTTTCTATTTAAAATTGAGCGTATTTTTACTACTAGTAGATACATTAGTTTGAGAGGATGTTGGATTCATTGTATGTCCAAATTTTAAATTATAAACATTATACATTTCATCTAATAAGGTAGAAACTTCATTTTTTTTTCTCATCTACTCCTTCAAGTTCCATATTTCTATAATATTCATCTAATAAAATATGAACACCTTCTAATTTTAATCTAGGATCCATAATTGAAGCTAAACAATATAAAGGAGATATATTTTTCCAATATTTTTTAAATTTTGTTTCCATTTTAAAAATTACTTGAAAAACATTTTCATCATGTCTATATTGAGAAAACATTTCACTAATTAAAACTAAATGTTCTAAAATTAAACATGATGTAGGATAATAAACACCAGATAAATGAGTGCTAGCATTATAAAAAATTTCTAAAATATTACGTAATAATTTTGCTTTATCCCAATCATTTTCTTCAATGTTTCCATCAGGCATTCTTTCATTATAAAATAATGTAAGAGGATCCTTAAATGGAAAACATGTTGTTAGCATATCATAAGTAGAATTCCATCGTGTTTTAATATCAAGTTTAAATTTTTTATATGACAAACCATAAGATTTACATGTTTGTCTAAAATCTTGATTTCTAGAAGTAGAAGAAGTAACAAATCTAACAGCATTTCTTAATTTAGTTACATGTTCATCTACTTCTCTTATTCCATCTTGAACACATAAGTTTAGAATATGGCATGCACATCGTATATGAAAAAAAGCACCATTAAATATTGGATTTAACAATCTTTTTAATTTATCAATTGCACTATCATTATTACTTGCATTATCAAAACTAATTGAAAAAAATTTATTAATTATATTATATGAATGTAAAATGCTATGAAATTGTCTAACTATAGCATTTGCAGTATGAGGATATTCAAAAATTTTAAATGCAATAATTCTTTTTTGGATAAAAAATTCACTATCTATCCAATGTGCCGTAATACACATGTATGACTGATCAGAATGATTACTAGTCCAAATATCATATGTTAAAGAAATACAAGAAGTTAATGTAATTAAAGCTTATAAAAGATTAGTTTTATATTCAGAAAAAATTTTTATAGCATCCCTACGCATGGTTTGTCTACTTACTTTTTTATATTTAGGTTGTAGTGATTTATGTATAAATTTTTCAAATTTATAATTTTCTGCTAAAGAAAATGGTTGTTCATCCCAAATAATAAATTTAGCTAATTCTTTTCTAAGAACTTCAGTAGAATAATTACAAATTTCAAAAGAACTAGAGGAAAGATTTAGAGTAGCCTGTGCACGATCGATTTGAGTTTGATGGCTTCTGATGTAGCGAGTCAAATGACCAGTTCCACCCGATGATTTGCAAGTCAAGACTTTTTTGCACTTTTTGCAGCTGGCTCTTTCTTCGCCGTTAATCATCACCACATTGAAGCTCTTCCAAACGTCGCTCGTGCGTTTTCTTGAGCCTGACACAGTAGACTCGTGAGGGTTTGCACTGCATCCCTCCTCTCCCTGCATAGTGTTAGTAGGCTCAAATTCAACATGATCTTGCTGTTGTTGATTTGGGTCGTAAGGCGGAGGGTTGGCATCTTGATCTTGATCGGGTGGCATAACGGGGTTAGTACTTGTCCCCATTAGCTCTTGCTCGAATGCCTCAATCTCCCATGGCAAAAGATCCCATGTATTGTTCAATCCCGCCATTAATTCTACATATAATATTAAAAGTTAGCCAAAAAAATTTAAAAAATAAGATTAAATACTTACTAATAATAAATTATACATTAAAAAATTACCTTATCACGTGTTTGAAGATCGCTTAGTAAGTAAGAACTAAGAAGTTGAGGTTTCACTTTCAGCCTTCAACAACCTTAATTTAATCATAATTATGAAAAAAAATTATATTAGAATAATTTAAATTTAAGTACAATTACATTATAAAAGACTAAAAGTAAATTAATTTACTACTTACTTGATCTTCTCCACGTGACTAGACCGAGGGATTGAGGGAGCTTTGAAATCTTGATGGCTAATTAAAACTCAAGACTTAGAAAAGAGATTAGGAAAGTATTAAGAGAGAATGAGAAAGTAATCCAAAGTTAATTGGAAACTTGTGTGAAGAAATGAGAGGGTTGGGGGGTCAATTTATAGGGATGAATTGGGTGTAAATTTACATATTTATCCCCTATTTTTAATTATTAAAAGGTGCTAAAATGGTAATTTTATAACATAAAGACAATTATATCCCTAACTTTTAAATTTTTTCAAACCGTTATAGGGCTATTTTGGTAAAAACGCATGCCCAAATCAAATTTTCGAACGTTGCCGCCCATTCCAGCCGTGCCGTGCCCGTGCCGGCCCGCGTGCCGTGCCGAGCACGGCCCGCGTGCCGTGCCTGGCCCGGCCCGCGGGCCGTGCCGAGCACGGGTCCGTGCCGTGCCGAGCACGGCCCGCGTGCCGTGCCTGGCCCAGCCCGCGGGCCGTGCCGAGCACGGGTCCGTGCCGTGCCTGGCCCGGCCCGACCACGGGCCGTGCCCGGCCCGGCCCGCGGGCCGTGCCGTGCCTGGCCCGGCCCGACCACGGGCCGTGCCCGGCCCGACCACGGGCCGTGCCCGGCCCGGCCCGCGGGCCGCGGATTTTCGGCCCAGCACAACCCGAGCCAGGCCGCGGGCCACCCGCGCCCGTTGGCCACCTCTACATGAGACTCGAGATTGAAGAATTTTTAGACATTTAAGCATATGCAGGGCATGATGTATTAAATTTTATTCTTTAGATTATCATTTTAAATATCTGGGTGGAATTATTTATTATAGGTCAACTGTCGTTTTGATTTGGTGGGACCGGCATCCACAGCTGAACTTTAGTATCATGAAATAGCTATTCACTTGCAAAAGAGTATAGCGTAGCATGAACTTTGATAAGCACTTGTTCAATGTTTGTGAAAGAAATTACATCTGTATATACACCTTAACGAACACACAGACAAACTCTCCCATTTAGTTAGGCAAGAAGTGCCACTAGCTCATCCAGTGATTTGAGTGTCTTCTCGTAATAGAGGTATGACTCGTACACTTTGGGGCTCCGAATATAGCGATCCAGCTACATTCAAAAACAAGTCAACAATTAGCGAACCTATCAATCAATGATAATTGATAATGCACATACATTTTTGACTTTTACTGATGGATTAAGATTAATTTCTTCAGCTCATTATTCACTATATATGATTGGTTTTTGGAATCGAAACTTGAGATTGGAGAGTGAAATCGTAGTTAATTTCAACTTGCAGTTGCTCTGGCTTGGTTTGATTTAGAGAATCTAAGAAAGATTGCTTTGATTGAATACCTCACTCATGTTATCTACGAGCTCGTTGGCGGTCTTGACGTAGGACTTGCGCCTCTCCTCTGGGACGACGGCCATGGCGTTCTTGAGGTCGACGTCGAGGTAGGCGGACTTGAGGCGCACGTAGAACATCACATAGCGCCACGACATTGTTTCGAGCATGTGGCGCATGTCCCGCATCCCCTCCGCCGTCTGCCGGATCCTCGCCGCCGCCTCCTCCGGCGTCAGCCCTGGCTGGAAGTACCTCTCCCTTATGAACGAGCGCGTCCCCCAGCTCTGCTCCGGCGCCGCCGTCGCCTCTGACGCGTGACCTAGGCCCAAGGCAGAAGAGGCCGTGAGGATGGCCGACAGCATGGTCAACCGCCGCGTGGGACTCGGTGTCTCCACCGTGCCGGGGGGAGGAGGAGGAAGCGGGGACTGGTGGAGGCGGCGAGGCTGGGGGCCAGGGGAAGGCGTGGAGGTCATGTGGCAAAGGATGACGTGCTTGGCGAAGCTGCCCATTGGAGCAGTCGGAGAGGATTGAAGCGGAGAGCTAGCGGAGCAGAGCAGCAGGATTACTGCCTGTAATGTTTGGCTGAGAAGATAAGGCAGCTCCTGTCCACCTTGTCTTGTAAATCGCGGTCTTTCCTGTTTGGGAAATCGGACCGGCTCGTCTAAATCCGGTCCGGTTCACGTATTTTAATTTAATCAACTCGAAACTGAGTTAATCAAGCCTAGAAAATCAGCCTGAACCGGAGCAAAATCCCTATTGATCAACAATTCCTTCTTTCATAAAAATAATGATACTATTTATATGTTGACTGAGTTGATGTAATAATAACAAGAAACCTTTATAATTATTCTGGAGCAATTCTCGTGATTGGAATGCATCATGTGCATATATGTAATCAGCTAAATAGAAACCAACGGCATAACTACCTCAACAGCAGCTCAGTACAGTGAATAGAGTCTAATTAACTTACAGAAAGGAGTCAACGGCGACATCCAGCAGCTAAGGTTAGGAGGAAATCACAAGATCAGAGTACAGCACCGGAGAGAAGACAGGAGGAACACAGCAGCTCACCAAATCAATCCTCACGTGTTGCAGAGCAGGACTAATCTCATCTCATCTTCTTCTGCACGAAGAGTTCAAAAAAGTTGTTGTTTAGTTATGGAATCCCGAAATATAGGAATAGCATTAATGCCAAGAACAATGGCTTTTACTGTGGTCGGACTTGTTAGAGAAAGCTCGACACGCTCTCAAGTGTCGAGCTTAATGGTCTCTTTTTGAATGTGCCTTTGCTTGTTGATGTGACCATTCATGCGTTTGCCTTTTCAGCATTCCGACAATGCACTGAACCAGAGCATGACAAATAAATGAAGGCAAAAAAGAATAATCTTCTTCCTTTATGACGATCACCTGTTATTACCTGAGGAAAAAGAAAAAAAGAAAAGGTTTGATTTTGAGATTCTTCAGTGGCAAGTCCGGACCTGAAAAGGTTTCGCGCCTGTTGCATTTCTGCTTGCCCCGTATATCACTCACTCAGTTTAGCTCAAGTGCAGGTGTCTTCTTGCTGATCATAATCATAGAGGTTCAAGTGGAAATTAGCCTCCGGCACTCTGGCGTGTAGCGATGAGCATGAAACCTAGGCAGAGAAAAGGGCCAAAAGTACTCGAAATCCACAAATGGATTGGTCCAAGGGATGTCACGTTGCCATTGCTACTGCACTCCAAGCCCCACTTTCCATTTAATCTTGCTCGGGGACCAATGAAATGGCTCTTCCTATTTCACAAAAGGCAGAACGTTGCATGTTTCAGCACCTTGCCATCGTAATTAGCTGCTACATGAAAACACACAAGCTTATTTATGGGATCTCTAGGTCAATAAAAGTGTACTCAGATTCAATCTTAACGTAGTCACTTGAAAATGAACGCCAACTGCTTTGAGGCCTGCAGCTGCGTGATTCCAATCCTACGCAGCAAAGAATGAGTACCCCGATACAAAAAGTTGACACTGGGAATTTTCAGAAATGTAGAGTTCATATGAGTTTAGGAGCCAAGGAATGTTCAGATTTCCAAGTCCTACGGCGGCTTGAGAGGACGTACGTGAAGCAAATGTATCATCATAGGCCATAATTGTACTTGGGTCGAAGGAGGAAGATATTTGGATATGATTCTTGTACATGTGGATGATCAGTCCATACAGTGGATGGAGATTTGAAATCTGCAGAAGCTACCTGACGAGGAACGGCAGGATTCAAACAGGTAGATCACCACAATCCAAAAATGTTAAGAATCTCGGC
Source organism: Costus lasius (assembly GCA_027563935.2). Taxonomy (NCBI): domain Eukaryota; kingdom Viridiplantae; phylum Streptophyta; class Magnoliopsida; order Zingiberales; family Costaceae; genus Costus; species Costus lasius. Next base: position 97,967,640 of record CM050454.1, read on the forward strand.
GTGGCAGCCAGCTCCTCTTCATTACAAATCTGCTGTTGATTCCCTAGTAATTACCCTACTCTATGCATCGATTTGGAACTTGGAAGACAGATCCAGCTTCCCCTCCAATGTCAAGGATTAATGTGCCTCTAACCACCACAACCTTATTTATGCCTATGCTATTTGTGTGTACTGACCCTCCCTCTCTCTCTATTAGGCCGAGCCATTCAGGTGCAGCAAGCAATAAAGGCTCCGCACCTCTTGGCTTTTGCTGCAACATCTTAAACCTTCTGCATGAGACTTACTTCGGAGAGGGAGTCCCTTCTCTGCAGATTGAGATCCAAAGCACGATGGGCAGATCGCCTTGCTGCGAGAAGGTGGGTTTGAAGAAGGGGCCATGGACTCCGGAGGAGGACCAGAAGCTGCTTTCTTACATTGAGAAGCACGGCCATGGGAGCTGGAGAGCTTTGCCTTCAAAAGCCGGTGAGCCGCCTATCCCTGCAAGTGTATAATTTGGTAGCAGAGAATTGAGAAATTGTTTGATCTTGGCATTATGTAATTCCAGGATTGCGGAGGTGCGGAAAGAGTTGCAGGTTGAGGTGGACAAATTACTTGAGACCAGACATAAAGAGAGGGGAGTTCAGCTTGCAGGAGGAGCAGACCATCATCCAACTCCACGCTCTCCTCGGAAACAGGTGACCTCTGGCTTTCAATCCGCAAATCTTAAGTTGCATAAGAAGAATTTCTGATGAACGACTTCAATTTGTACTTTCCGCATGAGCTTGTCAGCAAAGGCATAGTAGTGTGTATGTTCTTTCGCTCAAGCTTACGGCAAAGATGCTGCATTGTTCAGATTTGGTGCTAGGGTGGAATTTACAACAGAGCATGTTTTATCAACCAAAATCAACCAATTCAAGGTTTGGTGCTCTGTTTCAGGTGGTCTTCGATTGCTACTCACTTGCCTAAGAGAACAGACAATGAGATCAAGAATTATTGGAACACCCACTTGAAGAAGAGACTGGCCAAAATGGGCATCGATCCCTGCACCCACAAGGCCAAGAGCGACACCCTCAGCTCCGTCGACGGCCACCCTCGGAGCGCCGCCAACCTCAGCCACATGGCCCAATGGGAGAGCGCGCGCCTCGAGGCCGAGGCGCGCCTCGTGCGGGAGTCCAAACTCCGCACAACGGCATCCACCTCCGCCATTCTTCCGGGTTCGTCTTCGTCCTCTTCATCCACGACTCCGGGCTGCATCGACGTGCTCCGGGCGTGGCAGGCGGCATGGCCGACGAAGCCGCTGCCGACGCAAGGCGAAAAGATCGACCATGAGTCGCCCACTTCAACCTTGACCTTCACGGAGAACCGGCTAGCGTTTCCGGCCACGGTCGGGTCCGGACTCGTGGATGGCGACGGAACCGCCTTCAGTTATCAGGAAGGCGATAATTTGGAAGCCTTGGCGCCGTGGCTTCCGGAGGCGTGCACAGTGCAAGAAGCGTGTATTTTGGGGCAATTCGGAGCAGGATTCACTGGAATGCTGCTGCGTGGCAAGAATTCTGACTGCTGCGGTGATTCTTTTGGAGATGACCATGAGAAGTGCGCCCGGGAGGAGGGAGAGGAGCAGGGGAGGGAAGAATTCATGGACGGGGAAGAGAACAATTACTACTGGAACAGCATTCTTAACTCTGTTAACTCATCATCATCTTCAAGTTCTCCATCGGTGTTCTACAACTAAAAAGCTTTGGCCATTCCACTTTGTAGGGTATTTATTCAAAAGCTTCCTTTGCAACTTCTCCCTCTCTCCCTTCAACGAAGTCTGATTATAAAATAAAATATTAAATAGTAGATATCGCTTGTATTATGCTGGCTGTTATTCGTCTTCTTTTTATGATTGTGTCTAGTGCTTAAAAGAGAGATGTATGATTGTGCGTAGCTAGCTTGTGCTTTTTTTTTTAAGTTCCATTCGTGACCAAGGAATGATAGAAATTGCCTTGCTAATTTGCAAACTTCAAAAAAGAAAGAGTATCTAAACTAAATTTACAGCATCGAAATGGAGAAGGTGTGATTGCCAAAAAAAAAAAATCTCCAATCTTTACTTATCTTTTTTTCTTTACTTTTGTTCTTCTTGAAACACTCTGATCATGCACATCGAATTAGAGTTGCTCTCAGATGAGCGCTTCTCAATTCAGGCTCTATCAATGTGCTGCCTCACAGATATCCCCTAAGCTCGCTCTATGCAGAAAGTGCTCACTCTATGCAGAAAAGTATCACGCTAAAAACAAAGTTGACTTGTAATCTCATCAATAGACAACCACTGACACTTAGGATGCCTCGGCAAGAAGTTCTTTCTTCCCCGTCACTCCATTGTCCCATAATTGTAGGTATAGTACACTTTGACCAGCAATCCATGCTGCAGAATTCAAGTCTCTCGTGACTTGAAATAGTAACACTTAGATGCAGTACTCCACAACCTAAAGGTCATCTCCATGCCAATTTATGTATGCCCCACAGAGAAATCAGTGTAGCCTACTACTACTGGCATCAACAGACAAAACCCACATGCTCTTAACTCCCCTGCTTGCATAAAATAGAGAGAAGAGGCACAAAATGTGGTAGGTGAAAGAATTGATGGTTCTGAGGCTGTCTTACCCAATGAGCTTGGATGGGTTAAAAGGCATGTTTCAGGAAAGGACACCGATAATTTGTTATCTTGAATCTACCATTTACATCTTCGCTTTTCTGGTACCCAAATTAGCACAGTGAAAAACACACTGAAAAGTATGAAATCAATGCATGTATTAGTGTTGTAGTATGCTTCAAAACCACTATGATCCTATCTGCAAATGACAAAAATAAATCACATATTCTTAATCAATAAACCATATGAAATCAAAATGACCAAAGTTTTGATTGGATTCTCAGTATCTAAGAAGCTGTAATTTTAATACAATCTACCATCCTATGCTCCTCAACAGATATAAGAGTGGAGATATGAGAACTAAATCTTCAACAGATCAACTAAAGAGTTATGCCGAAGAATCAATTTGATTAATAAACGTATAGCTAAAACCACGGAACCAAGTCTTGACCATAGCAAGCTTCAGTCAGCAGATGTACCGGTGCTTCAGTCTAGTAAATTAATACACTTAGCTCCTGCAGAGATTTTAACCATTTGATAAAAGCATAATCAATTTTTATGTTGCTTTTGTCGAAATCAAAATGCTAACATCAACGTATAATTTAATGTTAAAATGCTACAAACGAAAATCCAATAAATTAGAAACTACACCAGTAATTTAGTGAAGGATGATTTGGTTTACATCCTCGGACAAGGAACTAGAAGCTGCAAATGTATAGCCTCAGCAGAACCAGAATCATGTGCTACTGCTAGTGCTATACCATACGCACTGGTAAAAAGAATCACAGTTTGCGAAAAGTTCTCTTTTCTCAGGCAAAGGACTTGACACAGCGAAAAAACATTCAAGATGCGATACATGTAAGGAGTTCATTGCAAGGTAGATCAGAGCAACGCACAGGATTTTCGCCATTTTCCTTCCAGAATAACAAAGTCCTGAGAGCAATCACTGTTTCCTGCAATGCAAGTACAGAGTGGACCATAAGTATTCTGTCTCCATGCATTCTAATCTTTGTCCAGTAGTCCTTATGTTGAGACTAATCCTGGTAGTGCAGTGAGGTGGTGCTCGATCCTTGGTGGATCTGGAAAGAGCACGAAGTTGATTTTCCAACTACAGCTGTAACAGCTCATTGACATGGACGTCAGGTTTCAAGCTTTGGAGTGCTTTGCCTGCAGTTCTGCTCTACTGCAGAATACGCAACGCACTGAAACACCAAAGTACTTTGCAGGTTGTTGCTTTTCTACGGAATATACAATGAAATGCTTCTGTTTTCTTGGCTTGTGTTGTTGCTGTTTGTATTCTGTGCTGTGATTCATTTGGATGTATCCGCTCTCTCTTGAATTGAACTAATTCGGATGGTTCACTTTTCTTTGTTCATTTACATTCTAATGTATTCTCCCGACCGTGCAATTATTTTTATACTTTGTGTGTAATTTTCACTTACTATAATACTATGGGGTGGCCAAGCCTCCCTGACAGTAAAAAAAGAAAAAGAAAAAAAACAAGTCAAAGCAAACCCAACCGACCAAACAAGATAAAATATAAAACACATCCTAATCTACTACACAGCTCATAGGTATTGTTACAAGTCAACATCGCCTCAGTTAAACTCAAAATATTATAAACTCTGCTGCCGTTAGTCCCCCCACCTACTAAATGAATTTACCAGCACCAAAATATTATAAGCTAGATGAAACAGCGTTACAGTGATGATGAGTATGAAGACAAGTTGAATGAAACCAAGTTACCTGTTCTGGAAGCAAGTTCATTTTTGAATCGTCGGTAACTAGATCTCGAGAAAATTGCAGCAATTGTGGAGAAGGGTGAAAAATTGCCACCCTTATATATCTTTTATATATATATATATATATATATATATATTATGATCTATGCACTTAGAGCTATCCATCAGTATCAATATCATTGTGAATGAAATCTTTTACGATGAGAAGAGAATGTGTGCTACAATAATATTCTACTATACTTCTTAATTTTTTTTCTCATCGAAAAAGATTCCATTCATAATGATATTAGTACCTTGGACAGCTCTTCAGGATGTAGATCATCTTTTAGATATGTTAGGATGGCAAAATCGCCACCCTTCTCCACATCTCATGTGTAGGTCCCTGTGCGGAGATTTCTTCCTAGCTTGCAATAAAGTTCCTTCCCTTAGAAAACAACATAAATTGCATGACACGAGTCACATATCATGTCCTAATAAATGCAAATGCATTTTTTTGTGAGTCCAATCCATACTACTCCAAGCAAGGATCTCCTAATTGAAGTAACATCTAGTTTGTCGATTCTAACTCCTATACTACCTATTTACTTACCCAGTTCTCTCTAGCTTCTACACCTCAACAAGTAGTGTCTTCTTCACTACCACTACAGGTTTATCACCATCGTGCTCATGCTCCCTCTTTAGTTGCACCTCCAATTGCACTGCCTTCATCTGCTGACACTAATAACCTTACTGCCCAGCGCAAAAGGGGACAAAATATTGCTACTTATCTTATATCTTTGTATATTTTCTATGCTCATATATCTAACACTCATCATGCCTTTGTTAATGTTCATCTGTTATTACTCAAAAACACTTTGTTGAACTATTAGTTTTCACCCATATATACATGCTTGGGTAAGGTCAAAATTGATAAAGATACAATAATAATAAAGTAAAAAGAGTGGGAGTTCAAAATAATAAAGAGGGCATGTCACATCTTGTAATGGAGCAGCAAATTGGAAACAAAAAAAATTATCCAAAAGAAGATTATAGCACCGGAGCAAATGGCCTACGAAAGGACCCTTCTTTTCATAAGAAAAGAAAAGTTTCAATTTTGGCCACCAAATGGATCCGAAAAAAAAAATAAAAATACCATAATGGTCTACTCATCAAGATCTATCCAACGGTATCAAAATCGTCGCGATCCAAATCCTATGCAATGAGAAAAAAAAATCAGAAATTATAGTAGAATCTACGTTAGGATATATTCTACTATACTTCCCGAATTTTTTTCTCATCGTATAAGATTTGGATCGTGACGATTTTGGTACCGTTGGATAAATCTTGATGAGTAGATTATCATGGTATTTTTTTTTTTTCACATCCATTTGGTGGCCAAAATACAAATCCTTCTTTTCTTCTAAAAAGAAGGGTCCCTTTCTTTTAACTTTTTTCCATAGCATCGTGAGCTGGAAAGGAAAGCCAAAAAAAACCAGGGATTAATTCTAAGTTAAAATCTTGCCTTGTAAAGAGGGCTAAAAGAAGGAAAGCCAAGTTAAAATCTAGCAGAGAGGGCTGGCCTTGTTTCCTTGGAGGGAAACAAGTAAGGAAAGAAAGAAAAATAGTTATTTCTCTCATTTCTTTGAAAGGATGGAAATGATTGGAGGGAAAAAACAAGGGAAAAGCAGCACCTTTTCCCTCGTTTTTAGTTCCGCCCAAATTGGGCACAAACATTTTCGCGTCGCCCTCCTTCCATCGCCAACCTCCTGCGCCAGCCTTCCCGTCGCCCACATGTGCCAACCTTCCCGTCGCCCACGTGCCGCCTCCCATTGGCAACCACTTGTCCCTCACGCGCCAGCCTTCCCGTCGCCCACGCGCCCAGCCTTCCCGCCCTCTTTCCTGTCGCCCACACACCCAGCCTTCCCTTCGCCCACTTCCCGTCGCCTTCCCATCGCCTTCGTGCCCTCCTTCCTATCGCCAACCTTCCCGTCGCCCACGCGCCCAGCCTTCCCATCACCCACTTACTGTCGCCTTCGTGCCCTCCTTCCCGTCGCCAACCTTCCTGTCACCCAGCCTTCCCGTCGTCGCTACCAAAAGCCCCTCGCCACCGGAAGCCGCCACCAGAACCCCCCTCCAGAAGCCGCCGCTGCATTCGCCCGCCTGGAACATTCATCGAGCACGTGAAAATCCCATGCATTGATTTCCTCCCTCCCTCTTTTACTTTCCTCCCTTTTTCAACTTCCCTCTTGTTTTCTATATGTGCTAAGAAACTAGGCCTAAAAAGGAAAGAAGATTGCGTTACATTGGAAGACAAATTGCTGCGAATTCCAGGGTAGCAGCATTAATTTCAGCAAACACAAGAAAAATTTAGGGCCACTCAGGAAAGAATTTATTTTTATTATGGGTTCGGCAATGATCAAGAATAAAAGGAGAAGACGCTCTAGAAAAGCTGGATGGGGGCTGTAACGGAAGTGATTTGGGGGCAGCAAAATAAAAGAAAGGTCTGGAGACGAAAAAAAGGAGAGAGCAAGCTGTCGGCATAGAAAAAAGTAAGAGGTGGCTGGAAGAAACTCTGGGCAACCAAAAAATTGAGGGGAGGCTGGAAGAAGCTCTCGGAGGGCCAGAGGGGAATTCGGCTGCCAAAAAAAAAAAAAGAATAAAAAGAGGAAGATTAAAATTAAGAGGAAGTGCACCTGAGAAGGGAACGCTGAGAAGGGAACGCGAGAGGCTGCATCAAAAAAAAAATAAAAAAAAAATAGAAGCAAATACAAAGGTATAAATAGGGATGGCAATTGGGTATCAATTTAGCGGGTACCCGCCCTACCCGAACCCATTTAAAGGTAAACGGGTAGTTGTTATTCGGGTTTGGGTAAGGTATGGGTAGTGCATATGCTACCCGAGTCGGGTTCGGGTAGGGTTCGGGTAGCATAGGGTGGATACCCACTACCCAGACCCGATTATATATATGTATATAAATATATATATTTTATTTGTTTACTATAATTTTTTCAATATATTATTCGGGTTTGCGGGTACCCATTTTATCTTACTCAAAATTTAATCTTTATTAGGGTATTATAGGGTCGGGTACCCGAATATTAATCGAGTAACAATATTTATATAGGTTAAAATTTAATAGGGTAGATATTTAAGTCGAGTATTTATAGGGTTCGGGCATTATACGGATAGTTAAATTTTTAATAGGGTAGGGTATGGGTAGAGAATAGTTATTCGGGTTAGGGTACGGGTAGCACAAAAAATACGGGTACCCTACCCGCTACCATTCCTTGGTATAAGTGAAGTATGATGAATTTTATTCTGTTTTAGACTTCATGGATGTGCTAATTATATCTTAGCTACAGTGCAAATTTTCTTTTCTTTGTTACTAGGCTTCATGGATGTGCTAATTCATCCTGGCTACAGCGCAAATTTTCTTTTCTTTGTTACTAAGCTTTATGGATGTGCTAATTATATCCCGGTATCATGATTATTTTCTATACAAATTTTCTTTTTTTTTTAGTAGGCTTCATGAATGTGCTCCTTACATCCTGGCACCATAGTCAATTTCTATGCATTTTTTTTGTTCTTTTCTAAAAAAATATATAAATAATAAAGGATGAGTAAGATCGAAGAAATGATATAAAAAAAGGATGAAAAAGAATTGCTGACATTTGAGAGAGCGGAGAGGCTGGACATGAATAAAAAAATAAGATAAAATGATGAACACGAGAAAGAAAGAAAAGATAGCATAAAGGCTAGGAAGCTAAAAAAGAAAAAGAATAAACATAGAAGAGGATAAGTAAAAAGGAAAAATATTTTATACAATGCCACTGCACCATGAGATGACACCATCCACCACACGCATCCCAAACACTTAGGTTAGGTTGGGAGTACAAATCCCAAACACTTATGTGTGGTGGATGGTACAGTGGCACCATATAAAATGTTTTTCCGAATAAAAAGAGAAAAGAAGGTGCCAAAAAGGAAAAATAAAAAATAAAAAACGGGGCCGCTCTATGGGGTGCCCCTATCCAGGTTATATTCGGTTGGATGGAATCCACCGTGGAAAGGAAGGAAAATGCAATTAATCTATATGGCTTTTAGGCTAGCTTCATTACATTTTCCTTCCTTTCCACGGTGGATTCCATCCAACCGAACATAGCCTAAAGGATGCTTTTGGAATATGTGTAAAAACACATCACAAAAATGTCTCTAAGTACATCAACGGTGGATTGGGGGCACGCATTTATTCCCAAAAAGGAGGCTCATCCACTAATTCTCCCCTCATACCTTCATCATTCACTGGTTTAGAGAATGAAGTTTCACTTGGCTCAGATCAAGAACAAAGATATAGTCCATGTACGGAAGTCCCAGATGATTGAGGAATTTGATTCAAAGCATTTTAAGTACTCCTAAAACTCAGAAATCTGCCAAGAAGTCTAAAGAATGAACATACTCCAAATGCTCCTGAACATAGTGCCTCTGCGGCAAGTGGGTGTAATGTGAAAAATGCTGGATCTAGTGGACGACACGGAAGCACTTGCCCCTCGTTGCTGCTTCCTAACCCCTTACCAGGTTCATATCCAACAGCAGATGATGCTAAAAAGCAAAAGTATAACAATGCTGATAACAAGATTGCTCTATTTTTCATTCACAATTCTATTCCCTTAATGCATCCAAGTCTACTTATTGATATATATGGTTGAAGCAATAGCAAATAAGCCTACGACTTATGATGGTCTGAGATCAACTTTCTTAGATAAAATCAAAGAAGAAATAAGTGAAAACTACAAAAAGATACCGGCTGTACTATTTTATCAGAGAGTTGGTCTGATGATGATGTCTATTACTTGTTTGAGTTGCTGGACTCTGTCATCATAGAGGTTGGTGCAGAAAATGTGGTGCAAATGATAGGTGTGACAAGTTATGCCTCTTGAAAAAGTATCCTTCGATATTTTGATAATAGACGGTGTGACAAGATATTGCATTGAGAAAATGTTGGAAGATATCAGTAAGCAGGAGTGGGTGGGCACAGCTTCAGAGGAAGCCAGGGCAATTGCTAAGTTCATCTTTAGTGATAGATGGATTTGCGATATGGTAAAAAAAAAAAGTTTACTAGAGGAAGGCAGTAGGTCTCATTGTTGCGCCCGAGACTTCCAAGATCTTTGACTCATTATCTAATGTTAAGATCCATCGTGATTCAAGAAGACAACTTATAAAGGGTGTTTTCTCACCCTAATGACTAATGTATTGCCATCCTTTAATAGAAGGCCTGATGCGCAAGCCATAAAATGTTTGTTTCAAGGTTTTGGAATGCATCACATGAAATGAAATTAAAAGCATTTTTGCCACTTCTTAAGCTTTTGAGGTTGGTCGATAGGGATATGCCTGCCATGGAATATGTATATGAGGGTATTAAAAGGGCAAAATTGTCAATTAAGACATTTTATAAAGGGTGTGAAGAGAAATATATGCTTGTTTTAGATATAATTAAGAAAAGATGGAGCGTGCATCTTCATTCTCATCTTCACTCAGCTGCAGCTTTTCTAAATCCATGACAATCCAAGTTCCAAGTTAGATGCTACAGTGATAAATGATTTTCATGCAGCAATGTGGAAAATGTTTCCTGAACAGTGTTGAACCAATTATTTTTATTAATAAAATAAAATAAATAAAATATAAATATAAATATAAATATAAAAAAAGGAGAAATTCGGATTTTTTAAAAAAATAAAAAAAAAGTGAGAATAAGCAAAACCAAAATAGATGTTTAAAATAAATAAATAACTAAAAAATAAAACCAAGTCTACGATTAAGAGGGGGAATAAGTGTATATAAAAAAAAATAAAAAAAGACAAAATCAAATAAAAATAATAAATAATAATAAAATACAAAATCAAACAAAAATAATAATAAATTTTCTCCACCCATCTCCTATAAAAGAGGAGCCAGACGCATGAAAAAAAAGGAAGAGAGAAGAAAAGCAAAATCACAACGTCGAGATGCTGACACTAAGAAGGCACGAAGAGATCATCACGTTCGGACGCTGACACCGCAGAGGTATACGTTTATATTCCTTCTTCTCCCCTTAGTCTATTTTGATGAAGAGACAACTCCGAAACAAACACACCTTGATGGAGAGATAACTCCGGAATAAATATCTATTTTGATGGAGAGACAACTCCGAAATAAATAATACTTGATGAAGACACAATTCCGAAATAAATATCTATTTTGATGGAGAGATAACTCCCAAATAAACATATATGATTACGACGAGTAGATACAGACTTATCATTGAAGAAATAAGTCTGCCTTCATTAGCTACACAATCGATATATCGCCTTACTCATCGAACCTAACATCTAGCCGTTCGAGCGGTGTCAAACTTCAGCCACACCCTCTCCTCGAGTGTGCACACCTACAAACAAAAGGATCCTACAATCTGACGGCCAGATCGCGAAAATCAAACGAATTAACGCCGATGACCCCTATTTTCATCAAAGCTCCGATTCGCCGCCGTTACTCCATTCAAACTACTGCCACTGAGTCCCCCTCAATATAGAGAAGGTATCCCTAAAGTTAATTGAGTGGAGGAGTAGCGAGTAGCTGGCAGCGACGAAACCTAGTTTTCGTCCACTATCGCCGTCAACGAGAGACACGAGAATAAGATTGGACGGTTGAGATTCATCCAATCAAACTGACGGTCCAGATCCAAACAAAATCAACGTCCCAGATTACTTTGAACAATATCCGACGGCCAAGATTAATCTGATAAAAAATGAATCCAATGGCTGAGATTCGTCCACTTCAAATCAACGCTCCAGATTTAAATAAACTTGACGGTCCATATTACTTCAAGTCAAGTCGGACGGCTGAGATCATTCAAGTTAGATCCAACGGTTCAAATACGTGCATATCAAATCTAATGGTCTAGATCTGAATCAAAAATCTATAGTCTAGATTACTTCAAGTCAAATTGGATGGCTGAGATCATTCATGTTAGATCCAACGATTCAGATCCATTCAAATCAAATCTAATGGTCCAGATCTTAAGTAAAATCTACAATCCAGATTACTTCATGTCAAATTGGACGGCTGAGATCATTCTGAACAAATAAACTGAATCTAACGGTTGAGATTCGTCCACTTCAAATTGACGATCCATATTTAAATCAAATTGACGGTCCAGATTCAAATCAAATCGATGGTCCAGATCACGACGGTTCAGATCTAAATATCAAACAAATGAACGGCTGAGAATGATCAGACCATATCTAGGTCAATCGGTTGACTTTTGACATGATCAAGGTGTCGATCCCCACTATATCAAACTTGATCTTTTCAAATATGATATTGGATTATCGATCCGAGACCCAGATTGATACAAATCTGTTAATTTAAATGAACAGACCTGATTTATCAGGTCTAAATCTAAATCAATGGCTGAAATTGATGTGAGCATATCTAGGTCAATCGGTTGACTTTTGACTTGATTAAGGAGTTGATCCCTATCAAATAGAATTTGATCTTCTCAAATATCATAACGGATCTTTGATCCGAGACTTGAATTGAAGAAGATCTGCGAATTTAAATGAACAGTGATGATGAGTTTGACCAAATATGAAATCAACGACTGAAATTGATTTGAGCATATCTAGGTTAATCGGTTAACTTTTGACATAATCAAGATATCGATCCCTACTAAATCTAACATGATCTTTCCAAATATGATATTGGATTTTTGATTCGAATGCTAGATTGAAGCAAATTTATGAATTTAAATTAATGGACATGAGAAGATCAAATATTTGATGGCTGAGGATAATCTAAGCCAAATTGAAATATCTAACAAGTCATCAAGGCCGGACATTTTTCAAAATTAAATACCTAATAAACCGTTGAGGTTGGGTATTTTCTCAAGTTGAAGATCCAAAAAACCGTCAAGGCCAGATAACTTTACCCAATAAGCTGTTGAGGCCAGTATATTTCAAATTGAATATCCAATAAGTCATCATGGCCAGATATCTTTACCCAACAACTCGTTGAGGCCGGAAATTTTCTCAAATTGAATATCCAACAAGCCGTCAAGGCTGGATATCTTTACCCAACAAGCCGTTTAGGCCGGGTATTCTTTCAAATTGAATATCTAACAAGCCGTCATGACCGAATATCTTTACCCAACAAGCTATTGAGGCCAGGTATTTTCTCAAGTTGAAGATCCAACAAGCCGTCAAGGCCGGATAAATTTACCCAATAAGCCGTTGAGGCCGGGTATCTTTTAAATTAAATATTCAATAAGCCGCTGATATCGGATAATTCATAAATTAAAATATCCAATAAGTCGTCAAAGCCAGATATTTGTTAAACTCAAATGCTCATAAGTTGTCAAGATCGAGCACATATCGAACTCAAATGCTCATAAGTCATCAAGACCGAGCACTGATACACACCGCAAGCACACAACGTTATCGAATTGATATAAAAGATGTCGGTCCCACAAGGAACTGGGTCAAGTACCAACTATTCTGACATTTAAAAGCTAAGCAATCCAGTTTTTGGTGTTTTGAAACTAAGGGTTATCAAACTTAACTACGAACAAAGTAGGAAAAACAATGATAGAAACACGAAGGATGCCTATTTGAGAGACATCAGGACTACATAATTCACCACATTAACGGATCTAACTGAACTGAAGTTCACTGATGCATGAGTTATTTATATTGCACAAGGAGTTTATCCTGAAGTACAGGTTGCCCCCTTGTGGTCAATACAACCCGGTGTTTACTTAAATTGATCTCCTACTTTCATGGCTTATCGATTTAAGCAAACTAATTAAGTTCTATGAAAAATTATGTTGCCCTCGATTGAACCCTTATTACTTTCGTGATAGAGGTTCAAAAGTTATATCTAGTGGATTTGACAACACGATTCACCTAGCGGTCAGAATCGTGTTATCTAAAACATAAAATTACTTGATTATGGTAATATTATGCAAATACACAACTAGATAAAATATGCATAGAAATAACTCATAAACATAAGAATAAATCAGTTCATATAACAAATCAAGTCAAAGGGCTTCATCCGAGCCCCAAATAAAGGTTTAAGTTAGTTTAGCCATGAATTCGGTATACATCTCTCAAATCGATAAAGAAAACTAGAAACAAAGACTAAGGAGAGGTAGGAGAAGATGATGCAAACATTTCCTCTAGGTTTGGTGAAGATCTGTTGCAAAATCGCCCCAAAATCCTCTCCGAAAGCCCTTGTCGCCAATCTTCTTGTCCTAGCTACTTCGTCCGTCAATTGCTTCCCCAATATGTCATGAAAAAGAGGGTTTTATGTCCAAACTATTTGTTTTCCTCTTAGCTGTCTAAAACATATTTTTTTTAGATTTTTCTGATTCTTTTAGAGCCGTCAATCAAGTAAAAAATGTAAGGAAGGTCAATAGGCAGCAGCGATCACGGGTAAACCCCAAAATCTTCACCCGACCATGATTTGTACTGTGAATTTTAGAAAAAATGTCTTCGATGGAATCACAACCAAAGATTGAAATCTTAGGCTAGCCGTGATGTGTACTGTCAATTTTGGGACCTTTTTGCAATTCACGAGCGAACACTAAAATCTTGGGTAGGCCGTGATTTTAAGGGAAAGCTCTGATTGATCCCAAATTTGCTGTGTAGCCTTGACCTTTCATAAGAAACCACTTTATGACTTTAAAATCTTAAAAAAGCTCCAAAAATGAGTAATTTTACATGAAATATCAAAAAGACAAGAAAAAGTGAGCAAACAAGTAAATAAACTTATATGAGACATAGAAACACCAAAATTAACCTTCTTTTAAGATAAAATAATACCAAAAATCATTATCAAAATGCAAGGCATCACATCACAACATGAATAAAATATCATAAAAACATCACAAAACCATCACAGTATCAATACAAAAGAGTATCAGTAGCAGAATAGAACATCATAGCAATAAATAATGGTGTAAAAAAAGTATGACAATAGAGATTATCAAATCATCAGTAGAGTAGCATATCTTTATCATCAGAGTTTCAGCACATCCACGCGTCCTAGAGTCATAGCAGATATGTAGGAATTATCAGCAAAGAATCCTCAGAATATCATGATAGCACAATATTGTCACAGCATCATCATCACAGAATCAGAGTCAAATAAGAGCATAACTATCATCACAACATAGTCAAAATGTCATAGTCATGTATCATAGACATAGCAAAAAGCAGAGTAAGTCAAGAATACAGTACCAAATGAATAGTTAGAAGACTAAGTCGTAGAAGGAATAGACATTAAAATTATCCCCTCCTCACATAAAAATTTATATAGTCCTCTATGCAACCAATGTGTCGAGAGAGAGTGAGGGGAAATAAGAGAAAGTAATACTCACTTCTTCCTCTTAGGCTTAAAGTCCTCATCATCATCAAAGTTCATTTCAGTACCTTCCTTTTGAGGGTCATCTTCATTTTAGCACTTTGACACATTTTTCTTCTTCCAGATATAGAATATAATGTCCAATTATTTCTGTCTCGCTCAGTCAAGCGAGTCTAGCAAGGGAGAGATAAAGTAAAGTTGCTTCCATTAAAAATCCTATATCACAACTGTGAAATCAGTCATGGGTCAGCTGTGAACTTCTCATTACAGAATGTCAGCAATTATGAAAATTTTCATCATAACCATACCATCGGACAGTGGACAAACCGTGTTGAGTTAAAAATCTTCAAAAATTTGATTTTTTTTTATGTTTCTACCATTATAAAAAAACAAAATCATCAACATTCTAACACAAAATAAAATAAACTATCAAACTTCATAATAAAAAAACTAAATAAATAAAACACACAATGCAAAAGTAAATAAAGCATAAAAGGCTTGGGTTGCCTCCCAAGAAGCACTTGTTTAAGGTCATTAGTTCGACTGCAGGTGTAAGCACCAAGGAATTCATACCTTAAATGATCAATCAGTGATTCAAGTCTAAGTTTATTTCATCAGTTACCTTGGTTGCTTCATCGTGCAAATTTTCAATTTATACCTTCCTTAGGTTAATCGGTTCAGTTGAATCAAGGAGTATAGCAAAAGGTTAAGCTTTTTCTTTGTCCTTCACCTCTTCTTTAGTAGCAAAACAGATTTCTATAGGATCCATAAGCAATTCTCTAATCATAGCTTGGTTAACCACTTCCTCAACAACATCAATATTATGGAAGACCCTAAAAAATAAGATATATCTTTTAAATGGTTTCTCATGTTCTATCTCTTTTTTTGATTGTTCAAGTTGAAATATCTCAAGAGATCTAATCTCAGTGTCATGTGCAGACATCCTAGGCGCCTCAAGTTGTTTCCCACCACATGTGATGATCGCAGTGCAATATTCTCTCAGGGTTATCTCAGGTTGGGATAAGAGTTTACTCTTATCGAGGTGTTTACTTGATTAGCCAATTAGGTTTTCAACATCTTATTGAAAGTCTCGAGAGCATCCAGTTTAGATGTTAGTTTCCTAGCGGCTTCACAAAAATTCTCATATTCCTTGGTTTGTGTAGCCACAAAGTCTCTAGTAGTGACTCTAGGTTAGACTTTTCAGATGACACAAATTGCCTCAATTGAAATTCAGGAGGTTACCTATAGCTAAGTTGGGGAATTATGTTGGGATTGTTCTGATAGGAAAAATTTTGATAGTTTCACTAATTTGAATCATATGTATTGGAAAATGGATTGTGGTCTAGGGTTGAGGTTCCAAAAGGTATTAGCTTGCTCTATAAAAGGTTCAGGTTGTGAGATTCCTAATTGGCATTCAGCGAAGCTATATCCTGAAATTCTATAAAATTCAGGATAAGCATTAGTGGCTTCAACTGAATTGACAATTTCTATAAAATTCACAATAAGCATTAGTGGCTTCAACTGAATTGACAATCAAGGAATCTAACTTTCGTGATAAAATACCTACCTTCGCAGCTAACAAGCTCAATTCGTGTAAATCATACTTACTTGGAGTTGTAGCTCTATATGAGTTAACTCTCTCACCTAACCATTGACTGTGGTTGAGGGTCATATCCTCTATCATATAGATCATCGGTTCTTAAGCTCATTTGCATAATAATAGTCAAACACAATGATAAAGCATCAGAAAGGAAATAACAAAAAATAAAAATCAAAAATAAGAAAAAAAAATATTTAGTCAACTAAATTTCAGAAATTTGTTAATATTGACCGAAGTTCCTCGGCAACGGTGCCAAAAATTTCACATGTCAAATTCAAATGCTTATAAGTCGTCAGGACCGAATATATGTCAAATTTAAATACTCACAAGTCATTAAGACCGAGCACTATGTTAAATTCAAATTCTCACGAGTCGTCAAGGTCAAGCACATGTCAAATTCAAATGCTCATAAGCCACCAAGGGCCGAGTACATATCAAATTCAAATGCTCACAAGTCGGTTAAGACCGAACACATGTCAAATTCAAATGCTCACAAGTCGTCAAGATCGAGCACAAGTCAAATTCATGTGCTTATAAGCCAATAGGGGCCGAGCATATGTCAAATTCAAATGCTCATAGCCAATGTATGGCCAGGTATTTGGCAGATACAAATCATCCAAGTTGACAAAGACTTTTTCTCTTGTCATTTTTCTTTTTGAAATCATCATATATTTTTGTTTTAATATTTAATGAATTATTTTGTTCAACAATTTTATTTCATAACATAGATCTCTCAATCAAATGTGACTTTATTTTTTAGGGGTACATAACAATAAATGCTTGCGTTCATTGAAAGCTAGAAACCATTAAACAAAAAATCTTATTTTTATAAGATGAATTTAAAACGGTCAAAATATATTAATTAAATGACCAAAAATGACCTAACAAAGAGAATGATAAGATTGAACTCATCAAGGAGCAACCTGTATATTTAAATGCACAAGGCACTCTTGGTAGCAAATTTGCTATCATGGGGAGATCACTCAATACTGTGTTGCCATACGAATACTTAGCCAGCCATGTAGTTCATACTGGTACAAGGGGACTGGAACACCTTTGAGAATATTTATATAGAGTACTTTAGCAAATTGTGACCAAATTTCTGTCACAACTATTACCACAGCCGAGCAATAGCATGCACTAATGTATCACTGTTGTATATCTCCCTTAATGTTTGTTGTGCCACTCCTCCCCTGCCGTTGAGTTCACTATGCTATGGAAAGAAAAAAAAACAAAAGGAGGGCAGTGCCTCCCGGCTACCACTCCCTCGGTAGACTAGCTGTTATCTAATTCAATAAAAATTAAAATCCAAGTTTGGTCTTGAATAAAGATTTAAAGCAACTAACTTAATCTACTGGCATGTAGCTCAATCCACTAGTACACCCCCGGTTCCAATTCTCCACATGTGGCTCAATCAAGGAGAAGAAAATAAAAAGGGAAATATAAAAAAAGAGAAGAAACCAAAGAAATGAGTTAACAACCACAAGCCATTTTAGAAAATTTTATATCCAAATTGAATGATTACTTATGTCACATATTTGGTCAAATGTTCATACATTTGAGCCGAGTCAATAAATATACACAAGCTCTTTACAAGTATAAGTCTAAAAATTTCATAAAACTAAAGCCTTGGCATGCCACAATGTAATATTATTTAGGAGATGCGTATGTCGATACTTATCATCAAGACTAGCTCCTCAATATAACATTGTGCTTGTTGTGTCAAAGCCTAAGCAACTTATTCCAAATTAAATCTGATTCTCACAAGTCATCAAGGCCGAATATATTCCAAATTCAAAATATTCACAAGCCATCAAAACCAAGTATACTCCAAATTCAAAATATTCACTAGCCATTAAAGCTGAGTATATTCCAAATTAAAAATATTCACAAGTCATCAAGGCCGAGTACATATAAAATGCAAAATACTCATAAGCCATCAATGTCAAGTATATTCCAAAATAACATGCTCACAAGCCACTAAGGCCGAGTAAACTAAAATAACATCCTCCAAATACAAAGCAGAATATTTGTCAAGGTTCAAGTCACCCAAATTGATGAAGGCTATTTGTAAACCATGTATTGACATGATATTTATGAAATATTTTATCCTTCAATCATGTTTATTAATTTTTCATCCACATAATATATATCTCTTAATCAAAGGTTCTCTGATTTCAGGGGTAATTAATAATGGGTGTTTGCGCTCATTGAAAACCAGAACACATTAAACAAAAAGCCTTATTATTATAAAATAAATTTGAAAAAGGTCAAAATCATATTAAACATGACCAAAAATGGCCTTATACACTTTGCCAAATCTATACAAGTACCGAAGTGGGAAGCCACCATGGATGAGAAAATGGAGGCTTTACTCTCAAGAAAGACATGCAACACTAGGGAAAAGGTATAATGATCCTTATACATGTTATTATACATGTGGATGATATTTTACTTGAAGAAAGTGATTCAAAAGGCATGCTGAAAAAAAAAAAAATATGCTATCAAATTTACTCCGAAGGACCTCGGGAAACTAAAATATCTTTTTAAAATTGTGATTGCATATATAAGCAAATAAATCTCCTTATCCCAATGCATACTTGCATTGGATCTACTTAAAAGAAACTAAAATGATAGATTGCAAACACATGGAAACACTAATGATTTTGATTTACAAATACAGTGTTGAAATGGAGTTTAACTATGTTAATGCCACGGATACAAGCAATTTGTGAGGAAGTTTATTTATCTCATAATCACGAGACCTAACATCTAAGAGTTATTAGCCAATTTATACAAAAACCCAAATAGTGTTATTGAGATGTTGCACTTTCATTCCAACAATATATCAAAAGAAGAGTAGGGAAAGGTTATCTATCCACAAGAATGAACACATAAGGATTGAAGCCTACGTTGATGTTGATTATGCTAAGAATATGGATTCATCTACAGATTTTGCACCTATGTGGGTGGAAATTTTATGACATGGTACAACAAGAAATAGAGTGGTTTCCTGTTGTAGCAATAAAGTAGAATGCATAGCAATGGAACACACCATGTGTTAAATGTTATGGCTTGGAGGCCTCTTATAAGAATTCAATCTCATGCCCAAACGCAATGAAGATGTACTATGACAACTAATCTACTATCTTTATTGCGACTAATCTAATATTTTAAGAAATAAAAAAAAAGCACATATAGGTTGATTGTCACTTCATTTGCTATTATGAGCTAACAAATATGTACCTTTTATACAAAATCAAAAAGCAACTAGTAGATGTCTTCACAAAGGCCTTGGATCCAATAAAATTTCATAATTTATGTACCAAGCCATATTGGATTTATTTCTTTGTTCTTATTGACTTTGTAAATGTCTTAAAAGATTTATTTGCTTCTTGATGGGTTTGTACATTTGTTAGTTGATCTATGTACTAAAGAAACACATCCTAGTAAAGGAGAATGTCCTTTTGAAACCAATTTCAACTATTTGAACCTTGAGTGACAAGGACACCCATAACATTAACTTATACTTAATTTTTTTAGTCACATAGTTTCAATCCCATTTAAAGTTATATTGTCATATTCCAAATAGAATCAGATACAAAAAAAATCAAAACTAAAAATTAAATCCACCAAATATACACGAAAATATTGAAGAAAAAGAATTCTCAAAGAGACAAAGATATCTTTTTCCTAATTAAATTTCTTAATAAAAAGACAAAGCTAATGAAAATGGATTTCTTAGTGGTATGGAGTAGTTTACGCTTCCATCTTTAACAAAAAACCTCTGTCTCTGCCATTTAGATATTGATCCTACTCAATCATCTTTAACAAAAAGAATTCTCAAAGAGGCAATTATCTTAAGTTGCACGCTGAGGAAACTCAAATTTTATAGAAACCCCCAAAAATCCATGCATAGAAACTTCGTCAATTCCTTTTTCTTTAGCATACCTCAATACGTGGATATATACTACAAGAATAAAATAGCAGATGCAAACTAATAAAACTGCGGACCACATTCGATCCGCTATTCACAATTAAGACGAAAACAATGGAGCTGTTCACAGGCGTATCAGAGCCATTAAAGTATTAAATTATCGGAAAAAGACTTACAGAAAAAAAATGTTGTAGTCAAAAGTGATAACTGAAAATGTAAAGTAAAAGGAGTATATAACCATTATAACAGATATTTACTTGATTGAGGTTGGTGCCCAATAAATTGGACCGGCGAAAAAGGCGATTTCGTCGTTCCCAAAGATGAACCCGTTTTCGTCTATCATCATCAGGCTGAAATAATCAAGAAAAACGTGAGTAACATTGGAAAAAATAAAGATTAAAGACTTTTGGACCTGAATCGTTGGTGGAGAACCATTCCGATAGATCCTAGCCTCCGGTCGAACAAGAGGTGATATCCATTCCGAAGGCTTGCATCAGATCGTTTAGAATGGAAATAGATTCATGGATAAAGAAATCGAGAAGAAGAAAAGGATAATCTATAGAAGAGACATGGCCGCTGGAGTTGGCGGCGTTGAAAGCCTCCTGCTCGATGAGGCGAAATTGAGCGTCTGGATCACAGCGTCCAGCGTCTGCTACGATGGTGGCGATCCGTTGAGGGAGACGGCATCCGAGATCTCGGTCATCTCCCGCCTGGGGCTTGGAGTCTTCTACCATTTTAGTGCGAGGGTTTACTATGGTCGGATCGTGACGATAGAGAGGAAGTGCCGATTTCCCCGTTTTATAGCAAGGGAACCTTACTTAGTTTAAAAATTAAATTAATTTTTATAATTTTTTTAAAAAAAATTATAAATATATTTTGTATCTAGATCCAAATATATTTTTCATTCTTTAAATATATTTTGTCTATCAGAGAGTAAGTTTGGTGCAGACTGATCAATAGATGATGAAATTTCCATTGAAGTAGCTTCTTTGTCCGAATGAGCCAAATTGTCTTCTTCAAAGAGACAGCCATGCAAGAATGCTTCATTGTTAAGGGTGGAATGAATGATATTACTACCCTTCTCTTGTGATAAAGTTTGAAGCCTTGGAGGTGCATTTGTAGAGATTGATGCATAAGGGAATATATTTTCATAAAAAATGACATCTCGTGAGACAAATACCTTCTTAGTTGATAGATCAAATACCCGATAACCCTTTTGAGCATATGGGTATCCCAAGAAGATGCACTTAGTGGCTCTGGGATCAAATTTGGTGCGTTGCTGGTGGTGCGTTGAGACAAAGCATAAACTTCCAAAAACCCGACAATGATTATATGAAGGCGATTTATGAAAAAGCATTTCAAATGGAGTTTTTCCTCATAATAAGGGTGTTGGAGTTCGATTAATAAGGTATGTTGCTGTCAAGATGGCATCTCCCCAAAATTCCTTTGGTAAACTTGCTTGGAATAGTAAGGCTCGAGCCATATTGAGGAGATGACGATGTTTTCTCTCAACAACGCCATTTTGCTATGGGGTGGAAACACAACTAGTTTGATGTATGATTCCTCTGCTTGAGTAAAACTCCTTCATGATAAATTCTGATCCATTATCACTTCTGAGAATTTTAACCTTGGAGGTAAACTGTGTTTCTACGAGGTTGACGAATTGGACAATGTGTATATGAGTTTCTGATTTGTGGTGCATCAAGTAAGTCCACGTGCAACGAGTAAAGTCATCCACAATTGTTAAAAAATATTTTGCCCCAGTAATTGAAGGAACATGGTAACCTCCCCATATGTCAACATGAATTAACTCAAAAGGTGCCTTCGTACAAATAGAACTTGTTGAAAAAGGTAAACGAGTTTGTTTGGCTAAAGGACAAATCAAGCAATCAGAACATAACTCCATGTTTGTAATAGAATGTGAAAGTAAATTAATGACTTTATTTGATGGGTGTCCAAGACGTTGGTGCCAAAGACCAAATGATGAAGAAACTAGTGTTTGTGCATTATTGCTATTAGATTGTTGAGGAATATCAAGGTAGTAAAGTCCACTTTTCTCAGTTCCTGTCCCAATTATCTTCCCTGATTGTTGGTCCTGTAGTATGCAATTCTTACTTGTACTACAATTCTTACTTGTGAATGAAACAAGGTATGAATGACTATAGTAACTTGCTAACTGAGATCAAGTTCTTCTTACTTGTGAATGAAACAAGGTATGAATGACTATAGTAACTTGCTAACTGAGATCAAGTTCACCTTGAACGAGGGAATGCACAGCACATCATGTAAGGTAAAATTTGTAAAATGAATATTTCCTACATGTGTGACAGTAACAATTTCTCCATTAGGTAGGTGCACAACTCGATTAGTGACAATAGATTTTGTAGTCAACAAATTATCTGAGTGAACCATATGATCACAAGTATCCAATCTAATTTTCTATCAATGATAGAAGCACAAAAGGTTGTACCTGAGAAATTGTGCATGTGAGATGTATTATCTCCATGTTTTGCTAGACCTTGATTAACTTTGGATGGAAAGTCTTTGAGTTCTCGTTTGCCCAGATCTGTCTTTTGTAATTTCCGACATACATCAATTGTGTGTCCTTGCCAGCCGCAATAATTACATTTGAGATGTGCGTGACAAATATCTGAAGAATGACCAAATTTATCACATTTTCCACATTTCAAACGAAGATTTCTTGGCGTACAAGTCTTCTCAAAATTCTGTGTTGAAGCGTTGAAATAACTTTCTTTGGCTGAATAATAGATGTCTCCTCTTCCTGCCATGAGAGCAATGTAAGTTTTGGTTATGACAAAACTTGTTGGTGGCGTGCAGAAGGCTTGAGTGCTCTGGAGATTCCCAGAGAGACCACGCAAGCGTCCAGATGAAGTATTCAGATGGCTCCAATGGTAATGGCAGAAAATTAACACCAAATTGAATGATGGACTTGTTCCGCCGATTTGGATTTTGTGGGAAAAATTTTGGAGCAGTTGGTTTTGTCTGGAAGAAGGAATTTAGGCACAAGAGGTAAGCTACTGGCGATGAGCGGAGCAGTACGGTCGCTCTGATACCATGAAGAAATTTGTTTTGTATTCCTTTGCTACTAATCTGGTTTTATAACGCTCGATTTTCCCATCTGGTTGAAATTTTATTTTATACCCATTTACATCCAATTGGTTTCTTTCAAGGATTCAACTCATTAGGGATCATGAACTGCAAAAGGTTAATGGATCGATTGGCTTCTGCTGATGATGATGACAGTAGTTATTGGTATGTTGCAATTGTTGATCCCGTTTCCTTATTCTTTTCAGAAGGATTCAATCTGGAGAGGAAGAGAGAAGATGGAGTATCCGGAGCCGGGAGCAAATAGGAACCCTAGAACCGGAGGATTCTTCGCTATTCCCCCACCTCCCTTCGATTAATTACAGGCTCAGCTCAATTCCCCAAGCACGAGAATTGGTGACGCGGTAGAGTATGCCATGAATTACAGTTGATCGATTTCTTTTTTTCCTCTCTCTTGTCACACTTGAAGTGAAGCTGCGATGAATGTATTTAATAAATTAGTGCTATAAATAATAACGAGTTCTATATGGAATTTCATATTATCTACTTAATTTTTGTTGGTAGTGTGAGCCTGTGTCTGGCTCCATTATAACTTTTGAACTGAGGTATATTATATAGTGCTTTGAAAATATATAAGTTATTTTGTAAATAATTTTTTAAATTTTATTTTGTAAATAATTTATGAGTTTTTAGGCCATAGTTATTATTATTATTTTTGTCTCATAAGATTTAGATGACATACAATGGAGTTCATAAATTGAAGGATCATAATCATAGCCCATGCACCTGTTCATGCATGTCAAATCTACCAAACTACATTGATTAAAATCTATTATAACCTAAAATATGTTAGAATATTTTCACATATTCAAAATACAAGATCTATTGTATAGAGTTAGAATAACATGAATTGAACAAACATTAAAACATTAAAACATACTTGATTGTGTTCGCTGCACGGGTGAAGATCTTCCACTTGTTATCCTTATTTACACAGCTCTCAATGGGGAAAGACCACGTTAGAGTTAAGGATGCAAGTGGTGACCTAGCCCATATTTATAATGGAAAAACCCTAAGCTCCCCCCATAAAGGAGTTTTGGGTTTCGGGTGCAAAATCTATAATCCAATAAAGATTATTCAATAAGGATTTCTCTCAAAACTAGCAGGTTACACAGGCCGTCTTTCACATTCAATAATGAGATGTTACAGGCCCCTTAATCAATTAACAAATGCTCCCATAAATCAATAATGTTAGACCAAAAATTTCAACATTTTCCCACTTGATCAACATTAATTGATTTATAATCTAAAAATTTTATAAAATAATAATCATTTGTAATATATATTAAAAATAATTTTGAAAGAGAGATGCATTTATTAATCCTGATAACACCTCATTCAATCTGGTCTAATGCAATTATTAATATTGAATTATGACGACACATTGTATCAATATGCAATACAAGTCTTCCATGGTCACAGATATTAGTAGATTATATCAACATGGATCGCAATGTGACTGTAGTAAAATGATAAAAACTTAATATCATTTTCTTATCGGTCCTCTTTATGATTTCTTGAACCAAATGAAAAATCTACTTTATGGTTTCTCTTAATCTATATGAGAAAATCGACACTAATGTGTCCATATATGTCTCATAAATCTCTCTAAACTGTATGAGAGAATGTCTTTATGATTTCTCTAAACCAAATGAGAAAATCATTAATTTTAAATTAAGACATATGTCACTTGGCAAAAACCACCATGCTTAAGGTTATGAATCATTAAGACTTTAAACAGATATAAGGTAACATGTGCACAAAAGATTAGCATCTTATTAATGTATCAAAATTGTATCCATAATTAAGGTAACTAATACATGAATTAAAGATGCAAAATTAAAATTACAAAGCAGAAAAAAAAAACTCACACTAATCAAAACATCAAAAGATTCAATAATACCCATGCTAATAACATGGTTCACAAAAACAAAGGGAGCTAAACCTTTAATTAAAAGATCTGCAATCATCTTGCTAGACTCAATATGGGAAAAGATTTCTCATTATGCACAAGACCTTAATTATATCAGCTAATCACCCCCTTTGGGTAGGTAAATTAACTAATATAATATTAATAAAAATTTTATCATCACAATTTTTGACATATCATAATTAATTATAAATGAGCCACTTTGGTGGCCAAACATTTATAATAATTATAATACAATTATAATGATAAAAGACTAGCCTAATTTATCTTAAATTATATCAATTAATTACCCCCTTTGAGCAGATAAATTAATTAATATAACAAAGATAAAAAAATAAAAACTTATCTCAATAAAAGAGAAACAATCATTATGAATAACATCTCATATTATGTCAACTAATTACTCCCTTTGGGCAAGTAAATTAATTAATATAACTGAGATAAAATTCATCATCATTATAAATACTGAAGTACATTATAATTAACTATAAATGAGCCACTTTGGTAGCCAAACATTTATAGTAATTATAATTTTTAATGTATTATATAATGAGGCTAACATGTATGTACAAAATTATCCTATATATATCAATTAATTACTCCCCTTGGGCAGGTAAATTAATTAATATAATAAAAATAAAAATATAATCATATCATAAATATTGAACATATTATAATTAATCATTGGTAGCAAAACATTTATAACAATTATAATACAATATATTTATGTAACAATGACATGATTATGTATTGGATTTAATCCAATGCATGCTCGTAATATTCTCTCTTATGATATGATTATAATAAAATTATCCTATATATACTAATTAATTATCCCTTTTGGGCAGATAAATTAATTAATATAATTGGGATAAAAAAACTTTTATAAACATTTGAATATATGAAGCTATGCAATAAATAAACCACTTTGGTAGCAAATATTTATAATATAGCAAGTTATCAATGTCAGAAGCAGAAAACAATTTAATGACATTGTCATAAATTAACAAACCAAATTGACTAAATCATTAATCCCCACTCAGAAGAATTGAAAACCTGATCTAATGATGTTAATTACTACATGTGTACATATAATTCAGCCAAATATTAATCTTCCATTAGGCTGATTAATATTCGCGTGAATTACATACACAATCGTCTTAATATTAAAAAATAAAATAAAATAAATTAACTTACACAATATGTTACTTTGGTAGTCATATTGCTTCAATTATTTTATTTTATAATGTCAGACCCTTTTATTATTTAAACAATAATAAAAAAATTGATTAAGCCATTATTTAAATTTATTAGAAAATTATTTTTCCAATTTTATATAAAAGAAAATAGAAGCAGAAAGCCGCTGCATAGCACAGCAGAATAAACAGTATTCTGTTGCTTCTACACATAGCAGAAAAGCCAACCCAAATGTCTGGGCCTAAAACAGGCCCAGCCAGCAGAAGCAGCACAACAGCATGCTTTTGTGCACAGAAGGTTTGTTTCTGCACACAACATAGCAGAATACACAGCCCAAGCCCAGACCTAGCAAGCTAGCCCATGTGACAGACCTTAAAAATTCGGCCCAGCCAGCCCAATAGCGAGACCTGACCCGGATCCAGAAAACCCAAATCTGAAAATGAAGCGGATCGAATCCACTCCATGCAAACACTCGGATCCGGTAGCAACAGATTCGAATCCGCATCCTTCTTTAACCGCGCGCAGCAGACGTGCCTGACACACTGCAGCTGCACACAAAAACATGCTCGCGAGGTGAGACTTGGCCGCTTGCGCCAAAGAAATGGCCTAAGCTGGGTACCCAGCTTAGGCTTCAAAATCTGGGTCCCTCATTTTTGAGGGAAACAGTTTTTATTTTTTATTTTTTTTAGAAATGAAGTATTTCTTGTAAGCTTTTCAATGGTACCAAATTTAGGGTATTTTACATCACGTATATAATACCCCTATACAAGATTATATTCTTTTATATAGTAAATACTATTTTGTCTTATATGCAATCTTGTATAGGGTATTATATACGTATACGTGATGTAAAATATCCTAAATTTGGTACGATTGGAAAGCTTACAAGAAATACTTCATTTCTAAGAATAAAAAAAATAAAAAAAAAATTGTATCCCTCAAAAATGAGGGACCCAGATTTTGAAGCCTAAGCTGGGTTAGAGGTGGCCAACAGGCCGGGCCGGCCCGCTGCCCGGCACGATATGAGCCGGGCACGGCACGGCCCGTTGACCAAGTCAACGTGCCGCGGGTGGCCCGTGGCTAGGCTCGGGTTGGGCTGGGCCGAGGTTTCACGGCCCGAGGGCCGGGCTAGGCACGGCACAGACCCGTGATCGGCACGGCCCGCGGGCCAGGCCAGGCACGGACCCGTGCTCGGCACGGCCCGCGGGCCGGCCCGTGCACAGCACGTGAATTGGGCGGAAACGAGTAGAAATTTCGAATTTGAACATGCGTTTTTACCCAAATGCCCTCATAATGGTTATAAAAATTTTAAAAGTTAGAGATATAATTGTCTTTATGGTATAAAATTACCATTTTAGCCCCTTTTAATAATTAAAAATAGGGGATAAATATGTAAATTTACACCCAATTCATCCCTATAAATTGACCCCCCCCCCCCCCCAACCCTCTCATTTCTTCACACAAGTTTCCAACTAGCTTGGGAATAATTTCTCATTCTCTCTTAATACTCTCTTAATCTCTTTTCTAAGTCTTGAGTTTCAATTAACCATCAAGATTTCAAAGCTCCCTCGGTCTAGTCACGTGGAGAAGATCAAGTAAGTATTAAATTAATTTACTTTTATAATATAATTGTACTTTAATTTAAATTATTCTAATATATATTTCTTTTGTAATTATGTTAAGGTTGTTGAAGGCTGAAACCTCAATTTCTTAGTTCTTACTAAGCGATCTTCATTCACGTGAGAAGGTAATTTTTTAATATATAATTTATTATTAGTAAGTATTTAATCTTGTTTTACAAATTTTTTTAGCTAACTTTTAATATTATATGTAGAATTAATGGCTGGATTTAACAATACATGGGATTATTTGTCATGGGAGCTTGAAGCATTAGAGAATGAGCTAATGGGGATAGCTGACCCCATTATGCCACCCGATCAAGATGCCAACCCTCCGCCTTACGACCCAAATCAACAACAGCAAGATCATATTGAGCCTACTAACACTATAGACGGAGAGGAGGGATGTAGTGCAAACCCTCACGAGTCTACTGTGTCGGGCTCAAGAAAACGCACGAGCGACATTTGGAAGAGCTTTGATGCGGTGATAATTAATGACGAAGAAAGAGCCAACTGCAAGAAGTGCAGAAAAGTAATGACTTGCAAATCATCGGGTGGAACTGGTCATTTGGCTCGTCACATCAAAAGCCATCAAACTCAAATCGATTGTGCACAGGCTACTCTCAACCTTTCCTCTAGTTCTTTTGAAGTTTTTAATTATTCTACTGAAGTCTTAGAAAATAATTAGCTAAATTTATTGTTTGGGATGAACAACCATTTTCTTCAGCAGAAAATTATAAATTTAAAAAATTTATATATAAATCACTACAACCTAAATATAAAAAAGTAAGTAGACAAACCATGCGTAGGGATGCTATAAATTTTTTTTTAATATAAAATTAATCTTTTACAAATTTTAATTACATTAACTTCTTGTATTTTTTTTAACCTCTGATATTTGGAGTAGTAATCATTCTGATCATTCATATATGTGTATTATGGCACATTGGATAGATAGTGATTTTCTTATACAAAAAAGAATTATTGCATTTAAAATTTTTGAATATCCTCATACTGCAAATGCTATAGTTAGACAATTTCATAGTATTTTACATTCATATAATATAATTAATAAAATTTTTTTAATTAGTTTTGATAATGCAAGTAATAATGATAGTGCAATTGATAAATTAAAAAGAATATTAAATCCAATATTTAATGGTGCTTTTTTCTATATACGATGTGCATGCCATATTCTTAACTTATGTGTTCAAGATGGAATAAGAGAAGTAGATGAGCATGTAAATAAATTAAGAAATGCTATTAGATTTGTTACTTCTTCTACTTCTAGAAATCAAGATTTTAGACAAATATGTAAATCTTATGGTTTATCATATAAAAAATTTAAACTTGATGTTAAAACAAGATGGAATTCTACTTATAATATGCTAACAACATGTTTTCCATTTAAGGACCCTCTTACATTATTTTATAATGAAAGAATGCGTGATGGAAATATTGAAGAAAATGATTGGGAAAAGGCAAAGTTATTACATAATATTTTAGAAATTTTTTTTAATGCTAGCACTCATTTATCTGGTGTTTATTATCCTACATCATGTTTAATTTTAGAACATTTAGTTTTAATTAGTGAAATTTTTTCTCAATATAGAAATGATGAAAATGTTTTTCAAGTAATTTTTAAAATGGAAACAAAATTTAAAAAATATTGGAAAAATATATCTCCTTTATATTGTTTAGCTTCAATTATGGATCCTAGATTAAAATTAGAAGGTGTTCATATTTTATTAGATGAATATTATAAAAATATGGAACTTGAAGGGGTAGATGAGAAAAAAAAATAAAGTTTCAACCTTATTAGATGAAATATATAATGTTTATAATTTAAAATTTAGAAATCTAATGAATCCAACAGTCTCTCAAACTAATGTATCTACTAGTAGTAAAAATATTACAGGAAGAATACGCTCAATTTTAAATAGAAAAGGAACATCAACAAGTAGATCTAGTAATTTTAATGAATTAACATTTTTTTTAGAAAATAATCATACATCTTTACTCATAGAAGAGCAAATAGATAATTTTGATATTTTATCATGGTGGAGATCACAAGGAAAATCATATCCTGTGGTTTCTGATATGACACGTGATCTACTAACTCCTTCGGTGTCTACAGTAGCATCAGAGTCTTGTTTTAGTGCAGGCGGCAGGGTGCTGGATGAGAAGCAAAGCCGAATGAACGAAGAAAGTGTGGAAATGTGTATTTGTCTTAAAGATTGACTAGATGCTGAAGATCGTCTTCAAGATAAAGGTTGTCATTCAACTTCATCGGATGATGATGAACAAAGTCTTGGAAGTGCAAGCGAAAGCAACAATGGATAAACGTTGTAATAAATAATTATAAAAAGAGTTGTAAAAAGAGAACTACGTAGACCTGATTCCTCCATTGAGTGGGGTATGTAGGCAGCTTGTAATGGGTCCGGTCAAAAATATATAATATTTTAACATTTTTTCAAAAATTTGTGCAATATACATAATTATCAATTTCTCAATTTTTTAATTTTTTCGTATTTTATATATTTTAATTAATTAATAATTTACTTATTTATTTAATTTATTTTAATTAAAATTTATTTTTTTTTAAATTTGGCACGCGGGCCAAAGTCGGCCTGTGGGCCACAGTTAGGCCGGGTCAGGCACGGCCCGCATGCCTAATCCGAACCAGTGGGTTGAATCCGGCCCGCGGGCCGGATCCATGCCGAGCAAACGTTTCCGCTATGCCTCGGCCGACACGGCTAAACGTGCCGCGGGCCTAAAAAAATTGCTGGACGGGGAAAATTGCTCAGACGGCAAAAAGTTCCTGTGGCGGAGAAGGGTCCCTTCACAGTACAATTGCTGGACGGGCTCCACTGGATGCGCTGCTCATTGAGTTGATTGTTCAGAGGCCCAGGCCTTTTTTTTCTTTTTTACTTTAAAATATTATTGGATTGGATTCATCTCAAATAGTAATGACACGAGAAACATTCCGTTTTCTGCTTCTAATACATGTCCGCCCAGAGGTTCAAGAATTCTTCATTCGCCTGCAGGTGCATAGTCGTCGTGCTTTGTCCCAGATTCACGCCGGCGCAAGACTGGGTTCCTTCCCCACCGAACCAGCTATCGTCTGATAGTAAATATTCGTCGCTCAAGTTCACAGGGGAATCGAAGATTATGGCCCAGTTTGGGGTTGCTGCCCGCCCTGCTTTTGCTGGGGCGGGCAGTAGAAGCAGCTTCAATCTGTACCTTTGGGGTTGCTTTTGCGGCCAGCAGCAGCAGAAATCTGCTTCCCCGCAGAAGCAGATCAATTACTGCTTCCCGAAAAAAGCAGCTCTCCGCTTTCTCGCTTACGCCTCCCCTGCTCTCTCGTGTGCGACCCGTGATCCTCGGCCGCCGTCCGCCGTTGCAGCTCTTCGCCGCCGTCCGTTGATCTTCGCCCACCGTCCACTGCAACTCGTCGCCGCCGTCCGCTGTAGCTCGGCGAGGTGCGTCCGCCTCGACTCCAAGCGACAGATCTGTGTCCAGCTCGAGCTTGGCGTAAGATCTACTTCCAAGACCGGCGACAGACCTCAGCTCGGTGAAGATTGGACACAAATCTTCGTCCGCGACAGGTCTCCCAGTGTGGCGACAGTCGGCAATAGAGCTGCGTGAGCGAACAAGCTCCGACGACTCCTCTGTACCAGATCTGCGTCTGTGAACCATCTCTTGTGACTCCTGTGTCCGCTCACTAGCTCCGGCGACTCCAGCATCAGATCTCAGCTACATCTCTGCATCTCGGCGACTCCAGCGCTGCATCTCGGCAACATTGCACACCAAGAGCTTTCAGATCTGCGTTGAGCCCCGGCGACCAGCTCCGACGACTCCTCTACTCAGGTGACCAGCCCCGGCGACTCCTCTACTCAGGCGGCTCCCTTCTCTGCTCAGGCGCAGCGCAGGTAAGCATCTGCTTACTTGTGTAAACAGATGTTTACTTACATAAACATCTTTAAGAATATGTTTACTTAAGTAAACATCTAGTTAAGATGTATACTTAAGTAATATACCATGTTTAGGGTGTATACTTAAGTAATATACCATATAGATGTATATGTTTACTTAAGAATGATACCATGTTTAGGATGTCATGTTTATGTTTACTTAAGAATGATACCATGTTTATGTTTATGTATATGTTTGCTTAAGAATGATACCATGTTTATGTTTAAGTAAGTAGTATACCATGTATATGGTTAAGTAATTTGTTTATACATGTCCTTATACTTATACCTCCATACATTTCAATTCAAGCTCAATGGCATCGACCGCAAAAAACAAAGCAACTTGGAATATGCAAACCATCATTATATTTTGCGATATCTATATCACTGCAATCAACAAAAACATGCATCCAGCCACACATTTCAATGCCCAAGGATGGAAATTCGTGATTGAGAATTTCCATCAACTCACTAGACTGAATTATGATAAAGTTCAATTAAAAAATAAATGGGATCAGCTTTTATTATAAATATATTTATGTTGTAGATTAACAAGGAGTATGCTAAATTTCAAAAGAAGGGGCTCCATCCAGACATTGAGGAGAAAAACGATATCATATTTGGGCAAACAGTTGCAACCGACAATTCTTGTTATGCTGCAAGTGTTGATGATGTGATTGGAGAAGATAATGCAGCAGAATATGAGTTAGAAGAAGAACCAAACACACCAGTCTCACAACCAGCCTCCATACCAAGTTCTAGTAGAAAGAAGACTAGGAGTACTTCTGCAGCAAGCTTGAAGAATGATATTAATAGATTGACTGATTGTGTTGAACGAAGACTAGATGAGCCCGAACAACATTATGCTGAATGCATGAATGAGCTCAATGATCTCTTGGGTATTCATTGTGGTGGTCGGTTGTACTACTTTGCCTCTACTCTCCTTGAACAAAAATCAAAGAGAATAGCTTTTAAACAAATGCCAACCCCTGAGGAGAAGCTAGGATGGTTGAACTATCATTACGAGGAGGCTCATAAGTAATAGAGACTGTTGTCATGTGTGGTTATATGTTTGGCTATTAGAAACATTTGAACTGTTGTCATGTTTGTTAGGAGTTGGACTATTGTTATGTTTATTTGTTTATGTAGGAGTTGGACTACTGTTATGTTTATTTGTTTATGTATAAGTTGGATTATTGTTATGTTTATTTGCCATGGGTGACTTTTATTCATTGTTAGATATGAACTATTTGTTAGTTTGAATTACTTATGCTTTGTTATTACTGATTGTTAGATATGAACCCTAATAGTTATGGAGATGAGATGGAGATAAGAGTACAGATTCGTTAGAAGAATTTTGGACTATAGTTCAATGTGCACAGAATATTATGAAACATACCTGAATAAGTCGCCTTGTATGGCATCTGAGTTTACAGGAATGAGGTGGATGGTTGAAATAATAGAGGGACACCCTGAAAGATGTAGAAGAATGATGAGGATGGAAAAAGCTGATTTCATACAATTATGTACTATTCTAGAAAACACATATGGATTGAAGCCTTTAAGGAACATGTCAACCATTGAAAAGGTTGACATGTTTATTTATACATTAGCCCAAAGTGCTTCAAATAGACATGTCCAGGAAAGGTTTCAACATTCTGGTGAAACAATGAGCAGAACTTTCCATGAGGTACTAAAATCAGTTTGTAAATTTGCAAAGGTTTTGATAGAACCGAATGATAGGGAGTTTCGAGAGATTCCAATACAGATACTCAATGATAGTCGGTATATGCCTCATTTTAAGGTAAGTTTACATCTATATTTATATACAAAATTTTATATAATAATAATTTTTTAATAAAGGTTTCTACATTTATAGGGTTGTATTGGGGCACTTGATAGTACACATATAGATGCAGTTGTACCACTTGCAGATCAATTGTCATTTATAGGGAGAAAAGGTCGACCAACACAAAACATTCTAGCTGTTTATAATTTTGATGTGAGATTCATATTTGCACTAGCTGGTTTTAAATGTTCAGCTCATGATGCTCGTGTTCTCTCAAGAGCCATAAATGAACCCGTTTATAAATTTCTAAAACCTCCGCCGGGTATGTTTCCATAACTATTCATAATGTATATTAAGAAGCTTTTCCATAACAAAAATTTTCTTATAACTTGTAGGGAAGTATTATTTAGTTGATGCTGGCTACTCACAGATGAGTGGGTACCTTAGACCTTACAGAGGAGTTAGATATCATCTTCAAGAATTTCAACAAGGGCGTCAACCACAAGGACTTAAGGAAGTATTTAACAAGGCACACTCCTCGCTCAGAAGTTGCATAGAGAGATGTTTTGGAGTCTGGAAAAAGAGATAAGATGTATTACGAGACATGCCTTCATTTGTTTATGCAACACGAGTGAAAATTGTAATTGCAACAATGACATTACACAATTATATTAGGCAAACCACGAATTCAGACTCTATGTTCTAAGAAGCTGATGCTATTTTTGATTTTATTCCAGAAGATGATTCTGATCAAGTTGAGGAGGCCGATGCAGAACAATCAAACCCTACCGAGATGGATATGATACGTAATCAGATTGCTTTAAGTTTATTACAATGAGCTGTGTAGCTTATAAACAATGAAGCTGATGCTATTGTATTAGTAACATTATGAATTTCTTTTAGACTATAAGAACTCTGTATGGAACTAAATTATGAGCTTATCATATTATTAAAATTACATAGGTAGGTGGAATTGATCTCAAAAAAAATATTATTTTTTAGCATCTGCTTAATATTACAGTACAGCAGTAGCTTATTGAACCAAACAATTAGATACTTCTTCAGTAGACTTTCTCAACTAGCAAAAGCTAATAGCAAAAATAATCCCAAACTGGCCAGATGTCTCCGCCCCAGACGCCCTCGCTGTCCTTTTCCAGAACGTCCAAATCCAGAACGCAGCTCGAGAAGCCGCCCCCGTGCTGCGGACTAGCCATCGCCAATAATGCATCTAATTCGAGCGCCGAGAGCGGAGAAGCCTCTACGTGCTCGTCTCCCTTACTCGCCGCCGGCGCTGGTTCGTTGAACCCGACATCGTTCTGAACAATAGTAGCAGGAGCAGTTCTCGCTGAATCATTGCAGCGAGGTGTTGAGCTCTCCATTATTTCTGGACGCCTCGTCTCCTCCTTCCGGCTGCTGCGCTTGCTGCAGACTTGGTCCTTGTGTGGGAGCGCATTCAGCTTCTTCTTCAGGACTGTGTTCCAGTAGTTCTTGATTTCATTGTCCGTTCGACCCGGTAATCTTCCAGCTATCAGCGACCACCTGCACCCAATTAAGCTCAGTATGCGAATCAAAATTACGTCACGCTTCGACGCTAGCGTAAACCAATTAGCGACCTATTCCCCAAGAGATTATGCAGCCTGATGATGAGATCCTCTTCTTCATGGGATATGTTGCCCCTCTTGATGTCCGGCCGCAGATAGTTGAGCCAGCGAAGCCGGCAGCTCCTCGCGCATCGATTTAGCCCTAAAAAAAGTCAAACACCAGGGTAAAGGTGTAGAATTTTCCCGCTCTTGTTGCATTGAAAGATATAAAACAACTGGAACGTATAGAATTGGTAAGCAGCAAGGCAAATTGAGACCTGCTCGTTTAGGGATCTTCCCCCATTTGCCTTCCCCTTGAGCTCTGACGTAGTCTATGAGGATCTTGTCTTCAGAGGCACTCCATGAACCCCGGTTAACCCCCTGTTGCTTTTCAATCCCCTGCTGAGAAAAGCAACAGGGACTTCTACCCATGGCCTTGTGGTTGAAGCAGAAACTAACCCTACGATCAGCTGAACAGTAAATTTTCTGCAGAGCTCCTAACACTGTCGCCCGTGGAGCACAGCTCGATCGCTTATATAACGCACTTTGTTTCCTCTTTTCCTTGCATGCCCTAAAAATTTCCAAGTTTTGAATTTAAGAAAAGAAAATCATCTGAACACGACAATCACAATTGAAGGAAAAAAAAACGTGTCTTTGCTAGCTTTATCTGATTCCAATTTTTTTTTTACCTGATTCCATTGGAATAGTGGTTCGAAGGCAGCTAATTAAGAGTTCGCAGTGCACGAAGTGGTCGGTAGCGGTGCTATGGCCAATCACAAGGCAGCTAATTAAGAGTTCGCACTGC
The DNA here is from genome assembly GCA_027563935.2 of Costus lasius. Taxonomy (NCBI): domain Eukaryota; kingdom Viridiplantae; phylum Streptophyta; class Magnoliopsida; order Zingiberales; family Costaceae; genus Costus; species Costus lasius. Next base: position 98,003,930 of record CM050454.1, read on the forward strand.
ATGATGTGGTCCGTAGCGGTGCTATGGCCCACCACGAATAAATTTTTTTGGTAGGATACCTTCCTAAAATATTTTTAAGTAAAATTTAAATAAATTATTGAAATATAATTTTTTTTGAATCAATTATCAATTTAATTTATAAATTATTTAATAATACTAATATTATCATAGATAAACTTATTTATAATGATAAATTAATATTTTTAATATTGAAGAAAAGTTATTTACGATTGTAATATAATTTTTTCACGATAATATTTTTATCATAAATAAATCTATTTATAATAATATTGATACTATTAAATAACTTAAAAGATACTATTGAGTAGCTTAAAATGTATAAATTATATTAATATAATTTATTAAAAAAATTATTTTCTATAATTTATTTGAATCCCATTTAAAATTTTAAAAATTTACTACCCACCACCAGCAACCGGGCATATTGAAAAAAATTCCTACACAGTGCCATTGCCTAGGAATGGTCAGTAGGGCACATCAAGACCTATTTTAGAATTTGTTTTACTTGGTTTCTGCTTTAAGATTCACATACCCACAAATCTTAAAGCATGGGTGAAGGGTCTTGATGTGACCCTACTGAAAATTCCTATGCGGTATGTGAATTTTTTCCAGACTGAAAGGATCCGATGGTACTGAAAAAAATTTTATGAAAGGATCTCCTTTTTTGACGATTACATAAGGGGTCCATAATTTACCAAGTACGAATCTAAAAGCAACTTTATACTATAATGCTGTGATATATACTATCGCATTTTATACGATAATGTATTGATTTTATACAATAATACATATATGTTATACGATATTTTAATTATACAGATTATACTATAATACAAGCGTGTTATACCATATTTATCATATAATCTGTATATATTATAGTATAATCTGTATAAATATGGTGTAACATACTTGTATTATAGTATAATCTGTATAATTAAAATATCGTATAACATATATGTATTATCGTATAAAACTATTATCGTATAACATCAATATATTATTATATAACACTATTACCGTATAACATTAATACATTATCGTATAAACCTGTTATCGTATAACATCAATATATTATCGTATAAAATGCGATAGTATAAATCACAGCATTATAGTATAAAGTTGCATCTAGATTCGTACTTGGCAGTTCCTGGACTCCCTTCTGCGATCGTCGCAAAAGGGAGTCATTCCGCAAAAATTTTTTCGATGGTACTGGAAGTTAGGCGAGCATTGTATATGCAGTGAAGCATACATGCGATGGGCGATGGGCTGGCATCATAAACATTATTCTTTTTATGATTAATCTAGTGCTTGAAAGAGATATGTATGATTGTGCGTAGCTAGCTAGCGCTTTTTTTAAGTTCCATACGGGACCAAGGAATGATAAAATCAAGTAACAGATTGCCTTGCTAATTTGCAAACGTCAAAAAGAAGAGTATCTAAACTAACTTTAGAGCATCGAAATGCTGAAAGTATGATTGTCACAGAAATCTTCAAACTTTACTTATTTGTGCTTGTTTTTGTTTTGTTCTTCTTGGGACAGTCTGATCACACATCGAATTAGAGTTGTTTTCTGACGAGCGCTTCTCAATTCAGTCTCTATCAATGTGCTACCTCTCAAATGTCCCCTAAGCTCGCTCTATGCAGAAAAATATCACTCTGAAAACAAAATTGACTTGTAATCACATCAATAGACAACCACTGACACTTAGAATGCTCCGAAGTTCTTCTTCCTCGTCACTCCATTGTCCTATAATTATAGATATAATGCACTTTGACCAGCAATCCATGCAGCAGAATTCAAGTCTCTCGTGACTTAAAATATAACTCTTAGATCTACTTTACAATCTAAAGCTATATTTTATTGGATAAAATTCATGGTGAAAAGAATAAAAAATACATTAAATCTAGACGAAAAATCATCTAGATTCAATATATTTTTTATTCTTTTTATTGTGAATTTCATTCAACAAAACATAACCTAAAGGTCATCTTCAAGCACTTTATGTATACTGCACACAGACATCAACAGGCAAAACCCATATGCTCATAACTCCTCTGCTTGTATAAAATAGAGAGAAGAGGCACGAAATGGGCTAGTGAAAGAATTGAATAAATTTAATGTATTTTATATCTTTTTCACGTGAATTCTATTCACTAAAACTAAAACATAGCCTAAAAGTTATCTCCAAGCACTTTATGTATATCGCACAGAAAAGTCAACAGACAAAACGCACATGCTCATAACTCCCCTGCTTGTATATAAAATAGAGAGAAGAGGTACGAAATGGGCTAGGTGAAAGAATTGAAGGTTACGAGGTTATCTTACCCAATGAGCTTGGATGGGTTAAAAGGCTTGTTTCAGGAAAGGACACCGCTAATTTGTTATCTTGAATCTACCATTTACATCTTCGCTTTTCTGGGTATCCAAATTAGCACAGTAAAAAACACACTGTACAGTATGAAATCAATGCATGTATTAATGATGCAGTATGTGTCAAAACCAAAATGATCCCCTATCTGCAAATGACAAAAATAAATCACATATTCACGGTAGCACGCTGGGCAGATCAACTAAGGAGTTGTGCCAAAGAATCAATTTCATTGATGAACGTATAGCTAACACCACGGAAGCAAGTCTTGACAATAGCAAGCTTCAGTCAGCTGACGTACCGGTGCTTCAATCTAGTCAATTAATACACTTATTAGCTCCTGCAGAGATTTTAACCATTTGGTAAAAGCATAATAAATTTTTATGTTGCTTTTGTCCAAATCAAAATGCTAACATCAACGTATAATTTAATGTTAAAAAGCTACAAACGAAAATCCAATAAATTAGAAACTACACCAGTAATTTAGTGAAGGATGAATGGTTTACATACTCGGACAAGGAACTAGAAGCTGCAAATGTATAGCCTCAGCAGAACCAGAATCATGTGCTCGTGCTAGTGCTATACCATACGCACTGGTAAAAAGAATCACAGTTTGCGAAAGTTGTCTTTTTCTCAGCAGTTCATTGCAAGGTAGATCAGAGCAATGCACAGGGTTTTCGTCATTTTCCTATCCTAGGATAGGTAAATGGGTTTTACCAGAATAACTAGTCCTGAGAGCAATAACTGTTTCCTGCAATGCAAGTACAGATTGGACCACAAGTATTTCTGTCTCCATGCATTCTAATTTTTTTTCCAGTAGTCCTCATGTGGAGACTAATCCTGGTAGTGCAGTGAGGTGGTGCTGGATCCTTGGTGGATCTGGAAAGATCACCAAGTTGATTTGCAAACCACAGCCCATTGACATGGACGTCAGATTTCAAGTTTTGGAGTGCATTGTCTGCAGAATACGCAACGCACTGAAACACCAAGGTACTCTATGTAAAGACAATAATGACGCACCAAAGACAGCAGAAAAGTAACGAATCAAATCATGCTGAACATTGTCATTTAAAGCTTTACCTTATACAGAAAATTATCTTATAAAGCTATATCGATATTGTATAAACGAAGCATGTACCACACAAGACAAAATAAATAGAAGAAAAACAATTCCACCATTAATCTTCTCTGTTCTTCTCCCCTACTATTATTCTCTGTTCTTTCATGGTATCAGAGCCTCGCTTACACTGCCTATTTCCTCTTGATTATTCTCTGTTCTCTTTGAAATTTCTCAAAGCACACAAGTGATTTCTTTCTTTGATTTTGCTCACACAAATTTCTGTGTGCAAGCATCTGTTTAGAAGCAACAGATCTCTCCTATTCGGCCACTTGAAGCTGAAGCTCGTGGTCATCTGAAGCAGCAATCTCAGCTAGTTTTCTCTTACGAGATTTATCCATAGACGGTGAACAAGTGAATCTCTCTCTCGCACGACGATTGCAGAAGGAGGTTCTTCCGCAAAAAATTTTTCACCTAGGGGACAAACGGCAAGAGAGTTTAAATGAGGCGATGTTGACTTGTAACACTACCTATGAGCATCCTATATTATTAGAGTAAGTGAAAATTACGCTAATAATATCACCTGACAGTTAACCCCCGTACAATTATTTTTACTTTGATCGGTTGGGTTTGCTTTGACTTGTTTTTTTTTTTACTGTCAGGGGGACCTGGCCACCCTATATTTTTAGAGTAAGTGAAAATTACACACAAAGTAAAAATAATTGTACGGTCCACTAAATTCATTTAGTAGGGTGGGGACTAACGGCAGCATAGTTTAAATGAGGCTACGTTGACTTGTAACAATACCTATGAGCTGTGTAGTAGGGTTTTTTTTTTTTTCTTTTTTACTATAGATATTATATGATAATACAGAGATGTTATACGATATTTTAATTATACATATTATACTATAATACAAGTATATTATACCATATTTATCGTATAATTTGTATATATTATAGTATAATCTGTATATATTATACCATATACGATAAATATGGTATAACACACTTGTATTATAGTATAATATGTATAATTAAAATATTGTATAACATATATGTATTATCGTATAACATCAATACATTATTGTATAACATCATATCGTATAAATCTTAAACTATGGTATAATAAATATGCTTTGAGATGCGTGTAAGGTAGATTGTGACGTCACAGAAGGGGGTCCTTCCGCCGCATGTTGCGCAAATGCGAGTAGGACGGGTTCCCCTCCCAATTTCACAGCAACCCAGCTTATTAATATAAAATTTATATATATATATATATATATATATATATATATACACAAAAGTTAATATAAAAACATGTATAAACATATATAAATATATATATAACAACAATATAAAACTTAACATATGATGTTTGCGAAATATAATAATATTTATAATGCTTCTTCTAATAAAAATCTATAATATTTTGATATTAAATAGTACTGTTTTTGACCCTACAGCACTACAGTAGTAGCACCTGTATTACAATCCCAAACTAGCTCTTAGTCAGACTAACGGCTAGTAGGGATCCTCCCCTATCCTTTAATAAGATATCAATTGCATGTGTAGGGTAATTAGCATCTTATCTTGCTTTTCATTCTATTATTTACTTTTATTGTTCTCTTATAATTTCATTGAAATATGATAATGTCTGTCTGTTGCATATGCATAATTTAATATGGTGTTTATGTCTGCAAGTGCACGGATACTCAAAGTAATAAAAGATATCGAACCACAGAGACCTATGTGCTAAGAACCGAATAGTTATTTTCTTACTAACTAAGCAAATAGATTACGACGTAAGCGAACGATCGGAAAGTATATGGGTTATCAGAGAGAGAAAGTTGGGACTAGAGTTTTATCCACCTTAATTTCTATGACTGGATAGAAATAAGTGTTCATTAGTTTATTCTTAATATGATAAAGATGAAGTTTACCTTTTAAAGAAATTGTCTCGCTCTCGCGACAATAATTTGCAAAGAACAACCCTTGCTCTCGCGACTGATTATTCAATGTTTATAAATAAGTAAACCTTGACAAAGAGATTTAAAATCACTCTCGTGCATAACTCTCAGTGTCAATATCTCAAGTGAAACTAAATATTCTTATATCTTAGTTTCACAGGTTTTACTTAAGGGTTTCCAACAATCCAATACCTAATCTCTTAGCATATTTTCATGTCTATCTCAATAATATTTCCTAGATCAGTTTATCAACAAGAATTATACTTCAAAAATCAAGAATTAAGAACAAACCTGATCTCTTAGCATAAGTTCCTAAACCATAATTTTAGGGTTCCAAGTTTTGCAAATCACTTTTCAGTACATATTACAAAACTCTTAAACATGTTGAAAATTGAAACTAGAAAAGATCAAAGACAATAATTACTTAAGCAAAATTATCATATCAAGATTATTCTGACGAAATAAAGATTATCCAGTCATTAAGAAATTAAGAGAATTAATTCCCCATGTCCCAAGGAAAAATTACACTATCATGGTGGAAGAATTACAATAAGACATTGTTTCAGAAAAATCAGAAATTAAGAAGAAGATATGAGTTACTGTATACAGGGCTGCAATAAAATTACAGCCCGTAATTTTTTTTTTCTGAAAACGCGGTGAACAGTGGTGGCGTCCACGCTTTTGTTGATTTCTTCTTTCTCTGATTTCCTTTCGCTCTAAAACTTCTGATGTGTGTTCTCCTTCCTCAGGCGCAAATTTCTCTCAAATTTCATTGTAGATGGTGGTTTGTACACTTCTCAGTGACGAACCCTAGGGCAGTAGTGAGTTATACGATTTCTCTCTGAATCGTGGATTAAAATTGGGGCCTGCTGTTCTGAGATCTTCGCCTCTTCTTATAGATCACTTCACTTCTTTCGATTTTTGAAATAGCGGTCTAAATCGCTCGGAATCATTGTCGCAAAAATCGGGCTACAGTAACTCCGGAAGAATCGGGCAAACTCGCCCGCCTGGGTTATAATTACGGTTCATAAAGAATATTACAGCAGTGCCATAATTCCCTCTGGTTAGAAATCTTTAAAAATTATGGCAGAGGAAATTAATCAGGGTGGTGCCGTGGTTTATTCTGTAGGTCTCAGTAAAACCACGGTCGTAATTATAATTACGGCCCTACCGTAATTTGGCTGAAAGCTCTGTTTGTCTTAAAATTTGACATGTAATTTCCTCTGGATGACTGGAATTCGTTTATGCACTCCGTTTGCTTGAAAATCCATAAAAATAAAGTCTTTTTGCCTGAAATTGATCAAAAACTAGAAAAAGTATAGATTCTGAAATATTTGATAAATAAGACATAATAATAAGCAAAAGAACATGAATATGACTCCAAAAGACTAATCAATCAATACAAAATATACTATGAATTTTTCAGTCATCAAAATACATAAGGCTCAAACTTTGCTTGTCCTCAAGCAAATAAAGAAATCAACACTGATCAAAGAGAATAAACTTTCTTATGAAGAATAAACTTCTAAAATATAATCACCTATGAAAAATTTACCAAATGCTATATAAAATTTCAAATAAATATATCGTCCTCCGATTTTAATCTTCAAGATCCACAACTTAGTTAAATAAAAATTTGTAATTTGTATAATAAACAGAATTTCAATCTCATGAGTTCAACTAGTTTCAATTCAAATCCATTATACTTTTGTTTACAGAAATAGAATCTCCAAAATCTTTTTCCACTCAAATTTTTTTTCTCTCTCTCCCTTTTTCATTATTATTTTATTTTATTTTATCTTTGACATTCTCTAAATCGATTATCACCCTTTTTCCGGTGACGAATTTAGAGTACACTGGTCACATAATCAATGTAATAGAACTCATACCTCTTTAGTAGGAAGAATCTTACGTAAGACAGCGGAGTTAATATCAAACCATTTCTCTCCATGACATGTACCTACATAGATACATACTTTTTATTTAGACTTCAACTCTTAACTTTGGTACTACCGCAAATTAATACAGTGCCAAGTAGAGGAGTCATTCTCTTTTTTTTCTCTCTCTTTGACTTTAACCTATATCTTCGGTACCACTGCCAATTTTTCGTAGTGCCAAGTAGAGGAGTCACTCTCTCTTTTTTGGATCCTAGAATCCTTCTTCCCAACAAATAGCAAAATAGATTAAACATCAACTAGGTTAATCAATTGACATCAATTCAAAAATTATACTCATATACTCATTTTATTCAAGAAAGTAATTTCACTCTTAGATTGCATTCATCAAACAATATACCGACCTAAAACTTCATGCATCAGTGAAAAATTTTAATAGGTAGATATATATTGAAGAAATAAATTCAACATAATAGGTCTATCTCCAATCACAGGCATTGACATAGACATTCATCATCAAGAAAATAATCACACTAGCAATAGTAGGAATTTCACAAAAATAGACCACACATCATAGGCATATCATTTCAGCAATATATATCAATCAAGATTTCGCAAAGTGCAAGCATCACAGGTATCATCATAGGAAAATAGTGCACATATCAAGAACAAGAACAAATTCACCATTCAAAGTTATACAATGCCGAATATCAGAATGCACCTACACACGGTGCCGAATCATATCGTCAACACAAATCATTATATCAAAATACAACCATATCGAATCAATGGCAAAAACACAAAATATCAAAACGAGGATCCACAAGCACCAGACACAAGAAGTAGGACCGAGTCATCCTTTCCTATAAAAACATGAATCACCAATAGGGTATAAAGATGAATAAACCCTACTCGTCAGCGTCAGAATCTGTCTCCTCGTTCCCTTCATCAGCCGAGGCAGCGTCCATTGGATCATCTCGACCACCTTCTTGATCCCCATCTCCATCTTCACCGTCATCATCACCGCCACCTCCGTACCCAAATCTATCATAGGGAAAGTTTCCCATCTCTTCCATATAATTCCCAAGTTCCTCAACATCTTCGTGTAAATGCCACATGGCATCAAGCATTTTCTCCATGAGGTGCCCCTGACGATACACTTATGCAGAAAGGGCCTAAAAACTAGTGTCCTGAGTATTCAACCATCCTCTTTCTGCAGTTGTACATGAAGAACCTGCAGCTTAGTGTGGTGATGATCCAGCAGTTTGGTGTGGCAGTGAATCCATACTAATGCCGAATGGATCATCACTGCCACCCCAAGTGGGTGGTGGTGGTACAGAATCTAAGGGCGTAGGGGAAGCGGTAGTAGTAGCAGTCGGTGACAACTTCTAGTTAGCTTGATTATGAATCGTGGCTTCTCAGTATTTGGCAATGGTAATGTGGGAGCACCCGGTCCAAGAACCAAGCAATAAGTATCTCCTTCTCTAACAATCATTTTCATTGCTACACACGACTCAATATCAATCCTAGAATTTCCCTTAGTCACTTCAATCCCATATGGCTCAACATTCAAGGAAAGAGCTATAGGAGTAAGGAAACCTCCTATCACAATAGCACCTTTCTTTGCCCTAGCAACCTTATACAAGTGCTTGATAAAAAAGAAAGCTAAATCTACAAGGTACCCATGAAGCATGCACCAAAGAAAATAGAGTTCGGACTGACATACCATACCATTACTATCTCCTCGTCCGAACACTGTATGAGCCAAAACACAGTGCACATATTTAATGCAGGGGTTCGAAATCTTAGTAGCCTTGGCTGACAATGCTGAAAAACTAGACTCTAATGTAATCTGGTTCCAAAACACATGCTAAATAAAACCAACTAGTACATGAGTATGCCCTCCTCCCGGTAAGTAGAACATGGATCTAATATCTCTAAGTGTAAGGCTCCTCTCAATATTAGCCATGCGAAAGGTGATCTCACCTTCAGCATGCCGATCAGTAAACTCATGGAGCTCCATGTCCATACTGCTGAGGAATTCTAAAACCAATGGGAGATAGGTCTGCGGTGTTTTCTGGAAAAATTTCTTTGCCCTGATCTGGTCAAACATCCAAAACACATCTTCGCAGATCCCTAAAACTTCCAAGGTATGCTTGTCAGCGTACTTGGTGTTGACCACACGTCGGGTAAGCAGTTGATTATACCGTGCCTCCTGAATTTCATCTTTGAATATGATCTCATATGGGTTGGGAGGTGAAGCTGATGTGGAGGATTCAGCTGGAGCCTTGCCTCTCCTCTTTGAAACAACTTGCTTGGTTTTTGGTGCCATTTGAGAGGAAAGGATGAAAACAAGCTAGAAATCTAGAAAAATAGAGGCGTTACCAAATAAAAGGGCGTAGAGCAGACTCTGAATGTGCCCCTTTGAATCTGAACTTCTGAGCTAAAACCAACCCTCCAATCTCTTCAGGAATGTGTGTCCCCTCTACACGAAGCAATCTGGAAACGAAAATTAACTTAAATGAAGCTTAATCGATGACAAACAAGCCGGTGGAAGTCTCAGCGAACAAACAGCAGGCAGACCTCTATCGAGTCCTAAAATCACTTCAATGTCGACGGAAATGGTCAGAAATCAGTCGGGAATAGTTTGAGAAGGTCGATAGAGAGTTTTGAGGGTAGGAATAAACCAAAATCGAAAGAATCAGAAGCTTATTTTACAGAGAAATGAAAAGGGGCGGAACACGTCGTGCAGACGCCTAAACAAGCAAATTGAGCTGGAAAATACTAGAATGACGGTCAGAGATGAACTGGAAGGGTTGTCGGAGAGTTCAGAGGGCAAGAGCGAACGGAAATCTCAAGTGCGGCGCTAGATCGAGTGAAAACATGAGAGGGAAAACCCTAAACCACGGCAGAAAACCCTAGAAATATGGTAGCAGAATCGTGTAGGGTTGACATAATTATGGTCGCAATTTTCATTACAGCACTGCCGTAAATTAGTCTGGTTCAAAAGCTCTTGTAATTATGGCCTGTGAAGAAAATAATGGCACCCCTGTAGAATTTTCAGAAAAATCTTCGAACAAAATTACACTCATGAAAATAATTACGGTACCACAGTAATTGTTTCTGGAAGATAAATGCTCAAAAACACCGACCGTGATAAATATTACACTACTGTCGTAAAGAGAGTTTTTTTTTTAAAACAAAAAAGAAAAATGATGAAATAAAATAATAGGCGTAAAAATTTTTACACCCCCTACCGTAAAAACCTCTAGAGTAAACTAACACAACATTATGGCCCGTAATATAAATTACGGTAGTGCCGTAAAACACGTAAAACTTTCTGTAAAGAAACAAGGCAAATTTATGGACGGTGAAATTAATTACGACACCACCTTATAACGCACAAAAATCTTGAAAACTCTCTGGAAAGAAACAAGTTGAAACTACGACACGTAAAACTTATTATGGTACCGCCGTAAAAGCCATAAAAACTTCTGGATGAAAATTCTCTAAAATTACGGCCTGTAAAAATAATTATGGCGCCGTTGTAATATACGAAAAAAAATTCAGTTTTTCCTACAAAAAGAAAAGAAAATTTAGTACTAAAAATAAACAAAAATAAAAGAAACTAAACTAAGTAAGAGGGCTTGCGTTGCCTCCCAAAAAGCGCTAATTTTAAGGTCATTAGCTTGATCGTTTTGCACTCAGAATTGATCGAGGTTCCTTGAGTTCCAGTCTTGTTCCTTCTTTGTTTTGTTCTTCTTGGAAATAATGCTTCAACCTCTGACCATTAACCTTGAATTCCTCCGTTTTGTCACTCCATATGTCCACAGCTCTGTAGGAATAAGCTTTCCGAACCTGAAAAGGTCCGGACCATCGAGACTTAAGTTTACGAGGAAAAAGTTTTAATCTAGAATTAACTAAAAGAACAAAGTCACCTAGTTGAAACTCCTTCCCAAGAATATGTTGATATGCTATCTTTTAGTCATCTCTTTATAAATCCTTGAATTTTCATAAGCGGAGAGTCTAATCTCATCTAGCTCGTTTAGTTGTAATTTTCGTCTTTTCCCCGTGTTCTTCAAGTCAAAATTCAGTGCCTTGATAGCCCAGAACGTCTTGTGCTCAAACTCTATAGGTAGATGACATGATTTACCATAGATCAACTGAAAAGGAGACATACCAATCGGTGTTTTATAAGCAGTTCTATATACCCAAAGTGCATCATCAAGCTTAGAAGCTCAGTCCTTTCTTGTTCTTGATACAGTTTTTTCCAAATTCCCCTTGATCTCCATATTCGATATCTCAACTTGTCCACTTGTTTGGGATGATATGATGTTGCAACTCTATGATTTACTCCATATTTTCTAAGCAAGGCTGAAAATTTATGTTCTATAAAGTGCGAGCCTCTATCACTAATAACAACTCGTGGTGTCCCAAATCGTGGAAATACGATATTCTTAAATAGTTTCACAATAACCCTAGAATCGTTAATAGGAGAAGCAAAAGCCTCAACCCACTTAGAAACATAATCTACTGCTACAAGTATGTATTTGTTACCTCAAGATAATGAGAATGGTCCCATGAAATCTATCCCCAAAACATTAAATATTTCAACCTCAAGAATAGTGGACAGTGGCATCTCATTCCTTCTATTAATATTCTCTGTCTTTGGACATCTATCACAAAATAATATGAAATTTCTAGCATCATTAAAGATTGAAGGCCAATAAAATCTAGATTATAAAACCTTGAAAGCAGTCTTCTGAGTACTAGCGTGCCCTCCATAAGATGATCCATGACACTGAAATAATATATCCATTATTTCTTCCTTAGGTACACATCTCCTAAAAATTCCATCTGCACATCTTCTAAAAATGCATAAGGCTCATCCTAAAAATAGTTCTTGACCTCGGCTAAGAATTTCTTCTTTCCGTGATAACTCAAATCAAGAGGAAAAACATTAGCAACCAGGTAATTCACTATATTGGCTACCATGGAGTCTTGATCTGTTCAATGGCTAAAATTTGTTCTTCAGGAAATGAATCATTGATTATATCACCTTTATCAGTATCTACTAATATCCTTAAAAGATGATTTGCAACAAAATTTTCTGACCCCTTCTTGTCTTTAATCTCTAAATTAAACTTTTGCAAAAGCAATATTCATCTAAGAAGGCGCGGTTTACTATCCTTTTTCTACATCAAGTACTTTACCGCTACATGATCAGTGTATACCACAACCTTAGAGTTAATCAAATATGATCTAAATTTATCAAAAGCAAAAACTATAGCCAAAAGTTTTTTCTCAGTGGTAGTGTAATTTCTTTGTGTCTCATCCAAGGTCTTGCTAGCATAATAGATAACATAGAGCTTTTTCTTTTTTCTTTGGCCATGACTACTCCTACTGCATAATCACTAGTGTCACACATGAATTCGAAAGGCAAACTCCAGTCTGGTGGCAGAATGATGGGCGCTGAAATCAAAGTCTCCTTTAATTCCTGAAAAATAGACAAATATCCTTCATTAAAAGAAAATTTAACTTCTTTACAAAGTAAATTTGTAAGTAGTCTAGCAAGTTTAGAAAAATCCTTAATGAATCACCGGTAAAATCCTGCATGTCCTAAGAAGCTTCTAATTTCCTTGACGGCAGTGGGCGGCTCCAACTTTTCTATCACTTCAACTTTGGTTTTGTCAACCTCTATCCCTCTTTCTGAAATTAGGTGTCCCAAAACTATCCCCTGCCTAACCATAAGTGACATTTTTCCCAATTAAGCACAAGATTAGTTTCTTCACACCTCTGCAAAACTCGAGATAAGTTAGTCAAACAATCATAAAAAAAACCATATACAGAAAAGTCATCCATAAAATCCTCAATAAAATCTGAAAATATAACCATCATACACCTCTGAAAGGTAGCAGGTGCATTACACAAACCAAAAGACATTCTCCTATAGACAAAAGTACCATATGGGCAAGTGAAAGTGGTCTTATCTTGGTCATTAGGATGGATAGGTATTTGGAAAAGTCCAGAATACCCATCTAAGAAACAAAAATAAGAATGATTAGCAAGCCTCTCAACCATCTGATCAATAAAAGGTAAGGGAAAGTGGTCCTTCCTAGTGGCCACATTCAATTTTCTATAATCTATGCACATGCGCCAACTAGTTACTGCCCTAATAGGAATCAATTCATCATCTCTATTTTTCATCACAGTTACACCCCCTTTCTTAGGAACACAATGAACAGGACTTACCCATTTACTGTTTAAGATAGGATAGATAATACCTGCATCAAGTAATTTCAGAACCTCATTTTTCATAACTTTCTTCATAGAGGGATTAAGTCTCCTTTGAAATTCTACATGTGGCTTATGTTCCTCCTCCATAAGAATTATGTGCATACAAAAAGAGGGGTTAATTCCCTTTAAGTCATCAATAGAGTACCCAATTACCTTCCTATGAATCCTCAACTCCTTTAGAAGCAAATCTGTCTCCCTTTCATTAAGTTGTGCATCAATAATAACAAGGTAAGTAGAATTGGGTCTAAGAAATTCATAGCGAAGATTATTAGGCAAAGATTTTAGTTCAATTTTTGGGACTTTCTCTTTCTGATTTTCTTGATCATCACAAATATTGCAGTCTAGTAAATCATGAATCTCAACATCAGAATTAGAATCAGAATCACAACTAGAATCAAGATCAGAATCATTATCTAAATCAGAATCAGAAGGTTCATCAAATAAAGCATTAAGATCATAGTCATCTACAGCATGAATACTACAACAAGATCTAGCATATGATGGTTTTTTCATAGATTCATTCAAATCAAACTCAATTTTGTTTTCTCCTATATTAAGAGTAAGTTTACCGTTCTTTACATCAATAATCGCCCCTGCTGTAGCTAAGAATGGTCTACCTAATATGATAAGAATTTTGGCATCTTCCTCCATCTCTAAAACTACAAAATCCGCTAGAACAAAATATTTACCAACCTAGATTGGAACATCTTCAAGAATCCCAATAGGATACTTAACTAAACGGTCAGCGAGCTGCAAAGATATAGAAGTTGGTTTCGGCTCTCTCATGTCCAATTTCTTGCAAACAGATAAAGACATTAGGCTTACACTAGCACCCAAATAACATAAGGCTTGGTCAAAAGCCATACTCCCAATCAAACAAGGAATAGAGAAACTACCTGGATCCTTTAATTTTGGTTGCAATTTATTTTGAATGATAGCACTACACTCCTCAGTTAATGCCACAGTGCCAGAATCCTCTATTTTCCTCTTGTTAGACAAAATTTCTTTTAAAAACTTAGCATAAGTGGGCATTTGAGACAAAGCATCAATAAATGGAATATTAATGTAAAGCTTTTTCAAAACATCAAGAAATTTCCCAAATTGATTATCTAACTTGGCTTGAACAAGTCTCTACGGAAAGGGTATAGGAGGCCTATAAGGAGCAGGTGAACTAGGTCTAGGAACATCAGGCTGACTTGGCTCTTCACCCTTAGGTGCATCACCCTTATGAGGTGGCGAACTAGGATGAGACTGCATATGTACAGGTGGTGTTTCTAAGACTGTTCACTACTAGGTTCAATGTCAGGCTCTTCCTCATCATCATTCTCAAATCTACCCTTAGGTTTATCTAATTGTTTCCCACTCCTAATAGTTATAGCATTTCAATGTTCCCTAGGGTTTGGTTCAGGTTTAGTAGGCAATTTCCCTGGGGGTTTATAAGATGTGCTAGCTTGTTGTGCTATTTGGTTCTCTAGAATTTTATTGTGTGCAACCACGCCATCCAACCTAGAGTTTATTTACCTAAGGGTCTCATTCACATCTTCATTTTGTTTTGTCTGGGCACTCATGAATTTTTCAAACATGTCCAATAGGCTAGATTTGGGTGGATTAGGATTAGTGTTCCTAGGTTGAAATTATAGTCTAGAATTAGCTTGTGCTCCTTGATTACTCTTCCATGACAGATTTGGGTGATTTCTCCATCCAGGGTTATATGTACTAGAGTAAGGGTCATTATTTCTACCTTGATTATAACCCCTTTACAGCATTTTACTTGTTTTACACCCTGATCAGCAATGATCTTACACTCTTCAGAATAATGTCCTTGATTACCACAGATATCACAAATAGGCAATGAAAATATTGTAGTTTGCATTTGAAAAGAATCAAATCTATTACATAAAGAATCTACCTTTCCAGCCAAGGTACACCAATCATCATTCTCATTCTTACCATGTGGAGGACGATATATCACTTCTCTTTTAGTGGTCTACTAGTTATGGTTTAGGGCCATCTCCTCTATCAAAGTAAACGCATCATCAATAGTCTTGTTCATGAGAGCTCCTCCTGCAGCAGCATCAATAGTGAGACGAATATTATAAAGTAAACCATTATAAAAAGTATGAATTAAAACCCATTTTTCCAAGCCATGGTGAGGGTACTTCCGTTGTAATTCATTGAAACGCTCCCATGCTTCACTCAATGACTCGCTATCCTTCTGTGCAAAACTGGTGATCTGATTTCTCAACTGGATTGTTTTACTAGGTGGGAAGTATTTTAACAAGAAGGCATTTGAAAGTTGATCCCGTGTGGTGAATGTTCCAGTTGGTTGAGAATGTAGCCAGACACGTGCTTGGTCACTGAGAGAAAAAAGAAATAGTCTTAGTTTCAAAGCATCACTGGATACACCATTAATCTTAATAGTATCACAAAATTCAAGAAAGAGAGCAAGATGTTGATTAGGATCCTTAAGTGGTGATCCCTCGAATTGATTCTGCTAGATCATAGATAGAAAGACCAGTTTAATTTCAAAGTTGTTAGCCTGAATCGCTGGCGTAGTTATGCTGGAGTGTATTTCTTGTGGATTCGATGCTACAAAATCCCTAAGTGATCTTCTTTCAACCATGATCAATTATTTTTCCTTCTTCTCTTTAAATTTGAGTTTCCTGCGCAATTTAAGAGTTTTATTAATTTCAGAATCAAAAGGAACTAGTGGTCCTGACCTAAGGGTCCTGCGCATAAATAAGTAGAAAGATCAAATAAACTTAGAATTTCAGAAAATATCAGAAAATAGGAATAAATCACAACTTGTGAAAATTCACAAACTAAAAAAATAGAAAACAGAAAACTAAAAGCAAAGCTTAGTTTAGCAATATTATCAATTACTTCGATATTAATAAAACTAAGGTCCCCGGCAACGGTGCTAAAAACTTATTGTGTCCACAAGTGCACGGATACTCGAAGTAATAAAAGATATCGAACCATAGGAACTTATGTGTTAAGTACCGAATAATTGTTTTCTTACTAGCTAAGCAAATCGATTACGACGTAAGCGAACGATCGGAAAGTGTATGGGTTATCAGAGAGAGAAAGTTGGGACTAGGGTTTTATCCACCTTAATTTCTATGACTAGATAGAAATAAGTGTTCATCAGTTTATTCTTAATATGATAAAAATGAAGTTTACCTTTTAAAGAAATTATCTCGCTCTCGCGACAATAATTTATAAAGAACAACCTTTGCTCTCGCGACTGATTATTCAATGTTTATAAATAAGTAAACTTTGACAAAGAGATTTAAAATCACTCTCGTGCATAACTCTCAGTGTCAATATCTCAAGTGAAACTAAATATTCTCATATCTTAGTTTCACAGGTTTTACTTAAGGGTTTCCAACAATCCAATACCTAATCTCTTAGCATATTTTCATGTTTATCTCAATAATATTTCCTAGATCATTTTATCAATAAGAATTATATTTCAAAAATCAAGAATTAAGAACAGACCTAATCTCTTAGCGTAAGTTCCTAAATCATAATTTTAGGGTTCCAAGTTTTGTAAATCACTTTTCAGTACATATTACAAAACTCTTAAACATGTTAAAAATTGAAACTAGAAAAGATCAAAGACAATAATTACTTAAGCAAAATTATCATATCAAGAATATTATGAGAAAATAAAGATTATCCAGTCATTAAGAAATTAAGGGAATTAATTCCCCATGTCCCAAGGAAAAATTACGCTATCATGGTGGAAGAATTACAATAAGACATTGTTTCAGAAAAATCAGAAATCAAGAAGAAGATGTGAGTTACTGTATATAGGGCTGCAATAAAATTACAGCCCGTAATTTTTTTTTCTAAAAACACGATGAACAGTGGCGGCATCCACGCTTTTGTTGATTTCTCCTTCCTCTGATTTTCTTTCACTTTGAAACTTCTGGTGTGTGTTCTCCTTCCTCAAGCGCAAATTCCTCTCAAATTTCGTTGTAGATGGTGGTCTGTACACTTCTCAGTGACGAACCTTAGGGCGGTAGCGAGATCTGCGATTTCTCTCTAAATTGTGGATTAAAATTGGGGCCTCCTGTTCTGAGATCTTCACCTCTTCTTATAGATCACTTATCTTCTTTTGATTTTTGAAATAGTGGTCTAAATCACTCGGAATCATCGTCGCAAAAATTGGGCTATAGTAACTCCAGAAGAATCGGACAAGCTCAGCCGCCTGGGTTATAATTATGGTTCGTAAAGAATATTACGGTAGTGCCGTAATTCCCTCTAGTCAGAAATCTTCAAAAATTACGACAGAGGAAATTAATCAGGGTGGTGCCGTGGTTTATTCTGTAGGTCTCAGTAAAACCTATAATTACGGCCCTACCGTACTTTGGCTGAAAGCTCTGTTTGTCTTGAAATTTGACGTGTAATTTCCTCTGGATGATTGGAATTCGTTTATGCACTCTGTTTGCTTGAAAATCCATAAAAATAAAGCCTTTTTGCCTGAAATTGATAAAAAACTAGAAAATGTATAGATTCCAAAATATTTAATAAATAAGGCATAAAAATAAGCAAAAGAGTATGAATATGACTCAAAAAGACTAATCAATCAATACAAAATATACTATGAATTTTTGAGTCATCATATGGCTTGTTACATTACTTATTATGAGTTATTTAGATTCATTTTAGTTTTTCCTGCCTTGCTATTTATTTATTAGTTGTGGCCTATTAGAGTAGGGGTGATGCCATGATCATAGTCATAGTATAGGCCATTGAACTATAGGCCTCCAATATGCGTCATGCTGATTAGTCACCTTGGGCACTACGATATGGCTAGGTATAGGACACTACACTAGCAAGCTGTCAATGGGCACTTGTTTCACTGTGTAGGGAGCTGGTAGTAGGACCACTCTCTAAATGCGAGTCATTGGACCACTCTAGCAATGAGCTCCTACATATGTTTATGGTGTGAATCATACATTTATTATCATATTTAAATGTAGAGAATATAGTAGAAATCTAGTATAATTTCCTTACTCTTGTTCATACATCATATCTGTCTTATTTTCTACTTAGCCCTTCTTGCTAATAATCATTTGCTTTTTCCTCCATGTTCTGGCGTTGCTCTCTCTAGAGCTGAGTAGTTAAATAGTTAAATAGTAAAAGTGGCTACCAACAACATAGTTCTTGGTCATTTCTTTTGTAAATATTGTCATATCTACTTGCTTATGTTCGGGCCTATACGTGGATTAGTTTTTCTAGTTTTAAATTAGTGCCAGGGTGATTTGGCAAATTGGATTGGTGTTGGGCTTGTTATTTACATGATTTTGTATAGTTGTATTCTTTACCGATTTATGATAGGTCCGATTTATCAAGTCCCAACGGCGGATTATCGAGCATCACCCATGTTCCTCGTTTTAGGGTATGACAATTTGAACCTTTAGTGATAAGGACACCCATAACTTTAAGTTAAACTAAAAAATATCATATAGTCTCAAGCCCATTAAGTTATATTGTCATATTCCAAATAGAGTCATATAAAAAAAATCAAAACTAAAAATTAAATCCACCCAATATACACGAAAATATTGAAGAAAAAGAATTCTCAAAGAGACAAAGATAGCTTTTTCCTAATTAAATTTCTCAATAAAAAGACAAAGCAAATGAGAATGGATTTCTTAGAGTAGTTTATGCTTCCATCTTTAAGAAAATACCTCTGTCCCCGCCATTTAGATTTTGATCCTACTCCATCATATCTACAAGTCTATAGGTATAATGTCCTTTTGGATCGTGGAATTGAACATGCTCGAACATGATGCAACAGTATGGCCATTCACCTTTCAGAAAAAATATCATATGGCAGCACACTGAGGAATCTAAAATTTTATAGAAACCCCCAAAAATTCATGCACAGAAACTTCATCAGTTTCTTTTTCTTTCGCTTACCTCAATACATGGATATATACTACAAGAATAAAATAGCAGATGCAAACTAATAAACCTGGAGACCACATTCGATCTGCTATTCACAGCATGAATAGCATGAAATCATGAAATCATCATCATCAGCATGAAATCATCAAGAAAAATGTAAGTAACATTGAAAAAAATAAAGATTAAAGACTTTTGGACCTGAATCGTTGGTGGAAAACCATCCCGATAGATCCGAGCCTGCCCTTTACCGATCGAACAGGAGGCGATATCCATGCCGAAGGCTTGCATCAGATCGTTTAGAATGGAAATAAATTCATGGATAAAGAAATCGAGAAGAAGAAAAGGATAATCTATAGAAGAGACGTCGCCGCCGCTGGAGTGGCGACGTTGAAAGCTTCCTGCTCGATGAGGCGAAATCGATCGTCTGGATCACGGCGTCCAGCGTTTGCTGCGACGGTGGCGATCTGTTGCGGGAACAGCATCCGAGATCTCGGTCATCGCCCTCGCGGTCGCGGGGCTTGGAGTCTTCTACAATTTTAGTGCGACGGTTTAGTGCAATCGGATCGTGATGAGAGACAGGAATGGCCGATTTCCCCCTTTTATAGTAACAAAATCTTACTCAATTTAAAAAATAAATTAATCTATATGATTTTCCCTTTTTCTTTTTAAATATAAAGAATACTTTATATTATTATTATTATTATTATTTTAAAAAAAACTGAGTCCTTTAAATCTAAGTGCTAATCTTCCATTTATATTCCGGATCTCGAATCCCCATCGCTCACTTGCAAATGCGAAGCGCACATAAGCCCATAGTTTTTCTTCTTACTGCTTAGTAGCAAATCCCCTCATTCTTTCTCGCCTTCCATTTCTTTTGCGTAGGAACAAATGGAGATCAGCAATACGATCGACGACCACATATACATGTGAAGGCTTCCTCTTCTTGCACTAGTCGCTGTGATCGTCATCTTCATCTCTTTCCCTCAATGTAAGGCACTACAGCCGAAGATGATTAGAAATTCGCTGCATGATGTTTGATTAGAAATTTACCCATCATCACTAGTCCTTAATTTCTTGCGGGGTGCAGGATCTGCAGTGACAAGGATTCAACTCATGAGGCATCATGAATTACAAAGGATTAATGGATTGATTGGCTATAATGAAAGTTAGATGATTAAAGTATCAAATACATCTTCCTTGGCTATAATGAAAGTTCTAGAGCTTACAAGCTATTTAATCCACATGAAAATAAAGTCATTTGTCAGTAGAGATATCGACTTTAATAAGGAATAAACATGAAAGTCATTTGTCAGTAGAGATATCGACTTTAATAAAGAATAAACATAGGATTGGAGCACAAATGTGGAAGAAGACCAAATTAAAGCCATTGTTAAAAAGTGTTCATCATCATCTTTAATAATTTTATCATCCACATCTTTATTGGAGGATAGACCAATTCCAAGAAGAACTAAGAGTATACAAAAATTATATGAGGCGACAAATAAACACAATCTTATTTGTCTTTTGGCTAATGAAAATGTTGTGTATTAGAAGATGATATCAAAGATAATAATTGGAAAAAGGTAATAGATGAATAGATCAATTCTATAGAGAAAAACAAAATATAGGAGGTGTGCACTTTGCCTCGAGACCATGAATCGGTTGGAGTGAAATGAGTTTTCGAAATAAAGATGATCTCAGAACAGGCCATTGCATGGATCATTATTATATTTTAGCAATTGATCGTGACATCAGTATCTATTTTTTTTTTGCCTTCCTGATATTAGTGATTCTCTAAGAAACATGAAATAACACATAGTTGATTGCCGAATGTTGACACCTTCCGCAATCAGCATAATAGAAAGCATTTAATTGGATTGAATCCTATGATGAACAGAAGATTTCTCAGCAGGGTATTTGCTTGATATATCTTAAGATTTGTTGCATAGCCATAAGGTGTGGATCCTTTGGCTTGTCCATAATTGATTTAGAATTTAGATTGCATAGATTAAATCCGACCGAGTGACCTTTAGGTATATCAATCTTCCTATTAGCTTTTTTTATTTGGTTCACTAAAGTGTTCACCTTCAAATTTATTAAGTCACAAGTTCTGCTCCATGGGAGATACAGCTAGTTTCACCACTAGATATCCCGAGTCTTCTAGGATTTCTAGTGTGTACTTTCTTTCCAAAACGATAATTTCTTTGTTGGATTGCACTATTTTTATGCAAAAAAAAATACTTTAATTTTCCGACATCTTTCAACCTGAAATGGTGTTTTAAGAATGATTTCCTATTTTCAATTTCTCTCTAGTTATTTCCTTTTATAATAACAAAATCAACTTAGACAAGGATGACTGTATTGTTGCCACTATAGGATTGAACAAATAGTGACTAGTCAGCTTTGGATTTTCAAAAATTGGCTTGTTGAGGGCATTAACCTATTTAATGAACCATTGTTATGAGCTCTATTTGAGGCCATATAGGGATTTTTTGAGTCTATAGATGTGTCTCCCTCTTTCATCTAAACCTAGGTGGTAAGGACATGAAGACTTCTTCATCCAAATCCCCTCAAAAATAAATTATTGACATCTAGTTGATGAAGATGCTAGTGTCTTGCTGATGCTGTTGGAGAAGGAATCGAATGATGACGTGCTTGGCTACTGACACAACTGTTTCTTGGTAGTCTACTCCCTCTATTTGGTTGTAACCTTTAGCCACTAATTTTGTTTTGTACCTTTTAATTGTTTTGCCTTAATGGTATTTGACCTTGTAAACCTATTTGCATTTGGTTGCTCTTTTTTCCTTTCAATAATGGCTGCAAGGTCTATGTACCATTTCTGACTTGTGTGTCTAGTTCAACTTTGTTATTTCATTGAAGGCATGTCATAGGGAATAATATCATACTATGGATACTTGACATTTGTGATTTAGTAGCAGCTAAGCTAGCTGAAGTTTTCTCTTTTAAAAAGGAAAGCCAACGTGATATTAAGTAGCTTGGAATTCTGGTGTTGCGGATGGAGCAGCACACTAGAGCTTGTGTATTGATTGTTAATGTCTATGCAAAAATGACGCCATGTGATATGAAAATTTAGTTGTTTTATAAGTCTACTAATTGATATCCCTTTTCTCCTTGGGGATATCATAGGAAAACACATTTCTTGGCTTTGGGGTAAAACTTAGAACATCTTTCGTAACGCATTGATGCAAATCATAAGCTATCAAACACTCACATGTGAACATAAGAGGGTGAATTGAGTGAGCATTTCAATTGACATTTTCCCATACAACACACGACTTAGAGTTTGACTGATGATGTAGCTCATGGTTACCACAACATCACTCTAGAACTTCTTAGGTACGTTGGCTTGGAACATGAGTGCTCATGCCATGTAAGGAGATGTCGATATTTTCTTTCTACCACTCCATATTGCTGTGGAGTATATATTGCTGTGGAGTATATATGCAACTCATCTAGTGTATCATTCTCTTCTTTGAATACAAATCCTGCATTGTGAATTGATGATATCAGATTATATAACAATTTTCATATTATTTAATTATCAAATATAAGTATAATTTATTATTTTTATATCATGTATAGTTTAAATATCTTTATTTGTGTAGAATCTATAGTTTTCTATGTTTTTAGAAATTTTTGATAAAAAGTGCCAAAAAAAATGATTTTGGGAAATTTGATGACATAGAATGATTTTACATGATGAAATAAAGCTACAAGTCAAATTTCAAACAAATTTGAGAATTTGTGAAAGTTACAATCCATGACCATAATCATTTATGACTATAAACAAATCGGCCATGACCTAGTCCAATATCTGCCCCGCATAATTTTTGTGCCGATTTGACCCATATTTTTGACGCTTACAAACATAGATCACCCCAAACTATAAATAAATAAGTGACTCCTAGACCAAATTGAGGAATCAAAGACAAGCAAGAGGTGACTTAAAAGTAGCTAAGGTTGATGAACAATTTTCTCTAATTGTTAAGAGGAATTTTGGGCATATTAAGTGTGCCCAAATCCTCCACATGCTAATAGAGAAGGCAGAACATCACGGGCTACGATTGTAAGTAGTCTACACTCACAATCCGTGACTACGATCACAGTATGTGAATAACATAACGCACATAAGGTTTTAAGTGATTTCGGTAGCAATTATGAGAGGGGAATAATTTTGAAGCTATGCATTTTTGAATAACATACTGCCATCATGGTCTGTGAATAACAATACTAAGAATCATATATTTTTGAAGCTCATATGAACTCTGTCTATAGTCTATCTTACCAAAAGGGTCTGAATAAAATTGATCAAATCCACTGTGTTATCAATAACAAGATTCATAAATTGATCAAATCCACGAAGAGTGCCAACCACAACCCGGTTTGCGTTCAATTTTACTGAAATGAGTTTTGATATCAATAGTATGAATATATTATTAATTGATAGAAGAAAGAATGTTAACACAGAACCAAGAATCACAAATCATTAACTTATACGAGCAGTTCTTATGAAAAAAATAAAAGCTGTACAATCAGAATTATACAAGAGTCTTGATCCAAGGACACAATCAAATGAACAGTGTGATGTACAATTTTAATAAAGTATGTTGCATACAAACACAAATAGAATTATCGAAAAATCTTGAATTTCAAAGACAGAAGAACAATGAGGGTAAATATTTTCTTAGATAACAAATGCATGCAATTAAACTCAATCTGCTGTTCACTCCAAACCTGGGCAATGTTAGTCTACACCCAACACACACTTATTATCTACCAAATTATTAACTTTTAATTTTGCCACTTATATACTTCGAAGCCTAACAAGGTTAGAATCTCCTGTTAGATTAATTAATGTGGACCACATATGTATTAATTAATAATTATATATGGCTATCTTAAATATTTTATCCGTACTAAAGTGATCGATTAATTATTACGGCTTAATTATATTAATTTTGTATGGAATATTATTATGTGTAGAGACTTAAATTTTATTTCTATTTTTGTGATGAATTAGAAATAGAAATATTATTTTATTATGTCATGCTCCCCGAGACATGTGTTTCCTTATTTTATTAATTAATAAGGGGTTTTCCTATTATGGAAAACCCTTCCCCTATATATATAAGTGAATCCCCATCAATTGCAGCTAGTGCTGCAACTGCAATAGTCCGGGGAAACACACAGTAGAAACACACAATCTTGGAAGACCAAGGCAAAATCCAGATCCAAAGGTAATTCTATAAATCCCTCAGGTACACTTCCGCTACGATCTCTGTTTTCTCAATGTTTTAGCATATCATTTTGTTATGTTTTATGATCACAACCTTTAGTCGATCCTAACAATTGGTATAGCATGTCGTATGTTAATTCATTGTGAAATCTTAGAGAGTTTCTATAGCTTATTCACATGCATACTCTTGATGATCGCATGTATGTCTTCTCTTTTGTTTTCTTGTTTTCTGTTTTCTCTTTTGCCCTAATCATGCTTTACCCTAATTTTGTCGGCGTCGGTCGACACTGCTATTGGATTATTGCCTTCATATTGCCGATTATGCTTCGTCCATATTGCTTACGTCGTTCTTGATGTTAATCCAAAATCACAACCGATTTTGGGCTAAATCTGCGTTTTTCACTTGATGACGTCGTCGCTGGCGTCATCTTCATTGCCATCGCCGCACCCCTTCTTCATCTTCTATCGGATTCTCTTCAGGGCTTCGGCTCTGTGCATGTTGCCGATGGCTGAGGCGGCGCTGTTGTCATTGCTATTAGGGTTTCTACCCTGATTTTTTGGGCGGCGGCATCTTCGGCGTTGGGCGACGAACACCTGCTTGCGGATGATTTCGACTATGCAGGCAGGCGAGTCGTTCGGTGGCAGCGCTAGTGATTTAGGCGGCGGCGGTAGAATTTCGGTGGCGGCAGCGTCAGGTTTCGGAGGCCGCGTGCTGCGTGCGGCTGGCGCGGTTGCCGCCGGTGTCGTGTGGTATTAGGGCAGACGGCATATCCAGCGGCTGCGCGCTAGTCTCGTGTCTGAGCCGTGCGGAGTGCGTCGCGTGCGAAGGAACGGCGCTCGGCTGTGTGCGGCGTTTAGGGCAAGCAGGATGAGCGGGTCGAGCGCACTTGTGGAGCGGGTCCGGTTTTGGATCCGTTTTTTACTATATTCGATCCGCTTCTTTAATTATTTTGGGCTAGATCCGGTGCATTACTTCTGGGCCTATTTTGCTGGGTTTGGGCCTGGGCTATGCCCTTCTGCTGTGCTATGCGCAGAAGCAGTGTTACTGTGCACAGAAGCAGGCTGCTGTGCTGTTTCTGCTATCTAGGCCTGTGATGACATGCAAATATATGATATATCGTGACTTGTTTCTATTATTATTTTGGAGTAAAATATATGCTTTGTCTCATTTATGCACTCAAATGTTTCATATTCTTCATATTCTTCACTTTTCCCTTGTTTTATAAAAATGTAGGTTTTTGGCCTCAAAATTGATAGAATTTGGAGAATCTGAAGGTATGGGACTATTTCTCATGATGAAACGAAGCTACACACCAAATTTCAGCCCAATCGGAGCCTTCTATAGAGTGCACGACCATGGGTGTGCATCCATGCACGGCCGTGCATCGTAAGTCATCAGAACTCTCTTAACCGAGCCGTACATGGGCATGGGTGTGTATCCATGCACGGCCGTGCATCGTTCGCAGCTTCGACAGACGCTCAGTATTTCGGCCATAACTTTCTATTCCTGACTCAGAATTGAACGAAAATTTAGGGAGACCTTCATAACTTGGATATGCACGATTTGGGACCGAAATTACTGGATTTGATCAAGCAGTTGGGGAGAATGAAGCGAAACGGTGAGACCTTAGGGTTTTGGGGCGATTTTTGGGTGACAACACTGTTCCAGCTTGATTTCTTCATCGTTCCGGCGTGGATCTTCATGCTGGACCTTATTCCATCAAGGATCTACCTTTCCCTTTGGTTTGAATCAACCTTCATGAGAGATTTTATGTATTTAACGATGAATCCTGTAGCTTAACTCTATTTTCAGGGTTTGGGCGTAGCCCACTGTAAGAATGCTTGATATTAATGTTTGATCTATATATTTCTTTACTTATCTTTGTTCTTATTCATGTTTAGGATGTTTTATCTCATGTTTATGTACTAGTCATACGTATGCATGTCTTAGATGTCAAGGGAAGGACTGAGAGGTGAACCTTGACCATCGGAACCCCTTAGACTGAACTGGTGATTTCGTGTTGCGAGAGCACTCGAAATAACCTGAGGAACCCTAATCCTTCACAGATCTCATTGGATCCGACTTAACCTAGGTAAGCCACGAGAGTAGGAGACTTGGGTTAAGTCGGACACCGGACCGTGTCCTAAGAGGGAGCGCGTCTATACCCTAGGAAGGATTACCTTGAGAACTAAGATAAAACTCAATTTAAAACATCAAACCTTAATATTTCTACATGCTTTAGTGTGGTGAAACCTAAAACCCCGAATATCTCTCATAGATCTAAAACCCCATTTGCTTTGCTCTTTGCGTTGTTTGATTTAAGTCTGTTTTAGTTTAATTACTTGCATTAGGATTTTAGTCATTTCTCCCTTAATTGTTAACCTAGCTACGAATTGACCTATCAGTTAGTACTTGACCCTAGTCCCTGTGGGTTCGATCTTTTTATTACGCGATAGACCATGCACTTGCAGTAGCAGCCGTCTAGGTTCCTATCAGCCTGGTTTGGGCCCAATCATCTGGGTTTGGTTTTCTGCTACAGGCAAAAGCAGCAAGAAGCTGTTTGGGTAGTTGTGCTGTACAGTGGCTGCTTGCTGTCAATTTTAATAAAATCCATGAAAATAATTTTCTAATAAATTCAAACGATGGCATAATCATTTTTATTATTGTCTCAATAATAAAAGTCTGACCTTATGAAATATATTAATTGAAACAATATGGTTACCAAAGTAGCGTACTATGTAGGTTAATTTATTTTATATTGTTAAGATGGTGTGTATGTAATTTATGCGGGTATTAATCGGCCCAAAGGAAAGTTGATATTTGGCCGAATTATGTGCACACATGTGGTAATGACATATGATAATTATTTGGTTTTCTTGTCAACATTAAGTCGGTCCAAAGAAAGACTTAGTGTTAGATAAGACTTATTATCTGTGTTTGATTACTACAATGAGAGTATCACTTACAAGTTAATATTTATGTCCAAAGATAAAATATTAATGTTGTGCTAGGTATCTTGTTATGCACCCATCATTGTTTGAATTTATTATTGTTTAATACTTCAATTTTAATTTAAGTATTGGTTGTAACTAATGTGAGTTTAATTTTTCCTATAGCTATTAATTCTGCTTCCAGTATTACTACTAATATCAACTCCATCCATATGCTTAATGGCATATGCTTTAAAGCATGGCAAGAGAATATTACTTTTGCTCTCGGTGTCATGGGTCTAGACCTTGCGCTAAGAGTCGAACGTCCTACTGATATTACTAGTACAAGTTCCTCAGATGACAAAAGGGAATTGGAAAGATAGGATTGTTCAAATCGCATATGTCTCTTGATTTTGAAATGTGCCATACAAGAGGCATTCAGGGGCACTATGGCTGATGAGATGACTACAGCCAAGGGTTTTCTTGAAGAACTAAAGAAGAGATTTGCCAAGAATGAGAAGGCAGAAATTAGTACATTATTGGCAAATCTCACTTCCTTAAAGTATAATGGCAAAGGAAATATCAGAGAGTACATTATGGAAATGTTTGACATTGCTTCAAAATTAAAGGCACTAAAGTTAGAGCTGTCAGAAGAATTTCTCGTGCATTTGGTTTTAATTTCTCTTCCTACTCAGTTTAACCAGTTTATGGTTAATTACAGCTGCCAAAAGGAGAAATAGACACTTAGTGAATTAATTTCTCATTGTGTGCACGAGGAAGAGAGATTGAGTCAAGACAAGATAGAGAGTACTCATTTAACCTCTACCTTAAAGCATTTCAAAAGTAAGAAAGATAAAGAAACTGCAGCAAATACACCACAAAAGAAGCAAAAGAAGAAACAAACTTAGGTTTTCACCTGTTTCTTCTGTAAAGGTGGTAGACACACTAAAAAGGACTATACCAAGTATCATGCTTGGTGTGCAAAGAAATGTGTGCTTCTTGCTATGGTTTGTTCTAAGGTTAACTTCGCTAATGTACTTAGTCACACTTGGTGGATAGATTCAGCAGCTACTACTCACCTAAGTGTGTCCATGCAGGGTTGCCTGAATTGCCGAAAGCCAAATGATGCTGAAAGATTCATCTTTGTGGGCGATGGCAAAATTATTGAAGTTGAAGCAATAAAAGAATTTAGATTATCATTAAAACTGGTTGTTATTTAGATTTGAATAAGACTTTTGTAGTTCCATCCTTTCGAAGGAACTTAATTTCTATTCCTGTTTTTGGACAAATTTGGTTATTATTGTTCATTTGGGGATAGTAAATTCTTTTTATATAAAGATTCAAATCTTATTGCAACTGGTTTCTTAAGTTCTATTGATGGTAGACACACTAAAAAGGACTATACCAAGTATCATGCTTGGCGTGCAAAGAAATGTATGCTTCTTGCTATGGTTTGTTCTAAGGTTAACTTCGCTAATGTACTTAGTCACACTTGGTGGATAGATTCAACTGCTACTACTCACCTAAGTGTGTCCATGCAGGGTTGCCTGAATTGCCGAAAGCCAAATGATGCTGAAAGATTCATCTTTGTGGGCGACGGCAAAATTATTGAAGTTGAAGCAATAAAAGAATTTAGATTATTATTAAAACTGGTTGTTATTTAGATTTGAATAAGACTTTTGTAGTTCCATCCTTTCGAAGGAATTTAATTTCTATTCCTGTTTTTGGACAAATTTGGTTATTATTGTTCATTGATGTGATGCATTTATGCTTAATATTTTCATATACTATGAAGCATTTTTTCGGTTAAATTGTCGCTTTTGCATCATCACTTTTACTTAAATTCTTCCATATGCACGGAATCTACACAAGATCGGGTGTTATCTAACTTTTCAGGAAATTCTGAAGAAACTAAAGCTTTCACAGCCGGGTTGAGAAGATTTTCCCAACCTGGGAAAAGTTCCGCCTGTCACGAAAACCTGCTCGACTCTAACTCGGTGGGCTCCAAATCTTAGGGGTACTTTGGTAAATGTTAATCACGACTATAGGGGGATAAAAGGGAAGCTTTGGGACCTTAATCGAGACGAAAACCCTAACCAAGTGAAGGGAGAAAACGGCTGAGGACGTGACTTGGGCGGCTGGAGAAGACTAAACACGATTTCAAGGAAAAGAGGAGCCCTTCGAAGCCCCTAGCAAAGATCTCTTCATCTACTCGGAAAGGGGAGTCAAGATATCCCTTAATCCTTCATTTTCATTTCTGCTTCTAGCCTCCAAATGGATTTCTTGAGTGTGAGCTTGTTGTCGAATATTCATGATGTCTCTAAGATGATTGTAGCTTAAAGTACTATCGGGGTTAGGGCTTAGCCCTATGCCTAAAACGCATTCATGAAGTAGTTTATTATTTTGATATGTTGGTTTGATTTAGTTGACCTAGCATATCTGTTTGTCATTTCCTTACAACTCTTATTGCATATTATTGATCTCCGATATCGAGAGAAAAAGCGAAAGCCCAATCTCGATATCGGTGTTTGTATGTTTTGGACGTTGGGAGAAAAAGCGACAGCTCAATCCCGACATCGGATCTCGTATGCTTGGGTGCGTGAAGAAGAGCACGAGAGTAGCCCTTCTCCCACGTGAGAGAACAACTATTCATCCCTCGCCCAATGGGCCTATGTAAATTTACAAGCCACGAAAGTAGGAGGTAGATTTGCATATGCACCGAACCGTGCTGCTGAAAG
Organism: Costus lasius; assembly: GCA_027563935.2. NCBI lineage: Eukaryota > Viridiplantae > Streptophyta > Magnoliopsida > Zingiberales > Costaceae > Costus > Costus lasius. Next base: position 98,034,386 of record CM050454.1, read on the forward strand.
GGGGCGGTTTGTACCATTTGATGGATTTCTTCAACTTATCAAACCTTGCATATCACGAAGTCACTACTTTCATTTGTGGATTGGCATAGCGGTGAAACCCGACACCCCGATATTCTCCCATAACAGAAATCCGATCGTTTATCTGTCCGCTTGTTACTTTCCTTGCTTAGCATTTACCTATTAATTGTTAGTTATTTCGATCGCTTTAAATCAACTCTTGATTTGTCTAGACCGCGACTCAAGGATTTACCGGTACTTGACAAATTGGTCTCTGTGGACGATATAATTTACTACTTCGATTAGACCGTACACTTGCGGGCCAATCAAGTTTTTGGCGCCGTTGCCGGGGACCAATTTCGCCATTATCGATTAAATCTGATAAATTTGCGGGATTAGAAAAAAAAAAAGAAGAAGGGCTTGTGCATGCGCAGAACACTTGCTCTCTATTTTGATCCATCTTACTATTGAAAATTTGATAATCTATCTTGAGGCTTGTGCATGCGCAGGACTTTGCGGTGTGAACATTTGATCGACGAGGATCCGGAGATCGAAAAAACATTCCGACTCCGACGTAAGCAAGCTCGAGCTAAAGCAAAAGAGAAGCAGGATTCAACAGAAATGGACCAAAACCGCTCACTTCGAGATTTTGCATCTCCCTCCGTGCAGGGACTTCATTCGAGTATTGCCCGTCCGGCTATCGAAGCTAACAACTTCGAAATAAAGCCGGCATTCCTTGCCATGCTACAGAAGGAACAATTCGGGGGAATGCCAAATGAAGATCCTGCACTCCACCTCTCAATGTTCATAGAATACTGTGATACGTTCAAAATGGGAGGGATATCCATCGATGCTCTGAGATTGAGACTCTTCCCCTTTACCCTAAAGGATCGAGCACGTGCATGGCTTCAGTCACTGCCGAATGGATCGATCACCACCTAGGAAGGGCTATCACACTCATTCCTCACCAAGTACTTCCCACCGAGCAAGACAGCTCAATTGAGAGGGCAGATCACTGGATTTAAGCAAAGGGACGACGAATCATTATATGAAGCGTGGGATCGTTTCAAGGAGCTTCAACGGATTTGTCCACACCACGGCCTCGAAAAGTGGTTATTAGTTTCTTCCTTTTACAATGCTTTAAATTTTAACACTCGAATGACTGTGGATGCAGCATCAGGTGGAGCCTTCATGAACAAACGTGTTGAAGATGCTCTAGAACTACTAGAGGATATGGCACTTAACCATCATCAATGGACAAGTGAAAGAAGCATCCATACAAGGGTCACTAGTAAGACTGATACCGATACCATGGATTCTTTGGCGAAGAAGGTAGACTCTTTATCTCAAGAGTTAAATGCACTACGTTTAAATGCTTTTTCATCATCTTCTCAACCTTCTCAATTGTATCAAGTTAATGCAGTTGCTTGTGAGATATGTGGTTGTACAGGTCATCAATCATATGAGTGTCAATTTATATGTCTCACCCAAAATCAACCTGAAGAGACTATCAATGTAGTGAATCAATTCAACCAAAGGCCTCAAAATAACCCGTTTTCAAGCACGTACAACCCGGGATGGAGAAACCACCCCAACTTCTCCTACCGGACAAATCAACCCCAGATTTCCCAGCCCGGTTTTCAACCATAGGCTTCTCAACCGGTACCTCAAGCAATTTACCACCAACCACCAGGTTTTCAGCAAAAACCATACCTCCAACCCCAGAAATCGAATTTGGAGGCTATGCTAGAGAGTTTGGCTATTGCGCAGTCGAAACAAAATGAGATCATCAATCAAATGAATTCCAAGATGGATGCCTTGGCAGCTCACAACAAAATGCTGGAAACCCAGATTGCCCAGCAAGCTACCGCCTCATCCCGACCTCAAGGACATCTGCCCGGTCAACCAGAAGAGAACCCACGTGAGCACTGTAACGCTGTGTCCACACGCAGTGGCAAACAGTTGGTTGAGCCGGAAATGGACAAAAATCATGGAGATGGACAGCAAGGTGGAAATCAAAGAGATCAATCACCGTTGGAAGAGTCTGATCGCACATATGATGAGCAACCCGTTTACACTCCACCACCACCATATGTTCCACCTGTACCATTTCCTCAACGCTTGGCGAAGGCCAAATTGGACAAACAATTTGGAAAATTCCTTGAGGTACTCAAAAAATTATACATCAATGCCCCTTTAAATGATGCATTATCGCAGATGCCGACCTACGCAAAATTCCTCAAGGACATCCTCTCCAATAAGAGAAGGATTGATGAACAAGGAACGGTGGCGCTAACCGAGGAGTGTAGCGCAATCATTAAAAATAAGCTTCCCCCGAAGCTTAAGGATCCCGGGAGCTTTTCCATACCGTGCTCCGTTGGTGCCATGACTTTTGACCGTGCCTTGTGCGACTTGGGCGCGAGCGTCAGCCTAATGCCCTACTCCATATTTGAGAAGCTAGAACTTGGAGAACTCAAACCGACTACAATCTCGCTTCAACTCGCCGATCGCTCGGTAAGATATCTAGTGGGCATATTGGAAGATGTGCCCATTCGAGTGGGTAAGTTTTTTGTTCCTGCTGATTTTGTAGTTTTAGAAATGGAGGAGGATCACCGTCTCCCAATAATTTTAGGGAGACTATTTTTAGCCACTGCAGGCGCGATCATTGATGTGAAAAATGGGCGACTTACCTTGAAGATAGGTGAGGAAACCATTGAGTTTGATCTTTCAGAAAGTCTAAAGAAACCTTGTCTTGCAGGTTCATGCTGCAGTATCGATGTGTTGGAAACCATACCGGACGGCTCCGATGTGGTACGAAGTCGAGAAGACCCGCTTGAGAGGTGCCTGCTCAATGAAGAAGATACTAGTGCCGGAGATGAGAAAGAAGCATACACAAAATTACTCGACTCCACTCAAAAAATTGAAAGCAAGAGAGAGAAGTTGGAGTTTCCAAGTGTAGTGAAACCGGAGGTAACCACTGTACAAAAGATTGAACTTAAAGTCCTACCAAATAACCTAAGGTATGAATTCCTTGGTGATGACTCCACCCTTCCGGTTATCGTCGATGCGAACTTAAGTAAGTATCAAACTCAACTTCTTCTTGAAGAGCTTAAACAACGAAAGAAGGTAATTGGGTATTCTATTGATGATATCAAGGGTATTAATCCATCTCTTTGTATGCACAGGATCTTCCTAGAAGAGGGAAGTAAGCCCACCGTGGAATGCCAAAGACGTTTAAATCCTAACATGAAGGATGTTGTCAAAAAGGAGATACTCAAACTTTTGGACGCCGGGGTGATCTACCCGATCTCAGACAGCAAATGGGTTAGCCCCGTTCATGTGGTCCCAAAGAAAGGGGGAGTGACAGTGGTCGAGAATGAAAATAATGAGCTGATTCCTACGCGAACGGTAACCGGGTGGCGCATGTGTATAAATTACCGAAAATTGAACACAGCCACCCGAAAAGATCATTTTCCTCTTCCGTTCATTGATCAAATGTTAGAACGCTTAGCATGTAACTCACATTTCTGTTTTTTGGATGATTTTTCAGGATTCTTTCAAATCCCGATACATCTGGACGATCAAGAAAAGACAACGTTCACATGCCCGTTCGGGACATTCGCATACCGACGCATGCCATTCGGGTTATGCAATGCACCCGCCACGTTTCAACGGTGCATGATGGCAATTTTTTTCCGATCACCTTGAAAAGATTATGGATGTGTTTATGGATGATTTTTCAGTTTATGGATCCTCTTTTGATGCTTGTTTAACGAACTTATCAAAGATTTTGCAGAGATGCGAGGAGGTAGACTTAGTCCTTAATTGGGAAAAATGTCATTTTATGGTTAAAGAAGGTATTGTCCTAGGGCACTTGATATCTGAGCGCGGCATCGAGGTGGATAGAGCCAAAGTAGATGTTATTGAAAAGATGCCACCTCCCTCTACGGTGAAGGGAATCCGTAGCTTCTTTGGACACGCTGGATTTTACCGTCGGTTTATCAAAGACTTTTCCATCATTTCTAAGCCCCTTACTAGTCTCCTTGCTAAAGATGCTCCATTTATTTTTGATCAAGATTGTTTGACTGCTTTTTGCAAACTGAAGGCATCATTAACTTCTGCTCCTATCATGCAGCCCCCAGATTGGTCGCGCCCATTCGAGTTGATGTGCGACGCGAGTGATTTTACGGTTGGCGCAGTCCTAGGGCAGCGCAAGGATGGGAGGCTGCATGCTATCTACTACGCGAGTAAAACCTTGGATGGAGCGCAAGCCAACTATGCCACCACTGAAAAAGAACTATTAGCGATCGTGTTTGCATTCGATAAGTTTCGCTCCTACCTAGTCAATTCTAAGGTTATCGTTTTCACTGACCATGCAGCTATCCGATACCTCATCACCAAGAAGGACGCTAAACCGAGACTCATCCGCTGGATACTTCTACTGCAAGAATTCGATCTAGAAATCAAAGATAAAAAGGGAACTGAAAATGTAGTCACGGATCATCTTTCGCGCCTTAGAGAGGAACAATGCACTGAAGATGTTGTAAATCCGTCGATAAATGATATGTTCCCCGACGAACACCTTTTAGCTGTCACTCATGACGGCACACCCTGGTATGCCGATTTTGTAAATTATTTGGTATCTAACATTCTACCCCCAGATCTAACCTTTCAGAGGAAGAAGAAGTTTCTTTCATATGTGCGGCATTATTATTGGGACGATCCACTCTTGTATCGAAGATGTGCAGACGGTATTTACAGAAGATGTATACCGGAGTGGGAAGTTCGGGATGTTCTGTATCAATGTCACACATCACCGTATGGAGGACATGCAAGCACTTCCAAAACCACCTTTAAAGTGTTGCAATCCGGTTTCTATTGGCCAACCTTGTTTAAAGATACCTGGAGTTACGTTCGCTCTTGCGATCAATGCCAACGCACCGGAAACATATCAAGACATGACGAAATGCCCATGCACACTATTTTGGAAGTTGAAGTATTTGACGTGTGGGGTATTGACTTCATGGGACCCTTTCCCTCCTCCCGCAACAATAGATTCATTCTCGTAGCAGTTGACTATGTGTCAAAATGGGTGGAGGCAATGGCTTCACCAACTAATGATTCCCGTGTAGTCATGAGAATGTTTAGCAAAATCATTTTACCAAGGTTTGGAACACCAAGGGTGGTTATTAGTGACGGGGGATCTCATTTCATGGAGCGCAAATTCAAAACCCTTATGAAGAAATATGGAATTCTGCACAAAGTCGCCACACCATATCATCCCCAAACAAGTGGCCAAGTAGAAGTATCAAATAGAGAAATTAAGCGGATTTTGGAGAAAACAGTTTCTCGCTCAAGAACGGATTGGTCACTAAGATTGGATGATGCCTTGTGGGCCTACCGTACCGCGTTCAAAACGCCCATCGGTATGTCCCCCTTCCAGCTAGTGTATGGTAAATCGTGCCATTTACCCGTGGAAATTCAGCACAAAGCATCTTGGGCAGTCAAGCTGCTGAACTTTGACCTTCAAGATGCTGGGGATAAACGAAAATTGCAAATCAATGAACTAGATGAATTTTGACGGGAGGCTTATGAGAATGCTAGAATTTTTAAGGAGCGAACAAAGAATTGGCACGATTCTCGCATTACCAAGAAAAGTTTCCAAGTTGGCGATCATGTACTGTTGTTCAACTCTAGGTTGAAGCTTTTCCCCGGAAAACTAAGGACGAGATAGTCTGGCCCTTTTGTTATTGAGCACATCTTTCCTCACGGAGCTATTGAAATATGGAGTGAGGGCACCGGTAATTTTAAAGTAAATGGACATCGCCTCAAGCATTACTTCTATGGAGATCCGATAGAGAAAGGGACGTCACATACCTTGTCCGACCCTACCTGAATGCCAGCCACGGTCAAGCTAATGACCTAAAACTAGCGCTTCTTGGGAGGCAACCCAAGAATCTCTCCTCCTTTTCATTTCCTTTTATTCCGTCTTTTACCCTTATGCAACGCTTTTTGTTAATATTGTTTAGTTTACTAAGTTCTGAATTTCTACATTCGTCTTTGTTGGGTTCACCTCAGTTGCATCATTATTGAGTCTAGTTTTCCAGATTTTAGTCTCATCCTTCCTATTCTGCACTTGTAGCTGACACGTTTTTGAATTATAACTAATATCAGGGTAGCTGGAGATTGGTTTCTGATGGAGCTCTAGGCTGCTTTCTTGAGCTGCTCATGAACCCTACATGCATCCACCGTCCTCACTGATGAATGAACTCTTGTTGGATGTGCAGGAACCTGATCCAAACACTTCCCTGATGAACTGCACAGCACCAGTCTTGAGAAAGGCAGAAATCTTGCTCAAAACTACTGTGTCCCACCGGGTTTGATTGTGTGACTGCATTACATCTCTTGACAACCTTTGAGATGATGAAGAAATGTATCAAGGGATGCTGAAATAACTCTATTCATAGCATCACTGATGGGGTATATGATGGATTGCTGATAATCAGTTTTGAGAAATGAGGAAACAAGCTGACATGATATAAAAGTACTGTTCCTTACCAGATTTGGAAATAGTGAGATGCGTTGGACTCCTTGGTGGAAGGTTTGAGATACGAGTCTGATGAGGCAGTGCTGGAAAACTTTTCAAGCTGGCATGCCACTTATCAACCATCGTACCAGCCACTTATCAAGCTAACCACTGTCCCTTACCAACTTACCAGATTTGGAGTAACCTTGAGATGTGGAGCAGCTGCCATTATCTATTGGGTTATATTATCAGTCACCACTTCCCATATTTCCTTGATGGAGTGGTTGAAGCAACAATGCTGCTCTTTACCGGATTTTTGAAACAGAGAACTACATTGAGGGAACACTGTTCCTTACCGGTCTCTAACATGAAGCGGTGCTGCACTTCTTGCTGCTGTGATACGCTATAAGGGAAATGAGGAGGAATCCTCAATCTGTTGAGCTTATTGAGGCCCAAGCTCCGTTTTCAGAATCACCAGCTTATTGAGTTACAAGCATGAGGGAACACTGTTCCTTACCGGCACCACCAGCTTGAAAGAATTTGAGGAGACTTCTCCTTGATGCCTCTAACGAGAATGCATTGGCTTGTTTTTATACACCTGAGCCTTCTTTCTATTCCTAACTTTCTCTTTTCATCCCTATCAGTACTTGGTGCTCAATTTCAACTATTTGAATCACCAGAAAATTACTCTGAAAATTCACTGCGACAGAGGTTTTCCCAGGTCACCTGAAGAAATTTTCCCAACCTGGGAACTTCTCTGTCCAACCCGGGGGGATGCAACCGAGATTTTCCCAAGGGACCCGACGGAATTTTCCCAGCTTGGGAAATTCTCGGCCGCAGCGGAACTATATTGCACAGAAGTTTTCCCAGGTCACCTGAAGAAATTTTCCCAACCTGGGAACTTCTCTGTCCAACCCGGGGGGATGCAACCGAGATTTTCCCAAGGGACCCGACGGAATTTTCCCAGCCTGGGAAATTCTCGGCCGCAGCGGAACTATATTGCACAGAAGTTTTCCTAGTGGCACCTGAGAAATTTTCCCGGGTGGGAATTCATCAGCTTATAAAGATTCGCGAGTGGGATTAGGGTTTTTCCCACTCGCTTCCCTGCCGCCTCCAACTTCCCTTCCTGCACCTGCAACCTCCCCTAGCCTTCGGATCTCAACTCACCGACGCCCTGTTCTTCTCCAGCGGATCACTCCTACTTCCAACCTTCCAGCGACCTCAAGCCCGAACTCCTCGAGCAGATCTGGTCTTCACTTTGCCTTCCAGATCCAGTCGCCGCATTCGCTCTCTGCGTGCGCCGCCTCCTCTCCTCTCAGATCCGATCGCCGCATTTATCCGCCTTCCAACTCGATGGCGCCCAGGCGAGCCTCTAAAGGGAAACGACCTGCAACGTCCAGCACGCCCGTAGCACCTTCAACCGAGGCAGACATTGTCTTCCGCGATGATGAGCAGCGCCGTCGCTTTCAAGCTATTCAAGGAAGGCGTATTGTTCATACACGATACGCAGATTTGTCCACGCTTCAACAACTCGGACTCCTCGACGATATCCGGTGGATGTTCCACCAGATTGGGTGGGATCATTTCTTCGAGAGCTGTTTACCAACTTTTCCCCTGCTAGTGACTGAGTTCCTCAGCTCCCTCTCAGTGCAAGTCAACATTCATGATGAAGACGACCCAGGGCACTTAGAGTTCCGACTCGGCAACGCAGACCACCGTCTTTCTCTCGAAGAGCTCAACAACATATTTGGGTTTCCCTCCAGTGCTCCACGGTGTCTGCCCGTAGGATTTCACGACTCCACATTTTGGCGGCAGATCACTTCTGAGCGTGCCTACTCATCCAAGGGTGCAAGATCAGCCCCCGTGACCAATCCCTGCATCAAGTATGCCCATCGTATGCTCTCTAACACTATCTTCGGTCATGGGGAAAGTGAGAGCACCGTCTGGCGATCCGAACTATTTGTCCTTTGGGCTATGCTGCACGGCCACATCTTCAACTCGGCATTCTTCCTAGTCAAGCAGCTCGACCAAGTCGCACGGGCAAAGAAGGGATCTATTGTCCTCGGTGGCCTCATCACCCCTATCGCTATCGCCCTTGGTATGGAACCTTACCGAATGGAAAGAGCACCTGGACACAATAAAATCGACATCGAATCCTGTGTTGCTATGCGGATGATTTCAAGGGAAGGTGGAATGCTCCGCCTTATTTTACCTCGCGGTCTCATCTTGTACCTCCCCAACACGGCCCAAACTTCCGTACAAGATCGACAGAACTGGAACATCACCTCCGTCATAGACCCTGACGCTGGAGAGCAACCACCCCCCTTGGCAACCGAAGCACCAGCGGGTCCCTCCCTGTCTAGCCGACATCCCCACACTACCACGGACCAAATTATACGCGCCTCTTACTCCGAGATTCTTCAGATTCGGCGCTCGCAAGCACGCCTGTTCACAAAAGTCAACAACATTGCCAATTTTCTCCACGACCATTTCAAGTATTCAAGCACCGAGGAGCCCGACGCCACCGATGACTCAGACGCCTCGGGTGACACTTAGCTCGGAGAGGATATCCCACCCCCTGTGAGTACTCCAAGCCTATTATTTATTCGCATTTCACTTTCATGCATAGGGACTATGCATCATTTAGAGTTGGGGGTGGGGTATGCATCGTTACTTAGCTTGTCTTTTATGTTACTGCATTTTGTGATACATGCTCTTGTTTTCTTTAGTCTAGTTCCTATTATCTTAGATTAGTATTAGATATTCACATCATGAACATTAACACCAGATCTACATTTCCCAGATAATTGTGAACTTATAGTTGAGATTGGTTTTAGGGTCTTATGATAGTATCTTGTCATTGTCTTTCTGAATTAGGTCTTGTGCTCTTGCCTTAAACGATAATTAACTCATCGGAAGAATGATAATCCTAGGAATCATGCCTTAAGTAAACTAAGTCACATCTCTTATGTTTCCTACTCTTGTTAAAAACTTTTGTATTCCATTATTTGTGCAGTGGCCTATATGTCCAAAGTAAAACTCTTGGAAAAGAATTTGAGGAGACAAAAGTGCTCTCAAAAGAGAGCGAGGAATTATTTTGACCAAAAAAAAAAGGAGACAAAAGAGAGAAAAGTGCCCTCAAAAGAGGGCGAGGAGCTAAATAGAGAAAAATATGAGGAGAGAAAAGTGTCCCAAAAAGGGACGAGGAGGAAATAAGAATCGCATGATGATCCCAAATACTAATTCTAAATTTTTTCCTTTAAATTGAAATGAAGTTCGTGGACAAACCAGGCATTGCACAAGCTATGAATACGCAGTCAAAGCTTGACAAAGGACATAAGAGGAGGGAGCTTAATTCTCTTTTAAGTCATGAAACTTAGGCATTTGAATTTCCGAAGATGAGGAAACTTGAAGTAAAATCTTTATTAGAGCATTGACCTTGTAAGAAGACATGACCGGAAACCAACTCAGTAGTCTTAAAACTTTCTCAATTATAATGTTCATGAACCTACGAATTACTGCTTGCTTGAGGACAAGTAAGAGTTTAAGTGTGGGGATATTTGATGTGATGCATTTATGCTTAATATTTCATATACTATGAAGCATTTTTTCGGTTAAATTGTCGCTTTTGCATCATCACTTTTACTTAAATTCTTCCATATGCACGGAATCTACACAAGATCAGGTGTTATCTAACTTTTCAGGAAATTCTGAAGAAACTGAAGCTTTCACAGCCGGGTTGAGAAGATTTTCCCAACCTGGGAAAAGTTCCGCCTGTCACGAAAACCTGCTCGACTCTAACTCGGTGGGCTCCAAATCTTAGGGGTACTTTGGTAAATGTTAATCACGACTATAGGGGGATAAAAGGGAAGCTTTGGGACCTTAATCAAGACGAAAACCCTAACCAAGTGAAGGGAGAAAACGGCTGAGGACGTGACTTGGGCGGCTGGAGAAGACTAAACACGATTTCAAGGAAAAGAGGAGCCCTTCGAAGCCCCTAGCAAAGATCTCTTCATCTACTCGGAAAGGGGAGTCAAGATATCCCTTAATCCTTCATTTTCATTTCTGCTTCTAGCCTCCAAATGGATTTCTTGAGTGTGAGCTTGTTGTCGAATATTCATGATGTCTCTAAGATGATTGTAGCTTAAAGTACTATCGGGGTTAGGGCTTAGCCCTATGCCTAAAACGCATTCATGAAGTAGTTTATTATTTTGATATGTTGGTTTGATTTAGTTGACCTAGCATATCTGTTTGTCATTTCCTTACAACTCTTATTGCATATTATTGATCTCCGATATCGAGAGAAAAAGCGACAGCCCAATCTCGATATCGGTGTTTGTATGTTTTGGACGTTGGGAGAAAAAGCGACAGCCCAATCCCGACGTCGGATCTCGTATGCTTGGGCGCGTGAAGAAGAGCACGAGAGTAGCCCTTCTCCCACGTGAGAGAACAACTATTCATCCCTCGCCCAATGGGCCTATGTAAATTTACAAGCCACGAAAGTAGGAGGTAGATTTGCATATGCACCGAACCGTGCTGCTGAAAGGGGGCGGTTTGTACCATTTGATGGATTTCTTCAACTTATCAAACCTTGCATATCACGAAGTCACTACTTTCATTTGCGGATTGGCATAGCGGTGAAACCCGACACCCCGATATTCTCCCATAACAGAAATCCGATCGTTTATCTGTCCGCTTGTTACTTTCCTTGCTTAGCATTTACCTATTAATTGTTAGTTATTTCGATCGCTTTAAATCAACCCTTGATTTGTCTAGACCGTGACTCAAGGATTTACCGGTACTTGACAAATTGGTCTCTGTGGACGATATAATTTACTACTTCGATTAGACCGTACACTTGCGGGCCAATCATTCATTTGGGGATAGTAAATTCTTTTTATATAAAGATTCAAATCTTATTGCAACTGGTTTCTTAAGTTCTATTGATAATCTATATATGTTTGACATAATTGCTTCAATTAATGAAACCCTATATATATGTGGTACAAAGTGAAAATTAAAGAATGAGAATACTTCATGACACAAAAGATTAGGTCATTTCTCTAGACGGAGAATGGAAGGACTTGTGTCTGAAGAAATTCTTGAGCTCCTTCAAATTTGTATTAATTGTATAAAGGGGAAACAAACAAACATAAAGAAGAAAGTGGCAGCCAACAGAACTTCAGACGTCTAAGAATGAATTCATACAGATATCTGTGGTCCATTCCCTTCGGCTTCTTGGAATGGTCAACGGTATTTCATTACATTCATAGACGATTATTCCACATATGGCTACCTCTATCTTATTCATGAGAAGTCACAGGGCTTGGACGTGTTCAAAAGTTTTAAGGCTAAAGTTGAAAATCAACTTGGCAAACCTATTAAGAGCATCAGATCTGATCATGGTAGTGAGTACTACAGTAGATATGATGGATCAAGAGAACAACGTCCAAGTCCTCTTGCTAAATTCCTATAACAAAGGTACTAAAGACTGCAGTTTATATCCTTAACAGAGTTATAAATAAAGCAACTAATAAAACTCCTTATGAGTTTTGGATAGGTAAGAAACCTAGTCTAAAGCATTTGTATACTTGTGGATGTCAACTAAAATAAGGCCTTATAGGCCAAATAAAAGTAAATTGGACTCCATAACTATTAGTTGCTATTTTATTGGTTATGCTAAGAGGTCTAGGGGTTATTAGTTTTATAATCCTACTGATGAATCTATTTTTGTTGAGATGAGAATTGCTGAATTCTTTGAGCATGATGAGTTTGGGAGGGAAGATAATAAAGTTAAAGACTTTGTCTTTAAACAAGAATTCATTGCTCTTCCCTTGATCACTGGTGAGAATGATTAGGTTTTAGTTTCTGATAATCATGATATTCTGTCTCTAGTTCCTGAGATTTCTCAACCAGTGAATTCAGATGAACCTCTTGACTTAAATCAAGAAGTTATTACAGAAGAGCAAACTCATCATACTCAAGAAATGCCATTAAGGAGATCCATTATAGAAAGGAGAAATGCGATTCCAGATCATTATGTCGTATTTCTCCATGAATATGATATTGGAATGGTGGAGGATGATCCAATCAACTTCCACCAAACCATAGAAAGTTCTAATTCTCAAAAGTGGATTGATGCCATGAGTGAGGAGTTAAAGTCTATGATTACAATGACGTTTAGGATCTTGAATCACTACCTGAAGGTGTGAAATCCATTGGTTGTAAATAGATATTTAAAACCAAGTGGGATTCAAAAGGTAGTGTAAAGAGATATAAAGCGCGTCTTGTTGCAAAAGGCTTTACTCAAAAGGAAGGCATTGACTAGAAAGAGACATTCTCTCTGGTATCATTGAAAGACTCTTTTAGGATTATTATGGCATTAGTAGCTCATTTTGATCTCGAGCTACATCAGATGGATGTAAAGACTGTGTTTCTCAATGGAGACATTGAGATAATGATATATATGGTGCAACCAGAAAGTTTTGTATCGAAAATTCAAAACAACAGGTTTGCAAACTAAAGAAATCCATCTATAAACTTAAGCAAGCTTCTCGTCAGTGGTATTATAAATGTCATCTACTGGTCATCTCTTTTGGTTTTGAGATGAATATAATAGATAATTGTATATACCACAAATTCAGTGGGAGTCAGTATATTTTTCTTATTTTATATGTCGATGACATATTGTTGTTGCTAAGGGAGACAAATTTAGTCTCAAATAATGCCCCAAGAATAATTTTGAAACTAAGGAAATGCAGAAGATTCCATATGCATTTGCTGTGAGCAGTCTGATGTATGCTCAGGTATGTACGCATCTGGATATTGCGTACATTGTTGGGATGCTTAGTAGATATCTAAGCAACTCAAGAATGGAGCATTGGATAGCAGTTAAAAGGGTTTTGTGGTATTTGCAGAAAACTATAGATCATATGCTCACATACAGAAAATCAAATCAGCTAGAGATCATTGGGTATTTTGATTCTAATTTTGCTGGATGCCAAGATAGTCGTAGATCTACTTCGGGCTACATTTTCCTGCTAGTTGGAGGAGCTATTTCCTGGAAAAGTGCTAAGCAGACACTTATAACTTCTTCCACTATGGCAACTGAATTTGTAGCATATTATGAGGCATCTAACCATGGGATATGGCTGCGAAATTTTGTCATAGGTCTGCGTATTCTGGATAACATTGAAAGACCACTAAAGTTATTTTATGACAATAAATCTGCAGTAATATATTCTAATAACAACATGATTTCATCAAAGTCTAACCACATTGATATTAAGTTCCTAGTTGTTAAAGAAAGAGTTCAGAGTGGTTAGATATTTATAGAACATATTGGTACAAACTCCATAATTATGGATCCACTTACTAAAGTTTTACCACCCAAGGTCTTTCATGAGCATATTGCTCATATGGGTGTTATATCACTTAATGATATATCAGTTTAGTGGGAGTTGTATTTGGATTATGTTGTGTACACACTAAAGAATAAAATTTTTAGTTTCACTCTGAACATAAGGTTTTGGTTTGATCTAATAAGGAATAAAATTGGACCAGTTGGAAATAGGCATGTTATGATCACATTACAAGAAATTTCCATGCTACACATCCATACATGATCTATGTTGTTGACTGTATTGACATACGTGACCATTGCTCGGGCTAGTCACGTTATATATATTGTGACGAAGACCGCCATGATCCTATGTTACTATATTCATGGACCAGATTAATAGAGATGATTTCAGATAAAAGATAGCATTAAAGAGCTCATTAAGGTATACAATTATATTAGGTAATATATATGTGACCCAAGTATGAGATTGTTAGATTAATTAATGTGGACCACATATATTAATTAATAATTGTATATGGCTATCTTAAATATTTTATCTGTACTAAAGTGATAGATTAATCAATTAATTATTACGGCTTAATTATCTCAATTTTGTATGGAATATTATTATGTGTAGAGACTTAGGTTTTAGTTATATTTTTGTGATGGGTTAGAAATAGAAATATTATTTTATTATGTCATGGTCCCCGAGACGTGTGTTTCCTTATTTTATTAATTAATAAGGAGTTTTTCTATTATGGAAAACCCTTCCCCTATATATATAGGTGAATCCCCATCAATTGGGGCTAGTGCTGCAACTGCAATAGTTCGGGAAACACAGTCTTGAAAGACCAAGGCAAAATCCAGATCCAAAGGTAATTCTATGAATCCTTTTAGATCCAGAGGTAATTCTATGGATCCCTCAGGTACGCTTCTGCTACGTTCTTTGTTTTCTCAATGTTTTAGCAAATTATTTTATTGTGTTTTATGATCACAGCCTTTAGGGATCCTAACATCTCCCCCGTGCAACAATACTTTACAAACAACATATATTTCATTGTGCACACTTTAGCCACAGTTGGCAAGCATTGCAAATGGAACAGCCGACATGGGATGATATTTGGTAAGAATACCACCTTGACATAAACTAAATAGAAGTTAATATAGAACGACTGCATATAGCAAAACATTCTTGTATGAAAATTTATAATAATGGAAGTTTACAGCATTTAGTATGTAATAATTGTAAGCATAATTCAATCCCTTATCATCCTTCAGTTATTTTCCAGCACGCACGTGTATAATCAATCCTTCAAGAGAGAGGCATTAGTTCATGAAATCACATAAGAATGTTAAGCTCAAAACATACTTGGATGTGATGTATATCTGATTACAGGTAAGTTTATTCTCGGCATTAGGTCATCAACCTATATATAAACAATAAGTCATGTTTTATCATGCATCACAATTTGGAGAGTACATATACAGACATTATTTATTTTCTACATGGTTTTGCGACTTCATAATACTGCTCAGCTAGTCACCGCTCACAGGGTACCAATAGGTGGCATCCAACAAGCATACACAGAATGCATAAAAAGCACGACAAATCACTGTTGATTGAAATCAATTAGTTCTAGCTGTTAAAAAAACAACATATCGCATAACGAAATATTTAATTAAACTATTATAATTTTTAATCTATATAGGGGCAGTTTGGAGTGGCTGGAGTTTCTGGCTATTGGCTAGTCTGAGTATAGCTAGTCTGAAAAGCTGAGGCTGTTTGGGTGTATTAGCTAGTCTGATAAGTAACTGTGAGCTGCTGTATTGTGCTATTCAGTTCTATTAAGAAACTTTTTTTAATTTATTCTTTAAAATTTAAAATTACTTTACACAACAATTAATAATTTTTAATATTAATTTAAAATAAATAAATTCAAAAAAAATTACAAGAGTTTTTCCTATTTCATAAAATTTTTTTATAATAATTCCATGTGTATATAACCCTACATACATAATATATAAAATTATAAAAAATAATCATAATACATCACAAATATAAATACAAAATTTAATTAATATTTTTTTTATTATTTTAATTTTAAAATTCGTATTTAAGAATTACCTAATTTGGTTAATCTAAATTTATAAATTCATATTTATTTTTGCTTACCCTGATAAAAAATAAAAATAAAAATTCCCAAATCCTCGTCGTTGCCTCGCGAACGATTGGGATTTGGGAGAGCCGACCGCGCTCGTTGCTGTCGAAGGAGACGGGGACGACTGCTCCGGCGGGCGAAGGAGAAGGGAACGATAGCGACGACGGGCGTAGAAGATGGAGACGACGGCGAAATCGGGAGATGCCGACACCGCTGTTCGGAGCCTTGCCGACGGCTCGTTGCAGTCGAAGGGGACGGGGACGATAGCGACGACGGGCAAAGGAGACAGAACGACGGCGACGACAGGGACGACGGCGAATCGAAAAAAGGGGCGATGAACAGGCAAAATCGGAAGAAGGGGCGACGACCGGAGGCGGCGATGGGCAGATGGAGGGCGACGACGGCGACGACAGATGAAAATCCACATGGGAGCGTGATCGGGCGAACGGCTGCAGGTGGTACTATGTAAAGGAAGCTGCTTCTTAGTTTCTAAAAGCCACCTCTCTGCCGCTTCCTATGTACAATGGAGCATCTCAGTTTAATACTGAGAACCAGCTCCCCAAACGCCATAGCTTCCAGCTTTTGGTTGCCCGCAAACACAAACGCTGCTGGGCAGCCGCTCCCAAACGGGGCCATAACCGTTACGTTCTCGATATTCTATTACTGTACATGCGTGTAACGAAATATTTTCTATTACTGTACGCATGCGTAACGAAATAAATTTTAAGTTTCCAATGCAGGTGTCTCTCGTTTTCCTTTCTCTCTCTTATTTTCCTATCATTTTCTTTCTCCCCAGTCACTTCGCTGCCTCGCTCTCCGCTTTCAAATCTCTCTCAATCCCATCTCTTGCTCTTTCCCTCTCTGACCTCAGGCGACACATTTTTGGTGTCACCTGGTTGCTTTGACTGCCTCTCTGTCCCACCCTAAGACGATCGTTGTTTCTCCAGCAGCAGACGGGTCCGGCGGGTGAGCGAAAGGCGACGGCGGGCGGGTGGCGAGCGGCTATACGCATCAGGCAGGCGGCGAGCGGAAGGTGACGACGGGCGAGCTGAGAGCGGCAGCACACATCGGGCGACGGTGAGGCGTGCCCTAATCCCTTTCGTTCGGGTTTGGGTTTGGGTTGGGTACCCGTTTAGGTATTCAGATCAGGTTCGGGGTTTGTTATATGTTATCCGACCCGGGTTTGGGTTTAGGGTATTTGTAATCGGGTCGGGTTTGGGTTTAAGGTAAAATCCTGGGTACCCGACCAGTTGACATCCCTAGGGGGGAGTAAAAGTCCTAAGTGGGTACTCAATCTAACCATAAAAAAAAGAATATTGGGGGGAGGGGGCATTTACAATTCCACACCCCCATCTTTCGGAATATTAATTTCGAAAAGGCCTACGTAGATATGAATCCAATTTTTAGTCACGTACATATTTCTTATTTTTCATATGAGTTTGATAGAGATATCCCATTTTGAGTCTACAACCGCATACAGAAGCTTACATATAGGAGAAGCATTCATAAAGATGTATGTAGAGTTGCTTTTTATGAAGATGGGAGATGGCAACTTATGCTCCTTTTGGAATGATCGTTGGTGTGGAGATAAAACTTTAGCTCAGGCATTCCCAAGACTATACTCAACTACCATTAATAAAGATGCAAAAGTAGCACAAATTGGTGACTGGGAAGATGCAAATTGGATTTAGAAGTTTGCATGGAGGAGAAATTTATTTGTATGGGAACTTGAAGATCTTGTTTTGCTTAAAAATATCATTAGATCAATTCATCCATGTCAGAATAAAACTGATAAATTGATTTGGTTGCCAGGAGAGAAAAACCAATACACTGTTGCATCATTTGTAAAAAGTTATCCAAGAGAGATTCAATCTCACCTATGTATTCCGATTGCAAAAGTATGGAAATGTAAGAATGCAACTCCTAGACAAAAAATGTTCATGTGGATAGCTTTACGTGACAGGGTGCCTACTAAAGTCTTTCTAGTACATAGAGGAATATTATCAAACTCTAATATTTGGTGTTCTTTTTGTGGTGACTTTGCTGAAACCACTGATCATATCTTGTTGTATTGCACATTCTCTTAGCAAATATGGTGTAAAACAGTGAGATGGATTGGACAACAATGGATATTCCCACCAACAGTTAATGAGGCTTTGGATTCATAGGTGACACTTCTTACAGGCAAAAAACAAAGACAATTCTGGAAAGTATTTTTTTACAGCATTATATGGGCAATTTGGAAAGCGAGAAATAGAAAAGTTTTTGAAGGCAAAGATACAGATTGAGAGCTCTTATCGGAATTGTCCATAATTAATCTTAACTATGTGACTACAAATAGAGATGGACATTTCTTATCCTCATTCCCATCTTAGGATGTCCTAAGATCATTTGAGATTGTACTCTTTATAATGAAAGATGTGTGATGTATTATGTTTTGATACTTTGGGCTATTCTCTTTATGGCCCTTTTAATATTATTAGTTTCAGATTTATCAAAAAAAAAAAAAACTTTGGTTTTCTTCATATTTATAACTATTTCTATCTCTACATAGGAGTATATCAATCATCTTATGAATGAGGTATTGGTGCTTTTAAAATACAACTCAAATTAATATAATAGTATTTTAATAAATTTTATTTTTGTACTCTTTCACCAACGAGCAAGCTTGTTGCTTCTTTCTAGGTTTGACCTATCATGAAAGTTCAGTTACCACTATAGAAGAGCCTATTATAGACAAATTCTCATTCCTCTTGATGTTCCTAGTATCTTAGTCTTAGGTACACCTTTGGTCAAGTTATAGGCTTTATTGTGCTCAGTATAAAAAAAGAGCCACAACCTTTAATGAGTTCAGTCATTTTATAGATATTTGTCTAATATTAATGTGACTACTGTTTTGCACATTATACTCATTTTTACCAAAAAAAAAAAAATTATTATGTCCACGATTATTATAACAACAAATAGTTTACATATGCAGTTCTAATAATTTTACAAAATAGAATAAATCTAGACATACAATCTTACTATGACTATATTTGGTGGAGCTGAAAAAATAAATGTTGTCTGGAATAGTATTTTTAGCTAAAAAGTTGAACTATAGATTGTTGTTATAGAAAACTATATTACACAAAAATTTTAATAATTAAAAAATTTTAACATAAAAAGTACCTCATTTACACAAATGTACAATACATAAACAGTTAAATATACATTACACAAATATATAAACACATAATTCCTATTTTCTAGATTCCATCAAATTAATTATAATTTAATTAGAAACATTATCAATCGCATTATAATGATTTTATTTTATAAAGATTATTATTTATAAATACTTTATTTATAAATATTTTTATCTTATAAATATTTAATTTTGTAAAAATTTAATTTTCTAAAGATTTTATCTATAAATATTTTTATTAATAAATATTATTTATAAAATTTTGATTTTATGAACTTTTGATTTTATGTAGTTTTAGTTTTCATTTTTAAAGGTTTTGAATTTTTTTTTTGGTAAGGTTTTTATTTTTTTTTTTCAAGGTTTTAATTTTTGTAAGGTTTTGATTTTTGTAAGGTTGTGATTTTTGTATGATTTTGATTTTTTATAAGGTTTTGATTTTGTTAAGGTTTTGATTTTATAAATTTATAATATAAAGTAAGAATTTATAAAACTCTATGCAAGAGATTTTAATGGCAAGATGGTGAAATGATAAGAATAAAAAGAAAAATTGGCAGGGTTTGCACCTTGACCTTCTCACTTGAGGAAGTGGACAACGGCTCCATTTGACTTTGCTTTTGCTTATAGCTTTTGCTGGTTGAAGAAGTTTGAGGGTGTTTGGATGCACAGCTTATGGCTAGGTTATTCTATTTATAATAAATAAGTTTTTATTAAAAAAATTACTAAGATAAAAATTATATGATTAAATTTATTGTTAACTATAATTAAAATATTTATTAGAAATATTATAAGAGTTTTGAATAATTTTTTAATTTATAAGAATTATTTTAAATTTTATTTTATTATAAATTATACTCAATTTGTCCATCATATGAATATAATATATATTATATTTTTTATACACTTAATGTCTATTTAAAATTTAATTATTCACCAATAAGCAAATAGTATTATGTATCACAAATATTTCATACAAGATATATTATTAATCATGTATCATATCAAATTAATATCCTATTATGGCATTAATTTAAACTTATATTAGATGAGCTCAATATAAACATATATTTAGATGAGCTCAAAATATGGCTAACATAAACTCAAATTTAAGCAACCAAATCTCTCTTTTCTTATATATATGATATTAAATCGGAATATAATAGTAAATATTAGGCCTAGTTATGGGCCATTCGAAGAATCAAACTCATAATCTTTCACATCTGACGTGAGAACAATACCATGGACCACATGTCCAAGGAGAAGTAAGATCTCTATCATTTTGTTTGACATCCTTCTTCAGTACTGATTACACGCGTTTCACAAAATCAATTATTAGTCAGATAATTTATTTAATGACAAGGTAAAATAAAAAAGTTAAATGAGCAAATGGATTGTGTAATCAGTACTGAACAAGGTTAGGAAAAGTATAAAGATTGAATCAAAAAGGGAGAAAATTTAAGAAATACAAAATTTTTAATTTATAAATTTTGATACAGGATAGCATAATACTTGCTTTAATTTAAAGATTGGCATGCATTATTCTGGTGTCATATAGAATTTCTTAAATTTTTTAAATAGAGTATGTACTTCTATTGATGAGCCTTTGGAGATTTAGATCTTTGCTCAGATGTATTATATATCATAATAGCATTCTTTTGAGAAATGTATTCTTTGTTAAATATCACGAAGTCGTTGGTCTCATTTGGCCTAGCTTCTAGGTTTGCTTATAGCCTTGAAGTCAGCAGAAATCAAGAAGCTGAGACGTTTGGCCCTTCAGCTTCTCTACTCCAACCCACAAATTAGCTGCTTCTCTGAGAAGTAGGGATGAAACTACTTCTTTGGCCCCCCACCTGCTTATGCTCAATAACTCTTATATGTAATAATAATTTTTTAATAGTATAACTCATAATATTTTTAATAAATATTTTAATTATAATTAACTATAAATTTGATCATATAATTTTTATCTTAATAATTTTTTAAGCATTTTTTCAACCAATACAGTATAAATGGTTCACAAACTGCACATCCCAAATACTTTTAAATTTTTTCAGTCAGTATTTTTTTCAATCAATACTTCTTCAACCAACGTAAGCTAAAACAGAAGCTAGGTAAAACACATCCGTTGTCTGCTGTATGAGGATTCTTGCAAATGAGTATTTCAACATCTTGTTTTCTTTTCAGAACGTACTCGTGATTCAACGTACTCGTGATTCAATAAATAAAGGAAGACGACAACGCTCCTATCATTATCTGCAACAAAAATTGTACGATAGTAACGAGGAAAAAAAGTTGTGGTTCCGATGCTGCAGATACACTTGTTCATACTTTCGGCTGAAGAATATACACTTGAAGCACTCCTCATTGAGCAGATTGTTCAGACTTGAGAGGCCGAGAGCCCTTTTTTTTTTTTTACTTTAAAATATTATTGGATTGGATTCATCTCAAATAGTAATGACACGGCAAACATTCCGTTTTCTGACCTCTAAAACATGTCCGCCAAGAGGTTCAATAAATCTTCATCAGCCTGCAGGTGCGCCGCCGTCGTGCTTTGTCCCAGATTCACGCCGGCGCATGACTGCGTGCTTTCCCCACCGAACCAGCTATCGTCGAATAGCAAATATTCGTCGCTCAAGTCCACAGGGGAATCGAGGATGATGTCTCCGGCCCAGACGTCCTCGCTGTCCTTTCCCAGAACGTCCAAATCCGGAACGCGGCCCGAGAAGTCGCCCTCGTGCTGCGGACTAGCCAACAGGTAGCCGTCTAGTTCGAGCGCCGAGACCGGAGAAGCGTCCCCGTGCGCGTCGCGCGTACTCGCCGCCGGCGCTGGTTCGTTGAACCCGACATCGTTCTGAACAATAGTAGCAGGAGCAGTTCTCGCTGAATCATTGCAGCGAGGTGATGAGCCCTCCGCTAATTCTGGACGCCTCGTCTCCTCCTTCCGGCTGCTGCGCTTGCTGCAGACTTGGTCCTTGTGTGGGCGCGCGTTCAGCTTCTTCTTCAGGACTGTGTTCCAGTAGTTCTTGATTTCATTGTCTGTTCGACCCGGTAATCTTCCAGCTATCAGCGACCACCTGCACCCAATTAAGCTTAGTATGCGAATCAAAATCAAAATTACGTCAATCTTCGACGCTAGCGTAAACAAATTAGCGACCTATTCCCCAAGAGATTATGCAGCCTGATGATGAGATCCTCTTCTTCATTGGATATGTTGCCCCTCTTGATGTCCGGCCGCAGATAGTTCAGCCAGCGAAGCCGGCAGCTCCTTGCACATCGATTTAGCCCTGAAAAAGTCAAACACCAGGGTAAAGGTGTAGAATTTTCCCGCTCTTGTTGCATGGAAAGATATAAACAACGGGAACGTATAGAATTGGTAAGCAGCAAGGCAAATTGAGACCTGCTCGTTTAGGGATCTTCCCCCATTTCCCTCCCCCATGAGCTCTGACGTAGTCTATGAGGATCTTGTCTTCAGAGGCACTCCATGAACCCCGGTTAATCCCCTGCTGAGGAAAGCAACAGGGGCTTCTACCCATGGCCTTGTGGTTGAAGCAGAAACTAACCCTACGATCAGCTGAACAGTAAACCTCCTGCCTATCTCTGAACAGTGTCTCCTGTGGAGCGCAGCTCGATCGCTTATATAGCGCACGCGGGCGCGGCGTGTCTCCTCTTAACCTTGGATGCCCTAAAAATAAAACTTAAAAATGAAACTTCCATGTTTTGAATTTAAAAAAGAAAATCATCAATCGCAATTGAAAGAAAAAAAATCGTTCCTTTGCTAGCTTTCATTAATTCCATTGGATGGAAACTTAGGTGAAATTATTCTGGCTCAAATTAATGTTCTCTTAATTATGCCCCCCAGCAGTTTGCCTAATTAAGGCCAATATGGGATTATAGTGCGGGGAAAAAATTTTCTATGTAAAGGGGCTACCAAGGATTTCTTTGACAGTGCCCTCTAGCATTTGAGTGCCAAATCTGAAGGCCTTTAGATTTTGCTAATCCTAAAAAATAGTTAGTCCTATTAATGCTATGTTACTTTTTGCAGTATTTATTTATAGAAGATATTTATTTCTATTAGATATTTATTTATAATAGATATTTATTTATAATAAATATTTATAATATATTTAAAAAAAGATTGTGGATACAGCCTATATGACCGTGGATATTAAAAAAAGATCATGGATATAGTCTGTATGTCGTGGATATTAAAAATAGATCGTAGATACAGCCTGCATAATAATTGATATTAGAAAAAGATCATGGATACAACTTGCATGATCGTGGGTATAGCCTGTATTATTATGGATATCGCCTGCATAATCATAGATATTAAAAAGAGTTTATGGATACAACCTGCATGATCGTGGATAAAACTTACATAATCGTGGATATTGAAAATAAGATCGTGGATATTAAAAAAAGTAACAGGGCGTTAATGGGGCTGACTGTTTTTAAGATTCGTAAAATTTGAGTGCTTCAAAATGTGTTACTCGAATTCTGAGGGCCACTGTCGAAAAAATCCTCGGTAGCCCCCTTGCCTAGGAAATTTTATGCGGCTAGTATAGTAGTTGTAGACTCAAAAACAATACTATTTACTATCAAAATATTGTAGATTGCTACTAGAAGGAGCATTATAAATATTATTAAATAGAAAACTATATAAAAATTAAAATAATAAAATAAATAAAATATTATAAATAATCACAGGTTAAGTTATAGATTACTACTGTTTATATATATATAAATATATAATACTTTACATAATTTTATATACTCTTATATACTTTTATATATTTTTATATAATCTTATAATACTTTTATATATTTTTATAATACTTTTATACTTTATATTAACAATTTTAAAAATATTAATTATATATATCCTAATATATAAAAGGAATTTGGATAATATATATAAGGAATTTATATAATATATAAAAGGAAGTTGGATTGTGTGGTTAGAGGAGAAAATAAAACATGGTAGGGTTCAAACCTATGTTAATTTATAGAATTTTGTTAACCAAAATTATAAAAATCAAAATTGAAATAAATTTTCTAAAAATTAAAATTTTATCGAACCGAATGTATCAAATTTTTTTCAATAAATTATTAAAAAATTAAATTATTAAAGGTTTAATTAATTATATGATGAGGAATTAGATTATTAGGTATTAGATAATAGATTTTAGATTTTTATAACTAGTTATACTCTAATAAAATTAAGATATAATACAATATAATATAATATTATATATATATATATTTAGTTTTTTGTTAAACTAAAAAAAATTAAAATCAAAATAAAAAATTAAATTTTACAAAACTTATTATCGAACTTGAAACCAAAACTTTTTTTTACTAAATCAAATTGATCAAAATTTTCAATAATCAATAAAAGCTGAATTAATCGAACAAAATACGCACCCGGTTGCAGCTGCCATTCTCACTGGCCTTTCAAGCCTCGCCCCCAGCGGCTGCTATGCGTTTCGCGTGCAACCAATAGCACCATTACGAGCAAAAATTCCACGCGTGGGCCCTAGGTCGAAAAGGCAAGATTATTCAAAGTACAAAACGACTGATTGCAATAAATTTATAACTATGACATTTGCTTGAATTGATAAGGACTTTAATTATTAATAATAAAATCTTAAAATTAAATTATGTGGTCGTTATTAGACGAAATAAAGTGTTTCTTTTTAGTGTTTTTTTTTTTTTGCAGAAATGCGGGTTTTGCACTGAGAAACAATGGAAAATGAATGAGTAGGTTCCAACTTGTTATTGCAGGCCGCTGTTCATGATTCAGTCGTACTGATTTTTGAGCATTAGTTGAAAGACTCATCTGATTCTAGTAATTGTACTATTCTGGATTCAGCTGACATCTTCAATCTTTTACTTCCTTGAGTGATTTGTTTTAACTCAAGTCAGATCGAACAAATTTTTTATTCGTTGAAGTTTTTTTTTCATGATCTCAACATGTCTGTTATCTGTTATTTTTTTTTAACAAGAAAAAAAAAAGCTAAACAGACAAAATCAGAAGGCACTTCACTAAATAGTAGCAACATAGCGTCACGTCGCAGTCGATCTGTAGTCGGACAGGATTTTGATTGATGCCATTAGCTGCTTTTGAGGCACGCCTAAATAAGAATCTTTAAGGGTGTCTTTGACGAAAAAATTGTAGCTACAGGATATCCAACCGCCGGCCAAAAAAGTTATGATACAGATTCGTGAAATAAAATCCTAGATTTCACGGTAGGATATTTAACTGCCGGCCAAAAAAGTTATAACACAGATTCGTGAAATGAAATCCTAGATTTCGTGAAATCTAAGGATGCGTGCTATTTCACGAAACTTTGTGTTATCATTTCGTGAAATGCCGTGAGACAACCGGATACCCTGCTGCCACTGTTCAGCAGTTGAGTACCCAACCGTGAAAATTTTTTCGTCTTTGACTCCATCGGAAGATTGTTGGTTCCTCTGGCGAAAATTTTCTAGGCATTCGTAGTGGGGACTCAGCGCCTAAACATATGTAAAAGTCAACCTCAATATCGCCGTCATTCCACCACGAGACAGGAACTTGCCGTTGATTATTTAATCACCCACCTTCCCCGATCGATCGACCCTTCAAAGCGTTCCCTTTCAGTCATCCTTGCAAATAGGAGTTCACTTGATTACGCATTTGAGGATTGCAGGCTTGTGGAGGACTCCTCTGCCACGATGAGCTTATTGAGCTCAGTTACTGTTGCTTTCCAAGTGTCAAACTCGTTACGTGTCGATAGAGTGAAGGTATAATTTGAGCTCAAAAAAATTCTATACTGTTTAGAACAAATACGCTATTGAGAGCGTGTTGAAGGTATAATTTGAGCTCAAAAAAAGGTTTGTTTTTTTAAGAGCAGGGGCAGGTCCAATGTTAAGTAGGTGAACAGTGGGTAAAAATTAATTTATTAATTACTGATTTGTCCATTATCAATTTATCTAATTACCAAATTGAAATACCAAAATTACTGATAAGTGATAAGTAATTTAGCCGTTGATTTGCCGGTGTTTTTTTTAGTAGTTTTGGTGTTGATTTAACCAGATCAGATCAAGTGAGGCAGAGATTAGGTCAGTATGAGGAGAGCGTGATAGAGGCGGAGTATCTCCTTGATGACGGTTGTGAGGTAGGGCAGCTATTGTGGCATTGGACCCATCGAGGATGGCATCATGGTCCACATGGCCACATGGCCCACCGCATTGTTCACCTCATAGACTCGGCAAATTTCCACCATAGTATATTGGCTAAGCTCTCTCCACCATGTCGGATGTGGTCTCTCTGCTACCCACACCCACCTTCAAAAAATAAAAAGCAACGCTATCCCACCGTGCTATCTACCTCTTCGGATACGATTAAAAATCTCCTAACCACTTGTAAAAATTGACCTGACTTCACTCAACACAAAATTAAACAGATTTAGATCAATCATAATCGTAGTCATAATCATATTTGAGTCATAAATAAATCAACTCATTTATAATACGAAAAAAATTATATATATATATATATATATATATATATATATACACACGAGCCCAATAGTCTAAATGTTTCCTAATCATTTTTTAACTTAGCTTTTGGCTACAGCATAAGCCCAAATGTTTATTAAATTTTAATATAATTTTTATTAATTTATTATTTATGTATAAAATATGAATCATAACTTTATAATCAGGTCGTATTGGGACAAGCAGATCGGGTTAATTAATGACTTATTTAATAAATGAGTTATTCGAGTCATATCGAATTGATCCAATTATATTTAGTTTGTGTTCGAGTTAGACAGTTTGACTCAAGTACTTAAACGAGTCGTGTTTAAGTTGTTCTAATCAGATCATGGGTCATAGTTGACACAACCTATTTTATAACCTGCTAATATGAATTACCAAGTCTACTAGGAGCCAGTCTATTGTGTTAGAGGTGGACTTTTTCCTTGCTAAAGAAGGGCATATTTTTTAATCTGTGATTAGTGTCTTCTTTGACTTGGGCAAGTATGTAGTATTTAATGGGCTGTTGCTGTTTATCAGCTGTACAAAGGAGAAGGATGCTTTTCTTGTCGCTTATTGTCACGCCCACATTTTCAGTAATATTTTTTTTTAATTGAGTCAACGCTTGACTCGAGTCCAACTGCGTCAACGCATGTATCATAACGGTTGAAACCGCCGGATTGGGCGTGACTGGCGGAGCCGATTCCCCGAACCAACTCCCAGCCCGACTGTGGACTCAACACGGATCGCTGCCGTTCCCACATGGTCTTAATCAACACTCGCGATTTACCAAGGACCGGTATCGCTGAACCGGACCGGGTTCACCCGAACCCAAACGGGACTCACTCCCGCGTTCGTCGGATCAAGCCGGCGCCCGACGATCGTGGACAATTATCAACCCAGTGTCGCACGCCGGTAACAGGAAAGGATCCGGTCGGCTCTTCACTCGCACACCGGCGAAGAGGCCGGACGACGCTCCGCAAGCTGCGTTACTCGTAGGTGACGAGGAAGCTTGCGGCCTCCTCGTCCTTCTCCCGCGTAGGCGAGAACGGTCGTAAGGAAAGTACGCCGGAAGGCCGGTTGCACGTGTCCGCCGAAGCACGCCGTGCGTTCGTTGGACTACTGAAGGGGCACGCAACCCACTCCTCGGCGCAGGGACCTGAGGGAAGTGGAGGAGGAACGTCCTCCGGCGGCGGGCATCGTTCGAAGAAGGCCTGACGGCCAAAGGGCAACAACCAACGGACGGCGGCTGGGGATGCAGGCGGACGGCGGCTGCTAACTGGAGGCACGCGCACATAGGCGAGGAAGGTCACCATGCTTCACCTTCTTGCTGACGACAAGAGCAGCGTCCGCCTCGCTGTGCCCGAGCGGACGACGCTCTGCTCCACACACCACACCGCACGCAAGCGGCGAAGACAGGCGGCCAGCCAAAGTAAACTCGCGCGCAGGCGAGGAACCCAGAGGGGTCTCGTTCGCACGCAGGCGAACGTCAAGTCCAGGATTTCACGCACGCAAGCGGCAGGAGCTCGGTCGACCAGAGAGAGGAAGGCCAACGCGCGGAGCCGAGAAAGGAGGGCGGCCAAAACAGAGGAGCACCGTCGGAGACGAAGGGGCGAAGTCGCCCGGGAGCCGCGAGCTCGACCGGGGAGAAAACACGCCGGAAAAGAAGCAGAGAGGCAGGGATGTACCTCGGCGATCTCTCAGGCCGCCGGCTCCTTCTTTCTGGTGAAGCGGATGCCGGTCGTGCCTTCCAAGGTGATCTGGCAGTGCTCCCGGCGAGGTTGGCGACAGCAACGACGTCGGGGTCAGAGACGACAGCGAAAAGGGGGACGGCGTTCTCCTAGGCATTCCACCACCCGCCCACACCACCGGAATTGCCTGGAGACATCGCCGACATTGGAGTCCGACTGAAATGCCAACCGGCCGGAGGAGAGGGGATTGAGGGAGACGCGCTGGTGAGCTTTCGTTCGCCACCGAAAAACTCGCGAGAGAGGACGACATCGACCGCTCTCCTCCTTTTTTTCTTTTGCCCCCGTCAACGCGAAATGTCGCGTCCGTCACCCAACTCCGCTGCCAACACGTCACATACCGTTTTCGCCACGCCACCCACGACGGATCCGGATTCGGGCGGCTCCCGATCTGATCCGCCAGGTGAACCAAAGGGCAGGGGCTGGGCTGGGCTAGCTGGGCCAGAATTGGGCCGCGCCCATTCCTGGGTCCATGGGTCTAACATTCTCCCCCTCCGGAGCGAGTCGCCGCCCTCGGCGATTCAAAGTACTGTCAGATCTCATCCTCGAACAGCCATAGTTCGGACGCCTTATACCATGTAGCTACTTCCAATGGAGAACCTTCCAATCGAACAAGAACCTCTGCTCGTCGGTTCATCCTGCTATTTCCCAAAACTCGGCGATCCAAGATCTTTCCACTCCTTTGGTCGAACTTCGTTCGAATAGTAGGAGGCACGCGAAGCGACTGTGACCGAGTTGGATCCCCTGGATCCTTATGAAAACCCATTTAAAAAGCTCACATGGACTGTCGGATGCAACTTCATCCTATCAGAGAGTTTCAGACGATACATCACTGAGTCAACCCGACTTGACACCTCGAAAGGTCTATCGTATCTCTATAAGACCCCGATATGCTGCCTTCGCAGATATCCCCTCCACATCTGCGGAATAAGTCAGAGAAGCACTAAGTCGCTCTGGGCGAACTCTTCATCCCGACGTCGACGATTCGCAAAATGCTGCGTTCGTCCAACCACAAACTCGAGACTGTCCCTAGCCTCCTAGAGCGACTCCACTCGCTCACTAGCTACCCGTAGGATCGCAATATTAACCAAAGTTAGGGATTGTGCCCAAAAGGGTCGTACACAATAGACGATGATCTGTGGAGATTATAGGCAAATTGCGCCAAATCGATCCACTTTACCCAATCCTTTGACTCGCAGTCACAACATAATAGAGGAAGTCCTTCACGAGGGTGTTCACCAACTCCAATTGTCCACCTACTATCAGCGGGTCGTACCCGACTTGGTCTGCTCAACAGACTTTCGATACTCCTTATCGATCACAACTGCTGTTTTTATCCTTGTAAGGAGATCTCCTTCTACTCTGGAGATCGCAAAGCAGACTAAGGCGTTAAGCCTTCTCAGTGCATTTGGCACTTTATTAGCCCTTTCAGGCTTGTGTTCCCACCGGAACTGGAATTCTGCTAGGAATTCCTACCATCTGATCAATTTGGCGGACAATCTCTTCCTAGTGGTGAGAATATGCATTCACTACCTTATCAATTTTCGCCACAAAGGCGATACCCAGGAGAAGGACTCTCCGTACGCAGAGTATCTCTGCTCCACCCATCCTGTACCAACACATCGTCTATCTTTTGATCCGAGGTGTCGGATCTCCTTGGCACAACCCTGCGGCTAAGGCGTTTGCCAACAAAGGGCACTCCCTTGGAGTCCCTCCTCTCTCCCTTCCTTGACTTCATACTTCTAAATGCACGGCACGAGGCAAGGGACATCCTCATCGTAGATCTGTATCTCATACAGATAAGGCAACACAGCTATCTCTGTCTCGACCGAAAGTTCGAGGTCAAAGATTGCTTCGTAGATTGGAAGATTCAGAATCTTCACATGGCAGCGACCCTGCCAACTGCCGGTTACGATATCCTTATCGTACGATACCCCGAAGGTCTCGATGTCTACGGTACCGACCGACCCCACTCGGTCCTCTAATGAAAATGTTTTAAGTCCAACACTCTTAGCCGTTCTCGACGAACCACTTTGTGTGACTTAACTCACACATGAAATTTCCCCACGAAATTTCCACGGAATTGTAGGGAGGGTTCTATAATTCCTACGATCGAATTGGATCACATAATTCTCAGAGAGATTCGTCCAACTAGGTAGCGCCTAAGTCTCCTCCTTTTCGAAGGCGTCCCATACCACCTCCGTCGAAGAGTAACTTAACTCGCCCCAATTATTCTTTTGTCCCTGAGTCTTCCCCTCATAAAGGCGTCCCCTTATGATGAGAAGCCCAGCTCGGACTGATTTCAAGGATTTTTCCTTGCTGTCCTCCCAAGCTTCCCCCACGTAGAGCAGTTTTAGAGTTTGCTAACTCTTCCTCATTTTATCTCCCTGAGTAGGAATTTTAAAGTCTATCAACTTTTCCTTAAATAGCAATTTTGAAGTCTGCTAACTTTCCTCAATTACCGTGGAGCAACGCACCCCTCCGAAATGGGAAGCTCCAGGACGTGTCCCACGTCTTCGCGCCTACCCCTACGACGCACGCGAACCCCATTGGTTAACGGGGTCGGATCCGGGTTTAGGCAGCGCCCGATCCCATACCCCGACCCGAATAACCGGAGCGCTCAAATAGGCTGTTAGCCGAGATGTGGGTTGTCGCACGGCAGTCTCTTGGCCGGAATCGGCCGTGGTCGATGCTATCGAAGCCGCCGTAGCACGCTTCAGCATCGCAACCTCTGCCCGAAATGCCTCTAGCTCCCTGGTGCGTCGAGTCATCCGAGCTACAAGACGCTCACACGAGTTGGAACGTGCAGTGTCCCGGCAACGGAACCAAGCTGTCACGCCCACGTTTACGGTAATATATTTTTTTAATTGAGTCAACGCTTGACTCGAGTCCAACTGCGTCAACGCAGGTATCCTAACAGTTGAAACCGCCGGATTGGGCGCGACTGGCAGAGCCGATTCCCCGAACCAACTCCCAGCCCGACTGTGGACTCAACACGGATCGCTACCGTTTCCACATGGTCTTAATCAACACTCGCGATTTACCAAGGACCGGTATCGCTGAACCGGACCGGGTTCACCTGAACCCAAACGGGACTCACTCCCACGTTCGTCGGATCAAGCCGGCGCCCGACGATCGTGGACAATTATCAACCCAGCGTCGCACGCCAGTAACAGGAAAGGATCCGGCCGGCTCCTCACTCGCACACCGGCGAAGAGGCCGGACGCGCTCCTTCTCGCGCGTAGGCGAGAACGGTCGTAAGGAAAGTACGCCCGAAGGACGGTTGCACGCGTCCGCCGAAGCACGCCGTGCGTTCGTTGGACTACTGAAGGGGCACGCAGCCCACTCCTCGGCGCAGGGACCTGAGGGAAGTGGAGGAGGAACGTCCTCCGGCGGCGGGCATCGTTCGAAGAAGGCCTGACGGCCAAAGGGCAACAACCAGCGGACGGCGGCTGGGGATGCAGGCGGACGGCGGCTGCTAACTGGAGGCACGCGCACGTAGGCGAGGAAGGTCACCATGCTTCACCTTCTTGCTGACGACGAGAGCAGCGTCCGCCTCGCTGTGCCCGAGCGGACGACGCTCTGCTCCACACACCACACCGCACGCAGGCGGCCGGCCAAAGTAAACTCGCGCGCAGGCGAGGAACCCAGAGGGGTCTCGTTCGCACGCAGGCGAACGCCGAGTCCAGGATTTCACGCACGCAAGCGGCCGGAGCTCGGTCGACCAGAGAGAGGAAGGCCAGCGCGCGGAGCCGAGAAAGGAGGGCGGCCAAAACAGAGGAGCACCGTCGGAGACGAAGGGGCGAAGTCGCCCGGGAGCCGCGAGCTCGACCGGGGAGAAAACACGCCGGAAAAGAAGCAGAGAGGCAGGGATGTACCTCGGCGATCTCTCAGGCCGCCGGCTCCTTCTTTCCGGTGAAGCGGATGCCGGTCGTGCCTTCCAAGGCAATCTGGCAGTGCTCCCGGCGAGGTTGGCGACGGCGACGACGTCGGGGTCGGAGACGACAGCGAAAAGGGGGACGGCGTTCTCCTAGGCATTCCACCACCCGCCCACACCACCGGAATTGCCTGGAGACATCGCCGACATTGGAGTCCGACTGAAATGCCAACCGGCCGGAGGAGAGGGGATTGAGGGAGACGCGCCGGTGAGCTTTCGTCCGCCACCGAAAAACTCGCGAGAGAGAGGACGACATCGTCCGCTCTCCTCCTTTTTACTTTTGCCCCCGTCAACGCGAAATGTCGCGTCCGTCACCCAACTCCGCTGCCAACACGTCACATACCGTTTTCACCACGCCACCCACGACGTAAATCGCCCGTTGCGATTTACAGATCTGGATCCGGATTCGGGCGGCTCCCGATCCGATCCGCCAGGTGAACCAAAGGGAAGGGGCTGGGCTGGGCTAGCTGGGCCGGATTTGGGCCGCGCCCATTCCTGGTTCCATGGGTCTAACACTTATTGTCAGGCCAAAATTAAGCTAAGTTAGCTTAATTACCAATTCAGCGCCGCGTCAGCCAGTCAACGCCCCAATTGTAAAATTTCTTTCGGCGAGGACTTTGACCGGACGCCTCGAAGCGAACGCGCGTCGCGTTCACTTTCTTCGCGTCGTCTCGCTCGCGTGCGTCGAGCGCTCGCCGCCCGCCGGGATCGCTGTCGGCTCGGACGTCACCGGAAAGAGCCTGCCGGCAGGGAAGGGGACTGCTCGCGCCCCTTTGTCCCTCAGCCGTCCACGTCGGAGCCACCTCTGGACTCCGGAAACCTAGTCGATCAAAGGTGGGGAGACTACCGGAGAACTCGGAAATCGGCGCCGGAAACACCACGCTAACAGGGGAATTTGAAGGGGAAAGTTTCACTGATTATTTTCTCTCTACATCAGCTACCTAAAACCCCTCCCTATTCACAGATCTCTCCGCTCAACTCTCCCTCTTCGTCCGATCTCGCGCCGCCGGAGTTCTCGCCGGGGACCTCGCCAAAACCACCGCCTGAGGGGAGGAGGAAAGCTCGATCGTGGCTCAACCCACGTGGGAGCTCGCCAGGTAGAGGTCGCGCGTGGAGTCGCCGCCGAAGCTTTCTCTCCTGGAGGAATGATCGCGTGCCTGGAAAAACTCTTCTTTTTTCTCACGCCGTCGCTTCCCTTTTTCCTCTGCTCTCCCGCCTGCGAGGACCTGCTACCCGACAACCACCACACCTCTGCACGGACGAGACGCGAGCAGGCCAACCACCGCTGCCTACCCCCATCGCGCCACTGGACTCCTTCGCGCCTCCGCCCGCTTCGTCGTCGAGGCTGGATTGGGTCGCACCTCCGCGCGTCCGGCACCAGAATCCGCCTCCCGCAGACCCGCTCAAGGGGAGAACGACCGGGCCTTGGGCCGCAGGGCAAGCCCAAATGCCTCCAAGCCCGGCCAGAGCTGCTAGGGTGTCTCCCCCGACTAGGGATGGCAACGGGGCGGGTCGGGGTCGGGTTTTGCCATCCTCGACCCGACCTCGAGTTCCCCGAACCCGTCCCCGAACCCGACCCCGAACCCGACGGGTTTAGAAAACCCTGCCCCACACCCGACCCCGCGGGGAAACCCGACCCCGCCCGACCTAAAAAATAAATATATATTATAAATAATATTTTAAAATTAATTAGCATTCTTTATTCATAATATATAAATAAATAAATATTTTACATAAACTATATCATCATTTCTATATAAATTATTAAAATTTAGTAACTAGGTTATAACTTATAAGGGGTAAATTTGTTATTTTAATAGTCAGGGCGGGTTCGGGGTCGGGTTCGGGGCGGGTACCTAAATTCCCATACCCGACCCCGACCCGACTATACCCCAGTCGGGTTTTCCTCGAACCCGACCCGACCCGACCCCCAGTCAACTCGGGTTTTCCCCGTTGACTTCGGGTCGGGTCGGGTCGGGGATGGGATTTTTTGCCATCCCTACCCCCGACCGAGCTGGACATCGTCCTCGCCGTCCACCGTCCTCTGCGCCCACCGCCTCTCCCGCGGCTGATCCAGGACTCTGCCTCTCTCAGCATCGTTTCCGCCATGCGCGCCATCATCTCTCGCTGACCACCGGCAATGGGTGATTGCACTGGGGAGATGGAGAAACTCTCCTGCACCCACGCGGGATCCATCGCCCGCTGCATCTCCCGCGTGCCATAAGCCGGGCTCGTCACCACCATCGCACTGATAGTCGCCGGGGAGGTATCGGCCTCGCCGACCGACTCGCATGCTGCTATCGCCGAGATCCGCTCTCAGCTCGAACAATCCCGCATCCGGTGCGGACCCTGGCATAGGAAGTACACCAGTGGTCTCGGTCGCTGCTCCAGACCTCTCTCTACAGGTCGAGCAGGCTCCTGTCGCGGCTAGGGACGCGCCGGCTGGCCTCCGCATTGCCGGGGAAGGTGTCGCGCCCGTGGTGGCGCTCTCACCCTCGTCGGAGAGCCGCCCTTCGGGGGCGACGTCGAAGCCCTCGGTGAAGTCGGCCTCGATGCCCTCGTGTCCACCAGTCCCTTGGCCACCGCCGCAGCCTCTCTCCAGTCCCGTGGGGAGTGTCGCCGGACCTTTGCCTCGGCCCACGGCTGCAAGTGTCGGAGGAATGTGTGTCATCGGTGCGCCTCCGACATATCCGGGATCTCCAGCATCAGCGCCGAGTACGCCCGCACGTACTCCTGGATGGTGCCGATGTGCCAGAGCTCGTCCACCGTGTCCCTCGCCTGGTCCACCGAGTTCCCCAGAAGGAATTGCAGCTCCTCCAGGAACACATCCCAGGTCCACGCCGCAGCTCCCGACGTCAATCCAGCTGTGGTCCGCCGCCACGACTTCACGTCGGCCGTCAAATAGGTGGTGCACACCTACACGCGCTCGTCGTCCAGGATGCGGCTGGAGGTGAAGAAGGACTCCATATCCCATATGAAGTTCTCCAGCACCCTCGCCAATTGTACTCCTCCGAACGTCGACGGCTCGGGAATCCGCAGCTTCAGCTTAGGGGCCGCCTGCCCTGTCGCCGTCGCCGAAGTGGGACTCCCACCCTGCGTCTGTGTCTACGCAAGCGCCATGCGCAGCACGACGATCTCGGCCTGCATCTGCTACTGCGCTACCTGCGCCTGCTATAGCAGCGCCGAGAATCCGGCCACCTGATTCGCGAGCGTTGCCATGCTCACCACCGCCTCCTGCAAGGTTAGGATCTGGAGCCGCTGCTCCTCCGCCCGCAGCTGTAGGTCCTCCACCTGAGGAGGCAGTGCGGTCTCCAACTTGCCGGAGACGCCAATCAACCCCTCCAGCCGCGCCACACGGTCGGCCAGGGAACTCATCTCGTCCCGCTCCTGGAGTCGCAGAGACCGTCGGGGAGCACTCGCCGCTGCCAGTCTCACCACCCGATCACTGGAATCCACCTCCGCCTCGCCTCTGATACCAAATGTCAGGCCAAAATTAAGCTAAGCTAGCTTAATTACCCAAATCAACGCCGCGTCAGCCAGTCAACGCCCCAATTCTAAAATTTCTTTCGACGTGGACTTTGACCGGACGCCTCGAAGCGAACGCATGTCGTGTTCACTTTCTTCGCGTCGTCTCGCTCGTGTGCATCAAGCGCTCGCCGCCCGCCGGGGTCACTGTCGGCTCGGACGTCGCCGGAAAGGGCCTGCCGGCAGGGAAGGGGACTGTTCGCGTCCCTTTGTCCCTCAGCCTTCCACGTCGGCGCCGCTTCTAAATGCCGGAAACCTAGTCGATCGGAGGTGGGGAGGACGATTGGAGAACTCAAAAATCGGCGCCGGAAACACCACGCTAACAGGGGAGTTGGTAGGTGATATGATGTCATGTTATATATACACATGAGAGCTGGATATCTAGCGATAGATAGTCCAGTATACCTCGGATACTGCCTGTGATATTTATGTCTGAGACGCTGTGTGATCGTCTCCTTGTGTTTCACCGAGAGAGTCCGATGTTATGGGCTTGAGGTTTTGGATGGTTATCAGCCTAGTGAGGGGTTGATTGAAGTGTAGGACGCTACACTAGCGGACTGTCGACGGACAGTCGTCTCTACCATTCGGGGAGCCATCGGTAGGGACCACTCTACCTTATAGAGTTGCAGGTCGTAGACCACTCTATGTTTATAGAGCTGAGGGTCGTGGACCAATGCTGTATTAGCTCCCAGTTTTTCTACCTGTGTATGTTGACACGTATAGCGATACGTATTTGAGATTTGATTATACTCTATATGGGTCATGTAGAGTCTTGGTTGTAGTTCTGGTAAAACTTTATATCTGATCATGCACCATACAACTTGTGATATCCCTACTTAGCCTCCGGCTAACCCCCTTTGATTTGCCTCCAAGTTTTGGCGTGGCTCCTTCTGGAGCGGATTAGATAGATAGTCTGTGACCACCAGTCTGGGTGGGTTTGAGTTGCATATAAGTCAAGTTTTGTATGTTATTATGTTCTGTCGTATCAGTCTTGTGACCGTTGCGCCGGTCTTGTTATCTGTTGGCCTGTCGACCGCTGTGTCGGTCGTATTACCTGTTGGACTTATTGACCGCTGCGCCGGTCTCGTTATCTGTCTAGTCTGTCGACCGCTGCGCCGGTCGCGTTGTTGGTTCTGTTGACCGTTGTGCCGGTCTTGTATCTGTCTGTGGTTTGACTTATGGATATTCGTGGCCGGGTTGACCTTTATTATAATATGTTATTCTGTCCTGTACCTCTTGGGTTCTATGCTATCTTGTCAGGTACAGTTGTTGTTGTGTCCCGAGGGCCGAGATTCTCGGCGTGGATCCCGGGTGGCATGGGGGGCGTAACAGAATAGGTTCCACTTTGTTATTGCAGGCCGCTGTTCATGATTCAGTCGTACTTATTTTTGAGCATTAGTTGAAAGACTCATCTGATTCTAGTAATTGTACTATTCTGGAATCAGCTGACATCTTCAATCTTTTATTTCCTTGAGTGATTTGTTTTAACTCAAGTTAGATCGAACAAATTTTTTATTCGTTGAAGTTTTTTTTTTCTGATGATCTCAACATGTCTGTTATCTGTTATTTTTTTTTTAACAAGAAAAAAAAAGCAAAACAGGTAAAATCAGAAGGCACTTCACTAAATAGTAGCAACATAGCGTCACGTCGCTGTGGATTTTTAGTCTGCACAGGATTTTGATTGATGCCATTAGCTACTTTTGAGGGCTTTTTTGTTTTTTTTTTTTTAAAAAAAAACCTCAATCTTTAACCTAACCGACGTGGCCCGTTTGGCGTTTGGCGAAGTAATTTCGCAGCGTTTGACTCCGACGGAAGATTCTTGGTTCCCCAGGTGAAAATTTTCTAGGCATACGTAATGGGGACTCAGCCATAAGATTTATGGCCCTCATTAATAGTCATACTAATATTGTATTTATGACCTTAATAATGGCTATATATCTTTAACGCTAATATTTATGGCCCTCATTAATGGTCATACTAATGTCATATTTATGACCTTAATAATAGCTCTATTTTTAACGTTAAAATTAATTACCTGCATTTATGGTTTGTTTTAAATTCTAACATTAATAGTGAAATTAATGCCATCAATATCATTTATGTAACTAGACGTTACGTTTTAAAAGTAACGGATGTATAAATTGGTCCTCTCTCTATCTCTATAAATATGCAAGAAAGTTAAGTCTTTTCTATTGAGACTTGTATTGGAAGAGAGATCAAGCGAAAGAAACTGATTATTGGAGATATGAGAATTCTTCTGTTTTCTTCAATCATGACATCTTCCGCATCAGGTACATGTTTATGTTATCGTTTATTGTGAATATTATTTATTCGAAGATCCGAAAAATTATGAATGTCAATATCATGAAGTTATTCTTATGTTTTTCGTGATGTTGATTTTACGAACTTATGATGATCTTAAGAACTTACATATGGTATCAGAGCATCGTTATAGAATAAATAATCAATCCAAATAATTATTTTTTATGAATTTTGCGTATGTGTTTTTTACAACATGATTCATGCAAATCAAAGTTATGTTTCACAAATATGTTTTGATTTATGGTTTTCGTAAGACTCATTGTAAATCAAGATTTACTGTTTTATGTTTCTTGGCATCATAAAGAAATAAGGAATTTTTATTTATTTGATGTTTGTGACAATTAAGTAAATAAAGAAAAGAAATTTTTGATATCGCCTGAGTAATGAATTAATATTTTATTGTTTCGATGGCGATTTTAGTACTTTGCTTAATTAATTAATTGCTGAGTCAACTTTCCTTTATGCTTATTTGGAAAGTTAATTACTGTTCCTTTTATGATTTAAGTATGTACGACTTTACTTGCTCATGGCTAATTGTGTGTTACATATAAAGAAGCTTTCTATTATACATGAGGTTAATATCTTATGAATAATTAATTTACAAAGATATATATATAGATCTATATTATGTAAAACTTTAGATCTGTATATTTTCCTTCACATGTAGTGAATG
This sequence comes from Costus lasius, assembly GCA_027563935.2. Lineage (NCBI taxonomy): Eukaryota > Viridiplantae > Streptophyta > Magnoliopsida > Zingiberales > Costaceae > Costus > Costus lasius. The sequence continues at coordinate 98,073,317 of CM050454.1, forward strand.
GATATGAATGTTAATAGTTTGTTTGTCACCAAAGTGACCAAACTAATTAAGTGATTTATTTTAATAATAAGTGTTAATCACCAAAGTGGTCATTTATTATAAAATATAATATTAACGTCTTGTAATAATAAATGTTAGTCACCAAAGTGACCATTTATTATTAAAGATAATAAGTTTTGGTTTATTTATATAAACCATTATTACATATATATTTATTAGTGTGAATTTTGATTTTACCCAACGGTAAATCAATCTTATGTAGCTAATAAATATAATTAAAGAAAATTAATGGTTTATTGTTAAATATAATTATACATCCAAAGATGCTAATTATATTTGACAATGTTTATGAGAAAGTTTCAAAGCTTTAATGATGATAAATATATTGTTAGGTTTACACAAAAGAAACCTATAATATATTTTGAAGTTATAAATATCTGAATCCATAATTGATTGAGCATTTTATGTTTGTGCAGGTATTTCTCTTCATTCGCATGCTTCTTCTGTTACTATGTTCAATAGTTTGAACTTTTTTGAACGGTGTGAACAAGTCAATTTTCGCTTAGGTGTTTTAGATCTTGACTTAGCACTATTAGAAGAATAACCTACTGCCATTATTGATAGGAGCAGTGAGGAAGAAAAGTCAAACTATAAAGCATGGGAAAGATCTAATAGATTATGTCTTAGCTTTATCCGAATGACGACTGCCAACAACATTAAGACTACTATTCCACAAATTGAGACTGCTAAAGAGTATTTTAAACTTGTGGAAGAACGTTTCCGTTCTGCGGATAAATCTCTTGCTGGTACATTAATGGCTGAACTCACGACCATGAAGTATGATGGGTTCCGTAGTATGTAGCAACATGTCCTAAAGATGACTAATATTGCAGCAAAATTAAGAACCCTAGGAATGACAATTGATGATTCATTCTTAGTGCAATTCATAATGAACTTGTTGCCTTCTAAGTATGGGCCTTTTCAAATTAACTATAACACTATAAAGGACAAGTGGAATGTTAATGAATTGGCCAGTATGCTTACTCAAGAAGAAACAAGACTTAAGAAGCAAGGAGTTCATTCAATTAATCTTATGGGTCAAGGAGCAAGTAAGCCAAAGGCCAAGAAATTTAAGAAGAAAGCACCTGTTATAGTATCACAGGTTGCGAATGCAAATAAGAAGGAACAAAAAATAGATAAATGTCACTTCTGTAAAAGGGACATTATCAGAAAGATTGTCTGAAACGAAAAGCTTGGTTCGAAATGAAAGGAACTTATGACCTTTTTGTATGTTCTGAACTAAACTTAACTAAAGTTCCTTCTAATTCTTGGTGGCTTGATTCTGGTGCTACAATTCATGTTTCCAATATGATGCAGGGATTCCTTTCAATCCAAACCACAAACCCAATTGAGAACTTCTTACTTATGGGAAATCGAAAGAAGGTCTCAATTGAAGGCATGGGGACTTATAGATTGGTGTTAGACTCTGGCTATCAGTTGGATCTAATGCAAACTCTCTATGTACCTTCAATTTCTAGAAACTTAATTTCAGTTTCGAAAGTTGATGAATGTGGGTTTAATTTTAAGTTTGGACATGGATGTTTCAGTTTATTTAAACATAATTTCTGTATTGGCTCTAGAATTCTTATTGATGGTTTATATAAATTGAAACTGGATATCAATTTTTCTGAATCCCTATTTTATATTAATCATTCTATTGGATGTAAGCGTAGCATAATAAAAGAAAGTTCTACTTTCTTGTGGCATAAGCGTTTGGGTCATGTATCCAAAGAAAGATTAGAAAGATTAGTAAAAGATGAAATTCTTTCGAATTTAGATTTTACAGATCTTGATATATGTGTGGATTGCATTAAGGGAAAGCAAACCAAACATAACAAGAAAAATGCCACAAGAAGCACTCAGCTCCTTGAAATTATACATACTGATATATGTGCACCTTTGATACTCTATCCTTTAGTGGAGAGAAATATTTTATCACCTTTATAAATGATTTTTCACGGTATGGATATGTCTACTTGCTTAAAGAAAAATTTCAAGCTGTAAATGCTCTTGAAGTATTTATTAACGAGATTGAAAGACAATTAGATATGAAAGTGAAAATCATTAGGTATGATAGAGGTGGTGAGTATTAAGGTAGATATGATGAGTCAGGACAATGTCCTGGTCTATTTGCTAAACTTCTTAAAAAGCATGACATATGTGCTCAATACACTGTGCGAGGAACGCCTCAACAAAATGGTGTTGCTGAAAGGCATAATAGAACATTAATGGACATGGTTAGGAGTATGATGAGTAATTCCTCATTACCTAAAAGCTTGTGGATGTATGCACTTAAAACTGCTGTGTATTTGCTGAATAGGATTCCTAGTAAGGTGGTTCCCAAAACTCCTTTTGAGTTGTGGACCGGTAGGAAACCTAGTATGAGACATCTTCATATTTGGGGATGCCCAGCAGAAGCACGAGTTTATAATCCATATGAAAGAAAATTAGATTCTCAAACTGTTAGTGGTTACTTTATTGGTTACCTAGAGAAATCTAAAGGGTATAAGTTTTATTGTCTAAATCATAGTCCAAGAATTGTTGAAACAGCTAATGCCAAATTTATTAAAAATGGAAAAGTTAGTGGGAGTGCTAAAAGAAAAATTATGGATATTAATGAAATTAGAGTTGATGTTCCATCACTCATAAATGTGCCAATATCCATATCTACATCGAATGTTGCCCCAACATTGGAGAAACAAAATGATGTTGAGTAATATTTGAATGAAGCAGCACTTCATGAAGTAACTAACTTACACCCAACTGACATAAATGAACCACGTGGGATAGCTTTAAGTAAACCTGTAAGAATAAGGAGGTCAGCTATTCCTAATGACTATGTGGTTTATTTGCAGAAGTCAGAATTTGATTGTGGCATTAATAAAGATCCTGTTTCTTTTTCACAAGCCATAGAAAGTAAAGAGTCTGATAAATAGATTAATGCCATGAAAGATGAGTTAAAATCAATGGCACAAAATGATGTCTGGGATCTCGTTGATTTGCCAGAGGGTTGTAAACGAGTTGGATGTAAATGGGTCTTTAAGACCAAACATGATTTGAATGACAATATAGAACGATATAAAGCTAGACTTGTTGCCAAAGGTTATACTCAAAAGAATGACATAGATTATGTGGAGACATTTTCTTCTGTCTCAAAGAAAGACTCATTAAGAATAATTATGACACTTGTGGCTCAGTTTGATTTAGAGTTACACCAAATGGATGTGAAAACAGCCTTTCTAAATGGGGATCTTGAAGAAGAAGTTTATATGGATCAACTTGAAGGTTTTACCATTGAAGGAAAATGTCACATGGTATATAAACTTAAGAAATCAATATATGAACTAAAACAAGCTTCCCGCCAATGGTATATTAAGTTTAATGATACTATAATATCTTTCGATTTTCAAGAAAACACTGTTGATCGGTGTATATATCGAAAGATCAGTGGGAATAAGTTTATAATTTTAGTTCTATATGTTGATGATATTTTGCTTGCTACTAATGATTTGAGATTATTGTATGAGACTAAAGATTTTCTCTGTAAGAATTTTGAAATGAAAGATATGGGTGAGACATCCTATGTGATTGGAATTTCAATATTCCAGAATAGATCACAAAGATTAGTAGGATTGTCTCAGAAAGACTATATTAAGAAAATTCTTGAGAGATTTCATATGGATAAATGTTCTCTAGGTATTGTTCCAATCCAAAAGGGAGACAAATTTAGTCTTATGCAATGTCTAAATAATGATGTAGAATGAAAGGAAATGGAATCTATTCCATATTCTTCAGTAGTTGGCAGTTTAATGTATTTACAAACATGCACAAGACCTGACATTAGCTTTGCAGATGAAATACTTGTGAGATATCAAAGTAATCATGATATTGAACATTGGAAAGCTGCAAAGAAATTGATGAGGTATCTTCAAGTAACGAAAGACTATATGCTCATTTGCTCATTTATAGGAGATCTAATCCATTAGAAGTGATTGGATATTCGGATTCAGATTTTGCTGGATGCATTGACAGTAGAAAGTCAACGTTTGGTTATTTGTTCCTACTAGCAGGAGAAGCAATTTCATGAAAAAGTGCCAAACAATCTGTTATTGCTTCATCCACTATGGAGGCAGAGTTTGTAGCTTGCTTTGAGGCTACAATTCATGGATTATGGCTGCGAAACTTTATTTTAGGGTTGGGGGTTGTTGATACTATTTCTAAGCCGCTGAAAATTTATTGTGATAATTCAGCAGCAGTTTTCTTCTCCAAGAATGATAAATACTCTAGAGGTGCAAAACATATAGAGTTGAAATATTTTGCTATGAAAGAAGAAGTTCAGAAACAAAGAGTGTGTATTGAACACATTAAGACGGAACTTATGATTGCAGATCCTTTAACTAAAGGATTACAGCCAAAGACATTTAAAGAACATGTTCAAAGAATAGGTCTTGGTTGTAATAATGATGATTGATAGTGATTATGTAATAACACTCTTGAGCTCAATAAATGTTTCTGACCTTATTGTTAATTTTTCTTGTTCATTATGTTTGTGTACACCTAATGACATCGAACAAGAAAGATGAAATGTCTATGAGACACTAATGTGGACCATTATGTTTTTATATCTCTTATGATGTTTAACTTATTAAATTGCTAATGTTGTGGTATATGGAAGGAAGTATACGATGCTACAGTGTACGACCACCATAACTTGCATTATGTGAATTTATTAAGTTGAGGTATATTAAGTTAAGAATATTAATTGGATGTATGCGCGCTTAATGTTTTCACTATTAAATTATATGTTGGAATATCGGGCCAAGTGGGAGAATATAAGATTTATGACCCTCATTAATGGTCAACTAATGTCGTATTTATGACCTTAATAATGTCTATATATCTTTAATGTTAATATTTATGGCCCTCATTAATGGTCATACTAATGTCATATTATGACCTTAATAATGGCTCTATCTTTAACGTTAAAATTAATTACCTGCATTTATAGTTCGTTTTAAATTCTAACATTAATAGTAAAATTAATGTCATCAATATCATTTATGTAACGTGATAGACGTTACGTTTTAAAAGTAACGGATGTATTAATTGGTCCTCTCTCTATCTCTATAAATATGCAAGAAAGTTAAGTCTTTTCTATCGAGACTTGTATTAGAAGAGAGATCAAGCGAGAGAAACTGATTATTGGAGACCTAAGAATTCTTCTGCTTTCTTCGATCATGACGTCTTTAGCATCAGGTACATGTTTATGTTATCGTTTATTGTGAAGATTATCTATTCGAAGATCAAAAAAATTATGATTGTCAATATCATGATAATTATTCTTATGTTTTTCGTGATATTGATTTTACGAACTTATGTTGATCTTAAGAACTTACATCAGCGCCTTAATATATGTAAAAGTCAACCTCAGTGTCGCCGCCATTCCTCCATGAGATAGGAACTTGCCGTTGATTATTTAATCACCCACCTTCCCCGATCGATCGACCCTTCAAAGCATTCCCTTTCAGTCATCCCTGCAAATAGGAGTTCACTTGATTACGCATTTGAGGAATCCAGACGCATTTGAGAATTCCAGGCTTGTGGAGGACTCCTCTGCCACGATGAGCTTATTGAGCTCAGTTACTGTTGCTTTCCAAGTGTCAAACTCGTTGCGTGTCCGTTCCTTCACTCTATCATAGATATCAGATAGCAACTGTACTATCGATAGCAACTGTACAAATAATCAGAACAGTTTCCTCCATTAGAAGCGGACAATGACTCGCTGAGCGGCAGGGCAAGTACCTTGATTCCAAGTTGTGTTTACTTTCAGTTTCCTTTTCTACAAGTAGTTTCAGCTGAAAAATTCAGACTATCAATTTATCATCTGCCGCTGTTCAACTTTCTTTTCTGCTGCAGTTCGCTAATGCTGTGTTTAGTAGGAATGAAAGAAAATTAAAAGGAAAAGAAAGTAAGAAAGAAGGGAAAATAAAAAAGAAAGAAAATAATAACATTTTTCATCATTGTGTTTATTTAAAAGGAAAGAAAGTTAGAAAGATTGATAAACATAATATATTTTTTTATTTTTATGTCATTGACAACGATAAGAGGCGACAGTGAAATGGCGGCGATGATGAAGAGGCGACAATGACAATAGTGATGACGATGACAACGATAGCAATGACGACGGCGATGACAACGATGATGAAGAAGATTGCAAGAAATGCACGAAAGAGAGAGAGAAATAAAAAAGAAAAGGGTGAAAATAGGTATGAGAAGGGCAAATCCAACTTTCCATCTTATTTTTCGCCCAATTTGGGTAGAAAGCAAATAGAGCTATTTTCCCTCTCACTTTTCTTCTATTTTTCCTTCCTTATTTCCATCCGTCCTACTAAACATGATTTTATAGCTCTCCTTTCAACTTTCCGTCCATTCCCTCCTCCTTTCCTTCCTACTAAACACACTATAAATCTTCAACTTCAAGTGAGTATTTTGTGTATGTTTAGATTATCTATTTGGTTAATATCGTTTTGCTTTTTTTTATAAATATTACGTTAGAATCCCTTCATTATATATAGTTATAATATATAATAATTTGAGAAAAATTCTATACTGTTTAGAACAAATACTCTATTGAGAGCGTGTTGAAGGTATAATTTGAGCTCAAAAAAAGGTTTTTTTTTTAAGAGCAGGGGCAGGTCCAATGTTAAGTAGGTGAACAGTGGGTAAAAATTAATTTATTAATTACTAATTTATCGATTATCAATTTATCTAATTACCAAATTGAAATACCAAAATTACTGATAAGTGATAAGTAATTTACCCGTTGATTTGTCGGTGTTTTTTTTTAGTAGTTTTGGTGTTGATTTAACCACATCAGATCAAGTGAGGCAGAGATTAGGTCAGTATGAGGATTGAGGAGAGCGTGATAGAGGCGGAGTATCTCTGCCAGATTTTTGCGGAGCGGAGGGGCTCCACAAGTTTTGCGGAGGGTCCTTTATTTTTAATTAAAAAATATCTTTTTAAAATTTTTTTTTAGAAATACAACGTACATCAAGATCTATTCAATGATATATATATTGGGGTATTTTAAATCTTGTATACGTCTAAAATATTCTATACAAGATCACATATAAGATAAAAATAAATAATATTTTTATTTTATATATAATCTTGTATAAAATATTTTAGACATATATAAAATCTAAAATATACTAATATATGTATCACTGAATAAGTCTTGATGTATAATATATTTTTAAAAAAAATTAAAAAAAAATTAATTAAAAATTTACGGTGTGCCCCTCGGCAAAAATTTCCCCGAGTATCTCCTTGATGACGGCTGTGAGGTAGGGCAGCTTTTGTGGCATGGGACCCATCGAGGATGGCATCATGGCCCACCGCATTGTTCACCTCCTAGACTCGGCAAATTTGCACCATAGCATATTGGCTAAGCTCGCTCCACCATGTTGGATGTGGTCTGGGGCCGACACCCACCTTCCAAAAAAAAAAGCAACGCTATCCCACCATGCTATCTACCTCTTCGGATACGATTAAAAACCTCTCATCAACATAAAATTAGATAAATTTAGATCAAATTATAATCATGTTTGAATCATAAACAAATCAACTGATTTATGATACGGAAATAATTAAATTATATCAAATTGTAAACGAGTTGACCTACTTAATCCGATTATATTATATATATATATATATAGACCGACCTAATAGTCTAAATGCTTTCTAATCATTTTTTTACTTAGGGCTGTAGCATAAGCCCATAAGCCCAAATGTTTATTAAATTTTAATATAATTTTTATTAATTTATTATTTATATATAAAATATAAATGATAACTTTATAATCAGATTATATTGGGACAAACAGATCAAGTTAATTAATGATTTATTTAATAAATGATTATTCGAGTCATGTCGAATTGATCCAATTATATTTAGTTTGTGTTTGAGTTAAACAGTTTAACTAAATTACTTAACAGGTCATGTTTAAATTGACTTAATCAGATTATAGGTCATAGTTAACACGCCTATTTATAACCGGCTAATATGAATTAGCAAGTCTACTAGGAGCCAGTCTATTGTGTTAGAGGTGGACTTTTTCCTTTGTAAAGAAGGGCATTTTTTTTAATCTGATTAGTGTCTTCTTTGACTTGGGCAAGTATGTAGTATTTAATGGGCTGTTGCTGTTTATCAGCTATACAAAGAAGAAGGATGCTTTTCTTGTCGCTTATTGTCAGGCCAAAATTAAGCTAAGCTAGCTTAATTAGCTTAATTACCCAAATCAGCGCCGCGTCAGCCAGTCAACGCCCCAAGTCTAAAATTTCTTTCGGCGTGGACGGATGCCTCGAAGCGAACGCGCGTCGCGTTCACTTTCTTCGCGTCGTCTCGCTCGCGTGCGTCGAGCGCTCGCCGCCTGCCGGGGTCGCTGTCGACTCGGACGTCGCCGGAAAGAGCCTGCCGGCAGGGAAGGGGACTGCTCGCGCCCCTTTGTCCCTCAGCCGTCCACGTCGGCGCCGCCTCTGGACGCCGGAAACCTAGTCGATCGGAGGTGGGGAGGACGACCGGAGAACTCGGAAATCGGTGCTGGAAACACCACGCTAACAGGGGAATTTGAAGGGGAAAGTTTCACTGATTATTTTCTCTCTACATCAGCTACCTAAAACCCCTCCCTATTCACAGATCTCTCCGCTCAACTCTCCCTCTTCGTCCGATCTCGCGCTGCCGGAGTTCTCGCCGGGGACCTCGCCGAAACCACCGCCTGAGGGGAGGAGGAAAGCTCGATCGTGGCTCAACCCTCGTGGGAGCTCGCCAGGAAAGGGTCGCGCGTGGAGTCGCCGCCGAAGCTCTCTCTCCTGGAGGAATGATCGCGTGCCTGGAAAAACTCTTCTTTTTTCTCACGCCGTCGCTTCCCCTTTTTCCTCTGCTCTCCCGCCTGCGAGCACCTGGTACCCGACAGCCACCACACCTCTGCACGAACGAGACGCGAGCAGGCCAACCACCGCTGCCTACCCCCATCGCGTCGCTGGACTCCTTCGCGCCTCCGCGCGCTTCGTCGTAGAGGCTGGATCGGGTCGCGCCTCCGCGCGTCCGGCACCTGGATCCGCCTCCCGCAGACCCGATCAAGAGGAGAACGATCGGGCCTTGGGTTGCCGCCCAAGCCCAAATGCCTCCAAGCCCGGCCCAGAGCTGGGCGGGCGTAACACTTATCCTCCAGCTGTGAGTTTCCTGCCCTGAACCAGTGTAGTTACTTTAATGATTTTAGTTTACTGTTTAAAGATTTGCAATGCAACATTTGACTTACTCGTTTTCATCTAACTGTCCAAAAAAATTAATTTTGCCTCTTATTAGTGATTTAGTGTCTTCATGTACGTTTTAGCTGGGCATTTGTGCATAACAAACCTAGCAAGAGCAGGAAAACCTAATCAGAGATTCCCTGCATGACTGTGTTATATAAATCGAGTGGTAGTAACTACACAATCAAGACTTGGTGTCTATATTTTAACTTAAAACTATAAATTTCTCTTAATCTGAATATGAATCACGCTTACTTTTGTGAATCCTATATTCTGCTTAATTTCTTAGAATGTTTCATATGATACAACTAGAATTGATAGTTAAAGGTTGCTTATTCACTCTAGAGGTTCTTCTTGTCAAGAAACATTGCTAGTTCAACAAATATTTCCTTGTGAGAAAGTCTTGTCAAGAAACTTACCATTACGCTTATCACCAGAAGGATGAAATAAAGCGTCTGATACAACAAATACTAGTAGTCGGAGTTATTCAACCTAGTTCGAGCCCTTACTTACGTCTAGTTATTCTTGTGAGAAAGAAATACAGTAGTTGAAAATTTTGAGTTGATTATCAAGCTCTTAACAATATTACGGTTCCAGAAAAGTATTCAATACCTATGGAGGTGAGTTGCGTGAGGTTAAGTTTTTTTTTTTTTAAAGATCGACTTACACTCGGGATATCATCAAATAAGAGTTAGGACTGAGGACATACGTGAAATGGCCTTTCGTACTCACTCAAGACAGTATGAATTCTGTGTCATGCCATTTGACCTATGGAATGCTCTAACGACTTTTTAGGCAGTGTTGAATGAGGCTTTTGACCTTATCTGCTCAAGTTCATTTTAGTATTTTTTTTCACGATATTCTAGTGTATAGCACTTCATGGGAGCTACAATATATACGAAAATATTCAAGAAAAAGAATTCTCAAAGAGACAAAGATAGCTTTTTCCTAATTAAATTTCTCAATAAAAAGAAAAAGCTAATGGGAATGGATTTCTTAGTGGTATAGAGTAGCTTATGCTTCCATCTTTAACAAAATATCTTTGTCTCCGCCTTTTAGATTTTGATCCTTCTCAATCATATCTACAAGTCTACAGTCGTGGAATTGAACAATGCTCGAGCATGATGCAACGGTATGGCCATTCACCTTTCAGAAAAATATCATGTGGCAAATTGGCAACACGTTGAGGAATCTAAAATTTTAAAGAAACCCCCAAAAATTCATGCATAGAAACTTCGTCAGTTTCTTTTTCTTTCGCTCACCTCAATACGTGGATATATACTACAGGAATAAAATAGCAGATGCAAACTAATAAACCTGCAGACCACATTCGATCCTCTATTCACAATTAAGACGAAAACAATGGAGCTGTTCACATGCGCACCAGAGCCATTAAAGTATTGAACTATGGAAAAAAGACTCGCGGGAAAAAATTATAGTCATAAGTGATAACTGATAATGTAAAGTAAAGGAAGTATATAACCATTATAACAGATATTTGCTTGATTGAGGTTGGTGCCCGATAAATTGAACCGGCGAAAAAGGCGATTTCGTCGTTCCCAAAGATGAACCCGTTTTCGTCTATCATCATCAGGATGAAATCATCAAGAAAAACGTGAGTAACATTGGAACATTAAAGATTAAAGACTTTTGGGCCTGAATCGTTGGTGGAAAACCATCCCGATAGATCCTAGCCTGCCCTTTACCGATCGAACAGGAGGCAATATCCATGCCGAAGGCTTGCAACAGATCGGTTAGAATGCAAATAAATTTACGGATAAGGAAACCGAGAAGAAGAAAAGGATAATCTATAGGCGTTGCCGCTGGAGTTGGCGGCATTGAAAGCTTCCTGCTCGATGAGGCGAAATCGATCGTCTGGATCACGGCGTCCAGCGTCTGCTGCGACGGTGGCGATCTGTTGCGGGAGATGGCATCCGAGATCTCGGTCATCGCCCGCGCGGGGCTTGGAATCTTCTACAATTTAAGTGGTAGGGTTTAGTGCGATCGGATCATGATGAGAGACAGGAATGGCCGATTTCCCCCTTTTATAGTAACGGAATCTTACTCAATTTTAAAAAATAAATTAATCTTTGTAATTTTCTATATTTTTAAAAAATATAAAGAGTAATTTATATTATTATTATTATTATTTAAAAAAAACAGAGTCCTTTAAATCCAAGTGCTTATCTTCCATTTATATTCCGGATCTCGAATCCCCATCGCTCACTTGCAAGTTGCAAACGCAAAGCCTACATAAGCCCAGAGTTTTTCTTCTTACTGCTCAGTACCAAATCCCCTCTTTTTTTCTCGCCTCCAATTTCTTCCGCGGAGGAACAAATCGAGATCAGCGATACGATCGACGACCACATACACATGGGAAGGCTTCCTCTTCTTGCACTAGTTGCTGTGATCGTCATCTTCATCTCTTTCCCTCAAGGTAAGGCACTACAGCTGAAGATGATTAGAAATTCGCTGCATGATGTTTGATTAGAAATTTACCCATCATCACTAGTCCTTAATTTCTTGCGGCGTGCAGGATCTGCAGCGAGAAGGATTCAGCTCATGAGGCATCATGAACTGCAAAAGGTTAATGGATCGATTGGCTTCTGCTGATGATGATGACCGTGGTTGTTGGTATTTTGCAATTGTTGATCCCGTTTCCTTATTCTTTTCAGAAGGATTCAATCTGGAGAGGAAGAGAGATGATGGAGATGGAGACGTTGGACTATCCGGAGCCGGGAGCAAATACGAACCCTAGAACCGGAGGATTCTTCGCTATTCCTCCACCTCCCTTCGATTAATTACAGGCTCAGCTCAATTCCCCAAGCACGAGAATTGGTGAAGCGGTAGAGTATGCCATGAATTAAGGTAGATCAATTTCTTTATTTCCTTTCTCTATTATCACACTTGAAGCGAAGCTGCGATGAATGTATTTAATAAATTAGTGTTATAAATAATAATGAGTTCTATATGGAATTTCATATTATCTACTTAATTCTTATTGGTAGTTTGTTACAATTTTTGAGCTATTATGTAGTGCCCCGGTCAAAAATAATATATAATTTATACAAGTCGAAAGAGGTCGTGCTAATAGAATTCTAACATTTTGAATTATTTTCATGTTTAAGTATATATGATAAATCTCAATTAAGCAAGTACTTCAACATGGTTGCTTTATAAAACCATTCGAACTGTACTAGAGCTCATCTTCGTTAATTTTTTTTTTTATATATTCCTTTCGTATGCAACTATTAAGGGAGTGGCATGAGGAATGCAATATTATTTTGTTTAGGCATATTATTAGTAATGCAAATTGTGACAAGATATTTTTTTTGCTGCATCATCATAAGTAACTAGAGTAGAAAGAGAACTATAACTACACGATCACCTAAGGTGTTAGGCCCTTGGATCATCGGGCCAAATTAGGCCCAAGCCCATGTTGCAAAGGGAGAAACGGAGCCCATTTCACCTGATCCCCTCGGTCAACAGGGGATTTTGACCATGCAACACGTTCCGCATTGGCATCGTCTCCCCTGCTGGAATCGGATGTGGAGCTGGGCGCTGTCGGCACGACATCTCCGGACGCGAGCGACGACAAGGGGGGCGGCGGCAATCTCGGACGTGGGCAGCGAGGTCAGCGCGTAGGAAGCGAACAATCGATGCCCTAATCGGGGGCGAAGGCGGCGTCAGCACGGAAGCTTGAAGGCAGCAGCTTCTCGCTATAAGAAGCCGACGGAAGTGGAGATCAAGGAGAAAAATCTTCATCAGCGTCCACCACAACAGAGAGAGCTTAGGAAATCTTTGTGAGTGGTCTTTGCTGGCGTCTGGGGCGACACTAGCGAGCGAGAGATTTCGGTGGAAGTTTGAGAGATTGTAACCGATGATCGGTGGATCACTAGTGAGGGAAGGATCGAGGGCAGTCGGCGACAAGGGTTGTCGGCGTTGAGGGGAGTTTTGTAACCATAGAGAGGAATAAACAAAGCTTTACCCATCTTTCTGAGTTATTCCCCTGTTTCTGCAATCGTCTCTGTCGTTTCCGTGGCGGCGACGAGCTTCGGCAGCAGGCAGCTGCTGAGACAGTGATGAAGCTGAAGGGAAGGGTGAGCCTTTCCCTGTCGGCACACTCAATCTCTTCGGCGATCTCTCGAGCACAGGCGGCGCTTAGACGTTGGAGACAACAACGCCGCGCAGCGCTCGTTCAAATAAAGCAGACGATGGTGTTTCGATTTTGAATGGGTCAAAATCAAATTCTCGAATTGGAGCAGTAACCGCGGCTGACGGGTGGTGATGTTGGCAGAGACGAGATTTCGAGTTCGAAATCAACGGCGGATTTCGATTGAACGGTTGACGTGGTGACGATGTCAGCAATCCAATTTTGAGCGGAGAAGGCGGCAAATTCACGAGTGAAATTTGGGTTGACGTCACACTGATTTCAGCGACCGAATTAAATCGGGTGACGTTGACTTGGGCAATTTTGACCAGAGGTAAAAATCAATTTAGGGTTTTCCGGATTTCTGATTTGGGGATAAATTTTGGACAGAAGTTAGGGTTTTCTAGTTTTTTTGGATTTGGGGGTGATTTTGCACCCGGAGACCTAGGGTTTCACACCGGTTTAGTGTTCCGCCGGAGGACCTTAGGCTGAGGCATGACAATTGATATCAGAGCCAGACTGTGGGCCCATAACCCATAGATCTTGGAGGAGACAACACGGTTGCTTAACCCGCAAAGATGAAGATCGGTCGGAAGTTTCAAAAGATCACGCATACAGCCAGAGGGTCATCAGAGGACGTGTGGCCCTGACAAAGGTAAAGCCAAGGTGACGGCTAAACCTGACGAGATGGTGAACCAGGGTGATCGCATCACGCAAATCGAGAAGGTGCTCGATCTGACTGGTGATGGGGACAACGCGGTGGTTCCCCAAGTTGGACATCTTCAGAGGACAGAGGTTACAAATTACTGCACTGCAGCAGACTCTGGAGAGTCTGATCGACTTGCCAGAGTAGATGACACGCATGAGAGAGGAGATACAGGTGGAGATCGTCGTACTGCGTTTGGCCCTAACGCAAGTATCACGATCGACAGCGACGGCGGAGCAGGAGGCTACTAAGCCGAAGGTACGTGTACCTGAGCCAGCGATGTTCCGGGGGGGGGGGGGGGGGGGGGGCGATCGTCCAGAGAGGTGGAGAATTTCATATGGGACATGGAGCAGTTATTCTCTGCGAGCAGTGTTCTAGAAAAAGATCGGGTGCGGGTATGCATCGCATATCTCACAGCTGACGCGAAACTTTAGTGGCGGACCAAAGTTAGCTCGACGTCGGGGGCTTCTAGTTGGCCTTGGGAGACCTTCCGTGAAGAACTACGGTGGCAGTTTCTTCCCAGAAACTCGGCGGATCAGGCTCATGGCAAAGTGGATCGACTGAGGCACACTGGGTCGATCCAGGAGTACGTCAGAGCATTCTCTGCACTGATGTTGGAGCTACCAGACATGGCGGAGGCAGACAGGAAGTACTTCTTCCTCCGGAACCTTCAACCATGGGCAGAGACAGAGGTCCGGCGACACTCACCACCAGATTGGACGGCGGCTGTGGCGGTGGCTGAGTCTTTGGTGGATAATCATAATTCCAGATTAGCACCACCAAGGAAATCTAGGTCAGCATCGAAGCGCAGCTCCCCGCCGAGAGCTAGAGTTCCAGAGAGGGGTAGACCCTTTCCTCGGCAGGACAAAGGTTCACCGGGACGACGAGAGCCACATCGTCCTGCGGGAAGGACGCATGTAGAATCGAAGCCACAGGGTTGCTTCCTGTGCGGCGGTTCTCACTGGATGAAGGATTGCCCCACGAGACAGAAGATTATGGCCTTCATCGCGCAGGAACCAGCTGAGGAAGCTAAAGTCAACACAGAGGAGGTAAGAGTCGGTGCGATCTAGGCAGCTCCGAACATTGCCACGGGGGCGCAGTAGTGTCGGATCGGGTTTATTGGGGCGATGGCTGCGAGAGATCCGCTTGTAACAGACATCGAGGGCGATGTCCAAATTGGACGGGGAAGAATTGTTAGGCCCTTAAATCATCGGGCCAAACCAGGCCCAAGTCCATGCTGCAAAGGGAGAAACGGAGCCCATTTCACCCGATTCCCTCGGTCAACAGGGGGATTTTGACCATGCAATGCGTTCTGTGTTGGTGTTGTCTTCCACGCTAGAATCGGACGCGGAGCTAGACACTGGCGGCGTGACATCTCCGGACGCGAGCGACGACAAGGGGGGCGGCGGCAATCTCGGACGTGGGCAACGGGGTCGGCGCATAGGAAGCGTACAATCGACGCCCTAATCGGGGCAAAGGCGGCGTCGACACGGAAGCTTGAAGGCAACAGCTTCTCGCTATAAGAAGCCAACAGAAGTGGAGATCAGGGAGAAAAATCTTCATCAACGTCCACCACAACAGAGAGCTTAGGGAAGCTTTGCAAGTGGTCTTTGCCGGCGTCTGGGGGACTTCGGCGAGCGAGAGATTTTGGTGGAAGTTTGAGAGATTGTAACCGGTGATCGGTGGATCACCGGCGAGGGAGGGACAAAGGGGAGTCGGTGTTGAGGGGAGTTTTGTAACCATAGAGAGGAATAAACAAAGCTTTCCCCATCTTCCCGAGTTCTTCCCCTGTTTCTACAATCGTCTTTGTCGTTTCCATGGCGGCGACGAGCTTCGGCACCAGGCGGCAGCTGAGACAGCGACGAAGCCGAAGGGAAGGGTGAGCCTTTCCCTGCCGGGACGCCCAATCTCTCCGGCGATCTCTCGAGCGCAGGCGACACTCGGACGTTGGAGACGACGACGCCGTGTAGTGCTCGTTCGAACAATGCAAACGACGGTGTTTCGATTTTGACTGGGTCAAAATCAAAATATTGAATTTGGTGTTTCGATTTTGACTGGGTCAATATCGAAATATCGAACAATGCAAACGACGCCTTACATTTTTTTTCTTCTCTTTTCCATGTTTAAGTTTTTCTTTTCTCAAATTTCTCAGTTTATTTTTATTTCTTTATATTAAGTAAATATGGGGGAGGGGAGGAGATTTTTTTTCCCTCTGCACTTTTAATTACTTCTCTTCCTTTTCCTGTCTTCTATTTCTTTTCGTTTTCTTTTCTCTTTAACCGGTAAATGGGGGAAGGAAGAAGATTTACATGGTATTTCTGGTGTATTTGGTGACCAAACTATAGTGTCTTGAGTCATCAAATTTCATGTCAATAGCTGTACATAAATACACCAAGATATGCTGTGGATAAAATTTGATGGTAGTTTTTTTTAGGCAAGTAGTTGATGAAGGCAGGAGTCATCCCCAGCCCTTGTTTCCAACAAGATCCTGAACTAATCTAATTACAAAGCATAAATGGACAATAAAGAATAGATAAAAATGTCTCACAGCTTCTTATTCAACAAAACTATGTGCAATGACATGGACAAAAGAGACTAAAAGAGCAATCGTCAAGGAATATATTACGCAAAGTATAAGCTAACTTTCAGATGATTGAATTCTTAACAACATTCAATGTATGTTCATCAGCATCAATGATCTAGAAATGCAACTGATCAAGGAAAAATTAGGGGACTCATGAATATAACATTGTATGGATAATTAAATTAGCTAGGCATGTCCACTTTACTTCTTTCGGGTGCAAAACTAAGCCTAAGGATACCAAATGGTACATTTACACTGTCCTGACAGAATGCAGTACCCAAGCAGATTATGCACGAGAAACTAGAGAGTGCGCATTGGCTGGCACCAACAGTATGCCACAAATCTATCCAAACTTCAGTATGGACGTTAATACATCAACCCTTGAATTTGGTTAGTGAGACTAGTCAATGATGCACAAATGCAAAACGTAGCTCGGACAGGAATTTTTCCCTTGTTTAGGCAAGTTGGTTAGGTCTAAAACATTAAACAGATAAAGGTTCCATTGGCATTGGAGGGTCCCAATCGGTCTCCATCCATACACAGGATTTACTGCTGATAGGATAAGTTGACAGAAGGAGCTTCCTTTTCTTCTCAACTGTATAGTTTCAAGGGCCGTGAAAGAATACCATATGAAGAATTAGTTGACATTGGAGGCAGAAAATACTTGCAGGGAGAAAATCCAAAGAAATGATTAGAAATGGCGTAGTAAATGCAGTGAAAGAACTGCAAGTGAGGACCCTCCTATCTACTGCCTCCATGTTTGATAAATGAGGAGCGCTTTGGATATTAAATTTATATAACCATCCAAGTAAAGAAGAATAGGTGCTCTTCCCTGAGAAATAAATAAAACTAACAATCCCTTCTTCCATCATTCATGATCTTCCATGGAACTAGTTGTCACTCTCAAGTGACTAATAAAGAACGTAAAAAGGGACTGGTAAATAGAATTTTTTTATAAAAATTTAATCCATTTTATATAGATTTAAAAGGCAAAATAAATTAACAATAACCACAAATATACACAAAATAACTATCCACTAACCTAAGAAACTGTGATATCCTTGTAGAAGAGGCAAAGATAACACAGTATATACACATTATACTTCACAAAAAAATGCATGTCTAAATTACATAACATTGCTACTTCTTATTTTATGTATGGATCATGCCAACAAGGCAATATCCACACAATAACTATCCATTAACCTAAGAAACTGAGATATCCTTGTAGAATATGCAAAAACAATACAGTATATACACATTATACTTCACAAAAAAATGCATGTCTAAATTACACAATATTGTTACTTATTTTATGCACAGATCATGCCAACTAGACAATCAAGAATTTAGCCTTAACAGTATATGCTACAAAAGCCCAACAAGATAGAACTAAACAACATTTTAACAATTGCCGAGCACTAAGCCCTGAACAAATCACCAAAATTTTCACTGCTGAGGAATGATAATCTAACTTGGGAATTAGAATACAAATGGCACCTCTTTCATGTTTTCATGTGCTAGGTCGTATCATGAAAGCATAGAAGTTAAGATAAGCTGCCAAGCCAACTTGAATTTTACAAGAAGCTAAAGGAGAAAGATCAAAAGCAGAAATCTCTATAAACATATGCCAGCAGCATACTAGAATGAGACAAATAAATTTTCTGATATCATTTATAATCAATTAAGTTGTCCTTGAAGCAGGCAGGTGTTGCCATCATTAAGCTTGATTTGACCTATGATATATAAGCGATTTATCATAACCATTCATCTAATTTCATTTTCTTGGATGGTGTTTTTTAGTTAAAAATTTAGATAATTTCTGTATACCTTAACTAGTTGCTGCTTTTATTCTCCGATCTCTCTAAGTTAAAAAAACCATGAACCATTAATTTGTCTTCTAAAATGCATATAGTGCCAACTTGTTAGATCAGGACAAGTACCTCCATCATATCAGATCTCCAGAGCCCTAAACACGTGTTACGTAATTCCAACATTCCCCATCATAGTTACGTAATTCTGAATAGATTTTACTAAAGGAAGCTTGCACACACTCATTTAATTACAAATAGCATCAATATTGAATAAATTCGACTAAAGGCACAACAAAAGAAAGCCATATGTCATTAGGGGTGTGCATTAATCGGTAATTACCGATTTTACTGAAGGTAAAGGTAAAATTCGGTAATGGTAATGGTAACAGTGATAAAATTTATGATATTTAGTATTCAGTAAACGGTAACGGTAAAAAACTTTTAGTTCGGTAAATTTACCAATTTACCGAATATATATTAAAAATATTTTTTTTAATTAATTTGATTTAAGGAATTAATATCTTGATAAACTTTTTTATTATTTTGAAAAATTAAGCATCACTTAGTAAAATAATTTATTGAATAAAATAATATCTTGATAAATATTAATCAGTTTATAATATTATTAGTAAATATTATTTATATTACAAAAATATATAACAATACAAAATCAGTAATTTACCTATTTTTACCAATTTACCGATCGGTAATTGTGTAATCGGTAACGATACTAGTAAAAAAAAAATTGATAAAATTGGTAATCGATAAATGGTAAATCAGTATTTACCGTTTGCTTACCTCTAGATGCCACCAATAAGAGTATGTAATCTCAAAGGAAGTGTACAAAATCAATATCAAGCAACTATGATTAAAAGCTCCACAATTAAATCAAAGTAGAGAAGCCTTCATGTTTCTCAATGAAAAATTGTAAAACTCCACATGAGGTTAAACTTCACGGTAAGCGATGCCTATTCCTCAGTAAGATGTGTGAAAAGCTTTGGGAAGCTACAAAACCTAATGAACGTCTGTATGATGCTCATATTAGAATGCACAACCAAACTTGACATCTAATGCCTAATGGCAAGATTTACATTGACTTGACTACAATGATGTGGAGTGATAGCAATGGCTTGTGCTACCTCTCATTAGGTAGGTTTAATCTTCACCAGCTTAGAATATGTTTGTCATCATTAATGTAAGCATGAAGTTCTTTCAGTCAATAGTATGTCATATCTCTAGTCCTTGCAGTTTTCTTAACTTAATCAAACCACTTTTTCAGCTTAGTATCAGAGCATAATTGCAAAGCACTCAAAGTCTTCTCTATTGCTTCCGCCAACCCCTCTTCTTCATCCACACCATTGCCTTCTCATGTGCACACATACGCAAACCCTTCCTTCTTCTATCAAACCTACCACTAGCTCTGCCTCCTCTTGGCAACCGCAGCCATCTCCCTCCTCTCATCTTCTTCCACTAACCTATCAATCCCCTCTCTACTCAAACAAAATTCTCTTTCCCTAACTATAAATCTCTTTCTTCTTCTTCCTTTCTTGTGAACCACATGAAACCCTCTAGCTCTCTCTAGTAACTCAAGTCCAATGTTTGAAATACCGGACCGAAATTTTCAGTTTGTACCAGTCCGAGACAAGACTGATACGAGGCCGGTTTCACTTGGCATATGTTGGTACGCATGAAATTACTATAGAACAGGGTCCAGCAACTACCCGGACCGAGCGGCCGGACAGGTTTTTAAAACCATGCTCAAGTCTAGTTCTCCTCTTAATACAAACAAATTGATACTTTGTTAGTTCACATGAGAAACTCTAAAAGCTTAATTTCCCAGCCTCCTAGATATGAACATGCAAACAAGGTTGTCAAATATGCATTCAGAGTCTTAAGAACTTCCAATTCTGTGACCTAAATTAAGCAAACCATTCCAGAACAAATATAAGATTTAAAATATATTAGGATTTTTCGATCCCACCGATCCTATTCGAACCTATGCTAATAGATGAAATGAGTTAATCTAATATGCTAAAAGCTCTAAATTGATATGAATTTCTCGGCCTTAATTGTCATCATTGTCTCATTCTTTGACTTGTATTCATCAACTTAATCTTGTTATCATCTACAACTATATTTATCAATTTTAACTATTTATCATAATCAACTTTATAATCTTTGTCAACTTTATTTAGCATCATCGTTATTATTACCATGTCTACCTTTATCTTCATTTATTGTTTCTAATTTCATTGTATACCTTTGTTGTATTTATCATTTATTAACTTGTCTCTATTATTATCACCTCATAAATATTCAATTTCATAGTTTTACACTATACAACAGATACATCTGAATAATAGTATAAAATATTATATATATATATAATTTAACCTTCGTGCATGATACTAGATAGATATATATTATTTTTTTATTACTTATTATAATATTTATCTTACTCTTAAGTCTAATTAGATGAATATATTTTTAAAAAAATATATATTTTAGGTGATTTGGTAGGATGTTACCATCCCGATCCAATGCTACATCCCAATCTAATAAAGCCGTCGTTCCTAGGTAGGATCTCAATTTTGACAACTTTAGATGCAAGATTTAATTCTTGGTAACATTCTAACCTTATTATTCTTACTTGGCTTCTACACATTCTCTCAGTTCCAGATCTTTAGAATTGGCTATTTCATATCTTATCCACTTCATTAACCAAGGTTGATGCTTAACTTAGCGTTTTTATTGCCTTGACTCCAACAAGTTCGACTAGATGTTGCAATCTGGACTAGGTTGGGGATTGCCCCTTATAGTCATTATTGTCATATCTAGCATCCATTTGATTGTTGTTTTCAGAAATTTGGACGTAAATTTCTTGCTCAAATTGTAGCATCTAGACCTCTACTGATTCTCTGTTGAGTGCTCCAAATGCTACTATTTCTATTTTCTAAAGCATAAACGACTTTACCAGTTAATCCCTGCTGCAGCTATTGTTACCCTACTTCGGTTGCCTCCAACCAGTTGAGTTATAGAACAGCTTCTTTGGCTTCTCTTAAGATTTGATTGCGGATCACTTGTTTTAGAAGTTTAAGCTATTAGGAAAGAGATCAATTTATACACATATAGAACGACAAGTGCAAATCATACATGCAAGATTTATTATCACAACTAAAATCTTCGCCAATTGACACCTCCAAAGAGATTAATTTCAATCAATATATTTACGATTTCACTAACCACACATATCTATTAAAATAACGAGCAGACAATTCATTAAGCAGTACTCTAGGCAGTAGGCACAGCGCACGACAATTCCAGGGAGCTAATTGTAGAAATAACAACTAATTTTTTCATTGGCAAGACAACTCTTTTTTCTTGATTCATCGCATATGAACTTTTAGATTAACTAAGGCAGGCATTTGTGCACACATCTAAACTTTAACTTTTCTTTCAAAAATAAAGGAAAAAAGGAAAAGGAATAGAACAACTCACATGTTGACATGCAACAAGTTATTTTCGACAGAGATCAATCACATCTCCATCAGCTGACTCAGGAAGTCCCCATCGCTGAGCTTGAGCATCGCGGGGAGCGGCATCCACGTCTGGTTTTCTACTAGCAAACGATGCCGGGGCTTAATCTTCCCTTCAAGGCTGAAGGAGAAGTACTGCGGGAAGTCCTTGAGCTCGGAGACATCTCTGCCCATGTGCTGGAGCAAAAACTCGACCTTGGGTTTGAAATTGTTCTCGATGCTGAAGGTGAGCAGGCCGGGCGAACGAAGCACCATGCTACGGGTATCCCGGTAGGAGAATCCGAGGCTGCGGAGGTAGTCAAGTTTGGGAAGGAGTGTCTCTTCGACGCTGGAGACGAGGAGAAGGGTAGTGCGGCAAGTGATGCGTCGACGGCCGGCGAAGCCGAGGCGGCGGAGGAAATGGAGTGCGGGGAGTAGCTGAGAGGGAACGCTGGAGACGAGAAGGCGGGGGCAGCGGTAAACAGCCTTTCGGAGGTCCGGGAATGGAATGGCAGCGGGGCCAAGGAGGAAGCTGAAAACAGGGATGAAGCCGGCGCTGGGTTCGCCGGTAAGGAGAGAGGGGTACATGGTGAAGACGCGGGCGACATCGGTGGTGAGGAGGCCGAAGGAGCGTAGGGCGTCGACGGAGGAGCGAAGAGTTGAGAGTGGGGCAGAGCGCAACGAGGGGTTGAGGGCGAGGGCACGGGAGGAGTCGAGCCCGAGGTCGTGCTCGAGGAAGAGGAGCTTCTCTCGGAAGCGGAGACCGGCGTCGGTGGCGGCGGATGGAGAGGTCAGGAGGGAGGGAGGAAGAGGGCGGAGGGGGATGAACTCGGTGGTGCGGAGGATGGGATTGGGGTATGGGTTTGGTGGCTTCTGATTGCGGGCGGGGAGATTGGAAGAAGAAGAGGAAGGAGAAGGAAGCGGAGGAGGTGTAGGTAGGAAGTGGAGGTGAGAGCGGATGATCATAATAGCATTCGTTACGGCAGGCGGTGAGACGAGAGCACCACCGCCGTACCGGAGAACGCTCAACGGCTCACCTTATCTGAGTCGAACTCCATCACTGGTTAGCAACAATCAGAAAATGATAAAAAGTTTAATATAATTAATTATAAATGAAATATTCTGCTTATAATTAATTATACATTGACAGCTCATATTAATAAATTGGTTTCTATAATTAATTATACATTGACAGCTCATATTAATAAATTGTGTTCAATTAGTACTCATCAGACACGGCTTATAGCCGTCCGATCAATCGGGGTTCTACGTGAACCGTCCAATCTGTGCAGCCCCTTTTCTGATCCCCAAGCCTCGTCTGGTTGTCAAATTCGCTCCTCCTTCCCGCTCGGTGACCACGCTTGTTTCTTCTTCTTCCTCGAGGGTTTCTTCGACCTCTGCGATCCCAGGCAGGGAGTCGGTGCTGTGCTCTGCTCCGTGATGCTGCTGCTGCAGTGGTTGCGCTGCCGACGCCATCCGCCTCAGAGGGGAGGATTGTTGGTGGTCTCGCTGGTGCTTCTTCTCCCGGCCTTATTCCCTTCGCTCTTCACCGCCCTCGGCCACGCCTCTCCGTCAATATTCTCGGTGAGCTCCCTTGTTTTCGTTAGTGCTGTCAAATAGCTCCGATCTTTTAGACTAGGATAGATTTTCATATCGATCGTTGCCCTCTTTATTTACCTCCGTCGTGAATAATGGTGCTGTGAGATGCTTGATTAGTAAAGCGTAGTAGATTGCCATTTTTGGAAACATCTATTGCATAATCCCCCGCTTACGATGTTGAAGTTAATGCTTCTTTGGAATGAAGCATGAATTCCTTTATCTTTACATCTTGACTACTAAATGAATCGAGAGAATAATCTTGAATGATAGCGAGTTAGGAGGGTGGGGCTGGAAGTCATACCCAAGGCTAAGACTCAAAGTCTTGTCGTGACTTATACTTAAAAATAGGCCTGTCCAATTGGTTCAACCCGAACCGAACCGAACCGATTGGACCGAAAACCGATTAAAGTTTTGTAATTTTTTTCAAACCAAACTGAACCGATATAAGTAAAAACTGTTTTGAACCGAACCGAATAAGTCCAGTTTGATTCGGTTCAAACTTATTAAAACCGAATTCTCAGGCGGTGAGTGATGTCTGCACTTGACTCACGAGTGACATTTGCGAGATTGCAAATGCCCAACGCTGATGTAGGTAGTCTCCTTCGTCGATGAGCGTCTGCTCAACGTCGCACGAAGGCAACATGAATAAGCAACATGACGTCGTGCGCCGGCAACGAGGAAGCCGGCCGACACCACGCTTGCACGCAGACGAGGATGCCAGGAGATGCCCAGCTCATGGCTTCACACATAGGCGACCAGAAACTGGTGGCATCACCACTCTCACACACAGGCGAGTCCAGAAGGGGGAGGATGCAGGCGAGGAAGAGGGTACCTGTTCGACGTCGGAGCCACCACGGCCAGCGTCATGCCAGGCCACATCGTTTGCCCTGTCGACAGCGAAGACGGCGAAGGCGCCTTGACTCAGCGAGCGACGTCTGCGAACGTCCAACACTGACATAGGCTGTCTCCTTTGTCGACGAGCGTTTACTCAACATCACATGAAGGCGACGGGACCAAGCGACACGACGTCGTGCGCCAGCGACGGGGAAGCCGGTCAACACCACGCTTGCACGCAAGCGAGGACGCCGGGAGAAGCCCAGCTAAAGGCTTTGCACATAGGTTGCTTCATCGCTGACTGCAAATCCTCCCCCTTGGACTCGCCTGCTTGCGACGGTGCGAGAGTGGTGACGCCACCGGTAGAGGGCAGAGGACGAGTCGGCCGCACTCGATTTGTGCCCTAGGGTATGAACTGATTAGGGAGAGCCGAACGGGGGAAAGGCGATGGAGGCGAATGGGGGAAATCAACACTCAATCGGTTCGGTTATGCTTTTCGATATTTTTTTAATATAAAATTCTCTAATTGATTCAGTTCAGTTTGTATAAGTTTTGAAAATAGAAAATCGAAAACTGAACTGATTTTATTTTAGTCCTAACCAAACCGAACCGAACCAATTAACTAAAAAATCGAACTGAACTGGCTAATTCGGTTCGTTCGTCGGGTTGAACTGAATAATGGACAGCCCTACTTGAAATTATGACTTGCAATCAATGAGCAATGCACGAAGGAATTCTATCCACCCTGGAGCCCCGTTGGTGACTGAAGGGATGGGAGGAAAGTAAAACAAAAGAGGCTGGAGGAAAGGAAAGCCCTAATCTTTTGGAAAAGAAAACAAGGATAGCCAGCGCCATGTTGGCGCATTGTGTGTCTGTATCCTGGAAGGAGTCCAGGTGGTGACATGATCCCTTTTACCATTGCTAGTGTTTGTATCCTAATCTATAAATCAGGTGGTGACCTTTCCTAATTCTATGTAATTTCTGTTGATGAAGTTTTATCTTTAACTTTGTTGATTGTGTGGAGTTCTACTAGTTTCTGTTGAATACTCTTCACTTTATGTTGTTATTAATTTGAAGTGGGAATTTATCGTCTAAGTGCCTCATTCTGTAATCGTGGATTTCACTAAATCAAGTGTTGTGTGACATCATTACACCTGGAGATCTGGTTTTCTTTATCTTGGACTTTCTGCTACAATTCCTAGTAAGATCCCCTACTGTTTTTAGATCTTATTTCTACACTCATAAATCATATGGGTCATTTGGCCCGTTATCAAGTGGTATCAGAGCTTGTCGTATGGCTGGTGGCCATCGCAAGGGAGTGACTGTTGGGGCCGAGCCCCATCGTGAAAGGGAGGTCCGCAATATTGAAATCACGGAGTTGCGATAGCAGGTTCAGCAATTGCAAGAACAGCTTAGCCAACTCCAACGAACTGAGGACGAACGGTCGCTATGATGGAGAGGATAGTGACAAGGAGAACAACAACTCTTTTCACTGATCCCCTATTTCAGAAGGTCGCCCTCTCCAATAATTTCATCCGCAACCACAAAGACTCCAAAGGACAATTTGATTTTAAGGTGGATATACCAAAGTTTGAGGAAATTCCAACCGGATGAATTTCTTGATTGGCTTCAAACGGTAGAAAGGGTCTTTGACTTCAAGGATGTACCTGATGATCGCAAGGTCAAATTGAGGAAATACGCTGCCCTTTGGTGGGAGAACCTTAAATGACAGCACATTCGAGAAGGGAAGCCTCTAATTCATTCGTGGGACAAGATGAAGAAGGCACTAAAAGGGTGGTTCCTACTAGAGAACTTCAAACAGGAATGTTATATCCAACTAAACAATTTTCATCAACTTAACCTCACCGTGGAAGAGTACACAACTGAATTTGAGCATTTGATGATCAAGTGTGATGTCACAAACCTGAAGAAAGGACCATGGCTCGGTACCTCGGAGGTTTGAGGATTGAAATTAGCAACACTGTTCAATTTCAACCCTCCTAGACCTTAGTGGACTTTTGCAAACTTGCTTCCAAGGTTGAGAAGCAACAAAAGAATACTTGGGGAAAAGCAGTCAATCCACGATCCCTCAATAGAAGCAGCCCCTCATCCCACGGACAACGTTCATCCGTGAAACCTGCCGGCAACACCTCCATAGGATCTCCTACTCCCATTCAACCAAAGGGAGATGTCTTACAATCACAGCGACCCTCTTCTCTTGGGTTCAGAAGATGTTTTAAGTGTCACGGGTATGGGCATATAGCTGCAGACTGTCCTAACAAGAGAATTGTCACTCTAATAGAAGAAGAGATGGAAGAACAAGTAGTTGGGGAGGAAGAGGAGCAACTGAAGCATGAAGAGGTAGTTTATGCAGATGAGGGAGAGACATTAGTATGCAGAAATCTAAGTATACGACAAAGTGAAGAAGAGAATTGGCTACGACATAATATTTTTCATATTCGATGCAGAAATCTAAGTATACGACAAAGTGAAGAAGAGAATTGGCTACGACATAATATTTTTCATACTCGATGCACTGCTCTAGGCAAGGTTTGTGAAGTAATTATAGATGGGGGAAGTTATAAGAATGTAGTCTCTTCTGACATGGTTCAAAAGTTACAGATTAAGACAGAAGAACACTCCTACTCCAACGGACTCACCTGGCTTAGTAAGACTAGAGAAATCAAAATAACTAAGCGTTGTCTTATCTAATTCTCCATCGGGCAGAAGTATCAGGATGAAGTCTACTGTGATATTGTACCTATGGATGTGTGTCACATGATTTTGGGTAGACCTTGGCAATATGACAGGAGAACCATCCATGATGGTTTTCGAAACACATATAGCTTCATCAAGGATGGCCTAAAGATCACTTTGGCGCCTAACAAAGCACCTAGCAATCATAATATCTCCACTGCAGCAGAGAGGGGGCTCATCATTCTTCCCAAGGCTGAAATATTCCAGGAGGTGGCACAAAGGGACTACATGATCATATTGGAGGCCAACGTGCAGGTCAAGCATCCAAATGAAGCAGAATCACTACTTCAAGATTTCTCTGATGTTTTTCCTCATGAGATGCCCTCTGGTCTTCCTCCTTTAAGGGTTATTTAGCACTGCATCGATTTTGTCCCTGGTTTGGTAATTCCAAATAAGGCAGTTTATCGCATAAGCCCAAAAGAACATGAAGAGTTGCAACGGCAAGTTGATGAGCTTATTACTAAGGACTTCATCCATGAGAGCAAGATCCCATGCACTGTCCCTGCGTTGTTGGTTCCAAAGAAGGATGACACATGACGGATGTGTGTGGATAGTCGAGCGGTAAATAAAATAACCATACACTACCATTTCCCTATTCCACAGTTAGATGACCTACTTGACCAGCTTAGCGGAGCCATCATCTTTTCACGCATTGATCTACAAAGTGGGTACCACCAAATCCGCATGAAAGAATGAGACGAATGGAAATATGCTTTCACGACTCGGGATGGACTGTATGAGTGGCTTATCATGCTATTTGGGTTATCTAACACTCCTAGCACCTTCACGCGTTTGATGAATGATGTTTTCAAGCCCTACATTGGCAGGTTCATGGTAGTGTATTTTGATGACATTTTGGTCTGTAGTAAGAGTAGAGAGCAACATCTGGAACACCTCAATAATATTTGTTAGACCTTGCGAGAGCAGAAGTTATATGCCAACCTCGGCAAGTGTGAATTCTTATCAAATAGCCTCACCTTCTTGGGCTATGTGATTTCTAAGGATGGGTTGCAAATGGATTAAGGAAAAATACAAGCAATTCTAGACTGGCCCACACCAACTTCACTCCACGCCATCAAGAGCTTTCATGGGTTTGCTTCTTTTTATAGGAGATTCATTCGCAATTTTAGCACCATTATCGCACCCATCACAAAGTGTTTGAAGGGGGAAACACACCAATGGAATGAAGAAGCCCAAAGAAGTTTTGAATTAATCAAGATGAAGGTGACAACGGCTCCCATTCTTGCTCTACCAAATTTCACCAAATTAGTTGAGGTAGAGTGTGATGCATCCAACGTCAACATTGGTGCAGTACTTAGCCAAGAGGGTCAGCCCATAGCATATTTTAGTGAGAAGTTAAATGACTCATGTAAGAATTATTTAACATATGATAAGGAGTTCTATGCGATCGTGCGAGCCGTGAATCATTGGAGTCACTACCTCCTCACAAAGCCTTTTACCTTGTACACGAATCATGAAGCATTGAAATACATAAACAGCCAACAAAAGCTCAGTTGACGTCATGCCTTGTGAGTAGAATTTCTACAAGCTTACAGCATTGTGATAAAACACAAGAAGGAAAACAAAATCAAATAGCTAATGCTTTAAGCAGGAGGTATGCCCTATTGATCACACTACATATGCACGTGTTGGGCTTCAATGCCTTGAAGGGGCTGGATCAAGAAGATGACTTCTTTAGAGCTGTATGGGCTAGAGTGCAGCAAAGGCCCTTTTAAACTGTTTCACCTCCAACATGACTTTCTTTTTAAAGGGAGTTTTTTATGTATCCCAAACTGCTCCCTATGTGAAGCGATCCTGTCAAAAGCACATAATGGTGGATTAGGTGGGCTTTTGGGCGTGATAAAACTCTAGGGAGCATTTGAAAAAAAAAAATTTTGGGCCAAAGATAGAGAAGGATGTGGTGAACTTCATTCGTCGATGTAACATATGCCATCTTGCAAAGAGTCGCTCTCAAAGTTCTAGATTATACACCCCTCTTCCTACACCACAAGCACCATGGGAGGACATAAGCATGGATTTTGTGGTCGGGCTGCCTAGAACACAAAGAGGTAAAGATTCTATCCTTGTAGTAGTGGACAGCTTCTCCAATATGGCTCACTTCCTATCTTATCAGAAGACAGTTGATGCTACTCTGATAGCTGAACTCTACTTTAAGGAAGTTGTGAGACTACACGGTGTTCCCCTCACTATTACTTCTGATCGTAACCCTAAGTTTATGAGTCACTTTTGGCAGACGCTATGGAGAAAACTAGGGACACATTTACAATTCAGTACCATTGCCCGGCCCCAAACCAATGGGCAAACTGTAGTTGTCAATCGAAGCTTGGGCAATCTACTTAGGAGTGCAGTGGGTAAGAATATTTGTGGGCGAGATCTTATCCTCCCACAAGTGGAGTTGGCTTATAATCACTCAATTCACCAAACTCTTAAATGCAGTCCCTTCCAAGTAGTGTATGGCCATAATCCTAGAGGGCGATTAGATCTAATCCCCATTGTAACGCAACATTCTTTTAGTAGCGATGCTGAGGAGAGAGCAGCTCAACTCAAGCAGTTTCATACAAAGATTCGAGAGCAAATCTCTAAGCAGAACGAACTCTATGGCCGAAGAGCAAATAAGCATCACCGCTTAGTTAAATTCAAGGTGGGATATTTAGTTTTGGTCCACATGCGGAAGGAACGTTTTCCATGAGGTAAGTTTGCCAAACTTAGTGCTCGATCTATGGGACCATTTAAAATCCTACAACGAGTTGAGATAATGCTTATAAGCTTGCCCTCCGAAGAATATGAGATCTCCAACACATTTAATGTTGTTGATCTATCTCCCTACTATGGCGATCCAGAGGATTCCAGCTCGAGGATGAGCCTTTCTCAACCCGGGGAGAATGATAGCAAGTTAGGAGGCTGGGGCCTGGAAGTCATACCCGAGGCTAAGACTCAAAGCCTTATTGTGACTTATACTTAGAATTATGACTTGCAGTCAATGAGCAATGCACGTAGGAATTCTTTCCACCCTCGAGCCTTGTTGGTGACTGAAGGGGTGGGAGGAAAGTAAAACAAAAGAGGCTGGAGGAAGGGAAAGCCCTAATCTTTTGGAAAAAGAAAATAAAGATAGCCAGCGCCAACATGGTGTGCGTCTATATCCTGGAAGGAGCCCAAGTGGTGACATGATCCCTTTTACCGTTGCTAGTGTCTGCATCCTGATCTATAAATTAGGTGGTGACCTTTCCTAGTTCTATGTAATTTTTGTTGATGAAGTGTTATCTTCAACTTTGTTGATTGTGTGGAGATTTACTAGTTTCTGTTGAATACTCTTCACTTTGTGTTGTTATTGATTTGAAGTGGAAATTTATTCTCTAAATGCCTCATTATGTAATCGTGGATTTCACTAAATCAAGTGTTGTGTGATATCATTACACTAGAGATATGGTTTTTGTTACGAACTTACGATTCAAGAAGCAAATCGTCCCTCAAGCTGTCGCCGGTAAAAATCGTGCAAAGCATGCCTTAATAGGAGAATAACAAAACACTCAATGACTCAACTCTAAACCCTAGATCCTTATTTATAACACTTTCCTACTTAGCGGGTCAGGTATAACATACCAACCCGGATCCGCTTTATTAAATATTCAACTACTAATACTGGGTCCGTCACTGTTACGATTCGAGAAGCGAATCCCTCAAGCCGTCGCCGACGAGAAATCGAGTAAAGCATGCCATAATAGAAGAATAACAAAACACTCAATGACTCAACTCTAAACCCTAGACCTTATTTATAATACTTTCCTACTTAGCGGGTCGGGTATAACATACCAACCCGGATCCGCTTTATTAAATATCCAACTACTAATACTGGGTCCATAACAATTGCCCCCTTTCTAAATAAGCCTTGTCCTCAAGGCTGCTCAAAATTTATTTAAGAAAACTTCAACTTGTGCCTCCTCCAGGTTCCCAAGTTGCTCGAGCTTCTCCATCTAGTTCCTCATCAGCAAGGTCCCTCTCCTCATCTTCTGCTAGGATCATTAGTATCAAGCCTTTGTTCGCACAGCGATGCATCGGATGGTAAGGCTGATCGCATCTAAAACATAATCTTTTTTCTTCTTTGGATTTAAAATCTTGGTAAGAGAGGTATCTCCCTCTTCAGTTTTTATCAGTTGTCTGACTCTCCTCTCGCGTCCGTTGAAGTGTATTCTCGTTAATTGGAGGTTGAGATCAGCTGCCTTCAGCTGCACTGGCCTTGGACGACATAGTGCTCCCTAGCTTGTCTTCCATATTGGTTCTAGCTCCTCCTGAATAATGTCATTTTGTCCTTGTGGCCCTTGGTGGTGTGTATGATGAAATACTAGTCCTTCTCCCTACGGTGTCTTCAGTCTGTCTAGTAATACTTTCCGTGTCAGTTAGAACCCCTTCAAAATTTCTGGCCAGTTGTATCGCTTTCCTAACTGTGGGAGGGTTGAAAGTACGCACCCACCTCCTGATCTCCTCGTGCAATCCACTGATAAAGTAGCCCAAATATTTTGAAGCAGGTAATCTTGGAACTCTTGCCACCAATCTTTCAAATAGCTCAACATATTCGCCCATTGATTTAGACCCTTGCTCCAATGAAGATAGCATCTCAAAAGGGTTGGCTACATTAGATTCGCTGAACTGTTCAATAAGTTCTTCCTTCAAAATATCCCTAGTGAGATTGGGTTCTATTCTCCTCACTCAACTAAACCAATGAACAGCTAGACCTTCCATACTCACAAATGTCAAAGGAACTCGGTGGTGATTAGTAGTTCCTTGTACCATAAAATATTATTTAGCCCTTGTAATCCTCCCTAGTGGGTATGTCCCATCAAATACAGGTAATTCCACTTTCCAACACATCAGTCTATGCTCCTCATGATTGTGCTCGCCCCACTCCATAGAATCAACCATAACTCATCTCCGGCATTTCTCATATAAGTCTCGTAGTGTGGTTCATGTCCTGTAGCTTCCCTCATCAAGGGATTTCCCCACCCATTGCCTCCATTAGTTGCTGTCGGATTTGTCCGTGTTGGTCGCTACAAATCATCTTCTATCACATGAACCTGCTTATCCTGCCAATCTCTCTCTTTGTTACCAGCCTCTTGTGGAAGTATAACCTGTGCTCATTCCCTAGAATGTTGTACAGGATTACCCGTGCCTTCAGCCATTTTTTCCTTTATAAAAGTTGAGAACATCTCTTTCAGATCGGACATATCTTCCCTAAGCCTCCTTCTATCTTTCTCAGCTGCCCGATATCTCTCCTCGTTCGCCGCCTGTTCTTCTTTGCACTTCTCTATTGCCAGAATTTCTGCCACACATTTCTCTAATGTTTCTAACCTCGTCTCATATCGTGTTGACGCCATGAAACCTGCAGAAGAATCACCCTCTCAATGTCCCCTCATAGGGTTCTCTTTTTTTTTTACTACAGAAACTGTGAACAATAACTGTGAATGGTTTTTTTTTTTCTAAACCTCGCTGTGAACAATAGCACTCAGCGCCCACGTCCGCATGCGCACGAACAGCCGTTCGCTTCAGCGTCAGCCGTTCCCGTCGCCGGCGGCTAGGGTTCCAGCGCTCACTTTGCCAGCTGACTTCTCTCGTTGCCAATTAGGGTTTTGGGAGAGAAGTCGAGTTCGCCGCCGCCGCCGCCGCTACCGCCTAGATCCCGCGAGACGCCGCTCCTGCCGCTTGGATCTGCACGAGAGGCCGCCGCTGCGTCCGCTCACGCTGTCTGTTCCCCGTGGACACCGCACGCAGAAATCTTCCGCCGAAATCCCATTGCACGTCGAGCTCTGTCACAGACGTAGATCCATGCTCGATCCCTTCTCTCGCGGATCTGGCAGAGGAAGAAGAGGTCTGGCGCCTCCTCAGGTCTGGTTAGGGTTCCACCGTCGATGCCGCCCAAGACAGCGCCGTCGCTCCTTCGATCACGCCTCTAGATCAGAGGCTGTTAGGGTTTCACGACTTGCCCACAATAATAGATCTACCATGTAGATCTATTACCGACAACAGAATTTCTCCTGCCCTTATCCTTCGCAGGACCATTGGTTCCCTGGCGATCGATCCAGCAGATCGGACCACTATTACGATTCGAGAAGCAAATCGTCCCTCAAGCTGTCGCCGGCGAGAAACCGTGCAAAGCACGCCCTAATAGAAGAATAACAAATCACTCAATGACTCAACCCTAAACCCTAGACCCTTATTTATAACACTTTCTTACTTAACAGGTCGGGTATAACATACCAACCCGGATCCGCTTTATTAAATATCCAACTACTAATACTGGGCCGTAACAATTTTCTTTCTCTTGGATTTCTGCTACAATTCCTACTATGTAATCGTGGATTTCACTAAATCAAGTATTGTGTGACATCATTACACTAGAGATATGTTTCTCTTGGATTTCTGCTACAATTCCTACTATGTAATCGTGGATTTCACTAAATCAAGTATTGTGTGACATCATTACACTAGAGATATGGTTTTCTTTCTCTTGGATTTCTGCTACAATTCCTACTAAGCTCCCTGCTGTTTCTAGATCTTATTTCTACACTCAGAAATCATACGGGTCATTTGGCCCGTTATCATTGAAGGAGCGGAATACTCCAAAACCCGGGCATCCCACTCTCCTAAAAGGTGCAGTACAACGCAAAATAGTGAGAATTGATATTTTTTTGTTACACTCGTCTTCTCACGTTATGCAGAATCGTATATTTATCTTTTCCACTGCGTTCATTTTCTTGAAGCCAATCGAGCAACAGCATCAGATTTGAGCTTTCTTAACACCTAAGGATGGAAGCCATGCCTTGAATCTACAATTCACCCAAGATCTTGTTATCACCAACTTAGACACCCTCTTCACTACAATTACTTGCCGTAATTATTTTGCAAGTACTAATGCTTCTTTTCTTGTCTGATATTTACTTCACTCTTTTTAGCTCTCCTTTTTCTTGTACTAGAACTGGCTATATCTGAAGTGCTAGATGCACTCCACATTTATTTCTACTCCACATTTATTTCTCTAGTTTTGGCTATTTGTTAGATGGTTGAATGAAACACTATCTTTCATTGGCATATCAGTTACACTCGCTAAAATTTTAATGCTACTCTTGTTATCCCACACCTTGATGTTAATCCTGTTTGGAAAGACTCGAGGTATCTTGGTTGGAAGAATTTCTCGTTTACCAAGCACCGTATGAGTGTTCCTTTGCTTTTAGTTTTTGAGTTGGAGCTCTTTGGATCTTTCACTTCAAGGGAAGTCTATAGCCCTAAGATTGATAGGTCTAAGCAACATACTTTCTTTCTTTTTTGCAGTTCATTTGAGGAAATATGACAGATCTTTTTATTGATGCTGTAAAAGATGTATCTCAATAGCTAGAGTATTCCCTGAACAATATACCTGGAGCAGCAGACAACATACTATGCCATTGGTACTTTATTAGGACAAAGTTCTGACGAAAGTTCAAGGCAAAAGCATAAAACTAACAGTTCGGATCTGCGACCTTAGCAACAATGAGTCAATAATCTAACAATTGCTAAAGTTGGGCGCAGCAATGGATTATGAACTCTAGGTGGAGAGCTATTTACATGCTACTCCATAAACATGGGGACTCAACAGAAAAGCGGACGACAAGTTAACCATTTGAAGGTTAACGCTGGAGAAACCAGCTTCAGATATCTGCTTCCCTGTTTCCCTGGCCGTATGACACCCATCAGCCAAAAATTGTTGCAGTGGATCGAGAATGCCTTGGAAGAAGCGAAGGTATGAACCATCTACACCAAACAGCACAAGTAGCACTATAACAACAGCAATCATATTTGGCTTCCTAATGAGCTCAGGCAAGAAAAATAAGGCATCTGAAATAAATACCTGGTGCAGCCACATGCTCGATGAACAAGTAAAGACCTCCGGGTTTCAGGACTCTTTTGACTTCTGTAATTTGTTGTATTGTTAAATGCCAGCTCAAAAGACAAACAGAACAACTGAGGCTCAGAAGCATGCAAATTTGTTGTATTGTTAATTAACTTATGTAATTTGTTGTATTGTTAACTCTGCATCTGAATGTCCAATTCCATATTTAGAATGTCGAGTACCTTTTAGTGTTGCTGCAACATCGTAAACTGAACATAATACCAGAGTTCCAATCACAACGTCCATACTGTTATCTTTTACATCTAATGCTTCTCCTACCTACAAAAAGAAAAGATTTAAATTGCCAATAGAAGCTAAGTCATCTAAACTTATAATACAAGATCATACTCATAAACAAAAGAAGAGGAAATTATATATACCCCATTTATAAATCTGAAGTTCGTTGATTGCAATCCAGCAGCTTCTGCTGATGCTCGCGCATATTTCTCCATCTGCTTAAGAGGATCCACTCCAGTGACGAAACGATCCACAGCATTGGCATAGTACTTGAAATTAGGACCAGTGCCAACACCAAGCTCTAACACTTGCTTACTTTGTGCTGTCAATTCAGCAAAGAGCTTCTCCTTGTATACAGAGACCTTCCAAAACGAGCAAGAAAGCAACTAATGATTCCTGAGCTTCATTATTTCTTGAACACGCCAGTGATCCATTAAGTCAGAGGACAGAATAACGAGGAGGAAAACACTGCTACATATTTATCTTCATCTTCTAAATAGCAGAAAAATTGATTCTATGCATAGGCTAATCTTTTGATAAGTTTCAATTGAATCAATTGAGTGTTGCTGATGCTAAGCTAAAATCGATTTCTAGGAACCATGTTCTTCGATACCGATGCTTACAGATGATTCGATTACAATCGCGCATACTGTTATTGGTGAGCAAGCATACTGACCTCAGCTTCGTAGCGCTTCGTACCCTTCTCCAAAGCCCAGGCGTACAGCTCCTGGTACCAATCCGGCCTAGGAGGATGAACCTTCTCCAGAGTGGACTGAATCCAAAAGAGTAGCACCCAAATCACAATTCGGCTGCGATAACAACGATGAGCCATGGGTTCAAATTAACAACTCACGATCGGGTCCGAAGGGGGGCCGGCGGAGGCGAAGACGGTTGTGAGGACAGGCAGGAGTGCCGTCGAAGCTCCAAAGAGGAGGCGCCTCTTGCTTGTGCAAAGGCGGCATGGGCACGAGAGGGTCGACACCGGTGGAGGAGGAGGTCGGGCACGCGCACTCGCGTAAGGAAACATAGCGGAGCTGGTAGCCGATTTGAGACTCCGGGCCGAGCTCCTCCCTGGAGTGGAGGCGGAAAATCGGGCTGGAGCGACGGTCAATCCGGCGAAAACACGGCGGCCGCAGGCGGACTGCATTCCTGTCCTTGTTTTGATTTTTTTCTTTTTTTTGGATTGTAAAAATATTGAATGGCACAAACTTATTAACGTATAAATCAAAAGCTTATGTTACGGTCAAAGAAGATAGGCGCTAAGACTTCTAATCAATCACTTAAGAACGAAAACTTGTGGAACTAAGACGAATAATAAAAATTATAATTTATCTTGACTTTCCTCGAAAATTTTCGAGTGGACCAACATAGTTTTATGTTAGGTTCTTCATTTTTATATTAAAAATATTTTTAAAAAAAAATTATAAAAAAATAATTTATACGTTTTTTTTCAATAGTACTAATATTTTTTTAAGAAAATTATCATCATAAAGTTTTTACAATAATATTGTAGAAATATTATGATGATAATTTTTTTCTAAAATAATATTGGTAACATTGAAAAGTTTAGGATGTATAGATTATTTTTTTAAAAAAAAAATACTTTTATTATAAAAACGAATAACTCAACGTAAGTTTCTCTTCAATAGAAAATTTTCTTTTGTCTAAACTTTTGACTTTTGTGGCTACACTCGGCAAACCATGGACTCATTCAATGGGGGATATAAAGAATGCTGACTTTCTGATCGGGCCGGATCGCACGGCTGACGTGCCTTTGCAAGTGCAACAGAGTCGCGCGGAGACCTGCCCGCGGGCAAGTCATCAGATAATAATTCAGATCCTCAGATAAAGGACAAGTATTATTTATATATATTTCTGTCACATACGTAGGGATGAGGTGGTTACCTTTTCATAGTTTCTACTGCACACGCCGTGCCATGTCAAATCCTTGGACAAAGCATTGTAGAACCCCAGCCGATTCAATTTTTCTCCATCGGTTCAAACCCAGATGCTCATTCTCTATAAATCATACCCTTCTTCAGCCATGTCCGCCGCCTCCCATCTCAACGCCCTCTTCGTTAACTTCTCCAGTGAAAGTTCTCATCACCCTCCTTCTACTACTTGCGGTCTCTCTTCCACTCGTGGCGTTACTGTTTTGAGCAATGATGCTTTGTGCTGGTATAAAGAGAGGTAGATGCATGCATTCCTAGTTCACTTCTCTTCTTCCCCGAGGAGGAAAGCCGCCTCCCTTTCTGGGGCTGCGTGCGCTGGATGAGATTGACAGGGATGTGGGGGTGCATCCTCTTTTGCTGCCGCTACTCATCTAAGGTCCTGCATGGGATCACGAGGTCGTATTTTGCAGCCAAGGATGACTTGCCGGCGATCGATTGAAGCAGGAAAAAGAAGCCGGCCGGCAAGCCGTCTTTGGCTACACATTAACCTCTTCTTCTCATGCTGGACCGAAGATGAAAATCTTGAGCGAGCTTTGTTTCAGAACAACAGGCGGGCGCACTGCAGCAATGGAACAGAAGCAATGACGGTGAGAGAGTATTTGAGAACCGGCTCCGTTAACGTCCTGCTTAATTAATATCGCAAAAGTTTTCAAGTTGTTTTGCTGCTGCTGATGAATCCTGATGGACAAGAAAGTTTCGTGGTTGTGCAGTGGCAGAGTTGCAGGTGCGTACGTATGCATGGCGAATGCAAGCCTGTCTGTTCACTGGCCGGCAAGGACGGGAGGTTGAAGTGAAAAGTGAGGGGCTTTAATGTTGCAGCGGTGGCAGGCGGGCGGGTCCGGCGAGCGTACGGCCGGGCTGCACGGCTGTGTAAAAAGAGCCCCGCCTTGGAGTTCAGTAATTATACGAGGCTACGATCAAATTCAGCTCGCATGAGCCCATAAATGGCATTCTGTATATAGTATTCTTTGCACTGCTCTGTATTAACTGCCTCTGACTGGTACGCTTTCTGCTGTCGGCCTGTGCGTTCGAGTAATGAATATCACGTGGCCCGAACTTGTACGGCTATTTGCAGGAAACCCCTCCGCTTTCTCAGCATGATGCTGCTAACGGAGCAAGCGGCTGCTTAATTTAATTTTTTAAGAAGCTCTGATAATTTTTGATTAAATTTTTTTAAAAAAAAAATTATAAAGAAATAATTTATGTATTCTAAGCTATTTAATGGTACTAATATCATAATAGATAAATTCATACACGATGATAAATTAATATTTTAAATATGATAGAAAAAATTTGCTATAGTAATTGATAATTTTTCTACCATATTTAAAATGCTAATTTTTCTACCATGATATTAGTACCATTGAATAGCTTACAACACGTAGATTACTTCTTCATAATTTTTTTTTAAAAAAATCTTTTTTAATCAAAAATTATCAAAGCTTCTTAAAAAATTTAGTAACCGCTAGCTACATAAAAAAATTTTCCCTGCTAATGGCCTAGTTTGGGGAAGAAATGGCCTAACCTGGGTACCCAGTAGACTTTTCTAAGCTGGGTACCATAATCGTTCGTTGTATTTGTTTTTTTGTTCGACATGAATCTTGATATAAATTTCTTCGTTTTTTATTTGTTAGCCTCCCGTTACCCATCATTAATACTCCTTGATACAGACAAGAATTGATGGTCACTGTATCAACGATAATTATAGTTGATGAAATTATGGTTGATAGTGTATCAACGATAATTATGGTTGATGAACTTATGGCTGATAGTGTATCAACGATAATTATAGTTAATGAACTTATGACTTATAGTATATCAACGATAATTATGGTTGATAGTATATCAATGATAATTATGGTTGATGAACTTTATGGCTAATAGTGTATCAACGATAATTATGAGTGATGAACTTATAGCTGATAGTGTATCAATGATAATTATGATTGATGAACTTATGGTTGATAGTGTATCAATGATAATTATGATTGATAGTCTATTAACAATAATTATGGTTGATATACCTTAATTTAATATTAATAGAAGGTCTGTCAATGATAACTATGATTAACATAATATAATTAGTTAAATAAACCCTTAACCTTCGCTCGACATGAGCTATG
This sequence comes from Costus lasius, assembly GCA_027563935.2. Lineage (NCBI taxonomy): Eukaryota > Viridiplantae > Streptophyta > Magnoliopsida > Zingiberales > Costaceae > Costus > Costus lasius. Next base: position 98,112,899 of record CM050454.1, read on the forward strand.
CGGAAGCCGGACGCACGATGCGAGCTCTACGGAAGCTGATGCTCGCGTCTCCGGACCAAGAGCTCTTCGACAGAGGGGGGGCGGCGGATGGCTCGTAGGAGAGGAAGATCGGCTGGAGTGGCTAGCAACGGCTGGCGACGAGATACAGCGGAGGACGACCGAGGAGCAGCGACGGGTTGCGCGCATGCGTACGCGAGAGAGCATAGGGAGAGAGTGGGAAAGATGCTGCTGCTGCTAGGGAAAGGCTGGATTTCCTCAACTTCCGCGCAGAAGCAATTATCTGCTGCCGCTAGGCTAGGAAGCAACCCCAAACCTTGCCATTGACGTTGCTTCTGCTGCCTGCCCCAGCAAAAGTTATGCAGGCAGTAACCCCAAACGTAGCAAATATCTGTTTCGTGCAAATATTATTTATTATATAATTTTAACTTACGTTATGCGATATTAACGTTATGAACTAAATTATAGTCATTATGCGATAAATTATAGATATTATACGATAAATCATAGTAATTATATAATAAAATACAGCCATTATATAATTAATTATAGCCATTATACGATATTATCGTTGTAAACTAACCGTTACACTCAATCAATTAACTTAACTCTTGTCACGCCCCGGCGGAAGCCGGCTATTTCTAGCTCAGGGTTCCCCAGGGAGTAACAATATTGATAGGAACCAGAGAACTACAATAATCCAATATCATTTATTTAATAAAAGATCCAATCTTAACATCTACAGTTTTATAACACAATATCTGAATACAACTATTCAATTTATCAACTGAATAAAATACAAAAGGCAACTATCTCAACTCGGCTGGTATCTGCTATCTACTCTATCCCTCCCAAAAGCTAACTCTGTACCTGGAAGAGAAACAAAGGGAGTTAGCAGAAATGCTAAGTAGGAATCAACAAACATGGTGAGTGAATCAAATAACAGGATAATACAATAACTGAAACAACGATATACAAATAATATAGGAATGTCGTGCAAATCATCAAGCCGGCCAACAGATCTCAATCAAGAGCCGCACTCATTTTCAGAGTGTTTCCACTGTTGCTCATGCAATGGAACGACTGTCCTAAACAGTCCGGTGAATGTTGCGTCCAACATCTGACATCCGTAGTATTGTCCCGAGGACAACTGGCGGTGCCCTATCCGGCAGCTCAGATAGTCTGATATAATCAGAACTATAACTCAGATAAACAGGTCACTGGAGAATAAATCATCCAGGTTAGAGGTCAAAATATATCACGACTTTATCATCTCAGATTTACAACGGTTTCACATACTTATGTGCCAATATCTCAGATACACAATTGTTCAATCAGGTTCATAAGCCAATAAATCAGATATCTCAAACAGATTTGTTAACCAATCATACAGAAACAGAATATGACCAAATAATCAAGATAATTGAGTTCAACAGGAATTTCAGAAACAAACCAAGCAGACGAAGCAATCAGATATCAGTGTCAATTAATTCTATCATATGCATCAAATATCAAGTCAAAGGATTAAGTAGCAATTCCTATTATTGACACTGTAAGAAAGGAGTAGGGTAAGATTCCTACCTCAAGCGCTGTTATTCCGAATCTTTTTGAAAATTCAATAATTGTTTATCACACGATGCAAGTCGATTAATGGATCAACCACTCTGAAACATGAATTTGTACATGAACTCTATCATTAAACATTCTAATTTGAAAACTAAAACTACCAACATGTATAACATAACCCTAAACCTAGAGAACCAGTCTCAGATCATATGAACCGAACCTAAAACCCACTGAACCGAACAGAATTGCACTGAACCGATCAAATTTACCCTGAACCAAGTTAAACCGAAACTTCTAACTTCAATTACACAAAATATAAACCTCATCTAAAGCTATACAGACTACCATTAGATAGAAAATTTAATTATCTTTCCAACGACTACCTGAACTGGCCCGGATTCGACCGAATCGGGGTCGAACCGGTCAACATTCAATAACTGACCCAAACTGGAATTGAACCGCTCGGTCCGGTTCAATTCGATTTCAAAACAGCCGATCGGTTTAATTTCAAATAAACCACACAGAACCCTAAATCAAACTTGAACCGCTCGTCGCCCGCGCCGCCCGACCGCCACCGCGCAAGGCCGCCGGACTTGCGTCCGCTGCTTGCGCCGGCGAGCTCGCGAGAACGCGTCGAAGATCGGAACACCGCCAAACTTCGCCAGTAGACTCCGGACGACAAGGCGTGGCTCTACGACGAGCTTTCGACCCACGGTCAAAGCACCCGAAACGACAGCAAGTATCGACGGTGGCGCCGCCGCCGTCGATACACAAAACATACTCAAACCCAAACGGAACTTCACGAAAACTACACAGAAGCCTACATACCTTGCTACGACGATGTATCGTAGCCCAGAACACAGAGATCGTCGTCGACGAAGGCGCTGGATGGCTGGAACACGAGGCGGCGCCGCTCGAACTCCGACGACGAGTTTGAGCGCGATTTCTCCTTCCTGGCGGCGCGTCGAGGGGTGAGGACAGGCTAGGGTTCGAAACTCCTCGAGTCGAGCAAAAGCCCTCTAATATAGAGGTAAAACTCGTTCCAGACGGCGAGAACGCGGCGGCGAGAAAATCGCCGAGATCCGCGGGGAAGACGACGGGTTGACTCGGTCCCCAAAATCAAATTTAAACTTAACTCAAAACGATCGAATCCGATATTATATTGAAAACGCAAATCGACGCGTTGGTTAGATGGCGTCGATCGCGCGCACGCGACGCGGGTTCGAATCCCCGCGGACGCGTTTTCGTTTTAAATAAATTTCAATACAAAACTGAGATAATAAAAAGAAGCGCAGTTTAATAATCAAAACGGAAAATTAGCTCAGCGGTTTGGGCGCTCGCGAAAACGCCGCGCGACGCGGTTCGAGCCCTCGCGAACGAGAAAATCAATATTTTTTATAAAAACTAATATTTTAATCCTTTTAAAATTCCGAAAAAATTCTCTAAAAATCATAAAAATTCCAAAATAAATTTCTAAAATTAAATTTATAAAATTTCAGGTTATAACAACTCTAGTTAGAAAAATTTGTATTAACCAGCCGGCAATAATTTATCGTATAATGTCTGTAATTTATCATATAATAGCTATAACTTATCGTATAATGGCTGTAATTTATCATGTAATAATTGCAATTTTATCATATAATAGCTGCAATTTATCGTATAATGGGTAAATTTATTATATAATATTTATAATTTATCATATAATAGTTGTAATTTAGTTTGTAACGATAATATCGTATAACAAATGGTATTATAAATATTTTATTGAGATTCGTGCAAAGTAGATAAGAGCACTCCTAAAAAAACTTTGCGATAGGGTACCTGCCGCAAAAATGCACCCGCTTTACGCCTCTAGGATATGTTTTCTTTCTTTACATCATAATCAATGATAAGTTAGTTAAATACTTTAGGTGAAATTATAAACATTTTAGTATGGTATTATAGTTTGTACGAATCTTAAAGCAATATAATATGATTTTTTGCTTTGATGGACGGCTGTGATTTATTCTAGCTAAGATTCCCAGAATGACCTTGCAATTATAGGTTTTTCTAAAAGTAATTTTTACAAAAGTTATATGACCATACACGTGATTAAAAATTCAAAATAAGATTGCTAAAGGGGTATCGGCGGCGAGGGCTAGAGGGGCGCTCGATGAGAGGCAAGATGCGGGCAAGGTCGGGAGGCAGGCGAGCTCGAGAAAAGGAGGCGAGCGAGCTTGAGAGGTGGGCGGAGAGTGCTCGGTGAGAGAGAGGCAAGAGCGGTGGCGTGTGTGAGAATGAGGGAGAGAGGGGTGAGCGAGAAAAAATCTTTTTCTTTTTCTCTCTTGTTTTGGGAGAAATTTTTTTTAAAAAAATATCTATTTTTTCTTCAAGTAACCATTTCTATCTTTTTTTTTTCTCTGCCCAAGAAAACAAAAAACAAGAAAATAGTTTTATTTTCTTCCCTCAACAAGCTCTACAGGGAAATGAGAGAAGAGAAAACGTCGCAAATATAAAAAAATCGACATCTTATTGCCATATAGACAAAAAAACAAACAAGAAAACAAAATAAATCTAATTTTCTCTATCCGTCTGATCATCTCCATCCCCGCCGTCTTCCTCGTCACCAATTTCTCCATCTCCGGACGACGATTGATCTCTTCGTGAACTCCGCCGGCTGTAAACGATGGTAACCCATAGTCCCCTCCTGCTCCCTGTTCTCCCCTCCTGTTCCTCGTCGCCTTTCTTCGCCCCACTGTCCTCCTCTACCGGCATCTGGAATCGGCACACAGGGCAAGATCCGTGCATCCCCAGCCACTTCACGATGCACTCTTCGTGGTACCGATGCCCGCACGGCATCTCAGTCACCGCCGGCGCCGCTCCTTCCCCTCTTCCTCCTCCTCCTCCTCCTCCAAGCGCTTCCAAACACACGGGGCACTCTACCAAATCATCCCCCTCGACATCCACTTTTCTCATCGCCTCAATCGACGCCTTGGACGCCGGCGGCGCGCCGCCGCCCAAACCCATCTCGGACAGGATCTCCGCCACCACCGCCGGTTCCGCCTGCAGAACCACCATCCCCTGGGTCACGGAGTTTACCAGCACGATGCGATCCGGCGGCGGAGAAGACGAATCCCTGTCCGCCGCCTCGGACGATGAACCCGTCACGCCAAGGATAATATGGAAGACGCCCCGCGTCCTCCCGCTGTCGCCAGTACCGCTATTCATGGCTTCCCCAATGAACTGATCCAGGAAGCCCTCCGACGTCTCATCCCTCGCGGCCGCCATCTCGCTCGGTGCTCCAGGTGAAAGGAGTAGGGCGATTTTTTGTTTCGTTCGATTTGTTGATTGGAGGGTGTTAAATTAAAGGATTGCGAAGATCTGCTTTTTTTTACATGGCTTTGTCGTACTCGTTTTTCTACCTTTCCTTTGATTACGAGAAAGATAAGCCACAGAGCCTGTTTAGTGTGACGTGTATTGTCCTTTGTCTGATTGAGTAGAATTGAACATGTGCGTAGGTGTTGTGGTGTCAGGAGATGAACGGTGGAGGAGCCGTACTGGGTTTGCTTTGTGCTATCTGTTTTTGTTTTACCAGGGGCGGACCGGGAAAAAAAGCTGAGTACCCAGCTTAAGTCCTCTAAGTTGGGTATCCCGTTTTTGATTAAATTTTTTTTTAAAAAAAAAATTAAAAAATAATCTATATATTTTAAGTTATCTAATGACATTATTATTATGAATAAAATTATAAAAAAATAATTTAAATATTTTATATAAAAAAATAAAATATTATTTACTTTTATTTTTATATAAAATAGTTAAGTTAATTTCTCATGTAATCTTATTTATAATAATATTAGTACTATTGTATAGCTTAGAGTGTGTAGATCATTTTTATAAAAAAAAATTTAAAAAAAAAATTAAAAAAAACTTTTTTAATTGAAAACGGGGGTACCTAGCTTAGGCCTTTTCTCTATACGCGGGCATGGTGGTGGAGCTCGCCTGCGTTCGAAGAAAGTGTAAGGATGATAAAATAATAAAAAAATAAGAATAAAAAAATGTTTAACTAGAGAAAACAAACTAAGAAAAAAAATTGAATAATTAATATAGGCTTATTATTTACTTCTATTTTTTTGGTTGCTGTTTGCTGTAAAAAGTTTCGATTTAAAGCCCTTGAATTTACCCTCCAAAGGCAAGGTATAGTGTGAATGATCGGTGGTCGATAGGGGAGTGCCACATTTAGGCACCGGCTACCAGAAACTCTACACATGATGTCCTAGTTGTAGATACATAAGATGTTGGCTACTGTCACACCCCGCAAAACGGTATCCCAGCAAATATATAACTGTGCCCAATTTGGATTTTTCATGCCAATTTTGACCACACGTTGATGATTGACCTTTGACTCCAACGCTTGCCTCGTTTCGAACGTCACTCGTTCGAAAATCACCACGTCCAAATCAACCTTCATCTGCATGTGCACCGGCATACGAACACTGCCTGCGTTTCGTTCGCCAGAGCGCTAGTCGCCGGAGAATAAGGGCGTGCTGGCAAGGAAAGAACGCTTGCCTTGCCCTCAACCTTGTCACCACCGGATGCCTCACCGACCTCTAGATCTCGTCGGAGATGATGAAGGGGTTTGTTGCCGCTAGAAAACCACAAAGGAGCTCGCCGAAGAAGATAACAGTAGAGGGAAACTCAGTTGTTTTATTCCTTCTCAAAACAAAACAAGTTACAAAACCCTCTCCTTACTCCCGCTCACGGTCACATCAGCGGCTGGCACCTTCCGCCGACTTACAGTTCCCTCACTCACAAATCCCTCCCTAGATCTCTCCCTCTCGCCAGAGGAAACTCGTTGTTGCCCACCTAGCGCCAACATCTGAGCCCGCTGCTCTGGAAAGGGGGGGGGGGCGCACTCACCGCCGCCTATTGGTGGTGCACCCGCCTCACACTGATGGTGTGCTCTCGCCGCATGCATCTTACAAGTGCTCACCCTCACAGAACACTTCATCGATGCCCCCCGTTGTCTGCTTGGACCACATCTGCTGCGCCGACCTCGCTCGTCGCTGAAGAAGCCACTCCACGTCTACGCAAAGCTCTCTAAAGACAACGCTCGCGCTTGCTATTTTGGGGTTGACCATGATGTTGACTCCAATTCAAACTCAAGATTGGGCTTTGACTTCAACTTCGCAGCGTGGGCTTAGGCCGCCGCCCAGCCCGTCTCCACTTTGCCCGGCCTCCTTAGATCTGGATGTTACAGCTACCATCCCCGCTGCAACCTCCACCGCCAAGAAGAAGAATATGAAGAGTAACAGTGGTTTAAAGCGAGGTTCAAAGAACTATTTCGGTGACTCGGTCTAGCTAGCTGTCGAACCGATATAGTATTGATATGGTATCGGTGAACCGGGGTGGTAGTGGGCGGTAGCGGAAGAGCAATGGCAGAAGCTTCGTTCGAAGCTTCCGGTGCCACCTCTGCCGCCTTGCCGCCGTTCGCTGCTCCGACCCACATTCCGGTGTCGGTTCCTCGCTGGACCGGTATCAACTAGAGGAGCCTGTCGGTACCGGACTGGTTCCTCATACACTGATTTAAAGCCACCGCTAGATAGTGGTGGATCCGTCGCCACCATCAGGATCCTCTTCTACGAGGTCACTATCACCATGTCCCGTGCTATTACCTTGTACTACTCCCTATCTGAGTCGGAGATCACCTAGGTCCTCTCCCATACCCTCGCGGCCCATGGTGTATGCCACCTCGTCTCCTCTGACAAGGCCTTCTTCCTCTCCTTGGCCCTTACCGAGAAGCTCGACGACATCAGCAGCGTCGACAACTCCAATGAAGATCGGTGGTGGCGAATTGATTTGGGCGAAAGAGAGGTTTCCTGAGTGTGAGAGTATGCTCGCCCAAGCGGATTCATTTTCTGATCTTCTAATTTTCATCCGTCCTATTAAATACAAAATTTATCAACTTTCCATCATTCCCACTTCCCCAACTAAATAGAGCGGTAATGATTGGTTTGGCGTTTTGTGGTTTGGTTAAGAGTTACTTAGTGTCATGCCCCGGTCGGAACGGTCTAAAAGCAACGCTTATCCGTTGTCTCAGGGCCGTCCGGCGGAACACCGGAACGTGATCGCGCTAGGGTTTTCGGACAGAATCTCGTCCCCAAATTCGAAACCCTAGTTTCCCGCTCAACTTATTCCCAAATTACAATGTCACTCAAGAAACCCTAACCCTAATTAGGAAATCCGAAAAGAATCGAAAACCCCAAATTAAAATACCTCACTGGTCAAAATCAATTTTGACCAAATAGTGCCGCTCGTTCGATTTCGATTTCGCTCGGCTGACGTCACGCTGACGTTAGCCCTTCCGATTTCGTTCGCCGCGCGGAAATCTCATTGCTGACGTCCTTGCTTGCGTCAGCGACGAATTCGATTTCGATTTCAAAATCGAAATCCGAATTTCGTCGTTGACCGTTGACTCTCCTCGTTTCGAACGCCGCTGCGTTCGAAAACTCGTCGCTCGCCTTCGTCTTCCTCCCACGAAGCTTACGACGCCGTCTGCGTCGTCGTCTTCGTCGGCCGAGCGCCGTTCGCAGCCTTCTACACTGCCGGAGAAGAGGAAGCTGTCGCGACTCATCTCTCCCAACCTCGTCACCTCTGCCTGGCAGCCGCCCGCTGCCAAAGCTCTGCCGGAGTCGAGGAGTCGATGTAGAAGCGTCGCCGAGCACAGAAACAGGGGAAATCGGGTAAGTGAAAAGTAACTTTATTTCGACCTTCGAAAATACAGTAACCTCTCGACGACCACCGCCGCCGACGACCCTCGTTCCCTCCCTCGCCGACGATCCTCTGATCGTCGGTTACAGTCGCTCGATCTCTCTCCTTTCTCTCTCGTCGCCGTTCACAGAGTCCGCTCGATGGTGGATTCCTCTTCCTCCCTTCTCCTTCGTCCGCTGACTTCTTATATAGAGAAGCCGCCTCCTTCATTTCCTGATCGCGTCGTCCACGTCCGGTTCTCGCGGAGACGACGCCGCACGAGCCTCCGCCTCGCGTCCAGTTCTCTTCCTCCATCGCACAGCCGCCTGAAGACCCGCTCCTTGCCCGCGCCTGATGAAGTCGCTCGAGACCGCATCCGCTTCTCTCGGTCTCTGATTTCTTCTCGCCGATTGCGTCGTCCGAAGCTCGCCGTTGTGTGTGAAGAAATCGCGGACGAGCTTCAGCGCCCGCTTCGTTCGGCGAAGGTGACGCTCGCCCGCGTCCTTCGCGTGGAGCTCGCCTCCGAGCGTCGCTCCGATTTTCCTTCAATTTTGTATCGTTCAACGCCCGATTTTGACTCTGAATTGGGTCTCCTGTGTGGGCTTGGGCTTGGGTTCGGCCCACCCCCTCTGGGCTGAACCGGGGAGCCCAGGGCCTAATAATTAAAGTAGAAATAACAAAAGTACTCTCTGTATAAAATTAATTAAAATTTTAACCTTTCTTCCTCTCGACAAGGGCTTATTTATTAATACACGAGCACAATATTAATTTAAAATCACATTAAACAAATATGTAATTTCATCTAAATAAAAGAATTTCTTTCCTTGACACTGCCTGTCACTGAACGCCAGCAACGCTTTCCTGCCACTCCCGATGATATGCGCATGAAGTGAAGCTCCCAAATTTAGCTTCTGCTATTTATCACACTAATTAAGCTTCTCTCTTCTTCTTCCCAAATCCTATACCAGTTCCAACTAGGTTAAATTTTAACTCATTAGAGGGGGAACAGAGAGAGAATGAAGGGATACGGATATGCAGGTTGGCTTTTTTCAGCTACTTTCCGCCGACAAATGTTCCGGCGTAGCCAACTCCCAGGATGATGAAGGATAAAGCCAAGGGGTAGATGTACATGAAGTAACGATCTACGTTAGAAAGGAGATCGTAGGTCGCACAAATCAGGAGGAAAATCCCAAAGAAAATTTCGTCAAAATGAAACCTACAAAAACAAAAACAAAAATAGAATTAACAATCATCGGTGATAAAGATTATGAATGATGAAGAACACCGCAAGTACCTGTCCCAGGATTTCTTCTTGGATTTCTTTGCAGCAGGAGCAGCGGCAGCAGGCGGCGGCGTTGCAGTTGACGCTGCTTTCTTTTTGGTTTTGTCGCCTAATTTCTGGGTGACGATCCACTCGTTGACTCGGCTCGCTTCGGTCAGCCCGATGTACACTGCTTTGCACCGGTGCCATGACATCACATTCTCGAATAATATCCAGAAGATGGTCAAGTGGATGGATCTGATAAATTTTACAAATAAATTTTACAATGCTGCAGAGGAAGAAATTAAAGCAAGATGATGGAAGTAGAACCTTGGAGTAGCTACAGCATTGAGGATTGTAACTGCGGTTGGAATGTAAACGACTCCCCACTTGGGAATCTGGATCTCGGAGAAGAAACAGGACACCGGAATCACCAAGCAGTAGAAGAAAAATGTGACGAGGTGAGCCACTACTCTTCGAGCAAAGAAGAAATTGTAGAGCAGATAGAACTTCTTCACCAAAGCCACATTCTGGAGCACAAAAGATCAATTACAGATCAAAAACATTTATGCAGTAAAGCAAAAACAAACACATCAAGCTAGCAGAGAGCTCACCTTGGCCGTAATGATCTCCAAGAACATTTTCCTAAACAGATTTGCAGGTCCGCATGACCATCGATGCTGCTGAAATCGATACGCTTTGAAGTTGCTCGGCAGTTCATTTTTAACCTGTTTATCAAAAACATCAGCTCAGTTCTGACATTTCCCAGTTCTTGTACTTACTACTGTTACCTTAACATGGCCGACGTATAAGAACTTCCATCCCTTAAGCGCTGCTCGAACTGCTAAATCCATGTCCTCCACCGTAGTCCGCTCCTTCCACCCCTCAACTTCGTTCATCGCTGAGATTCTCCAAACTCCAGCTGTTCCTGTAATGTCTCCAGCACTCCAGTTTGAATAATTAGGCTTTATTACAATCTTACATGTTTGACTACTCACCATTGAAACCAAAGAAATCGAGTGTTGTTGAGCCAGATTGCTGCTCAATCTTGAAATGGTAGTTCAGAGACATTTCTTGTACCCGCGTCATCAAGCATTCTTCAGAATTCACTGCGCCATCACCAGTTAAACGAGAGTCTGGTGATCAATCTGACTAGCTATACGTTTTGAATTGTTTTAAGTGTTGTCTTAAATGTTGTTAAGTATTACCAAACTTCCACCGAGCTTGAACAAGAGCAAGCTCCGGATTGTGCATCAAGTAAGGGACTGTGAGCCTGAGAAAGTCCGACCCAGGTTGGAAGTCAGCGTCAAAAACTGAAACATAGTCGCATTGCTTCACGTAGTCGATCTCCATGGCTTCTTTCATTGCCCCTGCTTTATATCCGTTCCTGTTATCTCGCGAAATGTAGTCCACATTTATTCCCTTCTCGATCCACCTCTCGCATTCACTCTTCACTCCGTCCTGCAGTCACAGAATCATCATCCAGAGATACAGTAAAATAAAATGAAAATGAAATGAAAAAAAAAATGTCGAGTTGGGAGATCATGCAATTACCCTAATTGTTAGATCAGTTGAATCGTCAAGCACTTGAATTACTAGCCTATCGGATGGCCAGTCAAGGCTGCATGCTGCTCCAATGGATATCTTGTAAACCTGCGCCCAGGGGGCTACAAGTTGAGTACAAAATCACACGTGTACAATTTGATTACGTAAACAAAATCCAACGCTTCAGCAAGTCAATCTTTCAATAGATTCGTACTAACTAACGCAGCAATGCATGAAGTCAACTAATTTTAATTACCTCCCCCTCGTTGAACATGGGGATTTGAACGAGGACCCTCGGAAAAGCTTCACAGCCGAGTTCCTCATCGACCTCCAGAGGCTGCCACTTGTAGATTTTCTCCGGCTTCCGCCGGAAGACCTTCACGAAGAGGCTCACCGCCCCCATGGTCGCCTTCTCGATCAGTAGAACGACGGACATGATCAGGCACAGCACAACTGCAACCCTCAGCACCGGCACTAGAATGAACCTTCTCGCGTACGACCACAAGCGGCCCAGTTCATCGGGGATGGCGTCCCACGTCACCACCAAACCGAGGAGATCAGTGCCTGCAGTGCAACAGCGTTTAGTTAGTGCGATGCGAGCAGAGAGAAGAGCTAGCCAACAATGTCTGCCTGCCTGCAAGTAAATACAACACCTTCCATTTCTTCTTTCTGCAAACGCTGCGCTGCGCCTGCAAGAAAAAAAAATTGGCAGAGGAAGCGACCTGCTCGCTAGAGGCAAGCTTCAAAGCTTGATATAAGCTTCCATTGGCATCAAGCACAGGTGGGCCTCTCTCTCTCTCTCTCTCTCTCTCTCTCTCTCTCTCTCTCTCTCTCTCTCTCTCTCTCTCTTATTCTCTCATTGGCCTCTATTCACTATTCTATTCCATCATGTGCAGCTTGCGGTCGCTGCCCATGCACACTTGGTGACAGCTTCGTCCACCCACTGCCACGAGGCTATGAGGAAGACGAAGCCGAAGTATCAAGAAAGACTTTGTACCAGTGGCAACGATCTCACCACACCATGATTTTGTGTTTTTTTTAACTCCAAAAAACAATTAGAAATCACAAATAGAGACAAACTGAAATAATTGAGTACGTGAAAAAGAAAGGGTTTGGTTTTATAAACTGACGATCGACCACCACTGCCTATGCTTGCAGATCTTGCATGTAGAAGCTTAATTATTTTACTAAATTAATGCTAGCGATTCCCCAAACACTGAAAAACTTTAAGGTAGCAATCTATTTGAGCGCTGAAAAACTTTAATACTAGCTTATATCAAACTTTAATGCCAATGGTGCATTATTCTCATCTACTTCCAGTGTGTTGGGAGTCATCCTTTTAAGTATAGCCAGCTCAAGCTTCCGTATATACTCCAAACCGCACATGCAGACTCTGAACTTTTCTGACCAGTCCATCTGTTGCTCTACTCTACGATAAGCAATTTAACATTTCATTTAGCTCTCTGACATAGGATTCTGAAATGATTGGAAATAAGTTGTTTTTTAATCAAATGGTGAAAACCTGCAGATTCAACTTCATTTTTTTTTCACAGTTTTTAACATGTTATTGCTTAGATGATTGAGGAGTGTGATTGGGATGCATCGATCCGTTAATTTGTACATACTTTCAGCCTTTGTTTTGCTTGCTAGAAAGCTGCAGAAGAATGCATCTGGAAACCATGTGCTGAACAATGAGAAAGAACGGTAACTACATCCAATTCATGAATGCACGAGGCAACGGAAAAACATAATTCACCCTTCATCTTCCTTTTTGGATTCATCTCAGAGAAGGAAAGAACAACTCGACTACAGGACTACTGTTTTATCCAATCTGAGCAAGCGCTATCGGCCGCTAAAAGCACAAAAGATGATGAATTAGATATCAAATACGTCAGAAAGAACAACTTGGAAGATAATTAGCATGATCTTGTTGAGTTGACTGTTGAGTCAGTCAACTCAACAAGAGATCCAGGAGCTCTGCCTCAACAGTACTTCTGCCATGCAAGTTTTTGTTCTTGATAGCACTGACCAAACCTCATCTTTTGCCAAGTAAAAAATGGAAAATACGTATAGTAGATCCTTAGTGGCTTATAATTATTGAATATAATATTAAAATTAAATTAAAATAATATTATATAATATTTTGATGTTTTCTATGGTACACTGATCAAACCTCATCTTTTATTATTATTATTATTATTATTATTATTATTATTATTATTATTATTATTATTACAAAAAGATACTTTATTTGGTTGAGATAAAATTAAATTATTACACAATTACATATTGTATGGATAGAATTAAAAAAATAGTATGCTAGGTACACCTAATAATAACATATTAGCAAGAAAAATAAGACAAGTTTGATAAAATAAAAAAGTTCAATCTCATGCACATATAATATGCTTAACTTCTTTAAAATAGATAATTTGAAATTTATTGATTATTTCGATTTTAATATTTATAAATGATTGATCAAATATATTTTATTACTATATTTTTATCTCCTTTAGTATTTTATGTACATGCATCCCATTTTAAATAATAATGCCAAAAATGCCAACTTATACGTGCAATTATGTTTTTGTATGGATGTGATTAAATAAAAGAGGAGGGTCCATCAAGAAGCCTCGTTTTGCACGTGGATTATGAAGTTAATAAAGAACACAAAGTGCGGCATTAAGTAAATCATGAAATTAATATGACTTAGATGAGTAATTGCAAATTTATGAGAAAAAAAAATGCCTTATAAGGAAACAAATAGTTAATTGTGGATTTATTAGCTAGCAAAATCAACTCTCAGTCAACTCTTCAATCATTTTGATTGACTTAATCACTTTTAGAATATTTTTCTTTAACTACCCAATTCTAGAGAGCCTAATATCGCTTGAAGCTCTATTAATAGAGCGTAATTGATATATTCGTATTGCATTCTTACTACATTTTGGTTATCTTCCTTACCCTTTGTATTATTGTATATGACCTAAACTTGCCTTGAATAGCTAACACATTTATTACAAAAAAAGAACTAAAATCCAATTCACTTTAATTGGCTCCACGAGTAGGGACAAACAAAATCGACACTCAATTATGCACATTGGGGGCCAAAAGGAACACAAATAATCATGAATTATGTAATATGCCTCCATGGATTGGTGGCCATTGCATGATTGCATCATAGCACGGGCTCATGTACTTATCCATCACAATCAAAATTATTTTGTTTTTCATTTCAAAAAAAAATTTCTTGGTATGCCTAAATTAGAATAGTTGTAAGACATTATTCCTTACCTAGATGGATGCCACACATGCACCATCATGTATGGCATACAGGTAAAAAAAATTTAAGGAGCCGACCACTCTAACATTTTTAGGGAGCTAGCCTCCCAAAGCATTGGATGCTAGCATGAGTAGAGCTAGTCAGTATTGATGTGGTGCACGTTAGCATCTAGCATGAGTTGATCTAGTCAATAAATATGTGGTGCACATTAGCATGATGCTAACGTGCACCATTAATCCAACGTCTCTAATTGGTTGTGCAACTTATCTGATGGATACGTCAAGGATTTTTTTTAGTTTTTATAGAAACCCGTCTTCCTAGAAAATGCACTGACCACATATGTTGTGTTATTTGTATATATGAGTATATGAATGTGCATATGCATATATGTATATATGAGTATACGCAAATATATGTATATATTGAGTTGGAATTTAAAATATAATAAATAAAGTAGAGATTAGAGATATTAGTTGATGTGGTAGTTATATGTGTTAGTTATGTAATATTATTTGTGATATCAAACTAAGGTTGAGATAGAGTGGTCTCAGGGCTATGAGCTTTAGATATATTAGAAGCTACTATGATGCAGGTAGGAATTTTATTCTTACCTTTGTAATTATGGTATTGATTATTATATTAGTAGTTGATACATACCATGATATATTGTAGTTCTTAATATCTTATTGATCTTTATTCAGTATCTATTATACTCTCCTGTTGTCTTTTATTCATATATATAGATGTTTGTGTTATGTTGTTACATGGGTTGCATGGTAACTATATTATTATTGAGTTAGTGATGATTGCATTATTGAGCTGTTATGAGCTATTGACCTATTGATCCATGTATTGCGTAGTTTTTATATTTAGCCCATCGGATAGTTGCATAATTTTTCGTGCCATATTGTGATTTTTATTTTAGCTGATATTAGCCAGGGCTGAGCCTTATAAGTTAGCGGACCGAGATGTATACCAGATATTGTTTCATGGCTATGGGGTCGGCTGATAGGTTTCTTAGATGGAGTCCTTCAGGATTTTTCAGGGTTACTTGGGTATTGGGTGTTGGACACAACACCTTTGAGCTATCATTTAAGGACAGCTATTATTAGATATGGCCATGCATCATGTATAGACTCATGTGTAATTATAAAAAGGCTTAGGGGCTTTTTTGTAAAAGAGTCATAATTAAATGAAAATCACTCACGTGAATGAGAGTGGAAGGCAATTGAGATGAAATTTGGGTTTTGTCCAAATTTCGACGAGAGCAGCGGCTAATAGAGCAGGAGAGAGAAAGTGAAAGGCTAAATTCTTCTAGGCGTGATCTTGAAGTTATCTTTTGTTTGATCGGTGTAAAATTTTACAGAGTTTCTTCTAGGGTAATTTCTTATATATCCAAAGGTTAGATTTTTGATTGGTCTCTCTGTTAGTCTGAATTAATTCAGAGTGATTAGGGGATTTGTGTTTCCCTTGAGTTGAATTTTATCCTGTTTAATGAAATTTTTGTTGTGAAGAGCTATTGTATTTATTGGATATATAATGGAATTTTGGTGGCTGGCTCCTGTGATTTTTTACCCTATCTTTGTAGGGGTTTTTCCACGTTAAATCTTGGTGTTCATATTTTCTGGATTGATATTGTTTTGGTTTCATTATTTGCATCATATATATATTGTTGTGATTACACAAGTGAGATTTAGGGATTTATCAAGTTGAGCATAAAATCCCAACAGTGGTATCAGAGTGAGGTTGATTATTTACTTGTGTTAATCATGGAAATTGACAATCGAATGATAGTCTTGAATGGAGAAAATTAACTTATCTGGAAAGCTAAGATGGAAGACTATTTATATTGCAAATATCTATTTGATGCAGTTGAGAATGAAACCAAACCAGAAAAAATAGCAGATGATGACTAGAACAAGTTGAATAGAAAAACCATCACTTATATTCGGTAGTGGGTAGAAGATAGTGTTTTTCATCATATTGTGAATGAAAAAGTAGCATATAAGTTGTGGAAAAAATTAGAAGACTTATATGAGAGAAAGACTGTTGGTAACAAGGCTTTCTTGATTAGGAAACTGGTGAATCTGTAATATATAGAAGGTGGAAAAATTATTGAGCATTTGAATGACATGATATACATTATTAATCAGTTGGCTTTTATGAAGATGATAATTGAAGATGAATTGCATGCACTTTTATTATTGAGTTCTCTACTAGAGAGTTAGGAGACTTTGGTTGTATCTCTCAGTAATGCAGCACCAGATGGTATGTTATCCATAAGCCTAGTAACTTCAAGTTTGTTGAATGAAGAAACTAGAAGAATGTCTGTGGATGTAAATAGA
This sequence comes from Costus lasius, assembly GCA_027563935.2. Lineage (NCBI taxonomy): Eukaryota > Viridiplantae > Streptophyta > Magnoliopsida > Zingiberales > Costaceae > Costus > Costus lasius. The sequence continues at coordinate 98,129,625 of CM050454.1, forward strand.
TCTCAAGTATTGGTGACTGAAAATCATGGTAGAAGCACAAATAGATCTTCATACCAGCATGAGAATTCTAGGAATAGTTCATCTACTAGAAAAGATGTTGAGTGCTTTTATTGTCATAAAAAGGGACATATTAAGAAGTATTGTTGGTCATTCAAGAAGGCTCAGAGAGGAGAAAACAATGGAATCACAAAAGAGGATAAAGATAGCAACACTACAATCACTATAGATAGTGATGTTGATATTCTAGCAACAAGTGACACAGAAAGTACATTGGCAGTCAATGGAAAAGACAGTTGGATCATTAACACATGTGCTTCTTTTCATGCTACCTCTTATATTGATTATTTTTCATTATTACATCATTGTGACTTAGGTGTTGTAAAGATGAGAAATAAGGATACTGCAGTTATCAGAGGCAAAGGGGATATCATTATCAAGACTAACCTTTGACATAAGATGATTCTCAGAGATGTAAGGTATATTCCTGACTTAAGATTCAGTTTGATTTCACCCGGTGTTCTTGATGATGAGAGCATAGTGAGCACATTTGGTAATGAAAAGTAGAAGCTAACAAAAGGATCACTTATATGTGCTAAAGAAAGCAAGCAACATGCTCTTTATCATACTGATATTGAGGTTCTTAGAGGAGAAATTAGTACTGCTTCAGCATCTATTTCAGAGTTATATCACAGGAGGATTGGACCCTTAAGTCACAAGGGTGTAAAGATTCTATTAAAAAATGTCATTTCTCCTAAAGTTCAAAGTGAACCAATTTCTCAGCCAGGGAGAGAGTTCCAAGATGAGCACCAGATAAATGATACAAGCAGTGCACAAAAAAGACAAATATTTCAGCAATCTCAGATGAAAACTCAGTTGAGAAAGTCTCTTAAAGGAAAAAAACCTTCAAGGCAATTTGACAACGGTTTTGTCATGAGCAGAGATGGAAGAAAGCCGGAGTGCTATTGAGTGAAGAAGATCATGACAAAAGAGAAGACTGAGATTTATAAGAAGATGACCGGCTTGGTCATCCCTGCATGATGTAGGAGAGGGAGATTGTTAGACATGGGTCCTAAATCATGTATGGACCCATGTGTAATTACAAAAAGGCTTAGGGGCTCTTTTGTAAAAGGGTCATAATTAAATCAAAATCACTCACGTGAATGAGAGTGGAGGGCAATTGAGGTGAAATTTGCGTTTTGTCCAAATTTCAACGAGAGCGGCGGAGGCTAAATTTTTTCGGGCGTGATCTTGGAGTATTTTTTGTCTAATCAGCGTGAAATTTTACAGAGTTTCTCCTGGGATAATTCCTTACATATCCAATGGTTAGATTTTCGATTGGTCTCTTCGTTTTTCTGAATTAATTCTGAGAGTGATTAGGGGATTTGTGTTTCCCTTGAGTTGAATTTCATCGTGTTTAATGAAATTCTTGTTGTGAAGAAATATTATATTTGTTGGATATATAGTGAAATTTTGGTGGCCGACTCCCGTGGTTTTTTATCTTATCTTTGTAGGGGTTTTTTCACGTTAAATCTTGGTGTTCATATTTTCTAGATTGATATTGTTTTGGTTTCATTATTTGCATCATATATATATAGTTGTGACTACACATGTGAGATTTAGGGATTTATCAAGTTGAACATAAAATCCCAACAGCTGTTCCATCGTGTGAGTAACTGTGGACACACCCTTATTAGGGTGCGGGCTCATAATAGAGCATAGTCATTGCTCTTGATTGCATGATACATGTGTGGTTATCATATTATACTAGATATTGGTTATCATCATGTTGAGTTATTTTGTATACATAGTAGATTATTTTATCTTAGTTATTTGATATATTGTCATATCGTATGATTCCTACTTATCTATTTAACATAACTTCTATTGTTTTTGCTTGCAGGTAACGACATCGTTTCTAAAGTTGGTGATAGCTAGATATACCACTTGGATCGTGTGGATGTTATTGACACTTGAGTAGATAGATAGAGATGTACTATAAGTGGATATTATTATCTGTGGTTGACTTCATATTATTGTCTTGCAGTGGTGTTCTTATATTTTGATTGATTTGGTTGTTTTGGATACTGGTGTTAATATTTATAATTGATTAGATTTCTTTTGTAATCACCTCATTTGGTTTTCTACGTGAATAGTTGTTAATGACAGTTGTTATATTAAAAGTAGTTGTTTTATAGAGTGATGTTTATCGATATGTTTTATTATTATCAGCTAAATTTATTATTTAGGTTTTACTGAGGATATGTTATCCTTAGGGTTATTTTGTCCTGCTCTACGAGCAAGTTGTGGAGCAAGTTGCTAACCTTGATTGGGTTAATGCTTGTTTCGGGTGTGATAAATACTGTTTTGCTTTGGAAATGTAAGAATGTTGACATTATATTTGATAGTCCTTTGACTATGAAAAACAATTTTTAGGAAGAAAATGAAAGAGTTTAGGGGGAGGATTGTTTGAAACCGTTAGATAAAAAAAAATATATAATTTATAGATTTTTAGTGCATATTAGTATAATTTTATTATGCATTGTGCTATTTAGGGTCTGTTTGGCCCGTTTTTAAGCTGATTTTAAGTAGTTTTTAAATAGAAAACAGTTAAAAAATTATTGGTAATGAAAAGCATAATAAAAAAAAAACAGTAGTTATGAAAGCTACAATTTAATGCTTTCACAGCTTCTACATCTCAAAAAAAGTAATTCATATGATTTCATTTAAAATTTTAAGTATTATTATTTTAAATAATTAAAATTTTAATACTAAAAAAATAAAATATATTTATTATTTTAAATAATTTAAAATAAATATTTATTTATTATTTTAAATTTTGACAATAATTAAAAAATTATTAACTAAACATCTTATAAATTTTGACAGCGCAGCACAGTACAACATAACACAATTAACACATTTATAAAGCTATTAATAGCGGGCTAAATAGGCCCTTAATCCAAAGGTTCCTAGAGTTATTGTAATCTAAGAGTGTAGATTGATTTTCTTAAATTTTCTACTCTTTATGTACAATTAAAGATATTTATATGATGAAAAATATAAGAGTGAGAAAATTTTGTAGTATGATTTGTATCACAAAACTCATCAATGCACAATCGATTGAGCTACACATCTGATGAGATCTTGGCCCACAAAGACGTGAAATATAATATTTGGTTCAATTATTTGTTCCACTTGAATAATAATACATTGTATTTTATACACTAAAGATATAAAAAGCTAAATGAACACAAAATATTAGCCATTGGTAATTCAGAAAATAAGTATAAATATATTAAAATTAATATAATAATGTTTAAATATATTCTAAATTATGACATTTATAGTTGATAATAAGGTCTTGAAATGGAGTCCGTATAGTTTGTGCTGAGTATAAAAAGATAGGCAGAAATATGCCATTTGGATTTGGACTCGTGGAAGATTTCTTCACACAAACCCTGGTGACTTCTTCTCAAAGAATGGTGTTTCACTATATAATCTTTACAACACATGCAACAACCGCACTCTCTCCATTAGTGCTCAGCTAAAAATAAGCTACATCTCTCTTCGATATAATACAGAAGATAAAACATGCTCTACTTAAATACCTAACCTAAAACATATAACTATCGCCAGTAAATATCTCCAAAAAAAAGTAGAAACCGGTTAAACCCTCGGGTTAGCCAGCCATCAATACGAGGAGCAGACAGAGTCTCCGGACGTAACAATAATTTCGGCCCAATTCGCGCCAAGACGTTCAAAAACTGTATAAACTTTACTAAACCACAAGTTGAGAGGTTCTGAATTGCAATTCACGGGCACTTCCAGCGCAAACACCAAAAGTCGTCTACTCACCACAGCACCTTGCTCGTTTTGTCTCCATGAGTTTCTGCCACAGGCAGAGCATCTCCCGAGGTTCCTGGTAATGAGCAAGAACATATCCATATTCACACCCGTCAATATAAATCCTTCCCTCGTTCACATATTTAATATCTGAGCCCTTCTTGTTCATCTCATCTATCCATATTCCCATTGCAACATCCTCCAGCTTGAACATCTGCAGGTCAGTATTCCTTTAATTAGTATGCTGCCTGTAACAATTCTAATCACTTAACGTTTCGACGATGTTCCGGATAATGAAGGAATCATATCAAGGTGAAATCCAATACCTTCAAACGCCCCACTTTATACTGTTTGTATACTGCTTCTGCGATGTCACGTGACACTACGTATCCTGGACCATGAGCCCACGGGGGATACTTCTCATCAGGCCATTCCTTCATGGAAGTAAGCAGCCTAAGATTAGACCAAGCAAGCTTAACAACGTTCAAAAAAAACTTTCTAAAAACCAGTCTCTGGAAGACAACAGTCAGAACTCAGAAAGGAGAAAATCTCTTACTTCAACCAAAAAAAAATGTAAGAATGTAATGTTTTGAATAGCATATTTCGTACGTTAATACTACTGTGTTTTCCATTTGTCCAAGATGACACTCCTTAAGATTATCCTCATTCTTTGAATTTTCAGGATAATTAAGTATTATCTTTCAATTTATTTTCTTAATTGACATATATTAACTAGCAACATTTATAAGGCATATTTAGATGTTTAATGACCAAAATGGTAGTAAAGAAAGCTTCTACATCCCTAAAAGTGTGCACACTTAAATAGTAATAGTGTACCATCCAATTAACAATTGTGATTTGCTATCAATAACTTAACCTTAATTGGCAAAAGACAACAATAGTGTCTTTATGAAAGATTTGTGTCTTTAGTAAATATAATTTGGAATATAAGATTTTCTATGATTAAATATGATATGTAATAGTTTTAAGAGGATATATGTGAGTGTGCATGCACCCGTGTGTTTGTGTGTGTGAGAGAACGCCAACTTATTTAAGTTAAAAATTATTTCTTTATTATTTCGTGACAAACTACTTTTTCGAAGTCAGAAACTGAATTTTCTTGCACGAGTTCATATTGAAAACTACGTTATTTAAGTTGGAGATAGAACCAGAAGTTCACAAGAAATTTACCTCAGGCGAAATAAACCATTTGCTCTCCATGTTTCGATGAGGTTCTGAATTTGAGTTGATCCTACCATATAAAAGCCCACTTGTGATGTTTATTCCAGACAATGAAGCAAGGACCTCATCAATACGGACAAAAGCATCATCATCTGTTTTCATTATGTATTTGGCTGATACAATGTTCGTCTGCCAGAAGCAAAACAAGACGTTTAATAAGTAAATTTCAATAAAATGGCAGAACTTCACTCTTCATGATGAAAGTGCATTTACCCCATATATACAGATCGCAATGGTTTTCAAGGTAATCAAACTATAATAATCCACAAATGGCATAAGTTGGACATCTCCATATGTGTAGGCCTCACGCCAAAGCTGTTCATTTACCATTTGATTTTTATGCTGTTCAAAATGAGAAAATAATTTTTAGATATTCCAACATGTGCAATCTACCAAGAATACGTTAAAACCATGAAATTCTCAGCTTCTAGAAGGTCCAAAGCGATTAGAAACAGAAAAAGATAAGCAATAAATCCCTATCACAAAAGTTAGCAAATTTAGCAGTCTACTGTTCATTATATGGTTCAGGAGATTAATAATAAAGTTGGTCTGCATTTGTTTCAATCTACTGTGAAGGTATATCCAAAATAATTTATTATTTTAGTTAAACTATATGCAAAGCCAATGAGGACCTAAGTGAAAAGATAGATGCTATACTTCTACCTATCACAAAAGCAAAAAAAAGGAAGCCATCAATTTCCAACAGAATTCTAAATTTGAGATAACTACGTTGGTAAAAGCTCTAGCGTTATTAAATATTACAATCAGTTCCCAGTTTTTCTAACTCAATTTATAGACATTAACTAGTGATGATGCTCGGAGTGAATTAATTAATAATGAATTAGATGCTTCAACTCAATTTCTCTCGACTGTTAGGAAGACTATGATTAGGTTGGATTCATGCTCTAGATAAGAGTCTACTTTTCCATCGTTGTTATGCTGCAAAAAAGAATCCTCAGGGTGCGGCCCAAAGAGTCTCCTTAAAAAAAAAATGTTTGCGTAAATTTAGAACTTTTTTTTTCATTTATAATTAGCACAATAATTTTATTAATTGACATTGTAATATGTACTATAAAATCTATCCATTACATAGCAATAATTAAATATGTATGTTTAGGCCATTCATTCTAACATATTTTTGTTGCTTTACCAAACACTTGAATTACATTTTTTGTTCCATAATTTTACCAAACACGTTAGTAGATTAGTAGTACACTATTAGTTTCTCTACATCTATTTTTTGACTTTGTACGTTGTGTGGAATTAAGCCATAATCAATGACGAAAAGATCTCCACTAGAGAAAGTAAAGTTGCCCCTAAGCATGGAAGCATGAGGGAGTAAAATGACGATGGTGTTCGTAGGTCAACCAAATCCAACCCAAATTATCCTAAACCCACTCATCTTAAATCCTTAAACTTCTCTTTCCTCATTAAACCCTCTATTCAATCTAGCAACGATAAGCCACCCAGGCCCCACGTCCTGAAGAAGGCAAATGAAGAACCATGCTGGTATCTTAACCAACGCGATAATGGTTATTGCAGGTCTGCAACAGAAAAGGAAGATTGTCTAAAGCGCTCTTCCTAGTTCCTACAATTAGTACTGAGACAAATAATTCTGCATGAAATCTGTAATAACTTGCCCCCATGCCCCCCTTGGGAAGGTGTAAGACTGTTACTTAGTTTAACCAGTAAGGACTTAGTTGTTGATAATAAGGTCTTGGTTGCCTATGTAAAAAAAACAAAAATTGCCACTCAGTAAAAAAAAAAAAGTCTATAACTGGATTGAAAGATATTTTAGATGCATCTAAGTCATAGCAACTGAATTTTAAGAGATAAATCTGCCTTTCTTACCAGGCCTACAAAAAAGCGTGTTACAACTGCCCCTTTTCGTACAGGATCATATTGCATCCAGGTCCTTCTAACCGCCATTCTCCTTTTGAAATTGTTTGCAGTTGAAAAGATACCAATAAAAAGTTCAACAGCTTGGTGCACAGGTACAGGATTTGACTTTAGCAATTCTAAATCATTGACATGCTCCAAATTCTCAGATGTAGGCAAACCACTAGCGAGGACAGATACCAACTTTATGTCTCCTGAAATTCTTACTTCACTTACAAGCCATGGCTCCAAGCTCTAGAAAACCCCCAAAAAATTATTATCACATAAAATGCCAGACAATATTGAAATCTTAATAAACATCTGAAAAGACAATTAATGAGGATTGCTGTATAGTATAATAGTACTTCTCTGAATGAAAATGAAGTTATATGTCTTCCATCTACAGTCATCTGAATACCCTCGATGCCCACCCTAATAGTTGAGATGGAAAGATATCCTTGCTTAAAAGGAAAATATCTTCTACGTGCATCGCCCTGTTTTTTGAGTGGAAATGACTTAGAAATATTATGATGTCCATTTGATCCAAAGAATCCTTTGTCATCATAACCAACCATTGTGCTGCATTTTTCCAAATCATCCACTGCAAAAAAAAAAAAAAAAAAAAAAAAAAGCCGTGGTAAAAATCTTGTGCATAGAAATAGAATAATAAATCAACACATAATAGGAGAAGTACAAGGAAGAAACTGGTAAAATTCTAGTGCATAGAAATCTTCACTAGGACTTGCGCTGAAGCATACAAAATCAATTAAACAATAGCATATACACATTCATCTTAAAATTTACCAGCAACAATTGGAAGCATAGGATATTTGAATATTCTCACAGAGCAAAGGCAAGTTCACGTTTGAGCAGCTTCAGGGGACAAGAATGATGTTTGGGACCTTACGTTATTGTGTCATAAATCCCAAAATCGGTCACTACATGTAACTAGACCATTTTGTACAAGAGTTGGATGGGATTTTTTAACCAAAATGACTTGGAAGGAAAATATATACAGATGAAGTTTCTCTCTAGAAACATCCAAAATATTCACTGTTCAAAAACTGGAATCATGAATTTGGTGATGCAGAGACAAGGGATCACTTAGGAGTCTTAACTCAAATGGATGGCCATGGTCTAAGTAGCTGAACATGCCTTGTCTTCCCTGAGATGGATAAACAATAACCTATTTGCTGACCTTGAAAAATAGCAGTAAAAAAATATCATATCTTCTGTAAGTGGTGTTGTAGGACTAGAAGAATCATCATCCAAGACAAAAACTTGTCATTCTCCAAGAAGAGGCGATACAGAGAAAATTTTCTACAAATATGAAAAATTAAATCACAACTACAGCTTGACCACACAGTCCCAGTGCTGACAATTGACCCACTTAAATATATACATCTTTAAAAGAGTGAACGATACTTAGCTAAAAAATATGTTATTGCCCCCACCGATGTAAGAAAATATATAAAATTATATTTTTGTCCCCACATGCTTTGGGTCATGAATCCACCACTAAGCAGGGTATTAAAAATTGATCCATACTATATATGTATATAATAGTACTAACCGGTATTGTGGGTATTGTTTGTTGATATAGACCATTACTTATAACACGAGATGAGTCCATAGTAATAGACACCAAGATTTTAAATATTGGTACATACTAGTATATTGGTCCACTATTAGATTCATGTGCATCGGTTGATACTACATCATCCTGACCCACAGTACTCACAGTTCACGCTATCAGTCAATACTATTGAAGTATTATATATGTGTGCGTGTGTTGGGTGGCGGGGGGTACAAACCTTATATTGGTACCTGTGTATATTAGATGAGGCGGGTCGACTTGCTTAACCACACAGTTCCAAGTAATATCACATGAGTCCATAGTAATAACACCAAATAATCTATCCATTTTACTTGCTACCCCTCAAAAGTCCCAGAAACCTATTAATTACCTACTCCACCTAGCTCACTGCTGGCACGACACCTCATCTCCATTTCAAGTCACAAGCTATGTTGCAGTTGGCAATATGTGACCAGCAGTTTTTAGAAGATAATGGAAGAATGATTATTACTACAATACACTACCATAGAAATACCATTATTCTTATCAAATCTCACCAATTATTATCCCCTAATTAGCTGATCATAATTTTTCATATTTCATGCACTAGTTTTTTTATCATCGCAATGCAATACAATTATCGTGATTACTTACTCCTACTTCAACTCCAAGCAATTATTCTCAGCTATCCCATTATGCTACACCACTAATAGGATTGGCCTGAATCATCATCCCCGATCTTTTTTCTGCTTTGTGTAAATATAAAGACATTAAAAACTCTTGTGACCAAACTTTCATATTATTTTATAGTAATATTAAACGGAAAGAGTGATGTGGGAAAATTTATTTCTATTTAAAGATTTATTTACAGATACATGCATGGTTTTTAATCATAGTCCACATTAGCCATTAAGCTCAATACATACCCATCAAAGCATAAAGTAGAACATTGACCTCCTGTGTAGATACACTTGGTATGCACCGATATCACCATTAAACCAATACGGACTGAGATTAAAAACCATGAATGCAAGTAACCTCAAAAGTGAATAGAATGCAATATGTATACCCACAAGTGATGCGAGCTGAACTCTTTAAGTATAACTATGATGTGAACATGGAAGCATAAAATGAGATATGTTAAAAAGAAACTTAGGGCAAAACTAGAGTTATTAGAATTATATTAAAGAAAGACAATAATAGTAGGAACTAATCTATACATAATGCTCACCATTTTTATTAAGATTAAAGTGACAAATATGCACTAATTGATGAGCACAAGCATGGACAGATGGAGTGCTTTTCAGGACCCTTCTAAATTTTGGGCAATGCTGGGTTTACCAAAATTGGTTAAAGAAAGCCAAAATTTGTTGCAAACATTTTAAATGGTGCTCACATTAAATCAAGATAAAGGGGCGTACGATGCAGAGGTCAAAGAACAAAAGAAAGGTAGATGGCATGCTTTTCCAGAATAACGTAGAGAGCACTTACTTGCTCCTATGTAGTGGATTACAACATCAGGGTCCATAAATTTGAAGCGGAATCTTGTTGGTTAATGTTTCAATCTTATCAAAAGTCCTAGGTAGCAGCCTAGCAGGAGAAGGGGAGAATTCTTAGAGGTCGAAGTTAGAGAGGGAGGAAGAGGAGAAAGGAGGCTCTAGTTACAAGAAGAACTCATCAATGTTCATCGATCAATCTAGACTTCTAAATTATAGAGCTATCAAGGTTTTCTGAGAGAATGAGTTGCACTATATGATAATAGGCCATGATTCCCACCGACCTCCTATTAAAAAGCTACTCAAAACTAACCATGATTTCCTAACACAGTACACAATAGATATTAATAGAAGTGTTTAAGCTCTTTTATAGCACAGCATGAAACACCAAATAGGCCAAAAAACACATACTGCTGTGCCATATCAGGATGATCAGCAAGTGTGCCTAGAATGAAGTCAAGTAGTTCTATTCTCATCAATAGACATAAAATCAATCAGGACACTTCCAAGACAAGCATAGCAAAAAAAATCATAACGGGAACTTCATGATATTTAGAGGCATATAGATCAATGTATTCAATCCACACAACCAGAATTAGAATATCTTGCCGGCCCCCTAGATGAAGAAAATACAAACTCATTAAGAAAGAATAACATGAAAAACAAGAACTCTTAAAAAGATGAATCTGAATTGTCTTAAGGAACCTTCGAGCAAATAAAATACAGATATGTAAGTTAGAGTAGACTGTATCCAATGTGCATGTACTTCACATCAATGACAAGATCATTGAACATGTGATTGTAATCCTTCTAAAGTGCAGAAACATTACCTTTCGTACTAGACTCAGTATCTGAAGAAGGACAACGCTCCTCCTCGGCCCAGTCATCGGTTGCCGTCCATGTATTTTGGACGATCACAGGATCTTCAGTTAATTTATCACCATTTAGGCGGACATTATAATGAAAGATGATAGGAGGATCAGGTTCCCCTGGAACAGCTGTTCCTACTAAATCAATATGAAAATCACCAAGAAGGCCACTAGGTGTACCGATGAAAGTAATCGAGGAACCATGAATCAATCCACATGGAATTTTCAACTTAAAGGTGTTGTTAACAAATTCTGAAACATTCATTTCTTTAAGAGAATAAGGGCATTGCTTGTCCTTGTATTTCGTCTGTGTACTTCTGTTCAATTTTTTGTCCTCAATTACTGTCACAAGGTTTTGCCATGCAGATCCAGCTTCCCCGATAGCCTCTACAGCTTGACGTAAAGTAATGGAATGATTTATGAAGTGGCACAAATGTTCCCAGCTTTGCAACGACCGTTGCTCTGCATCAGAGAGATTTCTTGGTATAGAAAGATGAGAGACTATTTCATTAACAGAAAGTACAGATAGCCGATCTCCTGGATTTTGGATAGCAGGTGGCTCTCCAGAAGCCACCCAACCAAGTTGTTCTGAAGAATTATAAGGCAAAGGGCTTTGAAGTAATCTTTCAGCTAAGGGGTTCTCCAATACCCCAAACCGAAAAATCAGCAAAGTAAAGAGAAACAGCAATATAACACCTCCAGACCATTTCTTCATATTTCACGAATGCACCTTCAGCAATCTTCTGAAGCTACTATCCCATTGAAGTCAAATCTCTAGGATGATAGATGTTTATAAATACATAATAAATTTAGATTCTGACTGATGTCTAGAAATTAAAGTTCCTGTATTTCAACAATAAGAGAATAGTTAGTGTCTACATGGAATCAGAGAACTTTCCACTTGAATTGTTGAACTTCATCAATAAATAAAAATCGAAGAATCTTAAATTGATTCACAGTTCTGCAACAAAGAGTCAGTAATTTGAGCGCAAACATAGTATAACAAAAATTCATGACCAAAGTAAGCAAATAAAAGCAACATCTAGCACTATGACAAATCACAAAGTGTCAAAGTGGTGCAAAGAAAATTCTGAAGTGTCATAAAAACATTAGTTGTTTCTCTAAATGGCTCTATTATTCAGGAATCACCTTGATTTAGGTTCTTTAGATGGTAATAAGAAGGCACTTGAAGTCTTTACACAATAGGTGAAATGTTCACTTTACTCCCCTTTAACTTGTGCAAAGCTTAACCACGCAATTTTAAGTGGGTCATGGCTGAGTGTAAATGGGTCCATGATGGTGATTGTAACTCTGCCTACTATAGCAAAGTCATTGCCATTAAATCTACGATAAATTGAACAAAGGATATTAATAATATTAATAGTGTCCCCTTATTGGATCTTCAAAACATTTTGGGGAGCTTTATTTAGTTCTATTGTAATTTCTAATCCCCTCCTTTTTTTGAGCACCTCCCTTTTCCAACCTCCTCCTAATGAGATTATCGATTTGCGAAGGTCCTTTGTCAAGTAACCTCTCTCCATGGTGGAGATTGTATTTGTTATATCTTTTATGAGTTGAGAAAGTCCGAGTCTGATAGCTTTTTTATTGAGTTCAAAAGACATTACTGGAATGCTATTTCCTTCTCTTTTTAGATAGCATTTGATCATTTTTATCATGAAATTTGTCTTCCACTTGATTGAGGAATTATACCTTTATCACCTTTACACTATGGAAGAGAATCCTTCCAAGGTAAAGAATTTCACCTATATCCTTGTGTCATATTAACTATCGTATTCTTGTTAAGGTTTTTCCTATACATCTTCCCTATGACCTAGTAGCATGGCAAACTATCATCTCTACTCCTCCCCTTGTTAATTTCTCCCCTAAATTAATCGACCAGATTACTTCCTGCCTCTCCTCTGCTTCGTTCTCTTATATCATCAATGGTGTTATCTAATTGAAATTTCTCTTGTCTTGTGGTGTTCACTAGGGTATTCTTCATCAATAAATTTAACTATTTATGCTTGTGTCCAAAGCTCATTACTCCTTTAAACTCATGGGTGCCCTTCTTATTTCTCATCTAATGTATGTTGGTGATATCCTCTTGTGTATGGAGAGGTCATGCCTATACTTTTTGGTTATCGAGTACTATGTAAACTCTAGGTGGCAGTCGAATAGGAGACTCATGTAAAAAAGGTTGTTCTCGAGGTTGGCTTTTATGCTGAAAAACAATTCCCCATAGGCCTCATCGACCTAGATCAAGGGGTTGTTATTGATCTATAATTGCCTCAGTCTATGTTAAGACTAACTCTGACGGTACTTTCTGTTATAATAGAATTTTTGCTGGAACTGATTTCATTGTTTACGATTTTTGTAGCTAAATCCTACTTTCTGGTTATTCTCTCACTCTTGTGCATTATGATTTGCTCATCTGCATTCTGCTTTACAAGCTGATATTGGCTGCAGTTAAAAATGTTGTTTGATATAAAATATTAATTCAGCTTTTTTTTCTTCGTGTGTTTTTCTTCTTTCAGCATATTTTATATGAAGCTAATGTGGCTACAGAATGGCCATCTAAAAATGGGCTAAAAAAACATATATCCAAAATCAGGCCAGTTGACTGACCCGATCCTCTTTAGGACTTTCTCCCCCGATGCTGCTCGAGGGCGTCGCCTAATTCTTATCGGCTTGATTCTTAATAAAAATTTCCTTTCGAAAAAAAAAGTTCCCTTGAGCTCGTCGACGGACGGATCTTATGGAAAGCAAAGCAGCTACCGAGCATCTGCCAAATCTCGGGCGAAGAAACCCGAGAGATCATCAGAAAAGTATTCCTTTCAAATAATGGACTAGTTCGATAAAGTGAAGCCCAACGGAAGAATTAAAGGCGAAAAATTCAGAGTGAAAAAGAATAATTAGCTCGCCAAATCAACAAATCGAAGATCTAGAAAAGGAAGAAGAATGAATTGGAATGCTTTCGCCAAGCCAATAATAGCACTAATCCCAGTCAAGGAAGAATCCAATTACACAACTAGCGCAACACCACAGCATTCCTGCTCAAATCTGGATCAAAAAGAACAGATGAAGACGAGATCAAGGAGCAGAAGAAGAGAAGAGCAGTACCTCGATGAGTTCTTGTCCAGGTCGAGGATGAAAAAAAATCTCTCTGGTCGCATTTCCCACGCCGAAGCATCGAGTAGTCGCCGCAGGAATTTGAGTCGTCCGCTTTGCAATATTCCTCCAGCTAGCGTAAATATTAATTATCAAAGTAAGAACTTTTTAGCTTTGCGAGCGAGCTGCGACTCCGCGCTTCGGTAAAAGTAAACATCAGTCATCAAATAGTTCAAATTTTTTTCAGTTTGGTCCTTCAAATCTCACTTAATTTTGCTGCATATTCAACTTTTTTTTTTCTAAATTACTTTAAAATTTTGTAATCAAAATTTCCAAGAAATTTTAGTAGAAATAAAAATAAAACATAATGTTAAAAATGATGGGGACGACATGCGAGTTACTCATTTTCTAGAATTTATAAATTTTAAAACTATATTTATCGTAATTTTTACTATAAGATTTACACTTAGAAAAAAAATTATTTTTTATTTTTTATATTTTATTTTCTCTTTTTACTAATTGCGTCTTCCTTCGATGACTGTGTAAAAAAAATATAACGGAGTCGTTTGACCAGCAAAAACAAACAGGTTGTTAGCTACTTAGCTACCCCAAACCCGCGACGCGTGCTGCTACACGTCACGAGACTTGTCGGCGCGTCCCCGGCGACAAGTCCGGATTACAAATCCACCCTCGTCGACGACCACCGACGTACAAACTCGTGCGGAAAGCGAGCCATCTGTTGTTGCCTCCTGTGGGCCCAACTGTCCCTACCCAAAGAAGAGGCGGGTGTTCGTCGGGGCGCATCTCAAACAGTAAGACTCCACTACGAAGTTTTTTCGTGTCGATTCAACACAACAGCCGTGGATGGGTAAAAGTGGCGAATTTTGACTAGCTTTATCCACGCGTCTGTTTGGTGTTTTTAAGAACGGGACACCCCGCTTTCACCAACAAACGTAGCTCGCGGTCGCAGCTCTCCTATTCGTACCAAACCAATTAGGTTAAGCAATTATAAGAGAGGTATGTAAGCGGGTACACGCGATAAGTAGACTTTCTTTTAGATTTTGCTTTCGGTTTATGTCGTGTGTTTTACGGCGTCGCCGAGGAAAGGAAAAGCCGAGTCGCGACATCGGGCGAAGAGATGAGATATTTGTTTGCTATTTGCTAAGATTTGGTTCCCTCGTCAAGCACCCCCTTCTCACGAAACACCAAAGTTGAATTGGTGTTCAAGGGAGAAAAAAAAATTGTTGTTTAAGCACGGCGACTGGTGTGGTAGTTGAACAGTAACTTTCAGAATTCCAAAATGTAGTAGTAGTATCTGAATGTAACTTTGGTTCTGTTAAGACATTTTTGTGTTGTACTTAAAATCAATTCGAGCGTACCATTAGTCCCATATCGGAAAAGGTGAAAAATATTTAAGCGTTTAAATGTTTTATTGTTATTATCAAATTTTAAATTTCATAATATCAAAATTGATCAAACTTAAAAGTGCTAAAGTTTACCATTACGAGAAAATCTAAGTTAAATCCGAACTAAATACGTAAGAATCTAAGATAAAAGTAACTTTATTTCTATTTGTTAAAATAAAAAAAGCTTCACTTATAGGAGGGTGACAATTTATCACGGCTCAAGACTACTTCATCGTAGTTCTGTTGGGTTGGAGCCCAAACGCTAAGCGGGCCAAGTTAAGCTTGGGTGTTTGAGATTTGGGCTTTGGCCCGTCAAGTTTAATTGATTTGAGTTAAATCAATTGATATGTTTAACTATTTCATTGTCGGGTTGGAACACAAATTTAACGACAAAATAAGGTGGCGCCAGAACCGAGGTTGGTGGGTATTTAGACACAATCAACGGTCAACGGACGCTGAATCGACCAGGATTCCCAGTTGGACGGTGGATATTCGTCGTCGAGGCGAGACAGCTGGATTTGCCTGGGGAGTTCAATATTAAAGCTCCAACTGCAGACTGACAACTTACTGGCTGAAAACGTACGGAGGAAGTGGACCCACCTGCCGATTACCCCGTGATGCGGCAGGTAACCTGTTTGCTGTTTGCTAGATGGACAGTTTAAAGGACACCTAGACAATTTTTTTTTCTCATCCTGGCAACTTTACTAATCGCGAAAGGCTGCACAGAAAATTTGACGGAGAAGGGCACAAACAGGGTGGCGACTATAAAAGGAAAAAGGTCGATACGGCACACGGGAGGGAGCGCGCGGAACATTGGCCTCGCGATCACCGCTCGTTGGAAGGGGTAAGGAGGTTCCCTTCTTCATCCTTGCCTTGTTCAGTTGTTCTTCTCTTTTCCTCTTGTGGGATCGCTTTCATCTTGCACCAGCATCTTTCTCTCTGCCTCGATTTGGTTGTGTTCTGTTTGATCTTGTTCTTTTCAGTTTGGTTTTGGATAAATGGTTTTCCTAGCATACTAGTAGTGTGATCGATTCCCCTCTACTTAGTCTGCGAAATCTGAGATCTGCGTCGGTGAAGGCTCGTGCGATTGAGATTTCTGTATCATCCAATTTGGTTGCTTTACAAGCATCAAGGTTATTCTTTCTAATGCCCCGGGTATTATTCCTATTCAACTATGTTCTTTTAGCGACTGCATTAAGGTGGTTGATCTCTTTAGATGTGGGATCTTAGAATTTTGGTAGGAAATTTTCCTAGCGTAAAAGATGCTAGGCTTCTTGTGTGCATATCTGTTGATTCCGTATAAGATACCAAAGTCATGTTTCGATGCCCCTTTTCCATAGGTATTGGTGGTCGATGCAGCGTGTACTTTTTGGACCTGTTAATTTCATTAACGTGTGCTAGATTCTCTCCGTAGATGTCAATTTCATGTGTTATTTTTGTGATTATTGATTCGTGGCACCAATTTTGTGAATTAATTTTTTTTTCACGCTTTGTTTTTTGCAAGAAGGCAACTGAAATATCACACATTTTCATTGCTATGATTGCGATGGCATTCCTTTGATATTTATCCTCCATACGCAGCCAAAAGATGGTGATCCTCATGGAATATTCGGTTTAATTGTGATGGAAACTCTGTGCGGCTCCACAACCCCAACGATTGAATATCAAAAACAGCCAAACCTCTTTTTTTTTTGTCGTTCATGGCTATACATGTGGGTATGTGGGAGTTTTTTAGAGTGTTTTCTCGAGGAATTTTGTTGTAACAAATTCCTCAATGGATACTATATTGGGCCACCCCTACTCTACCTTGCTCCTTAAATAAGAAAAAATTGTAAAAAGAGATTCTAATGAAATTTACCTGTCTTTCTTCGATCCCCCAATTTCCTCCATCATTTGTGCACTCAACTATCTATGTGCCTCTATAATGCTTATTATGCTAACTCCACTATCTTTCAATTACGTGTCTCACTTTGCTCACCGTGACCCAACACTCTAACACCAAGCATATGACAATTCTTGCTTCATGCCGTCCGACCTTATGACCATTGTTGCTCACGCCACTCCTCAAGTCAATTCACACAACCAATGAGAATACTTGGGCTAAATCTCTCACATCAATGAAGCCTCGACATCCATCCTCAATGGCCCCTGCCTAGTTGTCATTGTTAGTGTCTCAATCTTCATTGAGTTGCTACGCGTGCTTCTTTACTTCTCATTTTCCACCTTTAGAATTCATTTGTGTTGTGCCAAATGCACTTTTGACCATCATACTTTGACCCATTAGGTGCCTAAACTAATTGACTCATGACTCACCAAGTGACTAAGCAATCAAAATGACTCCCAATTTGTGATCTCTTAGCCAACTTTACTCCTACTCAGATTGAAGGGATAAACTTTTATGTAGACTTGCAAGATGATTTTGTCATCGTGCACTTATTCTAGTTCGTCACTTGTTTGTGCATGCTTGAATAGTTCTTCCAAAGCTTTTCCGACTTATTCTCTGCTAATTTCTATAAGTTCCTCACTTGGCCTTGCTTAAACTATAGTTTACGGGATCTACACAATTGTAAAGATATTGATCAAGTAGGTCACTACAATTTCAAACATAGCCTCAAATTAAACTCTTTCTTCACACGCCATCATGTGAACCCTTATGATCACCCACAAGGATTGGTTTCCATCCTTCATCAATCTAGTATTTGAGAAAATATTCCTACTCCTTACTAATCACATCACTCCACCCATAGTATAAATTTTAATGCATTATTATTGACTTATTCCAATATTATTACATCACACAACGTCTCAATATTGGATAGATATATGGACTGAGTTATGACTCGATTGACGAATCTATCTGACATAGTGAAGACTTAATATAATAATCAACATGACAATTATGGATGTCATCTAGATACTCATTTGATTATTCATTTGTTTGCTTGGCACTGGACATGTACGGATGATGATTTGCCCATAGACAAGTAATGAAATAAGACGATTGGCTCAAACAATAGAGCAACTATATATCCCTAAGGTATCAACATCCAATACACCTAGTGCCCCGGGTTCACCCGGTTCAGCTCAAAGCCCAGCAGGCCTAACCCAGTGGGTCGGATGGTGACCCAGACTCAAGTTTAGTCCCACATTGGAAGTGGGAGGGACCATTATAATGGCATATAAGGCTTAGTGGGCTTACTATTGTTAACTTGGGCTTAAGCATTTTAATATATTGAGCCACGTTGCAAATTGGCTCACCAAGTTAATGAATAGTTTGCTTACTAAGCGGGATTTGGGGACGAAAATTAGCCGGAAACCCTAGGAAGTCTGCGCTCTGGTGTTCCGCCAGACAACCCTAAGGCAACGGATAAATGCCGGTCCGGGGTTGATCCGACCGGGGCCTGACAAATGTATCAGAGCTAAAGATTCAACTATGATGGTGAATTAGAAAGATCCGAGAGGCAACACCATCACCACCGGCGACAAGGAGTGTCGCCCTTCCAGGGCAGGGGCCCTGATGCCAACACCAGAGGGTGTTGATGCCAATGCATAAGGGCATTGATGCCGGCGCCAGGGAGCGTCGATGCCGGTGTCAGGGGACATCAAGGGAGAGCTCTATAAGGGTTGAGTGATTGTAACCAACAACGACGAGAGGCGGAGGGCTGAGCGCAGGCGGCGTGAGATCCTTTCCTTACCTCTCCGGCGAGTTTACAGGCGTGGCGGCGCTTGGCCAGAATCACGAGCACAGGTGGGTGTTCGCGTGAAGAAGACGAACGCGCGTTCGTCGTTCGATTCGAGGCGGGCGGCCGATGTGGCGAGTGGAGTCAACGGAGCGGAGCCGTCAACGGAGAAATCCGAAAGCGAAATTCGATTTCGCGATTTGGCGGCTGACGTCAGGCGTGACGTCGGCATCAGAGGAAATCCGAGCGGCGGACGATTTTGACTTTGGTCAAAATCGGAGGTGTTTTAAATTAGGGTTTTCCGAACTTTCCTGTTTTGGGGAAATAAATTGGCCGGAAACCCTAGGGAGTTCATGCATCCGGTGTTCCGCCGGACGGACCTAAGACAATAGTTAGGCGTTGTTTTTAGGCCGATCCGACCGGGGCGTGACACCTAGTAATACAAACATTTTAAGCTATCAGAGTCTGTTTGGATTACCTAGTTAGATTGTTGTATTATTGTTCCTAATTGTGGTTACACTCATGTAAGGATTAATGGTCGTAATTATAGAACAACTCTCAATGGTACAATTATACCCAGTTGGTGTATCCTTGATTGCCATCACTACGTTCAATTTAGCCATAAAATATCACCTCTCTCATTATTGTATCATGTGCGATGGCTAGAGCAGTAATATAATCACATAAATCAGTGTACATTTTCCACTGAGTATGGCTCTTTGCCGGGACAAATCGTGACATGTTTTCTATTTAAGGGTTTCATGTGTAATATAGGGTTCATGGCTCCATGATGTGAATATGTCTTGGCCTAACTATGAATATTTTTGTAGCTTTAGGCACCAAGGCCAGACATATAGGCTTACATGTTAACACCTAGAGATGATGTTAGTGAATCGAGAGACATGGATGGCCCCTTGTGAGCGTTTCTTAAAATTTTCCTTAGGTATAAACTGATGTTGATCAATTTGGATTCCCTTAAAATTTCTGACTCAATTCAAGAAGATTTTGTTCATTTGAAAGTTTGTTAAAAGTAGTTTTTGCACAAAGTATGTACTGATAAATTATATAAATATATTATGCAAACAGATTTTAATTTCCATATCCTACCTTTGCTGGGGAATTTACACGAGAACATGTGCAATAGTGTCTGCCAATGTTCTATGCCTATGTTTTTGCCTTGGTAGGAGGTAGGTCATTTGAGTAAATGTTCTTGTCAGGCAAAATTTGGGTATACCACATGTGACATATTGTAAGTTATTTCACTCCTGTGATGCATTTTACTATTAAATCTAATATCTAAGTCCAGAAAGGTAGCAGGTTGATTTTAACTTCTTGTACTTCTTTAATTCCTTTAATGCATAAATCATAATGTTCTTTGATTCCTTTATTGCGATTCAAATGACCTGTTCTTCACATGTGAGAATGAAAAGTAGGAGGCCATGCATTTTACTATTAAATCTAATATCTAAGCCCAGAAAGGTGGCAGGTTGATTTTAACTTCTTGTACTTCTTTATTTCCTATAGTACATAAATCATAATGTTTTTTTATTTTTTTATTACGATTCAAAATTTCAAATGACCTGTTCTTCTTCACATGTGCGAATGAAAAGTAGGAGACCATCTTAGCTTTTCAAGAGTCACTCTTGTATACATCTTTTCACTTACTCTTGGTTTTTTTTGTTATAATTGTTAGATATTTATATCCTTTAGCACTTCAAATTGTGCTGTAAGATGGCATCGATCACAGTTGCAACCGTAGCTGGTTCCTTTTGCGCTCAACCTGGGTTTGGAGTAAACTCGAGATCATCTGGTTTGAATTGTAATATCTCAACGACCTTTAATGCATTCAGTGGCCTGAAGTCAACACCATCAGTTGGTATCGAGGCAGATACAACCTTTCTGGCCAAGAAGAGCAATGCTTCACTCCGAGCATCTTTTGCTCCTAAAATTTTGCCAGAACAGGTTTTCTCTAGTCATCTCCATCCCCAAGCCTCGTTCAAGGTGGCTGTCCTAGGCGCTGGTGGTGGCATCGGCCAACCCCTAGGACTTTTGATTAAGATGTCTCCTCTGGTCTCAGCATTGCATCTTTACGATATTGCAAATGTTAAAGGTGTAGCTGCGGACCTTAGCCACTGCAATACCCCTGCGCATGTTTTGGACTTCACAGGAGAATCGGCATTGGCAAATTGCTTGAAAGGGGTTGATGTGGTTGTCATCCCTGCAGGCGTTCCCAGGAAGCCAGGCATGACCCGTGATGATTTATTCAACATCAATGCCAGCATTGTAAAGAATCTTATTGAGGCTGTAGCGGACAATTGCCCTGATGCCTTCATCCATATCATAAGCAACCCAGTGAACTCTACTGTTCCAATCGCTGCAGAGGTACTCAAGCAAAAGGGTGTCTATGATCCAAAGAAGCTTTTTGGTGTGACTACTCTTGATGTTGTTAGAGCTAACACTTTTATTGCTCAAAAGAAGAACCTTCATCTTGTTGATGTGGATGTCCCAGTCGTAGGAGGTCACGCTGGTATTACCATCTTACCATTGTTATCGAAGGCAAGTCCATCAGTGACATTTACTGATGAAGAAGTTGAAGAACTGACTGTAAGAATACAAAACGCTGGGACAGAGGTTGTTGAGGCAAAAGCTGGTGCTGGATCTGCCACATTGTCGATGGCCTTTGCAGCAGCACGGTTTGTTGAATCATCACTTCTTGCTCTCGATGGAGATGGAGATGTTTATGAATGCTGTTTTGTTCAGTCTGAGCTAACTGAGCTGCCTTTCTTTGCATCTAAAGTTAAGCTTGGAAAGAAAGGCGTAGAGGCTTTTGTATCAGATCTCCATGGTTTGACTGAGTATGAGGCAAAAGCACTGGATGCATTAAAGCCAGAGTTGCTGGCTAGCATTGAGAAGGGTATAGCATTTGTTCACAAGCAGACTGCAAATGTTGCATCTGCCTGAGACAGTTTTGTTTCTTGAGTAAGTTTACAACAGAAAAATAAAGTATGGACGGTCCTCATTCCAATTTGATAGAAAAGCAGTTTTTTTGGTGCGCGAACCCTGAGCAAAATTCCCTTTAAGAGGTGCAAGGACTAGATTGGTTTCATAGATTACAGGGAAAGAGAGTGAAGTACTCTTCATTCTAGATTTTCCTCCCGTAGTAGGTTGTGTTAACTTATAAATCAAGGAATTGATTTCGTATTATTGCTTGCATTGAGTTGTTGGTTTACTTGTTAAAAGAAAATAATTAAATGCAAACGACCATGGGATTGCTGTTTCTCGAAAACAATCCGTTAATTGCAGTAGAATGGAGAACCAATGATGGCATTACAATCCATTATATCTTGTTTTTGGTGTTATGGTTACAATATTATGGATAGGCATACTTAATTGAACAACGTTCCAGATGCCTGCGATTTCATATGGCATTTAATATTTGTGATGCTTATACATTAGAAGGAAAAATAGGCGTTGTAACATTGTTAATGCTTTCAGTATATTATTAGGAACATTATACGAATGATGTCTAAACTATTCAGTCCATTTTAATTTGATGCATAAATTTGTGTGTACTCATTTGGTATCATATTTTTCCTTTCATATAAGTATTTCTACCACTCTTTTTTTTTTCAATTATTGTGTGAGCATAATATGTCATTTATCATATATTGTTCTTACTAATATTTCGTGGCTGAATCTGTGACATTTATATGTATATTTGAAGAAACCGTTTGGTGGACGGTGGTTATTTGAGTTCACGCCTAAAAAATATATCTGTTTGTAGTCTCTGTCCTTTACAATATAATGCATTTGGTTTGAAAGAAGTTCTAAGAGGAGTATGTGGTGGTAGACTGGTAGGTAAAAAGCTGAAATATAATAAATTAATTAAACTAATAATTTATATATATATATATATATATATATATATATATATATATATATATATATATATAATGAGAAAAATTAGAAGTTAATTGGGCCTCAAAAATAAGGGAAGAAGAGAAGGAGAGCATTTATTTCTCTTCCTATAGGCGGAAAGAGCCCATATATATGGAGCGAAGCCATCTTTTACATCCTTTCATAATTTAAATTAGATTAATAAATAAATTTTAAAAGATATATTTCTTAGAAAACAATCATCTCTTAAGAGATTAAATTAAAAATAAAGATTACAAAATATAATCATTGAAAAATTTTATTTTTTTAAAAAATAAAACACCAACAGCATATCTATTCTTGCAAGTTTCGACTCGAGAGTCAGTTGCTTTCACGGAGCTTATCTGTGTCGGTGGCCTAGCTCAAAACCGTCCTTTCGGTGGATTGCGTGGAGAACAATGTCAAGCCTCTTTTATTACAATGGACCAAATCATACGACCAGAGGCAAGTCACAATCGTTTTGACTGAGAAAAACGTGGCAAAGAAGCCCATCTGTATACTCAAGATTTCTGAGGGTCAACTGGTTCTCTTTTTTCAAAAGCACTGTAGAGGATCCACTTGTTTGTCTTCAATGTCCAGCCACGCTGTGACGCTGGCTCGCCTTCTTTGTTTATTATTGCCTTTACATTCGATGTTTCAGATTAATACATCGGCATTTGCATTCTGCACAGTTGATTCTAGCAAGCAAACAAGATAAAACAGTAGAGAATTATCGATTCCAAAGTGAATTATCTTTTTAATCAAATTCTTGCAAGAAACAATCTAGGATTGAAGCAACAGATCCTTGTATCTGAATACACAACAATGGTTGACTTATTACTGTTGGACAAGAACCAAAGTCAAAGCTAATGAAATGAAAGCAATCAGGATCGATCGATGCTTCAGAAAGGGGGGAATTCAATCCGCTGGGGTTTAGAGCACCTGCTCCTGGGAAAGATGGGGCAATCGATCAGCTCGCTCGCTGAAGTGTCGACGCAAAAGTAGACCTGGTACAGCTGGTTGTTCCTGGATTCGTCCACGTTACACTCGATGCCAGGGGTGAATCCGGTTGCTCGACTGACGGCCTCTTGGATGCTCTTGAGGCTGTAGTAGCCGCCATCTGGCTCAATTCCTGCACCCGCCACCGGCAGAGATTTTTTTCGTCACTACCTTCTCTTGAGGAACACATACATTATCGACATCACAAAGTCAGTACCTGCATCCTGCAAGACTTGAAGAAGGTTGACCTTCTTCTTGAGCGCGAGGGCTGCTTGGAAGTAGGAGTGCTCGTCGAGGAGGGACTCGGAGCAGGTGCCGTGCTTATCCCACTCGTGGCTCCAGAACTTGGAGCCGTCGCCGCTGGGGCAAGCTAGCGTCGGCCAGTTTTTACTCAAGCTTCCCAACAGATCCGTGATCTACACAAACCAGGAAATGAGAACAAGAACGGAAGGCTTTAATCAGACTTTCCCAACGGATGCGGAGAGATATAGAAACAAAAACAAAAAAGGAAAGTACAGCTGCAATCACAAGGCCGCCAACCGAGCACGACGGCGTCGGCGACAATGTTCATGGAACACAGTTTCAGGAATCCTGTAGGACGAGTAAGCAGTACCAACTAACGCATTACCTGTGACGGATCGTAGGGAGAGTCGGGGTCGCAGTTGGAAGGGTAGGAGCCGTCGTTGTTGTTAGGCCACAGCCCGTGGATACCGAAATCCGACGCCGGCTTCCCCGTCGTCGGATAGCAGCAGCTCTGCTTTGTGTCACAGTACGATCCCGGCCACTGCACACGATGCTCATTTTTGCATGAGTCCATCGAGGAACAACTAGAAAACAAAAATGAGATATAAAAGAACAGGAGACCGATCATGCTTCACCTGTAGAACGAAGTAGAAGAAGTCGAAATCTTGGGCGGCTGCAGCGGCGAACAGAGTCGCCAAGAGAGGAGGAGAACAAACGAGGAGGACGAGGAAGGTCGATGGACTTGTCATGCTTCGCACAAAACTCAATTGCCTTTCCTTTTTTGTGCTTAGAACGTTCAACCGGCACAAGTTATATAAAAATTGTAGGTGATGGCATATTCGTTAGATGTTTTATATATTATATAATCTTGTTAATGTTTATCCAAATGTGTTTTATTGGACGAAAAATTAAAAAATAATAGAAAGTAATTAAATTTAGTTACTTTTTATGTTTTAATTTATTTTCTATTTTTTTCTTTTAATTTTTCGTAAAAAAAAACACACTAATATATCGGCTTTCATTATGATTTCGACGAATAAAAGAAAAGAAAAATAAAAGAGAACTATGCCCTCACGCCATTCACACAATTGAAAACTAAATTTCAACAACCCAATTATAGCATGTCGAAGTCAATCGCTTGACGGCATCAACCTTTTTATCTTTTCTTTTAAGAAACAATATATTCAGCGTCTACGTACCGATTGAATTAGCATCGATTTTTAATTATGTTACTCATTTTCAATTTGTTAGGCTTCAATAATTGACGATTTTCTTGGATAAATTCAAAATTTTATAAACGAAATCAACCAATTGGGAATATTCCTTTAGCAAGAGAATCTATTCGATCGAGCCAATCGATCGATTAGGCTTTCATTATTGGATCAGGCCAAATCTCGTATTGATAATTGACGTAGCAAGCCATTTGATCTGATCCGATGTAGGTCGTTCTGATGTTTAATCAATAATTGGTGGAAGATGTCAGATCCGTGTGCCAATGGGTGAGCTTAATCGACATGTTCTTTGTTAGCCGCGGCATTGACTATTTAGTTGAACAAAAGGGCGGGATAGACTCAGTCCTGCATATGTATTTAATTTTAATGTTAGTTGTCTTGCTAGTTATCCAATTATTAAAGATTGAACA
This sequence comes from Costus lasius, assembly GCA_027563935.2. Classification (NCBI taxonomy): domain Eukaryota; kingdom Viridiplantae; phylum Streptophyta; class Magnoliopsida; order Zingiberales; family Costaceae; genus Costus; species Costus lasius. Next base: position 98,155,522 of record CM050454.1, read on the forward strand.
CGATAATTTTATTAAAATTTTAAGTGGATACGATTTCATGTTGCGATTAAATCAGTTTTATTATTATTATTATTATTATTATTATAATCAACCTGCAATGCAAGCGCTGACCCACTTACCACGAAAAATACCTTTAAATATGGTTGAATTAAAGCCCGCCCACTTACCACGTAAAATGCCCTTAAATATGGTTGAATTACAAAAATAATAAACTGGCAAATAATATATTGGCAAACTATGACCCGACCCAACTCGATAGGAAGTTAGGTGGTTCAAGTCTTCTATAATTGTATCCGGGCCATAAATAGATTAATTTATTTATAACTCAAAAATAATCGGGTGATGTTATGTTATAAACAGGTTGACCTACTTAACTCGAGTAAATTATAAATTATATATATGTAAATTTTAAAACCCACCCAACTCATAAACTCAAACTTCTTGGAACATATGTTTTAGCCCAAATAGCCCATCTTGAAACTTAGGTCCTTAGTAACCCTAAAATCTAAATCCCTAATTTCTCTTTCCAATTGAAAACTCTCCTCTTTCATCGTTCCTGTCACCTCCACGAGTTGTCCCCATCATTCCTGTCACTGGCTGGCTCTCTTATCGCCAGTGGTGGAGCCAAGACCCGAAGGTAAGTGGGGGCAATATTAATAAATAATTATATAATATATAAATAAATAAATATTAATATATATAAAATATTAATATATTTAAATTTACATATAAAAATATACAATTGAAGCTTGCCACTGCAAAATGAGTATAAATATACAAAGTTGATTTGCCCATGACGACCACTACACCAAATCGAAGCCGAAGCTTGCTACTGTAAAATGAGCTTGTTAGAAAGGTAGATGATGAATGGTTGAACTGTGATGCAAGCCGCCATGGTGGCACAGCCGCACAGGGGAGTTGCCTATTGGCCTGCCGACTGTCAATGCCCACCGCCACTATCTCTAGCTATGGCTGGCTGTTAGAGCTTGGAAGACTTGAAACTGCTGTTGCAAATGAGCTAACCGTCAAGCACTCAAGCTACAGTAGCACAGCCACACAACCTGCACTGCAGCACAGGTGTTGCTGTGTTGAGACTTGGGGAGCTACTGCCCGGCGGCTGGTGCCTGTTGGCTGCTGCACAACCCACACAGTGAGTCAGTGACACAAGTGTTGCTGACTTGCCATTGCCGTGGTGGGGAGCTACAACTATTGCCCCCATTGATTGTCGAGTGAAAGCTTGAAAGTTGAAACCAAATAGAAACCAAAAGGTTGAACTGTCTAGCAGCGGATGCGCAGAGGAGAAGTTACGGATGAATAGAGGAGATTGCAATTAAGCTTGATGACTGAATAGTGTAGCAGACTAGCAACGGAGGAGATTGCAATTTGGAGCATTGAAATTCAAAAACAATTAATATTACTGTAAGAGGTAAGATGTGAGTTGATGTGATAATACACATTTGCGTGTGGTGAAAGCAATAGCCAACCAACGGTAGTTTTATAAAAAAAAAATATTTATTTCATATGAAATCTTAATACTGTTAATTATTTATGGCATACAGTAAAAGAACAGAGACTAATCAAAGGGGGCAATCAATCCTTTCTTTATAGATTTTTAATAAATAGTGGGGGCAATATTACTATAAAAATATAATATTATAAGACTTTATATAAGTATCTAACGTGTTTGTCTCAGGTTAGTGGGGGCAATTGCCCCCACTTACTACTACGTGGCTCCGCCCCTGCTTATCGCTTCCATCGCCGGCCATCTCTTGGTTTTGTCGAGTTTATTCAACACATCCTAGCTCCTACACTCGATGCCGCTCAACTCAATGCTGACTCGATGCTGCCTGTGCTTGAGCCGCCTCCATTCAGCGCCAATCAACTAGACGCCGCCTTCACTCGATGCTGATAGCCAATCAACTCTACATGACCTGCACTTGAGTTGCCTCCACTTGACGCTGATCAACTAGACGCCACCTTCACTCAACGTTGACAGCTAATCAACCAGATATTGCCTACATTGCCTACTCAATGCCGCCAAACTCTAGTAGCCTCTGCTTGATGTTGCTTCACTCTAGCAGCCTCTGCTCGACATAACTCTAACATATGTCACGCTTTCACTTGACACGAAATCAACGGTCCACTCAAGTAGTCTTAGGTTTGATAAAAATTTTTACTAAATTTTAATAGATTTTCTATTAGTTTGTTAATTATGTATGAAATATAAATGATCAATTTATAATCGGATTATGCCAAATTAAGCAAATTGCATTAATGTATGACCAAATTACTAAATAGGTTACTCAGGTCGTGTTGGTATTCGGATTAATGTATGATCCGTTTAATAAATGGGTTATTTGGGTTGTGTCGGGTTGACTCGGTTAATTTTGGGTCGTATTTGAGTTACATATTTTGACCCCAATTAATTAAATGAGTTGTATTCGGGTTGACTTAATTGGGTCACGGGTTATAGCTGATATGATCTATTTATAACTCACTGATCCGAATTGTCAGGTCTAACTATTAGAGTTAAGGGTAGTATTTTTTTTATAATGATTTTTTTATATACCTCATTATCTAAAATATTGTTATGTTCAAATTTTAAATAAGTTTTACTAAAGCACCATTTTTGCAAACTAATTATACCTTTTAATTCTATGTTAGTTTATGTTTTCTGAAAAAATTATAAAGATTACTTATAACTACAAATAATAATATAAAATCAGTAATGTAGTAATTTACCGATATTATTGATTTATGAATCGGTAGATTCAATAAATTAATTTTTGATAATATTTTAAATTTAGTTTTGTGATGATAATAAAAATCGGTAATTACTGAATACTTCTGTATGCCTTTTTGGTTTGGTTTTTGTAATGCATGATTCATGGGCTAGTGGTCCGGCTAGATGGGCTTTAATTTGGGCTGAAGTATTGAAATCAAGATTCTGCGAGTATGGGATGGGCTCTGATTAACAAATGGCTAACAGATTAATCGATATTTCAGCCCAAATATAAACGTTCTCAGTGGCGTGATACCAAATCCACACCCTTTCTTGAAGGCCTAAACTTGTCTTCTTCGAGGAAGGCTAAGCTTTCTTGTGCAGAAATCTCACGGATTACGCTGACTTGCATAACTTAAAAGGTTTCGCTCCTTCTTGCGCCAGAGCTACAAAGTCAAAAAAGAAAGGTTTCATCAATTTTGATTGCTTGGAGCCGTGCGAATCTCAAAAGCCAAAGAACAAGAAAGCGTTGTGCGTTGAATTAATCCGTGAATACACCGTATGATTGGATCATTTCACCCACAAATGTCAACATGAGTTGTAGTTTATGCTCTCTCTCATTTCCTAGTGTCCAAATCTGTGCCGCACAGAGTGTTATTCTTCCGGGACACGAACTTCTCTCCTTGAGTAAGAAAAAATCAGCTTTCTTGAACTGAAGTATCATGGCGACATGCACAGGCGGCGTAGGTTTCGCCCGTTCTTGTTAACGAAGCTAAAGTCAAAAAGGAAACCTAGCTCCATGTATTGCTGCCGCCGTATGATCGAGGTTGGCCCAACGTCATCGGCAGCCGCCGTACCTGAAGAATTTTTGCACAGTGCGGGGGAGGGCTCGCCGGAATATTCGACTGGGACGACGCCATGCATAATCAATCAGGGGAATAAAACATTGGCTGAGCGATCATGAATCAATTAGAGTTCAGCATCAGCCTACTCTTCTACTCCGCTACTTTGGGTCAACGGCAAAAAGGTGAACTTTGAAAGCAACAGTAGCGGGCATCTATCTATCCACACAGATGCAAACCAGCAACTCAATCATGCCAATTCAGTATCGCGATCCATGACAACATGTTCCCGAGTCATTTGCACGCTCCATAAACTTCATTCAACGTGACGGCAGTGCTACTGCAGCCGATCAAGAACTTATTCTCGAACGAGAACACAGGAACAGCTGACACAGAGTACTCATTCCCTTCACCATTCGCATGCATGGCGACATGCACCAGCTTTTGCTTGCTAATACCCTTCACGTGCATGGGGGTGGCCGCGCACATGCACGAAGCAATACACGTCCCAGGGCCGACCGAGCGCGCGTCACCATGCAATGTGCCGATTTGATGCCACTATCGATGATCTTCATCTCTGTGCATTATGCTCTCCATGGGGAGTATGTATTGTGACCTCCAGTGGAGGCGGAGGAGGGCCCTCGTTTCTTGCTATGCGAAGCCGTAGCTTTTGATTGCCACCATTGACCGAATTAGTGGCTAAAGCTCATCAGCATATCTCAGTGGCACGATGGAATACCAAATTGTCATATCTCCACCTCTGGTCCAATCGGATCAACCGACCCCACGCGACAGAACCCAATGAGCCTGTGTCTGTTGCTTTCGGCCGCGATAACCACAGCCACATTCAAAAGCGCGTTTGGCAGAGTTTTTCGCCTGCATTTCGTGTTTGCTACTGTCCGTCCAAAATTAAGCACGCTGAATCTACTTGCGCTGATTGACCCAGGTCGACGCTGCTTGACTTCATTGCCGCCATGCTGTTGTGCTTTATGGTTCTTTGGCCTGTATCTAAAACGCCACATCGCGGCATTATAGCTCCGGCCCTACTCGCAGGCTTGCACGGACTTCACAACCACCGCATCCTCTAGCCATTCTCGATTGCTTTCTCGAAAATAAGAAACAGTGAGTCTCTCCTGATCACACAATTAGTTCCGGGATTTCTAATCACATATTAGATTCCCTCTTAAAAGTTTGATTGCTTAGAGTTAATTTGTACCCGCAAATTATATTTTGTTATCATTGTAGTTTGACTCCTTTTCTTTCTTCCATTACCATAGAATTTCATTCGTATAGATAAGTAATTGATGGAAACGAAATTCAATTTCGCTTAATTGTGATTGTATACTTTTCTGTATATACGTGCATGACGACCAATGTATCCATATACAGACACTCATAATTGTAGTTTGACCCCTTTTTTTTTTTCCATAAATAGATAATTTCATCCATATTTTTCGTTAATATAAATAAGTAATTGATGAAGACGAAATTCAATTCCACGTAATTATGATTGTATACTTATCCATATATACATGTGGATGATGACCAATGTATCCACATACATTTATTATTGACGTATAGTGGGAGTGGTAGTCACCAAATTATGTTCCAACGGGGTAGATGCTTCAATAATGTGGCTTTTAAAAGGAATGGGTAGGACCTAAGTCACATGCTTATGTTGTCCTTTGAAGTTGACTTGCTGGTGTTCAATCCATTCATTTCTACTGGTTCATCGCCTCCAAAGAGTTAAATAATAATAATAATAATTTATATTACTATAAAAAATTTTATTGTTGATAATAAAATTTTAAGATTAAAATTTATATTTATTAATTAATTATGTATGCCGATAATAATATTATATTATAATTCGAATTAATCAATAGCATGTATGTGCTACTGTTTGTGATGTAACTAAGAATACTAGGACATAGTGTTGAACATCATGTCATTTCAACATACTTATATGGAAGCACTGTGGTTTGCGCCGCCCAAAACAAATGAATGAAATTAGCATATCTCACATGAATGAGACATGAAAGGAATCAATATCATGCATCTACATCTTTATAACTATATTTATGTATATATTGTTGCAAAATTGAACCCTTTTTCTTTTCATTTTTCTAGATAATAGCATTAAATTGATATTGTTCATTCGATATTGCTATGAGTCCTTGCTTGAACCCTAGATTGCAAATTATAATTAAAGAATTGAGGCATCGGTTGGCTTTTTATAGATTTAAAATCAAATTATAACTTAATTAAGCTCAATTATACATAATATTTTACTTTGAATTAAGATTGATTAGATAAATTATTAGTAAGAACTAAAATTAGAGTCATCAATTAAGTATGTGAATCTTAAAGCAATATAAATATAATCCTTATATGTAATGAACAACACAAATCTTTCCTAAGTAAGAATCTAGGATTGTCTTTCAAATAATATATACAAATTACAAATCTTACACTAATAAGATTGTTAAGTAGAGAGCTAGGAATCTTACTTTGAGATATGTGCAATAATCAAATACTCCCTCATTCTCATTACTCTACTTTTATTGTGTAGGGGAAAGACATTAAAGTGATCGTCAAAAGATGCATTTTTTACTTTAAGATTCGTGAAAAGCATCTAGGCATTCTCGCTTGAAAAAATTAAGCACCTCTCGCTTAAAAAATGCATCTCCACTCATAGTTATGCTCAATCAATTGATGGGCGTTAGAAGAGTCTGGACCTCAAGTTAATTTTCAGCTAGTTCTGTTTTTTTAGAATCTAAAGATTCTGTCACTAATATGCTTCCAATAATAAGCAATCGAGGTCCATATGTGTATTGTGGAATGTCGTATCAAGGATATCCATCATATATTGGATTCCTTGTTTTTTTAAAAAAAAATAAAAAAATTGAGATGCCGATCCAAAGGCTTTGGGACAATTATGATCTTTAGGTTTTTAAATTTTTTGTTTTGATTTATTTCTTTTTAATAGATGTATTAAAATTATTAAAAAAAAAAAACAAGTGGTTCATGTAGCATGAAGGCTTGCAAATTGCATAAAAAAGTCCACTTAATTCTAATTTATTTTACCCTCGAAAATTATATTATTTTTTTAATAAAATTTTAGGGCAATTATATAATAAGCCAATAAGTGGATAAGACAATAATAAATATACCACTCAATAATTGCTGCAGCATTTAATTTAATGGCAAAATTATTTTCGAGCAAAATGCAAAAATAGAGCTAATTGTCTTTGGAGTTGCATTATATTGTCAAAGTCAAAGTCTTGCTAATCAATCCATGACAAGCTGCCTACCTAAAATATGCAATGTATACTATGAGGGTATTAGTTAGTTCAACTGATAAAGATGATCGATAATTTAAATCGTATCGTTCTAAAGATTAGAAATATCACTATGTCTCTTTAAATTAGTTCAACGCGTAAAGATGATCGATAATTTAAATCATATCGTTCTAAAGATTAGAAATATCACTATGTCTCTCTTTTTAAAGGGTCGGCACTAAAGGACTCCTAAAAATAGGAGGACTAATCTATAAGAAGAGAGGATCAAATCGACTCCACATGTTGCCTACCACTCCTACCAAAAAGCATGGCAATCAATATCGTTTGCCGGTACTCTTCCTAATCCTAACTCCATTTTTTTTAATTTAAACCCTTTAATTATTAATACGGCCACCTCCCCCCTTATAGTAGTGCTTCCTCTACTTTATTGGTCAAAAGCGGAGGTCGGCTTCCAAATGATTGACCCGAAACGATATATACACAAAACGATATATTTATTTTATTTAGATATATAAATATTAATTTAGTTTTATTATATTTTTTGATGGTGATTAGGAGTTTAAGTACTAATTACTCGTCACAAATTACCATTTTTGAGGGCTCCAAGAAGTAATTAACATCACGTAGGTCCCACTCAGAATTGGAGTGGACTTGAAACTGACGTGGCTGACGGCATTCATTGTAGCAGCCGGGAAGGTAATTGATCCTTCCCTCTTCGGCTCTTCCCCTATAAATAGCAGCCAAGAAGAAGGAGAGAGAGAGAGCACAAGTTGAAGAGCACTAAGAGAGCAGCAGCCTGACAAATGGCTTCCCACACGAGGCCAAACAACTCCGACCCCGAGGCAGCAGCCGCCGCCGCCGCCGCACAATCCGCCACCGCCCCCTCAGTCCTCCTCCACAGCAGCAGTATCTTCAGGGATCTCCTCCCTCCCTTCCTCGCCAGAAAGGTACCGGTCCCTCAGCTACAAGTTTCGATCTTGTTTTCTGAATTTTTAATCCTTGATTTGGATATTTGATTCTGTTTAGGTAGTGGCGGAGGTGATCGCCACTTTTCTGCTGGTGTTCGTCACCTGCGGCGCGGCGGCGCTGAGCAAGAGCGAGCCGCGCCTGGTGTCGCAGCTCGGTGCGTCGATGGCCGGAGGGATGATCGTCACGGTGATGATCTACGCCGTCGGCCACATCTCCGGCGCCCACATGAATCCCGCCGTCACCTTGGCCTTCGCCGTCAACAGGCACTTCCCGTGGATACAGGTGCGATAATAAATTTCCAATTCACTCTTTGCCCTGCACACACCTGCCACTTTCCGCCGACAAAATTCGCTGGCTCTTTCACTGAATTTCCATATTCAGCACAAGACGCCTAGATGATTAATCCTTGTTTCCTTATTTTACCTCGCAAACGCAATATTATGCAGAGAGTTGAGAATGTGACGGTGATCAAGTACTGCTAATTTTGAAAATTAAGCTCTTTTTTTTATTAAAAAAATTAAGAATCGCGTGCAAAATATTGTGGAGCTGTGAGGTAGGGTCACTATAATGTACTTTTGGCTTGTTCCAAGAGGGCTCGCCCAATTATATTTAATTACTAGACTGTTAATAGTTTGAACAAAGAGAAATGTTAGCTAGCTAGCTTTGAATATGCATCTATTTCTTTCATAATCAAACTATACACATTTATAACACTGCATCTATATAAAGAGATCTGTAGCTTTAAATTTTAAGTTTCTTTTTATTCTACTCAGTAATCTTATTGATATGATTCAACCACCAAAGCAAAGTGGGCCATGATTTCCAATTCTTCCACTTAAACTTCATGCATAATTGTATCTGCCAGGTGAGACAAATAGCAGCTCATGCGTGGTTCATCATTCGTCACATGTCTCCTCTTCAGTAAGACTTTGCCGACATGCAAGTTTATGCATCACACACAACGACAGACTTAATTATTAGTAGTAGATTCACTGATTAAAGCAGAAGAAATCATATTTATCTTCTTTTTTTTTATCTATTTGTTTGTTGAATTTGTAGCTAATATCAGAATGTTCTTGTGCTCGTTTGATGCTCAAACTGATGATTTCATAGAAAGTTGAAAGAAGAATATTTAGGTCAAATCTTGTGAAGACAAAGAATAAAAATTCAGACATAATTGCTTATCATATTGACCCGACTCTCCAGTTCCTTCCTAGATCGCATTGATGCCTCAATCATTTGAAGAAAGTAAAAAAATTCAGTCGGGCCTGCCTGTCTCGTCATCACGGGGCTTTGTTTTTTACGCGACTTAAACACCAAAAAACTTCATTGCCATGGCCCCATCGCTGCCGCTGTTCAAATCCCACTAGCTAATTAGCTTTATCCGCAGGTGCCATTCTACATGGGAGCTCAGATCTCCGGCGCGGTGGTCGCCTCCTTCGTCCTCCGCGAGGTGCTGCACCCGATCACCAACCTCGGGACGACGACGCCCGGCGACACCGCGGTGAAGGCCTTGGTCATGGAAATCGTCGTCACCTTCTGCATGATGTTCGTGACGTCGGCGGTGGCGACTGACACCAAAGCTGTGAGCACCGCTTCTTGATCTACGTTTATCCTTCCCGTGCATGCTTCCTGTTCATCTAACGAGTCCTGCGTTGTGCTGAAACAGGTGGGAGAACTGGCAGGGTTAGCTGTTGGTTCATCAGTGTGCATAACGTCCATTTTAGCTGGGTAAACAAACATCAATAAGATTATGTTAGTTTTTTATATACACAATTACACACACCTCAATCACCTAAACTTTCCATAATAAAAAATCACTTGGAATAGATAACGTTACTTTACATACAAGTTAAAAGGAGGCTAGGTTAAGAGGAACGCAGAGTTCTTAAAGATGGAAATGGAGTTGTGCAGGCCGATATCTGGTGGGTCGATGAATCCGGCGAGGACATTAGGACCGGCGGTGGCGAGCAGGAACTATGATTCTCTGTGGGTGTACTTTTTAGGGCCAGTGCTGGGCACCTTATCAGGATCCTTCTCCTACAATTTTATTAGGATGAATGAGCAGCAGCCACAGAGTGCTCAGAAGCTCTCCTCCTTCAAGCTTCGACGTCTGCAGAGCCAGGAAATGGCGAGCCCTAGAAGCAATTTCTGCGACAACATTTAGCTGAAGCTGATTGGAGGATGTTGATCTTCTTCTGTAGCTGAGCTATTGGCATGATCTATAGCTGATGTGCCTCGTAAATTCCAAGCTTGCAAGCTGGATAATTTTAACGAAGCACTGTAAACTATTATCATTTTTAATGCAACTATAAAAGAAGAAAATTATAGTATAATGTATTTCTAATCTCTTAAATAAACCAACAATGTATATCTATCAATTATCTCTTTTTTCTTTTTGTAAATTGTGGCGTACAACTTGATCAACATGACAATGTGACAATACATAATTTATATGCTCATAATAGTTTTTTTTAAAAAAAAATTAATGATTTAAAAATAAAATGGTATTTATTGTCTAATTTTAATTTGAATGTCTATAATTTTAATGGCATTATCTTAGTGTGGATAAAATAATAAAAAAAAATCAACTTGGTGTCAACACTAGATGCAATTCCGTGTTAATTGATGTTTTTCAATCCTTTTGTTACACAAATTAGGAAAGTTACTAAAATCAACCAAGAAAAAAATCTTACCGAATCATACAAGTCACATAAAAAGATAAAGTTTAATAAAATTTTAGTAAGATTTGAATTGGCTCCACCAAAGTCAACTACTTGACTAGGTTTGTTGAGGTTGACTAAGTAAAATTTCTTATTTTCCATTTTTTGAGGTTGATTAGTACGCCCTCAATGATAGGCAAAAAATTTCAAGAAACTTGTCTTTAGGGGCATTTGGTAGGTAAAATGTAACGCTTCAATTCATTAAGATTATAAAAAAAACAAATATTGCATACGATTATATCTAAGCTAAAACAAAAATAATATTGTAATTAGCCTACCATTGTCGGCCTATATTAATTTAAAGACTTGAAGTTTAGCAAAATTAGTAATTAAACCCTGTTACTTTTTGTTTGACTAAGTATTATGGATCCGATATTTTGGATCTTTTTACGCCTCTATGCTAGCAAGGTATCGAACTTGGAAACTTTGACCTTACTAAAAAGTACTATTTTGGGTCCCACGTGGTGGGCCCCGAACTAGATGAGCCTCCTACAAAAGCTGTCGCATTTTTCACACCGGTGGTTCCCTCTCTCCTGTGATTATCTCCGCAATATCCGGGTAGCGTGGGTATATTTTGCGGGTTTTTAGTAAAGAGTGTCGTTTCGATACCCGAGAAGGGGTCGCAACGCGTCTTTGGACGACGCGGCAAAGGAGACAACTACCCGCCGTCAACGTTAGCGCCAGCGTTAGTGTCCGTTGGTCACCGCTACACAACGCGAAGACCCGAGCTTGCAACGGCTTAATAATTAATGATTTATTTGTTTACTCATCTGTATAGTACCCACTTGATATCGTGAAAATGATTGCGTCCTTGCAAGTGCCTACCAATAATAAGCCAGGTATTTTTTTTGGGTGAATTAAATACGCATGGTGAAGTACCGGTCAAGAAACGATGGTCCGCTGGCAGGCTAATCTTGACGGAGTTTCCTTTCTATAAACTAAACTATTAGAAATGGTTCTCACCTCGATTGAACTGAAGAACGCGAAACATTTCCCGAAACTCTTTCAAGGTACGCGTTATGATCTTCACTTTCCTGGTTGGTTTTCATTTTTTCCCCTCCTTATTGTGATGCTTTCCTTATTGTGATGCTTCAATCTGATTCCCCTTGTGGGGTTTCTGGATTATTGATAAAAAACGCTACGATTTGGTATAATTTTTGAAGCCGATCCGAGTTTTTAGATTCTGAAATTTGCCTTCCATTTGTCTGTTGTTCTTTGTTTACTGATGAAACAATTTGCTTTCCAAAGTTTGATCATTTGGGGTTTCTAGCTGGCTATGAAAAGAAATTTCGCTTTTTTGTATTTTTATCGTGCGAGTTGGTATAAATTCAACGAAATTGGCGCTTTGTCATTGTTTTCTAGGTGCATTCAAGAAGGATTTTTGCAAGGTGATGGGCGATCATGTGGTATTGCATGTTGACCGCCTGATTAAGTCTGAAGGCATTGAAACCCTCGAGGGTCCGGCGTCTTCCGAGAAACCTGCCCATGCCCCCACCCCCGTCCCAACCCTTTCTTCCACATCAGGATCGAGCACTGGCTATGAGAAGGAACGGAAGGAAGAAAACACGAAATCCGTGGAAGATGAGCCTCTAATTCAGATGGTTGACTGCCGTATATGCCAAGAGGAAGACCACGTTAAGAACTTGGAGGCTCCATGCGCTTGCAGCGGCAGTCTGAAGGTCTAACAATTTTGGCTCTTGCAGACTTAATATGTTTTTCTACTCTAGTGATATGAATTGTTATATTGATGCAAAATCATGCCTGTTTGAATGCCGCTTTCTATCTTCAATTCAATGTTGAGCTGAAGTTTGTCCTTACCTCTATTTTCCAGATTTTTGCTGTTTTACTTTGTCTTTGGTTATCTGATTGGTAATCATAGTTTACCTAGTTCTTTGATGGGAGAAGCAGAGCAGTTGGCTTCAATGTGATGCATGAAGAAGGTCACTAAAACCCCTTGACTGTACTTGGGGATATGAAACTAAAATTCATGAATGTTCCCGTATGAAGTGGTTCAATTTCACAAGCGAGCACGTTATGGTTGCTGGATAATGTATCTTTTGATTTTTTTTGACCATTTTTTGGCTTAGTCTTACTATTTTTTTTAGTTTATTCATGCTAAGATGATTGTTTGAACTGTGCAAGTTATTTCATTATGTTAGTCTGAAAGATCTGTTCTTTGTCGTAGTAGTAGTAGTGGTGATAATGCATTCTTCCTGCAGCTTATTCCAGTAAGTAAGCACAATATGTTTCTTCTTTTGGAACTTTGTTATGTCTAACATCTCATTCTGAACTATCATATGGATTGTGAAATTTTGTCTTAGATGATTGCTTCTTATAAATTGATCTTTTATTTCAAGAGAGGAACATAACCTCTGCAAGTGGCTGTCTACTATTACTAAACATGTAACTACCCAAGATATACAACATGGCTATAGCTACCCAATAATTAGTTGAATTCAATAATTTACCTTACGATTAAGCATATGTCAAACATGCTTAGCTTATATAATCTCACACAGTTGATGTTAGGAACAAAAGAGGAGGATTATTGGATTGGTTATTTGTAGAACAGAGAAGGCATTGGTTGCACAAAAAATGCTGCTTGTCCTTGTGCACGGGAGAAAGAAGAAGCTGCTCTAGTAGCTGCTTCGACTACTCTAAAGTAACTAAGTTCCACCAATCAATTGTCACGCTAGAGAGAATAAATTATGCAGTACTGTCTGCAGCCAGCAAGAATACTGCTTGTTTGTGCATGAAAGAAATGAGAGAAGGTGAGCGTAGATAGGTGTTTCCAGACTCAAAGGTTGATATGCAAGAGAGAGCTAAATAAGTTGGAAGGAGGGTGGGTGACACTAGTATTGTTGGCTGTGTTGATGCAAGAAGAAGAAGATATCAAGTGGCAATGTGGGAACCACAAGAGTGCAAGAAGAAGATATCATGTGGCAATGTGGGAACTGGGAACCACAAGAGATCATAGTGGAAGAGTGCAGACATACTGCCTAGGCATTTTTCTCTAGGAAGCTTGGTCCTTGGAGCATGTGAAGGCAAAATTAAGTGCAAGAGATGTGGAGGTCTCTTGCAGATTCAGTAAATTTGAAGAGCACTTATAGTTGGAGATCTATGCGGAGAAGTGGCTAACCTAGCTAAGCGGCTATAGATCTTTTAGGTGAGAGAAACAATTTGCTAAGATCTGTTCAATGGCAGATCTGGGCACAATGTTGTCCTTGAAAACTGATGAATTAGGGGAAATTATGTTTGATGCCTGGTCTGTTCAAAAGATCTATCTGGTGGCAGATTTGAACAGCAATTCTGGTAAAAAAAATTTTTGATGTCTCTGGGTAGTAGATACTAGATACTAGATACTAGATATGACAACGGATATGAACATTCAGATTTGAAGAAGATGCTTGATTTATTAGCAATAGATTGATACAACAGATTATAAATATGTAATCTAACACTTGGAAGCAGATATGTTCTGGAAATTGAGTGGGCTGAACCGGAGAGGGAGAAAGAAACAATGTGACAGAGCGCTGTTTTTTGTAGGCTGCAATTTGCTAACACAATCACTGATGGCAGTGCCATGGGAGCAATTGAAGATAAAGAATGAGTAAATGACACATCATAAAGTAAAACAAATATTTTTAACTGTTCTCTTTGCTCAGTCTTCCGCTTGACGTGATTAGAATATGCTAGGTTGTCTTATGATTTGAAGTAGAAATGGTGAAAAAGTGGAGACTCCTGGCATTTTTTTTATTGAATAAGAAAAAAATGTTCTAGTTCCATTGTGCGTGGAATTGCCTGAGTTGACTATTCAATCCTTTACAATGTCAGTTGATAGACACAGAAATTTTGAGGCATCTTTGGAGGAAAATCCAAGTCCTTCTTGAGGGCTGGAAGATGTTCTCTTATGACCACCTAAGCTCTGCATAGCCAGTCTAACTATCTTTGAAATTACCCACCCAAGTGCACCTTCAATCTTGGAGAATTCCTACTCTTGATTGAATTTAGACTACTTGAATCTTTTAGATAGTATGTATACATTGTAGCATTTGCTCCGTTTGATCTGAGTCAAGAATATGATTATCCAAAAATTTATATGATAGACTAAAGTTATTGGTTATTTGTTTGTATGTTTCTTCTTACATAAACATTTGTTACTTTTAATCTGATTGTTCTAGTAATGTATCTTACTCTTAGTATAGCCATACGTCCTAGGAGATTTTGGCTGTCTTATTTGCTTACTTATGCAATCACTGATTCCTTTTCTGAATAAATGTGTCTGAAGCAACTGATGCTTCTACACTGTAACATATTACAAACTTATTGACAATATGATATAAATGTATATAGAATTGTTCTTACTTGGAGATTTACATGGTGCAGTATGCTCATAGGGGATGTGTGCAGCGTTGGTGCAATGAGAAAGGTGATATAACCTGTGAGATCTGTCACGAGGTGAGTCACATTCTGGTGGTGGTTTCTCTACATTCCCTTCCATTCATTTGTTATCCATCTCCCATTTTTTTAAGAGATTTAATACTAAAAGAGAAAAATGATATAACATATTTTATTATATTTATGCCCTAGTTATCTCAACTTCTCACTTAAATAATCTAATTCCTTATACTTTTAAGCTTCTAAACTGTTTTATACTTGAGCTCATCAATTCAATTCATGTGCTCAACTTAATCTAACTATAACCAAGACAAAAAAATAAAGTAAAAATTACCAATTTATTTTGATGATTAATACACATATGTATTAAATAAAATACTAAATCATTACTCCTTTTGCTGTTAAAGAGAATGTAGAGAAACCCACTCTACTGTACTACATGCTTTTGTGATTTATTGTCAATTTTTTATGGATGTTTTATGTTCAAGTGCTTGATGTTTGCAATTTGGTCTAGTTTTAGGTCCTTAGATTGGGTGCTGCCGTTATGTTTGACAAGAACAATTCTTGTATTTCGCTTGATGTTTGTGCTAATTCTCCGTTCTCATGATTTTCAGCAATATAAACCTGGGTATACTGCTCCCCCTCCAGCTAATCCTGATGAGACTACAATTGACATCAAGTATGTTCTTTCCATAATTTTTAGTCAATAAGCTAAAGATAAGTAGGCAAAGTAATTGGATTCAACTATTATGGTTGAAGTTGCTTATGATTGTTTCTATTGCAATGCAGTGGTGGTTGGATCATCACAGGTTCTCCTTTGGATTTGCGTGACCCTCGGATTTTGGCAATGGCAACAGCACGACACCACTTGGATGAAGATGAATATGATGAGTATAGTGCAAATGCTAGTGGTGCTGCTTTTTGCCGCTCTGCTGCTCTAATAGTATGTCCCTTGGAATTAGCAAGTTATGCTTTGATGTTATACAGCTTTTTTAGCCTGTTTAAAAATGCTTTGAAGCTATTTGATTCTGGCTTTAGTATATAAGAATTAAAGTCACATGCACATTGTGTACATAAATCAATTAGATTGCAATTTAATTTTTAGCTAATGATTAATGATTAAATCAATTAACTAGTATCTCTCTCCCCATCCCACTTCTACTCCCACTCACTCGATCTCTCTCTCTCCTTCATTCCCTTTGCCTGTCCTCCCCTTCGGCCCCTCTTCTCCCAACTTCCTCTCTTGTTCTCACTATACCTTACCCTCCAGCATGGACCAAAAAAACCCAACTCCTTCAATCACCATTGGTCACTTAGTCAATCCTTCTCTAAGGTGCGGTTTCCTTGTGGGGAAGGAAAAATAAGAAGAAACGAAAGATTGAAGGGAAAGAAAGGAGGGAAGAAGGAAAACAAAGTCACATGGATTCCACGTGACTATATGTGCGAGCAAACGCAGGGGGAAGAGGGGAGGCAGGCGAGGGCGCAGCTCAGACGGTGGACGTAGCTGGGCTGTTCCAGCAGCAGCGGCAATGGGGGAGAAGCAATTGTTTGTCATAATTTTGCAGTTAGCTTGCTGATAAACCCTTTCGGCAGAAGCAATTGTTTTCTTCCTCCTGTTCTTTTGATGTCTGCTTATTTATACAAAACTGATCAATTAGTCTGTTTTTGGGTAACCACATCTCCAGATTGCTAATTTTAGATGCATCGAAATCTCTGACAAAATCCAGTATGACCTGATACATTGGCTATAATGATTTGACATTTTCCTTGCTCTGTCCTACCATATAGACTAAACTTGCGTTTACAACCTTCAAAACATCACACTGTCAGATTATAATACCTCTTGAGTTCTCAGCAATTCTGAACTCTGATCTGCTAACAGGCCCCTGGACCAATTCTTCTCTCCTGCAATTTGGCAATTCTTGCACATGAAAGAGGTGCTAGAGTATACTCGTGGCATGTGACATCGTATGTATATAAATATGGTCTTCTGTAAAGCTTATGCCTTTGGTATTAATGGTTACCCTATCAAATTTAGCAATTACAATGGAAATTATTTCAATCATCTTCAAAAATATTTTCTGTTGGCAAATTATTTATTTCCATATTTGATCAGCCGAAAGGGCCATTATTATCGTCAGTTTTTATCTCCAACTGGTCATTTAAATGTCTGTCATTTCCCTATTTGTTTTTGCATATATTTTTTTATTTCAGTGTAACCGGGAGCTGTCACATTGCTATGTTAATTTTTGACTGTTTAGATGCACATGTAGACACTAGTATCCTTTTTTAACTTTGAAAAGGATAATATGTACTGCCGTTGTTGAGAAACTAGTCAGTCATAGGTTTGAAAATTCAC
Source organism: Costus lasius (assembly GCA_027563935.2). Lineage (NCBI taxonomy): Eukaryota > Viridiplantae > Streptophyta > Magnoliopsida > Zingiberales > Costaceae > Costus > Costus lasius. Next base: position 98,172,837 of record CM050454.1, read on the forward strand.
TCTACAATGAGGAATAAAGTTGAAATTTTTTGGAGTTTATGCATTTGATTCTAAGTATGTACATTCTTTCCTCCAAAAAGACAATGTTGTTGATTTGATGCATAATTTTTTCAGCTATCTTTATGTTTAAATTATATCAAATTACCTTCAGAAGTCAATTCCTTGTACGACTTGAGAACTATCACAAGGAAATGTGTTTTTTTTTATAAAAAATCTCAGAGTTTTTGCTTGCTTGTGCGCTTACTGTACTGTTTTTTTCTAAAACTGTCGCAGTTGATGGCTCTTTTGTTGTTAAGGCACGCATTGACTATTGCTAATCCTGATGGGGATAACGATGCTTCCACATACTTTTCAGTAAGTTTTATTCAATATATATACTTCTCTTTAAGCTCTAGCTCCTTCCAAGACTCAATACATTCATTTGAATTTTTTTTCCAGATATTACTCCTACGAGCTGCTGGATTTCTGTTACCATTTTACATCATGGCTTGGGCTATAAGTATCTTGCAACGTCGAAGGCAAAGACAGGTCAGCACATAAAAACTATAAAATACAGCCCCACTTTCTAAACACGGTAGTCTTGAGATTTTCTTTTCTTCTGATTTTCCATGATTGAAAAGTTTCAACTTTCCAGCAAAACTACATCTGCCAAAATCAAGTCAACCTTACTGTGGGAAAGACTAATTTTTTACTCGTTTTAATTTTTGAGCAATTTTCTGATTTCAAACGCAATAATTCTTATATAATAGCAGTGCTAAGCTGTACTGTTTTAGTAACTGAGTCATATAGCTAAACATTTATTAATGGCTTAAAAACCTTTGGTTATCATAATAACCATTCATCGACTCCTGTCACTTTGTAGATGAAAGAAATCTTAGGATGACATGCATGATGAAAAATTTTCCTGCAAAACAGAAATGATGGTTGTCAGAGGGGGTGGTCATACACTAGCTGCTAACTGCTAAGAAAACTTTTCCAACTAGTACCTTAACTAGTTTAAACCGTAGATTCTTTTAGCATGTTTCTTTGTACGATGAACAAGGGGGCGCACACGCAACCTAGGAAAATATTTCGTAGTCTGGAAGAAATGTTGGAATCATTTGTTTTAAAAACCTTCAGTTATTATTCTTTGGCCTGAGATATTTCTATATAATTCATATTTGTTTCAGACGAGATTTTCTGTTGATATGTTCAGGAAGCCGCAGCGTTAGCAGCGACTGAAGTGGCGTTCATACTGCAATCTGGTCGACAGAGGGGCTTGCACTTCACCCTAGCACCAGAGTCGCCTGCAACCCCACACCAAGAACCTCATCAATAACAGTTTTTGGAAGCCTCCCGTTAGGCTTTCGTGTTCAATCTTTTAGGGCCAAGTCATTTGAGCCACAGGTTGCAACAATGGCGGCATAGATCGCCCTCGCCGATGTTGATATGGATATTCCTTTTCATCCCTTCGTTTTTTTATGTAGATTTGAGTTGCTCGTATATTTTAATTTGGCTTCATATAGAAGGTTAATTTTACATATTGCACCTCCTTTCCTGCTCTAGGTTCTATAATTTGTAACGCATTTCCAGTTCTCAGGGAACAGCATATCTATATGCATTACAATGATCGATTAGTCTCCACTTGGGTTCCCGTCAGTCTTAGACTGCACGTTAGAAAAGAAATGGATGCTTCTAAATTTTCCCTTTTTTATTTCGAATACATAGCTTTAAATCTTAAGCACAATTCACAGTCGTGACTCAACTTGATCACTGACACTGACTTCTCTTTTTTCAATGCATGGTTAAGTTTTTTTTCTGCTTATGCGGTCATCTGTCCACATATGAGTCTCGAAAGACACGATCGTGTATATATACAATATAAGTCATGTACAATACGCATAATCATATATTATCAGTTTATATACTCGTATACTATCAAATATGAGTATATCTTTGATAGTATATTATTGATTACGCATGAAATTATAACCTTTAAGATTTATGCTTTAATAGTATATACTACTAAATATATGTTAAACTGTCTTTTCTATTATCTGTACGCATCAATCGTAAGGTTAGTATAATGTGGATGAAGAAATCTTTACAAGGGATCACATTTATGTTTCTTATCCATATATAATAAACTATGTTTTTAAAAGCAATATATATAATTCATACATTATCTGTTTATTAAATTACCCTATAGAAATTGTATAATTATTAACTCGGAGATAATGTGAGAAAGCGTATTTGCCACTTTAGTCCTCTTCTTTTTTTATAAAAAAACTTGGAGTGCATGTGATCTTCCATTTTAGTCCTCTTTTATTTTCTCCTTTTATTTTAAATTTTTATTGTTTTTCTCTTTACTACCTTAGGTCCAGTTAATTGGAAAAAAAAAAAGAAAAAAGAAAAAAAAATAATTAATTATATCATTACTTGTTTTTGTGGGCATTGATCATTTCCTTCCATTCTGATTAGTATATGTATTAAAAAGTTAAATATTGATTGTTGCTGTTCTGCCTTGCCTAAACTTCTCTTCTACTTCACCCTGGAAGTACTAATTGGATGAGATTTGTATCCCACAAATAAAATAAAATACAAGAAGAACGATGTTTGAGTAGATTGGAAGCATCGTTGGTGCATTGAAGTTTGTCTTGTACTAGAACCGAGTGGACTACGGGGTTGCACGCTTGGAACAATAAAATTCAACCTAACACAAAGTGCCATAAATGAAGAATTACCATCACAACTTCGGACAAAACACATACAAATAAACAATCCAATGAAGACTTGAGGCACAGTTTACAAGTGATAGTTGCATTGAGTTTCAACACACGCATACAGTACAAGCTACACATGTCACTCCTTTAATTTCTGCTCTCCACTTGCAGACGATACTTACTCCAAACTTCAAGTTATATATTACCTTTAAACAATTCTCAGCATGTCCAGAGAAAGAATGAATCCTTAAATAATTTTTATAGGATTTTGTTTCTGAATTTTTGGATTTATTTTCCTTTTATGAGTGTGTTTTGTGCAATATATGGATTCTCAGATATCCTAACAATCTTATTGTAAAGTCTGATATAAAAATTATAAAGGACTCCACTTTTAAGACTGCAAGTCATTATCTTGATATGCCAAATCCTTCAGTTGCAAGTTTCCCCGCATTAGATTAAGTTGCTTAACCCTATGATTGTCAAGACTATTCCTTGTACAACCAGCACTAATATATTGAGAGTGGCAGGCATACAAGTGAAAATTTTGTACACCTTTTCCTAATCAGTAATTCAATTGTTAACTCTAGTCCTAATCCCCAATTAAAAGATACAAATAATTGCACCCCTTTGGTGTCCTTTCTATTTTTCATTTTAGCTAAAAGTGAAAGTAAGGTTGAGTGTTTCATAGAGCATAACATAGCCAAGATGTTTTGCATCCATATTGAATAAAAATTGCAAAACGACTAAGCTTCATTTGCTTTAAGAAAATTATGCTTAGAAAAGAATCATTTTCGTTTTGGCTAACCTAAAAAATGCTTGATCAAGAAGAAAATAGTTTAATAAATTGGAAATATAAGCTAATAAGTTGATTTTTATCACTAAAAAGAATAAATCATTTATCATCTTTATTGTATGGTTGAGTTGCATAGTCTAGCTAAATAAGTTCATTTAGAAAATCAAGTTTGAGTTAGGTCAATTCAATAGGTTGTCCACCTTATCTTAGCCAAGTGATCCTAATAGGCGTATTTTTTTTCTTTTTACAAACGATTAGGTTAAAGTAAGCTGCATGTTTAGACTCTAATGAGGCACTCTAAATTGTATCGGCCATATGAAACCAATCAATATGTGTAGATTACAATATTAAATTGATTCAACTAGATTGATCTTAATTAGTCATTAAGAAAGATCAAGATGGACTCACTAAATTGGTCAATGAGTCCACCTAGTAATTTGCTATTTATCGAGATCACCAAATAGGGCTGCACAACTAAATCAAGCCAAATCTACGAGTCATGCAATTAGGGTTCACAAGCATTTTGGTGAATCTAATCTATCTAGTCTGGTCTGCGCATCTAGCTCTATTAGTCTATTTGGCTTGATTGAGCTAGCATTCAAATGATTTAATCTGCTAGACTAAAAAATGTAGATTGATGTAAACTCAAATTTATACTAAAATAAATTGCAAAAGAAAAAAAAAATCATTCAGTTGAGAACAGACAATAGAATCCTTCCAGCTCTCACTTTAAAATGTTTGACGCCACCTTCCAATTTTGAGAACATCTGCGCTAATTTCTACAAGCTTCGTGCAATCGCCAGCTAAAATTTGACTTATCAGGCACTCGATCTCGTGGACGCAAAATTTAATGTCCTAGATTTTCTTTAACAATGGGTCCATTACTGGAGCATTTGCAGAACCGTAGTAGAAGAAAAAAAAGGTCAAGAATTAATTAACAAAGTCATGAATGGATCATTGACAAATCAATAAGAGGGAATTAAATTGCATTGGAATCAGGCAAGTGAGTTTCGCAGGAGGATCGAAGTTCACATACCAAGAAGTGAGGGAGAGAAGAAGCTTGGCTTTGAAGGGTTTGACCCATTTTTTAACTTAGGTTGCACGCTTGGGAGGGTTTTGGGATGCAACCCAAGGTCAAGGGAGAACAGACAAGCGGGATCAAACCGAGGAGGAGCTCATGTTGGGAAGTGCCAATTAGATTTTTGGGTCGCCAAACAATGAATTAACTCTTGACCCCCAACCTCTCCTCCCTTCAATTAATTTCATGGTTCTCAGCTTGTTGGCTATTTGGCAGACATGGTTAGCAAATCTTGGCCATGGGAATGGGTCAAGGAGCCAAAGAGAAAAAGAAACAAAGCTATTGTTTTCAAGAGATTATGGAACATGCACTGTTACCGATGAGGTATTAAATGACTTGCTGCCATTGACTTGAATCCATTTGCAAGTTTTGTTCTTGCAATGGCGGTAGCAGAATGAGGAAGCAAGGCAAGGATCAATCATGCTGGTATGATTACAATCTCAAAGACGTCAAGAAAGATTACAACCTTTTACTTTTAGTTCTTTTTGAGGATTCTTCTGAACAACTTAGTAAAGAACCTTCTTTAGTGGAATATAGATGAGCTAGATAACAAATTAAAGGCGAAACTTTTGATCTGAGATCCAATTAATTATTCAGCGTGACGACTCAATAGGCAGCAGTCTTAGTTGAAGAGCACATGTCGCTTCAACGTTTTGGCAGTTTGCAGCACACCAATTAAGTTAAAAAAAGAATTCCTAGACATCACTTTCACCAATCACCCAATCTTTTCGAGCTCATTCATTTCTTACCAGGCGCTTTCCTTCCCTAATTTGACAGACCATACTACTGAGACTCTTGTTCTTCTGAAGCATTTCTTGTGGAATTGAATAAATCTCAAGAACAGTCTCATAATTTGGTGCAAGATATATCCGAAAGGGAATAGTGGAGAAAAAGAAATTCATTAATTTCTGCAGAGTGGGTCAGGTGAGAGTTAAAAGGAATATAAAGATAATAGAAAATGGTATATGAAAAGAATTTTGCAGACTCTTGGGATTGAATATGAGAATATGAAGCTTCTATTCTGTTGGAAAGTGTTAAGCCTGTGACACCAGGAATAAAATATATTGCAATGAACCCCCTCGAAGCTAGCATTCCTTGGGTGGCTTAAAGGATATGTATGAACTCCATGACTTGCATATAATAATAGTGGATATATGGGTAAAGATTGACAATCTCCAAGTGCAGCTAAACTAGTAGTCGTTTTCGAGATACCCCTAGCCCCTATCAACTAAACAAATACTAACTTTGATTGAAGGAAAAAAAAAGTCTGTTCTAACTTGAGCTGATCCTTGACAGTCGTTTTAAGCAGCTGTGTTATGCTTCTTATAAGTGTTTAAGCCCGAAAGATAAGCCGAGCATTCGGAGCTTGGAGGCCCTCCGAGGGAGCACAACAAGCAGCGAGCTAAATAAGTTTTTGTGGTTGTTGGAGTCTTCATGTTTGGCCTTGGTCTAGTTCTGAAGCAAGTTTTTCTTCAACCTCATATGGCATCATAGATCTGAAGTTTTTGCCACAACTCTCCACTTTTTGGTCTTGTTTATGTCTGAAGAAATACCTTTTGATCCAGAGTAGAATAGATATAAGCTCTAGCTATCCTCACTCCAGTCTCTTTTAGCTTGTCCGTACTGTATATTAGGTCGAGTATTAATTACCTCAAGTGCTTCTACAGTTCTACTTAGGGTTTTTACTAGTTTCCTCCTCCAGTCTTAGATGCACACTCCATTTTCTTTCGTCTAGTTTTAGTTTAGTTTAGAGAAGTAGTTCATTTCTACGTCTTCCATTTGTTATCAAAAAGTTATGGATGATAGAAGTGATATGGAGAAGGGAGATGAAGTGATACTGCCAGGGTTTAGGTTTCATCCAACAGATGAAGAGCTGGTGAGCTTCTACCTGAAGAGGAAAGTTCAGCAGAAGCCTCTCTCCATTGAGCTGATCAGGCAACTGGACATCTACAAATATGACCCATGGGATCTTCCAAGTAAGCTTAATTTCCTCGCAATTAATATCTAGGTACATGTTACTTTCCTTTTTCATTTTTCAAAGCTAAAACAACCTAAAACTCATCCTCTATTGCTCTCTGAATCATTATTTTTCTCAACACAAGCCATTATTTTCAGTCTTTGCGTATGTATCAGAGATTGACTACTTTATCGGTGATTCATATTTTTTAGGTTTTGTTTAGCTCTTGCAATCATGTGTCCATGTTATTCTGCTAGGAATCACAGTTCAAGAACCACGCATTGGTGCAAAACTTTTCTAGGGTTGATTTCTCTCAGGATTCATTGTAGTTGAGACTGATAACTATATCTGCAACTAGGTTAACTGCATCTATCTCATCCATTTAATCTTACAGGAATCTTTATCCTTCTCCTAACTCCTCCTTTTTAGACTTAATCCTATAAACTGCTAATAAGAAGATCTCTTTTGACAGACAGGTTTCATGTCTGCAAAAGCATTGTCCTTTTCTTACTTAGCTCCTTGTTTTCACGTAATCAACAAGTAGCAAAGTTTAATCCAGAAGCTTCCATTTAGGAGACAGGTTTCATCAAACACACAATGTATGCCCGAAAAGTGCAAGCATTATAGTGTATGAATCATTTTTTTTTTCTTACACTCATCAGTTTGTCTCTTTTCTGTTGTACGCTTGCAACTGAGAAGAACTGGCCACAACTGGAGAGAAGGAATGGTACTTCTACTGCCCCAGGGACAGAAAGTACAGGAACAGCACAAGGCCTAACAGGGTCACAGGGGCAGGATTCTGGAAGGCCACAGGCACAGACAGGCCTATCTACTCCTCTGAAGGATCCAAGTGCATTGGCCTGAAGAAATCCCTTGTGTTCTACAAGGGCAGGGCTGCGAAGGGGGTCAAGACTGACTGGATGATGCATGAGTTCAGGCTGCCTTCCCTCACTGATTCATCTCTCTTCAAAAGGCCTCTAGATAAAACCATTCCTGCAAATGTAAGCTCGCTGCTCCTACCAGCTGAATAATCAGTAACCTTCTCTAATTATATTTATCCACAGCTGGAGCTGTTTTTATCGGATTTTTCTGATGTTTGCATGCAGGATTCATGGGCTATATGCAGGATCTTCAAGAAAACCAACTCCGTGGCACAAAGGGCACTGTCCCATTCATGGGTGTCTCCCCAACCTGATCCGACTGCAAATGAACCAGACTTGTTCTCCCTTCCACCGCCGCCGTCGCATAACATCCATTTCGGTTCAGAGATCATTTCCTCCATTGCAGAATCAATGCCACTAGCCTGCAGCAGTTACAACTTGCAGCAGCAGCAGAATGCGTTCAATTTTCCTCCACTGGATTTTATCTCCTCCTTCAAGCCCACTGATCACTTAAACATCAACTGGAGCAAGCCTGCGTGCTCCAGCGCTCAAACGCCCACAAGCTTCACATTCTCTCCGGTAGTTGATACGCTGATCCCACCCAAATGCGCCATGGACGTCACCTCCATGCTTCTTAATAACTTATCACCAGCCCTACTACTAGGAGATGTTGGCAAAACCTCCACGAACATAGACTTTAGTGGGCAGCAGCAGCAGCAGTGCAATGAGTTTGCCGTTGACCTGCCGCTGGAGTCAAATGCCAACTTTAGAAAGAGCACTGAGGTGGACTTCCCTTTCGGCCTGCCGCCGACTTTTACTGACGAGTGGAAGCCAAGCTTGGCGTGTGTTTCTACACCTTACCAGTGCGGGATCTCAACAAGTACTTACTCTACTGACAAATACTAGATTAGATAGCTCATTAGTGGATGATCAATATTATTATCATCTGCTAGCATTGCTGCTAGCATGAAAACTTGAAGAACAGAGAGAATTAGAGTGAGGAGATGTGTATCTTTAATCTAAAAGAATTGCTGTTAACAGCAAAGCTAACAGATCATCTAGATGAAAATTGTTCTTTTTCTTCAAGGGAAAAAAAAGAAAGAGAAGAAGTTCTTTTGTCTTCAATTCAAGAGTCATGAACCCTCACTTGCCCTAAAGAAGGAGAATTTTTAAATTTGATTCTCTTTTACTTTTCTTCAATCCAAATATCCACCCTCATATTACATTTTCTTTGGTCGGTGGAGGTTGGGTTTGTCTCCCAGAATTTTTAGAAACTAAATATAATCTATTAGATTAACTGCACAATATCAAGAACTCTTCGGATCAAAATAGATAGAGCTTTACATAATAATATCATGCTACACTTTTGCGATTTAAATTTTATGGAGACCTAATTTTAAACAGCAATCTTCCCCCTTCTTCAAATTTTTTTCGATATTTAGGGCTTATTTAGTTCCGCTTTTTAAATTACTTATAAATAATTTTTAAATAAAAAAATTAAAATCTATTTAATAATAAAAAATAAAAAAATAAAAAAATTATAATTTGATGTTTTTACCGATTTGCTTTTATAAAAAAAAATTCATATAATTTTATTAAAATTTTAAGTATTATTATTTTAAATAATTTTAAATTTTAAATAATAAAAAATATATTATTATTTTAAATAATTTAAATTAATATATTTATTTATTATTTAATATTTTGACTGTAGTTTAAAAATTATATCTACCCAATTTATTATTGAAAATTTAGAAATAATACCAATCTATGGTGAATTGAAAAATCTGAGAGGACTAGCCGTCTAGGATTAAAAGAAAATCAATTGAAATTTTTTATATATATAAAAAAAGTCAAAATTAGTAAATTGATCGTCCAGGGTCAGCGTCAACAGTTCAGACTTTTAGATATTTTTTAGGCGAAACAGGAGTTGTTGCGAGGGATGAAGAAATGTGTATCCTCCGCTGCTAGCCTTCCTTCAATCTTCCGACCCCCATTAGCGCAGCATTCTTCCTTCCCCCATGGCGTTCTCCGCCGCTCTCCTCACCCCCTCCCCAGCCTCGTGCTTCTCTCGAGCCGCCCTTTCCTCTCGCTCCCGTCTGCCCTCGCCTCTTCTTCCTCCTCGGATCGCTACACCGTTTCGGCTCAGACCCATCTCCTCTTCCCTCGCTCCTTCTTCCATTCCCTCCCCGGTCCGCCAAGATTCTCCTTCGCCATCTAAGGTAACCTACTGCTGTCAAAATTCTTTCTTTGCCCCGCTTTTTTCACTTTTATTTACTCTAATTTCTAGTCCAGGCGGCACCTGGATTTGGATATTTAACAATTGCCAAGTATTTGTGTCCGATATTTTTGCTTGAATTGTTTCCATTTTTTGTTTAACTTGCATTTAGATCTACCTGGTCTTTGTTTTGATTGTTTACAATGAAAAAGATTGCTGCTTTGGTGCCCATCGACGTAGTTTTGTATTAGATCTAAAAGAGGAAAAAAAATCAAATTTTCCCTCCTTTAATGTGTTTGTCTTACTAGAAGTTTGGGGCATTAACTTTAGTTCATGCTTGTGTTGTTCCAGACTGGTAAATGGCAGTGGAAGTTTAATGGCAATTCTGTGAATGTGTACTACGAAGAACACGAGGGGAAGGGTGCGGAAAATGCCAAGCACATTCTTCTGATTCCCACAATCTCAGATGTTAGCACCGTCGAGGAATGGAGGACAGTTGCTAAAGATATTGCTGCACGAGAAGGAGGTGTTCAATGTCGTGCTACCATTGTTGATTGGCCTGGCCTGGGTTACTCGGATAGGCCATCACTAGATTACAATGCTGATGTTATGGAGAACTTCCTTGCGCAATTTATTAATGCATCAGATGGTCCTCTGGCAAATTCAGGTAACTTATCATCCTCCTATTCAGATCTTTTTGCAGCCATTTATATAGTTGTTGTACAATTATTATATAATCATGAAAATTCACATTCTCTTTAACTTTTTTTTTTCCATTTTGACTTAAAATCTCCAAATTTTCCGTGACATCATTTTGGAAAAGAATATTGTAAGATATTGTTTCCATACAATAGGCAGATGAATTGTGGGTAAAGCTAAATTGAGATGATTACAGTACATGGATAAATTGGCAATTTATTAGGTGAAGGGGTGATGCACAAGAAATTGATTTCACAATATCCGAACAAATGAGTGTAATGAGCAAGAGATCTTTGTGAGCAAAATATAATGAACACACAAGAAGACATCATCAGACAAACGAAAACACAATGCAATAAAAATTTAGAGTGTTTCAAGCGTAATGCCTAGTTCACTACCTTGCCTTCTTATTTATGATTTTCCAAACTTACTATTAGATTTCTCAATGACGTAAATTTGGCCAACCCTTCCCCTAAGAGTACCATCATACCAATTCCACAAGTAAGAATTCAATCTTGTAGAAATCTGTAATTGCGATCAATTCTCAATAACCCTTTAATCCATTGTTAATCAACAATATGAATTCAGAAACCATAAAGGGAACAAGAGGCGGGTACATTAACTGTTATGCCCCAAGCGCCACCCGGGATCCACGCCGGGAATCTCAGACCTCGGGACGCAACAACACTGGACCTGATAAGACAATACAAAATCCGAAGGTACACAACAGGATAAAATAACATAACATAAGGCTAGCTCGGCCGCAAATATCCCGATACAAACCGACAACAGACATAAGACCGGCGCAGCGGTCAACAGAGTAAACAATAAACAGACTGACATATCAGTCCACAAACCCAACTGATACACGACCGCTGGTCGACAAGTCCAACAATAACATAATATAATAACAACAACAGAACATATGCAGCTCAACCCATCTAGACTGGCAGTCAAGATCTAACTATCTAAGGTGCTCCAGAGGGAGCCGCGCTTGAACCTGGATGCAAGTCAAAGGGAGTTAGCCGGAGGCTAAGTAGGGATATAACAAATTATATGGTGCATGATCAGAACAGAGAAAATTTACCAAAATACCACCATAACACTACATGCCCCATATAGTGTATAATCAGACTAAAATATACATCAACATAGTGTCACCACACATAGATAAAACTGAGAGCTGATATAGCAATGGTCCGAGACCCGCAACTCTATAAATAGAATGGTCCCTACTGATAGTTCCCCGAACAGTAGAGACGACTGTCCGTCGATAGCCCGCTAATGTAGCGTCCTACACTTAGTACAACCCATCTCATCGGGTTGACAATATATCCGAGACCTCAAGCCCATAACACCAGACTCTCTTGCTCTATCACTGGCATAGGGAGATGATCACACGTCTCAAAATATAACAGGCAATACTGAGGTACACTGAACTGTCTATCGCTAGACATTCAGCCCTCAATGTATATATACATAACTCATACCAACTACCAACTACTGACTAGCATGCAGTTTTGATACTTATGCCATGTTTCACACAAGCAGGTTATGTCAACACCCTCAATGTATATATACATAACTCATACCAACTACTAACTACTGACTAGCATGTAGTTCTGATACTCATACCATGTTTCACACAAGCAGGTTATGTCAACAGGAATTAAGACACGAGCAGAATAGAAATCAACAGTAATAACAGCGATAAGGAGGTGTCGCTATATAAACATGGAGTTGGCACCGTAACAAAGAAAGGAGGTAGAATCCCTACCTCAGATGCAGGCGAACAACAAATAAATCCAACCAGATAAGCACGATATCAGTCAACAGATCCTAGTAGGTTAAGCACGGTATAAGTCCACGGTGTTTCATTATAATTCATTTTACCATAATCATTAATTAACATGCTAATACATCGTTAAGTGGTTATGTTCATATCCGGATTATTTAATCGAGCTAATTAGATATACAAGTCCAGGTTCTATTTACACATGCATTTGTATAATCACGTATAGAGTCGGGTTGGGGTACTAACCTAGTTCGCAGTCACGTGCAAACGTATAACACCACACGACGTCGGAGTATGCGAGAACCAGCCCAAGTACGCGTCGGCATGGATTACGAGATTCGTCGGAACAATGTCGTCGGAATAGTACCTCGCCAGAATAGTTCGTCGGAGATTGGATCTCGTCGGAAATAGAGGGGGAAAGCTTCGCCATTTGTTGGAGATCAGTGACAAGCGCACAAGCTCGCCGGAAGAGGTGCAACGCCGCCGGAATCACGTCAGGCACGCAACCCCGTCGAAGCCCTAGGTCGCCGGACGGTTCAACCAGAGAAGGCAATGATCAGTGCCGGGAAGGAGGAGGAAAGTTGTCGCCGGCGTTGGAGAAGGAGGAGGAGGAGAGCCGTCAGGTTTGCTGCGTTCGCCTGTTGATGCTAGGCGGAGATCGTGAGAAGAGGAAGAAGGGGCGTCGCCGAACAGAACATGCAGGGAGATTCTGGCCTCATCGTCACTGATAGGGAAGTACGCTAGAGCAGCTGCCAGACGAAGACGGAGGTGCGTGAGGAAGCAGAGCGGGCGCAGATTGAATGAAGAAGCTTGGTTCATTCATTCGGTGGAGAAGACAAGCGGCTGGGGAGAAATATCAAGGGGAGCAGCTGCACACGGGGCAACAACAAGTGATGGGCGAGAGCATGGGCACGACCACTGACGCATAGTGATGTCCCATCAGTCCAATCAGCTGAGTAGTTTAATATTATTTTATTTTAAATTTTTACCCTTGTTTGTCCGTATTCGTCACGGACGTAATATTATTCCCACCTTCAAAGAATTTAGTCCCCAAATTCTAAACATATTTATTAACGGTGAACAGATAAACATGATTACATAAGCGGTAGTACAACAGCCACTCATATAGAAATCACTCGTCTACTCCTCCATCTTCGGAAACAGATCCGGATGTCTCCTCATAAACTCATCCTTACGCTCCCAAGTAGCCTCACTCTCAGGATGATTCTTTCATTTGACTTTAATTAGGCTGATAACTTTATTCCTCAATTGGTGCTCCTTGCGATCTAAGATTTCCACAGGCATTTCTGTATATAAGCATCCTATCGGACATGAACAACACCATGGGTTAATACGTGAGACGGATCTACTATGTACTTACGCAGCATGGACACGTGGAACACCGAGTGAATATGCAAGTACATCGGTAGAAGTGCTAATCGGTATGCGACTAGTCCAACTCTCTCTAGTATCTCAAAAGGGCCAACATACCGCGGGGCTAATTTACCAGAATATCTAAATCTAGTTGTTCCTTTCTTTGGAGAAATTCGTAGAAATACGCGATCACCGACATCAAACTCGAGTGGACGCCGTCTCTTGTTTGCATAACTCTTCTATCGGCTTTTGGCAGTTAGTAATCTCTGTCAAATAATTTAAACTCTCTCAGCGTCAAACTTCAATATGGCCGGTTCCAATACACGGCTTTCACCTGCTTCGTCCCATAATACCGGGGATCTACACCTTCTACCATAAAGAGCTTCAAAAGGTGTCATCTAAATGGCTGAGTGATAACTATTATTATAGGCAAATTCCACCAAGTGTAGGTGGTACTCCCAACCATCCGTAAAGTCCAAGACGATAGCCCGGAGCATGTCTTTTAGTCTCTGTATAGTTCGCTCAGACTAACCATCAGTCTGCGGGTGATAAGCCGTACTGAACCGCAGTTCAGTTCCCAAACCTTCTGTAAACTACCCTAGAATCTAGAGATGAATCGTGGGTCTCTGTCAGAAATGATGCTGGCAGGAACTCATGCAGTCGTATAATCTCACTACAGTACAACCTTGCCAACTTGTCCATCGAGTAGGTTTTCTTTATAGGTAGAAAGTGGGCTGACTTGGTCAAGCAGTCAACAATCACCCTAATAGAGTCGTGGCTAGTACGCGACCTCGGAAAATCTACTACGAAGTCCATGATAATATATTCTCATTTCCACTCCGGGATAGAAATACTCTACAACAATCATGAAGGTTTCTTATCTCAATCTTGACTTGCTGGCATACCAGACAATGTCCAACATATTCCGCCATGTCTCTTTTCATCCCTTCCTACCAATAAAATTTTCAAAGATCCTTATATATTTTTGTGGCACCAGGATGTACTGCGAATCTCGACTTGTGTGCCTCTTCCAGTAATTCTTCCTTAATGGCCTCAGGTACACATAAGCGATTCCAACATCTTATAATGCCTTCATCGTCTTAAGTAAATTCTTCTCTCTTGCCCTTTGTGATAATAGACTGTACATACTAATCATTTGGTTGAGCCTTAATTATCCTCTGCACAATAGGAGACTGTGTCATCATCACGACCAAGCATCCGTGCTCAGTGGGGCACACAACCTCAACACCTAAATCTGCCACCTGTCTGGCCAACTCAGTAGGTGCTACCCTTAAATGTGCTAATACCCCTGCAGTCTTCCTACTTAACGCATCAGCCACTACATTGGCCTTACCCGGGTGGTAATTAATCGTATAATCATAATCCTTCAGAAATTTCACCCATTTCCGCTGCCTCATATTTAGCTCCTTTTATGAAAATAAATACTTCAGACTTTGATGATCCGTAAAAATCTCAAAGGTAACGCCATATAAATAATGCCGCCAAATCCGAAGGGCGAATACCACAGCAGCTAACTCCAAATCGTGCACCGAATAATTCTTTTATGTACTTTGAGTTTATGTGAGGCATAACTTTATCATACTGCATCAATACAGCACCTAGACCTTGAAAAGATGCATCTGTATAAACTATATACCCCTCGTCACCTGTCAGAAGTACCAATATAGGTGCACTGAGTAATCTTCTTTTCAACTCCATAAAACTATTCTCACAATCTTCATCCCAGAAAAATTTAACTTCCTTCTTCATCAGATTTGTAAGTGGAGCAGCTATTTTAGAAAATCCCTCGATAAATTTCCTATAATATCCAGCAAGTCCAAGAAAACTTTGAACCTCTGACACAGTCTTCGGACTTTCCCACTCCACGATAGCCTTAATTTTCTCAGGGTCCACAGCAACACCTTCACCAGAAATCACATGTCCTAAGAATGTGACTTCACTTAGCCAGAAGGCACACTTGCTATACTTAGCATATAACTGCTCTCTCCTCAGAGTTTTCAGCATAAGCTGAAGATATCTCTTGTGCTCTACTCTGCTACGAGAATAGATTAATATATCATTAATAAAGACAACCACAAACCAGTCCAGATAATCAATGAATACCCGGTTCATCATGTCCATAAAGGCCGTTGGCGCATTAGCCAGGCCGAAGGGCATCACAAGAAACTTGTAGTGCCCATAATGCGTCTGAAAGGCAGTTTTCGGCACGTCCTCTCCACGGATTCTCAACTGATGATATCCTGACCTCAAATCAATCTTCGAATAAACACAAGTACCCTTAAGCTGATCGAATAAATCATCAATCCGCGGCAAGGGATATTTATTCTTGACAGTCACTGCATTCAACTGTCTGTAATCCACACACACAGTCAAAATGAGTCATCCTTCTTTTTCACGAATAGGATAGGAGCACCCCAGGGAGATGCACTGGGTCTGATAAATCTCTTATCAAGTAGCTCATGTAACTGTAATTTTAACTCCTCAAGTTCACGTGGTGCCATCCGATAAGGTGCTCTAGAGATATGCGCTATGCCAGGTTGGAGATCAATAGTAAAATCAATAGCCCGGCCTGGGGGTAATCCAGGTAAGTCCTCAGAAAATACATCAGGGAATCTCCTGACAACGGGTACACGTTCAATAGGGATCGGGGTCTGATCCCCGCATCAACAATAGACATCAATTATCCTTGACATCCACTGCCAATTAATCTCCTGGCTTGTAATGCAGAAATAATAGGGACAATCTAACTAGGTACCTCAGTGAATGTATAAGCCACAGATCCATGACGTTTGAATACCACCGTGCAGTCGTAGCAATCTACTACTACACGGTTATAAGAAAGCCAATTCATTCAAAGAATAACCTCGAAATCTGAGAATTCTAATAACATCAGATCCGAGTAGTTAATTAATCCGTTGAAACTCAGAGGGCACTGCTGTACCTCCAAGTAAGATCGTAATGTACTATCAGAGGGTATAGATACTGTCATATCATACTGAGATAATATAGGAACTAACCCCA
The DNA here is from genome assembly GCA_027563935.2 of Costus lasius. Lineage (NCBI taxonomy): Eukaryota > Viridiplantae > Streptophyta > Magnoliopsida > Zingiberales > Costaceae > Costus > Costus lasius. The sequence goes on from CM050454.1 coordinate 98,189,376, forward strand.
ACTTCTTCACAAATGCATACGAGATAAATGAGTGTGAACTACCAGTATCTATCAATAAGCAGACAGACGTATTAAATACTGAAATAATACCTTGCATCACGTTGCCGATCTCGCGCTGTGTGTCCTGCTTAGTCAGCGCATACGCTTGTCCAGTAATAGGGACTTGAGCCTGCCTGTTCTGGGGAGTCGGTGTTGTATATCCACGGCGAGGAGGTCGAGGCTGTCCTTGTCGAGGAGGCGGGGCAGATCTCTGAGTACTAGGGGCATGCTGGGGCTGCTACTCTTAACGTGGGCAGTCTCTCTTATAGTGGCCCATCTCGTTGCAGTAGTGGCACTGAATAAACTGAAGTGGGCAATCCCGTGAAATATGGCCCACCTCCCCACACTGGTAACATGTCCTCGAGTCAGGAAACGACACAATGCTAGGTGGCGGTGACGGGATAGATTGCCTCGACATGGACCTGGGGGCCATGATTTCCGACCCGGCTGGATGGAACGAGAGCCAGATCGCTGCATAGGAGGACTCGTACTGCATAGGAGGACTTTTCGCACTGCTCAGAGCGGCGAGCCATAGCGACAACAGCCTGAAAGTCCTTAGAAGGAGCTGCGTTGGCCTCTCATGCAATATGAGGGTGCAACCCACTGATGAATTGCTTTGACTTATCCACAACTGTAGGAATCATATTTGGAAACATTGCAGACAACCGTTGGAAATCCGATAAGTACTCATCGACGGATCGTCCATTCTGCTCCAGAGTCATAAACTCATGACGTAGCGTCTCACGAAAAGTCTTCGAAAAATATTCTGCATAGAATGCCTCATGGAAGATATCCCAATCAAAGCGGGCTGCGCCAATAGTTTGTTCGAGCCCCCCGAACCAAGCCTTTGCACCACCTTTGAAGAAATATACCGCTAAATTTACCCGTTGATCATTAGGGCACTCCAACAGATTTAGTGTGTTGGTCACACTTTCCAACCAGTTTGTGGCTTCCCACGGATTCGATTTTCCAGAAAACACCCCGAATCTTCGTTCTCCCATGGCCGTAAAGCGAGACGCTAATTCCATTTCCACGGTCGATGGAGTTTCGTGCGCTACAGGAAATGGTGCCAAAGAAGATTTCCCGTCTTGGACAAGTGACTGGATTAGCTCGTGAAGCAATAAGTTTACCGCTCAGTTGGATGCGCCGAGCTACTGGTTCCGATGAAGCGGAAAGGGAAGAATCATCTGTTGCAGCTCCACGTATTCAACACGATGATAGCTTTAGCGAAGTTGGAAGCAGGAGACATGCTCCATAACCTCCGGTCCAAGAACTACCCCGGCGTAGAGCGCGCGAAACTCCATCAACCACGGCGATGGAATTAGTGTCTCGCTTTACGGCCATGGGGGAACGAAGATTTAGGGTGTTTTCTGGAAAACTGAATCCGTGGGAAGCCACAAACTAGTTGGAAAGTATGACCAACACACTAAATCTTTGGGGTGCCCTAATGATCAACGGGTAAATTTAGCGGTATATTTCTTCAAAGGTGACGCAAAGGCTTGGTTCGGGGGGGTCGAACAAACTATTGGCCCAGCCTACTTTGATTGGGATATTTTCCGTGAGGCATTCCACGCAGAATATTTTCCGAAGACTTTTCGTGAGACGCTGTGTCATGAGTTTATGACTTTGGAGCAGAATGGACGATCCGTCGATGAGTACTTATTGGATTTCCAACGGTTGTCTACAATATTTCCAAATATAATTCCTACAATTGTAGATAAGCCAGAGCAATTCATCCGTGGGCTGGTCTCTCATATTGCACGTGGGACCAACGCAGCTCGTCCTGATGACTTTCAGGCTCGCCGATCCAAGCAATGCGAAAAGACTATTGATCAGAAGCAGCGCAAGGGCAAGGTGTCTGCCTCAAGCTACTCTCGTGACTCTAGGTTTTCTGCTAGTAGGAGTCCTCTTATGCAACGATCTGGCTCTCGTTCCATCCAGCCGGGTAGGAAATCATGGGCCCCCGGGTCCATGTCGAAGCAATCTATCCAGTCACCGCCACCTAGCATTGGGTCGTCTCCTAACCCGAGGACATGTTACCAGTGTAGGGAAGTGGGCCATATTTCTTGGGACTACCCACTTTAGTTTATTCAGTCCCACTATTGTAACGAGATTAGCCACTATAAGAGAGATTGCCCCCGTAAGGGGCAGCAGCCCCAGCATGCCTCTAGTACTCAGAGATCTGCCCCGTCTCCTTGATGAGGACAGCCTCGACCTCCTCGCCGTGGATATGCAGCACCGGCTCCCCATAACAGGCATGCTCAAGTCCCTACTACTGGACAGGCGTATGCGCTGACTAAGCAAGACACATAGCGCGAGACCGGCAACGTGATGCAAGATATTATTTCAGTATTTGATACGCCTACCTGCTTATTGATAGATACCGGTAGTTCACACTCATTTATCTCATATGCATTTGTGAAGAAGTTGGGGTTAATTCCTATATTATCTCAGCATGACATGACGGTATCTGTACCCTCTGGTGGTACATTACGATCTTACTTGGAGGTACAGCAGTGCCCTCTGAGTTTCAACGGATTAATCATCTACTCGGATATGATGTTATTGAAATTTTTAGATTTCGAGGTTATTCTTGGAATGAATTGACTTTCTTATGACCATGTAGTAGTAGATTGCTACGACTGCACGGTGGTATTCAAACATCATGGATTTGTAGCATATATATTCACTGGGGTACTTAGTCAAATTGCCTCTATTATTTCTGCATTACAAGCCAGGAAATTAATTAGCAGTGGATGTCAAAGATACTTAATGTCTATTGTTGATGCGCGGGATCAGACCTCGATCCCTATTGAACGTGTACCAGTTGTTAGGAGATTCTTTGATGTATTTCTTGAGAACTTACCTGGATTACCCCCGGGCCGGGCTATTGATTTCACCATTAATCTCCAGCTTGGCACAGCGCCTATCTCTAGGGCACCTTATAGGATGGCGCTACGTGAATTTGAGGAGCTAAAAGTACAGTTACAGGAGCTTCTTGATAAGAGATTGATTAGACCCAGTGCATCTCCCTGGGGTGCTCCTATCCTATTTATAAAAAAGAAGGATGACTCATTTTGACTGTGTGTATTATAGATAGTTGAATGCAGTGACAGTCAGGAATAAATATCCTTTGCCGCGGATTGATGATTTATTTGATCAGCTTAAGGTACTTGTGTTTATTCGAAGATTGATTTGAGGTCAGGATATCATTAGTTGAGGATCCGTGGGGAGGACATGCCGAAAATTGCTTTTCGGACATGTTATGAGCACTACGAGTTCTTTGTAATGCCCTTCGGCCTGACTAATGCACTAGCGGCTTTTATGGATATGATGAACCAGGTTTTCATTGATTATCTGGACCGGTTCATGGTAGTCTTTATTGATGATATATTGATTTATTCGCGTAGCAGAGCAGAGCACAAGAGACATCTTCGGCTTGTGCTGGAAACTCTGAGAAGAGAGCAATTATATACTAAGTATAGCAAGTGTGTTTTCTGGTTAAGTAAAGTCACATTCTTAGGACATGTGATTTCTGGCGAAGGTGTTGCAGTAGACCTTGAAAAGATTAGGGCTATCGTGGAATTAAAAAGTCCGAAGACCGTGGCAGAGGTTCGGAGTTTCCTTGGGCTTGCTGGATATTATAGAAAATTTGTGGAAGGATTTTCTAAAATTGCTACTCCACTCATGAATCTGACGAAGAAGGAAGTTAAATTTTTCTGGGATAAAGATTGTGAGCATAGTTTTATAGAGTTGAAAAGAAGACTGGTCAGTGCACCTATATTGGTACTTCCGATAGGTGACGAGGGGTATACAGTCTATACAGATGCATATTTTCAAGGTCTAGGTGTTGTATTGATGCAATATGATAAAGTTATAGCTTATGTTTCACGTCAATTCAAAGTACATGAAAAGAATTATCCGGTGCACTATTTGGAGTTAGCTGCTGCGGTATTCGCCCTTAGGATTTGGCGTCATTATTTATGCGACGTTGCCTTTGAGATTTTTATGGATCATCAAAGTCTGAAGTATTTATTTTCATAAAAGGAGTTAAATATGAGGCAGCGGAGATGGGCGGAATTTCTGAAGGATTATGATTGCACGATTAATTACCACTCGGGTAAGGCCAATGTAGTGGCTAATGCGTTAAGTAGGAAGACTGCAGGGGTATTAGCACATCTAAGGGTAGCACCTACTGAGTAAGCCAGCCAGGTGGCAGATTTAGGTGTTGAGGTTGTGTGCCCCACTGAGCACGGATGCTTGGCCATGATGATGGCATAGTCTCCTATTGTGCAGAGGATTATTGAGGCTCAACCAAATGATTGGTATTTATGGTCTATTATCACAAAAGGCAAGAGAGAAGAATTTACTCAAGATGATGAAGGCGTTATAAGATGTTGGAATCGCTTATGTGTACCTGAGGCCATTAAGGAAGAATTACTGGAAGAGGCACATAAGTCAAGATTCGCGGTACATCCTGGTGCCACGAAGATGTATAGGGATCTGTGAAAATCTTATTGGTGTGAAGGAATGAAGAGGGACGTGGCGGAATATGTTGGACGTTGTTTGGTATGCCAACAAGTCAAGATTGAGCATAAGAAACCCTCGGGATTGTTGCAGAGTATTCCGATCCTTGAGTGGAAGTGGGAACACATTACCATAGACTTCGTGACAGATCTTCTGAGGTCACGGACTAGCCACGATTCGATCTGGGTGATCGTGGACCGCTTGACCATGTCAGCCTACTTTCTACTTATAAGGAAAACCTACTCGATGGACAAGCTGACAAGGTTGTACTATAGTGAGATTATACGACTGCATGGGGTTCCTGTCAGCATTATTTCTAACAGAGACCCACGGTTCACATCTCGGTTTTGTAGTAGTTTACAGAAGGCATTGGGGACTGAACTGCGATTCAGTACTACTGCTTATCACCCGCAGACTGACGGCCAGTCTGAGCGAACTATTCAGACGTTAAAGGACATGCTCCGAGCTATCACTTTGGACTTTATGGATGGTTGAGAGTACCACCTACACTTGGTGGAATTTGCATATAATAATAGTTATCACTCTGTCATTCAGATGGCGCCTTTCGAGACTTTATATGGCAGAAGATGTAGATCCCCGGTGTTATGGGACAAAGCAGATGAGAGCCGTGTATTGGAACCGGCTATGTTGGAATTGGATGCTGAAAGCGTTCAGATTATTAGACAGAGATTACTAACTGCCCAAAGCCGACAAAAGAGTTATGCAGATAAGAGACGGCGTCCACTCGAGTTTGATGTCGGTGATTACGTATTTCTACGGATTTCTCTAAAGAAGGGTACAATTAGATTTGAATATTTTAGTAAATTAGCCCCACGGTATGTTAGTCTTTTTGAGAAACTGGAGAGAGTTCGATCTGTTGCCTATCGATTAGCACTTCCACCAATGTACACACATATCCACCCGATATTCCACGTGTCTATGTTGCGCAAGTATGTAGCGGATCCATCCCATGTGTTGACCCATGGTACTGTTCATATCAGGCAGGATGCCACATATGCAGAGATGCCTGTGGAAATCTTAGATTGCAAGGAGCACCAATTGAGGAATAAAGTTATTAGTCTGATTAAAGTCAAATGGAAGAACCATCCTAAGAGTGATGCTACTTGGAAGCATGAGGATGAGTTTATGAGGAGACATCCAGATCTGTTTCCGGAAATGGAGGAGTAGACGAGTGATTTTTGTATGAGTGACTATTGTATTACTGCTTATGTAATCCTGTTTGTCTGTTCACCGTTAATAAATATGCTTAGAATTTGGGGACCAAATTCTTTGAAGGTGGGAATAATGTTACGACTAGAGGTGGCCAACGGGCCGGGCCGGCCCGCGGCCCGAACGGCCCGGTACGACACGGGCCGGGCACGGCACGGCCCATTGACTAAGTCAACGGGCCGCGGGCGGCCCGTGGCCCGGCTCGGGTCGTGCTGGGCCGAGGCTTCGCGGCCCGTGGGCCGGACCGGGCACGGCACGCGGGCCGGCACGGGCACGGCACGCATTTTTACCTAAATGCCCTCATAATAGTTATAAAAATTTTAAAAGTTAGGGATATAATTGTATTTATGGTATAAAATTATCATTTTATCCCCTTTTAATAATTAAAAATAGGGTATAAATATGTAATTATACACCCAATTCATCTCTATAAATTGACCCCCAACCCTCTCATTTCTTCACACAAGTTTCCAACTATCTTTGGAATAATTTCTCATTCTCTCTTAATACTCTCTTAATCTCTTTTCTAAGTCTTGAGTTACAATTAGTTTCTTAATTGAACTCAAACTTAAGCTTCTTTTTAGCCATCAAGAATTCAATGCTCTCTCGGTCTAGACTAGTCATTTTTTTCTATGACTCGTGTTCACCATGTGACTAGACGTGGAGAAGATCAAGTAAGTATTAAATTAATTTACTTTTATAATATAATTATCACGTGGTGAGCACGAGCACGAGGCATAGAGAAAAATGACAGATAATAGAAGAGTGAAGATAATTATCATTATGCCAAATTCTCAACGTTCAATCTTCCTTACACCTACCTTAAATTTCTTCAATGCTGATCAATGGAGAATCATTATTTTAAGTATTATCGAACGTGTTAGTCAAATTATACGAATTGATGTATTCAGGTTTGAAGAACACTTTATCCACTTATCTGATCATGCAAGACAAGAATTTTTGGCTTCTCCCTCTCCTTCTGGGGTTGAGATTGAGATAGAGGTTGAGGACTTTGAAATAAGTGATAGTGAGGAGGATAGTGATAATATCAACGATAAGCCGGAGCAATATATCGAAACAAACCAAGCACAAGAGTCACTTGAGTTTTTTATTATTGAAGAAGGAGGTAGAGCTGAAAACATGGAGTGCGCAATATGCATAGAGAAGATGGAGCACGGAGTGCAAGTATGCTTAACACAATGCTCGCATATCTTCCATAGTAGCTGCTTGCGTAGTTGGCTACGGGTCAATTGTGTATGCCCATTATGTCGACAATTGATTTAAGCTTCAATGTATAATTTATTAATATGAAATTTAATCGAGTTGGTTTTAACTTTAGTCATGTGTTGTTAGTATTGTTAATTAATTTAATAAAATATATTAAAATTAAAATTATATATGTTTAAAATAAAATAATTAATAAAATAATAATTAAATATTTTTTAAAAAAAATTATGCAAAATACATAATTCTCAATTTCTTATTTTAATAATTAATTAAATTTGGCACGCGGGCCAAAGTCGGCCCACAGGCCACAATCGGCCCGTGGGACAACTTTGGCCCACGGGCCACGGGCCGAACTTTGGCCCATGGGCCACAATCGGGCCGGGCCAAACACGGCTCGAGTCCCCTCATTTGGCCCGTTGGGCCGGCCCGCGTGCCGGATCCGGGCTCACGCTGCAACCGAACCGTGCCTGGCCCGGCACGGTTAATCGGGCCGTGGGCCGTGCCGGGCCCAGCGGTTCTCCTGCCGTGCCGTGCCGGGCACGGCACGATTTGAAACGGGCCGTGCCAGGCACGGCCCGCCTGGAACCGGGCCGAGGTGGGCCCGGGCACGGCCCATGGCCACCTCTAGTTACGGCCGTGACGAATACGGACAAACAAGGGTAAAAATTTAAAATAAAATAATATTAAACTACTCGGCTGATTGAATTGATGGGACATCACTGTGCGTCGGTGGTCGTGCCCATGCTCTCGCCCATCACTTGTTGTTGCCCCGTGTGCAGCTGCTCCCCTTGCCGGCGTTGACGAGGCCGGAATCTCCCTATGTTTTCTTTTCGGCGACGCCCCTTCTTCCTCCGCTCACGATCTTCGCCTAGCATCAAGAGGCGAACGCGGCAAACCTGACGGCTCTCCTCCTCCTCCTTCTCCAACGCCGGCGACGACTTTACTCCCCCTTCCCGGCGCTGATCATTGCCTTCTCTAGTTGAACTGTCCAGCGACCTAGGGCTGCGACGAGGTTGCGTGCCTGACGTGATTCTGGCGGCACTGCACCTCTTCCGGCGAGCTTGTGTGCTTGTCTCTAATCTCCAACGAACGGCGAAGCTTTCCCCCTCTGTTTCCGGTGAGATCCAAACTCCGGCAAGGTACTGTTCTGGTGAACCTCGTAATCCGTGCCGACGCGTATTTGGGCTGGTTCTCACATACTCCAACGTCGTGTGCTGTTATACGTTCGCACGTGGCTGCGAATTAGGTTAGTACCCCGACCCAACTCTATACGTGATTATACGAACGCATGCGTAAACAAAACCTAGACTTGTATATCTGATTAACTCGATTAAATAACCTGGATATGAACATGACCACTTAACGACGGATTAGCATGTTAATTAATAATTATGGTAAAATGGATTATAATGAAATACCGTGGACTTATACTGTGATTAACCTACTAGGATCTGTTGACTGATATCGTGCTTATATGGTTGGATCTATTTACTGTTCGCCTACATTTGAGGTAGGGAATCTACATCCTTCCTTTGTTACAGTGTTAACTGCATGTTTATATAGCGGCACCTCCTTATCGTTCTTATTACTATTGATTTCTATTCTGATTTCCGTTCTGCTCGTGTCTTAATTCCTGTTGACATAACCTGCTTTGTGTGAAACATGGTATGAGTATCAAAACTGCATGCTAGTAAGTAGTTGGTAGTTGGTATGAGTTATGTATATATACATTGAGGGTTGAATGTCTAGCGATAGACAGTTCAGTGTACCTCAATATTGCCTGTTATATTTCGAGACGTGTGATCGTCTCCCTGTGCCAATGGTAGACCAAGAGAGTCCGGTGTTATGGGCTTGAGGTCTCGGATATGTTGTCAATCCGATGAGATGAGTTGTATTGAGTGTAGGACGCTACACTAGCGGGCTGTCAACGGACAGTCGTCTCTACTGTTCGGGGAGCCATCAGTAGGGACCACTCTATTTATAGAGTTGCGGGTCTCGGACCATTGCTGTATCAGCTCCCAGTTTTATCTATGTGTGGTGACACTATGTTAATAAATATTTTAGTCTGATTATACACTATATGGGACATGTAGTGTTACGGTGGTATTTTGGTAAATTCCCTCTGTTCTGATCATATACCATATAATTTGTATATCTCTACTTAGCCTTCGGTTAACTCCCTTTGACTTGCCTCCAGGTTCAGGGGCAGCTCCCTCTGGAGCACCTTAGATAGTTAGATCTTGACTGCCAGTCTGGGTGAGTTGACCTGCATATGTTCTGTTGTTATTATATTATGTTGTTGTTGGACTTGTCGACCGCTGCGCCGGACGTGTATCAATTGGGTTTGTGGACCGCTGCGTCAGTCTGTTTATTGTTAACCGCTGCGCCGGTCTTGTGTCTATTGTCGGTTTGTATCTTGATATTTGTGGCCGAGCTGGCCTTATGTTATGTTATTTTATCCTGTTCTGTACCTTCGGATTCTGTATTGTCTTATCAGGTACAGTGTTGTTGCGTCCCGAGGTCCGGGATTCCCGGCGTGGGTCCTGGGTGGCTCTTGGGGCGTAACATTAACAGTTAATGAAGCTTACTTGTGTTTGTCACACCTAGTGCTTCCAAAATTATCTTCTTAAGATTGACACTTTTGAGTAGGCGTGGCCACGAGTCAAGTCATGCCTAGGTTAGATTTTTGGAATTTGAGACTGGATTGAAGATTAGTCTTTGATCCTGACCCAAATTTTTAAAATGAGATCCAACCTGATTGCGATTGGGCTGGGTTTGGGTATTTGGATACTGGATCTAGGTATTTGTTAAGAAAATGACATATCGCATATCATAAGTACTTTTTTATTATGAAAATAAAAAAAATTATTTTTAGATAAAAATAATGAAATATCAACTCACAAAGGCTAATCATTTTGAAAAAAAAATGAAATAATTTTATTCTTCAAAAAATGTTTCTGGACTTTTTTATATCTTTTTATTTGTACTTGAATTTTGGCGCGTACCTGAACATGATATTCTAAAATTTTTTGACCTGGTCCTATACCTTATTTTTTAAGCCAGTTTGGTCTTTGGGTTTAATGACCACTCCTACTTGAGTGATCATGTAACATTCGGAACTTCTTGATGAATCCATGCCTAAACCAAAATGTATGGATTGCAAGAACTAGTTATTGAATATCAATTTAATCAGATTCAGTGAGGGAAAAACAAAAATATTTAATCCAGACTGGTATCAACAGAGCAAAACATGTTAGATGTTCTATAAGGGACAAATGGAATCACAATTATAGTTAATTCTATAAATTATAGTTAGATGAGTGGAAATATTAAAATATGAACCAGGAAAGTTCTAACAATCTTATGAAATGTAGAGTCATTCGATATTTTGTTCAACTCTACATACCAACATTGTATCATTGTGTCTTTCTTATCCTGGATGAATAATGAGTCAAATAGATAAGCTGCTAATTTCAACTCTTGATTTTGCTCTTGTTGTATAATTCATAACCTTAAATTCATATTGTAGGAGACAGATTGGGAGAGTTATCATATGTTATGTTAAATTATTATTAAATATTTATTCTCATGTTGCTTATTTATCTAAGTCTTATGCGGATGAGAGTTAATATTTTTGCGCTCCTTATATGTTACTGAACCACAAAATTCCCATCTTTATATTCAAGTTGTTACTAAAAATAGGGTCCTCCATACCCTAACCCCATCCCGCCTCTTTCATATCTTTGTTAGCCCCCTGTTTTATCCCTTTTCCTTGTGACACTTAGTAAATTGCATCACAAACTACCATCAACTTTTTTTTTTCTTTATATCTTTGTCTTTTTCTCTTAAAAAAAAAAGTCAGGGTAGCACCGTACACTTGCTTAGCTCATCGACCTCTAACCTTAGCCATTATTGCAACATGGACTCTAGCTGATTCCCTGCCGTCACTGTCCTTGACACTAAGGGCCTATTTGGCCCGCTGAAAGTTCTAGGAGCTTGGAATCCAAGACAAATACAGTCATATTTTTTAGCTTTTCAAGCTTTTGAAACTTTCATTTGCCTTTAAAGTCGTGCGGAAGTTGATTTGCAGCGGGCCAAACAGGCCTTAATTCACTAGTCACTATTGCTACTGCTACTACTACAACTGCCGCTAGATTCTTGCACCACCACCTTTGGATTCCCCCTGATCCTCTTGCGACCTTGCAGTCAGCCTCCCATACAGCCAGCCTCCTTACCCAAGCCAACCTACAGCCACTCTCTCTTAAGGGTGTTGTTCTCTGCATTGCCTTGCTCATTTATGTTCCAAATGATGCTCGGCAGAAGTTACTCCAGAATATTGCTCTGCATACTGCCTTTCTCATGGGTTATATCCAAGATGGTGAGAGATCAGTAAATTAAGTATCTTGTTTGATGAGTTGTTTTCATCTCTGCCACGAAAGCAAGCTTCCTCCTATCATTCAACACAACCCAACTGATATGCAATACATAGCCAGCAGATCTGCAGTATTACTAGAATCCAATCACAACAAAAGCCAGCTGACCTGCAGCAAAAATTCCTTGCAATTGGCCTCTGTATTCCACAATTATATTGCCATTTGGTTTCTCAGCCCTTCGCCATCTGGCTTTGCAGCAACAGGAGACAACTCAGAACCATGTTATATGCTGGTTATTATTAATTTGTGAACGTAGTTTGGTGATTCTTATGCAATGGCTTAAAAGAAAGCCAACATTTGGTTTGGGACGCGTAAATCACTCTCCTCTACATGGATAAGTTCCTCCTCAAAGTTTGTGGTTTGTGAAGATTCATACCAATCAATCTACCGTTTGCCACAGTTGTGGAGTTCTATACAATGAACACCATGCAAATAATGCAATGATAACAGTGGGATTGTGCAATGGGTTAGTGACAAATCTTGTAAGAGAGCACGTGTTTGTTCTCAACTTTGATTGATTACCAAGCTTCAATAGCATGAAGACGTTGAAGCAAATGATGCAGTGGAAGTATATAACCTAGAGGCTTTCTTTCAACACACATGCTTACGTCTCTTGTTATAACTTTTCTAGTGTTATCGTGTTGATATTTTGATATACTAAGCATATGCATGGCTTTATGCACGAAATAGTAGTGCTATTATTGACAAGTGATACTTATCTACTTGCTTCCTTATTTTATGAACAAGTAGCACTTCTATTACCAAATATAGAGTGATGTTACCACAATGTGCAAATTGATGTAAATTACTTGTGCACAGACAACTCTTAGCAATGACAACAGATAGGGTATCCCACCCTTTACCCACTACCCGAACTCGACTCGACCCAAGTCAAATCGATTGCCCCTATTATGCAACTTGAACCCAACTCGGGTACCCGTTTAAATACAAAACTATTTTAAATTAGTATATAAAATTTAATTTTATAAATTATTATTATAAAAAATATATTAACTAATAATTATTTTATTATTATGATTTATATATATATTATTTCTACATCAGGAATCGGGTTTTGGGTACCTGTGCATCCAAATCCAAACCCAACCCGTTTAGGTAATCGGGTACATGAACTCACCTTAAATAGGTAGGGTCGGGTCAAACACACGACAGTATTTTTGCCACCCTTAACAACTCATACTTATCTACTTATTTGCCTCGCATGCAAACATCCAATGCTCTTATCATCAAATGTTAATTTACATAGGCCGCATATGCATGGTCATGTGGCACTTAGTTATTTGTGTATGACTATGACATGATTTCAGATTTTTTGCAGCAAGTGAAGGAATATTTTGACACCCCATTCTAGATGAAAGAGAGTAATCGGACTTTAATTCGTCTTATGGATAACCTAAAAAAACTTCATTTATATTCCAAAATTTGGAAAAGGTCATATCCATTTCATATGAGCAGAAACAATAGAATGAATCAAAAGAGTTATGCACCATGAACTTTGTACCTTTTCACATAAGGTGATTGACAAAATTTTCTTTACATGTAGCAAACACCTCTTATCTATAACTTGACATTTCGAATCTTGGTTCATATTGGTGAATCGATATGTACTAAACATAACGATGCTGAATTATAATGGTATCAAATATATCGACATTGTGCTATAGTGGTCGAAGTAGGAAAGTTGGAGTTTAATATAAATTAAATTAAAATATTATCATATACTTATTCGGACATTGTCTATTTTTCTAAACCATATGTAAGTGAAGCTTTATATATTTGTACCCGACTTCTTAGCATGAAGTGAACAACTTCTTTCCATCCAATTTAGACCAACTTTCTTGTCGATTTATTGTATATCAGTATACACAATAATTTTCCATAAGTTTGGGATTCTTAATTTCTTATTCTAAATTGCAATCGCTACTATGTTAAAATTTTGAAATAATTACAAATTAGACTACTAGTTTTGATATCTTGCAAGATTTTGTGATGAAATAGCTTTAAATACTAAATTCAATTTGTGTCTATTTATTTCCTTAGATCTTTGAAAGACATGCCACCCACTTAAGGGTATGTGTCTTGAAATTTCCAATGTGGAGAGTACTTGGAGCAAGTATTACTATGTGCTTCAATTGATACTATTATGCCATATTTAGGGAATATGTTGCGGTATGAAAATTCTTAAATTAGTTAACTACAAAAATAGATATTTAAATTAAATGTACTACAATAAGATCATAGCAACTATTTGAATTTATTAGCTCATTTGTGTATTTCATCTATTTAATTACTAATGATATCAATGTATTATTTATGCTTTGAAGGGCTTGATAAGACTTTCATAATCTCTTTTGGGTTTTTGAATAGTGTGATGCACTTCTCTCATCGTTGTCCTTTTCCACTGTCAGCCTTTCATAAGATGATACAAAATGTCTTACGATGAGTATGATATCACTCTTGGTGTCATAAAATTTTGTATTCAAAACAATCCTCTTTACTTCTTTTCATCTCTTCAGGAGACAGTTCATGAACACACCAATTTTTAAATATTCTTCATCTAGAAGTCCTTATTAAGTATAGATGAAGCCAATAAAATGAGTTGCAAAGTTTATAACTTCAAGATGTACGATCTTTCTTTATTAAACAATACACCTATACATGTACCAAGTGGTGGTTCTAGCAGAATTGAATGATCATTTGTGTTGTCTTCACTATCTTATCTACTTTCTTGAGGTCATCAATGACCACCATTAAGTTGATGCAATGTGCCACCAAGAGGTCAAAATAGATGGATGTAATCCGTACATATGAGCTCATGACTCTCCTGGAGTTGGCATCATTATTTGTAATATGCACAATGTGACAAAGGTCAATCTCCATCACCTCTTTAATGAGACAACAAATGCACACTAAATTGTGGTAGTGAGTTAAAGCAGCCACCAAATTTATATGGAAATTAATACTACCCATCATTGTTGGCATAGTCAATGCATCACATATTGAAGTTATAACAAAGTTCACCTATTGGCTATTCACATTCTAGATCCACCTGTGATATATTTTGACTTTGTCATAAACATAGTGATTGGTAATCTCATAAGATTTTAAGGACTAGCCAAGTCCAAATTCTTGAATCTTGGATGATATTATGCTGTAGTAAATGTCATTTGCTACATGAGAAGAAGTTAGTGCTTTGGTATGTTGGACCTTTAGGCATGCTTGCATTCGCCCATGTTGTGTGCAAACAAAGTGGATCTTAACATGCTACCATTGCTAGTTTAAGCTTCATAGTTAGGTCATTCAACATAATGCATTGAGGCGACTCATTAATTTTTGTCCAATGATATTGAGTTTGTGAAGCTCATTTTTAGAGGCCTTTATTTGAAGCTCCTCCTTAACTTCATCACTTTGGTTTTCATGTTCATCATACGGGGATCACTCCAATACTCCAAACTCTCCGCACTCCTTGACTGGACAATGCTTATTGATTTTGTATAAGTTTAGCATCTATCTAAATTTCTGTTTTATTTTCTTTGACATCTGGTAGCCTTGGCAAGACGTATGCGTCCACTCTTGAAAATGATATTGTAATCAACACATTGCTAATGATGACAATTGTCAGCAATTTTGCAAGTGTTTTGATGCATGAGTTAATATTCAAGGTTTTAATTTCCATGGAATTTAGATCACAAGAATCAGTTATGTTTTGAGAGAACGAAAAAGTTTGATGAGTTAAGAGTTATGAGAGTATTTGAGAAAATGATAAGTTGTGATTGGGATGTTGGTATGAAGGGAATTTAAATTGTCTGATATACTCCAAGAATAGCACCAAACAACTACAAAAATAGTTAGGAAACATTTGGAATCTTGCCAACACACAGAACCTGTGTGTAGCTTTACGTACGGACTGGTATGTCCTATGCTAAATCGAAATCAGCACAATCCTGCTCCATGACTCGTTCACCCACTGGACGTCCCGTACTAATTTTTCCCTAAAACCATGGCTCAAATAATCGGCAAGAATTAGATGCC
This sequence comes from Costus lasius, assembly GCA_027563935.2. Taxonomy (NCBI): domain Eukaryota; kingdom Viridiplantae; phylum Streptophyta; class Magnoliopsida; order Zingiberales; family Costaceae; genus Costus; species Costus lasius. The sequence continues at coordinate 98,204,885 of CM050454.1, forward strand.
ATCAATAAAGAGATAGGCGAATTATACATGAAAAATGTAAGCGCCAAAGCCAATGAACTCATCTCCTAGCATGATACCCTTTCTATTCCTTGCTCTAAGGAAGCATATCAGGAGGTAGTAGAAGCAATCAACTAGTATATTTAATTGTAAATATGCCTCTAAATAATTACAAGAGGATCCATTCTAGATCTAAACCATCCGATTGTATGGAAGCCCTTCCCTCTCGCCTCTTCCTCCATAGACCTTGTGTGATATTGTTTTCCTTGTATATAAATAACAAACAGATTTATTAGTTGCTACTTTTTGTTACTTTAATAACAAGGAATCACTAAGTTTAATATTAGTTGCTGATTATTTATTCATTTTACATAGTACTCCTATATGTATTTTTAGTCCAATCTAATTCAAGTGTTTCAAGTTTTTCAACTAAATCAGAAAGAGAAAAAGTGGCATTTGCAAATTTGGTAAACTTATTGTATCATCTATAGAATTCTTTCTTTTGAGCATTCATTCCTTGACCTTCATGCAGAAAATGCTTCGTTTCATGCTTAAAATACTTGCTACTTTGGTTATTCAATCAATCACCAAAAGTGGAACCAAGTACCTGCTTTCCATATATTTCAGCTAACCTAAGCGTGGCAAATGATTTGATTATTTCATTTTGATTGCAAGAATGCCAATTGTCTTTCGATTTTGATTTGTAACTTCTCATTATGGGATTAGTTTATCAGTGTTTGTTACGACACTTTCACTTAATGCAGAAGGCGAATTGGTAATTTTTGGAGGTGGGCATGCTGCAACTATTGCCCTACGTGCAGCCCGTAAGGGTTCAATTCAGCCAGCAGCCATTGCAGCTGTTGCACCAACTTGGGCTGGTCCACTTCCAATAGTTTTTGGTCGAGGTTCAGACATGGAATCAAGGTATCTCTGCAATGTTTCTATTTGTTAACCTTAATTCCCACATTAAATTATTCACCTATTGTAAGTCCATCTAAAGTTATGCCGAAAACTTTGTCAAAGATAAAATGATGACAAGGACGTAGTCAGGTGTACGTGGAGAATTAGTGATAAATAGGAGCTTAGACTATCAAGTTATGGATACCCATCACGCGTTACCGAACTGTGTGTTATTTACCTGTCCAAGTAAATATCAGAACCAATATGATACTGATAATTTGCAAGTTCATTTATTTTCAATTTTTCTTAGTCTTGACTGTTTGCGACTGGTAGATGTCAAATAGTTGATGCTTGATTAAAATGATAGACTAAATTAAAATACGTATATTACACTATATTATATATATTGCCTCCATTACAATATTTAACATATAGGTTATAATGATATATAATACTCATCACGGAAGTTAAATATGCTTTTGTAGGTTCCATGGATTTGGATCGTAAGATTAAAATGTATGATCATAAAAATCCTTTTTTAAAAAATAATACTTCATACAATGATGACATCTAAATAAAAATAGTAGATCATATCACATTCAAATTCAAAAGATAATAGGACGATTGAATTAGTGAGTGTACACTTTGCTATTACTAAAATAATATATAAACCAAGTATTTACAAATTGTGATGGATGAAACTATACATGAAACAAAACCAACATAATATTTCATAAAAAATGGGATAATTTGTTAATGAGAATATGATGTACTAATGATTAAAGGTTGAGAAATATACTTAGTGGTTGTAAGAATAGTAAAGGGATCCCTGCTAATGTTAATATAGAGAGAATAGAGAGTGAAAGAGCAAACATCACAAGAGTCAAGAATATATAAAGTGTGAATAGCAGGTAGTCATCGAGAATTGCATATATGATCCTAACATCCATGCTAAAAGATTAAATAGTATAATAATTATTGACTCGTAAACTTGGTTGCCTTGGGTAAAGCCCTCATGCTTAGTAAGTTTACATACAATGATCCTATATGTAAGTCAATTCACCTGTACTATTTAAGAACATAGAATGATATAAGAGTTTGACACTGAAGGTTTTAAAAACTAGTTTGGATGGTCGATACTAACACATAGCACCGTTGTTATATATATATATATAAAGTTCCCACGGCATTTGAAATAAGCTAGGTGTGTATATTTTGTCCAAACAATTTAATAGGTGATTTCATCTTCAAATCGTCCTTTCAGTTTTGTGATTTATTGAGGAAAGATAATGCTCATATTTACCTGTGCCAAAATTTTTATAGGTATGGACTCTTGAGGGGCACTCTGCGAGCACCAGCAGTGGGTTGGATGGTGTATAACGTTCTTGTGAGCAATGAGAAGGCCATAGAATCCCAGTACAAATCCCATGTCTATGCGAATGCAGAGAATGTGACACCAAGCATTATAGAGAGCAGATATGCCTTGACTAAACGCAAAGGTGCTCGATATGTCCCTGCAGCTTTTCTGACAGGCCTCCTTGACCCTGTTAAGTCCCGCGAGGAGTTCCTCCAATTGTTCAGCAATCTAGAAGGGAAGATACCAGTACTGGTTGTGTCTGCAGCTGGTGCACCGAAGCGGTCGAAAGCTGAAATGGATGCTCTTAAAGGCGCTAAAGGTGTGAGTAAGTTTGTGGAGGTTCCAGGGGCCCTTCTTCCGCAAGAGGAGTTTCCCCTGACAGTTGCAGAAGAGCTTTACAAATTCTTGCAGGAGCAATTCGGTGCAAGGAGCTGAAAAAGGATCGATTTTGGATACAGTCAGCAACGCTTTTCCTTTCTCTCTTGTTGTCTGGCACCTCACAATAAGCCGTAGAGTTACAAATTAATAATCCCCAATTATGTTGATTTATAGGAATTTTGAATCTTTGCATCACTGTGCTATTCTCTTTTCTGAACTATTATACTGTACGGTGTAGTACGTGTTAAATAGGCTCTCCCTTTGTGGTTATAAAGACACTGGATTGTGTTAAACAGACTCTCAATGTCTCTCCCCTCAACATCTAGCAAAACCAAACAAAATTTGGTTCATTAGAATAATATGTGATTTAATTCAATACTTTCACCTTTATAATTAAAGGTTTATTTTTATCCATGGAGACTAGGTGCTAACTGCTAAGCTAATGTGGATGATTTTTTATTTAATTACCAATCAATATCGTAGTGCTCACAGGCTACATGCAACTATCCCAAGAACAGAAAGAAAAAAACGTTCTAGAAATTTCCTGCAGTAGCTGCAACATCACCAGTAATAAGGTTAACTACATATTTATGTAATATGATTTTGTTCTACAAATAAAATTATATCAAATAAATATATTACTTGAATACTACATATAAGATTGCCAGAGAGGTGAAAATCAAAATTATTATTTTCATAAAGATTAAGTGGATCCTGCCTAAATGGCTTAATGTAAATTAACTTATAATTTTGATTATCATATAAATCTTGTAACCAAATATCATAATCAAACATCTCGCACCAAAGTGCTCTTTAATTTATTAAAAAAATCGTACATAGTTAGGTTTCATCCTACATAACTAATTTAATATTGGTTTCACCTCAAAGGACGAGCTTTACCTGTCAAATAGTGATTAAAACAATTTGTACTTATTTCTAAGGCCATGTATAATTTTACAAATATCGATTATTATACTTTACCAAATAGAAAGAAAGAACAAAGCAAGAAAATCATGGAAAGCTTCAGGTCTACATATGATTTCACTTTCACTTCAATGTCCAAACGGAAATGTCAAAGGTAGATCAGAAGCCGGCCCCGTTTGGAAAGGCCAGCTTCTGACTTTTACGTTGGCGGACAGCCAAAAAATGAAAAGCTCATATTTGGCTGGCGGCTTTTCAGTTTTATATACTGTAGAGGAAAAGCTCTAAGCTATAGTCTGTATATTCAGAAGAATCCCGTTCCTAGAATTGCTTTGACAAATTTCACAAGTCAACCTCAGATAGTACAACAATAAACGCAGTTCTCGTAGTGGTCATCAGGTCATGTCTCCCTCATGCAAAAAGCTTGTACCCTCTCTCCTTGTTCTTCATTTATTACCATGCCACGTTCACATGCAGAAGATTTTTCCTCGATGATAGCTCAGTAATTGACTGAGCTGGTTTAGAGAGAGAGAGAGAGAGAGAGGGACGTTCACATGCAGAAGGTTTTTCCTCGATGATAGCTCTTACAGTAATTGACTGAGCTGGTTTAGAGAGAGAAAGGGACGTTCACATGCAGAAGGTTTTTCCTCGATGATAGCTCTTACAGTAATTGACTGAGCTGGTTTACACAGAGGGAGAGAGGAAGAGATAACTTTAGAACACCTCCATGAGTAAATGCAGTTGCTAGGGAAGATGACATCATCTATATTTATATAAGAGAGCTAAAACCTCGCTCTGGGCCTTCCTGAAGAAAGAAGAAAGAAAAAAGAAAAAATCAGGGACATAAGGTGCCTTGCCGCTAGCTAGCTGTTAGTGTGCTCCTGCGAAGAAGAAGATTGGATGATCCATGAGTCTGAAGAAGGGGCCTTGGACTCCAGAAGAGGACCTCATGCTGGTCTCATACATCAAACAGCATGGACCTTGCAACTGGAAAACTGCGCCAGGCAGAACAGGTGAGTTCTTTCGTTAATCCATATGTATGAACTTAGTTCAGAGCTCTCAGCAGATCAAAGTTAGCAATGTTAGCGAATTTTGTAATATGAGTTTTTTTTTTTTTTTTTTGGGAACAAAAAATGGTACGTTAGGCCTGATGAGATGTAGCAAGAGTTGTAGGCTTCGATGGACAAATTATCTCAGGCCAGGAATCAAGCGTGGAAACTTCACTGAGCAAGAGGAGAAGCTCATCATCCATCTCCAAGCACTTCTTGGAAATAGGTAAATTGAGATTTTCTTTTTTTATGATGCCACAGTTTTTAGTTAGTTTAGTTGAAACTTTTTGCCGTTGTAATGAGGATAATTTGATTGATTGCAGATGGGCAGCGATCGCGTCGTACCTCCCGGAGAGGACGGACAATGACATCAAGAACCACTGGAACACTCGCCTCAAGAAGAGGCTGGGGAAGGCGCAGCAGCACCAGCAGCAGCATTTCCAAGAGAGCGCAGACAAAGGGCAATGGGAGAGGCGGCTGCAGACCGACATTGCCATGGCCAAGCGAGCCCTTGACCAAGCTTTGTCCTTGCAGAAGCCACCACCACCAACCTACAACTCCTGCTCGTCGATGACGGCGAGCCGGCCGCCGATCGCACCTACTGCTGCTAATAGTTGCTCTTACGCGTCGAACACCAAGAACATAGCTCGATTGCTCGCGGAGTGGCAGAAGAGCGCGAATCCAGCCAAGAACGCAAGGCTAGCTCCATCCAACTACTCGGAATCGACGACGACCGTCTGCAGCGAAGGGTCAGGGTCATCCGCTGTCGCAAACAAGCGCAGTCCACGGATTCCAGCACGCGAGACTGATCCGGCTTCAGGCATGTCAGATGTGAATCTTTTCCAAGGCGAGAGCAAGCCTGACATTCAAACTGATTCAGTGTCCCTTTCGGTACTGCTCGACACTTGGATTTCTGAAGAAAACCATACTGAAGAACCTTCCGCTAGATGCGGTTGACGTGCCATTGGTGTTGCTCCTGGTGACGCATGGTGGATTCATCAATTGCTTTCATTCCTTCGGATGGCCTTGTGATGGATGATTGACAGGGTTCTAAAGAGCTAATAGATCAATCATTTATGAGGTCTCTCAATCATTCAAATCTGTAACAGGCCTGCTCTTAATTGGGTAGTGCCTCTTTTAGATCAATGGCTATTCTAGGGCGATTCATTAGTGTGAATGATTTGTGCACCTCATTCATTGTTCTAGATCTTCTCAAATCTGGAAAATCATACAAGGCGTTTTGCTCTCTCATTTTTCTCTCATTTTGTAAAATGAAAAATGGAAATTCAGAGCACGGGCATATCTTTACATAAATCAAGATTGAGAGTTAATGAATGAGCTTCAAATTAAACTAAGAATAAGTTTTAATGAGTAAAGTAACACAAATCAAAGCTGAGAGTTTTCTTCAAAATCACGCACGACAAGCTGTAAAAGCTATGAACCCCAAGGGACTCTCGTGGCACATCATGAGGAAGTTAAGGAAAAAGTTTCCAAGTGCTCTGTGAACGCCTTTGACTTTTCATGTGAATACAAGAATACAAAACATTTCCCCCTTGGCTGTGAATTTCTAGAAAAGGAATGTAAGCAATCTTCAAAAGTCAACCTTTAATCCTTTTTTTCTTTAACAAAGTAAGCGGTGAAGACAAGATTTGATCTCAAGGATTTGTTCTACGCCAACATCCAAGATACATAATGGTATGCAAAAATACAAGAAGAAAATTTAACTTTGAAGTATTGAAAAAGAAATTAAAAAAAAAATGGAAAGATTTGTGTGCAATTGCAATATCAACCTACGAGATAATTTATTTAGCAAAACAAAATGAGTGCTCTTTAGGCCGCAAATAAGAGCTCACCAATTCGACAAATTCTTAATAATAGTTAAATTTGTTGATGATAAGTCTTTTTTAATTAAAAAAAGATATTCATGCATATATTTCGAAGAAGCCAATTTATGTGTGGACAAGCTTTTGGATACATGTTAGGATGCCTGGCTCTATCAAGTTTAGTCCAATTGGATTGGACTTGATGGTCTAACTTTGGTATGCTATCCAATTTAAGTGACATTATTTAATCTAATTTAATCTAAACATGTAATTGAGCATGTTGACTAATATAATCATCTAGACCAATTGAATTGTTTGTCCCTATTGGACCGTCTCATATGACAAAACTGTTTGACTCAATTAAAAATTCGTCATCTAGTTAGGTTATAAGGTTTTAACAAAAGAATTTGGCTATATTAAATAGTTTAGACTAGACTAACTAGGTCAAACTTTATGCTTATGTGGCTTGTATCTATTTCAACTCTTTTTGATTAGTTTGAGTGATTTAGTTAGCACTAGAATACCTTTCTTTATCTACTTAGATCTAGAACTCTTAATATCGCCTCAATCTCTATCATTGGTGTGATTAAACTATTCATATTGTATCTTGCTACTTTTGGGTTATCTTCTTTATGGCCTCCTAATATAATTTTGACTTCTAAAAAAAAACCTTTACGCTTGTTTCGAGCTACCCTTTTAGGAAGATTGCTCAACCTTATTATGCAATATGGTCATGTTTTAATAATTTGATTGTTCAACCAAATACATCTCTCCCTCACAATTAATTAGTCAAATATAATTCTTTCATGTTAAGCAATTTGATTAGGTTTTGTAGCCCAACCAACCGGGCAATCATGTAGTGAAATTCACTCCTCTCTACAAAGCATGATTTGCCCTAATTGGAAATTAGGGCATGTCGGCTTTTCTTCATATATCCACCCATCTAGCCCAATCAAGTAACCTAGCTATATTGGCCATCGGTCCAATTGGGATGGTTGGCTTTATTGATGAATGCAACTTTTGCTTTGGAATTCCAAGATGTTTTGATTGTCAAATTAAAAAAAGGTTTAAACAAAACTCATATGTAATTTATTAGCTCGGTAATTAAATCTAATATGTAGATTATATGATTAATAAAAAGTCTTAAATGCAAAATTATGCAAATTAACTGATGTATTATATCCAAAATGTTTGTTAATTATAGTAAAAAAAATTCAATTCTTTTATTTTAGTGTACTTAATTATCTATGTATTGTGTAATAGTAAGCATCAACTTTTCTTCTTTTTTTTTTGACTAATTTGATGAAGACAATATTTAATCCCAAGACTTTGTTATTTGGATCTAATATTTTTACCGGTTACACTAACTATTAAGTCTTAGCTTTATTAGTTATCGCACTACCGGCCCATTAAATTATATATGACAAATAAGTATTTTGTCTAATTACTAATTATAGGGGACAAAGATCATATTGTCAACCTAACAATACTTTTCACTAAAATAATTCACATCGGGAGGATGGATGAATATATTTTATTGAAAAGTAGTTGGTTGATCAAATGCCATTCATGTCAAATTAATGTCTCATTCATTGACATTAAAAGATGTGATGGTAAATTGCAACCATTTATGGCACCACTCTTTTCTCGCTTGAATTGAAGAAAAGAAAATTGAAAAACTTGATTAACTTTCTAAGTACTCCTTGGGGAAATATGTTCATAAGTAGTGTAAATTTGGTTATTGGAAAGTAGGATATTATTATCGTTAAAAAAACACCAAATCTCACAAGAAGAAAAGTCATGTGCAAATACCTAAGAAATTAAGTTTTCTTTTTTTACTAAAATAATAAAGACAATTGAACTAATTGATAGTTTCAAAATTAAGACAGGCGTAGACTTAATCACAAATCTAATTATTTTGAGAAAAGAGCAAACAAAATTGCTAAATGATCAGGTGGAATAAAGAAGAAAGGTACATAAAGGTTGGTGCATCAAAACTTTCGGCTTTACTTCAACTGAGCAAGGGATAAGATCCTTCTCATCTCTTCCAAGTTCCGACACTTAAGTTTGTCAGCACAACCCCACATGGAATCTTACTGCAGCAGTGTCTTCATTTAGGGTTTTCGAATCTCAAGTTTCTGGGCATGTGCATACGAGATTTAAGGGTTAATCTTTTCCATCACAGCAGATTCCTTTTTGAAGCTGGCCTGAAAAGTCTAAAAAAATTAAAGGAAAAATAACTCTTCGAGCTCGAGATTGTTCAAGGCACCATCATCTCTTGCTCTGCGGAATTGATAGAAGAGACTGGAGAGGCTGAAAGAGCGGTCTACTTCCTCTCTTTTCCTTTTTTTTTTTTTTTTCAGATTTGATCTGACTCCTGCAAATTATTGTGGCTCTCCTTATGGATGAGTAAAGTGAGTGGCTTCATGATCTTTTGATGCTCTAAAAGTAAGTTTCCATAGATAACGGCGAGGACGAGCACGAGGATGAGAACTGACATTATGACCACTTTCTGGGTCAGAGAAAGAATCAAATCAGTTCTTGATTCACTTATTCATTCATCAGTAAGCAAAGCTTCTTTTTTTTCTGTGGTTGTCTGTTTGACCACCTATCTCTAGAAGAAATCCATGGCGCAGAGAGCTTCCTTCTCTAAGCTGAGCGTTGAAAGTTAGCGTGCATTGTGCTCAGCACAACTGCAGGAATTTGGAGAAGATAAATGAAAAATAAATAAATGGAAGCTCAAAGAATGAAAAAGAGTAATGGTATTAAATATTGATTAAAAAATATGTTTAATTAATTAACAATATCGGCAGTCCCATGTATGGAATGGCAAGTAAAAGTGCTCCTACTCTGTCTGTCCCTATGTGCAGTTAGGTCTTGGGATCAGCTAATTAGGCTCTGTGTCGGCTCCAAATTAGTAGGTTAGAGCGAGCGTGGCTTTTCACCGTACCTAACACAAGAAGCACCAAATTTGAAGCCGAATATAATTTATTAAATTTGTGTTCATTTTAATAAGCTAATAATAATAACTGTCATTCCTATATACATCTTTTATATATGAATGATTGATTAATTTGTCAGCATAATAATAACTAGAGCATGTGGCCGTGGCGACAACTTCTGGGCGCGTCATAATTACCTGAAAATTGACGTAGCATCAACTGAGCACAACTTTCTCAGAAGCCATAAATGTCATTTCAGTTCAGCACTTAGACTCAGGCTGAAGAACAATCATCCCGGGCATTCTTTGATTTATTTTACTTAATGCTTGAATTAGGGTGTAAATTTCTGTCACCCTCGCTGCTTCCTGCACAAACCAGTTAGATCACCGGATAAGGAACTTTGTTCTCAATAATAAAATTTCAGGATAAGTTTCACCTTCATCAATTATTTTTCTATGTAAAAACAACAAAACACAAATAACAAGGCACAACCCGACAGCTGCTAGTATTAAGGAAATTCAAGGCAGTGGAAAGTTAAATGAAATCCCACAAAGTTATGCCATAAAACGACAAAAGTCAAGTCATTAATGAGATTAAATTTATTTTAAATGATTTAACATAAAATTTAAAATGAAGAAGAGAATTTTTTTTTTCATCTAAATAATAATGCTTGATTCGGGAAAGATTTAGAGCTTGCATCCACCAAACTAATAAGGCTCAAAAGACAAGATTTACTTTACTTTGCCATGTATAAGACTACGGAGCTGATAGTATATAGAGCCAAACAGTATTCCCTTGGACCAATTCGAGTTAACCTAAATGGATTAAGCTCTTTATTTAAAAATAACATATATCCCATAGCTTAAGCCATGAGTCAGTCAGCCTACAAATTTAAAACTTCACAAATATAAAAAAAATCAATAAAAAAATATTACTCACTCTATATTATGTGATCAATATGGTGTTCTTAAAAAATCAACTTGGTCATTGCATAGAATGAGTTATTGGTACTCTGACCAATATATTGAATATCGGATATTGGTACTTTATTACTTGGCTAGATCAACAATGCCTTTATATGCAATAACCTTTTGAGTAAGAAGAAACCGATGGTTGCCATCAAACGCCAAGTGATTTAAGTTAGAAAAGCAAAGCAGTACAAACATGAAATATTCTAAATCAGCCCATAATTTAAGTTATAACAAGATAGAATTGAAGCATTAAATCAAAATTTTAAATATAATTTAAGTACCTTATCGTAGTCAACTCATTCTTTTATAGCCACCTAGAAATTAAAGTTCTTGAAGAATGTAGTACCTGCATTAGACGATGATTTTTAATGGCCATGCTCCTGATGAAGTAGGTTGTGATCAGAACTGAACATAGTAGAAAAATAGGCATTGTTGGAGCATAAGAGGTCTCATAAATTCTCACCAACCTCCATACACAACTTTATGTGCATATAGAACATGATGTAGGCACCAAAGTAGTACAAATTTATTATTTTAAAGCTCGAAAGACAACTCATAGCATTTAACATGTCTCTGATACTTGCACAAGGTGATGAATGAATCTATAAATGTTACTAATTCCACAATTCATTTTTTTAGAAAAAAAAAATGTAAACCTAAAATTTGCAATTCTATAAAAGTAGTGAGAGATACTGGAGCAAAACAAATGAAAAAGGTGTAACTCGCTTTTGAGACTATACAAACTTGGAGATCATGATCGACCATTTTGCTCTAAATAACTGATCCACCAAATTCGCACTAAGAATATTTTATTCCTGATGGACACTCCTAGTGCTTTTGATGTGGGCACAGAACTGTAACCAAATGAGCTGGTTCGATCGGTTAAGAGAATCGAAAAGAAAGCAGATCTAATTGATGGCAGGATTCTAAAAACATCAACCTCAATCTACTGTAGAAGCAATAATTTACCAGCACCAACGTAATCATTCATGACATAATTATCTCTGAGAAAATTTAGATGCACCGGCAATTTTCTCTGCAAAACTCACAATTATCAGTGACATTTTTTATGTTATTCTTATATTTTTTTTTGAAAAAAAATACATAGTTACTGCTTAAAGGCGCCTTTAACTACATAAATATGTGCTACAGTTGGGAATCTCCCCCTCCCCATGTTCTATTGAACATTTCGTCCATTGCGGTGGGGTGTATAAAGTTTCACATGTAACAGGAGAAAGTAGAAGTGCCAACTATACCGAATAGGAAGAGAACCTAAACTGCAGTCAAGTGACAAAAAGAGCTTGTCAATATCTATAGACAGATTTTTTTTTCTTCTTTTCACTCTCTTTATTCCTCACAGATAAAGTAAACATCACCATGAAATGCCATTTTTTTCTTGGTTGTGAGGAATAAAGAGAATGAAAAGAATATAAACAAATATATATACATGTATGATGGTTTCATTTCAGAAGGTGATTGAGTTCATCAGTATAAATTATTCCATTCAAGTTCCGGCAAGGTGATTGTTTTAGTATGATAAGATGGTTTTGATTGAAAGAACTAACTAATTGATTGGGAATCTTGACTAAACAAATCATTCCCACTGAGCTATTCAATTGCGGCTGAAAAGTTTTCAAGTTAGAATAACATCTACCCGAATCCAAATATTCATTCTTCAGGACAAATGTGATCCCAATGTATTAGTTTAATGGGATCATATCATATTGTCCTTTCTCATCTCACTGAAAAAAACACCAACCAACGCAAATAGCCAGTTCACTCAAAAGAAGTCCATAAAAGAGCTTGGTTAAAAATAAGGTGACTGGAATAAAAAAATAAAGATAGTTCACCATCACTAACCTTTTGCTTATTGGGATTAGGGAAAAAAGATTGATCTGTTTTTAAACTGAAAAGAGTGCTCCCTAGTTCACCTCTTCAGTGAAGCCATTATTAAATAAGTAATTCACTATCCCCGTGAGAAACTTGATCATCTACTCTATTAAGCAGTGCACAGTTCTGACTCCTGAGTCCTGTTGACACAAAAAAGAGGCATATAAGTTCACAAATCCTAGCCCGTGGACTCAAATTTGAATTTGTTGATTTTGAAGCTCAGTTCGCAGTTGAAGTTTGTGATCACCAAGAAACCTGAAAATCAATTCATACCTATTTCTACTTCATTCACAGCCCCTGGAACACATGCACTTAAACTTGCAGGAAAATAACCATGAACACTAGCTTGTCAAAAATTTCTCTTGTTATTGATTAAAAGAAAAAGAAGCATAGGACCAATATGCTTGCATTTCCCTTGTTTCTTCATGATCATGATACTCTATCTTCTCACTTCACAAGCAGCTAAAAACTACAGTTAGTAATGAACCAAGGAGATGCCTAAAGGAGGACCATAGTAACCGTGCATGATCTAATACTAGTAACTAGTAACAAGCATGAGCACGCGTGACACTGAGCCCAGATCACTAGTGCTCAGGAAGAGAAAGAACCATTCACCACATGTCCATTGCCGCCGTCCCCATCGTCGCCTCCACCACCGCTGCCGGCGCCACCACCGTCGCCATTGGCTTGGTGACCGGCGTCCTCGACCCGGCCGCCGCCAATGCCGGAGCCTACGATGCGGCCGCTGGAATCGCCCCGCCGCGTCAGGCCGAAGAAGGTGTGCTTGTTGTTGTGCATCCAGACCTTGAACACCCCCTTGTCGACGCCGATATCCCGGCAGCACTCCTCCACAACCGCCTCGTCCCTCTTCTGCATCCGCCAACCCAACCGCTCCGACAGCTCCTGCATCCGCCCCTTCTGCTCCGGGCTGAACTTGCTCCGGAACCGCTTCCGCGGCTGCGCCGCCTCCGCCGGCGGCACCGGTACGGCCGCTGTGGCCACGGCGGCTGTGGAGGCAGCGACCGGCCTCAGCGGGATCGGCCCGGGGCCGCCGGGGAGGCCGGCGCTGAGGGCGAGCAGCATGTGGGGGGCGGAGGAATACAGCGGCAAAGGCGGCGAGGGCGAGCTCCGGCGGGGGCCGCGGGCGATCTCCGCCGCCGTCGATTTTGTCTTCCTCCTCATCGTCGTCCTCGTCCTCGGTGCCGTCCCGCTCGTCCTCGCCCTCGCGGCCGTGGTCGCGGAGGAGGCGATGGTGGTGGGGGAATAGGCCGTGGTCCGGGAGCCGGCGGTGGAAGTTGCGGTGGCAGCCGCAGGCGGCGCATCGGAGGGAGGTAGGGTCGGCCGGATCGGCCGCTGGCGAGAGCATGAACTCTCCGCACCCGTCAAGGGCGTGCCCCCCGATGCTGGCCGCGTGGTTCTTGAGGCATTCGCGGTAGAGGAACTCCGCCGCCGCCGCTGGCGCCGGCCGGTGATGGTGCTTCCGGAGCGCACCGTTTGGCACGGCGAAGGTTTTGACCTTAGCCTCGGGCTCCGTGGCCTTCGGTGCGTGGTCCATGGTGAAGAAGATGAAGCTAGGTTTCTAGATGCTCCTTTTTTTAAAATTTATTACAGTCAATATTAAAAACAAAAAAAAGGGGGTAAAGCTCAATAAAAAGCCATAGACAGAACAACGGAGAGCAGTAGAGCACAGCACAGTGAGAATGAAAGATTGCCGAGGAGGAAGAGAATGGTGATGACAGGAATTCAGGGTGAGCGCCTCAGAGCTAGCGCAGAATAAAAAAAAAATACAAGGTTACAAGTAATTTACAGGAGGAGGAAGAAGAGGGTAACAACTAACAGGTGGCATGTGTTGCTTAGCCACATGTTCCAAGTTATGTGGGAAGGGTGAACTAAATCAGTCTAGGGTTAGGGTTAGGGCTTGGATGGGAGGAGTGGACGCAAATAATAATAAGTTGGATTTCATTTTGAAGTAGCTGCAGGGGGAGAGGGGGCTTGTAATAAATATCTACAGGGGGGACTCATTATTGTGGAGCACATGTGGTTGTTGGAGTGATGATTCCTCAAGCCTTAAAAGAATGCAAGGATAATTGCCAGTGTTATTTGGAATTGGACAATATGTTATTGTTAATAAATAGGGTGAGAGAGGGATTGGAGTATGGCCGGCAGATTTGGATCAATCACTTAGAATTTGGTGCCTTGGCTGGTCCCCCAATTAGAGGATAAAGAATGAAAGGTTTGACATTTGTTTCTATCTTAAAAGAAATCTTACTCCACTCTCCACCCTCTTATAGTGACACTTGAAGACTAATCCTTCATCATTGCAAGACTTGCACTCCGGGGAGAATTTCTTCCTTCTTTTTTTTTTTTCTTTTTCAGATCACTTTCTCTGACTGTTGAATCCTAAAATTGAATCAAAGCTCAAGCTCAAGCTCCTTTTCTTTGACCCAAATTGAACTCAACACATGAGCAAGATTGCCTTGAAGCCCAAATCAAATTAAGATGGTCCAGCTGAGCCCCACTAGACTAGTACAATTCATATGTCAGCTACACTGCCCCCACAATACTTTTTCTTCCTCCAAAAGGCAAAAACATAGTCTTAACTAAAATGAAACACTTGATCAGATGTGGGCATAGCCTATTCTCCAAATTCCATTCCTATATATATATATATATATATATATAAGTATGCTTGGTGGAGAGAAGAACAAAGAGCTTGAATTACTTTGGCACACTTAGATATGATCTGCCACGAAATTTCAATCCTAATATCTGGAGATTGATCGTAATCACAAGGGACAATTAAATGCTAAGAGTGCTTACACTTTGAGACAAATTCATTGTTCAATCTGACTGCAAAGTTTCAGTTAATATCCTGCTTAATACAGAGCACATTCCTTGAATCTAAAGAATACAACGGTGTATGTTGTGCCTTGGTTTTAGATTGGTAGAATAGCTAATATATGTGGAACCTACTCCTTGTGGTCTTTGGACTCAATCAATATCAATGAATAGTTTTGTATTTTAGAAAATCTCACTCCTAAAAGAAGACCAAAATGAAAAGAAATCATCATATTTCCATCTTAATAAAAATTCTGTACCTTGTATTAAGAAGATGAGCAGAGGAAGCATATCAGATGCTTATCGAATGCACTGCTCAAATTCAAGCTGGAAAAAGCTTACGAGAAGTGTGATTTCTGATGACCTGAAAATTTCAGCCTAGTGTGATCTTTATCGGCTTCTTCATTTGCTAGCAAGGATAGGAATGTATTAACCTCACACTAACAGGAGCAAATTGTCCTTTGATGATTACTGAACGCACTTACAAAAGCAAAGCGAAAGAAAAAAAAAAGCCTCCAGGCTTAAACTGTTGGTAAATGAATAGTTTAGACCAATGGGGCAGGATTCCGAGATTTGCAATCTGTAACAGAAGTTGGCAAATGACCACCGAACCACCGAGATTTAAGGCCCTTATTGAAGAGTGTTAGCAACATCCTTGGACTCTTCTCAACCTTCTCACATGGGGGTGGCTGTCTCCATTGTCTCTAGATCACCTCTAGCTCAATTTACATATATGATCACCCTTGTTTCCATGGCCATGATAACAGTGGGCTAAGATATGTCTCGCTTGACCAATTCAATGTGTTAACTTCTCTACTTCGGTCTAATCAGCTCGGATCTACTATTACTATGATACTGGTCAAGAAGATCCTCAACCATAGTTTGGACTCACTAACTAATGAGAGCTCAAATCTACCAATTGCATAAACTATGATAGAGACAATAACTTGAATTTGAGTGCAAGTGGCAGTGAACCAAGTGTGGTGGAGATTTGTTGTGGGGAGATGACCTCACAACTAAAGAGGGAAAGAAGGTTATAGGGTCGGGTTCATGCACAGAAGTGGTGCAAGTAGGATCCGTCCCCTTTGCCACTATCCAGTGACGGCAAAGTGCCATGAGTGTACCCCAGTTTGGCCTTGCATCATGTGATGGACTGAGACTAGCACATGCACCTCAGCATTAGTTGAATGGCTTCCAGGATATCCAATCATCCTCTACATTTATTTCCATGTGCAACTTTTTACTTGATTCCAAACTATGATTTCTCTCTATTCTGTCATCGTTTGCCTAGTCTGAAGGCAATCTAATTTCAATCAAATCTTAGAATGTTTTGTAGGTTTTCATTCATAATTCGTCAGAAATTAACCTTGACAGTTAGGTTTGTCATACAATAAAGAATCTCGGTCGATTTAAAACAGTAACATACAGGAAATTGCCAACGAAAATTGGTGCTACGGCTAAGTTTCAGTCATGAATTCCTGTATTGCAGGTGGATTTCACCAAAGAGTACACTCTTGCTACTGTCATTTTGTTTTTATCCTTTTGCCTAACCCATCTAAGCTATAAATATGACCACCTCTGCGACCTCACAGCACATGTCCTTTAGCCTATCTTTTCTCTGTTGTTTTCTCTAGACGAGGAGAACAATGGCTGTGGCCAAGTTTATTGCTGTGCTTGCCCTTGTTCTCCTCACTATTGTCCAGACCGACTCTGAACACAAAGTAAGAATCTCATCTCTGTAAGCCTACTCTTATCGTTGCCGAGTTTCTCATGGGACAATTACAATGATGAGAATGAGAATGTTTTTCCTGGCTTCTAAGTTCTCTATTTTCCAGGTGCTCGCCAAAGGAACTGAGGATTCTTTACGGGAGTCCTTACCTGTATCTTACAGACCTCTTCTTTAAAGTAATCTGCAAACCATTTACTAGTCCCTTTTCATATCTCCTTACAAATATGATCTCCTTTCAGGCAGCAAATGAAAGAATGACCCTACAAACCTATCGTAAGTTGCACTTCTTTCAAGCCTGTCATGTCTCGATAAAATTTGTGTTATTATGAGTGATTGAGTAATACAGAGAAAAGTTAGTGGATGGTAGAAAGTTGAAAGCCATCCAATATCCTCTTAAAAGAATTTAATTAAAAAAGAAAAAGAAGGATCCCTGCGATAGAGCATTTCATAATGGCCAAAACATGCATACATTCAGTTGAAGTTCCAGAACCAGCAAGCAATTGTCTGCCATAATTTTGGCGTACACGACAATTATATAAAAAATATTATCACTAGATTAATCAAGCAATACATTTTTCAAGCATTGAAATGAGCTATGTACATGTAACTAATGGATTGATCTGCTCTGCACTATGCATATTATATGATTTTTGATCTTAATGTGCTAATTTGTGTTATCAGAATGCCCATCTCAATGTGCAAGGAGGTGCTCCAAGACAAGTTACCACAAGCCATGCATGTTTTTCTGTCAGAAGTGCTGCACAAAGTGCCTCTGTGTGCCCTCAGGCTACTATGGCAATAAAGGAGAGTGCCCTTGCTATAACAACTGGAAGACCAAGAGAGGGGGACCTAAATGTCCTTGAGTTGAAACATCTACTTAAGCTCTAGTACCTTTTTCCACATTCTACCTAAAGAATGTTTTCTCATATTACCATTGGTTGTCCAACTGACTCAACGTAGTGTTTATGAGGAAACATAAGTTGCATTCATCAAGAATATTTTTAGTGAACCTCACATTTAAAGGTGTCATGAGTTTGAGGTTCATAAAAATCGGTCTTATGTGCCTTGAAATTCAGCAACGCAAGGACAGTAATCCAATTAATTTCGTAGAAAAGAATTGCGGCGAAGAAACCATGAAACAGAAGTAGCTAGATTAGCAAAGTGTTATGCAACAACTTACCCGGATAGATGAAGGATACAACATTGCAAGATATGAGGCTCTGTCATAACTTCTCTCTTTGTACTCATTTATCTGCTGGTTTCTGTCCTGCCAAATAGTCCAATACAGCATAAAGCAGCTAGTTATCCTTGCATTTATTTGTTTAAAAAAGGATGGCAGAACTGCTCCAGAGTTCTCTAAACGCCTCGGCTAAAAATACTTTCACTTAAAGCTTTCTAAAATGTGCAGTAGCAGCTGATGATTCCAATACTCCATTGAACCCTATGAATTCTGCATATTCCATCCACTTCTACCCCTGCAAGGCTCTAATTGCGATATATAGAGTCTGAAGTTGAGTGATATAGACAATCCAACTTATACCTTGATCTTAAGAGGGATTTTTTTGAAGAGAGATCGAGTCTCCACATCTTAGGGATAATATGATTTGTCAATCATAATTTATAAGATCATAGGATTTGGTCAGGATTTCCATCATTACTGAAACAGAACACAAGGATTCCACAACAGCGCAATAGTATGCAGAAAATATTGTGGCATCCAGTCAACCTATTTGTCATCAAAAAAGGCATGTTGAAATCGAAGGTAGATCACCTTTCGCTAACAATAATTGCCTAATAATAACACCATCCAAAGACCAAAATGCTAGACCATGAAGTGGGAGTTATCTGATCACTACAGCGCAGTACTATGCAGAAAATACTATGGCTTCCGGTCACAAAGTAAAGCAAACGCATTACTGTCCAAGGACCACCACAAGCAACTCAGACAATCCTTGGTGTTTGCAATTCCAAAGCAGCAAAGCCACCTCGTGATCACAAAGAATTCAATGAATCCTTTTTGGCCAGTTCCAAAGTAGCAATTGACTTTCTAAACAAGATCTTGTGAATCATGAAAGCACAGTGATGCTAATTCCAAATTCAATCAACCACATATGTTAAGGCAGATGACCTTTACCAATTCCAAATAATATCGTCTGTTGACCTCACTTTAAGGCATCGAAGTTACCTTTGACCAGTAGACTTTCACCAAATGAGCTCTTAACTAAGAAATCATAAATAGTTTGCACATGACAAATTCAAACTACCACGGAATGGTCTTTAAAAAGTCCAAGTAATCTCGTCTCTTGACATCATTTCGAAGTTCATTCTACTTATAAACCAGCAGGTTGGGCTCGATCATCGATACCTAAGATGTTGTAAACTATCCGCAATTGAATAAGAAGAGCAAGAGCCCAACTCTCTCGCACCTTGAAAACATCGCAATCCCCGCATACATGGAGAATACTGACAACCAGCTTAGCCAGTCGTAGGCATCTTCAATTCAACAACGCCTATGGGCCTCTTTGGTTCTACCATTATGAAGTGGAACTCAATAAAACCCAAACTAGGGTGCTTATTTTGCAGTTGCATTTCTGTCGGGCATTCAATCAAGCAACTACCGTGCAATGTGCCAGGAGGAATTGGAAACTGCACAGATGAGGGTGCGACAAGGAGAAAGACAATGGATGCAAGAGTGATGCAGGACCGGGTGCGGCACTTTGAAGGCTTCGTTGCTCCACCCGGGAAGTGAACTGTCCACCCATCTCTTCTACAGCGAACGGGAGTGGCATCAGGAACCACTAAACCAGATCCGACGCGAAACCCCCAAACTTGAACCAATCCAAAATTTTAAAAATCTTCGATCAGTTTGGGTTTCTAAATTTTTTTTTTTCCTAACGTTTCAGATTTAACTTTTTTAGGTTGACGATCTGAACAAAAAATCTGAAAATTATGAAAAAAAAAATTTGAATAAAACCAGAAGAAAAGCTAAAAAGATGAGAAAACCTTACAATTCAAACCTCATATTATAGGATTACACATAGAAACAAAAAAATGGTAAAATATTGAATTGAACTAGAAAATATGGAAAGCCACCCCCATTGACTTGCACTTTGTATCTCATGATCTTGATGGCCCAACGGAAGGATACATCATGATGCTATTATTCCTTTCGTCAAACATTTGATTCACATTGATCGAAGCTTATATTTGATACCTAAAAAACTAATATCCACAACACTGGTGATACTTTTAATATACAGTAGTTACAATCTTTCGGTATCACATTTAATCATTTTGTTCACATCATTGGCACAATTCTCGCCTTATAATCGTTCTCATCTGTCGACAGAAATCAATAGTAGAGAAAGAAAAACAAAGCCCTTGAATCAATCAACAGCTTCGATGTGTGAATGAAGTTCAGATCTTGAACATAGAATTTCTCTGATGGGAACGTCGTGAGTTGACTCCATCAGCTAAGTCGGCAAAGAACAAGCTTGAGCTGACTACGGAGCGAGATTTCAAAACTAAAGAGGAAACTGTGATCTAGTCGACAAAGCCCACTGATCAAAGTCCCTCAGTTTACATCCGAAATGACTTTTGTTTTCTTTCCACTGCTGAAACCTCATCGCCTTTTGTTTCTTTATGCCACCGGGCTTTTGTATGCATCGTAATGTCGTTATCCCGACTACCTCATTTCTGCTGAACAATGGATTGTGGCTTACAAGTCAATGATCAATGCTGCATCTTTTTCAACCACATCATCTTGTCCATCGCCGAGTGAAATATAATTCGTCGAAGAAAAAGGAGGCCTTTCACATGTGTACAGATCTGGCTCCTGCTCCGCCTCTCCAGCTTTTAACTTGCATGAGGCCTCATCGCTGCCGCCAGCTAGCGCCTCAAATCTTGCAGTGTGCTAAAAATTGCTGTCAGTGCTGTCCAGTAATGATGAATCATACTACGTACAGCTGATGCTGATGTTAATTGCTTTTGTTGAGGAATTCCATTAGCATCAGCTCCCTCACATGCTCGCTGGGCTCAACCCTCTGCAGGTCCCATTCCCAACTGGACGGAGTGCTCATCATATCCTTTTTCATGCGGAGATCACTCACTTTATACCTAAATATTCTGCTTATTTTTCTTTTATTTTGTGAAATGTGATACTGCATTGAAGAAAATGCTGCGAGATGAAGGCCCATGCATGCATGTATACATGGACCAGTAGCAGAAGCTGAATATAAATAGGGCGAGCTATATATAGGGAGAGTACACCTGAGAGAATGACCTGTAAGGTGAAAGGGGAAACTATCACTGGCTGTACAATACCATCTTAAGTTTCAGGTGGCCATGTGGTGTGTTAGGGCTTAGCTCAATTTGGGAATGAAGTGACAGTGGCCAGTTATAAGACTAGAATCAAACAAGACAGCCTATGTTTTCATGCTCGAGAGAGGACTGCCTGCTCTGGAAAACATGAGCCCCTTTCATCTACTGACACCCCCTTTGGAGCCCCAATTGATTTCTTCTGTCCATATAGTACTGTAGCTTTAAATTTTTTGGCCGGGAACCCTTGGCCATTACACAAGCTGCGTAAATATGCCATCATGTATACATGCACAGGATGGGGAACTCAGGCCCTACAAGACCTTTCAAGGTGCGGGAGCTGCACATGCTTGCCTTCGTCGCACAGCTTGTCATTCGCTCCATGCATACCAAGTTTCTTCATGGCATGCAGAGTCGGCAGGGGGGTCACGTAAGCAGTACAGCTTCTACGCGCGGATGACATGTACGCGATCCACAGCGGTGTCACGTACGGGCACTAGCTTTTAACCCTAGCTGAGCGTAGGCTAATGACATTAGATACTGTTTTGACCTCGGTCGTTGATATGGAGGGTGGTTGTTGAGTCAACTCTGCGGCCTTTTACGTGTAAGAAGGGGGGCTTCATGGCGAGATCCTGTGTAGTGTAGTGAAGGTCAAATGACGGGTGTGTTTTCTTGGCACGGTACCCTGGCCCTGCTGAACTATCATCGGTAGGGTCTTTTATTCATCGATCATTCTATCATCAACACGGTGCAAATCTCAAGGCAACAATTTATATGATAAAGCATAACTAAATTTTAACTATATAGTATTAAATTTTCACAATATTATAATATATATAAAAAATTTATAAAAAATACACATAAATAAAAAATAATTTATATAATATTTTATTTTTTTAATAATAAAGAAGTTATCATAACTAACTTAGATTTAAAAAAAAATTCAGTTAGCTTTCCACTATGTAGTATTAAATTTTTAAGATATTATAATATATATAAAAAATACGCATAAATAAAAAATAATTTATATAATATTTTATTTTTTCAGAACTAAGCTAGTTGTCGTAGATAACTTAGGTTTGAAAGAAATTTCAACTAAATTTTCAAAATGTAATATTAAATTTTTATGATATTATAATATATATAAAAAATTATAAAAATACACATAAATAAAAAATAATTTGTATAATATTTTATTTTTTTAGTACTAAGCTAATTACCATAACTAACTTAGATTTAAAAAAAAATTATCTAAATTATTATAATGTACTATTAAATTTCTACAATATTATAAAATATATATAGAAGTATATCTTGACAAAAGTCATGCCGATGATACTTCATTTTCATCTAGAAGTATATCTTGAGAAAAGTCAAACGACGACCCTGCGTTGAGCTTTGCCGTTTGGTTGGCGGTAGGAAGATGCCGGCTTTGACCAATCTCAGGGACGCCACTTGGTGAATTAATTTACGGCGCCCATCCCCACTTCCTTGGAATGTGCCTTGGAATGTGTCTTGCTTGATCCGGAAAGCTGGATTTTCATACGGTGCAGCGTTTTCTTAATTGGGTTCACAATTGGATGTGATCATTGTTCTTCATTGCTAAAAATAGGGATAGAACTATTTTCTATTAATTATGTTTATTTTTATACTTTATTGTACTTAAAAGTAATTTTCAAGTTTATTTATTAAAAAAATATTGAATTCAAAAGTGAAGTTTGAGCTTTTTAATAATTCATCCAGAGTTAATAAAATAGATCATCAAATTAGAGCCAATAAATAAATATGTATTATCAATAAATTATAAAAATATATTTGAAACTAATAATTATAATATATGCATATAAATTTTATAACTAATGAATTATAGTATTATAATATTTTCTTAATTAATTTGGCAATAATTATAGTACTATTATATATATTAAAATGTCTTGCTCCATAGTACGTATATAATGAACAATGTGTCCTTCATGTTCAATTATTTTATAGCTAGGGAAAGTCTGAATAATGTATATTATTTATCTACTCTTATCGAATCTTCTCTTTTAGCCTTTATTTTATCAATATTCATATCATCTTTTTGACAAGTAAAATCTTGATATTTTTTTTTCTTCTCCGTTTATTTATATATGATCTTGTTATTAACAATTAAGATATTTTTTATAATTTAAATTTTTAATTTTTTTCCACACTATCCCCCACCTCCACCCCCACCCCAAGAAATTTCCTCACATGCACCCAGCTTAATTATCCTAAGCTGAGTACCCTATTTTCCCCCTAAAAATATTTTATTTATAGAAATGATGTATATATCTTAAACTATTTAATGGTATCAATATTATTATGAACAAAATTATAAAAATTAATCTAAATATTTTACATAAAAAATAAAAATAATATTTATTTATATTTTTTATGTAAAATATTTAGGTTAATTTCTGTATAATTTTATTCATAGTAATGTTAGTACTATTAGATAACTTAGAACGTGTAAATTATAAAAAAAATTTAAAAAAAATGAGGTACCTAACTTAGGATAGTTAAGCTGGGTACCCATTGAAAATTTTTCCCTCCACCCCCACCTTATATTCAGGCTTATGTCCCCCTTAAGTCCTCCATTTCCAAATCCTTCAGCGCTTTCAAGGGAGGGGCCGGGTTAGCAGAAGATATACCTACACTTAAGTAGCTCACTGCTACACCTAAAGCTAGTAGCTACAAGAAACCCAACCCTCTCCTTTCATTCATGAGCTCGCTTTCTTGTATGTCCTTTCAAGACATCGCTGCAAGGCAATGATTCCAACCAAAGACATGCTGCATAGTCTTTAAACAAGAAAAAGTAAAAGGATAAAAAAAAAAAATTGAAAAAGGAGGAGGATCTGATGATGAGTGCAGACTTAGAAGTTAGATCTGCAGTGTAGTCGATCGAGCAAGCTTAGTCTGCTCGGATTCCTACCAGCCACAACCAAAAACTCTCTTATCCGCGAGAGTTAATGATCCAACGCTGGATTGCTGGTAGGTGGATGTCCGAAGAAGGCATGCATGATATTGATGCCCCCCATTAATCGCCGTCGACGGTTCAATACATGTTTCCAAGCACTAGTGTCTCTGCAACATGCGCTTGTCTCCTATAAATTTGGCACCAGGTAGATGCACGCTTTAATTAATTATTAAGTGTGGCTCCGAACTATTTCACCCACCTCCGGCAAGGAAAAAACAGGCGGTGCGTGAGCTACAGCGGTGCTGAAACCGAGGCCTGCCTGGCCGTGGGAGAGAGGAGCGGAGGGGAGGCGCGGATCCCAACCAAGCCGTGGTTAGGAAACAAAGGCGAAGGGATCGGGGAGGGGGAAGGCAAAGGCAAACGGAGGAGAAGGAGGAGAGGAGGGTGGGGAACGGCGAGGGGAATGATTATTGCAGGGTGGGGGAGGTGAAGGAGGAGGGCCCCACCGTGATTATTTATTTATTTTTACTCTGCAGACATTGGGACCCACAGGTGGCCACCACCAGTCCACCCAGTGTCTTTGCAGATTGAATGATAAAGAGCACCACACGTGGAGTTCCTGAGCCAAGTGACTGGCCGGCCACAGTGAAAGCAGAAAACACCCAAAAATTTTAAAAAGAAGAGCCAGAGAAATTAAAGCGGCGAGATGGAAAGAGAAAAAAAACTGTATAGATAAAAAAAAAAAAAAAAAAAAAAAGCTCAATAAAGCAGAAAATTTCACCCTCCCCAGCCCCCAAAACGAGTGCTTTCCATTCCCACCATTTAGTTTCCCACTCCTTTTCTTTGCTGCTTAAATTTTCTTCTCCCTTATCCTCTCTCTCTCTCTCTCACTCTTGTTTCTGTTCATCTTGCAGGCTTTGTCTTCCTTGGAATCATTCATCTCTACTGCAGGCATAAGTTCGAATTAATATAAAGGTTTCTTGCAAGTTTCATAAGAGTTGGATCACTCACTCAGCGTTCTCTCTCTACCCATCTACTAGTATAATTTAAATCCGTCACTCATTCACTGATCAAGTTCAAAACCAACAACTCGGAGTTGGAGTGTGTCTTATAAATTATCCTTTGAGAGCGCATCTTTTGATCTATACTGTGATCCACTCATGTCTCTCTCTCTCTCTCTCTCTCTCTCTCTCTCTCTTGAGTGTGCAGCAGCACCAACATCAAATTCTGAGCTGGGTGCCCTACCAGTCTGGAAAAAAATAAGCCTCATGTAGCTCTTTCTTTCAGACTCCAACTCTTTCATTCCCACATACATCAGCACCTTGAATCTTGGGTGCCCTACAATATACCATCAGCAAAAGTATAGCGTGAGGCATCAATCCTTTTTTTCAACCTGCGTGAGACTCCTTGACGGATCCTTCATTAATCTGTCTCGTTTAGAACAATAATAAAATCTTCCACATACAATTCTTTGTTCTTGGAGTTACTTCACGGATGTACTAGTTTGTTCCCCTCTCCTTCCCCACCACATATCAAACTCCCTTAAAACAAGCACCATGGCATGATCCGAACATGGAGCGCGACGAAGGAGGCGCCCCGCGACGTCCCCACTTCCCTCTGCAGCTACTCGAGAAGAAGGAAGAGGCCGCCGACTCCTGCTCCAGCTCCGGCTACCCCTCGCTCGCCATCTCCTCCCCCGCAGCCCCCGCCGCCTCCCATGATCTGGCCGCAGCAAATCCCAACCCCCAGCGGAAGCCGCCTCCCAAGCGGAGCTCCACCAAAGATAGGCACACCAAGGTCGACGGCCGCGGCCGCCGCATCCGCATGCCGGCCCTCTGCGCGGCGCGCGTCTTCCAGCTCACGCGCGAGCTAGGCCACAAGTCGGACGGTGAGACCATCGAGTGGCTCCTCCAGCAGGCCGAGCCGGCGGTAATTGCCGCAACCGGGACAGGCACCATCCCCGCAAATTTCACCTCCCTCAACATCTCCCTCCGCAGCTCCGGATCCACCGTCTCCGCCCCATCCCACCTCCGCGCTGCCAACTATCTTAACGCTGCAAATTCGCTCTCCGGCTGGGACTACGGCGCCGGTGCCGGGTTCTCTTCCGAGGGGCCATCTTCGTCGTCGTCTTCGGCCTCCATGCTTCTAAGCTTCAATTCCTCCGGCGTCGGTCTCGACAGCTCGTCAGAGGCCGACGTCGCGGGAATTAGGAAGCGGCGGTGGGAGGCAGAGCTCGCGGCCGGCCAACACCAACCGCAGCACCAAATGGCGGGATACAGCCAGTCCTCGAGCCACGGCCGGATGCCGGGAACGGTGTGGATGGTGACAAACCCTAATGCACAGAGTGGTGGAGGCGGCGGCGCCGACTCAATTTGGGCGTTTCCGCAGTTGGGCAGCGGCAGTACTGCCACGATGTTTAGGGGGCCAATCTCAAGTGGCCTTCATTTCATGAACTTTCCTACTCCCATGGCTCTGCTGCCAACTCAGCAACAGCAGCAGCAGCAGCAGCAGCAGCAGCACCAACAACAACTAGGGCTAGGCTCCAGTGGCGGCAGCGGAGAGGGTCACATGGGCATTCTAGCGGCGCTCAATGCGTACCGGCCACCGCAGAACGCTTCGGAAGCCGCCACGCCATCGGAATCACAACAAGCACTCAACCGAGGGCAGCGGCACGACACATTGAGCAGGAACGATTCATAGGTCTCTCCTTCTACTGGTCACATGCAATCATGCCTTCAATTAGTCTCTCTTTCTTTTTCTGTCAATTATCTTCTTTGATTTCCTCTCATCTTTGTTTGATTCTGATCATATTGTTTGGATGACTACAATATTCCTTGATATAAAATGCATGCCATCCTATTGTATGACTGAGTGAGCAAAAGTTTAGGTTTCAGAAAAAGCTCGAGCATATGTAAGCTAGCTAGCTCTGAATTCATGTTCTCCTAGGGTACGTTCTTATATTGTCTGTGCTTAAGAAATTATGCTAGCGACCTAGCTGTGATACACTGATTGATTTGCTTGCGTAGAGATAGAAGAAAAAAATAAAGGAACTTGATCAACAACAAATTACACAGTGCATAAGGAAGTAGATAGGAGAACATTAGGTAGCTGCAGAAAAGCAAAGAAGACTTACATAGAGTTCAACAGTGAGTCAACGTCTTTAAATCTCGACCAAGAAATCTGGTGAATGATTAGTGGCTGTTGCAAGTTGCAACAATGACTTTTCTTCAAATTAATCTGTTCAAACAATTAAACAAACCAAGAATGTAGGGATTTCTTTTCAATTCTATATGCTGCTTACCTGTAAATAGTTGCACCAACTAGGTATATGTGCAGGTGCGAGTCTCTAAATTAATGCTCACCAGAACATATACACAGGAATGACAAGAGTTCTCAATACATGCCAAGGTTGCCTTCTTTATTTGAATGAAGTGTAGGCAAGCTGATTCCAGAGTGTGATAGATGGATGTGATGAAGAGCTGCAAGCATGGAAAAAGGCCAAAGCGGCATAATGCCATGCTAGAGTTGTCGGTTGTTCTCTTCCATGTCCACATTAGATCTAGCTGTCACTTGTTCAGCAGCTCATCGCTGTATTCAGAAACCTACCCACATGTATAATCTTATCCAATATTCCATTCTTTTCTTTTGAGTGAGAAGCCAAAGCAGCGTTTTGTTCTTATTTCTCAACATTAAGTCTCTATTATCTTCGCATGAATGATGATCGGTTTCTCTACCTTAAACAAGGGATTGGCAGACAAATCACACGATATTCAGAGATGCTGTGTCAACTAGATTGGAGCCAATTGGATTAGTTTCCTTTTTTAACTTAAGTAAGCAATGTCTGACAAATGCAGCGAGTGACGATGATGATGATGATCAAATGGTGCTGTTCTTTATTGCATGCTCGAAAGAATTCTGTGATCTCCTCTCCTTGTTATGGGGAAAAGTTTCAGTTCAGGCTTTTCGCTTTACCTTTTCTCTCTCTTTCTCTCTCGCGCTCTCTCTCTGGAGTTTGCTGTATCATTTCTGCTTGATGCTTTCATGATAAGTGCTCCTCGGACATTGTTTCTTGAAATGATCCGTGTATAATTCTCCATTGATCCTATTGAGTATTTTTTTATAAACTGCAGCCTAGTATGGCTGTATTGGCATAAGTCTTCAATGCATATATACGTCAAATTATTCTGAAAACAAATTTCATTCGGGAATAAATTACTACTATGAATTTTATTATCAAATTGATCCTTTGGTATGATCTAATATGTTTTTATTATCAATTGCTCATTTTTTTGGTCCTTTTATTAATATTATATATATTAAAAAAAAGTAAAAGATAAATTAGGAAAAATAAAATCCGGAGAGGCGTTAGCGAAAATCAGAAAAAGGATTAAAAAAAGGAAACCTACGCAACCACAAACTGTATCTCAGCATAAGTGCATTAATTCTGATAAAATATAGCTAACTAAAAATAAATCTGTATATAAAAATTTTGATGGAAAATAAATTTAGTAATAAATTATCACTAAATAGATGAAATATTTTATTAAAAAAATAAAAATTATTGTCTAATTATTAATTCCATGCCTCGAGGAGTAAGACGATGAGATTAAAATTCAAGACTCTATTTTTCTTACTCTCTTATGTTGTTGCAAATTAATTTCTTGTACTATAGAATTTAGCCATGTTAAAAAGAATTTATCTTAATATATAGATTGCTCTCTTTCAGCCGTATAATCTAATATCTATCTAAATTAATTTTTTATTTTCATGGATTATCAACACAAACTAGACCTATTATGTTCTCTAAGCGGTTTAAGTCTACTTTTGTAATCTCACTCACAAGTTCAACTATAGTAGTTTTCATATTGGGATTCACCTTTCGATCCACATATGTAGCTATTTAGCTAGATTACTTTAACATAAGAATTTAAGTGTATAGATTGCTCTTTTTCAGCAATACAAACTAGAACTATTATGTTCTCTAAGTGGTTTAAATCTACTTTTGTGATCTCACACATAAGTTCAACTATAATAGTTCTAATATTGTGATTCACCTTTTGGTCCATCTTGCAATATTTTAAACATATAGCTATTTAGCTTGATTACTTTAACATGAGAATTTATCCTATATATAGATTGCTCTTTCAGCAATATAATCTGGTATCTCCCTGAATTGATTTTTTTATTTTCATGGCTTATCAACACAAAGTAGACCTATTATGTTCTCTAAGTGGTTTAAATCTATTTTCAAGATCTCACCCACAAGTTCAACTATAGTAGTTTCAATATCGCGATGTACCTTTTGGTTCACCTTGGAATGTTTTAAACATGTAGCTATTTATCCAAATTACTACACATGCAAACAAATACAACTATAATCAAGTTACCAACAATAAAAATTGAATAGCAAAGAAAATCAAATTATTTTTTTTATAAATATGAGACTAATAAAAAAGGACATCAAGAAAATAGCAAAATAGTAACAAAATCTATTACATCACAAAAAAATTAATTCATCTTAGTATACAACGAATAGCAAAATAGTAATAAAATTTATTACATCACAAAAAGATGAATTCATCTTAGTATACAATGGGTTAAGCTTTAGTGAAAATGAGTTTATGCTATAGAGTTGATCATTTACATAAATAAATTTCTCAAAAAGTGTTCACAATGACAATTTAACATAAAAGAATATATATACCAAAAGAATCAATGACTCCTCCCTAAAAATAGTGGAGAATCATTGAGATGAAGCCTTCAAAAGTCTCATCAATGTTCTCCAACTCCCATAAGTCACCCATTGTTCTTGTAGTGTGTCATTGCCATAGCCATGATACCTTTTGTGCTTTCCTTCAACCCATGAGTAAAGACTAACACAACTATTATTAAATTTTTTGATCTCTTCTATGAATCACGGGTGTGATCACAGTCATGGGCTAGCGCTAATGCTTTTTAGATGCTCTGATTTTCATAAAATTTAATGGGCAGCTCCACCTCATCATCGGGATCATCCCATTATGATCTTTCATATTCTAGCATTTCTCATAAAATTAAACAAAAATTATATATTTTGAATAGAAATAAATAATTAAGTCTAATAAAATATAAAATATTGAATTAGAGCTCAATTTAATAGAAAAATGTAATAAAAATCATTTATAAATAGGAGACGTCAATAACCAAGTTGATCATATTTGAATGATGGTAGGACTCGATTAATTGGAGAATGCCCAAGTGACTTAGTAAATGATTAAGGTTTTTGGTCACTTAAAAAGTGTACAAGAGACTTAAGCTAAGTGCTTAAAGCATGAATTACTTGGCTAGTGCTTGAGTGTGACATGAAACCATATCTAATGTGACATTGATCACATATGAGACCCTAGGTGATTTAGCTCAAATATGCTAAGATGCTCAAAGAGGTTTTATGTATTGAGTGGATGAGTTAGTTTTATGAGTGCATATGGAGTTTTTTAGGTATTAATGTTCCTCATTTGGCATGTAAGTAAGGTGTTACGCCCAAGGACCGGCGGGTCCTAGGCCTGGCCCAACGGGCCGCCCAACGTGCGATCGGGCGGAGGCCCAAGCGGCGACGAACACATCACGGAGTGGGGATCCGGCGCGGATCCGGGGCGACGCGATGGCAGCCTGGGGCGACTTCCCATCAGCACGTCAGTGGCAGCACTATCGGCGGCTGCAGCTGAAAAAAGGGGGCATGGCAGCGGCCAGCTCCCTCTCTGGGAACTCTCTTGGACAGCCCTCGGAGCGGAGGCTCGGGCGGCAAAAAGAGGTTCCACGGCAACATTTTCCGACGCTTAGAGGAGCGTCGATGAGGCTGAAGGGAGGGGGTCGGAGGATCCTTTCCCCTACCGCAGACCCTATTTCCTGTGACGTCTACGGCGGCGGTAGCAATGCAGCGAGGAAGACGAACGCTCTCGGCGTTCGCTTCGAGACGCGGTTGAAGTCAACGCTGAGGCAGAAGATCGAAATCGGGCGTGGTCGCTGACGTGGTGTGATTACCGTAAACCAGGGTCTAACAAGGGTATCAGAGCCACGGTGGTGGCTCCGGCAATGATGCCGGATGGAGAAGGAAGACGGTGAGCATCTTCTTCTTCCAGATGAAAAGGAGAAGGACCCGACGGAGGATCTGGGTCAGGACATCCACCGTCGTGCATGCGCGGAGGCACGGAACTTCTTCGGGAGATTCTCAGAGCAGAGGAAGGAGAGGGAGCGACAGACTGAGACGACAGAGTGATAGGTGCGTATCGCAAGTGCACGGTCTATCGCGGAATAAAAAGTATCTATCCCACGAGAACTAGGGGTTAAGTACTAACTGATCAGTTAACTAACAAATAGGCAATCAAATAAGTTTATAAATGTCAGTAAATCCTAATGCAAGAAAGTAAACTAATGCTAATCTAGAGCAAACAGAACAGAAAGCAAACAATCGGGGTTTGACATCTTTGAGAGAAGATCGGGGTTTCAGGTTTCACCACACTGAACTATGCAAGAAAGCTAATATTGATATTTTAAATAAGTTTTTACCTATGTTCTTAACGTTATTTTTCCTAAGGTACAGACCCGCTCCCTCTCAGGACACGGTCTGGTATCCAACTTAACCCTAAGTCTCCTACTCTCGTGGCTTACCGGGTTAATCGGACCCAAAGGGTTCTGTGAAAGATTAGGGTTCCTCGGGTGATTTCGACAACTCTCGTGGCCAAAATCACCAGTTCAGTCTAAGGGGATCCGATGATTGTGGTCCACCTCTCAGTCCTTCCCACAACATCTAAAACATAAGTATGCATGGCCAATACATAATCATGATTTAAAACTTCCTAGACATGAATAAGAACAAAGATAAGTTTAGATAAAGTGTAGATCAAACATTAACAATCAGCATTCTTACAGTGGGCTATGCCCAAACCCCAAAAAGAAGTTACGCTACAAGATACATCGATAAACACATGAAATCTCTCATACAAACCAAATCAAACCAGGGGGAAGGCTAAATCCTTGATGGGAGAGGGTGGAGCACGTTCCTCAGCGTCGAAACGAGGAAGAAATAGAGCCGGAACAACCTTTCGTCGCCAGAAAATCACCTCAAAGCCCTAGGTCTCACCGTTTTGCTTTGTTCTCCCCAACCGCTTGCCCAAATTGCGTGATTCCAGTCCCAAACGTTCATATCTAAGTTAGGAAGGTATCCCTAAAATTTTATTAAATTTCATTTCAAAAAAAGCAAGATATCGGTGAAAAACCGAATACCTATCGAAACTGGGTGGGACGATACACAGCCGTGCATGGATGCATGATCATGCCCGTGAAGAGCTCGGCTAAGTTTATTTTCTAGAAAAATTACTCTTCACGGCCATGTATGCATTCATGGTTGTGCCCGTGAACGTTTCGTCAAATTCTGAAACTTTTGGAAATCTTCACGGCCGTACATGTCTCCACACCCTAGGCTATGAACTCTGTAGAGGGCTCCATTTGATCCGAAATTTGATATGTAGCTTCGTCTTATCATGAGAATTCATCTCATATCTTCAAATATTCCAAATTCCACCAATTTTAGGTCAAAATCCCTACATTTCAATAAAACCAAAGAAAAATGAAGACTTTGGAGAATATGAAGCATTTAAGCAAATAAATAAGATAAAGCATGCAATTTACTCTAAAATAATAGCAGAAATAAGTCACAATATATCATATATTTGCATGCTATCACAGAGCGTCTTCGTCCGGGACGGCGCGAGTGTTATCCACTATCACGGCCCGCAAGTGCACGGTTATGTCGAAGTAATATAAAAGATGTCGAATCCCACAGGGAACAAGATTGAGTACCAAAAAATCCGAGTCCTAATAGCTAGGCGAATCAAAATTGGGTTTTGAAAACAGAAATCAAGAACAAGCAATCACAACTACGTCGGTAGAGGTCAAATATGAGAGATATCGGGGCTACGGTTTCCACCACGATGCTGATATTAATCGGACAAGAAAGATATTAATTATTTGGATTATTGGTTTTGCACAAGGAATCTAATCCTAGGGTACAAGGTGCCCTCTCTCGAGTGTACACCCCGGTGTTCGACTTAGACCGACCTCCTACTCTCGCAGTGGATCGTTCTAAGACGAACCCAATGAGTTCTATGGCAGATTATGAAACCCTCGAGCGAACACCAAGCACTCTCGTGTCGACGTATCGCAAGTTTTACTAAGAGATTCCACCCTTACGATCCTTCTCTCGATATGAATCGTAACAGCTAACGCGTGAAAGTACTCGACCAAGGTAAAATCACGAAATAAACATATCAAAGTAAAATATGCTCACAATTCATTCCAAATAACGAAAATTAAAATAAAGTTTGCGATCAAAATCATCAACGGGTTTCAACCAAGCCCCGAAATAGGGTTTATGCGATGGAACACATGGTATCGCTAGAAAACATCTCAACAATCATAGGAAAACTACAAGAAATTTATTCTAAAGAGGAAGGAACATTGAACCACTGCCGATCGCACGGAATCGTGAAGCGTCGACGATCGAATCTCGCCAAATCGCTGCAAGAACTGAGTTTTCGCTATTGTCCATCGCCCTTGCCACTTCGTTGTGTGATTACTCAATAATTAGGGCAGAAAATTAGGGCTTTTATATCCCCTGCGTTGTGCTTCGAAAGAGCTTTTTATAGAGTCCTCACTTGCCAAATTTGGACTCCAATCGGGTCGGCAATCATCTAAAATCCGAGTGGAACTCGGACTCGCGCGTGACTCGGTTAAAATCACGGGTGAACCCCGCTGGGTTCACCTGGCCGTGATTTGTTCTGTGTGTTGGTGTATATGCCCTGCAGACCAATAAATGGACATGGTCAGGCATTGTTTGAAAGTACTTTGATAGAATTATTAAAGGCATAGTCGTTATTATGCAGACTTCTCTATCTGCGATGATGTATTGAGTTGCATATATAATGTCCCAGGAGTTTGGATTGGATCCATTCTCACAAGCTATCCCCAGTCAAGGTACCTTAGCAGATATGGGACAGCTTTGGTACATGTGAGACTGGTGTATGGGCTGGTTAAGTGCGGGGCACAGTAACGCAGACATACAGGTGCATTGGATGCACTGGAGTGATCCACCGTGAGGATTGATTTGTCTAGTTAACAAGTCAATCTCACATGCAAGAGGTTTTGCATTGATCCTTAGACTTGAGGTGTTCATGTCTAGATTTGATGATGGGTATGCTTTAATACAGTCTTACGTCTCTCCATAATTGGGAGATCAAAACGACTGTCATTGGGTATGTCATAAATCATGTAGAGGCATGGATGACTAATAGTAGGATTTGCCCCTTCCATATTGGAAGCATGATATCCACCTCGGGGCGCCCCACCTTATTGGTGCATGACAGGAAAGTGTAGGCCACACTTGTTGAGTCATGACCAGTGCGTTGGATAATAAACTTGAGACTAATCCAATGGTAGGATATCAGTTCAGGCAAAGGGATCTATAATGCAATGGGAATCCTCGTTGCTTGTTAGGAGTTGTTGCCACAATGACTTTAGTCCTATGACATGGGTAGAGTGATGTGTTGCTAGATACCCCTCACTACTTATGATGTTTACATCATTGCCATCGTCATATGGATCCTACGGGGTCACACGCAATAAGACTTTTGACGTTGCTTTTATCAAGAAACCTTTGGATCAAGTTATTGGATAACTTGGATCCATTTGGAAGATTTCATCAGCGCCAATGGGCCTGATGAGTTGGAAGAAGGTTATTGGAGCCAAACTTTATTTTTTGGCAGGTTGACCCGAAATTGACCCAGATTGGTCACATTCACATTAGGGTTGCATTGGATTGGATCCAATGGCTTAATCAACCCATGCCATGAAGTTTGGGCTAGCTCATTATCCAATGAGGCCCAATAATTAGTTGTCATGAAGAAGTATAAGCAAATAAGGGTATAATGGGGAAGAATTATACCCCATTGGCGCCAAGGGCATAATGGGGTGAAGTGGGCGCATGTTGCTTCATAAGGAAGCATTAGGCGCCTCCCCCTTTGCTCCTTGGATGGAATACTTGCCTCTAAGGCAAGTCTTGGGGCTGATATGGCTTGAGAACTTTTATGGGAAGTTCTTGGGCGCATATGGATATTAGGGTGAGGAATATGGTAATGTCTTGGAGACTTACCTTATCCCAAACCCTAATTTCTCCCAAGAAACCGCCCTAGCCGAATTCTTCATGGAAGTTGCGCCTAGCCCTACTTCCTTGGATGGAATTAGTGCATACAAGGTATGCTTTGGGCTGATATGGCCATTGGGAAAATTAGGAAAGGTTGAATGAGATTTATGGTAAAGTCTTGGAGACTTTCCTTACCTCAAGACTCCTTTATCCTAGCCGCCCACTTGGCATGATCCCATCCATTGCTCTAGCCGCCCCTTGTTCTATTAATAGGACTCTAGTCGTCCATCTCAAGGGTTGAATTCGTGAGAAGGACTTGTAGGAGGCGTGAGCAAAGGCAAAGGGTGACAACAACTAAGGCTTGGCGCAACCCTTCTTCCAAGTGGCCGAAAACATCTTTTCTTCTTCTCCTCTTGTTGGCGCAAAGAGTGATTGGGCTTTGTGGCTTCTCCTTCTATTGCCGCAAGCTCTCTTCCTCTCATAGCCATTGGCGCATCTTGCTTGAAGGTGGCGCAAGCAAGGAGAAAGGGGATACATCTTGGCGGCATCATCTTCCTCTTCATCCCTTCTTGGCGTTTTCATCTTGGAGGTGGCGCAATAGAAGTGGAGTGAAGGATTGATTCTCTTCCCGAGGCTAGCACCAAGCGTGGAAGGGAGCAACGATCAAAGAGTCGACGCGTGGACACTTGTAGAGGGCGAACACTTGGGCGCCTTCAACATGGCTTCGACATCTAGACAAGCGAAAGAGGTATAACTCTATCACATCCTTGTGTGTACTCACTCGCATGGATCCTTGGGACCGGAATGTGTTTCAGGTGTAATGCTTCTTCCGCTGCGTCCTGGGACTGCAAAATTTTAAATTACACCCGGCATTCCCTAACAGTGGTATCAGAGCTACTTGCGAGAAACACAAGGTGTATGTTTGCTTGTATGAAAAATTTTTGAAAATTTTTCTTCTATCCATGTGCGTTTCACGTAGAAAGCGTTTTCATCCAAGCCTCTCTTCTAAATTTTGTGGCCGAAATTTGGATCTTGTTTATGGTCGATTTAAGGCCAAAGGCGCACGTGGTTTTGTCAAGTAGGACGGGCATTGTGTCTTCGGACTGGCCGGGTCTCTTGATCTGACAAAACTGCCAGCCGATAGGGTCTATGAAATCATCCTAAAACTTGATCTAAATTTTAGCACAAAATTGTTTAAGATAGTGTTTGGATGGAGTTGGCGCATAAGGGACTAAAAATTTGATTTTCACGGATTTTCAAATTTAACTTGCGCCTCTTGATTAGGTTGATATGGTCATAGCGAGTGCCCTCCTGTGTTGTGATATGGAAGTATGTTTCCACCTGTGATGAATGCTTGTAAAAATCTTCCCACCACCTGCGTGTGGTTCTTCCCCTTCTTGATGTAAAGTTTTTTTTATCTTTCTTTAGAATAGATATAGAATCGTTTACATAAGATAGGTTAAGGTTCATCAAAGACAACAAGCAGCCTTCTTCAATCGAAGTCAGAAGTGGCGCCAGCTTTGGAAGCATGGTGATGGGCTTGCGGCTGAAGGAAGGACACATGCATTCGGCTTCTAGCATGGGCTGATCTGCTCTAGGGACTCGCAACCCTTGGATGCACGATAACATGTCACATGGCTCGTGACAAGTTATATGTATGAAAAGGGCTATGGCCATATCGACCAAACTAGCATGCCTGTGATGGTTTATTATTTTGTCCATAGCATGCCTGTGATGGGTTTCCTTTGCTGCCATAACCATAGGAAAACTGCATGCTAGAAAAGAATAAAATAAACATGCAAAACTCTCATTGAAATATCAAGTCAAATAGCCTTCTAACGCGTGGCCCTCATCAAGCTATCGATCGGTGGTGTTGTGAACTGTTTCCCACCCTCGTGGGACACACCCACTTATCTTTAGAAGGTGTGTGGTGACAATGAACTCCCCAGTTCAGTTTAAACCTGGACGTGCCTTCGCAAGGAATTCGTTGGCCCTGGGCATAACGGTTAGGACCAGACTTGACTAGTTTTTCATATGTCACAGACATGATGGATAACTAGAGGCAGCTGTTGAGAGGATAGGGTTCTGTGTTGTATCCAGCCCTCGCTGGACACAGGGCGCCTAGTCTGTCTTAACTAAGAGGAATTGTGCGCGGCACAATTGGCCTACATGCCTACCTAAGGAAACATGAGACTTTCTGTGCATCTCAACTCACCCTCGTGAGTCGCAGAGACCTTATGTGAAATTAGGATCCTAGTCACTTATTTCCATGTTGAGTTTGAGAGTTCTCAACTTGTTATGGAAATAGTGGGAGTATAGCATTTAATTAAAAGACCTTGTTAAATGCTTTATCATTGTACTTATTTTACTTATTTGCTTATTGTAGATTGCATCTCCTGATCTAAGAATGAAACTTTATAAAAACAAATTGGATGGGACAAATTGGACAAAATGGTTCAAGATTTTGTCCAAGATACTAGAACAAGAGAATAAGGTGCATCTTCTTGAAAGACCTCCATCCCAGCCCAGTGTATATTTCACCACTGAGTGGGAGTGGAATGTCTATCTTGAACACTGTGAAGATAACGAACAGTACACTGTTCTTGTCTTAGAGTGCATGACCCCAGAGGTCAAGGTTGAGTGTGATGAGATGGGGATCTATGATATTATCATACATCTCAAAGGTCTCTTCACACCATGCTCTAAGGACAATGATCATGAAAGTTCTGTTGGATCTTCAGAGTATGTGCCTATATCTGATAATGACCATGGTTCTGTATCTTCGAAGCTCATACTTCGGAAGACTGGGAATGCATGGGTATTTCGAAGAGGATTAATGGCCAAGAAGAGCATGGCAAAGAAGAAGGGATGTAATCCATCCGCTTCAGGTATTGTGTTACCATGGTCTTTATGTCTACTTCTTATAGGTACTGGGTACCGCATGTGAGCTTACATATGTTTTTTCATATACAGGAGCTCAAAAGAAGTAGGACGACTAGGCTTGGTGGGATCGACTCTCGGGTCAGAGACGGAGCATTGGATGCTGCTGTTGATATCATCTCACTACCTTGGAGACTTTATATAGGACTTTGCTATTATGTATCAGCTTATGTATTAGAACATCATCCCTTTTGAAAAGGATTAATATATGGTATTTTTCTTTATAACTAAGATGTTCTATTGAAGTGATACAGTTGATAATAGTTTATGGTCTTATATGTAACACAAGATTAGATCCAATGATTCAATAAACACTCTCTTATAGCATTGTCTATTGAACCATAGAACAATGGTCACATCCAAAGGTCCATGGACTATTGGGATCATTATCCTTTTAGGATTATGATAAGTGTGAGCCTTGTTCAAAGGAACAAAGTGACAGATTCTACCTTCACCATAAAGGGTTGAAGGGTTAGTGGCTTGTTGGATCTATCACACAGCAATGTATGTGGACCCATGTAAAACAAGCACTGAGAGGTGTTATATGCTTCATAAGGTGTGGGTATGCCTTATGCAACCTAAGAACTTTGGAGAAATCCAAGAAGTTCACAAATGAAGTATTGAGTCAAATTGGAGGATCTATTAAGCACCTTGATTGGATCAAGGTGATTAGTGGAGAATTTGATGACTATCCTAAGGAGTGTGGGGTTATCTCACAGCTTACTTAGAACACCACTGTATGGTGAATTTCAAAGAAAGAAAGAGGAACACATTGGATGTGGTTCCATCTTTGAATAGTCATGCAAATATACTACTATGATGCCATGCAAACAGATGAATTGTCACTCCATTGGAAGTGTGTCTCAGATAGCTTTTGAGATAGAAACTGGAAAATATCTCATTCCTTAAATAGAATCGGGAATGTAATATGCAGTGATCTCAAAAGCATATGTTTGTGGGGCACTGAAGGGTGCTGTTCCTATCCCAAGGAGAACAAAATATTTGTTGCTCCATAGTGCTGTCTTTCTTGAAAGGATATTTCTTTTGAAAGAAGCTAGTGGGAGTAGATTTGATTAGGACAAGGTCCAGAATCAACCACAATACATTTAGACACAAATGGAGAGTAGAATCTCACGTACAGGTTGAAAGTCAACCTGTAGTTCAAGTAACGCAGGAACCATATAAGTCTGGATGGATTCAAAATGCTGGGCATAACGAATTTATCATCTGGGATAAAACTTAAGACTTATGGAAGCGATCGGTGAACCAGATTCCAAGAAATGGCTAAACGCCATGAGAACCGTGATGGACTCCATGTCTGCTGATCAAGTCTGGGACTTGGATGAGCTGCCAAAGGGGTAATTCCCACAGGCTATAAATAAATCTTCTAGGAAGATAGACATGGAAGGTAACAGTGTTGCCTTGAAAGGCAAGCTAGTGAACAGAAATTTCAGGCAAATCCGCTGGGTGGATAATGATGAAATTTTTCACCAGAAGCTGTGTTTGAGTCCATTAGGTATATGCTTGTTGCATTTTCTGTTATGGCGTGGATGTCTGGGTAAGGATATCCATATGGAAATAGTCAGTGTTTTCATATAGTGGCCATAAAGATATGCATGGTCTTATGCAAGCATATTAAAAGAACCTGTGTTTACAAGAAGATCAGAGGGAGCACCATAATAGTTCTTGTTCTAAAAGATTGATGATATTCTCCTCACATGGAATGACATCTCAGCCCTTCACATGTTGAAGAAGAGGTTTGAGAAGTATTTCAAGCAGAATGATCTAGGGAATGATGCCTATATCCTAGGCATGTGGATCTATAGGTGGAGATCCAAGGAAGTCATTGCCCTTTAGTCAATCTATGTTCATCCGGAAGTTTCTGGAGAGGTTCATACTGGGTGATTCCAAATAATGATACCTTCCAAGAAGATATGGTCTGACTCTCTCAAGGATGTTGTGTCCTTTGACATAGCTAGAGAATAATAACATGAGTCTAAAATCCTGTTACATTGGGTACAGGATAGATCATGTTTTGTGTATTGTGCACAAGACCATTTATGGCAAATGCTTGGAGCATGGCCAGCAAGTTTCAATAAGATCCTAGTGTTTGACACTGGATGGCTGTGAAAAGAATCCTTACTTATACTTGGGAAGTATAAAGGATTAAGGTCTAGTCCATCATAGACAGGAAGAATTTTGTGTACAGGGGTACACTGATATTTCGTTCCAGTCTAATGACTATTGATCACAGCCAGGATTTGCGCTTTGCCTTGATGTGGTGTTGAAGGCTGAAAGAGCTTTATTCAAACCATAGTGGCAAATTCTACAATTAAGGCTGAGTACATTGCAGCTTCTTGTGGCAGCAAAAGAAGCAACTTCACTCATTTGAACTTGACTTAGTCCCTAGTGCTTGATGGTCCAGTATAGTTCTTACTGGGGCCGTAAGCATGTGTAAAGGAACTTAGCACTCAAGTATGTACTGCAGCAATATCATCTGATCTTGGAGATCATGGATAAAGATGATGATTCAAATTAGTTAAAATAAACATAGAAAGCAATCTGGAAAAACCCACTGACGTAGCCTCTGGCGCAGCGGAAGCTGAATAAGTCATACTAGAGACATAGGGACTGATTAAACATAAGTTGCCCTTGGTCTTAGTGCAAGTGGGAGATTGTTGGTGTATATGCCCTGCAGACCAATAAATGGACATGGTCAGGCATTGTTTGAAAGTACTTTGATAGAATTATTAAAGGCATAGTCGTTATTATGCAGACTTCTCTATCTGCGATGATGTATTGAGTTGCATATATAATGTCCCAGGAGTTTGGATTGGATCCATTCTCACAAGCTATCCCCAGTCAAGGTACCTTAGCAGATATGGGACAGCTTTGGTACATGTGAGACTGGTGTATGGGCTGGTTAAGTGCGGGGCACAATAACGCAGACATACAGGTGCATTGGATGCACTGGAGTGATCCACCGTGAGGATTGATTTGTCTAGTCAACAAGTCAATCTCACATGCAAGAGGTTTTGCATTGATCCTTAGACTTGAGGTGTTCATGTCTAGATTTGATGATGGGTATGCTTTAATACAGTCTTACGTCTCTCCGTAATTGGGAGATCAAAACGACTGTCATTGGGTATGTCATAAATCATGTAGAGGCATGAATGACTAATAGTAGGATTTGCCCCTTCCATATTGGAAGCATGATATCCACCTCGGGGCGCCCCACCTTATTGGTGCATGACAGGAAAGTGTAGGCCACACTTGTTGAGTCATGACCAGTGCGTTGGATAATAAACTTGAGACTAATCCAATGGCAGGATATCAGTTCAGGCAAAGGGATCTATAATGCAATGGGAATCCTCGTTGCTTGTTAGGAGTTGTTGCCACAATGACTTTAGTCCTATGACATGGGTAGTAGTGATGTGTTGCTAGATACCCCTCACTACTTATGATGTTTACATCATTGCCATCGTCATATGGATCCTACGGGGTCACACGCAATAAGACTTTTGACGTTGCCTTATCAAGAAACCTTTGGATCAAGTTATTGGATAACTTGGATCCATTTGGAAGATTTCATCAGCGCCAATGGGCCTGATGAGTTGGAAGAAGGTTATTGGAGCCAAACTTTATTTTTTGGCAGGTTGACCCGAAATTGACCCAGATTGGTCACATTCACATTAGGGTTGCATTGGATTGGATCCAATGGCTTAATCAACCCATGCCATGAAGTTTGGGCTAGCTCATTATCCAATGAGGCCCAATAATTAGTTGTCATGAAGAAGTATAAGCAAATAAGGGTATAATGGGGAAGAATTATACCCCATTGGCGCCAAGGGCATAATGGGGTGAAGTGGGCGCATGTTGCTTCATAAGGAAGCATTAGGCGCCTCCCCCTTTGCTCCTTGGATGGAATACTTGCCTCTAAGGCAAGTATTGGGGCTGATATGGCTTGAGAACTTTTATGGGAAGTTCTTGGGCGCATATGGATAGTAGGGTGAGGAATATGGTAATGTCTTGGAGACTTACCTTACCCCAAACCCTAATTTCTCCCAAGAAACCGCCCTAGCCGAATTCTTCATGGAAGTTGCGCCTAGCCCTACTTCCTTGGATGGAATTAGTGCATACAAGGTATGCTTTGGGCTGATATGGCCATTGGGAAAATTAGGAAAGGTTGAATGAGATTTATGGTAAAGTCTTGGAGACTTTCCTTACCTCAAGACTCCTTTATCCTAGCCGCCCACTTGGCATGATCCCATCCATTGCTCTAGCCGCCCCTTGTTCTATTAATAGGACTCTAGTCGTCCATCTCAAGGGTTGAATTCGTGAGAAGGACTTGTAGGAGGCGTGAGCAAAGGCAAAGGGTGACAACAACTAAGGCTTGGCGCAACCCTTCTTCCAAAGTGGCCGAAAACATCTTTTCTTCTTCTC
This sequence comes from Costus lasius, assembly GCA_027563935.2. Lineage (NCBI taxonomy): Eukaryota > Viridiplantae > Streptophyta > Magnoliopsida > Zingiberales > Costaceae > Costus > Costus lasius. Next base: position 98,247,497 of record CM050454.1, read on the forward strand.
CTCTTGTTGGCGCAAAGAGTGATTGGGCTTTGTGGCTTCTCCTTCTATTGCCGCAAGCTCTCTTCCTCTCATAGCCATTGGCGCATCTTGCTTGAAGGTGGCGCAAGCAAGGAGAAAGGGGATACATCTTGGCGGCATCATCTTCCTCTTCATCCCTTCTTGGCGTTTTCATCTTGGAGGTGGCGCAATAGAAGTGGAGTGAAGGATTGATTCTCTTCCCGAGGCTAGCACCAAGCGTGGAAGGGAGCAACGATCAAGGAGTCGACGCGTGGACACTTGTAGAGGGCGAACACTTGGGCGCCTTCAACATGGCTTCGACATCTAGACAAGCGAAAGAGGTATAACTCTATCACATCCTTGTGTATACTCACTCGCATGGATCCTTGGGACCGAAATGTGTTTCGGGTGTAATGCTTCTTCCGCTGCGTCCTGGGACTGCAAAATTTTAAATTACACCCGGCATTCCCTAACACTGTGAAGTTTGGCTGAAAGAAGCACCGTGAACCCCGCCGGGGTTCACCTGGCTGTGCTTTGTTCTATGCAAACTTCGGCCTAAAGGAAATCTGGTGAACCCCATTGGGGTTAACCCTGCCATGAAGCTCTCTGTGAGGTTCTGCTGGTCTGGCGAAGAAACTGGTGAACCCCATCACCTGGCTGTATTTTTCAAGCTAACTCCGTTTTGGCCCAAATTTGATGTGTAGCTTCGTCTTTGTATAAGAAATCATCCTATGGCCTTAGAATCTCCAAAATATGTCGAAAAATGGTGATTTTACCTGAAATTCCACAAAAACACCAAAAAGTGAAGATTCCGAAGATATGAAAGAAATAAGCCTATAAGGAGTGTGAAAATATCAAAATAAGCCTAGATTCATCATGAAATAACAAGGAAAAATACTACTAAAATGCAAGGCATCAAAATACTCCAGACTTAAATCTTTGTTTGTCCTCAAGCAATAAAATAAGATGAAATACAAGATGGGTATAGGAGTAGACTTTTGTGTTGAGGCATACACCCAAGTTAGAAAAACATTCAATAACAATCCAAAATCTAATCAGGAGAAATCAAGTAATTGGTTGTTTCAAAGTGTTCAACAGTTTAATCCCACAATTTCTAGATGCCAAACAACCTTGTAAGCAACAAACATAGGATTCAATCAAGCCTACACATAACACTCATGCAATTCCAATCCTCCCTATTCAAATCGTTGGGGTTAACTCAAATGTTCCATCAGGGTATGATACACTAATTATTGCAATAGACTTCAACTCATAACCTTAGGTACTATTGCCAATTTTTCGCAATGCCAAGTAGAGGAGTCTCTTTATTGATTTCAACTTCACATCCCTTAGATTTCAACTCATGTCCTTTGGTACCACTTCCAATTTTGCACAGTGCCAAGTAGAGGAATCTAAGGGTAAGCGATATTTTTTTTTGTGTGTGTTCAGCAGTTGATAACATAACTTTTTTTAACAAATGTAGTGTCTCCCCAACAATAGAAAGGAATTAAAAGAATAACTAAGTAAATATGTATCTTAATATGATTCTCATGTAAGTTGCAAGCTTTAGTTGATTTAGACAGGAAGCCTATGAGAACACCATGATTTATAAAGAACGTACCAAAAGATGGCATGATCGAAGGATTATGAGGAGAGAATTTCGCGAGGGTATATTGGTACTATTGTTTAACTCCAAGATCAAACTTTTTCCTGGTAAGCTTCGAACTAAATGGACAGGACCGTACGAGATGCAGAAGGTTTACCCTCACGGTGCTGTAGACATCTTCCGAGAGTCAACTAGTACATTCAAAGTCAACGGACAGAGACTCAAGCACTATATCTTCCATGAACGGATACCGGAGGACACTGCATTGTTCCTCACGGACCCTCCTTCACCGGAATGACATTAATTGTAGTCAAGCTGACGGACCATTAAATTAGCGCTTCTTGGGAGGCAACCCAAGCTTCTTACTTTAGTTAAATTTGTTTTCAGCATTTTTCGTTCTCATATTTTCATGCTTTGTGTGAGTTTAGTTTAGTTTGCATAATGATAGGTCTTAAATTCTTAGCAACTTCTTGTTTACTTGACACCATGACATTCTAGCTCCCTCTACTATAAATTTGGATTTCATTTCCTAGTTTATTTTAATGCATGGTTTCGACATCTGACATTGGTGGTAATCTTGCAGGAATTGCACATACATTATGTTGACGCCACTCATTGAACTTAGAGTGCCTGAGCAAAGTTTCAACATTGAAGTAGGCATGAAGATCCTCAACAAGAAACACTCACCAAGAAGGGCACAAGCTACATCTGCGTTAATCAATTCTAAACCGTTCTATTTGAAAAGCCTATACGCAGTCATGAGCTGATCTTATTCATCTTTAGCATTGGCAATTTACTTTACTAAAAGTTGAAAACAACATTTGGGCCTTGTTATGCCCTTTCTCTACTTGCATTAGTTGTTATGTTCTTGCCTATTTTGCTATGAACGCTGATGCATTTACTTGGCTAAAAATGACACAGGAGTATCGCAAATTGATGCAGTAAAGAGAGGTATTTTTCTGATATTTTTCCAAAATCACGGGCGGGTTCCGACAGAAATCTCGATCGTGATTCTCATTCAGCTCAAACATCAAAAAATTCGCCGAGAGCATTAAGGCAAGAAAGACACTAAAGCCACGGCCGTAATCAGTAATAAAGGATTTTGCAAGAAGATCATGACTGGGGAACGCTAAAAGTCGTGACCGAGCTTTTTCCGAAGAGGCAAAATGAAAATTATCCGTCGAAAGGTTTACGGCAGACCCGTAACTAGAAGCACAGCCGTGAAATTCGCGCACAATCATACAGAAGACAATCACGGGTGGGTAATGATGAAAATCACAGGCAGGATTTCCTCAGAAAGAACAATAGACAAAAATTTAACGAGAACGTCACGGCTGCCCCGTGGTTGAAGACACCACTGTAAAGATTTGCATTAAAAGACTGCGAGAGAATCACGACCGGGGCCTGATGGAAATCTCGGGCGTGATCACTAAACCTCAGCAGCTTAACGGATCCGTATGGCCAGCCCGACCCGTTAAGCAACCCATTAAAGCTTTCACTTAAGCAGCTCGCCCGAGTTTTCCACTTAGGGTTCCCGATTTTTCTCCACTTCCGTACATTTCGCAGTGACCCCACTGCTCGACCCCACTCGCCTACCCGCCGTCTGCTTCTCCGCTGACAACCGACACTCTGGCGACGTCTCCGGCCACCTCCGGCGAGCTCTCATTCCAGGTTCTCAGCCTTTTCTCGCCGAATACTCTGTTCCTTTCGCTCAACCTCTGTTCCGCAACCATCTATTTGAGCGACCATGCCGCCACGAAGGAAAAATAATGGGAAGCGACCAGTCGGAGCCACGAGCCCTCGATCGGCACCTCAACAACAATAGGCTGCACCACCAGAACTCCAAATGAGGGATAATCATCAAGCTGCTAGGTATCAGGTGCTCTCCAACCGCCGCATAATCAATACACGGTACATCGACCCACCTTCATTCGCTACACTTGGGATTTTCGATGATCTACTCTAGATGTTTAGGTAGTTTGGCTGGGGGAGATTCCTTCAATACGCACAGCCCACCTACATCCCCTTTACTCTCGAGTTTCTCAACTCCTTTGAGGTTAAGGTTTCGTCACTAGAGACCGACCCAGGCTTGATTACCTTCAGGCTATCCAACAATGAGTATCGCCTGACTGTGGCAGATCTGAATGATATCTTTGGATTTCCAGCCTACGCATCCAGGCTCGGTCCTCCTAACTTCAATGAGGACATCTTCTAGCGTTGCGTATCATCCATGGCAGCTTATTCACCAAGGAATGCCAGGGCTTCAACTATTTCAAACCCATGTATTCGTTATGCCCATCGTCTGCTAGCACACTCGATCTTCGCACGAGATGGAGACGGGATAGTGCGCTAGCCCGAATTACTCTGCTTATGGGGACTTCTGCATCAGTTCCAAATCAACGCCGGCTACCACTTAACTCGGAAGTTCCTCCGTGTCGCCCATGCGCAAAAAGGGAATATATGTATTGACGGCATGATCACTACTATCGCTCTATCCCTGGGCCACAATCCTTATGGAGAGCCGGAGGCAGTGGGCAGCAGACAACTGGACCTTGAACACCTACTTTCGATGAAGATGATCATCAGGCGAGGGGACATTTATCATCTCACTTTCGTAGATACTAGTACCACCATGGCTCTACCAAATACCGCGCGAACTGATATCAGAGATAGCGCCAACTGGCGCCTTTATCCTGACTCTGCTGTACCAGAAGACCAGCCTACACCTCTCGACGTAGATCCCATCTCTTCCATTCACGGGCAACCCAGGATTGCTGCCAGACCCTCTACTGATGATATGCTGCACCTTCTACGACAGGAGCAGCTGAACCAGTGGAAGCAGTTGGTAGCCCTAATGGACACAGTCAAATGCATTGAGATCTTCCTCCATAGTAACATGGATCCACCACCACCGCGGGACGAAGACGAGGACGCCGACGATACCATCCATGTCTCTGATTCCTCCAAGCCAGCTGACGACAATGACGATGACGACCCGGCTGAGTGCAGTGAGTAGGGCTGCACTCTAGTAAGTCTTCCCTCACCCCTTTTTGATATATGCCTATACTATATGCATCTGGGATGATGCATCTTTTGCTTTGGGTGAGGGTACTTACACATTTTGATAGGTCGTCATGACTTTTATGAATTTTATGATGAGATGTTGTACTGATACTTTGGCTTTATGCTGTTGGTGCTGTTGAACTGGTACTGCTTTATGTGATGCTGCTGATGTGCTGATGTACCAAACTTGCCAAAACTATTAGCCCTCTTTCACTGCTAAACGATAATATGCTCCACTTTCATAATGCTTTGACTGCACGTTCTTTGATGATGTGATGGTTGTATAGGGTTATATTTCAGCTTTATGATGTTGTGTATATTGTTAAACTGTTACTACTTGATGCGATACTGCACCTGTTTTACCATGACTTTAAGCTGCAACTGCTGAACATATGTAGAACATGAGGAACATTTTAATTTATGCTCTGCTTTCATGATGTCTTATTTTCATGCTATGTCATTTCTTGGACGCTTCAACTTTACAAGGACATCTCCATTATTGCACTTTTATCATGTCCACATCTCTTTCAAATGCTCCCATCAAGACTTGACTGATGAGCTTTAAACTTTGCTGATGACCACTTCCGGACACGTAAAAGCCTAAGTCGTAGGTCTTAGCTGAAATTTTCATTGACTAATATTCTCCTTATTTAAGATTGATCCTTGTTCATGGACCTGATTTATGGTTGACTTAGACCCCCACACCACATTTAGATCACATTCATGATTGAGCAACTAGCCACTCGATTTCTTATACATTGGAAACTTGAGGATTGAACTTTGACGATCTTCGAATCTAGGAAGCATCTATATGTCAATATGAGCACTATTTATTTGGAAGATTATAGACCAAACCAATTGACACACACACCTACCACCCTTGGTGACTCTTGGTATTAGTTTTGGTTCGAACTCCTCTGACTTGGCACCGTGTAAGAAATATGATTGAAAAAAAAAAGAAAAAAAAGCAGTGGTACCGAAGTTACAACTTCGCACTACCCGACGAAAAGAAAAAGCAGAAAAAAAAGAGCAGTGGTACCGAAGTTCTGACTTGGCACTGCCACTGAAAGAAGAGAGAATGATTGAAAAGAAAAGGGCAGTGGTACCGAAGTTGTAACTTGGCACTGCAAACTAGAAATAAAAGAAGGCAGTGGTACCGAAGCTACGGCTTGGCACTGTGGAAAAGAAGAAAAGTGCAATGGTACTGAAGTCATGAGTGAGGCCTTTACTACCACTTTAGAGTTTACACTTTTGGTACTTTGAGTGTATTGGTGTCTCATGTGGTAAGGAACTATTTTCTATCCAATATTATCGTGCAACTGTTGTCTACAGATTTAACCTAGATACTCTGCTATTCATCTTGACATCTTTAAAGTCTACGGTGATCTGTGTATCCTATGTCTAGTTGTAATCATTTCGCATTTATAGGTCATTGAGGAGTATAACTTGAGTTGAATAACCCTCATAGAACTTCATTTCTTTCTTTTTGCTTGAGGACAAGCAAAGGTTTAAGTCGTAGGTATTCTGTTGACACAAATTTATATAGAGTTTTACATGTCAATTTACTTGTAAAATCATTCCCATTTCACGACTTTAAGCCTTATAATTGCCTTTATTTGCATACATCTATGGAATCTACACCTCCTTGTGCATTTTCACATTTTCAGGTCAAAATGACCATAAAAGGGGTAGATTCAGACACTCTTGTGGCAAAGGAGCTCATCCTAACTCAAGGCGATCCCAACCAGAAGCTTTTAGATTCGTTGAGGTCTCTGTTGAAAATCATGACCGGGTCCTGATCAGAATCATGCCCGTGATCGTCGTTATACCTGAAGCTAAAACTGACAAATCATGACTGAGTCACGACCAAATTCTCGCCCGAGATCGCGGACACGCCTGTTACGAAATCACCATTTTCTTCTGTATTTCTTTGATCTAACCTAAGGGGAGACTGAAGGGCACCTAGGACCTTTCTCCCCCGTTGACAAAGGGGGCGTGGAACAGCTTTTAGGGGAGGTTTTGCCCACAAAACCATGGTCTATTGAGGTATGGGCGGCTGAAGCATTGCAGGGCATGGAGGCTGGCGGAAAGCTTCTTTTGGCTGAGCGGAGACAGCAATCAGAGAGGTCTTTTTGCAGGGCATGAGGAAGAAAAAAAAATCCATCAGAGAAGGGAGATAAAAACCCTTCACGCAAGGGAGAAAGGAGAGCTCTGGCGCATAATGAAAAATCAATAGGAGAAGGGCTGAAGGAGGATTCGCACGGTGAGAAGAGAGGAGATTGTTACGTCAAAGAGGAGAAGTTGCGCATCAAACTTCATTGAAGGCATCTCTGTGTAAGATTACCTCAAGAATAGTTTGTAAGAGAGATCTTTGAAGTTACATCTAGTTTCCTTGCTTATTTTGTAATCGTATGAAAAATATTGCATGATCTCAAGTCATTTTGGTAATCCTTACATAGATCTGAATATGCGCATGATGGTAGAATTGCTTGTTTGTAATTTCATAGTTAATATGGTAGGCTAAAACTCTTTATATCAGGATGTGGGGTAGCCCTTGACGATTTATTAGTTGTGATAGTTAAGTCTATTAGCCAAAGTCCTTGCTTGGCCTTGTGTGTGTGCATTGTCTACGTTACCCGGAAGGATATGCTCGCACCTCTAATCCCTCGGATGAGGTTTGTAAATTAGCTTTTCTAGGAGTTTACTCGCTTGCATAGCTGTACTTACCCGTAGGATTAAGGGAAAGCATTATCCGGAAAGGTAAGCTTGAGCCTTAAGTCGCAAAGGTGAGGTTCGTTAATCAGATCTAGAGGAGAAAACTTGCCTGCGGGTCTGTACTCACTTAGGAAAAACACCAAGGTGGGGTTTGTAAATCAGATCTTAGGGAGAAAAACTCGCTCGCGAGATTTTAGGGAGCTTAGACGCTGCGGAGAGCCTCTAGTCCGACCGCGCGTCAGACCCACTTGGTTGAGAGTTTATTCATTTCGTTGGTGTGTTATGCCTACACTTCCTAAAAGGGAGTGTTTGAGCCTTTAATCACCTTAAGTGAGGTTTGTTAATTAGCATCTCTAGGAGTTCTTACTCGCTTATGGATCTGTGCTTATTTAGGGAGATTATAAGGAGCTTAGACGCGTTGGAGAGACTCAAGTCTGACCGCACGTCAAAACCCTACGAATTGGACCGACAATCTAGTCTGTGGGAGCGGACAAGATTCTCAGAGGGGAGCTACCTACGTGACAAGGAAGTTGAACCCCCTTGAACTAGACAAGACATTGGCAATATAGTTTAACTATTCAACTATAAGGAGTCAAAGTGGTGAACCCATATCCTGACGCATCTCCTCATTAGAATCCTCTCGTGTGATTTCCTCTGTTTACATTCCTGTTTTTTTAATTATTTCGTTATCTTAAAATTCACCAATTTCGACGTCGTCTAGCTAGCCATTTTAAGATCTGTCAGTATTTGCCCATTAGTCCCTGTGGGATCAATATTTTATTGTTTTGATAGACCCATGCACTTGCGGGAAACGCCTACTATATCCGTGGGCGCTATTAGAGACCATGCGTGCACACGGTTCGAGAAAACCATAAATGCTGTGTAACTGTGATAGAGTAAGGATATGCTCAATATTACCAAGATGGAAGGTCAGGCGGCCTAGGTCGTCCTCAAGAATAGGATCTGCCTTTACTTCCAAAGAGCTCAGAAACTCCAGTGTGATGCCAATGTAGGTGGGAGAGGATAGTTGCTGAAACTATTCCCAACCGACTGCAACGTACATCAAGTCGACATCTTCTAGCATCTCAAGCATCTGCAACGTGCCTTTGTCTAGATACCGCGTGCTGAGCACGCGACGTTGCCGCAGCATTTGATACCGTGCCTCTTGCCCGGCGTTCCGAAAGATGATCCCGAACTCATTCGGGGGAGAGACATAGGGCTGTGGTCGGCTGGCAGACGTGCGCCCATGACGAGACAAAGAGGAGCCTGGCGTAGCTGAAGATGGCCGGTAAGATGGAGGAGTCGGCGTCGGCATCGGCATCGGCTCGTACTCCTCGTCGTCGGTGGTGGACGAGTCTGAGAGTGCTTGCTGCGGACGCACGGTCCTCTTGCTAGCCATGGCTTTTGTCATTGGAGGCATAGTGGCTGGAGAAGATCGGAAGTGGCTGGCGAACTTAGAGTTGAGAAGATCTGGCTGAAGGTGCAGAAACAACGGACGCGGCGGCGGATCGTCTGAAACCAGCTTCGAAGAATAGGCGGAAAGGAAACCTGGAATCTGGAATCGATTGAAGTAGAAATCCATCTGGATGAAGAGGAAGGCTGGATCAAACCCTTGGAGATCTTCCTCGAGTGCTAGGAAGGAGAGAAAACGGCGCGATCTGGTCGGTGTCGTTGAAATCTGGAGGCGGCGGCGATCGGCTAAAAGACTCGAAGAAACTAGCAAAACGAAAATCCGGAACTGATTGAAGAAGAAACCGGTTTGGATGAGAGGGGAAATCAAGATCAAACCCGTAGAAATCCCTTCTGCGTGTTGAAAAGGTTAGCAGGCGGCGCGATCGGGTGAATTTCGTCAAGCTAGGAGGCGGTGGCGGAAATTCTTCGCGTGCGGTGCCCTAACTCGGGTGAGCACAAGTTGAAATTCCAGTGAACCCGCCCGGGTTCACCTGCCCATGAAGTATTCTGGGGTCGGCTATTGCAACAGAAGCACGGGTTAACCCGCTGGGGTTCACCAGCCCGTGAAGTGTTTTGGTGGCTTCCTTCGAGTGCAGAAAAGATGGTGAACCCCGTGGGATTCACCTGCCTGTGAAGTATACTGGAAGGTTTCTGCACAAAAAGAAATACTGGTGAACCCCGTGGGGTTCACCTGCCTGTGAAACGCTCTGGTTATAAAGTCTGGGCGCGCTGTACAGTGCACTTCACGGGTGACCCCCATGGGGTTCATCAGGCCGTGATTTGCATTGATTAACTCAAAAAATTCTGGAAGGATCTGGAAAAATTCTCATGCACTCCAACTTCCTCCTACAACATAAAGAGACATCAAATTAGTAGCGATCCCCTCTAGAAAACTAAAATTAAATGAAAAACAAATCAACATTCTAAAACACTGACTAATGACATGAAAAAATTATGCATGAGAACTAAAATCAATCAAAAACTTGGGTTACCTCCTAAGAGCGCTAGGTTTAGGTCGGTAGCTCGACCATAAGAGTTTTCAGAGTTGCAAATTTGTGGGGTCTGAGAGAGCAAGAACTTCCTCTCTTTCGACCCGCTCATCTTCAAAGTTGTGTTTGAGGCGGTGCCCGTTAACTGTGAAACTTCCAGTTCGTTCTGTCCAAATTGTGATGACACCATATGGTTGAACTTTCTGAATTGTGAAAGGGTCGGACCATCTAGTGCGAAGCATTCCTGGAAATAGCCGAAGTCTTGAATTAAATAGAAGTACTTTGTCCCCTTCATGAAATTCCTTCTTTGCAATGCACTTGTCATGCCAAAACTTGGTGCGGGCTTTGTAGCTCTTGGCATTTTTAGTGGGATTTGTCAGGGTGGGTCCCAATGGTTCTATTTCTCTTCTGTAGGGCTCAACATTCTATGTGGCCTCCTCCACAATGTCCACTCTACAGCATGTACCTGCAAGAGAAGGGTTTTTTAGGGTGTCAGTTAGATCAAATTGGATAACACTGCCACAGATATTTAAATCCAGTTTCCCATTTTAACATCGATGACAGCACCAACTGTAGCAAGAAAAGGTCTTCCTAAGATAATAGAAAGTCTATCATCTTCCTCAATCTCTAACACAATAAAGTCGGCAAGAATAAAATAATCTCCTACTTTAATGGGTACATCCTCTAAAATACCCACTGGACTTCGAACTGATCTATCGGTAAGCTGCAAAGAGATATTAGTTGATTTCAAGTCACCCAACTCCAGCTTTCTACACAGTGATAATGGCATAATGCTGACGCTCTCTCCTAGATCGCACAGTGCTCTCTGGAAGGTCATCTCTCCTATCTGGCATGGTATGGAAAAGCTGTCAGGGTTCTTGAGTTTCTGTGGAAGCTTATTTTGCAAAATTGCACTGCACTCCTCAGTAAGTGCGACAGTTCCTTGGTCTTCCAGCTTCCTTTTATTTGAGAGGATGTCCTTCAATAACTTCGCATAGGTCGTCATCTGTGAAAGGGCATCAACAAAGGGAATGTTAATATAAAGTTTTTTCAATACTTCCAAAAACTTACCAAACTGCTTGTCTAATTTAGCTTTGACAAGCCTCTGTGGAAAAGAGATCGGTGGCTTGTATGTAGGCGGTCCCACGTAGGGCTACTCCTCTTCAGCTGGTTCAGGTGCCATCGGTGTTACATCTGAATGTGGTTCCACAGGTTCTGGTATCACTTCATCTATCCTGTCATCGGTCGGCATCTTTGGGTCTTCAAGTTGCTTGCCGCTCCGGGTGGAGATTGCATTGCAATGCCCCCTCGGGTTTACTTCTGGTTGGGATGGAAGCTTGCCTGGTGCTCTAGAAGACGAGCTAGCTTGCTGGGCTAGCTAACTCTCTAGTATTTTGTTGTGTGTTTCCAGGGAGTCTATCCTTGTCATCATAAGTTTCATCATGTCAGTAAGTCCTTCAAGTTGCTTGCTCAAATTTGGATCATTATTTGGCCTTGGTTGTGGTGGTGGTGCATTGAAGTTCCTAGCCTGAAATCCTAGTGGTCAGAAATTGTTCTGTTGGGGTTGCCTAAAGATTCCTTGTGGGGGCTGGGCTTGTTGTGATGGTGCTTGTCCAGGTTGAATTGGTTGAGTTGTCCGGTAAGAGAAATTTGGGTGGTTGCGCCACCCTGGATTGTAGAACTTGGAATAAGGGTTGTTATTAGAGTTGAAATTTTCAATAGCATTCAATTGCTCAGAGTTGATCGCAACCATCTGTCCATCTCCTGCCTGACAATCTACCCCTGCATAACCTACAACTCCACAGACCTCACAAGAAATAGAGTTAATATCCATCGAATTAACAGACCAAGAGTTAAGCTTTCTAGTCAAATTATCCACCTTAGCCGTCAGTGCAGTCAAAGACTCAAGGTCGTACTTACCTGACTTCTTGGTAGAAGTACCTCTCTCAGATGTCCATTGGTGATGGTTAATCGTCATGTCCTCGAGAAGGTTCATTGCATCCTCAACTCTCCTATTCATCAAAGCACCTCCTGCTGCAACATCCACTGTAAGTCTTGTGTTGTAATCCAAACCGCTACAGAACGTTTGGATCAAAACCCAAGTCTCAACTCCGTGATGTAGACACATCCTTTGGAGCTCTTTAAACCTCTCTCAAGCTTCATATAGGGATTCTCCATCCTTTTGCATGAAACTCGTTATCTGATTTCGCAATTGAATTGTCTTTGATGGAGGGAAGTACTTGGAGAGAAAGGCTTGAGAAAGCTCTGCCCATGTTCTTATCGAAGTAGAAGGTAGTGTGTGCAACCAAGCTCTCGCTCTGTCCCTCAAAGAGAAGGGAAATAGTCGCAACCTGATAGCATCAGCAGACATACCGTTAATTTTTAGCATATCACAATATTTCAGAAAAATAGAGAGGTGTATATTGGGGTCCTCAAGAGGAGAACCACCAAATTGGTTTTGTTGCACCATAGAAAGAAGAGCAGGTTTTATTTCGAAGTTATTATCCTCAACAGCGGGCATAGCAATTCCTGATTGAAAACCATAAGCATAGGGAGCAGAATAATCTTTCAATGTCCTATTGTTGTAGTTGTTCCTCATTGGTTGTGGTACTCGGTCATTGTTCACATCAAGCTGAATGTGCTCCATCTGATTTTCTCCTTCTGGATGGTTCATGACTTCTTTCTTCAGAATTTGATTTTGCTTCCTTCTTGTCCTGAAGGTGCGCTCGATCTCTGGATCAATGTCAAAGAATGTACCTGCCCTAGAACTTCTTTGCATAAAATGATCAGTCAAAATTATAAAGTTCTAAGACAGCGAGTAAATAAATAGAAAAAGAAAATAGCAGTGTAGTAAAGAAAATGTAACCTAAGGCCTAGTCTACCAATTCTCAAAAGTATACTAATATCAACTGTTGTTCCCCGGCAACGGTGCCAAAAACTTGACACGACCCACAAGTGCACGGTTATGTCGAAGTAATATAAAAGATGTCGAATCCCACAGGGAACAAGATTGAGTACCAGAAAATCCGAGTCCTAATAGCTAGGCGAATCGAAATTGGGTTTTGAAAACATAAATCGAAAACAAGCAATCACAACTACGTCGGTAGAGGCCAAATATGAGAGATATCGGTGCTACGGTTTCCACCACGATGCTGATCTTAATCGGACAAGAAAGATATTAATTATTTGGATTATTGGTTTTGCACAAGGAATCTAACCCTAGGGTACAAGGTGCCCTCTCTCGAATGTACATCCCGGTGTTCGACTTAGACCGACCTCCTACTCTCGTGGTGGATCGTTCTAAGACGAACCTAATGAGTTCTATGGCAGATTATGAAACCCTCGAGCGAACACCAAGCACTCTCATGTCGACGTATCGCAAGTTTTACTAAGAGATTCCACCCTTACGATCCTTCTCTCGATATGAATCGTAACAGCTAACGCGTGAAAGTACTCGGCCAAGGTAAAATCATGAAATAAACATATCAAAGTAAAATATGCTCACAATTCATTCCAAATAACGAACTTATCAAAGTAAAATCATCAACGGATTTCAATCAAGCCCCGAAATAGGGTTTACGCTATGGAACACATGGTATCGCTAGAAAACATATCAACAATCATAGGAAAACTACAAGAAATCTATTCTAAAGAGGAAGGAATACTGAACCACTGCCGGTCGCCCGGAATCGTGAAGCGTCGACGATCGAATCTCGCCAAATCGCTGCAAGAACCGAGTTTTTGCTGTCATCCGTCGCCCTCGCTGCTTCGTTGTGTGATTACTCGATAATTAGGGTAAGAAAATTAGGGCTTTTATATCCCCTGTGTTCTTCTTCGAAAGAACTTTTCATAGAATCCTCACTTGCCAAATTTGGACTCCAAACGGGTCGGCAATCATCAAAAATCTGAGTGGAACTCGGACTCGGGCGTGACTGGGTTGAAATCACGGGTGAACCCCGCCGGGTTCACCTGGCCGTGATTCGTTCTGTGAAGTTTGGCTGAAAGAAGCGCGGTGAACCCCGCCGGGGTTCACCTGGCTGTGCTTTGTTCTGTGCAAACTTCGGCCTAAAGGAAATCTGGTGAACCCAGCGGCCGTAAAGCTCTCTGTGAGGTTCTGCTAGTTTGGCGAAGAAACTGGTGATTCTTCGTATTTTTTAGGCTAACTCCATTTTAGCCCAAATTTGACGTGTAGCTTCGTCTTTGTATAAGAAATCATCCTATGGCCTTAGAATCTCCACAATATGTCAAAAGATGGGGATTTTACATGAAATTCTATAAAAAAATACCAAAAAGTAAAGATTCTGAAGATATGATAGAAATAAGCCTATAAGGAGTGTGAAAATATCAAAATAAGTCTAGATTCATCATGAAATAACAAGGAAAAATACTACTAAAATGCAAGGCATCATCCGCCCTCTCCGGCACGCGAAGCCAGCAGTGGCAGCGTCGTTTCCCGAGCATCGGCGACGACGTGGGCGAATGCGAGTTCCCGCCTTCCTGAGTACCGGACGTCGACGGCTAGACAACGATGACGGCGTGAAGTTCAGCAAAGGAAGGCGGAGGTAGCAGGGGAGGCCCTCTTCTTGGGATGTGGGAGTGGCGAGCTCCATCCACCCAGCCGAGCGACGAGCTGGGCGAGAAGAAGGCGACGAGCGACAGAGGCTGTCTCCTCCACGAGCGGGACTCCCGTCGACAAGCGACGAGTAGCGAGTGGAGCTTCCTTGCCACCGGACGCGAGCTACCATGAGGGTTGAGCGGCAACCGGCCTTCCCGCGGACACTCTTACGGATGACCGCAGCGACGGTGTCCCCTCCCCCGAGCAACCAGCGTCATCTCCCTGAGCAGCGGGGATGACAGCCGGCGGGAACCTTCCTTCTCCTATAAGGCGGTCGAGGAATGAGGACGCAGAGGTGTCTTCCTCGTGAAACCAGTGGTGGCGTCGTCTTCCCGAGCACTAGACGGCGACGCAGGCGGATGAGAGTCCCTGCCTTCCCGAGCACTGGACGCCGGCTAACGATGACGAGATAAAGAGAGCATCGTCTCCCCCACGAGAGCGGCGGCTCTGTGTGGGCGGCGTTGATGACACCAAAATTTATAGCAAATTTAGTACCACTTTATTAGTGTTTTTGTGTCATATTCATAGACTTTGTTTATTTTTATGCCTTTTTTATCAATATTTGCGGAATCTACACTCTTTTTGGTTTTAATGATTTTCAGGCAAAAAGGCACGATTTTCAGTCACTTTCAAGCAATCCAAATGCATGGATGAATTCACAACATCAAGAGGAGATCACACATCAAATTTCAAGAGAATTGGAGCCACGAACCAAAATACGCCAGGGCCGTAATCTATATTATGGTACCGTATTTTCATATGCTACCGTAATATCAGAGCACTGCCGTAATTTGGGAAGTTTTCATCAGAAATTTTCCTGAAAATTACGGCACTGCCGTAAGAATTTAGACGGGCCATAATCTGGAGCGCTTTCCGACCAGAGTCATTCACTGAAATTACGGCACTGCCGTAAACCATTTTACGGTGCCGTAATGTCCAAACGTTTTCGACCAGAGAGTTCAGCCAATTTTATGGCACCGCCGTAACCTATATTACGGTGCTGTATTTTCCAGAGATTTTTAATCAGAGAACGCGACCGATTTTACGACAGTACCGTAACATATTACACTACCATAATTTTAATCTTAAACGTGATTCCACGGTCAAATTTGAAGTCCGATTTTTGCGGAGAAGATTATCGACGATCGAAACCTTTAAATTGGAATCCATAATAAGAAGAAAGAGAGTTTTAGCTGAGACGAAGAGGAGGAGACAAAAAGCCCTAATTTTCGCCCACCACAGAGGGAGAAATCGAGTCTATGCCGCCGCCAAGGGTTTCACCGTCGTGAAGCACACAGTGCATCGCCGGCCGAGAAATTTAAGTGGAAACTATGCATAGAGGAGGAGAAGGTGCTCCAGAAGTTTCAGCGTGAAAGGAAATCAATTGGAGGAGAAGTCGGCGAAAGAGGAGGCGCCGACACTGTTCACAACGCCACCTTATACAAATTACGGCTGTAATTTATATTACAGCCGTGGTGTGTTTTCTTAAACTCTCTTTTCTCTTTGATTTTCGATCTTTTGAAACCATGGATTATTGTAACTCCTGCACCACGCTAGCTTAAACTTTTATGGGACATGGGGGAGTAATTCCCTTTAATTCTTAATGCCCAGATGATTCTTTTTCCACTATTTCGTCACGTATAATTTTAGCATGATAATTTTACTCATGTGATAATTGCACTTTTGATTCTCCATAGATTCATACTATTATTCATGTTTTAGAGTTCTCGCAATAAGGACCGAAAGGTGACTTGCTTGAGAACTTGGAACCCTAGAATTGCATGTTAGGAACTTTCTTGAAGAAATTAGGTTAGTTCTTATTGTTCGATTTTAGTAGTCAAATTGTCATGATAATGATATGAATCTAGGATTGAGTCGAGTTGTCAAACGTGGAGATCTTGTGCGAAAGCAAAGATCGGAACGTTGGAGAACCATAAGTAAAACTTATGTTGAGACTCGGATGTACGAAAGTGATCCCTTGAGACTCCACTTGAGATAATCAACTTAGAATTCGGATGCACGAAAGTGATCTTTGAGTTCTTTGTTTGATGGTTTACTTATTTTCAGCGTTGGGATAGATCTTGCTCGAGAGCGAGGATTGATCCCTACATGATTGTCTGCATGAAAGTGAGATAATCCTTTTATGAAGTAAATTATGTCTTTACCATGATAAAATTAAACTGACGAATCTCTATTTACATCTAGTCATAGAATTTAAAGTAAATGAAACCCTAGTCCCAGTCTTCTCTCTATGGTATTTTCGGTTTAGTCTTATATTGCTCACTTGCATACTTTCGATTCACCTAGATAATAAGAAATCAATTATTCAATACTCAGCAAATAAGGTCTCTGTGGGTTCGATATCTATTTTATTACTTTGAGTATCCGTGCACTTGCGGACATAACAAGCTTGGTGACATAACAAGTTTTTAGAGCCGTGTCATGGAGTGACAAAGTCCCTGTATGCCAAACAATGAGTTTTGCCGCGACATCAGAAATAAGTTTTGGTTTACCTACTTGTTGGGATACAACAGGCGTCTTCTCCCCACGAGTCGAGGACAACATCGAAGACGCAACAGCGGCGGAGGCCAGTTCCCCTCGAGTGGTGGACGGAGGTCCATCGCCCCCTTATTTCCTCAGGCGGGGATCTCAGCGACATCCCCGGCGAATATTCCAGCGACGCAAGATCGGACGAAGAGGAAGAAGTGTGAGTGCAGACGCAAGCTCCCCGCACGGACATCCCCCTCCAAGCGAGTAGTCTCGGCTAGCATCCTGACGACTGTGAGCGGCGCCAAGAGAGCTCCGGCGTTCCTTCCTCTTCCCCATGCGGAGACCAACGGCGGCGATGACGAGCGCATCTTCATCGGCAGCGCGAGGTCAAACGAAGAGGAGGGAAGGTTGGAGATGGGTTCGCAGGAGGCAGAGTTGCATGGACCCGTTCCGACGAGGAAGAACGAGAGGCGGAAGAGTCCGTCTTCTCCACGAATAGCAAAATGGCGGCGACGAGAGCGCAGCCACATCTTCATGACGAGGACGACGGGGAAAGTGGAGGCTTTCCCCCACCTTGTCCATCCAACCGACGGACAAACGCAAAGACGAGAGAGCTCGTTTTCATCATGGGCGACGGGTGCGTCTCCCTCTTCGAGTTGATAGCGGCAAGTCCAGTGAAGGCGCAGAGGTGCCTGAGACTCCGGTGTGCAGCGCAGCTCTGGGCATGGTGGTGGCCGAAGAAAGCCAGATGCCGAGGGTGGCGTCCACGTCCGCCGAGGGAGATTGTTACACCCAACGGGCTGCTCGACGTGTGATCGGGCGGAGGCCCAAGCGGCGACGAACGCATCACGGAGTGGGGATCCGACGCGGATCCGGGGCGACGCGATGGCAGCGTGGGGCGACGTCCCATCGGCACGTCGGTGACAGCACTGTCGGATGCTGCAGCTGAAGAAAAGGGGGCGCGGCAGTGGCCAGCTCTCTTTCTCTGGGAACTCTCTTGGATAGCCCTCAGAGCGGAGGCTCGGGCGGCATGCAGAGGTTCAACGACGACATTTTTCGGCGCTCAGAGGAGCGCCGATGAGGCTGAAGGGAGGGGATTGGAGGATCCTTTCCCGTGCCGCAGACCTTGTTTCCGGTGACGTCTACAGCGGCGGTAGCAACGCGGCGAGGAAGACGAATGCTCTCGGCATTTGCTTCAAGATGCGGTCGAAGTCAACGTTGAGGCGAAAGATCGATATCGAGCGTGGTTGTTGACATGGCGTGATTACCGTAAACCGGGGTCTGACAAATCAGGACTTGTGGGACTGACCTGACCTAAGTCATGACTTTTGGCAACTGGTATAATTTTGGCCTTGAGGCTTATGTAAGTCAAATGCATTAGATTTCTTATTGGTAGTTGATAAGGTTAAGAGAGCTTGATCACTCAAAAAAAGTTTCTAAGTGATCATGTTGCAAGACCAAAGATAGTTGGATACTCCACTTTTAAAACTATAACAATAATAAATAAAATAATTATTATGTATAATATATTTATTTTATAATATATTTTAAAAGTATAATTTATAGAATAATTTAAAATAAAAAACTATTTTTTCTAAATTTAGTCATGTGCATGTTTAAATATCTTAAATCGAGTTCGTTTACTCTTGATTTTTCTCAAATATTATTTAATTTATATGAAAATTTTAGCGCAGATTTTATATATTTTTATAGCCTTGAGGTATTGTTTTTTATCGGTTTATAATTATTTTAATAAAAAATATTATTATCATAATTTAAATTCATATATATTAAAAGATTATATTCGTGCGGCTCGTGCCTGCAAACCTAAGGTCTAATATTACTGCCTTAAATACTCTAAACCCTTCGCTGGTCCGTAGGAAGTGCGGCGGGTGCGGAACACACCTCAACGTGGTTAGGCAACGCCACTTTTCCCAGCGTTGCGGCCAACACCTGCGCAAACCCTCGCTCCCTGCGAGCCGCACCCACGCCATCCCCTGCTGGCCTGACCCGGGGATCGCACGGGCCGAAAAAAAAAACGACGCCGACTTCTCGCTCGCGCTCTGTTCTCTCGCTCCTAGCGATCGCCGCCGACTTCTCGCTCGCGCTCTGTACTCTCGGCCCTAGCAATCGCCGCCGACTTCTCTCTGAGCCCATTGCCTGACGACACGACTAACGAGAAGCCGCTGCTCGTCGTGCGCCGCTGATAAATCACTCGCGCCGGCGCTCTCTGTCCCCCGTGAGCAGTATCATCTCCGATGGCTACCACCAATTATTTGGGAGGAATGAACGATCCCCGGCTGAAACCACGATTGCTCCGGTCGCTGGTGAGAGACTGCCTCGTCGCCCCAAGCCCCTCAGATCTCTCGTATATTATCTCCTCCGTTATGACCCACGGGCTCCTCTCCGAGCACATCTCTGATTCCTCCGACGCCAAGCTGGCCGTGGCCTGGAAGGACGCTGTCGATGCTTGGATCGAACGCATCCTGTCGCTGGCCTCCAGTAAAATGGTAGTGGGTTTGCCCTATTGCTCCCATTTATCCTTCTCATAAGTTTGCTGTCACTGTCGAAATTGTTAGAGGTTTAATTTTCTTGATACTAGCATGATACTGTTCATATTCATTGAGTAGAATATATACTGAAATTATCATTTTAAAAAAGAATATATACTGAAATCAGCGTTTTGGTGGTTATTCGGTTATGTAGTACAGGCGGTACAATTTTGTTAGAGAAATTTCTTTATATTATTTGTATTTTATTGATGCTAAGGTTTTAACTTCGGATTCTGTTAATCTTCTAGTTTGACCATTTTAGCAACTCATTTTCTTCATTTCTTGAGTGATTGTAGCCAGACCGATGTTGGGTTGGTGTATGTTTACTTGGTGTCACATGTGAAGAGTGCAGTTCTTCTCGTTTCATGACATCTTACTCACTTTGGTTTGAGAAGCTCATGTTACATATGCAGGTAACCATATTATTATATGCGTCTTGTTATAGTTTTAAAATTTTGGATTTATTAATTTTAAGCGTGATTTTCCTGTTTATCATTTCTGTGAGCTTGTTGGTCATGATGTTTATCATTTCTGTGAGCTTGTTGGTCTTGTTATAGTTTTAAAATTTTGGGTTTATTAGCTCTTTGTTTTTTTTAAAACAAAGTATACAATATTTAAGCTCTGAGCTTGTTGGTCATGATGCTAGATCGCTAAGGATGCAAGCTTCTTCACTTCACTTAAGACTATTTTAACTAAAGTGATTTTGACTCAGAACAGTGTATGCATGTACTTATGTACACATATGTACATAAGTAAAAGTATAAGTATGATAATATATATATATATATATATGTGTGTGTGTGTGTGATGGTTCTGGTGCCTTAAATTTAGCCGTGGGAAGTGCCCATGCCTTGGCAGTGTATGCTCATCTCTTAAAGGAAAAATCCATCTCAACTCGTCATATTTGTAAAATAGTTGATTATTGTCATAACGGTGCTTAACTTTACTCCCAATGATTTTTTTTATATGAAGCTTGTTCTTAACCTATGCCAAGAATTGAACTATATTTCATGGTCCACTGCAAGCAGCTTCAAATATCAAATTTCTAGTGTTTATGAAATTTTTCAATATTTTTTCCTCAACTAAAATTTTCTTACTTAAATGCAAACTTAATAATATCAATGTTGACTTGTCAAATTATAATTTTTGATATATACTATTAAGGCGACAAAGAGTAGTAGCATGTTTCAAATACTAATTTATATTTTAACCATCATTTTTTATTAAATTATGTTGTAAATATTTAAGATACTCTTATACAGTTTTTTTTATATATAAGCAACTTACCTCATTTTTGCAAATGCAGTGTGAACTTTGGAGCATAAAATAACCTAGATATTTAGATACTGCTTATAATAGGATTGATTTTATTTTTCTAATCATAGTTCTTTTGCTGTGCTCAGGTACCATCTAGCTCCAGATTTCTAAGATTAGCTGTTTGTGCTTCCTTAACTGATTTATTCACAAGGTTTGGTGATATTTGTAGGTTACTAGCAACCATATCTCATCAATTAGTGTCTCCTATTCATGAATTGATGTCTTCATATTGAATGAATTAATTCTTGCACTTTGAAGTAGCTAGTCATGTAATTTTCTTTTTTAACTGGTGCTTGAATGTCTTGGCCTTTGGCCTGAATTTTCTAATTAGAAGCATCTGATGCATGTCAAATGAAAAATGTATTATAGATAATGGTGGATCGGGTAAAGATACAACATATGCTAGTTTTAACAATTTTATATGCATTGCTGGGCTTGAAGTGATTCCTAGCAGTAAATCTCTTGTGAATGCAAAGCTGAATCTGTATCTGATCTAAGTAATGGAACTTTTTGGTTTACCTAGACGAGTGTAAAACCATGTGCTTGGATGCACATTTACCTATATATGTATAATTCCTTGAACACATTCTCCATTTCCTTATGAGAGAAGTTTTGGGTTTGATTGAGCGTATTCTGTTTGATGAAATCAGCTTCATTTAAAGTCTTGGAAATCATGATTTTCTTTATTGCATTCTAATGCTGAGTCTGATGTTGTTTTATCTACAAATTATTTTATTGAGTTGTTGTTGGATATATCAATGTGCTTTCCCTTTCTGATGATTCTATCTTTCATTGAAGTCATATTTTGGGTGAGTTACAGAAGGATTATTTAGATATTGCCATTTGATTTGACTTTTTCAGAAGCTCATGCTCTCATGAAGAAAATTTCAGCTTTGTATTGATCAATTTTGGATGACTTTTTTTTTCCATAGAGCTTCTGACATAGTTGCTTGATTTTGAAACGTCATGTTACACTGTTATAACTGAAGTGAATTAGTTCCAATCGTTGTCCATTGGAATTGGAAGACTCCTAGCTGCTTTATAAACTCTTATTTACTTTAGTCAAAATTGAGACGGTACATCTAGTATATATAGATAACAAGGTCTTGGGGTCAAATCCCGCTCTCATTACTTAACTTGCTTATGTCAAAAAAAAAAAAAAATTGAGACGGTACGCATGTCTAATACCGGTACTGTATAATATCAGTACATCTAGTATGTATAGATGTCTCTCAGTATACTAGCTTGGTACATCTCATACTAACTTTTTTTCAAAAAAAAATATTTTGATGAATGATTTGATGTTTTGATCAATGTAACTTTGAAAATAAAGAATTTAAACAATTATAGTATGCTCAGAGACTAAAAAACCTTAAATTGATCAAATATGATATGTAATATGAGAAAATCTTTGGTACTTGATACACACATTGTAGTGTACGTCCAAAACAAACGTTGACTATCTTAGCATGTGACTTATACCTATCTCGTAGTTTTATAGTGTCCATAAGCCATCCCAAGACATTCAGTATTAATATGTTGAAGTCCAAATGCTCGTTAAACTTATGTGTGTCACTACCTCTTATGTGATAAACACTGTCACAATGAGGACTTGGATTGGCATAGGAATTTGTAAACATGGGATACTTGCAGGCAAGATGTCGCTTAATACGCACCTTTGCCTTTGAAGTTGATGTTGTAATGCACTGCCAATAATGATGATTTCCTAGCATTTTCCACACATGATACAAGGTGAAATCAACATTCTAGGTTTTACTAGCCATAGAATGCCAATCACAATTATTTAAATAAGAAAATTGAGTTTGGAAATTTTAATAGAGTATGAGAGAGTTATAGAGGAATTGAGAGAAGTGTGAATGAAGTGAGAAGCGATTGAGAGCTTATATATAACTCTCATTCAACTACCATTTTTTTTTTTGAAGTTTTTTGTTGGTTGACTAGGTCTACCAACTACTAGTTCCACCAGTTGGTACACCTAACAAAATATATATTTTTTACATTCCTTATCGATGACTGTTCCATTGGTTTAAAGCTAGTGCTGACCGACTTTTAGGCTTAAAAAACCTTGGTGTGGTTTATATTAGCTTTTGTATCTGTCTGAGATTACAGATTAGACCATAAGTGACTGATTTTATAATCATTCGTGAAAATTATATGTGTTCACTTATTTTGTTTTTATTTATGACAGTTATTTATATTACTGTTGAGATAATTAGGTTACCACTTAAATGTTTAAGTTGTTAGAAAAGGTCTAATTTATAATTAATACTTCCCCTTGCACTCAAGCTACTAGTGTTGAGTCATTACAATGTATCGCAAAGCGTATTGAATAATTAATAAATAGATGTGAATAGAATCAAACTGTTCAACTTTGGCTTTGGTACCATATTGAGATTAATTGGTTACCAGTTCTTTTAAGAGCATAAACCATTAGGAAGGGTCCATTCTACGTATTTATAATTTAATAGTAACAAACTACATTCTCCAGTTCTTAGTACTAACTTCAATCCTGATTTGCCTCAAGATTGTGGACTTGATTTCTTAAATGGCTTTACATGCCTCTGTAATCCACCCCCTCAATCACTTGATAAGTGGAAGTGCCTCTGAGTTTCTTTTTCTAACAGTTGAATAATCTCATAATATAGATTCTGCTGATATTGTAGATTGTTTTCTCTATAAAAAAACTCTAAATTAGATATGTTGGTGGTGTACTTGGGCACTTGTTATTATTTTATTTTCTTGAGCTCTTTCTTATTGATGTTTAAGATAGTATGATACAATTGATATGTGGTTGCAAAACTCATTATAAAAGTGTTATGTTCTTTATAATAATTTTACCAAATTTGTGATGTGGGATTAGGTTAGCTGATTTTTCCAACTTGAAGAAAGATGCAATAGCTTTTGCAGGCAAAGTTATTCAGATAGTTCTCCAGTCGTTTAATGATAATGGATCAGACTCTATATTGGTCAGCCTCGCTTCTTATTCTCAGTTATATTTGATGTAATGATTTTTATGGTCAGCCCCTGTATCATTGCAGGAAGGAGTGATTGATTTATTATATACCATTTTATTGTTGTTTCCTTCTTCCATGATGCGACATTATAGTAATGTGAGTTCTTTCACTGCCTTTTTCTATTAAAATAAATCCATTTTCTTGTTACGTCAGTTTCATGAACATCTGCATCTGAAATCTGTGCGATACATTTTTGTGCCAAATTAACAACATCAGTGTTAACTTGGTAGATTTCATTGATAGGTTGAGGCTTTTTTCATATCCAGGATGGTGTTAACTAATGCAGATTTATCGAATGTGAGTAGTGGTGGTATTACCCTTGTTATTGATGTTTTCACTTTTTTGATCTTTAATTTTCTTTGTGGATATGTTTATTTTTTCTTCTTATTCAGAAAGTTGCCTGTTGCTTAGCACTACACCCTAGGGTAAAAGGTGATGAAGATAGCTGGTCTCTCATGATGCAACAGATTATCATAGAAATAGATACACTTTTGAATGATGCTCTAAAAGGACTAGGAGGTACAGGAAGCCACTGAGTCTTGTCTGCAATTCTTTTTTGTTTGTGGTGACAGCATTCTTTCGTGCAGATACTAAAGGCTCTACGGTTGTGAGATTCCTGATTCCTCCGGGAAGGGATCCACCTCCTCAATTAGGGGTGTGCTCAGCTTTGAGAGAAGCATCAGAACAACCGATAAAAAAATTTCGTGACTCGATAGTTCCCACAATTTCAAATTTGATGCGTTGTTGCTGCATGATGCTTACCAATCCTTATCCTATTCAGGTTTCATGCATCTGCATTGTAAATTAAACATGTCTAGATTCTTATTTTATGGAGGATTAAAATATATTATAGATAAGTCACTAATGCTATTTTTTGGGGTTTTCTATAATTAAGGTGAGCATTCCTGTTCACTCTTTAATTGCTTTGGTTCGAAGATTGGTTACATTGGATGGTTCTGTACAAGGATCCTTCATGCCATTCACGACTGTCTTAAATCAAGAACTCGTTATTTATCAACTCCCTGCATTACATATGGAAAGCTTAGATCTTTTGTTTGCTGTTACCAAGGGAGTTGGTAGGTAAGTATATTGTTTCTGAATCCTCATTTGACAAGTTTTAGTGGGCATTGGAAAAAGTTTTTCTCAGTTGTAGATTTAGATCAGCTTTATATTTAACGTTTACATAGTATAGTAATTCATGATGATCATGTTAATTTTCTCCTCCTTTGACACTTATACATGCAGCCAGCTTCTACCACATGGTGCCGATATTGCACGAATTCTCATTGAGTATTTCAGGCAAGCTACATTGCCAACTTTAAGGATAAAATCATATTCTGTGATTCAGTCATTGCTGACCTCCATGGGAGTTGGTATGTGATGTTCTCAATCTAAGTAGCAATTTTTTAATGCAACATTGCATTCATTACATTTCAAGGATTACGGCCAAATAATGTTTCCAGACTATTCAATTTTAATTTTAAGTAAGAAGCATAGAAACTTGAGCAAAAGAAAGAGAAGGTTATTGATTTATTGAAAATGAATGTGAAGACAGTTCTGTCATGAACATTAGTCACCATATTGTTAATATGATTCTTGTAATTATTATGCAATTCGTGCAAGAAATTGTCTCAATTTTTGTTGCATTCTGCCTCCTGGAGCGTATAGTGGATAATATTCCATGAAGTACACTTAATTAGCAATTTCTATTTCATCTTCATAGTTTGTGGTCCAAACTATCCATAGCGGTGGATGACCACCTAAGATAATTCATGTAGCTCTTGATTGGGGTTTTCCATTCCTTTTCATTGTTCTACTTGGTGTTTCTGCCTAGCACTACGAAAATTCTTAGTTAACTAACTTTCTGATTTTAGTTGGAAACTTGCAAGTGAAGTAGTAGTGAAACTATCTGTGAACTTCATAGTACAATTTCAAATAATTATATAAGCTCTTTCTAATATTATTGCATGCTTTTCTTCCGAGTTATCTTGCATTTATGTATTTGAACTCGGTGAAAATTTAAACATTCTTGGCTTTAGTTGCGTTGATGTCTGATTTTTTTTGTAATTAAGTTCTTTTTTTTTTAATTTGGTGCTCTTGAATAGGAATGGCTTTATACCTTGCGCAAGAGCTAATCAATAATGCATTTGCTGATCTGAACGATGATCCTGGAAAAAGTGCAGCTTCACCCAATCAGCAGACACCAGAAGAGATTGGTCAGGCTTTGCTGCAAACTAGCCCAAGGAAAAGGAAACGAGGTTCTGGATCAAGAAAGGAACATCCAAATGGCACCTTTAAACAAAGTGCAGTAATCAATCTAAAACCACCCACTTCTCTTTCTGTAAAGATTGCTGCATTGAAAGCACTGGAAGCTCTTCTGACAGTAGTATGCTTCTGATTCTTTTCCTTGGTTAGCTGCAGCAAACAAAACTAATTCAAGTTTACTAAATGCATGTGTACACGATAAGCATACTTTTTAAGAAGATTACAAGACATGAATGCTACTCTGCTTTTACATTTGCATTTTGTTTTTGTATGTGTGCTACAATCAGAGGGAAAAAGGCTATTTCAAGCAAAGTTAAAAATTTTAAGTTAACAATCTGTAATAATTTGCTTTACATGCACAGCAAGGTTAGGGAATGATCATTTTCAACTTCATTTCGTTATAGTCATGCATAACAACCATATAATTTATGTACTTGTTGTGTGTATATATATATGTGTATATATATATATATATATATATATATATATATATATTCATTTTTGAGAATTTCATCGTGATTAGCAAATCCTGTACTCTAGCTAGTTTATGCATTATGCATATGTAAATGGAGCCTCATTGTTTGCCTGTGATGCTTTGAGAAATTTATTTCAGTGTTAAATCGTTGGGATACATTCTTCTGTAAATTTATTTGATGCTTTTTAAAGTGCAATTCATGAAGAAATTTTCCTTTTGAATAGAGACGAGGATAGTCTTTTGTATCATTTAAGATATTTTAGTCTAAAATTCAAAGATGTCAATATAATATTTGTATGGGTCAAACCAGGTTTTGTGATGTAAACTTTTCCCTGGCATGAAGGATTGGGAATGAAATTTGTAGTGTTGGACTTTTATTTCCTACATAATTAAAACCTGGCTGCATACACCATTTCTTAACAAGGTGCTGAAATAGTTCTTGCATCATTTGGTATGCATAGGGTGGCTCGCTGAGATCAGAATGTTGGCGGTCAGATATGGACTTTCTTTTGGTGACTGTTGCAAAACATGCATGTGATGTGGGCTGGGCAAATGATGGGAAATCTTCTATAAGAAAAGCAGAATCAGCCATTTCCCGAGCAGACTTCCAGCTTGCAGCATTACAAGCTCTCCTGGCTTCGCTTCTCTCTTCAGCTCATGCTCGCCCTTATTATTTGTCTGAAGGTCTTGAACTTTTTCGCAGAGGTATAATTGATAATGCTCTGCCATTTTTAACATCATTTCACAAGATGACTGGGACTAACCCTGACTAGATATTCCTCTTAGTCACCAGCCATTTTCTGTAGTTAATTTTTGTGTTTGTCAAGTCAAATCTACGGATGAGCATATCTTGATGTTAGTTTAAGTTAATAAAGTATTTTGTGTGTATATCTTTTACATCTTTTTTATGTCTTGGCAGGGAAACTGGAAGCAGAAACACAAGTTGCCGCATTCTGTGCGCATGCACTTCTAGCGCTAGAAATTCTTATGCATCCTCGGGCCCTTCCTCTAGTTGATTTTGAAAATCCGAAGCATTGCTCGCTTGATCCAGGTTTCAACCAAAGGAACTTAGGAAATTCGTTATACAGCAACCGGAAGTCAAACACGTCCGTCCTTCCTATGGGCTATCCTGGAGCGATGAATGAGACTGATGATGACGACGATGAACTGCTCAATAACTTGTCTGGTCCTGTCGAAGAGCAGAGATTTCTTCAGCATTTGGACACTTCTTTGATAGAAAAACATGGAGTTGGTTCTACCGGTAATCAAGAGACTGCAGGATGCCATCGAGAACAGTTAAGGAATCATGAAGTCGAAATTTCTAACCCATCCAAAGAGATAAATATGGATGAGCCGAAGGTGGAAGATCATAATTCCAGGACTCTCGTTATGACTGGAAGCGACAAGACTTCTGTTGATGTTGGTGATACGTCTATGCATATATCGAGAGACGGGATGGTTCCTGAGAGCAGGAATATCGGCGTTTCTGATACCGTGGAGAAGTTCCACGACATTTCTGGAGATCCTGAGAATGTAGGAAAAATCTCAAATGAAACAGTGGTTGTAGAGAATGCTTTTAAAAGCTCAGATGCCTTTGATAGAGTCAAAGAGCCGATTCATACATATGATTCTGATTCTGTCGATTCACTACCAGATATTGTTGATGCTGATCCAGACACAGATGATTTATGACAATCCATATACTTTTGTGTTGAACCCAGAAATGGGGTGATTTGTAGTATGTGCACTCGTAGGGTCCTATAAGCCTAATCGTTAGCTACTTTTGTGCTGAAATGCTTTCCATATTTTTCAGTGCAGCAATTTTGAGGGGTTGTCTTATTTATCCTAGTTCGATGTTAGTCCCCCTTCTATATTAACATAAATTTCACGACTGTCATGGATAAAAATACTGATGTTTGTGTCTTGCAGCTCTTGCCATACTCTTTATGCTCGTGCGACATGTCCTCGGGGGTTCCAATCCACCTGCAGATATCGACGAATTTCTAGTGTAAATATGAAGAGTTGGATATTTGTGATGTAAATTTGCCAAATCGAGTGTTGTCTTTTTTGAGTGGCTGGCTAAAGTGAGGACTGTTTTGATTGATATGAGATAAAAGACATCCAATTAAAAAAAATATTAACTGTCTTTTTTCGCTGAGCGTTTAGATCATCATGCACTTAAGAGTGCAGCATGAAAAGCAAATTGCAGATCTGACATGTCCGGCTAATTTGGTAAATTGAAAGCCATGAAAAGACGTTAACTTTCGGGTACAGAACCAATCGGAAGACTGAAGGTGGTCGAACATGGATATGATACGATGTGAGATGTCGGCTGGACGGAGCAGAGCCTGTGTTTCCTATGAATGGAGTTAGTCTATTCGTTAGCCAAGCTAATAAAAGAATCTATCTCAAATTGTAGATTGCAGCTTCTATGAACCTAAAAGGAAAAAAAAATACATAAATTTAAACCATTTATTTTGTTCCACCTACAATAATTTACAATTTAAAACCGAAATTAAATAAATAAACAAGTCGAGCAAAAAAAGTGAGCTCAGCGCTATGCGCCAAAAGTAATACTCCACAAGAGATCCACGTGTCAAATTCGGATTTGCTTATTCCAACTATGTGAGCCATCTTTCGATCCCTTCAGAACTTGTGGTTGAGAACACACGCGACTACCCATAAAAATCTATTCAAGTGGGTCTTCTTGCTGAAGATATTTTGATCCATTTTGGGGATATCTAGTATTGACTGACCAAGTTCGTTTAGCTAACTTATGTGGACACTTTGACCCTTAAATCATCCAATTATTCAGGAGTCGTTCGCTCCGTTCTTTGCTTTGAGCATAATAATATGTTAGTAAACAGTCCTTTGCAGAAAAAGAAGCCTTTTACGTGTACGATTAAATCATAATAAATGGCCCTTGATCGAGCTGCTTTTCAATCAGTGAACAAGATGCTGAGTGTCCTTGTGTTCATCCAACTCGTTGACTTGACCAATCATTGCAATACTCACAAGCAGCCACTTGGAATTTGAGGTCGGCCAACTCTTACATCCCACGGTTGACTCGACCAAGCGAACGGGTCGGCGTACCGTCCACGTAGCCCTAATCAGTCTCACCGGCACGTTGCTGCCAGAGCTGGCTCCACGTACCTGTCCACCCGACGAACTCTTCCACGTGTGCCTGGTCGCGTGCCGTAAACGTTGCTGCGAGCTCGCGCTTCCCTCTCGCTTTCTTTCTCCGTCCCCCTTTTTTTCTCTCTTGACGCCGCTCCTACTACCGATTTCCAAGTCTCAGTGCGCTCCCCCAATTTCAAGACTCGAGAGAGTGCGAGTGAGAGGAATTGAGAAATGACGGCGGCGATATCCCCGTGCGGGCCGATCAAGGATGATAAGGCGGCTGCGCGGCTGGCGAACGCGGAGGGGAGGAACCTGGCCCGACCGTTTGTCCACATCCAGGTGTGGAAGATCCAGGAGGAGGACCTCCGGATTGGGGTGGGCACCGGCGAGGGGATAAAAGCCAGGGATATGCGGCTGCCTATCACCATCCATGCCGCCGCCGCTAGGGTCGATGCGGTTGTGTTCTTTAGATCGGCGGTGCGGCCATCCTCGCCGCTTGGTAAAATGAGGGCCGCCATCGGATCTGCCTCCTAAGGTTCGTCTCCTTTTCCTCCCTCTGTCTTCCCCTAATCCGGTTCTTGTTCGATCGCCTCGATTCTCAATTTATTTTTCTTACAAAATACACAAATAGATCATTTTTCTACCTTTTTTTTTTATTTGGAAAAATAAATCTGATATTCAAAAAGTAATTGTTACTCCTTTGGTAACGTGCAGGCGATAACGTAGATCAGGACAGAGATAGAACAAGTTTTTAGTTTTAAGGAAATAATTTCCTATTCGCTTGTTTTTCGCCATTGTTCTGTTGCAAAGCTACGGGGTAGTTTTTTTTTTTTTTTTTTCTTTTTTCTCATGTACAGATGGTGCATTTTTGTTGAATATAATTAGAAACACCGTGCGTGCTTTTCTGTTTTAATTTATCCAAGTTCCCTTTTTTTTTTTTTTCTTAACTTGTTGTGCTCGTACAACCGTCGGTCCAACTAACTCTGTAACAACCGAGAGAAAAGAGCCCAGTGGGTAGGCTGTGGGACCCTCCGACGGGCCCACTCGTCCTGAGGCTGGACGGCCTGGACGTTGACGCCTCGCCCCTTTTCTTTTCTTCCTCTCCCTGCCTTTCACACACACACACACCAACGATGTTCTCACTCATCCCACCGTCGGATGAGGAGCCAGCCGTTGGTTCGGAGCGCAATGAAAATTCTGAACTACTGCACCCTGTTCGCCGTCGACAGATCATCGGAGCCTTGAGTATAGAAATACATTTGGTTCAGAAAATTACAATTCCTACGGGAGATCCTGATCGTCCATACCACCGCGTTTTTTCGGTAAGCAAAGCGATCTCTTTTCGGTAGAAGCTGATGATGAATGAAACTGCATCATTGGCTCATGCAAAGTTCCCTTCTTAACCGTACACAGCTTGACTACATTAGGTCTTCGTCCGTAATGGCAAAACCAGATTCCTTCACACTGTATCAGCCTAAACTAAAGGGGCTTGTTGGTACGCATTCGCCAAATCGCTCAAGTTGCAGAGTAGGAAGATCAGATAGGGCAGAGGAAGAATGCAGACCGTATGTATAATGACCTTCAGATAGAGACCGCGTCGAATATGTGTGGATCTATAGAGCTCCAGAATCCACATGAAGGGGTAATAGTAGACACACAAGGTTAGAGCGAGAAATAAAATATCATAGAAGAACCTACATTACATTACTATTTCTTAATCAGATGTGTCGGTCGGTTGTCTATGGCGGAAGCAACTCGAGCCAGACCCTCAAAGTGAGATTTTTAAAAAAAGGTTCAAAAACGAGTAGAAAAAAATCAGGGGAAACTGCTACTGGCGCTCCCTCCAAGTCCTACGCTCAGAACTAAGGGGCACGTTATATATACACACATGTGGTAGATGTAGGCACATTGATTAAGTAGCTTAGCTGAAGAGGGAAACAATTAGGCAAGGCAAAGCAACTTTGCTCAGGAGCGGAGTAGGCCTCGGAGGATCTCGGCCTCGGCACTGTTGTTGTCCATGGTGGCCATGAGAGCCGAGAGGCGGTCGCTGAGATCGTCCACCTCCCGGTTGAGGCTCCTGATGTAGTTGCATGTCTCTTTCAGTAGCTTTGCTGCTGATGCCTGCACAGAACAGAGGCTCGATTAATCACCTTGAAGACATTGCTGGAATGCGGTTAGTAGGATGTTTGTTTGCTGGTTTCTATCTTACCCTGCCAGCGCCGCTTCGTCGGCGTGTCTCCGGGAGGAGGGACTGCAGCTTTGAGATGAGCTCGTTGATCTCGTCCTCTGATATCCTTGACCTCCTGCTTGACATCTTGAAGCCTGGCTCTCTGAGGTTTGCCTTCAAGTGCTGTGATTGCTTGATAGGAGAAGGGAAAGTTGTGAGTATGTATGTATGTGGGTGGTGTGTGTGTGTGAGAGAGAGAGAGGAGAGAGAGAGAGAGACGAAAAGAGAGGGATGGAGGGAGAACTTTATAGGGGATGGGGGGAGGGCAAGGCGAGAGCAGGGGAAAATAAGTTTAAATCTACAGGAGGGATACAGAGTCCTCTTGAAATGTTGAAGGATGAGCGCTATGTAATATTATATTAAGAAAACGTAGTGGCCCACATGCCTCCCTCCTGTCTCATACCCCGGCCCGACCTGATCACACAGCCACCTCAGCTAATGCCCACAATGAATAACCAGGCCCATACATCAGTAACTTGCCACGTGTCCGATGACCCCAATCGACCCACCGCTCTTTCCTCTTGGCATCCCCATTTTAAATAAAGTGATCATGTATTGAACCACATCAAAGCCTTGTATTAAAGTGTGCTAACACTAAGCATAAATGATGCCGGATGTGGGCCTGTTTGTCCCAGAATGAAAAGCTTGGTGACATTAAGCCTTGTCTAATGATCAGGCGACCTACCAATTAAGCAGCATAATCTGGATTTTATCATTTAAAAGTTGTAATTTGGAAGAGCGTCGGCCAGCGTTGTGCAGAATTGGAATATACCAATTTACCAGATGCGTAAATCACGCCAACTCCCGCGCGGTTCCTCTCCGATGAACTGACGGTGACGTGCGGGCGAACGGATGGTTCCGGTCCGGTCCGGCAGGCACGTGATGCGGTTCGGCTCGTGGGCCACGGCCCATTAAGTGGATCATGTGATGCGGTTCGGGGGTGTATTAAATCGTCAAAGCAGAGAAACCTAACATGCCTGTACTAATGCCGGTGGAGCTATTGGTTCTCCATCTTTTCAAGCCTTAATGGCAGTGCAGCTGCTGACTGCTGTAGCAGTTTTCGCGGGGGGGGGGGGGGGGGGGGGGGGGGGGGGGGGGGGGGAAGGGGGGAAGAGGGGAGAAGACATAGCGCGACGACTCTTTGGACGGGGTTATATATGAAAAATCATGTGATGAATTCCAGTTGTAGGAACCCACATGGGGGGTGGTCGCCCCTTGCTCCACAGGAACAGGAAAGATGGCCAATTGGAGAGGGGGGAGGGGAGGGAGATGAAGGCGGGGGTTGCCCCTTGGGGCGGGCATTCATCCCATGTGGGTAAGAGAGAGACAAAACACTGAGGCTATATGTGGAGATGGAGGGCAGGGCGCATGCACATATGCAGGAGCTGGCCTGCGCGGGCCACCACAGAAAAGCATGTTGGTATACAATATAATATCCAACAAGTCCACATGATCAGCTTTAACTAGCATTTGTCGTATGAACGGCCAGACCATCAGGCGCACCCAATGTGTACAAACCCGTGAGAGCACCCGTCATGGAATGTGTGTGGGCACAGCACATGGCCTCCACCCATGTCATGCCTTCTGTGCGCCAAGAGCTGTGATTTACAACCACGTAAACTGAAGAAGCTGATGACTGACAGCGGCAACGAGTGTGTCTCTGTGTGTGTGTGTGAGAGAGAGAGAGAGAGAGAGAGACTTTATATTAATTAACAGGCGTGATTGCAGGGTCGCAAGATTGTGTGCGTGGGTATCCCACGCGTACATGGTCATGTCTGCCGGGTGGCTGTGCTTTTAATTTATTGACGGCAACAACTCAGGGGTAAAACTGGAATGATGACTTGTTTGGAATGTTGTTGGTGATTAACTAGTTTAAATGCTTCATCCAAATTTCTGATGCTAATAGTAAAATGGGTTCAAACATAAGCACGAAGCACCTTAGGGACATTAGTATTTTATGCTTTTTAAAGCTCATTTGGCTTCTAGTTTATAAATCTTTTTGCGCCTTTTGGTGTGGACAACTTGAAAATTACAGTTCATTTTAACGAACCTTTTTGTGTTACTAGCATACAAAAAAAATTGAAAAAGTATGTAGCTAAAATCACTTACTGTTTCATTCTTGCAGTAAAATGAGATCAAATTTTGTTAGTAATCACCTAGGAACATACAAATTGAAGTTAGGGTTTTGTGTCAACTTTTTGAGAATCTTTTAAATTTATTCACTACTAAGTGTAATGCCTCCTAGATTTTTATCATGTTCCAACGCACACCAAACACGATAGATAACGGTGCTCCTTTTACATTTGACAAAAATAAATGAGGTCTTTCGGCGAGGTGTGCACATTCCAGGAGCTTGACATGACAAAGTTTGCATGGGTGATCAAGCGAACCACCCAAGTCGATACAACAATGCATACGACAAGCATAGGCATGTCTCACCCTATCCACATGGATGGATGTACACGCGTGAGCAAACGAGGACTCCACCCTGATTGACTTAGGTTCAACCAAGTGTGATATACAGGTACACTAGTTTAGACGCGAGGAGACTTAGTCAGCCGGGAGCACTAAGACAACAACAACGACATGGTGGAGTGTGTTTATAAAAACAATGCAACCTTAGCTGTGCAGGGAGATCTAGATGACCAGGGTTCCAGGCGAACCACTAAAGTTGATACGGTGCATCTGATGAGCGTGGGCATACCTTAGCTTACCCACACAAATGGACAGACACGTGTGAGTTCACAAAGACCCCACCATGGTTCACTAAGGTTCAATAGTGATATATAGGTACCCTAGTTTAGATGTAAGGAGACTTAGTCGGCGGGCCCGACTAAGATGATGATGATGACATAGTGTGGTGTGTCTATAAAAATGACGCAACCCTAGCTGTGCAAGGTGATCTAGATGGCGAGGGTTTCACACCCTGTCTGATCCAGAACGAGGGCAGCCGACCCCTTGGCGATATGAGGTTGATGACTAACAGCATCGATGAAGATGGGTGAGACGATGGTGTGCAATCAGCTTAAGTGTAACAATAGAAGAAGGTTTTATGTATTATTAATATAATGTATTTTTTCCTATTTATCTGTTATGTGATGCACGGCCATGTATTTGGAGAGGAGTCCATAGGGTACGACGGCAATTGGTGTAAGCCATGCGTCATGAATTTTGGTCTTCTGGTTAGGTCTCATGTATACACATGGTATGTGGAGAGGAGTCCACAGGATATATCGTTGCATTCGGTAGGCGGTCGAATCTTTGGATGCATACGTTATGATAGTGGTAAGCATGTTCCTTCGGGCTTCCGTGAATATATCGTGCACTATGCACATAGATTAGAGGGTTGAGAGATCAATGATATGAATTCTCTTGGTCACTTAAGTTATTCATGATAAAAAGGAATTGCCTTTGAAAACTAGTATATTAATCTTTTGTGACTGTATGGATAGTTTTATGTCTACTTGTGTGGTTAAATTATAAATTATCATACATTTTTCGTAAGTTGATCTTTAATAGGGATATAAGCATTTTTATATATCATCCTAGCAAATTTTAGTTTTTTATACAAATGATATGAATAAGCTATATAGTTTTAGTAAAAATAATTCAAACTTTTCGGATATTGATATTGACAAATGATAGGATTATACCCATTTATAACTTTTAGCTTCATATGCTAATAATTTGTCAATTTCTTAGTGTTATTTATTTGTGTGGCCAATCTATAAATTATACTTCATATCTCTAGATTTGACCTTCCATGACCATAAGAATTTTTCAGTATGCTTTTTAAAAAATTATTATTATTTAGTTTATTTAGATAATTTTAATATTTTTAAAAGACCACTATCCAACTTCCTTATACCACGTTATGAATATTAGTATTGCCATATTATAAGATTGGATCAAATTAATTTTTTTTTTTTAAAAAAAATCCCTTAATTCGTGCACAGAATGTAGATATCGATACTGTAGCTGAAGCTTACAAAATAAGATCGCTTTATACATTATTGCAGAAGAAATGGTTGAAGAATTCATAGTTGTTCTGGTAGATATTGATATAAATAATAATATGATGATAACTAATGCAGGCATAAGTGATCATCCAATTTGATGGCATTATTATATACGATCAAACAAATTTAATATAGAAAGCATTAAACATGAAGAACTCAATGATAACGATTGCTGCGTTAGGTCGATTACTTATCATGTTATCAATTTTAGTGATGCTAATATATCATAATTTTACAATTTAATTTTTTTTTTAATGCGAATTTTTTACATTCTACACCAGCAATATGTTCACAGCTTTAGTGTTATGAAAGAGTTCATGTTATCGTTGGTCCTCTACCTCTTAAATTCACGTCTTTGTCGCCCCCCTTTTTATCTGAGGGCAAATCTGCCGTTTTAGCTGGTTGGTCTTTTCATTCAACGAAACGAAAGCGAATTGCCATGTTGTCTGTCGACAACGACGACTTCACTTCCTACAGTGACTCGTGGCCTGCAACCTAACTGGCCATGTTCTAGGATCTTAATTCCTCCGCCGGCCTATTGAAGCTGCAGACCTTGATTTCAGACAACATCCTCTCTTCGTCTGAAACTTACGCCAATAACTCTCTAATTTATTAGCTGTCGGCTAATTGCTCATTAGTCTGACATGACCTAACTTTTACATCTGTACCTCCATTTTGCTTGGACAGGCTCTCTTTCTGTGTTAATCATTAGGTGCGAATCACTATCAGCACTTAATTGTGGAGCTTTGCTCGGTCCTCAAAAAGAGTAGCTTCGCAATTAATGCAAGAGCAAATCAGAAACGAGATAAATGAAAAAAAGAAAAAGAAGAAGATTTCTAGAGTGAGTTCATCAAAGCCTGCTAAAGACTTGAATACTTGATCGATCATCATCGTCGTCGTCAACAACAACAAAGTTAGATTTTTGTATATGTTTCCACCATAAGTGTCGGTTTCAGAGGCCAAAGGGCTTGCCGATGCCTCCGCCAATGAATGGAAGGGCAGAGCCACATCTTATCTGGAGCCTAAAAGAAAAGAGGCAAGAGGAGCACTCTGCTGCTGCTGTTCTGCTACTGCACACTATCCATTCCCTTTAAGCAAGCTCACAAGTTGGAGAGGCTGTCCTATCTAAGCAGATAAAGTTGGAGTCTGTCAGCTACAAGCGGAAGATTTCTCCAAGAAAGATCCAGCCCCTAACAAGGAACAGGGCTAATAACAAGTAAGGCGGAGGTGGTCATGAGGCGCCTTTTGACCCCACTCAAACTGTGACATCGGAGTTAGGGACCTGCACACACGCTGTTGCGAAATCTTTCCCTGTGGACCACGGAGAGATCCGGTGGTCCTCTCCCTGCTGCGATCTGATTGGGCAATGTTTCAGCAAATTTAGCAGAGATTGAGAGGCCAGGTCCGATATCATCACTCTAGTGTGTGTGTCCGCGCGCCTGTCTGCGTACGATCCTACTTTCTTCTGTGTCATTGGCCTCTGTTCTGATGCTTCCTTTGCCTTCCATTTCTACAGCGCAAGGATGATAGAGTCCCTGTATTGACCGCCAGGAAGAGGGAAGAGTAGAGATGGATAGCTATAGTACTGGGAGAGAGAAAATGTTTTGTATTCACTTTTTCTTAGCCTTCGAGGTAGATTCAGTTCGTCTGAGTGAGCGGCCTAGAGTTAAGTGCTCTGCCACCTTTTGCGGAGAGCTGCAGCTGTTTTCAAGTAATACAGGCGAGGGTTTCACTCTGTTTTGTTTCCCTTAATGGGCCAAATCTGTTATCAGATGGGCCTATCTATGTGGCCCAGCAAGCACATCCATTGGTCTTTATTCGGCCTTGGCAAAAAGTTTGGTCTTGCTGTGCATGGGTGAACTGAAGAATTTGAGCGGGCCGATTCTATTGAGCTCTCGGTCCACACTGTTGGCTGTGATAAGAGTACTAACATAAATATTATATATTTTAAAATATATTTATAATTATAATATATAATTTTGAATAATAAATGAATTAACTCGATTATGCACTAAATATGATTACAAACTCTTAACTTTGAGTAGAATCAGGTCACGTTAGTTTTTAACCCCTCTAACATGATATTAGTATCAGTTGAAGGAAAAATTAGAAAATTGGTCGTGCGGAAAGCACGTGCGTGCAATAAAAAAAACGGCGTAACACGACAATTCATTACCATTAATGATTATAGAATCCAGAAATAAAGGGCGCGTCTGCGAGGCCGAGCCACTCGTGGCCTTGGATGAATTTATTCACAGTGTAGTCCTGCGCCGCCTGCTTGCCGATGACGTGGTACCCCTTCCACTTCACCCTGCTACTGGTTCCCGCGCCCGGCCCGCGGTTTGCCGAACTCGGCGTAGTAGCACGTGTCCGTGTACAAGCCGGTGTCCCACGGCAGCCACCCCTCCGGTCGGACCAGGTCGCCGATGGTCGTCTCCATCACCACCGTCCGCGCGAACGCCTTCCACGGCCGCCCCAGGTAGGTCGGGATCTTGAACCGGTCCGGGTAGAGGGCCTTGTCTGGTAGGATGCGGCAGTTGTGGATGACGATGCCCGTGGTCTCCTGCCTCTCCTTTCGCCCGTGGGCGGTCACCGCGCTCATCTGGTTGTCCATCGGCCGCCGCACCAGGAGGAGGCAGTTCTGGAACACCACGGCTGCGTCGCCGAAGATGAAGTCGACGGTGCCTGAGATGACGCAGTTGCGGTAGAATTGCCGCTTCGCGTGCACGTACAGAGTATCTTGGTACCTGCACACGATTAAACCATAAATCAATTTATACGAAATAACCATTTTTTAAAAATAAAAAGGTTGATTAAAACCAAAGTACCCATCCATCCTGCAATTGTAGAAGACGGCCTTGTCCGACTGCACGCGGAGGGCCACGGCCTGGTGCTTCGCCGGCCCCGCCGTGTTGGTGAACCCCATCGCCTTGGCAATGAACCCATCCCCAGTAACCGCTGCACGCAAATTAATTAGTCAATTGAATCGAAATTTTGATTTGAATAACTAATTAGTCAAACAATCTAGCCAAGCAGTCCGGCCTTCACTAATAAATTGAAGCAGCCATGCATGCTTACTGAAGGTGGCGGTTGTTGATGGTGGTGAACCCATCCACGTAGTTCTTGTTCCCGCTCACCATCGTCTTCCTCGGCCCGTCCCCGTACATGAACACGTTCCTCTTTTTACTGGTGATGTTCACGTATTCGTTGTACACGCCTGCCTTCACGTAGATCACGTAACGCCCCTCGTACTTCTCCGGCATGGCTTCCACCGCATCCTGGATCGACTTGAAGTCACCGCTGCCGTCCTTCGCCACCACCACGTTCGGCTTCACCCCCGTCACCGCCTTTGCCGCCAACAGCTTCCTTTCGCCGGCGGTCATCCATCTCGGGTACCCCTTCTCATCCCTCTCGTATGAATACTCCTCCTCGCTCGCGAGAAGGCGGCGGTGGCCCGATATTGGAAAGGAAAAGTTTAAGGCTTTCAAAAGGGACGCGAGCTGGCTGACGATGGCGATGGCGTTGCTGGTGAGCTGTGTCGAGTTAAGGATGCCGCTTTGCATCTTCTCCTTGAGCTCCGGCTGCGTCACGCCGTCTATGCATGTCTCCAGGTACGTGATGATGGCAGAGAGCCACGTCTTAAGGTCATCGGACCGCTTCGTGAGCTCCTGGAGGTCGTGGGTGTGCGCGAACGCGGCCTTGACATCCTCCACGGCCTCGTTGAAGAGCTGCCGGCAGTCCTCGAAGGCCATCTGGTTCCTGGGGTCTTTCGCTAGCTTGCTGATCTCAGCGACGAGACTGACCAAGGCCTCAACCTGGGACTTGGTCACGTTGACCACGACGTGAACCACCTCCTTAGCGGAGGCGGACTCATTGACGGCGTTCTTGAGAGTTTGCTCGCAGACCTGATCATAGTCGGTGGGGGCGCAGAAGGAAGCGATGGACTTGGTGGAGGTGATGAGAGTGGCGTCGCCTTCGGGGGGGACGGTGAAGTCATTTCCGGCGCGGTTGTTAGAGTGGAGGAAGACGGCGACGGCTCCGATGACGGCGGCCACAAGGAGAATTGCGGATAAAAGGCCGAGGAGGGCCTTATTCGCCATGGCGGCTTTATTATGTGGCCCGATCCTGAACAGCGGAGGAGGAGGCATGCAGCTATATAGGGGGGAAGAGCGGGGGCTCATGAGATTGGCTATGGCGCCACGGACAGGGTGAGCAGAAGCCGCTGATAGTTTTGGGGACGGCCATGTTTAGCGTTTGCACTTTAATTGGGGCGTCGTTGACTTCTCCTGAAGAGAAGATCCATGACAACTTGGAAATCAAAGTAATTAAGTATCAAAATTTGGTCATATACTCATATAGCAACTATTTTTTTTATTCCAATGCAACTTTTAGTTAAAATAATTTAGTTAAACCAAAATATCTTTACCTATTATTTAAGATGGATTAAATGTGAAAAAAATTAGAAAGCCTACCATCTGAAATTATTGGATCAAAATGAGAAAGATTTAATTCTTAAATTTGGTACCAAATGAAAATTTTTTTCTAAGTAAAATATTAATGCATTTCATGATATTATATAACAAAATAATAATTTATTTTAAACAAAATTAATAATGTCAAAGTTATATTTGTTTTCAAATCGAGCTAATCAGTGAACTGATATCCACTTAGAAGGAATATATCTTTCAGAAATAGATATGGCTTGGAATTCAATCAAAATTTGGCGGATATCTTTTTTTAGAGATAATCATCAAAACCAAAGTTTCAAACAGATATCTCTATTCTATTTAATACAGGAAATATTTAATTTTTTTCATTATAGTCTATTTATTATTTGAAAGGGATGAATAAATGATTTTATTGAAAAGAAACACTAACCTTGAAGGGATGAAAGGGCACGAGGTCGAATCCCATTCTTGTTTTTTGCTAACTTATTTTTAAGCACCATTTGGGTGAACTATAAATTTTAACTCGAAATAATGGGAGTGTCCGGGTGTTGAATGAATAAGCTTATAAATCAATTTCAGTTCAGCTCGCCGATAAATATGAAATTTTATTTAGGTCCCTCATTTCCTCGTAAAAATTACACATAGATATCTGGAATCGATGATGAATTACACTTTCTTTTTTTTTAGCGATAGGTAATAAATATAAATTTCAATGTTTAAAAGAGAAAAAACAAAATAGAGGACATAGACACAAAGCAAAAGAAGAGTTTCTTATAGGTATATTCCTCCCCGTCTAGATCCTTGAGGCCCAAATAATACCTTCCTTCATGGCACAAATGGTGTTGGAGCCATAGTACGGGTTGTGCAAGGATGGTTGCTCAATTGATTCTATATGATTAATTACAAAGGTTATATGTAGGGATAGCAATGGGTGGGTCGGAGTCGGATTTTGCCATCATCGACTCGACTCTCACTTTCCTAAACTCATTCCTAACCCCGATCTCAAACCCGATAGGTTTAAAAAACCCAACGCCACACCTCACTTACGGAAAACCCGACCTCAATCGACCTAAAAAATAAGTATATATTATAAATAATATTTTTTAATTA
The DNA here is from genome assembly GCA_027563935.2 of Costus lasius. NCBI lineage: Eukaryota > Viridiplantae > Streptophyta > Magnoliopsida > Zingiberales > Costaceae > Costus > Costus lasius. Next base: position 98,288,992 of record CM050454.1, read on the forward strand.
ATTTTTATTATATATTTATAATATATAAATAAAAAATATTTTACATAAACTATGCAATTATTTCTACATAAATAATAATAAAAATAATTAATAAAATATCAAACTATTATAAATTTAATAACTAGATTATAATTTAAAAGGGATAAATTTATTATTTTAATAATCGGGGTAGGGTTCGGAGTAGGGGTGAGCATAATTCGGTTTTTACCGAATTTACCGATCGGTAAATCGGTAAATCGGTTCGGTAATTTCGGTTTCGGTTTTCGGTTCGGTATTTATTTTTATGTAATTCGGTTTTCGGTTTTCGGTTCGGTAAATAAAATTTCGGTTCGGTAATTTACCGATTTACCGATATATATATTAATATATAAAAAATAAATTTTTATTTATTAATCTTTAATTTTTTATCGGTAATTTACCGATTTACCCATCGGTTTTTACCGATCGGTAATATTTTAATTAGGTAATATTTTAATATTTTAATAATTTTTTTAATAGATTAATTATATAATATTTTAATATTTTTTAATCGGTAAATCGGTAAAATCGGTAATTTACCGATTTACCGATCGGTAATTCGGTAATTTACCGATCGGTAAATACCAAATTCGGTATCGGTTCGGTAATAGGTTTTTTGGTTTCGGTAAATCGGTTTTCAGTTTTTCGGTTTTTACCGAATGCTCAGCCCTAGTTCGGAGTGGATACCTGAATTCTCATACCCGGCCTTGATCCAACTTTATCCCGTCGGGTTTTCCCCGAACTCGACCCGAGACTCAGTCAACTCAGATTTTTCCTATTGACTTCGGATCGAGTCGGGCTAGAGATACGCTTTCTTGTCATCCCTAATTACATGGTATATTGCCTAGTCAATTTTATTTTTAATAATAAATTTTTAGCCATGAGCTTAGGAGACCATAATTAAAGGTAATTATATAGACTAATCTCTTCTCTCCAAAGCTTACTTTTCTAGCCATGATCTATGAGGAATGGATTATTGATTTTATTATAGTCTTTCTATCAAGGCAATTTATAAAATTTGGTTGTTTAAAATGAAAAATAATAGATCTTCTAGATGCATATAGAATCTTTCAATCGAATTTAGTTACTCCTTAATCGTATTTGCGTAGCATAAAAACAAGATACTTGTACATGCAACCACAAGTTATAATGCTGATCACGTAAATCCAAAGTATGACAGCTTCGCATAAAAGAACAAAATCATGTTCTGATATTCAGGTAAGTAATTAGATTCGAATCTGGAATTTATTCAATCCATTGCTATTCCTCTACCAGAGTGACGACACATTATTTCTATGCCTCAAATGTTAGCCCAAACTAGTTCTAGTACTAGCTTTCCTCGATTTTCCCCAACCACCTTCTTAATTCCAACAAGAAAACAATTGACAGATTCTTTCACCTCCAAACCGAAGAACGACGCAGAATTCCAGCATCAGCAGGCAACGTTCCCTAATTAGAGAACTTGAACACCATCGTGTGTTTATACACCTCCCCAGGATTCACAATCTGCGAGGGGAAATTGGGGTGGTTCACGGCATCAGGAAAGCCCTGCGTCTCCAAGCACAGAGCGGCGTGCTTCTCATAGACGTATCCGCCCTTGCCTTTCACATCCTTCAAAAAGTTCGCTGTGTAGAACTGCACCCCCGGCTGGTCAGCCCACAGCTCCAGCCGCCGCCCCGACCGGCCGTCGCTCACCACCGCCACCTTTCGCAGTCCGTCCTTGCTCGCCGGGGACAGGTCCAGCACGTAGTTGATGTCGTAGCCACCTACGACCTTGTCAATGCGGCTGCCGACAGTCATCGGCTTGAGGAAGTCGAACGGCGTGCCGGAAACTGGCTCGAGCTTTCCTGTGGGGATGAGGTATTCATCGACTGGAGTAATCTTGGACGCGAAAATTTGGACGGTGTTGGAGAGGATGGTGCCGCTGTCGTGGCCGCCGAGGTTCCAGTAGCTGTGCTGCGCTAAGTTTATTGGTGTGGCTTTATTGAGGGAGCTGGCGTGCATGGTGACCCTGAGCTCGTATGGGGCTGAGAGCTTATAGGTGACGAATACATCGACGGCGCCAGGAAAACCTGCGGAATTCAAGTTTCATTGACGAGGATTACTTGATGCGGAAGAAGTTTGAAAGTGTTAGCTTCAGATGTATATACAATGATTTTATATTGTCATACAGATAATCATGACTGTGATAAAGACTTCATAGCAGGAGAGACTGTTGTGTCACGGCCCTATTTCCTTGGGATGGAATCCACAAGGAAAGAAATGTGTGGATTCCGTCCAAGAAAAGGGCTCCGACTGATTTTACAAAAGGAGTTGTCGAAAAATAATCTAATCGGCAGATGTATGCTAAATGTTAGCATGACGCTATGGTGTATTATGTACTATACTATCATGTAATACACTCTGTTTTGAACCAAAAGTCGTCCTCTAGCTTCTAAGTGATCCAATAGTATAGTTTGGTTTCCTTTAAACTTTTCAGGAAGAGAATCTCCTTCTACCCTGTCGTGGGGGTTGCAGTGTAAATTGAGTTTCTAAAATCATTTGGGCCAAGTGGAAACTTAAAAACTCTACATCTCTCTTCTTGTCCCTTACTACTGAACTCATAAAAATCCCATTAATATTCTGTGGCATACAAACAATATCACCTAGATCGATTCACCCTTGATTCCTATCTAAGAATGTAGCTCCATCGTTGTTACCAAAGAGCACCCTAAATACTCTTCATTAAACCTGAAACCATTTCTTATACGAGACGAATTATTGAAATATCTCACAATGAAATGGAAGGCTTCATAAAGGTTGCTGATGTTACAAGATGATTTACAATATCTTGTATGAGAACATCAACCAAACAATATCACAAACAATTCTTTCTTTCCATTTTTCCAACATTGTTGTTGGTATATTTAAGACTATTCACTTACTGATGGGAAAAAAAAAGAAGAAATAGATTTGCATCTTCAAGTTAACACACGGTGATACAATAACTTACCTTGTTCCCCATCAAAACTATGGTAGTATAATGTAATGGAAGGAAATTTCCCACCAACTATCTCTTTTACAGTCCAAATGACATGACTGAATCCTCTGTGTCCACCTGAACGAGAGATTGAAGAATTCAGCACTCCGTAAAGGATCTTAACTGGAGAAGAATGAAGTGGATGCAAGAAATTAAAGAGCATATGTACCATGAAGTGTGTTATTTCCACTGTTTTTGGGTAACTTGTACACAGTTCCATTCAGAACAAACCGCCCTCCAGCTATCCTGTTTGCAACTCGTCCAACTAATGCTCCAAAATAAGCCGAATTGTTCTAATGAAAAAAAAATATATAATTGTAGTCAAGATCAAGAAGAAAGAGAAGCTTTGTAGCATACGGAAAATTGAGAAGAACATAGGTCCACATGTCTCCACAGTAGGACCAACATTTATGAATATTTCATTTATTTAAGGTTAATGAGAACAGGTGAATGAGTCGTCAGCACTTTCTACAGCGAAGAAAGGAGCATTAAGAGACACTTGTAAATTAAACATGAGTTGTGTGGCATACACCAGAGGAGACTGGGGCTATTCTATGTAATTATAAACTAATTGCAAATCCAAATGGATTCAAACGAGAGTCCAAATAAAATATATCTTATCTTGAAACATGCGCTGTCTCCTTACTCAAGATTGTTTATTCCTAGTTTATGTTTCCGATCGAATCTTTGTCTTACAGATTTCAAATTGGGGAAACAGTTTCGCTCAAGAATATCAGAATTCAATATTCTCTCCAAGGAAAACAGCAATACAATCGAAAGCATCATGGCCAGCAACAGATTTTTACAACAGAATCGAGAAATTATCCTTACAATATATGGACCGAGCCCATCATACCCTAGAACGACATCAGCCAGATTTCCTGCGGCGAAACAAGACGAAGAGAAAACATGATCCAACTGAGTAGAAATCTTAACCGGTGCAGAAGGATCGATACTGACCTTTCGAATCAGGAAGAATGACAGAGACGATGGTGGCTCCCCAGTTGGTGACCTTCACAGAGAAGTCCCCCTTCTTCAGCTCATAGAAACCCACCATCTTCCTCGGCGTCGCATTGCAAGCGCTCAGAAAAGCCAAAGCTACGAGGAGAAGGCAGAGGAGCGAGAGAGATTTCGCCATGGCGATTGGCGAGCGAGGTGGGACGAAAAGTCTCCTTTTGGAGCACCCGAGACGCGAGCAAGCAGCTTGTCCGAGAGTGTGAATAGAATGCTATTTAAATCTTGCGGTTGAAACTGAAAGCATAACGTATTATTTATTCTGTTCCGAGTAATACAACTTTTTCATATTAATCCCTCTAAAACTGATAATTCTATTCATATCCTTTCTATCTTATCACAAGCATTATAGTCGAGAATTTGCAGAATAACTTACTAACTTTGCTGTTCCTAGAACTTGACAAGAATGGCTACGGAAATACCCTTTCTGGAGTCATTCAGAGTGTTTTGTTCTTTTGTTCTACGACTTAGCTGGCGTCGACTGCGTCAGTGTGTGAAAGCAATTCTTTTTCTTGGTCTTTTATGAGCTGGTGTCGTCTTCTGCAGTTAGTAGTAAACTTTGAGTGGAGAAGATGATTCAAGATCGCGTTCTGCACTTATCCTGGAATACGCATTTCAAAGCTCTGCTGACTGGTATCACTTGCATTGAGGAGGTTGAAAAGGTAATAGGCACAGATTTTCTCGTTTGGACTTTGGACCAAAACTTGTTTGTCATCGCCAAACTAATTTCTCGGTGGCTATAGCTTTCCAGCGTGCCTCCATCTTTTACCCTCTCAGAAAAAAAATTATAAGGAATAAAAAATTATAAGAAAATAAAATTTTAGAGAAAGAAAAAAAATTCATATCTGATTTTCTTGTAAGAAAGAAAAAAAAAAGAAAAATTAATTTTGAAAATCGGGTGAAGTGGCGTTATGTTTTCTCCAACTTTTTCGTCCAATTCAAGCAAAAAAATTTTGAAGGAAAAATTACAAAATTTTTCATCCTTAAGGTCTGTTTTCTTGGAAGAAAAACTAAAGGTAAAGAAAAGAAAAATAAGCTTTCCGTTGTTTTTTTGGGTGGAAGAAAAAATTTGAGTGAAAAAGTGGATATAAAATTTTGTAACTTTTCCTTCCAAATAGGACGAAAAATTAGAGAAAATATAATTCCACTTTGCTCGATCTTCAAAATTAATTTTGGTTCTTCTTTTTTTTCCTTCCAAAAAAATAGAATATATTTTTTTTTTTTTCTAAAATTTTCTCTCTTTATAATTTTTTATTCCTTATAATTTTTCTTTCCCTCAAAAAAAAAAGGTTACGGGACATGTCTCACTCGAGGCTTTGGTGGTCTGAAACTTTGGCAGTGTCCTCCTTATCCTCTTGTTGAGGACCAGTTCCATCCTAGCATGCGAGCATTAGGTATTCCACATGCATCGCGCTGGATCGGAATCTATGAATGTGAAACAATAAATGGCCATAAATTCGGTGGTGAGAACAGAACTTGCAGGATGGGCCTGATGTGGTTCGACATCCCTTACTGATATTTTTTTATTTCATATGGGCCCAAATTTAAATTAAAAATTAAATTACATTTAAATAAAGTACCAACTCAAAATTGATTATTGAGCTTTTATAATTGTGTCGAAATCGTATTAGGTAAAAAAAAAAAAAGAGTACCCAATCCAGTGTATTCATGCAAAAAGAGGGCATGTTGCTGGATTAAATGAACAAGATAATTTATTTAAGGCCCAACAGATTTTGTCCTATAATATATGTGCTGGGCGGCGCAAGACTAAAATATACGAGAGTTTCTTTACTCTAAAGTTCTTGTGCACACTTGATGAGCTTCTGTACCTCTCAAGCAAGGGAGGGCAGGGCAATCCACTGATTGGAACATATTCACTTTCACTTCAAAAAGATGCAGTTTGATCATGTGACTACGCGAGCTGCTAGTCAGCAGCACTTGAAATGTCTTCTGATCGCTATTCAATTGTCTGAAAAATCTCTTGCCTGCAAATGAATCCTTGCCCAGATTCCACAACCTGAAGAAGCGAGAGAGAGATACACCAGCGCGAGAATGGAATGTTTAGCATTAGTGAATTGAAATGCCTCGTGAACCTTTGGTAGGGTCGACCTGCTTCAATTCCAGAACTCCATGTGAGAAGAGGCTGCTCTTTTTTTTCCCTTTTTTGTTATTCTGCCTCTTGCTTTTTTGTTTTCCATTTCTTTTTGCAGGCTTTGAATGGTTGAGCACTTTGTGAGTGCACAGCAAAGTGTCAAATTTCTGCCTCTTCCCAACAAACTCATCTCTTTGCCGCTCTACTTTAAATCTTTAATCCAAATTATAGAAACAAAAGGCTGTCTGTAGTGTCCACATCTCAATCATGAATTATTTTCCTTGAGCGTGTGAGAAGAAGATTTGAGTGGTTCCATGGCTGGCAGAATTGACCTCAAGATTTTATTATTAACAACAACAAAAAAAACATTATATAAAATATATATTTATAATATCTTTTAAAAAAGTTTCTAAATTATTTTAAAAAAAATCATAAAAGTGAGTTTTTATAAATTTATTTATGAGAAATAAGAAAAGACTATTAAACCTTACACGGATTACTGACATATTTTTCATGAATCTTAGAATAAAAATATATTTTTTTATTGACTATTGTTTTAAATTCTTTTCTAGAGAATATTTAATCATGAATCTTAAAATATGATTAAACGGAGAGATTTAATAAGCTTAAAAACAAAATTTTAAGCACCCGGCGCTTAAAATTTTTTTTCGCTTCTTGGAGGATAGATGGCGTGGAGTACTCGTTAGATTTAGGTAGGGGTGCCAATCGATAATTATTAATACCAAATAAATTGAATCAAATTTATTGATTAAATATTTACTAAAATTTTAAAATAGATACCAAATCGAATAAAAAAATTACCAATCAAGCTATAGAATCAAATTTGAAAAACTACTTATTTACCTATTTAAATTATTTTATTTTTATAAATATAATAATATTTTTATTTTTACATATGTATCAAATAAAATTTAATAATTTTATATTTATATCGATAAATTTGATAACTAAACCGAATTTACTAATTAAATTATCAAATTTGATAAACGAGTAAGTAAAATTAAGTATATTAATTTAATCCATAAAATTAATTTTTTACTAAATAAAAAAATTTAACTAATATCGAAACCGATAATGAATGTATAAAAAAAATATTATTGATACTGATTAAATCGAATCAAATTTATCAAATAAATTAGTAGATCGATAATTTATAATTTACTGATCCAAATACCGACCCTACATTTCGGTTCGCGCATCTCGCGTGATGCATGTGACGTCACATCTGTGGGGGCCGGGTTAAATTTAATGACTTGTATTAAAACTCGATTTGTCTAGGTTGGAATATAAATGTCACGAATTTATTCTTGTTTTATTTAAATAAATTGATTGTTTCATCTTGAGTGCCCTACAGCTCTCAATGCATCCACCGCAACCGCTGTGTCGGTGGCTAAATCCACTAACTTTGTCGTTTTGGTTCTAATTCTCCCGTGCAGGCCGAAGGTCCATTGTCGAATCATTGGTTCCCATCTTCCACGTCACCGCTGCATTTGACGAGCATTAATTTAATGACTAAATTGACTGATTCTCAAGTTCCCCTTTTCTATTTTATTCTTTAAAAGGATACTACTGATTTTCGGAGTAGCGCCTCATTAAAAGCGTTAAATATGCTTTAAAATTCGTGTTTTATCATCTTATAATTGTGCTTATCATTTGTGCATTAAGAATTGTGCAAGTACGAATCTCAAAGCGTATTTAACGTTTTGATAGGGCGTTCCTCCGGTGAGCTGCCGGCAGGAAATTTTTTCATGTGTAAGAGCAAGAGCGTTTTATTATGTTTTTTAATGTATTTAAAGGATTTAGTTTGATTAATAGAAAAAGTAAAGAACATAAACCACAAGCATTCTACAGTTGGCGCCGCACGTACTTGCCTTGTTTAAGTTACCTTTCGTGCTTCGTTTGGCACAATAATTGATAATATTTTAAAATTATGCTTCTCTAATTCTTTAGAGAAGGTAATTGTAGGTGAGATATTTTTTTCTGTCCTTAGAAAAATAACTTCAAATAAGAACACACTCATACTTTGACCTTTTATTATTATTATTTGATAATAGATCCTTACGGCTAAACTAACACCTTTTATCTTTTACTTAAAAAGATAAAATTAGCAATCTTTTATTTGACAATCAAAATAAGATGGACGAATTAATCTTATTTTAGTTAGTTTAGTTTTCCGCCTCGTGGACTTGGCACTTGGACTTGCTTTTTTTTTTGACTTGCTAATTAATGTTCTTCCTTGTACTGCACTTCACTTTTCGGGTTGGTGAGTTGGGAACTTTGTACAGCTGCAGCGGAGTTGTACCAATAAGAGAGAGGGAGAGAGGAGGCCAGTGTGGGTTTTGGAGTTGTGTGGAGGCCAAACAAGTCACATGATGCCTGTAATCTACAGGCAATCTGAAAGCATTGTTTTTGGCCGTCCCCCACTTATTTAATCACGGGCTAACAATGTATGTTCTGCTAGCTATATTGTGGCTGTCATTAACCAAAATGCTGCGTGATTTCGCGATCATGTCTTGGCTTGGCTTTTCTCCTGTTCTTCAGCTCTCTGATGGGCGATGGCTTCTTCCGCAGCAACATTGCGACTGACGTGGGAACATTAGTTGTTGTTGTTGTTGTATGATTACTGGATTACGACCGTAAAGGAATCTTGAAGCTTAAATAGAGTATACTCGAAGATCATGGCAAAAAGATAAGCATTTGATTGTCACACTGCGTGCCGATTACTGCCTTTCGAGAATAAAAAATTTGGGTTTGCAATGATTGAATGGATTCTAGTGTCTGATTGTGAATTCTTCTCAGTTTTGGGGGTTTCGAGAAGGAATTTCTCAAATGTAAGATTAAAATTGGTCAGTCCGAACCACTTGTGCAGCGAATTCACCACCGAATTTAATGGATCCATGATGGGTGGAAGGGACACAGGTTGAAGAAGGTTTGTCCTATAATCATCTGCTCTGCTGTCACTTGAACCAAAACACTCCCAGCTTCTTCTCATTTACTTTACCCCCGCTCCCTCTTGATAACGACTGCAAACTTAATGCAAGGATTAACAGCTAACAGTGAGTTAAACCGTCAACAATGGTGGAAGTAGTACAACAGTAGAGTACAAAAAGAGTCTAGACGCTGCTCGTCTAGCCCCATTTCGCGAAGCGCTTCTGCGCAACCTCATTTTCCCAAGAACAAACCCCTGTCCAAAGCGTTCACGCGCTCGAAGAGCACGTTCCACTGTCGAGTGTCGACCTCGCTTAGGCGTCACGGGCCAGAACCAAACAAAACAGCGCAGCGCCACCACTTCTGTGCGGCCGCAGCACGAGCCAGCAGAAGAGAAGGGAGAGGGCCGCGGTCGCCATTGACGCTGTTGAGACCGAATGGGAGGAGTATCAGCACCCCATCTTTTCCTTCTGTTCTCGGCGCTGGGCCTCCCCTGCTTCTTGTGCTCCAATGGCCGCGCCGCGGCCCAAACCCCGATCTTTGCCTGCGACGTAGCGTCCAACGCGAGCCTGGGGAAACTCGGGTTCTGCAAGACGTCGCTGGACACGGAGGCGAGGGTGAAGGATTTGGTGAGCCGGCTCACATTGCAGGAGAAGATTGGGTTCTTGGTTGACAAGGCGACGGCAGTTGCGAGGCTTGGGATCCCGAGCTACGAATGGTGGTCTGAGGCCTTGCACGGCGTCTCCTACGTCGGCCCGGGCACTAGTTTCTCCACCCTCGTTCCCGGGGCGACCAGTTTCCCGCAGGTCATTCTCACAGCGGCCTCGTTCAACACTTCTCTCTTCGAAACCATTGGAAAGGTGAGATTTTTATGCAATGCCATTAAATTGTAGATGCTGCTGGGTTTTAAGCATTAGACTGTGCTTGCCCTGGGATCTCGAGATGAAAGTTGAACTACATCAGTGATGCTTCCATTCATTTACACACAGAACATCATCTTCTTGATAATCTCCTTGCTTCAAAAGCGATACCTAAAAGATACGCAAGCACTCTTCTGTCGGTGGTATCATCTCCTTCTTGTGCAGATTCTGCAAACCCTTTCATTTTAAATTAATGCTACATCATTTTGATGGGCCAATGGTAGTTGCAAAGCATTCGCTTTGTGCCTTTTTCTACTTGCATTCACCATTTATGAATCTGTATTTGATCAGCCAAACAAAAATGTAGGCTAAATGAGCCACTCCTTTGATTCTAAACGGTAAATAGAAGATCCAAAATCAAACACCTGATATTATCATTGTCTTTTTCAGTGCATTATATTAGAAGGTGGGTGATGAGGGTGATCCCAAGAAATATCAAAATTATATAAACAAAAACTCACGATCATATCTTATGCATTGCCTGCTTCCAACACTTTACTAGTATTAATGACTATGTTTTATTCTTAAAAAAAGTGCTTTTGCACTGTTGCTAATCTGTTTGTGTTACCCAGATTATATGTTTATTGTTTTTTGCGTTCACTTTGTCTAGTTGAGATGTCATTGTCGCAGGAGGAGCGAATATTTTAATTTGTAGTAGACACATGGTGGCCATCTCTCCTTCATATTTTCTTTATGCTGTCATCCATTGTGCTTCTAGTATGACATTTAGAGCTAACAAATTTCTCTGTTAACTTGCCTCTCTTCGCCTCAAGATTGAATCTGATACTTATTCAGTAGACAATTGAGACGTTTTGCATTACTAACGAGAATCACTGCGTGTCATGGCATTATGTTGGTGATGCCATCTACAGGTGGTTTCTACTGAAGCCCGAGCAATGCACAATGTAGGTCTTGCAGGCTTGACATTCTGGAGTCCAAACATAAACATATTTCGAGACCCGAGGTGGGGGAGAGGGCAGGAGACCCCAGGAGAGGATCCTCTGCTTGCGAGTAAGTATGCCGCTGGCTACGTGAAGGGATTGCAGGAGGCAGATGATCCAGACAAGCTCAAGGTTGCTGCTTGCTGCAAGCACTACACCGCCTACGACCTCGATAACTGGAAAGGCATCCAACGATACACCTTCAATGCTAAGGTAGTTCCATAACAAAGACAAGATTCATAAAGTTATCACTGAGTTTTCCAAATTGTCAGCATTGCAACTTTTCTAACAACAAAAAGGCACAATTAGGATGTCTAAATTAAGCAACTCGATACATTCATGCGAGAGCATGGCTTCCAAGCTATAACCAATGAAGACATTTGCATAATTTGTTCTAGGCCAGTTTGGTGTAACAGTTCGTTTATGTGGAAGCAATTGCAAGCTGTTCGTAGTTATTCTTGGCATGTTCAATTGTCCAAAAGCAAAGAAAGTAATATGTAGCACGTAAGAATCTTGAAGAGAGACTGAACTTTAGTTGGTTTGCTATGACTGTCAAGCTGAATGCATTTCTAACCAGATAGTAGAAATTGACTAGTATGAACGAACACTGGAGTTCATGCTCCATAGGTTTATAGGACATACACACAAGTCATTTCCAAATTAAATATGCATTGTGTGATACATCTAACCTGCCCCTTTATGTGTACGTTTGGTTGCTTTCTAGGTCACGAAACAGGATATGGATGACACCTTCCAGCCTCCTTTCAAGAGCTGTGTGATTGACGGGAATGTGGCCAGTGTCATGTGCTCTTACAACCAAGTCAATGGAGTTCCTACCTGTGCTGACCCGGACCTCCTTGCTGGAACCATCAGAGGGGACTGGAAGCTCAATGGGTCTATCCTCATTCCATTTTTCCCAATATATATATATATATATATAAGAAAGAACATTCATTGAAGCCAGCAAGAAAGGCATAATATTTTCTAATGCATTTAAGAAATCATTTGGAAATACATCGATAACGTTTTCCCAGTCTGACCATCATCTGAATTTTCATTGCTAGAGTTCAGTGTCAGTGCCAAATCGCCTTTTGAAAATATTGTATTCATGTCAGATATCGCTTGACTGCCCATTCCTCAATTATCATTCGAAATGATATGAAAACTTTCACCCACTGAGCTCGTGATCATTAAAATGAGAAAATGAGTTTTATTATTATCATTTTTTCTTGCAGTTACATTGTCTCCGATTGCGATTCGGTTAATGAAATTTACAACAGTCAGCATTACACTAAAACTCCAGAGGATGCTGCAGCTATTACAATCTTAGCAGGTATGTGAGTTACAATCTTATCAATTTCTCACCTATCCACGATAATAAGAGTATCATTGGATAAATTAAAGTAAGTAGATTACATAGATGTAATTTATCCATGATAATTATATATTTTTTTAATATTTAAACTCGGCTAAGATTTTTTTTCCATGCTTTTGTGTGTGGCTCGTATTACTTTCAATGTGTAAAAAAGTTGTGTGTTTTGACTGCAGGTCTTGATCTGAACTGTGGAACGTTCTTGAGCGATCACACCTTGGCAGCAATCCAGGCCGGGAAGCTGGATGAGAAGGATGTGGACAAGGCAATCACCAACAACTTTGCAGTCCTCATGAGGCTCGGCTTCTTCGATGGCGATCCCAGGAAGCTCACCTACGGCGACCTAGGCCCCAGCGACGTCTGCACAGCGGCAAACCAGGATCTGGCTCGCGAGGCTGCGAGGCAGGGCATCGTCCTCCTCAAGAACAACGACGGCAGCCTGCCCCTCAAGCCCAAGTCCACCAAATCATTGGCCGTCATCGGCCCAAATGCCAATGCCTCCTACACCATGATCGGCAACTACGAAGGCACACCGTGCAAGTACACCACTCCACTGCAAGGACTAGCGGCCAACGCCAAGTCCACCGTATACGCGCCGGGCTGCGCCAACGTGGGTTGCTCCGGCAACAGCCTCCAACTGGACGCGGCCACCTCGGCCGCCGCCTCGGCGGATGCCACGGTCTTAGTAGTCGGTGCCGACCAGTCCATAGAGAGGGAGAGCTTCGACCGGGTGAGCTTGCTCCTGCCAGGACAGCAGACGACCCTCATCACCGAGGTGGCCAAGGTGGCCAAGGGCCCGGTGATCCTTGTGATCATGTCCGGCGGCCCATTCGACATCTCTTTCGCTAAAACCAATGACAACATCACTAGCATCCTGTGGGTGGGTTATCCAGGCGAAGCAGGCGGAGCTGCCATTGCCGACGTCATCTTTGGATACTACAATCCAAGTAAGTTGTAAAATTCAAATACCAATTCTCGTTCTAACATTTTGTGGTAAATTTGGATGAGTAAGGTAACAAACCGATTGAAAAAATATCTAAAAATATCTACGTGCAGGTGGTAGGCTACCAGTTACGTGGTACCCTGAGTCATTTGCAGACTCTGTTCCAATGACGGACATGCGCATGAGGCCGGACGCATCCACCGGCTACCCAGGCCGCACCTACCGGTTCTACACCGGCGAAACTATTTACGAATTCGGCGATGGCCTGAGCTACACGGACTACGCTCACCATCTCGTCAAAGCTCCCAAACTTTTGTCCATCCCCCTCGAAGAGGGCCACTCGTGCTACACGCAGCGGTGCAAGTCCGTCGCTCTCGCCGGAAACAGCTGCGACAATCTATCCTTCGATGTGCACTTGAGAGTGCACAACTCCGGCGACATGGCCGGCAGCCACACCGTCTTCCTCTTCTCTACGCCGCCCGCGGTGCACAACGCCCCGCAAAAGCACCTGGTTGGGTTTGAGAAGGTCTTCTTGGGGCCGAGAGGGGTGAGTGAGGTTGCGTTCAAGGTTGATGTCTGCAAGGATTTGAGCGTGGTGGATGAGCTTGGGAACAGGAAGGTGGCGCTGGGTTCCCATGTCCTGCATGTGGGGAGCTTGAAACACTCCCTGAGCCTGAAGATTTGAGGCCCGTGGGGAGTTCAATAAGAGCTTCATGTGGTGATAATCTGTACCGCATGGAAGCTTGATGAGCTGAGAGGACTGTAACCATTCTGATTTCTCCTATTGCTAAATTGTAATTTCGAATTAATTTTTATTCTCAATGGAGGAAAAAGATTTGTGAGAGTAGTGTTAACCATTCTGATTTCTCCTATTGCCAAATTGTAATTTCGAATTAATTTTTATTCTCAATGGAGGAAAAAGATTTATGGTTCTTTGTGGTTCACTAATTTTCTATAGTTTCAAAAGTATTCAACAAACTAAAAATATATTTATTAATGGATATGAAATATGGAATTAAAAAATAAAACTTTAAATTGTATATGTGCTTAATAAACAGAAATTCGATTGTTATATCTAATTATTTGTTATTTTACAAGGATTACTTTCTAAACTGTTATATAGTTTTCTTAGATTTTAAGTTGAGATCAAATAATATACAGACACGCAAACCAGTCACTTATGTGAAAAAAAATTATTATTATTAATTTAGGGTTTACTATTGTGAATTTCATCTTGAAGGGTGGTCACATTTTCTTCCTCCTCTCCGTATGTTATTTTGATGCTAAAAAAATATAGAGGTATAATATTTGTGTTCTAACTTTTGGTAAATATTGGTAAAGAGAGCTCATACACTTTTATTTTAGGTATTTTATATTATATTTAAGAGAATATTATATATTCATTATATTTTTTAGATATTTGATCTGTATCTATTGTACTCTTCTTAAAAATTATTTTTCTTTTTTTCTTAAAGTAGACTTGCCAAATCATGTAAATTTGTATGTGCTTTTATATTTTATAATACCAAAATTAAACTATTATAAGATGTAATTTCTATCATAATTTATTAATTGCAATACTTATATTATAATAATTGGTATCCGGGTCTGGTTGAGATTTGTCATAACATTTATAATATTTGATATTAAGATTTATGATCGAGATTTTCATTATAACAAGTTAAGATGTATGTATTACTTATATAAAATAGTTTACAAAAAGCAAATTACTGGTCTTAGAAGAAGAAAATAAGAATTAGATAACAAATGAGGTTCTATAAGAAGTTGTACATTTGAAGATTGTTATATTCTTATGAAAAAAAAGCTTAATCACTATACATAACTAAAAATTTCACTTGTTTGTGAAACATTGAATACATGCTTAATGTCACGCTCTTAATTATAGTGATATTTTTTTTAATGAATTTACACATGAGTCAACGCTTGACTCAAGTCCAAACACACCCACGCAGGGGCATCACGATCGTAACCGCAAGATTGGGCGCGATCAGCGGGGATAATTCCTCGAACTGGCTCCCAACACAACCAAAGGCTCTACGAAGATCTCTGCCATCCCAACAAGACTCGGATCAACGCTCACGATTCACCGAATGCCGGTGTCGCTGAGTAAAAACGGATTCGTCCGAACTTAAAGCGGACCCACCTAGATCCGACCACGTCGGACGGGTCCACGGTGTACACGACCACCTCGTTTTCACCGCCAACGTCGGATGCGTCGAAGACGCGTCAACGACGTAGTCAATGAAGGCGATGCGCTAGTGTAACGAGACGAGCAAGGGTAGACGGCCGGACAACCCGCATCGGGAGTCGGGCACGTCCACGTGTCCGCAGGACAAGCGGTGATCGCCATCGGCGACCAACACTTCATCGGCATCGCACGCCGGGAAAAAGGAGGCTTGGCTAGTGGGGCCGAGCCCATACGCGTGCGCGGCCGGCTAGCAGCCACAGCGAGAAGCGTCGCACGCTACAACCCAAAATAGGGCCACTCATTTCTATCACGTATAGGCGACGGACAGAGCCGGGAAAGACGGCTAGAGTGCAACTGGGCGAGACGAAGGACAGGAGGAAGTCGTCCGGCGTCGGGGAAGGCAGGCGGAGGAGCTCCGGAGGGCGACGACGCGGAAGCAGCTATGCACAGACGCCAGTGCAGGGACGACAGGAGGAGGAGAGGGCCGACTCGGAGGTGGTCGAAACCTTCGCAGCGTTGAACGGCAACAAAATAAGGCCGGGGAGGCACCGGAGAGGGAAGGAAATCTGCACGCAGGCGGAGGCGAACGTCGACCAACAAACCCGCACGCAGGCGAGCCAAAATCCTAAGTGACGAAAGGAAGAGGAGCTCGCCGGAGGGAGCACGAAGACATGGCCATCACAGGCATGCAGCGTAGAAAGGCGGAAGAAAAAGGGGCGTCACCGGGAGAGAATCGCTCGACTGGATGGAGACGAGGAAGGCGCCGGGGATGGCGAGAATGTACCTCGGCAAGAGTTGCCGGCTCCGTCAAGTCGAGGAAGCAGATGCAGTAGCGCCTTCCGAGGCGGTTTGATCTAGTTGCCGGCGACGGTGACACGAGCGCGGAGAAGACGACGGACGGAGGCGGGAGTTTGTCGCGATCCATTCCACCCACCCACACCACCGGATCTGCGAGCGAACGCAAGAGTAAAGTCCGATGAGTCGGAGATCACTGGAGAGTGGAGAGAAGAGGCTGAAAGGGGAAGAGGGCGCCGGCGAGGCTTGAACGCGAAGACGTTCGTAGCTTTTCCAAGACGACGATGTCGTCTTTTGTCTCGTTTCCTCGCCTCGAGCCACATGCCTCTGCCCAGTCAGCTGCAGCCCATCCTTGATGCGACGTCGCCACGTCAACCGCCCCACACTGTGTCACCGATTGCACGCAATCGATTGGCGCGAGAAATTTCACCCGTTGGCGATTCCGGATCTGGGTAGCTGCCCGATCCGTCCGGGTTGTTTTCAGTGGGGCTAGGCTTGTTGGGCTGGGCCGGAAATGGGCCGCGCCCATATTCGGCCTAGTGGCCTAACACTTAATATGCTAAAAAAAATATATCACTAAAAGCACATGTTGATGTAAAAATAAAAGCAACTTTATTTTAAGAAAAACTTATAGACAAGAAACTTGTGAGCAGTGGTTCAAATAATCTTTCAACAAGTTTAGTGGTAAGAGAAAATTTTTCTAATAAGGATTTATCCAGACATAAGAATCTAACTTGTAATTACTGTTAGAAGAAAGGGCAGGGCATATCTGTTGGCCCAAGGTTTTATTATCTTGGTCTTTAATCTATTCCAATATGTTTTTATAATAACAAACCATTTTACTAATATTGTCTTTTGAGTATCTTATTTAGGTTGAAGATAGTGGATGATTTATGAAGTTCAAGCTCAAGTTCATTTCAACTTTCATCCACATTAAGGAGATTGAACTCTTATAGTGATCAAGACTTATTTCTTATAGTTTTATTTTTTATTCCTTAGATAAATGTAAAGCGCTTAAATTACTTCTTATTTGATAGCTCTTTCCGCCAAAATTCCTTGAATACATTCTTGATTATCTTGTTTCCCAAAATTTACCCATATCATTGAACTAAAGATTTCATATTTTTGACCTTTGTGTAGTATTTAACCCCAAACCTATATTTTTCCTTGCCAAAATTTTATAAAACTAGTATATTTAGAAACTAGACTCTCTAAGCTTTCCAACGATTCAAACGGCACTCAATTCGGATTTCAAATGAGCTCAAACGAGCTAAATCAATTTGAACAAAATATGCAGTTCGAACCAGGCCGAACCGAACCGGACTGAATTAGCCCAAATAGGCCCAAACCGAGTCTTTTCGACCTCCAACGGCTATTTCTTCTATTCTAGCCATTTGTAACCCCAAAAAATGATATAAAAATATTCTCAAAAGCCCTATAACTCTTTTACATGATCTTCTAAATCATTGGTGCCCCCAAAGAGCTTTCTTTTCTCTTGAAATCTCTATGATAAACTCTCTTGAAGATCTTGAAGCCTAGAAATTCTTTTGAAGCCATCATCATTCAAAAAGAGGTTTTTCAAAAGAGGAATTCAAGCACTCTAGGAGAAATTCATCAAGAGGAGTCTTGGCTTTGAATGAGCATTTCTTTCCCCTCTTGATTTGTGTTTTAATTCTTGCATTGAATTTGTTATATTTTACTAAGTGTTGGAGGTGCTCTTGGAAGAGACCTCATTGTTAGTTAATTTATTTTACTTCTTGTATTTAGGGTTTAGAGAAGTGGTTCCCTTGGGAGAAGGGTGAAACCACTTAGTGT
This sequence comes from Costus lasius, assembly GCA_027563935.2. Lineage (NCBI taxonomy): Eukaryota > Viridiplantae > Streptophyta > Magnoliopsida > Zingiberales > Costaceae > Costus > Costus lasius. Next base: position 98,307,079 of record CM050454.1, read on the forward strand.
AAACCTCAATTAAAGAAGAAAATAAAACTAGTATGGTGTTTGAAATCCTAGGTAGGGAGCCTAGGTAGTGGATGTAGGTATTAAGGCCGAACCACTATAAATCACTTGTTTGCATTGCTTATTTATGTTGCTTTGAATTTCATGCTTATAAATTAGTGGTATTAGTTGTTAGCTAAATCTCATATGTAGTTCTTCATAACATAGCTTTATCTCAATTATTATAGTGATCTTTATTCTCTTTTATCTAAATTGTAAGAAAATCATAAAGTTATAAAAAAATTGTTCAACACACAATTCACCCCCTCTCTTGTGTGTTAATTCCTTTTCAATATCAAGGTTGATCATTTTAAATTAAAATATAACAATAGCATAATTATCATAAAAACTTATCAAAGATAGTTGAAACCAACATTGTTGAGGATGAGATTCAATGTACAGTTCTCTCACAACTACTGAAGAGAAGGCCAAGCTTACACAAGGATGAATTTTAAATTCTATTTGGATATTTCACATAAGTCTTAATAGAGATTGGTTTTTTAATTGTGCCCTTGTTAGTAGTGGATTGGTATTAGTGGGCAATGATAATCCTTGTAATATTGTTAGTATTGGTTCGGTGAAAATCAAAATTCATGATGGAGTAACCAAAATCTAACCAGATTTCAACATTTCTCAGATATATCTAAGAATCTAATCTCATTAACTACTTTAGATCTTAATGGTATAATTTTGTTAACTGTGTCGATATTTTAAAAGTTATAAAGGGTGCTCTAGTTGTGATTAAAACTCAACAAGTTGAGAGATTAATATATGTTGTAAGGATCTATAATTACTGGTTTTGATTTTTGTAAGGTTTTGATTTTATAAATTTATAATATAAAGTTATTTTTTAAAATAAAACTCTATATAAAAGACTTTAATAGCAAGATGATGATATGGTAAGAGTAAATAAAATGGGTTTTTTTTTCGAGCTTTTCATATTTCAACAAATTGTGTACTATTAGCTTATTCAAGAAGCAAAAGTGGGCGAGAAGCAATGAAAAGCTATGTCATGATCTGCTTAGATGGGCAGTGAAGAAGGCGGAAAGGCGGGTGCGTTTTCTCATAAAGCTTCTTTCCGAGCAATCTTCAAAAGCCCCACTATCGACGTCCATCTAAATTAATTCTACACGCATCTCAATGCAATTAAATTCAGCCGTTTACACCTTCTCTTCCCGTTTTCTTGCTGCTCATGCCCGCTCACACTGTCTGCCTCGATGAAAACTAACCAGGGTTAGTCTTCCCACTTTTTACACTAAATAATAAATTTATTCCCTTCTCTCCCAGTACGCTCGCCCCCATCCTACACCAGTGAACGCTAGAGGATTTATTCCTACATCTCGCCCACACCCGGCTCCTCGCTCTTGGATTTGGAAGATCATCAAACGACTTTATCCTCCTTAATGATCGCATAAGGTAAGCAGCTACTGATTCATCCCAGCTTGATTATTTTCGGTATTATCTAAGTTGCCAGATTTGGGGCTTTATAACTATTGGTTGCTTCAAGAATGTCATTCCTTCTCTTGTTTTTTTTTCTAATATTACAATCTTGAATAGCAACGAAGAGCATTGAACCTGTGGGATGGTGCAAAATCTTCTTTGTTTCGTTTTGTTTTTATTTTTTATTTTTTTAAAAAAAATCTTCGATGCCCTCACCCGCTTTCATGTAAGTAAAGACTTGGTATTTATGTTTGGTTTCTTGATTTCTTGTGTTTAAAGTTTATATTTATCTTTGATTTCTTTATTAAGTGGTTGGTGAACTCTCCCAATGTGTTTGTCTAACCAAACATAACTTTACTAGTTAAACTTATTAGCGCACCTTTTCTTGGAATATATCAATTTGCCCTTATGTTTTGCTATAGCAGGAATTTCATTTAATAAGCCAGGTTATCCGTTTCTACTGTAACCCAAATCAAGTGCTATAAACCCAAATCAACCATTCACTTCTTATACTTCTTTATTGCAGGCGGCTACTCATGTAAGTATATTTGTAACTTCTTATTGGTTCAATCAGAAGATGCCAATAAATCGGTTATGTGGAAATCAACTCTAAACATGGGTTCTTATTGTAGGGACCGATACATCCAGATTTGACACAGCAAACCTAAAAAGTTGAAGCTGATCTACTAGCACTGTGACGATTATTTTGTATGGGCATTGACCATAGAGTATAAATGATGTTTTTGTTGGTAGAAATAGATTGTTTTGTATCTGAATTAGAACAGGTAATTATATAAAATTCGTAGAAATTGTATAGAATTTTTGGAAATTATGTATATGTTTCTTATATGCACCTTCATTCAATAAGTTAATAAAATTCTAGATCATGGAAAAATGCATCAACATGGTGGAAATTTTCTATAAGTTAATCAAATTTCATATTGTGGAAAAATACATTAACACGATGGAAAATTCATGTATTCATATTCATACAGCAATAGCAAGTTAACCAAATTCCAGATCGTAGAAAAATACATTAATATGGTAGAAAATTTCTGTATTCACATTAATTCAATAAGTTAATCAAATTCCATATCGTGGAAAAATACTTCAACATGGTGGAAAATTCCAATATTTATATTCATCCAGCAAGTTAACCAAATTCCAGATCGTAGAAAAATACATCAACATGGTGAAAAATTCATAAATTCACATTCATACAACAAATTAACCAAATTCGAGATCGTTGAAAAATACATCAACATGGTGGAAAATTTTTGTATTCACATTCATTCAATAAATTAATCAAATTCCAAATCGTGGAAAAATACTTCAACATGGTGGAAAATTCTTGAATTTACATTCATACAACAAGTTAACCAACTTCTAGATCGTAGAAAAATACATCAACATGGTGGAAAATTCATAAATTCACATTCATACAGCAAATTAACCAAATTCCAGATCGTGGAAAAATACATCAATATGTTGGAAAATTTCTGTATTCACATTAATTCAATAAGTTAATCAAATTCAAAATCATGGAAAAATACTTCAACATGGTGGAAAATTCCTGTATTTACATTCATATAGCAAGTTAACTAACTTCTAGATCATAGAAAAATACATCAACATGGTGAAAAATTCATAAATTCACATTCATACAACAAATTAACTAAATTCCAAATCGTGAAAAAATACATCAACCTGATGGAAAATTTTTGTATTCACATTCATTCAATAAGTTAATCAAATTCCAGATTGTGGAAAAAAAATACTTCAACATGGTGAAAATTTCCTATATTTACATTCATACAGCAAGTTAACCAAATTCCAGATCGTGGAAAAATACGTCAACATGGTGGAAAATTCATAAATTTACATTCATATAGCAAATTAACCAAATTCCATATCATTGAAAAATACATCAATATGGTGAAAAATTTCTGTATTCACATTCATTCAATAAGTTAATCAAATTTCAAATCGTGGAAAGTACTTCAATAGGGTGGAAAATTCCTGAATTTACATTCAATAAACTGTAAACACAAGAAATTGAAGATAAATACCAGGTCTTTACTTATGTGAAAGCAGGCAAGGGTATCGAATATTTTTTTGTAAAAAAACAAAACAAAGAAGATTTTGCACCATCTCACAGGTTCAATGCTCTTCGTCACTATTCAAGATTGTAACATTCTTGAAACAACCAAAAGTTAAAAAGCCCCAAATCTTGCAGCTTAGATAGTGTCCAAAATAATCAATGGATGACCATCTCACAGGTTCAATGCTCTTCATTGCTATTCAAGATTGTAATATTAGAAAAAAAAAACAAGAGAAAGAATGACATTCTTGAAGCAACCAATAGTTAAAAAGCCCCAAATCTTGCAGCTTAGATAATGCCAAAAATAATCAAGTTGGGATGAATCGGCAGCTGCTTACCTTATGCGATCATTGAGGAGGATAAAGTAGCTTGATGATCTTCCAAATCCAAGAGCGGGGAGCCGGGTGTGGGTGAGAGGTAGAAATAAATCCTCTAGGGTTCACTGATGTAGGATGGGGGGAGCGTCCTGGGAGATAAGGGAATTTATTATTTAGTGTAAAAAGTGGAAAGACTAACCCTGGTTAGTTTTCATCGAGGCAGACGGTGTGAGCGGTGTGAACAACAAGAAAACGGGGAGAGAAGGTGTAAACGGCTGAATTTAATTACATTGAGATGCGTGCAGAATTAATTTAGATGGACGGCGATAGTGGGGCTTTCTTAAGATTGCTCGGAAAAAAGCTTTCCGAGAAAACGCGCCCCCAAATATGCCCTTCAACTAATAAGAACTCGACTTATGAATTATAAGTGACATAAGTCCAATAATAGTTCACTATGCTCAAATCGCTCAAGTTATATTTGATTGATTATAAATCTTAGAATATTTATTTCTCAAGTACTTATTGTATTAGTCATATAAAAGGGTAGTATTTACGAGTGGCACAAATATATGTCTCAGTCAGGTATCCAACTCGACCTGACCTATGTATGGCAAGCTAATCTACCCAATTACATAAATGGGTCAGGTTCAAGTTTGGATGTGTGGATACCTGATACCCAATTTAGAAATAATAAATATATATATTTATTATTATTATTATATAATAAAATAATTATTGATTAATTTATTTCTTATAATAATAATTTATAAAATTATAGTTTATATAACAATTTAATTAAAAAATAAAAGTTTTTATTTAATTAGGTATTTGTGTTTGTTCGTTTAAATACCCGAGTCGAGTTCAGATTGTATAATAGAGGTACTCGACTCAAGCGAGGTATAATGGACAAAAAGTTAGGGTCCCTAACCTGTTGACATTGCTAGTACTATTGCTCATGTGTTGACTGCACTAGGATACTTTAACACTTAAAGACATATTTGGGAATACTATTAATTGGTTTATAAATATATTGTACTGTCAAAATTTATAAGATATTTGATAAATAATTTTTAACTGTTATTAAAATTTAAAATAATTAGTAAATATATTAAATTATTTAAAATAATAATATAGTTTTATTATTAAAAATTAGAATATTTAAAATAATAATACTTAAAATTTTAATTAAATTCATGTAAATTATTTTTTAAAAAAATAAAAGCATTAAAACCATAGCTTTATCAATTTTTATTTTTTATTATTTTTTTTTGCTTTTGTTTTTTATTATCAAATATTTTTTTACTATTTTATGCTTAAAAGTTACTTAAATTAAGATCAAATGGGCTAAGTAGGTGTTTATGCTTTAGAACACAATGATTTCATAAACCATTTAATAGATTCATAATTTCTCTTGTGATACAAGCCATGCATGCTTTTAAATTTGCATCATATTTGTATATTCCTCCATGTGAAGATTCACTCTATGAAACTCGCATAAATACAGTTGCATCATTAAAAAAAGTCCTCATATTTATTGTTATTAAAATGAGTTTGTTGACTTTGAGTTTATTCGATTAGATGATATAAGTATATTTTTGATATATGTAAAATATCAAAAATATGTAATATAATTTTTTTAATAGGTATGTAATGAAATTTGTTAATTAGAAAGGATGAATATGTAATATTTCATTTTTTTTCTACTAATGCTGATAACATATACTTTATTCTAATTATGTATTTCTTCAACATTTTATTTATGCATGTGCACATCGACCATATCGATAAAAATATAGAAATGCAATGCGGGATGCGTAAAAAATGAAAATCAAGATCACGTGTTCGGCACATGCTTCTACCGACCTTTTACGAGAGAGTGGTTCCGAGTAGGGGTGAGCATTCGGTAAAAACCGAAACCGAATTTACCGAATTTCATTTACCGAAAGTTTTTATACCGAATTTTTAAAACCGAAACCGAACCGAATTTCCTAAAAACCAAAATTTTACCGAACCGAATTTACCGAATTTTTTCGGTAAATTACCAAAAATTTTAATTATTAAGGATTTAATTAATTATATGATTAGTAATTAGGTTATTAGGTATTAAATAATAGATTTTAGACTTTCAGTAACTAGTTATACTATAATAAAATTAAAATATAATATAATATATTTTATTTTTTAATATTTATTATATATAATATATATATTTTTTAATATATATATCGGTAAATTCGGTTTTTTACCGAACCGAAAAAAAATAACCGAACCGAAAACCGAAAATCGAATTTTACAAAACTTAATACTGAAACCGAAACCGAAATTTTTTTTACCGAACCGAATTTATCGAAATTTTCGGTAATCGGTAAAAACCGAATTAACCGAAACCGAATGCTCACCCCTAGTTCCGAGATCCGTCGCTCTCAGCTCTCCCCGCTACGGCCGCGCCGGCCTTCCTCTTCTCTCGCCTATTCGCTTTCCAGTTCTTCCACAGAGATGGCGAGGCGCGAGCCGGAAGCCATTCCTCTCTCCCGATTTGGCGTTCTCGTTACGCAGCTGGAGTCGATTGTCGCCTCCGCCCGTCAGCAACCCCCGGACACCCTCCTCTGCTTCGATCTCCTCTCCGAGCTTGTTGCCTCCATCGAAGACGAGACTAAGGTGGGTTTTCCCGTTTCTTTCACTTCCATTCTCCTTCCTCATATCTTCGTTCCCTAGGTCTTAGTTTTAACATTAATATGTTAATTAGTTTTAACATATTAATGTTGCGATGCGAAAATCTTAATTTAATTATAAAAAAAATAATATGAAAAATGAAAACTCACTAAAAATATACACATTAACCCTCTATTCCCTTAGAGGAAGAAAAACTGCAAGGAATGAAAAACTAAAAGATATTTAGGTAAATTGTTATACTAGTTAAATTTTTTTAAAAAAAAAATATTTTTTAAAAATAAAAATTAAAACAAAAACGATAGTAATAAATAATTTTAAAATAATAATAATAAATAATTTTAAATTTAATAATTTTATTAAAATAATAATTTTAAAAAAAATTCCATCAAAAAGCTACATAAATATAAGTGCATATATAAGACTCAAAAAAAAAAATTTATAGTCACAAAATAGCTTCCTCCAACTTTATCAACTAGCTACTTAGTCAAATAAAGTAACTTTCCTATAATATATTTTCTTTCTAACTATGTGATCAAATTGTTGTCCGCATTCATAAGATAACTTGAATTCACTATAATAAAAATTTTAAATCAAAAATTTATTGGCACATAATCAACATTAATAAAATACTAAAGCAAGAAAAACAAATATACCATTTTAATTATTCTCATGTACTTGTAACTTTGACTAGGAAGTATTTTATATTTAAAATAAAATTTAGCGGACTCAATTACGTATATTATGAGTGCCTTGAAAAAAAAGAAAACAATTAAAAAATAAATATACTTTTTTAAAAAGCATTACTCATGCTAAAAATACACTACATTGTGGCTGAAAAATATGGTAATGAGTGTAACAATGCATTTTAAATGCCATAAATTCATATAAAATTGAAAGATATAATAATGTGACTTCATAAATGAATTCAAAAATAAATAATTAAATAAACAATGGATATCTACTTGAAATGAAAACATCTTATCTTTACTTGAAATATTTTGTATATAGCTTAAAATTATTTTATAGAGGTGCGACTCAATTATTTTTTTCTAAATGCTAGAGTTCAAACGCAATGCATATGCACTATTAAAAATGCACAATGTAATGAAAAATAAGTGTTCTTATTCATTGATTCATTGGATGGTTTACGCTATTTTCTTGTGCTACGTGTGTCATGCAATGGTGGCATCCGATGCCTAATGAAAATTAAAGATGCAATGCCTTGTGTATCCTTGCTAATAGAGGATATTGAACGTTGCAAAAATTAAGTTGTATTCTACTATTCTAGTCGTTCACATGCAACCCCACTTAATAGAGATGTAAAATGCACTCCATTAAGGGAAAGATCAAAGAAGAAAGACTTTTCTCCTCTATTACATATTCGCTTGTGGATAGCCAAAAGTCATAGCATACTACCACTCTATTGTTGAGATTAATCGGGTTACTGCTCATCCTGACAACTTATTATGTAGGAAAAGGCACAATTAATGTATTTATGGTTTGATACTCTACCTCACAATCATGCTAATAACTTTGAATCGTTGATATAACATTAAAAAAAATAGACTGAATAGTTAATAAATAAGAGTTAGAATTCAATCTCTTGACCTTTGCTTTGAAGCCACGTTGAAATAACTTAGATTATAACTTATCCTAAAAGCTTAAGTTGTTAGGTGATAAACATTCAATATTGCAAGTGTACATAAATCAAGACTAGAAGTAGTTAAATTGGTGAGATGTTCGGCGGTGACAAAGCCGTATCAGCGTCATGCTGCATAATGTGATCCGCAAGTGCACGGATAAAATTGAAGTAATAAAAATATCGATCCCACAGGGGCTAATGATCAAGTACTAACTTATCTTAGGATCGTTAGCTAGATAGTTTGAAAAAGGGTTTAATTTTTGTAAAAGAGAAAATGAAAATACGAATGGGTTGCAATCAAATTATGAATAATCAGGACTTCGGGCTCACTACACTATGTTTCATGACTTGTTATAATTAAAATATCTTAAGAAAGATTTACTGTGTTGAAGGGGATTTATCTGCATGTACAGATTGCCCCCTCTCAGCAGTACAATCCGGTGTTTATTTGAATTAACCCCCTACTCTCGTGGTTGTTAACTCAAGATAAACCCAATGGGTTCTTGATAAATCTAAGAAATCCCTCAAGCCGATTCGAACTACTCTCATGTTCGAATCAACTTGTCCAAAAACTGTAGATCCGACGTCGCAATTCACTTCTCAGTACTTCTTGCGACGTCTCTAAACTTGCAAATTATGGGCAGTAATCAATATGTAATAAGCACAACAATAATTGAATCTAACACAAGTAAATTACTTCATAAAAAAGAAATCAATGATTAAGTCATGAAAACAAAGAGGGCTACGCCCTAGTCCTGAAGAAAAAGTTACACTAGCATGGTGTTCATATTCATGTTGTAAAAATCCATATTTTGATTACAAAATTGGCAAATAAAAATAGAAATCAATAAGGAGGATGTTATGATGCTCCCTAGTGAAGGTCGACGCCAATCGTCCGGCAAAATAGAGTTTTTCCAGTGAAGAAATGCCTCTTGCCGCCGTTCGCCCTAGATTTCGCCCCTTTGTCGATTTCGCATTAAATCCTTGCCAAAAGCTCCTGATAATTGCTCCTTATGTTTCTTAAATAGTTCCCCATCATCTAATTAGGGTTTTCCCAAAATTTGGCTCAAAAACGGATCCAATCGGATGAGAAATGGAGTCAAAACCGAAACTGGCGGACGAAATTACGGCTGTGAAATATTTCACGGCTGGCCGTGAAACACTCTGTTCAGTTCTTGAATTTTTACCTGATAGAATAACGGCCATGAAATATTTCACACCCAGCCGTGAACTTTCTATTTAATTATGGATTTACAGAATCACGGCCGTGAAATATTTCACACCCGGCCGTGAAACCTTTTGTGGATTTCTTATATGGCCTTGATGAAAATTACGAGTAGGGCTGTATTGTCTACATATCAAGACGAAGCTGCCCGTAAAATTTCATACAAATCGGAGTATGTTAATCAGATGAGAAATGGAGTCAAAACCGAAACTGGCGGATGAAATTACGGCTGTGAAATATTTCACGGCTGGCTGTGAAACACTCTGTTCAATTCTTGAATTTTTACCTGATAGAATAATGGCCATGAAATATTTCACACCCGGCCGTGAAACTTTCTATTTAATTCTGGATTTACAGAATCACGGCCGTGAAATATTTCACACCCGGCCGTGAAACCTTTTGTGGATTTCTGATATGGCCTTGATGAAAATTACGAGTAGGGCTGTAATTTCTTATGTGTTTAGAAAATACCGCCGTAAAAATTTTCATGGGAGGCCGTATTTTTCTAAACATACTCCGATTTGTATGAAATTTTATGGGCAGCTTCATCTTGATATGTAGAATTCATCTATGCATTTGGATTCACCGAAATCCATCAATTTGTAGGCGTTTTCACCTAAAATATGTCAAAAGTGAAGAAAGGTAAAGATTATGAACAAACAAAGGAATTTAAGCCAAAATAAGTAAAATCATAATAGAAGAGAGAGATAATTGATAGTAAAAGTATACTAAAAATACTATATAAATGCATGCCATCAATATATGTCATCGTTGCACATTGAAGTAGGTGAAATTTGGGGATAGAGGAGAGGAGCGTAGAATTAATGGAGAAAAAGAAAAGCTAAATATGGTGCACAAGGAAAACATTAGAAATATGAGATAGAGGACGTTCATAGCAAAGAAAAGTAGGGGAAACAAAACTAGAGAATGAAAATCAATGAAAACAAAACAAGAGAATGAAAACACTGCAACTACTTTTTGATGCTAAAATTCACCAGATATATGAGAAGACATCTTTGCTTCTAGCAATTCCTTCAATCTTTTGTTGGCTGAAGCAGCTTCTTCAGTCTTTCGTTGCAAGACCTTCAAGCATCCAAAATAAAATGGTAAATGGATTTTTGCTTTTAACATGAACAAAAAATACTTAGAAACGTGCATTATTACCAGTTTTTGTCTGTAATTCAAAGCAAATAGCTTGTGCATTACATATTCAATCCTCCGTCCCTCCTTTTTAAGCTAGTTAAAAATATTATTGGCTTTTATAAGCGTGAGCATTAAATAATAAAAAAAGACCAACTAGATAACAATATTTTCATAATTGAACATGAGATAATTGCCAAAATTAATCTTGAAAATAATATGTTATACAAATTGATCGACACAAAAATAAAGATATAGAAAAGGTAAAATACTATAAACAAAAAACAAGAAAATTTAGATAATGAAATAGTCCACAAGATATTTCTATCACCATTCAACAGAAAAGAAGTTCATGGAATGTTATAGAATTCAGATTAACAAAAATTGAAGAGAAGCAATTTAGTATTTGAGTCAATATCATGAATAGATTATAAAACATAAAGTAAAAATACTTACTAAACTTAGTTCTAAGATAAATTATGTTTGTTTAAAAAGTAACTACCAGAAAATTTACTAGTTACAAATTCATAAAAAGAAAACTGTTTTTCAAAAAAATTTCCAAACATAAAAAAGCTATAGTAACTAACTGCAATATGTGTTAGAGCTTGCACCCTTATTTTTCAAAACTTACTCTATGCAACTTATGATTAATTTCTATCATTATTTTACTATAGCACCAAAATACTTAGTTGCTTAAATCTTAATTTATTGTTTTCCTCCCCTTGCGCAAGATTGTCCTGCTCCTACTCGTCTTTTCTCCTTAAGTATTTTTTACTCTTATCTTTGACATGTGCAACAACTTCGATATGTGATCTACTCTCATCTTCATATATTTCAATTCTTCCAATTTCCATCTACCTAATCATCTCCCACAGTAGCTATCGTTAATCATCAGATTTGATTACATTACCGCAAACACTTTGCAATTGCTAGCTCATGGCAAGCTCTAATTTTCCACATTTTATAAAGTTTTTATGTCAACAACTTAAGTTTCAGTGCTACACATGACATAGTGACATTACATATTTTATTTTCTTGAGTTTTGGCACTGTATTTAGATGTGAAGACCGAAGCATACAAATGAGTGCCCAATGACAATGATAATAGTATAACCTGAAAAAATGATGATACCAATCACTTAAGATGGTTCTACAAAAAAGGGATCCAAGATGGCATGATTATACTCAACTACAAAATATTCAAAATTGTAGGCTATAATGAGTTGGGAAAGAAAAATGGAACACTAAAATTTTATTACAAGCGTGCCAAAGCCTTTTATACTATCAAAAGCACATGCATATGTGATGCCCCATGTGGGACCATGATGTATGCATGCAATTACTGTACAAGGAAAAAAAGTGTACAAATTCTAACATATTGAAGGTTAAAAGGTCAAGAATCAAGTCATAAACTTAATGAAAACACAAGTATTGGAAAATGCATTCATGAATTCAAATCAATAGCATCAATTTTTCAACAATATATCTCACCCTAGTCCAAGTTAATCCCACATATTCCTTCCAATAATCATCATTGTTCTAGAGAAGAGTTATTATGACCCATTTTGTTACAAGGGCACCAAAGCCTTTTATACTTACAAGATCTCTTGCTTATGCAATCCCATGTGGGACTTCGGTGTATGTATGCAATAGTTATACAAGGAAAATTAGTATCAAATTCTAACTAGGGATGGCAAGAAAGCTCATCCCCGCCCCGACCCGACCCGAAGTCAATGGGAAAAACTCGAGTTGACCGGGTCTCGGGTTGGGTTCGGGGAAAACCCGACAGGATAAAGTCGGGTCGGGGTCGGGTATGGGAATTCAAGTACCCGCCCCAAACCCGCCCCGATGATTAAAATGATAAATTTACCCCTTCTAAGTTATAATTTATGTACTAAATTTATAATAGTTTGATGTAAAAATGATTGTGTAGTTTATGTAAAATATTTTTTATTTATATATTATGAATATGGAATGAAAAATAATTTTAAAATATTATTTATAATATATACTTATTTTTTAGGCCAGTCGGGATCGGGTTTCCCCACAGGGTCGGGTGTGGGGTTGGGTTTTCTAAACTCGTCGGGTTCGGGGTCGAGGTCCGGGATGGGTTCGGGGAAGTCGGGGTCAGGTCGGGGATGGCAAAACCAGACCTGACCCGCCCCGTTGCCATTCCTAGTTCTAACATATTGGAAGATAAATTGTCAAGAATCAAGTCATAAATTTAGTGAAAACACAAGTAATGAAAAATCTAGCTCGATTGTTCAATTGTTCAAAATCGATCTCAATCTAGTATTCCAATCCAATTTCATATATTCCTTCGCAAACCTTAGAGAAAATAACATTCCTCAAAGGACTCATAAACATTACTATTCCAAAAAAGATTAATTATGACCTATCTAATGAAAATTCTAGCTCAACAACTTGACAAGCCTAAAATAATGTAGCACAGTTAACAATGTTTAAGCCTAATCAAATAATAGTGAGCTTATTAGGTCATAAACCATTATCATTCTTCTCTCACTTAAATGTGGGACTAAACATGACTATCACAATCTTCATTGCTTAATAATTGATGTCTTCATCAAGCACACAACTTAATTTGCTCTCTACATGTTACAGCTAGATCATCCACATAAAATTCACATGTTATGCAATACAATCCATAAAATGATATTTCTGGACAGTGACAACATTTAATGTGACAAAATGAGAGCACTACAGAGGGGTGAGCAAACGGGAGTTCGGGACCGGTACCGAACTCCCGGTCCTGAACTCCTGAAGTGTAAATTGTAGGTACCGGTACTGGTACCGAATTCTAATTCGGGAGTTTGGGACTAGTACTGAACTCCCGAAATTTATTTCAGAAAAATCCTGAACTCTCGAAATTTAGGGATTTAGCAAATTAAGGATTAGCCATAAGCCAATTAGCCAATTAGGGTTAAGGATAAGGGATTAGTAAAAATATAAAATAATTAATAATTAATATTTTTAATTAAATAATATATATATAGGTTCGGGATTTTTCCCGAATCAGATTTTAGGTACCGGTACCGGTAACGAAGTCCCGAATAGAATTTCGGTACCGGTAGCAAAGTACCGAAGTACCGGTACCGAAATACCAGATATCGTAAAATTTCGGTATGGTATTTCGGTATTGATACCGTATGCTCAGCCCTAGCACTACTACAATGCAACCTTCGTATTAAAAACCAATCTCTAATGTCTATAAGGATAGTATGTACTAATACTTGATCAACACCATATGCCTGCACACATAAATGCATACATGTGTGTGTGTCCATTGGTACCATGTAGATACAGACTGGTATTAATCGGTATGTATCAATTTAGCAGTGGACTAATAATACATACAAAATGGTATTTAAAACCATGAGCGCTAAGACTGGGTGTACTTTAAGCAAATAGAGTGTTTTGTCATTCAAGAAGTAAAAAAAATCTTCTTCAAAAATAATTGTAACAAACACAGCAGGGGCAGAAACACCAGAAGCACCTTTTTAAAATCCCAATCCACAAATCACCTGCAAAACTTCTTTTTCTGGTGAAGCCTTCCAGGATCTGAAATGTTCAAATTCCCACACATTCCTTCCAATAATCATCATTGTTCTAGAGAAGAGTTATTATGACCCATTTTGTTACAAGGGCACCAAAGCCTTTTATACTTACAAGATCTCTTGCTTATGCAATCCCATGTGGGACTTTGGTGTATGTATGTGATAGGCCCGCAAGTGTACGGTCTAATCGAAGTAGTAAATTATATCGTCCACAGAGACCAATTTGTCAAGTACCGGTAAATCCTTGAGTCGCAGTCTAGACAAATCAAGGGTTGATTTAAAACGATCGAAATAACTAACAATTAATAGGTAAATGCTAAGCAAGGAAAGTAACAAGCGGACAGATAAACGATCGGATTTCTGTTATGGGAGAATATCGGGGCGTCTGGTTTCACCGCTATGCCAATCCGCAAATGAAAGTAGTGACTTTGTGATATGCAAGGTTTGATAAGTTGAAGAGATCCATCAAATGGTACAAACCGCCCCCTTTCAGCAGCACGGTTCGGTGCATATGCAGATCTACCTCCTACTTTCGTGGCTTGTAAATTTATATAGGCCCATTGGGCGAGGGATGAATAGTTGTTCTCTCACGTGGGAGAAGGGCTACTCTCGTGCTCTTCTTCACGTGCCCAAGCATACGAGATCCGACGTCGGGATTGGGCTGTCGCTTTTTCTCCCAACGTCCAAAACATACAAACACCGATATCGAGATTGGGCTGTCGCTTTTTCTCTCGATATCGGAGATCAATAATATGCAATAAGAGTTGTAAGGAAATGACAAACACATATGCTAGGTCAACTAAATCAAACCAACATATCAAAATAATAAACTACTTCATGAATGCGTTTTAGGCATAGGGCTAAGCCCTAACCCCGATAGTACTTTAAGCTACAATCATCTTAGAGACATCATGAATATTCGACAACAAGCTCACACTCAAGAAATCCATTTGGAGGCTAGAAGTAACAATGAAAATGAAGGATTAAGGGATATCTTGACTCCCCTTTCCGAATAGATGAAGAGATCTTTACTAGGGGCTTCGAAGGGCTCCTCTTTTCCTTGAAATCGTGTTTTATCTTCTCCAGCTGCCCAAGTCACGTCCTCAGCCGTTTTCTCCCTTCACTTGGTTAGGGTTTGATATGGATTAAGGTCCCAAGGCTTCCCTTTTATCCCCCTATAGTCGTGATTAACATTTACCAAAGTACCCCTAAGATTTAGAGCCCACCGAGTTAGAGTCGAGCAGGTTTTCGTGACAGGCGGAACTTTTCCCAGGTTGGGAAAATCTTCTCAACCCGGCTGTGAAAGCTTCAGTTTCTTCAGAATTTCCTGAAAAGTTAGATAACACCAGATCTTGTGTAGATTCCGTGCATATGGAAGAATTTAAGTAAAAGTGATGATGCAAAAGCGACAATTTAACCGAAAAAATGTTTCATAGTATATGAAAATATTAAGCATAAATGCATCACATCAGTATGCAATAGTTATACAAGGAAAATTAGTATCAAGTTCTAACTAGGGATGGCAAGAAAGCCCATCCCCGCCCCGACCCGACCCGAAGTCAATGGGGAAAATCCGAGTTAACCGGGTCTCGAGTTGGGTTCGGGGAAAACCCGACGGGATAAAGTCGGGTCGGGGTCGGGTATGGGAATTCAAGTACCCGCCCCGATCATTAAAATGATAAATTTACCCCTTCTAAGTTATAATTTAGGTACTAAATTTATAATAGTTTGATGTAAAAATGATTGTGTAGTTTATGTAAAATATTTTTTATTTATATATTATGAATATGGAATGAAAAATAATTTTAAAATATTATTTATAATATATACTTATTTTTTAGGCCGGTCGGGATCGGGTTTCCCCGCAGGGTCGAGTGTGGGTTTGGGTTTTCTAAACTCGTCGGGTTCGGGGTCGGGGTCCGGGATGGGTTTGGGGAGTCGGGGTCGGGTCGGGGATGGAAAAACCCGACCCGACAACCCCCCGTTGTCATCCCTAGTTCTAACATATTGGAAGATAAATTGTCAAGAATCAAGTTATAAATTTAGTGAAAACACAAGTAATGAAAAAATCTAGCTTGATTGTTCAATTGTTCAAAATCGATCTCAATCTAGTATTCCAATCCAATTTCATATATTCCTTCGCAAACCTTAGAGAAAATAACATTCCTCAAAGGACTCATAAACATTACTATTCCAAAAAAGATTAATTATGACCTATCTAATGAAAATTCTAGCTCAACAACTTGACAAGTCTAAAATAATGTAGCACAATTAACAATGTTTAAGCCTAATCAAATAATAGTGAGCTTATTAGGTCATAAACCATTATCATTCTTCTCTCACTTAAATGTGGGACTAAACATGGCTATCACAATCTTCATTGCTTAATAATTGATGTCCTCATCAAGCACACAACTTAATTTGCTCTCTACATGTTACAGCTAGATCATCCACAGAAAATTCACTGTTATGCAATACAATCCATAAAATGATATTTCTGGACAATGACAACATTTAATGTGACAAAATGGGAGCACTACAGAGGGGTGAGCAAACGGGAGTTCGGGACCGGTACCGAACTCCCGGTCCCGAATTCCTGAAGCGTAAATTATAGGTACCGGTACCGGGTACCGAATTCTAATTCGGGAATTTGGGACTAGTACCGAACTCCCAAAATTTATTTTGGAAAAATCCTGAACTCCCAAAATTTAGGGATTTAGCAAATTAGGGATTAGCCGTAAGCCAATTAGCCGATTAGGGTTAAGGATAAGAGATTAGTAAAAATATATAATAATAAATAATTAATATTTTTAATTAAATAATATATATATAGGTTCGGGATTTTTCCCGAATCAGATTTTAGGTACCGGTACCGGTAACGAAGTCCCGAATAGAATTTCGGTACCGGTAGCAAAGTACCGAAGTACCGGTACCGAAATACTAGATACTGTAAAATTTCGATATGGTATTTCGGTACTGGTACCGTATGCTCAGCCCTAGCACTACTACAATGCTACCTTCGTATTCAAAACCAATCTCTAATGTCTATAAGGATAGTATGTACTAATACCTGATCAACACCATATGCCTGCACACATAAATGCATACATGTGTGTGTGTCCATTGGTACCATGTAGATACAGACTGGCATTAATCGGTATGTATTAGTTTAGCAGTGGACTAATAATACATATAAAATGGTATTTAAAACAATGAGCGCTAAGACTGGGTGTACTTTAAGCAAATAGAGTGTTTTGTCATTCAAGAAGAAAAAAAAAACTTCTTCAAAAATAATTGTAACAAACACAGCAGGGGCAGAAACACCAGAAGCATCCAAAGCCAAAAGTGACTACATCCCAATCCACAAATCACCTGCAAAACTTCTTTTTCTGGTGAAGCCTTCCAGGATCTAAAATGTTCAGATTCTCACCTCATTCTATGTTGCAATTGAACCTATTTATCCCACAGTCAATCAAAAGTAGCAATTAAATAATCAACAACTTAGATACATTGCCTATGAATATAAAATACAAACCTTATGAAACTTTATTCTCTGAATTTCCACTTGTAGCTTTTTAGCTGCTTCATCACTCTTCTGTTTTTGTCTCAATATTTGTGCTCTTTTGAAACATAAGTGAAACATAAGTGTTACTAAAATCTTATGTTAACAAACCTGAGCTTCAAGCATGTTCAGCTTTTGAAGATAATCAGCTTTTAGCTTTTGAGCACCCTCATCAAGAGTAGAGGACAAGTTTGAAAGGTTGAAACGAAGGTCTTCAATCTCTTTCTGCATTTTATCACGATGGTTTCAAAACCCTGCGGATAACTTCAAGGAAACTAATTTAAAACTTTTACGATCAGCGATTTCTTTTCTTGCTCTAGCTCCAGAAGCTTCTTTTCGTAGTGTTGCTTGAGAACTGTAGTATCAGTCCTTGTATATTGCTTCATTTCATACTTCAATTGCAAGAAACAAATATCTTATATGCAAAATAATTAACTTAAATAATTTCCAAAGTAAAAGCAATCAACAAAATCAGTTGTTACTAACAAAAGTATTCACACGATTAGTAAATTAGACTTAGACAAAAGATATCAAGACTGACAGCACTAGTAATTGTTAAGATCACGAATCCCTAGCAGCTTGAAATTTTGATTACAAGCAAGATAGAAGATGAAGGCACTAATATTTTTCATGCAAAACAATAGGCAATAAGAATATAATTTTTTCTTGCACAATTTTCATCACTGAAATTTTTTTTACATCTTTATTTAACATAAAATCGTTCTCCAAAAATTTTCATGCAGGCAACAAGCTTAAATTTTTCTCAAACATACTCGATCATGAAAATAGTGTATTGACAAAATACTAACGTATTAGATACTTCCTTTTGCACAAGTTTTCTGTCTAACTCCTTGAGCTCCTTATGAAGCAGTTCTTGTACCATGGAGTGCACCACCTCCATCTCCTATTCTTCTTCGGCCTCTTGTACCATGGAGTGCACCATCTCCATCTCCTATTCTTCTACGGCCTCAACTGCAGGATTTATCAATATAAAAACACGTGATACAGAAGTCAAAGTTAAATCTCCTAGCATGCTCCATTAATGCAACTTCGACAAAAGATTAGATGCAATGAGAATTGAATAACCAGTCAGTTGGGTAAGAGGAAATATAAATCAAACGTGAGCGGCAATCTAGAACATATTAAAATGGGAAAGTATGGTCACTTATCACTATATTCGATATAAAAAATATAAAAGATTTCTTTCATTATCAATTTATACCACCATTCATTTGAATATTTTTTAACATAAATATTATATATCATTGATGTTAGAAAAAATATATATTACAAGATAAAATGTATCGAAAGTTCTTTTATATGTTATCTTTTTTATTGACTATAAATGTCACTTGTTGATGCATAGTAAATCATATACAAAAAAACTTAATCAATGTGCAATTAATCATAAAATTATAAGATGTATTATTTAACCAAATGTGTTGTATTTTGAATTTTTTTTAACACAAATTTCTTTTAA
Organism: Costus lasius; assembly: GCA_027563935.2. Lineage (NCBI taxonomy): Eukaryota > Viridiplantae > Streptophyta > Magnoliopsida > Zingiberales > Costaceae > Costus > Costus lasius. Next base: position 98,326,269 of record CM050454.1, read on the forward strand.
AAGTTTGCTTTCACACCTTTAAAGTTCAACTATTTTTGATATTCTACATAATAAAATACTGCTAAAAATTATTTAAAATTCATTCTTTATGATTTTTTTACTTTAAAATTTTTATTGTTTTTAATATTTAACAATTTATAACAATATATTATTTTTTAACTATTATTAAAATATATTATCGGATATTTCCTAACTTATTTTGTCAATTTCAAAATATCCTTTAACATTGAGCCCATTTAGTTGTATTGAACTATTTTCAATTTAATTATCTAAACTATCAGATAAATAATATTTTTTTCAATTTTACCATAAAATAAAAATATAATAAGAGAAACTAGATAATCTGTTATGTGTGGAACATTGTGGGGTCAAAAAGTGTTACATTAAGAAATGTAATATGACCTTTATTAAATTCACCTTAAATTAATAAGGCTTTTTGTTTAATGGGTTCTGGCTTCCAATGAGCGCAAGCGATCATTGTTAATTACCCCTAAAATTAGGGAACCTTTGATTAAGAGATCTATACTATGAAATGACTTTATTGATGGACATTATGAAAATACATAATTTTGCATGATACATAAGCAAAGAAAGTAAAGAATCTTTGTCAATTTTGGGCAGCTTTGTATTTGTCAAATGTTTTAGTCTTACGATGGTTTATTAGGTGTTTCAATTTGGGATAATATCCGACCTCGGCAGCACAATGTCATATTGAGGAACTACGCCCCGATGATAATCATCGACGTACGCACCTCCCAAACAATATTCCATCATGATGCATTAAGGCATGCTGGATATTAGAATTTGGAAGATTATCCGGCCTCGACGGCATGTTGGATAATTTAATTTGGAAAATTATCCGGCCTTGCGGCGTATTGGATAATTTAAATTGAGGAAAATTATCCGGCCTTGCGGCTTGTTAGATAATTCAAATTTAAAAATATCTGGTCTTGCAACTTGTTGGATAATTTGATTTGGAAAATTACCCAGCCTTGCGGCGTGTTGGATAATTTAATTTGAAGCGTGTTGGATAATTTAATTTGGAGAATATCCGGTCTTGCGACTTTTTGGATATTTAAATTTAAAAAAATTACCTGGCCTTGCGGCTTGTTGGATAATTTGATTTGGAAAATATCCAGTCTTGCGACTTATTGGATATTTAAATTTGAGGAAATTATCCAGCCTTGAAGCGTGTTGGATAATTTAACTTGGGAAATTATCCGGCTTTGCGGCGTATTGGATAATTGTATTTAAAAAAATTATCCGGCCTTGCGGCGTATTGGATAATTTAAATTTGAAAAATTATCCGGCTTTGAGGCTTGTTGGATAATTTGAATTTGGGAAAATATCCGGCCTTACGGCTTGTTGAATATTTAAATTTGAGAAAATTATCCGGCCTCGCGGTTTATTGGATAATTTGAATTTGAAAAATATCCGGCCCTACGGCGTGTTAGATATGAGCATTTGGGTTTGACATGTAACTATTCCTTAATAATCTTATTTTATATCCCCTGGAGGATATAAAAATTTGTCTCCTTGAAAGCTGGGGAATTCGTCCGTGGAAATTTGTTTTGTTATGACAATGTTGCATACACAGTGTCATATTGAGGAGCTATGCCCCGATGACAAGTATCGACGTACGCATCTCCCAAACAATATTATACTATGATGCGCCAAAGTGCAATGACAATTTCTTATAGCATTTATTGGTTAGATTGATTGCTATGATATTGAATCTGGTCAATTAGGCTAAGTCGAGCATGAATCGGTGGCAAACCAAACCAACACTAAATCGGTGGCGCAAGTATTCTGTGATGATAAAAGTAGTCTGGGTATTAGTATTGATATGTGACAGTAGTAGCTATATCGGAGCCGCCGAATGTCATGATGAGGTTGAGCTTCACTGCAACTGCAGCAACGGTCTTAGGAGCTTTGGTGCATGAACCATATGAGTCTAGTTTTGGTGGTTCCGCTTCAGTCCATGATTTGGTTGGCACTACGATCGGCTCATTGTTCAGCCTCTTCCGCATGTCGATGGCAAACTGCAATTAAGTGTGAACATTCTCCAGTTCGGCTTTTAACTGGGCCACAAGAGTTATGCGATTTACTTCAGCTATCTTAAGCTTCTAGTGACAATTCGGCTAACATGTATATTGGCAGTTATATACTTTGCATGAAGACACGTTCAATATTCTTTTCTAATTTTCCTATGTGTCATATTGCACCTTTCATTTGTTCAAGTCAGATTCTTCATTGAAGTGTATGCAGAGAACATTACACAGTGTAGTTGCAATTTTTGCCGTCTGTCTATCTTTATTGAATGTCTATCTCTTCCTAAGATTCAGACAAAGCTTCTTGGCAGTTTTTTTTTAATTACAAAGCGGGAGAGGGTTCACTTCTCAGCATTAGATCCTTGAGGTAGTGTACATGAAAACCGAACTCTCCTTTTTGCTCCCATATATCAACCAATTGAAGGACGGCATCCATGAGCGCTGCTGGAAGGATCTTTCAAAATTCACCTACAAATTCAGTTCCAGTACGCTTACTGTTCTATAAGATGTCTTTGGCAAGGTGTAGAAGAGGGATCTTTTCCTTTTGTAAACAATGAAATTGCTTAATTTCAATGCATTGCTGAGTGATGTTGAGCTTGGATAGCTCATTAAAAACACTACTCATCGTAGAAGCTATCCATCTCTTTAAAAGAAATTTAGAAATTGCAAATGGATGTAAGTAACGCATCCATATTTGTTAAAAGATTGAGATGAGCTGCAATATAAGACATGCTGGTTGTAGACACATATAATACTTCTTGCCAGGAAGCATTGCGAGCAGCACAAGGCTCAAGCTGGACTTCAAGGCTGTTGAAAGATTTGGATTTGGAATGTAGCAAATGTATTGAGCTAGAATAAGGCTGCTTGGCTTGACTGGAAATTTTGGGCCAAAAGATTGTATAAGGCCCGCTGGATCAAGCCAAAATAGATACAATAAATTGAATCTGACATAATTGAAACGAAACAATCACATCTCTGGGAGATTTTTGGGAATGGCAGCTATGAACCGGGATGATGTAAAATTTGCAGTTGGCGGCAGAAGACAATCGGCTGGGGGGAGGACTGAAATTCGTGGTGCAAGTCTTTCTTTTTTTTTTATTTTGCGGAGACTTCCCCTGGATGGAGCCTTCTCTTCCTTCTTAATTTTTTTTTTTTGTGTTGGCTCCGAGTTTTTCCGCCGCTTCTTGCTCTCTTTCTTTTGTTTTTTTAGACCTCTTGAATGGAACCGCCACTTCTCTTATGCCGAGAGCTTCTTCCTCTTTTGTCGAATTTCCTTGCTTCCCCCCTTTGTAAACTCCTTTTTTTTTGCTGAGTGGTGCCCTCCGTGTGTCCCCGTTTTTTAGTCGCCTAGCTCTCCTTTTTAAAGCCTTCCAGCCATCAAATTTTAGACACGCAATATTTGTTTCTATTTCTGCTGCAAATCTCTCTTATTTTGCTTTGATTTTGATACTCTTACCCCAATTTGCTTGCGCATTCTTTTCTCTATTAGCATTAATCGTTTCCATTTCCAGCGCCTTCTTTTGTCCATTAGTATTAATTGTTTCCATTCCAGTTCCGCACTTATCCATGACTTGTTGTGGATTTCTTTTTTCTTTTACAGTGCACAAATTACAAGTCCAAATTTGGACCATTGATTTAGCTCTCCTCTCGTTTCCTCCAGCGCAGAATCTTACAGCTTAACTTGTTGAAGCTGCATCCAATTCTGTTATTTTTTAAGTCTTTCTCGGAAAGGACGCTCACACAAGCAATTTGAACCTATATTCAGTTTGTCAGTGTATCCTGGGGCAAACAGTTGTTTCACAAGTAACTGTTCGGTCAGAGGATTCATGGCTGACTTTCTTTTGCTCTAAGTACATTGTGAAAATAGGATGTGAGCGACTAATCAAAGAATACAAGAGAATTGAATAATACAACAATGTGAACACATTTGATAGATGAATGATATAGTTTATGGATGAATCAACAAAAAGGACCAACGACCAACGTTAATGTGTTGACTGTACAGCTAAAATCCTTTTAAAAGAACAATGCAAAAAACAGTTAGATATGAATAAAATTTTCTACCCTAAAAATGATTTATCTATATCTTAACCCACTTAAAGATTCAGACAGAAATCCTCTATTTATTTTCAAAATTCAATTATATGTTGACACTACAGTAAAAAGATTAATTCTTAACGTTTACATCATGTGTTGTTAAATTTTTGGGATTGAAACATTGTAACCACAAGTTAAAAATACAATGCAACATTCAAAAATTGGTAGACAATAAAGACATAGAAAATCCTTGCTAACCCTCAAAGGATTTGCTACATAATTAAGAAACCTCATGATGTTGACCGCATGAACCAAATATGACAACTTTAACGCACCCAGTAATACAATCATTTATAACATAACTCCATATGGGCCAATCAAAACCTTACTAAATTCAACAATGAATAGTAATTCTTTAGTCAACTAGTTAAGTTCAAGAAGGATTTGTGTTTATCATCCATAATATAAAGCACAATAAGTTGTGCCACCAAAAGATACATATATGTATCTGATGTGACACTAAAAAACAACAGAATGTGGCACTTGTCTACTTGCTAGGAAAGTATATACATCAGGGTCCCATAGTTATAGATTAAATTCCCAGTAGTAGGAGCACATTTCCATTTAACGAAAAAAACATGTACAGTTTTAACTTTTTTTTGGAGAAAGATTGATGTGGCTGTTTCTTTGAAATCTATATGGAAATATGAATGAATTGCACAATTATCATAAAGCCTCTGCTTTACCGTACAAGTCTGGAAAATATGGTATGGGCAAATACATAAATAGGTAATGCTTGGTTATAATGGCCTTTTGATGAAGTTCAACCACGAGTAGATAGTCATATATGTGAAATTTGGTATTCTCCTTTAAAAGGAATTGATGAAACCCAACCTCGATTGGCTATTGTCACGCCCCAATGAATCATTCTCCGACAAATTTAGGGACCTGTTTGGCCCCACTGTTAATAGCTTTATAACTGTGCTAAATTGTGTTGTGCTGCACTGTCAAAATTTATAAGATGTTCGGTTAATAGCTTTTTAACTGCTGTCAAAATTTAAAATAATAAATATATATATTATTTTAAATTATTTAAAATAATAATATATTTTATTTTTCTTTAGTATGAAAATTTTGAATTATTTAAAAATCACCCCCAGATGGATGGACAGACGGAGCAGGTGAATGCCCTCATGGAAGACTACCTCCATCATTTTGTGACTGCGAGTCAAAAGGATTGAGTGAAGTGGATTGATTCGGCACAGTTTGCCTACAATCTCGACAGATCATCGTCTACAGGGCACAACCCCTTTGAGCTAGTGTTAGAGAGACAGCCCCTAACCCCTGTTGATATCACGATAAGGACCTCCGAGGGGAGATGTCCTGCAGCTCAACGGGCAGCTCACGAGCGAGTGGAGTCACTCCAGGAGGCTAGGGACAGGCTCGAGCTGGTAGCTAGACGAATGCAACAATATGCAAATCGTCGACGTCGGGATGAAGAATTCGTCGTGGGCGACTTAGTGCTTCTCCGACTTACTCCGCAGATATGAAAGAAGATATCTACGAAGACAGCACATCGGGGCCTTATACAGAGATACGATGGACCTTTCGAGGTGTTGAGTCGGGGCCATTGCTGCCTCTGAGCAATGGCAAAGACTTTTCTCCCCCAAGTCTTCGTAGAAGAGAAGGCTGGTGAAGACTTTTTCTTTCAGCTGACCAGAGGCAGCAATGGCAAAGACTTTTTGCAGGGTATAGGAAGGAGAAGAAGGCGCAGAAGAGAGGAGATAAAAGACCCTTGGCTTCAAGGAAAAAGAGGATTCGCATGGGTAGAGAAGAGACTACTACACTTGGGAGAAGAAGGAGATAACCAAGGGCTGCGCACCTGCATCTATTGAAGACATTTGCTGCGTGAGCTCCTTAAGGCTAAATCTGTAAGGAAGATCTTAGACTTACACTAAATCTTGGTCTTACCTTTCAGGGGTTGAGACAGCCCCTAACCCCTGTTGATATCGCGATAAGGACCTCCAAGGGGAGATGTCCTGCAGCTCAACGGGCAGCTCATGAGCGAGTGGAGTCACTCCAGGAGGCTAAGGACAGCCTCGAGCTGGTAGCTAGACGAATGCAACAATATGCAAATCATCGACGTCGGGATGAAGAATTCGCCGTGGGCGACTTAGTGCTTCTCCGACTTACTCCGCATATATGAAAGAAGATATCTACGAAGACAGCACATCGAGGCCTTATACAGAGATACGATGGACCTTTCGAGGTGTTGAGTCGGGGCCATTGTTGTCTTCGTAGATATCTTCGTAGATACTTCATAGATTCAAAGCTTATCAAAGTTCAATCCTTAAGTGTTCAGTGTATAAGGAATCAAGTGACTAGGTGAATTGTTTAGCATGAAGGATACTCTCAATGTAGTGTGAGAGTATAAATCAATCATAAATTAGGTAAATGAATAAAAATCAATCATGAATGAGAAAATATCAATCAATGATTTTGAAAAATTTCAGCTAGACCCTTCCTTAGGATTTTGCATGTTCAGGCAATAATAATCAGTAAAGTTCAACCCTTATCAACAAAGTCATAATGAAAGCATATGAGAAAGGTATAGCATATCATAGAAGTACAATCATGAAAGTTCCTTGCAAAGCTGAAACATCGTCAAAGTAATTTGTAATGAAAACATCATGAAAGTGGAGCACATTAACGTTCAGCGGTAAAGAGGATTAAAGCTTGGCAGGTTTGGTACAACAGCACATAAGTAGCATCAGTTTATCACAGTGTAAAGTTTACCATAACAGTACATACACCATCACATCATAAAAGTATGAAAACTAATCACGATGACCACCATCAAAATGTATCGTGTAAATCTTCCCCAAAGCAAAATGGCGCATCGTCCTCGATGCAGCAGCATAGATATATATCAAAATAGATGGGGAAGACTTACTAAAGTGCAGTCCTACTCACTTTCAGGTTAAATAACATGGGCCGTAATATCTATACGATAGTGCCGTAAAACTTCTAAATCTTTCTCGACAAAAATTAGCCGTAATTACGGCACCGTGAAAATATTTACGGTACCAAATCGCTTACAGTACTGTCGTAAAAGATTCAAAAGTTTCTAGACGAAAACAGACTGAAATTATGGCCCGTAATTTGCATTATAATATTGCCGTATTTTGTGCAAAACTTGAAATTTTTTATTTTATTTTATTATTTGTTTGATGAAATAAAAAATCAACACAAAATTATGGCACATGAAAATAGTTACAGTACTACCATAATACACATCAAATTTCAAAAACTTTCTGGTAAAAAATCAGTCATAATTACGGCACGCAAGAAGTGCCAATTTAAAGGTCATTAGCTTGACCATTCAGCACTCAGATCTGATCGTGGTCCCTTGAGTCACCATTCTGATTTCTCTTTGCTCTGTTCACAACTTCTGAATACATAAGGCCCATTCAAGAAACAGTGTCCAACTTTGTCTAAGAATTTTCTTCCTTTGTTATGCAGCTTCAATCTTTCTTTTCTTTTCTGTCTCTTCTTCCTTTTCTTTTCTGAAATTAAATCATCTTTCTCCTGAAATTCTTTATTCACACACTCAAGAGAAGTGTCACTTTCAAAATTAGAAGGCTCCACAAATAACTTATGCAAATCACTAACAACATTATCTAATGTATTAATACTACAACATGATCCTGAATATGATGGTTTTTTCAATGAATCAGCTAATTCAAACTCAATTATGTTATCACTAATATTAAGTGCGAGTTTTCCTTTCTTAACATCAATAACTGCCCCTGCTGTGGCTAAAAATGGTCTACCAAGGATAATTGAGTTTTTAGAACTTTCCTCCATTTCTAACACTACAAAATCTGCTGGAATGAAATACTTACCTACATGGATTGGAACATTTTCTAAAATTCCAACATGATACTTTACCGATGAATCAGCGAGCTGCAAAGATATGGAAGTTGGTTTGAGCTCTCCCATGTCTAATTTTCTGCAAATAGATAAGGGCATTAGGCTTACACTGGCACCTAAATCACATAAGGCTCAGTCAAAAGTCATATTCCCAATTGAATAAGGAATAGAGAAACAACCTGGGTCCTTTAATTTTGGTGGCAACTTATTTTGGATGATGGCACTACATTCCTCAGTCAATGCCACAGTACCATAGTCCTCTATCTTTCTTTTATTTGATAAATTTTTTTTAAAAAAATTAGCATAAGTGGACATTTGAGATAAAGCATCAGTGAATGGAATGTTAATATAGAGCTTTTTCGAAACATCAAGAAACTTCCCAAATTGCTTATCTAACTTAGCTTGGACTAATCTTTGGGGAAAATGTATGGGTGGTCTATAAGGTGCAGGTGAACTAGGTCTAGGAATTTCAAGCTGACATGTTTCATCTCTTTTGGGTTCATCACCCTGGTGGGGTGGCAAATGTGTATGGGACTGCACATGTACAAGAGGTTCTTCTAAAACTGGTTCACTGCTCTGTTCAATCTCTAGCTCTTCCTCATCATCCTCAAATCTCCCTCTAGGTTCATCTAATTGTTTCCCACTCCTGGTAATTATAGTATTACAATGTTCCCTAGGGTTCAATTCAGGTTTAGCAGGCAATTTCCCTGGGGTCTATAAGAAGTACTGGCTTGTTGTGCTATTTGGTTTTCTAAAATCTTATTGTGTGCTTTTAAAGCTTCTACCTCAGAAGTAAGCTGTTTAATCTCTCCTTGAAAATCCCCGAAATCCCTACTCGGTTTCTCTAGTATAGATTCCAAACTAGAGTTCTGGGGCTGATTTTGATTTTGCTGCCTTTGTTGATATCCTCTATTCTCACCTTGTCCTCCTACATTATTGTTATTTCTCCAAGACAAATTTGGGTGATTCCTCCACCCAGGGTTATAAGAACTAGAATAAGGGTCATTATTATTTCTTTCTTGATTGTAACCTCCTATTGCATTAACTTGTTCTGAACCCTGATCAGCAATAACTTTACACTCCTCAGAATAATGTCCATGATTTCCACAAATATCATATACAACAGAAGATGAAACTATAGCAATTTGCATTTGAAAAGAATCGAATATATTGCATAAAGAATCTACCTTTTCAGCCAAAGTGTGCCAACTATCATTCTCATTCTTACCATGTGGAGGACGATATATCACTCCTCTCTCAGTGGTCCACTGGTTGTAGTTCAATGTCATCTCCTCTAGCAGAGTGAAAGCATCATCAATAGTCTTGTTCATGAGGGCTCCACCTGCAGTAGCATCAACAGTGAGATGGGTATTATAAAGCAAACTATTATAAAATGTATGAATTAAAACCCATTTTTCTAAGCCATGGTGAGGACACTTCCGTTGTAATTCATTGAAACGCTCCCATGCATCACTCAAAGACTCGTCATCCCGCTGTGTAAAGCTAGTCATCTGGTTTCTCAACTGGATTGTCATGTTGACTGGGAAATATTTCATCAAGAAGGCATTAGAAAGATGATCCCATGTAGAGAATGTACCAGTAGGTTGAGAGTGAAGCCAAGATCATGCTCGGTCCCTGAGAGAAAAAGAAAATAGTCTAAGTTTCAAGGCATCACTGGATACACCATTAATTTTAATTGTATCACAAAATTCAAAAAATAAAGCAAGATGTTGATTAGGATCTTCAAGTGGAAATCCTCCAAATTGATTATGCTGGATCATAGATACAAAAGCTGGCTTGATTTCAAAATTATTAGCCTCGATCGTCGGTCTAGCAATGCTAGAATGTATCTCCTGTGGATTTGGCGCTGCATAATCCCTAAGTGATCTTCTGTCTGCCATGATTACTTTTTTTTTCTTCTCCTCAAATCTGAGTTTACTGCGCAGTCTAAGAGTTTTGTTAATCTCAGGATCTAAAGGAACTAAAGGTCCTGATCTAAGGGTCCTGCGCATGCACAAGTAGAAAAATCAAATAAACTCAGAAAATACAGAAAATAATAGAAAACAGAATTAATCTCAGCTTCAAGAAAATTTCTAAAGAAAATAGCAAAATAGAAAATAAAACAAAGTCTAATCTAGCAATATTATCAATTTCTTCAATATTAACAAAAACCAAGGTCCTCGACAACGGCGCCAAAAACTTGTTGTGTCCGCAAGTGCACGAATACTTGAAGTAATACAAAGATATCGAACCACAGAGACCTCGTTTGTTAAGTATCGAATAATTAATTTTTCACTAGCTAAGCAATCGATTATGATGCAAGTAAATGATCGGAAAGTACACGAAAAGTCAGATAGAAAAGTTGGGTCTAAGGTTTCATCCACCTTAATTTCAATGACCGGATACAATTAAGTGCTTGTCAGTTTATCCTTGTTATGATAAAGATATAATTTACTTTATAAAGAAATCATCTCACTTTCGCGCAGACAATTTACAAAGAATCAATCCTCACTTTCGCACAGGATTTATTCAAAGCTAAAGATAAGTAAATCATTGACAAAGAGATTTAAGATTACTTTCATGCATCCAATCTCTATGTCAAACATCTCAAGTGAAAACTAAATGCTTTCATACTTTAGTTTCTCAGGTTCTACTTAAGGGTTTCCAATGATCCAATACTTAATTTCTTATGATATCTTCATGTTTAATTCATTAATTCTTCCTAGATCAGATTATCAACAAGTCAATAAACTTCTAAGATCTAGAAATAAGAACAAACCTAATTTCTTACGACGAGTTCCTACATCTCAATTTTAGGATTCCAAGTTTTATAAGTCACTTTTCAGTCCATATCACAAAAACTCCAATACATGTTGATAATATGAAACTAGAAAAGATTAAAGACAATTTGTCACTTAAGAAGAATTATCATAACAAAAATATCATGACGAAATAAAGATCATCTAGTCATTATGAAATTAAGAGGACTACACCCCATGTCCCAAAAGATGTTTAAGCTAGCATGAAGAAGAAATTACAATATGTCATAGTTTAAAATGATCATAAATTGAAAAGAAGAGAAATTTTACTAAACACGGGGTTGTAATGAAAGAACTCGATTTCTCTTTGAATCGTGAATCAAAATTAGGGCTTTTGGTTCAATGATGACCGCCTCTTCATATAGAGTATTTTTCTTCTTACGGTTCTTGAATTGGTAGTCTAAATCGTCCGCAATCATCCGCGCAAAAATCAGGCTACAGTAATACCGGAAAAATCGGGTGTCTGGATCAAAATTACGGCCGTAATTTTCATTATGGCAGTGCCGTAATATCTTCCAAAAAGAAATACAGGTCGTAATGAAAACCACGACAGTGTTGTATAAGTGCAAATCTTTCTGGAAAGAAATCTCCTGAAATTATGGCCCATGATAAGAATTATGGTAGTGCCGTATTCTTCTCTGGACAGAAATTTACTGAAATTATGGCCCGTAAAATATATTACGGAAGTGTCATGGTTTATTATGTAGGTTCAGTAAAACCATGGTACCGTAATATTCATTATGGCCCTGCCGTAATTTCGTCTGAAGCTCCGATTTGCGTGAATTTTGACATGTAATCTTCTCTGGATGATGGGAATTCGTCTATGCACTTGAATTGCTCGAAAACACCTTAAAATGATGCCTTTTTACCTGAAAATGATCAAACAGAAAAGGTGTAGATTCTGTAATATTTGATAAATAAGGCATAAAAATAAGCAAATGAGCATGAATATGACACAAAAGACCTATCAAATGACATAAAATATACTATGAATTTTCGTGTCATCAAGTTCAGAGAGTTCGGATCGCACCAAGTTTCGCCAGACAGAGTCCTCCATTCATTTCCACTGCCGTTCATCTCCTTAGTTCCTCCACTATATCCCCTCTCTCGTCGTCAATTCTAGCCTATATCTCCTCAATGAGTTCCTCCTCTTCTTATAGGCAGGAGCTCGACGCATCGCCCCCTGACACGTCCCGCAAGTGCACAGTTATGTCAAAGTAATATAAAAGATGTCGAATCCCACAGTGAACAAGGTTAAGTACCAGAAAATCTAAGTCTCGATAGCTAAGCGAACAAAAATAGGGTTTTTACGAATTTCAATCGTAAACGAGAAACTAGAGCAACGACTAGAGAGAATATATACGAGAGAGATCAGGGCTTTGGTATCCACCACGCTGACGACCTTAATTGTGATTAAAAGGATCAATTACATGGATTCAAGGTTTTTGCATAAGGAACCTATCCCTTAGGTACAAGGTGCCCCCTCTCGGTGGTACACCTCGGTGTTTGTCTAGAACGATCTCCTACTCTCGCGGTGGATCGTTCTAAACAAACCCTATGCGTTTTATGGAAGGGTATGAAATCCTCGAGTGAATACCAAGCACTCTCGTGTCATGGATTCACAAGTTTTACTAAGAAGATCCACCATCACGATCCTCCTCTTGGTATGATTCGTACCGGCTAACACATGAAAATACGTGGCCAAGGTAAAATCATGAAATCAGCATAGCAAAGTAAAATATTCCAATACAAAAATCCAAATAACTGTTTGTAATAAGAGTTTGTGATTGCAATCGTCAGCGGGCTTCAACCGAGCCCCGAAAAGAGTTTTACGCTACGATGTTCATGGTATCACTAAAAAATCTCTCTATGAAGATATGAAAGTTACAAGAAAACATTTCTAAGAGGGAGGAGATGTTGAACCGAAGCCAAACTCGAAGAATCATGGTGCTCCGATGAAGAAATCTCTCCAAATCACCTAGAAATGCCTTGTCATCTTCGTCCGTTCGCCCTAGCTGCCTTCACGCTGATTTCTCGATAATTAGGGTATAAAAATTGGGGCTTTTATATCCTTTGTGTTCTCCTTCGAATAAGCTTTCCAGAAAGTCCTCCCTTACTAAATTTGGACATCAATCGGGTTAGAAATCAAAGAAGATCCGATTAGGAGTCTGATGCTCGTACGCCGCAGTCGGAATCACGGGTGAACCCCATGGGGTTCACCAACCAGTGAAGCGCTCTGCACAGTTTCGTCAAGAAAGAAGCACCGGTGAACCCCGCCGGGTTCACCTGCCAATGAAGTCTAATGTGTATTTTGCATGAGATGCCTCAGAGAGAATTACAGGGTTCACGGGGTTCACCAGGTGGTGAAATCTTCTGTGAACTTTCGGACCTCTGGTAAAAATATCGGTGAACCCCGTGGGGTTCACCTAGCCGTATTTTTATAAACTGACTCCGATTGAGCCTAAATTTGACAGACAGCTTCGTCTTCTCATGAGGAATCACCCCATGGGCACAGAATCATCAAAAGACTTCAAAATTTGGTGATTTTGCCTGAAATTGTACAAATACAAAGAAAGGTGAAGATTCCAAAGCTTTTAAGCAAATAAGTCTTAAAAGAGTATAAAAATATCAAAATAGGCCTAGATTCATTATGGAATAATAATGAAAATTGCTACTAAAATGCAAGGCATCACCTCCTAGTCTTTTGCACACGACCGTCGACACATGTCATTGTCCCTCAGCTCCGACAAGCGTATGCTCAAGATGTGTCCTCCTAGATATCGAATCCCATTGTTCAGATCTTGCCGGTGCATCTGGTTCGAGCTAAGATCTGCCTCGAGACCTCTTGTCAACTCATCGAATGCCATGCGGTGTTGTCGGCGCACCAATCTGCAAAACCAGCAGTTGTCGCCTTGTCTCTTTACCGAGGTTGCGTGCGGCTAGAACTCGCGCCCGCCGTCCATGCTCCACGTGGCCGTACCGCACCTATCAACCCACTGCAACGGTTCCACGTGGCTCTTCCGCATGCTTTTGCTGATGCAGGCTGTCGGAGGGGACGGGATGTCGCAGGCAAGCGAATCACTTCCTTGCGATCTCTTCATGTCCCATTGCCGCCTGCCGCTTCGCCTTCGTCTAGTCGCCATCGCCGCTGCACGCGCCGCCGTCTCGTCTGCCAAGAATCAACACATGTCGTTGATTTGTTTGATGAACGGAAGCTCTGTTGGTTCGCCCGAGGTCTCCGGCTATCGGCAAAGGCTGGTGTCGTCGCCTTCGTCTGAGGCGTCGGTCGAGGCAAATTTTAGCCCAAATCCCTTTCATTTGGTTTTATGGGCCAATTTTAACCATTGGTCAAAGCCTAATTTGGTTGGGCTAAGTTAATTTGGGCTTGGCCTAACATTCTCCCCCTTCTGAGTTGTTTGTCGTCCTCGACGAATATAGAGCTACCTTTAATTTGAAATCGTAATTTCAACCATATTGTAGGAGAGGGTTAGACATGATTCGCAATTGGAATTAATCACCCGTATCTTCTGCCTTTGTCTTTAGGTAATTTATTTATGTCTAATTTGGTTGCGTCTAAGTCTCATCTTCTACGTAGGTGTCCCATACCACCTCCATAAAAGAGTAACTCAGCTCGCACCAAGCTTTTTCATCCCTAAGCCTTCCCCTCATAAAGGCATCCCCTTATGATGAGAAACTTAGCTTAGACGGTGTACAAGGAAAACTACTTGTTGTCCTAAGTTCTCTTTACATAAAGGCATCCCCTTATATAAAGTCAACTTAGTCGAACTAACGAAGAAGGATCTCTTTTGTTTTAATTGGACATCTTCCTCTCTTCTTATCCCCAAATAGCAGTTTTAGAGTCTGCTAACTCTCCACATTTATTCCTCAAATAGTAGTTTTAAAGTCTGTTAACTGTTCCTCAAATAACAGTTTTTAAGTCTGCTAACTTTTTCCACATTTATCCAATAAATTTCTATCAAGCCAAAATATAATGAAAAAGGAAATTGCATAGATAGATAAAGTCTTGGTGATGCATCAGTGCATTCACCCAAATAGTTATACCCACATTAGGGGTTTACAAAACATAGTCAAAAATTGTTTCAAAATATCGAACTAAGTCTGTTATAACAATTCCACAAAAACCCAATCACGGCAGTCTCGGAGTGGTGGTCACCAGATCCTTGGCTCCGTCTTCTCCCTTATCCCGTCGGCAATAATGGCATCAAGATAGTTGTGTTTGGGGCAGTTCCTCATAAAGTGGGGACCCCCGCAAATAAAGTATGCTGGCGTAGCTGCTGGCTTCGATGATTGTGCAGCCAATCTCGGGGCCCTGATTTCTTTATCTTTTGGGGCCTTGAAATTCAGCTTCCTCGCTGCTAAGGGTAACTTCCCCCTCAAGAAGGGAGTCGCACGACTGCGGTTTGGAGCTGCTGGAACCACATCATCCGGTGCCCAGAGCTCTACCATTTCATCCGCGACCAGGGTAGCCTCCTTTAGAGTCATCACTTTTTGTCGGCGTAGCTCAGTTTGTGCCCAATGTTGCAGTCCTGCCTGGAAGTGGTAGAGTCTGTCCTATTTAGCATATCGTCAATTTCGAGCATCAGGGCCATGTACTTCTTCACATACTCGCGTATATTCCCCGTATGCTTTAGCTTGAACAGGATCTCCCGTGCCGCCCACAATGAGTTTTCTGGCATGAACTACTTCTTTAGTTTTGCTTTAAACTGCTCCCACGAGAGTTGTTGAGTTTAGTGTTCCCCTAGAAGAGTTGGTGCTGCTTGCGTTTGCCACCACAATTTGGCGTCGCCGGATAGGTACCTGCGCATACTAGAGCTTGATCCTCTGCGGAGATCTGGGCCGATTGGAAATACATTTCCATGTCCCATAGGAAGTTTTCTAATTCCTTAGCGCTCCAGACCCCCGCAAAGGATCCGGGCTCTGGGACTTTCCAGCGTGGTGCAACCCCCGTGTTTGTTTCGGCCGCCCGACGTTGTGAAGCAACCTCTTGCTTCAACTTGGCCAACTCCATTTTACAAACTTCCATGTCCCCCAAAATATTGTCCACTTAAGTCTGCAGCTCAGTGGTGGAAGTCATGAGGCTCTTCAGTATCTCCACCTAGGTCTCCTTGGAGAGAGCAGCGAGATCACCTACAGCTACCTTAAGCTGTGCAATCCTGCCCGCATTTGAAAGCACCATTTTCTTTTCTCTTTTTAGCAGATTTTTAGCAGTTTTGTAGTTTGGACCATCAATTATATATATTAAAAATATTTATTTTTTATTATTTTGAGCCGAGGAGCATCGATTTCCTCGGCTCGTGATTCCAGTCGTCCGATTTATTCCCTAGTCCACTCTAGTCTCCGTCTCGGGCCTCTCGGCATCTCCAATCTCCACCCAAAATCTCCAAATTGAACACTTGAGCCAGAAGGGCGTGAAGATTTTATTAAATAATGTCATTTCTGTAAACGTATAAAGTGAGTCAATTTCTCAGCCAGGGGGAGTCTTCCAGTATGAGCACTAGTCAAATGATGTAAGGAGTGCACAGAAAGGACAGATATCTCAGCAATCTCAGATGAAAACTCAATTAAGAAAGTCACTTAGAGGAAGAAAACCTTCAAGGCAATATGACAATAGTTTTGTCATAATTAGAGATGGAAGAAATCTAGAGTGCTATCGAGTGAAAAAGGTTGTGACAAAAGAGAAGATTGAGGTTTGTAAGAAGATAACCGGCTTGGTCATCCCTGCATGATGCAAGAGGGGGAGATTGTTATATGTGGGTCCTACATCATACAGGGACCCACTTGCAAATAGAAGAAGGGAGTGGACTTTATTGTAAAAGTTTTTTTAAACTAAATTGATATCCATGTGAATGTGCGCAATTGAGGTTGGATTGAGAAGGAAATTGGGATTTGCTCTCGATTTTGATGAGAGCAGCAGTAGGAGAGAGAAAATAAGAGAGAAATTTTGGCTGAACTTCTGGGCGTGATCTTAGAGTCATCCACCATCTGATCGGTGCAAGAATTTACAGAGATGCTCCTAGGGTAATTCTTTATCTATCCAACAGTCAGTTTTTTTATTCATCTCTTCGTTTGTCTGAATTAATTCAGAGAGTAATTTCAAGATTTGTTTTTCCCTTGAGTTGAATATCATCTGTTTGATGAAATTCTTGACTGAGAAGAGGCTTTGTATTATTCTTTTATAGTGGAAATTTGGTGGCTCTCTCTCGTAGTTTTTTTACCTTATTGTCTAGGGATTTTTTCACGTTAAATCTTGGTGTTCATATTTTCTGAATTGATTGTTATGGTTTCATTATGTGATTGCACAAGTGAGATTTAGGAATTTTTTTATTGTGAATGTAGACTTACGCCAAACCATGTAAATTTATATGCACTTTTATATTTTATGATGCCAAAATTAATCTATTATAAGATGTAATTTCTATCATAATTTATTAATTGCAATACTTACATTATAATAATTTATATTAGAGCTTGGTTGAGATTTGTCATGACATTCATAAGATTTGATATTGAGAATTATGATCGCAACATGAGATTTTCATTATGACAAGTTAAGATGCATGTATTATTTATAAAAAGTGGTTTACAAAAAGCAAATTATCAGTCTCTATGACAAGGAAGAAAATAAGAATTAGATAATAAAGCTTTGTGTGTCATTTAGTTATGCTTGTCAAATGAGGTTCTATAAGAAGTTGTACATTTGTAAGTTGTTATATCCTTATGGAAAAAGCTTGAATCATTGTATATAACTAAAAATTTCAATGGTAAGCTTGTTTGTGAAGCATTGGATACACATGCTTAATATGATAAAAAGAATATCACTAAAGGCACATCTTGATGAAAAAGTAAAAGAAACTTTATTTTTAGAAAATTTATAGACAAAAAAATTGTGAGTAGTGGTGCAATTAATCTTTCAACAAGTTTAATGGTAAGAAACAAATCTTCTAATAAGGATTTGTCCAGACACAAGAATCTAACTTGTAATTACCATAAGAAGAAAGGGTAGGGCATATCAAGGTTGATCATTTCAAATTGAAAAATAAAAATAGCATAATTATCATAAAAACTTATCAAAGATAGTTGAAGCTAACATTGTTGAGGATGAGATTCAATGTAAGGTTGATCATTTCAAATTGAAAAATAAAAATAGCATAATTATCATAAAAACTTATCAAAGATAGTTGAAGCTAACATTGTTGAGGATGAGATTCAATGTAAAGTTCTCACAACTACTGAAGATAAGACCAAGCTTACACAAGGATGATTTTTAGATTTTATTTGGATATTTCGTATATCTCTTAATAGAGATTGGTTTCCTACTTATGCGTTTGTTAGTAGTGGATTTGTATTAGTGGGCAATAATAATCCTTGTAATTTTGTTGGTATTGGTTTGATAAAAATCAAAATACATAATGGAGTAATCAGAACCATACTAGATTTTAGTATTTGACTGATTATAAATTTTACAATATTTATTTCTCAAGTACTTATTGTATTAGTCATATAAAAGGGTATTACTTATGAGTGGCAAAACTACACAACTCAGTCGGGTATCCAACTCGACCTAACCTGTTTAAAGTGGGCTTGTATACTCAATGACTTAAATGAGTCGGGTTCAAGTTTGGATGTGTGGATACCTGATACCCAATTTAAAAATAGTAAATATATAGTTATTATTAAAAATATATACATAATAAAATAATTATTGATTAATATATCTCTTATAATAATAATTTATAAAATTATATTTTATATACTAATTTAAATTTTAAAAATAAAAAATAAAAGT
This sequence comes from Costus lasius, assembly GCA_027563935.2. NCBI lineage: Eukaryota > Viridiplantae > Streptophyta > Magnoliopsida > Zingiberales > Costaceae > Costus > Costus lasius. The sequence goes on from CM050454.1 coordinate 98,344,916, forward strand.
TTTTATTTAATCAAATACTGGTGGGTATCTGTTTAAATACCCGAGTCAAGTTTAGATTGCATAATAGGGGTACTCGACTTGGGTCAAATCAGATTCGGCTAGTGGACAAAAAGTCACGCTTTCCAACTTGTTGCCATTGCTAGTACTAGTGCTTGTAGGTTGACTGCACTAGGATAATTTAATGCTTAATAGCCTGTTTTGCTCCACTCTTAATTAATTCATAACTATGTTATACTGTCTAAAATTTATATCATATTTGATAAATAATTTTTTAACTACAGTCAACATTTAAAATAATAAATAAATATACTACTTTAAATTATTTAAAATAATAATATATTTTTTATTATTAGAATTATTTAAAATAATAATACTTAAAATTTTAACTAAATTCATGCAAATTATTTTTTTTAAAAAATAGAAGCATCAAATTATAGCTTTATCAACTTTAATTTATTTATTTTAGTTTTTTCTTTTTATTACCAAATATTTTTTTACTATATTTTACTTAAATTCAGCTTACAAGCCCCCCAAACAAACAAAATAGGTGTTCATGCTATACAACATAACGATTTCATAAACTATTTATTACATTCATAATTTCCTTTGTGATACAAGCCATGCATGCTTTTACATTTGTAATCATATTTGTATATTCCTCCATTTGATTCATTAGGCTATAATTTGTTGAATAGAATCCACGGTGAAAAGTATGGAAAATACAATGAATCTAGATGATTTTCTATTTAGATTCATTTGAAAAGTGCAAAAAAGGGAAAAAACGGAAAGCTCATTCACGTGCAATGCACACATTTCTTCCCTATGCTTCCCCGTGACAATTGGGGAGGAAGCGACGACGACGGTGTTGCGGCTGGGCGAGGGTGGACAAGGCGACGACGCTGCGACTGAGCGATGGTGGAGGCGAGCGACGTGTTCTCCTTTCTCTGAGTGGTGAAGGCGAGCGGGTGATAAGGCAGCATGCGCGTGGGAGGAAGTGTTTGCCAAGGCGAGGGTGAGGGAGGAGGAGCCCATGGCGAAGGCGAGGGTGAAGGGCGAAGGAGCGAGTGGTGGAGGTAGAGGAGAGGGCAAAGGGTGAAGGAGAAGGTAAAGGAGGTCGTGGGGGGCGGCGAAGGAGAAGCTAGCAATGGTGAAGGACAACGTCGTGGGTGGCGTGGACGGTGACGGTGATAGCAGGAGAGCAGTAGAGACGCGGGGAAGAAAGCCAACAACGCATGCTTTTTTCGTCGAGTTTTCCACCCGTATGGGGCAGGAAAAAAAGCAAGAGAAAAAACATAGTTTTTCCTTTCACTTTTTTTTTTCTATCTATATTCCCCTCCAAAGTAACAATGGAAAAAATAACTTTTCGTTTTTTTCCTTTCGCTTTTCCCTCCAGAGGAATAGGATGTAAAAAACGTCTTCATATTTATTGTTATTAAAATGAGTTTGTTGACTTTGAGTTTATTCGATTGGATGAGATAAGTATATTTTTGATATATGTAAAATATGTAATATCATTTTTTATAGTTATATAATAAAATTTGTTAATTAAAAAGGACGAATGTGTAATATTTTCATACTGATGCTGATAACATATATTTTATTCTAATAATTATGTATTTCTTCAACATTTTATTTATGCATGTGCACATCGACCGTATCGGTAAAAATACAGAAATGCAAATCGGGATGTGTAAAAAAGAAAATCAAGATCACGTGTTCGGCTTTACGAGAGGTGGTTCCGAGATCCGTCGCTCTCAGCTCTCCCCGCTGCGGCCGCGCCGGCCTTCCTCTTCTCTCGTCTATTCGCTTTCCAGTTCTTCCACAGAGATGGCGAGGCGCGATCCGGAAGCCATTCCTCTCTCCCGATTTGGCGTTCTCGTTGCGCAGCTGGAGTCGATTGTCGCCTCCGCTCGTCAGCAACCCCCGGACGCCCTCCTCTGCTTCGATCTCCTCTCCGAGCTTGTTGCCTCCATCGAAGACGAGACTAAGGTGGGTTTTCCCGTTTCTTTCACTTCCATTCTCCTTCCTCACATCTTCGTTCCCTAGGTCTTCACCGGCATTCGTGTTTGGATCTATGCCCTTTGCTGACGTCATTATTCCCATTTACGTTGTTCATAGTATTTGTCGGTCTTTAAAGCACTTCAAACTTCCTTTCTTCAATTTCTGCCCACTCGAATTGTTTCCTCTAAGCTACTGTGTCGAATTTGTTTGAAGCAAATTTTCTCGTGCTTTCCAAGGTGCTATTTTATAGGATTGGGTGAAAGCAAATCGTTTACGATAAGTAGTACTGTTACATTATGTTATTAAAGAATCTGGGATAAAAATCTCAACTAAAAAAAACTGATATTTGGCATCATGAAAAACATTGTTAGCATGTAGCTTATTTGGTATCATGAAGGGGTTATCATTGATTCTGAGTGTGAGAATAAATATGTACACGCCATTAGGTCATTTCCAACCGCCTTGTTGGGAACTTGTACGTTAGTTTGGTCCTTCGTTTACACACATTTTGAGTTGATGATAAAGGAGTACAATTTTTGTTCCAAGGTATAGTACTAATTTGCTAAGAAATCTACTCAGTATCTCCAATTATTTTCAACTTCCGCTAATATTTGTTAACGTTGAAAAACCTTGTATGCTTCTTCACCTGCACCTGTGTGCATTACGAGAATTTTGAAGTGTTGAGTATTGAATTAGTAAACCCTTAATCATACAGGTACAGTGTAATGATATATATATATACAGACTCATAACCCTAACGGGTTAAAGGGTAACGGATTCTAATACTCCCCCTCAAGCTGGAGCATGTAGATCTGTCATGCCCAGCTTGTTACATAAAGAGGAAAACTTTCCCAATCCCAAAGACTTCGTAAAGACATCAGCTAATTCATCTTCAGACTTAACATGAGGAAGGTTGATAAGATTGTGGGTGACTGCATCACGAATGAAGTGATAGTTAACTTCAATATGCTTTGTCCTTTCATGAAACACAGGATTATTAACAATAAAAATTGCGGTTTGATTATTACAAAACATAGGCATTGGCCCTTCCCCTTTTATTCCAAGATCACATAAAAAGTTCTTTAGCCATAATAGTTCACAGGCGGTTTATGCCATGGCTCTGTATTCTGCCTCACAGCTTGATCTAGAGACCACGTTTTGTTTCTTGCTTTTCCAGGTGACTAGGTTGCCCCCGACAAAGGTACAATATCCGGTGGTCGAACGTCTGTCATCAGTATTGCCTGTATAGTCAGCATCTGCATAAGCTTCAACTCTTGTGTGTCCATTTTTCTTATATAGAATGCCTTTCCCCGGCGCACGTTTAATATATTGGAGTATCCTCATTGCAGCTTCCCAATGTACCTTCCTTGGCCTTTCCATGAACTGACTAACTACACCAACACTATGAGAGATGTCAGGCCTAGTGACAGTCAAATAGATTAGCTTACCGACAAGGCGACGGTAACTCGTGGCATCAACAAAATCAGAGTCCATTGTACTAGAGTACTTTTGGTTCTGTATTGAGGGAGTTTCAGCAGGTTTACACTCACTCATTCCAGTTTCTTCAAGCAGGTCAAGAGCATACTTTCTTTGTGAGAGATAGATGCTTGGTCCATTATAGGCGAACTCAATGCCTAGAAAATATTTAGGTCTGCCCATATCTTTAAGAGCCAATTGAGAGTGTAAATAGACTTTCGATTCTAGAATGGCTTTGGAGTCACTCCCAGTTAAGAGAATATCATCAACATATACAGCAAGGATCACCAGACCTGTAGCAGTATGCTTAACAAAGATGGAATGATCAGCCTTGCACCCACGAAAATCGATGACCGAAATAATCTGAGAGAATTTATGAAACTAGGCTAGTGGACTTTGTTTCAGACCGTAGATGACCTTATGCAACTTACAGACCAACTCCCCCTGAGCAACATAACCAGGAGGTTGCTCCATGTATACATCCTCAGTAAGATCACCATAGAGAAAGACATTGCGCACAACCAAGATTAAGAGCTAGAGAAATAAGAACCCGAACCGAATTAAGACGAGCAACCGGAGAAAAGGTCTCAAAGAAGTCAAGGCCAAAGGTTTGAGTGAATCCTTTAGCAACGAGACGGGCTTTGTAGCGATCAATAGAACCATCCGGAGCATATTTGATAGTGTACACCCATTTGCAAGCGACCGGATGGGCGCCCGGAGGTGGAGAGACTAGGGACCACGTCCGACGAGTGCGAAGGGCATCCATCTCAGCCTCCATAACAGCACACTACTCAGGGACCAGCCGTGCCTCCTCATAAGACCTGGGAAGTACAGGAGAAGAAAGAGCAACCAAAAAGGCACGATGCAAGGGAGAGAACCGGTGATAGGAAACATAATGGTTAAGGGGATAGGCAGTGGTGTGGCGCTTACCTTTGCGCAAGGCAATGGGAAGGTGGAGGTCGTCAGCAGGGGAACCAACAGGCGAGGGCGAGGAGTCGGTAGGAGGGTGAGCAGGAGCGGGCCGCGGACGTCGACTGTAAACCTGCAAGGGTAAAGGATGAGACGGGGCTGGTGAAGGAGTAGGGGTAGGTAGGGGGGCAAGAGCTGGAAGAGGGATAGAGGAGAGAGGCGCCGGTGAGGAGGAGGTGAGGAAGTAAGGAGAGGATTCAACGAAGGACACATCAGCACTCACAACAGACCGACGAGAGAGGGGATCATAACACCGGTAACCCTTCTGAGTGCGACTATAGCCTAAAAAGATGCACCGAGTGGAACGAGGGTGTAGTTTATCTCGATGGACAGAGTGAATGTGAGCATAGCAAAGGGAACCAAAAACCCGAGGAACAACCGGGAAAGCATCTTGGTTAGGGAAAAGGACCGAAAAGGGAGACTTGTTATGGAGGAGGGGTATGGGAACACGGTTGATGAGATAGGCTGCAGTCAGGACAACATCACCCCAAAAAGACCGAGGAACATTCATGTGAAGGAGAAGAGACCTAGTCATATCGAGGAGGTGACGATTTTTGCGCTAAGCTAGGCCATTTTGTTGAGATGTGTAGGGACAGGTAGTTTGATGGAGAATGCCTCTGTCATGACAAAAGGAGGTAAATTGCGTAGAGGAATATTCTAAAGCATTATCAGACCGAAGAACTTTCAAGGAATAACCAAACTGAGTACGAACTTCTTCATAGAAAATGCGAAATACATTGAAAAGTTCAGAACGCTGCTTTAACAAAAATAACCAACACATACGGGAGTGGTCATCAATAAACGTAACAAAATAACGATGACCATCTCGCGTAGGAACCGGACATGGACCCCAAATATCCGAATGAACAAGATTAAAAGGGTCACTACTAGGGACAGAACTACGAGAAGGAAAAGATACACGACGATGTTTGCCCAACTGGCAAACGTCACACTAAAAGACAGGACACGACGATAATGACAAAAATTGCTGGACTTTGACAGGAGAAGGGTGACCAAGACGACAATGCCACTGATAGGGTGAAACCATGGTGGACAGGCATGCTGAAGAAGGCTGGGTAGACAACACGTACACGCCCTGATCCCTATGCCCCCCCACCAATCGTCTGCCTCGTCTGTAGGTCCTGAAAAATGCAGTGGGAAGGAAAAAATGTCACGACGCAGTTTAAGGTATGAGTGATAGCACATACAGACAAAAGGTTATTAGGAAACTCCAGAATAAAAAGAACATCAACAAGAACCAGGGTGTCACTAATATGAACCACGCCAACACTAGAAACAGAGGCAAAGGAGCCATTTGCAACCCGAACAGGTGGATGATGGGTGCCAAGGGTGAGAGAGGAAAATAAAGCCTTGTTACCTGACATATGGGAGGTGGCGCCCGAATCAAGAATCCAAGAGGTAGTAGGAGCAGCGAAGGATGCCATACCGGAGCGGGTGACAGCAAGGCTGGTGGAAGGCATATCAGATGGCCCAGGAGAAGGAACAGCGGCGGCGCCAGAGGGATCAACTGCAAGGCGAGCATGAGGTGGTCGCCCAAACTTGGCCCAGCACCTTTCAGAAGGGTAGTTGGTGCGGCCACAATGGATACATGCATGTATATGACGGCCGCGGCCCCGACCACGAAGAGAACCAGTGCGCATTCCCCGAGACCGGCCACTAGAAGAATACCCCACATCTCCACTAGGCTGCAGTGGGGTAGGAAGAACTCCAGACTGCGGTGCAAGAAGAGCACTTCTAGGCTCAAAGGTGTTAGGATTGACTGCCGGAACTCTAAGAAGTCTATAGAAGGCAGTCTGGAAAGTAGGCACAGTGGGCTCTACCAATAACTGGTTACGAGCAGCAGTAAGGTGCGCATCAAGACCAGATAGAAATTTGGCCACAATAAAATCTTCCTGTTGTTGTAGAATGACAGCAATGTCGGCAACTGGAGGATGATACCGACGTAACTCATCCCATTTTGCCTTCAATTGAGTATAATATTCTTGGAGAGGACACCCATCCTGGCGCATGAGAAGGATCTCCTCATACAATTGATAAATTCGGCTGATGTTGTATTGAGGAGCATAAGTGCTTGCAAGAGCGTCCCAGATTTCCTTAGCTGTATTATGAAACATAACAGTAGAAGCAATATGGGGCTCCATGCTATGAAGAAGAGAGGTAACAACTGCAGCATCAGATGTACTCCATGAAGCATATTGAGGATCAGTTGATTCAGGTGGACCCGACTCGACATGTTGACGTCGGCCATGGGAACTAAGGAAAAATAGCATGGCTCTAGCCCACAACAAGTAATTCATACCATCCAATTTCATAGTAGTTCCCAAATTAGTAGTAGGTTTAACATCAGTAGATAGTTGAAGGTGAGGATCCATATTAATCAACTCGTATTAACTCAAGAACAGATCTCAGACGAGTAGCAGATGAGATATGCATGTGCCAGAAAGAAGAGAAAACAGAAGAACAATAACAATGGATCAGCCGTAAAGAGAGCGATAGTATAATACCAGTGGAACAATTCTTCAACTCGATAGTATAATACCACTAGGATTAGATTGAGATGCTGTCTTAGAAGAACGAGAAGCCGATGTTCTGATGTCACCAAAGAAGCGAGAAAGAGGAGCCGGCGGAAGAGAAGACTAGGAATAAAGAGTTGGAGTCGTCAAAGGACCATGAAGAAACGTTGGCGGAGGTCTCCTTAGTAGAGCGGAAGCCCGCAACACGTCGCAGCGATCAAGATAGCGGAGGCGGAAGAGCGTCGGCGCACAAGCAGACGGCTAGGGTTTGGCCGCGCCTTCCTTTGCTGCTAGCCGAGTGATTCGTGACGAGTGGCCGGCGGCAAGACAAGGGAAAGCATTAAGGAGAGAGTTCATCGAGCGGAAGATGGCGGCAGCAGTATCCCACCCTCTGACACCATGCTGAGTATTGAATTAGTAAACCCTTAATCATACAGGTACAGTGTAATGATATATATATATACAGACTCATAACCCTAACGGGTTAAAGGGTAACGGATTCTAACATGAAGGTTGAAGATGTGCCCTTCTCTTATTTTTACTGCTTACTCTACTATCTTCCATAGTACATTCGTTGGTTTTGGGTTTGCGTAGCCCATTGGTCTTTGGTTTGTTCGATTATCTTGCACCCGGGTCCACATTTCTGTCCTAGTTGCTCTTGCTCATGAGGTCTTACGGAACACTTTAGCTTTTGTGGTAGCTGGAAATTCGATGAAAATTCTCTTGCAATTTTATGATTTCCAAGAAAATCTTCTCTACTTGCATTGAAGAGTTTGGATTACTGTTTCTTTAATTGAGTACAATGCACAAATTGACCTGGTTTATGTCCGTGTTCTGTAATGTTGTCAAAGTTGCAGTCTAGGCATTCCATGAACAATTAAAGGATTAGAATATCAAAACAAGAGACTCGACTTTAGTATTTCCCAAGTGTATAATCTTGTGAAGTTCATTTCCATGTATCTTTGCAAACAATACTCACTTCAAAGAATCCTCTTCTTTATTACATTTTTTAAAAAATATTTTGTTATGATTCTGTTAGCAAATTGGATGAAATTGCTTGGTAAGTTGGTAGATACGGGTTAAACCTTTTTTTCGGTGTTTTTGGTTGTAGGAGTCTATACAGCAGTGGCAACGTAAGTGCGAGGATGCTCTTTTCTCATTGCTTGCTTTAGGGGCCCGGTGCCCTGTTAGACGACTGGCGTCATCCGCAATGGGAAAAGTAATTGAAAAAGGTGATGGGATCTCGATCTACTCAAGAGTGAGCAGTCTTCAAGGATGGCTAGCTGATGGTAAAACATATGCAGGTTAGAACTCTTTTATTTGCTAAAATTTGTTAAATCTGTGCCTTATGCCACTATTTTGCATATGAGAGTCTTTTTACTTGTGATGATGGGCGGTGGATTATCAGATTAAAATTCTAGCATGTTGTCTCAGAGTTGCGGGTACGGTTAACTTTAAAACCCTTCTTGCACTGAAGCTTCAATGATAATCCATATTGATGGAAGGTATTCATACATGTCTATGAAATCATGTTTAAATAAAAAACAATGAGGTCTTCCAATGATTTTTTCTGTATGACATGGCTACCATAATAATTTTGTTTAGGCAAGTGAAGCGGGGCGCTATTTGTTTTTTTGTGAAATATAAATGTACCATGGGTAAGCATGAGTACATTGTTTTTGTTATGTAGAACACATTCTTGGTAAAATGAAATAATACTAGAGAAATTATTTAGATGAACTATTGTTCCCCCTTGTTCCAATTCCAACTATTTGTCATTATGGCTACACACCTCAACCTCTTTATACAGATGTTACTGCTACATGTGGTGGATGACTGATGCTCCGACATTAATAACTTGTTCAAAACTTCTAATTAGATTGTATAATTTTATGATGCAAACTTCTCCTCTTTTTTGATATGATTGAAATTTTGTCAACATTGCAATTAAGAATACGAAGATGAGGCAAACCAAAGTTGATTTGACTAGTGTTTTAATTTTGGTTGGTATGTTAAGTAATAGTTTTACCTTATCTCAGTACAGAATACAGGGTCACTATCAGTCTAGTATATGGGTATATAAATTGATTTGGGTGGTTCCAACTGATATCACGTGTTGGTGTGTATTGATTGTACTAGCCAAGCAAATATGGGTACATTGTTATGCAGTGATATTTTGAAATTTGGATCAAACCTATTAATCATTTGTAGGGTTTCTTGGATGTTATCTAGATCTAGCCTTGCAATATAGTTATGTTTTCTAGTTTATGATAATATCCATATTCTATAACCTAAGTTAGGTACTCACGAGGTTATATGTACAAAATATAAACATAACAATATAATAATGTAGTGTATAAATATAATATTATTAATAGAGTATTATTGGAATTCAACATTAATAATAAGCCTTCTAGGGAAAGGAAAAATTATATTACTAGACAAGATTAAGAATCCGGTTCGAACCATATGAAATTTCAGGTTCATACCGGTGCGAGCACGGTTTGGTTCAAGACCATGCAAAAATCGGGTGAAACATGAGCTCTAATGTAGTGGAGCGGAGCAAGCGGAGTCGCAGAGAAGAAGAGAAGGAGAAGAAGAAAAGAGAAGGAGAGGAGAAGAGGAGGAGAGGGTAAGAGGAGGTGGAGATTAGAAGAGGAGTGCTCATTCGATCCATCAGCAAACAACTTTCACGTGAGTGGAGAATAAGAGGAGGCGAGGAGAGGAGAGGAGAGGAGAGGAGAGGAGAGGAGAGGAGAGGAGAGGAGGAGCAGAGTAGTTTCCGCTGCCATGTAGCAAGCAAACAAGAAGATAAGTGGAGGAGAAGAGGAGGAGGAGAGTGAAAGAAAAGGAGCATAAGCTTGCTTCGTTGCTCGGTATTGCTATATTCAGTACCGACCGGTATGTACTGCCGAGGGTAAACCGGCGGTATTGGTCGGACCTGTATTACGAATCTTGTTACTAGAACCAAAAGACTACACGACTTGCCCATCCGATTTAAGTACAACAAAGTGTTTATATATATATATATATATATATATATATTAATTTCTTTATATATTTATATAGTGTCTGAATTTGAATATAACTTAATATTTGCTCATAAATTTATATATATTTGTGATCTAAATATTTAATATTAATTTCTTTAAATCGAAAGTATATTGCGTAATTAATTTCTGATACAAACTATAAAAACTAAAAAAGTATGAAATTTCATTAGATATATAATTGTTTTGTTTCTTTTTTCTTAAATTTAATGAGCTATTCTATACATTGTATAATTAACTGGAACAAGTTAGGTTACATTTAATTAAAGATGACAATAGACTTGAGTCTTATACATACGCTATTGATAAACATTATTATGACCATTCCCACCCCTTTGATGTATTCAGATACCCTTTCTATTTTCTTGTTGACTGTGGTTAAGAAATACAGTTTTTTTGTTTTGATTTATGTTGTTTGCTTGTTGTCTAATCAACTTGTTATACTACTTAACTCTCTTTTCCTGCTGTGTAAGAGTTTACTCTCCGTCATTTATACTTTATTACTTGAAAATTTCAGTGTTCTTATTATACGTTTTTAAATTTACAAATGTTATGAAGGTGTAACACATTGTTTGGGAGAATTGTATCGATTATTTGGGCGTAAGATTACTTCAGGTTTGACAGAGACAGCCAATATTGTTGCAAAATTAATGAAGTTATCTGAGGTAATTTTCTGATTTATTCTCATTCATTTAGCCCTCTATTCTTTTTTCTACATGGTTATATTGTGGATTGAATATGTATGCACTGATATTTAGTTCAATATGAACATGTTGACATGGGATTTCACCTTTGCAACGATTATTGTTTTCAAATGACCTTTTAGCATAATAATAATATTTGCATTAATTCACATTTACTTATGTTTGATTGATATGCAATTCTTTTCATTGAATCGAGTTAATTGGAGTTTATTTTGACCTTTAACTGGTAACTAGTGTCTTGTTTGTTACAAATTTAGCATATTGATGGTTGGGGAGTTATTCCATGCATACACTTACAGTTCACACAAGGGATCCTGACTTGGATTTCAGATCAATAATTCACTTTATGAAAAGAAAATTTTTATTTTTTGTCATAATCATTTGAAAATTGTTAACAAATCCTTGAGATCAAGGAAAGAAAGTTGTGATCAGTTAAATTCATTTGGATCTAACACTTATTGGCGTTGTTGAGGGTTATGTATATAGTAAAAACTTAATTGAGACACACGTTATGGTCAACTCAATTATTCAGTTGGAATTGACCATAACTTGGTGTTATTTTTACTATACTCGATTTCTATCATTGATCACTTGGTCTCTAACCATTGTTTTAGGCATGGGAAGTTTTAAATATTGATTTTTCTGATCTAGCATGTTAGTAATATTGGTATGTGCCAATATATAGTAATGATGTGTCCGCAAGTGCATGGATATGTCGAAGTAATAAGAGATATCTAACCCACAGAGACCTATGTGTTAAGTACCAAATAATTGAATTCTTACTAGTTAAGCGATCGATGTACGATGGGTGTAAAATAAGAATAAAATAGCAAAAACTATCGTAGAAAATAGGAGTGAGAAAACTTGGACTAAGGTTTCATCCTTTTCAATTCCTATGACTAGATATAATAAAGTTTTAATTAATTATTCAAATCATGATAAAAGAAATTTACTAAAAAGAAGTCATCTCCTTTCGGACGTATAACTTATACAGATCCAGCCTTCACTTTCGTGACTTTCTGCTCAGTTTTAAATAAAAGTAAACTATACAAAGAAAATTAAGATCATTTTCGTGGCTTAATTCTCAATATCAACTTCTTAAGTAAAATTAAATACTTTCGTACTTTAATTTTACAGGTTTTACGTAAGGAGTTCTAACAATCAAAATGACATTTTGGTCCATATTATCATGTTTGAAACAATGAAATCATTAGATCAAAATATCAACATGTAAAATAAACATAAAAAATTAGGATTTTGGAACTTAGCTATTTTCATAGTCTAGGTTTCTAGATCTAATCTAAGGGTTCCCGATTCGTAAATCACCTTTCGGTCCATATTACAAATCCTAAAACATGCTAATACTTTAAAACTAATAATTTCAAAATAGATAATCACAGAGGCAAAATTATCTTTCGAAGAAGTTTCATCTAGTCATTACAGAATTAAAAAGGGATTACTCCCTCAGTCCCAAAAAGGATTTTATGCCATCATGAAATTGAAGACGCAACAATAATTTATTCTAAAATTAATTAGAATTCGAAAGAAAATTTTTTTTTTACTGATTTCACTTGGATGTGACGGCCGCAATAGAAACCGTCATAGCCATGCGATTTCAAATTTTGCATAGTATCACTGGTGTCTGCACGAAGTTACTGTAGCACATTTGCGCGAAGGTACTATAGTGCATCTAGTTTTTTGCTGATTTATCCCGATTCTGATATCCTTTTTTCCTAAAATTTTGCATACATCCTCTCCTCCCTTGGGTGAAACTTTTCACCAAGTTTCATCGTCGGAGATGCCCTTTATGCCTTTCAGCGAGAGAATAAAGCCCAGTGACGAAACTTGTGATTTCTCCCTCTTTTGAACTCCTTTTGTTCTGAAATTTGGTGTGTGTCGTCTCCTCCCTTAATCGCAGTTCGCTCAAAATTTTATAGAAAAATATGATCATGAAATCTTCCCTTAGTTGCAGTTGCTAGGTTTTCTCCCTCGTTTCTCCACGAGAGTGCCCGATTCTTCCACTGCCTCCAAGCCCGATTCTTCTTACGCCAAATTAGAGAAATCTGAGCCCTAGTCAGAAAAATTAAAAATATAGAGTTGTTCTATAAATCGAGGAGAAGATCTGATCAAATTATCGCGCGCTCTCATGGAGAAATGAGGGAGAAATCGGCAACGGTGCAAAAAACTTGATGTGTCCACATGTGCACAAATACGTCGAAGTAATAAAAGATATTGAACCCACAAAGACCTACGTGTTAAGGTACCAATAATTGAATTCTTACTAGCTAAGCGATCGATGTACGATGGGTGTAAAATAAGAACGAAATAGCAAAAACTATCCTAGAAAATAGGAAAGAGAAAACTGGGACTAAGATTTCATCTTTTTTAATTTCTATAATTAGATTTAATAAAGTTTTTATTAATTATTCAAATCATGATAAAGAAAAGTTTACTAACAAAAAGTCTTCTCCTTTCGGACATCCAACTTACACTAATCTAGCCTTCACTTTGGTGACTTTTGTTTAGTGTGAAATAAAAATAAATTAGATAAAGAAAATTAAGATTACCTTCGTGGCTTAACTCTCAATGTCAACTTCTTAAGTAAAATTAAATACTTTTGTACTTTAATTTTACAAGGGGTTTTAACAATAAAAATTACCTTTCGGTCCATATTATCATGTCTCTGAAACAATGGAATCATTAGATTAAAATATCAACATATAAAATAAGCATAAAAAGTTAGGGTTCTAGGACTTAGCTATTTTCATTGTCTAGGTTTTTAGATCTAATCTAAGGGTTCCAGGTTCGTAAATCACCTTTCATTCCCTATTATAAACCCTAAAACATGCTAATACTTTAAAACTAATAATTTCAAAGTAAATAATCACATAGACAAAGTTATCAATTAAAGAATAACTAATAGGTAAATGACATTTTCTAGTCATTATAGAATAAAAAGAGATTACTCCCTCAGTCTCAAAGGAAGGATTACGCCACCAAAGTCATTGGAACATGATAAATATTCATAAAGAAAGGAATCATAATTCAAAAAAAGCCAAAATAAAGTTTTATTGCTGTGAAGGGATGTGACAAATCGTCACAACCCTGTGAATCTGAAAATTTGTGGCTGCTACAGAACTGTTACAGTAAATCATGATTTTTCCCTTTCGGTTGAAAATTCTTTCGTCGATTTTTCTCAATCCTGAACTCCTTTCGATTTAAAATTTTACGTGTGTTGTCTCCTCACTTGGGTGAAGCTTTCCTCCGTTTTTTGCGGCCGGAGATGTCCTCTACGTCTCTCTGCGAGAGGACAAGCCCTAGTGGCGCCTCAACCGATTTCTTCTCCACATGAGCACGCGATAATTTGATCAGATCTTCTTCTCGATTTATAGAACAACTCTGTATTTTTAGTTTTTTTGATTAGGGCTCAGATTTCTCTAATTTGGCGTCGGAAGAATCGAGCTCGGAGGCGGCGGAAGAATTGGGCGTGCATCCTGTTTTTCCCCAAATATTAGAATCACACCCCTGTGACGCCTGCAGTGCATTAAGTCACGGGGTGTGATGGTAATTTTTTTTCCAAAATTGTCCCCGAGCTCCAAATTCGTCCTAATTCTATTTTCGGTCTTGAAATCTTTCAAAATCCATGGATTTGGGTATTTTTTACTTGAAAACATTGAAAAATAAAAGAGGTGTAAATTCCAAAGCAATTGACTGAATTTAATTTAAAAACAAGCAAAAGTACATAAATATGACTCAAAAAACGATATAAACATATAAAATTTACTATAATTTTTTGAGTCATCAAGTATTGATAATACTGGTTTTTATTTCCAATATATATATATATATATATATATATATATATATATATATATATATTAAAGCATAAAATTTTAGTTTGTTTGTTTTTTCTCTGTGTGGTATGTATAGAATGTATGGTGCTAGACATATATTGGACATGTATATTGGTAAATGGTAAGGGTTGAGATATAAAATCTTGTCTATAACACATCGCTGAGGACACCAGTTGGCTCTATAATAGTGAGAAAAGGCTGGTTTTATATTACTTTTCATGTACTGAGGCTTGTGTCCATCCTAAAATGATAAGTTACCTATGTGGAGTTTCCTTCCACCTCATAAATTCATGATTTATTATATTCTCTCTTACTATTTTGTCATTATTATTATTAGAAGAGTTTCTTGTTTACTCCTTTAGAGCTTACCATGAGCGCCTCTATGAAATATTGGCAAACCTTAGTATCAAGGCTAAAAACTGTTAATCTACCTGCAACACATGCATGACTCCCTTCTTTTTTCCATTAATTTTCTTTTTTAACTTTTAAAATACTGAAGATGCTTGTTGTTAATAAAAGTGAGGAATTTTGATAAGTTGTGAATCACTGATACTAGGCGAACCTTCATTTTACCATTAAGTTGCTACTTAAATAACTTAGTCACCTGGTTCTTGTCATGCAAGTAGCCTCTCTGTTTGAGAAGCTAAGGACAACTACCATATGTCCTGAACTGCCTACTTATGTTTCTTCAAACTTCAAAGTCAATCATCATTAAAATGATATTCTTTGAGTCTCTTTCCTGCTATATGTATTCAAAGTTAATTATGATTTGGTCTGGTTGTGATTATTGCTATTATTATCACAGATTAAATTTGATAAACCATTAGGTTCTTCCGTTCTGAATTTTTTTTCCTTATTCAAAAAGCTCTTATCTTTGTTCTCATAAAATAAATGTCTGAAATGATTGCCAAGTCATTTATTCTGTCAGGTATATGTCCTTATTGTGTATCTTCTACTTCTTTTTGCTTATTTTGTTCTTCTACAAAGCAAAGCTCTTTCCTTTGTCCTCCCAGGACAACTTAGTAACTATTCTTTCCACCTAGATTGTTGGATAAATAGATTTTTAAATTGCTTGATCAGTAACTATTTATGTATATGATATCTTTGAAGTTCACGATTGCATATTGCAAACTTATCTATTGGCGCTCTTACATCATATGGTAACCCTTATGGCTTAAATTCCTGTGATGTATCTTGGAGACTTTCTAGTAGTATTCCGTCATTACATGTTCTGTTGGACTTGTTATGTACAATCTATTCATTCCATTAAGTTACTTTTTCATATTAGAAGTATTGCCCTTTTTTTGTTTTTTAACGAGTCATAAATTCAGGATTTTGTTAGAAAAAATGCGTTGCTAATGCTTGAGAATGCATTGGAAGGATGTGGTGGTAGTGGTCCATCTTCAGCTTATTCAGAAGCCTATCGCATCATGATGCGAGTAGGTGTAAATGACAAGTCATTCATTGTTAGATTGGCTGCAGCAAGATGTTTGAAGACTTTTGCCAATATAGGCGGTCCTGGACTAGGAACTCCAGAACTTGAGAGTTCAATTTTGTATTGCCTTAAAGTATGGCATCTCTTTCTCCTTCCAGATTGGTCCTGCCTGCTATTCTTTTGAACAATATATGCATACTTGATTATTTTTTTAATATGCTCAACCTTGTCTTGCTTTTGTTTGGTTAGGCTCTTGACGATCCTGTTTCATCTGTTAGGGATGCCTTTGCTGAAGCATTGGGCGGTTTGCTTGCTCTTGCAATGAATCCTGAGGCACAGGTAGATAGCCCTAATTCTACATAGGATTCTGATTTAATGCTTTTTGAAAGCTACATCTCTTTTGCAGGTAAAACAACAAGGAAATAAGCCCACTGTAGCTGCACGGAAGTTGGACGACGGCCTACAGAAGTATTTTATAGCACCATTTGTTAGATGTAAAGATCCTCATCTTTGTTTCTTATGTCTTTTTTCATTTCTGGTGTGGCCTATGGCTGCTTTTCAATGCGGATTTTATGCTCCATGTTGTGAAGCTTTTCATGCTCCTCCTCTAGACCCTAGAACAAGCCTGCAGGAATTATGGATGCGTTTTTCTGGTTCTATTCTTTAGTGCTCATGTGTGGATTTTAAAACAGCAGTTTGGACGTTAGCCCCTCAAGTTCCCATAAACTCATTGCTGATCTTGTGCTTATTTTTGGTATGGGATGAACATGCAAACAAATCGCTAGAAATTGTGTAAGATATGGTACTAATGTCAGATGGATAAGTCCCGTGTCATGAAGATGAAATTTGTTGTTTGGAAAAGGTGTTAGCATAATCTTAATTAGCCATGTATTTTCAAGTTCCATCCAGAGTTAATCAAGCGGCAACTATTAGTCAATCTTTTATTACTCCAGAAATTGGTTCCCCACACATTGGTCCAATCCTATTGGTTTTCCTGATTATGAGAACAGATTGATCGATATGATGCAGTTACTTGAGGACCACCAATTTGTGCTTTCTAACATCCAGGATGAGGTTGTCTGGATGTTGAGCCAGTATGGCTGTATGGCAAACTCTTGGTCTCATCTTACTTCCCCCCTCTTAGAAAACTGTGGCATGAACCTATGAAGTAAAGCTACCTGCGAGTCATCTGTCTCACCCAAGGTATAGTTTCTTTTATATGGATCTCATAAAAGGTCCATTACATACAGCATTTTCTTGAAAAGACATCATAACTCGTTGGTTGTGAAATACAGAGGAAATGATGTGCCACTTCTTAAGTTCTTGTCATTTTCCCATGGTTGGTTGGAATTTGACATTAGGATATTTACCTGGTCTATTACTGTCCTTTTGATCTATTTATAGAAACACAAGCAAAATCACTCCTGCAAAATTGAATATCCATCGCGACTTGTTCCTTGGTTGGGCCTTGATCATACAAACAGATCTTCAACAACAAACTCAGAAATGCAAGTAAAACTTATACAAATTTCTGCAACCTGAGTGCCATGTTGAGTGGATACCATTGAAAGCAAATTCTATGTGGAGACTGCAAAATGTAGATTCTGGGTCATAAACGTTGCCTGCTTCACCTTATGAGGTGCTTCGTTCCTCCAACTAACATTTTTTTGAGGTAAATTAGGCCGCCATGAATATATTATTGTGAAAATTACAAAAAATAAGATATACAGAGGAGGGAGGAGAAGAAATAACTATTTTATACAGTCACAGATCGGTTACAGTGCTGTACCCAGACGGAGGAGTTCCTTGATAAGTCTTGGCGGATATCTTTGAATTCTCTAGCCATTCTAACCTTTTG
Source organism: Costus lasius (assembly GCA_027563935.2). NCBI lineage: Eukaryota > Viridiplantae > Streptophyta > Magnoliopsida > Zingiberales > Costaceae > Costus > Costus lasius. The sequence goes on from CM050454.1 coordinate 98,362,797, forward strand.
CTCCTTCAGTGCATGCTAATATCGTTCTATGGATGTATCCACAATGATTAATTTAGACTCTAAATAACATTTCTACACTATTTGTTCATTTCTTTGTTGCTTGAATAATTTTATTGGTTTTGCCACCTGCTGATTTATTCATTTCCATTCTTTCATAGCAAGCGTTTGACTGTAGCTTGGTTCCTTTTGCTGATAGTTATGTTTTGTTTTGTTTTCGCATTCATTATTTAACTGGTGATCTCCATATGTGGTCATATTCTATTGAATCTGAGACTTCTACTTGAGCTTCCCTTAATTCTTTGTTCCCTTATGTTTCTTGGTTTGTTTTTATTTGAAGCAAGCGGGTTTCACACAAGGGATGTTCGTATTGGTCTGACGTTATCATGGGTATTTTTTCTTCAGGTATGTGTATTCTGACCTTCCTAATTTTTTTCTTACCATTTTTATTTTGTTGACGTATCATACAAGGAACTTTCAGGATGGGTAGATTATTATTTCTCCCTTCTTAACAAGTTTTTTCACTCTCACTTGGGGTCGTTTTTGTTTACTTTGTTTTTTAACTTTAACTGATTTTAGCTATCCTTTTTAAAGGACGGGTTGCTGTAAATTCTCCAGCACTATTTTTCGATCATACTATGGCATTGAACTCATGTTGTATTGCTAACTTTTTTATTGGATGCTGTTTGATTCAGAAGATTATTTAGTTAAATGCTCCTTCAACCATAGATTTTTTTTTCTTTTAATTGACTATTGAAGTGCTTTAATGTGCGAGTTACATAGTTGAATAATTGAAATATTTTTTGGACTGTTTCTTTAAGGTTCTTCATCGAAAGTATCATATTCCGGATAGCGAACTTCAAAATTTTGCTTTACTAGCCATGGACATGCTTAAAGCAAATGATTTTGCGGATCCCCATGCTCTGGTACTTCTTTTTCTCTTTCTAATTAGTGCTCTCTTTGGTGTTTGATTGAGTGATAATTATTATATAATTGATTGTCAATGATTGTTTCAACTAATATATTTTGGGTTTCTTTATATTTTTCTGAAGATATGCACAGCACTTGGTAGAGTTAGTGGTAGGTTCATATTTTTTTGTTTGTTATTTATTAGTTGATGAAGCTGCAATCTATTGTTTTGGCATTTTTGATCAAATTGTGTTTTAAGTTTCTTCACAAAGCTAAGATTTCAACATTCAAAAACCTTTATTTTCAAACACGGCCAAAGGCTTTAAGCTGAATGGGCAGATAGGAGGACGCATATAAAAATTTTATTCTCCCTTTATTAATGCTGTGTACTCTGTTCGAAGGCCTGCGTTCTGTACATTCTTCGTGTTGGTATAGCTGATCAGACGATGGAGTCTTCTCAACGCGATTTTTTAGTTTTTCTGAGTAAAAAGGTTTGGTTTATTCTGTCCTTTGTCTGCACAGTTTCATATTCTTTAAGTTTCCTTAATTTTGTTAAAAATTTTTATTATCCGTTTATTCTTTTTCAGCTAGAATCTGCCGATTGTACTTCACAAATGAGGGTTATTGCATTACGCATTCTGTCTTATCTGTTGACTAATTTAGGAGTGGTAAGATGCCATGAACTTCATTTTTTCCTAGAAGCCTTTGCTGTCGTGATGTTTGTAGTTGGGAGATGATTTTGGTCTTTTGTAATTTGCTTCATGTCCAGTATTACCCTTAAAATGCGTTAGCAATGAAAAATATATTCTGTTTATGCATATATTTTTTTTTGCTATATTCACCTAATTTAGCTAAACCAAGGTGGTGCTTCTATGACAATACTCATCCTCCTCAAATATATAGCATTGACTTTAGTTTCACACTTATGCTTATGTTCGATTGTTTAAAATATTAAGGTGGCAGTGCTCTATTATGTGCTTCTATGATATTAACCGGAGAATACAAAAGCTATGAACAACATGAAAACTCTAATAAGCAAGTAAATTTATTGTATGAAAAAGGATAGAAAGCCAACGTAAGACATAACAAGCAGCGACTATACTATTGTCAATTCCTAATCTAAGTTTGACTCTAAGTATATATCAATCAGAAAATATTGAAATTAACAGATGAGTTCTGTGCTATAGTACTGCTATAACAACATCCGTTTCTTATCTCTTTTTTGGAGTAGGGATAATGTTCCCTAATTTTTAGCTACTTTTGAGATTTCTTAATTTTTTTAAGATGATTGAAAATTAATACTTGCATGACAACTTTATTCTACTCTTGAATTGTATATCTTTCACAATTCAGCAGTCCTATTTGCTTCAAACATGCAATGCAATCTTGGACTCCAATATAGAGCATACATGAGGACTGAGTTCCTGTTATGTGATATAGGGTTGAAAACTCAATCTATTTCGATCAATTCACGATTCTGTAAGATTTGCATGGCTCTGTATTGGATCCTTGGTCTGTCCAATGCTGTTCGAAATTATCTTGCAAAACCATTGAAGAGATTGTTACACTGAATCTGTAGTACAATAGTAAAATAAAGCCCTTTTGAACGTGTCTTTTATCAATCCACCTTTAAATTTATGTTGATCAGACCAATAAGGATAGACACGAATAAAGCATAGACACGGGACTACTGTAATCTTTGTTTCATGCTTGAAAACTACAATAATAGCTATGCAATATTGTGACTGATATAATAAATTATATTACAAGTGTGAGACATTTGCAAGTAATTTTCTAAATGATGTAACGGTTAATGATTCATTCTTGTAAATATCTAAGCATTAATGCTACCAGTTCTTTCTAAATTCTTATACATCTTCTATATTGTGTCATTCTATTTGTTTTATCATTTTCCTCTTCAACTCCTTTTCAAGTTTTATGCTTATACATTCTTTATTTCTATGCCAAGTTAGAACCTGTTGGATCTAGTTTATAATATTGTAAATGTGTCTCAGACAAACAACATAATTAGTTTAACAAAATTGAATTATTGATTGGCATGCCTGAGTCAGAGAAGGTTTAGGTTAGGTAGAATCATGGTTTTAAATACAATTCTATATTAGTATATACACACGATAATGGTGGTGCTAGTTAGTTCTAGTTATATATATATATATATATATATATATCTATGTACAAATAATATACTTATGTATACGGGATTGACCATGTATCATCACTATTACATTGTTAGAGTTGTATAAAATTGGGGATTGGTTATTTAGAGAATAGGTAGAATATAAATATAAGTGCACAAGCTTCAATTTATGTGTAGTATAAATACTTTTTTGTGGTCATTTTGATGTTGTGTGGGCATATCTAAAGATCCCTTGGTCATCATTTTCATTTATTCGATCAAAGTTCTCTAAAAATTGCTCCTTGCCTCTCATACTCCCTACTATTCTTTTCTGTCATGGCTCTTATCATTAATAAGTTATGCTCCCAATAATGAGTTATTCTACTTAAGTTGTTACTATAAGGGCCTTTATTAATATCTATTTAGTTGTTTCCATTCAAAATTTACTTGATATAATTTTGAAAGTATTTTTATGTTTGTCAATAAAACACACAATGTGTTATGCATTGGAGGTGTTGGTCCAGTTCCAAACGGACTTGATCATTCTTGATGAATATTGAATTATGTAAGAGTTGATACACGGTACTGAGACCATATCTGTCTGACTTGGGACCAATGGGTTCTTGAAGGTGATATTTTCTACCTCAGCTGCAGGTTTCACCTTTCCAGTTCTGTAGTCATTTGATTCCTGGTTTGAATCGTTGTAATTTATAATTGGAAATCCTAGAAGTATTAGGATTAGGGTAAATTGTAGCATTGAACATAGATAAATGCTTAAAGTACATTATGTATATTTGTATTTTGCAGGTTGGAATAAGATTATCCACGACTCTTGTGTCATTCTTTTGGAAAAATATTTCTTCTTTTCATTGAAAAAGTTGTAAACATAACCTTGCCAATGAAGTGGACTTAAACTGATGACTGTTCTAGAGTACATTCGCTGCTAAATTGAAAAGTTGTAAATATTTCTTTTAGATGTTATGATGGATAATTTGGCATGTTATTGTGATCATTGTTTTTCATATGTTATAGTTTGGTACCTTTTTGTTTTGGTTGCTTGGTTATGCCTTGAGCAAGATGGAACCTTTGGACACTTCTGATACATCTAGTACTTTTGGTAGCACTCAAATGTAGAAGATCTAGCTTTCATGATAAACTCCTTTCCTAAAGTTTCTTCAAGTGTTTAAATCTACTTTAGATGGTTGATTGTAATTGAAATTTGCTCAAAAATTCTTTTACATGTTTAATAGTACAATTTGATTTTAATTTGTGCTGTATACTTATTGATATTCAAAAGTTTCATGGATGGCGACGTTGATTGATGTAACCTAGATAACATTCAGATGGTATATCATTAACTATTCTGATTCGTGCTTAGTTTCATTTAATCGAACACTTGAGAGAATGCTAACTTTGTATGGTTATAGGGCCTAACAAAAATGTGTTTGCTTTCAGAATAATTTCTGGATTTTCCTTGGTGGACAAATCATTTGATGATTTATTATTTTCATGCTGTTTGTGGTTTGAGCCGTGCAGGTTCCAGTTGAATTCAAAGATATGCTTGATAACACTGTGGTGTCAGCCTTATCTGATTCTTCATTACATGTAATCTTACTTTCCGGCCTCCTTGGTTTTTGCTTTATTGCTACTTCATAAGCATGGATGTTCAACTTGCATGGCTACTTACTCCAGCATGCTTGTCAGGTTCTTAGTTATTGTTGGACTTCTGCTCTTTTGTTTTTTAATAATATGGTATCACAATCTGGAAATTCAGTTGAGTCTTCTGCTGTCTCAATTTATTTTTACTCTTGTTGACCCAACATAAGATTGTGAGTTTTTGGTTGCTCATTGAATGCTCATGTAATTTCTTTTTGCTTAGTTTTCATTCCTTAATGAGATATTTCTTTAGATATCTAATGCTGTCACTAGGATTGGAATTAGGACATCCAATTGTACTGATTATCCAACCACAAACATATTGTCATATAAAATTAACATTTTGTAGTTTAAGAACAATAGATATCAAGGTTTGAAGTTTTGAAGACTGGCCGATCCCTGGTCGAACTGGTACATACCGGTTGTATCGGTTGAAATTTCGATGGAACTAGCAAAGCAGCAGAAAAGAAGAAGAGGAAGAAGAAAGAAAGAGAAAGAAGAAGGGGAAGAAAACCTACCTCGTCGCTCGCCGCTCGTGTATGCCGCCTGCTTGTGCCTGCCACCTCCCGGCTGCCCACCTGCTTTTCTCTCTTTCCTCTCCTTCCTCTCCTTTTCTCGTCCTTCTCCTTCTCTCACTTCCACGTGATTTGTTGCTCCGTTTTCATGGTCTAGTGGTTTGAACCAAAAATTTTTAAGAACCTTGATAGAGATATAACTTGATAGAGAGTTTATAAAAGGTTGTTAACTTTGAGAGAGTTCATTAATAGCGTGTTTAGTAGGAAGGAAAGGAGGAGGGAATAGATGAAAAGTTGGAAGGAGAGCTATAAAATCGTGTTTAGTCGGACAGATGAAAATAATGAAGGAAAAATGAAAATAAAATGAGAGAGAAAATAGCTCTATTTGCTTTCCGCCTAAATTTGGCAGAAAATCGGATGGAAAGTTGGATTTGCCTTTCTCATACCTGTTTTCACCCTTTTCTTTTTTATGCCCGCTCTCCCTCTCATGCTTTTCTTGCAACCTTCTTTATTATCGTTGTCATCGCCGTCGTCATTGCTATCGTTGTCATCACCGTCGCCATTGTCATTGTCGTCATCATTGTTGCCGTCGTCACCTCTTCACCGTTGCCTCTCATCTCTCGTTGCCGCCATTTCATTGTCGCCTCTCATCGTCGTCATCGACATAAAAATAAAAAAATGGAGTATGTTTATCAATCTTTCTAACTTTTTTTCCTTCTAAATAAACACAATGATGAAAAATCTTATTATTTTCTTTCTTCTTTATGTTCTCTTCTTTCTTACTTTTTTTCCTTTTAACTTTCTTTCTTTCTTACTAAACACAGCATAAGGGATAGAAAGATTTTTTCGGTTAGGTGTGGGGAGATATATGTTAGATCAAGGTTTAAGATATTGGTATTTATCATAAACTAGACATGTATTGGTATATAGATGGTACTGACACATGGTATGGTTGGTGTGGTTGGTTTGACGCCGCCCTTCTCGGACTGATATTCTTTTGCAAAAATGATATTTTATGCTAAAATTTAATGCTTTGATCCATTTATACATAACATGGAGATTAAACAATTCTAAGGTGTGAAAATAATATGAAAAATCAAGGAATATGATAATTTTAGAGTTAAAATAATATGAAATCAAGTTGATACACACCTTGTACAATGCCTTGTGATGAAGGTTTAAAAAACTAGTTTGGGTTCATTGTAGCGAACTAGTGTGAGACTAGACCGGTACATCGGTTCGGATCGGTATCTTAAACCATGCTACAAGATAAAGATACATATAAGATTTTTTTGAACTTTTTCGTTTATAACTCAACTGGGACTATGATGAGCCACTTTCTGACTTTGGTGGTAGGGTGGATCTCATTTTTTAGTAGTCTTTAAAACTTGGTTATTTGTTCCATTGGAGTTGAACACTTGCCTCTCTTATGATATTGACATATCATGCTATTTTTAGGTGTATTTAAGTGACCACCGTGGTCTTATAACATGCATGTAGCCTTATTGGCAAGTTTATGGTTGTTGCATTTTGGTACATGTCTCACCATCACCATCAACACCCATATTATCTGTGCTTGCGACTTGAATCATTATGTACCTTGTGACATATACATGTATTTGATTGAGAAGATGTTTCTTTACACCCTCTATTATCTTGCTTATCAATAACCGATAATGAGTCTATTGGAGCTTTTCAATTTTTAGTTGCTAACGTTTTTCTTCTCAATCCTTGGCTTAACAGTTGAGCTCCTTGCTGGCCTTGTTGTTAGCATGGTGGTTGATTTGATTCGATCAAACTAGCATATCCTATTTCAATCAATCATGTGTGCTATTATCTCCTTGTGATTAGTCCCTTAACTGGGTTCATCACTAGTTTATCTCTAAATAAGTTCAACATTATATTGATAGGGCCTAGGTGGATTACCGGACCCATCTATAGCAAGATATTGATCTTGAATGACTGACCACCAATCTATTATCGGATCAACATTATCCTGAATAGATGAAGTATTAAAGGGTCCAATACAACATGAAACTATCTTTTTCCTCTTGTAAAATCCTAAGTTTGAATTGCATATTATAACACACATACACTAGTTTCTCTAGTCGAAGATATGGTAATTTGTTTCAAACCTTTATATGAATTAATGAGAAGGGTGACTAATTATGTTTACATCCGTTTGATGACACACAGGATGCAAATTGCTATATTTTGTAACTTCATGCTCTAATTCAAAATTATAACTAGAATTTAATTGCAAATTTAAAATATATCTTAAAACAGTCTGACTAATTACAAGACTACATTAATTGAAAAAATAAATTAAAATACTTGTATCAATCTTGTTATGAAAATCCCAAAAGGATCTCTAAATATCATTTTGCCTTTCTGCTTCAGCCACTTTAGTATTTGGCTTCAAGTAGAGTATTACATTGTGTAATACGGTAAGCAAGTTGTTCCCTGGTTATACTAAAATTGGTATGATAGATGTGAGTAGTAAGTTGAATGGCAAAAAGTAATTATTATTAACATATATACAAGATTAAAGGTAATGAAATAACTAAAAAATTTCATAAAGATTACGATACTCACCAACCAAGTGAATTTTTATGCCATTGTGTATGTCGGACAATGTTGACATTCGAAACATTGTCCGAAGTAACTTTATACTCTTGTTGTGTTAATATGTCTTATACATTCTTAAATCATATAATATATCTCCTCATATCAGTGGCTTTTTCTCTGTATGAACTTTCTTTAAGGGCCACATAGAAGCTCCAATAATGCTATACATATGTTGCTTATGCTATCCCAAAAACATGGGTTGAGAACAAGGTTTGTGAAATTGTTCTAGATTGGTGTTCCAGTTCCACTCAAACTGGAATGTGTTGGTCTATACTAGATCTTCTGTTGAGCGCATGGGCAGCTCACATTGAGTGGAAGCTTTGTCTAGGTCTTTTGTTCACTACAAGTAGCTTCCGTGATCCATCAAGACTCTTGTTTCGGGCAACTCTTGTTTCTGTCTAGGGCTTTTGCTCAAATTGGTACAAACCGGCTGTACTACTACGTATGGACCGGTTCTTGAATCTTTGGTTGAGATTGTTGTGCTTCACATTCCTACCCTTTGTGAATTTGAATTAACACTATGTTTACTAGCACGGATGGAAAATAGAAGGGGAAGTATAGTTAGATGGAAAGGATATAAGGATGGATGGAAAAGAGATAAAAGTTTCCCTCATTGTGTTTATCGGGAAGGATGGAAAGTTTGAAAGAAGGAATACATTTGATATGTTCACTCTCCTTTTATAATTTTATACCCATATTTAAAAATATAATTAAATACTAGTCAAATTATTAACTTAAATTTTTTAAAATATAATTAAATATTAATTAACCATTAAATATAATTAAATATCCTCGGTCCATTAAATATAATTAAATACTCCTGTTAACTTGGGTACCAAATGGATAAGCTATACATACATGAAGCCAATTAAGTTGATACGTAAAAGAACATGAAGGTTATATTTAGAAAAAGATTAATAGCATCTTCAATTTAGTCTCAGTGTTAGATTTATTCATGTAATACACAGATTTTACAGGGGAGTGATACCAGGCTACACAGATTTATTCATGTAAACTAAATCCGTGTAATGGAGAGTGAAGAAGGGGACGCTCTAGCGGCAGAAGGGGCGGCACGGCGGCGGAAGAGGCTCGGCAGCGGAAGAGTGAAGGAAAGGAAGAAGGACTCTGAAGGGCGGCAGAGGAGGCAGCTTGGCGGCGGAAGAGGCGAGGCAGTGGAAGAGGCGAGGCGGCGGATGAGTGAAGAAGGGTGAAGAAGGCCTCTGGAAGACGGAAGAAGGGGATGCTCGGATGTGGAAGAAGGGTTGGCGAATGAGTTTGGAGACGAGCGGCAAAAAGAAGGCGACTAACGAGGCGGAGGAAACCGGTAGGGGAAAGAGGAGAAAATATACCTTGTGGAGAAGAGTGGCAGCGTCGACCGGCGGCAGCAACGTTGGAATGGCGGCAGCGGCGATGGATCGGCGGCGCGGGGCTTCTTCGTGCTCGTGTGAAGAGTGGGCGACGAGTTGTTGCTGGCGGCGAGAGGGCGAAATAGGGTTTGAGATTTTTTCGAGCGAAGAGGCGTGAGAATAAGTCGTTCCGATGTGAATCCGCCCGATTCGGGCGGATCACAAAACAGCGGAAACGTAGGGTAAAATCCACCGTGTAATCCGTCCTTTCAAATCCGTCCGTCTTGGTATACAGCAGATTTGTCACTAATCCATCCTTTTCCGCCTTATTTCCGTCCTGGTAAACAGGGCCTAAGAGATCTGCACCACTCTTCATTTATAAACAATGTCTTCAAGCCAGTCTTGTTCATAAGTAAAGACTTCAAAGCAATAAAATGTGTAGCAAACATTATAGACCTAAGTTGGAGGATCTCACACTTTAAAAATTATTGCATCTTATCATGCGCCCTTTGATGTTGTATATAAATATGATGATAGTTTATGCCGCCTTCAATTTATTTTTAACTATACTGGTCTCCTTAATATTTTTCATCATTAGGTTGTTACAATGAGCAACATATGAAGTTCAATGTGTGGGTAATCAACTCACTAGTTTGCTTAAAGTTGCTCTTGTTATCTATCACTATTACAATATATAAGAACATTGATTATACTCGGATGGCCCTGTCTAAGCATTACACAGGATGACAGGAGAGTGATGCTGAAGTCCTCCCATTGGCCCTTCATACTTCTGACCCAAGTATAATATTCTTCCATGTCTTTATTAATATATGGTCTAACAATCTCATGCTTGGGAAGCGGCTAAATTCTAGGGCTTGATTTTTGGATATTCGAAACTATAGCAGAATAATTGGTGTCACTTGCAGTAGGAGCAGAAATTGGGTTAAAATAAAACCATTTTGATATTGCTCGACTAATGTCATATTTTTGACTTTGTGTAAGCATGGTCTATTCAAGTCTACTTGCTTATGAAGAGAGTATGAGAGAGTATTAGAGAGATTGAGAGGTGTGAATAAAATATGAGGGGAATTAGAGCTTATATAGACCTAAACAGGTATCCTTTTTATTTTTTGAACGCATGGTGGCACTGGTTGGTACAACTAATTTTATTTAACCAACTGGTTGCTGGTGGAACCAGTTGTTATGTTGATCAACTATGAGTCAATACCAACTGATTCTACTGATTGGTTCTAGTATTGTATGCATAGGAGCTGAATTGACCTAGTTTTGTGTATCATTCCAAAACTTGAATTGGTACAAACCGGCCATATAAGCATGGACCATTATCTTGATCACTGGGATAGATCACTATTAAAATTGACCCAATTGGTCATGAAAACTGCTAATGATTTGCCATTGCATTATATCAGCAGTAGCTTACTATTTTCTTACATATACATGTTTGTTTCTATAATGAGTTCCTATATGCTGACCTCCTATAGATTATCATGAACTCATCATACCACCCACACGGAATGGTCCTTTAGTCAATGCTTTATTGCCTATATTTTACAACAAAGTCCACTTTAGAATTGTATTGTGAATCATGAGCGGTAGTATGTGTCGATAGTTCATCAGTGCCTAGTTAATCAACGCAAGATTCAGGTGCACTTACGACTTCATTTTGAAAGATAGTATTGTGTCGATAGTAGTTTCCTTGCACAACTTCTACATGGAGCCTAGATCAAGCGATGCAATCCTATCCCAAATAACTTGTAGTTTTAATTTTATGGACGACAGTGAGTTTGCATGACTCTGCCTTGTTGAATTTACTTTAAGATGATGTAGTCAATATATTGTGGTTTTAAGAAATACCAATGCTTTTTTTGGTGAATCCATATTTGAATGTAAATCTTATCTTACCGGACAAGTGGACATAGTTGTGTCAACTTTTAGCATATTGGTTTTAAACAATCTACTTGGATCCCTATGATGAAATAAGCCATAAATTAGAAGAAAAATCACACAGAATATTTAAGCGAATTTTATAAGTGAGGATATTAGTTTTTGATCTGGAAAAATAGTAGCAAAGTAATTATTAGTTGGAAATATTCAAGTGATTTCCTGTTTGGTTGTTTGGTACTTGTATTTGTTGCATTTTTTTTTTGAGAAAGCTGATTCACTGAAATTGTAATGAAGGCCAAAAACCGGATAAGAAGAATTCAAATGTATGTTGTATTTGAGAATTGAGACACGACAATACTTAAAAGGAAAATTTGATAGAAGTTGCTAGGAGGATGTTAACATGGACTACTGTTATAATAGAAAAGAGATTTGTATCGTGCCTTTTTGTATGTGTGCGAGGGCAATTCCTATTTCATCTTGGTCTTGCTTTTTTCTTTGTGCCTTCTCTTAAGAAGTGGTGGTAGAAACTTACTGATGGATAACCTCCCTTTGGCAGCCTTGAATTGCTTACATATAGTTTAAACGTAGCTGCTTCCTTTGAACAAATTTTATTGAGGATCAAGGAATTGTTGATAAACCATAAATCGTGATAGTGGCCATTAAATAAGATTTTGGAAAGGCTTGTGTGTTGTTGCTTGACCTATTTACCCAGATATCTTTAACATCATTAGCAGCTTATCTTTTTGGTGGAACTTACTTCCTTCAGGAGATGACAAGGACTAGACAATTGTATAACAATATAAGTATCACTATTTCTATTATTTGTCTTGGTGTTTGTAGTTTGAGACTTTTAGTTGGTTGTTTTTCTCTAGTTTGCTTTAACCTACCCTTTCACTTACTGAGACGTAGGGACGCCACCACATTATTCGCCCTTTATCTTTGGTATTATTACTCCTAACTCTTTATGTTTACTATTATTTAATTATTTTCAGATACTTTTTGCGCCGACTTGCTGTTATGTACTTATTTGTGGAAATTATGTTGCTTGGACCTTGTCTTTGTAGGTACGCATTGAAGCTGCTCTGACATTACGTGCTCTGGCAAAGGTTGATCCCACTTGTGTTGGTGGATTAATTTCATATGGTGTGACAACTATACATGCCTTGAGAGAAGGCGGGTCCTTCGAAAAGGTGATCTTGATTGGTTTGTGTTGTTTATGCACATTATGTTCTTATCCTATGTTTCCTTTTCCTAACATGATATATTTGTCTGTTGGCATGTAGATTTCAGGTATTATTTTTGACATTATGGCTTGGAAATATTCTTAGCTATGCTATGCTTGGAACCTCTTTTTGTGAATGCCTTTTAAGAATTCTTTTAGTTTATGTATGGATGCTAGAATGTCGTAGTTCTATACTTAACTAATATTCTCTGTGACAAAAAATCATCCTTGAGAAGTTCCTTGCAGTTTCAAATAGAGGTGGCCAACTGGATCACGGGCCTGCATCGGCCTGGTTCTTCATGGGCTGTGCTTGGCATGACCTGTAAGAAATAGATTGTGCCGGAGTGGGAAAAAAATTGCTAGGCCCAGCACAGCTCGGGCTGGGCACAAAACAATTTTCAAATAAAATAAAATAAATAATAATAATAGTAAAAATATTTAAAAAATATGATTTTTTTTTAAAAAAATCCAAGAAATAGTATTTTTATATTTAAAGATAAATATGCCCCTATTTTTAAAATTTTAAGATATTTTTATGAGGGCAAATAGGTAAAAAAATATTTGAAATTTGATTTTTTTTTTAAAAAGTGCTAAAACCTGTGCTGAGCAAGTGGGGTGTGCTTGGCTCAGGTCCATGCTGTGCCTGGCTAGAGTCTGTACCATGCCAGGCACCGGTCCTTGCTAGCCTGGCTTGGATTGCTGGTGTGCTGTGATGTGCTGTGCATGGCACCCACATGCATGAAGACCTTGGCCTAGCATGACATGAACCTGTACCTCATGCCATGCTCGGAGTAGGCCAGAGCCAATGTGGGCTGCCTAGCCATTTGGCCATCTTTAGTTTCAAATGCTGGTACCAGACAAAACTATACCAGTGGAACTTGCACTCAGGCGAAGCTTGTACTTGTGGAAGCTTTCACTCGCCATAGCTATCGCTCGCAGCAGCTTGAGGTTGCAAAAGCTCAAGGTCGCAGTAGCTTGAGGTTGCAGAAGCTCTCCATGCTTCTTCTTTAACTACCATGCCGTAGCTTTAGCTTGTGAAGCTTGCCCACCACCTCCTCCTCGGTCTGCTCATGCATCCTCCACTTGCAAATAGTTCCTTCTTCTACTCCGGTCTACTCTGACACACCTGCGCTTGTATATCAGTCCTTACTCAGATTGGTGCAAACCTACTGTACTGCCCGTTCGGCCTGGTTTCTTAAATGTTGGTTCCTTAAATGATAAATTGAAATTTTTGTTTTCTAAAGCTAGTTGTACTTATGCTAACTACGGGCTTAACCAAATTATCCTTAGGTACATGAGTAGCAATTATTGCTTTTGTCACAGCTCCAATAAAAGGACCATTTAGTAACAATAATTGACTTGTTAACCTGATAACTTTGTTATTCACATAATACTATAACAACATTTTATAGGGTTATCAATTTGGGCCAGCCTGATCCGAATCGAGCTGGTCCAGGCAAAATCAAATCTTTTTCCAAAAAATGTTTAACCCAAAATTGAACTGAAAATTGATAAAACCGACACTTTTTTGCACCAAAATTTTTGGTTCAGCTTGGTTTAACCTGATTTAAAACTGAAAAACTGAACCACTGAGCTACAACCTACAGGATGAATTTGGTGTTGTTTGATACAAGGCGCATGACGCACGGGGAATGCCATGATGACTGTTGCTGCATCTTTTCCTTTTGTCAGATGATCTCTACTCTTAAATAGTCAAATACACTGCTCAAATAATTAGCTATTTTTGCAAATACATTGCTTAAATTGTGAAGTACAGCTCAAATAAGTCAAATGGGCTGAAATGTCCAGCTGCTTATGAGAACAGTGCACGAATTTGACTATTTGAGCTGTTAATGCTTCGATAATCCTGCACTATGGTCCCCGAGACCACAAAATTGATTAGATGTGTTAGTAGACTTGCTAAAATTGATCAGATGTGTTAGTAGACTTGCTATTGTGTGCCTCGCAGCAGCATGATGACATTGCAGTAAATTAATGACATTTAATGCCATCAGCCGTTGCCGCATGCCTCGCGGACCTTGCCTAATCCCCTTTCCCCTTCTTGAATACGGAAGTCTTGAGTATGGAAGCTGCCTGCAGAGTTGCACAAATGCTTCGTCTTCCATGTTCACCACTACGACGCTTCATCTTGTCTTTGCGTATTTTAGCTGCATCCAGAGTTGTCACTTATGGTTTGGGAGTCGAGACACGGGATCAAGGATGGCCTAATGAGAGCTGCACCTAGTTCGGGTTGACTTGAATGGACAACCCTGCCACGTGCATGACCTATCACGATCGTTGCTGTTGTCTCACACGTGGAGAACAACAACAATTTATTAATTATTGAGCCCTATATCAATTCGGTTCAAGTTTTATGATTTTTTAAAATAAAAAACTGAAATCGAACAAAAAGTTTTAATATGTTTTGAAACCGAACTGCGTGATCTTAACCTGCATTGACTTATTCAGTTTGGTTCGGGTTGGTTTATTGGTTTAAACCAATTTTTGGACAGCCCTATGATTTTATATTTATCACTACAAGTCTCAATATATTCTCATTCTTGTCTACTACCATTTGTCTTTGTTCAATGAAAAAATCTAGAAAATCATCATCCAAAATAAAAATATGGTTCATATACCAGGAGTAGGAGTCTTATTGCATAATACCATTTCATACAAACCATCCAACAAGATTCAGGTAGCATTTAAAATGTAGTTCGGAGTGAAAATATCAACTATGTACAAAATTAATTGAACCAAGGCCTTTGTAGAGACATATGCATGTTGTTTGTTTCATTTAATATAAGGACAACATATCTAGTTAAGAACTGCCTCATAGGCAATCAACCTCTATATATTTTATTCCCTTGTAGAAAACATAATCATCAGGTATTGATAAGAAAAATTAAAATCTTTCAGGCTGTATGCTCCATAGCCTTGTATTTTGCGTCATAGCTAGATCTACCCATCTACCCACTATACGCTTTCTTTCTTTTCCAAGTAACATCTATTACCACCCACCTAGGTACAAAATCTAGAAATAGATTTTCTGTCATCTACATTTCATGGATAATCTACATCGATGTTGGCTTTAATTTTCATGTCTCCGTTCTTATATAATAGACCCTTTCTTGGAGCTTTTTCAATGTATTGTAGTCTTCATAGACTGTATTCCAATGACATCACATAGGTTTTTGCTTAACTTGATTGACACTACCTATTTAGTACAAAATGTCAAGTCTAGTAACTTAGGTAAATGAGCTCCTCTACTAACTGACAGGAAGGAGTGGGGAGACCAAAAGAGACGATGTGAGTATTAGGCTTTGATACCATGTTAAGGAAAAGTCTAGAAAACCTTGTCATTCAAAATAAAATGCATAGTATATATACCACTTGATCAGAGATTGAGGAACCAGTCCTGTTCCTTCTGTTTGTTTCGGTCCGGCGAAAGACCGACACCGGAGCACAGGGTGGAGCGGCGGAAGCCGGAGGAAGCTTCGACAGCAGAAGTGGCATCTGGTACAGGCATTAGTACCGGCTAGTACAAACTGATCCGATAGTGGGTAGAAGCTTCATTCGACCGTGGCGGAAGCTTCGACGACAGAAGTGGCATCCCGTACAGCCATCGGTATCGGCCGGTACAAACCGGTCCGGCAGCTCACCAGACCGAAACTTAAAACCTTGCACTTGATAATGTTCTTATTGCAATGCAATATAATTATTCTCCTATCGTATAGATCAACTTGGTATTGAATAATTTTAATTTGAGGAGTGTCCCTATGTTGTTTGTTACTTTGCAGTCTTTGTCATTGGCAACAAAGACTGTACAGTCTCCATTAACTATTAGAGTTCATCTCAATCCTACTCTCTCTAGCGTAAATTTTGATGTACTATGTAGCTTGTTTTTCCATCTACATTATTCATAGTTACTTGTATGTTTTAGTGTTTGAGGAACCGATCCGGTACCCTCCAGTTGGTACCGGTCCGGCGAGGGACTGGTACCGAAACATGGGTTAGGGCAGCGGACGGCGGCGAGGCGGCAACGGATAGTGTTCGAAGCTTCCGTTGCCGTTCTTCTGCTACCGCTTGGTTTGCCGAGCCGCCGAACCAAGTTGCTGGACTGGTTCCTCGAACCTTGGTATGTTTAACCTTTTTCTCACAAGCATTGCTCTTCTGTCACATGCACTAATTGATATAGACTTTCTATTGCTCATGCATGAACAAGCGAATCTCAATACATGCTAGGTACCTTCTTTTTCATGTGCTTTTTCCCTGCATGACATGACTTCTCATATGCAACTTTTATCAAAAAACTTAAGGTTGCATCAATTTTGTCATATTGAATTTACCATAGTATTGGAGGGTATAAAAGTTGGCAAACTTGAAAGACACCTCTTACCTCTATGACTAGGTTTCCTCTATGAAAACACTACTATAACAACACCATTGTATCCCTTATTGTTCATATACAGCACTATTAGTTACTTTAGTCTTTATATTTAAAGGCACCGTGTAACTATTTTGCAATGTAATACAATTATTCTCCCCACTTTTTAAAACTATTTACTAGTTGTAGCTATTCAAGAATTTACGAGTTATCACGATCCAATCATATTAATTTCAGGTTATAGTTCATATTTGGTCCACAATTAGTGTTCTGATTCAGTTTCGAGTTGGATTTAATTATGGCCAATTTCAATTTTAGGTCAAAACTTGGCTAAGTTACACATTAATTGGTTCGGTCAGGTTTACACTGGTTCATTGTTATTCAATATTACTCCTTGGTGAAGTATAATCTAATTCTGATTTCAATTAGTGTTAATGTATCAGGCATAGATTGGGTTTAGTCCTGATCAATTTCTATTTCTGATCCAGTCAAGGTCAAATCTGGGTTCAAATCAGACTCTTGAATTGCTAAATGTTCCTTGGTCAAACTCAAACAAATCTTTAGAGCAGATTTGAAATTATTTTGTGCTCGACTACTTGGTTGGAGCTGGGTCTTGCCTGACCCGGCTGCACCATGGGTCTCGGCAGATCAATAATGGGCTTGGACCGACCTCAACAGCAGCAGCTCACTGTCTAGGACCAGGTTGGCAATCTTGCCTAATGTGACAAGGCAACCAGCCAACCACAACATAGTTTTGTTTTCCATCAAAGAATATAGCTGTTCTATCTGTTAGTTTCATAATAATGAGAATTATTTAGCTGCATAATTAGTAGTTTAGATCAGTGTTTTTTGGTTTGTACCGATCTTAGACTGGTTTCACTACAGCATATCGGTACGTACGAAATTACTATAGTGCAATGTCGGTATGCATTGTTCATACCTTTCTGGCAGCTAACGGGACCGAGCTGCCGGACTGGTTTTTAAAACGTTGGTTTAGATAACCAGCAAGAGATGGTAATTGAGAAGAGATAAAAGAGTGGAGTGCGGATGGCTTATCTGGAAATAATTGTTATTTCTTTTCCCATGCTTAACTAGATTTTGGGCGTTTCTTACCTGGCAAGCGCTTAAATTGCAGGTAATAAGGTTTATCATGCTAGTTGCATTGTTGCGTTTTGTATGCTTGCTGTTCTTTCACCCAAGAAGTCTTATTCTGCATTCGTTTGCTTACAGATTAAATGTGGCTGTAATCCTTTTTGCCTAGAAATGTTTTAGTGTTGACGAGAAACTGATATATTGTTTGCTTTTCTAAAATAGGGGACAAATTTGAATCTTGAGCTCAACAGTTTGCAGGGCCAGTCCGCACTTTTGGCAGCACTTATTTCAGTCTCACCCAAGTTACTTCTTGGCTATCCTGCTAGGTTATTCTCCATCCTCATAAAATGTTGCAGCCTTGCAGATAACTTTTGTTTTACATGCTACCATGTTGATGAACATTTTTGTTTTTTCTTGTTTATATGATATTTCTAATTCACTTCTTATATGAGCTTTCCTTAAAAAACATCGAGATTTTTTTAAAATAACTAGCTGAAAGATTGATTGTCACTTTCGGAGGGCATAAAATAAGGTCAAACGAAGATTTGCACTCAATTAATTGTAGAATGTTTGAAGGAGATCTATTGGCATTTAAATTCCCTTGTTCGTGTTTGTTTAATGCATTATAATATTAAAATAGATACTTTTGTTATAGTCATGTTTAGATTTTTTTGTAGCGTCACCTGAATTAATTTTCTTGTTGGACCAATAAAGTTTTCATATGGAATCGTACTAGCATGAGTCATTTTACCTATTAAAAATATAAATATCAGCTCCAAAGTTTAAATTGATATATTAATTTGAAATAAACTAGACTAAATTCAAACAAAAGCTGTTGAATAGAGTCATTAGACAACAAAAACCTTGCATTGTCACTTGGAGTCTTACCATGAACCATCAAAATAAATAGTAAGACATCGTGAAGGTATGAGAAATTGGGATATATTATGGAGTTGGGAATGGGGGAAAGAGAAAAAAAATGTGAGTGATGTTCTTTTTCAGTTCAAGCCATGGGCCATCACTGAATAAACACTAACGTGATGGACAGGATTTATGCCATGCTGATGATGAGTCAGTTTATGTAAGTTCTTTGGTGAACCTCCTAGGGTTGTAGGGGCATAGTAACAGTACTCTCCTGGCGTACTGGTTGGCATATATGACACTTAGCAGACCTTGATGTTGATCCTATTCTAACTAGAGCTGTTTATTTATCTCATTCTGTGATTTGTGGGTTGATTTATTATGTTCTCTTGGGACAATCTAGCAACAATTGCCAACGTTTGTTTTGTTTCGTCTTCATCTATCTTCTTGTTCATACAGCCATCCCACTATTAGAACTGTTCGACTCTGGACCATACTTATGATATGGCTGGTTGTCTTCATGCTGTATTTATCGTAAGTTGTTATATTGGTCCTGACTCTCAGGTACAACAGTTACAGAACGTAATTGGTTATAGGATCGAAATAGAGCTTGTATTCATTGACCAACAGTTACTAGCATTCATAAGCAGATCTTTTGATGCAATTTTTTTAAAATATAAATGAAACAAGTACAAGGAGCTGAACTCTGTATACTTTTACCCATTACAATTATAGTATATATGCTACCTGCAGGCTGCCCCATTCTGTGTTTGAAGTTTCAAAGATGATGCTGACTGTATGCAGTCGTAATCCTGTGGCAGCTACTGTGGAAAAAGAAGTTGGTTGGTTGCTCTTAGCTTCTCTTGTAGCAAACATGCCAAAAGAGGTAATGATGAATGATTTAAAAAAGTCTTCTGAGTTTTGATAGCACTTTTGCTACCTTCAAACCTATCATGTCATGCTGTTCAGGAACTGGAAGACCAAGTTTTTGATGTTCTTTTACTTTGGGCCGGTCCTTTTGCTGGGAATCCAGAAGCCTACTTTAGGCATACACAGGATATAGCAGCAGAACTAGGGTAAAGCTGACTTATAATTGTGACCATCTCTTTGTTTTTTTTTTCATTTTGACAATGACTCTGTTGGATTGTTGTTTATATTACTTTGTGTTCTCAGTAGTTAAGTACCGTAGACTGCCTACGGTTGACTTTTTGATGTTGTTTATTTTATGGTATTTGAAAATATTTATATGAAGCAAGGTTTCATGTCTCAGCGGAAGCTCGTATGCTCATTGCCTCCTTCCTCATTTCTCATCCTCGCTGCTCTTCTTCTTCTTCTTCTTCTTCTCCCTCCTTCCTCTTCCACTCCACCTCCTTCTGCCTGCAGACGCAGGGGAGCCGCCTCTCTCCTTCTTCCCTTTTTTCCTCCCTCCTCCTTTCGCTGCTCTACTCTGTTTCTTTGTTCTACTCTGTTTCTTTGTTCGAAATAATAGGTTCTGTGTATGTACGAATCAGCCATACTGTGCGATACGAACCAGTTCTTAGAACCTTACTATGAAATACTCAGCATTAGTGCTTATATTAACAAATTCTTGATGAACTGTTTTTTCAATGAGATTTGTATATCTACGTCAGTTATGTATCTGAATATGCCCTTGTGAAAGCATCTTTTGAACGTTGAAATAATTGCTAAGCAATTCTTGTAGTGTTCAATGCTTTATCCTATATTTTCTTCATCTCTGTCTCCTATTTTATCCCATCAGTAAACTGTCTCATTACCATGGTTACGCCTTGTTTTAAACATTTAGGGCCACGTTAGTTGGATTTTTTTGGTATTTAGATAAAATACATTACATTAGTTGGACCAAGGTTTCAAGAACCGGTCCGGTGGCCGGCCGGACTGGTATGTACTGGCGGTACCGTACCAGTACCGGACGAAATCGACAAGGCGGCAGCGGCTGGCAAAGCTTTTGCCGGCGGCAGAAGCTTCAGCCGCTGAAGCTTCCCTTGCGCCCGCCAAAGCCGCTGGTGCCTGCTTCTGCATCTCCGCCCTGAGCCACGTTCTGCTCGCGGTTCTGGTGCCGGCGTATGGTCGGACTGGTACCGTACTGGATATACTGTCCGGTACGGAACGGTATTTGAAACACTGAATTGGACTTTCTCTAAATCTATGACATATTTAGCTGAATCAGCTGAATGGGTTTGGGATTATAAACTGTCAATCTGATTCTGCTCAACATCTCAGTCTCATAATGAACAATGAAAATGAATCAATAGGTTCTGCTGGAAGCAAGAAGGAATTAGGAAAGATATTACTGTGATCCCTAGTGCAAGGGATCTCGATTTCAGACCATTAGGACTGCTCATTCTTAGCAAATCAACGTCAGCACTCGGATTGAGAATGACTAGCAGTAAAAAAAAGATATGAGGAAATAATAAAGCTTGCTTTTGAGGTGAAGATGATATCAGCCACTCTTCACTATGTTAGGGTCAATACAAGCATTGATCTAGAGCACATCCTTAGTTGATGCTGCTCACAGCATGGTCTATGTCTTTTGCCACTAGATGGTGTTTGTTCGAAGCTTTGTAATCACCAAAATTGTTATTGCATTCTTGCCAATGCATTAGTAGGTCACTGAAACTCGTCATTTGGACCTTGCCATTTGCTAAGGCCTCTCATCGAACATTCCTTCAATATCATAGTTGCAATTTTTTCCCTTATCAGATTATTGCATGAGACATTGCCTTGGTTAAGTGAAGGGTGTTTAGTCTCTATCGTGCATGGACAAAAGAACATATTGTATTTAAACTACTTGAATGGCTTTATATGTTAGATGAATGCAAAGTTTAAAAAATCGGTCCATTGTTGGACCAAATACATATTTGTATGTATAGATACACAATAACAATTGGTTATATATATATATATATATATATATATATATATATATATATATATATATATAGTGCAAGATTTAAAAAATCAGTCCATTGTACCAGTCCAAGCTCGGACCAATATAAATAAGAAATACCACATTTTATTCGGTGGATGAATGTGTGAGTCTTTTCAAATATCGTACTAGTACAACAATGTGTGAGATTCCCGTCAAAAAAATATATCAATTATCTAGTATATTATACTATGTGCACGCTTATTAGTGATGTACACGTAACTACTAAGTTATGCGATACACTCTCATCCATGACATCCTCTCTCGTATAATCTGTCAATTCTCTCAGCTTTGCCTAAATCTTCATCTTTAGTTGGAGTCTAAGTGTGACGCATCTACCTAAAGTTATTCCTAATCTTTTTTTTCTTGATTTTAGGGCTGAGTGTATACTAGATAATATTTGATTCAACTTACAACTTAATAGAAGAGGTGCAAAGGAGTGACTATGTTTTAAGTTTCTATATAACCTTTTTAAGTTTACATACTAGATTCTCTCCCTGAGTAACAAATCTGAGTGGTTGTTTCACATAAACATCCTTAGCGTGATCCCCATATAGGAAGTCTTTCTTTTCATCTCTCCGAAACATCTGCCAATTAAAGGATAATAATATACATAATAAGTTCACTTGGGCCACCAGTGAGAAGGTTTCCAAACAAGCAATTCCATATGTTCAGTGGATCTTTTTATGATAAGTCGTGCCTTGTATTGTTCCACTGGCCATCTAGGTTATTTTTGCGGTGGACACCCATTTGCATGTAATAGGTTTATTCCTTCTTGGAAGATGTATTAGTTCCTATATTCCTCTTGTCATAAGAACCTCAACCTCTTTCATCATAGTTTGCTTCCATTGACAAATATGCATGGTTTCTCGTACACTCTTAGGAATGGAAATACTAGAATGGAACAAATACATGCAATGAAATTTAGGTGACAGATGGTTATACGGTACATAACTAGAGATAACATTATTGATGGTAAGTGTTTACCTTTTCTAAGGGAAATAGACAAATCCATGTTTGAGGTAGATGTTTATGGAAGATTTGGAGTCGAAGGCGACTGGTGAGTGAGATGGTTCTTGTCTAGAACGTCTGCTATTGGGCTTGCAATGTAGCTAATATGAGAGGAGCAAAATTATCTGTAGTACTAGTCTAATGGACTCTACTAGTGCTGGAGTGGGAACTAGAGATGCTTTAGTAACGTGGAGTTTTTTGCTTTGTGATAATGACACTCCTCGGATAATATGGATTATTTTTTTTGTAAAAGTGATAACAGTTGAGACATATAAATGTTTAGTAATAAAATCATAAAAACGATAGCCTTTTCTGCGTAGAATTCAAGGCAGATAGACTGTATAACACTGAGACTATGTTTTGTCATTACCTTGTCTAAGGATTTGGACATATCATAAGGAACCAAAAACATAAGGTGGCATTGGGAAAGATGAACGGGTAGGGTATAAGAATGAAAATGGATTATTACGCTGTAATGTAGAGTATAGCAAACAATAAATAGGTATGTAGCCATAAGAACAACACCCCCCTTAAGAATTTTGGGACGTTCATATGAAACGTCATAGGACATGCTAAATCTAGGATATGTCTATTTCTATGTTATGCAACTATTTTGTTGTTATATAAATGGATAGTTGTTTGGTTGATTATGCCATGTGTCTAACTAATGTTAATAAAAGATAATTGTATGTATGCTTTGACATTCTTAGTTTGTAAGACTTTTATAGACATATTAAGCTGATTTTTTTCATTATACAATACTTTGAGTGTATCTAAGCCACTCTATCTCTTACAAGATATATCCATGTTAGGAAGATGCACATGGAACATAACAACACAGTTAAATCATCCTCTGAGAATAATACAGTTAAATCATCCTCTGAGAACAAAACGGTTTGGTCCCAATAATTGAATATATTATTTTTAAAAGGGATTGATATCTAGAACTGTACTTGGAAAAGATATTAGATGATGTTTGCGTAATTGACCAGCATCACAAGTAAAATTGGAAGACGTTTTAAAGATTTAAAAATTTTAACAAGGTAGGAGAAAGGTAGCCCAGATAGGTGGCTATTGATATGCAATGGAACAGATAGTAGAATCTTGGTGTGTAGTTTGATGTGTATAGCTGAAATGATTTGCCGATGTATACACTGTTATTCTCATGCGCTCCTACCACTTGCTGCCTTCTTTATTGGGTAGGGAAGATGGTTACTATATAGTAAAGTGATTTTCTAAGAGCAGAAATAGATGTTATGTTCATGGGGCAGCTTGTAACATATAATATATTTTGCAATGTGATAACAGAGGTGGTTGTGGTTCTTGCATCATGAAATGGTAAAGTTGTGCCATTTACTATATTGAGAGAAGATTAGTTTGTGAAGTATGAATATTTTTAAGTAGATTGCGGTCCCTGTCACTAGAGAAGAAACTCTTGAATCTATAATCCAAAAAGTAGAAGCTGAATACAAGGAAACTATACCAGTATCAGCTGAGGTAGTGACTATATAAGATGATCTAAAAGCAGTTGAGTTTTGAATTGATCTTTCATATTCTGTTGGAAGTATAGTGGTGGAGGGACCTGATTCATTAAAGAACATTGCCTGAGGGGGTCGTCCACACATCTACCAGCATTTGTTTGATGGATATTTGTTTGTCTACAATGAGTATAGAGAGGAAAGCTATGTTGTCGTCCTCCTCCTCGACTAGATCGCCCACCTCTTTAACGAAAGCTATGTTAGATGGGATTACAAGTGATGTGAGGCCAAAGTTATGAGAGTAGTTATTTCCACCATTGGAGAAAATTTATGCACATGCCTAGGGTTGAGAAAAAAGTTTTAAAGGAATACGACAAAGAAGTTTCAGCCAAATCATGCGAAGCTCATGTTGATTTGAATAGTCGAGATTGGAATGAGCCAAACATTGCGGTAGAAAAAAATTGAAGGTTATGAAGAAGTAAAAGTAGCCATAGAAGTGAATTGACAAAAAAATCTTGTGAGGATCGGGTGCTATAATGACGAATGGGTGCCACAAGGAAACCTATGAAGAATTGGAGGTACGACACTACGACATCAGTGGCCAAGTGGAGGAAGAAACTCCGGAAATGTTGTGAGAAGGAATGAATGCAATAAGGAATCCTTCAAAAAAATGAAGGTGAAGATGTAAGTAGGGGAGAAGAAGAAGAAACTTTGCAAAGACTCTATCGTCTTTAATGCGAGTCTTTTAATACTAGTTCCCATTAGTGCACCGGTCTTGGGTTGCACCAATATAAATTGGTACTTAGTAACTTATGGTACCAGATGACATCGACTAGTATCACTCTAAACTTATCGTATATATACACATATATATTGTACTAGATTTTAACCAACGGTATACTTTGTGTTAGTTCACGGTGGACCGGTTATACCTTGTTTTGTCATGAGAAATAGGGTTGAAGATCAGGGGTTCAGAGCAAGGATTCAAAAGCCGGTCCGGTACCGGCGTACCGAGCACGAACCGGAGGCGGCATAAATTAGGGTTTGAGGTGGCGGCGAGCAGAGGCGAACGAAGGCGGGTGTGCGCGAGTGGGGCGTGCGTGAGCGGAGGCAGAAGCTTCTACCGCCGAAGCTTCCGCCGCCTGCTACGCCTTTTGCCGCCGCCACCTTGCCGTCCGTGGTCCGACCGTGGTCGGTCGGACCACGGTTCCGAGACCGGTGGCCGGACGGACCGATACGACCGGGCGGTTCGGAACGGTTTTCGAATCGTTGGTTCAGATAAATCTTGATTTTCTCATAGCTGAAGGGAAATCGTACCATGTGAAAAGAAGATTAGTGATGAGGCGGTTGTGAGGGGTGATTTAAAAGTCAGTACTATGATACCATGTCTTTAAACATCCAATGGTATTTGCCTTGACTTTATCATAAGAGTTTATGATGTGGTCTTATATAGACTAATATGTTAAAATAAAAATAATGGATGGCCAATATGGATCTAAATATAACACTGGGATTCTAACATATGATAAGCGTGGAAATCATGTCCAATATGGAGCAACTTATGTCACTATTTTTATGGTTAGCATATGATAAGCGTGGAAATCACAAGGTCTTGTGGAATAAAGTTGATGTCCGCTTGGTATTTGAGGGATTACTTTGTATGGACTTTTGTTGTTAGGTAGAAATCACAAGGTCTTGTGGTACTCGAGGAGCATATTGATAGGTAGAAATTATTTCTTTATTACTTGGTGTAAGACATAGCTTTTGTGATTCCTTTGGGTAGATAAACACTTGTCTCAAACCTTATTTAAAATGGAAAATGGCATATTCCCATGTACAAGGTCCACTGATTTAATCCTAGTCTATCAGGATATCTATGGCATCATAATTTATAGAGTTAAGAGACAGATGCGGTGTTGTAGATTGATGAGGCTTTAAGAATTAGGAAAATTTTCTAAAATTGGTTTATGAGGTTGTTTGCCTTGGGATGACCATGACAACTTGGATTCATAGTATGGTGTAACAGACAGATACTATGTTTCTATTTCTCTACTTATTTGTTATTTTTTGAAAAATTTACCCACTTAGGATAGATTTTACATATTAAGGTTGTGTAATAATATAAGATATCTATTCTGTGATGGGGCCAATGAAAACATTGATCACTTTTTCTTCACTTGCCCCTACTCGACCAAGATCTAAGGGTAAATATTATTCTTCTATCGCTATAGAGTGGGATGTTCTACTATTCCTTGTGTATTACTTAAAATGTTATGCGAATTATTATTATTATTTTTTATTGTGACGAAAAAGCTATTGATCAATGTAATGATTTATCACATATGGGTGGAGAAATGCAAGGGGCCTATGCTAAAACAACACTCACAACCATTCTTGTGTAGTTCCAGGTAGTTCTAAATATGTGGAGTAAGGTTAAAATACTTACGCATTTTACATCAAAAACATTACATGAAAAACCTGTGGCTTAAAGATTTCCATCATTATGGAATGATATTTTAGAGTATAATACTGAATTGGAGTAATATATTAATGATATCGTTCATAACCAAATTTACATGGCAAGCATGATTAAGGGGAGAGAATATGTGAGGTTTCTAATTTGTACCTTGCAATGTATATTCTTATCATGTTTGATTAATGTATCATATACACTTGCATTTGGCAATAAGTTTCCCGTGCATACTAAAAAGTCATATTATATGTATTCACATTTCCATTAGCATCAAATCTTTGAGCATTAGATCATAATTCATTGGACTTGTGTTCCAGTATTAGCAACCATAGTTAGATAGTTATCCTTTATGTTGCCTAAAATGTTGCTTGTGCGCGCCCGATTACATGTTTCTTAGTCAAGATAGTTATCTTAGCGAGCATGCAGTAATTCTCCCTTAGGGAAGCTATAAAAAATATCTATTAGGATGCAGTAGTTCTCCTTAGATAAAATTAGTAGTTCATATTAAGGTATTAAAAATCGCTACGGTCGGTAGTACCGGTCAATTTTCTTAAATATGCCTCTATATATAGTATTGATAGTACCTGTCGGTTGTCTTAAATATGTGTATATAATGAAAATAATAATATACATATATGTACATAAAGTTATCGAATAAAGCATAAATGGACCGGTTTTATAAACCTTGGTCTACATAATTAACTATTTGTGATTTTGATAGTTGCCAATGTAATTATACCCCCCTCCCACCCACCCACACGCTCAAATCTTTTATCATTGAGATAGGTAACTTGGGAATATTCTTTGCTGAGCTCCTGGTACGGAGATGTTTGATAGAACAGCTGTTGAACTGTCACCATCACATGGGGAAGCTCTTTATTTTGAATATATTATTAATGTCTCAAAACAATGTTTTTCACGCATCTGTTCTTGTTTATCTAAACTTCAACTTCTCTGCTTTGCCAGTGTGTTATCAGCTGCAATCGAGGCACTCACTGCCTTTATAAGAAGCTTTATTTCTCCAAGTGTCACAACTTCCAACAGCGTCCTACTACAACCTGTATTGGCATACCTCAGTGGGTTCGTTAATTTTTCTCCCCTTTGTGTCGGTACTAATGTTATTCACTGCTTTATTCTTGTATTTATTCTGAATGTTGAAACTGTTGCAATGCAGAGCTTTGTTCTATATTTCATTCTTTTCCTTGAAGCAATTGCCGAATATGAAGTCTGCTTTAGCTCTATTTACCACTAGGACATTGATGGCATATCAATCTATTCCCAATCCTATGACGTATGAAAATGATCATCAACAAATCATTGAAATATGCACTTCGCCATTCAGGTAGGTTCATTTAATTGTCATAGTTCGTGTTGTTCAAGTGGGATGCGTCTTCCTACTAATAATAAAATGTAGTTCATGATTTTTTTGTAATTTTTTCTTTTCCTTGTGTTTGCTTCCAAACAAAGTGATCCTTCTGGCTATGAAGAAAGCTCAACGTTGAGAACCTTGTTAGATAAGAAGGATGCATGCCTAGGCCCTTGGGTACCTGGAAGGTACTTCTTTTCTGCTAATATATGTAATCTTTATTAACCGTGCTAAAGTTTTTTCATAGTCTTCTGAATATTTCTGATGAAAAACTTAATTATAAGATTTCTTTTGTATAATATATGCAATCTGATGCAGAAGCAAGATACAACGTAGTAGCAGCCTAGATTGATATGAGTGGAAAATGATAAAAGATCTATTATGCGATGTAAGCAACAAGAACAGGAGTAAAGAGATGGGTTCCCTTCCTTAGCCGCCAGACCCGGCAAGATACAAAATGGATATCATTGCCCTAGCATGTCCTTTCCCCATATCCTTCCTCTCTCTTAATACATTCGCTCCCCTGTTCTAAACCGGGTTGAGCGTGGCTGAACCTGGAACGGTCCGACGCGTAAAACCCTCCAAATTGGGGGCCAGTTCGGTCCTGGTTCGCTAACAATGCCTCCCCCATGCGAAGCAGGCTTGTCCCAAAGGCTGTCCAGAAGCTCAGGAAACTACTCACTAATGGTTTCAACATCCTGCCATGTCGCTTTCTCTTCAGGCTTTGAGGACCACCGGATTAGCCACTGTTTCACTGAGTTGTCTCCATGAAGATGGTGTCGGGATGCGAGCACCGCAATAGGGATGCAATCAGAAGCTAGTTCCGCCTCAAGTTCAGCGGGTAGAGTGACATTAGTCTCCTTAGATCCGATAGCTCGCCTTAACTAGGAAGCGTGAAAAACCGGGTGAATGCGAGAGCCAGCCGGAAGTTGCAGCTGATAAGCCACTTCACCTATGCACTTATCAATGCAAAAAGGTCCATAATAGCGAGCTGCTAGCTTTTGATTGACCCTACGAGCCACGGATTATTGTCGGTGGGGGCGTAGCTTCACATACACCAATTCGCCAACCACGAAAGAGGCATCCTTGCGATGAGCATTTGCTGACCTTGCCATCCTTTGCTGAGCTCGCTCTAAGTTGTACCTAAGTTGTTGTAAGATTTCATCCCTGTCAACATGATCTCGTTCCACTGCTTCGACCGCCGATTCGCCAACCACATAATGCTGTAATGTCAGGGGCAGACGTCCATAAACTATCTCAAAAGGCGTTCTCCTTACGGCCGATTGGAAGCTTGTATTATACCAATATTCAGCCTAATGTAACCAGCTTGCCCATTCACGAGGTTGATTGTAGGTGAAACATCGTAAGTAGGTTTCGAGGCACCTATTCAACATTTAAGACTGTCCATTTGTCTCTGGCTGGTACACCGAACTCATTTTCAACGTGGTGCCCTGTAGCCGAAAGATCTCTGACCAAAAATGATTGATAAAGATGGGGTGTCTGTCACTGATAATGGACTTAAGGACTCCGTGGAGTCTCACTATTTCTTTGATAAACACTTCTGCCACATCTTGTCGAATACGGGTGTTTGAGGGCCAAGAAGTGGCCATACTTGGACAGCCGGTCCACAACCACAAAAATGGCATCCACTCCCTTTGACTTAGGCAATCCTATTATAAAAACCATCGCGATGTCTTCCTAAATCATGGTAGGAATGGGTAGAGGTTGAAGCAAACCCATAGGTGGGGTAGTTTGATATTTTTGCCTCTGACAGGTTGAGCACTTTGCTACCAAGCGATATACATCCCCTCTCATACCAATCCAGTAGACATTGTCTGCTAAATGCCGGTAAGTGCGATATGCGCCGGAATATCCCCCGGTAGGCGTCTTATGACACTCATGGAGCAAGGTATCCACCCAACACGATTTAGTCGGAAGCACGATACGTCCCTTGTAAAATAGGCGTCCCTTGATTAACTCAAAGGGGGTTGGTAAAACTGAATTGCTCTTCAAGTTGGCAAGTACCTTCTATAGGGCGACATCCTTGTCTACTGCCTCTTGAATTGCCTCCACATCAAGCCAAATTGGCATGGAAATTGCTAGAATTTTGGCATGCTTGGGTAGTCGAGATAACGCATCAGCTGCCCAATTGTCATTTCCTAGTTTGTACAACACGACTATGTCATACCCCAATAATTTCAAGCCAATTCTGCTGGTCCGGGGTAGTAATGCGCCGCTCCAATAGATGGCGCAATGCCTTTTGATCGGTGAGAACCTTGAATTTTCATCCCAACAAATAGGGTCTCCAGTGCTGCACCGCTAGAACCAACGCCATGAGCTCCTTCTCATATGTGGATTTGCCAGGTTCCCCTCGAATAGGGGCTTGCTAAAATAAGCCAGTGGTCTCCCCCTTTGCATGAGTACCGCCCCTATACCTCTCCCCGATGCATCACATTCAATAGTGAATTCCTTGTTGAAGTCAGGTAAAGAAAGAACCGGGGACATGGTCAACACTTCTTTTAAATCATCAAAAGCCTCTTGTGCCGCCGGCCCCCAAGAGAACCCTTCCTTCTTGACAAGGCTCGTGAGTGGCTGGGCAATCTTTCTATAATCTTTAACAAATCTCCTATAATATCCTGTGAGGCCTAGATAACCTTGCAGCTCCTTGACCGATCGTGGAATGGGCCAATGCAGCACGCTCGCTATCTTCCTCAGGTCCATAGCAACTCCTCCTGGGCGGATGTTGTGACCCAAGTACTCCACCTGCCTCTGCCCAAATTGGCACTTATGTTTGTTGACAATGAACTGTTTTTCCTTTAGGACTCCCAGGGCAATTTTGAGATGCTCTAGATGTTGCGGCCATGTGGTACTGTATACTAAGATATCATTGAAGAATACCAAGATGAATTTGCGCAGCTAGGGTCGAAAGGTCTTATTCATCATTGCTTGGAAAGTGGCAAGTGCATTTTTGAGACCAAAAGACATAACTCAAAATTCATAATGCCTTGAGTGAGTACGGAAAGCTGTCTTATGCACATCCTCCGTCTTAACCCGAATTTGATGATACCCCGAATGTAGGTCAATTTTGGAGAAGTATTCCACCCCATGAAGTTCATCAATCAGTTCTTTAATCACTGGAATCGAGTACTTATCGGGTACAGTGATATTGTTGAGTGCTCTATAGTCCACACCTAATCTCTAACTCCTGTCTTTTTTTCTGCACAAGGATAACCGGGCTCGAATAGGGACTAGAACTTGGTTGAATCACCCCCGCCATTAGCATTTCCTTCACCAATCTCTCCATTTCATCGTTTTGATGATATGCATATCGGTAGGGCCTTACCCTCACTGGCACCTCAGTAGGTTGCGTGACAATGGCATGATCGAGTTCTCTTTGAGGAGGAAATTTTGCGCTTTCTATAAAAATTGCATTGTAACATTGTAATACCCCCTTGTAATTGTTGGTACTGCTGTGTAGATATCTCCTCCTGACTCCCATCCTTTAAAGAAGAATCAATGTCCACCGCCCATATCATGCCCCAGAATTCTGTGTCAATATCCTTCTCCAAATTCTTCATAGATGTCGGGGTACGAGAGAGGGAGGGGTCCCCCTTTATCGTCATTTCTCGGCCTTCCTGTTGAATTATGATGTATTTCATTCCCCAATCGACCCGAGTCTCCCCTAGTGTCTCTAGCCATGCCATGCCCAAAACAAGATCAACTCCCCCCAATGGAAATAGATATCCGTCAAGCACTGTTTCATAGTCTCCCAACAATACTTTTAAGCCATTGCATCTCCCTTGCATCTCCACCTTCCCTCCATCACCCAAACTTACCCCATAGGTTGGTGTCGGGGTGATCTGCCACCCTTGCTCACTAGCCAATTTTTCTGAAACAAAGTTATGACTAGCTCCACTATCGATCAAGATAAGAGAAGGGATGCCATTTACCTCTCCTTCAACTTCATAGTGCAGGGTCCTAAAATGCCCCCAACCGAATACAAGGATAGCTCCATCGCTTTGCAAGAAAACTCCTCTAAGTTGGCGTCTCCCTCTACGGGTTTCTCCCCGCTTCCTGTGATATCTTCGGGCACCCCATCAAAATCTTCTTCCTCATTGAGGATAAGTAAACGAAAGCTTTTTGAGCCGCATTGGTGCATGGGATGATAAGGCTGATCGCATTGGAAATATAAGCCTTTTTCTCTTTTGCTAACATAATCTTGATATGACATCAGTTGCCCCCCCTTGGCTCGGTCCCCTGGGGTAGCACTTCCTGTCACAGCCCGTTGCAAATTACTCATGTGGGTATTGAAGTTCCCTCTTGCTCCTTCTTGTGTCGAGGTTGTTGAGTTGCCTCCCGGCCAAAAGAAGCCCTAGGCCGCCATCTGATTTGATGCTACCAGCGCTCCTACAGGTTGAGGCGCGATCTGCCTAGAGAAAGTATATCCGACGTGATCCACTGAAGTTCGGACCGTAGCGTCGCCCAAGCTGCTGCACCCTTTGACTATACCACCATCTACCTCCCTCTCAATAATGCGGGCGAGTGTCATAGCCCTCATAATGTCAGTAGGGAAGAAAGCTCGAACTCTCTCCCTGATGTCGAGTCTCAACCCTTATAGGAAGAACCCCACCTATTGTTGCTCAGGTAAGTCAGGGATATGAGACACAATCTCTTCATAAGCCGTAATGTATTCGGTAACTGTCATGTGGCCTTGCTCCACGGTTGCTAATCGTTCATAAGCGGTGGTAGCCGGGAAACTCGTTGTATCACTATAACATTTCTTCCTTAAAAGGTTTCCCAAGACATGTGAGGAATTCTTCTTTTCAGCCACTTGAACCAATGGCTCGCTTGTCCTTCCATGCTGACGAAAGCCATCGGTATTTTATAGGCCTCCGATGTCCCCTAGATGTCAAAGTATTGTTCTGCGCGGGCGATCCATCCAACTGGGTTGGTACCGTCAAAGGTCGGTAACTCCACACGTCGGTGCATCCAACATCTATCATCTCCCCCCATTTTCCCTCTATCTTGCTCCCCGACCCGTATTGCTCCTCCTCGACCGTCCTCAGTATGAGCCCCCAGAGCATGAGGGCCCCGACTCGATTCTTGAGGTGACCAGAGCTTCTCTCTTGCTTGCGATGGTCTATACGGCTCAGATCGTGAGTCATGTTGGCCCGGCTCTTCCTCGGCTTTACCATTCCCCCTCGACGATCCTCCCCTTAGCGAGCGGACGGTTGTTGGTGGTTCATTCTGCCTTTCGTTCGTCAGCTCCGCCAACAGACTGCGCATCTCATCCAGGGTCCCAAGGTGACGGTCAATTTCAGCCTGCCTGCGACTGATTTTGGCCAACTCATCCGGTTGTTGTCGTCACTCCTCGCCCACGGATTGCAATTCAGCTAATGCTTCTAAGCGACGATCCTCGCCCACGGATTGCAATTCAGCTTGAATAGCCATGATGGTATTCTGCAGGCTCCTCAACGAACCTTCCACAGCTTCCAGGCGAGTCTCACTCCTCGTCGTCGTCATTGGTTCACACGATCAACTGCGATCTGGTCTGGCGTTACCCTATCTGCCCCGCTAGGTCGTCCGCCAGCATCCCCAGCCTTGAAAGGCTGTTGTTCGCTAGTTGCAATTGCCGCCGAGAGATCTCCTGCAACTTCCGCCGCCCGTGTACGTCCCCAGCAGCAATGTGCTGCCACGACGCGTTGCCCACCTCCATGTCCCTCTCGCCAGATGGACTCGTCCGTTGCAACTCCAGCCTCATGTCATCACCTCCGCAGTCCGCCAACAATGGAACAGATGCCCGCTAGAAGGTCGTCCGCTGAGATGGCCTCCGCCGCTAACGCTATCTTAGCCGAGAAGGTTATGCCGAAAAGTCTCTGCCGAGAGAGCTTCCACCGTGCCTCTGCCAAGAGAACTTCCGCCGTTGTCTAAGAAAAACGATTGCCGCCACACCACGCTCCCCTATGCGGATCCGGCAGGTCGAACCAGATGATGCAGAAGCAAGATACAACGTAGTAGCAGCCTAGATTGATACGAGTGGAAAATGACAACAGATCTATTATGCGATGTAAGCAACAAGAACAGGAGTAAATAGATGGGTTCCCTTCCTCCGCCGACAGACCCGGCGAGATACAAAATGGATATCATTGCCCTAGCACGTCCTTTCCCCATATCCTTCCCCTCTCTTAATACATTCGCTCCCCTGTTCTAGCGTGGCTGAACCTAGAACGGTCTGGTGCATATAAACCTTCCAAATTGGGAGCCGGTTCGGTCATGGTTCACTAACAAAATCTTTATTAACCGTACTTCTTTTCTGCTAATATATGCAATCTTTATTAAACTGTTTGAGCTTTAGGGAATCTCATTTCAGTGTCATATGCGAAGTGGTACCTTTAGTAGTTTATGTGAAGTTCAATAAGTATATTTTGTTGTCAATGTTCAGTGATTGGTATGAAGATGAGCTTCGAGCTTTTGATGGTGGGAAAGATGGATTAATGCCATGTGTTTGGGATGACGAAATTTGCATCTTTCCCCAGGTAATGTATTATACATGTTAGTTCATTGCTAGTTGCTCCATGTTGAATTGTTGATTCTCTTTGTATAGAGAAGTGCTTTTTTTGATATTTATTTATTTTGTACACAATGTAACCGGTTTCGTAATGCTTCCTTACTATGAATGCTAATTGATTAATTTTCAAGAAAACTGGATACATGCATGGTGGAGTGTCTGAACCGTGCTATCAAAATTTTATGACTACTATAGCTTTCATTTGCCTTTCCAGAATTGAATGTTTGAGAATGAACTGCAAATTAAAATTTTTTTTACCATGCTTGGCTACCAGATTTTCTTTTCCACACTTTCTCAAGCCTTCTCTTTTTTGACCCACACTTGAAACACTAAAGTCTTAATAGCATGATGTGATGGTATAGTCTTGAATCTTGATAGATTGAGGCCACCTTTCCAGTTACTAAAGCTACTCCTGTAGCCAAGAAACTTTAGGTATGGCATGATGAGAATGAAATCAGGCAATAATCCTTCTAAATCCTTCCCCTAATTGACATCACGATTTCAAAGACATCCTATCTTTTATACGATATTGGCCAAACTTGCTAAAGGCTAGTATTCGTCTATGCGTTTGTGCTACCTATAACATTTTGGCAGGGCGGTCCTAAATAACAGGGATTTTCTAATTTTCTCTTGGCGTTGTACTAATCTCGACTATGACCATGGATGCTTGCTCTCCCAAATTTGCAGGAGATATGCAAAATTAATATGTGTTCTTGTGCATGGTTGAGCTAAAAATGTCCTTGATCCTTTGGTTCCTATATCAAATAAATGTTTACTCCAAATTTCGTCATTGCGATTCTCAAGTAATTTCAGGCATATATTTAATTGTCAAATAGAGTATCTATTATTTAGTTGAAAACACACTTTGATGACACAAATAATATCACTTTGAATTTCTGTTTCTCCTCTTCTTTCTCCCGTATAGGTTATATCTTGGAAGATTTATACCTTTTGTTCCCTGTATGTGAGAACTGCCGCACCACTAAATTCCTGTAGCATGTCTTTTCACTTCTAGTTCTCTTCCAATGGTTCATTTCCATATTTGCTACACATGAACGAACTTCTTGCTCTTTGTAAAAAAAGAAAAATAACTTTATTTTGATCTGTAATATACATCTGGATTTTGGCTTCTTGGTGCTAATCCATGTCTTTCTATTTCAGTCAGAGTCAATCAACAAAATGTTAGTTAACCAAATGCTCCTATGTTTTGGCACCATGTTAGCAACTCAGGTACGTCAACCTTGATCTTTTTTAAGCATTTATTCGTTTGGGGTATCAATAGGTGTTATCTGTTTGCTTACTTCTTATTATTCTTCTTAAGGATACTGGCAGGAAATTACAATTTCTTAGCAAGGTTGATCAATGTCTTAAAAATGGAAAGAAACAACAATGGCACGTTGCCAGTGTAACAAATGCATGTGTTGGTCTACTTGCAGGATTGAAGGTGTCAATTACCTTTTCTAGATTTTTGTTGGTTGAACTGTTAGAAACACTGGGTTGCATTAATTACCCTATTCGTAATACATCCTTGTATGCAGGCTATGCTTACATTACGTCAGCAGACCTTGACGACTGAGGTTTTGAGCACCATTCAGTCCATCTTCCAGGTGCATGTTATTATATTGTTTATAACGTATCTCTTAGTGAGTTTGGTTTTGCATCTTTGCTTATTTGTACCTGGAAATCGTCAGGGTATTCTTGCAGAAGGTGAAATCCCTTCTGCTCAACAAAGAGCAGCTTGTGAAGGTCTTGGTTTATTGGCTCGCCTGGGAAGTGACATCTTCACAGCAAAGATGGTCAGTCAATGATTTGATGTATAACATGTCATACTGATTTGATCTATGACTTAAATTGCTTGTATATAATTACTTGGCATCCTTAATTTCTAGAATGATAAAATGCACTACCGCATGTTAAAGTACCACGAGTTAAAGAAACTTATTACCACATGCTAGAGTGAGTCATTACTATATGTTTCAAATTGCTTAAAAGTTTATAATTTTTACTCTGTTGGTGTGAATGAAATATAAGAATTCTTTCTTTAGGCTAGTCCTTCAACCTCAACGTCCATAACCCTTGATGCTTCTTCGTTGGCTGCTACTAGGCATAGTAGTTTTATTCCTTGTCCTCACTATGGGTTCTAGCCATCAGCTTAGCATTACTGAGATATGAATGATTAACCATCCACTGCCATAATTGCTTATGTCAATTGTACCACCCTATAACACTTTTTAAATTGTCACCTTCTGCTTCTAAATATGAGTAGCTTCAATCTACCTCTTCTATTTCTTCTTCATATGGAACTCTAGCTACGTTTTGTATGATTTCCTTGACTTTTAGAGTTTCCCCTTCAGGTTCTAAATTCTATTGCCTCCTATGATATGTCAAGTAATTGCACTTTGTACTCTACTGTATCTCTTGATAATGCATTTCCCTTCTCCTCCATAATTGATTGCTCCTTTGTCCTTGTTCATGTCTGTACTATAGTGTATGCTTTGTGCAATCATTCTTAATCATATTTTCTTACATGCTAACTTTTCTTATTATTCTGTTTTTTTATTAGTTGTCGTACTAGATCCATTTGTTATTGAACAAAGAAAAATAGTCTTTGGTTCACAATGTCTTTTTTTCTACCTGAAGATAGAGTAGTAATTGGTTGGGGTGGGGGGTGGCATGAGTTTGATTTTGTACACTTATCATCCTATGATACTTATATTTAACCTTACTAAGATTAGCGTTTTGGTCATTTCTCTCACATCATCCTGTGGTTTTTGGCGCTACAATATCTCCTGTGATTGCAAGATTTGTCAACTAGGCGAACTTCTTTTTATGTTCTTCCCTAGCGTAGAGTCAATATACAAAGTACTTCTCCTTGGTTGACCACTCCAATATTGAGAGACCTAATTTTATATTTGCATATGTTGGTTTTCTGTATTTTACCACTTTTTTATGATTATTCCCGTATTACATGACTGTCTATGATATTCTCAAAGTTTTTAACATAAATAAAAAATAACTTGATATTTCTACAAAACTTTCACGCGATGATAATGCTAATGAGGACATGCAATCTTCACTTTCTTTTGTCACCTTGATGACATCATCTATTAGATTTCTCATCTGCATGTCTATGTAGAATGAGACTGTAGAATTAAAGTGCCCCCACCGGATATGCACCATGCTATATTATGTCTCATAAAATGATTTAAATAGCCGTCCATATCGGGCATTAAGCCTACACTGAGACACAGAATAAGGGCGATATTGGTCCAATATAATATAATTATATGCAATATATATACCATGGGATAAATAAGCAAGTCATATGTCTGAGGAATATTGTTTGTTAGTAGATATCAGACTGTTCTCGTGCGAGCTAATAATGACAAACTAATATGGATTGGTAATTTAAACCTTGGTTCTACAGGCACATATCTTTTTTTTTTTTCGGGTAATGCTGTTTTGATTGTCTGCTTTTACATTAATCAAGTGTCATCCTATTTTGGTCAAACTCGCATTTTTGTGCTCTATCCTTTGCTTTGCTTTCTTTCTTATTATGCATGTATTTGGTGGGCTACCTTTTGTTATTTTTTGGCACTGTATGCTGAGGTTGTATATCCTATTAAAGCAGCGGATGGTATACTTACGATTTGCCATGGGGCAAAAACTGAGATTTTCTATTATTATGATTAATGACGAGCTATTGTTGCTGTTATTTCTTGACATTACTCGTGATATTTGTGGGGTATTATTTTACTCTGTAGATTTGAATTTTGAAGAAATTTCTTCTTTTATTCATATACTGGTCAATATTTTATGTGGAATTATATGGAATTTCCAAAAAGTTCTTGTCCTTTTTTTTTATTTA
Source organism: Costus lasius (assembly GCA_027563935.2). Lineage (NCBI taxonomy): Eukaryota > Viridiplantae > Streptophyta > Magnoliopsida > Zingiberales > Costaceae > Costus > Costus lasius. The sequence goes on from CM050454.1 coordinate 98,401,163, forward strand.
TATTTTCTGGTTTTCCTAACTCCTTTTTTTTAATCAGACTCGGTCCCTTCTTCGAGAGTTAGTTGCAGCAACAGATCCACAGTATATTGCATCAGTCTCTTTTTCATTGGGTTGTATTTATCGTAGGTATTTAAATTTCAGCTTCCCCTTCTTAATTTGCTCTCGTTGTTGTTAACTTATAAGGATAGAAAACCTTCTTTATCTATTTGACACATTCTTTTACAGAGAACTATTTATATGGTTCGCATGTAACTTTCATGGCTCTTCCTTTCTTGTTAAAGGCACTTGCCAATGATCATATACCCGATTATTGTATTTTCTACACGCTCTTAATTGATGTAGATTTCCCAACGTGTTAAACTTGTTATCATAGTTATGCGTATGTACAAAGATAAAGAATGAGGTATGTGGTCCCTTGTTTTTCAGAAACAGGATTAAACTTAGTAAAAAATTTCCATTCTCTTCATCTCCACTAGGTCATGATTACTTTGATAGTTTCTTGTGAGTGAAAAGGTGGATGAGTTGTCGGCATCATTTTGAATATCATAAAGCTGAAAGCGTATTTTTTGTGGAAGTTCATATAACGATGGTTTATTCATATAATTAATCATGCTTACCATTCTTTTGTTTGTAGATGATGATAACAAACAAGAATAGTTTTATTCTCCATATACCAGGGGGAAGGATTGACCTAGGATGAATAGTTGATGTCTGGTTATGCTTTCATTTTGAAATCTTCGAGACCATACTCAGTAAATCCACTCAGTTTGTGTACTCAATTAGGGACCAATGGGTGAATAATAATCAAAACCTTAACTCGGAGTATTTGCAAATTTTCCTTACACGCATTCATTTGTCTATCATAGAGTTCTTGTGAGATATATTATGGTGGTGTTTGGTATGACTGCTCAACAACGTCAACCTCTTTTCTTGTGATACTTCTAACTGTCTGTCTTTGGCGGTATGGATGAATGAAAAACTTTGCGGATTTATCTTGGGGCAAATTTACGTTGCATTTCGAAGGAGGGAAAAAATCAGGAAAGAAAAGAAATAACAAGAGAAGAGAAATAGGGAGAAAAGAAATAGCTACTTTCTCTTTTAGGCCTTGTGTTTCGATGGAAGGAAAAAAAATATTTTGACCAGTCAACTAAGTTATTAGTTGAGTCAAAATCAACCCAAATCCCCAATTTAGACTGCCGTCTCCTCTATTTCCGCTTCTTCGCCTCCACCGCCGCGAAGTGGCTCGTCGACGACCTCAGCCTCCGCCGTGTCCATCGAAAGCTTGGACCGCTCTGGCTCCGTCCACATGACATCCTACCCCTTGAAGCGCTCCAACTCCGAGAAGCTCGGCTCGTAGCGGGATATCGCCGACGAGCAGGCGCGCTTCGCGTACGTCAACGACCCGGAGCGGACCAACCACCCGCCTTCGTGCTTAGCGTCCTTGCCCCTAGCAGCTTGGAGCAGCAGCAACGAGGGGGCGAGAGGGGAGGGGCGGCGAGCTCAGGTGAGAGGGGAGAGGTCACGGGCGAGAGGCTGCGAGCTCGAGCAGCTTGGTCAGCGAGAGGCTGAGAGGTCGGGCGAGAGGGGATGAAGGCGGACGAGAGGGGAGGAAGGTGGCGGGCTCGGGCGGGCGAGAGAGGAGGAAGGTGGCGAGCTTCCGGCGGGCGAGAGGGGAGGAAGGCGGTGAGCTCAGGGGGTCGAGAGAGGAGGAAGGCGGCGAGCTTCCGGCGGGGGAGAGGGGAGGAAGGCGGCGAGCTCGGGCGGACAAGAGGGGAGAAAGGCGTCGAGCTCGGGCGGGCGAGAGGGGAAGTTTTGTTTTTTGTTTTGGGCGAGAGAACGGAAACTGATTTCCGTCTCTTTTCGAGGGAACAAAAAAAGGGAAAGGAAATGAATTTTTTTTCCTTCTCTCATTTTCTTCTTTGAAACTAGGAAAATGGATTTCTTTCCTTTTTTTTCCTGATTTCCCTCCTTTGAAACAGACTGTTAATGTTATGAGAAGCCCCTCCGCTTGCTTCATCAACCATCCTTCATATGGGATCCTTCTGACCATTATTAGAGTTAGTTTTGATGGTTGGGGCCTTGAGGGTCGTGGTTAAGATGGCGTTGCTTGCTGCATCTGCTTCCTCCTTCCCGCCTCTGACCATCCTGCAACTTGCTGGTCAATCATGAATCGAGCAGGGTGCATATATCCCTATCTGCATCACATACTTTTTCTGCCATAGCAGCATTGATTTTATATGCTGTGCTTATTATTGGAATACATTTGCAAGCATAGTGATCGTGGCATTAATGTTCTGTATGGGGCTTGCTAACGACTGTTAACCTTAATTAACTCTTCGTCATTGTACCTCAATATTAATTTCTGAAGCTATTCTTTCGTAGTATTACATTCTGCATACTTGATGCAAGTGCAGTATTTGTATAATTTTTCTGTTGTGATCTTAAAATTGGCCAATTATTTCTCGTGGTAAATGTTTTGCAGTGCAGGGGGTATCGCTTTAACAACTCTGGTGACTTCAGCTGTCAGATCAATTTCTTTATCAGCTAAGAGTTCAAATCCCCGTCTACAGTTATGGTCTTTGCATTCGCTACTTTTGATAATTGAAGCTGCTGGGTTATCATACGTTTCTCAAGTACAGGTACCTAGTTCCTTCAGTCTTGAGTTCCCAGTGATGATTTTCTGTGTAGCATCAATCCGTTCAGCATGTTGCACTGCAAATGTACTTTTAGTTTCTTTCACCAATCTTTCACAAACATGTCATACCTCTGTAAGATGTTAAACCAAATCATCAGATACCATCTTTGGACCGCACAATGTTCTATCCTCTATGTAAACGATCCAAACTCCAATAGCAGAATCTAAACCGTTCCACTCAAACATCAAATAATTTTTAACGATTTTTAGTTTAGAAACTCAATCTATATAATAGCCATGTGAGCCGTAATATCACAAAGAAAGACAAATAGTATAGGCATCTCAGAGTAAGCGAAGCTGTACAATACGCAACCACTCAGCGATATCTTGAGTTAGAGGCAAAAAAGGGAGAGGGCACATTGTATGATAGAAGTAGCAATATGATACATAACAAATATAATGAACCAAATAACAATGTGTATCAGTCTACACAATGTAGCATGTAACAATTAATATGAACGTTCTCTCTTCAATTATCAAACTTGAACCAAATTATCAAAAACGACCCAACTCTATAATGTGTTTCTACTAGCAGATCCCATAGTTGGCTTAGTACACCAGATTAGTCCTGCCTTAAGATGACCTCAACGAACCTTCAAAACCAAGGAGAGAATCTCAAAGATTTCTTTGGGAGCCAAGTCATACTTTCAAGTGTTATTTATTGCTAGTAACAATTGGACTAAACTGATTCAATTGATCATTAAAGGATTCCAAGATCAACAGCAATAAATAAGGCGGCCCCTTCCAAATTGGTACTTTAAGAAGGCATGATTAAGGTTTGAGAATTTTTAGTAATCACCCCATCAATCTGATACCATTTCCCAAGACTAACGAACCCAATCTCCTACCAAACCACCATTTCAAAATTAGCTGAGTATGGACACCCTACAGAAATTTGAATACTAAACCATATTCCCAATATTGTTGCCCAAATTTGTCAAGCCTAGAGTGAGGTGGAAGTACACCCATACGTACATATTGCTGTTGAGCATCACAACATTGATAATCAAGTCATCGTAACTATAACATCACTTAGTATTTAGTTTGAAATTTGCTACAAATCCTTCTAATATAACAATATTAAGCTGCAATATATTAAACCAATTTTGACATAAAAATTACAACTATAATATTAAATAACACTACGAAAACTGATAGAAAAGATATGTTGATAACTTGTAGAGTTACCTAAATCATTATCTATTTTTGTATGTAGATTAGCAATGCCCACCTGACATTTGAATACTTGATTGGTATCTGCAAAAGAAAATAACATTACATTTCCATGAAAGTGCCTACACATATCTCTGCTCTTTTTTAAATGCTTTTGGTCATAACACTCTTGTTAGATTTTGTTCCTTGAATAGTTTTGCTTTTTGAGCCAACTACAGTCCTTCGACATGGTTCTATAGTCCTTATGTCATTATTGTCAAGCTAATGTATCTTGCACGCAACTTAATTTTTTTTTACCAATCACTGATTTGTTTAAACCTCATCAACCATACCCTTGTTGACCAACTCCTCATTTAGTTATGGTAGTCTCAATAACTCTGTTCATGCTCTAATGGCCATATACTTTATTTTATTCAATATGATCATTTCTTCATTGATATATTATTAATTTTTTATCATATTACCCATTCCTCCATAAACGTATCTATTATTTCAATCACCATGATCATGTTGTCATTGACATCTTACTTAAGCTTAATTATAATGCACATGCTTCATGGACATAATACTTGTCTAAAACTCAAGAACTATGTCTTCATCAATACATGATTATCTTAGTGCTAGTGATTGTGTTGGCATGGACATACCACCTCGATGTTAATGTCTTCATTACATACTATCTCAAAGTTCGACAATATCCTCATTGGCATACCATCCCTATGATCATGATTATGCCCTTGTTAACATATCGTGTCAATGATCATTCTAGTTGACATACAATCTCATTGTCAATCATCATATTCTCATTGATATACTATCTCTATGTCCATGATAACATGATTTCATAACCAATTTATACTGCCTTCCACATTAGAAATAGCAATTCCAAATAATCAAGGTTTTAAATATTGGACCACTTTGGTACAATTCCATATGTTTTGTAAACCTCCAAAAAAAAAAAAAAACTAACAACTATTTAGATGTTTTGGGTTCAATTTAACTAAAAGTACACTTAGAACTAGGAAATCCCATAACTTCAGCTGAATTGTAGTATCTGGTTCTGACCTTGCAAGAAACCCTTCTTATCCTTCATCTTATACGAGCCCCACCTGTTCGGTTCGATCTTATATGTTTCATAAATATGCAAAATTACAAGCTTACGTAGATGTGAAAGCTCATAAAAACAATAATTTGACTTTAAAACAATGCTCGATGAATTTCAACAAAAACGGCAGCTATAATAGGACTAAATTCCAATAACTAGCACCAATATGATTGTCATGTTTTCATCTACACTGCAAGAACAAATCGAGTTATTAACGTTGGCATCTACATGTTTAAACCCTTTTTACTTACCATGAAAACCTTAGGTTGAGGCCCTCTTATCATTTTAAGATTCATATTATCCTTGTTGTATTCTCGGGAACTGAAAAAGAGTCCAAGTTATAGAGATCTCTTCTTCCACCATTCCACGTTTTCCTTCCATCTTCATTTGCTGCTGTCTAAACTCTAAACCATCTAAAAAGAGGAAAAAGAAATCCTATAAAGGTCTCAATTCATAGAGGGCCTTAGGAAGGCACCATCATCTCCATTCATTCCGTTTGGAATGATCTAATCTTTTCAACTTCTAATTTTTCTTTTCCTATCAATTCATTATCTTAAAAAATTTGAAGGTTCAGATCATTGCGCACTTGGAATGAGTGGATAATGCCTATATGAATGGGCCTTCATTCAACTGCCAAAAAAGGGTAGGGGCTGGCTAGCTATATAAGAGAAGTGTTAGGGTGGAAAGATTAGGGGGGTAATTATTCTTTAGCTTCCTTCTTTTTTATCCTCTTTATGTGTAATATCTGACAAATTATCCCAAAATGAAGCCAAACCATATGTCAAACCTTATTCGCCCACAATTTATCTTCCATTTGAGTACCATATTAACATTTTTTTAATCTTTTAGTCCTTTGTATATTTTCATCTAAGCCCTTCAATTTTTCTCCTCTACATAAAAATACTTTAGATGCACAAAAGACATTTTCAAGTCATAGATGAGGAGCATTTGATTCATAGCAAAACTTCACGTCAAGTAGCATTATACAAATTGGAATAGTGAAGAACTAGCCAGCTAGGTTCTAGATTTCAAGATGATATATATACAAGAAAACACCATTTCAACCACCAGTTTAAAAGAACTCCGCAAGCAACAATGCAATTCAAACTGTCCAAACTTTCTAGAGAAAAATTTATTGTTTTTCACGTAGTATGTTGCAACATGGTTTTAAATCTACTAGTGTAGATCAAGTGAAGTGAGGAGGACCGAGAAGTAGGGATACATCATTGTCCATGGATTAGCTAGATAATGGTTTTAAATTTACAAATTTTCCTACCAACTTATAAAGGATTACCTATGCGTGCCAGGAGTTTAGTTTCGAAACTAATAACATGCTTCTGAATCATCATGATACTCTTGAAGGGGTAGTGAGCACCTAGATAGAGTGCCCCTTCAAGCATGAAATAGAAATCCATTTTACCTAAGGGGAATCCTTCTTGGAAGCAATGTCTTAAAAATTTCTGACTAGGTAAGCTATTTAGTTGAGCAACAGAGTCCCAAACCGCCTTCATTATAGGAAAGATAAATTAGGCTTCAAGCCACCTTGTGGAAGTCGCTCTTGTGATCAACCTGACTAGTGGAAATAGGAAAATTGCTACTCTAGCTAACTAATAGGAGGGTGACCGTTGAACACCAAAAGAGTGAACTATTTTGTTAAACAGGGTATGTCAGTTCAACTCTCGCAACAAAGAGAGATGAACTTGCTTTGGGGCATGCTTCTCATTTATGAAGGCGAATGGAGGAATGCCTAAGTACCTAATAGGTAAGTATCCTACTTAGACCCAAAAGCTACATAGATAATATTCTGCATCTAGTTCAAGCAAATTGAGGTGTATAAATAGGACTATCCAAGTTTGACTGAGCCCAAATATTTATGGGAGATGAGATAGAATCCTTCTAATGGCGCAAATGTTAAGCCTAGTTTGGCAAAAATGAAGAGGTCATTTGTAAATGCTAGGTGCATAGCTAGCTCCACCTTCACTCCCAAAAGCTTGTAGAGATATTGCATCGCAAGAATGAAAGGGTAGGGTGCTCTGGACCAAGGGTTATCATACCATTTTGGACCATATATTGACATTATGCTACAGTGGTACCAGATATATTCACACTGTACTGCAGTGGTACCGTTACCCAAAGTTTGCAATCCCAGTACCAGTAAACTAGTTCAAAGTACATATTAGTGGTATTGACATATGGTATTAAATATATATATATATATATATAAAATAAGTACTAACTATGGACCAATACCGGTCTATGGTCGGACCAGAGCATATATCGCTTGTATTGCCGAGTATGGAATAGTATTTCAAACCATGCTGATACCATCTCGGATTAACACACACGGGTATAGATTGGTTTTTATTTCCTCGGGATTTGAAAATACGAGCAGGGAAGAAACAGTTCCACATTTAAGAAAGAGATTATCTACCCATGGTGGGTAAGGATTTTTCCAAGCTTGCACCAAATGTGTTAGGTCTCTCTTAATCGAATTGTACCAATTGAAGTGAGAAGCCCTTATATTTCAAGTTGGAGAGGCCTAGGTGAGTAAAGCTTATCCTAATTTTGGGCGAGATTAGAGCAATCCACTTTGTAACCCCTAGCTTAGGGCATGATGTCTGGATTCTGGACGTGTGTTTACCTTGATTGGCATGGTGTGCTTCCTACTTTGTAATCTATCTTCAAGTCTCCCCCTTTGTCAACAAGGCAGGGGAGATCATGAATTTCATCACATTCTTTCCTTTGTCAGGTTAGAGATTCTTTACCCAATTGGGGAGAGAGGTAAAGTTCACCCTTTTGAGCAAATAATTCCCTAATCGTGATGTGACAACAAATTTTAACAATTAAAATTTGGACAAATATTCTAAAGTGGCTAAATTTTGCAATTAAGAAGATATTCTCAGCCAACAATAATGCTTTGGATCGATCTGCAAGTGTCTTAAACTTATGACCATACCAAAAGTTAGATAAAAGTCATCAAACATAAAAAAATGGTTCTACTAAAGCATTAAAAAACAAAACCGTCAAAACAGCCTAATGGTTTGGCTTAAACTTACGAATTTCAACACAGAATACAAGAACAAACTGATGTTCTGCAACTTTCTGAATCAGCAGCTGATATTCTGCCATCCTTATCTCATTTACTAGCAATAAGGATTATAAAAAACCAGCAGCTGAACTTGTTGTAGTCTGGTCTTAAATCAACAAATCAATTTCAACAAAATTAATTGTATTTTAAATTAATTTATTCGATCGCCAGATTATTAATCTCTGCTTTTTCTATCAAATTTGAAAAATGATAGAAGTCCCAAATCACTGTGGATCAGAAAAGAGGAAGTTAGATTCCTTCATCAAAAGCTTTCGTTTTTAAAATCTGTCCGAATCAGCTGATTTTTCCGGTCTAGTTCTAAACCTATGAAGGTCTGGGGTGGACCAAGGTTTTGAAATGTCGGAATCGAGCGGCGGAGTAGCAGAATTGAGTGGGAGAAGGAGAAGGAGTTGCAGTTGATGCACGAGTAGGTTCCTTCTTTTTTTTTATTCTTCCTCTTCTTCCTTATTCTTCAGCTGCTCTACCCGGTTCCATCGGGATTTCATTTGGTATGATGCCGACCGGTACATACCATACAGACCGGACTTACAATTACAAACCTTGCTTTCAACTATTCTTCTTCCTTGCCTCTTCAAGCCACTTAAAGATTGCTGGAAATCCACCCATCTTTAGCTGCCATCCATTACAGTCTTTTTCCTTGTCTTCTCTCAAGACAAAATAGCAAGGGGAAAGAGGCTGGGGCTTGCACAGCTTGGAAAAGTAAGAGGAAAAGAATGAAATGATTGGGTAAGGAAAGTGGTTTAAAGTTTAAACCAATAGCTTTTGTCATCTCAACAAATTGACTAACAATACCCTCTTCATTGACCCCTATCCTAATCCTATTTTAGTTATAAGTCAATTCACTTAATATAGCCAAATCTTCTCGCCTAATTTTTTTTAGCACTCATTTTCCTTTTTTATGAACAAACCTTTCCATCCATTCAAAACATTACCACTTGGTCCCAAGTTTCTAAGACAAATCTCATGTCTATTGAAACTCACAAAACACTTGGGGATATCAAAAGAATTATTTTTGCTACAATATAATTTTTTTTAAAAAAAATATAAACACACTCAAACTTTTATTAATATGTTATGTGACTTTACAATCATGCCTTGTGCAGCTCAAAATACTTAATTTATAAATTATGGGAAAAATTTTAAATTGGGTTTTTGCCGTCAGCCTAGTTTGTATTGGTTTGAGCCATCACTAATACATAGACCCTCCTTCTAGCCAGGTGAATTGCAGGTGAGATTGGTTCCCTCTGCATACTACGTAGTCAATATAAGGTTGTATTGGTTCAAGCCATGTTTGATGCACTATTTCAGCCAATATTTTGAACTATGATCCTAAACTCATAAAACTTTTTAATATAACTCAACATTCACTAAAAGAAATGCTGTTTACTGGTTAATGTTGAGATGGGAAATTTTAATTAAGCCAATCTTACTCTACTCCTTTGTGGTATTGGAATTCTCACACTTTGTCGCTGTCATTAAAATGTATCATTGAATACTTCTTGCCCTATCATTGGAGAATTTTAATTAGACCAATCTTAATCTAAGCACTGAAGCTAATATGTAAGTTCTGGTCCCTGACCTTACTGTTTAAATAGCCTAGAGATTTTCAATCTTCCTAGTTGAATCTGTTGTATTAGAAAGCTTCGTTGTTATTGCCCATTGTGGTCTGGATTGCAATACAATCTCCTAGTCATGTTTGGTCCTCGTATATATAATAAGTTATATCTCTCTATATGTATTAATAATCAGTAATTACTAATGAAAGTACCCTTTACATCACCTTAAACCATTGTTGGAGAAAGACATGCAAGATGCGACACTGGTTTTCATGTTTGTGTTAGGAAGCGATTATGAAAATTTGAATACCTTGGTCATATTATGACAAAAGATTGGTTGTTTCACTTAAATTCATTAACACATCTAGTCCACATATTTTTGCAAAATATTTGTTATAGTATGCTTCTCCTTTCTCATTTGTTGCATATAGGCAACACTTTCCCTTGCAATGGAGATTCTTTTGGCAGAGGAGAATGGATTGGTTGATCTTAGGCAAGAGATTGGCCGTCTTATAAATGCAATAGTTGCTGTTCTTGGTCCTGAGCTTGCTCCGAACAGTATATTCTTTTCACGTTGCAAGGTATCTTGTTATGCTGTTTGGCAATATTGTTTTTTTCAGCTTATTCTTGTTGCGCAGCAGCACTGTTTGGCAATATTCTTTTAGTGTATGAAAGTTGTTCATGAAGCCTAATGCTTTTACAATTGTTTTCTGTATATTCATATATTTATGGAACATTGACAATTTTATTTTTACTCAGTCCGTTATTGCAGAAATAAGCTCCTGTCAAGAAACATCAACTCTTCTAGAGTAAGTTTCTTTTAGTGTATGAAAGTTTTTTTTCTTGTTTGAATGCATTGAGATGTATGGCAGTATGAGTATTGAGATGGGAACTCTTTTTGCTTGTCATGTTCACCTTAAGATGGGTATCTAATTCTAGAACAAGTTGTTTTTTTCTCTTTTGACATTTTAGGCTTTTGGTATGGCAGGTCTGTTAGATTCACCCAGCAGCTTGTCCTTTTTGCTCCTCAAGCGGCATCTGTGCATTCTCATGTCCAAAATCTTGTTCCAACTCTTTACTCAAGACAGGTATTTTTAAAGAAAAATCTATACTAACAGTGTTCTTAATTTTCTTTCTTTTTACATACAATTATGAATCTCTCCTCAACAGCCTAGCCTCCGACATCTTGCTGTATCAACTCTTCGTCATCTTATTGAAAAAGATCCGGTGAGAATCTCTTGTTATTTTTTGTGCATTCCTCACATTCAAAACTGAAAATCCATTCTGTGTTTCATTTACCATGAACAACTTGACAATAGCATGGTGAATGTAAATTACATCTTTACATTTTTAAATATGGAGATGAGGAAGTCTAACATTTACAATAATCTGTTTGTTAGTTCACTAGTATTTGTTTAATGAATTGTAGATGCTATGTTTGATGTAATAGCGTCAATGCTACTTGTGGATTCATTTGAACTGATGTACAATGATAAAATTTGATTTTTCTTTTGTCATTTTAATGACTCTAAATTTAGATTTGACTTATTGTTTGGGTAGTGCAAATAGGTTTTGCTGGACCATTTCACACTACAGGGCTCTTGCTCATGAAATAAGAACTATATTTTGCTGCTTAGTGATAGTATTCTGTTGTACTTATCTTAGATATTTATGGACTCTATAGGGGACATGTTCTAATCAGCAATGTTTTTTTTTTCTTTTGTGACAGAAGGCTATGATTGCGACTAATATTGAAGAAAACTTATTTAGTCTGCTTGACGAGGAAACTGATGCAGAGTAGGTTATACAATTCTACCTCAATAGTTTTTTACTATATTATTATTGATACAAAATTGCATTCTTCCTATATATAAGAAAGCAAATGTACGTGCATAGTTTGCTCTTCTTCTCACATGATAATATGCAAAGGATTAAGGACTTCAAATCAAGGTTCTAAATAATAATCTAGTTAGCCATCTAACCTATCTAACTTGTTAGATTGCTATTGAACTATATTGGCACATGGTATGTCGCATCAAATCTAACTATTAATTCTACTCAATTCTATCTTATAAGGCTTGCTAAACTGCAAAACTATTGTTGTATTGTTTTTTATGGTCTTTTGGGGCGAAATATGATTGAAATTAATCTTCATTTTAAATAAAATAAAATATGCTTAAATTATGATCTTGTACCTCGTTAGTATTAGCTTCTTGATCCCTATTATATACATTTCATCTGCAAAGCATTATTTCAGCAATCTAACTTCACTTTGTAAATAATTTGCAATTTGAGGCTCCGCCAAATTACACTTGTAACTCACAATCAATTATTATTAATTTTCCTTTTTTTTTAACAAAAATACCCTCAACAATCTTGTATAAGACTTAGGTATTATGTTGTTGGTTAAGTCCTAAAGTAATTAACTGTAATGTTAATTGATTTACTCAAGCGCAATCAAAATAAGATTTTTTTGGCCACGTGAATTTCTAAACTGAGTTATGTCATTTGTGTATCTCATCTTTTATGAATATTATTTAATCTTCAAAGGGCTTAGAAAGATCACGACAATTTTCTATTGGATTATTGAATGGATGGTACATTTCTGCTATCATTGTTTTTGCCCATATTGATCTTGTATAAGATGATAGAGTGGTACCATGACGAGCATGATTTTGGTCACCCTTTTAGGAGAAATGTGATCATACGTTGTCACCCTTTTAGGAGTCATTTTTGCAAGTCATCCTAATCTCGGCCCATCAAAGATAAAACATTGTCTTTAATGTGAACTTCTTGCTAAGTATAAAATACAATGCTATGAAATAGGTTGCAGATCTTATAGCCTCGAAATGTAAGATCTCCCCCTTTTTGAAACTCAGCATCCATGCATGCAACCATCCGTAGTTGTAGATAAATCAAGTGAGCATCTATGCCATCATTGATTTCTTCACTTTCACGAGATTGTCAGTTTTTTATCATCAAATCAATAGTGTATTAGACCTTAGATCTAAATAGGTGGAGTAGTCTAGTTGTATTTGCATAATGTGCAGGGGCTAATCTCCATCAAGTAACTAATGGTGATTATTGTTTATCATTATTCATGCAATTGCTGCGCAAGATCAATGTTCCAAGCTTTGAGAATTGATTTACGAGTGTAGTTTAAGAGGTTTTAAGATTGAGAGAAGTTGTGTTTTGAATGAGAGCGTAAATGCACCAGAAACCTCCTAAAGATAGCTCTAAAGTAGCAAAAAATATCACAACTATATGAAACATTTTCTCAAATGACTAGAAAAATTAGTTGCTATTCTTTACTAATCAGTACACATTAGAGTAATAGGTGAGACCCTGGCCTTGTATATGTGTTCCTGATGGTGTTGGGCTTATGCCCTATTGGACTTGGGTAACCTTATTGCAAATTTTGCAACTATATCATCCAAGATTTTAAAAACTAGTTTGTATTGGACGGTATGACTTATTGCAGAGTGGACGGAGCAGAAGGAGGAGGAGGAGAAGGAGAAGGAATAGAAGCAGTGTGGTGGGTTCATTGCGGAAGCAAAATTGAAGGTGAAGAGAGAAGGAGAAGAATGAGTTGAGGCAGTATCTACCTTGGAGAAATTTTCTAGGCGGCCGGGTGTGCCTAGAATTTTAGGCTCCCTTCTTCGTTTTGAGTCAAAAGAATTTTAAAAAACAAATTAAAATATGAAGAAATGATCTATGTGTTCTAAGCTATCCAATGGTACAAATATCATGGTAGAAAAATTCTTAGGATGGTAGAAATTTATATTTAAAATATAATAGAAAAATATTAATTACTATAGTAAAAATTTCTACCATATTTCAAATATAAATTTCTACCATCCTAAGAATTTTTCTACCATGATATTGGTATCATTAGATAGCTTAGAACACATAGATCATTTCTTCATATTTTAATTTATTTTTAAAATTATTTTGACTCAAAACGAAGAAGGGAGTCTAAAATTCTAGGCACACCCAGCTGCCTAGAAATTTTCTCCATCTACCTCAAGTGCGAGCAGCCGAGCACCAGCATGGGTCTGCTGCTCCCTCTTCCTCCTTGCTCCCTCTTCCTCCTTCCTCTGCTTATTCTCTCGTGATGAGCAGCTTTTTCATCCTTCCTTTTTTGCTCTAGCTTTTCATCCTTCCTTTTTTGCTCTAGCCTCCTGCTTCCTCTGCTGCTCCTACAGCAAGCAGCTCCTGCAGCAAGCAGGTACTTCTCGTGTGAGCAGTGTACCATATTGGTCCGAGCCTAGATGGGTACGGGATCTCAATACGACTTTCTAAACTTTGATGTTATCAATTAATTTGATTCTAAGGGAGAGGGTCACAATAACACTTGAGAGCATTTACTCAGATAATTACTATAATATATCAGAACCCAATTCCTGGGTTTATTTGGCCTCGGACTTGGTTTATCACCCCATGTAGCCTATTTTTGTTCAAGCTTTTGTGCATGTTGATGAATACTAAGGGCTTTAAATGATATGGGTTAATCTGCTATTTTGTTTAGCTCATGTATCCCCTTGCATTGTTAATTGTTCTTAGTTATATATGATAATCTCATATTCTCAATATTGGTTATATCTTATGTATACTCTAGTTTAAACAGGATAATCTTTTCTGTATGCATTGTTGAATTTTCTTTTTATTCACATTATTAAATGTTTCAACTCTTGGCTTGCTTATACGCTTTTTCAGAAAGTGACGGACTTACTAATATTGCTTAGAATGATTTGTTGATGGGGGTAATTATTGTTTGTAGGATTATAAGTTTGGTTTGTTCAACGATTACTCAATGGCTTCATACATCATGTGTTTCATGTCCTTCACGCTGGTTAAATATTCTCCGGAACAAGGTATAAGTTGATATTAGTTCAGATTTGCTCTTCGACCTTTAATTAAATTCTTTTGGTTCCAGTTTCTTTCTCCATGTTAATAAAGATCATATTACTGGTTATGCTTTTGACTCTTACCTGCTGATTTATAACCATTGAAATGTTTGAAGTCGTCTCAATGGCCTATTTTCAACCCTTGAATTTGACAAATAACATATGCATCATGTTGTTTTGCACATAGTTCCCATAATCTGCTAAACCTGATATGTTCAGCTGAGCTGGATTGTTATTGGCAAGTACAGATCAGATTTTTTTTTTTTTAATTTCTTGGGCATAAACTGCTATGCATAAGAATCTTCTTAATTTATGGGACACCATCAGAAAACAAAAGGAGATCAATAAGTTTGATCGAAATCAAGATGCAACCGGAATTAGGAATGTTGAGATTGCTTGATACAAGGACAACTTTCCATTTGCTGCGTACCTTGCCAACGATTTCTTTGCTTCTTCACCATAATCTAACAATAACTTACCTAGTAACACTAGACTTAATAGTAACCCCAACAATTAATATCTTTACATTTGGACTACTATATTTATTCAAGTACCACATATAATTAAAACTCCATTAATATGCTTAGCTAGAAAAGGACTCAAACTTGTTGAGTTGACTTGATTCCTACATTTGATGTTTACTAAAAGAAACTTTCGCGTCTTTCTTTTTCTCTTTTTCTTATTTTTGCAATTTTTTCTTTATTTCTCCTTTTTATTGAAATCTTCTTATTTTTTCTTGTCTTTTTATGCTGATTTTCACAACATTTCCTTTTCCCTTGTTTTATGTTCACATGGTCTCAATGTGTGAACATCTTCATGTCCAATCTCCCCACTGCCTCTTTTCCCTACTTACCTACTCACTATCCTCCTGTATACAAGGTCAAGTGAGTGTGAATCAGAAAGCTATTGCAATCTAAGAGCGGCTTCATCAATGGATCTTCTAGTTGAGCAATGTCTCTTCGTGAGGCATTGGTCTAGTGATATATAGTGACCAAGATTGTCAAGATCGAGATAAGGATTGGTGAAGTCTATCAAATTGTAGATTCGTAGGATAATAAGTAATAAGACTTAAAGTAACATAAATATTCTGATAAGTAATAAAAAATAATTGTTAGAAATATAAGCGTTAATATAAGGTTAGTGTTAGTGGACATAATTAAAATATTATTGTTTTATGTATTGACAACCTCTATATATAGAGAGGGGCATACCAAGTATATAATAGAACGAGAACTTATTCAAACTGTAGTCCTTTTAGGATTTGTAATCCCAATCCCTCTCCACTTTATTCTAACTTGGTATGCCGTTGTTCCTTCGACTTCAATCTTTCCTGCATTGCTACTATTCTAACCAAGGATTTAAAAACCAATCCGACGACTTGATCCGGCGAGTCACCAGACCGGTATTGTACTGGTACCGTACCGGCAAACTAGGCCAGGTGGCGTTCAAGGCAGCGGTAGCTTCGAACAACAGCATCGGTAGAACGAAGCTTCCAACTAGTACTGTACCGGACTTTACAGTACAGTTCTTTAATCCTTGATTCTAACTTCTTTCTTTGTTGCCGACATTAGGCCAACATCATCGTCTGCTGTATTGCATTTGTTCCCTTCTCTAACTACCTTCGTTGACATTGTTGCCGACCAGTCAAAGTGGAATAAGATGCCTTTAGATTCAAATACTTCTTACTTTGGGCGCCCTTCCTCATTGTTCCTACTGCTCATGCGTGACATGCTATGATGCTGATGAACTACGAGTACCATTCTGATTAGTCGCTTTGGTTTGACGCCCTACTTTTTTAAAACGAACTGCTGAACCCTACAAATTATACCACTTTGGTTATCTGCTCCAACCAGATCATTCTGGTTTCTCTCTATCCGATTTCAGTAGGCTCAACCCAGATTTCCAGCAGGCTCAATTCTGCAATATGAACTAGATCGAACTGAGCTCACAGTCTAGTTTATTTTGGCTTAGCCCAATCTGGGGCGGGTAACTTTAATCCAGTTAACAGTTCAACGGTCTAATTGCACCAAGTCAGATCTCCAACATTAGAAGAGTCCTTTGACAATCCAATTCTTCATACCTAGCAATTCAAAATTGATCTTTCTAGATTCAGCCTCAGATCATCAGATATTATTAGAAAAATATATAATTCTAGAGATTGTTCATTATTTCTAGTTATCAGGATTGGTTTTCATCTTGTATTCTTTCAGTTCAAAAAGAACAAAAACGATGGCATAGTCTTTTGTGCCCATCTCTTTAGTTCCCTTCAGAGAACATCACTGCCTTTGTTACTGCTCTTGAACTTTGTAGCAAGCTCTCATGCTGGATTATTGTCTTTGTCACTACTCTTATTGTGCTCTCAGCTGCCTCCTCGTGTCTATAGTCTCTCTATCAGGTTTATTGCCATTGTTATAGTGTCTCACTCGAACTATATCATCACCTCTTTTACAACTTTGTTTTTATGCTAAGTTGGACATAATTATTATATATGCTCTAGCTTGAGGGGGGGAGTGTTATAAATATTAGTGTTAAAATAGGGTGAGAATTAGAGGATATAATTAAAGTATTATTTTCACTTATTCATACTGTAGCTCTTTAGGGTTTCTCATCTCAATTCCTCTCCACTCTATTCTAACTATAAATATATATCTAGTATTAACCACCTAAGGGTAAATTATATATATCAACGTATGATAACTATTATTTAGATGTATTTATTGTGTATTATTGGATTGTGAAATTGTGTATTTGTGATGTGATGATGATGTTGACAGATACAAGCTTATGGAAGATGAATACAACAATAACATAAAAATAAACTAAAAACAACAAATGCGTGATGATGACAAAAATAACGTTGAAGGCATTCAATAAAGATGAGAAAGACTACAAAGTTGATATTGAAAAATAATTGAAGTTGACAAATGGTTGAAGTTTTGAAGATAATAAAAAGTTGAAATTGATAAATGTTCATAGAAAACAATGAAGAGAAAATGATGAACAACTAAAGACAAGGCACAACCAACAATAGTAACTCAAAAGATGAAGAAATTGTAGGTTAAAAATGTCAAAGTTGGCTCATTTAGGGTTTTCGATGTAGTAGATTATTGATGTTTAGTATAGTAGTAATTAGACTTGAATCCATTATACCTATTAACTTAGGATCAGAAAGTATAAGTGAGATAATTCGACCAAATTTCTACTATCATACCATATTTCAGATCGTATGTTTATTTAAAAATGGTTTGCTAAATCTGGGTCATTGGATCAAAAGATTTATGACCGAGAATGTGTTTTATTGACAACCTTCCTAGTGGCTACCTTTGGGTTAGTGGTCAAAAGTTAGTAGAAGTTAGGTCAAGATGGAGAAATGTTGTGTTAAGATTATGGTGGGTGGGAAGGAATGCTCTCTGAGGGCATGACAAATCTCGTACATGAAATCTTAATTAAGGATAAGGCCAAAATTTTAAAAATTGGTCCTACTGGTGATATTGGTCTGCGGTCGGACTGTTATATATTGGTCAGGATAGTATTGTGGTACCGACATGGTTCCGATGTAGCGTAGAAAGGAGAGGCATTATTGGGCAGAGGTTCTGCTTGGATTGCTCATCTCCTCTCTCCTCTTTTCCTTTGCTTCTCTTCTTCTCCTTTCACTGCGTCGTGGCAGAAGCTATAAAGCGGACACTCCATCCGCTCTTCTTTCTATCTCTTCTCCTCTGCTTGTTGTTTCATGTTGATGCTGCTGAGCAAATAGAAGCTCCTTCCTCTCCTTTTCCCCTCACTTCCTCTCCTCTTCTCCTCTCCTCTACTTGCCCGGCTCTGTTGCATTGAAGCTTGCCTGTGTTTGGCCTGATTTTTACTTGGTTGAGAACCAAACCATGCTCGGACGGGTATGAACCAGAAATTTTGCTTAGTTTGGACCAGTTTGAACAGGAAATTTTGCTTGTTTTGGATTGGTTTCTTTATCCTTAGTCTGTACTACCCAAGAAGGCAATGACATCGCAAGAGGTGAGCTTGCAGTAGACGAGCCCTTCCCATACATGTCACAGAAGGCATTTGCTAATGCCTTCCTTCTACATGACGCATGGAGTTCGGAAAGGTGAGCAAATGCATGTGGAAGATGCATGCTCACCTTCCTGTATGTGTTTGGGAGTCAACCGCTCAGCCTTGTGCGATGACAACACCGTCGCCGCCTCCTTTTTTTTTTCTCCTTTGGTGGGCAGTACCAACTAGTACATATCGGTCCGACAATGAACTAGTATCTAAACCTTGGTTAAGGCAATGTGGAGGAGGTGGTGTTGTTTATGCTGGTCATGGCATTGTGCTTTAAGGATGCTAGCTTTGGTTGGAGATAAATTTGGTGAAGCTGGCTGCTAGCAAATATAAAGCGCAGATGAAGATGAAGTGCTTATATAGTATTTAATTCAAACAAGCTTTGTGATCCTCAGCACCACCTTTTTTTCTTATTCTTCTCTGATGTGTAGGGCAGTTATTGCTTCGACGCATATTCCCCAAAAAGTGGATCCCGTTCTAATAGCTCCGAATAAATTAAATACATGCATTAAGATACGAAGGCTTCTTATTCCACAACAATGAAAGCACTTTTTCATTCTTTCATATACTAGGGGATTTCACTTGGAAAAGAAAATGTTCCATACTAACGAATTCGGGTCCATAACCATGGGTTTGAGAACAACAACGTTGTTGGTGGTGAGAAGATTCCAGGTGTCATTGGTAGGAACAGTGTTCTAAGCTTACCTGTGATCGTGGATAGGTTATGGTAAAGCAATATCTGAATTGTTTGCATTGTGATCAAGACAATGAAGTGGCTTGGTTGCGAAGGCATGGGGCTATGTGGTGGCTGCTAGTCCTGGAACATAGACCTGTAGAAGAGGTAAGTTTTATGATGCAAGAGGGTAGGTGTATGATGATGTGTGAGGAAAGGCCATGTGGTGGTGAAATTGGCAAAAGTGACGTGAATGATCTTCTATGAATAGATGCCTGGGACACAAATAGGAGAGGATGTGAGTTTATGCTTAGGAACTAAACAAGTTTTAAGTACCAGGCTAGTACTTAATGGTTGGTACCGGTCTTGTTACGACCCTGGAATTAAAAAAAAATTTAAATGATTGATGGGACAAGACAGAAATGTCTCTCCCATCCCCACCCTCTCTCTCTTCCCTCTCCCACGCTTGCGAGCCAGCGCCTTCCCTCACTGTTTCTCTCCCTCACCTGCTTCCCTACACCGCATGCCTCCTTCTGCTCGCATCTCTCAAGCTCTTATTGCCTTCACTTTTGGCGAGCTCGATGAATGCCGGGCGATAAGCTTCAGCGAGCTTCGGCCTTGTTTTCCCTCTTCCTTCCTTGCGGCTCCATGCCATGAGGTGCGTCTGGATGAGAACGCTGTGAGATAGCTCCAGCTCTTCCAGAGACTCCCACACCTACAATAGAGCTCTGGCAACATGGTGACGAATGTCCGGTGAACTTTGGCGACTTCCAACAAGGTTCTACTAATTTTGGCATCTTCCAATGTGGTTTCGACAATTTCCGGCAAAGGTCCGGTGAAGTTCCGGTGAGGTCTGTTAACGTCTCTTGCTGAGGTCTGTTAACGTCTCTTGCTGCTCCGACGAGCTCTATAGCAGCACCGTCCCCTAGTTCAAAAGGGGCCACCAGTGCCGGAGACGATGTACTATTTCGGCGAACTTTTCGACGATGTCGTATAACTTCGATGATCGGTGCGTCCACACGTGCTGTAGATGAGATTAGTGTTTAACTGCTTTGTACGTGCTTTAATTGTGAAATCCTGTGTGTCTGTAGTCTTAAAGGCGTACTTGCTTTAGATATGCTAATAACTACTAATAAATGGTAGAGGTTTAAATGGTACAAACGTCAATAATTAACTGTGAAAGTAAACCAAGAAAAGAGGAAATAAATTAAAAATAAATAAATAAATGTATGTATGCTTAAACGGAAAGATTAATACTTGAGTATTTCATTTCATTACGAGGACTATGGACTCGGACGGATGGGATCTATTTGGACATGGGATCGAGATAAGTCAAACCTACAGTGGCAGATAGGGATTTGTTCCTGTACTTTGATCAAGGTGCCTACTGCTTGGTTAGGAGGCATCCTTCAGTTTGACATTACTGCTTAGTTAGGGATGCCTTATTGATTTATTCTATTATTATCCTTTCGGTTGGCTTGTTATTCTGTTGTGCGTGATGTGAATGATTATTTATATTTCATCACATAATATGTTCATATCCTAGATTACTGGGATTTTACGCTTGTTCACATTGCATGCGTGCTCTCTAGCACAGTATGTTGGTTATTTAGGCCATACTGGAGGTGGAGTGTCAGACAGACTTATTTTGGGGTCAGATTTATATAGTGCTTTGGAGGACGATCTTGTAGTCTATATTGTTATCAACATATAGTTGTACTATTATTGCATGAGTATGATTGGGTACTGGACATAGTACCAACGGACTGTTGACGAACAGTTATTTCTAGTGTGCAAGTTAGTGTGCGAGCTGACACTGAGGACCACTCAGTTATGAGTGCGTGTCCATAAGGGACAAGTTAGCCCTTAGCTCTATATTGTTTTGTGTGTTGATGTACATTTATGATATTTGTCATGATTTACAAGTATATGTTTGGTGTGATAGGCTACGCTATATTTATGTATGACACGATTTTCCCTAGTATTAAAGCACCTTGTACTTAATCCCTACTTAGCCCTTCTGGCTAACAATCTCTGTTTATATGTGTATGTTTTGGCTATGAGGCCGAAGTGTTGTACCATCGGTGTAGACGGAAAACTATCGTACTTGTGTTATTGATGAATTATTGTTGTTATTTATTTTTGGATTTTATTATTATTTTTTGTATATAGTGTTGGGCCGGGCTGAAGTAGCATGTCCAAATTGTCATGTCTTGGATCGTCGGTTGGGGCCAGTAGCCATCGGGGCGTGACAGGTCTCCG
Organism: Costus lasius; assembly: GCA_027563935.2. NCBI lineage: Eukaryota > Viridiplantae > Streptophyta > Magnoliopsida > Zingiberales > Costaceae > Costus > Costus lasius. The sequence continues at coordinate 98,422,696 of CM050454.1, forward strand.
CTGCCACATGGAAGATATGTAAAGTAGAAGAGATAGATGAAGAATACTTCCAATTTATTAATGAAAAGCTACCATAAATATAGACTTTTGGACATATCCCTAATTAACTGCTAACCACAAATAAAGTATATCACTAACTCATGATCTAATAATCAATTTCCTCTTACCGCAAGACTTAATAATAACCTAGCCATTACAAATAAAACACATCACAAATCCATGATATAGATATACCAATCTTGCCTAGCTTATTATGAAGAACTTTAGATCAAGTTGGCCCTAAGAGCTTTGGTAATGGTATCTTGTTTGGAGTTAGCATTAAGAGTAACAATTTTCTTTTGGAAATTTACATCTTGGATAAAATGATAACCAATTTTTGTATGTTTGGTTATTTTCTAAAATATTGAATTATTTGCAATATATTTGACAAATTGGTTGTCATAATTCTTAGTCATAAGATTAATTATTTGTGCTATGGGTTTGTGTTTAGGCCAAAAACTAGATCAAGGTACTGTACCCTATTTATTGCTCTTCTAAGTAACAAGATTCCCTTAAACAAAGTTAGGCTAGTTAATATTGGATCTTCTATCACTACCCAAGCTAGTCTAATTAGCATCATAAAATCCATGTAACATAGAGAACCATGTCGCTAGTACAAAAAGATTCATTCCTTGAGATTTCTTGATATAGTGCAATATCCTTGAAGCAGAGATGCTGATGAGCTGTTGGGGTAGATTTGGTAGATAGAGATGATGGGTTGAGAGGGCGCTCAAAAATCAAAGTTGGGGATGACAATTTCAGAAAAAAAAAAAAAGTTGGGGAGGACAAATATGCGGTGATGAAGTATTGATTGAACTTAAAGAATGTAATGTTATATTAGGTAAACTGATGTTAGAAATCTAGATGATAGCATTTAGAACACTTTTGCAACAACAAAAATGTGAAGATAGATTATCAAGGCAAGTGCAAAGGAATTAATAAAGCACAAGCTCCAAAAGAACATGACGAAAGAGCACAAAAGGATGTTTTTTAAATCTTCATGATACAAAAAAGCAAATGGTGGCTGATCACCATGAATAACAGAAGAAATTCTGTAGTTATATGTGCAAACGTTGAAATGGTTTCACCCAAAATGATCAGGAACTTTCATATCGTTATAATTTAAGTCGTTTATGTAATCATCTTGGTCCCTTCTGTAATGCGTTTTTGTATTGTCTATATGAAGACCAACCCTATGCTCTTATTGGACAAGATGGTTTAATTTTCTTACATGGTATTAGAATAAAATTTGCCTTAACCCTAGTTACTACAAAAGGAATCTGTCGCTCCAACTCCACCTCTCCATTCTCTCCTTGCTCTCCTTCACTCACTGCTGCTTCCTTCCACCATTGCCACTCAACTCAACAATTCAAGTTTTTTTTTCTGGTGTGGAATTCACTCCCTCACCGCCTGGACCTCTCCATGCAGATCTCTTGTTTTTCACCATCACTTACATGCCTGGATCTCACCACTTGTTCTTTTTATCGTCACTGCTGCTCATCACCAAACACTCTTGGAATCTATCATCAATCTGTAGCCTATTTTCTCAATGCTTTTTAAATGCTTGTTTTTTTCTCTGAAGTTCTGAGATTTAACCTCTGCACTGGCTGTCCAGCAATCACGCTTATATCAGATTTCTATCATCCGTCATTATCATCTGTGAATCAATCGGGTCCCTGCACAATTTGCTATTACAGTGGACATTCACAAGTTAGCAGTAATCTTAAGCAATCTCTGCATGTTTTTAGACAGCTTGATTATTTCATCTGGCAACTTGTTGCTTCTGCTCTCTTTCTTATAATTTTGTATTTGAAAACAAATTTACTAAATCCTATCTACAGTTTCCTACCTTCCAAGGATGGATCTCTCTAGCTCATTCCCATATATGAAATCAACTCAATTTATTGGCACCACTGTCAAATTTATGAGGAAAAATTTTATTTTTTGGGAATGAGATTGTAATGTTGGGAAAATCACAGAACAAGCGCACTGATTTTTTTTTCTGTTGCCAGCGAGTCCATGTGAGAAGTGACTATGGACATGATAGTGTTAGGCCCTGCCCAGTTTTGCGGCCCAGTCCAACAAGGCCGGTGATCGATGGTCAAAGTTGGTCTGGATCTAGAGAAAATCGGAAACCTGATTTGGGGAATCCGGCTGGCGAAATCAATGTCTCACTCGTCGGCTGCAGCCGACGTTGCTAGCAGCTGGAGGTCTAGGGAGGCCTGACCAAAGGCAACGCTGGCCGGTGATACATCACCCGGCGTCGATCCGTGGTGGAGGAGACGACGGCGCGGGCTTAGCCGGTGAAAGTGGCGGACGCGACTATACGAACTTGGCTTCGATGGAAGCGGCGTTCGGGCGGTAGTGGCATCTCAGTTCCGGCATCGGTCGCATTGACAAGTTCGTTTGGACAGCCGTGTGGAGCTAGCCACAATTGCGTGACGCCAACTACCCTCGGATGCAACCAAGGCAGCGATGCTCGGACCAGCGGGTCGACCCGCGTAGCAACGCTGGATCCAGCAGGCCGAAGGAGGAGCTGAGCGGCTGGTGCCCGTGCGGTATGGGCAATGCTTCTGAGCAGTGTGGGTGCTCGTCCGGCGCAGTATGGGTGCCGCCTGCCACCAGGACGACATCACGTATGGACGAGTGGTGGAAGTGAGGTCGAACACCTATAAATGGCGGGCCGGCGAGCTTGAAAGGAGGCAGGATCCGGACGACAAGGAGGAACTACTGATGAAAGGGAGGAACCGGCGGTTGGAAAATCAGGCGGCTGGTGAGGTTGAGAACGAACCTCGGCCAGCCCTCATTCTTCTGCCCTCCTTTCAACTATGATCCGATGATTCCGGCGATGGCTAGTGGCTGCCCTCGCTGGATTGCTCCGGTGGTAAGGGTTAGGTGGTTCGAAGCACCATCGGCGTATAGTTTCCCCAAAGATTTGTTCCCGTCGCCCTACTTCCTTCCTCGTGCTCTCAGCGAGACCAGTTTGCCAACCTTAGGCAAACAAACTCGAGTGGGGGCGTCACTCGCTCGCTGGACAGAGGACGAGGAGGTCTCTCATCAGGGAAGTGAACACCGGTTGCGCATGACGAACATCTTCTGACGCCTTCCCCGCGTTCCGACGTGAATGCAAGGGCAGGTGTGAGTTCCGATTCGATTGTGAGATACAGACATGGGGGCAGATGAGGAACGCGGCATTCCTCCACAATAGAAGCACAGCCCGGTGTCAGAACCGAGACTTCAATTCGAACGCAGCTCCGTCAACTCCGGACCGACGACCTCGGGCATGGACAAATGTTGGCTCGGCGATGAGGACGTCGGTATCGGCTTCACCCGTAAATGCCCTGTCGCAAATATGTACGCTACAAGGCCGTGGGCTTCGGACTCCGACCAAATTTTTCCACCTCCGGTGATGTCTTCCGGCGCCCAAAGAGGCGTCGATGAGGCGGAGGGCGAGGGGCGCTAGTTGCCTCTCCCCTGCCGCATGTCCCTGTTTCCACTCAGCGCACACACCAGCGGCGATCGCGTACTCTGCGGCATTAAACGGTCACGAGGTGCCTCGACTTAGGGAAGTGAGGAATCGAACGCACATGGCATTCGAAGAGAGAGGTCGAAATTGGTAGTGTGGAATTGCTGACGTGGCATACTTAAGTTGATTAAATGCGCTCAAGTTAATCATGGACCTGACAATAGGATATATACCTTTGAAGCATATTTGAAGTTGTTTGCTGACAAGCTTTAAGCGCTCAAATGTACGCCTTTTGCCAGCGAGTCCATGTGAGAAGTGACTATGGACATGATAAGGATATATACCTTTGAAGCATATTTGAAGTTGTTAGCTGACAAGCTTTAAGTGCTCAAATGTCCGCTTTCTATCGGTGTCCACACGATGACCCCTTGAAGATCACCTCGCTTCGTGCTTGGTGTTTGCCTTAGAAGTAAGAACCCAAGCTTTGGAGATTTTTCCCCTTAATAGCTCAAGGCAAGGAGATGAAGGAGAGCGACACACAAAGAGTAAAGCAAGAGTGGCAGTGATGTTGTCTGCCAGTGCACGACAACATTGAAGTAATAAAAATATCGATCCCATAGGGACCAATGACCAAGTACTGACTTTACTTAAAATCGTTAGCTAGATAAATCGGTAAAAGGGTTGGTTTTAATCTAAACTAAGATGTATGAATCATGGTTTCAAGTATCGGTTTGGTGGCTGGCCGGACCGGTACGTACCGCCGGTATCGGATGAATGCCGGATAAAATTGGTTTTTTATTTAAAAAATTAATATTTAACCCTAAAAAGTATTTTAATTAAGATTTCAAATAAAACAATGGGTACAAAATATAAAGATACAAATTACAATGTAAAAACACACCGCTACATCCAAAATGAGTGACGAGACTCATATGGATCCACATAGCCAGCTACTTCAACACGACTTAGATCTACCTCATAATTTTGTAGTGCCCATATTTGGAACTCTCCCCAAGACATATGGTATTAATATGTTGAGTTCCACATAGTTAGCAAACTTGCTTGATTGAGTTGTGCTTAAGTGGTATGAACCACTGCCACTGGAACTGGAATAAGAACCGGCACTGGATATGGATACATATTAGATTGGTCAGATCCGTATCTATAGCTTGGTTGTGACCATGAAGATGCACTTTCTGTCTCAGAAGGTAAGGTGGATCTCATCTTGTCATAGTCTTCTAATGATTGGTTTCGTTGTTTACTTGGAGTTGAGCCTTTACCTCGCCTTTGATATTGTAATGGTTGACTCCTACTAGGACGACCATGGTCATCATCTTGTGTTGAATGAGTGTATCCTGGATCAACTGTCCATAGCTCTGCTTCTTGTTGTGTTGCTGTCACATAACTTGAGCCGCCGCCACCACCATCATCTGTACTTGCATCGCTATCCACTGTCCTCTAACTCTCTTCTGACTCTTCGTCTAACTCGTCATCTTCTTGTTCATGAATAGAAAATAATGGGTCTATTGTACCGTTGCTTTTTCAGAGGTCTCATTGAAGTGTTGCAGTTGCGGTCTTTTTTTTAACTGTCTTCCTTCTGGATGCATCAGATTGTGATTGAGAAGACTGTCTATGTGGTTGCGATCTGCGTGGACGTAGATCCACCTCCTCCATACACCACTCATCACCTTCATCTTTTAAATCAATTCGGCTCGTCTGTGTAGGTTCATTGCCTACTTCGGTTGCAACTAACTCAGAAATATATTGAGAATGGCGAGGTGGATCACCCAGTTCATCGAGAGTCATATCTTGATCGTCTTGACTTGACCACAATTCCATCATAGGGTCACTATCATCTGGAGTAAATGCTTCATCAAAAGGATCCGCTACTTCTGACTCTCTTTCATTTTTTTCTCGCAAAATGCATAGTTTGAGTCGCATATTGTAGTGGACGTATACCATTTTTTCAAGGTGGCGGTATGACATACTATTGCAAATCTTTGTATGTATCAAGGGGAATGTTGACCAGTTGCGTTCACATCCACTTGAAGAGACATTGCGAGAGGATGCGTATTGCTATCTTTCGTAAAATTAGTGCCCTAACACCAAATTGTAGCCACAATTCAGCTGCATATAAATTTAAAAATTCACGTTAGACACTTGATTTAGAAATAAGATATTTGAAAAAAATCTTTCCTATTGCAGTTAGAGAAACTTACTAAGATCTATTTTTTCTCTGAGATCTAGTGCTATTAGATTGCCGAAAGTCATTTCAGCTTCACGATACATACGACTTTCGTTTATTGCCGTAGCTGCCACTTCTCTATCCGCCTCTATGTAAAAGATTACAGTTCTTAATGCGGTCAGTAGATCTTGATCGCTTCCCAAGTTGTATCGGTATTGGTACGAGGGATTAAAATAATAAGTTACGAATAAAAAGTTATTTTAAGAAAATATACTGCCATGTAATAAAAAAGTTATTTTAAGAAAATATACTTACCAGCTATATGAATATCTTGACACAGCAAAGTTTTCCACCGATGTCTTATGATGTCATTATACCTACTGCCTCGAGCACCAAATTTTGTAGAAATTATTTTCATACACTATAAAATCATGGAATATACCTCGCCCTTCATTGGCTTTTTATCCTTATCTACTTTTCGTAATATCACATAAAGAGACTCAACAATCATGCAAATATCAGTCAAACTATCCCCAAAGCGTCCATTGAGAATTATTTTCTCAACTAATTTTTCATTCCTTGATATTGCAAAATTAGAACTAGACCATTCTCCAATTGTAAACATTGATTTCAGTCCTACTTTCTTTGAAAGTAATGATTTCAAATGTAAAAAGTGTGTTGCAACTTCATCGTTAAGATACGTTCCAGCAATCTCGTGGGGGTAGGGGCTTAATTCCTGGCCCATAATCTTGAATTTTGGTCACCATAGTACGGTAATATGGATCAGTTGTTGCATTTGGTGGAATCCTATAAAAGTGAAACTATTTAGATATAGCTCGGCCGATATCCACCTTTTTATTTTTTGTATAAATGTCATCAATGCGCGTCTGCTTACTTAATTGAGAAGGGAATGCTCTAGGATCAATATCAGTGGGGGCGGGACCCCAGTACGTCTACCAAATAAAAAAAAGACGAAATACCTCATCGGCCGGATGGTGGTGTCGCGGGCCCATCAGGTATGATCCATGCATGCTAGCACTTCGACCCAATGGTGGTTGTGGTTAAATACTACTCCCAGATCCGCCCTCATACTGTGGTCTCTCAGCGAAGCGCGTAGAGGCAGACTGTACATCATCCTCGTACGCAAATTGCGCTTGAGAGGCACACATAGCTTCCACCAACCACATTTGTTCTTGAGCATCATCATATTGACCTTGGTATGGATCATACCCGGCGGGCCCCGCGGCACGACGGTCGTATTCCTCACGTTCTTCGGCGTGACGTTGCTTAGTGATTTTGAACGAATCTAAATTTGCCATTATTGCTCGTCGAAGCTCTTGCGGCACCTTCGTACAATTTGCAACGTCAAGAAAGCCCCCGGCAAGATGTTGGTTCACACGGGTAGCACCTCCACCCTTGAAAACTTTTTGACAGTGAATACATTGCCAATAGTGTCGGTTATCTGGCATCTTGCGAGCATGCTGCCACGCTAGATCAGTATCTCTCTTTGGTGCCATTGGAAAAGAGCAAAAAAAGAAAATTTTGAATAAGACGATTTCAGCAAAAGTTTCGAAGACTGAAACTAGATTGGTGGGAGAAAAACTAGAGTTCATTTATAGGAAAATTCTAAATTTTTTTAATATTTTTTAATTAAATAATATAAAAAGCCACCGATGTGCTGTCAGTGGCTTTAAATTCACGGGTGCAAACTGCTTTTAATAAGTATTACTCAATTATTAGATAATTAAATATTAATAATATGTTAAGAGTAATTAGTTATTAGTTAATATATAAACTATATACTTTGCCACCGATTTGCCACTAACGGACTGTCGGTGGTTTGGTTCAATTAATTTGAATAGATATCTAATATTTTATTAATATTATTTTAATAATATATAAAAAAGCCACCAACATGCTACCGGTGGCTTTAAATTCACGGGTGCACACTGCACCCAATAAGTATTACTTAATTATTAAATAATTAATTATTAATAATATGTTAAGTATAATTAGTTATTAATATATAAACTACATACTTTGCCACACTTTTGCCATCGACGGACTGTCGGTGGTTCAATTAATTTGAATAGATATGTAATATTTTATTATTATTTTTAAATAAATAATATAAAATATATTATATTATATATATAAATCTAAATGTTGCACAGTAATAAATACTGTGCATTTACGTTTTTTATTTTCTTATTGTTGTGTTTGCAGTAACAAATACTGTGCATTCACGTTTTTTCCCTCATCATTGTGTGCACAGTTTTTATTATTATGCATACAGTATTTGTTACTATGCATACAATATTTGTTACTATGCGTACAGTATTTGTTACTATGCATTCACGTGTGTATAGTAACTGTTACTGTGCACGCGTGAATGCACAGTAATTGTGCACAGTCAGTGCCCCTTAAAAACTAGCCAGTTTCGGGAAAAAAACTGTCTGATTTTAACCGGTACCAATCGGTTTGGATAAATACATGCCGGTTTTTGCCAATACCATCCGGTACGTACCGGTACCGATTGGTTTTTCTCTATTTCGGTCCGCAACAGGTCCTCCACCAGACTGGTACAAACCGGACGTACCGGCCGATTTCGGACTAGTACTTGAAACCTTGGTATGAATAGCAAAATACAATACGGATGCAATCAAATTTATGAAAATTCAAGATTTTGGGTTCACCTTTCTATGTTTCATGACTAATTAAAATTAAAGAAATTTTAAGAAAGATTTACTGTATTGAAGGGAATTTATCCACATGTACAGATTACCCTCTCTCAGCAGTACAATCCGGTGTCTATCCGAATTAATCCACTACTCTCGTAATTATTAACTCGAAATAGACCCAATGGGGTTCTTGATAAATATATAAAATCCCTCAAAGTCTATTCAAACTACTCTCGTGATTAAATTAATTTATTCAAAAATTATAGATCCGACGTCGCAATTCACCTCTCAGTACTTCTTGCGACGTCTAAGATATACAAATCATGGCCAGTAATTAACATATAAATAAACACAACAATAATTGGATCGAACACAAGTAAATTACTTTATAAAAAGATAGTAAACAATCAAGTTATGAAAACCTAGAGGGTTACACCCTTAATCGTGAATAAATGGTTTACGCTAGCATGGTATCCATGTTCACAGTATAAATTTTTATGTTTGATTACAAAATTGGCAAATAAAATACAAAATCAACTAGGAGGAAGAATTTTGAGGCTTCCTGATGAAGATCAACACCAATCCGTCGGAAAAACTAGGCTTTTCCTGTGAAGAAACGCTGATCGCTGCCGTTTGCCCTAGTTCTTGCCTTTTCGTCGATTTCGCCTTGAAAATCCGCCAAAAAGTCCCAACAATAATCGGTCCAAAGCCTCCTTATATAGTTATCCACCCTTAGAATAGGTTTTCCCCCAATTTCTGGTGTGAAAAGGAATCGAATTGGGCAAAAAACTGAGTCAAACATGAGTTGGGTGGAAGAAAATATGGCCGTGAAAATAAATACGGTCTGCCGTATTTTTCTCTGTATTCTGGAATTAACATCCGATAGAAATACGGCCGTGAAAATAAATACAGCTTGCCATATATTTTTTCTGTGGATTTTCTTAATCAAAATACGGGCGTAATTTTTGTCACGATACTGCTGTATTTCTTTATGTGGATTTCTGATCTTTTTGTGCTGATGAAAATACGACTGTGATAAATATCATAGGCACACAGCTGTGATAAAAAAGATGACAGTGCCGTATTTTACAAATGAGCTCTGATTTGCACGAAATTTGAAGGGCAGTTTCTCTTGACTTGTAGAATTCATCTGTGCACTTGGATCGTTCAAAATCTATCAAATTTTAGTCGTTTTTACCTGAAATATGATAAAAGTGAAGAAAGGTGAAGATTCCGAACAAAGAAAAAGATTTAAGTCGAAATAAATGAAAATATGATAACAATAGGAGAAATTATGCATGAAAAGTATAGCAAAAATACTATGTAAATATGTGACATCTGGCGGTCAGCTAGAAAGAGAAGAGAGAATAGTGCAATAAGGCTCGACTCCCTACATGCTGGTTTATACAAAGCCAAGCGCCCTTCCTAGGGCGTGAACAACCAGTCCATGCCTTGATTTGTGCACTTAGACAATGCACAAATTAGAAGTGAAAAGAATTTCCATTAGAGCACAATTATGTTCCCGATCACCTTGTATGTCAAGGCTTCACTACCTTGCTTGGTCTGCCACCTCACTGTGCCCAGGGCAGTAGTACCTAGCCTTACTGCCTAGGTTTGGCACCCAAGACTGGCCCTGGTGCTTGGCCGCCGGTGCCTCCCATGCAGGGCAGAGGCGCATGCCTCAAGGTTCATTAGGCTCTTGGGCCAGTGAGGTGATCTAGCGCTCTTCTTGTGCCCATTTACTAAAACTATGTGCTTAGGCGCCTCTTGCTTGAGCCCTCATTGGGCTCTAGTCCCAATGAGCCTTATTTAAAGCAGCTCCTGGCCTCCTTTACAAGCCTTATAGGCACCCCAAGTCCCTAAGCTTGTCTCCTTATTGAATTTAAACCCTAATTAGCTTCTCCAAATTATTTTGCAGATCAAATCAGTCCATTCGATCCTGCTTTGATTTGGCATATGCAATGTCTGAAATAGTTTTGAATTAATTCATAATTTTATTTAAGACTTAATTTATTGTGACCTCAATGTCTGTATATGCGACCCTGTAGGTCCTATATTACATTAGCAATGATGAATATGATAAATCATCACAAGCAATAAGAGGTATCTACCCACAAATCATTACTACCTAAGCCATAGAAATATGTTGTACAATCCTTAATAATAAAGTTTTCATGTATGCAATATAATCCCTAATCTTAGACCGGACAAGTGAGCCACATTTTCTATTCTAATTTTGTGGGGTGACTCGAGTAGGAGAACTATATCTCCTAGGTATGGTCATACACTCTCAGTCACGTAGAGATCATTGGATTATCATACTTACTTTATAAAGAAGGGGCAAATCCTCTATTGATCATTCATACTTATGATATATCCAATGATAATCATTATGACTCCTCAGTTATGTAGAAGTGCTAGGTTGTATCAAAGTATATCATGCAACACATGTGAGTACCGATGACCTTAAGTATAAGGACCAATACACCTTCTTTCACTTATAAAGTTGACTGGTGACACTCAAGTCATAGTTTCACGGCGGGTCAATTCAATACATCTATTACTTCATGCACCTATGTGTCTGTGTTAATGCCTAGCATCTAATGAGCTTACATATATGTCTCATATAAACCATGGTTATTTTTTATCTACTAAGATACATCGACTAGGGACTAAATTATAAGATTGAACAATGTCAATCTCCAAGGACATTGTCATGTTCTTCTACATATCAACACAGTATAGTAATCATCATGGTAATAACAATTGTCTTTATTATTCAATATATGAATTTATATAGTACAATTAGTCTTTAGGGCGCACACTCTAACAAACTCCCACTTGCACTAAGACCAATAGAAATATTTTAATCTCATGTCTCTAGTATGACTTTTAAGCTTCTGCTTGGATATTTAGTTAGACCGTGGTTTCTTAGCCTATGTTATTGCTTCACAATTGTTAAAATTGAGCTAGACGAGACTTATAACACTAGGAACTACTTCAAGTTTAGTTATGACTTAATAACAACAATTGTTTTTTTTTTTTTTGCAGTATATGAATATACATAATACAATTGGTGTTCAGGCATTCTAACATATAAATCGAGGTCATAAATCATGGTTGGAAGTTAGAGCCAACTCCAACTATTTTAAGTTGGGTTAGGCAAGCTACGTTCACGCCATTTTGATTCAATTAGCCTCTAATCTTGTCTTCTAATTTCAAAGTTTAAGCTAAGTTTTCTTATATTAAAGCTAAGTCCTCCATGCAAAATTAACATGTCTATGCAATAGAAATTATTTATAAATCACACGAATTTTTTATCATCACACATCCTGTAGACACTAAGAAATATCCTTATATCCCCCTCTCCACCTATGTAATGAATTTGTTAATAAATCATTAAAATTTTTATCATAACACATCTCGTGGATACCAAAGATTTATAAATCATTTTGACATGATAAGGGACTTCTTATCTAATTTTTTTCAGATATTAAGATTTCTGGTTTCAGATTTTAATGATTTAACAATTGTTGCATTGCATTATGTTGAAGTATTTTTTTATTGTAATGGTCTTTGTTTTTGTTGATGCATTCTTTTTATTGCAATGTTATCCATAATGATTAACTTGTGAGTTGTTTTATTATAACATTGATGGACAAGGCAATTTGAATTAGATAGGTAGCCAACTCTTTAATTTTTTTCTATTTGTGTTTGTACCCATAATATGGAGAAGGAATTTAAAAAATATAGCAGTAAACATGGAGTTATAAACTTTAATTAGCAAATGTATGAATCCTTGCCACAAAGAAAAAAAAATCTTCATGAACAAAAGAAGATATGAAGGTTGCATCAGCTGTTCACATATGGAGAAGGCGTCTGCTATGCCTAGGAGATGTCTTATATCCACGCATGCAGAAGGGTCAGAGGGAAGCATTGCTTTCTTTAGTGGTTTTTTCATTACTATTTGCTCAGAGAAGTGCCATCTATCCATTACATGCATGGTTCAAAAAGCCAGTCCAGCGACTCGGTCCGGCGAGCCACCACACTGGTATGTTACTGGTATGGTACTGCATACCAACGGTAGCCGACAGCAGCAGCGGCAACACAGGCGTTAGAGGAAGGCATAAGCTTCCGATGGCAGCTTCCTACTGCTGCCTTCCACACCTGGTGCCGTGTTCCGCTCGGTGCTCTGCGATTGGTTCTCCATCGGACTGGTACATATTGGCCGGTACAAACTGGCCGGTACGGCCGGTTTCGGACCGAGTTTTAAATTCATGATTACATGTGCATGAAAGTGTGTTGTTTGTTGTAGCCGTATTGAACTTTATATAGGCTAGAGAACTTTTGTTCATGATGTCTTGAGGCTTGACTCTTGACTGAACCGAAGTGCTCGGATGTTGCATCCTAACCCTTATCGCATAAGGTTTAATTCATGTTAAGGTCATTAGAATAGCATGCATAGTCTACAAGAAATGCATGTTACTTTCTTTGTTCATTTGTATTCTTTTTCATCTTACATTCATATAGTTACTTATTTGCAGCTCTACTTAAGTTCCCCCCTGCTAATGGTGCAAACCCTAAACATACTGTTAGGTTTTAGCAACATCAACAAGAAGGGTTACACCTGGGAAATACTCAGGTTCTGGGACTAGTCAATCATATGGAGCATCCCAAGGTGACACTTCCTCTTCTTATGGTGAAGATGATGAAGACATGATTGGTAGCTCAAAAGGGGAGGCTACAAATGGTTCTGTCAATAGTTTTAGTTCAATTTATAAGAGAGACAATCATCTCCGCTATCGAACTCGGCTTTTTGCTGCAGAGTATGTAAAAAATTCGATATACATATCTTCATCTATATGCTCTGTCACGTATATTACCTATACTTAGTAATTCTGTTGTCTCAAGAATTTTCACTGCTTCCTTATAATGATAAAGCAGAATTTCCGTGTCCAAAAATCAATTATCTGATTGTTTTGCCTGGTTTGTCTCTTTCTAGGTCTATTCTCTTCTTCTGCAAAGAAATCAAATATATTAACAAGCTCAGGGCTGGCTGATGTAGTCAATGTTATTATCAGTAAACGTAGAAACTTTTCAATGCCACTAAGTACTCTTTAAAGTTTCTTGTTTTAGAGTTTGGCTCATACCATCGTAGTATATGACATGAAACTAAGCAAATAGTGAAGTGTTTGAAAGTTCGTGCTTGTAAAGAACAATTTGCTAGCTTCCAGAGCCAACAGGACAGAGTTTATGTAGGTTTTTGTAGGTTAAAAGAAATAGCAATGTAGTCAGTATGAGATTTTTCAGAATACCAACATTTCTACTATTCATTGTGTATAGAAATCAAATATATTAACAAGCACAAGGCTGGCTGATGTAGTCAATGTTATTATCAGTAAACGTAGAAACTTTTCAATGCCACTAAGTACTCTTTAAAGTTTCTTGTTTTAGAGATTGGCTCATACCATCGTAGTAGATGACATGAAACTAAGCAAATAGTGAAGTGTTTGAAAGTTCGTGCTTGTGAAGAACAATTTGCTAGCTTCCAGAGCCAACAGGACAGAGTTTCTGTAGGTTAAAAGAAATAGCAATGTAGTCAGCAAGGATCAAAATATCGGATACCGGTACCGTTCCGGTATGGCGCTGGATTGGTAAGATACCGGTACTGGTACCATGCGTACCGAAAGGAACCGAACGCAACAGGCGGACGAAGCTAGCGTTGGCGGATAAAGCTGGCGGCGTTGGAAGCTTCGATTGAAGCTTCCGGCGGCAATAGAAGCTTCAATTGAAGCTTCCAGAGCTGCGTTTCTCTGCCGTCGCCCTCCGCCTTTCTCTGCCGTCCGCCGCCAAAACCGTGCTCTGACCATGGTTCTGAGACCGGTCGGCGAGCGGACCAATACCGTTGTTTGTACGGTACGATTTTTTGATCCTTGGTAGTTAGTATGAGATTTTTCATAATACCAACATTTCTACTATTCATTGTGTATATGCTATATTGACATATTATTTTTGTTTTACTATGGCTTAGTATAAGTCTCTTGGTATTTCAGTATCCTTGTCTACTATATATTCAGGCTTCTAAATAAAAGAAAAAAACTTAGTGTAACGGGCTTAACTATATTGGATAAACTAGACATGGTTACCTGGCTACTTGGAAATGGCTACTTGGAAATAGAACGGGAATGAAAGCAAATTTAGGGACTTCGTTTTCTGAGTTGCAGTCACAACCTATTAAAACAGCATTTAAGTGGATGAAATTAGGTTCAGAAACAAAGTAAAGAGGGAATACAAAAGTTTTTAAAATGAAGAATTACACGTGAAATAGAGGTATAGAAGTAGAATTGGAGGTGCTTTAGTTAGGGGAATTGCATTTGAACTCAAAGTGTTAATGATAGCCTTCAACCATTTCTTCGGCTATAAACTGTCCATTTAGTATGTAAATGAATGAAACATGACCTTAAAGGCACTTCCATCTTGCATGATATTTTTTTAGTAAATTTCACTTTTTCATGATTTTGTACTATGGTGAGTGATGTGATTCAGAAATATCTCCAGACCTGTTTCCGCTAAAGGACAACTGAGAAGAGTGTGGCTTGTTGTTTCATGATTTCATCACGATTTTTCACTAGTTATAAATTTCATAATCCATTTCCTTCTTCAGTAGGTACTAGTGAATTTTGTCTCTGACGATAGATGCACGGAAATGTTGTATCTGTTAGAACTTCAGAAGAATAAGTGGAAAAATGGCAGATCCTCAAATTTAAGAATGTGCAGAAGGAACCTATCGAAGAAGATTTTCTATCATTTATCTTCTTATTTTTTATGAAAATTATGTTATACATTTGAATCCATAGTAATTTTCGTAGTTACATGAATCAGAATCCATTTGATATAATTGCTGAATTGTGGAACACCAACTAAAGGGCCACTTGTAAATATATGACTAATTGTTACAATTCTGTTTATATTTTTCATTTAATTTCTCACTTCACCTTTTTTATCTTCATGCATTCGCTAGTTTCTGAAAGAACTACATGATTATTTTTTGCAGCCAACATTTCAGTTATTTTGTAATAATATCTATTTCAATTGTTGTATAATATATTCAAGCCAATCAAGTTAATTTTGCCCTCATAATATGTAGGTGTTTGAGCTGTCTGCCAACAGCAGTTGGATCAGACCCAGCACATTTCGATCTGACTTTGGCAAGGAGTGCTAGAACTAATGGCCATATTTTCTCTGATGATTTGCTAGTGCTGCATTTACAAGAACTAGTCTCTCTTTCCTTTCAGGTTATTGCTTTATAGTCTTTGTACTTGGTTTCTTTAAAATGCAAAATTTACTAATTTGAGTATTTACATTTTCAATTGTTACAGATCAGCACTAGCCAGTTTGAAGGCATGCAACACATAGGCGTGCGAATACTGAGCATTATAATGGACAAGGTATCGATCATAACATTGATTTACATGGACTCGTTTTCATTCTGTTTGAAAATGGTATTTTTTCACTTTTATACACAATGATGTTGGATAAATGAATGCTGAATGGTTTTGTCGATGTTTAAAAATTTGTAATCATCATTCTTTCTGAGGTTCTCTAATTAGTAATTTGTCATTACCGAAAAAAGAAGCATATTTCTCTATCATCATTCAGATGTTACTCCACATCTTCTTCGTGGATAGTGTTTCAATTGCATAGGACGTGGATAAACTATGTCATCCAATTAATTCTGTAACATGTTTTGCACTAAGTTGCATCGTAGAATAATTTGATGTATTAGGTTGAAGGAGATAGCTTCACAAGTCAAGTAGTTGACATATGATTCATTTTGATCACATTCAAGTTTTTCTATGAAATAAAAGATCGTAGAACATAAATGTGCTAATAATTTAAATATTAGGTTTTATTATGTGTGATTTATTAAGTTCTATTATTTTGTATGATGATTTTGTTTCATTGAACTTATTGTCATACATGATTTTTCTATGACTTTCTTTGCTCCTACTACGAGAGCCAGTAAAATAAACTCTTTCTTTGCTCCTAGAAATTTTCAAACTCCAAATTCTGATTTATTTGTTTGATCTTACCTTGGTCTTCCAGTTTGGTGGTACGTCAGATCCTGATCTTCCCGGGAACCTCCTGTTAGAACAGTATCAGGTCTGTTGACTTTTAATTCAAAATTTCCCATATTTTATGAAACTTATTGCTCTTTTATCTAGTAACACACGTGTTGTTAAATTTACCTGAGTTATTTACTTCCCTTGTTTTATTACCAAGTGCTACCAGCAAACAATTAGAGTAAGCAATTGCAGCGGGAAAAAAGTTGATTAACATCTCAAGATGGCATCATACATTCATGATTCTGTTGCTCTTTGCTGTGCAGGCTCAGCTTGTCTCTGCCGTTCGAACTTCAATTAGCACTTCATCTGGTCCTCTTCTGATGGAAGCTGGTCTAGAGCTGGCTACAAAGGTCAAACTATGATGCCTTCCTAAACATCATTTCCTTTATTTGCTATTTCAAGATGTAAGTAAGTATTTATGTTTGGTATTGAACCTGCAGATTCTGACTAGTAGAATCGTTAGTGGAGATAAGGTCGCTCTTAATCGAATATATGCTTTGATTTCTCGGCCACTTGATGAAATTAACGACTTGTACTATCCATCTTTTGCTGAATGGGTTGCATGCAAGGTATATTTTTTAGATAATCTGGAACCACACATTTCAGGTCCAACATTTTGTATATTTTGTGCATTCAAATATGTCCTTTTCTATTACCACTCCCATTAATTCCTGAATCATAAATTTGATATCTCTTATCACTCTGGAAATTAAGCTATGATTTAATAATTAGTTACTGGATTTAATAATTAGTTACTGCACTTCCTCATAGTAAAGAATTTTGTTAATTTGATTGTGTGCTGCAAATTTGGTTAACTATAGCAATGACTGGCTTTTAATAGATTTTCTTACAATCAAATCTGTTCCTTCTTTTTTAACACTCCAATGAATTCCTGAGGTTTTATAATATGGTAATTCTAACTTAGCTGAAATTAAGTTAGGATTTGATAATTAGTTAATTACAAGGTTTTCAATTTTGGTCCTTATTGCTGGTCAAATGTTATACCGACATATGGTGTTAGTCGGAGCAGACCAAAACCTTAAACCGTTGTTACTGCTCTTCCTTATACTAAAGATTGTTTTAGTTTGGTTTTGTGCTGCAAATTTGATGAACTATATCAATGACTGACTTTTAATAGATCAAAATTAAACTTCTGACTGCCCACGCCTCCATAAAGTGTTACGTCTACCAATTACTGAAGGGGAAGAAGAATGTTTCTGATGAGTATCTGCAGTTGGTACCATTATTTTCTTCGAGCTCAAATGTTCTTGGGAAGTACTGGATTTGCATTCTCAAGGATTTCACCTACATTTTCTTTGGCCTGCATTCAAAATTTCATGTAAGCATGCACAACTGTCAAATTCATTCTATGAGATAGGCTTGAACCCATGCTTACGTGTATTTTCTTACAGTACAAGCCTTTCCTAGATGGTATTCAATATGCAGTGGTTTCTATCAAGGTGAAAAAATGTCTAGATGAAATTTGGCCACTGATTCTGCAAGCAACTGCACTTGATGCTGTGCCTCTGGAGTTCAAGACAGACAATTCGTCAAATTTAAATATTAATGATTCAAAGAATACTTTATCTGGTCACAGCATGGTTGGTTTGGAAATAAATGAATATCACTTCTTGTGGGGACTGTCACAGTTGCTTATGTTTCAGTCACAGAAATTTGTATCAGATACGCAAGTGAAAAAACTGTTTTTTCCTTATGAGAAGAAAGATGATGCTTCAGCGCTACCGGGTGCTCATTATATGATGACTTCATGTGAGATAGCTCTAATAGTATTTCTGTCTCTCTCAACAGAAGCTTTTTTCAGCCATGGATTCCTTTCGACAGATTTCTGCACTGACCTTCTTCAGGTAAATCAGTGTTTCCATCCATAGTTCCCAGTCGGAGCAAATTATAAATACTCTTAAATGACATTGATAAATCACATAATGAGACACATCCTGCTCTTGGAATTCTGCTAGGTTTTTATTTAAGAAACATCTTTATATATGTGGTGTATGTGAGGTTTAAAATACCATACCAAGCACTTTTCATGGCCTCATGCTAGACTTTTACTAGTTTGGTAGGTTATGAACTAGTCCTACCTCTTCATTTCTATTCCACAAGACCCGTTTAATAATAAAATGTTCAAATTTATTATTTTTTGTAGTCATTTAGTGTCAACTAGGGCCAAGACTTTATTTAAAAGAAACAATAAGATATATTGAATTAGGATATCTTTCCTTATTTTTAATAGCTTCTCTACCAGGCTTAACTAAGTAGACCCCTGAGAAGCAATTTTGAATTCTAATAAAGGTTCTCAAGATGTAAATCCTGCCTAGGAGATGTGGAGGCTTTTATAGGATTGGAAGTAAGATAGTAAAATCTTACTAAATCACTTAAAATATATTTTTCAAAAAATATATTATCTAATTAGACTTAAGAGTAATACAAACATTCTATTAAGTAAAATAATAACTCTCTATCCAGTACCAATCACCGAGCTTAAATTATTTATGTACGATGGATGATATGATGTATTTGTTCTAGAGTGTTGAACTATAAAATTGAGTATTTGTGAGTTGATGGTAGAGAAAAGATGACTACATCAAAGGTGCACAATGAACTCTAAACGGCAAAGGCATAACTTGAAATAAAGACAACAAAACATGCTAAAGATAAAGATATACATTGGTGATGACAATGAAGGTGCTTAATCAACATAACAAATTTTAAAAGTTGATACTAAGGTTTTCAAAACCAAACCAAACCAGCTAATTTTTTTGGTCCGGACCACTCCGATGAGGGTCCAGATCGTACCTGGGAGCGGAGTAGTGGATCT
The DNA here is from genome assembly GCA_027563935.2 of Costus lasius. Classification (NCBI taxonomy): domain Eukaryota; kingdom Viridiplantae; phylum Streptophyta; class Magnoliopsida; order Zingiberales; family Costaceae; genus Costus; species Costus lasius. The sequence goes on from CM050454.1 coordinate 98,442,029, forward strand.
AGTAGGAGAAGAAAAAGGAAGGAGAAGGAGAGGAAGGAGAAAGGAGAGGGCGAACAGCGGATGCAAGTGAACGAGAGGCGAATGACGGACACAAGCGAGTGAGTGGCGGACGGCGGATGCTAGGCGTGGGCGAGTAGGCAAGCAGCTAGTTCCTTTCCTCTTTCCTCTTCTTCTTTGTCTTCTTCTTCTTCTTCTTTCTCCTTCCTTCTTCCTTTTTTTTCTCTCCATGTTTCATCCAATCACCAACCGGTACAACCTATTGGACCGAATCTTCAAACCTTGGTTGATACTAATAAATAGTTGAAGATGACATAGTCAAATACAACAAAGAGTAAGTGGTGAACAACTAAAGATGAGCAAAGCCAACAATGATATGTAAAAAGATAGAGAATTTCAAGTTGAAATTGTCAAAGTTAGCTCATTTAGGGCTTTTGGCATAATAAGTTATTGAGTTTTGGTATTAGTAGTTATCAAATTTGAACTTATTGTAGCCATGGTAGTTCAAATCCAGATTCTACTTAGGAATCATCCAGAGGATCGGATCTTATGATTATAAGATTCTATAACTATAATAAATAATGATATTTATACATCATGTACATATATTAGATCTGCCTTCGCTCGCCGCATGCATCCACTCATCACACATGCTCGTGGTGGAAGCTCGATCGCAACCGCTTAGCACTCTTCCTTTTTCTTCTTCTTCTCCTTGTCCTTTTTTTCTTTTTTTTCTTCTTATTCTTTTCTCTTGTGCTCTACTCCACTATGGCTCTGCGTATCAATCCCTGCTTGGACCTGTCTGATATAAACCAATCATACTGCCCGATATGGACTGGTATAAACTCGTCGTAACACCCCTATCGGGTGTTTAAAACTGATGTTGCTCTATAAAAACTAACTCAGATAAATCACCCTAAAGAAGAACATTTTTAACATCCATTTGATGTAATTGCCACTGAAAATGGGTTGCTATGGAAAATAAAGTGCATACATAATTTAATCTGAGTAATAGGAGAGAGTGTCAAAATAATTAACTCCACCAAAGTAAATCCTTTTGTAACTAGTTAGTTATGTACGTCAATAGTTTCATTAGGATTGTGTGTGCAAGCCTCAACGGAATTTTAGAAAATATTGAAGGAAGAAAACAAAAAGAGATCTGCAATGCCTAGGTGATATGGGATGATAGAAAATAAAATTAGAAATAAGATATATAATTGCATTATATTTATCTTTGCCCAGTGCAATGGATAAGTCATATGTGTTAAGTGGAAGATGCACTAGGTAAGTGTGTTAAGTGGAAGACCTTTAGACAATGAGCCTTCGACTAGTGGTGGAGTATCTGAGCATCAACTATATACCTATAATGGTTGTATAAAGTATGGAGAAGATGACAGGGTAGATAGATGCTCAAGTGGCACTGGAGCTAGTAGAGGAGGTGATGAACTTTCTTGAGTTAGAGTTATATGTGGGTTTATGAAAATCTGGGACTGGCTTGCTGAAGGTAACATTAGCATTATGTGTAATGATGTCTTCATACTAGGTCAAAGCAATGATATCCTATTTGGGTTCATGAGTATCTAAGAAACACATAGCAAATAGCATGAGCACTCAGTTTATTTAACTCAAAGTCCAAAGGCATGAACATAGCACACACAGAATATTTGTAGCGTTAATGGAAAGGAAACTTTGGACAGAAAAAGGATGGAGAATGAAAACTAACCTTGAAGACTGGATAATGACATGCGATTTATTGAAAAAATAAAGTAGCAATGAGAACAATCTCACTCCAACAAGAATGAGGAACATATGCATGAAACATGAGGTTGCAAGCAATATCCAAAATATGTCCATGTTTCCTTCTATTAACCCCATTTTATATGAAGTATATGGACAGACTATTTGATGTATAATACCATTGGATTCGAGAAATTTTTAAAGTTGGATATGCTGTACTCATCAAGAGCATTGTTACTTAAAATTTTCAAAGAAGTATCAAATTAATTTTTTATTTCAGCATAAAAATCTTTGAATACATGAAATACTTTGGATCTAGTTTTTATAAGAAAAACACCAGCACATTTTGGAGTAGTCATCGATAAAGATAACAAAATACTAAGGACCATCTTTACCTGGGACAAAGTCAGACCTCAAATATCAAAATGTACTGACTCCAACTCTTATCATTTTGACTGACTAAAAAGATGTATGATGTTTACCTAGATTAACAAAAATCAGTTAAAATACACATTCTGGTACCAAGTTGAAGGAGGTGAAGAGTTGGACAAATAGAAAAGTTAGGTTATCATTAAGCAGATACACCAGTATAAACCAAAATTAACAGCCTTAGTTTCTATATTAAATAGTGTTTTGCCCTATATTTAACTAGTGGAGTCCATATCAGCGTTATCTACTTTTTATTTTGAGTCCGTACTTTATAAATAAATTATATTATGCAGTACATTCGAGACTAATCTGTCATGCATTAGTTCTATCATTGAGTAATTTTTGTTCTGTTTAGGCTAATTTTTAGGTTAGCCAAATATTAGTTTTGGCATCAGTCTTGTCAATGATTGATATTCATGGTTTTCTCATTTCTGCAGGTTCTTGTGTCCTCCCATGTAGCTTATCCAAGAAATGGACTTGGCATATCTATATTGTCACGGGTAATGTATAATAGATGCTTTGATTAGTTTTTACATTAGATGCATGGAAGTAAAATGAGATTATGTTTATGTTCTTGGTTAATAGCTAGTTGCTTAACTGAATGTACACGGCCCTTCTGGGAAAGAAAAGCTTACTTAAAGTGAAGTTCAGTCTGGTATTGGGTAATTCCTTTTGTGATTTTGCATGTTTGGATGAAAATTCCACAGTTGACAACTGGTTGGTGTGTGTGGGTATCTAAAACAGATAGTATTTTCTCCATGTTTGTGAGCACTTAGCTGTCGATATATGTGGATTATTTGCTGCACATGGCTGGCATTATACTCTAGCAAACTTGGAATTTCAAATTGGCATCCATAAGCATTAGATAGTTGTCAAGTATTCTACTCCTTGCATGAATCTATAGATTGGGATGGGCTAGTTTAAATACTTCATGATCGATAAAATTTTGATTAACAAAAACTAAGTCAAGGTCTTTACTTTCTCTCATTGTTTAAGGTTTCGGTCCGGTAGTTTGCCGGACTGGTACGAATCGGTTGGTACCGGTCAAAAACCGGACAAAAACATCCGGTCTCCCTTTACACCTCCCACTCCCGCCTCCACCTCCCACGCTCCCCTTCCACCTCTGCCTCCCTCTCATGCTCCCGTCCTGCCTATGTTGAAGCTCCGACTGCACATACCGAGCTTCGACACATGGTCCGAGCTTGAATTGGTACCGGACCGAAATTTCGGCCCGTACGAACCGAAACCTTAAACTATGCTTTCTCTTTTCTTCATTTTTTAAGTATGATAGTATTAGCTTCTATTTATTCTTTGTTATTGTCATGGTATATTACTACATATGTTAGCTCATTTTATCCTGTGGATCACATTTGCCATCCTGCACTTTGGTTTATTTGTCAAGCCATAAAAGCTTGGGAAGGTGCCCAGTTAAATCTTAGTTTTGTTGATACCAATGCATGTAGACCTTGATTGCAATTGTATGCTAAACATTGTTACTGACTTGCTACCTATTTTTTAATCATTCTATCAACGGTGCATTTTCTTGTTTGTTTCCTGAAAGCTTCATAACCCCCTATGATCTCAAGTTTCTGGGATAACTCTACTCAATTCTCTTAAGTTGGACCAAATTTACTCTATGAAGGTTATCATTTTTCAATATGTGCTGAATTTAGAAATTCGTGTATTGACGTCAACTTTCTTCTTGGAATTAATTCTCATTTTCCTGGTCACTTGCTCGATGACGGAGACAGAAGCATGCATTTGAAATTTGTTGTATGTGAATAACTTTCAGTAGAATTTAAGCCTTTTTCCTTCCAAAAGCATGAGTTAGAATTGTTGGTTCCGTCAATATATTTTTCTTATTGCGTAGCTTTATTTAAAATGGTGTTTGGTTTAATCATTGTTAATGCTTTTGAACAGATAGTCCAGTTTTGTCCCGATGCCTTTTTTGAGCTTGAAGACTTCGCAACAATAACAACAGAGCTCTGCCTCAAGTATCTTGTAGCAACTTTTGGAAGGTATTTGCTATGTTACTCGAAGTTCATACCAATCCTAGTCTACTAAATCATGAAATTTTGGTTTTTCTATAACCTGTTAGTGTTTATTATTTATGTTGGTTTACTTTTTGAAACTTCTGACTTAATTGTTTAAGCAAGGGTATTACTTATCATTGCAGTGACCTGGATTTCGTTGCTGATTTGTCTGCTATCGCTAAAACTATAGCATACAGGACAAAGCATAAGGTATGTTAAAGAAAATCATTCAAGTTATGCTTGAAAATGTGCCATCTTGTACAACAAATTCAACTCGTTATTAGTTGTATATTTTACTGATTCACATGTTTCAGATTTACTTTCTACCTTTTGATCTATATGTTAATTGATGTCATTGCTTTCTAGCAGATACGGTGGAAATTGATACTGGCAATTATGTCACTCTCTCAACAGTGGTTTATACAGGCTCCAAATGACCTTGGGGTGTCCAAAATAGCCTATTTTCTTCAATCTATGCTGCCTTCAATTAAAGATCTTTTAAGATGTATGTGCTATTTGACTTGGTTACTGCCCTTGCATGGTAATAGATCTGTTTTCTTTTCCTTATGTAAAATCTTTAAAAGTAAGGATTGCATTTTCTTTGAATATGGGGATAACAAGTAACCACAAAATCTAGTCTCACGCTAGTTTGGTACTACTAAAACTTTTAACTTTTACTAGTTAAAAAATTGCTAGTTGAAAATAACTGGCTGGAAAAGTTCGAAGGTGTTCAGGTAAATAGCTATACTGTGCTATTAAGCAAACTATTCCTAAAAAATTTTGTAAGAGTCTCCCTAATATTTATTAGCATCATACATCAACTTCTGAATCAATCTCCATAGTGAAATCAAGATTAGCATTGAAAAATCTCATTAGATCTTGTTGTTTACCTAAAGCAACAAGGAACTTAATATTTGTGACCATTATTATGTTGAGAACGAATTCCACCTTGTTGCTGCTCTAAGGCTATGTTTCTTTGGACGGAAAACTGGGAGAATTGCTACTAGATTCAATGTATTTTTTATTCTTTCCTCCTAGTTTTCCGTCCAAGGAAACATAGGGTAGAGGACCACTCCTCTTGATCCTTCTTATTTCACTATATCAAATGGAAAGAGGGCTACAATTAGAAGCTAGGATAGAGATACAAATGAGAGAAATGAAGATGATGAGTATAATGTAATGGAGAGGTGACTAATATAGATAATAAGCCCTAAATGTTAAGGCACAAACGAGGGAGGTTTCATTCGGATTTCAATAGAGATATGAATAATTATTTAGAATAACACAAGATAGCAGGTATCTTAAGACAACATTGAAATATTAATAACTAAAATTAACAATTAGTGATGTTTTGAAATGGGACAAAATTGTTTAAGTGATGATTAGGTTTTTTTTCATCAATTATTGATTTAGGTATTCAATCTGTTCCACCACCATGTACATGTGGGAAGTAAGTTCCCATTCTACTAGGAGATGAGAAGGATCCTCTCCGCTTGGGCGACGATAGAGAAGGGCAAAGAGGTTGTTCAAGAGGAGCTAGACGAAGAGAGTGGCAAGAAGAGGAGCAAGGTGGAGAGGAGCAAGAAACTGGCACCGTAGAAGTGGTGGCACTGTAGAAGTGGTGGTGGTAATGGAGGGCACTTTGAGGGAGTTTGTGTGGCAGCAATGGGAGATGGAGGCACGGTGGGTGGAGACGTCTAGGGCGAGAGAGGCTGAGACGAGGCCAAAGTAGGCATAGACTTGGCAAAAACTGACCCGACCCACCGACCCAACCCGACTCGACACGAAGTTAGGTGGGTTCGGGTTGGGTAAACGGTTCGTGTCGGGTTATAATCGGGTTGACCCGCTTAACCCGATTATATTATATAATTATATATTATATATGTAATTTATATATAAATATATACATATACACATATTTATATATCATTTCGGGTCGAATTATGTCGTGTCGAGTTAACCGGGTTAATATTTTTATATTTATTAAAATTATTTAATATTAAATAAGTTAATCGGGTCGTGTCGGGTTGACCCGAATATATATGGGTCGTGTTTGGGTTAGATCATCTGACCCAATTAATTAAACGGGTCGTGTTCGGGTTAAACTAATCGGGTCACGGGTCATAAACGGGTCAACCCGAACACGACCCGCCGACCTATTTTGCCAGGTGTAAGTAGGCGGAGTGGAGGATAACGTCTATGGGTGAGAGAGGAAGCACGAGCCGAGTGAGGAAAAGAAGTTGGGGCGGCATCGAAAGGAAGAGGGTCAGTGGCGTCGAGAGGAGGAAGGCCTCATGCGGCAGTGGGAGAGGATGTTTGGCGGCTGGAGAGAAAGATCAATGGCGAGAGAGGAAAGGTAGGTGGCGTTGGTGGTCTGGCAGAAGAGGAGCCAGGTTGAAAAGGCGTCACGTGTAAGGAAGGGCGGGCTCGAGTAGGGTTCCTAGAAGCATCTAAATTTTAACCCAGAAGCTTACATCTGAACACATTAACTTCTAGTTTTCTGCCATTCTGACCCAAGCAGCTTTTCAGCTTTCAGCTGCGCAAAATGCTACCTTAGTCTATGCTGGGAAGTACAGCCAAGACATGTTGTTCCACTAGGTTAATGATACCTGGAACACTAGTATCGGTACTACTGGAAACCACCATACAATCGAGATGGCCAATGCAGGCACTCAAGGCCATACATCATGCATGTTCAAGTATTAACGAACGAGTCTACATACCGAGATAAAAAATTTTTCATTGAGTTATCCTGTTTTGGTTCAAATTAGAGTCTTTTTTTCTCCACTAGATTCTAAGAATTATAATGAGTCAAATTGCAGTTACCAAATCTCTGTAATTGGCCCGCAAAAATGATAGGACAGTACAACAATGGCATGCTTATTTTGAAGTAACTAAATTAGTAGACATCGTGTGTTGAATGGTAGGTTTTTCATGAGGTTGGGTGCAAATATTCTATTATATTTTCGTATTTATGCCTTAATAGATAAGATTTTCTATTAACTTGGGTAGCACGTCATGTCAGATTTTCAGGAAATTGGAAGTTATTTATTGTGGCTTGTATTTAACATTATATAACGAGATGACATATTTAATTTCAGTTATCGTCTACATTATTCTAAGACTTGTGAAAACCTAATTTAATTCCTATGTGAAACCAAGTTCCACTTTGTAAGATCATTTTAGGGCTGTTAGGCTTTTATTGAGATGTCTAGAATAAATTATTCTAGTGGCCCTTGAACTATGCGTTAAGATACAAACTACTTTACTTGAGCTAGTTCAGCAAACTTTAATGATGCGTTTACCTGAAGTGATAGCAAATAGGAAGAATAGTAAGTGGGTGAGAAAACATAAACAAGAGTTATTATTTTACATATTTACGCTTCTTTTTTTCTTTCTTTTGTTCTTTCTTCCCCAAACTGTGCCCTCCTTTTTTTTCCCAGCCTCATAGCATTTTTTTCTTCTTCTTTCAATCGCTTCTTATCCTCATCTGCTTTCCTCTTCCCCTTCTACGCTGCTTCCCCTTTCCTCGTCCTCTAATGTGCATTTTTTTTTATTTTCTACTCCTCTCATTATTTTCTTCTCATCTTACACATACTATAGGTTCCATAAACGCCCATCCATCCCCGCTAGTTGATTTTTCTCACGTCTATTCTTACTCTCACATTTGGGGAGCTAGATGATTTATTATAATTGATGGAATCATTAGTTGTCAAGTTTTATCTTATTGGGTTATCGGGTCCATACCTTCATGACATAATTATACTTCACTTGATTTAACTAAATTGCTTCTTTTCAGTTTAACTTGGTACTATAGTTGCTTCACTCCCTTTTTCATGGATATGGTTATCTCTCCTCACCACCCGATACAAGCAGTACATACCGGTTTGACTATGGACCAGTATTGGTACATGATCAGCACTGGTTATATATATATATATAGTACCACCGGTACATAGACCTAGCGATTCTGGTGGTTATAAACAGGTCGTGTCAGCTGTGACCCATGACCCAATTAAGTCAACCCGAACACGACTCGTTTAATTAATTGGGTCAATTTGTCTAATCTGAACACAACCTGAATATAATCGGATTAACTCGACACAATCTGAATAATCCGTTTATTAAATAGGTCATTTATTAACCCGATATGCTTGACCCGATTATAAATTTATCATTCATATTTTAAATATAAATAATAAATTGATAAAAATTCTATTAAAATTTAATAAAAATTTGGGCTTATAGACTTGTGGTGTGGGTCAAAATCTGGATTAAAAGATGGTTAAAAGATATTTGGGCTTATGGGCCGGCAATGGGAGTTGTGCGGACCTATATTTAAATTATATATATATATATATATATATAAATATATAATATAATCGAGTTAAGCATGTCAACCTGTTTACAACCCGACACGACTCAATTATTTTCATATCATAAATGGGTTGACCTGCTTATAACTCGAGCACGACTATGGCTGACCCGAACTTGCCTAATTTCGTGTCGAGTCGGGTCAGGTCAGGTTTTGCCAATTCTACCGATACAATACCAATACACACCTGCCCGACAATGGATACAATAGTTCGGACCAGTATCTTAAACATTGTAATGAATATGAAACTTTTTTCTTTTCTCTACTAGTCTCCCCTATCGTTTATCTTCTAAATAGGATGATATCTAATATAACCTTTAGTGTAATTCCTCAATTCTAGAGAGGTTTATATGCTTTTGCTACCAATTATTCCCTATACCATATGAAGATATTTAAGCCTCATGCAAGATAGTCATCTCCTTTAATAGCATTATGTTATTATAAAAAGCAAGTGAGATGAATCCATTGTGCATCATCCTCGTATTCGCTAGACCTTATATCTTCTAGATTTTTTTTCTTATGAGGGAAAACTGAAAGGAATAAAAGGACATAACTTTTCCATAGGATGGAAAGGAAAGCAAAAGTGAAAGCACGCAGGTTTTTTTCCTGATTTTGTAACTCTGGTTTTCATCAATTTGGATAAAAATCAAGGACAAACGAAGAAAAAAAATTGTAGCAGTTATAATACCCTCATCTTATACCCCTAATACCTACACTCAGCACTTTCTTGTTCATCCATCACAACTTTTTTTATTGAATGGTTGCCATATATGTCATCGCTAGTTGCTCCATAGGATAAAAAATCAGTCTGCATTACTTTGTTGAACATTTCAGTCCAACCTTGTATCTAGCATGATCAAACCTTGAGGCTTGACTTAGCTCACATATGCATCAAGTCATTCATTGCAAATGTCGCCTTACAAGCATTGCAAAAAAGCTCGAAAATGAGTTCCATGTTCAACCATGATCAAACCTCTGGCCATATACCCTCTTGATTTCCACTTCCCTCATCATGCCTCACTGCAAAAAATGAATCCTAACCATGTTTAAAAGACCAGTTTGGATTTAGTAATATGGCCAATTTGTATACTAGTGCAAACAATACTGATAACCTTGCCTCCAACAAATAATATGGAAGAGAACCTTGCACACCGATGTCTGCCTCTGGTTCTTGCAATACAAGAATGGATACATTATGGAGTAGAAGCTTGGATAGGATCCAAAAAAGGATCCAATTGAAGACCCCTTTTAACATGGAAAGCAATGATTTGCAAAAAAAGATCAGAAAAAAGATAAGGGAAAGAAAAAGGAAACATGAACAGTTAATGTAGGTAAAAAGGTATTATATACATTGAAAAAACTAGTTATCTCTCTTTTAATTTTTTGTATAAGAAAATCGTAATTTTATAGTAAACTATAAATAAGTTGTTTTTGTATAAAATGATATATGAAAATGAAAACATTCCTAAATATTATATATACTTTGTAAAGAAAAAAGACTGACTGAAAATATAATAAACAGTGGTGGTAATAAAAAATGTGTAATAAAAAGTATAGAAGAGTGCAAATGTCACATCAAAATTAGGGAATATTATGGTTTCTTTATCCTTTTATGTTCCATATTTTTTCCTTTTATTTTTCCTTTGTTGGATGCACAATGTAAATGAAATGTGAAGAGTATCTTGTCACTTTCTTTTTCTTTATGATCTTAATGATATGATTGTTATAGTACTCAATTATTGGTTTACTCCTCATATCCCAGCCTTTATATTGTCTTTGCCTGCCCACTTCATAAGTGTGCTACTACCATTGCCCATGTTGTTTCAGTAGTTTCCTCTAAAGTTGTTGTACTTAGTGTTGGCTAGAAAACTCATACCTGACCCAACCCGACATTGACGGGGAAAACCTGAGTTGATCAAGGGTTGAAAACCCGACTAACAAAAATCGGATCAGGGTCAGGTATGGTATTATAGATACCCGACCCGTACCCGACAGTTAAAATTACTATTTTACCTCTAGTTAATTTAGATGTATGTAAATGTAACTTAACCTAATTCCCTCCCAAATCCTAATCCCTTTAACTTGTTGCATATGTTTTCTAGGGTTTGTGTTTCTCTTCTCCTTGCGTCGAAGGCTCGCCAACTCCTCCTTCACATGCATTGATTTTCATTTGATTTTGTTGCTGATTTCTATTCATTCTTGCATCTCAATTGCTATTGAGTAGGATTGAGCCCTCTTTATCTTTTTATTAGTGAGGTGCGATTGATTGCATCAAAAAGGTATGCACGTGTAGTGCAAAATTTCATGAAATTCCTTATTGCTACTGTTTTGTTGCAATTTTATTGGAGCTGAGTTTATCTTGTGCTTGCCATTGGATTCATATTTTTAACAACTATTTTGTTGCATTTTATATATAGATGGGAGATGATAATATTTCACATCAATTAGATGCTCACCTAATTGCAAATTTATCGCAAACAATTGAAGGTGGAAGTTCTAATCATCAAAATCCTACTCCATATGAGTCAAATGATAATCAAGTTGTATCCACGATTATACAAGTTGTATCCACAATCATACAAGCTCTATCCTCTATCATATAGGTTGTATCCACGATCATAGGCTCTATCCACCATCATACAAGCCTGTGATAATGTATTCATGATCATATAGGCTGTGTCCATGTTAATATAACTTTATCCGCTATAAAATAGATTGTATCCACCGTAGTATAAACTCTATCCACAATAGCATTACTCTCTCCACAATAAACTAGATTGTATTTACCATAGCATAAACTCTATCCACGATAGTATAACTCTATCTACTATAAAATAGATTGTATCCACTATAGCATAAATTCTATCCACGATAGCATTACTCTCTCCACTGTAAAATAGATTGTAGCCAGCATGACATAAGTTCTATCCACGATAGCAGTATCATAGATAGAGCTTATGCTATTGTGGATAAAGTTATACTATCGTGGATAGACTCTATTTTATAGTGGATAGAGTTATACTATAGTGGATAGCGTTATACTATCGTGGATAGAGCTTATGCTATCGTGGATACAATCTATTGTATAGTGGATAGAGTTATGCTATCGTGCTATTTTATATTGGATAGAGTTATATTATCGTGGATATAGCCTGTATGATCGTGGATACAGCATATATGATAGTGGATAGAGCCTGTATAAACGTGGATGCAGCCTGTATGATTATGGATAGAGTAGGGATGGCAAGAAAGCTCATTCTCAACCCGACCCGAAGTCAACAAGAAAAACTCAAGTTGATCGGGGTCGGGTCGGGTTTGGGAAAAACCCGACTTCTGGGGTCGGGTTTGGGAAAAACCCGACTTATAGAAGTCGGGTTGGGGTCGGGTATGGGAACTTAGGTGCCTGCCCCGCCCCCGAATTCGAACCCACCCCACTATGTATAATTATTAAAATACTCTTTTATAACATAAACCTAAACCTAATTTCTACCCTCCCCCCTGTTCATCCACTCCAAATCCCAGCCGTCACTATCTTCTCTTCCTTTCCTCTCGTTGCCCCTTTCTCCACTTCTCTTTCTTCCCTCTTCCTCTCCTCCCTTCTACCCCCTTTCCACTCTCCTCTTCCTCCCCTCCCTGCCTCACTTCTCCTCTCCTCACCTACACGCCACTCACGTTGCCCTGCTCACACCCAACTCGTGCCGCCACTCGCGTCGCAACACTCACCACCGCACTTGCAGCCGCTCGCCACTCACGCTACCTTGGTCACACTGCCGCCTGTGAGCCACCCACACTACCTACTAGCCATTCCGCTGTGCTCCACCCTTGCTACCTCTGTTGCCTGCGAGCCACCTGCCGCCCCCATGGTACTACAGGGTTGGGTTTACCCGCGGGTACCCGGTTCCCTGGCCGGGTTTGGGGTGGGTTTTTTCAACCTGCCAGGTTCAAGATCAGGGTCGGGTACAAAGTTCGGGTGTTGGGGTCAGGTCGGATTTGGCACTCCCCGCCCCCGCCCCGGCCCATTGTCATCCCTAGGATAGAGCTGATCGTGGATATAGCCTATATACTCGTGGATACAGCACGTGTGATGGTGGATAGAGCATGTATAATCATGGATAAACCTACAAAGATTGTGGATAAGCAATACAATTACATCAATATCATTTAGAATGTTAATTTTACTTTCAAACCAATCATCTTGTACATAAACTAAGTCAATTCGTGAATATACTAACCCACACAGATCGTGGATAAGCAACACAATTTTCTCCGGTGGGGTCAAGTTTTCTGCGGGCACTGACAAGGTCAGGTTACCCCACGGGTACCCGATTCCCCGAAGGTTACCCGATTCCCCGACGGGGACGGGTTGGGATTGATTTTTGCAAACCTAGCGGGAGTGGGGGCGGGGTCGGGTATGGGGTTAGGTACCACTTGCCCCCGCCTGCCCCAATGCCATCCCAATTGTACTCGTCATCTTTTTCACATATGATGGTCGTTGTGGTGCACTTTGTCTAAATGGATTTGGTGGTCTTAACTCTCTTCTTGTCTTCCATCATGTTATAATGGTGCTCTAGTCACCATTTAGACTAAAGTGAAAATTTGTTCAAGCTCAAATATCTTCAAATACTAGTGCATGTGTTTATCATCTTGAGTTATCTCTACAACATGAATCGTTTGTACTTGTATTTTCTTGGACCGGTACCCAAAATAGGTTAGTACTATACCGGTATTTAATATATATAACATATAAAAATCAAAAACTAGTTAGACTAGTCAATACCGTGTGTCAGTATGTGGTGTTGTGTTTGGTACCAACCAGTACCTGACTTGTGGTACATTGGTTCTAACCAGTTTTTTGAACTGATATTTTGCTGAGTACCTTCATTTAGATTGTACTCTTATCTTTTGCATTGACATCTGTTACCTTAGCTCCACTTTTCTCTAATATATCCTGGCCTCGTATAGAACTCTTAGATCTTAGGTTCATAAGCTTCTTCTCATAGAATAAGTAATTATAATTTACTTTAACATCAATTCTTGATATATCATGTCCTATATCTATTATAGGTCTTTCATGTGTCACTGTCGTTGGTATATTTGTGCTAAAATAGGTCGCCCCTTGTCTACTATCTTATATGTTATATTTATTTCAAATTTTCAATTATTGTTTTATCTATTAGTTTTCTCACTTGCTTACTGTTACCCGATTACCTTTTATCCACCTTGTTGCAGTTTTTCCTAATAGGTAAATGAAGGTAATGCTTGGTGGAGTCTCGAATTCAATGATGTACATCTAGACCAATCAATTGTCACTGGCGCTAACAGCTCTACCCTCCTTTTTTAGTCAAGTTATATATTTGTGCATGATGCTTATCAACTTAGAAAGCATCGTTGAGTTTATTTCCTTCTAGTTCTAGTTGTCAAATTATGGCTTTAATTCTTCATCGTTCATTCTAGTTCATTGATTATTGTGACTTGGATTTATTTTATTAAGAGATTGTCTCAAGTTATTGATGTGCTCACTTATTTGATGACAAAAAACAAATCTCAATTTCATGTCTTAAATTATAATCCAAACGTACCTCATTAGGCAGGCTTAACTTAGATGGTCGACATGCTTAAGCCCCAGTCCACCCTGCTATAAGAAAGGCAAAATACGCACTTGGCTTCCATTCCACAATTGTTCCCAGTAGTGGATAGCGAGCTTCAGGAGGACGAAGATGGAATACCCAAAAAGGGAATTGTCATGGAAACAAAGTGGTTAAGTTCAACTCCACCGACAAAGAGGAGTAACTTACTCTTATAACTTAAAGTCTATGTAGCCATGGACTCAGTAGGGGGCATGTAGTCTCTGTGACAGACAATTAGAGATAAGAGGAATGCTCAAGTATCTGATAGGTAGGGATCCTACACAAATCCTAAAGCTACAGAGAATATCCTAAGTCAAGCATGAGCAAGCCATAGTATACAACCCAAATTTATCCAAGTTTGCATGACGATTGGACGTCAGAGAAGTGAGACAAGGTCCTTTTAATAGTTAATAAACCATCACCGAGGCTACATTAACTTGGCAAATATGAAGAGGTCATCCACAAAAGTCAAGTGAGTAACCACTGGGATCCAACAAGTCGGTGAGGGTTGATTCTATCAGCTTCTATCTCCATTTCTTAATCCTTTGCTATTTAAGTTCTCTTTTACTCAAAATTATTTTCATTTAAAAACAATGTGTGCATAAAGCTACAAAATAAAAACTCTCAAGAGGTCAAATTTGCATTAATCATAACACCTTGAATTAGCTCTTAGAATTTTCTACGATGTATTTGAAAACACTAAAATTCATTCTTGACTTCAATTAATTAGAATCTTAACTATCTTAAAAGTCATAAATATAAATTTTATCAAACCATTATATTTTTGGAAAGATAAATGTAGGGCATAGCATAGAAAATTGCCTTGTGCTGAAATTTCAACCCTCAAAATGCTTCTTCTCCAATTCACTAACTTAATTCCACTCTTCTCTAAGTTGAACATTACTTTCTGGTTAGAAATCTCCAGCTTTCCTTATTTTATTTCATTTTACATATGAGGTGTCTCCACTAGGTTAATTCTTATTCTCAAGAAAGCATGAGGTTTGATATAATTCTAATTATTTTATTTAAACGTATCTTTCCTTTCTTTCTTTCTTTTTCCATTTTCCATCAAATGTTACATAATTCTTATTCAAAATATACCTATTAAATTATCAAATTTAAATACTAGCCCCCATATTTTCAAAATACGCCTCATAATTTGTCAAATTTATATTTTTTGCATTATGATCTATACGTGTGGCATTTAAGATATAATTTAACACTAATACAAGATGGAAGAAAATTAAGAGTATTTGTTAATGTTTATAATTAGTGTAATAAAACCATGAATATCACAAGAACATTCAAGTATTGGTAAACCCAATAGTATGTATCAATTCAAAATTGAACTAATACATATATATGGACAGAGATTAAAACCCTTGCTAGAGAGTTGGCTTTATCCTACTACAGATTTATGGCAATTGGTTGTTTTCTCTTTCTTTAAAAATCTTAATTGGGATTTTAAATAAGAAGGAAATTAATAGATGGATGCATGGTATAAGAAACCTGTGTGTTTTGCTTATATCGGTACGGACTAATATCTTAAACCTTGAATTGACTCACCATCTTCTCTGCTGTTGGAATTCCTTCTAGCTGTACGTTTAGGTGATTTAGCAACTGTCATCTAAATGTTGTAAATAGTGGATAGTGGCAAGTCAAACTATGATTATTGGGCAAAATTTTTTTTGTTATTCTTAAAGTGTTTGATTGCATATGTTGTAGTGGTGGCCAATGTAATTTTCCAGGACCTTTGTTATGAATGATATACTCCATTTTTATTTCGGCTCCATTATATTCATCCCAGAAATTGGTGGTTAACAACTTTTTATTTTCTGGGTATATACTTGTCGATAATTTCAATCAACTGAAGTGTACATTATGTTCACGAGTTAGATCGTTACAATCTCTCATAATGCAGATGATTCTGAACGTGATATTGATGACAACAGCCTTTTAAACACAGTATTGGGAACTTGTGCAATGGTACTGGTGACTCTCTGTAGAGACTGCACTAAAAGGATATTGGATGTGGACAAATTTGTGAAGTCACGCAAACTTCTCGCCAAGATCCTTGTTTTCTGTTTAGAGGAAATTGTCGCTCTTGCTAGACTAGTTCATGGAACACCACACTTTGCAGAAAATAGTTCAGATGATGGCATGCTCTTGATTAGCATCTTCAACAGTTGCACCAACTGTATCAGTGATACTATTTTGACCAGCGATATACAGGTTTCTTTCTCTACTTGCACCTTCTAAAACGTGATACTTGCAGGAAAAATAACTTACTGGAAGTTAATGAGTAGGTTGAAGCGATAGGACTTCATGTGCTGAAAACCAGTGCTCAAAGAGAACTTGCTGATGCCTCGCATGGGAAGAATCATGCTTTTTTTCTGCTCTTCACTGGAGGATTACTTGGAAATCTTCTTCTTTTGATCCACCAAACATTGAAGGTAATTTTCTTAACAGTTATTGAAAAGTAAGATTGCGTGGTTGATGGAATTGTTGTTTGTGAAGGAGCATGTACGAACAGAATCGAAAGTTGTCATTGATGACTGTTTAAAGCTGATTTTCCTCATTCGCACACTTGCTCAAGGTAGTGAATGTCAGCATCACCTAACACTGCTGCTTCTGGAAGCCTTGTACCTTGTTTTCTCTCAATCCAATGGATGTCATTCACAGGTACTTCAATTAATGAAGTCTCCTATATCTTGTTTCTTTACACCACGAAATATGCTTATAGAATGAAATAATAAAAACAGAGTGAATTAGATAGAATGGACTTTGCGGAACCTGAAATGTCCTGTTGTTTGTTCCTGTCTATATTTCCACTGAAATGGCAACGAAATACACATCCTTGCAGAACCTGAAAGATCTTAATATGTTATCTAATTGATAAAAGATAATTGATAAAAGAGTAACCTTATTGCTTGCTTAGCGAAATGGCAATCCAGTAATATGTAATAATAGTACATCTAAAATCAGCATGGATGTCCTCTATACAAGGAATTATGTTAGTGGAAAGATATATTCATGTAAATAAGTTTGCTTGAACTATCTCGGTCTATACTAGTGTACTAGAATGCACAGGACATATTGACACTATACTGTAGTGGTAAGGGTATACCAACATTACATGTACCTGTACAAATTGGCTTCTAAAATCTAAGCTAAATACTAAAGCCCTAAACTATTAACATGGGACTAAAATCAACGTAACAATATAGCTAACTTTAATACTTTCCTTCAAACTAGAGCATAGATAACGAATGCTAGCAAAGCATCAACAATAAAGACATGCTATGTGTATTATATTCATGAAAATAGAATTGATAGTAATGCATAATCATATATTATGAGAAGTCAAATCTATTTTTAAAGAAGTATCATTTAGATTATATATTATGGTAGTTCCTTTGGTATGTCATACTAGTTTGAGCCATAATTGGTGGTTTAAAGTATTGGTGTAAGACTACGTGTTGATTAACTCGAACTAGTGCAATCTAATATAATGTACTCGTGTACAAATCATAGAGTCAAAAACTAGTCTATACTCTCTAGTATGGATTGGTACACCAGTATGAACCAGTACTTATACCTTAGTACCAATATGTAATTTGGTGTATCAATTTTATGTGTTTTATATCTAATTTAGATAGGGTTTAAAATATCTATATTGATTTATAATATCCATGTACCTGTACAAGATTGGACTTGTATGTATTAGAAATAATATTGGTTTCTGAATGTTATTAAAAACCTCGCTAAAATGCATATTTACTTAATTACTTGTCATCATGAAAATGTCATTATCCAAAGTAAAATTGCGAATAAGTTGAAAAGTATACCTTTATTTTAGTAAATAAAGTGAAATGTTTGAAATACGCAAAATAAATTTATACCTAAACTTCAATCAGTTCAACAAAATTATTAGAGTGTGGTTATCAATATAAGTGACAAAATAGTCAAATTAGTATTTCTTTCGAAATATAGTAAATTATTATATTAGAAGAATGTATGCAGCTTCTTAAGCAAGTTATCAAAAACTTATCAGTATTGGGTGGTACGGTTGGTTTGTATTGACACATCCCGTAAGTGCACGGTTATGTCGAAATAATATAAAAGATGTCGAATCCCACAGGGAACAAGGTTGAGTACCAGAAAATCCAAGTTTCAATAGCTAGGCAAATCGAAACGGGGTTCTAAGAGTTTAAACCGAAGATAAGAAATCAATGCTGCGTCGATAGAGAACAAATATGATAGAGATATTATGGCTACAGTTTCCACCACGCTGACGATCTTAATCGCACTTAAAAATATCAGTTATCTGAATTTATGATATTGCACAAGGAATCTATCCCAAGGGTACAAGATGCCTTCTCTCGAGTGTACACCCCGGTGTTTGACTAAGACGATCTTCTACTCTCGCGGTGGATCGTTTTAGACCAACCCAATGAGTTCTATGGAAGATTGTGAAACCCTCGAGCGAAGACCAAGTATTCTCGTGTCGAGGTCTCGCAAGTTTTACTAAGAAGATCCGTCTTTACGATCCTCCTCTCGATATGAATCATAACGACTAATACATGAAAATACTCGGCCAAGGTAAAATCATGAGATATGCATATCAAAGTAAAATATGCCCACAATATAATTCAAATAACAGAATTAAAACAAGGTTCGCAATTAAGAATCGTCAACGGGCTTCAACTGAGCCCCGAAAAAGAGTTTACGCTACGGAATACATAGTGTCACTGAAGAATCTCACAGTAATCATAGGAAAACTACAAGGAATCGTTTCTAAAGGGGAAGGAACACTAAACCACTGCTGATCTCCCGGAATCGTGAAGCTTTGACGATCGAATCTTGCCAAATCGCCTTGAGAACCGAGTTTTCGCTGCCGTTCATTGCCCTCGCCGCCTTTCGTATTATTGCCCCCTTTCAAGGGCAAGAAAAATTAGGACTTTTATACTCCGTGCGTTCTCCTTCGAAGTAGCTTTCCAAAAAGTCCACTTGCCAAATTTGGATGCCAGACGGATGAGAAATCAGAGAAAATCTGAGTGAAACTCAGGCTCGCGTTCACCTGGGTCGAAATCACGGGTGAACCCCACCGGGTTCACCTGGCCGTGATTAGCTCTGAACAAATTTGGCCGAAAGAAACACGGGTGAACCCCACCAGGTTCACCTGCCCGTGAAGTGCTCTAGTCACTTTGAGCTCTGCGCGACTGAGAGAAGCACGGATGAACCCCGCCGGGTTCACCTGCCCGTGAAGCTCACTGTGAACATCCTGCAGTCTGGTGAAAGTGCTGGTGGGGTTCACCTGGCCGTATTTTTTAGGCTTGCTTCGATTGAGCCCAAATTTGACGTGTAGCTTCGTCTTCATATAAGAAATCATCCTACGGCCTTTGAATCTTCAAAAGATGTCAGAATTGAGTGATTTTGCCTGAAATTCCACAAAAGCAAAAAAAAGTGAAGATTCCAAAGTTTTCAAGTAAAAAAAACCTTTAAAGAGTGTGAAACTATCAAAATAAGCATAGATTTATCATGAAATAATAAGGAAAATTACTATTAAAATACAATGCATCAAAATACTCCAGACTTAAATCTTTGCTTGTTCTCAAGTAATAAAATAAGATTAAATATAAGATAGAACAGGAATAATCTTTCGTGTTAAGGTATACACCCAAGTTATAAGAACATTTGATAGCAATTCAAGATCTAATCAGGAGAAATCAAGTAAATGGTTGTTTCAAGTGTTCAATAGTTTGATTCCACAATCTCTAGATGCCAAACAACTGATAGGGCCTAGACAGGCTACTACCGCAAGTGCATGGTCTATCGCGTAATAAATAAGATCGAACCCATAGGGACTAGGGTCAAGTACTAACTGATCGGTCAACTCGTAGCTAGGTTAATGATTAATGGAGAAAATGACTAATGTCCTAGTGCAAATGATTAAACTAAACCGAATTAAGAACAAGCAAACAGAACAGAGAGTAAAGTAAACGGGGTTTTAAAACTATGAGAGATAATCGAGATTTTAGGTTTCATCACACTGAAGCATGCAGAAATATTAAGGTTTGAAATTTTAAATTGAGTTTTATCTATATTCTCAAGGTAATCTTTCCTAGGGTATAGACGCGCTCCCTCTCAGGACACGATCCAGTATCCGATCAAACCCAAGTCTCCTACTCTCGTGGCTTACCGGGTTAAGTCGGATCCAATGGGATCTGTAAAGAATTAGAGTTCCTCGGGTGATTTCGAATGTTCTCACAACACGAAATCACCAGTTCACTCTAAGGGGTTCCGATGATCAAGGTTCACCTCTCAGTCCTTCTCTTGACATCTAAGACATACATACGTATGGCCAGTACATAAACACAAGATAAAACATCCTAAACATGAATAAGAACAAAGATAAATATGAGAAATAAGTAGGCCAAACATTAATATCAAGCATTCTTACAGTGGGCTACGCCCAAACCTCGAAAATAGAGTTAAGTTACAAGATTCATTGTTAAATACATAAAATCTCTCATAAAAGTTGATTCAAACCAAAGGGAAGGGTAAATCCTTGATGGAAGAAAGTCCAGCACGCAGATCCACGTCAGAACGATGAAGAGATCAAGCCGGAACAATGTTGTCGCTCAGAAAATCGCCCCAAACCCTAGGTCTGCGCCGTTTCGCTTTGTTCTCCGCAACCGCTTGACCAAATCCGATGATTTCGGTCCCAAAACGTGTGTATCCCAGTTGGGAAGGTCTCTCTGAAATTTTGTTCAATTCCGAGCCAGGAATAGAAAGTTATGGCCGAAATACTGAGCATCTGTCGAAACTGCGCGAGACGATGCACGGCCGTGTATCGGCACGCCCGTGCACGGCTCGGTTGCTGGATAACTTATGATTCATGGCCATGCATGGATGCACGGCCATGCCCGTGTACAGCTCGGTGAAGCCTGGATAGTCAGATCATGCACGGCCGTGCATGGGTACACACCACCGTGCATCCTATAGAAAACTCCGATTGGGCTGCAATTTGGCATGTAGCTTCATCTCATCATGGGAAATCGTTCCATACCTTCATATTCTCCAGATTTCATCGATTTTGTGGCCAAAAACCTACATTTTCACGAAACAAGGGAAAAGTGAAGACTCTGAAGAATATGAAGCATTTGAGTGCATAAATGAGACAAAGCATGCATTTTACTCCAAAATAATAATAGAATTAAGTCAAGAAATATCATATTTTTGCATAGCATCAAAATACCTCGGACTTAAAGTTTTGCTTGTCCTCAAGCAATTGAATTGTCTAGAATACAATGATGACATGAAATAGGGAATCTCAAATTGCTCATCTAGGTCTAATAAGGTTATTGGTTAAACACAATAGGTCTTCAGGTTATAATGTGGTATGGAAAACAAATTAAACTAATTATTACCAAAAACCTTTACTATACACCTCACACAAGTGATATAATTGATCAAGCATCCAAAAAGGCATATAATTGTGCAATAAGTCATGGAAAAAATAGCATCAGTACCACATAGTCCCTATGTGGTGCCTTTTTTTTTTTTAAACATAAAACAATGCTAAGTGTCAAGCTTTGCTTCGGTACCACCTATGTTCCATTGTGAATGTTTAGAACTATGGGGTTAGTGTCTAGTAAGAGTGGTGATGAACTTAGGTACCACTAACCTTTTTACCATTGAGATGCTATGAATAGTGCCAAGTGGAAGTACAATGTGCAATGTACCAGAACACTTCGGTACCACTATTATTATTTCTAATTCTCATGACAAAGTGCACAATGACAGTAGCTGTATGGAGCTAGATGCAATCAATCACTATACATGAGATGATCATCCAGGCTAAGGTATAGTAACAAGCATGCTCTTCAAGATCATACAAATAATGAATTGGTCTAATTACATCATTCAACTACAGTAAACCATAGAATCTTATGCGCACACTATAACCATCATAGACCATTGGTAAAGAAAAATTAAGATTCTCATCCCAAGCAATCAAGCAGTCATAGAACAATGCAACCCTAGAAAACAAATCAAGTAGCATAAATAAAAGTAGGGGTTGGGCAAGATACTAAAGATGTTGATACAACTAACTAACAATGCATGTAAGGAAATAGAAATGACAAACTTAAAACTACCAAGAAGTGACTAAAGAAAACAAACAACTAGAATAAAGAAAACTACTGGAAAAACAGAAAGCTAACCAAGTGACGGGTGAAACCAAAGAAGCTCATCCCCAACGCTGACGCAGCCTCGCCTGAAGGTCATGTACAAACTCTAAAATAGAGGACTGTACTCATCCTTGGCGCTCAACTTCAGTCTCGAGCTGTTGAATCCGGTCATTGCCCGTATCGACAGATAGGTGAGTCTCTTGCTGGGCGTCGCGGACAAACCGGATCATAGTCTAAATACGGTCGAGCTGGGTAGAAGGGCGCTGCTGAGAAGATTGTGGGGGTTCAGTGGCAAGAGGCATATCCTCATCCTCAACTGCTTTCACTCTCCAGTTATGCTGCTCTCGAATAGTAGTACGTGCAGGATTTGGCAGTGGTAACTTCACATCGCTCCCGGGAAAGATCAAGCTGTAAAGTTCACCTTCCTTCACTATCATCCGCATCGAGATGCAAGAATCAAGATCGAGTCGGCTTGTTGCCCCGCGCCTGCTCCATCTGGTAGGGATGAATCCCCACTGTATAAGCAAGAGGGGTAAGAAGTCCCCCGAGAGCTATTGCACCCTTCGGTGCCCTTGGTACCCTTCTGGAATTGTCGGGCAAAGTGAAAAGTAGTGTTGAGGTGGACCCCATGCAACATAGCCGAAAGAAACTGAAGCTCAGAAGCTCGGACAAGACCATCAGAATCCCCTCGACCGAAAATAATATGTGCTAGGACACGGTGCACATATTTCACTACAGGGTTCCTCAGGCAGGTGGCTCTAGCTGTCCTAGTGTCAAAGGGTCGGAAGCCAATCAGGTCGGCCCAAAAGTTGCTTGCTTTAAACTCAGTTGGTGTGAGTCACGTTCCATCAGTAGGAAAATCATAAATAGAGTTCAGCTCTGTCAATGTAAGCACATATTCGGTGTTGTTGAGCCGGAAGGATAAGCTGCTGTCATCTTCATCCGTGTGGATGCTAGCATGAAATTCCATGGATGAGAGGAACTCCAGTACAATGGGGATGTAGGTGGGGTAGTTGATAGTGAAGAATTGATCCCATCCCACCCGTTGAAAGAGCCATTGTACGTCTTCGTGGAAACCCAAAGTATTCAGCGTTGCATGATCCAGGAATCGTGTGGTCACCACCGGTTGGCGTGCAAGGGCAGTGAGCCTGGTAAGTTGCTCTGGATCTCGACAGATAATCCCATATGGAGTTGGTTGCAAGGCTGGTGGCGGAAGAGGCTCGGCGGCGGCCTGAGAAGTGGGCGCATTGTGCTTGGAAGTAGGCTGCTTGCGTTGAGACATTCTGGAGGTATAGGACAGTGACGGGAAGTTAGCTGATGCTGTGGAAGGAGCTTTTGAAGGCGTTGGCGATGAAGAAAGATGGTCGGCGGCAACGGAAACGCGAGCGGCGAACGGAGCTAGGGCAGCGGCGAACAGCGACGGGAGGCACGGATCGGTGCCAAAAAATTGGGGGAAATGGTCGCCGGAGGA
The DNA here is from genome assembly GCA_027563935.2 of Costus lasius. Lineage (NCBI taxonomy): Eukaryota > Viridiplantae > Streptophyta > Magnoliopsida > Zingiberales > Costaceae > Costus > Costus lasius. The sequence continues at coordinate 98,465,893 of CM050454.1, forward strand.
TGGGGAAGACGATGGAAGGTCGCCGGCAGTTGATTGAGCACCGGAGGAGGTGGATCTGGACGGCGGCGGCGGCGCTAGGGTTGCGTACATGGGTGTGTACGCGGCTGTGCAGGCGTCTCTCTTTTATAAAATGTCATGCACGGGTGTGTATGGACACAGCCCAGCCCGTGCAATGCTCGGTCTCCGGAAGCATCTGAGTTCACTTATGATGCACGGCCGTGCATCAGTACACGGGCAGGCCTGTGCACGTCTCGGTCAAGTGCGGGTGCGAAATTTTGTTACGCGTCATGGTCGTGCGCGCCTTCACACCCATGCCCGTGCAGCGCTTGATCGCGCGTTGGGAAGGGTTAACCGAGCCGTGCATGGATGCACGGGTGCGACCGTGCATAGCTCGGTGATACCTGAAAAATTCCAGAAAAATTCCATCAGCGTGGTACAGCTTAAAAAGCACAAATATTAAGTAGAAACTGAAAAATAACAAAGTCTAAATCATGAAAATAAATGAGAAAGTAAAAATAGCAAACAAGAGGTTGGGTTGCCTCCCAACAAGCGTTTCTTTAGGGTCACTAGCTTGACCGCCATGATGCTCATGGTGGGTCTGGTGGTGGAGGATCAGAGATATGTAAAGAGACTCCTTTGTTGATGATGTCATGTGCAAAGTAGAGTTTTAAACGTTGACCATTCACTTTAAAGTTTCTTTATCGCTGGCTCCAAATTTCAACAGCTCCATGTGGAAAAATCTTCTTCACAATAAATGGTCCTGACCATCTTGTCCTTTAACTTCCCTAGAAATAGTTTTAAGCGTGAATTAAACAGAAGAATATGATCTCCTATTCTGAAATTCCTTGTAACAATATGTTTATCCATCGCTTCGTCCGTTCTTTGTAGATCTTTGCATTGTGATATGCAGACAAACGGATTTCATCAAGTTCATTTAGTTGGAGTTTCCTGTTATTGCCGGCACTTGGGAGGTCATAATTCAGCTTTCGGACTGCCCAATAGGCTCTGTGCTCAACTTCAACTAGAAGATGGCAGGACTTGCCATAAACTAGCTGATAGGGAGACATTCCTAGCGGGGTTTTGAAGGCTATCTTATAAGCCCAAAGTGCGTCATCTAGTTTCAATGACCAATCAGTTCGTGAGAAGTTAACCGTCTTTTGTAAGATATTTTTTATCTCCCTGTTGGATATTTCCACTTGTCCGCTGGTCTGTCGGTGGTAAGGGGTTATGACTTTGTGGGTTACCTCATACTTCTTTAGTAGAGAGGCCAACTGGTGATTCAGAAAGTGAGAGCCTCTGTCGCTTATCAAGATTCGCGGTATACCAAATCTGGGGAAGATAGTGCACCTAAGCATTCGGGTTACCGCTTTAGCATCGGATGTGTGTTCGGCTAAGGCTTCCACCCACTTGAAGACATAATCCACGGCTACCAGTATGAATCGATGTCCACAGGACGATGGGAATGGTCCCATAAAGTCCATCCCCCAAACATCGAAGATCTCTAGTTCCAAGATGCTAGTTAATGGTAACTCATCTCGTTTAGAAATGTTGCCTGATCACTGACACTGATCACAATGAGTAATGAATCGCCAAACATCTCGAAAAATAGTAGGCTAGTAGAGTTCGGATTGTAGTACTTTGAAGGTTGTCTTCGAAGCACTAGCGTGGCCTTCATAAGGAGATGAGTGACAATGAAATAAGACATCTTGGACATCCTCTTCGGGTATGCATCGCCGAAAAAGGCCATCAGCGCATTTTCGAAACAAAAGAGGGTCATCCCAATAATAGTGCTTCACGTCGTGTAGAAATCTCTTCTTTTGCTGCCATAAAAGATCAAAGGGGACGACGTCAGACACTAAATAATTAACAAAGTCAGCATACCATGAGGCTTCAATCTCGGTAAGAGCCAAGAGATGTTCATCAGGGAAGTAATCGTTAATGTCTTGACAATTCTCCCTTCTTGTTCTTCATGTGGTAATCGGGATAAATGATCAGCTACCAGGTTTTCTAAACCCTTCTTGTCATGGATTTCCAGATCGAATTCCTGTAGCAAGAGGATCCAGCGAATCAATTGTGGTTTTGCATCTGTCTTAGTTAGAAGGTACCTGATAGCTGCATGGTCAGTGTACACGATTACTTTTGAATCAATAATATAAGATCTATATTTGTCAAAAGTAAAAATAATAGCAAGGAGCTCCTTTTCCGTGGTAGCATAATTGATTTGAGCTTCATTTAGTGTCCGACTCACATAATAGATGGTATGTAACTTGTTATCTTCCCGTTGTCCTAACACTGCTTCGACTGCGAAATCGCTGGCGTTGCACATGAGTTCGTATGGTAGTTTCTAATTTGGCGGTTGCATGACGGGGGCCGAGATCAAGGCTTTCTTCAGTTTTTCAAAAGATGTCATGCAATTCTGGTCAAAAGAAAAAGGAACATCTTTACCGAGCAGGTTAGTTAATGGTCTAGCAATTTTGGAAAAGTCTCTTATAAAACGGCGATAAAAGCCGGCGTGCCCAAGAAAACTTCGAACTCCCTTTTCAGATGAGGGCGGTGGCATCTTCTCGATGGCGTTTACTTTCGATCTATCAACTTCGATGCCCCGTTCTGAGATCAGGTGTCCAAGCACTATCCCTTCTCGTACCATGAAATGACACTTCTCCCAGTTTAGGACGAAGTTGACTTCTTTGCACCTATTCAACACTTTAGAGAGATTAACTAAACAAATATCAAATGAAGTACTATAAACTGAGAAATCGTCCATGAAGATATCCATTATATTTTCTATGAAATCCGAGAATATTGAAACCATGCATCTTTGAAAGGTGGCGGGGGTGTTGCATAGCCCAAATGGCATTCGGCGGTAAGCAAATATCCCATAAGGACAGGTGAAGGTAGTCTTTTCTTGGTCTTCCGGATGAATAGGAATCTGAAAAAATCCTGAGAAGCCATCGAGGAAGCAGAAATGAGAATTCTTTGCTAGCCCTCCTGCATCTGGTCAATAAAAGGAAGTGGGTAGTGGTCCTTGCGTGTTGCTTTGTTCAGCTTCCTATAGTCGATGCACATGCGCCAACCAGTTACAGTGCGGGTCGGGATAAACTCGTTGTTCTCGTTCTTGACCACAGTGACCCCACCTTTCTTAGGCACGACATGCACCGGACTTACTCATTCACTGTCTGATATTGGGTAAATAACCCCTGCATCAAGTAATTTTAATATCTCCTTCTTGACCACTTCTTTCATATTTGGATTTAACCGGCGCTGGAATTCCACCGAAGCTTTACTGTCGCTCTCCAAGAAAATCCTGTGCATACAGAACGAAGGATTAATTCCTTTAATATCTTCCAATGAGTATCCAATTACCTGTTTATGGAGCCGCAGTTCTTTCAGTAGCCTCGCAGTCTCTTCTGCATTAAGGTTAGCGCTAATGATGACAGGACAAGTAGAGTTAGCATCAAGGAATTCATATTTAAGATTATCAGGAAGGGGTTTGAACTCTAACTCCTTCTTTGTAGAAGGACCAGACTTAACCTCTCCAAGACTTTCAAATTGCGTTCTTTTGAATCTCTCAGGGTGAAGAACTCCCAAACTTTCTACTTGAACCTGATCCTCATCAATGTCACTCTCTTGTTCATGATTCAGCAGACAGACTTCCCAAGTGTCCTCGGCGATTGGTGGGGTAGGTTCAATGTTGTCTTTCATTGTATCAATTTTGCAGCAAGCTCATGCAAAAGATAGTTTCTTTAAAGCGGAAGACAAGTCAAATTCTAATTTCTCCTCACCAACATTCAGTGCTAATTTCCCATTTTTCACATCTATGATGGCGCCGGCGGTTGCAAGGAAAGGGCACCCCAAAATGATGGGTAGTTGAGTGTCCTCTTCCATTTCTAGCACTACGAAGTCCGCGGGGATGAAAAAATCTCCCACTCTTATCGGCACGTCTTCAATTATCTCGACCGGTCGGCGCACTGATCGATCAGCTAGTTGAAGGGATATAGAGGTAGGCTTCATCTCATTCATACCTAACTTCCTCCAGATAGATAAGAGAATTAAACTTACGCTAGCTCCTAAGTCACATAGAGCTCTATCAAAAGGCATATTCTCAATTTGGCAGGTAATAGATAAACTCCCTGGATTTTTCAGTTTGGCTAGAAGCTTATTTTGGAGGACGGCACTGCACTCTTCAGTCAGGGTAACTGTTCCCTGTTCCTCAATCTTTCTTTTCTTAGAGAGGATCTCCTTTAAAAATTTGGCGTACGCTGGCATCTGTGAAAGAGCGTCAGTGAAAGGGATATTGATATAGAGTTTTTTTAATACCTCCAAGAATTTTTCAAACTGCCGATCCAATTTAGCCTTAGCTAGCCGCTGAGGGAATGGGATAGGCGGTTTATACGGTGGAGGTAGAATATAAACATGCTCCTTTGGCGCACTCAAGTCTTGTAGTTCTTTCTCTGGATTAACTGCGGAGTCCTCTTCAGGTGGAGTTTCCTCAGATGAAATTGTCCTTGTTCTCTCCTTAGGTTCGGGTACCTTAGGGTCTTCTAGCTGGATTCCACTCCTCGTCGTTATCGCATTACAATGTTCGTTGTTGTTAATTCTTTCCTAGATTGAACTGGTTCGTTGGACAAGTTGTGTGATCTGGTTCTCCATCATTTTCTAGTGGGTTGATACAGAGTCCACTTTCATGTTCAGCTGGTGAATTTGTTCACTTATAGTATCGTTGTGCTTTATCTGACTCGCCATAAAATTTTCCAACATAGACTCCAGTCTGGACTTCTGTGGAGGATCTTATTGTCTTCGATTGGCGAATGGATATTGTATCTCAGGAGGAGACCTGAAATTAGAAGAGAAGTTCTGATTAGAAAAATTTGCAGGAGGAACTTGCCCTTGATTTAACCTGTAGGAGAAATTCGGGTGATTTCTCCATCCCGGATTGTATGTGTTCGAGTAAGGGTCGTTCTGGTTCCTAAAATTCCCAATGGCGTTGACTTGTTCAGAAGGAGTGCTCAGGATGTGGCAGCTATCAGCAGAATATCCTGTCACTCCACAAACATCACAAATCAAAGAATTAGAAGCAGAGACATTAATAGAATCTATCTTTGATGAAAGAGAGTCTACTTTTGCCATTAAAGAATCAATTGAGTTAGCATCAAACTTCCCTGAATTTCGAGTGTGCTGGCTCCTCTCTCCTGACCACTGATAATGGTTGAGGGTCATGTCCTCTATCAACTCCATCGCATCATTATAATTTTTGTTCATTAGCGCCCCACTAGCAGCAGCATCTACAAAAAATCTAGTTTGGTATAGCAATCCACTGTAGAAAGTGTGGATGATCACCCACTTCTGTAGACCATGGTGCGGGTACATCCTCAACAATTCTTTGAAACTGTCCCATGCTTCATACAGGGACTCTCCTTCTTGTTGGGCAAAGTTGGTTATCTGATTCCTGAGCTGGGCGGTCTTGCTCGGTGGGAAGTACTTTGATAGAAAAGCTTGCGATAGCTGTTCCCACGTTATGATTGATGCCTGCGGTAAAGACTGTAACCACGCCCTAGCTCGATCCATGAGAGAATAAGGGAAGAGTCTTAGTTTGATAGCATCAGGATGAGCACCATTAATCTTTAAAGTGTCGCAGCATTCTAAAAAAATAGATAAATGAAGGTTAGGATCGTTAGTGGCTGCTCCACTGAATTGATTCTATTGCACCATCTGTACAAGTGATGGCTTGATCTCGAAGTTGTTAGTTTTGATAGCAGACCGCGATATTCTCGAGTGCACACCAGAGATGATTGTTGTTGCAAAGTCTTTTATAAAGCAGTTTGCATTGGCTTCCATCGTTTTGTTGTCAAAAAAATGTCCTTCAAGCTTCAGCCTCTTTAAGTTTCTTCTGATCAAACGGAAAGTACGCTCTATCTCCGGGTCTACAGGTACAAGTTCCCCTGTTCGCGCAGTATTTCTGGGCATAAACAAGTACCTAGACAAAAGAGATTAGTAGCACCGCACCAAACAAAAATTACAACTAAAAACAAAGAGTAAAAAAATAATAGGTAGACAAACCGAATAAACAGAAAATGAAATCTAACTAAACCTAGTCTACAAATTTTCTGATCGTGTTAATATTGGCAACCTAGTCCCCGGCAACGGCGCCAAAAACTTGATAGGGCCTAGACAGGCTGCTAACGCAAGCGCACGGTCTATCGCGTAATAAATAAGATCGAACCCACAGGGACTAGGGTCAAGTACTAACTGATCGGTCAACTCGTAGCTAGGTTAATGATTAATGGAGAAAATGACTAATGTCCTAGTGCAAATGATTAATCTAAACCGAATTAAGAACAAGTAAATAAAATAGAGAGCAAAGCAAACGGGGTTTTAAAACTATGAGAGATAATCGGGGTTTTAGGTTTCACCACACTGAAGCATGCAGAAATATTAAGGTTTGAAATTTTAAATTGAGTTTTATCTAAATTCTCAAGGTAATCCTTCCTAAGGTACAGACGTGCTCCCTCTCAGGACACGGTCCGGTATCCGACCAAACCCAAGTCTCCTACTCTCGTGGCTTACCGGGTTAAATCGGATCCAATGGGATCTGTGAAGAATTAGGACTCCTCTGGTGATTTCAAGTACTCTCGCAACATGAAATCACCAGTCCAGTCTAAGGGGTTCCGATGATCAAGGTTCAACTCTCAGTCCTTCCCTTGACATCTAAGACATGCATACGTATGGCCAGTACATAAACACGAGATAAAACATCCTAAACATGAATAAGAACAAAGATAAATATAAGAAATAAGTAAGTCAAACATTAATATCAAGCATTCTTACAGTGGGCTACGCCCAAACCCCGAAAATAGAGTTAAGCTACAAGATTCATTGTTAAATACATAAAATCTGTCATAAAAGTTGAGTCAAACCAAAGGGAAGGGTAGACCCTTGATGGAAGAAGGTCCAGCACGCAGATCCACGCCGGAACGATGAAGAGATCAAGCCGGAACAGTGTTGTCGCTCAGAAAATTGCCCCAAACCCTAGGTCTGTGCCGTTTCGCTTCGTTCTCCGCAACCACTTACCAAATCCGATGATTTCGGTCCCAAAACGTGCGTATCCCAGTTGGGAAGGTCTCCCTGAAATTTCGTTCAATTCCGAGCTAGAAATAGAAAGTTATGGCCGAAATACCGAGCGTCTGTCGAAACTACGCGGGACGATGCACGGCCGTGTATTGGTGTGCACACCCGTGCACGGCTCGGTTGCTGGATAACTTATGATTCATGGCTGTGCATGGATTCACGGCCATGCCCGTGTACAGCTCGGTGAAGCCTGGATAGTCAGATCATGCACGGCCGTGCATCCTGTAGAAAACTCGGATTGGGCTGCAATTTGGCGTGTAGCTCCGTCTCATCATGGGAAATCGTCCCATACCTTCAGATTCTCCAGATTCCATCGATTTTGAGGCTAAAAACCTATATTTTTACGAAATAAGGGAAAAGTGAAGACTCTGAAGAATATGAAGTATTTGAGTGCATAAATGAGACAAAGCATGCATTACTCCAAAATAATAATAGAATTAAGTCACGAAATATTATATTTTTACGTGTCATTAAAATACCTCGGATTTAAAGTTTTGTTTGTCCTCATGCAATTGAATTGTCTAGAATACAATGATGACATGGAGTAGAGAATCTCAAATAGCTCATCTAGGTCTAATAAGGTTATTGGTTAAACACAATAGGTCTTCAGGTTATAATATAGTATGAAAAACAAATTAAACCAATTATCATGGATACAATCTATAGAACATGCAAAGATACATTACCAAAAACCTTTACTATACACCTCACACAAGTGATATAATTCATCAAACATCCAAAAAGGCATATAATTATGCAATAAGTCATGGAAAAAATAGCATCAGTACCACATAGTCCCTATGTGGTGCCTTTTTATTTTTTTAAACATAAAACAATGCTAAGTGCAAGCTTTGCTTCGGTACCACCTAGGTTCCATTGTCAATGTTTAGAACTATGGGGTTAGTGCTAAGTAAGAGTGGTGATGAACTTAGGTACCACTAACCCTTTTTACCATTGAGATGCTATGAATAGTGCTAAGTGGAAGTACAATGTGCAATGTACCAGAACACTTCGGTACTACTATTATTATTTCTAATTCCCATGATAAAGTGCACAATGACAGTAGCTGTATGGAGCTAGATGCAATCAATTACTACACATGAGATGATCATCTAGGGTAAGGTATAGTAACAAGCATGCTCTTCAAGATCATACAAATAATGAATTGGTCTAATTACATCATTCAACTACAGTAAACCAGAGAATCTTATGCGCACACTATAATCATCATAGACCATTGGTAAAGAAAAATTAAGATTCTCATCCCAAGCAATCAAGCAGTCATAGAACAATGCAACCCTAGAAGACAAAGCAAGTAGCATAAATAAAAGTAGGGGTTGGGCAAGACACTAAAGACGTTGATACAACTAACTAACAAAGCATGTAAGGAAATAGAAATGACAAACTTAAAACTACCAAGAAGTGACTAAAGAAAACAAACAACTAGAATAAAGAAAACTACTGGAAAAACAGAAAGCTGACCAAGTGACGGGTGAAACCAAAGAAGCTCATCCTCAACGCTGACGCAGCCTCGGCTGAATTTCATGTACAGACTCTAAAATAGAAAACTGTACTCGTTCTTGGCGCTCAACCTCAGTCTTGAGCTGTTGAATTCGGTCATTGCCCGCATCAACAGACAAGTGAGTCTCTTGCTGGGCGTCGCGGACAAACCGGATCATAATCTCAATACGGTCGAGCTGGGTAGAAGGGCGCTGCTGAGAAGATTGTGGGGGTTCAGTAGCAAGAGGCACATTCTTATCCTCAACGGCTTCCACTCTCCAGTTCTGCTGCTCTCGAACAGTAGTACGTGCAGGATTTGGCAGTGGTAATTTCACATCGCTCCCGGGGAAGATCAAACTGTAAAGTTCACCTTCCTTCACTATCATCCGCATCGAGATGCAAGAATCAAGATCGAGTCGGCTGTTGCCCCGCGCCTGCTCCATCTGGTAAGGATGAATCCCTACTTCATAAGCAAGAGGGGTAAGAAGTCTCCCGAGAGCTATTGCACCCTTCGGTGCCCTTGATACCTTCTGGAGTTGTCGGTAAAGTGAAAAGCAGTGTTGAGGCGGACCCCATGCAGCATAGCCTAAAGAAACTGAAGCTCAGAAGCTCGGACAAGACCATCAGACTCCCACAGAGAGAAAGGAAAGTCGCTGATTCATGCTTGATATCTTTTCCCACACATACCCCATCATCTTATGTTGCCTTTCCATATGCGCCTCCATCGACTCCCATCGCCTCCATCGACTCCCATCGAGAAGAATGGTCCTGCTGTATGTAGGAAACGGTGGTGTCCAGGTGATCGATCACTTCTCGTTGGTGGAGCTGCTCCTCTTTAATTTCCCGCAAGATAGCCATCATAGAGTCAGAGGAAGAAGTGCCACCAAATGAGAATGTGTCAGGTGCTGGTGGAGCTGTGTCGACAGGGTCAGGCTATGAATCATCAAAGATGTCGAAGTAATGGCAGTAATATAAAAGATGTCAACATGCTGGATAAGATAGTTCCCTCACACTCTCACAGTGGTGCGTTCTGGGTTCGGTATTGGCAGGCAGAATGGACTCCCTTTGAATGTCATGCAGTAGGAGTTTCCCTTACGTATAATCAGCTTCATGGCGATGCAAGACTCGATCTCGAGCCTGTTGTTGCCGGTAGCTTCCAATGTGCCGTACGGGATGATGCCCAAGGAGACTGCCAAGGGAGTGATAAGGCCGCCAATCACGATTGCCCCTTTTAACGAGTGAGCGACGCGGCTAAACTGCTTTGCAAGATAGTTCTCAGAATCCACTCTGAAACTATGAAGCATGCACTATAGATAAAATAACTCGGTCTGTCGAACCATACCGTCGCTCTCACCGCGGTCAAATATGGTATGAGCTAACACTCGGTGAACATACTTGATGACTGGGTTGCATAGGCTGGAGGCACGGGCCACGTGAGCAGAATAAATGTGCTCATTAGTAATTGCTCCCCAAAAGCCCTGCTCGCTATACTCGGTGGGGACCATGCGAACACAAGGCTCGGGAAATCCATAGATGCTTTGTAACTGAGAAAGAGTAAGGGTATGCTCGATATTATCTAAGCGGAAGGTCAGACGGTCGGGATCATCTTTTAGAATCGGGTCTGCTTTCACTTTCAAGGAGCTCAGAAATTCCAGCGTGACACCAACGTAAGTAGGGGAAAATAGTTACTGGAACTGCTCCCAATCTATTGCAGCGTACATCATGTCAACATCTTCTCACAGCCCAAGCAATTGCAATGTGCCTCTGTCAAGGTATCTCGTGTTGAGAACTCAGCATTGACGCAACGTTTGATAGCGTTCTTCTGGTCCGGCGTTGCGAAAGATAATCCCGAACTCGTTCGGGGGAGAGATGTATGGCGGCGGCTGGTTGGTAGGTGTGCATCCTTGCCAAGAGGATGAAGATCCTGGTGTGGCCGATGGTGGCCGGAAAGATGGAGGAGGTTATGGCTCGTACTTGTCGTCATCTGTCCCTGACGAGTCGGAAAATGCCTGTGAAGGTCGCGCTGTCCGCTTGGAAACCATAGCTTTGGTTCTCGGAGGCATGATGTTGGCTAAGATCAAGATCAACAGGGAGGCGTTGAGGAGAAGGTCCGGTCGAAGAAATACCAGGAAAAAGGGCGGCGACGGCCGGCTGGAGCGATCGGTGAAAAGAAACTTGAAGAACAGGCGAAACCGAAATCTGAATCGATTAGAGCGGAAACCCGTCTGGATAAAGGGGAAACTTGGATCGAACCCTTGAGGAACTCCTTTGCGTTTGATAGGACGAGCAGGCGGCGCGATTGGCGGAAACTTCGGCGAGATCGGATGGCGGCGGAAACCCTAGTCGCGCTGTAACTCGGTTCATGGCGGAAAACTAATGGACATACGGGTGAACCCGCCCGGGTTCACCTGCCTGTGATGTTCACTGTTGGTTTGCGGTTGCTACATAAGCATGGGTGAACCCGCTGGGGTTCACCAGCCCGTGAAGCATACAGTTGCTACAGAAAAGATGGTGAACCCCGTGGGGTTCACCCGCCAGTGAAGCTTACTGGACATGACATTGGATGTGCAGGAATAAAGTAATCTCCTACTTTAACAGGTACGTCCTCTAAAATACCAACTGGTTAACGCACTGATCTGTCTGCAAGCTATATAGAAATGTTAGTTGGTTGCAAATCCCCTAAGTCTAGCCTTTTACAAAGTGACAACGGCATGAGGCTGACGCTTGCTCTTAGATCGCACAAAGCTCTTTGAAAGGACATCTCCCCAATCTGGCAGGGTATGGAGAAACTGCCTGGGTCCTTAAGCTTTTGAGGAAGCTTGTGTTGAATGATGGCGCTGCACTCCTCAGTAAGTGCAACGGTGCCCTGATCTTCCAGCTTCCTCTTGTTTGATAAGATGTCTTTCAGGAATTTCACATAAGTCGGCATCTGCAAAAAAACATCAACGAAAGGGATGTTAATATAGAGTTTTTTCAAAACTTCTAAAAATTTACTAAACTGCTTGTCCAATTTAGCCTTGACAAGCCTCTGTGGAAAAGGGATCAGTGGCTTATATGTAGGCGGTCCCACGTAGGGCCGCTCCTCATCAGCTAGTTCTGGTGCCACCGGTGTTAATTCTGGATGTGGTTCCATAGGTTCTGATATCACCTCATCTCTTCTGTCATCGGTCGGCATCTTTGGATCCTCAAGTTATTTGCCGCTCCGAGTGGAGATTGCTTTGCAATGCTCCCTTGGGTTTACTTCTGGTTGGGATAGTAGCTTGTCTGGTGCTCTGGAGGATGAGCTAGCTTGTTGGGCTAGCTGACTTTCCAGCATCTTATTGTGTGTCTCTAGGGAGTCCATCCTTGTCATCATATGTTTCATCATGTCGGTCAGTCCTTCAAGTTGCTTACTCAGCTGTGAATCATTGTTTGGCCTTGGCTGTGGTGGTTGCGCATTGTAGTTTCTAACCTGAAATCCTGGTAGTCTGAAATTGTTCTGTTGGGGCTACCTAAAATTTCCTTGCTGGGGCTGGGCTTGCTATGAGGGTACTTGTCCAGGTTACATTGGCTGAGTTGTTCGGTATGAGAAGTTCGGATGGTTGCGCCATCCTAGATTGTATATGCTGGAATATGGATTGTTGTTGGGATTGAAGTTTCCAACAGCATTCAATTGCTCAGAGTGATTCGCAGCCATCTGTCCATCTCCTGCCTGATAATCTGCTCCTGCATGACCTGCAACTCCACGGACCTCACAAGAAATAGAGTTAACATCCATTAAATTAACGGACCAAGAATTAATCTTTCTAGTCAAATTATCCACCTTAGCTGAAAGAACAGTCAAAGAGTCAAGGTCATACTTACCTGACTTCTTGTTAGATGTACCTCGCTCAGATGTCCATTAGTGATGGTTGATCACCATGTCTTCAAGGAGGTTCATCGCATCTTCCACTCGTTTATTCATCATAGCGCCTCCGGCTGCCGCATCCACTGTAAGTCTTGTGTTGTAATCCAACCTGCTGTAGAACGTTTGGATTAAAACCCAAGTCTCAATTCCGTGATGTGAACACATCTTTTCGAGCTCTTTAAACCTCTCCCAAGCTTCGTATAAGGATTTTTCATCCTTCTGCATGAAACTCGTTATCTGGTTCCGCAACTGAATTGTTTTGGATGGAGGGAAATACTTGGAGAGAAAGGCTTGTGATAGCTCCGCCCATTCTTATTGAAGCAGAAGGTAGTGTGAAAAGCCAAGCTCTCGCTCTGTCCCTCAAAGAGAATGGAAACAATCGTAACCTGATAGCATCAGCAGACACACCATTAATTTTCTGCATATCACAATATTCTAGAAAAATAGAAAGGTGCATGTTGGGGTCCTCAAGAGGAGAACCACCAAATTGGTTTTGTTGCATCATAGAGAGTAATGCAGGTTTTATTTCGAAATTGTTGGCCTCAACAGTGGGCCTCGTGATCCCTGATTGTAAACCATGTGCGTAGGGAGCAGAGTAGTCCTTCAATGTCCTATTGTTATAGTTGTTCCCCACTGGTTGAGGTATCTGATCATTGTTCACTCCAAGTTGAATGTGCTCCATCTGATTTTTTCCTCCTGGATGGTTCATGTCTTCCTTTTTTCTGGATTTGGTTTCGCTTTCTTCTGATCCTGAACGTGCGCTCGATCTCCGGATCAATGTCAAAAAATGTAACTGCCCTAGAACTTCTTCGCATAAAATGGTCGGTCAAAATTTTAAAGTTCTAAGGTAATGGGCAAATAGAGAGAAAAAGAAAAATAGCAGTGCAGTAAAGAAAAACTAATTAAAACCTAGTCTACCAATTCTCAGAAATATACTAATATCAACCGTTATTTCCCGGCAACGGCGCCAAAAATTTGACACGTCTCGCATGTGCACGGTTATATCGAAGTAATATAAAAGATGTCAGAGTCCCAGGGAACAAGGTTGAGTACCAGAAAATCCAAGTTTCAATAGCTAGGCAAATCGAAACAGGGTTCTAAGAGTTTAAATCGAAGACAAGAAATCAATGCTGCGTCTAGAGGACAAATATGAGAGAGATATCAGGGCTACGGTTTCCACCACGCTGACGATCTTAATCGCACTGAAAAATATCAGTTATCTGAATTTATGATATTGCACAAGGAATCTATCCCTAGGATACAAGATGCCCTCTCTCGAGTGTATACCCCGGTGTTTGACTAAGACGATCTCCTACTCTCGCGGTGGATCATTTTAGACCAACCTAATGAGTTCTATGGAAGATTGTGAAACCCTCGAGCGAAGACCAAGCAAGTTTTACTAAAAAGATCCTGGTCTTTACGATCCTCCTCTCGGTATGAATTGTAACGACTAATACATGAAAATACTCAGCCAAGGTAAAATCATGAGATATGCATATCAATGTAAAATATGCTCACAATATAATTCAAATAACGGAATTAAAACAAGGTTTGCAATTAAGAATCGTCAACGGACTTCAACCGAGCCCCGAAAAAGAGTTTACGCTACGGAATATATAGTGTCACTAAAGAATCTCTCAGTAATCATAGGAAAACTACAAGGAATTGTTTCTAAAGGAGAAGGAACACTAAACCACTGCTGATCTCCCGGAATCGTGAAGCTTTGACGATCGAATCTTGCCAAATCGCCGTGAGAATCGAGTTTTCGCTGCCGTTCGTTGCCCTCGCCGCCTTTCATCTGATTGCCCTCTTTCTAGGGCAAGAAAAATTAGGGCTTTTATACTTCATGCGTTCTCCTTCGAAGTTGCTTTCCAAAAAGTCCACACTTGCCAAATTTGGATGCCAGACGGATGAGAAATCGGAGAAAATCTGAGTGAACCTTGGGCTCGCGTTCGCCTGGGTCGAAATCACGGGGTTCGGGGTTCACCTAGCCATGATTAGCTCTGGACAGATTCGGCCGAAAGAAACACGGGTGAACCCCGCGGGGTTCACCAGCCCGTGAAGTGCTCTGGTCACTTTGAGCTCTGCACGACAGAGAGAAGCATGGGTAAATCCCGCCGGGTTCACCTGCCTGTGAAGCTCACTGTGAACATCCTGCAGTACGGGGAAAGTGCTAGTGAACCCCATGGGCCGTATTTTTCATGTTAGCTCCGATTGAGCCTAAATTTGACGTGTAGCTTCGTCTTCATATAAGAAATCATCCTATGGCCTTAGACTCTTCAAAAGATGTCGGAATTGAGTGATTTTGCCTGAAATTCTGCAAAAGCAAGAAAAAGTGAAGATTCCGAAGCTTTCAAGTAAAAAAGCCTTAAAAGAGTGTGAAACTATCAAAATAAGCCTAGATTTATCATGAAATAATAAAAAAAATTACTATTAAAATACAAGGCATCATGTATCAATATGGTCATGTATAGATATGTACCAATTATATATGTTATAATATATAAAGTAAAATTGGATAATACAATGTGTTGGTACTATCTTGTACTTACACACTACTAGAACCAATATAACTATGGAATAATAGTGCAGTACAAATCTTGAATTTTGTTCTCAAAGAGCCCAAAATGGTGGGAAAGACCCATCAATAAGCAAGATCTATCTCTAGATACTCGAAGGAAATAATGGTACCTCATCTACGTGGATAATGTGGACTACAGAGGCAAGCGTAGAGGTAAATTGTTGTTCCTTGTAACCCAAGTTGGTACAAGGTAGTAGTAAAGTTCAACTTCTTTAGGGTGTTGGTTGAGCCTCGAGGAGCCTAAGGTCCCCAATTATGCATGTAGCTGAAAACTTACTATAGAAGATTAATTCAAAATAAAACTTGTAAACTAACCATGGAAAAGAAGCCAAGTAATTACTGAGAATGTGGAACTCTTACTTTGAACTAAACCACCTCATGTCAGTCCACCAATGAGGCTGTAAGTTAGTGTCATATGCAAGGTTTAAAATCTTGGTCTAGACCAATATACCAATCCTATATCAGTAGTAGGTGTACTAGCATAGTGGTACTGGACGTAGTGATACTGTTCTACAGTGATATTGGTATCATCTCAAACCAATACATACCGCCCAGGCAAGGTCCATACCAGTTATTAATTGTGAATTAAAATGATGCTCAAGATCTTAAGGAACCAATCAATGTGATCAGCCTCCAAGGAGTGTTGGATCTAGATGCTCGGGATGATGGTTGTCCATCTCAAATTAGTCAGTAAGTGCAAACTTAGAGAATCTAGATAAAGTGTCCCTTATGTATCAAACTGGAATTCAGAGTCTAAGAGAGTCTTTCTTAGAAGCAATGTTCTTAAGATCTCTTGTTAGGCATACTTTTTTAAGCTTATTAACCCTTCTCAATCCTAACCCATCTTTGTCATGGGAAGATAAACTAAGATTCAAGCCACTTTGTAACATACCCTTCTATTGTTAACTGACCCAAGGAAGTAGAAAAATAGTTTGGCCCAAAATAGTGAGCTTAGGAGAGCGAATGTGGAATAGTCATGAAAAATAGAGCATGTAAGTTTAACTCTACTAGCAAAGAAGAGCCACTTGTTCCAACTTAAAATTCATTGGCCACATGTTCAATAAGAGGCGTACAGTCTAAAGTGACAAAGGTGGTTAAAAATAAGAAGAATGCCTAAGTACCTTTATGTTTAAGAAACCGGTTACTGCTGCCCAGTACGGGTGGTACATACTAGTTCGACCTAATATTAGTACTAATGCAAGGTCAATGCTATGTATATATATATACACGATTGGTACTTAAAACCTTGAAGTAGTTAATATGTTGGGATCCACTTGAATCCCAAAAGCTGCAAAGATAATGCTCTAGATTTGGCTCAAGCTTCAAGCAAGCCAAGTTGTACAATCAAGATTAATAAAGGTAGGGAAAAACATAGATACCCCACGGAAATGAGATAGAGCAGTGTATATATATATATATATATAATAACGATTGGTACTTAAAACCTTGAAGTAACTAATATGTTGGGATCCACTTGAATCCCAAAAGCTGCAAAGATAATGCTCTAGATTTGGCTCAAGCCTCAAGCAAGCCAAGTTGTACAATCAAGATTAATAAAGTTAGGGAAAAACATAGATACCCCACGGAAATGAGATAGTGTAGGTTATCTCTAACTTTGACACAAATGAAGATGTCATCTATAAAAGCTTGGTGCATAACTAATCAGTTTTGTAGAACTAGTGAGGGGTGGTTCTACTAGCTTTCTCCACCGCTAAGAGGTTGAAGAGATATTTGCATCACCAATATAAAACAGGTAGGGTACCATGGGGTTGAGGCTCTTGAAAGAATCCAGATAAAGAAGGTAGAGTTCTAGAATAAGTTGAGATCTAATTCACCATCATGGAGAAAGAGTAGGCTTTCAGTATTAATCTCTAAATGTCTAAGTGAACTAATCATAAAGGGACTCAAACATTGGGGACTAGAACAAGAGAGTAAAGAAGCATAATGATGTTTGCAGTTATCTATCATCTAAGACAATAGGAATCATAGCTACAGTTGACTAGAAATGGTGACAACATGTGACATGGAGGCTAAGCCGAGAATTACAACAAATGATCAAGCTCCTGTAAATAATAAGATGGATCATGTTACAGTTGGGAGATGAATCAGGAGCTGAACTAACAAGTTGAACCTTTGAAGGATATTCATGCTTCCATAGGCATACATGCATACATTACGAACATGATTTGTACAAGCACAATGTTTGCACAATCTCCATTGCTAGTAAGATGTGGAATAAAGTTGCAATCAGCAATGGTGATTTAACCACTTCTCCAGGGGTGTCAATTAGGGAGGAATTTGATGATAATTAATGTACACCAGTGTTTTCATTCAGAGAGCTATATTAGTGGAAAATGTCTAATATTAGGAAAGTTTATCTCACTTTTCTTTTAGATTATTGAAATATTTAGTAAACAATAGTTTTCATTCAAGAGAAAAACTAAATGAGTAGAGAGAGTATGGGCGGTACATGCTAGTTCAACCCAGTATGGGTATGGAGTGGTAAAAGGTTTTAAAATTTGT
This sequence comes from Costus lasius, assembly GCA_027563935.2. Lineage (NCBI taxonomy): Eukaryota > Viridiplantae > Streptophyta > Magnoliopsida > Zingiberales > Costaceae > Costus > Costus lasius. The sequence goes on from CM050454.1 coordinate 98,483,508, forward strand.
TCTATAATACTCCAATGTGACAGTGGACTGGTATTTAAAATCTTAGGCAGTAGGTATTAGTATAATTTCAATACCATATGTATTTATATAATATATATGTATAATAATGGTATTGTGTGGTATTGACCTGGCACTAGTATAGATTGGTATTTAGAACCTTGGACTAAGTATTTACAAAGCCTTTGATATCTCTTGTTGCTTTCTTCAATAAGTTTGAGAATACCCCATGTGGCTTTTACCATATCAATAAATATCACAGAATTGTCAACGGAGGACTTATTGTACATTCATATAACTAGAATATATTTAAGTTCATGCCACTTTGAGTACGTGATAGCATCATTCTAATCTGAAGGTTGACTATCAAGGTTGGGAGTTTGATCTAAGATCTCATGAATACAATACAGTTAAGATCAAAGAAGATAGCTGGTATTATTAAATTGATGATGTTACCTATATATGGAGCAATTCTAAATCAGAAGAAGGTAGCGATGATGTCGTTAAGATAAAACCAAAAGAGGGGCCCAAATATGTACATCAAAAAGTTGATGAAAGGAAAAAAAAAAACATTAGGCCTTAAGGAAGGATAAGTTTCGTAGAGGACTAGGAAGCTAGGGAGTGTGGTGATGCTATATAGGCAAAGTGATGAGAGGGATAGCAATGGCAATTGTGCAGGACAATTGAAGGGCAGTGCAACTAAAGACTAGGCTTCGGATAGGAGAGAGGGATGGTGACCGCTAGGGTTTTGTGAGAGGAAAGATGGTTAGCAACTAGGATTTAGAGAGGTGAGAAAGTTTAATTAGAGTTTTTTGGTGAGGATGGGGAAGGAAGCATTAGTCTGTATATGAGGTTGGCTGGATAGAGGTATCTATTCAAGATCACGAATATATATATATAAAAAAGAGAGGGGGGGATATGAGACTAAAGACAATGTGGAACATGCATCTTATCGTTCACACATTATATGTTTATACAATCTACACGACAATAGGTGCCCTTGTATGCAGCTTCATTCATGACATCACCATAAAATAACAAAGCATAAATACACATGCATACACAACAATAATTAAACAAATATGCTGTATTGAAGGCACAGGATTAAGAAACAAATCAAAAAGAGCACTACGAGGTATCATGATGATCAAGCTTTGATTGAAGGACTCACCATCCAAAATAGAGGCTCGTCTAGTACAAATAAATTCCAGTCGAGTTAACTAGCAAATCTATTTGATAAAACGAAACACACATTTTCAAGAACATTAAGTTAAAGAATCTGGATATAACTAGACTAAGTCCAGATATAACTACTTTGAATTACTGCAAAGGGCACATAAATTCATCTTTGGCTTTCGGCATATTGAAAATAACTGGCGCTAGTTGAATGGATTGTGTGTCATTGTCATACGTTGAAAATGTTTTGATTTTCTTCCTTCATCGGCATTATTAAGTATTATTATGTATATTTCATTTTGCTTTTTCTCGTAGTCTTACTACACATGATATTTTAGGAACTGATTGACGTGAATACTACTGCAAGAAGGATGGTTACGCATCTTGTTCAAATTCCTTCAGCTGCAACCCAACTGAAAGATGCAATGTTAGCTATGCCCGTTTTGCCAAGGCAACAGCTTCAGGTGCTCTGTGGAGTTTAAACACCTTTCTGCAATGTTCTATGAAAATCTCGTCTTCGTTCTTTTATGCTCCTGCACAAGGTTATCAAAATTGCGTTCCGGGTCTTAGGATCTTCCGATCTTACGACCCAAATTAGGCAAACCGTTCCAGAACGAATGTAGGATCTGAAATATGGTAGAATCTTACGATCCCACAATCTGGGTCTTAGGATCGGGTAGGATCTTACGATCCCATCGATCCTACTCGATCATAAGTTAATAGGTAAAATAAGTTCATATTATACTAAAAATCAATAATCTATTATGTTAAAAGCTTTTAATTGATGTGATATAATTTTTCGTCTTTAATTGTCATTATTTGCTTTTTTTTTACCAATATTCATCAACTTAAGCTTGTTATCATCTACAACTATATTTGTCTACTTTAATTATTTATTAGATTAAACTTTATAATATTTGTTATTGTCATTTTTATTGTCATTATAATGTATATCTTTATCTTCATCGTTTTTCATGTTTTTATTTGTTGTCTTCATTTCACATGTCTTTGTTGTTTCTAGTTTTATTGTACATCTTTATTATATTTATCTTCTATTAACTTATCTCCATCACCATCACCTCATAAATATTCAATTTCATTATTTTATACTATACAATTAATACATTTGAATAATAGTATATATATATATATATATATATATATATTATTTATTGCTTATTAAAATTTTTTTGTTACTCTTAAGTCTAATTAGATAAATATATTTTAAAAAATTATATATTTTAAGTGATTTGGTAGGATTTTACGATCTTCCGATCCGATTCTACATTCCGATCCTATAAAGTCTTTATCGTTCCTAGGTAGGATCTCGATCCTGACAACCTTGCTCCTGCATTTGCACGCAATAATAAAAGTCTGATTTGCGTCTTCAGGACATGATTAGGGCTTCTGTTGCACAAGACCAGACGACAGTGCCGGTCAAATTGCATGTACAACCAGACATTAGTACTCAAGATGAAATTAAGCTGAAGAATTCAGATATTAGACAAACACATGTTGACCAGAATGAGCTCAATGAAGAATATGCTGATGATGGTGGGAATGAAGATGACTGGGACACTTTCCAATCTTTTCCTGCTGAGACAGCATCTGGTGCAGTAATTGATTTACATGATGATAGAACCCGATCTGAGCTAGCTTCATATGATGATCATTCAACTCTTAATAGTCATCGGCTGGATCAAGATAATGATCAAGGCCAAGAACAATGGCAAACTAATCTCTCTCAAAAGTTCAATGATGCACCGGATGCGAGTGTCTCACCTAGAAAAGCTGAAGCAACCGAGGATGCACAGAACGTGTCACCTAGTAAATCAAAAGACATGATGGATCTTGATACGGGTGAACTTGAGGAAGACTCAAATATCCAATGTTCGGCAGAGAGAATCATAGAAGCTAGTAGCGAAAGGAGTTGTCAGGATCTTCATGAGAGTTCTGAGATCAACGAAGATCGTGTAACAACTACTGCACATAATTCATTAAAACCATCAGTGGAGCTAGAAGTAGAAATCATGGAACAAAATGCAGTTCATGTTGAGAAAGTAGATGCAAACAAGGATAATGAATTTTGCATTGAGAAGAATACTGGTGATATGCTTTCTGCTTCCATGGACACAATCATACTTGAAGATAGAGTAACAAGTACTGCGCACAATTCACTACAAGGATCAAATGAGCTACAGGAAGGGAACGTGATCGAGGAACAAATTGAAGCAGCTCATATCGACAATGTTGCTGCAGGCAAGGATCGTGCAGTATGCATTCAGAAGCATTCTGGTGATAATCTTTCTGCTTCCATGGATATTGAAGGGGATACTAACAACCAAGATTCATTTCATGTGGGTGAGGTTCAACCAATACATCCCAAAGATGGAGACGAGTTCAGAAAGCCTTTTGATGATTCGCCAATTGCTCAAACGGACAATCAAGAAGAGTTTGATGAACCCCACTCACCCAAGGATAGAGGTGAAATCAAAAGCAAAGACGAAGATGAGGACTTGAAAGAACCTTCATCCGGGTCTTTGCAACCTACATGATGGATAAATACCCAATTACTGTGAGCTAGCTTTTTTCAATTTAGTGATAGAATGAGCGCGGAGTTATTTATTGTAGTCTCAAGTATGGATTCAAATAATTCTATGTTGCAGACAGTTTGTATGATAACTTTTGCTCAATTGTCATATTCAAAAGCTGTACCATCTTTTCTCAAAATATATGCACAATTTAAGGTAAATGTTTATCATAAGAAAAAATATTTTATATTTTACCACGATTTTTTTAAAAGCTCGTCCTTGTTTTCTATGTGCTTGAAGCGCTTTATCATAAAAATTGAAAATATGGAGTATTTGTGTTAAATGTCTAAAATAAAATAGTTTTCTACGTAAATGTTCCAAAATAGTGTTTTATTGCTTTAAGGTTATGCATTTCGTTGTAGAAACTTATAATCATACTGCTGGCCACTAACTAAAATCGAGTTTGATAGGTATTTTTTAAAAAAATTTGTGTTTTATTTTTAGGCAAGAATAAACAAGCAAGTTAAAACTTATCTAAAAATTGAAGTTCGAAAATTTAGTGAAAAAGTTTAGATGAAACTCCATAAATAAAGCTGTGAACTTATAATAAAATCTTTATCTTTAAACGCATATATATATATATAATCTTTTAGTTAATATATATAAATTTTAAATTGTATAAATTAATAATTTAAAATTTTAGTGACTATTTTTTAATATACATGTATATGAGATATAAATTTATATATTTTAAGGTAGTATTAAAAAGTTAATGGTACTATTTGATAATTTTATTTATATATATATTTATGATATTTTATTTATTTAACAATGGTTATTAATTATTATAAAGTATTTGCTACTTCTTCTAACAATTATAGTTTTTCACACCAAATAATATTGTTTCTAATTTTAGAGTACAGACACTTTTTCAACTTTCAGCAAAGCAACCGTACTACACTCTCAAACAAGGAAAAAAATTTTAGCGGCCACGGCCTCCTAAAAATTTAAGCGACCTCGATCCTCACCGTTTCATGTGTAAACGTGTTTGTGCAGGGAGTGTGGACGATATTATGAAGAAAATTAAAACATAAATTTTGAGACTTTGAGATTCACAATCATCATCGATTAATGGTAATGTGCGGGGACACCTAAAATTATAGGCGGCCGCGGCCGCATAGAACGTTTTCTCCTCAAACAATGCCTATATATATAAAATAGCAATAGAATGTGTTTATTTAAAGGAAGATGAGATGATGAAAATGAAGGGCCATCACATCATGCATTCATCTTTTACAATCTCTTTTGCATATCTACATTGCACTATGTATGGCAAGTATAGTACATTCACATTGAAACAATGTGGGGAAATAAGAAGAGTGTTGAATTGGGCTAGAAATTTTAAGCAATTCTTAGATATTGACTTGTATGTAAGAGTTTTGAGTTTGTTCCAAGTAGGTATAGACTTGAGCGAATAAAACTCTTCAGCGGGGCCTCCACTTATCTCATTTCAGCGGGCTCTCATAGGTAAGGAAAAAGTCACAGTTAAGGTAGAACTTTTCCCTTACCTATGAAAGTCCGCTTATCTCACTTCAGTGGAGGTCTCGCTGAAGAGTGTTTTTCGGCATGAGCACCCTATTTATGAAATATAATTTGTCTAAGTATACTTGTCATTGTGCTTCTGTGCGTATCAAATGAATAAAAAAAAGCTGTGCAGGTAAACGGATATAAAGAAACTCTTACTTTTATCAATTGAATTGCTCCTGTGTTCCCATGGTGGAGTGACCAAACTTGATAAATTCAACTTAGAGACTTCAGATCAAATTTTCAATAATATGACAACGGACTACTCAAATGATCAGCTTAAGAATTTTTTTCAATTGCTCGAAGTTGACCTTGACCATAAGTTCACAAAAAAAAAAAACCTCAATTTTGTTCTTGCACTTGCATTAGTTGAAGATGTAAAAGAAATTTTCAAAATCACTCTTATAAAATTTTTGGCATAGAAAAAGATCTTTATCACACAATCAAGTATGTAACTATAAGAACATAGATTATAAAAATACCTTTATTCATGATGATTAACGAAGTACCTAATAAAAAGAAGAACTCATGCCTCTTCATATCAAATCCCAAAAGGAGCGTCGTTCTTTTTTTAAAAAAAATTAACTTTAAATGTTAAGATATTTTTATTAATTAATTAATAATCTCTTATAAGGTAGAGGAGGGATTTTAAGTCCATTTATTAATTTTCCTTAATAACCCTCTCTAATCTCTATCATCACAAATGAGATACATTCATGTTAATAATTTATAATATGATGTGAATTTAATTTATTATGCTATTAAACAACCTAATTATATTGGGCGATTATGTTAAAATAAAATTTATTTTAACAAAAGATAATGCAAAAAATAAGTCTCATCTTTCAAGGAATATTTTTTTAATGTTGTATTTTTTTGAAGGAATCTATAGCAAAAAAGAAAAAAAAAAAAGCTTTTATTATTACTTTGTGGATTTCTGAGCCTAGTAGATGGCTTAGGGGTGATAAACCAAGTCACTACAAATTGTAGTAAGGCATTCCCTGGAGAAAAAGCTCGCTTGGATGTGTTTCAATACATAGAAGGAAATTAGTTTAGAGGACTGAATATAATTTCTATATAATTCTAAAACTGGAAGCTTCTGGATCCCATTGGTGTCAGCTGGTTATTTTTAAGAAAATGAAAGTGACATTTTTACTATTTTTTTAAAGAAAATGATAAATACCCGTCCATCAGATTTAAGAACCCATAAATTTATTATTAATCCAAATTTTAAAGTCCCCGCTCTCTCAGCATCCGGTAAATTCTGACCGGCGCCTTGGGCCCCGTCACGAGGTCGAGGTCGGATGCCTACGATTCCAGCATCACTAACAATCTTCGGCAGTACCCTGCCATATAAATTGGAACTCTCTCTTGCCCTCTATTCAAATTTGGGATTGAGACCGCGTTCGTCTAACGCGCTCTTAGATCTCTCTCGACTCTCCCAGCTTTCAGTTCCATTTAAACCCTACCCTATCAGGCTATCCTAACCTAAACTCGCCCTCAATTTTTCATCCGATACGTTCCCTCTCTTGCTCTCTCGATCGGAGATGGGGAGGCGCAAGGTACCGTCCAAGAAGAGGAAGATGGATGAGGAGGGCAACGGCAAGGGAGGCGAGAGCAAGTCGCCGGAGGATCTCCAGAAGGAGTCGAACAAGGGCGCCGCCAGGGGAAAGCGGGTCAAAGCGGCGAAGCCCAAGGCGGAGCCCGACTACTTTCCGGAGGAGAGGAACATGGTACTCTCTGCGTTTTATTTAATTGATTCGTTTTGAGCTATTGTTTTGGTGTATGCCTAGTTCAATTGTTAAACATACAGCCATCTGACTACTGACGGTATGTCGGTGCGCCCAGGCCCCTCGGCTGGGCCAGCGCCAAGTTGATAGACAAGCTCGGAGCCCGGTAGGAGGAAAGGGCTGCTTGGGTGAATTTTTCGAGTGACCGATTTGACCGATCTACTCTAGTACATCCTCACAAGCTTCCCTGACTCCAATCGAGTCAGGACGCCATTCGACAATCGGCCATCATAATGGTCATTAAATAACGCATTGAATGCACCAAAGTGCTATCTAAAACACATTACCGACGGCAACCAACCGATGATGCCTGGTGAGACCCCTACACATGTACCGTCGGATAACCCAACCTAAGTACTCCCTCCTCTTGTTGACAAGTAAAATTTTGACGCACAAATAACTCTCACAATAGCTATTGTTGTACTTGGACATGATTTTTGAATTAAGCATTGGAGGCATAGACCCCGACCAAATTCTCTTAATAGTATAACTTTCGCATATCTGCCTTCTCATTAATTCACTCGCCATTCCCATTACTGATGACTTAGATTTATTCTGACTAAAGGACCTAAGTTGACTTTATACTTTTCATCAATCGGTGTGAAAAGGATGCCTGTTTGTTTCAATCGAAGTCAGCTAGATCAACTGTCTCATATTTGATTGCCATGTCAAGCATCTTCCTTCTTTCCTCAACTTGCTTTCCATTCCACAACCTTAGAGACTTGAGACTTCTTTGATTGTGGCTTTAGCCAGACACTTTCCGTTTCATGTGGACATGTCAGATATTCTTTGACTTGGCTTGATTATCAAACACGAGTGCTGTTCGTATTGTGTACCAACACGTGGATGTATTCAATACATTCATGTATCTATTTGACCATAACTTGGACTAGTTCGTATTGGATGGCACGTCTGGTACTAATGGAACCTTAAAATATGCTTTACCTTGCTCGATCAATTGAGAGCTTTGCAGAGGTTAGATCATATGGAATGCGATATTCATTCCTCCTTTTTCCCTATATATTTGAGATGAGTTGATCCTTATAAATTCAAGATGTTGACAATGGATTCATAATAGTACTCGGGGCTTGATTATGTGCCTTCTAGGCATGAATGATTCTCTATGACACTTTGATGTCATCATGTTCCTATCCTTTTTGCTTTCCGCAGGGCTGTTGCACAATGATGCTTCCTCAACAAATCTAGCACATGACTTAACTATCATTATAAAGGTAGTCATCATGATAGCTCACTAAGTGATATGTTAAATGCGTTATTTTTAAGTGTCATTTAATGCATGCCATCGTAGGCAACCAACCAACAACAATTGATGAGATCCATTTTGTTAGAACCCTGATTTTGGCACCATATTAACTCTTGTATAACTAGTGTTTACTGGATGTGAGTTCTAACTTAAGCTTCAGAGGTATAAGCCTGACAAGCCAAAGGAACTCTATTTTGTGTGTTAACTTGAGCATCTTTACCTCATCTATTCACTTGTGCGTTCTCCTTGCTCAGACACAGTTGACTTAGAATTATTCCCAACAAAAAACCTAAGTTAACTCTTTGCTTCAGTTAGACTCTAACCACTAAATTTGATCCTCATCAACTGAACTCGAACACAAACGTCCTTCTTATCTCCCTATGATTTAATAATAGTAGTTTAGTTTTTTTTCTCAATACCCTATTAGAGTATTAGTAGATTATTTGTATTTATTTGACCTTAATATTTCTTTCTCTATGCAGGAAGATCTTTGGCAAGCAGCTTTTCCGGTTGGAACTGAGGTTGTTTACTCATATAATTCAATCATATGAAGATGAATGCTAATTTCCTTCTAAAGGGTTATTTTTTTAGTGGCTTCTATTTTGCAATGTTGGTGAAACTTTCGTCTCATTTTCTATAACAGTGGGATAACATGGACAAAATTCGTGAGATTAATTGGTGCTTTTCAAACTTAGAGGTGTGTAATTGTCCTTTCACTTTTCTCAATGGAAGATAGGGTTTTGGTGATCCGTATTCCATCTGTTGTGTATAGAATGCCTTTGATGAAGGAGGGGAGCTTCATGGGAAGAATGCCTATATGTTTGGCAGCACAGAGGGTAAGTTTGTGGCTACCTCATGTGAAAATTTATTATGTTGCATGCACTGTCTTCTCCGTTTCACTGAATGTATTTGTTAATGAAAATTAGACTCCCCCTTTTCATTTTCACAAATGTCACATTCTTCTTTTTTTTTTCTCATCTTTTTTTTTGGTTGGTTGTGTTTTATTTACGGTTTGCTTGCAACAATGCAACAACAGTCTTATTTGATTGATATACTTATTTTTCATGTCACTCGCAGTTCAAATGTTATCTGTAAATGGTGAAGACAAAGTTATTCTTATCCCTGTTGTGGTGGCTGTAAGTTGCTTCAGACAGCAAATTTTTTCTAGTTCTTACTAGTTTGTTATAAAGACCCAGTACTTCGGATATGATGCAAATTTGTGTTATGGAATGAAGTGAATAGCATTGCAATGTATGTACGTAAGAGTTGGAATATTTTTTACTTGGAACAGACAGTTTGTTCCACAGCATTTTTATTTGTTGAACCCCCTTTGTTCGTTTCATTGATTTACCTGTATAAACTATAGAGTAGATACTAACGAATAATGGCACTAGCATTCTAGTTCTGAAGCATATTCTATCTTACTGGCATGATCGGGGCATTAAGTATAGTAACCGGATTCTGCTTTAGATGGGAAATCTTTCAAATCTTTATCATGGGAAAATCCTAGAATTTTGGCATCATTGTTCAAAAATAATTTACTATGTACATGAACTATGCTTGTGATATGGTTACTGTGGCTTTCGTTTTGTCACTTAATTTTGATATCCTCCATAATGTTCGACCTGAGATTAATTGAATTCTGGTTCCAAAGCATATTTTATCTTAGTGGTGTGAGCAAGATATTAACGGAGTTTTGTTTTTAATTCTTTATGGTGGAAAAATGCCAGAATTTTGACATCATTACTAAAAATATATATTTACTACGTGCATGAACTGTGCTTGTGATATGGTTACTGAGGTTTTCATGTTGTCCCTTAATTTTGGTATCTTTCATGATGTTCAATCTGAGATTAACTGAATTCTTGCTTAGAGGGTAAAACTTTCAAATGTTTATCATGGGAAAAATGCAAGAATCTTGGTGTCGTTGTTCAAAAATATATTTACTATGTTTATGAACTGTGCTTGTGATATGGTTACAGAAGCTTTCATGTTGCCCCTTTAATTTTGATATCCTCCATGATGTTCGACCTGAATTAGTTTGCTTTGCAAGAAAGACTATTCAGGGCTGTCATAGAATTAAACAACCAAAAAATACATTGTGATTTCTAGAGAATGAACAAATGAGGCTAATTGTATAAGAGCGCTTAAAGATTATAGGACTTCTGAGAAAAGGAATAAGTTTGACTTTTCTTTGAGGAAGGCAATAAGCAATTTGCACTTGCAGTATTCAAGTCATGCCTTTACTTGCAAAAATATTGAAAAGAAATAGAAAAAGCAATGTGAGCTCATCCAAAAAGTAGTTCTAATGGGACGATGAAACTTCTCTAGGCACCTTGTAATGTGTAATCTACACCTGATTGGCAGCAATGGTGAAAAAGGTGAATATGTGCATCGTGAAAAATGGCATTTCTTTTTCTTTATGTTTGTCATTATATCAGTCAAACTTTCTTTGGAACCTTCCCTCTAGCTTTGCATCATTGCTTCATCTACTTGTTTACTCGGCATCTTTAATTGTACTATAGGAACTTGGATTTTCTTACTGAACCTTCAAATTCTAACAATTGTCTTCAATGTCTCATTTTGTGCATTTATTTTTGAGATAGCATGCATGCTAACTTGTTGCTTAGCGTACTCAATGAACCTTGTGGTTCGTAGCCTTTGATTTAGCATTTAATTTATTATTTTCATTGGTAGGTGGTTTCCCCTGTTCCACCATCCGATAAGATTGGTGTGAAATCTGTTCAAAGGGAAAAAGAAGATGTGATACCCATGAAGGCAATGAAAATGGCATGGGTTCCTTATATTCCCCTTCAGTATCGGTAGTCCTTTATGTACTTCAGTTTTTTTACTAATTATTTATAAGCTGATTGTCTACTGCCTTAATGAAACTCAATTATAGTCTTTTCTTTTTCAGGGGAAGACAAGTTGAGAGATTGAAGTTTCAAATTTTTACCATGAGTTGTACTCAGAGAAGGTGTTGCTGTTATTTTATGGATTTGAAGTAGTTCTGTTTATTTAACTGGTGACTGCTATCTGAAATCTATCTACTATGGTTTTAAACGCCAGTTATTTGACCAGCTTATATACTACCACTGGCCACCGAGAGTACGGTGTTGTGTGAAATGATTTTCTTTTTTTCACACTTTTGTGTCCTCCATCTTCATTGTTTCTTTTCCTCTACCTAGCAGGAGCAGTCCACGTTGCTCATGATGCTTAACCGTTCCACTCTCATTGGCCTCCCTCTTCATTGTCTTCCCTTTCTCTCTTTATGCTTTCCCCTGCTACCCAGCTCCTTTTCATTATGTTCCCGGTTAATAACACCTGTGTGTGCATCTCAAGACAATTCTATCTTATTCAAGTCAATTTTTTTTCTTTTTTGAATGGCTGGCAGTAAGTTCAAGAATGCAGTCCAAATTTATGGGTTTTCAAATTTTATGCAGAGTGGCATATTTCACTTACTATTCTACCGTAGACTATGATTGCTCTGGTTTAACATGGAGATCCATAGCCACATCACGTTGTTGTTATTCTTCAATACATTGGCATTGAGTATTCTTTGCAATGTATGTCTATTACATCATAAGAATCCAATTCAGTTGTTCAGCTCGTTTTAATCATTTTTTAATACTCTCTAGTAGAATCGATATGTTGTTGTATAAGTTTCAAGAGAGAAAACCAGCTTTTCTGCAAGCTCAGATTTTGTGGTTTTACTGGCTCTCTTGTCAACGCTTTATTCTTATTGACAATCATCATTTTTAATGAATCCTTTTATGCAGGTCCGCTTTAAAGCATCTGAAAATAGAGCGTGTTAAGCAATATGACTACTGTCTTCCCTGTAAGTCATTTTCGCTATTTGCTAGTTCTGTTAATTAGTTTCTCCTGTTGGATTATACTGTAGTTCAGAAGTAAATTGCTATTCACTTGTTTTTCTTTGTGCTGCTGTAAATCTTTTTTATTTGGCATTCTTCTTATGGTGATGATTATACTAAAGGAATTTTATTGTTTATTGATTGTGCTTCAATAGAATGGTATTATAAAAATGATATACAAAGTTAACCCTAAATATTGCTTAACACACTTATATTTTGAACTTGATTAATGATTATAGTATAACTAATGAATAATGAGTTGAATTTTTGTTTCTTTCATGACATTTATTTATTTTTTATTTTCTTGTGCTTTGATTAGAAAGGATGCTAAAAGTTGTACTTATAGATCTCTTATTTCCATTTTTATCTAACAAAATTCTATTCGATCTTCAGATCTTCAATCGTTAAAAGCTGTTGAAGATGAGGATGATACTGTTGTTGATATAATGTTTCCTCTAGAACCTCCAGTAAGCTGATGCTATCGCTTTCTTGTTTTGTTCGAACATATTATGGACTCTTTATACCTTTAATTAGTTTTAAACACTCTTTTATTCTCAGTAAATTTTAAACATTACTTTGTAGATTTATAATTATTTCTTGTTGGCAACCTTGCTCTAGTGGCTATTGGAAATTAACTATTTCTAATAGGCCCATCGATAACATTTTTATCAGAAATTAACTACGACTTGCCGCAGTCAGGTGGATAAATACACTAGAACTAGAGGTGCTACGCTTTAGATGGGAATGAGCAAAGTCAGTTAAACTTGGGATGGTTTGTCTTGAGATTTGGAGTGAAAAGCTTACTTATCTGACCCTTAGGCAATCCTTTTATTCTTGATCTGATGTCATTTAAATTGATTATCTGGCCTGCCTTATAGGATCTGAAAAAAACCAATGTATAAGATAGTCTGGTAGTGATTCCTCATAATTTGTTTCAATGACTATTATCATTTTGACTTTAAGTGACATGATCATAAATGGGTTACATCTAGAATACGTCAGGTTGACCAGATTGTTCTGGTCAGGGTTCTATACTTCTATCCATCCACGCTGCACCATGTTGTAATGGCTGTGGTGTTTCTAATTTTAAGTTTTCTCCCGTTTTAATTACTGTACATAGTATAGCAAAGAGGACTTTTTTTCTTGTTGAACTAGGAGCAAGAATTTTCTAATTTGTGGTTAATAATATCTTCTTTGCATAAATGTTAGTGAGTATATGTTGGATACATGAGAGCGATTACATATTAGCGTATGCCCATAGACGATGCTTTTAGAAATATTTAGGAAGAGAAGCATGCTTGAGAGCAAGGATCAATTTGCAAGTACGCAAATTTTCACACAAAATTTCAACAAAAAGCTTCTCCCTATATAAACGGAAGACATCATAAGAAATATAGATAATTTTCTTTAGTTGTTGATTTTTGCTGCATCAAATCTGCTCAGCATTCTTGTTGGTTGATAATTTCTATTTTACAGATTGTCTGTGATTATGACTGGGAACTGGATGATGTTGAGGTACAAATGACTGGTTATTCTATAAAATAGATATATTTGTTCTGGATGTCCTTACTTTTTTTTTATACCCGAGACTTATAAAAGCATAGCACGCAAAAAGAAGGATATAAAACTTAACAGTTCATAGAGTTAGATATTTGCCTTCACACAACTAAGACTTATTACATGCTAACAACTATCCACTAACTTGTGACTTGGTAAACTCTACTCAACTACTCATGAGCTACTAATACTTATTACAACATCTGATATAACTTTTCTGTTTCGTTGGATTTTGTGCCGAATATGAAGTTTACAGACTAGTATAATGATTTCACTTCCAGGAGTTCACAGACTCTCTTGTTAAGAGGGAGATATTACCAGAAGATAAGAAAGATGAGTTCAAGGTATGTTGGAAATATCAAGTAGCACTTTTTTTCTAAAAAAATCATGGGATTGAATATTTCTCAACTTGCTAGTTAAACTGTATTTTTTTCCACTTAATTTTAAAACCTTAACTGTATCGTTGAGTTCAAATAGCCTTAACTAAGTCGTTGCCTTTAACTGCACAGGCATATGTGAAGGAACAGGTTAGAGCAAAGAGAAAAGTACAGCGGCAGGTATACAACTATACGTACCGTAAAAATGTCCTTTTTTTTCTTTTTTTCTGTTTTTCAATAACATGTCAGTCATGATTTGATATCCTGGGTCTCCTATATCTGAAGGCGAAGGAGGCCAGAAAAAAAATTATTGAGGACATGGATCCAGAGACTAGAGCTGCTATGGAGAATATGCAGTTTTATAAGTTTTACCCAGTTCAGACACCAGATACGCCAGATATTAGCAAAGTAAAGGTATCTATCTTTTTATATTGCACACTCTCATTCCTTACCATTCTGTTTAATTTTTTGGCCTTCATTTAGTTATATCTTAATAATATAATTGTAAATTTTATTCATGATCCATATTTGGTGAAGACTCTACAATGATCTCTCTAAATTAAATATCTTCCTCCATATTATCCAAAGTTGGCATCTTTCACTGTAGTTGAGACTAGACAGCTTCTTTGTTAACTGAATTTGGATCAATGCTTGCTGGTATTATACAGGTACCGTATATAAATAGGTACTATGGAAAAGCACATTTTCTGAGGTAGATCTCCTCTCTTTGATCTTCGGATAGGTAAGCCCAGTTGCCGGCCTTACTAAGCAAAACATTGCAGCGCCAGCTCTGGTGTGTCTATTTTGTTAACGTATGAGAATTTTTCGTGTTAAGATGCCCTTAGTCAATCGGATTTCTTCAGCTTGCGCGCTGAAGAAAGGGGAAGATGATGTACGTTCCAGTTCTGATTGATGCAACTAGCAACTCATGTGCAATATTCCAAGACATCACGTTCTGGATCGAGGAACAAAATCCAACGCTCTACTGGAGTGTGTAATGCACTTTCAGTTCTCAGCTGTAATTTTTTGCTTTTGTATTATTCAACTCACCTTAATGGTAGGAACCGAAACTGTTTCTACCAAGACTTGATCTTATGGTATTTACTGATTCATCTTCTTTTGATTACGTTCTAACATTGAATAGACTTAATCTAGTGCCATTATTGGTTAATTGAGGTTGCTTGATCTCGTTGTAGCAAAGGATTTAGTTATTTTAAACTGGCAATGCTGTTGTTGGGACGAAACATAGTGTCGGGCAAGAATTCTGAGATTATGTACACTTTGAGTTAATCACACGGTAAATTTGAATCTAGCCTTTTTAAAAACTCTAAAATAGTTCTTAAGTTATTGATAAATTAGTGAACAGCAACAGCGCCAAATTGAAACTGTTATATTCAATGGAAACTGGAATTAAACTTTAATTGGACAATCTATAATTATGGATGATGGTTGGTAGTTGCGTGGTGATTTAATGCATATCTAATCTACCTAAATTGTTTAATTCACAATCAAACACCTATTAAATGAGTTTGATTATGGCCAAATTCCCTTAATAATAATAATAATAGTTTTCTAAATTATAATTAGATAGTATTGCCAAATTCCCATAATCCCTTATTCTCTTGTAACCTTTCGACAGTGTCAAACAGAAATGGAAAATTTTTTGTAGCGGGCTGTTGAAAATTTTATAGCAGATTATCATATTTCATATGATAGATTTATATTATCATATAATATTATACGAAATTTTTTCATATAATACAAAATTAATTTTTCGTATATCCCTATTTTTTCGTATAATATGACTAAATTTTGTATAACAATATATAAAAATATATTACATATTATATGAAATATAAGATATTAATTTTTTTATTATATAAAACTAAATTTCGTATAATACTAATTTTTTATATAATATAACTAAATTTTGTATAATGATATATGAAAAAAATTAGTGTCATATGATAATATAAATCTATTATACAAAATAGGTATCAAAATTTTCAGCAGAGCACGTATTGTAAAAATGTTCTCAACAGAAATGGGGTGGGAAGTCAGAGGAAAAATTTTCTAGGCCATTACGGACGCCTAGAAAATTAGGCGGACGTGGATCCACACCGTCCACCTCCAAAAGTGTTGTGCAGGGATTTAGGACAGTGCACAGGAAAAAAGTTAAATGCAACTTTTTTAACTTTGAGATTCCTAATCATTGATTTTCAGGGAAGCTTAATTTTCTAGACGGCCGGCGACCGCCTAGAAAATTTACTCGAAGTCAGAGGTAAGGTGGGGCTAGGTGTCACGCCCAATCCATCAAGCCCGTCCACGTAGGCAAGTTGCCTACGAATGTGTGCCCGGAATCAAAATTGTGATTTTGACTGTGTTGACTCCTCCTCGAATCGAATGCCAGCCGAGGCGTCGTCGTCTCCACGTGCTCGAACGACGCCACCTGCGTCATTCGTTCGCCGCCTCTGGAGCCTATGGACAGGAAGGGGGACGTGCGGCAGGTTCGGCGTCCATCTTCCGAACCTCAACCTTCGTCGGCGCACTGCGGAAGTGGCCGGAGATGGTGAAGGAGACCTTCGCTGGAAACACAGGGAAAGAGGAGCTCGCCGGAGAAGATAACCAAGATAGAGAAATTTACATTCAATTGATCAAGTCAAACCTACAAGCTTCGCTCAAGTTCCCTCACGTCGACGGCCGCTCGCCGTCAACTTATAGTTCGCTCAACGCTCGCCGGAGAGAACTCATCGGCGCCGGCATCAGAGCTTGGAGCTCTGGGAAGAGAACCCACCCCGCCCCCCCCCCCCCCCCCCCCCCCCCCCCCCCCCCCGCGCTGGTCTCTCTTCATCAGGGTCGGAACCCTGGAACAGGGGGACGCGTCGCCATCCCAGGGAGGTGCACTCGCCGCACCGATCTTCACACGCCGGAGGGAGCTCTCCGTTCGCACCGAGGGGAGACAGTGGAACCACACATAGCCCGCCTCCCCCCTCCTCTCTTTGCTTGAACGAAGCTCTGCTCGGGACGAAGCTACGTCACTGAGGATTCAGCAGGGATTGTCGCCTGCTTCCCTCCTTTGTTCCTCGCTCGTCCAACGTCTTTAAGGAGGAAGGTCGCCACCACCTTTGGGAAGACAGCAACTGCCTGCCTTCCTTCCTCGTCCGAGATCCCACCGTCCCCGCCAGAGTTGCCGCTGCAGTTGGCACCGAAAATGTCACCGCCGTCAACGTTGAATAGGTCGACACAGAGGTCTCCGGCGACATCTCCGGCCGGATCGATGGCATCTGCTCCGGCGTGGATGGAGGCAAGGTGTGAGGCCCCGGCCCAGTATCGAAGTCAAAATCGGGTCAACGCTGCTCCACGTCAGCCCGTTTATTTTCTTCGTCATCATTTGCGTGCCGCCGCGCCGTTCCGTCCACTCGCCGCCGAGCTTCGCGACCATCGTCGCCGGACCGGAAGACCACCGGTAGGGAAGGGCCGCTCGCCCTTGCCCTCAGCCTCATCAGCGTCCACCTGGTCGACACAGAGGTCTCCGGCGACATCTCCGGCCGGATCGATGGCATCTGCTCCGGCGTGGATGGAGGCAAGGTGTGAGGCCCCGGCCCAGTATCGAAGTCAAAATCGGGTCAACGCTGCTCCACGTCAGCCCGTTTATTTTCTTCGTCATCATTTGCGTGCCGCCGCGCCGTTCCGTCCACTCGCCGCCGAGCTTCGCGACCATCGTCGCCGGACCGGAAGACCACCGGTAGGGAAGGGCCGCTCGCCCTTGCCCTCAGCCTCATCAGCGTCCACCTGACATTGGCATCTGATGAAGCTCCGCACCCTCTCATCCGCGACTCCGTCCGCCTCGTCGTCCCAGTAACTGCCGCCGGAACCTCCATTGGTGGAGCCGCCGCCAGAGGGGGAGGAGGGAGAGGCGGACCGCCGTCCGCCCGGGAGCCTCCTCGCTGCCCACCCGAGCGCCTTCGCTCCAAGGGCTCTCCGAGAGTGGGGGAGAACCGAGAGAGAGATCGCGGCTCCTCTCCGTCTCTTTTGAGCAGCTCCAGCCGCCGACAACGTCGCCATCCGACGCGACGCCTGCTGGGAAGGACGCCGCCCCATGCGACCGTCATCATCGCACCGGATCCGCGTCGGATCCTGCCTCGGGACGGTGAAGCCGTCGCTTCATCCATCGCGCCTCCCCGCGTCTTCCGAGCTCATGGATCGTGGGCCTCGCTGAGCCCACTCGCCGTGTCCAGCCCGGCCCGGGACCCATTTGGTCCGCGGGCGTGACACTCTCCCACGGCCGACCTGGACGCCACCCTCGGCGTCCGGCTCCTTCGGCCTCGTTGGCATCCCGTCGGACGCCGGAACCTCCGCCGGGGTCGCTGGTGCTCAAGCGCCCTCAAAAGCTTGCGCGCCCGTCGACTCCAGCCTCTTCGTCCCAGCCTCCTACGCCACGCTTTCTCTGTGTGATACTGGGCGCTCGCCGGACCCTTCCCAGAACACACCCAGCGACGCAGCCGCCGCCCGAGGAAGGAGGAGAGGCGGCGAACCTCCGTCCGCCGTGGAGCACCTACTCACCACGCCGCTTCCGCTCTGAGAGCGTCACCAGGAGCCCATTCCGGAAAAGGGGAGGCGGCAGACCACCGTCCGCCGCGACTCTGCTCGTCGCCCCGAGCGCCTCCGCTCCAAAGGGGGCTTCGTTTCTCGTTGAGGAAGATGCGGCCGCGGTCTCGTCACCGCCGTTCTGCCATCTTCGTCTCGTCTCCAGCTGTCAGCGTCCGGTACTCGGGAAGGCGGGAACTCCGTCCGCCTGCGTCGTCGCCAAGCTCGGGAGACGACGCCACCGCTACTGTCCTCGTGAGGGAGGCGCCTCCGCGTCCCCGACTCGCCTCTCGACCGTCTCCGCGGGAGAGCTCACTCCGCCGCCTGCGCGACGCCGGCCGCCCGTGTGCGCCCTGAGCCGTGCGTGACGCTGGGCGCTCAGTGGGCCCTTCCCAGGTCCTACTCCTCTCTCCCAGCCTGGCTTGCGTCCGGTGCCCAAGGAACTCCACGGCTGTAAATGTTGTCATATAAGGTTCATCCTTTAACTTTTGAACATGCTGTCTTCCAATGATCTCTGATTATTTCAGATAGTGTAATTGCTTGAGGACAAGCAAGATTTTAAGTCTGTGATATTTTGATATGTGTCATTTTTATAGGATTTAGAGTCATATTTATACCATCATTATAGGCTTAAGTTCTATTTTATGTCACATTTTGATATCTTTTCTTGTAAAGTATGGAATCTTCACTCATTTTCGTTTATTCGTGAAATACAGGCCATTTCTCTATATTTTTGTGAAGAATTCTAAAAATTTAAAGTTAGGAAAAGATTTGTCATAGTTCGGTGAGGTCACAGGCAAAATTTTAACATTTTTGGAGCTTTTTATGAAGAACACGGCCTGCCCGTGCCTGTGATCACGACCGTGTTCATCGCGGCTTCAGATTTCGCACTTGACGAGGCAAGCATGGCATGCTCGTGTCTAGAAGCACAGCCGTGCTTACATTCTTGCAGCATTATGCGAGCCAGACACGGCCAGGGTGTGTCTAGAAGCATGGCCGTGACGGCTTCCGCGCAGTTTTGTCCTTTCGACGGTTTTTCGCTCGATTTGAGTGATTCCGAAGTCGGAATTGGCTGAAATTTGGAGGGAAACTTCCTAACTGCCTAAGGAAGATATAGAACCATAAAATAGGATTTTTGGGGTGGTTTTTGGGGTCTAACTTTGGAGAAAACCTGACTAGGGCGAAAAGGGGCATTTTTGCTTCTTCAAGGGTTCGATTCGACGGATTTCTTTGGGGCTTTCGAGAGAAGACTGAAGATTCATCGTCTCCTACCCATAATTTATAAATTCCCCTCTTTTTAAATTTATTTACTTGGGTTTTAATTATTAAACGATGCATATTTTAGTGTAAAACCCTAGTTCGGGACTAGGGCGTAGCCCGTTGAACATTTCTACACATGTAAAATATTTTTTATGAATCTCAGTGTTGTTTTTAGTAAATTGATTTATTTAAATGTGGTATGCCTGTTTGTGTATTTATGTTTTGTCCAAACATCGATATGTGTGAAGTGGAATGAGAAGAACCGAGAGGTGAATCATAACACTTGACTGCCCATTTAAACTTGTGACTTGGATTACGAGAGTCGTTCAATGTCACTCGAGGATTCACGATCATCATAGAGCCCAATGGGTCTCTTAAGTTAATTTTGCTACAGAATAGAAAATTAGCTTAAGTAGGCATCGGATTACGCTTCGAGAGAAGGTAATCCGTACCATAGGATAGATCGCCTTAAGTTGTTTACTGTCGGATTGCGCTTCGAGAGAAGGAGATCCGTTTACTATTTCAATTTGATTCTATGTTTTACATTTAAAGCATTCAACGTGGTAAAACCTGAAGTTCCGAACATTTCTTAAACTGTAACTTTCCCTTAAAGTCGTCGACTTCTTGGTTCGATAATTTAGATAATTTAGTTTTAGTGCAATTCTTTTATTCCGAGTTTGAACCATCTAGCTTTCAATGATGCTAAAGATCGGTACTTGACACCTGCTCCCTGTGGGGACGATATTATTTACTACTTCGATAGACCGTGCACTTGCGGGTTTCTATCAAGTTTTTGGCGCCGTTACCGGGAAGCAACGGATAGTCAATATCTACTAAATGTTGAGTTGATAGACTAGATACCTTTAGCCAATTTCTTTTTATTTTTATTTTAGTTCATTTGTTAATACTGTAAGTCTTCTTCCTCTCTTCAAGCATATATTATTCTACTCTGGTTAGCTAACCTTGTGCTTGCCAAGAACAATTATAACAGGTCAGCTAGTGCCAGAAGATCCTAAGATTGAAAGGACTTTTCGCACTCAAAGAAAAGTTCAGGACCACCAGCTTGAGGAACACTTTCCAACCACCTCTGCAATGGACGAGAATCGATCACTGAGAGATTTTGCTGCACCTAATGTATAGGGCTTACATTCTAGTATTGCTCGACCGGCGGTCGAAGCAAACAATTTTGAAATAAAGCCAGCCTTAGTGTATATGGTTCAGCAGAACCAATTCAGCGGTTCATCACAGGAAGATCCTAATCTTCATCTGTCCATCTTCCTTGAGTATTGTGATACCTTGAAGATAAACGGAGTACCATCTAATGTAATACGCTTACGTCTTTTTCCCTTTTCCCTTATGGATCGCGCGCGAGCATGGCTGCAGTCCCTTCCCCAAGGCTTAATTACAACATGGGATCAGCTTTCTCATGCGTTCCTCTCCAAGTATTTCCCGCCGAGCAAGACTACTCAATTGAGGAACCAGATAACAAATTTCAGCCAGAGGGAAGGCGAGTCATTATATGAAGCATGGGGCCGTTTTAAGGAGTTGCTACGCATGTGCCCGCATCACGGACTTGAAAAATGGGTACTTGTGCATATTTTTTATAATGGTCTCTTGTATCAAACTCGTTTGTCTGTAGATGCAGCCGCAGGGGGTGTGCTCATGAAGAAGAATATTGACGATGCTATGAACCTGATCGAGGACATGACTCTGAATCATTACCAGTGGACGAGTGAGAGAAACGTTCCGGTAAGAGGAGGAGGTAAGCATGATCAATTCTATTTCTTGTGTTAAGTTCGTTGGCGGCCAAGGTTGATTCCTTGTCCCACCAAATAACTTCGATGAGTTTTAATGCATCGCATGTCAATTCTATTTCTTGTGAACTTTGTGGGGTTTCTGGACACGGTGCTACTGACTGCCAGATTATGGCATCTTCTTCTTGAAGAAATGGCCTAAGCTGGGTACCCAGCTTAGGCTCAAACATCTGGGTCCCTCATTTTTGAGGGAAAAAGTATTTTTTTTTATTTTTTTTAGAAATGTAGGATTTTTTTTAAGCTTTTCAATGGTACCAAATTTAGGATATTTTACATCACGTATACGTATATAATACCCTATACAAGATTGTATTGTTTTATATAGTAAATATTATTTTGTCTTATATGCAATCTTGTATAGGGTATTATATACATATACGTGATGTAAAATATCTTAAATTTGGTACCATTCGAAAGCTTACAAGAAATACTACATTTCTAAAAAAAATAAAAAAAAAACACTTTTTCCCTAAAAAATGAGGGACCCAGATGTTTGAGTCTCTTCCTTCTTCCTCTGATATTTCTGTTGAACAGGTGAATGCCTTAGGCAATCCCAACCAGAGGCAACAAAATAATCCTTTTTCAGGCACCTACAATCCCGGTTGGAGAAACCATCCCAACTTCTCTTACCGGAACAATCAGAACTAGGCAAATCTTCAAAATTTCAACAGCCAACCGCAATAGGGAAATTTTGGCACTCAGTTTCCTCAGTCATCCTTCAGGCCACCACCTGGACTTCACCGCGACAATTCAATCAATAGCAGAAGTCCAATTTGGAATTACTACTAGAGAACTTTGTCACCACGCAGTCCAAGGAAAATGAAGATGTGGATGAGTCTATTAAGCAGCTGAGTTCTACGGTGGGGCAATTGAGTTCAAAGGTGGATTCATTTATCATGCACTCTAGGATGCTAGAGAACCAGATTGCCCAGCAAGCAAGTTCATCAGCACGACCTGCAGGGAAACTCCCTTCTCAGCCCGAAGCCAATCCTAGGGAGCACTGCAACGCCATTATGACAAGGAGTGACAAACAGTTGAAGGATCCCCCATTGGAGGTTAGAAATGATAGTGCTTGCGAGCCAGATGGGCAAGGGAAAGAGAGTAAAGCCACCCAGGAACCACCAGCAGCGGAGGAGGCCGAACCACAGACAGAATATGTGCCTCCACCACCGTACAAGACACCGGTGCCATTTCTGCAGAGGTTAGCAAAAGCTAGGTTGGACAAACAGTTCGGCAAGTTTCTAGAGGTGCTCAAGAAGCTGTATATCAACATACCATTCACTGAAGCACTCTCACAGATGCCTACATACGCCAAGTTTCTCAAAGATATATTGTCCAACAAGAGGAAGATAGAGGAGCAAGGGACAGTAGCGCTGACGGAAGAATGCAGCGCAATAATTCAGAATAAGCTACCCCCCAAGCTTAAAGATCCGGGCAGCTTCTCCATTCCGTGCAGAATTGGGAATGTGCCTTTTGAACGGGCCCTCTATGACTTGGGAGGCCAGTGTGAGCCTCATGCCACTTTCAGTCTTTCAGAAATTGGACATGGGAGATCTAAAAGCTACCTCTATCGCCCTCCAGCTTGCTGATAGATCTCTGCGACATCCAGTCGGTATAGTGGAGGATGTCCCCATTAAAGTTGGAGACTATTTTGTACCAGCAGACTTTGTCGTTCTCGAAATGTCAGAGGATTCCCGATTGCCCCTTATATTAGGTAGGCCCTTTCTTGCTACCGCAGGGGCTGCGATTGATGTGAAGAACGGGAAGCTGTCCCTGAATATTGGAGAGAACAATTTGGAGTTTGACCTCTCTGCGAGTTTGAAAAGCCCTAATTTTTCTGGGTCATGTTGTCGTGTAGATGTTGTAGAAGATAACTTTGAGGCCCCAAGGTATAATGTAGACCCGCTTGAGGCATGCCTCCTAGGCAGCCTTGAGCACGTGGATGCAGAAGTTGAGAAGGAAGTACAAAGTTATACAAGATTTTTGGATACAAGCCTTAGAATGGACCAGCAAAAAGTCCATGGTGAGGTTTTGGAAGTGAATACACAGGAAGAACCAATGAAAGCAGATATTGAGTTGAAGCCCCTGCCTAGTAACTTGCGCTATGAATTTCTAGATGAAGGCTCGTCTTGTCCAGTTATTGTTAGTTCAGCTTTAACCGAGTCAGAGACAAGATGCCTACTTGATGAGCTTCGTGTGCATAGAAAGGCGATTGGCTATTCTTTGGATGATATCACTGGTATAAACCCATCAATTTGTATGCATCGTATTTATGTTGAGAAGGACAATAAGGCTTCCATTGAATATCAGAGGAGATTGAATCCGAATATGAAGTAAGTCGTTAAGACAGAAATACTGAAGCTTTTAGATGCAGGGGTTATCTACCCTATTTCAGACAGCGAATGGGTGAGCCCAGTGCACGTTGTTCCAAAGAAGAGTGAGATCACAATGGTAAAAAATGAGAAAAATGATCTAATTCCCACCCGCACTATTACCGGGTGGCGTATGTGCATCGATTATCGAAAGCTCAACAAAGCCACTAGAAAAGATCATTTCCCGCTACCATTCATGGACCAAATGTTGGAACGACTTTCAGCCAATTCATATTTTTATTTCCTTGACGGTTTTTCAGGTTTCTTGCAGATTCCCCGGCAGATCAAGAGAAGACGACCTTCACGTGTCCCTATGGCATGTTCGCTTACTGGAGGATGCCGTTTGGATTGTGCAACGCGCCTGCGACGTTCTCGCGATGCATGATCGCGATATTCTCTGAGTTCATTGAGGATATCATGGATGTCTTCATGGACGACTTTTCTGTTTATGGATCGTCTTTTGATAAATGCTTGACTAATCTGTCTAAAATTTTACAACGATGCGAGGAGGTTAATTTGGTGCTCAACTGAGAAAAGTGTCATTTTATGGTACGTGAAGGCATTGTACTTGGGCACCTTATCTCCGAGCGGGGAATCGAAGTGGATCAAGCGAAAATAGAGGTTATAGAAAGATTGCCCCCGCCGACCTCTGTCAAAGGAATCCGGAGCTTCCTCGGGCATGCCGGGTTCTACAGAAGATTTGTCAAGGATTTTTCTAAGATAGCTAGGCCATTAACAAATCTTTTGGTCAAGGATGCTATATTTGAATTTGATGAAAGTTGTTTAATTGCTTTTCAAACTTTGAAGCGCGCATTGATAACTGCACCTGTTATGTAGGCTCCCGACTGGTTCTTGCCGCTCGAATTGATGTGCGGCACCAGCGACTACGCCGTTGGCGTGGTTCTAGGACAACGCAGGGATAAGAAGCTCCATGTGATATATTACGCCAGTCGGACCTTAGACGAAGCCCAGATCAACTACGCTACGACCGAGAAGGAGTTACTTGCCATCGTGTTTGCCTTCGATAAGTTCCGCTCTTACTTAGTTGATTCGAAGGTTATCATTTATACAGATCATGCATCTATACGCTACCTTATGAGTAAGAAGGATGCGAAACCAAGGTTGATACGCTGGATCCTCCTTCAAGAATTCGATATTGAGATTCGTGATAAGAATGGTTCGGAGAATTCGGTTGCAGACCATTTGTCCAGATTAATAAATGAACGAAGTGATGCAGAGAGACAGGTGAAAATTAATGATGATTTTCCTGATGAGCATCTTTTTGGTGTCACTAATATGGCTGCACCTTGGTACGCTGATTATGTTAATTATCTAGTTTCTGCTATTTTTCCCCCTGACTTGACTTTTCAGAGAAAGAAGAAATTTTTATCTGATGTGAAGCATTACTTCTGGGATGAGCCACTGTTATTTTGGCGTTGTGCCGATGGGCTCTATAGACGGTGCATCCCAGAGGAAGAAGTCAAAGACATTATATTCCACTATCATTCCTCTCCCTATGGAGGGCATGCGAGTGCCACCAAGACTGCTTTCAAGATCTTGCAATCGGGGTTCTATTGGCCGACTATCTTCAAGGATGCAAGAAGCTATATCCTCAGTTGTGATCAATGTCAGAGGTCTGGGGGTATTTCTAAGAGGGATGAGTTACCTATGACAACTATTCTTGAAGTGGAAATTTTCGACGTATGGGGGATCGACTATATGGGCCCTCTTCCGTCATCATGTGGAAACAGGTATATCTTGGTCGTTGTTGACTATGTTTCTAAATGGGTGGAAGCTTCGGCTGAGTCCCACAATGATGCTAAGGCGGTGGCCAAGATGTTAAAAAAGACTATATTCCCACGTTTTGGAGTACCTCGAGTGCTCATTAGTGATGGTGGGTCCCATTTTTTAAATCAGAAACTCGAAGCCTTGCTCAGAAAATATGGAGTTAAACACAAGGTGGCTACTCCATATCATCCCCAAACCAGTGGTCAGGTTGAGGTGTCTAATAGAAAGATAAAGGCCATTTTACAAAAGACTATTTCTACATCACGAACCAACTGGGCACTCAAGTTGGATGATGCATTATGGGCTTATAGGACAGCGTTTAAGACACCCTTGGGGATGTCTCCATTTTAATTAATTTATGGCAAATCGTGTCATTTACCAGTTGAGATGGAACATAGAGCCTTTTGGGCTATTAAATTGCTAAACTTTGATTTGCAATGTGCAGGGAAACATAGGAAGTTGCAGATGAATGAGTTGGACGAGATCCGTGCCTCGGCCTATGAGAATGCCCGAATCTACAAAGAGCGAACCAAAAGATGGCATGACAAACATCTTGTTCAGAAGCATTTTCAGGAGGGGGAGCACGTTCTTTTGTTCAACTCCCGATTAAAGTTGTTTCCAGGAAAACTCAGAACCGGATGGTCTAGACCCTTCGTGGTCAAGGAAGTCTTTCCTTATGGTGCTATAGATATTTGGAGCAAACGCACTAGCAGCTTCAAAGTGAATGGGCAGCGCCTCAAGCCCTATTATGCGCCGGAACAAATTGAGAAGGGAGTTGCTATTACACTCTCTGACCCTTTATTACCAGACTGATAAGTAAACATTGGTCTAGCTACTGACCTTAAACCAGCGCTTCATGGGAGGCACCCTATGGTTTTGTCTTGTGTGTATTGTTTTAACAAACTTGTTGGTAATTGTCAACACCTTTTATTTTTTTTAGTTTATTATATTAGATTTGATATTGATGTGATGTCTTATGGCAAAATTTTTATTATTTTATGCATTGAATAGCATTTTACTGATAATGGGAATTTTCTATGATTTTTCAGGAAATTTTATTTACTGCCGAGCAGAACACAGCCTGGCCGTGGTACGGCCGTGACCGCCTCGTTGATTTTTGGAGTATATCTGCCGAAGCGAACACGGCTATGTCGTGTTCTGAACACGGTCGTGATCGAGGACGGGCCATTTTCTGCCGAAATGAACACGGCCAGGGGGTGTTCCGCGTCACTGGCGTGTCGAGTTGGGACGAAATTTTGCCGAGACAAGCACGGCTTTGCCGTGCCACCCAGCACACCTGTGCTTCTATTTTTGGACTCGGTCTTTTTCATCCGCCTATAAGAGGCAATGGCGGCCGAAATTAGGGTTCACACCCCGTTCCAGCGCCGCCGCCACCTTCCTCTTCCACTTCCGGCCTTCCAACTTTCCAGATCTGTCACCCGCCGTCGTTCCCAGCTTCAACACCTTTCTCTGCTTCTCGGCGGCACCCAGATCTAGGGTTATCGATGGATTTTTGCCTGTTCGCAGCTTTCCGCTGCCTGAAGCTGATCTCCGCCAGTTTTCATTCACTCTCGCCACCGTCTGCTTTTCGAGTTTCCCTACATTTGAACGCCAGTTCCCACGACCTTCCGGCACTCCTGCATTTCCAGATCTGGGGGTATTTCATCCCAGATTTGCTGTTCTTCCTGCGCCACTTCCTGCCAGTTTTCTCCAGAGCCATCGGTTCTTCCCCTCTGTTGCTATATTTTTGTCTGTGGTTTCGTTCATGTTGCCGCTGCCGGTTTTCTTTCATGTTGTTGCCTAGCCACCGCTGCTCCTCAGCCCCCCTCAGAGAATATAGCGCCGCTCCCTTCTGCTATCTCCGGACATCCAGCTCTAAGCCATCTGGTTGCAGCCAGTTCGCTAGAATCCGCCGCCGGAGTTTTACTTTGTGATCCACTGCCAGCATCTTCAGCCAGCCAGCCATCTCACTGTGCTCTCCGCCATGTCTGGCCGCACCAAGTCAATGGCTCGGAAATCCTCCAAGCGTCCAGCCGTGGAGGAGCCAAATGAGCACGACATTCTTTTTTGGGATGCCGCGCAGCCGGCGCGATATGATCTCTTGGTGTCTCGGCGCGTCATCAACACCCGCTATCTAAACCCGGCCACTCTCAATGCATTGGGATTGCACGATGACGTGCTCTTCATGTTTCAGCAGATCAGTTGGGAGAAGTTCTTCCGGATGGCCTCGCCGACTTATGTGGCGCCTACATTGGAGTTCATGTCTTCCCTCGAGGTCGACGTGAATATTCATGATGACGATGACGACGGTGTTATCTCCTTCCGGCTCGGGAACCAGGAGCATACATCCACCTTATCTAAGATAAATCAGATTTTTGGTTTTCCGGTGGCTGGTACTCGCATACCCCCGTGCGAGTTTCGTGATCAGGACTTTTGGGAAGCTATTACGGGAGAGCACCCTTATATTGTACGGATGGCTCGAGCCAGCCACGTCAGCAACCCTTGCTTTCGTTACGTGCACCGCGTCTTAGCGCACACCATCTTTGCGCGTGGCGAGAGTGATGGTTTAGTACGCTCTAGCAAGCTTCTCTTCCTCTGGTCGATGGTACACTCTTTTAAGCTCAACATTGCATTTTTTCTGATAAAAAAGTTGCAGAAATAGGCCACCACCCAGAAGGGAGTTATTGCCTCTGGTGGCCTCATTACTCCTATCGCCCTTGCTTTTCGGGTTGAGCCTTATGGCATCGAGCAGGCACGTGGTAGTTCCCGCATCGACCTGGAGTCGTGCCAGGCGATGAAGATGATCACCCGCGAGGGTGATGCCTTCAGCCTCCTCTTTCGAGGGAGCGACTCCACGTTGCTGCTTCCACATCCTGCGTGCACGTCTCTTGCCTGTGAAGCCTTCAAGGACGTAAGTCTGTGATGATATATTTTATCTTGTCCTCAATATTCATGCTATACTGAATGATGATGAGACTCATAAAGATAGGACTGTCTCTTGAGTTAAGGGAATGAACATCTTATCATGACTGCTTTTATGTCTAGAAGTCCAGGGTTTTAGATTATAGTTGAGTATGCTCACTATGGCTTGCATGATGTATCAATGGTCGACACCTCTTTTATTGAATTACATCTTACACGACATTATGTGTTTGAATATTCATGCTTATTATAGTCCGTATTACCAGTCTTCCAGAATGGTTGCACCATTGCTTATTATTATTAAATTGCTATAAAAAGGGGCAGTGGTACCAAAGTGACAATGATCCAAAGGTTCATCCCACTTGGCACTGTCGAAGAAGAAAAAAAAAGAGAGAATAAAAAGGAACATGAGAAAAGAAGGGGTGTGGAAAAAGTGAATAACTCCTCTTTCTTCTACCTTAGGGAGAAGAAATGAGTTTGTGTGTATTATGTGATGCATACACCTTGAGTTCGTTCTCTAACTAAGTACCGGGGGTGCATTCATCACAAATGTTTGTCCTTCGCGTGACAAGGTTGAAAATGAATTTAGGAAAGTAGCTTGAACCCACCGATTGAAAATTCATATTTCCATGCTTAAATGTGTTGAATAAGTTATCTAGTGCAACTGCACTTGATTGGCTGAATTTTGAAGGACATTATGAGTAGGAATAATTTTAAACATAATGAAGTTTTTTTTCCTATTTTAGAATTGTGAATTAGACCTTGAACATTATTCTTTGCTCACAGTTTCGTTTATCTCAATATATATTCTTCAACCTAGGATTGAGTGTAAATGTTGTCATATAAGGTTCATCCTTTAACTTTTGAACATGCTGTCTTCCAATGATCTCTGATTATTTCAGATAGTGTAATTGCTTGAGAACAAGCAAGATTTTAAGTCTGTGATATTTTGATATGTGTCATTTTTATAGGATTTAGAGTTATATTTATACCATCATTATAGGCTTAAGTTCTATTTTATGTCACATTTTGATATCTTTTCTTGTAAAGTATAGAATCTTCACTCCTTTTCGTTTATTTGTGAAATACAGGCCATTTCTCTACATTTTTGTGAAGAATTCTAAAGATTTAAAGTTAGGAAAATATTTGTCATAGTTCGGTGAGGTCACAGGCAAGATTTCAGCATTTTTGGAGCTTTTTATGAAGAACACGGTCTGCCCGTGCTTGTGATCACAGCCGTGTTCATTGCGGCTTTAGATTTTGCACTTGACGAGGCAAGCACGGCATGCCCGTGTCTAGAAGCACGACCGTGCTTATATTCTTGCAGCATTCTGCGAGCCAAACACGGCCAGGGTGTGTCTAGAAGCACGGCCGTGATGGCTTCCGCGCAGTTTCGACCTTTCGAAGGTTTTTCGCCCGATTTGAATGATTCCGAAGTCGGAATTGACTGAAATTTGGAGGGAAACTTCCTAACTACCTAAGGAAGATATAGAACCATAAAATAGGATTTTTGGGGTGGTTTTTGGGGTCGAACTTAGAGAAAACATGACTAGGGCGAAAAGGGGCATTTTTTGCTTCTTCAAGGGTTCGATTCGACGGATTTCTTTGGGGCTTTCGAGAGAAGACTGAAGATTCATCGTCTCCTACTCTTAATTTGTAAATTCCCCTCTTTTTGAATTTATTTACTTGGGTTTTAATTGTTAAACGATGCATGTTTTAGTGTAAAACCCTAGTTCGGGACTAGAGCGTAGTCCGTTGAATATTTCTGCACATGTAAAACATTTTTTATGAATCTCAGTGTTGTTTTTAGTAAATTAATTTATTAAAATGTGGTGTGCCTGTTTGCGTATTTATGTTTTGGCCAAACATCGATATGTGTGAAGTGGAATAAGAACCGAGAGGTGAATCATAACACTTGATTGCCCATTTAAACTTGTGACTTGGATTACGAGAGTCGTTCAATGTCACTCGAGGATTCACGATCATCATAGAGCCCAATGGGTCTCTTAAGTTAATTTTGCTACAGAGTAGAAAATTAGCTTAAATAGGCACCGGATTACGCTTCGAGAGAAAGTAATCCGTACCATAGGATAGATCGCCTTAAGTTGTTTACTGTCGGATTGCGCTTCGAGAAAAAGAGATCTGTTTACTATTTCAATTTGATTCTATGTTTTACATTTAAAGCATTCAACGTGGTAAAACATGAAGTTCCGAACATTTCTTAAATTGTAACTTTCCCTTAAAGTCGTCGACTTCTTAGTTCGATAATTTAGATAATTTAGTTTTAGTGCAATTCTTTTATTCCGAGTTTAAACCA
This sequence comes from Costus lasius, assembly GCA_027563935.2. Classification (NCBI taxonomy): domain Eukaryota; kingdom Viridiplantae; phylum Streptophyta; class Magnoliopsida; order Zingiberales; family Costaceae; genus Costus; species Costus lasius. The sequence continues at coordinate 98,514,716 of CM050454.1, forward strand.
TCTAGCTTTCAATGATGCTAAAGGTCGGTACTTAACACCTGCTCCCTGTGGGAATGATATTATTTACTATTTCGATAGACCGTGCACTTGCGGAGCCTATCACCTACGCACGCACACGCCAACGATGCCCGAACCCGGATCCTTCGTCGGCTCATCTCTCCCGTCGTCGGGAAGGAGATGACGCGCCGTCTTCTTCTTCGGCCGACCAGCTCGCCGGCTTCTCTCTGCGCACCGGCAAGGTCGCGGGATCCTCTGCGCCTCTGATACCTTTGTGAGGCCCCAGCCCAGTATCAAAGTCAAAATCAGGTCAACGCTGCTCAACGTCAGCCCATTTATTTTCTTCGTCATCATCTGCGCGCCGCCGTGTCGTTCCGTCCGCTCGCCGCCGAGCTTCGCGACCACCGTCGCCGGACCGGAAGACCACCGGCAGGGAAGGGCCGCTCAGCCTCATCAGCGTCCACCTGACGCCGGCATCCGATGAAGCTCCGCCACCCTCTCATCCACGACTCCATCCGCCCTCGTCGTCCCAGCAGCTGCCGCCGGAACCTCCATCGGTGGAGCCGCCGCCAGAGGGGGAGGAGGGAGAGGTGGACCGCCGTCCGCCGAGGAGCCTCCTTGCTGCCCGCCCGAGCGCCTTCGCTCCAAGGGCTCTCCGAGAGTGGGGGAGAACCGAGAAAGAGATCGCAGCTCCTCTCCGTCTCCTTTTGAGCAGCTCCAGCCGCAGACAACGTCGCCATCCGACGCGACGCCTGCTGGGAAGGATGCCGCCCCACGCGGCCATCATCATCGCACCGGATCCGCGCCGGATCCTGCCTCGGGACGGTGAAGCCGTCGCTTCATCCATCGCGCCTCCGCGCGTCTTCCGAGCTCGTGGATCGTGGGCCTCGCCGAGCCCACTCGCCGTGTCCAGCCCGGCCCGGGACCCATCTGGTCCGCGGGCGTGACACAAGGTCTAGGGCGAGACAGATGGCTTCAGTGGCTGCGTTAGAGGACGCGATCGGGGGCAGAATCACGCGGAGGTGTGATTGGAGGGAGCTAAAGATGGAAGGCCTTCCCCTCCTTCCAGATCCGGCAATGCCCTCTCCCTACTTAAGAAGCTAGGCGAGTGACGAAGGGAGGTGGGGTGGAGAGGAGCAGGCGGCTCCCCCTGGCAAGACCTCGGCGACGCAGCAGTCGAGCGTAGCTTCCTTCTAGCCCCGTCCGCGAGGGAAAAGAGAGGGGGAGGCGGGACAGGAGCCGGCGGCGTGCTTCTCCGCCTCCCCCAACGATGACAACGAGCATTGAGCGAACTGTAGTCGACGGCGAGCGGCCGTCGACGTGAAGGAGTGAAATTGGGAGAGCTGTAAGAATTTAGGTAGGTTGATTAATGAACGAAAATTTTCTTTATCCCGCTGTCTTCTCCTGCTCTAGCAAGCCTTGTTTCTTCTGGCAACGTTCTCTCTCCTGTTCCTGTGTTCTTCACCATCTCCGGCCATGTGAACGTTTCCGCAACGAAGGCTAAGGTTTAGACGGGCAATCCGAGCCTCGTTCGAAACGAGGCAGTCAATACCCGGTCACAATCAATGTCCGATAGCCGAATTCGATTTCGACGTGATGCGATTTCGATTATGGCGCACAATTCCATGCCTTGAAGCTGACGTGGATGGCTGGGATTAAATGGGGCGTGACACTAGGCAAGAAGGGGCACTAGGGATGGCAATGGGGCTGGTCGGGGACGGGTTTTGCCATCCCTGACCTGACTTTGATTTTTTAAAACCCATCTCTGACCCCCGACCCTAACCCGGGTTTAAAAATCCCAACTCCATTCCCGACCTTCCGGGGAAACCCGACTCAACCTTCCTAAAGAACAAGTATATGCTGTAATTTTAAAAAATATATATTTAAAATAAATTTTCATCACATATTCACAAAAACATTCCACAACAACCCTATATAAATTACTTAATAGATATTTAGTTTATGTGGGTAAATATATAATTTTAATGATCAGGGCGGGTTCAGGTTCTAGTTTGAGGTGGGTACCTAAATCCCCATACCCGATCTTACATAATCAAGTTTTACCAAAACCCGACCCGAGACTCAATGAACTCTGAGTTTTTTTTATTGACTTTGGGTTGGTGGGCTTTATTGCCATCCCTAAGGGGAGGAGGGGAAGGGTCATCAAAACACATCTTGTTCCTTTTTATTTGATGATTTGATTGGCAGAAAAGATGGAGCTGCATTTACTTGATTGTCATCAAAACACATATCTTTGTCAATTGATCATTCAGAAATTGACCCATTTAGTACAATTGGCGAGGTTATGTCCTCGGATCGTCGGTTGAACTAATTAGTAGTTGATTTATAGCGTTCTTTTTTTTCTAAAAAAATGATTTTATCTAATCTCCAAAAAGATATAACGTGTCTCACTAGTATGGTCCAGGTATGAAAATGAAACTCTGTCCAACGCTATTGATGTCTTCAATTTGGTTGCGCCTTATAGTCTTTGCTCCATGCCCAGCATTTCTCTCCCAAACAAACTTCCTACTTAGAGACAAAGACAATATTTAATAAGATGAAATTGCAGTAGGTTTGACCTTAAGTTTCCTTTAAATATATCCTTTTCATCCTATGACTTCTGATTCGACGGGATTGTTCCCTTTAAATACATCCTTTTAATCCTATGACTTCCATAAGCTCATCTCCTTCCATATGAGATGGGCTTCTCAACGACCCCTAAATTAGTGAACCACGCATTTGTCTTAAAGCTACCTTAAAAGGCGACAATTGTCATAAGCCTATTAAGAGATTCTAGTATTCTTCTCCAAGTTGTTAAAAGGATTATTTTCATGATTCATACCAGCTATATTATTTGATTGGACTGTTCAAAGGCTTTCATCTACAGTTACCTTTTCTTTTCAATTTTTTTGGTGATGTGATGGGAAGAACCAGAATCCTTTTCCCTTCCTCTTTTTAGATATTTGGTTATTATGAGAGACACAATAGGACTATATGGTTAGATTTAAAATATCAAACTGCACCAAGCATGCGTTTGTTAGAAACTTGCATCAAAATACTAGGATATATTTGGCGCAGCTTTTTAGTTATTTTTACAAATCAAAAAAATTGATTTTTAAAAGCCAGAGTGTTTGGTTGTCAGCCAAACTCAAAATCAACTACTTTCTTAGGAAGTTATTGTCCTCCTGCTTATGGCTAGCCAAAGCTCCTAGTTGATCAAAAAATTGAATTTATCAAATACCTTAAAACTTTTCCAATCAGCTCATTTTCAACCGGCACTTTTTTAATTAGCAAAAGCTAAAAATTTCAGCTATGCCGACCCTTAATCCTAGCTTAATCGTCACATCTCATGAGTATTTTTTGCAAACAAATATACATCTGTCGACAGTCCCTAAGTTCAAATTCGTTCAATTTGCTGACTCTAACTGATAAAAGTTTCATAAGAATAATTAATTGGTTGATTTAATCAAATTAAATGTAGAGCCGGCCCTTCCCATTTTAATAATAACGGTGACAAGCGGAATGGTAGATTCACTAATAACCAACTACTGCTACGAGCCTTAGAATTTGACCAAACCCTCGAGTTAAAATCACATTCATGAATCATAATACGCATTAATTCCTTATGTTCCTCCATGACAAGCCTGATTTCTACCTCGTTAATTGTGTGTGGCTTATCCAATTGAAATCTCATATTCCATTGCCATGTCAAGCATCTTGCTTCTTTCCTCAACTTGCTTTCCATTCCACAACCTTAGAGACTTGAGACTTGTTTGATTGTGACTTTAGCCAGACACTTTCCGTTTCATGTGGACATATCAGATATTCTTTGACTTGGCTTGATTATCAAACACGAGTGCTGCTCGTATTGTGTACCAACACGTGGATGTATTCAATACATTCATGTATCTATTTGACCATAACTTGGACTAGTTCGTATTGGATGGCACGTCTGGTACTAATGGAACCTTAAAATATGCTTTAAGATCAATTGAGAGCTTTGCAGAGGTTAGATCATATGGAATGCGATATTCATGCCTCCTTTTTCCCTAGATATTTGAGATGAGTTGATCCTTATAAATTCAAGATGTTGGCAATGGATTCATAATAGCACTCGGGGCTTGATTATGTGCCTTCTAGGCACGAATGATTCTCTATGACACTTTGATGTCATCATGTTCCTATCCTTTTGGCTTTCCGCGGGGCTGTTGCACAATGATGCTTCTCTCAACTCAACTAGCAGAAGCGTTATAGAAATATTTGAGTAATTGACCTAGAACTTTGAGAATGGCTCTATCTACACCAAAGTGGTAAAGAGGAGTGCACTAAAGCAAGAGGATGCTAAATCCTTGGTGCACTATTTGACTCAATTCACTTGAAAAACTTATATGTGGAAGATGCCCACGAGTCCTCGAGGTGCAGTAAGGCTTGGAAAATTAATCTTTGTTGTGGAAGACACTATCTAAGTGATCTGATCTACCCAAATCTAGATGCAACGTTTTGCAGCCCAACTTGGAAGTCTCTGCCTCAAAGGAATCACTATAATTTGGGTTTACTATCTTGTCAAATTGACAGACTTAGATAACGAACATTGCTGGAAATGAAATTAAGAAAACTCAAAGCATGTCTGAGTGAAGCAATAAAGAGAAATTCAAGTGTAATAAAATATATTAAGTCTTTGCCAGGGGCTAGAGTCGACCATGAGTGCACAGTCATAATCTTCAACATTATTTACTTCATAATGGGTATGTCGCCTTAGGTTCCTCTTCATAAGAGATTTTGAAAGCATGGCTAAAGTGACAAAAGCACTAACAACTAGCTGATGAGATAGTACAAGATCATGTATTACCTCAGTTGAGAGGCGGCTAGGGTTTAGGAAAACTTTGGGATACCAATTGAGAGGTTGAGAGGCGGCTAGGATTTAGAACAACTCTCGGATACCAAGTTAGAGCAGAGAAAAAGATATAGAGGAGAGAAGAGATCGTAAGTTTTAAAGGGTTCAATTACATAATAAAAACAACGTATATTAAGGTATTGAGTTAAAAAATAATTATATTTTAATTATTACTCACTATATATATATATATAATACTATTTCTAATATTACTAATTTTAACCAATACCAATTCTAGTTATTACTGATTCTAACAAAGTCTTACCCATATCAAAACCTCCGTGTGGAAAACTAACAGGTCTAGATCTGTGTGCCCTTTACCCACAGGGTGCAAGAGCTACTTATCTGAGTAGCTAACTCTACTGAAATTCTCTAGTTAGTCATGACAAGTGTTATAACCTAAGATTATTTTTTTCTATTATTAATTTAAATTTTAAACTTTAGAAAATTCAGATTTTATATTTTAGATTTTATTATGATTAATGGTTCGCCGAACTGCTGAGCTGAGTTTTCGATTTGATTTTAAATCGCGCTCATTTTATTTATTTCGTATTTAAGATGATTTCGGAGGATGAGTTGCATTGTCGTCTTCCCCGATTTTTACGGCAATTGAGTCGCTGCCGCCCTTTTGCTATTTTGGGACGCGTCTCGCGTTTATATTAGAGGGCTTCTGCCCGTATAGTGGAGAAACGAACCCTAGAGCAGCTTCAAGCTGAAATGCGCCGTCAAGAGGGAAATATAGCGCTCAAACCAGTTGCCGGAGTTCGAGCAGCGCCGCCTCGTGTTCCAGTCTTCCACCGCCTCCATCGACACGATTTCTCTGTTATGGGCTACGATACAGCTTCGTAGCAAGGTATGCGTGCTTCCCAGTTGTTTTGGTAAAGTTCCGGTGGGTTTTGGTGTAAGTTTTGTGTATCGACGGTAAAGTCCTAGTCTTCCAGCATCTCCGTCGACACGATTTCTCTAACAAGCCAAAGGAACTCTATTTTGTGTGTTAACATGAGCACCTTTACCTCATCTGTTAACCTGTGCGTTCTCCTTGCTCAGTTGACTTAGAATTATTCCCAACAAAAAACTTAAGTTAACTCTTTGCTTCAGTTAGACTCTAACCACTAAATTTGATCCTCATCAACTGAACTCGAACACAAACGTCCCTCTTATCTCCCTATGATTTAATAATAGTAGTTTAGTTTTTTTCTCAATACTTTATTAGAGTATTAGTAGATTATTTGTATTTATTTGACCTTAATATTTCTTTATCTATGCAGGAAGATCTTTGGCAAGCAGCTTTTCCAGTTGGAACTGAGGTTTGTTTACTCATATAATTCAATCATATGAAGATGAATGCTAATTTCTTCTAAAGGATTATTTTTTTAGTGTCTTCTATTTTGCAATGTTGGTGAAACTTTCGGCTCATTTTCTATAACAGCGGGATAACATGGACAAAATTCGTGACATTAATTGGTGCTTTTCAAACTTAGAGGTGTGTAATTGTCCTTTCTCTTTTCTCAATGGAAGATAGGGTTTTGGTGATCCGTATTCCATCTGTTGTGTATAGAATGCCTTTGATGAAGGAGGGGAGCTTCATGGGAAGAATGCCTATATGTTTGGCAGCACAGAGGGTAAGTTTGTGGCTACCTCAGGTGAAAATTTATTACATTGCTTTGATTAGAAAGGATGCTAAAAGTTGTACTTACAGATCTCTTATTTCCATTTTTATCTAACAAAATTCTATTCGATCTTCAGATCTTCAGTCGTTAAAAGCTGACGAAGATGAGGATGATACTGTTATTGATATAATATTTCCTCCAGAACCTCTAGTAAGCTGATGCTATCGCTTTCTTGTTTTGTTTGAACAGATTATGGACTCCTTATACCTTTAGTTTTAAACATTCTCAGTAAATTTTTAAACATTACTTTGTAGTTTCATAATTATTTCTTGTTGGCAACCTTGCTCTAGTAGCTATTGGAAATTAACTATTTCTAATAGGCCCATCGATAACATTTTTATCAGAAATTAACTACGACTTCCCGCAGTCAGGTGGATAAATACATCTAGATGTACTAGAGGTGCTACACTTTAGATGGGAATGAGCAAAGTCAGTTAAACTTGGGATGGGTTTGTCTTGAGATTTGGAGGGAAAAGCTTACTTATCTGACCCTTAGGCAATCCTTTTATTCTTGATCTGATGTCATTTAAATTGATTAGCTGGCCTGCCTTATAGGATCTGAAAAAACCAATGTATAAGATTGTCTGGTGGTGATTCCTCATAATTTTGTTTCAATGACTATTATCATTTTGAGAGCATGGATCGATTTGCAAGTAGGCAAATTTTCACACAAATTTCAACAAAAAAGCTTCTCCTGTTATATAAACGGAAGACATCATAGGAAATATAGATAATTTTCTTTCGTTGTTGATTTTCGCTGCATCAAATCTGCTCAGCATTCTTGTTGATTGATAATTTCTATTTCACAGGTTGTCTGTGATTATGACTGGCTAGTGGATGAAGTTGAGGTACAAATGACTGGTTATTCTATAAAATAGATATATTTGTTCTCGATGTGCTTACTTTTTTTTATACCTGAGACTTATAAAAGCATAGCACGCAAAAAGAAGGATATAAAACTTAACAGTTGATAAAGTTTGATATTTGCCTTCACACAACTAAGACTTATTACATGCTAACGACTATCCACTAACTTATGACTTGGTAAACTCTACTCAACTACTCATGAGCTACTACTAATACTTATTACATCATCTGATATAACTTTTTTGTTTCGTTGGATTTTGTGCCAAATATGAAGTTTACAGACTAGTATAATGATTTCACTTCCAGGAGTTCACAGACATTCTTGTTAAGGGGGAGTTATTACCAGAAGATAAGAAAGATGAGTTCAAGGTAGGTTGGAAATAACAAGTAGCACTTTTTTCCTACAAAAAAAAAATCATGGGATTGAATATTTCTGAACTAGCTATAGTTAAACTGTATTTTTTTCCACTTAATTTTAAAACCTTAACTGTATAGTTGAGTTCAAATAGCCTTAACTAAGTCGTTGCCTTTAACTGCACAGGCCTATGTGAAGGAACAGGTAGAGGTGGCCAACGGGCCGGCCGGCCCGGCCCGTTGACCAAGTCAACGGGCCGCGGGCGGCTCGTGGCACGGCTCGGGCCGTGCTGGGCCGGAGGTTCGCGGCCCGCGGGCCGTGCCAGGCCCTACCCGTAGGCGTGCCGTGCTTGGCACGGCACGAACCCGTGCCAGGCACGGCACGCGGGCCGGCACGGGCACGGCACGAAAGTTTTGGGCGGCAACGTTCGAAAATTTGAATTGAGCATGCGTTTTTACCCAAATAGCCCTATAATGGTTTGAAAAAATTTAAAAGTTAGGGATATAATTGTCTTTATGTTATAAAATTACCATTTTAGCCCCTTTTAATAATTAAAAATAGGGGATAAATATGTAAATTTATACCCAATTCATCCCTATAAATTGACCCCCCAACCCTCTCATTTCTTCACACAAGTTTCCAATTAACTTTGGATTAATTTCTCATTCTCTCTTAATACTCTCTTAATCTCTTAGAAAAGAGATTAAGATTTCAAATCTCCCTCGGTCTAGTCATCAAGATTTCAAAGCTCCCTCGGTCTAGTCACGTGGAGAAGATCAAGTAAGTAGTAAATTAATTTACTTTTAGTCTTTTATAATGTAATTGTACTTAAATTTAAATTATTCTAATATAATTTTTTTTCATAATTATGTTTAAGTTAAGGTTGTTGAAGGCTGAAACCTCAACTTCTTAGTTCTTACTAAGCGATCTTCAAACACGTGATAAGGTAATTTTTTAATGTATAATTTATTATTAGTAAGTATTTAATCTTATTTTATAAATTTTTTGGCTAACTTTTAATATTATATGTAGAATTAATGGCAGGATTTAACAATACATGGGATTTTTTGCCATGGGAGCTTGAGGCAATACAGCAGGAGCTAATAGGGACTAGTACTACCCCCGTTCTTCCACCCGATCAAGATGCCAACCCTCCGCCTTACGACCCAAATCAACAACAGCAAGATCATGTTGAATTGGAGCTTACTAACACTATGCAGGGAGAGGAGGGATGCAGTGCAAACCCTCACGAGTCTACTGTGTCGGGCTCAAGAAAACGCACGAGCGACGTTTGGAAGAGCTTCGATGTGGTGATGATTAACGGCGAAGAAAGAGCCAGCTGCAAAAAGTGCAAAAAAGTCTTGACTTGCAAATCATCGGGTGGAACTGGTAATTTGACTCGCCACATCAGAAGCCATCAAACTCAAATCGATCGTGCACAAGCTACTCTAAATCTTTCCTCTAGTTCTTTTGAAATTTTTAATTATTCTACTGAGGTTCTTAGAAAAGAATTAGCTAAATTTATTGTTTGGGATGAACAACCATTTTCTTTAGCAGAAAATTATAAATTTGAAAAATTTATACATAAATCACTACAACCTAAATATAAAAAAGCAAGTAGACAAACCATGCGTAGGGATGCTATAAAATTTTTTTCTGAATATAAAACTAATCTTTTACAAGCTTTAATTACATTAACTTCTTGTATTTCTTTAACATCTGATATTTGGACCAGTAATCATTCTGATCAGTCATACATGTGTATTACGGCACATTGGATAGATAGTGAATTTTTTATACAAAAAAGAATTATTGCATTTAAAATTTTTGAATATCCTCATACTGCAAATGCTATAGTCAGACAATTTCATAGCATTTTACATTCATATAATATAATTTATAAAATTTTTGCAATTAGTTTTGATAATGCAAGTAATAATGATAGTGCAATTGATAAATTAAAAAGATTGTTAAATCCAATATTTAATGGTGCTTTTTTTCATATACGATGTGCATGCCATATTCTAAACTTATGTGTTCAAGATGGAATAAGAGAAGTAGATGAACATGTAACTAAATTAAGAAATGCTGTTAGATTTGTTACTTCTTCTACTTCTAGAAATCAAGGTTTTAGACAAATATGTAAATCTTATGGTTTGTCATATAAAAAATTTAAACTTGATATTAAAACACGATGGAATTCTACTTATGATATGCTAACAACATGTTTTCCATTTAAAGATCCTCTTACATTATTTTATAATGAAAGAATGCCTGATGGAAATATTGAAGAAAATGATTGGGATAAAGCAAAGTTATTACATAATATTTTAGAAATTTTTTATAATGCTAGCACTCATTTATCTGGTGTTTATTATCCTACATCATGTTTAATTTTAGAACATTTAGTTTTAATTAGTGAAATGTTTTCTCAATATAGACATGATGAAAATGTTTTTCAAGTAATTTTTAAAATGGAAACAAAATTTAAAAAATATTAAAAAAAATATATCTCCTTTATATTGTTTAGCTTCAATTATGGATCCTAGATTAAAATTAGAAGGTGTTCATATTTTATTAGATGAATATTATAAAAATATGGAACTTGAAGGAGTAGATGAGAAAAAAAATGAAGTTTCTACCTTATTAGATGAAATGTATAATATTTATAATTTAAAATTTGGAAATACAATGAATCCAACATCCTCTCAAACTAATGTATCTACTAGTAGTAAAAATATTACAGGAAGAATACGCACAATTTTAAATAGAAAAGGAACATCAACAAGTCGATCTAGTAATTTTAATGAATTAACATTTTTTTTAGAAAATAATCATACATCTTTACTCACAGAAGAACAAATAGATAATTTTGATATTTTATCATGGTGGAGATCACAAGGAAAATCATATCCTGTGGTTTCTGCCATGGCACGTGATCTACTAACTCCTCCGGTGTCTACTGTAGCATCGGAGTCTTGTTTTAGTGCAGGCGGCAGGGTGCTGGACGAGAAGCGAAGCCGAATGAACGAAGAAAGCGTGGAAATGTGTATTTGTCTTAAAGATTGGCTAGATGCTGAAGATCGTCTTCAAGATAAAGGTGGTCATTCAACTTCATCGGATGATGATGAACAAAGTCTTGGAAGTGCAAGCGGAAGCAACAATGGATAAACGTTGTAATAAATAATTATAAAAAAGGTTGTAAAAGAGTTGTAAAAAGAGTTATAAAAAGAGAACTACGTAGACCTGATTCCTCCTTTGAGTGGGGTACGTAGGCAGCCTGTAATGGGTCCGGTCTAAAATATATAAAATTTTAACATTTTTTCAAAAATTTGTGCAATATACATTCTCAATTTCTCAAATTTTTTTATTTTTTCATATTTTATATTTTTATATATTTTAATTAAGTAATAATTTATTTATTAAATTAATTAAATTTTTTAAATTTGGCACGCGGGCCAAAGTCGGCCCGTGGGCCACAAAAGGGCCGGGCCAAACACGGCCCGCGTCCCTCACTGGGCCCGTTGGGCCGTATTCGGCCCGCGTGCCGACGTAAGCCCGCGGGCCGTGCCTGGCCCGCGTGCCGGATCCGGCCCGCGTGCCGGATCCGTGCTCACCCTCCGAGCCAACCGTGCCTGGGCCGGCACGGTTAATCGGGCCGCGGGCCGTGCCGGGCCCAGCCAATTTCATGCCGTGCCAGGCACGGCCCGTTTGGAGCCGAGCCGAGGCGGGCCCGGGCCCGGGCCGGCCCGGGCCGGGCGGGCCGGCACGGCCCATGGCCACCTCTAGGAACAGGTTAGAGCAAAGCGAAAAAAAGTATTGCGGCAGGTATACAACTATACATACCATAAAAATGTCCTTTTTTTTTTTTTCTTTGTTCTGTTTTTATAACATGTCTGTCATGATTTGATATCCTGGGTCTTCTTTATCTGAAGGCGAAGGAAGCCAGAAAAAAAGTTATTGAAGACATGGATCCAGAGACTAGAGCTGCTATGGAGAATATGAAGTTTCATGAGTTTTGCCCAGTTCAGACACCAGATATGCCAGATATTAGCAAAGTAAAGGTATCTATCTTTTTATATTGCACACTCTCATTCCTTACCATTCTGTTTAATTTTTTGGCCTTCTTTTAGTTATGTCTTAATAATATAATTGTAAATTTTATTCATGATGCATATTTGGTGAAGACTCTACAATGATCTCTCTAAGTTAAATATCTTCCTCCATAATGTCCAAAGTTGGCATCTTTCACTGCAGTTGAGAGACTAGATAGCTTCTTTGTCAATCGGATTTCTTCAGCTTGCGCGCTGAAGAAAGAGGAAGATGATGTACGTTCCAGTTCTGATTGTTGCAACTAGCAACTCACGTGCAATATGAAGGAACCCCTAATCATAAGGGGGCAAAACCCTAAGCATGGCGCTAATGTAAAATATGCAAGCGGAAGCAAGGGTTCAAGATCATTTGCATGCCATATGTTCAACTATAATCGATTGAATAGATTGAGATGAAAAATCATACCAACGCCATATGCTTGGAAGTCGGCTTGGATAAAGAGAACAAAGTAGATCTCCTCCACAAGTTCACACACAAGATGAAGATGCTTACTCCTTGCGGTCTCTTGTGCTAGCAAGACACCCAAACCTTCAAGTGTCGAATGGAAGGGGATGATGAACCTCTTGGCCGAGTGCTCCTCTTGCTCAACCTCTCCTTCTCTTCGTCAATCACCACACAACCAAAGTCGAATGCGTTGAAGAGAAGAGAGCAAACGCATATGCGTTTTTGGCATTGAAGTGAGTGAAACCGGCCCTTGATGACTTTCCATAAATGGAAGCTCATCAAGTCCATGCGCTCAATTCAACCCAAACGCATTTTAGGATTGAACCATGCGTTCACCATTGTGAACCGGTTCAAGCCAAAATGTCAAATCGGCTTTGGTTCAACAAACCAAACCGAAATAGCTCTAGCCACTTGGTCTAGACCAAATTGAACCCCCAAGGCTCATGATCTAACCATTCATCATCTGATGCCCTTGATCTCTCCGATCTAGCATCACCTCTCTCGATCGAAGCTTACCGATCTCAAGTCCTAATCAATCAAACATGATCAGACCAGATCTCACTTACAATCAGAGATTAAATCCCTTTAATCTGAACTCAAAGAATCCAGTCCATACGATCTGACTCAAGTAAGCCATATCACCAAATTGTGCGACCCTGAGGGTTTCCTCTAAATGTCGGTAACGATAACTTACGTTATCACGATCAGTGAGGGGTATCTAGCAACACATCACTGTCTCCCGATATAAAGGAAAGAGTCTTCCAAGACTACTCCCAAACCATAGCACAAGTGTGACTCAATTCACAAGGCATACATGTGTCCTTTGCCACTGGATGTTCTTATTGGACAAGCGGGTCAAGCTTGTAACTCCAATACGATGAGCATGATTAGATCAGATGCACATAGTCATCTGGGTATGGCCATACACTATCTCAATCATCTCATATAGGGGGGCCCTTAGAACACCACACTCCTTAAACAAGGAGACGGCAATTCTATGTCTATCACTAGTGCCCTAACCTGATTCAAGCTCACCATCCAAAATAGTCTATAATCATTATATTTCAAATGATATTGAACTACCTCAAGACAATGACAATCATCATTTAGAAACACAAGTGATCTCAAGTCAGAGGACATGTGCCACTTGCTGCTTACAAGGATCATTCACATTGTGACAAGCAATGGAATATCCCAGTAGGGTCTGTCCAGTACATCCAATGTACCCATGAGTCTACATCTTATTCCATGCTCGAAGCATCCTATAAGATTAGCACTTATATTAGTCTCAATCATATCAAGGCTGTCTCATGTTCACCAAGATATCTCGACTAAGGACATATAGCCTGTCAGCCTAGCTGAACAGCTTTGAGACATTATTCAGAAGTACACTTATTACAGCAGACAAGGTAACAACCTGAATAACAACCATGCCTTTTATAAACATAAGAGTTTATTACATGATACTTATACAATCCCAAGGCCTCAAACATTAGCCTTAAGGGCATACCCCAACAATCTCCCACTTGCACTTAATCTAATGGTTGAGAAATCTCAAACCCATATTATTACAGTGCTTCTCATGCTTCTGCTGCGCCAGAGGCTTGGTAAGCGGGTCTGCCAGATTGTCATCTGTATGAACCTTGCATATTTTGATCTCGCCACGATCAATGATCTCCCGGATCAAGTGAAACCGTCTCTGTATGTGCTTGGACTTCTGGTGCGACCGTGGTTCCTTTGCTTGTGCTATAGCTCCAGTGTTATCACAGAAGATAACCAAAGGATCTGCACTCGAAGGAACGACACCAAGTTCTCTCACGAACTTACGAATCCACACTGCCTCCTTGGATGCTTCCGAGGCTGCAACATACTCGGCTTCTGTTGTGGAATCAGCAACAGTTGACTGTTTGAAGCTCTTCCACACCACTGCTCCACCATTCAAGCTAAAAACATAGCCTGATTGCGATCGGAAATCATCCTGGTCCGACTGGAACGAAGCATCAGTATATCCCTCTATACTGAGTTCTTCCTGACCACCATATATCAAGAACATATCTTTGGTCCTCCGCAGATATTTCAAGATGTTCTTGACCGCAATCCAGTGCGCCAATCCTGGATTACTTTGGAATCGACTGGTCACGCTTAACCCGTAAGCGACGTCTGGGCGAGTACACAGCATCGCATACATAATGGACCCAATAGCCGAAGCATAAGGCGTATTGTCCATTTCATCTTTCTCAGTCTGTGTTTGTGGACACTGACTCTTTGAAAGATTCAGACCATGTCTGACTGGAAGATATCCACGTTTAGAATTCTCTAAATGGAATCTCTCCAGGACTTTATCAATGTAAGTACTCTGGCACAGCCCGAGAAGCCTCTTAGATCTATCCCGGTAGATCTTGACACCTAATACATAGGCTGCTTCTCCTAGATCTTTCATCTGGAAACATTTTCCTAACCATGCCTTAACAGCATGCAGTTCAGGAATATCATTTCCAATGATTAAGATATCATCGACGTAGAGGATTAGGAATGTAATCACGCTCCCACTAAACCTCTTATATACACACGGGTCATCTTCGTTCTTGATGAAACCAAACTCAGAGATTGATTCATCAAAACGAATATTCCAGCTTCTTGATGCTTGTTTAAGTCCATAAATGGACTTCTTTAACTTGCATATTTTATGACGATCTGCTGGATTAGTGAAACCTTCCGGTTGTGTCATATACACATCCTCATCCAGATTTCCATTAAGGAAAGCTGTCTTCACATCCATTTGCCAGATCTCATAGTCGTAATATGCTGCTATCGCGAAAAGAATCCGAATAGACTTAAACATGGCTACAGGAGAGAAAGTTTCATCATAATCTATCCCGTAGATTTGTTTGAAACCCTTCGCAACTAGCCTGCCTTTATAGGTAACCACGTTACCATCCATGTCAATCTTCTTCTTGAAGATCCATTTACAGCCTATAGGGATTACTCCCGGAGGCGGATCAACCAAATCCCAGACTTGGTTATCTGACATGGAGTCCATCTCGGCTCGCATAGCTTCAAGCCATCTAGCTGACTCCGGTCCACTGACCGCATCCGCATAAGTTAGGGGTTCATCATTATCAATGATGTAGACTCCGTCATAGCGCTCAGGCTGTCGACGGATCCTACCCGATCTTCGCGGTTCCCGTGATATCTGAGCCTCAGGTTGTTCAGTAACCTGATCTACCAGCTCAGGCACATCCAACTCTGCTTGACTACTTTGTCCTTCCTCTGAATTCTCATCCAGCTTTATTTCTCTCCCACTGGCCTCTTGCAGAAGAAACTCCTTCTCAAGAAATATGGCCGTCCGAGCAACAAAAACCTTGTTCTCTTTGGGATCGTAGAAATAATAACCCTTAGTTTCCTTAGGGTAACCGACAAAGATACATTTCTCAGATCTGCTCTCCAGTTTCCCAGAGGCGAGCTTTTTGACATAAGCCTCGCAACCCCAGATCCTGATAAATGTCAAGCTAGGCTGTTTTCCATACCATAACTCATATGGCGTCTTTAAAACTGCCTTGGATGGCACTCGGTTTAGTACCTTTGCAGCTGTTTCCAGTGCAAAACCCCAAAAGGAATATGGAAGAGTGGCCTGACTCATCATAGAACGAACCATGTCTAGTAACGTTCTATTTCTCCTCTCGGACACACCATTCCATTGCGGTGTTCCTGGCGGAGTGAGCTGTGAGATAATCCCACACTCCTTCAGATAGTCAGTAAATGGATGACTCAGGTATTCACCACCTCGATCAGAACGAAGTGCCTTGATATTTCGGCCTAGCTGATTTTGTACTTCATTTTTGAACTCTTTGAACTTGTCAAAAGATTCACTTTTATGTCTCATTAAATAGACATACCCATACCTACTGAAATCATCAGTAAAGGTAATGAAGTACTGATAGCCACCTCTGGCATGTTTACTAAAAGGCCCACACACATCACTGTGTATAAGGTCAAGTAAACCCGAAGCCCTTTGACCTTTGTGAGGAAAAGGAGACTTCGTCATTTTACCCATCAAACAAGCTTTGCATGTATCAATCTCCTCATAGGAGAATGATCCCAGCAGTCCATGTTCATGCAACCGCTTAATGCGCTTCTCGTTTATATGGCCTAAACGACTATGCCATAACAAGGTGCTGTCATCAGCATACTTGGCTTTCTTATTATCAATGTTTTGTATAGAATTTTCCATGTCCAACATGTATAACCCATTGTTAATTGAACCAGTTGCATACACAATATTATCATGAGATAAAACACACTTTGAAATATTGCATTCAAAGGCAAATCCTTTCCTGACAAGAGCAGGAATAGAGATAATATTCTTGGTAATACTCGGTACAAAATAACAATTGTTTAATTCTAATACAACGCCAGATGGTAAAGAAATGAAATAGTCTCCTACAGCAACAGCAGCAACCCGTGCCCCGTTTCCAACTCGTAGGTCTACCTCATGCTGTCCCACCTGCCTTCTTCTCTTGAGTTCCTGCACATTTGAACAAATGTGAACTCCACATGCAGTGTCCAACACCCATGATATAGTAGAAGAAGATAACATGACCTCAGTCACATATATACCTGAGCCAGAAGCGATGCTTCCCCTCTTATCTCCTTGGAGCGCTTTACAGTCCTTTTTCCAGTGACCCAGCTGGCCACAGTGGAAACACCTGTTGTCCTTCGACCGCTTCACCTTCTGTTTCAGGGCCTTGCTGTAATTCTTGACAGGGGCCTTGCCCTTCTTCCCCTTCTTCTTGTTCCTAGAAGGAACCATCAAGACAGAGGTTGAAGGCTTACCCTTCAGAGTTTCCTCAGTGGTCAAGAGCATATTCAGCAGCTCTGCCGGCGTACAATCGATCTTGTTCATATTAAAGTTAATAATGAACGCATCGAAAGAGGGCGGAAGAGACTGCAGAATAATGTCCACAGCAAGCTCCTGGTTGATGGTATGCCCCAGTTTCTCCAGAGCCTCCTTGTGCCCAATCATCTTGAGCACGTGAGCTCCCACTGGGCTCCCCTCAGCCAGTTTGCTCTGAAAGAAGAGCTTCGTCAGATTATAGCGCTCAGTCCTCGCCTGTGCAGCATACAGCATCTTGAGGTTCGCTATAATTTCTATAGCCGACATATCCTCATGCTGACGCTGCAGCGGTGGCGTCATAGACGCTAGCATCAGGCAAGCGACATCAATGCTATCATTGACGTGCTTTTCGTAGGCATCCCGAACCGCCCTTGCGGCGTTCGGAGCGGGCTGCGGCGGTATCGCCGTCTCGAGGACATACAGTTTCCTCTCTGCCTTAAGAACAATCTTAAGGTGTCCGAACCAGTCAGAGAAGTTCGGCCCAGCAAACTTCTCCCTTTCCAGTAGGGATCGCACATTGAAGCTCATGGTGTTCGTTGCTGCAGGAATCTACAACAAGCAAGAACAGCAAGGTCAGTATCAATGTTTCAGAATCAATCCAGGACTTAAGAAAGATTCTTTTCTCACTATTTTGTCTGACTGAAAAATCCAGTAAACAGTCCGAAAGAGTAAACACTCTTTTAGTGAGATGGGATCCAGATTTCATACTTGGTCTCCGCGTCCCGCTCAGGCGAGATAAGATGCACAGAGATGACAAGCACTAGTTTCTGGTAGGCTGTCCCAGCCAATCGCCAACCCGTGCGATTCCCCTTCATCTTGGCAATCCAGCAGACTGTGCCAACTGAGTTGGTACAACACAGTCTCTGATCCCAGAGATGGCTGCCTCCATGTGCTACCATATGCGCCACATATGTAGTCTACATGGTCAAGCTGACCTGACCTACTCCCTGGACCACCACGTGCTATGCTGAGCAACGAGAGGGGATAAATCCCAACTCTGTAACACGCAGGTGAAATCCAGCACCGTCTGAAGATAGATGGACGTGCCCACTGAGTGGGTTCAACACGGCTCCAACGATAGTCAGAAAGGTGAGGTTTCGCGTCAGAAGGCTTACGAGCTTGATATGTTAGCGTTGGATTTTAACGGTCTTTTATCTTCTTACTATCAGGCATGTCCTATGGCTATAGCAGAAGATAAACATAAATATGCAATTCTAATTATTAGCAATAAGTAGAAAGCATGATCTTATGTGGTAAAAGCCCATGAACCCTAGTAAGACCTTAATATTACTTAAGTCTTCACTTGAGCTTCATTGCATCTCATCTGGTCCAACTCAGTGCCCTAGCGCCAAGAGCACCTCAGGTGCACCACCAGGTGAATGCCCCTCTTGGATGTGTGCCTTTGTTCTTGTCTAATCAAAGTACATTTGATCTATCTAGACAAGGTTGACTCGCAGGTCAACAACATATTATAAATTAAGTACAATGTGATTCGCAGATCACAAATTAATTTACAATTTTTTTAAGTCCAGGCACGCAGGCCCCAGCACAGCACACAATTGGGCAACCCACACAAGACTAAATAAACAAGCATATGGTTCAATCAACATGTGATCCAATCATCTTGAAATTAATTTTGAAAACCCTATGGCATCAATTTTAATTTCCTTATGAGCCCTACAACCTTACAATGGTCCATTGATGGGGATCCACTCATCCATCTAGTTAGATCCTTTGCCCTTGCATGCACCGAGTCCTAACTGACCCGAGTTGACCTAATGGTCAACCATGCATGCGCCAAGGGCTGAACTACCCCCATGAGTTTTGGCAAGCGGGTGTGACCCCGGGCCTAACTCAAGTGTGTTCAGTAGTGTCTCAACCAGACCTCGCTACACGCCCTAGATGCAGTCAACCTATACCCACCTTGTGCTTGCGCATAGGTGCTATCAGGTTAACCCATCTGAGCTGTCAGATGGTCTGATCAGACTTGGATCTAACCTAGTGGTGACTTCAACCCCATCAACCCATCTAAGGGTTTAATGTAGTGGCACCTTAGATCTAATCAAGCGCGCAAGATGTAAGTTTTAGAAAAACCTTAGAACATGCGCAATCATACAAACAAACAACATGCTTGCATATAACCCTTAGATCTAAGGGGGTCCCCTTCAAGGGGGAGCGCAAACTTTAGGGGGTCCCCTTCAAGGGGGAGCGCATACTTCATGTAAGCAAAGCATGATACAAGCGCACCTTCATGTAAGCAAAGCATGATACAAGCGCAACTTCATGTAAGCAAAGCATGCCTCAAGTAAAAGTAAGCGCAACATGAGGATCACATCAGCAAACATAATAGCATGCATAGAGCCTAGCTCTGATACCAATTGAAGGAACCCCTAATCATAAGGGGGCAAAACCCTAAGCATGGCGCTAATGTAAAATATGCAAGCGGAAGCAAGGGTTCAAGATCATTTGCATGCCATATGTTCAACTATAATCGATTGAATAGATTGAGATGAAAAATCATACCAACGCCATATGCTTGGAAGTCGGCTTGGATAAAGAGAACAAAGTAGATCTCCTCCACAAGTTCACACACAAGATGAAGATGCTTACTCCTTGCGGTCTCTTGTGCTAGCAAGACACCCAAACCTTCAAGTGTCGAATGGAAGGGGATGATGAACCTCTTGGCCGAGTGCTCCTCTTGCTCAACCTCTCCTTCTCTTCGTCAATCACCACACAACCAAAGTCGAATGCGTTGAAGAGAAGAGAGCAAACGCATATGCGTTTTTGGCATTGAAGTGAGTGAAACCGGCCCTTGATGACTTTCCATAAATGGAAGCTCATCAAGTCCATGCGCTCAATTCAACCCAAACGCATTTTAGGATTGAACCATGCGTTCACCATTGTGAACCGGTTCAAGCCAAAATGTCAAATCGGCTTTGGTTCAACAAACCAAACCGAAATAGCTCTAGCCACTTGGTCTAGACCAAATTGAACCCCCAAGGCTCATGATCTAACCATTCATCATCTGATGCCCTTGATCTCTCCGATCTAGCATCACCTCTCTCGATCGAAGCTTACCGATCTCAAGTCCTAATCAATCAAACATGATCAGACCAGATCTCACTTACAATCAGAGATTAAATCCCTTTAATCTGAACTCAAAGAATCCAGTCCATACGATCTGACTCAAGTAAGCCATATCACCAAATTGTGCGACCCTGAGGGTTTCCTCTAAATGTCGGTAACGATAACTTACGTTATCACGATCAGTGAGGGGTATCTAGCAACACATCACTGTCTCCCGATATAAAGGAAAGAGTCTTCCAAGACTACTCCCAAACCATAGCACAAGTGTGACTCAATTCACAAGGCATACATGTGTCCTTTGCCACTGGATGTTCTTATTGGACAAGCGGGTCAAGCTTGTAACTCCAATACGATGAGCATGATTAGATCAGATGCACATAGTCATCTGGGTATGGCCATACACTATCTCAATCATCTCATATAGGGGGGCCCTTAGAACACCACACTCCTTAAACAAGGAGACGGCAATCCTATGTCTATCACTAGTGCCCTAACCTGATTCAAGCTCACCATCCAAAATAGTCTATAATCATTATATTTCAAATGATATTGAACTACCTCAAGACAATGACAATCATCATTTAGAAACACAAGTGATCTCAAGTCAGAGGACATGTGCCACTTGCTGCTTACAAGGATCATTCACATTGTGACAAGCAATGGAATATCCCAGTAGGGTCTGTCCAGTACATCCAATGTACCCATGAGTCTACATCTTATTCCATGCTCGAAGCATCCTATAAGATTAGCACTTATATTAGTCTCAATCATATCAAGGCTGTCTCATGTTCACCAAGATATCTCGACTAAGGACATATAGCCTGTCAGCCTAGCTGAACAGCTTTGAGACATTATTCAGAAGTACACTTATTACAGCAGACAAGGTAACAACCTGAATAACAACCATGCCTTTTATAAACATAAGAGTTTATTACATGATACTTATACAATCCCAAGGCCTCAAACATTAGCCTTAAGGGCATACCCCAACAATCTCCCACTTGCACTTAATCTAATGGTTGAGAAATCTCAAACCCATATTATTACAGTGCTTCTCATGCTTCTGCTGCGCCAGAGGCTTGGTAAGCGGGTCTGCCAGATTGTCATCTGTATGAACCTTGCATATTTTGATCTCGCCACGATCAATGATCTCCCGGATCAAGTGAAACCGTCTCTGTATGTGCTTGGACTTCTGGTGCGACCGTGGTTCCTTTGCTTGTGCTATAGCTCCAGTGTTATCACAGAAGATAACCAAAGGATCTGCACTCGAAGGAACGACACCAAGTTCTCTCACGAACTTACGAATCCACACTGCCTCCTTGGATGCTTCCGAGGCTGCAACATACTCGGCTTCTGTTGTGGAATCAGCAACAGTTGACTGTTTGAAGCTCTTCCACACCACTGCTCCACCATTCAAGCTAAAAACATAGCCTGATTGCGATCGGAAATCATCCTGGTCCGACTGGAACGAAGCATCAGTATATCCCTCTATACTGAGTTCTTCCTGACCACCATATATCAAGAACATATCTTTGGTCCTCCGCAGATATTTCAAGATGTTCTTGACCGCAATCCAGTGCGCCAATCCTGGATTACTTTGGAATCGACTGGTCACGCTTAACCCGTAAGCGACGTCTGGGCGAGTACACAGCATCGCATACATAATGGACCCAATAGCCGAAGCATAAGGCGTATTGTCCATTTCATCTTTCTCAGTCTGTGTTTGTGGACACTGACTCTTTGAAAGATTCAGACCATGTCTGACTGGAAGATATCCACGTTTAGAATTCTCTAAATGGAATCTCTCCAGGACTTTATCGATGTAAGTACTCTGGCACAGCCCGAGAAGCCTCTTAGATCTATCCCGGTAGATCTTGACACCTAATACATAGGCTGCTTCTCCTAGATCTTTCATCTGGAAACATTTTCCTAACCATGCCTTAACAGCATGCAGTTCAGGAATATCATTTCCAATGATTAAGATATCATCGACGTAGAGGATTAGGAATGTAATCACGCTCCCACTAAACCTCTTATATACACACGGGTCATCTTCGTTCTTGATGAAACCAAACTCAGAGATTGATTCATCAAAACGAATATTCCAGCTTCTTGATGCTTGTTTAAGTCCATAAATGGACTTCTTTAACTTGCATATTTTATGACGATCTGCTGGATTAGTGAAACCTTCCGGTTGTGTCATATACACATCCTCATCCAGATTTCCATTAAGGAAAGCTGTCTTCACATCCATTTGCCAGATCTCATAGTCGTAATATGCTGCTATCGCGAAAAGAATCCGAATAGACTTAAACATGGCTACAGGAGAGAAAGTTTCATCATAATCTATCCCGTAGATTTGTTTGAAACCCTTCGCAACTAGCCTGCCTTTATAGGTAACCACGTTACCATCCATGTCAATCTTCTTCTTGAAGATCCATTTACAGCCTATAGGGATTACCATCCATGTCAATCTTCTTCTTGAAGATCCATTTACAGCCTCGGCGATTTCCTGCACATAAATCTCCAGGTAGAATTACGAGTGAACCCCACGGGGTTCACCTGGCCGTGATGTGTGCGGCAATTCTCAGACATCTTCACTTCATCGGTGAACCCCGCCGGGTTCACCAGGCCGTAATGCGTGCGCAGAATTCATCCTTCAGTGAGATCACGGGTGGCCGTGAAGTCCAGAAAAGGCTCCGATTGAGCCCAAATTTTACGGGCAGCTTCGTCTTCTCATAAGGAATCACCTCATGCTTTTAGATTCTTCAAAAATACCTCAAAATTGGGTGATTTTACCTGAAATTCAATAAGACAGACGAAAAGTGAAGATTCTGAAGTTTTTAACTAAATAAACCTTAAAAGAGTATAAAAACATTCAAATAGGCTTAAATTCATTATGGAATAATAGTAAAAATCACTACTAAAATGCATAGTGTCAGGCGGCTGTCCGGTCGGCGACGACGACGATAGAGGGAGGGAGGTGACTTTCCCTACCCTCACGTTCCTTCTCCGGCAAGCCCCGAGCGCAGGCGGCGCTCGACGAGAGAGGAGGCAACGCCACGTGAGGAGAATGAAGGCGACATCAGCTTCGTTCAAACGCATTGGGCGTTCGAAACGAGGCGGAGTAGAGAAAGTCAAAATTGGTGGCGTGATTTCGAATTCGCGAGTGGCGAACGAAATCGAAGGGTGACGTCAGCAATCGAACGGCTGACGTAAGCAAGATCGAAGTTCGGCAGCGGCGATTTGGGGCGTGGACGGGCAAAATTGATTTTGACTAGGTATTTTGAATTAGGGTTCTTACAGTTTCTCTAAATTAGGGTTAGGGTTCTGAGCGAATTGTAATTTGGGGATAAAATCCAAGCGGGGAGTTTAGGGTTTTGAATTTTGGGTCGGAAACCCTAGATAGTTGCGTTCCGGTATTCCGCCGGACTGTCCTGAGATAGCGTTTAAGCGCTGTTTTTAGGGAGATCCGACTGGGGCGTGACACCAAGTAATTAATGCCTACCACGCATTAATTCCTTATGTTCCTCCATGACAAGCCGGATTTCTGCTTCGTTAATTGTTTGTGGCTTATCCAATTGAAATCTCAAAACAAGAACATTTCCGTTCTTGGCTTTATGTCCGTGTCCAACACGGCCGTCCCACACCCACAACATTCCCTCCCTTTTCCCAGCTTAAAAGGCCAAACCCACGCTGCCGCCACCACCACCTCTTTCAACTGTCTCCTGCACTTCCAAGTACTCCATGAAGCGAAAACTCAGGAACACTGACAGCCACCACCACAAACACCACCTCAGCCTCGGCAGCGGCGACCTTTTTCTAGCCAACAACGACTCCGACTCCCCCTCCGCTGCCTGTGGTCGCGACTCTGCCTCCCCTAAGGAGTAGGACCGCTTCCTCCACCTGAACACACGCTCAATTGGATAATTCTCAAGTTTGCTTCTTCTCTTCAGCCTTTTTTTAGGCTTTTGGGTTTCGGAGGAGACAATACTGAATTATTGAGGGAGACTTCCAAACCATTAAAATTTGGCCAATGGCGCATCCAGGACGTGGAGTATGACAGAACTATATTTGTACACATCACTGGGGTAATATATGTTTTTAAGTTAATTTTTTAGATCATATATCCTAGCTAACCATTATAATACCTATACATCTCTTAAATTTCAACAGGACAGTTACACTCAGGACAAACTATCGCTACATAAAAGGTGATGGAGCACATATTTGTGCAGGTCTATATTATCCCTCGTGGGTAATTATTTTCATAAAATTTAATTATTATATTTAATTTATAAAGAATATTTAACATATAGATATACAAATTTGACTAAAAAATATTCTATAAACTCCACTAATCTATTTATCGCTCTTATATATCACCAACCTCATGTGTCTAAGCTCATCATTGAAATAACCTTGTTATGTAAGATGGTGATGCAAATCTATCTATCACTTAAAAGACGTTCTTTTATGATCAATTTACTAGGAGGGATGGAAAAAATGAGGGGATTAAAATCTCCATCACGTGACCGAGATTCGATCGAAATCTCTCGTCCGCGAGCTGGGCGAGGACGTCTGCAAGCGGCGGCAGCAACAGCTCCAGCGGTGAACGGTGTCCAACGGCAGAAGTGTCCGCGAGCTCGTTGTCCGCAATGGCAATAGCTCCAATAGCAGAGGCGTCCGCGAGCTGGGGTCGGCGTCCGCAGCTCTAGTGTCAGCTTGTGGGCGAGAGCTGGGAGAGGCGTCCGTGAGAGCTTGCTGTCTGCAGTGGCGGTAGCTCCAGCAACAGAGGGATCCACGAGCTGGGGTCATCGTTCGCAGCACTAGTGCGTTCGCGAGCTAGGCGAGGTGTCCGTGCGAGCTCGCTGTCTGCGGTGGCAGCAGCTCTAGCAACAGAGGCCTCTGCGAGCAAGAGTCGGTGTCCGCGCAAGGTTGAGATCGGTGTCCACAGTCTGTCTACCAGCTCGCGTTAGCGAGGACATCTGCAAGCGATTTTTCCCTCATCCACCTGATGCAGGAGCATCTCATTGAAGATCTCCAATTTTGGAAACTTAATGTATTTTGAACTTGTCTTTTACAATTCAGCATTTTGGCAGCATTTTGTAGCACCTTGAGTGCATGGGGTAGCCTTAGGAGGATAGCCTAGGATTTGTTTTCTTTAAGCACTTATTTTCATAGTGATTGTAGTAGGTTGCATTAGCTTAGGTTGAGTGTGTGTATTGGTACAAGGCACCTCTCCCCTCTCCACGCATTCCCCAACGAAGTCAGCCCACTCAAGCAGCCCAGGATCCATGCTAAAGCAGCTCACTACAGCAGCTAAAGCAGCCCATAGATCAGTGATATTGGCACCATACTTGGCCCAAGTTGTTGGGGTATGCCCTTAAGGCTAATGTTTGAGGCCTTGGGATTGTATCAGTATCATGTAATAAACTCTTATGTTTATAAAGGCATGGTTGTTATTCAGTTTGTTACATTGTCTGGTGCAATAAGTGTACTTCTGAATAATGTCTCAAAGCTGTTCAGCTAGGCTGACATGCAGTTATGTCCTTAGTCAAGATATCTTGGTGAACATGAGACAACCTTGATATGATTGAGACTAATATGTGTTCTAATCTTATAGGATGCTTCGAGCATGGAATAAGATGTAGACTCATGGGTACATTGGATGTACTGGACAGACCCTACTAGGATATTCAATTGCTTGTCACAATGTGAATAATCCTTGATTGCAACAAGTGGCACATTTCCTCTGACTTGAGATCACTTGTGTTTCTAAATGATGATTGTCATTGTTTTGAGGTAGTTCAATATCATTTGAAACATAATGATTATAGACTATCTTGGATGGTGAGCTTGAGTCAGGTTAGGGCACTAGTGATAGATAAAGGATTGCCGTCTCCTTAATTGGAGTATGATGTTCTAAAGGGGCCCCCCTCTGTATGAGATGATTGAGAAAGTGTATGGCCATACCCAGATGACAGTGTTCATCTGATCTAATCATGCTCATCATATTGGAGCTATAGGCTTGACACGCTTGTCCAATAAGAACATCCAGTGGCAAAGGAAATTTGCATGCCTTGTGAATTGGATTCACACTTGTGCTGTGGTTTGGGTGTAGTCTTGGAAGACTCTTTCCTTTATATCGGGAGACAGTGATGTGTTGCTAGATACCCCTCACTGATCGTGATAACGTAAGTTATCGTTACCGACATTTAAAGGAAACCCTTAGGGTCGCACAATTTGATGATATGGCTTACTTAAGTCAGATCGTGTGGACTGAATTGTTTGGGTTCAGTTTAAAGGGATTTAATCTCTGATTGTAAGTGAGATCCAGTCTGATCATGTTTGATTGATAAGGGCTTGAGATCGGTAAGCTTCGATTGAGAGAATGGATGCTAGATCGGTGAGATCAGGAGCATCAAGAGATGAACGGTCAGATCTTAAGCCTTAGGGGTTTTTGTTATGATCTGGACTAGTTGCTTAGTTTATTTGGTTATTGAACCAAATCGATTTGAACCAGCTCATTGGGTGAGCGTATGGTTCAAGTAAAGAGGCATTGGCGATTGGGGTAATGCATGGTCGCATGAACGTTGAGACATTGCTATTTTTAGATAGCATGTTCTCTAACGTGACCACATCTCACGTTCACGCCAAGAGAACTTCTCTCTCGCCTTTCCCCACTTACTCTCGAGAGGGCATTCGTGTGTGACGAGTCTTGGACGCCTTGGAGAGTCATTTGGCAAAGCGAGCAAAGCTTCATCCATCCCTTCCATTCGATCAAAGACACCTCTTGGAACCTTGCTAGCACAAGGAGCACCAAGGAAGTGAGCGCATCCTCATTCTTGTGTGCGCATCATTTGGAGGAGATCTCTCTTGCTCTCTCTTTCCAAGACGCCATCCAACACATGGCTTCGGTATGAATTTTTTTCATGTTGTTAAGTTGATCATATTGCATGCGATGATACTAAGAAACCCACTCCGCTGCTTTAGAAGAAATTTTTCATGCGCCTATCTAGGGTTTCGCCACCATGTAAGGACTTTCAATTGGTATCAGAGGCTTGGTTGATGCATGTTTTATGATTGCTATACCATGTTTTGTGATCCATGTTTGCGCAACATGCTTAGATCTATAGGTTAGATTACATGTGAAAATGATTACATATGTTTTTCATGTTTGAGCATGTATGAAAGTCGGCGCATCTTTATTGTTGATGTTTTATCAAACGTATATTACTTGCGCGACCTCACTAGATCTAAGGTCTTACTATAAATCCTTAGACGGGTTAGTAGGGTTGATGTCATCCTCTAGGTTAGATCCAACCAGTCTGATCAGATCATCTGACAGCCTAAATGGGTCGACCAGATAGCACCTTTGCGCAAGCAAGAGGTGGCTGTAGGTCGACTGCATCACAGGCGTGTAGCGATGTCTGGTTGAGACAACCCATGAACGCACATGAGTTAGGCCCGGGGTCACACCCGCTTGCCAGAACTCATGGGGTGGTTCAGCCCTTGGCGCATGCATAGTTGACCACTGGGTCGACTCAAGTCAGTTAGGACTTGGTGCATGCAAGGGCACTGGATCTGATTAAATTGGATGAGTGGATCCCTATTAATGGACCGTTGTAAGGTTGTAGGGCATATAAGAATATTAAAATTGATGCCAAAGGGGTTTTCAAAACTTTAATTTCTTAATTGGATCACATGCTGTTTGGATGCCATATGTGTGTTTATTTTATCCTATGTGGGCTGCCCGTTTAATGTGTGCTGTGCTGGGGCCTGCGTGCCTGGAAATTAAATGTAAATTATTTTATTGTGATCTGCGCATCACATTTCCATTAATTTATAAAGTGTTATTGACCTGCGTGTCAATCTTGTCTAGATAGTTAAATTGTAATTTAATTAGACAAGAGCACAGAGCACACTTGGCAGAGGCGCATGCAGCAGTGGCTTGACCAGGTGGGAGGTCCAGGGTTCGACTCTGGGACCAGGCGTACTTTCCCTGGTAGGCGCACCTGAGCTGCAGTAGGCGCTTAGGCCCTGGTTTGGGCCAGATGAGCAGCAAAAGACCCATGAAGAAAAGCAAGTGAAGACTTAAGTGAAATTAAGGTCTTACTTAGGCTTATGGGCTTTTACCACATAAGATCAGCTTGCTTTCTTTTATTGTTTAATTACAATTAGAATAGCATGATTTAAATCTTCTGCTATCACCATAGGAATTGCATGATAGATAAGAAGATAAAAGACCGTTAAAATCCAACGCTAAAATATCAAGCTCGTAAGCCTTCTGACGCGAAACCTCACTGTTCTGATTATCGTTGGAGCCGTGTTGTACCCACTCAGTGGGCACGTCCATCTATCTTCAGACGGTGCGGGATTACACCTGCGTGTTACAGGGAAGGGATTTATCGCTTCTCGTTGCTCAGCATAGCACGTGGTGGTCCAGGGAGTAGGTCGGGTCAGCTTGACCATGTAGGCTACATATGTGGCGCATATGGTAGCACATGGAGGCAGCCATCTGTGGGGTCAGAGACTGTGTTGTACCAACTCAGTTGGCACAGTCTGCTGGATTGCCCAGATGAAGGGGAATCGCACGGGTTGGCGATTGGCTGGGACAGCCTACCAGAGATTAGTACTTGTACCCTCTGTGCATCTTATCTCGCCTGAGCAGGACGCGGAGACCAAGTATGAAATCTGGATCCCATCTCACTAAAAGAGTTCTACTCTTTCGGGCTGTTTTTGCTGGATTTTTCAGCCAGATAAAATAGTGAGAAAAGGAATCTTTCTTAAGTCCTGATCGATTCTTAACATTGATACTGACCTTGCTGTTCTTGCATTGTTGTAGATACTTGCAGCAACGAACACCATGAACTTCAATGTGCGATCCCTACTGGAAAGGGAGAAGTTTGCTGGGCCGAACTTCTCAGACTGGTACGGACACCTTAAGATTGTTCTTAAGGCAGAGAGGAAACTGTATGTCCTCGAGACGGCTATACCGCCTCAGCCCGCTCCGAACGCCGCAAGGGCGGTTCGGGAAGCTTGTGAAAAGCACGTCAATGATAGCATTGATGTCGCTTGCCTGATGCTAGCGTCTATGACGCCACCGCTGCAGCGTCAGCATGAGGATATGTCGGCTATAGAGATTATAGCGAACCTCAAAATGCTGTATGCTGCACAGGCGAGGACAGAACGCTATAATCTGACTAAGCTTTTCTTTCAGAGCAAACTGGCTGAAGGGAGTCCAGTGGGAGCTCACGTGCTCAAGATAATTGGGCACAAGGAGGCTCTAGAGAAACTGGGGCATACCATCAATCAGGAGCTTGCTGTAGACATTATTCTGCAGTCTCTCCCGCCCTCTTTCGATGCGTTCATTATTAACTTTAATATGAACAAAATCGATTGTACTCCGGCAGAGTTGCTCAATATGCTCTTGACTACTGAGGAGACTCTGAAGGGAAAGCCTTCAACCTCTGTCTTGATGTTTCCTTCAAGGAACAAGAAGAAGGGGAAGAAGGGCAAGACCCCTGTCAAGAGCTACAGCAAGGCTCTAAAGCAAAAGGTCAAGCGGTCGAAGGAATACAGATGTTTCCACTGTGGCCAGTTGGGTCACTGGAAAAAGGACTGTAAAGCGCTCCAGGGAGACAAGAGGGGAAGCATCGCTTCTGGCTCAGGTATTTATGTGACGGAAGTCATGATATCTTCTTCTTCTATTTCATGGGTGTTGGACACTGCATGTGGAGTTCACATTTGTTCAAATGTACTGGAACTCAAGAGAAGAAGACAGGTGGGACAGCATGAGGTGGACCTACGAGTTGGAAACGGGGCACGGATTGCTGCTGTTGCTGTAGGAGACTATTTCATCTCTTTACCATCTGGACTTGTGTTAGAATTAAACAGTTGTTACTCTGTTCCAAGCATTACTAAAAATATTATCTCAATTCCTACTCTTGTCAGGAAAGGGTTTTCCTTTGAATGCAATATTTCAAAGTGTGTTCTTTCTTTAGATAATATTGTTTATGCTACTGGTTCAATTAACAATGGGTTATTCATGTTGGACATGGAATGTTCTATACACAATATTGATAATAAGAAAGCCAAATATGCTGATGACAGCACCTTGCTATGGCATAGTCGTTTAGGCCATATTAACAAGAAACGCATTAAGCGGTTGCATGATCATGGACTGCTGGGATCATTCTCCTATGAGGAGATTGATACATGCAAAGCTTGTTTGATGGGCAAAATGACGAAGTCACCTTTTCCTCATAAAGGTCAAAGGACTTCAGGTTTACTTGACCTTATACACAGTGATGTGTGTGGGCCTTTTAGTAAACATACCAGAGGTGGCTATCAGTACTTCATTACCTTCACTGATGATTTCAGTAGATATGGGTATGTCTATCTTATGAGACATAAAAGTGAATCTTTTGACAAGTTCAAAGAGTTCAAGAATGAAGTACAGAATCAGTTAGGCCGAAATATCAAGGCACTTCGTTCTGATCGAGGTGGAGAATACCTAAGTCGAGAGTTTACTGACTATCTGAAGGAGTGTGGGATTATCTCACAGCTCACTCCGCCAGGAACACCGCAATGGAATGGTGTGTCCGAGAGGAGAAATAGAACGTTACTTGATATGGTTCGTTCTATGATGTGTCAGGTTACTCTACCTTACTCCTTTTGGGGATTTGCACTGGAAACAGCTGCAAAGGTACTAAACCGAGTGCCATCCAAGGCAGTTTCAAAGACTCCATATGAGTTATGGTATGGGAAACAGCCGAGCTTGACATTTATCAGGATCTGGGGCTGCGAGGCTTATGTCAAAAAGCTCGCCTCTGGGAAACTAGAGAGCAGATCTGAGAAATGTATCTTTGTCGGTTACCCTAAGGAAACTAAGGGTTATTATTTCTACGATCCCAAAGAGAACAAGGTGTTTGTTGCTCGGACGGCCATATTTCTTGAGAAGGAGTTTCTTCTGCAAGAAGCCATTGGGAGAGAAATAAAGCTGGATGAGAATCCAGAGGAAGGACAAAGTGCTCAAGTACAGTTGGATGAGCCTGAGCCGGTAGAACAGGTTACTGAACAACCTGAGGCTCAGATATCACGGGAACCGCGAAGATCGGGAAGGATCCGTCGACAGCCTGAGCGCTATGACGGAGTCTACATCATTGATAATGATGAACCCCTAACTTATGCGGATGCGGTCAGTGGACCGGACTCAGCGAGATGGCTTGAAGCTATGCGCGCCGAAATGGACTCCATGTCAGATAACCAAGTCTGGGATTTGGTTGATCCGCCTCCGGGAGTTATCCCTATAGGCTGTAAATGGATCTTTAAGAAGAAGATTGACATGGATGGTAACGTGGTTACCTATAAAGGCAGGCAAGTTGCGAAAGATTTCAAACAAATCTACGGGATAGATTATGATGAAACTTTTTCACCTGTAGCTATGTTTAAGTCTATTCGGATTCTTTTCGCGATAGCTGCATATTATGATTATGAGATCTGGCAGATGGAT
The DNA here is from genome assembly GCA_027563935.2 of Costus lasius. Lineage (NCBI taxonomy): Eukaryota > Viridiplantae > Streptophyta > Magnoliopsida > Zingiberales > Costaceae > Costus > Costus lasius. The sequence goes on from CM050454.1 coordinate 98,546,555, forward strand.
GTGAAGACCGCTTTCCTTAATGGAAATCTGAACGAGGATGTCTATATGACACAACCTGAAGGTTTCACTAATCCATCAGATCGTCATAAAATATGCAAGTTAAAGAAGTCTATTTATGGACTTAAACAAGCATCGAGAAGCTGGAATATTCGTTTTGATGAATCAATCTCTGAATTTGGTTTCATCAAGAACGAGGATGACCCGTGTGTATATAAGAGGTTTAGTGGGAGCGTGATTACTTTCCTAGTCCTCTACGTCGATGATATCTTAATCATTGGAAATGATATTCCTGAAATGCATGCGGTTAAAGCATGGTTAAGGAAATGTTTTCAGATGAAAGATTTAGGAGAAGCAGCCTATGTATTAGGTGTGAAGATCTACAGGGATAGATCTAAGAGGCTTCTCGGGCTGTGCCAGAGTACTTACATCGATAAAGTCCTGGAGAGATTTCATTTAGAGAATTCTAAAAGAGGATATCTTCCAGTCAGACATGGTCTGAATCTTTCGAAGAGTCAATGTCCACAAACACAGACTGAGAAAGATGAGATGGACAATACGCCTTATGCTTCGGCTATTGGGTCCATTATGTATGCGATGTTGTGTACTCGCCCAGACGTCGCTTACGGATTAAGCGTGACCAGTCGGTTCCAAAGTAATCCAGGTCAGGCACACTGGATTGCAGTCAAGAACATCTTAAAATATCTGCGGAGGACCAAAGATATGTTCTTGATATATGGTGGTCAGGAAGAACTCAGTATTGAAGGATATACTGACGCTTCATTCCAGTCTGACCAGGATGATTTCCGATCGCAATCAGGCTATGTTTTTAGCTTGAATGGAGGAGCGGTGGTGTGGAAGAGTTTCAAACAGTCTATTGTTGCTGATTCCACAACAGAAGCCGAGTATGTTGCAGCCTCGGAAGCATCCAAGGAGGCAGTGTGGATTCGTAAGTTCGTTCAGGAACTTGGTGTTGTTCCTTCCAGTGCTGATCCTTTGGTTATCTTTTGTGATAACACTGGAGCAATTGCACAAGCAAAGGAACCACGGTCGCACCAGAAGTCCAAGCACATACAGAGACGGTTTCATTTGATCCGGGAGATCATTGATCGTGGCGAGATCAAAGTCTGCAAGGTTCATACAGATGACAATCTGGCTGACCCGCTTACCAAGCCTCTGGCGCAGCAGAAGCATGAGAAGCACTGTAATAATATGGGTTTGAAATTTCTCAACCATTAGATTAAGTGCAAGTGGGAGATTGTTGGGGTATGCCCTTAAGGCTAATGTTTGAGGCCTTGGGATTGTATCAGTATCATGTAATAAACTCTTATGTTTATAAAGGCATGGTTGTTATTCAGTTTGTTACATTGTCTGGTGCAATAAGTGTACTTCTGAATAATGTCTCAAAGCTGTTCAGCTAGGCTGACATGCAGTTATGTCCTTAGTCAAGATATCTTGGTGAACATGAGACAACCTTGATATGATTGAGACTAATATGTGTTCTAATCTTATAGGATGCTTCGAGCATGGAATAAGATGTAGACTCATGGGTACATTGGATGTACTGGACAGACCCTACTAGGATATTCAATTGCTTGTCACAATGTGAATAATCCTTGATTGCAACAAGTGGCACATTTCCTCTGACTTGAGATCACTTGTGTTTCTAAATGATGATTGTCATTGTTTTGAGGTAGTTCAATATCATTTGAAACATAATGATTATAGACTATCTTGGATGGTGAGCTTGAGTCAGGTTAGGGCACTAGTGATAGATAAAGGATTGCCGTCTCCTTAATTGGAGTATGATGTTCTAAAGGGGCCCCCCTCTGTATGAGATGATTGAGAAAGTGTATGGCCATACCCAGATGACAGTGTTCATCTGATCTAATCATGCTCATCATATTGGAGCTATAGGCTTGACACGCTTGTCCAATAAGAACATCCAGTGGCAAAGGAAATTTGCATGCCTTGTGAATTGGATTCACACTTGTGCTGTGGTTTGGGTGTAGTCTTGGAAGACTCTTTCCTTTATATCGGGAGACAGTGATGTGTTGCTAGATACCCCTCACTGATCGTGATAACGTAAGTTATCGTTACCGACATTTAAAGGAAACCCTTAGGGTCGCACAATTTGATGATATGGCTTACTTAAGTCAGATCGTGTGGACTGAATTGTTTGGGTTCAGTTTAAAGGGATTTAATCTCTGATTGTAAGTGAGATCCAGTCTGATCATGTTTGATTGATAAGGGCTTGAGATCGGTAAGCTTCGATTGAGAGAATGGATGCTAGATCGGTGAGATCAGGAGCATCAAGAGATGAACGGTCAGATCTTAAGCCTTAGGGGTTTTTGTTATGATCTGGACTAGTTGCTTGGTTTATTTGGTTATTGAACCAAATCGATTTGAACCAGCTCATTGGGTGAGCGTATGGTTCAAGTAAAGAGGCATTGGCGATTGGGGTAATGCATGGTCGCATGAACGTTGAGACATTGCTATTTTTAGATAGCATGTTCTCTAACGTGACCACATCTCACGTTCACGCCAAGAGAACTTCTCTCTTGCCTTTCCCCACTTACTCTCGAGAGGGCATTCGTGTGTGACGAGTCTTGGACGCCTTGGAGAGTCATTTGGCAAAGCGAGCAAAGCTTCATCCATCCCTTCCATTCGATCAAAGACACCTCTTGGAACCTTGCTAGCACAAGGAGCACCAAGGAAGTGAGCGCATCCTCATTCTTGTGTGCGCATCATTTGGAGGAGATATCTCTTGCTCTCTCTTTCCAAGACGCCATCCAACACATGGCTTCGGTATGAATTTTTTTTCATGTTGTTAAGTTGATCATATTGCATGCGATGATACTAAGAAACCCACTCCGCTGCTTTAGAAGAAATTTTTCATGCGCCTATCTAGGGTTTCGCCACCATGTAAGGACTTTCACAAGTGACCAGCCCAAGGACCACCCAACTGCTGTCCAGCTTCAATACAAATCAGCAGCAAGAAGGGAGTCACAAGTTCAGTCAACCGCCAGTACTACACAGCACTACAAGCCAAAAACCTGCACCACAAACAGCATGCGTAAGTGGTAATTAAAGGACAGAGTACAACACATACCAAGAGGAAGAAACCAGCCAAGAGTCATCTACAAGCAAGGTGATTGCTTGTCCAAATGAAGGAAGTGTCCAGCCAAAACATCAAGAAGGAAATCTGCACATTATAGCCCACAAAGCAAGGGGTTGTATGACCAAAGGAGGATAGCCAGCTAGTTGCGCCAGCCCAAATTACATCAGCAGGATTTGAATTGATTCAAAGGGAGTGTAACGTTGAGAGGAGGGGTTTAAAGCCCTTGTGCCTTGGTTTGGGGAGTTGGTCTTCCATTTTATGAAAAATCAAACTTAAGAAACTCTTGTGCTGAGTGGTGTTACCGAGTCTCCTTTCCCTGTTCTTTCCCTTGGCCGAATCCCCTCTTCTCCACCCCTCCTTTCATCAAGCAAGTGTGCTGACGATTTGCGTGGAAGCCTTGAAGAACCTTGAAGCAAACGGCTAGAGGTGGAGGACTTGATCAAGCCCCTAAGGACATCTTGTTAGTCTAAGGGAGCTTGGAGCTTGTATCTCTTTCCAACCCCTCTTAGTTTGATTTGATTGTAGATCATTTAACCTCCCCACATTTAGCCTCAACGCCAAGATTCAGCGGAGCAAGGGGAGTCAAATAAAGGGGTCTTGGCCCCCTTCCCTAAAGGGGGCCTGAGGTATACTCCTTCCATGTAGTGTAATATCTGTTCCAAGTTGCACGTTAGCTGAGTCTTCTTGCTTTTGTTGTTTAACCTACGCATGCCTGCTGAGGAGCCTCAAACCTTAGGGAATCCTGGTAGTTTCATCCTACATTACCACCCGATTTGGACGGATTGGAAATGAGGGATTTTGCCCTCATCCATCTAACTTTCCCTCATTTTAGATCTGTCCATCCTGGTATACAATAGATTTTGCCAATATTCATCCCTTCTTTTCTAAAATCCTTTCTAGTAAACAGACCCTTAAAGCTTAAGATAACTAATTTATAGTGTTAAGGAAGGAAAAAAGATTAAACATATAAAGAAAATTTCAAAGAAACACCAATGGCATAAAACACATTTAATTTTATTTTTTTCTCATAACGAGCACTTAAAAATATATTTTAAAGATTTTCTCTCTAATTTTTTTTTCTAAAAATAATATAAAAATCTAAAGCAACACGAGTATCTTGACTATCTTCTATGAGCTATTAGATATTATTATGTCGCATAATGAGCCTACGAAATCAAATTTTAATCATCATTACTTCCTAAGTTATTTAATTATTTTTGATAATACAAAATCATTTAAAACTATTCCAAATAAGTACTCTAAAGGGTTTACAAATTATTATATCTCTAAGAGTTTGAAATAGTAATGCTTCATAGAAGAGCATATAGAACTCAATTTTATTATTTTTACTCTTAAAAGTGTTTTAGCAAAATATCTTAAAATAGTAACAATATTCAAAGATGAATACTCTAGACTCTTGATAAGACATAGTAATGATAATATCCTTAGTCGTGGTAGTTTAGAGTAATATTATATTGTATGAGTTATTTTATTAAAATATATTAAACAAAATATTCAATAATTTTGAAAAGGACTTAGTTTTGTTTTAATTTATATAGGTATTTATATCGTCCATTATATATTAATTAAAAAAATAAAAATTTAAGAACTCAAAATGAGCATATTAATATCATTTTTTTGTGTGTGAATGATATAGAAATTGATTCGATAATTTATTTTAAATACACTTGTGAAGTGGTATAGAGGTATCATATAACCTCAAATAGGTAAAGTGATTCTGAGGTTAACTCTTGAATTGTCCCACCATGTGACGAGTTAATTGCTATATATAATTTCTGACATACTCTTTCAATTAATTGAGCAAACATGAATTTTAGAAGCCAAATTAATGTCACAGGAGACTTAGGAAGAAACCTTATACTTCATCCTAGAGGTGGCCAACGGGCCAGGCCGGCCCGCAGCCCGCACGATCTTGGCACAACGTGGGCCGAGCATGGCACGGTTTGTTGACCAAGTCAACGGGCCACGGAGCCCGTGGTCCGGCTCAGGTCGGGCTGGGCCGGGCCGGGCACGGCCCGCAGGCGTGCCGAGCCAGGCACGGCCCGCAGGCGTGCCGAGCCAGGCACGGCGCGGCACGCGGGCCAGGCACGACACAACACAGGTAATAAATATTTTTTTTTATTATTTTGGCACCAAAATTTAAGTTATTGCCTATGTTATTTTACATTTATACCCCCTAAAGTATCTAAAAAATTTAAATTTATAGGTACAATTGTCTTTTAACTATAAAATTATTATTTTATTCTCTTTTAATAATATAAAATAGATGATAAATTTATAAATTTACACTCATTTCATCTCTATAAATTCTAGATAGTTTCTTATATTTTCACACACAAAATTTTAGTTTGAATTATTTTTTTATTACATTCCTCTTAATCACGTGAGTTTCAATTACTTTGTTAATTGTGTTTGCAGTTGCAGGTGAGCACCAGGCATAGAGAAAAATGGCAGATAATAGAAGAGTGAAGATAATTATCATTCTGCCAAATTCTCAACGTTCAATCGTCCTTATGTCTACCTCAAATTTCTTCAATGCTGATCAATGGAGAATCACTATTTTAAGTATTATCGAACGTGTTCGTCAAATAATACGAATTGATGTATTCAGGTTCGAAGAACACTTTATCCACTTATCTGATCATGCAAGACAAGAATTTTTAGCTTCTCCCTCCCCTTTTGGGGTTGAGATTGAGATAGAGGTTGATGACTTTGAAATAAATAATAATGATAGTGAGGAAGACAGTGATAATATCAACGATGAGCCGGAGCAATATATCGAAACAAACCAAGCACAAGAGTCACTTGAGTTTTTTATTGTTAAAGAAGGAGGTAGAGCTGAAAACATAGAGTGCGCAATATGCATAGAGAAGATGGAGCACGGAGAGCAAGTATGCTTAACACAATGCTCGGAAAATTCCATAGTAGCTGCTTGCGTCGTTGGCTACGGGTCAATTGTTTATACCCATTATGTCGGCAATTGATTTAAGCTTAAATGTCTAATGTATGAATATGAAATTTAATCGAGTTGGTTTTAACTTTAGTCATGTGTTGTTAGTGTTGTTAGTAAATAAATTAATATTAATTTAATAAAATATATTAAAATTAAAATTATATATTTTTTAAAATAAATTAAATAAATAATTTAATATTTTTTCAAAAATTTGTGTAAAATACATAATTATCAATTTCTCATTTTTTTTAATTTTTTTTATTTTATATAATTTAATTAATTAATATTTTATTTATTTTTTAAATTATTTTAATGAAGCGGACCAAAGTCGGCCCGTGGGCCATCTTCGGGGCGGGCCAGGCACGGCCCGCGTGCCACATCTCGACCCGTTGGGCTGAATCCGGCCCGCGTGCCGACACCAACCCACGGGCCAAGTTCAGCACCCGTGCCGGATCCGTGCTAAGCAAATGATGGACCAGTGCTTGGGCCGGCACGACTAATCGTGCCGCGGGCCGTGCCGGGCCTAGATTTTTCTCCCCCGTGTCGTGCCCGGCATGGCCCGATTGGAAACAGGCCGTGCCTGGCACAGCCCACCAGGAGTCGGGCCGAGGTGAGCCCGGGCCGAGCACGGCCCATGGCCACCTCTACTTTGTCCTATGTAATGTATCATAGCTTATCCAAGTAAATTAAGTAATAACGCATATGTTACACAGAATCAACTTCATTTTGCGTTACTTATTAATTGAAATTTGTCATTCGTTGATTATTATACCTAAATTTGGGGCCATATTTTCGTGTTATTAATTCTATCATATATCTCTTTTTTTTTTTTCATTTGGTCATTAAGCCTTTTAATTGAGATATCATATGAAAAAATAAGTGATTTTGATAAAAATAATCAATCTAGTAACTCCGACTAGGGGTGTTCACGGTTCTTAGTGAGCGGATTTTCTGAACCGAATTGATTATATCGATTTGGGGAAACTAAGAATCGGTCCCGAATTATTTGAATCGGTTTACCAAAAATCAGTTAACTAATTTTTCAATAGTATTAATTGAAAATCAAAAATTAATTATTTTTTTATATAAAATATATGTAAAATTATAAAATAATTTAACATAAATAAATATAAATATTTTTGATTAACTATCGATTTTTAAATAATCATTGATTTTTGTGGTTAACCGTTAAATATTTATTTTTTATATAAATAAATATTTTATATATAAATATATTATATATCGATTCAGTCAGTTAATCGGTGGTTCGATCAAATTTCAAATCGATAATTAGTCAACGGGCAAAAAATGACCAGTTATGAATAGCTCAATTTGATTAACCGAAAAATCGATTCAATTCAATTCAATTACGTGAGATTCGACGGTTCAATAATTTTTTTTTGCACACTCGAATCCAGAAAAAATTTTCCTTCTAACTGGTAGATTTTCCGGAAGGACTATGAGATTGTGAATTTAGAAACTTTATGAGCGAGTTTGTAATTTTTCGTGCGATCGTCTGAAGTGCCAATTTGCAATTTAGTCAAAAAAAAATGTATGAGAGACAGATAATTAATAAATAAGGCGCTCCTCGGGGCTTATCCTAAGGCCAATCCACACCGCCTGCACGCTGCTGATATGGCTCTTCTTCTTCCTAGCCTTGTCTGCGCTCCTCTTTGCTCCCCTCGTTCAACTCTTTCCCTACACATTGCACCGAATTTCTGTAAGTCGTCTCTGCTGGTTTTCTCCAATCTCTCAACTGCAAAGTTTTCTTTACTAAATCTTCAAATCTCTTCTTTTCTATAGTTGTCTCCGGGCTCGGTTCTCGTACAGGCATTTCTTCGAACGGTTGGCATGTATCATGAATTAGCCTTTAATTCACTCTGATTTCTGTACTTTGTTAGCTGTTATTGTTTTGTTTCCATTTGTTTAGCTGTTTTAGCCTCGTTTCGTGATAACTATAACGCTAGGTTAAACTTAGATTTTAACTTCATGTATCAAATTGGTAACTGAGTTAACTTAGGGTTTTTCGTCTAAATTCGTTTAAGTAAACTATATTTGTTTGGATCGGCATCAATTCTAGTGTCAGTGGCTTCTTTCATTCACTTTCATCAGTTTCAATTTACTTGTTGCTTTCGTGTCCAGAACTTCCGATTTAGCTTTTCTTTTTTTCTTTTCAATTATTCATACGTTAGTGTTTCCGCTTGAAGCTTACGACATTGGTTTTTCTTTTTTTTCAATTTCTTGTTTTTGTTTAGGTCAATTTGCATTGATTTGATTTAGACAAAATTGGTTGCTTTTTTAGCTCTAAGGCTTCATAGGGATTTCATCCTTCTGCAAAGGTCCTTCAATGGAGTTAGAATTTCCTCACCTTCCACGTTTGTGGAGAGGAGATTGATTATTGCCAGTGCTTCTTCGGAGACTGATGGGGAGGGAAGTGAAGCTGATGCTGCTTCATCAGAGGGGTCTGAGGAGGCATTGCCAGTGGAGAATCTTCCTTTGGAGTCAAAGCTGCAGTTGAAACTTGAGCAGAAGCTGAGGATGAAGCTTGCCAAAAAGATAAGGCTGCGGAGGAAGAGACTTTTGCGGAAGAGGAGGATGAGAAAGAAGGGACGATGGCCACCTTCAAAGATGAAGAAGCTCAAGAATGTATGATCAGTGATGGTGTGCTTCTGAAGGTATCCTTCCTTCCTATCTGTTTTGTTATATTATGTACTGTTGAAAGAATACTCAACTGCTATTGCATTTTGTTTAGAAACTCTATCTATTTATCAATAGTTGTTACAGTCTCTTTATTAAATCATTGAGCAATTTTATTTGGCTTCCACAAATCAATCAATTGTATGGTGCGTTGCATTTCTGTCAGCAAACAATCAATCAATTGTATGGTGTGTTTCTGATCAGTTCTGTCGCCAAACTCTAAAAGGATTTATATCATTAGTTTTTTTCATTTCTTTTTGACTTATAGACTGTGCGACCTATCTTGTTTATCTTCGGCACTGTAGAGAGATAAGCATGGAGTAAGTGATCTTTTGCCCAAACTTGTTATTTATTAACTAGGAAGTTATAAATTGAGACTACTACGTGCAATTTTTGTATGCTAATGCATAGGTGAAACTAATAAGAAAGTAAACAATTGAGGGTCAAACTTTTGATTGATTTACTTTTCCTCCCGTTGGATTAGATACTTAATGTTACATTATCTCACTGTCATCTTCTCAAGATGGCTAGTTTATGTGTTTATCAGTCTATGAAGCTTATTAAGTGTCCTACTCTAACATTGCAAGTTAATGAGTTTTAAAGTCAGATATTGAGGAAAAAAAAGATGATGCATTATGGGAATATTGTGCCTTGCATGTTTCTTTCAAAATGAGTATCAAAATTTTGGACGAGTATTTCTATGCATGATTGCCGCACTTAATACATTGAAATTATCTTATCAGTTATAACAATTCATTATGCAAGAACTAACAGTGATCAAATCAATTAGATCGAACTTATGGAAAATTTCAGTTTGCCCCTTGGTTTTATCGTATTCTCAACGTGACCCACTTTCCTCCAATCTGTTAGAATTTGGATGGCATACATGAACAACTAACACTTGGCATGGATATGGTCCACACCTTAAATTTTTCCACACAAATTTCTGATGAATCAAATAATTTGGGAATAGACAGCCTACATCGGAATTAAAGACCTACAATTGTTGTGCCAATTTAGATAAACAAAGGGATAGAGGTTAGATTGAGAAAGTATGAAGTTCAAGGGGTGGATTGAATTCTTTCTAAATTTGCTTAAATGATAATTTTCTTGGTTGTTATCACAAGGTCCTTAGATCCCTTCACCACTTGCCTTTTCTTTTCAAAAAAAAAAAATGTCTTTCTAAGTTCCACATTAGACTTCTCCCTGTTACTTTTGTTGCTGATACTCCTTTTCGTATAGCATCATTTATCTATGTGATTTCTAAGAAGAAAATGCTCGTCATCCAAAATCTTTAACTAATAGCACTTGTGCAGGCAATCCTTGAAACATTGACTATTTTGCGATGATTTTATGAAATGGGAAATTTCATTAAGATTTTAAAAGTCGTATTTTCGTCTGTAGAGGTAATGATATGATTGGACAACACTGCATAATGCTAAAGTTACATATTAAAAGGTCATATGGCTACCACTTCATGCAGTTGGCTAGTTCTATTCCAACCCTCGACCAAAAATTGGATCATATCTCTTAGTGGGTTCTGTGTAACTTATGCGTTATTACTTAATTTACTTGGATAAGCTATGATCCATTACATCTGGGACGAAGTATAAGGTCTCTTTCTCAGGTCTCCTGTAACATTAATTTGGCTTCTCAATTAATTGAAAGAGTATGTCAGAAATTATATATAGCAATTGACTCCTCAAATGCTGGGACAATTGAAGAGTTACCTCAGTATCACTTTACCTATTTGAGGTTATATGCTTCCTCTATACCACTTCACAAGTGTATTGTAATATGCAATACTTTTTCCCAGGAAAAAGCAGAAATTGACTACTAAGTGTGAAATGTAAAAGACAATTGTCAATTGTCACTAAAACAAACTGAAAGTTATGTATTGAATAGTAATATTCTTTTGTGTTTGTTCGCCAAATTTGAAATCTTTGAGCAACAACAAAGATGACTGGCCATGTTGCGAAAGCAAATTCTTAAATAATTAAGTTGCCTTCTAATTATTTAACATATAGCATGACTCTTAGGGCTTATAACTCTGGCCAGACCTTTCTAGTGAATTAATTATACTATTTATAATACTAATAGATATTTTATTGCTGTACCTGAATATATGGACTCTAACTTGACAGGTTGGCTTTAACTTGAAGAGAGCGTATGTTAATTTAGCAAGTAACCATTCTTTTTCTGTGTTCTACTCTATTCTATTCACTATTCTCTCTTCTATTAAATAGTGTTTATCAGCAGGCCCTTGGATAATTTGAAAAGAAATAACAGTGTTAAAATTCGTTTTTTTTTCATAGCATAATTGTTGGATTTATGCAAAACGAAAACCTGCTTGTTTGAAGTTAAACTATGTGAATTTAAGTCAAACTTTTGTAAGCAAATCTGAGTGATTCACTCACAAGTGAATCTTCACACGACCATGTGGCTAAAATATTTCTTGATATCTCAAATTCAGATCATAATTGGCGTTACCTGAATCATAATCTTAAATTCAAGTTTATCAAAGTTAAGAGTATTTTTCTTAATACTCATGATTCTACCAAAGGATGCTGTTATACGAAAGGAGTGATGATATGGTTCCAAAAATACCCATGATTCTACCAAAGATGAGGTGCTTGCAACATGTATTTTCAGATGCATCAGATTGGTGCTATTTCTCCCACCTCATTCACTTGCGCTACCTTCGTGTCTACAATGAAGAAATTAGACATTTTCCTGAATCTCTATGCCAGCTTTACAACCTACAGAGCTTGAACCTGGACAACTGTGAAAATCTTAGAGAGTTGCCCGATGGCTTGGGCAATCTTTTTAACGTCCGTCCATCTGTGAACTCCCCACTCTGCAAAAGATGAAGCTGAGTGATTGCAGAGGCATTAAAGAGTTACCAAGTGGCATAGGCAAACTTGTACAGCTTCGCGACCTTCGACTTTGTAAAATAGGTATTAGTGAGTTACCTGAGTCAATAACACAGTTGACCAACCTGCAGGTGTTGGACCTGAGTGGCTGTAGAAATCTTTATAAACTACCAAGTAGCATTGGAAATCTTTCCAACCTTGTCACCCTACAAGTCAACAATACTGAGCTCCGGGAGTTGCCTGAATCCTTTTATAGGCTATGTAAACTGCAGCACTTGAGTCTGCTTGGTAACTGGAATCTTAGAGACATACTCGGTGGTTTTTCTAACCTAGTTAACCTCCGTTACCTTGAACTGTTTGATATAGGAATTACCACGTTTCCTAAATGTACTGCTGAGCTCCCCCTCCGTTACATTAGATTTGGTACAAAGTATTGAATCTAGGAACAATTGGGTGCACATTAAGTTGGAAGTTCTCATTTCAATTTCTTGTGCAATGAAGTATTCATAGCTTAATTTGTCTATGTTAGGTTGGAAGTGATCTACTTTGTATGTGTGAATGCGTTTCCTGTGCTCTGTAGAGTGACTCAGTATTCATATTCTGTATATGTTGGTTTTTGTTGTTCTGTTCCGAATCCATGTGCTTTAATAAAATTTTTCCGTCATCAATTTCTTTGCTGTTTGAGACATTAAGATATTGTGTAATATCACACCTGCATTGTGGGAATGTTATTTTCTCCCTTATCTTTTTCCTGTTTGTTTCCATTTTATTCCTTTCCTTCCCCTTTCATTTCTTTTTCTTCCTTCCCTTTGTTCTCTTCATTCTTGAGTTTGACTCCTAATTGTGCATGATACATGTGTGAGCTCTTTTTCTCCCTCATCAACATTAGCAGAAAGATCAACAGGGGCTTGAACCTCTGGGCTTCAAGCACTTGTTAGATTAAGAAATGTTGACCCTTGACGCGTCAGTTCATTTTAATTACTCCACACACATATACATACAAAACAATCTCCTAAAATATAGGAGAATGTTACTAATGGAAAGACTGCAGCTGCACTGAGGTAACATAATATACAGTTTTAGTCCGCAGCAGTACTTGGTGTGAATGCTTGGATACCAAAGTTGATAGCTGTCAATTATAATTTACATTAGACCCTGCACAAGATGGTTTTACACTTGAGAATCTTCTTGTTCCTGGTCATGCTCCTTTAATCCATGCATTATGGAAAGGCAATCGCACTTGCAAATACAATTTGTATTAGTTTACAAGTAACTATCAGTAGGTAATTTCTGCATGTACTCAAAATTCTACTTCTCTAGTTTGTTCAGTTTGCAAATCTGTTTTGGGCAGCACCGAAATTGCAACTTGAGAGAGCTCAAGGTGGTGGAGGATAGTAAGTTTTTCGATGCCACTAGGTAGCTCCTTGAGTTTCCTGTTGCCATTCAGATTTAGAATGTTTAGCTTCGAAAGCTGACACAATGATTTAGGCAACTCCCTTGCGTATCAGTAACCTGTAGATCACGGAGATTTATTAGGTTTCCAATATTAGTAGGCATCTCTAAAAGCCTGTAGCAACCATTCAGCTCTAACGTCTGTAGGTTAGTCAGCCTGCATATTGATGCAGGTAACTTTATGATCACAGTGTCGGAGACATTGATGTGACAGAAGCTGGTAAGATAGTTGATGTTGCGAGGTAGGCTAGAAATTCTCGTGCAGCCGTCTAGCTCCAGTCTTTGCAGTTTAGATAGCTTACATATTGACCCCGGCAACTTTACAATATTTGTACCGGAAAGCAGTAGCTCTCGAAGTGTAGCTAGGTTTCCAATACCACTTGGTAAGTAACTAAGATTCTTGCAACCATCCAGCTTTAAAGTGTGCAGAGTTGATAGTCAGTACAATAACCTACGGAGATTACCGATGCTGTCTGGTAACTCCACAAGATCACGTCTAACTTAAGAAGATTGGACAAGCGGCAGACTGATTCAGGCAATCTATTGATTTTTGTTTGTGACTTGGAGGGTTTTAAGGTCAATGAGTTTTCCAATGCAACTAGGCAACTCCGTAAGCATTTTGCAATGGTCCAGTTTCAAAACTGGCAGCTTGGATAGTTTACAGAAAGAGTCGGGCAGCCTTTCGATCTTGGTTCCAGAAAGCCCAATATAATAGAGGTCAAAAACACATCCAATATTATGGGGAAGTGCACTGAGATTTTTGCAACGATCCAGTATAAAGGATTGGAAGTTGAACAATGAACAAACTGAGTCAGGTAGCATTTGGATGCTTGTATCAGAAAGTCCAAGATACCGAAGGTTCACAAGATTTCCAGTTTCACTCGGTAGTTCTCTTAGGTTGAAGCACTCGTCCAAATGTAGCGTCTGAAGTTCGTGCAACTGGCGCACTGACGCGGGTAGGCTCTCCATAGATTTATCGCAAACTCGAAGGTAACGGAGTTCAATGAAATCTGCAAAATTTATTGAAGAAACGTTTAATTTATTCAAGGCCGGCCCCTGAGTTATTTCAGGAGCTGCTGCAAAGCATCGTGTCGTTTCAGTTCAAAGCTCGTAAATACTCGGCTCTGAATGACGAAAGAGATACTTGGGCATTGTACCATCTAAGCTTTTATAAAAGAAACTGTATAATGGTATTGGCATCACGAGATTATTGGTTAACTTGTCGCCGCCAATCACATGCAAATGACGAACCTCATCAGAAATACCACGCGTCTCCGTCTTTTATGGAACAGCATTCTCCATCCGTCGTTGACATGGAAGAATCATATATTTGATCATGCATAGTGAATGTCCCATCCCATGATCTCTCAAAGATGGACATCCGCTGCATCTGGTCAAAATAGTCAATGCCAATATCTTGTATAAACAGTGCCTCCAGACGATGGATGCTCAACCTCGGAGAAGCATCTTTGTCAATTGATCATTCAGAAATTGACCCATTTAGGTACAATTGGCGAGGATATGTCCTCGGATCATCGGTTGAACTAATTAGTAGTTGATTTATAGCGTTCTTTTTTCTTCTAGAAAAAAATGATTTTATCTAATCTCCAAAAAGATATAACGTGTCTCACTAGTATGGTCCAGGTATGAAAATGAAACTCTGTCCAACGCTATTGATGTCTTCAATTTGGTTGCGCCTTATTGTCTTTGCTCCATGCCCAGCATTTCTCTCCCAAACAAAAACTTCCTACTTAGAGGCAAAGACAATATTTAATAAGATTAATTTGCAGTAGGTTTGACCTCAAATTTCCTTTAAATATATCCTTTTCATCCTATGACTTCTGATTCGACGGGATTGTTCCCTTTAATACATCCTTTTAATCCTATGACTTCCATAAGCTCATCTCCTTCCATATGAGATGGGCTTCTCAACTACCCCTAAATTAGTGAACCACACGCATTTGTCTTAAAGCTACCTTAAAAGGCGACAATTGTCATAAGCCTACTGAGAGATTCTAGCATTCTTCTCGAAGTTGTTAAAGGATTATTTTCATAATTGATACCAGCTATATTATTTGATTGGACTGTTCAAAGGCTTGCATCTACAGTAACCTTTTCTTTTCAATTTTTTGGTGATGTGATTGGAAGAATGAGAATCCTTTTCCCTTCCTCTTTTTAGATATTTGGTTATTATAAGAGACACAACAACAGGACTATATGGTTAGATTTTAAATATCAAACTGCACCAAGCATGTGCTTGTTAGAAACTTGCATCAGAATACTTAATCTTAGCCTAATCATCACATCTGTTGAGTCTTTTTTGCAAACAAATATACACACCCAATCTGTCGACAGTCCCTAAGTTCAAATTGGTTCAATTTGCTGACTCTAACCAATAAAAGTTTCGTAAGAATAATTAATTGGCCTATTTAATCAAATTAATTGTAGAGCGGCCCTTCCCATTTTAATAAGAACGGTGACAACCGGAATGGTAGATTCACTAATAACTAACTACTACTACGAGCATTAGAATTTGACCAAACCCTCGACTTTTTTTTTTTTTTTTGGAAAAAAAATCACATTCATGAGGCATAGCATACCAAGTAATTAATGCCTGCCACGCATTGATACCTTATGTTCCTCCATGACAAGCCTGATTTCTGCTTCGTTAATTGTGTGTGGCTTATCCAATTGAAATCTCAAAACAAGAACAGCCCGTTCTTGGCTTTATGTCCGTGTCCAGCGCGGCCGTCCCACCCCCACAACATTCCAGCTTAAAAAGCCAAACCCACGCTGCCGCCACCACCACCACCTTCAACTGTCTCCCGCACTTTCAAGTACTCCATGAAGCGAAAACTCAGGAACACCCACAGCCACCACCACAAACACCAACTCAGCCTCGGCAGCGGTGACCTTCTCCTATCCGACAACGACTCCGACTCCCCCGCCCCTGCCTGCGGTCGCGGCTCTGCCTCCACTAAGGAGCAGGACCGCTTCCTCCCCATCGCCAACGTGAGCCGCATCATGAAGCGCTCGCTGCCGGCAAACGCGAAGATCTCGATGGACGCGAAGGAGGTGGTGCAGGAGTGCGCGTCGGAGTTCATCAGCTTCATCACCGGCGAGGCCTCTGACAAGTGCCAGCGTGAGAAGCGCAAGACTATCAACGGCGACGACCTCCTCTGGGCGATGACCACGCTCGGCTTCGACAGCTACGTCTCCCCCCTCAAGGCCTACCTCAACCGCTACCGCGAGACCGAGGGCGACAAGGCCCGGGCCGGATCCGCGGCGCGCCACGGCGAACCTACAACGTCGTCCAACGACCAAAAGTTAGGCAGCACCACGGCAGTTGCAGACTTATTTAGCTCGAATACCGTCCCCACTATAGCCTCGAGTGCGAGGATTCCCGGCGGCTTCGGAATTCCCGGGGAGTTCTTCTCGCTCGGGCCGTCGTCGGCGGCTGTGGAAGGCTGGGAACAGCGGAAGTAATAGAAGCATCCGTGCGTCGTTAGTTACTATTAATCATCTGTTTCAATTTGCTCAGCTAAATTGCATATGTGGTTATACCTCAATCACGTTCTTGCAGCTCTCGTTAATTCTCTCACAGTAAAATCTGTAGCAAATATACTTCTCTAGAATCTGCAGCTAACTTTCTTAAATTATTTATAGACAATTATGACCACCATGAATTCTCAAATCAAGTGGAAGAGCTATAGCATTCTTTAGTTTTTGTAATTGTCTGCTTCATCTACATCACTGCAGGTCACTGCAGGTGTTGGTCGTAAACTAATTGAGATTCTCTAGCTAGCAATATTAGTTCGTACGAACAAACTGAGAGGATGTAGCTTCACCTTTATTTGCACGCTTGTAAAACTGATAGTATACAAGTCAATCAAACCATCCCCCACTACAGATAACTGAATGGTGCTTCTAATCTTGGCGAACTTAATGGAGTCCTTTTGGAGATGCTATTTGTCCACCTGAACACACGCTCAATTGGATAACTCTCAAGCTTGCTTCTTCTCGTCAGCCTATTTTTAGGCTTTTGGGTCTCGGAGGAGACAATACTGAATTATTGAGGGAGACTTCCCAACCATTAAAATTTGGCCAATGGCGGATCCAGGACGTGGAGTATGGGACAGAACTATATTTGTACACGTCACTGGGGTAATATATGTTTTTAAGTTAATTTTTTATATCATATATCCTAGCAAAACCATTATAATACCTATACATCTCTTATATTTCAACAGGACAGTTACACTCAGGACAACATAGATCTGCCCCTGGATTGGGAACTATCGCTACATAAAAGGTGATGGAGCACATATTTGTGCAAGTCTATATTATCCCTAGTGGGTAACTATTTTCATTAAAATTTAATAATTTTATCTAATTTATAAAGAATAGTTAACATATAGATATAAAAATTTGACTAAAAAATATTCTATAAACTCCACTAATCTATTTATCGCTCTTATATATCACCAACCTCGTGTGTTTAAGCTCACTTGTGTATAAGCTCATCATTGAAATCGCTCTTATATATCACCAACCTCATGTGTTTAAGCTCACTTGTGTATAAGCTCATCATTGAAATAACCTTGCTATGTAAGATGGTGATGCAAATCTATCAGTCACTTAAAAACCGTTCTTTTACAATCAATTTACTAGGAGGGATGGAAAAAAAAAATAAGGGAATTGAAATCTCGGTCATGTGAAAATCATGTAACCGAGATTCAATCGAAATCTCTTGTCCATGAGCTGGCCGAGGACGTCCGCGAGTGACGGCGGCAACAGCTCTGGCAGTGTCCAACAGCAGAAGCCTCCACAAGCTGGGCGAGGCGTTCGCGAGCTCGCTGTTCGCAGCGGCAACAACTCCAACGGCAGATGCATTTGCGCGCGAGGTCGGCATCCATAGCTCTAATGCCAGCTCACGAACGAGAGCTAGGAGAGGCATCCACGCTAGCTCGCCGTCCACGGCGGCAGCAGCTCCAGCAACAAAGGCATCCATGAGCTGGGGTCAGCGTCTGCAGCTCTAGCGCGTTTGCGAGCTGGGCGAGGCATCCATGCAAACTCACCATCTGCGGCGGCAGCAGCTCTAGCGGTAGAGGCGTCCATGAGCTAGGGTCGACATCCGTGCGAGGTCGGTGTCAGTAGTCCGTCTGCTAGCTCGCATCACTAAGGACATCCGCAAGCGATTTTTCTCTCATCCGCTCAATTTGGACGGATTAGAAATGAGAGATTTTGCTCTCATTCATCTATCCAACTTTATCTCATTTTTAGATTCGTCCATCCTAATATACAACGGATTTTGCGAATTCTCATCCCTTTCCATCTAAAATCTTTTCTAGTACCCTTAGGCAATATGAGAATGTTTCCATCGAAATGTCCAGTTGCTGAATGATAACCAACTTCGTTTGGGGGACCAAAATTGAAGCCATAGCAAAATCAGCAGGTTCAGTTCTTTCTTGCACCACGCACGAACAATCGTAACATGGCTCTTGAGTAAAGCATTGGAGAAATCAATGGAGCCTCTCCATTTCCAACTCATTCGCATCTCTATCTTCTGGATCAATGCCCAATGTATCTAGTGCTGAAAGTAGCGGTGTAAGATACATATCTCCTTGTACACAACTTGAAATTCTAATGGTATACTTCGTATAATTGCACATTGAACATGAACATCTACTGTTCTACACCTAGGAAATCTCTTGACGACTTAGTAAGCCTATAACTAGTCTCCATCAGTTAGATCAATGCCCAATTCAAGTGTTCTTTCTCCCTACCAAGTAGTGGCAGAATAACGTGCAACCTCAGGTGCGTCTTTTTTTGACTCCATCCAGTTCATTGGAGTCTCGGATCATTCCACCGGCACTTCCACAAAAGCTTTGACATAGCGATCGACCTTGTTTTCAGGATAATTCACTGGAGGAACCCGTGAGTAATAAGTTGATTATTGATTAACTGTAAAAAGGAACTCCATCTAGGTTCAGAAAGGAAGCTCACAGTTGATTCAGAGCTCAGATAATTGCTCATGGAATAATTTTATGTTGATTTCCAAATCAACCGGCCACAAACACACCAGATAATTTGAACAAATTAATTTTTCCAGACACGCACCTTATATCAGTTAATCTAAATTAATTTGAAGGGCTATTGCAAGTGTTCTTTTTTCCTTTAAACATAGACACCCTACTCCTACACAAGAGAGATATATACAAGCTTAGAAAGAAGAACCAAGTGCTCTATCTGAGATTTCTTTTACTTACTGATAAAAAGTTTTTATGAGATGCTTTGAGTTCAAACATTTTAGTTTAATATTTCACACTACATAATAAATACTACCTTGGCTTCAGTTATTTCTTCTTCTGAAGTCACTGCTGATCGGTGTGGTTGCAATTATTTGGTTTAACAGCATACTCTTCCGAACCAGGTCTTCCTTCCCCACTTGGTGTTCAAGTTGCATTTGTCCAAATTCTAAGACAAGTACATCTAGAGTTTAATGTCGACTAATATACAATTCCAAGAGGAGAGAAACAGACAAAGTAATTTAATTATTTAGCTATAGATGAGTTCGGTCTTCCTTCCCCCCTTGGTGGTGTTCAAGTTGCATTTGTCCAAATTCTAAGACAAGTACATCTAGAGTTTAATGTCGACTAATATACAATTCCAAGAGGAGAGAAACAGACAAAGTAATTTAATTATTTAGCTATAGATGAAGTCATGTTGACCTCACATGTGGGTTCCCAAATCAATCGAGGCTCCGTTTGACCTAGTTTCTATTTTTAGCTTTTGCTAGTTGAAGAAGTGCGAGTTGAAATGATGATAGCTAAAGAAGCAACGAGGGTGTTTGGATGAACAACTTATAGTTAAGTAATTCTATTTATAATAAATAATTTTTAATTAAAAAATTATTAAGATAAAAATTATATGATTAAATTTGTAGTTAACTATAATTAAAATATTTATTAAAAATATTATGGGTTATACTATTAAAAATTATTATTACATATACGGGTTATTGAGCATAAGCTGGTGGGGGATGAGAGAAACAGCTTTACCCCTGCTTCTTAGAGAAGTAGCTAATTTGTGGGTTGGAACAAAAAAACTGACGAACCAAACGCCTCAGCTTTTTGATTTCTGCTGGCTGCAAAGCCATAAGCAGGCCCAGAAGCTAGGCCAAATGGAGCCTAAATATTTTGAGAAGATTTCTCACCAAAAAACAATATGGAGTCTCCGTTCCACTAAATTTATTCACTGTTGTGATCCACAGAATCCTTTTGCTGGGCTAGTACCTAATATTTGAAATTTGGAACTCTTCAACTAAAGGAAGTAAGCGTGAAATTTGAGGGACCTTTATTAGAATAGTGAGATTTTTTATTTAGGTGTTAATTTATTTCATATGCACATAAGTTAAATAAAATATCACGGCATGTGATGTGAACAATTCGATAGGAAGGTGCGTGCTTCCATCTATGTTCCGTTGCTAGAAAAATTTAGTTGATTCCATCATGAAAAGTCAGACCTCAATCGCCTTCGTATTTCTTGTTGAAATTTCAAAAAGCTCCTTAGGACCATTGACTATAAACAAGGAACCGTGACCAAGTCAGAGCCCAAGGCCCATTTTACTATTTCTAGTCCCTTTCCAGGCTAATATCTGAATTAATTTGATATAAAAATATTTAAATGTGAAATGTCACCATCCCTAGATGCCTCAGATTTCAAAAAATTTTATAGCAAGTACTCGGTTGTTTTCATCATCATCAAGTCACAAATATTTCAAAACACATATCTTGATGGAAGTCAACATACATAAAGTCTCATTCAACATACATGAACATATAAAAGTTAATATACATGATATTAGTCATCACATACAAAATCTTAACACTGTATATATTGACTAAACATTATATGTATGTTTATGTGCATTAATTGAATATCATATATATTAACTTCAAATTTCATGTGTTGTATATTTATTGAGATTCAATTCGTGTATATTAGTTGAGGTTCAGATGTTAGTGTATATTGATTGAGATTTTGTATATATTAATTGAAAATTATGTATATTAACTTTGGATGTTCATGTATATTAATATACATCAAGATTTATATTTTGCATCAAGATATGTGTCTTGAAGATGACAAAACTCTGCTGAAAAGATTTTCTCGTAGGACCACAGATTTGGTAGTCTTTTACTCTATCAATCCCATCGTATAATTTATTTTAGTCCATAGTATTCTTGTTTTTAGGGGTGAGCATTCGGTGCGGTAAAATCAGTTTTTACCGATTACCGAATATTTCGGTAAATTCGGTTCGGTAAAAATAAATTCGGTTTCGGTTTCGGTTTTAAGTTTTATTAAATTTCGGTTTTCGGTTTTCAGTTCGGTTTTTTTTTTCGGTTCGGTAAAAAACCGAATTTACCGATATATATATTAAAATATATAAAATATACAATATACATTAAAAAATAAAATATATTATATTATATTTTTATTTTATTATATTATAATTAGTTACTAAAAGTATAAAATCTATTATCTAATACTTAATAACCTAATTACTAATCATATAATTAACTAAATCTTTAATAATTAAACTTTTCGGTAATTTACCGAATTTACCGAATTTTTTCGGTAAATTCAGTTCGGTAAAATTTCGGTTTTTACAAAATTCGGTTCGGTTTCGGTTTTTAAAAATTCGGTAAAAAAAATTTCGGTTAATTAATTTCGGTAAATTCGGTTTCGGTTTTCACCGAATGCTCACCCCTACTTGTTTTAAACTTTATCCTAAAATACCTTGAGAAATATTCCAACACACTAGTATCTTTCCATCAATTTGAAGCTTTTAACCCACCTACTAATTTTAATGTCTTATTTACTAATTTAATCTCTTATTTGCAAAATATTATTTGTCTTATTTACTAATTTAATCTCTTATTTGCAAAATATTAATTTCATTTGGTATTGTCCAGGGTCTCCTTCACGTTCCGGTTGAATGCACATCTCAGCAATAATGGCGTCCAGCTGCGCCACTTACCAGGACTTGGTCCACACGTTATATTCTTATTTATGATTTAACTCCATTCAAATTAATTCTTTAGTCCTGATATTTGATGTAAATTATTTATTACTCACCACAGAGGGGTTCCCAAATTAATTTCTACGCCTATCCTGCAACGAAATACTATGGCTCACAAGGTTGTGTTAGTAGCAACAAAAAGCAGTGTACAAAAACAAAAAGAATAAAGCGAAAAGGCAATAAAGTAAACAGAATACTTCAATTACCTCACGGAATAAAGCAAAGTAGACGACGTCCAACTGACGGCGACGGAATCCGAACGGAGATGGCGATGACGCCTCGCCGGAAGCACAACGGGATCACGACGGCTGTGACGAACACGTTTCTCCCAATACTGCACAGTGGAAACGAGCAGCTCATCATCACACAAGTTGTTAGTCCCCAGTTGGTGAATTAGTCCACGAAATGACAAATTTTGTCTATGATTAATTTTAAACAAATTAAATGAATGTTTTAATTTGATTTCGAAGGTGGTGTTCTCAATTCAATTTCTCATCGTTTTGTTCCAGAGGCGTTGCATCAACGCCAGCCACATGAGTATGTACACAATGGACGGCTTGATTTCGCCGCCGACTATACCCTTCTACCTGCCTTGGTACAAAAATGACCAAAAAAATAGAAAGAGCTCCGAGATGGCCTCCGATCGGGTTCAGACGTTCGCCGGCAAATTGGCGGAGGCGATGAGGAAAAGAGATCATTAGAATTTCTTTACATTCTTTTACGAACCTGATTCAAGATCGGTGGAGACGTGGACATCTACGCATCGTTGGCCTTTGACATACGGGACAGGCGGCTGGGCCGGGGTTGGAAGGAGGCCCGCCGCCGTTGCTGATGGGAGGAGGGGCGAATGAGGGCGGCGAGGGCGCGCTTCACCCACTCGCCCTCAACCGCCCCGATCCGGACCAGGGAGTTCGCCATCGCGGACCGCCGGGCATTCAGCCGGTTCGACGGCGAAGAAGCCGCGGCGTTGACCGAGCCACCGCTGTGATGTAGATTTAGACCCTTGTGGAAGCCGCAGCGGAAGGATCCAGGGTGGTTCGTCGGGGAACAGAGGCATGTGCGGCGGGCGGGAGAGGATCGGGCGTCGGCGGCAGCAAGTGACCGGCCAGGAGAGATAGATCGATCAAGGGAGAAGCGAACGGAGTTGGCCGGGGGAGGGGCGGATCCGACGAGGTTGACGCGGGTGGGGGATGCAGATCGATGGTGGTGTTGATGGTGGGGGAAGAAGGAGGCGGGGGAGCGAGTGGTGAAGCTGGACGATGAGGAGGCGAAAGCGGAGGAGATGGTCGCGCCGCCGACTCCATTCGACATCGATCGCCCGAAAGGTAGCACAGGCCCACTCGACCTCCTTGTTGACGCCGCCATTTCTTTCCTTTTCGCTTTGAAATCAAACGAGAGATGTGAGGGAGAGAGGACAGAGAAGCTTAGAGAGACTTTTCCTTGCTAATTGGGCAAACATAGCATAACTCCGGCGTGGTATTTATAGAAAGCGAATGAGGGTATGATTTGTAAATAAAGAAAAGGCTCAGGGCTAATACTGGGTTGGAGATCGTGAGCGAGTCAGTTGACTGCCCACGGTTACTGATTGCAGTGGGCGCCAAGCAACCCTCGTTACAACGGGCGACGCGAATCCGATGGATCGGGCGCGTCCGCAAAGAAACTTCTAATTCTTATTTATTATTTCACAGGACGCAAATGCCCTCGACGCGCCGGATCAAACGCGCGACGGCCGTGACGTTACAGTCGGCGCAGATACTTAAGAAATAAGAAAAAGGACGAAGGCAGTTTGGTCAAATGAATCCGTCTCTTGGGAAGCGGGAGAGTCGGCATTATCCAACTCCAGGCCCACACTAGCGCTAACCAGCTTTAGCGCTAGCTGTCAATTAGGCCGATATTTAACTTTGCTTTGGTGTCTTAATCTACTGTAAAACCTTCTCTTGCCTGGCACGTAGCTCTCTAGAGATATTTTTTTAAAGAAAAAGTCGAAAGATCGGGAGAGCAGACCATCGTAAATGGAGAAGAAGCGAGGGGACCTTTGGGCAGATAAGATTATTTTGACAAGTCCAAATCCTTGGAGTTGGCTGGGCGCTGGTCCAGTTTGTTGGGGAGTGGGGAAAGGGAGTTGGGGACATGCTGCTGGTGTTCAGGTTGCAGGTAGCGATTGGTTCTGAATCCGTTGGCCGACAAACCACATGGTTTGGCAATTGCCATTGTTTTTCTTTTGGGTCTCCCCTACCCTTCAAGTCTTTTACCACAAGACAGCAGCAGTAAGGGGTGTTCTCCTTTGTTGTGCTACCGGATGAACAGAGAAGGTTTCCTCTCTATTAAGCTGCAATTCAGTCATCAGTTTGCCACAATTGAATTTCTTAAAAAACCGTCCTCCTAATCACATTGACCATGGCTCGCAGATAACTACTGGCCCAAGTTCTATGTGAAGCCCATCAATGCATATGGGCTTAATACTATAAGCTACAATATTAGACATAATGGCCCAACAAGATTAGCATGACATAATGTGATACTATACATAATATTATATAATATTTTAAAAGTATATATTGCTTTTTCTTATTTTTAAAAAATAATAAAATTTTTAGTTTTGAGTCATTGAAAGGCGTATGTGCAATTTGAGAAATGTAGGTCATGTGGAGTTTGAGTCCAAACGTGAAATAGTTCAAATATGCCATATATTATTATGGTTAAATTTGTTATTAAAAAAATTTATTTAAATAATAAATAAAATATAAATAAATAAATATGGAATTTATAAATTAAGAACCTAGAGTATCCTTCGGCTAAAACATTAGCATTAATTGACTAAATTGGAAGAAAATAGAGTTTTCTTTGATATACTAGAAGAGAACGAAAACGAACAAAAGGAAATATACTCATTTTTCCTTTCGAATTGGGCGGAAAACGAATTCGCATCGCGTGAACCGGGCGGAAAACGAAATCGCATCACGTTCACACGTTGCATCCTTCGTTTGCCGCATCGTCCACCAGCGTCTCCCTCGCTGTCCGCCTTCGCCGTTTGCCTCGCTTACTGTCCATCGTCTATCTCCGCCATCTGCCTCGCCTGCCGTCCATCATCCACCATCCGCCTCGAAGACCTCCTCGTCTGCCTGCCTTACTGTCCGCCTTCACCATTCGTGTCACCTCCTTCATGCATCGCATCCTTCACCTATCACGTCGTTCGCCAGCGTCTCCTTTGTCGTCCGCTGTCCACCTCGCCTGCTGTTCGCCTCGATGACCTCCTCGCCTGCTCGCCTTGCCGGCCACTATCATCCACTTCGCTTCCTTAGTTGCACCCATTCACTCCGCCTTCGTCATCCGTCGTATGTCGTCCGTTGATTACCACCTACCGTCCACGTCCGCTGATTGCCACTTGTCGCCATTGCCCACCATCCACGCTTACATATGTGTAAAAAATTTTCTTTTTCAATCACGTGATTATCACATGATCTCTTTTTTCTTTCTTTTTTATTTCTTTCCTTTTTCCTCTCGTTCCTATCTTCTACCGTAAACACAGCCTTCAGTCTCAAAAGTACCAATTTGAACGTCAAATTCAATTGCAAATGGAGTATAGTTGAAGTAAAAGTTCGTTATAACAGTTAGCCCGCTAGACTACTTTTTAGACATAAATTAGTAATAGGGTAGGTAGCACAAGTCGTTCAACCGCTGTTGAAAACCTTGGGCCTCCAGTTAGGTAGTGAACTACCTTTCCAGGCAATTCATCTTTGCACGTTTTCTAAAGATAAAAAGTGTTTAAAAAATATTAAACTCTTAAACGATGATTAATTAATAAAATCGAATTAAATGATTTTTCAGATAGATAGTTTTTTTAATGCTTTGATTAGTTTAGGATTAGAGATTGATTTAGGATGAACCTAATCGTCTATTAACCAATCCAACCGTTAATTAGTTAAAATTATTAAACATTAAATGGCAATTAGTGATTGACACTCTACAATAATTAAATAGCTTTCATATTAATATAGTATTTACTATTTACTATGTTTCGTTAAGGTTATGCTTTGTTAGAAGAAATGAAAAATAGAAGGAAGAAAAAAAGAGAAAAAAAAAAGGAAAAACTTTTTCACGTGACTTTTGCTTGTTCAGTGATGAATAGGAGAGAGAGAGAGAGAGCAGCAACTGGGGAAGAGAGGAGCGACAACAGGAAGAGAGGACAATGACGATGGGAAGAGGGGAGCGGTAGTAAGGGCAGAGGCTTTTGATGAGAAGAGGGTAAGGTCTTTCGATGGAAGGAGAGGATGAGGAAGGATGGAAAGAGGTGGCAAGGTAGCTAGAGGTAGAGGAGAAAAGAGGAGAGGCGGCGACGAAGCGGCAAGAGGCAAGAAGGAGGAGAGACTATGAGAGGACGAGAGGCAATGACAAAGCGGCAAGAGGCGAGAAGAGGTGGCGCAATGCAGTGAGAATGCGGTGGCAAAGCAACTGTTAATATTAATATTAATTTTCTTTACTAAATATAGACTAAGATAGTTATTTATATATATATATACTATACCTTGTAAACATAAGATTAAGAAATATAGAGCAATCCTCTTATGTTAACATGGTATCAGATGAAGGTTTAGGGTTTTCTGACTTCTCTTCCTAAAGACTCAGCCACCATCTCTTCTATCGGCTAGGGTTTTCTCCTACCAGCACATGCAATTGATTAGCTGCTTCTCGTTCCAGAGTTGTGGATCCACCGAAGTAGATCCCAACACTGACGTTGCTAGAGTAGAGTCAATCTCACATTGACATAGTCCAAGTACAAACTCCACTTCTGCTTGCAGTTAGCCGGCGACGCCAACGGCTTGGTCAAGATTAGGCTCGTCCGCATCTTCCGCCAGGCAGTGACGTGCCTGGGCTCGTGGCATGATGGGTTGGTCCTCCACCGTACATTTCTGAGAGAGCAGCTCTCCCTTCTCAACTCCTTCTCCCACGTCTGGCTCTCCCTCCCATCGTGCAAGCGCTTGTGCGATGTCCTCTGGGTGACAACTCCATGATCAAAACACAATTTACATCTATGATAAAAATTTTAATTATTAATTTTAGTGGTGAATATATTCTGATGATCTACATAAGGATCTCGTTTTCAAGGTACTTTATCTCAATTATCATGTGTTGAAACTCCACAACAAAATGGTGTCTCTGAGAGAAAACATTGGCATATTATTGAAACTGCTAGAATCATTCTTAATTCTTTTTCTGTTCCTAAGAAATTTCGGAGAAAACCTATGAATACAACAGTATACATTATCAATTGTCTTCCATCACCTACTATTAATCAAACAACTCCTTTTGAACGTTTGTACCAACATCCTCCAAACTATCATCATTTGTATGTTTTTTAGTAACACTTGTTTTGTTCATTTAAATAAAAGAGAACATAACAAGCTATCTTCCAAAAAGGTTATCGTTGTTATGATCTCTAATTTCAAAAACTTTGTATCTTAAAGACATGTTACCTTTTGGGAACACATATCATTTTTTACTCTATCACAAAAACAACACCAAAATATATCTAGTCCTAGAATTGATCCATTCCCTAATAATAGTCCAAATACAACACTAAATTCTCATGCAACTTCTACTCAGTCTCCTGAATACTAAACACTTCCTACATCTAATGTTTCTCCAGATATAATTTTAAAATCTCCTACAGCTCCTGCTCAACCAGCCGATGTTCCTAATTTCAATGAAGCTTCCCCTCAAGGTAGTTCAGTGCATAACATTATTCCACCTCGTTGAATACTAGAGGTAACCTTCCTAAATATATCAATGATTATCAATGTCATTTGTCTACCATTTTATCTTATCATGAACCACAATCATATTGAGAAGCTTCATCCAAACCTGAGTGGCAGCAAGTTATGATTGAAGAACTTGATTCTCTTCAAAGAACTAATACATGAGATCTTGTACCTCTTCCTATTGGAAAAACTGCTATTCACTCTAAATGAGTGTATAAAATCAAAACAAAGGCTGGTGGAATTCTTGAAAGGTATAAAGCTTGCCTTGTAGCTAAAAGATTTACCTAAGAATATGGTATTGATTATAAAAAAAATATTTGCTTCTGTTGCTCGAATGACATCTATTAGAACTCTTATTGTTGTTGCTTGTTGCCAACAATGGTCTCTTTATCAACTAGATGTGAAAAATGCTTTCTTCATAGAGATCTTGATAAAGAAATTTATATGGCACCACCTCAAAAATTACTTTATAATCTAAATCAAGTTTACAAATTAATTAAATCCTTATATGGTCTCAAACAAGCCCCAAGACCATGGTTTGCAAAGTTTCACACTACCATATGCAAATTTGGATTTCATCCAAGCAATCATAATTCTACTTTATTCATCAAGAATTCTCTACTGGGTATTGTTCTTCTTATTCTCTATGTAGATGATATGGTGATTACTGGAAATGATCTTTAAGGATTTCAAGACACAAAAGATTATCTTCATACTTCATTTGAAATGAAAGACTTAAGTGAACTTCGGTATTTCCTTGGCATGGAAGTAAACTACCCATCAGATGAAATATTTTTATCTCAATTGAAATATGCTTCTAAGTTATTATTTCAAGCTGAACTAACTAATAACAAAGTTGCTGAAACACCATTATAGCCTAATATAAAGTTTTTGCCAGCTGAAGGAACTATTTTGGTTGATCTTTCTCGTTATAGATAGTTAGTCGGCAGTCTTAACTATCTTACGATTACTCATTCAGATATAAGCTATGTTGTTCATCTCATAAGTCAATTTATGGCTTCTCCAAGATCATACTCTATTGTCCTTAGAATATTGAGGTATATCAAAGGAACTCTATATCATGGTTTAAAGTATACATCATCAACTCCAATTCTTCAAGCTTTTACTAATGCAAATTGGGTAGACAATGCTTATGATCGAAAATCTACCACTGGATTTTGTATTTTCTTGGATAATTCTCTTATATCTTGGAAGAGTAAAAAGCAACCTATTGTTTTTAGATCTAGTGCTAGAGCAAAATATATAGCTCTTGCTCATACTACTGAAGAAATAGTTTGGCTCTATTGGTTATTTGTTGATATGGGCATTACTATTTCTAATTCTACATCTATATTATGTGACAGTAAAAGTGTCATTTAAATTGTAAATAATAATGTCTTTCATGAAAGAACTAAGTACATTGAGATAGATTGTCATTTTACTCAACATCACTATAAGCAGTAGAATCTCTCCTTATCATATGTCCCTACAAAAGATCAGATTGCAGATCTTCTTACAAAGTCACTTGTTGTGGATCATTTTCAATATCTTTGTTCTAAACTTTATCTACTTACAGCATAAAGAGATGAGGAAAGATGACAGAGAAATAGGTGCATGAAGAGGAGTTTCCTTCTATTTTTTTTGCTCGATTTAGACAAATGATTTTTTGCTTTGCTTTTTCTTTCCTTATAAGAAAATGATGATGAAAAATTATGTTTTTTTTTTCTCTCTAAGAAAATATGTGAAAAGTAGAAGGAATAAAAAAAACTAATTTTCTCTTACATCTTTGAAAAACAAAATGAGAAAAAGAAAAAAAATCACTTATTATCCTTCCAAATGTGATCCATCCAAATAAAGAGGAAAATAAAATGAAAGAAAGTGCACTCATCGTCCACCCACCGCTCCATGGAATTGTCCACCTATTTTGTTCGCGCACTAGAAGCACGATAACGTAGAACCCACGTGAGTCATTTTTTTTTTCTTTCTTGCTTTCCTTTCACGATGTTTGGAAACAGAGCCTAATTGAAGGTCTTGTGATTGTGATGTTTGCATATAACACTTGCGGGCTTGTTGCTTTTATTTTTATACTTCTTCTACGAGGATTTGGCTCGAGGCGTTTGGTTAATTCAATTTGCTTGATTCTTATTAATGAAATTTTGCTATTATTGTGAAATGTTTTGATGAATAATCGTTAATATACACAAGACTATAACTCTTTTCATTTATTGGGAAATCAATCCATTCTTTTTTTATTAGAAAAAAAAATGAACATAACTTCCAGCCATCAATTTAGATATTTTCCAATTAAAAGAGGATGAGTATGAGAAGTAAGGGAAATTATTTTTTATTTTTTTTTAAAAAATAAAATCACTTTTTCTTTTTGGATAGTGAAAGCCACTATTTATACAAAGCTATCATCAATATGCATCTAGCTTCAATTTCGTCCCCAATTAAAACTAATTGACTTTACTAAATTAAGCATAAGAAATATTTAGTCAACAATTTAATTAGATTATCTTTCAAGGATCTCAAACTTGTATTTTCAACTTTTTTTTGTCAAAATTCGAATTGGCTTCTGACATAATAAATATTAATGTAATATATGTTTAAGTGGCAAAAGTTTTTGATTGTTACAGATTATAATCAATACCAATTAGCAGCAAGCTGTTGTTAGTAATTTATAATTGAAATATAACATTTCAAAATTTTTTTCCCAAATCACAATCGGCTGGCAATGTTATATGCGAAAATTTTCTTCTTTAATTAATTAGTCATATAATTTTAACCTAAATTTTAGGGTCTCATTTGATTCATCTTCTCCACTTTAATTTTTTAAATTTAAAAATATTTATGATTTGACAGACAGAAGACAATCTAAGAGCTTGATTTGAATGCGGGAAGTTCGTGCTGCACATTTTTTTTCCCACATCATGGATCTCAATTCTTCCGCCATTAATTTAATATACAACTTGAGCTGCTCCCACACTCTACCTGTGCGCTTCCGTGCAATATATATATGCAGAAAAGGCGGTCACCGATTCCTAAATTGTGGAACGCCAGCAAGGAGGTCACAAGCAAGGGGGGAGCGAGATGCAGGAAGTGAAGGCCGGGAGCAGGCCGCCGTGGGTGGGGCTGGCGGCGGCGGTGTGGGTGCAGGTGGCGGCGGGCAGCGCGTACACCTTCGCTCTCTATTCGCCCACCATCAAGTCGGTGCTGGGCTACACCCAGCAGCAGCTCACCATGCTCGGCGTGGCCAACGACATCGGCGAGAACTTCGGCCTCGTCGCGGGCTTCGCCAGCAGCCGATTCCGGCCGTGGGTCTTGCTTCTCGCCGGCGCCGCCTGCTGCTTCTTCGGCTTTGGCGTCCTTTGGCTTGCCGTCAGCCAGACCTTCACCGGGCTCCCGTTTTGGGCCGTAAGTGTTTGATTAATTTCCCCAGTGGTTCTATTTGCTAATTGTAGTTAAGAAAAAAAGAGTTTCTAGGCTTCGATTCGATTCCAATTGATTTTTTAGTAAGCTCTTGCAGTCCATTTCTGTCAAGCGATCTGCATCAGGAACATAGTTTAAGATATTGAATTTGAACAATTAGGGTTTAAACAAGGATGGTGGCTGCTAGTTTTGACTCAAGCACTGCAGCTGCTAAATGTACCAAATGATAGCAATAATCCCCATTAAACAAAAATGATCTCTGTATGTGTACACACTTAAGTTTAATGGCTCATTATTAGTGTTGGAGAAAAATAAAAAAAAGAGAAATAATGTTAGTTGTTAATTGCTAACGTTACAGCATTTAATGATAGCTATTAAATGCTAACCCTGACTAGCCTTGTAAAAAGGCTTATAATCTCATGCGAGAGTATATTCCTTCTTCTTCTTTTCATTTCATCTTCTTACTTTCTTCTTGGATTTTGCTGCTCATTGCTGAAAGGGCATCCTGAAAGTTTCTAAAGGGGGGGGGGGGGGGGGGGGCGCGAAACCCTAATAGGCGCATATCAGAACTTGTAAAAGAGGAAATTAGGGTTTTCTAGGATCGCATGATGAATATATGATCAACTTTAATAACATATATAGATCGAGAAGGGGATCATACCAATGCCATTTCTTGGATGGCGACTTGGAATCAAAAGAAGCGTGTGCTTCTTCTCCAAAGGCACCGCACACAAGGTGATAGATCGCTTCCTCCTTGTTGTTCCTTATGCTAGTAAGGATCTCCAAGTCTCCTGATCGCTGAAGGGAATGAGATTACGAGATAAGTTCTCTCCTTGGCCGAATACCTTTCTCCACACTCGTTTTTACGAGTCACCCTAGAGCAAGAGAGAAAGAGGGGCGAGAATAGGGGCGATCCCTCGAACGTGAGGCGTGCTACCTATTTTGGAAAGCATGACTTCCAAAAATAGTAAATCCTCACACGTTCAAGTGTTCACGCTCAGTGAACAAATCGCAATGTTCTCCCCTTTGAACCATGCGCTCACTTGATGAGCCGGTTCAATTACATTTGGTTCAAAGACCAAATCAAACCATGCATTGGTCTAGATCAAATTAAACCATAAGGCTCAAGATCTAACCATTCATCTCTTGATGCTCTTGATCTCACCGATCTAGCATCAATTCTCTCGATCGAAGCTTACCGATCTCAAGCCCTAATCAATCAAACATGATCAGACCAGATCTCACTTACAATCAGAGTTTAAATCCCTTTAAACTGAACCAAAACAATTCAGTCCACACGATCTGACTTAAGTAAGCCATATCATCAAATTGTGCGACCCTAAGGGTTTCCTTTAAATGTCGGTAACGATAACTTACGTTATCACGATCAGTGAGGGGTATCTAGCAACACATCACTGTCTCCCGATATAAAGGAAAGAGTCTTCCAAGACTACACCCAAACTACAGCACAAGTGTGAACCCAAGTCACTTGACATATGTGTTTCCTTTGCCACTGGATGTTCTTATTGGACAAGCGTGTCAAGCCTGTAATTCCAATATGATGAGAATGATTAGATCAGATGAACATAGTCATCTGGGTATGGCCATACACTTTCTCAATCATCTCATCCAGGGGGCCCTTTCAGAACATCACACTCCAACAAGGAGACGGCAATCCTATATCTATCACTAGTGCCCTAACATGACTCATGCTCATTATCCAAGATAGTCTATAACCATTATGTTTCAAATGATATTGAACTACCTCAAAACAATGCCAATCATCATTTAGAAACACAAGTGATCTCAAGTCAGAGGAAATATGCCACTTGTTTGCATACAAGGATTATTCACATTGTGACAAGCAATCGAATATCCTAAGTAGGGTCTGTCCAGTACATCCAATGTACCCATGAGTCTACATCTTATTCCATGCTCGAAGCATCCTATAAGATTAGAACACATATTAGTCTTAATCATATCAAGGCTGTCTCATGTTCACCAAGATATCTCGACTAAGGACAAAACTGCATGTCAGCCAAGCTGAACAGCATTGAGACATTATTCAGAAGTATACATATTGCAGCAGATAATGTAACAACCTGAATAACAACCATTGCCTTTAAAAACATAGAGTTTATACATGATACTGATAACAACCCAAGGCCTCAAACATTAGCCTTAAGGGCATACCCCAACAATCTCCCACTTGCACTTAATCTAATGGTTGAGAAATCTCAAACCCATATTATTACAGTGCTTCTCATGCTTCTGCTGCGCCAGAGGCTTTGTAAGCGGGTCAGCTAGATTGTCATCTGTATGAACCTTGCAGATTTTGATCTCGCCACGATCAATGATCTCCCGGATCAAGTGAAACCTTCTCTGTATGTGCTTGGACTTCTGGTGCGACCGTGGTTCCTTTGCCTGTGCTATTGCTCCAGTGTTATCACAGAAGATAACCAAAGGATCTGCACTCGAAGGAACAACACCAAGTTCTTGAATGAACTTACGAATCCACACTGCCTCCTTGGATGCTTCCGAGGCTGCAACATACTCGGCTTCTGTTGTGGAATCAGCAATAATTGATTGTTTGAAACTTTTCCACACCACTGCTCCTCTATTCAAGCTAAAAACATAGCCTGATTGCGATCGGAAATCATCCTGGTCAGACTGGAACGAAGCGTCAGTATATCCTTCAATACTGAGTTCTTCCTGACCTCCATATATCAAGAACATATCTTTGGTCCTCCGAAGATATTTCAAAATGTTCTTGACTGCAATCCAGTGTGCCTTCCCTGGATTACTTTGGAATCGACTGGTCACGCTTAACCCGTAAGCGACGTCTGGGCGAGTACACAACATCGCATACATAATGGACCCAATAGCCGAAGCATAAGGCGTATTGTCCATTTCATCTTTCTCAGTCTGTGTTTGTGGACACTGACTCTTTGAAAGATTCAGACCATGTCTGACTGGAAGATATCCTCTTTTAGAATTTTCTAAATGGAATCTCTCCAGGACTTTATCGATGTAAGTACTCTGGCACAGCCCGAGAAGCCTCTTAGATCTATCTCTGTAGATCTTCACACCTAATACATAGGCTGCTTCTCCTAAATCTTTCATCTGGAAACATTTTCTTAACCATGCCTTGACGGCATGTAGTTCAGGAATATCGTTTCCAATGATTAAGATATCATCGACGTAGAGGACTAGGAAAGTAATCACGCTCCCACTAAACCTCTTATATACACACGGGTCATCTTCATTCTTGATGAAACCAAATTCACAGATTGATTCATCAAAACGAATATTCTAGCTTCTTGATGCTTGTTTAAGTCCATAAATGGACTTCTTTAATTTGCATATTTTATGACGATCTGATGGATTAGTGAAACCTTCAGGTTGTGTCATATACACATCCTCCTCTAAGTTTCCATTAAGGAAAGCGGTCTTCACATCCATTTGCCAGATCTCATAATCATAATATGCCGCTATCGCAAGAATAATCCGAATAGACTTGAACATGGCTACAGGAGAGAAAGTTTCATCATAATCTATCCCGTAGATTTGTTTGAAACCTTTCGCAACTAGCCTGCCTTTATAGGTAACTGCGTTACCATCCATGTCAACCTTCTTTTTGAAGATCCACTTACAGCATATAGAGATTACTCCCGGAGGCGGATCAACCAAATCCCAAACTTGGTTTTCTGACATGGAGTCCATCTCGGCTCGCATAGCTTCAAGCCATCTTGCTGATTCCGGTCCACTGACCGCATCCGCATAAGTGAGGGGTTCATCATCAATGATGTAGACTCCGTCATATCGCTCAGGCTGTCGACGGATCCTTCCCGATCTTCGCGGTTCCCGTGATATCTGAGCTTCAGGTTGTTCAATAACCTGATCTACTGGCTCAGGCTCATCCAACTGTGCTTGACTACTTTGTCCTTCTTCTGGATTCTCATCCAGCTTTATTTCTCTCCCACTGGCCTCTTGCAGAAGAAATTCCTTCTCAAGAAAAATAGCCGTCCGAGCAACAAATACTTTGTTCTCTTTGGGATCGTAGAAATAATAACCCTTAGTTTCTTTAGGGTAACCGACAAAGATACATTTCTCAGATCTGCTCTCTAGTTTCCCAGAGGCGAGCTTTTTGACATAAGCCTCGCAACCCCAGATCTTAATAAATGTCAAGCTCGGCTGTTTCCCATACCATAACTCATATGGAGTCTTTGAAACGGCCTTGGATGGCACTCGGTTTAGTACCTTTGCAGCTGTTTCCAGTGCAAATCCCCAAAAGGAGTAAGGTAGAGTAGCCTGACTCATCATAGAACGAACCATATCCAGTAAGGTTCTATTTCTCCTCTCGGACACACCATTCCATTGCGGTGTTCCTGGCGGAGTGAGCTGTGAGATAATCCCACACTCCTTCA
This sequence comes from Costus lasius, assembly GCA_027563935.2. Classification (NCBI taxonomy): domain Eukaryota; kingdom Viridiplantae; phylum Streptophyta; class Magnoliopsida; order Zingiberales; family Costaceae; genus Costus; species Costus lasius. The sequence continues at coordinate 98,582,369 of CM050454.1, forward strand.
GATAGTCAGTAAACTCATGACTCAAGTATTCTCCACCTCGATCTGAACGAAGTGCCTTGATATTTCGGCCTAGCTGATTTTGTACTTCATTCTTGAACTCTTTGAACTTGTCAAAAGATTCACTCTTATGTCTCATTAGATAGACATAACCATACCTACTGAAATCATCAGTAAAGGTAATGAAGTATGAATAGCCACCTCTGGCATGTTTACTAAATGGCCCACACACATCACTGTGAATGAGGTCAAGTAAACCTGAAGTCCTTTGACCTTTATTAGAAAAAGGGGACTTCGTCATTTTACCCATTAAACAAGCTTTACATGTATCAAGCTCCTCATAGGAGAATGATCCCAGCAGTCCATGGTCATGCAACCGCTTAATGCGCTTCTTGTTAATATGGCCTAAACGACTATGCCATAACAAGGTGCTGTCATCAGCATACTTGGCTTTCTTAATATCAATCTGCTGTATAGAACATTCCATGTCCAACATGAATAACCCATTGTTAATTGACCCGGGTAGCATAAATAATATTATCAAAAGAAATATAACACTTTGAAATTTTGCATTCAAAGGAAAACCCTTTCCTGACAAGAGCAGGAATAGAGATAATATTCTTAGTTATGCTCGGTACAAAATAACAATTGTCCAGTTCTAATACAAAACCAGATGGTAAAGAGATGTGATATTCTCCTACAGCAACAGCAGCAACCCGTGCCCCGTTTCCTACTCGTAGGTCCACCTCATGCTGTCCCACCTGTCTTTTTCTCTTGAGTTCCTGTACATTTGAACAAATGTGAACTCCACATGCAGTGTCCAACACCCATGAAATAAAAGAAGAAGATACCATGACTTCAGTCACGAAAATACCTGAGCCAGAAGCGAAAGGCTTGCTTCCCTTCTTGTCTCCTTGGAGCGCTTTACAGTCCTTTTTCCAGTGACCCAGCTGGCCACAATGGAAACATCTGTATTCCTTTGACCGCTTTATCTTTTGCTTTAGAGCCTTGTTGTAGCTCTTGATAGGGGCTTTGCCCTTCTTCCCCTTCTTCTTGTTCCTGAAAGGAACCATTAGGACAGAGGATGAAGGCTTTCCTTTCTCAAGAGTCTGCTCTGTAGTGAGGAGCATGTTCAGTAACTCCGCCGGCGTACAGTCGATCTTGTTCATATTAAAATTAATGATGAACGGATCAAAATAAGCCGGGAGAGACTGCAGGATGATGTCTACAACAAGCTCCTGATTGATGGTGTGTCCCAGTTTCTCTAGAGCCTCTGTGTACCCAATCATCTTGAGTACGTGAGCTCCCACTGGACTCCCTTCAGTCAGTTTGCTCTGAAAGAAAAGTTTCGTCAAGTTATAGCGTTCAGTCCTTGCCTGTGCAGCATACAGCATCTTGAGGTTTGCTATAATTTCTATAGCAGATAAATCCTCATGCTGACGCTGCAGCTGTGGCGTCATAGACGCTAGCATAAGGCAAGCGACATCAATGCTATCATTGACATGCTTCTCATAAGCTTCCCGAACCGCCCTTGCGGCGTTCGCAGCGGGTTGAGGCGGTATAGCCGTCTCGAGGACATACAGCTTCCTCTCAGCCTTAAGAACAATCTTAAGGTGTCCGTACCAGTCTGAGAAGTTTGGCCCAGCAAACTTCTCCCTTTCCAGTAGGGATCGCACATTGAAATTTGTGGTGTTCGTTGCTGCAGGAATCTACAACAATGCAAGAACAGCAAGGTCAGTATCAATGTTACAATCAATTCAGGACTTAAGAATGATTCTTTTCTCACTATTTTATCTGGCTGAAAAATCCAGCAAAACAGCCCGAAAGAGTAAAACTCTTTTAGTGAGATGGGATCCAGATTTCATACTAGGTCTCCGCGTCCCGCTCAGGCGAGATAAGATGCACAGAGAGTACAAGCACTAATCTCTGGTAGGCAACCCATGCCAATCTCCAACCCGTGCGATTCCCCTTCATCTGGGCAATCCAGCAGACTGTGCCAACTGAGTTGGTACAACACAGTCTCTGATCCCACAGATGGCTGCCTCCATATAGCTACCATATGCTCAATATGTAGCCTACATGGTCAAGCTGACCCGACCTACTCCCTGGACCACCACGTGCTATGCTATGCAACGAGAAGCGATAAATCCCTTCTCTGTAACACGTAGGTGTAATCACACACCGTCTGAAGATAGATGGGCGTGCCCACTGAGTGGGTACAACACGGCCCCAACGATAGTCAGAACAATGAGGTTTCGCGTCAGAAGGCTATCGTGCTTGATATTCATCGTTGGATTTTAACGGTCCTTTTATCTTCTTACTATCATACAAATCCTATGGTGATAGCAGAAGAATAAATCATGCAGTTACTAAATTACTTAAACAGTAAATTAAAAGCATGATGATCTTATGTGGTAAAAGCCCATTAAGCCTAAGTAAGACCTTAATTAACTTAAGTCTTCACTTGAGCTATTCATGGGTCTTTAGCATTTCATCTGGCCCAACCCGGACCCAAGCGCCTTTTGCAGCTGAGATGCGCCCACCAGGTAAAATGCGCCTGTCCTAGAGTCGAACCCTAGACCTCCCACTGGTGAAGCCACTTGCTGCATGCGCCTCTGCCATGTGTGCTCTGTGCTCATGTCTGATTAAATTACAATTTAATCTATCTAGACATGATTGACTCGCAGGTCAATTACACTTTATAAATTAATTAAAATGTGATGCGCATATCACAATAAATAATTTACAAATAATAATCCAGGCACGCAGGCCCCAGCACAGCACACATTAAATTTTTGGGCAGCCCACATAAGATTAAATAAACACTCAATCATGTTATACAAACATCATGTGATCCAATCAAGAAAATAAAATTTTCGAAAATCCCATTGGCATCATTTTATTTCCTTATGTGCCCTACTACCTTACAACGGTCCATTAATAGGGATCCACTCATCAGACCTAGTCAGACCCCCTGCCCTTGCATGCACCAAGTCATAACCGACTTGAGTCGACCTCATGGTCAACAATGCATGCGTTAAGGGCTGAACGTCCCTCATGAGTTCTGGCAAGCGGGTGTGACCCCGGGCCTTAATCATGAGCGTTCACTGGTTGTCTCAATCAGACATCGCTACACGTCTTTCTGCAGTCGACCAATAGCCACCACATGCTTGCGCATAGGTGCCATCTGGTCGACCCATCTAGGCTGTCAGATAGTCTGATCAGACTGTTGGGTCTATACTGGACGATGACTTCACGATGACTTCAACCCTAATAACCCGTCTAAGAGTTTTAAAGCAGGCGCTTAGATCTAGTGGATGCACGCAAGATAGGTTTTGTTTTGACAAAAAAAAATCTCTAACATGCGCTAACAAGTAAACATCATGCATGTAGTATTTTCGCATGATGATAACCTTAGATCTATTCATAAGCGCAAACAAGGATCACATCAAGCAATCATATGATTCATATATGAACTCGGCTCTGATACCAATTGAAAGTTTCTAAAGGGGGGGGGGGCGAAACCCTAATAGGCGCATATCAGAACTTGTAAAAGAGGAAATTAGGGTTTTCTAGGATCGCATGATGAATATATGATCAACTTTAATAACATATATAGATCGAGAAGGGGATCATACCAATGCCATTTCTTGGATGGCGACTTGGAATCAAAAGAAGCGTGTGCTTCTTCTCCAAAGGCACCGCACACAAGGTGATAGATCGCTTCCTCCTTGTTGTTCCTTATGCTAGTAAGGATCTCCAAGTCTCCTGATCGCTGAAGGGAATGAGATTACGAGATAAGTTCTCTCCTTGGCCGAATACCTTTCTCCACACTCGTTTTTACGAGTCACCCTAGAGCAAGAGAGAAAGAGGGGCGAGAATAGGGGCGATCCCTCGAACGTGAGGCGTGCTACCTATTTTGGAAAGCATGACTTCCAAAAATAGTAAATCCTCACACGTTCAAGTGTTCACGCTCAGTGAACAAATCGCAATGTTCTCCCCTTTGAACCATGCGCTCACTTGATGAGCCAGTTCAATTACATTTGGTTCAAAGACCAAATCAAACCAAGCATTGGTCTAGATCAAATTAAACTATAAGGCTCAAGATCTAACCATTCATCTCTTGATGCTCTTGATCTCACCGATCTAGCATCAATTCTCTCGATCGAAGCTTACCGATCTCAAGCCCTAATCAATCAAACATGATCAGACCAGATCTCACTTACAATCAGAGTTTAAATCCCTTTAAACTGAACCAAAACAATTCAATCCACACGATCTGACTTAAGTAAGCCATATCATCAAATTGTGCGACCCTAAGGGTTTCCTTTAAATGTCGGTAACGATAACTTACGTTATCACGATCAGTGAGGGGTATCTAGCAACACATCACTGTCTCCCGATATAAAGGAAAGAGTCTTCCAAGACTACACCCAAACCACAGCACAAGTGTGAACCCAAGTCACTTGACATATGTGTTTCCTTTGCCACTGGATGTTCTTATTGGACAAGCGTGTCAAGCCTGTAATTCCAATATGATGAGAATGATTAGATCAGATGAACATAGTCATCTGGGTATGGCTATACACTTTCTCAATCATCTCATCCAGGGGGCCCCTTCAGAACATCACACTCCAACAAGGAGACGGCAATCCTATATCTATCACTAGTGCCCTAACATGACTCATGCTCATTATCCAAGATAGTCTATAACCATTATGTTTCAAATGATATTGAACTACCTCAAAACAATGCCAATCATCATTTAGAAACACAAGTGATCTCAAGTCAGAGGAAATATGCCACTTGTTTGCATACAAGGATTATTCACATTGTGACAAGCAATCGAATATCCTAAGTAGGGTCTGTCCAGTACATCCAATGTACCCATGAGTCTACATCTTATTCCATGCTCGAAGCATCCTACAAGATTAGAACACATATTAGTCTTAATCATATCAAGGCTGTCTCATGTTCACCAAGATATCTCGACTAAGGACAAAACTGCATGTCAGCCAAGCTGAACAGCATTGAGACATTATTCAGAAGTATACATATTGCAGCAGATAATGTAACATAGAGTTTATACATGATACTGATAACAACCCAAGGCCTCAAACATTAGCCTTAAGGGCATACCCCAACACATCCGATCAACTTCTCCACGGTCGTGCCCGCAGGAGAGGAGTACCGGTTGTATCCTGGGTGTTCAGTCCGGATTTAACTCGCACGAGACCCCGGATTTTCACCTAAGGACAGCGTATCGCGCCTCCGGGTTTTATCATTCTAACTCCTTTTTAATTATCTTTTAAAAGTTTATTATCTTATAATTCATGTTTATATTTTCTGTTTAAATAAAACGGTCTAGATAAAATTTTAGACCAACAATCTTAGGTGAAAATCTGATAAATATATTTCTTGTTCTTATTAACGTTTTGTTCTCTAAAAGAAAAATTAAAGGAAACAATTTTAATGCCCGGCGAAAGAAACCGTGGCTGTAAGAAAATAAACAGGGTGATGTTTTTATTAGATTAATTGTTTGACATCATACTGTGTTAGTTACAAATTCTTATTATTAAATTTAGAGAATAACAATTAACGAAGTTGTTTCTGTTTATGCGTACTCCTTATTTAAATCGAAAAAAAAAACAAAATTTATGTTTCGAACATCCATAATAGGATAATGGATGCTCAATAAAATAAAATTAGGGATTTAAACTCTAATTGCCAGTTCTGGCGTATATGAAGTAAATAAAAAAATAATATATTGCTTTTGAAATTTTTGTGCTTTGATTAATTAAAAAAAAAAAGGTTTCTATATTAGATATAATATATACTATCTGGTTTATTCGCATTTATTATTGGTAACGAATGTGTAATTGTTTAATTGCCCTGGGACAATTTGCCTTAATTTACAAATTGCCGTATACTACTTATTTCTTTAAAGAAAATTTATGGCTTGTTTATGATTATGTTACTAATTGCCTAATCAAATTCCAATTTGGTTTGTTACCAAATTCTGTATGCTGACAAAATGTTAGCAATTAGCATCTCATTAAAAACAATTAATTAAATTAGGGAAAAAAACCCTAATTTAATTGCAACAAATAGATGCGGTTGGTATATATTTATAAACTGTTTCATACTTTAAATAAATATCAATATCTGTGTGCTGTGACGTTTCATGACTTGTGTTAATGTAACGTTGTTGTGTGGGTAAAGTTACATTACTTTACTATTTAAATAAAATATGAATGGTTCACAGCAGTGTCTAATTTTAGTTAAAACTATTACGTAATAAAAATCAGAATAGTTCTGTTTATAATCATTTCATTGTTAATGTTTTACTGTTTATTAATTATATAATATTTCATAACAAATAAAAAAATTCTATTGCCAAATCAGTGTAGCGATTTGATTATGTTAGTAAATTGCATTAATAGATTCAATTTTGGTTTTAATTATCCTTGTTGACTAGTTGTTATACGTTTTCGTCCTTACTTTCTTTCCAATAATGACAGTTTATATATTTGGAAAAATATACATGTTGATGCTCTTATCAATGATATTATTGGGTGATATTGTTTTTCTATTCAACAAGGTTAACTTTATCGCATGCAATACCATTTAAAATTATATCAATCCTTTTCTATTGAATGCGATTTAGCGTTATTAACATAAAAACTGTTTTACACTGTTACATATTGGATAAATGATAATATCATTTATAAATTAGGCTAATGATCCTAAATGTGGGGGCTAGCCTAGTTTATTGTATAACTTATAATTGCATCAGATTTGATCATCTGATTCAACTGAATTTGGCTTGGGCCAAATTAAAACGATCATAATGTATAATTTAAATATTTAAACTAATATTAACAGACATTATGCAAATTATGAACATAATATAAAATATAGACATAATATACCTTTTGAAAATACACTTAATGTACATATAAAAATGATGTACATGCAAGTGGTTATCATAATATGCATAGTGGTAATAATGTCCATATTTGTCAAAATGAACATCATGAAAACTATGTTCATAAGGAATTAAATACATTTATGAGGATTATAATAAAAATAATTCTCATGGAGGAAAATTATTTTAATAAAAAAATAATTTCCTTAAAATTAAAATGGCTTTGAAAAATTATTTAAGTTAGAAAAAAAAATTCTTAGAATTGGTTTCACTTTATGATAAGAGCAACTAAAAGCCTAATTAAATAATTATGTCTAATTGCTGCTTAAAAAAAAATCCTTTCTTTCTATGAATTCAAAAATAAAATATTTGAACTAAGAGTAAAGGATTCAATAATAAATAAAATAAATAAAATTCTAAAGCAGCAATAGACTTATTAAAAAAAGAGTAGCCATATTAAAATTAGACATAATTCTATAAAATGGCTTGACTCATAAAAAGTTGCAGCTCTTTATTTTATAAAGATTGAGCACAACAAAGCTATTGGCTAGACCAAAGCTTGCCCAAGATTATAATCTTGGAAGTATCGATAGGAATGAGATTAGTCTGAAAATAGGCCTCACAGCGGTGGGAACCCAACCTCTGTGATAGGAGATCCCTTGAAGGATTATCAATGTGGTAATAACAAGCTGATTGATTGGCCGGGAAGCACTTTGAAAAATAAAAATTATAAAACACTACGGTGTATAAAAATATTTATGTGATAGAGTTGATACTCTACACTCCCATTCTTGAGGATACATTTTGTGCTTCTTATTGTAGAGGTAAGGAAAACTTCTCAAAGTGGTTAATTACCATGAGATGAGCCTCTACACTCATCCCTTGTAGGGAACTTCCTATATGAGAGAGTCCGTATACGGCTGCGGCTGAGGACATGGACAATCCTCAGAAGCTCTCATGAAGATACACGCGCACGGCCAAAAATGCGCAACCCCGCGATTGGACAAACCCTGTATTATGTGTGCATTTGTTGAAGTCTGGGTCAAAGGGAAGGAGTTCAAGACTAGTTCACTATCTTTCCTTCAGATGAAAACATTTTCACTAAGTAAAGGTTATGCCTTTAAGGGCACTTTACTGACCGCATAATATAAGCATGAGCAGCAATTTAAATTCTTTTAATCACCTTGTTAAGTTTAATTATATTAAATTTTTTTTAATTTTGTGGGGGATTGTTGGAGAAAAATAAAAAAAAGAGAAATAATGTTAGTTGTTAATTGCTAACGTTACAGCATTTGATGATAGCTATTAAATGCTAACCTTGACTAGCCTTGTAAAAAGGCTTATAATCTCATGCGAGAGTATGAGAGAGAGGCCTTCTCTTTCCCTTTTATTCCTCTTCTTCTTTTCATTTCATCTTCTTAGTTTCTTCTTGGATTTTGCTGCTCATTGTTGAAAGGGCATCCGATCAACTTCTCCACGGTCGTGCCCACAGGAGAGGAGTACCGGTTGTATCCTGGGTGTTCAGTCCGGATTTAACTCGCACGAGAGCCCGGATTTTCACCTAAGGACAGCGTATCGCGCCTCCGGGTTTTATCATTCTAACTCCTTTTTAATTATCTTTTAAAAGTTTATTGTCTTATAATTCATGTTTATATTTTCTGTTTAAATAAAACGGTCTAGATAAAATTTTAGACCAACAATTAGAAGTGCCAACTAGCTTCTTATTACTTGCTTAAGCCTGAAAAAGCTCAAAAGTACGTCATTTTGATAATCTTCGACAACTGGAGTAATTTCTTAGACCTAAAGCAATACAAAAGTGTTGATTCAAGGTTTTAAAACTTAGTCCCGACCATTGTACCGGTCCATACACTAGACAATTGATATATCATTACTAGTTTTGTCTCAGACTAGTGTGCACCGCTCATATGACCGATTCCTGAAACCTTAATTTGATCATCTACACAACTTATTTGTACACTTTGCTTGTATTTAGTACTATTTACCTCTTCAAGTAATTAGGCTTCTGAAAAGGATGGTGGCTGCTAGTTTTGATTCAAACACAACAGCTGCTAATGTACTAAATGATAGCAATCCCTACTAAACAATAATGACCCTTTTTTATGTTTGCATAATTAAGTTTAAAGGCTTACTTTAGGAGGTTAACAAGCATCTCTTAGCTTGCTTATACCTGAGAAGGCGCAAAAGTACGTCATTTTGATAATATTGTAACAACTGGAGTAATTGCTTAGACCTAAAGCAATACGAAGTGTCATTTTGCTCATCTATGCAATTTATTTCTACAATTCTTCTTGTAATCAGCGGCATTTGACTCTTCTTCCAGTTATGGATTGCCCTGTGTATCGCTACTAATAGCAGTGCATGGTTGATCACGGCTGTGCTGGTGACAAACATGAGAAACTTCCCTGTTAGCAGAGGGACTGTCTCTGGAATCCTCAAGGGCTATGTCGGCCTCAGTGGTTCGGTGTTTACGGGTCTCTATACTGGTGTGCTTAGTAGTTCATCAACCAATCTATTGCTCTTTTTCGCCATGGGCTTGCCGGTAATATGCATTGCCATGATGTTCTTTGTTCGTCCCTGCACGCCATCTTTGGAAGAAGACTCATCAGAACGCTGCCATTTCCTTTTCACTCAGATTTCTGCCATTCTTCTTGGGCTTTATGTTCTTGGGTTCACAATTGTCAACAATTATGTGGCTCTAAGTGAAGGAGTCACCAACATTCTTTTCTGTATCATGGTGCTCTTACTTCTTGCACCACTTGCCATCCCAATCAAGATGACTTTTTTCCGCACTAGACCAAAATTACACAACACTGGAGTGATCTCCTCTAGTAGTTCTGCAGAAGAAAAGGTGACGGAACCACTGCTGGATACATCAGTGTCAGCGAATAATTTGTTAAACTTGCAGGAGTCTGATGATGTCTCTGATGTGGATATGCTCCTGGCAGTGGGGGAAGGAGCTGTGAAGAAGAAGAGAAGACCAAGAAGGGGAGATGACTTTGAGTTTCTCGAAGCTTTGGTCAAAGCTGACTTCTGGCTTCTTTTTTTAGCCTTCTTTATTGGCGTTGGATCAGGTGTGACAGTTCTCAACAATTTGGCACAGATTGGTGTTGCTGTTGGGGTTAATGATCCAACCATCTTGTTGTGCCTCTTCAGCTTTGGCAATTTTCTTGGCCGTCTTGGTGGAGGTGCCATCACCGAGCATTTTGTCAGGTGACACCCTGCAATATGAAATCCACTCGATCATCAGAGTATAATTTTCATTAAATTGACTAACTTTTTTTTCCCTGTGTTTCCTCATGAGTCTATTCTCTGTTGCAGGACTAGGATGCTTCCAAGGCCATTTTGGATGACATGCACCCAAGCCATCATGATCATAGTTTATCTTCTCTATGCCTTGGGTCTGGGAAGTACTCTTTCAGCTGCGACTGCAATGCTTGGCATCTGCTACGGTTTCCAGACGGCTGTGATGGTTCCAACTGTGTCAGAGCTGTTTGGGTTGAAGCATTTTGGAACTTTCTTCAACTTCATGCTGCTAGGAAATCCTCTTGGTGCATTGCTGTTCTCGGGTCTTCTGGCAGGTTACTTGTATGATGAAGAAGCTGCAAGGCAGCACCCAGGATTCCTGCCCAATTCGAGCACGACTTGCTTAGGACCGAGTTGCTTCAGGCTAACATTCTTCATTCTTGCTGGACTGTGTAGCTTGGGTAGTTTGCTCAGTGTAATTTTAACGGCGAGAGTAAGGCCAGTGTATCAGATGCTCTACGCTGGTGGTTCGTTTAGTCGTCCTCGAGCTTCAACTTCTCTACATTGACCGAATTGAACTTTGCAGTTCACCAACATTAAAAGCCACATGAATTTTCTCAATTTGTTTGCTGTGATGACTGGGAAGGTTTTGGAATTTGCGGGTTTGTAAGAATTGTTGCGTCCTAAGTGTTCTAAATTGAGCTGTTCTTTTGTTGTGGTACCTTTATTGAAGAGAGAGAGAGAGATATTTTGGCTTTGGTTTTTATCTGAGAGAAATGTAATACTATGTTGAATTATGATATGCAATGATCTGGTTAATGTTTATTTTGCGGGGTTTGAGGAATGTAAAGCTGTTGGAAGTGTGATGTCCATCCACCACTTGGGTGTTGGATTGCTGTGCTTGCCCCCAGAGCTAGGCCGATAACATCCTGCCGAAGAAAAAACCATGCATTAAGCTGAAGGTAAACATGATTTGTGATCATCAAACCATCCTAAGTGCAGGCCCGGTTTGATCCGGTTCGGCCAGGCCCAAACGCACGCGGAAAAGGGGTATCCAAAATTGGGGCAAGTCTCGGTCAACATGTGAAGTTGACCCCGATGTGGCGCCTTCTTCACGCAGGGCAGCCTCGTCGCCGCAATGCTCGCACGCGGCGTCCCCGCGAAGCTCGGCGACGACTGGAACACAGCCAGCGGCGTCTTCACCGCAATAATCGGACGGAGCGAGGTCGGCGTGAGAGATTCGGACGAGGCAAGTGCAGACGGCACGGGAACTTGGCGGAAGAATCGGGCGAACTCCCGATTTAGAGATGAAAACGCGATCGGCGTGGAAGGGAGCGGCGTCTCGCTTCGATAAAAGGAGATCTTCATCCGCGCGAGAGTCGGACGTGGGCGACACGACCAGGCAATGAAGGAAGACGGCGCTTCCCTTTAAAGCTGCGGGTGAGGAGCGTAGGAAAGGAAGGAACGACGAAGCTGGAAAGAGATCACCTTCGAGCGGCGAGCTTTGAGAGGACCGAGAGCGTGTAATCGGTGGCGAGTCGCCGCCGACGTGAGAGGGACGGTGAGAGGTTGGAGGTTTTGTAGCTTCAAGAAGTTGAATAAAAGCTTTCCTCCAAGAAATCCCCTGTCTTCCGATCTTCCCCGACGAGTGCAGAGATGCGTCCGGTCGACGACAAGGCGGAGACGCAGGCAGCGTCTTTCCCTTGCTGGCTTCTTCTTTCTCCGGCGAGCCGCGAGCGAACGCAGACAGCGTTCGCGTGAAGACGACGAGCGAACGCCTCGAGGCGTTCGAATCGAGGCGACTGTGCCGATTTTGACCGAGTCAAAATCGGAGGCGACGCGAGCGGCGAGGCGATTTCGCGAGGCTGACGCAAGGGCTGACGTCAGGGTGGAATTCGAATTGGCGAGTGAAAGTCAAAATCGGCGGCGGCAAACGAAATTGCAAGTGACGTCAGCGTGACGTCGTGACGGTTTCGAAGCAGCGGCGAAATTTCGATCTTGTAGCTGACGTCAGCGCAAATATTAAAATCGGCAAATCTGATTTTGACTTCGGTCAACAGAAAAGGTATTCTGGTTTAGGGTTCGATTCTTTCCGGTCTTCTCAAATTAGGGTTAGGGTTTCTCATGCGAATTGTAATTTAGGGGTAAAAAGTGAGCGGGGAACTAGGGTTTCGAATTTGGGTACGAGATCCAGTCCGGAAACCCTAGCGCGATCACGTTCTGGTGTTCCGCCGGACGGCTCTAGGAAGCGGATAAGCGCTGTTTTTAGACCGTTCCGACCGGGGCGTGACAACAGGTATCAGAGCCTAAAGTGATCCAGCAGCATGGTGAATCAAGGAGATCTTATTGCGTGCATCGAACAGGTGCTCGGTTTGACGGGGAACAGCAGAGGTGCGGTAGTTCCTCAGGTGGAGGACATCCATCGCACGGTAGAGGAGCAAAGGTTGCAAATTACTGCCCTTCAACAAACTTTGGCTGGAATAGCTGAAGCCCAGCAAAATTTTGAAGGGATGGCGGCGCTACAACAGCAGGTGGCAACCTTGCAAGGACAGGTAACGACCTTGACGGCGCAAACCCAGCAAGTGACCGCGTTGCAAGGACAGGTAGCAACCTTGACGACACAGTTAACCAACTCCATGGCAGCACAGCAACATATATTAGCAGATCTTGCGGTGACGCGCATGACATTGGCGCAGGCACAAGGAGATGCCCCTACAGCAACCAGGACGGAGTATGGGGCTCCCAACGGCAACGGGAAGGTTCGCACCCCAGAACCTGCAATGTTCAAGGGGGCCAGATCAGCAAAAGTATTGGGTAACTTCCTTTGGGATATGCAGCAATACTTTGAGGCTAACCATGTTTCAGATCAGGAGAAGGTGAGGGTGTGCACAGCATATCTCTCAGATGATGCAAAACTCTGGTGGAGAACCAAAGTTGATTCGACATCAGAGGCGCCTAGTTGGACATGGGAGGTGTTCCGAGAGAAACTGCGACAACAGTTCCTTCCCGGAAAATCGGTTGACCAAGCGCGAGAGGCGGTGGATCGGCTAAAGCACATAGGGACGATCCAGGAGTATGTCCGGGCGTTCTCCGCACTGATGTTGGAGTTACCTGAGATGGCGGAGGGAAACAGGAGGTACTTCTTCCTCCGGAATCTCCAACCCTGGGCGGCGACGGAGGTCCGACGACATGCGCCGCAGGACTGGAGAACGGCTGCAGCTATAGCTGAGTCTCTTGTGGACCAGAGGACTTCAGGGATGACCTTTCAGAGAGCACAGAGGTCGCCTCCGAAACGACCATCTCCACCCAGACCTAGAGCGCCAGAGAGAGAGAGGCTCTCTCCCCGACGGAACGGAGGACAACTAACATGGCAGGAGCATACCCGACCTACAGAGAGAGGGCCGGGTCAATTGAGACCGATTGTCTGCTTCTTGTGCAAGGGACCGCACCGGATACGCGACTGTCCGGACCGACAGAGGGTGAATGCAATTGCAGCGATTGTGCATCGGGAGCTAGCTGAAAAACCGGCGGTGGTGCATGACGAGGAACCAGTAGAGGCCCGCATAGGAGTTGTGAGCATTGCCTCAGTGGTCGCAGGAAGATCATCGCCGACCCCCGCAGAAGCAGAGCCGAAAGACGCAGTCGACAAGGGCAACGTCGAGCAGAAGACGAGCTCCGGAGATGCGAACCCTCCATAAAAGAAAAAGACGTATAAGCAGGTAGTGGAGGAAAAGACTTCACCAAAGTCTTGGGAGGAGATAGAAGCGGAAGACAACGCAAGGCAACGTGCGAACAATGAGAAGCTCCAACGGAAGAGAGAACAGAACTGGAAAGAGTGCTACGAGGCTAACTGTGCCGAGCAAGAGCGGTGGCTCGCCAGCCGGCGTTGAGCGGGCCGCCCGCGCCGGACATCGGGGGCGATGTCCAAATTGGGCCGGGGAGAATTGTCAGGCCCGGTTCGATCCGGTTCGTCCCAGGCCCAAACACACGCGGAAAAGGGGGTATCCAAAATTGGGGCAAGTCTCGGTCAACATGTGAAGTTGACCCCGACGTGGCGCCTTCTTCACGCGGGGCAGCCTCGTCGCCGTAATGCTCGCACGCGGCGTCCCCGCGAAGCTCGGCGACGACTGGAACACAGCCAGCGGCGTCTTCACCGCAATAATCGGACGGAGCGAGGTCGGCGTGAGAGATTCGGACGAGGCAAGTGCAGACGGCACGGGAACTTGGCGGAAGAATCGGGCAAACTCCCGATTTAGAGATGAAAACGCGATCGGCGTGGAAGGGAGCGGCGTCTCGCTTCGATAAAAGGAGATCTTCATCTGCGTGAGAGTCGGACGCGGGCGATACGACCAGGCAACGAAGGAAGACGGCGCTTCCCTTTAAAGCTGCGGGTGAGGAGCGTAGGAAAGGAAGGAACGATGAAGCTAGAGAGAGATCACCTTCGAGCGGCGAGCTTTGAGAGGACTGAGAGCGTGTAATCGGTGGCGAGTCGCCGCCGATGTGAGAGGGACGGTGAGAGGTTGGAGCTTTTGTAGCTTCGAGAAGTTGAATAAAAGCTTTCCTCCAAGAAATCCCCTGTCTTCCGATCTTCCCCGACGAGTGCAGAGACGCGTCCGGTCAACGACAAGGCGGAGACGCAGGCAGCGTTTTTCCCTTGCTAGCTTCTTCTTTCTCCGGCGAGCCGCGAGCGAACGCAGACAGCGTTCGCGTGAAGACGACGAGCGAACGCCTCGAGGCGTTCGAATCGAGGCGACTGTGACGATTTTGACCGAGTCAAAATCGGAGGCGACGCGAGCGGCGAGGCGATTTCGCGAGGCTAACGCAAGGGCTGATGTCAGCGGTGGAATTCGAATTGGCGAGCGAAAGTCAAAATCGGCGGCGGCAAACGAAATTGCAAGTGACGTCAGCGTGACGTCGTGACGGTTTCGAAGCAGCGGCAAAATTTCGATCTTGTAGCTGACGTCAGCGTGACGTCAGCGCAAATATTAAAATCGGCAAATCTGATTTTGACTTCGGTCAACAGAAAAGGTATTCTGGTTTAGGGTTCGATTCTTTCCGGTCTTCTCAAATTAGGGTTAGGGTTTCTCATGCGAATTGTAATTTGGGGGTAAAAAGTGATCGGGGAACTAGGGTTTCGAATTTGGGGACGAGATCCGGTCCGGAAACCCTAGCGCGATCACGTTCTGGTGTTCCGCCGGACGGCTCTAGGAAGCGGATAAGCGCTGTTTTTAGACCGTTCCGACCGGGGTGTGACACTAAGTGTTAGGCCTCGGTTAAACCAGTCCAGCCTAAGCCCAAACTCACAGCCCAACCCACGCAACAAAGGGGACAGAAGCCCTATTTGGGGCAAGATTGGGTCAAAGGAAGAATTTGGGTCAACACCCAAATTACACGCGGCAGTGTCTTTTTCTCCGCAGAGAACGGAAGCTGTGGCATCTTAGCCCCGCGCTTCAGACGGCGAGGCAGGGATCGGACGCGAGCAATACTGTCTTCGGAAGCAGTCGTCGATGAACGAATCGGACGCGGTAGCTAGCGAGTATTGCGGGCGCGTGGAGGAAGCATCACCATAGGGACGCGAGCGGCGCCTCTGCACTATAAAGCTACAGGGACAGCAAACGAGAGGAAGGATGAAGGATCTTCGATCATTACGAGAGAGTTTAGAGAAGCGATTGAGAGGATCTCCTCCTCCAAAGAGCTTTGGGAGAGCTGGAGCGAGCAGTTAGCAACGAGAAGAGCGGTGAGAGATTTGTAATCGGCGAGTCGCCGGTGAGGGAGGGATTGAGGGGCGTCACCGGCAGGGGCTGACGACGAGGAGAGTTTTGTAGCTTCAAAATCGGGGAATAAACAGTTATTTTTCTCCACATACTCCCTTCCTCTATTTCCTTCTTCTTTGCGTGCACCGATGACGATCTTGGCGGTGGTTTCCGGCCTCAGGTGGCTGCCAGGTGGTGACGACGGCCGAGGACGAAAGGTAGCGACCCCTTTCCTCTTTCCGGCCTCCTTCTTCCGGCGAGCCCAAGCGCGGGTGGCACTCAGACACAGGCGGCGTCTGACGAGAGGAAGGGGACGACGCCACAGTCGTTCCGATTTTGACTGGTCAAAATCAGAACGCTGATTCCGATTTTGGATTTTAGCGTGCTGACGTGGGCAGATATCAGCGGAAAGATTTAATTCGGGTGGTGGTCAAAATTATTTTGACCAAAGAGGTATTTTAATTTAGGGTTTCGTTCGTTTTCTACTTTGGGGGTAAATTTTGGACCACTAGGGTTAGGGTATTAGATTTGGGAAAACCTAATCTGAGCAGGAGTTCACGCTCTGGTGTTCCGCCGGACGGCCTTAAGACAACGATTAAGCACTTTTTTAGGGAGATCCGACTGGGGCGTGAGAAAGGTATCAGAGGCTAAAGATTCAGCCAGGATGGTGAATCAAGGAGATCGCATAGCATGAATCGAGCAGGTGCTCGGTTTGACAGGGAACAGTAAAGACGTGGTGGTTCCTTAGGTGGAGGACCTCCATCGCACGATAGAGGAACAGAGGTTGCAAATCCTTGCTCTTCAACAAACCTTGGCTGGAGTAGTGGAGGCCCAGCAAAACGTTGAAGAGACGGCAGTGCTCCAGGAGCAAGTAGCAGACTTGAAAGCACAGGTAGCAACCCTAACGGCACAAGTAACCAACACTACTGCAGCCCAGCAGTAGGTGTTGGCAGATCTCGCGGTGATGTGTATGGCATTGGCACAGGCACAAGGAGGCGCGCCTGCAACAGCCATGGTGGAGTATGGAGCTGCTAGAGGGAGAGCCCGCATCCCAGAGCTTGCGATGTTCAAAGGGGCTCGATCAGCCAAAGAATTGGGTAACTTTCTTTAGGATATGGAACAGTATTTTGTGGTTAACCATGTTGCAGATCAAGAAAAAGTGAGAATGTGTACAACATATCTCTCACACGATGCAAAACTTTGGTGGAGGACCAAAGCTGATTCAACAGCAGAAGCGGCTGATTGGACATGGGAAGTGTTCCGAGAAGAGCTGCAGTGGCAGTTCCATCCCGGGAACTCGGTGGATCAGGCACGAGACGCGGTGGTTCTGCTGAAGCACACCGGGTCGATCTAGGAGTATGTCAGGGTATTCTCTACACTGATGTTGGAGCTACCAGAGATGGCGGAGGGAGACCGGAGGTACTTCTTCCTCCGAAATCTTCAACCCTGGGCGGAGGCGGAAGTCTGACGACAGGCACCAGCAGACTGGAGGACGGCCGCGACTATCGCCGAGTCCTTGGTGGATAGTCAAAGATTCAGACCAGCGCCATCAAGAAAATTCAGGACTCCACCGAAACGCGGCTCCCCACCGAAGTGTGGCTCCCCACGGACTCCACCGGAGGATAGAGTTCTAAGAAGAGGTAGGACCTTTCACAGGCGAGGCGGAGGTCCACCAGCACGACATGAACAGAATCGACCTGCAGAGAGAGTGCAGGATCGACCAAGGCCAATGAATTACTTTTTATGCAGTAGTCCTCATCGGATGTATGAATGCCCAGCATGAGGACGGATTGCTACGTTGGTACAAGAACCAGCTAAGGAGGCTGAAGATCACATCGAAGAGGCGAGGATCGGTGTTTTCAGGATCGCATCAATGGTTGTGCAGGATCCGCCCGTTACAGACATCAAGGGCGATGTCCAAATTGGGCGGAGGAGAATTGTCAGGCCCCGGTTCAACCGGTCCGGCCCAAGCCCAAACTCATAGCCCAACCCACGCAACAAAGGGGACAGAAGCCCTATTTGGGGCAAGATTGGGTCAAAGGAAGAATTTGGGTCAACACCCAAATTAGACGCGACAGCGTCTTTTTCTCGGCAGAGAACAGAAGCTGCGGCATCTTCGCCCCGCGCTTCAGACGGCGACGCAGGGATCGGACGCTGGCAACACTGTCTTCGGAAGCAGTCGTCTGCGAACGAATCGGACGCGGTAGCTAGTGAGTATTGCTGGCGTGTGGAGGAAGCATCACCACAGGGACGCGAGCGGCGTCCGAATCCAACGGCGGAGGCGAGCGGCACCTCTGCCCTATAAAGCTGTGGGGACAGCGAACAAGAGGAAGGAGGAAGGATCTTCGATCATTACGAGAGAGTTCAGAGAAGCGATTGAGAGGATCTCCTCCTCCAGAGAGCTTCGGCAGAGCTGGAGCGAGCAGTTAGCAACGAGAAGAGCGGTGAGAGATTTGTAATCGGTGAGTCACCGGTGAGGGAGGGATTGAGGGGCTGGCGACGAGGAGAGTTTTGTAGCTTCGAAATCGGGGAATAAACAACTATTTCTCTCCACAGACTCCCTTCCTCTAATTCCTTCTTCTTCGCGTGCACCGGCGACGATCTTGGCGGTGGTTTCCGGCCTCGGGTAGCTACCAGGTGGTGACGATGGCCGAGGACGAAAGGTAACGACTCCTTTCCTCTTTTTGGCCTTCTTCCGGCGAGCCCAAGCGCGGGCGACACTCAGACGCAGGCGGCGTCTGACGAGAGGAAGGGGACGACGCCACAATCGTTCTGATTTTGACCGAGTCAAAATCGGAACACTGATTCTGATTTTGGATTTTAGCGTGCAGACGTGGGCAGACGTCAGTAGAAAGATTTAATTCGAGCGGTGGTCAAAATTAGTTTTGACCAAAGAGGTATTTCAATTTAGGGTTTCGTTCGTTTTCTACTTTGGGGGTAAATTTTGGACGGCTAGGGTTAGAGTTTTCGATTTGGGAAACCTAATCTGAGCGGGAGTTCACGCTCTGGTGTTCCGCCAGACGACCTTAAGACAACGGTTTAAGCGCTATTTTTAGGGAGATCCGACCGGGGCGTGACACTAAGTGTCAGGGCCCGGTCCAACCGGTTCAGCCCAAGGCCCACCAGGCCAAGAGGTGACCCCGGGCCCAAGCCCACAAAAGGCAATCAGCTAAGCGGAGTCCGATTTCTTCGGTCAACGGAGGAAGTTGACCACATCTCGTCTTCGGCGGAGGAAGACTTGGACGACCGGGCGGCTATCCAAGCAAACGACGCGGATGAGCGTCACCTTCGCAAGCTTCGCGCAGGCGTGCGCGAACAAAGCGGGACGACCGAGTCTTCAGCGACAGGCGCGGACGGCGGACTCGGGCAGCAGTAGAGAGCTCTGACGCGGAGAAATCGGAAGGGAGGCGCGTTGTCTTCGGCTAGCGGACGCGTGGCAGCGTCCGAATCTGGCGGGATGACGCGGCGTCGACGAAGTGCGCGGGCGAAGCGGACGGAGTATGCGAGCTACGCGATCGCTGCAGAGAAGACACAGACGCGGGCGTCTCCTTCCCCTATAAACGTCCGAGAGGCGGACGAAGTAGGGGTGCGCGGAGGCGACACCACAGAGCAGAGAGCTGGGAGCAACACCACCGGCGGCGGCGAGAGCACAGTCGCCTCGTCCAGGGCAGAGGACCTGATGCTAGTACCGGAGGGTACTGATGCTGCCAGAGGGCGAAGCTCCGGCGTCAGAGGGCGTCGGCGAGAGAGTGAGCGAGCAGTGAGTGAATGTAACCGGCGATGACCGACGAGGGAGGGACGGGGGGCGTCGGCCAGTGGGCCGACGACATGAGGAGAGGTGGTTGTAAGCTTTTTTTGGAGAATAAAGAGTTTCCTTCTTCCTCAAATGCCTCTCCTCTATTCCGGTGATGTTTCTGGGTGCTTCCGGTGGCGGGCGGCTGTCCGGACGCCGACGAGGTCGAAGGGAGGCAGGCGGCCTTCCCCTTCTCGGCCGACTCCGGTGAGATCGCGAGCGCGGCGACGCTCGACGGAGAAGGGCAGTGCGGTGGTGTGTGACATCGGGAGGAAGACGCAAGCTGCGTAAACATCGCTTTCGATTTTGACCGGGTCAAAATCGGAAGGCGGGGCGACGACGCGCGGAGCGGATTTCGGCGGAAATCAAATCCAGGGATGACGTCAGCGGGGGGCGACACTAACGCAAGCGAAATCAAATCGCGGCAGCGATTTCGACTTGGAGGGCTGACGCCATGCTGACATCAGCAGGAGCATAATTTTGATCAGCGGGTCAAAAATGGAGGTATTTTTAATTAGGGTTATCCAGACTTCTTTGATTTGGGAGACTGAAATTGGCCGGAAACCCTAGGGAATCTACGCTCCGGTGTTCCGCCGGACGGCTCTGAGACAAAGGATAAACGCTATTTTTAGGCCCCTGAGACAAAGGATAAGCGCAGTGGATTCAGAGGAGCTTCTGTCAGCACTAGAGATCTTGGTATTTCCGCATAGAGAGTGTAGGCTGGCAATTTACACAGAGGTGTGAATTGCGCCTTCACGCTCAGGATTTACACAAAAATTTAAGGTGAAAATTAGGGCGTGACAAAGTGGTATCCTGAGACAAAGGATAAACACTGTTTTTAGGCCGATCCGACTGGGGCGTGACACTAACCCGGCCTAACGGTAATCCGACGGAGCACCAAATCGGGCATGAGACCCGAGGGTTTCCGGGCAAAATCTCACCCTAAATAAGAAATCCTAATTCTCTGATTAATTTTTATCCCCACATATAAATCGCACGGAAAACCCTAACCCTAATTTCAAGAATCAAATCCTAAATCTAAAAATACCTCTGGTCAATGTGATTTTAACTAGTCAAAGTCAAAATCGAATTCACTGTGCAACACCTGATTTCGCCGCTCGAATTAAACCTTTTTGCTGACGTCAGCCGTTCAAATCGACTCCGCTGAATCGCCCGTTGAGGAAGATGTTGACCGAAGTCCTGAAGTCAACACTGCCTCATTTCGAACGCTATCGAAACGAGCTTGCCGCTGTCGTCTTCTCACGCGTACGCTCGCGGCGCTCGCGTTCGACCCGCCACTGCTCCCCAACGCCGGAGAAGAAGATATGCCGGAAGGGAAGGTCGCTGCCTTCCTCCTCCTTTTGCCTCGTCGACGTCCCGCAGTCGCCCACTGCCGGAAACCTACCAACCGCTTGCTACTAAGAGCTGTCGCCGAATCACCCGAGGGAGCGGAGAAGAAGAAGATTGGAAAAGCGTGTTTTCTTTTTATTCCCGAATAACCTTACAGCTTCTCCTCGTCGTCGACCCCCATCGTTGACGTCCGCTTCCCCTCCCTCGCCGGCGACCTCTGTTGCCGGTTACAATCTCTCACCGGAATCGCTATTTCGCTCGTCGGCGCCGGAAGTTCACTCGGAGGCTTCCCCAAGCTTCGCGTCTGCTCTCCGCTGGTAGAGTGGTGATCGTCCTCTCCTCGCTTGCTCCCTTCGGTTCCCTTTTAACGAGGAGACGAGCGTCTGCCGCTTCCGTCTTCCTCGCTCTTCGACCGCGTCTTCAGCCCTAATCTTGGGAAGTCCGCAGCCGAAGTCCCACCAGCTTTAGGGTTTCCACCTCTGATATTCTCACCGGCGACTCCTTCCTTCCGCGTCTCCCGCCGGTTCCTTCACACCGCCTTCCTTCCGAATTCGAAGGCGAATCTGTGGCGTGCGCGAGCCTCGGGTCAACATTGAGGGTTGACCGAGGTTTTCCCTTATTTGGACTCTGGGTCCAACTTTCATGGCTTGGTTTTGGGCATGAGTCAGGCCCACTAGGCTTTGGGCTAGATCGAGCTGAACCAAGCCTGACACTAAGTGTTAGGCCCCGGTTCAACCGGTTCAGCCCAAGACCCAGTGGGCCAAGCACCAACCCAAACCCACGCGGCAAAGCATGGAGCGGAGCCCGTTCACAAGGTAAGAATACCTGGTCAACAAGCAATGTTGACTAGGGCTCATCTTCGACTGCCACGCACAACTCGGGCGCGAGCTCTTCGCCGCCACGAGACGCGGTCGACAACGCGACGGACGCGGGCGACTGCTTCGTTGTCGACGCGTACAAACGAAAAGGGAAGGCGGCATCTTCTCCGAGCGATGCGGGCGGACGGCACGGCGGCTGCGAGTGGTGCGGACGGAACGGGTCTTCAGCGGATGACTCGGGATAGCTTCACAAGTGGAAGAGGCGGCGGCGTATCTATAAAAGCCGCAACAGGGAGCGAGGGGACAAGCGAGTAGTCCACCATCATCGGCGCCATTGACGACCAATAACGAAGCTTGGGGAAGCTTCGACGAGAGCGGACATTGAGAGAACTGTAACCGCGGCTGGTGAGCCGACGGTGAGGGAGAGGAGTGGGCATCGGCGGCCAGGGGGTCGACGACGATGGTGAGAGGTTTTTGTAGCTTCAACGGGAAATAATACCAAGCTTTTCCTCTTCATCTCACCTTCCCCTGTTCTCGAGTTTCTTCAACGTGGCGGCGACGCTGGTGGGTGTTCCCGGCGGCAGGCGGTCTCCGGGCGTCAATGGAAGGAAAGGGGGGGCGGCGGCCTTCCCTCCCAGCAAGCTTCTCCGGCGAGCTCGCGAGCACAACGGTGCTCGGCGAAGTCGCGACGCGGCGGCTACGGAGGAAGACGAAGCCGACGCCAGTAGTGTTTCGCGATTTCGGCGTTCGCTTCGAGAAAAGGATTTTGACTCGGTCAAAATCCAAACGGTGAAAAACAGTAGCTGACGTGAGCGGACGTCAGCACGGGCGAAAACGAAAGCGGCAAATTGATTTTGGCGGCTGACGTCATCATGACGTCAGTGAAATCAGATTAATCGGCAATCAACGGTCAAATTCTAATTTTGGCAGAGGAGGTAATTTTGGAATTGATTTTAGGGTTTTGGATTTTGATCAGCTTTCCCAATTAGGGCTAGGGTTTCTGAGCGGCCTTGTAATTTGGGGATAAAAATTATTCTGGGAGTTAGGGTTTTCAATTTTGAGTCGGAAACCCTAGAGAGACTTGCGTTCCGGTGTTCCGCCGGACTGCCCTGAAAAAGCGGATAAGCACTGATTCTAGGCTGATCCGACCGGGGCGTGACAACAGGTATCAGAGGTGGTTAACGTGTTACAGCAAACACGGTTGCTTCACCCTCGAAGGTGAACCAGGGTTTGAAGTTCCAGAAGATCACCCACACCACCAGAGGAGCGTCAGAGGACGTCTGGCCCAAAGGTAAAGCCAAGGAGACGACTAAACCTGAGAAGATGGTGAACCAAGGTGATCGCATAGCGGAGATCGAGCAAACGCTCGGTATGACGGGAGATTGGGACACGGCGGTGTTCCCTCAGATGGAAAAATTTCAGAGGAAAGTAGAGCAACAGAGGTTGCAAATTGAAAACTTGCAACAGGCCCTGGAGAGTCTGCTCGACCTGCTAGAGCATATGGCCAAGATGCGCGAGGAGCAGCAGGCAGGGATGGCCCGCATGCAGCAGACTATCGATAGTCTGAACCATCTACCGGGGGAGATGGCACGCTTGAAAGAGGACACGCAAGCGGAGATTAAGGTGCTGCGCTTGGCCCTAGCGCAAGCATCACGATCAACAGTGGAGCAGGAGGCTCCTAAGCCAAAGGTACGAGTACCTGAGCCAGCGATGTTCGGGGGGGGGGGGGGGGGGGGGGGGGGCTCGATCATCCAGAGAGGTATGGAACAATTGTTTTCTGCTAACTATGTTCCAGAAGGAGATCGGGTGCGGGGTGTGCATCGCATACCTCACCGGCGACGCAAAGCTTTGGTGGCGAACCAAAGTTAGCTCTACACCGGGGGCTACTAGCTGCTCTTGGGAGATTTTCCGTGAGGAACTGCGGCGGCAGTTTCTTCCCGGAAACTCGGCGGATCAGGCGCAAGGCAAACTGGATCGGCTGAGGCATACTGGCTCGATCCAGGAGTACGTCAGGGCATTCTCTGCCTTGATGTTGGAGCTTCCACGCATGGAGGAGGATGACAGGAGGTATTTCTTCCTCCGGAGCCTTCAGCCTTGGGCAGAGACGGAGGTCCGACGGCACGCACTGATCGATTGGAGGGCGGCTGCGGCGGTGGTCGAATCCTTGGTGGATAATCGGAAGTTCAAGACATCACCACCAAAGAAGCAACGGTCACCACCGAAGCGCGGCTCCCCACGCACACCGCCGGGAGCTAGGGTTCCAGAGAGGGGTAGACCCTTTCACCGGCAGAACAGGGGTTCACCGGGACGACGAGAGCAAAAGCCACAGGGTTGCTTCATGTGCGGCGGTCCTCACTGGGTGAAGGACTGTCCATCTAGGCAGAAGCTCATGGCAATGGCGACAGAGGATCCAACCGAGGAGACCGAAGAAATCGAGCAACCGCGGATTGGATCACTGCAGGTAGTTCCACACTCTGCCATAGAAGAGCAGTAGTGTCGGAATGGTGCTTTGAGGATCGGAGCAATAGTTGCTCAATATCCGCCCGTTGTAGACATCGAGGGTGATGTCCAAGTTGGGGCGAGGGAGAATTGTTAGGCCCCGGTTCAACCGGTTCAGCCCAAGGCCCAGTGGGCCAAGCACCAACCCAAACCCACGCGGCAAAGCATGGAGCGGAGCCCGTTCACAAGGTAAGAATACCTGGTCAACAAGCAACGTTGACCAGGGCTCGTCTTCGGCTGCCACGTATAACTCGGGCGCGAGCTCTTCGCCGCCACGAGACGCGGTCGACAACGCGACGAACGCGGGCGACTGCTTCGTTGTCGACGCGTACAAACGAAAAGGGAAGGCGGCATCTTCTCCGAGCGACGCGGGCGGACGGCACGGCGGCTGCGAGTGGTGCGGACGGAACGGGTCTTCAGCGGAAGACTCGGGATAGCTTCGCAAGTGGAAGAGGCGGCGGCGTCTCTATAAAAGCCGCAACAAGGAGCGAGGGGACAGGCGAGTAGTCCACCTTCATCGGCGCCATTGACGACCAATAACGAAGCTTGGGGAATCTTCGACGAGAGCGGACATTGAGAGAACTGTAACCGCAGCTAATGAGCCGACGATGAGGGAGGGGAGTGGGCGTCGGCGGCCAGGGGGTCGACGACGACGGTGAGAGGTTTTTGTAGCTTCAACGGGAAATAATACCAAGCTTTTCCTCTTCATCTCACCTTCCCCTGTTCTCGAGTTTCTTCAACGTGGCGGCGACGCTGGTGGGTGTTCCCGGCGGCAGGCGGTCTCCGGGCGTCAATGGAAGGAAAGGGGGGCGGCGGCCTTCCCTCCCAGCAAGCTTCTCCGGCGAGCTCGCGAGCACAACGGTGCTCGGCGAAGTCGCGACGCGGCGGCTACGGAGGAAGACGAAGACGACGCCAGCAGTGTTTCGCGATTTCGGCATTCGCTTCGAGAAAAGGATTTTGACTCGGTCAAAATCCAAACGGTGAAAAACAGCAGCTGACGTGAGCGGACGTCAGCACGGGCGAAAACGAAAGCGGCAAATTGATTTTGGCGGCTGACGTCATCGTGACGTCAGCGAAATCAGATTAATCTGCGATCAACGGTCAAATTCTAATTTTGACCGAGGAGGTAATTTTGGAATTGATTTTAGGGTTTTGGATTTTGATTGGCTTTCCTAATTAGGGCTAGGGTTTCTAAGCGGCCTTGTAATTTGGGGATAAAAATTATTCGGGGAGTTAGGGTTTTCAATTTTGAGTTGGAAATCCTAGAGAGAGTTGCGTTCCGGTGTTCCGTCGGACTGCTCTGAGATAGCGGATAAGCGCTGATTCTAGGCTGATCCGACCGGGGCGTAACACTAAGTATGTTTCGCTGGGAATAATTAATCAGCGTCATGAGCAAGCATCGTGCTCTTTCATACTTCCCAACATAGATGGTCAAAGTAGCAAGCAGGTGCGAACACAACGAAGATAAAAAAAATTGAAACAAACAAACACAAAACAAAAGAGAAGAGACCTGTTTTTACGAGATAATGAGTTATGAGTAATTGGATCTTGGATACGACATTCCAAAAAAATTATAATAGGATACGACTATACGAGGGAAAGTTGTACTTGAATTTTCATTTTTGCAGCTCTTCTCCCAGGCCTTGTGATTTGAAACAAAGCAAACAAAGCTCGAGGATGAATCCATTGATGAATGTTGGCAACAGGCTGGTACTGTGGTTGTTCATACCGCCATGGATGGAAAGTTGCTGCAGCCCTAAGTAGAGTGATTTAGCAAGGAGAACAGCCTGAGTGACACACCCGTGGACCGGCGGGCCCTAGGTCAGGCCGAACGGCCATTCAGCGTGGACTTGGGCGGAGGCCCAAGACACTCGAAGCTGCATTTGGAGGTAGGTTCGACGGAGGATCTGGATCCACCCCGCTTCTGTCGTGACGCGCAGAGGCACGAAATCCAGCCGATTTCCCGAGGCAGCGGCGATGCAGACGGGAGCAGCTAGCGCAACAAATGGTGCAGAGGCGTGGGCGGTGGGCAGCGTCCTTTGCTGGCAAGCGCCGTTGATGAGCGACGGCGGGAGCAGCGGTAGAAAAGGAGGGAGAGGCGGCTGAGAGAGGTCTCTTCAACGGGGGCGTCTTCCCCACGAGATCAGGGGATGCGAGCCGTCGTCTCCGGGAGCCGGAGACGACGATGGTGGACAAACGAAGGAGGCGAGAGCGTCCCATCCTCCCCCTCCCCGAGCGGTTGACGGCGACGAGAGCGTCGCCTCCTCCCTGAAGCGGCAACGAGAGACCGCCGCGCTTCTCCTCCCTCGGATGGAGACCTTCGACGATGTGGTTCAGCGAGTACTCTAGCGCCGGCAAGGGCAGGAGGGAAGAGTTGAGCGAAAGAGTTCTGTATAGGGAGAGGAGAGAAGAAGGGGTTTTATGTAACCGGATTTTGAGAAATAAGATAGTGAAATTTTCCCCTTCCTTTCCGGGGTTTCCCGTGTTTCCGGCCGGCGACTTCCAATGAGATCCTCTGATTTCCGGCAACGTCTTTTGGCGTCCCTCTAGATGCTGATGAGACTGAGGGCGAGGGGCGTGAGTTGCCCTTCCCCTACCTCAGGCCCCGTTCCGGCGACGTTCACGGCGACAGCGATGCTCATGTGTCGGCTATGTCGCACATTCGACGCTCACAAGGAAGACGAACACACATGGCATTCGATTCAAGGTGCAGGCGTGAGTCAAAGTTAACAAACGGCTTCCAAAATTTTGAAATCGGCCGTAGATTTGCTGACATGGACTGATTGGCGTGCTTAAGCTAATCAGGGCCTAACACTAAGTCAATGGACTACTTAACGCATTTACCCCTGTTTTTTGCACTCCTGCCGGCGGGCGTTGGACTGTAGCGTCGACATCGCATATTTCAGATTTTTCTTTCTTTAATATTATTAATAATAATTTGTGCAGTGCAAACAATTTAGCTTCCAGATCCGAGTCCATTTACAGGCAAGAAGTATTTCAATATCTATTCGTCAGGGGTAGCGATACAGATTGATACAAGTCTACCACCAGCCATTGCATCTCTAAATTTTCATATCAGAATTAAGATTACAATGTACAACAAAATCTTAGCGTAGAAAGCCACAAGAAGTTCTTTAAGGAATGCATCTTAGAGCAACCAGTATTTTAGTGCAAAAATAACTATCCAACAGATGCTTTCAACATGAAAGCACTTTCAGGTGCTTATTACTAGTTTGTGGGGAAAAGTAGGCAACAGAAAACATGTTATAAATTTGCTGGTAGCAGCAATACCCAACTCTTGGAAAGCAGAATAAAGTGTAAAAACATGGATCCATGCCTCCAGGGTTTAAACAAATTTTTAAAAGAACTCTTAAATGAAGTTCCTAATGTCCAGTGATTTGACATCAACCATCTCCTCATCCTTGAATTCCTCCCTGCAAGAGCTTTCGTAATTAGTGCAAATTATAAAGCAACCCAGCGTTTTAAAAAAAGAACTTTCTTTCCAGAAAGGCCTGGAAAATAAGACAAGTATAGAAGACAAGTAATTCGTTGGTAACTGTCGTGTTGTACGAAGCAAAGATATCAACTAGGTTGTAAACTTGTAATCTCAGTTCCGGATAACTGTATACATGGACACGAAAACCGCCTGCCCACTTATTTCAAAAGCGCATGCATTTTCTTGAATAAAACTTTAAAGTTTGTGAGTAACTAAACAAACCATTCTAGCTTTTTTTTTAAAAAAAGGAAAATTTAAGAGCAGATGTAAATAAGTGATTCACCAATGGGTCCGTAATTAGTAGCCATATTAAATTAAACCTCTAAAGAGAGAATAGGAGGACCTTTTAAGCTGGGTTTCCATTGCTTCAAGAGCATCCTTCTTCAGACCTTGCAAATCTTCTTTAGCAATTTTGAGTTCCAATTGTTCCTCATACTTGGGAAGATCTTCTTTTCTAATGCTCAGCCTGATTCAAATACAGCAGCCAAGACAGTAAACATACAGATTGTTTCTCCCAATATACCATGCAGACATTCAACAACCCACAGGATGCAAATACAAGATCGAATGCGATACCTAGTTGAGAGTGATTTTTTACGTCAACAAAAAAAAATATGGGGACAGGTTGGTTAACAAAGTAACCTGTTAGTAACTACATTGATGCATAAGCCAATTTACCCAAATCAAATCAAACTTATCCTGAATAAGTCTTAGTTTGAGCCAGCTTGTAAAAATGCATCCATGGAAAAATAAAATGCAGTTGTGAAAAAAAAACAATTGTGAAAAACGCAGCTGTAGTTACAATAACTAAAAAATCGTTTATGATTACCGTATTTAATATAGCTGGAGGAAGTATGTTAAGAGTGCAAATAACCAAAATAACAAATATAAGTCATAATACAAATTATTTAAATTAACAATATGAAATAATGAAATAACTGCAATTCCCTTCATAATTCGTGTTCCAACACTTTATGTTTGTCTTATAATTATTTCAAAGACATTTAAAAAGCAAAAGCTACCCCACAGCTGAATTCTTCCCACAGTTTAACTAGACATGATTTTCCAAAACAATTCTGCAAATATAAATAAATTGAGCCTTCAGCTGCCAGGAACCACATTTTTTCAAGACTACCAAACGCAATAAGTTTGCAACTCGACCATAACTACCTTATCATAGAGCATAATTGACGGTATTAAGATGTACTGACAATAACAATAAGTAATAGACATGTTAATCAGAAGAACACAAGTTTCACAGCTCTAAAAACTTTTGAAGGCGTGTATAATTCTGTCAGTCGGCAATGTGACAAAGAATAAAACAACACTCATAAGAATTGTAATAGAAATGACAAATTAAGTTAAAGAGATTAAATTGTTCTGCTTACTTCTTATTGATCTTCTCAAATTCAGCTAAGAGTAGAGTCATGTTCTTCTTGTCAGACCGCAGCAGGGGCTTTTTTGTCTCGTTCTCTACCTTCTCCAGAGCTTCCATCATTAAAGCCTCAGCACCAAGATCATCTGTAAGGCCACTCCTGATGAAGACAATTGAGATATTCTAATCAATAAGGAAAGTGATGTCTAAAAGACAAAGAAATAATTCTATTAACACATGTTCTAGTGAAGAAAGTGAACCAACAACACTAAATATATTCTGTTATCACAAATATGTCTGGCTAAGCATACCAGTTCAAATTCTCAGATTCTTTGCATCCTCTTTACTACATTTCAACCACAGCATATATCGAAGTAGACTTAAAAGAAATCCAATAGATCAAAGAAAAGAAAGTTGACTAATAAACAATTCAACAATATTGGCTTCTTAGTTATATATCGAAGTAGAATTAAGATCAGTGACAATGCTATCCCTAGCACTTCTCACAGTTAGAAGATTCTTTAATCTTCAGAACAAATCAATTTTGTACAATAAATGATCTAATATATGTGCAACAACAATGGTCTCATTGTGTAAAGATGAAGGTTAATTGGGGCGTAGTTCCTTGTCCCATATCAAATGTAGAAAAGATCAAACCCAATGAGCAGCGGTAAGTTCATCATAACTTCCTAAACGAATACTACGATTATGCAACATAATAAATAATCAGCTCAATGTTCCTCTTTAATTAACGTTTGTAGGTTGTGTTGCAACTGCAAGGAGCTTTCATAACTAAGTCAAATAGCATTTTGATCGTACATATGCTTTTATTGCCGTAACTAAACAAATTTAGATATTAAACCAATACAATTTCCTTTTTGTTGCTTACATTTAAACAAGAGAACATAGCATGATTAAGATCAATATACATTCATCAAAGAAAGCATATCAAATGTGGTATAAGTGAAATAGAATAATAGTATTTACCTACTCAAAGTTATTTTCATCCATGAAAGGATAAACACAGACTATGTTCTTCATGGCATTGAACCATATATGTAGTTATCAACCATTTTTTATCAAAAATATAACTGTTGTTCAAATCAGAAGTGCAATCATTGATACCAAGAGAATTAGTAATCATGAGAAAAACAATATAAACAGAAAAACTCAATTACTGGATATAGGTAATCTTTTTTTGAATCAAGTACCAAAGAAGAATAAATAAACAAGAACATACTTGATCCGTATTTCCTGCAATGTCAACAAGTATGTTCTTGCATCAGGAATGCCTTGTGTTTGTTGCTCAATTGTGTACTTGATTCGCTGAGATTCTGAAAAAAGATCTGCCCTGCAAGATGTAAGTCATTAAATAAGAATCGTCTACTAACAGATAGATTATGCTGACAAATACGAGTATATGACCAAATACAGAAGTCTTGATCAATGAAATGCAATAGCAAAACATTATTAAAATTGGATTCAGCTGCATAAATGGCAATAGTTGAGATTTTTAAATCCAATCATGGAGTATTCCAGATTTGAAATACAATTGAATAATCAATACAAGACAAGGAGCCATCTTCACATCAAATTAAGTTGTATAAATTTAAAAACAATATATAGTCCAAAAAAGCTGGTTCAAGTCAAACAGCTAAACTTCAAGGCAGTGTTTAATCTCAAGTCTCAATTCTAAGGTTACTATAATCTACTTTCTTCAATCACTCGCTTCTGTTATTGTTCTCCCTTCTTTATTTCAACCTCAGTTGTCTTGTGTATCAATCCTTAGTTTAGAGTCTTGGCTAATTCAATTCAAGAACCACTGATTTTTTGAAGTTCTTTTGATCAGCAGAAACAGCAACAGTAGGATAAATTCATTTAAACCACAACAGCACTTCAAATGAACCTCCGCATTCAGTGTCCTCTTTCGGGGCATCTTAATACTTCATGCAACTCATTGTTATGCTTAGGCTTTGCCTACAGCTAAGAAAGCTCTTTGATTACGATACTACATTAGTTTTTTTTATCATTGATCATGGTTCATTTGATTACTATTACTTTCAGGACATCTTAGTTTTTACTAGGAAATTTTTGACGTGATAAATAATAATCTTTTGTTAGATGTGATAAATGAGAATAATTCAATCAGAACACACAAGATTCTTCTAGGACTCAGTAAATAAGCATAAGATACAACATACGAGAAATGGTCATCAAGAAAAATGTAAAGAAAAAGTAGATTATTGAATATCAAGGGCCAAAATATCAAAAATCTAAGAAATATAAAACATAAAGCATGAAACCAATCAAATTGTAAGCAGTAGCAGAAAAATAATGTAATTGAAGGAACATAAAAAATAAAAAGAAAATACATAATAGTGCTTCAAAAGAAAAGGAATTACTTTTCTCTTATAGTCTTGATGACTTTGGCATATTGAGAGACAGCTGCAGGATCATCAGGATCAATAGTGATCTTTTCCTTCCGAAGCACTCCAAGAGAAACTTCAAATTTGTTCTTGACCTCATAAAAGATGTTCTTCAACATCTCTTCCAATACAGAGACATTTGCAATCATGAGCATTGAAGCATTAAATAGGAAAAAAATAACAACACAACATGTTTACTGACTGAAAATTCTCAGTGAACAGTTGACCAAACTGATTATAGTTTAGTAAATGTATGTTCTTATGCAGCAACTGTATTGTTCACAATCCATGAAAAGAGGCATTCAGACACTCTTGCTATGCCCCTACTAGCAATTGGTTCTGATCTTCCACTTGATGTAAGCTTACTATTGTCCCCACGTATTAATTTTGTCACGCCCCGATGCAAGACCCGGGCCCACGACCCAAAAGTCAAGCGTCAAGGCGCAACGAGCGATCAACCTGCGTGATGAGCCAGCTACGAAATCCCATGCAGCAATAAAATAATACAAACTCATAATACAACTCTGAAAATACAGTCTCAATATACAATCTGTCCATGACCGGGCATACACAAATACACGTCTGAAAATACATCAATAATGTCTCAAATACAGAGTCTGAATAAAATACATAATAAATACTCCAATGCATCTCCCCGTGGTAGCCACTAATCTAATCTATCTATGTCCACTCCAGGAGGAGGGGCCACATCAGAATATGGAGGAGAAGGGGAGAGATAGGGGGTTAGCTAGAAGGGCTAAGTAGGGTTATGCAAAAATATGATGCATGTACAATAAACAGGTTCATTTACAAATTCTACCGAAATCCTACACACGTGAACAATAATAAGCAGGGAGGTATACATATCAGAAATCAACAACCTAACGAACATACTGTCATGCAATAACAAATCTGAGCTATAGCCACGTTGTCCCGCAAGACCGCACTCTATAGGAGTGGTCCCCAATGTTTGCTTAGACAGAGGGGACGACTGCCCGTCGGTGTAGCGTCCAACACCGATCGTCCTGAAGTCGCCACACGACAAGTCAGGGCATCTACTGTCGACACCGTATAGTCTCAATGGTCTAATCTTTAGATACCATGACTACACAAATAGTGGCCGATAACCTCGTGCGCACTGCCCCCACCACGCACAATATTCATACCTCGGTCGTCCGGCAGTTCCCCTGCCACTTCGGATCCAACCGGCACATAATAGAAGGAACAGCCCGGGAAATGGGGCTCACAAATCATATCAGCCCACTCACAGGGCTCTACAGGTCATATATGCCCACGCATAGGGCTCAACAGGTCATATCTGCCCTAGCATGGGGCTCAAAGGGTACTCATATAGAGTCTCAAATATATCTCATATCCAGTAACATAAAAGTAACAAAACATAAAAACATATCGCATGCAGTCACATGTATGGACAAATAAGCAGGACAAGATCACGATGGATTATCAGAAACAATACAAAGAATGGAACTAAAAGCAAGGTGCTACTAATCTACACATGCATTTGGCACCGTAATCAAAGGTAGGAGGAAAACCCTACCTGGAAGTGCAGGTCTGATCTAAGAACCAACCAAGATAGGTATACGCTAGTGTCCGTGCGTCAATACTCATTAACCTTAAAACACATGGAAGGCAGTGTTATAATCACGCATGTGTTTATCATGCGAGTTAACCCTAATCCACATGAAATTCTACGGTGTACGTATAAACGGGGATTAGGACACTAACCTTGTTCGCGGTCACGTGCGAACGTTAACCACGTAAGTCGTCGGAGTGCGCGAGAACCAACCCGAATAAACATCCGCACGGATCCTGGAGTTCGTCGGAGAGTCCACCAGAAAACCCGCCAGAACAGTAATTCCGCGCACTCCCGTAAGGTCAGAACGTGGAAGATCAGAGGAGTCGTCGTCGGCCGGATTCTGGGCGCCACCGGAGCTTCACCGGAACAGTAACTCCGGCAATGATTCAGAAATCCCGGAGTGTCACGAGGTAGACGCCGGCGAGGAGAGTCTAGTTTTACAGCCGTCTTTGAGAACAGCCGCCGGAATTGTCAGGATCGGGCGAAAAGGCGTCGGCGGCGCCACTCGCGTATCTCGCCGGATCCGGAAGGGAAGGCGGCGGAGAAGAGCCGACAGGCGGCGGAATCGTCCGCCGAGGAGTGGAGAGGCAAGCCGGAGGCGCCGGAGGTCAGATGGCGCCAGATTTGAGGTCGCGATGACCTTCCGTTGCCATTCGCGTGAGGGGAGACAGAGGGGAAGGAGGCGGCCGGAGAGGTGTCGGCCATAATGGAGGGGGGAGGTGGGGAAGGACTCGGGCGACGGTTGCAGGCTGAGGATCAGAGGTGGAGAAGCTGCAATCATCAGATGAGAAAGTCCGATGGAGCTTCGGACGCGAGAGGGGAGAATCGCCTGCGAATAAAGCACGCAACTTCGTTCGCGTGCAGCCGGAAACGTGAAGGGGAGGAGATGGCACGGGGCTCGAGAATTACGTGCGATGTGGAGGAGGAAACAGCGGATATCAGGTTTAATAGAGGGGAAACGAGGGAGGCAGCACCATGTGGCATAGCTGGCAACCGAAGCTTTCCAGCGCCAAGGGTCCCACACCACAACTGGCCTCGGATTTATTGTTTAACCACTGCATCCGACTAAGCACCGATCTTGACTCTGGTTAACCTAATTTGTCGGGTAGCGTAAGTGTTGACCATGTGGTCAACCGTAAAATTTCGGGGAATAAGAATTACATACACCATAAAAAGAATTTGATCCCCAAATTCAACATAATCAAGGATTATTATTAAGCATGAGTACAGTACAGGGATACAATCGGTCACTACATGCCGTACATAAACTCATGGCATTCAGGTCGCTCGGGGAACAATTGTGGCCATCGACGTAACGCCTCGTCTTCGCGTTCCCATGTCGCTTCGTCTTCCGTATGGTTCTGCCAGCGAAGCTTGACCATTTGGACTACCTTGTTGCGGAGCCGGTGTTCTTTCCTATCTAAGATCTCCACAAGCGTCTCCTGATATGTGGTATCGTGTCTGATCCCAAAATATCGATCCATCAATACATGGGACGGATCTCGGAGATATTTTCGCAACGTCGACACGTGAAATACGTTGTGGATGTGCGAGAATGCAAGAGGTAGTGCTAACTGGTAAGCCACGGCTTCAACGCATTCTAGAATCTCGAACGGACCAATGTAGTGCGGAGCCAACTTGCCCTTGTAGCCGAAACGGGCTGGACCTTTCACAGGCGTGACCTTGAGGAATACGTGATCTCCCACTTCGAATTTGAGGTCACGTCGCCGTTTGTCCGCGTAGCTCTTCTGGCGGCTCTGTGCGGTCAGTAATCTCTTTCGAATCAGCTGGACTCGTTCCGCATCGTGTTCAAGCAACGCCGGGGCGAACACGCGTGCTTCGCCAACCTGATCCAGGGCACCGGGGATCGACACCTCCTACCGTATAGGGCTTCGAAGGGAGCCATCTACAACGAAAAACGTTGATTAGAATAGAGCTAGGACACAGAGGTGAAAAGAATTAGAAATCGAAAAGGATGAGTTGAAAAACGTCACTTGGATCGACGAGTGATAACTGTTATTGTACGCGAACTCCTCCAAGTGTAAATGAGATTCCCAATCGCCGCTGAAGTCCAAGGTGCAAGCTCGAAGCATATCCTCGAGCATCTGGATTGTCCGCTCGGACTAGCCGTCAGTCTGTGGATGGAAGGCAGTACTGAATCGTAACTGTGTACCCATCGCCTTCTGCAAACTGCCCCATAAGCGAGAAGTGAAGCGCGGATCTCGGTCGAATATAATGCTAGCCGGAACTCCATGCAGCCGGATGATCTCACGGCAATACAGACTCGCCAATCGATCCATGCTGAATGTCTTTTTGACAAGTAAGAAGTGGGCCGATTTGGTGAGTCGATCGACGATTACCCAAATAGAGTCGTTGCCTCGTTGTGTTCGCGGAAGACCCGATATGAAATCCATAGTGATATGCTCCATTTCCACTCAGGGATAGCAATATTCTGGAGTAATCCAAGGGGTCTCTTATGCTCGGCTTTGACCCGATATGAAATCCGGCGGCTGTTCTAGAAGACGGTTGTACAACCGGACTCTCCTCGCCAGTGTCTACCTCGTGACGCTCCGGGATTTCCGAATCATCGCCGGAGTTACTGTTCCGGCGATATTGTAGCGACGGCGGTACTGTTCCGGCGAAGCTCCGGTGACGCCCAGAATCCCGCCGACGACTCCTCTGATCTTCCACGTTCTGACCTTACGGGAGTGCGCGGAATTACTGTTCCGACGGGTTTTCCGGCGAACTCTCCGACGAAGTCCAGGATCTGTGTGGACGTTTATTAGGGTTGGTTCTCGCGCACTTCGACGACTTACGTGGTTAACGTTCACACGTGGCTGCGAACAAGGTTAGTGTCCTAATCCCCGTTTATACGTACGCCGTAGAATTTCATGTGGATTAGGGTTAGCTCGCATGATAAACACAAGCGTGATTATAACACTGCCTTCCATGTGTTTTAAGGTTAACGAGTATTGACGCACGGACACTAGCATATACCTATCTTGGTTGGTTCTGATCAGACCTGCACTTCCAGGTAGGGTCTTCCTCCTACCTTTGATTACGGTGCCAAATGCATGTGTAGATTAGTGGCACCTTGTTCTTAGTTCCATTCTTTGTATTGTATCTGATAATCCATCGTGATCTTGTCCTGCTTATTTGTCCATACATGTGACTGCATGTGATCTGTTTTTATGTTTTGTTACTTTTATGTTACTGGATATGAGATATATTTGAGACTCTATATGAGTACCCTTTGAGCCCCATGCGTGGGCAGATATGACCTGTAGAGCCCCGTGAGTGGGCTGTGAGTGGGATGATATGATTTGTGAGCCCCATTTCCCGGGCTGTTCCATTTATTATGTGCCGGTCGGATCCGAGGTGGCGGGGGAACTGCCGGACGGCCGAGGTATGAATACCGTGCGTGGTGGGGGCAGTGTGCACGAGGTTATCGGCCACTATTTGTATAGTCATGGTATCTAGAGATTAGACCATTGAGACTATACGGTGTCGACAGTAGATGCCCCGACTTGTCGTGTGGCGACTTTAGGACGATCAGTGTTGG
The DNA here is from genome assembly GCA_027563935.2 of Costus lasius. Classification (NCBI taxonomy): domain Eukaryota; kingdom Viridiplantae; phylum Streptophyta; class Magnoliopsida; order Zingiberales; family Costaceae; genus Costus; species Costus lasius. The sequence goes on from CM050454.1 coordinate 98,619,227, forward strand.
ACGCTACACCGGCGGGCTACCGACGGGCAGTCGTCCAGTCGTCCCCTCTGTCTGAGCAAACATTGGGGACCACTCCTATGGAGTGCGGTCTTGCGGGACAACGTGACTATAGCTCAGATTTGTTATTGCATGACAGTATATTCGTTAGGTTGTTGATTTCTGATATGTATACCACCTTGCTTATTATTGTTCACGTGTGTAAGATTTCGGTAGAATTTGTAAATGAACCTGTTTATTGTACCTGCATCATATTTCTGCATAACCATACTTAGCCCTTCTGGCTAACCCCCTATCTCTCCCCTTCTCCTCCAGATTCTGATGTGGCCCCTCCTCCTGGAGTGGACATAAATAGATTAGATTAGTAGCTACCACGGGGAGATGCATTGGAGTATTTGTTATGTATTTTATTCAGACTCTGTATTTGAGACATTATTGATGTATTTTCAAACGTGTATTTGTGTATGCCCAGTCATGGACCGGATGGGATTGTATATTGAGACTGTATTTTCAGAGTTGTATTATGGGTTTGTATTATTTTATTGCTGCATGGGGATTTCGTAGCTGACTCATCACGCAGGTTGACCGCTCGTTGCGCCTTGACGCTTGACTTTTGGGTCGTGGGCCCGGGTCTTGCGTCGGGGCGTGACAAATTTAGAGAGCATATAGAGTCATAGTTTGAGTCAATCATTGAGTGAAACCTATGAATGGAGGTTAGCATAAGCAACTTGTCAGGATATTAACAGATTCAATCTAGAGTTCAAGAAATGTATACATGGTTGTCTAGGGAATAACAAGATTAGCATACAAATAAGAAAAAGTTGAACATAGATCCTATTAGTAGGACATATGTTTGTGATTGCAAACCTTAAACCGTGTTCATCAAAGAAATTACTTACTTTTATGCATTAGATTTGCATAGAAATTTTGATTCATAAGCACTCTCCTATCTCATTGACCATACAAATATGTCTTCTCCTCAATAGACTTAACGATAGTGAAATTGAGTGCATCCTCCTGATTTGGCCCAAATATGATAGTTAACTAGAATAAGTTCCACTTTGTTCCACATAGTGTTAGTCCTAAAAGGCAAAGAATAGGTTAAAGGGGCACGTCTTATAATGGATATTGGATCACAGATTCCAGCCTCCCACATAGTTTACTAAAAATAGCTAGCCTTAGTTTTTGAATGAAACAGTTTAGTATACTGATGAAATGACAACCAAAACTTTCAAAATTAATATGATTCAAAGCAAAATGCTATTAGGAGTTTAGGGCTATTAGACATGATGGAAATATTAACAGGTCAAAGGTACAACAAGCAAGGTTTAAATACATGTACCAGTGTATCAGTATTTGCTTGGTACAACCAAACTGTACCAACACAAGGTATTGATCAGTTCCACTCAGATTGGTACTCAGAGTGCTACTAGCCCTACAGCTAGTTAATGGGTTACTACTTACTACCCAGTATGATAGTACTGAAAGAAAGCATGAATTCAGCAATATGACAATTAGTGCCCTTACCATCCCCTTTCAGTGGCGGTAGATTAGAAGGCGCAGCTTCTTTAGCATAGTATCGAACTGAAATAGCATCACTGTGTTGCAAAATGATCTGTCCAGCATAAAACTGCAAAATGATACCATCAAAATTTTATCCAAGACAAAGCTTAGATAAGTTGTTAAACTGAGTGACTACAATATGATAATCAAGCAGCCAACATCAGTAAACGGGAAACAATATGCATAAAACAGAAAATTAAACTATCAAGAAAAGAAAATCGAATATCGGATATTTGCCGTGTGAACTTGTGAACTAAAGTATCTGACAAATATGAGGATAAATTTGACAAAATACAAATAAACTTGTATCATGATGGAGAAAGAAATGTATCAAAACTGTAGTAACCTGAAAGTATAAGTTACATCAATAAACAGGCCATTTCCACTCATTGGTGATCAATGAGAGTGCTGACCAGCGAAATTAGCACCATCAGCACAATGACCCTGAGTATATTCAAATCATAAATGCTAGTTCATATCACGCTAAGTCCTATCATCCTGCTAAGAATTAGCATCAATCTCAATAGACGCAATATCAGCTTAAATTCCAAAGAGTATAAAGTGAGCTTTACCTAATACACTCTGCAGGACTTGATACATATGAACGGATATAAATGCACCATCAGTTTCAACAAAATTTGGACATGCTAGAAATAAAAAAAACCACATATTTCCCTAAAAACCAAGAAATTAATAAACACGCATCATTAGGGCCTCGAGATGCTGAAAATCAAACTAAACAAAAAGGGAAAATGGGAGCCAAATAAAAGGTAAAAGACGAGAAATAAGAATGGATAAAAGAGAAACAAAGAAGAAACAATACATCAGTGGCAATTTCGTCGGCAAGAACGTCGACGAGATTGAAATGAGATCTACCCATTCCACCGGATCCGAAGACCATTTGGGAGAGCGAAGATTAGGGTTCCTAACTGAAATTCGATCGTATCGGAGATCGAAAAGGAAACGGGCGGAATTACGGTGTACCTGTCTGGATCGGGACAGGAGACGAGAAGCCAACGCCATGGCGGCTGCAGCACGAATATCCTAGCTCCTTCTCTTCTCTGTCTCCAACAAATGCAAAGAGACTTTCTCCTACAGCATCCATGCCGCGAGGCTTATGACGCCATTGCGTTACAACTGTAACCGTTGGATTCACATCCAGCGGCGAAAGATGCGGATGACGTAGTCGACCGGACCATCCGAAAAATATCGTACCAGCTCATTTGGATGGGCTTGGGCTTGGCTATTACGCCGAATTATAAAAAGAATGAGAAAAAAAAAACGAGATAAGAGAATTAGGTCACGTGATTTTCATATGTTATATGTTAAGAGGAGAGGGAGGTGGCGGGCAAGCGGCCATGAGGCAAGTAGGCAAGGTGTGATGCCTAATTTGGATTGGCCTGCCCAGAAGCTGAGGAGTGGGGGGGAGGCCCAAAACCTCCTTCATGGCCCAGGCGGAAGCCCGCACACATGGACGACGCACTTCCAGCGTCGGCTTCCTCGGCCACTTGGAGACTCGATTGACGGCGCAGACCGCGGCGACGGTTCCAACAGGCTCTGAGGCAGCTTCGGCGGCTGCTTCCTCGGCGTCAGTTGCGGCGATGACGATGGCAACTTCTGAGATCTCGGCGAGGAAGGAAACGAATCACGCGCAGAGGCGTGATTCACGGACGACGAAGATGGGAATGGAGCTGGCGGCCGGCTGGCTTTCCTTCCCCGAATCCTGCCTTCTCTCTTAAGAGCAGAGGCGGGCAGACCGTGAAACGAAGAAGGGGAGGAGGCAGCTCCCTGGCAGAGTCGCCAAAGCTCGTGGGCGCAGCAACCTCTTCCTAGTCTCCGTCCAAGCGAAGAGGAGGAGGGGGAGGCGGGACCAGAGCCAGCGGCGTGCTCCTCCGCCTCCCCGACGACGGTAGCAGCGACGATGTGCGATTTGTAAGTCAACGGCGAGGGCCGTCGACGGGAATGAGAGAGATCCGATGAGCGGATCTAAGCTAGCTCGAGCAAAGCTTGTAATAGGGTTTAGGTAGGTTGATTTAGCCGTGGGATAATTAGTACCAGAAAATAATTATGTAATATTATTAAAAAATTTTAATTTCCCACATACTTCAGCTGCAAATTCCCATTGAGTAACTGTGGGCAAACAATTATATTTGTCATCACATTGTTTCAACCTATGAAATACTTCCTTATATGTTATGGCACTATCAAGCATCTTATAAGCGGAATTACATCTGGTTGGACAATCTAGACACAAAGTTCTTTGTGTAATTCAAGCGAATTTGTCGAGCTGTATCTTTAAATTGTTCCATTCTCTTAGGAGTTGTCATCCAATAAACAACATTATCCCGAATCTTTTCAATTCCATCCTTGACCACATCCAATCCATCTTTCACAATTAAGTTCAAAATGCGTGCACAACAACTCATGTGAAGCAAAGATCCATCTTTCAACAAAGAACTTAAATTCAATTTAACTTTAATCTTTTCAATCATTGAATCATTGATACTACAATTATCTAAAGTGATAGTAGATAATTTAGTATCAATATTCCAATCTAATAAACAATTTACTAACACTGTGCTCAGTCTATCACTAGTATGAGGTGCAGGAACATAAACAAACCTAACAAAAAAAGAACACACAATAAGTCATCTAATAAATAAAATTCAATCAACAATTATTAACATTCATCATAACTCATATTAATAAAAAAAAATCATGTATACACAAGTTAACAAATGTGTACCTCAAAATATGATTCTGTAAATTCCAAGAAGCATCAACATAATGAGCAGTGATTGTCATATAACCCCTCTTTTGATTACCTGACGTCCACATATCTGATGTAATTGCTATTCTTCCTTCAGTACTATCCAACAACTTCATTGTTATTGCTTTCTCATCATCATAAATTTTCAATATCTCCTTCTCAATAGTGTTTCGAGAAGGGACCTTAAATAATGGTTGGAGCGCACTTGGATACCTCTTGAAACCACTATGATCCACTATTGAAAGTGGATATTCATGTACTATAATTACACTAGCTAACTCTTTTTTTGCAATTTCTAGATCATAAGAAACTGAGGTCAATTCTTGTTTACTCTTTGTTGTTATCTTTGTTGTGAGAACTTTTTGACCCCTCATCGTAATCTTTCGTTGAATGCAAGTTTCTAAATGTTGGTGCAAGTGTTTAGTCCCATTCTTTGATTTTCCACCAAATAATTTTTTGCAATAATTACATTTAGCCTTGTCCTCTCCGTTAACTTGAGTCTTACTAAAATGATTCCAAACAATACTTTTCAACCTCCCAGTTTGTGTAGTTGATTCTATATTTTCATTTGTTTGAACATCATTTGATTCATCTAGAGTAGGATTAGGATGATTCAAAACTCCATCTTCAATTGTTTGTGATACAGAGAAAAGATTAGGAGAGGTTGTGATGGACTAGCATTATTATCTCCCATCCATATACAAAATAGTAGCAATAAGCTAATAAGTGAGCAATAAAGAAGGACACATTATTTATGTACTTCACAGAATCAAGATGCTTAATAATTATGGATGTAGCAATAGCTTCATACATTATTTATGTACTTCACAGAATCAAAATACCCAAATATTTTGCATAAGTAGAGTCCCAACTAGTTACTCCTAAACCTGGACAAGAGCTATGCTCATATACCAGTCACTTGCACCAAACAACACCATACACAACTTTAAATAAAACATGAAGATAATTTTATCAATTGAAAATCTATTTTTCACCATAAGTATTAGATCATAAATGAATGAGGACAATATTCGAAACTAAATGTATGAAGCTATCTACTGAGATACTGAATTGTGACCGTGATGACATGCAAATATATGATGTTTCGTGGCTTAATTTTATCATTATTTCAAAGTAAATTACATATTTTGTCTCATTTATACACTTAAATACTTCATATTCTTCAGAACCTTCACTTTTCCTCTGTTTTATTGAAATATAGGTATTTTGCCTCAGAATTGATGGAATTTGGAAGATCTTAAGATATGGGACAATTCCTCATGATGAGACGAAGCTACACGAGAAATTTCAGCCCAATCGGAGCCTTCTACAGGATGCACGGTCGTGGGTATGTACCCATGCACAGCCGTGCATGATCTGACTATCTCAGGCTTTACCGAGCCATACACGGGCATGGTCGTGCATCCATGCACGGCCGTGCATCGTCCCGCACAGCTTCGACAGGCGCCCGATTTTTCGGCCATAACTTTCTATTTTGGAAGCGGAATTGAACCAAAATCATCGGATTTGATCAAACGGTTGAGGAGAACGAGGCGAAAGGGCAACAACCTAGGGTTTGGGGCGATTTTCTGGGCGACAACATTGTTCCGGCGTGATTCTTCCTCCGTTCCGACATGGATCATCATGCTGGACCTTCTTCCATCAAGGATCTAGCCTTCCCTTTGGTTTGAATTCACTTGCATGAGAGATTTGATGTATTTCACGATGTATATGATAGCGTAAACTCTCTTTTCGGGGTTTGGGCGTATCCCACTGTATGAATGTTGAATATTATGACGTGATATATATATTTCTCTATTTGTCTTTGTTCTTATTCATGTCTAGGATGTTTTCATTCATGTTTATGTATTGACCATATGTATTCATGCTTTAGATGTTGTAGGATGGACTGAGAAGTGAACCACAATCATCAGAATCCCTTAGATTGGACTAGTGATTTCGTTTAGCAAGAGCACTCGAAATCACCCTAGGAACCCTAATCCTTCACAGAACCCATTGGGTCCATGATAGCAATCTGCAAGTACACGGATTTATCGAAGTAATAAAAAGATATCGTTCCCGACGAGGGCTACGTAGCTAAGTACTGACTTCTTGATATGTTTGAATTTAGGCGGAATCAATACTTGGTTGTTCTAACTTCTAAGCACGACACAAACTCAGAACAGCTTTTTAAAAGACTTGAATTCTAAAGCATCGGGAATTCATGGGTTCGCCACACTAATAGACATGAATCGTGTAAAAATAACTCAGTTAATAAGCTTATCTATCCTGAAAGGTACTTTTCCTTAGGTACATATCACTTCCTCATGGAGCATGATACGGTATCTAATTAGATTAACTCCCTACTCTCGTGACAGTTAACCTAACTAGATCCCTTAAGTTCTGTGAAAAGTAGGTTAATCCCTTCAAACGAATCCAAACTACTCCCGTGATCGGATTCGTATGTTTAATCGAAATAGATCGGATGTTAGCGATTCACCTCTCAATCCTTCTCGCAATGTCTAAGACGTAAAGTTACTTGGCCAGGGTAATTTACGGGATGTATACAATTTCAATCAAATTAGGAAGATAAAATTATATTAAAAGAGCAAAAGTATAAATTAATCCATGCAAATTAGTGGGCTACGCCCAATCAATCCCGAAAAGGTATCTACTCGCTCATATTAGCAAGAGAATACATGTTTTTGATGAACAAGAAAGATCTTATAAAAATCGCAAAGAAATCACAAAAGGGATGATGAAACCGTCTTCTCCTCAGTCTGGAGATGAGGATTGAAGCATCAATTGTCGAAATCGTGTGAAATCTCGCTGGAATATGCTTCGAAATCAAGTTGTCGCCCTTGTCATCATCGTCGGTCGTGTTCATCCGCCCGAAGCTCTCAACCCTCCAAAAATCCTATCTTTTATAGTTGGACCGATTAGGAACTCATCAGGGAACGGTTCTACGAAGTCTGGTTCAATTCCGGTTTGAATCGGTGAAGAGATAAGTGAAAAACTCATCGGGCAGAAGTTTTTACGGCCCGTGATACGTTTACGGCTGAGGCCGCAAATGTTTCTGAGTATAATGCTTTTGGTCACAGAAAGTTTCACGGCCCGTGATAGAATTACGGCTTCGCCCGTGAAAGTTTCTGTTCATACACTTAGCCGTTTTCAACTTCCGTTCGTCGTCGCGTTCACGGCTGAATCCATATTTACGGCCAAGGCCGTAAAAGTCTCGTTCTTCACCGTTTTTGCCTCAAATTCGTCATAAAGGCTCGTGATCTCTTTGGGAATCATGCTTTGGCTTCAAAACTCTCGAAATCTTTCATTTTTACGTCATTTTACCTACATTTTCATAAAAACTAAGAAAAGTGAAGATTCCGTGCAAAGTAACGCAAAAGCACTAAAAATAGCACAAAATCCTGCAATTAAGCCCAAAATATGATCTAAAATATAGGTGAAAACATGGTGTAAATGCAACGCATCAGTCCACTTAACCCGGTAAGCCACGAAAGTAGGAGACTTGGGTTAAGTCGGATACCGGACCATGTCCTGAGAGGGAGCGAGTCTGTACCCTAGGAAGGGTTACCATGAGAATTTAGATAAAACTTAATTAGAATATCAAGCCTCAATATTTCTTCACACTTCAGTGCGGTGAAATCTAAAGCCCCGAATCTCTCTCATAGATTTAAAACCCCGATTGCTTTGTTCTCTGCTCTGCTTGATTTCATTTGCTTTAGTTTAATTATCTACATTAGGATATTAGCCAATTTTTCATTAATCATTAACCTAGCTATTAGTTGACTGATTAGTTAATACTTGACCTCTAGTCCTCGTGGGATCGATACTTATTATATTACACGATAGACCGTGCACTTGCGATAGCAGCCGTTCAGGCCCTATCAAGTTTTTGGCGCCGTTGCCGGGGACTAGGTTGCTAATATTAACACGATCAGGAAATTGGTAAACTAGGTTTAGTTAGATTTCCTTTTGTTTCCTTTTGTTGATTTTTCATTTTGTTTATATATCTTTTAGTTACTTTTTGTTATTTTTTATTTCTTTTAGTTGAAGTTTTTATTTGGTGCAGCGTTACTAATTTTTTTTTGTCAATGTACTTGTTTATGCCCAGGAATACTGTGCGAACAGGGAAACTTGTACCTGAAGACTCGGAGATAGAGCGTACTTTCCGTCAAGTCAGAAGAATTTGAAAAGACTTAAGCTCGAAGGACAATTCTCTGACAGTCAAACGATGAAAGCCAATCGCTCTCTGAAGGACTTTGTAGCACCCACCATCTCTGGTGTGCACTCGAGCATATCGCGGCCGGCTATCGAAGCTAACAACTTTGAGATAAGGCCGTCACTTGTACAAATGGTACAACAGAACCAATTCAGTGGGGCAGCCACTGACGATCCTAACCTTCATTTATCCATCTTTTTAGAATGCTGCGACACCTTAAAAATTAATGGTGCTCACCCTGATGCTATCAAATTAAGACTCTTCCCTTTTTCTCTCCGGGATCGAGCTAGGGCATGGTTGCAGTCTTTACCGCAGGCCTCTATTACAACATGGGAGCAATTGTCTCAAGCTTTTCTGTCAAAACACTTCCCACCGAGCAAAACAGCCAAGCTCAGAAATCAGAATACCAACTTTGCCCAACGAGAAGGAGAGTCTCTATATGAAGCATGGGATCGATTCAAAGAATTATTGAGTATGTGTCCGCACCATGTCCTACAGAAATGGGTGATCATTCACACCTTCTACAGTGGATTGCTATACCAGACCAGACTTTCTGTAGATGTTGCTGCTGGTGGGGCACTAATGAACAAGAACTATGATGAAGCGATGGAGTTGATTGAGGACATGGCCCTCAACCATTATCAGTGGTCAGGAGAGAGGAGTCAGCCAGTTCGAAGTTCAGGGAAATTTGACATGAATATGATTAATTCCCTAGTAGCAAAAGTAGATTCACTTTCTTCTAAACTTGACTCTATTAATGTTTCTACTTCTAATTCTATGGTTTGTGATGTTTGTGGAGTGACAGGACATTCCTCTGATGACTGTCGCATTTTGAATGCTCCCTCTGAACAAGTCAACGCTATTGGGAATTTCAGGAATCAGAACGACCCTTACTCGAACACATACAATCCGGGATGGAGAAATCACCCGAATTTCTCCTACATGTCGAATCAAGGGCAATTACCTCCTGCTAATTTTTCTAATCAGAATTTATCTTCTAATTTCGGGCCTCCCCTGGAATACAACATCCATCTGCCAATCAAAGACAACAAGATCCTCCTAGAAATCCAGATTAGAGTTAATGTTAGAAAATTTCATGGCAACTCAAATGAAGCACAATGACTCTATAAGTGAGCAAATTCGCCAGTTGAACATGAAGGTAGACTCTGTCTCCACTCACTCAAAAATAATGGAAAACCAAATCACGCAACTAGATCAAAGAACCAATTCACTCCAAGAGAGAATCGTCTTCAGTGAGCATTGTAACGCAATTACAACAAGGAGCGGAATCCAGCTAGAAGACCCTAAGGTACCCGAACCCAAGGAGAGAACAAGGCCAACATCATCCGAGGAAATTCCACCTGAAGAGGACTCCGCAGTTAACCCAGAGACAGAATAGCAAGGCTTGAATGCACCGAAGGAGCATGTTTACATTCCACCTCCGCCATACAAACTGCCTGTCCCATTCCCTCAGCGGCTAGCTAAAGCCAAACTGGATTGGCAGTTTGGAAAATTTTTGGAGGTATTAAAAAAACTCTATATCAATATTCCTTTTACTGACGCTCTTTCACAAATGTCAGCATACGCCAAGTTTTTAAAGGAAATCCTATCCAAAAAGCGAAAGATTGAGGAGCAAGGAACTGTTGCCCTAACTGAAGAATGCAGTGCCATCCTCCAAAATAAGATTCCAACCAAACTCAAAGATCTATGGAGTTTTGTAATCCCATGTCAAATTGGAAATATGCCTTTTGACAGAGCTCTATGTGATTTAGGAGCTAGCGTTAGCTTAATTCCATTGTCTATCTGCAAGAAGTTAGGTATGGGTAAAATGAAACCCACCTCTATATCCCTCTAGTTAGCCGATCGGTCAGTGCACATACCAGTCGGAATCATTGAAGATGTACCAATAAAGGTTGGAGAATTCTTCATCCTTGCAGATTTCGTGGTGCTAGAGATGGAGGATACTCGACTACCCATCATTTTGGGGTGCCCCTTCCTCGCGACTGCTGGCGCCATTATTGATGTGAAAAATGAGAAATTGGCACTGAATGTTGGTGAGGAGAAGTTAGAATTTGACTTATCTTCTACCCTGACAAAGCCATCTTTTGCAGGGGCTTGCTGCGACATGGAAACAACGGAGGACAATATTGAGCTCACCTCACCGACCTTCGAAGATACTTTGGATGTCTGTTTGCTGAATGATGAAGACAAGATTGATACTGATGAACCTCAGGACCAAGTGAAAAGTTTGGGGACTGTCAACACTGAGAGATTCAGAAGACCGCAGTTCGAGAGTCTTGGAGAGGTTAAGTCTGGTCCTTCTGCAAAGAAGGAGTTGGAATTTAAACCCCTTCCGGATAATCTTAAATATGAATTTGTTGACGCTAACTCCACTTGTCCTGTGATAATTAGTACTGATCTGAATGCAGAGGAAACTAGGAAGCTACTGAAAGAATTGCGCCTCCATAAACAGGTAATTGGGTATTCATTAGAAGATATCAAAGGAATTAATCCTTCGTTCTGTATGTATATGATGTTTTTGGAGAACGACAGTAAAGCCTCTGTAGAATTTCAATGCCGTTTGAACCCAAATATGAAAGAAGTGGTCAAGAAAGAGATATTGAAGCTACTTAATGCGGGCGTCATCTACCCAATATCAGATAGCAAATGGGTAAGTCCGGTGCACGTTATGTCGAAGAAGGGTAGAGTTACTGTAGCCAAGAATGAGGACAACGAGCTTATCCCCACCCGCATTATGACTGGTTGTCGCATATGCATCGACTACAGGAAGCTGAACAAAGCCACGCGCAAGGACCACTACCCACTTCCATTTATTGACCAGATGCTGGAGTGGCTAGCAAAGAATTCTCACTTCTGTTTCCTTGACGACTTCTCAGGATTTTTCCAGATCCCTATTCATCAGGAAGACCAGGAGAAGACTACCTTCACCTGTCCTTATGGGACATTTGCTTACCACCGAATTCCGTTTGGGCTATGCAACGCCCCAGCTACCTTTTAAAGATGCATGGTTTCAATTTTCTTTGATTTTATAGAAAATATAATGGATGTTTTCATAGACGATTTCTCAGTTTATGGTACTTCATTTGATATTTGCTTGGCTAACCTCTCTAAAGTATTGAAAAGGTGCAAAGAAGTCAACCTTATCTTAAACTGGGAGAAGTGCCATTTTATGGTACGAGAAGGGATAGTGCTTGGACACCTAATCTCCGAACGCGGCATCAAGGTCGACCGATCCAAAGTAGCTGCCATTGAAAATATGCCACCACCTTCATCTGAAAGGGAAGTCCGAAGTTTCCTTAGGCATGCCGGTTTTTATCGTCATTTTATAAAAGACTTTTCTAAAATTGCTAGGTCATTGACTAATCTACTCGCTAAAGAGGTTCCTTTCTCTTTTGATCATGACTACACGACATCGTTTGAAAAATTGAAGAAAGCATTGATCTCAACTCCCATCATGCAGCCACCAAACTGGTCACTCCCGTTCGAGCTTATGTGCGATGCCAACGACTTTGCAGTCGGGGCAGTTTTAGGATAACGGGAGGACAACAAGCAACACGCAATCTATTATGCTAGTCGGACGCTGAACGAGGCTCAAATCAATTACGCTACTACGGAAAAGGAGTTCTTTGATATTATCTTTGCTTTTGACAAATTTAGATCTTATGTCATTGATTTGTTTGCACTGACCACGCAGCTATCAGGTACCTTCTGGCTAAGAAAGATGCGAAGCCAAGGTTAATCCGCTGGATCCTCTTACTTCAGGAGTTTGATCTGGATATCCGCGACAAGAAAGGGTCAGAGAACTTAGTGGCTGATCACTTATCACGACTATCAAATAATGAAAAAGAAGAAAAGAGCTGTCAAGACATTAATGATTATTTCCCAGATGAACAGCTCTTAGCTCTGACAAGAATCAAAGTACCCTGGTATGCTGACTTTGTTAATTATTTAGTATCTGATATCATTCCCTTTGATCTTTCATGGCAGCAAAAGAAGCGATTTTTGCATGACGTCAAACACTATTATTGGGATGATCTTCTTTTATTTCGACGATGCGCTGATGGGCTTTTCCGACGCTGCATACCCGAGGAGGAGGTCCAGGATGTCTTATATCATTGCCACTCATCTCCTTACGGGGGCCATGCTAGTGCTTCGAAGACGGCCTTCAAAGTGTTACAATCCAGACTTTACTAGCCCACTATCTTTCGGGATGCCTGGCGATTCATCACCCGTTGTGACCAGTGTCAGCGGTCAGAGAACATCTCCAAACGAGACGAGTTACCGTTAAATAGCATCCTAGAGCTGGAGATCTTCGACGTATGGGGAATAGACTTCATGGGACCATTCCCATCATCTTGTCGACATCGATTCATACTGGTAACTGTGGATTACGTTTTTAAGTGGGTGGAGGCCTCGGCTGAACACACATCTGATGCGAAGGCGGTAACCAGAATGCATAAGCGCACCATTTTCCCTAGATTTGGTGTACCACGGGTATTGATTAGCGATGGGGGATCTCACTTTCTGAATCACAAGTTAGCCTCCTTGTTGAAGAAATATGGGGTAACCCACAAAGTTGCAACTCCTTATCATCCACAAACCAGCGGGCAAGTCGAAGTCTCCAATAGAGAAATAAAGAACATCTTGCAGAAGACAGTCAACTTCTCGCGAACTGATTGGTCAATGAAGCTAGATGATGCACTTTGGGCTTATAGGACAGCCTTCAAGACCCCTCTGGGAATGTCTCCCTATCAGGTTGTGTACAGAAAATTATGTCATTTGCTAGTTGAAGTGGAGCATAGAGCCTATTGGTAATCTGAAAACTGAACTATGACCTCCAAAGTGCCGGTGAAAAGAGAAAGCTTCAACTCAATGAACTGGATGAAGTCTGTCTCTCCACTTATCAAAACACGAAGATCTACAAAGAACGAACAAAGAGATGGCATGATCAGCACATAGTCATAAAGAATTTTCACGTGGGAGATCAAGTTCTTCTATTCAACTCTCGTCTGAAACTCTTTCCTGGAAAATTGAGGACTCGATGGTCTGGACCATTCATTGTAAAAAAAAATCTTTCCACATGGAGCTGTCAAAATTTGGAGCCAACGAACAGGGAATTTTAAAGTAAACGGCCAACGATTGAAACTCTACTTCGAACATGATATCATCGACAAGGGCCTCTCTTTGCATATCTCTGATCCTCACCCACCAGACCCACCACGAGCATCATGCTGGTCAAACTAGTGACCCTAAAGAAGCGCTTGTTGGGAGGCAACCCAACCTCTTGTTCACTCTTTTACTTTCTTATTTCTTTTCATCATTTAGACATTGTTATTTTTCTAGTTTTTATTTCATATTTATGCTCTCTAAGCTCTACCATACTGATGAAAATTTTTCTGAATTTTTTAGGAATCACCGAGCCATGCATGGTCGCACCCATGCATCCATGCACGGCCGTGCATGGCTCGGTTAACTCTTCTGCACACGCGACCGAGTGCTGCACGAGCATGGGCATCAAGGCACGCACGGCCGTGACGCGTAAGAAGTTCCACACTCGCACTTGACCGAGACGTGCACGGGATGCACGGCCGTGCATCGTAAGTGAACTTCTGCGACCGAGCGTTGCACGGGCTGGGTTGTGTACGTGTGCAACCCCGTGCATGATTTTCTTATAAGGAGCGCCGCATTCACACCCGCGTACACACCCGTGTACGCAACCCTAGCGCCGCCACCACCATCCCGATCTGCCGCCTCCGGAGCCCGATCGACCTCCGGCGACCTCCCATCGTCTTTCCCGACCTCCGGCGACTATTTCCCGCAACTTTCCGGAGTCGATCCGTGCCTCCCGCCACCGTTTGCCGCAACCCTAGTTCTAGTCGCCGCCCGCTGTTCCGCTGCCGTCGACCCTACTTCTTCGTCGCCGGCGCACCTAAAGCTTCCTTTTCAGCACCGGGCATCTTCCTGTCATCTTCCTACGCCTCCAAGATGTCTCGTCAGAAGCAAGTTACTTCCAAACACCGAGCCTCCTCTTCTAGCGCCGCCGCCGTCCAACAGGCACCGCCTGCTGCTCCTCCAACTCCATATGGGATCATTTGCAGAGATCCAGAGCAACTTACTAGGCTCACTACCCTCGCACGCCGCCCGGTGGTGACTACATGATTCCTCGATCACGGGACGCTCAACACCTTAGGCTTCTACGAAGATGTGCAATGGCTATTCCAACGTATAGGCTGGGAGCAATTCTTCACTATTTGTTATCCCACCTACATCCCTATCGTACTGGAGTTCATGTCTTCTATGGAGTTCCATGCTAGCATCCACACTGACGATGATGATGGCAGTCTTTCCTTCTGGCTCAACAATACTATGTTTGTGCTTACGTTGACAGAGCTAAATTCTATCTATGGATTTCCTACATACGGAACGAGACTCACACCAATCGAATTTAAAGCAAGCAACTTCTGGGCCGACTTGGCACATACTATTTTTGGCCCTTTGACACCAGGATAGCTAGAGCCACCTGCCTGAGGAACCCCATGGTGAAATATGTGCACCGTGTCTTGGCACATATTATTTTCGGCCGAGGAGAATCTGACGGTCTCGTTTGAGCTTCTGAGCTTCAATTCTTATGGGTGATGCTGCATGGGGTCTATCTCAACACTGCCTTTCATTTCGCCAAGCAACTCCAGAAGGTATCAAGGGCACCGAAGGGTGCCATTGCTCTCGGGGGACTTCTTACCCCACTGGCTTATGCAGTAGGGATTCATCCCTACCAGATGGAACAAGCCCGGGGCAACAGCCGACTCGATCTTGATTCCTGCATCTCCATGCGGATGATAGTCAAGGAGGGAGAATTCTACAGTCTAGTCTTCCCCGGGAGCAATGTCAAACTATCACTGCCAAATCCAGCGCGCACCACAGTATGCGAGCAGCAAAACTGGAGAGTTGAGGCAGTCGAGGATCAAGACGTGCCTCTTGCGACTGAGCCTCCACCCCCTTCGCAGCGACCTTCTACCTAGCTTGACCGCATTGAGACTATGATCTGGTTTATCCGCGACACCCAGCAAGAGACTCACCTGTCAGTCGATGCGGGCAACGACCGGATTCAACATCTTGAGACTGAAGTTGAGCGCCAAGGACGAATATAGTCCTCTATTTTAGAGTCTGTGCATGACCTTCAGGCGAGACTTCGTCGGCGCTGGGGATGAGCATCATCGGTTTCACCCATCACTTGGTCATCTTTCTGTTTTTTCAGTATTTTACTTTAGTTGTTAGCTTTCATTTGTCAGCTTTTATTAGTTTACTTTCATTCTTAGTTGCATGTTTTAGTTTTCCTAGTTGTATCAACATCTTAAGTATCTTGCCCAACCCCTACTTTTCTTTATGCTATTTGCTTTGTTCTATGGTATTGCATTGTTCTATGAGTACTTGAAGGATTGGGATGAGAATCTTAACTTTTCTTTGCCAACGGTCTATAATGGTTTTGGATTGCACATATGATTCTTTGGTTTAATGTAGTTGAATGATGTAATTAGCCCAATTCATTATTCGTATGATCTAGAAGAGTATGCTTGTTATTTTACCTTACCCATGTTATGCATCTAATGTGTAATGATTGATTGAATCTTGCTTCATCACTCTACTTTCCTTGTGCACTTTGTCATGGGAATCAGAAATAATAATAGTGGTACCGAAGTGTTCTTGTACATTGCACACTGTACTTCCACTTGGCACTATTCATAGCATCTCCATGGAAAAAAAGGATAGTAGTACCTAAGTTCATTGTTCATCATACTTGGCACTAACCCCACAGTTTCAAATAATGACAGTGGTACCGAAGTGGTACCGAAGCAAAGCTTGGCACTTGGCACTATCTATGTCCTAAAAAACAAAAACGCACCACATAGGGACTATGTGGTACTGATATTATCTTTCCCATGACTTAATGCACAATTACCCCTGTTTGAATGCTTGATCAATCGTATCATTCATGTGAAATGTATTGTAGAGTTTTTGGTAAGGTAACTTTGTATACTCTAATAGATTGCATTCATGATAATTGATTTAATTTGCTTTGCATACTGCATTACAACCTGAAGACTTATTGTGATTAACCTACAACTTTAATAGACCACTTTAAGCTAGTTGAGATTCTAAATTTCATGTCATCACTCTGTTCTATACAATTCAATTGCTTGAGGACAAACAAAACTTTATGTCCGATGTATTTTGATGACATGCAAATATATGATGTTTCGTGGCTTAATTTTATCATTATTTCAAAGTAAATTGCATGTTTTGTCTCATTTATGCACTTAAATGCTTCATATTCTTCAGAACCTTCACTTTTACTCTATTTTATTGAAATGTAGGTATTTTGCCTCAAAATTGGTGGAATTTGGAAGATCTGAAGATATGAGACAATTCCTCATGATGAGATGAAGCTACACGAGAAATTTCAGCCCAATCGGAGCCTTCTACAGGATGCACGGCCGTGCATGATCTGACTATCCCAGGCTTTACCGAGCGTACACGGGCATGGCCGTGCATCATCCCGTGCAGCTTCGACAGGCGCCCGGTTTTTCGGCCATAACTTTCTACTTTGGAAGCAGAATTGAATGAAATTTTGTGGAGACCTTCCTAACTTGGTTACACACGTTTTGGGACCAAATCATCGGATTTGATCAAGCGGTTGAGGAGAACGAGGCGAAAGGGCGACAACCTAGGGTTTGGGGTGATTTTCTGGGCGACAACACTGTTCCGGCGTGATTCTTCCTCCGTTCCGA
This sequence comes from Costus lasius, assembly GCA_027563935.2. Taxonomy (NCBI): domain Eukaryota; kingdom Viridiplantae; phylum Streptophyta; class Magnoliopsida; order Zingiberales; family Costaceae; genus Costus; species Costus lasius. The sequence continues at coordinate 98,636,601 of CM050454.1, forward strand.
CATGGATCTTCGTGCTGGACCTTCTTCCATCAAGGATCTACCCTTCCCTTTGGTTTGAATTCACTTGCATGAGAGATTTGATGTATTTCACGATGTATATGATAGCGTAAACTCTTTTTTCGGGGTTTGGGCGTAGCCCACTGTATGAAAGTTGAATATTATGACTTGATATATATATTTCTCTATTTGTCTTTGTTCTTATTCATGTCTAGGATGTTTTCATTCATGTTTATGTACTGGTCATATGTATGCATGCTTTAGATGTTGTGGGATGGACTGAGAGGTGAACCACAATCATCAGAATCCCTTAGACTGGACTGGTGATTTCGTTTAGCGAGAGCACTCGAAATCACCTGAGGAACCCTAATCCTTCACAGAACCCATTGGGTCCACTTAACCCGGTAAGCCACGAGAGTAGGAGACTTGGGTTAAGTCGGATACCGGACCGTGTCCCAAGAGGGAGCGAGTTTGTACCCTAGGAAGGGTTACCTTGAGAATTTAGATAAAACTTAATTAGAATATCAAACCTCAATATTTCTTCACGCTTCAGTCTGGTGAAACCTAAAGCCCCGAATCTCTCTCGTAGATTTAAAGCCCCGATTATTTTGCTCTCTGCTCTGCTTGATTTCATTTGCTTTAGTTTAATTATCTGCATTAGGATATTAGTCAATTTTTCATTAATCATTAACCTAGCTATTAGTTGACTGATTAGTTAATACTTGGCCTCTAGTCCTCGTGGGATATATACTTATTATATTACGCGATAGACCGTGCACTTGCGGTAGCAGCCGTTCAGGCCCTATCAGACCGCATGATTAATATGTAGTCCAGTCTTTTCTGTTGTTCTGTAGGAAAGATCAAAACAAACTTCCCAGCTACTTCGTAAATCGTAATGCTAGGCTCCGTAATGCCGATTTTAATTCACTGGATACCTAGGACTAGAGATTGATGCCCATAAGAGGGTACATCACCGCATATCTCATTTTCCCTTTCGAATTAATATAAACGTAAATCTAGAATACATATGAGCCAACTAGATTCAGAGAAAGAAGAAAATAAAAATACCGAAAACGGCTAGGAATCCTCGACTAATGAAGTGGAATCGACCCAAGAAACCTCTGAAACCAACTGTTGAGGCTCCCACAGGCAATGTGAATCAGCAAGAATCCCTATTTAATCAACTATTCTGACATAAACCATCATTCAAAACTTATAAATAATGTAGAAATAAACGCAAATAAATGGCAGTATCAGTGTCGCATGAACCCTAGCACCGACACAAGTCTACGGATGGTTTCGGTGAAAGCCAAGAAAAAGACATCGACAGAAGAGGAATCGACTAGGGTTCACCTTCTTTTCAGCAAGGGAAGAAAGAGGAGTTGGCAACTTTAGCGGAGGAAGATCATTGGCGGTGCTGCTTTGATCGGAGGCGATAGGAGATTAGGGGTTTCGGGCCGCCGGAGGAAAAGAAAAGACTAAAGAGAATAGAATTCACCTTCAAGGCTTCGATAGAAGTAGGAGTAGCGACTAGCAACTAACGAGTAACAAGGACGGGCAGATGTGCGGCGGGCGGATTTTCGACAGAGACGACTTTGTAAACAACTTCTACGCAGACGCCAGATGCACGAGTACACACAAACCCTAGAGAGTAGAGATTGCATTTTGTGACTTGATCGGGTTTGGGAATTAGATGAGAGAATTAGGAAATTACCAAATTAGATTAGGTTAGATGCTTACATATATTTAAAATAGGTAGGGGTAAAATAGTCATTTTATTTGTCGGGGTCGGGTCGGGTTTGGGGTCGGGGCGGGTATCTATCATACCATACCCGACCCTGACCCGAATTTTGTGAGTCGGGCTTTCCCCGTTGACTTTGGGTCGGGTCGGGTCGGGTATGGGTTTTCTAGCCAACACTAGTTTCCGGCATCCCCTTCTTCTCCCACATTCCGGTGATCTCCGACGTCCAGGTGACGTTGACGATAAAGGCTGAGGCGAGGACACACGAAGCCTCGCTTGCCGCACGCTCTCAACCGTCCACCTCTTCCGGCGAGCGAACGCAGGCGGCGTCACTCGCAGCCGTGTGAAGACGATGAGTTTCGAATGCTCTCGACATTCAAAATGAGGCGGTCAGTGCTTTGGTCAAACTTGGCGTGGGTTGAACGAAATTGAATCCGATTTCGGATGAAAGTTGGTGCACAGTTCCAAGCAAAAACGGCTGACGTGGACGGGCTAGTAGGCTGGGCGTGACAGTGGTATCAGAGCTAAGGTTCTGCCGGTAAGATGGTGACGCAAGGAGATGACGGTGCTACCTGAGGAGGTAGCAGGTGCGCAGGTGGCGCACCAACACAGACAGGGCTGGGTGAGAGCGTCACCCCCCCCCCCCCACCGAAGCAGCGAGCTCCAATGCCGTCGCCAGGCGGGCGATGAGGTGTTCCGACATCTGCGAGCGAGATGCCAATGAGAAGTTTGCGAGACTTTTTCTCGGAGCGAAACAAGGAGAGCTACGATAGAGTCACCAAGCGGGTAACAAAGTTCCGGCATCTGCGATGTGCCGATGAGAGGTTTGCGAGGCCTCTTCCCAGAACGGCGGGTTCCGATGCCGTCGTCGGGTGGGCGACGATGAGGGGTCTACGAGGCCCCCTTTCTAGAGCACACGGCTCTGATGCCGTTGCCAGGTGGGCAACGACAAGAGGTTTGCTAGGCATCTTCTTGGAGCAGTGAGCTCCGATGCCGTCACTAGGTGGGTGACGAGATTCTGGCATCTGCGAGGTGCCAACGAGGGTCAGCGAGGCTCTTTTCCAGAGCAGTAGGCTATGATGCCGTCGTCAGGTGAGCGACGATGAGAGATCTACAATATCTCTTCCCGAAGCAGCAGGCTCTGATGCCGGCACCAGGAGGGCGTCCGATGACATTGAGGGCGACGTCTGAGTTTGGTGGGGGAGAATGTGATGCCTAATTTGGATTGGACTGGCCCAGAAGCTGAGGAGTGGGGCGGAGGCCCAAAACCTCCTTCGTGGCCTAGGCGAAGGCCGCACGCGTGGACGACGCGCTTCCAGCATCGGCTTCCTCGGTGAGTTGGCGACTCGATCGACGGTGCAGACCGCGGCGTCTGTTCCGGCGGGCTCTGAGGCAGCTTCGGTGGCCGCTTCCTCGGCATCAGTTGCGGCGAAGACAACAGTGGCTTCTGAGATCTCGGCGAGGAAGGAAACGAATCACACACGGAGGCGTGATTCGTGGACGACGAAGATGGGAATGGAGCTGACGGCTGGCTGGCTTTCCTTCCCCGGATCCTACCTTCTCTCTTAAGAGCAGAGGTGGGCGGACGGTGAAAAGGAGAAGGGGAGGAGGCGACTCCCTGGCAGAGTCGCCAAAGCTCGTGGGCGCAGCAACCTCTTCCTAGTCTCTATCCAAGAGAAGAGGAGGAGGGGGAGGCGGCACCGGAGCCAGCGGTGTGCTCCTCTGCCTCCCCCAACGACGGCAGCAGCGACGATGTGCGATTTGTAAGTCGATGGCGAGGGCCGTCGACGGGAATGAGAGAGATCCGGTGAGCAAATCTGAGCTAGCTCGAGCGAAGCTTGTAATAGGGTTTAGGTAGGTTGATTTAGCCAATCAACAGAAATTTCCCTATCTCTCTTGTTATCTTCTTCGGCTCCGGCGGCGTATTTCTGTGTTTCTGGCATCCCCTTCTTCTCCCACATTCCGGCGATCTCCGACGTCCAGGTGACATCGACGATAAAGGCTTAGGCGAGGACACATGAAGCCTCGCCTACCGCACGCTCTCAGCCATCCACCTCTTCCGGCAACAACGGCCAGCGAGCAAACACAGGCGGCATCACTCGCAGCCGCGTGAAGACGACGAGTTTCGAACGCTCTCGGCGTTCGAAACGAGGTGGTTAGTGCTTTGGTCAAACTTGGCACGGGCTGAATGAAATTGAATCCGATTTCAGATGAGAGTTGGAGCACAGTTCCAAGCAAAAACGGCTGACGTGGACGGGCTAGCAGGCTGGGCGTGACACAAGGCATGTTAGAAATTTTAACATTCACAAATACAAGATCTATTGCATAGATTTAAAATAACATGAATTGAATAACATATTAAAATATACTGGATTATGCCATCAATCTAGTATCCACTATTGGGCTAGAAATTTTCCACTTGTATCTTTTTTTAGATGACTCTCAATGGGAAGAGACCACGTTCGGGTTCAGGATGCAAGTGGGGACCTAGCCCATATTTATAATGAAAAATCCCTAAGCTCCCCCAATAAAGGAGTTTTGGGTTTCGGATGCGAAATCTATAATCCAATAAAGATTATACAATAAAGATTTCTCTCAAAACCAGTAGTCTACACAGGCCATCTTTCACATTCAACAATGAGTTGTTATGGGCCCATTAACCAATTAACAAATGCTCCCATAAATTAATAATGTTAAACCAAAAATTCCAACAAGACAAGCAGGTGAGGCAAAGCTGCAGTAACCAAGATCTACGACTTGGAGGGGTGCCTCGATAAGTTCAAGGGCATGACGGGACAGACGAGTTCAAGGGGACGATGGAAGCGACTATGGAGAACGCAATGGAGTACACGAGTGATTACAGTTAGGATTCTAGGTTGTTGGAGACTGGACATCTATCTTCCTAGCAACGGCTGAGCAAGGAAGCGCCTGCGGCAAGCAAGAAAAGCATCGAGCGGTGGGTGACGTCAAATGCAACAACGACAAAAGAAAAAAGAGGTAAATTTAGCTAGAGATATGATTTCGTCCCAATTTGGGCAGATCCTAAAATGACAAAAAAGAATCTATTTTTCTTTTTAACTTTCCCTTCTCAAAATTTTGTTCATGCTAGTAAACGAGAAAAAAAAATACTTTTTTTATCTTTTTCTTTTTGTTTTTTTACCCTAATAAACAGGGTGTTAGGGGTGGGGCCCTTGTGTGAAGTCGACAAAAATTTATCCAACATTCTAGAATTATTTGAAACCAATAATATGGAAATAAAAAAGCTGACTAATTATTGAAAAAGAAATTAATTTTGAAATAGAATTTCTTTAGAAGCTCATATTAAGGAACTTGAAGAATTTGAATGCCAACTCAAATTATAATTCAAATTCCTTATCAATGTCTATTATTAATGTGCTATAAGTGAGAAGGAAGGTGGAAGTTTAGGAATGGGGATGCAAGTAGAGGTGGCAATTTAAGTATAAGAATTTGATGCTGAAATTGGCATTAATGTTTAAAAACAATTCCTTCATGAGATGAGGGAAGTAGAAGAAAGTGAGAGTGGGGATGTAACCCCAAATGGGAGAGTGCTTAAGTGATTAAAATAATTATTTTTTTCACTAATGGAATACGGATTAAAATTTATTCTAAAATAAAATTATAACTTAATTATCAAATCATAACAAAGAAAAATGTTTGGCTTGCCAATCAATTATAATAAATATTTTTAATGTTTAAATAAAAAACATGAAATCTACACAACACTTACTATGGAAATTTCAAAACTTATAATTACAAAGACTTCCTCTTATTGCCTTTTTTATATTGTATAAAAAAAATAGCGGAATCTATTTGGTGATTTTCTACTAGATTGAAAAATTAAAAAGAAAAAAGGGAATTCTTCTAAAAGAAAATTAATGAAGGAAATTTGAAGCAACATGAGAATTTTTGGATTTTATTTTCTTTCAAAAGAAACCTCAAAGATTCAATGACACTAGTAAATTAAATCAACTCTTAAATTTTACAAAACTAAATGCTAGAAAACAAATAAGAAAAAAATATCTTTCTTAAGATAAAAAATAAATGAAATTTATGCAACCAAATTCCCTATGCAAAACCTGTTCGCATACCTAACGTCATTTAATCTCTTTACTAGTTATTTTTCAACCAGTAATACATCCATGTTTACCCTCTATCATGAGAATTCTATAAATGCCCCTTCATTAAATTTTTACTCCTTGAGACTTCACAGACGACGAAGGAATATTGCTTTTTCGGCAAAAAGGACTTTTGCAAAAATTCAAAGGGAAACACAATTGTTGCTAAAAAAAAATTGTAATACTAATGAGGCCTTCTTATAATCTATCTAGCGAGCCTTGGTTAACCCGGTCTAGCCCAAAACCCATTGGGTCGGAAGGAGGCCCAAGCTCATGCGGCAAACACCCAAGCGGAGCCCAACAGCAATTCAGAAGCCGATTTCATGGGTCAAAATTCGAATTTGGGTCAACGCCCAAATCGAATTGCAAGCATTCGACGTCTTCACCGCGTGCGACGAACGCGGAAGCAAGCGACGCGGCATTGGCGAGTTCTTCGCCAGAGGACTCGGACGACAGCGGCCAGGAGACGTGAAGGCGGCACACATGAGAAGCGGGCGTACGCGCCCTAATCGGAGGCAGCAAGAGGCAAGCGACGCCTCTATAAAGCCGCCGATGGGAGAGATCAGGGGAGATAAGCGGCAAGCCTCATCAACAGGTGATCATCTCTCCATCTTTGGAGAGCTTAGGGGAGCTTGAGGGGAGAGTCTTCCGGCATTTGGGGAGACGCCGGCGAGTGGGAGTTGTGAGTGAACGCGAGTAATTGTAATCAGCGAGTCACCGGCGAGGGAGGGCAAGTGGGGTCGGTGACAAGGTCACCGGCAAGAAAGAAGAAGAGTTTGTAACCCTAGCGTTGGAATAAATCTTCTTCTCCTACCTTTCCCCGCTTTATCCCCTATTCCTCGAGTTCTTCTACGTCGACGACAGTTTTCAGCGGCAGGCGGCTGCTAGGGTTCCGGCTACGACGGCCGACAGCGAGGCGAGGCAACGTCCTCTCACGGCCAGCACACTCCGTTTCCCGGCGAACGGCGAAGACGTGACAAGCGCAGCACTCGTTCGAGGAAGAAGACGAAGCAAACTGACAAAGCTTCGACGCGTGCGAGAGACGAGAACCGAAGATTGCAATTGCGCAGAGGGCAGAATTGGGCGCTAACGCAAGCCCAATGTTAGCAACAGGATTTCGGCTTCGACGGACGAAATCGAACGGCTGACGTTGGAGTGACATCAGCAAGGGGGGGGGGGAATTCAAAGGCGAATTCGAAAATCGACAAGAGTAGTGTTGACGGGCGATTTTAGTTGACTGGGTCAATTAGGGTTGACCAGAGGTATTTCCTAATTTAGGGTTTTAGATTTCTAATTTGGGAATAATTTTTAGACGAAAGTTAGGGTTTCTAATTTAGGATAATTTTATGCTCGAAAATCTTAGAATTTCACGCTCGGTCTAGTGTTCCGTCGAACTACCTTAGACCAGGACGTAACACTTAAAAATGACAAGTACGACAATTGCAAATGAGCGCACAATTGTCTTCCATGGTAGATCAGCATGAGTCCTCCCAAAGGGCGTTCTAGTTAGGTGGCTTCAGTTGAATCACATTCTGTTCAGATTTGATACTAGTCAAACCAACTCCACATCAAATAACCAAACGTGAAGACATACTGTTTGAGCTTTTAGCCACTTCTGGATCAGAGAAAAACGTAAATACCAGTTGAGACAAAAAAAAAAAAAAAAAAAAAAAAACTATTTGAACATGAATTCAAGTGGAATGAACTTGTAGTTTGTCACAATCCAAAGTTCAGTTTAAAGACGATACTTTCAGCGATGAACCAAGCATGTCCATGGCAAAGCGGCAAAGCCATATAACAATAAACAGCAGAACACAACATATCTTTATAGATTTGTGTTCCTTCGAGCAATAGAAAATAGTACGTAAAGTTTAGCAGCCAATCATGCAAGACAAGATTGATGCTGCAACCGACCGACTCCCAACATCTGTACAGGCATATTTACAATAATCACGTTAGGTGAGCACACTTGTTTATCCTACTGGTTGAAGCATAGTCTTTGTGCTTCCAGTGGATACTTCCATTTTGTACAAAGTCATATCACCTTTAAATTAAACTAAATCAGAAAATGAAACTAAGCAAAGATCTATATGCACAATTTTATCTTAGTTTCAATTGCACGGCAATAGCAGCTTCGACATTAGGAGTGGTAGCAGAACCGGGGAAGGCTATTTACAAATGATCCGGTTTTCAACTTCGAACTACTGTGGACGAACAGTAACCAAATTTGGAAGAGCGGCCAACTGTAGTTTCTTCATTTCAGTAGTAGTAACTTTGCATGCCTCCAGGGTAAGTGATCTCAGGTTCTTCAATGGTTTCAGATGCTGTAATCCAGCATTTGTGATGCGAGAGTTCGAGACATTAAGAGAAACCAAAGCAGTTAATCCTGTAATTGGATGAATAATAAGGACAAACAGATACGAAGATAAACCCTTGAAACGAGAGAATCAACATTGCAAACAGTGAAATACCTGAAAGCAATTCCAGAGTCTTATCTGTGAGGCTGTAGTTTTGAGACAGGTTTAACATAGTCAGAGTTGTAAGGTCCTTGATGTTCTTCACTCCGGCATCAGTTATTGACCCCCCACAAACTTCAAGCGACTGCAGGTTCTTGAAATCTGATCACATTGCAGGAAAGAAATCATCATCCCCGGAAAACCATTAGGGTTAGGTTCATTTTATATATCAATCAAAGCGAGATGAATAGGGTAACTCAGGTCGGTGAGACAATGCAGCTTAGGCAAAAAAAGAGACATAGATTAGTGACCAGTATAATGCTAGCAAATCTATAGAACATAACTAAGCATCAGAACATAAAAATAACGATTTCTGATGCAATTTGAAAAGAAATTCATGACCTGAGAGGCTTTAACTGTGCAAGAAAAGGTGAAGAACAATGCTTCATGTCTAATTTAACTAAATAATTTTTTTTTCATTTCAAGATTCTTTTATTCTGACGTTCCGACCTACTACTATGTTATAACTTGAATATGCAAGGCAAAACGCTCATAGAAATCCTAAAAAAACAATACACGTTACAAAATGCTGCTTGCAGTCTTACAATCCACCGAGCAATCGAACATTCTTATTCAAGAGGATCCGAATTTGAAATTTGAAGGACTAGAATCACATTAAGATTTCTCTTGAATTTCATAAGCTCAAATTTTTAATTAGTATAAAGTTCCAAGAACTAGTTTCACTGAAAGTTGATCAGACAATATACCGTGGTGTTGGTCATATTGATAAAGAACAAGCTAAATTGTAGGATCAAAACAGTTAAATGCAAAAGGAAATCTACCTGCCTGAAATTTTTTGCAGTAAATTAGGGCTATCAATTCTTATAAATGAACTACAAAATTAGGCATGAAATTGCCTTCTGAGGTAAATCAACCCAATAGCTCATGTAAATTCGTTTTGTTTCCTTAGCTTTTCGGTTGCATATGTATAATAAAATTACATCAAAATGTAAGGCGTTTCTAATAAGCCATAAAATTTCCTTCTGTTTGAGACAGTGAAATCACATGTTCCTCGTTCTATGCAAATTGTATAATGACACTCCTTATCAAGAAAAATATTTGCTTATGAATATAGATTGATTCATGTTTTTTTTCCAAATAGAAGATATATACTAAAGATCCTAAAGAACACAATAACAATAATGCTGCAGAATCCCCTTTAAATTCATATTAATTACTCGTGTCACTTACGACGGAAACAGTTGGTCCCAGAGTCTGTGATACGTGCCCCAAAGAGATCCAGATGGGTTAATCCCGTGAGATCTGCATGACATGAAACAAACTTTTAAGCAAACGGATTTGTTCTATATTTGTATACTGAAGAGTTTAGAACTTCCATAAAGGGACCTAGTCGAAATTTAAACGAGTTATAAGAACTAACAGAAATATGGAGGGTATAAAAAGAAGACTAATTTGCACAAACAGAAGCATTTAAATAAGGCTACTTGACATTCCATAAGTGGATATTTTCCCATGCAATTTGTACTGACATTATTACGACCCATTAACAACAATACTAACATCCTTCACTTGATGAATCTAAAATATGACTAAATTGAAAATGTTTAGTCCCAAGTTAATTAGTAAGCTTAAAGTCTTCTTCTCCACTCACTTTCATGTAGGACCAAATTAGTTATCTCAATTCCCCAAGACTTGGTATACTCATCAAGCCCAAGGCCTATCTCATATCCAAAATCATTTTAAGCTAGTAATATGTAAGGTCAATACAATGGCACCTCCACATATATCTATTAGACTCTTACCTTATCTAGGACTATGATAGCATTAGTTGAGAAAACTAGCTCATTAAACAAGATCCAATTAAAAACACGAGATCAATTCAATAGTAACCCGACCATTCAAAGTAGTCTTCTCCTATTAGACTCTCATCTAGTGGACTTGATATACTTTGATACCATGTCAAGATTGAGAGGTTTGTAGGATCAGATCATAAAATCCTACCAAATCACCCAAAATATATTTTTTAAAAAATATATTAATCTAATTAGATTTAAAAGTAAAATAAATATTTTAATAAACAATAAATAATAATAATATCAACTAGTAAGGGTAAATTATATATTTATAATATATTATACTATTGTACAAATATATTTGTTGTGAAATTAAATATTTGTGAGGTGATGTTAATAAAGATAAGTTTATAAAAAAATGAATACAACAAAGATACACAATGAAACTAAACACAACAAAAGCATATAGTGAAATAAAAATGACAAGACAAACATGAAAGATGACAAAGATAAAGATAGACATAATAATAGCAATAAAAAAGATAAAAATAACAATAAAAGAAAAACAACAAAAATAACAATAAAGGCACTAAATAAAAATGATAAAGATTCTAAAGTTGATATTAATAAATAATTAAAGTTGACAAATAGTTGAAGACAACAAAAAATTTTAAGTTAATGAATGTTCATCAAAGACGACGAAAAGCAAATGATGTTAACTAAAGATAAGAAATTACATAACATAACAATTTAAGGCTTTTGACATAATAGATTATCGAATTTTGGTAAATAGTCAAATCTAAACTCATTCTAGAATTGGTGGGATCGTAAAATCCTACCTAATCAGAGTTCTTACAAATCTTACCACATTTCAAATCCTATATTCGTTTCGGAACAACTTGCTTAATCTAGGTCATAAGATCAGAAGATCCTGATACGTGAACACATTTTTGACAATCTTGTTAGATACCATTAGTTCCAACCTATTTAATAAAAAATATAAACTTATTAACTTGAAGAGCCTAAAACAACATAACATAATTGAAAATTGTTAAGCGCAAGTTAATCGTAACAAGCTCATTAAGTCTTATATCATAATAATTTTCATATCACTTCTTTAGGGAACTAAATTGGATATTAATAATCTCCATAATATAAAACTTAGCATCCTCCTCAAGCCCAAGGTCTAGTCCATGTCGTAGAACCATTGTAAGTTATTAGATCAACCTAATGACAACTCTTATCATTCACAATATCTCTTTCCTATTAGATCCTCACTATAGCTTAGATATGCTAATGTACCAACGAGAAAGCCTTCATTAACTTGATGAGCCTGACAATTATATTTATTTAGGCTTAAGTTAATGATGGAGAGTTATTAAGCTTTATAATCATAATAATTCTCTTCTCACTTCCTATGTGAGACTAAACTACGATATTATAATCTCCCCACTATAAGAAGGCTTGATGTTCTCTTAAGCCCATGACCTAACTTATATGGCCTCAAACCATTTTAAGCTAGTAGCATACAAGGTCAAACCAATGACGGATTCATCATCCCCGCCAGCCCTTTTTCCTATTAGATTCTCTCTTGCCTCGAACAAGGTTTATTCTGATACCACCAATTATGACTTGCCTAATGAGAAGATTGGCTCACAATATGACTAATTAGATTAATTAGATCAAAGAGAGATTACTTTTGTATGGTGCTCACCCACGTAAGTCTTAGAGAACTATGCAATGTGACAGCAAACTCGTGGTCTATAACAACTCTAAAATATATACATTTATATATAACTACAGACACTTCCAATAACATTAATACTTTGGAGTTCACTATTACATTTTCTGCAATAATTTGTTACATAGCATTCCAATCTTCAACCGAAGAGCATTAGATAACCACCTTAAAGTTGTTGGTATCAGCAGTAACCAATAAGTAAGAATCTAGTGAATTATTTTAAAAAATTTTAGAGAACCTTGTGTATATTTCATTATCTGTAGTTCAATTGAAGAGCTCCCAAATAGTAGTTTAAAGGGAAATTTATGAAGTTAACCTAGTCATCCCAAAGAAGGAAGTCCCTGTCAAACCAGAAATCAAAGTAAAGGCAAATAATCACATCTTTTGTATGCTAAATCAAGTTAAAATATTTGGCATTAGCACAAAGAAAAATATTTGACATGAAAGGGGAAAATTATCAAAACTGGAATGTTTATGGACAAAATAACCAAGTCAAATATTGCATCTAGAATGAAAAAGCCTGACAATGCAAGTCAAACAAGGCTTACGTATAATAGTTGTCAAGCCTGCATCTGTAATCTGTCGAACATCCAAATTAAGTGATTTAATAGAAGTTAATCCAGACAACTTCCTCAAGCCAGCATCAGTTACTGATGTGAATGATAGATTGATATTCTCCAATTTAGATAAACCTGATAATTATATTTCAAAGTCAGGCACTTTATCGTGTAAACATTCCAACAGTATAAATAAATTTTACACAGATAGCTAAGATCAAGGTTTTGAAGACTAGTTTTCTTGGTTTGTATCAGTTGGACCGGTACTTGGATGCAATGGAACTGGACAGGAGCAGCGGAAGAGGAAGGAGAAAGAGAAGAAGTAGAGAAAAGAAGAAGGACAAGAAGGAAAGAAAGAAGGAGAAGGAGAGGAGCGAGTGGCAGACACAAGCAAGTACCCCTTTTCTTCTTCTTCTTTGAAGCTCAACCCAATTCCACCGATTTTCGTTCGGTACACATTAGGTCTGTACCGATTCAAGCATGGACCGGAGAAGGAGAGAAGGAGGAGGAGGTCTGCGTAGCAGACACAAGCGGGTACCCCTTTTCTTCTTCTTCTTTGCTGCTCAACCCAATTCCACCGATTTTCATCCGGTACATGTTGGGTCCGTATCAGTTCAAGCATGGACCGATACGTTAGTCCAGACCAATTTTTCAAACCTTGCTAATATTATTATATAACCACCCTGCACTGCAGTTTCTTCAATGTCAAAAAATATCTAGAACTAATTTCATTTTGGACCTAATACTTTAAACATTCTTTCCAATTTTATGAAAACTCAATTTGGCATCACATGGAAAACAAAAATAGAATCAAGCATATTAGAATCAAGCACATCGAGTCAAATTGCCAATTTGATATGTAAACAATATAGAATAGGAATGCAGGATGTTCCATCTTCCGAAATCCACTTTGATGAACTCTTATAGAGCTTTTTCTTGCATGCCATGATAGTATGGGATGCTACACTACACCTACAATCCATTTGAGGGGTTAGAAGGCAAATTCTTGGGGGTTCAATATTGATGCTTAAGGATATACATAGGGGCAAACTAAGAACCAAAGACAAAATCAAAATTATTCCAACATCGAGTATGATGAAACAGAGATTCAATCGTTCTTCATTATGAAGTCTATAAGGATTTAGCACATTTGGATATTATTTGGTTAGTGTAGATTGCCTTTTTTCCATTTTTTTTTTCCAGAAAACAGACATTTCAGTTGTAGAAAAGCATAGTTCTGACTTCTTGTATTATGCAAATAGAGAAATCTCAACTTTCATGGATTAGAGAGCAAAAAAGGTCAATTTTTATTGACTTACTGCTGCTTGCAGTTGTAGAAGAAGTTAATCATGCAAAAACAGCATACACCTGATCCAATATGATTCATGGAGTTTGTTGCATTTTCTCTTTAATTCAATTTGGAAAGAGAACAATATGATATGCATGTTCAAGGGTTATTACAAGGAGAAAACTCAGGTATATGTCAAGTTTGCACAACAGAGTTACTTGCTAAAAAGTAAAAAACGTTAGAGAAATTAATTACATAAATGGGAATACATATTTCAGCTGTTATTATAATAATATGATTAATAAATTTAAGATCACTTCCACCCAGGTTATTAACAGTTATGCGAACATAATCAGGAAGACTAATAGTATTCCACGTAAGATTCATTTTGATGTCAGATTTTCAAACAGAGATTAAGTTTTGGTTCTTTGCAACTGCAACAGATTATTGATTTGTACAGTCAATAATTGGCAATCAAAATACAATCCCAACTAAAATAGCTAACACTAGACGTGGGAAAAAGTGGTTATAGGAAGAAGACACGGCATGCAGAAGACAAATTTCACATAAAATACAAATAAACATCTACCTTAAATGAATTGGACATTAAATTGCAATCATCTGAACATTGAACCATGCAAAAATGTTTGGAGCATATAGAACACTAAAGAAAATATACCCCAAAAGGCCAACATCTTAGCTGCATCCTCAACACAAGAAACATGGGAATTGGCCTTTTTTTTTTTTTTGCAATAGTCATGAGGAAATTAGTGTTGAAGGCAACATTTGAATTCAGGATCTTATTATCGACAACTTAAATCTTTTAAGTAATTAGCACCTTCAAAACGGAAATTGACATTCTTAAATACAATTAAACAGAGAAAAATGTTTTCAAATTGAAACTAAAGGATCATGAAAGATAAAGTATGCTATGCAACTGTGATAACAAAAGACAATACTCAGAGAACAAGGCACATCCAAAGTAAAATGATAACAGGACAGTGAATATATGCAAATGGTACCTGAAAGATGGTTCAGCCCATTGCTCCCAACTTCGGTGTCTGATAATTCTAAACTTCTTAACTTCAAAAGAGCTAAAAGACAAATTCAAAAGCACAGATAAGAATCTCATATATGAGAATGTAAAAAGGATATGATAATGTCCATTGAAACAGGATGACAAAACTTGTGCCAACACATAATATAAAGACATTATGCGAATACACAGAAATGATAGCACAGGTACAAGAGGAGCTAAAATTTGTCAATGGACCAGTTGGTCCAACATAGTATTACAGCATGTGTGGGTCATAACCCTAGACCTACTTTTCTTCTCCTTTCATTCTAATATTCCTTTCCATCCCTTATCCACTCCGCCCCCCCTCCCCCCCCCCCCCCCCCCCCCCCCAATCCTATCTGCCTAGTCACCCAGCTCCCAGCTGCTTGCCTGTAGTAGCACCACGCCACCACCCACAGAGACAGTAATCACGGGCAGGACTAGCTGCAGTAGGAGTTGCAACTCTCCTTTTCCTTTCCTTTTGATTATTTAGGCTATCTTTTCTTACTCTAGGCAGCCATAGAATGATAAACGATCTGATACAATATTTATTTGCCAAATTTGGAATAGTGTGGTGTTCTAATCATCCAGCATTGTTTCTATCTTTTTCTTTCCATCAACATGCAATCTCCCTACAGCAAACTCCCTACTTTTCGCACAACAAGAAATTTAATGGTTTCAGTTTCCTTTCGTGATTTTGGGCTTTCCTCTACTTGTCAGATCACAAAAAATAAAAAATTAGAATCTCTACTAATTAAGAAAAGAGATATTGAAAACTATAGATAATGATGCGCTTCCAATAATGTCATTCTTACTTGGGTGTTGAACAACCATGAATCCCATTTTTTCTGCCATTACACTTCATGCGACAGCAAAACAAGTGTTGAATTCTCTTGGTCAAACATTTTCTCTGGAATACAAAATATGTAGGATTTACAACCGTACTAAAGTGGTTTATTATAAACTCTTGTATGAGTTGGATTTATCCATTTAAGTCTCAAGATGATGTCTTTCTTGCATTACAAAACTTTTATTATGGATAAACACTTAATTTGGTTCCATTGTCAAAATCCCTCACGGTGTTAATTCTCTTGAGTAGACAATAGTAATTTTACACTACTTGTAACTATAATGGCATTATTCATGAGATGGTTACCAAACAAAAAACAGGCACTTAAAATTTTTAGGCTAATGACATTCTAGCAATTGTGATCTTGCCAATAGTTGTATTATTGATGGTCAATCATCTTTTGATATTTTAATAACTACAATGGAAGCCATAGGTATTCTTTAGATCTGAGTTATAAACTCTCTCCCGGCTACATTCATAGTGTTTTCATTAGATATTCTCACACTAGAAGGCTACTTGTTTCTGATAAAGTTATCTTCATTTGCTCCAACCATATTTCACTACCACCGATTCACCTTCTTAGCCTATTATTCCTACTCAACTACATTCTGTTGCACCACTACCAACTGCACTACAATCCCCTCACGCGCCATCCTCCCCTCCAAACTTGGTCATATAGCAACATATTAGAGAGGCGCCTCCTTAAGCTTATTGTCAACACCTTTGCCATCATTGTTTGAAGATTTATTGCCACCAGTTATTTCAAATTTATTGATAGCTCTTTGGAATTATAAGAACATGAACTGTTCATCCCGTTACTAATTCTATAACTTTTATTTACTTATCATATAATTTTACTCCTTTGCGCTATCTTTATTCTCTGTTGAAATTATAGGGACATAGTATGAGACTTTAGTTGACGTACACAAGAAAGTTATGTACACCAAAATATTTTGATTACTATTATGTTGTACTTGGGATCTTAAATGTATCATATTCATTTGTCTCTTAAAATGAGAGAAATAATATTTCAATTAAAATCTATTATTTTAATTATATAGTTTTATTCATATGACATGATTCAATCATTTATGTTCAATAATCAGTTAATCACAAATACATAACGATTATTTATATGTGACTGATGTATGTCTTGGTCATTTTTTCACTTAATATGATCTTTTTTCATAGATTAACTAATTAGTTCAATTACAAAAATTGATTTCCATCATAACTTGACTAAACATATTATTAGCTTTTCCACAATCAAGGCATCAATTTATACTGCAGCTGCCTTTAAATATAAAGTTTTCCATAGTTTGAAAGCTTTTACCAAACTAAGACTTATTCTTCCTGGTACAAAAGACTAAATATTTTGTTATGCTTTGTTTTTTCTGATCAACAATACAATTTTCGGGCAAAGTTCATATGTTTAGTAACTGTTCATGGTTACTGCAACACCAAAAAAAATCAAATACAAATTATGTACCGTTAATTAACTTCACAATTCCCAGGTCCTACGTTCGTGTGTTTGTTCAGATTAGTTGAACACAAAAAGTAGAGCGCAAATTCAAGAAGACCAAAGACTACATGGAAAATGCACAGTTGAACACAGTATGAAAGTGATTAGGGAGTTATTGAAAGAATTTCGTTTTGAAGAAAACTTCAGAACTAAAGGTTCCGTGACCCATTTCCTTTGTTGGTAACAAATTGAATTACTCAGAAATAATATCACTTACTTTTCAAGTTTACCAATCCTGCGTCATCTATCCTACAAGAATCCAAGTTCAAGCTCTCCAAATTGGTCAAATCTACAAAGGAAAGATATAAGTTCAACAGAAAATAAATCAATCTGAGGTAAAATCAACAAGGCACATCGATCACTTAATTACCAAGTGCTTCATAAAATCAGTAATACCTAAAACCGTGTATAATGACAGTTTTAAAATATAAACAAATATAAAATAGAAGATTCAACAAATCCAGGAATAGAAAGAGATGAAAAGGCATGAGGCAATCTATGCAGGTTATTGTATTAAGAAAAAATTTGAAGTATCCGTGTAGAAATGAAAAAGTTTTAAAATGTAAACAAATACAAACAAAGATTCGGCAAATCCAGGAATAGAAAGAGATGGAAAGGCACGAGGAGGAAACCTATACAGGTTATTGTATTAAGAAAAATTTTGATCACTACTTCAATAATTCAATCAAACATCAAACGAGACAATTGTAGAGCAGTTGGACTTTGGAAGCAAAGTTGGAACATCAATCAAATAATGAGTGAAGACAGCGAGTTTCTGAATCTCATCAACCATGAGCACCATATCTGGTATAATCTTTTGCTTAAAGATGCGATATAACTGAGATGCTGTGAACAATTGCAAAGACGTAGATTGGTAAAAGCACATGCAAATCCAAAGGTTTTTACCTTTTAGATGTACCAAGCAAGCATCAGTTATGTTGTTAAACCCCAAGTTCAAAACTTTCAACTTGTGAAACCCTGCAATGAAATGGTTATGCATAACATTTCAAGTAAATAGCAAAAGGGACAATTAGAACAGAAACATGATATGACATCTCCAAAAATCAGAATTGTTCAAGTAACATTATCAGGTGAGTGACTAGTTGAAACCTAGAAATCCTACGTGTTGGAGTTATTGTATGTTAAGTAACCACACATTTAGTCTCATGTTGCTTATTTCCCTAAATAATATTGAAGTCTATAATTTGTACACTACCTCAATATGAAGTGAATGACGAGAACCGTTTTTTATCTAACTTGGTAGGTTCCTCCAAATGCAAGTCATCCCACTCTCCTCTCCACACCTTACTCACAACCTCTTCTTATTATGACACTCCCTAAGAAGCCTCATCAGTGCAACATTCAGCAACTTATCTAGCGACAGGAGACCAACACAAACTATCTTTTTATCTCTCTATATTTTTTCATATCCCTCTAAGTTACACTTTCTGTAGCATCATCGTCCTCATAATTGTAAACGTTCTTTAGCAACCCTAGCTGCCACTAGACATTCCAGCTGGTTTCATGTAGTCCTACATTTGTTTCCCCTGTTGCCAGCTCCCTACAACCACTACACATGTCGATAGATTCATGCAGTACCACTACCCGGCAATGATTAGCTCATGGATAGTCTTTTCTCATTCCAGTAAAGCTTTCTAAATGGCTGTAACAGTGATAGGAAATGGAATCAACCAGAGGCATTGACATCCTCGATCTCCAATACCAGCATGGTCAGGAGTCGACACCCTGGCAAACTGGTAGGCCAGATCAGTAGATAAAAAGCAAACCATATTTCTAATCCTTAGTGTCTCCTATATAATATTCAAGCCCAGATCAGTAGATAATGTCAACAGTGAACAATGATCATGAAATGGACTAGAACTATCGTCTATCTAATACTTTAGTAGTTTAGTGCATTAGAAATGAGATATTCCCAATCCATCAACTAAACCTTTTTCAGGCATCTTGAGCTAGAAAGAAATCAAGACAAAAAGTAAAGATAACCAAAGGTTTAGTCTCACAAATAGTTTATAAACTAGTTTTAGTTAAGGCTTTAAACCCGATCAGGTGTCAGTTTCAGTGATTCCTTGGACTAGTACAAACTTTGGTGCTAAACACTACTAGTCTCAATTGTTAGTTGCCTCAATTGTTCTGATAGTGTCAACACTAGTGTGCAAATCCCTCCAACACCAGCATGCAGGGAATTTGTTAACTAATAGATTATATCATCTATCTTGCCCATGCCAACTGACACAGGGCCGAGACTTAATTTCATGACCCAAGCACACCAGTGAGACAAATAAATCAGTGGGTCAATTTGCTAGAGAACCTAAAATTCTAGAAAGAAAGTAGTAGGCTTTAGCAATTTCCAGTGATTTAAAATCACGCGAGTACCATTTCAAGCAACTAGCATTGCTCATTTCCTTATTTTAAGGAGCACATGCTAGTTTATCCAAAGCCCAAGAACTAACTGGGGTACTCAGTTATCTTCTCAATTTACCCAATAACATTTTCATACACCACAACCTCATTCCAATCTGATATATCCACCGGATGGAAGGAGACTAGTGTGAAGTGTGAACCAAGACTAACAATTGTTATTACCTCAGTGATGTCTTGTAGCTGATGATAAATCCATTAATGAAAATAGTTCTAGTGGTAGATATATTTGCTGCATATAAGTTACTGTGATAGCAGATTCCTGGCCGTTTTAGTCAGCGGTTAATTATGCTAATATAGTGAGTGTTTTGCTAGGTTGTGGAGTCAAAGCTTATATACGGCTTAGATTGTAACTGAAAAGTCAGAATTTATTGATAATTATCATTATTTTGATTCTCTGTAGTCAAATTTGGTATGAAAGACAAAATTGTTTCTTCTCTCTTCCACAGCGCAACCACAAAACCCCTCTTGCCTACAATCCCCTCCATCTCCACCCTCCTACAACCACTGCACCACTCCAATTCCAGGAGTCTCACATTGCCATTTCTAAACATCCACCACTATGCTACATAACAATATGTCGGTATATAACAATATGTACTTACAATAGACTAATAGTTTTTAAAACCTTGTACATGTATGTGTGTGTATATATATATAACTAAAAGACCCTGTAATACTAACATAGAATCGAACTAGTGTGTACCAAGCTTGCTGCCTGATACAAACCAGTATTCAGAATACTAGTGCATTGTAATTG
Organism: Costus lasius; assembly: GCA_027563935.2. Lineage (NCBI taxonomy): Eukaryota > Viridiplantae > Streptophyta > Magnoliopsida > Zingiberales > Costaceae > Costus > Costus lasius. Next base: position 98,656,959 of record CM050454.1, read on the forward strand.
AAAATATAGACTTGTAGATGAATTATTAAGTCTATATCTCCTTGTATCCTCTCCCTTCTCTCTTGTTCCACATCAATTATGCCATCAATATCCGAGAGGCATACGAGGAACCTGTCCTAGTGACATTAATCAGTTTTTAGATAAGAAATGAACAAATAACCATGTACAACAATTTTCAGATTTCATAAAAAAGATGGTTCAGACAAGGAATGCAAAACAGGTCTGAACTGATGTTTAAATATAAGCATCTGTATCAAACAGTACCAACATGGTACCAAGGTGAGCATTGATTTCTCTTATGCTTCAAAGTCTTGTCCGCAACTTTGTCCAGACCAAGGATTTAAAAATCGATCCATCCCGCCTGATAATAGTACTGTACCTATAGTATCGGTCCATATGGTATCAATACCATCTAATGTCGATATGGGCGGTACATACCGGTCTGACTTCTGAGACCGGTACCCCGGTATGGATCAAGATTTCAAACCTTGGTCCAGAAGAAGTCTCTTGCTGCTTCATTAGTTGTAATAAAACTCTATCCACTCCAAAGTCCCATCTGTAGCTTCGTCCAAACATGCATCGTCCGCCTCCACTCTGTAGCTTTGTTTGTGAAAGGAGGCAGCGAGGGTTGCGGCAACTAAACACGGCTTGCACTTGGTTTGTGTATCGGTCCATGCTTGGACCGGTACATACCTTCTGTACTACCCAGTACATACTAGTTTCTCAATCCTTGGTTCATGGTGCGCCAACTATGCATAGCATAAACCGGTACATACCTCACCTATTGGTTCTCAATCCTTTGTTCATGGTGCAAACTCTACCAACTATGCAAAGAACGGTTGCTAGAGGTTAGTTCATATGCTACAATGTTTTGTCTTGATGGCAGCTTCTTACTAACAAAAGCATGCATTAAAACATTTTAACATCTCAACGCAGTCATACAACTACAAAACTAAAAAACATAGTACTGAAATGATGTATATAGCATGTTACTTATAGTTTCCTATTTCATATGGTTCTAATAGTTGCACAGGCTGGAAACCTTGCATGGGGGTATGATAATTGCAGTATATATGTTATGTGCATGTCCATGAATCTAAAAAAAAACGTTTTCCAAATTTTTCATGTTAAATAAAACTACTTTACTTTTCAGTGTTCGCAACTCACCGGCAAAACTCTCACTTCCAATATCATATATACCACATCGGTTCAAATTCAAACAAACCAATGATGTAAAACCTGTAGAAGAAAAAACAACCTTTAGCATGTTCTCCATTAACAGTAAAATTAATCTAGCAAAAGTAATTCAATTAAGCAGAAAAGATTCTACAGTACCAGGGCAAAAGATGTGATGTGAATGAATATTTACACTTTGAATCATGTAGGTAAAATAACATATTTGGTTTATTGAAAAGTAAAATAGATAATGTAGAGTTCATAAACTAAATAATAATCAAAATCTTGGAGAGATGTCAAAAAAAACAAAAGATACATGTAGCATACATCAAGGATTGAAATTTTGATCGATTTGTACTGGTTTGATTTTGTTATAGCACTTAGTATATTATAGTGTTTTTCTATAGCATCGATTTCACTCGATTTCCACTATAGCATATCGGTGTGGACTGGTTTTTCAATCCTAACTTCCATATATCTTAACTATTTCCCACCACCAACAAACTTTCTTAGAAAGGATGATACATTGTGAACTAACTAAACTCCTAGCTTTCTAGGATTTTAGTTAGAAAATAAACATCATGAAAATTGGCAGTTATTTGTATATAAAATGTGGAAAGAGCCCGATTATATAATACTGCCAAGAATTGGTCATGAACAATTATTAATCAACAAAGGCAAAAAGAGGAAAACCTGATAGAATAACCAAGCAAGCAGCAGTAACAGGACAGCCCTCCAGGTTCAGATGAGTAATTTTGTTTAAATCTGCAGAAAATTTGAAAGAGAATAGATGCAGCATAATACAAAAAACTGAAGAAGTAAAACAGTGACAGTGTCGGTGGAGAATAGGAAGATGCAATTGTAAACATAGGAAACCAATCTGTAAGGATCAGAAGCATTTTTGCATGATACCTTTAAGGTAAGAAATCCCTGCATCAGTAACTTTACAAGATGAAACTTGCAGCTCTTTCAAGTTTGCAAGACCTAGTACAAGCATAGAAACAAATAATCGCACTTACTTGATGACACTCAGTAAAGAAGTAGCAAAATTGCAGCAGGTTAATGATAGACAAGAGGAAAAAGAATGGACTGGGAGAGGGAGCAGTGATCAGCCCTCTGTAAAAAGATAGTGTGTGATAATCAGAGTATCACAGTAAAAGAAAGAAAAAGGATCATATTACAGTACAAAGAGAAGTGGTCAATAATGTAGCATTACTGTCCTCGTTTTCCTTTTACAAGCAACAGAATCAAATAGTATTCGGCAACAGCAGTACTTCAGAAAATGGGACCTATTTATTTGAAAGGGCAGGAAGAAATATTTACCAAGGTTCATGCTACCAAACATATTTCTCATAATGATCCTATTTCATACTGTAAAAATGAGATATGATATTATGCTAACATCCAAACATATTTCTCATAAGTTGGCATTTGAGCCATACTTGTATTCTTATTAAATGGCATGTATTTTTCGGCCATAACAAGTAAGCTACATCCTAAATAAGTGCTTGAATAGAATATCAAAGGAACTATGCCTAACAGTATGTTTCTCCCTTAAAAGCCTTAAGAAAGACACAGTGTACATCCACTCATTGAGGCTCTTTTGGCTACTAACTCGTCTAAACAAGGCCTATCCCAGAACAAAAGGTTTTTTTGGGAAGATCATTAGTCCATTACAAAACAAGCTTACTATTCCTACCTCCTAATTCTTTGCAGAAGGATGTCAAGTATGGACCATTGGAATGCCTCACCAAATAACATATTGAAAACCTTCCATAGATGTAACTTAGCATTGAAGGATTCTTACAAATTGCAAGAAATAAAATAAAATTGCAAAAAGTGTTGACAAAGAAGAAATCAAATGAAGCCCACCTGAAAGCGGCTCCATGTCTGCATCTGTTATACAATTGCAGTATCTGAGATTAAGAGATTCAAGCTTTTTCAAATCTGCAGAACATTCACATATAGTTGATTGAAGGAGAGATACAAACAATTAGGTATTGTAAACCACAAATAACAATAAATTGTTAATACATAGTTTATGTCAAGCAAGAAACTCTTGGACAAGATTAATCATAGAAACAAGTAACTCTTCCAATGTCAACCAAACTAAGTCAAAGAGGAAGCTGTTCTTATCATCCAATACTATTTGGCGTACCACAGAGACTGTGTATAAGTATATTACATATGCAGAACCGTTCAAAGTCACCTACATGATTTTGTAGATAGGTTTATGTAAATCATTTTCCCTTATTTTCTTGTCTGTTTTGTTTAACAAACCACACAGAAAACAGTTATACACACATTACTCATTGAATTCCGAGTTCAATGAGTTTATTTATCCATCAGACTTTATAAAAGAAATAGAAACTATTTATTTTCCTGAGTTTTGGTATTATTTAACAATGAGTAGAAGCAAAGAAAAAGAAAATGCATGTCTATATCCTCATAAAAATGTATCATCATAAATTCATAATATTAAGAAACTTCTGGCAGATGCACAACATGAAAATTAACATAATCCATACAGCATGTAAGAGAAAACCTTTTAAATGAACAAGACCGCCATGAATCTTCAAGCATCTCTCAAGATCCAAATTTACCAAGTTAGCTAAATTGGCAACAACCCTCATTCCTCCAGAAGTAATAGCATTGTTCTTCTTGAAACTCAAGGAAGTCAAGTTTGAAAACCCTGAAAGAAGATACAAATTTTCTGATAAAAGATATAAGATAACAGAAAAAGAATATATTGACTCAATCACTTTATCAAAAGACATGGGTGTACAACCATATATATGCTCAGTAGATCAAGAAAATCCAGTAGGCCTATATATAACTTGAGGATCTATGCAGCAAAAGGGTATGCCAAGCAACTGTTAAACAATTATATCTAGCTTTCTATTCTTAAACAGATCCCAGAAGTGCAGAGAGCCAGAGATGCTTGTTTATTGATGCATGAGTGAAATTAATGCTGTGGTATGTTGCTATACCACATTTGTAAACCAGAACTTAAGATCCCATCATAAGCAAATGTTAACCTTAACATTCATAAATTATAGAATGGATTCGAACAAAAATTCAAAATTTTTCAAAAATGTTTAAACTGCTAACTCAAAAAGGTTAGTAAACAATAATGCTTCTCCAACAAAAATTATATCGATGTCTGACAGAGAAGGAGGAAAGAATCAACGAATACTCTCAAGTCACAGTGACCTACCGTGGAAGCTATACTAGTATGCTAAGCAGCAATCGAAGACATAGAAGAATTAGAGAACATAGGAATCCTTAATGCAGTGAATAATTGAATTTTTAGCATTTACCAAGAAGAACAAGAAATGAGAACTGTCCGAGTGAGGCATGTTTATTTGACATGCTTTGGCTTCACTCACATAATAACAAATTGTCCTTGTACATAAATGTTTGGCTTGCTTGATGGGCAAGATCGAAGGATCAACCACAGAATAAAATTGTGTAGGTTCTTTGTAAAAATTACCAGATATGTGTTCTAGTCCATGGTCAGAGATCTGGTCACAGTGATTAAATTTCAAGCACTGGACACTGGAGCAATGCTTTAGGGATGATAATCCAGAATCTGTCACATCGGAGCAAGAAATATCAAGAGACAGCAGTGATTGCCCTTGAGAAGAAACAATGTTCATCCAACCATCTGTTACTCCTGGATACTCTCCAAGATGAATATCCTGATAACAATAAATAAATAAATAGCTATCAACAGCTTTATATACAAGATTCCAGATAGATAGTTTGCAATACAAAGGAAACATGTCACATGATATACTAGTGCATTATTTAATCTAGGAGGAATTTCAAGCAAGTTGAAGGTAAAGTAACTGTAATTCCAAACAAAGTGAATTTAAACTAACAGTAAAGGATTTTCTACTATGTATGAAGAGGTGCATTTTTTTCCAAACAAATTTGCCATGCTAAGGGAAAGAATACCTCAGAGAACAAAATATTCCAGAAAGCTTACCTAATTTCAATAATTATCTTCCTAACAGGACAAATACAAACTTACCGCAACATAATTATTAAAAAAAATTGGTTCCAGTTGTTATTCATGCCAACAATGCCTTTCTGTGGCATATACATTGACAAAAATAAAACTTTAAAATGTATATTTTGGCGTACAGCAACGGAAGCTCACCTGAAGAGCACAATCCCGGAAGGCCTCCAGAGACGCATCATTGAGGCAATGAGATTCTACTAATTCATTGAATATCTGCTGGCTAATATCTCTCGGAAGCATGGAAAAGCTTCTATATTTCTTTATATCCTGTTTTCACCAAAACATTTTTACATAGAAAGCGAAGGCCTCAAAAGCAACAAAAGCTATAAATTTTGCAATGATCCGTATATAGTGTAACACGCAGTTAGGTACCTCACGGATTTTAGCCACACACAACTTCATGAGGGAAGGGCACTTCCCTTGCTCTCGAACAGCGACGTTGGAGTTGCAACGGGACAGCGTAAGTAACAACCATTTTGAGCTGCCACTCTTAGAGAATCTTCCGGACCTGCGCAAATCATCTTCATCGAGAAGGTCTCGCTTCCTGGAACAAGCTCCCCCCATTGGAGAACAATTATCTTATAAATGATTATCCCTCTTTGTTCCCCTACGAGTCAATTTCTCCCGTTTGAACCATCTGGAGCGCCAAATAAGACTTCTGGTTGTCCAACTCCATTCTAAGAACGAATTTAAATAAGCTCAAGTCAGACGTATTCAAAGAAAACCAGTACCCAACATACTTCCTCTAAAAAGCAAGTGGCCTTTCGATGTATAAAACGATCGTCGCGATAAATACAACATCAAAAAAATAGATTCTTGTATGAAAAAAAAATAAAAATCAAGGCGACTAGCGGATTATACTCCAGAATATCATGTGATCGCCGAAGCTCGACGAATCAATCAACAAAATAAATGATCTATTGGTAAACCTCCCCTACTTTCCAAGCCCATCATTAATCCAATTATTTATGTCCGTAAGTAGACAAGGGACGAGTATAAAAGCGACGACAAGCACGAAAAACTTCGAGAGAAGACACGAAAGTGTGATCGATCAAATGATCGCAAACTGTGACTCTTACCAAGGGATGTCGAAACCTAGGTCGTACGGGAGATGTAGGATGAAGAAGAGGGAGAGCGAGCGGGAGGAATCGGGAGGCGATGGGATGGGGAACGAAGGCTGAGGCGACACGAAAAGGAGGGAGATAAAGAAGAACCCAGCCCAGTACAAGGGGGAAGCTGAGGAGCGGGTCCCAGGGAACTAGACCTATTAACAAGGGACGAGTGTTGATCTAAGCATGACGAGCTCGGCGCTTCACAGGAGCAGGAAAAGGCGCGGCGGGCGGAGCCGATCGGCTCTCCGGACACGACACGAAACAGATGAAGCGCCACGTTCCACCAAAACGATCTGCGCATCAGTGCTCGGTTGAACGCGTCCTGCCCGATATGCAACTTGGAACGCCCGACGCCAATGTACACAAACAGTTATGTGTATCGGTATAGCGATCACGTAACGTTTAATCAATCGACTAATATAAATGGAAACAAAACAGCCCATATTGCAACCGTAATTGAAATTTGACCAAATATAGGGAATATTCCGGATTTACAATTTCTTCTATTTTAAGATAATTTAAAATATAAAGAATCTTAGGGCTTATTTCTTTAGAGAAAATTCACGGAGTAAAGAAAAAAAATACAATAAATTTTAGATGCAAAGGTTTTTTTTTCTCCTTACGTGTATTTTTTTCAAAGAAACAAACTTAAACTTATTTATCTAAATTTAAATATATTTAATTGGTGTTTCGTGTTTTGGTAAGCACAGCAGAACAGGTGAGTGGAGGGCGGGTTGGCGGGTCCAAGTGGCAAAGGACCCTTTATCCGGCACCTCCGGCTCACACACACAGTTACGCATAATGACGTGGGTTTTTTCTTTTTGGCCCGTGGAAATATAATAAGGAAATGTCGTGGGCCACGTTGAAATTATAGGCACCATAACGATAAACAACGACAGAGTTGATGATCCTATCTGCATCGGTGGAGTTCTGGTGCTCCTGCAGAACACGTTTCGCTTAACAGAAGCTACTGACTTTGGAGATATTTTGGAGGATCGGAAATTACTTCAGGGCCGCTCCAGCTCTGGGCCCACCCGAAACTCAGGAAAAGATATTGTGGGCTCCAGCAAGGTTTCGTGGATCCACTCTCACTGGTTATAGCGTAATCGGGAATTTGGAATAAGGGCCCTTTTAAATAAAATTGTATATATATTAAAAAAAAAGATTAATCTGATCTAGTAAGGAATATTAATAAATTATTTTCTTGGAGAATATGTGAAAGGAAGGAAAAGAATCAATTTCTATTAATATTCTTTTTTTTCTTGTGTGCAAGTGTGACTTTGTATTTATTTTATGAAAAAAGTGGAGAACAAAAGAAGGTAAAGTATTTTCCTTTATTTTAATAAAATAGAGAAAAATAATACGAAAAATTTTGGGCAGGGTACCCTTATGTGACAATCGTAGAAGAGTATCCACATCTATCTAAAAGTATATTTGTTATTCGATATTTTAAGATTTATATGATATGGTGTTATACGATAATATATTAGTATTATATAATAATACATGTGTTATATAATATTTTAATTGAATATATTATACTATAATACAAGTATGTTATACAATATTTATCATATAACACATATACATTATTGTATAACACTTTTATCGTATAACACTAATATATTATCGTATAATATACTATCGTATAAATCTTAAAATATAGTATAACAAGTATATGCGTGCTCAGCAAATGACAATACCTTGCGATGGTGGAAGGGTACCTTGCCCCGAAAAATTTTTAAGTAATTAAAATTTTAATACTTTTATTTTTAACTCTAAAAATTCATAATCTATTAATTATTTAAAAAGGAAGCAACTATTTTTTTTTATTATTTGTTTGTTACTTTTTGTTCTAGAAAGCATAATGTAAGAGTCAATCTTAGGTCAAATCAATTTAGGGTTAACCTATTTTGTCTTATGTTAGATATGTCACTCAATAAGTAAACGCATTGATCTTCAAAATTATCATTTTTTATTATTATAAAGTTGAATCTTAAAATTGGAATTGAAGCATCATTTTTCTTACCTTTTTCTTAATTCCAAACACAATCATAAAAAAAAATGAAACGAAAAGAAAGTGAATTCCATTTATTTTCCAACAAAATCAATAAGAAATTGTAACATAATTAATTGCTTAATCAGTTTTGTTTTTGCCATCCTAAAATTAATTTTTATTTCATTTCATTCGCTATCAAGTCAGGCCCCTCTGCCACGTCCTCCCTCGAACCGTGCCTCCAGATGATCGTGACACCGCCCCGATCCCGATTCGCCTCCCCTTCCTCCCCTCCAATTCCGCCGCCGCCACTGCTCCCCAAAGCGCAGTTCGTCGGACCGAAGGTCGCGCCCCTCTACAACATCGTCCGACTTCCACCGCGTTCCGGGTACCGCCTCCGCAGCGGCCCGAATCAAGACGGAGGGGTGCGAGCGATGGACGCCGCCGCCCAGGTGTTTGATCGCGAGTCGGAGGCCTCGGAAGCGCTCGAGCTGCGGGCACGCCTCAAGATCGCGATCGTCGGCTACGGAAACTTCGGTCAGTTTCTGACGCGCACGTTCGCCGCGCAGGGGCACACCATCCTCGCCCACTCCCGCTCGGACTACTCCGCCGCTGCCCACTCCCTCGGCGCAGAATTCTTCCGCGACCCTCACGACCTTTGCGAGCAGCACCCTGATGTGGTGGTTCTCTGCACGTCCATCCTCTCCGCCGAGGCTGTCCTTCGCACCCTCCCGCTGCAACGTCTCCGCCGCAGCACCCTCTTCGTCGATGTCCTCTCCGTCAAGGAGTTCCCCAAAAACCTCTTCCTCCACCTCCTCCCCCCTGATTTCGATATCCTCTGCACTCACCCTATGTTCGGACCCGAGAGTGGTAAGCACGGTTGGGCGGGCCTGCCTTTCGTCTACGACAAGGTCCGCATCGGCGATTCGGAGGGCTGCGCCGACCGGTGCTGCCGATTCATCGATATCTTCGCCCGCGAGGGTTGCCGCATGGTAGAAATGTCCTGCGCCGAGCACGACGAACACGCCGCTGGGAGCCAATTCCTCACCCACACCGTCGGCCGCCTCCTCGCCAAGCTCGACCTAAAGTCCACCCCCATCAACACCAAGGGGTACGAGACGTTGCTTGAACTTGTCGAGAACACCTGTAGCGACAGCTTCGACCTCTACAATGGCCTCTTCATGTATAACAAGAACTCTACTGAGCTGCTCGAACGCCTTGACCACGCCTTCGACTCCCTCAAGAAGGAACTTTTCGCTCGCCTGCACGATATTTTGCGTAAGCAGCTCTTTGAAAGCTCTACCAGCAGCGTTGAACCTGTTTCTAAAGATAATTGAAAAAGAAAACCTTTCATTTCTCCGAATCTATGCTGCCAGTTTGTCCTCTTTTCCAATCTACACGATTACTTAATGATTCTTTAAAGAGCTAGGATTGGTAGAATTGCATTGCGGATATATTCAGTAATCTTTTTAACTAGGCAGATAACAATCTCCCAGATGGCGTGTGCCTTAGATCGTGCATGGTCTAAGGAAGTTTCCTTCTTTCTACTTGTTCTTTGATGTAATCTAGATGAAGTGTTACACAATTTTCATTATTTAATAGCTCGAAATTTGGACTATATTTGCTTATAGTTTGGATAATAGCTTTCTGGTGCTCGTCTTTGCTTGGCAATTTTTTTATAGGCATGTAGGTTGGCAACCGAATATTGTTTTCTTGCTTCTTTTGTTGTTTGATTTGGCCTCAACAGCAACGTTGGACCTGTTGCGAAGAAAATTTGAGTAGAATATTTCTTGCCTCCTTATATATATTGGATGCACTACGTGATTAGTGATTATTCAAAAGCTGAGCTATCATTGATAGGATCACTTTATGAAATGCATTCTCGAGCCTTTTTGACTCGGAAAATAACAGTCTCCTAGCTGGCTTATTTCATGGATCGTGTGCTCATCATCCAAGGAGGAGGTACTCTTCTAACTGTGGCAGGAATATTCAAAAGTGAAAAAGAAATTTCCTTCTTATGTCACCAAGTTTTGATGCAATTTAGATACAGTACTAAATAGTCTTCCTTGTTTAAAATCAGGAAAGTTTGGACAAGAGCTTTTCCGCTTATCTTTGCTTGATAATTTTGAAGTAGGTATAAATGTTAAGAAACCTATACCCTTTTTTTTGTTGCTTGTGGTTTGATTTTTGACTTTTTTGTTTATTTCTTTACAACTCTGGGCGTGTGACTTTGATAAGTATTTGTGAACTATGATGCTTGAATAAATGAGAATGAGTTTCACAGACCATTGGGTATCATATTTGATCACTCTATGTATCTTCTTGTATCCTGAATTTCCAAGGTATAGATGCATTTTAAGCTTTATTGTTTATTCGCTGTGGTTTGGCTCAGATTTGCACTGCTAATTACATAACAATGCTATCAAGTTGGTTTTCCATCTTTCAATTTAGTCACGGCTATGCCATTGTTTGAACAGTGTTAACATCTATATGCTTTTTTTTATGTCTAAACTTTGTAGTAGTGGCTCAAATCCATCAAACGACCTTTGCTACTTTCAAAATTTATATGTGCTATTAGAGAAGAGCCACAGCTTGAGCCTTGTAATATTAGTCTACTTGTGAGTTATATTAAATAATGGAATTTTGTTTACTTCAAGTATATGGAATGGTTCGCTGGATCTAGTTCAAGAACAGTCCTTTCATTTGGTATGGGAAATTAGAAAATAATTGGAGAGCAGACAAATGACTTATTTAAAACTCGTGCGTTGATCTTACTTATCCAAATGTCTTACACAAAATATATTCAAGTTAGCAAACAGAAATTATGGTAATTTACAAGTATTTAAAATCACTTTCTCTGCTGAATAGGTATAGCTGCTATTATTATTATCATTATTTGTATGAGCAGATCATTCAAATATATTGTTGGAAATGGTAAGAGTTCTCAAATTCTGGAACCAGCGGGTGGATCTGATGATATAAGCTTTAATTTATATGGTGTGTACTGTTTTTACTAGCTACAGTTTTTAGCTATCATACAGTTTTAACATGATCTTTATAAGGACTTGAGTTTGAGTCATTTGGTCGAATATCTTTATTTGTGTGGTACATTGGATAATTGAGTAAAGAATGATATGGAATCCACTAGACTGAACTAGACATATCTCATTAGATCTTAACAAGATAATTGGCTCAAGAACATCATAGTAAGTTGCAAGGTATGTCGGATCTAAATACTTAATTTTATTGAGACCATTGTTAAGAGTATTTTGATGATAACCTAAATAACTTTGTCATAATTCATGATCATGCAATATACTTTTTTGGTTCTTTATAAAATTTAGTTTATGAACTCAAAATGGATTCTGGAGCCAGCAAGCCACCGAGTTGAGTGCATATTTATGAAAAAAAAAAAAGGAAAAAAGGATAAACTTATGTTAACTCAACCTTTATCACTCGAGAGGGCTGACAAACGGGGTCGAAATCTTAGTGTTTTTAGGCGCATCATTGCACCATTTGGAACTCATGAGAACTCCTTCTAACTAGAAATCTTAGGTAGAGTCATATTATGCTGCCCATTTTTTAAGACTTGCAAATAATAAAATAGTACAAATGTGGTTCTTATTTTAAAATTCGTAATTTTAAAAAGATAAGCAACTCAAGATTCCTTGCCTAGTGATTTTTTCTCCCTTCTAACCGTCCTTTGAAAAGATGTGGGTGTAGTGAGTTTGTTGCAGCCTCTATTCCACAGCTGAGGGGAATTGGTTCGTTGTTGTTGTGTTGCTATCACTGCCCTCCACCTCTCTTTTCACATTAGGCACTTATAGTTTTTGCGTTGCTGGAGTGTGGTTGCTGCCGAAATCACAGTGAACACACATGGCCTCGAAGCGAGTCTGGTTCCAAATCTGTGAAATTGCCTAAGAAAATTCCGCTGGTAATGCTTCGTCTTCTTTTGCCTCCCATCAGGATTTTGTTGGTTGGTGACGCCTGCCCAGCATCATGTGAGGTAACCCTGTTTTGCTCCCCCTATTAACCTGTTTGAACCTGTTTTTATTTCCATCATTGACGAGCGACATCGTCACCTTGGCTCTCACTATCACTATGTTCTGGTGATGAGTTTTCCAGACACCATGCAACAATAAATGTTGTTGCTGCAGCATCTCTGTACCGGCTACAAACACGATCGGGACAGTGGAACAATTCGACTGCATTACATCGGGTTCACTGTTCACCACAACGTGTGGTTTAGGGCTACTTCAACCCCGTTTGGCTTGGTTTTGCACCAAGTTAAATCGATTCTCAATATATCAGATCAAATGAGATTTCAACTAAACTCGATTTGGGTATTGTACAGAACCCACTAAATGGGAATTGGACAGATTCATTCTAATTTAGGTTCGATTCAATGACATTTTGGCTGATCTAGTAGTAATTGAGCCTAGTTCTCTGAGATTGAGACTGGTTCAGTGAGTTATAGATCTAGTTCAGAAGAAATTTGGGTCAGTTTAGCATGATTTAGGTTAAATTGATGTTATACATTACCTTTTGTTGTATGTGCATCATGTTATACATTACCTCATCGCATTATATTGATGCGATGCATTTATGCTTAATATTTCCATATACTTTGAAGCATTTTTTCTATTAATTTATCACGTTTGCATCATCATTTTTACTTAAATTCTTCCATATGCGCGGAATCTACACAAGATCTGGTGTTATCTAACTTTTCAGGAAATTCTGAAGGAACAGAGGTTTTCACAGTCGGGTTGGGAAGGTTTTCCCAACCGGGAAAAGTTCCGCCTGTCACGAAAATCTGCTCGACTCTAACTCGGTGGGCTCCAAATCTTAAGGGTACTTTGGTAAATTTTATTCTCGACTATAGGGGGATAAAAGGGAAGCTTTGTAACCTTAATCATCATCAAACCCTAACCAAAGAAAGGAGAAAACGGCTGTGGACGTGACTTTGGCGGCTGAAAGAAGACAAAGACGATTTGAAGGGAAAGAGGAGTCCCTTGAAGCCCCTAGCAAAGATTTCTCCATCTACTCAGAAAGGGGAGTCGAGATTTCTATTATTCCTTCATTTTCATTGTTGTTTCTAGCCTCCAAATGGATTTCTTGAGTGTGAACTTGTTGTCAAACATTCATGATGTTTCTATGGGGATTGTAGCTTAAAGTACTATCGGGGTTAGGGCTTAGCCCTATGCCTAAAACGCATTTACTAAGTAGTCTATTATTTTGATATGTTGGTTTGATTTAGTTGACCTAGCATATGTGTTTGTCATTTCTTACAACTCTTATTGCATATTATTGATCGCCGATATCGAGAGAAAAAGCGACAGCCCAATCTCGATATCGGTGTTTGTATGTCTTGGACGTTGGGAGAAAAAGCGACAGCCCAATCCCGACGTCGGATCTCGTATGCTTGGGCGCGTGAAGAAGAGCACGAAAGTAGCTCTTCTCCCACGTGAGAGAACAACCATTCATCCCTCACCCAATGGGCCTATGTAAATTTACAAGCCACGAAAGTAGGAGGTAAATTTGCATACGCACCGAACCGTGCTGCTGAAAGGGGGCGGTTTGTACCATTTGATGGATCTCTTCAACTTACCGAACCTTGCATATCGCGTAGTTACTACTTTCATTTGCGGATTGGCATAGCGGTGAAGCCCGACGCCCCGATATTCTTCCATAATAGAAATCCGATCGTTTATCTGTCCGCTTGTTACTTTCCTTGCTTAGCATTTACCTATTAGTCGTTAGTTATTTCGATCATTTTAAATCAACCCTTGATTTGTCTAGACCGCGACCCAAAGATTTACCGGTACTTGACAAATTGGTCTCTGTGGACGATATAATTTATTACTTCGATTAGACCGTACACTTGCGGGCTCATCAAGTTTTTGGCGCCGTTGCCGGGGACCAATTTCGCCATTATCGATTAAATCTGATAAATTCGCGGGATTAGACGTTTCATTTTTATTATTTTCTTTCTTTCTTTCTTTTTAATTTTCCTTTCTTCTCTTATCATTGCTCTCTATTTTGATCCATCTTACTGTTGAAATTTGATAATCTACCTTGAAGCTTGTGCATGCGCAGGACTTTGCGGAGTGAACATTTGATCGACGAGGATCCGGAAATCGAAAAAACATTCTGACTTCGACGCAAGCAAGCTCGGGCTAAAGCAAAAGAGAAGCAGAATTCAACAGAAATGGACCAAAACCGCTCACTTCGAGATTTTGCATCTCCCTCCGTGCAGGGACTTCATTCAAGCATTGCCCGTCCGACCATCGAAGCTAACAACTTCGAAATAAAACCGGCATTCCTTACCATGCTACAGAGGGAACAATTCGGGGGAATGCCAAATGAGGATCCTGCACTCCACCTCTCAATGTTCCTAGAATACTGTGATACGTTCAAAATGGGAGGGATATCCATCGATGCTCTGAGGTTGAGGCTCTTCCCCTTTACCCTAAAGGATCGAGCACGTGCATGGCTTCAGTCACTGCCGAATGGAGCGATCACTACCTGGGAAGGGCTATCACACTCATTCCTCGCCAAGTACTTCCCACCTAGCAAGACAGCTCAATTGAGAGGGCAGATCACTGGATTTAAGCAAAGGGACGACGAATCATTATACGAAGCGTGGGATCGCTTCAAGGAGCTTCAACGGATTTGTCCACACCACGGCCTCGAAAAATGGTTATTGGTTTCTTCCTTTTACAATGCTTTAAATTTTAACACTCGAATGACTGTGGATGCAGCATCAGGTGGAGCCTTCATGAACAAACGTGTTGATGATGCTCTAGAACTGCTGGAGGATATGGCACTTAACCATCATCAATGGACAAGTGAAAGAAGCACCCATACAAGGGTAACTGGTAAGACCGATACCGACACCATGGATTTTTTGGCAAAGAAGGTAGACTCTTTATCTCAAGAGTTAAATGCACTACGTTTAAATGCTTTTCCATCATCTTCTCAACCTTCTCAATTGTATCAAGTTAATGCAGTTGCCTGTGAGATATGTGGTTGTACAGGTCACAAATCATATGAGTGTCAACTTTTATGTCTCACCCAAAATCAACCGGAAGAGACCATCAATGCAGTGAATCAATTCAACCAAAGGCCTCAAAATAACCCGTTTTCAAGCACGTACAACCCGGGATGGAGAAACCATCCCAACTTCTCCTACCGGACGAATCAACCACAGATTTCCCAGCCCGGTTTTCAACCACAAGTTTCTCAACCGATGCCTCAAGCAAATTACCAGCAACCACCAGGTTTTCAGCAAAAACCATACCTCCAACCCCAGAAATCGAATTTGGAGGCTATGCTAGAGAATTTGGCTATTGCGCAATCGAAACAAAATGAGATCATCGGTCAAATGAATTCCAAGATAGATGCCTTAGCAGCTCACAACAAAATGCTAGAAACCCAGATTGCCCAGCAAGCTACCGCATCATCCCGACCTCAAGGACAACTGCCCGGTCAACCAGAAGAGAACCCACGTGAGCACTGTAACGCTGTGTCCACGCGCAGTGGCAAACAGTTGGTTGAGCCGGAAATGGATAACAATCATGGAGATGGACAGCAAGGTGGAAATCAAAGGGACCCGTCACCGTTGGAAGAGTCTGATCGCACACATGATGAGCAGCCCGTTTACATTCCTCCGCCGCCATATGTTCCGCCTGTACCGTTTCCTCAACGCTTGGCAAAAGCCAAGTTGGACAAACAATTTGGAAAATTCCTTGAGGTACTAAAAAAATTATACATCAATGTTCCTTTTACTGACGCATTATCGCAGATGCCGACCTACGCAAAATTCCTCAAGGACATCCTCTCCAATAAGAGAAAGATTGATGAACAAGGAACGGTGGCGCTAACCGAGGAGTGTAGCGCAATCATTCAAAATAAGCTTCCCCCGAAGCTTAAGGACCCCGGGAGCTTCTCCATACCGTGCTCCGTTGGTGCCATGACTTTCGACCGTGCCTTGTGCGACTTGGGCGCAAGCGTCAGCCTAATGCCCTACTCCATATTTAAGAAGTTAGAACTTGGAGAACTCAAACCAACTACAATCTCACTTCAACTCGCCGATCGCTCGGTAAGATATCCGGTGGGCATATTGGAAGATGTGCCCATTCGAGTGGGTAAATTTTTTGTCCCTGCTGATTTTGTGGTTTTGGAAATGGAGGAGGATCGCCGTCTCCCAATAATTTTAGGGAGACCGTTTTTAGCCACTGCAGGCGCGATCATTGATGTGAAAAATGGACGACTTACTTTGAAGATAGGTGAGGAAACCATCGAGTTTGATCTTTCAGAAAGTCTAAAGAAACCTTGCCTTGCAGGTTCATGCTGCAGTGTCGATGTGTTGGAAACCATGCCGGACGGCTCCGATGTGGTACGAAGTCGAGCAGACCCGCTTGAGAGGTGCTTGCTCAATGAAGAAATACTAGCGCCGAAGATGAGAAAGAAGCATACACAAAATTACTCGACTCCACTACAAAAATTGAAAGCAAGAGAGAGACGTTGGAGTCTCCAAGTATAGCGAAACCGGAGGTAATCACCGCACAAAAGATTGAACTTAAAGCCCTACCGAATAACCTAAGGTATGAATTTCTTGGTGATGACTCTACCCTTCCGGTTATCGTCGATGCGGACTTAAGTAAGTACCAAACTCAACTTCTTCTTGAAGAGCTTAAACGACGAAAGAAGGTAATTGGATATTCTATTGATGATATCAAGGGTATTAACCCATCTCTTTGTATGCACAGGATCTTCCTAGAAGAGGGGAGTAAGCCCACTGTGGAATGTCAAAGACGTTTAAATCCTAATATGAAAGATGTTGTCAAAAAAGAGATACTCAAACTTTTGGACGCCGGGGTGATCTACCCGATCTCGGACAGCAAATGGGTTAGCCCCGTTCATGTGGTCCCGAAGAAAGGGGGAGTGACAGTGGTCGAGAATGAAAATAATGAGCTGATTCCTACGCGAACGGTAACCGGGTGGCGCATGTGTATAGATTACCGAAAATTGAACACGGCCACCCGAAAAGATCATTTTCCGCTTCCGTTCATTGATCAAATGTTAGAACGCTTAGCATGTAACTCACATTTCTGTTTCTTGGATGGTTTTTCAGGATTCTTTCAAATCCCGATACATCCGGACGATCAAGAAAAGACAACGTTCACATGCCCGTACGGGACGTTCGCATACCGGCGCATGCCATTCGGGCTATGCAATGCACCCGCCACGTTTCAACGGTGCATGATGGCAATTTTTTCCGATCACCTTGAAAAGATTATGGATGTGTTTATGGATGATTTTTCGGTTTATGGATCCTCTTTCGATGCTTGTTTAACGAACTTATCAAAGATTTTGCAGAGATGCGAGGAGGTAGACTTAGTCCTTAATTGGGAAAAATGCCATTTTATGGTTAAAGAAGGTATTGTCCTAGGACACTTGATATCTGAGCGCGGAATCGAGGTGGATAAAGCCAAAGTAGATGTTATAGAAAAGATGCCACCTCCTTCTACGGTGAAGGGAGTCCGTAGCTTCCTTGGACATGCCGGATTTTACCGTCGGTTCATCAAAGACTTTTCCATCATTTCTAAGCCCCTTACTAGTCTCCTTGCTAAAGATGCTCCATTTATGTTCGATCAAGATTGTTTGACTGCTTTTCGCAAATTGAAGACATCATTAACTTCTGCCCCTATCATGCAGCCCCCGGATTGGTCGCGCCCATTCGAGTTGATGTGCGACGCGAGTGATTTTGCAGTTGGCGTAGTCCTAGGGCAGCGCAAGGATGGGAAGTTGCATGCTATCTATTACGCGAGTAAAACCTTGGATGGAGCGCAAGCCAACTATGCCACCACTGAAAAAGAACTATTGGCAATCGTGTTTGCGTTCGATAAGTTTCGCTCCTACCTAGTCAATTCTAAGGTCATTGTTTTCACTGACCATGCAGCAATCCGATACCTCATCACCAAGAAGGACGCTAAATCGAGACTCATCCGATGGATACTTCTACTTCAAGAATTCGATCTAGAAATCAAAGATAAAAAGGGAACTGAAAATGTAGTCGCGGATCACCTTTCGCGCCTTAGAGAAGAACAATGCACTGAAGATGTTGTGAATCTGCCGATAAATGATATGTTCCCCGACGAACACCTTTTGGCTGTAACTCATGACGGCACACCCTGGTATGCCGATTTTGTGAACTATTTGGTATCTAACATCCTACCCCCAGATCTAACCTTCCAGAAGAAGAAGAAGTTTCTTTCGGATGTGCGGCATTATTATTGGGACGACCCACTTTTGTATCGAAGATGTGCAGATGGTATTTACAGAAGATGTATACCGGAGTGGGAAGTTCGGGATGTTCTGTATCAATGCCACGCATCACCATATGGAGGTCATGCAAGCACTTCCAAAACCACCTTTAAAGTGTTGCAATCCGGCTTCTATTGGCCAACCTTGTTTAAAGACACCTGGAGTTACGTTCGCTCCTGCGATCAATGCCAACGCACCGGGAACATATCAAGACGTGACGAAATGCCCATGCACACTATTTTGGAAGTCGAAGTATTTGACGTGTGGGGTATTGACTTCATGGGGCCCTTTCCCTCCTCCCGCAACAATAGATTCATTCTTGTAGCGGTTGACTATGTGTCAAAGTGGGTGGAGGCAATGGCTTCACCAACTAATGATTCCCGTGTAGTCATGAGAATGTTCAGCAAGATCATTTTCCCGAGATTTGGAACACCAAGGGTGGTTATTAGTGACGGGGGATCTCATTTCATGGAGCGCAAATTCAAAACCCTTATGAAGAAGTATGGAATTCTGCACAAAGTCGCCACACCATATCATCCCCAAACGAGTGGCCAAGTGGAAGTATCAAATAGAGAAATTAAGCGGATTTTGGAGAAAACAGTTTCTCGCTCAAGAACGGATTGGTCACTAAGATTGGATGATGCCTTGTGGGCTTACCGTACTACATTCAAAACACCCATCGGTATGTCCCCCTTCCAGCTAGTGTATGGTAAATCGTGCCACTTGCCCGTGGAAATTCAGCACAAAGCATTCTGGGCAGTCAGGCTGCTGAACTTTGACCTTCAAGATGCTGGGGATAAACGAAAATTGCAAATCAATGAACTAGATGAGTTTCGACGGGAGGCTTACGAGAATGCTAGAATTTTTAAGGAGCGAACAAAGAACTGGCACGATTCTCACATTACCAAGAAAAGTTTCCAAGTTGGAGATCATGTTCTGTTGTTCAACTCTAGGTTGAAGCTCTTCCCCGGAAAACTAAGGACGAGATGGTCTGGCCCTTTTGTTATTCAGCACATCTTTCCTCATGGAGCTATTGAAATATGGAGTGAGGGCACTGGTAGTTTTAAAGTCAATGGACATCGCCTCAAACATTACTTCCATGGAGATCCGATAGAGAAAGGGATGTCACATGCCTTGTCCGACCCTACTTGAATGCCAGCCACGGTCAAGCTGATGACCTAAAACTAGCGCTTCTTGGGAGGCAACCCAAGAATCCCTTCTCCTTTTCATTTCCTTTTATTCCATCTTTTACCTTTATGCAACGCCTTTTGTTAATATTGTTTAGTTTGCTAAGTTCTGAATTTCTACATTAGTCTTTGTTGAATTCACCTCACTTGCACCATTATTCACTCTCGTTTCAAGATTTTAGTCTCATCCTTTCCTATTCTGCAATTATAGCTGACACGTTTTTGGATTATGACTAATGTCAGGGTAGCTAGAGACTGGTTTCTGATGGAGGAAACAAGCTGAAATGATGTAAAGATGCTGCTCCTTACCAGATTTGGAGATAGAGTGATGCGTTGGATTCCTTGGTGGAAGGTTTGGGATACAAGTCTGATGAGACAGTGCTGGAAAACTTGTCAAGCTGGCATTATAATGTTCATTAACCATCTTACCAGCCATCTATAAAGCTTACCACTGTCCTTTCCAGCTTACCGGATTTGGAGCAGCCCTGAGATATGGAGCAGCTGCCATTATTTATTGGGTCATATTATCAATCACCACCTCCCATATTTCCTTGATGGAGTGGTTGAAGCAAACATCCTGCTCTTTACCAGATTTTTTTTAAAACAGGGAACTACATTAAAGGAACACTGTTCCTTACCGGTTTCTAACATGAAGGAGTGCTGAATTTCTTGCTGCTGTGATACGCTATAAGGGAAATGAGGAGGGATCCCCAATCTGTTGAGGTTATTGAGGCCCCAGCTCCATTTTTCAGAATCTCTTATGCCGAAAGAGGAGTGGGGGAGTTACCAGCATGCAGGAACACTATCCCTTACCGGCATCGCCAACTTGGGTGAATGGGGAGACTTCTCCTCGACGCCTTCAACGAGAATGCATTGGCTTATTTTTATACACCTGAGTCTTCCTTCTATTCTTAGCTTTCTCTTCTCACCCCTATCAGTACTTGGTGCTAAATTTTAACCCTTTGTACTAACTTAGATTCTATATCTACTCATGATACCTCACCTATGTTTGTGTTATCATTGCCCTCTTTATTTAGAATTGAAACTCTCTCAGAGGTGTTTGTTTTCATGCAGGTATCACCAGAAATTTTCCCTGAGAATTCCTTGCGACCGAGATTTTCCCAGGCTACCTAAGAAATTTTCCCGGGTGGGAAGTTCTCTGTCAAACTTTGGATCAGATGCGACCGAGATTTTCCCAGGCTACCTAAGAAATTTTCCCGGGTGGGAAGTTCTCTGTCGAACTTTGGAGCAGCTGCGACCGAGATTTTCCCAGGCTACCTAAGAAATTTTCCCGGGTGGGAAATTCTCTGTCAACTTTGGATCAGATGCGACCGAGATTTTCCCAGGCTACCTAAGAAATTTTCCCGGGTGGGAAATTCTCTGTCAACTTTGGATCAGATGCGACCGAGATTTTCCCAGGCTACCTAAGAAATTTTCCCGGGTGGGAAGTTGTCCGCCTATAAAAAATCCGCGAGTGGGATTAGGGTTTTCCCACCCGCTTCCCAGCCGCCTCTAGTTCCCGATCACTAGACTCATCCGCCCTCCACTCTCCGGCAGCCCTAACTCCGCTTCTCACCGGCGCCCTGCCGCTCCGCGTGCTTAACTCCGTCGATCGCTGTTCCCCTACGAGCTCGACGCCCTGTTCTTCTCCGGCCGTTTACTCCTGCTTCCATCCTTTCGGCGACCTCACACCCGACCTCCTCACGCAGACCTGGTTTTCACTTTCCCTTCCAGCTCCAGCCGCGACATTCGATCTCTGCGTGCGCCATCTCCTCCCCTCTCCAGTTTCCGATCGCTGTACTCTTCCGCCCTCCAACTCGATGGCGCCCAAACGAGCCGCTAAAGGGAAGCAACCTGCCACATCCAGCACGCCCATGGCACCTTCCACCGAGGCAGACGTCGTCTTCCGCACTGCCGAGCAGCGCCAACGCTTTCAAGCTCTCCAAGGCAGGCGCATTGTTCATACGCGGTATGCAGATTCGTCCGCGCTTCAGCGACTTGGACTCCTCGACGACGTCCGGTGGATGTTCCACCGGATTGGGTGGGATCAATTCTTCGAGAGCTGTTTTCCCACTTTTCCCTTGCTAGTGACCGAGTTCCTCAGCTCCCTCTCACTGAACGTCAACATTCATGATGAAGATGACCCAGGGCGCTTAGAGTTCCGTCTCGGCAACGCGGACCACCGTCTCTCTCTGGAAGAGCTTAACAACATATTCGGGTTTCCCCCCAGTGCTCCCCGGTGTATGCCCGCCGAATTTCACGACTCGACCTTCTGGCGGCAAATTACTTCTGAGCGCGCCTATTCATCCAAGGATGCTCGATCAGCCCCAGTGACCAATCCCTGCCTCAAGTATGCCCATCGGGTGCTCTCTAACACTATTTTCGGTCGCGGGGAAAGTGAGAGCACCGTCCGGCGTTCCGAACTATTTGTCCTCTGGGCTATGCTGCACGGGCACATCTTCAACTCCGCATTCTTCCTTGTCAAGCAACTTGACAAAGTTGCCCGGGCACGGAAGGGAGCCATTGTCCTCGGTGGCCTCGTCACGCCTATCGCTCTCGCACTTGGCATGGAACCTTACCGTATGGAGCGCGCACCCCGGACACAATAAGATCGACATCGAATCTTGCGTTGCTATGCGGATGATTGCACGAGAAGGTGGAATGCTCCGCCTTATTTTACCTCGCGGTCTCATCTTGTACCTCCCCAACACGGCCCGAACTTCCGTACAAGATCGACAGAACTGGAACATCACCTCTGTCGTAGACTTTGACGATGGCGAGCAACCACCCCCCTTAGCAACCGAAGCACCAGCGGGTCCCTCCTTCTCTAGCCAACACCCCCACACTACCACGGACCGTATTATACGCGCCTCTTACTCCGAGATTCTTGAGATTCGGCGCTCGCAAGCACGCATCTTCACAAAGGTCAACCACATTGCCGATTTCCTCCATGACCACTTCAATTATCCGGGCACCGATGAGCCCGGAGCCACCGATGACTCGGATGCTTCGGGCGACACTTAGCTCGGAGAGGAGATACCGCCCCCTGTGAGTCCTCCAAGCCTATCATTTATTTGCATTTCACTTTCATGCATAGGGACTATGCATCATATAGAGTTGGGGGTGGGGTATGCATGGTTACTTTGCTTGTCTTTCATATTACTGCATTTACATCATGCTCTTGTTCTTGTTTTCTTCAGTCTAGTTCCTATTATCTTAGTATTAGACATTTACATCATAACACCAGATCTACATTATTTAAGCTCTGATGATCCTTGCCCAAGCAATGCACATTTCCCAGATAATTGTGAACTTATGGTTGAGATTGGTCTTATGGTCTTAAGATAGTTTCTTGTCACTGTCTTTCTGAACTAGGTCTTGTGCTCTAGCCTTAAACGATAATTAACTCATCGGAAGAATGATAATCCTAGGAATCATGCTTTAAGTAAACTAAGTCACATCTCTTATGTTCCCTACTCTTGTTAAAAACATTTGTATTCCATTATTTGCGCAGTGGCCCATGTGTCCAAGTAAAACTCTTGGAAAAGCATTCGAGGAGAGAAAAGTGCTCTCCAAAGAGAGCGAGGAGTTATTTTGAAATAAAAAAAAAAAAAGATGGGAGAAAAGAAACAAAAGAGAGAAAAGTGCCCTCAAAAGAGGGCGAGGAGCTAAATAAAGAAACATACGAGGAGAGAAAAGTGTCCCAAAAAGGGACGAGGAGGAAATAAGAATCGCACGATTATCTCAAACACTAATTCTAAATCTTTTCCTTTAATTTGTAATGAAGTTCGTGGACAAACTAGGCATTGCGCAGGTTATGAATACACAGTCAAAGCTTGACAAAGGACATAAGATGAGGGAGCTTAATTCTCTTTTAAGTCATGAAACTTAGGCATTTGAATTTCCAAAGATGAGTAAACTTGAAGTAAAATCTTTATCAGAGCATTGACCTTGTAAGAGGACATGACCGGAGACCAACTCAGTAGTCATAAAACCATCTCAATTATAATGTTCATGAACCTAGGAATTACTGCTTGCTTGAGGACAAGCAAGAATTTAAGTATGGGGATATTTGATGCGATGCATTTATGCTTAATATTTCCATATACTTTGAAGCATTTTTTCTATTAATTTATCGCGTTTGCATCATCATTTTTACTTAAATTCTTCCATATGCGCGGAATCTACACAAGATCTGGTGTTATCTAACTTTTCAGGAAATTCTGAAGGAACAGAGGTTTTCACAGTCGGGTTGGGAAGGTTTTCCCAACCGGGAAAAGTTCCGCCTGTCACGAAAATCTGCTCGACTCTAACTCGGTGGGCTCCAAATCTTAAGGGTACTTTGGTAAATTTTATTCTCGACTATAGGGGGATAAAATGGAAGCTTTGTAACCTTAATCATCATCAAACCCTAACCAAAGAAAGGAGAAAACGGCTGTGGACGTGACTTTGGCGGCTGAAAGAAGACAAAGACGATTTGAAGGGAAAGAGGAGTCCCTTGAAGCCCCTAGCAAAGATTTCTCCATCTACTCAGAAAGGGGAGTCGAGATTTCTATTATTCCTTCATTTTCATTGTTGTTTCTAGCCTCCAAATGGATTTCTTGAGTGTGAACTTGTTGTCAAACATTCATGATGTTTCTATGGGGATTGTAGCTTAAAGTACTATCGGGGTTAGGGCTTAGCCCTATGCCTAAAACGCATTTACTAAGTAGTCTATTATTTTGATATGTTGGTTTGATTTAGTTGACCTAGCATATGTGTTTGTCATTTCTTACAACTCTTATTGCATATTATTGATCGCCGATATCGAGAGAAAAAGCGACAGCCCAATCTCGATATCGGTGTTTGTATGTCTTGGACGTTGGGAGAAAAAGCGACAGCCCAATCCCGACGTCGGATCTCGTATGCTTGGGCGCGTGAAGAAGAGCACGAAAGTAGCTCTTCTCCCACGTGAGAGAACAACCATTCATCCCTCACCCAATGGGCCTATGTAAATTTACAAGCCACGAAAGTAGGAGGTAAATTTGCATACGCACCGAACCGTGCTGCTGAAAGGGGGCGGTTTGTACCATTTGATGGATCTCTTCAACTTACCGAACCTTGCATATCGCGTAGTTACTACTTTCATTTGCGGATTGGCATAGCGGTAAAGCCCGACGCCCCGATATTCTTCCATAATAGAAATCCGATCGTTTATCTGTCCGCTTGTTACTTTCCTTGCTTAGCATTTACCTATTAGTCGTTAGTTATTTCGATCATTTTAAATCAACCCTTGATTTGTCTAGACCGCGACCCAAAGATTTACCGGTACTTGACAAATTGGTCTCTGTGGACGATATAATTTATTACTTCGATTAGACCGTACACTTGCGGGCTCATCATATATTTGTGTCTTATCCCCTCTACATTCCCTCTGAGTCTTGTAAGAGAGACTCATTAATATTACCGACCTGTAAGAGATTACTATTGTTTTTCAGCTTCTAGATCAGGACAATCCGCACAAGAACAAAAAAAATTCTCTTATGTTGATCTTGGATATCACATGATGAATTTATATAATTCATTTATTTATCGGAGATCTAGATAGATGTATATTTCTATATAACGTATTTAGCTGAACTCATGTAATAATGTGAGATCTATATCATTATAATTTAAATTTAGACATTGACGTAGAATACTACATTTGAATGAAATTATGTAATAATTAGACTTGTTTAATATGCATGGTTGTATTATAAGATATTGTTATTATGCTGTGATGGTATATTGGGGTGTGACAGATTCTCACAACTAGCTCTAAAGAATGATCACAACTATTTTTTTTTTCAATATAGTTAATCAATATTTAAGAAGTATTAGAATGAAACCGCTTTTGAGTGTGGTGTGTTCATTGAGCGTTATCAACTTTCTCATGACATGGGCTCTTTGTTAGTAATGCTAATTTTAATCTTTGCTTACTCATTGCCACTAGCGTTGTATTTGATTTATTGTTCATACACACTAGCTAGAATAGGTAGCTTTTATGTCAAACTCTCAGCTCTTTCTCTTGGGCTTGACGAACATGTTTAGCTTTCTTTAATGTCCTTGCATCCCTATTTTTGGCCGTTGAGGTGCTCCTCATGAGCTTTAGGGTGCGTTTGGCATAGCTTTTTAGCTATTTTTATTGGCAGCAAAAGCAAATTTTCAAAAGTTTTAGTGTTTGGTTGTCATCTTTTGGGTTTGAAACCCAGAAACAGCTACTTCCCTGAGAAGCTGCCAACCTCTTGTTTTTGGCTAGTCAAAACTGTTGGTTAGTCTAAAAGCTTATTTTACCCAAATATATTTAAACTTTTCTATACAGCTACTTTTCAACAAGTACCTTTTTAACTAACAAAAGTTAAAAGCTTTAGCTATACCAAACATGCCCTTAGATTGGTGCTTATATGATCTCCGTGATTCTTATGAAATCCTCTACCGCTCAACGCTTGTGCAGTTAGTCCTCTGATGCCTTGCCCAACCACCATTGTCAAGGCCGTTATGCCCATACACACAAGCAGTTGATTCATTATATGCTTTTTATTTGTTTCCTACTTAGCTATGGACTTAGTAAACCCTTGTTATGGTAGAGAAAAATTTAAAACTTCTTTGATTAATTAATCATGTTAATGCACTGAATGTTACAATTGTCGTGAATTACACATGACTATTATGAGATATTATGCATTAATGTATTGTCGATAGTTACACAGTCATATATTAAAACATGACTCTCAATTTTCGATAGTTACACATAGTTACACATAATTAATTCCAAGCCTTTGAATTTAATTTTCGATCGGTAGATTTCACTTATAAATTGACATCCAACCCTCTTGCTAAAGATATCCTCGATAATTATTAAGTTTTCTTTTTCTTTTCTTTTAATTTTTACTTTTTGCTGAAAGGACATACAATCGACCTCTCAACAGTCGTGTCGAGAGAAGTCTTAGTTGTATCCTTATGTTACTTTTTTATTTATAATTTACATGTTATTTACAACTTCATAATTTTATTTTATTTACTATTTAAATAAAAAAATTAGAGAAACACAATGCCCCTATTGTCAACCTCCTTTAGCTCTCTAGTCGACCCATGTGTGGCCCTTTGGTCCCATGCCCAATCTCATGTGATTCTCTAATCTTGCCTAACCCTGATCCTATCCTTGTGCTCCTGGTGTTAGGCCCTGGGCTCCCCGGTTCAGCCCAGGAAGGGTGGCCCAGCCCAAGCCCAAAAACGCTCGAACACGCACGCTTCCTCGCGTGCGAAGCGGACGACGCAACGAGGCTCGCGGCGCTCGCACGCGACGCGAAGTATTCGGCGCGGACGCTAGCTCGTTGGCGAGCTCCCAGACGCAGTCGAGCGGCTGGCTTGAACGCGGTCGGAGCGGAAGATTCGGGCGGACGGCTTTGGGGAGATGTTCGGACGCGGCGCGAGAAGTTCGGAGCTGGCGACACGGTCGTGGCGGAGATTGGAGGCGGCTTCGTCGTCTCCGCGAGATTCGGACGACGACGCGGCCTCGAGCGGCAACGCTCGTTAAAAGAAGGAGAGAACTCAGGAAACAGGGCTGAAGGCGAGGAGATCGGCGAACGGGCATCCACCTTCGGCGAGTGTCTTCGAGAGGAAAGAACCGGAGAGCGTGTAACGGCGGCGACTCTCGCCGCCGACGTGAGAGGTTGAGAGAAGGGTTTTGTAACTTTGATTTACGAAGGAATAAAGTGAAGCTTTCCCTTCCCCTGTGCTTCTTCTCCGGCGGCGGTATCTCCCTGCTTCCCCTGCTTCCGGTGGTTCGGCGACGCGTCCGGTGGCAGGTGGCTACCGGGCGACGTCGGGGCGGTTCGGGCAAAGCGCAGGCGGCGCGTCGGTCCGTTTCTCTTCAGCGAACTAGCGAACGCGGCAGCGTTCGCGTGAAGACGACACAGGTGGCGCTCTGCTCCGTTCGCGCTGCGGAGACGAAGGTTGAAGACGACGCAGGCGGTGCGAAATCGAATTCGCGATTTCGGCACGCTGACGCAAGCAGACGTCAGCGAGGAAAAGTCAAAATCGGCGGCGGAAATCGAATTCGAATTCGATTTCGAGGCTGACGCAAGCCGACGTCATCCAGGAAACCGAGTTCGCGGCGAACGAATTAATCGTCGGCTGACGTCAGCGTGACGTCAGCAAGAACGATTCGGCGACGAGTTTGAACAGTAAATTTCGATTTGATTTCGGTGGAATTTTGACTCTCGGGTCAAAATCGATTTAAGGTATTTTGATTTCCGGATTTCTCGAATTAGGGTTAGGGTTTTCCACCCCTTTTTTGTGTGAATTGTAATTTGGGAAGAAAAAGTGAGCGGGGAACTAGGGTTTCGAATTTGGGGACAAAATTCGGTCCGAAAACTCTAGCGCAGTTGCGTTCCGGTGTTCCGCCGGACGGCCCTGAGACAACGGATAAGCGTTGTTTTTAGGCCGATCCGACCGGGGCGTGACAACAGGTATCAGAACTTAAAGTGATCCAACAGCAATATGGTGAATCAAGGAGATCGTATTGCCCGGATCGAGCAAGTGCTCGGTTTGACTGGGAATAGCAGAGATGCGGTGGTTCCTCAGGTGGAGGACCTCCATCGTACAATAGAAGAGCAAAGGTTGCAGATTCTTGCCCTGCAACAAACTTTGGCTGGGATGGCTGAAGCCCAGCAAAACTTTGAAGGGGTGGCGGCGCTACAGCAGCAGGTGGCCACCTTGACAGCACAAACTCAGCAGGTGACTGCGTTGCAAGGTCAGGTAGCAACCTTGACAACACAGTTGACCAATTCCACGGCTGTGCAACAGCAGATATTGGCTGATCTGGCGGTGACGCGCATGGCACTGGCGCAGGCACAAGGGAGTGGTTCTACAGCAACCAGGACGGAGTATGGGGCTCCCAACGGCAACGGGAAGGTTCGCACCCCAGAACCTGCAATGTTCAAAGGAGCC
Source organism: Costus lasius (assembly GCA_027563935.2). Lineage (NCBI taxonomy): Eukaryota > Viridiplantae > Streptophyta > Magnoliopsida > Zingiberales > Costaceae > Costus > Costus lasius. Next base: position 98,685,762 of record CM050454.1, read on the forward strand.
AGATCTGCAAAGGTGTTGGGTAATTTTCTATGGGACATGCAACAATATTTTGAGGCTAACCATGTCACAGATCAGGAGAAGGTGAGAGTGTGCACGGCATATCTCTCAGATGATGCAAAGCTCTGGTGGAGAACCAAAGTGGATTCTACATCAGAGGCGGCTAGTTGGACTTGGGAGGTATTCCGAGAGGAACTGCGACAACAGTTCCTTCCCGGAAACTCGGTGGACCAGGCACGAGAGGCGGTGGATCGGCTCAAGCATACAGGGACGATCCAGGAGTATGTCAGGGCGTTCTCCGCGCTGATGTTGGAGTTACCTGAGATGGCAGAGGGAGATAGGAGGTACTTCTTCCTCCGGAATCTCCAACCCTGGGCGGCGACGGAGGTTCGACGACATGCGCCGCAGGACTGGAGGATGGCTGCAGCTATAGCCGAGTCCTTGGTGGACCAGAGGACTTCAGGGACGACCTTCCAGAGAGCACAAAGGTCGCCCCCGAAGCGACCATCGCCACCGAGACCTAGAGCGCCAGAGAGGGAGAGGCCCTCTCCCCGACGAAACGGAGGACAACCAGCATGGCAGGAGCATGCTCGACCTGCAGAGCGAGGGCAAGGTCAACTGAGACCGATTGCCTGCTTTTTGTGCAAGGGACCGCACCGGATACGCGACTGTCCGGATCGACAGCGGGTAAACGCGATTGCAGCAATTGTGCATCGCGAGCTAGCGGAGAAACCGGCGGTGGTGCATGACGAGGAACCAGTAGATGCTCGCATAGGAGTTGTGCGCATTGCCTCAGTGGTAGCAGGAGGACCATCGCTGGCAACTGCAGAAGCAGAGCCGAAAGACGCAGTCGACAAAGGTAACGTCGAGCAGAAGACGAGCCCTGAAGATGTGAAACCTCAATAGGAGGAAAAGACGTGGAAGCAAGTAGTGGAGGAAAAGGCTCCACCGAAGTCCTCGAATTCTTCGGATACAGAAAGGGATGATAGGTCTCAGCGGATCCAGGGGAGATATTGGCCCTCTTTAGCCGACCCCGTAGAGTACGAACGAAGGCGTCAAGCTATATTTGATGATGCTGAGTACCAGAAGAGACGTAAGGAGATGTGGAAGAAACCTGTGGACGTCGGAGCTCCAAGCAGGAGTGAGCTCTCAAGCAGGCGTTGAGCGGGCCGCTCACGCCGGACATCGAGGGCGATGTCCAAATTAGGCCGGGGAGAATTGTTAGGCCCTGGGCTCCCCGGTTCAGCCCAGGAAGGGTGGCCCAGCCCAAGCCCAAAAACGCTCGAACACGCACGCTTCCTCGCGTGCGAAGCGGACGACGCAACGAGGCTCGCGGCACTCGCACGCGACGCGAAGTATTCGGCGCGGACGCGAGCTCGTTGGCGAGCTCCCAGACGCAGTCGAGCGGCTGGCTTGAACGCGGTCGGAGCGAGAGATTCGGGCGGACGGCTTTGGGGAGATGTTCGGAGCTGGCGACACGGTCGCGGCGGAGATTGGAGGCGGCTTCGTCGTCTCCGCGAGATTCGGACGACGACGCGGCCTCGAGCGGCAACGCTCGTTAAAAGAAGGAGAGAACTCGGGAAACAGGGCTGAAGGCGAGGAGATCGGCGAACGGGTATCCACCTTCGGCGAGTGTCTTCGAGAGGAAAGAACCGGAGAGCGTGTAACGGCGGCGACTCTCGCCGCCGACGTGAGAGGTTGAGAGAAGGGTTTTGTAACTTTGATTTACGAAGGAATAAAGTGAAGCTTTCCCTTCCCCTGTGCTTCTTCTCCGGCGGCGGTATCTCCCTGCTTCCCCTGCTTCCGGTGGTTCGGCGACGCGTCCGGTGGCAGGTGGCTACCGGGCGACGTCGGGGCGGTTCGGGCAAAGCGCAGGCGGCGCGTCGGTCCGTTTCTCTTCAGCGAACTAGCGAACGCGGCAGCGTTCGCGTGAAGACGACACAGGGGGCGCTCTGCTCCGTTCGCGCTGCGGAGACGAAGGTTGAAGACGACGCAGGCGGTGCGAAATCGAATTCGCGATTTCGGCACGCTGACGCAAGCAGACGTCAGCGAGGAAAAGTCAAAATCGGCGGCGGAAATCGAATTCGAATTCGATTTCGAGGCTGACGCAAGCCGACGTCATCCAGGAAACCGAGTTCGCGGCGAACGAATTAATCGTCGGCTGACGTCAGCGTGACGTCAGCAAGAACGATTCGGCGACGAGTTTGAACAGTAAATTTCGATTTGATTTCGGTGAAATTTTGACTCTCGGGTCAAAATCGATTTAAGGTATTTTGATTTCCGGATTTCTCGAATTAGGGTTAGGGTTTTCCACCCCTTTTCTGTGTGAATTGTAATTTGGGAAGAAAAAGTGAGCGGGGAACTAGGGTTTCGAATTTGGGGACGAAATTCGGTCCGGAAACTCTAGCGCAGTTGCGTTCCGGTGTTCCGCCGGACGGCCCTGAGACAACGGATAAGCGTTGTTTTTAGGCCGATCCGACCGGGGCGTGACACCTGGGGACGTCCAATTTGAGGTTAAACCTTAAAAACCAAATGAAGCCAAGTTTTTTTTTTCTTTAATTGATTTAGTTTAGTTTGAATTGCACAAGCATCAATTGGTCAAGCCATCTAAGCCTCGATGCATTGTAGATTCATGGAAGCTAGCTTGAGAATAGAGCCTAATGCACACATTTATTGGGAGACAATAAAACCCTACTTAGTCTTACTAAGTAGGGGGTGCTCTCGCGATTTTTCTGACCAGGGGAAAGCAAGTATCAGTCGAACTAGAAATCTTGGTTAATTAATTTTTTTGGTACGATTAATCATCGATTTTTAGTTAATCATATTTTTATATAAAAAATATTTAAAATTATAAATTAATTAAGATAGCAGTTAACCGGCGATTCAGCCATTCCCAAACCAGTAATCGATTAGTGAGTAGAAAAATCAACCGCTTAAAAATTGCTCAGTTTATTTAATTAAAAAATCAGTACAATTCAATTAACTGCGTTCGAAAGTTTAATAATTTTTTTTTTCACACCCCTATTACTACCTAACATGTAGATACCCTAATCTACTAGTTTAGTTAATATAGTATGACCGCACCACCGCTCACCTATGATAATAATAGTTACTATGTCATTTTCTTTTGCAATAGATAATGCCAACACTAAAATGATACTCAGTCTCCATTTAGTATTACCATTCAATTAAATTACATATATAGACAAGTAGTTCATACTGAGCCGGTTAGACAAACGACAGTTAAATGTGATTACAGGTTTCATACTATGTGTTAATAGTATTAGGCCCTGGGCTCCCCGGTTCAGCCCAGAGAAGATTGGGCCTGACCCAAGCCCAAGAAGGAGGAACAAAGCATACGCGTGAGGGCGAATACCTTGTCAACATGGGATGTTGACTCGCAAAGCCGCTCGAACGCGAGCGCTTCGGACGAGGTCTTCGATCTTTAGACGGACGCGACAGCTACGGAGCTCGAGCGGCGTCCTCGCGTGCGAATCGGTCGACGCGAGGCGTCGACAAGGCTCGCGGTGCGGCGGACAGATCGGGCGACGGAGTCGGCAGGCAGAGACCGAGATTCGCGAGCGAGAGGCGGCGGACGAGGTCGCTGGCCTCGTCTTCATCAGCCGTCTCCTTCAGCAGCGGACGCGAAGGCGGCGCGAGAACCTCGGCGAGCTTCTCGGAGCCAGGCGAGCGGGTCGTGCGGGCGTGAGCAGCGCAAAATGGCTTTAAAAACTGGAACCAGCGACATAGAGGGAGCTGGAGAGAAATCATCTTCGAGCGACGAGCTTTGAGAGGACCGAGAGCGTGTAATCGGTGGCGATTCGCCGCCGACGTGAGGAAGAACGACGAGAGGAGATGAGGGTTTTTGTAATCTTTGCTGAGTAAAGAGGAAATTTTCCCTATCCGTGAGTTCCTCTGTTTCTTCCGAGTTCATCCCCTGTTTTCACGCGTCTTCACGACGGCCGGCGACGGAGGTGTTTCGGTGTTCATCAACGCGTCGACGACGAGCGTAGAGGCGTTCTTGGCCGGCGACGAGAGCAGGGCGACTCCAGGCGGCGGTAAGGCGAAGACGCAGGCGGGATCTCTCCCCTTCCGACCCCTTCCTCCGGCGACCCGCGAGCGAACGCAGGCGCGCGTTCGCGTGGTGAAGAAGACGCGTGAGTACGAAGGCTTCGAACGCATCGGGCGTTCGAAACGAGGCGGACGAACGCGGTCAACGGTCAGAATCGGAAACGCGAGGCGAAATTGAATTCTCGATTTTGATTTCTGGAGTGACGTCAGCGAGACAAATCGAAATCAGATTTCGATTTCGGCCGGTGGCTGACGCAAAGGTGACGACAGCAAAACGAGATTAAGAACGGCGTTCGATTTTGACTTCGGTCAAAATCAGAGAAAGGTATTATTTGACTTAGGGTTCGGTCTTCTCAAATTAGGGTTAGGGTTGTCCAATCCTTTTCCGTGCGAATTGTAATTTGGGGATTAAAGTTGAGCGGGGAACTAGGGTTTTGAATTTGGGGACGAAATTCGGTCCGGAAACCCTAGCGCGATCACGTTCTGATGTTCCGCCGGACGGCTCTAGGAAGCAGATAAGCACTGTTTTTAGACCGTTCCGACCGGGGCGTGACAACAGGTATCAGAGCTTAAAGTGATCCAGCAACATGGTGAATCAAGGGGATCGCATTGCCCGAATCGAGCAGGTGCTCGGTTTGACTGGGAACAGCGAGGATGCGGTGGTTCCTCATGTGGAGGAACTCCATCGCACGATTGAAGAGCAAAGGTTGCAGATTCTTGCCTTGCAACAAACTTTGGCTGGGATGGCTGAAGCCCAGCAAAACTTTGAAGGGATGGCGGCGCTACAACAGCAGGTGGCCACCTTGACAGCACAAACCCAACAAGTGACTGCGTTGCAAGGTCAGGTAGCAACCTTGACAACACAGTTAACCAACTCTACGGCTGTGCAACAGCAGATATTGGCTGATCTGGCGGTGCCGCGCATGGCACTGGCGCAGGCACAAGGGGGTGGCCCTACAGCAACCAGGACGGAGTATGGGGCTCCCAATGGCAACGGGAAGGTTCGCACCCCAGAACCTGCAATGTTCAAGGGGGCCAGATCAGCAAAAGTATTGGGTAACTTCCTTTGGGATATGCAACAATACTTTGAGGCTAACTATGTTTCAGACCAGGAGAAGGTGAGGGTGTGCACAGCATATCTCTCAGATGATGCAAAACTCTGGTGGAGAACCAAAGTTGATTCGACATCAGAGGCGGCTAGTTGGATATGGGAGGTGTTCCGAGAGGAACTGCGACAGCAGTTCCTTCCCGGAAACTCGGTGGACCAAGCGCGAGAGGCGGTGGATCGGCTAAAGCATACAGGGACGATCCAGGAGTATGTCAGGGCGTTCTCCGCGCAGATGTTGGAGTTACCTGAGATGGCGGAGGGAGATAGGAGGTACTTCTTCCTCCGGAATCTCCAACCCTGGGCGGCAACGGAGGTCCGACGACATGCGCCGCAGGACTGGAGGATGGCTGCAGCTATAGCCGAGTCTCTGGTGGACCAGAGGACTTCAGGGACGACCTTTCAGAGAGCACAGAGGTCGCCTCCGAAGCGACCATCTCCACCGAGACCTAGAGCGCCAGAGAGAGAGAGGCTCTCTCCTCGACGGAACGGAGGACAACCAGCATGGCAGGGGAATACTCGACCTGCAGAGCGAGGGCAAGGTCAACCGAGACCGATTGCCTGCTTTTTGTGCAAGGGACCGCACCGGATACGCGACTGTCCGGATCGACAGCGATTGAACGCAATTGCAGCGATTGTGCATCGAGAGCTAGCTGAGAAACCGGCGGTGGTTGATGACGAACCAGTAGAAGCTCAGATAGGAGGTATGTATATTGCCTCAGTGGTCGCAGGAAAATCTTCATCGATTTCCTCAGGGGCAGACGCAGGGCCGAAAGACACAGTCGGCCAAAGCAACATTGAACAGAAGACGAGCTCCGGAGATGCGAGACTTCCGCAGGGAACTCGGACATGGGCGCAGGCGACATCTTCGGCGAGTGAGGGGGACGCAAAGACAACGTCTCCCCCACCGGCTTCTTCGGGCAAAGGTTGTGGAGCAAAGGAAGCAGCGACAACAAAGAAGACCTTTCCCTATAGATCTTTTGCCGAGCGATTGAAGGAAAAGCAAGCTGAAGGTCCAGATTGGTTTAAGAAAGATCTCTGTGGAGCAAAACTCTATGGAGATAAAACTCTTGAAGAATGCCGACGTGAGGAAGAGGCCTACGAGGCTAATCGTGCCGAACAGGAGCGGCGGCTCGCCGCCAGGCGTTGAGCGGCGTGCCCGTACCGGACATCGAGGGCGATGTCCAAATTGCGCCGGGGAGAATTGTTAGGCCCTGGGCTCCCCGGTTCAGCCCAGAGAAGATTGGGCCTGACCCAAGCCCAAGAAGGAGGAACAAAGCTTACGCGTGAGGGCGAATACCTTGTCAACATGGGATGTTGACTCGCAAAGCCGCTCGAACGCGAGCTCTTCGGGCGAGGTCTTCGATCTTCAGACGGACGCGACAGCTACGGAGCTCGAGCGGCGTCCTCGCGTGCGAATCGGTCGACGCGAGGCGTCGTCAAGGCTCGCGGTGCGGCGGACAGATCGGGCGACGGAGTCGGCAGGCAGAGACCGAGATTCGCGAGCGAGAGGCGGCGGACGAGGTCGCTGGCCTCGTCTTCATCAGCCGTCTCCTTCAGCAGCGGACGCGAAGGCGGCGCGAGAACCTCGGCGAGCTTCTCGGAGCCAGGCGAGCGGGTCGTGCGGGCATGAGCAGCGCAAAACGGCTTTAAAAACTGGAACCAGCGACATAGAGGGAGCTGGAGAGAAATCATCTTCGAGCGACGAGCTTTGAGAGGACCGAGAGCGTGTAATCGGTGGCGATTCGCCGCCGACGTGAGGAAGAACGACGAGAGGAGATGAGGGTTTTTGTAATCTTTGCTGAGTAAAGAGGAAATTTTCCCTATCCGTGAGTTCCTCTGTTTCTTCCGAGTTCATCCCCTGTTTTCACGCGTCTTCACGACGGCCGGCGACGGAGGTGTTTCGGTGTTCATCAACGCGTCGACGACGAGCGTAGAGGCGTTCTTGGCCGGCGACGAGAGCAGGGCGACTCCGGGCGGCGGTAAGGCGAAGACGCAGGCGGGATCTCTCCCCTTCCGACCCCTTCCTCCGGCGACCCGCGAGCGAACGCAGGCGCGCGTTCGCGTGGTGAAGAAGACGCGTGAGTACGAAGGCTTCGAACGCATCGGGCGTTCGAAACGAGGCGGACGAACGCGGTCAACGGTCAGAATCGGAAACGCGAGGCGAAATTGAATTCTCGATTTCGATTTCTGGAGTGACGTCAGCGAGACAAATCGAAATCAGATTTCGATTTCGGCCGGTGGCTGACGCAAAGGTGACGACAGCAAAACGAGATTAAGAACGGCGTTCGATTTTGACTTCGGTCAAAATCAGAGAAAGGTATTATTTGACTTAGGGTTCGGTCTTCTCAAATTAGGGTTAGGGTTGTCCAATCCTTTTCCGTGCGAATTGTAATTTGGGGATTAAAGTTGAGCGGGGAACTAGGGTTTTGAATTTGGGGACGAAATTCGGTCCGGAAACCCTAGCGCGATCACGTTCTGATGTTCCGCCGGACGGCTCTAGGAAGCAGATAAGCACTGTTTTTAGACCGTTCCGACCGGGGCGTGACAACAGGTATCAGAGCTTAAAGTGATCCAGCAACATGGTGAATCAAGGGGATCGCATTGCCCGAATCGAGCAGGTGCTCGGTTTGACTGGGAACAGCGAGGATGCGGTGGTTCCTCATGTGGAGGAACTCCATCGCACGATTGAAGAGCAAAGGTTGCAGATTCTTGCCTTGCAACAAACTTTGGCTGGGATGGCTGAAGCCCAGCAAAACTTTGAAGGGATGGCGGCGCTACAACAGCAGGTGGCCACCTTGACAGCACAAACCCAACAAGTGACTGCGTTGCAAGGTCAGGTAGCAACCTTGACAACACAGTTAACCAACTCTACGGCTGTGCAACAGCAGATATTGGCTGATCTGGCGGTGCCGCGCATGGCACTGGCGCAGGCACAAGGGGGTGGCCCTACAGCAACCAGGACGGAGTATGGGGCTCCCAATGGCAACGGGAAGGTTCGCACCCCAGAACCTGCAATGTTCAAGGGGGCCAGATCAGCAAAAGTATTGGGTAACTTCCTTTGGGATATGCAACAATACTTTGAGGCTAACTATGTTTCAGACCAGGAGAAGGTGAGGGTGTGCACAGCATATCTCTCAGATGATGCAAAACTCTGGTGGAGAACCAAAGTTGATTCGACATCAGAGGCGGCTAGTTGGATATGGGAGGTGTTCCGAGAGGAACTGCGACAGCAGTTCCTTCCCGGAAACTCGGTGGACCAAGCGCGAGAGGCGGTGGATCGGCTAAAGCATACAGGGACGATCCAGGAGTATGTCAGGGCGTTCTCCGCGCAGATGTTGGAGTTACCTGAGATGGCGGAGGGAGATAGGAGGTACTTCTTCCTCCGGAATCTCCAACCCTGGGCGGCAACGGAGGTCCGACGACATGCGCCGCAGGACTGGAGGATGGCTGCAGCTATAGCCGAGTCTCTGGTGGACCAGAGGACTTCAGGGACGACCTTTCAGAGAGCACAGAGGTCGCCTCCGAAGCGACCATCTCCACCGAGACCTAGAGCGCCAGAGAGAGAGAGGCTCTCTCCTCGACGGAACGGAGGACAACCAGCATGGCAGGGGAATACTCGACCTGCAGAGCGAGGGCAAGGTCAACCGAGACCGATTGCCTGCTTTTTGTGCAAGGGACCGCACCGGATACGCGACTGTCCGGATCGACAGCGATTGAACGCAATTGCAGCGATTGTGCATCGAGAGCTAGCTGAGAAACCGGCGGTGGTTGATGACGAACCAGTAGAAGCTCAGATAGGAGGTATGTATATTGCCTCAGTGGTCGCAGGAAAATCTTCATCGATTTCCTCAGGTGCAAACGCAGGGCCGAAAGACACAGTCGGCCAAAGCAACATTGAACAGAAGACGAGCTCCGGAGATGCGAGACTTCCGCAGGGAACTCGGACATGGGCGCAGGCGACATCTTCGGCGAGTGAGGGGGACGCAAAGACAACGTCTCCCCCACCGGCTTCTTCGGGCAAAGGTTGTGGAGCAAAGGAAGCAGCGACAACAAAGAAGACCTTTCCCTATAGATCTTTTGCCGAGCGATTGAAGGAAAAGCAAGCTGAAGGTCCAGATTGATTTAAGAAAGATCTCTATGGAGCAAAACTCTATGGAGATAAAACTCTTGAAGAATGCCGACGTGAGGAAGAGGCCTACGAGGCTAATCGTGCCGAACAGGAGCGGCGGCTCGCCGCCAGGCGTTGAGCGGCGTGCCCGTACCGGACATCGAGGGCAATGTCCAAATTGCGCCGGGGAGAATTGTTAGGCCCTGGGCTCCCCGGTTCAGCCCAGAGAAGATTGGGCCTGACCCAAGCCCAAGAAGGAGGAACAAAGCTTACGCGTGAGGGCGAATACCTTGTCAACATGGGATGTTGACTCGCAAAGCCGCTCGAACGCGAGCGCTTCGGACGAGGTCTTCGATCTTCAGACGGACGCGACAGCTACGGAGCTCGAGCGGCGTCCTCGCGTGCGAATCGGTCGACGCGAGGCGTCGACAAGGCTCGCGGTGCGGCGGACAGATCGGGCGACGGAGTCGGCAGGCAGAGACCGAGATTCGCGAGCGAGAGGCGGCGGACGAGGTCGCTGGCCTCGTCTTCATCAGCCGTCTCCTTCAGCAGCGGACGCGAAGGCGGCGCGAGAACCTCGGCGAGCTTCTCGGAGCCAGGCGAGCGGGTCGTGCGGGCGTGAGCAGCGCAAAACGGCTTTAAAAACTGGAACCAGCGACATAGAGGGAGCTGGAGAGAAATCATCTTCGAGCGACGAGCTTTGAGAGGACCGAGAGCGTGTAATCGGTGGCGATTCGCCGCCGACGTGAGGAAGAACGACGAGAGGAGAGGAGGGTTTTTGTAATCTTTGCTGAGTAAAGAGGAAATTTTCCCTATCCGTGAGTTCCTCTGTTTCTTCTGAGTTCATCCCCTGTTTTCACGCGTCTTCACGACGGCCGGCGACGGAGGTGTTTCGGTGTTCATCAACGCGTCGACGACGAGCGTAGAGGCGTTCTTGGCCGGCGACGAGAGCAGGGCGACTCCGGGCGGCGGTAAGGCGAAGACGCAGGCGGGATCTCTCCCCTTCCGACCCCTTCCTCCGGCGACCCGCGAGCGAACGCAGGCGCGCGTTCGCGTGGTGAAGAAGACACGTGAGGGCGAAGGCTTCGAACGCGTCGGGCGTTCGACACGAGGCGGACGAACGCGGTCAACGGTCAGAATCGAAAACGCGAGGCGAAATCGAATTCTCGATTTCGATTTCTGGAGTGACGTCAGCGTGACGTCAGCGAGACAAATCGAAATCCGATTTCGATTTCGGCCGGCGGCTGACGCAGAGGTGACGACAGCAAAACGAGATTAAGATCGGCGTTCGATTTTGACTTCGGTCAAAATCAGAGAAAGGTATTATTTGACTTAGGGTTCGGTCTTCTCAAATTAGGGTTAGGGTTGTCCAATCCTTTTCCGTGCGAATTGTAATTTGGGGATTAAAGTTGAGCAGGAAACTAGGGTTTTGAATTTGGGGACGAAATTCGGTCCGGAAACCCTAGCGCGATCACATTCTGGTTTTCCGCCGGACGGCTCTAGGAAGCAGATAAGCACTGTTTTTAGACCGTTCTGATCGGGGGCGTGACACTATGTGTGTTAATCCACCGTATCTCATCACTACAACGATAATGCTCTAGGTTAATCTTTGTTATAACTTAGAATCTGATTATAAAATGCAGAAATGATAATATTTAAGAATAGTTACAATGAAACTATTTTTCTTAACATATAATGCACAAATCTTGAAAGAAATATTAAAGTAGTCAAACCTTCTAAACTCTCATAAAGTTATTACACTATTTCAATTAAAATTAAATTATCAAAATCAAATAAATACTAAGAGCATAGAGCTGGCCATCTTTAAGATCAAACGTAAGAGCGCTTCCAAAGATTAGCAAAGGGGACTTCGAATATTCTTGTGAAGAATCTACAACCACAACCCTCGCGGGTCAGCTTTAATGTAGAGTAAGTCTCTTTCCAAGAGAAAAGAGAAATCCCTAAATAAAGGAGGTTTACCTGAATTTCCATTTAAAAAGACATAAAAGTCATATGAACCAAGATATGGTAAGTTGCTTAACAAATACTATGCAAAACTTTAACTTGAGCAAAGGACATGTTAAAATATAATCATATACATAACATAAATGGTTAATAAAAAAACTTTAATTGAGTTCAAAATATTATGCAATGATCATTAATCAACAATACCGACTAACTAGATATAAAACTGGATAAGATAACTGTAATTGATCTGATTGAATCTAAGATAAATCATAACATGATAAATATACAACTAGTTACTGGTTAATTAGTTTGGCTTGTGGGTTAGGTCGTCACCCTAAATCGCACCCACATGTGGTGAACACACCTACCAGAGTATGCCACGAGTCCAAAACATGCATTAGTTAGACCTCGAATCCACAACGTGGATAACTGGTATGCAACATGTATATGACTAATAAAAACATGCATAACAGCAAAAAAAGAAAGCTATTTCAAGAATTGTATAAAGTATAAGTATATGATCATGCTGGTTCTAAATCAAAAGTAACTAAATAGAAATATGTAAGAACTGAATCTTAGTTTGAGAACTTACTAGCTTGAAGTTTTTAAAAGATGATAGTCAAACAAATCCAAATTTAGTGCAAAATTTAGATAATCCATTGCATGTAAGAAACATAATAAATACCAAAATCCTAGCCTAAATTAACTCCAAATTAACTTTTAGAACTCTAATCAAGTTCATATTCAGGTCCTAGAACCGAACCACAACCCTGCTACACTGGCTAGATTCCCACTAAACTTGTCATATTTCCAATTGATCTCTAGTGACAGAAATTATAATACCACAGTTTAGTCTCATATTAAAAGTGAAAAAAAAAGGTTAAATGGTATATAAGGCTAGCTTGCTATTATTAACTTGAACTTCAGTATTTTAATAAATTAGGTTATGTTATTATTGATTCTTGGGCATGTGTTAAGGTTTGGGCTTGAATATAAGATTTTCTATTATTAACTTGGGTTTAACATTTTAATAAATTGGGTCACGTTATTATTCCGGCTCACCAAATTGATAAATAATTTTTTTACTAAACAGGTTGGAACAATCTTATTCTCATAAAAATCTTCATATATATCAGCAAGGTACAACTTCAAAAAAGAAATAAACTAAAAAATCTCATTCTCTAGGATTTTATCGTAACTACACACCTGATTAAAATTGTAGTAATCAGCAAAGTACTACTTTTCACATTCTCCTGCGCGTTAGAAAATCTTGAATAAGAGGCCCCCGTGAGCTGCAAAGAATGGGGCAAACACGAGGGATTCCACAGCCATTAGCTTGATAAGAATGTTAAGAGAAGGCCCGGATGTGTCCTTGAGTGGGTCTCCAATGGTGTCACCAATAACAGCAGCCTTGTGGGGATCAGATCCCTTCGGGCCAAGGCTCCGAGCATGTTCTGATGCCCCAGCCTACAATGCGACAAATAGTTTCACTTTAGCAAACTACCTGTCAGAAAAGTATTCATATCCTGAACAAGTCCATATGATCCAACTAGAATTTACCACCACCTTTTTCCATGTACAGCCATTGCGATAAATTAGCAGAGGTCATAAAATGCTAGAAAGAAGCAGGTCATGCGGACTCGAATTTAGGCAAGTGCTTTCATTCAGAAAGTAAACCCTCTATGGTAACATGTGAAGCTCTAAGTAGAGAAAGAATAGCTATACCTCAATATACTTCTTTGCATTGTCCCACGCACCACCAGTATTAGACGCAGAAATAGCAACCTGTAGCATAAGGGCCATTGCCACCATTACATTCATAGAAGTAAAAGTGTGTTCAAGCAATAGCATACCTGAACCCCAGAAACAAGGGAGCCTGCAAGAACTCCAGATAGAGTTTCCACACCAAAGAAAGTTCCAACAACAAGTGGTGTGAGCATCACCAGAGCACCTGGAGGAATCATCTCTTTGATCGAGGCATCTGTGGAGATCTTAACACAGGTGGCATAATCAGGTCTAGCGCTACCATCCATAATCCCTGGTATAGTGTTGAACTGCCTGCGGACCTCCTCCACCATCTTAAGGGCAGCGCTGCCAACGCTCTTCATGGTCATGGCTGAGAACCAGTATGGCAGCATTGCACCAACAATTAATCCAATGAACACCTTCGGGGTCAAAAGGTCGACGGACAAGATACCAGCCCGACTCACAAAGGCACCAAAGAGTGCTAGAGACACCAAGGCAGCAGAACCAATAGCAAATCCCTGAGAAAGATAGTCAAGTCAACTGATAATCATATTTTACAACCAAGGACAAACTCTGAGAGTTAGAATGGTAAACAAATGGTTCTTAATGAATAAAGCAAAACAAGGAGTAGCAACATTTGTAGTCATAGAAAAATTATAAAACTGAAATTAGCATTTAAGTTGACGGAAGTAAATGACGAGAGTCTGAACTACGATGGCTGATTAAAAAGGAAAAAACATTTTCCTCAGTAAGCAATCCGTGTAGAAGTTCTAGAACTAGAATATTTTGATTTTTGATGCTCATGTTTGAAATAAGTGTAAATGATCACTCAAATACATTTAAGCATTGGTTTAATAGGGGTGAGCATAATTTTGTATTTACCAAATTTACCGATCGGTAAATCGGTTCGGTAATTTCGGTTTCGATTTTTAGTACCATAATTTTTTTTCTATTATACGGTAATCGGTTTTGATATCGGTTAACATATTGTCGGTTTAGTAATTTACCGAATTACCGATATATATATATATATATATATATATATATAATACATAAAAATTAAGTTTTTCTTTATTAATCTCTAACCTCTCACCAAAGCAAAATCTCCAAAATCCAAATCCAAGTTTCATGAAACATTTTTTTTTGCATTTTTTCAATAGATTAATTGTATAATATTTATTGTAATCGGTAATTTGCCGATTTTACCGATCGGTAATTTACCAATTTTACCGATCGGAAATTCGATAATTTACCAATCGGTAAATAACAAGTTCAGTATCGGTTTCAGTAATGGTATTTTTCGGTAAGTCGGTAAATCCTTATTTGGTATTCAATAATTCGGTTTTTACCGAATGCTCAGCCCTAGGTTTAAAACACGTCTTATGATTGAAGAGAACTTAAATGCTGGAAAGTGAGGTCGTGCTATGTTATTTCATTATTTGGTTTTTCTGTGTTTATGTTGGTTTTAAGTTTAAACCATAAAAACATAAACTTTGTGAACCCTAGGAGGAAAAATTAGATGGAATAGAAAGAAATCTGAGTTTTCCCTTAATTCCTTAGATAGAGGAGGCAAAGAAAAGTGGAAGAGAAAAACAATCACTTTTTGTCTTGGTTTGTTTCTGTCAAAAATCAAATGGAAACCATATAACCCTTTTTTCTTTACTTCTAATTTTTCTTTATTTTTTTCCCTTTTAGTTTTCTTCCCCCTAGGATACACAGAAAAAGATTGATCTATTATGTACAATAGAGAGAATAGAGTAGCAAAAAATTAGCCAACGCAGAAGCATGAGTTCTCTGCACCAAAGAAGTTAGATAGAGGAAGAAGAAAAAGGAAATACTTAGAGTAGGATGGGTAAGGAAGAAACGTAATAAAAAGAAGAATGAGATTTTCTTCATTAAGATAGAAGTTAATAGGAGAAAGTGAGAGTAACACATGAGGGAAAATGTGAAATAAATTATGAGACTAAAAGGTCATGGGCTAAAAGAACAGCTAAATTGGATGCTATTACCTAACTACACAGTGATCCGTTTGTGATGAAAGTTGGATGTTATTACCTAACTACCTAGTGATCCGTTTGTGATAAAAGGTGTCATTAAACCAACAAGCTCAATCAGGAAATGTTGTTTGATATCTTATTTCAGCATGGCTTAACTTTCCATTTCCTAGAGGATCCTTTGTATTGAACTATGAACTTACATAAATGAAAAGTGAACTATTTTGGCGGTGGTCTCAAATTTGATAGTCATCCAATTGACACCTATTTTGTGCTTGCCTTGGCACTTCTCACGAGGTGCTCAACTATGCACTTTTCACAAGGTAGTCACATAAACACCACTCACTAGGTGCTTACACAACATTGCCTCCGAGGCACGATATGAGGTGTTAGAGCAATGAATCAACTAGTTCGAACGCCATGTGCTCACCTTAGCAACTTTTGATAAGAGTATACTAAAAAATTTTCCTTGCCAAGCTTGAAAAGAAACTCTAATCTTGTTAACTGAAACAGAAAAAAGTTATTCAGTGTTGTACCTTTCCAATAGCTGCAGTAGTGTTGCCTGCAGCATCAAGTGCATCTGTTCTCTCCCGAATTCTATGGCTCATTCCAGCCATCTCAGCAATGCCTCCAGCATTGTCACTGATTGGCCCATAAGCATCAATAGCCAGTCCAGTAGCAATGGTACTCAACATCCCTAGAGCAGCAACAGCAATACCATACATAGCAGCAAGACTGAAGCTAACAAATATGCTGACAGCAATGGCAAAAATTGGGATAATCACGGATTTGTATCCTAAAGCAAGCCCAAAAATAACATTAGTGGCGGCACCCGTTCGGCAAGAATCAGCAACAACTTGGACAGGACTGCAAAATGAGCAGTTAATAATGGGCATAATCTCCGAACTATTACTCATGTTAGTTTACATTTAGAAGAACAGAAGAACCAACCTATATGCATTACTCGTATAGTATTCAGTGACAAATCCAATAACCAGACCAGCCCATAAACCAATAGCAACACAGAAGAACAATTCCCTATACATCACAATAATCATCTCGTTAGTGTATATTAACAATTTAAGAAAGGAAAGAAATCTTATACTTACCAATTCTTGACCTGCTTCTGTTCACCAAAACTGAAGATTGTGAATGTCGATGGGAGAGCAATCCAACTGATAATTGCAATGCCAATGGTCATAAGCGCAGTTGAGATTATGAGCTGCTTCTTCAAAGCAGGCTCAATCTCTTTTACATCCTTTATCTCAAAAAAGTCCGTTGCAAAGAGAGTGGTTATCAAACAAACTACAATCCCCATGGAGCTAGTAAGCAAGGGGTAGCACATTGCAGTAAAATCATGGTCAACTCCAAATGAAGAAATAGAGGCAACAACAAGTGCAGCACAGGATGATTCAGCATATGAGCCAAAAAGGTCAGAACCCATCCCAGCAATATCCCCAACATTATCTCCAACATTGTCTGCGATTACCTATAAGACATATAGAAGTAAATACAGAAACAAAATAGAAATCTATTGTCTCAATTCTATTATGGTTACTTCGTGCTGGTTGAATTTATCAGAAAAAAACTATGCATATAAAACATTACACTTACCAGCAAAGGAATATGACCAAACGACAAATATTATTAAAGAACAGCATGGGATGAAAATATAACTTACAGCTGGGTTTCTAGGGTCATCTTCAGGAATGTTCCTTTCAACCTTACCGACTAGATCAGCACCAACATCTGCGGCTTTTGTGTAGATGCCACCACCTACTCTACCAAAAAGAGCCATAGAAGATCCACCAAGACCATAACCGGTAATAGACTCAAAAAGGCCTTCCCAGTCATCACCATAATACAATTTGAATAGGTTTATGGCAATGTAGAGGACTAACAAACCATTTGCTGCAAGTAAAAAGCCCATAACTGCACCAGACCGGAAAGCAATGATGAAAGCTTTTCCAACACCCTTCCTAGCTTCTAAAGTTGTTCTTGCATTTGCATAGGTAGCAATTTTCATCCCAAGAAACCCAGATATAAGGGAGGTGATTGCACCAAGCAAGAAGGATATAGTGCTGAAGCCTGCATTTGCAAGTGCTGGTTTGCAATACTTATCCTTGCCGTAGGGGCATGGCTGAACTGTTGTGCTAAAGCCTTCCACAGAACCAAGAAAGAGGAAGATCAGGACAGCAAATACAACCATGAATATGCCAACATACCGATATTCAGCTAATAGAAACGAAGTTGCTCCTGTTCAAATGCAGAGAGAATGATGAGTTTCAGTACCATCACAATGACAATCAATTGGAACACATTGTTAGAATTTATGGATTGTGCACTATGTACATGCATAATAAATTATTAGAATTTATGGATTGTGCACTATGTACATGCATAATAAATTGCATTTGGGCATGTAGTCGTACATTTGTAAGCGTTAACATTCCCATGCAGTAAGGAAGCGATAAACAACTCAACTAAAATTAAGAAAAAGTGATCCAATGAGTAACAACTACATATTTGCCTTGTTCAATTATATAAATAACAACTATGCACAAAGAACTACAATTTTATCTGTTCTATTTTCATTTTCTATGCCTAATCAATATAAATATTGCAAAGAATAATCCATAAAAATAATTAATTAAGAGGAATAGAAAATTCACATATGATAATTAAATATCCATATAAAAAATACCTTAAACGCTATTAATAAAAACTCCATGTGATACTTACATAAGATAGTTATGGAGGAGCTTAAAACAATATGGTATAAAAAGATCCCTTATGCAAGAAATGCAATTAAGCAACATTACATGTTTGTAGGTTCTAAATACGTTATGAAGTTAAACACTACAGCAGTAGAAACGCAGAGACTATAAAGCCAACTTAGATCAATGAAGTATCCATGTCTTTGGAACTTTTGCAACTAAGTAATTCCAAAATTTAAGCAAAAATGCTTTAATGTTTGGCTGTTTACTGTTGTCTTCTGTGTTTTCAACATCAATCTAGCTATTGATTGCTATGTGAAGCAATTAAGTGGATCTGAGTCACCTTTAATATCCTAGTCTAATTAAATAAAAAAGTGACAACAAGACATGAAACAACTAAAACCATCGCAACAAATTTAAAAGCAGATTCTAAAGGATAAGTAATTTGTATAAGGATCAGTAAGAGAAGATCCTATAAGACACATAACTTGAAGTTATATTTATCATGCGAGCATAATTCTGGAAGACAGCACTTTGAGCACTCGTATAACATGAAAATATGAAATGCGCACAAGTTGATGAACATCAAAAACTCAAGCCTTCTACTATACACGAGAGAATGTAAAGCAAATGTTTTAACTTCAAAATTTAGCATTTCTTTCATCAAGGATTGATAAGCTAAAAAAAGAAAATTCACGGTATGTTTTTAAATTAGCTCTTTTTAACTAACTAAAGTAAACACGAACATATCAAGGAAACAACTAAATAAGAAACATTTCCTATAATAATTTTCCTACAATTATTATATTCCCTCTTCTAAAGCAAACTCATTGAACATAAAAAGAGAAAACAGCAAAATCTCTTCTTTTTTTTCTTTAAATCACCAAGAATTTATCCTGGGGCCAACAAAATAAAGTATCTAAAGCAACGCCCTAAATGATGAAGTGCTAAAAAAAATCATGAAGTGCCCGCCTTCTGATATCGCGTTCTGGATCTCGGCGCACTTAACGACGACGTTGTGATCATTGAGCCCTTCTTCCTCCTCAATGAGGTCGTCAGCAACGCCGTCCTTGCTGCTGTCCAGCTTTTCCGGAGAGAGTTTGACCTTGGAGACCAGCAGCCATTGCACGAGCGCGAAGAGTATCCCGACGACGGCAACCACAGGGATGAGGACCTCGGTGAGGAGGGCAGTGAGAATGGTCGCCCCCATTGGCGGTGATCCACACCGGTCGACGACGGTGGCAAAAGGGAACGAGGGTTTCTTGGCCTGCACTCTTCGGACTTGGGCACGCGGGAGAAGTAACGTCTCAGTTGCTTCAACGACTCCTGAAGGTTTAAGAAGTGGGGGCGGGACACGGCGTCTTTGCCTTGGTAAATAAGCTGATTCATTTATCCTCTCGGTCAGCTTGGTTACAATACTAAATAGTGTTTAGCATTTATTATACAAAAAAATTATCTTACATATAGAAATTAATGTTTTGAAACTAATTCATTTATATTTTCATGAAATTTCATTATCATTCTTTAACGAAATACATATTACTTTGATGAATAACCATCATTTTATACCAAATAATACAGTCGCGTCATATAATTTGTGTTGTGCTCCATCGTTCTTATCCTGCATGATCTAATCGAATTGGATTCTATGAAACTGATCCAGCGGCAATTTTGAATTGGAGGATAAGCTAGCGGCTGTGACTCGCGTACTGGTCTCGTTTGAGATTTTTCTTTTGCGTCAATTCTACCGACGGATCGAACGAGCACATTTTGTTTGACTTCTTGTTATCTTGTCTCCGAAGAAAGTGAGTGGTGGGAGAAAAGGATAAAAATCCTTGTAGATTTGCTAATCCGTCAAAACCTACTGTGGCTTTAGTCAAATAATCCAAGAGAGCTTTGGAGCCATCCGCCCAGTTTTTAGTAGTAAAACCTACTCTCTCTCCTTAGTAGCTGTTCAGCCGGAAAAATTTTAGTGGAGAGGTACCCTGCTGAATCTCCAATAGGGTATTTTTATCTTAGGTACATGAATTATAAAGTTTCTTTTTTTAATTTTAAAGCAAGTCAACTTACACGAAACATGAGTCAATATATACGAAAATTTAACTACCCTTTAATCTTAGTTTAAAAGTCAACTTATACGAAAATTGGTTAACTCACATGATTGTGATCTCTATCATAATTTTCATATAATCCCGTCCAATTTTCATATAATAATTTTAGTTTTTATGTAATCTATTCAGAATTTCGTAAAATAATATTAATTTTTACAGTCATTTGCCTAAAAGTTCATATACATTGATCGATTTCGCATATGTTCTTTTAAACTAGGGTTAAATAGTGAGCACATTTTCGTGTACGTTGATCGACATTCGTGTATATTAACACCGCTTTGAGATTGATATAGATACTTATTGATTCGTGTATCCAAGAGAAAGATACCCTACTATAGATTCGGCTGCCAAAATTTTCCCTGTTGAGCCTGCTTTTTCCCCGGTAGCTATTCGCCCAAAACAAAAATTGTACAGTTTGCCAAACGGGCCTAAGAGTCCACAATCAAATAGTTTAAATTCTAACCTTTATGAAAAAAAAAATAGAGCTCCATAGAAAAATCCAACATAGATCCCGGAGGGACGTTCTACACGACCCAACCCTCATCTTTAGGTGATGAATGTAATCAACTAGGCAAATCAAAGTACAGGAGGGAGGTGGTGTTTCAGTCTGAAATTCCGCCTAGGAATATATTAACTGATATTTAAAAAAATTGGTATTGGTGAATCATATTGAATAGCATGCAACTTTATGTAATAAAAATATTTAACAACAAAAGAGCTGATGGATTAACCACCTCTCCCTTGTTATCAATTAATTTTTCATTATCAGATTTTATTTATCAAAGCTAATGCATCAAACTTATTTATACATGTCAAATTTTAACTATCAAGTACGCTTTAGGATGCACTGTATCATTACAAACAAACAAAAAAACTATTGATAATGGAATGAAATAGTCTGCAGAATGACGTGGCGCATGCTTGCACGTACAAAACACACGTCCTTCAAATTTGCACTTGGGTATAAAGATGGTAGCTGACCGTGTGAGAATATATATATACATTTGACAAAATATTTTACAGAAATGCTCAAGCAAAGTATCTCTTTTAACGAATTCAGGTCCAAAAACTCGAAGCAAAATAATATAATGCTACCTACCCGACACATTCAACGACATAAGCGTATGCATTTTGTTTTCTTTTGTGATGCACATCAAAATTCAAATCTGTGAGGTAATGCGCTGTCACTTCGACTTCCGATTATGAATATAAAGAATTCCCGAGTAAACGGATCACTCTATTGTGACATATGTAATGATGCTAGAAACCCAAAAATCGAGATAACCGTTCTGACATGTTAGCTATTACGAAACCAGCAAATACCTGCAAATACAATAAGATGGAAAAAAAGATCAAGAATTCATTAGCATTAAGATAAATTCTCAAAATTATTGAGGCATATAATAACCGTTCTGACATGCTGGTGATTGAATTGGTTTTTTTTATGTGAACAGTCAGAGCCTCTTTTATTGAAACATGTGGTTACTTGTAACCACCGCTTAGCTTTATTACTTAGTGTCACGCCCCGGTTGGATCGGTCTAAAAACGGCGCTTATCCGCTGTCTTAGAGCCGTCTGGCGGAACACCGGAGCGTAGACTTCCTAGGGTTTCCGGTCAATTTCTTTCCCCAAATCAAAAAAGTCCGGAAAACCCTAATTAAATATACCTCCAATTTTGACCCGCTCGTCAAAATTACGCTCCTGCTGGCGTCGGCATGACGTCAGCCCTCGGTCGACTTCGCCGCGCGTGTAAACCTCCGTTGCTGACGTCACTGTGACGTCAGCGCTCTAAATCGATTCCGCTACGTTCGAATTCGCTCACGTTGACCGCCGATTTCGTTGACTTTGCCTCGATTCGAACGCCCAATTCGTTTGATCGCACATCGTCTTCTTCGCGTAGCTGCTCGCGTCGCCACCGCTGTCGAGCGCCACCACGCTCTGCAACCGGCCGGGAAGGGAAGGAGATCGCGCCCATCCCCTTCAGCCTTCGTCTGCCACTCAACGATCACCGCCGTCATTCGAAACCACCACAAGCACACCGCCGCGAGCCGAGAACACGCCGATACAGAGGAATCAGGGAGTAACCGGAAAGCTTTGTATTAACCATGGAAACCTTGTACAAAGCTTCTCTCTCAACGCTGACGACCCCCGTCGCCGGCGCCCCCATCCCTCCCTCGCCGGTCGTCTCTCTAGGCGCCGGTTACATTCACTCTTATCACTCGCTCTGTTTCTCTCTTTCTCTCGTCGGCACCTCCACGCCGACCTTCGCCCCCTGGTGGCATCAGAGCCCTGCTCTGGAAGAGGCGACTCGCCGTCGCCGGTGGAGTCGCTCCCCAGCGCTCCCCCTTCTCGTCCGCTCGTCAGACGCTTTTAAAGGGGAGAGATCTCGCCTCCAGCTCCGCTACGCTCGCTCGCGTGGACCACGCCCCACGACATCGCCAACTCCGCGCGATCCGCTCGCATGAAGATTCGGAGCCGCCCGCGTCTCCCGCTTCTCTCGATGTCGCCGAAGCCGTCGTCCGCAGCGCGCGAGGAAGATGCGGCTGCCGCTCCGCGTGAAGAAGGTGCACGCGTGGCTGGATTTCGGCGTTGCTCCATGTGACTTGCTCTGGTCAACATCCTCAGTTGACCGGGCTTTTCCTCTCCGCATGTGGGCTTCTTCCTGTTGTGGGCCTGGGCTTGGGTTGGGCCAAACCGGCTTGACCCAGGCCTAACAATTCTCCCCCACCTGATTTGAACATCGCCCTCGATGTTCGATGCAAGTTGAACACTGGCCCTCCAATGTTCAAAGTCCTCCATCTTCTATCTCCAGTCTGATGATTAATGTTTGCTGCACCATGCTGCCTGGAATTGGCGCCCCCTTGGCTTGACACAATTAAGCCGCATATTCACCCCCTGGTGCTCTGCCTGACCTCCTGTGTCCTAGCCGTCTCGCCATAGTGCTCCGCCCAACTCAATACGAGCAGGGTCACGTCCGTAACACATCTCCTCAGATGCTCCGCTCAACCTGCAATCGTTGAGTTCACGGTCTAACGCACTGGATCATCATGCTTACAGCAACCTGCATCAACAAACTTGTCAAGGATAATTTTGGACCTGTGGGTCATGGGCCCACAGCAATCTTGCTCCATCATCTCTGCTGAACTCAGCTCTTACAGAGCTCTCCCTCGATGTCCCCTGACACCGGCATCGACGCCCCCTGGCGCCGGCATCAACGCGCGTAGACGTTGGCATCAACACGCCCTGGTGTTGGCATCAACACCCCCTGGTGTTGGCATCAGGGCCCCTGCCCTGGAAGGACGACACTCCTTGTCGCCGGTGGTGATGGTGTTGCCTCTCGGATCTTTCTGATTCACCATCATGGCTGAATCTTTTATCCTCTGATACCTGTTGTCACACCCCGGTCGGATCGGCCTAAAAACGGCGCTTATCCGCTGTCTTAGAGCCGTCCGGCGGAACACCGGAGCGCAGACTTCCTAGGGTTTCCGGCCAATTTCTTTCCCCAAATCAGAAAAGTCCGGAAAACCCTAATTAAATATACCTCCAATTTTGACCCGCTGGTCAAAATTACGCTCCTGCTGGCGTCGGCATGACGTCAGCCCTCGGTCGACTTCGCCGCGCGTGTAAACCTCCGTTGCTGACGTCACCGTGATGTCAGCGCTCTAAATCGATTCCGCTGCGTTCGAATTCGCTCACGTTGACCGCCGATTTCGTTGACTTCGCCTCGATTCGAACGCCCAATTCGTTCGATCGCACATCGTCTTCTTCGCGTAGCTGCTCGCGTCGCCACCACGCTCTGCAACCGGCCGGGAAGGGAAGGAGATCGCGCTCATCCCCTTTAGCTTTCATTCGCCACTCAACGATCACCGCCGTCATTCGAAACCACCACAAGCACGCCGTCGCGAGCCAAGAACACGCCGATACAGAGGAATCAGGGAGTAACCGGAAAGCTTTGTATTAACCATGGAAACCTTGTACAAAGCTTCTCTCTCAACGCTGACGACCCCCGTCGCCGGCGCCCCCATCCCTCCCTCGCCGGTCGTCTCTCTAGGCGCCGGTTACATTCACTCTTATCACTCGCTCTGTTTCTCTCTTTCTCTCGTCGGCACCTCCACGCCGACCTTCGCCCCCTGGCGGCATCAGAGCCCTGCTCTGGAAGAGGCGACTCGCCGTCGCCGGTGGAGTCGCTCCCCAGCGCTCCCCCTTCTCGTCCGCTCGTCGGACGCTTTTAAAGGGGAGAGATCTCGCCTCCAGCTCCGCTACGCTCGCTCGCGTGGACCACGCCCCACGACGTTGCCAACTCCGCGCGATCCGCTCGCCTGAAGATTCGGAGCCGCCCGCGTCTCCCACTTCTCTCGATGTCGCCGAAGCCGTCGTCCTCAGCGCGCGAGGAAGATGCGGCTGCCGCTCCGCGTGAAGAAGGTGCACGCGTGGCTGGATTTCGGCGTTGCTCCGCGTGACTTGCTCTGGTCAACATCCTCAGTTGACCGGGCTTTTCCTCTCCGCATGTGGGTTTCTTCCTATTGTGGGCCTGGGCTTGGGTTGGGCCGAACTGGCTTGACCCAGGCCTAATACTTAGAGTAGTCAGAGTAGCCGGCTCTTCCCTCATAAGTCGGTTTGAATAACTTAATATAATCTTGGAATGCTTGTACGTACTCTACCTCAAAGGAATTCTCTTTAAACAGACAAGACACTAGCTATTGGTGCTTTTACGTAGAAAAGGTTGTCTTTTATCCTTTGTTTACTATGGAGGAAACGAGGATGAAAAGAAAGAAAAATCTATTTTTTTTCTTTTATTTGGAGCAAAAAAAGATCTACGTGTTTTGAGCTAATTGATTAATTAATTAGCTTAGCCATGTTTATTTATTTATTAAGCCTATAACAACATTAATTTAATGTGATAGAGTATTCCTCTCTAGTCTACCATTGAGAACAAGACGGAAACCATGTAGAAGAACTAGCACCAATTCTGTGATACCGAAGTTGATTGGATGGCGCAATAGAATATTCTTCTAGTATCATCTCCAATCAGTTGTACTAAATTCACACATGAAAATCCATGAATTTTCTAACTACTTCCATAAATGACTAACCTTGGTAATTTCCTTTGATTTTCTAGTAATTAAAATACAGAACATCACACAGATTTACGTGCAAAATTGACTTTCCATAGAATACAGTATCTAATGATCAATACCAGAGATAGAAATACCTGAATTGAGCCAAGGATGTAGACAGCTGAATAGTGTCGACCATGAACAATCATATCCGCTACCATGGCGAGTGGTATAGTAAGCGACATGCCTAACGTTGCCACCAAGGGAGTTGTCCAAACGACACATAGTGCCCTGTTGCAGATAACATTCCGTCACATGAAACAACCAAGAATATAATTCATCACCATTTTGTCAGACATGTACCAGAAGTAATCTGAAAGCACGCTCCCTACAAAGCCATTAGCAAGAACCATTTCTTCCATTTTAGCAGAATGAGGTATCGTGAATTTTGGCTCGATCCCTAGCGCAGTCAACGGCCACACTGCAACGGCAGAAAACAACATAATATCTTCAACTAAATCATGTGACAGGTTAATTAGCAAAATAAATTGTTCAAAGAAATTAGTACACTCTGTTCAGATACAAAGAACTGATAATGAAATGGGGAATTCAATAGCCTTCATCTACGAAAGTAAAATGATTATGCAGAACCATCGTCAGGTTATAGAAAATGAACAAGGTCCACAAGCTAATTCAAGTGTTTTCCTGGTGGAGCTCAAACAGACATGTGCATCACTAGCTTGACATACTTCCTCTGAAATTTCAAGAAAAAAAGGAACAGTGGTTGTAAAAAAAAGTTAAAAAGTGACTTAAGAGTCAATACTAATTCCATAGCACATGCATTAGGTCTCTTTAACTAAAACAAATATTTCCTTTTCAAGTATGGGGACGGGAAGCATGCAAAAGAACTTTCCAAGTGCATAAATATGAAATTGCATTAAGCGAGTTTCATTGTGCATACAAGGCTCCAGCCCATTGGATTGAGATGCTGGTGCTGGAAGAGGGTCCAAGGACGAAGGTGCACATCCAAGATACAGGTGCCCAAAATAAGGAATTTATGTGATGCACCAATTAATATTTCACCATTAGTCTCATGCAAACTAGCTCGTATAAGGAAGTTATAATTCTCACAAAAGCAACAAGTAGAAGCTTTACAATGGGTTCAACTCGCATATAGCTACGATCCATGTGGTTGCATAAGCATATGCCGAGGTCTACCGTATTGCATATCCAGTGAAAGGTCCAGATATTAATTTTCGCTTATTTGTTAGTATGACTTAAACCAAATATTTTTTTTAATTATACATGTTCATTGTACAAACAAAGAAACCTGCTTCTTTAGTGTTATAGAATTCTGTGTGATGATTATGAGGATTTAAATGATGATTCTTATGATGATGGCATTCTAAAGAATGACAATTTGCACATCGATTTATAAATTATTGGCACAAGAACATGGTACGCTTATTATCAAATGCTTCAAATGTATAACTTATTTTTAAAATAAATTTTAATGAGGACCGTATATGCATTTGTATTGCACTCATATATCTTAACCTAACAGCACACTGCCGCACATACTTTTTAGAATCTCGGTAGATCTTGCGGTCACAATTGATAATCATCTGGAACAAACACCCAAGTTGGTGTTTAGTACGACTGGAAATATCTCCATAATGTAAAACTAGTACGTTAAAACAGTCAAAGGGGTTGAATCAAATTGGATGTAATAATTTTAATAACTACTTTTAACCAAGGTACGAAGTACCAATGAACAGTCCGACCGGTACTATACCAACCATACCAAAAGTTTTTATACATATTATATATATACTTATATAGCTAGTGGCGACCATATACCGGAATATGATTGGACCTATATGTACTACCCGTACCATCCGATATAAAACGGTCCTTTAAATCTTGATTTTAGCTAATAGACTAAAATATACACAAGACTAGTATAGAATGACAGCAAGAAAATGTCTTTACCAAGCCACCACAAGGCTACAAGTGTAAATAGTCCAACATATCCAAACAGCTTTTGAACATGAACTCCTTCTCCTTCCTCTCCAGCAAACTTTTTGAGAAGCACTACATTGTTTACGTTTGATATAACATTACGATGGCAATAAATATCAGGTCAAAGCTACTAAAAAGACAAGATTGTTCAGTCGCTACAAACCAGTAAATAGACCATACGTCATCGCTGAAAGAAGACCAAAAAGATCCCCTACAAGAGACCGCTGCCCATTACTGCAGATAAAAATCTCTAATTTGTCAGAACAAAAACTGCAAACAGTTAGATCAGATAAAAAGAAGATAAATCCATAACAATTGTTCGTGTAAAATATGTTTGTTGAAAAGAAACAGAAGAATAATACCTGGTGGAGTTAATTTGTGAATCATCTGAAGCCCAAGTCTTGCCAAGAGTAGTCATCACGACACCAGCCATGCTAACAAAAACAGCAAGCACTTTGGCCGCGTTTAAGGAGTCTTGGCGCAAAAGTACACTAACAAAAAGAGTAAAGAGGCCTGATGTCGATGATAACACAG
Source organism: Costus lasius (assembly GCA_027563935.2). Lineage (NCBI taxonomy): Eukaryota > Viridiplantae > Streptophyta > Magnoliopsida > Zingiberales > Costaceae > Costus > Costus lasius. The sequence goes on from CM050454.1 coordinate 98,713,194, forward strand.
TAGTACTTGCCACACTTGTTCTTGCAAGTGCAGCATTTGATAAATACTGCATCCATAAATAAAAAAGAACAAGTATTAAACAAAAACATGTCCTTCTATGATTAAATAACAATTGAATTCCATGAAATAAGGTAAACTTAATTCTCTTACTTAGCACAAGTTGCAGAACTAATACGGAAACATACAAAAACTTATGAAACTAACAACAAATAAAAATTGTTCAAGGAATTAATTAAATTTGGGATAAACTAAAACATTCTTTGCCTACAAAAGGGGAAAAGGATATTTGTATAACTTATATCTTAACATTACTTGTTTTTCCTTTTACCACTTCAAAGGATTCAAGTATATGTATCCATGCAATGTCCAGAATTTCAAATCTTAGTCCCCCAAAATTAGATAAGAGATGCATAGATGTGGTTAGGCAACATTATCTAAATGAACAAAATTTAATGGGATTTTATCACTTTAATTAAAAAGTCTTTTGTGTTGATTCATTAATCATGGGATATAAAGAGATCGACACAAGAATTTCATTGATACCAACTGACATAATTACACCACGTTAACAAAGAACTATGAACATCACGATGACATAAAGCAAGAACAAACACAAACATCACTCAAACTAATATTAGCATGAAGAAATAAAAAAACAATGTTGAAACTTTTGGAAGGGAATATGCAGTTCAAGATGCCCTCAACTATTTATCAGAGTGTCTTTGAAAGATTATTGATCCTGAGACTTTCAAATGAAATGAGAAACTAATATTTTATCTCCTTTATCCATTAAATGCATCAAAAGGAGAAGAAAACAAGGAGGTAGTAGTCTACAAAAGTATTTTTTTTATAACTCACCTCTGTGACAAACCAAATAGGAGCAATATAAAATGCATACGTAATGATCTCCTTAGTAGTGAATGATCTTCTTTCCTTCAAACCTTCGACATCAACTTCATCTCTAGTTTGAGGAATTAATGCTTGTTCCTCTTCCCGTGCAGAAAGGTCAAGTTCACTATCTTTTTTAGTTAAAGTGATTTGTGATTCCATTTCAACCATCTTCTGAATCCCACCATGATTTGGAGAAGAGTTAATTCCAGATGTTGGCTTCTTGACAATTTGTGAACTCCTACCACTTTTAGAAGAATGTTTTCTTAGTAAATTACATATCCAATCTTGGATGAATGCTACCGGTAGATAAACAACCAAAAGGGAAGCTCCCAAGTAAGTGACAGCAAATGGCTGTTGGTAATCCGTATATATACCCTGTTTCACAGTCAATAAAAAGTTAAAGACGTTGCATTAGCAAAAAAAAGTATGGCAACTTTCTATCACTAATATAAATACAAAATACTAGAACGATATCTACAGTAAATTAACAGATCGTTTGGACTTCAACCACAAAAACAAAATTTCTCATCAATCCCGAACAAAATGGTAGACAAAACCAACAACGTATTCACTGCAGAAACACTGATAATAATAAATACAATCAAAATCCAAAAAAGATAAAGGAAAGAAGGAAAAACACAATTATAACTACAAGAGTATATCTAATCAAAGTTGGCCTTGATAGTTCAGATATATGTTTTGTTTAGCTCGCGGTTAGTTTATGGCTACAATGAGCACTTAAACAGAGAAAAAGGTGCTAACAATTAAGAGAGCTTCCGGAAGATTGTTAGTTTGTAGTTGGGTATTGTCATACAAAAAGAAATACGGCCCCTGAAATTCTCTATCACCAGCATTTTTATCAGTATTCAGAGATTAATCTTACATGGGCTCACTCAATAGTAGTATTTGAATTGCTTGATATAAACATAATAATCATAGAAGAAGAATTCTTAACAAGACAAGAATGTGATAAGCTTTTGGAAGAGGAAGATGCATTACACGCCTGTTTTATGTCTGTATTGACCGCAGAATAAAAAAGAACCCAAATCTGTTTTATGCTTGCATTAGTTATGGCGGAATAATAAAGAGCACAAACACTCTTCTGTCAGGAATACATTCACCAAGGAAAGATAGCTTATATAAAGCCCACTTCATTATTGCCACCAATGAGGAATATAAGTTAATTAAATGTCTGTTATTTGAACCTTCAACATCAATCATGCTTATAACCAGAGTACATCACTTGGGGTTGATTGGTCATCATATTAATTTCAACAAATTTCAGTGTCACTGAGGTGGTCAACATGTAGGGTTGTGCCAGGCTCAAACTAAGTCTGCCTTGGACGCACACCATCATATATTTCTCTACAACACCAACAATTAGGGTCATGGCATAGTCTAGATAGTGGTCAACAAAACTTGTGTGTCTCAACAAGTCAGCATGCCCCAAATGGCCCTTGAGCAGTCTGCATACGTTCATGTGAAAAAGAAAAAAGTATTAATAAACACAAGAGAATTTAATTTTATATTTAATTAGAAATAAAAAATGGATTGCGTCATGCCATGTCATGTGATGCAAACTCATGTGCAATGCTATGCATGGCAGTCATAGCATGGTTTAGATATCGGTTGGTACAACCTCTGTGCATTAACAACTAGCAATTTAGCACATTCCGAAGTTGCTCTTGTGCCATTGAGCGGCATAACCAAAATTTTTAATAATTTTTTAAAAAATATAAAATATAAAATTGTTAATGAAGTAAAGAGAATTTAAATTTAATATATAAATAAAAAATGGACTACACTTTGTTGTGTCTAACTCATGTTATGCTACTACCCACACGCTTGATAGGTCTAACATTGTTACATGTGGTTCATGGTTGTTTATGGCTTATTGATAGGTCAATAGGCCGACCACCGAAGCTCGGCCCATTGAGTGTCGGGCCTATGTCGTTTGTGGGATGTAAGCCAATTTAGCTAACTAATATTTTCATTTATGTTTTAAGCCAAATGAATTTCCTACTTTTTGTTATGTTCTTTGTACTACATCAATTTGGTATGGAGCCTAAGTTCCTAGTCACTAGTACTATAACATAAATTTTCTCTAATGCTATCATTTTAGAGTTTATAAAGGCAAACAATTTGTTAAAAGAAAGTTGAGTGTCAAACCATTCAAAAACAAATTGAGAACTAAAACATTCAAAATAGAAGCCACAAATTCAACTTCATTGCATCTCAATAACCAAAATAATCACTAATTTTCCACCATAACTTAAGTTTCACCACACTATCAATCCTCCCCAAATTCACAGTATTTGCCCTTACCAACCATACATCAACAACATTGTGAATATAATTATTGCCTATGTGCTATACTAAGGTGTGTTGGGCGTGGTTTAAAAACTGGCTTGTTCTGCCCAATACATACTGGTATGAGATGAAACCAATACCAATATATCATATGTAAGTGCGATCGGCAACACCATAGATTTAAAACTTTGGTGACAGGTATAGTCTAACTCATAAAAGAGCAATCTTCTAATTCCAACAAGTGTACAAATTCACACATCAACGATGATAGTTAGTTCTAACTAAACCATGTCAAACCTATCACATTGGTAACAATTTGATAATTTCAATTGTTTTCGTGGTGAATTGAAGTATAAAATGACACAAGGTCATAAGCAATAGCTACATCATCAATGACAACAATTTGACAACCACAGGGACTCCTACTATAAAAACAAGGGCCCTACCCAGATAAATGCCCATTTACTATTTGTGGCATTTGAATACATCATAATATTTATTGTCAATTCACTCACATTTTCAATTACTCACCTTTAATTCCTAAGGTGAAAGAGGTGCACACCTTGTGATTCATCAACCAAGGCACCTATAATTTGACAAATGACCTATGGCCTACCACCCATCAACAAAAGTCCAAAGATCTAAAATCTTAAATCAAGATTGTCAAGTTCGAGATCTTACCTGAAATGATAGAGACCTGTAGGATAGAAACATAAGATCAGATAGTAAGATCTTACCAAATCACCTAAAATATATTTTTTAAAAAATATATTCATATAACTTAAGAGTGAGATAAACATTCTAATAAGTAGTAAGTAACAAAAGAAAAAAAAAATATATCTATCTAGTATTAACAACCAAGGGTATATATATATATATATATGTTCTACAATATACAATTGTGAAATTGAATATTTATAAGAAGATAATGATGGAGACATATGTATAGAGGATGGATACAATGAAATTAGAAACAAAGCTTGCAGTGAAATATAGGTGACAAAATAAAAGCATGAGAAAAATAAAGGCACATAAGGTAATGATAATAAAAATGACAACATTACAAAGTTGATATTGAAAAAATAGTCAAAATTAACAAATAGTTAAAGCATCATATAGCAATTAAGGTTTCAGGCATAATGGATTATCAATTTTTGGTATAATAGTAGTCAAATTTGGACCCATTATACCTATTAACTGGGATGGAGCTGCCTACTAATCCTGTTATATTTCAGATCCTATCTTTGTTCTAAACAGTTTTACCATATTTCAGATCCTATGTTCGGAATAAGATCTTAAGACCCAAAACATATTTTGGACCGCCTTGCCTCAAATTTTAATTCACCATATTTTTTTATTACGGGTGAACATTTGTCGATAAAGAAATAATCACTAAAGCATTATTTATTCTGTTATTTTTTTGGCCAGTATTCCCTAGAAATACAAGAGCACAGAACCACTAATGCACTTGAAACGATAAATTGACAATTGTTAGTTTGTTACAGCACAAGCAGACATGAAAGGTTCAAATAAGGATCATTTATACAACCAAAATCAAAGAAAGGAACAGCTCTAGGACCAACCTGCGTTACTTCGGCGGAGGTGACCCAAATGATGACCACTGCGAGGATGAGGAACAACCCGGCCTTGTACTTCCAGCTAGCCATTGCGCCTCTTCAATCGACTGGTTCAACCCAAAAGTTCAGGCAAAGAAAGAAAACCAAAGAGAAAAAAAAATCTCAACAAGGACCACTAAAGACTAGATCTCGGATCAGCGCGACCGCCGTCAAGATCTCGCACGCTGCCGTCGTTCACACGACCGCTGTCCACGCCGGCGGGCATGACGAGATCCGAACCGCCCCCACCCCATCGGGAAGAAGAAGACCCTTGCCGATTCTCTTCTTGCCCTCTTCTTCTTCTCTTCGCTTATGTCGGCAAAGGAAGGGAGGCAAGGAGAAAGAAACGGAATGAGACCGCGAGCGAGCTACCGAGAATAGCTGGGCGCGTTCGTTGTTATTGATTGGGGACAGCGAACCGGCCAATTCGGTGACTCCCTTTCCCTAGCAGCGCCATGCGAACGCACGCGGCATGCATCAATTAAGTGGCATATTGATGAATTTAAATGAAATAAAAATAGGATAAATTTAATATTAATTAGGTATTTATTGCAATACAGCTGCCATTCCCAACACATGAGAGATGGCCCATGGAGATGTAGAATCGCAGGTACCTGCGATGGGTCCGTTCGGTATCCATCCAATTTGAGTGGAAGCCGACGACGCCGCACTGATTAAAATCTTTCCTCTTATTCCACACTTATAAATGCTTTTGTAACGGAGTGAGTACTTTCTTTAAACAGTTTATATGATGGCAATTAGACAACCACTTGTACTTGTATTTCCATGCGGTCGCAACGAGCTGCGACAATCATAACTGATCGACTAGATATGGCGATTAATTCAAGTTCCGTTAGTAAGGCGCGTTGTTACATGCGAACCAGTTTCAAGCATTTATAGTGGGCACGTGCACTGCATGTGATAGGCAACATTGGAAACCAAGAAGAGTGATGATAAAGGGAAAAAAAACATTAAGAAAAGAAAACCACATGGATCATAATGGCAAAGACAGATCTATACGCTATTTTAGGAGTTGGTGGATTTTGGTTTTACACCCCTAAAAGTATAAATTCTTACTCTTACACCCGTCGACTTAAAATTATCCACATTAGACTTTTTAATAAAATCCAATTTTACTCTTATAAGACATTTTCATAAAATATATTAGAGGGCTAAAAGTATATAATTAATTGCCAACACAGCTCAATACAAAAAAAAAATTATATTTCGCTCTCTTTCAGGGTGTTTGTTTGTAATAATTAATGATATAAGAACCATGTGGACCAAGAGTTTGGTCAATTTGCTTCCCATTGGGATCCACAATCACATGCCAACCTGCAATAAATAATGGGCTAATGTGGCGGGCGGGCGATGGAGAGTTTGCATATTGGTGTATTCCAGTCAGGCTAGGAAGGTTTTGGGCCTTTTGGCAACATTCCACTCACTAGGAATCTTTCATTACACCCCACATGTGAAAATAAAATGATTCGTTTTGGAGCTGCCGTGTTTAGGGTGTATTTTCTTTGACGGATGTAAAACGGGAATCACAAGGGGATGGAGAGCCAATCAACAGCGAAGGAATTTGGATTCACGTGAGAGCCACGTGAAGCTGAAGCTCAGCGTTGTGTGAGTGAATAAAAGTCGGCGCTAATGACATACAAATATATGATATATCATGGCTTAATTTTATTATTATATAAAAATAAAATACATGTTTTGTCTTATTTATTTGCTTAAATGCTTCATATTCTTCAGAGTCTTCACTTTTCCTTTGTTTTATGAAATGTAGAAATTTCGCCTCAAAATCGATGAAATTTAGAAGATCTGAAGATATGAAACGATTCTTCATGATGAGACGAAGCTACACATCAAATTTTAGCTCCAATAGAGTTATCTGTGCTCTTCACGAGCATGGCCGTGTATCCATGCACGGCCGTGTATGAACCTGCACTTTCATATTTGTAACGAGACATTCACGGGCACACCCGTGAAGCCATGCACGGCCGTGAAGAGCAACTTTTCTAAAGACTAAACGTCGTTGAGCCATACACGGGCATGGCCGTGCATTCATGTATTGTCTCGCCCAGTTCGACATGCATCCGGTTTTTCACCCATAACTTACTATTTTGGAAGCGGATTTCGCTGAAAATTTGTAGAGACCTTCCTAACTTGGATACGGACGTTTTGGGATTGGAATTGGGCAATTTGGGCGAAGCGGTTGAGGAGAACGATCGAAAGGGGCGACAACCTAGGGTTTAGAGTGATTTCTTATGGCGACACTGTTCCGGCGTGATTTCTTCTTCATTCCGATGAAGATCATCGTGTTGAACCTTCTTCCATCAAGGATCTACTCCTCCCTCTGGTTTGAATCAATTTGTATGAGAAATTTCATGTATTTCGTAATGAATCTTGTAGCGTAAACTCTCTTTTTGGGATTTGGGCGTAGCCCACTGTAAGAATGCTGATCTTTAATGTTTGATTTATATATTTCTCATATTTTGTCTTTGTTCTTATTCATGTCTAGGAAGTTTTCATTCATGTTTATGTACTGGCCATACATGTTCATGCTTTAGACATTGTGGGAAGGACTGAGAGGTGAACCATAATCGTCGGACCCCCTTAGACTGGACTGGTGATTTCGGCCACAAGAGTTATCGAAATCACCCGAGGAACCCTAATCCTTCATAGAACCCATTGGGTCGGCTTAACCCGGTAAGCCAAGAGAGTAGAAGACTTGGGTTAAGTTAGACACCAGACCATGTCCTAAGAGGGAGCATGTTTGTACTTTAGGAAGGATTACTTTAAGAACATAAGTAAAACCTATCTAAAATATCAACATTAACTTTCATGCATGCTTCAGTGCGGTGAAACCCGAAACCTCGATTTTCTCTCAAATATCTCAAACCCCGATTACTTGTTTTCTGCTTTGCTTGTTTTTAGTTTGTTTTAGTTTACTTAGTTGTATTAGGAAATTAGATATCTCTCCATTAATTGTTAACCTAGCTATTGATTAACTGATCAATTAGTACTTGACCCCTAGTCCTCGTGGGATCGATACTTTTTATTACATAATAGACTGTGCACTTGTGGTAGCAGCCTATCAAGTTTATGCCCTATCAGGCGCTAGCCCCTCGTTCTCTCGAGTGACCTCTCCATCTCAGTGTCATCCACTCCTCTTGTCACCCCTCCCTATCTTAGCAGCACCATCCACCCCTCTTGTCGCCCCCTCCTGGCCTCCCCTGTGTTCTCTTCCACGGCGCCGTTGCCCCCCGCAGTCGCCCTCGTCTGCAATGTTGTTTCCCTACCCCCACCTGCGGACTCCCCATTGTCCGCCCATGGTTGGCGACCTACCCATCTCAGTAGCACCGTCCGCCCCTCTCTTCCCCACCCCCCCCCCCCCCCCGCGTCCCCTACATTCTCGTCCGCAGCGCTGTTGTTCTCGCGTCAAGGCTGTTGTGGAGATGGGGAGGTTGGTGCTGTGGACGATGAGGAGGTCGGAGGTCGGCGACGAGAATGGTGGGGACGAGCGAATGCTAGGGTGGGGGCGATGCAGACGACAAGAATGTCGGGGACTAGGGGTGAGCATTCGGTTCGGTTAATTTGATTTTTTATTGATTACCGAAAATTTTGGTAAATTCGGTTCGGTAAAAAAAATTTCAGTTTCGGTAATAAACTTTGTAAAATTCGGTTTTCGGTTCGATTTTTTTTTATTTGGTAAAAATTGAATTTACCAATATATATTAAAATAAATAATATATATTAAAAAATAAAATATATTATATTATATTTTAATTTTATTATAGTATAACTAGTTACTAAAAGTCTAAAATCTATTATCTAATACCTAATAACTTAATTACTAATTATATAATTAACTAAATCCTTAATAATTAAATTTTTTGATAATTTACCGAATTTTTTGGTAAATTTAGTTTGGTAAAATTTCAGTTTTTACAAAATTCGATTCATTTTCGATTTTTAAAAATTTGGTATAAAAATTTTGCTAAATAAAATTCGGTAAATTCAATTTTGGTTTTTACCGAATGCTCGCCTCTAGCGGATGTTGGGTGGGGTGATCCGAACGAAGCGTGCGCTCGTTACTTCCATTTTCCACCCGAATCGGGCGAAAGCCAAAAAAACAATTGTGCACTCCCTATTTTCCCTCCTTCTAAATTAATCTGTCCAAGGAAACAACGAAAAATCATATTTTCCATCTATCCCCTTTTGTTTTTCCTCCAAGAAAATACGCTTTAACAGTTGGATGTAATTTTAAGAAGTACCTAATCTATTCGAACTCAAACTATTGGTAATCAGATATTTATTAATCAAATTCAGTTCGAATAATATAGGTCGAATACCTATTATCTGAATTCGATTATATATATTAAATAATAAATTATAATTATAATTAATATATTCTAAATACTTAACTCTAATCCTAAGTATCTTTGTATTCTTTCTTTTCTTGGCCTTTGTTGCCTTAGCTCCTTTGTTGGAATATAATTAAAAAAATCTCTTTAATGTTAGCATGTTGATTAATGTTAGCATTAAGTTGCTAACAATTGTGCTGATTTATAGCATGAAAAATATCTTTTGCCTTCTAGCCGAAGAGAAAGAATTCTCTCTTAGATTCTTCCTCTTTCTCCTCATTCTTTTCTTTTCTCTAATTTATTTTATTTGATGAATCTTTGATTTCGCTGCTCGTCGTCCAAAGGATGTTCGATCAACTTCTTCATAATCGTGCTCGCAGGAGATGAGTACCCGATTATATCCTGGGTGTTCAATTTGAATTTAACTCTCAAGAGAATCCGGATTTTCACCTAAGGACGAGCAGTAATGCGCCTCCGAGTTATATCTTTCCAATTCTCTTTTATAATTAATTTATAAATTTATTGTCTTATAATTTATATTTTTATTTTCTGTATTTTAGACCAATAGTTTAGGTGAAAGTCCATTAATTATATTTTCTTACAGTGATTAGTGATTGATTTACTGTTTACATAAAATTGCTAGAGTTCATTATATTATTTCAATAACCCTTATTGTTATGTTTTTTAAAAAAATTAAGAAAAATATTACTGGTGAACTGTTATTTGTAATAATTCAGATCTTTGAAAATATACTGATTTAAAATTATTCGCTGTTTAATAGTATTAAATTCTAAAATAAGCATTCGGATTTTAGCCAGCGACTTTTGCCTTAAATCCTTAATTAAAGTTTCCAATCTCCCTATTAGCCGAGACATTAATCTCTTTTATTTGGATCTGTAACTTTATTTTGACATCACTAAGAAATTTATTTATGTTTATAAATTGATATTGCAATATGATTTTAACTGTATTAATTGTATAGTTAAACCTGTGAGTCAGTTACCTTATTTGCCAGAATTTATAGCTATTTACTTTAATCTTCTTATTGCCGCAATTATGGCAATTTCAATTCATGTGGATCAAGATTTATTATTGCCGCAATTATGGCAATTTCTTGTGTCGCTATTAGACGAGACATTTTTCTCTTTTAATTAAATCAATAATCTTTGATATATAACTATAAGCATTATTTGGCAGTATCTTCACTCAGCAATATTGGATTTTATTTCAACGTCACTATTTGATTTATTATGTTACTATTTTAATCTAGTCATTATTACATTATTCTTTTAAATTATAGTTTCTATTTATACAAAGAAACTTATAGTATGTTGTTTTAATTAATAATTAAAACTCTAATTGTTAGCAGCAGCAATTTGCATTAAAAATTGTAGCCGCCGATGCAAGAAGCAATAGTTAGTGATAATAAGAAAGAAAAGTTCCCAAATTCTTGCCTCTATTTATTTATATATCTTGATTAATTCGTTTATTGTTACAATATTTATTGCTTTATTTAATTGCTTGCAATATCTTGATTAATTCGTTAATTGCTATAATATTCATTATTTTATTTAATTATTTTTCAAGCAAATAGAATTGCATGAGTAAAATGTAATTTATTTTTGTGCTGAATTTATTGGATCCAAAATCTCTAGTATTAATTTTGTGAAGATGAATTTATTATCTGGAATAGAAGAGCAAATTATTATTTCATATACATAAATTAGTATAACTTAAATAATTATAAAACAAATGTTACATATTACCTCTGGAATTCTATGTGTTAAAGCTTTACTGCTTTTTACTATTTTATCATGGACCGTTTGAATTTTTTAGACAAAATTTGCATAATGTTTAAAATTTTATATAATGTAAAATAATTATTTATTATTGTTCATAAATTTTGTTGAATGTGTTGGGTAAATGAGCATAACATATAATTTAAATATTTGTATAATATTTATGAATATTGTTCAAATTATAGTTTACATTTGACTTTTATGGAACTAATGCTCCTAATATGAAGTACATCATAATCATAATGTGCATAATGAACCTCATATGCATAATACGTAATTTAATTTAAATTTCAATATCTCAAAAATTTTAAATTCACTTTAAAATAGTAATGTCTTTTATAGATTAGGCTAATGATCCTAACTATAAGGGCTGGCCTAGTTTATAGTATAATTTATAATTGTATCAGATTTGATCATCTGGCCAAATTAGAATGAGCATAATGTGTAATTTAAATATTTAAAATAATATTTATACGCATTATGTTGAATATAATATAAAACATAAATGTCATAATATATTTATCTTTTATAATGATATTAATATTCATAGCATAGCAAAATAAATAATATGAAGATCATGTACATAATGCACTAAGTAATCATAATATGATTGATGGAAATAATGTCCATTTTTGTCAAAATGAACATCATGACAGTTATGTTTATAATGTGCTTAACAATTATATTACAATGTTGTATATAATGCACGTATTAATTACAATGTATACAATAAACATAATATAAAATTTGAAAATAAGATATATCATTATTATGATGTATTTGGTGATCATATTGATCATGAAAAAAACATATACATAAGTTATAAATTAATAATATTTATAACAACGGTTATAAAAAGAATTATTTATGCAAATAAAAATTTTAATTCTCTTAAAAATTAAAATGACTTTGAAAAAATTAATTTAAAGTCAGAAAAATTTTAGTAAATTGGCTTTACTTTATGATAAGGGAAACTAAAGGCCTAATTAATTTATAGGTTTTATTGTTACTTGAAAAAAAAATTCATTCATTTCTTTATAAATTCAAGAAATAAGAAATTTAAACTAAGAGTAAAAGATTCAATAATAAAGATAAAATAAAATAAATAAAATTCTAAAGCGGCAATAGACTTATATAAAAAAAATTGCCATATTAAAAATTAGACATAAGTCTACATAGTGGTTTGACTCATAAAAAGTTGGAGCTGTTTCTTTTATAAAGATTGAGCATAATAAAGCTATTGGCTTGACCAAAGCTTACCCAAGATTATAATCTTAGAAGTATCGATAGGAATGAGATTAGTTTGAAAATAAGTCTTTCAGTGGTGGGAACCCAACCTATGTGATAAGAGATCTCTTGAAGGAGTTTCAATGTGGTAATAACAAGCTGATTGATTGGCTGAGAAACACTTTAAAAAATAAAATTATAAAACGTTACGGTGTATAAAAAAATATTCATGCGATAGAGTTGATACTTTACATTTTGATTCCTGAGGATATATTTTTGTGCTTCTTATTGTAAAGATAACAAAAATTACAATGAAATGAGTCTCTACACTCATCCTTTGTAGGGAACTTCCTATATGAGAGAATCCGTATACGGCCGTGACTGAGGACATGGACAATCCTCAGAAGCTCTCATGAAGATACACATGCACGGCCAAAAATGCGCAACCCCTTTATTATGTGTGGATTTATTGAAGTCTGGGTCAAAGGGAGGTAGTTCAAGACTAGTTCATTACCTTTTCTTCAGATGGAAATATTTTCACTAAGTAAAGGCTATGCCTTTAAGTGTACTTTATTGACCGTATGATATTGGCATGAGCAGCAATTTAAATTCATTTAATTATCTTGTTAAGTTTAATTATATTAAGATTTTTTTTAATTTTGTTGGGGATTATTGGAATAAAATTAAAAAAATCTCTTTAGCATTAACTTGCTAACAATTGTGCTAGTTTAAAACATGAAAAATGCCTTTTGCCTTCTAGCAAAAGAGATGAAGAATTCTTTCTTCCTTTGATTCTTCCTCTTTCCCTTCATTCTTCTTCTTTTCTCTAATTTATTTTATTTGATGGATCTTTGATTTCGTTGCTCGTTGTCGAAAGGATGTTCGATCAATTTTTTCATGATTGTTCCCGCAGAAGAGGAATACCCGATTATATCCTAGGTGTTTAATCTGAATTTAACTTGCACGAGAGCCTAAATTTTTGTCTAAAGACAAATTACAACGCGTCTTTTATATCTTTTTAACTCTCTTTTATGATTAATTTATAAATTTATTATCTTATAATTCATGTTTGTATTTTCTATTTAAATAAATTTCTTCACAAAATTTTAGACGAACATCCTTTCCATAATTTCTCTCTCGTGTCGCTGCTCGCCAGCCCAACGACGCCCTTCTTCCGATTTGTTGCCTCTAACCCAAGCCATGGTGACAAAGAGGCGATCCGCGAGGCAGGGTAGCGCCAGCAATGAGCATCGGAGATGACCCGCCGACCCGACCCCTCTTCCTAATTTCCTAACACTCACACGAATCAAGATTCTTCTCCTAGATACCCTTAAATTTGTAATGAATGATACAAAGCATAAAAAAAAAAAGAAAGATGACATAAGAAAAGTTGGCCAACAACGAATATAACAAGTCCTATGGTAAAAGAACTTTTAATATATTTTGTATTGTAGCATATTAAATATATAGGACCACTAGTGCTAGAAGAAGACATATTATATGAAATCTTTCATAATTTTGCAAATTGGTCCATGAAGATTTCAAATATTAATGAGCTAAAAAGTTAATGTCTTATTATGCAAGAACTTCCAACAGAAATAAAAAGTATTCTAAGCATGATACATTGGTAAAGGAACAAAATTCGTAAAAAGTATCTCAATGACTCTGCTTAAAAAAGTTAAATACCTTATCCCGCTTAAAAAAATGCACCTTCACTTGTATTGATTCGCGATTTATGTTAGGTCTTAGATCTGCTACATGCTACATCAACTTTAGATATGATTATAGTGCTTGTGCTTTTTTTAGGTAGTGTATACTAGAAAAGAAAAGTGAAAGAAAGAATAGAAAAATAGATTTTCCGTAGTTTACCCAAACGGACGGAAAAAATAAAACAGAAAACGGAAAGAAAATTGGATTCAATTTTCCTCAATTCGTGATCCGTCCAATTCGAATGGAAAACGCATGTGCATGCAAAAAAAGGAAAAAAAAAAGCCAAATGCGTCCAATTCGGACGCCTCCGCCTTCGCCTGCCTCCTTCGTCGCGTCCGCCTCCATCTCACGAGCTCGTCCGCCTCCTCCTTCATCGCGTCCACCTCCTCCTTCGCCTTCCTCCGCCTCCTCCTTCATCGCGTCCCCCTCCATATCATGAGCTCGTCCACCTCCTCTTTCGTCGCATCCGCCTCCTCCTTCGCCTTCGTCCGCCTCCATCTCACGAGCTTGTTCGCCTCCTCCTTCATCGCGAGACCTCTTTTCACGAGCTCGTATGCCGCCTCCATCTCACGAGCTCGTACGCCTCCTCCTTCGTCGCGTCCGCCTCCTTCTTCGCCTTCATCCGTCCACCTTCGCAGCCTCCGCCTCCGCCTTCGCAGCCTCCGCCCATCAACGCCGCCTCCACCTCCGTAGCCTCCGTCCGTCAATGCCGCCTCCACCTCTGTCCATCAACGCCTCCGTCCATCAACACGACAACGCCTGCCATGCTAATTTGTTTTCTTTGAGTCATGTGATTTTCACGTGACTCATTTTTTCTTCCATCCCTTTTTCTTTCTTTCTCTTATGTTCTTTTTTATCTATTTTTCATCTATTTTCTATCTTTACTTGTATACACAGCGTTAGGTAATGTATGACATTTAAACCAACTTTGAAAATTTTGTGGAGCAAATGAATTGTGTTCTGAAACAGTTAAGCATCCCACTCCGCTTAAAAGACACATCCTTACTTACATTGATTCGCGACTTACGTTAGGTCCTAGATCCGCTACATATCACATCAATTTTAGAGATGGTTATAGTGTTTGTGCTCTTGTACAAGGCATGTATGACACTTAAACCAGCTTTAAAAAATTTGTGTAGCAAATAAATTGTGTTTAAAAAAGTTAAGCATCTCACCCTACTTAAAAGCGCACCTTCACTTACGTTGATTAGCGACTTTGGTAGGTCCTACATCTACCATATATCACATCAACTTTCTTCTAGATAGTTTCAGTGCTTGTGCTTTGTGTAGAGCATGTATGCCCTTAAACTAGCTTGAAAAATTTGGTGAGCAAATGAATTATGACCCTAAGTATGTGCAGTAGAACGGAATTTACGGTGAAAAGAATAAAAAGAACAATGAATCTAAATAAAAAATCATCTAGATTCATTACTTTTTTTATCATTTTTACCGTGGATTTCGTTCTACTAAACATACCCTAAACAAGGAAAAGGAGGTTGATGTAATTATTTGAGTGAGTTAAGTTTCGGAGGTTGCTTCTTGTATCAAATAGTCGCATATTCAAAATCAGAGAATATTCTCCTAGTAAATGAATAAGAATTTGAAAGAAATTATGGCTCCTCTTTATTTTTCATCCCTTAACCTGTCAATAGAAATCTTGGGTAGGCAATTGCACTACGTAACTTGTAGAGGGTCCATTCTGCAAAGTTGAATAACATCACATGAAGAGAAGAATCTCCGTCACATTGCGCCAGATCCGAATCCATCAGTTCGCATCCGCGGAAACTTTTATTTAATTCCCATAAAAAGAAAAAGAAAAAGAAACCAAAGACGAACCGTTAAGCGGCCCATGGATGTAACCCGCAACCCGTCGCACAAGTCATATCGGTCTATCACTCACGTGACCCACGTGACCCACGTGACCCACGTGACTGACATCATATGATTTTTAAAGTAAAATAATAATCGAAATCTTAATTCTTAATGAGATATAAAATAGTAAAAACAAAATATGTGATTTAAAAAGAACAAAATAGAATTATTGAACTAAAGTTAAATGCCTGTCGAATATGCAATTGTGACAATGAAATGATCGCGACGGCAATTCTTTGGCAAATTCAGCGCTGCTGCTCGATGACTCATCTGCCCTCGTTGGCGTTGCTAGGAACAATACAAATGGAATAACCAATTAACCTTATTTAAATTGTAGGTAAATGTTTAAGAAATTTGATTTTTTTTTTCCGTCTTGTCTTGCGGTGTTCGCAGTTCGTACGCATTTGTGTCGTGCGGATTCGCTTTCTGCTCGCTCCCAATTTCCAAATCAACCCTATCTTCAGTCTTTCGTGCCGATCGATCGTAGCACTTTGGTTGATTGAATCCAGGGCGGAGCGATTGCTGATCTTGGGGAGTGCTCGGCCATGATCCAGCCCCTCGATTCTGCAGGCGCCCTGGCGAGTAATGCCACATGCATATAAAGGGAAAGGAAACACATCAGGAAGAAAAGGGTCCGAGTCCTCCGCCGTGGGAGCGAGGCGAGCGAGCGAGCGAGCGCAGTGCAGGCTACTTACGGATGGACGCCGGAGATAGCACGAACAGCGACGAACTCGAGGCCGCCCTCATATCCTCTGCTTCCTTCCTCGACGACGACCACGCCGCTCGCATTCGCCGATGCACTTCCAACACCACCTCCCAAGTTGCCCTCATCGGCTCCAACCTCTGTCCCGTCGAAAGCCTCGACTATGAGTACTCTCTTCTTCCCTCCCTTCCGTCGCTGTCGCTAAAATTGTGGGATCCGTAACAGGAGAGGGAGCTTTGCCATCTTTCTCTCGCCCGCTTCAAGATTGCAGGAAGCGGAAACTGTGGAATTTAAGAGAGTTGGATTTTTGCGTCTTTTTTTTTCTCGTTTAGGATTGTAGGATCATTAAAAGATGGAAATTTTTTTTTTGGTTTATGGATCTTGATCTGAGGATATGGGGTACGGACGAACTGAAAGCGGAGAAATTGCAGGTTTGTGGAGAATGACTTCCTCAAGAAGCAGGACTGGCGCAGCCGGAGCCCGGCCAGCATCGTGCAGTATATCATCCTCAAGTGGACACTATGCTTCCTCGTGGGAAGCATCTCCGGTGCCATCGGATTCTTCAATAACATGGCCGTCGAGAATATCGCCGGCGTCAAGTTTGTGATCACCTCCGACATGATGCTCGCCGGGAGGTAGGGTTACGATACGGTGATTGATTTTTTTTATTGCCCTGCCGGCTGCCGCCTGTTTCCTTTTGATTAATATGTAAGCCCGGGTGGTGTAGGTATTGGGCCGCTTTTGCAGTGTTTGCCGGGTCCAATTTTGCGCTCCTTATGTTTGCCACAGTTATCACCACTTTCATCTCGCCGGCGGCAGCTGGATCCGGAATACCGGAAGTGAAGGCCTACCTGAATGGTGTGGATGCTCCCAATATTTTCTCTATGAAGACACTCTTTGTCAAGGTGAGGTTTTCTTAAAGAAATTTTATACTTTTATATTGTTCGTTTATAAGGGGCCTAATGAAATAAAGTTCTCATCGCCTTTAACGGCTAAATGATTGAATTCACTAGTTTTAGAAATTTGATTGTTTGAATTCACTGAACATTTCATCATCCTCACTCAAAACATCCTAAAACTTTTTGAGTTAGGTAGTAGTATCTACGCACTCATATTAACTATTTTATGCTTTCCCTACGAATTTCCTTTGTATTATCATGATTGTGTGATCCTTTAATCTGGGAAAGGAGTAAAATGAATGAATTTTGGCTAGGGAAAACATTCTGATGCAAAGTGTTCCATGCATTACACGTACCCTAATACCACATATCCTTATACATGTAACTTAAATAATGTCAATAAATTTTGTGATGCCAGTATGAAATCACTTGAATGACGTTACAGCAAAAGGAGACGTTTGTGTTTATTTTGATGGTTAGCATGATCAAGATAAATAACACAGTTGTTTCATTCAATGGAAAGGTGTTAGGTTCTATTGCTGCTGTCTCCTCGTCTCTCCATGTGGGCAAAGCTGGACCCTTGGTGCACACAAGTGCATGTGTTGCATCTATATTATCGCAAGGTGGGTCACGGAAGTACAACTTAACCTGTAGATGGCTGAGGTACTTCAAAAATGACAGAGACCGGCGGGATCTTGTAACCTGTGGAGCTGGCGCCGGAGCTGCTGCTGCTTTCCGTGCACCAGTTGGTGGTTGTCTATTTGCCTTGGAATGTGTTTCTTCGTGGTATCATGCTATTCAATATCTACCTTGTGCCATCATAGTTTCCTGTGTTCTCTACATTTAATAATGACTTATTCCACTAAATTGTCATCATTGTTATAAGCATATGCCCATGATTCTGAGTTTTCATGCAATGCTTAATATAGTATATCTAGAATATTTTATCATAATAATAGCATCTGAGCTTAATAACCTAAATGCATGATGTGCAATGTTCAGGCACATTAGCCATATTGAGAAGTATTCTATACATTAGAACTCTCTGATGGAGAGCTTCTGTTAATTTATCCTCTCCAAAGCTATTTAACTTTGCTACATTGTCTCTTGATTATTTTTTTTTCTTGATTTTAAAGGTGGCGAAGTGCACTACTTTGGAGATCTTTTTTCACAACAGCCGTGGTTGCAGTTGTTCTCAGGGAGCTGATTGATATTTGTAGAAGTGGCAAGTGTGGATTATTTGGCAAGGGTGGTCTTATAATGTTTGATGTCACTTCATATGTCTCTTATCGTCTAGAAGACTTGCCTTCAGTAATCATTCTAGGAATTATAGGAGGAATCTTGGGAAGCCTCTATAATCTTCTTCTGGACAAGGTTCTTAGGGTCTACAATCTTATCCATGGGTATGTATTACTTGTTTCTTATCCACATTGCCTTTTTTCTCAACCTAACCTTGTGACTCTATATACCAAAGTTGGATAGATGGACGTTAATCATCTGATAATATCATGTAATGAAATCCGATATATTGTATTTATGCCTTACCACATCTGCCAATTTTTCGAAGTAAGATAATCCTTTTTTCTTTTGTATGGTGCTATGATGCACGTTCTTTAATATTTAGATTGTCTAAAGCCATTTAAAAACAAAACTGTATGACTAAAATATATACGTTTACTTATGCTCCAAGGATTTCACTGAAAAACACTTTCTATAATGTATATTTTAAATTTCTTTTTTCAGGAAAGGCAACGCTTACAAATTGCTTATTGCTGTCTCTGTTTCTACGTTTACAACATGTTGCATATTTGGATTACCTTGGATTGCCTCTTGTAAGCCTTGCCCTACGGGGTTGTCAGAAGCTTGTCCCTCAGTTGGAAGATCTGGAAATTTCAAGAAGTTTCAGTGTCCTCCTGACCACTACAATGATTTAGCTAGTTTATTTTTTAACACTAATGACGATGCAATCAGAAACCTCTACAGTATGGGCACAGACAAAGTTTTCCAGAAATCTTCAGTCTTTTTATTCTTTCTCGCGACTTACTTTCTTGGTATTATCAGCTATGGTCTAGCTGTTCCTTCGGGCCTTTTTGTTCCAGTTATTTTGACCGGTGCAACTTATGGACGTCTTGTCGGTATGTTTATGGGTAAACATTCAACTCTTAACCACGGTCTTTTTGCAGTCCTTGGGTCTGCTTCTCTCCTGGCTGGAACCATGAGAATGACTGTTTCTGTCTGTGTGATCATGCTCGAATTGACCAACAACCTCTTACTGCTTCCTCTTGTTATGCTGGTTCTACTCATCTCCAAGACTGTGGCCGATGCTTTTAGTGCCAACATCTACGACCTGATTGTGAAATTAAAGGGTCTGCCTTATCTTGAAGCCCATGTTGAGCCTTACATGAGACAGCTCACAGTCGGGGATGTGGTAGGAGGTCCACTGCGGGTGTTCAATGGCGTGGAGAAAGTTAGCAATGTAGTCCATGTGCTGAGGACCACTGGGCACAATGGCTTCCCTGTGGTAGATGAACCTCCCTTTTCTGATTCGCCAGTACTCTATGGTCTGATTCTTCGTGCTCACTTACTTGTCCTGCTGAAGAAAAAGCAATTTCTTCATGCTTGCACAACTGCAAGCTTAGATGTTTCAAAGCAGTTCTCAGCTGATGATTTTGCTAAACGCGGATCTGGTAAGCACTCAACCATTGAAGGCGTTCAGCTGACTGCCGAAGAGATGGAAATGTACATTGATTTGCATCCATTTGCCAACACGTCACCTTACACTGTTGTTGAGACTATGTCATTGGCAAAAGCTCTCATTCTTTTCCGAGAGGTTGGATTGAGGCATCTCTTGGTGATTCCCAAGTCCTCTTCAGTAAGAAACTCGTCTCATCTTATTACTGCATACGCATACAATTTCTTGATTTCACACAAATGCAGTTGCTTATACCAGTTTTTTTTCTCTCATTAAACTGTTATTTGATGGATATCTTTTCTGGTATTTGCTCGATTCTAGAAATGTTCCTCGAATCAATCAACATTAAAAGTAAAACCAATGGTTGTTTCCATTGAGAAATAATTATATTATTTGGCTTTTCAGTATATTTATGATTTGGATGCGTATCGAAACAAAAATCTCATCCTAAATTTTCATTAGTAAAAGATCTGTTTAGTTAGTCTCAGCAGTGTTAGATACATGTTTATATTCATTCGCTAAATTTACCAGACGATACACCTACCGAACAAAATCATTTTCATGTAATTTTGTTATTTATATTTTGATGATTCACCGCTTGTCCTTCATTTCAATTGGTTAATAAGAAGCATATGTAATCATCTTTCTTGTCATTTCTTTTAGGCACTCTTTCCTTGGATAGAATCCAAAAAGAAAAGAAAGGAAAACGAATCTAAACACAATAGCCTTTTAATTTCTATACAAATTTTAATATAATGAACAACTAATCTACTTCATTTCCATGATATGTGAAAAAGATTTTCCACTACTTCATTAATGAAAGCCTTTTCTATTTTCCATGGGTAGAGTACTTGTATGATCCTGAGTAATACTACTAATTATCCCTTTGATTCACGGACGGGTATGCCGCGTTGTAAATAATAATTTGCTATCTCTTGCCTGCGTTGTTCTGATCCTGAACATCGATTGTTTTGTCATTCTCTTATTAAATACGAATCTTGTGTATGGAGGAGGCTTTATATTGTGGTGTTTAGTTTTTGAGGCATGGTACATTGTTTCCTTAACATTTCATGATCTGTGTCAATCTTATGCAGTTGTTTCTCTGCTTTGCTTACCATGTTATTTAGTGTCTAAAACATGCTTCGTTCTGCAGAGATTGCTATTGCAGCCCATGTAGTATCTAAATTTCATCTACAATAAGGAGAGAAGCAAAGTCTGTATTCTTATCTGATCGAGATATTTCTTTTTACTATTGCAATTTAAATCGTAGAGATCCACCATTTCTTATGTAAAAAAAATTATTGTAAAGCGAATGGAAAACAGGAAAGCATGAAACGCCGACGAGGTGGAGCCATACCTTCTGCATAAGACTACACCACAGACGTTTGGTTTAGCATGCAAGCAGAAGACCCCTCCATGGTCAGACCCAATAGGATCAGCATTTGATTCATTAGGCAACATAGACGTAGTCTAATTACGTCCAGTTACGTGCCATGTCAAGACATACTCAAGAATTGGATGATCTTCATGACCTAATTCTTTTGTTTTTTGTTCTCCACGTAGGATCTTTTTCTCTTGTTCTTCTGCTTGGCTCTTAGTTCTGCCCTTACTCCAATGGCTTGATCAACACAACGACGGTGAGTTTATCAAATGCTGCAAACGTTTCTAGATGAGTACTTTTGTTTCTTCTCTTGGGTATATTATATTTTTATATGATGCTATCTGAAAGGAGTGGCTTCATTTTCTGCAAGTTATTGGTGTTGTAAACTGTATTGTGGCAATATCGTGCTTTTGCTTCTGCATGTAATCTAATCCGAATGAAAATTTGTCCTAGGCGGCGTCGGATTGTTGAGCAAGCTTCTAAAGTACAATTTTCCCGTGTTAAAACCACTCACCAATAATTTCCTTCCGGCGCCCAGCCAAGGCTGCAGCCCTATAGTCGCTGACCTACTTTTATTTCTCAAAATGTTCTCTCTTAATAAATATATTTATTGTTAAAATTTTATTTGCATTATAAACTGTGGCCGCCCTTGTTTAGTTGTTTATCACAGACCCCCACAGTCAAACGAAATCCAAGAATAGATTCACTGAAGTAAGAAGACACGTTTGACCTCATGCCCACAGCTTTACGATTTCTTTCCTTTTATGGAACCCTTTCTGCCTTTTTATTAATCAGGATTCATAGTGAGAGCTGGCCGACACAACTCAACTTGCATCATATGCCTCTCATCCACGGTATGGGTCACTATCAAAATGCAGTACCTATCCTATGTCCCACACACACTTGCCCATATCTAAAAGATGGTTCTTACGTCACTCCTTTTAAACAATACCATCCATATCATTTTCCCCGTACATTTTAATTTACATCAAGTTGTTCCTTAAACTATTCCTTCGTTTCATTTTGTGCAAATTTACCAATTATTTTAGCATTGTACCTAACTTTAAAGAAAAATGATAAACAATTCCCATATGTTTTTATTAAGCGTATAGTTATTAAAGTCGGACCAATACGGTTAGACTTGACAATTCGGATCAGGCGAGTCAATATACAGGTCGTGTTAGTTGTGATCCGTGATCCGATTAAGTCAACCCGAACACGATCTGTTTAATTAATTAAGGTCAAACTGTCTAACACAAACACGACGCGAATATAATCGGATCAACCGACACGACCCGAATAATCCGTTTATCATTTATATTTTAAATATAAATTAATAAATTAATAAAAAAATTATTAAAAAATAATAAAATTTTGTGCTTATGTGTGGGCCGAATCTGGGTTAAAAGATAGTTTAAAAATATTTAGGCTTATGAGCTACTAATAAGAGTTAGGTGAGTCTATATTTAATATTTTTATATATAAATATATAATGTAATCGGTGTTAAGTGTGAGTCAACTCGTTTACAACCCGACACGATCCCACTTATTTTCAGTACTATAACGGGTGTGACTTGTTTATGATCTAAACACGATTTATGGCTGACCCGACATTCGCTTAATTTCGTGTCAAGTCAAGTCAGGATACTAGTTTTTGCCAGGTTTAGATAAGGTTAACCTCCAGGGGAAAAAATTAGTTTTTTTTTTAAATTTCAAGGATTAGATTATTAATGTTTAAATATATGAACTAACTTACTTAAAGAATTAAAGGTCTAGGGGCTTGAAGTGCTAAAAGTTTTCAGCGTAAATCTTTAGTACACAACGCAGAGCAGGCTTCTTTTAGCTTGAGCACAAAGTATGCGATAGACATGAAATCTGCATAAGCCACATGGTAAACGCTCACCGTTATCACTATGAGCTCATGCTCTTCTTCCCTCGTCTTCCTCCTCCCCTCGCCCATTCCTTTTCCTTCAACTTCACCTAGCTTCGACCAGCTAACCCATAGACCTAAGTCTACCTTGGCGTCGCCTCCCCGTTGCCAGTACGGCGGTCATCCTACCTCACCGACGCATCGATCACAAGTCCAGTCGCCCGCTCCGGCCGCAAGGTGTCGGTTCTATCCCCTCCATCCGGTGATCCATCTTGGACTCCGCTTCTCCGGCGTCGTCGCCGACTTCACTACTACTTCTTCCTTCGTCATCGATGGCTTCAACCAGTCCCAGTCCGGGCGATGGGCTTGCACTTCTTTCCTCCAAGCACCGCCCGTTGGTACGTGTTCCCCTTCGACTCCTTCGGGCGGGTACGCTCGGCCTCTTCAACGGAACTGCCGATGAACATCACAGCCAACCGCGTAGTTCGCAGTCGAGGTCTCGACACCTTCCTGAACACGAAGTATCAACTGATACCAGCGTTGCGGACCACATTGGCATCGACGTTGCACACCATGCTTCTCAGCCAGTAAGCGTGGATCTGGGGACGAGCATCAAACAGGGCTAGTGGCGAACGCGGGGTCACCTACAACGCCACTGCGAAAAAACCTTAGCGTGCTCCTCGCCTATGCCTCAAATTCAGTCGTCAACAGGACTTGGGAGCTCTTCTACATTGTCGATCTAAAGAAGGAACTTCCGTCGGCGGCGTCTATCGGGTTCTCCGCCGGCGACGGGGAACGCCGTCGAGTGCGCACAGTATTCTGTCGTGGGATTTCACCTCAAATCTGGAGCTCCAGCAGCAGACGGTGGGCGGTGAAGAAGGGGATAGCGAAAAGCCCCCAATTTTTGGGGCTGCCGCGGCCGCTGCGGCCCGTGCTCTGTGTGAGCTTGCTGTGGATCGCTTACCGTTTTTCACAAGAAGAAGAAGCGGGACAAAGAAGAGGGGCCTGGTATGCGTATGTGGACGATGCATTGGGCGGCGGGGCCGAGGAAGTTCTCGTATCCGGGAATTGGTTAGGGCGACGAAAGAATTTCTCGGAGGAGCGGAAGGCTCGGGCGAAGGAGGATTCGGCGAGGTGTACAGGGGAGTGCTGACCCGCCCCAAGCTCGAGGTCGCCATTAAGAGAGTATCTCAAGGATCAAAGCAGGGGAAAAAGGAGTACCTATCCGAGATCAAGATCATCAGCCGGCTCCGCCACCGCAACCTCGTGCAGCTGATAGGTTACTGCCACGAGGAACGATAACCTGCTGCTGGTCTACGAGTTCATTGGCGAACGGAAGCCTCGACGCGCACCTCTACAGCGAGCGAAGGTTTCTGCCATGGTCGGAGAGGTACAAGATCGTGAAGGGAATCGCGGCGGCGCTACTCTACCTGCACGAGGAGTGGGAGCAGTGCATTGTTCATCGAGATTTGAAGCCTAGTAACGTGATGCTGGATTCGGGGCTCAATGTGAAGCTTGGGGATTTGGTCTCGCGCGGGCTTCTCGATCATGATCAGAACGCGCTGACTACGGTCATGGCTGGGAACCAGGGGATACATGGCGCCAGAGTATGCTACAGACGGTAATAAACTCTACTTAAATAAATCCAAATCTTACTTCAAATTGAGAAGCACAAACCCCAATTCGACAAATAGCTCACTGAAATGTGATCCGTTGTGCTTGTTGCTTCAAATAGGCAAGGCTTGCAAGGAGTCGGATGTGTATAGGCTTTGGGGTGGTAGCACTGGAAATAGCATGCGGGCGGAAAACCCATGGAGTACAGGGAGATGGAGAGGGTGAATCTAGTGGAATATAATGGGTGTGGGAGCTGTATGGAAGAGGAGATTGTGTGGCTGGAGGCAGACGAGAGGCTGCACATGGACTTCGATGAGTCGCTCGTGGAGAGGTTGATGGTTGTGGGGTTGTGGTGTGCTCATCCAAGCACGCGGCATGAGGCCTACGATTCGGCAAGCCATTAATGCTCAGTCAAGTTTGAGTTGACTCCCCTGAGCGTGCCTCCCAGGATGCCCTGTTCCCAAGTATTTGCCACCTTCATATGATGAGACGAAGAACACTGGCTTCAGCTCGATCACTAACTCAGCTTTAGGTGGTCGTTGATCAAGTAATAGTCTAATACTTTCGTAGCGGCTATTCTTCTTCTGGAAGAGAAATTCTTTTGCCAATGTCCATTGCGAGGTTTCCCCTTCATTATTTCTCCAGCAATATTTGTTTAACATTATCACTCCATATTTCTTTACTGTGATCTAAGAGCTAAGCACGGGTGCTCCGCCTGGCAGAAGGTTTCCTTTTCCTTATCCCACTCATGGAGAAGGGAAAAGGAAAGGGACTCCCTTCCTCCTTTCACGATGATTTCATACTTGATGATTTACTTGGCAAGAATCATAATTGAATTTTAGATTCTGTTGTTCCAATGATGAACACTTCACTGTATTCCTAAACCTTAGTTGACTTGCTTATTCGGCATTGTTTCTTTCGTCCTCCATTACTGTCTTCTCTCTGCGAATTGAATTTTCGCCTTCAAGTGGTGATGTGGAGGTGTTTCTTTCTGCCAAAATTTCAGACCAAGAAGTCTCTGCTCATGCTTTGCTCTAGTTGCATGAGCTGTCTTTTTCATGCTGGATTCTTGTTTGCTGACCTTTGATTGCCTCCTTTGTTGGGCGTCCTTATCAGTCTAGTGATTGTGCTTTATGACTCGAAGCGTGTTCATTGTGTGTGCATTTGCTTTGAGATCGAGCAATGGGTTTGCATTGGCAAGCCAAATGTTATGATGGGCATATTGGGCACTACACCTAAACCATGGCCTCCTTTCTTGTATGTGAATATTGTTTAGTAAAAGATTCTCTATTAAGAGTTTTTTCCCTTTAAAAAATTTGGTGTAGTGGCTCTTTGTTAAGAGGGGAAGCTCGCTGCTCGCCTCCTCATGATTTCATTCTGAATTTCTGTCAATTTTTGCGTTTCTCTTCTCAATAACTGCAAGTACACATCGCCAGCGGTGCACATCATTGTTTGTGTTTATTTGTACATGATTCTGATAATGTTATCTGTAGCAATAAGCCAAATAACATGTTGACAAAGTTGACCAACAAATGAATAAGACGACCAAACGAAGCTTCCTTACGATACTGGTCAAATCCTTCCAATCCCAAGATGCAGTGTAATTGGTTGACCATCAGGCCAGCTTCATTTAATTTTAGGCGAAGTAAAATTATTACCCGTGATGGGAAACTAATTATAATATGAATTATAAATTTAATATAAATGTTATGTTCTCGTGTTTGATGTTCTTATATGTAGTTGAAAATCAAAAGAAAGTATATTGGATTGGGTACACTACTAGAGGTGGCCAACGGGCTGGAGCAATCCCTGGCGAGTCGTGCTAGGTGTCACGCTCTGATCGGATTGGCCTAAAATCAGCTCTTAATCGTTGTCTTAGGGCGTTCGGCGGAACACTGGATGCGTGAACTCCCAAGGGTTTCCGTCCAAATTCAATCCCCAAATAAGAAAGACCGGAAAACCCTAAATCACCGATTACCGCTGATTTTGACCATAGTCAAAATTACTCTCCTGCTGACGTCAGCGTGACGTCAGCCCTCCAAATCGAAATCGCCGCGCCGAATTTCGTCTATTGACGTCTTGCTCGCGTCAACTCGTGAAATCGAAATTGTGTTTCGATTTCTAGCGTTGACCGCTCTCAATCATTGACTCCTCTGCTTCGCCTCGAACCGAACGCCCGACGCATTCGTCTTCTTTGTTCAAAAGCACGCCGCTTTCGTTCTTTCCGGCGTCTTCTTCCTCTAGAGCGCCGCTTGCGCTCGTTCGCCGGAGAAGAGCGCCGACAGGGAAAGGCGTCACCTTCCACACGTCGGTCACAGCCGAGAGCTTGACAGCCGCCTGCTGTCGGAACTCTACCGCTGACCACCCAAGATCTCAAAAACTAGGGGAAGGGGAAAGGTAGAAGAAAAGATCCAATTTTATTCCTCAGGTGAGCTACAAACTCCTCTATCATCGACTACCACTGTCGCCGATGCCCTCTTCCCCTCCCTCGCCGGTCGTCCCACTGGACGCTAGTTACAATCGCTCACACGAACTCTCTCTCTCTCTCTCTCTCTCTCGTCGGCGCACTTGCCGGAACTTCGCCCTCTGGCGGCATCAGAGCTGCTGCTCTGGAAGGGGCGACGGCGCCCTCGCCGTCGCCGGTGGAGTCGCTCCCCAGCGCTCTCTGCGGACCTCTGTCCGATCTCCCTTTCCTCGCTGATCCCGTCGGCTTTTAAAGGAGTTAGCCGCTGCCTTCAAGTCTCCGCAACGACCGCGTCTGCACCCGTCGTCATCACGTGGACCACAACGCCCGCAGATCTCGCCTCCGCGAGCTCCGCTTCTGCCGTCCTTTCCAAACGAAACCGCATCCCGCTTCGTTCCCGCACGCCTGCACGTCGCCACACTCCGATTCCTCCGCAGCCTCCGAAGATGAGGTCGCTGCCTGCTGCGTCCGCGTCATCCGCTCCGCTCGGGAACAAAGCTATCTCCGCGTTCAAGCTCTCCCGTCCCGATTCTGCCGCTGATTAAGGCACGTCCGCTTCCAATGGTGTAGCTGCGGGCCGGGAAGGAGTCGCCTGCATCTGGACCTCGTGGAGAGCTCGCGTTCGCACGGCCGTGCGCCGAATGCAGGTCAGCATCCCGCTTTGTGATGTTTTTCCTTGCACGGGCTAGATCTTGGGCTTCAACGTTGCATCCTCCATGTGGGCTTGGGCTTGTCCTTGGCCCAGTGGGCTCCGGGCTGAACCGGCCGGACCCGGGCCTGACACTAGGTGTTAGGCCCGGGTTCACCCGGTTCAGCTTAGAGCCGAGCAGGCCTAACCCAGTGGGCCGGATGGTGGCCTAGACTCAAGTTTAGTCCCACATTGGAAGTGGGAGGGACCATTATATGACATATAAGGCTTAGTGGGCTTACTATTGTTAACTTGAGCTTAAGCATTTTAATATATTGGGCCACATTGCAAATCGGCTCACCAAGTTAATGAATAGTTTGCTTACTAAGCAGGATTTGGGGAGAAAAATTAGCCGGAAACCCTAGGAAGTCTGCGCTCCGGTGTTCCGCCTGACAACCCTAAGGCAACGGATAAATGCCGGTCCGGGGTTGATCCGACCGGGGCCTGACAAAGGTATCAGAGCTAAAAGATTCAGCCATGATGGTGAATCAGAAAGATCCGAGAGGCAACACCATCACCACCGGCGACAAGGAGTGTCGTCCTTCCAGGGCAGGGGCCCTGATGCCAACACCAGGGGGCGTTGATGCCAACGTTTGAGAGCATTGATGACGGCGCCAGGGGCGTCGATGCCGATGTCAGGGGACATCGAGGGAGAGCTCTGTAAGAGCTGAGTGGTTGTAACCAACGACAAGATTGTTGTGGGCCCATGACCCACAGGTCCAAGATTTATCCTTGACAGAGTTTGACGATGGAGGTTGCTGTAAGCATGATGATGCAGTGCGTTAGACCATGAACTCAATGGCCACAGGTTGAGCGGAGCATCTGGGGAGATGCGCTACGGACGTGACCCTGTTTGCATTCAGTTCGGCGGGAGCACTATGGCGAGACGACTGGGACACAGGAGGTCAGGCAGAGCACCAGGGGGTGAATATGCGACTTAGTTGTGTCAAGCCAAGGGGGCGCCAATTCCATGCAGCATGTTGCAGCAAAAATCATCATCAGACTGAAGACAAGAGATGGAGGACATCAACATTGGAGAGCCAGTGTTCAGCGCGCATCGAACATTGAGGACGATGTTCAAATCAGGTGGGGGAGAATTGTTAGGCCCGGGTTCACCCGGTTCAGCTTAGAGCCGAGCAGGCCTAACCTAGTGGGCCGGATGGTGGCCTAGACTCAAGTTTAGTCCCACATTGGAAGTGGGAGGGACCATTATATGACATATAAGGCTTAGTGGGCTTACTATTGTTAACTTGGGCTTAAGCATTTTAATATATTGGGCCACGTTGCAAATAGGCTCACCAAGTTAATGAATAGTTTGCTTACTAAGCAGAATTTGGGGAGAAAAATTAGCCGGAAACCCTAGGAAGTCTGCGCTCCGGTGTTCCGCCGGACAACCCTAAGGCAACGGATAAACGCCGGTCCGGGGTTGATCCGACTGGGGCCTGACACTAGGTGTCACGCCCCGGTCGGATCGGCCTAGAATTAGCGCTTATCCGCTTCCTAGAGCCGTCCGGCGGAATACCAGAACGTAACTCTCCCTAGGGTTTCCGGCCCCAAAATTAGAAACCCTAATCTCCCCGGATAATTTTTCTCCCCAAAATACAATTCGCACGGAGAAAACCCTAACCCTAATTTAGAAATCCGAAATCAATCCCTAAATCAAAATTACCTCCGGTCAAAATCAATTTTGACCGCTAAATCGCCGAATTTGCCTTCGCTTACGTCAGCCGCTCGTCTGCTGACGTCACCTTCCGATTTCGTTCGCCGCTCGCGAATTCGAAATCGCGCCGCCAATTTTGACTTCCGCCTCGCTGACGTCTGCTTGCGTCAGCCGATTTCGTTTTCGAACGAAATCAAATTCGTTTGCCGAATTTCAATTTCGCGTTGTTGACCACCGTCGATGTTGACTTTTGCCTCGTTTCGAACGCCGCCGCGTTCGAAAGTTACTGTTCGTCTTCTTCGTTCGTCCGAAGCCGAGCGCCGCCTGCGCTCGTGACTCGCCGTCCGCCGTCGACGACTGCCACTGCCGGAAATCTCCGCCGAAGACGCTGAGTAGCGCCACCAACTCAGAAACAGGGGAGGTAAGGAAAGAAAGCTTTTATTTCTTTACTCGAAGATACAGCTTTCGCTTGCCGGCGACCCACACCGGTGCCCTCGTTCCCTCCCTCACCGGCGAACCAATCGCCAGTTACAGTCTCTCTCAAAGCTTCCTCGCTCTCGTTCGTGAAGATCCGACTCTCGCGGAGAGGACGCCGCCAGCGTCCGTTTCCTTCGCTTTGCCAGCCGCCTCCGCTTTTGTCGCCGACGACGAGGTCGTCGCTTGCCTCGGCTCCGAGCGGTGCGGAGAAGACGTGGCTGCTGCTGCGTCCGTGAAGATATGAGAGGAGAGCGCGTCTGCTTCCTCTGTTGTGGCCCGTGAGCTCCGCGCGGACGGGTTTAAACGAGGAAGGTCTCCGTGGAGTGGGCCGCTGTCCACTTCATATGTCCGATGGATGTGGGCTTGGGCCGGACCGGGTAGACCGGGCCCTGACAATACTCTCCCGCCCAATTTGGACATCGCCCTCGATGTCTCTAGTGGGTGGATCCTGCAGAACCATCGCTCCGATCCTCAAAGCACCAACCCGACATTGCTGCGCTCCCGTGGCAGCGTGTGGAACTACCTGTAGTGATCCAATCCGCGGTTGTTCAGTTTCTTCAACCTGCTCGGCTGGATCCTGTACCGCTATCGCCATAAGCTTTTGTTTGCTGGGACAATCCTTTACCCAGTGAGGACCGCCGCACCAAAAGCAACCCTGTGGCTTTTGCTCCCGTTGTCCCGCTGAACCCTTGTTCTGCCGGTAGAATGGTCTACCTCTCTCTGGAACTCTAGCTCCCGGCGGTGTGCGTGGGGAGCCGCGCTTTGGTGGTGTCTTGGATTTCTTTGGTGGTGCTGGTTTGAAATTTCTGTTATCCACCAGAGACTCAGCCACCGCCGCAGCTGCCCTCCAGTCAACTGGCTCGCGACGTCGGACCTCCGTTTCTGCCCATGGCTGAAGGCCCCGGAGGAAGAAGTATCGCCTATCGTCCTCCGCCATACCCGGAAGCTCCAGCATCAACGTAGAGAAAGCCCTGACGTACTCCTGGATCGAGCCTGTATGCCTCAGCCGATCCAGTTTGCCACGCGCCTGATCCGCCGAGTTTCCGGGAAGAAACTGCCGCCGCAGTTCCTCACGGAAAGTCTCCCAAGTCCAACTAGTAGTCCCTGAGGTAGAGCCGACTTTGGTTCGCCACCAAAGTTTCGCGTCGCCTGTAAGATAGGCGATGCACACCTGCACCCGATCTCCTGCAGAAATATGGTTAGCTGAAAATAGTTGCTCCATATCCCAGATAAAGTTTTCGACCTCTCGAGACGATCGAGCCCCCCCGAACGTCGCTGGGTCTGGCACGCGCATCCTCGGTTTGGGAGCCTCCTGCTCCACCGGTGTTGGATCAGACCCTCCATGGGAGCCAACTCCTCCTCCTCCTCGCTGGGTCTGGCACGCGCATCCTCGGTTTGGGAGCCTCCTTCAGCGTGCATGTCTTCCTTCATGCGAGCCATCTCTCCTGGTAGATGGATCAGACCCTCCATGGTCTGTTGCATGACCTCAATCTGCAACCTCTGCTGCTCGATCTGCAACCTCTGTTGCTCGATCAGCAATTCCTGATCCTCCACAGTCTTTTGGAGGTTTTTCCACCTGTGGAATCATCCCATTGCCTCCACCACTGGCCAAACCGAGCATCTGCTCGATCTGAGGAATGCGATCACCCTGGTTCACCATCTCCTCAGGATCAGCCGTCTCCTTGGCCTTTCCTTTATCCTGCCTGGGTCGGGCGTCCTCTGACGCTCCCCTAGCAGTATGGGTGATTTTCTGGAACTTCAGACCTTTCCTCACCTTCGAGGGTGAGACTGAAGGTGCCGTGTTTGCTGGAACACGTTAGCCTGCTCTGATACCTGTTGTCACGCCCCGGTCGGATCGGCCTAGAATTAGCGCTTATCCGCTTCCTAGAGCCGTCCGGCGGAATACCAGAACGTAACTCTCCCTAGGGTTTCCGGCCCCAAAATTAGAAACCCTAATCTCCCCGGATAATTTTTCTCCCCAAAATACAATTCGCACGGAGAAAACCCTAACCTTAATTTAGAAATCCGAAATCAATCCCTAAATCAAAATTACCTCCGGTCAAAATCAATTTTGACCGCTAAATCGCCGAATTTGCCTTCGCTTACGTCAGCCGCTCGTCTGCTGACGTCACCTTCCGATTTCGTTCGCCGCTCGCGAATTTGAAATCGCGCCGCCAATTTTGACTTCCGCATCGCTGACGTCTGCTTGCGTCAGCCGATTTCGTTTTCGAACGAAATCAAATTCGTTCGCCGAATTTCAATTTCGCGTCGTTGACCACCGTCAATGTTGACTTTTGCCTCGTTTCGAACGCCGCCGCGTTCGAAAGTTACTGTTCGTCTTCTTCGTTCGTCCGAAGCCGAGAGCCGCCTGCGCTCGCGACTCGCCGTCCGCCGCTGACGACTGCCGCTGCCGGAAATCTCCGCCGAAGACGCTGAGTAGCGCCACCAACTCAGAAACAGGAGAGGTAAGGAAAGAAAGCTTTTATTTCTTTACTCGAAGATACAGCTTTCGCTTGCCGGCGACCCACACCGGTGCCCTCGTTCCCTCCCTCACCGGCGAACCAATCGCTAGTTACAGTCTCTCTCAAAGCTTCCTCGCTCTCGTTCGTGAAGATCCGACTCTCGCGGAGAGGACGCCGCCAGCGTCCGTTTCCTTCGCTTTGCCAGCCGCCTCCGCTTTTGTCGCCGACGACGAGGTCGTCGCTTGCCTCGGCTCCGAGCGGTGCGGAGAAGACGTGGCTGCTGCTGCGTCCGTGAAGATATGAGAGGAGAGCGCGTCTGCTTCCTCCGTTGTCGCCCGCGAGCTCCGCGCGGACGGGTTTAAACGAGGAAGGTCTCCGTGGAGTGGGCCGCTGCCCACTTCGTATGTCCGATGGATGTGGGCTTGGGCCGGACCGGGTAGACCGGGCCCTGACAGGCCCTGGGCTCCCCGGTTCAGCCCAGGGGGTGGGCCAGGCCTGGACCCAGGCCCAAATGCACGCGGCTGAAAACGAAACGAAATTCGATTTCGAATTTCGAAGCGAAGTCGACTTCGGAAGCGGACTTCGGTCGAAAGGTGCGGTGAACGCGGACAATGGCGAGTTTCGGACGCGCAGGAGTCGGACGGCGGACGCCCGAAATAGATGAGGCGAACTTATCGGACGCGGCTGCTAGCTTGAGACGCGAGCGACGACTTCAACGCGGTCGGCGGCACGAGCAAATCGGCTGGGCGACGGAGCTAGCGGAGAAGCGGAAATCTCGGACGCGAGCTTCGGACGACGCAGCGAGAAGAGCCCGTGAAGGCGGCTTCGTCCGCAGCGAGATACTCGGACGCGCGGCGGCTTGGAACGGAAGAAGCGGCCTCTGCATCGACTCTATAAAGCTCGAGGCGGATCGAGCGAAAAAGGACTCGAGAGGGACGATCGGCGAGCGGTTCCGACCAGCGAACAGAGAAGAGCGAACCTCGATAAACTGTAGTCGACGGTGAGTTCAGCCGTCGACGAGAGAGGAAGAGACGAGAGAAGGAGAGACGAGAGGTGGAGGGGTTTGGTACTCGTTTATTGCAGAGAATAAAGAGGAAGTTTTCCCCTTACGAGTTGTCTTCTCCGGCGGCGGTATCTCCTCTGCTTCCTCTATTTCCGGTAACGCAGTGGTGACGTGTCTCGGCGGCAGGTGGCTGCCGAACGGTGATCAGCGGGTAGGCGAGGACACAACGCAGACGTCATCCTCTTTCCCGGTAAGCTCGGACTCCGACGAGCGAAAGGCGAACGACGCAGCAGCATCGGCGTTCGCGAGGAAGAAGACGACGCAGGCGGCTGACGCAAGCAGACGTCAGCGAGGCGAAGTCAAAATCGGCGGCGCAAAATCGAATTCGCGATTTCGGCACGCTGACGCAAGCAGACGTCAGCCAGGAAACGAGTTCGCAGCGAAGGAATTAATCATCGGCTGACGTCAGCGTGATGTCAGCACGAACGATTCGGCGGCCGAGTTGGAACAGTGAACTCCGATTAAATTGATGTTAATTTTGACTTTCAGTCAAAATTAGAAAAGAGGTATTTTGATTTTCCGGATTTCTCGAATTAGGGTTAGGATTTCCAATCCTTTTTGTGAGAATTGTAATTTGGGGATTAAAGTTGAGCGGGGAACTAGGGTTTTGAATTTGGGGACGAAATTCGGTCCGAAAACCCTAGCGCAGTTGCGTTCCGGTGTTCCGCCGGACGGCTCTAAGACAACAGATAAGCGGTTTTTTTTAGACCGTTTCCGACCGGGGCGTGACAACAGGTATCAGAGCTTAAAGTGATCCAACAGCATGGTGAATCAAGGAGATCGTATTGCCCGGATCGAGCAGGTGCTCGGTTTGACGGGAAACAGCAGAGATGCGGTGGTTCCTCATGTGGAGGAACTCCATCGCACGATTGAAGAGCAAAGGTTGCATATTCTTGCCCTGCAACAGACTTTGGCTGGGATGGCTGAAGCCCAGCAAAACCTTGAGGGGATGGCGGCGCTACAGCAGCAGGTGGCCACCCTGACAGCACAGACCCAGCAGGTGACTGCGTTGCAAGGTCAGGTAGCATCCTTGACAACACAGTTGACCAACTCCACGACAGTACAACAGCAGATATTGGCTGATCTGGCGGTGACACGCATGGCATTGGCACAGGCACAAGGGGGTGCCTCTACATCAGCCAGGACGGAGTATGGGGCTCCCAACGACAACGGGAAGGTTCGCACCCCAGAACCTGCAATGTTCAAGGGAGCCAGATCTGCAAAAGTGTTGGGTAATTTTCTATGGGACATGCAACAATATTTTGAGGCTAACCATGTCACAGATCAGGAGAAAGTGAGAGTGTGCACGGCATATCTCTCAGATGATGCAAAACTCTGGTGGAGAACCAAAGTTGATTCTACATCAGAGGCGGCTAGTTGGACTTGGGAGGTATTCCGAGAGGAACTGCGGCAGCAGTTCCTTCCCGGAAACTCGGTGGACCAGGCACGAGAGGCGGTGGATCGGTTAAAGCATACAGGGACGATCCAGGAGTATGTCTGGGCGTTCTCCGCGCTGATGTTGGAGCTACCTGAGATGGCAGAGGGAGATAGGAGGTACTTCTTCCTCCGGAATCTCCAACCCTGGGCGGCAACGGAGGTTCGACGACATGCGCCGCAGGATTGGAGGACGGCTGCAGCTATAGCCGAGTCCTTGGTGGACCAGAGGACTTCAGGGACGACCTTCCAGAGAGCACAAAGGTCGCCCCCGAAGCGACCATCTCCACCGAGACCTAGAGCACCAGAGAGGGAGAGACTCTCTCCTCGACGAAACGGAGGACAACCAGCGTGGCAGGAGCATGCTCGACCTGCAGAGAGGGGGCAAGGTCAATTGAGACCGATTGCCTGCTTTTTGTGCAAGGGACCGCATCGGATACGCGACTGTCCGGATCGACAAAGGCTGAACGCGATTGCAGCGATTGTGCATCGAGAGCTAGCTGAGAAGCCGGTGGTGGTTGATGACGAACCAGTAGAGGCTCAGATAGGAGGTATGTACATTGCCTCAGTGGTCGCAGGAGGATCATCACCGACCCCCGCAGAAGCAGAGCCGAAAGACGCAGTCGACAAGGGCAACGTCGAGCAGAAGACGAACTCCGGAGATGCGAACCTCCCTCAGGAGAAGAAAACGTGGAGGCAAGTAGTGGAGGAAAAGGCTCCACCGAAGTCCTCGAATTCTTCGGATACAGAAAGGGATGATAGGCCTCAGCAGATCCAGGGGAGGTATTGGCCCTCGTTAGACAATCCTGTAGAGTATGAACAAAGGTTTCAACGCTATGAGGCTGCCCGCCAACAAGCAAAGAGAGAATGGCAAGGGGGGGCCTGAGCGCCCGTGCTGGACATCGAGGGCGATGTCCAAATTGGTCCGGGGAGAATTGTCAGGCCCTGGGCTCCCCGGTTCAGCCCAGGGGGTGGGCCAGGCCAGGACCCAGGCCCAAAAGCACGCGGCTGAAAACGAAACGGAATTCGATTTCGAATTTCGAAGCGAAGTCGACTTCGGAAGCGGACTTCGGTCGAAAGGTGCGGTGAACGCGGACAATGGCGAGTTTCGGACGCGCAGGAGTCAGACGGCGGACGCCCGAAATAGATGAGGCGAACTTCTCGGACGCGGCTGCTCGCTTGGGACGCGAGTGACGACTTCAACGCGGTCGGCGGCGCGAGCAAATCGGCTGGGCGACGGAGCTAGCGGAGAAGCGGAAATCTCGGACGCGAGCTTCGGACGACGCAGCGAGAAGAGCCCGTGAAGGCGGCTTCGTCCGCAGCGAGATACTCGGACGCGCGGCGGCTTGGAACGGAAGAAGCGGCCTCTGCATCGACTCTATAAAGCTCGAGGCGGATCGAGCGAAAAAGGACTCGAGAGGGACGATCGGCGAGCGGTTCCGACCAGCGAACAGAGAAGAGCGAACCTCGATAAACTGTAGTCGACGGTGAGTTCAGCCGTCGACGAGAGAGGAAGAGACGAGAGAAGGAGAGACGAGAGGTGGAGGGGTTTTGTACTCGTTTATTGCAGAGAATAAAGAGGAAGTTTTCCCCTTACGAGTTGTCTTCTCCGGCGGCGGTATCTCCTCTGCTTCCTCTGTTTCCGGTAATGCAGTGGTGACATGTCTCGGCGGCAGGTGGCTGCCGGACGGTGATCAGCGGGTAGGCGAGGACGCGACGCAGACGTCGTCCTCTTTCCCGGTAAGCTCGGACTCCGACGAGCGAAAGGCGAACGACGCAGCAGCATCGGCGTTCGTGAGGAAGAAGACGACGCAGGCGGCTGACGCAAGCAGACGTCAGCGAGGCGAAGTCAAAATCGGCGGCGCAAAATCGAATTCGCGATTTCGGCACGCTGACGCAAGCAGACGTCAGCCAGGAAACGAGTTCGCAGCGAAGGAATTAATCATCGGCTGACGTCAACGTGATGTCAGCACGAACGATTCGGCGGCCGAGTTGGAACAGTGAACTCCGATTAAATTGATGTTAATTTTGACTTTCAGTCAAAATTAGAAAAGAGGTATTTTGATTTTCCGGATTTCTCGAATTAGGGTTAGGATTTCCAATCCTTTTTGTGAGAATTGTAATTTGGGGATTAAAGTTGAGCGGGGAACTAGGGTTTTGAATTTGGGGACGAAATTCGGTCCGAAAACCCTAGCGCAGTTGCGTTCCGGTGTTCCGCCGGATGGCTCTGAGACAACAGATAAGCGTTGTTTTTAGACCGTTCCGACCGGGGCGTGACACTAGGTGTCACGCCCCGGTCGGATCGGCCTAGGATTGGCGCTTATCCGCTTCCTAGAGCCGTCCGGCGGAATACCAGAACGTAACTCTCCCTACGGTTTCCGGCCCCAAAATTAGAAACCCTAGTCTCCCCGAAGAATTTTTATCCCCAAAATACAATTCGCACGGAGAAACCCTAACCCTAATTTAGAAATCGAACCGAAAGTCAAAATCGTCAAAGTCAAAATAGGATTACTGTGCAAAATCGGAATTTGCCGAATTAATTCCGTCTGGATGACGTCACGCTGACGTCAATTCGATTTCGATTTTCCGCTCCGCTCCGCGCTGACCGTTGACCTCGCCTCGTTTCGAACGCCGCCGCGTTCGAAAGTTACTGTTCGTCTTCTTCGTTCGTCCGAAGCCGCTGCGTCGTCTGCCGCCGAGCGCCGTTCGCAGCCACCTACGTTGCCGGAGAAGAATGAAGCCGACAAGGGGAGACGCCGCCTGCGTCTCAGCCTCGCCGCCGACCTGAGACAGCCGCCTGCTGCCGGAATCGAGAAGACGTTGCTGCGGAGAGATCGGAACAGAGGAAAAAACAGGGGAAGTTCACCGTTGAAGAAGAAAGCTTAGATTAACCTTCAAAAGCTACAAAACTCCTCCACTATAGTCGCCGACCCCCTGGTCGTCGACGGCCCTCGTCCCTCCCTCGCCGGCGATCCCTATCGCCGGTTACAGTTCTCTCAAACTCTCGTTCCCTTGGTGGCCGATCACAGAAGGAGAAGCCCCCTTCGCCGAAGAACCTCTTCAGCTTTTATAAGGGAAGCGCCGCCACTCCCTTCCGCGCGACCCGTTCGCGCTGCTATATCCAGCTGCCTCCGCTTCCGTCGTCGACGACGAGGTTGTCGCTCGCGTCTGCGACCGAAGCGCACTCGCCTCCGAGTCTTCCTCTAACGTCGCCACATCGTCCGCAATACTCGGTGTCGTCCGCGCCCACACGCTCCGCCGCCTTCCCACGTCGTTCGCCGACGAACGCGTCTGTGTCCGTTTCTTGCGGAGGTGACGCTGTCTTCGTTCGGCACAGATCCGTCGCACGCGAGCTCCGCGCGAGCGTTTGAAGGGAAAGTCGTGGGTTGGGCTGCTGCTCCTTGGCTAGACCTGGGCTTGGGCCGAACCGGCCTAACCCAGGCCTGACACTAGGCATGGCTTGTTTCTAATTGTGTCGTGCCAGGCTCGGCACGTGGTACGTTTGAGTCGTGGTGGACATAACCCGACTTAACCAAGGCTTGGCCCGTCCAAGGCACGCAGGCTGTGCCCGGCACGATGGGCCATTCTAAGCCCGATTATAAAATTATTTCACCAAGATTCAAACCCTTACCCTCTTAATACTAATATTATTAAACTAACCAAAAATCTTTAATCCAACATCATTTATATATTAAAAATAATATTATAAATATAAAAGCTTTTTAATATATATATATATATATATAATTTAAATATATATATATAAAATAAAAAAAATTAATAAATTAAAATTTATTAAAAATTTAGTTAAATATTAAAATAATAATAATAGGGATAAAGTGGAACGTGCTCGGGCTGGCCCGCATGCCGTGCTCGGCCGCTCACAGCCCGGCCATTGGTGACCTCTAAGTGCTACAAACAGGGATTACATTTCTTTTGGTGATTACATAGAATATAAGTATGTGTGAATGAGTAAATGAACATGGATGCTCATTGTTACGCCCAGCCGATCTCGGGCCGGGCTGCACATCAGTTGGGCTGGGCGAAGGCCCAAGGCCTGGTCATTCTCCCCTTGAGCAGCCCATTGGAGGCGGATCCGGGCGGTGGACGCGCGACCGGATCCAGCCCGTCGGCTGTGAGACGCACGCGCGGAGGCATGCAGACGGTGGCTTCCCGAGGCTGGTGGCGACGCAGACGATGCAGAGTAGGTGACAGGCGCCTGTTGCAGGGTTCCCAGGCGTTGGTGTAGAGGCGTCCGTAGGCGGCAGTGCAGAGAAAAGAAAAGGGGAAGCAGCGGCGTGAGGCGCAGGCTTCCCAGGCATGCGATCTTTCCTCCAGGCGAGAGAGCTTCGGCGGTGACTCCACGCGCGATCTCTTCCTGGCGAGCTCCCACGAGGGTTGAGCCACGAGCAGAGCTTCCTCTTCCCCTCAGACGCAGACCTGCGGGCCGACCGGCGAGGATCCCAGCAACGACGAGGTCAGGCGAGAGGGTGGGCGTTGTGTGTATAGAGAGCGTGTACAGGAAGGGAGAGGGGTTTTAAGGCTACTGTAATTGAAGATAAATAACAGGTAAGCTTTCCCCTCTGATTCCGGTGTCGTTCGTGCGTTTTCTGGCGTATTTTTCGGCGACAGCGAGTCGTCTTCTCCGGCGGATCTTTCCCACCTCCGAGCGACTGTTTCCGGCAACAGAGGCGGCGCAGACGAGGAAGGCTGAGGGCGGAAGGGTGCGGCCACCCTTCCATTGCCGCAGGCCCCCTTCCCGGCTCCGGCGACGCTCGTGGCGGCCGAGCAGGGGCGGCGCGTCCGGCGTGCGAGACGCGATCGAGCGGGCGAACAACGAAGCGGCATTCGCTTCGAGGCGCTCGGTCAAAAGGTCAATGAATTCGGCAAAATTTGAAAAGCGGGCGCTGGTTTCGGTGACATGGACGCGTTGATCGGCTTAACCGGGTGATTTGGCTAACTAAGCTTGCTTTAGCTTAATTCGGGCCTGACAGTTGGACGGACGGAGGTGCGGATTCAGGGTGGCGAGATTGGCAGCAGCGAGTGCTCCCTGACGGTCTCTGCGACTCCAAGAGAGGGACGAGATGAGTTCCCTGGCAGACCGGGTGGCTCAATTGGAGGAGTTGATCGGCGTCTCCGGCGAGTCGGAGACCGTGCTGGTTCCTCAGGTGGAGGACCTACAGTTGTGGGCGGAGGAGCAGCGGCTCCAGATCCTCACCTTGCAGGAGGCAGTGGCAAGCATGGCGACGCTCGCTGACCAGGTGGCTAGATTCTCAGCACTGCTGCAGCAGGCGCAGCCAGCACAACAATAGATGCAGGCGGAGATTGTGGTCCTACGCATGGCGCTTGCGCAGACCCAAGGAGGGAGTCCCACTTCGGTGACGGCTACTGGGCAGTCGGCCCCTAAGCCGAAGCTGCGCATTCCCAAGCCAACTACATTTGGAGGAGTCCAATCGGCGAGGGAGCTGGAGAACTTCATATGGGATATGGAGTCGTTCTTCACCTCCAGCCGCATCTCAGACGACGAGCGCATGCAGGTGTGCACCGCCTACTTGACGGCCGACGCGAAGCTGTGGTGGCGGACCACAGCTGGATCGACGTCGGGAGCAGCGGCGTGGACCTGGGACGTGTTCCTAGAGGAGCTGCGGTGGCAGTTCCTTCTGGGGAACTCGGTGGACCAAGCGAGAGACGCGGTGGACAAGCTCCGGCACACCGGTACCATCTAGGAATACGTGTGGGCGTACTTGGCACTGATGCTAGAGATCTCGGATATGTCGGAGGCGCACTAACGACACATGTTCCTCCGGCATCTGTAGCCGTGCGCCAAGGCGGTGGTGCGGCGACACTCTCCGCGAGACTGGTGAGAGGCAGCAGCGGTGGCCGAGGGACTGGTGGACGCGAGGGCATCGAGGCCGACTTCAATAAGGGCTTCGACATCGCCCTCGCAGGGCGGCTCTCTAACGAAGGCGAGAGCACCTCCTCGGGCGCGACACCTGATAGGGCCCGAACGGCTGCTACCGCAAGTGCACGGTCTATCGCGTAATGCAATAAGTATCGATCCCACGAAGACTAGGGGTCAAGTACTAACTGATCAGTTGACTAGTACCTAAGTTAATGATTAATGGGAGAAAGGCTAAAATTCTAGTGCAAGTAATCAAACCAAAGCAAATGAAATCAAACAGAGTAGAGAGCAAAACAATCGAGGTTTTAAGTCTATGAGAGAGAATCGGGGTATTGGGTTTTACCACACTGAAGCATGAAGAGATATTAGGGCTTGTTATTCTAACTATGGTTTTACCTATGTTCTCAAGATAATCCTCCCTAGGGTACAAACTCGCTCCCTCTCAGGACACGATCTGGTATCCGACATAACCCAAGTCTCCTACTCTCGTGGCTTATCGGGTTAAGCGGATCCAATGGGTTCTGTGAAGGATTAGGGTTCTTCGAGTGATTTCGAGTGCTCTCGCAAAACGAAATCACTAGTCCAGTCTAAGGGATTCCGATGATTGTGGTTCACCTCTTAGTTCATCCCATAACATCTAAAGCATGCATACATATGGCTAGCACATAAACATAAATGAAAACATCCTAGACATGAATAAGAACAAAGATAAGTAAAGAAATATATATATCAAGTTATAACATTCAACATTCATACAGTGGGCTATGCCCAAACCCCGAAAAGAGAGTTTACACTATAAGATTCATCATCGAATACATCAAATCTCTCATAAAGATGAAATCAAACCCAAGGGAGGGGTATATCCTTGATGGAAGAAGGCCGAGCACGAAGATCCACGTCGGAACGAAGGAAGAATCGCGCCGGAACAGTGTTGTCGCCTAGAAAATCGCCCCAAACCCTAGATTGTCGCCGTTTCGCTTCATTCTCTTCAATCGCTTGATCAAATCCAATGATTTCCAGTCCCAAAATGTGCGTATGTGAGTTAGGAAGGTCTCCACAAAATTTCACTAAATTTTGCTTTCAGAATAGAAAGTTATGGGCGAAAAAAAGGGCACCTGTCGTGCAGGACACGGGACGATGCACTGCCTTGCATCGATGCACGACCATGCCCGTGTACAGCTCGGTGGCTATAAAACTTACTCTTCACGGCCGTGCATGGATGCACACTCATGCCTGTGTACGGCTCGGTGAAGCCTGGAATGGCCAGCTCATGCACGGCCGTGCATGGATATACACCCATGGCCGTGAAGAGCGTAAAGGACTCCAATTGGGCTGAAATTTCACGTGTAATTTTGTCTCATCATGAGGAATTGTCTCATATCTTTAGATCTTCTAAATTCCCCCAATTTTGAGGTAAAATACCTGCATTTCAATAAAACAGAGAAAAAGTGAAGGTTCTGAAGAATATGAAGCATTTAAGTGCATAAATGAGATAAATCATGCAATTTAGTCCAAAGTAATAATAAAATTAAGCCACGATATATCATATATTTGCATGTCATCAACACCCTCTACGGCAGGGCGGAGGCCAGCCGACGCATCCATAGCCACGACAGGAGCCTCCCCGACCAGCGGAGAGGGCACCGAAGCGGCGAGCGCCACTGGCCTGCTTCCTGTGCCAGGGGCCACACCGGATGTGGGAGTGCCCGACTTGAGGGCAGATCTCGGCAATGGCGGTTCAGGAGACGGTTGGCGACACCAGCGACACCCAGCCGACTATCGGAGCGATGAGGATCGACGGTATAGAGCTGTCGAGCCCAGCTACCGGCGCATGAGAGGCGCATCGGGCGGAGGATCCCGCGCGGGCGCAGGCGAGTTCCTCCACCTCCCGAGTGCGATCACCCACTATCGGAGGGCAGCCAGTGATGACGGCGCGCAGGGCAGAGGCGATGCTAAGAGAGGCAGAGGCCCGGATCAACAGCTATAGAGGCGCCGGGCGTGGCGGATGGTGGATGACGAGGACGACGTCCAGCTCGGCCGAGGGACGAGTGTTACGCCCAGCCGAT
This sequence comes from Costus lasius, assembly GCA_027563935.2. NCBI lineage: Eukaryota > Viridiplantae > Streptophyta > Magnoliopsida > Zingiberales > Costaceae > Costus > Costus lasius. The sequence goes on from CM050454.1 coordinate 98,756,364, forward strand.
CTCGGGGTGGGCTGCACATCAGGCACATAGGCATGCAGACAGTGGCTTCCCGAGGCTGGCGGCGACGCAGATGGCGCAGAGCAGTGGCAGGTGCTCGTTGCAGGGTTCCGAGGCGTTGGTGCAAAGGCGTCCATAGGCGGCAGCGCGGAGAAAAGGGGAAGCGACAGCGTGAGGCGCAGGCTTTCCAGGCACGCGATCTTTCCTCCAGGCGAGAGAGCTTCGGCGGCGACTCCACGCGCGATCTTTTCCAGGCGAGCTCCCACGAGGGTTGAGCCATGAGCAGAGCTTCCTCTTCCCCTCAGACGCAGACCTGCAGGCTGACCGGCTAGGATCCCGGCGACGGCGAGGTCAGGCGAGAGGGTGGGCGTTTGTGTGTGTACAGGGAGCAGGGAGGAAGGGAGAGGGGTTTTAAGGCTACTGTAATTGGAGATAAATAACAGGTAAGCTTTCCCCTCCGATTCCGGTGTCGTTCATGCATTTTCCGGGGACAGTGAGTTGTCTTCTTTGACAGATCTTTCCCACCTCCGAGCGACTGTTTCCGGCGCCAGAGGCGGCGCCGACGAGGGAGGCTAAGGGCGGAGGCTGTGGCGACCCTTCCCCTGCCGCAGGCCCCATTTTCGGCTCCAGCGACCCTCGCGGCAGTGCGAGCAGGGGCGGAGCGTCCAGCGTGCAAGACATGATCGAGCGGGTGAACGACGAAGCGGAGTTCGCTTCGAGGCGCTCGGTCAAAAGGTCAACGAATTCGGTGAAATTTGAAAACGGGCGCTAGTTTCGATGACATGGATGCGTTGATCGGCTTAACCGGGTGATTTGGCTAATTAAGCTTGCTTTAGCTTAATTCGGGCCTGACACTCATCCTATCCACTCATACGCACAACTTCAAATAGTGCATGAATAAGTGTGATGTGGGAAGAGGAAATAGGGTGGTAAGGTCCAGACCCAGCAAAACTTGATTCGATTTGAGTCAACTCGACATAAAGTTAGGTAAGTTAGGGTCAACTATAATCGTGTTTGGGTTAAAAATAAGTCAGTTCTTTTATGAGCCAAAAATAATCGGGTCGTGTTGGATTATAAACGGGTTGACCCGCTTAATCCGATTACATTATATATTTACATATAGACATTTTAAATATAGGTCCGCCCATCTTCTAATACTAGCCCATAAGCCCAAACCCCTTCTAATTATCTTTTAACTCAAATTTTGGCTCACATCACACACCCAAATTTTTATAAATTTTAATAGAATTTTTATCAATTTATTATTTATGTATAAAATATGAATGATAAATTTATAATCGGCTCATGTCAGTTAAGCAGATCGGGTTAATAAATTATCCATTTAATAAATGGTTGACCCGATTATATTTGGATCTTGTCGAGTTGACATGATTATATTCAGATCGTATTCGGATTAGACACTTTGATCCAATTAATTAAATATATTATATTAGGATTTGGTTACTTGGGTCATGGGTCATAGCTGACATGACCCGTTTATGACCACTAACCCGAATTATTAGATCTACAGTATGGATCAAAGAATATAATGTTATATGATGCACCATTCTAAGGGCAATTTTATGAATCAAAGGTGACCAAATTGGAAGATCTTACAAATCATCTTCGCCTCCCTAACAAAATATGAAAAAAATAGTAACCAAATTGGAGTTTATGATTAAATTATTTGGTGATTAGACAAGGAGATCTTATAGAATCATCTATGCCTTACTAACCAAATATAAAATAATGGTGAACCCTAATAGAGTCTTTGATTACATTAACCATGATCTAACTTGGTTGGGCATATTCAATCATCATTAAATCTTGACTAACATAGAAACACTCAACAAAGTAATGATGCTATGCTTTCATCACCTTTGTTCACATTAGATGATCTTCCATATATATATATATATATAGGTGATTAATTGGTAGAGAAATTTGAAGAATTTAGAGGGTTATCATGATTCATGACCTCTCTTCTATCACATGATAATTTTACAAGCTTCAAAGTGTTTTTTTCAAAATGCTTGTGTAATACTAGGACACAACAATTTTAGTCTTATCCAATTATTAAATTTAATCATAGTGTTCCATTTGAGTTAATATTAAGTAACATATTTTTAACAAATAATTCTTATTTATTTTTAGTTTTGCTACACTAAAACTATTTAGGTTGCGTTTGGCGTGGCTGAAATTTTTAATTTTTGCTGGTTGAAAAAATGCTGGTTGAAAAGTAGCTGGTTGGAAAAGTTAAAAGGTGTTTGGCTAACCTATGCTGGTCAAATTTTTTTAAAAAAATTTTAAATTTAATATTTTTTATTAACATAATAATTTTATTATCGTAAAGACATACAAATATAGGTGCGGACATGAGATGCAAGAAGAAAAATAGTTAGAAAGTAGCCAAAAGCAGCTCCCTCCTAACTTTTCCAAACTTATACTGCTTCTAGGTTTGGAACTTAGAAGCAGTTTGCCAAACACTCCAACTTTTCAAAATCAGTAGTTTTGACCAGCAAAAGTAGCTGACCAGCTATGCCAAACAGGGCCTTAGATTACTTGTGTTATCCAATGATTTTTTTTTTTTCTGATTTTTAGATTTTATTTCTATAATTCTTTTACTATTATATTTGAATAGTTTATTACATGTCATATAATATAGAACGCATGAGATTTTAGGATTGATGCATGGATAGGGATGAGAGCTCGTCTTACCTAAACCCGATTATATATATATATATATATATATTAAAATTTATTTTTCATAATATATTAGTCAGATTGGCTGAAAATTTAATTATTATTAAATTTTTTATAAGATTGGGTACTTGAATTTTATTCGGGTAACAGTAGATGTAGGTTGAAATTTAATAGGGTAGGTATTTTAGTGAGTATTTGTAGAGTTCGAATATTAAACGAGTAATTAAATTTATAATAGGGTAGGGTTCGAGTAGGGGTACTAAAAAATAAATAGATAGTTATTCGGGTATAGGTACTAGAAGAATTATCCGAGTTAAGATACAAGTAGCATAAAAAATATAGGTACATAAAAAATATAGGTATCCTACCCGCTGTCATCCATAAGCATGGAGTTAATAAAAAATTAATTTAAATAACATTTAAATTTGTGAAAAAATTCTATGCAACTTTGATAAAAAAGATGAACACATGAGAAGGATTGGATTATATAGAAAGAAGACTTTGAATGAAGCAATTTTTTTTTTAAAAAAAAACTAGTTAGTCTTTTCATGAAGATTTTTTCTAGCAAACCTTTGGCACACGGTAGTCAAACCCTAACTGCAGTAGTACAACTAAAATTCACTGCAGTGCGGACATGAACCAAGAAATTTATGTTTCTGATGAGTTATGAATTATTTTAGCCATATATATAAACATATATTTGCTTGCCAAAATTTCTTCTAGAAATCAAGGACTAAAATTAAAAGGAAAAAAAAATATAAATGATTAAAGAATGAGGACGCAAGAACTTCAAATTAGAACTGGACACTCTTCCTGACTACAAAGCCTGCAAAAGTTTTAACTTTAACTTAAACCTTTATACAGCACAAACAGAAATCAAACACAAGTGCACAAAGGAAACAGCAAGCGGATCATGATCATGAACAGTACTACTGTTAGTTCCATAAAACTCTACTCGCCTGATCGCCTTCAATATAAATATTAATCAGCTGCAGGAACATAGACACAGACAAACAGAAGCTCGATCTGAGGAGGAGGAAGAAGAAGAAGGAGAGGAGGAGGAGAGTTTTGAGTAACTAGACTCCGTAGAGTGCGTCGGCGAACTTGTTCTTGATCCACTTGAAGCTGCTTCTGACGGAGGACTTGACCTTGCGCTCCATGGCGAAGGAGTTGTAGGAGGCGACGCGCCGCTTCCTCTTCAGCTCCGGGTCGGCCGAGCTGGCGAACCCGTCGCCCTTGTTGCTCGGCCCGTTGAAGCTGTAGGAGTTGGAGCGGTTCTCGTAGCCGAACCCGCCCGAGGAGGAGGAAGAGTAAGGGTAGGAAGAAGAGGAGTACTCGGGGAAGGACCTGCACTTCTCCATGATGGTGAAGAGAGGAGGAGAGAGTGTGATTAAATTGAGGAGCACGAGAGACAGAGCGAAAGAGAGTGCGATGGAGATGGAGGTGGGGGACAGAGGCATAAGTGGGGGGTGGCACTACGGCATGTGTGATGTTGGATGGGATCCACATTGCCTTTTTCTTTTTTTGTTTTTCTAATTGCTTTAAATTCTTTGCCTGTACAATTGCCAACCCTTTCTTGATCGGTTTGGGTCGTAAGCTATAACTATATGTTTGGGCATGTAGATGTAGGTGTATGTTTTAGTAAAGATGTCATTAATAGTAATCCATTATTTTTTTTTATTGATCGTAGTAATATCTAATCCGCTCGGACTCTAATACAGAAAGGAATTCACGGTGAAAAGAAAGAAAAAATATTTTACTTCGGTAAGATATTTTTTTTTTCTTTTTGTTATGGATTCCTTCTAAGAAAATACAATTTTAAAACCTAAGATCCGAATCCGAGTCTAAAGTCTCTAGAGCGAGTCTAAAGTCTCTAGAGTGAGCCTAGGCTGCTCAACTGAGATTAGAACTATGATTACAAGTATCGACCTTCAGTCTCATGGATAATGCTTAAACCTATCAGGATCGGGAGTGGTGGAAGTACGATCCGCGACTGTGATGTGCAGCGTCGACGCAAACACAGTTGAGATTCCTCCGCCATCTTGCCATCTACTTCTGAGTTGGTGTTGGATCGTTGTCGCCGCACGTAACGAAGGATCACATCGCCTCCGCCCCACCTGTATTGTGCTGTCGCCCATCGATCCGGTTAAATTGGACTGCTTAACCGCCCGCAATCACTGCCGACTGATCGAGGTGCACTCCGAAGCCCGTCGGTGCAGCGGGAAGCTCGGGCTCGTAAATTGAAATTGTAAAAATTTGAAGAAACGCCCGCATCGGATCCGGTGCGGGGGATCGCTGTCGACAGCGGATGGGCACGGAGTGCGGAGCTGCACGCTTTATTGCGGATTCGTGCGAATCGATGATGGCCCGCCCTTCATGCGGGTGGCGATCGATTCGAGGCGCCTCCGATAAAGCCACAATGGCTTTGCTTTGCTTTGCTTTTGGTGGTGGTGGGATCGCCACTTAAATGTGGTGCGCTGACCCGAATTGGGGGTAGAAAATTAGGCAGCGAAGCTTCGGACGCCGCTGCTTGGGCCCCAGCGGCAGCCCAATTCACCCAACACCCACATATTTCAGGGCCCCACGCAATTTTTTTAGTGTCATAGTTAATAGTGAGTTGGGCTTGAGGTTTTTTTTTTAATAAACATTTAAGATCTTCAAAAGCTTTGATTTTTTTTTTGTTTAGTTTTTTTTCTTTATTTTTATTTTAAAAAATATGCCACTTTAAGAAATTATTAATTTTATTTATGAAGAGTCAATGTGAAGAAAAAGCATACGCTAATTATAAATTCGATTAATTAATTAATTAATTATAACGGTATTTTGATATAGACTTGTGGATTCGTCCTAATAAACTAATTGTTTGGATATTTTAATTTGTTTAGAGCTCAATTAATCTACATGATCATCGAAAAGATTGGACTATTTAGATCTAATAGGGATGTACAACCGAGTACATGTTGACTAAGATTGACTAATAGATTTGGAAAGCTCAATATAAACTATTCAAATTGGTCAAATTGTCAAAATTTCTAATTCTTTAATACATCCAAGCTAGCTAAAAAAATGTATAAAACAATGAAAGAAGTCAAACTCGAAGCTTTTTTTTTCTTTTTCTTTATATATATATATATGCGACTTCTTTTTGGCTCGCGTAAGTAGCAAGTATGTATCATGTATCGACCTTCTATAAATCATATAATAAAAAAAAAGTAGAAAGTGGCTAAGGCTTTTTGACTAATCCACTATTCCCTCTTTTAGGTATTGGGAGAAATGAGAACATATTATAAATTAAATGCATTTAGGGAAATTAATTATAAAAAGTGACCTCGTTTCATTTTCATTAATGATTCACGCTTCAATTTAAAGCGTTCTTTAAAGTGGTGCTCCTAATGATGTAATTTTGTAGTTCACACCATAATGCTTAATTTATTAAAAATATATAAATAATAAGATATATAAAGTGATACACCTAACTTTTATATGATTAGACCCGTTTGGCCTACCTTCTAAGCTTGCTTATAGCTTTGCGACCAGCAGAAATCAAGAAGTTGAGGCGTTTGGCCCTTCAGCTTCTTTGTTCTAACCCACGAATTAGCTGCTTCTCTAAGAAACAGGGATGAAGTTACTTCTTTGGCCCGCCACCTACTTATGCTCAATAACCCTTATATGTAATGATAATTTTTTAATAATATAACTCATAATATTTTAATTATAATTAACTACAAATTTAATCATATAGTTTTTATCTTAGTAATTTTTTTAATAGGCATTTTTTTCAACCATCACGGTATAAGCGGTTCACAAGCTGCGCATCCTAAACACTATTAAACTTCTCCAGCCAATATTTTATCAACCAGCGCTTCTTCAACCAATAGAAACTAAAAGCAAAAGCTAGGTCAAACACACCCTAAGAGTTTTTTTTTTTTACATTATGTAGCTTTTAAAAAAAAGTTCTATGCAAAAATGCTGAAGGGGAAGTGCAAAAAATAAATATTCGATTAGATATTTTGTCATAAAAGTTAATAAAACAAATATGTGTAAAAATAATAGTGAATTATAGAATTATAATTCTGATATATGGTGTCTGACTAGGGTAATTTGATTGTTATTCCTTTTCTCTATTTTTAAAGATATTATTTGTAATGTTCTAATAGAAAAATGGTGCGATCCAGTAAGCTAATTAAACAGAGGTGCCATCGGTTACGAGTGAAAAGGCACAAAATTTGTACCCTGCATTAAAAACTAAAAAGGGAAAGACCATTGATATTTTTTTTCAAAGAGTTAATAAAATAATAAAGTAGGATAATTTTTTTTTTCCATAGGTAAGTTACGTAATGAGAGCGGAAATTGAACCCAAGACCTTATTATTAACAACTAAGGTCTTTACCAGTTGAACTAACTGACACTATTGGGGCACCATAGCTTCAATCCTCCTTTCCTCCTCTGCAGATTGGAGTTCCTCCTGTATAATTGCAATAGAGCTATGCACCTCCATAACTGTCTTCTCAAGGGCCTCCAATCGTGCATCGCTTCTTGTTGTCATCCTTCTAGTTTATTTTTTTTCTTTTTAATTTTTTCGGTGCTACAGTACTTGCACAGTAACTAAATTTTTTTTCTTTCCTAAAGCTATAGCAACCCTCTCAGCCGCTCGTCCGCCCGAAGCCGCTTCTCGCGCTTGCTTCGCTGGCTAGCTGTGCCCGCCGCCGGCTAGGGTTCCAGCCGCCTACTTTGCCGGTCACATCTTCCGTCGCCGGCTAGGGTTCCGGGAGAAAGGGGAGTGTTCGCCTGGTTGGTCGTCTGTCGCTGCTCCTTGTCCTCGTCCCTAACACAACAGCAACAGAAGAACTAGATCGGCGTCGCGATGCTGTCTCGTCCCTTGCCTTCGTCGCCTGCTCGTCCTTCGAAGTTCGCCGGTGTACTCGCGACTGGGAAAAGCCGCCAGGAAGGAAGAGATGCCGCCGCATGTCGCCTTCCGCTAGAAGCAAGGTCTCCACTCGCGCTGGCGTTCGCCGTTGATAACGGCTCTAGCGCCTCCTCGCGTCGAAGAAGAAGAAGTTGACAAAGACTCCTTGCGTTGCCGAAGCCGCCGCTCGCGCTGGATCTGTGCGAGCTCGCCTGGGACAGTGCTACATGGATCTGCTACTCGCTGGATGCTTGCGATGTCACCGATGGTCTGTCGATGTTGCCTTCCGTGCCTCCACTTGATATTCACCTCCTCCTAGGGTTTCGATTCACTCCTCCCTAGGATTTCTTTAACGGCTTGATCAACGATAATAGATCCGCCGTGTAGATCTAATACCGACAACGAAATCTCTTCCGCCTTTATCCGTCGTCAGACCACCGGTTTCCAGGCGATCGATCCAGCCGGTCAGACCAATTGATAGACACTTGTGCAAAAAGCACGTCAAAATAGACAAAATAAATTACTTGACATCCCCTAACCCTAATCCTAGAGTCCTTATTTATAGACTTTCACTACTTAGCGAATCAAGTATAACAACCAACCCGGATCTACTTTATTAATAATATACTAATATTATTGGCCCATAACAATAGTAATTTGATAATAATTGACTTTCTTTCATAGTGAATCATCAATTCTGGATTAAAGAGCCAATCAATCATCAACTTCACTCAAAGAAATTTCTTTTAAAAACAAGAGATTTGAGCGAAATTTTTTTATTTTTTTGGCTCCAAATTTGATAAAGATATTCTTTTGTTAAAAAAAAGTATTCTCCTATTGTTTAGGGGTTGTGTTGTATTATTACTCTAGTGCAATTCCCACCCTCGTTCATCTCAATTTCTAATTAAAAATTTCCCACTACTAAGTTTGCATTTAAAGATTTCGATCATAGAGATTCAGATTACTAAGAACTCAATCTAGAATAAGGATCACAATCGGAAATTCAACAATTTGAAGAAACGTATTTTAAAAGTGTGTTTTAATTCATAATACAATGATATATGGTACATGAATTCTTTTCGTTGGTTCAAGCTGCTGTAACTTGCGAATAGGACTGGAAGCAGCCGAGAACTTGGAAGGATGAAAACGCTTATTCATTCCTTCCTCAAGGCAGAGAGACGAGCAGCCAAGCCATCATATTCGGGCAATCTTGGGTGCACTAGTCGGCCATTAGGGCTTCGCAAGTCTGGCTGCATTGAAGCAGCTCGAGCAGGAACCTTCAAAACCTCAGAGGATCCAACTACTTCAGGTGGCAACGAGAAAGTTCTCTTTGTTTTGTTAATACGCTCATTTGATGTCCCTTTACTGCTGTAGTGGAAAAGAAGCCTATCCACAACGATTTCTTCCTCATCATATTCATCATAAGTTGCAGCGTTAAGCGTACCCCAGTTTCTTCCACGCCCTGTTGATTTACCGGAGATAAGTGTACCATAATCCATAGCATGGTCGACCTCATCAGTCCATTCTGTCGGCGGTCTAGCTCTGGCATTCCCCCCATCATAGTAATCACCGTTCGTGCCAGTACGCTTGTTTGTATGTCTTCTTCTGTGGTACATCTCATCATCAATAGGTTCCCTTTGGTGTCTTGTTCTGGCCTCCCCTTCATCATAGTGCTCACCATTGGTGCCAGCACTTCGCGTGCTTTTGTATCTTATTTGTTGGTAGTCCATCTCACTGTCATTGGTTTCTCTTTCCCTGTTTGTATGTCTTCTACAGTAGTCCATCTCATCATCAGTGGGTTCTCTTTGGTGTCTTGTTCTCGTCTTCCCTTCATCATAGTACTCACCACTGGCACTGGTACTCTTGCTTTTGTATCTTCTTTGGCTGTCCATCTCATCGTCATTGGTTTCTCTTTGCTTACTAGTATGCCTTCTGCAGTAATCCATCTCATCATCAGAAGGTTCCCTTTGGTGTCTTATCCATCTCATAGTCATTGTTTCCTCTTGAATGTTTAATTCTTCGTCATTTGTTTCTCTTCGCCTGCTTGTATGTCTTCTTCGCTTGTCCATCTCATAGTCAAATGGTTCTCTTGGAAGTCTTGTTCTGGTCTTCCCTTCATCATAGTTCTCACCATTGATTCCAGCACTGTGCTTGCTTTTATATCTTCTTTGATTGTCCATCTCATAATTATTGTCTTGTCTTGGATGTCTAATTCTGGTTTTTCCCTCGTCATGGTAGCCTGTATAGCAATCAGCACTTCGCCTGCTTGTATGTCGTTCTTCTCTTGAAGTTTGCCTGGCGTATTTCTCGTCATGGACTCCTTTATCTTTGATTTCTACAGCTCTCTCGCTCTCTGCAACTGTTAACTTCTTGGACTGACTCTGAAAAGAATTGGACATAATCGTCCTACCATCAAAAACATTCTCGTTCTGATTAACATAAATACCATAATGTTTTCCATGAGCAGTAGAGTTAGGCTTCTCAATTGTTAGATCATCATGTACTAAAGAGTCATTGATAGAAGGTTTCACATAAGGTGGAACCACATTCACTGTAGAACTTCTGTTCTTCAACACACCAATTGGCTGCGTTTCGTTTTCAGTATGACCCAACCAACCTGCATTTGTACTCTTTTCTGCAACTTGGCATCTATCCTTACTCCTATTTGGGTTATTATGTGGAGGAACCGAGTTCTCATTACAGGACTTCTTCGTACAGATTCCTTGCTTCTCACAGCTACTCGGATCCAGCTCCTGAAGTTTTCCTGTCCCATAGCGTGAATTTTTTTTGGGAGGATCGTTTCCATAGTTTTCCTTCTGATTGTTTCTAGGATTATCAAATGAATACAATACAGTACTCGTCTGATATGGCTCCACATTCTCCATTTCACTACTAATTACCTTTTTCGTCTTCTCAACTGTAGCGTGCAACTGAACAGGACTAGCAGTTGAAAACACATAATTGTATTTCGGCTCTGCTTGCACTTGTCTCTGTGCAACATTTTTTGGATTAGGTTCACAACTGTTCTTGGGTGAAGTCTCCTTTCTGCTTTTGGCTGGCAATTGCTGAGTTGCATCATTTGGAGAATGAAAAGGCACGACTTTCTTGGGTTGTTCCTGAAGAGCAAATAATTAGTATCTTACCTGAGAACAACTGTTTCGAAGCAAGTATACTAGGATAAAGAGAAATTGCTTCATGGAAAATGAGCATGGCTATAATCTATGAGGAACTCACATATTTAGCTTCAGGAGAAGCAGACAATTTATCCTGAAACGCCCAAGAATCCCATTTAACAGAGAATTCTTCTGCAATACTTTGCATCATGTGTAACTTCTTTTCCTTGGAAAACGCCTTCTTCTGATTCCTCTCAACAAACTAGAGAAGACCATTCACTAGCATGAGAAGATGAGAAACAATATCTACTTTTGGTTGAAAAAAAGAAACATTATAGCACCTCAACATTTACGGATGATTCCATATGATCCCCATATCGTTCTGTAAAGACATGCCTAAGATCACACAGCTCCGGCAAATCAGGAAATCTAGCTGCAGCAAAAATTAGAGTCGACACAGCTTCGAAAGCTCCTTGAGGGCATTCCCTACAAAAGACGTCCATTTGCAAACTAGATAGGTAAAAGTACCAAGAAAAACTTTCAATTACGAAGGGTACAACTTGGAACTTGATTGTCCCGTCATTCAATTCAATTTCAACATATATCAGACATGAGTACTGAAATATATCTGTATTGGATGTCTCTAGATAAAAATGTCGCATTTCACAAATAAATCTTATTACGCTGCCAAGCATTGAACTTTGCTCGATCCTATCTCAACAGCTTGACTACATAATCAGATTTATTTGGTACCATGTCCTTTCTGACAATTAGTAAGCATAGCATTAATTATTTTCATTCGACAAAATTCATGCCAGCAACTTCTCTAGACATGTGCTCATTTTTTCTTGGACTCAACCATACTACCAGCCTAACACAAGAAAATTATCGGCTTCTTCAAGCCACTCATTATTCAGGCTTCAACAAAGAGAAACAACTAATACCCATGCAGCTCACTTATATGTTTACATAAGTAATTTGAAAGAAATGCATAAAAAGTAAAAGAAAAAATAAATAAAAGAAAATAGAAACCGATCAAGGCAACCAATTAAACAGCTATCTTAATGACAAAAGGAGGCAGCAGCCATATTCTCGTTCCCAATAGATAATGAACAGATTTAAACAAAACAAAAATTTGATGCACATCTCATTTTCCTATTACAATAGAAAAAAGAAATAAAAGAACAGAAGAGGTTACAAGAATAGAGTAGGAAAAGAAGATTGATTCCTGCTTTATACTAAAAAAGACATTAAAATATTTTTTATCCAGGATTTTGAGGATATCGAACTTAAAAATCTTAAAAAGGTGATTCCTCGAGTACACACTTCTACTACAACCTATATGTAGTCTAATTTTGCACATAAACAATTCAAAGATTAAATCATAACACTGTTTCTATAAACCGAAGGCCCAAAAAATTCAGAACCCTGAACCCATGGATCTGATTGACTAATATAATAAATATGATCCTATCAGCAAGACGATTCCAAAATGTTTGAAATAACGTTCCTTCACACATAAAGGCAAGAACATATTCTTTTTCAAAGAACAAGCTAGTTACAAATCCAGGCATCGAGACTAGAACAAAAAATGAAAAAAAAAATATCCTAGATGGGTCGGGTCAATCAATGACCATAGATCTGATTCACTAATATTTAACATTGTTCCTACTATTATAAGATATATAACACTGTTCCTACTAGATGGGTCAGGGGAATAGATTTTACCATCAGAGATAGAATGATTGCTACACCTCTAGATGGCTTCCAAGTGGTGATGGATACAAGGGCAACTTAGGTAGAGAGATATGGGCAATAGGTCAGCATATATAAGTTCAGGAAGGTAGTCGCATGGTGACAAAAATCTCAACCAAAAAGCCAAAGGTAGTCGTATTGTTCCTACACATGGTTTGTTTACTTACTTTTTTATATTTAGAATGTAGTAATTTATGTATAAATTTTTTAAATTTTTTATTTTCTTATAAAGAATTTTAGTAGAACAATTAAAAATTTCTAATGAACTAGAGGAAAAATTGAGATTAGCCTGTGCATGAACAATTTGAGTTTGGTGACTTTTGACGTGACGAACTAAATGACCAGTTCAACTGGTTGATTTATAACTTATTACTTTTTTACATTTCTTGTGGTTGACTTTTTCTTGGTCATCGATTATCACCCGATCAAAGCTCTTCTAAACATTACTCGTGCATTTCCTTGGGCCAGAAATAGTGAATTGGGGAGGGTTTGCATTGCATCACTCCTCTTCCTACATAGTATTATGCAGACTCATTATAATATTATTACTGTTGGTTTGGGTCACTCGGCGAAAGGTTAGCATCATGAACTGGTGGCATCACGGGGTTATTTAATCCCATTAGCTCATTTTTTTGTAATTCTTCAAGCTCACATAGCAAAAGATCTCATTCTTAAATTTGACCATTAATTCTACCTATAATATTAAAAATTAGTTAAAAAATTTTGTAACACAATATTAAATAAGACTAATACAATATAAAAAATTACCTTATCACGTGATTGAAGATTACTTAATAAGAAGTAAATTAAATTGAACAAGAATTATATTATAAAAGTAAATTAATTTAATACTTAACTAATCTTAATCACATGACTAAACCAAGGAAGCTTTGAAGTCTTGATGGCTCGAGAGAGGCTTAAGTTTGAGTTCAATTAAGAAACTAATTGAAACTCAAGACTTAAAAAAGAGATTACAAGAGTATTAAGAGAGAGTGAGAAATTATTCCAAAGCTAGTTGGAAACTTGTGTGAAGAAGTGAAGAGGGTTGTGGGTAGGGTTGGCAAAAAACCCCATCCCCGACCCGACCCGACCCGACCCGACGCGACCCGAAGTCAACGGGGAAAACCCGAGTTGACTGGGGGTCGGGTCGGGTTCGGGGAAAACCCGACGGGGGTATAGTCGGGTCGGGGTCGGGTATGGGAATTTAGGTACCCGCCCCGAACCCGACCCCGAACCCGCCCCGACTATTAAAATAACAAATTTACCCCTTATAAGTTATAACCTAGTTACTAAATTTTAATAATTTATGTAGAAATGATGATATAGTTTATGTAAAATATTTTTTTATTTATATATTATGAATAAAAAATGTAAATTAATTTTAAAATATTATTTATAATATATATTTATTTTTTAGGTCGGGCGGGGTCGGGTTTCCCCGCGGGTTCGGGTGTGGGGTAGGGTTTTCTAAACCCGTCGGGTTCGGGGTCGGGTTCGGGGACGGGTTTGGGGAAGTCGGGGTCGGGTCGGGGATGGCAAAACCCGACCCCGACCCGCCCCGTTGCTATCCCTAGTTGTGGGCCAATTTATAGAGATGAAATGGGTGTAAATTTACATATTTATCCTCTATTTTTTATTATTAAAAAGAGATAAAATAATAATATTATACCTAAAAGACAATTATACCCCCTAAATTTAAATTTTTTAGATACTTTCTGAGGGCATTAAGGTAAAATCACATGGCTTGAATTTGAATTTTTATTATAAACCCGCCCACACCTAAGCTTGCCTACGTGTCATGCCTGAGCTAGCCCACGGGCCGAGCCGAGCACGGCACGATACCATCGTGCCTAGGCCGCCGGGAAGGGCACAATAGTACCATGCCTGGGCTAACCCACATCGTGCGGCGGGCAGCCCGCAGCCTGTTGACCTGGTCAACGGGCCGTGCCATGCCTAGCCCATGTCGTTTTGGGCTAAACCGGCCAGCCCGGCCGATTGGCCAACTCTAGCTCGGGGGGACTAACAAGCACAAGCCATGCAGGTTAGTGTGGATAACAAAAAAAAAAATTATGAGTAAATTTCATCTTTTCTTGATTGAATGGATGGAGCCAGTTGAGTTGGGCTCATGTGCTACGTGGTCAAAGCCAAGTACCAAAAATTATATATTCCACACATTTTTGGACAAAATTACAATTATGGTCAAAATCCACAATTTTAGAGGACATCATATGCCCTTTTTTCTTGAAATTACAACCAAAATTTATGTAGATTGTGGCAAAGCATATGATTTGCTTTCCAAAATTCAAAATTGTTGGATCAACCAACAAATTCAAATTTTCAATTCATTATGCCCCCTTCTAATTGTGATCTAAGGTCACATGATTAAATTTTTAGTAAACTATTTAATAAACTGAATAGTAAAAAACATTCAACAGTGCTCAATGCCTATAAAAGCAAAAAAAATTTGAATTCCAATCTTTCTCATCCAAAAGAGATAAAGAAATGTCTTATTCCAAACAAGTGGAAAATGATGTCACTATTTAGCACATCATCCCTTGACTTGTGCTTGGACTAATGGCCTATAAGAGGAGGATCTGCATATATCTTTAAAACTTATCTCAAAATAGAAGTAATTTGTATAAACATATACATGGTGTTTAAACCCCTAGGTAAACTAAATTAATTCAAGAATGCAAAAGATACAAGTAAAACATATATGTAAGAACTAGCTTTGAATTTGTGCTTGTCACACAGTGAATCAACCATTCTTCTCTTTTAGTATTTATAGGGTATTGCTGAAGCAACATAACATACATCCATAAAAATCAATTCTTAGCTCTCTTGGTAAATATAAATAACCAAATTGTCAGTTGTAAATCAAAGCATGTCCATTAGCAGCAGAATAGACAGTTATTTATTTTATAATTATACACATTATGAACAACACGTTGGATGTCTTGAATAGAAAAAGTAGATTCACCAGAGTTAGAGAAGAGGAAAAAATACCTTTGCTTTTGTAGACTTGGAAGCTGATTCAAGATAATTTCACAGAAATTCTCAATCATTTCATAGCAAGACGTTTTATTTATCTCATAAATGAGTGCATCCATCTGATTCAATGCAGCAGAAAAGAAAATGTAATCAATTCAGGAGTGAAGAATTGTACGCTAACCAAGAAACTATAGACACGAATGATAAATATAAAATAAGCAGCAAAATAATTACACGGCATAGGAAATTAACCAAGTTTTGTAGAGTGTAGTTTCAAATTATCAGTGTTTCGTAG
Organism: Costus lasius; assembly: GCA_027563935.2. Classification (NCBI taxonomy): domain Eukaryota; kingdom Viridiplantae; phylum Streptophyta; class Magnoliopsida; order Zingiberales; family Costaceae; genus Costus; species Costus lasius. The sequence continues at coordinate 98,772,124 of CM050454.1, forward strand.
TCTCCGCAGCAGAAGAAAATGCCACACGACTACAATGTGAAACGCCACATGAGTACATAACTCATTTTTAGCGTGCCATGGTTGCAAAAGCAGACACCATTCTATTCAAGTAACCGATTTAAGTGACTCAGGCAACTTAGAAACCAGAAGCAGCAACAGGCTGGTAGTAAAAGAAAAAGAAAAAACCCTACAAATTGTTGCCCTCAAGTAAGCAAAAGAAAAAGAAAAAAAAAAAAAGAAGCCCACCACAACAAAAGCACTTATCGCCTCAAAACGAGTTGCTCCAGCACTATGGAAATCGAAATCTTTCATGAGCACAAACGTGCAGCTGACTTAAATCGAAACTCTGTCATCTCCGTACTAATTTGAAAACAAGGGTAGCAGCCGCAGTATAACCCCTAATTAAACCACCCATGACATAGTCAGAAAAGGGGTGTTCAGGTAACGCACGCATACCCTTCCGAAGGCGTTAGAGTCGTGGCCGGCGGCGAGGAGGTCGGCGACATCCTTCTTGAGGAACCCCACCACGGCCAGCTTCTTCTTCCCGATCACGTCGATCCTCTTCTTTATACGCTTCACCGCGCGCTTGCTGCGCACAATATTGCAGGCAGATCACCCAAACTGAATCAAAATTGCACGCAAGAGTAGGAAGAAAAGATTACCATTTGCCGGAGAACTTGCCACCCGCCAAGCAACCAAACATCCCGACCGATAAACGTTGATTGCTACCCGGCGGGAGATGGAGAGAGGAGGGAGAGGATAGATGCAAAAAGTAGAAGTGGAAGGTGGTGGTGGTGGAGCGGCGGCGACGACGGCGCGGGCGAAAAGAGAAAAAGGCAGCCGGTGTTGAACTCTTGTCCTTGAGTAGACAGCTCACACAGCGCAGTCGCTGTTGCTGATCTACTCTCACCAGCTTCTTTACTTATGTGGACTACAAAGCGTCGGGAATGTGAAGCGTCGAAGACGAGCAGACGGGTACGCGAACGGGTCGGATCTTATTCGAGTCCGGATTGTTGTGCCTGTGGCCCACCTGTACAACGGCCACTCCAACGTTAACAATCGGCTATCGTTTCCGAGAAAGATGGGCCGGTGAATTTTAATTTTTGAACCGTCTATGTTTAGCCCCATAGGAGACCGTTCCCTCTGGAAGCGGGCAGGGATGGGACCCTCCGCTTTCCTCCAATCTTTGTTCCCCACAAGAGGAAAAGGATGCGGCTGTAGTTGGGCCATATACTGAGATTGGGCCAAATTCCGGCCCAGCTCCTAAGCAACGAGGAGATCAAGATTCAAAATTGCAGCACAAAGCACACAATTCAAGCAAGGCAAGCGAGGGCAACAAACGTTCAAAGATCAAAGTCCGACCAACCGTTCTCCCCCCTCGCATTGCCTATTACTTGCGATCTCTTCTTCCTCTTCCCTTCTTCCTGATGACCTCTCGAAGCATCAAGATCCGATCTCCGCCAAGTTTTGTTCTTCTTTGGAGCTGCTCTCATGGCCAGGACCGGAAACAACAACATACAAGCCAAGCTGGTGGGTATGGCTTCCCTTTGCGCTCGTTTTGGATCATATTATTATTTGGCCGACTGTCTAGCATTTTCTAAAGAGGCCCAAGAAGAGGGTACAAATAATGGCTTGCCAATAGTTTCAGTAGCTGAATCTTTTGATTTCAATCATCGCTCTAGTAAATACAGTAACTAGGTGATTTGATAATTTCCCCCACTATGTAGTGCTAAAAGAAGGGGGGATAAAGAAAACAAAAGCTTATGTTCGATGCACAATATAACGATCGTTTAAGCAGATGTAATAGTTACTAGTATTCAGAACATCAGCAGAACAAAGTAATCATTAGTTTATTACTATGGGATTCTATTTTTTTTTCCAAATCCGTCATGGTGCTGATTGCATTAGAGATATCAAAATGGCGTTATTCCGTTCATCTTTGCAAGAAAAGGTCATACTGATGATGGAGGTAAAAGAACAGTAATATTTTCTACAGTATGATCAAATATTTTGTCTACGGATGACTTATTTATTGACATACAGCATAACTTACAGAAAATTTCCTAGAAATTTTATAAATCGTAGTTTCTCTAGTAGCAACAGAAGGTAGTAGAAGAAATAGGAATAACAAGACTGACGTTGGGTCTTAGTGAGAAGCATTTAAGATGGATTTATGTCCTTATATGGCTAATTAAGCATTCAATATGCGTTAAATATTGCAATCTTGTGTAGAAAATGATACTTAGCTTAATTAGCTTAGCTATACTATTATCACAGTACTAATTTAATTTTTCCTAATATCGTGAAAAAAAATGTAGCTATTAGAAGTTCTTTTTTTTTTCTACAAAGTTTTTTTCCATTTTAGTTTAATCTCAATTAATATAACTCCTAGCATTGTCAACAGTAAAACTTATGAATCATTAGTGAAATTTTTTTCCAAAATGTTAGGAAAACATGATCCAGTGAACTCTAATTTGCACACACAGAATAACAGAAATTGAACATTTTACAGGTGCTACTTGGAGACATGGGAACTGGAAAGACAAGCATAGTGCTTAGATTTGTCAAAGGCCAATATTTTGACTGTCAGGTGTAAACTTTTCACCATCTTCTTCTACTAGCTGGGAATAATTTAGTGATATTTATTATCAATAAATACGAGTGATTTATGCAGGAATCAACAATAGGAGCTGCATTCTTCTCTCAATTTATATCACTTAACGACGTGACTGTAAAATTCGACATTTGGGATACAGCTGGGCAAGAACGATATCATAGTTTGGCTCCTATGTACTACCGTGGTGCAGCTGCAGCTATTGTTGTCTATGATATCTCAAGCATGGTAACTATTGTAGAGTTTATCTCTAAAAGTGTTGTTCTTGAACTATTTTTAAACAAATAAAAGTGTATTATCTTGCCATTGCTCTATTTCTTAGCAATAGAAAGTTTAAGCATATATGTTGATGCAAAATTTTTAACATTTTCTCATCATATTCGAAAAAATCTATGATTTTTAGTCATACTCTTCATATATTTGAACTTCTGTATCTCAGACATGTTTTTATATCACATATATCCTTAACTGCACAATCTGAGAATTAATTGTTGTCTATGTCTTAGAAGAGTTTTCTTTTCTTGCTTACAAACTTAATGAATTTCTACAATCATCAGGAATCATATATCAAGGCACAAAAGTGGGTTCAAGAACTTCAAAGACAAGGTAATTTAGAGTTTATCTAAGAAAGTAATTTTTCCCAGAAACTTAAATTATATCGAACATCCTATTTCACTGTACTTCATAAGTTGGATTTTCTGCTTCAAAATGTTTCGCCAATACACCATTCCAGTTGTTTCAGAACACTTGTTCCGTCAGTCTTTCAGAGTATGGTCTCTGCCATTTGATCATGAAATAGATTAATGTGTTTCAGAACTAAATTATATACCCTGAAATTTAGAAATTCGGTAATGTGAGTGGACTAAAATCTAGGCAACATCTGCTCATCTTGAACAGAACATTTAGTTAGTTACTTTTGCTCATTATTGATCTTATGCATTTATATGCTATTCGGATAAACTATTTTTAAATATGTATTTTGTCATCTAAGTGTTTTCTGATGCATCTGCATTATATAATCTAATATTATTTAATCAATTTGACTCTAACAGGAAATCCATATCTAATAATGGCATTGGTGGCTAACAAGATAGATTTGGAATCAAAAAGGAAGGTGGAGACTGAGGTAATTGTATGAGAACTTGTTTTTGTGATGTGCTCTGCATGATTGAAGCTAGAGATTAGTTTGTTAAAAATAATAATAATAACTGCTTCTCTGTCACTACTTGCCGGTTCTTCTAACGGAACCTCTGATTTTGAGTTGAGTGACAATAGAGTTTTGCATTATCTAGAAACTATACATATTTATCTTAGTTGATTTATCTATAACGTAGAATAATAGCCATATCACAGCTGGGCATATTATTATAAACGAAACTATCGTCCTAGACATATTTATCTTAGTTGATTTATCTATAACATAGAATAATAGCCATATCACAGCTGGGCATATTATTATAAACGAAACTATCTTACAAACAGATCTTTCAATGGTTATATTAATAAAAACAGCTAATCGGTCGAAGAAAAAGTTATTCTAAGGAAGCTAGGTTTTGAAAACTAGTTTTTTTTTTAGTTCATACCAATTCGACAAAGGGCTGATTTCAGACGTCCCCACCAAGATAAAAAAACCAATTCGACCATGGTACTGGTCTACTGCCGAATTGAGTGACCACTAGTATTGGTCAGACCCTTAAAAAATGAACTAGACCAATCATGGCCTATTCGATTTGCCTCAAATTTGATGATTTCTAGCATAATTATATCTTTAATATATAAAAGATACATACAATGAGATAAGATTTAAGTAATTAACATAATAAATAAATAAATAAATAAAACTTTAATATATACATACATACAATTTGAGATAAGATTTAAGTAATTAACATAAGAAATAAACAATTATACAAGGAAAAATATATAATTACCTAAAGATTGTAGACATATCGCTAATACCAAAATGAGTAACGAGGCTAGTGTCGATCTATATAGCCAATTAACTCCACAGGACATAGATCTATTCCATAGTTTTGTTGTGCCCATATTTGAAATTTTTTCCAAAATATGTGGAATTGATATGTTGAGTTTCACATGTTTAGTAGACTCGAGTAGTCTAAGTTGTTCTTGCGTGGTAGAAACGATTGCCACTGGAACTAGGATTCGGATAAAAACTAGCATCAGATATAGGGATGCAGCGGGTTAGGTGCCCACATTTTTTGCACTACTCATACCCGAACCCAGATGTTTTCTTTGCTACCCATACCCGATTAACTACCCAAAGTCTTTTTTCACACCCCTACCCAAAACTTATAAATACCCAACTTAAAGTACTTGAATCAAAATTTTTGGGTAATAACATACTTGATTACTAGAACAAAAATCGAGTACGCACATACCAAAATCATGATAATGACATTTCTAACTTAGGGTTCCATGAAGATGAGTATTATCTTATTTACTGTAATAGAAAAGTTATTTTTCATAAGTCTGTTGATACTTTAGTCGAATATTATAATGCAACATATATTTTTATCCTTTTAAGGACTAATAGATAAGATCTACCCTAATATATTGTCCATAATTTTAAAAGGGCTATCGAGATAATCATACTCAAATTTTCTCTTGGATACCTTGTTCTGCCTACTACATTAATTTGATGATGAAAGATACACGAGGGATGGACAAATTGAATAACACAATTAAGGTTATACAAGTTGTCACTCGATTCATTTGCAACTATTATTGGGTGTGTTAAAATATAACTCTTCGTCTAAGAGAGATCTTATATTCTACAATAACGAGGTTTGCAATGCATTTTATTGCTTTAAAATCATTGCAAAAGCAGATCTAAAGATGATATTTACATCCAATGAATGGTGTAGCTCGAATTTTATATTATCGCAGGATCAGACAATTGAGGGTACAATTCTCAATCGTTGCTTTTATGTCATTATCACCAATATTTGCATGGCAATCAAGCCTTTTTATGTGGTACGAAAAAGTAGATATGGAGAAGAAGTTAATGATTAAAGAAATATATTATATGATTTAATTATGTATACAAATAATTTTTAATAAATTTAGCTCCTAAGACAATAAATACATTAATATAATCAGACATCAATCAGATAAGTCAAGAGATTCATACGACTATTAAGTAATTTTAAATTTAGTATATAATAATTATAAATGTTATGGCTTCTTTATTTGTTTATAGCTTATTATCATAATCTATTGTACCAATACTAATACGGGAGTAATCAAGAACTCTTCACCGCATTAAGAAGTTTCATAATGCAGATAGAGGTGGATCCTAAAGTGGTGAATGTGACAATTAGGAAAAGTCGTATATTTTGATAAGGTGAAATGACATTTGGGAACCCATTTGCATTCGATCTGATATATAAAATAGGCCTAGTGAGTTTTTTATTTTTTATTTAAAATTTCAATGTCTAATTATAAATAAATAAGTTATAAAATTATTTTTAGCTAAATGGTGGTTGAAATTTGGTACAAATATACCAAACTTATGGAAGATTTTGCATCCTGTGACAGTGATAGTATGCCACTTCAAGTGGATGTGAATGTAATTAGTTAACATTCTATTTAGTACACATGAAGGTTCATAATTGTCTATCGTACTATTACCTTGAGAAGCTAGTATACGTCTATTATAATATGTGACTTATATTGCATGTTTTACAAGAAACAAATAAAAGAGAACCATAAATTATAGTATATCCTTTTGATGTATCATTTTTCCTAGATGAATGTGACCCCTTGATGGAATGGTGGTTAGCTCAAGATGATCAAGATCTAGTCATAGATGAACCTGGTGATCCACCTTGCCCCTCTCAATACATTGCTGAGTTAATTAAGAGGGAAGGTGTCAATCAATCTAGACCGGCTCCTAGGCTAGTGACAGAAGAAGGTCTATGTCTAGTCAGTTTGTAACCACAACGACAGTCTAGGCAACCACAATTAGGAATATTTAAAAGGAAGACAGTAGCAAAAAAAGTTGCAAGTACGACACTCTAGAGAGCCAAACAAGAACAACTTATCATTCGGAATCTACTAAATATGGGGAACTCAACATATCAATTCTACATATCTTGTTAAGAAATATGAGGACTATAAAACTATGGGATGGATCTAAATTGTGTGGAGTTAATCGCCTATATAGGTCCACACTAGCCTCGCCGCTCATTTTGGGATTAGCAGTATATTTATAATCTTTAGGTAATTATATATTATTTCTTGTATAATTGTTTGTTTCTTATGATAATTACTTAAATCTTATCTCAAATTTTATCTTTTATGTATTAAAGTTAGAATTATGTTAGAAATCATCGAATTTGAGGCTAATTGGAAGTTTGGTCTGGTTTATTTTTGAGTGGTCTAATTGGTACCAGTGGTCCAAAATGTCGGTACCAGTAGTACTAGACGGTATGTCAACAAATTAGTCAGACCGGTTTTTCGAGCCTTGGAAGGAAATAATCAAAGTTTTCATTCAAGGTTGTGGAAGAGATACTCAACCAAGGACCTCTGAATGTTGAAGCAAATCTATATATGTGGAAGATAAGGTTAACCTTGTAGCAAGGACACAAAATTATTGACTCATTTGATGGTGCACCAAAAATAAAACAATAAAAAGGAAGTTCATGATATCTTGATACTAGTGCAAGTAATAACATGAGTGACAACAATAGAATATTATTTGAACTAGATGAATCCATGAGGGGATCCTTAAGGTTGACTCCAGAATTTCAAAAAATGGAAAAGGTGATTGCAACTAGGGATGACAAGAAAGCCCATTCCAGGCCCAACCCGACCCGACCTGACCCAAAGTCAACGGGAAAACCCGAGTTGACTGGGTCTCGGGTCGGGTTCGGGGAAAACCCAACGGCATAAAGTTTGGACGGGGTCGGGTATGGGAATTTAGGTACCCGCCCCAATTATTAAAATGACAAATTTACTTCCTTTAAATTATAACTTAGTTACTAAATTTATAATAGTCTAATGTTTTGTTAATTATTTTCATGATTATTTATGTAGAAATAATTGTGTAGTTTATGTAAAATATTTTTTATTTATATATTATTAATATGCAACAAAAATTAATTTTAACATATTATTTATAATATATACTTATTTTTTAGGCCGGTTGGGGTCGAGTTTCCCGTGGGATCCGGTGTGGGGTTGGGTTTTCTAAACCCATCAGGTTCGAGGTCGGGGTCGGGGATGGGTTTGGGAAAGTCGGGATCGGGTCGGAGATGGCAAAACCTGACCCCGACCCGCCCTATTTCCATTCCTAATTGCAACTATTGGAGCTTTTAGTTTTTAACTAATTATAAATAAAGGGTTTGTTCATTAATATTTTATCTAATTAATTAGTTTTATTTATGGAAAAGTATTAGGACGGGGATGCCTTTTCCCTATTAATAGAGACCCTCTTTCCTATTTAGTAAAAAAAAAATGAGTCAAATGATCTCTCTTACTTTCCCCTTGTTCTTGAGGCCCTTCCCTCAAGATTGAATGTTTTATTGTTAAATATCTATTTTGTTGTGTAATGTTGAAAGAGGTTGAAAAATGAACTTTTTCTACTATCGTTGTCAACTATGTTCCTGATACGGATTATAACTTGGGTTATAAGACCAAATTAACCTATGTTGGGAATTGGACTTTGTCATAGGACAGATGCCCATCGCCTTTGGTTTCGTATTTATGACTTTGTACTTATTTATTATTTATGCACTGGTACCAATTAAAATCTCTTCATCAATTCATTGTGGTTCAATATTTTTACACCAACAATAGTTCTCAAGAGCTTCAGTAAAAAACTTAAAGCTTCTCTTATTAGCTTCTATTCTCTTCCACATCTACAAACCTTCCCTTCCATGATGCAAGAAAGAATATTCCATAGTATTTTGCGGTTTGAAAGCCACATACTATCCCACACAAGATAAGTACTCCATAGCCACAAAAGTCAGATGTAGATTTCACATTTCAAATGGTTCAACCAAAGACACGTTAAATTAGTGGCAAAGAAGCAATACGATGTGTATTCTTGGGAAATGGAATCTATAAATAGAACTGCAAAATACCTTGTGTCCTCACGAAACTTGCATCCAGTGACAGGTTCATAGACAAACAAACCGTCTTGTAAGTAGAAATACTTAGGGAGTGCAGTTTCAATATACTTGCCTAATGAAACTTACACTTGTCAGGTAGGTTTGCAGTATGCTCAAGAGCACGGGTTGTTCTTCATTGAAACTTCTGCAAAAACAGCAGAGAACATCAATGAGCTCTTTTATGAAATAGGTAATAATTTGTCACCACAAACTAATTCCGTTGTTTTTTCTCCATTTATACGCATTCTAAACATTAATTTCTCTCGTGTTCTTCTCAGCGAAGAGATTAGCCAAAGCCCGGCCAACACGGTCATCCGGGATCAACCTATCCAGTGAAGCAAGAAACAGAACTGGAAGAATACGATTTTGTTGTTCAGGATGATTTATTACCTCCACGAGCAACTCAAGGCCTCTCCAGTTCTTGATGCTCGTCTTGACGTACACTCGTATGTCTGTCTCTTTATTGTTTGTCATGCACACACCAACTTGTTTCACTGTAGCACCAGAACGTTTCGCATTTCATCAAAACTACAACATATTTGATGCTTGTCTTGATAATGACTAAATTTCGATTGGCTCTGTTTGCACTTCATGTGCATCTTTAATGTCAAAAGCTTCTTTTATTTTCATATAAATTCCTGGATAAACGATGCTTATGACACGTATTATTGATGACTGCAAAAAAATTCAAACTAAAATTATTGCTTGAGAAAATTCATTTGTCACTAAAGACATTTTGCTGCCACCTTAAATAGTGATAAATACAAGATCTAGAATTTTATGGGGTAAAATTATATTTATATATTTTTTCTTTAAGTTAATGGGGTAAATGTATAATTTTTTAACTAATTGGATGCTATGCATCTTCTTCCGGAAATATAGATGAAATCGTATGTTTGTTACTCTCATAACATTGAGCATTTCAGCCCTCTCGGAGATAATTTTGATAGGGAGCTAAAAAGAGATTGCTATCCGATAAAGCCCTAAACCCAAAAAGACCTCGGCAAAAGACGGTAGACGAAAGTCCTTAGATTGAGGGCACAAGGAAAATAGTCCAATATATGTTACTCAAATGCCTCATTTTATGCAACAAAAGAATCATAAACATATTCTCAAATTATTAATCAATTCACCTACAATTTCAATACTTTAGCTTGTGCATGGCATATAAATTATTTAATCAAGCTTTTATCATTTATACCAAAACAATAAATAAATATTCCATCAATTAAAGACTAATAACAAGTTAAAAAATCCTCTCCTAAATTATTAAATTGCGAGATTGCTTATGAATAAAAAATAATATTAAAATTTGTTATAAAAAGATGCGTACAAACTACAAAGCATCCGACGTCGTGGTTTATTATCAAACTTTTTAGACGATGGTTGTAAATATTTATTTATATATACATTTTTAAAATTTTATAATCTTGAACTAAATTAAATGTTTTTATAAATAATTTCGGATAATTTTCTTTTATCTGCAAATTAAGTACAAATTTCCAAAGGACCATATTAAAAGCATAGGATATCTAGAAGACAAAAAAAATCATTTTAATTACATTTAAAATATATGATAAGTGGTTGATATTGTTGCTTGATCTACGTTACACTATTTTTTTTACACTTCATTCAATAGACCTTCCATGCATCTTAAATCATAAAAAAGTTATAATCTTTCAAAAAAAATTAAAAAACTAATTTATTATCACATTCTACCTCTAGTTATTTACCGAAAAATAAGTAATAAAGAGCCATTTTTAAAGAACAAAAATATAGTTAAAATAATGGAATAGAACAAATTTTAATAAATAAGTTAGAAATGATAAATAAATTATGTAAATATGTAATAATTAAAAATTATTCTTAAATAAAAAGTATACTCTTTTGTCCTTTTGACGCTGTTTAATTTCTTGATCACTTATTAGTAAAATTAAAGACAGCAAAATTAAGCAAATATTTTTAAAAACAGAGAAAATTATGCATCAAATAAATATTGTAGGAGGTTACTAACGAAAGATTGAAGCAAAATTCCGAGGGGTACGATTCTTTTTTCATCCTGATCAATATTAGATGAGAAAAGAAGGCCAGTTTGATTTTTTTTTTTTTTTTTTTTTTTTTTTTGGCTAATTTGTCTTGTATTAAAAGTTGTCATAAGGGTAGAGCCAGAATAGTTAATCTATGCTAAAATAATTTTTAAATGGTATATAAACACGTGCAAGGATGTGCTTATATAAGCACATGGCCAAACCATAAATCACCTGTCGTATTAAGGCACAATTTACATGCTAGAGAGATAAAGCCGATTACGAGTCGAGCACGGGCTACAACTATATTGTGCCTAGCAAAAGTCATTCTAGACAAGTGCATGCAACACACATAGAAAGCCAATTCTAATGTTAATGACAAGAACAATGGGACGATAATCATCGGACTCTTGATGGATAAAAATCTTGCATAAAGGCCCTCGTGAGTCCATATATAAGGTTCATCCGATGTACACAATAACACAAATGCATTGCAAACTTCTTTGTGATTGTATGAAAGTAGCTGGTCAAGAAGAACAAATTCAGATAGGTGAGCCGTGATAAAGAACACCAAGAAACAAATTTTGAGCTTAAAAAGAAGAGGCCTTCAAGTGCTATAACATTTTTTGTATGATAAAAGGAAACGACAATCCCATCCCCGCATCCAAAATCTGAATAATTTGGTTGTGAAAAGCACAACCTCGTCATTTCTGTAGATTGTTCGTTTATTAACACACTTACCAAAAGCATAATACAATTCCAGAGTACTCATTAATACCATGCCACTGAAATGCAACACATGAATTAATACACAGGCTATGTAGATTTGGTACTCTTGTTTACCGACACGTGGAAATGCACACGTAATTCTGCACGCTATTAATGAGCTCGTAGCGCCCTGATAGAATTATTTGCTCAATGGCATGATACAAGATCATAGATGAATTCTATCAAGTCAATCACGGAAAGGAAATCATACAGATCTTGGATCTACCAACTACATCCAGGAGGCCGTGTTAACATAGATGCCACTTGCTTGTAGAAAAAAGAAACAAACTAAAAGAAACTCTGCAACCGGCCCCTGCCGTTTTATATAATCACATCTTAAGATAATAAAAAGAAAATGCTCAGCACCACAAGATAGCTCATCATCTGATTTTACCTCCTAAATATCCCCATCTGGCAATAAAAATAATGATTACTTTACATGAAGCTAAGTGTATGTACATTGGCATTGGCTGCTGGTATAGAATTTAAGCTACCTGAATAACCAAACTGCTCAACCCCAGAGAGCACCATATCTGGCTACTGGTTGGAAAGGCCATGATTTCTAACCCGAATATGAAGCTCAGGTAAATTTCCAATTAAGGTCTTTAATCCTCGAGCATAAATGGGTAGAGCTTCATTGAAATGTCCTTATCCTTCAACCCTCGGGGGCAACTTCACTGACATGTAAGTCGCATTTACTTTTGCCTATGTTGTTGCTGCTGTGCTCGAGCAGTTCTATCTGCATACATTGGAAGGAGCACAATTTCTGAAATTTCATTCAGAAGCACTTCTTCCGTAATGTTATCATTAATGCTGCGCATCACCTATTACATTAAACAGCAAAATCAGATGCCATATTGACACACCAATTGGGGAACTGGAGAATGGAAAATTGAGAATTTTCCACTAAAATATAAATGATTTGGTTCCTAGTTGGCTCTAATATTCAGAATGAGGCCAAGCTTGCCTTTCTGTATGTGTTAATCTCATTCGGTGAAGATTTATCTGTTCGTACACGCATGCACGACCAGCAGCCCTGCTGTGGGTCCCAGGAACACTCTATAATCTTGCCTGAAAGGCTAGCTGCATCTTCTCCTACAAAAGAAATGATTCTCAGAACGGTGAAATCTACAGACAACAGATTCTTTTTTCTGAAATGTCGCTTAGTTCAAAACATTTGATGATGTAAATTAAAGAAATTCAACTAAAAAATATTTTAGGCGTGTTTGCTAAAACAAGTCAGTCTGCTATTGACCAACCACATTTGTACTTTATTTTGATTGGCTTCACTTCACTACTCAAAGCATGTGCGAACAATATTATTATGATTAACTTGTTGGACGCAACGTATCTTCCTAGTCAATGTAGACATATTTCATCATCTTACTTTTTTATTAACTTACTGAACACCAAACTTTCCTCCAAATTCCAGTATGTCTGCAACAGTTGACATGAAAACAAACGCCTGATCTGATAGCTATCCATGAGCAGTTTCTACAATGGATGATTGTAGATTAATATCTCACAACTTTATTATTTTCCTCTTCCAACAAAGCAATAAGAAAACAACAAAACAATACAAGTATGATGGCATTAAAGAGAGTGAAAGATTTCACTATCAATTGAGGAAAGCTCTACCCCATCAAGAAAGACAACTAGTCGCCATCTCTTTTTCATTTCCTATTGAAATTCTTCTGGCTACCTTTTTAATCACGAACAAAGACGTAATCTACTAAAACCATCTGGATTATTTTTTAAAAAAAATACATTTCATTTTAAGAACTAATTTGATTTATGGAACTTTGCATATTTTCCGATATTGTTATCATCCAACTATCCAAGCACTATTACTAGGGTCACGTGTTATCCTCCTACATCAATAGTTAATTTCTAGAATTTTTGAATTTACAAGTTTATCTTGGAATTATATTTGCAAAGAGCATCTTCTATTGCTACCAATTCAAAAATATCCTAAAAATGGGAGTTTAGTCAAGTGAAGAACATAGGTCCTCTTTATGTGAAGGATTAGTCACTGGGCACGTTTGTTTCATGTGCATGTTCCATTTAAGGTACATCGTCGATCCGATAGAAACTTTTTTCTTCAAACAAAAAAGAAAACAGCTATATCAAAAAAGCGGACGCACTATAAAAGATATTCAACCAGAAAGATGAGAATCTCAATACAACATCCAGGAGAACGTTAAACAATCATAGTTCATTTGCAGTTCTCAATGAAGACCTACATTAAATACGTACATACAACATTTGAATGGGTGGTAGTGATTGTTCAGAATATAATATAAGAGGATGAGAAAGTAAGAACGAAGGACATGAACCAACTGGAACTAGAAATGCAATCAACAAATCCACAAATCCTAACATTTGCTAGACTCAAAAACAGTATGAAGAAAAACTTGGACGAGTGCAAAGCTACATTATATACTACTGTAGTGAAATATCGCCCTTTCAAGTGAGCGATACCAACTGTGTAGAGATAATAATGATACAAGCAATAATATAATTTCAAATTGCATATGTTCACTTGCTGTTATAATTGGCAGAATATTAGCCTTTTAATTGATAGTTAAATAATCAAATTGCACCAAATATATTAAAGATGCTACAAAATTCTTAATTTACCAGCAATTCTGGTATTGTGGATGCACTAGCAGAATTTCATCCTTTTAAATGACCATTAAATAATCAACTTTAGTACACTAGGCTGCTAATAGTTAGCTCATTTGTGTTCCTATTGAAAGACTTGCAAGTTGAATATAATCTCTATATTGTTATACAATCACTTTTCCTTTTCAAACTGGTTATCCAGAAAGAATTTATAGTAAAATTTCAAATCCTACATATTCCTTTGTCAGCAGTTTACTGTTTCATGAAGTATGCACACCACCAAATAAGCAATGGAATTAATTGTATAAGCGGTCTTCATGGTATTGTAATCTCATTTTAACATTTAAACATTCCAAATGAAAATACATTCATTATGGTAGAATGCCAATTTCTAGAATCTGTAATTCAAAATTACGAAGTCTTCTAGTTGAGAACACAGCATTTATACCGATCATCAGTTAGTTGATGAATATCTTCTTTATTCTTGGGATATTTACAAGTAGAATTGCATCTTTGCGCTAATTCTAGTACAAATGTATTATCCTATAACACACAAACTCTCTTCAAATATAAATGAGAAAACTTTCAGAAAAATGCTCACCTGAAAGTGAAATATTAGCCCCATCAATAAATTTCTTCTTTCCTCTCTCATTAAGGAACAGCATATGGCGATCCTCACTTCCAACCTGAAAATAGAAGGGAAAATATCCAAACAAACAAGTCAATTGGCAATCAATTAGAGCTACTCAACATCGCACAGAAGCAAATCAAAATAAGTGAGGTCTCACAAATACCTCAAAAAGAAAGTCAACTGAGTTCATTTCTGGATATTTCCACTTCAGAAGACCCTCATGTGTACGTGGTATATATGGATCATCCCAGCCCTGAGATTTAGAGAAGAGAAATGAATATATAGTCAATTTTGTTTATTATGAATGAGCTTGGATATTCCCAACATTATAAATCAACCTTATCAACAGAAACATAAGGAACAAATATATACCTGAGCAAAATCATCAGTACATAGAATAGCAATAAGATTTTTACAAGTGCATATTCATGATAGTGTTGAACTAAGAAAATTCAGACAATAAACAACAATGACACAATTTACATAACTAAATGATATTTAATCTACGTAATTCACTAACATCCGTGTTAAAACACTGCTGTTGAATCAACTCTTGAGCATGGATTCAAAAATCGTTAACGCCCCTTGGAGCACGGACGGCGGGCGGACGGCGCAGGCGGAAGCTTCGATCGAAGATTTGCCTCGCTGCCATCCGCCACCCCTACTGCCGCTGCCATTAGCTGCCTGCAAACCCTAAACCGGATGGTATGCCGGTACCATACCATACCGGTCCAGTGGCTCAGACCGGCACTTTAAACCATGCTCTTGAGTTTACAGCCATAATATCTATAATCATACTAGAGGTCCTCTTTGTGTTAATTTCTTCTCCAACACAGAAGAGTTAACACTTGCTTCAACAATGTTCTCAACTCAATAGTTAACAATAACATGCTAGGAAAAACATCAGGAAATTCCATTTTCAAAAGAATAATGGTTACTTTCCATTATAGTCAAGAAATTTTAGGATTATAAATGCTTTTTATTCAAAATGTGTCAAATTTATGCAGAGGGCCTAGTTGTGTCATGCAAAGACTTACAAGTTTTAGAAAATTGGACTAGAGTGCAAATATATCAATATAGTAATTCAACTGAAAGAATAAATTAAGAGAACAATGTTTGACCCATATATTAATTTATATGTCAGGTGGGTCCAGCTTCATGAAGAGGTTCATCTGTAAATAAAGTAACTCAAAGGTTTTTTTCAAAGTGGGCAGCCTCTGTATGGTAGAAAAGAGAGCAATGGGGTTTCTCCTCTTCTTCCCCGAGGTTGAAATCTTCCCGGCACGATCAAAACGTCATTTACATTTGAGCGACAATTTTTGCACGTTTGCTCTGATGTATTGTTCTAACGTCATCTAGTGTTAGCTCTGATGAACTAGTTTGTCGCTGTATATTTCTTCTTTTTGTAACGCAAACCGCTAGACTTGTTTTGAATTAATCAAAAATCCTCCCGCATTCAACTGATACTATATCAGTTCAATAGCTTGTCTACTGTGAGATAACTCTATGGTAAACCATATCATTCTGATCCGTTTAAACCATATCATTTTGATCAAAGCAGTATATCAAACATGAGATAACTCTATGGTGACAGCGCAGGGACTCTAGTTTTCAAAATTAATGACCAGATCCTTTGATGAAAATGCACCAGAAACAAAAGGCTAAATTAACATCAACGATACTCTTGTACTATACAAAATGTCCAAGTACCTGAAAAATTAGGCCGTCAGCTTCATGCGAAAGCTTTGGAATAAACTCCTTCAAAAGCTTAGTAACAGTTGACAGAAACCAAAAATCCTTCCTGCGAACCTGTTCAGTAATAATGGTATTATTAATATATTCTACATGTGATGCAATAACAAATAAATCTCTGCAGTAACATACTGAAAATGGCTCCATATCATATCTGTAAATTGGATGCCCTTTGCTTTCATATTCTAACTGTTTCCTCTCACTCATCCTTGGTCGAATTACTTCTTCCTCAAGTAGCTTCCACCTTTCGGAAAAGGGCAACTACACCCGAAAAAATGTAACATGAAATAACTTTTACACGCAACACAACTACAAGCAAACTATGAACAAGAATAGTAAGTTGAAATAAATGGAACATGATCTGAATAAGCAAAGAATGTGTGGCTTACAAATTTTCAAATTCATTTTGAAAAGCAAGAATACGCTCAGTAAAAATGTCAGTAAGATACTCTAGATGTCATCTCTGTTGCACTAGTCAAAGCCTTGTTGAAAGGGAAATGCTTAATCACAATATAGAATAAAGAGTTGAATCGAGAACACAAACGATATGAAAACTGGCATGGATTATCCAACCATAGCAGCAAAACCCAGAGAAGTAGCAAAAGCCAATTACATTTGGTTTTGTACAGAAGAATAACATAGATAGAAAATGCATCCAAATGTACTTAGAAAGGGAAAATAATTACAAAAATTTAGCCAGCTGTTTATGCAAGTGAAAAGTAGATGGGATTTTAAAACTACAAAAATATGTGCACAAGTTACTACTAGCGTATATGTCCCATACTACCCATCAAGGATTGACGCATCATGACATACACGTGTATGGAACCACTTCTAGAACAATATAATTACCACGCTAGTTTACAACATGGACCATGGTCAAGTCAGCAAGGTGCATGCCAATTTCCTTACAACAATTGATTACATTGCTTGAAAACAAATGTTAATTAGCATGGCAATCAAAATGGCAGGACTTTGTAGAGCATAATCATTTCGCAGTCTTGAGTTGAGTATGCCATTTGGAGTTAAGAAGAGCAAACCACCAGGTACTACATATTGACACAGTGATAACAGTAACAACAGTACAGGTAGATCAATAAAGCAGCACCAGAACAGTGTTATCTTAATCTGTGGCATTTCCCTCAAGATTGTGAGCTGGTATTATTTCAAATGCACTTCGAATCTTTTAACATTCACAAGTTTTAACTTTTTCTAAAACATCAAGGGAAGATTTTCCTACAAATTTGAGTGAGAACAAATGAATCGATACGCTTTCTCCACAAGAAGACTCAAAATAAGTTTCAAACCTAATTAGTCAAATTTATTGTCAGGGCAATAAAATCTTAAAATGCCCCACTTTTTCATGAGATGGCTCAAAAGAAAAGCATGATGCAGTCACCAATTTAGCCTAGTTATACCCACATGAATAGTTGGATAGTAAATGTAGTTCATGAACAATTAAAGCCAAACAAGAATTTTAACCAAAAAACTGAAATATGTCAGTTGAATTCCTCTTGAACAGTAGAGGTTTAACTCCTTGCACAATTATAAATTATCTAATATAGCTATATAAGTCAAATGGAACATAAAAAGTTCAATAAAATTGAGAAAGAAAATTAGAAGTAAGAAAGAGCAAGAATTCAAAGTATCTTGCGATCATGATGGGAAACTGTCATATGCCAAACAAATGCCTACATGCACCCATGGTTTAAAATTCCGGTCCGGCGGCTCAGGCCGGCGGCCAGCCAGACCGGTACATACCGCCGGTACCGGTAACAAAAACCGGCGAACCCTAGCTGCGGCAGAAGGCGGCGGCGGCGGAAACTTCGTTCGAAGCTTCTAGTGGCAGCTGTTGCCTCCGCTGGCACCTCCGCCGTCGCCTCGCCGCCTGCCGCTTGTTCCGCGTGCTCCGAAGGTTTCGGCTGCCGGTCCCTCGCCGGACCGGTACAAACCAGCCGGTACCGGCACCGCCGGTACCGAAATTACAAACCATGCATGCACCACCACATAATACTTTCCCTAGTCACTGACATAAGACAACGTAGAAGAACACGGCTGCATAAGACATGCAAAAAACGGGAAGTTGTGAATAAGAAAGAATATGGATGGTGCAAAATATTGAAAGTGCCATACCTTCATAAGAGAACAATGATTCAGTGCAACCAAATCATATGCTAAGTATCTTCTCTTGAGTCCTACATCTGGAATTTTGTCGATGATCATTTCCCCATCAATCAACGTATCATTATGGAAACCCTTTCATGAACAAATGAAGAGGATATAGCATGCATAAACAAGTAGAGAAGAAATTATACAAGACTTCATAATGTTCTCATAAGCAACCACGGTAAATATACCTCAGCATGATTTTTTAGAGGAAACCGCATTTGAACCCTTCGAAAGCAGAAGTTTCGATCAATTAAGTAACAACCTGTATTGTTAATAAACATCATATACCGGGTTCCATCAGCCTTCCACGTAGCATAGTAGTATCGTTGCCTTAAGAGTTGAAGATTATCCCTGCATGTGAATAATTGCCATGTGATATAACTGACTAAGAACGAATCTTAATCATCCTTTTTTGATAAATGAAATTAGAAAAAAAAAATAAGAAGAAAAAATTGAAAAAAAAAAAAAAAAATAGCCGAACAAACACTTCTAAGAATAGATGGATATTCACTTGGTTGCGTCTGTTCAGAGAAGTGCCATACTGATGATCAAGACATGTGTTTACTATTTCCTATAACTTGAAAATCCACCCACTTCAACATGTCAGTATCACATAAGCTGTTCATCCCAGCCCGCAATAGATAATGATCGATGAAATGCATGGCATACTTTAAGCAAAGTAGAAAAAAAAAACAATGGAAGTAAATCAACTAGGCAATACGTTTCACTTTCTTTCAAGGGTTAAAAAACCAGTCCGAGACATGGTTCCAATTTATGCATTTATGCTCGGACAGATATGTACCACCAGTGGTACCGAATATACATTGTTATTTTCCAGTATTTACATTATGTTTGATGGTTGTGGTCCGTGTAATGTACCAGATATGTATTGGGTGTATAGATGATTATCCGTTTAGAATGATTACAAAATGTTGGACTGTTGAATGTAGAGAAAAAGCTTAAATAAAGCATAGAATCAAATACCAGTCCATATTGGGACGTCGGTATAGATAACTTATATCTATATGTATATATGCATATATACATATCTATATGTATATATGCATATATACATATCTATATGTATATATATATATACATATATATATGTATATATAAATAAGTTATCTATACCGACGTCCCAATATGGACTGGTATTTGATTCTATGCTTTATTTAAGCTTTTTCTCTACATTCAACAGTCCAACATTTTGTAATCATTCTAAACGGATAATCATCTATACACCCAATACATATCTGGTACATTACACGGACCACAACCATCAAACATAATGTAAATACTGGAAAATAACAATGTGGTAAGG
Source organism: Costus lasius (assembly GCA_027563935.2). Lineage (NCBI taxonomy): Eukaryota > Viridiplantae > Streptophyta > Magnoliopsida > Zingiberales > Costaceae > Costus > Costus lasius. The sequence goes on from CM050454.1 coordinate 98,792,168, forward strand.
TAGTGTCAACAAACAAAAGCAAATAATATAGAAACCATCTGAGTACTTTTATGGAATTATGGAAATACAGTTTATGAAAACATAAACTTTACCATTTTATAGCATGTAACAGGACGTTAATACAAAGGACTATAAAACATTAAAGAAACCTGTTGAGAGAAACAGGATGTGAACCCGGAAATTGTGCAAATCCTCTTCCCTACAAACAAAGTAGGAAAAATGTGAACAAACAATATAAAATTAAAATTAAGTTATGATGATCAAATGAATTCCCCATTTCGGAGCACTAGTGCAATAAAAAATTGCTAGATTTTTTAATAATGTTGCATATCTTTAGATATTTAAAAAATCATTCCCTAATCTGGAACATGTAATACAAAATTACTCAACGTAAACGATCAATCATATTTCAAATAAAAATCAAGATATAACAGAAGTTTGTCTAGATCAATTTTCGTAGAACACATAATTTTGATAATTAAGTTTAAATACAAGTCAGAAAAGAAAAGAAAAAACAGTATGACGAGGAAATTGAAGCATAACTTGTGAAATTGATAGCTGACAAAAACACGTAGAAACCCATGAACAAATCTTAAAGAATAATTGCAGCTATTTTCCACTACTAATGCAATATTATTAATGACTATGCAATTCGCAGCCGTAGTTTAAAGTTTCGGTTCGGCAATCCAATCTGCTGCCGGAACGGTATGAACAATGTATATTGACACTATACTTCAGTAATTTCGAACAAGCTTAAAATCGGTCTCGGACCGGTACAAACCAAAATTTTCAAACACTAGTTAGCACAACAGAATTGAAACATACAGCATTTGTTTTACATAGATTACAGTATAGTCTGAATATCCTTACCATAGGCATTAAGTCGAGGAATTGGTAACAGAGAAGTCGCATGGCATCTTGCTGGTCATAAGGTATCGCATCACCTAGAATGTCATCATTTGTTAAGACTTTACCGTCCGTATGTTCCTGTAAGTAGAAAATAATTGCAAACTCAAATGCTTTAATCGATCAATCAAGTTGATCAAAGTTAACAAGTCAACAGTTCAACAAAGCAAGTCGATTTAGTATGATATATATCATGAACAAAGGATCATAGGATATGCCTCCTCATTAATATTTGATCCAAATGAGCCAGTTGTAAAAATTGGTAAGAAGTACATTTCCCATCAAATAAATAACAATACAAAAATAGTAAATCTTCAACAGATAAATTAGGCAATGCACACAATCCACAAAGATCATAATTCTGGCCTCATTTTACAGTAGAAAAGGATGTTTAAGCCAATAAACATGGCCAATAGTGTCAATTATTTGGAAAAACAGTACACAGCTGAAAATGACTAACATAACAAAATGGTGTAAAACATAAAAGTATTGTATTTCAAACAAAGAATCCTTTTATATAATCACATACATAATATATATCAGAATCATGATGAGAACTGATTCACATATTGATTTATAGGCAGGGGGTGAAATTTTGATCGAAGAGTTTGAAAGCAACAAGAAAAAAAATGTAAAGAATTTGTACTGTGTGAAATACATACAGACACCCCAGCTGTAGTAGTATCACCCTCATCATCACCATCATCATCTTGTACAGCTTCACCATTCAGATCAAGATCAGAAGATCTTTTCCACTCAGGAGTGGAAGGGCATACAATGGTCTCTGGACCTTCGTGGTAAAATATATAAAGTTTTTCAATGTAGTCATGCTTATATATTCCTGGCGGACGTGCTTGAGTAAAAACATGCAATGCCTGATAAATAACAAAATTAACAATAGTGATCAAATATGTACAGGTGTGTATGTAACCAATTTTTTTGGTAAGACTGAATATTGCGTACTTCAGCAACGTGCATTCGTTGTGTCCGCATGAGGTAATGGACGATCATAAAACCAGTTCGGTTATGCCCATGAGTGCAATGAACAAGAACATACCTCTTTGGATGTCTTTGGCGAGATACAAATTGTAAAACCTGAGATCAAAAGATTATCAAGTAATGAATCTCTTTTCACACCTAAACTTTCTGAAAATATGGTCAACATATTCAACTCGAAAAGATTTTGGTCTCTACTTTAACCAGACATGTCACTCGGAGAGAATGAATGAAAAGTTTAGCAAGCTTGGACTATGACAAACTATCAGCAGCTCCAGTATGCCAGGGCTATTAACATACCATGTGTTGCATCTAAATTAGCCCATTCGATGTTCAACAAAGTGCACACGTACATGAGCTGCCTCCATCCAACTATTTCCTCTAAATGGGTTATCACAGTACGCATGCTTTGCATTTCATTTAAGTCACTACCTCCGGATAACTTCTTATATATAGAAGTGTGTATTGTAACTATTGTCCAACAGAAGCAAGGAAGTGGCGAAGACATTGTGCTGAGGTTAAAATGGAGAGTGCATTAAGAGTGTGTTTGATCAAGATCACGGCATGCATTTTAAAATAAGCGTTTTAATAATTCAGCTGTACAGCTACCCTGGTTTCGAGCAATGTGGACACCCTTATACTTGAAGTTAGCGTAGATGAAAACTTGAGATGAGAGATATGAGAACGCGTCTAGTACCACAAAACATCAAAAGGGCACTTACCTCGTGAACAAACAAATTTACAGACTCATTATCTGGTACAGAATCCCGTCCCTTGCATGCGATCTGTATCAGAAAAGGAACTATAAGCAATCCCAGCAAGCAATACCAGGGAGGAGAAAACAAGATCCATACCTTGACATGCTTAATACCTATCCTTGTCCACTCAGAAGGTGAATAGTAACGAGATGTATTTGTCAAATCAATGACTAAACCAATCTGCAGAATGCATCACGAGATATTTGAATTAAATATGACAAAACATAATTGCTTCAAAGGGAACAAACAAAAGAACGTGGGAAAAATAACAAAATAGCCAAAAACAAATCCATACAAAGCAGAGAATTGAAGTCTGACAGTAAAGCTTTCACAGAGTTTAGTAACCGAAACCACATGGGACATATCTGATCTCTACCCTATCCAACAAATATTTAAATCAATCATCTTATGATCATAATTTTGACTCCAAAAGATTTCTCCTTGACTGAAAGTAGCACTGGAAGCTTAGATATATCATGACTCAGATGGATGACCGAACTCATAGCATCACTTCTGCAAAACTAGCAGATTTAATTATCAAGTCGGTGACTTCACAACCTTCTCCAACAGGTAGTTAAGTTAGATTAGAATTCCTTTGAGGATAAAGATACGAGTTCCACTAAAATAAGCGTACACGATTCTGCCAGCCCAAAAAGCTGTCAAACAAGTAAAATCCTATTTGTCTTGAGACAAAGTTGGAAGAAAGAGAAGATGAAAAAGAAAAGACTACATATTGCAATTAGAATCCAGCCTTGATACTAAAATGATTATGACAAAAAAAGTTATCCACGATCTTGAGGAAGTTCTCAAGTTAATCCACATAAAAACACAATGTTTTCATCTGTACGAGTGCACATTGCAATTGGTATAGAATTAACAAGTAAATCAGAGGAGAAAAAAATGGTAAAAAAAACCAAAAATGATAAGTCGGAGACGTTTTCATCTACGATTCAGTAACAAGATTTTAGATAGGTGAGACAAATTAATAACTTTTGGGAGTCATGCGCTAAGATATCTTCATGGAGGGTGTTTCAGTAGTACCAATATTACAAGAAGAATAAAAGTTTTCCATCCCAACGTAACTTGGTAAGCTAAATGTGTGCACGAAAGCAGTTATAAAATCATGAATCATGGTCATGAGATGGTTGCTATATCCATGGAATAAGATAGTGCACAAAGTCATATGTATATGTATATATATATATTGGTGTCAATGTGTTAGTATGTAACAAACCATACTTGTCTAATGATATATACTATTGGTCCATAAATACAAACCGGTATATAAAATATAAGTTATAGCAATGCGATAAAATATCTAGCTTAATCAATCATATCTAGCATTCATCTCATGAAACTTGGTCTCATCAAATTGGTAAATATTCTCGTGGGAAGGAAAATTTCTACGAAATTCTTGTGTAAGGAATGAGGATAACTTTTAAGATTGTTCTGCAATCTACTGAATTGACATCTTCATGGGTCTACAATGCCATTTTCGCTGATAAAATTGGAAGAGGCGTTTTCCAAATTCAACGTTATTTTGCTAATCCTGTCATGTTATACTTTTGTCCAAGTTGTCTAAGTTAACTGAATAAAATGGGATGGTAATGAGTGGTTTAATCGGAAAAAGCATGCAGACGGATTAGGATAACCATCTCCCAATTTTGGTCTAACTCAAGTTGAATTCAAAATTCAGGAACCAACCAAACCCAAAAAAACATAAAGACGTGCACAACTTTCATAACCGCAAACATGATATCTACCAAAATTCCCTGGTTCCTGAATTGTATTTCTTTATCATGACTCCATAGCCGGTATGTCACAGACGCAAAGGAAAGTGCGTCCGTGACAGGTAGCCCCCAAACTTTCCAATTAAAATAGCCACCACTTCCACTATGCTGGGAGAAACTGTCCTCAAGTCCTCACCATCAAGCGCCCAATGTAACTGGATCTCAATCCTCATGCTTCAAAATTCGCAGGTTCTCCACCAAGTATTCAAGTCTTAATGAATAGTGACTGTAAACCCGATACTTATCAATCTGAGGACAACCTAGTATCTGAGCACAACCTAGTACGAGAACCACCTTTATACAAAATTATGCTACTGATATTATAATATAATATAATATATACTATGTGTAAATACATTCAATTTATATCGGTCAGTATATTGGTATGTAACATTTTGAGCCAGGACCAGTACGCCAACTCAGACCAATACTTTAAACCACAATTCCACTTCCACAAAAAATAAGATTTATACAATCGCTTTTCTCTTAAAGCAATCATCAAGAAAGCCTGCATAGAACTTTAAGTATGTAATTTGTGCAATTAGGAAGCATCAAGTAGTCAATGTTACTAGTGATCTATTTGGCATTAGCTGATTTTACCTGCTGAATAAATGTAAATTGCACAGTAGTTGTATCAGTTGTGGACAACAAAGACAACATACACGTAGATCTCGCTAGTCCTCACAACTCAATTGCTCTAATCATTTCATCCCTTGCTAATCACCTAAGAAGCAGCTGATGTCATGAGATCATGCATCTTCTGTCTACGTCACCTCATTTGAAAATCAAGCTCAGTAAACTTACGTTTAGTAAAGTTGCAACATTTTGTAATACAACGATCTGATTTGCGTTGTATTATTTTATAATTATAGCAAGTAACTTAACCAGGCGATATTCAGGAAGTTGATTTTACAATTCTGATAACCTGTAACCTGTTTGAAATACTGTTATATCTACATACAAGAATACCTGTTGTCCATCTAGATAGTAACTCACATTATTGCAGCATTAACTGGGCAGGCATAAGCGCAACTGAAAATTAATGTCATTTAATGCCGGGAACAAATGAGAATTGCAATTGCAACCAGATTTATACTATAAAAAGAAAAATAACTCCTATTTATTGAGCTTTTATAGAACACATATATCAGGTATCTTATGGGAAAGTTTTACATCGATGATGCCATTCATAGTTCATATTGACAATGTATTTGAATCAGAATTCAAATTCTGATGTACCAAACTACTGTAAGACAAGTTTTTTTTTGTTAAATGACATAAAGTAATAATTTGTCAAATTATTCATACTCATGATGCAATAAGAAAATATCACAAGAGATACATTGGGTGGCACAGAAAATGACAAAAGAAAGTAAATCAGAAAAAAAAAATAAAAGCATAATAATAACATGCATTTTATGTAGACTAACATCAGCCACATCGAATTAAACAATGAGGTAAAAAATCCAAAACACTATACTTACTTCACGTCCTTGACTTCTTTGTTTATTGATGATTTGTCTTGGTGAATATCTTTTACCAGGTAACACGCTCTCATTATATGTCTCATCGAGAGGAACTTTAGAAGGAATTATGTGACCAATGCACGTACCATATGGAGGACAATCCAACCAACCTGGAAAATGAATAATCAAGGTAATGCATTTACGATGTATTGCATATAAGATCTAATTTATCATTACAAAAAAATTAGTTTCATAAAAGTAAATAATTGAAGAAAAATATTTGGAAAGAGAAATAGCGGTGATGGAAATATTGGGAAATAATAGCAACTTGAGGAAGTAAAGAGCCTAACAGGTAATAAGGATTTAATAACCAAAATTTATCCACTCAACATACACATAAACCAGTTTTCATACTATCATGCCTGACAAAAAATCAGATTGAAAATACAGCACTATAAATCTTTTTTTTCCTAATAACGCAAACCAAAAGAAGAAAAACAGCTGAATAATATCTAAATCAGAATATTACATTGTATTTCGGGATAATATATAATTCTTCTTTAGTGAATACTTGTGATAAATAATAAAACAAATAAATAATAGTAGTAACTATGGTGATAATTAGGTGAGTTAATTAGTCGATATGATTGTCATAATTGATAGTATTTGACAAGATTAGTGGTAATAACTTTTTACATCTTCTACCACTCCCAAGAAAATTTAAGGTGATGAAGTTAATGAACACTAAGTAGTAAATCGTAAGTTGCAAATGCATATGTTATTTTGTTGAGAAGCTGACTGCAAGAAAAAAAGAGGGTATAATTATGGTATTTATTGCTCCTAGATGAGACTGAGGGTGTCATTATTAGTGGCGGCAACCAAAGTTTTTCATCTTAATCCATATTGCAATAAGCTCAGTAGAAACTGGTCTGAGATATGACTAATATATGGAACTTGTGTATCACCGATACACTACCATGAGTCAGTACACCTTTTGTGTCCCACCAGTACAATACATGACGGGATAAAAACCACCGTAGAAACTGATGGAGGTAAATCTATGCACATGCTGAGGCTAAAACAACATGGAAACCAAGACATCAGAAAGCTGAACAGACTAAGAGCCTGAGATAAGAGGTGTCCAAGCAATTCATGTCCAAGATAATGAAGGACAAGGAGGACCAAGATAGCAAGATACTTCAGCCCAAGATGAGCGAGAGATTAGAAGCTCACATCTAGGAAGCTCAAGGCAGCCAAGGAACTAAGGTAAACAAGAGGAAAGCATCTGAAGCCTAGAAGGTAAATGAAAAACAAATGTGCATCCATGTCTCGTCCCTTACCAAGAGAGACACCGATCAAATCAAGGTTTAAAATACCAACTATACTAGTATGTCCAACGCTTAGACGGTAAATGGAAAACAAATGTGCGCCCATGTCTCATCCCTTACCAAGAACCCCTTAGCAAGAGAAGCACAAACCAAGGTTTAAAATAACAAAGCATGCACACTATACCAACATGTAGTGCGGTTGATTCAAATTCGATCCATCTTGGACCAAGTATTAATTTATTAAAAATAGCATTTTATGATATAATTTGATGTTTTAATTCATTTCAATTAATTTAAACAATCATAAGGTGCTTGATGATGAAAATAATATGAAAATGAGTAAATATTATAAGTAAAATAACTTATATGATAAATACCGTGTAGTCATGTTAGAGTAGGAGCTCCTCCTTGATGAGTTAGTAGCTCCTGCTTAATGAGTATGAGTTTTTCTCATAAGTCACCAAATAGGAGCTTCTACTCCATCCAGAATAAATTGCAACTATATGAATATATATGACTTAACTCTTATCTTATAGTTTCATAGTGCTCTCATTTGGAAGTCCTAAAGTCCACATGCTTATTAACCTCGTGTGGGTCACTACATTCTCTGGGACCCGTCACAATTGAGACTAGGATTGACACAATAGGATACGAGTACATATAAGCTCTTTTTGAACTTTAACATTCAAATGACCATGATGAGCCGCTCTATCTTAGATGATAGATGGATCCAAGGTTTTTAATTCGGTCTATACCACCTAGTATAAGCAGTCCAAGACTAGACCGGTATAGATAAATGCAATGTCGATACATCGTACATTACAATGTCGATACATCGTACATTACAATGTCGATATGTCCAGTACATACCTGTCAAAGACTAGACTGGTACCGGACCAAGATTTCAAATATTGGATGGATCATATTTCTTCATAATCCACTAAAGCTTAGGTTTTTTTTGCTTCATTAGTGTTGAACCTTTGCTTCTATCATGCTACTTGCAACTCTACCCCAGCTGTCTGCATGGTTTTCATCTTGAATGGCATACGTGCAGTGTTCACAAGTCTATGGTTGTTGTATTGCAAGCATATATATATCTGTCTCACACCATCACTAGCACCTCCATCATTTATGCTTGTGGTGTTGTCTAATCTCTACATTAAATCATTTTATACCTCTCTACATCTATAGTTGAACACCAATTCATCATCGGATCAACATTATCCAGAACAAATGAATTATCAAAAGCATCCAATATAACTTTTGATTGTTTGTCTTTTTCCTCTTGAAGTATCCTAAGTCTAAGTCATATAGTCTAGTAGACAAATAATACTTTCTCGAGCCAACAATATGATAGTTTATTTCTAACAATCAATGAGAAGGTGGATCAATTAAGTTCGCATTTGTTTGATGACGCACATTGTGAGAAGATGCAAATTGTAGCATTTCATAAGTTCAAAGCATTAGCTCCAAATTGTATCCATCATTCACCTATAAATTTATAATATATGATAATTAGATGGTCTAATTCATAATTACAAGACAAAATTAATTTTAGAAAATAAATTAAAATACTTGGGTTCAATCCAAATCCAAGGCAATATGATCTCCTAATGTCATCTTACCTTCTTTATACATTCGACCCAAGGATCAAAAATTCGTTATGGCACCTTGTATCAGTCTAAGCTCGGACTGGTACAGTATAGGTTTGTACCGGATGAAACTGGTTGGAATCAATGCATCATGTGTCAGAAGATGCAAAGGAAGAGAGAGAAAAAGAAGGAGAGAAAAAGGAAGAGAAAGAGGGAGAAGAAGAAAAGGAGAAAGAGGAAGAACTTGCATGCGGCAGAGCTGAAACGGGCATAGAAGGCAACAGAGGTTCCGCTGCAACATAGATAGAGCTTCAGCTCCTCTCCTCCCTTCTTATATATCAAGGTAGGCCCTCAAGAAGAAGATTTTCTGCTCCTGCCCGGTTATGTCAATTCCATCTAGTACAGATAGTATGTACCGGTCTGAGCATGGACCGGTAAGCCCATCCAGACCAACTTTTAAAACCTTGCTTATATGTTGTACATAGTATTCGTCATTGATATGGCACCATATACATACACATATATATATATATATATATTATATTTTGGGTGGTCCAATCGGTATTGTACATTGGCATATATGAGTGCATACCAGTATGACACTTGAGCAACACACTAATATAAATCCAATTTTAAAACATTGCTTAATACTAATAATTCCATGAGAGCCTACCTCGACATATAAGAACTGCAATTCTATCAGTGCCGGTCAATATGAATACATAGCAAAAATATGGAACATTGAAGTTACATTTAACTAATGATTCATAGTCTACATCATATAACCTCCTACAATTAGGCTGCCGACCCATAAGGGGGCTTCAAATTTATAGTTTCTAGCTCAAGTATTTAGTCATCTACAAACTTGTTTGAGATGGTGAGATACAAATTGCACCCTTATATTCCCAATCTACAAAAAAGGCAAGATTCTGATCCAATATGCAACAATTGTTCTAATTAGATTAGAGTGAAAAATATACATCTCAAGACCTAATAAATGAGGTGAGTGAAGAGGAAAATTGACTAAGACTCATCAATCAAGTAGTTGTTGTAGCTTACTTTTATGTTGCAAATTTCAAAGACTTAAATACCAATCCACACCTGTGGACCTATCTAAGATTGGACCATCGTATATTGGTATATCAACCATACTAACACATGATATGATTAAACCACTCAAGTGATCTGTCTGGCATGAAATTGAATTGGCCCCAAATAATTGCGTTGAATCAACTTGCTGAGTCTTTTAAAGTTGTTGTCATTATTCATCATAAGTTGAACTATGTACCTTTGTTCAATATCCTTCTTCATAAGCCCGTGAATGTAAGTTGCCTATAGTATTAAGCTGATGCAACTATTGACCTATGGAGAATTACATTATGATTATAATGAACTAGAAAATTAAATATGCTCATTTGGGTTAGCCCCGTCCAAATATCACATATAAGAGTGAAATTGAAGTCCTTTTTAGCTCTTCTTGCCCTTTATCAAAGTGTTACAACTTCACCATCAAGATAGTGCTTAATAGTCTCATAGGGTCTTATCATCTAAGCTTGTTGATAAGATAATCATATTTAACTATAAGTGGAATGGGCATTTCTCTATTAGGATAAGATTGGAAAAGCATACACCAATTTTAATACATAGTTATTGTACAAGAGCAAACCAATTTTGATTGATTTCTAAGATTTCTTGTAATCAGTTGAAATCAAGCAATGAAATTCAAGCTGATTGACTTTTGATGACTGCAACCACAAAGGAAAAAAGAATGAGAAGCCAAGGAAGTGAAAGGTAATGTAGGGGAGGAGATATGAGAAAAAAAAGTGGAATATAAGAAGAATTCAGGCCAAATTGGAAGCACCAGATAAAAATAATATTGTATAACTAGAGGATTGTAAGGTGATATATGAGTTGAAATGAACCCAATAAATTTATTATAAGAGGAGTTGAGTTGATTATGATTAGTCGTTGAGGAAACGCTGAGAAAAGGAAACATTAATTGGTGACGAAAAACTAATATTTGAATGCTCGCATTCTAAGTAAGAGAATTACCTCCACTAGACTTGATGACCAGTAAAGGCCCATCCATATAGCCAACCAAAATACTCGTGACATCTCATTTGTTGCTGTAATTTATTTCTACATTTAGATTCCAAGTGAATGTTGGATTTTTATAAAAAAATATGTTAGTTAACCTACACGGCAACATGGAACTCTGTGATGCAATGCTCAAGTCACAAGCCTGCTATATCAGCCATCCAGAACGACAATTTATTTTGCAAGGGTCCAATAGCAATTTCTTTGGCAGCAGTTTCACAAACATATGGCAGAATATTATTGCTCACTTTCTTAGATCTAGGTAAAGCTTGACAAACGAACCCAAATGCAAGTATGAAAATGATAGTGTCATTGTTCCAGTAATTAGTGAAACCAGAATAATGACAGGAAATGACATTAGAATAATAAAATAATTAGTAGAAAATCATAAAAACTATTCCATGCTTCCTCTCTTCAAAATTGGTGATTGCCTAACCAAAGAGCTTAAGATGTTATTAAAATGAGTTGATTTTTAAACTTACGACCACCCCCACCCTTCAAGCTAGGTCTATGATCTACCTGATCAAAAAGACTAGATCTTCACAAAAAAAACAACTTCACGTTTCTTATTATCTCCCATCTCCAAGAATTTAGTGCCAGGGACAACACTTCAAGAAACAGCAATAAATGTACAAAATATCAACCAAAATAAATAAGGGAAAAATGGTACCTTGAGGGAGCTCCTTAACTCTTCCATAGGGTCTAGTATTTCTACTTTGAGCCATGTAATTATTCCTCACTTGTTGAGAATATCGTCCATCATCACGATTTTCTCTTTTTAATCTTTGGCGCCTTTCTTCACGCTCCTATTTGATGAAATAAGAGAACATGAGCACAATAAAGTAGCATAACAAGTTTATATAATTGTGATACAACTCTGTCAAATCTTGAGGTAAACAACCAAATTCAAATTATAATACAGAAGTTAGATCGTTCTGAACACATTTCACCAAACACATTGTCCCCTAAGGACCTGAACAAGAGTTAGTAGGTTGTTGACTCATGAACCTAAAACACAAGACCACATATAGGCACAATATAAAAACTTAGGCAGTGGAAATGATGAATAGGAAATAACTGACACAGATGACTAAGAAGATAACGTTTATGTGGATTTAAACATTCAACAAAATGCAGCAATCAAAGTAACTTATCTGGCAAAGGTAAAATCAATAATGAACACAGAGACAGGAAGTGGAGTCTTCATACAACAGTTAAGGCATGATATATCTGGCATAACAGCCAACGTAGAAAACAACTAATGCTGTTCACAGAAATATTGTTAGAGTAAATTAGCATTGGCCCCCTTGATTTAGGAGATTTCTTCTTTGCCCCTTGGTTTATTTTGCAGAATTAACCCTTTTCACCCTTGTCCGCACTATGTAACCAAGGCAAGGAAGAAAAGTAAAAGAAGAGAAAAATAACTAAGGAATGCAAAATGCATTCATGGAAATTCAAATCATCTGAATGGCTGTGCAACACTCAAACTGTTGGCCATCCTCACCATGCAGCTTGAGAAGCTATGCAGTCTGTTGGGGACAATTGTTGGCAAGCATCATAGCAGCATGTAACAGCCACGTCATAGGTGCCTGTCAACTGCGACAAACACATAATCAACTTGCAGTGTCTGTCAATCACCACCAGTTTGAAAGTGTAGGTTCCTCAATGGTCTATTCGCTTTGCAGGAGATGCACTCATCTCACTCCACTCCAGTTGAAAGTGCACTCAGACTATGCCAACCTAGTCGAAGTGCAAGTTTGATGTGTACGCTTGTGCCCTATCTTCACTCAACTTGCACCATACCCTCACCAAGAATTCTGCTTTGCCAACTATCCACGCAGTCCCATAGTCATTTCCTCTAAGAATCTGCCTCACCAATGAGAACTAGACCCTCATCAACTTCTCGTAGATCTGATAAGATTCACCTCCTTCCCATACATTGGCCTTCTGACCAAAGACATTTTTACTAACTTCAACACTCACATCGTCTTCAACCTCTCCAACAACTGGATCTCCAAGTCACATCCTCTCCGCATGGCCAATGAGCATTTCTTCCTCCCTGGGGGGCTTCTCTTTGTGCAACCACATGAACCTATCCCTCAATCTCCTACTCACCTGGCCTAGGAGTGTCTACCTTCTCACACAAACTTCTTACCCAGCATCCTTGGTCTACACTAGGCACAGACCAGTCATAGGCATAACTGGTACATAGACCTCCTATGTCGATGCAGCAAGCATAGGAATATCCATGTCTCAATGCACTGGGTACATACAGTTCATCCTTGAGAAAATGATAATGGTATTTTTAACTCAGTGTAATTTCAGTCAAGTAATGGGATTTAGAATTTTAGTTTAGTAAAAAGTATATCACAATGTGCAAAACCTAAAAAAAGTCATGCTAGAACAGTCAAACAATGAGTTGCATCATATTTAGGAGACTAAAAAGCTAGATAAATAAGAAGCTAGTTCCAGCAAGCTACTTTTGAATAAGGCTGTAAAACATGCATTGCTGGGATTTGAGCAGGGATCGGTCTCACAAAGCCTCAAAGAGATACGAACAGTCCATGGCTGAATCAGCTCAAAAGAGCAGATAATTAATCTCAACCTTAGCAAGTAAATCTGATCTGCACGTATCATCATCAAGGAGTTATTCAATCAGCACTTCAGAGTCAGAACATATAGCAGTTTTGTACAGGTACGCTTCAAAATCTAGTTAAAATACATAGTGACTATGAGTCAATCGAGCAAGTGCTGATCAGCAAGGATCATCTCTGACCAAACTCAACCATAGGCTCTGCCCAACTCCATGACTAGAAGCCTAGTTATGTCTTCTCAATTATTACGTAGTAGCCATCTCCTAAGGATCACCTGCAAAGACTGACTCCAGCACTCCACGAGTTCTTCCCAAATCCCAAACACACAGTGGCACTCCATAATCCATATAGGTTAAAATTGCGTAGCTAACCTAAGAATTGCATATAAGGGCCCTCTACACCTGCATAAGCATGAGTTTCCCTTCTGACTTGGGCTTTACAGAGAACACTCGCTTTGACAACTCTGAACTAAAGCGGAAAAATAGAACAATTCTGCGACCAATATGAATATCAAAATAAAATCTACAACAAGAGGCTAATTAATTGGCAAGGAGACAGAAGCCACGACACAGACCAGGAGGAGGAATAGTACAAACCCGGCGCATTGTGGCCACAGAAGACTCCATGGTTTGCTCCTGTATGATTTCACCCTCCAGCTGCTCGCCATAAGTCTGCTCATCTTCATCAGGCAAAGGAGACGCGTTCAAATCCATTAAAAGAATAACAGAACATCAACCTACTGCTGGTTCGCTCCTGTTAATAATCAGGAAGCAAATCATCTGTCAGCCTGACCTAACAAGATCCTCAAATTTCGACAGAAATTGCAAGAGCAACACAGAAAAAAACAGAATTACAGCCAAAGCAGACGGCTAACAGAAGGGGTTGAAAGAAATTAAAAACAAGAGGATGGGAATAGAAAATTGCGCGTACCCGCTCGGCAGCCGCCGGCGGGGAAGGTGTACCGGAGCCCCTTACACCACACGGAGGCACGCGGATTGGAGCAGCGCGCAAATTCGCTCGATCGGAAGTTGTGCCTGCAGAACGCTCTATCGATCGCCACAGACACGACCTCGAGCCCTAACTTTCTTACCAAAGAGTAAAAAGTCGCGTAGCCGTGTCGTCCGGCCTATAATATAACATTAAAATGCCCACGGAGAAATTGGGCCAATCTGAGAATTTTGAAGACCCGGGCCCATAGGCTATCGGGCCAGATGCTCTCGTCGTTAAATCGGATCAAGACCAAACCAATTATTAGGGTTCAATGAAGAGTTTCTTGAATTTGCAAATCAAACCCCTTTTTTTCAATAGCCATTTGTCAATAAGAGAAACTATAAATATCTCGTGTAATTAAAAGAACTACATTAGTTTTTAATTGAAGTTACATTTTCCTTAATAATATTAGATAATATACAGGATGTATAATTTATTTATTTATTTAGATTAAGAAAGTATTATTGTGTACGTTATATTTTAGATATTAAAGAATTTATAGATACTAAAAATCCATAATTTTAGTGTTTTGGATGGTATTATTCACTAAATGATCATTTATATGCCATACAAAATAAAAAAAATATTTGTCAACCCTAAACAATTAAAATAAAAATAATCATAGTAAAAAAATTACATTCTTTTGTATTTTTATTATGAATTGTATTTATGATAATTGATGGTTTTGCATTTTTAAAAAACTTTACAAATATATAGATTTCTAATGTACCTAATATTATTAACATTCTCAAGGTACTTATCTTAGGTTTAAAATGCTTATAGGACATACAACCTCTCTTATATAAGGTAGAATTTCTATTATATAATATGGCACTTCCTTGTATAACATAGAATCTCTATTACATAATTGAAAATTTTTTTTATTGTATAATGTAGATCCTATATTGTATAACATAGAGCGGAGACAAGTCTAGAGCGCTATTCTAATGAGTGCGTTAGGGTCACCACCCGTAATAGGTCCAGGCCCAGCGGGCTAGGTCCCTCCGACCTCATGAATCCCGGTTTGGATCCCCGTTACCCCAAACAATTCATGTCTGCAGCGGGATTTGACCCCTGTCCATGACCCTCACAAGTCATGACCCTTTAACCATCTGAGTTACGGGTGGGGACCCTAACAAAAAAGGCGCAGCTCAATGGTTAAAGGGTCATGACTTGTGAGGGTCATGGACAGGGGTCGAATCCCGCTGCAGACGTGAATTGTTTGAGGTAACGGGGATCCAAATCGGGATTCATGAGGTCGGAGGGACCTAGCCTGCTGGGTCTGGACTTGTTACGGGTGGTGACCCTAACAATGAGTAGTTAGCGAAGATAGTAAAGAGCTAGATGATGGAGGGCAGAGAGTTGTGCTTCACCAAGCTAAGTAAGCAAACGAGTCAAGTGAGATGACTTAGTGCACCGGTTTGGCAAGTGTGGAGAAAGCGAGGGAGAGTGTGAGTTAGGGCAAAGCTGCAAGCTAGAGTAGGTTTAGGGCAAAAAAAAATCTACTTTAAATCTAGGCCTATGGCTATTTTACAATTCACAAAAAGAATCATAGGGATCTCACCTAGAAGGTTTTTTTTTATATTCTGTTTATTTTTGTTCTCGACCAATCTCTAAAAGTCTAGGATTGTTTAATATGAATTTATTTTCTTATAATTTAAAAAGCAATTGGTGAATTACTTTATGACAAATAATATAAAGCTTTAGTGAGCTCTCTCGATAAAAAAAAATAATAAAATTAAAAGTTAAATTCCTCTTTTACTAATCAAAAGTGTGGATCAAATGATATTATGCTGAACCATAAGTAGAGGTAGTCTTTTTTTTTCATTCAATAACATGATATCTGGATCGAATATTATATTATTTTATAATTATTAGAATATTAAAGTACTTTTATTTCATTGTGTAAAGTGATGTGTCATTATTATACTTCAGTCCTCAATAGAAAAGAATATATAAAGAAAATCCATAACCAAAAGATGCCAAACTGCCAGCGTAACATAGCCAATAGAGTCTACAGGGAACGGGAAAAGGGATCCCGTGAAGGCAGGACCCACCCACCGAGTCCAAATTTCTGGCTCATCCCCACGAGTAGGATTATGCGAACTGTACGCATCGTATAATTAACAAAAGTACCACGCAGGAGAACGAGCTCTGCAACTTAAGTTGAAATTTACTAAGAAGACATACATGCATGCAGCGGAAACAAGAAGAAAGAAGAGGAAGACGACGGCGTAATTATATTTGGGATAGAACAATTAAGTAGCAGCTGCATGCGGACGCACGCATAGTAGTTAATTAATCAA
Source organism: Costus lasius (assembly GCA_027563935.2). Lineage (NCBI taxonomy): Eukaryota > Viridiplantae > Streptophyta > Magnoliopsida > Zingiberales > Costaceae > Costus > Costus lasius. The sequence continues at coordinate 98,808,991 of CM050454.1, forward strand.
GTGGCTACACACACTTGAAGCCGTCGGGGATCTCCTTCTTGCAGGAGCTGACGAGGACGCTGAGGGCCACCGACCACTCGGTGGTGATGCCGAGCACGCTCTCCTTGATGGTGGTGCAGAGGCACGCCGCGGCTTCGGCGTCGGTGAGGCCTTCGAGGAGGGCGCAGCACTTGCTCCGGCCGAGCGGCTCCCCGACGGCGACCAGGCGGCCGACGTCGACGCCGAGGAGGGTGAGGCAGACGCCGAGCTTGAGGGTGTCGCGCGGGCAGAAAGGGTTGGGAGGGGCGGTCTTGGGGGGGAAGTAAGGCCTCGGGGTGGCGGCGCGAGGAGCAGAAGGGCATCCTCCAGTGGCCGCGGCCGCGGAGGCGGCGCTACAGAGGAGGAGCAGGGAGAGGAGGGTCGTCTTTCTTGCCTCCATGGATGTGGCGGTGCTGAGGGAGCGAATGGGTGAGCTCTCCTACCAAGCCCTGGCCGTGCCATTAAATAGAAAGGTCAAAAAAAATCGAGAAAATTTCTAGGCAAAATTATATTTTAAGAAAATAATATTGACGTCACTTTAATTTTAAGATTTATATTTTCAGAAAAAAAAATAACAAATACGGATATAATCCGGCAGAATTTACAGTGTCATTATTGTCTAGATTTTTTTTTTCAAAAAACTCAGCTTAACAATGAGACTATACTGGCAATAAAATTTAATTGAAGATGGCATAGTCGCATAGATACAATAATTATGTGCTTGAGGTGATTACTGACTACCGATGTGCACATGATGTGGGCTCTTATGTTGGGGCAATTGCAGTGAAGCGCCAGCTATGACTTTGTTTCCATCTCTTGTTTTTTGTTCAGTTCAAGAGAAATTTATCTGGCCGATGACAAAAAAAAATTGTACTAAAAGACTAAACTATTGAAATTCCTGACCATTTCTCACAATTATTGTGCCTCTAATTGAGGCCAGTTGTGATGGTAGATTCAATATGTATTTGCACAAGTTATCTTACACAAAAATAAGTTATTGCACATCTTATATTATGATTAATTTTCAAAAAAAATATAAAAAAGCATTTAAATTTGTACAAGTATCTTATTCTAGGAACCTTTATATTCTTACTGAGACTTTTAACATCAAAAAGTATTTTCTTGCTTGATTTTTATTGCTATTAAACAATCAAACGTTTTTTAAAAATTATTAGTATTGTAACTTCAATATAATTAAGTGGCACACAAATTATTTACTAATTTCCAATGTTTATGTGTCAATGTTTTTTATTCAGGGACCGGTGTACTAACTCTATTCCAGGCAAACGCCTACACATGGTTCTACGTACAACATCGAAGAAACGGTCGGTGATATGAATGTTATAGAGAAATAGGCAGACGAACATAAGTAGATCAATGGCAAATTAGACTCGGCATAAAAGGGGGGCAAACTGCTAAACAGTAAGTAACCGAGAGATTGTGGGTAGCACTCACGAAAATATTCCATTTGTAACTGGTTGCACCAACGGCCTTTTTCTTTTACTTCCAATTATGACTACCAAACTATTTTGTGCAAGTATGTTTCTCTTATTTGTACATGTCAACAATTTCTCATTAAGTAGTTCTACCAGTTCAAATTAAAAGGTAATTTTTGGGGTGATGAGTGCTTAAAGAAAAACTCGATCACACCAATACCTGATAGCTGGTAGAAGCAAAGGCCAGGACTTTAAACATCCTTGCTTATAAAGAAACACAGAGCCTTTTGGTTCTTAGTTAGGGCAGAACCATGGCCCCGAAGCACCATTAATATGCCCATTTCCGTGGATTCCTGCTCCATTTGGGGTTATAGATGGAGGCACGCCAACGGGGATTGGAGCTGAAGAATACAAGCTATGAACAGGTGGAAGCGAATGCGCACCCACGACAGGATTGCTACTATTTTTCAACTGTTGAATGGTGTGAATCTGCCTGAGCCCTTCTTCATGAATGCGGGCAAGTGTCTCGAGCTCCTTCATTGACAAGAGTTCCAGGCCCGCACCATAAAGCGGGGCGTGCCGTGACATTTCTTCTTGGAGCGAAGCTTCAAGTGTATGTATATATTGCTGCAAAACAATAGACAGTGGATTCAGTACATATATCTTAAAGTCCAAAAAAAAGCAAATATGATAGCGGAGTGCCTAAGAGCATTAAAACATTAAACATTAGTCGAGTTTGAAGCAAATAGAATATTCCTATAAAAATATTCAACTCTTATATGATCATCATGTTTCTTTCTCAAAAAGACACAGATTAAATCATATAACTGTTCAAAAAAGGAAGGCGTGAGGTAATGGAGAGAGCATTTGGAATTTGCTAAGCAGCTAGCATAAATTGAACAGCATATCCAACTAACACAGGTATAAGAAAGTGCAGTTTCTAACAAGCACATTCACATGAAATACCTCAGTCCAAAGTAGTTCGTTGTGGTAATCAGATCAAATGATAGACAATTACGGCCAACCAGATTAATCATATACTTGTTCAAACAAGCAAGACGTGAGGTAATGGAGAGAGCGCAGCTAGCATAAATTGAACGGCATATCCAACTAACACAGGTATAAGAAAATGCAGTTTCTAACAACCACATTCACATGAAACACCTCAGTCCAAAGTAGTTCGTTGAGGTAATCAGATCAAATGACAGACAATTACGGCCAACCAGATTAATCATATACTTGTTCAAACAAGCAAGACGTGAGGAATGGAGAGAGCGCAGCTAGCATAAATTGAACAGCATATCCAACTAACACAAGTATAAGAAAATGCAGTTTCTAACAAGCACATTCACATGAAACACCTCAGTCCAAAGTAGTTCGTTATGGTAATCAGATCACATGACAGACAATTACAGCCAACCAGATTAATCATATACTTGTTCAAACAAGCAAGCGTGAGGTAATGGAGAGAGTATATGAATTTGCTAAGCAGCTAGCATAAATTGAACAGCATATCCAACTAACACATGTATAAGAAAATGCAGTTTCTAACAAGCATACTCCCATGAAACACCTCAGTCCAAAGTAGTTCGTTGTAGTAATCAGATCAAATGACAGACAATTACGGCCAGTATCCGTCAAAGAATTTCATGACGATGTTAGTAATGACAAGAACCACTAATATGTGATTTCTTGTCCCACTTTCTGGATATCACAAACTGTGTACATTAGAAGCCTTGAAGTCACCAATAGGCAAGTTTACCACTAACCTCCCAGCACTTCCATGCATGATAAATGGTTATAATTTATAAATTTCAACAAGTAGAAAGGATTGCTCATTAAAAGTGTTATTGGAAACAACAGCATTGGAAAGTGAAAATTAAATTGCCACTTGTATAGTAAGTAGTAATTAAATATTATTGTAATTATACCTAATGTCTCACTGTGTAGTGTGTAGGCTCTCCATTCACTAGGATATCTAACTACTTATTCAAAATGCAACCCATTGCTGTTCTATTGTTCCAAATCTCTCCTCTCTCTCCCATCTTTCCTTCTGACATGATATCAAAGCAGGGTTTTCCCTAACCCTTATAGCAGTCGCTGCATCAATCTTTTTTCTCTTTCATCCACGCATAAGAAAATGACCTCTCATGCCCTATTATTATAAGCCTCTTTGGTTCTACCACTATGAGCATCCTTGGATCTTTGTGACTTGACCCACAAGACTACCTCATCGTGGAGAGAAAAATAAAATTAGGTTAAAATTAACAATAAAAGAGGAATATGAGGTTTAAATACATAAGTGATGAGAAAAGTAAAATTAGGTTAAAATTAACAATAAAAGAGAAATATAAGGTTTAAATACGTAACTGGTAACACATTATTTTCTCTAATTCCAACACTCTCCCAAACTAGAGTAAAAATATCAACTAAACTCAGCTTGTTACATAAAACACAATCTACTTAAGACCTTAGTAAACATGTTAGCTAACTAATCTTTAGATTTTGTATAAAGTGTACAAATCAATGATAGTCAACTTCATTGCACTTTGTTCTTTTATGAAGATTACTGGCAATGAATATAGCAGATTGATTGTCACAATATATGTTGATTAGAATTGAGCATACAAGATCTAACTTTGTAGAAATTCCTTCAACCTCATAGTTGGACCGGGCACAAAATTTTCTCTTCAATAGGTATGTAAACTAGATAAATATTTTTTATCATTAACATTGCCAACATAGTCCGTAAAGGCTTCAATTTTAATATGTCAACTACTTTTATATACAAGACCTTTCCATATAGCTCATTTGATGTATTGTAGTCCTTTCATGGCTACATCAAAGTTACATTGTTGGGATGATTGCATGAATTGGCTAATCACACCCACAATATAAGATAGATGATCCAAACTTATGATTGTGAGATATATTAACTTTCCTACCAAACGTCTATACTTGGAGCACCAACATAAGAAGACTCTAAGTTGATGCTATATTTTTTATTTGAAAACATTAGTGTATCAACAGGTATATAATCTTTCATTCATTTTTCTTTCAGCAAATGCAAACCATATTTTCATTGTCATATTTATATACTATTTTAATCCAAAAAATACTTTAATTTTCTAAGATCTTTAAGAGTGATTTTGGGAGATTTTTGGTTTAAGTAATACCAATTATATCACTCCCTATGGGTAGTATATTATCCACGGATCCAGCGATTCAGCAATCTGCATTCCTCTAGTCAAAGCCAAGTTTATAATCTTCTTGTTTCTTTTAGCAAATCTAAAGCATATTTTCATTATGATAATGAAATATTGTCATTCTTATATGTTATTTTAATCCTAAAAAATACTTTGGTTTTCTAAATCTTTGAGAGTAATATGAGATTTTAGGAGATTTTTTATTTAAGTTATACCAATTATACCACTCCCGGTGAGTAGTATGTTATCCACATGGATAGTTAGAATCACTACACTTTTTGTGTGACGTGTGACAACTTTCCTTTGTTCAAAGCTAGCTAAGAATATCACTTCAAAGAATTTATGAATCAGGTTGCTCCATAAAAAGTAACTAAGATAAATCACCATAAAGAAAAACATTCTTCGCATCTATTTGATGTAACTACCACTAAAATTTATTGTAATAGATAAATAAAACCAACACTTAACACATATATAAGAGAACCATTAGTTATTGATGTGGGCGGATGATGATAATTAGTTGATAAATGAAATCAGTAGTTTATTGCCTATCATAGGAAAAGATGCACCAGAATCAAGTCTCTAAGGATTTCCATGAGGCTATACCAGTAAGAGAAATAATAGCACAGTAGTGGTTTCAAATATATCTGCACAGAGGATGAGAGCTTCGAAATATTTTTTATATTCATTTATTGAAATAGTAGCAATACACCTTGGAGTGGTAATAGGAGTATCTACCACAACTTTCGCACGAGAAGGAAATCCAAATTATTGTCAAGCATCTATCATTAGTATGATTAGTATGGCCATAGTGCGTACACCTAGGAAAACCACAACCGTGACCTCATCCTCACAAGATCTAGAACCTCGATCAAGTCCACCGCTCTGTAGAGCAATAAGGGTACTCTAACTATCACATGAAATGGACATAGACACCCTAAACAGCCATGAGAATGCATTCTGGGTGTTGAAAATAATAGGGTCAAATAATAATTGAGATTTCACTTTAGACCTACCAAAAATTTGACCACCAAGAATTCCTATCATTGTTGGAGAATAATAGACATATGAAATGAGAGAACGATATTGTGTAAGTTTATCTCACTTTGTTTGCAAGAGACTAATATTCTTAAAGATGTCTCTTCCTCTTTTAATAAAAATAAGTCTTTTAGAGTTTAAAAACATGAGAGATATTTTGAGTATCTCAATCTGCCTTAGCAATTGACAAAACATAACTACAATGACAATATTCGATTCTATGCTATTAATAAGTGCGACTATAATATTCAAACCAGAACATTACTATGTACCATCACTAGTGAAGGCAGAGCTATAGTCAAATGATAAGTCTTTCTTTGTTACCATAAGATCTTCATACATGTGCCTATAATGCATAATTGTCACTACCACTTCATTTAATTCTGATTTCTTATGCGATAACGGTGGACTTAGCTTCTCCAATGTATAAAATTTAACCAATAGACAAATATACTAAGAAATTAATGCCCTGATACAAAATATTGACATACACAACCCACAAATAGTGCTCTACCAAGAATTAAAATTTCGCTCGTAACTTCAAAGACATCATTGCATGGCTTCACAAGGATAAGAATAGTCTTCAAAACGAAAAGTTGCCACTAAATTCTAAATCAGACAAAAGGAGAGCAAACCCACAATACCTGGAAGTGCTGCAACCATGACCCTGCGAAGAACAAAGGCAACACGTGACAATAGAAACATAGGTAGCCGGGAGTTGTGAACTTTAGGCATTATCAATAGCCTTAGAATCAAAGTTCATCAACAATGATAAGAAACTAAGAGAAGAAACAGAGGCCTTCGAGTATCGTGCACGATGAGCAAAAATGAAAAACAATTTCTACCTATAAGTTTCGTGAGTGTCTGGCGGGCAAGTGTCATGAGCGTTCAACAGAAGTGAAAACAGGTTTATTTTTCGCCTGCAACATGTCAACAATAAATTGCAGCGGTGAATTGAAATTTTTTAAAGAGATGCCAAAGAGGTGAAAACAAAAGTTGTTCAAAGAGAGAAACCAATGGCAGGCATCGAGCACCTACTAAATTTTTAGTGGTCATGTGGGACTTACATGGACGAACTCGTCGATGGGATGAGTCATCAAAGTGGCAGGATCAACTATTATGAGGATAGGGTGGTGAGGTGAGCAAGGGAAGAGTGATAGAATTAAGCTGCTATGATACCAAGTTGAGAGGTGTCTAGGTTAAAATTAACAATGAAAGAGGAATATAAGATTTAAATATAGTAAAGAGGGTTCATGGGTAGAAACTATTAACACTTATTTTCTCTAATTTTAATACCTTCCAATGAGCTCCATACGATCATCAAATTAGAGTTGAACGATCAACACCCTCTTCTCATCAAAGGGAACCCGATCTAGTCATCTAGTAACCCTTTCGTTAAAATTAAGATATTTAACCAACCTATGTCATGAAAATCCTTAAGTAAGATCAAGCTCCAAGTTTGTTAATACTGAGGAGTTCCACCTTCAACAAGACTATTGGATCACCGAAAATGAAAAAATTAGATTCGCCCTTGTGTCATTATTTGATCCTCTACTTGAAGCTATGCAACAATGGGACTCTACCAAAGATATCCAAACTACAATAATCTCATCTCTTTCAATGGGCAAACTCTAGTTTGAAGGATTAAGTCATCCCATCCACCAATCATTTGAATCGACAATCATCTTTGCTACCATGTTCACTTGATTTCCACTAACCCTACATCAATGATCAATCAGTCCAGCTATTATCTCTCTTAATTGACACTAAGCTTCAGTGTCTTAGGTCCGCCAAATGGTTGTTGGATTATCACTAGTCGAAGCTATGTTTACTACCAAAGGGATGAAGGAGAGGACAATGACCTTGGACTTGATTTAGAACGGGATCTCATTAAAGGTTGATTATATGAGATAAAGTCTTTAATTGAAAAATAATAATAAAAAAATAAAAAATGAAGAAAAAAAATGTTACAATCTTTTAGCTCTCTAAAGTGCTTTTAGCCAAAGGCACTACTCTTATTTTCAATAAACTCTTAGCATATCTTTACTATTAGGACTTATTTTAAGGGGGAGTAGTAGAAAAGTGATATGTTAGAAAATATCATATTGGAAATAATAGTTTTGTAATGTGGCAAATTAGATAGCCACTTATATAGGAAGTAGTAATTAAATATTATTATTATCGTAGCTAATGCCACTATATATAGAGGCTCTTTGTGCCCACTATAGTAAATAAATAACCAATTCACAATGTAATCCATTATTATTCTAATGTTCCAAACCTGAGTAACAATAGAACAATATAACTATATATATATATATATATATAAGTAGAATTTCATCTGCTGCAAGTGAATCTCTTGGTAACTAAAGAGATAAAGAAATTGATAGTAGTTGTTGCAAATATATACTAAATTCTAGTAAACAGAGGAAAAAAAACAAATGCTATCCAGTTATGGCCTGGATACAATGATATGCCTTCCTTCCACTACTTATGAGTAATAAATGAATGTATAGGGCACACCGAGTACTGCACTCTTCGATCTTTGCAGAAGTAGAAAATATACCCCCGCTTCAGTGATGTTAGCTAGGTGATCTGGTATAGCTCAGAAAAGTAGCTACGCAAAGCTTGGTTGTAGTAGTACAAAGATATTTTGGCGTTTTGATATTTTGGCGTTTGCAAAACGAACGAATATAACCAATAAACTAAACCAGAGTGAACTGGCATATTCACTTGGATTTGGTTAATTGATTTTGTTTGTAAGGTTGGGAAAAAAACAAAACAGTTTGAAAGTCAAGAAAGCAACAAATTTTAACCAAACTGACGTTATACAAATGCTTACAATATGTCATTCTCACAGGCGCTGCACATAAAATTTGTCCAAACAGAGGTGAAAAATCAAAATTCATCCTAATAGGTGCAATATATTTATGTATATTAATTAAACCTAATTTGAGATTGGTTAAACTATCAAGTCAACATATATTTTCCTGAGATCCCAAACGCAGCACCCACACGCTAAGACACTTTTTATGATTACTACTGCAGATGCAGTAGATGAGACATTTATGGACTGCCATGAAACAGTCAAGTTATAATAGATTAAAAAATTGTGTACCGGGCAATATGGCCACTTTGTACCAGGACCGGGAGGAAGACGAGAACTAGTGGAAGAGAAAATGAAAGCGGAAGCGGGTGAGAAGGATGACAGCGAAGGCTTGTCCGCCTTATGCCATTAAAGCTTCCTGGGAGCTCCGCTGGCATACCATGATTCTCACTAGCAAGTTGCAATTTTCACTTGCCTTGGTACACTCCAATATAGTACCAGTCCTAGCTAGGACCGGAACACTAGTCCGGATTGGCATTTCAAACCTTGCAAGGTATTACACTCTTCAAACAATTTTTTCTTACACTCCTGGGTATCCAATGACCGATGATGAAATTAAATTATTTAGCATAGAAAGGCCAAGACCTGTTAGATAAGGATGTTGGATTCAGTGCACATTAGGTAACTAACTAGTAAACATATGCTGTAAGCACAAGTAAAATCCATAAAGCCATGCCAATAGGTTAAAACGAAGGAAGAAACCTGGCATGCTTGCAACTTCGCTTCCATTCCATCAATGTATGCTTCACAACGAGCAACCTGTTCTTCCTTTTCTCTTTTCTCTCCCTCAGTCTGTCCAACAGTCTGTGTTAATCTCCAAACTTCATCTTCAAGTGATTGCCTGACTTCCTCTCTGGTGACTGTCTCTGTAGCATAACGCGTTAATTCTTCATCAAATCTTCTCCGTGCAGTTTCTGCACTTTTTAACCTTTCAGCCAGGGCATTCTTTTCCTTGACTACTTTCTGCACATTTACGTGTCAAATTATTTCTGGACACCAACCAGTATAATTATCTAATTATAATGTACCAAAAATTGAAGAAAGATATAGAGCAAGTTAACTTTTATCAAGAAAATGCAGAAAAACAATGTCAATTTTCAACATAACAAAAATGAAATCATTATAACCGCCAATTTCAATGACATATTCAACCAGCAAAATGAAAAAAAAAATGATTAGCGTAACAACTTTAACATTTAAATGACCATCTATATGATAAACCGAAGTATAGATATTTAGAATGCAAATATGTCACCTTTGTTCCAAACAAACATGTATAGTACCTTCAGCTCATCACGCTTCCTAGTTTTCAGCTGTGAAAGTTGTGTTTCTGCATCATGAAGGAGGTCCTGAAGGACTCTCCTGTCAGCAGAAAGCTTAGCAATTTCTTCATCTTTCTCTGATCGAACCCATTCCAACTGATTCTCAACTTCCAGTATTTGTTCAATTAGCTCCTTCTTTTCTCGAGCAAATTCCTCTGTCTCAGCTTTTAGCTCAGCCTACCAAATTAGCAACAAAACAATCAGAAGTGAAGTATAAGGGGCAGTAGCTAAATATAACCCAGCAATCAAACGAAACTAGGAACCTTAAGCCGGTTTCTTGTCGCCTCATATTCGTTTAACCTTTGGGACAAACAAGCTTTTTCATTAGCAAACTTAGCGCTTTCTTCTTGCCTTTCATCCCGGAAACGAATGTTTTCATCCTCAACAGCACACATTTGGTGCCAAATATTTGCACGGTCAACTTGGGCAACTTCAACAACCTCTCGCAACATGTTCAAAACTGGTCTAGCTATTCCATCTTCTTCCCTAACAAGAAATATCAAAACATCCATATCTATATCAACTACACGGCAACTATTTGACATATTTGTTGCCCGTTCTACAAGATCCTTCAACATCCTAAATCTATAATGCTCCTCAACATAAATCTTAAACATGATAGCATAAAGCATCCTCATAAAATCCTGGACTCTTGTGTCTGTGGAAAGAGATAATACTTCACCAAGAGACAGAACTGATGTGAAGTCATCTTCTTGCACTGGCAATGAATCAAAATTTCCATCAACAGTGATTGGCCTACTATGTGAATCATCCATGATAGACCTAGATTTGACATTCAACTTTTGCGAATGGCGCCTTTCTAATACCAGGGCAACTGATTGCAGCTCAATGGACCCACGAATTAAAGCTCTTTCGAACACCTGTGAGACTTCCACAAATAATCTAGGTATGGATAACATCTCTACCAAAATGTAAACATCAGCGAGATGATGACATCCAAAAACATGAATCCCATCAAGGGAAATGCCATTTGTATCAAAAGAGTAAGTACCACAAGATGTTATGCAACTACCATCAAGCTCATTATCAGCGTCAATATCACTGATAATAGCTTCAGCCACATCGGCACTACTATGTACTGTTTGTGCTAGAAAATCCAGAACGGATTTTGGAACTTCTGTACCAAGACTTTTTAGCCTCGAACGGAAATCTCTGACCTGTAAGAGAGAAAAATTAGATAGACCGGTGATTAATCTCAACACAAAATGTAAGAATATCAATGCAGGTCATATAGAAACTAAACATACAGCTAGAGGAAGATGTTGAGAGTGCGATGCAGCTTTGAAAACAATGGTCATAGCTGCTATAAGATGATCACCGGTGGAATTTGTCAACAACTCAAAAGCTTGATATAGGATACGTTCCCATACCTCCCTTCCAAGTTCTAGCTGACAAAGAGCACCAAAAACCTGAAGAATTGATACATATGGATCAGGCATGATATAACAATGGCAAATATTATAAATGACAGAAGCAAACAACATTAAATCCTCACACGAAATTACTTACGAAAAAGGTTTAAAAAGTATATCAAAAACATTCAGACATAAATAGCAGAAACATGCACTTAAAAAAATAAATGGTACCAGTAATCGCAATGAAGAATCAGCATCTGGCTTTTGAAGAAGATCAAAAACAGCACAGGCAGCAATAGAATGCTCTGAAGGATCAACCAGTTTGGGCACCAGGGCAATCAAACCAGGTTGAAGATGCTTTGGAACTTTATCCAGCACAAGAATAATCTTCTGAATTGTCTGAGGGTATCTTCTTGGTTCAGGGGATCCTTGTGGCACAACACTATCAAGGTCATTCAGTGAATTAATAATTAATTCCAAAAGCTCCTCAGATTGTTCCGTCCATTTTGTCTATAATGATTTATTACAGAGTATTAGGTGACGGACAAAAAACTCGCATAATGGAACTTAGTACTACATTTACATAGTACCTTAGAAGTTTGAACAAAATCATCAACCAGAAGATCCCCAGCATAAGTCTCAGGAGGGAAAATAGCTTGCTCATTACTTTTATACCCCTCATATATTCTCGGATGTGGGCTCTGCATTGCACATGTTTGCCTGATTTCTTTGGCCTGACGATTCAATCTCTCATACATGTCACATCTTGCATATTCTGATGAAAATTCACCATCACCACTGGGTTCAGGTGGGGTGCTAGCTTCATTTGAACAGGGTGAAAGTTTTGAACTTGTTTCAGAAGAATCATATCCTGCTCTTCCTTCTGAGGATTGGCAACATTCCACCATTATATCTAGGAGTACTTCAATGATAGCTTGCTGCAAGACTTTAACCCCCATCAACTTATTAATCAAGCTAGGAGAATTTGCATCATTCTTAGAAGAATCTTTATTTCCATATACACCCGGAGATATTTTAGTGGGAAGGAGCAATCGCTTCAGTCTAGCAGGGTTATCAAGATAAACACGCAGATTAGTCAGAAATCCAGCAAGTGCACCAGCATCCACAAGAAGCTTTTCTCTTATAGTAACCTGGGGTTGGGAGGGATTATCTCCATATATCAGATGGAAGCCTGCTCGTGAGAGAAGGTTCTGGATCATGTCCTCTTCATCTCCACTAATACATTCACTGTCTTCCGAATCAATAAGTTCATCCGGGTCTGTTGACAAGGCATCCTGCTCATCTTCTGAGGCTAAGACCTGACAGCCAAAAGAGCAAAACTTCAGGATGCTCAAACGTATAAAAGGATCACCTCATAATCATGTTCATTTTCAAGGAAAATTCAGTTTAACAGATCACAGATATCACAATGTCAAATGTTAACCAAATCTGAACTTTCATGGAAGCGAGAAGAAATTTCAACAGATATTGGCTACATAAGTCTACAAAAAAAACTTGCACATGACAGAATCCCAAAAAAAAGGTTAATGCATATGCAAGAAACTATGTTTCACTCTCAGCTTGAGATCATAGAAGGATCCTGTAGAAGGATATAAACATATAAAAACAAACCCAAATTGTTGAAGAAACACAGGTCAAAATTTTGTTTTAACCAACAAAAAATTATCTATTCAGTAAACAAACAGTTACAACAATAACCAAGAAGATATGAGTTAAACAAATTCCTTACGGCCATGGACAGCCATATTGTTCAAAATTGGCCAGTTGGTTATCTCAAAGATTGAAATCTCAACAAGTTGCTTTATTGCTTTCTATTTATACATGATATATACAACATTGCTACTAATTAATTTTGAATAAGATGTCATGTTAAACAGTATCAGTCAAGGCATAAATTCGGTCAGAATCTCAGTAAAATGTCACTGTTACAATCAGCATATCAACACGGTATCACCAAGGTATAAGCATGTACCAACATTACCAACAGTAGCGCTTCAGATATCGATTCCTCATTGCAACAGTACATACTGGACTTAAGACCGAGATTAAAAGTCATGGCATCAATAATTCATCAAAATCACAGACTTCAGAGAGGCAATCCACCATCATTATAAGGGACGTTCCAGATTGGAAATACTTGGACTGTTAACTATTTTGAAGGAATGATTATACAGTAAGTCATAACAAGTCACAATCACATCAAGAACGCTAGCTCATAAAATATATACATAACCTCTTGCGTTACTTGTATAATAAATGGTGCTGATAGGAGAGTAATACCGTATATATTATCTTATGCAAATAATTGGATTAAGATTTTCATTTGTGATAATTTTGATACTTATCATAATTTTCCAAAAATCTAAGCCTGAAAATGTAGATGACTGTACATTCCTTTGACCTATTCTTGCATTACTCCTGTCTTAAGTTTCGTGTGAGCCTTGCTATATTTATTTTGACTATTTTTATCATGTATACTATACGGACATATCACCCAGTTGGTTAATTTTGTCATTTCACAACAAGATTTTGTATGAATTTTTAGTAAGTGCATTTCTTATTACTATGATTTAATTTCATCTCATTAATGAATATTTGAGTTCAAACAAATAATTAGTGTACCAAAACAAAATGGTTTAGCTAGGTTGGTCCCTGATTGTCCCCCTGTTAATTTAGTTCCTAAAATGTTATTTCAGAAGTCATGCTTAAACATAGTTCTTTTGTTTTATCTTCATCCTGCCATTAGGTTCCATAAACATCCGTTCCTGTTAGAAGAAATGTGGACTCCAAGTCATCAATTAATATGAAGACCTTTTTACAGTTTAAAATGATAAAAAGTTTTTCCAAATCAATTAGGGTAGACTGAGATGCATCCTGTCATGACATTATATGGTTACAAGATACAATCTAACCACAAGATGAAAAAGTTATAGACTAAAATGAAAAGGGGTGATAGTTATGGGTCAACCAAATAATTAAACCTTTCAGTAAACAATATATAGGCAACGTGAAGCACTTTATTGTTGTAGAGACCATGGTAGAAGAATCAACCTAATTTCAGGTTAACATTTAAGAATAGTGAACATGTCCCACCTCCCACCTATCAGAATAGAAAGTCTATACCTTAAAGTCAATCTTACCTCAAGATCAGAAAATTCAAACCAGGGACAGCAATCTATAATCTCACAAACGAAGACCACAGTATCTCGGACAAGAAATCCTGCATCTGATTCCAGCAAATCTGGCACCCTCATAAACTGCAAGACTGAATTGTTCCAAGTTTTTGTGCAGATTGAAGATTCCTTCCATACTGTTTTTGCAGGAGATTTCTGGTTTACGATAGCCATTCTATACCTCACCCAAAAATTTTTGTCAGGGTCAGTCCCAGAAGATTGATCACTCTCCAAATATATGCAAATTGTGTCAAAAGACTCATAGACACCTGAAATGTAGCCAGAGCAAATACAAAGGCCAAGTAGCTTAAAATAAAACCAAGTATAACATCACGTAAATTGAGAAACCTGGACTTTCTATTTACCTATTCGGAGCTCACAACCCCCAGCTTGAAAGAATTTGCTGAAAATCTTGCGTGTTTCCATGATCTCCTTAAAGGATAAGAAATTTTCTACCCGCCATGTGAATGATCCTCTCTTGAAAATAACATCAGTTTGAGAAGGTGAGCACATGGTACTTGATTCAAGCTCAGAGTCATTAAATTCTTGCATTATAGAAGTCTCCTTCAATATTAGAACCTCAGCTGAGAAGACAACAGTGTCCTGTACAAGAAACCCAGAATCCTGATCAAAGAGACTAGTCAATGTCACAAACTCACGCCAACCCCAATCTTTTGCAGCTTTTGAGTACCGATTTTGTGACTCCTTTGTAACAGATCTCTCCTCCATTTTCTGATTCACTACTGACAACCGATGACTAACAAAACAACTCCAATCACTTGCAGTGCTACGGGAGTCCGTGACTTCAAGGAACTCAGAGAGGTGACATGGTGGTTGAGACTGCCCTGGTGCCCATTGCAGACACAAGGAAAAACAAAGCTGGACTCAATCAGTATGTACTTCCCCACTATTATAGCATACATCAATTAAGCAATTAGAACTATTCCAATTGACAAATAAATAGCAACTAACAAATGAATCACAACAAAATGTCTTGCACATGCAAAATTGGAGCTGACAGTGAACAAAGCCATTCTTAAATATCTTGGAGCTAGGTTCCACAAAAATAAATTTCTGTACACATGCATTCGTAAATAAAAAGAACTCAAATTATAGTTTGGG
This sequence comes from Costus lasius, assembly GCA_027563935.2. NCBI lineage: Eukaryota > Viridiplantae > Streptophyta > Magnoliopsida > Zingiberales > Costaceae > Costus > Costus lasius. The sequence continues at coordinate 98,824,590 of CM050454.1, forward strand.
CTCAATTAAATACACAAACAAGTTTATACATATGCGACATTGACGCATTAAGATTTAAACAAAGCTTGTAAACATTTCTATGGACAAGCATCTATAGACTTGTCTATCAACTCATTCAAAGATTGATTTTCTTTAATTGAAAAATGTATTCCTAATAGTTATGTAACTAAAAAACAAAAACAAACACTTTACCTATAAATTATGCCCATTTTATATTTTCACAAATGACACGTTAGGACTTCAATTTACATATTTATTTTCCTTTTCCTACATTCAAAATGTAATAAATTATTCAAAAGTAGTTAAATATAGAATGGTGAATCATGCCCTTGCGAGCTGTGCAATATGTTTAATATATTGGCAAATGAGTTAAGGTTTTGATTCTCTAATTTGAATTTGCGTCAACTTAATTTATGGTAGATTTGGTTAGAGCTCAAGTTCACTAAGATTTTTAAAAAATAAATATGAATATAATATTTTTAAGCTCGGTTGGAGCTTAACTAGGGTCCTAGCCTGATAAGTTTCTTGATAAATCTTGAGGCTCATCAAGAATTATACTCATTTGTAGCTATGTATAAGATCATTACCAATAGCTACAAGTTTAACAGTACCGAATTGCAAGTTCTTCATGAATATCATTACTAGGGCTTATTTATGGTCTACTTCTATACAAAGAATATGCTGGGCCAAGACTCCTTGAGATATGTGAAGGTCATAATGAATAGTGAAGGCAGTTTATATATCTTCACTAAAGCAATTACGTAAACGCAAGATGGCATTCTGCAAAAGAATAGCAAAGAGAGTATTTCCCATACAGCAAAAAATTCACATGTTTAAAACTGTTGCAAAAAAAAAAAACTAAAAAATAAAACTATGAGATATTATGTGTTATGTTCAATGTTTATGCAAGCGAGAGATATTTGTTTATCTTTTCAAAATTGAACTTGTATATGAGTATGGGCTTAAGTGAGTTTGAACTATAGCTCCAGCTCTACAAGTTTCAACAAACAAACTTGAAGACAATTGTCAATCTCAGTTTGAGCTCGATATGAAACCTAGTCAAGTCACGCTCACTTCCACTTGTTTACAGCTCCATGTAAGATCATTACCAATAGGAATAACTCATTTGCTCACCAGGAGTACCCATTGAAAGAAAACTGTCCTGGTACTAACTACTAAACGATAAAAGCTAGAGAACAGAAACGAATGCACAAGCGGTAGTACACAATGTCCACTCGTTATGAGAGTGATACAATGCTGAACCTAGGTTCCGCATAAATACGGAAGTAATAGCATTCCACTGAGGAATGGTTAAGGTAGGAATCCCCATATCTTCATCAATCCCATTCTTTCATGACAGCATGAAACGAAGGTGCAATGTACATCAGTTATACAACGAGCTTACCCCTAGGGTAAACAATGAGGCGACAGTCGCGGTTGCCAATCTGGAACCTCCTACTCTTAATGCAGAGCCCTGTGATCTTGCGCTTCTTAAGCAGGTCCTTGAGCTTTGTGAAATTATCGATTCTCCACGTGAACTTGCCAAAGTGACCGTCTGACTTCCTCGGCGCGCTCCTCCCCCCGCTGCTGCCCACTGAAGGTCCAATGTTCTTTGAGAAATTGCTCGACTCCTTAATCACATGGAAGGACGTGCTGAACGAGGCAGTGTCATCGACAAGGAACCCAGCGTCCGGCCCGACAAATTCGTCCATTTGCATGTAGTCGTTCCAGCCCAGGCTGGTGTTGTCGCCGCCCTTGTTATCGGCAGCAAACCGCCCATACGAATCGCGGTGCACATGGTTCAACCCGGGACGCTGGTTCAGGACTGACATCCGATAGAGGCACCAGCAGCTGCGCTCAGTGGCTGGAGCAGCAGGGCTGCCTGTGGTGGCGGCGGTCTTGTCGGTGTCCTTACTCTCGAGGCACATGGAGAGGTGGTCAACCCCTGCGACGGAACTCTGATACACACTGATCCTGAGGTTGCAGTCGCCGGCGGGAAACACGGGGCTCATAATCTTTTGCGTCTTGATCATCTCTCGAAAGAGACTAAAGTTGTGGACCTTCCACGAGAACTTGCCGCCAAGGACGTCGGTGGGGGGCGGCTGCGGCTCGTGGTCTCGGCTGAAGGAGACGGTCTCGTGTAGGAGGAAGATGTCGGCGGCAACAACTAGGAAATCGGATGGGGGGAGCAGGAAGCCGAACCTTGCATCTAGTACGGCAGAGAAGGGGGCGAAGTCGCACCAGCCATGGGACTTCTTCTTCGCGCAGAACCGGTGCCACGAGTCACGCGCGATGGACTTGGAACCATCGAGGTGGTTGGCGACGGCAAGGCGGTAACTCACGAAGCAGTCCCACTTGTTACCGGAGGAGGAGGAGCTGCCGCCGCGGGGGTCGACGATCTGGAGGTAGAGCGAGAGGTATCCCGGGAGGGCCTGCGCATCCCCGCGCGGGTACATGAGCAAGCGGCAGTCGTAGCCGCTCACCTCGAAATATCGGCTCCACAGTGCGCGGGCCTTGCCGCGGGGGAAGTGAGGAATGGTCCACCGGCACACCACGGAGTAATCTCCACGCCGCTCCACCGCGACCGCGTCCCCCGCCGCCGCCCGCATCGCGGGAGGGGCCGCTGGCCTCCGCCGCTGCGGCGGAGGTCCCCGCGGACGAGGGCGAGGCGGCGGCGGAGGGGCGGGGCTCGAGGAGCGATCCAGATGCAGTCGCCGATGCTGGAGACGAGTACGACGAGGCGGTGGCGTTGTAGGATGAGGAGATGGCGTCGGGCAGATTGGGAGCAGCCTTCATGGCGGCGGATGGATTAAGGGGATCGTTTGGAGGGGAGGAATCGGGTTGGGGCGAGGCGGTAATCTGTGTCTTGGCTCGGTAAGTCTCCTCCTCGTCCTCCTCCTGGGGTTGGGACATCTGGGGGCAGAGGCAAGAGGAGAGGAGTGGAGCGAGACAGGGGCCTGTCTGTGTGCGTTCGGGTATGCGGGTATGCGGGTATGCGGGTATGCGGGCGAGGCCCGTATGCGGCGTAGGACACGATCATACAAATCGCTTTAGTGCTTAACCTTCCTACATCTTGATTAATTTACATACAAATCTTTATGTGTAAGATATAAATACAGAGATTTATATCTAAAAAAGAATTAACAAATGGGCCACTCAAAATGGTTTCTTAATTGGCCAATTTATTCATTTTCGTTTGTATTAATGCGATCAATAAAGGAGTTAATTTCAGTTCACTCTTATAATATATATTTAAAAATTATGGCGAAAAAAAATAAATTCAAATATACATGAGTCACTATGAAATGACTCAAATTTATACACAACTATGTAAAAAATAAACAATATAATTTTAGTAGCAAAGTAAGGGCATGTAGGTAAAAAGCTATTTAGTAATAAAAAGTTAAAATAAAAAAAATTCTTAAAATGTAGAAATTGGAAAGCTAAAAATGTTGAGCAGAAAACTAAACATCAAGTTAATTTATTTATATGTTGAGTAGAAACAAGTACTTTTTGCCATCATTGTTATTAAAACAATATTAAAAAAAATGTAACAATTTTGGGCTCTAACAAGAGAATATATTTTCTAGAAAGGATATTTGTCTAAGAAAATCAAACAAGTTCACTGCTTATCATTAGATCCAGTAAAAATATGAGTCTTAAAGCAAAGTTACTTTTACTTTTGATTCTTAGATAAGCATTATGGGCTCGTTGGTCCCGCTATTAATAGTTTTATAATTATGTTGTTATAATATGCTGTGCTATTAAAATTTATAAGATTTTTTGTTAATAATTTTTAATTAATATTAAAATTATTTAAAATAATAATATTTTTTATTTTCCTTTAGTGTTAAAAGATTAAATTATTTTAAATAATAATATCTAAAATTTTAAATATGTAAATTACTTTTTTAGAGAAGCAGAAGTTGTAAAAATATTAAATTGTAATTTTTTTAATTCTTGCTTTTTTACTATTTTTTTCTACTTTTGCTTTCCATTACCAAATAGTTTTCTAACTGTTTTTTACTTAAAAGCTACTTAAAATTAGCTTCAAAGCAAGGCTAAACAGGCCCTATGTCGAGAAAATTTTCTCAGCCAAGAGGGTTCCGAGTTAAACATTCCGAGTGAAAGTTTAACGTATTATAGGAATCAATTAATATCTAACTTAGTTGAATATGTAATACCTTTTAAATCCTTACATTTGAAATTTTAACTAAGGGTATGTTTGGCCCCGCTATTAATAGCTTTATAACTGTATTAAACTGTATTGTACAATATTGTGCTACATTATTAAAATTTATAAGATATTTAGTTAATAACTTTTTAACTATTGTCAAAATTTAAAATAAATAAATAAATAAATATTATTTTAAATTATTTAAAGTAATAATCTATTTTATTTTTCTTTAGTATTAAATTTTTAAATTATTTAAAATAACAATACTTAAAATTTTAAACAAATGTATGTAAATTATTTTTTTAGAAAAGCAAGCTGTAAAGGTGTCAATTGTAGTTTTCAATTTTTGCTTTTTTTATTGCTTTTTATATTTCTACTTTTCATTACTAAATAGTTTTCTAACTATTTTTCACTTAAAAGCTACTTAAAATCAGCTTCAAAGTGAGGCAAACATGCCCTAAGTGTATATTTACACATTCAAGATTGCAACATTTTATGTATTGGTTATAATTATCTACTTTTATTTTTTTTTCTTTTGACATAATATAATTTTTAGTGAAACCAACAAATTTGTTTTACATATTACAAATGATTATATAAATTGGATAAATAATTTATGGATTGATAGATATAACATCATCTCAATTAGCCCCGGCAAAACCTGACCCGACCCGACTCGACACAAAATTAGGCGGGTTCGGGTCAGGCATAATCGTGTTTGGGTCATAAATAGGTTGACCTGTTTATGACCTGAAAATAATCGGGTCGTGTTGGGTTGTAAACGGGTTTACCCGCTTAACCCGATTACATTATATATTTATATATAAAAAATTTATATATAGGCTCATCTAACTCCCATTACTAGCTCATAAGCCCAAATATCTTCTAATTATCTTTTAACTCACGCATAAGCCCAAAATTTTATTAATTTTAATATAATTTTTATTAATTTGTTATTTATATTTAAAATATAAATGATAAACGAGTTATTCAGGTCGTGTCGGGTACCGATTATATTCGGGTCGTGTTTGTGTTAGACAGTTTGACCTAATTAATTAAACGGGTTGTGTTCGGATTAACTTAATTGGGTCACGAGTCACAGCTGATACGACCCGTTTATGATCCGCTGACCTGAATTGCCAAGTCTAATATCAATCGTTGCAAAAGTGATGAGTTTCAAGTGTGCTGGCATATCTGCTCGAGTAAACTAAGATTTTATAAATAGGGTAAAAGTGAATACAATGTGAGGGAGCACAACACTTGATCAAAATACCATATTTTAAAAACTATGAGGTATTTGGCAAACTTTTTCTTGATTCCAAACTAATAAGCAATATGGGTTTAAAAAGTAGAGCTGATTTTGGCTGCTTTTTTAGTTATAGTAATATATTCTTTTTTCATCTCATGCACTTATATTTATGTTATTTTTACATGGTAAAATTATTATTTTAATAAAAATAATTTAATTTAAAATTATTTTCTATTATTATTTAAAATTTTTTCTTTTATAAAAATTTTAGCAAAAAATTATTATTTTAATAAAAAATATTAAAATTATTATTATTTAATTTATTTTTTAAAAAATAAAATTATTTATTATAGTTATTTTAGATTTATTTTTTAATAATTAGTTTTTTAAAAATATTATTTTTTTTTTAAAAAAATTTGATAACCATAATACTTTACCCAAATATTTTTTAACTAATTATTTTTCAACCAGCACTTGTTGAATTAGTAAAAGCTAAAAGTTTTTGTAAGTTTCATAATTAATATATTTTTCTCTTATTGTATAGTGAGGCACTTCCCAAACTCCATTGTAAGAGGCATTTAAGCTGGTTTTTTTAATAATAAGCCATTCAAAATAAAAACTAAAAAGACTACAGTTAAATATTTTTTTTAGCTTTTACAACTTTTTGCTTTAAAAAAACAATTCACTTTGATTAAAATTTTAAATATTATTATTTTAAATAATTTAAATATTTATAAAAATATTATTATTTTAAATAATTTAAAATAATATATTTATTTATTTATTTAAATTTGTATAATACAATACAATTATTAAGCAGCTAACAACCGAGCCAAGCATACATTTAGTTGATTTTTCACCAGAAATTTGCAGTCTAACCATGAGTATAATGGATATTTTTTTATTTATAATTATAAATTACCTTTTAATTTTCCACCAAAAATTTTCTCACTCTGTTTAACGTTAGACTGGCTTTATTGAATCATGAACAATTTACAATTAATCCCAACGAACAAGAACACGGGTCAAAACTTCATTGGTACTTGATCTGCTACCACAGAGCCATCGTCTTCGTGGTTTAAACTTAATAAAAAAAATGGAGGCGGCAAGTCTTAACAAAAATAAAATTCAACATCAGATTGAAGAAGGAAAGCTAATCAATGAAATTTACAGGGATCGCTTACTACTTGAGAAAGAACTCGTGATCACGCAATAGTGGACTTATCCGCGACAATAAGTTGAACAAATTCGCCAGAAAATTTCTCCAGGATTTCAGAGTCTGAATCTTCTACAGCTTGCCAATCGCAAGATTCCTCATCCGAAAACGTCTTTACTTTTGACACTTTTCTACATGTCCAGTTTTCTTCGCTGGAAGAAACATGTTTTCTCCCGCTGGAATAAGGCGAACATAATTGCTCTTCTGCGACGAGAGAATCCATGTACATCTCCATCACCAAAGCATTGTCCACGTTCTTGTCCATCAATGAAATATGATCATGTGCAAGTTTTGGTGCATCCGAGCAAGCATCAACTGAACTAGCTATGTCAGACCACTGATCAATGCTCTGTTGAGATCTTGTCTCGGCGATTGATGCACCTTGCCATGTTTCATTATGGTCTTCCTGGATGCTGCTATATTTCTCTGTCAAGGAAGATACGCTCTGTGAGTCAAAGTTCTGAGATCGTGTAGCCGTCAACCGACAATGTGTCTCTTTCATTATTCTCATTGATTTCACAATCTGCCAATAGGATAATGCGAAGATAAAAAGTTAGTAGACTATAAAAAGCCCATAGCTGATAAGTTGGTGAAGCATTGTTGACTTATTGTTCACAATATTCAATATTCCTAAATGGAATTACATTTTCAAGCATATGATTTATTACATTTTATTGATACAAGAATGCGGTAAAATCGACATGTAATATTGGCATGCCTGGTTAATAAAGCACTTCCGATCAACAAAACTACAAAAATGTACATAAACATTCTGTTAATTTTAGTGTTGTGCATAAAATTCTATTTGCTCCGATTTGATATCAAAACTATCATTTTCATTTCAAAATAGTCCTGGCATCACAACAGTGTTAGTTTTTACTAACACAAGCAATGTTTTAATTTAGTCAACTCTTCCTCCATCTCCACATGAACAAAGAACATACAAACTAATGATATCAGTGCGATCCAAATGGTAATATATATGTTAGTATGTTCGTATTCAGTTTGCTCTTTGCATAATTGCACATGAATGTATATTAATATAATATATTTTCAAATATGTGATAGGATTTTTAATTGTACTGTTGTACACTTCAATCCTATGATCAATAGAGAGGACGATTTGTGAAACGAGATAGATGTATGCTCTAAATGCAAACTTCATGCATATATGAAGTTCAAATAACAAAAAAGAAATAAATAAATATTGGGAAACATAAAATTTAGTAAATGTTGAGTGTAATAATACTACATTATTTTACTATCACTTATAAAGGAAAAACAGAAAAAAAATAAAAACATTCTAAATTTAGTGAAAAAATTATAAAAGATAAATGAGTTATATGTGTGTTCTAAATACAAACTTCATGCCATGTGTTAAGTTTATATAACAAAAGAAAACTGCATGATTTTACTATAACCTATAGAGGAAAAAAAAATATAAAACAATCTAAATTAATGTATAAGTTGTAAAAGATATCATTACATTGTGAAACGAAAGTTTGAATAACACAATAAATTTATCAAACATGGATTAGGCAGTTAATTTTACTTGTAACTTTAATTTTAAAAAAAACTTTACTAAGCAATATGGTCTTGAATAATAGAATTAAAAAAATATAGAAATCAAATTCATCGATGTAATATTAACTTGCTAAAATCATTATATTGTGAATAATATCAATATTTTTTTTGTTAAATTTTCCAAATGAGAAGAATATGTGGCCCAAAATATCTATACAATTGTGTTTTTTTTAATATATTTTTCTGGTTTTTCTCTTTAGCTGAATTTAAACTAATTCGTTATGTGGATTCTGATCTGACTGATCCAATCTGGCAAATCAAAAGTTGTTTTAAGAAATGGTTGACATCAATACACTTGATGATAATTTGCTATAAGTGAAGCAATGATGCCATTGATGCTAATTTGCTCAGAAAGATCTGGATAGTGGCTCCCAGATTGCAACTGTTGATCAATGGATAGAGTTCGATGCGGGAAATTTGAGGTGGGTTGCATTATCGCAAAAATGACCAACATAAAAGACTCAAAATTTATATAGGCGTATCAGTAAAAAATTGTCTTCACCAGTCGGAACCCCAAATTTTTTAGCATTCATTGATTTATCCATAATTATTGACCAATTAGGGACCCATAGAAAAATAGCTACAGCATTCACAAAAATTCAGGAAAGCTTACAAAACATTAAAAAAAAGGAAATAGCTTAGAAATATCAAAACAACCAATGATCATTTGCAAATTGAAGCAATGGAAATTTTAAATTTATCTAAAAGTAGATCAATATGCAATATGAAGAAATTCAATATCTTGCCTGATAAGTAGATAGCAACTCAGAATCATGCTTGTTTAGTGTTGGATGCAATAGCGCAAAGTATATCATCCAAAAGGATTCCTCGCTCATGTAGGTAGGACAAAGGCTAAGTCGAAGAGATTGTAAATCAGGACTAAAGTGTTCAACAGTGGAAACATGCATCCTTTGGTTGTGAGACAGACGAAAGTCTGCAAAGTTAACACAACAATTCAATTATAAATTTCAATTAGTAGTATATCAGCACAGAATAAATATGATATAACAAAGATATAACTACACTAGAGAAACTCACTAATAATATTTCATCTCTCTTTTATTGTTCTGGCATTATGATAGGGTTAATACTTAAATTTAGGATAATGCCTACTATTTTATAGATTAATGCTTATTACTTTTCTGGTTAATACTTAGACTTATAAATTTTTTTGGATTAATTAGCAAATTTAACTCATATTTAAATTATTTATAAAGTAATTAAGTACAATAAATCAATAAATGTTATTGCATATATCTTAAAAAGTTAAATTTATTGTAAATAATGAACATAATTTAGTTATAAATAATGAACTATTCATTAATAACTAAAACAATAGAAACATAAAAATGATGAGTATATTCAATAATTGAAGTTAAAAACGACTAATAAACTGCAATATACATGTTAAATATATCAAGTATGTATATCTTAAAAGTTTAAAATAACTACTCAACCTAAAAAAAAGGTTATTCTTAAGTTGACCTATTATTTTATTTTAAACATTTTTTATGATTTCTTACCCACCAATATATTAGATAATATCAATATGGTTGATATTTGTTTTTCTATTGTCTGATATCAATTTTGATATCACAAACTTTGTTGGTTAGGTGGATTTGATATTTACTGAGGTGAAGAGGAGAAAAGAATGTTTAAGAGGTTAAAAGATATCAACTAATGGCAAGATCTGAAAGTCAAAGAACAGATGTACTTTCTAGTTTTCCCAAGAAAATATATGGCCTGAAAACAAACATGAGAAACTTAACTGTCACTCCATGATAGTGCTAATTCCAGAAACATTTGTTGCATTTAACATTAGACGGTCAACTTCATCCACATTGGAATTACCTAAAAGTTTTCATTTTCTTACCAAATAAACTGGTAAATGCATGCAATAAACAGAGTTTAATTACTCATCATGCATAATTAAATATTTATCAAATCATGACAAGCTACTTCAAATTGTCTCATCAGCACAAGCGAACACCCAGTCACAGAAAATGTTATTGGCTTAAAGAGCACATTAACTAAACCTTATCACGCAGCATCGCCTACGATGTGTTACAGCAAATTTTCACTTTAAAATTGGTACAATAAGCTGTAGTAAAGAAAATTATTCATACGAACTATGTTCTGTAGAAATTATCAAGATAGTACAGATTACGGCGAAATGAGCTATCTGATGGACTAATCAAAGCTCCACTCGCAAAAGTTAGAATCTAATGTCAACTAATCATTTATCTTCTTTTTCCAAATAAACGGAAAATTACAAATAAGAAACTGATGTAATAAAATATTGTAAAAATTAATTGATGCAACGCCCATCTCAACAATAATGAAGAAACTTTACCGCAATCTATAAGCAACGGGAACTCCAACCATGATTCAGGGTACTTGACCAGATCTCTGACGAAGGAAAGTACCTTCTCCGACACTCCAAATCCCTTCGCGTCGGTCAAGCGATGGCCGGATACCCCGTCACGATCTGTGGGACCCCGGAATGCACCAGAGAAGCGAGACAAACCATTGCGGAATCCCCCTCCGATCTCAGAGAGATCGCTGAGAACCCCTGGTAGGCCCCCTTCAGAAGGGCCCTGCTTCGGGCGAGGGGATGGAGGGGGAGAGTCGCGGTGAGGCGGAGGCCGATGAGGGGAGAAGAAGCAGGCGATGTCGTGGAGTTGGCGGCCGATCTCTGAGAGGTCGTCCCGCACGCCGCGGAAGCCTCGCACGGCCATGGCAAGGGTTTCGATGGTTTCGGGTGCCGAGGGGAGGTACAGGGGACGTGTGAACTGAGAAGACAGGGGCATCCTTTTATGTTTTTGTTTCTCTAGGGGGACTGCTGCGGGTTAGTTGCTCCCCAAACTGCAAGGTACGGACAGCTCTCCTCGACCGGCTCTGCCAACTGAATTGAACGAACTAGAGTTCCAGTTAATAACAGCCAGTAAGAATATGCCACGTCATCCATAGATGGTGGTCCCAAACGCGTGGAACGATGACACCTCCATCTGGTTTTCCTGTATGCTATCACCGTGATGACAACAATTTATATGGATCTAACCCGATCAATTTGTCGCATATACCGGATCAGTAGTCACAACAATCACCCCGAAATTTCGTCCAATATTCGTTCTTGGTTCAGGGAATCAATTTGGGTCACATTGGAACTCTGATGTTTTGCCATTTAAGCCATTTGGATTGATATTATATATATAATAACGTACATATTTAGATTATTAAATAGTGAACTTAAATAGTATATATAATCAGATAATTTATTGATAAGTTGATGAATTGATAAACTTCTATATTAGTATTAATTGCTTATATTAAAAAAAAATCAGATATGCTTATATTAAAAAAAATCAGATTTTATTTATCATTTATATTAAGATCACGAATATGGATAGTCAATAATATCTGCCAAAAATTACAACTCTGGATAAAGAAAAAAAATGATGCTGAAGTGTCCCTAATGTTAAAATTTTTGGCGCTTAAATGTCACTAAATTTAACAAGAGTAATGTTCAATATGCACCAATATATTAGAAAAATAATTTATAAATACAAGGACTCAATTGTCACCAATTTTTGAGTAATAAAAATAGTGTTTATCATTATTTTTCCTGCATATAACTTTGTTGACAATATAAATAATAGTCATTTTTGTGACTTTTATAATGGCACTTGTACAATTTTGACATTCTGATGCTTTCAACTGCAATAATATACACTAAGACATTAACAAAAGAAAAAAGTCATAAGGAGCAAGGTATGTATTCTTGAAGAAATCTGTTTTGAAAATATATACCAAATATAGATGCAGCTGAAATCATCAGACATGAGGAGTCTGACATTATCTTGATCGACCACTTAGTCATCACATCATTAGAGACCAAATTCTTCATGAGCTAAAGAAAGTAGTTCATCAGTGGTTATGCAACTATTTTCATCTTTACCAAAGTATGAGAATGCCGTCTTATCCCTTCAAGATATCTAAAATAGAGATTGCAGAATGCAAAATTAGATTTTGGCTGCGTTTGGTGTAGCTTGTCTATGACTTTTGCTGATCAAAACAGTAGAAATCTAAAATTTAGAGCGTTTGGCTTACAACTTCTGGGTTTGGAACCCAGAAGTATCAACGTTGGGAAGAAACTGGGAATCACCTGCTTCCCGAAACCCGCTGCTACTGTACATGCCTGTCCTTCGCCTCCGCTGACCACACGAACTTCCGATCGAACCCCTCCTCCTCCAGCCATTTTTTGATCTCGTCCCTGCACGCTAACGGCACTCTTTCTCTCTCTCTCTCTCTCTTCCTCCAGAACTTCTTGTCGCCTCCACCACTACCAGCAGACCAACGATGAGCGGTTTCCACCCATTATTTGATCTCGTCAACCCACTTTCCCCCACCTTCTCCTATGTCGACTCCCCCATCTCTGCCTTCGCCTCCCCCCTTTACGTCGCTGCCTGCGCTGGTGGAACAAGTCCACCTCCACCGCCGCAGCCACCTCTACCTAGACCACGCCCTCGACCTCCTCAACCCCGCGCCTTTCCCATCTTTCGATCCACCGCACCAATGCCTCCTCCCTCCCCACGCGATCGCGTCGCTCGACCTCCTCGCCGTCACTGCTGCCGACCCCTTTGATCTTGATCGTTCCGCCGCCGCTTCCTTCAGGAAGCTCCTGGAGCGGACGGAGACGGAGCTTTGCCTCCGTGACCTCAGCGATCGGGTCGCCGCGCTCGAGCTTGGCCTCGGGGTTTGCGGGGCCTGAAGCTAGGAAGGCAGCGACGACGACGTTGACGAGTACCAGCCGGCGAGGCCGCCCGACAAGCAGCAGCACTACAAGAACCTCTTCGCAGAGCGGAAGAGGAGGCAGAAGCTCAAGCACCGGCTCTTCGCACTGCGTTTGTTGGTTCCAAAGATTACCAAGGTCGGCGTTTAGTTTCTCTTAAATTTCTAGAGGTAATCACAGGTTGGTGCTGGCGATGATTAATTAGAAGGATTGAAAGTCAACTAATTTATTTTTTATTTCATTGAAAGTCAAAGCTGCTGACCAGCCCAGCATTTTATCCAAATACCTTCTAATTTTTAGAACCAGTAATTTTTCATCGGGTACTTTCTAGACTAGCAAACTAAAAACTTCAGCTATACCAAACAGACCCTTTAGCATGTCAGCGAAATAAAAAAAAATTACAGGTATTCAACATAAGCCAACAAAAAATAGACAACCGATGCACAGCACACCCTTGAGTGCGCGAATTTAGATTCCAGTAGCCAAATTCTGGTTCACCAAATGTCACCGTTCTATTTTGTACCTGCATCGATCGTCTTGAACAACTCTGTTACACGACCAATTTCTTTCGAGAGCGCTGCACTATCAGCTAGTGACTTGTAAAGAAACTAAATGCATATAGTTATATCAACATACAATGTGTTCTTAGGGGAGGCAACTGGCAATGCTATACAATGTTTAAAGGCTGTGCGTCACTTATAAGCAAACTAATATATCGAAAACGTCCATCAATGTTTGATATAATCAACCAGGGAAACAACCATGCAAAGTTTCTCCTAAGTAAACCTGGGGAGAACACACATACATTCATTCTTCTAGTTAATGCACTAATATCAACAATTGATGTTTCATGTTCGCATTTTCAGTACCAGAGATAAAAGACCACATAAAACAAATATTAGATAAAAAGAAAACAAAATATATTCATTATTGTCCTTTATTACACTCTACCGTAAAAAATAATGAAATATTCAGGTTCTCACCTCACACATTGCCAAACAAATGCTTACAAGCATGTTATACCATATCTTATGATGCCACCAGAAGCACATCATATATAACCCCTTACGAATAGGGGCCAGCCACTATAAACAGTAATCCTATTATGAACAAATTGTAAAAGAAAAACATGTCTCTCATCTAGATGAGGCCGGTGTATGCATTGGATGGTCGAACAGGTACTCCTGAAGCATACGGAGTCTCTGCATACGGATTACCAAATGGGTTCGAAGGGGCCTGCTGCGGTTGTTGAACACCCATCATCATCTGCTGCTGCAGTAGGAAAGCTTGTTGTTGCTGAGCTAGAGTTGCCATCTGCACAAAATGAGGTGCAGCGAATGCATTTGAGGCATAGAACGGGTCATGAGCCATCGGTTGCATCAAAGGACCAGCAACGGATCCTGTCTCCCATGGATTGTAGCTCAAATTCTGATTTGCCCTTCTCTCTGCGTCATCGTATAAGCTATCTAATGTGAGCTTGTCCAATCCTCCAGCCTGCACGGAAGTAGAGAAATCAGCACAGTAAATCATGGTTAGAGTCCAAACTGATAGCCCTAATCGTGCATGTTTGGTCGGAAACTGAGCAAATTAGTTAGAACACAGCTTCCACAAGTACAAATGTTGGCAGAACAAGAAAATCATACCAATTTACTTGAAGCCACAGCAGTTTCATTTGAGCTGGGAGCTGTTACTAGTGCCAATTCCCAACCTGTAACTCCATTCTCTGGATTAAGGCTCCTAGCGGTGGTAGCGCTAGGAACATTATCTGCCATCAAGTTTTCACCCAGCAAGAGAAAAAAAAAACCTGAGGACCGTTACAAGCACTTACATGATAAACACACAATAATTTTCAGGCAGATTACCAAGTGGGACGATGGCAAGAGCCAGGGCATTCTTGTTATCCAGTTCTGATGCATCTGGAGTGGCAACGTTTAGCCCCTGATGAGAATGAGTTTAACTACAGGTGAGGGAAATTATACAATAATGGAATGATCACAGTTTGAGTCTAATGTAAATACCAGCAAATCTGTATCTTTTGGCACTTCGGTCACAGGAGCCTCTTCCACTTTAACAGGTTCTGGTGGTGGAGGGGGTGGATGAGGTGCTTCTTCCTCTTCAGGGATCTTCTTGTACTCGATTGCTAACACGACCTTTGAAGCATCATCTTTCCCATCCCTTGCCTGGCTAAAAACAAAGCTTATGTGTTCAAGAGTTGACAAGTAACAAGACCAAAACAGAAGAGAAAGAGATTATTAGATGCCATAACCAATCCCATTCAAATACTATTAAGTACAGAAACGTATATAAAAATATTAGGTTAATGTTTTTAGCATCATGCAGTAGCTTTAATCCCTAGCAATAACAACTTGCTCAAGTTTTCGACCAAGGAAATGGTGAGTGCAAGACACTAGAACGAGGGTGTTTCAACAATCACGTACCCTATAACTTTGTCTGCTTTGAACCACAATAAGATGAATAAAAAAATAAGTAGGTTAGATTGCAAAATCTTCTCAATAAACTAAAACTAACCTACCAACTTAAGCTTTTGAGTGAAGCAAGACACGGAGATGAGAAGAAGAGAAGCGAGGGGGAGAGTAGAAATCATAGAGAAGAGAAACAAAAATAATTTAATAATTCATAGTGTAAGCTCTATTAATGCAATAGACTAAAAACATGTATAGGATTTCAGACTCAATCACAGACAAATATAAACCACAAATTAAAAAAACTTATCACAAGCACATGATTTAATACTCAGTAATACAAGACTTAACAAAAGCTACGCCATTGAAGATTTTGCACCCAATTAACAAACCCTGTAGCTCAAATTTATCACATTTTTCCTTTTTTTTCTCCTTCTGATTCTTTCCCAGTTTTTTGCAGCTTTGTCTATTAGCATCCCCATTTTAGTTTTTCCCATTTATCTCTTATTGTTTGTTATTCAATGCATCATATTTATTATTGCCTTTTTTTGGTCTCATCTTTGCGTGCATCTTCACATGCTTTGGCTGTGGTTCGTCCAAGCTTGTGACAACGTCATATGACATGCAGCAGGAGATTGGTGATGTGATGTCTGATTTTCCAATGATGGAAGCATAGCTGATGAACTGGACACTGTAACACTTTGTTGGCAATCATGAGCTTGGCGGCAAGGTCTCGCTTGGTTTTAAAGTTGGCATCGAAAACATGTGCTTGAGATTGTTGCCGGTAAGGGTGTGATCATGTTGGGGGAGAGGGCATAGTTGATAGAGAAGTCATCGATGCAAGAGAGGCTGAGGAAATGATGGCGAAGTGAGTGATGCTGCAGTTGAGGAACTTGATGATCTAAGGCATCATATCTGTGCAAATAATTCAGTACCAAGTTTTTCTTTGGGCGGTGGAATCCTTGGGCTGATTCACTGTCATGGATGTCCTTAGAGGCAGGCAGTGTGTGTTTTTATTGTTGGTGTTTGAGGGGCTTCTGCATCTTCTTGTGAGAGGAGTGGCAACTACAGAGAGAAGAGAGGATCTAGCTACAACAACAACATGCTCTGAAAGCAGCGACTATAAGTAAAAAGTGAGATCAAGTTCAGCCAGCATTAGTGACAATGGGGAAGCAGCTTATGGCTTCTTTTCCAACAATCTTTCTCTTCTCTTTGACTCTATGCAACAGAGGACATAATTACTAATAGTTGAGCCAATAAATGGTAATGATAAAAGGCTAGGTTATAAAATCCAGTACATACCGGGCAATATACAAAACGAAGCAAAAACCTGTATACAGAACAAAGAAACGAAGTGGAGAAAAATGAAAGAAGAGAATGAGAAGAAAAAAGAAAAGAAGAGGACAAAAGCTCTTTGCAAAATGCGCTTTGTCCGCCTCCACTCTGCATGCACACGTCCCATTCCATCTAATACACACCCAAGGTTGGGAGGGTGGAACGGTACAGTCTTGAACTAAAATTTCAAATCTTGATATTGGGTAGCTTGTTATGGAGTGAATGACGTGAAGGAAAAGATGATGAGACATGTAGTGGCGGGTTGATCAGTGAGGTAGGATGAAGCTAGTGTGGTTGATGCTTGCCTTGGAGCCAATAAGAGAAGCAAGTCTACTACAGTGGTTTGTAGGAATTGCTTTCAAAAATGTAGACGAAGGTGCTTAGTGTTTATTAAAAAAATCACTAAGATAAAAATTATATGATTAAATTTATTATTAACTATAATTAAAATATTTATTAAAAATATTATAAGTTATACTATTAAAAAATTATTATTACAATTGAGCATAAGCAAGTGGGGGGGGGGAAGGGGGTGGGGGGCAGAGAAGTAGTTTCACCTTTGCTTCTCAGAGAAGCTGCAGGGCCAAACACCTCAGCTTCTTGATTTCTACTGACCGCAACACCATAAGCAGCTCCAAAAGCTAGGCCAAACAGGGTCAGTGTCTCTTGTAGAGAAAATCAACAATTATGTTGTTGAACAAGAATAATTGGAATCGGGTTGGCTAAAAATGTGAATGTTGCGTGCGACCGTGTATAAGAGAGGATTGGAGTGGTTTGACTCTAATAACAAATCTACGCAAAACAATGGCGATTAAAAAGAGAAGTAGGGAAAGGGTAAAAACTACATAGAAGAGATACCAATAAATATAATTTAACAAATCATAACAAAATAAATTCTATTACAATAGACTAAGGTTATGTAATACCCTAGTTTGTCCCACCTTGGATGTGGAAGTAAAGATAGTATACTATATAGAACTTAGTGTACTTCCTACCATCAATTTTGGCTTAAGTATTTTAATAAATTGAGTCTCATTGTATTTGGCTCACTTCACCAAGTTAATGAGTAAGTTTGCTCATTAAGAATGGTATCAAAGCAAAATTTAGTTCTATGCATAGTGAGAGACTAATAGGAAAGAGCTACTGAGGGTAGGGGAGCCGCCATTAGGGTGACCTCATCATATGCTCCCCAAGTCAAGTGTAATACTTTGGTTTAGTTATGAAGTGAGAGAAAAAATTATATAATATATAATGCTTAGTGGATTTACTATTGTTAACTTGGGCTTAAATATTTTAACAAATTGAGTCATATTATTATTTGACTTACCAAATTAATGAGTCAGTCTGCTCATTATGTAGGTTATAACATGTTATATATATATATATATATATATATATATATATATATATATATATATATATATATATATATATATATATATATATATATATATAGTCACCCTAAACAAATATAAGCCACAAATTTTAAAAAAGAACTTACCGCTTGACACATGATATAATAACCATTAATCCATTAACACAAGATTTAATAATAACCACAATAAAATAATTAATACCTCTATCAACTACTAATGATATAACTAAATACAAACACCATTTAGTCACTGAATCAAATATTCATATAATGTTCGACCATAAGTCAAAGATCACTATGTCATATTCACAATTCAAAACTAGAAAAATGTTAAACCATAAAAATAGAAAAACCATTCCTATTATCTTAAAGTTTTTTGGGTAGTTGATCTCATAATCGAATATTAATGATTCCCAATCATTTCCAATAAAATTAGAGAGAATTGTTAGATAATATGCTTAAGATAGTATTCTTCGACCTGATCCTTGCGAACTACCGAACCTTGTGGAGCATCTCTCACATAGTCCTCCATGGCTGTTAGAAATGATGCAGGAGGCTGCATTATTTTATAAATATAGCTTCAGTTGTATCTCAGCAATTATGAACAAATGTTATCTTCCAACACAAGAATAAGTGATATCGACAAGAACCTGTTCAATTTTTATAAACTTCTCTCCTCGTCCGATGTCCATGCTTTTGCATACTTCATAAAATGAAGATAGTCTTTCTGCCTTTAAATGGTGAACAATATTAGAAAAAAGAAAAAAAAAATGCTTTTAGATCCTATCTTATAATTAATTAGGCAACACAAATTTTTGAAACATCCCCTTTGTAAACTAATAATTAGCATCTTTCTTCAAGCTTTACATAACGATATCAAAGACTAAACAAGGTTTTGGCAGCAAGGTCAAAAGAAGGCACCACACCACTCTGAATTTAGTTGAACCAAATACACGTGGCAGCCAATCCATAATGGAAGTCGGGCATCTTAAGGACATGAACATGAGTCAATTGACTTCATGCAACAAGATACTTTCCTTGGAAGCAAAATAATACTCCATGTCCGATAATGACTCATCTAACTCATGGTAAGGACATTTTTTTCTAGACTAGAATTAAAAGACAAATTTATTTTAGTTTTCAACCTCAAATGATTAGCCCTAAAGCTTAGATCTCTATAGAATAACAAGAGCGAATCATCCCCTATAAACCAATTTCTTTGAGTCTCAATAATGTACAGTAAACTATGGTTTTCTCGTAATGAGAATTCAGGTAAATTAAATTACCTGCTGACCTGCTCTTCTGTATATATCAAGAGCGCGTATTGCATCATGCCGTTGCATCTCAAAGAACTGCCAAAAGCCTAGTAAGCAAGATGTAAACTAGTGGGCATCATAAACTAATAAATTAAGAATTTCATACCTTGTCAACCATATTTACTATTCCATCACCAATTGAACTATATATTTTGATACTCTCCGAAGCAACCTACCAGTGACAAGTCAGGAACATAATCAGTGAAAATATTGATAAAAAGAGTGACAAAAATTACTCACCATAGAAAGCGCAAGGTGAATTATAATGTTATGACATGCTGCTCCTTGTGGCTGTAAAAAGTAATATTAATTTAATAGAAGAACAGTGTTCAATGATAAAAAATATTAACTTGTGCCGGTATACCTGGCAGCAAAGTAGGCGATGTTGTAGTTGTTGTAGTGATGGCAATTGCTCAAGCAACTCAGCAGTCTCCAGATCCTTAGTTCTCTGTAGAAATTGAAATTAATTATATGAGAGTTCTATTTCCACAAATCAGATAAATTACTTACATCAATAATCAAGCATCGAATAGTAGACGCCAATTGACAAATAAAACTCAGGAACAATATCTTTATGTTTTACTAAACTGAGAACTGGAACCATAATATATACAAAAAAAAAGAAGGCCTGAAAGATCCTAGCAATGTGGGGTTGATCGGTTAATCCTGTAAAGTAGATTGAGAAAAGAAACTCAAAGAAATTCACGTTGAAACTTAGGCATTCAGGGTTCTATGCTTGAAATTTAGGCCATTTAAGGCAGAGAATGATGAAGGACCCACTATCTTTTAGGTAGTAGAACCATGGTCTGTAGATTGCACAAAGTAATCTGAAGGAAATGTGACACCAAAATAATTAGATTTTGATATGATTGTGAATTTTATCAAATGAACTAGTAAGTATTGCAAAAGTAAATGTGTGGTAGTAACAAGTATCGATTTAGTATAAGGAATAAGTGATTTTTCAATTGAAACGTATACTGAAATCAAAGATGATAGACTACCTCTTCTTAATTTTTCAAAATACAAACTCAAGGAATAAATCAATAAGGTGAATAATGTTCCCTTGGACACACAGATCGGACTCCATAAAGTTATCAGTTACAATGATGTAAATCCTTCAGCCAATATAACAATGTTAGGAAATAACATTTCACTGGAAAGCTTTGTAAGACTACAAGTTTTATTATCAAATGAAAATAGCAAGTAACTTTAGCATAGATATCATACTCAACAAGAAAAGTGAACTGGGAACTTATTGAACTATGCATACCGGAGGATCTGACTCAACGTCATATTTGAGAACCCGAAAACATTCAAGTCTCTCCTCTAAAAATAGAGCATAGGTGCGCACCCATGCAGAATAATCCCAAGCTGAAAACCAGCCAAATAAGAAGATACGTGTAAAATGGTTGTTTGTATAACTCAAAGAGTTCATTAAAGACACAACGAACACCTTGTGCACTGGAATCGTCTTTAAAATGGGACAAGTTCAGCATATGATTTCTGCTTCTCCCATAGTTAATAAGTTCTTCACAAAACGTGGGGTCCACTTCTCTAAGTGCACGGTGTATAACAAGTAAGGTTTTCAATGCTACCTGAAGCAAAACCAAAATCAGTGAATGACATCAGAAATATAAGCAAGCCACACATGCATTGCACGTTAATTATGAGTAGCAAAAAAAAAGACTAGGAAAAACTAATAGTAAAATTGTTGCATAGTGTCCCCCATCAAGTCAACATTTCAAGATTTAGATTTAAGAGGCGAAAGTTTAGGAAATAAGATCATAGGAAAGATATAAACTCAGATATAAAAGTAAGAAGCAAATATAGTCAGTTATTTAATTGTGTTCTGTTGTGAGTAGTTAACGACATTGCTATTTCACCAATTAGATTTCTTTCTTAGCAATCCTATCAGTATATTATGAGAAAAATCTAGCATAGAGAGAATAATACATAATATGCAATGTCAGAAGTCAGAACAGCCTTAGGAGCTTATGTAATAGTAAAACAGAATATGCATTAGAAGTTATTGGTTGCATTGGCTGGTCAAAATATGAAACATCCTTTAATTTATCCACACAACTAAAAACGAACTACTCGTTGTAGTAAAGGATCTAGTTCAGAGATATAGTAGCAGAATACAGACAGCGGTTTCTTTTGTTTAGCTTTTGAGTTAATAAAAAGAAGTGAGCAAATGCAGAATGAAATTAAGTGATTGAATTGTAAAGATCATGCTAGAGGACATACTGCCCAATTACGAGTCTTTGCAAGACGCCTAGCAAGTGCATGAATGCAGTATGCTACATCTGCCCTAGGTCTGGAAGCTGAAATAGCATAAAAGATGGCTGCAAGAATAGCAAGCAACAAATCAAACAACCAGAAATGACAAGATATATAAGATTGGAAACCAATAAATATTCGACTTGTATAAAATTGTTTGTCAAAGAGAATATCAGGGAGTCCAGTCTAACATAAATACAGCACAACAGAACTGACTCACGTTCAAGAAATTAAGAAACCAAGAGAGATTTAAAGCATGAACTCACTTGCAAACTTATCTAACGTAGTTAAACTAAATAATGTCTCACCCACAGATTATATAAAATGGTTAAAGTTAAACTAATAATGAAAAAAAAAGCTTCATGAACTAGTGTAGTGAAAAAATAGGCAAAGTCTTATTTTAAAAACTACATCAGATTATGTTTTGTTGAAAAAACTAATGAACCCAGAATTAAATTGTTGTCGGGTAAAGTGGTTGTAAAAAATTTCAAATTGTCTATAATAAAAAAATATGCATTAAATATAGCAAAATGAAGTACAGATTGTGCCGCCCACCTCGAACGTGCTTCTCCTTAGCAGGACGCTCGACATGGTTTGTGGCCCTCACAATGGCAATGTCCAGTTCCTGGTTTAGCAGAAGCAACTCCGGCTTAAAAGAATGTGGAAGAAAGAAAGAGGAAAACGAAGTAGGTTTTTCTAAGCCTGCCATTGGATATAACTCGGACCTTGTAATCGCTGTTTACTTTTGCCAAGCTGACGGTGGTCGTGTCTTTGATGGCTCCCAAGTACTTCCTCAAGCTCTGCTGTGTTCCTCCGGACATGTTTCCCTGCGAAACCAATATCCTATACAACATAATTAGCAAAATAACTATCTTCACACAACTCTCCTCATAACACTATTTTGTCCAGAAGACAATTCAACTCCAACAAAACCACGTAGCACGAGTCGATCTGCTCGTATATGATTAGCACAATCAAGTTATCGCGGGATCACAATTCAAGGGACCTATACCTTCTTACTGAATCATTTAAGAAAATCGTAGTCTCTATTTCCAATGAACACTTCAAAGAGAAAATGAATTCAATCATCATAAAGAATTATTATCAAGAAATGTAATAACAAAACAACATCAACGGATCCAAATCCCAAATTGGATAACAGCACACTAACACGGTTCCTTACAATAACCACCAATAATCCAACTAAAACAAATTAGAAAAATAACAAAGCGAATAACGAGTTAGCCACATATACAGATAAACCAGTAACTGCAAACAAAAAGAGTAAAAGGTCTTTGGCAAAAAAAGAGTAAAAGGTCAGTACACCAAATCCTCTAAAAATAAGAGTAAGCAACGACCATAACAAGACCAGATCTTCGATTCAACAAATCGAGAATTCCCTTCCTCTAGAGACAAAAACTTTTTAAGAAAAAAGCCTGAAAAATCCTCCCGATGGACTTCAAAAATGGGCAAGATAGATGAGAAAGAAAATCTCAAGAACTTACCAAACTGGGAGGAGGAACTGGAGAACGAGGAGAAAGCTTGGAATCGGAATCGAGAAATGGTCTGAAGGGAGATTGGTTGGTGCTCTGCTCCGAGGCGTCGACTTTTCTAAGCCGAGAGGAGAGGAGGTAACGCAAGGTTCCGGTGCACCCTCGGAGTTGCTTTCAGCAACCGAACGCCCTCAGCCCCACCGCCGAGCCACGCGCTCAAGCGAGGAGGCAAAGGGATTATATTAAAACCAAACAGTCTCATATTCTAATAGCAAAAAGGGAGCTCGGTGTGGTGCGGCTGTCGACTTCCGTCGGTGTGAGTGCGATGATTGATGCTGGAGTAGGATGAGAGGAAGGCACACCTGGTTGTCTCCTTGTTAACATCATATTTTATATCGGCAAAATTTTGCACATGTGTCCTTCTAAAATAGTTAAATTTTATATTTTACTATTAAAAATTTTTATTTGGTAAATCGAGCAGTAAGTGATAAAAGTGGACGAATTAATAATATATTATCAAAAATCAAAAAAGTGTTTGTGTGAAATAAAAATAAAATAGGAAGACATATTTTAAGTTATATAAGTGCAAAAAAAAATTAAAGTAATGGTGAAAAAGAATGATATAATTTGGCAATTTGTCAACTTAGTTCACTGCAATGTTAGGCTGGTGACAGTTGGAACCATGTTCAGTTTGGTAGGGAGGGCCTGTTGAGGTTTCTGCTACCAGGCTTTTGACCCGGGGTAGGCCGGCTTAAAGAAGCCGGTTCGATCCGGTCTTTTTCAGCTGCTAAAAAAAATAAATCGGTTGAGGGAATTTTTTTTAACTAAATAAATTAAATAATTTCAAAGCAAACTTATCATTTGAGTTAAATCTGGCAAAATAAGTCAGCGGGTCGTGTTCGGGTTGACCCGTTTATAACCCGTGGCCCGATTAGTTTAACCCGAACACGACCCGTATAATTAATTGGGTCAGATGATCTAACCCAAACACGACCCATATATATTCGGGTCAACCCGACACGACCCGATTAACCCGTTTAATATTAAATAATTTAAATAAATATTTATAAAAAAATATATATAATTATATAAATGTAAAAATATTAACCCGATTAACTCGACACGACACGACTCGATCCGAAATGATATATAAATATATGTATATGTATATATTTATATATAAATTATATATATAATATATAATTATATAATATAATCGGGTTAAGCGAGTCAATCCGATTATAACCCGACACGACCCATTTAATTTCAGGTCATAAACGGGTTGACCCGTTTATGACCCGAATACGATTAGGCCCAATCCGAACCTGCTTATCTTCGTGTTGAGTCGGGTCGGGTCGACGGGTTAGGTCAGTTTTTGCCAGATCTAATTTGAGTCGATAATGAATCAATGATAAGACTGGAGGAGTAAGTTAAGAATTATGGAAGGAGTAGTGTTTTAAATGCAATGCTGTTCAAGGGGCTATTATTAAATTTGTAATGAAAGAGACGCATGGCCAAATTTCGATCAATAAGTTGTAAAATAATCATGTAAATATTATTCATGGCCAATTTAAACTAACCTACTAATAATTAATCTAAGTCAAACTTAACCCATTTTATAAATAAATCATCCATATAAATAATTATGTTGATAAACTCACATATGACCCTGAATTTACTTAGAATATGATTGGATCATAAAATGGTTGGTCCATTTCTAACACGAATGAGTCCAATTTTATATTTAATTGGGTGATATAAATAATGTGGATCAACTATTGAATTAAGTAATATCAAATCTTAATTTGGGGACCCCCCGTAACTCATTTATATATTTATTTGAATGTATAAATCTTAAAGTAATATTAATGTGATTTTGACTTTTTTAGGCACATAATGTACATTGACCAAACGAATGACAGACTAATCCAGGAGAAGAATGATTTCAGTTTTATATTTATAAATAAAAAAAAACATATTATATTTTAGTGTATCCGCTAACCTGCAGAACATGATTATACAACAGCATCGTGTGATTCGGGTCGGTTAGTGTCTTTTCTTCTGTAACTTATCGAGTCTTAACTTCTCTACGACGGCCGAATGACCAGCAGCAATGCAGCATCACCAGCACTGTTAATCGTATTGTTATCCGAGAATAAGAACAAAACCAGGCGTCAAATGGAGATCTCAAAAAGATCTGAATCGGCGTCATCCACTGTGTATCCTGCGTCATTGTGGTTCGCGTCGCTCTTCTTGCTGCTGCTCTGACTCCTCTTGGCCGCATCGAACCACTGCGAGTCGATCCTTCCCATCGAGAAGAGGTCTCGGCTGTCGTCTTCGCCGATGGCGGTGGCCGCGCCGTCGTCGACCGAGGAGGAGCGGAGGAAGCATGGGTTGGGCGTCCTGCGCGCGTTCGCCGGCTCGTACTTAAACCTGATCTGCCCCAAATTAACTAGAAGCATCGCGTCGGTGTTCGATGCCAGAACCGGGAAGAGCGGCGCTTTGTATGTGTCGGAGTTGCAGCTGATTAGATGCTTCAGCTCGGAATCCACCGTGAAGAACACCTTCTTCTTGCTCGGGTCGAAACCGCAGCCGATAACCCTGTTCGCCTCCGCCCAGTTCGCTGTCTCCGATTCGAACCCTAGCTTCGTTCCTGAAATAAAGTTTTTCCTGTGAATTCAGCCTAATTGAATGATAAAAAACTGGGAATTGGGTCTCTTACCATCGAGGTGGACACAGCCATTGGAGTGGAACCCGATCGATCCGGGGTATGTGCCAGGGAGTGATCCACTAAGGAGCCTTCTTCCGTCGGCGAGGCCGAGGCAGAGGAGAGTGTGGCTTTGGTTGCCCCTTCCTTCCTCTTTGAGATCTGCTTTGAATTCTAGGTTTAGAGCGGGAAGAACAGATTGAGATTCGGAAGAGAGAGATTCTGTGATCAGCTTCGTGCGATCGCTTTCGTTGCCTTCGCCAGCCCTAGTTCGCTTGCTCACGCGATGCCGCGGTTTTAGGTACAGGAGGGTAATCTCAAAGTAGGCTTCTCGTGGAAAGGAGGCGAGACCCAGGGGTGGGCCGGGTAAGGGAAGGAGCATCCTCGCCACAGAAATGGATTCGTCCGGAGGGAGAAGAGGGCTGCTCGAGCTGCTGCTCCTCGCAGCCCTCGGATTGAACCGCAGCGATTGCAAAAAATCAGAGGAACCTACCGGCACCTCCCAACTAATCTCGATGGACTCCCTCTGCAGCGTATCGCCGCCGCCGCCGCAGGCGGCGCAAGCCCCCCAGAAGGGAAACGACGAGTCTGGCGGCCAACCGTAGCCGGCCGCAAATACGAACTGCGACCACCCGTTCTCCACTGCCTCAACTACGAGGCGCGGGTGGTTGTTCCAATCGAAGGGCGCCGAATCTCCATCATGCGTTTCGTGGTTGTGGTCATGGTGGAGGTGGTGGAAAAGGAGGCTGGCCTTTCTGGCAGCGTTTGACCGATAGGAGAGTTGGAGCTTGGCGATGCCGGCATGCAGGCTTTGTCTTCTGGCTTTGGTCGCCGATTGGGTCAATTCCAAGCTCCCCGTCCGCGGCAGCAATTGCCGACGGCGGCGCCGGCACCAGAAAAGGATCGGGAGGAGGATAACAACGGCGACGGCGAGCAAGGGGGCTATAATTTTGATCCATAGCCGCATGATCGGTATGTGTTTGTGGAAATGGCGATGTCGAAGATTCGAGGCATGGTTTTGTAGCTATTGTCGTCGTCGTTGCGGGAGGAGTCTTGTGATGCTGACGTGGCTGAGGCTTCGGGTTTGCGGGGGAGGAATGGAATGACTTGACCATCTCGAAGGAAACGGTGGAAAGAGTTACGTGGCGAGTCATTAATGGCGAGGGGAGGAATGACTTCAATATTTATTTACTGGAAAACAATACCACTCGATTTGAAGATTCCCGAGTGTCTGAAAATTGGACACCACCGATCACGTTTCTGTAGCGCAACTCTCTTATAATTACTTGGCAACAGCAAGTCAGCAACTTTTTGTTACTGAAATATCTGCATGAAGATATTCGGTAGATTGCATCTCACTTGTTGAGCAAAGAGCACCACCGCACACGCAGGGAATAAAATTTTTAAGTGCTTAAGTGTTAAAAACGGGACGCTTAAATTTTATAAATAATTTTTTTTTTAATTTTTTTTAGAAATGATGTATTTTTTATAAGCTATCTAATGGTACTAATATTAAGGTATTTTAGATTACATATACATAGAAAATACTCTAACCAATATCACATATAAGACAAAAAATACTATTTATGTTATAAAAAAATTTAACATTGATTAGAATATTTTTTATATATACGTAATCTAAAATACCTCAATATTGGTACCATTGAATAGCTTATAAGGAGTACATCATTTCTAAAAAAAAAATATAAAATCTTTTTTTTTATTTTTGGCACTTAAGCGCTTAAGAATTTTTTCCTTCGATACTCTTAATTTTTTTTTCCCAATGCTTAATTTAAGGATCATGGGGGCATAAATAAAACAATTAATGCACAATTAATTAAGCAACTTGTTACATAGAAGTTCCGTTTACAAGTTTTTTGCTTGTTAGTGCACATTCAACGTGACTTTTTGAAACGTGCTCGGCAGCAAATCAAGTTGAAGACAACACAAAAAGATTTGGACACCGCATGATTCATGCGGCCACTACAAGTGCCAGATTTCTGTGCTTTTGAAACCAAGACCTAGCAAAATATCTGGACAAAATAACTGAAGCATATTACAGAATTCTTGCATTTAGAGTACAGCATATAGACTGGAGCGCCGCATGATCTAATAGTACACTATAATCGATTACAAATCGTATGCAAATCCATGTGCACCTGTTCCAAGATTACAAATTCTGGGAAAAGCCAAGACGCAGGTGGTTAGGTGTATTGCACAAGTAGAATTTCAGGTCCATAGCAAAATAAAAGGCATTTTTCAGAACGCGCATTCCATGAACATCAACAGGAAACGAAAAAGAAGGCTGCGTTTTCTAAGCGGCCCTATTAAGATTATGTTCACATATCTGAAAGCAGTAATAAAGAGAATAAAAAATAAAATTCTATTTTTAGTCTCTCTCTTTCCTATTGTTTTCTATCATTGCTCTCTCCCTCATCGCTCTCTACACCTCCCCATTTTGCTCCTTTGCTAGCCGGACCCATCAACCTCGCCGGATCTCCCGTTCTTGCTTAGGATTTGCTCTTTTGCACGCAGGACGCCATCAAAACTCGTTGAACCTCTTTGCTTTGCTCCCATACTTGCCAAACCTTCTCACTTTGCTCCCTTACTTGTCAAATGCCGTCAATGCTCACTGGCCTTCTCGTTTTGTTCCCTTGCTTGTTGGATCTCCTCACTCTTATTTTTAGATTTTCTCTTTTGTTCACCCAATGTAATTGCTTTGAGATTTGCTCTCTTGCATCCAAATGACTATATATGAAGCATTGGAGATGAAAGTTGGTGATGTCTATATTTTGAGATATTGTTCTTTAACAAGTATGTATGGAAACAATTGTATTTTCATACATATTATTTTATAAAACGATTGAATTTAATAATTATATTGTTTTAAAATAAAGAACCTACCTTATTCAATATAGAACTTCTATAATAAGTTAGAACCTTTTTGAAATATGATAAAATCTCTATGTACTAAGATAAAACTTCTATGGGATAAGGTGGAACCAATTTGAAATAGAGTAGAACATATATAGAATAAGGTAGAATCTCAATATGATAAGATAAAATATGTCTAAAATAAGATAAAATTTTCATAGAATGAGGTAAAACCTTTATAGAATAAGGTAGAACCTCTATGGATTAAAGTAGAATCGCTCTAAAATAAGATATAATCTATCAAAAATAAGATAAAAAATTTCAAAAAAAAAACATATAAAAAATAAAGTATAACCTCTTTAAAATAAAGTAGAACCTTTATAGAATAAGTTAGAATCTCTACAGGATAAGGTAGAACCTCTATATGATAAGATAAAATATCTTTGAAATAAGATAGAACTTGTTCAAAATAAAATAAAATATCTCTAAAATAAGGTAGAACATGTCAAAAATAAAATAGAACCTGTTAAAAATAAGATAGAATCTATCAAAAATAAATTACAAACCTCTAAAATACGATAGAACCTTTGAATAAAGTATTAATTGTACTAATTATCACATAAAACAGTAAATTACATAAACAGGTAAATGCACAATGTTACAACTAGCTAGTAGTACAATCTAATTAAGATCTGGCATTCCCTTTATAAAGCTCTAGAGTCATAATTGCTTAGAGTTGATTCAAGAGATCAATGAGTTCGACGGCAGCAAACAAGAGTAGGGGAGATGCAGGGAGGTTCAATAAGCACTGATGGCATCGGGTGAGTAAGAGAGCAAACTGACGAGCGATGTTGAGGGGAGAAATAGCAATGCTGACAACAACGTAGGAAAGTAGCAAGGAGAGATACCTTGGTAGTAGAGTAGGGGAGAGAGATGTGGCGAGCAGGGATCGTAAAGCAAGACGCCGGCGAGCAAGGGCTATAAAGCAAAATGCCGATAAGCAAGATCTAAAAAACGACACTTTAGTGAGTAGAAGAACAAAGTCAGACAACAATGAGAAGGAAAGATCCTACCTCAGCAGGAAGGTTGACGCTGGTAACAATATCGAAGCCCGCCAGGAGAGAGTTCTTACCGGCGGGGAGCAAAACGGGTGCTCCTTTTTTCTCTTTAAGTTAAGTAGGCAGTCGGATCCACACAGAAAATGGGCGAGTGGGCGGGATAAGATACGAGGGAAAATGAAATTTAGAATTTTATGCGTTTTAAAATTCGTGTAAAAAGTTCCGAAAAAAAAAACAGAAGATTTTTCAGAGAATTAGGAATACCTTAGCTATAATTCCTGAAACAAAATTCTTTGGATAAATCCGCAACCAGGACTAGAGTGTCATATCCTCGCACAGCTGAAGAGCTTGAGCAAAATGGCGAGAACTTGCGAGCAAAGATGCATGAGGAAGTCGAATTGGATAGCCTCAATTCCTCGATTAGAATTTAGAGTGGCAGAAACATCCTGCCGCTGATTGGTGTGCGGGTGACGCGGCGGAAGGCCGCAAGGTCGACGACCTCGTCCTCCAAATCAGGGATGATCGGCAGCGTCTTCGACGGCATGATCGGCAGCGTCTTCGGCGGCAGAATCCGTGATGCCAAAACGTAGACAGTTGGGATGGACATCAACGCAAGTAAATAAATCAAGAATGGAGGCGAAGAAATCATCGCCATCTCGCACTCCAGGTCCTGATTTCTCCATAAAACTTTCATCAAGACCGGCATGAAGGAATAAATCAGCTAGGGTTCTACCCCAAATCTAGGCATCGAATTGGCCATGGGAATGTGAATGATGATCAATTCGGTTCCCCAGAGAAGAAACCATAGATTAATGCATCAAAATCAAAATTTGCCGCGCAGATTTGGATCGAATGGTGAGAGTCTGGAGGGGGAATAAGCGAGGGGAGCGAAAAACCTTCTGCGATCACTCGCTCGCAGAAGGGTGACGGAGAATGCAGACACGTATCTCAAAAGTAAAGTCTATTATACCAAAAAAAAGTCAACCTACATATGATAGTTATCCAATTCTTCGTTAACACGTGAAAGGGCTACGCCGCCCACCGCCCATATCGGCACCACCCCCAACGGAGCAATCGGCGCGAGTCCCGTCGATATGGCTTCATCTTCGTCTTCGTCAGCTGCGCGAGCAGTGTCGGACGCGGCTCCCTTGGGGTCGTTTCCTTCGCCTGCTCCTGCGGAGAAGAAGCGAGAAAGCGAGGAAGTTCCGTTCCTGGCAGATGTGCGTAGAGGCGAGCGGTTCCGTTTCCTTCGGGGTTGAGAAGGGGATGCGAGCAGCGGAGGTTTCGGACATGAGCGGCTGCCAACGCAAGGCTTCGTTTCCTTTGGCGGAAGGCAGCGGGGATTTCGGAGGTGGGGGCGGCTTCAATGACGCAAGCGGCGTCGCCGCGCTTCCTTCGGACCCAGACACAAGAGGCGGAGTCTTCGTCTCCCGTTCCATCGGAAGCAGACGACGCGAGCTGTCGTGGTGAACATTGGGATGCGCCATGCGAAAGGCGGAAAAGGCGGCATCTTCGGTCGCTTTCGTCTTCAGCGGACGAATCGGATGCAGCCCATGCGAGGGCTTCGGTGAACCGCTCGCCTCTACGCATGTCCGACGCTGCGTGGGTCGGCTGGAGCTTCTTCCGCCTCTTCGCAGCGGATTCCTCCTCCCCGGAGGTGCAAGTCACGCCCGCTGAAGAAGAGGAGGTTGGGGCCTCGGTGGGGATCTTATTCGTGCCGTCCACGACGGTGGCGATGGCGGGACTCCTTCGAGTGTTAACAAATTGGGTAACTTAAGATTATGTACGTTGACTTTGTTTCATGTAATAGACTTTGCTTTGAGATACGTGTTTGAACGCTTCGTCATCCTTCTGCGATCACGCGCAGAAGGGGCTCTTCGGCGAAAATTTTCTCGAGGGGAGCGGCGGAGGCCGGCCAGGTCCCTAGTCTCCGATTATTTTAATAAAATTTTAAATTAAATTAGGAACTTTGTTTAATTTAGTAACAAAAAGTAACAAGTGCAACAAATAAATATACTTGACGATTACAAACCATTGATCTTGTAATCCAATGGTTACAGGTTATACAATAAATGATAGCGGCTTGTTGAGAGGTAAAACGTGGAGCACACGTGGGATTAGCCGATTAGGTGCGTAAATGTATTTTTGCCGGAAATATATATTTTTTACTTGACAATGGTTGTAGATTATATAGAGGAATAGCTACCAGTCGTACCTCACTCGAGAAGAGAAGAAATCGGAAGCAAGGTCTCTTCCCTTCCACCCAAAGCGAAGAAATATAGTGATGGAATCGATCTCGGGCTGCCGCTTGCTTGCCCTCCTGTTCTTCTGCTTGGCTGCCTGCACTGCCGCAACGGACGTCCAGTACTGCAGTAAATCCTACCTCAATCCCCCATCTCTTTCTACTGCCTAGTCGATCGGTTCTCCGACCCCGTGGACTTCTTTTTTCCTTTGGTTTATTGATTTTTCGTCCTGGACGCGGTTCCGCTTGGCAAAGAATCGATCTTAAATTTTGGAGTGTTTCCGTGCTGTTAGGGTTTCGAGATTTTCTGACTTCAGTAACTTGTACTACACTGCGATTGAGTTAGCGATGACCGCTTGTTGCGATGATTAACTTATATCTGTGGCTTTGGAAAGAAAAAAAAATGTGTTCGGTTTGAATTTGATGCAAAATAATAAAAAGAACAAAAGGGGAAGCAATTTGGTCTGTGAAGATTGCTTTGCAATTTCTGTCAGACACGCCATAGGCCTGGATTTGTTCATCCTTAAACCTCACAGATCTATCTCCGAAGAGTGGTGACTGAATTTGGTTGTTGTATCGTTGGTTTCATACTAAGGCTAGCTCTTGGTGCGTACATATATGTTTTTATAGTTGCCCTGTCGATGCTCGACCATTCTTAAGTTGTTACTTATTGTCCTGCAATGCTTGAGACGTTTCTGAGTCTTTCTTTGCTTGTTGGGATATTACTGATGTATAAGATCGTGTAGTTCTTGCTTACATGTTGAAGGATGACCGTTGTAATGATTGAATCGATCATTTGTATTCAAGTATTCAACGATTATTTTTTGGATATTTTTATGTTTCTAAGTTTGGTGATTGGTCTTCCTATGATTATTTGGCCTGGTGACTGACTAAATCGTGTTATTATTGCCTCTACGATGAAGATGGTCAATGGAATGCTTTGAATCGTCATCATTAATTTTATTTGCCAGGATGATTTCTTTCATGTATCAATTTTTATGTTGAAGCCTTGTTGATGTTACCTAGAAATAGAATGATGTGTTACTAATGTGTATCTTGGGTTGATATTTTGCAGAAAAGGGCACTACTTATCCTGTTCAGGTTAGCGGAGTTGATATATTTCCTTATCCCATTGTAAGAGAGACGCTAACTACATTCAATATGTCAGCATCTACAGGTAGGAAAGCACACTTTTCATGTACTCTTTAGTGTGTTTTACCTTTGTGCTTTCATGTCACTCATTTCTTTGTCAATAATTGAAATTGCATTCACTCCAAAGTTAGAGAAAATCTGTTTATATTTCTTTCCTAATGATGCATACGTTGTATGTTGTCTTCTTTTATCACGAACGAGTAATGACAACCAAATGCAATGCATGGATTTAAACTTATGAGGGTATAGAATGAGTAAGAATGTAAACTTGCACCTGCGTGTTGTTTGAAATAAATATGGGAACATGTGATGCAGAGTCCAATTTTTTCACTGAAAATTATTACATTATTAATTAAAAGGAACGTATAGGGTTGTGTATTACGAGGTATTGTGTTAGTGATTAGATAATGAGTTCATACTAGAGTGTGTAGTAAAAGCCTATTTGAAGCCTTAAGTGTTTGTAATTGATTAGCTTTGTTGAAAGTGATCAAATTATTGTCTTCAGATATATCTCTCCTTCATCTATCTCCCTGCTCCTCCCCACTTCCTCTACTGTACTTGAACCCGTCTCTTCTTTTAATTCCTTCCTCATCTCAATTTATCTTGACCTGCATCAACATGACCAATAGTATGCCATAACGCTTTTACAAGCATAATGCAATTAGTATATGTATAGGGCCAGAAAAGTTATTGAATAAGAAGAGAGGGCTCTTCCTCCTGCTTCTGAGTTGATATATAAAAGATTTGTTAAACACATAGAGCCACATGAGTGATAATACAGGGAGAGGTTGCGCTGAAGTTATCTTCATGAAAATTCCTGATTTATGACTCTACAATTAAGATGCAAAGATCGGATGCATATATGGATCATGAGACTATTTGTACTATATGATATAGGGGGAAACTGTCAAGCTTGTAGTTTTTCCCTGAAGTACAGGTTGCAATAGATCAAAGGAATAAATACTTAAAGAGTATGCAGAAAATATTGGTTGAAAGATTGAGGATTCCCAAATAGTTCAATTTGAATTGAAACCAACCGGGTTAGCTCAAATTTTTTTAGTTGAAATTTAAATTGAGTCCTGCCGAATTGAGTAGAAATTGATCTAGAAAAGTTCGGTTCCAGTTCAATTTGGTTTAGCTTAAACCAAAATTTTAATCTTTAACACTTATATTAAATTTTCAGTGAAAGTAAAATATAAAAAATTATGAAACACATGAAATTGATCAAAGTTCGATTTTCTTTTTACATTTTACATAATATGTTATTTTTAAATAAAAATAGTTATTTGATATGAATATTTGTGTTAGAATAATAAGTACACAAAATTTTACCAATTTGAAATTAATGAAATGAAACATCAAACTGATTTTTTTATAAAATTTTAAACTCAAATCAATTAAGGAAAAATTCAAACCCAACAAACAATCCATTTGGTTTGGTTTTATTTTTGGGTTAACCTGAAATTTGGGTACCCCTATTGAAGCTAAGTCATTATTGGATGTCCATGTAGAACCTTATATATAAGAAATAACCCTTTAATTCTTCTATTCCTGGTTATTGGACATGTTTTGATACATTATGTTAATATATTTTTATTTATTTATCTATTTTGTTGAACAGTTGATGAGATTTTATGGCAAATTTACTTGACGCATGCTGGTTCCACAACTCGAATTAGGGTAACCTAATTTTAAAAATATTGGAATCATGGTTCAGTATGCCACTAATTAGGATTCTCCAGTAGCAAAACAGATATTATTAAATGAAGGATAAAAGAAGTTCAATGGATAAATAATAACAGAATAATGATTCATTTATACCTTACTATATCACAATCACATTCTGATATTCACATACTAATATACCGCATGCATGAATGCACCATAATAATAAACAGTCTCAGAAGCGATATATGCAATTGCTAGGTACACTTCTTCCTAAACCAGCGGAAAAATGTGCATGAGCGCATCATGTGCTCAAGTACTCCACATATTTAACCCTTAGGAGTTGATTTGTGTTAGTTTTAGCAATTAGGTTTTAATGTTTGAATCTAACATGGTTCATTGGACCTAAATGGATTTGGGATATGTGATGGGCTTGTCATGCCTTCACTGACTTGCATGGAAGAGGATGCCTAAGGTTTTTCCATATGTATCCTTCCATTGATGATTTTTAGATGACTTATAAAATAAATAAATAAATACTTGAAGGAATTTTACACCATGTTTACTAGAAGAGAAAAGAGGGTGGTAAGGATGGAAAAGTCCTTTTTCCCTCGTTTACCAAAACGGATAGCAAACTTAGAAAGGAAACTATCAAGTGGAAAAAGGGTGCTGGCGTTGTCTCTTGTTACTATTACCCTATCCTCACGCGTAGCCTCTTGCCGCGGCCTCTTCCTTGCCACTACCTCTTCCTTGCAGTTGCTGCCTTCACAAGGTATGTTTTGTTGTGTTCTCTTCCTTCCGCTACTGGGTTTTCTGCCCTCCTCCACCTTGCTGCTGCTGCCCGTGTCTTCCTCTGCCTCGCTTTGGCCTCCCCTTATGCCCTTCGCCTCTTTCGCCTTGCCTTTGGCTCCCTTTCCGCCACCTCGCCTTCAGCCCTCAGCCTCCCCTTCTGATGCCCTCCTCAGCCCTCTACGAGCCATCGCCTCCCTTCTACTGCCCTCCATCCTTCTCCACATTTCTTTCTTTTATTTGGTTGAGTTGCGTACTGTAGCCTATCTAGTGATTTTGATTTAAATTCACTTACCCCTTGTTTACTTGGAGGGAAGGGAGGAGGGAAAGAATGGATTTTAGTCCTTTCTCTTATTTACTAGGACGAATGCAAACGTGAGGAGGGAAAAGAAGAAGGAAAATAACAGCGTTTTATTTTGTTTTGCAATTTGCCCTGTTCGAGCGGATTGCTACAGTAAACCCTTGGCCACACCCGCTTCCTCTACTCGCCTCGCCCGCTGCCACCGTCACTTGCCATGCCGCTACTGCCTCGCCGGCTCTCCTCTCCGGCTTGCCATTGCCGCCGCCTCCCCTCGCTCGCCGTTCCTTGCCTTGCCTACTCCCCTCACTACTGCTCGCCTCGCTCAATCACCTCAACCGCCGCCTCTCCCATCCGTTGCCTCCTCGTCTGCTCGCCCTCTGCCGTCTTGCCTACTCTACTCGCCCGCTCTCAACTCGCTTCCACTCGTCACCGCTCGCCTCGCTCAGTCGCCTCTCCGGTCCGCTGCTTCCTCGTCTACTCGCCCTTTGCCACCTCACTTGCTCTCTTCGCCCGCCTCTCGCCTCGTTGGTACCCCACCCACCTCTCGCCTTGTTCATAGCCCGCTCGCCTCTCACCTCGCTGCCGCTCCACTCGCCCCTCGCCTTGCCCCTCGTCGAAGCTCGCAGCCAGCCTCCCCTCGTCCTTGCCCGGCCTTGCTGCTCGTCCTCGTCTCGTCCCCGCTCGTCCCTGCCCGGCATCGCCTAGTCCCCGCTCGACCCCTCCCTGCCTTGCCTCGTCCTTGCTCGCTGCCGCTGCCCGCCGCTGACGCCACCTTCCATGTTCACATACGTTGTGCCCAAACACAAAATATTATTGTGTTTGACATTTCTTTTGTTAAAATGTTTGTAGGATGTTTGTATTAGTTTATGTTTTGTATTCTTAATTACGTGTGATAATTGTTATTTTCTTGTTTGTGTATGGTAAAATGTGTATTTTATTTGTGTAATATCTTGTATGTGTGTTTTATATGTGCTAAAGTGAAATATTGATATTTTATTATTTTAATATTTTAAAATATTCATTATAATTTTGTAAATTTTTTTTGTCACAGATTTGTCTTTTTAATATTTTGTAAATATTTTTAATTCATTAATAATTTTGTTTAATGGTAATTAGTTTATTTATAAGTATTTAATTGTATTTTAATAATATGATATACGAACATAAATATGGAGTATATATATCAATCCATCTTATTTTCTTACCCTCTAAACACAAGATGATTTTCTTTTCTACCCATTTTTCATCCTTTCTAGTAAACACAACCTAAAGGGAGTACAAACTTAGAATAGCTTGTGAAAGGAGTATTCTTATTATTAATCTCTTGTTAAAGTTGCAGTTGAGTGCTCAAGTGTCAAGTTGTGTAGGAACCAGGTCTTGTTTAGGAGACAAATAGAGGGAAGATTAAGAGCAAGGTTATCAAAAATGTGTTCCGGGTCTTAGGATCTTTCGACCCAAATGAAGCAAACCGTTTCAGAACGAATATAGGATCTGAAATATAGTAGAATTTTACGATCCCACGATCTGGGTCTTAGGATTGGGTAGGATCTTACGATCCCATCGATCCTACTCGATCATAAATTAATAGGTAAAATAAGTTCATATTATACTAAAAATCAATAATCTATTATGTTAAAAGCTTTTAATTGATGTGATGTAATTTTTCGTCTTTAATTATCATTATTTGCTTTTTTTTTACTAATATTCATCAACTTAAGCTCGTAATCGTCCATAGCTATATTTGTCTACTTTAATTATTTATTAGAATAAACTTTATAATATTTATTATTGCCATTTTTATTGTCATTATAATGTATATCTTTATCTTCATCATTTTTCATGTTTTTATTTGTTGTCTTTATTTCACTGCATGTCTTTGTTGTTTCTAGTTTTATTGTACATCTTTATTATATTCGTCTTCTATTAACTTATCTCCATCACCTCACAAATATTCAATTTCATTGTTTTATACTATACAATTAATACATTTAAATAATATATATATATATATATATATATATTATTTATTGCTTATTAAAATATTTTTTATACTCTTAAGTCTAATTAGATAAATATATTTTAAGTGATTTGGTAGGATCTTACGATCTTACGATCCGATTCTACGTTCTGATCCTATAAAGTCTTTATCGTTCCTAGGTAAGATCTCGATCCTGACAACCTTGATTAAGAGGAGGGGTCCTGTTTGCATTGTGATGGCCTTGAGACGAGAAGGAAATAGGGCCTCTGTAACAATATGGAAATTGACTAGGTAGGGGAGTTGTGGGTTCCTGAGGTATCGGGCCTATGGGTTGTAGAGGCAAAAATCGAACTAGAGTGGGAAAGCTACCCACTCCTTTGTTCTACTATAGGCAAAGTGGGTATGGAGAGGGGGGTAATTGCTTGCCCTTGCATCCTTGCTTAGGATGAGGTCCAGTCAAGGAGGAGAAGCTACCTTCTGCCCTTATCTTGCTTTTGGAGGAGTCGAATAGGGGAGATGATTGGGTAGCAGTCAAAGAGGACATGAATGTTGTCATCAACTTCTTGTAGGTTTAGTTAGTTTGAGAGAGAAGAAAAACACCGTTGTGTGATGCCATCCCTTTCTAAAACTTCGTTGGCAAAATGAAATAGAAAGTAATCTGATGACAAACTGAAATGGCAACTTAAGAAGAACAAAGGATAGGAAAAGATTTGATTCCTCGATAAATTAATACAAGGAAATAAATTAAGGAACATCTGATGTATAATTAGCACATTGTATTTAACTAAGGGAAATCATCCATTACAATATCTCCTGCCTTAAATGAAATTAGGGGCTCTAAATTTCATCTATGTCAAGATCATGATTTCAAAGTCTCTAAACTCAATCCAGACAAGCAAAAAATATACTTAGGTAAATTAAACTAACTATCCACACACTAACGCCCTATTTCCTAGGAGTGAAAACAGGAAAGAAAGGATGAAAAATAAACTTTTCCATCATTTACTAGGAAGGATGGAAAAGGACGGATGAAAAAAACGAAGGAAAAGTATCCTATTTTCCTTCATTTTCCAATCTGCCCAAATCGGGCGAAAACACATCCTTCAATGCTCTACACTTGCCTCGCTGACCTCACCTCACCTCGCATCGTAGACTTCGCCAGCTTGCCTCGCCAACCTTGCTAGCGTATGTGAGCTCTCACGGATGCCGCTCTCGCCAGCTCGTGGACGACAACCTCGCCTTGCCGACCTAGCCAACTTGCGGATGTCGACCTCTCGACCTCGCCGGATGCCGACCTTGCCTCACCAACCTTGCTCGCGACCGCATCTCTATCTCGTCTTTTCCCTTCCCCTTCTTTGCCGGTCTTTGCTTTCCTGTCCTAGCGAGGCCTAAAAGATCTATAAAGGAATGCTTAGACAGCATTTCTCAATTTGTACGTGTCATCCTTGCAAAGTTCCATGCTAATCTTTATAGTATATTTAATTTTAAAGTTGATTTTAGATGCGTTATGATTAAATGTGTTAATAATATTAACAATCTTGCTTATCTCTTTTTATGTAAAACAAGCTACATATATTAATATTAACTTTTACATTACTGGGGTTGTAATTCAGTTCCATTTGAGAATTTTCCTACTATGGATTCTCTCTCGTCCCATCGCCGAAACAAAGAATGGAAAAAAAAAACTGATATATATTTTGATTAATTGATCCAATCATATATAAGGACATAGTTTCTACCATTATCCTGCCTGCTTGATTTCGCGACCAATATTTCTTTTTATTACATACAAATGAAAATTGACGAGCGATCTTTTGATGCTCTGATGCAGGAGTTGCACTATCAAGTGGGAAGGTGAAAATTGATGTCAACTACTTGATATTTCACGTTTACAGCGACACTATTGATCTCTGTAAGGAGACATCATGCCCAGTCAACGTAGGTGATTTTGTGCTATCTCATCAGCAAACTCTACCTATAGTTACTCCACCGGTAAGAAATCCTCTTGGTGCTATCCTCATGCCTAACGATTATATGTTGGTTCACTTTTCCTTTCTGATTCTAAAATATCTTATTCATTTTATGATTCCGGGAACAAAAAATACGGTTTGCGTGTTATTTGAATGTTTGAACATTACATATGTACAAGAACAAGCGATGTTCATTTCTGATGCAGGGGTCGTACACACTTACAATGCGCATAACTGGAGATGACGGAACACAACTGACATGCATTACCTTTGGTTTCGGCATCGGGTTTATATCTGCCGCTGATAACTAAAATGAATCAAAATGAGCCAGCCCTCAATGGCATATGCAAATCTTGTGTAATATACTACTTGTCTCGGACGTTTGTAAAAGATCTAACGTAACCATGGCTACCACCAGCTTTGTAATAACCTGCATTTTATGTTGAACCATAATCTCTTTCCTACGTTCATTATTCATAGATGCAGTCAAGTGGATTTATTATTTACTCTATAAAGTGCAGGAGACATGACTTGAGAACCAGCAACATCAGACCCATCAACCAGCTCCACAATCCACGTGATCTCGAGCTTTACTGTGCTTGCTGTTGATACACGTGGTGATATTTTGACCGTTGTAATCTCCGTTCTACAGTCTCACTTTTGGAATTTTGAATGCCACTGCAACTTTGTTGCCACGCTCCACAGAGCAGAACGTGCAACGGAATTTGTGATGAACCAAGAAAGAAAATTTTTAGAAAGGTAAAATTGTGGTCTCTTCGTAGATAAGAATCCCTTACCCAAATCAATGGCACACAAGGTTTATCTCAGGAGGTGTGTTTTTGATCATCCTACAAATTTTTCTACCATTTATCTCTTATGTTTTAAGATAACCTAATAGTCAAAGGGGGGGTAACTCAAGAATTTTAACATACTTGTATCTCTTCAGCTTAGCTAAAGTTCCAGTCAGCAGCTTAGCTTAGAAGAGTAAGAAAACGTCCGTGCTTCGGAACCAATCCTTAAACATTATGACACCAATCAAACTACAGGATTAAAAGATGAAATTTACTGTCCACAATGGTCAATGGACACCTTGTTTGTTTCATAAACAAAGAACCTATCTTTACAACATAACATGGAAAAAATCATAAAGGGCACAGGAAACAGCATTAGGATATTTTAGTTTGGACACAGAAGTTTGCATTTGATAAGTTTGATCTATGAAGTTTAATCTTATCAACTTTTTCGCGAACTTTCTCTTCAAGAGTCAGCAAGGTTTTAACAAACCATAGGACTCATACCCTAGCGAAACTGTATTGAGCGCAACAAGGGCGAACCACACCACGGATAGATTGGATGTATGAACTAATCAAGTAAATATGCTTTCTCAGCCATCGATACATTCAAATGTTTGGCGAGGGAATAGACCTGACGGATTGACTTGCGAATATAATTTGAGCGTTAACAAACATGTCTGCGTTCTCATGTATGAAGAAGACGATGAATGACTGGAAGCACACAACAACTTATGATTCAATGCCGAATACTAAAGTTGATTTATGCATATTGATATAAATCTGCAACCCAAACGTTCTCATGTATCAAGAATTTGATAGATGACTAATGTTAGGCCTTCGGGCCGAATTTTGGGCGCGGCCCAAAACCCAACCCAAAGCCCAGCATGCTAGTGCCGAACGGGTCAGCTGCCCGAATCCGATGCCCTAATGGGTGAAATCGCTCGTGCGATTTGCATCACGTGGGACGCATGTTGATGGGACGGGAGATGGTCGACGCGACGGGCACGTTGACTTGGGTGAAGGCGGAATGGGAAAAGATGAGGACGTCGTCCTCGTTGAGATTTACGAGTTTTTCGAATGGAAAAACTCACCAGCACTCACCCTTTCTCTCTCCCCTCCGATCATCGTCCTCGTCGGACGTTCGTCGGCATCGGTTCTCCAAGCTTCCGATGGCGTGGGCGGGTGGACGGAGGCCCCGGAGAACCCCGGTTCTGCTTC
Source organism: Costus lasius (assembly GCA_027563935.2). NCBI lineage: Eukaryota > Viridiplantae > Streptophyta > Magnoliopsida > Zingiberales > Costaceae > Costus > Costus lasius. Next base: position 98,866,578 of record CM050454.1, read on the forward strand.
CTCGTCGTCAGCTGCATTCGTCTTCTTCGATGCCGGCTGTGGGGTCATTTTTGGTCATGTTTAAAATGTGATTGACCTTATTAAATTCACCTTAAATTAATAAGATTTTTTGTTTAATGGGTTCTAGCTTCCAATGAGCGCAAGCACTCATTGTTAATTATCCCTGAAATCAGAGAACCTTTGATTAAGAGATCTATATAATTAAACAATATTCCAAAAATTGGAGGAAAAATGATTTATAAATATCATATGAATACACAACTTAAAATTTAAAGCAATCCTCATTAGTCAAAGAAAAACTTGTCGGTGGATATCCGATTCAGCCTTGATGGCGTATTTGGGATTTGACATGCACTCGGCTTTGATGGCTTGATAGCTTGTGAGTAATTGAACTTGATGCATGCTCAGCCTTGATGGCTTATGAGCATTTGGATTTAGACATGTACTCAGCCTTAACGACTTATGAGCATTTGGACTTGATTTGTACTCGGCTTCAATAGCTTGTGAGTATCTAGATTTGATATATACTCGGCTTCAATAGCTTGTGAGTATTTGGATTTGATTTATACTCGGTCTGGATGACTTGTGAGTATTGGATTTCATATGAAAAATATTCGGCCTCGATGGCTTATTGGATATTTAAATATTGGAGAATATCCGGCCATTATGGCTTATTGGATATTTCAATTTAGAAAATACCCAGCCTTGGCGGCTTATTGGGTATTTTAATTTTAGAAGATACCCGGTCTCAACGACTTATTGGGTATTTGATTTTTGACGGCTTCATGGATATTTATTTTGAAAAATACCCGGCCTTAACGGCTTATTGGGTATTTGAATAAAACTTCAGCCTTCACAAGTGTAACGTAGTATTGAGGAACTACGCCCCGACGTCAAACGTCGACGTACGCACCTCCCAAACAATATTTCGTCATGATGTGTTAAGAACTTTAGTATTATTATTTTATTTTATTTTATTTTGGTGAATATTTTAAATATTCAGTTGAGAGAATTTTAGAGTTGGCGCTTAGTTGAGTTGAGTTCGATCCGAAAAGATGACTAAACCATCGGCCGCTGCGCAACTTATTATTTATTGCTATTATTATTATTTTTATAATTAAATTTCTATTTCCTTCGTCAATAGATCACATTATGCTACAGTGTAAATATACAGCTATTGCATTTTTTTTTTCATTTTATTTCTCTTGATTAAAACTCTTTCTTTCTTCTAAAGAGTAACTTTACTCTTTTGTTACAATCCATCGGCTGGTTTGCTGCCGAATTTCGAACGGAAGAAGCTCCGGCGAAGGTTGTGATGGCTCCGGCGCTCCACGCTGCTCGGCGAGCGCGACTTTTGGGCTGGCGTCGTCAGGCTTCTCCTGGACGAACCCGGGGCGACGCTGTTTCCACTGCCGAGGGAGGAAGCTGGCAAGTTCATCACTGGAAGGGATTTCACTTTCGTCAAGAAAGGGGAGAACGACGGGATCCGGCGAAGTTGCAAGGGAAGGGGAGAGAGGTTGCCGCGTCGCAGAGCTTCCAAAGGAGAAGATTACGGTGCTGCTCGGTTTCTGGCGGAGGAGACTTGAGCTGTTCGCCGGAGGAGACGGGGAAGGGAGATGTAACGTTACGAATTTTTTTAAAAAGTAAAAGAATTGATTGGACGGGACAGCAGTGTCCCGTCCCATCCCACTCTCCCTTGCTCCCCACGCTGCTCCCTCTTTTCCCCTCTTCCTCCTCTATTCACCCCGTGAACCGCCCGACCCCATCTCCTCTTCCTCTCCTTTTCTTCCCCTCCTCTCCCGCTGCTTCACCATCATCGAACTCATCTTCCTTCCTTCCTCACGCATTCCTCCTTCCGGTGTTCTCTCCTATCTCCGGCCGTTGCTCCGACGACCAGAACCGGCGAGCGGAAGCTTTTTCTGGCTTCCATGCGCGTGCGGCGACGAGTTGACGAACGGAGCCCAGATCCGTCGCGTCTCTCCTCCGGCGACTTTGGTGTGGCTTCCTTCGACACCGGCGAGCATTTCCGCCGCCTTCCAACATATTTTTGGAGCCATCTTCTCCGGCTCCGGCAACCTCTGTGAACGGCACCGCCGACGCTTCTAACTCCGATCTCTGTGAGCAGAAAGTCCACTGGAGTGTTGGCAAACTTAAGGGTAACGCCTACAGAGTTAACCCGGCATGCGCTCGAGTTGAACTTGGATCTCATATGTCCTACTGAGCGGGGATCCCTAGCAGTGATGATGGCTGGATCCCAGCTCATACAGAAGGTAATTGAACATCAACCAGATGATGAGTATCTCCAGGCGATCCTTGCAAAAGGAAAGAGGTCCGAGTTTACACAGGACTCCGAGGGTGTGATCCGATACGAGCATCGTATATGCGTGCCTGAACACATGAAGCATGAGGTAATGGAAGAAGCCCATAAGTCCAGATTCGCCATGCATCCTGGCGGTAACAAGATGTACCAAGATTTGAAGAAGACATCCTGGCGGTGCCTGAACACATCGCCGAATATGTCTCGCGTTGTTTAACTTGCCAGCAAGTAAAAGCAGAACACTGTAAGCCACCAGGGATGTTGCAGAATATTCCCCTTCTAGAGTGGACGTGGGAACATATCACAATAGATTTTGTGACAGGTCTTCCTAGGTCACAAAGGGGTCATGATTCTATTTGGGTGATAGTTGATCGATTGACGAAGTCTGCACACTTCTTGTCTGTGAAGAAAGTGTTTTCTGTGGATAAACTGGCTGTTTTGTATTGCCGAGAAATCGTACGGTTGCATGGGGTCCCTTCTAGCATTATCTCTGACAGGGATTGAAAGTTCACCTCTCGGTTTTGGGGAAGTCTGCAGAAGTCGCTTGACACTCAGTTACATTTCAGCACTGCCTTTCATCCCCAGACGGATGGTCAGTCCGAAAGGACCATCCAGACCCTAGAAGATATGCTTCGGGCTTGTGCCCTAGATTTCGGGATTAACTAGGATGTTCACCTGCATTTAGCTGAATTCGCCTATAATAACAGTTATCACTCGGCGATCCAGATGGCGGCATTCGAGGCATTGTACGGCAGACGGTGCAGATCGCCAGTCCTATGGGACCAAGTTGGTGAAAGCTGTGTGTTTGGGCCAGACATGTTGGAGTTTGAGGCCGAAAGGGTTCAGCTGATCCGGAAGAGACTCTTGACTGCCCAGAGTCGGCAGAAGAGTTACGCCGATAGGAGGCGACGTGAACTCGAGTTTGAAGTTGGCGACCATGTGTTTCTCAAGGTTACTGCTGTAAAAGGAAGAGCTCGGTTTGGCTACTCAGGTAAATTGGTTCCACAGTTTATGGGTCCCTTCGAAATCTTGGAGCGCATTGGAGCCGTTGCATATCAGCTAGCCCTACCTCCAAATTTGTCGCAAGTACATAACGTATTCCACGTGTCTATGCTGCGGAAGTATATGCGAGATCCATCGCACATCTTGCAAAATCAATTCCTAGCTATCACGCCTGATGCCACGTACCAAGAGTTGCCTGTCGAGATCTTAGACCGCAAAGAGCATCAGCTTCGCAATAAAGTGATACGACTTATTAAGGTCCGTTGGAACAATCATTCTGAAAGTGAAGCCACGTGGAAACGCGAGGACGAAGCCTTGCGTCGTTGGCCGCACCTGTTTCCTGAACGACCCGAGTGCTATGAATTCATGTACGGCATGTATTGAGTGACTGTATTCACTCATACCAGAAGAGGAATGACGCAAATTTGCTAGAATCTAATGCTGTTGAAGCAGCCAATTTTACCATGTTCATACCCATTGGAGATTAACTTGAATGCTGGCAGAGATGGAATTCATGATTTCACACATGTAGACAGAGAATATAATAGGGTAGCAAATTGGCTTTATGTTCAAGAGAAACAATAGGTCAGCTCGCCTTCTGCAAGCCAAATTGACTTGCTCATTTGGAGTTTATTTTGTCTGTGTAAGCTTTGTACGCGAATGTATGTAACATGGAATATAGTTCAGGATGGAACTGAGAAGCCAATTATCAACATTTAGAAATTCAGATAAATCTCGTAAAAACAAGTAAAAGAGAGAGTAGTGCACAGAGTGCAAAGGAATCAGAAGAAGAACAAAGATTTTCAATCTTGAAAGAATGCGCATCACCGGAAACTAACAAGAGAAACAAATCACCAGTTTAGCTGCAATTTGGGCATACCACCAAGTCATTCTCATTGCAACGGTGGCATTGCTTTGGCCCCAAGTGCTCCTCGCCGTCCACTTACCTACTCCCCCTGCACTCCCAACACACCACAAACCTCATTCCGGCGCAGCCCTCACAGACCTCGCGGCCCGTTGCCTGTCCGAGAGGCACGCCGCGCAGCAGCGGCAGCAGCCTCCCCTGCTCGTGGAAGCCCCAAGAACTCGTCGGCGTCGCCGACGTAGCATCCCCGGATGAACAGCCTCGGTGGCGTGGTGCGGGCTTCCAACACCCGCCACAGCTCCTCCCGAAACCCCAAGTGCATTAATACATCCCCCGCTCCGAAAACTTCACTCGTCGGCTTTGGAGCAGGAACCGGACTCCACTGCAGTCCTCGAAGGACTTCCTAATCCCTCGGAGTGTGGTCGTGTAGAGCACCACCGATTCATTCCCGCCGGGAGGGCACTTGTCCTCAAATTCTATCAACGGATCCAATTCAGCGTCGTCGGTGCGGGGTTTTTTGGTAGGAGGTGAATCTCTTCTTCCACCCGGAGTCGGACCCTGCTCTTGGCTTCCTCGAAGCGTTGCATGTGCTCCGCCACCGCCTTCTGGAATGCTGCAAGGAGCTCCGGATCGAAGAGCGTCACAGAATCAAGATCCGGCCGCCGGTAGGAAGGCGCATCCTGATCCTGATCCGATGCTGATTTCTCGTCGCATTGATTCGTCCTCTTCTTTGCAACACACAAAGGCTTGGATTTTTGTTGGAAAGGCGACGGTGGCGGCCCAGAGTTTTCTTTATCACTGCTGCTGCATTTGTCGTCGTCTTTGAGGTTATGGCAAGATCTTAGAGCAGAGAGCTAAGTTGCTTTATAACGTTGTGCTTGTGCTGATTGAAAAAGTGTTATATGAGATAACAATTTTAGGCGAGAAATTATATTATTTTTTGGTGAATTAGTGTGTTGTAATTAGATGAAAAAGTGTTATATGAGCTAAGTTGCTTTATAATAAATATGTTTTATTATATTCTAATGAGATACCCACCATGGCTCAATACTAGAATTTATATGTGTAATTAGATGCATTGTCAATTAAAATTTGATTTCAAGTAATTTAAATAATTATTTTTTTTAAATAGGTAATAAATCGATGAAGTCCAAACTTGACTTAGTTATCAACAATTAACGTCTTGATTAGTGGAACTAACTGACCCTCGAAAATCATCAATTCACTTAATATTTCAATTGTCGATGGATCAACATTCACATAATTGATGAAACATGAAAATTGGGAAATCAATGAAATAATTTAAAAATGAATACTCCTCCAAAGCTAAATACTCCTCCAAAGCTAACTTTTTATTTGTACGAATATTGATAGATTTGGTCAGCGGTTTCTCCAAAACCCAATCCTCTTATTTCAATCCAGATTCCAGAGTCCTCGTGGATTGATTTCAGTTGTCGAGGAGGAGAACGCCCGCCATTGCGAGAAGCCCAACAGCGACGCTGCCAGCCATCCGATCCGCCGAAGAGTCCTCACCACCCTCATCCCCCGTCGGCCCGTCCGCACCATCTGCAGGGGCGGGCGCATCGCCAACCGGCGAAGGCGCATCAGCCGCGGGCCCATCGGCTGTCGGCCCGGGTGCATCGGCGGCATCCGGCCCAGGAGCATCGGCGCCCTCGTCATCCGCCGGCGCAGGGGCTGGCGCCAACGGCTCCGGTTCAGCGACTATCGGCGCACCAAAGGGCGCCAGTGGGATACCGTTGATGCCAGGCGGCACGATAGGGTGGCTGATCTGCAGCACGGAGATATTGTACGGCTTGGCTGCGAGAGGCTTGACGTAGGTGGCAACGAGTGGCGCGCCGGGAACGGCAGAGCCGAAGGCGAGTTGGCCGTCGGAGAGGCGGGTGAAGTTGAGGAAGCCCATCTGGTTCTCGGCCACGCCGGTGGTCTGGAAGAGGGTGACGAAGAGGGTGGAGCGACGGCGGAGGTTGTGGATCTTCTTGGCGTCGTAGTAGTCGAGGATGACGTGGACGGAGAGGGTCTGCCGGAGGGTCTCGTCGTCGAGACTGGTGAGATTAGAGACAGCGGTGTCGTCGACGGCGAGCACGGTGATGGTCCGTCGCCTATTGATCTCGCCGGCGATGGTGCGGTTGAGTAGAAGGTTGAAAGTGGTAAAGTTGGGAAATTGCTCGAGGATGTAGGTGATGTTGTGGGCTGTGGCAGGGGAGAGGAGGAGGATGGGGAGGAGGGAGAGGAGGAGAAATTTGGAAGCCATTCTGGGATAGAAGCAGGAGCAGCGAATCGTTGTTTTTTTCCACTCCGTAGCAGCGGCGTGTGAGGGAAACAAGTAAACTAAACCTCTATCTTCTCCAAATCGAGCGGATTAACCCTAACTGATCCTTCGTGCAGCAGCAGCAAGCAAAAAATGGCGCCGTAGGCTACTTGCAGCGAAACGGAAAGCCCTGTCAAACTCACCAAGTGAGATGTTCAGCTAGAGGAAGCAATTCGCGAAGCTCATAAAATCCTTATTCACTTTCAACACACTGTAAGTTCATAAGATTTAAAGCTCTGGGTATGAATCCGCAGGGCGAGACGTGTTTGATGTTCCCCCGACCATTTGTCCTGTGAGGGATTCAGGGCAGAGCAAGAAACGAGGAATCAGGGGAGCAGCACATCCCTCGCCCATCCCGTTCCTTCAGACGAACACCGTAGAATCCTCCGCTTCCAATGTCGCCCCACACGCAGCTACATCCAAAATTAGCAAACAAAACCCCATTAAATTCCGCTGCCCTTCTTCCTTCCCATTCATTCCCCTTTTTCCTTTTTGTCGCCCAAATAACACAGCGCCTTCTTGATAGGAAATCGACCAATAATGGGCAAGCTACAACTTCTCCCCGTTGTCGCCACCCTCTGCCTCGCCCTCGCCGGAGTCGTCGTCGCGCCTCCACCCAAGTTCGTGATCGAAGGCCGCGTGTACTGCGACACCTGCCGCGCCGGCTTCGAGACCTCCGCCAGCAAATACATCGAAGGTACGGATTCCATTTTGATCTGGTCCCTCCCATTGCACCGCGCCCGCCCTCTTTTTCTCAAATCAGAAATCAATTGCCCTATTCCCCCTTCCGTTCCTCAGGTGCGAAGGTGAAGTTGGAGTGCCGGGCATACGACACTAACGAACTGGAACTCACGGCCGAAGCCGTGACGGACGGCACCGGGACGTACCAAATCGAGGTGGTGCACACGCACGAGGAGGAGATCTGCGAGGTGATGCTGATTCAGAGCCCGGACTCCGGGTGCTCGGAGATCCCCGAGGGCCGCGACCGCGCTCGCATACTCGTTTCCGGCCACAACGGCATCGCCACCGGCACCCGCCTCGCCAACTCGCTGGGATTCCTCAAGGCCGAGCCGCTGGCGGAGTGCGGACAGCTGCTCCAGCAGTACGCTTTGGGGGTTGATGGCTAAGCTGCAGCTTCAAGAACATCTCGTTCGGTCACCTTGCTTTCCACTGAATAGTAGAGGCGTGGGTTTTCGTTGCCTCTGGTTACTTGAGCATTTATGTAGCGCTCGGTGATCGACACTCTTCTTTTCCTTCTTTTCGAGAAAATTGCTTGATCACAAATATGGAACATACTCTTTTTCCGATTCCCAATTTGAAATCGAAAAATTCCGAAACCAAAGCCTCCAGTGAACCATTGCAATATTACTGATAACGTGAGACTGAAAATTACAACAAAAAAACAAGCATAAATTAATCAGCAATCAACAATAATACCATAATAATTTAAGATAACAAGTATTTAATATAAATAAAAAAATTACGGACTATATCATCATATTATAAGTTCATTCGGGACCAAACGGGAATAGGGTTATATATATTCTTATTATGAGGATGGGTCATTAAGGGTATGTAAATAGATACCATATTTACATATGATCATTGTTACATTCTATTTAGGATTAGGAATATTGGACTTATTTTGACATATCTATGGGTATTTAGGTACCATATTCACTTCTTTTTTGAGTTTCTATTAAATCAAGGAATAAATTTGATTGTACATCTTTTTGATATATATAAGGTATCCTTCGGATAATTTAAATCGAAGCAATTTAATGTCTAATCCAGACCTATATGACAAGACTGATCATAGAAATACTCAAACCAATCAAACTAATCTACTAATATAATATATGTAAATATAATATAATCTACTAATATAAGATATATAAATATAATATTTTATATTACGCTTTTATCTAAAACTTAAGAATCCCAACTAATTAAAATCACTATGGGTCTGTTTGGCCCCGCTGTTAATAGCTTTATAATTGTGCTAAAATGTGCCGTACTGTCAAAATTTATAAGATGTTTGGTTAATATCTTTTTAACTACTGTCAAAATTTAAAATAATAAATAAATATATTATTTTAAATTATTTAAAATAATAATATATTTTATTTTTCTTTAGTATTAAAATTTTTAATTATTTAAAATAATAATACTTAAATTTAAAACGAAATAATGTAAATTACTTTTTTAAAGAAGCAGAAGCTGTAAACGCTTCAAATTGTAGTTTTTCCAACTTCTACTTTTTTATTACTTTTTTACTACTTTTTTCTGCTTCTGCTTTTTATTACCAAACAGTTTTATTTCTGTTTTCTGCTTTCTGCTTAAAAGTTGATTAAAAGCAACTTAAAAGTGGGGCCAAACAGGCCCATAGCAAAAAAAAAAATATTGAGCAACAAATCAATCACATAACAAACCTATACGAGTTGATTAGCTCAAGTGATAAAGACCTCTATTATCGATAGCAAGATCTTGAGATTGATTCCTGCTTTATCAATGATTTGCCCATATCTATGATAAATGGAAAATTAGATAACAACAATAACATAAGAAGTTAACGTAGAAGACAAAATCACAAGACAAATAGAATCAAAATAATCCTAATAAAAGATATATAAATATAAGTGTTAAATTAGTAAATTTAATAAATTCAATTCATAAATTACAAGACAAATAGAATCAAAATAATCCTAATAAAAGATATATAAATATAAGTGTTAAATTAGTAAATTTAATAAATTCAATTCATAAATTAGCGAATTTAGCGATACAAATATAAATTTTTAAGTTTTATTTGATGAATACATTAAAAAGAGAAATGCTAATAAATTCATAATCTTTAGCTTAGAAGCTAATAAATTCATAATCTTCTTCCACTCCTCTGCCACTGGTTGCCGCTAAATCCGCCTCACCTATGCTCCCCTCAGCCTCCTCTCCTCTGCACTATCCGATCTCTCTCTCTCTCTCTCCTTCCTCCCACCCACCATTCATGCTCGCTCCTTCTCCCTTGGCCTGCTCTTCCTCCTCTCCTCTGTACTACCAGATCCTTCCATCTCTCCTTCCTCCCACCCACCATTCACGCTCGCCCCTCCTCCCTTGCCTGCTCCTCCTTTGGTCCCTGGTCAAAATGTGAATTTCTGCCAATGGTGGGTGGCCGCAAACAACGATAGGACGTTCACATTTTTGCTAACGTTACTCATTGATTAATGTTAGCATTAACTTGCTACAATTATTATTGAATTAAAAAGTTAATTAAGGCTTTATCCAATTAGACGATTGGGATGGAATTGGTTTTTCTTCTTTTTCTTTTTTTATTTTTTTATTTATTTTTTTGGATTTTTGATTTCGCTACTCGTTACAAAAAGTACGTTCAATCAACTTCTCTACGATCATGCTCGCATGAGAAGAATATCTGATTATATTTTAGGAGTTCAATCCGGAATTAACTTGGAGCCCAAATTTTCATTTAAAGACAAGCCATAATGTGCCTCCGAATTTTATAATTTTAATTTTTTAAAATATCATTTTAATTTCATTTATAAATAATTGTTGTGCTTTAATTACAATAACATGTGGATTAAGATATTATTTTACTATTATATATAAATAAATACATTTAAGTAGATAAGTTAACTTATTAAATAAAAAAATCAAATTAATATAATGGTTTGTAATGTGTAATTTAAATATTTAAAATAATATTTATAGATATTATGTAAATTTTAAACATAACGCAAAAAATAAATGTCATAATATACATGGCTTTTATAATTAGACTCATGATTATATTATACATAATAACATTCATAATGAAAATAATGTTCATACATATCATAATGGACATTATGAAGATCATGCACATAATGTACAAAATAATCATACTATGCTTAATGAAAATAATGGCCATAATTATCAATATGAATATCAGGAAAATTATGTTCATAATGTGTTTAATGATTATATTAAATATTGTATATAATGCACATATTAATTATAATATACACAATAAACATAATATATATTTAAAAATAAAATATATAATAAAAATAAAATACATCATTACTATGATGTATTTTATGATCATATTGATTATGAGAAAAAAAATTAATGAACATAAGTTATAAATTTATAATATTTATAACAATTGTCATAAAGTGAAAATTATTTATATAATAATAATAAAAAATTTAATTCCCTTAAAATTAAAATGACTTTGGGTTAGAAAATTTAATTAAAATGGCGTTGCTATATGATAAGAGCAACTAGAAGTCTAATTAAATATTTATGTCTATTTGCTGTTGAAAAAATATATATATTTTTTTAAAATTAAAGAATAAAATATTTAAACTAAAGCAAAGGATTCAAAGATAAAATAAAATAAATAAAATTATAAAGCAACAATAGACTTATTAAAAAAAAGAGTAATCATATTAAAATTAGACATAAGTCTATAAATGTCTTGACTCATAAAAGTTGAAGCTCTGTCTTTTATAAAAATTGAGCACAACAAAGCTATTGGCTTGATCAAAACTTGTCTAAGATTATAATCTTGGAAGTATAAATAGAAATAAGATTAGTCTGAAATAGGAGATCTCTTGAAGGAGATTCAATGTGGTAATAACAAGCTGATTGATTGACCAGGAAACACTTTGAAAAATAAAATTTATAAAACACTGTAGTGTATAAAAATATTTATGTAATAGAGTTGATTCTCTAAACGCTCATTCTTGAAGATATATTTTGTGCTTCTTATTGTAGAGGTAAGAAAAGCTTCCCGAAATAGTTAATTATCATGAGATAAGTCTCTACACTCATCCCTTATTAGTAACTTCCTATATAAGAGAGTCTGTATACGGCTGCGGCTGAGGATATGAATAATCCTCATAAACTCTCAGAAAGATACACACGCAAAACTAAAAATACATAACCCTGTATTGTGTGTGGATTTGTTGAAGTCTGAGTTAAAGGAAAATAGTTTGAGGCTAGTTCACTATTTTTCCTTCAAATGAAAATATTTTTACTAAGTAAAAGATATGTCTTTAAATGCACGTTACTAACCGCATAATATAAACATGAGCAGTAATTTAATTTTATTTTACCATCTTATTAAACTTAAATATATTCAGATTTTTTTTAAATTTTTGTGAGGATTGTTAGGAAAAATAATAAAAAAATCTGTTTAACGTTGGCATTTATTGCTAACATTACTTGTTGGTTAATGTTAGCATGCATTAACTTGCTAACAATTGCTATTGGACTAAAAATCCGATTAAGACTTTATCCAATTAGCCCATGGGGGATGGAATAATATTCCATTCTTTGGGTTTTTTTTCCTTCTCCCTTTCTTGTTCTTCCTTTTATTTTATTTGATCCTTGATTTCACTGCCAGTTGCCAAAAGGACATTCGATCAACTTCTCCACGGTCGTGCCTACAGAAGAAGAATACCCAGTTATATTCTAGGTGTTCAATTCGGAATTAACTCGCATGAGAGCCCAGATTTTCACCAAAGAATAAGCCGCAATGTGCCTCCGGATTTATCATTTTAACTTTCTTTTTAATTTCATTTGTAAATTTTATTGCTTCATAAATTTATGTTGTTATTTTCTGTTTAAATAAAGATATAGATAAAATTTTTGGACCAACATTATCTTCCTACTACCTACCTCTCCCCTACTGAGCCTTCAGCAATGGAGCTTGGCATTGCCGTTGCGAGCTCGCCCTGCCCCTGCCATCCTCTCACCTCCCTTGCCGATCCTCCAGTAATGGAACTCTCCGATGCTGCTACCATTGCCCTCGCGAGCTTGCCCCGCCCCTACCCACCTCTCGCCTCCCATGCCAAGCTCGCCCAGCCCCCTGCCAACGTCTTGCCTTCCTTGCTAACCCTCCAGCAATTGAGCCACCACCCGCCTCTGCTGTGCTCACTTTCTCGTTTATCGCATGTGATTTTTTTTCTTCATTACTCTAATTTTCTTTCTCCCTATTTTTTTTCTCTCTCTAATAGAACTCATAAGGCTAGGGGTGAGCATTCGGGTCGGTAAAATCGGTTTTTACTGATTACCGAAAAGTTCGGTAAAAACGGTTCAGTTAAAATTATTTCGGTTTCGGTAACGGTAAATGATTTAGTGAATACCAGTTTTCGGTTTTCGGTTCGGTGTTTAAAAATCGGTTCGGTAAAAAACTGATTTACCGGTAAATGAACCAGTTCGACGATATATATAGCAAGTTCGACAATAATTATTGTCGAACTTGATATATATATCGTCGAACTTGCTATAAAATTTTGCAGTTTATTTTTTTATAAATATATTTATTAAGCTGAAAGCCTGAAACAATTATGTCATATATATTGTATAATTTATATTATATTTTCGGTAATTTACCGAATTTACCAAAAGTTTTTCGGTAAATTCGGTTCGGTAGGAATTCGGTATTTTATTAATTCGGTTCAGTTTCGGTTTCTGAAAATTCGGTATAAAAATTTTCGGTAATTTTAATTCGGTAAATTCGGTATCAGTTAATACCGAATGCTCACCCCTACATAAGGCTTGCATCCTCGCCCTGCTAGCCAATCCCAATGCACATTGGTGAGTTTTTGAGAGGACACGAAATCAAACCCGGCCTTCCCACTAGGGTTGTACATTCGGATCAGTAAATTCGGTATTTACCGATTTACCGATCGTTTCAGTAAATTCGGTTTGGTTAAATCGGTATCGGTAATAAATTTTTTATAAATCGGTTATCGGTATCGGTATCAGTTAATTTTTTTTCGGTTCGGTAAATAACCGATTTTACCGATTAAGCTTTATATACTCTATTTTACCCGTTTACTCGTTTACACATTACTCATTTACTCGATTAATCGGTAAATTCGGTATATTCGGTTCGGTAAAATAATTCGGTTTGGTAGTTTAATTGGTAAAAATAAAAATATTGTTATATTTATAGGAATTAAATAATTTAAATTAGTAAATCGGTAATTTACCGAAAATTATTCGGTAAATTCGGTTCGGTAGATAATCGGTAAATTTCTTATTCGGTTCGGTATCGGTATTAAAATTTTCGGTAAATTTTAAATCGGTAAAATCGGTTCGGTATATTCGGTATCGGTAAATACCGAATCTACACCCCTACTCTTCACTTTTCATCCTAATAACAAGAGTATTGTTTTTATTTATATTTATATTTATGCAAAGTAGATATTTATATAAAAGTTAACATTTATTTATATTTATATCTAAAAGTTAATGTTAACTTTTATACCCTAACTCATCTTTAATGGAAGATCAGCTCATCGATGCCCTGCGCGTGGACTCACAGGATGTTTGATAGCCCTGGCTTCGAGGAGGAACAAGAAACGAGAAATCAGGGGAGAACAAGAAGCAGAGTCCGCGACCGTCGTGTTCCTTGAGAAGAACACCATAGAATCCTCCGCTGCCAATGTCGTCATGCACGCTGCTACATCCAAAATTAGCAACCAAAACTCCGTTAAATTCCGCTCCGCTTCTGCACCTTTTCCTCGCCCTTCTTCGTTCCCTTTACCTTTTTCCTTCTTATCGCCCAAATAACACAACGCCTTCTTGATAGGCAATCGACCAATGATGGGCAAGCTCCAGACTCTCCCCATTATCGCCGCCCTCTGCCTCGTCCTCGCCGGAGTCGTCGTCGCGCCTCCACCCAAGTTCATTATCGAAGGCCGCGTGTACTGCGACACCTGCCGCGCCGGCTTCGAGACCTCCGCCAGCAAATACATCGAAGGTACGGATTCCATTTTGATCTGGTCCCTCCCATCGCGCCGCGCCCTCTTTTTCTCAAATCAGAAATCAATTCCCCTATTCCCCCTTCCGTTCCCTCAGGTGCGAAGGTGAAGTTGGAGTGCCGGGCATACGACACTAACGAACTGGAACTCACGGCCGAAGGCGTGACGGACGGCACCGGGACGTACCAAATCGAGGTGGTGCACACGCACGAGGAAGAGATCTGCGAGGTGATACTGATTCAGAGCCCGGACTCCGGGTGTTCGGAGATCCCCGAGGGCCGGGATCGCGCTCGCATACTCGTCTCCGGCCACAACGGCATCGCCACCGGCACCCGCCTCGCCAACTCGCTGGGATTCCTCAAGGCCGAGCCGCTGGCGGAGTGCGGGCAGCTGCTCCAGCAGTACGCTTTGGGGGTTGATGGCTAAGCTGCAGCTTCAAGAACATCTCGTTCGGTCACCTTGCTTTCCACTGAACAGTAGAGGCGTGGGTTTTCGTTGCCTCTAGTTACTTGAGCATTGATGTAGCTCATGGTGATCGACACTCTTCTTTTCTTTCTTCTTTTCGAGCAAATTGCTTGCTCACAAATATGGAACATACTCTTTTTCCGATTCCCAGTTTGAAATCGAAAAATTCCGAAACCAAAGCCTCATAAATCATAATGTACCAGTTGTCACGCCTCAGTCTTAAAGTTTTCCGACGGATCTTTAGATCGGTGTGAATTCTCTAATCTCCGGATGCAAAATCACTCCCAAATCGAAAAGAATCGAAAAATCCTAACCCTAACACAGAAAATTCGAAAATCCTAATTAAAACACCTCTCTGGTCAACCAATTTTGACTCGCTTGCTTATTCGGATGCTGACGTCAGCCCAAAATTTCGCCCACCGAAATTTTTCGCCTCCACTCGAATCAGGTTGCTGACGTTGTGCTTGCGTCAGCGCCCAATTTGAATTGGATTTCAATTTCGCTTGCGGAAATCGTTGACCGTTGACCCATCTCGAATCGAACGTCATTCAATTCGTTTGCTTCGTCCGTTCCGCATCGTCCGCCTCGCCGATTTCAGCGGCGCCGCCTGCATTCGCTGATGGCCGCTCGGCGCCAGAGAACGCATGCCGGAGAAGAGGGGAAGGTCACCTACCTCCCTTTTGCCTTGTCGTCACCGTCGCCGTTGACCCAGCAGCCGTCGTCAGTTGCCGACGGTGACAAGAACCGCCGTGGAAGAAGAGGAAAACAGGGGAAGCGGGATAGAAGAGGAAAGCTGGTATTTTATTACCTATAACAGCTACAAAACCTCTCCTTGATCCTCGCCGTCGGCCCCCCTGGCCGCCGGTACCCACTCCCCTCCCTCGCCGGCGATGCCGATTACAATCTCTCTTCCCTACCTCTGAAACTCTCGACGCCAATGTCGCTCGATCCCCTGATCACTCAATGCCCTCCTTCCTCGATCGATCGCCCCTTTTATCGTGAATCTGCCGCCTCCACAGCTCCACCTGGACCGGGTCTCCTCCCCCAATTAGGGCGTCGCCACCCGATTCATCTGCTAAAGGCAAGCTGTCCGCTTGCGTACGTGCACGAAGACTACGCTACCAACTTCCGCGGAGACGCTGATAACGATCCGCGCCCGGATCTTGCTGCGCCCCTCTGTTCCAAAGACCTCGTCGCTCCCGCCTGTGAGATCTTTGCTTCTTCCACAGTGTCTACAGCTGAAGACAGTGTCATTCGAGTCCGACACCTTCGGGGAGGAAGACGCCGCATCGCCTCTTCCGATTTTGGTGTGGTCAACATTGCTTGTCGACCATGCCCTTTCCTCACACGGCGGAGCGCTGCTTTGTCGATCGTGGGTTGGGCTTGGGTTGAGTTCGGCCCAATGTTTCAGGACCTGACACCAGTGAACCATTATTGATATGTTCTTTACATACGCGAGACAGAAAATTACAACACTAATCAAGCATAAATTAATCAGCAATCAACAACAGTACCACAAGAACTTGAGGTAGAAAACTCTTTAATATAAAGAAAAAAATCACTAAATAAAATCAGTCAAAATGATACACTAATATAAAATATATCAATACAATATTTTATATCTTAAGTTTTATCCAAAACTTAAGAAATCAATTAATTAGAATATCATAATAAATAAATTTCTTTAATAACAAATCAATCTATGATAAAAATTATACAAATTAGTTAATTCAAAGGAAGTTTTTAGTAATAACCCAGATCGATTCTTGTCTTTGTTACAACAAGATGATTTTTTTAAATTTTTTTTTGAATCTGTTTATTCATACTTAAATTATAATTGAAATATTTTTTTAAAAAAATAAACATGTATACCAATAGACAACAAAGGATGGACGAATTTTTTTTTAATATGATAGGATTTGTATAAAAGTTTAGAAAAAATAAAATAAATAATTAAATATGAGTAATATAATAATTAATTAGATTCCAATATGAGTTGGGCAAAAAGAGAACCAGAATAATAAATTGTGATAAAAATCTTAGAATGAGTCATCGATCATTCATAAATTACATGTGCTCCTATATCCAATAGCAAAAACACAATTCTATATAATGTTTTCATCTAAATTTTTTGTCCCACATCGCTTGCTCAGGTCTTTTAATTAAAATAGAATTTGATACTTTTGGCCATGTTAAATTTGTTGCTCCACTTAATAGTAAAATTTAATATACTTATGTAACAAAGGTACAAATTGAATGGTTGGTTGGTGATCTCATCTGTATTAATTTCTACATTTTTAAAATTTTAATAAATTGTTTTCGGATTTTAAGATCCGATTGATCCGACCCGTAGGGTTCTTTTGTCAGAACTCAGATCCATCGAATGAAGGTTATCGGGTCAACCATAAGAAAACCTGAACCCACTTGTGTGTTCTGTCACGCACACTGACCATCAGCACAATCCTCTCAATCGGCTCGCCCTCCCGTGCAGCGCTGTTCTTCTGATGGGTGTTCTCCGCCTCCCGTCGCTCGCCCTTCGTCTCTCCTCTTCCAAATCCCTCCTCACCTCCCCTCTTTCCGTACCTCTTCGTCTCCGTCCACCCCATCTCAAGGTCTCCGCTCCTCTCTCCGCTGGCGGCTGCGGCGGCGGCGGCAGAGGAATCTCTGCCCAGAGCCTCGCCAAGGAGGAGGTCTCGCCGGCCGCGCCTCCGTCCGCCGACCGGAAGCAATCCTCGAGCTACGAGGGTTCGGTCACGCCTCGGTCTCTCGACTTCAATGCGTGGTACCTCGATGTAATTGCCAACGCGGAGCTCGCGGACTACGGTCCCGTCCGCGGTACTATGGTCATCCGTCCCTACGGCTACGCCATCTGGGAATCCATCCAGGTGAGTTGTTTCTTCATTCAATTTAGTAAAAGATGTGCCTTTCTGCATGCCACAGCCCACATCTGCTTTTTTTTATTCCCTTCCAGGATTATCTAAATGTTAAGTTCAAAGAAACTGGCCATAGCAATATGTACTTCCCGCAGGTATGATGCTATGCCTGTGTATGTATCATTTGCATATATTCACTGATTTCCATGGCCAATTCATGCAACATATATATTTTCTTCAGTCTTCTTTTACTCTATTAGTATAATTTTCAAGGGATCTCCTTAAGCTGAAATTGTCTACTATAAGAATTATTGTTCAAATTAATTCAATCATGAATATAATTTTTGAGTAATTTTCATTAACTGGCATTAAGGATAAAGATGAATGATGGAACTAAGATGATTATTATAAATATTTCAGCAACTACTGATATCTAAATACCTCCCAGTGCGGTGAACGCATTCGTTTGGTATTGATTAAAACATGTAGAGACTTCACATTGCATTACTTGTGAAATATACCATATCTATCTTTAACGTAGATATGAATTTCAGATCTTCATCTATTAACGGTGTTTTCAAAAGTTACTGTTTTGTCCATAATGTATCTGGTTATATTATGTACGAATTTAAGAATGAGCTATGTGAAGGATTTTGTTTCATGTTTTCCCCTGTGTACGTGAGATTCAGATGAAAATCAGATTCTCTTTATTTTGTTTCGCATATTTATTTAGATATGGCATTTCCTTAGATATAGTTTCTTGTCATATTGGATAGTCTTCAAATAACTTCTCTCTTGGAGATGACTATGTATGCATAAAAGAGGCAACTTTCCACTTATTGCTATGCAAAAGGTATAGATATTGGAATTAAACCCGAATATAGGAAGATATGGAAACTGGTGTGTGTTGAATAGAGTCAAAATACTGAATCTCCATTTTTTGTTTGAGATGTCCTCTCAAGTCTCAATATGAAATTTTAACATGAATATCTGGAGACCTCTTAAATAGAAATCAAATAACAAGCCTTTCATATGCTTATTAAAGAATATCATCCTTTCCTCTCACTACTCAGAGCTGAGTTATATTCTCCAGATTTAATGCTATTTTGCCCCCATAAAGTACAGATTTTCTTGAATTTAAAATTGTTTCTTGGCATTTTACCTCACCTCTCACAGCAGCCAACAGCTATGCATTAGGTCTAGTATGATGTGAAGGAAATAAATGGCAAATCCAACTTTTGTGTACGCTCCAGAATTAGATTCACCAACTTTTTTGTTGTTTCCTAACTTTTTAGCTTGGAAAAGAGAGATTACCTTCTTTTCTGTTTCATTCTTTTTGAGTGGCTGATTTAGCTCCTTTCCTATGTCAAATGGTTATCTATTTAGGTTTTCTTCCTGTAATCTGTTTCATTCTTAATCAACTTCTATAAAGATGGTGATATATTTAAATTGCAAGTCAAATTGTTATTGAGTTCTCTGCTAGAAAATTGGGAGGCGCTGTTTGTATGATTGTATCCCTTTGCAATATAGTATGTGATGACAAACTCGTTACAAATCTAATTACTTCAAGCTTGTTGATTGAAGAAATTAGAATAAAGTTAGTAGAAATAAGTAATCCTCAAGTGTTGGTGGTTGAAACCAAGGTAGAAGGAAAAGTAAATTCAGTCCTCACGAGTAGCGAATGTGTAAAAGTAATTGACGTCAAGTAGAGATGTAGAATGCTACTTTTGATACAAGAGTCACATTAAGATGAAGTGGTCATTCAAAAAAACTGAGGTTAATAACTTCATATACTTCAATGGAACTATAAAAGTTTATATACCAATTTAGAATTTCAGGCAATTTTGTACTATTTAGTCAAGTACCCCTAACTATACTTCTTTAGAAATTCATGTTGTATAAACTTTCACTTAGGCCTGGCAAAAAATTATACGACCCGCCAACACGACACGACACGACACGAGTTTTCGCGGGTTTGGGTTTAACATAATCGTGTTTCGTGTTATTATCGTGTCGACCCGTTTATGACACGCTAAAATTCGTGTCGTGTCGTGTCGTGTCGCGGGTTGACCCGTCTAACCCATATATAATATATATTATATAAAATTAATAATTTATAGATAATTTTAATATAGTGAGTTAAACAGGTTATTCATGTCGTGTCGTGTCAATCGTGTCGTGTTGTGTCATCTAATAACTTTATATTATAAATCGTGTCAATCGTGTCAATCGTGCCGTGTCGTGTCGTGTTATGTGACACGACCTATTTATTAAACGTGTTAATCGTGTCGTGTCGTGTCACCTGTGAAATAAGCGGGTCGTGTCTGTGTTTCGTATATTGACACGTATACATAAACGGGTCGTGTTCGTGTCAAGCATAATCGTGTCACGTGTCAAGTATGACACGACACGTTATGACACGCGAAACACGAATTGCCACCCCTACTTTCACTATTCATGTTGTATAAACTTTCACTATGTTCTTAGCATGTTAGAATTTGCTCCTATTATTTCTCCCGGCCTTATCTTCTTGACCCATGCCACGCTATCCTGGGTAGTGTGTAGTGTACTCACATGACGTCAATAAAGTTTGGGTACACTCTCATGGCTAGGATGCATTCAGAAACACAATCTTCTAATTGTAAACTTAATCTGTACATTTTTGTTGATTGAGAAAGTGAGATTTTCACATTGCTTTTGTTTAAAGACTTGCTTTGTTTGCAGTTCATTCCCTACTCATTTATAGAGAAAGAGGCTAGCCATGTAGAGGGTTTCAGTCCAGAGCTTGCACTTGTCACCATAGGCGGTGGAAAGGAGCTCGAGGAAAAGCTTGTGGTACATGCTTCCTTATGAGTAGCGTTTTCTTCTGTTTCTTGACAATGATCATACTGTCTAATATTGTGATGTTCAGAGCAAATGTTGTCAAGACAGTTGTTGTGAAGTTAACGAGGAAAATTCAATGTTAAAATGACTGTAACAATTTAATTCATCTTTTTGAGGGTTTGGCAGGTTAGACCAACAAGTGAAACCATTGTAAATCATATGTTTACCCAATGGATTCAGAGCTACCGTGATCTTCCTCTCATGGTTAACCAGGTTGATCTTGCTTGTTATTTTTCAGCTCTCTATTTTGAGAGATAATTTGATCAATTTCCTCTCTGATCACATTTTGCGTTTGCAGTGGGCCAATGTCACGAGATGGGAAATGAGGACTAAGCCTTTCGTGAGGACTCTTGAATTTCTGTGGCAGGAGGGTCATACAGCTCATGCTACTCTAGAAGAGGCAGAAAAGGAGGTAGGTTTTTAATACATTTGAGTTGCTGAAAATATTTTATTTAATCCATCACTCTTGATTGTCTTTAAATTTCTGTGCCGCAGGCATTACAGATGATTGATGTATATAAGAAATTTGCTTATGAGCAAGCTGCAATACCTGTTATTGCAGGTAGGAAATCAAGGACGGAGACGTTTGCTGGGGCTACGAGAACTTACACAATTGAAGCCATGATGGGAGATAGAAAGGCTTTACAGGCTGGCACTAGCCACAATCTTGGCCAAAATTTTTCTCGTGCCTTTGGAACACAGGTAATATGCTTAATTAAATGTATCCACACAGATGGCATATGATGTTCAATGTGGGACTCTAAATAATCCCTTATGAGGATTTGCTATGTTTTCTTGTAATCTTTTCTTTGTCTTAACAGAGATGAGATGAACAGTTCTGTTGTATGTTTTAGCAACTGTCTATATAATTAAATGATTTTTTATTACTCTTGTCAGTGTTTGTTATACATGGAAACAGAGTCAGCACCTTTGAAATTTCAATAAGCCACAAGCTTTGAATGTTAAACTGTAATTGATGGCATCTATATCTAGTGCTGCAGTATTTCTGAACTTCTGAGAATCATTGGGGGAACATTAAAAAAAAAAGGGATTTAACGACTTAATGATTAAGATGTATCATTCTTTACTCTCAGCCATGATGCTAGGATCTGATTGTTTCGTTTCCTGTACATATCTATAACTTTCATGGATCGCATGGATGTTGTTTTTAGCAAGGGGGTTTAACATCTTTAAGATTTTTTGCTGCCAGTTCACTGATGAAAACGGACAAAGGCAGCATGTTTGGCAGACTTCTTGGGCAGTAAGCACCAGGTTTGTTGGTGGTATCATAATGACCCATGGAGATGATTCTGGTCTAATGCTTCCCCCTAGAATCGCTCCAATACAAGTAGGTTTGCTCTCTTCTATCTTTGTTCAAAGGATTGAAATTAGTCTTAAATTCTTTTGCCTAAAAATTAAGCAAAGTTTTTTTAAAAATGAAAGCTATACCTATCATAAAGTGAAAATGTTGTCAAAATTAGGACATATAGATTTTGACATATAGAGGGGTAGAAACAACGCTCGTAATGAGTCCTATTGAAACCAAGAAATATAGGCATGCGGTACATAACAAGTTAACTACTTCTATTGAGCATGTGCCTACGATGCATGTTCTTCTGTTTCTACTTGAATCATATGCCTGTACTTGTTATTAGTGCATTAATTGGTTTTGGGTTTTGCTATCTTGTTTAGTGAATAATTCAACCACATGCACCTTTTCCATCAAATTTCATCCAGCTAGATATATTGCCTTAGCTTCTTTGTTCATGGCCCTCTTTTCATACTTAGTTCCCAAGGTAATATTATTGCTTTCTCACTGACCATCAGGTGATAATAGTGCCAATCTGGAAGAAAGCTGATGAGAAAAATGGAGTATTGGAAGCTGTCTCCTCACTCAAGGAAGCACTTCATACAGCAGGAATCAAAGTAAAAGTTGACGACTCAGAGCAAAGGACTCCAGGATGGAAATTCAACTTCTGGGAGATGAAGGTATGATCATAACTGAGATTTTTTTAATCTTTTATATATATATATATAAAAGGAGTGCTTTTGTTAGATACGCAAACAACATATATATGGGCAGCTTTTTCTTCCAGCTTTTAGAGTTTCTTGAGGTCTAATCTTTGCATTATTGAGTTTGTCCTTAATCTGTATATTCCCGGCCTGTTTCACCGAATTGTCTCTGGAGAAACCCTTCTTTAACAGAACTTATTGGAGACTTGGAGAGTGATTCATAACTTGAGAACTCAGCCATGCCATTATCAGTTCAAGTTGTCTCATCTGATTTTTATATGGTCTCTGCACTCTGTAGGGTGTTCCCTTGAGAATAGAAGTAGGACCTCGTGATGTTGCTAACGGGACTGTGGTAGTATCCCGAAGAGATGTACCTGGGAAGCCTGGTAAAGATTTTGGCATATCTATGGATCCTTCAGTTTTGATAGCCTATATAAAGAGCAGATTGGAGGACATTCAGGCATCACTTCTACAAAAAGCTATATTATTTCGAGATAGGTAAAGCCTTGATCGATTATCTTAAAAAATGCTTTGATATTTTTATGTGAAAAATGCAAATTTCTTGTGTCAATCTGAGTTAATTTATTTATGCTCCACCGTTGTTGTTTCCTTTTTTTTCTTTTTGTATTAGCACCATGGGGGTTTTGCTTTGTTGTTTCTAGAAATCCTCTAACCACCACACTCCGAAAGGATCTTTCTAGCTATACAATTTCTTGATCCTAAAGCAAAGATAAACAATTTTCTTAGGCTCTGTTTACTTGAACAGAAAATTGAGAGAAAAGAATAGAAAACACATTAAATCTAGTACCATTTTACCATTCTTTCCTTCCAATGTTTACATCTAAATTAACCACATGCACTTTACTTAAAAACACAGCCTTAAGTTGTATTCATTCCAAGAAAAGAAAGCTGCTGTGCACAACCTAGGAATTGAAATGAATCATATTTATGCTGATGCATACAGATCACATGGTTGCTGTTAGCAAGTGATACTAGTCATTATTATCCTTAACGTACTTCATTTATGAATTTAAAATTTCATATTTCTTTTCACGGTAGTTAGAAGGGGAACCCCTTCTGAAGTGTGACATTTTTTGTCACAAACATTCTAATGATATGTTTTAACGAATTCTTTTAAAGTATATACCGGTGTATTGGTCTAGTCTTGGATTGGTACGTAGCGGAAATATCGACACTAAATGACACCAGTACTGGACGGACTGGACGCACCAACACATGTACCAATACTATTTTAGATTATGTACAGTGTATAATGGTTTTTAAATCCTCACTTCAATCCAGCTTGTTAGTTAGGGTTTGCATTTTTAAAATTTTTCATTTGACTACACGGGTATAGGATTTTTACATCTCCTTTCCTAGGGGTGTGAACAAATAGAAATTTAGTTTATATAATATTAATTCTTTTTGAAAAGCCCCAATAGGTTGGGTTGTATATTTCTTTCCAACCCAATCTAAACAAACATAAATTACCATTTTCTAATGTAAAACATCACAAATAGTTTGACCTAAATACACCTGACCACATTTAGTTATTTTTAATTGGGTTTGTAAAAGTCAAAACCAGGTTGGGTAACCTAGGATTGGTCTTTGTCAAAAGATTTTGACTTTGAAGTGTTTTGGATTTATTGCATTTGTAACAAACCCGGATGTCTGAAGCATTTGCTCTTGGACCGGATCACCGGTTGTGGGTTAGTTGTTAAAATGGGGTAAATGGACTTCTTTTGTCGGTACAAAACATTTATATGTCGCCTAGTATATACTAGTGATGGAAGCTATGCAATTGAGCTCATATAAATTGTTAGAGATTATTTTCTTTTTTTTCTCTCTTTCTCTTTTCTCCTTTTTCTCTCCTTGAAATAGAGCTTTGTCTATTTTTCTTGCCCCATTCTTCCTAATATTATTTTGGTATGCACGTTTCTATGTACTCTTGACAAAAAGTTGAAGAATAATTATGCAGTAATATCGTGGATGTGAACTCGTACGAGGAGTTAAAGGAGGTAATTTCACAAGGGAAATGGGCAAGAGGTCCATGGTCTGCTAGGTGAGAAGCCTTCTCTTAATTTTGTAAACCGTGAGAATCTGTGTGCTTAAATACATTACTAAATTTCAGTGACACCGAAGAGCTAAAAGTGAAAGATGAGACGGGTGCAACGATAAGATGCTTCCCATTTGAACAGCCACAAGGGAAGATGACATGCTTTATGACTGGTAATCCAGCTGCCGAAGTCGCGATTTTTGCAAAATCTTACTAATTTTTTTTTGCATCAAAGATTGAAGTTCACGAATTCTGCTATAGCTTTCCTCTAAATTATCGATAGGCCCTTGTAACAAATTTATTGAGTGGGTAAACTAGTTTATTGTTATATCCACCATGAAGCGTGCTACTGTTCTTACTTTTTCTGCCAATGAAAAATCAGAAGATTTTGTCAGGTACATTGGTCAGAATGATTAAAGTGTCTCTCACATCACATCATTTTGTTTGACGGGAAGAGACTGCTGAAAGTTTTGTTTATGGGATAGTTGTCTCCTTGATTTCCATGAAAAAAAACTTTTTGCAGTGCTAAGTTAGTTTTTACCCTGCTCCTGGTTGGAACAATATCTATTCATTGCTGTTGCAGCACCACAGCGCCACTCTACTATGAATCGTACTCTACTGTGGAAAGGCAATCGTACTCTACTGTAGAAAGGCTTCCTGACAGTCCCTTTTTAAAATAGACTTTACACAGTAAAAAATGTTTTTAAAAAAATAATATTTAGCCAATTTTGCTATTGACTTTAACCTGAATTTGCGTCAGAGTTAGAATAGAGAGAAGTGAAATACTAGCTACTTTAATTGAAGTAACAACTGGTCCAACAGTGATGATATTTAAAATGTTGTGCACGTGCTGATGTACTTTCAACTAGTGAGAAATACTAGCTAATTTAATTTCATTTTCCTCTGTTTCCTTAGGACGAAAATTAGATCTGGCAATTCGGATCAGCGGGTCATAAATGGGTCATATCAACTGTGACCTGCGACCCGTTTAAGCCAACCCGAACACAATCCGTTTAACTAATTGGGTCAAACTGTCTAACCTGAACACGACCCATATATAATCGGATCAACCCAACACGACTCGAATAACTCGTTTATCATTCATATTTTAAACAGATAATAAATTGATAAAAATTATATTAAAATTAAAAAAAATTGAGCTTAT
The DNA here is from genome assembly GCA_027563935.2 of Costus lasius. Lineage (NCBI taxonomy): Eukaryota > Viridiplantae > Streptophyta > Magnoliopsida > Zingiberales > Costaceae > Costus > Costus lasius. The sequence continues at coordinate 98,892,318 of CM050454.1, forward strand.
GAGTGAGCCGAAATCTAGGTTAAAAGATATTTGGGCTTATGGGCTAACAAAAGGAGTTAGTGAGCTTATATTTAAATTACATTTATATAAATATATAATGTAATCGGGTTAAGCGGGTCAACCCGTTTACAACCCGACACGACCCGATTATTTTCGGGTCATAAACGGGTTAACCTGTTTATGACCCGAACACGATTATGGCCGACCCGAACCCGCCTAACTTCGTGTCGAGTCGTGTCGGGTCAACGGGTCGTGTCAAGTTTTGCCAGGTCTAACGAAAACTAGAGGGAAAGAAAAGAAAAATAAGTTTTCTGTTATTTTCTTGGGCGGAAGGAAAAATTTGAGTGAAAAAGTGGATAAAAAATTTTGTAACTTTTCCTCCAAAATTTTTCTACCCGAATCAGACAGAAAAGTTGGAGAAAACACAATGCCACTTCACCCGACCTTCGAAATTAATTTTCCTTCTTCTTTTTCTTCCTTCCAAGAAAATAGGATATGAATTTTTTTTCTTTTCCTGAAGCTTTCTTTCTTTGCAATTTTTCATTCCTTACAGTTTTCCTTCTCTCCAAGGAAAGAGAGGGTTAAAATCGTATTTTTTTTATGAAATTCATAAAAAAAATATACAGTAAAAAATTTCTGCTATTAGATTTAATATTTTTTTATTATAAATTTTGTATAAGAAAACACAGTATAAAATTAATATTAAATTATATATATATATATATATATATATATATATATATATATATATATATATAAGTCAAAGTGGGATTTAGTTGAAGGTATATAAACACTTATACTTTCTTTTTAATATGTAAATTTATTTTATTCAATTTACAGTGAGTTAATTAAATATCTTCTAAAATTTGTATAATCAACTCAAACTCTCACTTAGGCTTAATTAAATATCTTCTAAAATTTGTATAATCAACTCAAACTCTCACTTAGGCTGTGTGCTTTTTTTTTTTTTGAGAAAAATAAGGAGAAAAAAAAAAGATATTTTCCCCTCATTTTATTGAGAGACAGATTTGAGAGGAAAAAAAACTAAAGAAAAAAATAGAAATTTTTCTATTGTTTTTGTTTCTCTCCAATTCGAAGAGAAAACTCATTTTTCTTCAATCACATGCTCACTGCTGCCAGCCCATTCACCCATGCCGCCCACCATCTCTGGTGCCATCCCTCTTGCCCCGCTCCCCTAGTTTCCTTGCCACTCGCCATCTTCGTTGCCACTCGCTCGCTCCTTGCCACACACCATCTCCATTGTCGCTCATCGAAACGTTGCCCGCTCGCTGCCTTGCCACTCGCCGTTTGCAGCCTTGCCGCTCGACCCGCAGCCTCACCGCTCGACTCGCAGCTCGTTGCTTCACTACCTTGCGGCCGAAGTTTGCAGCCTCGCTCCTTCATCACTTCGCCCTCACCCTCGCCGCCCAACTAGCAGCTTCGCTGCTTCACTGCCTCACTTCCGCTGCTGCTCATAGCCTCGCCTACACTACTACTGCCGGCCGCCACTACCGCTAGTTGCCATTGCTCCACCGCCGCCAGAGCATTTCTTCTTCTTCTTCCTTGATCAGCCACCCAAGCATCCTTCTTTCTTTTTCCATGAGATCACATGCGTTGCATGTGAATTTTTTTTTCTTCCCTCTCTTTTTTCTTTTCTTCTCTACATTTTTTTCTCTCCAATTTTCTACCTCTCCAAAAAAACACAGCCTATATACTCTGTTTACTAGAGCGAATGGAAAGTTATAAGGGAAGAATTATACAAAAAGGAACGGAAAGAAAGGAGGAGGGGAACACTAGATCACGTGACTTTCACGTGTCCAATAATGAACAAGAGGGGAACGGCTGCAAGCGACATCTAGACCTTAACAGGCAGCTGCAAGTAGCAAGGCAGCAATGGCGAGCGGTGAGGCGAGGTCAGTGGGTGAGCGGAGCGGCAGCAAGGCAAGGCGAGGCAACAGTGTGAGGCAACGACCTAGAGGGGTGACTGGGCGAGGCGACAGTGAGCGAGGCAATAACCCAGAAAGGCGGCAGGTGAGTAGGAAAGAGGCAGCGGTGACGGTGGCGAGCGAGAGAAGCGACGACAACGACAAGCAGGAGAGGAGAGGAGGTGAGACAATAGTGGCGAGCGGGAGAGGCAGCGATGGTGACGATGAACGGGAGATGAGAGGATGCGAGGCAACAGCGATGACAAGCATGATGATGGTACTGTAGCAATTCTCCAAATTTGGGCAAATCTAGAGTGTCACATTTTCTTCGAGGAATAAGTCAGAGTCCAATCTTTTCCCTAAAATCTAGAGTGTCACATTTTCTTCGAGGAATAAGTCAGAGTCCAATCTTTTCCCTCCCAAGTAAAGGAGGGGTTAGTGATTTTTTTGAGCAACAATCTGTTGCGCATAGAAATACTACAGTTTATATGTTATTCATGAAATGAAGCAATAATAATGATATATCTATTCTATGTGAACTTTAAAGCGAGACAGGAGAATGTTGTGGCATCGATTGGATTAACAACACAACAAGAATCAAAATCTTTATTTGGCGATAGTCACTTTGTGTTGACGTACTCTGTAGGCGACTCGAATGGATGGTCCCTCTTCCCAGCCGTTGACTCTGTTGGAGCTGCCTTATTTTCGCTTAAAACTCTTGCGTTGCTTTGTCCTATTGGTTATGGTTCAAATATTACTCCCTTTCTTTCTCCTATTTTTCGTCTTTGAACATCGATGCACATATAATTTACATAGCAATAAAAAATGTACCTCATGGGAGTAAATCAAAGATAGTAGCAAAGAAGCAGACATATGTGATGTATTAAGACATGCAGTTTCTAAAATACCATCTACAGTTTTAAGAACACTGTATATAATTTATAAAATATCTATATTCTAGAAAGGTTTATTTGTATAGTGAAGAATATTTTAAAAAATAGTGGAAAACATTCCTTCCACCGTTCAAATTGTGCAGCAAAGTCTGCTTTCAGGGTCGGTATCACGATTAGCATGTCTGATGATTTTGCTTTTGCTGAGCTAGATGTTTAGGCAACATTGATTTATCTCCTTGGCAAAAATGTCATGTCACGAAAGATTTTAAAATTTTGTAGGTTTTTTATATTATACATGGTGTTTTTAAGTTCGCCTAAGGTGTTTTACATTGTGTTTCTTGGACGAATCCACAGCGGAAAGAAGCTACTAGATTCAATATATTTTTTCTTCTTTCTACCGTTGATTCCGTCCAAGGAAACAAATATGTGAATATACAAAAGCCAGTAATACTAATATGTAAGCTCAGATAACAAAGATCGTAGTGTGTGAATAAAGATAGAAGGGATCCTTTGTTGTAAATTGCACAAGAACATACACTAATCATGCATAAATAATGAACTTATCAAATGCTCGGGGGGAGGATAGTTGGTAAGAAACTAGTGTAACTTCTTGAGGCTAAATGGGTTTCACGCAGCTTGATTCAATCCATTGATGAAAGTTAATAACCAAAACGATTCACCTACCTAGAGATAAACTGAAAGTTAATATGTGGTAAATAAAAAGTTCAATACATTTTTTATAACCTCTAGCCAAAGAAACTCGAGCAAACCACTAACCTAAAGCAAACTGGACAAATAACGTACAGGCAGATATGTTGGGGGAAAATGAGACAGCTTATACAATACGTAAGAAGAGAAGATCCTACTCATGGCCTATATGAAAAGGCACAAATGGTCAGCCTAGCAAATTCAGCTATATGATGTTCTTCCTATATTTCTTAAAAAGCCAATAAACAAAAACTTCAAAAGCCGGACCTAACCTGCAGATGGATCAGACAATACGCCAGGTCTTGCGACATCAGACTGACCCGATTGCTCCATTTCCTGATCTGGGAAAACTTCTGATTGCAATGATGGAGCAATATTATTTACATGAAGCCAAGTCAGCTCCCACAAACTATCCCCACCTATTGTGCTTCTTTTTGCAAGAATTCCCTTGGATTTCATCACAAGCAAAGTGCTCTTGAGAAGTTCAGGAATCAATTCTTGCAGTTTGTCACTCTTCTTACCTCTCACCTTAACCTTCATGTACTTTTCCAGCCGGCTGAGGACCCCTAACCACAGCTTGCAGAAACTGCTCAATCCGAAAAGCTCTTGCAATTGCTGCAAAAAAACCTTAGATAGCAATTTAATGGCTTGCAAAAGAGTGCCTTCCATGTTCCGGTAGTCTTTCTGCAAATGATTCTGTGCAATCTCCAGCAAATCATCAAGCATTGTAAATATCACTAGATCAAATGCCTGCAGCCAAGTTGAGGGTAGGAGGCAGACCCCTTCTGCTCCAACCAGGCATCTTTGCAGTGATATCAACGCGTGATTCCTTACTTCATCTCTCTGATCCAAGCAGATCTTTCTCAATGCTTGCACAAGCCGCAGCCACATTTCTCTGATCCCATCCAAACTTTTGTCGAGTTCTCCACCTGCTTCCTTGGTCTCCTTAGACCAGCGAACAAGACAATTTAGGGATTCTGCCATTAGATCTAATGCTCGGACTGATCTATCTGTTAGCCCCACACGAGACTCGGCAAACTGTCTGGAGGCTTCTACACAAAGAACATAGTTGGCTGGTGAAAGATGAGTTCCTTCAGACATGATGAATAAGAGTGCCTCAAAACCCACTTCTGAAGCTTCTGGATGGCGAGCCGTGATAGACAGAAGGGAAGTTATGGTCCGCCAACCCATTTGAGATTTGATATGAGTAGCATTTGCTTTTACAAGGCGTGTGACTTCCTGAGTGATGTTCTCACAGTAAGCATCTGCAACACGAGCATCAAGTTTCAAAACTAATTGCAATGACCTTAAAAGCTCATCAGCAAGGTTCTCTTTGTAAGGTAGTAACCGCTGACAAATTCTTAGGAGTCCAAAAACGGCCTTCTCAACTAGAGCACAAGGCATTACAGTGGATTGAACAATATTAGCTATATGCTCATATACACCTTGCCAAAGAAGCCCAATTCTGTCGCGGTTGTTAAGTGTGATAGCAATAAGCAGCTCCAAGCAGAAAACTGCTGTGTCTTCATCATCAGGTGAACTACTAACCTTCTGAGGCCGACCAGCTGCCCAGATGAGTGCCCTGGCAATTTGCATCAGTGAGTCAGCATGTAAAAACTTGCTTTCTATGAATATGCTATCTATACGACACTTCTGTATCGTCTGCAGTGTTCTTTGATGAGCAGCGAGCTGCTGTTCAGTAGGTTGTAACCTTGGTTCTTCTGTGTCCAGAGATAATAACTGGCTGAATCTACCCATCAGCCCTGAGGATCTTCGAGGAGTGCCCATAGCTTGAACATGAGAGGAAGAAAGTGAACTTTGAACAGGCTTTCCGTGGATTGACTCTATAGGCAATTCAGAATCATCAGCTGCGTCACTAGCAACACGAGCAGGAAGCAAGCCTAATTTGTGCAATCTTAAAATGCAATCAAGTATATTTCTCCAACCAGTGCGTATGCAGTCACCGTATCTGTTTGCTATGCTAAAAACTGTCTCCGTTGCTAACCTAGCTTTTATGTCATCTCCAAATGCTGTAACTGGTTCCTCAACCAAAGAAGAGTTCAAGAGTGTTGTGAATTTGCATAGTGACACTACTAAATCATCTAACACATCTTCTAGGTGATGGTATGCCGAGATCTTTGCCACGGCCAGGAAACCATCTACACAAGATAAAAACACTTCTTCGTGTTCTGCATAATCAAACACTACTGAGATTGCAGCAATTGTGGGACCTGACATGATTGCAAACATGTCCCGATCAAGGAATGGCCGGGAATCACAAACAATATACGGCGATGTCTTCCTTGATTTCTGCATGAGATCAATCCATCGGCTAGGTGACATTTCAGTAAATCCAAAACCTTGTTCAGGTGCAGTTTTTATTTCATTTCTGCATATTGAATGATATAGCTCTGACAGAAACTCCCTTGGGAGGTCATTACCACCATTTATCCGGCGATTATTCCGGATAAAATCCTCTTCTGTCATCTTTTTCTTGACCTGCACATTATGCTGATCTGTATTGAGCATTATAAGTGAGTATGCCAACACGAGAGCAGCATCCTTGTCAACAAGGATTTGGGGTGATTGGTCATAGTATCTCTCCGAGAAAGCCTCAAGCACCCTTTGAATTTTCTGTGACTCACCAGGCAGCCGGAAGGTCTCTAAGAAAAGCCTTAGAGCAGTATCCAGATTCATGTTCTGAAAGTCAAAAGTCCAGGCAAATTCATGAAGCACCTGTACACAAAACTCGTCATGATTTCCTAAGAAATCCCCAACAAGGTTTTTATCCAAACCAGCCGTGTATCTGAAAAAACATGCCACACTTTGTGGATCAAGCTTCTCTGGCAAGAGGTGATTTCCTTGCAGAAACTCCAATCCCTTCTTTGGATCTCTGTTGAAGTGATCTGCACCGATCATCAGTCTTCTCTTGATATACTTTCTGCGTCGAACAAATTTGACCCAGTATTCTGGATCAGAGTAGTTTTCACACTTCACTGTCCAAAAAGGTGAATATTCCTCAAGCTCTAACTGTGATTGTTGAAGAGAGGAAGATGCATTACCGATCCTATCAGCCATTCCTTGAACCACTGCGATCAAACCATCCAAAGCAAGAACATGCATGGATGACAGAGGGCAGTTAACAGGAAATGCACTCTTTGAGAGAAGGTTTGCTAGTTCTTCAAACATATTGCTGCAAGTAATATCACAGTCTAAGTTAGCGTACATCTCTGCCATAAAGTTACTCTGCCGGCAGAAGTCCACGAGAGCTTCCATTGCCACTTCCTGCTGATGATAGCTAGCTCCATATCGACTTTGTGCAAGCCTCAGGATCACACAAGAAAAGAAAGCTTCAAGTTGTAATTTCAGCTTTGTGCGCAAGTGACGATAAAGGTTCAGAACTATGCTACACACCGTGGACAGTATAAGGGGACTCATGGACAAACCAAATTGCATCAGATTCCTGAACAATTCATCTTGTATCAAAGATAGTAACTTTGGGTGCTTGCCTATTGATGATCCACCCAATTCGATAGCTGAATTAATCATGCCAAGGGCAAAGAGGGGAACGTCTTCATCAGAAACTATCTGATTAGTTGCAGGACTCATCCCAATTTGATCCCCGATATTCAAAAGAGAACATAAGAAGTTAAATATCTCCACCATGCAAGGAATTCCATATGGTTCGACCATTATTTTCATGCCATTCTCTGCTTCTGCTCCCGTTGCATTTTCATCTCCCACAGCAGTGTTCCCGAGGTCAACACTCCCATTCCCATTTTCCACTTGCTTGATTCCAAAAGCCTGGTCCTTGTCAACTGCACCCATCTGCAGAACTTCACCGTCAAATCTTATGTTCGTTCATAACACATAAAACTTGCAAGTACTTTCACGCAAAAGAATATCTCGAAGTTCGTAAGTGAATTGGAAGTAAATTGTCAAATGTATAACTTTTTAACAGTCTATTCCCTTACCTCTGGCATAACAGAAGTAGGTGCACCACCATCCTCGACATCAGGCAGGTGAGAAAAGATGCAGCAAACAAGCTCATGCATTGTGTTGCGAGAAAACCTTTGTAGCAACTCCCCTTTGGTGCCCGCCTGGTGAACCACGCGGAAACAGGTATTGACGATCGTACATACATGCTGGTTGCTCAGCACAGCGGATCCCTTGCTCCGCATTATTGCAAGCAGCACCTGGAGGATCTTCATCAGCACGGCCTCCTCAGAAGCACGGTCAGTTACCTCGAACCGGCAGCTAGTAACAGCCTCTACTACCAAATGCATTGCAGCTTCAACCCCGGTCCCAGACCCCGGCCTGAGGACATCAAGAGCAAGGATCTTGTACACAGAGGAGAGCGACACGACGGTGATAGGCGCTCCGGTCTCATCAGACCGGACCACATCAAGGAACGGCCGGAGATAAGCAGACGGCTCGATCGTGGACCAGGGGCGGCGGACTTCGCCCCAGGAGAAGACATGCCGGCGTAGGGCCTTGAGGGACTGGACGAGGGAGTGCTCGAAGTGGTGATCGTCAACAGCGGAGGCATACCGGCCGCTCCACCGGGCATTGCGGCGCATCACCGCGAGCACGGCACTTACCTCAGAGCAAATCACGCAGGCGAGGTCGGGGGATCCAGCGGTGCCTCCAGAGGGCGGAGGCACGGGGAAGCCATCCTCGGCGGCATCGGGAAATTCCTCTTCGATGGGGCTTATGGTCGAGTTCTGGAGCCGCGGGCGGCCCATTCAGGCCAAAAAGAAGATGGCTTCTTGAAGCAAAACTTGAGAGTTCCCAAAGGAGGAGGGATCTGATCTACGAGTAACAGTGTCAATCCAACAAGGGTTGAAGATAAATTGATCTTCAGAAAGGGTACTGCTCGCAGATCTAGGAATTGGGGCAGATTTTCTTAAGAAACACATGGCTGAGCATTGCAGGTGAGGGAAAGATGAGTGCAAGTGTGATGCCAGTGGAGACCGAGGAGGAAGGAGGGTTTCCGATGCAGTAGGAAAGTCGCCATTGGAGCGCTGCGAAAGAAGTCAAGAGGGAGCTCATCTCTACTTTTCTCGCTCCCTCCCCTTGTTTTTCGTCCTTGGACTTCTCTTTTCGCTTTCTCCCCCTTTTTCGCTCGACCAGTGCGTTGGGGCTGGGCTTCCCGACAAAGGCGATGCCATCTATGGTTCGACTGGGCCGGCAAACGAACCCAAAACACGGAAAATTGGAAAATAAAATTATATTTATTTTATTTCTGTCCAAATTCTGATAAACTTAAAACGAAATTTTGCTTTGGAAAAAATATCTTATTTATTCGCGTAAGAATTCTAAAAAATTATTATCTATTATCTAAATTATCTAAAATCTTCATCAGATCTACACCTGGCAAAATTTGACACGACCCGCTGATTCGACTTAACTCGACACGAAATTAGGCGAGTTCGGGTCAACCATAATCGTGTTCAGGTCATAAATAGGTCAACCCATTTATGACTCAAAAATAATCGGGTTGTATCAAGTTGTAAACGAATTTTTAAATATAAGCCCAAATATCTTTTAACAATCTTTTAACCTAGATTTTGGCCCACTCATAAGCCCAAATTTTTATTAATTTTAATATATTTTTATCAATTTATTATTTATATTTAAAATATGAATGATAAACGGGTTATTCGGGTTGTGTCAGGTTGATCCGATTATATTTAGGTAATGTTCAGGTTACATAGTTTGACCCAATAAATTAAATAGGTCATGTTTAGGCTGGCTTAATCAAATCACAGGTCACAAATGACACGATCCGTTTATAACCCATTGACCCAAATTTTCAGGTCTAATCAGATCTAACTTTTTATCATCTACTTGCTTGCTAAGGCTCCATTTGGTGCTCCATTTGGTTGTGGAGTGTAATACTGTGTTTCTAAAATAGCAAAACACCTATTTATAGTATAAAATACAAATCTTAAAAAAAATGCACCACGCTTTACCTAAAAAAATGACTCCCTTTTTACATTTTGTATGATAATTAAAAATTGAATACTAAATTAAGTACAATATAGAATTTAGATTTTAAGGCTATGTTCAGTTGAAGGGATTCCACAATGGAAAAGATGAAAAATGCTATGAATCTAGATGGTTTTTCATCTAGATTCATAGTATTTTCTATCCTTTTCACTATGGAATTCCTGAACATAGCCTAAATGATTCATAATCTAAATTAGTTCAAGATTTTAGTTGTTGAGTTTTGGCCCAAATTATTCTTTTATTACTTAAAAAAATATTTTTATTTATTGGAGGGAAAAGATAAAGAGATTCAAATGAAATTACAGGTGAAAACTGATCGACCTGAGTTCATTGGATCAATCGCGACCTGTTTGTTTATTTTGACTTGTTGGCAACGAACATAATTAATCAGACGTTGAAACTTGGGCCATCCCTTGAAAAAAAGATAAAATGCCCAATCCAATTTGACTTTTGTTTTTTTAATATTTGATAGAACATATTAAAATAAAAATAACTCTAGCTTATAAATGCTTTTGAAAAAGTATATGGGGTAGCTTAAAATTATCTAATCAATTGAAAAAAAAGGACTAGACAATAATTCACCTCCATTTTAAGGATTTTTTTGTACTCTTGTGAAAAATTAATTAATAAATAGAAAAAAAATTATTGACACCGCTAGGTGTCAATAATTTTTAATATCAAAATGACTCGATTTAATAATTAGAAAAAAATGACTCGATTTAATACCTAAGATTTTTAATATCAAAATTTACCTTTGCCATTAAAGTTTTCGTTTTAAAACATAAACATTGGCAGTCGGCTCAAATTGAGTTTTTCTAAAGTTTAGGTCCTAAATTGAACTTTGCCGGCTTTATTCTCGTATTATAATAAAATAGCGGCGACCCATTTTTAGTTTTCGACGGCTCTGATGACATCTCAAACCACCCTGGCAAAAACCTATAAAGCGCTCCCAATTCCCAGATCGGCGAGGCATAGACTCCGTTTGGCCGCCATCAGTTGCGAGAGAGCAAGAGCGCTTCTGCCGGCCGGACTTGTTCTCCGTCACATCCTCGCCGGAAGTAGTCACCGCAACGACGGGAAGCAGGAAGGCGAACGAACAGGTACCTCCACCTCATCAGATTTCTTTGGTTCGATTTCTTACCCTTCCGGTCATCGATTGCGACCGTTGTTTAGGGGTTAGGGTACCCGTTTCCTGTGCTTGTTGGTGGTCGTTTGTGCGTTTTTTCTCCATATGATCAGTTAGAAGTCTTGAGGCATCGCTTTGGTCATGATCGTGCCATTTGACACCTGTTGTTGTTGTTGCTTGAGAAATTAAGGGAACTTTATGGGCTCGAATCGTCGTTGGTTGGATTTTTCGAGTTCAAATGAGGAAAATGGTGCTCTGTGCTTGTTCGTGGCTTTCTGATTTATGTTAATTGATTGCTGTTTTGGCATGGGGGAATATTGGGAATTGGGAAGGGAGAAAAATAGCAGCATCAATAGTACCTTAGCATCATGTGCTGTTCCCCTTGGCATATCCAGCAGGCTGGTCGAGCCAGGTCCGAAGTACATTTATCTGGCCTTTGTTTTCTTACCTCCTGAGCCTTACAACCCTATTTATATCTCGGAGGAGAAGAGTTAAGCATGCATGGATGAGAAGATTTGGACCTCCCAAATATGTCGGGAGATATGTTGGCGAGTGACTTGCCATCTCTCTGTTTGATCGCCACCGATGCTGGCACACTCTTCCTCACGCTTTGGCTTCTGACAAAATGATTCTTGAATGCCTTCAATTTATTGAGAGACTATCTTAGGGTATTCCCTCACTGGATGAGGTGGCTTGGATTCATAGTGATTCGCCTTCCTCTAGTATCAACTGAAATTGGACCAAGATTGTGTCATTCTAAAGATTGGGTTCATGGTTGACTGATTCACTTGATCAAGATGGATTCTAGGCTATGTTAATGTTGCTTGCACCCTTCACTAATCTCTTACTTCCCATTGGTTGTTCTGGTGGAACTTGCATGGAGTTTTTCATGCATCCTCCCTTTAATGCCCTAAGTCATGAGATTGTGGAACAAAAGCATAACAAGACGTTGAGAGCTTGAGACTTTAGTTTTCTTTTCTTTGAATGTGTATTTACACGTGTCTTTGGAGTTTAGCGTGCTTGGCTCATGATGCATGTATATTGCATATATGATAAAGGTCAATGACAACAATAGATGTTGTAACAACCAAAAGATGACTTAAATAAGCAGTGAATGTTTGTTGTCACTACTACAGGGCGAAGACCACAATGCCCTTTGGCATATAATCCACGTGAGACACTTTAGTGATGCAAGTGCTTTTGAGACAACATCCTAGTGATCTGACTAAATAAACTATAATGCCCAGTCAGTTGGGCAGCAGTCGAGTGACCCAAGCAGACAAGTTGTGGTATTCGATCACCTGGGAAGCGCCCAAGTGACAGGAGTAGTGAAAGAACTTAGTGTTTAGAGGTTTAATCACTCAAGCAATGCTCGAGTGATGTGGGCAGGTAGATGATCAATGACTTACTCAGGAAATGTTTCTCAAGTGGTTTGGGCTAAAGTTGTTGAGTTGGTTAAAGATGTATTACTTGTCGGGCCAATGTGCCCAATTTGCCCATAACATTAACCATTTTAATGTCATCAATTTATCTTTCATCTTCTTCAGTTTTTCTCTCCTTATTCTTTCAGTCCTTTAACTATTCTCCTCCTCTTTATAGACTTTTGAGAGGAGCATGGGAGGAGGAGCTTGTAAGTTGTATCTGGTTTCTCTTTTTTTTTTTTTCATGTTTATAAATCCTTTGATTTAACCATGGTATGCTGGTACAATTCTTTGATATGTGTTGTAATTAAAATGAATTACTTGTATAATTATGAGACAGTCGGTGCTACCGTTCAAGTAACTTAACGTAATCATCATACTCCAGTATTGGTTGATGAAAATATGAAAAGTGTCAGTCATATGAGCGGAGCAATTTGGAGGAATCATTATAGACAAAGAATAATTTAATTTTTTTTGCAAGGTGAGAATTTTTTTATGATCTAGTTTCTAAAGTAACCTATAAGAATTGGATTCAAATTAATATGGCATATGCATTTCAACTATTTATTATATATTATAAATTGTAGCCACCAATATGGCATAAATACTATATGCTCATGTGTTATTATACTTCTTTCATTGAATATTTAACATAATTTACTTAAAAATTATTTTTGTGAAAAATGTTTCTTCAATATTATATCTATTTAACTACTACTAGCTGATGTGATTTTTTAAATATTTAAACTTATTTATAGAATTTTATTTTTACAATAATATTTAATTTATAAATATAGAGTATATACTAGTTTACATTTTAGTTTTGATATATGTTGTAAACATTTTAATATTTAATGATATCATGGTGATGGTTTTAGTAATGGTTAATGCTAATTGATAATTACTCTTGGCTAGTGTGCACCGTATGTATAGCTAACTTAAATAAAGAAAGCTTGGAGGTGTTAGGTGGGCGCTAGCTTATTTTTCTAATCAAAGAAGTTCACTAAACCACATCGATGACTGAGATAAAAGGAAAAGACGGTAGGGTTGAAGATGGATATTGTTAGTTTATGTTTAATTTTATTTTTCTTTGATCTCTTTATTTGTTTGGATGTATCATCTCAGCTGTGGAGTATCCTCCTTTGGGACACATTTATGTAACATTTTCTCTCTTCCTCTTATTCTCCTCATTCCTCTTTTACTTTATTTTTCCCCTCTTATTGCAGTCATTCAAACCTAAGATCCCATGCTTAAATCATTAATAATGGTATAGATTTGCAATTTTAATCTAAAATCAGTTTCCAGAAGTCATTATTGGTTTATTTCAAGCAACAATCTGCCAATTTCACATTGGTATCTGTCCATATACCATCCTAGGTCAAACTTTAAATGTTTTTTTTTATTATTTATGATAAACATCTGAGTTCTCAGAAATTGTTGGATTGAATTTGCTGATACAGGCCTGGATAAGTTGATACAGATCATAATCCATTGATCTTATACTAATCATGGGTAACAATTGTTCAATCTTCTTGTTACGAACTTATTCTTGCATCATTGAAAATTTCTTTGAAACCCTATTGATTTTCTATATATTATAGCTCAGTTTTATACCCTTTTTTTTGTTGCAAAATGCCTTTTTAACTGATGTTTTCTCCATCCTTTGTTTGCTCTGGTTCTCTTTGTTTTAGCCTATCTTTCTTGGTTCTGTGGCCTGATTGAACCTTGACTTGGGCCTCAGTGTAGCTTAGCCGGTTTGGGTGAGATCACCCAACCATTGGGTTGTTTTGCTTGGCCATACTGCCTTAATACATGGATCAATGTTAAGGTAAGGTGATGTTCCACTTCCTTGATAGCAATAGGCTCCTCCTCCATTTCCTTAGAAGTTATACAAAGAATTGTTGAGGTTTTCATTTTTTACTTTTTTTTGTGTCGTGCGCGCGGGAGGGGGGGGGGGTGATTAAAAGGCATGATGGGTTTAAGGATAATAAAGGGACAAGAAACTAAAACAAGACAATTTCATTCACGCAAATCAACGCAAAATGGCAAACAAGGTACAAAATATGTGGCACTAGCGGAATCAATTATTATATGGTATTGAGGTCGTGGTAGGTATTCTTTTGTGGATTTGTCAATAAAAGGTTTTTTGCTCTTGGGTGTGACTAAGTTTCCAATCCAACTGCCCCAAGGATTTGTATGCATCGGGTAATTCGTCTATGAAAACTGTACTACTTCCAAATTTTGGGTTTAGCGTCAAAATCAAGCTTAAGGAATTTGTTAAATGACAAATTTTCACCATAAGTTTGGTAAAGTAGGTTTTCTATTGAATGACATTTAGCAAATTTTTCTAGCACGCAAATTATTTCTAGATATTACACTGCCAATGATTTAACAAAGCTTTCCATAATGAATTGCGTACTATTAACTTTGTAATGTCAAAATCAATTGATAGGAGGCGTGGAACACGTATGGTAGGATATTTGATTATTGTTGTGGGACCTTCGAACTGTGATGGTTCAAGAACTAGTGCAGTCTTGATTTCAAACGCCACATTTTTTGTGCTGATTCGCTACATGACTTCGTCAATTGGTGTTATAATGAGAGACATTGACTTTGCTCCATATGATTAACTTATTTGCCATGAAATTCTTCAATTGTTTTTTAACTTGTAGAAATTATCTTATTGCATACCTTATGAAAGCAACATATATTGAAAAAAATTTACCTCCAAGCGCATCCTTTTTGGACCCTTACACTGATGGTCATTAACCATTTTTTTTGCAGCTTTAACATGTATACTTTCAGCACCAGATTGTTGTTAATCTCTTAAAACTTTGAAGTATATATTTGAGTTACACATGACAAGATGCCTCTTGGTCTCAAAAGTCAAGTTAATGTTAAAAAGCATAACTTTGGAGAAGCAAATATGTCGATCTCACTGCTCTCCAACAATGAAGGAAAATCTGGGAACAAGGAGTCTGATAGAAGGCTGAACCATTGTTCTTACTCTAAGCGACCAAGAATAGATCAATCAGAAAGTCATGCAACTAATGTTCGAGTTGATGATGTTATCTTCCAAAAAAATACTGACTCGATGAGAAGCGCATCTACTGGTAATATAAACGATTGCCTATAACCATCATGTGTTGCATTATAAAATGGATGAAACAATGAGTTCCTTTATTTCTGGTATTGCAAATCATATTATGGCTTGCCTTTTTGAGATGGTCATTAACGTTTGAATATTCTACTTCCTAAAGTATCATGGGTTGGTTTAGTTTTTTTTTACAAGTACTCAATATCTTTGGTTCAAGCCTCTAAGAATGACCATCCAATACACTATTGGATTATTTTGCATGATTCAAAAGTGTTTTTCATGAATGCACCCACATGTTGTTATAGTTATTATTTCTTCTTTTCAATTATATTTTGAGTAACTTGGAATGTTTATGGACATAATAATGTTATTCAAGTTCAGCTATAATCATTGACAAATAAAAAGTATCTATGACCACTAAGTTCCATGGTTCACTATCACTAGTGCAAACATTTTAAATCCTTCCACATGTATCACTTTTTTTAGATATTTAAAATCTTAATACTGCTAAATGTTTTTTTTTTCCTTTTCTTATTTCCTTCTTTTCTGTTTGTCTATAGGTATTCTGATTAGTAATTTTGTTTCTGAAGGTTATTCTGAATGAGAGAATCCATGAAGAATGTTTTGGCCATTGCCTTTGTAAATTTTAACTGATCATAGTTAAGGGTGTTGAGATGACACTCTCTTGGGCTGTCTGGTTTGTGTGACAATTTGGTGAATAAACCTTAATCATGTGTTCAAGTTGTGTCTTCTAAAACTTTACTATATATTAATCGTGCGTGTGTACAAGTCGGAACTGAACCTAAGACCTACAACAACCAGCCAAGCAAGGGGAAACATGCTCGTGCATTGTCGTCTGACCTTCATTTAAGGAGTTCTGTTAATACAACCTTGTCCAAGGTGTACAGGTTTCGCACATATGAAATTTTACATTGTTTACCATGTGATCTACTATTTGACTTTGAGCTTATTAAGTGTTACGATGTTGGTAACTCCATCTTCTTACCTCTCATAGCATCTTTTCTAATTTCTGTTCTCAAAAAGTTGGATGAAGTATGCCAATAATGACGTTGGAAAATGGAAAGTCGTATTTGATCCACTTTTAAATACTAGTTCATACTGCACACCTGATATATACCAGTCTGATCTTATACGGAATGGACTTAGTATTGGACTGGTATATAAATATATTAGTACATATGTAATTACATTTCAATGTTTTAAATACTAGTCAGCGCTGTACTATGTGTAGGTATCTATTATATTGTACCAGTTTGAGCATACACGATGCACCAGTATGGCTCAGAATTTCATAACTTGATTGGATCTAGTGACCAGCTGGCAACTGTCAAAGAAAATAGCAAGTTTGAGGTTGCAGTTGAAGTGACTGTTAGTTGTCTGCAGGCATAGCACAGAGAAAAATTTTCAGTTGAAAGATGAGAAAACTATTGCTAGAGAAATGTTATCTCTGAGATTCAATTTTTTTAAAAATAAGATAAGAGAGGAGAGGCGTCCAACCTTCCAGAAGAATCGTCTATTGAGTTGCTAATCTTCACTCTTTTGATTTCATTTTGAAACTTCCATAATATGGTTAAAATGTAAAACTGAAAGGCTTTGACACAATAGCCGAGGGGCTTGTCAATGGTAGTTTCCTTCCCATTCATTTTTCGTGAGGGCACACCCTTACGCAAGAAGACTATCCTGCTATGTGTTAATAGTTGTATTTATCTTAGTGAACAATACATCATTCTTCCATGCGTACTTTTCTTGTATTGTGAAAAAGAGTTTTTCTTCACATTCAATTCATGTTTCATATCTCTAACATTAGGTTGAATGCTAATTTAGTTCTTTAGGCAAATTGTAATGCGTTGGCATAGTATAGATGTTTATGGATCAAGGTTTGAGGTATTGAGCCATATCAGTGTACCGGTCTTGGATGGGTTGATACATGTCGATATATCAACTATATTGACATAAGGTATGATAAAAGCAACTCCAGTCCTTCTCAAACCAAGGTTTTTTTTATTATTTCATCCTCTAATTTGAATCCATGGTTTCTTTAAACCTCCAAACATAGGAAGTTAAATTAGTTTTGAGGTGTTGATTGAAATTAAAATGAAACCAAACTTATATGTAAGGAGTATCACAAGTTAGAATTATAGATGAAATTTTTTGAATTGTTTTGAACTGACCTTGATACCCAATTGACTCCCACGTGCGTTATCTAGGGAAAAATTAGTTATTGTTGTGATATTTTCAAATAATATTGAAATGAAATTACCTATAGACTGAATTGTAATATTTTTAGGAGAAGTACTTTTTGGGCTATTTTGAAATGCTTGGCCATCGGATTCCATCCAATATGTTCTTGCAACTTGAAAAAAATTGAAATTGATTATTTTTGTGATCAAGGATTAAAAAATTAGTTTGTATCGGGTAGTAAGTCCGGTTTGTACCGGTCGAGATGGAGTAGAATTGCTTGTGAGTAACTCAGCAAAGGAGAAAGCTGCTCATTAGTGAGTAGCTCGCGGCGAAGGAGGACGATTTTTGTGAGCTTCCGCCGAGGAGGAGGCGAGGAGCTGCAAAGTGGAAGCTTCTCCTAAGGAAGGGGAAGCTACTCGCTCACGGCAAGTGAACTTTTGCTTCTCTTGCTTTCGTTGAGGAGGAGGAAGCTCTCGCTTGCGGCTTGTGAGCTTCTCCTTTCAGCTTCCTTTTTCTCTCATTGTGCTCTTTTTTTTCACACTATGGTTCCATTCAATATGTAGTGGCCCATGCTCGGATCGGTACGTGATATCTACAAATTATAAGCAAATGTATTGAAAGAACATATAAATTGAACTGTAATATATTATCTTGTTAGTACGAGCTTCTTTACTAAACTCACCTAGTAGGAGCTTCATTCTATTCTAACTATATGAATATATAATTGGTTGTACGCGACTTAGATATATTCCATAGTTTTGTAGGGCTCGTATTTGGAAGTCTAACAAGATATGTGATACTAAATGTTGAAGTCCGTATATTTACTAAATTGGAATGGTTGACTCTCTCATATGAGATGGATATCATGGCAATTGGCACTAGACAAGCATGAGTATTGGGACTATATATGGATGCATATAAGATGCCTTTAAATTATATCCTTTATAGCTAGGCTTAGACCATGATGATCCATCTCTTTATAGTTCTTTGCTTTGCTACTTGTGGTCTTCATCGTAAGTGGCATGTGTATACTAGACTTCTAGTCTATGGTTGTTGTTTCCTATGAATATATGTCTCATCCTTCAACACTCCATCTTCTTCACCTCATCTATGCTTACACTACTGTTCATATCTCTTAAATCATGTTGTACCTCGCAACTTAAATATTTATTAGAGGAAGAAAATGTATTTTATGATTCATGGTGTTCTTACTCTCCAATTTTGCATACAAGGGTTCAGTTGGAGTGTTCCCTTTTCTGTCCATTCATATTAGAGGCATATTTCTTTGTTGCGAAGTCTTCTTATTTCTTAGATGAGCGGTTGAGAACATGGTGATTGGAAAGATTAATATTGTGGTTGAATTCTACTCGGATGAAGCAACATCTCCTGCTTCTTTCTATTGTCTGTGATCCCCCCTTTGTGCTTGAGGTGGTTGGCCAATTTCACCACCAACCCCTTAATTAATTCAACGATATATTGGAAGGATCAAGGTGAATCATCTGCTTTGTCCATGGATCTTGATTCTTGGATGCTAACTACTAATCTATTATTAGATCAATATCATCTATCATCTTGAACAAATAGAGAATCAGAAGGATATGATACAAGTTCTCTCTCATTTTCCTCTTGTGGTATTCACATTTTGAGTCGTACATTATAGTCAATATATACTATCCTTTTGAGCTGGCAGGAGGATAGTCTATTGCGGACCTTGGCACGAATCAATATAAATGGTGACGAACTATATTCATATCCTCCTGATGATACACATTATGAGAGGATGCTAATGGTTGTTTTTTTATATATCTGAGGCTTTTACCTAAATTACAACTACCACTTAGTTGAAAATTAAAAATATCATAGTTATATAATTGATAGTTGTAAATGCAAGATAAAGAATATAATTAAATAAAATTAGATATTTAGATCTTTCTTGCATATTAAACCTAAAGTAATCGGATCTCGAGATGTCATTTTGCCTTCTAAATGCATTTGATCTTATCCAGTTATCGAGTTTGATAACTTACCATGGTGGCCGCTTCTATAGTTGATACCAATTACACACTCCAAAACACAACGGACAAGTCTTGACATTGCCTAAGTCTTACTAAGTTGGATTTAGGTAATAAATTGCAAGACAAAAACTAAAAATTTATTCATATCTATAAAAGTAATAAAAATATAAAATAACTAAAATGATTACATAAGAAATTAAAATTCTCACTAGTCAAGTAACTTTCTTGCTCCATTTGGTTGTCTCATAGGATAATGTTGATCTATATTGCTTTTGTGCCTCAGAGATCATATAGTATAATTCTTTTATGTTATACTTCTTACCCTCCCTTGGAGATGAATGTAAATAGCTATGCCATTCTTCACTTGTGAACATCATCTTGAGCATGGCCTTCTTTGCAAGTAAAGACTTTAAAATAATAAAATGTAAAGCAAACCTCGTAGGGTCTAGTAGTAGGATCTCTCTTCATGAAATGTTGTATTTGAGCATGCCTCAGCTTGCGTATTGTGATATTAAACTAATGCATCTATTGGCATGTGGAATATTACTATTTTACACAATATACAAAAATATTAATTATACTTAGTTTGATAGGCCTTGTCCAAGTATCACACATGAGAGTGATACACATGAGAGTGATGTTAGAAGTCCTCCAATTCTCTTTATGCTTTTGACAAATGCAACATTCCTTTACTTGAACAATCACATATGATGTAGATGGAATTTTGTTGCTCGAATCTTGCTGCATGGGAGGAATATGGTTAAAGTAAAACCATTTAAAATAGTTAATCAATATTAAGCAATTTTGTCTTTATGTAAGCATCATGGTCTCGAGTGCCTTGGGTTCAAAATCAATAATGCTCGACCATTTTGTTTTTTACCTGAATCTGAAAAGGCCATCGTCCATCGATGCTGTGATGTCCATCTGTATACATAGCCTCCAACTTCTAGGTTTCATTGATGATTGACCATAGGTGGCAGGCTCTATCGTACTTCGACCAAAATTTTCATGCTTCTTGGCAACATGCATGTTGATGCAAAATAAGATTTGTGCAAATTTCATCAAATTTCATGTGACTCCTTGGCATTTGGAGAGGTTAGGATAGTTACGATGAGATGTTATTTAACCCGAGTGGTGCCTACACATTTGTAATAAATGTATCCCAAATGGTGGGAATTCTCTATCATGCATGATAAATATGGTTGTACCAAGATTTAAGAAACTGGTCCGAATTAGTGTATTGCCACAAACCGGTTGTACCACTTTGTACCGATCAGTTTTTAATATTATGGTATGTGTTTGTGTCAATATCTATGATACAAGAATAATGCTTTCCATGTATTGCTATGCTGTTGAACCTATATATACCACCGATATGGATTGATTTTATAATCCTTATTATGAATAACTATCATTTTGGTGCTACCAAAGGTTATCTGTTGTTTATGAAAGCATTACTATTAACTATCAATCCACAAATTGCTTTAAATCTAACTATGACTATAATAGTAAAATCTATGTTTTGTAAGAAGTCCACAAGTATCATTTACCTTTACTATTCTTAAATTTCTTTGCTTAATAAATTTGCACAATGAGTTAACTTCTAAAATTAGTCGACTCAGTGAGCATCATGAACTTATTTATCTGTTTTTTTTCCTAACCTTAACCTGATTATTTAGACAAAGCACGGATGATCAGGCCAAAGCGTATTCTGGATGCCAAACGAAATGATAGAAAGAACTTCAGATCAGGAATAAAAGCTAGATTTGATACATTTACATCAAAGGTTGGTTTTGCTGGCACTGATTCTACTTGCGGTGGAAGCAATCTCCTAGGTATGCAAACAAGTAATTTTTATATTCTCGTTCGTACTTATTGTACTTGTATTGATATATTGTAGAGTTTCTTGGTTTCCAAATTTTCTTTCACAGCGATATTTCCTCTTGTTATCTTTAATAAGTTCTTGCAAGATTTAATACGCTGCTGGATCAAATTTTTAAGAAAAACTTCTCACCTTTCTATTGATGTATAGTTATATGAAAGTCGGAATGTGATATGAACTGTATATTACATAAGATAAAAGGGAACAATGCCTGATGTCATCTGTGCCAGCTTCTTTACAGGCTTTTGTCTACCTTTTGCATTACTGGCTACCTAGTGAGATTTTAAGTCTTAAGGTACAAGAATCAAGAAAAGGAACTCTAAGGCCTTGTTTACTTGGGGGGAAAGTTAGAAGGAATGAAAAGAAAGTAGGAAGGAAAGGAGTATAGACTTGTTTACTTGGGCGGATGGATAGTTTAGAAGGGAAAATAAGAGGGAAAGTTAGTCATTAATCCTTCCATTTGCTTTCTGCCCAAATCGGACGGAAAGCTGAAACAATAACTTAACTTTACTAATTTCACACCTAACTTTTCACCACACCGTTACTTATTCTCACTCAATACGAGCTTTTTTCGACTACTCGTCATTGTCGTCGCTGCTTGAGCTCGCCGCCATTGCTCATTCATGCCGCTGTTGCTTGCCCTCGCCGTCGTCGCTCTTATTTAATATTTAATATTTAATAATTTTACAATATTATATATATAATATGAATTAAAAAAAATAAAAATTAGGGTGTATATATCAATCCTTCAAACTTTCTTTCCATCCAAATAAACACAAGGAAGGAAAATCTATAATACATTTCATCCATCTATTTTTCTTTTCTTTCCTTCTTTCCTTTCTTTTGTACTTTTCATCCGTCCAAGTAAACAAGGCCTAAGTATCATACATGCAGTATGGTGAAAGCAGAAAAATCTGCAATCTGTTCCTGTAACGTGAATTGCATTTACGATATCCGACCAAAGACTGCATGAATCATTTTCTGTATGCTTTGATGACGAAAATAACACCAGAACATGAGTGTTTTTCTGATGAACGCCTATAAGGAAGCAAAAAACATCTAAGCCTCAGGCTTTGTCTGCTTTCAAATTCATTACCAGAGGGATAAAATTATTACATTGTGTATTTAAAAAAATAAAATACATATACATAATTAGTGAAACTTATTATTTCACCTTCTCGTATCCATTCAGGAATACATGGCCTGAAATCAGATCTCTGTGATGTTACAAAGAATATGGATGAACCGGGTTTAACTGAACTTCTTGATGGTAGCTACCACTATTCTAATACTAATGTGGAGAAGGGGAAAAAACATTCAGTCGTGAGTGAAAATATGATTGTTTCAGTGAGAAACGCTTTCTCTATTCTTCCACATAATGGTGCGGCAGATTGTCACCATAGCAATGAAGACAAAAAGACAACTATCTGCCTCACGAACCCTAGTTCCTCATCAAGTATGCCAGATTGTCACCATAACATTAAGGAGGTTGCTGAATCGTCCTCTGCAACTAAGGTCAGTATGATTCTTTTACTTTTGTCTGTAGTTTCTGTACTTACAATTGAATTAATTTTCGTTGTTCTATTCAGTATCCTAATTTGGCTGATGTTGATCTATGTCAACCTAAGAAAGTACTCGAGTGTCTAGCTCTTCCTCCACATAATCTTGATGCGCTCTTATCGGATTTAAGCTTGACATCGTGCGTTTTAAAGACTACATTGTCAAAAGAAACTTGCAATAGTGCTAGCTTACCTCCTTTTTCATGGTCTATATCTCATAGCGGAGCTTACAAGCCTATTGCAGATAGTGGTAGACAAGTTTCAGCTAAGAATGCATGTCAGAGTAAATGGCTTAAAATCGACAGAAATTCTGTTCTCGCTGGAGGTATCCAACATTGCTTCTCAGATTTGGAGCTGTTAATATTTAGTAACAATGAAGATTCATTAAAAAGGAGTAATGTTATTCGAAATGATCATTTGGAGTCCTCTTTCAAATGTCATGAGCCATCAGGACAAGTGTTCCCCATGTCAACATCTGTTGAAACCAATATTCTAGATGATACAAAGCTGGAAACAAAATCCTGCTTATCTGTTTCACTTATTTCAAAAAGGTTAGATTTAATGGAGGAGCAAACAAACAGTTCACTCACCCGCCCTGAATGTGATAGTAAAGACGATTTCTTGCCTAGAACTTCAGTAACTGAGTGTAATTTAAAACTGCAAGGAAAGGATTCACACTTACTGGATCAAGGAAGATCTACACCTCAATTCAGCAATACTGAAGATCCTGGTAAAGATTTGCATGATATGCGCACGTTAAACAAACACGTATGCTCTTCTGTTTGCTGTTGTGCTCCTAGTAAAGATCTTGCGAGAGAGAATGGCAAAAGTTTAAAATTTTCAACTCTTGATGCATCTACGCCAGGTAACATGTTATCTGATTTTTAGCTCAAACTAGATTTGTGCTCAAACAAGACTAAGTTATGTTATCTTTGAGGAGTGCTATTACGCCTCTGACTTGTAAAGTTACCTATGTTCAATTTCCAGTTTTTTCACCTTGCAATATATGCATGATATGTTTAAATTTATACGACACATTGAAGTTAGATTGTCGTTTTTCTTCATTTAGGTGGATCATAGAGCATCACCCAAAAAATCTTTTTGCAATAAATTTTGGCCGAAGACTGGACAACAAGCACCAACCATAGACAAATACAACATCCATGAAGCTTTACAATCCAATTAGGCATCCATGTAGTCATTACAACTCAATTTATTGGTAGCTAGGATTAAATATTCATTGTGGCATGCGGACTGGTACAATATTGGTCCGTACTGGATGGAACCGGACAGAATTGATGCAGCATGCAAGCAGCAAAGGCAATAGAGGAAGAGGAAGAAGAGGAGAGGAGCGAAAGAGGAAGGAGGAAGAAGAAGAAAGAGGAGAAATAGGAAGGATGAACCAAGTACCAATCTGTGTGCAGCTTCTAGGCAGAGGCAGCGGAGGAAGCAGTGGAAGAGGAAAAATAGGAGGAAGAGGAGGTGAGGAGAGAAAGAGGGAGGAGGAAGAAGAAAAACAAGAGAAAAAGGAGAGGAGAGGAACTAACTCCTTCTTCCCCTTTCTTCTTGTCCTTCTTCTTCTTGATCTCTTCTTTTTCTTCTCCTTTTCCTCTTCGCTGTACAAACCGTCCGTAACACCCGGTATGGAATGGTTTTTCAATCCTAATCCTTTGTTGATAGAAGTATAAAAGGAGAGGAGAGGAACTGACCCGTGACTGGCAGAACCAGTCCAATCTCGTGCTTGAAGAACACATGGCAGACCTCCTCCTTCTTCTTCTTCCCCTTTCTCCTTGTCCTTCTCCTTCTTGTTCTCTTCTTTTTCTTCTCCTTTTCCTCTCTGCTGAAGCTCGGTGGACCGGTACAAACCGAGCTGTTTTTCAATCCTAATCCTTTGTTGATAGAAGTATAAAACTAAATTAATATTATATCAAATCTATGTTACTATGGCTACATAACATGAGATATGCATACTCTTGAAAAGAAAATATATATCATTCAAAAGTTAACCTGGTTTTATTTTGTTGAACCATATTAAAATAGTTTAAAATACAATATCTCAAATAGAAACATAAAGAAAATGTATGCAGGTAGAGTGAGTAGTATTGCTTGCTAAATGAATCATTATTTGTATGTCTTTACATCCCTTTTATTGAAAATACCTGTATATTTGAGGCAAAAAGTAACAACCAACCTAATACTGAATTGCATAGTCTTGCTGCAAAATTATATCTTCGAGTTATTATTTTCTTGTTTATGTTTGTAGTTTGTACTATACATTACTTATCTCCCATGTGTGTGCACATCGACATGTCTCACATGCAAGCTATAATCATCAAATTTTGAACAATGAGTTGTCTATAGTCTATAACCTTGTATAGTTGCATAGCTCAAACAGTTATTAGTAGCAAGGATTGAAGATTCAGTACGACCGTCTATACCAGTCGATGGTCGGACCGATATGTACCAGCCCATACTGGACAAGAACCGGTCCATACTAGTGGAACTGGCAGAGCAGCGGAAGAAGGAAAAAAAAAGAGAAGGAAGAAGAAGTGGAAGAGAGAAGAAGAAGAAAAGGAAGAAAAAAAAAAAGAAAAAAAAGAAAAAAAAGGAAGAAAAAGGAAAAAAAAAAGAAGAAAAAGGAAGAAGAAGAGATGTCGTCCTCTGTGTCGGTTGGTGTCTGCCATTCGCGCTCTCTCCTTCTTCCTCTTCTTCTCCTCCTTTTCTTTCTTCTCCTTCTCTTTCTCCTTCCTCTTCTGCTTCCTCTTCCACAACATCTTGGTGGCTCCGCCGCTTGGTTCGGTCCGAACCCCTCCGGACCGGTACAAACTGAAAACACTATCTTTGGTTCTTTAAACTTTGATTAGAAGTATAAGCAATATGATCAAATGTCATGGAAGGAATGTCAGTGAGGAGGACAAATTAATATTGTACCAGGAATGAATACAAAAACGATGGATAGGACATACACAAGTGAACCAAGGCTAGAAAGCGTGGAACTTTTTGTTTTAAATTTGGAACAATGCCAGGCTTGATTTAAACAATTGCTTTCATCTCTTAGATATGATTCTGGTGGGTTAGAGGGGCCTAGGATGACCTCAAGACTTTAAATAAAAGATTAAGTAGATTTTATGCATTCTATTCATGGAAGAACATGCTCTTTCAGAATCCTTATTTACTTTATATAATTCATCAATCTTACTAGTTGTCCTTATGAAGTAAAAATTAGATGATATATGCAATATGTACACTCGTGATATGGATGAGTACATGAGAATGTGAAATGCATTAAGCATTGGTTAGCCCCTGACAACAAGCTCTTATTGTAAAAGGGTTTACGAGGCTTAATTAGAGGTGTGCACGATGGTGAGCCTTTTTTTCTTTGTTTTTTGTTTTATTTTTTATTGTTTTGGTTACCAAGGGACACATATAGAAGGCATTCCTAGGCATTTGGATGCGGAATATTTACTTATGAAGGATGATAGTTAGACCACCGAGTGGACAAATAGAGGATTCTTAAAATTGACTACCAATAATCAGCTTGCTTTAAATACTGGTTTATTATTAGGGATATACAAATTTTTTTCGAAGGCTTAAATTTCTGTTCCAAATTTGAATAATAAGAGTGAAATATCTTCGGCTTATGGGAAAGATACCGACTAGGTGCTCCAGAGAATGAAGCTAGTTCTCTTTTTGGTCGTGGCTTATGATAGGTGATTACTGTGTGGACTATCGATACTACTAAAAGCCCTATGCTTGAACCAGCTGATGATAAACTTCAGGGCCTATGAACATTTGAATGACTGCACGTTACCAATTTATGCGCTGGTGAAAACATGTTTTATGTGCGCCTATATCTTTAATTGTTTGTATGTCCCATTTCTGTTTTTTTTTCTTGCAAAAGTGCGATCATTGTTTTATTTCTGCACTCTTGTGCATATATTCCTACCTATCTTGGTGAAACTTTCTTTTATGTTAAAATACCTAAGCATGTACTTCCTATGATTTTAAAAGGAGCAAAACAATGAACATAATGTTTCTCTGTAAAACAGTTTACAGCTCACGTGAAATCCATGCTGCCGAGATACTATTGGATATATCAAGAAGTTGCAAAATCCTCAAGCCACGGCGCCAGGACTTTGGAGGAATAAAAGTATCAGAAGTGCTTTCTCAGAAGTCGGTGAAATCTCAAAAGTCAATATCCATAATGGAAAGATCAGAAAGTTCGCTCTTCAGGACAAGGAACACTGATCCTTTCAGAACTATTCCGCTACCACAGTGGGAACATAAGTCAGGTGACAAGAGAAAAGACATTAGTTACATGAGAAATTCTGGTAGAGTACCCATGAAATATTCAGCTCGATTAGAATCTGGGGTGCCGCCTCTCAAGTTGGAAAAGGATCTGTTGGTTGGTGCAAGGTCATTGCACAATGTTACAGTCAGATCAATGGGTTTGATTGCATCAGCAGCTCGAGTTGAAAATGGACATGACACTCAACAGAAGCTTCGGAAAACATCAGTGACAACATCGATAGTTGGGTCTTGCATTAAAGATTGGGGTCGAGGGAGGAACAAGCAGGAGTAGTTGTTAACCCATAGTAGGAGCACCAGTTTGACCTTCCATTGCTCATAATGCTGAATAATATGGCTACAGCTGAGAAAAAGTACACTTACTCTGAACCGCACAGAGTGGAGAGGGGGCAAGCTGTGAAATTGTTGCTCAAGCGGTGATTCCATTGTCAAGTGGAGTCGGTTAATTGGAGGGTTTTGTACTTAGGATTCTTTTCAGCCTAGTTACATATGAGTTATATAATGTACATTGTGTTAGCCATGCTCTTTGCAGAAATGCAGAAAAATCCCTGTGCACACACCCTGCAATTGCAAATTGATTTTTTTACTGCTTTCAGAATCAGTTGGCGAGCATCAAGATGCCTTCACCAATTGCAGTCTGTCATAACTACAGAAGTTTGTACAGTTGACTTGGAAAAAAAAGGTGAGAATTGCCACATTATATATCTTCTAAATTATTGGGCTGGAAGACCGGATTTGAATTATTTATCTTCTAATTGTTGGGTGGAAGACCGGAGTAGAAGAAAAAAAAAAGAAAAAACATGACAGCAGTTGGTAGTATTGTCCTGGACAATAATACCTTGAACATATTTGTAACAAAACAAGAAAAGCGGTTAATGTAGTAGTTGTAGTGGTGTTCAAATATCTAGGATGAGGAACTGGAATTTGTTTTAGTTTGTCAAGTGGAAATTCAAATGCATGTCTTATAAGTTTTCCTGTGTTGCAATCCATCTTTATTGTGATTGAATGGTTGGACCATCACGAGATGAAAACATAAAGCGAAGTCTTTGTAGGCTGGAGTAATCGTTGCAGGAAGCACAGTGGTGAGATTGATATCATAACAGTAGCACAATGTTTACACAAACGAAAACTCTGAAGTTACGACATTTTACCCCCTTCAAATTGTCTCTTCAGTAGGTACTGTGGGACGAAAGCTGCGTCTTCTGCTCTGCATCTGCAAGAAATAACATTCATGTTGTGGAAGATACAAGTCTGCGTGTGAAATATGTGCGCACAAACCCGTTTGTGTTCATTCCTAGAGTGGTGAGTTTGTATTCTTATAGATACAGATCTCTTGGTGAGGCTATGAATAGTTAGTTATTTACCAGCAAATTTATTAAGCTGATGTCTTGGTAGCTTTTTAACATTTGCATGATTAAAATGATTGCTTTAGATGTTAATAATGAACTTTGATGCTAATGCTTAAATCAGGATCTCATTGAAATGACATACATATATACCTACGTATATGCCTTAATAAGTTATTTTACTAAGTATACTAACATTTTAAAAATTTTAAAGCAACCGCTGTCTTTGGCCTTGTCTATAGCTCTTTTACTGGCTTCAATGTCTACAGAGCTTCTTCATATGTTCTTATTCCCTTTTAGTTTTGACCTTGATTTAGGCGACTTACAGCCAGAACTTTTGCCGATTCTCTCATACCATTTCCATCAATACATACAACTTGTTGCCCAGTGGCTAATCCAGGATCATAATATACTTTACGTGATTATAAAATTATTTCTCTCAAATGTTATCTTAGATTACTAGGAAAAATAATATATTTTTTTAATCCATACAAAAGATCGAGACTGTTTACTAGTTCTGCATCATGTAAAATAAACGGTGATTTACAATATGACTTTGATGTTCATATAATTTAATGTTTAAATAATATGAGCACATATTGGATCTTTTAAAACTTAAAATTATCATATTTTAATATTTAACTAAACAACATGGTAACTTAAATATGATAAATATTTAATCCACGATAAATATACCCTAACTATTTAGGGTCGTTGTTGCATGAGACAGACATTACTTATTATATAGTTTTTACCTGCAGCTCATCCGTATATCCATCGCCTGTCTTTTTTCCATCTTTGTAACCTCTCCCCTCTTCCTTGTGCTGGATTCGTGGGAAATGAGCCCACTACAAAAAAAAAAAAAGAAATGTATATATATACACACAAAAATTATATGAACTACACAAAAAAAAAAAATAGTCACTTAGAACGGGAACCGATTTTTTCAGCAGGACATATCATAATTGTTCATCTCATGTGAATTTTAAAATATCCTAGAAGATGGACGGTCATGAGATGCCTGTGAAATTCCTTAGTAATAGAAAATTTTCTTTTCTTTTTTTTTATTGCCACCATAAAATTAACATAGAGTAGAAATGTATTTTGGCTTATTTTTTTCCCTTGTGGATTTCCTAACAATTTAAAGGAAGAACACTGAACATAATTCAGTTTGTCATCATGACATCTGAAACTACATACTCACATTTTTAGCAGCAGCGCTGAACGCCTCTTTGTGTGCGATGTTTGGTGACCTTGCCTTTATCCTCTGTATCTCTTCTCTAATCGATCCCACAGTTAAAAAAAAATATATTACCTCTCTTGCAATCAGTTTCTGAATATGAACTATACCGGATCTTTAATGTTTTAGAGTACCTAATATCTATGCATTCAATCATTGTTCCATTTAATTCAATACCTGATGAATTGGTTGTAAGCAGATGGAGCCCTCTGCCTCTTCTCCGGAGCTGTAAGAAAGATCCAAATTTCAATTCCAGCTTCTTTTTAGATTCTAAAGCGATTCACTACGCGCGACAAAGTGAAGACAAAAAAGTAGTAGTTTTTGAAGAGCTTGCTGTTGATATATTTGATGCTTACGTTTGTTTACAGTTATAGTAGTCCTTGTCGGGCTCTTTGTCTGGTTCTCTTCTCCTCCTCCTTCTTCAAGTACACAACCGGCATTATGTTTTGGTGCTTTGGGAAGCAAATCTTTCTGCTGCTTTTCCTGGAGAAACATGCAGCATTCAATTCTACAGCACAAGCTCACAGAGAAAACCATGGCATGTACCTGCTCATGATCTCCAAGTGAGGAGAGGAGATCGACAGGAACAATGGAAGTCCTGACCAAGCTAACCGAGAGCAGGCCAGTGCAATGGCCGCACCGAACTGTCACCACCTTCAGCAAGCTGCTGCATGGAACACTCACCTGCGCAGACACAGAATTAATGCAGAATTATATATACAAACTGCAATTGGCTGCGCTGATACCAGTAAGATTGTGGTGCAGAAACTGCACTGGACATAGCCGAGCTGCTCGGAGAGATCAAGAAATGAGTTGCTTGAAGACATCATGGAAGTTGACCACTGAGGAAACTAGTAGCCGCTGCATGTGTTTCTTGTGTGTTCATGTGTCGCAGAAGAAACTTATAGTACTGCATTGTTTGATTTAGTCGATTGGAGCATCTGCATCATTATGATTAGGATCTTAATTGGGCAAACTATGATTTACTTGTTTTGTTTGTGCACTTGTCTCATGCTTGTTTAGTTTGTCAGTCTGAACCTAGCAAAGAAATTTGTCATTTTTCCTTTATATGTAAGCATATCTTATCCGGGAGGATCAATTAAGCAGCATATATGCTCAGTAATTCTCCAACATTTACTCTGAATTATGTTTGTCCTTGCTTAAGGGTGTGCCGAATTGAAGACAGAAGAAGGGCATCTCCGAAACTGGCACCCAGTTTCTTGACTGAGAGCAGACTGCCGCTTTTCCCTTTCCCTCATGCGTTCTTTTCTCCTCCATTACTCCCCTCCTCTCTCCATCCCTTTCCGCATTCCCTGTCAGCCTCAGAGCGAGGGGAAGCAAGAACACACAAGCACACATCGATCAGGCGAAGGAAAAGAAGTAGGAGGAGGAGGAGGAATCTGTGCACCACTAGTTTGTCTCTCTCGGCTCGAGATCGAGGTGGAGCTTTCAGGTTCTTAATTAGCTTGCCGTAATTGACAAGCGTGGATGCCTCGTTGTGGCACCTTCTTCACCTGAAGTCCCAGTTTGAATTGAATGCAGCGCAACCACCCGCGATTCAATGAAATATTAAAGGTTGAAGCCTCTTCCTCCTTGTTAGTCTGAGCTCAGGTGCACACAAATGGCAGGTGCAGCATCTGCTGCTACTTCTTCCCCCCCTCGGCAAATCGAGACAAGTTCCAGTGACTTCCTTAACTGCAAGTGTTGCCATCACCATGTGCATGCCTGCAGTGCTCATGTAGCAGCTGCAGAGAGCTGATAAATACACGCACTCGTCACACAAATTGGGAGAACCAAGTATTGGCAGATGTGTGTTGCCGTCCGGAGTTCAATTAGAATTGCAGGAACCATACACAATCAATGAACAGTACATATTGATTCGATCGATACCAATGTATATAAATACAATTTGGATAATAATAATCGATATCGTATGTCGGTACATATTGATAGATGTATAGTATCAAACAGAACTTAGATTCTTGGTAGAGGGAAGGATGATTTGGAAGCAAAATGAGGCAAACTATCAAAGTTTATATTGAATACGTGACAACCGTTTTCTTTCTACAAGAAATAGTACAAATATTGGTCATAGTTGGGGTGAATGAGGAAATGAGCTCAAGCACATTCTGCTGGGGGGATCTTCCTCGTCTATACTCAGAACAAGATTTTTCAGAAGACCAGAGGCTTTTGCTGCTTTGATTACCATCTGAAGGGATTCTGCAATTGAGGTACAAAAGATAGGTGAGCAACAAAGAAAAGGGTAATAGAATTGCAAGAACAATAATACTATATGAATTTTCTTAAAATAGCATTGTTTGATCTGGACCTGTTTGATCCTATTAGGGTTTAACTAGTGAGTTGAGTTGAGAATGACGATTATGCTAATCCAGAGGATGTTCATGTTGAGAAAATACATCAAGAGCTCCCATAGGAAAAGAAATCAAAGATTTTCTATTTTGCAAGCTCTAACACTCCATTTCTTCTACTTGTGTTACTATAGGAAGGAAAAAAAAAGCCCTAATTGTGTTTTATTGAGCTTTAGGTTGCTCAAGAGGAACTTTGGATTTCTCTGTTCATCATGCGTACACCAAATCTTCAGTTTTGTGTTCAATTTGATTTTTCCAATATGCTTAAATGGCCCTTTGAAGTGATTAAGAATAGAATTTAAGACTACTTACCAACTTGCACTTCTTCTTCTTCTTTGCAATATAAGCAAGAAACAGCTCTTGCCGTGCCAGAGCATCTTCAAGAGCCTGCAAAACATCACAAAACTATAAGCCTCAAAAATCAAAACTATTGCAATCTACTTCCTACGTTCTAGGGGACATTCCATGTTTAGGTTGGAGAACCTCAATTGTGTTTTCATGAATTCAAGGAGCGCAACCAATCTTCTTGCTAAAAGAAATTTCAGCACTTTTACCTTCTTAGTCAGTGCAAGCTCTGACTCCAAAGCATCAACGCGCTTCACAGCAGCATTCAGTGTCTCCTTTCTCTCAGATTTCAGCTCTGGCTTCTTGTTGATGACGTTCATTTTCTCTTCAAGCTCACCAAGGCGCTGCAACATGCAGTTCAGGGCAGCAGCTGGGACAGTTGCTGCATTACTTTGATGCATTTGAACCAGTGGGACTTGGCCAGCATCAACAAGCTTCCTTGGCATGCCACGGCTGCAACGAAGTAAGGCGATGATGCTCAAGACAAAGGCCACAATGGCTGAAAGGATCTGGTTGCTGAATCCATCTGGGCCATTGGAAATTTCAGATAGATTGTAGGAGCCTGTAATGATTGAAAGATAAACTATAAGTACCTCAGTGAATGCCATACAAGTTCTAGAAATGATATGGACTTTCAATGTGCATTATTAGCTAAGAAATGATATGGACCTTTTTTGTTCACTGCATCTTTGTTCCTGCTTGCATCGACGATCTTGTCAACGATCGGGAATAAATCATCATATGAACAAGCAGGGAATTTCTCTTTTGCAGCCTGGACAAGCAGTTTCTTCTGGAAAGAGAAGTGAGTGGCTTGCTCAAACCAGTGAAGAAAAAAAGGAAGAAAAAAAAAAATGTAATCTCATGATTCATTTCTAGCTTCTGATATGTTCTGTTTGGAATATTTGATATCTAAATCAATAGAAAGCTAACCTTTCAGCAGAGACATCCCATAGAAACAAGAGTTAAAACTCGAGAATGTAATAACTGAAAATTTCATGAATGCAGAAATCTGAAGTTGTAAATGCTGTGATACATTGAAGTTGTTACTTAATGAAGATGTATAAATTCAGAAAGAAGAATACTACTTTATATTAAAGTTGAGTTGTTTGATGAATATTAATGTTGTAATGAAAACATACTAGATTGACACTGAAAACAAATGAAAGAAGTCAAGCTAGGGGACAAAAAAAAGGATAAAACTAACTAGAGTTTGATCTTTTAGCTCAAAGCAATGAACATTGTGTTGTGAATCATTAACTAGAACTACCTCACAGACGAGGCTTCTTGATTCTTCGTGAAATGGCGACATTGATGGGTGCTCAATATGACTCCTACGAATCTTTGGAGAACACACATTGCCTCCTTCAAATGCAGATTTGCTACGGAAGGACTCTTGCCTCTTCAAGTTGGGAAATTTTTCATTAATAGTTGGCATAGTGGAGTTCAAATAAACACAAAAAATC
This sequence comes from Costus lasius, assembly GCA_027563935.2. Classification (NCBI taxonomy): domain Eukaryota; kingdom Viridiplantae; phylum Streptophyta; class Magnoliopsida; order Zingiberales; family Costaceae; genus Costus; species Costus lasius. The sequence continues at coordinate 98,926,229 of CM050454.1, forward strand.
ATCAAAATGGTAACAAATCACAGGAGGAAAAAAATGATTAGTCAACACCTTTTGGTATGGTATCTCATCTTCACAAATAGTTTTTTCCTGAGCAGCAGCTGCTTTTTTTTGCCTTCCAGAGAGTCCAGCACCATATTGAATCATCTATTACATCGATTTACCAAACAAGCACATTGAGCTTTGCAGAGCAAGCAACAAAATTTGATCACAAATTAGGTGCATGAAATGAAGAGAGTAAAACACCTGCAAGATTTCAGTGTCCTTCCATGGTCCTTTATCAGACCGAAGGCAGCCTCCTTCGCAGTTGCAAGTCCCACCAAGGAATTCAGGCAATTCACTGGTAAAATTGAAACATCAATACCACTCTCAACATTTAATTCTTGCTTCCTTTGTTCAATTTTAAGTTTTTTTCGCAGTTAAAGTTGGTTTTCATCTAGCTGATTAGTAGAATGTCCACACTAAGATAAATGGCCTCTTGCTATTACAACTTACCTGGCATCAATCACTTCAAGCAACTTGCTCTGGTACTTGTTTCCAAGAACCTAAGGGAATGCCTTATTAGAATATTAACTTATCATATTGTATGTAACCATCCATGTTAGACACTGACTGCTTACATGGATCTTGGCAGTGGTCTTTGGATCAAGGAAACTCTTCACAGTGTTCCAAAGAAGTCTGAATCCTTGGCCTGCGTTGATGATGAACATGCGGCACAAGGTCTGAAGGAAAAGATTAAATCTCATATCATAAAAGTTTCATTATTATGGAATTCTAGTGATGGAATTTGTCTAGCTTGATCAAATGAAAAAGGTACCTCAGGATAATTGTTGCCATCAATATTTTGAATACGGCCAATTAGTTCTCTTGCAACTTTGTTGAATTGCTTGCACCCCTAACATTTGTCAAATAAACTAGAGATAAAGCAAAAAAAGAAGGAAGAGCAAATAGAATTTAAAATTCTTCATGATATACTAGTAATGTGCATTATACTCCTGGTTGAACACAAATGCAGATGCTTATTGGCTGAATAGGAGTTGATAAATTTGAAATGCATACCACTCCATGAACATCAATGATTGTGGTGCTCTGGTCGATATGTCGTCTTGCTGCAAGTGAGCAAGCGGGGAATTTGATAGTGAAGGCCCTCTCAAACTCCCTCACATGGTATTTCAGATACCGATCCATGGTTGTGACTTGCATCATCTTGTTTGCATCAACTTGGCCAAGCCTCTCAATATAGACAGGCCTACCATCCTTATCTACACCATGGTGACCTTGTGGGTAGTACTCCAAGACTTGATCGAGTTCCTTGAAATCAAAATCCTATTGAAGGGACAAGAACTATAAGCATATGAAAAATGACTTTCATGAATCTTGATTGTTTCATCTATTAGAAGAAATTTGTAGAGTCAAAATTTCCTTGATGAACACTCTTTGAGCTAAAACAATTAGATTTCTGCTATACTTCTCTTTCACATCATTTTGGTTTCTGAACATGGAATTATCGGAGAACAAAACAAACTCAAGCTAAGAAGTTGATCAATTAACCAATATTATTGATAGTTGGCGTATAACAAATTTATTGCTCATTTAACATGAGCGTTCTCCATAAATATTGGGTCCAAGCATAGAAGTCTAAAATCAAAAGAGAAGGAATAGTTTACCTCCATTATTGTGTCTGCACCAAATTCCTTCCTCCATTGTACCATATCAGTCCACATTTGCTTTGTTTTCTCTAAGTCAAACTTCCTAGCCTTAAGAAATCTGCATCATTTAGATATTATACTGACAATTTAGTCCTCTAACGCACCTCATACATGAAATGAAAAAAAAAAGTTTAATTAATTGGAGTCTGAATTCTGAAATGCAATGACTAAGTTTTCATTTAAGCCCAATGAAACAATTAAAAGTCTTTGCATTGAATAACTAGGATGTAATTGAGATTTGTAAGAGTAAGAAAAGACCTGAGCATCATGTGGTAGTCATCATGCCTAGAAGGCAGCAGTTCTTCCAGAAGAAGAGACTGACGAAGGGCATCGACGGCCTTCATTTCCTCATCATCGCGAATGTCCTCAATGGAGACAGACATCACCTTGCTGCTTTTTCTCCCCCTTTTGGTCAAAGAGTTTCTAAACTTTGCTGATGCTGTCATTGCCTTCTGCTTTAGAGATGCAATTTTGTTTTTCCTCTCGTCTTCACACATCTCAGTATCTTGACCTGAAAAAGAACCACCCTTTGGTAAAAGTACATTGAGGAAGAGTTCCCTCAAACTATCACAAAAAAAGTGTAAATTAAGTCTCACGGCTGCAGATCTTTCTGAATTTTCTAAATTGACAAATCATAATATGGTTTATTGCTGATGAGATGTCCATAAATCATGTAGTGATGAGAGAAACATGATGTTTTGAGATTTGGAAAATGGGAAAGATCTATTCAAGTGTAATATTCTTGTTGTCAGTTGGGAAGCAATCCATATTCCATAGACCTTGGAATCAAAATGGATGTCCTCTTGTCCCTCATTATGCTATAGAATCTAAAGTGTTAAAATTTTTAACACATTATGCTATAGAACCAGTTCGGCGGTTAACCGGTGGTTCAGCCCGGTCTCAAATCGAATCTCAACTATCTTTTTGAAAAACTGGCCATCGATTGAACCAATCCGTTCGGTTAACCACTAGTTCAATTTGGTTCAGTCGGTTAACCGCTTTCAGTGGTTTTCTGGTTTTTTGAACACCCCTACTTGTTGAATCTCGAAGAGAAAGGGAGATTAGCTCCATGCACAGTTTTGATGCCCAGTAAAAGAGAACTTGAAAAAGAAACACATACCACATTTGTAGAATTGGTCAGGAGGTCCTGACATAACTTGACTCATGGTTGTGCTTACAACCTGGACCTGCAGAGAGTTAAGAACTGATATGAAGAAAAAAGTTGGAAATTTTTCTATGAATAACGAAGCAATACCGAATCAGATTTCCAAATTGTTAGATATAAGAAAACTACTAGCTTGGGTATCTAATCGCTTCCCCATCCTGAACCAAGATAAATGCGTCGATTCCCATTAATCAAAACTACAGCAAAAACTGAACGCATGATAACGAAAGAGAAGTATCCAATCCAATACAGTACTCGATCATTCAAGACCAATTGTGACTGTTACAAGTTCTTCAATTCTCACACAAGCTCATTTGCCTGAACAACTCAAGAAAGTAAATGGGGCGAAAAGGAAAGAGATGAAGAAGAGGAGAAGGGTTCACCCAAAGGCTTTGAGGATGGAGAAGAGCATGCAATTGAGCAGAATAATGCAGGAGGACAATGAGAAGATTTACCTCGGGACCAAAATGGCTGTAGGGAGGGGAGGGAAGGGGTGGGGCAGTTTAAAGGCCCTTGGATAGGGCGTTTCATGGCTGACGTGAGGTAGAGGACAGTTATGAGCTGAGCTTGTGTGATCTATCCCTCTGAGGTTGGCCGGAAAGGAAGCGACGCTATTGTTTTGGAGCAAGTAATTTGAGGGTGGATAGCTTTAAATAGATTCTGTGGTGCTGTTGGATATTGGAGGGTTACTGGATATTGGCCTCGTGCGTGTAGATATTAATACAATATATATATATATATTGTTTAAATTTGTAAAATTAAAATATATTATTTAAATATTAAATATTAAATATCAAAGTATAACTTATAAAACATGATTACATAAACCTTAATCATTTATAAAAAAGATTATGAGTGTGTTTCGAATAGCTTTTTAGCTGTTTTTGTTGTTCACAAAAATAGATTTTCAAAAATTAGAGTATTTGATTATCAGAATCCAAAAGCAATTGCTTTCTTGAGAAGCTATTGCCCTCTATGGCTAGCCAAAGCTACTGATTGGTCAAAAAGTTGATTTTACCAAACACTTTAAGAGTCTGTTTGGCTCCGATGTTAATAGCTTTATAATTATGCTAAACTGTGTTGCTATACTATGTTGCACTGTTAAAATTTATAAGATGTTTGATTAATAACTTTTTTACTATTATCAAAATTTAAAATAATAAATAAATATATTATTTTAAATTAATAATAATATATTTTATTTTTCTTTAGTGTTAAAATTTTAAATTATTTAAAATCATAATACTTCAAATTTTAAATAAAATTATATAAATTATTTTTTAAAAGAAGCAGAAGTTATAAAAGTATTAAATTATAGCTTTTTTAACTTCTACTTATTTATTACTTCTGTTTTTCATTAGTAAACCGTTTTTAACTACTTTATAAAGCTTATTAAAATCAACTTGGAAGCGGAGCCGAATAGGCTCTTAAATTTTTCAACCAGCAAAAATTAAAAATTTTAATTATGCGGATCCTATATGCTTGTTGTGACAATTTAAAAATAAATATATAATCTTTTTTACAAAGGTTAAAGTTCATGTAAGTTATAAATTTGATATTTAATATTTAAGTAATATGTTTTACTTTTACAAATTTAAATAATATATAATATCTACACGCACGAAGCCACGAACACGACGGGTATAAAAAATAACGGAAGAGCTTGTTGGATCGATTTACCCCTGCTTAAATCGTTAAAGACGTGCACACTAAACCTCACACCTGCTTGGCTGCTCCATTCGACTAGGTTCTGTACTAAACCCTTCCCCCTCTCTTGAGGCAATGGCGGCGGCTCAACTTTTCTGCCGCCCTTCCACTTGCCCCCAAATTCTTGCGAAGCCTAATCCCTCGGTCCTCTCACGTAATCCATCTCTGCGATTCCCAGGCCTCGCGCGGAGTACAGCTCTTGCGCTGAAGGCGACCGCGTTGCGAGTTCCCCGCGCTACCGTCTCCTCTGCCGATACCCCGGCGGCGACCGATTTCCGCCATTGTTTCACCAAGGGCGAGGATGGGTTTCTGTACTGCGAGGGCGTGCGCGTCCAGGATGTCATGGACGTGGTGGAGCGGAGTCCCTTCTACCTTTACAGCAAGGATCAGATTACGAGGAACTTTGAGGCGTACGACGAAGCCCTCCAGGGCCTGACGTCTGTCGTCGGGTATGCCATCAAGGCCAATAACAACCTCAAGATCTTGGAGCACCTCAGGGGCTTGGGATGCGGTGCTGTGCTCGTGAGCGGTAACGAGCTCAGGCTTGCCTTGCGAGCTGGATTTGATCCCACCAGGTGATATGTTAGCCGATTGCTGAATATTCTTCAATGTCTCATTAGTGGAAGCAACAGAAAAGTACTAGTTGTCTGTGCTTTTTTTGTTGTTAAAGTATCAATGATGTGTGCATTCATGAACTTGTAAAGGGGAAGATTCTTAAAAAGTTGTTTGCAGTAAGAATTTATTGGGAGATCACTTACTGATTTAAATAGGGCCCAATATGCATTTATCATTTGTAACTTCTCCTGACAGTAAAACCTCGGGCTTCTATTGTTGAATAACTTTACTATGGAGTCCAATTGGAAATAAGTCCTTACCAGGCTACCAAAGTGAGTAATAGAAGAATAGACAGTGAGGTAGGATTCATTGGTTTATCCTAGGAAAGGACCCAATTTACAGAATTATTGTTTTTAGCGGATGTAAAAACGAAAATGTTTCATGATTCTTTTTGGCTTGTATGTTTGTTACTTGTCTATATGCATAATGTATGAAATCCATAATGATTCCCTCTGGAGTTGAACTATTTCTGTTTGATGTCATTGAAGGAAAGGTTTTGAAGATCACTCATATTTGAGTATGTGTTTATACATATACGCATGTGTAGACACAGATCTTTGTGTCTGTTGTAATACCCTAGTTTAGTCCCACGGTGGAACTGAGAGAAAAGATTATATGGTATATAAGATATAGTGAGCTTGCTATTATTAACTTGGGCTTAAGTATTTTAATAAATTGGCTATAACGCTCCAGTTTAGTCCCATGTTGAAAGTGAGAGAAAAGATTATATGATATATAATGCATAGTGGATTTGCTATTGTTAACTTGAGCTTAAGCATTTTAATAGATTTGGTCATGTTGCAAATCGGCTCACCAAGTTAATAATGAATAGTTTGCATACTAAGCGGATCATAACAAATGGTATCAGAGGCAAACTTAGTCCTAAGCATGGTGAGAGGCCAATAGGAAAGCGCTATTGAGGGTGGTGGAGCCATCATTACGTTGACCTCATATGCTCCTGACTAAGAGATGATACCTAGGCATGTGTTTAGATTTAGGTATAAAGCTTAGTGAGCTTGCTATTGTTAATTTGGGCTTAAGCATTTTAATGGATTGGGTCACATTGCAAATCGGCTCACCAAGTTAATAATGAATAGTTTGCTTACTAAGCGGGTCATAACATTTGTGTACAAGCATAGTTTTGTATATGTACTTTCTACCAAATTCATGATAATGTCTATGTTACAAATAATCATATGCTCTCAGCAGTAACTAACTTGTTGATGACTAAGATAAATTAGGTTTAAATCTTTTTATGTAACCACATCTGTTAGTAAAGGTTCTCTTTCATGCTATAATTGCATTTGACTAAAATAGCTGTTTTTTCAATAAGTGGATGTTGCTCTTTTTTTAATGAGTATTACATTTTCATATTGCTCTTTTTCATGGTTTAGATTTTACTTTATAGGACTTGACATATGTTCAAATGTTTTCTGTTTTCCATTTCAAGTTGTACGGTCAATTTATGATCTATTCATTGTAGATCAATATGTTAAGTTAGTTTTTTGTGGATATCAGGTGTATATTCAATGGAAATGGGAAGTTGTTGGAGGACCTTGTTTTAGCTGCTGAAAAAGGAGTTTTTGTCAATGTGGACAGTGAGTTTGACTTGGAAAACATAGTGACTGCTGCAAGAATTGTAGGAAAGAGAGTCCCTGTTCTACTCAGGATCAATCCAGATGTAGATCCGCAGGTATGTGGTTACAGTCCATCTGGTTTATTATATGTTATGAAGACATACTTGAGTGGTTTATCCGTACGTTAGAATACAGTAATTTTATTAGGTTAAATACAATATTCTCTTGTTTTCCTAAGCTATTACTACATAATTTCCGTGCAGGTCCATCCTTATGTTGCCACTGGAAATAAAACGTCTAAATTTGGCATCCGAAATGAAAAACTTCAATGGTTTCTTGATGCAGTCAAGACACATTCAAGTGAAATCAATCTTGTTGGAGTGCATTGTCATCTTGGGTCAACCATTACAAAGGTAGTTATTTGTTTTATTGTAAGTGATGCTATTTATTTGCATGAATTTTATTTCCCTGATGCAGGTGTCACAAAATGAGTAGTATGTAAATCCTCAGCTTCTAAATGCATTTGTTGTGCCTGGCCTAAGTTATTATGACTTCATAAAGTATAGTTCCTTCAGTACCTTGACCCTCACTATTGCATTGCTTTTCTCAACATTGTAGGAAATATTTTTTTGGTTATCTCATGTTTTCTGTGTCTATTCACTATCATTGAAACATCTAGTTACATATATCTGGTTGTTAAAATATTTGGTATGTTTATGTTTGTTGGTGATGTGGCCATTTTGAGTAGCTAGTGGTTGGTAAATAGGGAGGTGACATGTTTTATAAATCATCATCATATTATGAATTGCTATTTCGTTGTTTTGATGTTTTTTATTGTCTATCTTAGGTGGACATATTTAGAGATGCTGCAGTTTTGATGGTGAATTTTATTGACGAAATTCGAGCACAAGGCTTTCAGTTGGAGTACTTGAACATTGGAGGTGGTTTGGGAATTGACTACTATCATACAGGTGCAGTTCTTCCGACACCGGTGGATCTCATAAACACTGTAAGTTAAAAACTTAGTTTACTTTGTGCACCCCGACTGACCAGAGGTCTTTAGTTATTTTGTGTTTTACATGCTAGTTTGTGTCTTCTCTAGGTGAGAGAGGTGGTTCTTTCCCGTGATCTTACACTTATCATCGAACCTGGGAGATCACTTATTGCCAACACATGTTGCTTAGTTAATAAGGTGACTGGTGTTAAAACTAATGGCACAAAAAATTTTATAGTGATCGATGGCAGCATGGCAGAGCTCATCCGCCCTAGCCTCTATGGAGCATATCAGGTAGGTACTTAATGCAAAATACCTAGGTTGTGCTCTTTGGAATTCGTGATTACTTTTCTGTGATTGGCATCACAACAAGTTCATTTGGGTGTTTGTTCATCTGAAAAGCTGCTCATTACATTTAGAGTTTATTTTATCCTTATTTTATGAGTGATATTTCATCTGAAAAGCTCTTTGGAATTAGGAGGTTTGCAAAAGCCTTCGTAGTGACTTTTATTTCATATTAGTTATTATCAATGAGGCGTGTTTCATCTATCTCATTTTGGCCCTTAATTCTAATATACTTGTGAGTATCTTCCATTTAGACGGTTACATCATTCTCTTCCTTTGCACTTGCCCTATTAGATGCAAAAATGTGTAAATCTTTCATTCACGTGTTGAAAAGTTTGGCACTATTATATATCAGACATTTGCAAAGCAACATGAAAGAAGCTATTTAGTATACCGCCACCTCTTTACCTTATTTTTAACTCATATCTGGACTTGATGATTCAGCACATAGAGCTTGTCTCTCCCTCTCCTGCCGATGCAAATATTGCAACCTTTGATGTAGTTGGCCCCGTGTGCGAGTCAGCAGACTTTCTTGGTAAAGACAGAGAGCTTCCTACGCCGGCCAAGGTCAGATTTGTTTTATCGTATTCATACCTTCTACTGATAAGTTTGTTCTTCACTACAATGGCTGAAATGCAATTTAATCCCCAGGGAACTGGTTTAGTTGTTCATGATGCTGGTGCATATTGCATGAGCATGGCTTCAACCTACAACCTCAAAATGCGGCCTCCAGAGTACTGGGTATAAATTTCGTTCTCAGAACTAATCATTTCAACCTTTTAACCATGTTAAATTAATGAGAGCGAATATGCGATTTGCTAATCTCCCAATGACTGATTTTATAGGTAGACAATGGCTCTGTGGTGAAAATCAGGCACGGAGAGACGTTTGAAGATTTCATGAAGTTCTTTGATGGGCTTTAGTTTTTCTAAGTTTTGAAGACTAGGCTGCATTGCTAGTGTACTTTTGTTGAGGATTATTTGTATCCCATCGAAATTAAGTGCATTCTATTCCCCCAACAGGACAAATTCAACAAAATAATCTGGTGCATTTCGTTCTTCTAATTGAATTGCTGGTTGCAGAAGGTAAATTTTATAAATTCAAATGATTTTTTCAGATGGCCAGGTGTATAATGAACTAATTGGTTGATAGGAGATAGGAAGCACGTACATTTTGCCTGGATAATAAACTCCCATCTTTGTTTATCGTTACAGCGATACAATTTATAGAAGCATTGTTTTACGCAGACCTAAGCTTTCTACGCTATAAGAGATGAGGTTCCCAAGGCGTAACAGAATTCGCATTACGCATGCGCCACATCTTCCTAAGTAATGCAGCCATTGATCAGGTTATTCTACATATACTAAAATTGCATTTGCTACTAAGATAATGAGGGCCACCAATAATACGACTGATATATGAGCGCCAACTCGAGTTCTTCATTTGGGTTAATGTTAACACCACCATTTCATAGACAGACGACCCACGGATCTTCAAGACAACCCGAGTCAACCACACGTCCCCTAAACTAATCTATACGCATAGAAACGTGCGTTCTTGCAACACGGTAAAGCAATTCATGTCAAAGTAAAAAGGAAAGAATCACATTGGATTGGCAAAGTTACATCATTCCAAAAAGAATCATCTTGCACTTGGAAGTTCTAGGAGGGAAAAATGCTGTAGCTAACATCAGCATACATAACAAATGTGTATATCCCATTTATCATAATTGGAGGTCAATCCTTGGATGTGCTGCTGCTTCCAGAACCCCTTTTCCCACCATATCTCTGTATGAAAAATAATTGAAAAATTAATGGAAATATGCTAATATTAAAGAGGTTAAGAATTAAACTCATGCGCCATTTCTTATTATAAGAATAATTGAAAACATTAATGGAAATTTGCTAGTACTAATGAGTGCTAAAGAATTGAACACATCCATATCTCTAAATGACATTTTCTCTTTGATATCGTTATATATCCCAGACGACAGCCCCTTAGATTGTCGATCTTAACTTCAAATATAGAAAAGATACAATGGGGTGCATTCGGATGATGCAAGTGATCTTTGTGCATTTTATTACAGTTGATACTCTTCAGACTGACTCCCTTCAAAATTTTGACATACATATGAAAATATATGTATATATGCATGGCACAAGTTATTAGCGAAACCACAAATCAATTGCATGAATAATAATAATAATAAAAAATGGATGGATCAAATTACTTACCTGCTTCCCAATGTTGAAAGGAACATACTTATACTTGATCATATGTACTATTTGTCGTTTCATAGTAAGGACAAAAAGGATGATCCAATAGAATAGAAGAATGGGCCAAAAGACAGGGACATCAAACACAGAAAAGAACGTCATCACAAAAGCCACACAGAAAGCTTTCGTTATGGAGTACCTGAAATTTAAGAAGGAAAATTATATTTAAGTTTGAGCTGTCGTTGGTAATACCAAACGTTTTAAGCAACCAAATATGTAGGAACAGAAATACAAGTAAACTTCTGCAACACTCGTATATGAATCAGAAAAAAGGAAGAATTAGTATTAACTAGCTGCAAATATGATTTAAAGTTTCTTCGTTCCTCAGCTTCTTACAATACATATTCAACTATCCTTTTTGCACTTGTCTTATGTCATAAATGCAGAAATTAGGCTCTTTACTACAGAATTAAGCTTCTGAAATACTTGATAATACAATCAAATTCTAGCGCAGCATCAAAGGTCGGATCATGGGTTTGAAAACCTTCATACGATTATTTTCTTGCTAAAAATTTCTTTCATTATCCTTCTGCTTCCCCTTTGATTATTCAACTATTCTCTCTTGCTTCTGACTTGAAATGTCTCGCTTAATTTGATTTGCACATGAGAAGATGCTAGAATATAAACTTGACTTATGAGATCATAAATATATAGTTGAGGCCTTTCCTAATACCATAAACTTTTGGAATAATTGATCGTCCAGTCAAATTCCACCACAACTACACTGAATCAAATAGTTGACAAAAGAAATTTACTGTTTATTGCCACTGGAATTTGCTTATTGCAACAATTAACATGGCCTTTTGACTAAGTAATTGATTTGCTTCACATAAAGTCAGCAGGTCCAAGCAAACAAATATTGTGTGGCCATAATGGTGATAACTTGGCTTTACATTTAGAATGCAATAATTCAAATCTAGATAAAGTTAAAAACCAGTCACCACCACTTGTTATTGCAATAATTTCCCTTGATTAGGGAAAATTCATAGACAAAAGCTATTCGACACTTGAGAGGTGAAACATAAAAGGAAAAAAAAATGCATATCTTCACATTTTTATATAGCTCCACTAAAATAGTAGATATCTGAAAATCTTTGACTTTATCCAATTCTGAACCAATTAAGCAGAGAAGCATCAATTCCAAGCTAAAAAGAAACAAAGAATGCTTTATCCTTGGTTCAAGGATGAAAATGGCAGAGCTGAGATCCCATGGAAGGAATCAAGTCAGACAAATAGTCTCAAATTCATATAATCACCATAGTCCACTGTATGGTTATAATTCTTAAATTTTACTTAAGAGATCTGTGATGTAACAGTGTTACGGTAAGTTATGTGGGGCATTGTTAGTGAGGTAGTAAAGAGGTGTACTGAGGTTAGTGGGTAGTTAGGAGTAAAAGCCTATATGAAATGCGCATCAAATTATAGATAGTCCTTGCTGGACCATCATTCTGATTGTACCCAAGCCAGTTATCATTCAGCCCATATAAGGACTTGGAAACAATGCGATACACACATTGTTAGTTATCAAGACTATCTAACTGGCTCCTGGTTTTGATTGAATAATAAATACAGTGTCTTATTACAACTCTAGGGAGGCATGTTCTCCAATATAACAATTAAAAGCATAAAACTTAATAAATGACTATGACTTAACAACGTAAGCCACTTTAATAGAAAAGGAAAAGGAGAGCCTCAAGATGTATGAATAATCATCTAGACATACTATGGGAATCTCGTTTTTCATGTAAGTAGTATCATACTACCTGAACCAGGAAACCCAACAAACAGGAAAGTTTTGTACATCAAGAACAAAGGGCTCTGATCTAACATACATTTAGTTAAATATATATATATGCAAACCACCATGTTATAAGTCTACTATACACGTATACAAACAGCTATATTAGCCAACAAATCTATCTTAATCAAAACATTAATGATAAATCATGTCGAAAAAAAGAAAAAAAAAATGAAGCATACATTATCATCACCAGTTTACTTCTTATGTACTGCTTTCTAAACACAAAATTTACCTAATATGGCCTCGAAATCTAATTCCTGAAAAAAATAATGATGCCAGACAAGCAGGCAAAGTTACCAGAACTTGAACTCAGGAAGACGGCGAATGAAGGGTTTGAATTCATCAGATCCCCTCGTCGGAAGCGATGGCCCATCGGTTACTTCCAGCTCCGGATCCACCATGGGAGAAAGGAAGCCAATAAGGAGATTCAGCAGGTAGATCCCGAGTCCATAGGTCACAACATAAAATCCCTGGACGAAGTAAACGCGCAGGAGGTAGATGACCGCAACCGCCACGGTTCCGATCCATCTGCCGACGACGTGGGGAGTAGATCTATCCAAGTAGTGCTGGAAGGCCTTGGAAAAATCGCTCCTCCATTTCTCCATAGGCAGCGACACCTCCGCTGCTTCCTCAACGAAACTTCCCTCCATGAATCAAACAAACTGGGAAGGGAGAAGAAATAGAGATTTAATACTCTGCCTAGGACTACACAAGAGAACACATCGGAAACGAACAAGATTAGAGCGAATGGGGGAACTAGGGTTTCGGTCGAAGATGCACCTCGTAGGATCGTCGGGACTCCGCCGCCGCGGCCAGAGGGGAGAAATTGGCTCGAACAGCGAAGAGGGGAAGTCCGTCCCGGCGGGGGAATGGAGGCGATTGAAGCCGGTAGCCCTGCGAGGATCGGGACGCTGGGAAGTTGCTCTTGCGACTCTCGGATACTTCTACTTGGAGAGAGAGAGAGACGTGGGGAATATGCTTGCGAGTTGCTGCTGCGCTGCCTTTGATTGTAAGTTTCCGAGATATTTTCCGAGCTATGCATTTTCAAATTAATTAATGATCAAGTTTTGGGTGCAAGTTGCACTAATTAAAATTATTCTTTCCCAAACTATGGTTTCTTAACAATATCAATATGAAACAAACATCCTATCTTGCGATGCAACTACAAAGATTCATTAGAAATTCAGTAACTTTTATTAGAGTTATGCTAGAGTCCAAAGATTATGGTAATTAGTAAATTAAAAAAAAAGTAAATAAATTAGCATAAAAATGCTATATTTTAAAACATATAAGATTCATCTCTAGTTAAATAATTAATTGCTAACTTAATTCTTGAAGTCCAATGAAACTTTTATTGATCAATTTAGTAGGGCTATGAATTACTTAAAAATTGAGAAAAATCACAGCATGGATTCTAGCATACCCTTGAAGATTTTTAGGCCAATCCTGAATCATAATAGACAATGGATATGAGATGGGCTCTCCAACTCAATCACAAGTTAAACCCCTATATTTATGGTTGAACTCAATATTATCGAATAGAGGAATTGCATGTTTAGATCACTGAATTTCCCATGTGAGACATGCTGCTCAGTACATGTATTATTACCCTGATAAACTCGAATAGTATCAAAAGATAAAATTATGATGTATCTTAATAGTGCGTGATTTAGGAATCTAATTATCACAATAGCGTGTCTCAATTGTCTAATTCATGTTGATAAAGCCTAAATAAAATTATAATTACCAAGTTAAACATGGGAGATGGCGAACGTTTATGGCAGGAAATAAATGGAGTGCATAGTATATATATTTTTTAATAAAAAGAAAGAAAATGTGGGTGAATTACTTGAAATAAGGTCACTGTTTGGCGGAGCTTTCCATATGTTTTCTGCGTTGACTACTGTCCATCTAGTGGTTGACCCAATCTTTATTGACTTTTTAGAAAGCTAGATTTATCTAGCTTTTTGATAATGGAGGAGCTATCCGCCCTGAAAAAGGTAAACAAGAAAGAGTGAGAACATGAACTGTTTGAGAAGCGTAGAAAAGAAAGAGTGAGAAAATTTGTGAAGTACAAGATTGAAAGCAGGATAAAGGAAGAAAACAATTCAAATTAAATCACTAAAAAATATCTCTGATTTCAATATCGATTCCTCTAACAAATAGTGCAAGCTAGGCTAAGAATAGTTTGTATGTGTAGTAATCCACCTCCGCAGAACCTCATGAAAACAACCACCAGGGGATACTTTGGTTACCAGGTAAAGCATGCAATCCAGTTCCAAACTTGAGAGTGCTGAATGAGAGAACCAAGTTTTCTCTTCAATTAAAGATACAAATCTTTCAATCCTATTTAACACTCCATCTCTAGCAATTCGGATCACTTCTGCAGGAAAGTCAGGCTTCAATTATATGTACTTACGTTCATTGGCAAGGACCATCGTTTCTGAAAGCAATATTGTTCAGAGGAGAACTAGGCAAAGATGGGCACAGTTGAGCAGCCTACGGCGCCTCCACATAACTTTTCGAGTTCCAGCTCCCATCTCTCCAAAGGATCCTTCGGCCCTGTCTTCATCGTTCTCGGAGCAATTGCTGTGCTCGCGGTCATCTCATGTGTGATAGGACGCCTCTGCTCTCGCAGACACAGGTCGCATGCCGGAGGGGATGTAGAAGAGGCAGGTGGCTTTAGAAACCCCAGAACAATGGAAACTGCTAGTGGTAAGGTACTGGAGGGAACTGCAGCTGCTGACGACCGAGGACCAACTTTGAAAGGGGTGTTGAAGACCACCAAACATGCAGATGCTGCATGGTTAAGATAATTCAAGATCAACAGAAAGAGAGAGGCGGTTAACATACGAATTGTGACATATTGATTATCTATGATAACAATATGTACTATATATATATATATATAGCGAGAAAAGAAGGATTGGATGATATCCATTTCTGAACTTTACATGTCAATTTACAGGTTAGAACATCTAGCTGAAGAAGATTTGTTACACTTGCTACAGCTTTCATGAGATGGTTAAATGGTTGGCACACCAACGGTGACAAGTCAACCTCGTCAATGTCTGTGACATGTAGATTGAATTGATCAGACGTTTAAACAGTTGGGTTAAACTAATAGACCCAATTGGCATCAAATCATAACACTAATGTTAACAGTGACAAGTAGGAATCGGCAAACGGTATCAGCCACACGCTACTAAAATTAATCGTTATAGCATTAAACAAACTAGCATATCAACAGACATTAGTCCGATCAATTATTCGGCCGCCTTTTGAATAGACAATAGCCGAGTTGCTGATAAATAGATGAATGTTCAATGGCGATTGTCCCGGCGGCCTACAAAAATACAGTAGTTCTGAATCACTTCATCTCCATTGGTGGTAGCGATCGTGGTGCTGGGATGGATGCTCATGCCTGTCTTGTGATCTTTGGTAGGGTAAGTCTGTGTTCCGACTGTATGAACTCTCATGATTCCAATTATCGTGGCTCCGGTAATGATCCCTACTAGCAGAATGTTGAGCTGAATGGTGTACGTGTGGACTGTGACCAGGTGAAGTTTCATAAGGCAAGGGGCTCCTCAACCCTCTATCAGATAGGGACTTCTCCAGATTTGCGCTCCTTGGCGCTGGGTTGTGATTGTAAGGGCTGTATCTTGGCGAATAGCGCGAATACGACGACGAGTGCCCACGCTCTGAATCAGGCGTGCCACCATCTCGGAGGTCTGAAGACCACCTTTGTTCGTGGTAATACCCTTTACTATTGTCCGAGGTATGGTTTGATCGTTGGTGAACTCTATTTCTGGATGAGTTGGAACCTGATCCGGTGGATGGGACAGACCAACGTCTGTGATCGGCATTCTCAGGAATTGGTGCATTTATCCCGGGGAATGCCACAGTCTTCTTTTTCAGTGGGGGTTCAGGCTCGCTCTGCTCCGGAAGCTCTCCATCCTCGTACTCTTCTTCCTTTTTCTCCTCGTCAGAAAATATTGTAATTCCGGAGGGCTGGTTTTCATCCTCATCTTCTGTAAAAAAAATATTTAATTTAATGTGAGGCAAATCGATGGAATACATAAAAAAGAGAATTACACGAATGGATATATAAACTAAGGCATTAACTTTTTTTTTGGCGCACACACTATTGCCATTTTAATCAGATATCTAATCTAGTCTCAGCGTTCCATTCAGGTCCATCAGTCAAAAAAAAAATCTCGTTCAACTCGGCCATTTGTTGCTAAAAACTTTAATTGGACTGTCATGTTATTTTTCACACAAGCAACTTTCCCACACAGCAAGGGGGAAAGAGAGATAAAAGAGGAAGGAGAGTGAAAGAAAAAAGAATGGACGGTGGACAAAGAGATGGAGAGGAGAGAAAGGTTGAAAGAAGGGAAAGGAAGAAAGCAAGGTGGCCATAGCGGGAGAGGAGAACAAGAATATGAGGTGGATGAGGAGAAGTAGAAAAGGAAGAATAAGCAGCAGCCCCTTTTCCTCTTCTCCCCTTCACTCTACCCCTTATTCCCATTCTTCTCCAATCCTCTCCTTCCTTTTACTTCCCATTCTTATCCTCCCAGTATAATATCTCTGCGCCTCTTCCTCCTCTTTTTGAGGAAACCAAAAGATGTGGCAGCCAAACAGGAACCCATTTAACTACATAAGCAGTGTGTAAAAACGTAATGGATTAACTCTACTTACTGAAACACGTTTATGTACTCGATTGAAAAGAAAATTGACCACGTAAAGAAACGACATGTACCACTCACATGATTTGCCAGGCTAATAAAAGCATATAACGGATTGGCGACAAAAGAAAGCCTATGGCCTGTTTCTTTGGAGAGAATCCACATGGGAGAAGAAAAAATATAATGAATCTTAATTAGATTGGCGACAAAAGAAAGCTTATGGTCTGTTTCTTTAGAGAGAATCTATATGGGGAGAAGAAAAATATATAATTAATCTCCAAAGAAACAGTCCCTTAAAGTGAAAGCGCGTATCCAAGTGGATTCTCCCCATGTGAATTCTCTCCAAAGAAACAGTCCCTTAAGGTGAAAGCGCGTATCCAAGTGATTAACCAAATGCACTCGGAGAATAACGGGACTTTGATCAGCTCTTCCATAGATGCATCCAACTCTGAATTGGTAATCTCATGAATCAACGATCGGGGCCATATCATCAAGCCAGATGAACTCTTGGTAGAACCAAGAAATGTCTAGAAATATAGAAAAAAGGTAAATGACCCATGTCAACCTAGTTATCTTTTTAGCTTCAAATAGTTAAATAGCCTAGGTTTCCTTCATATATCTTCTTATCTCTCTTGTTCCTTCGGGATTATGTTATCTATGTAAACTATCTTCTAAGAGGAAACCCAACTCTTTTCAAAGTTTCCAGTTACTAATCATAAAGCCAGTATCCTTCTGCTCCCTCATGCCACCATACCTTAGTTTCTTTTTCAATCACTCACCATCCTTCAAGGATCCTATCTTCTGCTTGCTCATTCTGTAGCCACCTTTTTGTTTTTTTTTTTTTTTTTTCATATTTTAAGCATTAAAAAACATAATCCTCACTTTTTATCATCGAATATATCTAGATTGAACCAAAGCTCTTTTATCTTCATTCATCTACTTGCAAGTTCTTCGGTCTATAAGAAAAATATTCTATATTTGCGTTGGATATTACCAAGCACAAAAATATAACCAGTAAAAGATCACCTTTTCAAGTTATACATTACAGCCATAAAATTGAAATCGTTACCTAAATATCCAGGAGGATATCCCATTTCACGCATCCGATGATGCCAAGGCGGGGGATCATATGCCTGAACAAAATTGACAAACCGTCAGGGAAACTGATTATTGTCCCGGTGCAATTGTATGTAAATTATAAGAACCTAAAGTAATTAAGATAACTAAAAAAATATGACTGCCGTTATTGGAAAAGGCATAATTCTAAGTTTTACTTAATTGTAACAGAGATGTGATAATTAAGAAATCTATATCTGTAAAAAATAAATCCATCTAACCAATTTTGATATTTGAAAAACAGGAAAAACCACATTTGGAAACAATCTGCACTTTCCTTACAAGTATGCGGACCAACTGAAAAGGAAGCAAGTCTTAACCTTCCAATACAGCATGCAAAATGAAGAAAAGAGCCAACTCATTCACACTAAACCAAATAATTCTCTAGCGCAAGAGTACTAAGATTCTTACAAGTATGCAAAAACAAAGAAAACCCTTTGAAATGTTCTTGATGCACACCTTAAGTTTTAATCTGTCCCCACCCAAAAATATATGACCAAACTGAGATGTTTAATCATACTTTAGATAACCACCTCAGTTGTAATGTTGGGGAAAAGATAGGAAATATTCGCTTTTATTAATTGTTGAATTTACAAATAGATTCACTGGCAAGTTTTCAATTCAAAATTGTATACAATAGCTAACATCATCAGGATGTAAATCTAATTTATGTTCCAATCTCATCTCACTCTTCTGAACCAGCAGAAATTTGCAGAGCGCATTAGAGAGGTTCATGTTTATTTTAGATAAATTTGAACAATAACAACGATGAATTACATGTTGACTCAAGGATTTAAATGCCGACCTGTACCATACAGCCAATATGTACCGTCGGAGCAGAGGGGGAAGAGGAAAGAAGAAGAAGAGGAAGCAAAGAAGAAAAAGGAGGAGAAGATAAAAAGGAGAGGGGAAGAAGGAGAAGAAGAAAAAGAGGAAAAGGGGAAAAAAAGGAGAAGAAGAAAAAGGAGATGGCTGGATGGATGCGAGCAATCCCCTTGCAGACGTGGTCCAATCTTAATCTTTTTCCTCTTCCTTTATTCTTCCTCTTCCTCTTCTCCTCCCTCTTCCTTTTTCTCCTCTTTTTCCTCTTCCTTTATTCTTCCTCTTCTCCTACCTCTTCCCCTTTCTCCGCTGCATTGCAATTAAATGCAATTTGGTACGGACCGGTACAACCTGGACCAGCACTAGGTCTTGGACCGAAATTGAAAGCCTTGGTTCAATTGTAAAGAGATACAAAATAATATAGGTGATCATGTTCTTATACACACATCCTAAGAAAAGCTCTTTCAAAAAAAACTCTATCAATGTACATCTGGTTCATTTGGCGTAGTAAGGAAGCCTATTTTCTTGATTTACCATCAGATAAAATATCATGACAATTTTAAATATTGAATTTACTACCATAACAAAAGTCATCCGAACCCCTCCTTCCATGCCTATTGACTTCTCTACATGTTATATTTCTTTTGTAACTCTAGTATCCAGTACTACCTTTGGTATCATCAATATCAACATTGAGTATGAAACAGTTTAAGAAAAATATATATGCAAATCAGTTCAACAGAAATGAAAATGAAAACATTCATTTTTCCGTAAGGAATTTCTTAATGATATCTTGTTAGATGGAATGAACAATCTCACTAAGATGATGAATGAATTTTTACAAAAAAAAAAAAGAAGAGGAATGTAATTTAGCACCTAATAAGCATCATGAAGGTATAGTTAATACATATTTAATATTAGGTATGATTATTAATAGTTTTTTCTATGTCAAAGTAGTTATATGTTAGTGGGAAGATTTATGTGGTTATTATTTGTATCCAAAAGTCAGGAGCTTGAATTGAATCAACCATAATCTCTGGTGCCACTGCGTCACCAAGTTTTGCAACAATTGGCCACCAACTCAAGCTTGAGCACAGGTCCATAAATAAACATGATGTCCCTTCTTCAAAGAAAGCAATAAAGTGGAATGGAGACTGATTGTTTCAAAATATGTATGCTAGATAAGAAAACGATAACAGCAGGATATTCTCATGTATTGCATATTGACAATGGTATGTGTAGAAACTAACTCATGGTAAGCGTAGCAAGCATGCTTAAGCAACCAAATGTACAAATATGAACAGCAAGTGCATAGCACATCAGTTAAAGAGTTAAGACAGCCTAGATAGCTATCAGAATCAAACATCGTCAATGCTGAAGATCATCTAACTATCATAATTTCTTTAATATTCAGGCATGAAGAATAGCTTATTACCCCAATCCCCAAGCATTCTCGTGTTTCGGGCCCAAGAACTCCTGCACACAAATCATCAAATTTGCCTGGAGTCTTCTGATAATACCGAGCTTGTCCATGATCAGTTGGATTTCGTCTTGAATTTCTTGAATTACTATGAATCTTGCGAGCATTGCTAATTGCAATATGATCACGTGGTTTTGGGCATTCCTTCAGTACGTGGCTATATGAGCCACAATTGAAACATCGGGAAGCTCCTAGTGTTTCCATCCTACAGATGAGCAAAATGGAACAGCAAATAGATTCCTTACTAATTATTTTTAAATATGAGATAATTGGAAAAGGAAGAGACATAAATGCTACTAGAACATCTAATTGCATTCCTTACAGACTCACTAGTAGTAACGACATTGTAATTGCCAAGACATAATAATAAGGTTAAACAATGTACTCTTGTAAAACAAAAAAAAACAATCACAAAAGGTACACTAGACTCCCTAGTATGAAATATAATTGGCAAAATAACATGACCTCAAAACAAGTGCAAAAATGACATCAATAAGTTATTTAAAGATTATTGTGCAAGAATGAACAAGATAATCATTTTATATGGTTTTAGACTCTCAAAATGCAATCCAAAACAATCACAAGAAAATTTGATATCTAAACAAACTAAATAGCTCATTATTTGCTACTCTCCAAAAAATGTGCACAAAATAGATATCATGATCATTTAACAAGGCATTTATGAAGAAGAGGAAAAATCCTGTACCCTTCAAAGCCACTAGAACCATCAACTGAGCTTGAGCCTAAAGTAAACTCCCGATTATAAATAGGAACTTCAGCTTCGAACTGATCTTTCTCCTTATCAACATCTTGTCTTGCTTGGTTGTCTACCCAAAATGACTTGCATATAGAAGAAAAAACATATTGTGAAACTTCAATAGCATACGATACATCTAGCGCACAATTACAAATGATGAAAGAAAAAAAATGTCCATTATAATTGTTAACCCTGTGCTTTCTTGCTTCTCTAGAATAACACTTCAACTAGATTCCTCCTCATGTCACAAGCAACACACATCATTATGCTATAATGTCCAAGATCCAAGAATTAGGTCTAAGAATTCAACTACCTATTCCATGTTGAATTATATCTTGATGAAGAAGTCAAAAAATGTCACACTTGGACAATAACATAAAGGGAAAATAGGAGAACATTGGCATCACTCTCATTTGTGATGCTTGCATATAGCCCACAAGAATAAGTATAATAAGTTTTCTAGTACTTTGTAACAAAAAATGATATTCTACCATCATCCCAATATCATGATGCATCAAGAGAACTGACAAGATAATGGGAGTAGCGCTTCAAGAGAAGCAATGAAATGATTGAAGACAATTAACCTCACATCATTAGGACTCCGACATCAACCTAACAATGGATATTAGGGAAATTTACTAGGTAAAAAATAAATTCAAGGATGCACAGACTGTCACCTAGATCATATACAGCTACAATCCATGCTAAGATGCAATATTTTATGAAGAGTGAGCAACTAAAGATTTGCTATACACTTTATTGTTTTGAAATCCTTACATGGAACTCTCCTTATTCAAATTCACAAGAGAACATAAACGTGGAGTGCATCATTCTACTTCTAGCCTTCTAGGACAACATTATTGATATATGCATGGTGGCTGCACCTTTATATGAGGTCCTCCAAAAAGTTAGATATCATAAGTCGATGATGGGAGAATAAGCCATATGATTCAAGACTGTCTAAGTAAATTAATATTGCAATTGGTAGTATAGCTGATAACTAAATCAACACTATCCAACATAAATAAAAGAATCAAATAAGGTAAGAAATTCACTAAGCTTGTAGTATTTTAATTTTTAGGTAATTATTTCAATTATTATATTCCATATATAAATGTCTATAATTTTAACTATTGTCTTGTAATTTACTACCTAAATCAGAACACCCAATACTAACTTAACTTAAGAACAAAGCAAAACTTGCTAGCTACATTATAAAATACTTTATGCCAAAATGCCTGAAGCTAAACCCAGTTAAGCACCCAGAAATCCTTCTCGGACTTTTGCTTTAGAACTTTACCTTTATGCCAAGCTAGACAAAATTGTTATGTATGCTCCAACTTATGAGGAAGTGATAAAATTGGTAATATTTATAATTAGTAATATTATGAATAATATTAATATAGTAAATAATAATTAAAATTCTTTCTCTCTACTTCTACAGCTTAAAGCTAAACACTGTGGTTGTCACAAGGTTATATTTTATCAAGGAAGTGAAATAATATATATAGATCCACTTGCTTTGGGTTTACAATATAAAGTTGATCCGAGTATTTAGTTTTATTTCTCTATTTGATATAGTCTTGTGTAAATTAGAATGACTAATTATCGTATTTTTTTAATTTTTATTTGAATAATAGTTGCAATTTAAACCCAAACTTATGGAAGACAGCAATGCATATCCTCTCCCAATGCACATCATCATGTGGACGCGAACATAATTGGTCGACTGTCACAAAACAATTATATGCTTTAACACAAGAACGGGAAAAACTCTAACAAATCAATTATCTACTAATGATGAGCAAAACATAGAGAGTCCAAAGATGCATCTTCTCCTTCATATAGACATCTTTGTCACAAGATATGAAATGATCCAAGCAATATACATAAGCACAAATGATGTGGCCTTGGAGGAGATGGTAATGCCACTAGAGGTGGCAAATCATATGTATATGACATAGGAATGGTAGTCGGATGGAAGTTTAACTGGTACCCAACCCGTTTGACGGGTAATCTGGTACTTATTAAATAGGTTCAGTTCGGATTTAGGTACTATACATACTACTCAAGTTGGATTCAGGTAGTATATTTTGGGTATATTAGCCAAACTTGATTATATATAAATTTATAATTAAATATTACCTACCTAAATGGCTAAATCCCTAAATGTGCTTGCTCGAATCCCCTGACCCGTGCATCACTAGTGGCAAGGGGGAGCAAGATGGGCCCGACAACGAGGGGGGCATAAGAGACATGAAGCTAAGGCAGGATGCTCACTCGAATCCCCTAATCAATGTGTTGCTAGTGGTGAGGGGGAGCAAGGCAAGGCCAGCCAGCATCAGAGCCTAGAGATGAGGCATTGAAAGCAAGGCAGGCAATAAGGTTAGGGCAAGGGGTGCGTTAGAATCAAGTTAGGTAGTTATTGGATTTAGGTAGTTTAGGTAAGGGATTAAAAATAGTCATCGGGTATGGGTAACATAGTAATTAACTGGGCTCGGGTATGGGTAGGGGCAAAACTAGTGAGTACCCTACCCGCTGACATAACAACTATAGCCTTGTGAAGAAGACTACACATGCAAGACAAGATGTCCAGGACAACAACTTGAGCAAACCCAAAGGTAAGTAGGTAACATTTACATACCTTATTAATACTAAAGAGGCAAGGGTTCAACTCCAACCAAGCAAAGAACCTAAGCTTTGAGAACTATAGAAAATTAAATCCACTTCACCATTAAAAATAGAAAGTGATTCTGCATAGTCTTAGTCGAGCACTCGAGCTACAAAAGATATGATATGGAAAGAGCTTATATGTATTTGTATCTAATCTGAATACTCATATCGATTCTAGACCCAATTGCATGATGTCTATCCCACAAGAGATAACCACCCATGCAAGGTTATTGATGTTATACCCCATTTGCATTTTAACATCTAAAAATATTTTTGAAAATTTTTAAGAATTTTTATAGAATACAAAGTTAAATAAGTGAGCATATGGATTCCAATATACTAGTACCAAATGTCTTAGAAGACTTACAAATATGAGCACTAGAAAACTAAGACATAAGCCTCATGTAGTTGATGATGTTACATAAATAGCCACCATTCCTTCTAGATATGGTAGGAGCTCGGAGCTCCTATTGTGTAACTTTCATAGAGAAGCTCCTACTACCAAGGTACTGTATCATAACTTAGTTTTATTAGTAATTTTAGTTTCAAATTTTAATTTATGTAAATCACACAATAATAATTAATCTTAATTTTTTGAGCTCCAAGGACATGTAGGATGGAATTGGAGAGTCAGGATTGATTAAAAATTAAGACAAAAAATTTCAAATGTAAGGTATGATATAACATTTCAATGCATGGGTACTTTCATTCTAATTTTAATCAACTATATCAATATAATCATATGATCATTAATCTTTTTTTTCATGTTTCAACACATGTTAGATAAAACCAAAGGGACCAATTCAAAATCAAGCCAAAATATTCAAAATATCAATGTGCAAGTACTTTTCACTTTTCAATTTCAATCAAATATATCAAAGTAATCACTAAGTTTAATATTTTGGGTTTCTAGGACATATGGGATAAAACCAGAGTAGTGGGGTCAGTCCAGAAGCAAGACCAATAGACCCTTCTTACTATGGTAAGGTATTCAATTTCACTTTATTTGGAGTCAAATACTCAAGACTTTTTCCAGCTACCAACCTTAAGGCCCTATTTGTAGTTGCATAAAGTAATCTAAATGTTTGTTTTAATGTATCAAGTGTTCTTTGGCTACCACTACCCTAATTGAGATCTAAAACCACTAAGATATCTATATGAACACATAAAAAACTAAATCCAAACACCCAAGTCAAATACAACTAACAAGATAGCTCTGATTCAGTCAGATAGGCCAATAACGAGCAAGAAAGAGCAGTGAAAAAGCTTAATTTACATGCATACCACAACATTGGACTTCTTAGCGTTAATATGTAATGCTGGAAAATATGTCTCTTCTCCATCTTCTAAGAGCCCATCTCTTAATTCCTGTGAGAAATCATAAGAGAAAAATACAAATCCGATAAGAAATAAGGATTGAACACTTGATCTAAGCTACTATGCGCTCACTCTAACTGCAGAAATTGCTTTATTTCTCAGAAAAATAAATTTTTAAAGCAAAAGGAAGCTGAGTCAAACAAGGTTAACATATTTAACTGTTTAGTCAAAAAACTTTTTTTGATATAGGTAAAATACTTAGAAATAATTATTTATGACTTTCAAAAGGTGAAAGGAGAAGACAGGGTTTCATAGAAAATGTTACGGGCTCAATACTATTAGTAGGTTATATAATAAAGCGGATTTGGATTGGTATGTTATACCCGATTCGCTAAGTAAGGAAATTATAAATAAGGGCCTAGAGTTAGAGTAGGGTATCAAGTATTGTGTGATTCTTTTATTTGGGCGTGCTTGACACGATTTTCTCGCCGGTGACGGCTAAGGTTCTATCAGAAAAGCATACAAGTTAAATACATTTAAAGGGGACATTTTTGAAATATAAATAGCCGTTATATTAGGTTATTGATGTTTTTAGTTTGCTATTCCCATAATCTTAATTACTGAAAAACAGTGTATTTCCTGAATAGTCTATTATTTGGAACTTCACTAAGCACTTTGATTTGCAAATCATACAAACAACATTACCTCCATTGATTAGAGTTGCCTTATTAGGAATATGTGTTATATGTCTGTGAAAATAAATCTAGGTGCAGAAGAGGAAAATATTCAAAAAGATGGATGTGACTCATCATAAAAACAAGATTAAAATATAGCATTACACTTGATGAAAGCTGATGTTGTGCCTGCCAGTGAGACCACTCCTGCATGAGTTCCACCAGCTTCCTCTTGCTTTCTCTGAAGTACAATGTAAAAAAGGATCCACATTAAGTTCTCCAAATATAAGCATTCAGAAACTTTAACTTTTGAGGCAACTTGCAAGAAAAAAATCCAGCAAACATGAACGTTTTATAGTACAGATGCCATATTTGGAATGAGTGATTTCTTTTTAGGACAACCTTGTCAACGAGTTGAAAATTACACGCACAGATGGTTGCTTCTCAGTATAAGACATTCGAGCTCTTTTTACTCCTGCTATAGCTATAGCTCTAAATTAAGGAAGAATAGTGAGAAAGATACAACAGAATTAAGAATTAGGATAAAAGAATTTAGAAACAAGGTATTCTTTTCATAACAGATGTGCAACTCATGTTGTCACAGAAAAAAAGCTACTATTGCATTTCCATGACAAAGGTGACAATTTAGTTTATCAAAGCATGAAACAATATTGGGGCAAGAAAGTAAAGGGGTATAACTATTAGCAGGATACGACTTTCGTCAATCAAAAGGTTGTTTGAAGTGCCATTACTTAGAGTAGCATCTCCAACAGCTGCAATATCTTGTTTTGACCCAATTTCCAAATGAGAAGTGAACAATTCAGCTCTCTCATATAGAATAGGAGGTTGTCGGACTATGTCTTCTTCAAGTTCCATATCCAGCACATTAGGATCATCTTTGTTGTCACCACATGCTGTAAGACCATCTCCGTTCTCTAAAGCAGAAGAATTTTCCTTTACAGGAAAAAAACTGGCAGGAGAACCCATGTCAGCTTTTGCGGATCCTGATCCTTTCAAGTCACCATTTTCTTCACCAGTATCCTTATTTGGAGAAGATGGTTCGAGGCCAATGAAATCTTCAGAACCCATCTACAACCTCCAAGTTGCTTCCAAATAGAATGCTCCTGTGTAAGAGTGCATAAGGGAGGAGCTGAAGTACTCTTTTTAATGATCAGGAAACAGATCATGACAATAATATGAAGCACTAACAAACAACTTCCTCTCGCATGAATGTAATGAGCATGCATTTCTCTACAGAAATAGAGCACAAAATACAACGCATTGCACAGTTTAGGGTTTGCAATACAATGAAAAGGGCATGAATTGATGTGTCTCCATAAGTCAAATTTTTCAAAAGGATAGTGATCAATTTATCTGGGAGCACATACAATTCAAGAAATTCGATCATTAAAATTCTCCAGGAAATTAGGTTAAACAATTCTCAAAATACCACATCTATTTTTTCATCCGCAATGGGTATATAAAAAAAATCACAGCTAAAGATAAACTGACCACCATCTGCACTGACCTTGCACATAAACAGCTTATTTCCAATCAGTTAAGAACCCGCAGAAGAAGTGAAACCTTCAGATCGCACCGCATGCGGAAGACAAGATTTAGGGAAGTGCGGCAGTGGAGGGTTACTGGTGGTTGCCCTGTGGAAGATACAGAGGATAAGCATCACGGAAGGTCTCGGAGCCGGGAAAAGTAAGCGGATCCCGGCCGAGGGAATAAGCCATGCTTCCACCAAAGGCTTATAAAGTAAAGGGTTTCAAGGAAACAGATCCAGAGACAGAGATGACTAAGGGGAAAGAGAAGCTAGACTTAGGAAAATACCTGAAATCGTAACAAGAGAGCAGTTGCGGCCTTTCCCTCGGCCGCCGGCAATGGCTTACGTGAGGACGACGCCGCCGTGGAAATAGGAAAAGGCGATAGTCGCTTCGTACTTTCGTCCTTTACATATCTATCCCATATGTTAATATATATTTTTTTCAAAAAATAATATATACTCATAGCCTTAAGCAATTTACAAGCATACCACTATCGGCGGTGATAATTTAAATCCATGGCACCAAACGATTTAAGTCAATTTGACACATTACGATAAATCAAAATATAATATATATATATATATATATATATATATAAAATTTATTTAAATAATTTGACACATTACGATTAATCTATTCTATTTGGGTTAACCAATATAATCTAAATAATTTATTTAATATATAATATATATATAAATATAATTTATTTAATATAAAATGTCAATTTGTTCAACTAGTAAAAACCTAAGGTCTTTAACATCAATTTACGTCTTCCTCACTAAAGCACAACAACAATATCCAATTACATAATCATCAATAATTAAATAAGTGTATTAATTACAAGATACTATGGTTTTATTTAGTATAGCTGAAACTTTTAATTTTTGCTAGTTAAAAAAGTGCTGATTGAAAAGTAGATAGTTAGAAAAATTAAAAGGTATTTGGCTAAACTGCTTTGCTGGTCAATTTTTTTAAAAAAAATATAATATTTTTAAAAATAAAAAATAAAAAATAATAAAAATTAAAATAATAGTAATAAATAATTTTTAATTTAAAATTAAATTTAATAATAATAATTTTAATAATTTTTAATTAATTTTTTATAAAAGATAAAATTTTAAATAATAAAAGAAAATAATTTTAAATTTAACATTTTTTATTAAAATAATAATAATAAATAATTTTGTAATAAAAAAGACACACGAACATAGGTGCATGGATACAAAAAGAAAATTAGTTAGAAAGCAACCAAAAGCAGTTCATTCTCAGCTTTTCCAAACTCATACTACTTCTAGGTTTTAATAATAATAAACCTAAAAGTAGCTTGCCAAACACCCCAACTTTTAAAAATCTGCTGTTTTGACCAATAAAAGCAAAAAGAGCTGACCAACTGTGCCAAACAGGGCCTATAGCTGTCTTTGGAGCTACTGGCTGGCAACTTTTGTGGGTGTAGCCAGCAGAAATAGTAGAAGAATATATGTTTTGTGGGTACGGTAAGTAAAAATAGTAGAATAATATATGTTTGGGGCTGATTCTGCGAGCAAAAGAACTTACAACATTTTATGTCAATGTAGTGCTATAAGAGAAAGAGTCAAGGACTTACAACATTTTATGTCAATTATCTGGTAGTGATCCAACATTCAATATCTACGATACATAATAAGTCTAATTAATTAGATTGATAAGTTTGCATAGTAACATTAAGACCCTCTTTGGTCTTGCTGAAATAACTTTCATAGCTGTGCTGAATTGTAATGTATTGAACTTTGTTGTGCTGTGATATTATATAAACTGTTTAGTTAATAATTTTTTAACTACTTTGCTGTGCTGTAATATTATATAAACTGTTTGGTTAATAACTTTACTGTGCTGTTAAATATAAAAATGACCAAACAGTATATATATATTATTTAAAAATTTAATAAATTTATTTTAAAATAATATTATAAATAAATTATATTTCTAATAATTGCATTAGGAGAATTTTATAATCATATCAAAGTTTTAAATATAAAGTGAGTATTAGAATACATCCACAAACCAAACAAAAAAAAGGAACAATGTCACTTTGATCCCTTGTCTCTTGTACTATTACATGCATCATTCATTCCTCCTTTCCATCAAAGCATGAGCTATTTCATTTCGTAAATCATCCATCTCCCTTGAACCACTTCTTGATGACCCCTCATCTGCCTGATAGTTTGCTCTATCATTGAAAATATCTGTAGGAAAAATAATTAGGATTGTCTTGTAACAAGGCAAATGCAGGATCGATCTCTGATTGTCTTAGAAAATTATGCAAAGCAATAGTCGCAATAACAATGTCCCTCTGCTTTTCAAATGAGAATGATAGCATGTTTCGCAAGATTTTAAACCTTACTTTCCAAATACCAATACTACGCTCAATACAACCTCGAAGCGATGAATGAGCTCGGTTAAAGTGTTCTTGCATCCCTACCGGTGGTCCACCACGCTAAAAATCAGGAAGATGATATCGTGCTCCTCCCTTATATGGCGTGAGATATCCTTTCACTTGAGCATATCCAGCATCAACTAAATAATATTTGCCTGTAAGAATGTATTGCAACTAATATTTCAATCACATATTTATGTCGAAAAGAATTATATTAAATTCAAAATATGTGAAAGACAAATACAATTACCAGGTGGTGGTTTCGGAAAATTCATATTTGGATGAGTGATGACATTATTCAATATACGTGAATCATGTGCAATGTCTTCCTATCCGGCAAGTGCAAAGATGAATTTCATGTCAAAACTACAAACCAACAATATATTTTGGGTTGGCACTCCTTTTCTTCCAATAAACTTTATTTGGTCTTTAGGTGATACACATGCATGCACGTGTGTGCCATCTAATGCTCCAATGCAATCCTAATAAAATATAAATAAGTTTATCAAACAATACTAATCAATAAATATACGTAGTCACAATAGAATACAAAGTTTTTAATAGAGAATTTGAATATTTTACCTTAAAGTAAGGCATATATCGATTGTCGGTTAAGATCTCCGAAGGAATATCTTTAAATTCAGGATCAACAGGTTTTATCATATCTACAGCAAATTCTTCTTTCATTTTTGTCAAAACTTCAGCAAAACATCTGCTAATAGTTTCAAGTGAATGTTGAAAACATTCACTTGCATTCCTAAATGATGCATCCAATGCAACTATATAAACAAACAATGCAACTTTCTCAACCACGGACATTCTACGTGATGATTCTAGTCCATATTTGTTTTGCATCTCACCACATAACCTTAAAAAGTCACTAGCTGACATTCTAAACATATTTATACATCTTCGTTCATGTCCGTTTAATATTTCATGTAGCCACTGTATACCCGTTTGAAAGCTTATGTAGTAAGGTTCTTTATGTAAATACTTTAGATAATATTCAGCAATACAGACAACTGCAGCTGATACTTCGATCATAAAGTCTTCTTCATCCTCAATAATTGATTGAATATCCATATCTATTGTAACAAAAGATAAATTATCAATCAAAAAGAACATCCACTAGATATAAAGCATCCAAACACATCCAAAGGCATTAAATTAAAAACATACATATAGAGCATCCACAACATCCAAAGTCATTAAATTAAAAACATACATATGGAGCATCCAAAACATCTAAAGTCATTACTACAAGCTAAATTGTATCCAAGCATCCACAAACAGTACAATACTAAGAAAAGTGTCTTAAAACATCTCAAAACATTCAAATTCATCATAAAAGTGTCTTATTAAATTTATATTGAAGCCATTCCATCTTCTCTTCCACCGTTTCAAGTACCACATATGCTTCTCTTTTGATCTTCTCCTCTAGTAAATCAACATCAAACAAATACATGCGTCTATCAACCTTGAGCGCTGGAATTTTTTTTAGATCAGCTATTACTTCTCCCATGCTAGTACCAGATGGATCCACTAGTCTTGAAGTTGCACTTGTCCTACTATGGACACTTTGAACTACAGACTTGATATCCTCTCTTAGCTCAATTGCAGTTCCAGTCTTTCTTGTTGGCAATTTTATCCTTTTTAGAGCCTTTCCACATGGTGTCTCATCATAAATCTTTTTTTTTCTTTCCTACCAAAATTTTCTTGGGGGGTCACTAGCAAATATATTATCTAAAGTTTTATCTAGTTCTTCAAAATTTGAATCCCCAGCTGGCTCCAAATGTATTGTGTCATCAATGAATGGAATATCTCGGCTAGCGAGGTTTTCTTGCACTTTGCTATGTGATGGTGCCCATGCATAATCTCTAGTAGCCAAAATATCTCCAAACATTAATTCATATTTAGAAGATAATTCAGGTTATATTCCTTCCTTTTTGAACTTGGCAAAACTAGAATCAACCTATTAAAAAGAGATAATGAAAAATTAACATAGTGATATACAAAAATAATAAAAATGAATAAATAGATATAGAATAAAAAGAACAAAATGTACTACCTGGATTTTTTGCACCCAGCATTCTTCATCTGCATCAATTGTTCCCTTATATGGATTCCATCTTATACCGGTCTTTTTTCCAATTAATTGCCTCCATTTTTTCCCTGTATTCTTCAGTTGATCCCACTTATTTTTAAATTAAATTTTCTCATACTTTAAATTTGTTTTGCTCTGAAACTCTGAGACCAAAAACTTCCACCTTCGAGCATTAAAGTGAGTACTAGGACGCATCCCATTATGAATTGCCTCAATACATATATCACAAAAAAATATAAGTGTTCTTCTTATCCCATTCTGCTTTAGTTTTTCCCTCCATGTTGCAAGTTACCTATCAATTTGAAGTGCTTGAGATGAATACTATCCCATTATGAATTGCTAATTTGAATACATTTGTGTTAGTAACTTGATCCGCACATACCAGTTTCGAGATTAGATTAGTTCACCAATATATACCAATAATAAAAACATTGAATTAGACTCAACAATTAGCAAGAAAGTACAAATGTACTACATATCAATAATTTTGTTTAACATTAGTTCAAACTCTTGACCTAGCTTGTTGAATTTCTTCCTAATTTTACGTCTATAACAATTAATTGAAATATATCTGAACAGCTCTAGGATCTAAGAGCTGGAAAACACTTGCATGATTTTAAAGGTCTTGGGGGGCCAGAATCAGTGCATCGATTTCTATCATGAGTGTCTCCTAGCGACAAGTTAGACATGTAATGCTTACCGTCCTGCTTTAAATATATTCTTTGTTTTGTTCTTCGTTAAAGATATCTTTTAACTTATGCGGCAAAGTGATAAGTATTATGAACAACCTAATTTCAACTACTAATATGCTGCTGAAAATTTTGCTACTGTAATCTTTGAGAAGATTCCTCAGAACATATGTCTAATTAATATGGTTTAGAGTTTCCATACAATACTAATGAGAAATAGTTTGTACATGCAATACATAAAACTATAATTTCATTAGATCTTCAAAAAAATCATTAACCCTAACCATTTTAACTATCGATCTCTTTAAACTAAATCCTACTCTATCATTCAGATATAAATGTAAAAGTGAGGATGTCCTGGTTGCTTGAAAAAAACTCTGTACCAACAAATATAACTCCCTAGCAATCGTTCAAGAATATAAACTTTGTACTAGCAAACTGAATCCTACTCTATCATTCAGACATGGCTGAATCTTACTCTATCATTCAGAGATTTTAACTATCAACCCTAAAGATTTTGAGATCTGTGTACCAACAAATATAACTCCCTAGCAATCAACAATATTGTTCAAAAAATTTCCCAGTGATTATTGTGAAGATAGCTCTTGAAAAAACTTTCGATGTCATAAAAGAAAAAGATCACAGAAGTAAAGGAGATCTCGGAATGGATATCAAGCCACATTAACAAGATGCTTTAGGGTTTGTATCAAGTAATAAAGTGGAGAGAAAATTTGTACCAGGCCTTGATGAAAGTGATGTTGAAGCTTCAACAGAGAAGATCAAGCAGCTACTATTGCAATGAAGAAGAAGGCTGATCTCCGGATGAAAACGCAGCTGAAGATGCGCCCTCACTACCACCACCAGCAAGTGCTACTGCCACCGTCCGTAGGTTCCCATTGCTGTCAAGAGGGATAAGAAGGCTGATCTCGAGAGGAAAATGCAACTGAAGAGTTATCGGGGAAGAAGACTCTCGGGAAGAAGCTGGAAAAGTAGTTCGGAAGGTGGAGAGGTAAAAAGCTGAAAAAGCTATATTTTGCTGCTTTTGCAGCTTTTGGCTTTTTGCTACTTTTTTAATTGCAGCTTCATGTTACCAAACACATCATTACACAGCTTTCTATACCAAAGTTGTTTGAAGCGGGGCCAAACTGGCCCTAAATACAATGATAGTCAATTTAACCTAAATCATACTAGACCAACCCAAATTCCTATAGAACTAGGTCTAGAACTCACTGAATTAGTATTAACTTTATTGAATCAAGCAAAATTGCTACTAAACCAGACTAATTTACAATTAACAGGTCAAATTTAGCCTAAATCGAGTTCAATTTCAAGTCTATTGATCCATGTTCTCACTGATTTGGTTCTAAATAGAGTCAAACCGGGTTCGATTGGATCTAACCTACTTTGAGCAACCAAGATTTGATATGGAATGGTTCAAAATTGAGTAGAACTAAGCTAAATTGATCCATAAACCACATGCTATGTTAAATAGTGCTAGAACTAGTTTACTATTCACTAGTTCAATCTATACTTCATCAAATCGCTCCATCTATTGTCTCCAAATATAGAATAATTGCATAAATTGCATAATATAGTAGTGAATAAAAAATTAGGGAAGGAGAAAAAACTATACACAACTTTTCCTTAGGAATGTGAAAAAAGAAATTGATCTTGAACCATAGTTAATTGACTTGAATCGAATCGAAGCAATTTTACTGTTAACTAAAATAATAGTTCTTTTCAACTATGGTTGTTTTTTCTTATTGAATAATTTATAGTTTAATTACGATTTGAAAATTGGTCGAATTGGCAGTTAACTAACCGAACCTGTGTAATATAATAAAAATTTATATATAATATTTATTTTATTCTCTGATCAACTTTTAAGTTTAAACCATAACTTGATCTGGTTGAGGCATTGAGCCCGTGAATACTAAGCCAACTTCAACCCTCCATAAGCTTGTTTTTATGTTCTTCCAACTCCTTCGTGATGGCACTTGGCGCTTGTGTTCCTGTTGACTTTGATCGATCAATGATGAGTTGACAATAGCATGGCAAGCCATCTTCCAGATCTTGCAAGTTATTTTTCACTAGGTGCTTGTCTTCGAGATCTCACTATTTTACTCATCATTGACTCTTTCACTCAACGATACATCACTCAATGATACAGCTCTTTCTATTATTTTTTAGTTATAATATTATTAAGAATTTAAGATTTAATGGTTTATATAAAATTATATTAAAAAAATACGATTAACCAAAAATTAGTTATTAATCATATCAAAAAATTGGTTAACCAGTTCGACTATAAATTCCCTAAGTAGAATTGAAAATTTCAAAATTTCAGAAAATTCTAATAATATTTTTAGATATTAAAATGCAAAATCTGGGGTACAATAATAAGTCCTCCATTCGACGTTATATCGCATGACATATGGCAGTAAGAATGAGAAAGTCCGGAATGGAAGCTAAAGGATCCGTATCATCTGGATATTTATGTGAGAAACTGCCACAAGAACGCAGTTGACTCGGTGATAAAAGTAGAGAGCATCGGCAACATCAGATTGTTGCGAACTTGCGATCGGCTCATGTGGAAGCGCAGCTATCAGCTTCCCAACTAGGTTCCTTGATTGCCATTGATGACGAGCTGGAAATTTTGACACCAATAGATCATACGGGCTGTTGGGCTGCAAATATTTTCACTAGCAGCAATACAGCCAGACACCCTATCTTTGCCGTATTTCTTCTCACTTACTTTTTATGATGCCATCTCCTTGTTTTACATTGACCTTGCTCTTCTCTTGCTTCTTCCTCGTCTCGATGTTCTTACCAGCATATCTTTCTTTATGGTTCTCTGCATTTTCAAGTAACATTTAATTGGGGTAAGAAACTATTCAATAAGAACCTGAATGAACAAGTCGCAAACAATCAGTGTCCTGATTCACCAGTGGAGACGGCTTTTTGGTTTTTCTTAGACAAAGCTGGAGATTTTTCTGTAGACGAATTTCTCAGTGCAGGAATCTTAGGAAGCTGCGTCTTTGTCTTGCTTTGCGACTTTGGAAAGTTTGCAGGCATTTCACCCACCTGCAGATTGCAAGTCCAACAAAAAGAACCAATTAAACTTTGCAATCTTGGGGTAGAATGATTGCAATCTTGGGGTAGAAAGATTTATAAAGAAAACGAGCACATCAACATATTATTTATTTACAGTTTACAATCTTGGGGTAGAAAGATTTCAAACGTTCAGGGCATCGTTGACAAGTAAACATATGTTTGTTTCCTTTTCAGCAAACCATAAATAATACAAAGATTTTGAAGAAGTCTCTGTCGGATATAGCAAGTATTAAGTATACACATGACTACATTCAGAAAGCAAATATATGTCTACATTTCTGGGTTCCTTGGATCCTAATGGTGATTAGAAGAACCAAATTGAAGTTCCTACTAACATGTATTGTAGGGTAAATCATTAGACGAAAAGAATTGAGATAAAAATGCAGATATCATCTTGATGGTGATATGGAGTTCACTTTCATACTACTTATAAGACATTTATGCCAGCATAATCTGCCATTTTTATCATGCTTATAAAAAGATCACTAGTTCTCAAGAATAAGCAGCGTACCCTTTTGCCATTGGGAACTTTCACTGCAACCTCGTTATAGAAAGAAGGCATAGGAGTTGCCTTGAAGTTAAGACTCTTCCTCAGCTGCTTAATCTCAGCTTGTGCATCTTCCTGCATTTATTCATGATAATTCTGTTTATAACAACTAGCAAGTAATAGAACAGTGGTTACTTTATTCCACTAAGATTATTGGCTCAGATAATAGATATTTTTAATAAAGGAGAACAATAGAACGTATACGTACTTGTGTTCTAGCATGGATCTCATTCATCTCAGCCTCTTTTGCGTGAACCCTTTCTTCCAATTTACTAAAAAACTAAAGCACAAGAATGATATAAAGGAGAGAGGCCCAGTCTACAAAATAAATGACAGGTAAATTTGAGAAGAATATGAATTCTACCTCTTTTCTTTTCTCAGCCCTTTCATTACTTCTGAAATTGAAGACAGTAGTGCTTCGATTTACTTCATTTTTACCAGAAACAAGAACCTTTGCAGATCTACAAGAAATGTTATTACTTGAGAAACCATAATAGAATGGAAAATTGACTATGGAGATTTGTTCAGTTTTACCTGTTCACAAAATTTTGTACGTCAATTTGGCATTTTCCACGAACGGGAACAGGAACCTGAATTACCTTGTTTCCATTAAGACCATTCTCACTGTCAAACAGTCAATCAACAGTAAACGAGTAAAGCACACATAATTAACACGGAAGGCAAGTGACCATTCAGGTAAATGAGTATGTCAATGGTTGAACATTGGATATGCAAAACAGCTTCAAGATGAGCAACCTTCTGTTTCTTTGTCTTACGTTGGCTTTCAGCTTTACTGAATCCTGTAAAATAATATGTTGTCATTTACTAAAAAAAAGCAGTACACAAGTTTGTACCAAAAGTCTTCTACCTGAAGTTCTAGGTAATTTCTCATATAAACTGATATTAGGCAAAATATATGATAACAATTCACAGCTTTCTCTTTTTTCCTAAAACCAACATTTGCTGATAAGATAAATTATGGACTCCAACTAATTTCATTTTGAAAAATACCAAATAGCTGCTTGCTGAAAAGTTCTAAAAGACACATTTTTTTGTCTTGTTAAGCTAGATGGACAGAACATAGCAATCTAAGTGCTTTGAGTTTCATTTGACAATCCAATTGGAATCAGCTAAACGTGTTTACCTTTGCTTCCTGGTTTTTGCCATCAAATGAGCTTTGTGAAATTCTTACAGGCAAATTTTTTTCTTGTATCTTCTGTATACCTCGCCCCACCATTTCCAGTTCTTTCGCAAACATCTTGCCAGAAGAATGAGAACTCTTATAAGTCAAACGCTTTATTGAAATACATGAATCTGGTAACTGGCCCTTCGAGTATTCTTTTGTAAAATTCTTTTCAACTTTTCCCTTTACCTAAAATGCATAAG
The DNA here is from genome assembly GCA_027563935.2 of Costus lasius. Taxonomy (NCBI): domain Eukaryota; kingdom Viridiplantae; phylum Streptophyta; class Magnoliopsida; order Zingiberales; family Costaceae; genus Costus; species Costus lasius. The sequence continues at coordinate 98,963,742 of CM050454.1, forward strand.
TAGATAAAAAGTAAAAAAAAGCTAGCAAAAGAATCCAAAAAGGATGAACGCTCTATACAGGCATACTTTAAAGAAGGGACATATTTTTGTGACTATTAAACAATGATATTCCTAATTGAAAATTTTGAAGATACTAGCAACAATAATAGACCATTTAGCCTCCATGCTCATTTAGTCCTCTGAAGATGCACATTTCACAGTACAACGAGCATAAGAGGAAGATCTCTGGCATGGTAGTTTAAAATCAAGCATAGAGGAAGTGACAGGGCACTAGGAGCACTAACATGTTAATTGAGAGACCAGGAATAGGAAGTTTTGGTGTCGACAAAACCTTTGACGCCCATGCTAGCAAATATTTGGCAAGTATGTATTTATGGAATATAGATTAAAATTAACAGTTCAAATCATTATTACTGGAATATAAATATCTCAAATTTTAAAGTTGAGATTAAGCAGCACAAATAGCAAAATGAAGGGTCATAATATCACCCTTTCCCAAAATCCTAGGCAGTGACCCAACCTACAAAATTTTTTCCTGGGCGTCTATATGCATACATCAAAAAGTTTGGGAACTTCTAATAAATATTTGAATCCAGCAAAAGTGAAAGTATAGGGATAACTCTACATATTATATATATATATATATATATATATATATATATATATATATATATTATGCAACTAGGTGATATGAAGACAATATTTGTTCACAAGTGAAGCAAAAGTAAAAGATCATCTACTTTTTCCCATTTCATCGTTAATTAAACATTCATAATCTTGTTAAAGATAAGAACAAAATTAGCATTAAAAACTGAGAGTTCTAAAATCTTACTTTACGAGTAGTTTTTTCTATTTTCTTGGAAGGAGCAGCCTTATTTTGTAGAAATTCAGGAACTTTAGGTGAAACTTGCATTTCATCAAACAATTCTTGAAAGGATCCAGTATCATTGTCATAGTCCTCTTCAGCAATCACTTGCAGATTGTTCTCATCTCTTGAAATGTTTTCAATCAATTGTGTTGCTTCAGGACATTCTCCAGCACCATAAGGTAAAAGTATATCTCCATTTGATGAGGGTTCTTTTGCAAATTCCAAGCTAAAAGCATTTTCTTCTTTTTGTTGTTGTTTTTCACATCTAACTAACACAGGTTCATCTAACACGGCAGGTGCCTCATCATAGAAATCAAATTTAATCTGTTGATCATCACCGCATTCTTCTAAATCATCAGTGTGATATCTACTACAATCTTTACTAAATTGGGCTATAGCCTCCTTTTGGCTCCCTACAGAAGTGAGTTGGAAAGGAGGGTTCTTCTTGAAGTGGGCTTCAAAGTAAGCTTTCTTTTGGTTAACTAATCCAGGAGTAGCATATTTCTCAACCTCTTCAAGATATCTATTGTGGGAGAAGGATGATCTTCTTTCCCATGATAAGGTTTCAGCTTCAAAGCGACCAAATGATATAGACCCAGAAGGTAAACTCTCAGCCTGCCACAGAATAAAATTTTTAGTAGTAAGTAGAAAGAGAATACAGCATAAAGAAAAAAACCATGGAAATAATTCGCAATAGACATTCAAATGATGTATGGTAAAATCCAAAAAAAATTCCCAGAAGGAAAAACTTCTTAAAAAATAAAATAAAAATTCATGATACTACCTCCAATCAAGAGTCAAGATAATGGTTTGTAGTCGGCCCACAAGTGCGAGTTAGTATTGGACAATACCAACACATGGTACCAATGGTACCAGCCGGTTTTAATTTTATATATAACATGTATAACTGGTTCAACATACACTTGGAGCACTACAAATTGGTCATACCACGGACTGATTTTTGATACCATGCCTCCAATTATAGTTGGGTAACATGTGTATTATAATAAGAAACTGAAGTTCATTTTTGCAAATTTATAGTAATTATTCAAGATGTTCTTGTTGCTACTTTAGCCATCTTATTAAGTATTATATATAAATATCATAGCGCTATCCCAAATCAATGTTCATGATTTAAAGGTTTTGTGTTTTCTTCAATAACAGCAAAAAGGACACATCAATTCAAACCGGTGGGTTACACGAAAACATAGCTATCATAAGATATAAATCTTAGTAGGCCATGAGCAAACATATAGCAGTACAATTCAACAATACGTGGTCCAAATCTTTGTCCCTGGTGTCAACCCACTTTGCTAAAACCAACTTCTGAAGTAAATCATAATTAGTTTAATATTGTAATTGCACCAGAAACAATATCTTAGAAGCTAGAAACAAACCTGGTACAAAATGGAATCTTCAATTTCCCTCATACTGGAAAGCCGAGGCGAACTTTCTTATTCATGGATGAAAACACCTGCTAAGAGGGGAACATAAACAGCGATCCGCATGGGAGATCATTTAATAACTAGTTTCCACACGGCATGTTTTCTAGCTTTTCAGAGTGGTTAAACACGATTAATTCACACTGCTCTTAAATCTTTTAATCGCCTTAGTGTGGTAATGAACCAAAAAGAATCATTTTAAGGCATTATTAACTCGAGAAAACTCACGTTTTGTCGAACATAATCATGAGACCACCTCGATCTACAGAGAGTCATGGGACACCAGGAGTCCACATTCGTTGACAGTATATTGGGGTTCCATGTCATTCATTACAAGATTGGGAGTGCTATCCAAACAGAGATCAACAGATGTAACATCGGCAAACAAAAAAAAAGACAATAAGCAGTTACATTGTACGCAAAAGAAAAACCGCAAATAAGTGATTTGGCTCACCAAAACCGAAACCCACCCCCTTCCTCCCCACCCACCAAAAAAAACCAACAATGCTATTGCCCTGGCCACCACTCGACGAATCAAAGCATCAATTGCAGCAAAAGAAACAACTCCATCGGCCTTATAAGGAACATAAACATTGATCACTTTAGATGTAGAACACTCCAAGAACCAGCGATCTTACCCCATGCCACGGCAGTTGGCCAAATGGACCAAATCAGACGAAAGATAGTTCGCCGGGAAGATCACCGCACGATCTACTCCATACTAACGACCTACAGCAACCGCTCATAGGGAAGAGAAGCCAATCTTTCACTTCCAAGACGTTACCAAGATCAAATAAACAGGACAAATTGTTCCTTGCCTGTGAAAGATATCGACGGAGAGAGAGAGAGCGAGAGGGGGGAAGGGAGTGCGTATGGTGTGCCTCGGGATCTCTTCAAGTTTTGTTTTATTCCCCGCGGCTTAACGCCGTTCCCTGCTACCACCCTGCGGTTCCGATCACGGGGTTTTGCGGTGAGATCTCGCATCACAGCCGTTGATTTGGATGTTCTTTTTCGTTCGTTGCGTTAATGACGGAACGGAGTTACGGTGTGGACAAGAACCGGTTGGGAGAGACACGTTGCATCGCTGACATCGCCTGTGAATTCAACAGAAAGCGAGCAGCTCTGCATTGTATGCAGAACTCAGAATGGCGGTGGATTAATTTTGCCACATGCACTTAACCGAGTTAGAAGCGTACGATCGAGATCGAACGGTCAGTTAGGATGGTGCTACATCTGGAAAAAATTTTCGCAGAGGGGGCGCGTATTCTTCCATGCACACATCTTGATGCAAAGTCTATCACACGAAAAAAGTGTCAATGTATACGATCTTAAGTTAACCCTAACAGACGAAAAAATTTAACGCTCTCAACATATCCGCCGCCGACCTCCTCACCTCTCCCCTAGAGCTCTCGATCTACGTCCACAACCCTAACCTGGTGCGCTCGTCTTTAACTACAACGACATCGCCGTATCCGCCGCCTCCGACGGAGTAGAGATAGGCGAGGGGATGTCCCGGGCTTCGCGCAGAGCACCGACGACATGACAATGCTCAAAGCCACGGTGTCAAGCTCAGAGCGAAGCCTGGATCCGGCGGATGCGTCGGATCTGAGGAAGAAAAAGCAATATCTAGTGGAGATTAAGGTAGACACCAAGATCGGAAGGTTTGCATCGAAGAAGATCGGAATCCAGGCCTCCTGTAGCGGGACCGAGGCTACGGTCGGAAAGGGAAACGCCACCGCCACTGCCACCGCCGAGATGGCCAAGTTCAAAGTGAAGCTTTGCATCAAGATCTGGAATTGGACGATATAAAATCCCTTATGTCTAGCCAATTTAATTGATCGTTGGAAAAGAAAATTAGAAGTAGAAAGTTTTCATAGAATTCCTACCTCGATTTTTAACTTGTCTCTTAACATTATTTTCGTTGTTGAGTACGATTTTTTTTCTCAATTCTTTGTGTGCTTTCTATAGCTTAAGATTCGATCTTTACTGAATAATTTACACTAATTTCCCACTCTGGCGGGCAATTAGTCAGCATTGATGCCATGGTAAAGCAAATAATTTACACTAATTTCCCACCTGGTGCGCGCTTTCGTCTGTTAAATTAGTCAGCATTGACAGATGGAACGTTGACTATCACGCACCGTTAAATTTTTTCATCTGTTAAGATAACTTAAGATCGTGTATATTGATATTTTTTTGTGTGATAGACTTTGCATCAAGATGTGTGCATGGAAGAATACACGCCCCTTCTGCAATCACGCGCCGAAGGGTACCCTTCAGCGAAAATTTTTTCCTACATCTGGGTAGCGGTAGTCGAAGTATGGCCTTGATTCTGTTTCGTGTCATTTGGATTTAGGATCTAACGTGGAATGAAGCAAAGATTTGGTTCTTTGAAGGTGTGTGCGGTGGACTTTGAAACCTTCTCATTTGTTAGGCCTTGAAGGTGTGTGCGGTGGACTTTGAAACCTTCTCATTTGTTAGGCCTTTGGGCCGCAATTTGGGTGTGGCCCAAACCGCAGCCCACTTATTTCAGCCGACCGGGTCGGCAAGTCGGCGGAGCGGATCGGGCACGGCCCGGATCAGAATCCGACTTCTTCAACGGGCGTCAGCGTTGGCGTGAGCGGAATCGTCGCGTGCGTTCTGACGCGGCACGTGGGTTGACAAGACACGAGCTTGCCTCGTTCCGCGGGCCGACGTGGAAACGAGAAAAAAAGGGAGCGTTGTCGTCGTCGTCCGTAAGAGCTTCGCCCGCTGAAAGCTTTCTCGACTCCCTCTTCGTGTCTTTGACTCGTCGGACGACCTCTTCGGCGGACTGTCCCTGGCATTCCAGTGGTGCGGGTGGGAGGTGGAACGCCGTGGCTAGCTTCACCCCTCTTCCCGTCTTCCTCACGCCTGCCGTTGCAGCTGCCGTCGTCCCGTTCAAACTGCCTCGGAAGGCATCGCCGGCAACAGCTTCACCGACTCGACGGAGCCGGCGGCCTGTGTGATCGCCGAGGTACCTCCTTTGCCCTCTGGTCCTCGTTCCTAGCCGCGTTCCTGGCTCCGGCGAACCCTCCGCTTATTTCCTGTCGTGGCCGGAACTTCCTCGTCCCCCTATTATCCGGCGCCGGCCGCCTGTGTGCGTGAACATCTGAGCCGGACCCGCCTGCGTGCGGACGCAACCCTGCTCTCGTTCGAGCTCTCTCCGCCTGCGTGCGAAGTTCCCCAGTTTTCTCTCACCACCTGCGTGCGGTCTTCTTCTCTTTCCTCCTCATCCGACGGTCCCCTTTAGTGGCCGACGGCCTCCTCTCGTTGTCCCCGTTCCTGCTCTCGCTGGAGACGGTGACTGCGAGTTTCCTCGCCGCGTGTGGATAGTCCAGCCGACCGCCGCCAGCTCCCCTCAACCGCCGCCCGTCGCCGGACATACCTTCCGCCGCGCCGGCAGTGGTGCCTCCCTTGCGTGGAGGTGCAGTGGGTGGCAGACGCCACCCCCTATCTCCTGTTTGCTTCGTAGCTGAGCTCGCCTTGGTGCGAGCGTTAGTTCTCCAGCGCCGGGTAACGCCGGCCTGCGTTGCTACCTTCGGGCGAATACTCCTTCTTCTGTCACCGGCGTGCGACGCCGAGTAGACGATCGTTCGAGATCGCCGGGCGCCGCCTTGATCTCCGGACTAGCGTGTGAGTCCACAGTCGGGCTGGGAGTCGGTCCGAGGAATCGACTCCGCCAGTCACGCCCAATCCGACGGTTTCGACCGTTGGGATAGTCACGTTGACAAATTTGGACTCGAGTCAAGCGTTGATTCACGTGGAAATCCACGAAAAATAATTAACATAATTGTGGGCGTGACAACTTGGTTCCGTTACCGGGACACGAACGTCCCAATTCCGTACGAGCGTCGTACGTGCTTTTGGATTGACCCGCTGCACGCGCAGATGGGGTCTTCGTCAGATATTGAACGTCTCGTAGCTCAGGTGGCTCGACTCACCGAGGAGCTAGAGGCATCTCAGGCAGAGGTCGCGATGCTGAGAGGCGCTACGGCGGCTTCGATAGCACCGACTACGGTCGATTCAGGCCAAGAGATTGTAGTGTGTCGTCCCGTAGACTATTCATGTGCTCCTGGTATTCAGGTCGGGGTACGGGGACGGGTGGCGCCGCCCGAATCCGCATCCAACTCCGGTAACCAATGGGGTGTGCGTGCGTCGTGGGAGTGGGCACAGGATCAGGAGGCGCTCCTGAATCCCCTGGTATTGGGCACTGCCTCCTCCAGTAGTGAGAGGCCTATGCTACTCTATGTGGCCGCTCTTATAAACTCTCAGCCGGTGAACGCTATGATCGATACGGGTGCGACCCATCTCTTCATAAGCAAAGCCACGACTAAGAGAGTCGGACTTAAGACATCCCCAGCACAGGACCGAGTGAGGTCGGTCGGTGCAGTGGACCCTGAGGTTTTAGGGGTATCGTACAATGTGGATATTGTAATCGGCAGTTGGCAGGGCTGCTGCCATGCGAAGATACTGAAACTGCCAGACCATGAAGCTATCTTCGGCCTCGAACTTTTGGTTAAGGCAAAGATAGCTGTGATGTCATATCTGTATGGGATACATATATATGATGAGGACTTCCGTTGTCTCGTACCGTGCATTGGGAGCACGGAGCCGAGAAAAGGGAAGCAGCGGGATTCCAGGGGAGTGCCCTTGTCTGCAAACGCCTTGGCTGCAGGGTTACGCCAAGGAGAGCCGACACTTATGGCCGTTTGGGTGGAGGGCCCCCACCCGACAAAGAGTGAGACTCCTTTGGCGGTCAAGAGAGTGTTGGAGGAGTTTGCCGATGTGATGCCTTCGGAATTACCGAAGCACCTCCCACCTAGGAGAGGGATCGACCACAAGATAGAGCTTGTGGCATGATCCACTCCCCCATCGAAGGCTCCTTATAGGATGCCGCCGATGGAGTTGGCCAAGCTCCGCAAACAACTCTATGAGTTGTTGAAAGCTGGGTTTGTGCGGCCAACCGTGTCACCCTATGGAGTCCCGGTCCTATTCCAAAAGAAGAAGGACAGGTCTTTGAGGTTCTGTGTGGATTATAGAGCCTTGAATAAGATAACAGTCCGGGACGGCTATCCTATTCCCTTGATCCCAGATCTACTGGATAGACTGGGAAAAGCTAGGATATTCTCCAAGCTTGACTTGAGGTCAGGTTACTGGCAGGTCCGTATCGCTGAGGGCGACGAACGGAAGACAGCCTGCGTAACCCGTTATGGAGCTTTCGAGTTTTTGGTCATGCCCTTTGGGCTAACCAACGCTCCAGTGACGTTCTATCATATGATGTATCAGGTGTTAGCACCTTTCTTAGATGACTTTGTCGTGGTATATCTGGATGACATAGTGGTGTATTCCTCAAGCGTTGAGGAACATTTGGTACACTTGAAGAGGGTTCTTCAGGTTTTGAGGGAAAACCAATTTTATTTGAAGTTGGAAAAATGCACATTCATGTCAGAAGAGATATCCTTTCTCGGACATGTGGTTGGCCACGACCAAGTGCAAATGGACAAGGACAAGATCCGAGCCATTGTGGAATGGCCGATCCCCTCAAATCAGACCGAGTTGAGGAGTTTTCTCGGTGTTGTGAACTTCTATCGTAAGTTCATACGGGGTTGTTCGAGGGTAACAACGCCCCTCAGCAATTTGCTGAAAGAGAATACCAGCTGGGGTTGGGACGATCGGTGTCAGCTGGCCTTTCAAGACTTGAAAGAGCATATAGCTTCAGAACCGATCTTGAGATTGCCGGATTTCGGTAAACCTTTCGAGGTTCACACCGATGCTTCAGATCAAGCAATCGGTGGTGTGTTGATACAGGATGGGCATCCTATAGCTTTCGAGAGTTGAAAGCTGAATGAGACAGAGCAGAGGTACTCTGCTCATGAGAAGGAGATGGTAGCAGTAGTGCACTACCTTCGAACATGGAGAGTTTATCTCCTGGGTAATGTCTTCGTGGTGAAGACTGATAATGTGGCGAATACATATTTCATCACTCAGAAGAAATTGTCGGCCAAACAGGCCAGATGGCAGGAATTCCTAGCAAAATTCTAGTTTCAGTGGGATCATAAGCCTGGAAGAGCTAATATAGTGCCTGATGCATTGAGTAGGCTTAACGCCTTAGTCTGCTTTGCGATCTCTAGAGTGGAAGGAGATCTTCTTGCGAGGATAAAAGCAGCATCTATTTTCGATGAGGAGTATCGAAAGATCGTTGATCAGATCAAGTCGGGTACGACCCGACGATATTATTTGGGTGCCGATGACGTTGTCATGGCCCGTGGTGAGAGGCCACTAGTCCCCGCATCTGGTGGGTTGCGGCGTGAGCTGCTTAGGGAGCTCCATGATACCCCGTGGGCGGGTCATCCAGGACAAAGGCGTATGTTCGCCTTGTTGTCCAGGTCATGTTATTGGCCAAATATGCGTGCCGACATTGAGATGTATGTCCGCACATGTCTTGTTTGTCAACAAGATAAGGTCGATCGGAGGTTGCCGGCTAGGTTGTTGCAACCCTTGCCCATACCCGAGACCCCCTGGATTAGTGTGTCCATGGATTTTATTGGTGGGTTTCCCAAGGTTGAGGGGAAAACATCCATATTCGTGGTTGTGGATAGATTCTCCAAGTACGAAGTTTTCATTCCAGCACCCGAAATATGTTCAACGGTGGTAGCTGCTGACTTGTTCTTTCAAAATGTGGTGAACCATTTTGGGCTCCCAACAGATATCGTGAGCGATAGGGATGCCCGGTTCACTGGACGTTTCTGGTCGACGTTGTTCGACAAGCTGGAAACGAAGTTAAACTTCTCCACAGCAAACCATCCCTAGACGGATGGGCAGACGGAGCGGGTGAATGCCCTCGTGGAGGACTACCTCCGTCATTTTGTGACTGCGAGTCAAAGAGATTGGGTGAAGTCGATTGATTCGGCACAGTTTGCCTACAATATCCACAGATCATCGTCTACGGGGCACAACCCCTTTGAGCTTGTGTTAGGGCGGCAGCTCCTAACCCATGTTGACATTGCAATAAGGACCTCCGAGGGGAGATGTCCTGCGGCTCAACGGGCAACTCGTGAGCGAGCGGAGTCGCTCCAGGAGGCTAGAGACAGCCTCGAGCTAGCAGCTAGACGAATGCAACATTATGAAAATCGTCGATGTCGGGATCAAGAGTTCGCCGTGGGCGACCTAGTGCTTCTCCGACTTACTCCGCAGATATGGAGAAAAATATCTGCGAAGGCAGCACATCGTGGGCTTATACATAGATACGATGGACCTTTCGAGGTGCTGAACAGGGTTGGTTCAGTTGCGTATCGTCTGAAGCTCCCCGATAGGATGAAGATGCATCCGACATTCCATGTGAGCTTCCTAAAGAGGTTCCATAAGGATCCAGGGGATCCGTCTCGATCACAGTCGTTTCGTGAGCCTCCTACGGTCCGAGCGGAGTTCGACCAGAGGATCGGGGAGATCCTTGACCACCGAGTTTTGGGACATAGCAGGATGAACCGACGAACAGAATTTCTTGTTCGGTGGGAAGGTTCTCCAGTAGAAGAAGCTACATGGCATAAGACATCCGAACTGTGGCAGTTCGAGGATGAGATCCGACGTTACTTTGAGTCGCCGAGGGCGGCGACTCGCTCCGGAGGGGGAGAATGTTAGGCCTTTGGGCCCTAATTTGGGCGTGGCCCAAATCGCAGCCCACTTATTTCAGCCGACCGGGTCGGCAAGTCGGCGGAGCGGATCGGGCGCGGCCCGGATCCGGATCCGACTTCTTCAACGGGCGTCGGCGTTGGCGTGAGCGGAATCGTCGCGTGTGTTCTGACGCGGCGTGTGGGTTGACAAGACACGAGCTTGCCTCGTTCCGCGGGCTGATGTGGAAACGAGAAAAAAAGGGGGCGTTGTCGTCGTCGTCCGCAAGAGCTTCGCCCGCTGAAAGCTTTCTCGACTCCCTCTTCGTGTCTTTGACTCGTCGGACGTGTCCTCATCGGACGACCTCGTCGGCGGACTGTTCCTGGCGTTCCGGTGGTGCGGGTGGGAGGTGGAACGCCGTGGCTAGCTTCGCCCCTCTTCCCGTCTTCCTCACGCCTGCCGTTGCAGCTGCCGTCGTCCCCATTCAAACCGCCTCGGAAGGCGTCGCCGGCAACAGCTTCACCGACTCGACGGAGCTGGCGGCTTGTGTGATCGCTGAGGTACCTCCTTTGCCCTCTGGTCCTCGTTCCCGGCCGCGTTCCCGGCTCCGGTGAACCCTCCGCTTATTTCCTGTCGTGGCTGGAACTTCCTCGTCCCCCTCTTGTCCGGCGCCGGCCGCCAGTGTGCGTGAACTTCCGGCCCGGACCCGCCTGCGTGCGGACGCGACCCTGCTCTCGTTCGAGCTCTCTCCGCCTGCGTGCGGAGTCCCCCAGTTTTCTCTCACCGTCTGCGTACGGTCTTCTTCTCTTTCCTCCTCATCCGGCAGTCCCCTTCGGTGACCGACGGCCTCCTCTCGTCGTCCCCGGTCCTGCTCTCGCTGGAGACGGTGACTGCGAGTTTCCTTGCCGCGTGTGGATAGTCCAGCCGGCCGCCGCCAGCTCCCCTCAACCGCCGCCCGTCGCCGGACATACCTTCTGCCGCGCTGGCAGTGGTGCCTCCCTTGCGTGGAGGTGCAGTGGGTGGCAGACGCCACCCCCCTATCTCCTGTTTGCTTCGTTGCCGAGCTCGCCTTCGTGCGAGCGTTGGTTCTCCAGCGCCGAGTAACGCCGGCCTGTGTTGCTGCCTTCGGGCGAATACTCCTTCTTCCGTCACCGGCGTGCGACGCCGAGTAGACGATCGTTCGAGATCGTCGGGCGCCGGCTTGATCTCCGGACTTGCGTGTGAGTCCACAGTCGGGCTGGGAGTCGGTCCGAGGAATCGACTCCGCCAGTCATGCCCAATCCGACGGTTTCAACCGTTGGAATAGTCGCGTTGATAAATTTGGACTCGAGTCAAGCGTTGACTCACGTGAAAATCCACGAAAAATAATTAACATAATTGTGAGCGTGACATCGTTGACAATGGCTTTAATTTGAAAGTGTCAAATTTAAAAGATTAACGTTTGCTAAAGTTCTTGAGCGATGACCAATCATTTGTATAGTTTTAAAAGCTAAGCTATCAAGGACATCATCATCATGTAAGTTTTGATCTGGCAATGTATGGTTGTTGTGCTCAGAAATCAGAATTTGGTTGCAGAGTATTTCAATTGCTTTCTGTGATTCTGTCTGAACTTCTTTGCTTCAAAGAATCGATTCATGATAAATTCCAGCAGATGAATCATTATTGATGTGAAAATTTTTGCTCTAGATTTAGTGAAAGTTGACACTGCACTCTGCTACTGCAACAGACGCTCGATCGCCGCCCACAGCACATCCCTGAACTTCTCGACGTCGAGCTTCACGTTCTGCTTCTCCAGAAACGTCGACCTCACCACATGAAATCCCTGGCGGTGGAGCGACATCGGGTCCGTGAACACCACGTGATCCCTCGGATACTGCTCGATCAAGCTGCTTTCGTCCACCCCGATGTTGTACTCCAGATAATTCAGCCCCATCTCCTTCGCCGGACGGCCGAAGTCCATCTCCGCCATCCACTCCAACCTACCCCACGGCACCACTTGGATCAACGTCGCGTTCGCCGGCAGGAACACCAGGTTCGCCAGCCCCGCCCCGTGCACCCCCATCATCACGTCCCCCGAGTTCACTACCCTCGCGAACTCGTCCAACTTCCGCTCCCCTTTCGCCTCCTCCACCGCCACCTCGAACCCTAATTCCTCCGCCACGGCCGCGACCTCCCCAACGTTCGTGATCTCCCTCGTTCGCTTCCGCGCGACGATCACCAGCCGGGGCCGCGCGCCGCCGCCGCTCTCGACGTCGCGCACGGCCTCCCGATCCAACCCGAACGCGCGCCGCACAAACTCGGCGAAATCGCGCAGGGTGAGGCCGCCGGGCGCGCGAGCTGGGTCGATGTGGAACTCGTCGTAGGCCCGGAGCCCGACCACCACCTGTTTGAAGCAATGCGCTTTAGATAGCTCGTTGGCGGGGTCAAGCACCGGGTAGTTGGAGAGTCTCTGGAGGAAGGGGCGGTATTTGTCGACCCACCCGGCGTTGAAGTCGGTGGCTATGAGCTGGACCTCGCCGCCAAATTGGCGGGCGGTGGCGAAAAGGGGGACGAGGAGGTCAGTGAAGTCGTGAAAGAGGTTGCCGGCATAGCCGCCAGTGGAGAACACGACGGCGGGGACCTGGTGCGTGGTGGTGCATTGAGGGGCGTCGGAGTTGCTGGTCGATTTAATTGAGACCTCCTTGACGAGGCTGAAGCAAAAGCTGTCTCCTTTGCGAGGATAAGGGTGGATTTGCCATGATTCGTTCTGGTCTGCTACAGATGCTGCCTCAATGAATAGCACTGATGAGGACTTACCCAGAATCCGGATGTCGCCGTACATTTCGCAGATGTCAGTTCGCCTGTCGGAAACATCACAGAGTGGCTTCCTGTCTGGAGTTCGAATCTGCTCACCTGCATCTTTGAATGAAGCAAGTAAGAAATCTGTGCATTGGATTTAAGAAATGCGATTTATAACTGACCTAATTGCAGAGGAGTGCCTGTGTTTTTAGTCTCAGATTGAGTGTGATCAGTAATATTATAATTTGAAAGCGTTGGAAGTGCAAGTCTACTGCGAGCTTCATCCTGGTTCGAGGTAAGATCAGAAGGTTCTTCACCAGTCTCCTCTGTCTCGGTTTTGATTTCTGTAGCATTGAGTACAAGTTGATCTAAATCTTGTAGCCAAATTAGGATCTTACTGTTTTTGATTCATTTGACACAATAATGGAGTTTACAAAGAAACATGCCTGTTAATTCGTGGATATTTGGTTCTTCTTCCTTGGTAGCCAAAGCTGAATCGTCCTTTTCATCTTGGATCTCCTCTTTATCATTGTTACTTTCTGCAACATGTTTCTGATTTACCTTCTTTAAGAAAATTTCAATGACTACTCACTTTATCATCTTTTAAGAAGTTCATTAACATCAATTGTGTCAAAACAAACCCGAGTTGGAGACCACAAAATCATGAACATTGATAAGATAAGATTTTAAAAGATCACCTGATGTCTGAGAACTTAGTGCATCGTTCTTCCCAAAAGAATCAGAATTACTCCTCTGTATAGCATTGTCATCGTCGTTCACCAAATCCTCCTCGTCTGCTGAAATGGATCAACAGAGCCAAAATTTTCAACTTTCACTCCACAAAGCCATTTACAGATCCAAGAACTGTGTCTCACCTGACTCTCGAGGCGACAAAGATGAAGCAAAACCGACTGCAGGAACAGTCAGTATTGATCAGATAAAGGATTTAGACATGGAACCAGTGCATTCACTACAAAGGGGAATCAGCTTACAGTTTGAAAGAACAAGAGGCTTAGTCACCACCAAGAAGGTAGCAGTGACCACAAAGCAACCCATGATCAGCACCATGAATCTAAATCTTCGCGACTGGTTCGCGCTCCGAACCAATTTGAGTTTGGAACCCATGTTGACCTGCTCTGTTAGGCTTTGGATCTTTTCTCTTTGCTCTCAAAACCAAGATGGTGGCAGCTTCTGCTTGGAAGAAGCAGAGCTTGTTAACAATAATTAGCTCAAGGGCTCTGAGTTTCCTTGAGCAAATTAGTCTTATATGAATTTTCAAGTCAATGGTAGTTGTTACATAAACTAGATGAAGTATGCGGCAAGGACCATATCATCTATAGGGTTTCTTCTTCTCCAAATCTTGTTTTACTACTGGCAGAATAAGTCAGCCCTCTGGAAGGAAGGAAAAGATGTGAGCAAACATGAGTATTCAAAACTACTAGTTGATTGAAAGTCAACGCCTTAACTCACTGTCTATGTCACTGAGATTGCTGCCAATGCATCACAGTACGGATTGCGGTTGTTCCTACCAATCAGGGAGGCACAACTGCAGATCAAGAAATGAAAAGAATAATAAAGGGTTGAGAAACCATTGACCAATCAAATCTGAGATCGATCTTGGAAGGGTCAAATGCATTTATTGAAATGTCAGTTGACACACATTGTCAAGGAGTAGTTGTTGTATTGCATAAAACATAACTCAGCACAGTCGAACCTTGTTTGAGAAGATGAAGTAGCAGCAAGAATCCGACTAAACTTCATTGTTCTCTTTAGCTTAGATGACTTGATCATGTTTTACTTGTTCGACTTGATTAGCAGCTTAACTTGTCTCAGAGGAGTTGCTTTCAGCAGCAGCATACTCTGTTGGAGCATCTTGTTGGTGCATAATCTGTTCATAAGTATCTACTAGGAGAATTGGAGTCAGAACTTAAAAACAAATAAGAACAGCTAAATATCATATGGTGACATGAACGTGAGCTCAACAAATAAAATAAAAAAAGATTATGTTTGTGGCCGGTAGCCAAGACCAAGTCTCACGCGTAGTTCATAAATTGAGTTTTTGATGTACTAATTCAAAAAAAAAAAATGAATGAAGTATTATATATGTCACAATCATCTTAGTAAACCATTTAATCAATGTGATCCAAAGAAAAAGAATTGATTAAAATCAATCCTTCGGATGAAGTCTCACCTTCATTATTATACTTATCTATTTTTTTAAAAAATATATTTTAATCAATTATTGTAGAAAAAGATAGTTACTTTGAGGTAACAATAAGACTCTAGCAACGATTAGGGTTAGTGCCATAATATATCTTTTATTGCAAAAGACTATTGCTGAGCACTTTCAAGAGAAAGTTTAGAGTTTTTTTAGAGTCTATTTACTAGCAAGGAATCTAGGAGAGAAGGGATGGGTATTAAAAAAATTCGTAGTATATTAGGACGTACGAATCTAGAAGAGAAAAAATTAGACGAATGGATGAGGAAAAAATCTTTCGTTTTCAATCTGTCCAAATTGGGCAAATGAGGCAAAATCGCTTGCGACATCCTCTGCCAACCTCGCATACCAGCTTCGCCTAGCTATGGACGTCGACCTCGCGTGCCAGCTTCGCCTAGCTATGGACGTCGACCTCGTATGCCAGCCTTGCCCAGTTGCAGAAGTTGACCTTGTTAGAGTTGTTGCCACCGTTGCTCACCGCCGTCCTCACCCGGCGAGTGAGCTCACAGATGCCTCTGCCGCTGGACATCGCTCACCGCTAGAGCAGCTGCCACTGCTATCGCTCGCAAACATCCTCGCCCAACTCGATGCTCGACGCTCGCTTGCAGATGGGATTTCCCGTGATTTTCAATCGAATCTCGGTCACATGATTTTCACATGACAGAGATTTCAATCCCTTGATTTTTTTCCATTCATTCTTTTTCCCCTCCCCCTAGTAAACTGGATGTAAAGTATCTCCCTAAGTTAATAATAAAGTTTTAAAATATTAAACAAGATTGAGTAGAATAACAAATGAATGTTTATGGCGTAAAGCTACTACATAAGAAGACTCTAGTGTGCATGTTTATTCTTTGTAGATAAGAATTGATACTAGCAACGTAGTTCATATTATCCGACTTAACTATAACAATAGTAGCTTGCCGTGAACTTGGACTATGTGATGCAAATTATTGATATTGCTAAGTGCAAAGTGGTTGTTAAGATTGTATAGTGCGTGGTTACTCAGGCTCTGTTTCACCTGGCTTCTGAGCTTGTTTATGATTTTACAGCTAGCAGAAATCATGAAGTTGAGATGTTTAGCCCTTCAGCTTCTCTGTTCTAACCCACAAATTAGTTGCTTCTCTAAGAAGTAGGGGTGAAGCTGCTTCTCTGGCCCCCACCTACTTATGCTCAATTACCCTTATATGTAATAATAATTTTTTAATAGTATAACTCATAATATTTTTAATAAATATTTTAATTATAATTAACTATAAATTTAATCATATAATTTTTATCTTAGTAATTTTTTTAATAAAAAATTATTTATTATAAATAAAATAACCTAACCATAAGCTGTGCATTTAAACATTCTCAAACTTTTTCAACCAATATCTTTTCAACTAGCACTTTTTCATCCAGCAAAATTAGAAGCAGAAGCTGGGGTCAAACGGAGCCTCAATGATTCTTGTGTAAATCGAGATTAAGGTATATGCAAAGACCAAGGGAGGTTGATTGTTCAAAAATTGAGAGGTTAGTGTAAGTAGAAGTGCAAATCGCTCGAGAGACAAGAGTTACTTGCCCAATCAAAATTAAGGGTATGTTCAGTTGGAGGAATTCCACAGTGAAATGGATGAAAACTGCTATGAATCTAGATGGCTTTAGATGAGAGTTTTAGAGTGATGAGGTAGCGTGTTGATCTATGTAAAATATAGGACACTGATCACTCAAGTTTTAGATGAGGGTTTTAGAGTGATGAGGTAAGCGTGTTGATCTATGTAAAATTAATTGCTTAGAAAAATTTCTCACCAAATTACTATTTTTGTGATGGAGGGCTGCAAAATAATGTTTTCAATGGACCAACTTGATAATATTACATAATTGAAGGATTAATTAGGAAATTTATCTACCGAATTATTGGCTCCGCACCTCGAATTAGGGCGCAAGTTCACCTTCAGAAATTCAATTCTTGGGAAGGATGGTCAACTCAGGAAAAATCCAGAGCGTTGATCATGTTTATCCAACGGTCACAAATCATCACTTTTAGTGCTGCGCTGTTAATCTGAAAAATATTTTTTGTTCGGTTTCGTGGGCGTGCCGCGTGGACAGCGTTTAGTATTCCCTCGACGGAGATCTCGTGCCTCGCCCCTGCGGAGGAAGGAAACGATTTCGAGGAGATCTGAGAGGCCGATCCCCTCGAATTCCTCCTCCAGGCGTGCTCCGATCAATACAAGGTATGGCTTATTGAATGATTTTTGTCTAAGATTGCGTTTCGTTTCTGTCGGTTCATTGTTTTATTTATTAGGGATGTTCTTGTTTGTACCTACGCCGTGGTGATCCGCTGTAAAATTTCTGTTTTTCATCGGCCTGTCTCTGTTTGCTATTTTTAGGTCAGTATACGCATGGGGATTTGCTCATCTGGGGGCAATTTGGAGGTCTTGAAATTAGCTATGGATTTAGGGCTACTATTGCTGTACTTGAGACTTCATGATGATTCGCGTTTTTTTTGGGCGAGGGTATATTCGAATAGTTTGCTCGCTTTTCGAACGAAATTCATGGGTAGACTTGTTCGATTTATAAGTTACTTTAGTAGGGGAAAGAGTCGTCTTGGAGCTTTTACCAATGTGATGATTCTATTTTCTTCGAAATGAATCATGTTTGTTAGGTCATTTGTATCGACCGAAAGATCTAGGGTTATTCATTTAGACGCTTTTTGAATGATAGATGGAATGATTTTTTGAGAAGAGTAAATATAAATTGCTAAATTTGTGAGGGTTTATGTCAGTAAGAAAAGCAGGAATAGCGAGTGTTGGAGATGAATTGATTATCTTGCTGCTTTGTCATGCCAATTGACCTCACTATAATCATTTTACTCATCTGATCGCATGGCTGCCTTGTTTGTCAATCTCTCACTCTCTCTCTTTTCTAATTTGCTATATATTAAAGATTATAAGAACCGATCATAGTAGGCACTCAAGTAAGAATCAAATACGAGATCTATGGTAGCTAGTCTAAATGTGCTGCTAACCATCTAAGGAGCACACATGCTGATCTATTTGAACTGACATTGCTGTACTATGTTGCATCTTTCAGTTTCCTAATCATATTTCTTAATTTGATTGTAATTGTGCACATCAGGACGATGACAAGCTACCTTGGATTTTTTTTTTGTTGGAAAAAAAAGAAAGGGGGGGGGGGGGGTTGGGAAATCTCATATATCGTTTCATAAGGAGTTATGATGATATAGTGATGGGAAAAGAAAAAAATATCAACAAATCAGAATGGGTTTCTAAACGGAGTAAAAACATAAAGACAGAAAAAATATGCCAGACCAAAATTCTCAAAATACATCACCATGCAGATTTGAGCTGCGTAGGTCAGGGTGGAATAGTTTGCAGGAGAATACAGGCATTGGAATACAACCGGCCACTATAAAATAATTTGGTTTCTTAAAATTTCCGGAGCCTTTTCTCTGAATCATGTATATTTTGAGTATATGAGAAGCCGTTAACTCCTAAGTATAGAGAGTATTTCTCAAACCATACTCACCTGATACGCTTTGCAGAAGGGAGAGTTTGCAGGAGAATATAGGCTTTGGATTACAACCTTCCCTCCCCTATAGTAGTTCTGAAAAATAAATTGGTTTCTTAAATACCAAACTTGTTTTGTCCGAATCATGCATATGTTGTGTATATGTGGAAGCTTCTACCTCCTAGGTGCAGTTCCCCCTAATATAAAACTAGTAAAAGGATCACCTGATTTAACTCATAGTTCTTGAGCAAATGATTTTCTGCAAGAGCAACAATTTTCACATTCTTGCAGAGTAACTTGGCCATTGAATTGTAATTTTCTGAGACTTTTTTATGATTGGACATTCAACTCAAAGGGATCACTTGGCACTGAGTGCTGACATGAACGGGCATTGAATTTATCATATTAGCGCTTAGTGTACTACCGGATACTTCATTCAGTGCTGACATGAACAGGCATTGAATTTATCATATTAGCGCTTAGTGTACTACCGGATACTTCATTTGATCAAATAAATGCTGCACCAAAGAGTTCGTACATGTTTTCATGTTAGCTTGTGATAACTCTTTTTAACCTATCGACGATTCTTTAATGATCATAAGAATTAGCTTGAGAATGTCTAACTGGTGGAGTAAGAACATACATCTCCTATTCACAATCTCTTGTATTGTTGTTGGCCCCAACTAGATACCAAAATTACAATACTATTTTCTCTATTTCTTTAATGAAATATTCTTTTATTGAATATGATTTTTTCATTTAATTTTTCCCAGCTGAGAACATGCAAGGAAAGTCCCATTTGAATCCGTTCGCCACTCCTTATGTACCTCTTTCAAAACTTTCGGCTGGAGCCGGAGATGATGTTGCAGAAAAGATAGTTAGGCCTTCTGAAAACGAGGCTGTTGAGAGCTCTATTGAACATCAGCTTCCAGACGACTTCTCCTTGGTGTATGAAATCCAGAGCTTTGAAAAACTTAATCTTTCTGGTGAATCTTCCTCAAAGTTAGATCATCACAGCAATCCTGAAGATACTTTTCAAGATGACCTCAATGAGTGGGATGCTTCCAATGCAATACTGGATTCTCTTTCGTCAATGTTTCCTGATATTTCTGTAGAATATCTTGCTGAATTGCTTGCTGCAAACCAAGGTGATTTCAATGACACAATTGATGTGCTGCAGCAGTTTGAGGTATCCTTAAATATTTTCACAACTGTCCCATCCCTCTAATTTGAAATCCATGGTTATTAACGTTCATTTGCCTAATGCTTTTACATTTGGTTACTTGTAGTATGAAGGTACGGGAACCGAGTACCCTATTGACATTGGTGAGGTGAGCAACAGTTCCGTTCCTGCTTCTCAAAAAGCCAGTTCAAGCGGGACAAGTGATTCCGTATGATCAGAGTCAGATATGCTGACTTGCGACATAGTTATATATGCATCCCCTATGTGATATCTTGAGGTTGCCAGAAAAATTAGATTTATTATCCTTTAACTTTGGTTTCCGAGTGACGGCTTACAGTACATATGCATAAATTTATTTTGGTACCGTGTGCCTATGCATGCAAGTGGTTGTACAGTTATCTTTTCTGCTTCTTGTGGATCATCATGTCTTGTTGCTTCAGCATTTTTGTGAATGATCATGTACTGTTCGGAGTTGCAGAGTCTAGGAGGCTCTTTCTTTGCAATTATAGAGGGTTTCATTGCATCCTGTAAGTGTAAAATATGGTCCTAGCATCTGTCAATGGAGGAACACACTAGTGTTGGTTGATTTATGGGTGTTACGATGAATTTTACTCTTAAGTAGGGTTGGTAATTTGTGCTCTTGGATTATGTCATATTCGACCCATGACACGTTTATATGAACACCACCCATTTATATATACGAGTAAATATATAAAATATAAATTTAACTCATTTATTAAATAAGGAATATGATACTAGTAATCTGTTTAATTAATAGATTGTATTATATAATTTAATATAATAAAATAACTTATTTAATGAATAGGTTATCACATGATACTATATGACTTGATATATATAAGTTGTTTAACTCACTGAATATGAATTAAAAGTATAGGAGTTCTAACACTAACGACAAAAGTTTTTTTTAGATTTTAAGATTTTAAATTATTAGTTTATATATCTATATAATATATGAGTTACACTGGTCAAACACATTTATGATTCGACATGATATTTATATTGGCATATTATAAATGGGTTTCAACGCATTTATGATTTGACATGACACTTAAATTGACATATTATAAATGGATCAAGATATTTATGATATAAACACAATTAATTATGACTCAAACCTATGAATTTTGTATCGTATCTTATTGTGTCCATGGATTGTGTCATATTTTGTCTCCCTAATTCGAAGCTAGCCAATAACCACCTTAGTGGCTTAAGATAATCATGCTTTCCTATTCATTGATGCCTAATGTTAGAATATATATTCGTACTAGTTGCACACTGTGCGTTTCGTCTTTCTAGAAAGACAATCAAAGAGCTAAAGAGAATGTGACGGAAATCTAGTACACTGTGCACCACAGGTTCCAAAAAAATAGGATGCAAAAGGGTCAACAACATTTTGTTTACAAATTTTACATACATTTACACCGTTTTCACTTGTACGAATAAAATATATATATATATATAAAATTAGATAGATAGAATGTATTATAAATTTTTCTTTCTTGTATTTACTTGGATGAAAAAAAAAAGAATTAATATATATATCTCAATTTTTATTTTTTTATTTATATTATATATATATATAATATCATAAAATTATTAAATATTAAATATTAAATACGAGCGACGACGGCGAGGCGAGCTCGAGCAACGACGACAAGGACAAGTAGTCGAGAAAGACTCGTATTGAGCGAAAATAAGTAACGGTGTGGTGCAAAGATAAATGTGAAGTTAGTAAAGTTAAGTCATAGTTTTAGCTTTCCGTCTGATTTAGGTAGAAAGCAAATGGAGGGATTAATGACTAATTTTCCCTCTTACTTTCCCTTTTAAAATATTCATCCGCCCAAGTAAATAAGCCTATACTTTTTTCCTTTCTATTTTTTTTTCTTTCCTTTTAATTTTTTCCCTAAGTAAACAAGGCCTTCTTTCCTTTTAATTTTCTCCCTAAGTAAACAAGGCCTTAGGGTCTGGGTTTTTTTTTTCTAACAAAAGACAAATATTACAAAAAGGCCAAATATATATTTTGCCTTTCTTTTCTTTTGTGTGTGTGATTGAGTTCATCTAATTTTTTTTTGTTATGGTTTAATTTGTATTAGAGCTGTAGTTTTTTTTTCCAGTGTTTTATGATAAAATATCGTCTTGTATCGAGCATTGATTCTATACATTTATCCGTAGTATTGGTCATGGATTCAATACTATTTATATTCATATTCTTCAGTTCAAATTAGCAATAGCACCAACAGGAATGCATATTGACATAAATGAATGGCCTATTCCTGCATGTTCATATGTATCCTTCTAATTTATGATGCATCTCATTTAGGTCACACTTGATGAGCTTAATGAAAACTCAAGAGATAAGATCATTCAGTCTCACTCAAAAAAATTAAAGTCCTGTGTGTTATGTATCCTTCTCATTTATGATGCAACTCATTTAGGTCAAACTTGAAGGGCTTAATGACAACTCAATAGACAAGACCATTCAGTTTCAGTCAAAAAACTATACTCCTGTGTGTTTAGTTTGACCGACTAAAATCTAGAGGCATCAATCTAGGTTATTTGAGAGCAATTATGAGCCACCAAACCTTTAGATATTATAGATCACCTCTCTCTGCAAATAAGCTAAGAGCAAGCTAAAAGCCGAAAAGTAAGGAATTGAATCAGCTTTGTGTTCACTTTAAGATCCACATCAAGGACAACTAATTAATTAATTTCATTAATCAAGTAAATTAAACTCAAACTTGACTAATTACTTTGGACAAAATGAATTAGATCTTTATGCATTGCCTCCTTTCTTGAAGATCCATGACCTTCCATAAAAGAGATACATTCTCAATGGTGTCTGAATGCCCTTTCTCTTACTAAAACTATGAGCTTATTACTAACGGTCTTTTTATTGGAAGGGAAGAAAATAGGAAAGGAAGAAAATTAAGGTGAGAGAGAAATATAGAAGGATAGAAATATTGATTCCATTTTCTCCTCATGTATTTTATTGGGAGGAAAGAAAATAAAAAAGATTATTAATTTCCAATCTTATCTATTATAATACCTCTTACATAAAATTACTTTTTATTTATTAAATAATTTATTTTAATATATTATACTTTATTTATTATATTTTGTTAATAAAATTAATATATTAATATCAAATCAATTTATTATACCACATTACAATCTCAATTTATAATACTTTATTTATTATAATAGATTACATATCTTTCTGAAATCTCAAATCCTCTCACATATAATAAATGAAGATATGTCTACGTTAAAAAATCCTCATGCAAACGTTCAATACATAGATAATATGCCATTTCTCATTATAAAAAACTTGTATTAAAATATCAAATAGCACAACAGAGATCATATACTGTGGATATGGTAATGCAATCTAAACAAATACAAACCAACAATTAGATAATGCAACAAATTTTTTTAACTCGGCAATAATTCACTTATACCAAATATCATTTTGATAGAATTGTAACAAGCCTGAAGCAGAATGAATTCCGAAAATATCAAAAAAAGAAAAATAACAAGTACCTAAAAAGTAAATAAAAACATAAGCAAGCCACATTGCAATCTTATCAAATACAAACCAACAATTAAAATTTGCAAATTTAGATTGTTAAATTAAAATACCAATAATTGTAACACTACATAGTGTTAACCATCAAAATAAGCAATCCAGCGATACAATACCAAGTTATAACACCAAGGATCAAATGTCAAGACACACTAAACATCATCAACAAAGTAAACATCATCAACAAAGTAAACATCATAAAAAAAGTACAATAAGTTTATCCATTCATCAACTCATTAAGGATCTCAAGCCGCATATCTTCTGGAGTTGCAAAGAAGATTTGTGTGCTCTCTTTACTTTTACCAAGAGTGACAAATGCACAAGCTATACGATGACGTGGAACTCCAATCCTAGTCAACTCTTCATATATTTCTTTTTTTTGTAGTCTTTCTCTGTAGCTTCAGGAATGATTTGCCTTTCCAAAATGTCGTTGCTTTTCTCCATGCAAATGATTATTCTCTCTAATTTACTATTTGTTTCTTGCAACGCAGAAGAATCCATTTTTCTCTTACCAGCCTTGGATGAAATGGTATACTCACTAATTGATTTACATTGTGGGCCTGGAGCTGGGCTTCTTGTATCAATATCTTTAGGAAAAAGGAACTGGGTGGCAGACACATCAAAAGTTTCTTCATCTAATGGCTCGTTCGCTTGTTCTTCACCTTCAAGATTGCACACGTTCATGTATTCTCTGCAGGTATTAGCACTAGTACCAATTGCTCGATCTTTTGAGAATAATTCCTCTAACTTGTCGTAGTTTTGAATGGGAGTGCTTCTCCACTTCTTCACAAGAGGATTAGCTTACAAAAATAAAATTAGATTAGTAAATGCACAATTATGAATAAGTTATACATATATTGAAATGACATACCGCAATAAGCTCATCCTAAACACTAGGCTCAGCTTCAAACATCTTCGTTGTGCAACTCCAAGCTATTCCACTCTTGTGTTTGAATAAATCATTACATGTATTGAAATGACTCTTTAACGTTTTAATCCTATTTTTCAGATGTGTTTTTGTTAAAGATATTCCAAATTTTTCCACACATGTAGATAATATATTTTTGTATGCGGTTGAGGTAAATGTACCATCAACCCTAAACCCTTTGGCTTGCTGGTCTAACATTGCTTCTATAAAAATATTATCCATGGGTTCAGTCCATTTGATATTATCTCTTTTCGAGCCCTCAGATGCATTACTCTTTTTACTCATCTTATGATAAAATGAAAAAAATGTGTTAGCATAATAATAAAAACAAGAGAAATAAATACCACAACATTCTATATTGCATTACTACAAATTAAAGAAATACATAAGTCACATTGATAATGCAAGCAACGATAACAAAATTGATAATACATTTATAAGACATAATCATTCCACATTGCATTAGCCATGATATCTCTATTAAAAGTCCCTCTCCTAGCTTCTTCATCTTGTCTCTCTACACTAGAGATATCAATGTCAGCTGACATTGATAATTCCTCGTCAACTTCAGCAATTATATTGGCATCCGGATCAACACCCATTAGGTAGTTATGCAAAACACAACATGCTAAAATAATTTTAACATGTGTGTTAAGGGGGAAATAAGGCTCTGTTCCACTTGTTATGATTGGAAATCTTTTCTTTAATACACTAAAGGCTCTCTCTATAACATTGCGGGCAGACGCATGTCGATGATTATAAAGTTCTTTTGCATTATTTGGAGCATGTTTGGAGTATTCTTTCAAGTGATATCGTACTCCTCTATACGGTGTCATAAGCCAACTTTTTATCCCAAATCCAGCATCGCCTAAATAGTATTTACCTAGGACGAACAAAGGGACGCAATATTAGAAATTTACATAAGCAATGTAAGGAATTTTGAACTAAGTAGGATATACCCTCTGGAATTTTTAGATTATTTGATCTACTGATGGCATCTTTTATTAACCGTGAATCTGATGCTGTCCCTTCCCACCCGGGCAGGACATATGTAAATCTCATATCAAATGAACATGCTGCTAAAACATTTGTGGTTGGCCAATCCTTTCTCCCCCTAAATCTAGGTGCGTCACTAGGTGGTACTTTTACTCGCACATGTGTACCATCAATTGCACCTAGACAATCCTACACATTTATGAAGTTGATTTATTAGTGATTAGAAATAAGTTATTATGGGATACTAAATTTATTTTGATCAGTGTCATACCTGAAAATATGGATAGAATCTGCTACTATTGTGTATCTCAGGAGGGACAACTGAACCATCAGGTTGTATGATGAATTGCTCATGTAAGCTAATAATAGCTTTTAATACTTCGTGAAAGTGGTAGCTAATAGATTGAATACCACGATGAAAGAAAAAGCATAGTTGTTGATATTTGACATTATGAGACACCAAATATAAAAACCTTGCCACTTTTTCCTCAATGGTACAGTTTTTAGTGCTTTTCACTCGACCTGTACTTCTTAGTACATCACACAATTGTATGAAAGCACATACTTTTATTCTTAAGATATTATGGCAAATTTGATTGGAAGAAGTTAAATTTTTTAAAATTTCTCTGCGCTTGCCCTCTTTACTCTCATTACTCTCTTTTAATGGTTTATCCACATAGGAGTCAAAAATTTCATTCAATTGTTGTACGAGGTAACATACAGCTGCACATACAACTTGCATATTTCTACGGTGATGGTTGTGTACTATCGCAAGTCTTTTGTCTTTGTTACTCAATGGAGTCATTAAGATAAGACCTATAAATAAAATTATATTGTGTAAAGCAATCAATTTATACAAAATATGAGTAAAAAGTATGACTACAACAAAAAGATAAGCTTATAGATAGTGTTGGGAAACCCCGGGGATATTTTACAAATTTTCAGAGATGCAAACACGTTGCGCAGCAGAAGAATACCCCCGAAACAGGTGAAAGTCCCCTAAAGGGGGGGCGAAACCCTAAAGTGGCGCATGTAAAATTTTGGGCAGCGGAAATAAGGGTTTCTAGGTGATCGGTTGCATGCATGTCATATGATCAACTATTAAAACTTGTATACATTGATAAGAGTCATACCATCGCCATTGCTTGGATGGTGTCTTGGAAGAAGAGAGCGAAAGGGATCTCCTCCAGAAGATGCGCACACAAGAAGAAGATCGCCTACTCCTTGTTGATCCTTGTGCTAGCAAAGACCTTCAAGTCTCCTGATCGAATGGAAGGGAAGAAGAGATGTCCTACTTGGCCGAGACCTCCTTGTCGTCAACTCCTTCAACACACGAGAGAGCAAGAGCATCGAGAGGAAGAGGCGACAATAGGCGTGAGAGGAGCGAACGTGAGGCGTGACCATGTTTTAGAAACATGGTTTCCCAAAATAGAAAAACCCCCTCAACGTGTGATGCGTTCACTCCTTGTGAACCATCGCATTTTTCTCTCCTATTGAACCATGCGCTCACTTGATGAGCCAGTTCAATTTGGTTTGGTTCAAAGACCAATTAACCCAATCATTTGGTCTAGATCACAATTAAATCCTAAGGCTCCAGATCTAACCGTTCATCTCCTGATGCTCCTGATCTCACCGATCTAGCATCAATTCTCTCGATCGAAGCTTACCGATCTCAAGCCCTAATCAATCAAACATGATCAGACCAGATCTCACTTACAATCAGAGATTAAATCCCTTTAAACTGAACCCAAACAATTCAGTCCACACGATCTGACTTAAGTAAGCCATATCATCAAATTGTGCGACCCTAAGGGTTTCCTTTAAATGTCGGTAACGATAACTTACGTTATCACGATCAGTGAGGGGTATCTAGCAACACATCACTGTCTCCCGATATAAAGGAAAGAGTCTTCCAAGACTACACCCAAACCACAGCACAAGTGTGAATCCATTTCACTAGACATACATGTTTCCTTTGCCACTGGATGTTCTTATTGGACAAGCGTGTCAAGCCTGTAACTCCAATATGATGAGAATGATTAGATCAGATGAACATAGTCATATGGGTATGGCCATACACTTTCTCAATCATCTCATCCAGGGGGCCCCTTTAGAACATCACACTCCAATGAAGGAGATGGCAATCCTATGTCTATCACTAGCGCCCTAACATGACTCATGCTCACCATCCAAGATAGTCTATAACCATTATGTTTCAAATGATATCGAACTATCTCAAAACAATGCCAATCATCATTTAGAAACATAAGTGATCTCAAGTCAGAGGAAGTACGCCACTTGTTCGCATACAAGGATTATTCACATTGTGACATGCAACTGAATATCCTAGTAGGGTCTGTCCAGTACATCCAATGTACCCATGAGTCTACATCTTATTCCATGCTCGAAGCATCCTATAAGATTAGAACACATATTAGTCTCAATCATATCAAGGCTGTCTCATGTTCACCAAGATATCTCGACTAAGGATTATACTGCATGTCAGCCTAGCTGAACATCATTGAGACATTATTCAGAAGTATACACATTGCAGCAGATAATGTAACAACCTGAATAACAACCATTGCCTTTATAAACATAGAGTTTATACATGATACTGATACAATCCCAAGGCCTCAAACATTAGCCTTAAGGGCATACCCCAACAATCTCCCACTTGCACTTAATCTAATGGTTGAGAAATCTCAAACCCATATTATTACAGTGCTTCTCATGCTTCTGCTGCCCCAGAGGCTTTGTAAGCGGGTCAGCTAGATTGTCATCTGTATGAACCTTGCAAACTTTGATCTCGCCACGATCAATGATCTCCCGGATCAAGTGAAACCGTCTCTGTATGTGCTTGGACTTCTGGTGCGACCGTGGCTCCTTTGCTTGTGCTATTGCTCCAGTGTTATCACAGAAGATAACCAATGGATCTGCACTCGAAGGAACAACACCAAGTTCCTGAACGAACTTACGAATCCACACTGCCTCCTTAGATGCTTCCGAGGCTGTAACATACTCGGCTTCTGTTGTGGAATCAGCAACAATTGATTGTTTGAAACTTTTCCACACCACTGCTCCTCCATTCAAGCTAAAAACATAGCCTGATTGCGATCGGAAATCATCCTGGTCAGATTGGAACGAAGCGTCAGTATATCCTTCAATACTGAGTTCTTCCTGACCACCATACACCAAGAACATATCTTTGGTCCTCCGCAGATATTTCAAAATATTCTTGACTGCAATCCAGTGCGCCTGACCTGGATTACTTTGGAATCGACTGGTTACGCTTAACCCGTAAGCGACGTCTGGGCGAGTACATAACATCGCATACATAATGGACCCAATAGCCGAAGCATAAGGCGTATTGTCCATTTCATCTTTCTCAGTCTGTGTTTGTGGACACTGACTCTTTGAAAGATTCAGACCATGTCTGACTGGAAGATATCCTCTTTTAGAATTTTCTAAATGGAATCTCTCCAGGACTTTATCGATGTAAGTACTCTGGCACAGCCAGAGAAGCCTCTTAGATCTATCTCTGTAGATCTTCACACCTAATACATA
This sequence comes from Costus lasius, assembly GCA_027563935.2. Lineage (NCBI taxonomy): Eukaryota > Viridiplantae > Streptophyta > Magnoliopsida > Zingiberales > Costaceae > Costus > Costus lasius. The sequence goes on from CM050454.1 coordinate 98,992,468, forward strand.
GGCTGCTTCTCCCAAATCTTTCATCTGGAAACATTTCCTTAACCATGCCTTAACCGCATGCAGTTCAGGAATATCGTTTCCAATGATTAAGATATCATCGACGTAGAGGACTAGGAAAGTGATTACGCTCCCACTAAACCTCTTATATACACACGGGTCATCTTCATTCTTGATGAAACCAAAATCACAGATTGATTCATCAAAACGAATATTCCAGCTTCTCGATGCTTGCTTAAGTCTATAAATGGATTTTTTTAACTTGCATATTTTATGACGATCTAATGGATTAGTGAAACCTTCAGGTTGTGTCATATACACATCCTCCTGCAAATTTTCATTAAGGAAAGCAGTCTTCACATCCATCTGCCAGATCTCATAATCATAATATGCTGCTATCGCGAGAATAATCCGAATAGACTTAAACATAGCTACAGGAGAGAAAGTTTCATCATAATCTATCCCGTAGATTTGTTTGAAACCTTTCGCAACTAGCATGCCTTTATAGGTAACCACGTTACCATCCATGTCAATCTTCCTTTTGAAGATCCACTTACAGCCTATAGGGATTACTCCCGGAGGCGGATCAACCAAATCCCAGACTTGGTTATCTGACATGGAGTCCATCTCGGCTCGCATAGCTTCAAGCCATCTCGCTGATTCCGGTCCACTGACCGCATCCGCATAAGTGAGGGGTTCATCATCAATGATGTAGACTCCGTCATAGCGCTCAGGCTGTCGACGGATCCTTCCCGATCTTCGCGGTTCCCGTGATATCTGAGCCTCAGGTTGTTCAGTAACCTGATCTACTGGCTCAGGTACATCCAACTGTGCTTGACTACTTTGTCCTTCTTCTGGATTCTCATCCAGCTTTATTTCTCTCCCACTGGCCTCTTGCAGAAGAAATTCCTTCTCAAGAAAAATAGCCGTCCGAGCAACAAATACTTTGTTCTCTTTGGGATCGTAGAAATAATAACCCTTAGTTTCCTTAGGGTAACCGACAAAGATGCATTTCTCAGATCTGCTCTCTAGTTTCCCAGAGGCGAGCTTTTTGACATAAGCCTCGCAACCCCAGATCTTGATAAACGTCAAGCTTGGCTGTTTCCCATACCATAACTCATAAGGCGTCTTTGAAACTGCTTTGGATGGCACTCGGTTTAGTACCTTTGCAGCTGTTTCCAGTGCAAATCCCCAAAAGGAGTAAGGCAGAGTAGCCTGACTCATCATAGAACGAACCATATCCAGTAAGGTTCTGTTCCTCCTCTCGGACACACCATTCCATTGCGGTGTTCCTGGCGGAGTGAGCTGTGAGATAATCCCACACTCCTTCAGATAGTCAGTAAACTCTCGACTCAAGTATTCACCACCTCGATCCGATCGAAGTGCCTTGATATTTCGGCCTAGCTGATTCTGTACTTCATTCTTGAACTCTTTGAACTTGTCAAAAGATTCACTCTTATGTCTCATAAGATAGACATAACCATACCTACTAAAATCATCAGTAAAGGTAATGAAGTATGAATAGCCACCTCTGGCATGTTTACTAAATGGCCCACACACATCACTGTGTATAAGGTCAAGTAAACCTGAAGCCCTTTGACCTTTCTTAGGAAAAGGAGACTTCGTCATTTTACCCATTAAACAAGCTTTGCATGTATCAATCTCCTCATAGGAGAATGATCCCAGCAGTCCATGGTCATGCAACCGCTTAATGCGTTTTTTGTTAATATGGCCTAAACGACTATGCCATAGCAAGGTGCTGTCATCAGCAAACTTGGCTTTCTTAATATCAATGTTTTGTATAGAACATTCCATGTCCAACATGAATAACCCATTGTTAATCGATCCAGTAGCATAAACAATATTATCAACAGCAAACTTGGCTTTCTTAATATCAATGTTTTGAATCAAGTCCTAATCCAATTAGGACTCTAATTATTTATCTAATTAATTAAATCCTAATCCAATTAGGACTCTAATTAATTCAAATAAATCAGCCCATTTAATCCCACAAAAATAGGACTCTAATTAATTAATTAATTAACTAATATTTTATCATGATTAATTAAACTCACATGAGGTATAGGCGCTAACCCTAGTCTAACTAGGGTTAAGCATGCGCCATCTCTTTTCTTCTCCTTAAGTCCATTAAGCCCAACTTTTCAATGGGCTCAGCCCAATGTCCATTATGCATGTTAACCAAGCCCATGGACCCAATCCAATTTAACCCTAGGTCAAATTGGGCTAACCATGGTTAATATACCGTAAATGGAAGTTAGCTCTAACAAATCTCTTCCATCTCATCAGGCCCATTGGCGCTGATGAAATCTCCAGAATAGATTCGAGTTATCCAATAACTCGATCATAAGACTTCCCGATCAATACGAGAACTCGAGTATCAAGGTGTACGACCCTGTAGGTTCCTCTGACGTTGACAGTGCTGACCATGGTCACCACAAGCAGTGAGTGGCACCTAGCAGTGCATCGCTGCTACCCAAGTCATCAGAATGGATATCGACATCGACATCCCCATCATCGCAACCAGGTACAGATGCATTACAGTCTCTTTGCCGAACTGATATCCGATTGGCCAAGTGTGTCACCACTTGTTTCTATCCAATCTCATGGCTATGACTAAATCAGGTCTAACCTGGGTATGACCATACACTTTCAGTCATAGAACCATAGAGGAGCTCCATGGATATCATGCTTCCCTTAGGAAGGGGCAAATCCTTTGTCTGTGCATTGACCTTCTCATATGGGTCGTGACATGTCCAATGACAACCGTTATTACCTCCCAACTACGACAAGGTGTTAGGTTGTATCAAAGCATATCCCTAACCACATAGAATGGCCAATGACCTCAAGTCAAGGGATCAATGCATCTCCTATCACTTGTGAGGATAACTCATGACACCAAGTCATTGCCTCACAGCGGGTCAGTCCAGTATATCTACCACTGATATACCCATATGCCTGCGTTAGCACCTCGTGCCTAACCAGCCCATATACCAGTCTTACAAGTACCATAGCTGTCCCATATCCAATAAGGTACATTGACTAGGGACAATAGTTTGAGCACAGATCCAATCTGTCTCTAGGAACATTATCATATAAGTACATGTTCGCAGATGTAAACAAATAATGATAACGACAATGCCAGTATGATATAAATATCAATGTCAAGTAGTACAAGTAACGGACCAGAATTAGGTCCTTAGAGCATATACACCAACAGATAGATATCAGGATACATGACTAAAACAAAATTTTCATTGCATTAATAGAACTAGTTGATGTGTGGGCTATATATATATATATATATAAAAAATAAGCCCTATGCATTGTGTTATGTTAACTTGGTTTGAATTTGTTATCATATAGTTGGACAAAGTGGAGAATTCCCTTTGTATATGTAAGTAGATTAGTGTTATGTTTGAGGGGCAATAAAGTGGAGAATTCCCTTTGTCTCTTCTTTTCTCTTAACAGTAATCCTCTGATCCCCCTAAAAGCAGGGTTTCATCTATCTCTCTTCCCCTTTTTTTTGCTTCACTTTGCCCATTTTCTCCTTCCATCAAGTTGACGTTCTATAAGTTTCATCTAGATTCCATCCAACAAGTAAGCTATTTCATATTGTTCATCTGTTTTAACATTTTTGTCTAAATTAGTTTCCCTAGATTCAAACAAAATCTGATATCTTCATTCCCCTTAAGCATCTTGCCAACAACTAACATTTGATTGTCAGAATCCATCCTAATTTTTCATTTGCATATCTTGTTTTCTGCCTTAACCATATGAAGACATGTTCTAATTTGAGATGCAATGGTACTAGATTTGAAGGAAAGAAAAAGGACAGATCAATTCTTCGAAGATGAAAACAAACAAACAAACTGCCACCGAAAAGTGCAATAGATGCCGCAATTCATAAAGGAATTTCTCATAAAAATTTTTATGAGAAGCCAATAACTAAACTGCAAGAGATAATATACTTAGTTTAAACAAGGTAACGGTTCAAATAAGGAAGTTCCATATTCTACCTATTGAACAAAAGACAAACATCTACAAACCAGAAAAAATGCATGGAAATAGATGGTAACCGAGCATTTAGAAGATAACGTAAAAAATTATAACTTTGAAGAGGCTGGAAGAAACATTTGGAAATGAATGCAGAAACAAATAAGTATGCATTCAAAATTATGCTAAGACAAACATTTGGAAATGAATGCAGAAACAAATAAGTAAATAACTTTGAAGCGGTTGGAAGAAAGTTTTGAAATGAATGCATACTTCTACGATGATGGAAGATTTGAAGCGGCTGGAAGAGGCAACTAGCGATGGAAGATTTGAAGCGGCTGGAAGAGGCGACTGGAAGAGGCGGCTGGAAGATGTGAAGCGGCTAGAAGAGGGAGCCTCGGGCGAAAAACTTGACCTAACGCGTGAGATAGCGTGAGACGCGTGAGACGTGAGCGATTGGTTTTCTGACATGAGCGATTGGTTTTCTCCCCGATTTGGGGAGAAACCAAAACCCTCCCTTTTCTCACTATATTTCTTTCTTTCCAAATCAGTCTCCTCAATAAAACAAAAGAAAAAAAAAATCAATTTCTTTTCTTTCTCCTTAGTTTTCTCCCCAATAAAATAGACCCTAAATTTCAGGCTGTTGGAGGGAAAGCTGTAAATCGGGGGAAAAAAATTTTCTAGGCACAGTCCTTAGTGATCGGCAAGGCTCAATTGCGATTCATAGCACTTCGCTCAATGGTCATATTAGTATTTCGGGAAATTCAATATCGGTATAAATAGAAATTTTAGATTTTTAATACTAATACTAATACCGAAAAATCATCATTTGAGAGTTCGATATCGAAATTTAGTGGTATCTATCACATACACACCATAATGAAACATCTAGGCCTTGTTTCCTTGAATGAAAGACAAAAATAGGAAGAAAGGATTTAGTGAGGGAAAGAAAAAAAAAAGGAAGAGTAAATCAGTGCAACATGTTTGTCTCTTCCTTGATGAGGGGGCAGGCGGACATCACCAGCAGAGGGCGGCGGGCTCCGGGGGGAGGGAAGAGGGAGGAGCAGGTGGGATGGCGACAACCCAGGCAGCGAGACGTCCGACAAGGAGTAGTGAGAGCAGAGGGCGGCTGGTGGGGGGCGATGCGCTTGTAGGAGGTGGGAGCTCATTGGAGGTGGGACGCGAGAGAGCTGGCAGGAGGCGGGGAGCTCGGGGAGGTGGGGGAGCTCGGGGAGCTCACTGGAGGTCGGACGTAGTCGAGCTCGCAGGAGGCGGGGAGCTGATTGGAGATGGGACGCAGGCACTCGCAAGAGGCGGGGAGCTCACCAGAGGTTGGACGCGATCGAGCTAGTAGGAGGTGGGGAGCTTGTTGGAGGTCGGACACAACTAAGCTCAAGGAGGTGGGGGAGCTCGGGGAGAGGAGGCGGGGAGCTCACTGGAGGTCGGATGCAATCGAACTCACAGGAGGCAGGGAGCTGGTTGGAGATGGGACGCGGGCACTCGCAAGAGGCGGTGTCACGCCCCGAAGAGGACACCTCGGGTGGGCCCACCCGGAAAGTCCACTCTCGGAACGCGACAGGTCAAACCTGTGGGCCAAGTCAGCAAAGTCAACAGTCAAGAGTCAACAACATCAACTATACCCCAATGCAACATGTAAAATAATACAACAAATGCAAAATCATAAATAACATACCATCATCTAGTCCACGACCAGGCATACAAATACCGCTCCACATACCACACCGCCACATAAATATAATCTGACTGAAAACAAATAAACAAATACTGAATGCAACTCCCAATGTGGCCACTACAACTAACTATCTAGATTCGCTCTAGGAGGAGCAACTGCAGAACCTGGAAGAGAGAGGGAGAGTAGGGGGGTTAGCCAGAAGGGCTAAGTAGGGATATGCAGGGATATGATGCATGTACAACAAATAAGGTTCATTTGCAAGAATCTACCAGTATCCTATGTGTGTGTACAACAGTAAATATCAATATATCACAAATCAACATAATCTCAAAGATACAACAGCATGCAATCCATGAAACAGAGCTCCGCCAATCGTCCACTTAAGGACATGCACTCCTGGAAGAGTGGTCCCCAATGTCAGCTCTAAACAAAGGGGATGATCTACTCGTCGGTAGTCTGCTGGTGTAGCATCCAACACCAATCACCCCGAAGTCGGTATACGACCCTTCGGAGATGACGCAAGTCGACAGCATATAGTACAAGTGTCCTCACATCACGGATCACGACTATAGCTAGTGGCCAACATACAAAACGCGTAGCCCTCGTCCACAACAAGCTACGGAACAGACCTCGGTCGACTGACATAATCTCCCCACTCCTCAGTCCAACCGGAACATAATATAATGAACAGCCTAGGAAATGGGGCTCACAAATCATATCAGCCCAATCCAGGGCACAACAGGTCATATCTGCCCACGCATGGGGCTCAACGGGTGTTGATATAGAGCCACAAATATATCTCATATCATCTAACATAAGGGTAAACAAAAGCATAAAAGCAGATAGCATACAATCACATGTATGAACAAATAAACAGGACATGACTACAACAGATTATCAGAAATAAATCAATGGATAGAACAATAAGTAAGGTGCCACTATCCTAAGCATGCAATTGGCACCAACGTAAAGGCAGGAGGAAGAACCTACCTCGATCCGTAGGTCTGCGCTAAGAGCCAACCGAGAATATGTAATCGTCCACACGTCAGATACCGAACTAACCCCACCATATACAACAGGGTAGTGTAATGCGTACGTACGAGTATGGTTAGGGTACTAACCGAGTTCGCAGCCACGTGCAAACGTGATTCACTGAGGGTCGTCGGATACGCAAGAGCCAGCCCAGAATACTCAAGTCGCTGCGCCGGCATGGATCCCAAGGTTCGCTGGAAAGTTCACCGGAACAGTGATCGGGCGCACGACGAGGTCAGAAACGGCAGAACTCAAGAGGGAGCGTTGGTAGCGTTCTGAGCGTCGCTGGAGGATCGCTTGCGGTGATCACCGGAATAGTGCTCACCGGTGTAGATCGGAGCTCGCTAGCCCACCGAAGGAAGCTGGCGGCGAGGGGAGTCCGGTCGTATAGCCCCCTTCGCGAAAGGACGCCGCAGTCACCGGAGATCGGCGAAAGACGTCGGCGGCACCACTCATGCCATTTGTTGCCAGAAAGTACCGTTTGGTATGCCTATGACCAAACCCTAGTTCGCTTGACGTGAAGGCGAGAGAGACAGCAGGCTGGGTCGGAGCAATAGGTCGGCACCGGAAGGAGAAGAGGAAAGCTACCGCCGGCGCAAGGAAGGGCAGAGCTGCCGCTCGAAGAGACGCACGCACGGTGCGTCCGTCGCCGAAGAGAAATCGTGGGTGGAGGAGGGGAAATCAACGGTGGAACCGAACGCTGAGGTTTGGGCTTCATCGTCGCCGGCATCGGACCTCGCCGGAGTAGTCGCCGGACGGAAGCGGACGCGCATAAGGAAGGAGGGGCGGAAGCTGAAGGGAGAAATTGGTAGGAATCGCGATGGTGAAAATCGGGGCGGAAACGCTCATGGTGTCGCGTGCAAGAAGAGGCGACAGAGCGTTGCGTGAGAAGAGGGATTTGCGTGCAGAGAGGAGAAAACGGGCGGCGGAACAGAGGAAATAGTAGGGAAAAGGACGCACGCGTACAGGCCATCAAAATCTAATTTGATTTGATATTTTTTTTTGTCGTCTAGCGCCACAGTTGACCGGCGGTCAATGAAGAAAAATCGGGGCGTAACAGGCGGGGAGCTCACTAGAGGTTGGACGCGACCGAGCTGGTAGGAGGTGGGGAGCTTGCTGGAGGTCGGACGCAGCCAAGCTCGCACGAGGCGGGGAGCTCGGCAGGAGTTGGGACGCAATGGAAGACGGATGAGGCTCGATGGCAACAAGCATGGGCAAGCAGTAGTGCCGTTCGTTCCATTTCCTCCCGATTTGGGCGAAACACGAAACAAGGGAAAGTAACGTTATTTTCTTTCTCATTTCCCTCTTAAAAATCCATCTACCGTAGAATACGAGATAAAACTGCCTTTTCTTTCCTTTGTACTCTTGTTTCCGTTCTAGGAAACACAGATCGAGGAAAAGTTGGCAATTTTTATTGTAAGTTTCCTCTCGGAGAAGAGAATAGGGAATAAATAATTCAACGCAAAGTACATACAAATCCGACAAGAGGTGTTCACGTGGCTCCATCAACTTTTCTAGCAAACCCTAGCCAACATCGACTGCCAACAGTGACCTGTCCATTGAGAGATTGGCCTTGGTCGTTCCATTTGTTTCTTTATTTGTGCCCATTTGCCCTCCACGACAACGAATGGATCGCCTTTACCTCAGAGAAAATTTTCTAGCGGGAACGTGGCCTAGGATTATTAAGCAAGGCTTAATATGAAGAAAATTACATAATAATTGAACTGCACAATTATTAAAGTAACATAAATAATTAAATCAAACCTTGCCTAAGAACCCTAGACCGAATCTCCACGTATGAAAAATTTTCTTTACCTCTTTCCCCATCCCTACAATGATATTTGCTGTGTCGCTGCTGGCTTCCTTTCCTTCTTTCTACTGCTAATGCTTCCCTAATCAAGCGGCAGCTGCACACTGTATATATATATGAACAAGGCCCCAAACTAGCCACAGCGCCACCTACAATCAGCCTAAGACAAACTTTTCAAAAACATCCAAAGCCAGAAGAGGCCAGAAGATTACTCCTTGCCACCACCTCCTCCTCTTCTTCTTCTTCTTTTTTCGTAGGAGACTGATTCAGTGACACGCATGCAGTTCACTGCATCCATGGAGGTCGCTCGGAAGCTTCCCTTCTTCGTCCTCGCGCTGCTCGCGGCGGTCTCTAGTTCCTGTCTGCGTGCGAAAGGTGAAGAAGAAGAGCAGTTCAATGTCTCCAAGCTCGAGATGTTCGTCGACGAGCTCCCCGACATGCCGAAGCTGCAGGGCTACGTAGCAGGCAGCGACGGCGTGTTCGTCCCCGGTAACCTCACCGTGAGCATGTACCAAAAGTTCTGGGTGAGTGCGCCACTTCGCCCGTCCCTACCTCGTCCTCCTCCTTGATTCTGGTGATGGGACTCTAGCGGTGATCGCTTTCGTGCCGTTCTTATTGGACGGTTGCGATCGAATCATAGATTTCGTATGTGCATGGGACTGACCCCGACCGGCCACGGTTCTAGACGAGTCTGGTGAGGTTGAGTCGGTTTTACCACCACGCGAGCTGCACGTGGTGGGCGGGAGTCCGGTGAGGTCCCAGTATGGGATGCACGTGTTGGACATGTGCCAACGGCATGTTTGATTTTGGCCACGCACGCTTCCATAATTTGGAGATTAATATATATATGCTAATGCTGTTTCCTTTTTTGTACACGTAGAAATTCCACCGCGACCTGCCGCCCACCCCCGTTTTCGCGTACGGCACCAGCATGGACGCCGCGACGGTGCCGGGCCCCACCATTGAGGCCCTCCGAGGCGTCCCCACCAACGTGACGTGGACTAACAACCTCCCGCCGCGCCACATCCTCCCGTGGGACCCGACCATCACCACCGCCAAAGCTCCCTCCGGAGGCGTACCCACCGTCGTCCACGTCCACGGCGGCGTCAACCCCCCGACGTCGGACGGCAGCTCCCTCGCCTGGTTCACCTCCGGCTTCGCCGTCGTGGGCCCGGCTTTCGCCGGCGCCACCGATTACTACCCCAACCAGCAGCCCCCGGGCAGCCTCTGGTACCACGACCACGCCATGGGCCTCACCCGCGTTAACCTCCTCGCCGGTCTTGTCGGCGCCTACATTCTCCGCGCGCCGGACCTCGAGGAGCCTCTCGGCCTTCCGTCCGGTCCCGAGTTCGACCGCTTCCTCGTCCTCTTCGACCGCTCCTTTCTCGCCAACGGCTCCCTCTACATGAACCCGGCCGGGAACAACCCCTCCATCCATCCGCAGTGGCAGCCGGAGTACTTCGGCTCCGCCGTCGTCGTCAACGGTAAGGCCTGGCCCTTCCTCCGCGTCCGCCGCCGCCGGTACCGCTTCCGCATCGTCAACGCCAGCAACGCCCGCTTCTTCCGCCTCTTCTTCTCCGGCACCAGCTCGGACTCCCTCCGCTTCAGCCACATCGGCTCCGACAACAACTATCTCCCCCGCTCCGTCTCCTCCAGCAAATTTGACCTCGCGCCATCGGAGATCGCCGACGTGGTGGTTGACTTCTCCAAGCTCCCCTCCTCCGTCGCCTCCGTCGTCCTGGCCAACGATGCGCCATACCCGTACCCCTCCGGCGACCCCGCAGACGACCTCAACGGCAGGGTGATGCAGTTCCTGATCGAGCCGGGGGTGGAATCAGACCAGTCTAGCGTCCCCGAGCGGTTGCTCCAGCTGCCGACTCCGTCGGTGGATCTCGCATCGACGAAGAGGTACATCGCGATGTACGAGTACGCGAGCGAGGAGGGGGAGCCGACGCACCTCTACCTGAACGCGATGCCGTACGAAGCGCCAGTGACCGAGACGCCGAAGGCAGGGAGCAGTGAGGTGTGGACGGTGATCAACCTGACCGAAGACAACCACCCGCTGCACGTGCACCTGGCGACCTTCACAGTGTTAGACCAGCGCAACCTGACGGATCCGGAGGCCTTCAGTGCGTGCATGAACAGGACGAACGACGCGCTGGCGTGCGGAGTGGAGAAGCCCGCGACCTTGGGAGGGCCGATCGCCGTTGCGCCGCACGAGCGCGGGTGGAAGAACGTGTACAAGATGCTGCCCGGCGTGGTGACGCGCATCCTGGTGCGCTTCGCGCCATTGGAAGGCGGTTCCTACAGCTTCGACGCCACCGCCGAGCCCGGATATGTCTACCACTGCCACGTAAGTATAAATATCTTTATAATTCAATAACTTGACATGCTATAACTAATTTTTTTTAGTCAACGCGACGTACATCGTCATCCGAGTCAAACTGGTTGGTGAGAGTTAACTTTGACTAAAATTAGATACTGGAAAAGTCAGATTGATAGATTAAGATCTAGTAAATGGAGATTTGATTTGATATGTTGAGATACAGTTGGCGAGATTTCAGAGTAAAAACCCTAATGATTCTGTTGGCGACTTAGGGCAAGGAAAAACAAAATGATTGTGTCCGGAGGTTAGAAAAGGAAAAAACTTTGAAGGATCTGCAACTACTGTTTATCCTTGTTTCAGTTCTGAACTCTCACATGTGACTCAACCAGTGATGATGGATGAGTTTTTGTCTTAAAAGTAGCATCATGTGCATATGCCACAGATGCAGCCATCCGTTCTTTATTGCACTGTCTGAATGCATCTGATTATTTCTGAACACATCACGCTGTCTCTCTCCTCTGAAAATTCTCCTCAATAATGCTCTGAGTTGTTAATCAACTGAAAGAGATTTATATAGATAACTTGTAGTTTAATTTTTCGATGATGTTTCATGTATGATTTAGAGAATCAAATTGTTTGATTTTGCAGATACTGGATCACGAGGACAATGAAATGATGAGACCTCTGAAGCTAGTACAGTGACAGCAGTTCCTTCTCTGGTGAATTTTGCAAAAGGAGATGTTACAAGTAATTAATTCATTTGTAGTTTGAATCGGAGTTGTGTTAGTTTGAGCGGAATGTAGCTTTAAGAAAGAGCTTTCCTTTTGATGAATTGCGAATTAAGACTCGATTTGATGATCAAAAGAGCCACTGAAAAGGCTGCAAGAAGACTTATTGATCTGTTTCATGCTTTCAGGAGAAGAATCTAGCTAGTTTTGTCTCTGAATTTGGGGGAGAGAACAAAATGATAATTGTGCTTTGACTCTCGGCCGAGTCACTGTCCATAATTGAATTGCAAAGAGGAGTAGATAAGATCAAAGGAATGGAGGGAAAAGAAAGGTAGCAGGATACTATTCGCCCTGCAACCTGGCTGCACCTGCACCATTAGTCTTCTTATTAAGAAATTTAAATTGAAATGGTAACGAAGATCCATATCGTATAAGAAGAGAGCCATCGTTCCTAAGAACAGATGGATGATTCCTTGTGATTAGATAAAAAGGGGCATCGATTACCATAGATGGGTTCTTAGGAAGCTTCCAAGATAGAACTCTCAGCAAGCACCGAAGATGATTCGTAAGCTGTGTTTTCTTAAAAAAAAAATATCCATAATAGAATGAAGAAAAAATGGTTTAAGAAATTCCCAATGAAAAAAGTAATAATTTTTTTTCCTTTTCATTTTGGATTCCTACTAATGAAACACAATTTTAATGAGCTAGGGTGTAATCGAACCGTAAAGTAATTCTTTAAATTAATTTAGGAAAAAATATATAAAATTGGTTAATAGTTTTATCAGTTAATTAGTTTTTTTTGATAGAATTATTAACTGTCAATTTTCATATAATCAAATAACGACTAGTGATAGATGGCAGCAACCTATGATATGTGGCCGACGACAAGGGATAGGTGATGGTTGACAAGTGACAAGGAGAGGCGGCAAATGGAAGACAACTAACAGACAACGCTAAAATTATTTTATAAATTTTTAATAAAAACCAATAATCAAATTGATCCCAAATGGAAAACCGACTAACCTATAAAAAAAAATTTTTTTTTTTTGGACGAATCGTCTTGTTGGATTCAGTCAATTAACCGCTGATTCTGTAAACGCATCAAACATATTGACTCAGCATGCTTACCTTATCAAGCCGACTGCCACCGTATACACATCGAGGATATTACAGACTCAGCAACAAATAAACAGCCACCATTGTTTCCCAATAAAGGTGATCTACCTTCCAAGCAAACACCATTGTTTTCCAATAAAGATGATCTACCTTCCAAGCAAAACTAGTCGGAAATCAAATCAAATCAAATCAAATCACATATTAATTTGCAAATCAATTGTAAATATTGACATTTATGTATCATAGCACTCTATATATGCGCCTGTATGATTCTTTGTAAAGACAAGGAGAAATAAAAATATTTCACTCCACATATCTGTTGTGCCCATACCAGTCCTTGGTCGCTCGACATCAATGTCATCTTACATGGTATCAGAGCGTGTCCTGACGAGAGCCTTGGAAGAGATGGTGCTCTGATTAAGCACCGAGGCCTACCCTGCCCCACGTCTCCACCTTTGTTTACGACTTCATCTGCGATTGGTGAGAGATTCAAAGCTTTCTTTTCGCACGCTAACTCTGGTGACCTTTTGTACATAATACTTGTTATGGATTCTGAGCTCAATTCCGCATCCTCCCAACACTCAACTAGTTCAACGAACTCATCTATTTCTCTTAGTGGAGTTCTCATCTTACCACTCAAATTAACAAATGATAACTACTTGCTGTGGAAAACTCAGTTTATTCCTCTCTTCCGAGTTCATAGATTACTTGGTATTGTTGAAGGCACCGACCCCATACCATCACCGACTGATCCAAACTTCCATGACTGGATCATCAAGGACCAACTTATCCTCACCTGGATCAACGCTACACTTACTGAAAGTGTCTTCCCCATAGTGGTTGGCCTCAACTCTGCTCACGAGGTATGGACTGCACTTGCTAGGGCCTTTCAATCAAATTCCAGAGCTCGTGTACTACAACTTAAAAATCAATTACATATGATTCAACGGGGGAGCGACTCTGTTCATGACTATATGCAAAGGATAAAATCTGTTGCGAACAGCTTAGCTGCAATTGGAAATCCGATTCCTGATGCGGACTTGATTATGCATGTTCTTAATGGGCTAGGTCCTATATACGACAATCTTATACCTACCATTACTACACGTGTTGATGATTTCACCTTAGAAGAAGTTCACGGCATGCTCTCCTCTCATGAGCGCCTTCTTCAAATGCGGCACACTGATTTTCTTGCTCCTTCCGTCCACATCACCAGTCACCAGGACAATTCGTCCAACCGCCACGACAATATCAGCAGCCAAGGTAGAGGCTTAAACATCAGCTATAATACCAATAGCCAAGGCAGAGGCCACAACACCGGCAATCGTGGCCGTGGACGATCCCGTGGCCGAGGCAGAGGTAGATGTCAAATATGTTTTATTCCTGGACACTATGCTCATGAATGTCGCAAAAGGTATGACACAAATTTTGTTGGGGGGTTCTCTCAACAACAAACAAGTTTTCAATCTCATCCACGGGCCTACTCAATGACTGCGGCATCACCTAATCCAATTGAGTCACTACCTCCTCTGCATCAGCTTCGTGGTATCCTGACTCAGGCGCAACTCATCATGTCACGCCGAACCTTCAGACCTTACAAGGGGCTGCACCTTATGATGGTCTTGATGAAGTCCACATTGGCAATGGTACAGGTTTGCATATTACTCATGTTGGAAACACATTACTCCCCTCTTATGCTCACAATCTTACCATGCGTAATGTCCTTTGTGTACCATCTATAACCAAAAACCTTCTTTCTGTTCGTCAATTTACTCATGATAACAATGTCTTTTTTGAATTTCATCCTAATGAGTGCTTTGTGAAGGATCGCACAACGGGGAGCACTCTTCTGCAAGGAACAATTAAGCATGGTCTCTATCACATTTCTTCACCGTCCAAAGCCACCTACCTTGGAGAACGCGTCAGCCCATCGCCTTGGCATGCCCGACTTGGCCATCCATCCCTTCGCATCGTTCGACAAATAACAAGCCACTACGGCCTTCCTACTCATCGCTCTACTTTTTCTACTTTATGTGATGCATGTATGAAATCAAAATGTCATAAGCTTCCATTTTCTCCAACTCACAATAAAACTTTGGCTCCTTTGGAAATTATTTATTCTGACATTTGGGGCCCTGCTCCTATTCTATCAAACACTGGCTATTCCTATTATGTCTCGTTTATTGATCATCATAGCAGGTATACGTGGCTCTTCCTAATGAAGCGCAAGTCTGATCTATTAGATATTTTCTGCCATTTTCAGAAACACGTGGAACGTTTTTTCAATAAAAAAATTCTAAACGTCCATTCCGATTGGGGTGGGGAGTATCAAGCACTGCATCGGCATCTCATCAATTCTGGCATTGCTCATCGCCTTTCCTGCCCACACACTCCTCAACAAAATGGCACTGCTGAACGTAAGCATCGCCATATAATTGAAACTGCACTTGCCTTACTGAATCATGCATCAATTCCCCTCAAATTTTGGGATGCTGCCGTCACCACTGCTGTCTACCTCATCAACCGCCTTCCCACTCCTCTTCTTCAAAATAACACGCCATTAGGTAAACTCTACAATTGCGCTCCCAATTACAAGTTTCTTCGAACCTTTGGTTGCGCGTGTTATCCTCTTCTCCGGCCTTACAACAAACACAAACTTCAACCTCGCTCGGACTTGTGTGTTTTCATTGGCTACAGTAATATGCATCTTGGCTACCGTTGTCTCCATGTTCCCACTGGGCGGATATATATCTCTCGACATGTTATTTTTGATGAAACTTCCTTTCCTTTTGCAACAGCCACACAGCTAGGCTCGGCCTCCGCCTCGCCATCTCCGCTCACTTTACCCGGTCTCCTTGGCGCGGCTCCACGCATGCCTGTGCCTGGTATACGGATCCAACCTCCGGTCCAGGCTGACGACAACTCTCCTGCTGCTGCTAATTGCGGTCCATCCACCGCACAGCTCGACTCAACCTCCTCGACACCAAGTTGTGTTGGCACATCTCCACGCCTGCCAGATCATCATATACGCCTCCCGCGTCCACTGTCGGCTGGCGACGAACCCCTTACCGATGACTGCACGTCTTCCCCGCCTCTTGCCAATTCTCCGGGCTCATCTGCTGCTCCGTCATTGGTGACCGGGCCTTCTCCCGACTCTGCTACACCACCTCGACGCACTCGGCCTCTTACAGATATTTACAGGGACTCTGATCCCATCGTTCTTCACACGAAATTTTGATGTAAACATCCTCTACCTTCGATCCTTATCAACTCAGTCACAGCAGTTGAACCCAGCTGTTTCTCTCAAGCTTCCAAGGATCCAGCCTGGCGGGCAACTATGGCGTCAGAATTTGACGCCCTCCTTCGCAATGATACCTGGACCTTGGTCCCGCGGAGCACCTCTATGAATGTCATCGGCTGCAAATGGATTTTTCGCTTAAAGCGTCATGTGGATGGTTCTATTGAACGGCACAAGACTCGCCTCATTGCGAAAGGTTATCGTCAAATTCCAGGTATCGACTTTACAGATACCTTCAGTCATGTTGTTAAAATCACGACCGTGCGATTACTACTGGCCATCGCCATAAGCTCCAACTGGACTTTGCGTCAATTGGATGTCTCCAACGCATTCTTACATGGTCATCTCAATGAAACTGTCTTTATGGATCAACCACCAGGATTTGCTCATCCTCAATTTCCTCACCATGTGTGTCATCTTAAAAAGTCCCTCTACGGCCTTCGTCAGGCCCCTCGTGCATGGTTTCAGCGTCTAGGTGGTTGGTTACAACAACACGGCTTCGTTGGCTCGAAAACTGATACCTCTCTGTTCTATCACTGCACTTCCTCCTCCAATGTCTATATTCTGGTCTATGTTGATGATATCCTCATAACTGGCGATAACTCTCCATTCATTGATGCCTTGATCAAGGCGCTTGGCACTGAATTTGCAATCAGAGATCTTGGTCCGGCACATTACTTTCTTGGCATTCAATTATCTGACCACTCATCCGGCTGTCATCTCAGCCAAAGCAAATATATCATGGATCTTCTTACTCGCGCAAAGATGGACGGCTCGCGGCCTATTTCGACGCCCCTGGCTGTTAAGTCTAAACTTGTCTCCTCCTCTCCTCTGGAGGATGCCACACTCTATAGAAGCACCGTTGGAGCCTTGCATTATGCCACTATCACAAGACCCGATATTACTTATGCTGTCAATCGTGCATGTCAGGCCATGCATGCACCTACTATCCAGCATTGGGAGGATGTCAAGCGTATACTCCGTTACTTAAAGGGTACCATTCTTCATGGCCTTCTTATTCATCGAAGCTCTTCTCGCGAGCTACATGCTTATAGCGACGCTGATTGGGCTGGCTCCCTCACCGATCGGCGCTCCACAAGCGGTTTTGCTATATTTCTCGGCCCAAACCTAATCTCCTGGTCCTCTAAGAAGCAGGCTACGGTCTCACGCTCCAGCACCGAGGCTGAGTACAAAGCTCTTGCAAACGCCACAGCTGAAGTCATCTGGCTCCAATCTCTCCTTTCCGAACTTAACTTATCTTCCACCATAACTCCAACTCTCTGGTGCGACAACATTGGCGCTACATACCTCGCGGCCAATCCTGTGTTTCATGCGCGGACGAAACATATTGAGATTGATTTTCATTTTGTCCGGGAACGAGTCGCGGCTAAACAACTCAATATATCATTCATTTCCACACGGGATCAGCTTGCAGATATATTCACCAAACCTCTATCTCGTGTTCGTTTTTTATACTTAAAGACCAAGCTCAACGTTGTACCTACTACCGATGAGCTTGTGGGGGAGTGTAAACGCATCAAACATATTGACTCAGCACGCTTACCTTATCAAGCCGACTGCCACCGTATACACATCGAGGATATTACAGACTCAGCAACAAATAAACAGCCACCATTGTTTCCCAATAAAGGTGATCTACCTTCCAAGCAAACACCATTGTTTCCCAATAAAGATGATCTACCTTCCAAGCAAAACTAGTCGGAAATCAAATCAAATCACATATTGATTTGCAAATCAATTGTAAATATTGACATTTATGTATCATAGCACTCTATATATGCGCCTGTATGATTCTTTATAAAGACAAGGAGAAATAAAAATATTTCACTCCACATATCTGTTGTGCCCATACCATGGTCGCTCGACATCAACGTCATCTTACAGATTCAACGATCAAATAAGTTTTTTTGGGAGACTCATACATTTAATTTTGCTAGAGATGATTGGCGTCCGCAGCTGCGAGTAGATGAGGATGAGGCGGCGGCTGTTGAGAGTGAACAAGGTGGCGACTACGAGTGGACGAGGATGAGCAGGCGAGACCGAGCAGATGAATGAGGGTGAACGACTGGTACTAGGTAAGTTGAGAGCAAGGACGAGCGAGCAAGGCTGAGCGGCTGGGAGTGGACGAGGATGAGCAAGTGAAGCAGAGTGGACGAACGACTGCAACCAGGCGAGCTGCGAGCGTCGAGCAAGCTGTGAGTGAGGACAAGCAGGCGAGGTTGAGCGGCTGCGAATAAACGAGGTGGCCGCTGTTGCGAGCGGGCGAGGCTGAGTGATTGTGAGTAAACGAGGCGGCTGTTGCTACGAGCGGACGAGGCGGCGGCTGCGAGTGGATGAGGATGAGCAGGCGGCTACGAGCGGACGAGGCGGCAGTTGCAAGCGAACGAGGATGAGTTGGCGGCTGCAAGCGAGCATATGAGGACGAGTAGGCGGCTGCAAGTGAGCATATGAGGCGACAGCTGCTGCGAGTGCACAATGATGAGCAATGAGCGGCTACGAGGGGGGAAGAGGCTAGGCTGAGTACCAGAGGATGAATAGCTACGAAGGGGACGCGCGAGGCCAGGCGAACGAGCAAGGACAAATGGTGAGGTCAAGCAGACAAACGAAGCTAAGGGGACGTACGCATCATGAGTGTTTTGGGCGGATCCCAAAATGACGAATTTGGGTGAAATTTTCCTTAGTCAAATCCATTGTTGTGTTTTCATCCATCGTAGTAAACGGGAAAAAAGCTGATTTTTTTTTTCTTTCCTTCCCCTTTCCTCTCTAGTAAACAAGACATTAAACTTAATTATCTTCAATCATTAAAGCGAAATATTGACAACTTTGTGGGATTTGGTAAAATATTTTCAACTTGATTGCCAATTGCCATTCTACTAACATTCTTTTAATTGACACAATTTCTTATAAAAAAAATTATAAACCATGAATTTTTTTTTTCTTTAAGATACTCATGTTCTTTGGTATTAATGTTTTTGGCATACAGGAAATTACTAGAGCACTTTCATATTGACAATGAATATAGATATTTGACACTACAAATCAAAATGCTTGTTTTTGTTATGATATTTATGTCGTATTGAGTTTTTTTTAAACAGATTATGCACTTAAAACACACTTTTTTTATGTATCTCATTCGCTGTTCTTCGTATACTTCTTTAAGTAAATTATTAAAAAAAAATATTAATTTCACATATAGTTTAATAATTATTTTGTATAGTATGAGTGACATGCGCAAGCGGAAAGCCAACTATTCCTAACTGAGGGTTCCCCAGAAAGTAGATAATATTGATAGAACAAAAAAACTACAATTATCACATGCCACTTATTAAAAAGATAATCTAAATTTAACATCAAAAATTTTTGTAATACAATTCTCCAAAAAAACATACTATCAAGATGTAAACAAATTAACTAAAATAAAAATTAAAAGACAAATTATCTCAACTTGGGGTTGGTATATAGCTATCTACTCTAGCCCTCTCAGAAGCTAACTCTGTACTTGGAAGAGAAACAAGGGGAGTTAGCAAAAACGCTAGGTAGGAATCAACAAAATAGTGAGTAGTCAAGTAACAAGATAATACAACAACGATTAATGTCAGAAACAAATAATACAAAGAATGTTGTGTAAATTATCAAGCTTTGCCGACAGATATCAATAATGAGCCGTACTCATTTTTAGAGTGTTTCCACTACCAACTCACATAGTGGAACGATTGTCCTAAATAGCCCGGTAGTGTTGTATCCAACATCTGGCATCCGGAGTATTGTCGAAGGTGGTATCCTAACTAGCAACCATATAGTCCGATATAATCGGTAACTATATATCACACACGTGGTGGCCACTAAAGATAAATCATCCAGTCCATAGGTCAATATGTCACGACTTAACTACATAGATACACAACTGTTCCACCATACTCAAATGTCAACATATCAGATATCTCAATACAACTTTATTAACCATGCATACAAAAACAAAATATGACCAAATGAATAAGATAAATGAGGTCAACCGAATTTCAGAAACAAAGCAAGCAGATGAATCAAATAGATAATGGTGTCAATTAATTCTAATTTATACATCTAACATTAAATCAAAGGAATAAACAATGATTCCTATATGTCTTTGACACCATAACAAAGGAGTAGGAAAAGATTCCTAACTCGAGTGTCGATATCTTGAATTCCTTTGAAATCAAAGTTATTTTCCCTTCTTCATTGAATAATTTAAATAAACCTCTATTATTATCTATTATATGCATTAATCCATACCAGTACCTTCAACCCCTAATTTTCTATTTAAATCAATTTAATCCCAAAATACTAAAATCACTCAATCTTCCCTAATTACAAATAATAATACTATTAATATAGATTTTTACTAATCTCTTATCTAATTAGAGAAAATAAAATAAAATAAAATAAAACAAACAACACTTACCTCTCTGCCGAAGACTCGACGCAGAACGAAACGATGAACGAATGTTGTGTCGTCGCTAGCAAAAATCACTGGCACTGGAGGAGGAAAAGCCGTTGGTAGGAGGAGTAGACGGCTTTGAAAGGGGAAAGGGCCGTCGGCGTCAAGAGAAAGGTGTAGGCGGCGCTGCACACGAACACAGCCACACGCAGACACAGAGACGTCCGCACGCGTCGCTGCAAAGAATCACTGGCTGGAGTGCTGCCAGGAAGCACTGGACATTCACCGGAAACAGGACCCGTCTCACGTGCATGATACTTGCTGGAAGAGGAACAAACGCCGCTGCCTTAGCCGCACGCGTCCAAAATCTTGTTGGATGACGAGCGCCGCACCAAGGAGATGAAGACGCCACTGGCACGTCTTCCCATCACCTCCGGATGCACGCCCTCGCTACCGAAAGTGCACGCGCCTGCTGACGAAGAAGACCATAGCGTTTGCAAGGGAAGAAATAGGGGAAGAGGAAAACAAGGCTCGTGTGGAGCACGGGGGTAAAATAATTAGGGATTTGGAAGATAGTGATTAAGCAAAGAATTAGGGTATATTTATAGGAAAATAAAATAAAAAAATCTTAATAAATTTTTTTCCTTACAAAATAATCCATTAAGTCTTTAGAAAAATCCCAAACATGTCCCTAATAATTTAATTATATTCAAGCATAAAAAATAAAATAAAAATTTCAGGTTATAACATAATAATATAATAGGTTTAATTCCACTGCCAAATAAAAATACCTCAACATTTTTCTTTATTTTACATCAATTACACTTAGTGTGTATATTTATGGTAGAAAATTCCATGTAGCATTATTCTCCTTATTCGTGATATTTCTATCTTTTAATGAAGCACTTGATATCTAAAATATTTAATATTTTTTTTATAGATTTATATAAAATTTAGAGTTAATTTATATAAAATTTAAGAAGTTTCATTCTATAGCCGCATAAATTAAAATAAGAAAAAAAAAATTAACTTAATCCAGAGTTCAATCCGAGTCTTTAGACTGTCCAAATAAAGCTCAACACTGTATCGTGCATACTAGGGCTGAGTATTCAGTAAAAACCGAATTACCGAATACTAAAATGTTAAAATTCCATTCCGAACTGAATAAGGAATTTATCGATCGATAAATTACTGATGTACCGATTGGTAAATTCAATAAATTTGATAAATTACCAAATTACCAATTTTACTATTTTATTAATTTTTATCTTAATTACTTATAAATATAGAAATTATAAAAGAACTAATTTTTCATTGATATTTGTATTTGTAAAATAATTATGGTTAATTATCAAAATAATATATTGGCTAATTGTTAAAAATACAATAGAAAGCATAAGTTACGTAACTTGACAAATACAATAGTTAATGTATTTGCTCCCAAACAAAAGCTCTCTTGTGTATCCTCTATTCCTATTCAAAAGAAATAACTTAGCAAATTGTTAGAAATAAATATCAATATTTAATTATTTAAATTTCAAAAAAATTTGAAGAAAGTAAAGATAAATGGAGGTACATCACGATCTCACGGATCATCGGTATTGGAGGTAGAGAACTTGTTCGATAAATTGTCTCAGTGGAAAGTGCGCGGTGCACACAGTGGTTATCCATAATATACTAATCTAGTCTTACTTAATTTTCCTTCCTAACTTAAAGATTTAATAAT
Source organism: Costus lasius (assembly GCA_027563935.2). Taxonomy (NCBI): domain Eukaryota; kingdom Viridiplantae; phylum Streptophyta; class Magnoliopsida; order Zingiberales; family Costaceae; genus Costus; species Costus lasius. Next base: position 99,014,646 of record CM050454.1, read on the forward strand.
AATAAATAAATAAATATTTTTTTGGTTGAAAATGAAGATCTATTACCACTTAATCATCACTATCGCTATCATAATATTTGTTATTCAAAATTAATATTCTAATTCAATCTAATTATGTCGCACATTAAGTCCGTAACACTGTAATTTATATAATCTTTTTAAGATAATATTTATTTTATATTTTAATCTTTTTATCCTTTGTATTTATATTAAAAATAAGTTATAAAATATATTATATTTGTATAATTTAATCATTATTACTTGTCTCATGTTATAAGTTCTACAAATTACATCACCTTGAATTAATAACTATTCTTTTAAATATGTTCATATTAAAGTGCTTGATATAGTGAATTTAAAAAGGCATTAAATATAATTATTAATGCCCATCTATTAAATGTAAAGTAGATAAGCAAGCATTTCATTAAAAAGTAAGATACAATATGGCAGGCGGCGAGAAGAGTCGCCTCCAGTGGAGCCTACTCTGGCAAACGGGCACGCAGTGAGTGACACTATCCGCAAGTGCACGGAAATGTCGAAGTAATACAAAAGATATCGAATCCCATAGGGAACAAAGGTGAGTACTAGAAAATCTAATTCTTGGAATCTAAGCTGATCAATTCGTGGTTTTTGAAACTAAAGAATTAAAACTAAGCGAAATCGTAAGCAAGAAATCAAACAATTACGGCAGGAAAAATATATGAGAGAGAATATCACCACTCTGACGATTTCAATTGCGCTAAGAAATAAATATCTGTTACAAGGATTTACAAATATGCATAAGAAATTTACCCTATGGTACAATGTGCCCTCTTTCGAGTGTACATCTCGGTATTTACCTAGAACGTCTCATACTTTCGTGGTAGATTATAGACAAACCCAATGGGTTCCGTGGTAGATTATAGACCCTCGAGCGAAGAACAAGCACTTTCGTGTCGAGCCTTCGCAAGATTCACAAAGAGGTTCCGTCGTTACAATCCTACTTTCGTTATGAACTGTAATAACTATGACATGATAATACTTGGCCAGAGTAAATATCAAGAAATAAATACTTCAAGTGAAATATGCTGAGAATATGATCCAAATAACAAAGTTAATACATGAATTGCAAATAGAAATCGTCAGAGGGCTTCAACCTAGCCCTGAAATAGAGTTTACACTACAACCATCGTCGAAACGTTAAAAGATCTCTCTTTGCATATAGGAAAATCACTGGAAAAGGTTTCTAAGAGGGAGGAGATGATGAACCAAATGAAATAACTAAGGATTGCTGAGTTCCGATGCTCGAATCTCCAAAAATCACCCCAAAGTCGCCTGTTCTCCGTGTCCGTCTGCCCTAGCTGCTTCATCGCAAGATTCCTCCTATTTTAAGTCTCAGAAATTAGGGCTTTTATACTCTATCTCTTCGCCTTCGAATAAGCTTTCCAAAAAGTCCTCACTTGCTAAATTTGGACTTGAATCGGGCCCGAAATCGATGAAAAATCGAGTGAAGGTCGGGCTACTCCGATAGTTTCACAGGTGAACCCCACCGGGTTCACCAGGTGGTGAAGTGCACGGTGCAGTTCTGTTGAGAAATAATCACAGGTGAACCCCGCCGGATTCACCTACCAGTGAAGTCCTCGGAATATTTACGCGCAGATTTCATCAGACGGAATCACACCTGGCCGTGAAGTCCAGAGAAAGCTCTGATTGAGCCCAAATTTTACGGGCAGCTTCGTCTTCTCATAAGGAATCACCCCATGCTCTCAGATTCTTCAAAAAAACTTCAGAATTGAGTGATTTTACCTGAAATTCAATAAGATAGACGAAAAGTGAAGATTCTGAAGTTTTTAACTAAATAAGCCTTAAAGGAGTGTAAAAATATTCAAATAGGCCCAAATTCATCATGAAATATCAGTAGAAATGACTACTAAAATGTAAGGCATCAAATACTCCTCGACTTAAATCTTTGCTTGTCCTTAAGCAATGAAATAAGTTGAAATACATGCTTGATATAAGAATAATCTTTTGTGTTGAAGTTCGCACCCAAGTTCAGAAAAAATACTCTTTAGCAATCCAAGATCTAATCAGAAGAAATCAACTAAAAGGAGTGTCTCAAGCATTCATCAGTTTGGTCCCACAGTTTTTAGATGTCAACCAATTTAGAAAGCAGTAAACATGGGATTCAATCAAAGCATACACAACACTCATCTCATTCATATCCTTCCAATTCATAATGTTGGGGGTTAACTCAAATGTTTTATTCAGGATACAAAACACTGATCATTGCATTAGACATCAACTCATATCCTTAGGTACCATTGCCAATTTTTCGCAATGCCAAGTAGAGGAGTCTTTTTTTTTTTATTTCAATTCACATTTCTTAGATTTCAACTCATATCCTTCGGTACCACTGCCAATTTTTCGCAGTGCCAAGTAGAGGAATCTAAGTGTGATTTTTTTTTATCCAAACAGAAATCAACATATCCTGACGTTTAACAAATGCAGTGTTTCCCCAATAATAGAAAGGAATTCAAAGTTTGAAAAGAGATTATGTATCCTGATATGTATCGAATATAAATTGCAAACCAAAATCAATTGAAGAATCATGAAAACGCTTGACCCACTAAATGAACAACCTAAAATCAATCCAATTAGAAAATTTCTAATTCATAGAATATATGGACATGACTATTGAGTAAATTTCCAACAAGTACTATATTCATCATGTCTTGATAAATTCCAACCAATCATGCATTTAACTTTAAGAGTTTTGCAAAACTATCATTAGACAAGACTAGCGATATATACCTTAAAACAACTTCATGAAAACACATAGATCCATACATCATGTAACATGTAAAGAGGGTTATAGCATAATACCAAAGCTGAAAAAAAAAGCGGTTCAAATATGTGTTATACACTGTAGAGGGTGGGGTCTGTAGATGTGGACTAGACCCACGAATAGTGGCATATAAGGTACAATGCCAATATCATAATAACAACCATCAGAAAGTATCATAACAAAACCATGAAGAGAAAAGCAGAAAATCAGGACAACCACAACCAAATAGAAGCTGGAGTCAAGATAGCTCACCCGCTCTAAAATGTTGCATAGTCCTCTATGCAACGTCGTATATGTGAGAGGAGAGGGTGGCAATGTCGGGTCAGGATGGAGCTAGCGTCTCCTACGCGAATGGGAGCCAGAAGCTCGGGAGTTCTTGCCCTTACCGCGCGAAGTGTGACCTGGCGCTTCCTCCTCATCTGAAGAGACCGGTATATTCCTTATGTTTTCTTCATTAAGCAAGGCGAACCAGTCATCCATAACACATAGTTTCTCCCAAATTGAACCCAGCATCTTGTGCTGTCGCTGCATCCCAGCCTCATTAGCTTCCCAACGGGAAGCTTGCTCCTTGCGTATAAAGGAGATGGAGGAATCTATCTGATCAATGAGCTCGCGCTGCTGAAGCTGCTCCTCCCTCATCTCCTGAAGAATACCCATCATAGAGTCTGAGGAGAAGCCACCAAAGAAGAACGCGCCTGGGGCTGGTGGTGCGGTGTCAACAGGGTCCGGCTGAGGGTCAGCAAAAGGCTTGATGCGCCAGTTCTCATGAACACACACAGTGGTGCGCTCTGGATTTGGCAATTGGCTGTCTTTAAATGTCATGCAGTAGGCATCACCCAGGCAGACGATGAGTTTCATGGAAACACACGACTCGATCTCGAGCCGGTTGTTTCCACTGGCCTCAGCCGTACCGTAGGGAACGACCCCAAGAGAGACTGCAAGAGGAGTGATGAGGCCGCCTATGACTATCGCGCCTTTGCGGCAATGCGCGATGCGACTAAATTGCTTTGCCAAGTAGAATCCCAAATCGACCCTGAAAGAATAGAGCATGCACCATAAATAAAATAACTCAGACTGGCGTACCATGCCATCGCTCTCCCCACAACCGAAGATGGTATGAGCGAGCACGCGATGGACGTATCTGATTGTTGGATTGCAAATGCTTGAGGCCCTTGCAACTCTGGCTGAATAAAAGTGCTTATTCGTGATCGACGCCCAGAAAGTTTGCTCGTTGAACTCCACCGGGACTTTGAGCCTGCAAGGCTCCGGGAAGCCATATATCTGGAGAAGCTGAGAGAGTGATAGATTGCGCTCAATGTTCCCCATACGGAAGGAGATACGTCCTGGATCTTCATCGACCATCGCGGTAGCTTCCACATCCAGCGAACTGAGGAATTCCAACGTTATACCAATATATGTGGGGGAGGCGAGCCTCAGGAACTGCTCCCATCCAACATTTGAATACATCCATTCAACATCATCCAAGAGCCCTAGCATGACCAAGGTATTTCTGTCCAAGTATCGGGTGTTGAGCATCTGGCGATGGAGAAAATGTTCGTAGCTTTGTTCATGCTCCGCATTCCTGAACACTATGCCAAATTCATTCGGCGGAGATACATAGGCTTGAGGCTGCCGAGCAGAATGGCGCACTGGGTTTCTAAAAGAGGAAGGTGGCGCCGGCTAGCTTGCAGGAGTAGCACGAGGTGGTGGAGGGTGTCCATGTGGGATGAAGTCATCGTCATCTGTGGACGATTCCGATGTAGGCTGTGGGTCACGGCGACAGAAGGCGAGCAGTTTGCGCCTTGGTGCCATATGGTAAGAATGCCGGAAGCGGTGAAGAAAACCAGAAAACCAGAGAGAAGTCGCCGGAGCATAGGAGCAGCAACAGAGTCAGGAGGCGGAGGCAGAGGAATCAGAGATCAAGGAAAACCGGAATACTAGCAGTGGAGAGGGGATTGAAGTCGTTCGAATCTCACCGGAAATGTAGATCGGGAAGAGGGAAGGTCCGTCAAAGATCCAAGGGCAAGACCTCGTTGCCTTGACCAGAGAACCGGTGCAGAAGGAGCGACGGTGGCGCAAGGTCACGAGATTAGGAGAAGAGGGGGCGGCTTGGGCGTGAAATCGAGAAAACCCTACCTGTGGTGTAGGGCGAACACGGGCGGTGCTCCAAAGAAAACACTGGTGAACCCAGCTGGGTTCACCTAACCATGAAGCACACTTCAGGGATGCGCCCGGTCAGAATCAGCTGTCTTCACGGGTGAACCCTATGGGGTTCACCTAGCCGTGAAGTGCTCGGTAAGTTGCTAAGATCCCAGAAATAATATGCACTCCAGATACTGCCATCTCCATCATTATTTAACAAAAATATCCTGCAAAAATTGCTCTTCAAGATGCAAAGTGTACTTCACGGGTGAACCCCGCCGGGTTCACCTGGCCGTGAAGTGCACTGAGCTGCAGTAAAAATCCAGGAAAAATTCTCTGTTCGCATAGTGCATCTGCATCACAAGAATAAACCTCTAATCAGTGTATAACAATATTAAAATTTCCTAAAATAAATCAGATAAGCAAGGGAGTAGAGTACTCAACGATGGTAAACTAAAAACTAAACGACAATTAATGCAAATGAATAAAAATGAAAAACAACTAGGAAACTTGGGTTGCCTCCCAAGAGCGCTAGTTTAAGGTCTATAGCTCGACCGTAGAGTTATCAGGTCATCAAATCAGGGGGTTCAAAAGGGGCGAGAATCTCCCTTTGCTTGGCTAGTTCATCGTCAGAATGGTGTTTGGGGCGGTGTCCATTGTCTTCCAAATCTTTATCACGCTCAAGTACACTCACACTGTGACATACACCTGCAAGAGAAGGTTTTTTAAGAGAGTTAGACATATCAAATTGAATAACATTGCCACCGATGTTTAAATCCAGTTTTCCGTTTTTAACATCGATGACAACACCGGCCGTAACATGAAAAGACCTTCCTAAGATAATAGGAAGTCTGTCATCCTCATCTATGTCTAACACAACAAAGTCAACAGGAATAAAATAGTCCCCTACTTTAATAGGTACATCCTCTAAAATACCCACTGGACTTCGAACTGATCTATCAGCAAGCTGCAAAGAAATATTAGTCGATTTTAAGTCACCAAAATTCAGCTTTTTACACAATGATAGCGGCAAGATGCTGACACTCGCTACTAAATTGCACAGTGCTTGCTCTCTGAAAGGTCATCTTTCCTATCTAGCATGGTTTGGAAAAGCTGCCAGGGTCCTTGAGTTTTTGTGGAAGCTTGTTCTGCAAAATCGCACTGCACTCCTCAGTGAGTGCCACGGTTCCTTGGTCTTCTAGCTTCCGTTTATTTGAGAGGATGTCCTTCAGGAACTTCGCATAGGTCGGCTTCTGCGAAAGGGCATCAACAAAGGGAATGTTAATATATAGTTTTTTCAATATTTCCAAAAACTTACTGAATTGCTTGTCTAGCTTGGCTTTGACAAGCCTCTGAGGGAAAGGTATCGGCGGCTTGTAGGCTGGCGGCCCAACATAGGGTCGCTCTTCCTCTGTTCGCTCAAGTTCCGCCTGTGTTGAATCTGTGTGTGGCTCCTCAGGATTCGGTGTCACTTCATCCCTTGTTTCATTGGTCGGCATCTTAGGGTCTTCAAGTTGCTTGCCGCTCCGAGTGGAGATTGCATTGCACTGCTCCCTCGGGTTAACTTCTGGCTGTGATGGAAGCTTCCCTGGCGCTCTAGAGGATGAGCTAGCTTGCTGTGCAAGCTGGCTCTCCAACATTTTATTATGCATTTCCAAGGAGTCCATCCTTGTCATCATTAGTTTCATCATGTCAGTCAGCCCTTCTATTTGCTTACTCAGTTGAGAGTCTTGGGCCGGTCTTGGAGGTGGATTGTAATTTGCTTATTGAAGGGGAAGATTGTAGTTTCTCTGTTGGAACCCAGGTGGCTGCCTGTAATTTTCTTGTTGTGGCGCCCTGAAGTTCCCTTGCTGAGGTTGAACTTGTGGTGGCGCTTGCCTTGGTTGTATAGGCTGTGTGGCCCGGTTGGAGAAGTTCGGGTGGTTGCGCTAGCCAGGGTTGTAATAGTTGGAATAGGGGTTGTTCATGAGGTTTGCATTTCTAACTGCATTTAGATGTTTAGGCTGACCTTGGACCACTTGTCCATCTCCCACTCGGCACTCAACACCTGCATGTCCTGTGACGCCACACAAGTCACAAGACAATGAATTAGTGTCTAAAGAATTAAGAGACCATGAATCAATTTTCTTAGTCAGATTGTCTATCTTTGTAGTGAGAGCGGTTAATGAATCAAGATCGAATTTACCTGCTCTCCTCGAAGGTGTACCTCGCTCTGGATTCCATTGATGATAGTTCAGTGCCATGTCTTCCAGGAGGCTGATAGCACCCACAGGTATAGGTAGGCGTTACCCGCAAGTGCACGGGTCTATCGAAGTAATAAAATATCGATCTCACAGGGACTAACTGGCAAGTACCGATAGATCTCGAAATGACTAGCTAGACGAAGTTGAAATTGGTGAAGTTTAAGATAACAAAATAATTAAAAGTGCAAGAATGTAAACAGAGGGAATCACACGAGAGAATTATAATGAGGAGATGTATCAGGATATGGGTTCACCTCTTGACTCCTTACGGTTGGATAGTTAAACTCTATTACCAGCGTCCTGCCTAGTTCAAGGGGGTCAGCTTCCTTGTCACGTAGGTAGCTCCCCTCCGGTAATCTCGTCCGCTTCCACGAACTAAATTACCGATCCAATCTGTAGGGTTCTAACGTGCGGTCAAACGAATGTCTTTCCACAACGTCCAAGATTCTTATAATCCCTGCAAATACGTACAGACCCGCAAGCGAGGTTTTACCCTCCTAGAGATGCTGAACCATACTTGAGGTGATTAAAGACTCAAACGCCCTCTCTCGGGTAGCGTAGGCATAACGTATAAAAGGAATGGATAAACTCTCAACCAAGTGGGTCGGACGCGTGGTCGGACTAGAGTCTCTCCGACGCGTCTAAACTCCTACAGTCACGCGAGCGAGTACGAATCTGCGAGCGAGTTTTTCTTCCGGAGATCTGATTAACAAACCTCGCCTAGAGTGTTTCCCTAGGTGAGTACAGTCTAGCGGGCAAGTTTTCTCCTCCAGATCCGATTGATAAACCTCACCTTTGCAACACAAGGCTCAAGCATACCTTTCGGAATAATGCTCTCCTTTAATCCTACGAGTAAGTACAGCTAGGCAAGCGAGTAAACTCCTAGAAAAGCTGATTTACAAACCTCACTCGAGGGATTGAAAGTCGAACATATTCCTCCGGGTACACAGGCAAAGCACACACACTAGGTCAAGCGAGGATTTTAGCAAGTAAATCTAACTATCACAACTAATAAATTGTCAAGGGCTACCCCACATCCTGATTTAGTGTTTAGCCAAGCATTCTCATGATAACAATGTAAGCAATGTATTCAGCCATACACATTACAAGTGGTGACAATCCTTGCGTAAGAGTTGCTAAGGGAAGATGGATCATGCAATATTCTCTTAAGATCTTACAATAGATGTAGCAACTTAAAGATATATGCTAGGTATTACAGGTATGCGTTTAAGAAGCTTACGCAACAGATGATTTTTGCCAAGAGATGCAAGTGCGCAACTTCCTTCTCCTCTTGCCTTTCACCTCCTCTCGTTCCTTTAACCGTGTCAATCCTCTGATGGACCGAACCCCCCCTTTTTTTTTGGAACAGAGAAAGCCTTTTATCCTCTTCTCTTCTGAATCTTCTTCTCCTCCCCATGCCCTGCAAAAAGAAGCCTGCTGCAAAGCTTCAGCCGAAAGGTTCCTGCCAGCCTCCATTTCCTGCCATGCTTCAGCCGCCCATACCTCACGAAATGATGATTTCGTGAGCAAATCCTCCCCTAAAAGTTGCTCTACGCCTCCTTCGTCAACAGGGGAGAAAGGTCCTAGGTGCCCTTCAGCTTCCCCTTAGGTCAGATCAAAGAAACGTGGGAGAAAATGGTGATTTCGTAGTAGGCGGGTCCGTGATCTCGGGCGAGAATTTGGTCGTGACCCGGTCGTGATTTGTCGATTTCAGCTTCAGGCATAGCGACGATCACGGCCATGATTCTGATCGGGACTCGATCGTGATTTCCAACAAAGGCTTCAATGAATCCGAAAACTCCTGGTTAGGATCATCTTGAGTTAGGATGAGCTCCTCTGCTACCAAAGTGTCAATCTACCCTTTATGTGGTCAATTTGACCTGAAAACGTGAAAATACTGAAATAAGTGTAGATTCCATAAATGTATCCAAATATAGGCAATAGTAAGGCTTAAAGTCGTGAAATAAGCATGATTCCATGAGTAAAATGACACATGAAACTCTATATAAATCTGTGTCAACAGAATACCTACTACTTAAACCTTTGCTTGTCTCCAAGCAAATAGAAAGAAAAGAGTTTCATGGGGATTGTTCAATCAAAGTCATATTCCCAAATGATCTATTAATGCTTAAAGAATCACAACTAGTCACAAGAGGCGCAAATCACTATAGACTTGAGAGATGTTGATATGAAAAGCAAAAAATCTAGGTCAAATCTATGTGCGACAATTGTACAATAGCATTGGATGAAAATAGATCCTTACCACATGAGGCACGAATACACTTAAAAGCACCAAGAGGGTAGATTCCAAAGTGGTAGTAAAGGTCTTACTCATGGCTTTGGTACCACCGCACTTTTCTTTCTTCTTCTCTGCAGTGCCAAGCCTAAGTTTCGGTACCACCGCTTTCTCTTTTTTTGAGTTCCAGTGCCAAGTCACGACTTCGGTACCACTGCCCTTCTTTCCTTCATTTTCTTTTCTTTTAATAGCAGCGCCAAGCCTAGGCTTTGGTACCACTACACTTCTTTTTCTTCTGCTTTCTTTTTGTTGGGCAGTGCCAAGTCGCAACCTAGGTACCACTGTTTCTTGTTTTCCATTCTTTTCTTTCTTTCTCTCTTTTGTACAGTGCCAAGCCAGAGGAGCTCGTACCAAAGCTAACACCAGGAGTTACCAAAGGTGGTAAGTGTGTATCCAGTGGTTTGGTCTATAAACTCCCAAATAAATAGCACTTATGTTGATATAGATTCTTCCTAGACGCAAAGCTCATCAAAGTTCAATCGCTAAGTTTCCAGTGTATAGGGAATTGAGTGACTAGTTGTTCAATCAAGAATGTGATCTAAATGCAGTGTGGGGGATTGAATCGACCATAAATCAGGCCAATGAACAAGTATCAATCTCAAATGAGAAAATATCAGGCAATAAAGAAAATCTCGGCTAGGACCTATGACTTAGGTCCTCACGTATTTGGGAAGTAGCCATCAATCATGGTTTCAAAATGTATCCATAAAGTTATGTCGAAAGAGTAGCAAAAGGGTGTGAGCATGATAAATGTGCTACAATATAGATGTCTTTGCAGAGTTAAAGTGTCTAAGAGATGACATAGTGTGATGATAAGACTTCAAGAAAGCAAGTTATAAAAAATGTTACTCATGTTCTATTTATGTTCGGCAGTTGTGGTTTAGAATCATGGTAAAGCAATCAAAGCATCACATCAAGCAGCAACAGTCTAACGATATACATAATATCAGAAAGATGAAATATTACTTTTGTACAACTATTCCATCATCAAAGCACGAGCAGTCAAATCATTATAAAAGTGGAGCATGTTAAAGTTCAGTAGTGGGGCAGGTTTTAAGTCTCAGCTAGTTTGGTACAAGAGCACAGCACAACATCAGTTTCATCACATCCCAAGATTCTCTAGACAGTGCATACATCATCATATATAGAAATAGTAGACGATTTTATCAAAATGTGTAAGTACCCTCACCCTAAGCAAAAGATGCATCATCCAGATGCATATAATATAGGTATATATCAAAAGGAGTGAGAGAGAACTTACTAGAGTGCAGCCCTACTCACTGCACTCAGCCGGGTCGTCATCATCATCGTCGTCGGCTGGCTCGGAGGAATCATAGACATGGATGGTGTCGTCGACGTCCTCATCTTCATCTCGCGGTGGTGGTGGAACCATGTTGCTGTGGAGGAAAACTTCAATGCAGTTCACGGTGTCCATTAGGGCTGCTAGCTGCTTCCCTTGGTAGATCTGGTCTTGGCGAAGCAAGTGGAGCAAATCTTCCATAGAAGGGCGCGCGGCAGTCCGAGGCTATCCACCGATAGAGGAGCCGGGATCCATGTCAAGAGGCGTAGCCTGGTCGTCCGGTGCAGCTGAGTCGGGATGAAGGCGCCAGTTGGCGCTATCTCTGATGTCAGTCCGCGTGGTATTTGGTAAAGCCATGGTGACAGTGGTGTCCGCGAAGGTCAGATGATATATGTCACCTCGCCGAACAATCATTTTCATCGATAGAAGATGCTCAATATCCAATCGTCGGCTGCCCACCGCCTCTGGCTGTCCAAAAGGGTTATGCCCAAGAGATAGTGCAATCATAATTATCATACCTCCGATGCAGATATTTCCCTTTGTGGCATGGGCGACGCGGAGGAATTTCCGAGCAAGGTGGTACCCGGCGTTGATTTGGAACTGATGCAAGAGTCCCCATAAGCAGAGTAGTTCGGGCTGTCGCACTATCCCGTCCCCATCTCTAGCAAAGATAGAATGAGCTAGGAGGCGATGTGCGTATCTGATGTAGGGATTCGATATTGTGGAGGCCCTTGCATTCCTGGGCGAGTAAGCAGTCAAAGAAGAAATACACTTCCAAAAGATGTCCTCATTGAAGTTAGGAGGGCCAAGTCTAGATGCATATGCCGGAAATCCAAATATGTCATTGAGGTCGGCGATCGTCAGCCGGTATTCAGTATTAGCAAGCCGGAATGTAACCAGGCCAGGGTCTGTCTCTAGGGCCGATACTTTCACTTCTATTGAGTTGAGAAACTCAAGAGTAAAGGGGATGTAGGTGGGCTGTGCGTATTGCAGAAAACGTCTCCAGCCAAATTGTCTAAACATCCAGAGGAGATCATCGAAAATTCCGAGTGCAGCAAGTGAAGGTGAGTCAATGTACCGTGTATTGATTATACGGCGATTTGAAAGAACTTGGTACCTTGCCGCCTGGTGATTATCCCTCATCTGAATTTCTAGTGGAGCGGCTTGCTGTGGCGGTGTTGCAGGTCGAGGGCTGGCAGCTCCGGCCGGTCGCTTTCCTGTATTCTTTCGACGTGGTGGCATGGTTCTCGAGTTGAAGCAGAGGTTGAATGAAAAACAGTGTACGCAGCAAGAAGAAAGTCGAGAATTTGAAGTGAGAGCTCGCCGGAGGTTGCCTGACGTTGCCGGAAGAGTCACCGGAAGTCGGTGGTCGGCGGTGAAGTACCCGACGACAGCAGGTGGGGCACACAGTGGGGTCGGCGAAAGGTACGAAAACGGAAAAATCGGGAGCCCTAGTGAAATCCCGGGCGAGCAGCTTAGGCGAAATCTCTTAATGGGTTTCCTAACGGGTCGGGCTGGCCAGGCGAATCCGCTAAGTGTTAAGGTTCAGAGATCTCACCCAAGATTTTCATCAAGACCCAGTCGTGATTTTACCGCGGTCTTTGAATTCAAAATCTTCACGGCTGTGTCTGTATTCACGGGGCAGCCGTAATGTCCTCGTCAAATTTGTAAGCATTCTGTCCTCTGAAAGATCCTGCCCGTGATTTTCGTCGTGACCCACCCCTGATTGTCCTCTGTTCGTTTGTGCGTAAATTTCACGGCTGTGCCTCTAGTTACGGCCTTGCCGTGAACCTTTCGACGGATAGTACTTATTTTGCCTCTTCGAAAAAATCTCGGTCACGATTTTCTGCGTTCCCCGGTCATGACTTCTTCGTGAAATTCTTTGGTGTTGATTACGGCCGTGGCTTCAGTATCTTTCCAGCCGTGATGCTCTCGGCAAATTTTCTGATGTTTGAGCTGAGCGAGAATCACGGTCGGGATTTTTGTCGGAAGCCGCCCGTGATTTTAGAAAAACTGATAGAAAATGCCTCTCCTTACTGCATCAGTTTGCGATATCCCTGTGTCATTCCAAATCAAGTAAGGGCATCAGCATTCATAGCAAAATAGGCAGGAACACAACAACTAATGCAAGTAGAGAAAGGCTACAGCAAAGCCCAAATGTCGTTTCCAATTCTCATGAAAGCAAATTGCCAACGCTGAAGCTAAACAAGATCAATTCACGGTTGTACAGTATGCTCTCATATTCAAAGATCATTAGAAATCAATTAGTGAAGATGCAATGCATTTGATTCTTCAAAACATAGGATGAAATTTGTTAAAAGTTGGTAACATAGGCATTCAAAATCGGTAGTCAGCAATGTCATAGTTCATCAAAATCATGTGTCGGAACGAAATGACTACAACTTAAGAGATGAAATTCAAACTCATAGTAGAGAAGGTTCAAAACATTCTAAGGCTGGGTTGGTGTGTCCTATCATGCGATTACTAAGATTTTAACGCTAATTATCAAAAGAGCTTCTAAGGATATGCAAACTAACTGAAGCTTTAACAAAACATGAAAACGAAAAAGGGAAAGTGCTAAAAATAATTTTAACTAAAGTAAGATGCTTGGGTTGCCTCCCAAGAAGCGCTGATTTAATGGTCCGTCAGCTTGACCATAGTTTGTGTCATTCTGGTGAAGGAGGGTCCGTGAGGACTAGAATGGTCCCTTTCGGTATCGGTTCATGTGAGATATAGTGTTTAAGTCTTTGTCCGTTAACTTTGAATGTTCCAGTTGACTCGCGAAAGATGTCTACAACACCGTGAGGGTAGACCTTTTTCACCTCGTACGGTCCTGTCCATTTGGTACGAAGTTTTCCAGGGAAAAGTTTAATCCTGGAGTTAAACAAGAGCACTGATTCGCCTTCGTGAAATTCCCTCCTCATAATCCTTCGATCGCGCCATCTTTTGGTACGTTCTTTATAAATCATGACATTCTCATAGGCTTCTTGTCTAAATTCGTCGAGCTCGTTAAGTTAAAGTTTTCTGACCTTCCCAGCTCGGTCCCCATCAAAATTCAGTCGTCGTATCGCCCAATAAGCTTTGTGTTCGATCTCAACCGGTAAATGACACGATTTACTGTATATTAGCTGAAATGGGGACATACCAATTGGAGTTTTGAATGCCGTACGGTAGGCCCATAATGCATCGTCAAGTTTAAGTGACCAATCGGTGCGAGTACGCGACACAGTCTTCTCAAGTATGTGCTTAATCTCTCGATTTGATATTTCCACTTGGCCGCTAGTCTAAGGATGGTAAGTAGTGGCAACTTTGTGCAATACTCCATATCTTTTGAGAAGTAATTCAAATCCTCGCTCAATAAAATGAGATCCCCCATTGTTGATTACCACGCGAGGCGTTCCAAATCGTGGGAGTATTAACTTCTTGAAAAATCTAGTGACTACCTTGGAGTCATTTGTTGGTATGGCTAAGGCTTCTACCCACTTGGAAATGACTCCAACTAAAATGAATTTGTTACCACAAGAAGGTGGGAATGGACCCATAAAGTCAATCCCCCATACGTCAAAAATTTTGATTTCAAGGATGGTATTCAGGGGCATCTCATTCCTTCGTGATATTCCACCCATCCGTTGGCAACGATCACAAGACTGTACATAGTCCCTTGCGTCTCTGAATAAAGTTGGCCAAAAGAAACCATACTGGAGAATCTTATGTGCTGTCTTCTTACCACTGAAATGCCCTCCATAAGAAGAAGAATGACATTGGAACAGGACATCTGGAATCTCCTCTTCCGGTAAGCATCTTCTGATGATACAATCAGCACAATGCTTAAACAAGAGTGGTTCGTCCCAATAATAGTGTTTTGCCAGACATAAACTTCCTTCGTTGTTGGTACGTGAGATTCGGAGGCATAATACCGGCTGCCAAGTAGTTCACCAGATCGGCATACCATGGTTCTTTCACAGCGGTGACAACTAGTAATTTCTCGTCTGGGAATGTATCGTCGATCTCTTCTTCCAAATTATTTTCGGTAGTAGATGTCAGACGTGAGAGATGGTCTGCTACCAGATTATCGGCTCCCTTCTTATCTTTGATCTGAACGTCAAATTCTTGCAACAACAGTATCCATCTGATTAGCCTTGGTTTCGCATCTTTCTTTTCCATGAGATATCGGATCACCGCATGATCTGTATAGACGATAACACGCGAGTTAACCAAATATGATCAGAATTTATCAAAAGCGAAAACTATAGCTAAAAGTTCTTTTTCAGTTGTGGCGTAATTGCTCTGTGCTCCATCTAGTGTTCGGCTGGAGTAGTAAATGGCATGAGTTCGGTTGTTCTTCCGTTGTCCCAATACAGCTCCTACCGCATAGTCACTAGCGTCGCACATTATTTCGAAAGGTAGCGACCAATCTGGAGGTTGTATTATCGGAGCGAAAATCAACGCCCTCTTCAATTGTTGAAATGCATCCATGCAGTTCTGGTCAAAAACAACTGAAACATCCTTAGCAAGTAAAGAGGTCAAAGGCCTAGAAATTTTAGAAAAATTTTCAATGAAACGTCTATAAAAGCCTGCATGGCCTAAGAAACTTCTTATTCCTCTGACGGAGTTCGGAGGTGGCATTTTCTCTATCACACTGATTTTTGCTTTATCGACTTCGATACCACGCTCCGATATCAAATGACCAAGAACAGTTCCTTCTTTTACCATAAAGTGACATTTCTCCCAATTTAACACCAAGTTCGTCTATTCATAACGCTGCAAAACACGAGTCAGATTAGATAGACAAGAATCAAAACTAGACCCGTATACCGAAAAGTCATCCATGAAGACATCCACGATGTCTTCAATCAGATCAGAGAAAATAGCCGTCATGCAACGCTGAAAGGTGGCTGGTGCGTTACATAAACCAAACGGCATTCGCCGATAAGCGAAAGTACCGAAGGGACATGTGAACGTGGTTTTCTCCTGGTCATCTGGATGTATCGGTATTTGGAAAAATCCTGAGTATCCATCCAAGAAACAAAAATAAGAGTTAGTGGCTAATCGTTCAAGCATTTGATCAATGAATGGAAGTGGGAAATGATCTTTGCGGGTGGCCTTGTTCAGTTTCCGATAGTCGATACACATGCGCCACCCGGTAACGGTTCTGTGCGGGATCAAATCATTATTTTCGTTTTTTACCACCGTCACTCCTCCTTTCTTTGGTACCACATGTACCGGACTTACCCATTGGCTATCCGAAATGGGGTAGATGACCCCAGCATCTAACAGCTTCAAAATTTCTTTCTTAACTACCTCTTTCAAATTTGGATTCAAACATCCCTGGTATTCGATAGATGGTTTGCTGTCCTCTTCAAGGTGTATCCTGTGCATGCATAAAGAAGGGTCAATACCTTTTATGTCATCCAAAGTGTACCCAATTACCTTCTTATATTGTCGAAGCTTATCTAGGAGAAGGCTTGTTTGCTCTAGATCAAGATGGTTTGCTATGATGACAGGATAAGTAGAGTTCTCACCCAAAAATTCATACCTGAGGTTGCTCGGTAAGGATTTGAGCTCTAAGTTAAATTG
This sequence comes from Costus lasius, assembly GCA_027563935.2. Taxonomy (NCBI): domain Eukaryota; kingdom Viridiplantae; phylum Streptophyta; class Magnoliopsida; order Zingiberales; family Costaceae; genus Costus; species Costus lasius. The sequence continues at coordinate 99,031,028 of CM050454.1, forward strand.
TTCACAGACCTCAGATTTCGGTACAGATGGTCTCTCACGCCTTTCTTCTTCTGGCTCAATGGATGCGCTCGAGTCGAGAATATCAGCATAGGCACGGACTTCCTCCTCTTGTTCTTCATCATATTCACCTAATAGGCATAATTCGAGAGGGTCGACGACTCCGATACTATAGCAAGAATCTGCAAAAAGAGGTTTCTTTAAGCTCTCGGTAATATCAAATTCAACCGTGTCTTCTCCTACGTGCAGTGTCAACTTTCCATTTTTAACGTCGATTATGGCACCGGCAGTGGCCAAAAATGGTCTGCCCAATATAATAGGAAGTTTGGAGTCTTCTTCCATCTCAAGTACAATGAAATCAGCTGGAATGAAAAATTTACCGACCTTTATTAGCACATCCTCAAGAATTCCTACCGGATGTCGTACAGAACGGTCAGCCAATTGCAAAGAGATGTTTGTCGGCTTTAAGTCTCCGATGTCCAGTTTCTTGCATAGAGAGAGTGGCATCAGACTTACACTGGCGCCAAGGTCTCATAAAGCGCGGTCAAAAGGTGTGTCTCCGATCAGGCATTGAATGGTAAAGCTGCTTGGATCCTTCAACTTTGGCGGTAACTTATTTTGGATGATTGCGCTGCATTCCTCAGTTAACGCTACTGTGCCATGTTCCTCCATTTTTCTTTTATTTGATAAGATCTCCTTCAAAAACTTAGTATAGGATGACATTTGTGATAAAACATCGGTAAATGGTATATTGATATACAGTTTCTTCAAAATTTCTAAAAATTTACCGAATTGATGATCGAGTTTTGCTTTTGCCAACCTCTGGGAAAATGGAATTGGCAGTTTGTAAGGTGGTGGAGGCACATAAACAGGTTCTGTTTCTTTCGTTTGTGGTTCACTCTCAACAAGTTCATTTGTTTTTTCAGATTCAGGGGTTCTGGTCTCATTCTCATAATGGTCATCATTTGGCATTTCTGGTTCTTCAAGTTGCTTGCCACTGCGTGTGGTAATGGCATTGCAATGTTCTTTGGGATTTGTCTCAGGCTGTCCAGGTAATCTGCCCGGCGGTCTAGTAGATGTACTAGCCTGTTGGGCAATTTGGTTTTCCATTATCTTCTGGTTTGTTGTTAAATTTTTTATTGCCTCTAATATACAGTCCATTGCTTTGGTTTGCGCTGACACGAAGCTATCAAAGCGCGACTCGAAGTTTTGTTCTTGTGGTACTGTGTTGGTGCTTGGTTGTGGTGGTTGGTCAAATTGCTTAGGCTGATACCCAGTGTTGGATGAATGAAATCCAGGGGGTTGCCTATAGTTCGATGGTTGAGCTGCATTGTTGTTTCTATAGGAAAAGTTGGGATGATTTTTTCACCCATGGTTATAGGTGGTTGTTTTGGACCCTTTGGTTAAAGTTCCCTACAGCATTTACCAGGGCGGGTGGGGTGTTTTGTGATACAAAATTTCCTAATTGACAAGTGTCAGAAAGATGACCTTCCACTCCACAAATTTCACACATAGCAGTATTATGACGCATGTTCATGGAATCAAGTTTATGAAATAATGAATCTACTTTCGCAGTAAGAGAATTAAGAGTGTCAAGTTCATATTTACCGGCTTGTCGAGAAGAAGTACCTCTTTCGCCCGACCATTGATAGTGGTTGAGCGCCATTTCATCGATTAAATTGTAGGCTTCATCGACTGCCTTGTTCATCAAAGCTCCTCCAGCGGCTGCATCAACGGTAAGACGAGTATTATAAAGCAGTCAGTTATAAAATGTATGTACCAGTACCCATTTCTCGAGGTCGTGGTGAGGACACATTCTCTGCAATTCCTAAGCGATCCCACGCCTCATATAGTGATTCGTCTTCTTTTTGAGAGAAATTGGTAATCTGGTTTCTCAGTTGCGCGGTTTTTCTTAGAGGAAAATATTTTGCAAGGAAAGCATGTGAGAGTTGATCCCGTGTGGTAATGGATCCAGATGGTAGTGAATGTAACCAAGCCCGCGCTCTGTCTCTTAGTGAAAAAGGAAAAAGTCGTAGCCGCAGAGCGTCAGTGGTTACACCATTCATTTTAAGAGTGTCACAGTATTCAAGAAAAATAGATAAATGCATGTTTGGATCTTCAGTCAGTGATCCACCGAATTGGTTTTGTTGTAACATTGATAAAAGTGATGGTTTTATCTCAAAGTTGTTCGCTTCTATTGGTGGACGTGCAATGCTCGAATGCAGTCCTTGAACATTTGGTGCAGCGAAGTCACGAAGTGATTTGTTACCGTCCATTTTTGATGTTTGTGAATTCTTCTTTAGTTGATATTTCTGAATATTTCTACGACGCCGGAACGTTCTTTCAATTTCTGAATCAAATGGTATTGCAGGTTCCGGTTGCGGAGTTCTATGCATATACTAAAATTCTAACAAGCAGATATTTCGTTAAATCAAATAAGGTGTAAAATGAAATGAAGAAAGTATATTAAATAGCTAAAAATGTCTAGTCTAATAACTCATTAATCTAGTCAATATTGCCGAAGTTGATCCCTGGCAACGACGCCAAAAACTTAATAGCACCCACTGGTATAGGTAGGCGTTACCCGCAAGTGCACGGGTCTATCGAAGTAATAAAATATCGATCCCACAGGGACTAACTGAAGGTCCCCTACAAGGGGCGAAACCCTAAAACATGCGCTAAACAAAACTTGCATGGGCGGAATCTAGGGTTTCCTAAGATCGGATAGCATGTATTATGATCAACTTTAACAACAGAAAAGGAATTCATACCGAAGCCATATGAAGGATGTCGCCTTAGAAGCAAGAGAACAAAAGAGGTCTCCTCCAAATCGTCACACACAAGATGATGTCGCTTTCTCTTTTGGTGCTCCTTGTGCTAGCAAGGTTCCAAGAGGTCTTGATCGAATGGGAGGGAAGATGATCTCCTTGCTTGGCGAAACTTTTTCCTCTTGTCGTCTCTTAGCTTTTTCACACGAGAATGCTTCTCCAAAGAAAACCAAGGAGGCGACAAAGGCGTGAAGAGGCGAGAGAGAGGCGACGTGAGATCATGGACACGTTTGAGAACATGCTATCTAAAAATAGCAAAGTCCAAACGTTCATGCGACCATGCATTACCCCAATCGCAAATGCCTCACCACCTGAACCATGCGCTCATCCAATGAGCTGGTTCAAATCGATTTGGTTCAACAACCAAATAAACCAAGCAATTAGTCCAGATCATAATAAACCACTGAGGCCTAAGATCTGACCGTTGATCTCTTAATGCTCTTGATCTGACCGATCTAGCATCTATTCTCTCGATCGAAGCTTACCGATCTCAAGCCCTAATCAATCAAACATGATTAGACCAGATCTCACTCACAATCAGAGATTAAATCCCTTTAAACTGAACCTAAACAATTCAGCCCACACGATCTGACTTAAGTAAGCCATATCATCAAATTGTGCGACCCTAAGGGTTTCCTCTAAATGTCGGTAACGACAACTTACGTTATCACGATCAGTGAGGGGTATCTAGCAACACATCACTGTCTCCCGATATAAAGGAAAGAGTCTTCCAAGACTACACCCAAACTACAGCACAAGTGTGAATCCAATTCACAAGGCATGCATATTTCCTTTGCCACTGGATGTTCTTATTGGACAAGCGTGTCAAGCTTGTAGCTCCAATATGATGAGCATGATTAGAACAGATGAACACAGTCACCTGGGTATGGCCATACACTTTCTCAATCATCTCATCCAGGGGGCCCCTTTATAACACCACACTCCAATTATAGAGACGGCAATCCTTTGTCTATCACTAATGCCCTAACCTGACTCAAGCTCACCATCCAAGATAGTCTATAACCATTATGTTTCAAATGATATTGAACTACCTCAAAACAATGACAATCATCATTTAGAAACACAAGTGATCTCAAGTCAGAGGAAATGTGCCACTTGTTACATTCAAGGATTATTCACATTGTGACAAGCAATTGAATATCCTAGTAGGGTCTGTCCAGTACATCCAATGTACCCATGAGTCTACATCTTATTCCATGCTCGAAGCATCCTATAAGATTAGAACACATATTAGTCTCAATCATATCAAGGCTGTCTCATGTTCGCCAAGATATATCGACTAAGGACACATAGCATGTCAGCCCAGCTGAACAGCTTTGAGACATTATTCAGAAGTACACTTATTGCAGCAGATAATGTAACAAACTGAATAACAACCATGCCTTTATAAACATAAGAGTTTATTACATGATACTGATACAATCCCAAGGCCTCAAACATTAGCCTTAAGGGCATACCCCAACAATCTCCCACTTGCACTTAATCTAATGGTTGAGAAATCTCAAACCCATATTATTACAGTGCTTCTCATGCTTCTGCTGCGCCAGAGGCTTGGTAAGCGGGTCTGCCAGATTGTCATCTGTATGAACCTTGCAGATTTTGATCTCGCCACGATCAATGATCTCCCGGATCAAGTGAAACCGTCTCTGTATGTGCTTGGACTTCTGGTGCGACCGTGGTTCCTTTGCTTGTGCGATTGCTCCAGTGTTATCACAAAAGATAACCAAAGGATCTGCACTCGAAGGAACAACACCAAGTTCTCTCACGAACTTACGAATCCATACTGCCTCCTTGGATGCTTCCGAGGCTGCAACATACTCGGCTTCTGTTGTGGAATCAGCAACAGTTGACTGTTTGAAACTCTTCCACACCACCGCTCCTCGATTCAAGCTAAAAACATAGCCTGATTGCGATCGGAAATCATCCTGGTCAGACTGGAACGAAGCGTCAGTATATCCTTCAATACTGAGTTCTTCCTGACCACCATACACCAAGAACATATCTTTGGTCCTCCGCAGATATTTTAAAATGTTCTTGACCGCAACCCAGTGCGCCATACCTGGATTACTTTGGAACCGACTGGTCACGCTTAACCCGTAAGCGACGTCTGGGCGAGTACACAACATCGCATACATAATGGATCCAATAGCCGAAGCATAAGGCGTATTGTCCATTTCATCTTTCTCAGTCTGTGTTTGTGGACACTGACTCTTTGAAAGATTCAGACCATGTCTGACTGGAAGATATCCTCTTTTAGAATTCTCTAAATGAAATCTCTCCAGGACTTTATCGATGTAAGTACTCTGGCACAGCCCGAGAAGCCTCTTAGATCTATCCCTGTAGATCTTCACACCTAATACATAGGCTGCTTCTCCTAAATCTTTCATCTGGAAACATTTCCTTAACCATGCCTTAACCGCATGCATTTCAGGAATGTCATTTCCAATGATCAAGATATCATCGACGTAGAGGACTAGGAAAGTAATCACGCTCCCACTAAACCTCTTATATACACACGGGTCATCCTCGTTCTTGATGAAACCAAATTCACTGACTGATTCATCAAAACGAATATTCCAGCTTCTCGATGCTTGTTTAAGTCCATAAATAGACTTCTTTAACTTGCATATCTTATGACGATCTGATGGATTAGTGAAACCTTCAGGTTGTGTCATATACACATCCTCTTCCAGATTTCCATTAAGGAAAGCTGTCTTCACATCCATTTGCCAGATCTCATAATCGTAATATGCTGCTATCGCGAAAAGAATCCGAATAGACTTAAACATGGCTACAGGTGAGAAAGTTTCATCATAATCTATCCCGTAGATTTGTTTGAAACCTTTCGCAACTAGCCTGCCTTTATAGGTAACCACGTTACCATCCATGTCAATCTTCTTCTTGAAGATCCATTTACAGCCTATAGGGATAACTCCCGGAGGCGGATCAACCAAATCCCAGACTTGGTTATCTGACATGGAGTCCATCTTGGCGCGCATAGCTTCAAGCCATCTCGCTGAATCCGGTCCACTGACCGCATCCGCATAAGTAAGGGGTTCATCATTATCAATGATGTAGACTCCGTCATAGCTTTCAGGCTGTCGACGGATCCTTCCCGATCTTCGCGGTTCCCGTGATGTCTGAGCCTCAGGTTGTTCAATAACCTGATCCACCGGCTCAGGCTCATCCAACTGTGCTTGAGCACTTTGTCCTTCCTCTGGATTCTCATCCAGCTTTATTTCTCTCCCACTGGCCTCTTGCAGAAGAAACTCCTTCTCAAGAAATATGGCCGTCCGAGCAACAAATACCTTGTTCTCTTTGGGATCGTAGAAATAATAACCCTTAGTTTCCTTAGGGTAACCGACAAAGATGCATTTGTCAGATCTGCTCTCTAGTTTCCTAGAGGCGAGCTTTTTGACATAAGCCTCGCAGCCCCAGATCCTGATAAATGTCAAGCTAGGCTGTTTCCCATACCATAACTCATATGGGGTCTTTGAAACTGCCTTGGATGGCACTCGGTTTAGTACCTTTGCAGCTGTTTCCAGTGCAAATCCCCAAAAGGAGTATGGAAGAGTAGCCTGACTCATCATAGAACGAACCATATCAAGTAACGTTCTATTTCTCCTCTCGGACACACCATTCCATTGCGGTGTTCCTGGCGGAGTGAGCTGTGAGATAATCCCACACTCCTTCAGATAGTCTATAAACTCTCGACTTAGGTATTCACCACCTCGATCAGAACGAAGTGCCTTGATATTTCGGCCAAGCTGATTCTGTACTTCATTCTTGAAGTCTTTGAACTTGTCAAAAGATTCACTTTTATGTCTCATCAGATAGACATAACCATACCTACTGAAATCATCAGTAAAGGTAATGAAGTAAAGATAGCCACCTCTGGCATGTTTACTAAATGGCCCACACACATCACTGTGTATAAGGTCAAGTAAACCTGAAGCCCTTTGACCTTTATGAGGAAAAGGTGACTTCGTCATTTTACCCATTAAACAAGCTTTGCATGTATCAATCCCCTCAAAGGAGAATGATCCCAACAGTCCATTATCATGCAACCGCTTAATGCGTTTCTCGTTAATATGGCCTAAACGACTATGCCATAACAAGGTGCTGTCATCAGCATACTTGGCTTTCTTAATATCAATATTTTGTATAGAACATTCCATGTCCAACATGAATAACCCATTGTTAATTGAACCAGTAGCATAAACAATATTATCTAAAGAAAGAACACACTTTGAAATATTGCATTCAAAGGAAAATCCCTTCCTGACAAGAGCAGGAATGGAGATAATATTTTTAGTAATGCTGGGAACAAAGTAACAACTGTTTAGTTCTAATACAAGTCCAGATGGTAATGAGATGAAATAGTCTCCTACAGCAACAGCAGCAACCCGTGCCCCGTTTCCAACTCGTAGGTCCACCTCATGCTGTCCCACCTGTTTTCTTCTCTTGAGTTCCTGTACATTTGAACAAATGTGAACTCCACATGCAGTGTCCAACACCCATGAAATAGAAGAAGAGGATATCATGACTTCCGTCACATAAATACCTGAACCAGAAGCAAAGCTTCCCCTCTTATCTCCTTGGAGCGCTTTATAGTCCTTTTTCCAGTGACCCAGCTGGCCACAGTGGAAACATCTGTATTCCTTTGACCGCTTAACTTTTTGCTTCAGAGCCTTGCTGTAACTCTTGACAGGGGCCTTGCCCTTCTTCCCCTTCTTCTTGTTCCTAGAAGGAACCATTAAGACAGAGGTCGAAGGCTTTCCCTTCAGAGTCTCCTCAGTAGTCAAGAGCATATTCAGCAGCTCTGCCGGAGTACAATCGATTTTGTTCATATTAAAGTTAATGATGAACGCATCGAAAGAGGGCGGGAGAGACTGCAGAATAATGTCTACAGCAAGCTCCTGATTGATGGTATGCCCCAGTTTCTCTAGAGCCTCCTTGTGCCCAATCATCTTGAGCACGTGAGCTCCCACTGGACTCCCTTCAGCCAGTTTGCTCTGAAAGAACAGCTTAGTCAAATTGTAGCGCTCAGTCCTTGCCTGTGCAGCATACAGCATCTTGAGGTTTGCTATCATTTCTATAGCAGACATATCCTCATGCTGACGCTGCAGCGGTGGCGTCATAGACGCTAGCATCAGGCAAGCGACATCAATGCTATCATTGACATGCTTTTCATAGGCATCCCGAACCGCCCTTGCGGCGTTCGCAGCGGGTTGAGGCGGTATAGCCGTCTCGAGGACATACAGTTTCCTCTCTGCCTTAAGAACAATCTTAAGGTGTCCGTACCAGTCTGAGAAGTTCGGCCCAGCAAACTTCTCCCTTTCCAGTAGGGATCGCACATTGAAGCTCATGGTGTTCGTTGCTGCAGGTATCTACAACAATGCAAGAACAGCAAGGTCAGTATCAATGTTAAGAATCAATCAGGACTTAAGAATGATTCTTTTTCTCACTATTTTATCTGGCTGAAAAATCCAGCAAAACAGCCCGAAAGAGTAGAACTCTTTTAGTGAGATGGGATCCAGATTTCATACTTGGTCTCCGCGTCCCGCTCAGGCGAGATAAGATGCACAGAGAGTACAAGCACTAATCTCTGGTAGGCTGTTCCAGCCAATCGCCTACCCGTGCGATTCCCCTTCATCTGGGCAATCCAGCAGACTGTGCCAACTGAGTTGGTACAACCCAGTCTCTGACCCCACAGATGGCTGCCTCCATGTGCTACCATATGCGCCACATATGTAGCCTACATGGTCAAGCTAACCCGACCTACTCCCTGGACCACCACGTGCTATGCTGAGCAACGAGAAGCGATAAATCCCTTCTCTGTAACACGCAGGTGTAATCCCGCACCGTCTGAAGATAGATGGACGTGCCCACTGAGTGGGTACAACACGGCTCCAACGATAGTCAGAACAGTGAGGTTTCGCGTCAGAAGGCTTACGAGCTTGATATTTTAGCGTTGGATTTTAACGGTCTTTTATCTTCTTAACTATCATGCAATTCCTATGGTGATAGTAGAAGATAAACTCATGCAATTCTAATTATAAAAGCAATAAATAGAAAGCACGCTGATCTTATGTGGTAACTTAAGTGTTCACTTGCTTTTCTTCATGGGTCTTTTGCTGCTCATTTGGCCCAAACCAGGGCCCAAGCGCCATCTGCAGCTCAGGTGCGCCTACCAGGGAAAATGCGCCTGGTCCCAGAGTCGAACCCTGGACCTCCCACCTGGTCAAGCCACTGCTGCATGCGCCTCTGCCAAGTGTGCTCTGTGCTCTTGTCTGACTAATTTACAAATTAATCTATCTAGACAAGATTGACTCGCAGGTCAATTACATTTTATAAATTAATTAAATTGTGATTCGCAGATCACAGAAATAAGAATTAATTTACAATAAAATTCCAGGCACGCAGGCCCCAGCACAGCACACATTAAACATGGGCAGCCCACATAAGATTAAATAAACATACATATGGCATCATACATCATTTGATCCAATCATGAAAAATAAAATTTTGAAAAACCCCATTGAGATCAATTTTATTTTTCCTTATGTGCCCTACTACCTTACAACGGTCCATTACTAGGGATCCACTCATCCGACCTAGTCAGATCCACTGCCCTTACATGCACCAAGTCCTAACTGACTTGAGTCGACCAAAAGGTCAACAATGCATGCGCCAAGGGCTGAACGACCACAATGAGGTCTGGCAAGCGGGTGTGACCCCGGGCCTAACTCATGTGCGTTCATAGGTTGTCTCAATCAGACATCGCTACACGCCTGTCTGCAGTCGACCTATAGCCATCTCGTGCTTGCGCACAGATGCTATCTGGTCGACCCATCAAGGCTGTCAGATGGTCTGATCAGACTGTTTGGATCTAACTCAGGGGATGACTTCAACCCTAATAACCCGTCTAAGGGTTTAAAGCAGGGCCTTAGATCTAGTGTAAGTCGCGCATGTGATATAGTTTTTTTTTTTTTGAGAAAAACAAGAATGCGCCAACATACATGCGCCATAGACTAACACATTCAAGTTTCGCATGTGCAACAACTTAAAATGAAATTTTCGCATGTCAACTAGATCTAAGCATACTTGCGCATATGGATCACAAAAGGCTTTAAGCAATCATAAAAACATGCATCAACTTGGCTCTGATACCAATTGAAGGTCCCCTACAAGGGGCGAAACCCTAAAACATGCGCTAAACAAAACTTGCATGGGCGGAATCTAGGGTTTCCTAAGATCGGATAGCATGTATTATGATCAACTTTAACAACAGAAAAGGAATTCATACCGAAGCCATATGAAGGATGTCGCCTTGGAAGCAAGAGAACAAAAGAGGTCTCCTCCAAATCGTCACACACAAGATGATGTCGCTTTCTCTTTTGGTGCTCCTTGTGCTAGCAAGGTTCCAAGAGGTCTTGATCGAATGGGAGGGAAGATGATCTCCTTGCTTGGCGAAACTTTTTCCTCTTGTCGTCTCTTAGCTTTTTCACACGAGAATGCTTCTCCAAAGAAAACCAAGGAGGCGACAAAGGCGTGAAGAGGCGAGAGAGAGGCGACGTGAGATCATGGACACGTTTGAGAACATGCTATCTAAAAATAGCAAAGTCCAAACGTTCATGCGACCATGCATTACCCTAATCGCAAATGCCTCACCACCTGAACCATGCGGTCATCCAATGAGCTGGTTCAAATCGATTTGGTTCAACAACCAAATAAACCAAGCAATTAGTCCAGATCATAATAAACCACTGAGGCCTAAGATCTGACCGTTGATCTCTTAATGCTCTTGATCTGACCGATCTAGCATCTATTCTCTCGATCGAAGCTTACCGATCTCAAGCCCTAATCAATCAAACATGATTAGACCAGATCTCACTCACAATCAGAGATTAAATCCCTTTAAACTGAACCTAAACAATTCAGCCCACACGATCTGACTTAAGTAAGCCATATCATCAAATTGTGCGACCCTAAGGGTTTCCTCTAAATGTCGGTAACGACAACTTACGTTATCACGATCAGTGAGGGGTATCTAGCAACACATCACTGTCTCCCGATATAAAGGAAAGAGTCTTCCAAGACTACACCCAAACTACAGCACAAGTGTGAATCCAATTCACAAGGCATGCATATTTCCTTTGCCACTGGATGTTCTTATTGGACAAGCGTGTCAAGCTTGTAGCTCCAATATGATGAGCATGATTAGAACAGATGAACACAGTCACCTGGGTATGGCCATACACTTTCTCAATCATCTCATCCAGGGGGCCCCTTTAGAACACCACACTCCAATTATAGAGACGGCAATCTTTTGTCTATCACTAATGCCCTAACCTGACTCAAGCTCACCATCCAAGATAGTCTATAACCATTATGTTTCAAATGATATTGAACTACCTCAAAACAATGACAATCATCATTTAGAAACACAAGTGATCTCAAGTCAGAGGAAATGTGCCACTTGTTACATTCAAGGATTATTCACATTGTGACAAGCAATTGAATATCCTAGTAGGGTCTGTCCAGTACATCCAATGTACCCATGAGTCTACATCTTATTCCATGCTCGAAGCATCCTATAAGATTAGAACACATATTAGTCTCAATCATATCAAGGCTGTCTCATGTTCGCCAAGATATATCGACTAAGGACACATAGCATGTCAGCCCAGCTGAACAGCTTTGAGACATTATTCAGAAGTACACTTATTGCAGCAGATAATGTAACAAACTGAATAACAACCATGCCTTTATAAACATAAGAGTTTATTACATGATACTGATACAATCCCAAGGCCTCAAACATTAGCCTTAAGGGCATACCCCAACACTAACTGGCAAGTACCGATAGATCTCGAAATGACTAGCTAGACGAAGTCAAAATTGGTGAAGTTTAAGATAACGTAATAATTAAAAGTACAGGAATGTAAACAGAGGGAATCACACGAGAGAATTATAATGAGGAGATGTATCAGGATATGGGTTCACCTCTTGACTCCTTACGGTTGGATAGTTAAACTCTATTACCAGCGTCCTGCCTAGTTCAAGGGGGTCAGCTTCCTTGTCACGTAGGTAGCTCCCCTCCGGTAATCTCGTCCGCTTCCACGAACTAAATTACCGATCCAATCCGTAGGGTTCTAACGTGCAGTCAAACGAATGTCTTTCCACAACGTCCAAGATTCTTATAATCCCTGCAAATACGTACAGACTCGCAAGCGAGGTTTTACCCTCCTAGAGATGCTGAACCATACTTGAGGTGATTAAAGACTCAAACGCCCTCTCTCGGGTAGTGTAGGGATAACGTACAAACGGAATGGATAAACTCTCAACCAAGTGGGTCGGACGTGTGGTCGGACTGGAGTCTCTCCGACGCGTCTAAACTCCTACAGTCACGCGAGCGAGTACGAATCTGCGAGCGAGTTTTTCTTCCAGAGATCTGATTAACAAACCTCGCCTTGAGTGTTTCCCTAGGTGAGTACAGTCTAGCAGGCAAGTTTTCTCCTCTAGATCCGATTGACAAACCTCACCTTTGCAACACAAGGCTCAAGCATACCTTTCGGAATAATGCTCTCCTTTAATCCTACGAGTAAGTACAGCTAGGCAAGCGAGTAAACTCCTAGAAAAGCTGATTTACAAACCTCACCCGAGGGATTGAAAGTCGAACATATTCCTCCGGGTACACAGGCAAAGCACGCACACTAGGTCAAGCGAGGATTTTAGCAAGTAAATCTAACTATCACAACTAATAAATTGTCAAGGGCTACCCCACATCCTGATTTAGTGTTTAGCCAAGCATTCTCATGATAACAATGTAAGCAATGTATTCAGCCATACACATTACAAGTGGTGACAATCCTTGTGCAAGAGTTGCTAAGGGAAGATGGATCATGCAATATTCTCTTAAGATCTTACAATAGATGTAGCAACTTAAAGATATATGCTAGGTATTACAGGTATGCGTTTAAGAAGCTTACGCAACAGATGATTTTTGCCAAGAGATGCAAGTGCGCAGCTTCCTTCTCCTCTCGCCTTTCACCTCCTCTCGTTCCTTTGCCCGTGTCAATCCTTTGATGGACCGAACCCCTCTCTTTTTTGGAACAGAGAAAGCCTTCTATCCTCTTCTCTTCTGAATCTTCTTCTCCTCTCCATGCCCTGCAAAAAGAAGCCTGCTGCAAAGCTTCAGCCGAAAGGTTCCTGCCATGCTTCAGCCGCCCATACCTCACGAAATGATGATTTCGTGAGCAAATCCTTCCCTAAAAGCTGCTCTACGCCTCCTTCGTCAACAGGGGAGAAAGGTCCTAGCTGCCCTTCAGCTTCCCCTTAGGTTAGATCAAAGAAACGTGGGAGAAAATGGTGATTTCGTAGCAGGCGGGTCCGCGATCTCGGGCGAGAATTTGGTCGTGACCCGGTCGTGATTTGTCGATTTCAGCTTCAGGCATAGCGACGATCACGGCCATGATTCTGATCGGGACCCGGTCGTGATTTCCAACAATGGCTTCAATGAATCCAAAAATTCCTAGTTATGATCATCTTGAGTTAGGATGAGCTCCTATGCTACCAAAGTATCAGAATCTACCCTTTATGTGGTCAATTTGACCTGAAAACGTGAAAATATCGAAACAAGTGTAGATTCCATAAATGTATCCAAATATAAGCAATAGTAAGGCTTAAAGTCGTGAAATAAGCATGATTCCATGAGTAAAATGACACATGAAACTCTATATAAATATGTGTCAACAGAGGCTTATAGCATCTTCATATATTTTGCTCATCAGTCCCGATCCTCCAGCAACTGCATCGACTGTGAGTCTAGTGTTGTATTCTAATCTCATGTAGAGCGTGTGTACTAGGACCCAAGTCTCAATCCCATGGTGCGGACATAATCTTTGAAGCTCTTTAAATCTTTCCCAAGCTTCGTACAAAGACTCTCCATCCTTTTGCATGAAGCTCGTTATCTGGTTTCTTATGTGGATTGTCTTCGAAGGAGGGAAATACTTCGAGAGGAAAGCTTGAGACAGTTCATCCCATGTCCGTATTGAAGCTGAGGGGATCGTGTGGAGCCATGCCCTTGCTCTGTCCCGCAGAGAGAATGAAAACAAGCGTAACCTGATAGCATCAGAAGTAGCTCCATTAATCTTTAACATATCACAATATTCTAAAAATATAGACAAATGCATATTATGGTCCTCAAGAGAAGAACCACCGAATTGATTCTGTTGTATCATGGAAAGTAAAGCAGGTTTAATTTCAAAATTATTGGCCTCGACATTAGGCCTAACTATTCCTGATTGAAACTCATGTGTAAAAGGTACTGCGTATTCTCGCAGTGTTCTGGCATTGTTGTTGTTCACCGATTGAGGCACTGGTTCGTTCTCCATCGATGTGAAGGTGTTCCATCTGTTCTTGATTCTCCTTTTTCAGATCTTGCTTAAGCTTCCTTCTTTGTCTGAAGGTTCGTTCTATTTCGAGATCGATTTCCAAGAGTGCTCCTGCCTGAAAACTTCTTTGCATAAAAATTTGTCGGATTCAATTAAGAAGTTCAAAGCAATCAACACAAGCAAAAAGCAGCGTGAAACATAATAAAGAAAGAAAAGAAAACTAACTAAAACTTAGTCTACTAGTCCTTGGAAGTATACTGATATCAACCGTTGTTCCCCGGCAACGGCGCCAAAAACTTGACACTATCCGCAAGTGCACGGAAATGTCGAAGTAATACAAAAGATATCGAATCCCACAGGGAACAAGGTGAGTACTAGAAAATCTAATTCTTGGAATCTAAGCTGATTAATTTGTGGTTTTTGGAACTTAAGAATTAAAACTTAGCGAAATCGTAAGTATGAAATCAAACAACTACGGCAAGGAAAATATATGAGAGAGAATATTAGGGCAGCGGTTTGCACCACTCTGACGATTTCAATTGCTCTAAGAAATAAATATTTGTTACAAGGATTTACAAATATGCATAAGGAATCTACCCTATGGTACAAGGTGCCCTCTTTCGAGTGTATACCCCGGTATTTACCTAGAACGTCTCCTACTTTCGTGGTGGATCGTTCTAGACAAACCCAATGGGTTCCGTGGTAGATTATAGACCCTCGAGCGAAGAACAAGCACTTTCGTGTCGAGCTTTCGCAAGATTCACAAAGAGGTTCCGTTGTTACAATCCTACTTTCATTATGAACTGTAATAACTATGACATGATAATACTTGGCCAAAGTAAATATCAAGAAATAAATACTTCAAGTGAAATATGCTGAGAATATAATCCAAATAACAAAGTTAATACATGAATTGCAAATAGAAATCGTCAGAGGGCTTCAACCTAGCCCTGAAATAGAGTTTACGCTACAACCATCGTCGAAACGTTAAAAGATCTCTCTTTGTACATAGGAAAATCATAGGAAAAGGTTTCTAAGAGGGAGGAGACGATGAACCGAACGAAATAACCAAGGATTGCTGAGTTCCGACGCTCGAATCTCCAAAAATCACCCCAAAGTCGCATGTTCGCCGTGTCCGTCCGTCCTAGCCGCTTCATCACAAGATTACTCCTCTTTTATGTCATGACAATTGAGGCTTTTATACTCTATCTCTTCGCCTTCGAATAAGCTTTCCAAAAAGTCCTCACTTGCTAAATTTGGACTTAAATCGGGTTCGGAATTGATAAAAAACCGAGTGAAGGTTGGGCTGCTCCGATAGCTTCACGGGTGAACCCCATCGGGTTCACCAGGTGGTGAAGTGCACGGTGCAGTTCTATTGCAAAATAATCACAGGTGAACCCCGCCGGGTTCACCTACCAGTGAAGTCCTCGGAATATTTCCGCGCAGATTTCATCAGACGGAATCACGGGTGAACCCCATGGGGTTCACCTACCCGTGAAATGCGCGGTGACTTTCGGATACCCTGACATCATCGGTAAACCCCGCCGGGTTCACCAGGCAATAAAGCGCGCAGTGAATTCCGTCCTTCGGCAAGATCACCGGTGAACCCCGTGGCCGTGAAGTCCAGAAAAAGCTCTGATTGAGCCCAAATTTTACGGGCAGCTTCGTCTTCTCATAAGGAATCACCCCATGCTCTCAGATTCTTCAAAAAGGCCTCAGAATTGGGTGATTTTACCTGAAATTCAATAAGACAAACGAAAAGTGAAGATTCTGAAGTTTTTAACTAAATAAGCCTTAAAGGAGTGTAAAAATATTCAAATAGGCCCAAATTCATCATGGAATATCAGTAAACATCACTACTAAAATGTAAGGCATTAGTGAGCCACCCCGGCCGGCTCCTTCGACGTAGAAGGAGAAGCGGCGGGCAGCGAGACGGAGTCACCTCCGAGGCGGGTGACAGTGAGCGAGGTGTTGAAGTACTCTCGTACTTGGGTGATAACCCCGTCGGGGCCGACGGTCCAAGTGTGAACCCACACGACAGAGCCGGGGGAACAGCCCGCGACCACCACAGTGGAGCCGAAGGCGGCCACCTCGAGGGGCTCGAAGTCGAAGGCCGCGCCTTCTTCTTCCTCCTCCTCCCCTGTGTCATACCCATGTTGTAATTGGGGTGTGGCATCCCGTGGGGAGGCAATTCAGGTGCTAGTGCTTAGGCGGGCCATGGAACCACCACTCGAGGTCCAGTGCAGCCCGGCGATGTTGCGGCACTTTATGGCCTCATAGAAGGCTCTCACGACTGCCTTGGGGCACGGAACCGCCCCGTTTCCACCGCCATCTGGTGGTAGCCACTTGAGCTCAGTCTACTGCTGGTGTGATGAGGAAGGAAGCACTTAGTGCGTGTAAAATAATAATAATAATAATAATAATATATATATATATATATATATCGGTAAATCGGTAAATTATCGAATTGATCAATTTTTTACCGTTACCAATACCGAAAATCGAATAATAAAAATTTATCTATCTACTGAAAATACAAAATTTATCGTATTAATTTATAGATTTATACATCGGTAAATTTGGTAAATTTCGAATTATGCTCACTCCTAGTGTCACGCCCCGGTCGGATCAGCTTCTAATTGGTGTCTCAGGGCTGTCCAGCGGAACACCAGACGGGCGTGAACTCCCTAGGTTTAGGGTTTCCCGGGTGCAAATTCACCCCCAAATAGAAAAACAATCAGAAAACCCTAACCCTAATTCAGAAATCCAAAACCCTCATTAGGATTACCTCTTTGGTGAACCCTCAATTTTGACCAGTCAACCAAATTCTTGCCGCACTCGAAATTGGATTCATTGACCCCAGTCAACGCTGCCTCGAATCAAACGCTGAATGCGTTCGATTGCCGTCTTCGCCTCGTACGCAGCTGCCTGTGTTTCGTTTGCTGAGCGCCGCCCGCACTCTAGAACTCGCCGGAGACGTGTGCCTGGCAATGGAGAGCTGCCTGCCTCCCCTCAAATCATTGCCGACGTCTGGAAAGCCACCTGCCACCGGGACTCCGTCGGATAAGGGGATGAAGATGCGCTGAATCTCAGGAACAGGGGAGAACGAAGATGGGAAGAAGAAGCTTTATTAACCTCTTAGAAACTACAGTATTCTTCTCTATGCCAACAACGCCTGTCGCCGGTGCCCCCGTCCCTCCCTCGCCGGTCATTGCCGGTTACAATCGCTAACCTCTCACAGAGCTCCACTCGTCACCGGCGCACTCACCGTTGACGTTACAAGCGCTCAACTCTCGCTCTTGCCAACGCCCCCTGGCGTCGGGATCTTCGCCCCCTGGCAGCATCAAAGCCTCTGCTCTGGGAGGGGCGATGGCGCCTCGCCATCGCCGGTGGAGACGCTCCCTCGCGCTGCTCCCAGCGCTCGCTCCTCTCCGGTGTCGCTTCCTCGCCGAGCTTTATAACCGTCCTGCGTATGAAGCTTCTGCTAAAGACCCTCGCATGGACCGCGTCCGCTCTCTCGATTCCCGCTGGAATCGGTTGCTACCGCTGCCGCATCCACCACGAACGTCATCGCCCGACGTCTCTGCTCTCAGCGGGGAAGACGACGTCGCACGCTGATTTCGTTCCTGATTTCAGCTTCCAATTTGGGGTCAAAATCAAGAATTGACCCAATCTTGTGCCGCTGAGCTCCGCTTTGGCAAAAGCGGCATGGGATTGGGTTTCCGCCGCCGCCCAACCCACTGGGTCTGGACCGGACTAAACCGGGCCTAACAATTCTCCCCCACCTAATTTGAACATTGTCCTCGATGTTCGTCGAACGCCCTCCTGACGCTATCATCGAAGCTCATTGCTCCAGGAAGAAGTCTCGCATACCTCTCTTCGTCACCCTCCAGGTAACGGCATCAAAGCTTCCTGCTTTGGAAAGGGCCTCGTTGACCCCTCTTCATCACCCTCCTGGTGATGGCATCGGAGCCTCCTGCTCCGGGAAGTGGTCTTCTAGGTCTCTCATCATTGTCCATCTTGCATGGACTTGGCACTCCGCCCGACTCAGAACAATAAGGCTCACGTCATAACGTGCCGATCTCTGCACTCCGCCCAACTCATCTCGTGTTCTAGCCCACGTCGTAACGTGCCATAGTGCTCCGCCCAACTTAGTGTTATCAGGGTCACGTCAGTAACGCATCATCCACATAGATGCTCCGCACAACCTGCAACAGTTAAGTTCAAGTACTAGCGCACTAGATCTTCAGCACTCCGCCTGACTTAGCATGACTGGGTTCAGATCATAATGTGCCAGATTCGACACTCTGCCCAACCCCTCGTGCCCTAGTCTACGTCATACCGCGCTGGAATTCCTCTATTGAGGACATGTATCTGCACCATTTCCAGTCACCCTCTCATCAGCAACCTGCCATCATCAACCTGGTTGGATCTTTGACCTGTGGGAATGGCCCACTGCCTCGCTCTGATACCAACTGTCATGCCTCGGTCAGATCAGCCTCTAACTGGTGTCTCAGGGCTGTCCGGCGGAGCACCAGACGGGCGTGAACTCCCTAGGTATAGGGTTTTCCTGGTTCAAAATCACCCCCAAATAGAAAAACAGTCAGAAAACCCTTAACCCTAATTCAGAAATCCAAAACCCTAATTAGGATTACCTCTCTAGTCAACCCTCAATTTTGATCAGTCAACCAAATTCTCGCCGCGCCCAAAATTGGATTCGTTGACCCCAGTCAACGATGCCTCGAATCGAACGCTGAATGCGTTTGATTGCCGTCTTCGCCTCGTACGCAGCTGCCTGCGTTTCGTCTGCCGAGCGCCGCCCGCGCTCCAGAACTCGCCGGAGACGTGTGCCTGGCAAGGGAGAGCCGCCTGCCTCCCCTCAAATCATCGCCGACGTCCAGATAGCCGCCTGCCACTGGGACTCCACCGGACGAGGGGATGAAGATGCGCTGAATCTCAGGAACAGGGGAGAACGGAGATGGGAAGAAGAAGCTTTATTAACCTCTTAGAAACTACAACATTCTTCTCTACGTCGACAATGCCCGTCCCCGGTGCCCCCGTCCCTCCCTCGCCGGTCATCGCCTGTTACAATCACTAACCTCTCACAGAGCTCCACTCGTCGCCGGCGTACTCACCGTTGACATTACAAGCGCTCAACTCTCGCTCTTGCCGATGCCCCCCTGGCGCGGGCACCGGGATCTTCGCCCCCTGATGGCATCAGAGCGTCTGCTCTGGGAGGGGCGAGGGAGCCCTCGCCGTCGTCGGTGGAGATGCTCTCTCACGCTGCTCCTAGCGCTCGCTCCTCTCCGGTGTCACTTCCTCGCTGAGCTTTATAGCCGTCCTGCGTCCGAAGCTTCCGCTGATGACCCTCGCATGGACCACGTCCGCTCTCTCGATTCCCGCTGGAACCGATTGCTGGCGCTGCTGCATCCACCACGAACGTCATTGCCAGACGTCTCCGCTTTCAGCGGGGAAGACGACGTCCACACCCGGATTTCGTTCCCGATTTCAGTTTCCAATTTGGGGTCAAAATCAAGAGTTGACCCAATCTTGCGCCGCTGAGCTCCACTTTGGCAAAAGCGGCAAGGGCTTGGGTTTGGGCCGCCGCCCAACCCACTGGGTCTGGATCGGACTGAACCGAGCCTAACACCTAGTACATATTCTCATTAATAAAAGAAAAAAAATTTAAAAGATCTCCATAAAAAAAAGAAAATAAAAGAAAAAACAAGTAATTACTTATTGTGAAGAGGATCCGGGCAACTCGGCACAAGTGCACAACTCACTTGCTTTCATCCAGTAACGTAGAAGTTCTCGGAGCAACGAGGTCGAACGGCGCCGGCCTTCTCCCTATAACCACAGTCGACGCTGCCGCCGCCGCCATCGCCGATGCTCTCGCAATTGACCGGCAGCAGCCGTAGCCGCAGCATATCAAGATAGTGCTCAGCACCACTAAGCAAAAGAGAAGGCTTCTCGTCTTCTTTCTCATCTTTTCAGCTACCGAACCTTTGGCTGCCTGCATGTGGCCACGTCTGAAAGATAGCCGGGGACATTTATGATGTTTGCTTCTTCCTGTTGCGGTGATTGATAGCGCTAGAGAGAAGCCATGAAAACAGGAAGAAATCAAGGAATGTGACGACCAGAAACACCTAAGAGGGTTGTTTCCAGTTTCTGCACTCTTATAATGTTTATGGCAATGTTGGCCTCAACTAGATTCCAAAATAATAACACTATTTCTCTATTTCTTTAATGAAATATTCTTTTATTGAATATGATTTTGTTCATTTAATTTTTCCCAGCTGAGAACATGCAAGGAAAGTCCCATTTGAATCCTTTCGCCACTCCCTACGTACCTCTTTCAAAACTCTCGGCTGGAGCCAGAGATGATGTTGCAGAAAAGATGGGCCTTGTGAAAACGAGGCTGTTGAGAGTTCTATTGAACATCAGCTTCCAGACGACTTCTCCTTGGTGTATGAAATCCAGAGCTTTGGAAAACTTAATCTTTCTGGTGAATCTTCCTCAAAGTTGGGTCATCACAGCAATTCTGAAGATACTTTTCAAGATGGCCTCAATGAGTGGGATGCTTCCAATGGAATACTGGATTCTCTTTCGTCAATGTTTCCTGATATTTCTGTAGAATATCTTGCTGAATTGCTTGCTGCAAACCAAGGTGATTTCAATGACACAATTGATGTGCTGCAGCAGTTTGAGGTATCCTTAAATATTTTCACAACTGTCCCATCTCTCTAATTTGAAATCCATGGTTATTAACGTTCATTTGCCTAATGCTTTTACATTTGGTTACTTGTAGTATGAAGGTACGGGAACCGAGTACCCTATTGACATTGGTGAGGTGAGCAACAGTTCCGTTCCTGCTTCTCAAAAAGCCAGTTCAAGCGGGACAAGTGATTCCGTATGATCAGAGTCAGATATGCTGACTTGCGACATAGTTATATATGCATCCCCTATGTGATATCTTGAGGTTGCCAGAAAAATTAGATTTATTATCCTTTAACTTTGGTTTCCGAGTGACGGCTTACAGTACATATGCATAAATTTATTTTGGTACCGTGTGCCTATGCATGCAAGTGGTTGTACAGTTATCTTTTCTGCTTCTTGTGGATCATCATGTCTTGTTGCTTCAGCATTTTTGTGAATGATCATGTACTGTTCGGAGTTGCAGAGTCTAGGAGGCTCTTTCTTTGCAATTATAGAGGGTTTCATTGCATCCTGTAAGTGTAAAATATGGTCCTAGCATCTGTCAATGGATGAACACGCTAGTGTTGGTTGATTTATGGGTGTTATGATGAACTTTACTCTAAGTACGGGTGGTAATTCTTGCTCTTGGATCATAATGAATTGTGTTATACTTGACCATGACATGTTTATATGAACATGACCTGTTTATATATATGAGTCAATATATAAAATATAGTCAATGTATAGAATATAAATTCAACTCATTTATTAAATAAATAATACGATACTGGTAACCCGTTTAATTAATAGATCGTGTCATATGATATGATATAATATAAATAACTTATTTAATAAATAGGCTATCACACGGTACTATGATTTAGATATATATAAGTTGTTTAACTCAATGAACATGAATTAAAAGTATACAAGTTCTAACAATAGGACAAGAGTTCTTTATATATTTTAAGGTTTAAGACTATATATATATATATATATATATATATATATACACGGGTTATATGGAAAAAAATTTTTGAGCAACGGAGGACTGCTCAAGAATCCTAAGTACAACCTCTTAAAAAAAATTTCATGATCCTAAAAATCATGGAAAAATATCTATGATGTTGTCCACGATGAAAGCTTTCTAATGGTACCAAAATCCACAAAATTGGCCGTGTCCACGATGAGATATCGTGGACATAAAGATCGTGGACATAGATTGCTACAGTAACAGTGTTGTGTCCATGACATCTCATCATGGACATGGCCAATTTTGTGAATCTTGGTATCATTGGAAAGCTCTCATCGTGGACAACATCATGGATATTTTTTCACGATTTTTAAGATCGTGATTTTTTTTAGGAAGTTGTGCTTAACTTTTCTTGAGCGGTCCCTTGCTTAGGAAATTTTTTCGATTATATGGGACAAACACATTTATGATTTGATATGACACTTATATTGGCATATTATAAATGGTTTCAACGCATTTATGGCTCGACATGACACTTATATTGGCATATTATAAATGGGTTAAGATATTTATGCTATAAACACAATTAATTATGACTCAAACCTATGAATTTTGTATCGCATCTTATTGTGTCCATGGATTGTGTCATATTTTGTCTCCCTAATTCGAAGCTAGCCAATAACCACCTTAGTGGCTTAAGATAATCATGCTTTCCTATTCTTTGATGCCTAATGTTATAATACTACTTGCACACTGTGCGTTTCGTCTTTCCAGAAAGACAATCAAAGAGCATTTAAAGAGAATATGACGGAAATCTAGTACAGTGTACACCACAGGTTCCAAACAATAGGATGCAAAAGGGGGTCAACAACATTTTGTTCACAAATTCCACAGATTTAGGGTCTAGGTTTATTTTTTTATAACAAAAGACAAATACTACAAAAAGAGCAAATATATTTTTTGCCTTTCTTTTCTTTTGTGTGTGTGATTGAGTTCATCTAATTTTTTTTATGGTTTAATTTGTATTAGTGCTGTAACTTTTTTTTTTCCAGTGTTCTATTATAAAATATCGTCTTGTATCGAGTAACGCCATAGCGGAGCTACATATACAATGAGCAAATGCACATAAACTTTTAACATTTATACGTAGTATTGGTCATGGATCCACCACTGTTTATATTCATATTCTTCAGTTCAAATCAGCAATAGCTCCAAAAGGAATGCATATTGACATAAATGAATAAATGTTGGAGAGATATCGGCAGCTGGAGACCACTAGGGATGGCAATTGGGTACCAATTTAGTGGGTACCCATCTTACCCGACTCATATGCTACCCGAGTTAGGTTCGGGTAGCATAGGGCGGATACCCACTATCCGAACCCGATTAAATATATGTATATAAATATATATATATATATATATTATTTGTTTATTATAATTTTTTTAATATATTATTCGGGTTTACGGGTACCCATTTTATCTTACCTAAAATTTTATCTTTACTAGGGTATTATAAGGTCGGGTACCCGAATATTAATTGGGTAACAATATTTATATAGGTTAAAATTTAATATGGTAGATATTTAAGTCCGGTATTTATAGGGTTCGAGTATTAAACAGGTAGTTAAATTTTTAATAGGGTAGGGTATGGGTAGAGGTTCTAAAAAATAAACGGGTAGTAGAATGGTTATTCGGGTTAGGGTATAGGTAGCACAAAAAATGTGAGTACCCTACCCACTGCCATCCCTAGAGACCACGGAGATGCCGGTGGAGATCAGGAGAGATGGTCTGGTTGGCGCTTTCCGGCGAGGAGGCAACAACAGAGACGACGCCAATAAGGGCGCACGAACAGTAGCAGAAAACGGACGCAACGCTCGATCCACAATGCAAAATCGAGGTGGCGACACTTGATTAGGCAGGTCGAGCGATGAAGCCAGACGACTACGAGGACGTGCGGCATGGGGAGTTATGGCTGGAGCATCAGCTTAGCATGGGCACCTGGCTTCGGTCGCTGTCGCGTGGAGCCAACAACTGCACGCGTCAGGGTCGAGCTGCTTATAAGAAGGGAGACCGGCGAGCTCGAACGGGAAAGAGGGGCAGGATGTTGGAGAACTGAAGCCAAATGAACGGCTGGGTCGACGATGAACCAATGAATGGAGAGGTGAAACAGAGTCATCTCTGCATGATACCGTCATCATCTTCTCTTCCCCAACTTGGCTTAGAACCTTCCGATGAGGACGAGCGGTCATCCC
Source organism: Costus lasius (assembly GCA_027563935.2). Lineage (NCBI taxonomy): Eukaryota > Viridiplantae > Streptophyta > Magnoliopsida > Zingiberales > Costaceae > Costus > Costus lasius. Next base: position 99,055,196 of record CM050454.1, read on the forward strand.
TCCTTTGGATAAGCTCCGGTGGTGTGGGTGTTGTGGTTCGGAGCTTTACTGATGCCAAGATCCCTTCAAGTCTCTCCTTTGTGGATTTCCGGCAAGCTCGAGGCGATGGTCTCGAATGACCACTAAGCTCGTTTGGAGTGACGTGTACTGGTAGGACAGAGGGATGGGCTATTCGCCAGACGACGCGAGTGCTTGGAAGAGCCGCTTGCCGGAGGACGCAAGCTATACATCATGAACTTGGGAGCTCCGTCGCGAGCACGGACTCCGCGTCAATTTGAGGAAGCAAGCTTCGGACGCAGAACCAAACGCGGGCATTGAACCCTTCGCTTTGTCTCCCTGTCAAGCCACAACAGCGCTCGAGGCGGCACCCCTAGGTCCCCGCAGACAAAACACATAACCAACAATCGCTCGACGAAGGACATCAGACACAAACTCGGCGAGTGCGACACCCTCCCTCTGTTCTGACGCAAACATAGCGGTGGGCTTCGGACGTGAATACGGTTGTGGATTTCCAACACGGACGCGGCAGTTGCCCTACCTGAGCGATGAGCTTGCTTAGGGCAACGAGCTCTCGTTGGACTTGAGGAGGGGCAGCTCGCTCGGGGCGGCGAACGCACCGTTGCAAACATGGACGCAGTGTTGATGCAAGCACAATCTCGTCATCCATGTCAGTCTTCTTCTTGAAGACCCATTTACACCCTATAGACTTTACCCCATCAATCGACATAAATGAATGGCCTATTCCTGCATGTTCATATGTATCCTTCTAATTTATGATGCATCTCATTTAGGTCAAACTTGATGAGCTTAATGAATACTCAAGAGATAAGATCATTCAGTTTCACACAAAAAAATTAAAGTCCTGTGTATTATGTATCCTTCTCATTTATGATGCATCTCATTTAGGTCAAACTTGATGAGCTTAATGAAAACTCAAGAGATGAGATCATTGAGTGAGTGTCTCACTCAAAAAAATTAAGGTCATGTGTGTTATGTATCCTTCTCATTTATGATGCATCTCATTTAGATCAAACTTGATGAGCTTAATGAAAATTCAAGAGATGAGATCATTGAGTGAGTGCCTCACTCAAAAAAATTAAGGTCCTGTGTGTGTTATGTATCCGTCTCATTTATGATGCATCTCATTTAGGTTAAACTTGATGAGCTTAATGAAAACTCAATAGACAAGACCATTCAGTTTCACTCAAAAAACTATACTCCTGTGTGTTTAGTTTGACCGACTAAAATCTAGAGGCATCAATCTAGGTTATTGAGAGCAATTATGACCCACCAAACCTTTAGATATTTTAGATCACCTCTCTCTCTCTCTCTGCAAATAAGCTAAAAGCAAGCTAAAAGCCGAAAAGTAGGGAATTGAATCAGTTTTGTGTTCACTTTAAGATCCACATCAAGGATAACTAATTAATTAATTTCATTAATCAAGTAAATTAAACTCAAACTTGACTCATTACTTTGGACAAAATGAATTAGATCTTTATGCATTACCTCCTTCCTTGAAGATCCATGACCTTCCATAAAAGAGATACATTCTCAATGGTTTCTGAATGCCCTTTCTTTTGCTGAAACTATGAGCTTATTACTAAATTTCATAGCACTTCGCTCAATCGTCATATAGATTTTTAATACCAGTGCCGATACAGAAAAATCATCATTGGAGAGTGGAGAGTTCGATATCGGAATTTAAAGGTATCGATACAGCTACCACACACCCTAATTAAATATCTAGAGATCGAGGAAAAGGGGGCAATTTTTCTTGTAAATTTCCTCTGGGAGAAGAGAACAAGGAATAAAAAAGTCAACACAAGGTACATGCATATCCGACAAAAGGTATTCATGTGGCTCCATCAACTTTTCTTGCAAACCCTAGCCAACATCGACTGCCAACAGTGACCTCTCCATTGAGTGATTGGCCTTGGTCGTTCCATTTGTTTCTTTATTTGTGCCCATTTGCCCTCCACGACAACAAATGGATCGCCTTTACCTCATTCCCCCCCAATGATATTTGCTGTCTCGCTACTGGTTTCCTTAATTCCTTTCCTTCTCTCTACTCCTAAATCCTAATGCGCAGCTGCACATTGTATATATATATGAGCAAGACCCCAAACTAGCCACAGCGCCACCTACAACCAGCCTAAGACAAACTTTTCAAAAGCTTCCAAATCCAGAAGAGACCAGAAGATTACTCCTTGCCACCTCCTTCTCCTCTTCTTCTTCGTCTTTTTTCTTAGGACACTGATTCAGTGACACTCATGCAGTTCACTGCATCCATGGAGGTCGCTCGGAAGCTTCCCTTCTTCGTCCTCGCGCTGCTCGCGGCGGTCTCTAGTTCCTCTCTGCGAGCGAAAGGTGAAGAAGAAGCGCAGTTCGCGGCGGCCTCTAGTTCCTGTCCGGGAGCGAAAGGTGAAGAAGAAGTGCAGTTCAATGTCTCCAAGCTCGAGATGTTCGTCGACGAGCTCCCCGACATGCCGAAGCTACAGGGCTACGCAGCAGACAGCGACGGCGTCTTCGTCCCCGGTAACCTCACCGTCGGCATGTACCAGAAGTTCTGGGTGAGTGCGCCGCTTCGCCCGACCCTTCCTCTTACTCATCCTCCTCCTTGATTCTGGACCAGGTGACGAGACTCTAGCGGTGATCGCTTCCGTGCCGTACTTATTGGACGGTTGCGATCGAATCATGGCTTTAGTATGTGCATGGGACTGAACCCGACCGGCGACGGTTCTAGACGAGTCTGGTGAGGATGAGTCGGTTTTACCACCACGCGAGCTGCACGTGGTGGGCGGGAGGCGAGCGTTCGGGTTCGCACGGTCCCAGTATGGGATGCACGTGTTGGACATGTGCCAGCGGCATGTTTAAGTTGGCCACGCACGCTTCCATAATTTGAAGATTAATATATGCTAATGCTGTTTCCTTTTTTGTACACGCAGAAATTCCACCGCGACCTGCCGCCCACCCTCGTGTTCGCGTACGGCACCAGCAAGGACGCCGCGACTGTGCCGGGCCCCACCATCGAGGCCCTCCGAGGCGTCCCCACCTACGTGACGTGGACTAACCACCTCCCGCCGCGCCACATCCTCCCGTGGGACCCGACCATCACCACCGCCAAAGCTCCCTCCGGAGGCGTGCCCACCGTCGTCCACCTCCACGGCGGCGTGCACCCCCCGACGTCGGACGGCAGCTCCCTCGCCTGGTTCACCTCCGGCTTCGCCGCCATCGGCCCGGCTTTCGCCGGCGCCACCGATTTCTACCCCAACCAGCAGCCCCCGGGCAACCTCTGGTACCACGACCACGCCATGGGCCTCGTCCGCGTTAACCTCCTCGCCGGTCTCGTCGGCGCCTACATTCTCCGCGCGCCGGACCTCGAAGAGCCTCTCGGCCTTCCGTCCGGTCCCGAGTTCGACCGCCTTCTCGTCATCTTCGACCGCTCCTTTCTCGCCAACGGCTCCCTCTACATGAACCCCGTGGGCAACAACCCCTGCATCCATCCGCAGTGGCAGCCGGAGTACTTCGGCTCCGCCGTCGTCGTCAACGGTAAGGCCTGGCCCTTTCTTCGCGTCCGCCGCCGCCGGTACCGCTTCCGCATCGTCAACGCCAGCAACGCCCGCTTCTTCCGCCTCTTCTTCTCCGGCACCAGCTCGGACTCCCTCCGCTTTAACCACATCGGCTCCGACAACAACTATCTCCCCCGCCCCGTCTCCTCCCGCAAATTTCTCCTCGCGCCATCGGAGATCGCCGACGTGGTGGTCGACTTCTCCAAGCTCCCCTCCACCGCCGCCTCCGTCGTCCTAGCCAACGATGCGCAATACCCGTACCCCTCCGGCGACCCCACAGACGACCTCAACGGCAGGGTGATGCGGTTCCTGATCGAGCCGGGGGTGGAATTAGACCCGTCTAGCATCCCCGAGCGGTTGCTCCAGCTGCCGACTCCGTCGGTGGATCTCGCATCGACGAAGAGGTACATCGCGATGTACGAGTACGTGAGCGAGGAGGATGAGCCGACGCACCTCTACCTGAACGCGTTGCCGTACGAAGCGCCAGTGACCGAGACGCCGAAGGCAGGGAGCAGTGAGGTGTGGGCGGTGATCAACCTAACCGAAGACAACCACCCGCTGCACGTGCACCTGGCGACCTTCACAGTGTTAGACCAGCGCAACCTGACGGATTCGGAGGCCTTCCGTGCGTGCATGAACAGGACGAACGACGCGCTGGCGTGCGGAGTGGAGAAGCCCGCGACCTTGGGAGGGCGGATCGCCGTTGCGCCGCACGAGCGCGGGTGGAAGAACGTGTACAAGATGCAGCCCGGCGTGGTGACGCGCATCCTGGTGCGCTTCGCGCCATTGGATGGCGGGTCCTACAGCTTCGACGCCACCGCCGAGCCCGGATATGTCTACCACTGCCACGTAAGTATAAATATCTTTATAATTCAATAACTTGACATGCTATAACTAATTTTTTTTAGTCAACGCGACTTGCATCGTCATCAGAGTCAAATTGGTTGGTGAGAGTTAAGTAACTTTGACTAAAATTAAACACTGGAAAAGTCAGATTGTTAGGTTCAGATCTAGTAAATGGAGATCTGATTTGATACGTTGAGATAACAGTGGGCGAGATTTCTGAGTAAAAACCCTAATGATTCTGTTGGAGACTTATAAAAACAAAATGATTGTGTCCGGAGATTAGAAAAGGAAAAAACTTCGAAGGATCTGCAACTACTATTCATCCTCGTTTCAGCTCTGAACTCTCACATGTGACTCAATCAGTGATGATGGATGAGTTTTTGTCTTAAAATTTGCATCATGTGCATATGCCACAGATGCAGCCATCCATTCTTTATTGCACTGTCTGAATGCATCTGATTATTTCTGAACACATCACGCTGTCTCTCTCCTCTGAAAATTCTCCTCAATAATGCTCAGAGTTGTTAAAACAACTGAAAGAGATTTATATAGATAACTTGTAGTTTAATCTTTCGATGATGTTTGATGTATAATTGAGAGAATCAAATTGTTTGATTTTGCAGATATTGGATCACGAGGACAACGAAATGATGAGACCTCTGAAGCTAGTACAGTGACAGCAGTTCCTTCTCTGGTGAACTGTGCAAAAGGAGATGTTACAAATAATTAATTCGTCTGTAGATTGAATCTGAGTTGTGTTGTTTGAGCAGAATGTAGCTATAAACAATAGCTTTCCTTTCGATGAATTGCGAATAAGTCTCGATTTGATGATCAAAAGAGCCACTGAAAAGGCTGCAAGAAGACTTTTTGATCTGTTTCATGCATTCAGGAGAAGAATCTAGCTAGTTCTGGCTGTGAGTTTGGGGGAGAGAACAAAATGATAATTGTGCTTTTGACTTTGGATTTCGATTCAAAGTGCTCTCGGCCGAGTCACTGTCCATAATTGAATTGCAGAGAGGAGTAGATAAGATCAAAGGAAAGGAGGAAAAAGAAAGGTGGCATTATACAATTCGCCGGTCTCAACCAGCACCGAAGATGAATTCTTACAGTGTGTTTCTTTAGAAGGAATCTATGACGGAGGAAAATATATTTTAATTATTATTTTATCAAAATAATAATTAAAATATTAATATATTATTCTCTTCTTTTTACTGTGAATTTCTTTTTTAAAAAAATATAGTCCTAGTGAATTAAGATATAATCGGATCGTAAAGTGGTTCTTTAAATTAATTCAGAAAAAATATATAAAATTGAAGCAGAATTAATAAAATTGATTAATAGTTTTATCAGTTAATTAATTTTTTGATAGAATTATTAACTGTCAATTTTCATATAATTAATTAACGACTAGTGATGGATGGCCAGCAACTATGATATGTGGCCGACGACAAGGGATAGGTAATGGCTGAGAAGGAGAGGAGGCCAACGGAAGACAACTAACGATCAACGCTAAAATTATTTTATAAATTTTTAATACAAACCAAAAATCAAATTGATCTCAAATTGAAAATCGATTAATCTATAAAAAAAATTGTTTGTTGGACGAATCGTCTTGTTGGATTCAGTCAATTAGCCTCTGGTTCAACGATCAAATAATTTTTTTTTGGAGACATGCATTTAATTTTGCTAGAGATGATTTCATAAAGAGGACAATATTAATTTTATTTCTTCTTTTATGTCTTTTTCTTGAACATAAAGTTTTGCTCTTCACTCAATATGAATGCACCAAGTTTACAAACACAACCCTTAAACTTAATTATCTTCAATCATTAAAGCGAAGTATTAACAACTTTGAGGGATTTGGTAAAATATTTTCAACGTGATTGTTCTATCTTTTAATTAATGAAGCACTTGATATCGCTAAAATATTTAATTTATATAATATTTAAGAAGGTTCATTCTATAGCTGCATAAATTAAAATCAGAAAAAAAAAACATTTTAACTTAATCCAGAATTCAACCCGCGTCTTCAGCCTGTCCAAATAAACACTGTATCGTACGTACTCTGGTGATGCATCACCAATAAAAGAAAACAAAGAAAAAAATATAAAAGAACTCGATCAAAGACAAATGAGGAAAAAAAAAAACAGAACAAAAAAAACAGGTCATTACTTGTTGTGAAGAGGATCCGGGCAACTCGGCACAACTCGCTTGCTTTCATCCAGTAATGTGGAAGTTCTCGGACCAACGACGTCGAGCGGCGCCGGCCTTCTCCCTATAACCACAGTTGACGCTGCCGCCGCCGCCATCTCCGATGCTCTCGCAACTGACCGGCAGCAGCCGTAGCCGCACCATATCAAGATAGTGCTCAGCACCACTAAGCAAAAGAGAAGCCTTCTCGTCTTCTTTCTCATCTTTTCAGCTTCCGAACCTTTGGCTGCCTGCATGTGGCCACGTCTGAAAGATAGCCGGGGACATTTATGATGTTTGCTTCTTCCTGTTGCGGTGATTGATCGCGCTAGAGAGAAGCCATGAAAACAGGAAGAAATCAAGGAATGTGGCGACCAGAAACACCTAAGTGGGTTGTTTCCAGTTTCTGCACTCTTATAATGTATATGGCAAATGGCAATGAGGCATGAGGGAGGACTGAGGAGCAGGGAGTCCCGGGTATAACGGGTGCTGGTTGTCTTCTACTTAAATTTTTTTCTTGTTTTTTCACCCCATCTTTTCTTTGATTGGAAATGGCTGTGTAAGATTGGAACGAGTGAGTCCATGAACAATCATGGTGATGTGATCCATCCCTGTCGTCCACCAATTCGGCTCATAGTGAACAACAGTACAAAAAAGTTTGATATGTGGACTCACATGCCTGCTGCTTCCTTCTCTTGTCAAATTGACACGGACATGTCATGTTCCTCAGAACAGTGGCATCAATTTGACTGCAAAAAAGGCATAAGTTTGAATCGAGCATTAGTATGATCTCATGTAAATGCTGTTTAAGTTTGTCTGATTTCATACTGTAAAAATGAAACATGAAGATCTTTTCACACAAAGTAGAGGCGGACAATTAGACAAACTTTTCTTCCATAATCGAATGCTATGTATCAGTAATTCTCTTCTTCACCACTGCAATGCACCAGTCAATGCAAATTAATTAGGAATAAAAGACAAATGAAGACAAAAGTTTGGTACTAGTCATTTAAGAAAGTGATTTGAAAGAAGCTCCAAAGAGGGGAATCTTTTGGCAAGAAATAAGTTGTTGCAGTGTCCTTGTGAGAGCCCCACTCTTCTGCCACTAAACAATGCCTTTCATCCTGGGTTAAACTTGGGCCCTTAATTTTAGGACTCTATTGGATGTACTTGGATCATTGTTCTCATCATGCCATATTCCTCCTTTTGCTTTTTTGGTATCTATCCTTTTCTTCATACAAATCCACGCCACTGCAGCCTGAAAATATCTTTCTAAGAAAAAAAAATAATAATGGAAGCAGAATTTTAAGCTGAACGATATAAATTTATTCTTCTTTTTTACATCATGAATTGTTACTTTAATTTTTCTTTAATCATGTCGTAGATTTCGCAATGCTTAACTAGCAGATTTCTGGTTGAGAACTATAGGACAGACAAATTATCTCAGCAAAAACAAAACTGCTTTCCAATCGTACGGCATAAATTATTCAATGACTCGAATTTATTCAACCTTGTTGCGAGTAGCTTGCAATTTTAAGCTATCGCCAAACTCTTGCCACACAAATCTGAAAATTTTGTCCAGTGCTTGGATTTGTTTCCTCGGTTACATTAATTGATACACAGATGAGAATGGGATAATTAAGTAACTCTCGGAGAGTAGCAAGCAATAAATCTCAGCTTGTGGCATCGCAATTTCTTCTGACTTGCCTTATCAAACTTTGTTGTACTTGTATTTCTGCAGTAAGTTAAATCGATTGAGGCTTTCACTAAAACCTTTAAGCACAAGAGTCCTCACAGCCTCCGCCCCTTGTTCCAAAGCAGAGTCCATCTATTGCAAGACAGAAACTCAGTAATTTCATTGTAAATAATGAGCCACATGCAATTCTGACTAGATATTCCCATTCTATCAGATCTTAAGAATCAATACCTAATTATAGTCATGGAAAAAATGATGATTATTCTCTCTGAGGTTTGTGCAGCTCCATATATTCAATACTAAAACTAAAATGCTTATTTTTGCATAATTCTAGTGTGTAAATTTCTCTAAGTGTTTCCTTTGCTGATTTCTACACGATCTTAGTTATTTTGAATTCTTTATAATAAATTCCTTTTGTCTACTTGTGAAAAATCATTTCTAATAATTTTTAAGCAAAATTGTGCTAAATTTTGGAAAAATATCTTAATTGAAAAATAACGGACAAGTTTCGTCTCAAACAAGTGTACCAATATGAGGAATATCCTGTGTCAGTAGATCTAGTATTAGTCCAACCTTAAACATTAAACAAGTGCATCATCCGTTATAGTGTACTAGATGTACAGCCACATGTTACTCCTCTATACGAAGTCTATATACAGTCATATCTTAGATTAGTCCGTAATTATCGATACATGGTCATAATCTCAAACCAGTACAAAATTAAGCACATTGGTTCACTATTTGTATTGAATCATACTCTGCTTAGTTTGAAGTCCTTAATTTTGAAATTTTATCTTCATAGATCTACGTTAGATTCTAACCAGTTCTGAATTCAGCAATCAAAAGAATGACACTAATAAGTAGAGTATGACATAAACATTTACCTACACTATCAAAAAAATTTATCCATTTTACGTGAACCCCCTACAAGTTTATTTATTTTTCCCCCTCTTCTTAAGGGTACCAATGATATGAAGTCTATTGCTTTAACAGTTCAGCGTGTCTGATAAGATCAGTTATATGTGAAGTCTGCATTATGCATATTCAAATCGTGAATGAAATCTGCATAAAAGAGAATTGTGATAGAAAAGAAAATAATATCATATGTACCTGAACTCGCTCTTCATTACTAAACCTCTGTAGTAAAAAAGCTTTCATATCCATAGTTCCAGGTGGATTGCCAATGCCTATAGCATATTAGAGTGAAATCATTTTTGAAACAAAGCATCTTCACTAAGTACTAATGAAACAAAAGTGACATGGAACCTATGCATAGTCGAGGAAAGCTCCGGCAGCCATCTAAATGCTGAATTACATTTTTTACTCTGCAATAATCAATTGATACCAATTAAGAATAGGAAATAAATATTACTTAAAAGTAATGTTTAATGAAATAAAAGGCATAATATTTATGGTGACAATTACTCACATAGACGGGAAAGATATTGATACAGTAACAATGCAACAAGGTGTCAAACCATATACTTAACCTTGCTTGAAACTACAATAGTGCAACGCAATTTAATGTAAATGAACGAATCTGGAAGTTAACTATAAGTCAGTCCCTGTTGCAGTAAATGCTAGCTAATTGATCTCAGGGCTAAAAAAATAAAAAAGTAATATGTAACAGGAAGACATCTTGACAATTGATATGAAGTTTCTAAGAGGAATCAAAAGGGCCACAGATACAATTTTTTTTTTTTATGAAAAGGGAATTTATTAAAGGCTCACGGCCTCAAGTCATCACAGTACAAAAGATTAGCTAGCTGGGGAGGCCAGCTATCATTCCAAGAAACATTCTGTTTGCTATCTTTGGCAAATTTTGCAAGCCAATCAACAACCCCATTACAAGTCCTATCAATATGGCTGAATATAGCGCCACTAGACGAAGACAAAAACCGGATTTCTCTAATCACAGATACAATATTAAATCCCTGTAATTCACTAAAAACAATCAGTTTTCACAAATAAGCTAACAACACATTAAGAACAAAAAAGCAGAATGCAAAAATGACAGGAGACAAACATTGTCATTATGAAGGTGGAGAAAGATGGGTATAAGGAAATTGTAAATAATGATAAGATCATAGTATAAACTATTGAAAATTGGTTGAAAAGAGAAACATGGTGATTATAGGTCATATGCTCGACCTTTTACCCAATACTTGAACCTGACTAGATTACAAATACAATCAAACATGAAATTGAGTCTGATACCCTATACCCTATTATATAACCTGAATAGGCATTTAAATTGGTACCCATTAGTGTCTGGTTGTATTAAAAAAAATCTTTTATTTTCATTTTAAATAATTAAATATTTTTTTTATAAATTATTAGAGTGATATGTAACAGGAAGACATCTTGACAAATTGATATAAATAAAGTGTCCAAGAGGAAATCAAGCAGGCTATAAGATACAATATTAACACCCTATAACTCATTAAAAAACAATCAATTTTCACAAATAAGCTAACAACACATTAAGAACAAAAATGCATCCTGATAGAACAAAGAAGATAACAAAAATGTTGGGAGGAGACAACATTGTCATTATGAAGGTGGAGAAAGATGAGTATAAGGAACTTGTGAATAATGATAAGATCATCTGAGTATAAACTATTGAGAATTTGGTAAAAAGATAACCATGGTAATTATAGGAATAGAAATATGTCATATGCCTGGTACCCTACTTACAATTACATAATTTCTAAATTCGACATGAACCCAAGTCGGATACCCAATAATATAACCAACCTAACTCAGCTATTTAAATTAGTGCTCATGGGTACTTGATTCTATAAAAAAAATCTTTTACTTTTGTTTTAAATTTATATGTAAAAAAATATAAATTACAATATTTTCATATATTTTATAATAATTATTTCTATGATTAATTAACAAAGGATTTAGGGTAAAATTATAATTTTATTTGTATTTTTAATTTGGCATTAGATACTTATATCCTTAAGCCTAAACTCAATGAGTCAAACCCAAACCCTTCCCAATTAACTAATTAGGTACATGAACCTACTGTCGCGCACGTGTTTACCAAAATAAATTTTTAATCCAAATACATGAAAGTCAATGCTTGACTCGAGTCCATACACGCCCACGCAGGGGCACCACAGTCAACACAGCGAAGTTGGGCGCGACCGGCAGGAATAATTCCTCGAATCATTCCCCAGCCGGACCAGGGACTCGACATGGATCTCTGCCGTCCCAACTGAACTCATGTCAACGCTTGACGACTACCGGAAACAGGAGTCTTCGAGCCAGACCCAAATTCGCCCAAACCCTGTGAACACACCCGGAACCGACCAGGGTCCAACGCCAGTGAATTTTTGTTGGCTGAAACGTGCGCGTCGAGGACGTCGGAGACGCCCCACCGTCACGTACATTGTAGTCAACGTCTACACAAACCAAGATCATACACCAACCCAATGAGCGGTCGCCCCGAAACGGAGACCTAGCTTGACATCACAACGTTGGAGTAGCCGGCGGCTACCCACGTCGAACTACCCAACAACCCGCGACACATGCCGGGGAAGGAAAGATCCAACCCCACCGTCACAACCCGTCCCCACGCGGAAACGGGCGACGGACGTTTCGTCCCAAACCAGCTGCGTAGAGAAGACCTGCATAGAAGTCCACCGAGAAGAAGGTATCCTTGCCGTATCAACGGAGTCCAGCCGGAGACGAGAGTAGCATCAGCGAAAGCAGGTACGGCTGCTGAGGAGAAGCGGAGAGGTTCCCGCTCCTGCTGCATCTCCTACACCACAGACAGGGAAAAGGGATGTCGGCGATCGACTCCACGGGAATTGCCAGAATGCCGGCCGCAACCAAGGGAGAGAGTGAGAAGGAGAACCCATGAGCAGGCAGACGAAAGCGCCGACCGGCGAACTAGCACGCAGGCAAGTCGGGTCCGGAACTTCTCGCGCGCAGGCGAGCCGGAACCCCGAAAAGGACAAGAGGCAGAGGGGCTCGCCGGAAGGAGCTCGGAACTCGGCCAACCAGGCATGCATCGCAGGGAAAACGACGTCGCCGGAGCAGAAGCGAGCATTCGGGACGGAGACTGAGGAAGGCGCCGGAACGGTAGAAGGTTACCTCGGCAATAGATGTCGGATCCTTCTAGTCGATGCAGTGGTGGCGTTCAGTGCCTTCCAAGGCCGTCTGAAAGTGAGGTCTGGGAGACGACCAGGGAGCTCCTTGCGAACCGTTCCACCCTACCACACCACCGGTTACGCGTAAAGGGAGCTCAGGGAGACGACCAATTAGGTCATCGGTGCCGGAGTAGGGAAGGCAAGCCGATAAGGTAAACGTGAGCACTGGCGCAGCCTTTTTCCACCTCCAAAAAAAACCTCCCTCTCTCTCCTTCCTTTCACCAAGACGACTGCATCGTCTTTTCTGCCTTCCCTACCTCGAGCCTGGTGCACCTGCCCCGTCAGCCTAAACCCACGCTTGACATGACGTCGCCGACTCAGCCATCCCACGCCGCGTCAACCCCTTCACAAGCAAGCTACGCGCCTGCGATTTTTGCCCGTTGGCGAATTTGGATCCGGGCAGCCGCCCGATCCCTTCTTCTTAACCCGATCCATTCGGGTTTGTTAAATAGGGCTATATTGGTTGGGCTGGGCCGGAAATTGGGCCACGCCCAATTCTGGCCCATGGCCTAACATTCTCCCCCTCTTGAGTCGTTTGTCGTCCTCGACGAATCCTCTTGTGCGGTTCGACTCGCACTTGGAATTTCAACTAAATTGTAAAGAAGGCTCAACAATACCTGCGATCAAATCGGATCGCACCTTATTCCTGGGAGACTCGTCCAACTGGGTTGCACCTAAGCCTCGTCCTTTTCGAAAGTGTCCCATACCACCTCCGTCGAGGAGTATCTTAGTTCGTCCCAATTATTATTTTATCCTTATGTCTTCCCTCCATAAAGGCGTCCCCTTATGACGGGAAACCCAGCTCGGACAGTTTTCAAGAATTTTCCTTGTTTGTTCTCCAAGCTTCCCTTACACAAAGGCGTCCCCTTATGCAAAGTTGGCTCAGTTGAACCAAGGAGAGGGATCTCTTTTGTTTTAGTTGGACATCGTCCACTCTCCTTGTCCCAAATAGCAGTTTTAGAGTCTGCTAACTCTTCCTCATTTTGTCTCCCTAAAGAGCAGTTTTGAAGCCTGCCAACTTTTCCTCAAGGTTCTGTAATCCCCTCCACGCTGAGGGCTCTTGTCGGGTAATCGTATCCCGTATGGATGCGGCATTACCGCTATCCTATTCTTGGCCAATAGCTCGGGGCCAAGTTGACCTCGTAGTTCACGAGGTTGAGCGTCTTTGCATGGCAATAACCGTGCCAGCTACCAATCCCAACACTCACGTCGTAGGCGACTCCTACGACTTCCAGATCTACCGCACCAACCGCCTCCACTCGGTCTTGTGCCAGGATGACCTAGGTCTAATCTCACTGGTAGAGAACTGCCCTAAGAAATATGATATATCCATATCAAACACATCAATCACATGCACAGAGTTTATAAGACATGCAAGATATATAAAAGAAAACATATACATATATCCAAAACAGGTCTATCAGTGACCATGTTCAAAACAGGTCTGTTAGTAGTCATAACAACATAACAGTACCACGTACAAAAAGATAAAGGAGCACCTCCTAGAACAGAGTAGGCCTGTCAGTAGACGTAGAAGCAGCACCCAATACAACAGGATTGAGGAGCGCCTCCTCCTCCTTTTCCTTGCTCTGCTCGGCTGCTACTAGGGCAGCAACCCTCTCTCTCTTGGGGCAATCCCTCATCATATGGGGGCCCCAACAGATGTAGCACTCTATAGTAGTGGACGACTTCTTCGGTGCTGGAGTGGGTGAGCGGTCCCTAACAGACCTCGGTGATCTCGGCACAGCAGGCCGGTTCTTCCTCGTGAATGGCTTCCTACCCCTCGTGGTGAATGGGCCTCTCGTCCGTGAGGTAGAAGCCCAAGCAGCAGCAACAGCAGTAACCCTCTCTCTCTTGGGGCAATCCATCATCATATGGGGCCCCGACAGATGTAGCACTCTATAGTAGTGGACGTCTTCTTCAGTGCTGGAGTGGGTGAGCGGTCCCTGACAGACCTCGGTGATCTCGGCACAGCAGGCCGGTTCTTCCTCGTGAATGGCTTCCTACCCCTCGTGGCAAATGGGCCTCTCGCCCGTGAGGTAGAAGCCCCAGCAGCAGCAATAGCAGTAGGAGGGGCCTGTCCCCTTGGGTCCCTACGGTCCGCCAGGGCGTCAGCAGCTAGCATGGCAGCCTTGAGGGTCCTCACCTCCTGGCGGCACAGCTCATCACGGACCCAGGCCTGGAGATGGTCCATAAAGGTATAAAGCTGGCCCTCCTCAGACATGTCATCAATTTCCAGCATAAGCTGGGAGAACTCGGACCTTCTTCAGTGCGTCCCTTGCTGCCCAAGTCGACTTCCCCAGAAAGAATTGTGCCCTGATCTCAGATTTAAGCTCTTCCCGGGAGAGCTTATGGGTAGGATCGGACCCGAGCAGATTTGGTGCGGCCTGAGTCCGCCACCATAATTTCGCATCCCCGGAGAGATATGTGATGCCGGTCTGGGCCTGTTCCCCCTCGGGGATCTGGGCGTTCTGGAAAAACATCGCCATATCCCATAGGAAGTTCTCAACTTCCTTGGAGCAACGCACCCCCTTAAAGGGGCTAGGCTCCGGGACACGTCGTCCCACGACGGGCCCCTGGCCAGAATCAATCGCAATCTGCGTCGGTACAGCCACTGTAAGGCGCTTAAGAAGCGCGATCTCCACCTGAGCCGTCTCCAGCTCCCCGGTGAGTCGAGTCACCTGAGCTGCAAGACTCTCGTGCAAGACGAGCAGGGTGGAAACCAGGTCCACCAGCATCTTGGGGGCTAGGGAGCCATCCCCAACAATATCCTCCAGGGAGGAGATCCTGCTGTCAGTCATAAGCAACATCTGCAAACAAGCAATAGGATAAGCCAAAAATAGTTGTATAACGCTTGTACAAGTTGGAACGGGCAGAAAACCTCGCTCTACAAGTTGGAACGTGCAGAAAACCTCGCTCTGATACCAACTGTCACGCTCGTGTTTACCAAAATAAATTTTTAATCCAAATACATGAGAGTCAACGCTTGACTCGAGTCCATACACGCCCACGCAGGGGCACCACGGTCAACACCGCAAAGTTGGGCGCGACTAGCGGGAATAATTCCTCAAATCATTCCCCAGCCGGACCAGGGACTCGACATGGATCTCTATCGTCCCAACTGAACTCAGGTCAATGCTTGACGACTACCGGAAACAGGAGTCTTCGAGCCAGACCCAAATTCGCCCAAACCCTGTGAACACACCCGGAACCGACCAGGGTCCAACGCCAGTGCATTTTCGTTCGCTGAAACGTACGTATCGAGGACGTCGGAGACGCCCCACTATCATGTACGTTGTAGTCAACACCTACACAAGCCAAGATCAAACACCAACCCAACGAGCGGCCGCCTCGAAACGGGGACCCAGCTTGACATCACAACGTTGGAGTAGCCGGCGGCTACCCACATCGGACTACCCAACAACCCGCAACACATGCCGGGGAAGGAAAGATCCAACCCCACCGTCGCAACCCGTCCCCACGCGGAAACGGGCGACGAACATTTTGTCCCAAACCAGCTGCGTAGAAGTCCACCGAGAAGAAGGTATCCTCGCCGTATCGACGGAGTCCGGCCGGAGACGAGAGCAGCATCAGCGAAAGCAGGTACGGCTGCTGAGGAGAAGCGGAGAGGTTCCCGCTCCTGCTGCATCTCCTACGCCACGGACAGGGAAAAGGGATGTCGGCGATCGACTCCACAGGAATCGCCAGAATACTAGCGGCAACCAAGGGAGAGAGTGAGAAGGAGAACCCGCGCGTAGGCGGACGAAAACGCCGACCAGCGAACTCGCACGCAGGCGAGTCGGGTCCGGAACTTCTCGCGCGCAGGCGAGCCAGTACCCCGAAAAGGACGAGAGGCAGAGGGGCTCGCTGGAAGGAGCTCGGAACTCAGCCAACCAGGCATGCATCGCAGGGAAAACGACGTCGCCGGAGCAGAAGCGAGCATCCGGGACGAAGAGCGAGGAAGGTGCCGGAACGGCAGAAGGTTACCTCGGCAATAGATGCCAGATGCTTCTAGTCGATGCAGTGGTGGCGTTCAGTGCCTTCCAAAGCCGTCTAAAAGTGAGGTGGCGACACGGCGGCGACGTGACGCCGGAGAAGACGAAGATGGCTAGACTCTAGAGGACCAGGGAGCTCCTCACGAACCGTTCCACCCTCCCACACCACCGGTTACGCATAAAGGGAGCTCAGGGAGATGACCAATTAGGTCGTCGGCGCCGGAGTAGGGAAGGCGAGCCGATAAGGTAAACGAGAGCACCGGCGCAGCCTTTTTCCACCTCCAAAAAAAACCTCCCTCTCTCTCCTTCCTTTCACCAAGACAACCGCGTCGTCTTTTCTACCTTCCCTACCTCGAGCCTCATGCACCTGCCCCGTCAGCCTAAACCCACGCTTGACACGATGTCGCCGACTCAGCCATCCCATGCCGTGTCAACCCCTTCACACGCAAGCTACGCGCCTGCGATTTTCGCCCGTTGGCGAATTTGGATCCAGGCAGCCACCCGATCCCTTCTTCTTAACCCGATTCATTCGGGTTTGTTAAATAGGGCTATATTGGTTGGGCAGGGCCGGAAATTGGGCCACGCCCAATTCTGGCCTATGGCCTAACACCTACCATGTTGGGTTGGATTTGGTGGGTACCCAACTAACTCAAGTTTAATTGTCATCCTAAGTAATTATATGTTAAGAAAGCAAGAGAAGAAATTAGTGGGTGGGTTGGGGCAAGTTTTTTCAAATTTACACCTCTCCTCCCTAAAATTATCCTCAAACATGAACCCAATAGGTTTCTAAAAACCTGCCCACATGACCCTGCCCATGCTTCTTTTAATTAAAAAACCTTAATACAAATATTTATTTAATTAAAATAAAATAATTACATAAGATGAAAATAAGGAGAAAGCAAGTATTATGGTTTGATCGTAATAAATAAATAATAAAATATATATTAGAGCAGGTTTTGAAATCACCGTACCCAATCTCAACCCCACCCTATAAAGTTCAGGTTTTACACGAACTCAGATCCAAAACCCAATCAAATCAAATTTTCCACATCATTGGGCCAAGTCAGGTTGGGAATAGGAATTTTTACAAACTCTAAAGCTACGGTTTATGTATATGGTCATGATGTGGTATGCCATGTGAAAAGAAGACAGTGTGCGCAAAAGTTTTAGAGAGAGAAATGACAATAGTAACATCTAGTAAGATCAGCCAACTGATAAATCCTTACAACTAAATGCTTGTTGAACTTGCTACTTCATTGTTGCAGCTAAAATATTTTATGGATGGAAACTAGTGATATGAACAAGTAGATATTCTAGTACTCAGAATACCAGCATTTACTTCAAGAAGACAAGCATTGCAAACCTAAAATAGATCCTTCAATTGCCTCACTCACCCATTGTGATGTCCGTGCCCACTCTTTTTCTGAACTCTTAAAACACCATTTGGCAAACTCATTTCATCATAAATCTACAGAGACAGAATTATTTTTAAATAAGACAAGTCTTGAAACCAAAATGAAAATTTGATACTAGAGTTAACTTACAAGTAGAATATGTCGTAGAGGTACTTGATAGTACGCTGCAAGTGGGCCTACCTGCAGATGAAATATATTACCACGAACTGTATCAAGGTTGCCCATCTTTATCAAGCGAATATCTGTAAGTTAAATACCGATTCTCCACTGTAGTTCATGTAAGATTGTGGCTTCACCAAGATAATTGGCACTTGTCCAATGGAACCTGCACTGATTTCATATGATTACAGATGTCTGTTAATGAATAAATCATACAAAATATAACTCATGACATTCTACGATACTGTTGGATTTGCAGTAATTTTGGCAAGTTAGAGTTGCCTATTGTTACTTAAATTTATCTGACACTTTAAATTACTCTACGGTCCTTTAGAGAACTTCAATTCGGTTTATCATAAGTATCTGCTTATTTCAGTTCGAAAAAATGAATCACAGGTCCACAGCACTACCAAAGAGAACAAAAATAATCGATTTATGTACCAATTCCTATAAGTGCCTTTGACTGGATGGCATTCAAATTAATGCTCTCAGCTCGAGAGATATGATCGATCATCTCAAATCCCACCTGCAGAAAAAAAAACCCGAAAAAGTTCCTTGATACACAAAAGAAATTCTGCAATAAGGCATTTTCATAGAACTTGATTAAGGAGAGCTTGCTTACATTGTGTCTCGTGCCATGGTACTTGCTGCCAGGGTTTCCAAGGCCGGCGATAAGCCACGGTGTGTACTCCGGCCTGGCTTCGTCGGGCGGGTCGGGGAGCGAGGAAACGGCGCAGAAGCGGCGGAAGCGCTTCGTATGGCCAGGGAGAAGAAGGCGCCGCCTTCTTGTTGCGTCGCGAGGGCTTTGGGTGCGAAGAGGAAGGAAAGAGGAGGCCGAGGTGCTGGGAGATGCGAGAGTGGCCAAGGCGGCCATTTGGATGCGGGTGGTGGATGCTGCGTGTTCGCAATTGTGTCTCCCTGTGGATTTGGATGCGGTTGTGCCAATTTATAAGTTCACTTGGGTGCGTCCCGCGTCGCGCGTCCGGCTTTGCACGATTTGGGTCGGAGTTTACTATCGAACTCGGTGATTGCTTATAAACCCGACCCGTTTAACCCCGTCTTTTCCCTCTCCCCGTTGCTCGTACACTCGGACACCCAACCGGCGAAGCTTCCAAAGCTTCTGCTTCGATTTGTTCTCTCCCAGATGAGGAGCGTTACGGCGCTATTTGCTCGTCGTCTTGGATTTTTCAGTAAAGATTCGAATGTCGCTAATCTTCTCCTTGCTCGAACCATTTCTGTTGATTCTTAGCAAAGTTGGTGGCATTGCCCTTGAGTTCCGAGCTGGGATCGAACGGGTTGTCAACGGAGGAGCGGGTTTCCTTTAAGAAGTTCGCAGCTGGGATATTTGATTTGTTTTGGGGCTAGATGTTTCGTGTTACTAGTGGAATGGATGAGATTTTTCAGGTCTGGAAACGAAACTCGATGTCATAGTCCATGCAGCTGGTTTGTTCTTTCCGCTTAGCTTGTTTTGTTTGCTTAGATGGGGACATAGGGTTCCAGTGAATTGTGAATTAATACATCGATATTGCACGTTGTTAATGATAGTATCAGTTTGATGGGCTTTCATTGTCCAAAAATTCTTTTACTTGGTTCTACTTCCGTTGGATGATAACAATTGTGAATTAATCAGATTTATTTGGATTTCCATCCAACCATACTTTTTTCTCTCTGTGTCGGTATTGAGCAGCTTATGCTTTTGGCTCATTTTCAGGTGACCTGAAGGATCTGCCATCCGATAAACTTCAGAAGAAACCTTCTGGAAATGTTTTGCATTATGTGGGTGTAGCCTGATTGGGGTTCGATTTGTTTTGATATTATGTCGCTTATGTTTACTAGATTTTCTTACAAAAAAAATCACTCAGAACCATAAATGCACTTTCTTTGTTATTGATAGACTCATCACATGCGAGAAATCTTGCAAAGCACGCCCAAAAAAGATAATGACAAAATACTTGACACTCTACTCTAATCCTAGACCCTTATTTATAATATTTTCCTACTTAGCAAACCAGGTATAACACACTAACCTGAATCCGCTTTATTACATAACCTACTAATGGTATTAGGCCCGTAACAGTTATCAACATCGCATATGGAACTTCTATGATCCATCATTTCTCTATGTGAATACTTTGTTTGGAAAAATTATGCAATGACAAATGCCACGTGAGCTTGTTCCTTCATAAGAGTAAAAATTCATCCATTTTATTGCCCTATATTAGTAAATGCAATTTTCTCCATGTTTAATATATTTATTATTATATATTTCACATCCCAGTTTAGTAGAAGTGGATGGAGAATAGCAATAGTATATAAAGCCTCACAAGTTTACTATCATTGATTTATATTTAAGCATTTTTATTGCGTCATATTGTTTCAGTCTTATTAATTTATAGATCAATTTTCTCACTGGCTGTGGTGTGACTATGTATCTAACAGTGCAATAAATATGGAGGACTTATCCTTCAAATAACCAGGGAATTGCTGAAAGCACTTTACTACAAGGTGATTTGTTTTCTCAATATATGTTGCAGTGTATTGAAATGGAGCACTTGAATGTCTTGCAAATGGCTGGGAATTGCTGAAAGTACTTTACTACAAGGTGATTTATTTGCTCCTCATTACTTATGCATCATTAATTCAGACATTTCTTATTCATCATTAATGCAAATGAATATATGGCGAATGCTACTGAACACATCTAAATGTGCTCACTAGGAACTTGCCAACTAATTAATTTACTGGACCTCCTATTTTTGACCAAGTGAATTATTTCCCTAGCAACTTTATTGCTTGTCTACGCTCAGAGTGGATGTTAACACAACTCTGCTGTAGCAATAGTAGTCCCTTTTACTGATGAGGGATCTGCTTATAATTTGGTTAGACCTAGTGATCTGATTTTAATAATTATATTATATTAATTGTAACTAGATCATGTATTCATGGGTTGTGGTTGTTAGGACATGGGTTAGTGGTAGGGTAGTATTTGTGGTTAGCGTGGTTTGTTTAAGTCAATATAAAGGCTTATTAAGTGTTTGTAAGGTAGCTTATGATTAGTGAATTGATATTTCCTTACCCTCCTCCAATCGCCCATTTGTCTTCTCTTTACTCTCCTCTCAATTGTTTTGCATCAAGTGGTATCAGATCACAATTTGATTTATTTCCCTCGTACAAACACAACTTTGTAGTACAACCTTTTTTTTTTACGACACCTCTCTATTTACCCAGTTGGCATACTTCGTGTGAATTTCTCAAATGTTTAGCTCATTTTGTCATCCCCGCCATAATTCATAATCGTTGCCTCTATACAGTCTTGTGAATACCCATGATAATTGTGTCTTCATTGCCATGTTCTGCACATCTCACATCTCCTCTTATTTCACAGCCTCCTTTAAGCTCTACCTTGGTCAACCCTTCTAAAACACTTTAGCAATACAACCATGCCCATAGCATTAGATGCTAAACCCACATGATCTTCTCTAATGAACTGTAGTGGCCCCTATCATGTGCTATCTGCGGTACTCCAAGTCCCCTCTTCTACTCTCGTTCTCTACTGTTCTGCATCATCCAGCTCTTTAATCTGGACAAAATCCCGAATACAATTGGTGCATTTCTAAACCACTTAACTGCTTATTTGCTTTGTGTAAGTCAGTTGACAGATTTTGTTACTTAAGTAGATGGTGAATCAGATGGCAATGCAACAGCCGATGTTGTATGGACAATGATAATTGGTCAATTACTACTTCAAAGAATTAGAATCAGAATCTCTACTGCCACCATGCCTCTGTAGAGATCCTGAGTTGTATTTGATGTGATGGCTCTTCTGCAATCATGCCTCTGTAGAGATTCCTCAGTTGTGTTTGATGTGATGGCAGAAGCACGAGAACTGATATGCATGCTTGTGTGGCTAAAGCATCTGCTACTTTCCGGATATCTCCTGAAATTAGTGGAGCACTTAGGCATGTCAAACAACTTTTCAGTTGCGTAGATATGGTACATATTGACAGCTTATTTCTTTTGTTGCATCTAGCTTCTAAAATGTAATAATTTTTTTACTGTACTTTTAACATCCTGTGCAGCACGGATTTCTTGTGAATGCTTCTAAGAATTCATTATTCAAGTGTATTGTTCATATGGAAGGAAATTTACGCGCATTCATGGGAAACACAGAGAATTAAGAACAAGAGAATCACGTCAAAGTTCATGCCCTCAAGTTTTCAAAATCATGGACACTTGTTACCAAATGAAAAGGAATTACTTAGTTGATACAGATGTTTGGACCAAAGTCAATGTTCCCACTCAGGCTGTTCATGTATGGTTTATCAATTTTATAGTTAAAATTTTCTCAAATGACCTAGCTTTTTTTCTACTTAAACGTTGGTATAGGATTCTTGATGTGAAGACTTTTTATCAGTAAGTAAAAAGGAAACTCAACCTCAAATCTTCATCGAAGTTAATTGCAATGATAACATCTTAGAATATGTACAATAATGTGTTCATATTTTTGCAAGTTCCATGGGATTATCCGTCGCACTACTTACATTTTTTTAGCAAAAATGTGATAATTGCATATAAAAAGCATATTATGTAATATAATATAGCATATTATGTACAGGTTGAGCGGAACATCCCCTGTACATTGGGTAATAATATAATATAGCATGTCATGTGTTTGTATGCTTAATATATACCATCTGGTATATTGGTACGTACTAACTTAAGACAGGACTAGTATGTATGGGCTCGAATTCTTTAAACTAAAGTAAAATCAACGAACAATCATCTTCAAGAAATCACTTCCATCTTCTAGTTTTCATTCTCTATGTAATAAATTATCTCTAGTTGATATTTGCTAACCTACTTGATGGAGAGTATTACCAGTTATTAGATTGTTGAATTAGATTTAGTTAATTGTATTGGTGAGGTCAGTGACAGTTGCTTGTATAGTTGTATTGCCGTTATTAGTACTGGTATGCTATATATATATTGTGCTTGAATTATTGAATCATTATGTTTTTCTAGTACTCATGTACCTATGTTTGGACTTTTGCAGTTACTATCAGCATCGAAATTGGCATAAAATCTTTTACTATGATGTCATCAACTTTGGGCCATGCTCATAGTCATCTCCATGCCCTTCATATTCATTGAAGGTAGTCTTCCATTTCATGATGCTTCCCCAACTACGTTATTTTAAGTACCTCTCAACATTTTGTGATATAAAATTGATCATGGGCCAATTTTTGCTTTATTTGTCTAATGCCTACGCCAGTGTTGACATAGTCATGGTTAATCAGTACTAAAAAAAAAAATTGGTCATATTTTTTTACTGTACGGAGAGAGAATAAATGAAACTTTATTTGTAAAATTTATTATTTGTTTTCATCTTTTTCTTCATAGCAGAACTATCTCCAGTCAAATTCTTCATATTATAACAGGAGTCGGTAGCTGCAGGAATCAAAACTTCATCAAGGTCTGGTCTACATCTTCCACACCACTGGATGGTCTTTATAACCAATGAGACAGCAAGAGACCGGCGGACTAATTAAATGCAAACAGGTTGCCGACATGTCCCTGGCTTGACCCACGCTGGCCAATCCTTGGGGTCTTTCAACTTTACATTCTCGTGTTCCTTTCAGCAGTTCAGATTTGAGTCAGTTCATAGTACTCAGCTCAGATTTACAACAATATGTCACGTGTTCTTAGAATTAGAAAGGACGACCCATGCATGAATCAGCAGCAAGTCTACTGAAACAAAAAAATCCACACGGAGAAAGAGTCATAAACGTTAGGAAGATGATGGTCCCTTTAAAAAATTTAAAGAAGACGGCTGCTTGAAACTGTTGGATGGGTTTCTTTAAAATTTAATCCATGAACATGTAATGATGTCTTGATCTAATTGTTCTTAATTGGTCTTTTATGTTGTGCAGATCCTTCGTTCTTTAAAATTTGAAGTCTCCCTATAAGATTTTAAGAGACTGGTGCCTGGAATCATTGGACAGGATCTTCTCAAAATTTGAACGGTGTACATCAGCAAGATGGTATCTGGAGAGACATATTGCTTTATTTGTTCTGATTTCTGATTTAACTAGTTCCTTGTCTGATCCAATAGTTTAGATTTCGTTATTTAAAATTTTTTAGGAGATCTGGAATTATAAACAATTGAGAGTCTATTTCAGTTGGAGTAGGGCCAATGGAGGTGCCCAGGCTACAAGTTTGGTACGACTGAAGTCCACGCGGTTGGGGGATCGAGTCTTTGAGATCTCTCTCTGCTGTCGACAGGATCACGTTAAATTGCTGCAATCAAGCGGCGAGAACTTCAGGAATGGATGGTCAAAGTCTTTGCCCACGCATGCATCTGGATTCTGGACCCAGGGGAAAGGCAAGCCATTCCTCTTCAAAGTTTGAACTCTTTAATGAACCCCGTAACTCTCAAGTTTTATTAGCATCTACTCCGTTTAACATATATTTTTTAAAAAAATAAATAAATTATTATAGAAATCTGAATTCCAAGCATGAGGGAGATAGGAGTGGGCCATATTTAGGAGTCGAATTTTTTTTAAAAAATAAAATTGTACCATTGAATCACCTGTTATACATGACAAGTCTTTTGGATGAAACTAGGAAGCACTATGCATAATAATATTTTGCTAATATGCATTCAAATTTGCGGATCAGATTTTTTTTTTTTTCGTTAATCCAATAGCTTCATATAGTGCTCTCTTCCTAAAACTTTTTTTTCCATATTTAATTAGCATCAATTAATGCTAGAACTACTTGCAATGAAGTCTGTTTTTGGAGCTTAATATGAGCCTTTGACTTGAAAAATGTTTATTCAAAGGGCATATTGAGGCTAACCGGGGATAGGAACTACCTACCATGCTAATAAAAGAATGATTTTATATTTTAAATTTTCAAAAAAATATAAGAACTTAAATAGAGATAAAAAAAGATATAGATATACAAATAAATGTTTAAAAAATTGTTGCTTTTATTTACAATAAGCCTATCACTGAATACAATGAAGTCTCTTCTTTCTATGTAATTTTGACACAAATAGAAAATTGGGATAATAGAATAAGCCAATCCAAATACTAGCAATAAAGGGGCGTTATCTATCAAAATGAAAGATGCAAATAAAGTAATAAATTCACAATACTTACTTTTATTTGACTTGTGCTTACTTAAACTTAAGAAATAACTAATTTAATTTTTTAGTTTATAACATATAAAGTAAATATGATGTGTAAATACTACTTTTTATCACAAATTCACTATGATTTTGAATAATATTGATAGCAATATGAGCACACAAAAGATGGCACAGTTAGAAATTCACTAAGAGCATTTGCTAAGTATGCAAAATGATTCAAATGAAATGAATTGAGGTGAAATTAGATAATAAAATTAAAATTTAAAATAAACATTAAAATACATAGATAGACGATGCTTCCATGCTATTAGGAGATGAACTATTGCGTTATTCACCTGACTTATGGCGTTGTCAAACCAACCATAGTAATTGTACTAGTCATTGCCGGTTTTAAATGATGGTCAATGATTTGGCTGCTTTAGATCGGTCAACTTTTAATATAATATTTTGTATTCTTTTACATAGAATAAAATTATTAAAGACAGACCAATTATTTTAAAAAAAAAAAAAAAAAACTGACTCAATTTAGACAGGTCTTGATAAATCTTTTGACTGCACCAATTTTTGGTATAAGAAGTAGACAGGTATTCGAGGTGGGGCTCACAAAGTGGGGCCTTTGCCTACTTGCGAGTTGCGAGGCTCACATTGGGCCACAGAGTCTGCGCCTGTCCCCTGACGGTACGATTGGCTGTCGCTACCACCTTCCATTCTGTTTCTCTGCACTTTCGGCCGTTCTCACATTGGTCAATGATTTTACTTCGCCAGATAAATTGGCCTCCATCGCCCAACTTCCCTGGAGCATCCTGCGTTGCGTTCCTGGAACTTTGGAATCTTTCTTACACCACCGCCTACTCAGGGCGTCGAAGATGGCGAGCAAAAGGCAGTCGGACGTCGACTCCGACGAGGGCCGAGAGCAGCGAAGGGACAAAAGGATGAGGCGCCCGCCTTCTTTCTCAAAGTCTGTAGTCGTTGACTAATCGCATGCACTGCTTGCGATCGTGTTATCTGATCCCATTAATTGACCAGTTTCATGCGCTTGTTCTTCGCAGGGTGGTAAAAGAGGCGATGATGGCGAACAATCTGGAGAGCTTTTTCCTCGTACTGGAACCCTTGTTTCGGAAAGTGGTGAAATGAATCATCTTTCTCATCATTCACATCCGCAAGCGAGCATCTCGCCCTCTTTTTGATCGTTCATTATTTTAAAAGGTCCTTTTTGTTGCTAGATTCAAGAAGAGATCGAGAGAATACTTAATCCGAACGCGCAGTTAGTGCAAAGGTAAACATTACATGCAAGTTTCTCGCTCTTACAATTGAGATGCAGCAGAAGCAAGATCCTGATCAAGAAATCAATCTCTTGCAGGCTCCACCAAACGCGGAACATCGAATCCCAGGAGCCGCCGTCGAGCCTGCAGCTCGTGTTCAAGAACTCGCCATCCGCTCCCGTGTTCACTGGAACCAGGGTCGAGTGCATGGGAAACACTTGTCTGCAAATCGTCATCGCCAATGTGGACGATCGAGCTCCTTCATGCTCGCACCAGCACTCACCGATCAAATTAGAACTGGTGGCGATCGAAGGGGATTTCCCTTGCGGCGGGGATCAGAAGGACTGGACCAGCGAGGAGTTCCAGAGAAGGACACTGAAAGAGAGAGCCGGGAAGCGGCCATTGCTGGTGGGGGATGTCAATCCGATCCTTAGGGATGGAGTCGCGGGCGTGTCCGATCTAAGCTTCACGGACAACTCTAGCTGGACCAAGAGCGGGCGGTTCAGGATTGGCGCTAGGGTTGCACCCGGGAGTGGCTACTGCGGCCCGAGGATCAGAGAAGCCGTCACCCAAGCTTTCAAGGTCAAGGAACACAGAGGAGAATGTAAGTTAGACTTTCTCCTTCTGCTCCTCCTCCTCCTCCTCCTTGTTCTTGTAAAGTTAAGCACCCTTTTTCATGCAGCTTACAAGAAACACTATCCACCGGCGCTGGGCGACAAGGTCTGGCGACTAGTGAACATAGGGAAGGGCGGCGTGTTCGACGACAGGCTCGCATCCAAAAACATAAACACGGTCCAGGACTTCTTGAAGATGATGAACGTCGACCAGCATGGCCTCCGCGAGGTAAAACTCAAGTACTGTTCTTAAACGTTGGACGATCAAACATCACATGTCGGTGCTGTGCGTTACGCAGATACTGGGAGCAGGGATGTCCGACCGCGCCTGGGAGGCGACCGCCGGCCATGCAAAGACCTGCGCCGTCGGCGACAAGCTTTTCCTTTGCCGCGGGCGCAAGTGCGATCTCCTCCTGAACCAAGCTTGTGAAGTGGTGCGCGTTATTGCAGGCAGCAACGCGTACACCCTAGAGCAGCTCAACAAAGACGACAGAGTGAGTTCTACTGCCATTCATCTCCTGCAGTCCTGCTTCATATTAATCAATTTCCACAGTGCCATATATATGCGTGCCATGTTCTGCAGGATTATGTACGTCAATTAGCTCAAGAAGCATACAAGAACTGGGACAATCTGGAAGAATTCAATGGAACATTTGACGTAAATCCGAGTCAAAATTTTTGAAAGAGAAACTCATCAGAGCTGCATTAATTATGGAACGTTTGCCTTCTTACATAAAATATATGAGAATAACTGTGAAGAACACGAGATGGATTGTGTTCGTCTCAACTGTTCGTTACATCTACGAGTAAAGGAATACATAGAGATACTTTGCAGGATACTAATCTTAAAAGAATGTTTTAATCAGAAAGTTTCTAATCATTGTGCTGTAACATTACTGCTATAGCCTTGAAGCAGGAAGGTGGTAATGCTGCACTGCACCATGATAATTGGAAGAAGTAGAGGTTCCAAAGGCGCCGCAGTTTGCAATTTAAGAGGACTGGCAAGAAGAGAAGAAGTTGAATTTATCAGGATTATTTGTAAAATATAATCTCTTTTTGCAGCATTTCAATTTTCAAGTTAATTTTTCCCAAATAAAAACAATCCGTAAAGTTCTGAGCTCATTAATGTTCATCCTAAGAACGAATTCCAATCTCACATGAAGCGTATCTTCATAACCACAGACATGATAAAGGTCTGAGTCTGAGTCTGACGTATCTTACCTCGATCTCGAAGTCAGAACACTGGTAATAGTTCAAAGTCAACAAAGAAGACAGGTTTGACTTTGACCAGTCTCATCCAGGAAAGCCTACCAGTTGTTCTTTTGACGAACTTGGAAATTCCAAAATAATTAGTAGGAAAGCCTACCAATAATATGAGCCCGGCTCACCTCGCTGTCACTCGCAAGAGAAATTTCGTTAGAGACTGCCATGTGGCGGCCGGCTCACCTCGCTGTCACGCTCCGCTGCATCGTCCTCAAACGGGCATGGGCTTGAAAGGCCACTCTGCTCCTGGTACTCTGTTTCTTTGTACCAACAAGGCAAGTGTGGCCGCCGCACACGTTCGTTCATGGCGGATGCAGCGATGGACCCCCACGACCAGATGCGGGAGAGGGACGTCAGTACAGTGGCTCGAGGCGAGCAGGTCCCGAGACCGCCCCACGAGTCCTCGACACACCTCTGCCGCCGCCGCCGCCGAGGTGGACCCGCTCAAGATCGCCACGGCGCCCACTGACTTTCGGTTCCCCTACACCAACCAAATTCGCCATTGCTACGCTCGCCACCTCGAATACCACCAGTAATATCCTGCATGCACAGCATCTACTCTCTCTCTCTCTCTCTCTCTCTCTCTCTCTCTCTCTCTCTCTTGGTACCGTTCTGTTCTGGTTGACTGGTGTTCGTGATCAGGTGCAGGAAGGCTGGAGGAGATGAGGCTCTCGAGTGTGACAAGTTCCAGCGATACTACCGTTCACTTTGTCCCACTGAATGGGTAATGTTATTATTAGGACGAAGCCATTTTTGAATCTTTGAAGGGGAGAACCACACTTCACGTATGCAATGGAGAGGGTGTAATTCTGCTTCAAGATTGATGACAAAGAGAGCAGTCGATTTAGGTTTTTATTTTTTTTCCTTCTTTTGATTTCAGGTTGTGGCTTGGAACGAGCAGAGAAAGTTTCCAGGTCCTCTATGAACTTGTTTGAGCTAGGTAGAGTATGCTGTGCTTCATATTAGTAGAAGGTTCCTCCTGTTAGTGCATCTGTATTATCAGGTCAAAATATCACTTGCTAATATGTTTGGAAATGTAGGATGGCAAAAATACAGTGCAATGTGTTAGTCGAAAGACTACATCTAGTGTTTGTTCTTTGATAATAACATTTCATTTATTTAGATATTTGATCATCATGTTCTGTTATGGCCCGACCCTTGACCTAAAGCTGGCTAAGAAGCCCAAGGAGCTTGAGGGCTAAGGACGGGGGGGCTGCGGCCCAAGGAGCCAATAGCTGAGATTCAGGCCATAACATGTTCAATGAGCAAGAATCTTCGATCAAAAAGCTTCAAATTGTTGCTTCTAATGCTCGCCCAGAAGTCTGAGCATCCCAAGTTTGATAGTGCAGTCGGATGAGAGACAATCCAGATTATGAAGTTCAAACCATCATCCTTATAGATCACACAGCACATGATAAATCTTTCAAATACATTTTATTTGAGTAAACAAGTTGATTTTACAAAGAAAACTTGAAGTTCGAAACCTCCAAGCCGAAGAAACAGGAAAAGATTACTTTCCTCTGTCCAATCCACAAGGGTCTCCAAGTAGAAAAGCAGGAGAAATTGTTTGTCCTTTGCTGCTCAATTCGGCTGACCATAAAGGGGCTCCGGTTCAGATTCTCTTTGAAGCCTGGAAGAAACAATAAATCAAGATCAGAGTTGTTGAAAGGGCAAATGAACTGCTAGATGTCGAGTATCGAGCTTGGCTACAGGAAATGGAATTGAAGTATCCACCACAAACAGAACTTCAACAGATTGACGGCTGCTAAATACTAACCAGTTGTCCTTCGCCCATATGTGTCCATGAGTATCCACCACATGCAAACTCAAGGCATGCCTTGAATTAGGAGATTTGTTCTCAAAACTGTCATCATAAGTTGCAAAGAAGTCACCAAACACAAAATGTTTCCAATCTACCAAAGTACAAAGATGACGGCCCAGGCAAATAAACACCTTTGATGCACAAGATCACCATGTATAACAACCAGAGAGCCTTCATTGACTTCTAATGGCACAAATTCCTGGTGATCGTAGGATGGTGAAAGACGATCAAAGTGAACACCGTTGTCATCTCTAATAAACCTCCTTTTTAATCCATCTAAATCAATAAACAAGAGCTGGATGATGGAAGTAATTCTGATGAATGCAAATAAAAAGATAAAGCAAGGGAGAAAGATAGAAAGATACTCTTGTGAGAGCCTGGCATAGCCCAGAGGCAACCGTTGGTGATGGATGCATCTTCCAGTGCTAGCCACACTCCTGTGCAAGATGGAGGCTTTGTATAGAGGAACGAGTTATCCTGGTGGGGTACTACTTCTCCACCAATTCCTGGTTGCTAAAGTTCCAACATCACAATCAGTGTTAAGTTGATTAGTATATAAACTTAATCAGAAACCAGTGATAAATAATTAAACAAATAAATCCTAGTTGCATCAAAATGGTTTCTCAAGACAAAAAGAATTCGTTACTAGAATGAAAACATGTTTGCCCCAAGAGTTCTCTTCTTTGAATTGATTTACATAAAGTCCAAATTAACTGTTCCTTCGTATGCCTAGATTTTGGCTTCTGATCAACCCATTTTAGGCACTAAAGTTATAAGGCCTTCTTTATAATATCTAAGCAATGTTCCCAACTGAAGATGGATCAGCAATTAGCTCAAGCACAAAGGCATCATACAATAAAGCACTGCTGCTAGGAAGATCCTATTGTTCATTCAAATTAAAAGCACATACAGTGGAGTCACTGCGACATACCTTAAAAATATACATAGATTGTATAACCACAGGCCTCTTGTAACCCAATGAAAATAACATGCCCGAGAGTTTATCTGAGTATGAGAACTTCTTGAAAACAGGATCTTTTTCATGCAATGCTGTAGAGTATCACAAAAAAGGAATTATAATTTTTTTGATTAAATATACACAGAGATCAATATAGATATCTATATTGCGCTGCAAAATTAAAACATTTCATCCTACACTATCTAAAATGTTAATTACGCATGATCTATAGGGGACAAACCATGTCCAACTTTATTTATAGAGAGTTCCTTTGGCTGTTTCAAATATCCATCTTCTCCGAATGCCTTCTCTGCAAGCACC
Organism: Costus lasius; assembly: GCA_027563935.2. Taxonomy (NCBI): domain Eukaryota; kingdom Viridiplantae; phylum Streptophyta; class Magnoliopsida; order Zingiberales; family Costaceae; genus Costus; species Costus lasius. The sequence goes on from CM050454.1 coordinate 99,086,622, forward strand.
ATCAAAAAAAGAGAAAAAAAATCAGGCTATCCTGAAAGTCAAAAAAGAACTGCAAGCAGGGTGCTTAAAGTTTGATCTACACAAGCGGAAGAAAATTGGATTTCAGCAATGAACATAAACAACTTTGAAGTATAGCACAAACAACCTTATCTTTATTTGAGGAAGAATAAAGGTTGTGCCATCCAGAGAAATTGCATAATTCTTATCCTACCAGAAATATCATGATGATGAGGAAGCAGAACGCGGCATGTGTGCAAAAATGAATTGCATTTACAATCCCAAGTGTGTTTGGAATCCAAAATAATGTTCACAGCTTCACTCCAAGGCAAAAATCTCACTAAGAGTAAGCATTTTCCCTCAATTTACCAAATATTTCGAATGATGTGAACCGGTAATAAACAGAGAAAGTTATTGAATCATGAGGTTCATTTTCAAAGAGAAGCCATCACATATGCTTAGGCAAATGAGATATCAGGAAAGATTTTCTTTTGCAGACTCTCGTCATTTGCATCTGCTCCAAATGCAGAAATCATGTTACACTTTTTGGTAGGAAGAAAGTCCTGAAATTCAGGATGAACATAAAAGTTAAGTCCATTTTCCCTAATTGCCACCCCATTTATTTAAATTCTATGTTCCTAAGCTATCCATATCCACATCATTATTATTGTAGGACATGAAGATTCATTTAATAGTTCCTTCGCTGTTTGACTTTGTTACCATTCCCTTAGGCTTCAATTTGGCCAATTTCAAATTCTATCAAGTCCTAAAAATAAGCACCTAATCGAGTAAAGGATGAACGTTTCAGTGCAAGTAATTACCAGGAAAAGCACAACCAAGACACCTAAGAACATAGTTTCCTCATGTAACTTGAACTCAGGTGCAACAAAACATGTTCCCACAAATGCAGTGGTAAGTTGATCCTCGAAGCACATGCCTAAATCTCATTGTTTCCAGGTAGAAAATAACAAAGCGTAGCTGATAAAATCAAAATAATAGTCCTTGTGCTCGACTGATTCTAAGATTCTCACTGCTTAATTCTGAGGTACTGCTGTTCTGATGCACTGAAGTTGAATATGGATTATAGGAAAGAGAAAATAGCATGAAATTTCATTAATATAAGTGAGGAATCTCAAACAGAAGTTTTATGCAAAATGCAAGATTAATATGCAAAAGTGTGACATTGTACAAATTGTAAAATCAAATTCTTTTTGCACCGTACTTTTCTTTCTTTGTAATCTGTTAATTTCCGATTCCAAGGAGGATGTCTCAGTCAACTAGAAAAGCAGTCACTTTTAATAAATCTTCGGGTTCAAGTGTCCTAAGATTTCTCCTTTGGTGGGAGGAGGATGATTAATTTAAGATATCTTTCTAAAGGAAAAGAAATCAGTTTGATGAGCACCAAAATTTTCATAAGCATCAAGATATAAGATGATTTCAAGTGCTTGAATAGCAGTATAGCAACCTTTGCAGTTCAGGACAATAACTCCCACCCATTCCCAAAATAACACAATCACACCTTCCACTAAAAGATTTGTAGTCAAACTATTCCTACACAACTTATCGAGTCTAAAGTGGCCTTTGAAACTTACAAAAAATCGAACAGGAACGCATGGGTAGAAGCAGTAGATAAGATTAAGTAGCCTTTGAAACTTACAAAAGGTCTAAAGTTCCCAGAACGACAAGATTTTTGAGATAAAAATAGCAGAGTTCAAATAAGCACAGACCTTCAAAGAAGAAGGAGATTCTCTCTGCGCTGTTAAAGAAGTAGTCATCCGTGTGCTGCTGCTATTTTAAAGAAAGCAAAAATAATCGGCCGATTTCTTTGTAGTTCACCTCTAACTAAAAACAAGTGGCAACTGGAACTTCGCGCTGTTTTAATACCTGGTTCTTCGTAGAGAAGATGGAGGAGAAGGAACCGTCAAATCCGTCCAACAGCTCCGCCATCCGATCCCTCATCTCCTTGACCTCTTCGGGGCTTGAGAACGATTCGAGAACCAAATATCCTGCAAGGAACAACATTTCTTAAGATTTCGCTCAGAAGATCGAACCTCGCAACCGATCTGGATCAGGTTCTCGGACGGAGAAGATGTTTGTTGGGAGTCGGTACCGTTGGCGTTGAAGAACTCGATCTGCTCTGCCGTGAGATTGCCGGCGATTCCCATTTTCGCTCGTTCGCCACCCGCCGCCAAGGAAAGTTAGCTTGTCGTCGCTGTCTTCTACTTCTGGGGATTTGCAGTCTCTTGATTTCTTCTGGCAGGGCGGTTTATATCGCGCTGAGATTAAAAATCCTAAAATAGCAACTGATTGAATAATAAAACTAAATGAAGGTGTTTATCTTTGCGCAATTCGAAAAGAACTAATTTTGCATCGATTTTTTTACAAATTTTTGATCTCGTTACTTTATCATGAACCATCGATTTTACTGTTTTTTTTATCAACAATTTTAAATGTATGTTTTATATGATAATTTAAATGATCAAGTTGACTTTTTGAATTATAAGTTTTCTGCACGTAAACATTTGCCTCTGAAAAGGAAAAGTGTTCTTTTGACCGAATGGTTAGAATCTATCGTCCTCCTCAGACACTCAAATCCTATCTGTATACGTGTCAGATATTCAGTAGCTTTTTTATGTGAGATTCTGTGTGAACTCTGTCGAGGTATAGGCAGCAGATCCGCCTGGAGTTGCGCTCTACGACACTCAGTATGACCGCTGAATATTGTCTCTGCGGAAGCGGCTTATTACCGTTGGATTGGATATGCTCGCTGTAGCATTGATGATTGTATGCGGTCGTTCGTATAGGACTTTTACTCTTTTACAAACAAAAAAGGGAACTTTTTCAACAAACGAGATGATGCTGGGTTCCTCGGAAGAATAACTTATTAGAATATTAGAATATAAAAAAAATAATATAGAAAATTGTAATTTGAGAGGAGAAATTTATTTTTTTTTTATTTTTCAACACAATGAAAAACATTACGTTTAGCTGGAAATTTTTGATTTCCATCAAAAACACCTTTTTTTTGTTTTGCAAATGATTTACAGAATAATAAATTTAAAAACACTAAAGTATAAAAAATATATTTAAATAAATAATAACTTTAGTACTCAAAAAATTCAAAAAAAATTCTGAACTTATATTTGGATACCGGTACCAAAATATATAATAAAAGTTTGATATTAACATAAAACACTATAAAGTACTGAAATACCGATATCAAAATATTAAATATTAAAAATTTTAGTATAATACATTTGCTTACCCTAGAAGTTTGGCATTTTAATCAATTTTATAAAAAGTTTCCCTATTTGAGGAAGGCATGTTGGTTCTTTGGATGTTAGGAGAGAGAGAGAGATTACTTTATCTCTTTGTGATCACTTTAGAAATAACTTTTGTGATGGCATGAATGAACGACAGAAATGAGCTTATAGTCCTGGACATGTAACACAGCATGCACTAATCTAAATCTATTTGTTCACTAGATGTTTCATTTTGAAATTGATAAATGAGAGATCAAGAGGCCGATTCAGAACGAAGAACGAGATCTTGTCTCCTTAATTGCACATTCGATTATGCTTTTTTTTTTTTTACTGGCCTTCACGTCTTCCTCAATGCACCAGGAAATGTCAACGGGAGAGGGCAGCTTCACTACAGATAATCAAACAAGAAGCAATTTCCTTTTGTAGGTTGACTTTTTTCAATAGCAGCTCCATTTTGTTTTTTGTTTGTCATAATAGTTTTCTTTAGACAAATTAGACAGCTTTGACACAATCATCTAAATGTAAAAAAAAAAGGAAGCATGTATCTAGATAGTTATGACTACTTCAAAGTTTGGTAAGTAATTCTTGATTAGTTTTACACCTCTAATATTTTGACTTGTAAGTTATGTCTATCTGAATGTTTGATTGTTGGTCAATCTTCCCTTAGAAGAGCTATTTGATTTAGAATGATTAGAAGTCAAAAGATTAGCTGTACGCTTCAACTGGAGCCTTAGGATTCACAACGTGGACGGCTACCGCGCATATACTGATGGCATGTTCTTGTTCCATTTCTTTGGCGCAAACCTATGCCAAAGGTTCAATCTTGGACTTTCAGATTTTCTTGGTGAAAATTGTATTTATAAGGTAAGGAGAATAACTGTTCTCTGATGTAAATGCTAGACCTTTCGGATTCCTCGCGTTCTTAGCGCCAGCTATAGCTTATCTTCTCTCTGATGAATAGTCCACGGAGAAGATGAATGCGCAAATATATAACAAAATGCAGGAAACCGAGTTTTTCAGCTCTCCGGCTCTTGGGAGAATGGGAAGGAAGAAAGGAGAAGAATCGGTGGCGATTTGGGTTCTCGTAGTCTGCATTTGGGCGTGCTATTGGAATCCGAGCTTCGTCAGTGGTGACACCGACCCTAATGATGGTGAGTGGCTCCAGACTTTCGGTTTGTTCTTCCACTCTGCCGGATGCAATTGGAAAGTTGGGAAAATCTCTGCATTGTCTTTTGAGTGTTGTGGTTCTGAATCTTGAAATGTTTAATTTTGATCTGAGATGGTGCTGAATAAATTTTTGATTTTTTTTTTGCGGGGAACTCCCGGTTCTGATCAAGGGAAGAAGCTTATAGAGTGTACAAAATCCTCCATCCCATTTTTTGTTTGGAAGAGACGGTTCTTATTGACTGAAACTTTTCATGCACAATTGAATTTGATTCAACTCTTCTTGACTTAGGTTAACCAAGCATCAGATGAAAAAGGTTGACTTTTTGTCAGTCAATTTGATATCTTTCCATTTCCTCATGCTCTATGTGCAGCCTCTGCGCTGAACGTCTTGTTCACCAGCTTAGATTCAGCATCTCAGCTGGTAAGCTGGAAGCAGAATGGTGGTGATCCTTGCGGTGAATCATGGTTGGGAATTGTATGCTCTGGCTCATCAGTCACAGCAATGTGAGCTTGTAATGTTCGTAATTGATGCTGGTTGTGCTTAACTGCTCTTTCTGATGCATTTATGTTCTCCTTTTTGTGCTTCAGTAAATTATCAGGTTTTGGATTATCTGGTACACTAGGCTATAACATGAACCAACTGGCTTCGCTAGTAGAGCTGTAAGTTGCTTGCATTTTTTTACTGATACTTTCCTTGCATTGAACTTCATCTTCTTCAAATTTTAATAACATTACATTGTTCTTACAGTGATATGAGCAACAATAATCTTGGGAGTGGCGATATGATACCTTATAACTTGCCCCCAAATCTTCATAGACTGTGAGTTATTTCAATCTATGATTCAAACTGAACATGAAATTCAGATTATTCCTGATTTTATGATGTATTCTCTCCAGAGACCTTAGCAACAATGCATTTGGTGGAAGTCTACCTTATTCAATTTCTCAGATGGTCAATCTGGAATATCTGTGAGTGATCTTCCAATTACACAATCTTCACTTCATTGTACTAAATTTTGTTTTAAACTAAACAATGAACTCATTGGTGTAGAAATCTTTCTCACAATCAACTCCAAGGAAGTCTGAATGATATATTCAGAAGCCTCTCCAATCTGACAACACTGTGAGTGTAGATAAACAAATCCACTGATTAATCACCTTTCTGTATTGTTATTCATAAGAAACTTCTTTTCCTGAGCAACTATCTTCAATTGATATTTTGTTCTCCAGGGACCTATCTTTCGATTCCTTTAATGGTGTTCTTCCACAAAGCTTCAGAAACTTAACAAGCTTGACAAGCCTGTAAGATGAATAAGAACACTTGATGCATTAGTACTGTCTTTTTGCTTGAAAAGTGATGCAATTACCGGTTTTTCTGTCTCAGATATTTGCAGAACAACCAGTTCGTTGGTCCTATTGATATCCTCGCCAATCTACCCCTTCAGAATCTGTAAGTTTGTGTATGCTATTTCTTTAAATAACTGGAAAATAGTTTGAATTACGTTTATATGATGATATGAATAACTGTGCTTCAGGAATGTTGCAAATAACCATTTCAATGGATCCATTCCAGACCAGTTGAAAGGCATAAATGATCTCAAGTGAGCACTAATTTATTAGATATAATTGCAGATGATTCCACCCACATTAAGGAACTCATCATGTATCATGTTTGTAGGACTGAAAATAATGAATGGACCTCTGGGGCAGCATCTCCTACTCCAGGTCAAAAAGTCAACCCTGGCCAGCCTAGTGGTGGTGGCGGCGGTGGTCGAAGTGGTGTAGGTGGTGGCGCAATAGCAGGAATTATCATATCCATCTTGATCACTAGTGGAATAATCGCCTTGATGGTGATATGGAGAAAATCAAGAAAACATGAGACTGAAAAAAGTCTTGATCGACAAGATCAGCCTTTTGCACATCTTGTTTCTGGTGAAGCTAAAGGTATTGCAGATCTGTCTTATGCTTCATCTCTGAAAAACATCTACATTGTTCTTGACTGATTGTATCTTTTCGACTGAGTTGATTAAGAAATGAACCACTCCTGTATATTTGATTTTATATATACAAAAGAAAAAACACTTAACCACATGACTAATCAGTTGCAGAGATGAAGATGACCCGAGCATCATCCATTATCTTCGATATCGAAAAGTTGCCATTACCTTCTCCAATGAGCCTCAAACCTCCACCTTTTGATCACTACAGATCACTGGACGAAGATGATTTCTCAAACAAATCCATCACAGAGAAACTAGATCAGCTAACTGTTGTTTCGACTATCTTTACTGTTTCTGAGCTGCAGATTGCTACAGACAGCTTCAGTGGAGAAAATTTTGTAGGTGAAGGCTCTTTGGGCCGTGTTTTCAAGGCACATTTCAGTGATGGAAAGGTATGATTTGCAGGAATTATAGCCTTTGATCTTTTCTATCTTCTGCAACCTAGTTTCTTTTTGAGGAGCAATCTGGTTTATCAGTTCTGGATCTTAAAGATCTGATACTGAGTGCAATTCATCTGAACATCTCTTAAGATACAAACTGACACCAAACTGTAGATCTCACCACTTGAATTCTATGGCGTGTCGGTTTAGGTTTTGGCTGTGAAGAAATTGAACTTGAACGCCTTGCCCAGCAGATCAGCTGATGAATTCATTAGGCTGGTCGCAAACATCTCGCGCTTGCATCATCCAAATTTGACTGCACTGGTAGGTTACTGCTCTGAACATGGACAGCGAATGTTGGTGTTTGACTTCCACAAGAATGGCTCACTGCATCATCTCCTTCAAGTCTCACACGAACCACCACTGTCTTGGAACTCTCGTGTCAAGATTGCACTTGGTGCAGCTCGAGCCCTAGAGTACGTGGAGAAGTATTCTTCAGCGTTTACTTTTCTTTCCTCCGTCAACTTTGACTCCCGCGCATGGACTGTCTCTTTTAAGTTGACTTTACTTTCTTTCTGCTTCACAATTTCATTTTTCTCAATTGTAATGGCAGGTATCTCCATGAGGTTTGCTTGCCACCGGTCGTCCATGGAAATTTCAAGTCAACCAACATTCTTTTGGACATGGAACTCAGTCCACACCTTTCAGATTATGGGCTTGGAAGTCTTGCTTCAAATGCAGAATATCAGGTAATGATGCTTCAGATAAGAGTCAATCTCAGATATAGTTTGTGTTTGACTTTGTGAACAGAAGTCAAATCTATGCCATAATGAACGTTCTAAGTGATTCATCTTCATCCTACTATAAGTGTGCAACAGAAAACAAATTGTATCTCCTTTGTCCAGGGATCTGAAGTAAATAAATTGGGCTTTAATGAACTTGAGGATGACACTTCCAACGACTATACTACGAAGAGCGACGTATATAACTTGGGAGTAGTCATGCTCGAGCTCATGACGGGAAGGAAGCCTTTTGATAGGTAATCAGTTTACTCAAAAACACACAGAATAATCAGTCTTCTCATTGGGCATTTTTCATTTTTCATTAGCGCAAAACCGCGCTCAGAACAATGGTTGGTTCGATGGGCAACTCCTCAACTACACGACATTGATGCATTGGAGAGGATGGTCGATCCTTGTATCAAAGGATCATACACTCCCAAATCCCTATCTCGATTTGCAGATGTCATTGCACTCTGCATACAGGTAGTACATCATGCATTACATTTTACTTGTATCTGATACTTACAGTTTTTTTAACAATTATATATATTTTTTCTTAATAATGTGACAGCCTGAGCCGGAATTCAGACCACCAATGTCAGAGGTTGTGCAAGCTTTAGTTCGACTGGCCGAGAGAGCGAACATGACAACGAGAATCGTCGAGTTTGATAGTCAAGAGATGAGCAGGCATGGCGATGACTATGATGAGTATTTACTTTAGTTTGACGGCTAAGTCACTTGTGTAATTAGCTTGAGATGTTGATGACTGCTATAGAGAGTTTGAGAACGAGCCTTCTGAAAGTCTTAAAGCATATATGATAATGACTTTAAGAAGTTTAGAATGCTAATTTGATGTAGAAGATATGCACAAAATATGAAGATTTTTTTTGTTCATGAAAAATATGAGTTGTTGATAAAGAATCAAAACAAATTTAGTGTTGGTGTTGAGCTCAATCCGCAGCAATGACAATTGGCACAAAATCGTTTGTCAAATACAGATCGGATCGCAGATTCGCAGCTAAGAAGCACAAGCGGAAGAAGAGGAGTGGGTCCCGCGGGATCTCCCGCTGACCAATGACATCGTAGTAGTAGATCTCTTTAGATTTGGGAAGAGATAAGGAGAGATAAGGATGTAGATTCGAGCCACAAATACAATTACAAAGCAATGAAATAAGAAAGCGAGTCCTCCAGCCGGTACAGAACACCATTTGCGCAGTTGGAACTACGGGGGATTCTTCGATCGTAGAAGAATGGCCACCGTCGCAAGTCACGCCTCGGTCGCGGCCCTCCGCCCGTGCAGCTCCAAGTCGAGATTCGTAACAGGTGCTCCGAGTAAGTTAACTAGAGGATTCTCCCTTAGATCCCCGTCTTCGATCGCCAAGGCCTTCAAGGTCGAAGCCAAGAAGGGCGAATGGCTCCCGGGCCTACCTTCCCCGGCCTACCTCGACGGCAGGTTTACCATCACGCCCTAACTGATGTTTGCTGCAATTCACCTTACATGTTTGACGAAATGCCTCGGTGATTTCACAGCCTGCCAGGCGACAACGGGTTCGACCCGCTGGGGCTCGCCGAGGACCCGGAGAACCTCCGGTGGTACGTGCAGGCGGAGCTGGTGAACGGGCGGTGGGCGATGCTGGGCGTGGCGGGAATGCTGCTGCCGGAGGTGTTGACCAAGATCGGCATCATCAACGCGCCACAGTGGTACGACGCCGGCAAGGCCGAGTACTTCGCGTCGTCGTCGACGCTCTTTGTCATCGAGTTCATCCTTTTCCACTACGTGGAGATCCGGAGGTGGCAGGACATCAAGAACCCGGGATGTGTGAACCAAGACCCCATCTTTAAGAGCTACAGCTTGCCGCCGCATGAGTGTGGCTATCCTGGGAGCGTCTTCAATCCACTTAACTTCGCCCCCACGCTCGAGGCGAAGGAGAAGGAGCTCGCTAATGGTAAGACGATTTGGATTGCAAGCTTGCTGCATACATGATGATGCACTGAGATGACTGATTCATGTTTGTTGTGTTGTGTTGTGTTGTGTTGTTAGGGAGGCTGGCCATGTTGGCTTTCTTGGCGTTCATAATCCAGCACAATGTGACAGGCAAAGGACCATTTGAGAACCTTCTGCAGCATCTTTCAGATCCGTGGCACAACACCATCATCCAAACATTCAGTGGTTAGAATACTATGAGATCTATCTTCTCCTTTGCTGTGGTAGTAGTCGCTGGGTGTTGGCTCTGAAGCAAGAAGGGTTTAAGGCTTGTTACTGATATGTAAATTGGAGACTGAATATTAATCTGATGCTGCTGCAGTTCTCTTGTATGTTTTCATATTCTTCAGAGTTAGCTTAAGCTCAAGAATTAAAGGAACACCAACGGGCAGCTTGAACATATTTCAAATCATAATTATCAAGAAAAGACAGGAATATTGTGTTACGGATTTACTTTGTCCAGCAGTAAAGAGAAAAACAGAAATGGGAACATTAGAATTCGTATAGGGCTTATATTTGCATAACATGAAAAACTATAATAATACATAAAGGTAAAGTTCTATGGAATTAGCACATACAGCATAACAAGAAGGATAATGCAATAGAAGGTCAATCACTTCCTGAAACCACCTCTCCTTCCGTGGCCTCGACCACCTCTTCTGCCTCCTCCCCTGTGACCGCTCTGATGGCTCCTATTTTTGTTCTCAAAAGCATCATTTTGTGCTGAATGGCCATTCATGTGGTCAGGCAAGGGTAGTATGTTATCTATACACTTGCGGAAGCTAAAATCATCAATTGTACCATCCACCCGAACAAGAAAGAAGCACCGGCTTTTCCAGCTCGGATGGTAGCGCACTTGGAATGCCTCAATTCCTTCTCCAATTTTCTTAGCTGGTTCAGGGTGCCCCTTCTTCAGCAAGTCTAACAACACCATGTGCTCATACTGCAAAGGAAGTGAGCGAGTTGTAATTGACAACTTAAATTTTGTACTGAATTATTTGATAATGAACAGAAATATCAAATAATAGATTATTCTAGTAAAATCTAAAACGAAGAATAATAAACAAGATAATAGAGTAAAAATAGAACAAATAACATAAACTGGATAATAAAATCAAGAGATATATGTCAGTTAATCAATGAGATACCCTATAAGAATATGAGATGGTTTGAAGTTTATTACAAATTAATCTGAGAAAGGACAAATTACAGTTACTACAACATAAGGTGATTCATAGTGCAATTTTACTAAGCGACTATAAGATACCGTGTTATGAAAAAGATCAAGTATAGGATAGAAGAGCATGCAGTAATCAATTCTATTTTATCGTGATACGCATGATACCAAAGTTCAATAGACAAATATTGTCCATGGATGATCAATTGTCGACAAAATCAACAGTACTCTATTAGTGTACTAATCACCCAAATTATCAAACAAAAAGACAGGTCAGAGTACTCCATTTAGATATTGTATTACCATTTATGTGACTAACTTTGCTTCTACTAATGATTAGTAGTGATGGGTGTTATGTCAATCTCCTTACATTAAGTCACTTCAGTTTCATTTGCAATGTCTTCTTCCATCACAAAAATTGCTCATAGTTCAAGCCGGAATAAATCCCATGTGAATCTAAGCATCATTACAGGTTTTCCAACACTATCAGAGCTCTACTATTTCGTCAGATTGTCCAATGATCAGCAATAATAAGAGACAATTCACAGGAGCAAGAGAAGGATTGGGAATAGGATTTAATATTGAGATCATGGCAATATGAATCAGATTGGAACCAAAATTTTCAAAGGTGAGAAATGACCAGAATCAACAAGTACAAGTGAAATTTTCTGTGATCCGCATTAAAGTTGTCAAATTCATGCCAACTTGGATTACACTAGAATCAAACAGAACAAATGATCAAGCGCAAGTATCAACTGGAATTAACTGTGAGTAAAAAATGGACCTATAATGATAACTTGGTATCAGATAGCATGTTTTAATACAGCAAATACAAGCTGGATTTGAAAATGTTAAGATATGAATCCTTTAAAATCATGGATTTTCCAGAATTTAATGGCCCTCCTGGAGTTGCAAACAGATTGTTTTAGCGTGATCAGGATACTTTGATTGAACAAAAGTGCATGAGAAGAGAAAAAACTGAAGTGCAATACATTATACTTCATAGTCACTCAGTTCCACTCTTGCGCTGGGAGGTTGAAAGTGCCTCAACATTTTCTCATTGTTCCACTCTCAAGTGTCTAATAGGACCTGAAGTTACTGATAAATGTTATCCCTAATATGATTATGGACGACTGTATCCACAAGAAAAAAAATTGTAAAAGTACATAAAATATGAACATCTCTCCCCATTCATGCCAAATAACCAATTTCTAAGAAGATTATAAAACGAAAATTGTGAGGACTTCAAGAAGGGTATGACATAAAATTTTCTTCCTTTTTTAATGAGAATGAGACATAAAAGCTTCTACTTCTGAAAAAAATGGTCATGAATTCAGAGGCAAATCTTATAAATTAACTCATACGAGTGTTGAAATGTAAAGAACTCAGGCTGCGAGATAAACTAAACTAAGCAGAACATGGCTCTGTAATTAGATAGCATTAACAAATTCTTCCCCATATACCAGAAAAACAATGAAAATTTGATAAAGAGAAAAAAACTTCACCTCGTTGATGTTCAGGTTGGGGGACCAGATTCGGAGGATCTTCAAGAAGTAATCGAACATCTCCATTGACGACTTAAATAACTTCGGCCCCATTCTCACTGTCACTGATTCTTTCTCGCCTTCATCTCCTTCTACCTCCAAATCTCCCTTAATTTGCTCCTTAGCTTCAGCATCAACCGTCTTTCCTTTTTCCACGGATCCATCCACCTTCTGCCTCTTCGAAACACTATCCTCCATCAGCTCTTCCGCCATGCCCGAAACGACAGCTCTGCGATTCCTGGAATAGCGAGCGAGTAGGGTTTTATATATGCAAACCCTAACCTTGGAATTGGGCGGGCGGGCGGTTGTTTTAACTTGTTCAGTTTCAAGAGAGGTGGAGACGTGGTGGTAATGGTGTACAATTTTCTTTTTTTTAAAAAAAAACAATATTTTTTAAATTAAAATACATGAGAGAAAAAATATATTAATTAATTTAAGTGCATTAATTTAGCATATGTTCACATATAATAAATTCATAATTATTTTTCTAACTTTAAAATTAATTTTATCTTAAAATACATAACTTGGAAAATATTTCGCCGCATGTTTATATCCCTATTTAAAAATAAATTTTGGAATAAAAAATATGTTTATAATGCATTTTTTTCCTTCCCATATATTTAAAAATGTTTTTAATTTTTACCAAAATAAAAATATTTTTATGATATGTTCACTTTCCCACACGAAAAATATTTTAGAACTTTTTCTATTTTACTTTAAATAGAATTTTAATTTGTTTATGCAATTATAGTTGTAATGAAAAAGATATTTAAGTGTTTTATATATGTAAATATATTACATAACAAATAAAATGAACTCTTTAATTTTTAGTCTTATTTAAGTGCTGAACAAGATCTAACCTAGGTTAACTCGTGTTTTCTCGAGTAGAATCTGGGTAAGTCTAGTTGGGTCGGGTGAGAATGAGTTTATATGTCATCTCTAATTTTATCTATACAAATATATAAAAATTTCTCTTTTCAATATACTTATCAAATAAAATATATTAATTTTATATGCATAAATTCGATAATTTACAAAACTAAATTTACCAAATAAACTAATTTAGCCTTTAGTACAAGTAAATTTGGTTTTTTTTAATGCAATCTAAAAAAATTATCGATATAGAAATCAAAAATCAAAATATAAAAAAATTATTACCAAACTAATACCAAAACCTAAATTACAAAATAGACAAAAAATACTAATACCGAAATAAAAAATTAAATTAAAAAAAAAATAATTATCAACAATAATACCGGAACATAAAATTGCTAAATTGAATTTAGCTATTTTGTTGATAAATTCATCTTTTTATCGAATTGGTGCTCACCCCTAAGTATCCGTACCTAATAGTATTTGAACAAAAAAACTTTTTTGGCATCCGATTTTGATGATTCATCGAAATACCTTGGATAGTGCCACAATCAATTCATCTTTTGATTAGATTTCGTAAAATATTGATCAAAATATATAGAATATCAATCATATTTTTTTAGATTTTAGTAAAATTCTACAAAATATACTTAATATCTATGAAATTTGATAAATATTCTATAAAATCGGATTAAAATATATAAGATCTAATTAATATTATACAAAATCTGATCAAAATTTATAAAAATTAAGTGTAGCTACTTTAGATTTGGGATTGGTGGAGGAACGGCCTAAAATGTCTAGACAAGGTCATACCTAATCTATAGACTATAGAAATGTCAAAAAAAAATTATAATAAGCACGCTTAATAAGTTGTTAGATTTTTCTGCGTTGGATTGTTTTTTCCTTCTTTGGAAATTGCAAAAAATATTCAAACCCGCTCAATAAGTTGCTAGATTTTCTGCGTCTAATGGTCCACTCAATCTCTGACGCGTGTCGAAGAAATTAAAATATCCGACGCCTAGCCGCGCGCGCCAACCGGTCCGCGCATGCTCAGGACTCGGGAGCCGCCGCGGGTCGCGCATTTGCTTGATTTGACTCGTGTGTTCCTTAAATTTTCTAGGTCTATCGACAATACTGAAAAGTGAAGTGTGGAAATAGTTGGACATTAAGTCAAACTTATCAGGGGCAGAATGGTCAAAATACCAAATAAAATTTTAAGGAGCACGTCTACCAGAAATGCTAAATGCTAGATAAGTATATTTTTATTGTAGATATAATATATCATATAATCTACTTATTCTAATTTATAAAATGGTATTAGTATTATTGTGGGTTGGCTTATCTATGATAAAAAAATTAATATTCTATTTATCATAGATCTATATGCTACAGTTGTGGATAGATTTATCTACGATAATAAGAATATTAATTTCTTATCATAAATAAGTCTATTCACGATAATAGTAGTATCATTGAATAGTTTAAAGTGAATAGATTATGTGTATATATCGTATGTGATAAAAAAAAATAAACTTATTTATGATTCATTTTAAATTTTCTAACTTTTCAAGACAAAAGTACCTGATCTAGAAAATTTTATCTTTTTTTGCTTCGATTACGTTTTGATTATAGTCCATGGAAAAAAAAAACATCTCCTGTAATAAGCTAAGAAAATGAGTAAATTTTTAAAAAATTTTAAGAATGATCTAAATAAATAATGGTAAAGCAAAGTTTTTTTTCTAGATAAATTATATTCACGTAATCTACACACTATAAGTTATCCAATGATACTAATATTATTGTAGATAGATTTATCCATGATAAAAAATTAATATTTTTAGTATCGTAGAATAGTTGTCTACAACTATAGCATATTTTTCCACAACAATATTTTCATCAATTTTTTATCATAGATAAGCTTATTTATGATAATATTAGTACCGTTCGATAGCTTAGAATATATAGATTACGTGGATATAATTTTGCTTTAATTCAACGGCTCTACCGATTGTGCGAGTGATCAGAATGATTCATCTAGGGTTCTTTAATTTTTATAAGGAATCTGGAGCCTCTTTCTTGGGAATAAATTTTTTAAGTAGGGTTATCAAAGTGCAACTTTGCTTGCTTGTTGAAATTACAATCGGGCACATGCAAGGAATGGCCTGGTTTCCATTTCTTTCCTCGTGGCTGAAAATGCCCCTCTCGCCCATTGATTGAACCGTACGCTTAAATACCAGTCTGCTCCTGCTCTCAATTCTCAAGCCTCTGCTCCTGCTCTCAATTCTCAAGCCTCAGCAACATGCCTGCATCCATGTATTTCGCTTTATATTTTGTCATGCATTCATGATGTTCATCCTCGTAGTCAGTCGTTCGTTTTCTTTCCTTTAGGTCGATTCACAATCTCAATGGCGGACGTCCTCCGTGCTTTCTTATCAATAATCAACTCAGAACGGGTACTCAGTTGCTTGCACGTATCGATCATTCAGCTCGCCGCCGGGTTGCAGTTTGCCGGCTGAAGGTGGCTCGCAATGCGAACATGGAAAAGCTTCGCAGTCGGTATTTGTTTCCTGAGGTTAGCTCTTGCACTCAGTACTCCGTATATTTAGGGTTCATGGGCATCTTGATTTATGAGGGTACGAGTACTGTATGCAGATTGCCATGAGGCAACAGATGCACATGGAGAAACATCCAGATGCCGGAATCATAAGCCTGGGGATTGGTGATACAACTGAGCCTATACCAAATGTCATCGCTTCAGCAATGTCTGAGGTGCTTGTTCTAGCTAGCTATATCAAACCCTAGTTCATGCACGCAAGCTCGTTGACCTTTGTTTTATGTAATTCAGCGCAGACATGATCTGATGATCATTCAGTGTGGAACATAATCATCTGCTGCTATCTCTTTCCTTTTTTTCTTTTGCAAAAGCAAACTAAGAACTGAAAAACAACAAAAGTTAAAAAACTTAGCTCAGAAGATCATGAACTGAAACTAAACTGAAGTTGCCATTTAGTAACAATTCAGTTGCTTATTGTTTATCAGAGTTTGTGAGGATCAAACACAACTGAAAAAAAAGAAAAAGTACGGGGTTGTTGACTTTTGTTTTGTTTGTTTAATGATACACACTATTTAAAAGGATTCTCTTTGCATTAGTTCTTTAAAAATTTCCTTATTCATCCCAGTGTACTGATATTCCTTCCATTTATTCTCAGTCCTTCTGCCCGTCTTGTCGATGTTCATCTTTTGGTAGTATACTGGAATAAATATAGAATGACTGTATAATATGTACTTAAAGTAAGATTTCAGTCAAAAGATAGCCGCCTCTCTATTATCAATCTTAAAAGTCAACTCCAACGTGATTATATTGTGATACATTTTTGTCCATACAAACATGATATTTCTTTCGATTGGACAAAGAACCACACCATTTACAGAATTGCAGCTCAATTAATTATAATTTAGATTAGTGATATCCGAAACACAATTATAGATCACATTAAGATCCACTAAGATATTATTAGAAGATTTTGACTTCGACTAGAAATTTTCATGAAGAGTTTCTTCTTAGTTTCTGCACGCTAGACCAGAAGATCTTCATGTGGAGAAAGAAAATCTTCAAAGGTCTCTCATGCTGTGTTCTGATTATTTCTGAAATCAATGGTTGACAACATTTTAATTATTTATTGCAGTTCTCTCATGCACTTTCGACCCGGGAAGGCTATCAGGGATATGGAGCTGAGCAAGGAAACGAGGTAATTTAACTAATGATTTCTCAAAGTCAACCTATCCAAGTCCAGAGCCACGAATCATGAAATCTTGACGTAGCAGGCGCTCCGGGAGGCGATTACTGCGACCATGTACAAAGACATGGGCATAAAGGGCTCTGAAGTATACATTTCTGACGGCGCACAGTGTGACATCTCCAGGATTCAGGTCAACTCTAAACAGTTGCTTGTTATCCGCCTGCCATCTGTTTCCTGACAGTGTTCTTGCATGGTTTCAATATGCAGCTGCTGTTCGGATCCAACGTGACAATCGCTGTGCAAGATCCCACCTTTCCGGTGAATATCATCTCTCTTCTTGTCGATCTTGATGAGGTCAACTGATTGATTAAATCTAGAATGGTCATTCAGGCGTACGTGGATTCGAGCATCATTATTGGTCAAACTGGAGAGCAAATGGAATGCACAGGCAAGTACGGCGGAATCGAGTACATGAAATGCGGGCCGGAAAATATCTTCTTCCCAGACTTGGGGAAGATTCTGAGGACCGACGTCATCTTCTTCTGCTCGCCCAACAACCCGACCGGCCATGCTGCGTCCAGGCAGCAGCTGCAGCAGCTGGTGGAGTTCGCCGCCAGAAATGGATCGGTCATAGTGTACGACTCTGCCTACTCTGCCTTCATATCAGATGACAGCCCTAGATCCATCTACGAGATCCCGGGAGCTAAAGAGGTGAGCTTTTTCTTTAGCAGATCATCAAACTATCAAAGATATCGATAACTAGTAGCTAATCTATGTTTCCCTTTTAGGTGGCCATAGAGATAGCATCATTCTCCAAGTTTGCAGGATTCACAGGCATCCGCTTAGGCTGGAGCGTCGTCCCGAGCGAGCTGACTTACTCAAATGGCTTCCCTGTCCACAAAGACTTCGATCGCATCATCACCACCTGCTTCAACGGGGCGTCCAACATCGCCCAGGCCGGCGGCTTAGCTTGCCTCTCCCGAGAAGGCCGCAAGGTCAGCAAATTATTTTTTTTTTTTTTGAGGCCCTGAATCATGCTCATCGCCTCAACAGTCCATTCGATCCTTTATTTTGCAGGCCATACAGGAAACAATCGACGTGTACAGGGACAATGCGGCGGCGTTAGCCGCCACGTTTGCTGCGGTGGGGATCGAGGCGTACGGCGGCGTGAATGCTCCCTACGTGTGGGTGCACTTCCCCGGCCGGCGATCTTGGGACGTGTTCGCCGAGATCCTGGAGAAAGCGCACATTATTACTGTCCCGGGGTGTGGGTTTGGCCCGGGCGGCGAAGGATTTGTAAGGGTCAGCTCGTTCAACAGCAGAGAACGCATCCGAGAAGCTTGCAGCAGACTCAGAAACATTTTGGATAAGAACATCTTCCTCGTCTGATGAATTCCCTAAATAAAGGACATCTTGCTGGAAAAATTGTTTCGGAAAGGACCGGTTGGGTACCCGGATCTCACAAATCCTAATCTCAAAGCTGCATGCATATTTTCCAGCGCAACCTCACTTACGCATCCAGCACCCCTTAATAGCATTTTGTTCGTTCCATTATCCGGATCTTACAAATGCTAATCTCAAAACTACATGCATACTTTCTATTACAAGTCTCACTTACGCATCCAGCGCCCTCTTAACAGTATTTTTGTTCGTTCCATTCACATGAAAACAATATTACATAATGCACAAATTGCCACAGGGAAACCAACCCAAGATATTAACATAACCAGTTTACTCATCATTCTCACCAATGTCAAATATCTAATATCTAAAAACAAAAATCAAAAAAATAAAAAAAATCAAAATCAAAATCAAAATTAAAAAATAGAATCTAATAAAATTGACCATAAGAAACTTATGGTTTGGAATTTTACTCGTCATATAAGAGAACAAGTTAATAATACCGTTTCTTTATGGTGAGATTAGCATTTGTAAGATCCGGGTAATGGAACGAACAAAATGCTGCTAAGGGGGCGCTGAATGTGTAAGTGAGGTTGCGTTGGAAAGTGTGCATGCAGTTTTGAGATTAGGATTTGTAAGATCTGAGTACCCAACCAGATGTTTCCGGAACAATTTTTTGATGTCTTGGCAAGGAAGATTGCCTGAAATGCTCTGAATTCATTACTGATTCGAGTAAGCTTATCTTTCAAGGCTGCTATTGGAGTAGAATTTTGACTGTCGTTCAAATTGATCCGGCTTCAAATTTTTTACTTAGACGACCTGGCAAAATTTGACACAACCCGCTAACCTGACTCGACTCGACATGAAGTTAGGTGGGTTCGGGTCAGCCATAATCGTATTCGGGTGATAAACATGTCAACCCGTTTATGACCTGAAAATAATCGGATCGTGTCGGGTTGTAAACGGGTTGACTCACTTAACCCATTTATAATATATATTTATATATATATAATTTAAATATAGGCTTATCTAACTCTCATTGCTAGTTTATAAGCTCAAATATCTTTTAACTATCTTTTAACCTAAATTTTGGCTCACTCATAAGCCCAAATTATTATTAATTTTAATATAATTTTTATTAAGTTATTATTTATATTTAAAATATAAATGATAAACGGGTTATTCGGGTCGTGTCGGGTTAACCCGATTATATTCGGATCGTGTTCAGGTTACACAGTTTGACCCAATTAATTAAACGGATCGTATTCGGATTGGCTTAATCGGGTCATGGGTCATAGCTGGCATGATCTGTTTGTGACCCACTGATCCGAATTGCTAGGTCTAGTTAGAAATTTTATATCCTAAGAAATTTTATCAATCGATTGCACGAATCTAGAAGCAGCGCCACAGGCATGTGTCGGTAAGGCCAATTATTGGACTGTCTGGTGCTTCGAAAAAGTGGCCAGACAGGTCTCGGCGAAGTCGACCCTGCTCATGGATTGTCCGCGCGCGCACGACTCACCCACCGGCCCACTCATTTTCGTGGATCCTGGTTCTAATAGATCGTTCTTGAACCGGCAAGATTTTGACAGACCGGCCCGTGAAGGCTGGTAAACACAAGACTATTCACATGAAAAGGCTGTTTTCAAAAAGAGAAATTGACAACCTACTTAATATAGCTGGATAATGCAAGGGAAAGTTCAAAAACTATCCTTTTACCCCTTTAAACTTTTTTATTATGAAAATCATACGTTAATTTAAGGTCAATTGGAGATTTCTATAAGATTGCAGGGCTCAGTTAGAAAAAAGAAACAAGCTGAAATCGTTGACATATGTATACTTATCCAAGATACAAATTAGAGATAGAGATGGAAGGTCAAAAGGGCACTTCCAACTGCTTCCTCCACCTTGATTGAGAGGACCTACCAGAGTAAAGAAACACATTTGCCCCGCAAATGATCTTTATCAAAAGGAAGAACAAAGAGCTGCTATAAATGAATGCCAGATCCCGTGACTCAATTTCAGCACAAAACTCAATGGCCTCCTTGATCAGCTGAGCTCTTTCTCAAGCCTCTCTCCTGCTGTAACATGTTGTCCATGGGAGCGAGCTACGCTCGGCTGCATCTCCAGCAAGAGCACTGCAGGCAGAAGATGAGGCGGAAGGAAGAAGCACAAGTGCTGCACGAGGCCAAGGGAGGGGAGAAGAAGGCCGCCGGAGGCTTTGGAGGGAGAGTCCACCCTGCAGCTGACGACTCCTCTTCAGCAGAGGCCAAAGCGGATCTCCCCGGCGGCGCAAAAGCAATGAAATCTTGAGAGCAAGTGTAACTTCTAAGTGAGAAGAGAACGCTGAGTTGATGTAACTCTTAATTAAGTTCAGTATCTGACTTTCTGCTTTGTCTTGGTGACTATTTCAACTATAAGCAAGATAGAAACTCAAATCGTTTCCAGTGTTTTTCTGAGCGGAGAGGATTTCTGGATCTTTTTCTTCCATGTTTTTCTGGTTTTTATTGCTTTTTGTTCCTTTTATCGATCTTTTTTTGGTTTGATTCTGAAATTGCTGCTTTGCTGGGCCTTTTATTAATTCTTTAAATCGCAACCGACCAACTCTTTTCCTTCAATCGGGGCAATCCCGAATCTGACCGACCTCAGCAATCTGGAATGCAGTATCGCCAAAGAAAAGCACATAATTTGTTGATGTTAAACACATCCCCAAGCAAGCAACCACCGATCCATCTAATTTGAGCTCAGCCTATCGACCTACCTTTCACAGAGAGAGAGAGGTGGGGAGGAGAGAGATCATGGCATCGATACTTCCGCCGCCGCGGCAGGAGCAGCAGCCGCCGCCGCAGTCAGCTTGGGTAGTATATCCACAGTCCGTAAAAGCCCAGCACGGGGCGGCGGCCTCCGACGGGGCGTTCACGCCGGTGTACGTCGTGCTGGCGGTGATAGCCTTCCTGACGATCGCGTCTTGCTTCGCCGGCCACCTCATCGCCCGCCGGTGCCTTCGCCCCACCCCCCGGAGAGAACGAGTCGACATTGAAGAGTACGCCGCGGAAGATGTCGCCAAGATGTGATTAGCAGCGCCGGCCGGGCTCGTGGTTAATTGATTGAAGAATTTATTGGACAAAATATATATTACTGCTGTGCTTGCCATTCGCATTTCTCAATATCACTGTAAAAATTGGTGGCTTTATTTTGGATTATAAAGTATATTGTAATTTGTATAAAAATTATTAAATTATAATGCATAACATTTTTCAAGATAACTCATTTTTTTCGGTGCATTTTATAGAGAGATAATTTTTTAAAAAAATTTAAAAAATCTAATAAGAGAATAATATAGGACACACTAGTAAGAATGCTAATATTATAAATTATAATAATCTAGTTTAGTCCCACATTAAATCTGAAAAAATAGATTAAAAATAAATTATATAATATTTCTAATTAGTAATATTTAAAATAATATTATATATAATAAAAAAATTAATAAATTTAATTTTTTTAGGATTTTTCGTCTCCTCTGTTCTAACACTCTGATCTATCCTAATTTTTCAAAAGTTCCTGAAACAAGAGTTTTGGTACAAGAAACAGAAAAGCATGCATGGCATTTTTGTGCAGTAAATCATATCCTAACATCAAAAGTCAACTCATCCTCAGCTGCCGCCTTCCATGTTGCGAGACACGAATCATGTTTCATTCAAGAAGCCAACTTAGAATGAACACAAGAATCAAGTTTGGTTACTTCTGCTCACTATGCTTGTTGCTTTTTGACCATGGTGAAAAATAGCTGAATGAGTAGTTTGACCTGTAAACTAGCTATACAATTAGTCAAACGAACTTGCTTTTTTGAGGAACAGCTGCTTCTCGGAAATTCATGACATTCTTTCACCATCTTGAATATAGTTAATATATGATCCAGATTCAAAGTTGCGAGTGAAAGTTGAGAAGTATGAACAGCATTTAGTTTAAGATAGTTGACAAGAATGAAAAAGAAGATGCCTAGCTCTGTTCTATAAATTGACCTTCACTCTGGTGTGTTGAAACAGATTGGATTTCATTTTGTTTCCTTGTTTTTGCTTCTTTCTTCTTGTTGTAGTCTGCCTGTAGTCATTAGCTGTTTGTTCAGAAAAGAGGTACAAATACGTTCAATTTTTTTTCAAAAGTTTGTTTCTTTGTGCTTGTCTTGATGCAATGTGCAATTCTGCTGAATTTGCACTTAACATTGAAACAAATGGATCCAAAATTCATGGCTTAAATTGCCTTGTTCTTATATGATACAGGCCAGATTGAGAGACTCCTGGTTCTGTGGAGCAAGAACAGATGGTCTTCGGTCTCTGCTGAAAGTTGCAGACAAGGATTTGGAAGACAGAACAATCACTCTTCCTCACAGGCAGATGGAGAGTAACAAATTCATTCACAAGGTAGGATTGCCACCTCGGAGGAACTTCATCAGCGAATTTGGTGACACCTTGAAGGAGACATTCTTCGCAGATGATCCTCTTCGCCCTTACAAGGACCAACCTAAATCAAGAAAGCTTGTTTTGGTTCTTCAGTTCTTGTTTCCAGTTCTTGACTGGGGAAGGAACTACAACCTCAGCAAGTTCAAAGGCGACGTCATCTCCGGTTTGACAATTGCAAGTCTTTGCATCCCTCAGGCATGTTCACAAAGCCTGAGACCCAGTTGAATGAATTCATTCCTTTGTTAGATTATGATCTCGCTCTCTCTCTTCAAATAGGACATTGGCTACGCTAAGCTTGCTAATTTGGACGCGAAATATGGGCTCTGTAAGCAGTGAAGTTTCCTGCTACGAGATTGAAGTTCTTTTCGTATCTTTAGCTGCTTCATAGTTTTCGCCATTGCAGACTCCAGTTTTGTTCCACCTCTGATCTACGCGGTCATGGGTAGCTCGAGGGACATCGCCATTGGACCTGTAGCAGTCGTGTCTCTCTTACTCGGATCCCTTCTGCAGAATGAATTAGATCCCATCGCTGAAAAGGACGAATACCAGCGGCTTGCCTTCACTGCAACCTTCTTTGCTGGTGTCACTCAAGCTGCACTTGGATTCTTGAGGTGAATTCTCTGTCTGTAAATTATCTTTAGCAAATGTAAATCATTCTGAGGAAAAAGTAACATTCCAACTCGAGCTATTTGATGTTCCAGATTAGGGTTTCTTATTGAGTTCCTCTCTCATGCTGCCATTGTCGGATTTATGGGCGGCGCCGCAGTTACAATTGCCCTACAACAACTAAAAGGATTTCTTGGCATCAGGAACTTCACTAAGAAAACAGACATTGTTTCAGTTATGAAATCTGTCTGGGGTTCAGTTCATCATGGGGTAAAGCTACTTGCTGTCTCTTACTTTTCCATGGCGACCGATGCTGCTTCACAAAGTCTTACTCGGGTCTGACAATCTTGCAGTGGAACTGGCAAACAATACTGATTGGAGCAATCTTTTTGGCGTTTCTTCTATCTGCAAAGTACATTGTATGAACTTGTTCTCATTTCCACAAGCACTATATGATCAATTGCAACAAATCCAACAAATATCTACCTAAATTCTACAGGGAAAGAAGAGGCAGAAACTCTTCTGGGTGCCTGCGATTGCACCACTCGTATCAGTAATCTCATCCACGCTCTTCGTCTACATAACACGGGCTGACAAAGCTGGTGTCCAGATTGTATGTCCTCAGTGCTGATACGTGTGCTCAAGTAATCCTAAACTAAATTGAAATTGTGTTTCTTTCTTACCTTATGAAAGGTGACAAAGATAGACAAAGGACTCAACCCGTCGTCGGTTCATCTGATTCACTTCAGTGGTTCCTATGCTGCAAAAGGATTCAGAATCGGAGTGGTGGCTGCAATGATAGCTCTGACGGTACTAAACCTCTAACTTCAGCTGTAAACTTCTCAAACAAGCATCTTTCAACTTACGTCAAATCTATCAGGAAGCTATAGCAATTGGAAGAACATTTGCTGCCATGAAGGAGTACCAATTGGATGGAAACAAGGAGACGATTGCGCTGGGAACCATGAACATGGTCGGTTCAATGACCTCTTGCTATGTAGCAACAGGTACATTCTGCACTCTCAAATGTTTGAAAGATTCTTCACCATTAAGAAGCACAATGAGCAGTGAATTCTTGAAAAACACAGGTTCCTTTTCGCGGTCTGCCGTCAATTTCATGGCCGGCTGTCAAACTGCAGTGTCCAACATTGTGATGTCCATGGTGGTGATGCTTACATTGCTAGTGATCACACCCCTCTTTAAGTACACCCCGAATGCGATATTGTCGGCCATCATCATTTCAGCTGTGATCGGTCTGATCGACTTTGAGGCAGCATTGCTCATCTGGAAGGTCGATAAGCTGGACTTCGTTGCTTGTATGGGGGCCTTCTTTGGGGTTGTTTTTGTGTCTGTTGAAATAGGCCTCTTAATTGCTGTAAGAATCTATTGCTCTATCTGATTGACAAAAGTTTCATTTGCTCTCAGTTTCTATCAATTGCTCCTTCTCTTGACAAATAGGTCTCCATATCGCTTGCAAAGATCCTCCTGCAAGTAACAAGGCCAAGAACAGCATTATTGGGGAATGTTCCAAACACAATGGTGTACAGAAACATTGAACAGTACCCAGAGGCAAGCAAAGTTCCTGGAGTTTTGATAGTCAGAGTTGACTCTTCAATCTACTTCACTAACTCTAACTATGTCAAGGAGAGGTAACACTTGCAACTTCGATGTTGCTGATCTTTGGTTCTGATTTAGACTAGTTGGTCAACTGTAAGATTAAACTGAAAGATGCACAGAAGTCAATTGCACTGATAGATTGTTCATCATATGATTGATATTGTAGCTCGCACGATAATGCAGGATCCTAAGATGGTTAAGAGATGAAGAAGAGCAACTGAAAGCTAAAAATCTACCACAAATACATTTCTTGATAGTCGAAATGTCGCGTAAGGAATTCCACAAACTTACTTCTTCTCATTCTTTTCAAATCATTTCAGTTTGATTCATTTTAGACCGTGCAGCTGTGACAGACATTGACACCAGTGGCATCCACGCCATGGAGGAACTATATAGGACCCTGCAAAAGCACGAAATCCAGGTCAAAATTTTCCAAATTTTCCATGAAATGTAGCAACAGCTGAGATAACATCTGAATCTTGCAAGCTTTAAGTTAATTGTATGATTACAGCTTGTTCTTGCAAACCCCGGCTCAGTGGTGGTTCAAAAGCTCCATTTGGCTAAATTCACAGAGCAGGTAGGGCTGGACAAGATCTTCCTTTCAGTGGGGGAAGCTGTGATGGCTTGTAGTGCTCCAAAGGCAAGGGAGGAAGATGTATGAAATACAATGTCTAGTAGTTCATGTTGAGTTTTCATCAGAAGGGAAATCACATTGGTGTAGAAGTTCAATATAACATGAACTTAGTTGATAACAAAGCCTTAGAAATTGAATCTTGCTTTTTATTACTTATATTACAATTATTTAATGAGCAATTTGACCAATAAATAAACTTGCTGAGGCGAATGATAATGTAGTTAGAATATCACAATTTTCCTCACTTAAGAATTGAAGTCTTTAGCTTAAAGCCTAACCCATATCTAAGAATCATTTATTAGTCGATAGTATATGAGGTCATCCTAACTAATACTCCATTATTCTCGATGGCTCTTTCATATTAATTTTTCATCATGGGATTAAGTTTTACTATGATACCCTTTGTTACAACCGATTTAAAATGATAATGAAGACCTAATTTAAAATGCTTTAGCTCAAGTTATTAGTAGCAAGCTCAATAAATCTTATATATTATATTATCTAACTAATACTCCATTATTCATGGGATTAAGTTTCGCTATGATACCCTTTGTTACAACCGATTTAAAATGATAATAAAGACCTAATTTAAAATACTTTAACTCAAGTTATTAGTAGTAAGCTTAGTAAATCTTATATACTATATTATTTTTTTTCTCAATTTTTTATATGAGATTAAATTCGATATAACGGCTTAAATTGCTCATGTCAACAAAAATAAATGATGAGCTCAATTAAATATAAAAATTAAAAATTCATCTGTAGGAAGAGGGTACATAGATATTTTTTTTTACTTTCTTAAATTTTTAATATATATTTAAAATCCAACATCACATTCTGTCTCTTAGAATTTCTAAATATTTTTATATTATTTTACACCCTATTATTTCCTAGGGAGGAAACTAGCTAATATTATCAAAATGTTACTTAAATAAGAATTTACATTTTTTTAGTCTATGAATTATTTTATAAAATAATTATTAAAATATTCAATAAATTGATTTGCTTTTGTTCGAAGTGATTTGATGTTGGAATCGAATCGATTTGTAATCTTAGAAAGCCCAGCGCGCGGCGGCGGCGGCGTCCGACGGTAGTATATCCACAGTCCGTAAAAGCCCAGCACGCGGCGGCGGCCTCCGACGCGTCGTTCACGCCGGTGTACGTCGTGCTGGCGGTGATAGCTTCCTGACGATCGCGTCTTGCTAGTCCGGCCGCCTCATCGCCCGCCGGTGCCTTCGCCCCACCACCCCGGAGAGAACGAGTCGACATTGAAGAGTACGCCGCGGAAGATGTTGCCAAGATTTGATTAGCAGCGCTGGCCGGGCTCGTGGTTAATTGATTGAAGAATTAATTGATTTTTCGTCTCCTCTGTTCTAACACTCTGATCTATCCTAATTTTTCAAAAGTTCCTGAAACAAGAGTTTTGGTACCACTTTTGTGTAGTAAATCATATTCTAACATCAAAAGTCAACTCATCTTCAGCTGCCGCCTTCCATGTTGCGAGACACGAATCATGTTCATTCAAGAAGCCAACTTAGAATGAACACAAGAATCAAGTTTGGTTACTTGTGCTCACTATGCTTGTTGCTTTTTGACTATGGTAATAGCTGGATGATTAGTTTGACCTGTACACTTGGCACTAGCTATACAATTAGTCAAACGAACTTGCTTTTTTGGGGAACAGCTCCTTCTCGGAACTTCATGACATTCTTTCACCATCTTTAATATAGTTAATATATGATCCAAATTCGAAGTTGCGAGTGAAAGTTAAGTATGAACAGTATTTAGTTTACGATAGTTGACAAGAATGAAAAAGAATATACCTAGCTCTGTTCTATAAATTGACCATCACTCTGGTGTGTTGAAACAAATAGGATTTCTTTTTATTTTTTTTTCCTTTTTGTTGCTTCTTTCTTCTTGTTGTAGTCTGCCTGTAGTCATTAGCTGTTTGTTCAGAAAAGAGGAACAAATATGTTAAAAAAAATTTTCAAAAGTTCGTTTCTTTCTGCTTGTCTCGATGTAATGTGCAATTCTGCTGAATTTGCAGTTGACATTGAAACAAATGGATCCAAAGTCGGGGCATAAATTGCCTTGTTCTTACATGATGCAGGCCAGATTGAGAGACTCCTGGTTCTGTGGAGCAAGAACAGATGGTCTTCGGTCTCTGCTGAAAGTTGCAGACAAGGATTTGGAAGACAGACAATCACTCTTCCTCTCACAGGCAGATGGAGAGTAACGAATCCATTCACAAGGTTGTATTGCCGCCTCGGAAGAACTTCATCAGCGAATTCTGTGACACCTTGAAGGAGACATTCTTTGCAGAGGATCCTCTTCGCCCTTACAGGGACCAACCTAAATCAAGGAAGCTTGTTTTGGTTCTTCAGTTCTTGTTTCCAGTTCTTGACTGGGGAAGGAACTACAACCTCAGCAAGTTCAAACGCGACGTCATCTCCGGTTTGACAATTGCAGGTCTTTGCATCCCTCAGGTATGTTCACAAAGCCTGAGACCCAGTTGACCGAATTCATTCCTTTGTTAGGTAATGATCTCGCTTTCTCTTTTCAAATAGGACATTGGGTACGCTAAGCTTGCCAATTTGGACCCCAAATATGGACTCTGTAAGCAATAAATTTTCCTGCTACGAGATTGAAGTTCTTTTCATAATCTTTAGCTGCTTCATAGTCTTCGCCATTGCAGACTCCAGTTTTGTTCCACCTCTGATTTACGCAGTCCTGGGTACCTCGAGGGTCGTCGCCATTGGACCTGTAGCAGTCGTGTCTCTCTTACTCGGATCCCTTCTGCAGAATGAATTAGATCCCATCGCTGAAAAGGACGAATACCGGCGGCTTGCCTTCACTGCAACCTTCTTTGCTGGTGCCACTCAAGCAGCACTTGGATTCTTTAGGTGAATTCTCTCTGCGTAAATTATCTTTAGCAAATGTAAATCATTCTGAGACCAACACGAGCTATTTGATGTTCCAGATTAGGGTTTCTTATTGAGTTCCTCTCTCATGCTGCCATTGTCGGATTTATGGGCGGCGCCGCGGTTACAATTGCCCTACAACAACTAAAAGGATTACTTGTCATCAGGAACTTCACTAAGAAAACAGACATTGTTTCAGTTATGAAATCTGTCTGGGGTTCAGTTCATCATGGGGTAAAGCTACTTGCTGTCGATTACTTTTCCATGGAGATCGATGTTGCATCAGTGTCTTACTCAGGTTTGACAATCTTGCAGTGGAACTGGCAAACAATAGTGATTGGAGCAATCTTTTTGGCGTTTCTTCTATCTGCCAAGTACATTGTATGAACTTGTTCTCATTTCCACAAGCACTATATGATCAATTGCAACAAATTCAACGAATATTTTACCTAAATTCTACAGGGAAAGAAGAGGAAGAAACTCTTCTGGGTGGCTGCGATTGCACCACTCATATCAGTAATCTCATCCACGCTCTTCGTCTACATAACACGGGCTGACAAAGCTGGTGTTCAGATTGTATGTTCTCAGTGCTGTAATCCTAAACTAAATTTAAGTTCAATTTCATGACTGAAATTGTGTTTCTTTCTTATCTTATGAAAGGTGACAAAGATAGACAAAGGACTCAACCCGTCGTCGGTTCATCTGATTCACTTCAGTGGTTCCTATGCTACAAAAGGATTCAGAATCGGAGTGGTGGTTGCAATGATAGCTCTGGCGGTACTAAACCTCTAACTTCAGCTGTGAACTTCTCGAACAAGCATCTTTCAACTTACTTCAAATCTATCAGGAAGCTATAGCAATTGGCAGAACATTCGCCGCCATGAAGGAGTACCAATTGGATGGAAACAAGGAGATGGTTGCGCAGGGAACCATGAACATGGTTGGCTCAATGACCTCTTGCTATGTAGCAACAAGTACATTCTGCACTCTCAAATGTTTGAAAGATTCTTCACCATTAAGAAGCACAATGAGCAGTGAATTCTTGAAAAACACAGGTTCCTTTTCGCGGTCTGCCGTCAATTTCATGGCCGGCTGTCAAACTGCAGTGTCCAACATTGTGATGTCCATGGTGGTGATGCTTACATTGCTAGTGATCACACCCCTCTTTAAGTACACCCCGAATGCGATATTGTCGGCCATCATCATTTCAGCTGTGATCGGTCTGATCGACTTTGAGGCAGCATTGCTCATCTGGAAGGTCGATAAGCTGGACTTCGTTGCTTGTATGGGGGCCTTCTTTGGGGTTGTTTTTGTGTCTGTTGAAATAGGCCTCTTAATTGCTGTAAGAATCTATTGCTCTATCTGATTGACAAAAGTTTCATTTGCTCTCAGTTTCTATCAATTGCTCCTTCTCTTGACAAATAGGTCTCCATATCGCTTGCAAAGATCCTCCTGCAAGTAACAAGGCCAAGAACAGCATTATTGGGGAATGTTCCAAACACAATGGTGTACAGAAACATTGAACAGTACCCAGAGGCAAGCAAAGTTCCTGGAGTTTTGATAGTCAGAGTTGACTCTTCAATCTACTTCACTAACTCTAACTATGTCAAGGAGAGGTAACACTTGCAACTTCGATGTTGCTGATCTTTGGTTCTGATTTAGACTAGTTGGTCAACTGTAAGATTAAACTGAAAGATGCACAGAAGTCAATTGCACTGATAGATTGTTCATCATATGATTGATATTGTAGCTCGCACGATAATGCAGGATCCTAAGATGGTTAAGAGATGAAGAAGAGCAACTGAAAGCTAAAAATCTACCACAAATACATTTCTTGATAGTCGAAATGTCGCGTAAGGAATTCCACAAACTTACTTCTTCTCATTCTTTTCAAATCATTTCAGTTTGATTCATTTTAGACCGTGCAGCTGTGACAGACATTGACACCAGTGGCATCCACGCCATGGAGGAACTATATAGGACCCTGCGAAAGCACGAAATCCAGGTCAAAATTTTCCAAATTTTCCATGAAAAGTAGCAACAGCTGAGATAACATCTGAATCTTGCAAGCTTTAAGTTAATTGTATGATTACAGCTTGTTCTTGCAAACCCCGGCTCAGTGGTGGTTCAAAAGCTCCATTTGGCTAAATTCACAGAGCAGGTAGGGCTGGACAAGATCTTCCTTTCAGTGGGGGAAGCTGTGATGGCTTGTAGTGCTCCAAAGGCAAGGGAGGAAGATGTATGAAATACAATGTCTAGTAGTTCATGTTGAGTTTTCATCAGAAGGGAAATCACATTGGTGTAGAAGTTCAATATAACATGAACTTAGTTGATAACAAAGCCTTAGAAATTGAATCTTGCTTTTTATTACTTATATTACAATTATTTAATGAGCAATTTGACCAATAAATAAACTTGCTGAGGCGAATGATAATGTAGTTAGAATATCACAATTTTCCTTAAGACTTGAAATCTTTAGCTCAAAGCCTAACATATATCTAAAAATCATTTATTAGTCGATAGTATATGAGGTCATCCTAACTAATACTCCATTATTCTTGAAATTGAATCTTGGCTTCAATTACTTATATTACAATTACAATTCGTTTAAGGAAAAAAAAATCTTAAAAGATAGTAGAATCTGTGTAAGGTCAATAGCACAGATTCTACTATATTTTACGATTTTTTTTTATCATAGAAGATTTCGTTCACGATGATATTAGTACCGTTGGATAGTTTATAATACATAGATTATCATAATATTTTTTATTATTTTTTTAAAACTATTTGGGTGGCAAAATTGCGCCGGGGTACCCTGTTCGTAACATTTGTTCTTCCAGTGGCGTTGCTTCTTTTCCATTTTTATCTTTGCCATGTCAAAGATGTTCAAGCTGGCTGCCCGGCTGTAGTTCGATTGCTAGAATTGTTCCCCTACAAAAAACAAATCATTCAAGCTAAGATGGGCTAAGCCGGACGAGCCTCTTTTCAAAAATCTTGTTACACCGAAATTCATTTTTTTTTTTATTTCCTTGTTGATTTCATCCGCGCACCTTTTCCTTTCTAATAATTTTTTTAATTTCTGTCACCGAAGAAGAATCGGTGGGAGTGAATTTTTTTTGTCTACTTCATCACCGGAGACGGGCTGACTATGATTGTTGCAGACAATATAAAAAATTAATTTTTTTTACGAGAGTTATTCTCTCCCAGCAGAAACATTTTTTATCAGTTGTTTTCCTCCTCTATCTAATTTTTTTTTTTTACTTTGAGTTTTTCTTTTCCGACAATAGAAAGATTTTTTTACTCAGAGTATTCCTACTTCAGAAATAAAAATATTTTTTCACCAGAATTTTCCTCACCGTTAATGATTTATTTAATTGAATATTTCTCTCCGTCAACTGGTTTGTTTCACCGGAGTTTCCTTTATCCGTCAATGATATTTGTTTAACCGGAGTTGTCTTCTTCCATAGTAGCTGCTTGTATCGTTGGCTACGGGTCAATTGTTTATGCTTATTATGTCAGCAATTGATTTAAGCTTAAATGTGTAATTTATGAGTATGAAATTTAATCGAGTTGGTTTTAACTTTAGTCATGTGTTGTTAGTGTTGTTAATAAATAAATTAATATTAATTTAATAAAATATATTAAAATTAAAATTATATATTTTTAAAATAAAATAAATTAATTAATTAAATAATAATTTAATATTTTTTAAAAAAATTTCTATAAAATACATAATTCTCAATTTATCATTTTTTATTTTTTTATTTTTATATAATTTAATTAATTAATATTTTACTTATTTTTTTTAATTTATTTTAATGAAGAGGGCCAAAATCGGCCCGTGGGCCATATTCGGGTCGGGCCATGCACGGCCCGCGTGCCACATCTGGACCCGTTGGGCTGAATCCTGCATGCGTGCTGACGCCAGCCCGCGGGCCGTGCCAGACACGCGTGCCGGATCCGGCCCGCTGGTCGAATCCGTGCTAAGCAAATGGTGGAGCCGTGCCTGGGCCGGCACGGCTAATCAGGCCACAGGCCATGTCGGGCCCTGATTTATCTCCACCGTGTCATGCCTAGTGTGATGCTCCCGGGATTTAGCACAAATCCCAAAGCACACCGAGATGGAGCGATGAAAGGGTCCCCTCGTCATCAGCTGTGTTGGACAACTCGGGCGTGCGTTTGTGTCACTGAGGTTGACACAAGTCCATAGGGCGAGGGTCGGGTCGAACCACGGAGTGTGGGTTCACACGTGGATGTGGGTTTTTAACTCGACCCATGGACCCCGGACCCTCTCGCACGAGCTTGCGAGCGTGTGCATCGAAGAGGGTCAACCGTGGGGCGATTCTGAGGTCTAATCGACCCCGAACCAGCACTGAACCATCCTTCCGGGCTGAACCGAACCGGTTCAGCCGGTTCAAACCGGTCTACAGTGCACGCGCGCGCGGAAAGGGGAAAACTCCCCTGTTCATCTTCCTGCGTCGCGAGCGACGCCGTCGGCCGTTGATTCCGCCACCTGGAAGAGTGCTCGCCGGATTTGGAGGGTGGCCGGCGACTCGGGCTGGCGTGGCGGCGAGGGCGACGGCGATTTGGGCGTGGACTCCTACATGGACGAGCCCAGGGCGGATTTTGAAATCTGCCCCGGTGGAAGCGTGATTTCCGGGGATTCTTCGCCGGAGATCGGGGCTTGCGTGGCGGCGTGGGTGGATTTCCATCCACGTCGAGGGGAGGCGGCCTTATCGAGTTTTTCCCTGGCTCGGGCAGAGGTCTGGCGACGGCGAAAGTTCAGATCTGAAACCAGAGCTTCTTCCTTTCGGTCGGCGACGAGGCTCCGGCCGTGGACACATCCGCGTGAGGCTCCATATCTTCTTACCGGTGCCCTGAGGTAACGAGGAGACCTTCTCCTCCGGCGCCGGCAGCCAGACGCGGGAGAGAGATCGGAATTTCCGATCTCCGGTTCCACGCAAGCTAAGCTTCCATTGGGTTCAAATTCTAGTCAGCGGCAGCTTCTCCGGCGACAATACTCCGGCAGCGACTTCGCCTATCGTCGGCGACCAGATCCCGACCCTCCGGCGTGACTCTAGTGGCCGGACGGTGACGGACGGAGGAGGACTCTCCTCCCCTGTTTCAGCCGAAGGTTCGGCTCTGTTCGCACGCGAGCCGCGGGAAGGGAGAAGGGAGGAGAGAGAGGGTTCGTACGCGCGTCTCGCTTCGTCTCCGACCGGACTTTCCGACGCAGCTTCTCGGAGAATCTCGGTGGGCTCGGCTCGTGGAGTGGTGGCACGCTACAAGGGTAAACCCTCCCCGGATCTATCGTGTGTAGTGGTAGTAGGACAGTTTTCTCGTGTGTAGTGGATAGAGACTTTACCGCCGTTCGGACATCGTGTGGCTTTTCGTCCGGACGGTTCTCTTGCGCTATCTGTGTCCGCATATGTGTAGTGCGGATTTGTGACTGTTTGCAGGTGCTTGCTTGCCTGCTGCTGCAAAGTCCCGGACATGTGTGCCGGCACCCTTGAAGGTGTTCGCCACCATCCCCTTGTGATTGATTGAGGCCGCGCCGGTGCATATCTCGGCTGTGTAGAGAAAGGAGCGCGGGCTGAGGATATTTCTGTGAGTGCAAAGTGTTTGGAGAGTCTCCATCACTTGACACAGTTGAGAGATCTGTATTTATGTCCGAGGGGCGGTATTCATACCGAACCCTTCGCGCACGTGGTGTGAGGACTTGTAGAGTGTTGGGCCAGCTTCCGCAACGCGATCCTAACCGGTCGAAAGCCACTCTAGTGTAGGGCTGAGATCTCCGCGAGGGGATCTGACGGTTGTGGTTGAGTTTATTATAAAAAAATAAATTTGCCCATAACAAACCGGTATCAGAGCTTAAGCTTGTGTAAGTCTATTGTCAGGGATATCGACGTCGGTGTACGCTGTTTGGAGGGTGCGTATGTCGGTGCCTAGCGCCGGGGCGTAGTCTCTCAGCCTCTTCATTGATCGCTCAGTCCCGACACAAACCGAGCACTGCTTAGCTCTTTCAGTGCACCCAGAGGTCAGACCATCAGATCTCATTCCACCAGCAGAACTTCAGAGTTACTTCTCACAATCACAATGGTTACAGCTGCAGAGCGCATCTCCCACTTGGAGACTGCGATAGGGAACTTCGATGGAGACGCTACGATCATGGAGCGTCTCGAGGCACTTCGGTCGGCGGTCGAGTCCGTTGGGACCCGTATGGATTCTGAGTTGGCACGTCTCTCCAGTGTCCTTGCTTGACTTGCATTGGAGGTGGCTGATTTGAAGGGGCAGGCTTCTGCCCGTGCTTCTACTTCAGCCGCAGGCGCTGGGAGTTCCCAGCTGCAGACCACTAGAGTGCGTGTCCCTGAACCCTCTACCTTCAGTGGGGTACGCAGTGCAAAGGAACTTGAGAATTTCCTTTGGGATATGGAGCAGTATTTTCAGGACTGCTCAGGTGCCTGATTATGAGAGAGCGCAGTTGTGTTCGGCATATCTGACAGGTGACGCCAAGCTCTGGTGGCGTACCTTAGTGACCCCTTCGGGAAAAGATGTGCCACGTGACATCTCATGGGATGAGTTGAAAGCTGAACTGAAAAATCAGTTCCTGCCGACACACACTTCTAAGACTGCTAGGGATTCTCTACATAAGATCAGACACACGGGGACGGTTCGTGAGTATGTTCGAGCTTACTCTGCCGCCATGCTCGAAATACCACGAATGGAAGAAGAGGATCGCTTGTACTTCTTCTTAGAGAGGATGCAGACATGGGCACAGTTGGAAGTTAGGAGACATAGCCCATTAACTCTCAAGGAGGCTATGGCCGTAGCTGATTCCTTAGTGGATTTGAGGGATAGGAAGCAATCTGCCCCTATCTCCTCTGGTCCATCTAAGTCACGTTCCCCTCAGAGGAATAAGGGGAAGCGTCCAGCTCCAGGACCCAAGGGTGGGTATAAGAAGAAGTATAGAAAAGGAGGAGCTACCTCTTCAGGAACCGGCCAGAAGAAAGCCACACCAGCTGGTTCTCCTCCTAAGGGTGCTCCCAAGCAGCAGCTGAAGTGTTTTCTTTGCCGAGGTCCTCATCGCATGCGTGATTGTCCTTGGGGAGATACACTTGCAGCTATTGTTCAGCTGGAGGCTGCCCAATCTGAGGATCCTCTGATCACTGTGAATCCTTTGGTGATCAACGCCATTGCCACTTCCACCACAATGAAGACCAAGTTGATGTATGTGGAGATGAGGGTGAACTCACATCGAGTTCACGCCATGATTGATAGTGGTGCATCTCATGTTTTTGTGGCTCATGGCATGGCGACGCGGCTAGGGCTGAGCATGTCCCCTGCTCAGGACCGCTTCAAGACGATCAACGCTGAGGAGTGGCAGATCGCAGGAATATCCTATGATGTTCCTCTTGTCTTCGGGGAGTGGAAGGGTAAGAACCATGTACGCGTGGTTCAGATGGATGATTATGATGTCATCGTCGGCTTGGAGTTGATACAAAAGATGAAGGATGCTATAGTCCCTCATCTTAGGGGTGTCCAGGTGATGGATGAGAGATACCCCTGCTTTGTTCGTTGCCTACAGTTGGCTGGGTCGGATAAGTCAGTGCGACGAGGGAAGGCTCAGAGTACATTCATATCGGCTACTACTCTTGAGACAGGCTTACGTCGGGGCGAGCGGACCTTTCTGGCTACATGGGTGACGGCCCCTGTAGAAGGTCCAAACGACGTACCAGCGGAAGTGAAGAATCTACTTGAGGAGTTCCAGGATCTTCTTCCGCCTGAGCTACCAAAGGAGCTTCCTCCCAGACGTGCGATTGATCACCGCATTGAGTTGGTTCCTGGGGCAGCTCCTTCTTTCCGACCCCCATACCGCATGCCTCCTGCAGAGCTCGTTGAGCTGAGGAAGCAGTTGGATGAGCTCTTAGCAGCTGGGTTCATCCAACCCTCCAAGTCTCCATTTGGTGTTCCTATGCTTTTCCAAAAGAAAAAGGACGGTAGTCTTCGCTTCTGTATTGACTACCGTGCCTTAAATAAGATCACCACCAGGAACAGATACCCAATTCCACATATCCAGGACCTCATTGACAGACTGGCGGGCGCTACTATCTTCACCAAGCTTGATTTGAGATCAGGCTATTGGCAGGTCCGCATAGCTGAGGGAGATGAGGCGAAGATAGCCTGTGTCACCCGGTACGGCGCCTTCGAGTTCTTGGTTATGCCATTCGGCTTAACCAATGCGCCGGCTACCTTCTCCAAACTGATGAACAATGTTCTGACATAGTTGCTAGACGATTCTGTGGTCGTCTACCTTGATGATATCGTGGTGTACTCGACCACGATGGAGGAGCATTTGCAGCATCTGAGATTGGTGTTTCAGAGACTGAGGGAACACCAGCTGTATGTGAAGAGGGAGAAATGCTCTTTTGCTGCTTTTGAGATCCAGTTTCTGGGCCATGTGGTAGGCCATGGCACTGTCCAGATGGATCCTGAGAAGGTGTGTGCCATCGTCGAGTGGGCCGCACCTACTTCCCCTACTGAGCTCTGATCTTTCCTGGGAGTGGCGAATTTCTACAGGAAATTTATCCAGGATTACTCCAATATTGCAGCTCCTCTTTCTGACCTCCTGAGGAAGGAGACTCCTTGGCTATGGCAAGAACGATATCAGACTGCGTTTGCAGAGTTAAAACGCAGGAACACCAGTGAGCCGGTTCTTCGTATGCCGGACTTCAGTCGGCCCTTTGAGGTCCATACCGATTCCTCTGACAGAGCGATCGGTGGAGTACTCTTACAGGAGGGGCACCCAGTGGCATTTGAGAGCCGGAAGTTAAGTCCGGTGGAGCAGCATTACTCAGCTCACGAGAAGGAGATGGTCGTCGTGATCCACTGCCTTCGAGTTTGGTGCATCTATCTTCTCGGTAGCGCTTTCGTAGTGAAGACGGATAATGTCGCCAACACATACTTCGCTACGCAGAAAAAACTTTCACCGAAACAAGCGAGATGGCAGGAGTTCCTCACTGAATTTGACTTCACCTGGGAGCACAGACCGGGGCGCTCCAATGTGGTTCCAGATGCTCTCAGCAGGATGTGCACTGTGGTGCTTGCTTCTATATCGAGGATTGAGGGTGATCTCCTCGATCGCATTCGGCAAGCTGCTGTTCTCGACGCCAAATACCAGCAGTTGATCGCCGACGTGCGAGAAGGTAAGGTTCGTCGTTACTATCTTCAGGGCGACGAACTTCTGATCGCCGAGGGCGGTCGGCCACTTGTTCCGGCAACTAGCGGACTTCGACGCGAGTTATTGCGAGAGCTTCACGACACGGCATGGAGTGGACATCTGGGACAGCGCAGGATGCTGATTATATTATCCCGATCTTATTATTGGCCCTCCATGCGAGCTGATGTCGATCACTATGTCGGCACCTGCTTGATCTGCCAGCAGGACAAAGTCGATAGGAGGCGCGAAGTTGGATTGTTACAGCCTCTTCCCATTCCGGAACGACCATGGACTTCAGTTTCCATGGATTTTATTACTGGGTTACCGAAGGTCGAAGGGAAGGCTTCTATCTTTGTTGTGGTGGACAGGTTCTCTAAGTACTTTGTGTTCATCGCAGCACCTGAGCCTTGTTCAACCAAGGAGACGGCTGACCTATTCTTCAAGCATGTGGTGAAGCTTTTTGGGCTTCCTCTGGACATTGTTTCTGACAGAGATGCCAGGTTCACTGGTAACTTCTGGACGTCCTTGTTCAAGACTCTTGGTTCCGAGCTAAAGTTTTCTACAGCGAACCATCCTCAGACCGATGGCCAGACGGAGAGGATAAATGCACTACTTGAAGAATACCTTCGTCACTTTGTGTTGGCAAGCCAGCGCAACTGGGTGTCACTCCTCGACACGGCGCAGTTTGCCTATAACTTGCAGCAGTCTTCAGCTACCGGCAAGACACCATTTGAGTTGGTGTTAGGACGACAGCCTCTCACCCCCGCTGATGTTGTGCAGCACACCGATGGTGAGTGCCCAGCAGCTTATTGGGTTGCGAGAGATCATGCCGAGGTGCTCCAGGAGGCTCGTGATAGCTTAGAGCACGCTGCAAGAAGGATGCAGCATTATGCCAATCAGAGTAGACGCGATGAACAGTTCGAAGTTGGGGATCTTGTGCTTTTAAAGTTGACACCTCAGATGTGGAGAAAGATCTCAGCCAAGACTACGCATCGCAGCCTTATTCAGAGATATGAGGGACCTTTCGAGGTCTTGAGACGGGTTGGAGCTGTAGCCTACAGGTTAAAGCTTCCCGACAGATTAAAGCTTCATCCGACCTTTCATGTAAGCTTTTTGAAAAAATTTCATACCGACGAGACCGACCCCAGTCGCTCTCAGGGGCGTCGGGCTCCTCCTAGTGTTCGGGCAGAGTTCGATAAAAAGATTGAAAAGATTTTGAATCACAAAACACTTGGACAGTATAGGAGGAACAGGCGGATGAAATTTCTTGTGCAGTGGGAAGGAACACCCATAGAAGAAGCTAAGTGGGAGAAAGCTTCTGATTTGTGGCAGTTTGAGGAGGAGTTGAAGATCTATATGGATAGCCTATCGTCGAGGGCGACGACGAACTTGGGTGGGGGAGTATGTGATGCTCCCGGGATTTAGCACAAATCCCAAAGCACACCGAGATGGAGCGATGGCGGGACCCCTCGTCATCAGCCGTGTTGGACAACTCGGGCGTGCGTTTGTGTCACTGAGGTTGACACAAGTCCATAGGGCGAGGGTCGGGTCGAACCACAGAGTGTGGGTTCACATGTGGATGTGGGCTTTTGACTCGACCCATGGACCCCGGACCCTCTCGCACGAGCTTGCGAGCGTGTGCATCGAAGAGGGTCAACCGTGGGGCGATTCTGAGGTCTAATCGACCCCGAACCGGCACTGAACCATCCTTCCGGGCTGAACCGAACCGATTCAGCCGGTTCAAACCGGTCTACAGTGCACGCGCGCGCGGAAAGGGGAAAACTCCCCTGTTCATCTTCCTGCGTCGCGAGCGACGCCGTCGGCCGTTGATTCCGCCACCTGGAAGAGTGCTCGCCGGATTTGGAAGGTGGCCGGCGACTCAGGCTGGCGTGGCGGCGAGGGCGACGGCGATTTGGGCGTGGACTCCTACGTGGACGAGCCCAGGGCGGATTTTGAAATCTGCCCCGGTGGAAGCGTGATTTCCGGCGATTCTTCGCCGGAGATCGGGGCTTATGTGGCGGCGTGGGTGGATTTCCATCCACGTCGAGGGGAGGCTGCCTTATCGAGTTTTTCCCTGGCTCGGGCTGAGGTCTGGCGACGGCGAAAGTTCAGATCTGAAACCAGAGCTTCTTCCTTTCGGTCGGCGATGAGGCTCCGGCCGTGGACTCGTCGGCGTGAGGCTCCAGATCTTCTTACCGGTGCCCTGAGGTAACAAGGAGACCTTCTCCTCCAGCGCCGGCAGCCAGACGCGGGAGAGAGATCAGAATTTTCGATCTCCGGTTCCACGCAAGCTAAGCTTCCATTGGGTTCAAATTCTCGTCGGCGGCGGCTTCTCCGGCGACAATACTCCGGCAGCGACTTCGCCTATCGTCGGCGACCAGATCCCAACCCTCCGGCGTGACTCTGGTGGCCGGACAGTGACGGATGGAGGAGGACTCTCCTCCCCTGTTTCAGCCGAAGGTTCGGCTCTATTCGCACGCGAGCCGCGGGAAGGGAGAAGGGAGGAGAGAGAGGGTTCGTCGCGCGGGTTCGTACGCGCGTCTCGCTTCGTCTTCGACCGGACTTTCCGACGCAGCTTCTCGGAGGATCTCGGTGGGCTCGGCTCGTGGAGTGGTGGCACGCTACAAGGGTAAACCCTCCCCGGATCTATCGTGTGTAGTTGTAGTAGGACGGTTTTCTCGTGTGTAGTGGATAGAGACTTTACCGCCGTTCGGACATCGTGTGGCTTTTCGTCCGAACGGTTCTCTTGCGCTATCTGTGTCCGCATATGTGTAGTGCGGATTTGTGACTGTTTGCAGGTGCTTGCTTGTCTGCTCGCTGCAAAGTCCAGGACGTGTGTGCCGGCACCCTTGAAGGTGTTCGCCACCATCCCCTTGTGATTGATTGAGGCCGCGCCGGTGCCTATCTCGGCTGTGTAGAGAAAGGAGCGCGGGATGAGGATATTTCTGTGAGTGCAAAGTGTTTAGAGAATCTCCATCACTTGACACAGTTGAGAGATCTGTATTCGTGTCCGAGGGGCGGTATTCATACCGAACCCTTCGCGCACGTGGTGTGAGGACTTGTAGAGTGCTGGGCCAGCTTCCGCAACGCGATCCTAACCGGTCGCAGGCCACTCTAGTGTAGGGCTGAGATCTCCGCGAGGGGATTTGCCGGTTGTGGTTGAGTTTATTATAAAAAAATAAATTTGCCCATAACACCTAGCATGACCCGATTGGAAACGGGTCATGCCTGGCGGGGCCTGCCAAGCGCTGGGCCGAGGGGGGCTCGGGCCCAAGCCGATCCGAGCACGGCCCATGGCCACCTCTATTCCCGGCAATAGAACTAAAAACCTACCCGTCGGAAAAGGGGGACATGGCGTAGAGGAGGAACAAAGGTCGACGAATGCTACGCCCATGAAAACCCACTCGTCAGACAAAGCCGAAGTGGGAGGAGGGAAGAAGATACTTCGGCGGACCTCTATTCGCTGGCTCCACCACTAGCAACGCCGAAGAGGAGGAAAGGCGGGCATTGCCTTGCTGCGTCCCGAATCGCTCGCCCACACCATAGGGAAGCGTAATGAAGCCGTCACTGCCACTTGAAACTTCGTCCGCAGGAGAGCACGGCAGAGGGACGAGATATGTGGAGGGGGAGGGGAGAGGACAGGACCCCTAACGCCAGCACGCGTTCTTTCCATTGGCTCCAAATAGAGCTCCGCCACCCGAAGGCCGATCCGACCCGCTATCAGCCACAGCAACAGGCCGTGTCTTGGGTTTGGGCCGGCCCCCCGCGCCGCGCGTGCAGTACGCAAGAATGCCCTAACACTACGTATCACAAGGAATTTTTTTTCTCGTACACGGCGCGAAAATTTGACTTTGTGAGAATGAAAAATAAAAAAATTTGACTTGTAAAAGTAAAAGCGACGAAACAGTTGTCACGTTGCACAGCAACAACCACAAAGTGCCACTTGCGCATTCCTTTGTAGGCGTCGTTGAGAATCGCGCTCTACTTTGTCTCCTATTTCGCTTCTTTCACCGCATCCCTCTGTGTGCGTCGAAGAAGTCATGCAGATCCCGGTGGTTGATCTGGAGGACTTCCCGGCAGAGAGACTGAAGCTGCAGGCGGCTTGCCGCGAACAGGGCTGCTTCCGGGTGATCAACCACGGCATCCCGGTGAGTCTGCTGGCGGAGATGATGGCCGCCGTTCGCTCCCTCTCCGACATCCCCGACGAAGCCAAACGCCGAAACGTAGACATCATCCTCGACAGCGGATACATGCCGCCTCCCCGCAGAACCCTCTCTATGAGTCCTTAGGGCTCTACGACGCCGCCTCCCCCGCAGACGTCGACGCCTTCTGCGCTGGTCTCGACGCCCCGACTCAAGCCAGGTGCAGTTCAATCAATCGCCCGCCCAGCCCCAAATCCCGGCTTCTCCTAATTACTGATTGCCAAAGTGATTCTGCTGGGAGACGATCAAGCTGTACGCTTGTAGACTCCACCAATTGGCGGTGCACCTCTCGCGCAAGATCGCCGAGGGACTCGGCCTGCTAGACTGCGCCTTCGACGATTGGCCGTGCCAGTTCAGATTGAACAAGCACCACTTCTCGAAAGAAACAGTCGGCACGTCCGGCGTGCAAATCCACACGGACTCCGGCTTCCTCACCGTGCTCCAAGAAGACGATTGCGTCGGTGGACTCGAGGTGCTGGACCGCAGCACGGGCACGTATGTTCCCGTCGATCCTGTTCCGGGCACCTTCGTCGTCGACCTCGGGGATGTCGCCAAGGTTCTGGAAACTTCTAAATGTTTCTTTAGCTTGTTCCTCCTTACCCTAACTACCGGATGTTCATCTTTGCTATTGTGCGCTGTAAGGCTTGGAGCAACGGGAGACTGCACAATGTGAAGCACCGGGTGCAGTGCAAGGAAGCCACGCCGAGGATCTCCATCGCCCTGTTCTTGTTGGCACCAAAGGATGACAAAGTGGAACCTCCTCCGGCGCTCGTCGACGCAGAGCACCCGCGTCTCGTCCCCACTTTCACCTATGAAAACTACCGAAGGCTTCGACTCTCGGTTGGACAACGAGATGGCGATGCTTTCCACCTCTTGTCTGAAGATGAAGAAGCTCATGCTGTGAACGCATCCGATACAGTGACTCATCCAAGCAAGCATGTGCGCCAGAACAATTACCTAATGAAACAGATTATAAGCGCAAGCGCAACTCTGAGAATTTGGCAAACAGATAATCAATCAACCTTATTTCCCAATGAAGCTGGAGCACCTTCCAAGAGAACGTAATTAACAATCATGTGATGATTTAAAAATTAATTGTATATATCTTAACAAATATGTATCACACAGATTTATAAATACTCTTGTACAATTCGTTTGTAAAACATCAAGAAATAGAAACGATTCTTTCTTACACTAGTCTCCACTCTGTATCATTTAATTTTACATGGTATCAGAGCGGGCAAGATCTGATCCACGACAACCGTAAGGCGTTTCTCTGTCTTCATACAATAATCAAAGAAGACGTCCTCCAGCGGCTTCCAGCGGGGCGCGTTTTCTCCGCGGCCCCCTCCGCTTAAAACCCGATAAACGGGTTGTTTAATTATTATATTAAAAAATATTTTTTTTTTAATTTTTTTTTTTAGAAATACACTATTTCTTATAATCTATCCAATGGTATTAAATTTAGGGTATTTTAGATTATATATATGTATGAAATACCCTATGCAAAATTGCATATAAGATAAAAAAATATTTTATATATAAATTTGTATAGAGTTTGTATAGGGTATTTCATACATGTATATAATCTAAAATACCCTAAATTTAATATCATTGGATAGATTATAAGGAATAGAGTATTTCTAAAAAAAAAATTAAAAAAAAATATTTTTTAATATAAAAATTAAACAACCCGTTTATCGGGTTTTAAGCGGAGGGGGCCGCGGAGAAATTTTCTCCCTTCCAGCGGCCTCTCATCTTCAACTTCTTTGCGTGTTCAACTGCGGCTGGTGAGATCCCAGTTTCCGAGTTTTCTCTTCTTAACTCTGGTGAAGCAGACGTGAACCGGTTAGATTTTTCATTATGGATTCTGACTCCGCATCCTCACAACATTCAAGTGGATCACCACATCTATCTATTTCGCTCAGTGGTGTTCCTGTCTTATCACTTAAATTAACGAATGATAATTACTTAAATTAACGAATGATAATTACTTGCTATGGAAAACTCAGTTTATTCCTCTCTTCCGAGTTCATCGATTGCCTGGTATTGTTGAAGGCACCGATCCCATACCAGCACCGACCGACCCAGCTTTTCATGAATGGGTTACTAAAGACCAACTCATTCTTACTTGGATCGACGCCACATTGACAGAGAGCGTTTTTCCCATAGTGGTTGGTCTCAATTTTGCCCATGAGGTATGGACTGCACTTGCCCGAGCTTTTCAATCTAATTCTAGAGCTTGTGTTCTACAACTCAAAAACCAATTGCACATGATTCAACGCGGGAGCGACTCTATTTATGACTACATGCAAAAGATAAAAACTGTTGCTAATAGCTTGGCTGCAATTAAGAATCCAATCTCTGATGCAGATTTGATTATGCATGTCCTTAATGGACTAGGACCAATATATGATAATCTTGTACCAACCATTACCACACGTGTAGATGATCTTACTCTCGAAGAAGTACACGGAATGCTCTCCTCCCACGAACGTCTACTTCAAATGAGGCATACAGAGTTAACATCTTCGCTTGACACCAATTTTTCCACTCTTTCCATCAACAACACCAGCCGCCAGAGCATCACATCCATTCGCCACAGCAACAACAACACCGGCCATGGTCGTGGCTACAGTTCCAACGGCCGGGGTCGCGGACGAGCCT
Organism: Costus lasius; assembly: GCA_027563935.2. Classification (NCBI taxonomy): domain Eukaryota; kingdom Viridiplantae; phylum Streptophyta; class Magnoliopsida; order Zingiberales; family Costaceae; genus Costus; species Costus lasius. The sequence goes on from CM050454.1 coordinate 99,131,260, forward strand.
GTGGCATAGGCAGAGGCAGATGTCAAATCTGTTTTACTCCCGGACACTATGCTCATGAATGCAACAAAAGGTTTGACACAAATTTTGTTGCAGGCTTCTCTCAACAACACTCTCACCAACAATATCATCCAAGGGCCTACTCAACTGCTGCCTCCTCACATAACACGAGCGCATCGACACCGTTCTTCCTCTTCTGGTGTCGTTCGCCGTCATGCCATTGCCGCCGACGTCGATCTCGTCGGGTGGGCATGTTTCCAGGCCAATTGCTGCTGCCGCCGCCTTGTGTTGCTGCCGCTGTCCGGCAACATCTTGACCTAGAGTGGGTTGTGGGCTGCCGATGAAGCATGGATAGCTTCAGGGTTTTGGGTTGTCTTTCCTTTGTGTTGACATGTCGTCACCGATGATATTTCAGGCATGTTTCTTGGTAACAATGATGTACCCTTGTATTTATTTTTGTTGATAGAACTTGTATAGTGATGATTTATATGGGGGTGTATACTGTTGGACTATGAAATTTCATAACAAGGGATAAAGTCAGAATCTATTTTGGCCGTTGAAACATCTACCAAGTGCGCATAGTCAAGAATCGTCAAAAATATTTAATAGGAAAATAAGGACAATGTAGATATGGAAGGTATGTAAAATCCCTGAAAATTTTCTACAACAGATGTCCATCTCCAAGAACTATTTTCAGACACATCTCAACACCTCAAAAAAAAAAAAAATGACAAGCTTCTTAGCCCCCTATGCATCAGCTATTGGCTATCAAGAAAACATAAACACCAGACAATGATGACTTTCATCAAGGCTTTCTATCAGCTCCAGCCCGAGAATATTCTTCACACAAAAGATCCAGGAGGGCAAGAGGGACTGCAACGCTATTTCTCCTTCTCCGGAACAAGGCGTCGAGGCAACAGAAGACGGACCACAGACATTTGCAGCATGGAGTAGGCAATCTAATCAACAACTACATCGTGATCAAGCTTATTCATTTGATACGGCGAGTTCTAAATTCCCACAAAGGGATTTTAGTACTTTCAGCCACTCTCAACTCAGTGGAGCAGACCCTTTTGAGAAGACTAATTGCTTGTTCCATATCGATGATGAAAATCTGCATTTGTAGACAAAACGTTACACAGTATCCAAGACTTGGGAGGAAATCAATAGAAGTTCACTTCAACCACATGAAAAATGGATAGTTAATGACAGTGAGTATGAATATGAGGCTTTTGTCACAAACAAGGAAAATTTCGTGGATATTGTTATCTCACCACACAGGTTTCTGGTGATCGTCCACCATTGATATGCGGCACACAAACTCCCTTCTCAAGATCAGGTCATTCCTGATCCATGGATTCTTCGAGTTGAGCTGGAGCAAGCCCCGATCCTCAACAAAGTCCCAGTGCAATTGCTACAGAGTCTCTGCACCTGACACCACCACTGTTCAAGAAAGCCAACTGCTGAATTGCTGAATCATGACATTTCATAATAAGGATAGAGTCAGAATTTATGTTGACCGTAAGTGAAATCAGTGCTGTACCATTGACCACGCACACAGGAAATAGTCAAAACTAATTTTGACTACGAATAGAATCAAAAATTAGCATAAAAGAAAGCTAAGATAAAAAAGAATCGCTGACAGCACCTCGTAAAGAAAGCAAAGCGTGAGCAGAAAGTAAAAGAAAAGGGGAAACCTGGCGTATACCACCAGGAGCAAAAAATGTATCATCAAATCCTGCCAAATGGTCATGGATAAGACAAGTCCTCAAAAGACAAGTCCAAGAAAAATCGAAGAAGGTCTGGCGATGATCAGGACTGACAAAAGAGAGCAGGAGGAAAGCGTTCACGGCAGCAGACAAAATAAAAAAACAACAACAATAAAAAAAAACGGAATAGGCGCGAAAGGAAACAAAGAGGAGGGAAAACAATTGTTAAGCTGGAAGCTTATAAAAGGGGCGAGGGGGGAGAACAATAAAGGCCAACAGAAGTTTGGATGACGCCACCAGGCTCGCAACAAAAAGCAGAAGGAGAAGGGGGAGGAGAATACTAAGAAGCTGCAAGAGGTATAGAAGGAGAAGGGGGAGGAGAATACTAAGAAACTGCAAGAGGTATTCGAAGGTAGACAGAGGGGAGCTTCTCTTCACGATTTTCGTTTCTCTTCACGGTTTTCCTAGGCCTAAAGTGCACTAAGCACCTCGGCAACACAACATACACATGCGTACATACGCACCACGCATCACGATGAACACACCATCGTTTCGTTCGATGTTTTCTTAGGCTTCATGGTCGCATTAAGCGGCCTGGCATCACAAGAAACACACACGCACATTTTTTTTTAGTTCGTCCTTTAGACCTAAGGTGCACTAAGCACCTAGTGGCACAATGAAGTATGCAAAAAAAGAATGTCGGGATGGACGAGAGCTGAAAGGAGGAAGTGATACAGGACATGCGAGAGATTGAAGAGTAAAAGGAAGAGATGCTGTTAAAAAGGGGAGGAGGGTGCTCGGTTAAAAGAGATTGGCTGGAGGATGCTGAAAGAAACCTTGAGCAGTAAAAAAATAGAAGAGTGAAGAGAAGTCGGCAGTAGCTTCAGGAAGGAAGACGCCCCGACGAAAGAGAAATACCACATAGAAAGAAAGAAGAGGCTGCTCGGAGTAGAGGTGCCACGTAAAATAAAGGAGGTCGCTTGAACCGAAGGAAGAAGAAGAGATGCTAGGCTCCTAAAAGAGGGGGACGAAGGATAAAAAAAAAAAAAAGAAAAAATCACGCGAAGAAAAAGCGGATAGATCAGAAGCGAGGAGAGAGCAGAAAAGAATAAGCAAAAAATAATAATAATACAAAACGGGAAGGGGAAGTAACGTCCGTATCCGAACCGCAAAACTGAAGAGATAGGAAGAAATACCTGGCAAGGTCTTGTGACACTTCTCTTCGACCTTCGTAAAAAAAAACGCTGCAGCAAAACCGGTAGAAAATTATCCTGCCTGGAGATTTTGTCAAAGGCAGCTGGTTGTCGCTTTTCGCCCCTGAAGGGGGTCCTTGCCATGAGAAATTTGGTCCTCTCATACCGTGGCGAGAAAGGAGACAGAAATTGATTTCCCTCGGCACGGCAAAAGGAGAAAGACAACGAACAAATCAAACTCGCCGAGGACAAAAAAAGAAGGAAAATAAATAAATAATAATCAAATAACATAAAGGAAAAAAGAGAAGGGGTTGAGGCGGAATTTACAGCACAGACGAGCGAAATCCAAGATAAACATGGAACTTGTCACTCGATGAAGAAATCTGGCACTTGATGGAGAGATTTGGTTCTATACCTTCTTCCTCCTTGTTACTGTCGAGGATGGTGAACCTTCTTCGTCAAAATCCTGCAGAAGGATGAATTTAATAAAAAAATGCCGAGTAATGATGCACAAAAGAAATGTTCTTACAAGAAACATATGAACGGACTCCAAATTCACCTGAGTCTCACTCTGCCATTGACAGATGATGCCAAAGAATCTTTCCGGAAGAAACTCCATAGCTATCGTTGACGATCTCCTCAGTAGTCGCCGCTGCCCGATTCCTCAACCGCCACCGAGCTTTCCTCAACAGCTCTGAGGCCATCCTTCCCATCGATGCCCGTGGAAGAGTCATTGATGGGTGTCTTCTCGCCCTCCCCCCGCCGTTTCGCTCGACGCCGCTGAGGTCTCGTGTGACCCGGAAAAGAAAAGCGAGGCGGCTGATGTTTGACGTGATCTGGGAAAGGAAAGAAAGGAGTTCGGCAGGAGGCGACGGATACTTGCCTAGGGCATATGCTGCTCAGTCCGGCCTGTGATCATGATCGACCCGATCCAACAAGACCGGCTGGGTCCAATCACCCCATTCAATTTATGTGACCCAAGTATATATCATGTGAGTCAAGAGCATAAATCCGACCCAAAATTAGACGAGATCTAACAACAATCCAACATTTGAAGTATGAGATCAAAGTGAAGTAAAAAGAAATAATTGTGCATCAATATGGAGCCAGACGACTCAAACTCAACCCAAGTCGCCAACCCCGGTCGGACTCAATCGCGTCCGTGAGGAGGACGATTAATGCTGGGAGTCTCAGTACGCTAAAGGGAAACTTCGTTTCGGAGACGCGCACATCAAGATTCACGCTCAGAATGTAGCTCCTCAATGTGACGTTGCATTCTTTAACGCCGCAAGCCGGATAAATTCCAAATTCAATTATCCATCACGCCGCGAGGCCGGATAAACTCCAAATCAAATTATCCATTACGCCGCGAGGCCGGATAAATATTCCAAATTAAATTATCCATCATGCCGCGAGGCCGGATAAATTTCCAAATCAAATTATCCATTACGCCGCAAGGCCGGATAAATTTCCAAATCAAATTATCCATCACGCCGCAAGGCCGGATAAATTTCCAAATCAAATTATCCATCACGCCGCAAGGCCGGATAAATTTCCAAATCAAATTATCCATTACGCCGCAAGGCCGGATAAATTTCCAAATCAAATTATCCATCACGCCGCAAGGCCGGATAAATTTCCAAATCAAATTATCCATCACGCCGCAAGGCCGGATAAATTTCCAAATCAAATTATCCATTACGCCGCAAGGCCGGATAAATTTCCAAATCAAATTATCCATTACGCCGCAAGGCCGGATAAATTTCTAAATCAAATTATCCATCACGCCGCAAGGCCGGATAAATTTCCAAATCAAATTATCCATCACGCCACAGGGCCGGATAAGATTCTAAATCAAATTATCTAACTCGCCGCAAGGCCGGACAATTCCCAAATTCTAGTTACTCAACATGCCGCATGGCCGAGTGATTTCCTTCAAAGTCAAGCCACCCAACACGCCATCAAGGCTGGGTGATATTAGATCCAATACCCAATATGCCTTAATGCATTACGATGGAATATTGTTTGGGAGGTGCGTACGTCGATGTTTACCATCGGGGCGTAGCTCCTCAATATAACGTTGTATTGCCTAGGCCGGGTATTACCCAATGCATTGTCACAAGACCGAAATTGGACGAACACAAATTGCCCATGTTGATAGAAGCTCTTTTTCCTTTATCATCTTATGTGTCATGTCAAATTATATTTATGAATGATATCGTTTGACTCATCTCTCTTGTGTTGTTGCGTATTATAGATCTCTTAATCAAAGGTTCCCTAATTTTAGGGGTAATTAACAATGAGTGCTTGCGCTCATTGGAAGCCAGAACCCATTAAACAAAAAGCCTTATTAGTTTAAGGTGGATTTGAAACGGTCATAATACATTTCTCAATGTAACAAAAATGACCCCACATATACGTATATTTATATGTATATGTGGTATACATATGCATATAAGTACACTGATAGAGGAATTTTAATTGTACATGAATAAATGTATGGTTAAATATTGATAAATTTATGAGTGAGATAGTATTGAGGTAAATGAATGGTATGGAAAAAAGTAAATCTATACGTGATCATTGAGAAAATTTGGAATGATGTGTACAAGTGTATGCACGTGTACATGCGTATATATGGGTATACATAGGTATACGTTTGTATTTGTTGGTATTAATAATTAAATAAATGGAAGTAAATGTTTATGATATCGTTAGTTATATATGTTTTGTTATATGATGTTGTAGATAATACTTGGTTTGAGATTGGACAAGGTTATTCAAGAATTGAAAGCTGTAAATGTGATAGGAGTTTCAGCGACAAAGGTAGGAATCATTTTCTTTGTTTTTAGAATCATTGCATAGTGTTAGTAAAGTATATGATATGAGTAAAAAATTAGATGCCATGATATCTTGTTGTTCCTTTTTATTGATTTTGCTTCTACTCTATTGTGCTCCAATTTAGTCATTTATTGATGCATACATGTGCTTATGGTTGATTGATATTTGATGAGTTATGTAATGGTGTCATATTGCCTTTGTTAATATGGATGTGGTAGAGATTGGTATTATATGATGGTAATTTAAATGGATTACCAGTTATAATATTATTAATGATATGGTAAAGTAATTATGTAGATGGGTTTATGGGCTTGTGATCTATGTTATATAGTTGTGTTGTGATACATTTGATATATGCATGTATGATGTATGTCATGGCACTTTGTGATCTGTGACTAGTTGATGTTAGCTAGGGACTGAGCTTTATAAACCAATGGATCATATTTTTGTACTAGAGGCCATGTATTGGCTATGAGACTGGTTGTATCGGTTATTTGTTTGGAGTCCTTCGAGATTGTACAAGGTTTCCTCGGTGTTGGATGCAACACTGGCGAGCTACTAGTTAAGAGCAATTGTTTCATCGTGTGAGCGACGATGGAAACACTCTTGCTAAGAGTGCGGGCTCGTAATGGTGTTGTTTATGGCCATTGTTCTTGATTACACAACATTGTGCTGATTATGTATTTTGGATATCATCATGTACAGTTATGTTGTTATGAGAATGGTGTTGATTATGGTGCAGTTTACTTAATGCATGCATATATGTTGTGATTCCTACTTAGCTATTTGAGCTAACATCCTTTTGTTTTGCCTTCAGGTAGAGAGTTGCTTATGTTGTTGATAGTGGTAGCTAGACGTAAAGGCTACAAATCTTATCTTCATGTTGTAAATAAATAGTTGGACCTATAGTAATAATGATGTAAATGATTACTTGGATTAATGTTCTCATTTATTATTGTTGATATTATTATGTTGTAGTTTTCGATCTGACACTTCTGGTTGATTGAGTCTATGTCGATCTATATGTTGGTAATTGTGAAAAAGATTTATGAGATCATGATGTGTCGTGATTTATATGGTTCTTGTTTAGATTATGTAAGTTAATGATTTAGATTGTGTAAGTTATGTGTCGTGCGCTGGCTGCTTGAAAATTGGTGCTTTGAATCTCGCCCCACTCCGCTGCAAATTTTGCGTAGGGGTGCCCCTATGCAAAAACGTAGCCGGTGGGGGGTGTGGGAGGGGGGAGAGGAGATAGCCCTTGTACCCCTAACACGCAAGCGATGCTCGCTTCTGCTTTTTTTTTTTTTTTTTTTTTTTGACAATAAGGTTTTTTAACATTTTTTGCTTTTAAAAGAAAACATAAGGTTGGGTGCTAAAGATGTTAATTAGTACGACTATAGTAAATTTTTTTTTGACGATTAGGTTCTTTATCAATTATTTATCCCTTTTTGCTTTTAAAAAACAAGCATCTACACGTGATCCTCGTGGGAACATGGGTTGGAACTTTGGATCCCATTATAATCCTATACGCTATGTCTCGTTGAAAGGAAAACAAAATACGTGAGTAAAAAAAATATGGGAGGGGAGAAAAATTAATCACTTGACAAGACGGTGAGTGACGGCGATGGTGAGAGCATGCTACGGCTGGAGGGAAATGGCGGCGAAAGACGACGATGGCGAGGGCATGTTACGGCTGAAGGGAAATGGCAGCGAGGGACGATGACGGCGAGGGTGTGTTACAGCTGGAGGGCGACGGTGAGGGCGTCTTGTTGCTGGAGGGCAATGGTGGTGAGGGACGGCGATGGCGAGGGCGTGCTACGGCTAGAGGGCAACGGATGGCAACGGCGGGCGAGCGGCGTTGATGTGAGGAAGATAATGATTTGTTCCCTTGAGTTTTCTACCCGATTTAGGGGAAAGACAAAACGAGGGGAAAAAAAAGTTTTAGTCCCTACTTTTTTTCCTTCACCTTTATTTTTCTCTCCAAGTAAACAAAAGAAATAATAGATTTTTTTTTTCTTTCTACTTTTCACTATGAGAAAACACAATAATAGTGTGTCGACAGAATAATAGTTTTGTATTTAGAAAATCAAAAACACTTTTTTCTTCATTCAGGTACACACAAAAAACTCTCCCCTATTTTTTAATTAAACGAATAGAAAATTTAGAAAAAAATATTTATTTTAATTAAAATAAAATAATTATATAAGAAATAAATAAAATTAAGGATTATAATAATTAATATTGTATATGTATATGATCTTGCTACATTAGTGCATCTATAAATTGCTTCTAACTAGTATTAGAGCCGAGATTAAGAAATCAATAGACATGAGGACATGCAAAATGATAAGCTCGAACGATACAAATTATACCATATATGAAGAAGCAAGATGAAGCATCTCTCGTTTATGATGACGATGCATTAACTAGACAAGGAATGAGAGTTTGAGCATAATTTGTAGAATACAATATGTACAATTATGTTTGTAATGGAACTCGTGTGTAAACATTGTGAAAAAAAAAAAATTATCTAAAATGATTTTTATGGTAGAATCGAGGCTTGGAACTGCGATTGGAGAAGTAGAATCGAAGTTTGGAGGAATCATGTCCAGAGGAGGGATGGCAAGAAGAGAAAGGGCGGTTAGAGGCAACTGAAGGAGGGATGGCGAGGCGAGGAGGGCAACTAGAGACAATCGAAGGAGGGAACACGAGGTTAGTTTTATCTTCTATTTTTTTTGGAGGGAAGGAAAACTGTAAGGAATGAAAAATTGCAAGAAAAAAAAATTTCAGGAAAAGAAAAAAATTCATATTTTGTTTCTTTGGAAGGAAGGAAAAAAAGAAGAAAAATTAATTTTGAAAGTCGGGCGAATTGGCGTTGTGTTTTCTCCAACTATTCCATCTGATTTGGGCGAAAAAGTTTCGGAGGAAAAATAAGTTTTCCGTTGTTTCCTTAGGCAGAAGGAAAAAATTTGAGTGGAAAAGTGGATGAAAAATTTTATAACTGTTCTTCCAAAAAATTTTCGCCCAAATCGGACAGAAAAGTTGGAGAAAACACAACGCTACTTCGTCTGACCTTCAAAATTAATCTTTATTCTTCTTTTCCTTCCTTCCAAGGAAACATGATATGGATTTTTTTTTTCTCCGGGAGTTTTCTTTCCTTGCAATTTATAGGGTCTGTTTTATTGGGGTGAAAACTGGAGAGAAGAGAAAGAAACCTAGTTTTTCATTTGTTTTATTGGAGGGGCAGATTTGAAGGGCAAAAAAAGGGAACCATTTTTCTCTCCTTTTGCATTCTCTCCAAAAGAAAGAGAAAACACTTTTTTTTCCAACCTCACTATTTTTCTTCCCACTTATTTTTTTTCTTTCTTGTTTACTCTTCACTCTTTTTTTCTTGCCCCGCAATAAAACAGGCCTTTAATTTCTTACAATTTTTTCCCTCCAAAAAAATAAAGAATTAGTGACCGGAGAAGTGCATGAGGCTGAGAATGGAGAGACAGATGAGTCAAAACCTAGTACGGGAAAAAAGAGTATACACGTGAGAGTGTTTTCTCTTCAAATTAGTGAGAAACTAAAACAGTAAAAAAGTACCTCGGTCTTTCTTTAATTTATTTTTCTCTCAAGTCAGTCTTCCTAATAAAATGGTAAAAAATAACTCTTTCCTTTGTTTCTCTCTACTTCTCTGAAAAAAATAATTAAAAAAAACCATTTTAGCGACAAGAGCATAAGAAAGTCAATTAAAAAAAAGACCATTTTAGCGACAAGAGCATAAGAAAGTCAAATAGATATGCAAAGCAATGGTGTGATAAAGATAAAGAATTAAAGAAGGATTAGGACGGTGACGATGAGGAACAGAATGTTATCGAAAAGTTCAACATTATCTACTATTCTACTATGATGATGATATGGCGATTTATAGTGGCGTATATGCAACTATCAGAAGGATATTTTTTTCCTCGTACACGTGGGAAAATTTGACTTTGTCAAAATGAAAATAAAAACATTTTTGACTTGTAAAAGGAGATACGTGTCTGGATATTACTTCTTAGAAGCCATCCACGCTAAGTAAGAGAGACGAAACAGTTTTGTCTACGGTTTTTTTTTTTTTTTTACATAGACAAGTAATGATAACGGAATTTAATTCCGAGAATTTATTATCAACAAGTAAGATCCTCACCAGTTTTGTCATGTTGCCCAACAACAACCACAAATTGCCACATGTACTTTACTAAGAAAAAACATTTCTAAAAAAATTTGAATAAAAATTTTAAAATTTTTATACAAATTATTTTTTTATAGATAAATTATAATTTTATGATCTACATATTTTATACTAGATAGCACTAATATTATCATGAATAGATTTATGAACCATAAAAAATTAATAAAAATATTGTCTTAAAAATATACTATAATTATATATATTTTTTTTATATAATAAAAATATTAATTTTTTTATTATAAATAATTTTACTATTGTATAGCTTAAAACATATAAATTATTTAAATATAATTTATTTATAAAAAATTATTTTTTATTATATATTTAAAATTTTCTAGGCAGGTACAAAATTTGCCCTTTATAAGCGTCGTTGAGAATCGCGCTCATATTCTCGTCTCCTATTTCGCTTCTTCAACCGCATCCCTGTGGGGGGAACAGCCATGCAGATCCCGGTGGTTGATCTGGAGGACTTCCCGGCGGAGAGACTGAAGCTGCAGGCGGCGTGCGGCGAACAGGGCTGCTTCCGGGTGATCAACCACGGAATCCCGGAGAGTCTGCTGGCGGAGATGAAGGCCGCCGTTGGCTCCCTCTTCGACCTCCCCGACGAAGCCAAACGCCGAAACGTCGACATCATCCTCGACAGCGGATACATGCCACCCTCTCCGCAGAACCCCCTCTATGAGTCCTTAGGACTCTACGACGCCGCCTCCCCCGCGGACGTCGACGCCTTCTGCGCCGGTCTCGACGCCCCGCCTCAAGTCAGGTGCAGTTCAATCAATCGCCTGCCCAGCCCCAAATCTCCGATTCTCCTAATCAATGATTGCCAAAGTGATTCTGCAGGGAGACGATCAGGCTGTACGCTTGCAGACTCCACCAATTGGCGGTGCACCTATCGCGCAAGATCGCCGAGGGACTCGGCATGCGAGACTGCGCCTTCGACGATTGGCCCTGCCAGTTCAGATTGAACAAGTACCACTTCTCGAAAGAAACAGTCGGCACGTCCGGCGTGCAAATCCACACGGACTCCGGCTTCCTCACCGTGCTCCAAGACGACGATTGCGTCGGTGGACTCGAGGTGCTGAACCGCAGCACGGGCACGTATGTTCCCGTCGATCCTGTCCCGGGCACCTTTGTCGTCAACCTCGGGGATGTCGCCAAGGTTCTGGAAACTTCAAACTGTTTCTTTAGCCCGTTACTCCTTGCCCTAACTACCTGATGTTCATCTTTGCTATTGTGCGCTGTAAGGCTTGGAGCAACGGGAGACTGCACAATGTGAAGCACCGGGTGCAGTGCAAGGAAGCCACGCCGAGGATCTCCATCGCCCTGTTCTTGTTGGCACCAAAGGATGACAAAGTGGAACCTCCTCCGGCGCTCGTCGACGCAGAGCACCCGCGTCTCGTCCCCACTTTCACCTATGAAAACTACCGAAGGCTTCGACTCTCGGTTGGACAACGAGATGGCGATGCTTTCCACCTCTTGTCTGCAGATGAAGCAGCTCAGTCTCTGACCCTGCCCCTAGTTACTTCACAGACGTATTGACTCATGCCATTGATGGAGGATTGAAGATGATTATATGATATGTTGCTTTAGATTTGTATAATAAATCATGAACAGCAAGACCACGCTCGGTGGTTCGGCTGAAATAAGTATCTATATCGTTTATAAACGATGAAATTGTGTGCTTGTCATCTGTCAATCTCTTTGATGTTCTAAGAAAATTAATTCTTGATAATACGATCTTACAATCCAGTTCTATCTATATTAATTTACTATGAATATAATTAAATTCTATAAAATTTACTATGATCTATGTAAATAATATAATAACAGATTAAGAATTAATAGAATCCAAAATAACTTGAAAGATGTTCAAATGTCAATTGCACTGAGAAATTGTTCACTATATTATATGATTGATATTTTTGATGTTGATCTGGTTGGCAAAACTTTCCGCTCCGCTTTCTGGGTTCATCGTTTTTTAACCTTTAACCTTTTTGACTTTTATGGTAAGTCAGAAAAACTCAGCTTTTCTCTTCCTGCTCTTGTCCGCCTTTGGAACAATTCCACCAAACATAGTTGAACAACAGAAAGCCAAAAATCTACGTCAAATAAGCTTCTTATCAAGAGGGAATTACATAGTTGAATCTCAGATGAGCTGGAATCATTGCCGGAAGAGCTTGTGCGCCTTCAAAGATGAGTAGTAGCATTTGCAATTGAAAATCCATCTTCTAAAAGAAGGGTTGTGTTGTGCAACTCCCTCCTATCAGATATTTTTCTGATTCTTGAACATTTAATATGTACTTGAATCCCTCTTATAAGGAAATGCATAATCAATGAACGTTGGCTTAAAAAAAATCTTGAAATTAGATCAAGCCGAAAGGAGGAACATGAGATCATGTAAAAAACATGATAAAAAATAAATCAGGGCATCGTGGAGAAAGATAGTGAATAAATAAATAAAATAAAATGTGGAATTGTTGAATCGTGGGATCATGTCCACGACACCAAAGGTAGAAAATTGGAACACTATATAGATCCATATAAAAAACAGAAAAAAAAAAAAAGCAAGGAGGGGGAAGTGGTGAGAAGAGAAGCCCAGCAAAAAAACACAGAAGAGGAGAGATTCGATCTCGTTTAGCCCAGCTTTTATTTCTAGCTTTTGCTGATTGAAGAAGTGCTGGTTAAAAGAATGCTAGCCGAAGAAAATTGAAGATATTTGGATGCACAGCTTATGGTTAGATTATTCTATTTATAATAAATAATTTTTTATTAAAAAATTATTAAGATAAAAATTATATGATTAAATTTATAATTAACTATAATTAAAATATTTATTAAAAATATTATATTATTAAAAAATTATTATTACATATAAGGGTTATTGAGCATAAGCAGGTGGGGGCGAAAGAAACAGTTTCACCCTTGCTTCTCATAGAAGCAATTAATTTGTAGGTTGAAACAGAGAAGCTGAAGGATAAGACGCCTCATTTTTTTTTATTTTTATGAACTGCAAAGTCATAAGTAGATCTAGAAGCTAGGCTAAACGGGGCCGAAATTGTGAGAAGAGGGAGCCGCGAGATGGGATTCCAGCAAAAAAAAAGGAAGAAAGCTTTGGTCACATAGAAACGCTAGAGAAATAAAAAGGAGATTCGGCAAGGAAAGACGGAGAAATAGAAAAGAGGATGGGGTCAAATGAGAGGAACAGGAGAATGCATGTGGCTAAAAAATTTAAGAAAAAGAGAGCTAGAAGTTGGCAAAAGAAAAAAAAAAAGAGAAACATGATTACGGCATCAAAATATTGATAGTAGGAAAAATGCTCAATAATAAGGAGAATTCATTTATTTGGAGGAGATAAGTAAAATTTTTTATCCCTCTTTTTTCCTCTCACTCTATTTTCATAGAGAGAAAACTCTTACAAAAATCACCTTATAGAGAAGTGAACTCCGGAGTAAATCACGGCGAGTAAACTCCTATGAAAATCATCTAAAAAAGAGAAAACTTTAATAAAAAAAAATACTAGAGAATAAAACTTTAGTAAAAAAAATCAATCAATTCTTCTAGATAAGATATACCATCTCTCTTCAAATTTCTACACTCTGTTTTCTCTACAGCGTTAGAATCGTGGTTGAATCCCTATCTGGCATCGTGTTTGTGTATCTGCTCTCATCTCTTGATTCAGATGCTAAAAGAACTTTCTGATGCTTGTCTCTACCTCCCTGGTTCTTCACTCCGCCTCCCCGCACCAAAATAGAATAGCGCGGCCACTACCATCGCTCTCCCAAGGCGAACTCCTCCTTTCCCTTCGGATTTTTCTACGGTGATAAATCAGGCAATGAAGAGTGAATTCATCCTCTCTTCAGCCACCATGATTGCTAACGACCTAAGCATCGTTGCAGGCCCCGTCGTCATCCTCGCCAGCAACAAACATGAGAATTAAAACTCTCGTCGGCATAGCAATACGAACAGGCCTTTCACTAAATCTTTGCCCCCCAAGTTTGCATCGTCATCTTCGTTGTTGAAGCAACCTCAAGGAGACCGAGAGACTCCTCAATCCATCGCCAAAAATAAAGAAAAAATCTTCAAACAATTCTCTCATCGAAGCCAACATCCAGCCGATTGATCGAGTTGAAACTTCGGCCACACCTTCTCTTCAAACATGTGAACCAACGAGTAAAAGTATCCAACCATCTGATGGCCAGATCGCCAAAATCGAAAGATTTTTCGATGATTACTTGTTTTTTTTTTCCAACCACACACACTACTGAGTATTTATTAACAAACACAACATCCGGCAGTTTGATCAAGTAGAAACTTCGGCCATGCCTTCTTTTCGAGCATGTGAACCTACGAATAGATGGATCCAACCATCTATTTGTCAAATTGCTGGAATCAAAAGATTTTCCAACGATCACTTGTTTTTTTTTTAGCCATGATCACCTTTGAGTTCTTCTCATTGCATCCAACATCCAGCCAATGGATTAAACCTAAAATTTGATCACAACTCCTTTTTGAGCATGCGAATTGAAGACTAAGGGGATATAGTTATCCGACATTCGGATCACCAGAAACGAACAATTTTACGGCGATCCTATTTTCGCTCCCTTATTTTGGATGAAAGTCATTTATTTGATTTATTCAGCGTTGACTCGCCACTGTTTGATACCAAAACTCGACCTTCCTTCTAACATGACATGGAGAACATCCCTCTAGAATAGTTTGATCAACAAAGCAATGGATCGACGGCCGTCAATGATGCCCATGCTGCCCTTGTCGCATAAGATGAAGTAATAAGTCTCATTTCATCCAATGGCTTACACTCATCGAAGCAAATCAGATAGTGATGATTTAATCAAATCCAATAGTTGAGATCTTTATAACTCTAATTCGATGGTCCAAATTTATCCAGTCATAATCCGGTAGTTTAAAATCGATCCAGAAGCAACGAATCAAAATTATCCAAACCCTAATATGACGATCCAGATTTTGTCAAATGATCTACAATGTAGATCTTCCAACTTAGATCTGACGGCTTGATCTTTTAACTCCGAGCTAATGGCCCATACCTTATCATTCTAATCAAACACCCCAGATCTTTCCAGTATTGATCCGATGGCCTATATCTTCCAGATTCCATCCAACAGCTTGGATTTGATCAAATAAATAATGATTCACATCTTCCAATTTCAATCCAACAGCCCAGATCTTCTAACTCTGATCTAATGGCTTAGATCTATTCAATTTTGATTGGACGGCTTAGATTTATGGGTCAGCATATAATCTAAAGATCGAATGTTACAAATTTAATGTAGTCAATGGTTGATATTCATTTGCATAAATCTAAGTCAACTAGATAGCTCTTGACATGATTTAGGTATCAATCCTTCCTAAATTGAGATCTGGATCAAAGTAGATATATAAATTAAAATGTTTATGGCTGAAATTAATTTATACAAACCTAAGCCAATCAGATAGCTTCTAAATAATCCAAATATATATCCTTACTCAATTGAGTCAGACTCTTCTCAAATCTAATCTCGGATTTTTAATCAGAAATCTAGATTAGCATATCGGCGAATCAAAAATTATGCAAATTAAAATTTCAATGGCTGAATTAGTTTTCACAATATTAATCCTCTCAAATTTTGAACGTTTGGCCTAATAGCTCATTCACCAAAATTCAAACATTTGAACCAACGGCCCGTTAACCCAATCTCGAGCGTTTGGCCCAACAACCGTTCACCAAATTTTGAACGCTTGGCCCACCGACCCATTCACCCAAACTTTGAACACTTGGCCTAACGGCCCATTAACTCATATCCGAACGCTTGACCCAACGGCCTGTTCACTCAATTTGAATGTCTGGCCTAATGGCCCGTTCATCAACTCCAAACAAATTTGAACATTTAGCCCTCTATATGCTCGTTCACTCAAATTCGAATGCTTGGCCCAATAGCTGTTCACCAACTCCAAACAATTTTGAATGTTTAGCCCTCTACAGGCTCATTCACTTAAATTCGAATGTTTGACCAAACAGGCCCATTCACTAGCTTCAAATGATTGGCCCAATTGCCCATTCACCAACTCCAAACAATTTTGAATATTTAGCCCTCTACAAGCTCATTCACTAGCCCACCTAAATTTTGAATACTTAGCCCAATAGCCTGTTCACTCAAATTCTAACACTTGGCCCAATGTCCCGTTCATCAAATTTTGAACGCTTGGACCAAAAGCCCATTCACTCAAACTTCAAACACTTGGCCCAACACCCCGTTCATAAAATTTTGAGCACTTGGCCTATTTGCCCGTTCACCAAATTTTGAACGCTTGGCCCAACAGCCTGTTCACTCAAATTCGAATGTTTAACCCAACAGCCCATCTACTCACTTCAAACGCTTGGCCCAACAGCCCATTTACTTAAATTTTGAACGCTTGACACACTGGCTTGTTCATTCAATTTGAACATAGACATGGATGTTAAATATTTGGGGCGTGCTGTTAATAGTATTCTTTGATAGGTGTGTACGTTGATACTAAGTATCGAGGCATCATTCCTCAATGTTGTTTGTGGGGTCATTTTCGTTACATTGGAAATGTATCATGACCGTTCCAAATCCACCTTAAATTAATAAGGCTTTTTGTTTAATGGGTTCTGACTTCCAGTGAACGCAAGCGCTCATTGTTAATTACCCCTAGGATTAGGGAACCTTTGATTAAGAGATCTATAATACGCAACGAAATAAGAGAAATAAACCGGACAATATCATTTATAAACGTAATGAAATACAAAATTTGACACAGCATTTAAATGGTGAGAGAAAATGGGCTTTTTCATCAATTTTGAATATCGTGTGCCCAGCAGAGATTCGGCTTTGAAGCAGCTCATTGAGTGATATCCGGTCTAGACAACTCGATGTCATATTGAGGAGTTATGCCCCGATGGTCAACATCGACGTACACACCTCCCAAACAATATTCCACCGTAATTACGTTTAGACGTATTGGATATTTGATTTGGAGGGTCGTTCAGGTCTACGACGTATTGGATAATTTAATTCTTGAAATTCATCCGGCCTTACGGCGTGCTGGATGATTTAATTCGGAATATATCCGGCCTTGCGGCATTGATGGATAATTTGAGTCGGAAATTTATCCGGCCTTGCGGCATGATGGATAATTTTAATTCGGAATTTACCCGGCCTCGCGGCGTAATGGGTAATTTAATTCGGGAAATTACCCGGCCTCACGGCGTAATGGGTAATTTAATTCGGAGATTTACCCGGCCTCGCGGCGTAATGGGTAATTTAATTCGGAAATTTACCCGGCCTCACGGCGTAATGGGTAATTTAATTCGGAGATTTACCCGGCCTCGCGGCGTAATGGGTAATTTAATTCGGGAAATTACCCGGCCTCACGGCGTAATGGGTAATTTAATTCGGAGATTTACCCGGCCTCGCGGCGTAATGGGTAATTTAATTCGGGAAATTACCCGGCCTCACGGCGTAATGGGTAATTTAATTCGGAGATTTACCCGGCCTCGCGGCGTAATGGGTAATTTAATTCGGGAAATTACCCGGCCTCGCGGCGTAATGGGTAATTTAATTCAGAAATTTACCCGGCCTCGCGGCGTAATGGGTAATTTAATTCGGGAAATTACCCGGCCTCGCGGCGTAATGGGTAATTTAATTCGGAAATTTACCCAGCCTCACGGCGTAATGGGTAATTTAATTCGGGAAATTACCCGGCCTCGCGGCGTAATGGGTAATTTAATTCGGGAAATTACCCGGCCTCGCGGCGTAATGGGTAATTTAATTCGGAAATTTACCCGGCCTCACGGCGTAATGGGTAATTTAATTCGGGAAATTACCCGGCCTCGCGGCGTAATGGGTAATTTAATTCGGGAAATTACCCGGCCTCACGGCGTAGTGGGTAATTTAATTCGGGAAATTACCCAGCCTCGCGGCGTAATGGGTAATTTAATTCGGGAAATTACCCGGCCTCACGGCGTAGTGGGTAATTTAATTTTTTTGTTTTGGACTTATCCGGCCTCGCCGAACGAAACGTTATACCGAGGAACTGCGCCCCGACGCTGAACGTCGACGTACGCACCTCCCAAACGATATCCCGTCGCGTCGATCTAAGGCATTCGAATCTTGCCCAAATGTATTATCTACATTGCCGTGATCATGTAACGCCATTAACTCCCAATCGCATTGTCCGGGTTAGAATTTGAAGGGAGAATCTAGTCATACTGCGTGGCCCTCTACGGGCTTCGTAACTTCGGCTGAGGAGTGGCTTGACCTCATGGCTTCAATCGAGAGGCGGAATTTCTTTCCCCTCTCTTGATGCAGGGATAGTCAGCCAGTGAGTGGAATTTGGGTGGAGTGGGACTCATTTTGACCATTTGACGAAATCTGGCAAACCCATCTAATCAGTAAATTTGAATGATGCTTGGTCTGATGCGAAATTATGAACCGAGAAGGTATCTTAATGTGGTATGTTAAGGTCCCTTTCCCTTTAAACCTGTTACTTTAACGTTATCACCAATCTAGCGTCTCTCGTTAAGTTGGCACCAGAGAGCAAAGTCGACCGTTCAAAAAGGGAGACGCGTCCCTTTCGCCACTTAGGCGGCGAGCGGGTCGCGAGCAGCCCATCTGGGCGACGGCGGCTTTCGAATAAAGGGGAAGCACCGATTCTCTGAAGGACAGCAGAGAAGGAGAGGACCCACTGATCTCTTGCGACGCTGGTAGTGAAATTAGGGTTCTGGGCGATGACCTCAGAGGGCACGGTGCTGGCGGCCGAGTGAGGAGACAGGCAAACGCTGGCGAATCGCACTACGACGGTGGCAATCCCCGCCGACTCGGAGCTCTACAGGGGGCAGAGGGCAAAGGATCAGCGTTCCATTCGTATAAACTATTATCTCTTCGTTCACTTATTGGTTTGCATCCTTTGTTATTCTTTTCGCATGATTTGAACTCGTCGGTTTCAGAGTTCCTCCCAACGGATTGAAAGAACTCCCCATCGATTATTAGGGCTAGCCATTCTCCTGATTCCCAGCGGTGTCTCAAGACAAAATCGGTTCCAGGGCTTGGTGTTTTTGTTGAACAGATCTTTTAGGAAGTTCAGCCGGTAAGCATTTCCTTGTCGCATTCCTTTTAATCGTTTCTCCCTTTACCTTGGTGGATTCCAGATATAGCTTATCTGTCATTTTCCTTTTTTCTTCTTTTTTTTTTTTTAGAGAAAATCCCCCGGGAGACTTCCAAGCGGCGGCAAGCTCTTGCTGACGGGAATGTTCACTCTCCTCTTGTGAGCTCAAGGAGTTAGGAGGAACAGGTACTCATTTCCCATTCTTGCATTTTGTTCTATCCTTGCCTCTTTTTTTTTTTTTTTTTCTTCACGTATATATTTTTTTTAACGAATCTTCCTGGTATCTTCTCATTCTATTCTTGCCCTATTTCCCCTTTTCATTTTTTTTTTACTCTTCCCCATTTTATCTGGCTTCTCCCACCCCTAGGATACCTCAGTTCTTTTAGCTTTCAACCGCCTTCCCCCCTTCTTCTAGTGCCCTGTGATGCTCAGTGCATCTTAGACCTCAACGAGAAATGGCGTGAGCGCATGATGCCAGGGCACTTAGTGTGCCCATGAAGCCTAAAAAAAAGTCCGAACAATCGAGAGAGAAGAGAAGAAAAAAAGAGAGAAAGTGGTGTGTGTGTGTCTTCTGTGATGCCAGGGCACTTAGTGTGCCCATGAAGCCTAAAAAAAAAACTCAGATCAAGATAAAAAGAAGTTTCTCTTCCCCTCTTTTACCTTCTCCTGCGTTTTTTGTTCTTTGTGATCCCCTCCTCCCTTACTCAAGCTTCTCTCCCTCTTTTTATAGACTGCAGGCTTTCCTTCTTCCCTTTTCTTCCTATTGTCTCCTCCTCCCTCTTGCGCTTCTTTTTTTTTGCAAACTGGTGTCGTCCCCCCCTTTCTTTACCATCAGCACCTCTTTATACCACCCCAGCCTAATGAGACAAAAGTTTGCCTGACAGGCGCCTTTTCTTTCCTTGCTCTTCCCCGCGCCTCTTTTTTTTGTGTCAACCGTGTCGGCCCTTTTTCTTGTCTTTTTTTTTTATTTTTTACCAGCCTCGACCGTCTCTGTTTTGTTGGCGATTCCCTTGATTTGATTTTTTTTTGACTACTGGTTATTTAAACTTCATGATTTTTGCCGTTTCCAGTTTCTTGCCGTTTCCACTTTCTTGTCGTTTCCAGGTGTTGCCATTTCCAGGTGTTGCCATTCCCAGGCAAAATAAATGGCTTCAACATTGTTACAACACAACTAAAATTTCTCTCCATACCTATGTCAAATGATCATCAATTCAAGAAAGCCAAAATAATGAATATTCTCATAGCCTTTAAAGATAGAATATTCATCTAAGTTCTGATTTCCATAAGCCCTCAAAAGGCAGGATGTCAATTCAAAGTCAGTCAATTGAATCACTTTTAGGAGTACTCTTGTATCAAGTTATAAGCGAGGTCATGACACATTTTTGTGAAATACATTATTTTTTCAACTATTTGTCTTCATTGTGCTATATTTATAGATCTTTTAATCAAAGGTATCATAAGCTACTTAGGGATAATTAACAATGAATGTTTGCTTTCATTAGAAGCTAGAATGTACTAAAAGAAATTATCTTATAATTTATGAGGTGAATTTTAAATGGTCGCTCTACATTTCAATATCAATTGAAATTTAACCAATTTTGACCCTGTAAGTTCTGGCATGCCTGGTGGGACCTGGCTTCTCCTTTCATCTTTAAGATCTATGCATACAACATTCTTTGCCTTTATTTTGAGCTTGTCATGGTAGCTCTTATGTTGCCAATGTTGACTTTTTTGATTGAGAGAATATCTTCAGAGTACATCACTCTATACCAACTGGGGAACAGCCAACTGAGCGAGAGTAATGATTCGCCTGAAAGGAAATCATTACCTAGCCCATCACAAATGGCTGACGGTAAAGGCATCAAGTTTGTTCATGGCTGTCAATTTGCAAAAAAATTGAAAGCTCCTTACATGAGCAAAACATTGATCCTAATCAAACGGTAGTAGGATTAAAGGCATCAAGTCATGGCTATCAATTTGCCAAAAATTGAAAGCTCTTATACGAGCAAAATATTGATCCTAATCAAATAATATTAAGATTAAAGACATCAAGTTTGTTCATGACTATCAATTTGCTAAAAATCGAAAGCTTCTTACACAAGCAAAACATCAATCCTAATCAAACTTCTATAGGATCAAAGACATTAAGTTCATTTGTCTTCATTATGTTATATTTATAGATCACTTAATCAAATATACCTTAAGCTACTTAGGGGTAATTAACTATGAATGCATGCATTCATTGAAAGCTAGAACCTACTAAAACAAAAAATCTTATAATTTATAAGGTGAATTTGAAATGGTCGCACTACATTTCAATACCAATTGAAATTTAACCCATTTTGATCGTAGAAAGGGAAAATTGTTTGTTTTATGCAATATTGTAAGTTGCTTTCGCAATAGTGGCGATGAGCTGCTTCGAGCACGGTGTGGTGGGGGCGAGAGAGAGGAAGATTGTGAAGACATAAATTAATATTTATAAATTTTTAAAAAAATATTTCAAATAATTAATAAAAATCCAATTTTAATTTATTATATTAATGATCCATATATTAATATTAATCTAGACTAAATGGTAATAATAATAGTAATATATATTATTATTTAATATATAAATTTAAAAATATAATATAATAAAATTTAACTAAAATTTTCTTAATTATTAATTATTTAAAAAATATTTTATAAAACTTGATTATATTAATATGTTTAAAAATATTATAAAATTATAAATAACATTACTACAATACTCAATATTTAGATAATAGCAACTGCATAGGCTAATATAAAGGGCATGGATACAAGTTTTAACTTAGAATGAAAGAGAATTCCGAATCAACTTTGTCTACGAACAAGGAAGCTATAAGTAATGCAACTATGAATCTCATGGAAAGTTCGATTCTAGCTTAGGATGAACGCTGGTGGCTTGCTTAACACATGCAAGTCAGACGAGTAGTGGTGTATCAAGTGGCAGACTAGTGAGTAACGCATAAGAACCTGCCCTAAAACCTTTTATTCAACTGCTATAGTCACCACACTACTATAATTGTATTGTACTTCCAAATTAAGCATTAGTCTAGAAGTCTTACAGCCTGTTTCAGAGAAGGGATAGAAAATAAGATGGAAAAGAAAAATCAATAGAAAGGAAACTGAAAAGGAAAGGAAAATAGTTTTCCTTTCTTTTCTCTTGTTTCACTGATAGAGAAGAAAACAAGAAAAACCAAACTGGATGAAGGAGACCCTCTCTGTTGCTCTTGCTGCCCGTCAGTCGACGAGGGCTTCGATTAGTCGAAGCAGCTTGGCAGAGGACGAAGGAGAGCTTCGGCGGCCACGCTAGGGCCGGCGAGCTCATCGGCGTCTTCGAGGACGGCAAAGGCGGAGTCGAAGTAGCCTGGCGGCATCGTCACTGCCATGTCCGCCAGCCATCCATCTAAACCCTCCCGGCTAAATGTTCCAGGCGGTGCCGAGCTCCAAGGCGGCCGCGCTCTGCTGCTGGCACTGCCCATCGAGCTCCAAGGCGTCGACGACGAGGGAGATGGCAAACGTGGGCGACAAGGGAGATGGGGCGAGATCTGGGAGGTGCCGGTGGTGATGGAGATGGGGCGAGATCTAGCGGAATCTTCAAAGCAGGTCTGCCTCCTTTGCCAGTTCGCCGTCCTCCCGCTCGTCTTCGCGAAAGCAGGGCGTCGGCGATGTCAACCCGCTGCTCGGCTTCGCGAAAGGAGAGGGCATCGGCAACGTCTGGGAGAGAGGCGAGGGCGTGAGGGTACGCGTGAGGGAGAGGTATGCGCGAGGGACGGAAATTATTTTTCCCCCTAAATCGGAGGGATTGGTTTGAGGGGAAAAAGGCCCCAAATTTCCTCTCTCTTTTCTTTCCTTTCTTTCTTTTTTTTTTACTGAAACAAGGGAAAAGGTATAAATCTTTCTTTTCCCTCCAAATATCCCTCCTCTCAAACATGCTGTTAAGGAAATTTATGTTATTTTACATAGTAATTTTTAAGAGAGAAGTTAAAAAAGAAAGAAAGAATTTTTTTTATTTTTTGAAATGTAGCTAAAATAAAATTTATATTTTAAGTTTGTGAATTATTTAATAAAATATATCAGCAAAATATTCAATAAATTGATTTACTTTGTTTGAAGTTACTTGAATAAGTTTATTTTAATTGTTAGAAAGTTTTAGAAAACCTAATTTCTAGCATAAAAATTAGATTGTTTAATGCCAAACACTAGACAAGAAATAAGATTTAAACAAAAAAAAAAACTACATACATGTTAGAAAATTTATAGAAGCTTGGTTCAAATATTTTAGAAAGGTTTAGGAAAAAAAAAATCAAATATTTATTGCAAGGAAGCAAAGTGGAATAAACCAGGCAATATAAGTATTTTGTATTTATCTAAAATTAACAAATAGAACAAGGAAAAGTTGAGTTGTTTTGATTATCCAAACCTCAATTTTATTCTCAAGATAGTAAAATAAATATAACTAATCTTGAGTGTGAATATGAGAGCTTAACAAGTCATCTAATATCTTCATATTTAGATAAAATTCTCAATAAATAATATTATATAATGGTAAGTTATTATTAAAATAATTAAAATAAATTAAATATTAACAATATGAAAAATTGGGTGAAGACATATATATCCTTAGAACAATACGTCAAGTAAATGATCGTTGACGGTTAAAATGGAGTAAGCATAGTGGCTATAACGAGTTTAAACGACGGAGTTTACAATAACTATTGTCAACCCTTTGAGTATCAATAAACGATATGAAGAAAATCAAGAACATTTGTCTATTGATTGGGGATGTTCATGATGCAACCATCTGGAGGTCCCATTGTCATGCAACTAAAATAATCTCTCCTTTCTGTTGAGAAGCATGTGTTCTTAAAATTTTAAATTTAGCTTTATTGAACTGAATTTGATATTTTTTATAAACTATATAAATGATTCTCTTATTCAAACTGTTGTGGTTGACCAAGTCACCGTATCCCTTTTTTTTCTCGGATCGATTGGTTTGGCTAAATATGTTAATTTTTAGGGTTTTAACCAGATTTAACTTTCAAACAAGCAGATCCTCTAAGAATTGTTTTGAACTTTGAGCTTCTTCAAGTAATTGCCATGTCCAAGAAGAAGAAGAAATCGAATAAAACTTTTAAGCGGGTACCACCCGATTTAATAGTTTAAAATCTAAAATTAACCTAGGGATTCGTGCGCGCTAATCCTAAGGCTAAGAGCAGGCAAGCGGGGAGCGCATTTTGCAAGAGCGCACCCCTGCTCGCGCTCGGCCAGCAGGGGCAACGCATCGGGCCCGCACGTATCTCAAAGATACACGTTCCAGTTACGAAAAAGGCAACGGAATGAAAAGGCGCTCACTTACCAAAATCCTCTTTGCCCTAATTGCGACGATTAGGGATTTTTGCTCGCAAGGCCGGAGCCAACGCCGGCCACAATTCTGAATGTACGCCATCGTCACACACGTTTCCATTCTGCATTTTTGCTCGCCGATAGTCTGTCGCCTGACGATCTGCTCAGGCCACGCCGGCCAGGATTCCGCCCCACGCCATCGTCACGCCATTCTTCCTCCTCGGCAAACAGGTATCATTTTTGTTCTTTTATTTTACTAGGCGCGCATTTCACGAAGATCTGATGTGTTGATGTCCATTTCACTCTCCTTCTTTCATGATGGGAAGCTCGTGAGTTTGGTACCCTGCATGTTTGTTTATTTGAAATGTCAAGATTATACATGATCCTTTAGTTTAAATGTTGTTCTTTTTAAAAAAATGCTTATTTATCCTGCATTATGTAGTAACTGGTTTTAGACTTTAGCATGGAGAAGGGTCAGAAGCAGCCCATGACTGGCAATGAGAGGCCTATTTGTTCATCATTAGCGGAAGAAGAACATGATATATTACCTGATTTCGACCAAAATATTGATGAATGCGTAAGAGAAAAATTATATTGACTGCCCCCTATGCGGATCATGGTTGAATTTTAAAAAACTGATATTTGGTACATATATTTGTTTAACAGGAATTTGACAAAACTGTAAATACTGATATCAATGCATCTGCATCAACTACGATTGAGGAATCTGATTCTTCATCTCTAGTACCCACTGTTGGTATGAAATTTGATAGCGAAACAAAAGCTTATGATTTTTATAATGAGTATGCTAGAAGAAGTGGTTTTAGTATAAAAAAATATCATGTGAAGCGAAGAAAGGATGGTAGTGTAAGATTCAAGAAGTTTTGTTGTAGCAAACAAGGTATGAAACAACAACCCAAAACTCAACTTATAACGAAACCACTACCTGATACACGAACCAATTGCATGGCACGAGCTGAATTTAAAGTTGACCTTAACGGTGTTTGGTCATTATCAAAAGTTGAATTAGATCATAACCATCTTATGACAAGTCCCAACAAGACTCACATGCTTAGATCTCACAGGAGAATACAACCAGATCAACGTGCTCTTATAGACCAGATGTCACAAGCTGGTATTAAAGCTCATCATATTTATAACTATTTTCAGTCTGGTGCAACTCATGATAAAGTTGGTTTCACAAGAGAAGACAGTACAAACTATATTCAGCGAGAGCACCTATTAGCACTACAAATGTTCATAGACCTTAGTAGGCCTACTGTTCTGAACCCTCATATGATGCATAATGTTCAAAGAACTCCTATTATCACATCTAATGTTGATTATGCGGCCACTCAGGTAATAAAGTTTTATTTGTATCAAGTAACATTTATTTTCATCAATATTAATTGCTCACTAGTTAATTCTGGACTTACAGGTGCCTATGTCTATTTACCCGATGCATCCAGCCTCATTTCCATTCTTTTCTTATTCTGGCATGATGATGGGAAGTTCTGCTTTTTATGTAAGTGTATTGTATGAAATATTTTGTGATTGCTTATTCATTTATGATGAGCCTTGTAACTTCTTTTTATTTGTAACATATAGTGCTCAGAAGCAGATTCACAACTAAATCCTACAGAGCAGCAGATTGGGGATTCACAACTAAATCATGAAAAGTAATTATATCAATTGTGAGGAATGTAATGAACCAGTGTAATATCTGAATTCTAATGTCTTTTTATCTTCCTGTAGTTGAAGTTGTAGTACATTTTGGGGTTATAATGTCTTTGTAATGTTTACTGTCACCATGTTTGGCTGTAGTATAATTATGTGACAAGTAGTCTAAGTGTTGTCCACAAATCAATTTTTGCTTGTTGATTTGATAATTCAGTTGTGCTTGTTGGCTTCTTTGGAGCGCATTTTGCAAAGCAAACACTCAATTGATCAACTATTATAAGTGTTGTCTATAATGTAATACCAGATTCTATAACAGTATTCATATTTACAATGTATTAACAAAAGAAGAAAGAAGTTATGTAAACCAACTTCATTCAATTTGTTTCAGCGTAATAGATACATTTTTACAAGTTGTTATACTGCTCCATTCACTTAGTGAAGTCCACAACAAAGCCAGAAAATATTTTTTACAAGTTATGCTCGTCTTGTACATTTTTATAAATTGGCTGTAGTACATTTTTACATTTTTACAAGTTCTTCGCGAACATCGCGGCCACGACAAGTGGAAAATCAATAGTTGCAACACAATGAACCTGTTTGGTTTTAACGACAGGCGCAAGCTTTTGTTTGTTAGAAAGAGTCCTAATTTGAGTTACTAGCTCCATCCTAAAAATGCAGAATGGAAACGTGTGTGATGATGGTGTACATTCAGAATTGTGGCCGGCGTTGGCTCAAGCCCTGCGAGCAAAAATAAATGAGCGCCTTTTCATTCCATTGCCTTTTTCGTAACTGGAACATGTATCTTTGAGATACGTGTGGGCCTGATGCGTTGCTTCTACTGGCCGAGCGCAAGCAGGGGTGCGCTCTTGCAAAATGCGCTCGCAAGGAGCAAGGGGGTACCCGCTTAAGAAGATTTTTTTTTTTTTTTTTTTTTTTTTGGAAGAGATCCCATCGAATCATCGATCATCGATCATTTTGAGTAAAGGAGACAAACCAATTTTGTCATGTTGTCCAGGAAAAACCAGACAGAGCCATGTGCGAAATCCTTGAATGCCGGAGTCGTCGTTAGGAGTCGCGTCAGATAGCACTCGTCGCCTATATGGCTTCTTCCTCCGCACCCCCTTCCTCTGCTCCTGTGTGTGTGTGTGTTGGCAGAGCAGCCATGCTGATCCCGGTGATCGACCTGGAGGACTTCCCGGCGGAGCAACCGAAGCTGCAGGCGGCGTGCCGGGAGCCGGGGTGCTTCCGGGTGATCAACCACGGCATCCTGGCGAGGCTGCAGGCGGAGATGAAGGCCGCCGTTCGCTCCCTCTTCGACCTCCCCGACGAGGCCAAACGCCGAAACGCCCACATCATCCCCGGCAGCGGATACGTGGCGCCCTCCCCGCAGAACCCCCTCTACGAGGCCTTAGGGCTATACGACGCCGCCTCCCCCGCCGACGTAGACGCCTTCTGCGCCGGCCTCGACGCCCCGCCTCACGCCAGGTGCCGTCGGATCAATTGCCCCGCCCAGCCCCAAATTCTCGCCTTCTCCTAATTACTAATCGCAAGCGTGATTCTGCAGGGAGACGATCAAGATATACGCTTGCGCACTCCACCAATTGGCGGCGAACATATCGCGCAAGATCGCCGAGGGACTCGGCCTGCGAGAGTACCCCTTCGACGATTGGCCCTGCCAGTTCAGATTGAACAAGTATCACTTCTCGAAAGAAACAGTCGGCACTTCCGGCGTGCAAATCCACACGGATTCCGGCTACCTCACCGTGCTCCAAGAAGACGATTCCGTCGGTGGGCTCGAGGTGCTAGACCGCAGCACGGGGACGTATGTTCCCGTCGATCCTGTTCCGGGCACCTTCCTCGTCAACCTCGGCGATGTCGCCAAGGTTCTGGAAACTTCCGACTGTTTCTTTAGCCCGTTCCTCCTTACCCTGACTACCTCATGCTTATCTTTGCCCTTGTGCGCTGTTTAAGGCTTGGAGCAACGGGAGACTGCACAACGTGAAGCACAGAGTGCAGTGCAAGGAAGCCGCGCAGAGGATCTCCATAGCCCTGTTCTTGTTGGCACCAAAGGATGATAAAGTGGAACCTCCTCCGGCGCTCGTCAACGCAGAGCACCCGCGTCTCTACCCGACTTTCACCTATGAAAACTACCGAAAGCTTCGATTCTCGGTTGGCCAACGAGATGGCGATGCTCTCCACCTCCTGTCTGCAGATGAAGAAGCTCTGACCGTGCCCACAATTACTTCATAAACGAATTGATGGCTCATGCTATTGATGCAGAATTAATTATATGGTGTACTGCTTTACATTTATATAAATCTTAAATAACAAGACCACCACTCTATTTTTAATCAAAATCTATATCGTTTATAAACGATGAAATTGTGTGCTTATCAATCCGTCTTTTTCTACAACATATATATACATCGATCTCTTGTTAGAGTGCTCAAGATATTTACCACGAAAACACTAGCTGGAGTGAATTCGCTTCTATGCCACGAGCTGAAGAAGGAAATTTATTGAACTATTGTAGCATTCAAAGCCAGCTGAACTGGAACATTAAATAAGATATGTTCAGAAACTTACCAGATTGCTGAATGCTGATGCTAACATGCTCAAATTATGCAACTTTAGCAAGCCTTTAAATACGCGTGCAGGTCCTTCCTAGATGCAGGAATCAACTCAGTTAACAGTCTGTTAACAGTGATAATATGACTCCACTTTGCAAGTATTCTTGCCATTCTTACAATGTTGAATTTGCAAGTACACTTACACGTAGTATCATCTCAATTCCAATGCCTCAGGATAGAAGCCCCTTGGCTGCTCAGTTTTATATACTTCACAACTTTTGTCCGTCCTGATCGGATGATACAAAGATATTAAAGAACATATTCTTACAAAGATTCTATCCTCCCATTCTAGGACCATACTACGTGGAAAAATGAATTACCAGCATTCAGAGAGGAATTCATAATAGAGATGATACGTGTATGAACTAAAGTTGTATTAAATGATAAATTTATTGATAGGTTAAATCATGAAATAGTACAATAGAACTCCGGTATGGCAGTCACAATATGAAATCGCGGTTAAAGTCATAAAATGTATGAAAGCAATGTATAATTCATATCCTAGAATTCTCGAATTGTGTAGACTGATACAAAAAGAAGAGAGGTTCAGCTTGAGGTAACTGCTCTCAGCGATTATGAACCACGCGAGTAGTTGGAGTTCTCCTAACCTACGAATTCTTTCATGTTCTTTAGCCATACCAAATACTCGCTCTCATCTTTATTCAGCATGTATTCATGCAAGAAATCAAACATGGAGCTCTTTATTCCCCTA
Source organism: Costus lasius (assembly GCA_027563935.2). Lineage (NCBI taxonomy): Eukaryota > Viridiplantae > Streptophyta > Magnoliopsida > Zingiberales > Costaceae > Costus > Costus lasius. The sequence continues at coordinate 99,160,755 of CM050454.1, forward strand.
ACTTCAAGGTACCTGTTCAAAGCCTTCTGCAAATTCTCATCCAAATCCCTGCAGCCAGAGACTTCATGTCAGATCACAGTTTAATTCTTTTTCTTATTAATACTTCTCTAGAACAATGATAACAAAAACAAAAACATGCATTCCAACAATATAAATTAGGAGCGTCCTGACACGGACGATCTTGTCCTCAAGTTATGTAGGAATCGAGCAATATATCCTTATGTATTTTGCCAAACTACAAGAACAATTTGCAGGAGCCCCATGAAAGACATAACTTAAAACACAAAATAAATCATAATGAATTGAACACTACAAAGTATGCTTAGACTTAAAAGTTTATCCATTTCCATGTTTTTGCATTCCAAAAAACTATATAACCTATCGAACAGCCACAAATTGTTTGCTTGCCTAAACATTTCACCATTCCAGATAAATTCCTATCATGACTTCAATCACCATTCCAGAGATTAATGGATACAAAATCTATAATCTACAATAATCTACTATCAACCTATGACGAGACAGATGCTCATACAATCACCTGATTGCAATATATCAAGAGAAAAGTTAATTGCAAATTATACATTATATCCTAGTTTACCTATTTTCTTGGTGCTTCCTGGACTAGTAATTCATGATAATCTATGAATATGCTATACCGTCGATACAGAAGGTATAACATATGTAAGTACATGATGTTAATATCATTTTAGTTCCTCACGTATATATCCTCAGCAGTTCTCGTACTTGTTCATTCATATAATTGAACTTCTGTTACACTAGAAATATTGAAGTATTGAAAATGTTCTACTTTATGCTGAATGGACAGTTCCCTGAATATCAATCTAACAATGAATGCTAGAGCAAATAAAACAGAACAAGAATGGATCTTACGTGAACTTTGGTCCTTGGTATGCACTTTGGTCATCAAGATCATCACGTTTCTTTAGGACCATGCTCTCAATTTGGAGTTCATCAGAGTTGAGATTGCAACAGAACTCCAACAAAGAATCATCTCCTTTATCAATTGTTACAACTAACGACAAGGTTGGCGCCATGGAATTCTCCTCACTGTCATCATCTTCATCATCTTCGTCATCCTGCTCCATGTCATTTTGTTCATCAAAATTCATGAACACCGTGACTTGGATGTTCTCACCGGCGAACTCACGTTTGAGGACAACTGCTTGATCACCAGGATTGTCAACAATATGAAAGGGGAAGTGCTCGGGTACGCCAACATCCTGCAAATAAGTATATAGCTAAAAGGATATATACCGATATAAAAGTAAAACAAACTCGGCAGTTTATGTCCGAAATTCTCTTTTAATTTCAGTGTTGGTAGTTTAGATCCATGCTAGGACTGGAACATAATGAGCTACCAACACTGCTTGTAATGACAGTGTCAACAGTTTTGACCCTACTATACTAGGTATTTGGGAATCATCGGATTGATATCGAACTAGGCACAATTCCATGCATTGTTGTTCGTATGATTATCATGACAATAAATGGTCACAAAATAAATGCTGTGAATCACAAATCACACGTTCTGCATTCAGCAAAAGTTTAGATAATAACTCAAACGACAATTAATAAATTCAAAGAAGTAAATTTGAACATATCAGTATGTTTCACAACTAAGACCAGATAATTAAAGTATAAATATGATGATCCCATAGGCTAGTTTGCCTACATTAGTTGTTGCACCATGATACTTTTTCAAGGCATGACAACATCAATAAATATCACAACAATTCCACATAAATTTTTGAAATACATAAAAATCCAGTTATCATCATAATAATAAAATGTTATCAAATTAGAACATAAATTTTAACACAATTGTCATGATATTTATCCCTGGTCAAAATCCCTATCCTTAGATATAATTAAAGCTCATTGTAGTGGTGCTTTTTAGTTTACAATGGCTTTGAAAAGAAAATCCCATTTGGGTAGGCGACCAAGCTGAGTAAGCCTTTTCCCATAGCTAAGGTCAAAAGTTTCATGTAAAATAGAGGGAAAAGTCTAAGATAGCAAGTGGAGTAGCAATAAAGCAAGAATCCATCCATAAATAAGATGTGGAATAATATATGGTGGTACGTCAAACAATATCAATAGTGATCCAAGCATTCAGATCACTTCATGATTAATTTGCTAGACTAAGAGACAAGTAATTGACCACCTAAACGGCTAGATCACATACAAGTGAACATTACCCTTAAATTGTGTTTTGGGTGATCAGATCAACCAAGTGTCAAGTAACCGATCAGTGTAAGCAATCAGATTATGCCCAAGTGATCCTAGTCGATCATCTAGATTCAAGAAAACAGAACATCAATTTGTTTTCATGTTTGACTTGAATCAATCGTGTGGCTTGACTGTCTTTTTATGAAAATTCTATTTTAAGTCATATTCTGGATCCTTGAATACACCATCCTACTATCATATAATGAATTATGTAAATTTGCATTTAGCTAAAGTTATGGGTTTCTAGATGTGATATTTATTGTATTCTATTTGGGCATATTATTGTTGTCATTCTTGCATAATGGGCAAGCCAATACTGGTCTGCTGCGTATTTCTGCACTATCATGCTATTATAGATGACTTTTCATGATCATACCATTGTTAGAAGTGAGATAGACAAGGTCCACTAGTCTTGTGTGGCGATAAACAAACTTGTGGCACACTATGATAGATATGTCACAACTTAGACTGATATATTTTTAGAGCGTGCTCCATAGGCTGCTATGTATTGTTTCATTATGCTATTAATTATTCGTGCACAATTATTTGATATACCACTATATATTGTTTCATGCCTTGTTCATTGATATTTGTCCTAGTTATATTGCTAATCTATTTGCTAACATGCCTTTGCCCTCTGATTTTATATAAAACTTTTGATCATGATTCTAGGAAAAAGGCTTATGCAACTAAGTTGCTAACCTAAGTGGCGCCTTTTTTTTTTCCAAATCCTGCTTCAAACCAAACACACCACCATTCCAAGGAGCTTCTAAAGATTGGGATTTCATAATGAATAACTATCATAATAATTGTAGTGTATTTATGTTCAAATTTGTTATGAATATATTAAGATAGTTGTAAACGCTTTAATACTACTACTACTAGATTTTTATGTTTTCCAATTTTTTTTATGGATAGAACACAACATCCACTTTGGATGGTGGAATCGTCATTGAACTAATCTAACAAGCTACCAATCTGGCTACCAATCTGGAATTATTCTAGGTTTCAAGTTAGGTCTATAACTTGATAGAAAATCAAGTTATCATAAGAGAGATTGTGTTACTCTAGTTTAGTCATATATAATATATAAGGTCTAATGAGCTCATCATTAACTTGAGCTTAAATATTTTCACTAGGTCACGTTGTCAAAACTCATCAAATTAATACTTTTCTCATTGGGCAGTAACAATAGTTGCCAATCCTACCACTTAAAAATGAATAGAAATTAAGTGTTATCTATTATTTAACACGCGAACTTAGTTTCCATTATTAGGCACATGTGGCCCACGCATGGTTACCATGTTAATTTCACGACATAGTAAAGAGGTCTTATTGCCATCTCTGAAGAGATCCTAAAGAAATTATTTAACAGAGCAGAGAACTTTTGTGTTCCACCATAATCATTCACATCGAATATACTTATAATTATTGTTTGAGGATTATTTGCTTCATGTCCTGTTAAGTTTATGAAATTAATGTGTTCTATAAACTCTTTATGTGAAAACTCTTCTGATTAGAAGAACTTTTCATTCCTACAGTCACATCAAATTACATGCTAGGGGAATAGAGGAATGTCACAGATAGAGATAACAGACCTCTCCGCGTGTTTCCGACTCCTGAGCACACTGTATCTCGGAATCAATTACCCTCCTCAAGTTCTCATCTCCGGACACCTTGGAGGAGGCGAAGCGAAGGAAGAGAAGAGAGCGAGTTGGCTTCAGTTCCTGCCGGATCGCCACAGGGGAAGAAGCAGCGAGGAAGGAGGAGCTGCACAGGGAATGATAGTGGTGGAAGAACGGAGCGCGGGAGACGTGGAGGCGAAGGCAGCGGCGGAGGAGCGAGCCGGCAATGGAGGACATCTCTGCTTTGTTTAGGGTTTACGTTTACAGCTGCAGCGTTGCGAAGGGTTTATGGAGGCCCTTATTATTAGTTAGGCGACGAAGGGACAAGGGGTTCATTAATACATTTTCTGAGGGTATAACGGTCTTATAATTAAACGATTTGCTGTGGGGAAAAATCGTTTCTCGTGGGCCTGGCACTGTGCTATTTGTTGGAAGTGACCCACACCTTTACCACCGCTGGACCCTCTCTTTAGACCATGGATATAAGATTAATTTTCTCGTTCTTTCGTGGCAAATTCAAGATCCACTGACGAGGATCGAGGATTCAAATTGGGTCACGAGTACTCTCTCTTCTCCGAGCTCGAGAGTCGAGATCTCGGAACCCTGAGCGAGGGTTTCCAAGATCCCTGGCTAGCACAACAATCGTAGAATCCAGGAGGCGGCATGGAGGACTACTTCCCTGAGTAGCTCCGGACTCCGTCGATCTCCCTGTCTTTGTTGTCGGGGTGCCCGGAGCTTAACCAGGCATCTCCTTCCTCCATGACGAGCAGCACCCCATCAACACACCAGCTCTATCGCATTGTAGTGTCTGCCGCCTTCGCCGCCCTCTTCAGTATTGATTACGTCACTGGCGATCCTGCTCATTGGTTCAGACACTTTCATCTTTGAATTTGTGTTGCTTCATCTATTAGCTCAGTTGACAGCTTTGACACTATCCTGATTCCTGCATGTGAAAGAAAAGACGAAATTTTGCAAAATTTATAGGGCTAGCTCTTTCAGTACTAATTACGACTACTGCCTATTTTTCTTCATGCTTTCTTATACTTCTAGTCGAAGTTATTGTCACTGTGTCACGTATTGGGTCATTTCTTGTTAAAGCAGTGAACATTTTTTGCGAACTTTGAAACTTAGGCATACAAGTAACCAACTACTTCTCTTGGTGCAATCAAAATCCTTCGTACTCTAAGCAAGATCCTAATTATTTGTTTATTTTGTTAATTAGAATCTCTCTATAGCTTTTGAGTGACGCAAATATTACATACGTAGTCTTGAGTTACATCCATTGCATAGTTTGACATCTTGCCTTATTCATCTTGCACTTTTATGATTCTATCATAAATTGACTACTTTCTTGCTTTTATTTCTGTGCAAATGACACCACAGATGTTTTTGGTTCGCATCTTAGAATAAGACATTGTAACTGACAGAGAACAGATGAGCTAGGACATAAGTCTGCCAAATGATGTAGAAAACCAAAACTTGAAGAATTAAGGCTATGTTCTGTTGGATGGAATCTACTGTGGAAAGGATGAAAAATGTCATCTAGATTCATTACATTTTTCATCATTTCTACAGTGGATTCCATCCAACAGAACATAGCCTAAGAGATGTTAATGTTGATAGGGGTGAAATTGCAATTTAATCACGCATAAAATCCTAAGTGAAATATCAGACCATCCAAGCATACTTTCATATTCACGTTCAGCAGAATTAATTCATCTATACTGACACTAACACTCTGATTACTAGGAAGGAAGGAAAGTGGGAAGGAAGGGAAATAGGGAGGGAAGGGAAATAGAGAGGATGAAAAATATTAAAGTTTTCCCTTCTTGTGTTTACTTGGAGGGAAAGAAAATTTAAAGGAAATTACTAAATAGTGCTCCTCGAAGCTCATCATCTTCGTCATTCTATTCAACTCATCACTAAGCTCATCTCCTTCCCCACCATAAAACCTCATCCTCTCCCTCCCCTCGAACCAACCACTTCTGCCAACTACCACTGGCATGGTGTCTGTTGCACCCCCGACTCCACCACCTTGTCCTCCCTCGACCTCTCCGCCCCAAGCCTCAAAGGCCCCCTCGCCATCTCTGCTCCCACCTTTGCCGCCTCCCCTCCCTCTCCTCCCTCAACCTCAACAACAGCCTCCTGTCCGGCCCCATCCCACTACAACTCGACACCTATTCCCGCCTCCGTTGCCTCCATCTCAATGGCAACAACCTCTCTAGTCCCATCCCATCACAGCTTTCCCTATCCAGCCTGCTCGTGGAGCTCAGCCTCTCCAACAACATGCTCTCTGAGCCCATCCCCAAAGACAGTGGCGAGCAAGGCAGCTAGCGTGCAAGGTAGCAGCGGTGAGCAGTGAGATAATGGCATGTGGCGAGCGAGCAAGGTATCAACGGTGAAGGAGGCAGCAACACAATGGGTGAGAAGCAGCATATAGGTTGATTTAGAAGATTTGTTTGCAGCATATGGGTTGATTTAGAAGATTTGTTTGCAGTGAGGCACCCCACTGCAAATTTTGCAAAGGGGTGCCCCATTTTTTAATAAAAAATATTTTAAAAAATTTTTTTTTTTATAGAAATGAAGCATTTAACTAGACCTATCCAATGGTACCAATATCTCTATGAACAAGATCATACACAAGAAGAAATTCATCAAAACATTTTGCATAAAAGACAAAAGTACTATTCATTTTTGTCTTTTATGCAAAATGTTTCGATGAATTTCTCCTCCTGTATGATCTTGTTCATAGCAATATTGGTACCATTGGATATGTCTAGTTGAATACTTCATTTCTATAAAAAAATATTTTTTATTAAAAAATGGGGCACCCCTTTGCAAAATTTGCAGCGGCGTGCCTCGCTGCAAACATTTCGCCGTTGATTTAGCAAAAGAGGCATTTTCTGCCCGATTTGGGCGGATCATAAAGCAAAGCAAAATGTGCCCACTTTCCTTCATTCTTTCCCTCCTTTATTTTCTATTCGTCCTAGTAAACGAGTCAAAATGTCTTTCCATCTTCCTTTCCTTCCTACTAAACAAGGCCTAAATACTCAATAGAACAACTAACATAACAATTTAAAGTCATGCAGTGGCAGACCGATCAAGCTAGTGGGGGCAAATGCTCCCACTCACTTGGACCATTAACACTAATATCTATATATATTTATAATATTATATATATATATATATAAAAAAAATCAATTTTCCCCCACTTAATAAATCCTAGTCTTTATATTCCATACATTCCACCCTTGTTTTAATATTTGTTTAAAGTTTAAACTAAGAATATATTTATTTAATTTGTTGCATTACGTGATTCTAACAAAAAAATTAATCAGCTGCCACACTGCTTTAGCAATTGCAAACATCAAGTCATTTATACTACTAATTTGCTGTTTAGAAAGTTAACAATTTTATATTAAACTTTCCAATCATCTTCTCGACTTCACCCTGGACTTGTCTTTTCATTCTCCACTTTCTATTCACCAGTTCCAATTTGAGTATTTTGTATTTGGAATTCTTCTAGATTTTTATGTTTTACCATCTATTCATCCCAACATTTCACATTCATTTTTGGTTTGTTCATAACTTTGAACTTTTGAAGCTTATGAACTATTGAAAGTAACTTCATCAGATTACTCTATAGATTTACAGTATGCTCGTAAGTTTTCGCCATATTTGCTCTTACTTCGCTGAGCTCACTTTGCTATTTTGTTCCTTTTTGTCAAACTCTAGCAGCCAGACACCAAACACCAATAGCTAGATGCTATAGTAAATTCTTTGCAATCGTTGATTTGATTTTAATTGTGTGATCATGTAGTTATATAATTATACTTTCTTATGTTGCCCCATGTATCTTTGGGTCCTGGATTTACCACCGAAGTCATGGGACAAAAAAAAATTCATCTCTACTAGTAAATGAGAGCTCAAAGTATCCTTGCAAGGTGAACAAGGCTTAAGAATATACCTGGAAGTTTATGGTGTGTTCTTTTGTAGTAGTTGAAGCAACGGCTTGATGAATTTCCTTCTTTTTTTTTTTCAAAAGCATATATTAAATGAGATTCAGATAAAAATAGAAGAACGGATGTGTTGTTATCTACCTAGAAACTCACATGTAGATTAAGTATTTCTTCTTTCATAGTTACTTTATGCACAATCATATACTTTTTGTCACAAAATTCCTCAGAAAAACACATAATGGCACAATAGCTTAATAATTTACTAGTGAGATTACCCGTCTGAAAACTTTATGGTGAAAAATGATCCATACAACATAGAACTAACAGATAGTACATTATTTCAAGGTCCTCTTATGATTAACATCAATTGAATTTACGTTTTCATATTGATCACTTAAATCCAGTGAAGTGTTTGTTATTAGTATGGCATTATAATATTTAGATCAGGATTTAATAGTTTTATATGGTGAGCTTGTTTAAGTTACTTGCAATACAACAAAGAACTTTATTAAGAATTCTCACTAACAAGTAGTAAATAATAGAATTGATGCACAAAGGCTGAAAAGTCTGTCAAAATTTAGTTTCTCATTGCTCTTGAAAATAATACCTTTTGTGCCGGCCTTTTTCCCTCCATTAGAATTTTGCTGAGGGTAGCGCACCTTGACCGCAGCCACAGGCAAACAGCACCTTCCCTTTGCCTCAGTCTAGAAACACCTCAAGCTCCCCTCTTATGGCCACCCCCACAGGGAAGAGAACCTAAGAGGATCCGAGTAATTCACTCAATCCTCCACATACCCTAGCATCAAGTTTAAATAACTTACCTGGGTTCCTCCACACGGGGTGCACCGCACCCACTTACTTGCTTATTGGATGTAATGTGATGCCTCTACACGTAGGCCCAACTAGTTCCCTACCTCGTGCACATGACCTGTTAGATCTGGTGTCGAATCATACAACAAACAAGGTTGAGCCTGCCTCTAGGTGCACCACACGTAGGGCTGAGCATTAATCGGTAATTACCGAATTTTACTGATTTTATCAAAGGTAAAGGTAAAATCGGTTGTAATCGGTAATTGGTATGGTAAAAAAATTTATGATATTCGGTAATCAATTTGGTAAAATATTTTCGGTTCAGTAAATTTACCGATTTATCGAATACTTATAGATTTTTTAATTTTTCCAACTTACCGATCTAACTTACCGTTACCGAATTTAATTTGATCATCGATTTCCTCACATATACAACATAAGTATTCATTTATGAAGCAGAAAACAAATAAATATTATGAATTGATTTACAATTGGCGCCGGGCAGTATATCACATACAGGACAAAAGAAAATAAGTAAAAATTGGTAATTTACCGATTTTACTGATCGATAAATCGGTAAATTGTCAATCGGTAATTTCACAATCGGTAACAATAATGGTAAAGGAAAAAAAATTCGGTAAATCGATAATCGGTAATTTGGTAATCGGTAAATCGATATTTACTGAATGTTCAGCCCTAACCACATGGTTGCTACAACACTCAAGAATACAATTCTAGGTGGCAACAGGTCTGTAGGTTGACTAATGTATGCAGCCCAAACCCCATGTGCACATTCGACTACCCAAAACTAGCATTGTGTGCCACACGAGCTGCGGAGGTTTTGACATATCCGCAGCTTGGATGTGGTTCACCTTTAAACTAATTCAAATAGATCACTCGTCTGCTGGCCAAACTCTAATACACAGACGCGCCCATACGATACCAACTCGCATAGACTTTGGCACTCCGCTCGGCTCGATATAACGAGGCTCACATCGTAACGCGCCAATCTTGGCACTCCACCCTACCTCTTGTGTCCCGGCCTATGTCATAATGTGCCGCAAATACCCACCACTCCGCCCAACTCGATCCTGATCATTGTTTAGTGTTTACCAATGAGCAACTGCAGTTGTTTGCTTCTGGAGATTCTCCTCCCATTTCCTCAATTATTTGTTTTTCCAACTATTACATGATATAAACTAACGCAAGTTTTTTTTCGTTATTCATGAATTGTTTTAATGGATGGAATAGTTTCTGTCATATCCATATATATTTTTGTTTGATTCTTTTTTGGACCTTAAATTCAGGTTGCAGTTTATGCTGTGTTTAGAGGAGATTAGACAGAAGCATTAAGATTCAATGAAGAGGCCTACCATTTATTACGTGGGGTAGTGCAGCATTGCAGCCTACTTTGTCTCCTATTTGCCACTGTACAAAATGATCGCACGCATTGACATTAAATTTGTATTCATTTATTGGTTTAGTTATTCTTTTGCAAAGATTTGATGCAATAAGCAGAGGTTCAAACTTTCAATTAATATAGACTGGTTAAGGTTTTTTCCTGTTCTCCTAACTATTTACTCAATGTATTCTATTATTTTCTTTCCCTGTATTTCTGCCATTGTAGGTAGCTATTGCAACTGACTGCAACCCAATCATATCAAAAGTCTCTCTACCCTTTGTCTTCTGTGTATCATCCAAATTCTATTTTCAATCACTTGACGAGTCCAACCTAGTCCACCACCATTCCCTTCAACCTTGATCTCCTTCGATGAACTAATGGATGGTCCAACCTCCTTCCTCATCAACACCGAGAGAAACACTTGCCTTTGCCCATCTCTCCTCAAGGTCCAAAGTCACCACAATGTCGGGTCACTTGGTTCTCTTCAAAATTTGCATCCAACATTGTCCTCTTCATCAATGAATCTCATTCAAACATTGGATCAAAGTCAAACCATGCTGGCAACCTATTCTCACATGGGTGAACCTCTAGGAGGAAGGATCTGGTTATCCACCCACTAGATTGTTAGGATCAAAGTGATTTTCAACCAATAATAACTGTCCTCGATGTACCCTTGCTGACGATGATATGGCTAACATATCAAAACTAAAGTATTCTTATAGCCTCTCCTCCCATGGTTGAACCTGTAGCTGAAAGGATTCAGTTATCAACAGTTGGATCATCATGATTGAAAAGAATAAATACAACCTTATTCTTCTGAACTGTTGCATTTCAAGATTTCAACCATATGATTTGATCCAATAGCACTGTGCATAAGTTATGTTATTTCAGAAGCCCAAAGATTTCAAGATTCTTACGAGATCGTTGCCCTGTTCAGGAAAGTTTATGGATCATTTAAAAGCTTGAAGGCTCCAAGATTAGCTTCTACGAGTAGTAACATGATGGAAAAAAAAAATTATTGCAGAGAACTTCAGTGTTGCAAAGCTGCACTCTGATGGTGCTTCTTACCTTTATCAGCAAGAGGGTTGGGTTACTTTGCTATGGGAAAGTTTGGGGTATTTGCGGGGGAATGCTTTGGTAGACTTGGCTCACTAAATGATTTCACTGAATATTCTCTTGAAATGGCATTGCTTCCAACCTTCTCTGGTGGTGAACCCACAAAAGTAAAAAGGAATATACCTTCCCTCTGACGAAGATAAGCAGCCATCTTATTGCCATTAGTACTTGCTTTGCATATGCCACAATAGCTGACTATTTTTTTCATGTTCATGCATTATAATTCAGATCAGAGTGGAAAACCAGAGTGCTTGTCAGTGACAGCTAGAATAGGCGAATCATTCATGATTTTCTGTCAAGATGAAAGGCCTGCATCAATGGAAGATTTGCCATTCTGAAAATTTGAGGACGAAATGGAGACTTTACCAACGAAGGATCCTGGACTGGCATTTTCAAGTCTATAGACTATAGGCTATTCTGGTTGAGGAGCCAGAACCACTGATTGATCTTCTTCAATTGCTTCTACGCCTGCATTAGTTACAGAAACTTCTGTGGCTCCTTTCACTGTGCTAATCTGGGGACATGATCTATTCTGGTGAGCCGAACATCAAATCAATCTTGTGGGTACAAGAGGTAGTGGAGTATTGATAAGTCCAAGAAAAGCAGAAACATTTTCCTTTGGTTATCATCGTATTGAGCTTTTCAGCATTTCAGGAACAGGCGATAACAATGCATCTACTGCCTGGACAACATCATGAAAAATCAACACTTTTGGAGTGGTCTATGTCCCGTTGTGGAATATGTACATATGTATATCTAAAAAGATTGTCATTTACAAATTTTCATACTAGCTCACAAAATTTTGTATGTTTCTAAATTTACCCCCGTAATTTTTTATTGTTTTGAAAGTAGCCTCTGTCATGCCATTGTCCTTGTAAATTTGTGTATTTAATTTTAAAAACAACATATTAGTTTAATACTCCTTATACTTTTAGCTTGGTGAATAATTGTTTATAAATATCATTAGAATAGTTATATTTTCACGTGTGTACATTATTTATGTTTTATAAACTTTCCTGTATAGTTTAGAAATCTGTAAAAGTAGGTCCTATATTTTTTCTCTATATTTGTTTGTAAATTAACCGGCAAAGATTAAGATGTCTTTATAAATTTATACTTCAATTTCTTTGATAATGCTTTTATATAATCCATGAAGTGGGTGTGTTTAAATCTAATACAATTAATAAATATCCAACTAAAAAGGTATCTAGAAAATAATTTATGATAACAAGTGTCACGCCTTATTTTATACAAATATAACAAATTAGCATAACTAATTATTACAACAAATTTTATAGTCACACAATGTCAGGCCTGGGTCAGGCCGGTTCGGCCCAAGCCCAGATCCAACTGAATTGTAAATGGGCAGCGGCACAATCTCTCTCCCGCGACCTCATCCGCGCGGAGCTCGCGGCAACGGAGCTTCGTCAAACGCAAGGGCGCGAGCTCGTTGGACGACTGCAGCCGGGCGACAGAGTCGTCTCCGCACGCGTCGGGCGCGGACGCCGAGCGAATCTTCCGGGCGAGGCTTACATCCGCAGACGACGCGGAAGAATTGGACGGCGACGACGTCCGTGCGGCTGGCGAAGCGAAGGAAGCGGGCGCACGGCGCTCGTCGACTCCAGCGGAAGGATTCGGGCGTGACGACGCTGGCGGCCGACGTCTCCGCGAGACTCGGATGACTCGGCTGAAGGATGCGGCGGCGTCCAAAACGGGCTCGGAAGACGTGGTCCACGCGACCAGATGGAGCAGACGCGGCGAAGCTTCTCTATAAGAAGCTGGACGGCGACGAGATCGGGTGCGCGAGGAGCGACACCACCAGAGGGCACCAGGCGGGTGCACTACCGGCGACGGCGAGGGCGCCGTCGTCCCTTCCAGAGCGAGAGCTCTGATGCCGCCAAGGGGCGAAGGTCGGCGCGGAGGTGCCGACGAGAGAGAGAGAAAAACAGAGCGAGGAATAATGGCTTGTAACCGGCGAGGGAGGGATGGGGGCACCGGCGACGGTGGTCGTCGGCGTAAAGAGGAGTTTTGTAACGTTTTAGGAGGAATAAACGGAGCTTTCCCTCTTCCATCTTCCTTCCCCTGTTTCGGCATTTCTGGCGATAGTTCCCAGCAGCAGGCGGCTGCTAGGTCGTCGGCGACGAGGCGGGACGCAGGCGGCGTCCTCCCCTTGTCGTCAGCCTTCTCCGGCGTCGGCTCGAACGCAGGCGGCGTTCGAGCGCTGCGAACGTTCGCGTGCGTCGCGAGGTTGAAGACGACGCGACACTCGAGGCGCGAGTCAACGGAACGGGCGGTCAACGATCGATTTCGTTTCGAAATCGAATTGATTTGGCTGATGTCAGCGGACGTCAGCAACGGCAGTAATTTGGCGCTGCAGATGATTTCGAGGGCTGACGTCAGTAAACGAACGGCCGACGTCAGCAAGGCTATAATTTTGACTTTGGTCAAAATCAGAGGAGGTATTTAATTTAGGGTTCCGTTTCTTTTCGGATTTCTAAATTAGGATTAGGGTTTTCTCCGTGCGAATTGTATTTTGGGGATAAAAATTATCCGGGGAGATTAGGGTTTCTAATTTTGGGTCGAAAACCCTAGGGAGAGTTACGTTCTGGTATTCCGCCGGACGGCCCTGAGACAACGGATAAGCGCTGTTTTCAGGCCGATCCGACCGGGGCGTGACACACAGGGTCCAAATTTATTAAAATTCCATACAGGGGACGAGTTAAGCGGTTTGATTAGGTTCAGTGCCATCGACAGGGGTGCACTCACCCTCCACAAAGGCTTCTAACCTTTGTCCAGTATAGGAAAAAGAGAGAAGAGAGAAAAGTTACGTCAGGTTTTCGACCAAAGGAAAATAGGGAAAATTATACCTTAGTCCAAATCGAACCCAAACCCAAATTTGGATTTGAAACCCGGAATCGCTTCTCGTCCGACTTGACACTAGCCTGTGTCAAATTAATGCTGCAGTCGCGTTGAGAGGGAATCAACGTTGTGTGTGGAGCTAGGCCCACTCAACGCCCACACCTGAAGCTTGCCATTAGCGTTGATGTGGCGTTCGTGTTCGCTACGAGGCACTCACGTCCTCCAACGAGCCGCCTTTCCCTTCATCCAATGAGCACACGGCACACCAAACGAGCTCGTCATTCAACCGAGGCCACCACCTTGAGTTCGCGAGAAACCCTCGGAAGGGAAGAGAGTGTGGGAGAAGAAGACGGGGGAGATTAGGAAGGGAACTTGGCGTCGTTGATGCTCTGAGCCTCGCCATTCACACCATCGAAGCAACTAGATGAGGGCCGTTGTCGGGAGGAAGAGTGAATGGGAAGGACTGATCAAGGTTCGTTCTCAACCTTGCCAGTCAGATTTACCTTCGTTCTTGTCGCTCGGTTTCCCTCATCGTCCCCTCCTCGTTGCCGATTTCTCTCTCAGATCCTCGAGCTCACCAACCCCTTTATAGGCAGCTCAGGTTCATCTTCCCGCCACTCTCCCAGGCGCACGTGGATCGTCGGATCCACGCAACAGCGATCGGATGGCAGCGCAGTGCTCATGTCGCCAGGCACTTCGCCCATAATGTGACGACACCTCCCGCATCGTCCTCCCTGTCCAACCACCGTCGTTACTTATGTCAAAGTCGATGCTTTGATTGATGCAACACTGTCGCCCGACGGTGATCCCCATCCCAGTGTAGCTTCCTCCAGTGAGCTCGTGACCTCCGGTCGTCAGAGACATCACCAATGTCGGCTACAATCGATGAGTGATGCGTCAATTTTGTCAGCGAAATTCCTAAATCAAATTTTGATTTCAATTGTGGCTCTCGAATTAATTTTGACCTGATCAATAACCCATTGTGCCTGCCCAAGTAGGCTTGAGCCAAACAACAAGCTATGTACTAACTCATATGGGTTCCCTATAGATCATAAAGGCTAAAGCTACCTGTCAAGGGTCAACACCAACTGATCAACCACAAATGTGCGGGATTCCGTATAAAAGCTCCGGAAATTTTATCGGATCTCTGCCGTTTAAATCGCTCAGAAATGTGAATCTCTGCCGTCTACTGTGAACACAGGTCCCATGGTTTTGTGCCCAGATTCCAGCTCGCGGGGTGCCCCGGACACGGACGAGTCTTATTAGGCATTCGCCGGTGGCCGTCTCTGCCGCGTCGTCCCTCTTGCTCCGCCGCTGCTGCTTTCCCTCTTCGCTTGCAATCATATATAACTGCTTCTCTCGGCGATCTCGATCCAAGTAGGGCTTTTATTCTGCGTGAGTGATCTGTTGTGATGTCGCAGTTGAAACTCTGAATCTAGTTCTTCATTCTTCTGTTCCTTTGTCCCTTACCACAGGAGGGGGATCTGCACTGGGCGCCATTGCTCTAGTTTTCAGGAAATTTGAGACCCAAGACCCGTACAAGAAGCATGGTAGGCTCCGATCTTTAAGATTCTCTTCAAATTATGTTGACACTGCTTCAATAATTTCTTCGGGATCTAAAGATGGGGAATTTGCTAGAGGATTGAGTCTTAATTTGAGGGTTCCCCTCCTGCGTTGATAACAAATTAATATCAGGACCATCTGTACTATAGCGGGTTGTTATAACCCGCCCGAACTTCATGCCTTTTCATTTCCACATTACCATCCGTGTTTTTCACCGTCTTGGTCCTAGTGCCCATTCAGTATCAGCTCTTTCCAAATCTAGATCCCTACGATTTGAATCTTAAAACTTAAATATAATAATTGAAAATTTCGAATGGAAAATGGGACTGGTCAAAGTGCTAGAAATAAAAAGAGTGCATTGAACAATTTAATGCAAAAAATTAGTTCAGGTTGGTTTTTAAAAATAGCTTTATAGTTCAGTTGGTTGTTGTGATGTAACCCCTAAAATGACTTTTCTTTTTTTTTTTTCGTTCTTCATCTCGTCAAAGAATTTCACAATTAGTTCTCAACTCTTGATGCAAGTATTATAGTAACTTTTGGTTTGTTATGTGGATCATGCCTTGTGATAGTTTTTCTTATCTTTTTATTTTATTTTAGCCACTTTCCTTTTTCTTCCGGGCTTGTGTTTCTAGGAGCTACTGACAACACATAACTGTGGGCATCTTATATTGTATTAAATATGTAGTTATCTATTTGACTTAGGGTGAAGAGAGAATCTTCTGATTATTAACAATAGAGATGATAGGAACAATGGCCTGAGCAGGAACCATCGTGACATTTTCTACTATTTTTTGTTTGTAATAATCCATAATCTTATCAGGTCTCTTCTTACCTATTCTTCTCCTGATATTTTAAATGACTGCCATGGCATCTAGGATTCTCGAATTAACATGTTTTCCATTTTAGGCAATCTTTTTCTTTATCCTTATAAGGGGTACACAGATTGTTTGTGATTAGATTTCTGATTCTATCACAGGTAGTTACATAGCGCATCCAACTACAAAACTTTTATTTCAACTCTGCTATATTTTGTGATATTATTTTTTTAACTATTCCACATCAGGTTCATATTTGATTTTGTAACTGTTTATATTTTTTAGGAACCGGCACACCTCATTTGTTTCAAATTTAATGCCACTCTTCATTATAATTTTCTAGCTTGTATTATATCAACAATCTCTTGTATATTAGTCATGTCATAGGATTGAGAATCAATTTATCTTTCATTGTTGCTTCTTCAAGGCTTCTCTTTTTATTTCACCAAAATTTGAAATCCTAGTATATTATGTTCAATATTCAATAACTAGATTATGTTCTGCCACACTTGATATATGCAGAAAACATGATTTATTTTGGATTATCTGTATCTTTTTTAGAATTACATTATTGGAGCTTTCAAGTCACCGACTATCATCTCTATCATATTTGCTGATGGAAAGACACGCAAGAAGGTAAAGCATTGAACGCTTTGAAGTTCTATTAGGATATAATACCAATATTTCACCATCTTTATTTTTTTTTAAAAAAAATAGAAATGCATGCCTAATTTTGTTTGTAAAATTTATCTAATTGCACACCTTAATCTTCTCAATTTTGAATTGTTGATCTTCACTGCTTATGTATGAAGTTATAGTTTTGTTATCCTCGGTATTGATTTTGTATTTCTTTTCTGGTAAATGATAAATTTGCTAAGCACGTGAAAAGCTGAGGAAGTTATGGTCCTTCAAATTGATGGGAATAAATTTGCTTCTTACTTCATTGTATAAATATAGCATCATTTTTGTATTTTTTTTTCAAACAAATGGTGAATCACTGTCTGAGTTAAAACTTGATTCTATCATGAGCATAGAGTTCCTTGGATAGTTGGATTTGAACATTCCATCCTTGTTGAGATATTTTTCTTCAGGAGTACATATTAAATGTACAATTTGATCATGCAAACTTCCCTGTAGGTTCTCGTGGTCTACTCTAAAGAGGACAATATTTGATTCAGATTTTCCAGAACGCCTACCTCACTTAGATACAATCCTTTGAGTTCATTGAGATTAAATGACTATGATTGTAGCTAGTAACCTATACAATTTCCTATAACTGCTACAAGATTGAATGATTGCATCAGTGGGGTTGGATTTCCCATGTATGATAGGTTGGATTGTTACATTCATCAAGACTGGATGTGGATAAACATCATAGTTGAGGTTCATTCTTTAATTAATTTTTTTTGTGTGTTCCCTTTTTTGACAGGCCATTCAGTACTTGGGTTGCTCATTGGGATGTCTCTGGTTTGTTATAGTCACGATTTAACTAATTTTTTAATTTGCATATATAGGTTCCTATAAAGAAGGATAATGGCCAGACTGCTATGGTCCCCCTTTTCCAGAGTAAAGAGAACATAGCTGGAGAGGTGGTGGTGGCTTTTGAAGCACATTAATATTTAGCCTATTATGTTTCTTCATTACCATGCTGCATCTTTTTTTTCTTTTTTTTTTTTTGCCATGTTGATAAGGTGCTAGCTGATTTTTTTTTATGCAGGTGATAGTAGAACCTACACATGGGAAAAAAGTTGAACATAATGGTATTAAAATTGAGCTTCTTGGACAGATAGGTATGTTACTTGAATGAAGATTTCCGTCTCCTTGTGAGATTCAAATGTTGGCATACAATCCTTGGTGAACGATGTGAACAATATTCTAGGATCTTGTAGCCACTAATCACAGGAATAAAATTCAAACTTTTGGGAGTCATTCAAACATGCATAGGAATTGTAAGCATGTTTTTTGTTGGTTCCAGATTGTTTTGATAGGTAACATGGCCCATGCGTTCTTCATTTCATTAATAGCTTGTTGCTCTAACCTATTATTATAATATGATAATCTCGTGTTGTGAGTTAGGCAGCATGATGAGTTAGCATTTTCCAAATTCCAAGGATGTTAGTAGAATGTTTTATCAATTTTTTTCTCGTTGTGCATGCTATCGTTATCAATTGGTAATTAATTGCAATTCCTCTTGTTTTGCTAGAGCTTTATTTTGACAGAGGCAATTTTTACGACTTCACTTCACTGGGTAAGGTTTTCTTCAGCAGTATACTGACCTTATTTTCAATCATATTCTTGCCAATCAATATAAGAATTAACAACAATTTGAGAAACCTCAAAATCTCAAATGGACATGTTAACTATTGGTTCCTAGCGGAGGTGTTGGTTAGTTTAACCGTAAGAACTTTTGTTGTTGATAATAAGAGCTTGGGATCGAATCTTGCCTTCATCAATTATTTGCCCACGTAAAAAAAAGCTATTGGGTCCTGGCTGGCTGCAAAATCCTTAATTATTCTTTTTTCTTTGTAGTTTATCTATTATCCTGGATATTCTAATGAATTTATCCAAGAAAAATCACTTTTTTTTTGCTCATGTTCATAATCCGGCAACATGGTAGTAAATATAAACCTCATGATTGCTATGTTCTTGAATAAATTATAGCAACAGATGTTGATTTTTTTCACTTGTTCTTTAATACACAATGTTATGCATATTACAGTTGATTAATTTCTTGGTCCTAAAACTTTGTTCTTTTGCAGTGCGTGAATTAGATATCCCTGGTGAACTATATGAAAAGAAGACTTACCCATTCGAGTTTTCTACTGTTGAAATGCCATATGAGTCATACAGTGGAATCAACGTTAGACTGAGGTAATGGCCACTTAGTTGTTTGGCCATGAAATAGGTTCAGTTGTTCAAATAGGATGTAGCTTTGCATCAGTACTTTATTATATCTAAAGAAATGCTTTTGATTTTGCAAATTTGTAGATTATTTCCTTGCGCTCCTATACTAGTTTGAAATTTCATCTTGCAGAACGTGACTACAGCATTGCTAAGAGTTTTATAACCATGAGAATGTATGTTGACTTGTTATCCTGATTTCGTGCACTTTTCGATTTCACATGACATGCTCTACGTCTGCGTGGAAGTGGTCTTCTTGGGTCATTTTAAGTTCGAACTTAGAAGAACAATCAATACATTCTTTCCTATTATCTGCATATGGGAATTGATGTGACTTAGGTATTAAGTACACTAATTATGCCCTTTTTGCTGCGAAACTATTAATTGGTTAAAACTGCATCGAATTTCTAATGATAGCAGTAGAAGTATTGTACCTGTGCCTGATGCAAACTTTGATAGCTGATCACAATCAGTAGGTTTACTTTGGTTCTGCTATATATAAGTATATAACTACAATCTATTTGTTAGCTTCTTGTAACTAAGTGCATCTTCTGTTAATTCAAGAATTACTTGGAATTTAGTTTATTGATTTTTTTGTCGTGTCCTAATGCAACTATCATGAAACATTAAACTATGTTGTCTCGTGTGACTCCATGTGCCACCCTTTTATCCCCATATTGGCATGTGAATAGAACATTCTATTACATTCCATGGTTTTCCCATGATTTTATGTACGAGAATAACACCCTAGCTGTTGGATTGAAGTGTGGCTTTGGTTTAAACATAGTATTTCATATGAAAGATATTTGTGGACATGCACGTTCTGAATGGCTGTCCTGATGACATCTTGCGGCAAATCGTATCAAATCTTCAAGCAAGCAGTTTAGTGTAGAAGATGTTGGATTAACATGTATGCTATGGAAAATAATGGATATACCATATGATTTTGGTTCATTGCCTCTAAATTTTTATTCTCTACAAAATTGCAGGTACATCTTGAAAGTAACAATTAATCGTAATTATGTCAGCAACATTGTGGAATATCAGGAATTCTGTGTAAGTATAGTGTTGCTCTTGTATATTATTAACTGTATGAATGCTGAATGTTGTGAGTCACACCACTCACTGTATACTGTATTAGTGTAACGTGGTCGCTTGTAATGTATTTTTAATGAGGCTATGGTATAACAGACGTAGTAATGAACACAACTTTTTCTCACAGTCACCTCATCTTGTTTATCTTCACATATATCCATTCTTCTGTTTGAGGAATTAGATTAATAACTGTTTTTATTACTTCTTAGGCCTTAAATACCAAATCAATGATCTTGGTTTTGGACTTGGAGGAAAAAGAAAATAAAATATAAATAAAGAAATAACTTTTTTGAACTAGTAGAATGGGAGAAATGTTATTGTTCCTTAGAGGATTATCAAATGTAACTTAAGATGAGCAATTACTCTGATTTTTTTGTATACATTAAATTTGTTGATATCTAATGTTGTCACTTGTAATCAGGTTCGCAACTATTCTCCTGTTCCAACAATCAACAATAGCATCAAGGTTAGTAAGTGTTTTGGTTTTGTATAAATTTAACTAACCAATAATTACTTGGGGCTTGATCCACTTGTCTTGTAAACCTTTAAACAAAAAAAAAATATAGTTTTGAGGTGCTTAGGGTTTAAATAAAATTGAAAAAGCACATATTCTAACCAATATCATAAGTTCATAATTATAATTAATTTCTTAACTTGTGTTATCTTATCTTAGCTAGAAGCACCTATTGGGCTTAATTATGAATTGAACCTCATTCCTTCGATTTAGGGGGTGAGCATTCGGTAAAAACCGAAATCGAATTTACCATTATTTACCGAAATTTTTTATACCGAATTTTTAAAAACCGAAACCGAATCGAATTTACTAAAAACTAAAATTTTACTGAACCAAATTTATCGAAAAAATTTAATAAATTCGGTAAATTACCGAAAAGTTTAATTATTAAGGATTTAGTTAATTATATGATTAGTAATTAGGTTATTAGGTATTAGATAATAGATTTTAGACTTTTAGTAACTAGTTATACTATAATAAAATTAAAATATAATATAATATATTTTAATTTTTAATATATTATATATATATATTATATTTTAATATATATATCGGTAAATTCGGTTTTTTACCGATCCGAAAAAAAAACCTAACCGAAAACTGAAAACCGAAAATTGAAAACCGAATTTTACAAAACTAATTACTGAAACTGAAATTAATTTTTTTTTACCGAACCGAATTTACCGAAATTTTCGATAATCGGTAAAAACCGAATTAACCAAACTGAAAGCTCACCCCTACTTCGATTCAATCCCATATGTGCCGGAAATCTACAAAATTATAATTAATTAGTTTTATAATGTTTACAAATTATGTTTGAATGAAAGTAGACATAAATTAAATTTTGTGATATCATGGCATAGCCCCATCCCTCCGGTCCTACGCGATGTCTTGAAAACTTATAAAAAAATAAAATTAATTAGTTTTATGATATTTACGAAATATATTTGAATGAAAGTACACATATATTAAATTGTAATATCTTACCTTATTGCATTATTATAGGGTGTGTGCAACTTAGGTCGATCTTGTAGTTCTACATCACTACATTTAAAGTTTTCCAAAGACATACAATACTGGTGCATTGATATCCACATGTTTATTAAATTGGCATAGTTCGCTTTCGCTTGTGGGATTGGTACTATGGCCAAGGATGGGTATGGGTATTAAGATTGGATACAGATATATTTATGTTGTGTCCTTAGTTGCACTCATGATAATCTACTATTAAGCTTTTGATGGCAGTGTCTCTTATTATAGTCCTCCAAAGTATTGATTTAATGATTTGATGGAGTTGAACTATTGCCTTTTTTTTATATATTAATAAGTCACGTCTCCTCTAGGTTTGCATGATCGAATGCTATAGTCTTGATCGAGTGGCTCCACAAAGTCCATGGTTGTTGTATTGATGGAACTACATGTCTCATCATCTACATTGTATTTTCATGGAAGATAAGATCTCTTTAGAGTCTAGTTCATGCCCTTCAATTGTAGATAAGGGGTTAGATGAAGTTTTCCCCTTTCTTATATCCATATCTTAATCGAGGCATATTCTTTGTTGCTAAAGCCTTTCTTCTTGTTTTTGGATTGGCTGCACAGCTTGTCATGGTTGTGTAAATATTATTATTAGAAAGATTGGCATTGTGGTGTGAGGTATCATCTCCCTCTCTAACCTCTCATTTGTGTGAACCATTAGGCTTGTATTTTTATCATTCAGTAGGAGCTTCTACTATATCCAAAATAAATCATGACTATTAGAATTCGCGACAAGTTGCAACTTTGGTCAATCTTGTAGTTTTGCAATGGGCTAGATTTAGAAGTCTTTCTATGACATAGGGTACTTTATGTTGATGTTTACATGCTTATTAAATTGACATTGTTATTTATCACTTATGAGATTGGTACAATAGTCATTGGCACTAATACTAGTATGGGTAATTGGACTAGGTACAAATATATTTGTGTTGTATCCTTTATAACTTAGTTGCAATCATGATAATCCACTCCTAGACTTTGATGGTAAAGTGGAGCTCATTATTGATTTTTTAATTTTATGGACTTGAGCCCTTGGCTTTTCTTTCATACTAGTAGGTCATGTCCCCTCTCGGTCTACTTGATCAAATGCTATAGTTTTGATCCAATATGACAGTTTTGATCAAATACTTCACGTAGTGAATGTGTAACAAAGGGAGATGAAGTCTCTTTGGAGTCTTAATGTTCATGCTCTTTAATTTTTCTTTTGATATAGACAAGTAATGAAGGTGGGACTTGGCCTAAGTCCTTGTTATCAAGAGGAATATCCTTTGTTGCTAAGGTCTTTTTTCTTATTCTTTGGATTGACGGTGTCATGGCTTAGAACAATGTGGATTTAAAGATTGGTGCTGTGTTATATTCAACTAAGGTGAGGTGCCAGCTCCTGTGCTAACCTCTCATTTGTGTAATCTTTCTCAATAGTTTGGTAATATATTGGCCCTTTGGTAATATATTGAGAGGGTCAAGGTGGATTATCGTACCATCAATCCATCATAGGTTACTATTATCCTCAAAAGGATATGTTCTAAGTTTCAAACTCCTACTTGTTTTTCTCTAGTATAATTTGTAATCTTACCATATGTTGTAGTGATCATGCACTAACTTGTTGAGTTAGTGGAATGATAACCTGTTGCTAGCCTTATGATGTATTAATGCAAAAGTTAACTAATTATGTTCACATTTGTTGGATGATGTATATTATGAGAGTATGTAGGTAATGATTTTATATAAGTTAGGGGTTTTATTCCAACTTGCAACTATAACTCGATTGAAAATTTAAAATGGCCATAATTAGATAATTGATATATAATTATGTAAGATAAATTTAAGTAATTAACAAAAGTCAAATATTTACTTAGAATCTATCACTATATTGCAATTTCATTGCAATCAAATATTTGAATGTCATCATAGCGCGCAACCTTTACAATTGTTGTTGTAGCTTCTTTTGAATTCGGCTCTAACTCTCTATATGGAATATTGCACTTTATGGAAGTCAAAATTTGGTAATAATCTAAAACAAACAAGAACTAAACATAATAAACATTTATGGAAGTAATGAAATAATTGAATTAATTACTAAATTTAGATTTCTCACTAATCATGTGAATTTCTTAGTCCATTTGGTTGCCTCGTATCTGTTGGATGATAGTTGGATGATATTGATATAGAGAATTGACTTACCTGTGTTATTACCGATTGATGGATCAATTTGTCATTATTCCTTTGAATCATATGACATAGTTCTCTAATCATCAGCCTCATATCTAAGTCAACTTTACATAGCCTCTTATAGAGAGGCATGACCACAAGGTAAACATCAGCAATATTACCCGAGAAGTATATGTTTGTAATAATGTGATTGACTTTTATGTCTATTAAGGATGAATATTTAGAGTTGCACCATTTTTTGCTTGTGAATATGATCTTGAGTACAATCTGCTTTGTAATTAAAGACTTCAATGCAATAAAATAGGCTAAAAACCTTGTAGTGTGAATCTCTCTTTTTAAGTTGTTGCATTCGAACATTCACCTTGTTGATGGTTTTAAATGAATCTTATGATAGTTTATGGACGCTTTATTTTTTTTTTAACTTTTTTTTTGCCTCCCAATATCCATCATATAATATGTTCTACAAGGTGTCCAAAAAAATGTGAGTAATCATGTTGAATCATCTTGCTTGCTCTCTTAAATTCTATCTTCAAAAGCTAAATGATATACTTTAGTTCAATCTTGTCATATGACGATTTTTAGAAGCTTCTAAATGTAGGTTGCATTATAACACTAAGCTAATACGTACTATGTGTGGAATATCATTTTTGTTTATGATATGTAAGAAAATTAATGATACTCATTTTGGTTAGCCTACTACAAGCATCAAGTGTGATATTGAAGCCCTCCAATCAACTCTTCATGCCTTGTATTCATGTCCTTAATTTCATCATCAATCTCATATGGTGTCAACCCGTGTTTGAAGTTTCAGTCCGGTACTGGCCGGTACGGCCCGTTTGTACCGGTCCGGCAAGGGACTGGCACCGGACGACCCTTCGGAGCACGGACGGCGGCGAGGCGTCAGCGGGCGGGCGGCACCGGAAGCTTCGTTCGAAGCTTCCAATGGCAGCGGAATGAAGCTTCCGCCGCTGCCCGCCGCTATTCCGCTCCCGCTCGCTGCCACTGCTTTTCCCACGAGTCGCTGGTACGGTATCGGTACTGTACTAGTCCAATGTGAGCCACCGGACCGAAACTTCGATCCCTGGTGTCAACAACTAAATTTCAAAGCAAGATTCTTAGATCTTGAATACTATTGTGCAACAACATGTGCTGTTTTTAGCATGAGAATGTATGTTTGTTAATTGAAACTATTTTAAAATCATTCGGTTGATATTTAGCTTTTTTGCAAAAGCCCTAAGGTAATAGTAACAGTAGGGATGACATAAAAAACTCATCCTGCTCCGACCCAACCCGCCACAATTTGACCGGATAAAACCCAAGTTGACCAGGGTCGAGTCGGGGTCACGTAAAATCTAACTTATAGAAGTTTATGAGAATTTAGGTACTGGCCCTGAACCTGCCCCACTGTGTATAATTACTAAATTACCCTTCTATAAATAAGCCTAACCCTAATTTCTCCCTTTCCCTCCTCTCTTTCTCCACTCCAAGCCCTAGTCGCCCCTCTTTTTCCCCTCTTCCTCCACTCCATTTCCCTTCTTCCTCCACTCCAGCCGCCACCCTCTTCCCTCCTCGTTACCCCTTTCTCCTCTCTTCCTCCCCTGCTTGCCCCTCTCCTCTTTTTCCCCTCCCTACCTCACTGCCCTTCTCCCTTCTGTGCATCGCTTGCACCACCTTGCTCACACCGCCCAGCTTATGCCGCCGCTCGCGTAGCCCTCCTCACACCGCCACTTGTGCTGCCTGCTCATGCCACCCCACGTGCCGCTTTGCTCTTGCTGCTGCTTGCGCCACCGCTCGTGTGGCGTTCACAAGCCACTCTACCCGCATCATTTGCCATCGTCGTGTGTCGCCTGCAATCCACCGCCTGCGCACTCGACCCTTGCTGCCTATGTTCCGGCTGAGCCACCCTGCCACCTATGCTCCGCCCCCACTATCTACTTGCATCGTCTCCGCCACCTATGAGCCACCCTGCCACCCTACCCACCGCCCCCACGTTACTACGGCTTTGGGTTTACCCGCGGGTACCTGATTCCCAGCGGAGTCAAGTTTGGGATGAGTTTTCTCAACCCCGCCGGGTTTAGGGTCGGGGTTGGGTTTGGTAGTCCCCGCCCTGACCTATTGCCATCCCTAAGTAACAATGCTTTGTCTTCTAGTTCTCTAACTAAACCTAAAAAAGGGCTGCGTGGATTTTGGAGTTTTTATATACAATTGCTACCTGGTTTATTTGATGCACGACTGATGTTGATTTTGTCACACTTCCATTGTTGTTGGTGTTGTCACTATTGGCCTTATATTGAGGTTGTTTAGCAAACCATATTGAAGTGAACTACACATCCTCCTTAAAGGCGTATTCAACCTTTAAAGCTCGAATAATCACCTCCATCTCATTGTCCTTGGCAACTTAATCTCCTGTGGGCTCTTATGTACATCAGTCAAAATCTTCATGCTTTTTAGCTATATATTTCCTTGTTGATCTCTAGTTGTTCATGATAATCTTTGTGATACCTTGTGCTTTTTGAGACATTGTGGTAGCCACGAGCAAGGTGTTGTTTGAATATTTTATCTAAATATTTGTAACTATATGACATTTAGGCCCTCATGAATATTGTTGCACATTAAATGCTCTAAGAACAAACAGTTAAGCAGTGTAGTCTTGTGCAATATCTTCATTGATTGTAGCAGCTTGTGAATTTAGTTTTCTTTCTCTTATAATTTTTTCATATGGTTGCCTTTCTATTGCAGATGGAAGTTGGAATTGAAGATTGCTTGCATATTGAATTTGAATATAATAAAAGCAAGTAAGTTCGATGTTTTGTATTCTACTTTTTGTTCAAGTTTGCAATATCCATCAATTAATGAACTTACTTCGTTCAGATACCATCTGAAGGACGTCATTATTGGCAAGATATACTTTCTTTTAGTAAGAATTAAAATAAAAAATATGGAGCTTGAGATAAGACGTCGAGAGTCCACTGGGTCTGGACCTAACACATATGTTGAGACAGAGACTTTGGCAAAATTTGAGTTGATGGATGGCGCTCCTGTAAGAGGTATCTTGCAGTAAATTCTTACTTTTCAAATATACTAGCACTTATCTGTTACATTTTCACAATGCTATCTGTCTATCTGTATGTATAACATTATTTATTGCGCTCCTTCTAAGCGTATTGTAGTTTCATGATTATTGATGAAGGTAACTAAATATATGATTGCTTAATTCATGCTCTAACAGTAGCTCGGTTTATATTAATCATTAATGTGCTAATGTGAAAATCGGGAGTTTGGACCATACTCTATTGTAGTTTCATGATATCATTATTCATTTAGGTATAGTGATATTCTGTTGAGGGTTCAAATGGTTTTGCAATTGGCACTTTGGACCTTACTCTCTAAAAATATCCAAGAGTTATCTTACGTGATGAGCCATTCTCTTTCTTTCTCATAGAGTTTTACCTAATTGTCTCGCCATCTTACCAGCTATTATAAAGTTGATTCATTTCTATGGTCTTTTTTTTTGTAACACGCCTTGTTTTTCCATCTTTGACCATCATGTTGAACCATAAATATGCACTCAAACAGGTCAAAATTAATTTTGACCACAGAGAAAATTGGAGGCGTGCAAAAATATCATACATCAATAATAGTGAAAATCGATTTTGACCATGAAGTAAAAATTGACAACCAAAAGAATTAATTTAGTAGGCGTGAGCTTTCATATAAAAATTTTTGGCAAAGAAGGAATTAGATTATTAAATGTCCAAATAAAAAAAAAAGAGAAAAGGAGAAATATGGATTTATGGAATAGTTAGTCCCAAGAATAGAAATAAATAAATGTTAAAAGAATCCATATCATGGAATAATTGGAAGTGCAACGGTTAGGAGCTAATCAAAGTAAATTTGATTTAAATCATGACAACAATTAACTAAATTGAAGAAAAAATTCGTGAATGTCAATCACGATGAAAGAAAAGTTCCCCTTTATAAAAAGGGATTACAACACAAAAAAAAAGGGGGGGACATCTCTCAGCGGCGACCTAAAAAAAGAAGAGGGAGGCGAGGAGAGCTCTCCGAGGCCCAAGCTCTCGGCAACAAATTGAAGAAGGGTGCAGCCAAGAGGGACCGAAGGCATAGAGAAGCATGAAGAAGAAATTGAGAGCTCTCCAAGCCCTCGGCAGACAAAAATAAAGGAGGAGGCGGCTCAAAAAATCCATGGAGAGGGGGGTGCAGCCGAAAGCATAGAAAAAGAAAGGAGAGGCAGCCAAAGGCCAAAGAAGAGGGGAAGAAGAAGATTAAAAAAAAAAGGGAGAGAAAGAATCTCTCGGCAACGTGACAAGAGGCTGAGAGAAAAAAGGGAGAGGGCCAAAAAAAAAGGGAGTTATTATTCTTAGGATTTAATCCTATACTATTTTTGGGATCTTCGTATCCCTTATTTCATTTCTAGGATTTAATCCTAGACTATTTCTGGGATCTTCATATCCCTTATTTCATTCCTAGGATTTTAATCCTAGACTATTTCTGGGATCTTCATATCCCCTAATTTTTATTCCTAGGATTTTATATCCTAGACTATTTCTGGGATCTTTATATCCCTTATTCCTAGGATTTCATATCCTAGACTATTTCTGGGATCTTCATATCCCCTATTTTATTCCTAGGATTTCATATCTAGACTATTTCTGGTCTTTATATCCCTTAAAAAAATAACTTTGGGATTTTATATTCCCTTATCACATTGTCATTGTTCTGATTTTAAGGGCCGTGTAAAATTGCATGTGTTGTTTCTTTTTATCTAGATGAGAAGAAAAATTTATCATCATCTCTTGAAGCCCCCAATGACAAACACTAATAGGCGAAACACTATCATCTAACGATGGACACAGCCTGGGCGAAACAGTATCATCTAACGATGGACACAGCCGCTCGCACCAAAGCTTGGCCCGAGTCCTCTCCATCCACCGACGCCTCTACCAAGAGAACTTCGCATCCGACCGCCGGATCTGTGTCAAACTTACACCACACCTTCTCCTCGAGTGTGCGAACCCACAGACAGAACGATCCGGCGATCTGACGGCTAGATCGCCGGAATCGAACGCTTTTACGCCGGCGATGCTGTTCTTGCCAAAAACCATGATTCGTCGTCTACACTTCACTGGAAGCCTCCAAACTCCGGCCACAACCCTCCCTCGGCCTAGAGAAGGTTCTCCCAGAACCGATTTGATAAAGGAGAAGCGAGCGGCCGGCGGCGAAGAGCCCTAGCCTTCGAACGCCGCCGCCGTCGACGAAAGAAACGAGAGAAAACAACGGACGGCTGGGATTCGTCCAATCAAACCGACAATCCAGATCTAAAGTAAACCAACGTCCCAGATTACTTCAACTAATATCCAACGGCCGATATCAAAAGATTAAATCCAACGGCTGATATTCAATCAATTTAAATCAACGGTTCGATCTTTACGACATTTAACGGGTTAGATCGCTTCACATGAAATCGGACGGCTCCGATCAATCCGTTTTAATAAATTGAATCCAACGGCGAGGATTCGCTCACTTAAAACCAACGATCCAGATCTGCATTAAATCCAACGGTTGTGATTACTCTACACGAAATCCAACGGTTCCGATCAATCTGGCGTAATAAATTAAAACCAACGGATCAGATTCCTCTATTTGAAATCTGACGGCTCAGATCTAACGTTGAAATCAACGGCTGAGCATGTTCTAAGCATATCTTGGTCAATCGGTTGACTTTTGACATGATCCTGGTGTCGATTCCTGCTATCGAGACCCTGATCTTTCTAAATACAATATTATTTTTGATCAGAGATCTGGATTGAAGCTAATCATTGAATTTAAATGGACGGTAAAAATGAGTCTGATCTAAGCTCTAAATCAATGGCTGAGAATGTTTTGAACATATCTTAGTCAATTGGTTGACCTCGGGTGTCGATTCCTACTATCTCGACCCTGATCTTTCCAACTACAATATCAGATTTTCGATCCGAGATTTAGATTGAAGCAAATCTGTGAATTTAAATGAACGGTTGTGATAAATCAAATCTAAATATATAATCGACGGTTGAAATTGATCTGAACATATCTAGGTCAATCTATTGACGATTGGCATGATCCAGGAGTCGATTCCTACTAAGTTAAACCTGATCTCTCCAAATATGATATCGGATTTCCGATCTGAATTCTGGATTGAAATATATATTGAACTCAAATAAATGATCAAGATGAATTTGATCTAAAATCAAAAGCTGACAATAATCTGGACATATCTAGGACAATTGGTTGACATTTGACATGATCAGGGAGTTGATCCCTATTAAATTGAACCCGATCTTTCTAAATATGAACTCGGATTTTCGATCCAAGTCTTGAATTAAACGGATTTGTGAGTTTAGATCAACGGCCACGAGGAAATTAGATGTTTGATGGTTAAAGATGATTTTTGTCAATATAAGTCAAAATTAAGTCCAATCTTCCGGTTGAATATAAGCAAATTAACTTACTCAACCTATTTTGATCAAACCATCATATCATGATATAATATTGTTTGGGAGGAGCGTACGTCGATGCTTGATATCGGGGCGTAGCTCCTCAATATGATATTGTGTATGTGGTGCTTCAAGATAAAATAATTATTTCTCATGACAAGTCAAATTCAAATGCTCACAAGTCATCAAGACCAAACACCAATGAAATTCAAGTGCTTACAAGTCATTAAGACCGAGTATTTCAAGTTTCAAAGCTCACAAGTCGTCAAGACTGAGCACAAATGAAATTCAAATGCTCACAAGTCATCAAGACCAAGCACAAATGAAATTCAAATGCTCACAAGTCATCAAGACTGAGTATCTCAAGTTCAAATACTCACAAGTCCTCAAGAGTGAGTATCAAATGCTCACAAACCATCAAGGCTGAGCACAAGTCAAATTCAAATACTCACAAGTCATCAAGACCGAGTATCTCAAGTTCAACTACTCAAGCCATGAAAGTCAAGCACATGTCAAAGCCCAAATAAGCCATCAAGGCTGAATATTCAAATTTTAAGTTGTTCATAAGCCATGTACTGATACGACATTTATAAAATATTTTTGCCCTCCAATTTGTGGATGTTGTTTATTATATAGATCTCTTAATCAAAGGTACCCTGATTTTAGGGGTAATTAACAATGAGTGCTTGCGTTTATTGGAAGCCAGAACCCATTAAACAAAAAGCCTTATTAATTTAAGGTGAATTTAATAAAGG
Organism: Costus lasius; assembly: GCA_027563935.2. NCBI lineage: Eukaryota > Viridiplantae > Streptophyta > Magnoliopsida > Zingiberales > Costaceae > Costus > Costus lasius. The sequence continues at coordinate 99,192,120 of CM050454.1, forward strand.
TCAATTACATTTAAACATGACAAAAAATGACCCCACACATCACTTCTTTGGGAAGTTTGGTGTTGTGTTCTTCTCCTTGCGATCATTTTTATCACTTATGTTTTCAGAGTTTAGTACTTATTTAAGTTGCATGTTGATGTGCATGCTAGATGTGATGTGCCCAAAACTTTATATGGTTATGATGCACATTGAGCATGATGGTTGGGTTAGGCGTAGGTGCACCATACACTCGGGGTGCACGCATCACTGATGTTGACAATGAGCATGGAGTGCAACAGTGCGGGTGGATACACGATGACCCACAAGGCATGAGTGCCGGGCGTGAAAGTGCAGAGCTTTTATCCATGAATCTTGTGACGTCAGGAGGCTTGCACGTGGGCGGGATATATTGGACCAAACCCAAGTGCATGTGATGCGTGTAAGATTTGGTCATGTGGGGGTCATGACCTAAGCAACAATAGGGGCAACTGCTTAAACCAGGCATGGACCCCTAGCATTAAGTTGCCCTTGGTGAGCTAAGGGCTTGATCCATATTATACATCCACATGGATTGTGCATGGGTAGCAACCTTGGTTTAAATATGAACCCTCGGTGCTGCAAGTTGGCATCAAGTACTGATGAGTCTAGGCAACTACAAGTGAGATGGTGGGTGTTCTCTTCTTCCTCGATGGGCACAACAATCACCATTGGTGATAGTGATCACCGTCGGTGTTGTGACCTAGCCAAGGGAGAGGGATCAGTTTGTCCCCAACTCCTCACACAACCACTCTCCATCTGTGTGGAGGGGTGGCAACGTCTCTTCCCCTCTCATCGGCGAGTCGAGAGCTCATGAGGCACCAATAGGAGATGGCGTTAGCGAGCCACACTCCATGGGGCAAGTTGAGACTCCTCTGTCGGGTAGAAATTCTAAGTTGCAGCGTCTTTCCTCGTGGTAGTGACTGCATCCGAGCGTGATCCACAAGTGGCGGCAACAACTTCAGCAGCAACGTTCAAGTGGATTAGCAAGTGGCGGCATCGGCTCTTTTGGCAATGCACTCCCCTAGCTGCAGGCAACGTGAGGAAGGTGGTCAACCAAGGCTTCTAGTAGATGGCGTCGACAACAATAAGCGGTGCGGCATCCCCAAGTCTTCAAGGGTGATGCACATCACTACTGGTAACGCGCTTGTCACTAGAAGTGGCACGTCATTGGTAGTCCGTAGTGACATGAACTTAGAGCTATTATGAGTGAGGCACGCGTCAAGGGTAATCTCTAGCCTCGTTGGATTTGGTAGTTTAGAGATTTTCAGCCAAGAGAGCCTCTTTACTATCTTCTATGATTGGTTGTCTTTTTGGTTTTGGTTGTGCGTGCGCCCTTGTGCTTAGTTGTGTATGTTGGCACCCTTAAAGGTGTCGTAGTTGCGTGCACATAGGTCCTATTGAGAGAGGGGAATGTAGGTTCTTTGGTATTATTATTATGTGTGTTGAGGGTTCATTTCACGCCCTAACGATTACTAGGATCCCGACAGGTGACCCGTGTAGCCCACCTGTAAAGTATGACAATTGGGCCTACTAATCCAGCCCGATCCAACAATAGTTTACATGAAATGAACAGTAAAATCCCAATGTACACAAATAATGGCATCTGTCAACACAAATGGAACAAAAAGTCACCCACATGGCCAATATATCCATATATAACAATGTATGAATAACCAAAACCGGGAAGTCCTCTACCACTATCTATCTATGACTGATCCGCCCGCGACAGACTGCACTAGGACCTGAAACAAATCATGACACAAAGGGTCGTTAGCCAAAAGGGTTAAGTAGGAATTAAATATATGGTGCATAATTACTAAGGGAAAATGTATTATTTTATCCAACGTCAGCTATCATGAAGCACTACATTTACTTTGTTAAATCATGCATAAATATCATATATATATATATATATATATATATATCAGCACACAAATGCAATCATTGAGTTGGGGCCAACCTGTCCCAAAGGATACGCACTCGTATCTAAGTGGTCCCTAGTGTCAACTCAACACACTAGGAACAATAGCTCGTCAACAACCTACAAGTACTGTGTCCAATACCCTATCACACTGTTGTTATAATAACACATCTGTATGATGTATACCGTAATATCATAGTCTATGAGCTCTCCCTTCCATAGAACTATACACCTTACCCAAAACACAGTTGGCTGGCTCTCCTCTTTCGTCAATACCGAGCCCAGCAATCAACACGTTGTGCGGAACAATATGCATGCATAGTAACAATCACCGAATCCCAGTATTCCGGGATAAGAATATTATATTATATAGCAAACACATAAATCATTCATACTAATACAACAATGAAAATAACATTCCAATAAAATAACAATAGAATAAATCAATAAGGTATCCCTAGTCAAGCGGTAACACCAAACCATAGGGTGCCTCCTAATCAATCAGTAGGCACCATGATTAAAGTATAGAAAAAGATCTCTGCCGGACTATTATAGGTCTGGCTTATCCCGATCCTATGTCCAAGTGAATCCTGCCTGTCCGAGTCTATGGTCCCCACACTGAGATAAAGTTTAATACTTGCTAATTGTTCGGTCTCGTCCATGTATTTACCTATATATATATTTATTTATTTTTAATTTATTTTTTCTTTTCTTGGGTTACTTTCACGGTTAATTATTAATGTTTGCACCGTCTATTCTTCTACTATTTATTAGCAGTATCCAGGTATCCATGTATTATAAGTAGGCATTCATCTAAGACTACAAACATAATTCCTTAATTAAGATACGGTATGGAGTAGGTTAGACACTAGCCTTGTCCACAGCACGTGTGGACGCACCGATCGTTGGGGTTGTACGGTTGTCACCGGAAGGTTTGTTGGAACAATGTTTCTTCTCTAGCATCGGCGACCTTTCGAACCAGTAGATGGTTGCACCATGGAGCTTGCCAGAGCAGTAGCAACATCGGAGTCACTCTTTGCTCGTTTAAAGAGCTTACTGGACCACTACCGGAATCCACCGAGACCCGATGGAATTGGCCAAAACCATCAAGAACTTGCCGGATTTACTTCGGCATGACCTTGCCTGAGCTCAACAGCAAGCGCATGAGCTGTTGGTGGAGAGAACGATGTCACCAGAGTTAGGGTTCGGCACTCCTCATCCAGCCGTGTCTCACCAGCTAGAAAAATGGAAGAAGAGGGAGGAGCATGGTTGTCGCTGGTGCTAGGGCGTATCGCCAGAGGCCGGTGCTCAACGCCATTGGTGTTTGTTAACTCTCGCCGAAAGAAAGAAGAGATGATGAGAGCAATGAGAGGAAAAATGGGAAGGCGAGAGAAATTTGCATGGGAGAGAGAGCCGATAAGGGAGAGAATAAAAGAGAGAGAGAGAGCCGATAAGGAGATGATTTGATTTGACTCTCCTCTTTTTTTTTTTAGCTTACGAGTGTAACAGTTCAACGGGTCGTCTACCCTCAAACACTAGTGTGGATGTGTGACATCTTGTGAGTACGCCCGTGTGGGGGCGGTGAGAGTCACCGAACCTGCCTCGTGTGCAGGTGTCTTAGTGTGCTTCTGCGAAGTAATCCTAACATATCATTGCATGAGTGTCGCAATGTGCTTCCGCGAAGTGATCCTAACCTATCATTGCACTCTTAGTGTAGGGCTGAGGGTGACATTAGTTGCATCCACAATGTTTTCATTTCCACTTTTAGTTCCTTGGTATATCTAACTTCTCAGCTTCAAGATTTGTGCCTGGTACATGTTAAAATTGTATAGCAAAAAGTTGACTTTGTTTTCTCCTTATTTTCCTTAAAAGATGCAATATAAATGATGACTAACCGATTAATTCACTGAGATTATAAATAGGAACATGATAAAAGGAGATTTCAGGGACACAAAAATTAGATGACGAACATCAAGAATTGGAAGCACCGAAATATTTTTTAGATTCACATCTAGTAATTTTTTTTAATTTTTTTCCTCAAGGAATTGCTATCTACACATGTCGTGGGCACATACATCAACAAACTGTATCTAACAGTTCACGTATTATTGATATTACCGTTATAATATGTAAACTTATTGAGTTGGTGGTAATCTTTCATTGTTATTCTGCTCTTATCTTTACATTGATATTTTGTCAGGGGAATCAATTCCAGTTAGATTATTCTTGAGTCCTTATGAGTTAACACCAACATATCGCAACATCAACAACAAATTCAGTGTGAAGTATTACCTCAACCTGGTTCTTGTGGACGAGGAGGACCGGCGTTACTTCAAGCAACAAGAAGTAACAATGTATCGCCTTCAGGAAACATCTTAGTTCTAGCGTTGCAGATGGTCTGAAAGTGTGCTCCTTCAAATGAATGGATTCTAGGGGATTTGAGGAATTGAACTCAAATGTGCATATTTCAATTGCCATAAAAGTAAAAAAGGGATTGGTAGGCTGTATATAATCGGTAGTTGATCTTGTTTGTTATTGACATTTTTTTTCGTTTCCTTTTTCCTGTTGAGTAGTTGACTGTTATGTTTTTGAAGTATACTCAGATATTGTGCAATAAAGTCCTCCTTATTTTTGTTTTGAAACCTGGATTCCGTTTCAATTGATTATGGTAAGATAATAACTTGGAAACATTTCTAAGCAGCTGGCTTGGTTCAACTTTGATGTGTTGCAGCCATATTCTGTAAGATAATAACTTGGAAACATCTCGAATCGGCACCATGTCACTCTGATCCAGGAAACTCTTAACTAAACCATACTCAGCTACAAGCAATCACACCGCCATCACACAATGTTAAGTTGCCTGCAAGGCAAACCTCTTAACAAGCAACCTTATCTATGGAAATAAGACAGAAAACAGGTAGCTTGTCCATCCTAATGATTTTATCAACTAGACTAGTCACCCTAAGACCTGACAAAAGGTTGCTGTTGCCATGTTCTTCTTGGTGAACTGATTGCATGACATCAAAAGCTTAACTATATTTGAACAAACTTCGATTAGAAAAACTTAAGGTCACAATGATTCCACGTGAGGCCAGCAAAGGCTCAGTTTTGAATGTTTTTGCTGACTAGAGAAAAAAGAAAACAAATATGGGATTGGATTGGATGACGGGACCTGTAACGGGAAGGGCTATCACATGGCGAGTAGTTGTCTTTTCCCTACTTTTTCCAACCCAACTCATTGTTTTTAGACCTAACTTTACGGTGCAATATCCCTCGATATGCTTGATTCCTATCTAATTCCAGGATTAGGTCCTCACTTCCAATTCCTTTGTGCCAACAATTCAACTCATTGTGTCTTTGCTCCAAAGTTTCCATGTGGGAATTATTCATTAGAGAATAAATTACGTCATGAGATAGCATTGTCATATAGATCAAGTATTTAGGATTTAAACATCTTGTCACAAAACTATTCTCAAAACTTTAAAAGTAATATCAAACCTTTTAGAAGAAAAAGTAATGCCATTGTCCAATGGGATTCGATCTTGCTTTACGTTTGAACAAGATGTGGCACCAATTTGTTGAACTCGGACAAGAAATTTGTGGCATGATGCAAACTTTCAGAAGCAACTCACATGTATTGTTGATGTAGCTACTTTTGGACAAAGAACCTTTACTCCTTTGCTTTTACTTTTTTTTCGCAAATTCAATAACAAACATTATTTTTTATTAAAAAAAATAAAAATTTATTGAAAATATTAAAATACTATTTTTAAAGTCACTGATACAAATACTAATTTTTTTTGTGTCACGTTGAATACTGAGAAAGTTTTGCCATGAATATCATACAATCTACGAGCATACCTATCATAGAATTATTGAAAAGTAGTTACGAATTGTAGCAACTAATTGTTCAAAATATGTTATGACCTAGCCCCTTGGCTGCCTTAGTCGGCGCTCTGCCCTCTTGGGCCGATCATAACACGTTAAGACTAGGGACCCCGAATTCCGGTAGGATAAATCATGCAAATTTTATCTGCAGCAGGATTCGACCCTACTGAGGGTCATGTCTAGGGATCGAATTCTGCTGCAGATGAAATTTGTGCGATTTATCCAGCCGGGATTCGGGTCCCTAGTCATAACATGTTATAGTCGGCCCAAAGGGGCAGAGCACTGACTGAGGCAACCAAGGGGGCTAGGTCATAACAAAATATTTTTAAAATTTTAAATCAAATAAATTTTTACTAGCAAAAAAACGCATTTACCAAACAATTCTTTTTTTGTCACCCTGTCTATTCTAACACAATCTGGATTCTAGAATGATGATTTACAACCAGGTAGATGCTAAAGAAAGCTCACTTATTAAGAGCACTCACAGTAACAAGATTCTTTTCAACTGTTCTTGGTGCAAGAATCAACGTCAAATCGCCTTTGTCTACACATTTCTACTCTACATTTGGATGTGAATCTTAATCCTCAGCATTTCAGTATCATCATTTGGTTTAATTCGCACGGAAGCTGTTTCATTGGCTTCACCTGTTATTTGTTAGTAGTTTTGGTTATTGGAAATTTTTGAGATGTTCTAATCTCCAACTCAGTGGCTGGCACGCTTCTTCACAGAATTCTCTCTTTTTTTTTGTCTTATTCTCCGATTTTTCTCCGAAATTATCGGCTCAAATCGTGTAGATTTCTGGAGAGGACAGAGATTATGGGGATGATTTGGCGGTGGGAGCACAGATTTTATATGTACGTGTAGCATTCGCATCCCATATCTTTTTCCCCGGTCTAGTTTCTTCTGCTATTTGCAGCTTTCGTGCCTAAATTCTTACAGCTCGACTTTGCAGCCTAGGGTTTATGGTTGATGGAAGTATTGATTTGCTATAGTGCTCCTGTGGATATTGGACATGGCTTTCCGCAGTGAACTATTCAGCTTTCTGCTGATCCTTGCAAACTTTCTTCTTCCTCTAGAAGTAGTAGTCTGAAATTCCTTCCTTTGCTTATTCCGAGTCTGATTTTACTCCCCAGTGACCGCTCTACCTCTACTCGAATTCGTGGACGTCACTATTGTTGCATCAGAGTTTCGATTATCCCGCAATGGTGTTTTAGAGCCTTCTTTACCTGGTTTCATAGAAGCGAGGCCAGAGTAGTGTGATATGGCTGGTAGAGAATCCTCCTTTGATATTAGTGTTTATAGAGGTTCACTACAGTCCTTATTGCCGATGATGCAGAGTACCCCACTGGTCTTCACAGCCGATGGCTACATGACCGATGGCACGACGATCGACAAGCCAGTAACCAGTGCATCCCCTTCTCCTCAGCCTCCTTCCACTTATCAGGGAGGAGGCAGGGGAGGAGGGACCCCTGTTGTCGCTGATGGTAGCTCTGCGGCAATCGCACCCGACAGCCTGAACGTTACCATTGGAGATCCACTGAAAAGGAAGCGAGGTCGACCAAGAAAATATGGCCCTGATGGCATTGCTTTGTGGCCTTTATCTCCAGCTGCTTCAGTGCCTGGTTCCGGGATGGCTAACACAACCACCTCGGCCTCCACTGGAGCTGCCAAGAAACCTAAGGGCCGGCCTCTTGGTTCTGGCAAGAAGCAGCAGATGCGTGCCCTAGGTAAATCTCAATGCTTCACTTGTATTGATGTATGAACCCATATGCATATGTATCGACATAGTTCTTGAGGAATGTTTGGGCAATTCGATGTTTACACCTAGGTCACATTGAGGCTTGTTTCCATATGGAGACTTTATTCTATCATGCTACATCTGTTATGGTGTTCATCGCATTAGGAATTCAGAAATAATTGTCAAATGCTAAATGCTTTACTTGTTTTATGTAGTAAGTTGTAAAGACTACTTTATATTAAGGTCCTTTCTTTTCAAGCAGCAGCATAAGTTTGTTCTCTCTGATGGATAACGGGTAATAAATTTTTTAAAAATCGGTCTGAACCGATTGATTTTTTTGGTATATACTGGTCCGAGAAGAATTCAAACCGGTACCATACTATGTCATTACATTCGATATCAAAATTTCCATGTGCCGGTATGTTTTGTACATATCGGTCAAGGTTGCAATATACGGAACCGAAATTCAAAATCTTGATTTTGATATCTTGGATCTTGGACAAGTTATCCATCTTTTCTTTAACATTGGGATTAGTATTAGTGTCACTAGTATCTGCATCTGATTACTTAATAGATTCTAGAGAACTGATCTTTTTTTTTTCAAATTATTCTTATAGCATTTTGTTTATCTGTCCACTTTATTATTGGAACTAAGATTTTCAGCATCAGCAGGAACTGGATTTACTCCTCACATTATCACAGTAGTGGCAGGAGAGGTAGTGTATTTCAACTCCCATATCTTGTTTCAGGGTGTGCCTTCTAAATGTCTCAATGTGTTTGATACTGATATTAGTTCGTAGTTTCATACATGGAGTTATTGTTTTGTTTCTCATTCTTTGTTGCATTTGTTCTATAATATAAATTCTTATTGAATGATGTATGATAGGTTGGGCGTTTGTGTTTGCGTTAGGTTTGTGACTTCACAAGTGATATACAACACATACATTTTATCTTTTCTTTTGTCAAGGGCAAGCAAGAGATTTATTAATATAAGGATAAAAAATACATGGATGTGCCTAGTCCAGTATTCAACATGATGTGCCTAGACCATGTACAGGTAAAGTCGAGTTAGATAAGACTCCTTATTTGTGCAGTTGGCCCCTTGTGGTAAGACACTTAGTCCCTGTTTAGCATAGCTGGTCAGCTGCTTTTGCTGGTGATTAAAATAGTTGAATTTAAAAAGCTTGAGTATTTGGCAAGCTGCTTCTAGGTTTGGAAAAGCTGGGAGGGAGCTGCTTTTGGCTACTTTCTAACTATTTTTCTTTTTACAATTCATGTCCGCACCTATATTCGTATGTCTTTACGATAACAAAATTATTATTTTAATAAAAATATTAAATTTAAAATTATTTTTTAATTTTTTTTTTTAAAAATAGACCAGCATAACAGTTTAGCCAAACACCTTTTAACTTTTCTAACTAGCTACTTTTCAACCAGCAAAAACTAAAAGTTTTAGCTACGCTAAACGCATCCTTAATAAAGCATACATTTTATCATATTTATGTTCTAGTTTTCTATGAAACCATAAGTATTGTGGTTAATGTTTGTTGTAAATATGATGCCAAATATATATATCCTTGTAGTACTCTGTCTCATGAGCTGCTTGTATGTCGATGTTGACAAATTCTTGTGCTTCTGGAATTCATTGAACCAAGATTTGTAATAACGGTCTATATCGATAATTAGTTCTTCACTAGACTGGTACATACTGGTACCGATATCCAATACCATAGTTGGACCGGTATGTACCATCCATACCGCTAGTACTGCTACCACTATCATGACTCGTGAGGGTCATGTCCAGGGGTCGAATCCCGCTGCAGACGTAATATTTCCAGGGGTAACACGGAGCCGGAACGGGATTGGGGAGCCCCTGGGCCTGGCTTGGTTATGGCCTGGAACGAGTCAGATGCGCCGCATGAGGCAGGCTCGGGTCATAACAAAAAAAAGGCGCCTTTTTTGTTAGGATCATCACCCGTAACAGGTCCGGGCCCAGCGGGCTAGGTCCTCCAGCTTAGATGGTTAGAGGGTCATGACTCGTGAGGGTCATGGACAGGGGTCGAATCCCGCTACAGATGTGAATTGTTTGGGGTAACAGGGATCCAAACCGGGATTTGTGAGGTCAGGGAGGACCTAGCCCGTTGGGCCTGGACCTGTTACGGGTGATGATCCTAACACTAGTGTAATGAAAAGCCTGAATACGAACCATAGATACAATTGCATGTATTTCTTTGGATATGGTACAAGTGATTCTTGGATTTCATAATGAGAACCACCGGAAAATCTGGCATTTGAAATATGTGAACTAACGTGGACGAACTTTTTTTTGCTATTACTAATTCCATATCTTGTTGCAGGATGTATCCTCTAAAATAATGTCATTTTCTGAGCATGGATCACATGCCATTTGTGTTCTTTCAGCAAATGGTGCTGTATCTAATGTCACACTTCGTCAGCCAGCAAGTTCTGGTGGCATTGTAACATACGAGGTTTGTATTTCAACTGCCATTAGCAGAGTTTATACTTTCAAAACTATATTCTGCAGGTCTCATCTTCCTATGACCTCAAAATGTTCATATATCAGATTCTTGCAAATGCATGCGTTACAGTTGAATTGCTCCATGCAGCTACACATGATTCTTCTTCCTTTGGCCAATATTAGACTGATTTTGCAAGAACATATATCACTCCTTAGTTCATCATTTAAGAATCTTGTCCTTTGATGAATGACGTTCACCACCATGCAGGGCCGCTTTGAAATCTTGTCACTGTCAGGATCATTTCTGTTGTCAGAGAGTGGTGGCCGGCGCAGTCGAACAGGCGGATTGAGTGTTTCACTTGCTGGTCCGGATGGGCATGTTTTAGGCGGCGGAGTTGCTGGGCTTTTGCTGGCGGCATCCCCAGTTCAGGTCTGTTCCTCCAGGAAAACGAGGGAAAGCTTCACTTTTTCTCATTTGTTTCCGTTCAATTTGGTTGGAAATTATGAAACTGTTTATTCTTCTGCAGGTAATTGTTGGGAGCTTTTTACCAGATCAGGGAAAGGAATCACAACAGAGCAATCAAATAGATCCTATTTCTTCTGTCGAAGGACTTGCCACAGGCGGGACAGCAGCAGCCGGCGCCGGCACCTATGGCGAATCCTCAGGTGTTCCTGGCAGCCGACAAGGTCTGACAAATATACCGTGGAAATTATGACTTACCATTCCTCTCATTCTTCCTATTCTCAAGTCTTTGATGAGCTTACCTCAAGTGAGGAAGGGTTAAGATTGCTGTAGGTTTCGCTGATATTATCAGTCAGATTAGAGATGGATCGAGGATCAATCAATACTAACAATCTTAAGTTGTATTGATATGGGTAATGTATGTAATGTTATCATGTTTTTGTAATTTTTTTGTGCATTCTAGCCAAAATTTTGATGGTTTAATCTAGATTGTGTTGATATTTATGGATTCATTCATTTTTTGGATGTATAATTTAGGGCCTTTTTGGCCCCACTTATGTGAAAGCAGAAGCTGGCAAAAGCTAGAAAAGCATTATTTTTCAGTTTCTAAAATTTCTACCTTTTTTTTAAAATTTTTTATTATGATTACTAAACCGTTTCTCTCCAAACGCAGCTTAAAAGCTACTTTCTAGTGGGGGTCAAATGGGCCCTTAATAAAGTTTGATTTTTTTTATTATTATTATTTGGTATCGGCAAGTGAAGGCATGATTTAATCCCAAAACCTTTTTTTTAGGTATGAGGCTCTAGATAAAGGGGGAATTTCATAGTGTAAGAAATCTCTATTCCTACATTCGACAACCTCAGTTTCCACGAGGTATATGAGTATGAATCATAATATTACGAGCACAAATATTAGAGATTTGAGAGGGCATGCACTAAAAAAATATTATGAATATGAAGAATTTTTATACCAGAACTGAACTAATTTTATTTCATAGTAAAAGCTTTACAATTAAAGGAAGTTTTTTCTATGCTTAAACATATAAACCAAAGTCATTTGATCATAGTAATGTATAAATGTGATAGAGGATCTTTCTCTAGTGCCTAATGAAATGACAAGAAGGCAAATGTTGGAACGATAAATAGTACTATGAGCACTCCAAGAGACTAACACATTGGTATTTTTCAAGCTAGTAGATTTCACAAGGCTCTAAATATCTTTATCAAGTTAGAAAATTAGACTCTAAGGCTATGTTTTGTTGAATGGAATCCATGGTGAAAAGGATGAAAAATACAATGATGCTAGATTCATTGTATTTTTCATCGGCCATCTAGATTCATTGTATTTTTCATCCTTTCCATTATAGATTCCATTTAACAAAACATAGCCTTAACACTTGAAAAATAATAATAAATAAGATAAATCTAATTGGCAGTTTGGCATTTTAGCATGCAATTTTTAGAAGTTCGATACTAAGACTTTGTTATCAACCGTTCCTACCAGTTAAAGCTAACACTGCATTTTAGCGAATTGTCTCATGGTCATACTTGTTACATCCCAGTTTTCTAAATGCGGAAAAGACTGAAATTATAGATTATTCACAGATACACTTACTTAAAGTATAGAATGAAAACGAATCCATTTCATTAATTAAAGAATTTATTACGGAAAATTGAATACAATGTTTTTACTTTCCATTCAAATCCTCTTATTACATGCCTTTTTAAAATAAATCAAACTATCTAACTACAGAACTACGAGCATGGAGCTGGACCACCTTGAATCAAATATACGCGCGCTTCTGAAAAATAGCTGCAGATCCCGAGTTGCCTTGAGAAGTATCTGCAACAAAATCCCTCACGGGTCAGCCAAGGGTAAATCCCTTTAACAGAGGAGGAGGTGATAAAATCAAAGTACTAGCATGATATACAAGGAATTGTAATAGACAAAGAATAGCATGTATAAATAATTGATAAAGCAGAATATACCATATAACTGAATGAGACACATATCATAACATGTAAGCATATAATTGATTTAGCCCGTGGGTCGTCACCCTAAAATCGCACCCGCATGTGGTGAACACACCCACCACAGTGTGCCACGAGTTCATTAAATGAACCCCGAGTATGCATATGTTCATGATATTTAAATAATATGTCTCAAAAGAAAATACCTCAAAACTATATACAAACAAAGGTTCATGATCATGCTGTTTTAACTAAGAATAACTGAAGGAAAATACACTGAAATAAACTTGGTTTGAGCACTTACAAAATTGAGAATGTTTTAAGTTAAAGTCCTCAAAATCCCAGATGCAGTGAAATCAGGAAATCTGTGATTTAACATGTAAACACTAAATAAATACTAGTCTAAGCCTCAAATAAAGTAATTCAACCTCTATTTGACCTTTAAAAACTTCTAATTAAACTCTGGTTCAAAGAATCATGCTATAAACCTACTGAACCAACTAGAATTCCACTGAACCAATTCAATTTAAGTCTGAACCAACTGATTTTGACTGAACCGAAAACTTTGACCCTACATTACTCCTAGCATACAAATCAACAATACCTAAAACCTATACCATTAGATAGGAAATTGAAAGATCTTTCCAATGCCTACCTGAACCGGTCCAAATACTACTTCTGGGTCGAACCTGAAATTGAACCGGTCAAACTGTTGGCCCGGCTCAAATCAGCACTCGGCTCAGACCCGAAATTCGCTCGGTTTAATTGAAATTAAACCGGTCCAATTCCGGTTCAAAACCTAAACCTAAATAGACGGCGGCGCTGCTGATTTTCGCCGCTCGCAGCCGCCGGAGCCAGAACTCACGACGTTTCCGGCGAGGAATTCAGCGCACGCCGGACCTCCGATCTCCACCAAAACGTCCAGATCAGAAATTCTTGGGAGACCGAAGATTCCCAGCCATCCGTGGTGAGCTTTGGTCTCAATCCAAAGTTCTCCGGCGAATCGCGGAAGATTCACGCGGCGGCGCCACCACCGCCCGAACCAAAACTTCAATAAAACTCGGCGAAAATAGCAGGAATAGGAAAATACCTGGAGCAGCGTTGGGCAGACGCTGCGGGCGAAGACTCGAAGCTTCGCCGTCTTCAATCGATGACGAAAACTCCAGCGGCAGCTTCTTCTCCGGCGATCGCTTACACCGCTTCTCGCAACGCTCCGAAAGACCAAAACTTCCTCTGAAAGTTCTGAAAGCACGATGGGAAGGTTACGCAACTTCCCGTGCTTAAGAATCAAAGGTTTTACCCCTCAAAAACCGTTCCAAACAAATGACTTGGGCGTCGCCGGAAGAAGCGGAGGCGAACGGGTTTTCGCGTTAAAAATAAAATACGCTAAATGTCAGGTTTTCACAAAGAAACCCGTTTACTTTAGTAACCGGCCCGCTAGCGTGGCAGTTACGATGTTTATGCGTCGAACGGTGCATCGCGCGTTCGAATCCGCGTGCGCCCGCCGATTTCGGCGTTAACGAAATCAAAAGTTTGTTTTTTAAATACTGAAAATTCGAAAATACTGAAATACTAATAAAATACTAAAAAATACCGTATTAATTCCAGAAAAATACAAAAAAATTCAGAAAAATCCTAAAATCGAAATACAATGTGATAAAAAAAATATTTAGGGCATAACAATACTATCTAACATCAGTTCAACTAAATGGCACTTAAATTTTGGTTACATTAGGTTGGCAGTCTGAGTATGGCACTTTGGCATTTGAGAAGTTCACTTCCCTCGGTAAGGAGCCATGTTTACTCGTTTGCTCCTTCGCACGTCACGAGGCAAGGCTAAAGATGGAGAGAAAGAATCTAGTAAAGCAGAAGGATGTTCTCATGGGCATGGCATCAAAGCAAGACAACCAAGACCAAAGCAAGACAACCAAGACCAAGTTCTTGAAATCACTGCAGAGAAGTATTGATGCTTCCAGTTTTTAGAGGCAAAAGGTAGGCCAAAGCAGATGAAGGCTCCGTTTGGCCTAGCTTTTGGGGTTGCTTATGGTGTTACAGCCAGCAGAAATCAAGAAGCTGAAGTGTTTGGCCCTTCAGCTTCTCTGTTCCAACCCACAAATAGTTGCTTCTCGGAGAAGCAAGGGTGAAGCTGCTTCTCTAGCCCCCCACCTGCTTATGCTTAATAACCCTTATATGTAATAATAATTTTTTAATAGTACAACTTATAATATTTTTAATAAATATTTTAATTATAATTAACTATAAGTTTAATCATATAATTTTTTATCTTAGTTATTTTTTTAATAAAAATTTATTTATTATAAATAGAATAATCTAGTCATAAGCTGTGCATCCAAATACCCTCAAACTTTTTCAGCCAGCACTTCTTCAACCAAAAAAAGCTAAAAGCAGAAACTAGGCCAAACGAAGCCGAAGTTGAGTTTAAAAAGCACATATGCCTTGGTAAAAAGTCAAATGGCAACCTAGATATGTAAATTTTTCAATTTTTTTTGGGTACAAATACATATCATTCTTTGTATAAATATTATGGCACAAAGTAAGTTTATATAAAATACATATCATCGTCCAAATATTATGGTACAAACCAAGTTTATATAAAATAGTTGATGCATTTTCTTTTTTGGCATATTAGTAAAAATAAGATTAAAAAAAACTTTAAAAGCTAATGGAAACTTACTCTCCCACTTAATGGATCAACTCTACAAGGGATAGCAATTTGACCCATTTACATCGGGTTAGGGTATCTGACCCAACCCATTTACATTAAATTCTAGTACTCGTTTAACTAAATGAAACAGGTATGAGTTTAACATATATAACCTGTGTCATGTTTGAATTTAAGACCTTAAGTATCCAAAACTCGAACCCAGATTTAATAATCACTTATTCTATTTTTTGTTATTCACTTAACTCAGAGTCGAGTTGTATAATAGGATACCCGACTTGAGTTCGAATAGTGGAAAAGATTAGTCTGAGTCGAGCTCGGATAGTAAGAAAAAATATGAGTACCCAACTCATTGCCACCCTTAAACTTTCTAATTTAGTTTGCAAGTAAGCCCTCTCTCTAAATTTAAAATACCCATATATCCCTAGCATCCAATCCATAGCACAAATCTATGAAAATTTTAAAATATCAAGGTAAAACAAAAATAAAACTTTTTTATCCCCAAATTAAAATTGTGCAAAAATTACAGACAAATCCTACCAAAGTAGTTATACGTCTGTCTATCTCCTAATTAAGTCCCTACATTACGAAGTGACCATAGTTAAATGTAATAATAATAAATCAAAATTTAATTTTAAAAAATGTTAGGCATATAAGTCTAGCTATTCTAGTGTTGGCACAAACACGTAAGCAAAAAAGGCCTCAAAACAGAGAAGTAAATAACACCAAAAATAAATTCATGGTCCATGCATGCCACAAGGCATGTTGGTAGATCCATGACACTGGTGGACCACTGACACACTGCTTGCCTTCGCTCTCTCTCTCTCTCTCTCTTCAGGATCGTCGTGAAGATCCATTGTTTCATTTCTTTGTTTACTTTATTGCTACAATCCCAACAGCTGAATGCAGGAGTCCACTTCTACGAGTATAGTAGATTTCGGCTTAATTACACTGCTTGCACCCTTTACTTCTAATAACTATCAGAGCTGTGTCTTCTGTGGTGTAGCTACAAGCAGAGCTGTATTGGATTTGTAATAAAGATCGCACCTTGGTTTGTTTTTCGACAATCCTTGTTCTTCCTTTTTGAGGAATCCATGAGATAAGCACTGCCGTCACCAATGAGTCAGCTTACAGGTAATTGATGCACGAGATTTGTTGTTTTGCATCTTGATCTAGGCAAAAGATGGGGTTTTGAGGCCCTTTCAAGATTCCCGGTCTGATCTCGTGAATCTGTCATGGTTTGTGAGTTCGAGATTTACCAGATAGTTCGTCGTTAATGTGCTGCTAATTGTGCTCAATCCGCGGCTTTCCGGTGATTCCAGTTGAAAGTTGAGATCTTTACGTAATTTGTATGGAGAAGATGATCCTTATGCCTCCTTTTCGGTTCATCTTATCCAGAAATCGTTCTAGAAAAGTGGGCAGGCTCGTGAAATCTGGTTACGGCGCTCTTTTCTGATGTGGATTTCTACTTGTAGCCCCGTGGGCGATCACTTTTCCCCCTTTCTAAGCTCCCCCAGAGTTCCTCCTGATCTGGTTTTCTAAATTCTTTTCCCCGGGCAATGGGTTCGTTTTTGAATTCCGTTGATGGCGTTGTGGAAGAGATCATGAGGCTCCATCGATCTCTTCCACCGAGGCCGGGCGTTGATGAGGTTGAGGCTGCAATGGCGTTGGTCCGCAACGTTGAGAAGGAAGAGCAGGCCCGGATCGAGGTCATCCAGAAGCAGAATAAGGGGCTTCAGATCCCTGAGGAGCTCTTCTTTGTGTTGCAGGAGATACAGAAGAATGTAGTGCACTACCAGAACAAAGAACAAAAGAGGGAAGCTCTTAAGATGGTAGATCTGGAAAACATCCATGTCCTGTTCGATGAATTGATCCAGAGAGCATCTAGCAGCCTTCCCACAAGCAAGAGCAAGTCGACTCCGTCAATATCTGTGAGTCCAGTTACAGTAAGCACAACCAATTCCAAGGCACCGCCGGCAAATCATTCAACTGATGTTTCAGCTGTCTTCTACTCGGAGAAAGAGCTTGGAAGGAGCACAAATCGTGTTTCCAAAGACGACAGTTTCCTCAAAATGCCAAGGTCGCATGTGGAAGGACTCAGCAATAACTCGCAGCTGTCCAGAGCATTGATCCAAAACTCAACCAATAGGAACGAAATTGTTTCTGGTGAGTGATTATGCTTGTTTAATCTTCTGCTCCTTTGACCAAGATTTGGCCGATAAAATTTCTGACAAATTTGTAAGGAAACGGTCACACCCAAATAGCTGTAATGATATTCAGTAATTCGTACAGAGATCTAAAACCCATAATAGATAGTCATAGTCTTGTATATGTTCGTCAATACAGTGAAATGGTTCATATTGAATGAACCAAAACATAAAGTGGAAATTTCAGTTTCCATTTGAGTTTACTGGATCTAGAGAAGAAGAATTTATGGTTAGGTTATTTTCTCATGTTTGATGTCATGTGCAGAAGAAGAAGGTGGAAAGCTGAGCCTTATTAAGCTGGCTAGCTTGATTGAAGTATCTGCAAAGAAAGGCACTCGCGACCTCAACCTTCAGAACAAACTCATGAATCAAATAGATTGGCTACCAGATTCAATTGGGAAGCTCTCTGATCTTGTTACTCTTGATATTTCAGAAAATCGAGTTGTTGCATTACCTGCCACGATTGGTGCTCTTTCTTCTTTAACAAAATTGGACCTTCACTCGAATAGGATTGCTCAAGTTCCTGATTCCATTGGGAATCTCTCCAACCTCCTTTTCCTAGACCTGAGGGGAAACCAATTGACATCATTGCCATCTACATTTGGCAAATTAGTTCATCTTGAGGAACTTGACTTGAGCTCAAATCAGTTGTCCACACAGCCAGACACAATTGGCAGTCTGATACGGTTGAAGAAACTAAATGTTGAAACAAATGATATTGAGGAGCTCCCTCACACTATTGGTCATTGTGTCGCTCTCGTTGAGCTTCGTGCAGACTACAATCGTCTGAAATGCCTGCCTGAAGCTGTTGGGAGACTAGAATCTTTGGAGGTCCTGTTGGTCCGCTACAACAACATCAAAGGACTTCCAACAACAATGGCATCTTTGTCAAAGCTGAAGGAGCTTGATGTTAGTTTCAATGAACTTGAATCGATACCTGAGAGCCTGTGCCTTGCAACCTCTCTTGTCAAGCTGAATGTAGGAAATAATTTTGCTGATTTGCAATCTCTCCCGCGCTCTATTGGCAACCTGGAGTTGCTAGAGGAGCTAGATATAAGCAACAACCAGATTAGGGTTCTTCCTGACTCTTTTGGGATGTTATCACAGCTTCGTGTGCTTCATGCAGAAGAGAACCCCTTGGAGGTTCCACCAAGACATGTAGCTGAAAAGGGTGCACAAGTAATCGTATTTTCTGCTTTTTCTTTAACAATTTTCCCCCAAATTTCGATCTTTTCAGGTAGTTTGATCATTAATTGCTTCTTTTTTGGGATATTTTGAAGGCTGTTGTACAGTACATGGCTGATACAGTATCAAAAAAGGACGTTAAAGTGCAACCAATTAAATCTAAGATAAGCTGGGCTCAGTTTTGCTTTTCCACGAGACCTAACAAAAGGAAGCATGATGGCTTCAACTATATGTAAGCTGATTACAATTTCCTGACTACTAGATCAATAGTTTCCTATTGCATGAATGATCACTTACAAGATTTTTTTTCTTTTAACTGAACCCTACATGACATAATGTTCAGGTAGCATCTTATTCATTGTGGATGCATAATCAGCAAGATGTGCACCTGCAAACAGTCTTGTCCAGACACATGTTGTAACACATGTATTCAGAATGCAGTTTTACCATGTCCTCTGTAACTTAATGTACTCCTGTCTCTTCAAGTTTGTAAGAGAAATGCCAATTAGTTGTTGCGGGAAATAGAGAAGGATAAGTACTCAATATATTTAATTCTTTACAAATTCTTGTAATTATCTTCTTCATACCTTTTTTGTGTATATCTACTTTTTTTTGTGGAACTCTGCTGACTTATTACTTCTGTCAATGTCAATAAATTGCTTGATTCTTGTGTGTATGTCAAGTCTTTTTGGTCATTTCATCAACAAACTGGAAACTGTATGGTGTTCTGAACAAGTGTATAACCAAACTTTCAGCTGTTTAGGATTTCTATTTTAAGAGGGTAGAAAGTCAAACTTGTGACGTCTTTCCACACATCCCAGACACTCACTTCTTTTGAACAGGTATCAGAGATAGTTTAAAGATCAAGGTTCTGGGAAGAAGAATACAAGTTAAAATTACAATATATGGTGTTGACATCAGATTGTTACTCCAATGTGCGATGAGATGTTGCACTTGGATTTTTCTGAATATAATGACTTCTCTTTTATGCATTATTTGGGACCATAGATTTGATACCATTTCAAGTTTTATTGATGGGATAATTGGAGGAATAGTATTTAAATTGTAAATAAGATAAGCATAAACGATGTTGTGAGTGATGGCATTGTATGTGGCAGAAAAGGTGAACAATTGGCCTTGTGATGTAGAATATGACATTGTGCAACATAGAAATAACATAACTAAAATATTGTATAACTAGCATATTTATGGATGTACTTGAATGTGTATAGAAAAGCATTGCTCTAGTAGGAATGTTTTGACAATAAATGAAGTAGAGATAATCTATCCGATCAAGTGAGCACTAAGCTGAGTGCACACGGGCTTCTATAGGACAATAGTATATAGATGACTGACTAAGCTTATTATTTAAATTATTGTTCAAGACCAATTTGGGAGTGTTTTGGTATTCGAGGGCAAGATTGACCTCGTAGAGTATGCAATGGCGAAGTTATATGTTACCCAGGAATCATATTGACAAACACCTATACTTAACCAAACAATAGATGGAATGGTATGCTAATAGAATTTGGTAAGGTATTTGGCATGGTGTATTGCTAATAGGAGACTTACCCATTGTTGCAACTAATTTTCAGCTTGACGATGGAACAACAATCCAATGGTGGATCGATCCATGGAATGAGAGTTGCATTCTTTGTCAAAAAAAAAAAGTCACTATTTTACCAAAATGTGGATATCAAACAGGGTACTAAAGCCTTTTGATGCGCGAACTGAAAGTTCGCGTCAAGATTAACTCACCGTGCTCAATTGCTATAACCTTGCGTCGAGGTGAAGGATACACAGCAGGAGCATCCAAGAGTGGCCGCAAACCCTAGCGATGATCATCCGGAAAGAAGCAACGGGAGCTTCACTATTGCTGAAGAACAGCGAGGAAGCGACCACGCCGGAGCTCATCCTACCTCTTGAGAAATCGTCGGCCAATCGTCGAGCAAGCGCAATTGTGCGACGAATAAAGAACAGAGGTCGAGAACTCGATATCATGGTAAAAACAAAAAACAAAGGCGGGAGGGGGCTATGGAAGAACAATATTGGGCCTCGCCTAACTAAAGCCCACAAATAAGAAATTGGCCCATTGGCCAGTTTACGTTTTTTTGCCCTAAAATATCAGTAAATACAAAGAAATCTTCGCTGAAAAGCACATTCAATCATCCAGCACTGATTGAATACTGAACTAAAAACAAACAGATAACACACAGATTGAATATGGAAGTGGAAAGAGGATGCATAAAGTAAACAAATTGACGGACAAACGAGTTGCCAGAGACGCCGGGCAACGCAGCAGCACTTTAGACTGCACTTCTCAAGGTAAGTGGTAAGCTAACATGATATCCTAGTCTTTCATACATATATACATATATACATATATATATATTACGGCAACAAGTCAAACGATTAAGCAATTTACAGACGTAAAAGTGTGACACACGAAGTCAATCTATATGTATTTGTTGAATAGCAGGTCTGAGGCTGATATCTACGTCTCACCAAACTGCCAACTGATATGTACGTACTGCCAAACAACCAGCTAGCAGAAACCCTAATGCAAAATCATACCCGGGGAGCACAAGGCCCTGTAATTTGAGTCGGAATTTGCTAATAAAACTACAGAAAACAAAATTGTCTGGGCCTGAGAACAATTATGGAGCAAATAGGGACTGAACCGATTAACGCAGTGAAGAGGTACAGAGCAAGAGACATAGTTCCCTTGTTTTCACATGATCATCGCCAGCAGCTCTCTGCATCAGCGTCAGACTTGAAAGAAACATACAGCTTACCTACTGCTCCTCGCTTGCTGCCGATTGAGATTCGACCTATATGTTTTCAATTAATCATAATAAATAAATTATTAAAAAAAACTCAGGAGTTAAGCAAAGGAATCTAATCCACCAAAATCACTTTTAAAAGGTACGAGTGGAGGGCCACGTCACGCATAATTTTTTAAGCGTGGCAGCAGTCGTACAGTCGTTCACATGAATGATTGACGAATCCTTTAATCTATGTATCAGGCCACAAACGCAGAACTGCCTCGCTCTGGTGTGTCATGTCCATTGATGGCGTTTGCCGCTGAATCTAGCAATGCGCCTCCATAATAAATACGGTACGCACCATCTTGCCCATGCATGGCCGCATAGTAAATTCGTCGGTCAACTTTTGTGCAGGACTGTGAGCAGGGGATGCAAATGGAGGGGGAGGTGAGGTGCATTTAGTGGGCATCAATGTGCCTGCCTCTGCAGCACGTGAAAGAGAAAGAAATATATATATATATAGCAACAGTGATAATCACGTGTTTCTCACACGAGCTTTCTAGGCAATTTCGTAATTTTTTTTTAAAGAGACGGTTTCTCTCTTAAAAAGATTCGACTCTCTTAAATCTGACTCGTAAAGACGTGAAAATTCGACTAGGCGAGAGGTGAGACATAGATGCTTAGGATTGGGATAAAGCAACCACGTTCACTTATTAATTAACAACTCGACGTAAATTATCTACTGCACTTAGTAGGGCTGTTAGGCAGGAGGCCACTTTTTTTTTTCAACCTTTTAAAAGCAAATAATCGAAAGCAGCAGTCAGACACAACAGAGACGCATCACTCAATCTAAACCTGCTGCGCCAATTCAATTATTGTCTACTTCTGCTCTGCTGGATTGAAGAGTGCCGATTAGCCAACCAGAAGATTGCACGTCAGCCTCTGGGGGGGACTGAAGTGGACTGGAGCTCGTAGCGGGAAAAGAGGAGCTGGCAGGTCTATTCCGCATATAATTCACGCGCGGGATTTAAAGATGTACGTTGCTAGTTTCTCCTAGAACGAACCGACTCTGGATTTTAGTCCCGCATACAAGTGAATAAGAAAGCGGCCGCGTAGTCGGAGATTTGGCAGAGAGCACATGGCAGCAGATTGGCTACGGAGTCGGAGTTGGAACGTGGCGTCGGTCGACAACTGGCGACACAACACGTCGACACGGTCTCTCGGTTCCCGAGGTCAAACATGTTTTCCAGTTATTTAATGTACTGCCCTTGCCAGCCAACGGTCGGATGTCCATGTAAAAAGATCGTGAGTGTTAATTTGAAAGATTAGGCAATCTGGACCGTCCGTGATAGCCGCATAGTAAAGGGTATTTGTGTGAATTTGGTAGGAGTGGGAGCCACGTGGGTTAAATAATCGCGATAGGCTTCATTAATCGCGTCGTTGGCCATTTCTCCTCGCTGCTGCTTCGCGCCCAGCTAATAAAAAAAAGCGACTCCCTTTTTTTACCGAGGCCAGGCTGAGGCTGGGAGGAGGAAGAAGAAGAGTAAGAAACATGGTGGCGGCGATGGCGAAGGGCAGGCGGCTGTCGCATATCACGGTGCCGTCGGAGATCATCCACTATCTGTCACCGGCCTCGCTCCACAGCCTGCTGCTCCTCTCCCCGCCCAACAAGGCCTCGCAGTCGGGCCGCCGCCTCCTCACTCTCGCCCGCAGCCCAAAGCTGCTCTTTCTGCTACTCCTCCTCTTCGCTTCCGTGGGCACGTTCCGTGTCGGGCTCCACCTCGATCCCGTCCTCCCCTGCCCCCACCTCGGCCTCCGCCGCGCCCTCTCCTCGTCGCCATTGTCGGCGTCGGCGGCGCTTGCCGTGGGTGGGGTCGGAGGAATGGCGGAACCGAGGGGGGAGTTCTGGAAGCAGCCGGACGGGATGGGGTACGTTCCCTGCCTCAATTTCAGCGAGGAGTACCGTGCGCAGGGCGAGGCGGCGGCGCGGACCGGCCGCCGGAAGAAGTACCTCCTGGTGGTCGTTTCCGGCGGGGTCAACCAGCAGCGGAACCAGATCGTCGACGCGGTGATTATTGCTCGCGTACTCGGCGCGGCGCTTGTCGTGCCGGTCCTCCAGGTCAACGTCATCTGGGGCGATGAAAGGTCTCATCTTGCTCCCAAATTCCTTGCATCCATGAAGAATCAATTTATCTTCAAGCTCTCGTCTTTAAGTTTCCTTCTCAATCTCTCTTGTTCCTAAAACAGAAAAAAAAATCTGTGAGATTGTCCAGTTAGAAATTCTTTAGGCATTCATCTTTAAGTTCGCCTGTAGATAAATTTATCAAAGCGATTATTTATTTCGGGAAAACTTCCTTCCTGCTTACTAAATCAAGATATGCGTGCTAGATTCGCTTCATCAACAAAAAGAGAGTAATGTTTCTCAAACTTTTGGGCGATTTCTTGTTTTGGCAGTGAGTTCGCCGATGTGTTTGACTTGGAGCATTTCAAAAGAGTTCTCGCCGACGACGTCAAAGTGGTCTCCACTCTGCCGTCGACTCATATCATGACCAGGCCGGTGCACGAGAAGGAGACGCCTCTCCATGTCTCCCCTACATGGATCCGATCAAGATACATGAAACGGGTGAGTACTTGTAATTCCTTCTTCCCTATGAACGCTTGCCTTAGATCTTGAACTTGATTAGTGTAAACACTCTTAAAATCTTAAACTTCAACCATATTTTTTGGAGTCTAAATCTAGCAGAGCTTTATCCATGTGCCCCCAAATGCTCTGAACCTGCAAGCATATGTCCTCCGTTTTCTTTTCTAGTTTAGCTTTTGCACTTATCTTTAAGAAAAATCATGGATCCTGGCATCATCCTGCAAAAAGCAAGTCTCGCAGTGCGCTAAATTCGTCCATTGGTGCATCATAGAGCTGGATTATTGGCTTCTGATCCATTGGACTTCAGGAATGAAATAACGAATCCATTCATTCGTCAATCGCATCTTTGATCTTTCCCTCTCTGTACCGACCATTCAGCTGTTCATCCATTATTGGCCGGTTGTCCGATCAAATTGCGCCTTCTTTAATCTTTTCTTCTTGTCTCTAGTGCCGACAAATTCTAGTTCTACTGTTTCTCACCTCAGTTCTTGGCTTTCTTTTTGCCTAACTGCAGCTTAACAGGGAAGGTGTTCTGCTTCTGAGAGGCTTGGATTCCAGGCTATCCAAGGACCTTCCACCTGATCTCCAAAAACTTCGGTGCAAAGTATTCATTTCACTTAAGCTCCTTGCTAGCGATAGTACAAATGACAGGCAACTCATGCGTTCCAATTTGTCCAGGTTGCATTCGACGCCTTGAGGTTCTCAGCCCCAATCCAAGAGCTCGGGAACAAGCTCGCAATGAGAATGAGGAGCAAAGGGCCGTACCTCGCTCTACACTTGCGCATGGAGAAGGATGTATGGGTGCGAACTGGCTGCCTTCCCGGCCTAAGCCCGAAGCTCGACAACATCGTCCAAGACGAGAGGAAGCTGAAGCCAAAGCTCCTCACCGGCCGGTCCAACATGACCTACCACGAGCGCAAGCTCGCCGGCCTTTGCCCTCTGAATTCGGTGGAGGTGACCAGGTTTGCACCTTTCAATTTAAATGGCAGGTCATTCTTGCTTGAATTAGCCTCACATTGTTCGGACAAATGCAGATTGCTGAAAGCACTCGAGGCGCCGAGGGATGCGAGAATCTATTGGGCGGGCGGCGAGCCCTTGGGCGGCGCAGCGGCCTTGCGCCCGCTAACCAGAGAGTACCCCAACTTGTTCAACAAAGACGACCTTGCGCTGCCGGGGGAACTGGAGCCGTTCGCCAAGAAGTCCTCCATTCTGGCGGCCATCGACTACATTGTCTGCGAGCAGAGCGACGTCTTCATGCCCTCCCATGGCGGGAACATGGGGCACCTGATGCGCGGGCACAGGGCGTACGCCGGGCACAAGAAGTACATCACGCCAAACAAGCGGCAGATGATCCCCTACTTCATGGACGCCGCCTTGCCCGAGGCCGAATTCAACCGGATTGTTAAGGAGCTGCATGAGGGGTCGCTGGGCCAGCCGGAGCTGAGGATGGAGAAGCTCGGCAAGGACGTCACCGCCTACCCTGTGCCGGAGTGCATGTGCAACGGCACCAGCTTGAGGACGATTTTATAGTGAGCTGTCATGCATTTGTTCATGGCAGAGTTCAATCTTCTTGCCTTCTTTTGCCCTGTCGTCAAGATTTAAATAGAACAACAGATCGGAGGAGGGTAGAGCAACAGGGTCTAGATCTGATCATGAAGAGTGTACACCAAATTTTGCAGCGAGGCTACACAGATTAGTGAAGGGAGGATCTCGGTTGCTTGCTCTGATTTGTTTCTTTACTGTTCATAGATTCTTTTTTCCTCTGTTTTTTTCTTTGGTTCATGGTCCATGGACTCGGACAATTTGAAAACACTTGTATCAACTATCACTTGATAAAGAACAATAAACACTGATTAATTTATTTGCATACTTTTGTGTCAATTGTGAGGGCTCGCCCGTTAGATTTCTGTCATATGGAAGGAGTTGTTTGTCATCTAGCTCCATCTTTGATTCCTTTGCGTCATTTCCCTTTCCAGCCGAGTCGCAGTACCTGGGCTGTCAGTAGTCTGGACTCAGGAGTTTGCAAGAAGTTGAGGTCCGCTGCGGCTGCTGCTGAGAGCTTGCCTGGCTGAATTTCTTGTTCCTAATAAGACAAATAGTTAGGTTTGTGTAGTTCGTGGGAGTACATGTCCACTTACTAAATGTAAAGACTTTGATGCTCTCATTCATACCATCATCACACCTCATATCATTGAATCGCTTCTAGTTGAAAACTGTAACATAATCGAATAGTGGGCAAAATTGAAATTGTATTACATACAGGAATATCATGAAAGAATTATGGCATGGCATGGTCGGTCTTCATATCTTTGTATCGTGACCAGATAAAGAGTTGTATACAATTTGATTTGATCAAATGGATTCTACAAGTGATACCATATAATAACATACACCAAAGAAAGGGATTAATATAATGATATAATATCATATATTGCATTTCACTTGTGTTCAACAACGTTCATCACCACATGTGGATCATTGAGTATTTAACTTTTCCATCATATCTCAATATTCTGCTGGCACAATTCACAGCACTAATTTCTCCAAGCAGCAAGTACCTCTGCCCGTTGAATAGGTCATCTGTAAAATAATAAAAAGAAAAAACATTGATTTTATCACCAAATAGAGAAAGGAAAGAACGAATATTACTGTGTAAGGTATGATTGCAGCAAATTTATAGAGAATATTGATGAAATTCAGATATGAAACAGATTATGTTCAAGGCAGATAATCTAAAATAGAATATAACATTGAATACCAGTCCTAGCAATATTTGGAGAAATACAAGAGATAATGTAATCAATGGGAAAAAAAAACACTTTACCAAACATGCATGCTTGACTCATCTCCTTTGATGTACTAATCTCTAAGTTAAACTTTTAATCAATATGCACAAGCATCTAAACCATCCATTGAAAATTCATTGTGTAACATCTGGAATGAAGCAGCAAATAAATTTAGTATGATGTTGCAAAAGAAATTCTCTCTAGTTATATATATATATATATATATATATATATATATATATACTAACAAAATAAAGCTAAAAAAAGAAGCATGCATTGTAAGGGATTTACCAATGTATCCATCATTATCCGTAAGTAATTGAAGCCAATGTTTCTACACGCTTATACTAAGCCAAATAAACCAAGCATTTCTGACTAGACATACTACCAGGAAGTTCTCTGCATGTGATAATAATGCATAGATATTTTGCTCAAAAAGTTTCATGCCGAAATTTTTGTATACATTAAAATGTCATCATTGGTACCACTAATGATCCAAATCACTGCTCCTAAAACAGCTATAATCTTGACCGTGATGCTTTTCTTCCAGGAATTTGGAGGGCATCATAGTGACCAAAGCCATGATAAAGAACTTGAATTGGATTTTCCTTTCCATATTCTTGGCCGTACTCAGCTATCGCTATAATACCACCAGCATCCTCATCATGCATATATACTGTGATTGGCATTCTACAAAAGAAAAGCAGCATTTTGAGTAAATGTAAACAGCCGGAATACAGCATAATAATACAAAATTGTCAATAGTATGCGTCCTTCAGTAGTTGGAGATCAAATGCTGTTTGTTCTGAGGCAAAGTAATGAAAGGAAGTTACATGGAAACTTCACGTCTGATCCTTAACAGTTAATATTACATGGAAGAAAAGGTTGAATATAGAAAAATATCATATAACTCAATCATACACAATATAGCAAAAATAAGAGAAAGAAGACATAAATCTTCCAACTTCATGTATTAAACGAATTTGTAAAACGATTTGAATACAGCTTTTGTTCTTTGTACTCTTCCAAGTTAACTCACATATGAGAACCATTCAAATTAAGACAATCAAATGTAGGACAAATAATAACTGACCTAAAGATGTTGTTTAACAAGTGTTAGTAAAAAATCAAGCAAATGAATGAAATCATCTAATTAACTCGAGGATCTCTGGCGTGAACGCAAGGTTCAAAAAACTGGTCCAATATTCCAACCGGTTTTTAATTTTTATATAATATACATGATATATTTTAAATATCTGCCCATTCTTGATCCAAGATCAAATTGATACAAATCAAATATATCAGTTCGAACTGGTATTTCATAATATGCATGAAAGATGTCTGAAATGCTCTTTTAGAACAAATTCACATTGGCATCAACCTCAATCCACAACTTATTACATTAACCTTCTCAGCAAAGTCCAAGTAGCCATCCATCATGGGTGATAAGTAGGTTTAATAAAGAGGTCATCATCATGCTTAATAAGTTCTTTAAGACGTAGCTTTGACAAAATCAAGCAACCACTGATGGGCAAACATAGTGAGTAGGGATGTTCTAATCATAGTTATTAAGTGATATACAATTTAAATTGCAAACAAGGTTATCAACTTTTCATTATGGGTCCTACGACTAGAATAAGAACATCATCACATTTAGCCAAGGATTAAAAATTAATCCATAACAGGTGGTCCAGCAAGTTAGTATTGATTTGTGCAGGATACGTACATGGACCAATGTGCTACCATTGTAGCAAAGTGAAGCACAGAAGAGAGAAGAGGAGAAAATGTAAGAAAGCTCATCCACCTCCCTGTGTCAGGTGGAGAAGAAGAAGAGAGAAGCTTACAGTGAGAGGAAGCTTGACGAAAGCTTTCCACCGCAAGTGGAAACTCCATTCGCCGCTTCTGCCCACAGCAGAAGCTTATGTTGCTGTGTTGTTAAGACTATTTATTGGTACTATTTGGTACAAACATATAGAAGCAACTTCAAGTTGGTAACCATGTTCAAAAAACTCACTTGTAGCAAAGCCTCAATGGTAGCACATTTGTTTGGTACATACCAGTCCGTCCCTAGACTGGTCCGATATTTCAAACCTTGTGTTTAGTAGGTGGTTTGAAATATAAAACACAACCAAGATTATAAAATTCATGCTCAGGGCTGCAAATCAACCTAGTCAATCTGAAATGAGCATAAAATCATTTCAGATGTAGGAAGAGTGGGATCACCATTGATGGGATCAGCTTTTCCACCCATTCCTAAAAATCAGAAAATAGTTGTTTGTTCACCATTTTATTAACCCAATAATCCATTGCCAAAGTAAATAAGATAACAATATTCGCTTTAATAGAGCTTCCACCCACAATTTACTCCCCGTTGCTGCCACAGTCACTCTATATATTCTTTGAATGTCATGAAGATTCTGGCAATGCCTGATTCACTAGACATTTGTCGCCTAATGCTTCTCCATAACAGGCATTAGAAGCCAGCAGCAGCAGCATATTGGGAAACACACTGGCAATTGGTGTGCAAGAGACAAGAGGCTCCAACATGGAAGGAACGAGATAAGCATTGGCAGTGACTAGAGAAAACAACAACGTCAAATCAAGCAAGGACCGACCAAATGAGCAGTGAAGAAGACATCAGCTGACACTTCACCAGCAATCGATGATGGTTGGTTGCAGTAGCAAAGCGAGAGTAAATTGCAGGTGCAACTTTACTAGGGCAAATATTGTTACTCAATTACCTTAATTAATGTGTTACCCAATAAGCATTTGAATGGCATCATCGATCCCACCAGTCCTCTGCTCTGGAATGGCAATCTGACAATTCCTACCTCTGAAACGATTCTATGCATGTTTTGGATTTAACAGGTTGATTTGGGCCATAGGAACCAGAATGCAGATTTGATAATCATGATCTATGAGATGCTTGATCAAAATAAAATCAACCGAAACAGCTCTAAATTAACAAGTGAAGACAATGAATCAAAGAACATTATAGAAGCCTCACACACACTATACGTGTGACTGACCCCACATAAAATGCCACCACTTGCCTCTATCTAGAGGGGTTCATGCAAGAAAAGAGAGTGGGAAAAGTAGAGGTAGATAAAGTTTTCATTCAAATTCCAAACCACCTACTAACCATGATTGTATCCTCCCCTATCAACAAGGCTTACCGTGAATGTTTATTGAACACTTATAACTGCAAATGATGTTCGAACAGTTATTTTGTTCTTTATACTGTCCACTACGTTGACATATACCTTATAACAAGTAAGAACCAACCAAATAAGGAAAACAAAAGGCTTCTCATCCTAACAAACAACAAATGATATTGTCATTGCTATTTTTCTTCCAGAAAACTAATTTCACGTGCTTAATCTATATATGTGGCACATCGACACAACAAATTTCATCAATTCTTTAATTTGAAACACACAAAAAACAGATATTAAGAGAATCAGTTTGCAAGCGTTATCCACAAGCACTTGAACATTGACATGGAAAAATTTTCAGCTGTGACATAAAATGCAAAATACAACTTACTGAAGAACATGTGATGCCATGAATAGTTCTGGCTCACCACCCCACACATGTGGCTTTCGAATTTGAGAGACATAGGTATCAAAGTCTCCCTCAACAAACCTGCAATTTTATCAGCTTGAATTGTAAATCTTATGCTTGATAGCTAATGTCTCTAGTTATGAACATCACAAATCAATAGGATTTTGTTAATTCTCACAGGCGTCAATATGCAAAGCAAGATTCCTGAACTTGCATGAAATTTTATTCAACTTCTCAAAAACTAATGATGTGAGTATGATTAGGTTAGGAATTAATTAGGAGTTTTCATGTAATACTGTGTTAGTGATATTACTACGTCATGTGAGTATTTCACATGTCAATGAACACTAAGCTTTGTAGATTATTTGTGTACGTTCAAAAATAAGGATTTGCAGGAACCACATCGATTTCCATAAGAACTAAGCATACTACCAAAAGCAAAATTCATGATAACGTGCAGAAATTCATGCAAGGAAAGAATGATTGAATTTCAAAAAATGAACTCACCATTCAGTCTCTGCTCGCCTCTTAATAAATTCATCTGCAATCTGACCAGTTCATTAGATATTTAAAAAAAAAAAAAGAAAAATATTTGTTAGGATTAGATCGAACAAGAAAAAAAAGAACAGAAACCTCCAGTTGATGAAAAGAAAACATGTGAACGTACTCTGGCCCTCAAATCATCTGCTAATTCTCTCTGAAGCCGCTCATCAGGTAGTGGCTCGCCAGATCTGATGCATGCTCCATGCATGACTGAGCGGAATAAGCATCTTCCATCGCCTGGGATACCTACAAAAACCAAATTGCTTATAATATTTTGATATATTACACATGAGAATTTGTAGTTGTGATAACTCGAGAACTGGCTCAAAAAAAAAATGGTCCACCTGTGATGGAATAATCAGTATAAACTTTTTTGCCATGAGAGCAGCTGACAACTGATTCATCATTTCTTCCCTTTGATGCTTCAGCATGTGCTAGCCCTGAAGCCGTGAACGACATAAAGAGACCCAGAGAAGCACCTCCCACTCCCCATGGTATGCGTCTACTACTCCAAGAAACTCTCAAGAACTTCTCATAATTTGTCAACGCAACACGAAATTTCATGCTCCGGGCCCTTGATTTTAGTGCAAGACGAAATTGGCTCCCAGAAAATCTCATTGAGGTGTCCATAATTTGGTAAGTTGAAAAATCAGGAAACCTACTTCTGGGTCTTCCGGAATCAATTGAAGAACAGAAGGATTTGCACAAGGACACAACTGCGCCTCTTCGTGGAAATAGGACCGAAAGAGCACGCAGACTGCAGGAACTAGAACGGCTTAGGCATTGAGGAGTCATGCAGTTAAATATACGCTATAACTCTCACAAAGTGATTCTTTTAGTTCGTCCGCAGCGATGGAGACATAAAAACAAAGAATAATTATGTATTCCCTCGTCACCTCCTTCCTTTGCTCGCCTTCACCATTCTTGTACCGTCATCGTTTGGATCTGTCGTTGCCAATTCCAAACGTGCCGCGGAGGGAAAAACCCTAGAAAAAGAAGCCTCCGGAAATTATTTGTAGAGCTGTAGAAAAACACGCTAATTTTGCCATTTTACAAAAACACCCTCACACTTTGACTACTAATGGGAGATTGGGAGTCGTAATGCAAACAATTACTTCAATATATTTAACTGATTTTTTTTTTAAAAAAAAGAATAGCTTGTGCTCTAAATTCCGATGCAAATGCAATAACAATTTAGGGTTTCAAATGCTGTCCTTCGAAGCCGGTGCGCTGCCAAAGCTCTGCTTCTGGCATTGGCTCTCCTGAAACTAGGACTGCCCCACCCCTTGGTTCAGCGCGATCGAATCCAAGTCTCGAATACGTCCATCAACTCGGTCGGCACGTTGCTCGGCCTCGCCGTCTCTATCTTGGGCGACACGAGAGGCTCTGATCAGTAGCCCGAATGCTCGTTGCGCACCTGGGAGGCTTGGGGTCGCCGAAAGAGGGGCCGTTGCCGAGGTGAGCAAAGGCGCAGAGGCGTCGCTGGAGGTTGGAGTAGCACGAGCGGAAGGTGAGGCGTCGGGAGTCCGGCAGAGTGAAAACCATCTCCAGACTCGTAGGGCGCTATTTGGTTCTCTCGGCTAGGCGACGCTGACGTAGGATGGCCGAAATCGAGCGAAATCGGCGATGGCAGGATTTCGATTTGGGGCTGACGTCACGCTGACATCAGCAACCCAAATTAATCCGGCGAGCGACGTCAACGGGTGGATTTTGACTTTGGTCAAAATCAAAAGTGAGGTATTTTGAATTAGGGTTCTTTCCGGATTTTCCTAATTAGGGTTAGGGTTTTTCGTGCGACTTATAATTTGGGGGTTAAAATCAATCGGGGTAGTTAGGGTCTCTGATTTGGGGAAAAGTTTTGCCCGGAAACCCGAGGAAGTTCACGCTCTAGTGTTCCGCCGGACAACCCTAAGACACCAATTTAGGACCAGTTTAGGGTTGATCCGACCGGGGCGTGACAATTGGTATCAGAGGCGAGGCTAACGTGTTACGGAGAACACGACACCTTCACCTGCGAAGGTGAAGAAGGGTTTAAAATTCCAGAATATCACCCACACAGCCAGAGGAGCATCAGAGGACATCTGGCCTAAGCAGGGAAAAAGTAAAGCCAAGGAGATGGCTAAACCTGAAGAGATGGCGAACCACGGTGATCGTATCGCACAGATCGAGCAGGTGCTCGGACTGGCTAGTGCTGGGGACAACGGAATGATTCCCCAGATCGAGAGTCTTCAGAGTACAGTGGAGGCTCAAAGATTGTAGATCCAGACTCAAAAGTTGCAGATCGAATTCCTGCAACAGACTCTGGAGGGGGTCTGATCGATCTGCCAGAGCAGATGGCTCGCATGAAGGAGGAAATGCATGTAGAGATCACAGTACTGCGTTTGGCCCTAACGCAAGTATCGCGATCGGCGGCAGCACCGGCCGAGCAGGAGGCTCCTAAGCCGAAGATACGAGTACCTAAGCCAACGACGTTCGGTCGGGGGGGGGGGGGGGGGCGATCGTCCAGAGAAGTGGAGAACTTCATCTGGGACATGGAGCAGCTGTTCTCTGCTAGCCGTGTTCAAGAAGAAGACAGAGTGCGGGTGTGCATCGTATACCTCACAGGCGACGCGAAACTTTGGGGGCGAACCAAAGTCAGCTCGACATCGGGGGCTACTAGCTAGCCTTGGGAGGCCTTCCATGAGGAACTGTGGCAGCAGTTTCTTCCCGGAAACTCGGAGGACCAAGCTCGTGGGAAGGTGGATTGGCTGAGGCACACTGGGTCGATCCAAGGGTACGTCAGGGCGTTCTCTGCGTTGATACTAGAGCTACCTAACATGGCGGAGGGTGACCGGAAGTACTTCTTCATCCGGAACCTTTAGCCATGGGCAGAGACAAAAGTTCGGCGACACTCCTCACTAGATTGGAGGGCGGCGGCAGTAGTGGCCGAGTCCTTGGTGGATAACAGAAATTTCAAATCAACACCACCAAAGAAACAACGGTCACCACCGAAGCGCGACTCCCCACGCACTCCACCGAGTGCTAGAGTTCCAGAGAGGGGTAGATGATGTCTTGCATTTTAGTAATAATATTCATAGCTATTTCATGTTAAATCCAGGCTTATTTTGACATCTTTATACTCTTTTAGGGCTTATTTGCTTAAAAGCTTCGGAATCTTCTTTTTGGTGCTTTTTGTGGAATTTCAGGTAAAATCACCTCTTTTCGACATATTTTGAAGATTCTAAGTCCATAGGACGATTTCTTATACAAAGACGAAGCTACACGTCATATTTGGGCTCAAACGGAGTTAGCATGAAAAATACGGCCAGGTGAACCCCATGGGGTTCACCAGTTTCTTCGCCAGCCAGCAGAACCTCACAGAGAGCTTCACGGCCGGGTGAACCCCAGCGGAGTTCACCAGTTTTCCTTTAGGCCGAGAACAGTCTAGAGGAAAGCACAGGCAGGTGAACCCCGGGCGGGGTTCACCACGCTTCTTTCAGCTTGATTGCACAGAATGAATCACGGCCAGGTGAATCCGGTGGGGTTCATCCGTGATTCCAACCCAGGCACACGCGGACCCGACTTTGATTCGGATTTTTCATGATTTCTAACTCGTTTGGAGTCTAAATTTGGCAAGTAATGACTCTATGGAAAGCTCTTTCGAAGGAAACGTGTGGGATATAAAAGCCCTAATTTTCATGCCCTAATCATCGAGTAATCACATAACGAAGCGGCGAGGGCAGAAGAACACGGTGAAAACACGATTCCGGGGTGATTTTCGAAGATCTGATCATTGGAGCGCCTCGATTCTTCAAGATTTGTTTCGGTTTATTGTCTCCTATCCTTTAGAAACTCTTCCTTGTGATTTTCCCATGCTAAAAGAGAGATTTTTGAGCGTTTCAATGATGATTATAACGTAAACCCTATTTCGGGGCTTGGTTAAAGCCCGTTGATGATTTTAATCGCAAACTTTGTTTTAATTTTCGTTATTTGGAATGAATTGTGAGCATATTTTACTTTGACGTGCTTATCCCATGATTTTACCTTGGCCGAGTATTTCACGTAATAGCCGTTACGATTCATACCGAGAGGAGGATCGTAAGGGTGGAATCTCTTAGTAAAACTTGCGAGACCTCGACACGAGAGTGCTTGGTCTTCGCTCGAGGGTTTCATAGTCTGCCATAGTCTAAAACGATCCACCGCGAGAGTAGGAGATCGTCTTAGTCGAACACCGGGGTGTACACTCGAGAGAGGGTTTCGTTATTTGTACCTTAGGGTTAGATTCCTTGTGCAAAACCAATAATCCAAATAATTAATATCTTTCTTGTACGATTAAGATCATCATCGAGGTGGAAACCAAAGCCCTGATATCTCTCCCATATTTACTCTCAACCGTCATCGTTGTGATTGCTTGTTTTGTTTTTGATTAATTTAGTTCTTTAAACCACGTTTCGATTCGCCTGGCTATTAAAACTCAAATTTTCTGGTACTCAACCTTGTTCCCTGTGGGATTCGACATCTTTTATATTACTCCGACATAACAGTGCACTTGCGGGACATGTCAAGTTTTTGACGTCGTTGCCGGGGAACAACGGTTGATATTAGTATACTTCTGAGAATTGTTAGACTAGGCTTTAGATTAGTTTTTCTTTACTGCACTGCTATTTTCTTTTTTTCTTTATTTACTCGCTGTCTTAGAACTTTATAATTTTAACTGACTCTTTTATGCAAAGAAGTTATAGGGCAGGTACATTCTTTGACATTGATCCAGAGATCGAGTGCACCTTCAGGATAAGAAGAAAGCAAAATCTACTTCAGAAGAAAGAAGTCATGAACCATCCATAAGGAGAAAATCAGATGGAGCACACTCAACTCGGAGTGAATAATGATCAAATGTCTCAACCAATGGGAAAAAACTATAACAACAGAACGTTGAAGGATTATTCTGCTCCCTATGCTCATGGTTTTCAATCAAGAATTGCTAGGCCACTGTTGAGGCCAATAACTTTGAAATAAAACCTTCTCTTCTTTCTATGGTGCAACAAAACCAATTTGGTGGTTCTCCTCTTGAGGACCCCAACATGCACCTCTATATTTTTCTGGAATATTGTGATATGCTGAAAATTAACGGTGTGTCTACTGATGCTATCAGGTTGCGATTATTTCCCTTCTCTTTAAGGGACAGAGCGAGGGCTTGGCTGCACACGCTACCTTCTGTTTCGATAAGAACATGGGCAGAGCTTTCTCAAGCCTTTCTCTCCAAGTACTTTCCTCCATCCAAGATGATTCAGTTGCGGAATCAGATAACAAGTTTCATGCAGAAGGATAGAAAATCCCTATATGAAGCTTGGGAGAGGTTTAAAGAGCTCCAAAGGATGTGTCCATATCACGGAATTGAGACTTGGGTCTTAATCCAAACGTTCTATAGCGGTTTGGATTACAACACAAGACTTACAGTGGACGCTGCAACAGGAGGCGCCTTGATGAATAGGAGAGTTGAAGATGCAATGAACCTTCTCGAGGACATGGCGATCAACCATCACCAGGACATCTGAGAGAGGTACCTCTACCAAGAAGTCAGATAAGTATGACCTAGACTCTCTGATTGCTCTTACGGCTAAGGTGGATAATCTGACTAGAAAGATTGATTCTTGGTCTGTTAATTCAATGGATGTTAACGCTATTTCTTGTGAGGTCTGTGGAGTTGCAGGTCATGCAGGGGCAGATTGTCAGGTAGGAGACGGACTGATGGCTGCAGTTCACTCTGAGCAATTGAATGCTGTTGAAAATTTCAATCCCAACAACAATCCATACTCCGGCACATTCAATCTAGGATGGCTCAACCACCCAAATTTCTTATACCGAACAACTCAGCTAATGCAGCTTGGACAAGTTCCACCACAGCAAACCTAGCCCCCACAAGGAAATTTCAGGCAGCCCCAACAGAACAATTTCAGACAGCCAGGATTTCAGGCTAGGAACTACAATGCACCACCACCACAGCCACCGAATAATGATTCAAATTTGAGCAAGCAACTTGAAGAACTTACAGACATGATGAAGCTTATGATGACAAGGATGGACTCCGTGGAGACACACAATAAAATGCTAGAGAGTCAGCTAGCCCAGCAAGCTAGCTCATCTTCCAGAGCACCAGGCAAGCTTCCATCTCAACCAGAGGTAAACCCGAGGGAGCATTGTAATGCAATCTCCACTCGAAGCGGCAAGCAACTTGAGGATCCAAAGATGCCAACCGATGATAGGATAGATGAGTTGACTACCGAACTTGTGGTACCACGATGCAACACCGGTGGAACCTAAACTAGCTGAAGAGGAGCGGCTCTATATGGGTCCGCCTGCATACAAGCCACTGATTCCTTTCCCACAGAGGCTTGTCAAGACTAAATTGGACAAGCATTTCGGTAAGTTTTTAGAAGTATTGAAGAAACTATATATTAACATCTCTTTCGTTGATGCTCTTTCGCAGATGCCGACTTATGCAAAATTCCTGAAAGACATTTTATCAAACAAGAGGAAGCTAGAGGATCAAGGAACCGTTGCATTTACTGAGGAGTGCAGCGCCATCATTCAGAACAAGCTCCCTCAAAAGCTTAAAGACCTAGGCAGTTTCTCCATGCCCTTCCAGATTGGGGAGATGTCCTTTCACAGAGCTTTGTGCGATCTAGGAGCAAGAGTTAGCCTCATGCCATTATCACTTTATAAAAGGCTAGATCTAGGGGATTTGCAACCGACTAATATTTCTATACAGCTTGCAGGCAGATCTGTGCATCACCCATTTGGTATTTTAGAAGACGTACCTATTAAAGTAGGAGATTACTTTATTCTTGCTGATTTTATTGTTTTGGAGATTGATGAGGATGACAGGCTCCCTATCATTCTGGGGAGACCTTTTCTTGCTACTGCAGGCGCTGTCATGGATGTCAAGCATGAGAAACTGTCCTTGAACATCTGTGGCAATGCTATTCAATTTTATCTGGCTGACACTTTGAAAAAACCTTCTCTTGCAGGCACATGCTGCAGTATTGACATCGTGGAGAAGGCTATACATCATGTTGAACCCTTCATAAAAATAATGGATCCATTGGAGCTTACATTGACAAACCCCACCAAGGATGCCAAGAGCTATAAAGCACGCACCAAGTTCTGGCACGACAAGCGCGTAACAAAGAAAGAATTTTGTGAAGGGGATAAAGTACTTCTATTCAATTCAAGACTTTGGCTATTTTCAGGAAAGCTTCGCACAAGATGGTCCGGTCCTTTCACAGTTCAGAAAATTCAACCTTATGGTGTTATCACAATTTGGACAGAACGAACTGGAAGTTTCACAGTTAACAGGCACCGCCTCAAGCACTACTTCGAAGATGAGCAGGTCGAAAGAGAGGAAGTTCTAGCTCTCTCAGACCCCACGAATTTGCAACTCTGAAAACTCTTATGGTCGAGCTACCGACCTAAACCTAGCGCTCTTGGGAGGCAACCCAAGTTTTTGATTGATTTTAGTTTTTATGCATAATTTCTTCTTGCTATTAGTTAGTGTTTTAGACTGTTAATCTCTTTCTCATTTAATTTTTATTTTCTAGAGGGGATTGCTACTAATTTGATGTCTCTTTATGTTGTAGGAGGAAGATGGAGCGCACGAGAATTTTTTCAGATTTTTCCAAAATTTTTTGAGTGAACAGTGAACATCACGGCCTGATGAACCCCATGGGGTTCGCCCGTGAAGTGCACTGTACAACGCGTCCAGAATAGTGATTAGAGGATTTCATGTGCAGGTGCACCTTAGCGGGGTTCACTGGTATATCTGTCTGCGCAGGAACTGACCAGTAAAGTTCATGGGCTGGTGAACCCGGGTGGGTTCACTAGTATTTCATCATGACTCCGCCCGAAATTAGGGCACCGCGCCGACTTTTCCA
Source organism: Costus lasius (assembly GCA_027563935.2). NCBI lineage: Eukaryota > Viridiplantae > Streptophyta > Magnoliopsida > Zingiberales > Costaceae > Costus > Costus lasius. Next base: position 99,230,883 of record CM050454.1, read on the forward strand.
CCGCCGTCCCCCGATTTCGACGAAGCCGACCAGAATCGCGCCGCCTTCTCTCCTACTTAACAGTCGTGGAAGATCTCCAAGGGTTTGATCCAAGTTTTCCCTTCGTCTAGACAGATTTCCTCTTCAATCGATTCTAGATTCCGGAATTCTGTGTCGCCTACTTTCCGAGTTTTGGTTCCGACGATCCGCCGCCGCCTTCGTTTCTCCTCGCGCCTCCGACTAGATCTCCTCTTACCGAAGCTTGCCAGCCTCTTTCCGATCATCTCTAGCCACCATGCCTCCAAGAACCAAAGCCATGGCTAGCAAGAGGACCGCGCGGCTGACACCAGCATACTCTGACTCGTCCGCCACTGACGACGACGAATATGAGCCGTCGCCAACTCCTCCATCCTTCCGGCCATTTTCAGCAACACCAGATTCTTCATCGTCGTGCCATGGCCACACACCCACCAGCCGACCTCAGCCCTATGTCTCTCCCCCGAACGAGTTCGGGATCATCTTTCACAACGCCGGGCAAGAGGAGAGTTATCAGACGCTGCGTCAACCCCGAGTGCTCAACACGAGATACCAAAATCGAGGCACGTTGCAGATGCTTGGGATGCTAGAAGATGTCGATTTGATGTACACCGCAGTTGGTTAGGAGCAGTTCCAGCGATTATTTTTGCCCACCTAAGTCGGCGTCACACTGGAATTTCTGAGCTCCTTAGAAGTGAAGGCAGATCCTATTCTTGAGGACGATCCAGGCTGCTTGACATTCCGCTTGTGTAACATTGAACATGCTCTTACTCTTTCTCAGTTGCGCGGCATTTATGGTTTTCCTGAGCCTTGTGTTTGCAAGGTCCCCACCAAGTTCAGTAAGCAGGGCTTCTGGGGCGCAATTACCAATGAGCACATCTGCTCCGCTTGTGTGGCCCGTGCATCCAGTCTGTGAAACCCTATGATAAAGTATGTTCACCGCATGTTGGCCCACACCCTCTTTGGCCGCGGTGAGAGTGATGGTATGGTTCGGCAAACTAAGTTATTTTATCTATGGTGTATACTTCACAATTTCAGGGTGGACTCTGGGTATTACTTGGCAAAACAGTTCAGCCGCGTCGCCCGTTCTCTGAAAGGGCGATTGTGATTGGTGGTCTCATCACTCTTTTGGCAGTTTCTCTGGGTATAGTTCCATACGACACACTGGAAGCTACTGGCAACAACAGGCTCGACATCGAGTCTTGCATCACCATGAAGCTGATTATTCGCAAGGGCGACTCATACTGCATGACATTCAAAGAGAGCCCATTCTGCCTGCCTTTACCGAACCCAGAGCGAACAACAGAAAGAGTGCGAGGGAACTGGCATATCCAGCCAGTCGAGGACGCACAGCCTGACCCCGTTGACACCGCACCACTAGCCCATGGTGTCTTTTCCTTTGGCGGCACCTCCTCGCATGATTCTATGATGTCTGTGTTGCAGGAAATTAGGGAGGAGCAGCTCCATCAACGGGAGGTGATCGATCACATAGACACTACTGTTTCCTATATTCAGCAAGATCATTCTTCGCGTTGGGAGTCTATAGGGGCACACATGCAAAGGCAGCACAAGATGATGGGGGTCCGTTTGGGAGAAGCTATCAAGCATGGATGAGAGGCTTGCCTTCATCAATGAAGAGAACATGACATGCATGGAAATTTCTTCAGACGAGGAGGTCGAGCCAGACTATAGCGCACGCAGGAAGAGCAAGAGCTCATGAGGCTCTAGCTCTCGCTCGCGTAAGCGGAGATAGCTTCCCAGAGCATCAGCCTCATCATCCACTCCTCTCACATCATGGTATTGCATAGAGGACTATGCAAGCTTTTAGAGTGGGTGAGCCTTCTATATTCCGGTTTTCATTTTCTTTCTCCATGTGGCTATTCGACTGTGTTCGCTTGATTTTGCTGTGTTTGGATTGATACTTTTATTCTGTGATGGATATTATGTGACATTGTATCTTATATGCCATCATATTCATGGGCCTGGTCCACATCCACAAGCCCCACTCTATGACAGTTATGTATGACACCTTGCATTTTACTTTCATGCTTATATCAAAACTTTGCTATTATGATTGTGACTCTCATACACGTTGTTTAAATTTTGAAATGTTATGATGCTTATTATTCATAAATTCATGTGTCTATCATGAGACTTGTCCTATGAATGTTATTTCAAAATTTTGAGTTGAATGCATGATTGGTTAGGAATAATCCCAGATTGTTGATAATACCTCCTTGTTAGAGATACTTTTTGATCATGCTCATATGTTCTATGACTCAGAAAATTTGTGATTTGGATTGGTTTGAGTTGTTCATTAGTGGGTCAAACATTGACATGACTGTTTAATCAACTCAAGCTTGCAACTTACATAAGAATCGTATTGAGATACATATTCACTTAGTTATTCTTTTAATTCCTTTTTGTTGTTGGGGAGACACTACATTTATCCAAAAGGATATGTTATCAACTGCTGAGCATAATAATAATAATAATAATAATAATAATAATAATATCGCTCACCCATAGATTCCTCTACTTGGCACTGCGCAAAATTGGCAGTGGTACCAAAGGACATGAGTTGAAATCTAAGGGATGTGAAGTTGAAATCAATAAAGAGACTCCTCTACTTGGCATTGCAAAAAATTGGCAATGGTACCTAAGGTTATGAGTTGAAGTCTAATGCAATAATTAGTGTATCATACCCTGATGAAACATTTGAGTTAACCCCAATAATTTGATTAGGAAGGATTCGAATTGCACGAGTATTGTGTGTAAGCTTGATTGAATCCTATGTCTGCTGCTTACTAGGTTGTTTGACATCTAATTTTTGTGGGATCAAACTGTTAAATACTCGAAACAACCATTTACTTGATTTCTCCTGATTAGATCATGGATTGCTATTGAATGTTTTTCTAACTTGGATGTATAACTCAACACAAAAGATTGTTCTTATACTTGTCTTGTGTTTTATCTTATTGCTTGAGGATAAGCAAAGATTTAAGTCTGGAGTATTTTGATGTCTTGCATTTTAGTATTAATATTCATAGCTATTTCATGTTAAATCCAGGCTTATTTTGACACTTTTATACTCTTTTAGGGCTTATTTGTTTAAAAGTTTCAGAATCTTCACTTTTTGGTGCTTTTGTGGAATTTCAGGTAAAATCACCCTTTTTCGACATATTTTGAAGATTCTAAGGCCATAGGATGATTTCTTATATAAAGACGAAGCTACACGTCAAATTTGGGCTCAAATGGAGTTAGCATGAAAAATACGGCCAGGTGAACCCCATGGACTTCACCAGTTTCTTCGCCAGCCAGCAGAACCTCACAGAGAGCTTCATGGCCGGGTGAACCCTAGTGGTTTTCCTTTAGGCCGAGAACAGTCCAGAGCAAAGCACAGCCAGGTGAACCCCGGCGGGGTTCACCGCGCTTCTTTCAGCCAGATTGCACAGAATGAATCACGGCCAGGTGAACCCGGTGGGGTTCACCCGCGATTCTGACCCAAGCACGCATGGACCCGACTTTGATTAGGATTTTCCATGATTTTCAACCCGTTTGGAGTCCAAATTTGGCAAGTAAGGACTCTATGGAAAGCTATTTCGAAGGAGAACGTGTGGGATATAAAAGCCCTAATTTTAATGCCCTAATCATCGAGTAATAACACGATGAAGTGGCGAGGGCGGAAGAACACGGTGAAAACATGATTCCGGGGCGATTTTCGAAGATCTGATCATCGGAGCGCCTCGATTCTTCAGGATTTGTTTTGGTTTATTGTCTCCTATCCTTTAGAAACTCTTCCTTGTGATTTTCCCATGCTAAAAGAGAGATTTTTGAGCGTTTCAATAATGATTGTAGCGTAAACCCTATTCGGGGCTTGGTTGAAGCCCGTTGATGATTTTGATCGCAAACTTTATTTTAATTTTCGTTATTTGGAATGAATTGTGAGCATATTTTACTTTGACGTGTTTATCCCGTGATTTTACCTTGGCCGAGTATTTTTCACATAATAGCCGTTATGATTCATACCGAGAGGAGGATCGTAAGGGTAGAATCTCTTAGTAAAACTTGTGAGACCTCGACACGAGAGTGCTTGGTCTTCGCTCGAGAGTTTCATAGTCTGCCATAGAACTCATTGGGTTCGTTTAAAATGATCCACCGCGAGAGTAGGAGATCGTCTTAGTCGAACACCGGTGTGTACACTCGAGAGATGGCACCTTGTACCCTAGGGTTAGTTTCCTTGTGCAAAACCAATAATCCAAATAATTAATAGATTTCTTGTGCGATAAAGATCATCATCGAGGTGGAAACCAAAGCCCTGATATCTCTCCCATATTTACTCTCAACCGTCGTCGTCGTGATTGCTTATTTTGTTTTTGATTAATTTAGTTCTTCAAACCACGTTTCGATTCGCCTAGCTATTAAAACTTAGATTTTCTGGTACTCAGCCTTGTTCCCTGTGGGATTCGACATCTTTTATATTACTCCGACATAACCGTGCACTTGTGCGACGTGTCAGTAGACCCCTTCACCGGTAGAACAAGGGTTCACCGGGCCGACGAGAGCCAAAGCCACAGGGTTGCTTCTTGTGCAGCAGTCCTTACTGGGTGAAGGATTGTCCGTCTAGGCAGAAACTCATGGCAATGGTAGAGCAAGAACCAGCCGAGGAAGCTGAAGATCACACCGAAAAAGTGAGGATTGGTGGGTTACGGTTAGTTCCACACACTGCCATGGGGCGTAATAGTGTAGGATCGATGCCTTGAGGATCTGAGCAATGGTGGCCAGAGATTCGCCTGTAAGAGACATTGAGGGTGATGTCCAAGTTGGGCGGGGGAGAATTGTCAGGCCGGTTCGGCCCGAAGCCTAGTGGGCCAAGCACCAGCCCATATAGGGGAGAAGCTTGGTCAAATTGAGGTGTTGACCCCAAATCAAAGGAGGCAGCGGCTTCGTCCGTGAGCTCTGCTGGCGCGAGGACAGCGTCGTCGCCGAGCAAAGAGGACACGGGCGAGATCCTCGCCGAAGGAAGCGGATGAATCGGCGGTGTGACGCCCTAATTAGGAGGCTTGGCAGCGGCCTTGTGTCTATAAAGGGGATCGAAGGAGCAGCGACGAGGAGATCGATCGGTATCTTCAACCACACCAGCAAGCGGATGGTGAGAGAGGCTGTGAGCGAGATACGAGAGTTGTAAACGGCGACTGGGGTCACCAGTCAGGGAGGGAACGTGGGCATCGGCGGCCAGGGGGTCGGTGACGGGTTTTGTAGCTTTGAAGATTGGTAATAAAGCTTATTTTCCTTACGTTCCCCTATTACAGTGTTCTCGAGCTTCAACGCACGGCGACATCTCTGTGACATCTCGACGTCTCAGGAGACGACGTTCGACGACAATGAAGGATGACAAGCGAGGGGCCGGTGGGTGCTTTCGACCTATCGGCACTTCTCTCCCTGGCGACGGACGACAAACGAGAATGTGGGTGGCGTTCTGCGAAGGGAACAAAGACAACGACGCGAATAGAACGATTTGGGCGTTCGATTCGAGGCATCGAGTCAACGGAGACAATGGTCAACGAGCGAAATCAGAAAACGATTTCGAAATCAATTTTGGTGCTGACGTCAGCAAGGCGACGCTGACATAGGATGGCCAAAATCGAGCAAAATCGGCGACGATGGGATTTCTATTTGGGGCTGACATCACGCTGCCGTCAGCAACCCAAATTAATCCGGCGAGCAACGTCAACGGGTGGATTTTGACTTTGATCAAAATCAAAAGTGAGGTATTTTCAATGTCCGTCGTGCCAATGTCACGCTGACGTCGTTGGGGTAAATCGATTTTACCATTCGCCGCTTGCAAATGGGTTCCGATTTTGACCTAGTCAAAATCGGAACTCGCCTTCTTGCGTCATCTTCCTCGACTCGTGACGCAACGCCGCCTGTGTTGCATCAGCCGCCGACCGCCACCGCGCTCGCGATCCCACCGAGGAGGAGATGTGCTGTCAGGGAAGCCCTCCTGCCTCCCTTCAGTCGCCGACGACCGACAGCTTGCTACCCCTGCCGGAAATCTGAAGCAAGGGAGGAAATAGAGAAAGCAGTAAGCTCTGTTTATTCACTGATTTAGAAGCTACAGGACCCTCTCAAACTCGTCGCCAACCCCTATCGAACAACGCCCTCTCCCCTCCCTCGCCGGCGACCCTCGTCGCCGGTTACAGTCGCTCAAAACTCTTCTTAACGTCGACACTTCCCTAGGCGCCAGACACGCTGCCGAATCTTCCCCAAGCTTCAGCACTCTCAGGTTGAAGTTCCTCCTTGATTCGCTACTTCTAATCTCCTTTTATCGAGGCAAGACGCCGCTCCCTTCTGCGCCGATCGCGTTTTCCTCTCTAAATCGGGAGTTCGCCCGATTCTTCCGCCAAGCTCCCGCGCCGTCCGCACTTGCCTCGTCCGAGCTCTGCACCCGAATCTCTCGTGTTGACCTCGCTCCATCCGATTATTGTGGTGAAGACGCCGCTGGCCGTGTTCCAGCCGTCACCGAGCTTCGCGGGGACACCGCGTGCGAGCATCGCGGCAACGAGGCTGCTCCGCGTCAAGAAGGCGCCACGTCGTGGTCAACTTCACATGTTGACTGAGACTTGCCCCAATTTTGGATTCCCCCTTTCCCTTTACCGCTTGGGCTTGGGTTTGATCTTGGGTTTGGGCTTAGGCCGGATTGGCCTGAACCAGGCCTGACAATTCTCCCCCGCCTAATTTGGACATCGCCCTCGATGTCCGTCACGAGCGGATCTTTGGCCACCATTGCTCCAATCCTCACCTCCTCGGTGTTGATCTCAGCTTCCTCAGCTGGTGCCTGCACTACCATCGCCATGAGTTTTTGCCTGGATGGACAATCCTTCACCCAGTGAGGACCGCCGCATAGGAAGCAACCCTGTGGCTTTGGCTCTCGTCGGCCCGGTGAACCCCTGTTCTGCCGGTGAAGGGGTCTACCCCTCTCTGGAACTCTAGCACTCGGTGGAGTCCGTGGGGAGCCGCGCTTCGGTGGTGACCTCTGTTTCTTTGGTGGTATTGATTTAAAATTTCTGTTATCCACCATGGACTCAGCCATCGCCGTAGCCGCTCTCCAGTCAAGTGGTGAGTGTCGTCGGACCTCCGCCTCTGCCATGGCTGAAGGTTCCGGATGAAGAAGTACTTCCGGTTACCCTCCGCCATGTTAGGTAGCTCCAGCATCAACGCGGAGAACGCCCTGACGTACTCTTGGATTGACCCAGTGTGCCTCAGCCGATCCACCTTCCCACGAGCTTTGTCCTCCGAGTTTTCGGGAAGAAACTGCTGTCACAGTTCATCACGAAAGGCCTCCCAAGGCCATCTAGTAGCCCCCGATGTCGAGCTGACTTTGGTTCGCCACCAAAGTTTCGCGTCGCCTATGAGGTATGCGATGCACACCCGCACCCTGTCTTCTTCTGGAACACGGCTAGCAGAGAACAACTGCTCCATGTCCCAGTTGAAGTTCTCCACTTCTCTGGATGATCGGCCCCCCCCGAACGTCGCCGGCTCAGGTTCTCGTACCTTCAGCTTAAGAGCCTCCTGCTCCGCCGGTGCTGCCGTCGATCGCGATACTTGCGTTAGGGCCAAACGTAGTACCGTGATATCTACATGCATCTCTTCCTTCATACGAGCTATTTGCTCTGGTAGATCGATGACACGTACCGCAAGTACACGGTTATGTCAAAGTAATATAAAAGATATCGAATCCCGCAGGGAACAAAGTTGAGTACCAGAAAATCTGAGTCCTAATAGCTAGGCGAATCGAAATTGGGTTTTGAAAGCAGAAATCGAAAACAAGTAATCAACGCTACGACGGTAGGGACTAAATACCAGAGAGAAATCAGGGCTTTGGTTTTCACCACGATGACTACTTTAATCGCATAAGGCAGATGTCGGTTATTTGGATTGTTGATTTTGCACAAGGAATCTAACCCTAAGGTACAAGGTGCCCTCTCTCGAGTGTACACCCCAGTGTTCGACTTAGGACGACCTCCTACTCTCGCAGTGGATCGTTCTAAGACGAACCCGATGAGTTCTATGGTAGAATATAAAATCCTCGAGCGAAGACCAAGCACTCTCATGTCGAGGTCTCGCAAGTTTTACTAAGGGAATCCACCCTTACGATCCTTCTCTCGATATGAATCGTAACGGCTAACGCATGTAAATACTCGGCCAAGGTAAAATCACAAAATAAATACGTCAAAGTAAAATATGCTCACAACGCAATCCAAACAACGTAATAATGATAAAGTTTGTGATTAAATTCGTCAACGGGTTTAAACCAAGCCCTGAAATAGGGTTTACGCTATAATCATCATCGTTACGCTCAAAAATCTCTCTTTTAACATAGGAAGATTACAAGAAGGATTTTCTAAAGGATAGGAGAGGATAAACCGAAGTAAATCTGCAAGAATCGTGATGCTCCGATGATCCAATCTCCGAAAATCGCCTCGAACTCGTGTTGTCGCCTAGTTCTTCCGCCCACCACCGTTTGTTGCATGATTTCTCGATAATTAGGGCAAGAAAATTAGGGCTTTTATATCCCATGCGTTCGCCTCTGAAAGAGCTTTCCATAGACACCTTACTTGCCGAATTTGGACTCTGAACGGGTGAGAAATCGAAGGAAAACCGAGTATATGTTGGGTCCGTGCGCGAGCCTGGATCAGAATCACGGGTGAACCCCGCCGGGTTCACCTGGCCGTGATTCATTCTGTGAGTTTGGCTGAAAGAAGCGCGGTGAACCCCACCGGGTTCACCTGGCTGTGATGTCCTCTGGACTGTTTTTGGTCTGAAGGAATTCTGGTGAACCCCGCTGGGTTCACCTGGCCGTGATTCTCTGGCAAACTCCGAATGAGCTCAAATTTGACGGGCGGCTCCGTTTTCACACAAGAAATCGTCTCATGGCCTCAGAATCTTCAAAATATGTCAAAAAATAGGTGTTTTTATTAGAAATTCCATAAAAGTGTTAAAAAGTGAAGATTCCGAAGATATGAAGGAAATAAGGCTATAATGAGTATAAAAGTGTTAAAATAAGCCTAGATTTGACATGAAATACAACGAAAAAACACTACCAAATGCAATGCATCAATCAATCAGACCCTCCAGAGTCTGTTGCAGGAATTTGATCTACTACTTCTGAGTCTGGATTTGCAATCTTTGAGCCTCCACTGTACTCTGAAGACCCTCGATCTGGGGAATCATCCCGTTGTCCCCAGCACTAGCCAGTCTGAGCACCTGCTCGATCTGTGTGATACGATCACCGTGGTTCGCCATCTCTTCAGGTTCAGCCGTCTCCTTGGCTTTACTTTTTCCTTGTTTGGGCCAGACGTCCTCTGACGCTCCCATGGTTGTATGGGTGATCTTCTGGAATTTCAAACCCTTCTTCACCTTCGCTAGTGAAGGTACCGTGTTCGCCGTAACACGTTAACTGGCTCTGATACCAATTGTCACGCCCCGATCGGATCAGCCCAAAATTGGTCCTAAACCGATGTCTTAGGATTGTCTGGCGGAATACCAGAGCGTGAACTCCCTATGGTTTCCGAACGGAAATCTCACCCAAATCAGAAACCCTAACTTCCCCGAACAATTTTAATCCCCCAAAGTACAAGGTCGCTCAGAACCCTAACCCTAATTTAGGAAATCCAAACCCTAAATCCAAATAATACCTCTGGTCAACTGGTCAATGACCCAATCCGCCGAGTTAATTCGGTTGCTGACATCAAGGTTGCGTCAGTGACCAATTTCGCCTCACCCCACTGAATCTCCGTCGTGCCAACGTCACGCTGACGTCGTTGGGGTAAATCGATTCACCGTCAAAATCGGAACTCGCCTTCTTGTGTCGTCTTCCTCGACTCGCGACGCAACACTGCCCGTGTTGCTTCAGCTGCCGAACGCCGCCGCGCTCGCGATCCCACCGAGGAGGAGATGTGCCGTCAAGGAAGCCCTCCTGCCTCCCTTCAGTTGCCGACGACTGACAGCCTGCTACCCACCAAAGTCGACGCCGAAAATCTGAAGCAGGGGAGGAAATAGAGAAAGCGGTAAGCTTTGTTTATTCACTGATTTAGAAGCTACAGGACCCTCTCAAACTCGTCGCCAACCCCTGTCGAACAACGCCCTCTCCCCTCCCTCGCCGGCGACCCCCGTCGCGGGTTACAGTCGCTCAAAACTCTTCTTACCGTCGACACTTCCCTAGGCGCCGGACACGCTACCGAAGCTTCCCCAAGCTTCAGCACTCTCAGGTTGAAGTTCCTCCTTGATTCGCTGCTTCTGATCTCCTTTTATCGAAGCGAGATGCCGCTCCCTTCCGCGCCGATCGCGTTTTCCTCTCTAAATCGGGAGTTCGCCCGATTCTTCCGCCAAGCTCCCACGTCGTCCGCACTTGCCTCGTCCGAGCTCCGCATCCGAATCTCTCGCGCCGACCTCGCTCTGTCCGATTGTTGTGGTGAAGATGCCGCTGGCCGTGTTCCAGCCGTCGCCGAGCTTCGCGGGGACACCGCGTGCGAGCATTACGGCGACGAGGTTGCCCCGCCTGAAGAAGGTGCCACGTCGGGGTCAACTTCACATGTTGACCGAGACTTGCCCCAATTTTGGATTCCCCCTTTCCCTTTACCGCTTGGGCTTGGGTTTGGGCTTCGGCCGGATCGGCCTGAACCAGGCCTGACACTAGGGGTGAGCATACATCAATTTTTATCGAATATGGTAAATTTTAATTTTTAATACGATAATAACTTATATATAATTCGGTATTTGATTTTGGGTTCAATAAAAAAATTTTAGATTCAGTAATTTATTAATATATATTATATATATTAATATATAAAAAAATAAGTTTTTATTTATTAATCTCTATTCTCCCACTCTAACTCTTGAGTTATTTAAATGCTTTTATATTTTATTTATACACATAAATTCTATTTTTACTCATATTTATAATTTTATTTACATTGTGATTTATAAATACTAGAAGAAGATATAAAAAATAATAATTTTATTTTGCATTCTTTTAATAGATTAATTGGGTAATATTTATTGTAATCGATAAATCGATAATTTACCGATTTTATCGATCAGTAATTTGGTAATTTACCGATTGGTAAATAACAAGTTCGATATTGGTTTTGGTAATAGTATTTTTAGTTTCGGTAAATCGGTAAATCTTTATTCGATATTTGGTAATTTGATTTTTATCGAATGCTCAGCCCTACTCTCGGCGATGATTTGAATTATAATGCTATGCTATTGTTTGGATTGAGGTTAGTTTTGAAATTAAGATGAAATTTTAAATATAATATATAATATTAACAAGTTTAACAGATAAAAAATAAACATTTATTTGTAATATATTATATTAAACAATAGATATTAATAAGTTGAATTTAATACATATACATAAAAAATAGGGATCAAACCCACACGCTCATGTCTTTTGCGTTAATTGGTTTAATCCGAATTAAACTGATTTAAGTCGAATCAAAATTTTACATATTTTTTAAATTAAAATTTAATTGAATTTTTTTTAAAAAAATAAAAACATAACCTAATCTAAATTCTTGGTTTGGTTTGAATTAGTTTGGTTTAAATTAAAATTATAAATTTATTAATTTTTACTAATATTACGATTATTTTTAATTATTTTAAAAATAAAATAAAAAATTATTAAATTATTAAAATAATATAAAAATATAAAAATTTTAGTTTTTCTATTTTAACTCAAAAATTTTAGGTTGAATCAAAAATTCAAACTGAATTTTCAAAAAAAAAATTATACCAAATTGATTTGGTTGACACCCCATCTCCCCTTTGCCCCGCTGCATGCTCTGATCACAGACAATGAGGAAGCCTCGTCCCCCCTTTGTCAGGGAAAAATGTTTTAAGCGCCCAGGGGCGCTTAAAACTTTTAAGTGGAGTCTTTCGTTTTTGCACTAAAAAATATTATATATATAGTTTTTTTAGAAATGATGTATATCTTGTAAACTATCTAATGATATTAATATTGAGATATTTTAGATTACGGATAGATATAGAATAATCTAATCAATATTAGATTTTTTATAAAATGAATAGTATTTTGTCTTATATGTGATATTAGTTAGGGTATTTTATGCCTATACTTAATCTAAAATACCCCAATATTGATACCATTGGATAGCTTACAAGGTATACATCATTTATAAAAAATAATAAAAAAATATTTTTAGTGCAAAAACGAGAGGACCCCACTTAAAAGTTTTAAGCGCCCCCGGGCACTTAAAACTTTTTTCCCCTTGTCAGTGCTCACCATAGTGACTGGCGATGGGGAAGAAGCTCCATCCCCTCTCCTCTCTCTCCCCTTCCCGTTGTAATTTTTTTTTATCTCTTAATTTTCTTCTCCCTATTTTTCCACCCCTCCAAGGAAATAGGACAATACTATTCACTTCAACCTTGTTTCAGCTGAGACCAATTCCGCCCTAGTTTGTTTTCTTCACTTTATCACTGAAGTTGATTCATCCCGGCATGATTGAACTGCAATGACCTAATCTCCTACTTCATCTCCATCTCGAGCCTCTCTCTCTCTCACCTTACCTGGGGACTAAACTATGTCGTTTTTTCCTTTGGCGAAGCAGCAACAATGCTAGATCTTGGCAATGAGTTTCAAGAATAAATGTTCTATACGGTGCTGGCACCATCCACCATTCATTAACACTTATAAAAGTGTTAGAATTTGTGCCCAACACTCTTGAGTAGTGGATGGTGCCACCGTATATTAACTTTTTCCGAGTTTCAATGTTGTTTTTCCATATATTTTTGTGCCCAAATTGCTAGGTACAATTTTGATTACTGTTGTTAAGGTTCTTGAGCATATATAAAGTAAAATATGAAATTTCTAGCTTCAATTGGTTTTGTCATAGCTAGTTTGAACGTATTGAGGACTCCTACACCTTGTACAAATTGTGATAATTATTCTGAGTTTTACATACATAGAGGGCTAATAAACTATAGTTGGTATTGTTTTATAGCTGCCAACTAGCTAAGATCTACTATTTCTTTCTCGTTAGCAAGGCTTCTAACATGAGTTTAGACTTCATGATCTTAGCTTCTTATTGGTTGATTTAAAATATGTTTTTATTATTCCTTGCATTATGATTATTATAGAGTAATAAATGTTTACTAATGCTTAAGCATATTAGAATAGGATGTTATATGCCAAATTTGCATATTTATTTAACATATTTATTTAACATATTTATTTAACATTTCGGGTCGAGTCGTATCGTGTTGAGTTAATTGGATTAATATTTTTACATTTATATAATTATATATATATTTTATAAATATTTATTTAAATTATTTAATATTAAACAGGTTAATCGGGTCGTGTCGGGTTGACCCGAATATATATGAGTCGTGTTTGGGTTAGATCATTTGACACAATTAATTAAACGGGTCATATTCGGGTTAAGCTAATCGGGTCACGGGTCATAAACGGGTCAACTCGAACATGACCCGCTGACCTATTTTGCCAGGTCTATGTGCCCAGCAGAATTTGCTAATCTAAACTGTTTAGGTAACCAACTTCTCTGGCCCATGTAAAAGAATCTACAGTGTAGTTGATAAACTACTTAGGGGTAGCTTCTAGCTTTCAGTTTATGTTTTTTCTCTCGTGAGCTTACTAATCAAATATATTTAGTAGTATAATTTTTAATAAATATTTTATTTATTTTAAAGATATTCAATAGTGTAACCTATAATAATTTTTATACATATTTTAATTATTATTAAAAAATAATAATATAACTCATAATATTTTTAATAAATATTTTAATTATAATTAACCAAATATTTAGTCATATTATTTTTATCTTATTAATATCTTTAATAATTTTTTATTATTAATAAAAATTTAGATAAATTATAATAACCTGATAAAAATTGTGTATCCAAACACACTCTAAACTTTTTCAGTCAATATCTTTTCAATCAAGCTGAGCCAAACACAACTTATACATTGATGGATCAAATATCTAGGAGGCCACATTGGGACCATAGTGCTTATTGTGATGCTCCCGGGATTTAGCACAAATCCCAAAGCACACCGAGATGGAGCGATGGCGGGACCCCTCGTCATCAGCCGGGTTGGACGACTCGGGTGTGCGATCGTGTCACTGAGGCTGACACAAGTCCATAGGGCGAGGGTCGAGTCAAACCACGGAGTGTGGGTTCACACGTGGATGTGGGCTTTTGGCTCAACCCATGGACCCCGGATCCTCTCGCATGAGCTTGCGAGCGTGTGCATCGAAGAGGGTCAACCGTGGGGCGATTCTGAGGTCTAATCAACCCCGAACCGGCACTGAACCGTCCTTCCGGGCTGAACCGAACCGGTTCAGCCGGTTCAGACCGCTACAGCACTCACGCACGCGAAAGGGGAAAATTTCCCCTGTTTCTCGTGTTCGCTGGCATCGCTGCCGTCCGCCGTCGATTTCGCCAACCAGAGGAACGATCGCCGGATTTGGAAGGTGGCCGGAGGTGCGGGCTGGCGTGGCGACGAGGGCGACGGAGTTTGAAGGCTGGGACTCCTACGTGGACGAGCCTAGGGCGGATTTTCGGATCCGCCCCGGTGGAAGCGAGATCTCCGGCCAATCACCGGCGGAGATCGTGGTTGCGTGGCGACGAAGATGGAAATCCCATCCTCGTCGAGGGGAGGTTGCAATCAAGCGGAATCGAACGCTTGTGCAAGGTCTGGCGACGACGAATTCTCGGCGAGATCTAGATCTGGGAACAGAGTATACTGTTTGGCGTCGGCGACGAGGCTCCAGCCGTGGACTCGTCGGCGTACCCTCTCAGATCGACTCACCGGTGCCCTGAGGTAACGAGGAGACTACCTCCTCCGGCGCCGGCAGCCAGACGCGGGAGTGCGATCGGATTTTTCGATCGCCGGTTCCACGCAGCCATAGCTTCCATTGGGTTCAAAATTCCTGTCGACGGCGGCTTCTCCGACGACAATACACTGGTGGCGAGTTCTCCTTCCGTCGGCGACGAGATCCTGATCGCCCGGCGCGATTCCGGTGACCAGACGGCCACAGACGAAGAAGGGGATGCTTCCCCTGCTTCGGCCGAGCGTCGGCTCTGTTCCGGACGCGGAACGTGAAGGGAGGAGAGAGAAGGTTTGCGCGCGTGTTCACGCGCGCGTTTTGTTTCGTCTCCGACCGGACTTTCCGACGCAGCTTCTCGGAGGATCTCGGTGGGCTCGGCTCGTGGAGTGGTGGCACGCTACAAGGGTAAACCCTCCCCGGATCTATCGTGTGTAGTGGTAGTAGGATGGTTTTCTCGTGTGTAGTGGATAGAGACTTTACCGCCGTCCGGACTTTGTGTGGCTTTTCGTCCGAACGGTTCTTTGCGCTATCTGTGTCCGCATATGTGTAGTGCGGATTTGTGACTGTTTGCAGGTGCTTGCTTGTTTGCTCACTGCAAAGTCCAGGACGTGTGTGCCGGCACCCTTGAAGGTGTTCGCCACCGTCCCCTTGTGATTGATTGAGGCCGCGCCGGTGCCTATCTCGGCTGTGTAGAGAAAGGAGCGCGGGTTGAGGGAATTTCTGTGAGTGCAAAGTGTTTTTGGAGAGTCTCCATCACTTTGACACAGTTGAGAGATTTGTATTCGTGTCCGAGGGGCGGTATTCATACCGAACCCTTCGCGCACGTGGTGTGAGGACTTGTAGAGTGCTGGGCCAGCTTCCGCAACGCGATCCTAACCGGTCGCGGGCCACTCTAGTGTAGGGCTGAGATCTCCGCGAGGGGATCTGCCGGTTGTGGTTAAGTTTATTATAAAAAAATAAATTTGCCCATAACAAACCGGTATCAGAGCTTAAGTTTGTGTAAGTATATTGTCAGGGATATCGACGTCGGTGTACGCTGTTTGGAGGGTGCGTACGTCGGTGCCTAGCGCCGGGGCGTAGTCTCTCAGCCTCTTCACTAATCGCTCAGTTCCGACACAGACCGAGCACTGCTTAGCTCTTTTCAGTGCACCCAGAGGTCAGACCATCAGATCTCATTCCACCAGCAGAACTTCAGAGTTACTTCTCACAATCACAATGGTTACAGCTGCAGAGCGCATCTCCCACTTGGAGACTGCGATAGGGAACTTCGATGGAGACGCTACGATCATGGAGCGTCTCGAGGCACTTCGGTCGGCGGTCGAGTCCGTTGGGACCCGCCTGGATTCTGAGTTGGCACGTCTCTCCAGTGCCCTTGGTGGACTTGCATTGGAGGTGGCTGGTTTGAAGGGGTAGGCTTTTGCCCGTGCTTCTATTTCAGCCGCAGGCGCTGGGAGTTCCCAGCCGCAGACCACTAGAGTGCGTGTTCCCGAGCCCTCTACTTTCAGTGGGGTACGCAGTGCAAAGGAACTAGAGAATTTCCTTTGGGATATGGAGCAGTATTTTAGGACTGCTCAGGTGCTTGATTATGAGAGAGCGCAGTTGTGTTCGGCATATCTGATAGGTGACGCCAAGCTCTGGTGGCGTACCTTAGTGACCCCTCCGGGAGAAGAGGTGCCACGTGACATCTCATGGGATGAGTTGAACGCTGAACTGAAGAACCAGTTCCTGCCGACACACACTTCTAAGGCTGCTAGAGACTCTCTGCATAAGATCAAACACACGGGGACAGTTCGTGAGTATGTTCGAGCTTACTCTGCCGCCATGCTCGAAATACCACGAATGGAAGAAGAGGATCGCTTGTACTTCTTCTTAGAGAGGATGAAGACATGGGCACAGTTGGAAGTTAGGAGACATAGCCCATTAACTCTCAAGGAGGCTATGGCCGTAGCTGATTCCTTAGTGGATTTGAGGGATAGGAAGCAATCTGCCCCTATCTCCTCTGGTCCATCTAAGTCACGTTCCCCTCAGAGGAATAAGGGGAAGCGTCCAGCTCCAGGACCCAAGGGTGGGTATAAGAAGAAGCAGGGAAAGAGAGGAGCTACCTCTTCAGGAACCGGCCAGAAGAAAGCCACATCAGCCGGTTCTCCTCCTAGGGGCGCTCCCAAGCAGCAGCTGAAGTGTTTTCTTTGCCGAGGTCCTCATCGCATGCGTGATTGTCCTCGGGGAGATACACTTGCAGCTATTGTTCAGCGGGAGGCTGCCCAATCTGAGGATCCTCTGATCACTGTGAATCCTTTGGTGATCAACGCCATTGCCACTTCCACCACAATGAAGACCAAGTTGATGTACGTGGAGATGAGGGTGAACTCACATCGAGTTCATGCCATGATCGATAGTGGTGCATCTCATGTTTTTGTGGCTCATGGCATGGCGACGCGGCTAGGGCTGAGCATGTCCCCTGCTCAGGACCGCTTCAAGACGATCAACGCTGAGGAACGGCAGATCGCAGGAATATCCTATGATGTTCCTCTTGTCTTCGGGGAGTGGAAGGGTAAGAACCATGTACGCGTGGTTCAGATGGACGATTATGATGTCATCGTCGGCTTGGAGTTGATACAGAAGATGAAGGCTGCTATAGTCCCTCATCTAAAGGGTGTCCAGGTGATGGATGAGAGATACCCTTGTTTTGTTCGTTGCCTACAGTTGGCTGGGTCGGATAAGTCAGTACGACCAGGGAAGGCTCAGAGTACATACATATCGGCTGCTACTCTTGAGACAGGCTTACGTCGGGGCGAGCGGACCTTTCTGGCTACATGGGTGACGGCCCCTGTAGAAGGTCCAGACGACGTACCAGCGGAAGTGAAGAAGTTACTTGAGGAGTTTCAGGATCTTCTTCCGCCTGAGCTACCTAAGGAGCTTCCTCCCAGACGTGCGATTGATCACCGCATTGAGTTAGTTCCTGGGGCAGCTCCTTCTTTCCGACCCCCATTCCGCATGCCTTCTGCAGAGCTCGTAGAGCTGAGGAAGCAGTTGGATGAACTCTTGGCAGCTGGGTTCATCCAACCCTCCAAGTCTCCATTTGGTGCTCCTGTGCTGTTTCAAAAGAAAAAGGACGGTAGTCTTCGATTCTGTGTTGACTACCGTGCCTTAAATAAGATCACCATCAGGAACAGATACCCGATCCCACATATCTAGGACCTCATTGATAGACTAGCGGGCGCTACTATCTTCACCAAGCTTGATTTGAGATCAGGCTATTGGCAGGTCCGCATAGCTGAGGGAGATGAGGCGAAGACAGCCTATGTCACCCGGTACGGCGCCTTCGAGTTCTTGGTGATGCCATTCGGCTTAACCAATGCGCCGGCTACCTTCTCCCACCTGATGAATAATGTTCTGACACAGTTGCTAGACTATTTTGTGGTCGTCTACCTTGATGATATCGTGGTGTACTCGGCCACGATGGAGGAGCATTTACAGCATCTGAGATTGGTGTTTCAGAGGTTGAGGGAACACCAGCTATATGTGAAGAGGGAGAAATGCTCCTTTGCTGCTTCTGAGATCCAGTTTCTGGGCCATGTGGTAGGCCATGGCACTGTCCAGATGGATCCTGAGAAGGTGCGTGCCATCGTTGAGTGGACCGCACCTACTTCCCCTACTGAGCTCCAATCTTTCCTGGGAGTGGCGAATTTCTACAGGAAATTTATCCAGGATTACTCCAAGATCGCAGCTCTCTTTCTGACCTCCTGATGAAGGAGACTCCTTGGCTATGGCAAGAACGGCATCAGACTGCGTTTTCAGAGTTAAAACGCAGGATCGCCAGTGAGCCGGTTCTTCGTATGCCGGACTTCAGTCGGCCCTTTGAGGTCCATACCGATGCCTCTGACAGAGCGATCGGTGGAGTGCTCTTACAGGAGGGGCACCCAGTGGCATTTGAGAGCCGGAAGTTAAGTCCGGTGGAGCAGCGTTACTCAGCTCACGAGAAGGAGATGGTCGCCGTGATCCACTGCCTTCGAGTTTGGCGCATCTATCTTCTCGGTAGCGCTTTCGTAGTGAAGACGGATAATGTCGCCAACACATACTTCGCTACGCAGAAAAAGCTTTCACCTAAACAAGCGAGATGGCAGGAGTTCCTCGCTGAATTTGACTTCACCTGGGAGCACAGACCGGGGCGCTCCAATGTGGTTCCAGATGCTCTCAGCAGGATGTGCACTGTGGTGCTTGCTTCTATATCGAGGATTGAGGGTGATCTCCTCGATCGCATTCGGCAAGCTGCTGCTCTCGACGCCAAATACCAGCAGCTGATCGCCGACGTGCGAGAAGGCAAGGTTCATCGTTACTATCTTCAGGGCGACGACCTTCTGATGGCCGAGGGCGGTCGGCCACTTGTTTCGGCGACTAGCGGACTTCGACGCGAGTTATTGCGAGAGCTTCACGACACGGCATGGAGTGGACATCCGGGACAGCGCAGGATGCTGATTCTATTATCGCGATCTTGTTACTGGCCCTCCATGCGAGCTGATGTCGATCATTATGTCTGCACCTGCTTTTTCTGCCAGTAGGATAAAGTCGATAGGAGGCGCGAAGCTGGATTGTTACAGCCTCTTCCCATTCCGGAACGACCATGGACTTCAATTTCCATGGATTTTATTACTGGGTTACCGAAGGTCGAAGGGAAGGCTTCTATCTTTGTTGTGGTGGACAGATTCTCTAAGTACTCTGTGTTCATCGCAGCACCTGAGCCTTGTTCAGCCAAGGAGACGGCTGACCTATTCTTCAAGCATGTGGTAAAGCTTTTTGGGCTTCCTCTGGACATTGTTTCTGACAGAGATGCCAGGTTCACTGGTAACTTCTGGACGTCCTTGTTCAAGACTCTTGGTTCCGAGCTAAAGTTTTCTACAGCGAACCATCCTCAGACCGATGGCCAGACGGAGAGGATAAATGCACTACTTGAAGAATACCTTCGTCACTTTGTGTCGGCAAGCCAGCGCAACTGGGTGTCTCTCCTCGACACGGCGCAGTTTGCCTACAACTTGCAGCAGTCTTCAGCGACCGGCAAGACACCATTTGAGTTGGTGTTAGGACGACAGCCTCTCACCCCCACTGATGTTGTGCAGCACACCGATGGTGAGTGCCCAGCAGCCTATCGGGTTGCGAGAGATCATGCCGAGGTGCTCCAGGAGGCTCGTGATAGCTTAGAGCACGCTGCAAGAAGGATGCAGCATTATGCCAATCAGAGTTGACGCGATGAACAGTTCGAAGTTGGGGATCTTGTGCTTTTAAAGTTGACACCTCAGATGTGGAGAAAGATCTCAGCCAAGACTGCGCATCGCAGCCTTATTCAGAGATACGAGGGACCTTTTGAGGTCTTGAGACGGGTTGGTGCTGTAGCCTACAGGCTGAAGCTTTCCGACAGATTAAAGCTTCATCCGACCTTTCATGTAAGCTTTTTGAAAAAGTTTCATACCGACAAGACCGACCCCAGTCGTTCTCAGGGGCGTCGGGCTCCTCCTAGTGTTCGGGTAGAGTTCGATAAAAAGATTGAAAGGATTTTGAATCACAAAACACTCGGACAGTATAGGAGGAACAGGCGGATGGAATTTCTTGTGCAGTGGGAAGGAACACCCATAGAAGAAGCTAAGTGGGAAAAAGCTTCTGATTTGTGGCAGTTTGAAGAGGAGTTGAAGATCTACATGGACAGCCTGTCGTCGAGGGCGACGACGAACTTGGGTGGGGGAGTATGTGATGCTCCCGGGATTTAACACAAATCCCAAAGCACACCGAGATGGAGCGATGGTGGGACCCCTCGTCATCAGCCGGGTTGGACGACTCGGGTGTGCGATCGTGTCACTGAGGCTGACACAAGTCCATAGGGCGAGGGTCGAGTCAAACCACAGAGTGTGGGTTCACACGTGGATGTGGGCTTTTGGCTCGACCCATGGACCCCGGATCCTCTCGCACGAGCTTGCGAGCATGTGCATCGAAGAGGGTCAACCGTGGGGCGATTCCGAGGTCTAATCAACCCCGAACCGGCACTGAACCGCCCTTCCGGGCTGAACCGAACCGGTTTAGCCGGTTCAGACCGCTACAGCGCTCACGCACGCGAAAGGGGAAAAATTCCCCTGTTTCTCGTGTTCGCTGGCATCGCTGCCGTCCGCCGTCGATTTCGCCAACCAGAGGAACGATCGCCGGATTTGGAAGGTGGCCGGAGGTGCGGGCTGGCGTGGCGACAAGGGCGACGAAGTTTGAAGGCTGGGACTCCTGCGTGGACGAGCCTAGGGCGGATTTTCGGATCCGCCCCGGTGGAAGCGAGATCTCCGGCCAATCACCGGCGGAGATCGCGGTTGCGTGGCGACGAAGATGGAAATCCCATCCTCGTCGAGGGGAGGTTGCAATCAAGCGGAATCGAACGCTTGTGCAAGGTCTGGCGACGACGAATTCTCGGCGAGATCTAGATCTGGGAACAGAGTATACTATTTGGCGTCGGCGACGAGGCTCCGGCCGTGGACTCGTCGGCGTACCCTCTCAGATCGACTCACCGGTGCCCTGAGGTAACGAGGAGACTACCTCCTCCGGCGCCGGCAGCCAGACGCGGGAGTGCGATTGGATTTTCCGATCGCCGGTTCCACGCAGCCACAGCTTCCATTGGGTTCAAAATTCCTGTCGACGGCGGCTTCTCCGACGACAATACACCGGCGGCGAGTTCTCCTTTCGTCGGCGACGAGATCCTGATCGCCCGGCGCGATTCCGGTGACCGGACGGCGACAGACGAAGAAGGGGACGCTTCCCCTGTTTCGGCCGAGCGTCGGCTCTGTTCCGGACGCGGAACGTGAAGGGAGGAGAGAGAAGGTTTGCGCGCGTGTTCAAGCGCCCGTTTCGTTTCGTCTCCGACCGGACTTTCCGACGCAGCTTCTCGGAGGATCTCGGTGGGCTCGGCTCGTGGAGTGGTGGCACGCTACAAGGGTAAACCCTCCCCGGATCTATCGTGTGTAGTGGTAGTAGGACGGTTTTCTCATGTGTAGTGGATAGAGACTTTACCGCCGTCCGGACTTTGTGTGGCTTTTCGTCCGGACAGTTCTTTGCGCTATCTGTGTCCGCATTTGTGTAGTGCGGATTTGTGACTGTTTGCAGGTGCTTGCTTGTTTGCTCACTGCAAAGTCCAGGACGTGTGTGCCGGCACCCTTGAAGGTGTTCGCCACTGTCCCCTTGTGATTGATTGAGGCCGCGCCGGTGCCTATCTCGGCTGTGTAGAGAAAGGAGCGCGGGTTGAGGGAATTTCTGTGAGTGCAAAGTGTTTTTGGAGAGTCTCCATCACTTTGACACAGTTGAGAGATTTGTATTCGTGTCCGAGGGGCGGTATTCATACCGAACCCTTCGCGCACGTGGTGTGAGGACTTGTAGAGTGCTGGGCCAGCTTCCGCAACGCGATCCTAACCGGTCGCGGGCCACTCTAGTGTAGGGCTGAGATCTCCGCGAGGGGATCTGCCGGTTGTGGTTAAGTTTATTATAAAAAAATAAATTTGCCCATAACACTTATCATTATATCAAGCTAAGTTTTGCGACTTACCTCAGGCTTGGACTTGGTTGGGCTAAATCAAATCATCGTCAAATAGTCCATAAAACAAAAAAATAAAGTTGTAGTCCGGAGTTGTATTGATTCATCTTTTCGTGAATAAAAAGACTTCAAAATTGTTTTCTGAATTCTGATATGTGCAGATATTGAAGTAATTCTAATTTATTTATTTTATGAATCTCAACAAGATTGAAGGGCGGGCATATTTTACAAATAGGAATTAGGGTTGTTCATGGTCGGTTAACCGAACCGTTGACCATAGTCAACCGGTTAACCGAACCGAATGGAAGGGAAAAACCACGAACCGTTCCCGAACCGTTCGACCGGTTAACCGTCAAACGGTTAACCAGTCAAACGGTTAACCGATTCGGTTAACCACGGTTAACCGATTATAATTTATTTATTAAAATTTATTTTAAAAAATTAACTTTGACTATTAAATATTATTATTTAATAATTAAATATTTTAAAAAATTAATTTTTAAATTGAATTTACTTATTAAATATTATTATATGATAATTATATATGTAAAATAATTAGTTTTTAAGTTGTAGTGAATGAGTTTCGAACTCATGACCTACTAACTCGCAAAACAATCTTCAACCATTGCACTAGATAACCAATCTAAATATAATTTTGATATATACATATATATACCGGTCGGTTCGGTTAACCGGTCAAAATTTTTTTCCAAACCGTAACCGAACCATTATACTCAAAAAATCGACCGTGAACCGAACCGATCCATTCGGTTAACCGCCCGTTCGATTCAGTTCGGTCGGTTTTTCGGTTCGGTTCGATTTTTTGATTTTTTTGAACAGCCCTAATAGGAATAAGTGCCCCTACTTCGTTCTCCCATCAAGCAAAGTTGAGTAGTATTTTCTTCGTTACACAATGGGCGCTTCCGATTCCGATTCCCAGGTCAACTGGGAAAAGTAGCTCCACAGTTATCCAATCGATAAGTGGATCACTACCGTCCATCTAGTATGACGATATCCCTGACTCCGTCTGAACTACCGATTCGATAGAGCATAGCAAGCGGCAAGCCCCGCCGCCGTGCTCCCTTCTCTATAAGAGCTCCCTTCTCCTTATCCCGTGTTTTCTTCCTCCCCCACCCCTCGTCGCCGCGCCATTCCCGTTCGCTTCCTTAAAACCCTCTCCGGTAACGGCGCCACCAGATGGTCCGCGCGTACAAGCAGGAGCACGTGTACCACCACCCGTGGGACCGCGTGACGACGGCGGCGTGGCGCAAGTACACGGATCCGGACACCCCCAAAGTCCTCTCCCATGTCGTTGACGTCCACACCCTCCGCCGCAGCCTCGATCCCTCCGCCGGCCGCCTCCACACGACCCGCTCCATAACCGTGCGATCGCCGCCGCTTCCTTTCCTCCTCCGCCGGATCATCGGCCAGGAAGCCGTCGTCTGCCAGTGCGTCGAGTCCACCGTCGTTGACGCGCGCGAGCGGTCCATGGAGATCGTGATCCGCAACGCTAGCCTCCGGGGGCTGATCGAGGTGGAGGAGAGGTCCACCTATCGGCCCCACCCCGACCGGCCGGAGGGGTGGACCACCTTCCGGCAGGTAACCAGCATCCGGTGCAAGCCGCTCTCGGCCCTCGCCGCGGTCGCGGAGCGGGTGGAGCAGCGCTGCGCCGATAAGTTTCAGCAGAATAGCGCCAAGGGGAGAGAGTTCGTCGAGAGGATTTGCAAGTACCTTGAGGCGGAAGCCTCCGCCACTGCCTCCAAAATTTCTTGCTGATGGCGTGTGCCCTCATATATATGTCAGGGGAAAAGGTTAAGCTTAGTTCCTTTTCCTTTATCCATTTGGAGTTACAAAATAAGTTCGTGTTGTTTTTGTTATTGCTGTTGCCTCTTTATTGTTGTTTTACATGGTTCCGCACTTGGCAATATGATGTCGATTGATGTGTTCTTGCATATTTTGTTCATCTTTTTCTTTAAATCCTTGAAATGAATGCATCATGTTGGCAATCAAATAACTCTAAGGTTGACAATCGAATAATTCTAAGAAGTGGATTTAATGGAAACGATAAAGATTTATTCCATTTTTGGAGAAGGTATTTGGGTGTTTGAGAAGATAATAGAATATATATATTTTTCTTTCTAATTCTCTTGATACAAGGTACATAGTTACAAAGCAGTAAAGGTAAACTATACATAATTGGAATTAATAAATCACAAACTGAATCCTTTATTCTAGGGAACAACTCACCCTATTTTGTAGGCCTATTTTACGGCTAATACTTGCCAGATTATCATCCAGATTTCCACACTCCCCCTTAAGCTGGGTTATAGTTGTGGATTGAACCTAGCTCAGAATTAAGCTCATGAAAGATCTTCCTAGGCAATAGGCATGGCCTTAGTGAGAATATCTAGTTTGATGACCCATTGACATGCATAGGAGTGATATAATTTTTTCTTCTATCTTTTCTTTGATATAATGTCTATCTATTTCAACACGTTTTGTCCTGTCTTGGTGTAGTGGAGTCTTTGCTATATTGATTGTTAATTGGCTGTCATAGAGCACTTCCATAGATCCCATGATTGGGATCCTCAATTCACCCAGAACCCCTTTTAGCCTCATTCCTTTGCAAATACCATGTGCAAGGGCTTTTGACTCATCTTTTGTACTACTTTGGGATACTAGTGATTGCTTCTTACTTCACCAAGTGACTAAGTTTTCCCAAACATATGTACAGTATCCTAAAAGTAATCTTTTGGCAACGATAGAACAATCACAATTTGTGTAGGTGTATTGTTGGTGTTTTAATAGAAAAAAATTTAAAATCCACCTATTATTTTAGTTGGGCAATTAATTTATAAGTCTTTCATTTCACCCATAATTATTTAATATTAATAATAGCCTAATTAAGACGACTTAATTATTTTATTATTTAATTCATATTAATTAATAAATGCTATTATTAAATTCATCCAAATAAGACATGTCTAAATTAGACATGCTTGACTTAGGCTTCCTAGCCATTGCAACTTCTCCTATATAAGGAGAGGCATGCAGAGGGTGGAATACATATCGACAAAACTCTCGAGTTCTTTCTCTCACGTTCTTTCTATTTTTATACTATTAGCCCAAAGTATCCTTGTGACAACTGTTACACTGACGCACCGACAGTAGTGGAATCCTGGTGAATCTTCAAGGCGAAATACCAATCAAATTCCGCATGAGGGACGGAAATGTACTTAAAGACAGATCCATTAGGATTAGATTTTGTTAATTGTATGATTAAATTTAACAATTTTAGGCAAATATTCCATCTAATCCTGTTTGTTAATTACTATTTACACGCATCTATTAATTATTAGTCTAAATCTCTCGCATATTTATTCGCTTCAATTAATTACCCAATTGATCGCATATTTATTCGCGTCAATTATTTACCGAATTGTTTAGTTTCGATAATCCTGATTAGTCCAGTTGATCTGATTTTGCATTTTTCTCAAATCTCGTAATGTGCATATTTTGTTATTGTAACGCATCCATCTAATTTGATCTTAGGCCCAAGTTAACAATAGTAAGCCCACTAAGCTTTATATACCATATAATCTTTTCTCCCACTTTTAATGTGAGACTAAACGAAGGTATTAATCTCCCTCACTTAAGACTTGACGTCCTCGTCTAGCCCAAACATTAACACAGGCCCCATAAATCATCCCTTAGTCGGCAGCATATGAAGTAGCCTCTCATTATGTTTAGGACTAAGTTTTTGATGTCATTTGTTATAACCCATTTAGTAAGCAAACTATTCATTAACTTAGTGAGCCGATTTGCAACGTGACCTAATATATTAAAATAATTACCATAATATATCATACTTTCTACTTGATGGTCTTGCTCATTGCCATAATCATAGCATGCTGCATCGAGATATCAAAGGATCAAAATCAGATTAGATGGATGCATTACAGTAACAAAATATGCAGATTATGAGATTTGAGAAAATGTGAAGTTAGATCACTTGGACTAATCAAGATTATCGAAACTAATCAATTCGGTAATTAATTGAAGCGAATAAATATGTGAGAGATTTAGACTAATAATTAATATATGCGTGTAAACAATAATTAACAAATAGGATTAGATAGAATATTTGTCTAAAATTGTTCGATCTAATTCTGCAATTAACAAAAAAAAAGATTAGGGTTAGAAGAACCTGGAGGCGATCCTAATAGATCTGTCTTTAAGCAAATTTTCGTCTTTTGCGCGGGATTTGATTGGTATTTTGCATCGAAGATTCAACTAGGATTCTATTACTGCTAGCGTGTCGGTGTCGGTGTAGTAGTTGTCACAAGGATACTTTCGGTTGACAGCGTAAAAATTAGAGAGAATGTGAGAGAGAGAATTTGAGAGTTTGTCAATGTGTATTCCAACCCTCTGCATGCCTCTCCTTATATAAGAGAAGTTGCAATGCTAGGAAGCTAAGTTAAGCATGTCTAATTTAGACGTGTCTTATTTGGATGATTTTAATAATAGCATTTATTAATTAAAATGAATTAAATAATAAAATAGTTAAGACATCTTAATTAGGCTATTATTAATATAAATAATTATGGGCGAAATTAAAGAATTATAAATTAATTGCTCAATTAAAATAATAGGTGGATTTTGGGTTTTTTCTATTAAAACACCAACATGTATATCTCTATTTCCTTGTTTGATGTTGCTTTGAAGAATAATCCTGTCATTTTTAAGTATCTAGGATCCGAGATACAGCCTCCATGTATTCCTCTATTGGGTTGTTTATGAATTGGTTTACCATGCTAACAGAAAAATTGATACCTTGTCAACTATCATACCGTTAGTCTTACTTCCCAGTTTTTTTTTGAAGTCTATAGGAGAATTAGTTTGCTTGCATCTCAGCATCCCTATTTCTCTTAGAATATCTAGCACGTTTTCGCTTTGATATTGAAAATCCTTTTCTTGACTAAGCTATTTCTGTTGAGATTACCCAAACCTTTGATCTTGAACTCGTCAGCCAATAACATTTTGAGCTTGAGGATTTCTTCATCACAATCTCCTGTAAAAAAATGATGTTGTCAAGAGAATTGCCCTCTTCCCTGAGGCTACATGTTTGACAAACATAGTGTGATGTGTCTAATACTAATCATATTCAAATTTCAAACATCTTAGTTGTGATGTTTACGATGATATAGTGATTTTTATAGTTTGTAGACTATGTTGATGGTCACTGGTGTGTTAAGGTCAAGCAGTATCTCCATGTAAGCTTCCTCTTCCAAATGTCCATTAAGGAAAACATTCTTAATGTCCAATTGATACTTGCGCTAGTCCAAGTTAGAAGTCAGTGAGAATAGGACTCAAACTGTATTGAGTTTTGCTATAGGAACAAATGTCTCATGATAAGCAATTCTATAAGATTGAAAAAAATTCTTTAGGAATTAGACGCATCTAGAATTTGTTGATACCACCATTTTCATTGTGTTTGACTACGAAAATCCATTTACAACTAATTGGATGTTTTCTTGAGATTTCCCCAAGTCCCGTTCTTCTCCAAAGAACGAATGTCTTGTATAATGTTTAACTTATGGAACTTTATGAGTTTCATAAGTTAACCCTAGAAGCTATATCTTGTCAAGAGTCAAGATTACTAATAAAGGTATGATGATTTGGTGACAGTCCTTTATATGAGACAAAATGTAGATGGGATGATTAGTGCAAGACCTTTGAAATGATACTAGAACTTGTTCTAGCTACTTTTGAGAGAGATCCATCAGCTATTTTTTACTAAGATTATATAGCATGGGTTGTACTAATGAAATAATGTTGCATTTCCTGTACAGGCACCCGAGTCCACAGTCCAAGGATATGAATTTCCTGACTTGTAGTAAATGCACTCAAGTAATTACTTTTTAACAGATCCCTTTCCAATGGTATTACGGACTGCGCTGCCATATATGAGAATGACATTTGTAAAGCATTAGTTTATTCCTTGCTGGAAGGACTTGATTTGGTGGCTGGAGACACTTCAATAGTTGAGACATGGTTGCCGTGACTTTCCCTATCAGATCCCGAGGGTTTTGTAATCTGTTGGCTTGCTGTGGAGTTTCTAGCAGTTATCCCTAGTGTGGGCAGTTTCTGTCTGTGGTTACACTAAGGTCTCCCCTTCTTCTATTGGGTTGTATTTTCTAGGCTGCTACGACAGAATTTTAATCAATGGTTGGGTCTGTAAAAACTTCTCCCATCATTCACTTTTTTATACTCTCCTCCTCCCTTTGCACTTCGGAGAAGACCTAACGAATACTAGGTAATGATTTCATTTGTAATATTCACCTCCGAATCTCAACAAGATTTTCGTTGATTACCATAATGAATTTGGATATCGTTTTATTCTCAACAAATTCTTTGTATTTCTTCAAATCATTTGTACAACGTCAATCAACTTCTTCGAACACATCTAAGTGCTTCCAATGATGAGTGAGAATGCCATAATATTGAGTGATGGAAATGTCTCCTTGCTGCAGATCCTGGAGCTAGGATTTGATTTAAAAATGTCTGACGTGTTTTCGTTGCGTGAGTACAACTCCTTTGCTACATTTCAAATCTTGTGAGCTGTGATGTACAACAAGAAGTTCTCGCCAATTTCATTAGTTATAGAGTTAACTAACCAGGACATAATCATACTGTTTTCTACCTCCGTGTTCTGAAATTTGGGTTCTTGGCCTTTGTTGAACTATTTCTCTAGTGAGGTTCTCATCCCTTTCAACTTATATACTTCTTGACAGATGTAGTTATTCCCATTTAACTTGTGGCATGTAGTTGGAATTTTCTTGCTGTTTTACTTGCTATGACTATTGGTGATGCCTGCTTTAGACTTTGATGTCACCTACGATAAGGGTTTGAGAACTTTTTTCTCCATAGTTGGTTGTCGCAAAAGATAGAGGTTAAGAGAAATGCTACACTATCTCTAGAGAATTTGGGAAGAGGATAGATTATGTTGTTTTCTCTTTAATTTCTTTCTTGATACAAGGTACACGGTTATAAAGTACTAAAGGTAATTATGCAAAAATAGAATCAGTAAATCACAAACTGAATCAATTAGCTAGAAGACAAATCACCCGCATTTGTAGCTCTATATTTCAGGTAATACTTTGCCAGATTTTTGTCAGAATTTCCACTAGGTGATTCTCATTTTATGTACTCAAGAAAATATAATTTGAAAGCTTACTTTTTTTTATCAATGAGAACTGAGAAAAATAAATTTGCATATTTTTTAAATGAATTAGGGCAGTAAGATAATAATGCATGGGAAAAGTACCTTTTAAGATCTTTTATTTTGGATAAATTGTACTAGCTTAATTTTTCAATAGAAGATTGAACTGTACTTTACACTTTGGGTATGGTTTGGATATGGGCTATCACAATATACATTAAATTCATTACAGCCATCTAACGAATGGGAAAGACAATCCACTATGACCTGATTGGTTGTGGTATCATGTTTGAACTTTGTGTATTTACATTGGAGCAGGAAGTTTACCTCCATGGGGAGGCAAATTTTGACAACAACTAAGAATGTCTCCTAGGTATATTTTTTACCTAATCTTAAATGCATTAATACCTTTTTGAACTTTAACTTTATGAAATAGAGACATGTGCCCTACATTTCTTTAGCTGCATGCTATTCTTAACACAGTACAAAGCAATTCATGACAGAAAATTAACTAAAGGGACAAACAATCTAACGTGACATGATTAGTTGTGGTATCATGTTTGAACTTCATGCATTTACCGAACCGATGCAGACTTGCAACAAAAAGTTCACCTCCATGGGGAGGCAATTTATAATGTAGAATTTACAGTTCTTGTATGTGATGTGGATTGGTTTTGTTGATCAAGTAAATTGAACTTAGCTCAACTTGGTAGCTCTGATAAAGTTGAATCTGTCTTCAATTACATCTTCCCTTGGAGATCCATTTGAATTTGCACAAAAGGTGAGATGGGAAGAATGTCCATGGACTCCCTCTGATGTCAGAGAACATGGGACACTTGATTTGAGAAGCTTAATGCGCAAAAGAAGGTAAAAAGCTTAAAAAAGTTAACGGAGAGCTTCCCCTTTCCCTTGAATGAGAAGTATTTATATATGTTGCTAGATGAACAAATCTTTTTATTAGCTATTGGCATAAGCATTAAGACAATTATCAAGTCACAATGCATCTACCAAAGACAAATGATCCTTAATGAACATTGAGGGTTGGTCATTGATAATATGATGGTTTAATTGTGGTCACTGATAAGATTGTATTTAAGATGACCGTCGTTAAGTGGTGTAATTTGGGCAGCTCTTGAATGACTTGAACCAAGTGATACCCCAAATGAAGAGTTTTAAGAGTTGTATCTAGGAGTTGGAATGATCCAAATGGAGCAGCGATTGGAGTTGATAGCTTGACTTAGCTCTAGAGTGACTCTGGATATGGAAAGTGAAGTGTTTAAGGTCCAATGGCTTGAGGGATACCCATGTGATTTGGGCATATTTTGCATGATGTTGATCACTCAGCCTGTGGTTTCTGAGTGAGCTAAGCTGAAAGTGCTGAGAGCTGTCCTCTTGGGTGGCTTTGTGATTAAACTCATTGATTATATTGGATCCTAAGTGGATATATAGTAATTTTCTTATAGTTAGAAATTAGGAGTTACTCCTTATAGTAATTTTATTAGTAAGTCAACAGGTAAGTGTCCAGTCAAATTACTCTACAGAGCCTCGATCATTATGTTGTCTTGTTTTTCTTGCAATATGGTCTCACTCTCCTATTGGCTAAGTATTTAATGTTGAGCACATGTGAGATTCGTCTGGTAGATAAAAAAAGTTGTATTAAGTAATTGTAACTATATAGTGAATATTGATTTACATTGTAGGCCAAGAATATAGTGTAGGCAATTATTATCTTGATTACGATGCTTTTCATTAAACTTAATGCTTGTGCTTATATTCCTTTTCATATAGTGAGAAAACTATGCTTTCAATGCTTGTATTATTGATTTGCCATTATATTTAAACATTAATCTATTTTTCAATATTGAAAATTTTCTATTGTTTCAAAGGACATTTTAGTTTTCTTCCTTGCTGGTTTACCTCTCAATACATTATATTCTTTCTATAATTGCAATACTATCACTCTCCTCAATTGTACTATTATCAGAATCATTCAAAGAAACGTTAGATTGATATACAGTTTGCTCACAATATGCTACTCATATTATTGTCTTGTTCAATAGAATAAGCAAACAAACCTAGACAATGCATGAATTTGTGATGACAATCTTCACAATTTGACATGAAATACATCAATAATTATGATTGTTGGCTACATATTATACTCTGTTAGAGAAGTATGTATTTTTCTCACACAAGGATATGAAAATTGACTCATACTACCTAGTAGGGAACTATCAGAACAAGGTTTGTACTAATGGAGTGATGTGGAGGCAGAAGAGAGGGACTATGGAGTGGAGGTGGATGAAGTGGTGGATTAGAGAAAGATGTAGAAGTGTTTAGGCAAAGTTGTAGAGGCGAACAAAGCTATTGATTTGATAAGTAGAGGTGAAGGTAGATTGTGTAATAACAATACTCCGGTTTAGTCCCACATTGGATATGGAAGAAAAGATATTATAGTATATAAGGCTTAGTGGTCTTATTATCATCAACTTGGGCTTAAGCATTTTAATAGCTAGTCATAACAAATGGAATTGGAGCAAAACTTAGTCTTAAATATAGTGAGAGACTAATAGGAAAGGGTTACCGAGGATGGTGGAGCCTCATTTTGCTGACCTTATATATTGCCGACTAAGGGATGATATGGGATATGTGGTAGGACTTAGGATTCATGAAGACATGAAATCTTAAGTGGGAGAGATTGTTATACCCGGATTTAGTCCCACATTAGATGTAAAAGAAACTTTGGCTTAAGTATTTTAATAAATTGGATCACATCATTATTTGACTCATCAAGCTAAAGCCAGTTTGCTCCTTAAGCTAGTCATAATAGATTAGCTATCTCTTGACGAAGAAAGTTGTTGAATGCACTATTCAGTATGCACTAGTACATAGCTAAACACGACACACATGGTATAATTCGCACCTACTCTAATATTTCTTCTATATAAATCAATGTACTTCTTTCTTTTCGTGTACATAAATAAAGAAATCTTTTCTTAATTTATTTTGATACCAGAGATAGGTTACGAGGATGGACTGCTTTATTGTGCTTGGGGCTTAGTCCAGGAATTTTCTTTTCTTAATTCATTTTGATACCAGAGATGAACTAAGTGCCTTGCTTGTGGATGAGTGATGAGGCGATGAACTAAGTGCCCTCCTTCCTTATTCTGCCAATATCCTCTCCACAGTATTGATACTGTGATGATACCATTTCGTACATACTAGTACATAGCTTGGACCGAAAAACCGGACTGGACTCACATGGTATAATCTCTAATATCTCTTATGTATAAATCAATGTACTTCTTTCTTTTCGTACACATAAATAAAGAAATCTTTTATTAATTCATTTTGATACCAGAATTGGTTGCAAGGACGGACTGCTTTATTGTGGCTGAGGGCTTAGTCCAGGATTTTTGATTCTTTGCTCTGCACAGCTACAATTCAGATCCAGCTGAGACCACGTCCCCCACTTGGACCAAACCCTCCTTTCCCCTAAAAAAGCCCTCTGTTCCAACCTGGTTCACCGCTAAGCCACAGGCATAATCCAAAGCAAGTCTGCTCTAAGGCCAATTCCTTTGTTGCTTAAAACTTCCTGCACAAGAGCGTGCAGGACTCTACGTTGCCTGAATTCCCTGCTCCAGATTGCTGTTTGAATTGATTGCCATCTGAATTCAGTCACGAAGTAGAACCCTGTTGTAGAAACCCCCCACAGCAGTGCAAGCAGAATCCTGCTGGAACAATGCTGTGGAATTCTGCCATAATTGCTCTCTAGAATCTAAAGGGTGCAATATTGTCTATTATTGTTGCTCCTGAAATTACAACAATCATTTACGTTTCCTTTCTAGATATTATCATATTTAACAACAAAGTCTTCTAACCCCTCCAGGGATTAGGGTATATTGATTTACATTGTTTGGTCTTGTGATTATTACCCAAAATAATCTCTTGGTCGATGCCTCTATTGTAAATGTTCAGCATGCATTCTCAGTATCTACTCAGTCAATTCCTATGCTTGAGGCTTTTGCTCAAACTCATAGTAGGATCTAAAACTATTTTTGTGACTGCAGTTCTGGCTGCTGTTTCCCTCCATATAATCATTGAGGACACTCCCAATCATTCCTGTAAGGCTATTATTACTATCACATTGCTGACTATGAGAATCTTTTTTCAATCCTCAGTTGTCTTTTCATCCTCGTCAATTGTAATTGCTCTTATAGCTTCATGGCCTCTTTGTCTTCCACATGGATCCTTGATTATAAGGGTTTACATGGTGATTGCAAACTACTTTTTAATTTTTATATTCATACTTCTACTTCTTTCACTTCTATTCAAGGATATGTATCTATTTCTTTATCTTTTGAGATTTTATTACGTAATGTTCTTTACATTACCTGCATTTTTCCATAAAGTTATTTACATTAGCTCTCTTACAAAAAAAAATCTTCCAATTATTTTTTTAATATTTTTTTTCCACTTATCACTCCGACAAAGGCGATGATTGGTTTAGGACATTAATTTGATGATATCTACTATCTTACTAATATATCTTCACCTTCTATGCTACTGCTTTCCCTCCATTGCCTACTTTTGATCGTTGTATACTAACTTTAGTTCTTAATCTACTAGTTACCATCACCTCGAGGAAAGGTATACAGTCTACTATTCACATCTTATTTCTTATTGTTACTTATGACTATTTATCTCCGACTTTTTTAATCTTCTATTTCTATCCTTATTTCCTATTTCTAAAGGGCCTATAAGAAGTTGTGCACCGTCCTAAGTGGAAATATGATAAAATGAAAGCTCTAATCTCTTGAGGTAGTTGAGAACTTATTCGTAAGCCATTCTTGTTAGGCTTGTTGCATGTAAATGTGTTTACACTATTAAGTATAATCTAATAGTACTATTCATGTAAATGTGTTTACACTATTAAGTATAATCTAATAGTACTATTCGTAGGAACAAGGTACTACTTATAGTAAATGGTTTTACTCAAACTTATGAAATGAATTATAGTAAAGTGAAATTCTATTAGAGTATTATTCTTGTTTGCTAATGATTTGGAGTGTTTTAGATGGGTGTGAAAATCACTTTCTTATATGGTGGCCTTAGTGAATATTTCTAGTGACCAATCTAAAGAGAGTGATACTTAGGGATAGAAACAAAGTCTACGGCGCTGTTTAACAGCGCCGACGGATAGTAAGAGGGAACAGATAGGAGGAGAGAAGGGAGAGGACGAGGGAACAGAAAGGAACGCACATGATTTGCATGTGCTCTCCCTGCCAGCGTCGTTTGTGAGCTCGCGCCCTCTGCGGGTGTCGCCGTCGAGCCCACGCGAGCAGCAACAAGCCGTCGCGTTCCTCGTCATCGTCACCGGACCTAGAGTCATTGCCGTCGAGCCCACGCGAGCAGCATCGAGTCGTGGCCTTCGCCGTCGCCTTCCTCGTCGCTGTCGAGCCCATGCGAGCAGTAGTGAGCTGTGGCCTTTGTCGTCGCCTTCCTCGTCGCCCTCGAGCCCATGCGAGTAGCAGCGAGCATACGCGGACACCTTCCTTGTCGTCGTCGAGTCCACGCGAGCAGCAGCGAGCGTACGCGGAGGCAAGCCGTTGCCGTCGAACCCATGCAAGTAGTAGCGAGCACACGCGAACGCCTTCCTTGTCGCCGTCGAGCCCACACAAGCAGCAGCGAGCATACGCGAATGCCTTCCTCGTCGTTGTCGAGCCCACGCGAGCAGCAACGAGCGTACACAGAGGCGAGCCGTCGCCGTCGAACCCACGCAAGTAGCAGCGAGCCGTCGCTGTCATGTGAGCAGCAGCGAGCCGGCCTTCCTCATCACCGGAGGCGAGCCGTCCTTTCTCGTACACGGAGGTGAGCCATCCTTCCTCGAACGCAGACATGAGCAGCAGTGAGTCAGCCTTTGTCGTTGCCGTCACCGAATGCTAGCGTGCTGTGAGCGTCAGCTTCACTTTAGGCGAGCAGCTAGCCTTCCGCAGTGAGAGCTCGTCAGCATTGTGTCAGCAGCGAAGCTCGTTTGTGTGTTCCATCCAATTTGGGGGGATTGATTTTGGGCGGAAAATGTGCTACTGCATCAGCCTTCCCATTTTCCATCTCTTCCATTGAACTATGGAAAATAGCTTTCCTTTCCACTTTCCACACCTTCCTTTCTTCTTTTCCTCTCATTAAACACAGCCTAAAAGCAAGGTTTGGTAGGTTACAATGCATAGTTGCCAAAATTGGTCTCAAATTCAATATACCTGATCATTCTATTTTTTTTAGGCAAAAGGCACAAGGGAAGGGTTTGTTCTATCAAAGACATGAATATCTTATACTAGAATCCTACATTGATGTCAACTGTGTAGGTGTCACGCCCTGGCCTTAAGGTTTTCCGGTGGATCTTCGTACCGCACTGAAACCCTAATTTTCGGCCCCAAAATTGTCCCCAAATCCAAACTTACCCTAATTTAGACCCATAGTCAAATTACCTTTGAGTCAACGTCGTGCGCCGCTCCGAAATTTCAAACGTTGCTGACGTCAGTCCTGCGTCAACCTCCTCAAAATCGAAATCGCGAAATCATCATTGACCAGCAATTCCTTTAACTCGTCTCGAACCGAGCGCAGTTCTACGCATTCGTCGTGTTCGCCGCTTTCACTGTCGCGTGTCGATCGCGACCTGCATTCGTCGCTCGATGTCGGAGAAGGGAACCGGAGAATTGGACGTGATGGCATGGTGGAAGCCACCGCCTCACCCTGAGCCGCTTGTCACGTCGGCTGGCAGCCGCCTACTGCCGGAAACCGCCGCCGCGGATGACTTAGAAACAGGGGAGAAGATGGGAAATTGAGAAGAAAGCTTATGTTAATCCCGGTAAAAAGCTACAAAACTCCTCTTTACACCGACGACCCTTGTCGTTGACGCCTCTCTTCCCTCCCTCGCTGACAATCCCCTAATCGCCGGTTATAGTCACTCAACCTCACTCGAAAACCACTAAACAACGTCTCCCCAGACGCCGGAGATCACCTCGCTACTCTCTCCTTTCATAGGTGTACTGGTGGCTAGTATAGCTGCTGCCGATTGATCGCCCCTCTCCCTTTGCTCGTTGCCTATCGATGGATTTAAAGGGAAGGGAAACGTCCGCCGCTGCCCCCGTATACACCGCTGCCTCCGCATGAACCGCTCTCTTCACCTTGGAAGACCATCCCCTTTCACGATCTCCGCACAGCCCATGTCGTCCGCGAGCTTCTCCTTCGCTAGCCGCGTCCGCAAAGTTTGGCAAGGGAGACGCAGCTGCTGCGGCCCTCCCTGATTTGGGGTCAAAATCATCAGCGTGCTGCGTTGTCCGAAGAATTTCGGCATAGCTTTGGGCTTTGCTTTCACCGTTTGGCTGTGGGCTTGGGCCACCTCTCGGCCTAGTGGGCTCTAGTCCAGCCTAACGATCCATGGGCTTGGTCTATTGATCCAAGGGCCTAACAATTCTTCCCCGCCCAATTTGGACATCGCCCTCGATGTCAGTTATGAGCGTTTCTCTCGCAACCATGGATGCGATGTACCCGATCTGACACTGCTGAACCTCCTTGGCAGTGTTTGGAGCTGCCTGGATCTCCTCGATCCTTGGCTCCTTGGTGTGATCTTTAGCTTCCTCAGCTGATTCCTGCAATACCATAGCCATAATTTTCTGCCTGGTTGGGCAATCCTTTATCCAGTGAGGACTGCCGCACAAGAAACACCTATGTGGCTTTGGTTCTGCATGGACCCTACCAGTAGTCCGCTGTGGCTCTTGTCATCTCGGTGAGCCCCTGTCTCGCTGGGGAACGGGGATCCGCGCTTTGGTGGTGACCTTGACTTCCTTAGTGGTGCTGGTTTAGAATTTTGATTGTCCATCAAAGATTCAGCCACTGCTGTAGTTGCCCTCTAGTCAAGTGGTGAGTGTCGTCGGACCTCCGTCTCCACCCATGGTTGAAGATTCCGGAGGAAGTACTTCCTGTCTGCCTCCGCCATGTCCGGTAGCTCCAACATTAGTGCGGAGAATGCTTTGATATACTCCTGGATCGACCCCGTGTGCCTCAGCCGATCCACTTTGCCACGAGCCTGATCCGCCAAATTCTCGAGAAGAAACTGCTGCTGCAATTCCTCACGGAAGATCTCCTATGACCAACTAGAAGCCCCCGACGTCAAGCTAACTTTGGTCCTCCACCAAAGTTTTGCGTCAGCTGTGAGATACACGATGCACACCTGTACCCATTCTCCCTCTGGAACATGGCTCGTAGAGAACAACTGCTCCATGTCCCAGATAAAGTTCTCTACCTCCCTGGACGATCGCCCCCCCCCCCCCCCCCGAACGTCGCTGGCTCATCCCGCGTACCTTTGGCTTGGAAGCCTCCTTCTCCGCCGTCGTTGTCGATCGTGATGCTTGTGCTAGGGCCAAGCGCAGCACAATGATCTCAGCCTACATCTCTGTCTGCATCCTAGCCATCTGCTCTGGCAAATCAATCAGACCCTCCACGATCTCCGCACAACCCGTGTCGTCCGCGAGCTTCTCCTTCGCTAGCTGCGTCCGCAGAGTTCGGCAAGGGAGACGCAGCTGCCACGGCTCTCTCTGATTTGAGTTCAAAATCGCCAGAGTGCTACGTTGACCGAAGAATTTCGGCGTGGCTTCGGGCTTTGCTTTCACCGTTTGGCTGTGGGCTTGGGCCACCTCTTGGCCCAGTGGGCTGTAGTCCAGCCCGACGATCCATGGGCCTGATCTGTTTGTCCAAGGGCCTAACAATAGGCAACTCAAATATTATGATGTCCATTTTTGCATACTACACCAACGATTGTGGAAATTTGATAATTTGGAAAGGTAATAAACAAATGTGGTGTCTCGATTAAGTGATAAAGCTATGGCTCATACTAGCTTTAGTCTCTTCTCAAAGATTTGGTGTTTTCTCGTGAGAACATTATGACAATGTGATATGATAATCAAGGTGGTATATACATTGCTACTAATTATGTGTTCCGTAAAAGGACTAAACCCATCAAGGTGGATTGTCACATAGTTCGAGATACTATTATGTCTAAACAAATCAACATCTATCACACCACTTCCAAGAATCAACTTACTAATATATTTACAAATCCTCTTGCTAATGAAAGATTTTCTTCTCTTAGCCGCAAGCTGAGCATAATCAACATTAATGCTATAACTTGAAGTG
This sequence comes from Costus lasius, assembly GCA_027563935.2. Taxonomy (NCBI): domain Eukaryota; kingdom Viridiplantae; phylum Streptophyta; class Magnoliopsida; order Zingiberales; family Costaceae; genus Costus; species Costus lasius. The sequence goes on from CM050454.1 coordinate 99,269,746, forward strand.
AGTGTTAGGGGACTGCATTTAGTCTGACAATTATGGCTTAAGCCCTCTTACATGTTAATGTTGCTAGTTAGTAATTATTGATAATATTAGCTTTTGGCATGTCTTAGTGATGAGTTTGATTGCTGAGATATGGTCTAAATCTTATATTTGGTTTAGTTTGTGTTGAACAACTTTTTTTTGAAAATGAATTATTAATGTTTTCTTCTAGGTTGTTTTTTTTTCCTTGCTTCTTTACTTACCTGGTGTTAGGCCCCGGTTCAACCGGTCTGGCCCAATGCCCAATGGGCCACGTGCAAGCCCAAATTTAGGTTCACCGCCAAGCCCGAAGAAGGGAAAAGCTAGGTCAACGGGGCATTTTGACCCCAAATCGCATTAGGCGGCAATTTCCCCGAGCTGCGTGGACGTCGAGAGGGCGTCTTCTTCGCGTGGAGTGGCATCACCGCGAGAATCGAGCGCGGCTACAGCGAGGAGGTCGGCGACTTCAGCGGAAGGATGCAGAGCTCGTCGAGCGGGTCTCGCGGATGGAGTGGACGACGCAAAGGAGAAGAGGCGGCGGCCTCCTCTCTATAAGTGGAATTGGGCATCAAACCGAGAGGACCTTCATCTGCGATCTCCACCAAGCGAGCGACGAGTGAGAGTTGAGTCAACTGTAACCGGCAACCAGAGGGCTGCCGGCGAGGGAGGGAAGGGGGACGCCGGCGGGCGACGGAGAGAGTTCTATAATTCTACTTTCAGGTAATAAAATAGAGTTTCCCCTTACCCTTGTTTTCCATCGCTTCTGGTCTTCCACGGCGGCGGTTTCCGGCAGCAGGGGGCTGTCGATGGTGAACCACCGAAGAGGACGAAGGGCGGCGGTCCTTCTCCACCGGAGCAGCTTCCTCCGGCAAGCAGCGAGCGAACGCTGCGTTCGCGTGGTTGAAGATGATGACGCGAATCAAACGATTTGGGCGTTCGATTCGAGGCGCGTGTCGGAGTCAAAATCAGAGCGGTCAACCGAAGCGAAATCAAATTTCGATTTCGAAACCGAATTTCAGCGGCTGACGTCAGGTGGATGACACCATGCATTTTAGTAGTGATTTTTACTATTATTCCATGATGAATTTAGGCATATTTTAATGATTTCACACTCCTTTAAGACTTAATTAGTTAAAAACTTCAGAATCTTCACTTTTCGTCTGTCTTATTGAATTTCAGGTAAAATCACCCAATTTTGAGGTCTTTTTGAAGAATCTAAAAGTATGGGGTGATTCCTTATGAGAAGACGAAGCTGCCCGTAAAATTTGGGCTCAATCGGAGCCTTCTCTAGACTTCATGGCCAGGTGAACCCCACGGGGTTCACCCGTGATCTTGCCGAAGGAAGGATTTCAGCGCGCGCGTCACTGCCTGGTGAACCCGACGGGGTTCACCAATGATTTCAAAGTTTTTGAAAGCTGTCGCACACTTCACGGGGTTCACCTGTGATTATTTCGCAACAAAACAGCTCTGAGCACTTCACCACCCCGTGAAGCGGACGGATCAACTCGACACCCTCTCGGTTTTCCCTCGATTTTGAACCCGATTCAAATCCAAATTTAGCAAGTGAGGACTTTTTGGAAAGCTAACTCGAAGATGAACAAAAAGGATATAAAAGCCCCAAATTTCGTGACCTAAAGAGGAGGCAATCGGGCGACGAAGCGGCTAGGGCGGAAGAACAATGTGATTCGGCGACTTCGAGCGGATTTTTGAAGAATTGATCATCGGAACCTTGCAATCATGGGTTATTTCGTTCGGTTTATCTTCTCCTCCCTCCTAGAAACTTTTTCCTGTAATTTTCCTATGTTTACAGAGAGGATTTTTAGCGATTCAACGATGGTTGTAGCGTAAACTTTGTATCGGGGCTAGGTTGAAGCCCTCTGACGATTTCTGTTTGCAACTCTTGTTTTAATCTTGTTATTTGGATCATATTCTGAGCATATTTCACTAGATGTATTTATTTCTTGATCTTTACTTTGGTCAAGTATCATCATGTCATAGTTGTTACGGTCCATAACGAAAGTTCGATCGTAACGACCGAACCTCTATGTGAATCTTGTGAAGACGCGACGCGAAAGTGCGTGTTCTTTGCTCGAGGGTTCATAATCTACCACGGAACCCAGTGGGTTTGTCTAGAACAGTCTACCGCGAAAGTAGGAAATGTTCTAGGCAAATACCGGGGTGTACACTCGAAAGAGGGCACCTTGTACCATAGGGTAGATTCCTTATGCATATCTGTAAATCCAAGTAATTAACATTTATTTCTAGCGCAAGTGAAATCGTCAGAGTGGTGGAAACCTTTGCCCTGATATTCTCTCTCATATATTTTTCCTATCGCAGTTGTTTGATTTCTTGTTTACTGTCCTACTTAATTTTAGTTTTCAAGCTCTAAAAAACCATGATTTGATTAGCTTAGATTCCAAGAATTAGATTTTCAACTACTCACCTTGTTCTCTGTGGGAGACGATATCTTTTATATTACTGCGACATTTCTGTGCACTTGCGGACAGTGTCAAGTTTTTGGCGCCGTTGCCGGGGAACAACGGTTGATATTAGTATACTTCTAAGGATTGGGAGACTAAGCTTTAGTTAGTTTTTCATTTCTTTCTTTATTCTGCTTCATATTGCTTTTTGTTTGTTTCGACTGTTTTGAACTTCTTAATTAGATATGACAAATTTTTTGGCAAAGAAGTTCCAGGGCAGGACGACTATTCGAAATCGACCTTAGAGATAGAACGGACCTTCAGACAAAGAAGGAAGCTTGCGCAAATCCAAAAAAAGGAAGGTCAAGAACAGATGGAACATCTTCACAACAACATGGAGAACGAACCAGCACCTCAACCCGTGGACAACAACCATGCCAGAACACTGCGAGACTATGCAGCACCTTTTACACATGGGTTTCAATCAGGAATAGTTAGGCCTAATGTCGAGGCCAATAATTTTGAAATTAAACCTGCATTACTTTCCATGATACAACAGAATCAATTCGGTGGTTCTCCTCTTGAGGACCCAAATATGCACTTATCTATATTTTTGGAATATTGCGATATGCTTAAGATTAATGAAGCTACTTCTGATGCTATCAGGTTACGCTTGTTTCCCTTCTCTCTGCGGGATAGAGCAAGGGCATGGCTCCACACGATTCCCCCAGCTTCAATACGGACATGGGATGAACTGTCTCAAGCTTTCCTCTCGAAGTATTTCCCTCCTTCGAAGACGATCCTCCTCAGAAACCAGCTAACGAGCTTCATACAGAAGGATGAAAAGTCTTTGTATGAAGCCTGAGAAAGATTTAAAGAGCTTCAAAGACTGTGTCCCCATCATGGGATCGAGACTTGGGTCTTAGTACACACGTTCCACATGGGATTGCAATACAATACTAGACTCACAGTCGATGCAGCTGCTGGAGGATCGGGACTGATGAGCAAAGTACCTGAAGATGCAATAAGCCTCCTGGAAGACATGACACTGAACTACCATCAATGGAATCCAGAGCGAGGTACACTTCCAAGAAAATCAGGTAAATTCGATCTTGATTCATTAACTGCTTTGACTGCGAAGGTAGACAATCTGACTCAGAAATTTGATTCATGGTATGTTAATTCTTTGGGCACTAATTCAGTATCTTGTAAGCTTTGTGGCGTTGCAGGTCATGCAGGTGCTGAATGCCAAGTGGGAGATGGACTAGGGGTCCAAAGTCAGTCTGAACACCTTAATGCGGTTGGAAACCTCATGAACAACCCCTATTCCAACTACTATAATTCTGGCTGGCGCAACCACCCGAACTTTTCCTACCGTACCATGCAGCCACTTCAACCAGGGCAAGTGCCACCACAAGCACAACCTCAACAAGGGAACTTCAGGCCGCCACAACAAGAAAATTATAGGCAGCCACCTAGGTTCCAACAGAGAAATTACAACCCTCCCCCTCAACAAGCGAATTATAATCCTCCTCAAAGACCGGCTCAAGACTCTCAGCTGAGTAAGCAATTAGAAGGGCTAACTGACATGATGAAATTAATGATGACCAGGATGGATTCCTTGGAGACGCACAACAAGATGTTGGAGAGCCAGCTTGCGCAACAGGCCAGCTCGTCAGCACGAGCACCAGGGAAGCTTCCATCACTGCCAGAAGTTAATCCGAGGGAGCAGTGCAATGCAATCTCCACTCGGAGCGGCAAGCAACTCGAAGACCAACCAATGCTGACCAATGAAACAAGGGATGATGAGACACTGAACCCTGAGGAGCCACACGCGAATTCAACACCGGCGGAGCCTGAACGAACAGGAGGAAGAGTAACCCTATGTTGGGCCGCCGGCCTACAAGCCGCCGATACCTTTCCCTCAGAGGCATGTCAAAGCCAAGCTAGACAAGCAATTCAGTAAATTTCTGAAAATTTTTAAAAAATTATATATTAACATTCCCTTTGTTGATGCTCTTTCGCAGATGCCGACCTATGCAAAGTTCCTAAAGGATATTCTCTCAAATAAGAAGAAGCTAGAAGACCAAGGCACTGTGGCTCTTACTGAAGAGTGCAGTGCGATTTTGCAGAACAAGCTTCCACAAAAACTCAAAGACCCTGGCAGCTTTTCCATACCATGTCAAATAGGAGAGATGACCTTTCGAAGAGCACTGTGCGATTTAGGGGCGAGTGTCAGCATCATGCCGTTATCCTTGTGTAGAAAGCTGGATCTGGGTGAATTGAAGTCAACGAATATTTCTCTGTAGTTGGCTGACAGATCAGTTAGGAGTTCCGTTGGCATTGTAGACTTTGTTGTATTAAAGTGGGGGATTATTTTGTTCATGCAGACTTTGTTGTATTAGACATCGATAAGGATGACAGGCTTCCTATTATTTTAGGAAGGTCTTTTCTTGCTACAGCTGGTGTCGTCATTGATGTTAAAAACGGAAAACTGGCTTTAAACATCGGTGACAATATTATTCAATTTGATCTGTCTAACTCTCTCAAGAAACCTTCTTTTGCAGGTGCATGTCACAGCGTTGATTTGCTTGAATACTCTGGAAATTCTGTAGTAAATGGACGTCGCATCGAACACCGGTTTGAAGGAGATAAGCTTGTTAAAGAAAGGGGAGTTCTCGACCCCTTTGATCCTCCCTAATATTGGTTTCTTGATGACTCTATAGTCGAGCTATTGACCAAAAACTAGCGCTCTTGGGAGGCAAACCAAGTTTTTCTTATTGTTTTCATTTGCTTAGTTGTTATTAGTTTCCTTTTATTTTACCATCGTTGCAGGCTCTCTCTCTCTCTCTCTTATTTATCTAGTGCTATAGGAGATTTTGCTGTTGAAATACACTGATAGAGCCTTATTTCCAGGACGCAGGTGTGCAACGTGAACCGGGGATTTTTGCAGGATTATTACTGCAGCTTCGTGCACTTCACGGCCAGGTGAACCCGAGGGGGGGGGGGTTCACCCGTGAAGACATCCTAACCAGAGGGGCGCATTTCTGCCGTTTGTTTCATGGGTAGGTGATTCCGGTTGAGTTCACCAGTGTTTCTAAGAGAACACTACCCGTGTTTACCCTAGACCTCAGCCAGAGTTCACGCAACTTCACGCCGCCGCCGACCTCTCTGCTCCAGATCTCCACTCCCCCGAAGATCTCTCACCTCTGAATCTTCAACGGATCTCCCCTCTTCAAGATCTGCAACTCCGGAGAGGTTCGCACAGCTCTGTTCTGATTCCTGCTGTTAGTGTTCCAGCTTTTCCTCTCCGCCGACCCTCCTGTTTTCGCCTTTGCGAGTGGTTGATATTTCTGTGCTCGATCGAATTTTTTTGGCTTCCTGGATTGTCTTCATTGTCCCCGACATTCAAACCTGATGGCACCAAGGCGAAAGGTTCTTGCCTTCTGTCGCCACGACCCACAACCTGTATCCGATTCCTCCACTAAGGACGATGATGACTTCGTTCCGCACAAACAGCCTTCGCTTCCACAGACTACACCCGTCAACCAGCCGGCACAACCGTCTTCTTCTAGAGGCCCGACATGATCGTCTTCCCGGCAGTCCCAGGCCTACGTTTCTCCGCCGAATGATTTCGGCATTGTTTTCAGGAACGCAGAACACCAACAAAACTTCGAACAGCTCCTTCACTGCCAGATACTCAATACCCGCTACCTGGATAGAAACACGCTTATCATTCTAGGACTCATGGACGACGTGGAGTTGATGTACTCTAACATTGGGTGGGAGCAGTTTCTCCGGCTTGCCTCGCCCACATACATCGGAGTCACGCTAGAGTTCCTCAGCTCTTTAGACGTTAAAGCCGTCGCAACGGTCGACGAAGATCCTAGGCGCTTGACCTTCCGGATGGGAAACATCGAGCATTGTCTATCTCTTGCTGATCTCCGCCATATCTACGGCATTCCGGAACCTTGCACGCGCAATGTCCCGGTGGAATTCAATGAGCAAGCTTTTTGGGCGTCGATCACAAATGAGCACTTTTATTCTGCCAGAGTGGTCAGGGCCTCGAGCATTTGCAACCCGACTATCAGATACGTCCATAGAGTGCTCGCCCATACCATCTTCGGACGTGGGGAGAGCGATGGTATGGTAAGACAGTCTGAGCTATTTTACTTATGGTGCATGCTGCATTCTTTTAGAGTCGATTCAGGATTCTATTTAGCAAAGCAATTCAGCCATATCGCGCATTGCCGCAAGGGCGCGATCGTCATCAGGAGGCCTTATCACGCCGTTGGCTGTTGCCTTGGGAGTCATTCCCTACGGTACACCCGAAGCTCATGGAAACAACCGGCTCATGATTGAGTCGTGTGTCTCCATGAAACTCATTGTCCGCCGAGGTGACTCTTATTGTATGACGTTCAAGGATAGCCAGTTCTGTTTACCATTGCCAAATCCTGAGCGCACAATTGTGCGCGTTCGAGCGAACTGGCGCATCAAGCCAACCGAAGATCCTCAGCCCGACCCTGTTGATACTGCACCGCCAGCACCCGGCTCGTTTTTCTTTGGTGGTGACTCTTCCTCAGATTCCATGATGCGTGTTCTTCAAGAGATAAGGGAGGAGTAGCTTCAGCAGCGCGAGCTCATCGATCAGATGGATACCTCCATCTCTTCTATACGCCAGGAGCAAGCCTCCCGATGGGAAGCTAATGAGGCTGGGATGCAGCGACAACACAAAATGCTGGGCTCAATCTGGGAGAAATTATGTATCATGGATGACCGATTCGCCCTGCTTAATGAAAAAAACATAAGGAACATACCAATCTCTTCAGATGAGGAAGAAGCGCCAGGTCATACTTCTCGCTGTAAGGGCAAGAGCTCTCGAGCTTCCGGCTCTCACTCGCACGGGAGGCGCTAGCTCCATCTAGACTCGACACCGCCACCTTCTCCTCTCGCATATACGACATTGCATAGATGACTATGCAATATTCTAGAGCGGGTGAGCTGTCTTGACTCCAGCTTCTTCTTGGTTGTTTGGTTGTAGTTGTTGTGACTTTATGGCTTTGTTCTGCTACTCTATGATGGATATTTTGATATTGATATTGTATCATATATGCCACTATTCGTGGGTCTGGTCCACTTCTTCAGGCCCCACTCTCTGCAGTGTATAAAATATATTTGAGCCACTTGCTTTCCATTCTGATATTATGTTTTTTATGTTAAATGATGTGTGAATTTATAAGCTTGCATGTAACTGTTCTGAAGGATATATTGCATAACTTGTGATGAAAAATTTTATTGACTTGTCATGATTGTCTTGTCTAATGATAACTATGCAAATTTTTGTCTAAAAAATTGAATGCTTGATTGGTTGGAATTTATCAAGACATGTTGAATGTAGTACTTGTTAGAAATTTACTTAATAGTCATGTCCATATGTTCTTTGAATTAGAAATTTTCTAAACGGATTGATTTTATGATGTTCATATAGTGGGTCAAACATTTTTATGATTCTTCAATTGATTTTGGTTTGCAATTTACATTCGATTCATATTATGATGCATAATCTCTTTTCAAACTTTGAATTCCTTTCTAGTATTGGGGAAACACTGCATTTGTTAAAATGCAAGGATATGTTGATCTTTGATATTTAGCATTAAAAAAAAAATTTCTCACACTTGGATTCCTCTACTTGGCACTGCGAAAAATTAGCAGTGGTACCGTAGGATATGAGTTGAAATCTAAGAAATGTGAATTAAAAATTCAACAAAAAGACTCCTCTACTTGGCATTGTGAAAAATTGGTAATGGTACCTAAGGATATGAGTTGAAGTCTAGTGCAATAATCAGTATCTTATATCCTGAATGAGACATTTGAGTTAACCCCAATATTATGAATTGGAAGGATAAGAATGAAATGAGTGTTGTGTTTGCTTGATTGAATCTCATGTTTACTGCTTTCTGAATCGTTTGATATCTAGAAACTGTGGGACCAAACTGGTGAATGCTTAAGACACTCCTTTTAGTTGATTTCTTCTGATTAGATCTTGGATTGCTAAAAAGTATTTTTCCAAACTCGGGTGCGAACTTCAACACAAAAGATTATTCTTATACCAAGCATGCATTTCAACTTATTTTATTGCTTGAGGACAAGCAAAGATTTAAGTCGAGGAGTATTTGACACCATGCATTTTAGTAGTGATTTTTACTATTATTCCATGATGAATTTAGGCCTATTTTAATTATTTCACACTCGTTTAAGACTTAATTAGTTAAAAACTTCAGAATCTTCACTTTTCGTCTGTCTTATTGAATTTCAGGTAAAATCACTCAATTTTGAGGTCTTTTTGAAGAATCTAAAATTATGGGGTGATTCCTTATGAGAAGACGAAGCTGCCCGTAAAATTTGGGCTCAATCGAAGTATTTCCCTCCTTCGAAGACGATCCACCTCAGAAACCAACTAACGAGCTTCATGCAGAAGGATGAAGAGTCTTTGTATGAAGCTTGAGAAAGATTTAAAGAGCTTCAAAGACTATGTCCCCATCATGGGATCGAGACTTGGGTCTTAGTACACACGTTCCACATGGGATTGCAATACAATACTAGACTCACAGTCGATGCAGCTGCTGGAGGATCGGGACTGATGAGCAAAGTACCTGAAGATGCAATAAGCCTCCTGGAAGACATGACACTGAACTACCATCAATGGAATCCAGAGCGAGGTACACTTCCAAGAAAATCAGGTAAATTCGATCTTGATTCATTAACTGCTTTGACTGCGAAGGTAGACAATCTGACTCAGAAATTTGATTCATGGTATGTTAATTCTTTGGGCACTAATTCAGTATCTTGTGAGCTTTGTGGCGTTGCAGGTCATGCAGGTGCTGAATGCCAAGTGGGAGATGGACTAGGGGTCCAAAGTCAGTCTGAACACCTTAATGCGGTTGGAAACCTCATGAACAACCCCTATTCCAACTACTACAATCCTGGCTGGCGCAACCATCTGAACTTTTCCTACCGTACCACGCAGCCACTTCAACCAGGGCAAGCGCCACCACAAGCACAACCTCAACAAGGGAACTTCATGCCGCCACAACAAGAAAATTATAGGCAGCCACCTGGGTTCCAACAGAGAAATTACAACCCTCCCCCTCAACAAGCGAATTACAATCCTCCTTAAAGACCGGCCCAAGACTCTCAGCTGAGTAAGCAATTAGAAGGGCTAACTGACATGATGAAATTAATGATGACCAGGATGGATTCCTTGGAGACGCACAACAAGATGTTGGAGAGCCAGCTTGCGCAACAGGCCAGCTCGTCAGCACGAGCACCAGGGAAGTTTCCATCACAGCGAAAAGTTAACCCGAGGGAGTAGTGCAATGCAATATCCACTCGGAGCGGCAAGCAACTCGAAGACCCACCAATGCTGACCTATGAAACAAGGGATGATGAAACACTGAACCCTGAGGAGCCACACGCAAATTCAACACCGGCGGAGCCTGAACGAACAGAGGAAGAGCAACCCTATGTTGGGCCGCCGGCCTACAAGGTATCAGAGCTGGTTAACGTGTTACAGCAAACACGACACCTTCACCCTCGAAGGTGAAGAAGGGTTTGAAGTTTCAAAAGATCACCCACACTACCAGAGGAGCGTCAGAGGATGCCTGGCCCAAAGGTAAAGCCAAGGAGACGGCTAAACCTGAGAAGATGGTGAACCAAGGTGATCGCATAGCGGAGATCGAGCAGACGCTCGGTATGACAGGTGATAGGGACACAGTGGTGTTTCCCTAAATGGAGAGACTCCAGAGGATCGTGGAGCAACAGAGGTTGCAAATTGAGAATTTGCATCAGGCCCTGGAGAGTCTGCTTGACCTGCCAGAGCAGATGGTCAGGATGCGCGAGGAGCAACAGACAGGGATGGCCCGCTTGCAGCAGACTATCGACAGTCTGAACCATCTACCGGAGGAGATGACCCGCATGAAAGAGAACACGCAAGCAGAGATTAAGGTGTTGCGCTTGACCCTAGCACAAGCATCGCGATCGGCAATAACAGTGGAGCAGGAGGCTCCTAAGCCAAAGGTATGAGTACCTGATCCTGCGATGTTCGGGGGAGCTCGATCATCCAGAGAGGTAGAAAACTTTATTTGGGATATGGAACAATTATTTTCTGCTAACTATGTTCCAAAAGAACATCGGGTACGGGTGTGCATCGCATACCTCACTGGCGATGCAAAGCTTTGGTGGAGAACCAAAGTCAGATCTACATCGGGGGCTACTAGTTGTTTTTGGGAGACTTTTCGTGAGGAACTGCGGCGGCAGTTTCTTCCCGGAAACTCGGCGGATCAGGAGCGTGGCAAACTGGATCGACTGAGGCATACTGGCTCGATCCAAGAGTACGTCAGGGCATTCTCCGCATTGATATTGGAGCTTCCACTCATGGAGGGGGATGACATGATGTATCTCTTCCTCCGAAACCTTCAGTTTTGGGCAGAGACGGAGGTCCGACGACACTCACCGGTTGATTGGAGGGCAGCTGCGGCAGTGGCTGAATCTTTGGTGGATAATCAGAAGTTCAGACCAGCAACACCAAAGAAGACCAGGACACCACCAAAGCGCGGCTCCCCACCGAAGCGCGGCTCCCCACGGACACCGCCGGGAGCTAGGGTTCGAGAGAGGGGTAGGCCCTTTCACCGACAGAACAGGGGTTCACCGGGACGACGAGAGCAAAAGCCATAGGGTTGCTTCATGTGCGGCGGTCCCCACTGGGTGAAGGACTGTCCATCCAGGCAGAAGCTCACGGCAATGGCGGCACAGGATCCAGCCGAGGAAACTGAGGAATTCGAGCAACCGCAGATTGGGTCACTGCAGGTAGTTCCACACACTGCCATGGGGGCGCAGCAGTGTCGGATTGGGGCTTTGAGGATCGGAGCAATAGTTGCTCAAGATCTGCCCGACATCGAGGACGATGTCCAAATTGGGCGAGGGAGAATTGTTCGGCCCCGGTTCAACCGGTCTGGCCCAATGCACGTGCAAGCCCAAATCCAGGTTCACCGCCAAGCCCGAAGAAGGGAAAAGCTGGGTCAACAGGGTATTTTGACCTCAAATCGCATTAGGCGGCAATTTCACTAAGCCGCGTGGACGTCGAGAGGGCGTCTTCTTCGCGTGGAGCGGCATCACCGCGAGAATCGGGCGCGGAGCTTGGACGCGGCTACAGCGAGGAGGTCAGCGACTTCAGCGGAAGGACGCGGAGCTCGTCGAGCAGGTCTCGCGGATGGAGTGGACGGCGCAAAGGAGAAGAGGCGGCGGCCTCCTCTCTATAAGAGGAATCGGGCATCAAACCGAGAGGACCTTCATCTGCGATCTCCACCAAGCGAGCGACGAGTGAGAGTTGAGTGAACTGTAACCGGCAACCAGAGGGCTGCCGGCGAGGGAGGGAAGGGGGACGCCGGCAGGCGACGGAGAGAGTTCTGTAATTCTAGTTTCATGTAATAAAATAGAGTTTCCCCTTACCCTCGTTTTCCCCTGCTTCTGGTCTTCCACGGCGGCGGTTTCCGGCAGCAGGGGGTTGTCGACGGTGAACCATCGAAGAGGACGAAGGGCGGCAGTCCTTCTCCACCGGAGCAGCTTCCTCCGGCGAGCAGCGAGCGAACGCTGCGTTCGCGAGGTTGAAGACGACAACGCGAATCAAACGATTTGGGCGTTCGATTCGAGGCGCGCGTTGGAATCGAAATCAGAGCGGTCAACCGAAGCGAAATCGAAATTCGATTTCGAAACCGAATTTCAGCGGCTGACGTCAGGTGGACGTCAGTGGAATCGAATTAACGCGGCGGCAACGGAATTCGACGGCTTATGCGAGGCAGACATCATCAAAGGCAAATTCGGCGCGGCGTGGCGATTTTGACTTGCGACGTTACCCGAGAGGTAAATTTGGTTTAAGGTTCGATTTTCCAAAATTAGGGTTTTCCGGACTTTCTCTAAATTAGGATTAGGATTTCTTCGAGCGATCTGTAATTTTGGGATAAAAATCTATCGGGGGTAGTTAGAGTTTCAGTGTCGGATTGGGGCTTTGAGGATCGGAGCAATAGTTGCTCAAGATCTGCCCGACATCGAGGACGATGTCCAAATTGGGCGAGGGAGAATTGTTCGGCCCCCGGTTCAACCGGTCTGGCCCAATGCACGTGCAAGCCCAAATCCAGGTTCACCGCCAAGCCCGAAGAAGGGAAAAGCTGGGTCAACAGGGTATTTTGACCTCAAATCGCATTAGGCGGCAATTTCACTAAGCCGCGTGGACGTCGAGAGGGCGTCTTCTTCGCGTGGAGCGGCATCACCGCGAGAATCGGGCGCGGAGCTTGGACGCGGCTACAGCGAGGAGGTCAGCGACTTCAGCGGAAGGACGCGGAGCTCGTCGAGCAGGTCTCGCGGATGGAGTGGACGGCGCAAAGGAGAAGAGGCGGCGGCCTCCTCTCTATAAGAGGAATCGGGCATCAAACCGAGAGGACCTTCATCTGCGATCTCCACCAAGCGAGCGACGAGTGAGAGTTGAGTGAACTGTAACCGGCAACCAGAGGGCTGCCGGCGAGGGAGGGAAGGGGGACGCCGGCAGGCGACGGAGAGAGTTCTGTAATTCTAGTTTCATGTAATAAAATAGAGTTTCCCCTTACCCTCGTTTTCCCCTGCTTCTGGTCTTCCACGGCGGCGGTTTCCGGCAGCAGGGGGTTGTCGACGGTGAACCATCGAAGAGGACGAAGGGCGGCAGTCCTTCTCCACCGGAGCAGCTTCCTCCGGCGAGCAGCGAGCGAACGCTGCGTTCGCGAGGTTGAAGACGACAACGCGAATCAAACGATTTGGGCGTTCGATTCGAGGCGCGCGTTGGAATCGAAATCAGAGCGGTCAACCGAAGCGAAATCGAAATTCGATTTCGAAACCGAATTTCAGCGGCTGACGTCAGGTGGACGTCAGTGGAATCGAATTAACGCGGCGGCAACGGAATTCGACGGCTTATGCGAGGCAGACATCATCAAAGGCAAATTCGGCGCGGCGTGGCGATTTTGACTTGCGACGTTACCCGAGAGGTAAATTTGGTTTAAGGTTCTATTTTCCAAAATTAGGGTTTTCCGGACTTTCTCTAAATTAGGATTAGGATTTCTTCGAGCGATCTGTAATTTTGGGATAAAAATCTATCGGGGGTAGTTAGAGTTTCAATTTTGGGTCGGAAACCCTAGAGAGTGTTGTGTTCTGGTATTCCGCCGGACTACCCTAAGTCAGCGGTTAAGCGCTGATTTTAGGGCGATCCGACCGGGGCGTGACACTAGGCCTAACGGTAGTCCGACGGAGCACTAGACCGGGCGTGAAACCCTAGAATTTCCGGGCATAGAATTACCCCAAATAGTAAACCCTAACTTCCGTATAATTTTTATCCCCAAATCGGAAAACACGAGCGGAAAACCGTAACCCTAATTCTGAAAATCCAAAGCCCTAAATTAAATTACCTCTCGGTCAACCTTTGATTTCGATCACACTCGGATGAATTTTGTTTCGCTGAATTTGATTTCAGAAGCTGACGTTGCGCCGACGTCAGCGTCCAAATCCGACGCTCGCCGATCGAATTCGAAATTGATCGAATTTCTCCGAAATCCGCCATTGACTGCCCCTCTCGTTGACACCGCCTCAAAGCACGCATACGCAATTTCGCGTCACGTCTTCTTCTTCAACACGCCACCTGCGCTTGTAAGTCCGGCCAAGCACCGTCGTGCTCATGCCGGCAGGGAGAAGATCCCCCAGGCTTCGTCCTTCAGCCGTTGGCGTCAAATCGGAAGCCACCCATTGCCGTCGGGAGGCCGCCGCGGACGACGGGAGGATGACGCCGGAAACACCGAGAAAACTCGTAGAAACGGAGGAAGACAGGAATAGAGAAAAGGTTTGATCTTATTCCTCGGAAAAGCTTACAAAACCCTCTCTTTATTCCGACGACCCCCGTTGCCGGTGCCCCTCTCCCTCCCTCGCTGGTCGTCGTTGGTTACAATCGCTCTAGATCTCTCTTTCGCCGGTCGTCGCCGGTTACAATCGCTCTAGATCTCTCTTTCGCCGGTGTCTCCCCAGACGACGGAAAACTCCCTTCAATCGCTCCCTACAGCTTCCCTAAGCTTGGTGGAGACGGTGTTGTTACTGGTGTTCCCCCTTCGATCGACTTTATAGCTTCTCGCCGCTCCCATGCGCGTCCACTGCCTGCGTCTTCCGCTCCGCCCAATCGCGTTCGAAGATCTCGTTTGCCGCCCGAGAACTTCGCCCGCTTCTCTCGCTCTAGTAGCCGGCTCCATCGTCGTTGTAAGCTTCCGCGTCTGATGGTGGCGGCGAAGACGCGGCCGAGAGTCGCTTCGAGCTTCCCGTGTGGCTCGGAGACGCGTCCGAAGATCCTGAGGACGAAGGCGATGAGAACACCGCTGCTGCCTTATTCGAGACCTGGCAATTTCTCTCAGCGGGCATCCTTCGTGGGTTTGGGTTTGGCCCACGTTGCCTGGCCCAGAAATCCGCAGGCCCACACCTGGAATAACCCAATATTTGTTGTAGTTGCTTTTATTATGTTGCCCCCCATGAGTATTTTAATATCAACGAAATATATGTATCTATTTCCAAGTCCCATGTTGATCTTCTGCAGTTTGCTAGATTCTCTTCTCGTTCTTTTTACTTGGTTTTTATAAAAATTCCACCTTATGCTGCTACCTTCACGTCTTGAATTGTATGGAGATTACAACAAGAAAATGCCATATGTAACCTTTACATAGTTTTCTTAGAAAATGCTACGTTGTATTTATGCCTTGTTATTGTATGACATGTGTTGGTACGACGTTTTATTGTTGATGAATTTTTACAAGAAGATTGAAATTTTCGAGCAGAAAGATGAATTTCGTCCGAGTAGAAACATACTCCCTGTCAGCTCTTTCAAATTTTGAGATGCCATTAATTATTATGTTCGATTCTTGGAAACAGTATCATTCTTTGCTGGGGCAGATCGATGTCGATATTCTGCAGGAAAATGTTCTATGCTGCTGAAATAAACACCCGGAAAATTTTGGAGATTGATAATTTTGCTTTGGCCTTTGTCTTTAACAACGGTGGTTAGTAGTCAGGCAAAGGGAGAAATAGCAGTATTGAATTTGACTTTTGAGTGTCTTACTTATTTTCCAGTGTCCATTTTTTTTCCCATTTATTCTATTTTACTCCTGCATATTTTCCATTCGTCAAATCACAAAAAAAGGTTTTTTTTTTTTCTTTGGAAAAAAAAGAAAAGCTTAATCCGCCCAGTTTGATTGCTTGAATTGCATGATTTTCATGTTGCCGTTGTGTTTGGCTCTGACCTGTTTTCATACCAATCACATTTTCTATTTTTTTTTAAAAAAAAATTATCTTGTAATTTTGATTATCATCCTAACAATAAAAAATCATTCTGTATCGATCATGTAATTTCTTTTTTTTAAAAAAATAATAGTTTGGTAAGCTATTATCATAGATCATCTACTTGTTTCTATTTTTCACTGTGATGTTTGGTAAGCTATTTATTATCCAAGTTACTAATCGAGGAAATAATAGTTTGATAAATCACTATCTTCCTTTAATGTCAGCAAGTACAGTTCAGATTATTTATCTAATCTAATGTGATGATTAAGAAGTGTGGTTATCATATCTTTCTATTGTTAAATATGTTGTGGATGGTAAAAAATTTAGTCAAGATCAATATATGTATGTTGAAGTTTTCAATTTTTTATTACTAAATTTTAAATTATAATTAATATATAAATTGCATGTAAGGTAATTGTGGTATGAGAGAAATTTCGTGTTTAAATTTATATTTTAAAATGTTTATCATTAATGTTACGGTAAATGCAAGTATTTTATTTAATATTTTAAATTAAATGACAAGGTAAGTAGAGTGGGATACAATCATACATTTGTAGTAAATGCATTTATTTGTAATATAATGTTATATATAATTTTACTAACATGATTCCAACCTTTCTCGACTCAACCCAAGGGTTAGGTGTAATCATATTTGGGTCATAAAATAAGGTAATTTATTTATGATCAAAAATTAATCAAGTCCTATTGAGTTATAAATGGGTTAATCATTTTACCTTGATTATTTCGTAGAACCCACCCAAATATAGTATAATCAATAGCCCATTAGCAATATTTTTGTTAGAGCTGCTTAAAGATTAGTGAAGGGATCATTATAACCCTAATTTTGGCTCAAGAGTGAAGATCACCTTATTTCTCATCCTTTCTTGTTGTTCAGTCACTTGACCATTTCTTGGCTTTTAGCCTCTTGGTCTTTGTTCTCTTCCCTTTCTAGCTCCAAGCTTCCTTTCTACCTTGCTTGACGTCGTTCTCTTTGCTTCATTCCTTTCTCGCTATCGAACTTACTTGCTCAACATAGTGATGCTCGTTGCCTGTCACTCATTTGCCCACCAAACCTCATTTGCCCAACTCTTTTACCACGCTCTCTCCTCTCTCTTATCTACTACTTTTATTCCTTTGTTACCTTGGCGGGTCAAGGTGAACGGGTTAAGGTTGTTAAGTCAGGTTAATAAGTCGTGTCTAAACGGGTTAGTATATAACTCATTTAATAAATAAATTACTTGAGTTAGGTTGACCCAATTATATATGGGTCATATTTGAGTTAGAATTTTTCAAGTAATTAATTAAATCAGTTGGTAGTCAAGCTAAGGTCACAGGTCATAGGAAAAATGATTGCTGACTCGAAATGCGGGAGCTAAAAAAACCCTCTAATAAGTTAAATAATTGATACGTAAATAAATAAAGAAATATGAATTAAAGCAGAGGAGAAATTAAGAGAAAAAAAAAGGAGAAAATAGGTTCACTCGCACATGGTAGTGTGGAACTGCCACGCGTGACGCGCTTCGCCAAACCCATGGAGTGGTCAATCTGGACGGTCTGTTGCTTTTTGCCCAACACACTGCACACTGTACTCTTTGTGTCACACTCTGGTTGGATCAGCCTTGAACCGGTGCTTATCCGTTGTCTCAGGGTTGTCCAGCGGAACACCGGAACGCGAACTACCTAGGGTTTCCGACCTAAAATTGAAAACCCTAATTCCCCGAACAATATTTATCCCCAAATTACAGTTCTCTCAGAAAAACCCTAACCCTAATTTAGAGAAATCCGGAAAAAGCCAAAACCCTAAATTAAATACCTCAATTTTTTCTCTGATTTTGACCGAAGTCAAAATCACGTTCACTGTGCAAAATCCGTCACCGCTGCACGATTTTTCGTTCGCTGACATCAGCCCCCAAATTCGAATTCGCCGCTGGAATTTGGTATCGCTGACGTCATGCTTGCGTCAGCTTCTTCAATTCGATTTCTTGCCGAAATCGTTGACTTGCCTTGCTATTGACTCTGTCCACCACGTTAGTCGTGCCTCGTTTCGAATGCGAAATCGCGTTCGTCCGCTTCATTCGTCGCGCGTTGAACCTCGCCGTTCGTCTCGCTTCGTTTGTCCAGCACCGTGTACAGACGCCAGAGAAGATCACGCCGACGGGGGAGAAAGGTCGCCTCTGTCGGGGCCCACCGAGCGTCGTCGCCACCGGAGTACGCGAAACTGGAAACAGGGAAGGAATTCAGGAAAGAAAAGAAAGCTTTATTCCTCAAAATCGCTTACAACGTTTCTCAGCGTCGGTCCGCTGATCGTCGCTCCCGTCCCTCCCTCGCCGACGATCCACCAATCGTCGGTTACAGTCTCTCACAAAACTCTCTCGTCAGCACGAAGCTCCCCTGAGCTCCGTTGTTGGTGTCGATTGCTGGCTCTGAAGACGTTCTCTACTGAAGGTGGAGAAGATGTCGATCCCCTTCTCCTGTCGACGGCTTTTAACGACGGAGTCGCCGCCTCCTTTGCTCTCAAATTAGGGCTTCCGCCGCCCGGCTCTTCCGCGAGGATGCGGTCGATGCCGTCTCGTTGAAATTGTTGCCCGAATCCGATTTCTTCGCTGCGTCGCCCGCATTGCTGCGCCATACGGATCTGTCGTCGACGCTGTCGTCGTCCGAAGGAGTCGCGTCGTCACCAGTCTCCGCGCCCGACGCTCGCGGAGAAGAAGCATCGCACGCAGTCGAGCTGCGTGATTTGGGGTCAACGCCCCTGTTTGACCAGATAAATCGGGTGCCATCCCGATTTCTTTGATGCGAGTTGGGGTTTGTGTGTGGCCCATTGGGCCTTGGGCCGAACCGGCTGGACCGGGGCATGATAATTCTCCCCCGCCCAATTTGGACATCACCCTCGATGTCCGTCATGGGCAAATCTTGGGCTACCATCGCTCCGATCCTCAGAGCACCAATTCTCACCTCTTCAGGGATCTCCTCAACTTTCTCAGTTGGCTCCTGCGCCACGATAGCCATAAGCTTATGTCTGGAAGGATAGTCCTTCACCCAGTGAGGACCGCCGCACATGAAGCAACCCTGTGGTTTTTGCTCTCGTCATCCCGGTGAATCCCTGTTCTGCCGGTGAAAGGGTCTACCCCTCTCTGGAACCCTAGCTCCCGGCAGTGTCCATGGGGAGCCACGCTTCGGTGGGGAGCTGCGCTTTGGTGGTGTCCTGGTCTTCCTTAGTGGTGCTGGTCTGAACTTCTGATTATCCACCAAGGATTCAGCCACCGCCGCAGCCGCCCTCCAATCGATCGGTGTGTACCGTCGGACCTCCGTCTCTGCCCATGGCTGAAGGTTCTGGAGAAAAAAATACCTCATGTCATCCTCCTCCATACGTGGAAGTTCCAACATCAACGTGGAGAATGCCCTAACGTACTCCTGGATCGACCCAGTGTGCTTCAGCCGATCCAGCTTCCCACGAGCTTAGTCCGCCGAGTTTCCGGGAAGAAACTGCCGCCGTAGTTCCTCACGGAAAATCTCCCAAGGCAAGCTAGTAGCCCCCGATGTAGAGCTAACTTTGGTCCGCCACCAAAGTTTTGCGTCGCCAGTGAGGTATGCGATGCACACCCGCACCCGATCTTCTTCTGGAACATAGTTAGCAGAAAACAATTGTTTCATATCCTAAATAAAATTTTCTACCTCTCTGGATGATCGAGCCCCCCCCCCCTCCCCGAACATCGCTGGCTCAGGGATGCGCATCCTCGGCTTGGGAACCTCCTGCTCCGTCGGTGCCGCCGTCGATCGCGATATTTGCGTTAGAGCCAAACGCAATACCGTGACCTTTGTCTGCATGTCCTCGTTCATGCGTGCCATCTCCCATGGTAGATGATTCATACTGTCTATAATCTACTGCATGCGTGCCATCCCTACTTGTTGTTCCTCACGCATCCTGACCATCTGCTCTGGCAGGTCGAGCAGACTCTCCAGGGCCTATTTGCAAATTCTCAATTTGCAACCTCTGTTGCTCCACAATCCTCTGAAGTCTCTCCATCTAGGGAAGCACCGCCGTGTCCCTATCACCCCGTCATACCAAGCGTTTGCTCAATCTCCGCTATGCGATCATCTTGATTCACCATCTTCTCAGGTTTAGCCGTCTCCTTGGCTTTACCTTTGGACCAGATGTCCTCTGATGCTCCCCTGGTTGTGTGGGTGATCTTTTGAAACTTCAACCCTTTCTTCACCTTCGCCGGTGAAGATGCCGTGTTCGCCGTAACACATTAGCCTCCTCTGATACCAATTGTCACAACCCGGTCGGATTAGCCCTGAACCGGTGCTTATCCGTTGTCTCGGGGTTGTCCGACGAAACACCGGAATGCGAACTACCTAGGGTTTTTGACCTAAAATTGAAAACCCTAACTCCCCGAACAATATTTATTTCCAAATTACAGTTCTCTCAAAGAAACCCTAACCCTAATTTATAGAAATCCGGAAAGAGCGAGGACCTTAAATTAAATACCTTAATTTTCCCTCTGATTTTGACCGAAGTCAAAATCACGTTCACTGTGCAAAATCCGTCGCCGCCGCTCGATTTTTCGTTTGCTGATGTCACGCTGACGTCAGCCCCCATATTCGAATTCACCGCTGGAATTTGGTATCGCTGACGTTGTGCTTGTGTCAGCTTCTTCAATTCGATTTCTTGCCGAAATCGTTGACTCGCCTTCGCTGTTGACTCTGTCCACCACGTCAGCCGTGCCTCGTTTCGAATGCGAAATCGCGTTCGTCCGCTTCGTTCGTTGCGCGTCGAACCCTGCCGTCCGCCTCGCTTCGTCTATCCAGCACCGTGTACCGACGCCGGAGAACATCACGCCGACGGGGGAGAAAGGTCGCCTGCTGTCGGGGCCCGCCGAGCGTCGTCGCCACCGGAGTACGTGAAACTGGAAACAGGGAAGGAATTCAGGAAAGAAAAGAAAGCTTTATTCCTCAAAATCGCTTACAGCGTTTCTCACCGTCGGTCCGCCTCCCTCGCCCCCGTCCCTCCCTCGCCGACGATCCACCAATCGTCGGTTACAGTCTCTCTCACAAAACTCTCTCGTCAGCACGAAGCTCCCCTGAGCTCCGTTGTTGGTGTCGATTGCTGGCTCTGAAGACGTTCTCTACTGAAGGTGGAGAAGATGTCGATCCCCTGCTCCTGTCGACGGCTTTTAACGACGGAGCCGCCGCCTCCTTTGCTCTCAAATTAGGGCTTCCGCTGCCCGGGTCTTCCGCGAGGATGAGGTCGATGCCGTCTCGTTGAAATCGTTGCCCGAATCCGATTCCTTCGCTGCGTCGCCCGCATTGCTGCGCCGTACGGATCTATCGTCGACGCTGTCGTCGTCCGAAGGAGTCGCGTCGCCACCAGTCTCCGCGCCCGACGCTCGCGGAGAAGAAGCATCGCACGCAGTCGAGCTGCGTGATTTGGGGTCAACACCCTTGTTTGACCGGATAAATCGGGTGCCATCCCGATTTCTTTGATGTGAGTTGAGGTTTGTGTGTGGCCCATTGGGCCTTAGGCCGAATCGGCTAGATCGAGGCCTGATACTTTGTAACTCAAAGGATGTTGATAAAAAAAATTAATTCATGATGGTTTTGAAATAAGATTTACTGTTTAATTTTTCTTAATTAAATTCTATGTTTTTTTATAATTAAAATCTATGTTATTAAAAAAAAATAACAAAGCGACGTGCCGCTTGTTTCAGTAAAAGCGTTGTTGTTTTTTTGCACAATTACGTAATTTGCGTAGATCTTTTTATTTTGTATGGCCAGGACCCAGGAAAAAGAAAATCGTGTGTCGGTTTTAGAATCGGGAAAGAAGCCAGAAGCCTCCTCCCAAACAGTGACCTGCGGGAATGCCGGTTGCAACGCGTTGCGATGCCTTGTGGCCGCTGCATATAACCAACACTCGTTCGTCCTGAAGCCCCAAATTCCAAACCAGAACTAGACAGAAATCCATGGCGCAGCACGAGGAGGAGCAAACTGAGATCCACGTCCACGAAACCCTCACCCTTTGTCTCAACAACTGCGGCTTCTTCGGCGACCCTGCCACCAACAACCTCTGCCGCCCCTGCTTCAAGCGAGCTTCCAATTCCGCCCGATCGCAGGTCGCCCCGACGCGAGCCGGCGAGAAGGAAGACAAGATCGATGGAACCGTGGCCTCGGCCAAAGCCACAGCGGCGGTGCCCGTGGCGAGGAAGGTGAACCGATGTTCGGTGTGCCAGAAGAGGGTGGGTCTCGTGGGATTCCGATGCCGCTGCGGGTATCTGTTCTGCGGCGAGCACCGCTACTCCGACCGCCACGGATGCGGCTTCGACTACAAGGCCGCCGCCAGGGCCGCGATCTCGCGCGCCAATCCCGTCGTCCGGTCGGGTAAAATAGTTAGGTTTTGAAGCAGAGGGTGGAATTTATTTTGAGAATTCAACTATTGAAGGATAATGGAGCAGAAGCTCGAATAATAAATAAATAAAAGAATATGAATATTTTTATTCCGTACAAAGTAAGCATTCGAACGCCGCACATCGAGATGCTAGAACTGCACGTAGTGAGGTAACAACGAAAGGAGGGGAGGAAAGAACACAAGACAATCGTCAGATCTTGGGCCTTTCTCTCATTAATTAATTGCGAAGCTACTGCAAATAGAAGGCGAAGAAGGAGAGGAGGGAGGCCCCGATCACGGTTCCAATGGCAGGAGTGATGGCGACGGAAGCACTGGCGGGGCCAGGGGCGGGCGCCTCAGCGGCCAGGGATGCGGTGGCCGAGGAAGCGGCGACGAGGGCGGCGACAACAATCTTCTTCATCTCCATCGCGGCGACTGATGCGAGATTAGGTAATAACTCGATTGAGATCGCCGGAGATGAGGAAGAAGGGTAGCACTTTGCGATGTGCGTTGCAGGCCTGGGGGAGGGAAAGAGGGCGGAAGGGAGGAATTTTATAGGTGGCATGGCTCTTCTATTTCTGGACAGGATTCAGGAGTAACTTTAGCCTGGGCGAGTTATTTTCTATTTTAGTAAATACTTGCGTAAATTTGAGTTGTTGCCGCAAGGGTGTTTTTGTAAAATACAGAAAAATAGTGTATGTTCCTTATCACCCCTATATAGTTTCTTCTAGGGTTTCTTCTCCCGCCTCTTGGAGTCCTCCAGCATAGCGAGCGAGCGAGCGACCAAAGCGGCGGCTTTGCGAAATGGCGGAGAAGGCGAGCAGAGGGAGGAAAGAGGAAGAGGTGACGAGGGAATATACAATCAACCTCCACAAACGGCTTCATGGATGGTATCTCCATCTGCTTCAATCCCCCTGTGTGATTTCGTATTCTTTTGGTTTCTTCGCATAGCAGCTAAGATTTACGTGGTTTATTTTAATTCGTTGCATGAGGTGTATGTTCTAATGCGTTTCATTTGCTAGCACAAATCATTTTTCAATAAATTTATTCCTAGTAGTCTATTTGTAAGGATCCTTTCTTGATATATTAGCAATAGATCAGCTCAAGTGTTTGTGCAAGGGTCATAAGGAATCGTTTTCTAATGGCGTTTTTTATCTTTGCTCGTACAGATATTGTAAGTTATTAATATTGTTAACCTTATTTAAAATTGTTTGTGCACGACTATATTAATCGTATTCCTGATCTGCTTGGCCGAAATATAATTCTTGCTTAGCCGGCCGAAAGGAATTAACCCCCTGACGTTTCATTTGGGTTATTTACCTTGTTTGTTTGCTACTTTGTGAATTTTTCATTTTGAGTGAAAATAAAAACCTTTGTTGAAACTTATTTGGCAGCTTATTAAATTAAAATTCTCAAATACAAACTTTTTTTGTGTAGAAACTGATGAGAATTTTAAAATAGAAATATCACTGGGGCAAAAAAAAATCTAGAACATGTTGAATTTATAAATGAATCCCCAAAGTTTAAAAATGTAGTAACGTGCTTATATTATTCAAAATATTTTTCCCGCAAGCTCTTTTTTCTTCACAATTATTTCATATTTTTCATATCAATCGACTTTTCACAAAACTGAAAATTGAATAAGTGAAAAAAAAATATATTTTTTAATTTTGTTTTGTGTAAATTTAGAAGTGCAAAATGAGGTGCCTATCAATCGCACCCATACTAGTCCTAAGGTTTCATTCTCTGATTGACTAATGTTCAATGTATGCTTCTACTACAACATCATTCATTTGCATGAGACAGGAATTGATCTGATTTTTTGGAAGAGTATTTTTCATCATTAAAAAGTGATGGTTCTTTAACATTGAAGATGGCTTCCAACATTTATCTATTCTTCTAGTAATTTTTTTTTCTGTATTTGTTGGTAGCTTGAGAACAAATAGAGTATATACCACATTGATTTTAACATTTTCTTATGCGAGTTATAAGTAGAAATAAGCTACTGATTAATTTCAGTCTTTTGTTTATATTTAGCCAGCTGTTTGTTCTGAAATTGTAATATTCTTTTGCTTCATCTGATAATTGTACAGAAGCTTAGGCTTTTGTTGAACTTTGTAATTTCACATTATCCTAGGTTTAGTACTTACAGTCTCAATGGAACAAATGTACCACATCTTACCACTGGCTGATAGGGGATTTTCTTGTAGAAAAATTACTTATATGATGTAGACAGCTGACAACGGATGGCATTAGTCTAACATGGAGCTGATTGTTTGAAATTTCAGTCCGAATTGACTGAAATTTTTGGTTTATACCGGTTTGAGATCAAACTAGTTTCTTAGTTCGATCGATTTTACTACAGTATAGTGCTGGTTTCACTGTAATAACTGATCCGAGACTAGATTGGTACATCGGTTCATCGGTTTTTCAAACCTTGGACTTCTATGCATTTTGTAATGTTGGGCTAAACTTTTCAAATGGATTTATCTTTGTTACCTCTTTTTCAATCCAGCTTAGGCTTTTATGACATGTTTTGGTTATATTTTTTGGATGCGGAACACACCCTAATTGTTTTCCAATTTTGGTAGCTATTTATTATGTTCATTATGGTATATTGTAAAATTTAGCAAGTGCTGAGTTTCATTTTTTTTTTATTTGTCATTATGTTCTACTTTTGAAGTTCATTGTACTGTCTATAAATGCTAGGTTGTTCCATGGCTTGATTATTGACAGTTCTGATTAGGTTGTTATATTGTTTTATACGGTAGATATTCATTGCATTGAACTATATGAGCTATAAAGTTTTAGGTGCGTATTCTTTTTGAAGACTAATGCCTCAAGTTTGTAGTATCTTCGGATAATCATACATTTGCTCAGAGGAGATGTTCACGAGAATGTATAGGTTTTGCATGATAAAACTTTGTAGCAATGCTTGTTCTCACCTGCGTACGAATATCAAATTATTTTGAAGTTTGGTTTCATCATTTATACGTTCATCGTTGTCGTAAAGTTAAACATCTTATTATCGGAAAATGATTAATCTTACGTTATGAGCAGTACATTTAAGAAGAAGGCCCCACGGGCGATCAAGGAGATCAGGAAGTTTGCTCAGAAGGCGATGGGAACGACAGACGTCAGGGTAGATGTGAAGCTCAACAAGCACATCTGGAGCAGGGGCATCCGCAGTGTTCCGAGGCGAATTCGAGTTAGGATTGCCCGTAAAAAGAACGACGAGGAAGATGCCAAAGAGGAGCTATACTCCCTGGTCACCGTATCAGAGATCCCGCCCGAGGGATTTAAAGGTCTTGGCACCAGAGTCATTGAAGACGCCGAGTAAATTCTATTCATTTGCGTCTGTGTTATTGTGGACCAACTCTCGGATTCCTCGACTTTTCTTCTACCATTCGGATCAGTTTTATTTCTTGGGTTTGTCGGAAATTTTGTGTACTTCCAGCTACATCTTACGCAGGTCACAAATTTAAATCTACTGACTTTTTGTTATTAGTTGCAGCACTGATTTAAGATCTGCGAGGACTTTTTCTTAGTACAGAATTTGTGACGAATGACATTTAGGCTATGTATCTTTGAAAGGAGAAAGAAGGGAAAATACAATGAATTTAGAGGAATTTTTCATAATTTAGATGAATTTTTCATCTAGATTTATTATACTTTTTATTCTTTTTACCATGAATTTTTTTTAACAGAACATAGTCTTAATGATTTATACAAGACAAGCACATTATGCTCACTCATATGAGTAGGAAAATTATGGTGATATTAAAACTCTGTCTACTTGAATAACTAGCTCTAAGTTTTTAAGCTTGTGTTGCTCCATACTTTCCTCTAGAGTTGAGATGACAATATTAAAAGTGCTTAGATATTTTGAGATAGGATTTCTACACCCTCAAGAGGTTAGTTTGCTTTAAGCCTAGAGTTGAGGCGCCATATAATTGAAAAATTAGATTAGTCAGGGTAGGGGAATTTTGTTCACAAGAAGCAAATGCTTTGATTTGCAAAAGCATCCCTTGAGTTACGTTCGATGGCAATGAAAATTTTCAGCCCCAAACACCGATCTTTTAGAATTTACTATTGCCTACCACTTGTGGCCACACAATAGCCAAAATACAGTCCCATACAAGGTTAAAATGACTCAAGATCCATCTCATTGGTGGGCTAAAATCTTGAGATGAATTACCTCAAGATTTAGATGATTAAACTAATTCTATGTCATTCTATGAATAGAAGGAAAAAAAAATCAAATGCTTTGTATTCTACTTGATCCTAAAATTTTCTCTATCTACAAACCTCTTACCAAAATCGTACTTTTATTGTGCTTACCCTTTGTAATGATTCTTTGGGCTATTGAAAAGGGAAGGGAATTGTTTTTTAAATGTAAAACACGATTAATTAATATATATCCATTCATTTTTCATATTTTAATATAATAATCCAATTCATGTCAATTAATGTTGTTATATCAATTAAAAATTTGAATAATTTAGGAATCAATTATATCATTTTGTTTTCAATATATAATTTTTAAATATAGTAAATTATTTTATATGATGTACAAAAGTAAATTATTTCATGAATCGATTAAAACATAATTTATAATAATAATAATAATAATGTTATGATATCTTTATTTTATAGAAAAATGATTTGTATAATTTTGATATATTTTTATTCCATTAAAATTACAGCATACGCACACCGGATCAAGGCAACAACAGAAGGAGAAAGGAATAGATGACACGATCAATTAATCGTGAGGCTACTGCAAGTAGAAGGCAAAAAAGGAGAGGAAGCAGGCCCCGATCACGGCTCCAACGGTGGGGGCGACGGCGACGGAAGCGCTGGCAGGGCCGGGGGCGGGCGCCTCGGCGGCCAGCGCTGCGGTGACTGAGGCGGCGGCGACGAGGGCGGCGACGGTGATCTGCTTCATCTCCATTGCTGCGACGGACGAGAGATTGGTTAATATCTCGACCGAGATCGCCGGAGAGGAGGAAGAGGTGAACGGAGTAATTTGGAGGCCTGGGAGAGGGAAAGGGCGGAAAGGGGGGATTCTATAGGTGGCCATGGCAGTGAGTGCTATTTCTGGACAAGATCTGGAGGTTTGTGGATAGTTGGATTCAATATTAATTTTATAATGTGATCTAAAATAGAATATTTATTACATTTTTTTATTTTTAATTTAGTTTATTTTGTAAATAAAATGCAATTTTTTAATTTACCTGAATGCCTACATTCTAAGAACAGAGGCCCACTTAGATTTACGAAGATAATTATGTAGAAAATTTTGATCTTATAAATAGATATTTTAATATGATGTTGGTAAATGAAAAGAAATAGTTGTTAATTGTTCCATTCTTGTTCATGATGTCGTCGATCTCGATTCTGTCACCGTTGATTCCACCATCAGTCACACAGCAAACACTGGAAAAAGCTGGAAAAAAAAAAGAGCACAAAAAGGAGACGGTGGCGGAGATAAGAATAATCTCGCCACCGAAATGCTGGCACTCTGTTTTCAGCACAAATCCTTCCTGTTCCCCGTTCCTCTCTCGGTCAAACCGCCCTCTGCTTTACCCTCTGCGCAGAGTCCCAAGGAGGGAGCAGTAGCAGCAGCAGCAGCTATAAGTGCAGCTGCAGCTGATTTTGTACCTCCCAATTTAAGAAAAAGAGGAAAGAAGGGGATAAATCTCTCAGTTTGGTGTCAGATCTTTGTCTCTCTCTATCTCTCTGCTGGTTCAGTTCACTACCTCTTTCCCTCCCGTGTCTTTAGGGACTGACACATCTCAGAGGAGAGCCCATCGCTCATTGGCTCCGAAGCCTCCTTGCTGCTCCTGCCTCGCGGCCCTCGCCTCGTTCAAGTTGATCGACTTGTCCGTTTTAGCTTCCCCTGTACGTGTTTGGGATTTGGATTGCCGTTTTTCTCGTAAAGATATTTCCTCTTCTTTTCTGGTAGCTGTTCGGATTTGGTCCTGTTTTGGTGGAAGGTTGCGCTCTCCTCCTCTCAAAGGTCGGAGCTTTGGTCCTCTAGTCTAGGGTTTTGTTGTGTTTAGCTTGATCTCTTCCTTCGCCACCTTCTGTTGTTTTTTTAAGAGATTTTGAGTGTTTTGGTCTGTTAAAAGTTGCAAAATTTTGGAGAATTTAGACCTCTGTTGATCTCGATTGGTTTTTTCCTCTTTGTGGAATTCTCGGGGAGCCTCCAAAAAAAACAGATTTTTGATCTGCGGAGTGCCAAAGAGTTCATTGGAATCCAAGGTAGAAATTGATTTCTTTCTCGAACAATGAAGCAATCTACTATCATCGGGTTTTAGCTTTGGTTGGACATTGTTTTGTCTGTGCAGATCCAGCGCGGTTGTATTCCGAGTTGGGGAAAAATATTGGATATATCATGGCTGGGACGGATGAAAAGGTCCCCATGATCGATGACTGGAACTTCCCTAATCCCAGTCCAAGGACCTTGATGTCAAGCTATTTGAGTGAGGAATTTGCTTCGAGATCGTTCTCGGATTTCTTTGCAGGAAAAGAAAATGAGGGGATTCCTGGTGCACTTGAGGTGGAAAAGATGGGTGTGGTTGCAAAAGTAGAAGTGGTTGAAACAGTGAATGATTTTCCATTTGAACCTAGTCGGTCTGGAGCTCATAAAGCAAACACTCATGGAGGTCTTGCTGAGAGGATAGCTGCTAATGGTTTTAATGTGCCCAAGCTAAATACTGCTCTCATGGGACCTGCAAACATGACTTCATCATCCTCAAATGCCCGGTCTCCGTATCTGACTATTCCTCCTGGTCTGAGTCCGACATCACTATTGGAGTCTCCGGTGTTTCTTTCAAATTCTATGGTATGTCTTCATACTTTGGAATTGGATTGTTCTTTTGAAATTTAAAATGTAAGACATGTTTGTAATTTGTGTTTCATTCATTGTAATACCTTGATTTAATCTTAGAATTAAGAAGAGAATTTTTATGATATGTAATACCTAATGAGTATTTGGACTTATTATCCTAGTCATGTTTGTTCATACTCTTTAAATTAATTGGTTAGTCTTCTTATTAGTCAAGTAAGAACAAAATGATATTAGAGCAAACTTAGTTTTAGTATAGAGAAGGTCCAACAAGAATTGGTTGTCATGGATGATGGAGCAATTGTTAGATTGATTTCTGACTAGAAATAGTTATATGCTATGAATTGTCTTATGCTTAATGATGATGTTAAGTCTTAAGTAGAGGAGATTATAATGTTTTTATTTAGCGAATGGGAAATAAGAGAAGAATTATCATGATATACAAGGCCTAATAAGAATTGTCATGTTATTAAATGTTTAAAGAGATTTTTTATCATATAGATTTTTTGTGAAATCTGTTAATTTTATAATGTATTTCATACTTGTTTTAGGTAAACCTTTTTGGACCTTTATCTTTAAAAATGAACGCAACAAGTATATTCTAACACGTGAACTTGGGACATGTCCTTCTATTTCTATTTTTCTGCCTTTTCTCTTTTATTTTTGTAGTTTTTGCTGTATAATGAGATTACAAATCCATATGGTTTGAGTATTTGGTGGAAATTCATTAAAATCTTCAGCTAGGGCAAGTACCAAGATGCTTTCTGCGTTGTATTATGGTTTCTAGTTGCCACATATTTCGGTTGATTTGAATGATAAGCAATCAAGAAGTGAACCTACATGTATGCCAATATGGTAAGCAGACATCTGTATGCAACAAATAATTAATAACTACTGTAGATTTACCATTATTTTTTGTTTTGCATATCTAGATGATGGACCATCAAACTATCAGCATATTCATTCTTGACTATTTATTTTCTGATCATCTGTGTAGGCTCAACCATCTCCTACCACGGGCAAGCTTCAATTTGCACATAATGGTTATACAGGTGCACCCTTAATACTTCCTGCGGTTCCTAATAAAAATAATGACACTCTTGAAGATGCTTCTGAATCGTTTGCTTTCAAGCCAACATTGGAAACACACTCCTCATATTCAAGTACTGAGAAGAAGGTAGGTCTTCATGTGATAGATAGTATTTGAGAACATATGGTATAAGTTATAGGCTGTGTACCTTTTCTGGCTAAATTTATTTTTCTTAGATTTTGATATCTTAGATTCTTATTATTGTTGTGTATTTGAGATCTAAGGTAACTTCCATGGATGCAGGAATATTCTTTATGCTTTATGTGTGATAATTTATTATTTTAGCTAGGGCTTCATAAATTGCTAGTTGTCCTGTAATATCTTCTTCCATGTCTTTTTATTATGAGTATTTAGACCTGGATAGCCATGCGATCAGGTTAGTCCCAAATAGGAAGTGGAAAAAACGAATATATGATATATTAGTTTAGGCTTAAGAATTTTAAATTGAGCTACGGTGTTTTAAAGGAAGCAATAAAAACGTGAGTCTATTCAAATTGGTTAAAGTGAATCATTGAATTTTGTGAAAAAGGAACATTATCTACTAGCTTAGATTTGGATAGATTTTTTTTTAAGAATGTGTATTGATGTCTCAATCAAAGTTATTGAATTTCTTGGTGGTAATTGTTTTAAATGTTTTGCAATTCATCCTTATTCTTCTTATTGTTGGGCAGTCAGATAAAAGAAAATGAGTGAAATGTTTTTTAATTTTCTTCACATAATGTGTGAATAGTATGTGGCTACTTCTTATGATGGTTTATGACATAGTCCGCTGATGAGATGAGCCTAGTACATGGCTTAGGAGCTACTGTAAAACCATTCTTTTTTTTTTTCATTTCTTTCTCATATGGTATTAAAGAAAAACAAGGAAAAAAATCCTGGATCCTCCATTCACAACTTCAGTTCCAATTCGAACAATATAGGCCATCCCTTCGGAGTCTTGCTCTGTTATTTGAACTTTTAATGGTCACTGGAATGAGGTGCAATATGTAATGGATTTAACACAGACATTTTTTAAGATTGTTATTCTTGTCAACCTCTGCCTTCTTTTGCGACCAAGAAACGGAGATGCTTCCCACAAATTTCCAGTTATCTTGAGTTATTTAGTAACTCTAGAAAGATTATGAGATTAAAGTGGGAAAAAAACTTGTTATAATTTATTATCATGTCCAGAAGGTCCTAGAATTGAGAATATGGGACTTCATAATTAGAATGTAAGCTCCATTTGGGCATTAATGGTGTTACATGAGTTGCAACTGTGGACCATAGCCTTGATGCCACCAGATCGGTGACAAGAATTATGAAATAATTATGCAAATAACGTAACATTTAGGGGATTTCAGGACATTATCTTTGGATTTGAGTGCTTCAAATTTTATTTAAATTAATTAGCTGGGGAGTCTTGTTTAAATTATCTTGTGTTTAAGGTGTTCAACTTGACCATGTGAATGAATGTCCATTCAATAGCTTGCTGTGTAAGTTTAACCTTGAATTAGCTCATTTGCCTTAATAATTGTGCTTTGGAAAAGCTTAAGATTTCCGATGAATTCTTATTATCCTCGTCAAAGTACTTTCATGGGATTTTAAGCCAACTGCTCCAGTAGAAAAACTTAAAACATTTTACATAGTGTGGTTCTTTCTGGTATACCTTTTTTCTGCTCTTGTACCCTAAATATTGTTGATGCTGTGTTTGTAGTACAGAATTTTTTCAGTCACCATCTAACTATTTGTTTTCTAATTCATAATCTTTTCTTTCTATTCCGTAAACGTATTGTTGTATTTTCCCAGTTTCATTGTTAACTTGCGATGTGGGAATATGAAATCCTTTTACTCTGTCTAAATGAGCATATTGTCTAACAGAACAGTCATTTAGTATGCAGCATAACTGCTCACGATAGTGTTTCTTGTAATATAAGTCAGTAGATGTTAAGTTCTGGTGATTGCACATCTCACCGCTTCATAGTTACTACATCCTTTTTTGGTGCTCTCTTTGTTTTTCTAAACATCGATTTTGATGTTTGTTCGTGCTCAGACTACAAATCCAAAATGAAATACTCAATGCTTCTGATAATGCTTTTGATGCTCTCTCATGCAAACACTTACATGAGTTTTATGCTAAGCAAAGTCTACTAAGATTTATTGCCACTTAAAGACGGATCTTGACTGCTACTATTGTCCACCGTAGGTTATTCCAGACTTTGGTCATCTACGAACATTACCAAGTGCAATAGCATCTGCTCAATTAGGCAAATATAAAGAAAGAGGAATATCAGAAGCTGGCATTATGAATGTCTACAATGAAGAATTCAGTTTTCAGTCTGATATTAAAGATTCTGGTGCCAATCTATTCAATCAAAGAGCAACCAATTCCTTTATGGGTAGCATCCACTCTGTGCCCTCTGATAATAGCCAACAGGATGGAGACATGGACCTTAAAGAGGAATTCACTTCTGTGTCTGTCGGTGCTCCGGCAGAGGATGGTTACAATTGGAGGAAATATGGTCAGAAACAGGTAAAGGGCAGTGAATACCCGAGAAGTTATTATAAATGCACTCACCCTAACTGTCAAGTGAAGAAAAAGGTGGAACGCTCTCAAGAAGGTCAAATTACTGAAATTACTTACAAGGGTGCCCACAAGCACCCCAAGCCACCTCCAAATCGTCGATCAGGTGTGTTGTTGTCTCACCCATTCAATGACCCAAAAATGGACGATTCAGAGCAACCCGGTTTACAAATGAGTGACTGCTTGGAGGCTTATTCGTCTGCCCTTGTAGCTACTGAAAATTGTGATCCTTCTACTAACACTCAGCAGATTCTACAGGGTCCTCATTTTTCCTCAGATGCTATAGATGTTTCTTCCACAGTGTCAAATGACGAAGATGCGGATGATTGTGCAACACTTGGAAGTGTATCACAGGGCTGTGATGGTGAGGGCGATGAGACTGAATCAAAAAGAATGTAAGTTTTTGTTAATTAACCATTTTTGGTATCATCGTGCGTGAAAATTCATTGATCCTGTCCATTTTTCTTTCAGCAAGTCAGACACCAGCACTCTCGAGATGAATGCAGCCTCCAGAGCAGTTCGTGAACCGAGGGTCGTGGTTCAGACCACCAGTGAGGTTGACATTCTTGATGATGGCTATCGCTGGCGTAAATATGGACAAAAGGTGGTCAAAGGAAATCCAAACCCAAGGTATGACTTTCCGGCATATGACTGCGTTTTCTTTATGCTGGTAATGATAAAATTTTGGTTGTGTTTATACGAATTGCATACTTTGAACTAGCGGGATCAGATTGCTGTTCATATTATATCCAACAGAAAGAAATGGTAATTACAAACTTTTGAATAAGCAATTCAATTTTTGTGTTGGCAGAAGCTACTACAAGTGCACACATCCAGGATGTAATGTTCGAAAACATGTGGAAAGGGCAGCTCATGATCTCAAGTCTGTGATCACAACATACGAGGGAAAGCACGATCATGAGGTCCCTGCTGCGAGAAACAGTGGTCAGCTAAACTCTGCTCCCTCCAATTCTTCAATAACTGCAGCACCTCAACCTCATAGTTTACTCCCAAGGGCAGATCCAGCCCAAGCTGGTTTGATGAGGTTTGAAGGCCACGCACCTCTTAGTACTGCATTTGGTCTCCCTGGTGCAGAACAGCTAAGACGAATATCAAACTTCACTTTTGCACTGGGCCAACCAGGCTTGACAAACCTAGCAATGGCTGGGTTGGGCTCTCTGACTCCAATGGAGATGGCAGTTCATCCTTCAGTTCATTCCTACCTGGGGCATCGCCCTCCCATTGAAGGTGGGTTTATGATGCCTAAAGGAGAGCCCAACGCTGAACCAACGCCAGAATCAAGTCTGTCCATGCTGAATTCGGGTTCAATGCACCCTCAGAAGATGATGAATGGGGTCTAAGAGCTCGCCTGTAAATAATAGTGGAGAAGCAGAATGCTGTTGTGCATAAAAGAGAAGAAAGTTTTGTTTTTATATTTTCCATCCAGTACTTCAAGAATGTAAACGGAGAAAGTGCTCGCCCTAATGGGAATATCTAATATAATCTGTCTTAATTAGCACGAAGCATATGCACTGCGAAAAGAGTGTGCCCAGTCAATTGGGTTTGTTGAATTGTGAGCAGTGGTTCGTTATATTAAACCAGAACTTGGAAGAAAAATTTTGTGGAGAGGTTGATTGATGTTTTCTTGGTAACAAGTGGGGAAACAGAACTTGAAAAAAATGATGAGGTAGAAAATTTCGGATATTCTGATAATAAACCACAATAAATTTTTTATGGTGAAATATTGTGAACGAGGGATTAAGGCTTCTTGATAAATCAATCAATTTATCTCTGAAATTAGTTTTGCCCTTATTTTTTAAGACACTGTGTTTTCCTGGACTCAAGAAGGAGGCACACACTTAAAATGTTATTTACACTATAATATAATTTAATTTAGCATAATTATGCAGATAGTGGAGCCAAATACACCTTAAATTTTGAACTATTTTTTTTCATCTAAACTTTAATAAATCTATACATAATATAAAATTAACCAATCATAGGATTGCATAATTTTAGTCATGTGCATGCATCATTTATTATGAACTTTTGAGAGTTGACAAAGTCTTTAGCCACGGTCATATATGAATATTCTCATATAGTAATTTCTCTATAAGGATAATGTAGTAGAGTCTCGGCTTAGTAAATTTTTTCGCTCAAATTTATCTTTGTGAATGAGAATATAGAGTCTTAACTCTATTACATAAAATTTTATCTAATATATTAGTTTGAAACTGCTTTCTAGTCAATTAATTAATTTATTACTATTACATTACACTTCATTCAAGGAATCTCTTTTCTTAGAAGTTAGGTTTCCATCATAGAAAATATTCTTATAGACAAATTCCTATTTTTCTCAATATTTCCCACATCTTTAGTTTTTGAGTAAGCCTTCTATCAAGCTATCAACTATACGTTGGCTCTCTTTATATAAGAAAGAGCTCTAACTTTCTACGAATCAAACTATTTTAGACTCTTGTTTATGCCAATCCATTTTAATATTTATATTTTATATTTCATATCATAGATCAAACCATATATTGGCTCCTTATATAAGCAAGATCTATAACTTTGTGCGAATCAAACCATCTTAGACCCTTGTTTATAAAAAAAAATTTACAACAAAACTTAGGTAAAATTTTGGTCTTTCCATACCAAATTAGTTTATTCGTAAAAACAACAAATGAAAGGCCCCATGTCACACCACGATATTAATGCTATAAATCGTTTGTCTTTAATAGGATCCCTTTAAGGGAACCTACAAGATTGCTTTTCCCCTTGAATAGGCCACTCCCAAATAAGACCACAATTTAATACTTCTCAATGCATGTGCTCGTCCACCCATCTGCGGATGTGGGACTAAAGAAAGGAGTAAAGGACCCTCGTCCTCTCAACAAGTCAACATCAAAATGTCTCCCATCCATTACTCTGTGTAAATAGTTTTGTACGGGATATTTATATTGGCATCTCATGTCGTTAATGTATTGCTCCTATTGCCCAAAATTTTAAGCTAGATATATTTTAAAAAATTATTATTGTGCTATTATTGGAGTAGTGCACTGTTTAAGATTTTTCTTTGTGGCATTCTAGACGTTGTGTGATAAAATCGTCCACGCAACAGGGTCTCGTTCTCTTAAAGAAATGAATATTAATGCAAGTTAATATACACGAAATCTTTGTTAATGTATATACAAAATTTTAATATTGTGTATATTAATGTTAGATATTCATATATTAATATCGTATATATTAATTATAGATTTTGTATGTGTTAAATGAGCATTTTGTATATTAATTTTATATTTTTGTATATCTTACATTGTGTTTACTAGAAGGGATAGAAATATAGGAGGAGGGAAAAAAAAGGGAAAGGATGTAAGGGAGGAAGGGATTGTGACCAAGCTAGAGAAAAGAGGGAAACTCAGGCGTTGAAATTGCGTTCGCGTCGCTGCAACTCTTCGTTCGAATGCGTGAAATCGAATTTGCGTTACTGCAATCTTCACGAACGCCGCGGTGTCCGCTCGTGGGCTGCACTCGTCGTTGGAGAGGAAGAGGTGGAACTCGGGTGTGCAGCAGGAAAGGGAACCTCGCTAGTGTTCCTTACCTCACCCTCGTCGCCGGAAAGCCGCTGCTGTCGGATTTCGTCGCTGGACGTGGTGAAGACGATCGGAAAAGGGGGAAGCTTGGAAACAAAAAATAGGGAACTAGGAAAAATCTCCTCTTATTCTTCTCGAAACAACGTTGCTGCTGCTTTGCTGACGCGCTCGCCGGTTGCACTCATTGCCGAAAAGGAAGAGGTGGAACTTGGGCGTGCGGCAGGAAAGGGAACCTCACTCACGTCCCTTACCTCATCCTCATCGCCGGAAGCCGTTGTTGCCGGATTTTATTGCTAGAAGCCACTGCTGTCGAATTTCATCGCCGGACGTGGTGAAGAGGATCAGAAGAGAGAAGTTCGGAAATAGAAAACAGTGAACAAAGAACTCGAAAAACGAAGCTTAGCAGCTCAAAGGGATTTATTGTAGCAATCCGCTCGATTTGGGCGGATTGCAAAACGAAAGAAAAGGCTATCGTTTTTTTTTTTTTTGCCTTTCCCTCTTCACATTTCTATCCGCCCTAGTAAACGTGGGGAAGCACATGTTTCAATCCTTTCTCTCCTTCCTTCGAAAAAAATTTTACAGTTAGGTACTCAACTGGAAGGTCTTGCAGCATGTGTCTAGGATTTCATGATCATCGTGAAATGTTTATTGTGAAATCTTAATATCGTGAAATGTAGCCAATTTCACGATAATTCTTCGTCACAATGATTGTGAAATCTACACATAATTGCGTACCCTACTGTAAGACCATGCAGTTGGTACCCAACTACAAAAAAAATTTTCCTCCCTTCCCTCTTAGGTTCAAGGCCATGGATAAAGATGTCAGAGTCATAGTTATTTTGGAATATACAGAAATGATGTCAATAAGGAATCCCCGGTATTTCTAGATATATTACTCATAAGAATCGACACAATACGCCTCGTCGATTAGAATTGAGAAAATTTTGTAAGTAAACAAGATGTTAGATTAGTTACTTAAAAATATTTTCAAAATCGTACATATTCCCTAATTTCAGAAGAGATAAGTCCCCGCTGTCTACTCTAAGCTCAGTGTGATACTCGGATCCGTGAGGCCTGGGCTAAGTAGGAAGGCTTGGCCCAAAGCCCAAGCCCACATGCGGCAGCCCACCCGAAGCCGATTTGGAGGAGTCAACATTTGGGTGTTGACCTAAATCGGAAGATGCGAGGTGGCGTCGTCAGCATCTTCTTCGCGGAGCTTCGGCTGGAGTCGTCCTCGTCCTCGTCCCCGAGCGCAACGGAGACGAGGGGCGGTGAGCAGCGGGCTTCTTCGGAGATGCTTTCCTTCGTCACGGCGACGGTCGCAGGTGGCGGCACAGCAGTCCAGCGAGGAGGCCGGAGCTCTCGGCAGGCGGCGTCTTCTTCGTCTTCGGCATGCTGTCTGGACGCGGACGGCGGCGTTGAAGAAGGGCAGACGTGGAGGCAAGCGGCTCCGACAGGAACGCTTCCTTTGGCGGCTGACGAGACTCCCGGCGTGAGCTTCGGACGCGGGCGAGCGTAGAGGCGTCGACGTTCACGAACGAAGGAGACGGGCGCAGAGGCGTGCGCGGCGGACGGCTTCGACGTTGCAGTTGAACGTGGGCAGTTGCAGTGAAGTGGAGCGGCGGCTGCGATGTGCGAAGCGGTTTCCTGGCGGTTGCATCGTGGCGACGTGGGAGACGAGAGCGGGTTGGCGACATGACCCAGGTGGGATCACGAACCAATTCTCCCCCTTCCTATAAGTCTCGGCGCAGGGGCGTTGAGCAAGGTGTGCGAGTGCTACGAGAGCACCCCACCGAAGGGTGGGCGGAGAGCGTCCCACCAGGGGTTGAGGAGTCCCCTCTTCAGTGAGTGCAGTGCGCGGCATCTGAGTTAGTTAGAGATGTTCCCCACTGGGGCTGAGGAGCTTCTTTCTAGTGTACGTTGAGGGACGACACTAATGCCGATGGAGAGTAGGACGCCATCGAAGAGTTCTGTGAGGACTTTGTAATCTGGCAGTAGAGGTTGCTGTCAGGTGAGTGTTTGTAACTGACAGTGTGTGTGCTGATCGGCGAGGGAGGGACAGGGGCACCGACGACGGGGGGTCGTTAGCGTAGAGAAGGGACTTTGTAATTCTTTGTGTAGTAAAGAAGCAGATTTCCCTTAACTGTTCCTTATTTCCAGCAATATTCTTGTATTGTTCTAATGGCTGACAAACGATTGTGACGAGGCTGAGGGCGAGGCGCGAGGCCCTTTCCCTGCCGGCACATCCAGGTTCTTTGGTGGAGAGTTACGTGTGTACGCATGAAGATGATGGCGCAGTTGAAGGTGACTTAGCCGAGCTTGAGAGGAGCACGAGGCGAGAGAGCACCGGGTCAACAATCAACATGGGGTCAAAATTAAGGGAGAAAATTTTGACTACGGCACACAAACTCATGTTTGCCTGAGTAACGGTTCGCGGGGTGTGACAGTTTGGTATTAGAGCTGTGGTTTGTTCAGTCAGATTGGAGATGCAAGAAGGAAGGTTGCTGATGGGAGTTGAGCACTGGAGGGCAGTGTTCGATCTTCAGAACATCGAGGGCGATGTTCAACACAGGTGGGGAAGAATGTGATACCCGGATCCGTGAGGCCTGGCTAAGTAGGAAGGCTTGGCCCAAAGCCCAAGCCCACATGCGGCAGCCCACCCGAAGCCGATTTGGAGGAGTCAACATTTGGGTGTTGACCCAAATCGGAAGACGCGAGGCGGCGTCGTCAGCATCTTCTTCGCGGAACTTCGGCTGGCGTCGTCCTTGTCCCCGAGCGTAATGGAGCAGAGGGGTAGTGAGCAGCGGGCTTCTTCGGAGATGCTTTCCTTCATCACGGCGACGGTCGCAGGTGGCGGCGCAGCAGTCCAGCGAGGAGGCCGGAGCTCTCGGCAGGCGAGCGTCTTCTTCGTCTTCGGCATGCTGTCTAGACACGGACGACAGCGTTGAAGAAGGGCAGACGTGGAGGCAAGCGGCTCCGACGGGAACGCTTCCTTCGGCGGCTGACGAGACTCCCGGCGTGAGACTCCCGGCGTGAGCTTCGGACGCGGGCGAGCGTAGAGGCGTCGACGTTCACGATCGAAGGAGACGGGCGCAGAGGCGTGCGCGGCGGACGGCTTCGACGTTGCAGTTGAACGTGGGCAGTTGCAGCGAAGTGGAGCGGCGGCTGCGATGTGCGAAGCGGTTTCCTGGCGGTTGCATCGTGGCGACGTGGGAGACGAGAGCGGGTTGGCGACATGACCCAGGTGGGATCACGAACCAATTCTCCCCCTTCCTATAAGTCTCGGCGCAGGGGCGTTGAGCAAGGTGTGCGAGTGCTACGAGAGCACCCCACCGAAGGGTGGGCGGAGAGCGTCCCACCGGGGTCTGAGGAGTCCCCTCTTCAGTGAGTGCAGTGCGCGGCATCTGAGTTAGTTAGAGATGTCCCCCACTGGGGCTGAGGAGCTTCTTTCTAGTGTACGTTGAGGGACGACACTAATGCCGATGGAGAGTAGGACGCCATCGAAGAGTTCTGTGAGGACTTTGTAATCTGGCAGTAGAGGTTGTTGTCAGGTGAGTGTTTGTAACTGACAGTGTGTGTGCTGATCGGCGAGGGAGGGACAGGGGCACCGACGACGGGGGTCGTTAGCGTAGAGAAGGGACTTTGTAATTCTTTGTGTAGTAAAGAAGCAGATTTCCCTTAACTGTTCCTTATTTCCAGCAATATTCTTGTATTGTTCTAATGGCTGACAAACGATTATGACGAGGTTGAGGGCGAGGTGCGAGTCCCTTTCCCTGCCGGCACATCCAGGTTCTTTGGTGGAGAGTTACGTGTGTACACATAAAGATGATGGCGCAGTTGAAGGTGACTCAGCCGAGCTTGAGAGGAGCACGAGGCTAGAGAGCACTGGGTCAACAATCAACATGGGATCAAAATTAAGGGAGAAAATTTTAACTACGGCACATAAACTCATGTTCGCCAGAGTAACAGTTCGCGGGGTGTGAAACTCAGTTCTCTGGTTCCTTGCCATCCTCCCATGTCTGCCAAAAAAATAATTCGGAGAAATCTCTTCTCAAGTGGCTTTGCCATGGACGGATCATCACATGAATCCAAACAGCAGCACAAAAGACAGGCGGTAAACCGCCGCCATCAGCCTGTCCTTTGAGTAGCGGCAACGGATTCTCGGCGACTGCGTCGCCCATGATTCTGCAAATCGAGCGTACCGCCAAGCGCTAGCGGCCACGTCCATTTGCCCACATCAGAACAAAAAGCGAGCTTGCCCCATCATCTCCAGCCTTTTCACCTTTTTGTTTTGTCTAAAGCAGGCGCGGAAAATGAAATCCTGGGCCAGGCTGCATAATGTGAACTCTCTTGCTCGACCGTGCATCTCTGAAATTTCAAAAGGGAGCTAATAATGCACTGCAGAAGAAGAAAAGTTGAGAAGAACGTAAGAGAAATTGACTCTTGAAAATGCTAAGTTTGACTTGTCCAATTTGAGTAGATCCGGAGCAGAGCAGAAGAGGTTCACACTAGTCAATTTTATAATTGCAAGGTGTCAGTGTCACCAGCGTTTCTTAAAAATCCTTTACTCAGTATTTATCCACACACCTGCAGGCTTGCAGTTGCAGCTCGGAGCTCAGCAATGGCGGTCGAGAACTCCCTCGAAATAGCTTCTCCTTCCTGCGACGACGACGGCCGCCTGAGAAGAACTGGTATTTTTTTTTTCTTACCCGCCAATCGATGATACTCTTGTCCTTGACTCGGAAGTAAAAAAAAATGGAAAGAATGATAAATCAGGAAATCTGTGGACATGCGTGGCTCACATCATCACCGCCGTCATCGGCTCCGGCGTGCTCTCCCTCGCCTGGAGCACTTCCCAGTTGGGCTGGATCGCCGGCCCCGTCTCCCTGCTCTGCTTCGCCATTGTCACCTTCGTCTCCGCCTTCCTCCTCTCCGACTGCTACCGCTCCCCGCACCCCGTCACTGGAGCCAGAAACCACTCGTACATGGACGCCGTGAGGGTCAATCTGGGGGAGAAGCGCACTTGGGCTTGCGGCTTCCTGCAGTACCTGAACATGTACGGGACTGGAGTAGCGTACACGATCACCACCTCGGTCAGTCTCGCAGCTATACAGAAAGCGGATTGCTACCACAGGAGCGGCCGGCTTGGCCCGTGCTCGTACGGGGATAGCCTTCCCATGCTGCTCTTTGGAGCCGTCCAGATCGTCTTCTCCCAGATTCCAGATTTCCACGAGATGGCATGGCTCTCTATCGTCGCCGCCGTCATGTCCTTCACCTACTCTTCCATTGGATTTGGCCTTGGCCTTGCGAAAGTGATCGGTACTTGCCTTTTTATCTTCTTTTTTTTCTTCTTGCCCACGAGTTGAATGACGAAATTCCTGTGAGACTTGGTTTGCGCAGGAGATGGAACCATAAAGGGCGGAGTTGCTGGCGTCCCCATGCCGTCCAGAGCTCAGAAAGTTTGGCGAGTTTCTCAAGCACTCGGAGACATAGCTTTCGCTTACCCGTACTCGTTGATTCTCTTGGAGATTCAGGTCTCTCGCATCTCTTCTCCTCGATTTGCTTAGCGCTGGCATCGAATATTTGAGCTATCAAAATTCAATCTTTGAGACACTCTCTAATCCTTGAAGGACACACTGAAATCGCCACCGCCGGAGAACCAAACAATGAAGAGAGCGTCCATGATCTCCATTTTCATCATCACATTCTTCTACCTCTGCTGCGGCTGTTTCGGCTACGCCGCCTTCGGAAATGTCACGCCGGGAAACCTCTTGACAGGCTTCGGCTTCTACGAGCCATTCTGGCTTATCGACTTCGCGAACGCCTGCATCGTTCTTCACCTCGTCGGAGGCTATCAGATCTACAGCCAGCCGGTGTTCGCTTTTGCAGACAGATGGGTCGCGGGGAAGTTCCCAAACAGCGGATTTGTCAACAAGTTCTACGTAATCCCGCTGCCGTTCCTGCCGCCTTACAGGCTGAATCTATTCAGGTTGTGCTTCAGAACTGTGTACGTCGCGACTACGACCGGCGTCGCCATGTTCTTCCCTTTTTTCAACGAGGTCATCGGGGCGTTGGGCGCCCTCAATTTCTGGCCCCTGGCCATCTACTTCCCCGTGGAGATGTACTTTGTGCAGAAGAAGATCAGCGCTTGGGGAAGGAAATGGATTGTCCTCAAGACTTTCAGCATCGTGTGCTTGCTTCTCAGCATCTTTGCCTTAATTGGATCGCTTGAAGGAATTTTAACGAAGAAGATTGGCTAAGTTCCAAAGATAGAACAGATCGATATGTATCTGTAACAATAATTGTTGGGATTGGCTTTGATACAACTTAAAAGATCTGATACAACTTAATGGAAAAGAGAATGTCAATGCAGCACACAATAACAATGCTAACAATAATATTTTACGTAGAAAATCCTTAATGAGAAGGGAAAAATCACAGAGCAAGGCAGTCAAAGCAATCCATAAGCAAGAAGCAAAAGTTATATAGAGTTCACAGCAAACACAAGAGATTTGCATTTAAACAGAGAACTCAAAAAGACCAAACTGAGATAACACTATAACAGCTTATCTCTCATTGCAAGCTAATCCAATTAGCAGCGGCTTGAGCAGCACATATAGAGCAGCCCTCTTCTTGTCTTCTTCTCTCCACCGCAGTTTCTTCTTGCCCAGATCCACTATAGCATACCATGCCAGCCGCAACTCCTTCACAAGCTAAACAAAACCCTTAACTTTAGCTTATTAAATCTCAGCCACAGGATGCAAAAGATGAATGCATCTAAGTCCTTAAACCAAAAGAGAGAAGAAAACGTAAGCCGCAAGAATTAATTATAATAAACAATTAAAATTATAACTAAACCATGGGGTTGGACCCACTTGGCCCACAAGCCCAACATCTGTAACAATAATTGCTGAACATGATTCAATCTTTTCACACCAACCTCAATTCTTGATTTAGCAATAGCAATCACATTTACAAAGAGAAAAATGAAGATCAACACAAATACAAATGACGACACTGAACTAATTAATCAGTCTTGACTCGGTTTATCGGCGAGGAGGATTAATATTTGGTTTACATGATGGTGATCTCTGGTGAGGGCAGTGGCAACTTTCATGGTCATTACAGCTTCGATCGTATCCTGCACAATACCTCACAATAACTTGCGTGCCGATCATTATTTCCCCTACAATGAAAGCAAGCAGAAAGAAAACGGCTGCGGCGACGACCATCGCCACAGCGACCGCCACTAACGCCGCCATCACCACAGCCGCCACCACGAAAGATACAGCCGCCACAACCGCCACCAGCACCGCCAGAAGCAGCAGCCCGCAGCAAGAACACCGAACGCTCTGCATCTTCCGTTGTGGCGGCTGTCGCAGACACGACAAGGAGAAAGTCAACTCTCGTTGCGGTTCATATTCTAAGTCAAATCCACACGGAGCTCTGTGTTTTTTACTTTGCTGAGAGCAGTTGCATCTGCTCAGCAGATCTGAATAAATTGTTAAATTTTAGATGGATTCTTAGCGAATAATAGATGAAATCCAACTTGAGCTGATGCGAGCACAAATTGGTAAGCAAGAACAGCAAAGAACGCTTCCAAGGAATAATTGAACGATTCAATTAATGCAGAATAGCCTAATCCAGTCGCAAGAATTCTCTTTTGAGAACATGCGCTGGTGTCAGATTTGCAGCCCTGCGGATTGACTATCAATTATGCTTAACTAACGTTGGAATGTTTCCTAACATTTGTGAGTTTATGTGAAAGAAACTTCCACAAACAAAAAAAAAATTGATTTCTTCAAGTCAACGTTCTGACCTTTTCCACTCATAATCTATCTTTACTTAAGACCCGGCAAAATCCGACGATACCAGTAGACTCAACCGGTAGGTTGGAGTTAGTTATAATTACGTTTTTATCCTATAAAAATAATCATATCATGTCAAATTATAAATAATATATATATAATTTAAATATAAGTCCATCCAATTCTTTTAAACCCAAAACACTTCTAGCCCTTTTTTAACCTTGATTTTAAACCTACACCATAAGTCTCATTTTTATTAAATCTTAATAATTTTTTATTAATTTATTAATTATATAAAAAATATAAATAATAAATTTATAATCAGAGAACATGTCAAGTCAAGTAAATCAGAATAATAAATAAATAATTACTGAATAGGCTATTCAATCATGTCCATACTTGGTTAATATATAACTTATTTAATAAAATGAGTGATTCAGATGATGTCGAGTTAACTCGATTATGTCCAGGTTATGTTCAGATTAGATATTTTGACCCTATTAATTAAATAGATTATAT
The DNA here is from genome assembly GCA_027563935.2 of Costus lasius. Lineage (NCBI taxonomy): Eukaryota > Viridiplantae > Streptophyta > Magnoliopsida > Zingiberales > Costaceae > Costus > Costus lasius. The sequence continues at coordinate 99,314,384 of CM050454.1, forward strand.
TCGGCTTAGCTTAATCGACTCATAGGGCACAGTTGACACAATGACTCGCTGACTCGAATTGTCTGGTCTACTTTACTCACGAAATCACCTATTTTCTTATGAAAATTATTAGAATTCTACAATCTTTTAATTGTTAATCTTGACTAAACAAATGAAATAAATTATTTTTAATTATTAATCTTCACATATTAACTATTAAGTGGTACATAAAGAACTTACAAAAAGTAGTTTATGAATGTAAGCATATGTAAAAAATATTTTTAAAAAATTATTTGGATTTTTTAATTTTTAGTTATTTTTCACATTGCTAAGTTGCAAAAAAAATATTTTTAAAAATACTAGTATGAATGTAAATTAATTTAGTTATTTTGGATTTAAAATAATTTTTTTATTATTAAATAGTAAATAAAATGGTCGCCGCGCATGGCTTGCAGCTCAACAGGCTTGGTAGGCTTGACCCAAGGGCTTTTTTTGGAGGTCGAGTGGAGTCAAGCAATTTCCCCGTTTCCGATGAATTCGAACCGAAACGGGTCCTACAATTCGAACAACAAAACCCTACTAGAAGTCTGGATCCATTGCCTCCGCCTTCCCGTGGTCCGTCGCCACTCCGATCTCCGGCCTGAAGGCGAGTTTTCTGAGAACGGAGGAGAGGGCGATGGCGATGCAGTTTCAAATGGGGGCTTCTCTTTTCCGCGATGCCGTCCTTGGGGGCTCCTCCCTCCGCATCAGCGCACGATCCATCTGCAGCTCTGCCGCCCGCACAAGATCAAGAGTGTGTTCACTGGGAAACCCTCCGCCGAGTCCCCCGCCTCCAAGCCCGCATTCTCTCTCATTGGTGAGGAGCAAGTTCGACGTTTCGGTCCCTGCTTCGACCCCTTTTTTATTCGTTTGTTGATTTGAATTTTGTAGAGTTCGCTGATCAAATGGAGAAGGCGAGGGCGTTGGGCTCGCTTAAGAAGTTCCAGGTGGGCCGATGTAGCGAGGCCACTATCTCCGATGCGTTCAAGAAGCACTCTGCCATCCTTCGTTACCTTGGGGCCATCGATCCCTCCGGAGAGGTTTTATTTGATCCCTTCTGGAGAAGTCTATGGTTTTTTTTTTAAAAAAAAAATCATTTGCAACCTGATTAATAATAAGCAAATTGACTTAGTTTAGTTAGTCAATTGGCAATGCCCAAGTTAAAATGCTTAAGCTTACTCAGTCTTACATGTTATATCATCTTTTCTCACTTCCTACATGGGACTAAGTCCCGAGATATCATAGTACCAAAAAATAATAATAATAAAGATGGGCTCTTTTCTAATCGCTCAATCTTTTATAACTAGTTAGCAATTAAAATCTTAATATTGTATGAGCATATGTTAAGATTGTGAATCCAAGCTGCTCCTATTTGCGTCTGCACAGATTCTATGTAATGTTCATAATTGAAGATCAATGTTCAATTATAAAAATAAATATTAGACATTATTGTAATAACTTAAGTTGTACGGATAAATGGCCATTTAATTAATTATTACTTTATATTAATTCCTAGGTTTAGAGTTTGAATTTTAAGTTTAGTTGGATTCCACACACAAAGAATACACAATCTGAATTTCATTGCACACATGATACAGATTTATCTAAAATTTTTATAATGACTCATAACTAGTAACATCAGTAGAATTTTTTTTTCTTTATCCATCCCGCCTACCCTATGCACCAATCAACTTAAGGTTCCACTCCAATACAAATCTAAAAAATATTTAAATATTAGGGTTATTGCATCACTGAGTAGGATCCTATAGAGGCAAACAAGATATTTCCAATAGAAAGATAGCAAGAACTCAATGGGGTAGTAACAACAAAAACATTGACTGTCATGTTTGATAGTCCACATCATGTTCTAATAGTACCAACCACATTTGTCATATAAAAAAAAATATCTCATACGTGCACACTTACTGATTATCACATTTAGTAAAATGGAAAGTGTATCTTGAATATGATGTTAAGATTTTTGTGACTTTCTCCATACAAAGATTGTTTTCTCGTGCAGAATATCCAAAACAGCCACAAACAAGATGCAATAAAGCATTGCAACTGCACAATAGCTGATGTTGAGCATATTTTAGCAAAATATGCGTGGGCTAAAGAGGCACAGAAGAAGATTGAAAAATTGCAAGAGGAAGGGAAACCCATGCCGAAGAGCTTTAGTGAGGTGTTCACCTTTGTAATCGTTGCAATTCTATAGAAAATTCCATTTGCTTGACCGATGTCAAAGATGATAAACAGAAAACAGTTTGAGTTTTCTATGGAAATCAAAATGTTTTCTTGACATGTTTGTGTTGTCTAAAGTGAAAATTATTACATTATTATATGATAACTCAGGAACAGTATTTTTATGTTCTCAAAGTTAGTGAATATCCCTATTCCTTGTAAGCAATAGCCAATAGGTGAGTTGAAAGCCTTGAAGTTTCTCTTGATTTAAAATTGGATAATAAACAGTTTCTTTATTTGTTTTATCATGATGCAGATGCCACATAGATTGTGCTTAATTTAGTTTAATATGCACAATCACGTGTTTATCATTCCAAGCTTATACTGATCTTTTAAGTTCAGTTGCTAAAAATCCAAGAATATAAACAGTACAAGATTCCATGTACAGTACAAAGTTAAGAGTAAAAGAGATTTACAGACTTTAACCTTATCCAACTAAACTCAATAGTAGGATTATTTTTTGGAGGCGAGAAGCTTGATATCTTTCTGCTATGTTGCATGTCCTTGCATTAGATGATTTCTTATTGATGTTAATTCATATGTCCATTAGCGAAAAACTATATCCAGTAATTTGGATATAACCAAACAAGGTTTATAGAACTTATTTTATTCAGTTCTGGCGCTAGCATTTAATTTAAGTCCGCATATTGAGGGTAGTAATTGTGGGGATTTTCCTTAATAGATATTTTGATTTGTTAAAATGAAGTGAAACGATAAGAAAGTAAATTTGTTTTGATTTTGTAGGTACAAAAGCTGATGGGCTCAACACCATTGGATCTGGGGAGATCTAATTTGGCAAAAAGTGGGCAAATAAGTAGGAATGCGATCTGCCCATGTGGTTCTCGAAAAAGATACAAAAGGTCTGATTTTACTGTTTTTCATTAATTTCATCACAAGGTTGTATTTCTTTGGCAGCATCTTGCATTTATTTTCACATTTTAAGCTTAAACATTGGATACAGAAATAATACAGAAGGTCGAGTATTTGCTAGAATCATGTTTCAAAATTTACAGCATTACCTTTTCTGTAATTCAGAAAATAAAATATCTCTAAACTTGGTCTTTTGAATATATCTTTTTCTTCTGTTTTACTCTTTCACCCTTAGAACCTACCTCTCATAAATTCATTAGTTTGCTGATAGTTTGATCATTTAATTAATTTTATCTTTCCAACAACTAAACTCATCTGGAAACTACAAGCATTGAGCAGCGAGCTCCTACCTGCTCCTGGAAATGTGGAATTCTTCCATTTTCTGTAGTTGATTGGGTTGATCTAAGTATGATAGAGTTCATATGCTGGAAAACTTAATTAAAATAACTAGGTCATCATTAGAAAAAATAACTAGGTCATCATTAGAAACAATCTTGCTTATGTAACCGTAATATGCTTGGTTATCTTGTCCCTAAGCGTCTTTGCAATCAGCAGTTGCCATTGTGGTCTGTATAAATTCATTTAATTCTTAGTTGCTAAAAATTAAAATCGGCTCTTCTATTGATTAGTCTTTTTAAAGGACATACTGGTTTTTGCCAAATGAATGAACCAAATTTAGTTGGCCATATGTCATGTGGTTTTCTTCAAGCAAGCAATGACAGATCTAGGATCTAGGGTATATGGGGAAAATATTGCTATAAGTACATTAGTATACAAGCAAAGGTAAAACGCAATTGAAAAAAATTATAATAATACATTTGAGTGTACATATCTTCAGAGAATTTCTGTAGACTGATATCTAAAGTAGGTTTTTTTTAAAAAAAGAATCCATGACATATTAAAAACACAATATAAGAGTTATTTCTAACTATAAATTATATTATTTTATTAATATCATAAGAAATATAAATGCACATAAAATATGATAATAATTAATCTCAAGCATAATTGACGGAGAAACTAAATTAAAAAAATTATAATTAAATAACTAAAATTTTAAATAACAAAAAAGAAAAGCCTTTTGATAAACTTATATTATTGTAGATCTAAGAGTTTGGTACTACGGTGATGTCATTAAGGGTAGATCCACTTGTCGAGGACTTATATTTATTGTCACAAGTTCACATCATTATTCTGTCGGAATGACGAGACTTAGGAGTCTCTGTAGAAAGTAGAAAATGGCCAAAACTCTGCACTTAGAGGGCAGTTCAGCTGTCCATGCAATTTGGTCGGCTCCTCTCCTAAAATTCTCGAATGATGGATGTGGAGTCTAAAATTCTCGAATGATGGATGTGGAGTCATGAACGGTGTCATTGTTCGAGGTAACCAACTATCAACATTAGGCCCCCAACGTACATCAGCCCTGGTTATTAGTGACACTTTATTGTGGCGTAGTAAAAAGACTTGGAGACTTTATTTTGGCATTAAAAAGAATAGAAACTTTATTGTGACATGTTAATAAGATTAGGAGACTTTATTATGAAATTAAAAAGACCAGTAGATTTTGTTATGAAATTAAAGACTTGGCAGTAACCTAAAATAATCAATGTTTAGTAATGATCTTGAAACTTTCAACAACTACTTTAATTGTTCCTCTGGAAACCTGTAGCCTCAGATCTCAGCCCAGTTCTTCCCTGATCTATGTTGGCTGTATTTAGAAGATTTGCCAACTACATAAGAAAAGATTCTATGCTCGCCAATCTTTTGTGTAAGAAATAAGCAAATGGTTTTCTGCTGTATGCTTTATTCAAAAACTAGGGATAAGGACTTGGAAAACGAGTAGTGCATCCAAACAGTTTCTGTACCCATAATAGAGTAGGCACTCTGCCAATGTCCCACATGCCAGAAACGTTTTGTAAATAAATTTACCATATGCATCTACCCAGCACTCCGTTGTTTTGAGCTCCAGATCTATATCCTTTGTGCAACGCCTTATTAGGTTTATATCATGTGGTTGAACCATCTTCTATATAGCACGTTCTCTTTTACCTTTATTTGCTGAAGAGTATCACTAGCCACAGCATCATATACTACGAATATAGGCTCTGAAAGTTTGCAGATTGTGACTCTTGTTTCTTTTTTTGAATTCCTTATCTGAGAATCAGACAAATCTTTTTTTCGAGAAGATGAGATCTTTCTGAATTATTTTTTTCCTCTAATTGATGATAAAGGTGCTGTGGAGCATCCTGAAACAGAAAAAACTAGCATACAAAGTTCCTTCCAAATATTTGTGTAAGATTCCAAGGCAAGTACAGAAAGCAATTACTCCTATTTGAATGTAGGCATTCTTTCTTTGCATTTTGATTAGCAGATGATTTGAAGTAATTCCCATTACCAAGATTCAAAGCTGTGTAATATTCAACTAAAATTAATTTCCTTCATGCAGATTGGAGGCTCAAACTCGCTCAACTACAAGTTCAAAGACTAAATCGCCGAGCGTGTTCAACTTTTGATTCGTTGGTTTTTGCTTGTATCATAAAGGTAAAAACGTTGCGAGAACTTAGTATTTTTTCCGCTTAAATGACATTAAATGTTAACATGACAGAGTGATGCAGTCTGACTTGCTTTATCGTAGTCATGTAATGCAACAAAAAGGTTGGTTCGACTACAACCTAATTTATGTCTACGGCAGAGAAAATTTATTAAACATTTTAAGGATCTTTAATTGCATAGTATGCAATTTTAATTTTTCTTTGCAAATATCTGAGCATACGATCTATCTTTTTTAAGACGTTGCACCATATATCAAATTTTTTTGGTATAATCTGTTTACTAAAACAATAAATTGATCGTTAGCTTTGAAGAGTACTCTCTTGATTGCCTTTCCTTCCCAGCTTTATCTTGATTAGAGTATATATGGCCCTCTGGATCTTTCTTACATAGCTCTAGCCCGTAGCCATTCAGTTTCACCTCTACGTTGTTACTTGGTATACAATCAAGACAATAGATAGCTATGAGTTAATTATCTCCCTTGCATATGGTAATAGCTTGTATAATTGATTGGAACTCTTCAACTATGTTTGTGGGTTAATTAAATTCATTATTTTCTTTTAGATATAAGAACATAATGGCCATTCTTAAATCACTTTGATTGGGCTCATATAAGTCGCATAGAATTGATTGTCTAATTGATTATCAATGTTGATATAGATAAATTTGGAACAATTCTAGAAGCACACGAGAATAATCTATATACACAATGGATTAAATTTTAAATCATTTTAAGCATGCATGTCTTACCAAAAGATAGGAACATATCAAGCATGGGTTGGTCGGACGTTTCTTAAGTTATTCACACCTTATGTGCAAGTTGTAGTTGGTTGACACTTTATGAGTGATTTGTTATCTCTTATGCTCTGCACTTGGCTCACTCAAACCTTTCCGGATGGCTGAACAATATATTTTCAACATTGGTCATTTAGACCTTTTATGGAATAATTGTGTGATTGTTTTTTTATCCAAATCACTTGGGTGAGTCCTCTGTCAAACTCTTAAAATGACCATGTTCCCAATTCTTGTATTCTCACTCATTGTATTTAGATGTGCCACAATGACCTCATAGTATTAACATTCAACAATCCTCACTACATAATAGTAACACCTTTATTATTCATTTACAAGTTATTCAAGGTAACACATAACGTTGAACATTATTTGGACGCATATATGGAATCAATGAGAGTGATATGCCACCAACATTAGACTATGTTTTGTCGAACAGAATTTATGGTGGAAAGGATGAAAAATACAATGAATCTAGATGTTTCCATTCTTTCCATTATGAATTTCATTCAATAAAACATAGCGGTAGATATGGTTGTTTTGCCTCCTTCAACAGGTAAGCGCCTACAAAAAAGCATCAACAACAAGGTAATCAAGGAGGTGAATATGCTACGAGTAAATGCTGCAAGGTATAACCATTAGCAGTTGTGCCTCTCGTATACATTTCTTACTACTTTCCGGTTTACCATTTATCAATCCCCGAACTGACTTAACTATTTAGAGATAGGATGCTGAAAAACCCTGGGGTCCCTTTTTTTTGTTCGAGTCAGTAGTCACCACAGCAGTTAAAGAGTAGGATCTAGCAATTCTTCACCTTGAAATTGTTTCGATAAAGGTAATCAAGTTTGAACTCAACTTCGGCTGACACTAAAGCTAATGTACATCAGATGAAAGAAAAAGGGTCTTCGACATTATATCGCACGTGCATTGCTTGTTTGTCTTTTTAGTCCTCTAAGAAGCTTCTTTAATTTTTAAACATTAAACTCAAGCCAAATCCTCCAACGCGAAGTTGTTTAGTACTTTTTTTGTTCAAACATCAAGAACTAACTCCATGCGATCAACTTTGATCCGCTTTTGCGTATGTGATTTGTAAAACACTGAGAAATCACACGGACAAACACATTGTGTCGCATCACATTTCTACGTGATAATTCATACCTTTAGCTTTAAAAAAACTAAGAAATATTCTCTATTGAGTTAGCTTTAAATTATATTATCATTTAGATACTCAAATTGAGCGCTATAGTTTTTTTTAAAGGACCTATAAAAATTTCGAAAAATAGATCTCCGTAGTTTATAAAGTGTGTGTGTATATATATATATATATATATATATATCCACACTTAGTAGATTTTTTTGTAACGACATATTTGTTTGAATAAGAATACAAAGTAAGCCATATACTTTATATCCTTTTGATTGCATGATTTCCCTATCACCATTAAATATTTATATATTTGCCTCTATACGTCAATGCATAAATGATCCTGTTTACTTAAAAAAAATTATAAACGACCCCAATAACTTTATAGTTACCTGAGAGTACCCCATATCATTATAAAATTACTAAGTCTATCCCTCTAGTATGAAAAAAAAAAGGAAATCAAAATTTTGTTTTTTTACCTGTGGCAAATTTACAATTATCTAAAGTTTTGAAATAACTACAGACTCCTAATGTTTAAAAATTATAAAATGCTCCAACACAGGCGATCTCTCCAATTAATCACACAACAAAGAATGGTCTAAAATATCATGGAAAACATTTTCATTAATGAACTTTTATTACTGGTGTTGACACGCTGCAGGGGCAAAAGAAGTTCTTACAATCTGAGGTCTGAGCATTTAGATATAAGTATTAATCTAAATGCTTTACAGAGTAGTAACAGCCTGAAAAGAACACATTAGGTCCAGGTTCCACAGTAGAACACCCAAAGCCTATGCTCGCAATACTGGCAATCCATGCTTCAGAATCTCCACTTGTCAATTGGAAGAATAAAAAAAAGGAAAGAACAAATGATTATATCAACACAGAATGCAAGAGTGACACTCATCAGGCTACCACTGCATCTCCTCTGTGACCTCTTCAATTAGGGGATGCAGAATCTGGTCAGCAATGCCTGTTCAGTCTTGACATTGACAAACCACCACAGACTCTTTAGATCTTGGGCAAGCAAAGCAGTCAGAGAATGATGAAGGGCTGAAGCTTACCCTTGCAATCCTCACTATTCAGAACCAGAGATAAAGATGCGCAGCTCTGACAAACCTTTGCTTTCCGATGAATGTGGTAAAAATTATAACTTTTTTATGTTAGAAATGAATCGACAAATATACTTTTTCTCATTTTTCACCCTGGTATATGTACATTCTGAGCATCGAGATTCTCTCGTAATCCTATTTTCTTTGTATGAGTTCATTCTCAGCTTGACTGAACATCTCCTTCAGTCGAAGCGAAGAATTAGATATAACATTCTTTGTTATCTTCTTCTGATGTCTGGTGCTCTTCAGCCAACCAATCCCCAACGACACGATGACATTGCATGCCTTCAATTTAGGGGAGAGATCCTCTATTTGGTATTTCAAGTGAAGCTGCATGGCACAGTAAACAGGTAATCAATCACAAAGACGTCACCAATTATATGATTGCAGATAGTTTAGTTTGTAAAATAGTGCGTACATTGAAATAATCCCCAAGCATGATACCCTGGAGATACATGACTTCTTCAATAAGCCATCCTTTTTTATCTGGTAAAGGAGATTTTTGCTGGGTGCTACTCACTTCTCCTCCGTAACGTGATAAATTCTTGTCAAATTTGTAATGAACTTGCCTCTGGTACACATCTGCTTTCACTGCTTCCCACGGTGTGGTCGAGTAATCAACACAACCGATCTTCTCCATTATTCTTCGCTCCAAAGAATTTCCATCAAATAACTCCATCAGCGAGTTGATCTGATCATACATGAAGGGTATATTATTACTGGTTCTCATGAGTTACAAAGATGAGCTAGTGATAGGAAAACAACTTACATTAAGATCGATAGCAGACGAGAAGACATCCGACATTTTAGCATCCTCTAAGCCTAAGAAAGCTCCGCTCTCTTCACTGTTCAGAGTTCTTGCTCCAGATTCTTCCTCAACTAGCTGTACCTTCTGTTCAGGGCTCAAGGCTCTGGCCTTCCATAGTGCCATGATTGTCCTGTTGTGCAATGCAGAAGCATTTAAAGTTCTTTATTAAAGAGCTAGGTGTAGAACATCAATCTAGAATTGCACCTCCAGTTCCAGGTTCCTAGTTTCATTAAGATACTTAGGCATCACTAGAAGTAAATCTGATATTTTACCATCAACCAATCCAAAAATAAATAAATTGAGATTCTAATCCTGATGCAAATCACACATGTCAAAGAATAAAAAGGACAGACAAAGAAAGGAAATTAATTTCATAAATTAAGTTACATCCGAAAAAAGACAAACTTGAATGCTGCTTGGAGTGTTGACACAATAATCTTTGGTGAATACTACCTGTTGGCTGCATTGAACGATACGAAAGACTGGAAGTGAAACTTAAGTCTTCCATCTGGGTCAAATGCCTTAGCCCCATGTTTTGCATCCATACCTCTACCTTTCCGGAGAATAATCAAAAGAGCTGGACTTCCCATTGTTGCTAATGTTGGAGGAACCACTTGTATATCGTCAATGTCTTCCCAAAGAAAGAAAAACTTTGTTTTGTGTCCAAAAAGGTTTGCATGGAAACCTATTATTCTAGGAGACAGAAAAAGGCGACCCTGGGAAAAACAACAAGCATAAGTGTTGGATAATCATGAAACCTCCACAAATACACTACATTCTCACGCTAGTTTGCTTTTGCAGGTCTACTAATGACGAATTTCATGTCCCAAACTCAGAAGTAGATGACACGATTCACTTGTACCAATTTAAATTTATCAAAACAATACACCAATCATAAACTATTTACATGTTGTTAAATAATGTTATAACAGTGCTATAGTGTTTGGATTTTGGGCATTCTGAAATACAATGCTTATAGCGGATATAGTGAAAGACTATACATGATATTGATAAGTGTAACGAGTGGTTACTTAGAAAGATAGATGATGATAAAAATAATGAAAGAATTAAAGAGTCTTTGAGGATGAAAATGATAAGCTTATTTTTATTTGAATATAACTTATTTTTTTATGTATATAACATATCTTTCAACTGTTATGTGATTTTCGCTATTTGCCTACGACACTATCGGATTTTTGGCTTTCTGCCATTTTCAGCAATCCATAACACTGATATGAGACCATTAGTTACAAAGAAGAAAATCACTCTCTTTTGGTTCTATAATATTATATTTATCATTCTCATATCACATGATAGATGAAAATGAAGTTGATACTTAAAAGCCAAACAAAATCGGTAATTAATCAAGAAAGTAAAAATAAAAGAGTACCTGCATTGGCATTTTGCGCTTCAAGTAACAAGTAAAATCATTGATGAGAAATTCTTCAGGTGGCAGACAAAAGAGCTTCTGGAAAGCAGAATTTGCCTGTGGAGACCTCACTACTATCTACAAATGAAAAGTTGCAGAAGTTAATAAGTCCATTAGAATGGAAATCCAGATCACTGAAGACATGCCTACTACAAAAACAGTAATTACCTTTTTCCCAACCTCTTTCTCCATTTTTGTTAAATATTCAGTCACAACCTCATTACCTCGAGTATTGTTTAAGAAGATCCTCAAATGCAACTTAGAGTGGCATGCCTGAGCTAACTTTCCCTGGAGAGGAATCCATAAGTCCATTAGGTCTGAAGTATTAGATTTTACAAAGTTAATTTCAGCATGTCCAAGCGGTGTGGCTTCGTCGAAAGGTCCATCAAAGTCATAAACATCTATATCCATCATTGATGGGGGATCAACCATAGCATCGAATTCAAAAATTTCTGCAAAATTAAGACAGATATTTAGGACAGAAACTTTGCATTGGACATCCAGTATATTTAGGTGCACTTAAGATCTTCAGAAGTAATGGGGAAAGGCTGCATGTAAATGGCACTCTAAAACCGTCATTCATCATAACTTGACCTCGAATTGTGTTTAAATAATGGAATAGTGACGTAAGTTGGATGAAAGACTTTTGGTGATAAGATGTGTACCATATTTGGAAGCTTCCCGTGTCCATTGAGTATGTATGTTAAATTAGATTGATAAACCTCGTAACCATCACAACTTAGAGGACACAATTACTAGATACGGAAACTGAAACATGGATATCTGGGATAATTTACGTTATATTGAATTGAGCTACAGTATGGCCTAAAATGCTATAATGGATTTGAGAGAGTTGTATTCAAGCCAATTTCAACTCTAGCATTACTTTGAGCAACTGACAAAGAATATATAAGAGCACAGTATTTAATAAAATAATGAAGGAGAATTTAGCATGTAATTGGAATGAATTTAGATGGACATGGCCTTGTTGATGAAGAGATCCACGAAGCAAAAGTCATGTACAAAGAAATGAGAGTACACCAAGACACCAAGTAGCCTGAATGATTACCATTCCACTGTGGCTCCAGCGTTTGAAACTTGATTGAGCTCGTTTTAGTTTTACCATTGCAAGTAAAGACGACATAAGGATCAGAGTATCCAGTTGAGTCGACAGGTGCTAGCTTAGTGCCCTCAATTAAGGCAACGGTTAATAACCATCCATCTCCTTGTGCTTTGACACCGTGATCACTCCCTGCATCAGCAAAAGACAAGTTACTGCCAGAGGAACTGACAAAATCATGTTGTGGAAAAATAAAAAATTTTAGATGTGATGATTTGAGGAGAAAAAAGATCGAGTGATTATCATATTTGATGAGGCCTTGCTTGTGTCATGAGGTGCCAGTGCAAATATTGAGGCCATGCTTGTGATGAGAAATTAGAAAGATATTTACTTAATCTTAAGTGAACCAGTAATCGCGGCTCCATTATGTCTGCAAAGCATCAGATGATGCTAAGACCCTTAGAAAAACTGTACCCTTCTAATGCACAACATCCTTACTTGCTTCACAACTAAATAAGAATAATGTGCTATTAATGACCGTCTTTGTCACATGGAACACAACCATACCTAGATATTTTTCCAGTATAACTACACTCTATGTAGTATGCAGAGAATCTAAAATTTCATAGCAAAAGATACCCAGAAGGATTGCATATTCATATTATCATGAAATCTTATGGAAATAGAGTTGCTTGCAGAATCAAAACAGTGTGAGAACTTAGACATTGTTATGAAGAATCAAGAAAGTTTTACAAACAAAGAGACTATTACCTCTCTTCTTCCTAGCCTGAAGGTAACGCCCTATCATATTTAGCACACGCTCTCCTTGTAGAACTAGTACCCCAGTAACAATAATTTCACCAATCGAGTCTGGCAGGTCTAGGCCAGGAAATTCAAGCCCCTGAATTATACTAGGATTTGCAAGCAAGATGTGTGTAAAAACATATAATACCGCAAACAGAGAGGATATAACAGTAAAATTCCCGAAGAATCTACATGCTAATTTCCACTCAGACTCCTGCTCAGCTTGCAAAGAAGCTAGGATCTGCTCCTTGCTAGATACAGTTTCTTTGACATCAATTGGCTTTATACTCTGACCTAGCAAATCAGAAAACTGGATGTAGCTGTCCTTCAAACCTTGTCTAGCTCCATTTTCAATCATTCCTTTCATCATAGTGCTCTGTAAAAAATTTATGCGCCATGACACTATCAGACGTGAGGATTGTTCCCCAGATGGCAATTCGGGACCTGGCATTATGCTGAAGAGAAGCTCAACCCTGAAATAGCTGCCAAAAGGAACATCTGGTGTGCTTACACTTGCCAAAACAGCATAGTTTTTTCCATCAGCCTTCAGATAAGTTTGTTCCTCTGTAGCTGTCACAGCCTTCACTAATTTTGTTGCAGCTTTTGTGTATGAAACAACTCTTTTCAAGCTTTCCCCGCCATTTTCAAGCTTCCAAGGTTGAGCATGAAACCCAATCGTTCCTTGAACCTCAGCTAGTGATTGCCAAAAATTTGAATTTGGCGAGAAGAGAAAGGAGTTCAGGTCACCTGGAGCAGCTGAATAAGACTGGTCAATAAGTACACCACTTGGTAAATTTGCAGGCATTTCAACTCCTTGAAGCTTTGATTCAATAGTCTTCAGTAATTCATCATACGGGACATCAGAGCCTGCATCATCTGTTTGTTCCTCAGGAGTTTGATCAGCTAATAGATCTTGAAGTATTTCTGGAGAATCAATCTCCCTAGTGGAAGAACTTACAGGTTCTACATTTTTTCCAATAAAATACTGGAACATTCGATCTACAAAATTTCCTGCATTTGATTTGTCTTCCTTAGGAGAATTTGTTTCATTAATTTCTGGTGAGGCTGTTAGTTCTGTGTCACCATTGGAAGATAATGAATATCTTTCCTTAGTAAACTCAGCTGATCTATCAGAGTTCAATGCAAGATCATTATTAGAAAAAGACTGTCTACATGCTTCTTCATTGTTTTCCTGATACAGCGATATGGTAAGACAGATTTCTCCTGCAGGATAAATCCAAGACAAGGTCATAAAGCTGAATAATTGATTATGAAGAACTATCATCCAGATCAACTTTTTTGTTAAAAAAAAAAAATCCCCACTCATACATTGTATTAAGTGCAGAAAAGTACAAATTGGTTAATAAAGAGCTATCCAATATGCAAGTGAATAGTTAGATGCAAGTTAGTCACTCACCAAATCATATTGAGAAAATAAGGTTTTGGATAGAAGAAGCCTAAATTATAGGATGACTTGGGGAAAAGTCACAAAAAAAAAAATTCAAATTAAGTAGACAATTCAGGACAAATATAACTGAATGAACAAAGAAATCATGTAACAACCTCATTGAAGTTCATAAACCAATAAATAAACTTTGACGTTATCATAAGTTCAAGCAAACTGAGACTGGACCTCTTTTTCACAACTGGTTGGAAAGCTTCAACCATTTAACCATCCAATACACAATCCATATCGAAACAGCAACATTTCTAGTAATCATAATGGATCTCCATTTACAACATGCTAAATACAAAAAGGTGGCACATTACCACAGTCTGTAACCTTCGACTTCTTGCCTTTGGGCTGCAACTGATACCAGGTTGTTCCAAGGGACAAGTTCTCCATATCCATGACTTTGGACAGTGGCACCTTAACCTGTCCCAGAAAATCATCACTGAAGTACTTGTCTTCATCCAAAACACACACTGTGAGCTCCTCACTAAGATCTCCCACCCGAAAGCTAAAATTTTCATCCCAAACAGGGTTCAGATTCTTTTTGACCACCTTAGTTTTGGCTCTGTGTTTTCCAAGTTGTAACTTTGCATATGGATCACTTAGCCCGTTGAGATCCATAGCTGGGAGATTCCTGGCTTGGATGACATGAACTAAGAGCTTCATTTCTTACAATTATTGAGCTTGACTAATCTAAAGAACTGTTGGCAACTCAGGAGATCTTAAAGCACTATTTCAAGAAAATCAGTTGAAGGTACAAGAAATTGGGCAGCATTTATGCAAAATATAAAGAAATTGTCGATTCGAAACTTCCGGCTGGGAAGATACAGCGGCAGAACAGAATGTGAAGTAACTAGTTGGCAAAAGTAAATTGTTTCAGGTTTGCACTATATCTAGAATGTTTGAAACTTGAGAACGAAAGGAAGTAAACAAGTCAACGAAACGAAAGCGAAGAGGATCAGGAATCAAACGAATTCAAGTTATATCAGGAAAATTTCATCGGCAAACCTCGTGTTAGATTTCCTCCCTGATCCGAGAAAAAAATGGAACAAAGTCATCAATTGGTAGTGGAATCAAAATCAAGAAGAAAGAGGAGAGTCGGGGGAATGAAGAATCCAGAAACGAGCTTGCCCACACTGAATCGAGATTGGACAACGAAGAAGATGAAAGCTCATGAATGGGATCGACGTTGCCTAGGAGAGATGGAACATGTGGTCGATGTAGCAATCAAAATCTTGGCTCCCGAACAATGTTTGACCAGCTACAGGGAACCCTAGTTTATCGGTTGAGGCATTTAAAAGAAGACAAAGAGGTGGAGGAGGAAGAGAGCTCACCTCTCTCTCTCTCCTCTCCCTTCTTTGCTCCTTCGATCTCCCCGCGTCGTCGCTGTTGACTTTCAAATCGCATTAAACTAATTCTTGTATCAAAATGGCTCTTTACTTCACTAAAAAACTCTCTTTTTTCCTCTCATCTAATCCAATTAGGCGTGTGGTCAATATTGACTTTCCAATTCTACTCAAATTGTTTTCGTTGCTCAAGAACAGCTCTCTTTACCGTGCAAAAATGTTTGCTTTACCTCGTCAAGCCGATCGGGTGATACATCATTTGCAATAATTCCAACTTCTAGGGTCGATCAAATAGTTTAGTAAATTAGATTTTTATTGATGTATTTAGTTCAGTAAAAAAAAAAAATTCAGTTTTGATATTGGTAAACAATTTTCTAAATTTTGATGTTCAGTTTGGATTCTGAATTTTTTTTTTAATTTCATAAAAATAAATTGGTTAACTACGATATTTTTTTTAATTCAATTCGATTTTTATTTTTAAAATTATGTAGTTTTTTTTTATAAATTTTGTTTTGATAATTTTAGTTTATAAAAATAAAATTATTTTGCCCCTAGGGATGAAATAAAAATTCTTCTAGCCTCGACCTCCCTGATTTTACTGGGAGAAATCTGAGTTGACAAGCCCCACCCCCCAAAAAATTTTAACCGTAACCCCACTATTTATGTCGCCCCACACCCATTGCTTGTGAGCCACTCATGACACTGGCACACCGCCCCCATAGCTTGCGCTCCTACCATGCATTACTACAAAGTCGAGTTTTTTCACGGGCACCTGATTCTCCAGCGGATTCAAGGACAAGGTCAAGGGGTTGGGCATGGGGCTAGAGGGTTGGGTTAAAGCCGAGTTTGGTACTCTTATCCTCACATGATGTTATCCCTATTTACTAGTTAAAGAGTAACAAACAGTTTTCAAAGAAAAACAGCTATTCTACTTGTAAATTGAAATGTGTATATATATAAATTTTTAATGAGAATACACCGTGATCAAAATGACTAAGCTTAAAATTTATAAATTTCTTACGTCATTACTAAAAAAAATACAAAATTAAAGTCAACGCGTGCCAAAATGCTTCACAAAATTTGCCTGTCGGTAGCGTATTGGTTGATTGATTCTGACCAATTCAATGTGCAATCAATTCTTCGGTTCATGTCGCTGTATGTGATGGAAAAATACAAGAATAAATATCAAGTCATGGATCACAAATTTGGATTTGGACTTCTTCCAAGCTTTTCTCTACTTGAAATAAGATTATCATTCTTAAAATGTTTGAAAAATTATTTCAACCCTTGTCGGAAAATTGGGGCCCACTTATCCGGTTGACCAACAGTTGAGAATGACGTTTTATCGAATTTGCGAGAACAAAAAACTTCAGGAAAAAAAAAAACTAAAATGGTCGAAACTTATTTGGAGGACCTTTGCTTTTTTCAGATTCCTCTCTCCTGTTCTTCTTTATGCAAAAATCCAAAAGTAGAAGGCCTTTTAAGGTAAATTGCGCAATGTCAAATGCTTATCTTGCAAATCTATCCTACTTCGTGTTGTTAAGTAGTTGCAGAATGATACGTGCAATATAATTGGAGAAAAAGATTTAGGAAGATGGTCGAAATTTGGGTTGACCTTTTCAAATGTTCCTCAATGAAGTCAAACACTATCTTTGACTTTTTTCCAATTTTGAAATCTAAACTTCGACGTGATCATCCAAAACTACGTGTCAAATGGGCCAAGCTGTTGGGACCTAAAGTGGCCTGCGTCAACTGGTTGCATGGCATATTCTAGCCCATCAGTTACTAAAATGAGAGATGCCTTTTGGGCTTCTAGAAGAGATACACGACTTCGCCCGAACATGGAGGTCCGCGAAGTCACCAAATCACTAGAAGACTGTGACATTGTATTCTTTACAAGAAAAAAGTGGGGAAAAAGAAAAAAAAATCATTTTTTCTTTAGATTTGTTGGAGAGGTAGATTTTCTCTCATTTTTGTTTTTTCTTTAAATGGGAGAGAAAACCAAAAAAATAGAGTGTTGCTGAGTGCTACACAAGAAAAAACAAAAAAATGGAGCGTCAACCTCGCCCCACCCATTCGCGACCTTGCCCCTACCTTGAGCCCTGAGCCTATTGTCGCCGGTTGTGTCATCATCGGCCACTTCCGTCTCCCTCCGCTACCTGCGAGCTTCGCCACTGTCGGCGAGCTTGTTGTCCACTGCCTTCGAGCTCGTTGCCCATTGCTTGCGAACTCGCTCCCGTTGCTTGCAAACTCGCCGTCCGCTGCCTGTGAGCTCCGCCACTGTCGATGAGCTTGCTGCCCACTGCCTTCAAGCTCACCCCTGCTGCCTGCAAACTTGTTGTTCGTTGCCTGTAAACTCCGCCACTCGCCGCCGCCCACAGCTTGCAAGCTCGCCCTTGCTGCTTACAAACTCGTTGTCCATTGCCTGTGCACTCGCCCCCGCTGCCTACAAGCTCTGCCGTTGCCGGCGAGCTGGCTGCTCACTGCCCTCAAGCTCGCCACTACTAGTTTCTTCCCACACCTCCCAAAAAATAGTTCACGCGGATTAGGATTCTTCATATTATTTGGCATCGAAAAGAGACACGAGTTGGGCCAGACATGGTGTGCTCAAATCTGCATTGATTCAAATGATTGGAATTTTTTTATGGCAACTCTGCAAAATAATCATATTAAAATATTAAAAAATTATTTATAAGTACAATTTAATCCCACATTGTATCATGATCTGTACTTGTATTTAAGCCCAACAACCTGGCCCAAGACTTTCATAGAGCTCACAAATATTGCATTCACATGGGCTTCACAAAGGCAAATTTTTAACTAGAATCGTTAAATGGGATCTTTCTAAAATCTGATTCGTAAAGTATAATGCATGTTAGCAGAATGCTATCGTGTACTACCTTATCTATTTTGATTCGAGAAAGATCCTCATATTATCGAGGCGATCTAACGATTTAAATTTCAATCTCCTAATTCGGGTCAAATAGTAACGCTGGAATGCTATTGCTAATTATTAATTGATGATTCTGCAATTGGACAGTTCAACATCTGACATTGGAGGCTGCAGGACAAACTGACAGATTCTGGTCCAATCTTAAATGACCCGCGAGTTCGAAATAAGTTCAGTAGATTACTCATCGTAGATTAAAAAAACGGCGTTGACTTTAGAAGTTGACCCAAGATGATGAACTGTCTTGTCTTGTCTTCACACACCCAGCAGTTTCTGATAGGAGTGTGCATGATTCAGTTAACTAAATCGTATGTCAAAAAATTGAATCGATCTCATCCATCGATTCGGAGAAATTATGAACCGATCCCAAATCGTTTGTACCGATTAACCGATGTTCGGTTAACCGGTTTTTCGGTACGGTTAACCATATTATTTATGTATAAAAAAATATTTAAAATTATAAAATAATTTAAAATTAATAAATAAAAATATTCTCGGTTAACCGTTAGTTTTTGGTAGTTAACCGTTGGTTTTCGGCGGTTAACTATTGGTTTTGACGATTAATCGGTTCGATTTTATATAAAATATTTATTTTTTTATATAAATAAATATTATATATATAAATATTATATAAACGGTTCGGTTCGGTTAACCGTGGTTCGGTCAAGTTTCGAACCGTAACCGAACCGATAACCGATCACAAATAAAAAATCGAACCGATTAAGAACCGTTCGGTTCGGTTAACCGAAAAATCGATTCGGTTCGATTCGATTAACCGCGATTCGACGGTTCGACGATTTTTTTGCACACCCCTAGTTTCTGAACCATTAATTGCGGTCAACCTTTTTCCATTGGAATTTTTTTTTTACTTTTACCCATAGCTTTTATTTAATTTACAAGTGGGTTATTTTAATAAATTGTTACGTAATGCGGCTTCGCTCCATTAGTTGTTCGGGACGTCAGCTACGAGTAAGGCTGACGTATATAGGCCAGGTGGCGATTTTTTGTTCCGTTTGGACGAATTGCATGGAAGCCTGTACACTTGATCTTGCACTAGACGACAACAGGTGCTCGCCTGGATGAGTGAGTTGATGTTGATGTGTGTGGGCCCGACCGGTAGTCCAATTATTAATTCACTGTTTGGGAATTTAAATCTGATTGCAGGAGATTGATCAATTAATAAATCTAGGGTTTTGGTGATTTTTGTGTGCACTAAAAATTGGAGCTTGCAGTGGATCGTTCGTTATAGTATTTGGAATGCTTCATCATCCTCCGGATTAGTTTATTGCGATTATTGTGACAATCTCAAGTCGGTAGAGAACAAATTAAACGTGGTATGCGTGTATGCTTGATGCTTATCTATTTCTTGCCCAAATTGAAAAGATTTTTGATGTTTATTGTTGTAAATCGAGTTCATATTTCTTGCTCTTCTGGAAAACTTTGTTCGAATTTGCGTGCTTCTTTGTTCAGAATCAGACGAGAGCGTCCGTCTTCGGCGCTGAAAAGTAATCGAAAAGCTTTTTTTTTTTAAAAAAAAAAAGGTCCAATTTGCAGTTTTTTTTTTTGCGAATCATTTTCCATTTCTGTGATCAATTAATTGTGAAAGGGTCGATCCGAGCTATTTGTTTTTTAGTAGAGTTGGGATCTGGCTACATGCTTTTCTGATTGGATTCTAATCCCGCATGAAAATTTGTTTTCCCTGGCCAAACCTAGCTTCCCCAAATCCCAAGAAAGCAATGGGTTTACTTTGACCAAACCCTAGCCCTTGCTTTTTTAGTTTCTCAGCCCATCCCGCAATCAGCAAAGTTCTGGTTGGGTCGTCCGGCTCTGTATCCTCTTCACTGTCTCTGTATCTAATCACCAAAGTTTATTGATTTGTTTCTTTATCATCTCTCTCTCTCTCTCTCTTTTGACTTGAATGTGACGACAAATTGCCACCTTGCTAGGGGTTTAATCGGATTCCGTTCTCTCACCACCACCACCTGGTTTTCTGTACTTGTATAACCATCAGCCAAACAAATTAATTAGGAAGTTGTTTTTTTATTCTCCCCTATCCAAGAGATCCAAGGTCGCGGTATATGCGTTAGTTTAGGTGTATATAGTCTGGCTAGTGCCCTCTTTTAGCTGTTCTTTTAACTGATGTCTTCACAAGTTTGGATCTTTTGGTTCGGAGGCAGCAACTTCTGAGGTATTTCTTTGCAGGTATTATTGAGTTCTTTTGTCATCTCTGGCTTTGTGTTCTTGGATAATTTGAGATTGTGGGAGAGTTTGTGGATCTTTTAGATCTAATATTGACTTTCAAAAGGTTCCATTTCTTAGAGTTCCCACAAGACTTTTTGATATTTTTTTTAAAAAGAAACTAATAAATCAAAAGTACAAATGATGATATTTGTACTTGTTTTTTTCCTTTTTATATTGTTTTCTGCAATTGAACACTGCCTAGCTGTTCAGAACCTAGCAGATGACGGTTTTCCTTCTCAATCCTTCCTCTGTTGCTTCTTAGGCTTTATTCATCTTAGCAGCATATCTGATTCTATTTTCATTTGGTTCTTGTCTTCCTACCATTTTGTTGTTATTTTTTCTGTAAATGGTTTTTTTTTTCGCAAGATGCCTAGTTGAAGTTTCAAGTTTATCTATCTCATTACAACTGTTGTTTTTTAAAAATCGGAACTGTCAAACTTTTGGTGTGCATGTCATTCGTGCTCTACTATTCTAGAGCTCTGCCACTTATCAAGCTTATTGAAGACTGGGATAAAGAGGGATTTCAGCACAAGTCTTTAGGATAGTATACTTGGAAGAAAAACCTTAACTTATCATCTGTAGTCTTTTTTCCCTCTGCAAACAGTTGTCTCTAAATATAGTGTGGCATGACATCAATCTAGATACGTGGATTAATTTTGTAAGTCAAATATGAAGCTTCTAAACCTGCTTTTCTACAGTCTGTAGTTTGGCCATAGAGACTTTGCATCTGTTTTTGATCATCATACTAATAAGAAAATCAGATTGACGAATGTTCTCATTAGTGATCAGTGATTTTGGAAGAAGTAAACTTCTCAGTTCTCTTCCATTCTAGACCTATGATGTTTTCATAATTAATTTATTTGAAGATTCTTTTGTCTCCTTTGTAAGCATAAACTTCATTGGCACATCGTTAGTGAGTTGGATCAGAAAGAAACAAGCAGCTGGTCCAATATTTATCTTAAAGAGTTGTATTTTCTTCTTGATTCTGTACTATTTCTGAATTTTGTGTATTAGTTTATATTAAATCATTTTGTTTTTTCTCTATTTTTATTATCTTTCATTTGACTTTACACCATGCGGAGGTTTGCATCCTTCCAAATCGCTTTGCTTTCTTCTGCTTTATGAATTTGATTCTTTAGATGTGTGGCACATCGTGAATCATCTTATACTGTACTTTTTGTAAATAATGCACTTGTGATCAAATTCATGTGACATAACGATAACCCATTGCTTATGTGAAACTAGAAAATGAGGCTACATGTGAAGCGAAAGATGATCACAATTTAGCTTTATGTAAAAGAGAAGGAGAGATAGAGAGGAGAAATGGATACATCATCGCACAGTTTTATAGATGATGAAGCTTCAGCTCATAGTAGTGAGTTCAAATGTGAATTTACAGCTGCTCTGCTTGATAATCCTCCAGAAAATAATGGTTTAATTGAAGGTGAAACAAAATTATATGCGGACAAGGCTGTTACACAAATTGAAATTCCAGAGACAGTTATTGTTTCCAAAGATGAAATATGCCCAATTGTGAAAGATATATGCTTAGATGAAGGCTTATATTCCCATGAGAAGATTGTTTTAGAAAATGATGAGGTTAATCAATTGAGTTTTTCATCTGCAACAAATGGAGACAAAGGTTTGAATGGACAAATGATACTTGGCGCACTACCTGTCATGCAAGATTTAAGTTTCACTTCAGTAGCTGATAAGATTATCGAGGTCGAAAACTCTTGGACATCATTTGAAGTTGGAGATAAACCGGACATAGCGGAGCCAGTTAAAAGTGACAGTTTGATTCCAAAGATGACTTTAGGAAAATTGCTCTCTCCAGAAGAATCTGACAGAGATCATTCTCTTTTAGACCGAAACAATTTTGTCACAAGTGATCAGAGACAATGCATTGATCAGAAATATGAACAGGTAAGCATGAAGAAAACTTTATATTTACTTTTGCGCCATGCAAAAAGTACTGACTAAGTAGATGTAGTCCTAGCTATTCTAAGGTTTATGATAACTCATGTATACATTTTATCCTTGTTAGTTTAGATTAGAGGAAGGTTTCAGTAGTCTTGTAGCGATTCATGAATACCTTTTCTATACTAGTTTGATGCTGACATGAGAACAAGCGGAGGAAGGGGGGATATATCAGTTGTTCAGAGTTTTCCTTTCTTTTCTTTTGAAGGCATTAACTATCAATACCTTCACAAGGCAGCTAAAGTCTAGATAACAGTACAATAAGTACATTGTGCCTATCGTGGGAGTGTTTACCTGGTTCACATTTTTCTCTGTTAGATTTTTATATATGCGTTAGCATTGGGGGTAAATGCAACCTATTAGTTGTTCGAAGTTCCTTGTATACAGCCTTCACTTTTCATGTCTTTGCATGATAGAAAGTCTTGAGAACTACAAAATGATTCATGATATCGGCCAGCTTTATTCTGATCAGCACAATTTTCTTAAGTTTCTTATGATTGTTTTCCTTTTCAAGCTTTTCGGTTGGGTTTCTATGTCTTTCCACATGTGCTCTTTACTTCCAATATCCGGCACAATAATTTTACAAAACATTGTCAACCAATTAAAACGTTGTGACATTCGACCTACATTGGCTTATGGCAGACTAAAACTGTAGAGTGTTCTACAATAACAGCTTCATCATATGGTGCCCCTGAGCCCGAGAAAAACAGTGGTGAGGAAAAAAATCCTCCTAATGATACTTCAGAGATTGTTGGCAGGGACTGCCTTCCTACTGCAGATTTGATTTCTGATTCCACAATTCCCGGCCACAGTGGAACAGAGAATATTCATCCTGAGGGTGAGTTGGAGCTTACTGAGTCTGTATCAGGAGCAACAGCTCTCGCCGAGGAGAGAGAAAGTACAGATAGTCAAGTACCCTTTCTAGTTCAAAAACAGTCTGTTTCTGAAATGGCAGCTACTGAAGCTGCAATAGCGCCTGCACGGAATTCCTTTTATCAGAGTAGCCATGTAGACCCGGACCTGATGTTTTCCGGCACAGGAACATCTGCAGGGCACATTGCATACTCTGGTAGCATTTCAATGCGGTCAGATAGCAGCACCACCAGTACTCGATCCTTCGCCTTCCCAACGTAAGAACAGCCTCTAACAATAGCAAATTGTCTTTTCTTTGAGCTCATCTCATACGGAGAATTGTCATCCTGTAGGTTCAAAAGTTTCTTTGAGCTCACATCTTATACGGATAATTAGTGTCCTTTTTATATATGCAGACTACAAAGAGAGTGGAATGCTAGTCCTGTGAAAATGGCGAAAGCAAGGAAGCCTCGATGGAAACTGGGGCTCGTTTGCTGTAAATTCTGAAGATATGTTAATTACTTTTGTTCCCTTGTTCCTCCACAGAACTCATATCTAAATGTTACCAACTCGTTTTTTTCTCTGTTTATTGATTTTTCTTGTGTCGATTTAGCAGATAAAAATAGTGACATTAGGTTTGGATTAATTTATGTAAGAATAGATTTAGTGATTTTTTACCATAATAAAATATGGAAAAAAAGAATAAGTATGTAATCCTGTGCATTTGTGAGTGTGGAACTCTGTTGATGAGTTTTATTTGTTCATTTGTCATTAGATATATAAATAAGTTGAGCCAAGTTGACTTTTGCATGTTCAACTTATAGTTCATCATACTGAGTTTGAAATTTGTTTAAAACATACTTTATTAATCTTCTTATAATGCATATATTATTATTATAACTTATCTTCGTTGGTATGTGAGGTTCAATTAATTTATACTAGGAATTATAATACACCACTAGGCATCATATAAGATTACTATTACAATAATTGATTAAAAATTACAATTAAAATTTTTATTTCATATGGTTGAATGATTCTATATCTAGCATAAAGAGTCCACCTATGAGATTACATAAAAACTAAAATAAAGTCAAATCATTTGAAAATTTAAGAGATTGACGGTATAAAATGTTGTCGGATTTAGTCAATATATTTATTATCTGGGAGGAATTACAAAATAGATATGCTTTTTTATGGCATCTATGACTTGGACATCTAACTTTATCGTTATGAACTTGTTATATCATAAAATACAAAATTCAAAGTATTTGATTCATTTGTTAAACATCTATTAACTATGACTTACATCCAATTATTAGGTGCACAAATAATCTAACTTAACCAAAGTTTCCAAAGTATTTGATTCATTCTTTAGCTATCTGTTCTATAATATACCTTTGTTGGAAGTAGTACAATCGTTTTATTTATTTTATGCATAAATAATCTAACTTACTTAACAAGAAATTATTGAGGAAACTTTGGTTAAATTTTAAGTAATATTATAACTTCACAAAATAAAAATAAAAATAGTATTAATAAATAATATTTTCAAGCTAATAATGTTAAATTTTGTGTTGTTTTGATATAGAGAAAACTTGAACTAAAATGAAAATCAAAGGTAATGGACAAATAAAATTATCTTGAAAAGACAACCCCAGAATTTGAACGAAGACAAACACTAAGATCATATTTTTTTTAAAAAAAAAAAGAAAAAAAGTGTTTTTGACGGTAAAATGATAATGTGTTGTTGTCCACGAAAATTAAATATCTGCCCGTCCACTGCCGTACGATGACGGAGAACATCACATCACCACCGCCCACTCAACTAACATTGATTATCCCCCACCTTCCTCACTGCCCAGGACCCAATCCATTGATCCAAGCCCTTAGCCCCACCTGCAGCTAACAACTTAAAATTCATCGCATCACGACAAATGGCCGATTCCACCCCCTCCATTGCGTTCACGTGGCGAGCCGCCAACCACTCGATCTCTGGCTCATCAGCAACTGGTTAAGAAACAAATTGGAGATCTCCATTTCTCCGTAGCCTCAACTCCTAACTGCTATTCAAACACAATTACATTTGCTCATCAAACGTAAGATAGCCTTCATTTCCCTCTCTATAATTTTTTCTCATTTATGAAAACATAAATAAAAGATCCAGTAGAGGACAAGATGATTTACGGAGTAGGATTAAAGAAAGGGAAAATTTTGAGTTAATGAGGGTTTTGATCTATCACCTAAGGGAGGTAGAGCGAGGGGTCGGGATCTGACCAATGGCTCGGGTTCCAGTACGACGAAGGATCAACTGCGCAGGTGAGGTCGTAGAATGTGGGATCCACCTGGCCGGACCAATCCAAGCTTGTTATCCCATCGCCGTCGCCGCTGGACTGCCTAGCATCTACCCGGATCGTCGGATCTGCAAACTCCGGTCTAATCGCTTCCCCCTTTTCTTCCGCCGGCGGCGGATCGTGGAAGCCGAAGCCTACGAGAGCCGTTGGCGTCCCCGTTAAGACTCCGGCTGCTGGATCTTGGAAAACGTCTGGCGCCGAGCAGAGCGGAGCATCCACGTCTGGTAATTGGTCATATTGGGCATTAGGGTTCGCGGTGGAGATTCGGTTGGCGAGAAGGGCCGGATCGGGGAGAGAAGTGGAGGTGGTCGAGTGTGCGGAGGCCGATAGGCTCGAGCCGTCGCTGCTGCTGCGGAAGGCGGAGGAGGGACGGCGGCGGCGGAGTTGGTCCTTGTCGGCCGCATCTAGGGTCGGTTTGGAGGGTTTGGAGGAGGCACGCTTGGACTTGCGGCAGCCACCGCCGACGGGGACGTTGCGCAGAACGCCACCCATGGTCCAGTAGCGGCGGCAGGACTTGCAGAAGTGGCGCGGCTGGGAGAGGTTGTAGTTGTTGTAGTAGCAGAACTTGGTATTCACGGACTCGCAGCGTGGGCACCTGGCCGGCGGCGGGGGCGGCTGCTGCTGCCGCGGTGACATGGCGGGATAGCCTACGATGCGGCGGAGCTCGGCCCTCCCCCCGCCGCCGTCCGTTGTTCCCCCTCCGCCGCAGAAGATGCGGCCATGTAACGGCTGGAAGTCCTGCATTTCGTCGGGGAGCCGTAGATCGTCCTGAAGTTTCCAGAATCTTCGGTGTGCGGAGAAGGAATCACCGACTCTCCGTCGGTGGCTCCCGTATGTGCAGTTAGAAAGAGGCGGACGAGCAAGAGCAAGAAGAAGGCTATTCTGCTTGTGCAGATGATGTTATAACCCGTATAAGCCATTGATTTGGTGACAAATATCTCTTCAGGTATCAAAATTACCATGGTGCCCCCAACTGAACCTTTATTTTTCTGCTGCGGTTTAACGCTCGATTATTGCCATCAGGTAAAACCGTAAAAAAAGGGAGGCAAAACACACGTACTGTCCTGTCCTGCGACCATCAGCATGTAAGTTCCCTTTATTTTTTTTATTCTTTATTCCATAAATATTAACGAGATAGTGCAGCCACAAGACGACGCAGCGCGGCCGGGGAAGAACCGTCGTACGGATACGTGGTCGTCCTCCTCCTCCTCCCGGAGTTCATCTTCTTGTCGGCCATGCATCTCATCTACATATGGACGCATACATGCCCATGCTGTCATACCGTCTCTGATGAGCTGATCCATGCTCTGCGTCCCCATCACCTCTGTCTCCGCTACAGTCGCGGTCGTCTTCAATCGTGCATTATGGATTCGATGGCCTCCCTCCATAATCGTTTCGTACGCCCACTGACGTCCCTGACACGCACAGCGGTCAGAGAAAGCGGATGCAGGAACAAGGTACGTATATATTAACATATGTACGTAGGCATATGCATGTCCCACACGCCCTATATACTCTACGTACAGCAGTCCTGTCTGCGTGCTGCGCTCTGCTCAGTAGGCACTGTTCTGAATCTGCACGCATGGGTGTGCCCAAGCTAGCCTGAAGGTGGTAGGAACTAGGGAGGTGGGACACGCACAATCAATAATTACACGCCCGTAGCTAGCTAGCTAGCTAGCTAGTAACAGAGGAACACACTTTCTCACTGTTTGTTTATCGCAGCAGGCGCACTGTATCTCCGCTGTTATATATTTTTATAGTACTAAACAATAATGAAGTTTTTTTATTGCACATGAATTATTATTATTATTAGATTAATATATTATAGTTAATCGACGAGTAAATTATCATATAATTATAGTAGTTATACTGGTACTAAAAAGAGAGGGCGGAGAGGGAGGACAATTGGCTGACAATTGGCTGCACTGTTTGACAGGTATGGAGAGTTGTCCTGCCGCATGGGGCAGCACATGGGACGGTGGAGAAGAGTTCGACGTGATGAGTGGAGAGGAGGAGCACCCAACAGGTGTAGGACTCTGACAGAGCTGCCGAATTAAAAATTAAGACATAGGCAAAGGGGTGACGTGGGCCCTCCACTGACCGCCAATCCCTGTCACGGTGATAGCAACCAAAGGCCCTGCCCCGCCCTGCCTCCAATTCTCGCTAACCAGCCACGCCAGTGTTTGGTGGACGTCCATTTCACGCCCCGTCGCCACTCATTAATCAACTCGATCCCTGACTCGGTGGTACTTGACTACTTGCTGTGTTGTCGTAATTGGAAAAATATGGTATATTTTGAATTTATATATTTAACCAATTAGGAGATTCTGTAATTTAATTTATTAAATTTTTGGACGGGCGAGATAGCTATGGTCCCGCAGCTAGCTCAGCAGAAGCGAGCTAGCTAGCTTTTGGGTTTAATTCAGTCGCTTGGGTTGGGGCCCAAATTAGTTGCAGATGTTTGAATGCAAAGACGGCGGTGCCCAGCTTCACTATGTGAAACTGATGAAACTAGTTCAATGCTTATGAAATTTAGTTAATTTTTTAATCATATTGTTTAAACAGTAATTTGTGTCAATGAATAGTAATTTGTGTCGAGATTGAAGGTGTTGAAATCCTTTCAGATTGCTCTCCGCCGACAGCCGCCATGAAAAAAAATATCTGGACATTGGATGAATGATTACCCCTCTTTTGGAAGCTTATGAAATAATGAATAATTATATTGTATCTTGGGATTAATTTTTTCTCTTCACAAATTTTGCAATTGGTACCTCGCTGCTGCGCCATTGATGATTGAACGCATTGTCACGTATCTACTTTGGGCCAACAAAATCATTGAGAAAAAAAAATAGAATTATTTTCTAGCTTTTTTTATGTTTCTCGTTCATTATTGTGAGTCTGACTTTATGAACATTTATGTCGTATAAACTTGATGTAACGCGCGTAGCTTAAGCATCAACTAGCACAAATCTTAAAGCACCATTCTTTATAGCTTGTTTTGTGGGAGGAAAAACACGATGGAATAGACAGATTCCTGAATTTTCTACCATTTTCTTGGACGGACAAATTCAGAGGAATGGAAAAACGGGCAGATATAGTGCCACTGCTTGATTTTGCCCGAATGGGACGAAAAACGAAGAGATGAGCGTCTGATTGCGCTCCCGCCCCACTCGCAATCTTTACCCACCCATCGACATCCCCCTCATGAAAGATGTTGGATGCTCATGCCTCTTCCTTATACGTGATCCCCAAGGAGGCATCTGTTACACACCCTAATTCTAAGACTAAAATAAAAGAATCTATTATAACTTTATTATCTAGGAACAACAATATAAGTTCGACTGCTACAAAATTCTCTTTATAATTACAGACATCAGAGTACACTTTTATAACACTCAGATCTCAGCTAATAACTTTTAATACAAGAATCATAATTCTTCAAGAATAAGCCATCAAGTAATACTTTTAATCCATGTCTTGATTTCCTTAGTCTAGACTAGTTCCTGCAATATCAACCAGACTCAGCAAAACATTGCTGAGTAAGCCTCTCCCCAGAAGAAAGGGTAGTCCCTTAGATTCAAAGAGGGGAAACTAGCAAGAAGCATGAATAATAAAACTATAACAACTGGATACTGAAGACTGTAAACTGAAAGCTAGAAAGTGTTGGGAAACCCCAGGGATATTTTATAATTTTTCAGAGATAGAAATTACACAAATACATCACGCAGCGGAAGCAAATATCCCCGAAACGAGCCGGTCCCAAAAACCCAGTGAAGATCGCATGCGAGAGAGTCGACGCGATGAGATAGAATATACCTTAAAGCAAGATGAGGCTGATGTCGTGATAGGCGTCCAAGAGTGCGCCCTCTGCAGTCTCACACACACGGATGCCTCGAGTCATCTTCTTCCACGCCCGGTGCTAGCCTCGGGAAAAAGATCCAAGCCCTTGTCACCTTCTTCAAGACTTGCGCCACCTCCAAGAATGAAGCGCCAAAGAAGAAGATGAGGAGAAGGAGAAGCCGCCAAGGTGAAGTCCCTCTTGCGCCAAGAGGAGAGGAAGAAGATCACTTGCGGCTTGATGGAAGAAGAAGGGTTGCGCCAATTGAACTCTTGCTCTAGCCCTTCACCCTTTGCTCTCGCCTCTTTCAGTGTTCACGCCTCCAAGGAATAGAATACATGAGAGGGGGCGCCTATCAGCGCAGATGAAATCTCCCAAATAGATCTGAATTATCCAATAACTCGATCATAAGGCTTCCTGATCAATACGAGAACTCAAGCATCAAGATGTGTGACCCTGTAGGTTTCTCTGACGCTGGTAATGCTGACCAAAGGTCACCATAAGCAGTGAATGACACATAACAGTGCATCATTACTATCCAAGTCATTGGATCTGGGTGAATTAGTGGTTTAGGTATGGCCTGGGCTTGGGCCAGCGCCTGGGCCTAACAGTAAGCATCTAAGCAAAAAAGTAGAAGGTAGCGCTAGGTATTGGAAAGCGACATGTTAGATGTTGCTAGAGAAAAAGTGAGCGGTGTTAAGCATCGATAGCAAAAAGTAGAAGGTAGTACAGGTATTGGAGCGCAGCATCAAGCATTGTGAGAGATTTAGGGTTGGTTTGGCCCTACTTCTCTAAAAAGGAGAAGTTGACAAGAAAAAAAAAAAAGGAAAAAAAGATAAGCATGGATAGAAAAAGAAAGAAAAACTGAAACTTAATATAAAAAAGCAAAAAAAGAAGATAATAATAAAAACATCAATCGAAACTTACAGTTCATGGTCGCTTTCGATCTAATGGAGAAAAAGATATTTACTCTTGAAATTGGTATAGACCGTTGGATTAGAAAAAGAAAAGTTTTGATCTAATGAAAAAAAGTCTTTAAAAATTTCTAGAAAAATGTCTCCAGATGCACACTCGTATAGACCTCACCTTACTAGGACGGAGTTCACAAAAATTCCTCGCCTCACTGGGAAGTCTCACCTGCAAATTATCGCTACGACTCCAATTCGTCCTCCTGCCCCATTCAACACCCGCCAACAAGCACAGATGGCCACATCTGCCGACCCTCAGACTCACCTCCTGGTCTTCCCCTTCCCAGCGCAAGGCCACCTCATCGCCCTCCTCGACTTGGCCCACCACCTCTCCCTTCGCCTCCCCCATCTCTCTCTCACCGTCGTCGTCACTCCCGCCGTCCTCCCCCTCCTCCACCACTTCCTCGCTGCCACCCCATCCGCCTCTCCCCTCGTTCTGCCCCTCCCCTTCCACCCTTTGCTCGCCCCCTCCGTCGAGCACGTCCGCGACCTCCCGTCCCCCTCCTTGATCGATGCGCTCATGCGCGCCCTCTCTGCCCTCAGCCCCGATCTTCTCTCCTGGGCCAGATCTTGCGCCCTCCCACCATCCGCCATACTTTCCGATTTCTTCCTTGGCTGGACCCATCACCTCGCCGCCGATTTAGCCATCCCTCGCATCGTCTTCTACTCCATCGGCGCCTTCGGCGTCTCCGTCATCGACTATGTCTGGCGCCAGATGCCATCCGGCTCGCCCGTCGTCCTCGCCTCCCTCCCCTCCGCCCCTTCCTTTCCATATCCCCATCTTCCTGCCATCTACCGCCGCTACAAGACCGGCGATCCCGATTGGGAATTCACTAGGGATTGCTTCTTGGCAAACAACGCCGCGTGGGGCGCCGTCATCAACACTTTCGACGTCCTCGAGGGCGACTTCCTAGCCCACCTGAAGCAGTGCCATGGCCACGACCGCGTTTGGGCCGTGGGGCCTATCCGGCCGACAGGAAACCCTAGGACGCGGGGCGGGGACAGCGCCGTCCCAGCGGAGGAGGTTGTCGCGTGGCTCGATTCGTGCCCGCCGCGGTCGGTGGTGTACATCTGCTTCGGGAGCCAGTATGAGGCGACGGCGGCACAGATCGGCACGATCACGGCGGCACTGGAGGCCAGCGGGGTACGATTCGTGTTGGCGGTCGGTGCGGGGGCGCCGCTGGAGGGGTTTCGTGGAGAGCGGGGGACAGTGATCCGGGGATGGGCACCGCAGGTGGCAATCCTGGGCCACGATGCGGTGGCGGCTTTTGTGACTCACTGTGGGTGGAACTCGGTGCTGGAGGCAGCGGCAGCTGGGGTGCCGCTGCTGGCGTGGCCGATGGGAGCGGAACAATTCGTAAACGCGAGGTTGCTGGAGAGAGTGGGCGTCGCGGTAAAGGTTGGGAACGGCGGTGACGAGAGCGTGCCAGCAGCAGAGGATCTGGCGAAGGCAATGAAGGAATTCGTATCAGAAAGAGGATCACCGTCGGAGATGAGGGCCCGAGCGGCCGAGCTTCGGCGGAGGGTGGCGGAGGCGCTGGCTGAAGGGGGGAGTTCCCACACAGGTTTTGAGGAATTGGTGAAACATCTAATTCAGATGCATGTGCGTGACGACTACGCGACAGACAGAAGCGCGACTGTGGGGACAAATTGTTAAGAAAAAATTGCCCCCGAAAGTAGGGGTGAGCATAATTCGATTTTTACCGAATTTACCAATCGATAAATTGGTAAATCGGTAAT
The DNA here is from genome assembly GCA_027563935.2 of Costus lasius. Taxonomy (NCBI): domain Eukaryota; kingdom Viridiplantae; phylum Streptophyta; class Magnoliopsida; order Zingiberales; family Costaceae; genus Costus; species Costus lasius. Next base: position 99,346,934 of record CM050454.1, read on the forward strand.
TCGATATATCGGTTCGGTAAATTAGTAATCGATTTTCGGTTCGGTATTAGTTTTAATGTAATTCAGTTTTTCGGTTTTCGGTACGGTAAAATAAATTCGGTTCGGTAATTAATCGATTTACCGATATATATTAATATGTAAAAAAATAAATATTTATTTATTAATCTCTCTTATCTTATATTAACTCTAACTTAACTCTAATGAGTAATGATAGTAACCAATTAACATTGCTCAGCGACTCAGTCACTCAGCGACTCGTTAAGTGACTTAGCGAGTTAGCTACTTAGTTGTTACCTGTTAGCCAGGTAGCCCTAAATTCCCAATTCCCAAATCCAAAGTCGCCACTCTCAGTCTCAGCGACTACCGACTCAGCGTCTCATACATACTCTCATCCTCTCAACTTCAATCCTTAGGGCTTAGTGGCGACTGGCAACTCCTCTCGGCAGTCGGCTCTCTCCGTTCGACAATCGACAGCGAGTGGCGACTACTCTCTCCGTTGTCCTCTCGCCGTGGTCCTCTCTCCGTTCGACAATCGACAGCGAGTGGCGACTACTCTCGCCGTTGTCCTCTCGCCGTGGTCCTCTCTCCGTTCGACAATCGACAGCGAGTGGCGACTACTCTCTCCGTTGTCCTCTCGCCGTGGTCCTCTCTCCATTCTTCAACCGTTCGACTCTTAGTGCTCTGGTGCTCCCAGCTCCCCGTCGCCATCAACCAAGCCCTTGCGGCCTTGCGTCCTTCCCAGAATCCCAGACTCCCAGTTCCGGGTTCTCAGTTCCCACAGCAGAACAGCAGTTGGCACTTGACAGTTGACAGCTCCAATCGAAGCCATCGTGCATTTGTGCCCTAGCCCCTGCCTCCAAGATACAACATCACGGCTACTTCATTTGTAGCCTCAAATGTGAGTTTTTAGTTTTTACAACATTACGGCTACTTCATCCAAGATACAACAGAACAACAATTTTTACAAATAAATTCTGTTTATTACTCATATTTATAATTTTATTTACGTTATAAACTTATAATTCGTAGATGCTAGAAGAAGATATAGAAAATCATAACACATCTAGTGAGGATCTTACACAACAGACTCAGGATCCTACACAAGTAACACAACAGACAACACATACTGATACTACAAAACAAATTGCATCTTCTTCAAGAGCAAAAAGATTTCAAAAATCTAGTACAAGATCTGTGGTATGGGATCATTTTATTAAGAATGTAAAGAAAGATGGTTTAGTGGTTGGTAAATGTAAGTACTGTGAGAAAGAAATTAGGGCAGATCCAAAAACAAATGGAACTTCTGGGTTAAGAAATCATATGAAAGCATGTAAGAAACATCCTTGTAGTGTTGGCAAGCAAATAGAACTCAATTTCAAGGTAGATGATGAAAATAATAAACTAGATTCTGGTAGTGTTTGGAAATTTGACCAAGAGGCTATTAGGAAAGCATTAATTGAAATGGTCATTATCAATGAGCTGCCATTTAAGTTTGTTGAAACAAAAGGTTTTAAACGTTTGTTCTCAATTGCATGTCCTAGATTTAGGATGCCATCACGATGGACAGCTTCACGAGATTGCTTGCAACTTTATTTGAATGAGAAGTTGAAGCTAAAAAAGTTTTTTGAAAAGTCAAAAATAAGAGTTTCTTTGACAACTGACATATGGACTTGTTTGCAAAAGTCCAATTACATGTCTCTCACAGCTCACTACATTGATGAAGATTGGAAATTGCAGAAAAAATTATTAAATTTTTGCCAAGTTCATGATCACACTGGTAGAGGGATAGGCATAGCTATTGAAATGTGTCTTCTTGATTGGGGCATTGATAAGGTTTTTTCCGTGACGGTTGATAATGCTTCTAGCAATAATGTTGCTATCAATTACTTGAGAGAAAAAAAATAGTCAATTGGGGTTTTAGTATTGCACATGGAAAGTATATGCATATGAGATGTATTGCTCATATAGTTAATCTGATTGTACATGATGGGTTGAAAGAGATTGGCTCTTCTGTTCATAAAATTCGACAAGCTGTTCGTTATATACGGTCGTCTCCATCAAGATTAAGTAAATTTAAAGAATCCATTGAAATTGAAAAAATTCAGTCTAAGAGTTTATTGTGCTTAGATGTAAGCACTAGATGGAATTCAACATATCTTATGCTTGATGCAGCTCAAAAATTTGAAAAGGCATTTGAAAGATACAAAGTCTTAGATCCTAATTTTTGCTATGAATTAGCAATGGATGATGGCATTGATGGAATACCTAGCCATGGAGATTGGGAAAATGTACGGCGAACTATTCATTTTTTGGAGAACTTTTATGCTCTTACAGTCAAAGCTTCTGGTAGCTTATATGTGACTTCTACCATTCCTTTTGATGAGCTTAATTTAATTGATCAATTATTGAACCAAATGGCTGATAGTGGAGATTTTGAATTAACTTTGATGGCTTATTCCATGAGAGAAAAGTATAACAAATACTGGGGTGACACTTCGAAAACAAATAAGTTGGTGTATATTGCTGCTATATTTGACCCTCAGCTTAGATTTAAATATGTTGAAGGTGAGCTTTGCACACTATATGAGAAGGAGAGGGGTTTGGGTGTGGCCGAAGACGTTAAGATTGCATTGTTTGAGATGTTTGATGACTACAGACGATTAAATACTTCTCATAAAGGAGCACAATCAAATGAGAATGCTCAATTTCAAACTACTATTGCTAATGAAACCATTGAGAATGAAAATTTTCGTGAAGCACAAATTAGAAAGAGAAAAGAAAGGATGAAAAGGTGCAGATCAGAATTTGAAGGAGTGGATGTAAAAACTGAATTAGATAAATATATATGTGAAGACAGTGAGGCGGATTCTGAAGATTTTGACATATTGTCATGGTGGAAAGTAAACAGTCCTAGATTTCCAGTGCTTTCGCAGATGGCTAGAGATGTACTTGCAGTTCCAATTTCTACCGTTGCTTCAGAATCAGCATTTAGCAATGGGGGACGAATTCTTGATCCATTTCGAAGTTGTTTATCTCCAAAAATAGTGCAGGCTCTCTTATGTACTCAAGATTGGTTGAAAGATTCATCATCTGACATAGTTGATATTCAAGAAACCATGGAATACATTGATAAACTTGAAAATGGTAAAATACTTATTGCATTTTGTTATTAGTTATACATTATGATATTTTGATGAAATCATCTTTAATGACATTTTTTGTTTGTGAGCTGAATTTTGTAGAATTTACAACATTAGCACCCAACAGGCAGACATGAGACACCAGTTAATATTTAAAGCATGTGTTGGCTGCTTCAGTGCTTGTATAAGGTAAGCATTGTGTATGAACTAATTTTGTGAGCTGAATTTTCTTTATTAACTACTTTGATAATTGTTGTTTATTGGTTGCAGGCTTATAGCATTATTGACTTATTGTGTTGGCTCATCAATTTTGCAGCTTGAGTGTTTGTATAAGGTAATATACTAATATCGCATACCATTAAGGCATTAACTCATCTTTTATAGTGAAATCAAATGTAATGATAATGTGGTATTGTGGTCTTACTAAATTGTTTAACAGGCTGAGCCGCTGAGGGAATGGCATGTTATCTTAAATTTGATGCTTGATTGCTTGAAGCTTGAAGGCTTGAAGCTTGATGCTGAATTGCATTTGCTGATATCTTAAATTTGATGGGTTCATGTTATTTAATCATGTGATGTGATAATGTAAAACAATTGGTGAAAATATTTTGAGTCTGTGGTGACTGGTGAGATATTAGGACTCTGACAATGTGGTCATCTTAAATTTGAAGGCTCCGAGTAGCATGCTGCAGTACTTGTTAAAACTTATGTTTGGCGTTGCCTTGTTTATTTTAATATGCAGTTGTCAGTTCTGTCCACTTGTTAACAAATTAGTTGAGTGCACAGTGAAATTTACAACAAACTTGTTATTATTGTTAGCTAGTTTCTATGCCCAATGAATTTGGAACTTGCTATGAGCTTTACTCTCTATTTTGAGGAATGACCTAAGTGTGCACAATGGATTTCCAAAAATAATCCATGAATTTGCATTCTATCAACCATTTCATCTTCATCTTACTTTTTGGATTTAGACATATTCTTGATTTACTACTTTTGACTTCCATAAATGAATACGAGTTTTCTAAAAGGAATATGTTGCAACCACTTATCTACATAGTAGTTCTTTATATGTCATTTTAAGAAAGGAAGATCCATGTGGTTTGTAAAAGAAAGAAGTGCTAGATTTATCTTCTGAAAATTGACGTTCTATTCCATTAAGTCAAATCACGCAGACTTGTTAGTTAAAAGTTAAAACACAAACACATAGTTTGTTTATGAAGCACAAATGCTTAAGTGCAAGTAATCAATAATTACATTATATTTATTGATCTTTTTGATTTTCAGACTCATCAAGCAAGCCAAAGAAACAAGTTAAGATCTTCTGAGCTGCTTCGAATTAGGGAGTTACATACTTACATGGTAGATCTATTATCTCTAATAAATGCCGATGTAGCTTTGAAGAAGAGTATAATAAGTTGCAAGCGTCTCGCCCAGGCCCCAGTGGTAACGTGAACATTTATCATTTCATTCTTTTTTTCAAAAATCATATCATATGATTTATGTAATCAAGTTTTTTTTAAAAAAATGTGCTATTTAGTTATCAGGTTCAGTAGACTTTATATCTTTATCTTTGCTTATTTCGAGCTCAGATTCATCAAATTCATCAAATTCATCAAATGTAGATTAATTAGCCAATTAGGTAATATTTTAATTTTTTTAATCGGTAAATTACCGATTTACCGATCGGTAATTCGGTAATTTACCGATCGGTAAATACCATATTCGGTATCGGTTTCGGTATTATAATTTTCGGTTTCGGTAAATCGGTTTTCGGTAATTCAGTATTCGATTTTTCGGTTTTTACCGAATGCTCAGCCCTACCCGAAAGTACCCACCCCGGATGAGATCCGGTTGGATATTGCGATCTTGCAAACGTGAATCTCATAAATTTATAACTGTTAGTCTCTAATTTCCACTGCACTTTGAGCTTATAGTGGACGAAAGTAGGAGTTATTCACGCTAGTAAATTCGGAAAATTTTCATAAGGGGGAGTCCCTTAAAAAGAGAAAATCGGTAGGATCTGAACCCTTAATAGACAAAATTGGTAAAAAAAATATATGGGTAATTAATTTTATAAAGTTTGGTAAAAAAACTGATTACCCATATATATAGTATATAAATATAAGTATATAATATTATTAGATATTTGATTTAGATTACATAGATTCATGTGTTTTTTTTTTTAAAGAAAAATAGAGAGAAGCAAAAGAAATAGATGTTCTATCTTGTTTTGTCGAAGAGACTAATTTAAAAAAAAAGAAAACTAAGAGAAAAATGGGTCACTTTTTCACCTAAGTAATATTATTTTTTGTTGAAGAGACTAATTTGGAAAAAAAAGAAAACTATGAGGAAAATGGATCACTTTTTCACATAAGTAATATTATTTTTACTCTGAGGGAAATAAAATTTTAAAGATTGATATATAAACCACATATTTTTTTTACACTCTTATTATATAAATATCATCAAATATTATTAAAAATTATAATTTAATATTAATAAATACTATAAAATTAATTAAATATTTAATTTATTACTATTATATATTGTATTAATTAATTAAATATTATTAAATACTATAAAATTAATTAAATATTTAATTAATTACTATTAAATATTATAGTAATTAAATTTAATAGTAATAAATACTATAAAATTAATTAAATAATATGAATTAATTTCATATTTAATTAAGTATTATTAAATAATTTAGTAATTAATTAATATTAAATATTGTATTAATTATTATTATTATTATTATTATTAATTAAATATTATCATTATTTATTAATTAAATATTATTATATACTATGAAATAAATACTATATCCCTCCCATCTCCATTCTAAACTAATCCAAGCTTTCGCCATGGAAATCTTCAACCCAATTCAAGCCTTTTGGCCCATCTTTCGTGTTTCTTCTCCCTTTATCTTTTTGTAATACTCCATCGCTCCTCATAATCGTGTCCACTAGGCTAAAACCTTAAATCTCACTTCTTCATTTTATACTTGTTAGGTACGATATTAATTTTTCAATTAAGATTTAGGATATTGATAAGAGGCGAGAGGTAACAGTGAGAAAGGCGACGATGAGAGGCAAGAGGCGACAGTAAAGAAACAATAACAAAAGGTAAGAGGTAACGGTGAAGAGGCAAGAAGTGATGAACTGATGGTGAAAAGGCAACCACGGTTAGTGGTGATAACGATGAGATGCGATGGAAGGCTGAGTTAAGCGGGTCCCATTTGATATGTTTATGTGAATTTTAAAGTGCACAAAGGCACATATCTAAAAGCAAGAGTTTTCTTACTTCTTTCTTTTATAGTTTTTTTCCAAGTTTGCAAAAGATACAGGAGCAAAAGAAAAGGGCGTTAAAATTCAAAACCTTCTTTCAGTTTTTTTCTCAAAAATTTGTAACTGTTAGTCTTAGAGGAGCATCTCTAATTTCCACTGCGCTTTGAGCTTACAGTGGGCGAGAGTAGGAGTTATTCGCGCTGGTAAATTCTGTTTTTATTAAATAGACAAAATTGGTAAAAAAAAATATTCGGTATCAATATGGGTAATTAATTTTATAAACTTAGGTAAAAAACCGATTACAAGATTGTTTTTTTAAAAGAAAAATAGAGAGAAGGAAAAAAAAAAAAAGATGTTCTATATTGTTTTGTTGAAGGGACTGATTTAAGAAAAAAAAACTAAGAAGAAAATGGATCACTTTTCCACGTAAAGAAAGTAATATGATTTTTACTTAGTAATTATTAAGAGAGGAATAAAGTTTTAAAGATTGATATATAAATCACATACTTTTTTTTACACTCTTATTATAATCATCAAATACTATTAAAAATTATAATTTAATATTAATAAATACTATAAAATTAATTAAATATTTAATCTATTAATATTATATATCGTATTAATTAATAATAATAATTAATTAAATATTATTAAATACTATGAAATTAATTAAATATTTAATTAATTATCATTAAATATTATATTAATTAAATTTAATATTAATAAATACTATAAAATTAATTAAATAATATAAAATTAATTTCATATGTAATTAAGTATTATTAAATAATTTAGTAATTAATAATAATAATAATAAATATTTATTATTATTATTATTACTAATTAAATATTATAGTAATTAATTATTATTATTATTTATTAAATATTATTATATACTATGAAATAAATACTACATCTCTCCCATCTCCATTCTAAACTAATCCAAGCTTTCCCATGGAATCTTCAACCCAATTCAAGCCTTTTGGCTCTTCTTCCGTGTTTCTTCTCCCTTTTATCTTTTTATACTACTCCACCGCTCTTTAGAACCATATCCACTGGGCTGAAACCTTAAATCTCACCTATTCATTCTAGACTTGCTTGTCCGATATCGATTTTTCAATTAAGATTTAAGACATCAATGAGAGGTGACGGTGAAGAGGCAAGAGATGACAAATTGACGATGAAAAGACACACGATTAATGGTGACCATGATGAGATGCGATGGCAAGAAGTCTGGAAGATCTAAGCCCAAGATCATGGAGAGAGTGCACGAACAAAAAGGATAAAAATGGATCTTAGGAAGGCAAATTGAACTTTTCACCTAAATAATAATATTTTTTACTCCTATTTTCCCTGAATTATTTCTCATCCTCCCTACTAAAGACATCTTCTTAACTCTCGTTCTAACTTTCCTTCCGTCCACTCTTTTTCCTTTCATACTAAATGTTAGGCCTTGGGCCAGAATGGGGCTCGGCCCAATCCCTGCCTCGGCCCAACCAGCTCAGCCCAGGTAACTTATCCGAGTGGATCGGATAATGCGGACGGGTCGGGCGTCTGCCCGGATCCGATCGTTCGCCAACGGGCGAACGTGGAGAGTACCCGCGCGGTTCGCGTGTGGGCGCGGCGACGTCGCGTCAGTTATGGGCGGCGATGCTGGGTTGGCAGGCACGTCGATCGAGGGAGTGAGGCGGAAGAAAATCGAAGGAAGGTGGTGTGACGGGAGAAGGAGAGAGGATTACGGGCGTGAGTGTGGAAAAACCTCCCCGGCTCTCAACTTCACCTCCGACTTCCCCTTTTCGACTCCGGCAACCTGGTCGGCCGTCCCCTGGAGCTTTCTCTCGCGGAACCGGTGGTGTGGGTGGGAGGAGCGGTTCGCGAGAAGCTCCCCGGTCTCTCCGTCGCTTTGGTCTCCTCTGACGCTGCGGCCTCCGTCGCCGGGGATATCCTCACTTTCGGACTGCCTTGGAAGGCTCGGAACGCATCCACGTCCCCGAATAGAAGGAGCCGGCAGTTTCTGCCGAGGTACTCCCTCGCCGTCTGGCGCTTCCTTGTCTCCGTTCCGGTCGAGTGCGCCGCTCCCGGCGACGTCTTCTTCCTTCTATTCTCCCGTCGCATGCCTGTGTTGACCGTGCTCCGCCGGCGAGCTCCTCCGTCTTCTTCCTCTGGGATGCCGGCCCGTCTGCGTACGGGAAGTTCCGGGCCCCCTCGCCTGCGAGCGAGCTTCGTGAGGTCGGCGGCAGTCTTCGTCTGCGTGCGCCCTCCGCTGTCCGTCCGACCTCCTCCGCGTGTGTGCGGATCTTTTCTTCCCTTTTCTGGTGGACCTGATCCTCGTCCTGGCATTTTGGGTCCGGCCGCGAAGACGATACAGTTGAGGGGCGCTCCGCCGTCGTCCTCTCCAAGTTCGTGGTGGAGTCTTCTTTGGTGGGGAAGCTGTGTCTCGTTCTCCTCGGCGTTGGAGTTCCGTCCCCGCCTGCATTTCCGTCGGTTCGAGGCGGATGTTGTTCCGCCTCGCCTTCCAGTCAATCGACGCAGCTGATCCCGGCGTAACCGTATTCGGATGACCCTTCCGCCCTCCGTGCTCCCATGGGCTGCGTGGCAACGGAGGAAATTCTCCGACCCCGTTGTACGACGTCGGCGATTGGGGCCGCCCGGTGCCGATATCTGTGGGCCGTCCGTCGACGTGAAGACGGGCCCGGTACTCACCTTGGGAGCCCATTTGTGGGTTTGTGTTTAACTTGAGTATCCGAATACGTCAACAGTATCGTATACGTAGGTGGGCGTCGCCGACGTCCTCGACGTTGGTATCCCGATTGTTGTGTTCAACCCCGATCCAACGCGGTCGGATCTATTCGGATTCGCTTTGGGTTGGGACGGCAGCGATCCACGTTGACTTCCTGGCTCGGTCGGGAGATGATCCGAGGGATTGTCTTTGCCGAACGTGTCCAATCCTATGGTTTCGACTGTAGTGTTCCTATGAGAGCGTATATGGACTCGAGTCAAGCGTTGACTCATATATCTTTCATTAAAAATCATTAAAAATGTAATGCGTTGACTCATGTGTTTTTCATTAAAAATGTGTTATAGTAAACATGGGCGAGACACTAAACACGTTCTCGCCGACTTGGGGAGAAAACGCTGAGCTCTCGCGTATTCTTTCCCGTGCTAGGTCTGCTCACCCGCTGTCTCCCCATCCTCACCTCGATCCATCCTCCCGTCGCGATCCTTCCTCCAGCCATCCCAAATCAACCTCGTGATCCCTCCTCCTCGCCTCGCCATTCCTCCTCCGGTGGCCTACGGTCGCCTTCATCTCCTCACGATCCCTCCTCCAGTTGCCCTCCTCGCCTCGCCATCCCTCCTCCGGTCGCCTCCAGTCGCCTTCTCACCTCGCGATCCCTTCTCCGGTCGTGATTCCTCCAAGCTTAGATTCTGCATCTCCAGTCGCCGTTCTAAGCATCGATTTTGCTCACCTGCTCTTCAGCCGCCGTTCCAAGCATCCATTCTGCCAATCGCCTCTTGCGGCTCCAAGCTTTGATTCCGCCCACCTGCTCTTCAGTCTCCGTTCCAAGTATCCATTCTGCCGATCGCCTCTCGTGGCTCGAAGCTTTGATTCCGCCCACCTGCTCTTCAGTCGCCGTTCCAAGCTTCAATTCTGCCAGGTAAAATAAATACTCAAATCAGTTTGATGCTTTTAGGGTTTAGATAAAATGGTGGTAAGATGAGGTTGTAAGTTCAAAAGGTTATAGAACAAATTACTTCTCGTTTGCTAGCATGTGGCATGTGAAATTTTCCTACGTAGGTGAATTAAAGAACAAATTACTTCTCGTTTGCTTGTATGGAGAATTAAGAATGAGACTTTGATGAATAGATTATACTTCAAATATTTTGAAAGTATAAGCTGTGACCCTTCACCCTGTCCTCGAACCATTAGTTGTGTCTTTTGTGTAGTGTCTAGAATTGGAGAATTGCTATCCATTGTCATATATAACACTATAAAATAAAAATATTATATTTTTAAATTTATTAAAAGCTTACGTTTGAAGATAAAAATGTAGAAGCCATTATATCTTTTGTGAAAATTGCAAAACCAAAGTCCAACTGTCCAAAATTGTTCTCAAAATCTTTAAATTTTTTTCTATAAAATTTAATATATAAACAACTTAGTTAGTTAACTTATTATATAATATATCTAATTAAAAAGTATACTAATGTCTAATGCTATGCTTATATGTTAGCACGGGCCAACATAATTTTATTGGCATCAAAATTCAAAAACAACATACTAACATAGTACATATCTGTGGATATAGTGTGGGCTGTAGACGTAACATAAGGTCAATAATATTAACATCTAAGATAGTAAGATTATAAAATCATATCATTACATTTATAAAGTTTATAAATTAGGGGTTTAGAAAATTACTGAACAGGGAACACTTGAACAAGGTGTAGAGGTAGTGAAGTGAAGATTTGTCTCCTTGACAAGTTGAATTGCATTCTCATAGATCAAAGTTGACCCAGGCCAGAATTGGGCTAAAAGCTCGATTGTGGGCTCAAAACGCATCCTTGAGTCGAGTTGGACTTGGGTTGAGCCTGACCAACTAGAGCTCCATTAGGAAGTGCGGGCTGAACTGCAGGGTGGATGCGGAATGCACGGTAACACCAGTGAATTGAAATTGCTTTTCACCTGCTTTGCAATTGAAACACTAGCACTAGTCGAGCCCGCGACCTCACTTGCTAGCCCAGCCCGCAGCGCACGAGGGGAATAAAAAAAATAGTACTTAGCTCGTGATCCCTTTCTTCTGGACTTGTGCCTCTACTCAAGGCACTTGCCTTCGTCACCCCGATTGCTCATCGCTCACGCTCGCGATTGCCTCCGCCACCACGCGCTCGCGATTGCCTCTGTCTCCCCGCTCACTTGCAGCCCCTAATTGCCTCCGCCACCCGACTCGCTCACAGCCCTAATAGCCTCCGCTAGCCCGCTCGCTTGTGATCGCCGAACGCTGCCGCTGCCCTTCCGGCATCCTCCAGCCCAGTAAATCTCTTGACATTCTCATTTACCTTTATTCACGAGAGTTCAAAGTTTGATCTTCATTTTAGCTTTCATTCTTTCTCAATATTTCTTCATCTCAAAGTATATTATAGATTTCTCTAATTGTTCAATATAACTTATTATTGCCGAGTGCCTCTTCCTAGTTCCTATCAAATTCGGATTTATTGGATAAGAATTTATTGATATTATATTTTAAGTCTCCGGGATGAAAAAAAGAACAATGGTTGCAAATTAAATTTTTATTAGACTTGTGGTACTATTGTTAGGTTCTATACTTATTTAATGTTTGTTATGCTAGGTTTTCACCTATAGTCCTAGTGTTACATATCTTCCTTTGGAACATAATATTGTAAGTTATGCAAATTTTTGGTAATTTTTCCTCTAAAGAAGGACAACAACTATCCTTTTAGAACATTTTAGGCTATCCTTACAGTATCAAAATGAACGGTTACATTTCTTAACTCTTTTTATTGTGAGACGTTAAAGAATTGGTTTTTGTAACCTTTTAGATCATTTTTGTGGTATCATTGAACAAAATGATAAAAGAAAATGCATTTTAAATGGTATCAAGTCATATGTCAATGTCATATTTTGTTTGAATGGAAAACATGGTAGATTGCGTTAATATGATGAACTTTCTTGCTCACTTATGGCTTTACTTGAACATCATGCAAAGTTAGAAATTATGATAATGCAAAATGTCATATTCTGTTTATTGAACAAATGATTTTAATTATTATATAGTTTTTTTGTATAATAGTAATCTACTGCAATCTATAATATTTTCACAGTATTGCTTTTGACCCTATAATATAACACTTTTCCAACCTGCCACAGCTGCACTGATCTCCCAACTAGATCCTAAATGTTCTAAGTCTAACTCAAAGCCCCTCGGATCACTTGCACCACGCCAAACACTCTCACGTCTCGTTGCCCTAATCTATCATGAGACTAGCTCCGCCTTGCGCCACCTCTAATCTCTTGAGCATTGCCAGTTCCCTTTCTACAGCCATTGAAATCTCCCTAGTGTCTCCTTTGAACCTTCTCCATTTACTGCTGAGTCTCACTGTTACTTTCTGCTGCTGGCTCCCAGAGGAGAAGAAAAAGTGCTGATTTCTTTTTGGATTCAGCTGTACGAATCACATCTCTTTTTTGCCTCAAGAATTTTGCTAGAAATCTTTGTTAGTCTTTTTATCACTTTGCACTCTCTCTCTTTCAATTTGATCCATTTATTCGTATCAAATCTGCATATTTCTTACACATTAAAAAAGGCTTGTACAATCTATAAAATATAAGACTTTATGCTCCACTTTTCTGCTTTCCCAGAGTTTGTCAGTTAGTTTTGAATCTAAAATAGGTTGAAGATTTTGAGATGTCTTAATCCATCCCTATTTTTATTTCTTACATTCATATTTAACAGAGTCGGAATAGTATGGCTTCTGAGGAGTTAGGCAGAGACTTCTTAGAGCTACATGTTACTAAGAATTCTGATTGCAATGGGAAGAGCAACGCGTTGGAGGACCAAGCAGTGCATGGTGATGTTCAGATAACTTGTTTTACAGAGGATCTGCATGATGTAACTATTCATTTCCAGATTATAAGGCTTGTGAAGCAGGTTATTTGCATCTTCGGAATGCCTTGTAATTTTGTAGTGTATCTCTTTGCTTCTACCGTGCTTTAAACCTTAGTTTATTTTCTGATATGCCTTTTGCTTTTTTTCCATTGCTGTTCTGATCAATTGTCATATGTCTCAAATTCTATTTCTGTATGCTTTCAATTATTTAACTTTACTTTCTTACAATTTGTCACCTTATATTACTTTAATGCATCATTGTCAACTTCAGCTTGATGATGGTTATGATTATACTGTTCAAATTTATGTTGAATATTCATGTTGACACGCTCGTTTGGTGCACACAAAAGTATTGAAGATTTTTTGTTCAATTGTTGAAGATTTATAGCTCATCATTTCCTCATGAAAAACCTGGTCACAATGGGCTGTTGAAACTAATAAGTCAAATTCTCTGTTAAATGATGAGGAAAGCCGTTTGTATTGCTGACACTTTTGCTTGTTGGCTAAAGTGAGTTTATAGTTTATATGTTTTTGTCCATTTAATGGTTTAGCCTAGAAGGGACTACTCATCTCTTCCTCGGTTTGTGGTTAAGTAAAAGATTTGGATTTGTCAATTTAAAGTAGCAGCCCTATCATAGGGAGAGTTTACCTCATGCGGTGCAATTTATTAAATTTTTACCTAATTAGGTCATGGGTTAGTGGTAAATTTTTAATTTGTGTAAGGTTATCTATAAAAGAATATATGTATTTATATACATATATTCAGAATGGTACCGTTTGATTACAAATTATTGAATGTTTCTTCCTTTATATCTTTGTTTATCTATACCTATATATCGCCCTGTGTCTACATTTATCACCTCTTTTCAATCTGTCATTCTGCATCAGTTACCATCTGATTCTTCTCATCATCTAGTCTTTTACTAACAACCAATAGTTGCAACACAAAAGACAAGAAAATTTTTGCTAACTAATCCTTCTATGTACATATCTTCTCAAACAAATCACCTCGCTACCTGCAATCAATCTCATCTGTGTGGCTATGGCTCCCCCAAATCCCCCTATATTCTTATAGATCTATTGCTTCATGCTAATGCCAGCGCCTTGTTGCCTCCAACCCTTGCTCGAGTTGCTACCTATTGTTGCAACTATTGTTATGATTTGAATAGGACAATAAGAGAAATCAAACAAAGGGTGAGTGAATTTGGCTCTGTAGGCGTAATCATGGTTTGAGGTACTGGTCTGAAACCGGCGGTACCTCCGGTTTGTACCGGTCCGGTGACGGACCGGTCGCGGAACCAAGTGAAACCGTCATAACAGCGGTGACTTCCAGCGGACGAGCGACGAGCGGGAACAGAGGACACGAGGCGAGCGGGAGGAAGCGATGTCTAGAGTTTCCGCCTCGAGCAGCTCCCGTCTGGAACTTCCGCCTCGACCAAGAGCTCCGCCTGGAGCTTCCGCGGTGACTTCCAGTGCACGCGTGGCGAGCGGGAGCCGCGCACGTGAGGCGAGCGGGAGGAAGCGAGGCTTGGAGCTTCCGCCTCGAGCAGCCCCCGCCTAGAGCTTCCGCCTCGACCAAGAGCTCCGCCTAGAGCTTCCGTCTCGACCAGGAGGTCCATCTTGAGTTTCCCCCTCGACCAGGAGCTCTGCCTGGAGCTGCCGTTGGTCGGAAGCGGAAGGAGTAGCTGGAGGCTAAAGCGGGAGCGGGAGAGGGAGACAGAACACATAAGAGAAGAGGGATACCGGACGAACCGTCCAATTTTTCACCGGTACCGACCGTTTCATACCGGTCCGGCAGCTGACCAGACCGAGCTGCCATAGGGATGTGATGAAGCCTATGTCTAGTTCCTCTACAGGGTGCACTACTTTGACACGTTCATTATTTGTGCCCTTCTCACATCAATTGTCAATTGCTTCTCATGCTTCCATCACATTCATTGCTGCCATATACCAGGAGATGTAGCGCTGAAACCCGCTGCTCTTCTCTTGTTGCTAACGAGAACAAATGACCGTAGCTGAATGACATCATCTCTATGTTGTTAGTCCTCTACTCCTCGAGACATGACAACTATCTTGCAGTTTCAGATTGCAATACATGACTTTGATCAAGGCAGCATGACGATTAGTAATCATCACATGGTCTAATTAGTCAACAAAGGAATGTAGTTTAGCTGCCAAATGCATCCCACATAATAAGGATGCTGAAAAAAGAAACAAAAAAGAGAAATAGCAAGAAGGAGAGGTAAATAAACAAAATTATAAAAAGGAAATAGAGAAAATATTAAAATGTTGGAGATTATAGCTTATAAGTTTCTTTCAGCATTAGATTTCGGGATTGGTTCAACTCACTGGAAAGGAGAGTAGTTTGATGCAGTGGAATCCTATTATATGCAGTGTAACTCGAGATTGTTAAATTTTATTTGTTTCATTGAATTTCATCTGGTCAACTTTACTGGATTGTTAATTAGGTTATAGGTTAGTGATAAGTTTTAAATTTGTGGCTTATAATGGTTTAAGATTATCTAAAGGTCTATTTGGTATTGTTGTTACTCGTTGTCATAACTGTGCATACTGTGTTGTTAAATTTTTAAATTGTTTGGTAAAATTTTGTTAACTGTTGTTACTTCTTGTCATAATTTAAAGATGTTTATTAAATTTTTTTTACTTTTAGTGCTATAAAATATAAAAATGACCAAATTGTGTGTGTATATATATATATATATATATATATATATATATATAAAATTTTGTACTTATAATATTTAAAATAATATATTTATTATTTGCATTAAAATTTTGAATTATTTAAAATAATATTATTTTTATTTATACAAGGTTAGTTTATGTAAATATTGAAAACTATAAAATATTTTTTTATTTTAGACCTGCTTCTCTTGTTAAGCAGAAGCATCAAAAAGTAAGAAGTTTTAACTTTTGCTTTTAATAACCAAACACATTTTATCTAACTTTATACTTAAAAATAGCATGGTAACTAAGGCCAAATAGGGCCTAAAAAGCCTACATACATTACTTAAACATCTTGTAATGGTGTCTTTTGATGAATCCCTTGGTATTATCTCTATCTTTGCCTATTTATCACTCTCCATCTTATCTCCTTCCAACCTATTGCCTTTCATCATTTTCATCACTAATAGCTATTGTTATTTGAATCAATCAACCTAGCCAAGTCGCAGGTCATTGAGCCAAGGGTTCTCATTAGACCAATTATAGGATATCCGGTCAGATTGCAAATATAATAAAAGTAATATGTAGTCTATTCAAGATTTATATTTAGTTTCGTGAACTAGTTTTTTATAATTAGAAATAATATTCTTTAGTAGCTCTTAATGTTTTCCTTGTTATTTAGCTCATTTTTTTAAATATTTCCTAATGTTTCTTAATTATTGTTTATCTCCCTCACTTTCTTCTTCTCATATTCTAATGTTTCCCTTACTTTTCTTTCCTATGAACGTCCTCTATCTCGTATTTCTAATGTTTTCCTTGTGCACCATATTTAGCTTTTCTTTTTCTACATTAATTCCACGCTCCTCTCCTCTATCCACAGATTTCACCTACTTCAATGTGCAACATGACGCTGACACTGATGTGTCACCGCTGAACATCTCAGCAATTTAACTACTTCTAGTCTTGATTAATGTGCCCTTGCAATATTTAATGTGATTTCCTAACAAAAACTTTTAGGATAAGTTATAATCCAAGTAATTTCAACGTGGCTTCAAAGCAAAGGTCAACAGATTGAATTCTAACTCTTATTTATTTACTACTCAGTTTATTTTTTTTAATGTTATATCAGCGATTCAAAGTTATTAGCATGATTGTGAGGTAGAGTATCAAACTGTAAATACATTAATTGTTCCTTTTCCTACATACTAAGTTGTCAGGATGAGCAGTAACCCGATTAATCTCAACAATAGAGTGGTAGTATGCTATGACTTTTGGCTATCCACAAGCGAATTAATGTAGTAGAGGAGAAAAGTCTTTCTTCTTTGATTTTTCCCTTATTGGAGTGCATTTTACATCTCTATTAAGTGGGGTTGCATGTGAACAACTAGAATAGTAGAATGCAATTTAATTTTCACAACGTTCAATATCCTCTATTGGCAAGGATACACAAGGCATTGTTTCTTTAATTTTCATTAGGCATCGGATGCCACCATTGCATGACACATGTAGCACAAGAAAATAGCGTAAACCATCCTATGAATCAATGAATAAGAACACTTATTTTTTAGTTTTATTGGCCTCTCTTTGATGGTGATGCTGGGGATGCTATCAGCAATTTGAGCGTCGAGACAAGTTATATAAAAAGCCATAATCCATGTGCAACTAATAAAAGCCACATTCATGACTCCTAAGTCGGATAGTCCAACAAAAACTTGGTCGTACTAATGCTTAAAATAATTTTGGAAGCTTGATATTTGAGACCATACAGCTAGACCTGACTCAATATTTGAATACTTTTGGGCAGTGCAATTTGGCTGTAATTTTTTTTTAAATCAATTTTGCAACAAGTTTCAGCACTACTTGGATGCATAAACTTATTTGGATGGATATTATACACAGCACTTTATAGATGTCGATGACATATTTGACATCCTCTTTTGGTAGTGTTCTTCTATTGCATGACTCAAGCTTTCACTATTTATCTGCTTTGTAATCGATCAGATATACGTATGGATCGGATGTAACACTGCTAAGTTCGGGCATCTGTATGCTGCTGCAATCACTAAGCCGGTACTAAAAATCAAATTCATGGCCTGATCTAAAGATGATTCTATCTCCTTTTAACTTTGATTCTTCATTTTCTTTTATTATCTGCAGAATGATACTGTAACTGTTTCTCCAATTCTAGGAGGCACTTCTGATAACACTGGGTCTAGCATTGCTCGTCGCCTAGGTATGATCACTTGTTTACCCTCTAGAGCACTATTTTTAGGATCTTCCTTTAACTAGTATGTTTTGATTCACTATACTGTCAGTATTGAAGACTGGCCTCAATATAATTGTTGCTTGCAATATACCAAAAGACAGCCCCATGCTCGAGGTACGAAGTGCTTGTTGTATTACATGTAGTGACAAAATTTTCCATTGTGTTTTCAGAAATGTATAGAAATGGATATTTTTTATCTTTATTTGTATATTAGCATCTTTATTTTCTTATTTTCTGAAGTAACATATTAAGATTTAGTGCCTTTGTCATTTTGCATTTGCAAAATATTGTTGATGCTATACACCTTACACACTTTTTAAGACTTAATACAGTTAAGAAACACCTTAATTTTTTAAAATACTTACCTATATTATAAAAGTGTAATTATATAATATTATAAAGTGTTGTTACGTTATGTAGGTGTGTACTTATTTAGCGAAAAAGTGTACTCACGAGTGGTTTTGCCTTGGTGTTATTCTGGAATAATGTCCTATTCTCTTAACTTTAGAAAACAATATTGTAAAATATTTCTATGTTATGAAGGTGTACTTTTATAGGGAAAAGTGTGATGTTTTAAAAATATGTACGAATAGTTTTGCTTTGCTGTTCTGGACAGAAATGCAGGTGACTTAATCTCTAATTTTAGAAAATAAGAGAATAAATAGTTAAATAAAAATTTTAAAAATGGTTCATTCTTGTGAATTGTTCTTCCTTTCCTGGAGGCAAGCATTGGGTGATGCATCTGCTTGGGGCAATGCATGCATTTATGTGAGGTACATGTTTAATTGCGTTCTGAGGTTTATGCCCCTGGGAACTTCGATTTCAGGCGACAGCAGAGGGAAAATTGATCGAGAAATTGGTAAGTTTGGGTTACGTCAGACCCAGGCCTCAGATGACCCCCATGGCTTCGGCGTGATTTGGACTCTTTTGCAGCACAGCGGGTTGACCCTGTCTTTGCGCTGTGGCAGGCTAAATTATCCAGCTCGTTTGTATGGGTAATAAAGCTCTGGAGGAAGATAAGACTTTGTTTTATTCTTGTACCATGTGGATTTTGTCTTAAAAAGAGAGACGTAGACTTGAGATGAGTAAATGTTTATATCGTCGTTCAATTTTTGTCTTTTTGATTGCTTAATATATTGTTTCATTTGTAGATATAATCGATTTTCAATTTTTCATTACATTGTGCAATTTTAATAGTGCATATGTATCGCGTTTGAACTCTAGCATTTAGAAAAAAAAAATATTTTGAGTCGCACGTCTATAAAATAATTTTAAGTTATATACAAAATATTTCTAATAAAGATAAGATGTTTTCATTTCAAGTAGATATCGATTGTTTATTTAATTCTTTGTTTTTGAATTCATTCATGAAGTCACTTTATTATATCTTTCAATTTTATATGAATTTATGGCATTTAAAATGCATTGTTACACGCAGTACGATATCTTCAGCCACAATGTAGTGTTTTTTTAGCATGAGTAATGCTTTTTTAAAAACTACATTTATTTTTAAATTATTTTCTTTTTTTTCAAGGCATTCATAATATACGTAAGGTGAGTCTGCTAAATTTTATTTTAAATATAAAATAATTCCTTGTCAAGTTACAACTACATAAGAAAAATTAAAATAGTATATTAGTTATTCTTACTTTAGCATTTTATTAATGATGATTATGTGTCAATAAATTTTTGATTTAAAATTTTATTAAAGTGAACTCAAGTTATCTTATAAATGCGGACAACAATTTGATCACATAGTCAAAGAAAAAAAATTATTATAGGAAAGTTACTTATTTAACTAGGTCGCCAGTTGACAAAATTTATGTGGGAGCTGCTTTCTCTAACTAATATATATATATATATATATATATTGCATTTTATGTTTGTACCTCGTGTGGCCTTTTAATAGAATTTTTTTAAAAAAATTATTATTTAAATAAAAATTATTTTTATTATTATTTTAAATTTTCTTTTATAAAAGTTTAGCAAATTATTAATATTATATTTATTAAAAATTATTTAAATAATCATTATTAAATTTATTTTTTTAGATTTTTAATTATTTATTATTATTATTATTTTAGTTTTATTTATATTTTTAAAATAGTACTTTTAGTTTTTTTTAAAATATATTATTATTTGTTAAATTAACTAATATAATAATTTACTCAAATACCTTTTAATTTTTCCAACTAACTACTTTTTAACCAGCACTTTTTTAATCAGCAAAAGCTAAAAATTTTGGCTATGCCAAAAAATCCTTAAACTATGTTTGGTATAGCTAATGAACTGCTTTTGCTAGTCAAGACAACAAATTTTAAAAAAACTATAGTATTTGACAAGCTGCTGCTCAATTCCAAATATAGAAGTAGCACGGGTTTTGAAAAAGCTGAGGAGCTGTTTTTGACTATTTTATAACTATAGTAACTTTTTTTTATCTCATGTTCTCATCTATATTTGTGCTTCGATATTAATTTTTTTTTTTTAAAAATATTATTTTAATAAAATTATTAAATTTAAAATTATTTTCTATTACTATTTTAAATTTCCCCTTTTATAAAAATGTTAGCAAGTAATTAATACTATTTTAATAAAAATCATTAAAATTAGTATTATTAAATTTATTTTTTTTAATATGGTATTATTTATTACTATTATTTTAGTTTTTAATTTTTAATAATCCTTTAAAAAAAATTATTTTCAAAAATATTATTATTTTTTTAAAAAATTGATCATCATAATAATTTACTTAAATATTTTTTAACTTTTCTAACCAGTAATTTTTTAATTGACTTACTTTTATATATATATATATATATATATATATATATAATTGTTATGTTTTATGTATAAAAATTTTGATTTGCTTCTATTAAAAAAAAATTTAATCTTTATAATTTTCCTTTGATATACCTTCAAATCCTAGATCATCACAGGGCTATATTTCGAACAAGAGTTATTATAAGACTTTAGACAAAATTAAATTGTCTAGAACTTTAGTCTTGCCATTCAAATTTAATTAGCTAGTAAAATTTATAAAGTTTAATCTAAATTAGACCAATTTTGACTTTCAATTGACTATTTGAATCAAACTAAGTCAAACTTGATTGAATTTAATGAGTATATTTTTAGTGAGCTTTGGTTTTTCACATTATATTTTTTATAATTAAATTAAGATTTTCGAATCGCAACATTAATATGTTAAAATTAATTAACTTTTTTTTTTTTCAAATGTTAGTTTGAAGAGTCGAGTGACAGACAAAAGTCGTAGCTTATTTTTACAAAAACATCCATGGCCAGTTTAAATGCAAACTTCCCTGAAATTGTGCAATCCACCCCCTGACTGTTTTTCGTTTAAGGTCTTCATATCCAAATTTGCATGGACCCTCCTACCAGGTTCAATTTTATTATCGAACCCTTTCTTCGGTGCTTTGTTTAGATTCGGCACAGCTATTGGCTTCGGCGACCACTGGAACCGTCTCTCTTCGGATCTGGCGAGCTCCCAGTTCGGGAGAGAGATGGACGCGATTGAAGCTTTCCGGTGGATGAACTGGGATCAGGAGACGTACCCCGCCTACGAGGACTTCGCGGCGCTCCCCTTCTTCGCGCTCTTCTTCCTCACTGTCAGATTCTTCCTTGATAGGTTCGTCTTCGAGGTGCGTCGTTTGGCCTCGCCTGGACTTTATGCATTCTCTGTTGGCTTTACCCTGAATTGGTTGAAGTAATAGGATTTTTATAGCGTTGGAGCGTAATAATTTCCAACGATCCGATTGCTGCGACTATATTGATAAGAGCTTGGCCTGCGGTCTTGGATCTCCTTTCTTTGTTGACAAAGAATTTAAGTCTAGTTCTTGGGGTTGTGCTGCTCTATAGATGAATTATAGTTTTTGTTTGTGCGAGAAAATTCTTGAAGCGGGACTAGGGACAGATAATTCTAACATGTGGGATCTTTAAGACTTTATTGACTTTGGAAGATAGTTGCGGAAATGAAAAGGAAAGGTCAGCCTTATCTGCGATTTATCCTTAAAGGTCAATCGTATGTTTTTGTAATTTTGAGATTCTAGTGAATTTGAGTGTTGATTTATTGAAGGATCTGCTTTCGTCAGTGGTAATGGCAAAGCTGATGAGGTTTGACTCGTCTTCACACAATAAAGTAATAAAATAACTTTTTGTTTACTTTTACTTGTTTGATGCTAAGACAAGTGATAAATTTACAAAAGGCTCCCAAGGGGTATGTTTATTTGCCTTCCATCATGAATTTCAGTTTGAAAGATCAAATTTCCGTTTAGTTCTCATATCTTAGGATAGTGAAAGGTGAGCTTACGAACTAAAAATTTTAGTTTCTGAATAGAAGAAACCGAGTCTTTTACTTCAATTTAATGAAACTGGTGACATTGAGTATCTTAGATTCTATTTGGACGGTTATAACATATCTAGTTATG
This sequence comes from Costus lasius, assembly GCA_027563935.2. Lineage (NCBI taxonomy): Eukaryota > Viridiplantae > Streptophyta > Magnoliopsida > Zingiberales > Costaceae > Costus > Costus lasius. The sequence continues at coordinate 99,369,380 of CM050454.1, forward strand.
TTTCAGGGAAATATATAGTTAATTCTCTTTCACCTTTATAATGGTTGGACCTTAATTACAAGTGTCTGACGCAAGGTTATGCCAACCTTGTACCATACCAGTCTATGGTCAGACTGGACCATACTGCCCGATATGGGCTGGATTTATAAACGTTGGTATGACAACTATTCTACCTCGAGAAGTTAAATTCTAAGAATGACAAACCTTGTTCTATTTTGTTAAGGTCAACTGTAAGAGTGGTAAACTGAGAGAATTTATGTGGAGATTTTTTTTATGTAAAACGTAAAGCAAACTCAATATAGTTGCACATATTTATTTTCTTGATCATATGTACTATTTGTTGATAATCACACTTCCATGCTTTAGTTCAGTCCATTTCAAGGTGAAAAGTATACTGAAGCTCCTTGATATGCCAATGTATGGTAGCATACTAGTATGTCACTAACTGCCTTTTCGAATGCTAATCTGTGCAGCAGATTCCAATGTATGCTAGCATGTCACTAACTGCCTTTTCGAATATCTAACAATATTCTGATGTTGAAGAAAATGGCTAGTGTAGGGAGTGGAGGCTAGTTAGTATGTGGGGTTTATGCATTTTATTACTATGCAAACTGTTGCTTGAACTCTTGCTTGAACCCTCATAAATCCTATGATCCTATTGATTGCATATCTGTTGTTTGGTAGTTAGGCAATTGAAGAAAAAAGGTACAAATATGCTTCAACTGTCTACCTTAATTATATTGGTGGACAGTGTTTCTTTTATTGTCTAAGTCCATCTAAGAACTTGTAGTATGTTTGGTGATAAGAAAATTACAATTATTGTTTACATTATCAAATTTACTGTCTTGTTAATTGTCGTTGTGTTTCTTTTTGTTGACTATACCTAAATAAAGACCCATAAACTGGGCAATAACCCACGTGTTTTCCCATATCAATAGAATAGTGTGTATGTAATCTTTCATAAATTGATTTATCATGAATTCATGATGTTTGATTAAAATTTTCAATTTATACTTAGCTATAATGCGCATTAAGCATCTGATATTTATTTGAGCCTGTGCCTCTTTTCTTTTTTCTATAGAAATTGGCTATGCAACTTATACCTAAAACAGTGCCTAAAGATCTTGGTGCTGAAAATGAACGGAAAAGAAAGATAAAGAAATTTAAGGAGTCAGCGTGGAAATGTGTTTATTTTCTTTCAGGGGAGCTTCTGGCTCTGTCCGTTACCTACAATGAACCATGGTTCAAGAGCACTAGATTCTTTTGGGTAGGACCAGGAGATCAGGTTTGGCCTGATCAGAAAATAAAGTAAGTCTCAACACAATTTTCATGTGATGTTCATATGTGAACTATTTATCGTTTCAAATCTTGTTTGGCAAACTATATTGTTGGGCGTTTCTTTCATCAGATTAAAGCTTAAGGCTGTGTACATGTATGCTGCTGGTTTCTACACATATTCTATATTTTCCCTTATGTTCTGGGAAACAAGACGGTCGGACTTTGGAGTGTCGATGTCTCATCATGTTGCAACTGTAGTTCTGATTGTGCTGTCATACATATTCAGGTTATTTCTTTCAGTGGATAATGTTGTTAATTCTACATCATACATTTTCTTTGTTCATACTGGTTGATCTTACCTTCTATCGATATTCTTAATTTCTCTCAAATGAATATTTTATTTTACCTGGTTATCCTTGACATGCTACAAGGCACAAGACAGACTAAAATTCCCACCAAACATCAAATGGACATGATAATGTTTCTTGGTTAACTAAATTGGAGTGACTACACCTTAAGATACGTCCATAGTGCTATTTCCTGTTTCAACCACCATGTACGGTGAATTTAGAAGCTAAATCATTCCTGTTTAGTACTGCATAATAGTTAACAACTACATCATGATCTAGAGCATAATGCAAGCTATATATCATCACAAAATTACTGAATTCTCGTATAAAGTATATTAATTTGGTATATTTCATGAATAGTAAATTATTTAGTACATCATTCAGAAGGATAATGCATAGATAATAAGTTTTTAAATATACCTTTTCAGAATCATACTTAAATAGTTAAATGTGCTTTTTTACTTAATGTTCCTTTTTACTTGATTACAGATACATATATTCGTAGTGCTACAGCATTCATCAGATAGTTTTACTTTAAATGGCATTTGATTCATCGACTAGATTAGACGTACCTAGTTATTTTCCATACTGGAACTATTTAAATATACATCTACTTGATTTCCTTGTGAGACTAAATCCAAGGTTATAGCCTCATCGTAAGTAGCATTCATCCATACTGAGGTCTACTACTTCATTTTAGGTTTCATATTTAACATTTGAAAGTTTGCTTCGGGATACTAGCTCTTAAGTAGCATACACGTAAAGCATTTCTAACATAATATGCTTGTGCATACTTTTTCTGATGTTAGCTATACTTATCAGTGGATATATTAGCATCTGCTCTAGTGGCAAGGTTCACCAATAGGCTTCCACATATCTCTCATGCCAGTGCATGGCTTGCAAATCACCTCACTAGGATGCTTACCTAGAAAGGTCAACTTTGCAACTTACTGATTCATTTATGTTTTGCCATGGGATGGTTAGCTACTTGTGCATGACAGTCTCATAACTGCCACTTGTTATTTTCTATTTATTATTCATAATGTTATGTTATTATTGCTATTACCACATGCAAAGTCAGTAAGAACGGCAAACATCTCATGTTCATCATTTTTTTCACATAATTAAAGAAATCAACTTCTCGACATTGCAACTCGAGATGATGTGTTTGAAAGAGCGATCTTTTACATGCATTTGAAGCAAAAAAATTGTCTAGTTTCTGGAAAACAGACAGCGATTTCAGATCTGCTTACTATAAGTATAGTAATTTATTAGTTCATAGTAGGTCAATAGTTGGATTGTATATTTGTAGGTCAACAAATCATGGATTAATCCGAGGGGGAACTATTCCATTTTGATGCTTAGTTATTGACACCTCTAGATAACTCATTCCAGGGAATAAAGAACTAGATTACAACAAAAAGTTATAGAAACACCATCAGTTATTGACTTTGAGATTCTAACAAAACTGGCAAAGTAAGCATAAATCAAACATTATTTAGTATAATTAGCTGGACAACATGCTTCGGTTAAATTCATTCTTATTAGAATTAGATGGATGACGTGCATTGGACATTTAATTTATTATTATGAAAGCTGGAATATAAGAACTAACTCGATGTGGAGAACTCGGAATCTTTTATCTATATTGTCCAGGCTGAACATAATAATTCCAGTCCTTAAAGATGAGGTGTCTAGCTCTATGTAACTTCGAGTCTCTTATCCTTCTCTTTAAGCAGGTTTGCCCGTGTTGGTTCAGTTGTTCTAGCTCTACATGACGCAAGTGATGTATTCTTGGAAATAGGAAAGATGTCAAAATATACTGGTTCCGAGTGGCTTGCTAATGTTTCATTTCTTCTGTTTGTTGCATCATGGGTGATACTTCGTCTTACATACTACCCATTTTGGATCCTCCGAAGTACGAGGTTAGTATGCTATGATGAATTGACTTTGTATTGCTTTGCTTCTTATGACAAATGAGCATATGGAGGTGGCGTTAGTCTATTTTATCTTTGCTCTTACAATTTAGAATAGCTTTGTTGCCATTTGTTCTGCTTATTTTGTTTCTCTGCAATAAATGTTGACAGAATATTGATTCTTATGTCTGGGAGGGTTTTATGCAAAAGCTCTTTTGTATAATGCTGCAACTATTTTAAATATTTTGGCTTTGTGATCAAAGAAACCATCTTGAAATGCTAAAATTTCAAAGTAGAATATAATTGCTTTTGATTTATGGTGTGAATATGAATTTGGTGTTGAGCAAATTGAACTTTCAAATATAACTGTTTTAGAATCTTTTATGGATCATCCGATATCAATAGTTTTACACATATTAGTAATGTGGAGTTGAACTTCAAATGAATGCTAAAGCACTAGTTGGTCACTGTAGCCAGTCGACGGACCATGTCAACAAGAAAATGAGCGGCGGCGTTAAGATTGTAACTGGATGACCATTTCTTCCAAAGCTTAAACTCATGATTTAACACCTCACTTGTAAGCCATACATGCGCGGCTATGTAAAAAAAATGAATCGTTGGAGTGGATCTGAAATAGCAAAAGAAAATAGCTAAACAACCACCAAAGAAACAGTTAGAAAGATGGAGGAAATTCCTGACTAAAACTTTAGCTATGAAGAATCCAATCTGTATATTAGGATCTCATAGGCCAAACCTGCGGTGCGACAGCATGATGTATGACTTCAATGAAAGGTCTTTAGCACTGTTATCTACTTCACTTCCCCTCTTACCACCCCTTGGAACCGTTCTTAATATTCATTTAACCATCGTATCTAAAGAATGGGTAGTTCTCATGTATTCAATGAAGACGCGTTGTGCATTTTATGGCGAGCTTAAGTATATGATATCTTGCATCATTCAGTTTCGTTTATTGTCATAGTATTTCAATCATAACTATAACTTGATATTAGTGCCAAATTTTATTATTTGAAATGTTTTAACATGCATATTAGCATAAGGCAGATTTTTTAAAATTGGATTATTCATTTTATCTTACTGTTTATTTTATTTTGTGATATCTTTTATCTTTTTATTTAGTTATATTTTTTTTATCTTATTTATTTATTTAGTGGTCTCTTTTAACTTTTATACCTGCAGTTATGAAGTTGTTTTGACTTTGGACAAGGGAAAGCACAAATTTGAAGGACCTATATATTACTATGTGTTCAACACTCTTCTGTTCTCTCTACTTGTTCTTCACATTTATTGGTGGGTTTTGATATACCGGATGCTTGTAAAGCAAATCCAGGCTAGAGGTCATGTTGGTGATGATGTTCGATCTGGTAAATACACTATTTCCTATCATTTGTATCCACATGAAAAGTAGATGACATGTGGATGTTTAACATGTTTCTGTAGAAATATCACAATGTTCAGCTTCTTTGGTAGGGGAATTACAAGATTAATATTGGATCCTTCTAAGTCCATTAGATAATCCAATACTTCCTTCTTATGATGTTTCGTAAATTCTTTTCAGATTCTGAAGGTGAAGACGAACATGAAGATTGATTGGGGATATTTTGTCATGGTGCTGATATGTGAACCACATAGTTCCAAAAATACCATGATTCAATATCACTTTCATTATTACCCTGATTTCTGTTTTGGTTTGTGCCAACTAGTATTCAAATGCCCCCCAAATTCTAGGGAGATCATCAGCCTTCTCTCTATTCATGGGTTCGATTTTAGCTTCAGTCGATGGTAAACATATTCTTCAGCCGTGCTCGATTTGACTGTTAACTTTTATCTTCTGGTTATTACTGTAGTTGCCCCCTTGATTCTAGAGTGTATATGTGACTTCTTATCAGGGACATTCTGAAGTAGACTTGCCTTTTGATAGAATTTTATTGCATTGAATCAAATATTTTGATCAAGCAGTGCTGATCCATTCTGTATTAGGTATTGTAAGCTACGGTTAATATTTCCACGTATGCTAATCTCTTTTTTTCCTAGTGATTTAATTATCATATGATAACTCATCTTCAAGATTCGCTGTTGAGCTACAATAATGTTAAATATTTCCCAGTTTCTAGCCTCTTTAACCATATGCTAAGTGCTCCAAAGCTTTGTTTCTCCATTGGTGTTCTTATACAAGCTCCAAACTAGAGTCTTCAGTATTCAGATTGCAGCAAATCACCATCATTCCATCAACATTGACTTCCGTTGATCGTTCGCCTTATCTTTGTAGAGGATGGCAAATCGAGGTGTAATTACTGAATATAGGTTCTTACGCACCAAGTTGTGTTATAAAAATCTACAACTACTACACTCTAATAAAAGAGTTTGAACAGGGAATCAGGTAAGTGCGCCGGTACAGGGTTTAAGGCATGCGACGTTTTCTGCGAAGTGCGCTAACTTCCGTTAAATTTTATGATGTGAAGCCTTTCCTCTTGAAGGGCTCCTTCGTACGCTACAGAGCAACTGCTTAGAACTTGTGCAGGAAGATCAATAACTATAGAAGGAACAATCGGCTCTGTGATGAGAAATCCTGTGGGCAGTCGGCTCTGTGAAAAGAGATCAATGTGGGCATTTTCATATCCCTAGAAGATCATTTCAGCGTATAAGGTGAAGCCATCGTAATTACGGCGCGGCTTACGGTGAAATGGGAAAAAAATTTAGGAAGAAAGCTCACCAGTTGGATCAAATAGGAAAAAAATTTAATTCATTCATTTTAGTGCATGCAAGTGCTATTTGCTTTATTTGTACAAATAATATAACAATGGTAGATAGAGTTTCTTGAGAGATATGTTAACGTATACCATTGTATTTACTTTAAAGAGCGGCTATTATGCACATAAACTCACTTAGGCTGTGTTTAATAGGAAGGACAGAAAATTAAAAGGAAGAGAAAATAAAAATGAAAGGAAAATAAAAAGGAAAAAAAAAGTAAGAAGATTTTTTGAATGGTGTTTAATTAGAAGGAAAGAAAGTTGGAAGGATTGATATAGTCACTCTAATTTTTTTTTACACCCGCATTATATAAATATAATTAAATATTATTAAAAATTATGATTTAATATTAATAAATTACTATAAAACTAATTAAATATTATTAAATATGATGAAATTAATTAAATATTATAAAATTAAATAAATACCTTTAAATACTATAAACTAATTAAATATTATTAAATACTATAAATCTATTTTATAAACTAATTAAATATTATAAAATATTATAAAATTAATTAAATACATTTAAATACTATATAACTAATATAATATTATTAAATACTATAAAATTGATTAAATACTATTATATGCTATAGAACTAATAAAATATAATTAAATATAATAAAATTAATTAAATATTATAAAGCTAATTAATCAATAATATATAAAGCTAATTAAATATTATTATATACTATAAAATTAATTAAATATTATTATATACTATAAAATTAATTAAATATTATTATATACTATAAAACTAATAAAAAAATTATTATTGATTAAATATTATTAATCTAATTAAATATTATTAGATACTATAAATATTATTAATTAGGTGAGTCGGCGTGAAACAATTAAATGTTATTAAATATTGCTTGTCACAAACTCACAATGAAGGCACTTGAAACAATAATAGTAAATTAATCATTCAGCATAGTGGCGGCGCGGCGTGGGGCGTGAATAGGGTGAGATTAGGCAGCACGCTTGTAAAGTTTGTCTTTCCGCCCGATTCGGGCGGATCAATTTTGAGGGAACCTTCCCTCCGTCTTTCTGCCTTTAATTTTCCATCCGCTCCGTTAAACAACGGAAAACTATATTCCTTTCATCTTTCTATCCTCTCCCTCCCTCTTTCCACTCTATTAAACACAGCCTTAGTTTTCTTTTATTTTTCTGATCGCCTATATTAAGTGGAAAACGCTTAATGCCTCGCTTGTTGGACACCACTCAACATTGCTCGCTTGCCAGAGATATTTTCTAGGAAGCCGCAATTTCCTAATTTTTTTTAGAAAATCGCGGCTGTTGCCGTTGATCTGCCCATTATGCCCTCCAATCCCAAGGCAGCATTAGTATTAATATTAAACATTAGCATTAATCTTAGTATTAATATTAGTCTTAGCATTAGTATTAGAATTAGTATTAATATTAATATTAATATTAGTATTAACATTAGCATTACCATTAATATTACCATTAGTATTAGCAATAGTATTAACATTAATATTAGCATTAGCATTTAGGGAGCCTCGAGATTTGCACTAAGAAAAATCAAACAGATCGTGTCGGGTTCTAATCGGGTTGACCCGCTTAACCCGATTATATTATATATATAATATATATATAAATATATACATATACATATATTTATATATTATTTCGGGTCGAATCGTGTCGTGTCGAGTTAATCTGGTTAATATTTTTATATTTATATAATTATATATATATATTTTATAAAGATTTGTTTGAATTATTTAATATTAAACGGGTTAATCGGATCGTATCGGGTTGACCCAAATATATATGGGTCGTGTTTGGTTAGATCATCTAACCCAATTAAATAAACGGGTCGTGTTTGGGTTAAGCTAATCGGGTCACGGGTCATAAACGGGTCAACCAGAACACGACCCGCCGACCTGTTTTGCCAAGTCTGCCTTTACGCGATATTTTGTCGTATAAATTTTTTTTATGAGCTTTAAAAATTTTATACGATAATTATTATTTAAAGTCCCACTTTGTGACAGTCTTTACAAGATAATTATCATGTAAAATTATACGATAATTATCGTATAAATTTTATACGATAATTATCGTATAAATTTTATACGATAATTATCGTATAAATTTTATATGATATACACATACAAAGGGGGCCCTTCTGCGGACTTTGCAGAAGGGCCCCCTTCCGCAAAAATTTATTCTGAAGAAAAAAATGCGGGGACGGGAGCTCGGATAAGAAATTGAGATAGCTGTTCCAAGTGAGGAGCGAAAGTGGCAATGACGCCACAGCACAGAGTCACGCACGCAAGTTACTGAATGGCTAAGCGCATAAAAGTGTGCATAGAGAGAGGACAAATGTTGGATATGATGCATGCCTGTGACAGGGTTTAATGGATTCGCCTCCTATCTACTGCTGCTGCCACGTGTAGGCTGCCTCGGGTGTTGTCGCCATCGCGTCCTTTGCACGCAGCAAAAGTGAAAAACCTAGCTTCAGTTGGGTGCAGTATGTATCCATGATCTTTATGTCCACAGTATTTTATTATGGATATGTTTAATTTTATAAATTTTGATACTGTTGGATAGCTCTTGTGGTGAACAATATCGTAAAAAAAATTTCATAATTTTTTTAACATTGTAGATTTTTTAAAGAGGACTATGTTTAATTTTTCTTGAGTACCCCCCTGCTTAATAAATTTCTTCTTTAGTTAAATTATTACTGCATCAAGAGAAAAAAAAATTATTATTATTATTGTGTTGGAGATTTGATGGGTTGATTTTGTGGGCGTTATCACATGCAAACCTGTCCCTATTGAAGAGACTTTGCGCACACACTTGCCATTATTTGTTTCTTAATATTATATATTTTTCTAACACTGTTAAGGAAAAAAAATCAAAATTTAAATTCGATTGTTGTTGGATCATGGGGTGGCTACCAGAAGATGACCTCATCACCGATCATCCCGGATAGAGGTTGCGAATGACCTTGCCAGACTGACACGAGCATAGGCCCGTTTGGCCCACTTCTATAAAACGGTACTAAGTGTCACACCCATATATACGGTAATATTTTTTTTAATTAATTTTACCCATGAATCAATGCTGACTCGAGTCCAAATACGTCAACGCAAGGATCCCAACGGTCGAAACCGCGGGATTGGGCGTGACTGGCGGAGCCGATTCCCCAAACCGACTCCCAGCCCGATTATGGACTCAACTCAGATCGCTGTTGTTCCTACATGGTTCATGTCAATGTAGACGATTGTCCACTCGGTGTCGCACGCTAGTTACGAGAAAAGTACAATCGGCATCGCACGCCGGTAAAGAAAAGAACACGACCAGTTCCTCTCTCGCACGCCGACGAATAGGCCGGACGATGCTCCGCCGGCAACGTCACCCGAATGAGACAGGAGACCAGTGACCTCGTCCCTCTCGCGTGCAAGCGAGAACGGTCGCATGGGAAGGCTCACCGGAGGGTAGCCAACCCGGGGAAGCCGATGGTGGTAGCACGTAACGCCATCGACGCTCACCCGAAGGCGAGCTCGACTGAGAGGACTACCAAGAAAAAGGGTGACGCAGGTCACCCGCTGGGCCACTGCCGGAAAGGGGACGCCGAGGTTGGAGCTGGCGGAACGGCGTCAGGCGAACGGACGGCGGCTGAAGCACTCGCGGACGCGTCCGACCACTCGCACGTAGAGGAAGTCGCAACGCGACGGACGGCAGCGGCCTTCTCCCGCGTCTCCAAAGAAGGAAACGTCCACCCGGCGACGCTCCCTGCTGGCGGAGGAAACGACGACCACCACGCGAACCCGCCGTGCCATAGAACACCACAGCCGACCCGAACCCCTCCGCTCACAGGCAGAGAAGGTAGGCGGCCGAACGCTAAAGCTCGTACGCAGGCGAGGGAACAGGGGAGATCTCGTTCACGCGCAGGTCAACGCCGAGTCCGGAACTTCACGCACGCAGGCGGCCGGAGCGCGGGCGACTGGAGAGGGGAAAACTCGCACGCGGAACAGAAGAGGAAGCACGGTCGGGAAAACAACTCATCGGCGGAACGGAGAACAGAGACACACGCCCGGGAGCCGCGTGCTCGACCGGGGAAAGCGAACCGGAAAGAGGGAGTAAGGGGGTACCACGGCGATCACATGGCCGCCGGCTCCTTCTTTTCGATGAAGCGGATGCAAACGCCGCCTTCCAAGGCGAGTTGGCCAACGTCGGCAACGAAGGCAACGGCTACGGCTGCGACGTAGTCGAAGAAGACAAGGAAGAGGACAGGGTTCTCCCCGGCATTCCGTCCACCCTCCCACACCACTGGAACTGCCTGGTCGAACAAAGAATCGGAGAGGGAGAGGAAATTCGTAGGTGAAAAAACCTCCGAGAGCCCGCTGCTCTCTGTCGTCGAGAACGACGACTTTTTTTTCTCCCCTCTGCTCGCACGCGACTCGGGGCCATCTCCCGTCACGTCCGCCCACTCCATCCTTCACGTGCAAGCAACGCGACGCGCATGAATTCACCGTTGGGTGAATTTTGGGTTCGGATCTGGGCGACGCCTAGTCCGACCCATTAACCTGGATAGCAATAAAGGAGTAACGGTTCAGTGGGCTGGGCTGGGAATTGGGCCGCGCCCAAATACTGGCCCAAAGGCCTAACATTCTCCCCCTCCGGAGCGAGTCGCCGTCCTCGGTGACTCTAAATAACGTCGGATCTCGTCCTCGAACTGCCACAGTTCGGATGCCTTATACCATGTAACTGCTTCTATTGGAGAACCTTACCATCAAACGAGGAATTCTGTTCGTCGGTTCACCCTGCCGTATCCAAAAACTCGATGATCTAGGATCCTTCCAATCCGTTGGTCGAACTCCGTTTGAACCGTAGGAGGCGCACGAAGCGACTGTGATCGAGTTGGATCCCCTGGATCCTTATGAAAACCCTTTTTGGAAGCTCACATGGAATGTCGGACACAGCTTCATCCCACGACGATGATTTGCATATAGTAGTTGCATTCGTCTCGTGGTTACCTCGAGGCTGTCTCTAGTCTCCTGGAGTGACTCCACTCGCTCACTAGCAATCCGTAGGATAGCAGGACATCTCCCTTTGGAGGTCCTTATCGCAATACCAACCGAAGTTAGGGATTGTCTCTCTAACACAAGCTCAAACGGGCCATGCCCCGTAGATGGCAATATGTGGAGATTATAGGCAAATTATGACGAATCAATCCACTTCACCCCGTCCTTTGACTCGTAGTCACCAAAATGACGAAGGCAGTCCTCCGTGAGGACATTAACCCACTATGTCTGCCCAAATCCAATCATCAGGTCGTACCCGTCTTGGTCTGCTGAACAGACTTTCGATATTCCTTACCGATCACAACTGCTGCTTTTATCCTCGTAAGGAGATCTCCTTCCACTCTGGAGATCGCAAAGCGAACTAAGGCGTTTAGCCTACTCAGTGCATCAGGCACTACCATAGCCTTTCTAGGCTTGTGTTCCCACCGGAACTAGAATTCTACTAGGAATTCCTACCATCTGGCCAGTTTGGCCGACAATCTCTTCCGAGTGGCGAGATATGTATTCACCACCTTATCAGTTTTCGCCACGAAGGCGATACCCAGGAGAAGTACTCTCCATACCCAGAGGCAGTGCAACATTGCAACCATCTCTTTTTGCATGCGCAGAATATCTCTGCTCCACCCCATTTAACTTTCGACTATCGAAAGCTACAGGATACCCATCCTGTATCAACACATCACCTATAGTTTGATCCGAAGTGTCGGATCTCTTTGGCGCAACTCTGCAGCTAAGGGGTTCGCCAACAAGAGCACTCCCTAGGAGTCCCTCTTCCTTCCATTCTTTAACTCTTTGCTCTCAATGCACGGCTCAAGGCAAGGGAAATCCTTATCGTATATCTGTATCTCATACAGATAAGACCTCACAGCTATCTCTGCCCTGACCAAAAGTTCGAGGCCAAAGACTGCTTCGTAGTCTGGAAGATTTAGAATCTTCACATGGCAGCGGCCCTGCCAACTGCCGATTACGATATCAATATCATATGATACCCCGAAGATCTCGGGGTCCACTGCACCGACCGGCCTCACTCGGTCCAATGTTGAGGACGTTTTAAGTCCAACACTCTTAGCTGCTCTCGACGAACCACTTTGGGTGACCTGACTCACACACCAAATTTCCATAAAATTGCAGGGGGGGGGGGGGGGTCCTACAACACCCGTGATCAAATCGGATTGCCTATGTTCCTGATGCATTGCATTTACACCATGTTTTTGCCTATATTTTACATCATATTTTGAGCTTAATTGAATCATTTTTTGCAATTTTAATGTTTTTACTTCACTTTGTACATAATCTTCACTTTTTCTGGTTTTTATGAAAATGTAGGTAAAAAGGCACAAAAATGATGGATTTCAAGAGCTTTGAGCCCATATTATGATTCCCGAGGAAATCACGAGCTTACACGTCGAATTTGGAGTCAAAATAGTGAAGAATGTGAAAATTACGGCCTTGGCCGTAATTATGGATCAGCCGTAATTCTGAGTTCGAGCAGAAGGCGAAAAAGGGCTAAGTAAAAAAGCTCACAGAAACTTTCACGGGCGAGGCCGTGAATCCATCACGTGCCGTGAATATTTCTGTGACTTAAGTGCCTTACTCACAGAAGGATTTATGGCCAAGGCCGTAAACACATCACGGGCCGTAAAAATGTCCGTCTTTTCGATTTTTCACTCGGTTCGACTCCAAATTGAACCAGAATTGAACCAAACTCTCCAGAAACCTTCCTAGATGGGTTCTATAGGGATTAGACTATAAAAGGAAAGGTTTTGGTAGGGTTTCAGGGGCTTCTAGACACAAAAACGAATGGCTATAGCGGCGGCGGCGGAAATCAGTTTTAGGACAAAATTCTGGCGAGAGATCACGCAAAGGAGGGGATTTGATGCTTCATCTTCATCACCAGATCAAGGGGAAGAGTTATAATTAACTTTCTAGTGTCTCTTTGCACTATTTTTGAGAGATTACATGTTGAATTCATCGATGAAAATACTATTTATTATGAACATGAACGTATAAACCTATCTTTGGGATTTGGGGATAGCCCGTTGATGATTTATGGATTGAATATATTGTTTTAAATATTTTACGTGAATTCTATAGATTTTATTTGATTAGAATTGTATTTATTCCATAATTTACCCTGATCAAGTAATTTTACGTCTTAGACGTTGCGAGAAGGACCGAGAGGTGAATCGCAACGTCGGATCTATTATTTTCAAACCTACGAATCCAATCACGAGAGTAGTTTGGATTCGTTTGAAGGATTTACATGGTTTTTCATAGAACATAAAGGGTCTAACTATGTTAACTGTCACGAGAGTAGGGAGTTAGCATAGTTAGATACCGGATTATGCTTTGAGAGGAGGTAATATGTACCTTAGGAAAAATCCCTTTCAAAACTATATTTTCCTGTTCAAGGATTTATTTTTATTAAATTCATATTTGTCAACGTGGTGAAACCCTGAATCCTGAATTTATCTAAATTGATTTTAGCCAAAACCCTAAAACCACCTTTTTTTTTTCTTGCATTAGAAGTTTTCAAAACAAAAACCACCATTTGAATCGTCTAGATATAGATCAATCGTGTAATCGGTACTTGACCACCTGATCCTCGTTGGGAACGATAATATTTTTATTACTTCGATAAATCCGTGCACTTGCGGATCGCTATCAGTTCCCAGGAGACTCGTCCAATTGTAACTTGGTGCGCCCAAGTCTCATCCCCTTCGAAGGCGTCCCATACCACCTCCGTCGAAGACTACTCAGCTAGCCCCAATTACCTGTTTTGTCCCCGGTTCACCTCCACTCATATAGGCGTCCCCATATGTCGAGGAACCCCGGACAGGTTTCAAGGATTTTTCCTTGCTGTCCTCCCAAGCTTCCCTCACATAAGGCGTCCCTATATGCGAAGTTGGCTCAGTCGGACCTAGAAGAGGGACCTCTTTTGTTTTAGTTGGACCGTCCTCTCTTCTTGCCCCCAAATAGTAGTTTTAGAGTCTGCTAACTCGTCCTCAATTTGTGTCTCCCTGGGTAGCAGTTTTAAGGTCTGCCAACATTTCCTTAAATATCATGGAGCAACGCACCCCTCCGAAAGGGTAAGCTCCAGAATGAGTCGTCGCACGACAGTCCACTGGCCGGGATCGGCCGTGGTCGATGCTATCGATGCCGCCGTAGCGCGCTTCAGCATCGTAGCCTCAGCCTGAGATGCCTCTAGCTCCCCGGTGCGTCGAGTCACCCGAGCTACGAGACGCTCGCCTGAGACGAGCCGCGTGGAGATGATCTCCACTGAGATGTAAGGATCCAAAACCCCATCTCTGACCATGTCCTCGAGAGACAATAGTCCGGGGTTCGACGCATATCTCATCTGCGCACTATCAATTAAGTGTGACAAGACCCAAGTACGACGCTCGTACGAGTTAGAACGTGTAGATTATGGACTCAACTCGGATCGCTGCTGTTCCAACATGGTTCAGGTCAATGTAGACGATTGTCCACTCGGCGTCGCACGCCAGTTACAAGAAAAGTACAATCGGCATCGCACGCCAGTAAAGGAAAGAACACGACTGGTTCCTCTCTTGCACGCCGGCGAAGAGGCCGGACGACGCTCCGCCGGCAAGGTCACCCGAATGAGACAGGAGACCGGCGACCTCGTCCCTCTCGCGTGCAAGCTCGTCCCTCTCGCGTGCAAGCGAGAACAGGCATGGGAACGCTCACCGGAGGGTAGCCAACCCGGGGAAGCCGATGGTGGTCGCACGTAACGCCATCGACGCTCACCCGAAGGCGAGCTCGACTGAGAGCACTACCAAGAAAAAGGGTGACGCAGGTCACCCGCTGGGCCACTGCCGGAAAGGGAACGCCGAGGTTGGAGCTGGCGGAACGGCGTCAGGCGAACGGACGGCGGCTGAAGCACTCGCGGACGCGTCCGACCACTCGCATGTAGAGGAAGTCGCAACGTGACGGACGGCAGCGACCTTCTCCCGCGTCTCCAAAAAAGGCAACGTCCACCCGGCGACGCTCCCTGCTGGCGGAGGAAACGACGACCACCACGCGAACCCGCCGTGCCATAGAACACCACAGCCGACCCGAACCCCTCCGCTCGCAGGCAGAGACGGCAGGCGGCCGAACGCTAAAGCTCGCATGCAGGCGAGGGAATAGGGGAGATCTCGTTCACGCGCAGGTGAACGCCAAGTCCGGAACTTCACGCACGCAGGCGGCCGGAGCTCCGGCGACCGGAGAGGGGAAAACTCGCACGCGGAGCAGAAGAGGAGGCACGGTCAGGAAAACAACTCACCGTCGGAACGGAGAACAGAGACGTACGCCCGGGAGCCGTGTGCTCGACCGGGGAAAGCAAACCGGAAAGAGGGGGTAAGGGGGTACCTCGGCCATCACATGGCCGCCGGCTCCTTCTTTCCGGTGAAGCGGATGCAGACGCCGCCTTCCAAGGCAAGTTGAGCAACGTCGGCGACGAAAGCGACGGCTACGGCGGCGACGTAGTTGGAGAAGACAAGGAAGAGGACGGAGTTCTCCCCGGCATTCCGTCCACCCTCCCACACCACCAGAACTGCCTGGAGATCCTCCGACGATAACGACATCCGATGATGACCACGCTGGTCGAAGAAAGAATCGGAGAGGGAGAGGAAATTTGTCGGTGAAAAAACCTCCGAGAGCCCGCTGCTATGTGTGCTTGGCTAAATTTTAAATTATACCCTAAATTTTAAATTTAAAAAAAAACAGAGATAATAGATTTAAAAAATTATTTAAATTTTATTTTTTTAAAAGAATATATATTTAAATGCGGGTTGTGTCACTTTACCTGCATACCTAATTACCTTGGCTAACTATGTGTGCTTCATGCCGCTCATGAACCGTCGACTAGTTTGATGTTGTATTGTGCTTGTGTAGAGAAACAAGTAGCAATACTACTATAAAAGAAAAAGGCAATGTTATTTATTATCCAACGTGCGCATTTTTTGATAATATAAGTGAAGTAAAACATAAATATAAATAGACAACAAGTACGCCAGTAGTGATAATCATGTGAAAGTGAATATAAAACCAATCAATATAAGTTAATACAATTAGCACGAGAAGAGAAACGTTTGTCAAATTTTCACTATATTTTCCCGTCTATATGCAAAAAGAATAAAAAGTTTATAATTTTTTTTCAAAAAAATGTTAAGAATTTAGCGGAAAAGCATTATCCACACTCACTGAGACTTTAAATGGCTTAACAAAAAAAAAAAATACAACTCAAATGAGTAGATGTAGAAACAAAGAAACATATACGAATCAATATTGCTGTTAAAAAAATATGGTGTCATACAAAAAAAATTGTCGAGCAAAATGTTTAAAATGCTATTATTGCATTGACTGTTTATAATTTTCATAGATCTGTAAACAGCAATGTTATAGTAAAGTTCATCGCGTCATCTACAAAAAAAAAATAATGTAATTCTTGAAAACCAATATGGCGGCAATTACATATTTCATTTTGTAAGGATTAATCGCTCTTGTTCCACCATAACAATGTTTTGACTTCTGATAAGTTTCAATAGCGGGGTATATACAGGGTCCAAAATAATGATTAGCGTTTGAAGAATTCACAAACCGTGGACTTTGTCAAGCTACAACATAGATCCATCAAGTGGGTGGATTGCCACAAGGCTCTCTTTAATAATTGGCTTCGCGAGTTTGATCAAAGGCGCACAATCACGTCATATGATTCTCTTTCTCATCAGAGGGCTTCCGCGTCCGAAGAGGTGATCTTCGTGGAATAACGCTTCTGCCATCTTTATTGCCGTCCGTAGATTCACTAGATCTGGCAGAATTCCTGTCCCCCAAAGGAGGATTATTATCATTAGGCATGGAATGCATAGCACGAGGCAGCCTTAGAGGAACATCTTCCCTTGGCCGCTGGGTTTCACTATTTTGTGATTGGGACGGAAGAGGTTCAGTTGGAACTAGCTGAATCGTTGACTTGTGCCATTTCTTTCTCCTACCTTGCTTGGCAACATTTTGGTTGGCCTGATTTTTAAACACAGATACACGTAAAATTATTTTAAAGACATTTCTAATGAGAAACAACAAAAGAAAACAAAATTAGTCCTACAACATACAAATGTAATTCACAGGTGAAGGAATGTACATATTGTTCATTATCAATGCAAATATTTGTTACAAACAGGCAGGTAGAAGGATGAAGAACGAAAGCAGCAGATGTGCCAAGAAAAAAAAAACAGGTAGATACTACCAAATAAAAGAACATGTTAAAGCATCACCCGCTTCTGAGAGAGAAATCAAAGAAAATGAAAAACGCCAATAAAAGGATGCTCATTATTGAACTAATTAAAAAAGGTAAGTTTACTGCCTGTTAAAGAACAAACAAAATAGCTTTACTGGCATCCAAATGCAGAAAAAGGAAATTACGACATACCACGTTGTCGATATTGGATAACGGCTTTCTTGATTTAACATTCTCTACGGTCTGCATCTTCATCGCACTCTGCAGTAACATTGTTCCCTGAGATACCAATTTGCTATTCTCATCATCCAATTGGTCAAATAAAGAACCACTTCCTCCGCTTTCTGCTGCTTCTGAGTTGGATATTTCATCAATATCCTTTGCAATTGACCCGGCTCTGTTATTGCATTTTGAAGAAACGCATCCACAATAGGTGCTACAGAGATAACCGACGGCACGACACTCACATCTCTTCGTTTTACATAATGAATATCGAGAACAAGAACAACATTGATGGGTTCCAGGTTTTTCCAGCATGATTAGTCCCTCTTCGCTCACTGCTTCAGAAGAGCTCTCTAAAGGACAGTCAAGTAGAGAAGTATATTTTCTAGTTCGATGGTTTTTAGAACCCTTTTTCCTAATCTTCTTTCCAGATTCTACCCAATCTTCGTCACCCATGTCAGAATCAAACTGATCTGATGCCTCATCATGTGAGCCAAACATGTCTGACATCTCCGAATCTGAAATGTCCATGTCCTCTAGATTATTGGCATCCCGATTAAATCTCTGAAGTTTTTGTGAATTCTGTGGAAAAGATCATTTTTCATATAAGAAATTGAATGTAATAACAAACTCAAGCTAAAGAAAAACACACAAATATAACACTACAGGATATACCACACGTAATGACTTTCCAAATAAACAGGATAAAACAGCAAGGGATCGAACTCACTATTCAGACTAGTTCCCAAGTAATTTAAGAAAAATATAAACTAGAAGAAAATTCATTAATATTTTTAACTACTAATAAATTTTCAATTAGAATGCCAAACAAGGTAGACTGCATGATTAGTAACAATATGAAACAAATACAATGCTAGAATAAATAATGTGCAATGTCAAATACTCACAGTAGGAAGAAAGTACCTTATTGTTTGCATGCAACGGCACACCGTCCTCAGAGCCACAGCCGATAGTTTCTGAATATTCAGGAAATTTCTTATTACGTTTCTGAGCAGATAACCTCTGCACAACCAGCAAATGAATATTCAGCAGACAAGGAAACAATACATGAAAATAATGTACACGCACAGCATATCCAACATCATTAACAATGAAAAATTATTTAGAATAGAGCAATACAAGTATTAGCAAATGATAATCATTAAAAAAACAAGGCCATAAGCCCTGAACACAGATGACTGACCAGATGGCAAAATATGAGAAACCAAGCAATTAAGCAATTGACTGGGACATCATCTTTTAGAATGTTGTTTCTAATAAATCTAACTAAGCAATTAATCAAGTTGAAAATCAAATTTCAGTTATAAGACCTAACACGAAAAGCTAAGCAAACTAGCACAAATACAGTCATGCAACGCAGAATTTATAAATAATTTAAACTTTGAAATTTTCCATCAACTAATTGCTAGTTTTTGAAGGACACGAACAACTGCCCATTACAATATCGAAGGTAGGCAAAAAAACTTCATATATTGCAACCATATCAATTTTCTATCAAAACGCATTAGAATACATATAACCAAGGCCTGATCTTCAGAAAAGTAAGATAATCATCGAAGCTGGTAGAAAGGAAGCAATAAACTACATTGGAGAAGAATATGAGCACCTTCACCATGAATTTAGTCAGAGAAATCAAATACATGATGCAAAACATCCAGATAATTTTTTGCATATGTAAGCAGAAATTAAAACAAACCGGCCAATTGGCTAGCTAGACAGTAAAGATGTAACAAAGTAAAGAAGTATGGACTGGAAAGTGGAAACTGACCTACTGAGCTTGCCTGTACAATGATGTAACTTAACTAGATATAAATAAATAATCTTTTAGGAAAAAACTTCCCATCATGGCATATAGCCAAAGCTGACAACCGCAATAATATATAATAGTAATCGGCCTGATACTTAGCAGGATCCTATTGAAGGTTCGAGTTTATAGGAACAGAAAAATGGTTGAATACCATGAGGGTAGCACGTGAATGTGAATGATCAGTAAAAATGCATTTGCAGTTATGAATAAAGGACAAAAAAACTGAAAAAAAAAAAGCTCAATTGATTTTTCATCTTCTTTGTCAAAAAAAAAAAAAAAAAACTACAGCTAGAGTGTTCATAAAACTGTTTCAATCTTGAAGTTTATTGTACCTCAGAAAGACAAATACATTTTTTAAAGTTCTCTCAAGAGAAATCAACTTATTGAAAACGTAAGATTGAACTAAATACAAAGTGAGTAAAGAGATTTTTACACAAGAATATATAAATGTTGTTCTTCTTGGCAGAAATAGGAGTGCTCTAATTTTTCTTATGAAAGTTTCATGATCATCATATGATCAACAAACAATGTGAACAAGCATAAAAGAATTCAATTAAAAAACCAAATCGATTGTGATTCTTTCTCCAGAGAGAGAATGCCAAAGTAGGAAAACTGATTAACCTGCAAATTTTGATTGAGCGCTACAATCAGTTGTTCCTCTAACTGTCTCTTTGAGATATTCAATTTGACCACCTTGTCTTTAAGGTCAGTTATTTCAGAATCCTTCTCTCTGCAACTCGCCTCCTTATCACGCAACTGACATCTGAAAAATAATAGAAATGAAATGCTTTTTTATGTAACTCTTATATAAAGGTCCAGAAAGGTTTTTCTCAATAACAGCATAGCAAATCCAATTTTCATCTTAAAAGAGAAGTGCATGTTATGTTCGGTGCATATAATGTTACAAAGCTAGAGAACTTCTCCCAAAAACATAAATTTCGGTGTACCTAGACGATGATGCCAAGTTAAATAAATAATCCATTAGGTTCTTTGCATCTGCAAGTGATCTCACTTGATTCCATCGTCCTTTGCCGCTAAAAACTCGTACATGCTCCTCAGCTTCTGATAATTGAGAGGCCATGGAAACTAAAGTAGTAGATGAAGTTCTGAGCATATTATCAATAGCTAAAATCCGTGAATTCCGGGCACTCGGAGACATTGTCTGAGGATTAGCACTAGAGGTAAACAATCCAATCAGGTTATTAAATCGAGTATAGTAGAAGAGATATTTCTTATACGCACAAGCCCACAGAAAGATATTATTGCAAACCTTATTATTTCTTTCTTAACCATTTCACATTCTTCCAGAAGCTTTGCTCGCTCCTTAGCCATTGCTGCTCTCCTGAAGATAGGAAAAGGAATAAATGAAGAATAGTGCGGGTCTAAAACTAAAAGCATCCAAACCATGTTCTCCTAACATTTACAACTATGCAAATATACAGAACTGTGCTGCTCGTTATTAAAACTTAAAAGAAATGATATTAATATTATGAAACACAAATCATGAATATATATATACACACACAATTTTAGATTAAATACAGAAAATTTCAAAGGAAAACTACCGTAAAAAAGAACACGACCCACACAATGCACCAGCAAGGGACTTCTGAAAAACAATGTTTGATATATTCCTATCAAGCCCCAAGTACTATGTCTCTAAGTAAGAGAGAATGTCCCACCTTGCAGAATTTTTTAAATACTAAAAGACACTGTACAAGCCAGTTCAACAGATATAACTAAGAATCAGTTAAAAGTAAAAAAAGCTATAAAACAAACCAGACAATGTTCGATAGATTCTTACCAATTACCTGGAAGTTCCCAAATGCTTATAATATTTTTTTTATTTTTAATTATTTTTTCTTAAAAAGTAAAGAAGGCTCACATGGATTTTGCAAGATTTAGTGAAATGATTGGGTCAAAAACAAACCGTGAAAAGATGGTTGTACAAATGTGACATCTCTGTTTCGCCAAGAAATTATAATATTAACATAAAGCTTTCAATTAGGTCGCATCATTACAGTTCTATCAAGTTAATATACAATATTCTCAAAGCATATCGTAAAAAATAGCATCAAAGACAACCAAGTCCTAGAACCATTAGGATCCCAAGTGAAAAAGATTCTCATTATTTGTGAATCCATTAACAGGTCACATGTTGCTGACCAAGTATAAATCCGGGCTATGCGTTAGGCCTTGAGGAAATCATGTCCTAAGGAGACATTAGGAAATTTGATTGTGTTTCATATTAGAAAACGGAGAGACCTAATTGTATAAAAAACCTAATGAATTTAAGACTTCTTCAAGTCAAATGTTGCAAAATTTGGTAGCGTAACATTTCATCTAAATGAACTAAAACAAATTATCATCAACTGAACACACTAATAAATTGTATTTTGTATCATTATGTTTATAGTATAAAAGCATTTTCATTGTATACAACTACAAACAATATGCACGAGATATACAGGTCTAATAGATTATCAGGACCCAACACAGTAGTGTCATTACACCCCTTTGAGACAATTGTGTGAATATACCAATATAACATGCTTTTTAGATAGTTAGTCTCCAAAACAAACAAAATTAACACATCAAAAATCTAAAAACTATTAAAGTTCAAAAACTAAAGAAAATTTAAAGAGGGACTTACCTCCTCCTTTCTTACCAATGACAATCTTAGAATAACATTTTGTAGGTATATGTAACCTTTATTTTATATAAAATATACAGATAATTAACCTATTATTTTTAGATATTATTTTAGCATTACATTTTGGGTAAAAGTAAAACTTGATTGATAACATATTTTATAGTTAGTTTTCAGAACAAACAAAAATTAAAAAATATCAAAAACCTAAAAACCATTAGAATTCAAAAAAAGAAAACTTAAGATGCAGTATGTATTTGTATGTTTGGCACACTAGAAACTAGGAACTATGTATCAGTAGACTCAATATATGGCGATCTAATACACGACCGATATAATGCTGCATAGTGAAATTAAAAATGATGCTCTAAACAACAATATTGGCATTACAACAAACATGGATGCAGAGCCATAAAATTATCAGCAATTTGGCAAACAATTCTAAGAAATCTCAAAATAAATAGACTCACAAATCTTATCACAATTTCGAAACTATATGAAAATCACTAATCTTAGACAAGTAATGCTTCGCAAACTATAATGAATCCATATCCTTAACTATACTACAGATATTGAACGAAAAGCATTTTAAAGAAAAAATCCATCTTACTCTTGCATTTGTCTTTCGTATGTTGATCTTACTTCATGCACGCGCAGCAATACTTCAAGTTCTTGCTCAATGGCTTGCGTCAATGCCTTTAACAATGTACAAATATGCTTATCAATTAAACAGTAAAAAAATCATAAAAGTAATTAAGAGAGCATAGTGATTAAAAACTATTTACTTTTCCAATGAAAGAAAACAAGTATTTTTATACTATCCCGTTACCTGTATCCCTGGACCAAATGCATTGCCAACACCTGAAAAGAAATAAAAACCAATGAAAACAAAACAAGAGAATGAAAACACTGCAACTACTTTCCGATCCTAGAATTCACCAGATATATCACGAGAAGACTTCTTTGCTTCTAGCAATTCTTTCAATCTTTTGGTGGCTAAAGCAGCTTCTTCAGTCTTTCGTTGCAAGACCTTCAAGCATCCAAAATAAAATGGTAAATGGATTTTTGCTTTTAACATGAACAAAAAATACTTAGAAACGTGCATTATTACCATTTTTTGTCTCTGATTCAAAGCCAATAGCTTGTGCATTTCATATTCATTCTTCCGTCCCTCCTTTTTAAGCTAGTTAAAGATATTATTGGCTTTTATAAGCGTGAGCATTAAATAATAAAAAAAGACTAAATAGATAACAATATTTCGGTAATTGAACATGAGATAATTGCCAAAATTAATCTTCAAAATAATATGTTATACAAATTGATCGACACAAAAAGAAAGATATATAAAAGGTAAAATACTATAAACCAAAAAAAATAGATAATGAAATAGTCCACAAGATATTTCTATCACCATTCAACAGAAAAGAAGTTCATGGACAAGTTATAGAATTCAGATTAACAAACAGTGAAGAAAGAGAAGCAATTTAGTATTTGAGTCAATATCATGAATAGATTATAAAACATACAGTAAAAATACTTACTAAACTTAGTTCTAAGATAAATTATGTTTGTTTAAAAAATAACTACCAGAAAATTTACTAGTTACAAATTCATAAAAAGAAAACTATTTTTCAAAAAAAAATTCCAAACATAAAAAAGCTATAGTGACTAACTTCGATATGTGTTAGAACTTGCACCCTTATTTTTCAAAAATTACTCTATGCACCTTATGATTAATTTCTATCATTATTTTACTATTGCACCAAAATATTTAGTTGCTTAAATCCTAATTTATTGTTTTCCTCCCCTTGCGCTAGCTTGTCTTGCTCCTACTCGCCCCTTTCTCCTTAAGTATTTTTACTCTTATCTTTGACATGTGCAACAACTTCGACATGTGATCTACACTCATCTTCATATATTTCAATTCTTCTAATTTCCATCTACCTAATCATCTCCCACAGTACCTATCGTTAATCATCAGATATGATTACATTACAGCAAACACTTAGCAATTGCTAGCTCATGGCATGCTCTAATTTTCCACATTTTCTAAAGTTTTTATGTACACAACTTACGTTTCGGTGCTACACATAGTGACATTACATATTTTGTTTTCTTGAGTTTTGGCACTGTATTTCAAATCATTGGCTGATATGTCTGATCTATCACATATTTAGATGTGAAGACCGAAGCATACAAATAAGTGCCAATGACAATGATAGTAGTATCACCTAAAAAAATGATGATACCAATCACTTAAGACGGTGCTACTAAAAAGGGATCCAAGATGGCATGATTAAACTCAACTACAAAATATTCAATATTTTATGCTATAATGAGTTGGGAAAGAAAAATGGAACATTAAAAATTTATTACAAGCGTGCCAGAGTCTTTTATACTATCAAAAGCACATGCATATGTGATGCCCCATGTGGGACTATGGTGTATGTATGTAATAACTGTACAAAGAAAAAAAAGTGTACGAATTCTGACATATTGAAAGTTAAATGATCAAGAACCATGTCATAAACTTAATGAAAACACAAGTATTGGAGAATGCATTCTTGAATTCAAATCAAGAGCATCAATTTTTCGACAATATATCTCAGCCTAGTCCAAGTTAATCCCACATATTCCTTCCAATAATCATCATTGTTCCAGAGAAGAGTTATTATAACCCATTTGTTACAAGGGCACCAAAGCCTTTTATACTTACAAGATCTCTTGCTTATGCAATGCCCCATGTGGGACTTCGGTGTTTGTATACAATAGTTATACAAGGAAAATTAGTATCAAGTTCTAACATATTGGAAGATAAATTGTCAAGAATCAAGTCATAAATTTAGTGAAAACACAAGTAATGAAAAATCTAGCTTGATTGTTCAATTGTTCAAAATCGATCTCAATCTAGTATTCCAATCCAATTTCATATATTCCTTCGCAAACCTTAGAGAAAATAACATTCCTCAAAGGACTCATAAACATCACTATTCTAGAAAAGATTAATTATGACCAATCTAATGAAAATTCTAGCTCAACAACTTGACAAGCCTAAAAAAATATAGCACAGTTAACAATGTTTAAGCCTAATCAAATAATAGTGAGCTTATTAGATCATAAACCATTATCATTCTTCTCTCACTTAAATGTGGGACTAAACATGACTATCACAATCTTCATTGCTTAATAATTGATGTCCTCATCAAGCACACAACTTAATTTGCAGCTAACTCTTTACATGTTACAGCTAGATTATCCATATAAAATTCACATGTTTTGCAATACAATCCAAACGTGTCTATAAGGATAGTATATACTAATACCTTATCAACACCATATGCATGCATACATAAATACATACATGTGTGTGTGTGTATATATATATATATGTGTGTGTATAAATATAATAGATAAAGTAATACTAATTGGAACCATTGGTACCATGTAGATACACACTGGTATTAATCGATATGTATTAGTTTAGCAGTGGACTAATAATACATACAAAATGGTATTTAAAACCTTGAGCGCTAAGACTGAGTGTACTTTAAGCAGATAGAGTGTTTTGCCATTCAGGAAGCAAAAAAAGACTTCTTCAAAAATAATTGTAACAAACACAGCATGGGCAGAAACACCAGAAGCATCCAAAGCCAAAAGAGACTGCATCCTAATCCACAAATCACCTGCAAAACTTCTTTTTCTCGTGAAGCCTTCCAGGATCTGAACTGTTCAGATTCTTGCTTCATTTTATGTTGCAATTGAACCTATTTATTGCACAGTCAATTAAAAGTAGCAATTAAATAATCAACAACTTAGATACATTGCCTATGAATATAAAATACAAACCTTCTGAGACTTTATTCTCTGAATTTCCTCTTGTAGCTTTTTTGCTGCTTCATCACTCTTCTGTTTTTGTCTCAATATTTGTGCTTGTGCCTCTTGCTTCTTCTTCAATTCATATACCTATAACATGCAATTAAGTCAAGGTATGAATAAGTGAAACGTAAGTGTTACTAAAATCTTATGTGTTAACCTGAGCTTCAAGCATGTTCAGCTTTTGAAGATAATCAGCTTTTAGCTTCTGAGCACCCTCATCAGGAGTAAAGGATAAGTTTGAAAGGTTGAAACGAAGATCTTCAATCTCTTTCTGCATTGTATCACGATGGTTTCAAAACCCCGCAGATAACTTCAAGGAAAATAATTTAAAACTTTTACCATCAGCGATTTCTTTTCTTGCTCCTGCTCCAGAAGCTTCTTTTCATAGTGTTGCTTGAGAACTGCAGTATCAGTCCTTGTATATTGCTTCATTTCAGCCTTCAATAGCAAGAAACAAAAATCTTATATGCAAAATAATTAACTTAAATAAGTTTCAAAGTAAAAGCAGTCCTAGAAGTAATCAACAAAATCAGTTGTTACTAACAAAAGTATGCACACGATTAGTAAAATTAGATTTAGACAAAAGATATCAAGACTGTAATTGTTAAGATCACGAATCCCTAGCAGCTTGAAATTTTGATTAAAAGCAAGATAGAGGATGAAGGCACTAATATTTTTCATGCAAAACAATAGGCAATAAGAATATTTTTTTTTCTTGCACAATTTTCATCACTGAAAATTTTCGTTGCCTCTTTATTTAAAATAAAATCGCTCTCCAAAAATTTTCATACATGCAACAAGCAAAAATTTTCTCAAAGATACTCGATCATGAAAATAGTGTATTGACAAAATCCTAACATATTAGATACCTCCTTTTGCTCAAGTCTTTTGTCTAACTCCTTGAGCTCCTTATCAAGCTGTTCTTGTCGCATGGAGTGCTCCATCTCCTGTTCTTCTTCGGCCTCGACTGCAGGATTTATCAATATAAAAATACGTGATACAAAAGATGAAGTTAAATCTCCTAGCATGCTCCATTAATGCAACTTCGACAAAAGATTAGATGCAATGAGAATTGCATAACCAGTCAGTCGGGTAAGGGGAAATATAAATCAAACATGAGCGGCAATCTACAGTAAAGAACATATTAAAATGGGAAAGTATGATCACTTATCACTATATTCGATATAAAAAATATAAAAGATTTCTTTCATTATCAGCTCAAATTTATGCCACCATTCATTTGAATATTTTTTGACGTAAATATTATATATCATTGATGTTAGAAAAAATATATATTACAACATAAAATGTATCGAAAATTCTTTTATATGTTATCTTTTTATTGACTATAAATGTCACTTGTTGATACCTATGAGTAAATCATATACAAAAATACTTAATCAATGTGCAATTAATCATAAAATTATAAGACGTATTATTTAACCAATTGTGTTGTATTTTGAATTTTTTTAACACAAATTTCTTTCACACCTTTAAAGTTCAACTATTTTGATATTCTACATAATAAAATACTGCTACAAATTAATTCAAATTCGTTCTTTATGATTTTTTACTTTAAAAATTATATTGTTTTTAATATTTAACAATTTATGACAGTATGTTAATTTTTTAACTATTGTTAAAATATATTATCTAATATTTCCTAACTTATTTTGTCAATTTCAAAATATCCTTTAACATTGAGCCCATTTAGTTGTACTGAACTATTTTCAATTTAATTATCTAAACTGTCATATATATAATATTTTTTCAATTTTACCATAAAATAAAAACATAATAAGAGAAACTAGATAATCTGTTATATGTGGAACATATCCTCTTTGTTTCTCAACACGTATTTACCCATTCATTTATATCAACTTGCTAGACACTCTGCAGCAATTTCATCAAGCAAATGTTGCACAAAAGGAATTTGTTAACAAATAGATATGTTGGTGTTTTTTCTTGAGCAAAAAAATAAGGAATTTTCACCTCTTGGTGCAACGCACAAAAATTCCCATACAAACACATCAGATCATTCGAAAAGTTGAGACAAGACAAGAAAGGAAAACACAGGGGTCTTATTTAAGTAACATCATCTTGAAGCTTCAAGCATGGTTTAAGAAATTTATATGTTACAAGATAGAAATTAAAGGAAAATTTTCATGATAAAATGCAAAACAATAACAAATATGCCATAGATTCTTCAATTTAAGTTTAAAGTTATGGTAAAATATAACAGCACATACTTTATTATCCATGGTGTATGCCATTCATCAGAATAAGCAATAAACATTATAATAAAAACATGTTACGCTACTATTGATCCTGGTGTAGATTGAGTTCAGGAATTATCAAAAAAAATCAAGATTTTTTCATCACAACCTGAGCTAGTATCATCCAGAGCAGGAAAATCCGTTATAAGATTTCTGCAAGGCCGAGAAAAGCTTTGAACCCGTATCAACTCTGCTTCCAATTCTTGAATTTTTGATACATAACCTTTTACAAGATCTAGTCCCTGTTAAATATTTGCCCAACATGAGTAATAAATGCAAACTGGATATAAGCATGCTAGTTATAATCACTTAGCTGTACAAGAATTCAGACCTCATGTTTTTCAGTTTCATCAATCTCGTCCCATGACTTTCCAGAGCGAGCTGATTCAATTTGCAAAATTAGCTTATCCTTTTCTACCTAATGAAAGCACACAAAATTCAGAAGACTGCAGCGAAGGACAACAAAATTTACTAAGTGAAGGCAGAATATGCACATTCAGATAACTTTAGACTACAAATAACCAATATGCTCTTTCAAAAACATATTTACCTGAGCATCAAGGGCACATTGTTTTAAGTGATCACAGGTAGTCTGGCGATCCTGTAGTGCCTGGCGCAACTCTGCATTGCTTGCCTCAAGTAATGATATTTTGTGTTCAAGAAGCTGCAAAAAGAATAGTCAATGACCCTGCTCGTATTTGTAAGAACTAGGAAGCAGCAAAGAATACCTGAAGTTCCTCAAAAGGTGCACCTCCACCACGGCAAAAGAGCAGTTCAGCCTGTAATTGCTCCATTTGATTACGCATTCTTTGCATCTCAGCAGCCACTGGATCACGGTTTATCTGGAAATGAAGAGACAATAGAATCTATTTATGAAACACAGAGTCTTTGAAATTTAAAACGGTTAAGTAATAACATACCACAGCTCTGTTTTGAATGTTTCGTGCACGATTAGCATATTTGAGAGTATTGATAGTCTCTTCTGCATTTGAATCAGCAGGGCTAATGCAAGCTAACGACAGGCATAATGCAATGAAAATTTATCAAGATAAAATAACACTACAGAATAATGAAAATGGAAAAATCAATGAAGCCTCACCTATCATTACTGTTTTGCTGTTACCACCAAGAGAGTCCTGCAATGCCGCTACCAATAAGAACTTCTAAGTTGGTTTAGATTTAATCGGGTATGCCTTATTCTAAATACACGCATTTCGTATTTTAATATCCTAAAAGAAAATAGATAAAAATCCAAAGTGCTGTAAAAGTTGCAACTATGTTGATAAGCATACCCAATATATTCAGCAGTAAGTTGCGGCTACAATATTTGAGACTATTTGAAAAGAATAATCATCGTAAATAGCAAAAACAAATGGCTCCAGCTACTCTTCTCTAATGCTCAAGAATATATGAAGGGAAAATATGAAACTTTTTCTCAGGAAATCTGATACAGTCTGCAAGAAAACTATTTCTCTAGTAATCACTAAGAAAACAAATAAGTTAGTTACAGATCCATGCCTGCAAAAGACGAGTCAACTTGCTATCACGATATGGAACATGTCCGCCATCTTTCCGTTTTTTTTCATCTCCAAGTGCGCTTATCACATTGCCGAGGGCAAGTAAACCCTTATTTATATGTATGCCTGCACAATACAACACATTATTATTCATCAAAAAGTTAATGAAGAAGGATAATTATTTGTCACCTTCCTTCAGTCGAAGTCCATCTGCTCCGGTTCGTTTTGCACGTTCAGAACCCGCTAGGTCGACTAGGTGAAGTTTTGCAAACAATATTTCATCACCAGTTATTTCACAAGTAACCGTTCCGTTAGAGGATTCATGACTGACTTTCTTTTGCTCCAAGTATATTGTGAAAATAGCATGTGAGCGACTACATCAAAGAATGCAAGAGAATTGAATAATACAACAATGTGAACATATTTAATATATGAATGATATGGTCCATGGAAAAAAAACAAAAAAGGACCAATGACCAATGATAATAAGCTGGCTATAGAGTTAAAATCCTTTTAAAAGAACAATGCAAACAGAATAAAAATTTCTAGCCGAAAAATGATTTACCTATATCTTAACCGACTTAAAGATTCAGACACAAATCCTCTATTTATATTCCAAATTCATTTATAGGTTGACACTGCAGCAAAAAGATTAATTCTAAACGTTCAGAACCCGCAAGGTCGACTAGGCTAAGCTTTGGAAACAATATTTCATCACCAGTTGTTTCACAAAGAACCGTTCCGTCAGATGATTCATGGCTGACTTTCTTTTGCTCCAAGTGTCACGCCCCGGTCGGATCGGCCTGGAAACAGCCCTTAAACGCTGTTTCAGAGCAATCCGGCGGAACACCAGAACGTAACTCGCCCTAGGGTTTCCGACCCAAAATCGAAACTCTAATCTCCCCGAAGAATTTTTATCCCCAAAATACAATTCGCACGGAAAACCCTAATCCTAATTTAGAGAAATCCGATCGAAACCCTAAATCAATTACCTCCTCTGATTTTGACCAAAGTCAAAATCACCACCGTGCTGACGTCGGCGTGACGTCAGCCCTCGATGAGAATCTCGCCGCCCGCGTAAATCACCGTCGCTGACGTAAGCCTACGTCAGCCGCCCGAATTCGCTTTCGCCGTTCGATTTTGCACGCCGCCCTACGTCAGCGTCGCCTCGCTGACGTCAGCCTGAAATCGAAATCCAATTCGATTTCGTTCGATTCGAGCGTTGACTGCTCGTTTCGTTGACTTTCACCTCGAACGCCGAGTCGTCGTCTTCCTCGCGACGCCGCGAGCGTTCGACGCCGACGTTGACCCAGGAAACGAGCACCACAGCTCGTATTCCTCTTCGAGCCACGCGGACGACGCACGAGCGTCGTCTCCGCGAGACTCGGTCGATGGCGCATACGGAAGGGCGGCGACGAGGTCTTCGGCGACGGACGCGGACGCACGAAGGTCGGACGCCCAAAATAGGTACGACGGCGGCGGCTTGTGGCGTTAAAAAGAGGAGAAGCTGCGCGGCGTCGGCAGCTCGATCTTCGACAGGGAGCTATCTCGGCGAGCGAGCGACGAGCGTGAAGATTGTGAGGAAACTTTGAGAGATCTGTAACCGGCGTCGAGTGGACGACCGGCGAGGGAGGGGAGAGGGCTACCGGCCAGGGGCCGACGACTGAGGAGTTTTGTAAGCTTATTTGAGGGAAATAAAGCTTCTTCCGACATCATCCTTTTCCCCTGTTCTTCGTTCTTCAGCGGCGGAGGCGACGACCTCTGACAGCAGGCGGCTGTCAGACTCTCGGCGACGATGGTCGGCGAGTCGCGAGCGTAGGCGGCGCTCGATTTCGGCGTTCCTCTCCGGCGAAGCTCGTGTGCACGGCGGTGCTCGACAACGCAGGCGGCGTCGCGAGCTCGTGAAGAAGAAGACGTTGCATCGTTCGAACGATTCGAGCGTTCGAAACGAGGCAACGACTGAGTCAAAATCGGCATCGGCGGAAACACAATTCAGCGGGCGATTTGGGTTAGTGACGTCAGCGATTGGCGGCTGACGCAAGCGAAATCGAAAATTCAATTTCGAATCCGATTTCAGACGCTGACGTCGGGCGACGTCAACCGAAGGAAATTCGAGCGGCGAACGGCGTAAGTCGGCAGATTGGGTCAAAATCAATTTTGACCGAGAGGTAATCTTGGTTTAGAGTTTCGTTCGGATTTCTAAATTAGGGTTAGGGTTTTCTCCGTGCGATCTTGTATTTGGGGATAAAAATTATCTGGGGAGATTAGGGTTTCTAATTTTGGGTCGGAAACCCTAGGGCGAGTTGCGTTCCGGTGTTCCGCCGGACGGCTCTAGGAAGCGGATAAGCGCTCATCCTAGGCCGATCCGACCGGGGCGTGACACCAAGTATATTGTGAAAATAGCATGTGAGCGACTATTCAAAGAATACAAGAGAATTGAATAATACAACAATGTGAACACATTTGATAGATGAATGATATGGTTTACGGAAGAATCAACAAAAGACGACCAATGACCAACGATAATGTGCTGACTGTACAGTTAAAATCCTTTTAAAAGAATGCAAAAAACAATTAGATATGAATAAAAATTTCTAGCCTAAAAATGATTTATCTATATCTGTGGGGTCATTTTTGTTACATTGAGAAATGTATTATGACCGTTTCAAATCCACCTTAAACTAATAAGGCTTTTTGTTTAATGGGTTCTGGCTTCCAATGAGCGCAAGCACTCATTGTTAATTACCCCTAAAATTAGGGAACCTTTGATTAAGAGATCTATAATACGCAACAACACAAGAGAGATGAGTCAAACGATATTATTCATAAATATAATTTGACATGACACATAAGATGATAAAGGAAAAAGAGCTTCCATCAACATGGGCAATTTGTGTTCGTCCAATTTCGGTCTTGTGGCACTCATTGGGTAATACCCGGCCTAGGCAATACAACGTTATATTGAGGAGCTACGCCCCGATGGTAAACATCGACGTACGCACCTCCCAAACAATATTCCATCGTAATGCATTAAGGCATGTTGGGTATTGGATCTAATATCACCCAGCCTTGATGGCGTGTTGGGTGGCTTGACTTTGAAGGAAATCACTCGGCCATGCGGCATGTTGAGTAACTAGAACTTGGGAATTGTCCGGCCTTGCGGCATGATGGATAATTTGATTTGGGATTTTATCCGGCCTCGCGGCATGATGGATAATTTGATTTAAAAATTTATCCGGCCTCGCGGCGTGATGGATAATTTGATTTGAAAATTTATCCGGCCTTGCGGCGTGATGGATAATTTGATTTGAAAATTTATCCGGCCTCGCGGCGTGTTGGATGATTTAGTTTTGGAATTTATCCGGCCTTGCGGCGTGATGGATAAATTAATTTGGAATTTATCCGGCCTTGCGGCGTGATGGATAAATTAATTTGGAATTTATCCGACCTCGCGGCGTGATGGATAATAAAATACTTCGGCCTTAGTGAACGCAATGTCGTATTGAGGAGTTACGCCCCGACGATAAACGTCGACGTACGCATCTCCCAAACAATACTTCATCGCATGTACTAGGGCTTTCAGTATGTGCAGTATTTAATTTTGAGAATGCCTTAGTTGTTTTATTTTAGAGTCGACATTTGGTTAGACGCGACATCGAGCCGAGTTCAAATCATTTAACAAAGGGGCTAGACTCGAGCCCGTTCAAATTATTTAACGAAGTGGCTTTCAGTATGTCGCTCTTATTTATTATATATATATATTTTATTAATCCTTTTGTTTTGATGTCCGTTCACGAAAGAGTAAAGTTACTCTTTCAACGTTTTCACTCTGCCGCAGCCGCGTGGAGGAGTGATGGGGTCGGAGACTGCCGATGGCGTTTATCTGAGCCAGAAGAGAGGAAACAACGAGAGTCGATGGTGTTCATCTATGTTGGAAACAATGGTGACATTGGCTTGCTGCGGCGTCATCTCAGGCGGCGACAGCCTTCATCGGCGGCGTCTAGGTTGAGGAAGACGAGACGATGCTAAGGCCAAATAGAGGCGGCGTGATCCTGGGCGAAGGAAATGTCGCGAGAAGGGCGCCGATGAGCTTCAACAAATGCGCCTAAGTCACGCGGTTACACTCACGGGGGTGTCAGAGATGCTATTGGAGTAGGAGGCGAGTTTGGTGGAAGGGATGTTGTCCGATGGCGACAGAGGTAGAGGCGTCCGCCTGCCCAGGGAAACAACCACGACATCGGCCTATCCTTTCGAGCAGTGTCCATTGAGGAGACAGAGACCGTTGCAGGGGTCGCTCGCCTGCCTGCGGCCGGTGGAATACCGTGATTCTTCAATAGGCGGCATCAAAGGGGATGGCTATAATTCGCCTGGGGCTGGATCATCGGGAACGAACTGGGTCGGATTTGTTTGTACGTCAACCGGGTATAGTAAGTTTGCTCCTTCCGTTTCCCAGACAAATTTGGCCCCCTTTTTATTTCCGAGCAGATTAGGTTCCTTTCATTTTCGAACCCCTTTTTGCTGTGAGATCTCTCTCCAGACATCTTGAAACTCCTTTCCTTTTCTGAAGCGTGTTTGCAGGATTTTGGGCGAAACCATTTTTTTGCAATAGTATAGTTGTGACGAGGATCTTTTCTGTGATTTTATTTACTGTTTATGAGATGATTCTTTCTTCGTTCAGGGCAAGACGTGAGTTAAGTTCTTCCATCATTTCCTCAGCGTTCTTTTGCTAATTAATTTCGTTGGTCACTTCCCTGACAGCGGACTTCTGGTGCTTAGAACAGCGAGAGGGGGAAAAACTCAACAGCCATCAATTTTTTACAGCGGTTTGCGAATCCAACTTGAGGTAACCAGGGTTCTTGTGTTGAATTTGATTTCATTCCCAGCTTTGAAGGAAACTGGGAGACATCAAGAGCAGCGAGGAATCTGGAATGGCAGGTTAGACTTAGAATAGTGGGGCGGATCTGGTCGGGTCCACCCAAAAGCCCCACACCCTTTTATCATTTTTAGTATTACTCCCCTTTTTTGCTTTCCCCTTTTTTTAACGGCTCGCTTATGCTTCGTTCTTTCTCAGCTGAGGACGCTCGTGTGGCGGCGTTCGGTGATCAAAATAAAACCTGACTGTCCGTTGTGATCTGACTTAATACAGGTGATTTCGCCTCCCCCTTTACACCTTCCCTTTGCTTCCACATAATGGTTTCTGAACGTCTCATTACAGCATCCTCATCGGAGGTTTTAGGGCAGCCGCCAGTCTCTTGACAGACACCTCTTCGAGAGGCACTTCATCACTTAGTGCCCTCGTGCTCTAGGCAAAGGCCCGGAGGAGAAACTAAAGCGAACTTCACATCAGGTGTTGTGTTCCCTTCTTCTTTCTCCTGGGTTTTCCCTTCTTCTCTTGCTCCTTCCTCCTTCTTAGGCCTTCTTCTATCTTTCGCTCGGTATTTTCTTTTCTTCCGCTTACAGATTCCTCTAGTCTCTTTTTACGACCTTACTTCTTTCAGATTTTCTTCCCCTCCTCCCTTGTGCGGTTTTACGAGTCTCTCTGCACCGTTCGTTTTTTTTATCATTTATTATATTTTTTTTTTTACTTCCTCTCCTCCCAACCGCCTCGACACCCTTTTTACTCAGCGCGTACCATGGATCATTCGTGCTTTAAACTTTTGAAAAATAAAAAAAAGAGAAAGAAAAAAAAGGGTGGTGTGTGCCTTCTCTTGATGCCAGGTTGCTTAGTGCAACCATGAAGCCTAAAAAAATTTCGAACGATCCAAAGAAAAAAGAAAGAAATGGCGTGTGTGCCCTTGTGATGCCAGGTTGCTTAGAGCAACCATGAAGCCTAGGAAATCCGATCGAAAAAAAGAAGTTTCTCCTTTACTACCTTCTTCCGCTGCAGTGTTCTCCTCCTTGCCTTGCTCCTTCGGGGTGCCCTTTTGAACTCTTCTCCTCTCCTTTTATAAGCCGCTGGCCTTCTCCCCTTTTCCTCTTTTTTTTTTTTTTACCTTTTCACTTTCTATTACGTTTTCTGTGGGCTCCTTTTTGTTCTTTCCTCTTTTTTTTGTTTTCTTGTCTGTTCTGAAAACCTCCTGCCTGCAGACTTCTCTTTTGTCTTTTTCTTCTTATCGGCCACTGCCAAAACCTCTTTTATTTTCTTCCTTTTGGGCAGTGGCCACCCCATATCTCGTGTCTTTAATGACCAGATCTCCCAGCCCCCACTTTCCAGCATTTCTCCTTAGCAGGTTCTCACGCCAAGTCTCCTCAAAAGGTGACTAGACTATTAAACTCATGTCCCTCCTAAATTTTACATTTTTTAGTGGAGTATCATTGTACATGAAGTGTCATTTTGGGTGAAGTGGATTTGTGGCAACTATTTTGTTGCCAGATCCATAAGGTCTCTTGAGTCTCCCCTAAAAACTGCCTGCGGTCTCACATAGCATGTGGAATAATTTTGTGGAGGCTTCTGTTTGATGTTGGCAAATTGCTCAGCCGCTTCTTCATCAATACCTGTGGGATTTAGGAAGGATCTGAGTTTAATTCTCGACTATCTTATATCTCGTTTGGAAGTTTCCTCATCACACTCTTGGATCTCTTTATCCAGCACTTCTTTTTTTTTTATATATAGTATTAAGCCAAAAGCCAAGGGCGCCTTTCTCTTTTTTGGTAATTTTGTCGTTAGCATGTGTGTCATCGTCCTTAGCGCTTTCACCATTTACAATCTCGTGCCTCTTCGCATATAATGGTTCATAAAACTTCTGGTATTTCAGTTTCAGGTGCAGCCTCTCTTCGAAAATTGGGCCTCAAGTTCATCATGTTGCTTCTGGATTTCTCTTAAGGATTCAATGCGCTTTCTTTGAGAATATTAGCACGGTAAATTGCTACTTTTCTTTTCAAACATCAAATCTGAATATTGGAGTATCAGTGAGGTTTAATGCTATTCTCTTTCTCCCTCTTTTATTTATTCCAGGATGCCTTCCTCTTATCTGTTTGTTGTTCATGCCTTATGGTCACTATGGTCTTATTATTTTTTTATGTCGGCATTGTTTGCATTTGCGTTGCTCTTCTCTTCACTGCTATTTATTAAAGTATCGTGTCTAGTGCGTCCCTTTCTCCATCAAGTCAACCCAATAAAAAAAAATCGCTTCTAACCTCACTGAACGGGTTTGCGTGTAGGCCTTATTCCACGAAGAGCGCCGGAGGAGAATTCTTGCATCTTGCATTTGTTGCCGCTTGCAAGAGCGCCGGAAGTAACAACATCAGGTTTAATTCCATTGTTACTCATGCTACACCATATCAGGAATGTTTCTTCCATATTGCCATCCGGGTGAAATAAATGGCTTAACAATATCTTAACGTTTACATCATGTGTTGTTAAATTTTGGGATTGAAACATTGTAACCACAAGTTAAAAATACAATGCAACATTCAAAAATTGGTGGACAATCAAGACATAGCAAATCCTTGCTAACCCTCAAAGATGCTACATAAGTAAGAAACCTCATGATGTTGACCGCATGAACCAAATATGATAACTTTAACGCACCCAGTAATACAAATCATTTATAACATGATTCCATATGGGCCAATCAAAATCTTATTAAATTCAACAATCAATAGTAATTCTTTAGGCAACTAGTTAAGTTCAAGAAGGATTTGTGTTTATCATCCATAATTTAAAGCACAATAAGTTGTGCCACCAAAAGATACATATATAACAGTGAACTGTATCTTATGTGACACTAAAAAACAACATAATGTCACACTTGTCTTCTTGCTAGGAAAGTATATACATTAGGGTCCCATAGTTAAGGATTAAATTCCACATTTCCATTTAACGAAAAAAACATGTACAGTTTTAACTTTTTTTGGAAAAAGATTGATGTGACTTTTTCTTTCAAATCTATATGGAAATATAAATGAATTGCACAATTATCATAAAGCCTCTGTTTTACCATACAAGTCTGCAAAAGATGGTATGGGCAAATACACAAATAGGCAATGCTTGGTTATAAGGGCCATTTGATGAAGTTCAACCACGAGTGGATACTCATATATGTGAAATTCGGTATTCTTGTTTAAAAGGAATTGAAGAAACCCAACCTCGATTGGCTATTCATATTTGTACTTGCAGTTGCACGACAAATGGATCCACGAGTCAGATAGGAGGCCATCTCTTCCTTTGATCTGACTTCAGCTTCAATTACACCTGCAAGAGTTATTCCGCCCGTAGCTGTCTCTCTAATTTGAATGGGCGCTCTAGATGGAGATGGTTTACCTATGGATGCACCACCCTCAGGTCTTGTGGCAGCATGAGGTTGTGCACCCAACAAATCAAAGACTTCCTCCTTAAAAATCTGCTGAGTGAAGACCTTGGATTAAACATTTGATCGACACTGGAAGTATTTTTTTTTTCTTTTTTGCAAGAATGAACACAATAAGTATGTAAATATCCAAAATATCACATTGAATGAGATAAAACAAAAATACTACCAATGGACAAACCAACTCATCGGTCTGTAAAGTTGCATTAACTTAGCTATAGAAGAAAATCTAACTAAAAAAGACAAGAGAATTTTCTACATACCTCGATGAAGGAAACTCGAATTAAAAATTCAGTTGTGTCCCTCATGGATTCAACTTTCCTAAATATCGTGTCCATTACTTCTGGTATAATGCCGCCACAACTACCTTCACCAGTATAATTAGTTCCCATGGTGTAAGTCTTCCCTGAACCGGTCTATAGATGAAGCAATCAGAAAACGAGTTAGAAACGAGAACCAAGTGAAATATAATTATGGAAACAGTGCGATTTGGAAGAATGTAGAGAGCCAATAGATACGAATGAAGTACCTGACCGTAGGCAAGAACAGTAGCATTGTACCCATGAAAGAGCCCTTCAATTAAAGGGAGAACACATTGTTGGAAAATGGCTGAGTAGGGAGATCCTGAACTCCCATAAACATGATCGAATGTAAATGCATGAGAACCAATTTGAACCTGCATTAAGTAAGAAAAGAGGAATAGCAAAAGAAAACAGTCAAAATCTTTATTCATGAGAAATGGACCTATAATTTTTTCCCAGATTAATACCTGGGGCTCTCCGGGCATGATGGTGATGCAATCGGTACAACCCAAGAGGAGTTCCGTGGTGATAAGCGGCCGGATGTTGACGGCAACCTTGACGCACTCCCTCTTAACCTCGTCAACGCTCTCCATTATCAGCTCGCTCACGACAAACCTCAAGAAGAGATCAATAGAACAAGAAGAGATCAACAGTAAGGGTTGGGGGTCGGGTCGAAAGCCGATAGAAGAACTGATGGAGATTGGGTATCGATCATTCCGCTGGCATCTTGCATTTACTTTGAAACTTGATGGAGAACCTCTTGACTCGTAGAGGAAGAGGCGCCCTCTGTTTTCGGGTAGTAAGTCAACTTCATTGCCTTAGCTTTCCTTTCAGTTGGGTAGTCCGTTCCCTTTCGGCCGATCTCTCGGAACAATTTCGAAATTCTTGATCGGAGAAGATAAGATATGCAAGGAGCTGAGAAGAAATTAGGGATGAGGAGGGACGAATTAGGGTTAGGGTTTCGCCGATTCGCCCGTGGTCTTGTATGGTCTTCGGCTGGGCGAGAGCGGCGAGAGGGGGAAGGGAAATGCAACGGCGCCGCTTACACAATTCGAACCGCTCAAACAATTCGAATAATAGGATTCACGTGATTCCTGTTTTTGTCCTTTTTGCCCTTCTTTCTGGAGAAGGAGAGGGAAACGTACCTTTCCCTTATTATAGGCAGGTCTCAAGGAAATGAGGATAACTTAACAGAATTTTCTTGCCCTTGGCTTACATATACTTACCGCAGGTGAGATGAATCTCGGATCTGAACGGCTAGCACATGAGTGTCAAAGCACTATTTATTCTGCGGCCCTCTTGCACGTGAGCGACGAAGCGCTATTTATTCCACGGTAGAGATGGCAACGGGGCGGGTCGGGGTCAGGTTTTGCTATCCCCGATCCGACCTCGACTTTCCCAAACCCGTCCTCGAACCTGACCCCGAACCCGACGGGTTTAGAAAACCCTACCCTACACCCGACCCCGCGGGGAAATCCGAACCCGCGGGGAAACCCGACCCCGCCCGACCTAAAAAATAAATATATATTATAAATAATATTTTAAAATTAATTTGCATTCTTTATTCATAATATATAAATAAAAAAATATTTTACATAAATTATATCATCATTTCTACATAAATTATTAAAATTTAGTAACTAGATTATAACTTATAAAGGATAAATTTGTTATTTTAATAGTCGGGGCGGGTACCTAAATTCCCATACCCGACCCCGACCCGACTATACCCCCGTCGGGTTTTCCCCGAACCCGACCCGACCCCCAGTCAACTCGAGTTTTCCCCGTTGACTTCGGATCGAGTCGAGTCAGATCGGGTCGGGGATGGAGTTTTTTGCCATCCCTATTCCACGGCCAATGTGCGGAAATAACTATAATGCGGCATTAAATAAGGAATATCTTCACGCCTCCAATCCTTGGAACCCACACGGAATTCAAATTCAAAAGTTGAATGACTAAAATGCTCCTAACTTACGCAGATGACCGTGTTCGCTGAAAAAAACTTACATACGGTGGCACCGCATAACGTTCTATGTGGTGAACCATTAAGATAACGACACGTGATCATCATCTAGGTTTACAAGTTTTTTTCCTCCCGACAAAAGAAAGCTTGGTACTCACATTATCACCTCGCCGCTCCACCATGAACTCACTTCCTCCGCCACCGCTAAGCCTTGAAGTCGGCAGTCGAGGCTTACAGCCGGCTACCTGCTGGCGCTTCACCATCACTATCTCTTAGCCCAAGCATACTCATCATCGCCGTCATCGCCGTAGTCTCCCTCTCCATCCACCTCCTCCTCCGCTTCCTATCCTGCCGCCACCGCTCATTCTCTGCCGTCGCTGCGTTGCCGCTGTCGTTCGTTGATTCGCGCTCTGCCCCTTTTTTCTCCTCCTCCGCCGCGGCGGATTCCGCCCCCATTGGACAGGAGAATGCGGCGCTCATCGAATCCCTTCCGGTGTTCACCTTGGCCTCTGCCCTAGCCTCACTGCCCAAGTCCTCGCCGGACTGCGACGTCTGCCTCTGCCCCTTCCGCCCTCACGACGAGTTCCGCCTGCTCCCGGCCTGCCGCCACGCTTTCCATTCCTCCTGCGCCGACCCCTAGCTCCGGAATACCCCATCTTGTCCACTCTGCCTGTTACGCCTCAAAAATCCACCCGGATCTCACGCCGGAAATTCCGGACTTCGGGACGCACAACACTGTACCTGTCAAATCAATCCTGACAACCGAAAGGTACAGACTAAAATAAAATAGCCTAACCAGAGGCCAGCCCGACCTTAAATATCCATAAAACAATAATACTGACACAAGACCGGCGCAGCGGTCAACAGAAATAACAACCACAGGACCGGTGCAGCGGTCGACAAACCAACAGATAACATGACCGGCGCAGCGGTCAACAGAGTCCAACAACATAACATAATATAACAACAGACTAATATGCATTACACCCACCCAGACTGGTGGTCAAACTACTAACTATCTATTCTGCTCCAGGTGGAGCCGCGCCTGAACCTGGAGGCAAACCAGA
Organism: Costus lasius; assembly: GCA_027563935.2. Taxonomy (NCBI): domain Eukaryota; kingdom Viridiplantae; phylum Streptophyta; class Magnoliopsida; order Zingiberales; family Costaceae; genus Costus; species Costus lasius. The sequence continues at coordinate 99,410,998 of CM050454.1, forward strand.
GGGGGGGTTAGCCGGAGGCTAAGTAGGGATATTACAATGTATATGGTACATGATCAGATACAAAGAATTACCAGAATACAACTAAGACTCTATATGACCATATAGAGTATAATCAAATCTCAAATACGTATCAATATATATATATATATATCCTCATACACAGATAAAAACTAGGAGCTGGTACAGCAGTGGTCCACGACCCGCAACTCTAAAAAATAGAGTAGTCCCTATTGATGGCTCTCCGAACAGTAGAGACGACTGTCCGTCGACAGCCCGCTAGTGTAGCGTCCTACACTCAGTACAACCCCTTATTGGGCTGATAACAGACCTCAAGCCCATAACATCAGACTCTCTTGGACAGAGACGATCATACAACGTCTCGACAGAAAATCTCACAGGCAGTATCTGAGGTATACTGACATATTTATCGCTAGACAGTCAATCCTCAATGTACATATATATAACTCATACCACCTACCAACTACCAATAAACATGCAAGAACAAAAATACTCATACCGTGTTTCATGCAACAGTTTATGTCAACAGGAATGTACGCAGAGCAGAACGGGAGTTAGAACAGTAATCAACAGTGATAATAAGCAATAAAGGGATGTACCGCTAACTACACATGCGGTTGGCACCGTAACAAAGGACGGAGGTAGAATCCCTACCTCAGATGCAGACGTACAGTAAAACAGAACCAACCCGATATCACGCGATCAGTCAACAGGTCCTAACAGGTAAATCAGGTGTAAGTTTTCATATTATGCTAATCTACTTATAGAAGTCAGTATTAGGTAGTCATGTCCAGGTATAATCATTTAATCAGGTTTGTCAGATATACAGGTCCAAGTTTATGTTTATGCATGCGTTTGTATACGTATAAAGGCGGGTACGGGTACTAACCGAGTTCGCAGCCTTGTGCGAACGAATAACACCTCGTGACGACGGAGGACGCAAGAACCAACCTAATATACGCGTCGACACGAACTTCTAGGTTTGCCGGAAAGTTCGCCGGAACAGTAGCGCCGCTGCTACAGTGATCGCCGGAACAGTAACTCCGGTGGTCAAATCGGAGCTTTCCGGTAGGCAGAATGAAGCCGATGCCGAGAGGAGTTCGGTCATACAGCCCGTTTCGCGAAAGGGGGTCAGGGTCGCCGAAGATCTGCGTTCAAAGTTAGCGGCGCGGTTTGCACAACTCGCCGGCGCCAGAGACGAAGAAACCGGAAACGCTTCGGAAGGAGGCGGAAACTTTCGCCGCAGGTAGGGAAGTCCTCCAACTTCGTCGGAGACGAGGATCGCGTCAGCTTTAGGGTTTCCCGGCCACACCCGTCGCCGCACGCGTGAAAGAGGGAAAGGAGCTTCGTCGCCGGTTCAGATCTCGTCGTCGCCGGCGAAGGAGCTCGTCGGGGCAGTGGCGTCGTAAGCAGCTGGAGGTTCACAAAGAGAAGGGAGGCTGGGTCGAATGGCAGCAGCGTCGTTCGCTCAGTGAAGGAGACGAGCGGAGGCGGAGGGGAGAAATAGCAAGGCTCACGCGGCTAATCACGGGCGCACAGTAAGGAAACAAAGGGGAATGGGTTTCAATCACGGCAGCATTGACGAGTCCCGTCAATCACATTAGTCAGATTTAACTATTAATATTTTATTCAGTTTACAATGCCCCTTTGTCGTCTAGTGTCATGGGCGTAACACTGCCGCGCCTCCATCTCCCTCCAGGTTCTGTCCCTCGGGCTGCCGATTGAGCCGCCGAGGCAATCGGCGGCCCCACCTATGTCCAGCAATCGCGACGCCTCCTGATCCGGCAGCTTCCGGGTGTAGTTCGGCAGCGTCAGCCGGCGAAGAGCCCCCTCGGTGGAGGAACCAGGGAACCCACCGCCACCGTTTGCCGCCACATCTGAGGACGTACGCCATAGTGTCGTCGTTTGAGTACCTGGTGGACGAGGAGGTGGAGGCCGTGGTGGCGCGGATTGTGGGACACATGGAGAAGGTGGATAAGCGGGGGACACCACTAATGACGTCGATCCAGCGATGCCCGGGGATGCGGTGGCAGATGGGGTAGGGGTGCTTTAGGTTGTACATGGACCGGCTGACGTTGTCCGTATCGTCGTCCTTCTCCTCACTCCGCTTATCCGGGCGGTGGAGCCATCGGTTCGACAACGACTCCAGCAGCCGGCCGGCGTGGGACCTGTAAGGGAGCGCGCGGCGGGAGGCAGAGGAGGGCGGTTACTACTGTTACACCCTGAAAAATTTTAGTATGGTCAACGCTTGCACTAGACGACAAAAATTGCTTGACTAAGGATCAATTTCGGTGATTAAACATCGAAATCGTGAACAGCAACCATGCGGGACCGCTTGCGCTGGGAAGTTTTCCTTTTTGCCAGCAACACCATGTGCTGATGCCTCATCTTTCCCCCTACCTTTCCTTTGTCTTGACTCCACAACAAACAATCTGATTCCCTTCTATTAAATTCTCCTTTCGCCGATCCATTCTCGCACTGCGCATGCCACTCCTTGAGCCCCGTGCCATTTCCTTCTCTTCACGTCTCCTGCTGCACGCGAACGAGACTCCGTGTTTTCCTCTCTCTGCGTCCTTTCCCCTCACCTGACGAAGGAAGCTGCGAGCGCTCACCTGCATCTTCCTCCTCTCATGCGTCGAAGCTTCATCGGACCTCCTACCCGCGTCCTCCTCCTTTCGTCCGGCCGGGGAGATCCTACTGCCCCCTCTCGTTACTCCGGCCACCAAATCCGGAAAACTTGGGAATCCGGTCCCAGCTCACCTCCGGCTCCTCCGTCCACCTTCGTCCACCCTCGGCTTCCGCCACTTGCCAGCTCTTCTATGCCGCCTTCCCTCCGGATCCGGCGAGATACGCGAGCGGCGTCGCCAGCGTATTTTCCCTTCGATTCCGACGATCCCAGCGTCTCCTTGGACAACCGACGGTACGGCCAGACTCACTTCGCCGGCAGCTATCTCGTAACACTCTGGAAGTTCTGATCCGCCGCCGGAGTTACTGTTCCGGCGATGTTGTAGCGGCTGCGCTACTATTCCGGTGAACTCCGAAGTTCGTGCCGACGTAGTGCTCTGTGTGTTCGGGTTGGTTCTTGCGTATTCCGGTGCTTACGGTGGTAAACGTTCGCACGTGGCTACGAACAAGGTTAGTGCCCTAACCCCCTCATATACGTACGTTCTAGAATGGCATGCGGTTTAGGGTTGAACAACACATACATGAACGCCTGCATGTATTAATGCCTGGTCTTTCGTATGATTTAAGGTTGTCGAGTATCGACGCACGGACATTAGCGTATCTTGGTTGGTTCTTAGATCAGACCTACACATCTAGGTAGGGTCCTTTCCTACCTTTCGTTATGGTGCCAAACGCATGTTTAGGATAGAGCACCTTGCTTTCAGTTATATCCGTTGAGTTGTTATCTGATGCCTATGTAGTCATGTCCTGTTTATTTGATCATACACATGCTTGCGTGCTATCTGTTTTTATGCCGTAGTTTACCCTGCATGATAGTATGATCGTTATGTAGCTATGGCTGTATATTAGCCTTTGTGGAGCCCCATTTCCCGGGCTGTTGATTTATGCTGAGTTTATGCTGTATACCGGTCTGGACTGAGGTGAGAGTTAGCTGGTCGACCGAGGTTTAAGACCGTAGCTGATGGGGATGTGGCTACGAGGTTTTGTGCGGGCCTGACCTGCGGTTTTCGCCATGGCTTTGCGACCACTGGCTGCTATTGTTGTCGACAGATGATGCCCCGACTTGTCGTTTATCGGCATCGGGATGACGGTGTTGGACGCTACACCGATGGCCTGCAGACGAGCAGTCGTTTCCCCTGGTTGAGCTAAGGGGGGACCACTCCTACGGAGTGCGAGTCCTACGGGACGACTTGGCCCAGCTCAGTTGATTTGCTGTTGCATGGTTGCTATATTTTTCCATATACTGCTGATTTACGTTATTTGTACATATTGATATATGCTCATATAGGACCTGGTTAGATGTTGTGGAAACAATCCTTACCTTATGTACATGCATCATATTCACTATATCATCTCTACTTAGCCCTTCTGGCTAACCCCCTACTTCCCTCTTCTTACTTTCAGATTCGGACGCTGCTCCTTCTAGAGCCGATCTAGATAGTTAGATGTAATAGACCCCATGGGGAGATGCACTGTGGTACTTTTTATGTATTTTATGTTGAGTCATGTTTTTGCTATGTATTCGAGGAATGTTGTAGTCGATGTCGTTGTATATATATACTTATGTATGCCCAGCCGTGGACCGGATGACTCTGTATTTTATTCGGGTTGTATTATGAGTTGTACCTGTGTGAGTGGTTTCTAGCTGTTGGGTCGGTTCTGCGGTGTTGACTTTGATCGTAGATTGACCTTGACCGTCTTGCGCGCCTTGATGCTTGACCCGCTGGGGCGTGTGGGCCCAGGTCTCGCACCAGGACGTGACAATTTGGTATGAGAGCAAATTTGATCCAGACACCTAGGGGTTGAACTTAAGGACTTAGGCTCACTTTAGGGACTTAGGACTTTGATCATATTCTAATGGCTTCTTAATTGCTATAATCCCCTCGGGTATGACTTAATGTTCCTTGCTGTAACAGGATGCCACGCAAAAGTAAGACTGGCGGAAAACTTGCTAATCTGGCTAGAGATGCCTTAAATCTGCCGTTGCATTGGATGCGTCGGAGCAGTCGCTCTGGTGGGACGAGTGCGCCTCCCCCTACAGCGCCACCTACTCCAGTTCATGCACCGCCTTCCCCTAAACCTGAACCGGAACCGGAACCAGCGTACCAGGCGGCTGGTGATGAGGGTCCTGCGGAGCAGTCAGGACACGGGACTGGGTATAATGAGGCATGGATGCGTATGGCCGAGCGATTTACAGACCTCGGCTATAAGCGATTCGGGGTTGTTACTAGGCAGCCTAACCCCTGGAAATCTATGCAGTGGTTGCAAAGCGTGACCGATACGCTGGAGATGGTGAGGTGCCCGGAAGACCAATGCGTGGGTTTGTTGGTCTACTTCCTTATTGAGGGCGCACGAGACTGGTGGGATTCTCTTATTCCCTCGGTGGGTGACCAGCGGTTTGACTGGGACGTCTTCCAGCAGTGTTTCACCGCTGAGTATTTTCCTGCATCGTTCCGAGAGAAGTTACGGCATGAACTTCTAACTTTGAAGCAGAATGGCCGCCCAGTGGCCGACTACATTGCGGAGTTCCAACGACTTGCTAAGTTGTTTCCGGAACTACTTCCTACACAGTATGATCGTTCCAAACAATTTATAAGGGGTTTGGATCGTCCCATTAAGATCTTGGCTCGAACGGCGGACCCTGAGGATTTTCATGCAATCCTTGAGATGGCCCGTATGGCTGAAGAGTCAGACGAGTCGGATCAACCTCGAAGTCGTAAGGGTAAGGCTCCCGCTTCTTCTAGTCACCGCAGAGATACAGGGCTTTCTGCGAACAAGAGCCCTCCTACTTCGAGAGCCAATTACAGGGATATGGAAGTGGCCAGGAAGTCATGGCCCCCTCTTCCATGTCGCAGCGGTTTACGCGATCTCCTCCACGCATGGGTTTCTCTCCTCCGGCTTCTCCCAAGACGTGCTACTCTTTGTGGTGGGACTGGTCATATCTCAAAAACCTGTCCCCATAGCGCAGTCCAATGCCGCTACTGCCAAGGATATGGGCATGTTAGAGATAGTTTATGTAAAAATTTAAAATATGAAAGATTTTTAAAATATTTTTTTATTTTTGACCTGCTTCTCTTGTTAAGCAGAAGCATCAAAAGTAAGAAGTTCTAACTTTTCAACTTTTGCATTTAATAACCAAACACATTTTAACTTTATACTTAAAAACAGCATGGTAACTAAGGCCAAATAGGGCCTAAAAAGCCTACATACATTACTTAAACATCTTGTAATGGTATCTTTTGATGAATCCCTTGGTGTTATCTCTATCTTTCCTATTTACCACTCTCCATCTTATCTCCTCCCTATCTATTGCCTTTCATCATCTTCATCACTAATAGCTATTGTTATTGAATCAATCAACCTTAGCCAAGTTGCAGGTCATTGAGCCAAGGATTCTCATTAGACCAATTATAGGATATCCGGTTAGATTGCAAATATAATAAAAGGAATATGTAGTCTATTCAAGATTTATGTTTAGTTTCGTGAACTAGTTTTTTATAATTAGAAATAATATTCTTTAGTAGCTCTTAATGTTTTCCTTGTTATTTAGCTCATTTTTTAAATATTTCCGAATGTTTCTTAATTATTGTTGATCTCCCTCACTTTCTTCTTCTCATATTCTAATGTTTCCCCTACTTTTCTTTCCTATGAACGTCCTCTATCTCATATTTCTAACGTTTTCCTTGTGCGCCATATTTAGCTTTTCTTTTTCTCCATTAATTCCAGGCTCCTCTCCTCTATCCCCAAATTTCACCTCCTTCAATGTGCAGCATGACGCTGATACTGATGTGTCACCGCCGAACAGCTCACCAATTTAACTACTTCTAGTCTTGATTAATGTACCCTTGCAATATTGAATGTGATTTCCTAACAACTTAAGCTTTTAGGATAAGTTATAATCCAAGTAATTTCAACGTGGCTTCAAAGCAAAGGTCAAGAGATTGAATTCTGACTCATATTTATTAACTATTCAGTCTATTTTTTTAGCGATTCAAAGTTGTTAGCATGATTGTGAGGTAGAGTATCAAACTATAAATACATTAATTGTGCCTTTTCCTACATACTAAGTTGTCAAGATGAGCAGTAGCCCAATTAATCTCCAACAATAGAGTGGTAGTATGCTATGACTTTTGGCTATCCACAAGCGAATTAATGTAGTAGATGAGAAAAGTCTTTCTTCTGTGTTTTTCTGCTTATTGGAGTGCATTTTACATCTCTATTAAGTGGGGTTGCATGTGAACAACTAGAATAGTAGAATGCAACGCAACGTTTAATATCCTCTATTAGCAAGGATACACAAGGCATTGCATCTTTAATTCTCATTAGGCATCGGACGCCACCATTGCATGAAGCATGTAGCACAAGAAAATAGCGTAAACCATCCAATGAATCAATGAATAAGAGCACTTATTTTTTAGTTTTATTGACCTCTATTTGATGGTGATGCTGGGGATACTATCAGCAATTTGAGCGTTGAGGCTAGGCGTATAAAAAGCCAAAATCCATGTGAAACTAATAAAAGCCACATTCATGACTCCTAAGTCGGATAGTCCAACAAAAACTTGGTCGTGCTAATGCTTAAAATAATTTTGGAAGCTTGATATTTGAGACCATACCAATAGACCTGACTCAATATTTGATTACTTTTGGGTAGTGCAATTTGGCTGCAAATTTTTTTTTTAAACTCAATTTTGCAACAAGTTTCAGCACTACTTGGATGGATAAACTTATCTGGATGGATATTATACACAGCACTTTATAGATGTCGCTGACATATTTGACATCCTCTTTTGTTAGTGTTCTTCTATTGCATGACTTAAGCTTTCACTATTTGTCTGCTTTGGATCAGATATACGTATGGATAGGATGTAACATTGCTAAGCTCGGGCATCTGTATGCTGCTGCAATCACTAGACCGGTACTAAAAATCAAATTCATGGCCTGATCTAAATATGATTCTATCTCCTTTTAACTTTGATTCTTCATTTTCCTTTATTATCTGCAGAATGATACTGTAACTGTTACTCCAATTCTAGGAGGTACTTCTGATAACACTGGGTCTAGCGTTGCTCGTCGCCTAGGTATGACCACTTGTTTACCCTCTATAGCACTATTTTTCGGATCTTCGATTAACTAGTATGTTTTAATTCACTATACTGTCAGCATTGAAGACTGGCCTCAATGTAATTGTTGCTTGCAATATACCAAAAGACAGCCCCATGCTCGAGGTACAAAGTGCTTGTTGTATTACATGTAATGACAAAATTTTCCATTGTGTTTTCAGAAATGTGTAGAAATGGATATATTTTATCTTTATTTTCTTCTGAAGTAACATATTAAGATTTAGTGCCTTCGTCAATTTGCATTTGCAAAATATTGTTGATGCTAAACACCTTACACACTTTTTAAGACTTGATACAGTTAAGAAACACCTTAATTTTTTAAAATACTTACCTATATTATAAAAGTGTAATTATATAATATTATAAAGTATTGTTACGTTATGTGGGTGCGTACTTATTTAGCGAAAAAGTGTACTCACGAGTGGTTGTGCCTTGGTGGTATTCTGGAAGTGTCTTATGCTCTAACTTTAGAAAACAATATTGTAAAATATTTCTATGTTATGAAGCTGTACTTTTACAGGGAAAAGTACGAATAGTTTTGCTTTGCTGTTCTGGAATACAGAAATGCAGGTGTCTTAATCTCTAATTTTAGAAAATAAGAGAATGAATAGTTAAATAAAAATTTTAAAAATGGTTCATTCTTGTGAATTGTTCTTCCTTTCCTGGAGGCAAGCATTAGGTGATGCATCTGCTTGGGGTAATGCATGCATTTATGTGAGGTACATCATGTTTCACTGCGTTACTGATGTTTACACCCCTGGGAACTTCGGTTTCAGGCGGCAGCAGAGAGAAAATTGATCGAGAAATTGATAAGTTTGGGTTACGTCAGACCCAGGCCTCAGATGACCCCCATGACTTGGGCATGAATTATCTAGCTCGTTTGTATGTTACTGAAGCTCTGGAGGAAGATAAAGACTTAGCTTTATTCCTGTACCATGTGGATTTTGTCTTAAAAATAGAGATGTAGACTTGAGATGGGTAAATGATCGTCGTTCAATTTTTGTCTTTTTGATTGCTTAATCTATTGTTTCATTTGTAGATATAATCGATTTTCAATTTTTCATTACATTGTGCATTTTTAATAGTGCATATGCATTGCGTTTGAACTCTAGCATTTAGAAAAAAATAATTGACTCGCACCTCTATAAAATAATTTTAAGCTATATACAAAATATTTCTAGTAAAGATAAGATGTTTTCATTTCTAGTAGATATCGATTGTTTATTTAATTCTTTATTTTTGAATTCATTTATGAAGTCACTTTATTATATCTTTTAATTTTATATGAATTTATGGCATTTAAAATGCATTGTTACACCCATTACGATATTTTTCAGCCACAATGTAGTGTATTTTTAGCATGAGTAATGCTTTTTAAAAAGTATATTTATTTTTTAATTGTTTTCTTTTTTTTTTCAAGGCATTCATAATATACGTAATTGAGTCCGCTAAATTTTATTTTAAATATAAAATACTTCCTAGTCAAGTTACAACTACATCAGAAAAATTAAAATAATATATTTGTTTTTTTTTACTTTAGTATTTTATTAATGATGATTATGTGCCAATAAATTTTTGATTTAAAATTTTAATTATAGTGAACTCAAGTTATCTTATGAATGCGGACAACAATTTGATCATATAGTTAGGAAGAAAATATATTATAGGAAAGTTACTGTATTTGACTAGGTAGCTAGTTGATAAAAGTTGGAAGGAAGCTATTTCTTACTATAATTTTTTTTTCATCTTATGTCACTTATATTTGTGTAGCCTTTTGATGGAATTTTTTTTAAAATTATTATTTTAATAAAAATGATTAAATTTAAAATTATTTTATAATTTTATTTTAATTTTTTTTTTACAAAATAAGCAAACATAATATTATATTAATAAAGCTTAGTTAAAAAATTATTATTAAATTTAATTTTTATATTTAAAATTATTTATTATTATCGTTTTAGTTTTATTTTTAAAAAATATTATTATTATTTTTTAAATTAATAACAATTTATCTAAATACCTTTTAATTTTTTCAACCAACAAAAACTATACATTCTAACTGTGCCAATTGAAGCCTTAAGCCCTATTTCGCATAGCCATTAGCCAGTCAATCTCCTTTTGTTAGTCAATACAATAAATTTTTGAAAAGTTATAGTATTTGACAATTTATTTCGTGTCAAACCTAGAAGAAATATGAGATTTGGAAAAGCTAAAAAGAGTTATTTTTGGCTATCATCCCCGTACGTACATTTGTATGACCTTTTGATATCAATTATTTTAAAAATTATTATTTTAATAAAATTATTAAATTTTTTAAAAAATTTCTATTACTATTTAAAAATTTTCTTTTTATAAAAATTTTACCAAAAAATAATATTATTTTAATATAAATATGAAAATCATTATTATCAAATTTAATTTTTTACAAATTGAAATTATTTATTACTATGATTTTATTTTTTATTTTTTATTAAAAATATTATTATTTAAATAATTTAAAAATTTAATAATAAAAATAATGTACTTGATTTTAATTAAAATTATAAGTATTATTATTTTAAATATTTAAAATTTTAATAATAAAAATATAGTATTATTTTAAATGATTTAAAATAATATATTTATTTATTATTTTAAAATTTAACAATAATTAAAAAATTATTTAACAAATATATTTAGCACAGTTTAACATAAGTTAAAAATCAATTAACAGCGCGGCCAAAACTTTTCTTGACTGGGCGGTATTCTGCCCCGCCGAAAGGAGTTCAAATACAAAGACAAAAACATTTCCTCTTCTCTGCTCTCGACGGAGAACCCTAATCCTGCTAAAGCTGAAGGAAAAAAGACATGGAGTCTGGGGATGATCCTTCCGACCGATCAAATGGTTCCCTTGTTCTTGCTCTTTTTTCCTTTCGTCCAGAGATCTAATTTCTTAATATAGGATAGAGTTCTTTTGGATCTTTCAAACCTTCTCATTTGAGCTGATCATTGCTTGCTCTCCCGATCTCAATTTTCTGATGTTCCTTTTTCTACTCTTTGATCGCCTGACGGTTTCCTGTGAGATTTGCTTTGATTTCATTCTATGTCGTGTGAAGATTTATCGCATAATACTCTTATTGATTCAGGTAATGGGTTTCGGCCGATTCGAGGTATGGACTCGGTCATCGCCACGGTTAGCGGTTACCATGGGACAGAGCGGTTTAAGCTTATCAAGCTTATTGCGCATGCTGGAGCCAGTTATGTCGGAGCTTTGACGAAATCTACTACACATCTGGTGTGTGGTTTTATGTTTTTTCTTTGTTCTTTTTGGTTGTTGATTTTTGTGCACATTGCCTTGGTGATTAAATCTATCTGATAGGAGAATAATACGTGAGCAGTGCTCTCCTTTGAGTTTGAATGCAGGTATGCAGGCAGTTTGAAGGTAAGAAGTATAATATGGCAAGGACTACTGGAGCACACATAATAAGTCATCGATGGTTTGAGGACTGTTTGAAGGAAGGGAAGCGGCTACCTGAAAATTCGTATTCCATGGAGAGGTATTTTTTATTTGGCCTTTCTATTCAGCATCTTATCTCTATAAATCTGATTTGTTCTATGTTTACCTTTAACATATAAACAAGCAGACAAAAGGGGCACCTCCAGAGATTGTGCTTATTTGTTTGAGTGAGGAGGGGTTTATCTAGAAGAACCATCAAGTATGGTCACCGCTCATTACAGATGGATCAAAAAAAAAAAAAAAAAAAAAAAACTGGTCTGATGCAGTCTAGACCAGTATAGACCAATATTCTATCTTAGTGATTGTCCAAGGAATCTTACACAATAATAGTAGAATCTCCTGGTGGCATAAATTAACACTTCATTCACTCAAGTACTATTCTTTGCCATGACAATCCAGTATATGTTGCACCGTAGGAAACGGTTGTGATCCCAAATGAATCAGGCATTCACATTTGAGTTATGATGATAGATTATGCAATATATTGATGTTGGAATCATGCCCCTTCCGCTACACTTGGTAGCAGAGTAGAAAAGCACAATGTAAGATCTTTTGGCCCTTCATCTACGAAGAGATGTTGTAAGTTTTTTGGTTAAAAGATTATGGAAATGTTAATCACATAACCTGATATTCTTATTAGAACTCAATTGACAGATAATCTTGTCTTATAGATTCACTAATTCTGCAATACCTTCTCTGTGACTTGCGGTTGTAGAATTCATCTCATGGCAATGACAATGTTCCTTGTGCCCTGTGTCCTGAATGGCCACCACGTACATGTTGAATGCCTATTGCTAGATCCCTTATGAATCACATGCTATATGTAAGATCTAGTCATTTGTATATGGGGAACCTATTGAGATAAACTCATAAACATCACATAATTGTCAAATAAAAGCAAATTCTTGTTTTGTTGTTTTTATTCGTTTTACCCTCACCAAATTGAGTTTGTTTCTTGAATTTACAATTGATGAGTTCGATATCTTGAATGGATCTAAAGCAATTTTCTTTTCACTTCACATATTTATATCTATGAGTTGGATTCCAATGCTTTTATTTTTTGTAAATGCAGGCAGGCGATCAACACTGACTGTACATTCTTTTTTTGTATATTCTTCTTTTCCAGTGGACAAGAAGCGGGACCTATAACTTGGGAAGTACCTGTCCTTTTAGATGTTTCTGGAAAAGGAAAATGCATCAGATCCGCTGAGCAGAGTTTGCTATGTGATAATTCTAATGCATTGGATTGCCGCAAAACAGTAGATGGCACAAGATATCAGAATTTGCCTGAATCGGACCTAGTAAACAAAGTATGTCATTTACTTGTGCCTTTCGATAGTTCGAAATTGATTGGTCTTTAGACAAGTATTGCCACTTATTTATCACGCCTCACCAACATCTCATGTATCAAATTGACAGTAGTTGGAATATGCTCTTATCTTCTAGGTACATATATTTACTATAAATCTTTGACCCCATATTAGATCTGGCATATACTTTGGTATAAACAGAATTTCAGAATTCTTTCTTGACAAGAGCATCTAAGCATGTTGTTATCAATAATCAAATATGCAAGACATAGATGGTTTTTTTTTAATAAAAAAGGAGGAATGAGTTATTGTCCATTATTCTCAATCATGTTTGTTTTTATCTAAGTTAAATATTGTTGCCATTCCAGAAGGTGTAATGAGATGATTCATTTATTGCCTACTATGTACAAATAATATGAGAGAGATTACTCTAAGTTACACATTTCATTTGCTATAACAACTTGTTTCTAATGTGTGACATCGTGTAAAAAATAGTTCTAATTGTTCTTCTGAAGGATGTCATTACGATAGTATTTTGCCCATCATTTTTTTTGAGAAAATAGGTACAATGACCTTGTAAATTTTCAAGTTACGCCATAAAAGAGAAGGCAAGAGGATGAGAGGGGCACAACGGAATCAAAAGGGAGAGAGAGGAAGGGGAAGAGAACTAGAGAATTAAAAAGAGGAAGTCAAATACAAAAGAAAACACTAACAATGCTCGAAAGAGGCATCCATCACAATTGTGCTATTGGAATCCTATAAACTAGGAATTAAAATTCTTCTTTGATAAACACCATTTCCTTTTTACGGTACCCTTTAAGTTTACCCCCACGTGAAAAGTGGGTGAATGTATTATATTAGTATTTATGATCTAACCAACATGCTATAAAGCGTAATGTGTTGGATCGACTAATACTTCCATATTGGACCAACATTGACACTAATTTAGCCATTATATTTCTTTGGAATACAACGGTGAACAATAGTTAATGAGTTTGGCTAAAAGCAATACAAAATGAGTTGGGTTTTTCAGAAGCCACGACTTATATTTATTGTATAATTCGTTTACCTAGTGTCTCCTTGCATTCTACCAAAAAAGAGATCACTTGGTACAATATAAACTAGAAGCGCTAGGATCTAGTGATCAGTGATCCATCTTGGAATCTAACAACAGAAAGAGAAAATAAAGCCAAAACGTGTCTCTTGGTCAAGATAACTCTAGCAACTTCTTTCCTAGTGGGAGTTGAGCACAATTTTTGATCCTAGGTTTCTTGTTCATTAATGTTGCTTGAAGTTCTATCTTTGCTTTTGCCACTTCCTATTGGTTGCTTGCAACTTGTTGTTCTTTGTCATGCCCCAATAAATAACTCAATTTGCTGAGACATAGCAATTTGGCATGTTATACATGCACTACAAAATTCCAATCCATAACTCACAAACCATTATCAGCATTCCAATATCATTAAATTACAAAATTCTCATAACAAATCTTAAAACCAATTCAAAATGTTTAAGCAAAAACTATCAGAGTTCATAACTTAATATCTGACTGTCCAACTATAAAAATAAACACAAGAGCTACATTAACTCGTGTCAAGATAAAAGAGAAATAGTAAATATGCAAAAAAAACCACTAGTGACTCTCCAAGGAAGCCTCTAGTCTATCTACCCATCTCTAGACTGCACCTGATCAATACTTTGAAGCAAAACAAAGGGGGTTAGCCAAATAGCTAAGTAGGGATTTTCAAGAATATGAACGTGTGTTCAAAAATGAAATTAACTCTATTCACTATATGAGTATCATATATATATGCAAATATGAAATAACATGAAACATAAACATCCTATCTCATAAAAGATGGAGCTGTTCATGGTCACAAAAAATGCATTACACCTCGCACTCTAATAAGAGTGGTTTCATCCTCAAGCTCCAAAAGTGGAACGACTGCCATCGGACAGTCCGATAGTGTTGCGTCCAACACTTGAAAACTGTAGTATTGTTCAAAGGACAATCTGACAGTAATCCTGACCGGCAATCATTATTAGCCCACCACATAGTTGGCGCTATGGTTTAATATGTGACCTCGCCGATGGATCTCTAATCTCCACGTACGGCGCGCACGCTCGAAGCGTATAACAATAAATCTCAACACATCATAAAAATATATCTCAAAACATATGTATATCACAACAGTAATCTTTTCATGAATGTCTGCTCAAAAGCCAAATAAAATATGCATTTATATATCTTTTTATGGTAATAGATACAAATCAATCACGCTCCTATATTCACTAATGAAATTAATACGAGCACGAAAGATATAAGAAATAAGTCAAAGTAGGTAGAAGCAAAAGGTTTGGTGTCTAAGCACAGGGCTTAACACCATACAAGAAAATAAATGTAGGATCTCTACTTGAAAGTGAAATCCTATGTTCACGAAATAAACCACTGGTATTCTACCCTCAGGCATGTCTAGTCTCAAGCCCAATTACCTTACAATAGTACATGCCAAGAAAAAGTATCAATTATCATATAATTATAGCCACCAATACATCTACACCAATACATCTACAAGAATAATATATTTCTACCATTAATAGCTCTAACTACAATTTCACAAATCTTGATATACATATACTTATCCCCCAAATTATCACCTTGATAATTTTATAATAATCTAGCATGCTTATATGTCATTTAACCCTATGCCCAATGATAACAAAATTTAGGGTAAACATACGGTATAATATCTATGAGTCTACCACATACACACCTATCGTTATTTCCCTAAGCAAGGTTAAAAATTTAGGGTTAACCATTTACTTATCCTAGCAACCAAATCACACAAAGAAAAGGGGAAAGAAGGACGCCGGCGCACACACTGTTCACGTCACTGGAACTATTCGCTACCGCCGCCGGCACAGGAAGGAAGCTGGGACGCAGAGGAAAAGGGAGGAAGGAAGGAAGTTGCCATTGCCGTCGCTTGCCGCTACTTCATCGAAATCCGCCGATCGCCTGCAACGCTCACCGTTGCAAGTGTCCAACGCCGTCGCCTGCTGCCAATCATCACCGGAAGGAGGAAGGGAAGGTCGATGTCGACTTCCTGGTGTTGCCATCGGCTTTAATCGTTGCTGGAGGAGGGAATGAGAGGGAGAGAGAGAAATGACATTAGGCGAAATTGTGTCCCACACATGGGAAGAGAGAGAAAGGATTTTGGAAAATTAGATTAGGTTTTTTTAATTTATATTTATTATTTATTTATTTATTTATTATTATTATTATTATTATTATTTAAACATAACAATATACTCTTCATTAAAAAAATTTGGTCCCTAAATTCACTTACCATGATCAAACAAGTGAGTGTATTGAGCCATAACATTTTCTTCTTTTTCCCAAGTAGCTTCACAATCTGGGTGATGCTACCATCCAACTTTAACTAACTTAACAACTTTGTTTCTCAAACGATGCTCCTTTTTATCCAATATCTGAACTAGATGTTCAATGAAGGTTGTATCTGAGTGGATTGATACTGATAATTCTCTTAACACATGAATGAAATTAGAAATACATTTTCTCAACATTGGCACATGAAAAACATTATACACACTAGAAAGTGATTGAGGCAAAGCTAGGCTATAAGCCACAGCTCCAATTCTGTCAAGTATCTCAAAAAGGCCAATATATCTAGGAGCTAACTTTCCTTTCCTTCCAAATCTCATCACATCCTTTAGAAGTGATACCTTTAAGAATGCATGATCTCCTTTAGCAAATTCCAAGACTCTCATTCTTTTGTTAGTATAACTCTTTTGTCTACTCTGAGCAGTTAATAAACACTGCATAATCATTTGAACTATTTTAGCATCTTCTTCTATCATTTTAGGTAGGGGTGAGCATTCGGTATTAACCGATACCGAATTTACCGAATTAAATTAACCGAAAATTTTTTTACCGAATTTTCATTAACCGAAACCGAACCGAATTATTTAAAAACCGATTTGCTACCGAAACCGAATTTACCGAAAATTTTTGGTAAATTCGGTAAATTACCGAAAATATAAATATAAGTTATATAGTATATAAAAATATAATTATTTTAGCTTAATAAACATATTCAAAGGCAACATAATTTGTATTTTCACCAAGAAACCATACATGTATTCATCATCACCCATAAATAAAATATGAATTGCAGCGCACAGATATTTATTCAATTACATCATGGTATTTTGCCCTAAGTGTAGGGAAATAGAAAACAGCACATTCAGCCACGATGTTTTCTAGAAATGGAAGTGCATAATGAATGACACATTGACACCACAAACTCCATACGTCAACCTCAGGCCCAACATAAAGTTTTCCAGAAATTACCTGCAAAAAGTGCAGATGAAAACACAGTAGAAGGCAAAATAACAGAATTCAAAACATCATACAGTGAAATATCTGCATACCTCAGGAGCAGCATAGTTTGGACTACCACAGCAATTTTGACATTGCATCTTGATTCTCGAATGACGAATCTAACAAGAAGTTTTCTGGTTTTAAATCCCGATGGTCTACTATGTTTCTGTGGCAGTACTCAACACCAGATATGATCTATCCAAACTGCAAGTATCAAGATCAGTGTGCCACAAAAATACTACATAGACTATTGCATTTTTTACTAAGCATACTAAACCAATTAGGCAATTACACTTCATAAATCCACAAGTATGAATCAAATTCATCTTAGGAACAGGTGATGAAGCAAAAATTTCTTGAGTACCTGTTGGAAAAAAATGGCGAGCTTCATCCACCTGCAGCCTGCCGTTTTCAACCATCTGAATCAAATAGCTCGCTTGATTTAACATACTCCATCACAACATAAAAATCTGCCTGACTCTAACTGCCCACATCAGTTTATCTGCAAATCTACAAAATGGAAGATTTAAAATTAACATTAGTGCATTACTACATTGTAACATTACACATTTACACACAAACGAGAGTAAATAAAATTTAAGCCTAGCGAAAACACCCACTTAAAAATACAAATTTAAGCGCATTATACACAAGCACAACTACTTAAATATGCAAAGTACCAGTGCAAATTTCAAACACGTTACACACCCAGTCACAAGGTGTGATGTTCTTTACAAATTCATGGTTTGATTTAAGCTTAACAAAAACAAGTAAATTAGATGCAACAGCCAGCAGCCACATGCCACCAGCCGTCCAGCCCCACCACTCCATCAGTTGTCTTGCTGCTGCAATAAAATGTAAATTAGACATTCATATAATCCATTAATTAGACATTCATATAATTGAGAAAATACCTTCTTAGTTCTTACCACATCAGCCATTCAGCCTTTGATATCAAACCTCCTAGCTCTTGCCACAAAAATCAGCCTCCTAGCTCCTGTCACAAAAATCAGCCAGCTCTAGTAAATGCATAACATTCTTAATAAAAAACAAGATATACAAATATATAATTGAAAAAATACCTTCTTCAACTTCAAGAATACAATAACTGACTAAGTAATAAAGATATAAAACTTAGATATCAACATCAAAAACAAAATGCTTGAAATATGCATCAAAGTTAACCCTTCTGGCCTTCTCACATAATTACAACCATTACAATTCAACAAACAGTCATAAGTTCACAATAAAACCAAAAGGTGAAGCATCTTGTAGATTGTAGACCATCAATCGTTTCAAGATCCTACAAACTACAAACAAAATAATCATTATTAGTCACATATATCTTACAATTACAAAAGAATGAAAAAATATATACATGTAATTTGAACTTTGAAGTGATTTTACTTCTTACAACTTACAAGTGAGAGCACTAAGCATCCCAATCACAGCTTTAAACTCATTGTCATTTACTTCATGTTTAGCAATTCTGCAAAAATAAAAGAATGAGTGTAGCAAAAAGAAAAAGGTTTTAAACAATATACTAGAATATATTTAACTAAAAAGAAAAGTATACCTGACTCAAATTTATCTATGTCTTCAAGTGTTTCTTCAATATTAAATGGATGTGATGATCTTCTAAACCAATCTTGACCACATATGAGAGCTTCCACTAATTTAGGAGATAAAGAACTCCTAAATTGATCAAGAACTCGATTTCCAGTGCTAAATGCCGATTCTGAAGGTACATTGGAAATAAGAACAGCAAACACTTCTCTAGCCATCTGTGAGAGCACTGGAAACTGAGGACTGTTGACTTTCCACCATAATAATATATCGACTCATCACAATCATCATCACATTCCTTATTTAAATATTTGTCTAATTCTGTTTTTGAATCTGGTTCTTCAAAATCTGTTTTGCATTTTTTAGGCTTTTGCCTCCTTTTTCTCATTTCTGTACCTCGAAAATTTTCATTCCCACTAGAATCTTCAAGAGTGATTTCAGCTTGTGCATTTTCAGTTATTTGTGGGCCTTTTGTAGAAGTAGTCAGACGCTTATATTCATTAAACATTTCAAAAAGTGCATATTTTACTTCCTGGGATATAGCTGTTCCCTTTGCATTCCCATATAAAGTGCATAGCTCTCCTTCAATATAATGAAACTTAAGTCTTGGATCAAGTATTGCACTAATATAAATTAATTTGTTCGCCTTTGAAGCATCACCCCAATACTTCTCAAATTTCTCCCTCATTGCATGAGCCATCACACTTAAATCAAAGTCTTCACTTTTTCCAAATTTAGTCAACAGCTTATCAACAATGACTATTTCATCAAATAAAATATTTGAAGTTACATTCAAGCTACTAGATACTTTGAGTGTGAGATCATAAAAGTTTTCCCATCACCCCCATCCTCCTTCATAAGTTCATAGCAAAAGTTAGGATCTAACACTCTGTATCTATCAAAAGCTCTTTCGAATTTTTGAGCAACATCTAGCATAAGATAGGTTGAATTCCATCTAGTGCTGACATCTAAGCACAACAAGTTCTTGGATTGAATTTTTTCCATCTCAACACATTCTTTAAACCTCTTCAATCTTGATGGAGATTGCCTGATATAGCGAATAGAATGGCGAATTTTTTTGATTGATATATTAATCTCTTTCAATCCATCATTCACGATAAGATTAATTATATGAGCAATACATCTTATGTGAATATATTTTCCATGTGCAATGCTGAAGCCCCAATTGATAATTTTCTCTCTCAAATAACTAATAGCAACATTGTTAGCTGAGGCATTGTCAACTGTTATAGAAAAAATCTTATCAATCCCCCAATCAATTAGGCACATCTCAATAGCCATGCCTAAGCCCCTACCAGTATGATCATTAATTGGGCAAAAATTTATTATTTTTTTGGTTCAACCTCCACTCCTCATCAATATAATGTGCTGTTAAGCACATATAATTCATCCTTTGCAATGAGGTCCATGTGTCAGTTGTCAAGCAAATTCTTTGAGAGTGAGTAGAATTTTAAAATTGTGTCTTAAGCTTTAATTTCTCATCCATGTAAAGCTGAAAACAATCACGTGAGATGGTCCAACGTGATGGAATTTTAAATTTAGGGCAAGCAACTGAAAGAAATTCTTTGAAGCCTCACTCTTAACAAACTTAAAAGGGAGCTCACCCATAATAATCATTCGAACTAACGCCTTCCTTACAATGTCCTGGTCAAATTTCCAAACACTACTAGTAAATGATGTTTTATCATCTTTCACAAAATTAAGTTCAGTTTGTTGTTGGCTAATACTACATTGGTACTTTTTACATGTCCTGATATGATTTCTTAAACCAGATGATGTTCCATTACTTTTTGGATCAGCACGAATTTCTCGTTGACAATATTTGCATTTGCCGATAATTAAACCTTGTGCATTGAATTGCTTACTATAATGATCCCATACCTCTGATCTTGTTTTAACATTCTTCCTTTTTTTTTTATTTTGAATGAGCAAGTAAAGGTTGTGACCCTTGTCCTTCAACCAATGGTTGTTTTCCTTTTTCAGTCTCATGTGTAGAGTCTAGACTTGGAGAAGTGTTATCTATTGACATATCTTCTAGTATCTACAATATAAATATAAATTATATGACTATAAATATAACACTATAAAATATAAACATTATATTTATGCATTTACAAAAACTTACATTTGAAGCTAAAGATGTAGAAGCCATTTTGCCTTTCGTGTAAAAAAACAAAGGTCCAACTGTCCAAAATTATTCTCAAACTAGCTATGCTTAGAAGCTAGATGTTAGCACATGCTAATATAATTTTAATAGCATCAAAATGCAAAAATAAGTAAATAACTACATACCTAGGCATAGAGTGCAGCTCGTAGGATATCATAATTAATATCTAAAGTTCTCTAACTCATGTACAAATATCAACACATTCAATCAAATAAATGAATAATACTATAAAGATAAATATCTACATGCATAAATCAGAATTATTTTTACATAAGCTTAGTGAAGATTTGGCTTACCGTAGCCAATGCTAACAATCAGCACTTAGGGTTTTTTGACTGCAAGGATTCAGCGCTTTGCTGCTTTGAGACTCTGAGTGATGGAGAATGGTGGCGGGCTGGCGGCAGCAGCTAGGTTGGAGACGGCGAGTGCCGAGTGGTGACTGGCGACGGAGTTCACGAGACGAGTGGGGACTGGCGGCGGGTATGAAACTTAAGGTTAGGGTTTGAAGATGGAGACTAGAGAGACAGAGTAGGAGATGGCGACGGATCACACTCACACGTCATAGACTCACAATCGGAACTTAGGGCAGGAGATGGAGAGTTAGCGACGGGTCACACGAGATGGAGTCATGGGGACGACGACTGGTGAGATTGAGTGCGAGTGGTGACGACCAAGTGGTGAGAACTCTAGATTCTAGAAGGAGAAGTGGAGAAATCCAGCGGAGAACGGAGGTTTCGATTTGGAGGAGGGCAGGTGGCTCACGAGTTGTAGGCGGACGGGGGTCGCATTACTCGCAGTCACTAGGGCTTGGAGCCTTGGAGGACTCTGGATTAGGTTAAATGCCTTAAAGGGTAAATTGTAAATGGGTTTGGATTTACCCGAAGGGCTGGAGCTAGTCTTTAGAAAATGTCCATCACTTCACGCATGATGTTGCTTAAGCCAAAGTCAGCAATTTTGACATTGCATTTGCATACTCTGGACTCTGGAGAAGATGCCAAGATGGTTTAAATTTAATGGACGTTTTCAGCCCAGTGAGCCCACTCCAGCCAGATTGGTTGTTTTCGGCCCAAACAGAGACGACTGACGAGTAAAGACTAATACTATTAATTAAAAAAATTAATTAAAAAATTATATCGGTAAATCGGTTTTTTATCGAACCGAAATATAATAATCGATACGAATACCGAATACCGATTTATACAATATTACTTACCGTTACCGAAACCGAACATTTTATAACTGAACCGATTTAACTGAATTATTCGGTAATCGGTAAAAACCGAATTTACCGACCCCGAACGCTCACCCCTAATTTTAGGACCCAAAATCTATTTTTCTCTCACCTCATTTCATAACATAGGTGATTTACACCTTCTACCATACAGGCTTCAAATGGGGACATCTGAATTACTGAGTGATAACTGTTATTATATGCGAACTCTGTTAAGTGCAAATAAGATTCCCAACTACCTCTAAAATCTAGTACACATGCCCTGAGTAAATCTTCTAAATTATGAATATTCCTCTCTGATTGACCATCTGTCTGAGGAATAAAAAGTTGTACTGAAATGTAACTATGTCCCTAAAGCTCTGTTTAAACTGCCCCTAAAACGAGAGGTAAATCTAGGATCTCGGTCTGATATTATATTACTAGGTATACTATGCAATCTTATAATTTCTCTACAATACAAGTTTGCCAGTTTATCCAATGTCTCAACCTTTTTAACCAGTAAAAAGTGAGCTGATTTGGTCAATTTATCAACAATTACCTATATAGAATCATGTCCCCATTGTGACTTTGAAAGTCTCGAAATAAAATCCATAGTGATATGCTCCCACTTCTATTTAGGGATAGGAATATTTTGTAATTCTCCTGCTGTCTCAAATGCTCAGTCTTAACTTATTAACATATCAAACATTGCGAAACAAATTTAGCAACATCATTTTTCATTCCATCCCACCAATAATACCTCTTAAGGTCTTTATACATTTTACCACTGCCTAGATGAATAGTAAACTTTGATCTATGAGCTTTTCTCAGTAATTCTTCTTTTGCAAATTTTGGTACACATAATCTGTCCTTACACTTTAAAATACTTTCTGAATCTTTACTAAATTCTGGTTTCTTACCATTTTCAACATTTTTTTACTATTTTTTCAAATTTTTATCCTTCGTCTAGCATTCTTTTATTTTCTTGACAACCTTTGACTCTATTGCTATAAATGCAATGTATCCTGTTCTTGCTTGACTTACTATTTCAAATCTTAAATCTCAAATCAGTGATTTGTTTTATCAACTCTATTTGTGCTATTTTTAGATGAGTTAACTGTCCCACTGACTTTCTACTTAAAGCATCAGCCACCACATTTGCTTTGCCAGGGTGATAATTAATTTTATAATTATAATCTTTCAGAAACTTTATCCATCTTCTCTGTCTCATATTCTAACTTTTTTTAACTGAATAAATATTTCAAACTCTTATAATTTGTAAAGATTTCAAATTACACACCATGCAAATAATGTCTCCATAGTTTTAACGCAAAAATTATTATTGCTAACTCTAAGTCATGCGCACGATAATTCTTTTCATGCTCTATAAGCTATCTAAAGGCATAAGCTACTACCTTCTCATGTTGCATTAATACTCCTCCCAACCATTGAATTGAGGCATTAATATAAATTGTGTACCCTTCATCTCCAGATGGAACTACTAAAGTAGGTGCACTTATCAGTCTCTTATTGAGTTCCTGAAAACTGTTTTCACAAGAATCATCCCAGTTAAATTTTACCTCTTTTCTGGCTAATTGAGTCAAATGAGCATCTAGTAAAGAAAACGCTTATAATAACTTGTCAACCCAAGAAAACTAAGGATCTCCTGTACTGACTTTTGACCTTTTTCACTCAGAGACTGTATTAATCTTTTATGGATCCACAGCTATACCTTCTCTTGAAATTACATGACCAAAAAATGTAAGTTTATTAAGTCAAAAGGCACACTTGCTGAACTTTGCAAATAGCTTCTCTTACCTTAGTCTTTCAAGTACCCATCTTAGATTTTCTTTGTGTTCATTTTCACCACAAGAGTATACTAGAATATCATTAATGAAAACCACAACAAAATTATCTAAAAAATCAATGAACATCCGATTTATTAAATTCATAAAAACTGCCGGTGCATTAGTTAAACCAAAAGACATTATAAAAAACTCATAATGCTCATACTTGGTCCGAAAAATAGTCTTTGATATATCTTCATCCCTGACCTTCACTTGGTGATATTCTGATCTCAAATCAATTTTAGAGAAGACACTACTACCCTTGAGCTAATCAATAAATCATTGATTTTTGACCAAGGATATTTATTTCTAATGGTGATAACGTTTAGTTGCCTATAGTCGATGCATAGTCTCATTGGCCCATCTTTTTTTTTTTTTTGACAAACAACAAAGGAGCACTCTAGGGAGAAGCAATGGGGCATATATAACATTATCTAGCAACTCTTGTATTTTGGTTTTAAATTCATTTAATTCTTTAGGGGCCATTCTATAAGGTGCCTTTGATATAGGTGTTGTTCCAGGCTGAAATTCAATTGTAAATTTAACATCTCTTTTTGATGGCAGTCCAGGTAAGTTATCTGTGAAAACATCAACGAACTATCTAACCACCGAAATCTGCTCAATAGGTATGTTTTCTTTCTCTTCTACCCCAACTATAGATAAAAGAATGCCCGGACATCCACTTCTCATTAATCTCTTAGCTTCTATTACAGAGATTATAGGAGCAATTTGTCCATGTACCCTATTAAATGTGCAAACAAGTGAATTAGGAGGAGAAAATATTATCAAACAATTATAATAACCAACAACAGCACAATTAGCAGACCGCCAATCCATGCCTAAAATAACATCAAAGTCAGAGAAATTTATTACCATCAAATCTGTTTTCACCACTATATCACCAAATGACAATAGACACTGTTTAATTTCTAGTCCTAATTGTATACCACCACCAGAAGCTGTCTGTATTGACAAATTAAATTTAGACAGAGAAAGTTTCATTTTTATCCTCATCGCAATATCACATAATATAAAAGAGTGTGCATTACTAGCATCTATAAGTAAACAGGCAGGACAATGATAAACAAAAATAATACCTCTTACTATAGATTCTGAAGCTTGTTGAGCTTCTTATTCTGTCAAGGCATAAACCTGAGCTGGAGTAGAATTTTGGGGGCAAAGATTTTGAGGTCTTGAGTTTTGAGGATGAGCATTATGGGGATGTGATACCAGACGGTTATTCTAATTTTGTCTGCCTTGAAATCTTGCTGACTGATGTCTGTTTTGTTGATATTGTCTCTCTCTAAGGGCAATCCTTCAGAAAGTGATCCCTTACTCCATACTTATGGCATTGGACTAACTTTTTTGGGCAAAATCTTGAAATATGCCCATTCTGACTACAGCTATAGCAACTCCTAGAAGGTATTGCAGCACTAGAACCTATACTAGATGATGGTGTTTGTGAAGCATAAGACCTAGTTTCTATGACTCTTGGTCTCTTGTTTACTGGCTTAAAGTTTCTACCATTGTTATGTGAAAAGCGGGTATAACTATTATGGGACACTGGTCTCTTCTGATCATACTGTCTTGACCGTATAGGTTGCTTCTTTTTTTGCTATTGAGTCAAAACTTTCCGAGAGGCCTCTATACTAAGTCCAAATTCTACTATGGCCTCATAGCCTTAACGGACAACGGTTGTCAGTCTATCTAAAATATCATCATCTAGGTCTCTATGAAAATGCTGGACCCTGTTATCATCATTATGTAAACCTCTGGGAATAATGTTGCTAATTTATCAAATTCATTTGCATAATTGGTCATTGACCTTCTCTAAAGGTTTTAGGAAAAACTTTATCTAAGAAAGCTTTTCTGAATTGTTCCCAAGAAGTCACATTTCCCCCAAAGCTAAATCTTTAGTTTGCCATCACTCTTTGGTTTGATTTACCATATAATAAGCAGTCATAATAACTTTGTCACTTTCTGGGCACTTTATCACCTTAAATGTTTCTTCGATTATAACAATCCAATTTCGTGCTGTCCAAAGCTCTTCTTCTTCAGTGAAGACTCCAAACCTATCATTTCCTAGAGTTGTAAATTGCGCCCAAGCATTTGTAGACTCTGGCTAAGACTCTTCTCTCTAAACTATTGAGGCTACCATATTAACTTACACCACACTTTCTGATACTTCTGCATGTCTGAAAAATCTTTCTTGTTCGCCCACAACTGGAACCACGGGAGCAGGAGGTACAGGTGGAACATCTGGAGCAGCTGGTGCAGGTGGAGCAAGTGGGACTAGTAGAATAGGTGGGGCTTTATGCCGTTTCTTCTCCTAGTAGGAGCTCTTGCCTAGACTTATGGCAACTCTGTCATAACCACATTTGAACCCCTAGCTTCAGTAGTAGCTCGGGTTAAACCTTCGTGACCTCTACTACGACGACTAGAGGTCCTTCCACCTATTCTTCTAAGAAGAATCCTATAATGTTAAGAGAACAAAAAATATAAAAAAATATATGTACAATATATATGCTAAATTATTAAATCATAAAACAGTCCTAAGTGCCTTAAACCTTAATTCCTTAGGGTTTAATCTCAGAATCTTAGGATCCTTACAAACCTACACCTCTGCTACCATTATATTGTCATGCCTCGATAAATAACTCCATTTATTGAGACATGACAATTTGGTATGTTAAACATGCACTACAAAATTCCAATTCATAACTCACAAGCCATTATCAGAATTCCAATATCATTAAATCATAAAATTCTCATAACAAATCTCAAAACCAATTTAGATGTTTAATCAAAACTATCAGAGTTCATAACTTATTATCCGACTGTCCAATTATAAAAATAAATACAACAGCTACATCAACTCATGCCAAGATAAAAGAGAAATAGTAAATATGCAAAAAAATCACTGGTGACTTTCTAAGGAAGCCTCTACTATCTCTAGATTGCACCTAATCAATACCTGAAAGCAAAACAAAGGGGGTTTGCCAAATAGCTAAGTAGGGATTTTCAAGAATATGAATGCGTGTTCAAAAATGAAATCAATTCTATTCACTATATATATATATATTTGTGTGTGCAAATATGAAATAATATGAAACATAAACATTCTATCTCATAAAAAATAGAGCTGTTCATGGTCATAAAAATTGTATTATACCTCGCACTCTAATAAGAATAGTTCCACCCCAAGCTCCAAAAGTGAAATGACTGCCATCGGACAGCTTGATAATATTGCGTGCAACACTTGGAAACTCCAGTATTGTCCAAAAGACAATCTGGCAGTAACTGTGACCGGCAACCACCAATAGCCTACCACACAGTTGGCGCTATGGTCTAAAACGTGACCTCACCGAGAGAGCTCTTATCTCCACGTACGGCGTGCACGCTCAAAGTGTATAACAACAAATCTCAACATATCATAAAAATATCTTATCTTAAAACATGTATATATCACAACAATAATCTTTTCATGAATGTATGCTCTAAAGCGAAATAAAATATGCATTTATATTATCTTTTCATGGTAATAAATAAAAATCAATCACCCCACTATATGCACTAATAAAATTAATACAAGTACGAAGGATTGAAGAAACAAAATCAAAGTAGGTAGAAACAAAAGGTTTTGTGTCTAAGCATAAGGCTTAGTGCCGTACAAGAAAATAAAGGTAGGATCCCTACCTGAAAGTGAAATCTTCTGTTCACGAAATAAACCACTGGTATTCCACCCTCAGGCACATTTAGTCTCGAGCCCAATTACCTTACAATAGCACATGCCAAGAAAAAGTATCAATTACCATACAATTTTAGCCACCAATACATATACAAGAATAATATATTTCTACCATTACTACTTCTAACTACAATTTCACAAATTTTGATATACATATACTTATCCCCAAATTATCACCTTGATAATTTTATCATAATCTAGCATGCTTACATGTCATTTAACCCTATACCCGATGATAACAAAATTTAGGGTAAACATACGCTATAATATCTATGAGCCTACCACATACACACCTATCATTATTCCCCTAAGCAAGGTTAAAAATATAGGGTTAACCATTTACTTACCCTAGCAACCAAACCACACAAAGAAAAGGGGAAAGAAGGTCGTCGGCGCACACACTATTCCCGTCACCGGAACTATTCGCTGCTGTTGTTGGCATAGGAAGGAAGCTGGGATGCTGAGGAAGAGGGGAGGAAGGAAGGAAGGAAACTGCCGTCGCTCATCGCTGCTTCGACAAAATCCGCCACCGCCTGCAACGCTCATCGTTGCAGAAAGGGTTTTGGAAAATTAGATTAGGTTTTTAATTTATATTATTTATTTATGTGTTATTGTTATTATTATTTTTTTAAACATAACATTCTTTGCTTAGAGTTGTTATAGTATTTGCTCGTTAAACCTTCTTGCTCACTGCTCGTTGAGGCTTAAACCTCCCAGATTTTACTTATAGCTTGTTGGTATCCCTTCACTGATGATTTAGTTGTCATGTGTTTGGATTACTGAAGAGCCATGATCAAGCAACACAAGTAAAGTAAAAAATTATTCTCCTTATAGAATCGATGAAAACAGAAAAAACCCAAACAATGGAAGAAATTGTACAATTCGTCGCATGACCACTTATGTACACTATATGATGGAGCCTCTTCAATTCCTCTTCCTTTCTAGTGCTACTGCTAAGAGTGAAACGTGTTCTCTCTCCTTGTCTCTTGAGAAAAAAAAAGAAACTCTCTTATGTTGTTGTCAGTTGTCACACGTGTTGTGTGTGAGAGAGAGAGAGAGAGAGAGAGAGAGCCTTTTGCTTCTTAGTTACATGACTTGGGTCATCTTTCTTGAATGACAATAGCAAAGCATTTGAGCCCTCAACTTAGGGACGACATTTCTTAGTTCACTACTCTTGGCGTACTAGCTCTTAGTTTAATATTGATACGACTTTGGTTGCTACGGTAGACCAACGATGGCTAAACACTTAACTCTTCGCTTATTAATAATACAAGTTAGGTTAATACTCAGTGATTTAATTGATGATAACTATGTGCACGAGCCCGTGGCTTATTTGTGATATGTCTTAGGGTTTTTATCTTAGATCAATGACGCTATGGATCGGGTTCTTGGAATTGTAAGAACATGACTTAGGGCACTTCTTATGATCAACAATGATGATTATAACGCTTGGACATCTTAAACATTGCAATTTATTCCTTGTTTAGCCAATTTGACTTCTATGTTGACTGATCTTCTTCAAAGTTTTAGACAATCAAACTAAGAAATGAATCTCTTATTGGAACAATGGATCCTAGAAAAGTATCTGTGGACTCGTTACCCTCTAATCTGCTAGACATCAATGGTAGATTTGCACAGAGACCATAGTGAACAATTATCCATTTTAGCCTCCAAGATAATGCCCACATTCTTTTTTCTGAATAATATATTATTTCCTCCGCTAATCTATGAAAATGTTTAAGATTATAAGTTTGCCCTTCAACTTCCAAAGGAAAGCAGCCCTTTTGGGCATTAGCACTTTCTCATCAAGTATATTAGCACTTTCTCTACTTAAATGAACATTATGCGTTTCCAGTAAAGGATGAAAGAATAAAACTCCTCAATGTATACTGCTACAGTTGTTCATTTGTCATCTGTAAGTTTCCAACTTTTTACCATGGACATGCTTGACTTGGGTGGTGCTCTGCGATCCAATTAATAATTATTTTTGGTTCTGTATTTCCTGGAATAATTCTTAATTACTTTCTTATTCTTGATTCATTTCTTGTTTAAACAAGTTTTGTTTATGCCATAATTAAAGACAGGTATTTTCTCTGTGGCATAAACCTTTCTTGTCCAATTATATGCAGCAAAAAGAATCCAATCCATTTCCAAATTTATGTTCATCAAGCAATAAAAGGACTTTATATGATGCTAAACAAGATGATGCTGGTGGATCAGTTCGCAGAACCCGTCGCTTAAAGAAGGCATATTGTGACCTTTCGAATTATATTGCTCAGGGCAAGACGCAAGAAATTTGTGTTAAAAAATGCGAAGGCCAGCCCAAGTTCATTGATTTGGATCCAGCTCATGAAAATAGTTCAAGAAATAGGCCTGAGCAGGTTTCAGGAGGGTTCCTGGGTGACAATATCACAACTGATTGTAATGCGTTATGCGACGACAGTATATTTTCAGATAATGACCACTGTGAACATGCAACTGAACCCTTTGGTTCATCCAAAATTGGACTTGAGGATATTGAATGCTACAAGGAAGATGATAATATTGATGAATCTGGTGCACATAAAAAATCAGATGTATCCTGTGTAATATGTTGGACTGACTTTTGTACAGCAAGAGCTGTTTTACCTTGTGGGCATCGTTTCTGCTATTCCTGCATTCAAGGATGGGCAAATTGTATGGTATGTGCCCTTAAGTATTTGTAATTCTTATTGCAATGATCTCTTAACATATGCATGCACTTCCAAGTCGATTCTTGAAATGAGGTTAGTTATTGCATTTGAACTTCGTACTTTTAACTTGTCAATGCTTAGAAATTAGAAGTTCATGAAAAATTCCTACGGCTGTGCACTTTAGTTATGCGATATCCTATTTGTTTGATTTATCTTATTCCTGTTGACTTTCAGCAATTGTCTCTACATATTCTCATATTTAATTACTTTATGTTCTTTTTATTCCAAGACTATTGTTTGGTAATTAGCTGTAAATTGGTAGATTTAATTTCTAAGCAACTGTGGATAGTAAATTTTCAAATTATGTAAGTGAAACAATGATATACTACATGATAAAATTGTGCGAATTTTAGTCAAACTGCATAAATGGTACACCTTGTCTTTTAACTAAGGAATGATTCAGGCTTCAAAAGAGAAGGCCTCGACGTGCCCCCTATGCAAAGCGAGTTTTAAGGACATCAGAAAGTTCGAGGATGCCTCTACAGACCAGAAGATATACTCGCAAACTATTCCTTATGGATCATCAAATATGGAAAAGTTTGTGTTCCCTCATGAGGGAAATGAGGATGAAAGAACCCGGGTAAGGTTTAACTTTTATTCTTCTGTAGTATAATGATTTTATTCTTCTGCAATCAATAACTGTTAATGATGTTTTTATCAAGTGTATATTTCTATATCAGCAGATAAATAATGGATTATCTTTCTGTAAAATGCTTCTGTATTGCTTGTAGAGACATTTCTTATAGCTGATCTTTCTTTTGATGATCCAGAAGCCATTGGATTCCGCTTGTTATGAATGTCACTGCCATGAACCACAGGATCTTCTTCTTTGCTGCAACATATGCCAATCTCAGTGGGTGCATTCTCACTGCTTGTATTCTCCAATGTTTCCATGGACCTGCATTCACTGTAGAGATCTCAGGACACTCTATCGACTTTTCCGCTAGTGTGCAAGCTCTCATTTGAAATCCACCAGAAGGCATGACAGTTATACCCGAGATTTTACTGTGAATTTGCATCGTGCAAAAAAGCTGCTGCTGTAATGTTATTGGACTTCCTTGGCATGTTTTACGAAGTAGCTGAATATTTCAGTTGTAATTCCATATTTTTAAAGAAAGCATCTAGAATGTCAAGTGATAGCAAAATATTTTGTTGAATTATAGTGCAACTTTTAGCCACTCGTTCGAACTTTTGCATTAGACATTTGGTACAAGTTTAAACGGCCTGAGGACATAGTAATTTCAATGAAAAATAGAGGAAATAATACATCTTATGTTACATTTAGAGTCGTTATTTATGGATTGTAGAACTAGGAGATTGAGAAATAGGTGGTTTCCCTTGAAAATCACTTTTAATCAAGAAGATTTTTCAACTATTCAAGTGCAATAAATTCCTATTGGCATCTAATTTGAATTAATGACGTGAGCAACGACAAATTTCTCTGAGTTGATGTAAAAATTATTCTGTATATATCTTCTCTATAACTAAAATTATATTTAAAAGTTAACAGTTAGAAGTGCATCCTATAATATCCAATATGATATTATCTAATTTTCATTGAAAAGTATAACTATTGCCAATGCATTTTACAATCTAAAAATAATTATAGTTAGCTTAGATACCTTGATAGATTGATAAAAATGCCCCATTTAAGGGCTTAATGGTAACAAAAAAGCAACTTTAGATTTGGTAAAAACAAACAATCAATCAGACACCAACTTTTAATCAGTTAAAGCTCCAATCCATTTTCTTTTCTTAAAAGAACGAAGAAATCAGTAAAACTTATCCTCATTTAGCATGATCTACTTGAAGAATAACAAGACAAGAAGAATATGTATTCATGAGAAATTCAAGCTATTTAAAGAATTCCACTGGTCCACAAATGAACGAATGGTTCCAAGAGAGAAGATACTGATAAAATTATAAGCAACCAACATTTCTCATTGATTATAATGGCTTTTAGCTTATCAATTAATTTCTTACATTCTTACTTTTGCAACATTAGATAAGCCTTGTGATATGGCGACTTCATGCCATTTTGATAACAAACTATTTGGAATAAAAGCTCAAAAGCCTATGGAACGGAGTAAATCTAATTATCACACTCTCCATGTCAACAGATGGCTCAAGAGCCTTGTGTTGCTTTAAAATTTGTATATTTTTTGTTGATGAACAGCTGCCATTTTCTGCCTAAAATTTTCTCGAGAATTACCTTCAAGCTAGCAATTTTACTTGAAGTTCTACAAAGCCACCATGTGGTGCACTGGTATGGAAAAAAGTTCTATGAGGTGGCACCTTATAGACATCTATGCGGAGTTGTTTCGTTTTATCTTTAAAAATATTTTTTTATTTTTTTTTATGTTTTAAAAATGATGTATTCTTTGTAAGCTATCCAATGATATTAATATTGCGGTATTTTAGATTATATATATATATATAATACTTTAATCAATATGATAAAATAAATAATATTTTTATCTTATATGTCATATTGATTTGAGTATTTTATATACATATATGTAATCTAAAATACCCCAATATTAATACAATTGAATAGTTTACAAGAAGTACATTATTTCTAAAAAATAAAAAATAATAAAAAAATATTTTTAAAGATAAAATAAAGTGACCTTGTATAAAAGTTATATGAGGTGCCACTTATAGAACTTTTTTTCCACTGGTATGGAAGGCGATTGTTACATACGAAGGGCACAACCGCACAAAGATCAACATTCAAATGAACGACTCCTGATAATCACGGATCGAGTAGTTTTTTGTCACCAGATTAGAATGGTGTAAATATAAAACCAAATTAATTTGTTAGGCACCACAAAATTCGGACGGGCTGCGAACACGTCATCTGCGTGAGTTTGGGGCGTTTTGGTCATTCAACTGCATTTGAATTTGAATGGGTCCTACGGATTGGAGGCGTGAAGATATTCTTTATTTAATTCCACGGGCATTATCGTCATTTGCGGCCGCGGGCCGCGGAATAAATAGCGCCCCGGCGCTCACATGCTAGCCGTTCAGATCCGGGATTCATCTCACGTGACACCCTATTATTCGAATTTTTTGAGCGGGCGCCGTTGCATTTCACCTTCCCCCTCTCGCACAGGCGAAGACCATAACCAGACAAAGGGCGAATCGGCGAAACCCTAACCCTATTGCGTCCCTCCTTCTCATCCCTGATTTCTCCGGAGGTACTGGTTTCTTCTCATCTCCTTTCGTCCATTGTAGAGTATTCCCGTTTCTGTTCTCCCCCGATCCTTACTATGTTTATCCGTCTTCGTTGATCTCTTCTTGTTCAGGAGGTTTGTCATGGATCTTTAGGTATTAGTTCCAATCCACCGAGCGAGCTGATAATGGAGGGCGTTGACGAGGTTAAGTTATCCCAGAGGGAGTGCGTCAAGGTTGCCGTCAACATCCGGCCGCTTATCACCACGGAACTCCTCTTGGGTTGCACCGATTGCATCACCGTCGTGCCCGGAGAGCCCCAGGTATTAATCTGGGAAAAAAAAATATAGGTCAATTTCTCATGAATAAAGATTTTGACTGTTTTCTTTTGCTATTCGTCTTTTCTTACTTAATGCAGGTTCAAATTGGTTCTCATGCTTTTACATTCGATCATGTTTATGGGAGTTCAGGATCTCCATGCTCAGCCATTTTTCAACAATGTGTTCTCCCTTTAATTGAAGGGCTCTTTCATGGGTACAATGCTACTGTTCTTGCCTACGGTCAGGTACTTCATTCGTACCTATTGGCTCTCCATTCTTCCGAATTGCACTGTTTTCATAATTATATTTCACTTGGTTCTCGTTTCTGACTCGTTTTCTGATTACTTCATCTATAGACCGGTTCAGGGAAGACATACACCATGGGAACTAATTATACTGGTGAAGATTGTTGTGGCGGCATTATACCAGAAGTAATGGACACGATATTTAGGAAAGTTGAATCCATGAGGGACACAACTGAATTTTTAATTCGAGTTTCCTTCATCGAGGTATGTAGAAAATTCTCTTGTCTATTTTAGTTAGATTTTCTTCTATAGCTAAGTTAATGCAACTTTACAGACTGATGAGTTGGTTTGTACATTGGTAGTATTTTTGTTTTATCTCATTCAATGTGATATTTTGGATATCTGCATACTTATTGTGTTCATTCTTGCAAAAAAGAAAAAAAAATACTTCCAGTGTCGATCAAATGTTTAATCCAAGGTCTTCACTAGCAGATTTTTAAGGAGGAAGTTTTTGATTTGTTGGATGCACAACCTCATGCTGGCACAAGACCTGAGGGTGGTGCATCCGTAGCTAAACCAGCTCCATCTAGAGCGCCCATTCAAATAAGAGAGACAGCTACAGGCGGAATAACTCTTGCTGGTGTAACTGAGGCTGAAGTCAAATCAAAGGAAGAGATGGCCTCATATCTGACTCATGGATCCATTTGCCGTGCAACTGGAAGTACAAATATGAATAGCCAATCGAGGTTGGGTTTCATCAATTCCTTTTAAACAAGAATACCGAATTTCACATATATGAGTATCCACTCGTGGTTGAACTTCATCAAATGACCCTTATAACCAAGCATTACCTATTTGTGTATTTGCCCATACCATCTTTTCCAGACTTGTATGGTAAAGCAGAGGCAAGTGCGACATTCATATTTACATATAGATTTCAAAGAAAAAGTCACATCAATCTTTTTCCAAAAAAAGTTAAAACTGTACATGTTTGTTTCCTTAAATGGAAATGTGCTGCTACTAGGAATTTAATCCATAACTATGATATACTTTCCTAGCAAGTAGACAAGTGCGACATTCTGTTGTTTTTTAGTGTCACATCAGATAGAGTTATATATGCATCTTTTGGTGGCACAACTTATTGTGCTTTAAATTATGGATGATAAACACAAATCCTCCTTGAACTTAACTAGTTGACTAAAGAATTACTATTCATTGTTGAATTTAATAAGATTTTGATTGGCCCATATGGAATCATGTTATAAATGATTTGTATTACTGGGTGCGTTAAGTTATCATATTTGGTTCATGCGGTCAACATCATGAGGTTTCTTACTTGTGTAGCAAATCCTTTGAGGGTTAGCAAGGATTTTCTATGTCTTGATTGTCCACCAATTTTTGAATGTTGCATTGTATTTTTAACTTGTGGTTACAATGTTTCAATCCCAAAAATTTAACAACACATGATGTAAACGTTAAGAATTAATCTTTTTACTGTAGTGTCAACATATAATTGAATTTTGAAAATAAATAGAGGATTTCTGTCTGAATCTTTAAGTGGGTTAAGATATAGATAAATCATTTTTAGGGTAGAACTTTTTATTCATATCTAACTGTTTTTTGCATTGTTCTTTTTAAAGGATTTTAGCTGTACAGTCAACACATTATCATTGGTCATTGGTCCTTTTTTGTTGATTCTTCCATAAACCATATCATTCATCTATCAAATGTGTTCACATTGTTGTATTATTCAATTTTCTTGTATTCTTTGATTAGTCTCTCACATCCTATTTTCACAATATACTTAGAGCAAAAGAAAGTCAACCATGAATCCTCTGACCGAACGGTTACGTGTTAAACAGCTGTTTGCAAAGCTTCGCCTAGTCGGCCTTGCGGGTTCTGATCGTTTAGCATTAATCTTTTTGCTGTAGTGTCAACATATAATTGAATTTGGAATATAAATAGAGGACTTGTGTCTGAATCTTTAAGTATTTTTTGGCTAGAAATTTTTATTCATATCTAATTGTTGTTTGCATTGTTCTTTTAAAAGGATTTTAACTGTACAGTTTGCTTATTATCGTTGGTCATTGGTCCTTTTTTGTTTATTCTTCCATAGACCACATCATTCATATATCAAATATGTTCACATTGTTGTATTATTCAATTCTCTTGTATTCTTTGATGTAGTCGCTCACATGCTATTTTCACAATATACTTGGAGCAAAAGAAAGTCAGCCATGAATCCTCTAACGGAATGGTTACTTGTGAAACAAGTGGTGATGAAATATTATTTGCAAAACTTCACCTAGTCGACCTAGCAGGTTCTGAACGTGCAAAACGAACCGGAGCAGATGGACTTCGACTGAAAGAAGGTGACAAATAATTATCCTTCTTCATAAACTTTTTGATGAATAATAATGTGTTGTTGTATTGTGCAGGCATACATATAAATAAGGGTTTACTTGCTCTCGGCAATGTGATAAGCGCACTTGGAGATGAAAAAAAACGGAAAGATGGGGGACATGTTCCATATCGTGATAGCAAGTTGACTCGTCTTTTGCAGGCATGAATCTGTAACTATCTTATTTGTTTTCTTAGTGATTACTAGAGAAATAGTTTTCTTGCAAACTGTATCAGACTTCCTGAGAAAAACGTATTATATTTTCCCTTCATATGTTCTTGAGCATTAGAGAAGTGAAGCTGGAGCCATTTATTTTTGCTATTTACGATGATTATTCTTTTCAAATAGTCTCAAACATTGAAATCGCATCTTACTGCTCAATATGTTTGGTATGTTTATCAACATAGTTGCAACTTTTGGACAGCATTTGAGATTTTATCTATTTTCTTTTAGGATATTAAAATAAGAAATGCATGTATTTAGAGTAAGACACAACCTATTAAATCTAAACCAACTTAGGAGTTCTTATTGGTAACGGCATTGCAGGACTCTCTTGGTGGTAACAGCAAAACAGTAATGATAGGTGAGGCTTTATTGATTTTTCGATTTTCATTATTCTGTAGTGTTATTTTATCCTGATAAATTTTCATTGCATTATGCCTGCCGTTAGCTTGCATTAGCCCTGCTGATTCAAATGCAGAAGAGACTATCAATACTCTTAAATATGCTAATCGTGCACGAAACATTCAAAACAGAGCTGTGGTATGTTATTACTTAACCATTTAAAATTTCATGGACTGTGTTTCATGATTAGATTCTATTGTCTCCTCATTTCCAGATAAACCGTGATCCAGTGGCTGCTGAGATGCAAAGAATGCGTAATCAAATGGAGCAATTACAGGCAGAACTGCTCTTTTGCCGTGGTGGGGGTGCGCCTTTTGAGGAACTTCAGGTGCAGAATTTCTTTGCTGCTTCCTAGTTCTTACAAATACGAGCAGGGTCATTGACTATTCTTTCTGCAGCTTCTTCAACACAAAATATCATTACTCGAGGCAAGCAATGCAGAGTTGCGCCAGGCACTACAGGATCGCCAGACTACCTGTGATCACTTAAAACAATGTGCCCTTGATGCTCAGGTAAATATGTTTTTGAATGAGCATATTGGTTATTTGTAGTCTAAAGTGATCAGAATGTGCATATTCTGCCTTCACTTAGTAAATTTTGTTGTCCTTTGCTGCAGTCTTCTGAAATTTTGTGTCCTTTCATTAGGTAGAAAAGGATAAACTGATTTTGCAAATTGAATTAGCTCGCTCTGGAAAGTCATGGGACGAGATTGATGAAACTGAAAAACTTGAGGTCTGAATTCTTGTACAGCTAAGTGATTTTAACTAGCATGCTTCTATCCAGTTTGCATTTATTACTCATGTTGGACAAATATTTAACAGGGACTAGATCTTGTAAAAGGTTATGTATCAAAAATTCAAGAATTGGAGGCAGAGTTGGTACGGGTTCAGAGCTTTTCTCGTCCTTGCAGAAATCTTATAATGGATTTTCCTGCTCTGGATGATACTGGCTCAGGTTGTGATGAAAAAACCTTGATTTTTTTTTGATAATACCTGAACTCAATCTACACCGGGACCAATAGTAGCTTAACATGTTTTTATTATAATGTTTATTGCTTATTCTGATGAATGGCATACACCATGGATAATGATTAATGAAGTATGTGCTGTTATATTTATCATAACTTTAAACTTAAATTGAAGAATCTATGGCATATTTGTTATTGTTTTGCATTTTATCATGAAAATTTTCCTTTAATTTCAATCTTGTAACATATAAGTTTCTTAAACCATGCTTCAAGCTTCAAGACGATGTTACTTAAATAGGACCCCCGTGTATCCTTTCTTGTCTTGTCTCAACTTTTCCTATGATCTGATGCGTTTGTGTGGAAATTTTTGTGCGTTGCACCAAGGGGTGAAAATTCCTTATTTATTTGTTCAATAAAAAACACCAACATATCTATTTGTTAACAAATTCCTTTTGTGCAACATTTGCTTGATGAAATTTCTGCAGAGTGTCTAGCGAGTTGATATAAATGAATGGGTAAATACGGCAAGGGATTGAGAAACAAAGAGGATATGTTCCACACATAACAGAATATCTTGTTTCGCTTATTATGTTTTTATTTTATGATAAAATTAAAAAAATATTGTATATATGACAATTTAAATAATTAAATTGAAAATAGTTCAATTCAACTAAATGGACTCAAAGTTAAAGGATATTTTGTAATTGACAAAATAAGTTAGGAAATATCAGATAATATATTTTGACAATAGTTAAAAAAATATTATATTGGCATAAATTGTTAAATATTAAAAACAATATAATTTTAAAGTAAAAAAAAATCATAAAGAACGAATTTTAAATAATTTGTAGCAGTATTTTATTATGTAGAATATTAAAATAGTTGAACTTTAAAAATGTGAAAGCAAACTTTAAAAAGAAATTTGCGTTAAAAAAATTCAAAATCCAACACAATTGGTTAAATAATACATCTTATAATTTTATGATTAATTGCACATTGATTAAGTATTTTTGTATACGATTTACTCATAGGTATCAACAAGTAACATTTATAGTTAATTAAAAAGATAACATATAAAGGAACTTTCGATACATTTTATCTTGTAATATATATTTTTTCTAACATCAATGATATATAATATTTACGTTAAAAAATATTCAAATGAATGGTGGCATAAATTTTAGTTGATAATGAAAGAAATCTTTTATATTTTTTATATAGAACATAGTGATAAGTGACCATACCTTCTCATTTTAATATGTTCTTTACTTTAGATTGCCGCTCATGTTTGATTTATATTTCCTCTTACATTGCATCTAATCTTTTGTCGAAGTTGCATTAATGGAGCATGCTAGGAGATTTAACTTAAACTTCTATATCACGTGTTTTTATATCGATAAATCCTACAGTTGATGCCGAAGAAGAACAGGAGATGGAGCACTCCATGCTACATGAAGAGCTTGATAAGGAGCTCAAGGAGTTAGACAAAAGGCTTGAGCAAAAGGAGGTATCTAATACGTTAGGATTTTGTCAATACAATATTTTCATCATCGAGTTTGTTTGAGAAAATTTTTGCTTGTTGCCTGTATGAAAATTTTTGGAGAGCGATTTTATTTTAAATAGAGACGCAACAAAAATTTTCACTGTTGAAAATTGTGCAAGAAAAATCTATATTCTTATTGCCTATTGTTTTGCATGAAAAATATTAGTGCCTTGATTCTCTATCTTGCTTTTAATCAAAATTTTAATCTGCTGGGGATTCGTGATCTTAACAATTACCAGTACTGTCAGTCTCGATATCTTTTGTCTAAATGTAATTTACTAATCGTGTGAATACTTTTGTTAGTAACAACTGCATTTGTTGATTACTTTTAGGACTGCTTTTACTTTGAAACTTATTTAAGTTAATTTCTTGCATATAAGATATTTGTTTCTTGCAATTGAAGGCTGAAATGAAGCAATATACAAGGACTGATACAGTAGTTCTCAAGCAACACTACGAAAAGAAGCTTTTGGAGCTGGAGCATGAAAAGAAATCGCTGATGGTAAAAGTTTTAAATTAGTTTCCTTGAAGTTATCCATGGGGTTTTGAAACCATCGTGATGAAATGCAGAAAGAGATTGAAGATCTTCGTTTCAACCTTTCAAACTTGTCCTCTACTCCTGATGAGGGTGCTCAAAAGCTGAAAGCTGATTATCTTCAAAAGCTGAACATGCTTGAAGCTCAGGTTTGTTAACATAATAATTTAGTAACACTTATGTTTCACTTATTCATACCTTGTCTTAATTGCATGTTGTAGGTATCTGAATTGAAGAAGAAGCAAGAGGCACAAGCACAAATATTGAGACAAAAACAGAAGAGTGATGAAGCAGCTAAAAAGCTACAAGATGAAATTCAGAGAATAAAGTCTCAGAAGGTTTGTATTTTATATTCATAGGCAAAGTATCTAAGTTCTTGATTATTTAATTGCTACTTTTAATTGATTGTGCAATAAATAGGTTCAATTGCAACAAAAAATGAAACAAGAATCTGAACAGTTCAGATCCTGGAAGGCTTCTCGAGAAAAAGAAGTTTTGCAGGTGATTTGTGGATTAGGATGCGGTCACTGTTGGCTTTGGGATGCTGCTGGTGTTTCTGCCCTGCTGTGTTTGTTACAATTACTTTTCAAGAAATCTTTTTTTTATCTTATTTGCTTCCTGAATGGCAAAACACACTATCTGCTTAAAGTAC
Source organism: Costus lasius (assembly GCA_027563935.2). Classification (NCBI taxonomy): domain Eukaryota; kingdom Viridiplantae; phylum Streptophyta; class Magnoliopsida; order Zingiberales; family Costaceae; genus Costus; species Costus lasius. The sequence goes on from CM050454.1 coordinate 99,451,784, forward strand.
ACCGAGTCTTAGTGCTCATGCTTTTAAATACCACTTTGTATGCATTAGTCCACTGCCAAACTGAAACATACCGATTAATACCAGTATTACTTTATCTATTGTGTGTGTATATATATATATATATATATATATATATATATATATATATATATATAGACATGTATGTATTTATGTATGCATGCATATGGTGTTGATCCGGTATTAGTACATACTATCCATATAGACATTAGAGATTGTTTTTTAATACGATGGTAGCATTGCAGTAGTGCTCCCATTTTGTCACATTAAATGTTGTCATTGCCCAGAAATATCATTTTATGGATTGTATTGCAAAACATGTGAATTTTGTGGATATTCTAGTTGTAGCATGTAGAGATTTAGCTGCAAATTAAGTTGTGTGCTTGATGAGGACCTCAATTATTAAGCAATGGAGATTGTGATATTCATGTTTGGTCTCACATTGAAGTGAGAGAAGAATGATAATGGTTCTTGATTTGAATTCAAGAGTGCATATTCCAATACTTGTGTTTTCATTAAGTTTATGACTTGGTTCTTGACCATTTAACCTCCAACATGTTAGAATTTGTACACTTTTTTTCCTTGTACAGTTATTGCATACATACACCATGGTCCCACATGGGGCATCACATATGCATATGCTTTTGATAGTATAAAAGGCTTTGGCACGCTTGTAATAAAATTTTAGTGTTCCATTTTTCTTTCCCAACTCATTATAGCCTAAAATTTTGAATCTTTTGTAGTTGAGTATAATCATGCCGTCTTGGATTTCCTTTTTGTAGAACCATCTTAAGTGATTGGTATCATCATTTTTTTAGGTTATACTAACATTGTCATTGGGCACTCATTTGTATGCTTCGGTCTTCACATCTAAATGTGTGATAGATCAGACGTATCGACCAATGATGTGAAATACTGTGCCAAAACTCAAGAAAATAAAATATTTAATGTCATTATAAGTTTGATTCTGGCTCTTGTTTTATATCAAACATCTATCTTCCAGGGAGAAGAATTTATATCTTTTCATGTGTAGCATCGAAACGTAATTTGTTTATATAAAAACTTTAGAAAATGTGGAAAATTGGAACATGCCATGAGCTAGCAATTGCAAAGTGTTTGCTGTAATGTAATAAATCTGCTGATTAACGATAGCTACTGTGGGAGATGATTAGGTAGATGGAAATTGGAAGAATTGAAATATATGAAGATGAGAGTAGATCACATGTCGAAGTTGTTGCACATGTCAAAGATAAAGAGTAAAAATAGGATTTAAGCAACTAAGTATTTTGGTGCTATAGTAAAATAATGAGAGAAATTAATCATAAGGTGCATAGAGTAATTTTTGAAAGATAAGGGTGCAGGCTCTAACACATATCGAATTTTAGGGTGTTATTTGTAAATAATGGGGATGAAAATTTTGATGATGATGATGATGATAATAAGGATGCAAAAAATCTTCACTGATAACAAAGTCACTATAGCTTTTTTATGTTTGGAAAATTTTTTGAAAAATAGTTTTCTTTTTATGAATTTGTAACCAGTAAATTTTCTGGTAGTTACGTTTTAAACAAACATAATTTATCTTAGAACTAAGTTTAGTAAGTATTTTTACAGCATGTTTTATAATCTATTCATGATATTGACTCAAATACTAAATTGCTTCTCTTTCTTCAATTTTTGTTAAGCTGAATTCTATAACTTGTGATCATCCATGAGCTTCTTTTCTGTTGAATGGTGATAGAAATATCTTGTGGACTATTTGATTATTTGAATTTTCTTGTTTTGTTGCCTATTGTATTTTACCTTTTCTAAATCTTTCTTTTTGTGTCGATCAATTTGTATAACATATTATTTTGAAGATTAATTTTGGCAATTATCTCATGTTCAAGTACCAAAATTTTGTTAGCTATTTGGTCTTTTTTTATTTTTTTAATGCTCACGCTTATAAAAGCCAATAATATCTTTAACTAGCTTAAAAAGGAGGGACGGAGGAATGAATATGAAATGCACAAGCTATTGGCTTTGAATCAGAGACAAAAAATGGTAATAATGCACTTTTCTAAATATTTTTTCTTCATGTTAAAAGCAAAAAATCAATTTACCATTTTATTTTGGATGCTTGAAGGTCTTGCAACGAAAGACTGAAGAAGCTGTTTTGGCCACCAAAAAATTAAAGGAATTGCTAGAAGCAAAGAAATCTTCTCGTGACATATCTGGTGAATTCTAGCATCGAAAAGTAGTTGCAGTATTTTCATTCTCTTGTTTTGTTTTCATTGATTTTTATTTCTTTTCAGGTGCTGGCAATGCATTTGGTCCAGGGGTACAGGTAACGTGATAGTATAAAAAATACTTGTGTTTGCTTTCATTGGAAAAGTAAATAGTTTTTAATCACTATGCTCTCTTAATTACTTTTATCATTTTTTTACTGTTTAATTGATAAAGCATATTTGTACATTGTTAAAGGCATTGACGCAAGCCATTGAGCAAGAACTTGAAGTTTTGCTGCGCGTGCATGAAGTAAGATCAGCATACGAAAGACAAATGCAAGAGTAAGATGGTTTTTTTCTTTAAAATGCTTTTCGTTCAATATCTGTACTATAGTTAAGGATATGGATTTCATGGATTATAGTTTGCGAATCATTACTTGTGTAAGATTTGTGAGTCTATTTATTTCGAGATTGCCTCGATTTATTTGCCAAATTGCTAATAATTTTTTGGTTCTGCATCCCTGTTTATTGTAATGCCAATATTGTTGTTTAGAGCATCATTTTTAATTTCACTATGCAACATTATGTCGGTCATGTATTAGATCGGCATACATTGATTATTGAGTCTACAGATACATAGTTCTAGTGTGCCAAACATACAAATACATGTTGCATCTTTAAGTTTTCTTTTTTTTTTTTTTTGAATTCGAATGGTTTTAGGTTTTTGATATTTCTTAATTTTTGTTTGTTTTGAAAACTAAATATAAAAATATGTTATCAATCAAGTTTTACTTTTACCCAAAATGTAATGCTAAAATAATATCTAAAAATAATAGATTAATTATCTGTATATTTTATATAAAAATAAAGGTTGCATACAGGGTTTAAAAACCCGGTCAGGCGAGCCGCCAGACCGGTACGATACCGGCACGGTACCAGTGTACCGGACGGGTTGCGGGCAGCACTGGCGGCAGCGGCGGAAAAAGCTTCGTTCGAAGCTTTTGGCGGCGGCAGAAGCTTTTTCCTCCGCCAAAAGCTTCGAACGAAGTTTTTTCCGCCACCGTCCACCCTCTACCGTGCTCCGAGCGGGGTTCCGGTGCCGGTCCCTCGGCGGACCGATTCCTCGATCACTGGTTGCATATACCTACAAAATGTTATTCTAAGATTGTCATTGGTGAGAACCTCTTTAAGTTTTCTTTAGTTTTTGAATTCTAATAGTTTTTAGATTTTTGATATTGTTAATTTTGTTTGTTTTGGAGACTATCCAAAAAGCATGTAATATTGGTATATTCATACAATTTTCTCAAAGGGGTGTGTAACAACACTAATGTGTTGGGTCCTGATAATCTATTAGACCTGTATATCTCGTGCATATTGTTTGTAGTTGTGCACAATGGAAATGCTTTTATACTATAAACATAATGATACAAAATACAATTTATTAATGTGTTCATCTGATGATAATTTGTTTTAGAAAGAATGAGTTCATTTAGTTGAAATGTTACGCTACCAAATTTTGCAACATTTGACTTATAAAAGTTCTAAGTTCATTAGGTTTTTTTTTATACAATTAGATCTCTCTGTTTTCTAAAATGAAACACAATCAAATTTCGTAATGTCTCCTCTTTAGGGCTTGATTTCCTCAAGGCCTAACGCATAGCCCGGATTTATACTTGGTCAGCAACATGTGACTTGTTAATGGATTCACAATTCTTGAGAATCTTTTTCAATTGGGATCCTAATGGTTCTAGGACTTGGTTGACTTTGATGCTATTTTTTACGATATGCTTTGAGAATATTGTATATTAACTTGATAGAACTGTAATGATGTGACCTAATTGAAAGCTTTATGTTAGTACTATAATTTTCTTGGCGAAACAGAGGTGTCACATTTGTACAGCCACCTTTTCGCGGTTTGTTTTTGACCCAATCATTTCACCAAATCTTGCCGAATGCCTGTGAGCAATCTTTACTTTTTAAGAAAAATTAATTAGAAATAGAAAGAAAAATATTACAAGCATTTGGGAACTTCCAGGTAATTGGTAAGAATCTATCGAACATTGTCTGGTTTGTTTTATCGCTTTTTTACTTTTAACTCATTCATAGTTGTATCAGTTGAACTGGCTTGTACAGTGTCTGTTAGTATTTTAAAAATAGTGCAAGGCGTGACATTCTCTCTTACTTAGAGACATAGTACCTGGAGCTTGGTTGGAATCTATCGAACAATGTTTTTCATAAGTCCCTTGTGCATTGCGTGGGTCGTGTTCTTTTTTAAGATAGTTTTCCTTTGAAATTTCCTTTGTTTGATGCGGCTTTGTGTTTCTTAATATTTATATATATATATATATATATATATATATATATATATTCATGATTTGTGTTTCTTAATATTAATATCATTTCTTTTAATAACGAGCAGCATAGTTCTGCATATTTCCATAGTCGTAAATTTTAGGAGAAAATGGTTTGGATGTTTTTAGTTTTACACCCGCACTATTCTTCATTTATTCCTCTTCCTATCTTCAGGAGAGCAGCAATGGCTAAGGAGCGAGCAAAGCTTGTGGAAGAATGTGAAATGGTTAAGAAAGAAATAATAAGGTTTGCAATAATATCATTCTGTGGGCTTGTGCTTATAAGAAATATCTCTTGTATGCTCCATTTAATAACCTGATTGGATTGTTTACCTCTAGTGCTAGTCCTCAGACAATGTCTCCAAGTGCCCGGAATTCACGGATTTTAGCTATTGATAATATGCTGAGAACTTCATCTACTACTTTAGTTTCCATGGCCTCTCAATTATCAGAAGCTGAGGAACATGTACGAGTTTTTAGCGGCAAAGGACGATGGAATCAAGTGAGATTACTTGCAGATGCAAAAAGCCTAATGGATTATTTATTTAACTTGGCATCATCGTCTAGGTACACCGAAATTTTTGTTTTTGGCAGAAGTTCTCTAGCTTTGTTACATTATATGTACCGTTGAGAAAAACCTTTCTGGACCTTTATATAAGAGTTACATAAAAATGCATTTCATTTCTATCATTTTTCAGATGTCAGTTGCGTGATAAGGAGGCGAGTTGCCGAGAGAAGGATTCTGAAATAGTTGACCTTAAAGACAAGGTGGTCAAATTGAATATCTCAAAGAGACAGTTAGAGGAACAACTGATTGTAGCGCGCAATCAAAATTTGCAGGTTAATCAGTTTTCCTACTTTGGCATTCTCTTTCTGAACAAAGAACCACAACTAATTTGGTTTTTTAATTGAATTCTTTTATGCTTGTTCACATTGTTTGTTGATCATATGATGATCATGAAACTTTCATAAGAAAAATTAGAGCACTCCTGTTTCAGCCAAAAAGAACAACATTTACATACTCTTGTCTTAAAATATCTGTACTCAATTTGTATTTAGTTCAATAAGTTGATTTCTCTTGAGAGAACTTAAAAAAATGTATTTGTCTTTCTGAGGTACAATAAACTTCAACAATTCAAAAAATATTATGATTGAGACAGTTTTATGAACACTCTAGCTGTGGTCTTTTTTTGAGAAAAAAAAAAAATTCAATTGAGTATCTTTTTTTTTTCAGTTTTTTTTGTCCTTTATTCATAACTGTAAACGCTTTTTTACTGATCATTCACATTCACGTGCTACCCTCATGGTATTCAACCATTTTCTGTTCCTATATACTCGAACCTTCAAAAGGATCCTGCTCTGTGTCTGGTCGATTACTGTTATATATTATTGCGGTTGTCAGCTTTGGCTATATTCCATGATGGGAAGTTTTTTCCCAAAAGATTATTTATTTATATCTAGTTAAGTTACAACATTGAAGGTGTTCATATTCTTCTCCAATGTAGTTCATTGCTTCCTTTCTATCAGCTTCGATTGCTAGATCTTGCTTTTCTTAAAATCAGGCCTTGGTTATATGTATTCTAATGCGTTTAGATAGAAAATTGATATGGCTGCAATATATGACTTTTAACTTGTTTTTGCCTGCCTTCGATATTGTAATGGGCAGTTGTTCGTGTCCTTCGAAAACTAGCAATTAGTTGATGGAATATTTCAAAGTTTAAATTATATATAAATTCTGCGTTGCATGACTGTGTTTGTGTTAGTTTGCTTAGCTTTTTGTGTTGGGTCTTATAACTACTGAAATTTGATTTTCAACTTGATTCATTGCTTAATTAGATTTACGAGAAACAACGTTCTAAAAGATGATGTCCCAGTCGATTGAAAATTGACCCGTACTGATAATAATTCACCTGCATTGGAACTCTGAAAATTCTGTTAGGCCCCTGTGACTGGGTCATAAAAATTCAGCCCAATGTTTTGAGTGGATTCTCTTAAACAACTCAGCTACTGAATATTCATAACACATGTTTCTTGGTTTCTCATATTTTGCCATCTGGTCAGTCAGCTGTGTTCAGTGCTCATGGCCTTGTTTTTTTAATGATTATCATTTGCTAATACTTGTATTGCTCTATTCTAAATAAATTTTCATTGTTAATGATGTTGGATATGCTGTGCCGTGTACATTATTTTCATGTATTGTTTCCTTGTCTAATGAATATTCATTTGCTGGTTGTGCAGAGGTTATCTGCTCAGAAACGTAATAAGGAATTTCCTGAATATTCTGAAACTGTTGGCTGTGGCTCTGAGGATGGTGTGCCATTGCATGCAAACAATAAGGTATTTTCTTCCTACTTTGAGCATTTGACATTGCACATCATTTATTCTAGCATTGTATTTGTTTCATAATGTTACTTATCATGCTTTCTACCTTGTTTGGCATTCTAATTGCAAATTTATTAGTAGTTAAAAGTTCTAATGAATTTTATTCTAGTTTATATTTTTTTTATAAATTACCTGGAACTAATCTGAATAGTGAGTTCCATCCCTTGCTGTTTTACCCTGTTTATTTGGAAAGTCATTACGTGTGGTATATCCTGTAGTGTTATATTTGCGTGTTTTTCTTTAGCTTGAGTTTGTTATTAAATACAACTTATATGAAAAATGATCTTTTCCACAGAATTCACAAAAACTTCAGAGATTTAATCAGGATGCCAATAATCTAGAGGACATGGACATTTCAGATTCGGAGATGTCAGACATGTTTGGTTCACATGATGAGGCATCAGATCAGTTTGATTCTGACATGGGTGATGAAGATTGGGTAGAATCTGGAAAGAAAATTAGGAAAAAAGGTTCTAAAAACCATCGAACTAGAAAATCTACTTCTCTGCATGATTGTCCTTTAGATAACTCTTCTGAAGCAGTGAGTGAAGAGGGACTAATCATGCCGGAAAAACCTGGAACCCATCAATGTTGTTCTTGTTCTCGATATTCATTATGTAAAACGAAGAGATGTGAGTGTCGTGCCGTCGGTAATATCTGCAGCATCTATTGTGGATGCGTTTCTTCAAAATGCAATAACAGAGACGGGTCAGTTGCAAAGGATATTGATGAAATGTCCAACTCAGAAGCAGCAGAAAGCGGTGGAAGTGGTTCTGTATTTGACCAATTGGATGATGAGAATAGCAAATTGGTATCTCAGGGAACAATGTTACTGCAGAGTGCGATGAAGATGCAGACTGTTGAGAATGTTAAATCAAGAAAGCCGTTATCCAATATCGACAATGTGGTATGTCGTAATTTCCTTTTTCTGCATTTGGATGCCAGTACAAGCTATTTTGTTTGTTCTTTAAGAGGCAGTAAACTTACCTTTCTGTCATTAGTTCAATAATGGGCATCCTTTTATTGGTCATTTTAATTTTCATGAATTTTTTTGATTTTTCTCTCAGAAGAGGGTGATGCTTTAACATGTTCTTTTCGTATAAATTATTTGGTAGTATCTACCTGTTGTTTTTCTCTTGGCATATCTGCTGCTTTCATACTTTATCCTTCTTCCTGTCTGTTTGTAACAAATATTTGCATTGATAATGAACAATATGTACATTTCTTCACCTGTGAATTACATTTGTATGTTGTGGGACTAATTTTGTTTTCTTATGTTGTTTCTCAGGCCAACCAAAATATTGCCAAGCAAGGTAGGAGGAAGAAATGGCACAAGTCAACGATTCAGCTAGTTCCAACTGAATCTCTTCCGTCCCAATCCCAAAATAGTGAAACCCAGCGTCCAAGGGAAGATGTTCCTCTAAGGCTGCCTCGTGCTATGCATTCCATGCCTAATGATAATAATCCTCCTTTGGGGGACAGGAATTCTGCCAGATCTAGTGAATCTACGGACGGCAATAAAGATGGCAGAAGCGTTATTCCACGAAGATCACCTCTTCGGACGCGGAAGCCTTCTGATGAGAAAGAGAATCATATGACGTGATTGTGCGCCTTTGATCAAACTCGCGAAGCCAATTATGAAAGAGAGCCTTGTGGCAATCCACCCACTTGATGGATCTATGTTGTAGCTTGACAAAGTCCACGGTTTGTGAATTCTTCAAACGCTAATCATTATTTTGGACCCTGTATATACCCCGCTATTGAAACTTATCAGAAGTCAAAACATTGTTATGGTGGAACAAGAGCGATTAATCCTTACAAAATGAAATATGTAATTGCCGTCATGTTGGTTTTCAAGAATTACATTATTTTTTTTTTTGTAGATGACGCGATGAACTTTACTATAACATTGCTGTTTGCGGATCTATGAAAATTATAAACAGTCAATGCAATAAGAGCATTTTATACATTTTGCTCGAATTTTTTCTGTATGACACCATATTGTTTTAACAGCAATATTGATTCATTTATGTTACTTTGTTTCTGCATCTAAGCCCTCGAGTGTAATTTTAGGGTTTAGGGTGAAAAATATAGAAAAAATTTGATATACATTTCTCTTCTCGTGCTAATTGTATTAACTTACATTGATTGATTTTATATTCACCTTCACTTGATCATCACTACAGGCATACTTGTCGTCTATTTATAATTATTTTTTTCTCCACTTATACTGTCAAAAAGTGCGTGCGTCGGTTAATAAATAACATTGCCTTCTTCTTTTATGGTAGTATTGCTACTTGTTTCTCTACACAAGCACAATATAGCCTCATACTAGACTCTAGTTGACGGCTCATGAGCGACATGAAGCACACACAGTTGATATTTAGTCAAGCATGACTCAATCCGTGGACCAGACATCACATAACCTAACCTGCATTTTAATGTATATATATTTTTTAAGAAAATAAAATTTAAATATTTTTTTAAAATCTATTTTCTCTCTTAAAATGTTTTGAAAATTTAAATTTTAGGGTATAATTTTTTTTCCTAATTTATTGTTTTCCCTTTTTTATTTTTGGAAATTTAGGTTATGTAGTATTTGACAAGATAAGCTGTGCATGGCATGGGCTAGTTGTGTTGAACGAAGTTTTGACAAGTTATACTGTGGCATGACCCAATTATTATCGTGCCAGGCTTACTACCGTATGTTTGTGTCGGCCCGACATGGTCATTGACAACCTGTATCCGGGATGATTGGCGATGAGGTCATGTTTTGGTAGTCGCCCCATTTCCCATGATCCAACAATCGAATTTAAATTTTGATTTTTTTTCCTTAACAGAGTTAGAAAATATATAATACTAAGAAATAAATAATGGAAACTGTGTGCGCAAAGTCTCTTGAACAGGGGACAGGTTTGGTTGCGATCCCGCCCACAAAATCCAACCCATCAAATCTCCAACACTACTAGTGTCAGGGCCCGGTTCAGGCGGTTCGGCCCAACCCAAGCTCAGGCCACATCAGAAGGCCCACCCGAATTAAGAGACCCAATTCCGAGTCAAAATCTGGTCAATGCCCGATTGAGAGGAACAGCGGAAGGAGCGTGCGACGCGGGCTTCTGCAGCGTCTTCACACGGAGCTCGGGCACGAGCACTCCGCCGAAAGCTTCGGACGAGAGGCGGCGCGAGCGTCGTCTTCTCCGGACGGAAGACGCGGACCACACGGAGGACGGCGCGAGCGGAAGAATCGGGCTGGTCTCCCGATTTGGACGACGGCTTCGGCGACGTCGAGAGAAGCTGGAGGCGACGCGAGCGGGTCGCGCGGACAGACGGAGCGAAGGACGCGGAGCTCGCGGAGGCGAGATCTGCGGGTGACGAGGTCCACGCGACCAGATGGAGCAGAGGCGGCGAAGCTTCTCTATAAGAAGCTTGACGACGACGAGCTCGGTGTGCGCAAGGGCGTCACCACACCACAAAGGAGAGGCGACTCCACCGGCGACGGCGAGGCGCCGTCGCCCTACCAGAGCAGGGCTCTGATGCCGCCAGGGGGCGAAGGTCGGCGCAGAGGTGCCGACGAGCGGAAGAGGGAAAAACAGAGCGATTGTAACTGTCGGCGAGTGCGCTGGCGGCGAGGGAGGGATGGGGGCGCCGACGAGGGTCGGCGACGCTTGTAAGCTTCGTTGAGGTGAATAAAGGGCACGACTCCACTCACTTCCCGTTTCTCTGTGTTCGGCGACTGCAACCAAAGGGCGCGAGCGGCGCTCAAATCCGGCGGCGGACAGAGCAGCGGCGCTCGGCTTCGGCTCGCGGAAGAAGACGAACGTTTCGAACGTCGGGCGTTCGAAACGAGGAAGTCAACATCGGCAGCGGTCAACGATCGATTTCGATTTCGAAATCGAATTCGGACACTGACGTCAGGCGGACGTCAGCGTGCAAAATCGAAGCGGCGAAATCGAATTGATTTGGCTGACGTCAGCGGACGTCAGCAACGGAGGTTTAAGCGCGGCGGCGAATTTCGATCAAGGGCTGACGTCACGCCGACGTCAGCATGAACAATGATTTTGACTTTTGGTCAAAATTGATTTGGAGGTAAATTGATTTTAGGGTTTGATCGGATTTCCTAATTGGGGTTAGGGTTTTCTCCGTGCGATCTTGTATTTGGGGATAAAAATTGAGCGGGAACTAGGGTTTCGAATTTGGGGACGAGATTCGGTCCGGAAACCCTAGCGCAGTTGCGTTCCGGTGTTCCGCCGGACGGCCCTGAGACAACTGATAAGCGTTGTTTTTGGACCGTTCCGACCGGGGCGTGACAACAGGTATCAGAGCTAAAGATTCAGCCATGAAGGTGAATCAGAAGGATCCGAGAGGCAACACCATCACTACGAGCGACAAGGAGTGTCGTTCTTCCAGGGCAGGGGTCCTGATGCCAACACTAGGGTGTGTTGATGCCAATGTCTAAGGGCATTGATGTCGATGTCAGGGACGTCGATGCCGATGTCAGGGGACATCGAAGGAGACTCTATAAGAGCTCAGTGATTGCCAGATCACTTCCCGGAGCAGGGGCTCTGATGCCAATGTATAGCATTGATGCCAATACTAAGGCGTGTTGATGCCAACACCAGGGGGCGTTGATGCCAACACCAGGGCGTGTTGATGCCAATGCATAGCATTGATGCCGGCGCCAGGGGCGTCGATGCGGGTGTCAGGGACATCGAGGTTCAGCTGAGTTCAGCAAATATGGTGAAGCAAGATTATCCTTGACAAGTTTGTTGATGCAGGTTGCTATAAGCATGGTGCAGCAAACATCCATCATCAAACTGGGGGAATAGAAGATGGAGGACTTAGAACATTGGAAGGCCAGTGTTCAACTTGCATGGAACATCGAGGGCGATGTTCAAATCAGGTGGGGGAGTATTGTCAGGGCCCGGTTCAGGCAGTTCGGCCCAACCCAAGCTCAGGCCACATCAGAAGGCCCACCCGAATTAAGAGACCCAATTCCGGGTCAAAATCGGGTCAATGCCCGATTGAGAGGAACAGCGGAAGGAGCGTGCGACGCGGGCTTCTGCAGCGTCTTCACACGGAGCTCGGGCACGAGCACTCCGCCGAAAGCTTCGGACGAGAGGCGGCGCGAGCGTCGTCTTCTCCGGACGGAAGACGCGGACCACACGGAGGACGGCGCGAGCGGAAGAATCGGGCTGGTCTCCCGATTTGGACGACGGCTTCGGCGACGTCGAGAGAAGCTGGAGGCGACGCGAGCGGGTCGCGTGGACAGACGGAGCGAAGGACGCGGAGCTCGCGGAGGCGAGATCTGCGGGCGACGAGGTCCACGCGACCAGATGGAGCTGAGGCGGCGAAGCTTCTCTATAAGAAGCTTGACGACGACGAGCTCGGTGTGCGCAAGGGCGTCACCACACCACAAAGGAGAGGCGACTCCACCGGCGACGGCGAGGCGCCGTCGCCCTACCAGAGCAGGGCTCTGATGCCGCCAGGGGGCGAAGGTCGGCGCAGAGGTGCCGACGAGCGGAAGAGGGAAAAACAGAGCGATTGTAACCGTCGGCAAGTGCGCTGGCGGCGAGGGAGGGATGGGGGCGCCGACGAGGGTCGGCGACGCTTGTAAGCTTCGTTGAGGTGAATAAAAGCTTCTTCCACGACTCCACTCACTTCCCGTTTCTCTGTGTTCGGCGACTGCAACCAAAGGGCGCGAGCGGCGCTCAAATCCGGCGGCGGACGGAGCAGCGGCGCTCGGCTTCGGCTCGCGGAAGAAGACGAACGTTTCGAACGTCGGGCATTCGAAACGAGGAAGTCAACATCGGCAGCGGTCAACGATCGATTTCGATTTCGAAATCGAATTCGGACGCTGACGTCAGGCGGACGTCAGCGTGCAAAATCGAAGCGGCGAAATCGAATTGATTTGGCTGACGTCAGCGGACGTCAGCAACGGAGGTTTAAGCGCGGCGGCGAATTTCGATCAAGGACTGACGTCACGCCGACATCAGCATGAACAGTGATTTTGACTTTTGGTCAAAATTGATTTGGAGGTAAATTGATTTTAGGGTTTGATCGGATTTCCTAATTGGGGTTAGGGTTTTCTCCGTGCGATCTTGTATTTGGGGATAAAAATTATCCGGGAAAATTAGGGTTTCGAATTTTGAGGCCGGAAACCCTAGGGCGAGTTACGTTCCGGTATTCCGCCGGATTGCCCTAAGACAGCATTTAAGCGCTGTTTTCAGGCCGATCCGACCGGAGCGTGACAACTAGTACTTCTTCTCTCCACGCAGTGACGGTCCAAACTGAAGCTAGGTTTTTCACTTTAGCTGCGTCAGAAGGAAAAGGACGCGATGGCGACAACACTCGAGGCAGCCTGCAGGCGGCAGCAGCAGATAGGAGGCGAATCCATTAAACCCTGTCACGGGCCTGCATCATATCCAGCATTTGTCCTCTCTCTGCGCTCACTTTTATGCGCTCAGGTCTTTCAGTAACATGCGTGCGTGACTCACACTTGGAACAGCTTTCTCATTTTCGAGCTCCCGTCCCCGCTTCACGTGCTGCGACGCAGGACGAAGAGTTGCGACTCCCGAGGCTGTCCGTACTCTCCAGGTTCACTATAAATGCCGCACGGAACAGCTGGCGGATGCTGGTCCGCTGCCCTGCACAACTGTCTCTGCAAAGTTTGAAAAAAATTAAATAAAATAACGATTCTAACAAATGCTGCTAAAATCGAGTGTTTATAATGACAAAATTTTGAAGTTATTTTTTTTATACAATTCAACTATTTAATGACCTAAATTAACTCCAAAATAACTGCCATGGGAATAAAAGAGGAGCATAATTCTTTGCACTCACATTTCCAAAGGTTGGCATCAAAGGTAAACGTACGTACGTGATCTGTGAAGCACCAGATGATATCAATGTTGAAGCATCATTGCATATGTTGGAAACAGAAACATGCAGTCGAAGCTACTCATCTGAGGCTGCTGAAGCTGTTGGGTGCACAATGGCAGTTAATTCATGCGATAAAACTTCACGACGAAATAAATTGTTGTGCAGTACATAGAGTAAACACAAGTAGCAATATGCGCGCGCGAGCGCTCGGATAAAATATTATAAGGTTATCAGACGAGAATCAGTACTTGTAAAACTCATTCTAGGGGGCGACACAAAGGATGAATGGCATCATCAACAATTAACCACATACACCTGACATAAACACCTTTAACAGAAGAAAAGCAACTGACTGGAGTTGCTCCAGTGGATGACATGATGAAAAAACTGAGTGACCAAGGTAGATGGACTTGGACAACATATCAACCAAAGAAACTGCTGAATGCATTAAATCTATTTCAACGAGGTTATCATATCTCAACATTTACAGGAAATACAGCAAGTTTCAATGTCCTCTGAATAATTCCCACATCATCCTCAAGAAACAAGCTGAGTGCGGATGTTTGTTGTATAATAGAGCGCAAAATAGCACAAGTTTCGAATATGCCTGAACCTGCAAAATAAAGCTGCATCATTAATCAGGTAAGGAACAGATGATCAATAAGCGAATCACAGCAAAAAGAAGAGAATTGGGTAAATCACCGCATTCAGCTGCTTGGACATCACCTTACTGCCATGAGAGTTGCTTGTAGGCAGATCTGTCAGTATCCCAATTTCCTTCAGGCTCCTTCCTCTTCAGACCAACACCAGGCGGCACTGAATACATCCTTACCTGATCCTCTGTGATAGCCTGGGATGTCGCGATGGAGAGTTGCCTTGATGCCAGGGTTGATTTGTCATCTTTGCCTTCCACATCTGCATTTCCAGGACCAGCATTGAGATCAAGACCTGGTGCCATCCATTTCCTAGTGTTGTCAACGCCACCACTATTACTACCCTCTGGAGGACCTACCACATGAGGCCTTCGATAATTGGGTAAAGCACTACCAGGAGGTCCAACAAGTGGTGTAGGAATGACAGGGAAACCTGAAGGAACACCAGAGGAAGAATCAACAAAGGCTGTTGACCCACCAGACAATGAAGCGGCCGAAAGTGGAAAATTAGAGCCGTAAGTGAAGCCGGCATAAGGAAATGCCGTAGGAGTAAATGCCACAGGCGGAGAAGACGATAGCACAGGGCCCCTGTAAAAATCACCCCCAAAGGGGCCACTAGCAGTAATTGGCCCCAAAATTCTCTGGGTTCCTGAAGCTGGAACAATCGGGTAAGGCTGCTCTCTGTTGGAGAAAAAAGATGGCATAGCAATAGCAGGATAAGAACTACCAGGGGGAAACCATGATGAAACACTTCCCAGTTCAGTAGCATTCATCCTGACACCAGCAACCGGAAATAAGAATGGGATACTAGTATTTTTTGTACTTTGGCTTCTGCTTACAGGTTCAGAGGAGATTTCGTCTAGGCCGGGCCCATTATTTAAATCAAAATCCCTTAACATACTGGCTTCTCTGTTAGGAAATTCTGTTAATCCTGGTCCTACAGCCAAAATTGGAACTTCCAACCTATGAGAGGTGCTTGCTAACTGTCCATTTTCTGTATCCTGATCGACTCTATTTAAATCAAGATCAAGTCCTCCAGAAATTCGTGGAAGCACCTCAAGGTTGCTCACTCTCTGCAGAACAGGGCCTGTGGACTTAGAAGAACTGTGGCTGGTCATGTCTTCAAGGACTCTATCATCAGGCTCGTTCAGATCTATATCAAGTGGGGGACGGTCCCGCTTCCCAGAAGGTTCAGATAATGGTGTGCCAGGAATACTGAGTGGAATCTCCAGAGCTTTGCGGGGTTCTGCAGGCCGAAAGGCACTAGTCGCAGCTGAGCCTTTCCATCCAGCCTCACCCTTGCTCCACAGCAAGTTTTCAGGTGGAACAAAAGGCCCTTTTGCAGGTGCAGCTACTGTTACTGGAGCAGGTGAATCGTTGGCAATGGGATTTGCTAAAGGAGACAAGGTGGGCAAATGAATTGCAGTTGAACAAACTGTTGCAACGGAAACATCAGGTTCACCTTGATTTCCATCGTCCCCTTGATTTCCATCGTCCCCTGTGAAGCCTTCATTCAAATCAAAGTCAAGCATGCTAGCAGTATCTGGTTCAGATGTGACAGCAACTGAGGCTTCTGCAGATGATGCAAGATCCTCTCTGACAACTTCGATTGCTCCAGATAACCTAGAATCGGCAGGCTTTATTTGATACTCATTTTCTTGAGACGTACAACTTACTCGTGGCACTTGATTGGCAAATCTTGCAGAAGAACATTCACGAGTGTCCACTTTCAAATCTCCAACAATGATGGCAGTACCGGTGGTTGGTTGTCTTACCATTTCATCAAGGTTAGACAGTTTGGGGCAGTTGTGCTCCTGATTACCTTTCAACTCTAAGTTACTCCCCCCTGCGTTATCATGCTTACAAATTCTGGACTCATCATGATTTTTAGGATGATGAACATCTGGCGCCTCTTTTTCTGCAATACAAAATTGAGATTCCTCAGTAACAAAATTTTCTGATTCCTCGCTACCAGAAGCAGCAACGTTAAGTCCAGATGCATCTTTGTGAGAAACTTCAGTGGAGCATGTATTCTCATCTAATTTCTGATGAGAAACTTCAACAAGTTTGCTTACCACTAATGTTAATCTTTCTTTAACTATGCAATCTGTGATATGGTCTAGCATCTGACCATCTGCCACCTGTTTATCCTTGACTGGAGAGACTGCATCACTATCCCGCATCTCCACTTCAAGTGGTTCAACCCCAGAGGAAGGTACGTCTCTTTCTTCCTCATATTTCCACTCAGATTTAGGGCAATTGTCTTCAGATTTATGAGAACTCATAAGAACAGGAGATTGTTCAATCTGCTCGTCGCCAGACAATTTATTGATTTGCAGGGTGACAGTAGTTGTTGCATTATCTTCAGGACAGTTGGTCCCATCATGATATGGGACAACCTTGGATAAGATGGAACCAACATTCTTCTCTTGCTTATTGGAGTCAGCACCAATAACTCCATCTGACTCAACGTGACTTTGGATCGCATCACCATCACTTGTCTTTTGACCTTGGGCAGTATCACCGTCACATGTTTTTTGACCTTTGACCGCATCATCATCACTACATAACCTCGACTTAGCCTCTGTAGATGAGTCCGCCCTTGGTGAACCAGTAGGGGAAATTAAGTCTGACTTGGATATTTCTCCAGCTGCTACACTAGCAAGCAAGTTCATCCCATTATCATCGTCAACAGCCATTGGAGTACTAGCTTCAATCAAGGCATTCATAGAACTAAATGAACTTCTTGTCCTGGGTTCAAACAAGGCAACTTCTTTATCGTTTCCAGATGATGAACATGCTGCTCCCACTGCCTGTGTCGCCTTCCCAGTTTCCTCAGCACTCCTGATGCGTTCATCAGCTGCTGGTGACCTGATACCTCCAGCTCCAGCTCCAGCAAAAGATTCTTTTATATCACTGCTCTGCAATGACTCGATAATTCCCTCTGTGGAAATATTCGATTGATGAGCTTCGCTCTTTGCTTTCACTCTACGGTTGCCATGTTCATGTTTATCTGAGATGCCAGGAGATGATGCTCTGCTGCCTGAAACTGATGGATCCTCAACAGAACCTCCATTTGCACTTCTTGCAGGGCTTCGTATAGGATTAGGGAGCTTCACAATAAGCCTGTGATTGTTTCCATGATCTGCAACAAACACATCACTTGGCTTTTCACACATTTCAGATTGTGATGATTTTTCCATTGTTGTAGATCTATTTAGAGAACCTGATTTACCTAGGTGTGTTTCCTTCTCAAATCCAGAAGTAGTAGTTCCCAAAACATTGTTGGTAGACCTTCGATGCCGAGATGTACTGCCAGCAACCTTAACAGCATTTATTGATCCAACACTAGAACTCTTTGTGTCTTCCTTCCATGAATTACCCACTGTTTTTGCATGATCACCAGAACATGTCTGGCTATTGTTCTGAGATTGACTAGAACTACTGCTCTTTTCCTCTTTGGCAGCTGCTGGTGGAGTGTCTGTACTCCCAATGGTAGCAGCTGCTTTGCATAGTGGGTTCTTCAAGCCAACTGCAGTGGAAGTTACTGGAGCCGGACCGACTTTCAAAGACATTGGTGTAACTGAAGCTGACTTGACAATTGCATCTGAAAAATGTCCAGGCTTACCAGGAGGGGTTTTAGACGAGGCAGTCTGTGTTGAAGGGCTCTTTACAGCCACCTCAGTTGGTCCAGTGCGTCTATTTCCTGAATGAGAAACATCGGAGGAACCTGTCTTCACTTGCCAAACAGGATGACTTGATGTAACAGATTTTGCATCATTGTTCTTTGTCATTTCCGCGTCAACCCGTTTCTTCCATGTGTCAATAAGACTCCTAGCTTTCTTCTGTATTTCCAGGTTTTTATGACTACGTAAATTATTCACAGATTTACCAATATTACAAGTCTGCAGAGCATTAAGATTCACAGGCAATTTAGCGAGTGCACGAAGAAGGGCTACGAGCAGTTCCTCAGCAAGTTTATCACCTTCTTTGGGACTACTACCATCATTGGTCTTAGATTTATGCACCTCCTGAAGCCATTCATCCAAGATCAGCAGGCCCTTAAGATGCACAAACATACCAAGGCAATCATATCGATCAGTGGCAGCAATGACATCGGCGACTAGAATCCGACCAGAGACATCTATTCTCTTTTCTGTTTTATCAATCTGCATTAGATTCACCAATTTCTCAACCCCCTCAGTGCTTATAAGTCCACCTTTATCTGTTATTTTAACTATTTCTGCCTTTATCATATTCTCCGATTTATGACTACTATTATCAACATCATCTGGTTTTGAAGAATGCTCTCTGTTGATTGTCTCTGTGCCTTGATCACTTCGATCCCTCTTTTTCCCTTTCGACTGAGATTGAAGAGAAGAGCCAGTATTATGTACAGTCACAGAACCAGATTTTAACTGCTGAGTGCTTGACGGACCATTAAGTGGTTTAGGTGAACGCCCACCTGACTGAACTGCTGCATGCATTTCTAGCCGAGTTCTATCCAGAAGCTGATCTACTTCCTCCTGCCGTTCCTACCGAGAATAATGAACAGACAGACACAACAACTGATGGTTAATCAAGAAAAAGCACCAAAAGAAGCAGCTACTGGAATTGTTATAAGGGTGAAAAACTTACATTGATATAATCTTGGTCAGTCAACCACCACAAACACTTGTTAGTAATGTCGTATACTCTTCTGCAAACAAATGAAGATATTCCTGCAGGAAGCTCAACACCCTTTCGTAAGAATGCAACTTTACATGGATGAAGCAAGGAAGCTGCAGGGATCACGTCCTTGTGGAATGAGTAGAAAACTTCATTTGGAGCAGCATCAAGCACACCTTTTGCAAGCTTTACGTCGGCAGGTCGGTAAAGCCAATTAACACACAATTTGAGATAATCCTCTTTACCAGTTGTAAACCAACGAATTATACCAATGAAAGGGGGTGCATTGCCAGCCTGGAAAAGAGCACAATCACCCACTTGAATTTTCCGACCATCCTGCAAAGTGAAGTTCAATAACAGGTTTGTTTGGAATAGCGTGTGAAACTAATATGAATTCCAAGGGCAAAGTAGGAACTTTTTTTTAGCAAACTTGTACTTGCAAGTAAAATTAGTATACTAGGTCTAAAATTAAGACTGTAAGGGTAGACACTATAGTATCACGCTTTCCTATTAGCATCTAGCACCGAACATTTTAGAAAATAGT
The DNA here is from genome assembly GCA_027563935.2 of Costus lasius. Classification (NCBI taxonomy): domain Eukaryota; kingdom Viridiplantae; phylum Streptophyta; class Magnoliopsida; order Zingiberales; family Costaceae; genus Costus; species Costus lasius. The sequence continues at coordinate 99,471,486 of CM050454.1, forward strand.
GATTTGACTTCAAATCTATTTGAAGATTCCAAATGAGTCGTGGAAGTAAATTTTGATGAAAAACTATCGGTGAGGCTTGAATCTTATAGTAGAGAAATTTTTTCCTGATATCTTTAACAAATATGGGAACATACCCTTGCTATGATCTAACTGAACAGGGAACTAAAATTTACAAGTAAAGCTTAATGAGCAAGGCATGCATAAACTGAAATAACAGATGAATTAGTTAAAGTGTAAATGACTTGAAACAAGAATGACACAAACTCAGTGAAGATGAATACAGACAAACCTAATTGTCCTCGTAGCACAAAGCTCTATTTCCACAATCATTCCAAATAAACCAAACATGCGCATTGCTGAGTTTAAATAGATGCAAGTTGGATATTTTCTTATTTTGTTCACTTGCCTAGTGTGAATCTCATCATTGAGATAAGGGCTATGCAAGGACTCATATCAAATACATACTAGTAAATTCCGCTAGATAAAGATATCTGAGCTTAAACAATTTGAATGATTCACATGAAGCTCGTATATAATAGTTGCAGAATTTAACTTTAAAAGGACAACGTAGTGTGGTTGGCCAAGATGACATACGGAACCTAACTATTTCACCCAGTTAACTTCACAAGTGAAAGAGCAGGGGAGCCATTAGCAACCATCTTTCACATACTAATAGGAATATTCCAAAATTTGTGTTGAACCTGGACAACAGGAATGCACTTTTCTGGAAGTTGAGTTGTAGTTTGACAAGGAATGCAGTATAGGACAACCAAAAGTAATATAACAATTATATAATGATCAGGAACGAACACGAGGCTAAGAATGTTAGGCCAATTAATAGCCAAATAGTAACAATAGTGACCATCAAAGTTAGACAAGTATCGCAAATCCATTTCCAACACACAAAATAACCAGACACCTTTAGTAAACCAAAAAATTTCTACTCGCTTCTCCACTCATACTTCTCATTTCATAGCTAAAACTGCATATTTACGTTTCAGGTACCAAAAGAAGCCATCTGCTGTAAATTGGTAATAGAGACCACTGACTGACTGATACTTGACCAAATATAACATATTTCAGGTCGAACATATAGCCCATAAAATATCTGCTTGATTAAAGGTTCTCTTGGTAAATATATGATAAATATTTCAAATGTCTCACGAAAATAAAATTTAACCAACTAGGAGAAATCATTGACAAGCATAAAATGAAGCTAAAGAAATAGGGAAGCAACAAAACAGAAGGATAAAGCTTCAACCAATAATCCAACATCAAGCAATGAAAAAAATCTATAACAAAATCAAAACCGCTTAAATCAATTGGAAGTAAACGTTCCCCTAATTAATAAACGAAGATGCATGAAGCCAACGAAAGGAGGCACCTTTTGGAACGAATCGCACGAGGACCGAAGAGAATCTGACTCTGATGCGGGATTTTCCGGGTGAGCTACTGGAGGAGAAGAAGCTGCTGATGCTGACGCTGCTGAACCAAGCGCAGGGACCGGCCACATGTGCCACCGCCGTTTCCTGTCCTCACCTTCCCGTCCATGCATAGCCTTTCATCTTCCCCTGTTGTATAGTCTCCGATCCCTCCCCCGCGAACCATCAATCCCCTTCCTACCCAACCCTGTCTATATTCCCTACCTCCACCAAAACCAAACAAAAATAAAAATAAAAAACCGCAGAATTAAGCCCTAGAACAACCACCCGTACAGCGGCCTTGCATTCAGATCCGCCCCAGCTCGGGTATCTTGGGCGGAATCCACCTAAAAGCACGGCAGAAGAAACCCTAATTCCGCTCGATCAAGAAAGAACTCGACTCCGCAAGAGATCGATCCAACGATTGCTAACGAAAAAGAATGAACCTTTACAGGGATTGCAAGAAGGACGGGATTGGAATGGCAATTTGGGTCGAGGGTTTCGCGATCTGACGAGAGACGAATGGGCGTACGTCGGGCAACGGGCGAAGCGCTGGGTACGAAAAGGGGAAAAACATGAAAAGACGAGGCCGGGGCTTCGGTGCTGTTTAGTAGGCAAGTGTAGGGCGGTGCTAACGTGCGCCATTCGAGATGGGCTAATGGGTCGGTGCTCCGTGTGATATGTTTACGGGTCGGAGCCGACCGGCCCGTGAGATGAGAGCGTTTGCCTCCGGGGCATAGGTAAGTAGGTAACGTGCCCAGCCGCACACAATAAACTCACTGCCCTCCTTATATAATAAAAAAAATCATTATTTAATTAATTATCTCCAAATTAAGGATGCTTCATAGCAAATTTGTTATGCTAACTACTACCTCAAATAATGTACCACTTTCATTACTGCCCTTGCTACTTTTTTTCACAATATTTCTTTATGATTATTATAATTATATTAAACAATGTTTTGTGTACGAAAAATATTTTCTTAATTTTAATAGTTGAATAATAGTCTTTCTTTCAATAATTGAATAATAGTACTTTTTGCAATGCGTATATCAAGAGAAAAAATAATAAAAAAACCCCTTAATTTTAATATCTCAGTTAATGGAGGGGGTAAAGAGAAAAATGCCATTGATTTTAACGCCTCCAATGATGTTGCACAATGAAAGCAGAACATTTTGTGTCGCTGTTATTTCTGTGAATAAAACAAATATAGAAAGAAAAATAAGAGGACAATAAAAAATGTTTTGATTGAAGGAAATTTAAAAGAAGGGAAAAAGGTTAAAAATAATATTTTTTTTTCTCTCATTTTAGTTATATTCAATTTGGTTAAGATTTTTTTTGTTCCTTTTTTTTTTTTAATTTCCTGTGAAATTTCTTTCTAAATTGTCTTCTTCCCTAATTCTCAAGAAAAATTCTTAGATAAGATTATTGTTGAAAAATCTTAGGAACAATTGCATCTAAATTTTCCATATATACGAAATTATTATGAATCTTAAAGCCATAATCAGATATGCAAATGAATGAACTAGGGCATGCCGGGCGACAACCTCCAACTACTATTGCAGGTGGTGGCGCTCTTCAAGTACCGCAACATCGGCCGCCTCAGCCTCTTTGATCCCAATCCTGCTGCACACATCGCCCTGGCTGGATCCTACATCCAGGTCATCCTCGGCACTGTCAACTCCGATCTACCCCTCCTCACTTTCGACCCCTCCTTTGCCGACATCTGGGTCTGCACACACGTCGTTCCTCATGCCGATTCTGTTGCCTTCCACTGCATCGTTGCTGGAAACAAGGCCTTCCCCACCTATCTCGTTGGCTACATCGCCCTCGCCATGGCTCACCTTGGTCGTGCTCTCGCCGCCGCGAGCTTGCAACTGCCTGTATCCACCGCCGTCTCAATGAGCATGCTCGGCCCTTCCCCATTGTTCTCCACGGGCATTCTCTCCGATGAGGTGGCCCCTTCCATGGCCGCCATCGTCTAGTTCTTGGCCTCCAGAGGGTACCCACTCCTACTCAACGCATACCTGTACTATGCGTACGACCCAAAGTTCATGACGATCGAGTACACCGTGCTAAACTCGATTGCTATCACTGGGCTTTACTAGCCTAACATGACGGAGGTGTATCACATGGATTTTTGCGCCTTTATAATAGAATAAATGTTCTGTGCAGGGGCACCGGGCACCACACCGTGCGATGTCCCCGCATTCAAGTTTTTTCCTTTATAATAGGTGTGCATTTGATAATTACTTGTTATCAAACAACTTCATGGAAAAAAAAAACTTATAAGTGGAGTCCCCGCTTAAACGAGTTAAGCGGGGGACCCTTGTGATTTTTTTGTTCAAATCTCAAAGCATATATAACATGAATCTCAAAGTTGTGTATACTTTTCTTTCTTTTCTCTTCTATGAGTCCCTTGTTGCTGTAATCGCCTTCTCGCGTCGGAGATCTATGCGTCCTTCCTAGTTGGCATATTCTTCTTTATCTCCTCCTTCGCCGCCTATGTCGCTAAAGCTAGATTCGTCAATGAGGGTTTACAAATTCGTCTCCTTCTACTGCGTGCATGATGCACCGCTTATTGGTCTTGTGGAATGACAAATTGAGCAACATAGTCACAACGTTTGACATGAAGTCAGGCGTCAGGCAATTTGAGAAGTGGGAGAAGGGGAACATGCTTGACAACCGAGAGGAGAGAACCAAAACTTTGGCGGCAGAGAGGAGAAGAGAGGGAGGAGAGGTGAGAAGAGGAGGTAGCTCGGTGACTGAGAAGGGAAGGGAAAGAAGGAGAGGAGAGAAGAGCATGCACAGTTCGAGTTTGGCGGCTGAGAGGAGAAGCAAAGGAGACTTCGACGGCTCCTCTGCTCCCAACGGTGAAAGGTGGCGAGTGCACGTCACATTTGGTGGCAACTAGGCATCAAATTGCCACGGAAGGGTCGCCATTTCCCTCCCTCACCCGCTCCCGTCCCTTGCTCTACACGCATTCCTCCATCTCTCGCCAATCGCCACCCAATAAACAACCATCTACAGCGCCTCCACTGACTCACCGATGGTAACCCCGACTCAATTTGAAGTCCAACTGAGAAGTGAGAGGAGCAGGGGAATATGGTTGGTGGCTAAGAGGAGAAGAGAAGGAAGGAAAGACGAGAAGAGGAGAGAGACGACTGAGTCGAGAGGGAAGGAAGAAGATGGACGGACAGAAACAAAATAAGGAAGAAAAAAACGTGTTTTAAGATGTGTACTGACCTTTTTAAGTGTCTTCATCTCAGGCAACCTCGCTTAAACGAGTTAAGCAGCCCCTCGACTTAAAAAACACAGCCCAACTTCATGCATCTAAATAAGTTTAAAACATTACCAAATATTATCAAACTAAATCTTTAAACCAAGTAACAAAAATTTTATATTTTTGTTATATATATTAATTTACTAAATTAATTAAATTAAATACATTACCACACTGAAAAATATTTCCAATGTATTACTGTTAAGTCAAACTAAATTATCCTTTTTTAAAAAAATGATAAAAACTTTTGTTGTTCATATCAATATTTGGGATTAAGTCATGCTTCATCGCCCATCTAAAACAAAACGTTGTACACAATGACTTGCTGAAACAATTTCAATTCCATAACACTGTATTTAGTTGGGCGATCCAAAAGTGGGAAGGATAGGAAAGCAAGAAAGAAAAATAATAAGAAAGACAAAAAAAAGAAGTATTTCTCTTTTTGTGTTTAGCTAGAGGGAAGAAAAATTTGAAGGATTAATATAGACAATTTTTTTTCATACTCATATTATATAAATATTATCAAATAATATACAAAATAACTATTTAATATTATTATATATTATAAAAACATTTAAAATTATTAAATATTTTAAAATTATTTAAAATTATTAAATATCATTAAATATTATAAAATTAGTAAAAAAATATTAAATAGCTAAAAAACCTAGAAATACCATCCTGGAACCAATAAAATGAAAATGTAGCATATGCAAATAAAAATTTACATATTGAGCGGATAAATCATGTGCAAATCAAAATTATTAAATGGCGAAAGGATCCATAGCGGAAGGATCCAAAGGAGGAGGCGGCGGGCGGAAGGATCCAACAAAGACGAAGGTTGGATCCTTATGCAAAGATGAAGGCGATGGTGATGAAGATCGGCGACGGCGAATCGAAGGGAACGAAAGAGAGGGCTTCGTGAAGAGTGAGAATACACTCACCCATTCTCACGTTAATATTTTTGCCCAAATCGGACGGATCCATTTTGGAAGGAAAGTTAGACGATTTTCCTTCTAGTTTTTCAATTTCCATTTTTTATCCGCCCCACTACATAGACAGTCTGTTTCAAAGGAGGGAAATCAGGAGAGAAAGGAAGGAAATGAAATTCTTTCCTTCGATTTCCCTGGTTTCAAAGGAGGGAATGAGTGGAAGAAAAGAAAAGAAAAAATCCAATTCCTTTCCCTCGATTTTGTTCCCTTCAAATCAGATGGAAACACATTTCCGTCTGCTCGCCCCAATTTTTAGCAGAGTTGCTTGTCTCCCTCTGTCACGCCCCGGCGGAAGCCGGCTATTTCTAGCTCAGGGTTCCCCAGGGAGTAACAATATTGATAGGAACCAGAGAACTACAATAATCCAATATCATTTATTTAATAAACAATCCAAATTTAATATCAACAACTGAATACAACTATCCAAATTATCAACTGAATAAAATTCGAAAGACAACTATCTTAACTCGGCTGGTATCTGCTATCTACTCTATCCCTCCCAGAAGCTAACACTGTACCTGGAAGAGAAACAAAGGGAGTTAGCAGAAATGCTAAGTAGGAATCAACAAACATGGTGAGGGAATCAAATAGCAGGATAACACAATAACTGAAACAATAATATACAAATAATATAGGAATGTCGGGCAAATCATCAAGCTGGCCAACAGATCTCAATCAAGAGCCGCACTCATTTTCAGAGTGTTTCCACTGTTGCTCATGCAATGGAACAACTGTCTCAAACAGTCCGGTAAATGTTGCGTCCAACATCTGACATCCGTAGTATTGTCCGAGGACAACTGGCGGTGCCCTATCCGGCATCTCAGATAGTCTGATATAATCAGAACTATAACTCAGATAGTCTGATATAATCAGAACTATAACTCAGATAAACAGGCCACTGAAGAATAAATCATCCAGGTCAGAGGTCAATATAAATCACGACTTTGTCATCACAGATTTACAACGGTTCCATACATTTCAATATCTCAGATACACAATTGTTTAACCAGGCTCATAAGCCAATAAATCAGATATCTCAAACAGATTTGTTAACCAATCATACAGAAACAGAATATGACCAAATAATCAAGATAATTGAGTTCAACAGAAATTTCAGAAACAAACCAAGCAGACGAAGCAATCAGATATCAGTGTTAATTAATTCTATCATATGCATCATATATCAAATCAAAGGTTTAGACAGCAAATCCTATAATTCTTGACACTGTAAGAAAAGAGTAGGGTAAGATTCCTACCTCGAACGATGTTATCTCTGAGTCCTTTTGAAAAGTCAATAATTGTTTTATCAAACGATGCAAGCCGATTAATGGATCAACCACTCTGAAACATGAATTTGTACATGAACTATATCATTAAACATTCTAATTTGAAAACTAAAACTACCAACATGTAGAACATAACCCTAAACCTAGAGAACCAGTCTCAGATCATATGAACCGAACCTAAAACCCACTGAACCGGACAGAATTGCACTGAACCGATCAAATTCACCCTGAACCAAGTTAAACCGAGACTTCTAACTTCAATTACACAAAATATAAAACTCATCTAAAGCTATACATACTACCAATAGATAGGAAATTTAATTACCTTTCCAACGACTACCTGAACCGGCCAGGATTCGACCGAATAGGGGTCGAACCGGTCAAAATTCAAGAACTGACCCGAAACAGAATTGAACCGCTCGAACCGGTTTAAATCGATTTCAATACAGCCGATGGTTTATTTCAAAATAAACCGAACCCAAAACTTAATTAAAACTCGAACCGGCCGCCGCCGCGCCGCCCGACCTCCGCCGTGCAAGGCCGCCGGACTTTCGTCCGCAGCTTACTCCGGCGAGCTCCCGAGGGCGCGTTGAAGGGCCGTTCGCTGCCAAACTTCGCCAGCACACTTCTGACGACGAGGCGAGGATCCACGACTAGCTACGGCGAGCTTTCGACCCACGGTCGAAGCATCCGAAGCGACAGCAGGTATCGACGGTGGCGCCGCCGCCGTCGATACACAAAACATACCCAAACATAAACGGAACTTCAATAAAACTTCACAGAAGCTTACATACCTTGCTACGACGATGTATCGTAGCCCAGAACACAGAGATCGCCGTCGATGAAGGCGCTGGATGGCTGGAACACGAGGCGGCACCGCTCGAACTCCGGTGACGAGTTCGAGCTCGGATTTCTCCCTCCTGGCGGCGCTTTGAGGCTTGAAGACAGGTTAGGTTTCGAAACTCCTCAAGTCGAACAAAAGCCCTCTAATATAGAGGTAAAACTCGTTCCAGACGGCAAGAACGCGGCGGCGAGAAAATCGTTGAGATCCGCGAGGAAGACGACGAGTTCGCTCGGTCCCCAAATTCAAATTTAAGTCTAATACAAAATGATCAAATCCGATACTAATATAAGAAACGCGAATTGTCTCGGTGGTTAGACGGCGTAAATAACTTACGCGCGACGCGGGTTCGATCCCCCGCGAGCGCAAATATCGGATTTTTATAAAAATCAAAATTTTAAACCTTTTAAAAATTCTGAAAAAATTCTAAAAAAATCATAAAAAATTCCAAAATAAATTTCTGAATTTCTAAAATTAAGGTTATAACACCCTCCATCTCCAAAATTTCTTTGCATATTATATTATATTATATTATATTATATTATTAATATAATAAAATATAACATAATATTATAATATTACTAATATTATAGCAGAGAGCTGCCCGTCTCCCCTGATCTCCCAAATCTCTCAGTATATTATATTATATTATATTATAAATTATAATATAATATACTAATATTATAATATATTAGACTATATTATAATATATTATAATATTAGTATTATAATATTATAATATTACTAATATTATTATTTATTTATTTATTATGCATAATATAACTAGTTTTAAAATTGAGTCTTTCCTAGTGAGAGGAGACACAGGGTCTAAAAGAGAACATTTTGGAAGGAAAGTTAGGCAATTTTCCTTCTAGTTTTTCATTTTCCCTTCTAGTTTTTCATTTTCCATTTTTCATCTGCCCTACTACATAGAAAGTTTATCAATTTTCCATCCTTCTCACTTTTCGTCTGCCCAACTAAACATAGTGTAAATGATAGTAATGAAACTCCTAATGAAGAGAGCTTTTCCAAACTTTCAGAGCAACACAACTTCCACGGCTGGCAACATTATCCGTTTCAAGACTAAGGCTTTGTTTCCTACGGTGGATGGAGAGTACGCTGGAAAGGAATGGGTAGTGGAATGGAGAAACAGACAGAGGGGAAATATAACTTGTGCATAACACGTGAAAATAAAAACAAAAAAATCATCTCGAACGCGCGGAGCTCGTGCTGTGCTCGCCGCCGCGTCTCCTCGCCGGACGTGGGAGAGATGGCCGGAGGCGGGAGAGATCGCAGGAGGCTAGAGAGATCACTGCCGCTTCTCCTCACTGCGGGAGAGATCCAGACGTGGTATCTCCTTCAGGGCTTCGACGACGATGAGGTGGAGCTCATTGCTGTGCTCACCGCCGCTTCTCCTCATCGTACGCGGGAGAGATGGCCGGAGGCAGGAGAGATCGCTAGAGGCTGGAGAGATCCGGACACGGGAGAGATCACCGCTGCTTCTCACCGTGGGAGAGATCCGGATGCGGTATCTCCTTCAGGGCTTCGCCGACGATGAGGCGGAGCTCGTTGCTGTGCTCGCTGCCACTTCTCCTCGCCGGACGCGGGAGAGATCACCGGAGGCGGGAGAGATTGCCGCCACTTCTCCTCACCGCAGGAGAGATCGCTTTTGCTAGTCCTCGTCACTGCAAGCAGCGACCTCAGCTGGTGGATGAGCGGAGCTAGCGGTGAGGAGGAGTTCACGGCGCCGACGGTATCTCCTCCAGGCTTCGACGACAACGAAGCAAAGCTTGCAGCGAGCGCGGGTTCACGGCGCGGGCGAAGATGAGAGGGCGGGTTCGCGACGACCATCCTCGTGCAGGTTCACGGAGAGAGCGGGTTCGCCACGAGGGTCGTCAGCCGGTCTCACGGTGAGGGCGAGCTCGTGTTGTACGCGGCAAGGGCGGGAGACGGGGAGAGAAGCGCAGCAAGCTTTCGTTTTTTTCTTTGCGAATGTGTCTTCCGCTCGATTCGAGCGGAACTAAAAACGGCGGAAAAGAGGGCATTTTTCCCTCCTTTTTTCTTTGGTTGTTTTCCATCGGCTGAAGGAAACAAGGGAAAATTTCTATTTCTCTTCCATCCACAGCGGAATCCGTCCTAGGAAACAAGGCCTAAAGCACGAGAGAACCACCATTTACTCATGGTTGCCATAAGATAGCCTGGTTTTCATAAAAAAAAATTGATAACCTTTATGTATCAGCAGTATAAAGAGAAATTTATCTGTATATCAACCGTACACCGCAGTCGATGCTTGAGAGAATAATGAAAAAAATTCAGAAGACACTCAACCCATCGTAGCAGTCGCTGATTGCATGAGGTAGTGGAGGAGTTTCCATATAACAGCACAAGTGCATGTAGCAATGGTTAACTTTCCTACCACCAGAACTATAAAATAATTGTTAGCTCCTGCAATCCTCAGTGGCATGCTATAAACTTAGCTAAGCAGCCTCTGTAACTTGATTTCGTTATGAGAAATATAAGGAGAGAATTAGTGGAAAGTGTTACGGGCCCACATTGAATTATTAATAAATGAATCTGAGTTAGTATGTTATACCCGATTCGCATAGTCATGGAATAGTATTTATGAGAGTCTAGAATTGAGGGTTAGAGGTAGAGTGTTTTATAATTGCTTTCTTAGGCGTGCTGGATCGATCACCGGGAAACCGGAGGTCCGGCGACGGATAAAGGCGGAAAAAATTCCATTGTCAGTAGTACATCTAAACGATGGATCTATTATCATTAGCTTAGCCGTTGAAGAAAACCTAGGGTACAAGAAATTCAGCATGCAGTGAAGTCCTCTCTGCAAGCTTCCAGCGTGCATGGCAAGTTACTATAGCACGACAAGTACTATAGCATGGCGAGTATTGTAGCGAGTTAGGAAACAAAACTGAAGGAAGATGAGGAGAAATAAGACACGACTACAGGCTCTCAAGAATATGGTGGTAGAAGTGCAGAGTTCTATTGTAGTAGTGCAGGTAGAACTCTAATCTGCAGGGAGGAAAGGGGGATAGAAGCCTTGGCGGCGATAGAAGAACATCAACATCGCAAGGAGATGGCTGAAATTACTCAGCGCTAGACTGAGATGGAACGTCACCTTGAGTGGTGGAAGAGATGAGGAACTTGTTTGCGGAGCTAGTGACAGAGAGGAGGGGCAAACAGAGAGAGCTTTCAATAGACACTAACCACTGCTAAGGCAAGGAGTCGTACCGATCACCACCAATACGTGAGCATTGGTTCACACCAGAGTCAAGTGTGAGACCCAATAGAATAGAAATCAACGACGAAGATAGACGGGGAGGACGTGTGCGCATAGGAAGAGACTCAGGGAGATGACTTCAAGGGAGGATAGATAGACTCAGGCACTGATCCAATATGATGGATTGCGCGGCCAGAGAAATATTTTGATATTTAAGGGATGACTAATGAATATAAGATTTCAATGACGTTTGTGAGCATGAAAGACTAGATGGGTCACTGGTTTCGATCAATGAAAAGAAGAATTCCCAATCTTACCTGGGAAATGTTGACGGAAGAAATGATATAACAATACAATGATTTCCCGGCCACTTCGGCGTATGATCGATTAGCGGCCCTAGAGCAAGGGGAGTTGACAGTGATATATTATATTGTAGCTTACGAGGAGATAGTCTTACAAATATCAAATCTTCCAGAACAACAAAATATGAGATATTTTTTGAAAAGCTTAAAATTTAATATCAGAGAGAGAGTGCGAGTTTTCTTATCCACCGACGTAATGCGAGTCATGACACTTGCTCGCATAATTAAGAAGATGACAGAAGAAACTAATTTGAAAGGACAACAGTTATTAAAGGAGTGACAAGCAAAAGTCATTCAAATTCTGAAATTACTTAGGGAAGAAGCCTTCCTACACACTTATCATTATTCATCTCTAGGAATCGTCCCAAACCGTGGTACTCAACTGAGAGGAAGTTTTAGTATCAGTTCCAATATGATAACTCAAGTAGAGGGAAAAAGAGGTGACCCCTCTCATAATAGCTCCAAAGAGGTGGGAATTCAATAAACATTATCAAACATTTATGACCACGCAAGCAGGAGTCGAGCCATGTCCCACCAAGGCTATGTCAACAAAAGAGAAAAAGAGATTATGCTTCCGTTGTGATTACCTTACCAGTCGATGCACTTATGTGAAAATAAGCAATTCCGCTTGATGCTACTGTTAGAGGATAAAGACACGGAAGGGGAAGACACATGATGAAATTTTAATTATATAAACTTAGTTTCTAAATTATAAAACAGCATTGAGGACAAGGCTGTAGTCAAAGAGGAGGGCAATATTATGGGTCCACATTGAGTTATTAATAAATGGATCTGGGTTAGTATGTCATACCTGATCCGCATAGTTGTAGAGTAGTATTTATAGGTAGGGCTGGCAAAATATGACACAACCCACTAACACGACATGAAATTTTGTTGGTCTGGGTTAGACTAATTGTGTTTTGTGTCGTAAACGTATCGACCCGTTTATGACCCGCCAAATTTTGTGTCATGTTATGTAACATGATTTATATTATAGCATGTTGTGTTGTGTCATATGACATGACCTATTTATTAATCGTATTATCCGTGTCGTGTCATGTAACCTATGAAATAAGTGGATCGTATTTGTATTTTGTATATTGACCCGTATACATAAACAGGTCGTGTTCGTGTTAAGCATAATGGTGTTGGTGTCAAGTATGACACAATATGACACATGAAACACGAATTGACAGCCTTATTTATAGGAGTCTAGGGTTGAGAGTTAGAGGTATAGTATTTTGTAATTACTTTCTTAGGCCATGCGTCCATGATACTCGCCAGACGACTGAGGTTTCTATTAGAGAGCACATTCTTATTTGCTTCATAAAAATAGCTTCGGGAAGATAAAATATCATACATATTATGTAAATACTCCTTTTTTCTTGTTTTGAAAGTGATTTGAAGCATTAAAGGACTTTGCAAATGCAATCTCAAACTCACCCGCAGGTTTTCTGCAATTGCTCTCTCTAGCGCCCCTAAATATCTCACAGTAGTTTAGTCTTTGGAACTGAATCACATATACACTCATCCGTCACTACTCTATGGTTTGAAAAGAAAGCAAGCATATTTTCTTTTGAGAGCGGACAAATTAGTTGGTTCTGGAAAAACTGTTATACTAACAACTTTTTACCCAAGTTCTAATAGTGAAACTTATCTTACCCGAATGAACAAAAGAAAAAACCTCCCAAGCGCACAGATACCTTTTCAAACTCTGACATTGTTAACAAACTCTCCTACAATCCAAACTTCCGCTCATTCACTTTCCCTTGCAAAGTCAAACTAATGAATCCCTTCCCACAAATCCATCTACAGTTTATGAATCAATATCCTTGCATCTTGATGATGTCCGATTAAGATTTTGTAGCGATGCGGATCCAGGGTCAGTACTGGTTTGTTCTTGGGTTTTGCTAAATTCGAGCTCTGCAGAGAAAGTGGTTGCACTATCATGAGAGGTTCCTTGCCACCATATACAAGAAGAGTAAGGGCTGGAGTTTTGCTTGGGTGCCCTTTTGATGCTCAGATTAGATTACATTCACTAGACGGTGAATGATAAATGGATCAAAATATAAGTGTGTTGTGAATGGTTTATTTGCATGCAAGGATCACACAGGTTGTATGTTGTGTACTTGGTAAATTTGCTCAAGGCAGTTTGTATGGTGGTTTACATGTGCATAATGTAGCAATGACTAGAGATTTCATGGAGAACATGTGGCTATGGCAGAAGGAATTCGTGTGATATTCTTGGTATGCAGCTAGTCATAGTTATCACAATTTACCTTATGAGATTGATCTGTGGAGGTGGGTGATCAGCAATCTAATTGCGGTAGTACGAAGGGTTTTACTATAGAACCAACTGAGTAGACCTAATGAGGAAAGGTTAGGTGACTTGTATGGGTTGCAACTTATGAATTTGAGGCTTGTGAGGGTGAATACTTGGTCCATTAAGTGTTGGGATTTTGTGCTCATGTTGGCCTTTGGTCACTTTGAATGTTTGACATGTCATGGTTTAATCACTTTGGGTGTCTAACATGTTGGCCTCTATTCACAAGCGTTGGGCTCACGTAGGCTTGGTGCAATACCTAGGAGCACAACATGCCTAACATACTCGACACTAGAGCGATTGAATCCTAGTGCTTGGGCTATTGATTGCTAAGCTCAGCTAACCAACTCCACTATACAACTCCCATATAACCCATGTACAACCAAATTGATAGCCACCTACCTCGACTAATTACCCATATTGTCGTAAGGCAGGCTAAGAGAGGCAATGCACCAATGCCATCTTCAAGAACCATATCCTCCTAGACACTACACATTATAAACAAGTAAACCACCCTATAAACCCCTTTGGCAGATTCCCTAACTCATACATGCATCAAACCAATTACCCACATCACATTAATATTTTAACTCTTTTGTGTTTCATAGTCCATCAATCCCAACCTCATATGAGAGTTGGGAGGGAAGTCACTTGTGTAAAACCCAAGCCTATCTTTTTCTTGCAAGAGTGAGGAGTCCCCAGGCGAGCATGGATCCAACAAGGCCCAAGAACAAATCAGCTTTGACCCCTAGTCTAGATGACTACAAAACTCCTAAGACCATTACATCTAATTCAAGCTTTCTAAATGGTGACACCCAAAATGAATATAGCTTTCTATTTTATATAAAATGAGTTATATTTATGGTCTTCAAAAGAATCATAAATATAGATGTTCTATATGAATTTGCATTCAAATAACGTAGGCAATCAATTATGAATGATAGTGATGGGATGAAGATAGTGTAAACGTGTGATTAATTGCAATGAAATGTTCAAATTGTCACTAGTGATGATGATTGACCAATCAATTGGCACAAGTTTTGCTAGTTTTGATATGGAATGCTAAAACACCGCCTAATGTTGCACATTAGCTGAGTTAAAACAAAGTACGTTAAGGTCATGTTGTGCCTAAGTTCGGTTATAATATGATTCACTATGTTTTAATGGTAAAAAATCTCTTGGGTTTTGAGCCAACAAAGACTATAGGTAGTATGTACAACCCTATCTAATAATGAAGTTTATTGATTGCAAATTTTTTACTTCTCTAAATGTAAATTCTTTAAGCTCCAAGCTTAAGAGACTAAGTTTACGCTCCAAAACCTAATCCTCACCAAGCCTAAGTACTAAATCAACTATGATACTATGTCACAGATTCTGATCATTAATTTCATGTTTCATGTAATTGTAATAACATGGTCTCAAAAGTACTTATGTTGATTGCGGTGGCATGAGGCCCATCTCCGGCAAAAATGAGTGTGATACAGGGAGAGGGTATTTCATAACTCTTCCCTAAGATTAATTATCTATAAAATCATTAGTTCATCTCTTTTTGTTAGTTTTTGATTCTTGCGTCCTTGTCATTTTTCTTATTACTAATATTATCTTACTTCCATTGCTTAGGATTAGTTAAATCTCCTATGCTGCAGTTATTTATGCTTATACCCAGTTTTAGACAATATTTCCACAAAATGAAGTGATGATTTTATACTCTTATGACATACTTTTTAGCCACTTCCAATTGCATCGGATAGAAAAGCAAATATATCAATAAGTACACGCCTAGAATTTGTCACTAAGTCAAATACATAAACCAATTTAAATGTAACCAAAATTACCATGTAGCAGAAGAGTGGCAAAGTTTATGATGAAGAATGCATAGCAAACACATGAAAACTTTCTATGCCTTAAAAGTTCACGATTAACTAGATGAGTTTATATACATGTGGTAAAACCAATATTTCACTATTCCTTTGTAAATTATTCATTTTGACGACGTAATTACTCAACTTCACAGTGCACAAGATCAATGAGCCGAATGTACAAAAACTAATGCAACAGCAGAACTAACCAAAATAAAGAGAATTAAATTGATTTCTCTTACTGTTCAAGCGGACTTGATTGGAGATGCAACCAGAACCAGGATACCCGGATGGAAATATATCAAAAGCTGCCCATATTATCATCCTGTTCATGATTTATGTAGAAAATCTTTTGTTGAAGGGCTCAGAATAGTATATTCCTTAGAACAGAATTGCATTTCCACAGACTTCACCAAAGCTTCTGATTTTGCGAATGCCAACTCGTTTCAAGATGGTCCTTAGTGCAGTTCACTGGAATCTGAGTCCAATTTCCACCAAGGCTTCTTCTCATCCTCCCTCATAGCAGCCATGTACTCATCTTCCTCATCTCGACTATCACTGCCATTATCAAAAGCATCGGTTTCACTCTCCTCCTCTGGCTCATACCTCCATTCCAGTTTCTTCAGTAAATCCTTGTCCTTCCACCTGCCTACCGTAGTTGCTGCCTCCTTCTTTGCCTTGCCCGAAACCACATCCTTCCACGACAATGACGCGTCCGCGCACCTCTTCAGTGCTCCGTCGCCCTCGTCCCCCACAACCACCGTCTTTAAGCATCTCATCCTTGCCTCCCTCATCACTCCAAGAAAACCCGAATCGTCAGAGACAAGAATCAAGCACCCGACCTTGCCCCGATCCATTGTCTCCACCATATGCTCTCTAAGGGCGCGGTCGGCAGCCTCCGGCCGGTCCTCCACGGTGCGGACCACAACCCCAGCCCGGCGGAGCTCGTCAGCGAGCCCGTAGCCAACCTTGGGGGTTAGCAGTTCCCTCGCAGCCTTCTCGTACTTCTGCATCTTCAGGGAGAGAGCGCCAACAAGCCGGACCCTGCGGCCGCCGGTAGCCGACTCGATGCGGCGGAGACGCTTCTCCTGCTCGCGCTCATGGATCTGGCGGAAGTGGTGTACGAGCTTGGCGTGAACGAAGAAGCGACGGCCGCAGACGCGGCACAGGTAGGGGACGGGGGAGGGAGTAGTTGCCTCGGCGCTGTCGGCGGCTCGGCGGGAGGCGCGAGCGGCTCGGACTGGGGCGGGCAGGTGGCGGAAGGCGTGGTGGTTGGCGTAGGCGACGGAGAACCGAAGGCGGCCGAAGGAGGCGGCCGCGAGGTGGAGGCGGACGGCAGCGTCGTAGGGCGGGATGGAGTTCGGGGGCTTATTGTCCAGGTCCCAGAAAACGGCTACCGCCAGGGAGCCGGCGGCGGCGGTGGTGTGTGTTCGGTGGCGAAAGAGAGGGAGGAAGCGGGAGGGGCGGAGGAGGGTGAAGGAGGAGGCCAGCATCAATTCCTCACGCTCAATGTGGGCGGTTCGACCCAATGCAAATGAATCGAGCCGCTGGCTGGACGACTTAAACTAATTGAACCGGAGAGTTAATTCTTTTGTGGAAAATTATTTTTTTTCTCAATATTATCATCCGTCGCCCAGTTAGCCCTAACCCTAACGCTTTCGCCGCATCGCCTCCTCGACACTGCTCTCCGTCAGTCTCTTGATCTCCTGCTTCGTTCTCGAGTACCTCCTCTTGGTCTCCGTATTTCTCGTATATTAATACGGTCGAAGAGAGAGCAGTAGTACATGAGCTGGTGCAGTAGGAATGCCGGCGGGGGAGCTTGGCAATGCATAGTGCCGATGATTGATCCTTGTAGGCGATACTGAAACGACATATATTGCTACTATCAGGTGCTCATTGCAGTTGCAACATTTGTTATATTTTCTTTGTAACTTGGGTTTCCTTGCTGGTTGATTTGATTATACCTTTTTGGTCGATTTCGTGACTTCATTTTCCGGGAATTTTATTTTATTTTTGCTAGCTTTAGATTATTTTTGTGGGGCATTCTTTTTGCAGGCTTCAAAATGTTTGCTTGGTGAAATATGTCGGTGAATGTTAATTGCAAGTTGTTATAATAGTTTAAATTAGTAAAAGAATAGATTCATACCGTTCCCACTTTCTATGAAAAGTGATTTATTTTGCTTAAATGAACTTAACAAGACTATCTGAAATCTTCCACTCTATCAACACTCTGGAATTGTACTCAAGATGTTCTTTAAATTGTTATATGCAGCAATGTTTGTAACTATAATTCAGATTTTATATATGTTGGTATTTCTCCCAAACGTTGTTGCAGAATAGATATCTCCGTGGAGAACACTGGTTTTACTATCTTCTATGGCAGCAAGAATTGATTCCACAACGTCTGCTGAAACTGGCCGTGTCCATTCTACTGTTTCTATGTCTACCTCATCTACTGTTTCGTCAAGCAGTCCTAAGATCTCAATTTTTGGGGCAAAATCTGGATTTGTAATACCAAAGAATAAACTGTCTGGTTCTTTGGTTCCCCTCAATCGAGGTGGGGGGAAAGTGGATAATGCTAATTCTTCTAAAGAAGATGCGCCTAAGCAAGTTCAGAGAAAAACTAAATGGGGACCTGATCTTACACTTGATGCTTCTGTCAGAAAAGGAAGAGTCCTAGCATATCAGGTTAGTCAATAGATGTCTTTATTTTAAATCTTTGTTGTTCTACACTAACATTGTAATTTTTGTACCATAGTGATGTTTTAGTTAAAATATTTCATTTTTTTATCAGTCTATATGTCCGTCTAATTGGTACAATACACCAACCATAATAAAAGAAAAAAAATGGACTAGTCATAAGCTCATTTTTATGGATTTCTATTTTGTCCTATTTTGGATTACCGTGTGAAGTTTGAATTAATTGAAAGGCAATTTTTATGATTTTTCTTTCACTGAAAAATTGATCCCACTCTCCTATTTGAGTAGGTGACTTATCTATCGCTCTAGGCACTAGATGGAAAATTTTCTCAAAGGAAGCTTGAACTTCCAGGTTACATTAAGTGCTATTACTTCATGAGCAGACTCGATTGGAGCAAATTACCCAGCTGCTGAACTCTGGAGCTTTGGAGATCGGCCATAATCAAAGTCCTCTCTCAACAAAACAAGATCTGGATGATGATTCTGCTAGTCACCTTGTCGACAAAGAGGTAGAGTTCTTCAGTTAGTAAATTACTTTTATTGTGTTCAGACAGATGTATATGCTTGCCGATGTACCATCTTTGCTTGTTTCTGTCGGTGGAGTTTAACTTTTAATAAGAACTTGATTTATTGATTAAGATATACCAATCGTGGGGTTTCACTGTTTGGCATGTATTCTAGTGCTTCACTTTTTACACCTCTCTTGATCTTTTCCTCTTATTAGAAGAGTCATTTAAGCTTAGTCTTAATTGGCCTAACATGTAGTTTCAATGTGCAGTCCTCAAAACTACAACTGTTGGAATTAGAAAAAAGAGAAGTGATTGGTAATAATCTTATATCCCTCAGGTTATATATGTTTCCGTTGCATTTGAGATCTATTTTATTTAAATTTAGCACTCTTCATTTGCAGGTGAAATATTAAGGCTCAATCCTTCCTACAAACCTCCCGCTGATTACAAGCCATTATTGAAAGAGACTGATATTCCAATTCCTGTAAGTTCACCGAATCCTATATTGTCTGTTGATGCGTGTTATAAGACAAGTTTCTGTTTGCTAAACACTTGAATATGTAATGACCTCTTATTCTTGATACAAGTGAATCATACTTCAAAAGTACATAGTATATTTTAACCTGTGTCTATCACAAAGATTGTCACTCATATTAGACGTAGGAGTTACAAAAAGAAAAGGACTTCTATATAGTTAAAATTTCCATCGTTGTAAACATCATGCATATTACTGTTCTTTTTCTTATGTATTGTACTTAATGACCACTATGACTATCGGATTAAGCACATAATGGCTCTGTTTGGCCTAGCTTCTGCTTGTAGCTTTTGCTGGTTGAAGAAGTGCTGGCTGAAGAAGTTTGAGGGTGTTTGGATACACAGCTTATAGCTAGGTTATTCTATTTATAATAAATAAGTTTTTATTAAAAAAATTACTAAGATAAATATATGATTAAATTTATTGTTAACTATAATTAAAATATTTATTAGAAATATTATAAGTTATACTATTAAAAAATTATTATTACAATTAAGCATAAGCAGGTGGGGGCCAGAGAAGCAGCTTCACCCTTGCTTCTCAAAGAAGCAGCTATTTGTGGATTGGAACAGAGAAGCTGCAGGGTCAAACACTTCAGCTTCTTGATTTCTGCTGGCCGCAACACCATAAGCAGCTCCAAAAGCTAGGCCAAACGGGCCAATGTGTCCTAAGACTAATCAAAACTCATAACCATCCGCATACATGTCAATTATCCAAATCTCAAATCCATGATGTATAAAAACTAAATATGCAAGTAAGTTCTACCAATACTGAAACATAACAGTTTATGCAATCTCATCTATCATCCGTTTACTCATCATAATAGCATAATTTAAGCATGACGATCACTAGCATTAACAATGGATACATAATAGACGACAAAGGCAACAAAATCAACACCACGCCACAAAATGAAGGATGCATGGTGTCTATGTGAATCTATGCGTGAAATATTTAACTAAATGACACCATGATAAAAGAGACTGAGGTAGATCCCTACCTTTCATTTGTACTCTCCTTGCGGTGTCCCTTCATATTCTCCTGTTGTTGACATGCCTCAAGTTCAGTCCTCATTACCTCATAATTATATTCTAACGAAATATTCTTTTTATATTTTTTTTAAACTTTTATCCAATTTCTATAAGTATTATAATTGAACTTTATATTTAATCTCTAATCACGTTTACAGTTATCGCTCCCTTGTATATATATTGTTTTATTGTTCTGTTATTTATTTATTTATTTTCTGTTAAGCTATAGGAGTCATTATTGTGCATGCGCAGTGATATCCTCCCTTGCTTATGCATCTAGGAGAATGAGGTTCTAATAAAATATTAAAATCTGTTACATTAGCTTTTGGGGGTAGATTCTTGCAGGTAGCATATTATGATACAGAAATTGTCATTTTGTTGATGATGGAACTAGCAAAGATAGTTGTATTTGTCATCTACTGTGCTTAGACAATCATAATAGAGACATAGTTAATGCATATTCAAGCTTTTTTGCTGCTTCTGAGTTTATGTTAGTAGATAGATTCTTTTAAGATTAATCCATGCAGTTTATGTACTTAATTGCCTTATATTATTTAAAGAAAGTAAAACATGATAAAAACAATAATTCTATATCCACTAATAGCAATACTGTGGAAGAACCGATTCTATGAATTTCAGAACCGATTCCTTCAAGATAGTTTTTATGCTGCAAAGAACCAAAGAATACCCTGCAACATCAAAACTTTCACATTATATTTACGAACAGGAACCGGAGGCTATTACAAGAACACTATTATAGTATTATATTATCGATATACGATGAATTTCAGCTGCGAATTCAAGAACAAGGATATCAGCAGAATAAGAACAATGAAATGTTGACAAAAAACCACAGCAGTTTCTGCTGGGAGGAAGAAAGAAGTGGGAAAGATGTCGCCACAATTTGCCGAGAGAAAAAGATGAGGAAGGAATCACTGCCGGAAGCTTGCTGAAAGCAATACAGCAACTTGGGCCAATGGTCACCGCTGTCTGCCGTGACGAGGGGTTTCAGGCAGAGAAAGGAAATGAAATGAGGGATAAGGAGGTTTCTGTTGCTGAATTTATTGATTTTGGCCACTTTGCAATTTAGTCCATTAGTTTTCTGGAATTGCAATTAGGTCCCTGCTTTCCACAACTCCTCCCTTGCATAGTAACCGAAACAGTTAATTATTACATCATATAGAGAGGGTATGAACTCCTACTCCCTGTCTCTGTTTAATGCTAATCATGACCATTATTCACTGGGCATACTGTTTATCCATTGCATAGGATCTGATAGTGACTAGCCACGATGATTGAGGCAATCCCTCCTTTTGGCAGTTTAGTTACAGATCTAGAGAGCCTAGAACTAAATGTGTTATATAAATCTGCTGACCTGAAAGCTCGTTTGCACTTTTTAGATCCCAACTAAATCTGACTGCATATGTTGAAAAGAAAACGTAATGATTGTCCACCGTTTCCTTGTCTCATCATATCACCTTCTCCCCGCCAAACTCTTCCTTCTTTACCTTGTACATCACTCCTCTCTAATAAAAACCCTGATGGTTGTTTTTTTTTTTCTTGTACTAACTTGGGTTTTCAAAATTGATCCAAAAATTTGGGTTGAATTTTGGAGAAGAAAAATCCTAAGCTGACCTGATCAGGCCATATGAGGAAATTGATCCAAAATTTTGGTTTGTGTCATGGCAAGCTGACCTGATCAGGCCATATGAGGGCAACCTCCCTCTGTCGTGCTGGTTCTCCTTGTCAGTTTCACTCACTCACTCACTCTCTCTCTCTCTCTCTCTCTCTCTCTCTCTCTATCCATAACAAAGTTTGTTACAAAGATATACATATCCGACCTCTTATCCTCATTAGTCGTTCCTCTTTCTCCTATTCCTAATCTGCCCAATTTAATGTCCTAAGCTTTCTTTCTCTTTTGCATCTTTTTAGCCTCTGCCTTTCCTTTGTATTGCTTGTCCAACTTACCTCATTAGTCAGGTGTGCACTTCTCTTTGTTACAGTACCTTTTCTTAGGACTTGTTATTTTCAAGTTGGCTGATAGAACAATTTTTAAAGTATGTAGATTTACTGACAGATGTTCTTTATTTGTTTGTTAGGCTTAGTTGGGTTTTCTTTTGTTGGATTGATAAGTGGATGCTTCCTTATTAACTAATTGTGTCCTTATATGCTATTTTTTTCATGGCGTTTGCAGATCAATGCACATCCTGGATACAATTTTATTGGACTACTATTGGGCCCTGAAAGCAACACCCAGAAGAGACTGGAAGAAGTATGGATTTCTTTGCTCTTGGCTGGCATTTGTGCTCTTAAATTTCCACTCATACTGTCACACATATACTTCGCTTTTCTCTGATGCATTTTTTTTTGTACAAACCAGGAAACAGGAGCTAAAGTTAGAGTTTTCGGGACTAAAAGAGCGTCAAAAGAAAAGGTGATACAAATCAATTCGTTAGAACAAGGATTAGCTTTTTTATTAAATTGTGTTCTTTTTATTAGATTTGTCATCGTAAAGCATATCATACAAATTGGTATTTTTATTTGAGTCCAATCACATTGTTCTATTATCATTTTTCTCATATTTATATTCTCTTGATGCAGTTTGATACATGGTGAGGGTAATTTTTCATGGCATTTCTGTCTGAATTGATAATTGCTATTTCAGCAGTCATTGATAATTAATATATCTTCTCTATTACCCATGAATGATGTGATCCTTTTATCCTTTTCCATTATTGATGTCTGCATGAGGTTTTAAAAATTATGCAACATATTTGTTTCGAACTTTTGAAAATATCTTATGTAAATTTGATAAGAAAGCAAAATTTGAGACTTTCTTGGATCATTTTGAAATTTGCGTAAACTCTCTTTTCCATGCCCATATGGACATGTTTAATGTGGTCAGAAGGTAGCAAGTAATCGTCATGAAACGTTATGTTAGATGGTACTCTTGGACTATTACAAGCGTCTGAAATGTAAATTTCCTTTATGAATTGTCTTTGTTTGCCTTGTGCGATGGTAAGTATCCAGCTGCATATAGAAGTACTCTAAAGCACTTCCCTTGTTGCTGCTGTGGTTTCAGCACGAAATTACTTACTCAGATAAAAATGATGCTAAGGATGCTTATGAGGAGCTACATGTCAATATTTCAGCTGATAATTACGAGAAAGTTGATGCAGCAGTTGCACTGATTGAATTGCTAATTACTCCAGTGTCTGTAAGTTTTCTGCTTTGAACTAACACCTTCCGTTATTTCTTAGTTTCTCTTTTGAATATTTCCGATGTGTGCACTCTACATTTTCATCCTTTTACAGGGTACCAGTATGGGTTCCACGAGTTCGACTTCCCTTGTTCTCGTTAGTTCAGACAATGTCAATATGGGATTGAAAGAGATAGCTTCGAGCTCCATGATTTTAGCGACATCTAATGCTAGTCAAGGTTTTGCACGTCCCTTGTTGGTTGCTGCTCAGCCTAGTCAGCTGCAATATCAACCGTTTGCTGCCCCTTGGCCCCAAGTTGTCCATTCTAGTCCTCAACCACTTCCAAATTCTGGATATATGCCTTCTTTGTCCAACAACTCCATCCGTTTTCCTTCTCCTCCTGTTGTTTCTTTTGGTGCAACTCTTTTTGGAGGACTGCCACCCCCAACATTGGCCACCAGACCTCAATTATCTCAACCTGTGCAACAGCCGCTGAATCAAGCTCCGGCACCAACAAATCATGCAGGTCAGCACCCCCCATCAGGTTACCCTACTATGATTTCTCCCATGCCTCCCGTTGCTGCATCTCAACCAGCTCCTACGGGAGCAATGCCCGGATCATTGCCCAGTCGGCCTTTGACTTCATTACCTCCTGGGAATCCCAGTTGGTCTAATGCATCTGTCCCGTTGCCTCAAAGGCCAATAATGCTTCCCCCATCCATTCCACCCATGCGGCCTGTATCAGTAAATTCCCCAGTTATTGCTTCAGTTCCAAGTGCACCTTCTGCTAGTGTCAGTGGGCCTCTTATTACTCTACCATCACAACCAAATATGCCTACCCCTGAAGCTAGTAGACATTTTGCTCCTCCAGTTGCATTTGCTTCACAACCAGGTGCCACTCATTTTACTCCGGTGATGCAAACCGGACCAATTTCATCGCCAGCCATGGCACCGTTGTCTTCTGGAGCAGCATTGCCAACGATGCCACCAACTCAACTACCACATAATAGACCAGTGGCTATGCTGCCAGGATCGGCAGCTCCCATGCAACCTCCACCTATTCTTCAAACAGCAGCACCACATGGCGGACGACCTCAAATTTCTCTTGCGCCACAGGTTCCTGCACAATCACCACCTGCAGCACCTGTTTCTGTCCCTGGTGGCTTGCCTGGTTTTCCCAATGTGTCCCAACCACCAAATGCATCCACAACATCGCCAATTGCAGCCCCCAGACCTCCACGTCCACTTTCTGGTGATTTTACATTTCAGCCTCTTGGTGCACAAGTTCCTGCATCTTCAACACCTCCAAGACGCAACATTCAGTCTATTCAACATATGGGTGGTCCAGTTGCTGTGCCTCAGCCTCCGTCATTCAGGCCAGCTTTGCAAAATCCAGCATCATCTGTCAACCCTCAAGGTTTTCCTGGTTCACTGATTCTCAATCAAACAAATCTATCTCAAAGTCCTATTCGTCCGCCACCTTCCCCAGGCGCTCCTTTTTCAGTTGATCCGGCAGTGGTACGGCCACCTCCAAATCTTCCGGCATTCTCTGATGCAAATACTGTTCGAATGATGGGTCTGCCCAGTCAAATGGTTCCAAGTTTTCCTCCAACACCACAATCACCTAATCTACCTAGCATGCCTGCCCGGCCTGTTCCTTTCATTCAAGCGCCTCTGATCCAGTTGCATCCTGCAAGCAGACCCAACAATCCAATGGTTCCAGTACGGCAGATGGGCAGTAAACCCCCTGATTATGTGGCCCCCGTAGCCCCGTCAAATGCCGGAGGTAATCAGATTTATGATCCTTTCTCACCAACTTCAGTTTCATCCGCACCCAGTAAGGCTGAAGCGAGGAAAACTGAGCCAGATGCAGAGTACGAGGATCTAATGGCATCTGTTGGTGTGAAGTGATTCAACCTGCAATACAAAATATTGTTCACCTTTACAGGACGTGGAATGTAGAGTTCTAAAGAGTACAAACATGTTTGGTGAGAGTTGCCATGAGCATCAGAGGATTACTTTGTTTGGCACTAATGGATATAATTGCAAGTTCCGGGTTGTCATTGTTTTCTTCAGAAGAGAGACAAGCAGATGTTAGCTACCGTGAATAAAATGGATATATCAGTGTTGTTTGCAACCCACTTTTCACTCATGTAGTATATTTGGATAAGAATTAGAGCACCCCATCAGGGCAAACAATGCGTCCTTTCCACGAGATTTCTAAGCTAAGCCTTGAGCTCTCAAGCCCCATTTTCTTTTTCTTTTTTGTTTTCTGCGGTATCTTATTGTTTCTGATAGCTTTTGGAAATTGGACGAGATCTAAAACTATCTTCATTTATCTTGTTAGCTTGGCAGCAGCACTTAACCCGTAGAACATGCTAGTAAAATTCGAAGATTTGAATTCTCAAAGCTAGAAGCCCTGAATGCTTGGAAGCGCTATACCATGCAAAATTGTACTAGGATAAATTGGTATTTGAATGATTAATCCCACTGTGGGACAATTTGCGGTGCACTTGGTTATTCCTGATCTAGTATTGTAGTTAACGGCCTTGTTGTTGAACATAGCATATATTCTAGAGAAGAAACTTCGTCAGATTTATTACCGAGCAAGGAAGCTAGAAAGAGGTTTCAGCAAGCAAAATTACATGCATTGACGCGCTAAAGTTAAACAACTACTTGGGAGACCCCTTCTCGACCTTCTCCTTGCACTTCTCCTTCTCTTGCTGTTTTTCGCCGAGAACTGTTTCCTTGGCGTCTTCCACGACCTCCTTGACACTATCGCGGATCGAATCGGACTTCTCCTTTGCTTGCCGCTGGAACTCTTCGGCCGTTGATCTTGCTTTCTCCATAACTCCTCCTGAATCATCCGGGTGCTCTGTAGAATACTGTCAAAGTAGCAGGAAGAGGAAGAAAGCTCTGTAGAACTGTTCAGTAAAGTAAAATTAAGGAGCCAACGTATCTATGCACGCTCATCATGGCTTTTGATATCCCAATTCTTGTTTCTTTCCAAGAAAAGAATGAGAACAGTCCTCAAAATTCGTTTCACTACGCAAATGAACTGAACACGCAAGTAACTAAAGAAAACAGAACAGAAAACAAACAAAAAATAACTTTATATATGTAGAATTGACGTCCCTCATTCAGTTTGGCTCTTTCGAGTGGTGAAGCACACTGCACGGCGTCATTTGTAAATCAAATCTAGTATATGTTACTAGCAAAACCACTTGCAAGTCACAAAAAGAGGAACAAAGGCGGGCAGGCATGCTGATCAATGCAAATTAACCTAATTATCCCAAAGAAATTGTAAATATGATTAACCAATCGTCTTTGTGATTTCCAGCAATAGATCTGGACATCCGTACCAAATCGATAACAAAGCGTAGAATCAATTAACCTTAATTCGGCCGAGATCGTCGCTAAAGGAAGGCAGCGCGGCGGGCGTCATCTTCAAAGTGAAGGGCCGACGAAATCCACGTAAAAGAAACACACTTCCCATTGTTACCTCTGAGGACGACGATCTCTCTCCTAGTTCTCGCTACAGAACAAGAAGAAGCAGAGGAATGAGGAACTACCAGCTAGGGTTTGCAGCGCACGTGGATGCCAAGGAGAAGGGGGGATCTGAGCCTCCGGACGCTATGAAACGTGGCTGTGCATCTACATGACACCTAACAGCCGGACGTAGAAGATAAGAGGTTAAAAAAACTTTTACTCAATCTTCTTTTCATTCACCTAAAGTATTTCACCTCTTGCTTTCCAAAGGAAAGATCAGTTTGCTTTTATTTCTCCCCTTCATCGCTTCGACCAGTCGCTCTTCCTCTTCTCTTAGGTGGCGGACCTCCACCGATCCCTCCGCCGACGCCGAAGTCGCGCCCGCCTTCTGCTCGCATTGCTCGTGTCGGCGGACGTCCTCCATCACCGGAAGCGATCCGCCGCTCCCGACGCGCCCCCCAATAACAGCCTTCCCACCCGCGTCTGGATCGGCCGTTCACATAGGTATAGCCTTAAGATTCGCACATCTCATGTAATTTTGTCTAAGATTTCTACACAAGAACCCTAAAAATTTTTCTCGATTCGCACTCGCGGAAAATCAGACGGTCCGTGACGTCAGTGCTTACAAATAAGAACAGACATCCGGCCCGTGAACATTTCAGGGTTAACTGTACCCAGAGCCGGCCCAGATCAGTCCACTCTATCGCCAATTCAAATAATTCAGCCACCAAAGGAAAAAAAAAATTCATTAACACATGGCACATGGCACATGGCCTATTTTTTTATATAAATAATTAATAAAAAAGGGGCCGATCTTAAAATGTTACCATTAACACTGACACCTTTTCGCACGTGTTTTATGTCATATGACACATGGCATATGATTGTTCTTAGAGCCATTATCATTGCTCCCTTGTATCTTTATCAATAATTATGATTCATGAGTGTAAGGTTTCTCTCGAGTGTTCAAGCTATTTTTTAAAATGTCCAAATATATTTATGAATAATTTATAAGAAAATATATTTTTTATCACTAAGCACCTCATTTTATTAAAAATATCAAATTTGATTTTGGTATAGGAAAGATGAAACTAATTTTTTATTAATTTCTTAGTTTAAATAAAACCAAATGTACAAATTCACATTTATGTCAAAATAAAACTAAATAGTTATGAATTTATCCACATAGATTAAAATATTCCTATGTGGTTTAAAATTAAATTGTATTTTTAGGATTTTGGCATTTCTCTATAGTCCTTTTTTTTTCTAGCTCCCTACAAAACAATATAATTATATGTTATGAAAGTAAACCTAGGCAAAAATTATAGCTTATAATAGATTAATCTTTGATACCACAAAATCGATAAGAAAATACAAAGCTTTTAATTCACCAATAAAAAGCTTTTACAAATAGAGAGGAGTATTTTAGTTTTTTAGAGTTTGAGTCTCTTTTTAATTAAAAATATAGAAAGGGGATTATCGAAAAGTGCCTCACAAGTGCTAAATGGCAATTAATTACAGATTCATGGGCAAAATTGAAAAAATGCCTGATGAATTATTTTCACCTTTTCAGGCATCGATGGATTAGCTCAAAGACAAATGAAGTGTGTACGATTCAATGACGTGGCTGTAACGTATATACTTTCACAAAATTGATGTCCTACGTGGATCAGTTCCAACCGCACATTCCGCTGTATCCTCGTGGAATCTTTGCTGTCAGTACTTACGAGATTACCCTTCCTCCAGGAGAAAATTACAGGAAAGCCACGCTGAGTCCCCTCTCGCTTCTATTCACCAGCTACGTTCAGAATGGTTCTCCCGTAAATAATGCTCTCCATCAGCCTAAAGTTATAACTCGATTTGATTATTTTATTTTATATTTCAGCTCCCCGCTCCCGTTGGCCCATCGGGTCTTCCTCTTTCCTCTGCCCTACCCGCTTCCGCCCACCTCGATTCCAGTGCGATGGGGAATCCGTTTCCTCGGCTCTTCTTCTCCGGCGCCGTCGTGGTTCTCGTTCTCCTGATTTTGCAGCTGGGGAGCTCCGTACAGGGAGATGCCAACGCGCAGGATACGTACATAGTCCACGTGTCTCCCTCCCACAAGCCGTCTTCCTCTCCCAACCACCTCCACTGGTACCGCCGCACACTTCGGTCTCTCACCGGGCACGGACAGCCTGCCGCCCGGCTCCTCTACGCCTATTCTCTAGCCGCCTCGGGCTTCTCGGCACGCCTCACCCCTGCCCAGGTCGCCCAGCTCCGTCGCCTCCCCTCCGTCCTCGCCGTCGTTCGCGATCGACCCCGCCGCCTCCACACCACCCGATCCCCCGCCTTCCTCCGCCTATCGACATCCTCCGGCCTTTGGCCCCTATCCAACTTCGCATCCGACGTTGTCATTGGCCTCCTCGATACCGGCATATACCCCTCCCGTGCCAGCTTCACCGACGACTCCCTCCCCCCGCCCCCTTCCACCTGGCTCGGCTCGTGCGACACTGGGAATGGATTCAATGCCTCCTCCTGCAACCGGAAGCTGATCGGCGCTAGGTTCTTCTACAAGGGCTACGAGGCCGCCAGGGGGGCTATAAACGAGACCAAGGAGTCGAAGTCGCCACTAGATACTGAGGGCCACGGCACCCACACCGCCTCCACGGCTGCGGGCGCATCTGTAGATGGTGCAAGTTTTTTTCAGTACGCCAAGGGCGAGGCCAGAGGGATGGCCACAAAGGCGCGCATCGCCGCCTACAAGATCTGCTGGGCCACCGGCTGCTACGACTCGGACATCCTGGCCGCCATGGACGCTGCCGTAGCGGACGGAGTAGACATCATCTCGCTTTCCGTCGGAGCGAACGGGTTTGCCCCCGCCTTCTACCGTGATTCCATTGCCATCGGGGCATTTGGTGCCGTGCGCCACGGAGTGGTGGTCTCGTGCTCCGCTGGGAACTCAGGCCCCAAACCGCGCACAGCCGTCAACATTGCGCCGTGGTTCCTCACCGTAGGTGCATCAACCATCGACAGGGAATTCCCGGCCGAGGTACTCCTCGGAAATGGCATCTCCTTCTACGGCGTCTCGCTTTACGTCGGAGATCCGCTGGGCTCGACCTATCTACCATTGGTAGACGCCGGGGATTGCGGTTCTCGGTACTGCGTCCAAGGCTTACTCAACACCTCCATGGTTGCCGGCAAGATCGTCCTGTGCGAGCGCGGCATCACTGCGCGCGTCGAGAAAGGTTACGCTGTGAAACTGGCAGGTGGCGTCGGGATGATCCTTGCCAATGATGCTGGCAGCGGGGAAGAGCTCATTGCGGATCCGCACCTTATTCCGGCCGCTACGGTCACGTACACTTCGGGAGAAACGATCAAAGACTATATCAAGTCGGAGGCATCGCCCACCGCCACCATCATCTTTCAAGGGACCGCCATCGGGAGTTCGCCCGCCGCCCCTAAGGCGGCTGCCTTCTCGAGCAGGGGTCCCAACTTTCGCGTACCGGAGATCCTCAAGCCAGATATTATCGCCCCCGGCGTCAACATCTTGGCAGCTTGGACGGGGAAGAACAGCCCGACGGACCTCGAAATCGATACACGGCGAGTCGAGTTCAACATAATCTCCGGCACATCTATGGCCTGCCCCCACGCCAGCGGCATCGCTGGCCTGCTCCGACAGGCCTACCCGGATTGGAGCCCAGCCGCCATCAAGTCCGCCCTGATGACCACAGCCTACAACTTCGACAACTCCGGCGAAACCATCAAGGATTTGTCGACCGGAAAAGACTCCACACCGTTCGTCCGCGGCGCAGGCCACGTGGATCCCAACCGCGCGCTCAACCCCGGCCTCGTGTACGACGCCAGCACCAGCGACTATTTGGCCTTCCTCTGCGCGATTAAGTACAGCGCGGCACAGATCGCCCTTTTCACCAGGGACTCGACCAGCTTCAACTGCTCCGACGCCGCTCTGGCGAGCCCCGGCGACCTCAACTACCCATCCTTCTCGGTCATCTTCTCTTCCAGCAATGACACCGTCACGCACCGGCGAGTAGTTCGCAATGTCGGCGGCTCCGCAGCAGTGTACGAAGCTGAGATTACCAGCCCGACCGGCGTCGACGTCACGGTGACCCCTAGCAAGCTCGAGTTCGACGCCGCCGGCCAGAGCTTGTCGTATGAGATAAAGTTCACGTCTTTGGCAGCTGGCTCTCAAGCCTTCGGCTCCATCTTGTGGAGCGATGGCACTCATGATGTGAGGAGTCCTATTGCAGTTACATGGACTCAAAGCCTCGTCTCCTCCATTTGAGCTCGATCGTTAAATGCTTGAATTGGGGCAAGGGAGAATAAGATTAGGACGTATCGATGCTTTGAATAAAGAATCGTTTCGGATTCAGAAGATGAAATCACAGAGTTGAGTTTGCTCTTTAGGTTCAGCGTTTGACATGTATTTGAAGCGTCCTTGTACTGTAAAATCTACTGTGTATGTGCTTTGCAGCTATAAAAATAAGCAGTCTGTATTCATCTGTATGCATTTCTGTAATCTGATTTCAGCTGAGATTATTGGCATCTCTGGGCAGAAGGTGCCAATTAGTTTGAATCTTAGTCGTTGATAATAAGTCTTAGGATCGAGTCTCGTCTTCATTACGAAAATTCTCTATATAGCAAAGTATACTTCTAAGCAACTGTTTAGCAAAATAATTGGAATGATGCTTTTGGCAGTAAGCATATGGTTGGATTTGATCTTGGATGTAAGCATTGAGCACGTTTTGTTTGGACTCTTGGTATCATAAATTAATTCAATAGAAATATCATCCTCTCCATTAAAGGCTACAATTATTTCGTTTTGTAGCTTAAATAAGATATTTAATTTTGCACATTTGTATACCTCTATTTTATTCATTGACAGTTGGCCTTTTTCTATCACCCTGGAAAGGATATTTAATTTATTTAAGCATCAAAGAGGGGACACATCTACAACTTTTCTATAAACTGCAAGAAGAGCTCTGCAATGGCATGATCATCTTCATTAATGAGTTGGCTCCAACAAAAAAATTCTAACTATTATTATGAAGTATATAATTAAAAATTAACTTAAATCTACATATATTATTTGATGTACTATTTAGTATCTTTCTTTCACTTTATTACACAAACAGGTTCATGATTGATTGTCAGACAACAACCCAGGTTGCCACTCAATTTGCTTTTTGTAGATAGATAATTTAAATTTGCAGGTGTCACCTAACGGGGCGACGACTGTGAAACATACATTAAATTGATGCTTCCACGCTACTCACATGGTTCTGATTGAGTACTTTACAAATCTGCTTAGAAGCTATCCAAGAAAGATTATTTTATATTATAATATTAAGTCAAATTTTATTTTATTTGCTTTTATGTCGATTTCAAAACTTGCAATTTTTACTTATTTGACCAATTTGACGGGCCGATGGTATAAAAACACATCTATACTCTAACCCAACTCACGCTGACCTGAGTTAGCCGGGTTTAAGTCGGGGATAGGTTCAAATAAAATCTGACTCCTACAAATTAAATCAGAATTGAGTGTGTTTGACATGGATACCTGATTCCCCGGCGGAATTGTGTTTGACATGAATTTTCTCAACTCCTGTTAGAATATCGGTTAAGGTCGAGTTTTGCCCTCCTGTCATTCCTATCATGGCCTTTGACCATTTATTTTCCTAATCCAACTTTTAACATAAATTTGGGCGTGGCTTTCCAGTTTCATGCGTCGTGGCTCTTGCAGTCAAATTTTCAAACCATTTGCTAGCAGCAACATGAATTACTCCTGCAAACAACTAATATGACATTAATGGATAGCACAACGCCAGGACATGATCACGATTTCTTAAATGATACTAACATCATCTGGCTATCTGCAAACTTAATCAAAGGACTAATGATATGATATTCTTGGGTCTTTTTATAACAAGATAAACTGTTCAAGCCTACCCCTACTTCAGCCTTGGCATGGGCATGAAAAGATAATGAAGAAAGCTAACACAACGTCTATTAACCAAGAAGGCAAGAACAAAGCAAAAGGGTGGGAAATAGTAAAAGTATAACTATTATTAGATCATGTCATACAAGAACTAGAAAAACGCAACGAGCTATCAACTGTACGAAATATGGAGCAAATAAAAATATACAGTTGTGTAAAACATAGGTCCAACGAAATTATAGTGTTGGACTTGCATTGGCAAGCTGACAAAGCTAGAATTTGACGATCCTTCACTCACTCTGCTCCCTCGTGCGCCATCACAATATATTTGTATGACAAGGTACAGTTTAGCTCGTGTTAGTATGCCAGAAAGATAACAAATGTGTTACATATCTGTACATCTAGTCATTTGTATATTTTGTACATGGTGATAGAGGTAGTACCATACTTCCACAACTCAGCTAGCTAAAAAGAGTATAATTTTGCCAGACAATTGTGTTTTCCAAGCAAATTAGCAGAAATACCAGTCTATACAATTACCAGTACATTGATGCTTCCCTCCATCTTCAATATGTAGTCAACTTACAACAACCTCAGCAGTCCCAATGCACCACTCACCCTAATAGAGATGAAGATAAGATAGAGGATGATGAGGCCAAACCCTAACGTCTTGTTAAGTCGCATGTCATTTCTTGGCAAAACAAAAACAGCCCATAGGAGACCAGATATAAGAAAAGCCATTGTGCATATCCAAGAACTATCATGAGGAAGAATAAATAGTGCAGGTCTAGCTGAGCATGCTCTAAGCAACATTGAGATCCCCAAACCAGCCAGAGTATTGAACATGGGCCCAGCATAACATCCTGACATGGCGACTTGTACTGCATCGCCACCATTTAGTGCCAAAGCTACATTTGACATCAAATCACCCATGGAGTTGCCCCATGCCAATACCGTCAGGCCGAGTATGGATGGGCTGATCTGAAATATCATACCCAAGGCAACTAGAAGAGCAAGCAACTCATTTGCAATAATGTAAAACCAGACAATACTCATCACGAATCCTCCAAAAACCCAAAGGAGCAGGTACCTCCGAGGTGGGTGATCATGGCTGGTGAATAACAAAGATACAACTCCAAGAACCACACCAACAAGGGCACCTATTGCGTAGATTCTGGCACTAATTGTAGAGACTTCATTATGATGAACGTTCCATAAAAATGCCAAAAGAATTGGTGAGAAGGTAGAACTAGCAACTGCATATACCTTGGACCACCTCTCTTCATCAGCAACGGGAATAGTCAACCTTCTAGGAAGTGATAATGGCATCTCCAAAATATACAAAATCCTATCCAACATTCTTGTGTCAGTCTTCTCTTCCTCATTCAAACTCCATGGCGAACTAGGCTTTTCTAATGAACAATCACCAATTGCTTGGTTCGAGTAAATAGCTACATGAGAAGTCCACATCCATTGGGGCAGAGCAGGCAAATATGGAGCATCACTAACAGTACCATCATCAAGAAGGTGGCTATACATGGATAACTCATCACTTCCACAAGAAAATATTTTTCCTCTGACTGGAAGCAATGGTGTCAATGTCGCCAACTTGAAACGCTCGGCATGCTTCCTTAAAAGCTCATTTGCTGCCACAACAAAGGCATACACTACATATATCATGACAAACATCACTGCTCCCCAAACACTTACTTTTCCAACGATCAATATTATGGATAATGAAACGAGAGTGAACAAAAAGAATCCAACATCCCTTATGAAGCATTTGCGGTCAATCTGAACATTCTTATTAGCTACACAAAAAGAAACTGTGCCGACAACCACGCAAGTAACGAAGGTAGCTCCACCCAACACACTGTTGATGCCAATTCCACCAGAGCCACCGGAGCCCATAAACGCTGCAATGCTAGCGCAAACGTCAGGAGCACCATTACCAAGAGGCAGAAGAGTAACACCAGAAACTGTAGGTGAAAGACGTAATAAACGCGAGACATTCGCCAGGCTACAACAAAAGTAATCCGCAGCTGTGTTGCCAAGCATATAAAATAACGATACCAACCAAAGTCCAAGCACGACATATCCTAAAGCGGGAAGCTTTTCGCAAGTGCAGTAGAAAAAAGAGAGGTAATCGAAGAACCCATCAGAATAACATTGCCCGTTCGACCTCAGGAACTTGCATTTGGCATCGGAACCCTCATACCGGGCTACGTCGGAGCAGATGGCTGAGAGATCTTTAATGAGCTCAAGTTTGTCACCCACGGCTTCATCCGATGAACCCGATGATCTGTCATATGAAACCTCGGCGATTCGCCGATGGGGATGAACACCGCATTCACGACTTTTCCAAGAGGACAAAAGATTCGAACTTCGATGACGAAGCGGATTGAGGAAAACGCCTTCACGATTGCAGAATAAGAGGATAAAGATCAAGGAGCAGGAAGCATTCAACAACGTTTGAAATCCGCCACGGCGCGTCGATTTCTCCACCATCTCCAGGAGGCCAGCGAAGAACCCGCCTTCTCGATTCGCAGGAAACCGAATCGAGGGGTCGAGTTCGTCCGAGTGCCGAACGAGCGGAGGAAGGTGTGATTTGTTGGGACCGCG
This sequence comes from Costus lasius, assembly GCA_027563935.2. NCBI lineage: Eukaryota > Viridiplantae > Streptophyta > Magnoliopsida > Zingiberales > Costaceae > Costus > Costus lasius. Next base: position 99,507,112 of record CM050454.1, read on the forward strand.
GAGGGGATTGGAAGAAGGAATTAGGGTTTGAGAAGCGCACCTCGACCACTTCTTCCCTTCCCCTCCTGGGAGCTATCCACGGCTTCCCTCCTTTTGGGCCCCGAGAAAGCGAGGGCAGCTAATGGGCTTTTTGAATTGGGCTTCTGATGACACATGAAATGAACTATAGAGCCTGGGCAAATTCACGTGCAACAAGTGCAATTAAATATTGCCACTCAAAATATGTTTTAATAATAATAATAATAATAATAACACAACTTATCTAATTAATTGGATTAAAATGTCCAAACCAAACACGATCCAAATATAATTGAGTCAATCCAACATGATCCGAATAACTCATTTATTAAGTGGGTTATATATTAATCTGAATACCAACATAACCCAAATAACCTATAGAGTAATTAGATTATTTATTTACTTGATCTACTTGACCCCATACGACCTAATCATAAATTTATTATTTATAAAAATTTTATTAAAATTTAATAAAAATATGAGCTTCTTAGCTTGTGGTGTAGGCTAATGTCTGAGTTAAAAAAGGATTAAAAGAGATTTAAACTCGTGGAAGTTAAGCTGACTTATATTTAAAATTTATATATATATATATGTAATATAATCTAGTTAAGTGAACTAACCCATTTACAACCTGACACGATTCTATTATTTTTAAATTATAAATAAGTTAACTTATTTATGATCCAAACACAATTTTAGCGTGTTTGAATCCAAAACAACCAAAAATGTCAAACTTAATCATACTATTATTCATCACTATATTTCTTCCTTTGACCAACTCTTCAGTATTCAAAGAAACAAGACAAAATGTCAAACTTAATGAGGCACTTGCCAAAGTCAAATTATCATGAGCCGCACGTCTATGTCTAAAAATGTGCTCGCCATGGTGCCCAAACATCAAATACTTCCAAGAGACAAATACCTGAATCAGATTAATTCTGAAAAAAAATAATAATCCAACACATTTAAAAATCATTTTAAACAATATTAATGCCACGTGGAAGATCCCGAGCCGCATTCAGTGGCTTATCGGACCGAACAGTTAAAATCGGATCGGACCCCGAACTGACACGACCGAGAGCTCAATCTCGTGTGGGGATCCTTTGCAGCGGTGACCCTTCGAATCCCGAGAATGCACGGCTGATATACGAGCATCAGACCGGTGCGCGCTAAAGTGACTGTAGCGGATCCTCGCTCTCAACGATCAATAACGACCGCTTCCAAGACGTCCTCCAAGGGATCGAAGCAGAGGACAATCCACACACGTAGTTGGCACCTAAAATCCATCTCCCCCCCACCCAAAGCTTCCATTTGGAGGTGCTCTTGGCCTCTCCGCCTCAAGCCCTCCGCCCGGCTCCGCGGTCGTCGACGATTCTTCCCGGGATCGATACCGCCGAGGAAGCGGAGGGCGGCGGCCGTGGAGATAGAATGAGGTTGGGCGCGAAGATCGAGCATCCAGAGGTCAGGCCCTCCATGGAAAGCTTCCGGTTCGATGCGGTCCCCGACCAGGGAAATCAGCCGGTGAGGAGAGGCGATCTCCGGCGGTGGAAGAGTCGCGAGTTGCAGGTCAAAGTAGAGGAGCTGGAAAGGCTATACGCGGCGCACTTTAAGATTAGGTTATCGGAGAAGAGTCTTGAAGGCGATTCGCTGGTTCGGATGGTGGATGTCCAGGAGAACCATATGAATCAGAGGGGGGCGGAGATCCGGAAAGGGAGGGCGTACTGCAGGTATGCGGAGAAGAGAGACGCGAAGCTGAGTGCGGAGAGGGGATGGAAGAGAAGGGAGATGGAGATGTTGGAGAACAAGTTTGAGGAAAGTTGGGCGCAGATGAAGGCAAGGAGGAGCCGAGATGATTCCGAAATAAAATACAGAGCACAGGTACTTCCCTTTGCTAAATCGTAATTTTAGATAAACTTGGGAACCAATATCATCACTGGATAATGGATATATGCATACAGGGAGCGTTTTGACCTAAACGATAGTAATAATGAAAAATTGAATGAGTCTCCATCTCGCAACACTTTCTGTATAGTTCAATCATGTTTTTACTCAATTGATTAGTATCTTGTTTTGTCAGGTTGGATCTAATTCCTTACAGACCGAAGAGGACGACCTTCAGGAACAGATAAAGATGCTTGATCGTCAAGCGAATTCCTCTAATTACACGCTACCTGATGATCTCTCCACCAAAAGAATTGGTGAGCGGAAGCTATTATCGGCAGGTAAAAGTTCATCTTACACCAGATTTCAAACCTCAACTGCACCTATTCCGAAGCAATCTCCCAGGCTCATCAATTCTGATGCCACCAATGGAAGCAGTAGAACTGTAAAGGCCTCTACGCAATCGCTTCCAAATTTCTCACACCTCAGAAAAGAAAACATGAAACCGCCGACAAGAGTAAACAAGATTAGTACTCCTCCGCAGTCTACTGCCAGAAGCAATAGTAGTGCTAATCTTAGTGAGTTGAAGGATCTCGCTGCAATCAACTCTTACCATAACGCAGACCGTTCATCATCAAAATTCTCAAAGCAGCAAAGCCAGAAAACCATCAGCAGGAAAATCGAGGGCAAGTCGGAAGCAGTGCATAGGAGAACTAATGGAGATTCCTTGGCCGAACTTAGACCCTCGAAGGCTTTTGAGATCCAGAGCAAAGAAGATGAGTCAGCGAATATGACAAATCAGCAAACATTTTCATCTGATTTGGATAAAATGGAATCAATCAAAACAAGGCCCTCCATTTTTCTCATTGAGTCAGATACTGAAGAACAAGGATCAAGCCACGAATCAGGAACTTGTGATGCCAAATCTGAGAAGCATGAAATCTTGAAATATGCAGGTGAAGAAGACAATAGATTGGCTGCTGCTGCTAGTGAGAATAAGTTACCAGAAGAAAGTTTTCAGCTATGCAGCTCAAACATTATTCATCCTTCTCAGTCGTGTGTGCATGTGGTATCATCATATGCCGATAGCTCTGTGCATGCTCCTACTGGCAACCCAGTAACTTGGACTACTCTTCACCAAACTATGATGCAGGAGGGTGATTCTACGCGAGTTAGGAGGAAATGGGAAATTACTGAGAAACCTAAAATTGCATCTAATAATTCTGATAAGCTGTTGAAGGATGTGGCAAAGCAGTTCAAGAAATTACTGAAATTTGGGAGGAATGGCAAAAATGCAGATAATTTAGTACATACTTTAGCTTCAAGCCCATCAGCTTCTGGTGGTGATGATGACACTGAAGATGGTCATGACATCTCAAAGCTATCACCGGACGGTATGAAAAAATCCACAAGTGGCTACTCTTCTCCTTGTTATGTTGGTTTACATGAGGGAAAGTTCCTCTCTGGACAAGGTAGTATTTTTTTATGCTTTTTCTATTCATTTTTCTAGATATTTGTGGCCAGCATCCTCCTAGGCTTTACCAGGCATCTGAACTTGAGATTATCTCAGTATTTTAGATAACCATCCGAATACTGATCTGTGTTATGTAACATGATGTTGCATTTTGTTTAAGTTTATGTTACTTTGATATATTAATGCACATAGATTCCTTATTAAATCACTCTCAATTTTCCCACAAATATTGAATCGCTCATTCTTTTGTTATTTTCCTTTCATTTATGTGTTAGATTCTGATACTGAACCTTTCAGTAATGATGTTCTTTTGATGATTACTTGCATATGGGCAGTTCAATCCCCAAGCTATTTCTTTTCTACTTCCCCTGCAAATCTGAAGTTCAGGAAGGATAATCAACTAGAAGGATTTTCAAAAGGTAAATGCAAAATCTATAGGCTATTTAATGTCAGAACAAGCCCTTTGCTTTGTCAGCAACGAGACTCTGTTGCACAACACATTGATGATATTCTTGTATATTTTCCCTTGTTTTCAGCAGCATGTTCTGTGCTCTCCTTGCTGCCATTCCAAGGTAGGGGAAGTAATTCAAAGCTCAAGTGACAAGTTGAAGGTTCACCACGAGGGTTCTGTACATTTTTGGTGAGAGAAATCTGTGATGTGTTCCACAGATTTAGATAGATAAGATATATACTACCAGATGTCATCCCCAAAATGCAATATGAGTGATCATTTTACTCTTGTACTTTTGGCAGCTTTCACACATTATTGAAGTTATTAGGCTAATTTTCCACACATGAACAAGGGAAATATTGGGCATGTTTCCTTATTGCTACTGCACAGCCCGAACTAACAATCTCATTTACAGTAAGTAGTCATCGATTACTTATAGTTAGGATATGTAACTACCATCAAATTCTATTATACATAGATGCATCTACAACTAAACTACCGTTAAACAAAATTTGCGGGATGCACTTGATTAGGATTTATTGTTTTCTCATCGGACAAAAATTTTGTTGGGTATATTATCTCTATAAAATTCATCTTATTTTCAAGGGAAAATAATTAAAACATTATTTCATCAAAAGAGTCTATGAAGCGCAAATATATTTTTTATGATTAAAGAGAACAAGTATTGAGAAACAAAAAAAATACAATTGAGGTAAACTTTCAATGAAGGAGAAGGAGTAAGATTTTTATGGTTGTTACATGATATGTAAAAATACGCCTCGGGACGGTGAAGCCACCACCTCGCCTCGTGCCTCTGCGCACACGTCGTCGAGGCTGGATCGGGTCGTGCCTCTGCGCGTGCGGCACCCGAATTCACCTCCCGTAGACCCACTCAAGGGGAAGTAGATCTGGCCTTGGGCCCCCACCCAGGCCCAACTGCCATCAAGCTCGGCCCAGAGCTGCTCGGGCGTAACAACTCTCCCCAGCGGAGCTGGACGTCGCCGTCCACCGTTGATGTAGGGACATCTTTGGGGACTTAATCTTGTGTTTTCTTTCCCTTATTTTGTTGTAATTAGCCAAGATTTTATTTTCTAAGCATTTTAAATTTTTAGTTAATGTATTAGGCTGCAATTAGTTTAAGTTTGCATTCTCCTTATTTTAGTAGGATTAGCTAAGTCCAAAATCAAATAATCAACATCTCAAAAAGGTCAAAGCTCAAATTGAATATCACATCAAGCTTCAATCTTCAGCCAAGCTCATCAAAGGAAATCAAGGCATCCCAATGACAAGTCAACAATTGGAAGACAAAGTCAACTTCAATCAAGCAGCAACGTTACATGCATGCAAGTTCTTCACGCCAATCTTCAACTCTAGTCAACATGCCGCTTCAGCCAAGCACCATTCAATTAACACCATACAAACGTCAACAGCCAATCAGACTTCACCATCTCTTGCATGCGCCAAAGAACTCAAGCAACCATCTTCAGCCGAGAACTCCAAGTAAAGCAGCCTACCAAATCTTAACTGCTAAGCAAACATTTACTTAGCATGCAACCGCCCCTAGCTACCAATCAAGTTGCTTGAAGAATGGCATCATCACTACCGTTCAAATTCAAACCAAGAGAAAGCAGCCACTAGCTTAAACTGAGGGAAATATTATCGTTGAGGGTGAAAAGGCTATAAGAACGGATGTAATTCTCATATTTGGAAGTGAAGTTAAGTATATTTTTGGAATCTTCGTGGTGTTGTCTTTCTCCTTGTGAGGTTAGGTTTAGGATTATGTAGTTCTTCCCCCTTAGCTTGTTTTTCTTCTTTCTCTTCTTCTTTTCTTCTTTCTCTTCTTCTTCTATTCTCCAACTCTTCTCAAACTTTTGCCCCGCGTCAGTGGTATCAGAGGGAACCGTGAGAAACTCTTGTCTTCTCACACCGATTCATTGCCCACCGTTCATCATCACCATGCTTGCATCGCCATCCACCGGAGTTGATCGCCTGGTTCTTTTCAGAACCCACGGTCAGCGATAAAGGGGAAGTTCTTCACGTCACTGTCCTCGCCAAGCCATCACACGCCGCTCAACAAGCTCCAAGCTCTCCGTCAGGTACTGCAGCGAAACACCTCTCCAGTCCACCAGCCGACGTCCCTCTCTTCACCTCGCTGGCAGTTTTCATCCGCTACTCATCTCCCGAGCTATGTCGCCTGGTTCTTTTCAGAACCCACGACTTAGCAATGAAGGAGCGCTTCCATCGCCGCCTTTGTCTCTGTCACCATCTCACGAACGAGCAACAAGCTGCGCCGATCTCAAGAGCTCTCTGTCTCCTGGTGCTACGAAGCTCATCTCCTCGCCGGCGATCTCAAGCTCCTTCCCCGACCTGGCAGCAGATAACCGGCGTCAACCCCCCCGTCGCTGCCATGATTCACCTCCCGAGCTGTTGTCGCCTGGTTCTTTTCAGAACCCACGACTCGGCAATGAAGGAGGACATGCGGCACCAGATCTCAAGCTCCTTCCGCCCTGCTTCGATTGCATCATCTCCCCCATCAACGTCCAGCCCCCTCGCCGGCGATCTCAAGCTCCGTCTCCGAACTTGCTACAGATAACCAGCGCCGGCACTGTCGTCCCAAGCCTCGTCGTCTGCCTGGTTCTTTTCAGAACCCGCGGACGACGCAGGTTGCGGATGTTCCTAATCCACCTCGAAGAGCTCGTCATCCAGAAGTCCGATCGATCGCAGAGTTTGTCCACGCCATCTCCTCCACTCGGAAGACCGGTGGCTGGGAGGATCTTGCCATCCGGCCACTGGATGGTCGGAATCGGGAAAATTTCGCCAGCGCCCTGCTCCGCTTCAACATCCCCTGTTTCCGCCTCTGCTTTTCGCTGGGACGTCATCTCCGACCTCCTTCGCCGCCACAGCACACCTCTCCTCGCCGACGCCATCCTCCGCCTGCTGCTCCAACGTTTGCCGCCGACCAGCCACCGCCATCGGCTCCAACACTCGCGTCACGCATGCGCGACGCGCGGCAACGAAGCGTCGTGCGTGGACGCGTGAATCTTTTCAAAAAAAAAAAAAAAGCTGAGGAAATTTTTTTAAAAAAATAGTGTGTTTTCCTTTTTTCCAAAAAAAAAAACAGAAATGATGTTTTAGAAAAAATTGGCTGTGTGAAAAAAAAATCACAAATCTGAGAGAAGAAAAAAAAGCTGAGCAAAATCAAAAAAAAAATAATTTGACTTGCATGTACAATTTGTTTCACCGAGGTAAAAATTTCAAAAAGGGAAAATCTGATATAGGGACATCTTTGGGACTTAATCTTGTATTTTCTTTCCCTTGTTTTGTTGTAATTAGCCTAGGTTTTATTTTCTAAGCATTTTAAGTTTTTAGTTAATGTATTAGGCTGCAATTAGTTTAAGTTGCATTCTCCTTATTTTAGTAGGATTAGCTAAGTCCAAAGTCAAATAGTCAACATCTCAAAGAAGGTCAAAGCTCAAATTGAATATCACATCAAGCTTCAATCTTCAGCCAAGCTCATCAATGGAAATCGAGGCATACCAATGACAAGTCAACAATTGGAAGACAAAGTCAACTTCAATCAAGCAGCAACGTTACATGCATGCAAGTTCTTCACGCCAATCTTCAACTCTAGTCAACATGCCGCTTCAGCCAAGCACCATTCAATTAACACCATACAAACGTCAACAGCCAATCAGACTTCACCATCTCTTGCATGCGCCAAAGAACTCAAGCAATCATCTTCAGCCGAGAACTCCAAGTAAAGCAGCCTACCAAATCTTAACTGCTAAGCAAACATTTACTTAGCATGCAACCGCCCCTAGCTACCAATCAAGTTGCTTGAAGAATGGCATTATCACTACCGTTCAAATTCAAACCAAGAGAAAGTAGCCACTAGCTTAAACTGAGGGAAATATTATCGTTGAGGGTGAAAAGGCTATAAGAACGGATGTAATTCTCATATTTGGAAGTGAAGTTAAGTATATTTTTGGAACCTTCGTGGTGTTGTCTTCCTCCTTGTGAGATTAGCTTTAGGATTATGTAGTTCTTCTCTTCCCCCTTAGCTCTAAGGGTTTCTCTTCTTCTCTTCTTCTTCCTCTTCTTCTTCTCTTCTCCAACTCTTCTCAAACTTCCGCCCTGCGTCAACCGTCCTCCGCGTCTGCCACCTCTCCCGCGGTCGATCTGAGACTCTGCCTCTCTCAGCATCATCTCCGCCATGCGCGCCATCACCTCTCGCCGCCCACCGGCAGTGGGTGATCCCACTTGGGAGGTGGAGGAACTCGCCTGCGCCTACGCGGGCTCCATCGCCCTCTCTATCTCCCGGGCGCCGGAAGCCGGGCTCGTGACCACCATCACGCCGATCCTCGCTGGGGTGGGGTCGTCGCCATCGGCTGACTCGCGCGTCGCCATCGTTGCGATCCGCTCACGAGTCGGGCAGTCCCGCATCCGGTGTGGACCCTGGCATAGGAAGCACGCCAATGGTCTCGGTCGCAGCTCCGGACCTCTCTTTGCAGGTCGAGCAGGCTCCTGTCGTGGCTGGGGATGTGCCGGCTGGCCTCCGCCCTACCGAGGAGGGTGTCGCGCCCGTGGTGGCGCTCTCGCCCTCGTCGGAGAGCCGCCCTTCGGGGGCGACGTTGAAGCCCTCGATGAAGTCGGCCTCGATGCCCTTGTGTCCACCAGTCCCTCGGCCACGCCGCGGCCTCTCTCCAGTCCCGCGGAGAGTGTCGCCGAACCTCCGCCTCGGCCCACGGCTGCAAGTGTCGGAGGAACGTGTGTCGTCGGTGCGCGTCCGACATGTCCGAGATCTCCAGCATCAGTGCCGAGTACGCTCCAACATACTCCTGGATGGTGCCGGTGTGTCGGAGCTCATCCACAGCGTCTCTCGCCTGGTCCACTGAGTTCCCCAGAAGGAACTGCCGCCGCAGCTCCTCCAGGAACACGTCCCAGGTCCACGCCGCTGCCCCCCAACGTCGATCCAACTGTGGTATGCCACCACAGCTTCGCGTCAACCGTCAAGTAGGCGGTGCACACCTGCACGTGCTTGTCGTCGGGGATACGGTTGGAGGTGAAGAATGACTCCATATCTCATATGAAATTCTCCAGCTCCCTCGCCGATCGTACTCCTCCGAACGTCGACGGCTCAGGAATCCGCAGCTTTGGCTTAGGGGCCGCCTGCCCCGTCGCCGTCGCCGAATTGGGACTCCCTCCCTGTGACTGTGTCTGCGCAAGTGTCATGTGCAGTATGACCCATCTCGGCCTGCATCTGCTATTGCGCCGTCTCCGCCTGCTGTAGCAGCGCCGAGAATCCGGCCACCTGATCAGCGAGCCACGCGGTCGGCCAGGAAACTCATTTTGTCCCTCTCCTGGAGTCGCAGAGACCGTCGGGGAGCACTCGCCGTTGCCAGTCTCGTTGCCTGATCATTGGAATCCACCTCAACCTCGGTTCTGATACCAAAATGTCATGCCAAAATTAAGCTAAGCAAGCTTAATTAAGCTTAACCCGGCTAATGTGTCCACGTCAGCCAAATCACGCCCGATTTCAATTTTTCTCGTCCAATCTCACATTGACTTGACCGCCTGCCTCGAAGCAAACGCCACTTCATCGTCTTTCGCTCGCTCGAGGGCATCTCGCATGCTAGACGCGCCACGCCTGCTCGCCGTCGCGAGCGTCGCCAGAGCCAGGAAAGGGGCATGCGGCAGGGGAAGGGCAGCTCGCACCCTTCTCCCTCAGCCTCCTCGTCGGCGCCGCCCTCTGGGCGTCGAAAAAAGTCGATCGGAGGTGGAGACGACGACCGGAGAAGACACCCAAATCTCGTCGGAATCAAACGCCGGAAAACACAGAGAACACGCCGGAAATGAAGGGAAAGCTTCGCCGGTTTATTCCTTCAAAACCCCGGTTACAAAACCCCTCTCCCTTCCTCCCTGTACACGCTCTCTGTACACACCCAACGCCTCGCCTCTACGCCCGACCCCGCCGCCGCGGTTGCTGGTCCACACCGGAGGGAAGGAGGAGCCGCCCGTCGACCTGCGTCGTCGCCGCCCCTCGGGAAGACGCCGCCGACGCTGCTGCTCGGGAAGATGGAGCGTGGCCGCTCCCAGATCTCGTCACCCGTCTCGAGTCACCTGGAAGAGGGAAGATCGCCTCGTTCGCGTCTCTCTCGTCCCCAAGGAAGGTGGCGTCTGTATCCAGATCCCCTGTCCAAGGGACATTTTTTTTTCAGAGGGGCTTAATTTACGGAGGGTGCTTAATTTTTCATTTAAAATTTTTTTTATTTTTTTTTTAAGAAATATTGTAGGCAAGAGCTATTCAATGGTATATATATTATAGTATTTTAGATCTTGTATATCTCTAAAATACCCTATACAAGATCACATATAAAATAAAAATACTATGTATTTTTGTTTTATATGTAATCTTATATAGAGTATTTTAGACGTATACAAGATCTAAAATACCCCAATATATATATCATTGGATAGCTCTTGATACCTATAATATTTCTAAAAAAAAATAAAAAAAAACTTTTTAAAACAAAAATTAAGCACCCCTCCGCAAATTTTGCGGAGGGGTGCCCCTCCACAAAAAACTATCCCTATCCAAGGTGCCGCCACTATCTCCTCTTTTCCTCTGCTATCATTGCCTAGGAACGCCGCACTGGATGGGACGTTCGCCTCGAGACGGTGAAGCCACCACCTCGCCTCGTGCCTCTGCGCACGCGTCATCGAGGTGGATCGGGTCGCGCCTCCGCACGTGCGGCACCCGAATCCGACCCTCTCAAGGGGAAGTGGATCGGGCCTTGGGCCTCCGCCTAGGCCCAACTGCCTCCAAGCCCGACCCAGAGCTGCTCGGGCGTAACGCTAGCCCAGCAAATTATTGTACATACTCACCTCAAGTTTATTATACATTGCATCATACAATGTGGACAATAGATTGAAGGAAAATAGTAGCTTATAATTTTAAAAATATAAAATTTTAAATAATCAATATATATATATATATATATGTAAATCTTAAGATAATTTAAGAATATAAAATAAACTTAAATGCCATAAAATTTTAGGAAAAATAAATTTTTAATTTTTTTTAAATAATCATAAATCAATTGTGTACTTATCTAGGCCAACTTGTCTCAATCTGAATTGAATCCAGTGTTGACTTTTACTAGCAGTAATCAAATCTATCAAAGACTATCATAAACACGGTGAAATTCAGTTTAATTATTAATGAGAATTGTGAAAGAATTCTAGCATTTCAAAAGTATTTTATTTGTTTTACGTTTATTATAAATAAAAAAGTTTATATTTTTAGCTTTATAATTCATGATATTGTTCTATCTCCTCTTTATTTTTTAGATCATTAATGAGAATGGTGAAAGAAATCTAGCATTTCAAAAGTATTTTGTTTGTTTTACTTTTATTATAAATAAAAAAATTATATTTTTAGGTTTATAACTCATGATATTGTTCTATCTCCTCTTTATTTTTCAGATTATTAGAATCTATTGAACTTAAAATGGTATTTTATGAAAGCCAAATCAAGTATCTAGTGTCAAACGACTATCTTTCGTACGCGAGTTATTGGAAAGATTCCCGCCTTTTAACGAGCATTTTATTAGTGAAATATTAGTAACATTAATGAAATACTTCTTGAAAGTAAGAATTCCTTCATATTTAGATATTTAAATTCAAAAATAGAAAGCAAAATAAAAATAATTTTAAATTTATATAAAATTTAAATAAAATATTTTTAATTATTTTATATTGCATCTGAGAATTGTTTATATTTAAATATTCATTTCTATTTGTATAAATATTTTAGTCAATATAAATTGCACTTATATGAATCACCTATGTAACTATTAACTGAAAACCGGTAGTTATCGGACAATTCGGCTACAATTTAAAATTTTTCCAAACTGATAAATTCAGTTCAGAAAAAAAAAAAATCATGGTTCAGTTAACCGCGAACACTGAACACCCTATCCCATACTGACCACAGACACAGTGGGCCAATCATAACTTGAAGCCAACTGCCAATACGATTTAAGCGTTCACATGCATAACAAGGTACTTAGACCAAGACAATATGATCCTTGTTTAGTTTTATTATAAAATTAAAAATTCAGTTATATTATTTTTATATATTTTAAATAATTTTTCTGCGTTTATGTGTCTTTGGAGTCTGGATGGCTCACAAGGAGATGCTGCGAATCAAAAAAGGATAATAGTCCATCTTTTGCTTGTAAAAAAACGAAATCCTGCAACAAGCAGTACATTGTGTTACATAATACGCTAAAAAATAGTAGGAAGACAATCAATAACTGCACACATTCCCTTAGGTCACGCCCTGGTTATCAGTTATCACCACTCCAAATGGGTGCAAACAATTAATACATTCGAGGAAGATATGCTGCAGAGTCCCCCCTGATTTGCTATGGTACTTCAGAGAGAGAAGTTGAATATCAACTATAATTAGATCTTGAGAGGTACTTGTGTGCAACGGAGAAGCACGCCTCCTTCTGTTTCTTGTATTCGTTAAAACGAAGAAAGAAGTACGAGAGATAATCAAAATCAATTGGGGATACCTTTGCCTGTTCATCGGAAGTTCAGTAGAAATTTAGCAAATTCTAGTGAATAAGTCTCAACTATAAAAAGATTTTTTTTGTTTGCCATGAAAAGTTTATACCTGGATAAGAGCCCAGAGTGCCCAGTAAATGTGTGATGCTAGTCTAAATGTATTGGTTTCCATAAAAAGTGCTTCTAGGTCTTTGTCGAGTACCTAAAAATATAAAGGACTGTCGTGAAAACACATTCACCACCACAGATGATAAGATGATAAATAAAGTGGAAACCGGAAACAGGCAATAAAGTTGTCTGATTAAGTAAAATACAATCTATATTCCTACCACTTAAGCTGAGTGTTGACTGTTGAGTACTTGAACTTGAGACATACCAATAAAATGTTTGTTGATCGAGTTGGAAAATGAACACAAGTCCACATCATTTACGACCTAGTTATAGCGGATCCATTGGTCTATTTGTAATCTGTATTTGATAATTACTACTACACGTACATTATATTATCTATCTACCTAAGCATAAAAAATTAAGGCACCAACAATTAGGCCAGAATTTCAGTAAGACAGTGCATCCTGTTCTCCAAATGTCACAAATCATTATTGGCTAAATTACTAAAACTTCTCAGTTATCAGAGAAATTGATTAAGGATGAAGCTTTATGCTGTATTGATCTAAATTCATTGCCTAAAATCTAGATCCTAGACATCGTAATAAATCAACACAACTGATTTATAACACAACTGATTTATTGGCTAAATTACTAAACTCCAAGTTTACATACCTCATGTGGCTTATTGGGTTCCAAGTAACTCCTGAAGAAATGATATTGTGCATCCTTATCAGGATATCTGCATTATAACACAACCAGCAAAGGCAACAACGTCTTATATCAATATGATTTAAGAAGCAAGACTCAATTGTCTTAGAAAAAAAGGTAACCTACAAGTTGTAGTCACAGTCAAAGCCTGCATATTCATTGAAGTGATTTGCAATATCATAGCCTCTGTAGCTGTATGATCCATACTCAAAATCAATGAAATAGAGTTTCCCTAGAACAATGATCAATTAGACAAAAAAAAATGGTAAATTAGAATCCGACCTCTGTAAAAATTGAAAACATGTACGAACACTTGTAAATTAAGTTTAGGAAAATGAGAAACATGAGAGAGTCACCTTCTTTATCATTTAGCATTAAATTCCCAGAAAGCAAATCATTGTGAGCAAAGACAACAGGGGAATTCAGCTGATCTGACAGATCCTGCCAGCAAATATCAGGAGATAAAATTACTTAAAGGAGATTCAGATCTCTTAATACTCAAATTCAGGTAAAACTGCCAGAGGATATTCAGTAGCACAAACACACTTCTCATTATGACTGATTATATATTTGACTGATCACTTTGTTCAAAAACATAGTTTCAGTAAATAGACACAATCAACTAATCAAAAAAAGTACCTTGAGCTCATTAATTTCGGTCCTGATTTCTTGAAATGAGATTGATTCATACGTGGCCTGCTTCCCAGAGTCATCAAATTTAAGTTCCACCGCTGCAATAATTACATTTCTAATTCATATCAGAGTTAAGTATACAGTACTATTCCAGTAAAACTACAGAACGTGCAAAACCAATCCAGTGAAAAAGAAACAACTCTCAATTTCAATTAACAAAGAAAGAAGATGATAAAGCCAATTTCTCCAACCTTTGTCAAGAAACTTGAATATATCACTCCAGAGTTGTGGTTCTTTAGAACCTGGAATTTCCACCTGATGGAAACTCCGAAGTTGTTTAGCTATCTCAGAAGCTATTTCACGATTACTCATGTCTGATAGAATATAATTAAATTAGTTCATGTAGATAGGATGACAAACAATCAAAACAGTAAATGGAAAAAAAGAAGACAGGACAAAATATGAAACAGGATGAAGTACAAGCAGCATACAAGTCATAAAAGTGCGATGTAAAACATGATACACTGTGGGATTACATTCTTTAGTTTGAATTGACAGTGGAGTATATGCATATAAAATAGATCAGTGCTACCAGAGTCTATCAGGAATATGTGGAAATAGGCTGGAAAAGGTAACAATGTGAACAGAATAAATAAGCGTAGTTCTTTTCATGCAAAGAAACTAGATTTTGCACATAGTTGCTGCAACAATTATGTATCTCAGAACACAAGAACTCCCACTGTATACAAAAGACTCTAGCCTTCACTCCCGTTGCTTCAACTTGACACCATTAAGGATCTTGATAGAGCAAATAGACTACTAAATTTACATGATTTTAGCATATGATAGACGTAATAAACAAAAGGCCATTTAACATGTATGACCAGGAAGATTACTTTATGAAAGCTGGGCACCTAACATTATCTGACTTTTAATTTCACAATCCTGAATACACACGAAATTTTGAGTTCATTACCCCATGATCAATCAAAAGATACACTTACCTGATGGTGAAAGTGTCCGAGCATCAATAAATGATTGAACCAGGCCATTCCCAAATAATCCTAGCAACTCTGCACCAAATCCTGCTGCTGAGAGATGTGGTAGTGCCTAGACATGTGTCAGCCAGGGATAAGTACACGAGCCCAAATATGGTTCATATTAAGAATTCAAGATAAAATACATTTAAAATTTCTTTAGTTTATGCTGAAAAGGTAATACAAATACGACTGCTAGTCCTAAGGTCAAATGTCTGAATGCGCAGAATCCTGATTGCACCAACATATCCTTGCAAAACAAAATTGAGAACTTTCCATGATGTATGTCGCTTCAAACCAAATAAACTTCGGGTATGTTTTTCCTAGTTTTGAACATAATAAATTTCAGAAACTTTGTCCACTTGGTGGTTCTCAACCAGAAACTATAAAGGTTTATATTGGACCATGCTGCTAACCAAGCAGGTGCAGCAATAAACCTGATCGATCTACTGGGTTTATCCATTTTTTATGCATCCATGATATCATATATACCAAGCAGCATATGCACACAACAAAAGAGAGGGGAAAAAATTATCACAAAGATATCATGCTTCATCAGTAAAGCGATAACATTTGAATGCCTAATGTTATTGACTATAGGAAGGAACACACCTGCAACTCTCGCTTGCGATCAATCACTAAATCTGTATTTGGGCCATACAACCTAACAGTCAGAGAATCAATATTGCCACTGTCCTCTGTAATGGAGACCTTCAGCACTACAAGAATTCACAAGGATTGAAATGTCAAATGCTATAGCTGATTACAGAATCAGATCTGGTCACCCACCCAGTAATAATTGAGATATTTCAACCAATGTAAACAATAAAATTGCAATGGAAGTATTTTGGTAACTAAATCTGTTTAAACGTTAGAAACATGCAAATCTCTGCAAGATTTTCTCCTCGTTCAACACTAATTCACTATCAACTCATAGCAACGATTCAAAAAGCAGTAGAGAAAAAAAAAGAGACAGGACATAAGAAGAAAAGGTAAGAAATTTTTATGGCGAAACTTACAGAGATTTGTGATACCACCAGAAACCGTTTCTATTAAGAAACAAGATTCATCAAGAAATGACCACTTCTTAATCAAATCTTTGCATAGACATCTAAGAACAGAAACAGAGAAAGCCAAATCAGACAGGAGAATTAGCTCCACTTAATAGAAACCACACCCTAGCATCCAATAGACAATAAATTGTTTATAGTAGCTTTTAGTTTTTTTTTAAAATTAAGTTGTTTCGCATCCTTGTGCTCTTTTCTTATAGATCACTGTTCAATTGCAACAAAGAATTTACTTATTTGCCCATCGAATGATCAACAAAGCTGCAGAAACAGAGAAAGCGGGAATCAGACAGCAGAAGTTGCTTCACTTAATAAAGAAACACACACTGGCATCCATTAGCCAATAAATTGTTTTTAGCAGTTTTAGTATTTTTTTTAAAAAAAATAAGTTGTTTCAAATCCTTGTTCTCCTTTCTTACGATCACTGTTCAATTGCAATAAAGGATTTACTTATTCGTCCATATGAATAATCAACAGAATTGTAGACAGAGTGGTCAAGTTTGCTTGTTCTAAGAAAAATCATGATGTTTATGAACTTTCTGAAACCACATTCTGGCACGCAACCTCCGATCAAAGTGTTATGACGTCAGAAAAGAGAAAGGCAAGAATTAAAGTTAACCGTGCATGACAATTAACAGTGGATATTGCCACAATCCATAGTTAATCTGGGAAAAACAAGTGTTGAAAATGTGGGGGCATCAGCTAATTACAGAAAGCAATATTAGATGAGAAAAATGATCCTAGACAAAACGAAAACGAAGTAACGGCATGATCAATACTACAAACGCTTGGGGAGCGGACAAATGGCACCACCCTCCAGCTGACAACAGATCAGCGGAGCAAGCTTTGTCGGCTCGCAGGCTCGAACCATCAAAAGGGTAAACTTCATGCCTCTTCCTCATATAAATTCAAATAATAACGATGTCCCATCGAGGAGAAGCAAGCACCCTGAGCACAACGAACTAGTCTTCTAGTTTACCCTAAAAACCTCAAGAAATTTGTGAAAATCAAGCGAAACATCAACAACCGAGCAAGGGCAGTGAAGGAAGAGAGCTGACATGATTTGGGGCCTCATTTGGTCCAGCGGGAGGGCGATGTCGATGGACAAGGGAGAGGAGGGGATTGCCGGGACAGTTTGTTGCACCCTGCTCTTTTCCTCAGCTGCTTGTTTCGCGGCGGCCCCTCCTTCCATGGTCGAAGTCGGGCGGCAGTTCTTGACCGCCGCTGCTCCCATATTGGATTCTTTTGCAACTATCTCTCTTCCTCTCTCCTTTGGTCTTTCGATCCATTTTTGCATTTTTTATAGGCGGGTTTATGTAATGTAAAATGAACAAGGAAAGATCGAGATCGGTCGACTGAATTGGATTCTCCGATTTAGGGCTTGAGGATTGGCTGTTTAAACAACAACAAGATACAGCCATTTTAAAACCCAAAACTAAACGCTAACTCCGGACAATTATAGTTAAGTCCTTAAATTAATTCTACGTCATTATTTTCATTTAGGTTTGTATACCAGGAGAGAAACATGAAGGAAAGGAAGAAAAAATAAAAATTTCCTCCGTATATCGGGACGGACGGTAAAAGACGAAGGAAAAAGTGACGTATGTTTTCGTCGTTCTTTGATCCGCCCGATTCAGGTGGAAACATATTAAACACATGAACCTCCCCCTCACGTATATCTCCTTGCTGGCCAACTACCCTGCCGCCTCTTACCTCGCCTCGCCTTCGCTCTCGCTTCATTGTTGTCGACTACCCTCTCCATCTCCGTCTGGTCCTCACCATCATCGACAGCACCGCCGCCTTAACCTCCCCCTCGCAGACGCTGCTCTTGTCTGTCCCTCGCCATTGTTGACAGCACCGCCGCCTTCCCGCCACCTCGACCTTTCCCTTGGCTTCACCATCGCCGACTGCACCACTGCCTCTCACCTTACCTCGCCACCTTGACCTTGCCATCGTCGAAAGCCTCGCCACCTTGACCTTGCCCTAGACCTCGCCCCGCTGCCTCGACCTCACCCACGCCTCGCGAACACCACTCTGACTGGCGAGGGCCGCTCTCGTCTCTCACTAGCGAGGTCGCGGACGCTGCCCTCGCGAGCACAGCTCTTGCGATTTCTCTTTCTTCTCCATCCTATCACGTGATTTTCATGTGACTCTTTAATCCTCTCTTCTGTTTTTCCTTCCCCTCCGCATTTTCCCTCCCTCTATTTTTCCATCCCGGCTAGTAAACAGGGTGTTAAGCCATTAAATTCTCTTTTAAAATTTTCTTATCCTCAATATAATTATTTATTCCATCTAATTCATAAATTATCTTTTTTTCTTGTGATTCATATCTTAGTCTAAAACAAAAATTACTATAATGAGGGACTACACTGAGAAAATAAAACTCTTACCGAGAGCTAAACAAAAAAAAGTCACGTAAAATTGAAATTTCTCCATTTTAAGAAGAGCAAAATTTGCTTCAGCTATTATAATAAAAAATATTAATTTATAAGAATAAAAAATAAAAAATAATTAAAATTTGTAAAAGCAAAAGGGGATGAGCTGGTTAGTCAACACCACCCACGTGCTGGTGGACCTCTCCAACACAGGTCGACAGAAGTAACACCCCCGTTGGGAGTAAACGGTGTTTCGTGTTCAATTCCGGGCAGCGAACTTGTCGTCCTCGGTTGGACTTCGTCCCCAACAAATTATTTATTATTCGTTCGAGGCGTCATAAAACTTCGTCCTTTTAATTTGAACGTGCAGGAAAAAAAGAAGCTTTTTGTGTCGAAAAAACAAGTACCCAATGACCCACCAATTCCATGGACACACGTCATCCGTGAGATTCTGCAACATCCATCGACCGCCCAAATAAATCCCGAGGATGCACGCATAGCCTAAAGCCACGACGTCGAATCAACAGTTGACTAACGATCAACTGACTCTCGTTAGATTCGGGGGACCCAGTTTGATGTTGTTGTAAATCTCCAACTGCCTACGTGGCATGCGGTGTATGCTAGGTTGACTTTGCAGTATATCTATAGTAACCTTCTGACCGCCGACATGATTGGAATTTTTAATAAAGTATTATTTTCCCATTTTGATGCGTCACGCGATTCACGCCGCGGCAAGATATATAAAATTAATAATATATTTTTCCAACAGTGCCGTTCATAAATATATTAAATCATAATGTGTTATTATTTTTATTATTATTTCATATTACTTTCTAGAAAATAGAAAAAGAAAAGGATTAATTTGTAACTTTCTCGATATTTTTTATTATTTTTTTATTTATGCTTTTCATTATACAACTTGTATTTTTTTTTTTTTTACGGAAGAGTTGTTTAAAAGAAGCTTAACACTATGTTTACTTGGACGGATAGATTATGCAAAGGAAAGGAAAAATAGATGGATGGAATATGTTATAAGTTTTCTTTCCTTGTGTTTACTTAAAAAGATGGATAATTTGATGGATTTTTATATATACCCCCAATTTTTATTTTTTCACTCATATTACATAAATACTATTAATATTATAAAATTATTATCGATACTATTAAATAATATAAAAATTATTTAATATTATTTAATACTATTAAAAATTATAAAATTACTAAATATTATTAAATATTATTTAGTACTATTAAAAATCATAAAATTAAAATATAAAAATACGACACATAACTTTCTAAAAATGTTATAAGTTTCCAGCGAAGCAAGCAACGAGCAATCCGCCCGATATGGGCGGATTGAAAAACGAAGGAAAATGCCCTATTTTTCCTTCCCATTTTCCTTTGTCAGTTTTCCGTCCGCCCAAGTAAACGATGGAAAAAGGTATAATCCATCATTCCCTTCCTCTTTTCCATCCAAGTAAATAAGGCCCAAGCATGCCCTAAATCTAGGCATCTAGACCATTAAAAAGATAGTTACATATTTTAAAAAATTATTATGTTAATTTTTGGGAGAAAATGAGTATGGGCTAATTTGTAAATATTAGAAGGAAAGAAAATATAAATATAATAATCAATTAAAATTCAACTCGAAAATTAGGGAGGACGGTTATATTCATCATAGTTAGGTATCTGATACAATCTTACCCATGTAGGGTAGGTTCAGGTTCATAAGTATAAGTACATAACAACCAAAACTCTTAAAACTAACCCCACTTGACTCAACACAATGTTAGGTGATTTCAATTAAGATTTATTTGTGTTCATGTCATAATTAGGTCGACCTGTATTGACTTTGGCCCACGTACATTAAACTCCCTTCCCCAACCCCCAACCCAAAAGTCATGAGTGGGTCAAGATGTACGTAGGTTGAAAGGTCATGATTGGCTAGATATGAGTTATGTTTGATTTAGGTTCTTTATATAATTAATTAAATCAATTGTGTTTGAGTTAGCTTAATTAGATCATAGGTCATAGTAGATATGATGATGATTTTATCCGCTTAGAGGAAGCTTCCAGACGCCTCATCGTCAACTCTAGGCGGCGAACGAGACTCCAGCTTCTTCCAATGACGTTTACTATTGTGTCCGACCCAACAATGGTAACTCAACGCGAAGGTAGCAGTGGCTAGGGTTTCGTCCCTACAGTGGTTCTAACTAGAGGCGGCAGCGGCTAGGGTTCCAGGAGAACCCGTCGGCGACCGACGAGCAACGAGCCATGGCCTTAGGCATAGACGCAAGGCTCGGCGACGAGCTGCTCGAGCTAGGCTTGTGGAGGCGAGCAAGGAGCATACAGGTGGCGTGAGCCTTGCTGCTGCGCATGTGCCTTGCACGTGTAGTTGCTTCAGGGCGCACTGTTCATGTATACGACTGGACAATCAGTTGTATGGAAGCTTCTTCAACGATTTGAGGCACGCTATAAGGGCAATATCTAAACCTCCTCTGATTTTGAACTTAACTACTGTACATGCATCATCGATCGAGTTCTTCCAGACTTTCTACTTGACCGACTTCTTTTGTTAGTGTGTGAATCCATTTATAACTAGTTGTTTATTATCTACGAGTGGGCCAAGTAAAAAAATGTCTCGCGTTGTCTTAGGCACTACATGTGTATAACCATGCCATAGCGGGTCTATTAGTTAGGGGTATTAAAAAAATTAAAAAATCAAAAAACTATGGTTAATTAATCGAATCGAACTGAATAAGCGGTTAACTGAATGGATCAGTTCAATTTACGATCAATTTTTAAGTTATAATTTTACGGTTAGATTTGATTTTTATTGCAATGGTTGTGTGTTACTTTGTGAGTTAGCAAATTATGGGTTCGAAATGATTAACCGACCATAACACATAATCGACTCGTTCCCATCGGGAGAAAATGCTCTTGCAAGAAAAGAGAATGTAAATATTAAAATATTTATTTTAAAAAAATTATTCTTTACTATTTTCTATCAACTGGGGATCGGAACAAGAACGAGAAGTCATCTGCAACAGCGTAATTTACTAAATAATCCAATTTCCAGAACCCCGTTCTAGGGTTTCTCCTCGAGCGGCGCTTGTGGAGTATTGAGCGACACACCGAAGAGGCGGCGGCGGCGGCGCAACAATGGTGGAGAAGGCGAGCAAAGGGAGGAAAGAGGATGAGGTGACGAGGGAATACACAATTTAATAAATAATCCAATTTCCAGAACCCCGTTCTAGGGTTTCTCCTCGAGCGGCGCTTGTGGAGTATTGAGCGACACACCGAAGAGGCGGCGGCGCGACAATGGTGGAGAAGGCGAGCAAAGGGAGGAAAGAGGATGAGGTGACGAGGGAATACACAATTAATCTCCACAAGCGGCTTCATGGATGGTATCTCATCTCTTCCAATCCTCTTCTATTTATTGTGATTTGTTGCTTGAGGTGTGTTTGCCAGCGCGCTTCATTTTCTAGCACCATTTGTTAATTATTTTCATAATTTTATCTGGGTGAAAGAGTCATGAAGAATCCGCTCTCTAATGGGATTTTAGAATGTGGTTAAGTTTATTCAAAGTTGTTTCTTGTGCGAAAATGCATATAGATCTGTTGGTCCGAAATGAACTTCCGTGTTTTGTTAGATGAAAGAATTTAACTCTCTGCGGTGCCT
Source organism: Costus lasius (assembly GCA_027563935.2). Classification (NCBI taxonomy): domain Eukaryota; kingdom Viridiplantae; phylum Streptophyta; class Magnoliopsida; order Zingiberales; family Costaceae; genus Costus; species Costus lasius. The sequence continues at coordinate 99,529,122 of CM050454.1, forward strand.
TTTGGATCGTTTATCCCTGTTTGATATCTACTTTCTGTATTGTCATTTTCGTCAAACCTTTTTATCTAATATAAAACTTAAAATTCGAAACGATTATTGTTAGTAACTGATGATACTTTAAACAAACAAGTAGAATTGAAAAACTCTAAAATACGCTGACAAATTTTTGAACAAAAAACCAAAATTTGGAAATCTAGTGACATGCTTGTATTTATTCTATATTTTCTCCTCGAACTCTCTTCCCTGACAAATGTTTTTATATTTACATATGAAACGAGTTTTCCAAAAGCAGAAATTCGAAATGGTGAAAACAGTAATTTTTGCCTTTTTTGTGTGTTAATTAAGAACTGCAAAATGAGGTGCCCAGCAATCAACTTTGAGTTTGAGATAACTACTATTTATTACATGCGTGTGGTACAGTAACATTCATTTGCATTAGACAAATTAATCTGATTTTTGGCAGAGTACTTTTCACTAAATGTGTAAATTTTGTTCTTTTTCTTCTGTAGCTGTTGGTAGCATGAGAACGAACAATGCCTAGATCACACTAATTTTAACATTTGTCATGTGGATTAAAATAGAGATAAACTACTGTTTTATATCAAATCATTTGTTAAAGTCGAGCTTGCAGTATGTTCTAAATGCTAAAATTCTTTTGGTTCACCTGATAATTTTTGATTTCAGGTTTTAGTTGAACTCTGCATTATAATTTATATCGCAGTGATCCTAGGTTTAGTATTCGCAGCCTAAGCAGAACAGATTTAACATAAGCATGGCTAAATGAGGATGCTAGCATTGACAAATCATTCTTACAAAGTAGAAGGCTGACACTGGTTTGTGGCTTTCTGACATTGAGCCACTTAATTTAGCTCTATGTATTTTGAACTGTTTTATATAAGGATAGGTTGTTATGTTGGCTGGAGGGTATTAACGTTTGTAGTCTCTCTCTGGACAAAAATACTTCTTTTTGGTGGAGATGGAATTGTCACGAGAATGTAGAGCCTTTGTTTGATGAAATTTTGTTATGTTTGTTTTTTTTTGACGTTGCCAGGAAAGTAATCAAGGCGGGACACGGTTACAAGACCTTGTTAGCAGCATCTAATTCTAATTCTAACATGCATACTATATCCGATTCTTTTTGAAGTTTGATTTTGTCATGTATAGATATTATGGGAGAATGATTGACCTTGTGTGATGAGCAGCACATTTAAGAAAAAGGCACCGAGGGTGATAAAGGAGATTAGGAAGTTTGCTCAGAAGGCAATGGGAACGACGGACGTCAGGGTAGATGTGAAGCTCAATAAGCACATTTGGAGCAGGGGCGTCCGCAGCGTGCCCAGGAGAATTCGCGTTAGGATTGCCCGCAAAAAGAACGACGAGGAAGATGCCAAAGAGGAGCTATACTCCCTGGTTACCGTAGCAGAGATCCCGGCTGAGGGATTTAAGGGTCTCGGCACCAGGGTTATAGAAGATGCCGAGTAAATTTCTATTTACTCACTCATCTGTGTTACTGTGCACGTACTCTCGAATTTCTTGACTATTTCAATCGATCAGGTTTTTTTGTTGTTGTTGGGTTTGATAGAATTTTTGTGAACTACTGGTTAGCGGTTTAAATTTAAATCTACAAGTAAGGTGTGCTTGAAATGGAAAATTAGTATGCACAAATGACTATCATTGTTGGCTTGAGTGAGGCCTAAGAACCAAGAGAAGGTCTAGGTAAGATTTGTGTATTATTTAAGCGAGTTGTTTCAAATTGTTGGCGGTATCCTCGAGGCCCCGTCTCCTCGGCCGATGTCCTGGCGACGACTATTTATTTCTGCCATTGATTCACTAAGGGCAAGGATGGGCTTCTGTACGTCGAGGGCGTGGACTTCCAAGATGCCATGGATGTGGCAGATCAGAGCCCCTCCGACCTTTTCAGATCACAAGGAACTTTGGGGCCTGCGACGAGAACCTCCGGGACCGGAGATCTATCGTTGGGTACGCCATCAAGGCCAATAACAACCTCAGGATCTTGGAGCATCTCAGGGGTTCAGGTGGCGGAGCTGTGCTTGTGAATCTCACAGGTGATATCTTAGTCGATTCTTGAATATCCTTCAAACTCTCATTGGCGGAAGCACTAGTTATCTATGTTTCTTTTGTTGTTGAAGTAGCAATGATGTGTGCATTCACGTCCTCGTAAAGTAGAAGATTTGTTAGAGTTGTTTGTATTAAGAATTAATTGGGCGATCACTTGCGTACTTCAATAGGGCTTGAATTGTTGAATCACTCTACTACGGAGTTCAATCATTAATTTAGTCCGAGTAATAGAAGAAATAGTCGGCGATGTTGTGGATTCATTGGTTATGCTAGGACAGTACCCAATTTATAGAATTAGAATCTTTCATACCCAATTTATAGAATTAGAATCTTTCATGATGCTTTTGGCTTGTATATTGTTATTTGTCTATTTGCATAATGTCTGAAATTCATAGTGGATCCCCTCCGGAGTTGTACAATGAAATCACTCATTGTTGAGTATGTGTTTATGCATATACACATGTATAAACATAAATCTCTGTGTATGTGTTCAATATGTAGTTTCTACTAAATTCGTGATATGCCTATGTTACAAACAATCACCTCTTTTCAATAATAACTTATTTATGGCTGCACAAATTTAAGATTAATTCATTTTATGCAACCAAATCAATCAGTAAAGGATCTCTTCCATGCTATCGTTGTGTTTGACTAGCATAACTGTTTTTCATTAAGTGGATTTTGCTCTATGTGAATGTGTGCTAAAATTTTATGTTGCTCTGTCATGGTTTAGATTTTGCTTTATGAGATTTGACAGCTTTAATGTGTTCTATGTAATTATGCTTTCTGTTTTCCAATTGCAAACTGTAAAGTCAGTCTATGATCTATTCATTATAGATCGATATGTTAAGTTTATTTGTTTGTTTTTTGATATCAGGAGGGCCTTGTTTCAGATGCTGAAAAAGGAGTTTTTGTGAATGTGGACAGTGAATTTGACTTGGAAAACATAGTGACTCTGCAAGAATTGTAGGAAAGAGAGTTCCTGTTATGCTAAGATCAATCCAGATGTAGATCTGCAGGTATGTGGTAATAGTCCATCTGGTTTATTACATGTTATAAAGTCATACTTGATTGGTTTATACTCTCTTGTTTGTTTCCCTAATCTACTATCACGTAACTACTTCAATATCAATATTTATCATGATTCAAACAAAAAAAAAAAGGAATTAGCATGCTCATTAATTAAATTCCGAAACCACAAGAAAAATTAAATTTGCAAAGTTATTTAAGAAACAGATGAATCGATAAAACACGGAACCAAACACTATTTTTGTTTTATGCACAACACAAGACGTGAACAGATCATGAAACAAATAGACTCACGATTGCACTCAGTTAATACTGCAGCTTAAACCAGCAAAGAGGACAAAGGCTGCTCACTTCCAGCCAGTGGCCCAAGCAGCTACGATGGAACAAATGCAAGCATGGCATCCGGCAAACTTGCTCTCCCCGCAACATCTCCTCCAAGCAGACTGTGCATACTGCGATGGCGGCTCCGCACTCCCCTTCTTCTGCGGTAAAAGATTTTAAATTTTCAAGCGCCACCCTCGATGCCGGCGCCCCGCCAAAACTTCGCACCAGGACTTGGCTCTCCTGGAAGGACCACCCCATCTCTCGGTTCAACATGACCGCGTCCAAGTCCCGGATAAGTCCGTCGACTTGGTGGAGTAATTCGTCTCGTTGCTTCACCTCCATGCTATCAGAATCGGAGTCGTTGCCATCAGTGGCGTCGTCGTTGCTATCATTGTTATCATCTTTGGCTACATAAAAGGCTTCTATCCACAGCTCGATGGTCACCTGGGCGGCTTCAGGGTTGACGAAAGAGGTTGGCGAGGCGAGAGAAGTCACGGAGGCCTTGTAGGAACCTGGACAGGTTGATGGAGGCTTTTCGGTAGACTTCATCGGCAATGGCTCCAACCATGATCTGCCATTCTTGTAGATTGAGGAGGCTGGAGTAGTGCGTGCGGAAGGTCAGGCGTTGGGAGTCCGGCAGAGTGAAAACCACCTCCAAGCTCGTTGGCGCCATTAATTCCCCACGCTCACTGAGCAATAAGCGCAGGTTTGTAACATAGGCATATCACGAATTTAGTAGAAACTACATATTGCACACAGACATATAGATTTCTACTTTTCGGTAGACTTCATACATGTGTATATGCATAAATTGGGTATACAAGCCAATATACAAATAACAATATACAACATCGCCGCAATGAATCCACAACATCGCCGGCTATTTCTTCTATTACTCGGAATAAATTAATGATTGAACTCCATAGTAAAGTGATTCAACAATTCAAGCCCTTTTGAAGTGCGCAAGTGATCGCCCAATTAATTCTCAATACGAACAACTCTTTAACAATCTTCTACTTTACGAGGACGTGAATGCACACATCATTTCTACTTCAACAACAAAAGAAACATAGATAACTAGCGCTTCCGCCGATGAGAGTTTGAAGGATATTCAAGAATCGACTAAGATATCACCGGGTGAGATCAAATCTGTTCACAAGCACAACTCCGCCGCCCGAACCCCTGAGGTGCTCCATGGCATCCTGAGGTGAGATCAAATCCGTTCACAAGCACAACTCCGCCGCCCGAACCCCTTAGGTGCTCCACGGCATCCTAGAAGTGCACACTCTCACCGTACATAAACCCATCCTCGGCCTTGGTGAAACAATGGCGGAAATCAGTTGTGGCCGGGACGCCGGCGGAGGAGACGGGGACGTGGAGAACTCAAGGATACTGCCAACAATTTGAAACAACAACTCGCTTAAATAATACACAAATCTTACCTAAACCTTCTCTTGGTTCTTAGTCCTCACTCAAGCCAACAATAATGGTCATTTGTGCTTATTAATTTTCCATTTCAAACACACCTTACATGTAGATTTAAATTTAAACTGCTAACCAGTAGTTCACAAAAATTCTATCAAACCCAACAACAAAAAAATAAGCCGATCGATTGAAATAGTCAAATTCGAGAGTACGTCCACAGTAACAGAGATGAGTGAGTAAATAGAAATTTACTCGGCATCTTCTATGACCCTGGTGCCGAGGCCTTTAAATCCCTCAGGCGGGATCTCTGCTACGGTAACCAGGGAGTATAGCTCCTTTTTGGCATCTTACTCGTCGTTCTTTTTGCGGGCAATCCTAACGCGAATTCTCCTGGGCACGCTGTGGACGCCCCTGCTCCAAATGTGCTTATTGAGCTTCACATCTACCCTGACGTCCGTCGTTCCCATTGCCTTCTGAGCAAACTTCCTAATCTCCTTTATCGCCCTCGGTGCCTTTTTCTTAAATGTGCTGCTCATCACACAAATCAATCATTCTCCTATAATATCTATACATGACAAAATCAAACTTCAAAAGAATCGGATATAGTATGCATGTAAGAATTAGATGCTGATAACAAGGTCTTGTGACCGTGTCCCGCCTTGATTACTTTCCTGGCAACTTCAAAAAAAATATAACAAAATTTATCAAACAAAGGCTCAACATTCTCGTGGCAATTCCGTCTCCACAAAAAAAAAGCATTTTTGTCGAGAGAGAGACTACAAACGTTAAAACCCTCCAACCAACGCAACAACCTATCCTTATATAAAACAGTTCAAAATACATAGAGCTAAATTAAGTGGCTCAATGTCAGAAAGCCAGAAGCCAGTGTCAGCCTTCTACTTTGTAAGAAAGATTTGTCAATGCGAGCATCCTCATTTAGCCATGCTTATGTTAAATCTGTTCTGCTTACGCTGTGAATACTAAACCTAGGATCACTGCGATATAAATTATAATGCAGAGTTCAACTAAAACCTGAAATCAAAAATTATCAGGTGAACCAAAAGAATTTTAGCATTTAGAACATACTGCAAGCTCGACTTCAACAAATGATTTGATATAAAACAGTGGTTTATCTCTATTGTAATCCACATGACAAATGTTAAAATTAGTGTGATCTAGGCATTGTTCATTCTCACGCTACCAACAGCTACAGAGAGTATAAACCAATCAAGTATGACTTTATAACATGTAATAAACCAGATGGACTATTACCACATAACCATTCTCGCTTGTGATCCATAATAAAGAAAATGTTTATTAGTTGCAAGAGTTTCCTTTTCAATTAGGGCAAACTGCATAGAATCTGATCTATATGATTATACTGACTTCTTGTAATCTTGTGCAACGATATTGTTGGATACTAAATAGAAGCCTACTACTCCTATTTGTTATTGCATAAAGGAAATAGAAACCTGAACTTGTTCAATCCAATCATACCATGTAGAGTTGCTTCAGTGCCTCAGTTGGAACTACGACCTCAAGTAATGTCTAGGAATGCATCTCCAGAAGTATCGGTTCTTGTTTTACATCCATGGTGCTGATACCTCGAACCAGGTAACCAATACTATTTTATCTCATTGTCTTATGCCTGAATAAATTTTTTACAATTTTGTAACTCATATATTGATGTCTTCTTTTTTCTTTTCTTTTCCTGCATCGTTATCCATTTATGCTTTCATGTACTATTAGGTTGATATCTTGCGTTGATTCTGGTTGACAGAGTTAAGCCTTGCTACCTTATTAAAAGCAAACAAAGCTAACCTCTAGCTATTGCTGCAACTTGATTGCCTATTTATTTGGCCAGGGCTTTCTAATCCTAAGGCTTATTTGTTAGTAATTAAATTCTTCATTGCAACAGAGAAAATGAGCAAAGATAAAAATGATTGAAAGAAACCAACACAAAACTCCTCAAATCAAAAGAAATTAACAACCTAAATTTTATGAGTGTATTTGCTATCATTTCTTCAGGTCAGAAAATAAAAGTTCAGCAATGTAAAAAAAACTCTCAACGTATCTACATAATGGCAAATGCTTGCGACAAAGAGTGCAATAAAAAAGAGAGCGCCGCATATCTTGATATATGTTGCTAACAAATTGCTTTGAAATCTTGCTTTGCAAATCCCAGATTACATGATAAATGTTGTAGCTGCTGGGTTCTTGAAGAAACAAATGGAAAAAACGTCACAATAACACCGATACCTCCTCGGTCGCCGTCAGATGTGGCGAAGCACCACCACGTTAATAATACCGCACCTAGGGCAAGTGATGTAGGTCTTCACTTCGTCTTCTTTATTGGGGGAGGGGGACAGTGGTTCCTTTCCATCCGCCATGGCACGGTTACTCTCCTTGTCTTGTGCGCAATGCTACATCGATTCGAATGAACTCATTGGATAATGAAATTAGGTAATAAAAATGTATGTAACATTGTTCTTGCAGTGTAAGGAATTACCATCTCCCTCGGAGCAGGGGAAGAAGAATTGGCGGAAGAAGGCGAATTCGACTTCTCCAGTAGGGCCGGCAGTAACTCTTGCTGTGGCATGAGAGTGACCTGTTCTATAAAATGGCGCAGGGAGGCGGAACAACAAATCGGCTTCGGGGAAATCTCGGCGGGCTGTTCGAGCAGAGGGGAAAAGGATATCGCGGAAGGGGATGTACGAAAGCTGAACGATTCGGTAGGCGAGGTCGGAAGTACCGCCAGCGATAGTTCGGTGGCAGCGGATTCCTCGTTCCCGGAGAATGGCGACGAGGAATTGGATCGCTGGAGAGCGAGGGGGGAACTGGCAAGGGGGAGGTGGGTTGAGGCAGCGGGTGACGAGGGAAAAGTGGGCGAGGATGCAAACACGTAGATGAGGCGCCTCTTGCGGGGGCGGGTCGGGGGCAAGAGGCATCGCCGCTTCCGATTGCCGCAGAAATAGCACGGCTCGGAGAAGGTCACGGCGGAAGGGGCGGAGCCTTCGAAGCGGAGTTCTACGAGCCACCAGAGGACCGCTGCGCCAGCTTCCGGCGACGACGATTTGGGTGAGACCATTACCTGCCTTCCTCCCCTCTCATTGCCATCGTTTTCTTGAAGGAGTCATATGCGACCCAGCTGCTCGCAGTGTCTTCTTAAACCGCCGAGGCGCCGACGGAACGGCTTCTGATTTGTTTTTTTCTTTCTTGACGCCATTAAGACCCAGTATACTTGCGCAGACGGAGAAATAGAGGGAAGGGAAAAAATAAAACAAAGGAAAAGGTTACGGATGGAAATAGAATCACGTGAAAGACACGTGACCTATTTCCTGTGAACAGGAAAGTTCTGTGCGGCGACAAGCATCGAGCTTGCCCAGCTGACGAGCGGGCGAGCAGCGAGCATAGAGGGGCGGTGAGCGGCTGCAGCAGAGGGCTTGGCCGGAAAGCAGCTATGGAGGAGGGTTTGGCCGGCGATCAGCTGCGGCTGAGGGTTTGGCCGGCGAGCTGCTATGGTGGAGAGCTAGGCAGGCGAGCGCTCGCTCGATCTCTTCCTTCCTTGCCCCCTTTATCCTTTCTCTGATTCGCCTACGTATACTCTCCTTCTACTCGATCTCCATCGTTTCTCTGATTGGCGAGCTGGTCGGAGCGGGAGGGCATGGGGGAAGAGAGATCGAGAAGGAGCTTAGTGGCAATGGAGAGGACGATGAGGGTGGTGGCGTTGAGGGAGAAAAGGGAGGAGGGGAACTAGTGTTGGCGACGAAGTAGAGCGACGAGGAAGGGCAGCCATGGCAATCCGGCAGCGAGCAATCTGGCACGAAGAAGAAGGGTCGAGGAAAAGCTTTCCGAAAACAAGGAATGCTTTCCGGAGCGACGGCAAAGTTTTCCGGCAATGAGGAAAGTTTTCTGGTGTCGAGCGGCTGCGAATGTTGTCGAAAACGCATGAGTTTTGATTATCCGCCCGATTTGGGCGGATGATAAATCAGCGGATAATTTTTCTATTTTTCCTCTCAATATTCATCCTAAATATCCGTCCGCTGAAATAAACGATAAAAAAATTAATAAAAAATTCACCCCTTTCTATTTTCCTTCTAAGTATACATACACAGTGTGTTAAGCCACGAAAATAATGGATCTAAGCCCAATATTTTATAAAGATTGTGTAACAGTCTTGTAAAGGCCCGAATGACGAAGCCCGTTCTTACTAAGGCCCATGAGGTGTTCTTTAAAATTAAACATTTGAATCGGCCCAAAAAAAATTAATAGCAAAATCCACGACGAGTAGATACAAATAACTATTCCCACACCTCAACATATTTACTTAATTAGATTAAGCTGTCGAATTAATTAATTAATCACACAGTTAACCCAGCAGTGTACTTCACGCCGGTGGACGGCAGCCACATGTTACCGTCGATGAACTGCGCCACTGTGAAGTTAGCCGCCGACGCTGCGTCGGTCAGCGCGTGGTAGCCCGGCCACGTCACCCGGCCGGCCAAGCCCGAGCCCGGTCCGTAGTTCATGTACTCGCCGTAGTAGAGCGTCTTGAGCGCGAAGTCGGCGCTCCACGGCAGCCACCCCTCGGGCCGCACCACGGCGCCCAGGTACGATTGCATGAACACCGTCCGCGAGTACTCCTTCCACGGGCGACCGAGGTAGGTCGCCGTCGAGGAGTTGGCGGCGGCGAGGTCGGCGTCGGCGGTGACGTTGCAGAACTGGAAGGCGAAGCCGGTGTTCTGGTTGGGGTCCTTGCGGCCTTGGGCGGTGACGGTGTTCTTCTGGTCGGGGAGGGGGCGGCGGGCGTCGATCTGGCAGCTCTGGAAGACGGCGGCGGCGTTGCCGAAGACGAAGTCGACGGTGCCGGAGACGCGGCACTCGCGGAAGAACTGGCGGAGGGAGTGGGCGTAAAGCGTGTCCTGGTAGCCGGTGAACTCGCAGCGGTAGTAGACGGAGAGGTCGGAGTCCGAGCGCAGCGCCACCGCCTGGTGCTTCTCCGGCCCCGCCGTGTTCTCAACCGTGAGGTCCCGCAAGATGAACCCCTTGCCTGCCACAGCTGCATGCACGAGATCATTGATTAGTAACCTTTTAGTAATTACGTGAATCATTCAAAAATCATTAAATTTATTTTAAAATTTCATTTCAAATTAACTTGATTAATGTGAGTCTCGTTGGAAAAAAAATAAAATAAAAAGTCCACAACTTTGAACGACCATGCACGTGGATCCCACGGCTTTATTAAAAAGCCGGGGAGAGAGCGAAGAGATGTCTGGATGGAGTGATATTAATCACATGGGAGGATGGCGCAGATATTTATTATGAAAGCGACCGCACGCCGGCAGTAAATACCCTCTCCCTGATCTAACATCACTTCATTTGGGCCATTAAATATGGGGGAAATACTTAAATTAGTAGTAGACTATTCTTCGTTAGGATAATACATTTATAATATAAAAAATTTATTATTTTTAAAAAAATGAAAATTATTCATCTCTACTAAGCTAAAAAAAATCAATACTATAATTTGCGCCATAAAATCTAATCTATATTGAAAATGAAAATTTGTAAATAAATCATTTGTTAAGGTTGAATTCGATTTGACCACTTAAAAGGGAGGGTGAATATATACTTGTAAATGTAAGTTGTAACCATTTAGTATACTCATTTTGTTGATTGACTTTTGTAATTTAAAATTTTATAATTTACATCATATATGTTAGCAAACGAGACACGAAAAATTTGTAGCAAAATGATTACACGATATAAATTAGAGTTCATTAAAAATAAGCCAATTTGCAAAGATTTTTAATAAATCACCAAACTTTGTCAAGCTATTAACTTTAATTTACTACTAATTTTCCGAGGTGAAAAATGCTTAAATTAGTAACCAAAATTTAACGGTTAAACAGTCCAGTGATTTGACTAAAGTTGACTTGGGTCGTGAGAGAAGAAGAGCAAATTTTGCTAGCGAATTGAATGAATTAATTTGCTTTTAGAGTACTCACCGAAGGTGGCGCTGCGGTAGGTAGTCCAGCCATCGACGAAGTTCCGGGTGCCGGAGATGACGGTTCGCCCCATGCCATCTCCGACGATCATCAGATTCCACTTCTTCTTCTTGATCTCCACGTTCTCCTTGTACACCCCTTTCTTCACGTAGATCACGTACCTCGCCGCGCTCTGCGTAGGCGCCGCCGCGACCGCCGCCGACACTGTCGTGTAGTTTCCGCTCCCGTCCTGCGCCACCACGGCGTTGGCCACCACCCCTGCAGGCTGCGCCTGCAGAAGCCGCCGGTCCCCGGCCGATACCCACTCCGGGAACCCCATCAACCTCCTCCCCCCTCCTCCCTTGCTGCCGCCGCCACCCGGGGCTGCAGCGGACACCTCGCCGAGGCCGTCGGCGACGAGGGAGGTAACCATATCGAGCCCACCGGCGACTAAGTCTCCGACGATGCCGCCGGCGCCCGAGAGGCTCTCCTTGCAGGTGTCCTGGTTGCCGAGGGCAGCGCTCATCCAGGACCGGACGTCGGAGCGGCGGTTGCCGGTGCCGGAGGTGGAGGCGGTCGAGGGCTGGGAGGCGGAGAGTGTCAAGGTGAGCTCATCAGAGGAGAGGTCGAGGAGGTCGAGGCAGTCAGAAAGGGCGGAGGAGAGGCGGAGGTCCCCGCCGAGGGAGCCGGAGAAGGAGGAGATGAGGGAGACGAGCTGGTTGATCTGGTCGAGTGTGGACTTGAGGATAGAGAGTAAGGCGCCGGAGGGTACGAAGGAGGAGCTCTGCGGTGATGAGGCGCGGCGGGGACTCTTCGTGGTGGCGCAATTTAGCTGTAGGGAGGAGGTCTTAGTGGTGTTCAAGGAGAGCGTGAACGGCGTGGTGAGGAGGAAGAGAAGGACAATAAGAAGAGGAGAAGAAGTCATGTTGCAGAGAGCTGGAACTTAGTTAATGATGGGAAGATGAGATCAGAACTCGATCGACCTTCATTGTGAGAGGGATGGAGTAAGTCCGTAGCTGTTATATAGTGTCTCCAATCTCCATTAACGCGTGACAGCTGCAAGAGAGAGAAGTTCTATCTAGTCCATTTATTGAAGATCATGGTTCCGCTCCTGGTTTTGCATAAACTTCTTCTCCAATTTAATTTAAACTTTCCTCACAGCTTCACCATTAATCAACTAAAAACTATTCCAAACCATCCTGTCATATCATACTAATGCACATTACTGTTAGATAATTACAGGATGTTGTTTCCGTCAGCACTTTTGGTTAAGTCATTGTCCTTCGGGCAGGGTCATATCTCAGCCGTTCAACACAGGTTAAATACGAATCTTAAAGCAAAGATGATATTATTCTTATTTTAAGATTCGCACTTACCTTGAGATAGACGACCCAAATTGATCAGCCTAAGAGTTTTTTTTTTTTTCCCCCAAAAAGCATGCATTTTTCCCAAAAAAGCAGGCGGTGCATGCCAGGCACAAAGGGGCATCGCTGGGTGGAAAGGCATTGAATGATGAAGCAACAACTTTCATTGTATTAAAATCATGGAAAAAACCTACAGCTACGAAAGAATCTGCTTCCGGGAAAAACAAGGAATCTGTTTTTACATTTGGATTCAATGAAATTTAAGCAATTCAATTTAGTTAATATAGAACTCAAAAGCTCTTTTGAGCTCTTTATCCAAACTAGTTGATGTTACCAGTCTCTCACCATTCTATTTGAGGGCACACAGTTATAAAAAAAACTACAAAACTGAATGAAAGTTACCATGTGCTATATTTACCGAGAAGGAGCAATTAGTTTGAGCCGACGATCTTAATCTCTGAGCAGCAGACAGTGCACGAACTAACGCGGTAGCTTCAAAGCTCTGTCCCATGCGTGTATGTGTTCAAAGTAGGCACTCTTCAATTGTTGAAAGGGAAATGTGGCCACCTTTAGCTCTTTTTCTAACTCAAGTATTGTCAATGAAGTAGCCCTTGCACAATGAATCCCACATGCTCTCATACTGAAAATGTGCATTTAATGAAATCTTCTAAAGGCATGTAGCCTTCTTCCCAACAACCTTCTTAATGGCACAAAGCTCTTTATTCTCTATTTTCTCTCTGGCATTTATATTAAACAAAAAAAAATGCTAGCTAAGAAAAGCACATAAGAATGTGAGGCATACAATGAAGGTATGTTAAGAGTTTAGCTGCTGGGAGCCAAGTAACCGACCTTATTCTCGTTATGATGAAAGTTAGATGCTTCATGCTCTGTAAAGTTCTTCAATGCGTTCCTGTAACTTTCTGAATTTAGGTTCCAATTGTAAGGTAAACTGATCAACTTTTGTTCTTTCTTGTCACAAGCTCAGGTTCACACCATAGAATATGGATGTTCAATTAATGAAAGAAACTTGTCTGGTTGGTTCGATGATTTAAATGAATTTAAGCTTGATAGAGTATATGCCGGCTGACATGCGGTGGTACCACTTTGTTGTTTAATCTTAGGTTCTTTTCAGACGCATAGAATGTTGTCTGGTTTTAGTTTTCATTACTTAATAACTTTTAGTAGTAATTATATACAACTACGCCTAGAGGCTTACAAGGAAATGAAACTATAATTCATTTCCGCAGGAATCCTAGTCGTAGAGAATAACATTTTGACATAGTCCACAAGTGCAACCAAAAACAGTCATCTCATCCAGTTCTACAGTCTAGCATGGGCAATATTGACTAGTTCTTAGAGCATTTATTTTAGTGGAGAACACGATAATATTCTTTGGAGAAATATGTGTATTTCAAAAAATTTTACTGTTTAACTCATCAAGAATATTATATAATAGCATATATGAAAAGTTTAAGAACACATAAACTGGAGCCAAGAATTTATGTAAGAGATAAATATGACTGCTAAAATAGCATAAACAGCACCTCACTGTGGCCACGGAAAAAAAATAATACTTGGGTGCTTACTTGTCACTGAACTGAAACATTGTTATGTGAGGGCGAAAACAGCAAATGTAGGAAATAATCAATAAAAAATATGGCAAAAAGGAAGTAACCTATTTTCTACCTGAATCAGGAGATGAGAAACCCAAAGCGCCTCAGGTAAACAAAGATAATGAGCTCGAGAGAGTAGAAGCATTGAAAAACGTTATGACCTCTATACGGGACAAGCTTCATTGTCATCTCACTACTGCTGAACCCCATGTGAGTCCAGCTCCGAAGCCTGCAGTGGCAATGGTGTTGCCAGTTTGGAGCTTTCCACTGCGAACAACCTCATCCAAGGCTAAAGGGATGGATGCGGCGCTTGTATTCCCGTAGATTGCCAAATTCGATATGACCTTCTCTGCAGGGATCTCTAACCAGGTAGATACAGCATCAATGATCCGCTGGTTTGCCTGGCAAGGGGCATTTGTTACAAAATATTGAGAAACAACTTACCTTGCAGAAGATATGGGATTATTAGAAGCCGGTTACCTGATGGAGTAATAACCAATCAATACTTGAACTAGGAACACCAGCTTCATCCAGTCCAGCTTCAATCGATTGAGGTACACAGCACACAGCAAAGCGAAAGACCTCTTTACCATTCATTTGAAATCAAGAGTGTGATGATTTCTTTGGGGGAAATAGAGCGGTGCCATTGCTTTCTGGGGTTAACTCAGCGTGGTCATATTTGATTAGAGAATTTAACTGCCTGAAATGAGATGCCACAGAAGCAACTTGGTTGAAACTAATATATAGAAAGTTGAGGTCGAGAGTATGAATTTTCCAAGAGATATTATCCAGTAGGTCCTCACCTTTGGCCATGACCATCGCTGTGCAAGTCAAAACCAAGCAAGCCATCTTCTTCACTGCTGCATGCCTGCATAATAATATAGAGAATCTGACCTTTCAGAAACAAGATCATCAATTCAGGGAGCAAATCATAGAAAGTCTGTAATTAAATCAATTAGTTGCAAGTAATCTCCATTTGAATCCACAAGAATTACAACTTAAGAATGCCTAGAATGAACAGTGAGTAATTGAGTAATTTTTTCATGACTTTCTTTGTGCTGTTAGATTCAACTAATAAAAGCAAATAGATGTCGAGAGATAATCCATGATCACTAACTATGGTTGGCTAACTTATTATCCCAATATGGCATCTATGCCCCTTTCTTAAGATGTAACGACTATATCTTTGGTAAAATTGAAGAGATAGAAGAGGAAGGTTTCATCTGCTAGCTTTGATCTTTATTATCTACAGCCAAAAGTATCAGTTTGATCTTATAAAAAGCTTTACTCATAGTTCATAGTCATGAACCTCGTAGATGTTTCTAATTCTACACACATGATGAAAGAGCTTTACCCTTTACTCATGTTCTATTACTCTATGTTCACACCACAGCAGTATGAAAATTGTGCAATGATTTCAAGGCAAACAAGATATTCATTTCTTAAATAATATCCATGCATCAAAAAATTCATTTGCTTTTCTCTCAGCAACAATTGAAATGCAAGTACCTAGATTAGGACAGCACCAGCAGCATCACCAAAAAGAATGCATATGCCTTTGTCTGTCCAGTCCACATGCGTGAAAGAGCATCGGCACCAATTACCAATATATTCTGAAATATGAATAATTTAGTCCTACTTGCTATGGGGATAGCTAGAAAATGTTGCAGACTTGTTGGGATGGGTTTCAAAGCTTATTGGATTAAGATCTGACTGTACCTAAAGCCCCTCATTTCCAATGATGACCTTATGGAAATTGTTGGAACCTTAAATGAGTGGATTTCTTTTGGATAGCGATTTGCAGGCACTTGAATATTCATACATCTTCATTCATTTGATGCATCATGCATCCACATTTAGCCGTTGATTCATCAATAATCCTTTTCTTCACATAAATATGTCGGACCCTACTTTCGATCCTTGATTATTAAAAAGGAGGAAAATGGCTAAATTATGCTAGCTATTATGTTTGCAACACCCGCCATAGTTAATGATCTATGGATCAAATAAATTATTAGATTGCATCAATTAAGGATTTGCGGAATCATACCAATTGGCAACACCAATTGAACCAATTCAATTTGAGAAGCAAGAGTTATAAGTCAAAATAGAGCAATGGGTTCAATTAAACCAACCCAATTGTAAGAAGGAAAAATTATGAGTCAAAATAGTCAATTTTGACCATGAAATGAAGCGCTGCTATAAATAAAAAAAAGGAAGAAAAAGAAAATTCAATTAAGGGATGAAAGAATCATGAGCCAAAATTGTTAATTTTGGCCACGATTCAATGGAATACCACCAATTGAGAATCATGGGTCAAAATAGCACGCTTTGACCATGACTCAATAGAGTGGCAACATCAAAAAAAATATATTTAATAATATAGAAAAGTGGATGTGGCAAGAATAGCAAAAAGAGGGAGAAACAATAAGAAGGGGACCAAAAATCGATGAAATGTGATGATTAAAAAAGGAAAGGGGGCATAATGTGGCCGAGTCACCCACAATGAAAATAAATCTCCAGTCTAATACCTGTAAGCAATTGTCCATTACGAATCCCTGAATAGAATCCATTCACCTGAGATTTCAACAATTTCCATGAGGAATCATAAGAAATGAGGAGCTTTGTACAGCCGATCTTAACCTAACAAGCCTTGAACCCACACCAAGAAGTCCGCAAAATTTTCTTTCTCAGGTAATCTTTATTTTATAAAAGTTCGATCAAGCACACCTAAAAAATTTTAACTTCACTGAGAATCTTGAACTCAAACTATGAAATGAAATAAATCACCACAGATAAACATAAACATATGAAGAAATTTAACAACAGTGCAAATTGTACAACAAAATCATGAACTAATAGCTTTTGCCAAAAGTAGATTCCAGTTAGACTCTCAGAGACAGTAAAAAACATCCTCTAGTTGTGTGCCACAAAGGATTTAAAAATCATCTTACCTGAAAAACAATATTTAGGTCAATACCATCCTATCCCTAACAACCATTTTATAGGTGTCGAACTGGAGGATATCTACAAGATTGGATCTCATAGAAGGCTTACTTTCCTACTGCCCTAAGGTTATTGTAGTGTCTGTTGTGGCAATCACTTTAATAAATCAACAAAGTAGTAAGAGTATATCATGTCATCTCAAGCATTCTATTGATGATATCAAATGTCTTCCACAGCTTTGAGCCAAGCCACCCATGCCTGTCCAAATTGCTTGCAAGGTCTTGATTTTTTAGTTTGACTATTATATTTGTTTAATGCAATCTTTTAAAATTTTTAAGAAAAATGCAGCAACAAGGTGCCATCATAGGACTAATATTACCTTAGGAATTTGGTAACACAAGTACCACGCATAAAGCACCTTATTATGCACTCCAGGACGCTAAGGCCTTATATTGCATGGGGCGCTATGGGCAAATCTAGGTGCTCATGGCAGTGAAGAAAGACACGTTATATACTAATACCATCATGAGTACTGGACCATTATGCATGAAAGCTATATACTAATACCACAAACACATTCTAAAAATTAAATAAAATCAACCACAGCATCATGAATAGAGGATTTTAACACATGGAAAGGATACTGCAATGTAGGAACATCACTTCAAAACTTAAATATAAATTTGAAAAAAAAAAAAAACTCAAAATTATGAGAAAAAAGGTCTCAAGCTAGAGAACCTCCTCCTCGATGACCGCGGCGACCCAAAGGTCTCCGATTTCGGCCTTGTGTTTGCACTTGTGCTCTCCCGTCGTGCTTGGAATGAGGCAGGATGAGGAGGCAGAGACTATGGAGGGCGTTCTTTTCCTCCCTCCCAGGCCAAGAACTGAGGAAGAACAATGCCCTCCTCCCCTCTCCTCTTCTTCCTCTTCCTCCTCACCGCCTCCCCCGCCGCCGCCTTCTTCTCCTCCCTCCTCCCCGCCGCCGGAAACTCCCCTCGCTTCGCCGAAGCCCCTCTCTTCCGCAACGGCGACCACTGCCTCTCCCCCTTCGCCGCCCCCTGCAACCCCTCCTTCGTCCACACCGCCATGACCCTCGACTCCCACTACCTCCGCGGCTCCATCGCCGCCGTATATTCCATCCTCAAGCACGCCGTCTTCTTCCACTTCGTCGCCCCCGTCGGCGGGCGCCACGGCCTCCCTGAAACCCCCACCTTCCGATCCGTCTTCCCCTCCCTCCACTTCAAGGTCTATCCCTTCCAAGAAGACCTCGTCACTGACTTCATCTCCTCCTCCGTCCGCCAGGCCCCCGAGAACTCCCTCGACTACGCCCGCGCCTACCTATCTGCTCTCCGTGAACATTTGGCCTGTGCAGGGACCCTACACTCACTTGAAGAAGGACTCTAATTTTGAAGTTCAAATAGATTTTTTAAAAAAATAAAAAATATTATAAAAATTTACTCATTTAGATTTATCTAACGGTATTAAAATTGTCCTGATCTAAATTTTATAAAGGAGAAAAAAAAATCAAAA
The DNA here is from genome assembly GCA_027563935.2 of Costus lasius. Taxonomy (NCBI): domain Eukaryota; kingdom Viridiplantae; phylum Streptophyta; class Magnoliopsida; order Zingiberales; family Costaceae; genus Costus; species Costus lasius. The sequence goes on from CM050454.1 coordinate 99,547,419, forward strand.
AAGTATAGTAGAATTTATAATAGATTATCTTCTACTATAATTTTTGATTTTTTTTTCTCATAGTATAAGATTTATATTACGACGATTTTAATACTGTTAGATAAATCTCGATGAATAAATTATCATAATATTTATTTATTTATTTATTTAAATCTATTTAGATCTCAAAATTAGAACTCTTCTTCGTAAGGTGAAATGAAAGGTCTCTCTCCGGAATTTTTTTTGCGTCTATCACGTCATCTACCTCAACTCTAATGTCCCTCCCAAGCTAAGTGCAAGCAGAACGGACCGTTGGATTGTACTTCCAACCACGTGTCGTGTCGTTATTTTCACCGTTCGGATGGAATTACGCGATCCCATCCGTTTAGAAAACGTGTCTGGTGTAAAAGATCAAATTTACACAGCGAACCGAATCAAATTAGACCGAATAAAAAATTTTAAAATTATAATAAAAATAATGATTTGGGTTTGATTTTATTATTGAATTAGACGGTAGAGGAAATGCCGAGAAGATGTTGCAGGGAGCAGCAGCAGCAGACAGTGACATTTTTTTTTTAATGAACAATGACAAATTAGAATGCAAGCGCCGCGAGGACAACAATAGAAACAATGAGGAGATACAGACATACAGTAGCAAGTGAGAGAAGCAGAGAAGATGTTGATGCGAGCTATTCAATCAAAGGAAAGGAAAAAGTGATTTGTTTTCCATGCGAACCATTTTTCTTCACAATTAAAGAGTAAATGAATTCAAAATTAAACAAAAGACAATAAAACTCTATTTTCAAATAGAGAAAAAAAAAGTAAAATTTCAAATTGATGCGAGCTATTCTGACTACTAATTAAAATTGACACACGCTTTCCCTGCAAATTCTAGCTCACTCATCAATTCATAACTTGGCGTGTGGATTGCGACTGTTTCTTTTGAAACCTCTCACTTTATTTTGATTAATTAAGTCTTGATGGTGATGACCTGACAACTTGTGTATTTTCTTGATTTTCATTTGTCTCTTTTTTGTAATATAACTACACCATTCAATTCAAGAGATCAAGAAAAGTTGGATCTCGCACGATGCAGACACAATAAGATGCGAAGGTTGTGTATCATTTGTGAAGATATAAACCAAATAGAAGGCAGGCGATAGTTACAAGAAACAAAGATGAATTGCGTATACTTTTTTTGCTTGAAGTTAAATTCTCTGGTCTGCAGTGAGAGCTGCCAACGGAAAGCAATGACATACTCTAGTGAATGATAGTTCACACTTGCGAATGTTGGATGTTTGTTCGAGTTCTTGAGGGCATTTATGCTGCGTTGGCATAAGATGATAGTACATATGGAGGGCATTATATATTGGGCGAGCGACAGAGGTGACACACTCTAGCAGGAGCAGAGAAGGCAAGCAAATAGGAGTATTATGTACAGCACTTGCGAGAAAGTCCTGATACCAGAACGGTACAGGGGCAATGACAGGATACAGAGGGAACTAGAGAGGCAATTAAATTCTATTAATTTCGATCTATCCCTACATATTGTTTAAAGCCATGCTTTTAGATGAAACCTAAATAAAATGCAAAGCACAAATTCAATCTCTTTGGGAGTCCATGTCCACCTTATAAACTTAAAAACTTCATGTTGTGCTTCCCCACTGGCATACCTGTTGTGACCTTGGGTGGCCTTGCGAGGCTTGTCCGCTGTGATAATGCACATCAGGTGTTTACTAGAACTGAAAGGTGCACGAAAAGGATAGCGGTAATCATAGGGAAAAAAAAGAGAGAGAAAGAAGAAAAAGTACACTTTATTCTATTAATAAGGAAATTGAAATCTTTAATTAAAAAATGGCCCAAACTTTCCTCCCACTCGCTCCCAAACAGAACGACTTTCTTTTTCCTTCCAACACCCTCCAACTTTTCCTTCTAGTGAATACATCCCTAATGTTCCTACTAATAAATAAATAAAACACAACAATAAACTTGTATTGAAAAAAAATCCTAGTAATATAAGGTTAGAATAACCTTCAACGTCTCACGGAAAAGAGTCATCTATAGAATAAGGAAATACAATCACTTCGCTAAGTGAGTTCATCAATCCTGGAACTTTTGCCATTGGCGGCATGCACCTTACAACATCTTCAGGTCATTGGTGATGTAGGATATAGCTGAACCCATGTGAATTCTTCTTTGTATATTGTACTTGATTCACAGGAGGCTAGGCATGTGTACACAGCAATGGTTCCCCAATCAAGAGAGTCAGGATCGTTTCGCACACCAAAGTAATAAAGAAACTGAGGCATGATCTGAAAACAACAAAATACAGCTTTAAAATGAATTAATCTCCGGATATATTTGCATATAAATATTCGTTGAATAACACAAATTCAATGGTGTCTCAGCTGAGCTAATGGATGAACATGCACCAGCTGAACACCGTGATTTATAAGAAGAATCATAGTGTCCCTAATGAGGATTATATTAGAATATATACAGAACCAGAAATTGAGTCTGGAGTCAAAACAAAGATTAGTGCCAAACCTGGAACTCATAGCATAGAGGACCATTGCAATAGTTACATTTGGGAATATTTGCTACGGAGGGGCGACCAATTGACAAAGGCCACAATGGACTGGCTGTCAGATCTCTGCAATATCTGTTGTATAATATCAATATACGGAATAATTAGTTTATGAGGATACTCAAGTTGAATGAGAAAAATAGTTTTTTATCTCATACGTACCAAGATATGTATAAAATGACTCGTTCAACTCTATTGTGTAATGAGTTATTCTACTATTTTAATTTTAACACTCCTATCATCAGGTTGAACTTAAATATTAATATTGCTTATTTGTTATACAGAGTAATAAAACATAGAGAAGCAATAGTTTCAGTAAAGAAATCAGAAAATTAATTCTGTAACATGGTGAAAGGAATGCAAATCTTTCTTATCATTAAGTTTTTAACAAAGTATATTGTCCAACTTATAAAAAAAATAAAAACTTCGAGAGAGCTGGCAAGATGCTCCCTGGCAACATGATTAAAGATGATTACCCTTAGATTATTTAGACTCCCTAATACTGCACATTGCATCAATGAACACTAGGAAGATCAACAAGGTAAAAAATAATGAAGGCTGCAGAAATTGCTTTTTGATTCACATACAACCGCCATTTGATTTATGCTAAAATGCAATGCAAATGAAGGGTGAGATATTACAAGCCTAGTGTCAGGACCGGTGTTAACTTAAACACGTTTAAGCTTCCACGTCATCAATCCCTCTCCCAATTTCGAAATTTCAGCGTCAACTTTGACTCCGCACCTCGTTTTGAGCGCCACGTGCGTTCGTCTCTCTCGTGTGCATCGAACGCGACACGAGAGAGACGAACCAGGCAATTCGAGCAATTGTAAACTGAAGTTACAATTGGAAGAGTTGCTAATTCGAGCACCGAGCCCTTTTGTGATTAACAGATTGTGACCGGCTATAAACTTTTCATAGCCCTTAGTGCTTATCAGAATTTTGACATGATTTATGAAATCTTTGACCGGTAATAGGACGTCAGGTGTGAAATAAACCAGTTCTTTATTGGTTGTCATGTCGACTTCCAATGTTCCTATTATGGCCTTTTCAATATCAGCAAACCTTGTGTCAATTAAGGTTACTAAACACTTACATCCACAGTGAGCACGATGTAAGCCATGAATGCCAATTAGACAAAGTCCCATATGAATTGTCTTATACCCTAGGGCCAAAAGCTTATGACTAGATTCATCTGTCACGAAATTTAATTGAACTTGATCATCACTTGTGCATGTTACCAACGACTCAGAGTAGTGTTGATATACCTTCTGTTTAGACTCAATAATCTTGTGTTCATACAAAACCTCGGCAGGAATCAATTCTGCCTTCTTGAATCTACTAACCTGCAACTGCTGGTTAGGGTCTATTAACCTTTCCAAAACCATTAATTTCTTATTTCGAAAGTTTGATAGTAAGCTAGAGATGGTGTTATATCTCCTAATCACATCCTGAGAAGTAGACACTTCTATATGTGAATTGTAAATACTAAGTTGTTTGGTTTGGAAAAATTAAACAGTTGTCTAGAAAAGCTTGACAGAATTGAACAACGTCTGAACTCACTTGAGACTTCTGTTAAAACTTTGCATGAGAAAGTGCATACTATCTTATGACAGACAAGGATATTAGGTATTTGAAAAGTGTTGAGACAGTTGAAAATTCATTCCCTCCTGCTAAGGGATTTGTAAATCCGGAGAGTACTACTGGGACCTCTGCGGATAAAATAATAATAGCACAGAATAACGTGATTATAGAGCTGCTAATTCAAATTCAAAATTTGTTAGCACACTCTATCTCTTCTTCTCAACCACCTGTCAACACAAGTGTTTTAGAAGGACTACAGCAAAGCCTGCAGTCTTTGACTTTAACTAAAAGACCTATCAAGGCACCTCCTCGTAAATTTGTTGTCAAGAAAGACCCTGCACTCTTAATTCAAGAATACAAGACTAAGAATGGCCAACAATAGTGAAGCTAGCACATCTAGGTCACATATAGAAGTGTCTACTTCTCAGGATGTGATTAGGAGATATAACACCATCTCTAGCTTACTATCAAACTTTCGAAATAAGAAATTAATGGTTTTGGAAAGGTTAATAGACCCTAACCAGCAGTTGCAGGTTAGTAGATTCAAGAAGGCAGAATTGATTCCTGCCGAGGTTTTGTATGAACACAAGATTATTGAGTCTAAACAGAAGGTATATCAACACTACTCTGAGTCGTTGGTAACATGCACAAGTGATGATCAAGTTCAATTAAATTTCGTGACAGATGAATCTAGTCATAAGCTTTTGGCCCAAGGGTATAAGACAATTCATATGGGACTTTGTCTAATTGGCATTCATGGCTTACATCGTGCTTAATGTGGATGTAAGTGTTTAGTAACCTTAATTGACACAAGGTTTGCTGATATTGAAAAGGCCATAATAGGAACATTAGAAGTCGACATGACAACCAATAAAGAACTGGTTTATTTCACACCTGACTTCCTATTACCGGTCAAAGATTTCATAAATCACGTCAAAATTCTGATAAACACCAAGGGCTATGAAAAGTTTATAGCCGGTCACAATCTGTCAATCACAAAAGGGCTCGTTGCTCGAATTAGCAACTCTTCCAATTGTAACTTCAGGCTTCAGATTGATGATGTTCTGAAACATTTGAGTTCTTATGGAATTAAAGCATTAAGTGGACGCAAAATTCCTACAGCTGATTTAGACGGGGCTGATTGGAAAATCTCTTTACCAGAACCTCAGTCTAAGATTCCTTCCTCACTCTCTTTCTGGAGGTCGAACTCGACCTCTGTTTTAGCATCTTTTGGGACATACAAGGAAAAATCCTCTTCTGAAGAGCCACATGACTTGGTTCTTGCTTTCACGTCGGATTCGGACGAATCCTTTTTTAACCCGTGGGGGGAGGATAACCCAGATCCCGTTGATCTTCCGGTCTATGATGAGGAAGATACAGATTATGAGCCAATTCCATTAACTGAGCATCCATGTTATTGGGAATTGCTGGAAAATTGTTGGCTCAGCGAAGAAGATTTTATTTGTCCTATAGCACCAGCAGTATCGTATGATGAACCAATTGAGTTAGAAAAACATCCATTGTACCAAGATTTCCTAGACAATACACTTTTGGATGAACAAGATTTCAAGTTAGAAACAATATCCATGGCTAATGATGAAGCAAGTAGTAGCATAGTACACCAACAAACTACTACTTCGCAGCCAGGCTTTGGACCAGTCTCACAACCTGATACGTCATTAAGAGATAGGATACGAGAAGCTTTTCCTGAAGCAGGCAGTAGTAAACCACGGTATCCTAAACCAATACGTCCAGATACACTTCCTTCCTTACCCACTGCAAATGCACATGCCGGATCGATTTTACAGCTAGGTGAGGATATTTCTCAGTGGGAGGACATAATTCGACGGTGGGAATCAAATACGATTACCCACTGTGCACATAAGACGTTTATTGATAATACTGACAAGGTAGTATATATTGAGAACCAGTTAGGAGAATCGTTAAAACTATACTTTCAGAACTGGAGGATGGCTTTCCCCAGGAATACCAACAGTTAACGATTACGGCTGATGACACCTCTAACATAACGACACAGATCAAACAGATGATACTCGGGTATGACGAGTATAGAGGTTATACTACCATGCAGAACCAGGCAATTCTTGATTTAGAGGCTCTTGTGTTGACCAGCATGAAAGACATAGTTTCTTTTTCCAACCAATTTTTATATCTGGCTGGAAAAACTGGTGCCGCTTTCTTATCTGCAAAAATGTCAGATCGATATTTTAGGAAGCTTCCTGCTCCCTACAATACTAAGATTGCTGAGTTATGGAAAGAAAAGTACCCACGCATGACAGTGGGTATATTACCAAGGATTAATTTTACTTATGGAGTATTACAAGAAATCTGCAAGACGAATGAGATGCATCGTCAAGCAAAAGATTTTTCTTTCTGTCAAAGCATCTCTGTTCCTGGAGTTTACTCTTCCAACCAGAAACCTAAAAAGTTCTTAAGGAAAGCCTCGACATACAAATCACATCCTCACAAAAACCATGTCAGGAAACTGAAAACGAAAAAACCTGGTAAAGCTAAATGTAAGTGCTTCATATGTGGTGAAATGGGACATTTCGCCAACGAATGTAAGAACAAGAGAGTAAACAGAGAAAGACTTGCAGTTTATCACCAGTTAGAATTACTCCCTGAGTGGGATGTTGTAAGTGTCGGTGAGGACGAAGATCCTGATGACTCAGATCTTTGTTCGTATTCAGATAATGATGATGATCACCAAGACAAAAAAGGTCTTCTGTTGATGTTACAATCAGACTCCTTTGACTGGATTCCCATGAGGAAAAATTATGTTTTAAGTAAAGAATTTTTAGAGTGTCCACATGACTGGAAATTTTACCCGGATCTCTTACCTCATACAAACAAATGTTTGTTCTGCCCAATCAAAACTGTGAAAAGGGCACGAATGCAGTGTGTGATTTGCCAGATGGTGTGCTGCGCTGTATGCAGCATGAAAAAGTTTAATACGGAAATTCCTTTAGGAGATGCTCCTCCTGCTTTGGTAAAGGTAGATCTACGTAAGCTGACGGCCGAACAGGCTAAACACATTACGAATCTGGAAGCAGAAATAAAGACGATTAAAGAAAAAGGAAAATCTGTATTAATTACCGAAGAGGTCATCCTTAAGGCTGAAGAAAAAAGGCCAACTAGGTTAGCCAGTATAAGCAACAATCTACTGAACCTCACGGCCACAATTGAAATTGACAATGAGAAATACAATCTTCAGGCGATCTTGGATACTGGGGCATCCAAGTGTTGCATCACTCCTGACGCACTCCCAGCAAAATGTTATGAACAGACAGGGGAGTACTCAATTTATGGCGTCAACAGCATGCAGAAAACAAATACTAAGTTAAAAAATGGGTACTTAATCTTGAATAAAGAAAAGTACATCATGACATTCACCTATGCACTTCCTCTGTCTATAGGTGATAAGACACAGCTAATTATTGGCATGAATTTTGTGCATAGCTTCAAAGGAGGCTTACGCATTGAACAAGGTACTTTGACATTCTATAAAAAGGTCGAAGTAATTCAGACCACACCCATATCTTCTAGAATTGCCATAAATTTGCTTCATGAAGAAGAAGAGTTGGATTTATTAAGTCAGGATACCATTTATGAAATGTGTTCTTATAACATGGGCAAGATGAGTGATTATGAAGAGCAGATTTTGCCAAAGTTAAAAGACTTAGAGAACTCTCAACACATAGGGACAGACCCTAAAAGATTTTGGGCTGAAAATTCTGTGCAATGTTTTATAGAGATAATCAATGAAGATTTGATTATCCAGGATAAGCCGATAGTCCCTAGTCTTGAAATGAACGAAGAGTTCCGAAAACACATAAAAGAGCTGTTAGATATGAAGCTTATCAAACCCTCGAAGTCAAAACACAGAACAACTGCTTTCATAGTAAATAAACATTCAGAACAAATCAGAGGAAAAACCAGAATGGTATGCAATTATAACACCTACAAGGACCCCTATGTTCTGCCAAATATAGAGCTTTTAATATCAAAGATTAAAAACAAATATGTTTTCAGCAAGTTTGACTTGAAGTCCGGCTTTCATCAAGTCACGATGGCAGAAGTAAGCATACCATGGACAGCTTTTGTATGTCCACAGGGTCACTTTGAGTGGCTTGTAATGCCATTCAGATTAAAGAATGCACCGTCTATTTTCCAAAAGAAAATGGATAGTATTTTTTCCGAATATGAAGATTTCATTTGTGTCTATATATACGATATTTTGGTATTCTCTGAAAACATTAAAGACCATTTGGTGCATTTGTCAAAGTTTTTTGCTATCATCAAAGCAAATGGTCTCATTCTCAATAGAACAAAAGTCAAACTCGGAGTTTCTGTTATTGATTTTTTGGGACTTGAAATTGGAGACGGGAAAATTAGTTTACAACCACATATTGCCACCAAGTTACTGGAATTTCCTGAAGAACAACTTGAAACCTTAAAAGGACTTCAGAGATTTCTAGGCATACTCAATTATGCTAGAAATTACATCCCAAATTTGAGCAAGTATACTGGGCCGATTTATAACAAATGTTCAAAAACTGGAGAACGAAGGTTCAACAAATATGACTGGAAGGCTATACAAATGATCAAGGATGTGGTCAAAACTCTTCCTCCTCTTCAAATACCACCAGCAAGTGCGTACTTGGTTGTAGAAACGGATGGATGTTTGACTGGGTGGGGTGGAATTCTCAAGTGGAAACCTCACAAAGGAGACTCTCAGAGAAAGGAGCAGATAGCAAGATACTGCTCAGGAAAATACAAGACGGCAATTTCTACGATTGATGCCGAGATTATGGCCTGTCTTTATGCTTTAGATAAGTTCCGCATATTTTTATTGCCCAAAACTGAGTTTACTTTACGGACAGACTGCCAAGCTATTGTATCATTTTTTCAGACTGTTACAGCAAGCAAGTTGGCAAAAAACAGATGGATTAATTTCATAGATTACGTCACAGCAACTGGTGTTGACGTAAAAATTGAACATATTAAAGGATCTGACAACGTAGGAGCCGACAAGCTCTCTCGTATTATAGCTAACAATTCTTGAACCTTCGTTCTCCAGTTTTTGAACATTTGTTATAAAGCGGCCCAGTATACTTGCTCAAATTTGGGATGTAATTTCTAGCATAATTGAGTATGCCTAGAAATCTCTGAAGTCCTTTTAAGGTTTCAAGTTGTTCTTCAGGAAATTCCAATAACTTGGTGACAATATGTGGTTGTAAATTAATTTTCCCCTCCCCAATTTCAAGTCCCAAAAAATCAATAACAGAAACTCCGAGTTTGACTTTTGTTCTATTGAGAATGAGACCATTTGCTTTGATGATAGCAAAAAACTTTGACAAATGCACCAAATGGTCTTTAATGTTTTCAGAGAATACCAAAATATCGTCTATATAGACACAAATGAAATCTTCATATTCGGAAAAAATACTATCCATTTTCTTTTGGAAAATAGACGGTGCATTCTTTAATCCGAATGGCATTACAAGCCACTCAAAGTGACCCTGTGGACATACAAAAGCTGTCCATGGTATGCTTACTTCTGCCATCGTGACTTGATGAAAGTCGGACTTCAAATCAAACTTGCTGAAAACATATTTGTTTTTAATCTTTGATATTAAAAGCTCTATATTTAGCAGAACATAGGGGTCCTTGTAGGTGTTATAATTGCATACCATTCTGGTTTTTCCTCTGATTTGTTCTGAATGTTTATTTACTATGAAAGCAGTTGTTCTGTGTTTTGACTTCGAGGGTCTGATAAGCTTCATATCTAACAGCTCTTTTATGTGTTTTCGGAACTCTTCGTTCATTTCAAGACTAGGGACTATCGGCTTATCCTGGATAATCAAATCTTCATTGATTATCTCTATCAACATTGCACAGAATTTTCAGCCCAAAATCTTTTAGGGTCTGTCCCTATGTGTTGAGAGTTCTCTAAGTCTTTTAACTTTGGCAAAATCTGCTCTTCATAATCACTCATCTTGCCCATGTTATAAGAACACATTTCATAAATGGTATCCTGACTTAATAAATCCAACTCTTCTTCTTCATGAAGCAAATTTATGGCAATTCTAGAAGATATGGGTGTGGTCTGAATTACTTCGACCTTTTTATAGAATGTCAAAGTACCTTGTTCAATGCGTAAGCCTCCTTTGAAGCTATGCACAAAATTCATGCCAATAATTAGCTGTGTCTTATCACCTATAGACAGAGGAAGTGCATAGGTGAATGTCATGATGTACTTTTCTTTATTCAAGATTAAGTACCCATTTTTTAACTTAGTATTTGTTTTCTGCATGCTGTTGACGCCATAAATTGAGTACTCCCCTGTCTGTTCATAACATTTTGCTGGGAGTGCGTCAGGAGTGATGCAACACTTGGATGCCCCAGTATCCAAGATCGCCTGAAGATTGTATTTCTCATTGTCAATTTCAATTGTGGCCGTGAGGTTCAGTAGATTGTTGCTTATACTGGCTAACCTAGTTGGCCTTTTTTCTTCAGCCTTAAGGATGACCTCTTCGGTAATTAATACAGATTTTCCTTTTTCTTTAATCGTCTTTATTTCTGCTTCCAGATTCGTAATGTGTTTAGCCTGTTCGGCCGTCAGCTTACGTAGATCTACCTTTACCAAAGCAGGAGGAGCATCTCCTAAAGGAATTTCCGTATTAAACTTTTTCATGCTGCATACAGCGCAGCACACCATCTGGCAAATCACACACTGCATTCGTGCCCTTTTCACAGTTTTGATTGGGCAGAACAAACATTTGTTTGTATGAGGTAAGAGATCCGGGTAAAATTTCCAGTCATGTGGACACTCTAAAAATTCTTTACTTAAAACATAATTTTTCCTCATGGGAATCCAGTCAAAGGAGTCTGATTGTAACATCAACAGAAGACCTTTTTTGTCTTGGTGATCATCATCATTATCTGAATACGAACAAAAATCTGAGTCATCAGGATCTTCGTCCTCACCGACACTTACAACATCCCACTCAGGGAGTAATTCTAACTGGTGATAAACTGCAAGTCTTTCTCTGTTTACTCTCTTGTTCTTACATTCGTTGGCGAAATGTCCCATTTCACCACATATGAAGCACTTACATTTAGCCTTACCAGGTTTTTTCGTTTTCAGTTTCCTGACATGGTTTTTGTGAGGATGTGATTTGTATGTCGAGGCTTTCCTTAAGAACTTTTTAGGTTTCTGGTTGGAAGAGTAAACTCCAGGAACAGAGATGCTTTGACAGAAAGAAAAATCTTTTGCTTGACGATGCATCTCATTCGTCTTGCAGATTTCTTGTAATACTCCATAAGTAAAATTAATCCTTGGTAATATACCCACTGTCATGCGTGGGTACTTTTCTTTCCATAACTCAGCAATCTTAGTATTGTAGGGAGCAGGAAGCTTCCTAAAATATCGATCTGACATTTCTGCAGATAAGAAAGCGGCACCAGTTTTTCCAGCCAGATATAAAAATTGGTTGGAAAAAGAAACTATGTCTTTCATGCTGGTCAACACAAGAGCCTCTAAATCAAGAATTGTCTGGTTCTGCATGGTAGTATAACCTCTATACTCGTCAGGCGAGTGCCGGGGACTGGACGGAAAAGGAGGGGCCTGCGGCAGGCGAGTTTGCCGGCGCTCCTAGTCCTCGCCCTTAGCCTCATTCATCGGTGCCCCTCTTGACGCCGAAGATCACTAACCAAAGGTGGAAAATCTGGTCGGAGTTTGCCGACCAAAAAATGCATAGGAAAACCAAAAACTTCAAGAGGAAAGTTTCACCATTATTATTCTCCAAAAATGGTTACCTAAAACCCCTTTCTACTCACTCCCTGTACAGATCTCTCCTCACTCAAGTCATCCCTCCCGTCTAGCCTCGCCAGCGCCGAAGTACTTGCCAAACCACACCGACGAAACTCTCCGTCCGAGGGAGGAGAGCGGTATTCTCTCACCGCTATTTCTTCTGAAGGAGGAGACGCTCTCGTAGCCAGCTGCTCAGGAGGAAAGGGGACAAGGCCCTCTCGCCTCCGTCGTCCATCTGCCATTGTCGTCTCCATGCGTCGAGCTTGCGCTCCCCCATTCTCATGGGGGAGACTCCCAGTCGAAGAGGAGGACACGCCGCTCCTCTCGCCGCCTTTTCATTAGCTCCGCACACCATTCGTCAACGTGTCTGCCTTCGATGGGACGCCGCCCACACCTTTGCAATTCACCGGCTCTCGTCGCCATCGACGACTCGAACAGTTTCGCGCCTCTGCGTGTTTCAGACGAAAAAGGGGCAAATCGGGTCGCCTGCAAGCAGGTGCTGTCCGGATCCGCCTCCAACATAACGATTTGGCCTTGGGCCTCCGCCCAGGCCCGCTTCTAAGCAGCCCGGTCCGGGACCCCGGGCATAACACTAGGTTTGTAAACACATGTTATTACCTTGAAATGATTACTTAAAAAGAAGGTTGACTAAAGATAATATTCAAAAGTGAAAATTGGTACAATTCTCCTTATTCAAGCTCACTATAGGGCAAGGAAATGAGGCATATCATTCTCACTCTCAACATGCACTTCTGAGGTAGCATTACTAACATATGTATGGCACCCTCTATATATGATCCTTCATAACGTCAATATGGACAAGCCAATGATGGGATAAATATACCACTTATACAAGATTGTCAAAGATAAATTAATGCGAGAACCAAATGAGGCAAAAGCCATAACATGTGAGTATTTGAAATTTTTTATATAATTATTTAAGTTATATCATTACTTGTATAGATGCTAATAATTTTAACTCTCTTTCAGGTTACTACCTAAATCTGGTCTACTTTTACCAATATAACTTAGGAACATAATTGGCCAGCTATATTACAGTCTGCATAGAACTAATACAAAAGTCGTATTATGGTAATTGGAGAAGATCATATCAAAACGATGGTTTGACCATTGAAGATCCAATTGCCTTAGATTTATGGTGCAAGATTAATCCAAGTAGTTTACTTTATTTAATTTAGCCTTGCATTTATGAATATCAATAGTGTAAATTTTCAACAGAATGACGATTTCAATTTCAAACTCTATCGATTGACTTCATCAATTAGTACATTGTTTTTTACTTTGCCATCTTTTCTTTGCTGATTGTTCTTGTTGCCCTAGATCGGTCATTCTCGCCACTAGTTATTTGCTAATTTATCCCCCCACTATTGTTTCCTCTACAAACAATCCTTTGTTAGCTTTTTCTTCTAGCCTCTTATGTGCATCAACCAAAATCTTTATGCTATGCTACTTATTGACCTAAAGTGAGTCTAATTATCTACGGAATATACACAACATCTCTTCCAAGGCCTTAGAAGATTTTGAAATATCAAGTAGCCACCTACAAGGTATTGTTTAACTCAAATGGCATCTCCCCTTTTGTAGTGGATGCACTGCAATGGTGACGATTATACCACAATATCCAAGCATGTTGCAATGTTAGATCAATATTTTGTAATTAGGATCCATAGAATTATGATTAGAAAGAATTATGAGCAAAAGTTCATAAATAAAAATAGTGTTAGATTTAGAGAGAATTGAGAGGTTGAGTGTTCAAGAATAGGGGTTGTTTAGCCCCGACCCCAAAATAAAAATAAAAAAGTAAATAAATAAATAAAAGCCATACAAATGCAAATCTCCACACAAGATTTATAGTCAATGGAACTAGCTCTATGCAATACTCGGTGGTACAAATTGAGTGCCAAATGTTGATACCAATACAAACATATTGTTACAAATAGGTACTTAGCAGTACCACCGGAACCTAATTTGATATAGATCCATCTCCCATTCATAAGTGGACCAATATCAATACAAAATGATGGCTAATTACTTAACCCTTCATCCCATTCAGATAACAAGGTCCTTGGGGTTACAGAGAACTCATGTTCCCACCCCTCTAGAAAGAGAGATAAGGGCTTAGTTGAACAGGAATGATATATGACAATTGAACATTAGTTGCATATGGTTGTTGGTTACCTGCATGCAAGAATGCAACGACTATAGGTAGCCTATGCTGGAAGAGGGTGGATAGCACAAAGAAGACGGTAAGGAGATGGTGGATAGCTAGATAGAGCTAAAGAAGAGAGGAAAGGAAAAGAGTTGATGGCAAGGATTAGGCTAATTCACTTGGATACCAAATTGAATGGAAAGAAGTAATTCTTGTACCTCAGTCATATCAACAATGTATATATACTCTACGCAATAAAAAAACATGTGGTATTGGTAATGGCGAGTTCTATTTCCAACTTATGGTGACTGTTTTCGTCATTCTAATTCTAACAATTCAAAAAAAAATGAGGGGAGAATATTGATGTGGATATACTAAAAAAAGCAGAATAATCAGATTTCAAAATAACAAAACAAGAAAATTATACAGGGTGCTCCATTTCAAAAGTAGATGAATAGTTTGTAACCAAATAAAGTAGAACATTTGTCATGAATATCCATCAAGCAGATAAAAAAGAACTATTTGTGCAGAATCATAATTTTCCATATGTTTCAACTCACCTCAACACTTGACTGGGACATTTAGAAATTCGTTCTTGAAATGATGCCCAGCTCTTTTTATTGTCGTCAGCCTTAACAAAATCGTCACATCAAGGTTAAACACAATATCAGAACAGAGGAGACTGAACAACAATTAAAGAAGATAAACCTCAAACTTGTCCGATAAGAGTTGATATGTGTCATCTGTTGTTGTCATATGTTGAGGCACCAGCAAATTTTCACGAACATTATCTTCAGAAGTATCAGTATCAAAAGTGCATTCATCTTCTATGATAATCTCATATTCGGGCCATAATGAATTGCTGGCAACTAAATGAATAATATATGTCAGTTCAAGAGTGTACAAATAGCATTTGAGAATAGCTTGCATCTCACCTTTGCCACAAACGGGAAACCTCGTTATGGAGGAGCCAGAGCTAGCAGAACCAGCATTATGTATAGCCTGCCGACACTGATTTTTATGGCCTAACTTCCAATGCATGGCCTGACAGCCAAAAAAAGCCAAAATGATCAAACAGAAAACATTTCTAGAGAAAAACATCCTTTTATGGTACCTGATGTTTCTCAGAGCAGTAGCGTGCTTGCTTACAACTACTACAGACTTTTTCTCCTTTCCATGTGCCACACCAGGAACAGAGTGATGCTAAATCAACAAAAAAAGACTTTTAAGGCAAAACACCATGGCAAATAAACTGTAAACCAGTAACTTCCTCAAAACAACTAATACTCTAATAGCAGCCCAGAAAGTTAATACAAAATTTCATGGAAACAAATAATCAACCAAAAAGTTTAATCCAATTAAACCACATCATAAAGGCCAACAATATAAGGAGCTCCAAAAATTATAGTAGCAATACAGATACAAGCTGGTCACGTAAGCTGCAGACATGATCAAGATCAATGTGCATCTATGATGTACATATCATATGATGGTTGATTTGCAACTAAATTGGATAAAAGCTATTAACCTGAAAGATAAGCTCCGTCCCATCCACCTAGTGGCAAGCACTCCCTTTCCCGTCAGCAATTTCTTCTATCTAGGATTTGAGAGTCAAGATTGGTCTGGCCAACAAAAGCTAAAAGCACTAATAATTTACCCAAACTTAATTTTTTTCTAACTACGCACTAGTCAAATCAGAAGCTCCCGTACCCTCAAATGCAACTAAAATCTGATTCTCAATTCATTTCACTTTCAAGATTAACTGTAACATATTGCAACATTAGTTAACACTAAGATGCCTGCCTTGGTTAGGGTATCTTAGAAATGAATAGCACCTCAAGTTTATCTCACTCGAGATTCATTGGACATCCTTTTAAAACTCAGAAATGTTACATCTCCACAAAAAAGTATAATGTAGCATCTCATTTATTATTTTTGTTATTTATTCGCTGTGGATCATTAATCCATAATAACTATTTCCTACTAATAGATTTATAAATTATAATTGTCCAGTCTATCAGCAGGGAATTCTATGTGATCGACTAGAAATCTGTTTGCATGGTGTTGAGAATATGACAACATTAAAAAAAATCAATTTCTCTAAGACTATTGGGCTTCAGATAAACCAGTTGATTATGTGAAGAATAAAATTACTTCATGTTATTAAACTAGAATGAACAAATGAGTATGTATATATAAATATATAGATATGTGTGATGTGATGGTCATCAATTCGACTCTTATATGGTTTTTTCTCTATCAATCTTTCTGTTGTTGATAATTTCTTCTCTCCTTTTCTCCAAATGTTAAATTACTGATCTATCTGTTATGTCATGGTAACTTGTATCTATAAATAAAAAATGTATTAGAGCAATTCGACCTCTCTCTACGTAACAAATCATAATGGGGTCGCAACTTCCTACGTATACAATAATATATGGACACAATAAATATATATATATTATATATATATATATATATATATAAATCCGGATTTTGATACAATTTATTCTACTTTATACTTTATTTTATTTCAGTAGATTTGGCTTTGCTTTGTTTATCTCTTAGTTCAATTTTTTTTTAAAGTTTGAAAAATGGAATTTCAATAAAAATAAAACAAGAAAGGAGTATTTATGTCTCCTCGTCGAACGTATACAATAATATATGGACACAATATATATATATATATATATATATATATATATATATATATAAATCCGGATTTTGATACAATTTATTCTACTTTATACTTTATTTTATTTCAGTAGATTTGGCTTTGCTTTGTTTATCTCTTAGTTCAGTTTTTTTTAAAAGTTTGAAAAATGGAATTTCAATAAAAATAAAACAAAATAGGAGTATTTATGTCTCCTCATCGAGTACCACGTTTCAAAAAATTATGCCTTCTGAGGTTTTTTATCAGGACTAACATAGACCTTGATCCAAAAGTGATCTTAAAAACCAATTGCAATTTGGGAAAAGATCACAATAAAGTATTTGTCTAGAAGAAAAACAGAAATTGTGTTTTCATTATGGTCTGATAACAATTACTTAAATATGCTCAAGTCACTAGAAAAGTTAAAAGGTCAACCGGTCATGTTTTACTACAATTACTTGAGATGCATTTTTCTAATTGGCTTCGACCATACCGGAGCATTAGTTAACCAGACATAATTTAGTTAGTGTTTGTATAGTGGATATACCCAGTTAAAATTATAAATCAAGAGCTATTATTACTACAAAGGATAAACAAAGATCAAAAGCTTTGATTCAAAATTACATTGATTACTACTACAAAGGCTAAACAAAGTTAAAATTTATATTGATTATATTGATTTATACTACCACGTAGAATTGCAAAAACATTTGACTCATTCCAATATAAAGTAGTAAATCAAATAAATGGACTCATTTGAAAGTAAATGCGTTGTTATATATATATATATATATATATATATATATATATATTGATCTACAAGGCCAAGAAAATTTCTTACGTGTTTTGTTATGTAAGTGAAGACAATTAGAATCAGTTCCTTTCGCTCTGATTATAATCTTTCTCAGGGGCAACATTTCTCTTTGGATTACCATATCACTGACACACTATAAGCACTCATCGGTTTGTGTTACGGAATCGGTTCAGCCCCCTATTTGGCGGGTTTACACTCGGCGAACCAAAGCCAGACCGGTTCAGGCCCAGGCTAGTTTGGTCGAGTAGAGTGCGCGTTGTACTTAACGGAGGAGAGGAGGAGGAGAGGAGGAGGGGTTAGGGCATGTCATTTTGGTTGTTTTGCTCCTTTGGGGGAGGACATTTCTCGCCGGACTTTTCCGGCTGAAGGACTGCTTGTACCCTTTTTACTCTTGAAGGGCAATCAAATTATTTCTCCCGCATCAGATTGCTTCATAAAAAAACCAACAATAGAAGTCTAAGATTGCAAACCAATTGACAACGCTAGAAAGAATACACAGAAAAAAGAATCATCAATTACAACTATATTAGAACTTAATTACCTCCCACACTCAATGGCTTGTCACTACCATCACGCTTTGGTGACTCACTTGAGTAGAAAGGATTTGATCGAGGTAACTGACACCGGAAGACCTTCAAACTTTTAAACCATTCCAATAACAAAGAAACATAAATTAAGGAATAATATTATAAATGACCAAAAAAATGTAAACGGTTATAAGCAGAACAGAAAATTCCATATAGAAACCACACCATCGACGAGGATTATCTTCCCTGCGTCTCCACTGTTCATGCTGGTCTTCAAGAAGACATGTCATAGACGGACACATGAATACATATAGCATCCGATGAAAAGTAGATTCCTTCTCAGAAATTGGAGCATAAATCTGCATGATTGGGAGCTTCCAATTGGCTAGCTTCACTTGACCAAATAAAAGACAACAATAAAAATCCAATTACCTGGAGAAGGAACTGGAGTGGCTCTTCACAAAAATCACATTTGCAAGACTTACTCGATGGCAAGTTCACTGGTTCCAACCATGCCTATTAATATCAATGCTAGATTATGCTAGATCACACCCAAATATTAGTCGAGAAAGGTGAATTATTCATTGAACACCACATACCGGAACACCTCCAGCTTTACTTGGGAACAAATGGCGAAGAAGACAATTAGCATTCTTAGACTTCTCAACAATGCCTAGGGTTACATATTCCTCTACTTCTTCCTCCTCATCCCCATCATCTATTTCCTCTAATCCAATTTCTTCATCTTCATTATCAATTGAAATCTTTTGAAATGATTTGAGATCATTCACATCTGAATCCATCCAATCGTTAAAACCTAGTGAAGCCAGCAAACAGGAATGCTTGTTATTTTCCCTTCCCAGTATATTTAATAGTGCACAAGAATCTCACTTCAGCAATTCACTGGTAGATCAGTTGATGCGCATTGTCAAATTAAAAAGCAACAGAATACAATCATAGTAGCAAATAGTAAAAAACTACAAGTGTCTAAAAATAATAAGATTAGAAAAACTGGTCAACAAGGAGTACCCTGAATTCCCAAAGATTACTAAATTACCAGGGTATAAAGGAAAATTACA
Organism: Costus lasius; assembly: GCA_027563935.2. Taxonomy (NCBI): domain Eukaryota; kingdom Viridiplantae; phylum Streptophyta; class Magnoliopsida; order Zingiberales; family Costaceae; genus Costus; species Costus lasius. Next base: position 99,566,649 of record CM050454.1, read on the forward strand.
TCTAAAGTGTGTATGCACTTGCCTTTGTAAATTGTGAACACCTGATATATGGAGTCAACTAGCAATGCATTTCACGTACAGCGGCTAACGTGAAGATAGGGCTGTTGATCATTTGAAGGAGACAAACCAGCTGGCGTGGAAATAGAGTGACCAAGATGGCGACTATAGAGCTGATGTTTTGATGACGCAAGTAGCGGGAATGCTCATACAATAGAATAACCAGCAAGCTGAGGGGTTGATGTGACCTACAACTGAGTGACTAGCAATGGGCTGGGGGGTTGATGTGACCTATGGGAGTGCAAAGTCACCGAGAAGAGCAACTCAAGCAGCGGGAGTCAAGAGAGCATTCACAAGTCCGAAGTCAAGAGAGTGTTTAGGGTTAGGGCGCATGAGCGAAAGTAGGGATAACAACGGGTAGGGTATCCACTTTTTAATTATATTCATACTCGAACCCGAATAATTCTTCAACTACTCATACTCGATTTCTTCGAAAACCCCTGTCTGAACCCAACCCTATTAAAATTTTAACTATCCACTAACTACCCAAACCCTATAAACACCCAACTTCTATTAAATTGCTTAGCTATATATCTAGTACCCGCCCCTATAAAACCCTATTAATAGTCAAATTTTCCAACCCGAGGTGAAGCTGAATTATACTATAGGAACTAAAAAGAGCATAATATACAATATATCATAGAAATTTAGCTAACAATGCACAGACTACAACCATAATGAGTAATATCAATCAGTACAATGGTGTAACAAGCCTAAAAAGCATGTTAACATTTATACAAGAAAATTCACGAAGATATTGGTGGACATCAAACTTGCCAAACAATATGGCAGGCTATTAGTTGTCAGCATCAAATGATACACTCAATCAAAAATGCAAAATCTCATACTCCTCTAAGTTAGTTGTTTAAGTCGCTAAAATGATTTAGGGTTTTGCGGCAGCTAGTTCAATTTCAAGTTTTAACAAACTTAGAAGACGAGTACTCATAATGACAAAGACGGGTAAACAAGTCGGCGACATTGATGTCTTCAATTCTTCCTATTGTTAGCGTCTCTTTACGTCGCATGGGGTTTGGCAAGTGGCGGCAAAGATCTCAATGTTGATGTTTTTGACTCCTCGTTGCTTTGAGTGGAACGACAATGGCTAGTAATTGGTGGAGAAGAGGATGATGGATAAGAAAACTGAATGATTGTTACTGTGTGCAATCTATCGACAACGAGCAATTAGTTTAGCTGACGATCTTGATCTCTGGGCTACGGACAGTGCATGAACTGATGCGATAGCTTTTAAGCTCAGTCCCATGAGTGTATGTGTGTTCAAATTAGGTAGTCTTCAGTTGTTGGAAAGGGAAATGTGGCCACCTTTGGATCTTTTTCTCATGCAAAACTCTAACATTGTCAATGAACTAGCCCTTCCACAATAAATTCCACATGCCCTCGGACATAGGTACATTTAATGAAATCTCCGAAGAGCATGTATCCATCTTCCCACCAACCTTCTTAATGGCATAAAGTTTTATTCTCTTAGCTCTTCAATCACAAGGATTCTTGTTATATTTGTTCGAATAAAAAAAATTAAAGAAAAAAGAATTTATTGTAGCCAGCGGTGGCAAATTATTGCTAACGTTACCTGCCACCAACTTTAATCCAATTGTATTAAAGTTATTGTTTCAAGCCTCCAAAAAGCTCCAAAAACCTAGTAGGATGGGTTGCAACAAAAATTTCTCTCCCCACTGTTCTTCTTTCTTGAATTTTCTTTTTCTTCTTGGTTTTTTACTTTTTTACTACTTATTATTCAAAGGGCATCCAACCAACTTCTCCACGATCATGCTCGCACGAGAGGAGAACCTAGTTATAGATGATAGCAAGTAGGGTACCCACTTCTTTTGCCTTATCCATATCAGAACCCGAATAATTACACTACTACCCATATCTGATTATCTATCCGAGTTTTTTCAAACCCCATACCCGAAACCTACCCTAATAAAATTTCAACTACCCGTTAACTACCCGAACCCTATAAATACCCAACTTAAGTAATTAACCCTATTAAATTGTTTGTGATACACCTGATTACCCAAATAAAATTCGGGTACCCGCTCCTTTCTCATCTTATTCGTACATAGAAATGGGGTTGAGTTTGAAGGGAAAGTTAATGATTTTCGCTCCTTTCTCATCTTATTCGTACATAGAAATGGGGTTGAGTTTGAAGGGAAAGTTAATGATTTCCTTCTAATTTTAATAGAGAGAAGATGAAAATACTGCAAACATGAAACATAAATATTTTTCTTAACAAAATCACAAAAAAAAGGAAATGACAAAATTGTTGAATTTGATGGTGTCCATTTTGCACTAACAAACAGTGCACATTTCATACTTAAAAAACACAAAACCACTTTAATCCATACATTTAATATAATAATAGCAAGATAAAAAGGAATATGAGTTGCTATAACATTGTAAAAAAATAAATAAATATGAGTTGCTAAAACTGTAAATAACGAAGTGCATACCAACTGTCAACGCTAGTGGACTGTGGACGACGAAAGTTGAAGGCGAGGAGAAGACGACTTTGGTTCATGTCCCTTCGACGAGTAGACGACGAGTTGAAGATGATTAGAGCAGTAGGCACCAACGTTGTCGTCGCTTGGCTGCTTCGAGTGGGACGACAGTGGAGAGTCAGCAGCCGGCGCGACGGCGAGTCACAACAAGATTTGGGTTTGGAGTTTGGACGAGATCACCAGGGACGAGAGTGGAGAGACGGCAGGCGATGCAGCGGCGAGTAGCAATGACGTTGGACGAGGTCACGAGAGGGACGAGAGTCCAGAGACGGCAGACGGCGCAGCGGCGATTAGCACAGGTTAGGGTTTAGACTTTGGTCGAGGTTTAGACTTACGAACGCAGGAGAGGAGGCGGCCGAGAGGTTTAGAAGAAAAAAACTCTTAAGCGGATTAGATTAACCTTAGCACGAATCCCAAGACAGGTTTTTTATTTTTAAAAGTGAGATCGGTTACCCCACTAAGGATTTTTATTCGGTTTAGACTTTGGCTAAATTATTACGCTAATCATTTTAAAAAAAAGGTATATATAATAATTTAAAAATAATATTAAAATAATATAAATAAATAATATTAAATTAAAATTAAAATTAATTTTAATTATTATTATTAAATTAATATTAATTTTTGCTAAAATTTTTATAAAAGATAAATAAAAAATAATTTTAGATTTAATAATTTTTTATTAAAATAATAATTTTAAAAAATATTTTTATCATAGAAAAGACATACAAATATAGGTGAATACATGAAATGAAATGTAAAAATAAAATATGATTATAATTTGAAAGTAACCAAAAGTAATTTTCTTTTAGCTTTTTCAAACTTATATTATTTATAAGTTTAGAACTGAACGGAGCAAACGTCTTAGCTTTTTAAAAATATATTATTTTGACGGATAAAAATAGCTAATCAACTATGCTAAACAGGCTTACAATGTCTAAAAAAAATAGGAATTAAGGTTTTGTAGGTAACGAATTATATAGTTAATGGATGCTGACTAGTGGGTTATGGTATTACTAAATTAAATAATAAATATAAATTTATATTTATAAATTTATATCTAATAATATTATTATTATATATAGAGGGATTAGATACCAGCTAAAAAATCCACTCTGACTACTCTAAATTTGAATTAAATTTACACGAAAGTTTAGATTTTTTACTTAAAGATAAACTACAAGTGTCTTTGTATTTTATTTCTCTAATTATTTCTTTTTTATTTATTCACTTTAAAAATAAAAAATTTGTAAAATTTTATTTTCTGTCAAAAATTTTAAACCAAACCATATTAGATATACAAAAATAGGAATAATGTGATTAAAAAAAACTGTCTGTGGCTTTCATATTTATCAAAAAGCATGCTAACTAAGAAAAGGCACATAAAAAGGCGATGCATATAATGACGGCCATCTTATTCTCGTTGTGATGAAAGTACTCGTTGTGATGAAAGTAAGATGGCCTCATACTCATAAAGTTCTTCAATGCGCTTCTCTAATTTAGGTCCTAGTTGTAAAGTTGAGATTCTTAAACCCGTCGATTTGGAGTCGGGATCGGGTTGAGTTTTAAAAAAATTGGGATCGAATCAGGGATAGCAAAACTCGTTCCAATCCGTCTCATTGTCATCCCTAATTATAAGGTAAACTGATCCAGTTTTATTCCTTTTTCTCGTAACATAAGCTCAGGTTCACAACATGGATGTTCAATTAATGAAAGAAAATTGTCTGGTTGGTTCGATGATTTAAATGAATTTAAGCTTTATAGAGTATATGCCGGCTGACGTGCTGTGGTACCGCTTTGTTGTTTAATTTTAGGCTCATTTCGTGCGCATAGAATATTGTCTAGTTTAAGTTTTGATTAATTAATAATTTTTAATGGTAATCATATAGAGCTATGCCTAGAGGCTTACAAGAAAATGAATCTATAATTTATTTCCGCAGGAATCCTAGTTTTAGAGAATAACATTTTGATTTCATAATCCACACCATAAGTAAATGCCACCAAAAAGTCTTCTCATCCCGTTCTACAGGGTAATTGAGAAGTCCTGTGTTAGTAAGGAAGGAAATGAAACATCCCATTCTACAGGGTAATTGAGAAGTCCTGGGTTAGTAAGGAAGGAAATGCAAGTAAAAAGTAAAAAAGTAAACCCTCTAAATAAACAAAAAAATGTGGGCCAATGGATATTCAATCTAACAAATAGTATTTAGTTATAATTAATTAATAATAATTATTAAATATTATAGTAATTAATTATTACTATTCAATCGATATTCAAAGAAGGAAAAGAAGTATTTTTGGCTGACAAAAAGTTCCAGATACTTGTTGCAGCATCATTTAAATGATATTCAAAGAAGGAAAAGAATGTGTTTCTATAGATATTCCAATTCACACTGGACACAGAAAAACTAATGAGGTAGTAATTCATTCATACTTGTAGTACCTGTGACAAAAAGTTAAGAAACTAGTTTAAGTAAATTACATGACCACAAATTACCAAATAAACAGAATGTGTTTGCCACACAAGGAAAAAGAACTTGGGTATTATGATGCAATACTAAGTGAAGACCAAGAGTAACATTAGATAAGCAAGTTCTTTAATGAGAGATAAAAAACGAAAGTTATTATTCACAGAATTTAATCATGTATCTGATTCCAACAGTGTGCATTTATGTGGAGAAATAACAATTGAACAGTAATTGATGAATATGACTGCTAAAATAGCATAAACAACACCTCACTGTGGCCAAGGAAAAAAAAAAATACTTGGGTGCTTATTTGTCACTGAACTGAGACATTGTTATGTGAGGGCAAAAACATCAAATATAGGAAATAATCAATAAAAACATGGCAAAAAGGAAATAACCCATTTGTAAACAATGATAATGAGCTGGAGAGGAGCACTAGAGCAACGTTGACCACTATATAGAACAAGCTTCATCTCCATCTCACTATTGCTGAACCCCATGTGAGTCCAGCTCCGAAGCCTGCAGTGGCAATGGTATTGCCCGATTGAACCTTTCCACTGCGAACAGCCTCATCCAAAGCTAAAGGGATGGATGCAGCGCTTGTATTTCCGTAGTTTGCCAAATTTGATATGACCTTGTCTGCAGGGATCTCTAACCGGGTAGATACAGCATCGATGATCCGCTGGTTTGCCTGGCAAGTGGCATTTGTTTCAAAATATTGAGAATCAACTTACCTTGCAAAAGATATGGGATTATTAGAAGCTGGTTACCTGATGAAGCAGTAACCAATCAATACTTGAACTAGGAATACCAGCTTCTTCCAGTGCAGCTTCAATCGATTGAGGAACACAGCGCACAGCAAAGCGAAAGACCTCTTTACCATTCATTTGAATGCAAGAATATGATGATTTCTTTGGGGGAAACAGAGCGGCGCCATTGCTTTCTAGGGCTACCTCAGCGTGGTCATACTTGGCTAGAGCATTTAACTGCCTGCAATTGAGACGCCAACAAGTCAACTTGGATGAAACTAACATATAGAAAGTAAAGGTCGAGAATAAAGATTTTCTAATAGACATTATCCAGTAGATCCTCACCTCTGGCCGTGGCCATCGCTATGCAAGTCAAAACCAAGCAAGCCATCTTCTTCACTGCTGCATGCCTGCATGATAATATAGAGAATCTGACCTTTCAGAAACAAGATAATCGATTCACGGGGCAAACATATAGTCTGCATTTAAATCAAATAGTTGCAAGTCCATTTGCATCCACAATCAATTACCATCTAGGCATGCCTTGAATGCACAGTGAGTAATTGAATACTTTTCCATGACTTTCTTTGTGCTGTCAGATTCAAGTAATAAAAGTAAATGGAATTGAGAAATAATCCATGATCAACAACTGTGGCTGGCTAACATCATTTATCCCAATATGACATCTCTACCTTCTTTACATGTAAGCCTTTACAATCTGTTTTGCCGAATCAGACACTCACAGTGTACCATGAACAGATTATGCATCAAGAAGAAATTATCCACTTGTGTTATACAACAGGTATTACTTTCTTAATGAGAAAAATGAGAAAAGGAAAGGCATAAGCAAGAATCACGAGCACGTCATATGCCCAAGATTGCATTCAACTATTCAAGAAAATGACACAAATTGTAAATTTCAAATCAAATTCTACACGGGAAAATATTTTCACAGTAAATATGCTTTGCAGGAACGATTACAAATGTATTGCATATGACATTGATATAATACAACACTATAGCCGGTACGTTTACATAACTAGAGGATTACAATACCACTCATGTCAAGTTTTAAGTGCCTTAAATGTAAAAACTATTTGGTAAATTTGAAGAGACACAAGAGGAAGGTTTCAGCTGCTACATTTGATGTTTATTATCCACAGCCAAAAGTATCATTTTTATCTTATAGAAAGCTTTACGTATGGTTGTTCATGGTCATGAACCTCGCAGAAGTTTCTAATTCTACACACATGATGAAAGAGCTTAGCTCATGTTTTATTACGGTATAGTACCCCATGTTCACATCACGGCAGTATGAATTGTGCAATGATTTCAATGCAAACAGTGATTCATTTCTCAAGTAATAAATATCCCATGCAATAAAAAGTTCATTTGGCTTATCTTTCAGCAATAATAGAAATACAAGTACCTGGACTAGCACGGCACCAGCAGCATCACCAAAAAGAATGCATGTGCCTCTATCTGTCCAGTCCACATGGCGTGAGAGAGCATCCGCACCAATTACCAATATATTCTGAAATCCGCCCCCTGCAGCTCAACCTGAATAATTTAGTCCTACAAGCTATGGGGATAGCCAGCAACCACATATTAGTACAAGTAAAAAAATAGACCTTTAATGAACCGAGTAGCGGTAATTAGCCCCACAACAAACCCACTACAAGCAGCTGTTATGTCAAAGGCCCAAGCATTTTTGCAGCCCAAATCTCTTTGTACCTAAACAAGATAAAAAGTATCTCAACATCAGATATAGAAACAGATGCAAGGAGAAACTAATGTAAATATTAATAACTAAACAAGCTAAGCATAACAACAGGCATTGCATTTGATTTGCAGAACTCTCTAAGATAATAGTGAAAGGAAGACTAAAACATGCAATAAATATTTCCAACATTGAATATAGATGAACCCAAATCAACTAGAGTCAATATAGAGAACTTTCCATATGTAATAGGGGCAAATTCAATGCCCATCTCAATAATATCTTAGTAAGAATTTGCACCACTTTCCCACTCCATTAGTTGTTGTAATAGATTATGTCAAAGTGGGAAAAAGATTCAGAAGTGCGGTAGCATAAGAGAAAGGAAATCAACATCTTATTTTGTGCTAATAGTAAAGAAATTGAATTTACACTTGGTGGAAGTTAAAAGAAGTATAATCAAACACATATAAGAAGCACTGATGCCCAAGCTAGATGTGTGCAATAATGAAAAAACTTGCGACAACAAGAGAATGTTTGGCATGTCAAATATCATTAACACCAAAAGTTTAACTTAATATATTAACCCAAGAAGATTATAAGATCAGATTCCAATCTAAAAGAGATGGCGGAGTTGAAGCAAATCATTCAACTTCTTCAATCAAACCTGGGAACCACCTCCAAAGAGATCATCCGGCGTGGATGTGCACATTATGACAAGATCAACTGCTTCAGCTTCTATTTCAGCCATCTGCAAAGCCCTTGTTGCTGCTTCTACAGCCAAGCCACCCAATGTTTCATTTCCTGCAAAGAATTTTCTACCCAGTATAAATCAAGATGGTGTGATTCAATACAAGAAATAACTGACATCGAATATTGGCTTCTTATTTAGCACTCTGGAATAAAGAGACAAATCTACAAAAGTATAAAAGCTCATATAATCAGACATAACTCCTATGGTTAAATATTGCATGTGCAACATTGAATAACTCGCAAGTGCCAAATTCTTCTGCATTAGGTTGTTTAACCATGTCCTTTTTGCAATCTGATCTAGCCTTATCTGACTTTTTCTGATGCTGGCGACAGTCTTACACTTGCAATGCATTTTCTTGCTGGAAAATTTCAAAAGACCTAGCTCAAGTTGCAATAGTGTGCGATATCACATTTGAACAGAAAAGGGAAATGAAGAAAAATACCTATGCTGGAATTTAACAAGTGATCATGTTTTTTGAATTCCAAACTCAAGTTCTATTTTCAAGGTTCTAATTCCTTCGGTTTGTTTTGTTTAACTTTCACAAGATTGGCTATTAGTGGTTGTCTCAAGACTTGTTTTTGGCCCAAAAAAGACTTGTGCTGGTGAAGAAAAGGATTATTGACTAATCATTTGCTAAATATGACTACATGATGCTTCAAATGAATGAAGATGTATAAATATTCAAGTCATAAAGTCCAGTCTAATACCTGTAAGCACTCTCCTATTTCGAATCCCTGTTCGAACAGAAATCCATTCATCTGAGGTTTCAACAATTTCCGCAAGCTCATCATTTGAAATTAGGAGCTTTGGTACAGCCGATCCTGATCCAACAAGTTTTGAACCCATACCAACAAGTCTGCAAAATTTTCTTTCTCAGATTATCTTTATTTTATAAAAGTTTGATCGAGTACACACCTTAAAAAAAATTCAGCTTCATTGAGAATCTTAACTCAAACTATGAAATATAAATAAATCACCACAGATAAACATAAAGCATGATGAAGAAATTGTGCGAAAGTCAAAACACCAGTGCCAGTTGTACAACAAAATCACAAACCAATAACATGTGCCACAAGTATATTCCAGTATGACTCTCAGAAACAGTACACAAATATTCTCCAGCTGTGTGCCACAGAGGATTTAAAAACCATATTACCATAGAAATAATACTTAGGTTAACACTATCCTATCACCGACAACCATTTATAGGTAACTGGAGGAATTCTACAGGACTGTATCTCATAAAAGGCTTTAATTTCCAACTGTCATGATGCTATTGTATTTTCTGCCGAGACAATCATTTTAATCAATCAATAAGGTAGCAAGAGTAGATCATGTCATCTCAAGTATTCTGTTCATGATATCAAATGTCCTTCCATAACTTGAGCCACCCTACACATGCCTGTCCAAGTTGCCAGCATTGTCTAGATTTTTTTATCTAGATTATTGTACTTGCTAATGCAATCTCGTACAATTTTCAAGAAGATGCAGCTACAAGGTGCCATCAAAGGACTGATATTATATCAAGAATTTGGTACACAAGTAACATGCTGCAGCAAAGTTATAATGGCGCTCTAAGACGCTAAGGTCTCATATTCCATAAGAAACACACATGTATATTATATATTATTTAATTTAAATTGTTACCAAAATCATCCAATATGATGATAATTACTTCAATACTAGAATAAATTAAAGTAAACTTAAATGAAAAATCCATTACGAGTATGAGATCATTATGCAAGAGAGCTATATACTAATACCATAAAAGCATTCAAAAAATTAAATAAAATCAACCACAACATCATGAGTAGAGGATCTCAACACATGGAGAGGATATACCAATTTAGCAACATCACTTCAAAACTTAAATACAAATTTGATGATAATTACTTCAATACAAATTTGAGAAACAAGAACATATGTACTAGAAAGAAATTTAAATGCCACCGGTAGATACCATCCACTCTAAAGCACAAGTCATAAATTGAATAAAAAATCAACTATAGCATCATATAAATTACTGAATCAAATTAGAGTTGAAACCAATTCGACAATCAAAATCATCACATGCATAAAAGATTACTATTACATCATATAAAATCATAGAAATTTCAAAACGGTACCATGTTAAATCTCGAAGGCTGAAATAAAAAAATAAATATAACTTCAACATTTGCTAAAGTTCCACACCATATGCGAAATGTTCAGCGCTACTCTATCACTTACTTGCTTGGGCACTTTCCCAAGTGCTTATAGAGCGCAAAATGTTCAGTACTACTAAGGAAAAATTCCTAGGCAGGGGCACATCAGAGCCATCTATCTCAAAGTATAAATCTTAAAGCAAGGGTCATGCCAACATCGCATCAAGATTTGCACATCCTAGAAGATAGATGGCTCTGATGTGCCCCTGCAACTGAAAGTAGGAATCTAAAGGCAAGGGTCATGCCAACATTGCTTTAAGATTCACAGACGGTTCTCATGTGCCCTGCCTAAGATTCGAGCTTGCTAAGAATTTTTCTCCTACTCTATCGCCTACTTGCATGGACGTTCTTGCAGGCGTCTGTAGAAATTACACTGCAAACCACTCTTCAAAGAATGACAATCGACAGAGTCAGTTATTGCGTTGCCTTATTGCTTTATTTGTTTATCTACTGTTCTACATTGTTACCTCAAAAAACACGATTGAGGATCATTTAGATTTATCAAATCTCGGTTCCTCTGGTAGAGATGACTATTCCGTCGCTATAGGAAGTAAGCTTCTTACTCCTCCAGTTACACTGCATCTTCAACCAGGTCCCCTCATCCCTTCTTTCGCTTGATGTGAACATCGTTCATACCAAGCACCCAATAGGATTTTGCACGTTTATTTTTCATAATGATGCAACTGCTTAGTGGAGTGGAGTGTATCCTTGAGACATAGCCTATGGCAAAAATCCCACAAAGCCCGAAAGGCAAACCCCCATCAAAACAAAACAAAACCACAAGCAACAAAAAGGGGCAGCGTCGTACCTTGGATGATGAGACGATTTCAACGTAGCGGCTCCAAGGACGCTGCCCTCGACGCTGGCATCCGCAGCAGCGCGGCAGCAACCTGGCGGTGCCCTCCTCGATCCTGACCCCGAGAGGCCCCAGGGAGCCAACTTTCTTCCCCGGAAGCACTGCACGGACGTCGAGACGAGCCCCAGCGCGTTGGCCATGTCGACGAGGGGGGAGAGAAAGAGGGGTTGGGACGAGGAACGGGACTTCCGAAGATCTCGAGCGAGAAGAGCGGAATGGAGATGGGAAGGGCGGCGCGTCGAAGAGAAAAGGGGCGGACAAAGATCTTAAGCTCGGCTTTTGTTACCTCCGCCGCGCTCGCTGGGCGAAAGCTTCGATAACTCCGCGGCATACGGGCAGGTCGAAGAGGAGAGAATGAACGGATCGGCTGTTTCAGAAATATTTCAAACACAGTACATTATTCTTTGATTCGATCAACTGTGAGCCCCACCAGATAATCTTCCGATGTAACAAATAGAAACGACCTTCTCCATGATTGGTGGTTGGCTAAAGAGAGGTGAGACAAGACACCTGGAGATCTCGAATTCTTGGATCCAATGGTTGAGATCTGAAGGAGGAAGAGGCCCCACCATATATGCAAATTGGGGCTTCGGTTTAAGTCGTCCAAGGCAAATATGCAAATGGTTATTATTTATTATTAGGTAAATCAAGGAGAATTAAGTTAACTAATCACAATGAGCCACGAAATTTTAAAATATTTTTTATTGTTTCTCAATTTTCCATTAAAGACCACAATCTGGATGCCTCTTTTTTGTTTATCTATATTATAAAATGCAACTAACTGGAGGTCCCGAATGCACTTTAGCTTTTGCTAAATCTCGATTATAAGTTAAAAAGAAAAAAGCTGATCCTCATTTGCCAAGATCTTTGGACTACCTTCGAACCCGAGTCGACCAGATCGCCTCGCAAGGCACAGATCTGGCAATGGCCACCGCCTCTCCCACCATCGCCGCCGTTCTTACAGCGCCGCCTGGCCAGTCGTCTCTCCTCTTCCGCCGCGCCTCCACGCTTGCCTATAGTCCTTCCTTCTACTCCACCGCCTCCCCGCGCGCTTTCTCCGGCCCCCGACCCACCGCCCTCGTTGCTCCCATTGCCTTTCCTTCTCTCCGTCGATCCGGCGTGCGTCTCCCCGCAGCTGAATCTGACGCACGGGAGATAGAGGTGGAGACAGCAAGCGGAGGAGACGGGGGAAGTCCCGAGGGATCCGATCCGGGCTCGGGCGGTGGCGCAGGTGGGGACAACGGAAAGAGCGGAGGTGGGGATTCCGAGAAGAGCGAAGGGGGAGGAGCAGATGAGGGGAAGAAGCGGGATCACAAAGGCGGAATGTCCATGTCGCAGAAGCTGACGCTGGGCTATGCGGCCCTCGTAGGAGGTAAGCCCGTTACTCCTACTTACCTTTTGCTCGTTTGTTCTACATCTTTGGATCGTGTTCTCTCGCCCCAATTCTGTTTCTTGGATTACATAGTTAGCGGAAATGTAGTTATCTATCATGTGAGTTAACACGTGCCTGACTATTGTTTAGTTCAGAAACAAATGCTGAGATTTGCTTTTGTTTCTGTTCTTAACTATGCTTTTGCTTATAACTGCAAAATTCCTTTTTTTAGTTTTCTCCTAAATCTTGTTGTTTTATAGAATTGTTCCTATTTCCTTGTATATGTTATTGATGCCGTCACTTATTTACCAACTTTCTTTAAGGTATTTTTTTAACAGGCAAAGCAAGTATATGTGAAACAACCCCATAGCATATAAATTAGAAGTTCAAACAATGAACGTCATATGATGCCTTCATCTATAGTCTCAATATAACTGAAATCATGGTTGCTTTTCTACTTTCTGAAGTAACCGCATTCTTCCCATTGCATCAATTAATTTGAGGTATCATTGAATGGGTGATCCAAATATTGACGTTACTACTGTAAGCCAACTTAATGATGTTCCTACATGAAATTTATGTTCAGTGGATGCGCTGTAACTTTGTTATTCGTAAATTAAGTATTACATATCTTTCTTGTACAATGAAACAATATATATACCAGCTGGTACAGCGTTACCTGTGTCTGCATTGAATCTGGATACTATAATTTGTCAGGATTGTTCATGTGTACAACATCTTAGCCTTACTGGTTATATCTTCTGATTGTTATCGCATGGGATCTTGTTTAGGAACATCTAGATAGAAAATATGGGCATGCTGCCTGATACTCTGGCCTTATTTTCCAAAATATGTGCTGATTGGTGTGGCAGGGAGATGGATAATGCAATTATTTGTTTTCCTTTAACCAAGTTTTCACTCAAATACTTGATTAGCTGTATTTGGGTAGTTAATTAGTGAATGAAAAGGGAATAGAGATTGACTAGGCAACGACATTAAGTTACTAGATTGGTCTCTTCTATTTTTCACTTAAAATTTATTTGTCCACGTGTATTTTGGGTGAACAAGTTACACAAAGGCTATAAGAAATGAACTTGTTTGCCGTTCCTTTACATTTTCTATATTTCTCTCAAACCTTGTTTATACACCTTGATTATCAAAGACATGAGCTTGATTCGTCTTGTGATATTATCATACATATTATGTTTTTCAATTTAATATTGTAATATGTGATACTATAATTTTGTGATTATTTATTACCGTCATGGTGCTCTAAATCTCTAATCACTTTTAATATGCGTATTTAAGGCTTACATTTTTCACTTCTTATTTTCTAGCAAGTTTAACTCACGCTAATGTTGTGATATTTATTTGAAGTTTCATTTTAGAATTTTATAACTATTGATAGCTTAGAATATTGTGATAGTTCTTTCATGTATTTTCTTAATTTTGAATAATTTTGGTTTTTTTTGTAGTTATTTTTAATTTGACTTAGAAATTATGTGTGATAATATTATATATATATAATATAATATAATATATATTATACATATAATATTGTCTGTGTGTGTGTGTGTGTATATATATATATATATATATATATATATATAGACACACTATCAGAAATCCTTGCTTTGTTTGGTTTAGTGCCTTGCGCCTTAGGTGATTTCAAACCTAGACTTTAATGCATCTATCACATCAAAAAATATATGATGAGTGTAGGGCCCATGACTTATGATTAATATCTTGGTAACAATAGAGACAAGTGTGGCGACCCAACTTCCTAGATTAACAAATACAAGACTTATGACTTGTCTTTGATGTCTTGGTGATCAAAAAAGAGGAGTGGTGCACCTTGGTGTAGTGGCAAATTTGGCAAGAGCTCTCAGCAGCAGATGGAAGGTTATTAATATGAGTACGTTCAGTGTTAACTGATATGTAGAGACTTGGATTTTCCATTTTTTCCTAAATCTGATACAAGGGATAGATTTTTTTGGTGTTGCATTGGTGGCAGTGGAATTAACAAGGGTATTTCAACTATAAGGATAGAGATGAGAGTTGAAGAAATTGTAGGCGGTGGTGTAAAGGAGCATACAACTAATGTTGCAGCATAGTGAAAGAAAAACAAGAGAAAGAAAATTGAAGAGGAAGAAAGACGAGGTAGTCTTAGGTTATGTTATCAAATTGATGTAGAATAATATGAGAAAATAGAGAGAAGATAAAATAGGAAATTATATTTCAATAAATATTTAAACTAGGAAGTTATACCTATTATAATCCACAATCCACAATCAAGCCATAAGCTTTATACAATAAATATATTTGCTACTAAAAATACCACTAAAATGCATGTATGGTTAATTTAATTGTCGCTGATAATAATTAGTAATTATAGACTTTGTTGCATCACTCATTGACGGAGACTGAGTTACATTGCTAAATCATATCCACAAGCGGATGAAGACTTAGCTCCGCTATGAATTCAAACCACTGCTAGTGCTTGATTGTTTTTTATTATTAATTTGTTTTCATACAAACATTTATTTAGTACTAGAATGTGATTGAAAAGTCAAATTAAATTATTAAAAATTTGGTTATGGTGAATCTATTCCTCCCTTCTCCATCCCTGGTTACATGATTCTTTCCTTCCTCCATTGCAAAGGTTTTCGTCTCCACTCACTACCATAGTAACTCTTTTGCTCTCTGCTCTACTACAGTAAACTTCTTTTGATGGTGCTATGGTAAGCCTTTTGTCTCAACTTTGCAGCACTCTATTCTTTCACTCAAGTTCACATAACCACTCTTCCATGCCATGTCGTTTATTTGCTTCCTTTACAAGGTCCTTTGACCCTATATTTTCCCCATTTTGTTGCTTCCTTTACAAGGTCCTTTGACCCTATATTTTCCCCATTTTGTAAGCTTGCAAGCAATCCAACATCATCTTCTACCTTGTTCTCAAGAGAGTTAGAGATTTTCTTTTGAGCTCACTCCTATTCGCACTCAAACCCACCACCGTTGTTGCATTTGTCTCTGCCTCTACCCTGTTGTGAACAAAGAACTGCATTTGGACATCACGAAGTCGCCACCAAAGACTACTCCATTTTCTTCAATCAATTTTCCCAATTCTTCAACTCTTTTTGTGTCAGCATGTTGCTTAATGATATCATAAAGCCTCTTGATGAGCGACCTCTACTTTCACTCAAGTTTGCTTGCTCTATATCCAAGTTCTTCTTTGTAGCTCATCACATTCGAGCAACAAACCAATCTCCATAGCCACATTAAATCCCTAATTTGTCACTTTGTAACATCAGCACTACCTCACCGTTAACAACTTGTAGCGTTGAAGGCTCACAATCCATCATCTAGCACTACTTCACCCAATCACCAGCAATGAAGTAACACTCGAAAAAGATTGAGTTTTCTCAAGGTTAACACGTTAAATATTATTCAACATTTGATTGCTGCCATAATCTGGCAAGTTGGACAACCAAAGTTTAATCACATTATTTGGGATTCTAAGGAAGTTTAGATTTAGATCCAACCATCTCTTAATTAAATTTAAGTTGATCTTTTCAATTTTGTCCCCTGGATATTACATTAGAGATTCCTTTGGCTCATCTGATCGAACTAAATGAATGGTCCAAATTAATTTAGGTTAGGTGATCTAGAAAGAGCCTATGGTGATCTAACCTTTGTTCTCAGCAAACCAGGTCTATCTTTTCAAATCTAGCATTTGTGGAGGTTATTCTAAAATAGGGATCGATTTGCGATCACTTGTGATTTTAGAATAACATTCAAATTATATGCTTGTATGGATCTTCTAGAATAGCTCTCTTGATACATTCTCTACAAATTTGCATGAGTTATTTTATTTAGTCTCATAGTTATTCTTAGAATTTTTTTATTTACTCAATCCAATGCTACCTTTTTCATAACATGTTTAACCCACCTCACACTTATCCTCATGCTTACCAGACTTGTATTCCCAACACGCACCCCCAGGCACCCAGTTTCCTGGTTGGCTCAGCTGCAGGTTAATTATTGTCCTACTTTTTAGGAGAGATTCATGGAAAAGCATACTTGAGGATAGTCATAAGTTTGTTGCCTGGCTTTGGTAGTAAACACCTTGGTCTAAAAAATGAGCTAGTATAGCAATTTTATAGAATAACCTTAGTCTCATTTGGTTGGAAAAGAGTGGGGTGTGAAATTGGTTTGAACATTGATTTGACAAATTAAACATTTGGATTATTTTGGATTTACAATGAATTTCACGGAGATATCTTTTGAGGCCCAAAGTACCTAGTTAAAATTTTGTGTAAAACATTTTTTGAAATCCACAAAAGAGATTATCTGGGGGATAGACTCTTTTCTTGATAATAATAATCTCGATTAGCAAAATTTTAATATGGCTCCTATGATTTATAACATTTGTACTTTGATATTTAAAATTTACAATTTTTCCCAACATAGCCTAAATATTCTTCTCTATTTCCTAAATTACATTTCTTTTTAACCTCCTAACATTTTTATATTTTGTTAGTTTGATATGTAGAATTCTGCAACTTTTCTAATTTGATTCATTAAATTTTATGTTCTACCAATTTTGTCCTTAGACTTTAATATTTCTTTTTTTTGTTTCTTTAAATTATTTCTTCTCAACTTATCATCAATTGTGATTTTTTTACTTTATAATTTGGTCCTAATCTTTTTCTTTTTTTTTGCAAATTTACTCACTAAGTTCAATACTTCTCATTTTGGTCTCTATTTTTTTCTCAATTACTCTGTAAAATTTATTATGCCTTCTCAATTTGGTCCTCAGCATTTATTTTCCACAAATTATTCTCTTAGATTCAATATTTTATTTCATTAGGTATCTAATTATCTTTCCCTCTCTATTTAATCCCTAGGCTGTGTTTTTTTTTGGAGAGAAAGAAAACTAAAGAAGGAAAGAAAAAGTGGAGGAAAGAAAAAAAAGAAAATCACATATGCGTTGCACATGATCTAGTATGGCAGTGCGGCGGCGATGGAGAAGCGATAGGGCTTGGAAGTGGGCACGAGTTTGGGTGGCCCTCCCATTCGCTGTGCTCGGCAGGGAGGGAGTGGGCAAGCGGGTGGTGGCATGCTCACCCTGTTGGGAGCACAGGGATCGGACGACAGGCGGCAAGGAGTGGCGACCTCACCTTACTAGAAGCACAGGCGGCAAGCAGTGGCGACCTCACCTTACTAGGAGCACAGGCGGCAAGGAGTGGCAACCTCACCTTACTAGGAGCACAGGGTGGCAGGCGGCAGAAAGCAGAACGATAGGAAGTGGGCGCATGTGGCACGGAGCATGTTTTCTTCCCTCTTCTCTCTCTGATTTAGATTAAACTATTTTGGGTGGAAAATGAAAGCTTTTTCTTTGCTTCAATTTTCTTTCCTTCTAAAAAAATGAAAGAAACATCACTTTTCTTTACTTTCTCCCTTCTTTTCTCTCGCACAGCCTAATATTTAATATTTATTCTCAATTTGGTGCCTAGAATTTATTTTTCAACTTGGTTGAAATTTCATGGGATTAAGGAATGATGTAAAAAGATTTATCAATTTCGGACCAAAATAGGAATCGTTAAACTTTAAGGATCAAGATAGAGAAAAAAAATTAGAAACTGTATTGTCTAAATTGATAAGAAAAATTTTAGCGGCTAGATTGAGAAAAGTTACTCGGGAAACTAGTAAGAATTGTTTTCCTTTTTACTATTTGCTTTTGGAGGAACCATTAGGATAAGACTAAAGTAGCTACAGGTTTTTATATATGTATATGCATGTATGATGTAGATACACAGACAGACACGTGTGCTTGTGCACAGATCCAAATAAGAAATTAAAAAATAATAATTTTAAAATGCTTAGGCTTTAAAATTCATTTACTTGATATTTCTTAATCCTCCCATCCGAACATATTCATATTGTATATTAGAAAAAATTACAAGTTAATAAATTTTCCTCATTTGTTAGTAAATTCCCCACTTGACCTAAAGGGAGTTTGAGTAATTGATTAGTCTTGTTAGTCTAAAACTAAGGTCTGGCCCATGTGTAACCAAGAGGCTTGTAATGGTGGTACCAGTACCACTGTAATGAATGCATATAGAACTTCCCAAATTTTTGGCAGGCATCATGTGGAGCTTGGCTTTATTTTTTGGATAGTTATATCTGTTAAACAATCCACCTGCTTATCTACTATTTGTTATGGATTTGGTAAAACTGATAATATTCTATAATAATGTGTAGAAGTGGTCAAGATACTGTGAAATTTATCTCACTAATTTTACTAAGATATTTCTTTATTTAAAGGTTTATTATAAGATTCTTTCAGTGTATCTGTGGATGCGGTTAGAGATGGAGCTGTTATTCATGAGAAGCATTGGTGTTCTTTTTTTGTTAAACTATGCATGTGCTCATTTTTGTTGACTTGGGTTTTAATACAACTTCATCTTCCTAGAGTAGAAGTTCGTATAATCACTTCTCACGATGGTGGGTGATGTTCAATTTTGTTATCTTATATGACATCCTCGCAGTTGGTGGAATCATGGGATATGTTAAAAGTGGTAGCCAGAAATCATTAGCTGCTCGTGGGATAGC
This sequence comes from Costus lasius, assembly GCA_027563935.2. NCBI lineage: Eukaryota > Viridiplantae > Streptophyta > Magnoliopsida > Zingiberales > Costaceae > Costus > Costus lasius. The sequence continues at coordinate 99,585,957 of CM050454.1, forward strand.
AGCCTTGCTGCTATATTATGTGTATACATTACTTCCAGTTAGACCAGTTTTTGCCTCATCTATGGGTCTAGGTATGTGAGGAGACTCTTATGTTTTAGCTTGATTCTCGTGTTCAACTAAATTTTTTTACTTTGCTCCTTTTTTGTTATTTTTGTTATATAGGTTTATCAGCAGCTCTCCTGGCAGTTATGGGTTCTCGCTTCAAGAAGTCTGGGAAGATCTTTCCAGCAGGTGTTGTATCTCTCGTCTCGTTAGTCATGGTTGGTGGATATTTTCATGGAATTCTACGTAGTTCACATGTTTAAATACCTACTCCCAATAGATTTTTGGGGCTGCTTCTTGTTAGGGCAAACTATGTACCATAAGACACTTGGTTTTCGTGGCTTAATTCAGTTTTGAATATATGAAACAAACTTGCTATACAAGAATACCTATTTCCCGCTGTACGTTATTCTTTTCCTTTAATTGATGGAATGAGGTGATCGAAGTTGGTGATATGGTCGGTTGATATCTCAAAGGAATAATTGAGGTCGATGTAGGGTGGATAGGGTAGAACAAGGGACCGGCTTGATTGACTTGGTCATGATAGTGATTCTCTTCGAGTGTGAAATTCTTATTAGAGAAGAAATGCTCGTCGTTGACTCTCACCTTTCCGTGTATTACCTTTTTTCTGCCTTCCTAACCTGTGATATCACCGTTGATCCACTCAAAAAGTTGTGAAGCTGCTAATGGTTCCCCCAGTGCTTTTCCATTGCCACATCCATCACTATCGGATCAGGAATCCCAAAGATGATGATCTAATCCTTTTCCTTCTCTTTTATGAGCAGTTGTGATAATCATCTTGTTTTCCTTTTCTTTGTTTCCATGTATATTGGGAATGGTGGGTGTGCAGATGAAGCTTGACTTGGTGAATTCAAGTATTAAATATAAGGTTTTAAATGCAGTCCAATACTTCTACGGGCAACTTTTTAGACCAGTGTGGAACTTGAATAGTTGAGCAGCGTAAAGTCAAGCATCATTTGATACCACCTAGTAAAAGAAAAAAAATAAAAATAAGATCAATATATTTAGCCGCGCTGAGTTATAGTATCCATTAGATCATCAGATTACCAACTCACAAGTTGCTTTAACCCATCGCTTTTGGATTATTGGTTAGTTCCATGCTGCCCACAGGCGATAACTGACGAATCAAATTTCATTCAGAATACAGCAAAAGAGCAGCATATGTGGAATGAACCTGATTGCCAATGGGGCAGCAACTGCAGCAAAGTGTGAACCCTCAAAAGGTAATGCTTTAATTTATTTTTGTTGTTTACTACGTCCCGCTTTCAGATTGCTCTTGTTTTGGACGAATTTTTGCAACCCGTTCATGGTGGCAATTGGAAAAGGTGAGATGCCAAGAACTGAAGTTATCTTATCTCCCAAGGGAATCTCTTTGGTCTTTATTGGTGGTCACAGAAAAAAATGTCACGTCTCCTACGTCACAGGACTTTGATAATTGGTCTCCTTTTGAGGCGTCTACATCACGGGTACTCGTGGTCCCTTAAGTGCTTCATGAACTTACATTGAGTAGGTGCCATCTTGACGACATAATTAATAGTGGATCTGACTCTGATCCTATGCATATCTGACTCTACTTCATATCCAGTCTTTGTCCTGCACCAAGTACCACCTCATACTCTTGTCCATATCTGACTCTACTTAATTTTTTAGGAAACAAATGATGATTCTTCTGGCTAAAAGGATGTTTTTTGCATAATACTTAGAAATCCTGACGGAAAACAAGTATAGTTAAAATCTGAAAGTACCTTTAGATCATATTGCCCCAATTATGGTACTTCGAGTTCACCAACACATCAAGAGCAGTGTTATTGCCTAATTATAATAAGCCTACAGTGATTACTTTTGGCCGCCACAATTTTGCTGTCATCATCGCCGCCCAACCTGTCGTGGGGTAGTAGCATATTAGCTTGGAGAATTAATTTGTAAGCAACCTAAAATAATTGTTTGCTCTCTCTTTCGTTTCTGCTCAAAAGGCGAGTAGAAAACAAAAAGGAAAGAGACGAGGTCAGACTTGACTGCCCACTATCATCCAGAGTCCATTATAAAATATCTGTCCTTCGTGCCCTTCTCCCCTTAGACCTCTCCCCCATCCTCTGCACGACATCTCTGACGCTTCTTCCTTTCTAATTCCCTTAGAATTTCCCATTACAACTTGAACTCAGCTGCAGCTTTTGCTAGAGTGACTGATGAGCATTTCCATGGAGTACTTCTCCAGGCTTGATCTACTCCGCTTCCTTTCAGAGGCTGCTCTCTTCTTGTCTATCTTAGTCAAGTGGTTGCTGCTCCCCAGCTACGGCTGGTGGTCTGCTTGCCGCACCCCTTCAGAATTAGAAAACGCAGCGGCCGAGGCCAGAGCTCGCCACCGGGCCGCGGCCCAGCGAGTGAGGGAGAGCCTCCGCGTCTCGACCTACGGCGAGGTCACGGGGATGGAGGATGAGGGAGAGAAAGAGGAGACAGCGGCGACGTGCGCGGTGTGCCTGAGCGAGGTGGCGTCGCGGGACGCGGTGTGGCAGCTGCGAAACTGCATGCACGTGTTCCATAAGGGGTGCTTGGACCGGTGGCTCGACCACGACGAGCACCTCAGCTGCCCGCTCTGCCGCGCGCCTCTCCTCTCCCGGCGGCAGCTTCCGCCTCCGCCGGAGGATCCTAGCTGGGCCGTTGAGCGGCTCCTCTATCTGTTCGGGGACGACCTTCCGCTCGCGCCTCTTTCTTAGCTGCATCCTGTCCACCCTGCTTCATGATACGGCGATGCTGCTGTCCCCTTGTTACATATCGCACCCAAAAGAGGGGTGTTGAATACTAGATTCTTACTAAGAATTTTTTGTAATGGAAATTGAGTCTTCTTCTTAATTAGTTTCTGTTAGTTTCTGCTTGTACTACACGAGTATGGAGTTCAATCTCTATGTATATATCATTACCAAAACTTACTGCGTATATGTTTAGTTTGTATTCCAGCTCTGAAGATGTTTTGAATTTTATATATAAACATCCCAAAGGAGATGGGCAAAAACACTTTGGTTTCTTATTTTCCAACTAATTGACAGATGGAGTTTCGAGTACTCTTTATCCTTGCAGTTGACAGCTTCAAGCACATGGAAAAAGCTAATATTTTGCCGACATATTTTTGTTATTCTGAATCATCTGTGTGGAACGTAATGGACATTGGATCTGAGGATGAGAGAAGGCTCTCTTATCCGAGCTCTTCACAGAATGAGCAAGCAGGGATTAGTTTATCATTTCTTGATCCTTCTGTTTGCTATGAAGAGCTCAGAAAGAGAAATGGCCGGATCTGAAAAGGCGAAAAGCTGACCTCGTTTAAATGACTTTTAAGCTTTAACCTTTGATTTGCGTCAATTCGTCCCCTTGAAATTGTTTTGCTGGGCAAACAATTGTGTCTATTTTCATGTAAAAAACAATCAAAAGTTACTCTCTTAACATGACAACATAATCAGACAATTAAATGTCCGCAAACTAAAAGGTTTATTAATATTTTGTTGAAGTTTAGAGCCAAATAAAGCCTGTCAATAATTTGTTTCAATATGCTTGGTGTCAGACTCCGGTCGGAGCAATCCCGGATCGGCATTTATCCGTTGCCTTAGGGTTGTCCGGCGGAACACCGGAGTGCAGACTTCCTAGGGTTTCCGGCTAATTTTCCTCCCCAAATCCCGCTTAGTAAGCAAACTATTCATTAACTTGGCGAGCCGATTTGCAACGTGGCCCAATATATTAAAATGCTTAAGACCAAGTTAACAATAGTAAGCCCACTAAGCCTTATATGTCATATAATGGTCCCTTCCACTTCCAATGTAGGACTAAACTTGAGTCTGGGTCACCATCCGGCCCACTGGGTTAGGCCTGCTGGGCTCAGAGCTGAACCGGGTGAACCCGGGCCTAACAATTCTCCCCCACCTGATTTGAACATCGTCCTCGATGTTCGATGCGCGCTGAACACTAGCTCTCCAATGTTGATGTCCTCTATCTCTTGTCTTCAGTCTGATGATGATTGTTTGCTGCACCATGCTGCATGGAATTGGCGCCCCCTTTGCTTGACACAACTAAGCTGCATATTCACCCCCTGGTGCTCTGCCTGACCTTCTGTGTCCCAGCCGTCTCGCCATAGTGCTCCCGCCGAACTGAATGCAAACAGGGTCACGTCCGTAGCGCATCTCCCCAGATGCTCCGCTCAACCTGTGGCCAAACAGGGTCACGTCCGTAGCGCATCTCCCCAGATGCTCCGCTCAACCTATGGCCATTGAGTTCACGGTCTAACGCACTGCATCATCATGCTTACAGTAACCTCCATCGTCAAACTCTATCAAGGATAATCTTGGACCTGTGGGTCATGGGCCCACCCTGACATCGGCATCGACGCCCCTGGCGCCGGCATCAACGCCCCTGGTGTTGACATCAGGGCCACTGCCCTGGAAGGACGATACTCCTTGTCGCCGGTGGTGATGGTGTTGCCTCTCGGATCTTTCTGATTCACCATCATGGCTGAATCTTTTGCTCTGATACCTTTGTCAGGCCCCGGTCGGATCAACCCCGGACCGGCATTTATCCGTTGCCTTAGGGTTGTCCGGCGGAACACCGGAGCGCAGACTTCCTATAAGGCTTAGTGGGCTTACTATTATTAACTTGGGCTTAAGCATTTTAATATATTGGGCCACGTTGCAAATCGGCTCGCCAAGTTAATGAATAGTTTGCTTACTAAGCGGGATTTGGGGAGGAAAATTAGCTGAAAACCCTAGGAAGTCTGCGCTCCGGTGTTCCGCCGGATAATCCTAAGGTAACGGATAAATATCGGTCCGAAGTTGATCTGACCGAGGCCTGACACCATGCCTTTTAGGTTCCCCAGCGGCCACAGCTGCAACATTAATGTATAGCCGCCGCTGTAAGCTTCAACCCTTGAAGTTGGCCTTTTGATTTTTTTTTTTAATCGCTCAAATATAGTCTCGATCAATGCAGGTCTGGTCAACGCAACGACAAGTCACCTGTGGGTCCGACTGATGTGGGTTGCCCCGCTCAGTCCGTTATGTTCAGGTTTGAAAAAGAAAAAGAAAGTACAGAGCATTGATTGCTGATAATTTTAGAATCCATATCTATAATTAGTTTTATGCGCCCCCCCCCCCCCACCCCCCCCCCTATTTTCCTGAAATATAGTTTTATTTCCTAATTCAACTTTTTCTTCCTTTTTTTATAAAATATGAATACTTCTAGTAAACAAAATTATAAAATATTTGTACAATTATGAAAAGTAGAGTTTCTATTTTATCATACACATGTTTTTAATTTAATATAGATGACCTCTTTGATATATAACAATATAGAATACATCAAATATATATTATAAAACTATAATAGATTTACTTTTTATTTTATATTTTTGACATTAACTTGAATGATACATTGCCAATAACTATGACGTAACATGTGGATGTCTCTCAAGTCAGTCATTTGGTATCTTATTATTAACCTAAATGGTCAAATATATATACATAGAATAACAATTGTAAGAAGCTTAAAATTGACCATTTTAAACGCTGAGAAATTAAATTAGCAATTGCCAGCACAACATTAAGAAGATCCGAGGTGGCTGACACTCAAACCATTCCACCCTAGCGGTTCACACACAGGTATGAAGAAAACATTTCCTGAAAACAGAGCATAAAATTATAAGATCAATCTTGTTTTGTGGTTCAACAGTACTACAGAAGTCAACTTGATTTTACATGTCACAACACTAAGCCAAGCAAGCAATCTAGGGTAGAACCTTAAGGTAACACTCCCACTTGTGCCTATACAACAGAGAGGTGTGCTATCGTGTTCTGGAATAGATGGATTTAACCGAGTTGACTTGGTACCTCTAGAACTTCACGAGGATATTCTGAACGCAACCTTCTGTGAAGGTCAACCAACCAAAACCCTCTGATCCATCTCTTATCCATACTGTCGCAGCACTGAACTCGCTCGCTATTCTTCTCAGTCAATGGTCATTGGTTGCGTGCAGCATCTAAAGCGCGCCTTACGAACTGTATTCACGATTTCTTCTTGTGCACTTTCGAGCATTAAGACGATCTGTGTGAACGAAGGACGCACGTCGGGGTTAGCATCCCAGCAGCGGGTCATGAGCTCACCGAGTGCAGGGAGGCAATCTTGTGGTATGACTGGTCGGACTCCCTTGTTCACAACTGCAAAGGCCGCCTGCACAGCAGTCATGTTCTGAAACGGAAGCATTCCTGTTATAAGCTCCCAGAGAACGATGCCGAAGCTATAAACATCAACCTTCTGATTGTAAGGTCTGTGCTGGATCATTTCACTGAGAAGGATAGGTATGATTAAAAGACAAATCAAACAGTAGTTAAAGAACGCAAATATTGTAAGGTCTGTGCTGGATCATTTCATCAAGAAAGTAGTTGGAGAAAAATGGTTAGACAGAAATATAGAAGATACAGATCAAATCACTAGTCAAGAACGCAAATATTGTCACAGTGATACATGAATTTTATGGTTTATGATCAAATCATTTAACAAGGAAACATGGATACAGTGCCTGCATTTTGAACACTGTTATCAAAGACGTCACATTTATGTCTTGAAAGAGTAAAATAGCAATGGACTTTTATCTGAATGTGCTGTATTATATATAACACACCGGTGGAATATTAAAAGCTTATTTGGGGGCATGTACAATATCTTAAAAGGCCAACTGCTGAGATGTTTGATGCTAAGATCCTAGAAGAAAAAAGAACTCAATAAGCAAGTCAAGAAGGATGACTTACTGAATTATTGAATACTAATCGTCGTATAATTTTTCTTCATTCAATTGGATCATTTTGAACCAAAAATAACCCTGTTGTTGATATCTACAAGTATTAGATAGTTGTATGCCTCTACTCTCACGGCAGATCTTGCACCATTTACCACTATCCTTGACCAAAATAAAGTGTATAAAACTAACATGTAAATGTCATGGATGAGAAAGCATGGCAAGGTGGAGGTAGTCGTGCAGGGCTTCTTTCACATGGAATTCTGATTATCATGTTTTGTTATAGATTTTACATAAAAATCCAAGATAGTTAATGACCACATGAGATGAAATTCATATTTCCTTTGAAAAGTGAAACTTCGTTTTTGATAATCATACATTAGTAAAAACAGCATTCAATTTCTTTCTTTTATGGCCTCTTTTCTTTCTCTCTCCTTTATCATGTATCCTTAACCACTAAAGTATTTGAGTATATAAACATCATATAGTTATTTTTTTTATTATAAGTAAACCATTATATAACATAAATAACAATGTACTATTATATAAATACAATATATACTATATCATATTATATTACTTCTAATATTATATATATATATATATATATATTATAAAATTAAGAGTTAATAGAATTTGTCTCGTGGTTTGACTTGTAGCACTTCAACCCTAGTACGTCGTTATCATTTTGCCATCATGGTTACACCATGTGGTTTGGGTCATTAGGATGGCTCCTTTCAGAAACTTTTTCTACTTCCCTGTGCTCTCTTCTTTCTAGTGTTTAGCTCAAGCTTGCGGATAATGCAAGCTTGAGCTACTTTCATTCCTCATCAGCAGTGGCAGATGGGATTAGCAGCTCATCCTTCCTGCACTTATGGCAATGGCTAGACAAAGGGACATTAATCCCTTTTTGTATCAACCGGCAGTATGGATGAAAATGGAGGGACAGATCCCTATGTTCATAGGACAGAAATTAGGAACACCAATGAGTAGGAGAGAACCTAAACCTTAATGGCCTGAGTTTCAAGGAGGTGGTTGCCTCCTTTAGCAACAATAGAGTGGCTTGAAAGTTGAAAAGTAAGCTCAAGCGAACCCTGTAGGAAAGTGCAACAACTAAAAGAGTTGCAAGTTCAAGTCATTTCCAATTTGACCCCATATGCACGTGCAAGGAAAACAATGGTACACAGTAGTAAATAAAAAATACATTAATTTAACTGGCCAAATTTATAAACGTAAAACTGAACATATTTTTTTTTCTTAAATTGAAGCCTAAATCTTTCTGAACTGACTATGAAACTTGCGACCAAAAAAATTTAGTCTGCCAATGTTTTTTAAGTTGACCTAAACAATTAACATTCCTAACTGACAGTGACAAAAGCATCCTCAATGTTCGTAAAGCAACATCCATTAATCCTCCCCGAACCACACACAGAAAGTGATAATATTATTGCTGAACTTTTAAGAACCATCAGAACTCAATTAAATGGAAATAGAGTACACAGGACAAAACAGAAGTACGGCATTTGAATGCATGATTCTCATAGTTTCTGCGTATTAGAACAGCAGAACAAAAAGTGTGTGCTTATGTGTATAAGTGTGCAGAAGTACTTTAATTTTATAATGCAACAAGGTTTGAGAAAGAACATAGTTCGCCAAGATAACCAAATGTTATAAGAATAATGAGCAAATCATTACAACTATATAACCACCTAACCTTAATTTGGTGTAAAATGCAAACTTCCTATGAAACAACAACCGCAGGAACAAGAACCCAGTCTAGAATTTCAACAATTCAAGTTCTGGGAGAAAACATAAGTAATAACTGTAAGTTAATGTGCTACTATCATTATCTATGTAAAAGAAATCATTTACACAACGATAATAAGCCACTATATCCTAGCTACTTGGCTACATGGGTCATTTGCTGCCATACTGTCACAAATTATCTTATAGCCACTTCCTTTAACCATAGCATACAAGAAAGTGACATCTTCCTGCAGTTTATCCTACACTAAGTTGTATATCTTTCACAGCATGACTGATATTGAAGCTTAACTAAAGCAACTAAAATTCATGTGTTGACTACAGTGTTGGCGTATCTATGTTCCAAATACATGTTCAAGCTATTGGATTATGATCCATCTTTTAAAACCAACATTTTTAAAACCGCTCCATACCGCCTACTAATGATGATATAATCCCGTCACTATAAATGTTCACTAGTTATGTAGCATGCATGCCTAAGTCAAGTGGCACTCATATTAGTAGTTACAAAAGCAACTCCATTCGGATGCCTGCTTGAGATTTTTTTCTATTGTATTATTCTTTACATCTTGGAGGTCAAAGAAAAGAAGCCTTTCCAAAAAAACAAATAAAAGTAGGATTTATTTCATTAATGTGTATTAACTATATGTGCTAACTACTTGTGGCTTATACTAAACACAAAATCTCTAGTGAGATGAACAGCAATTTCTTGGCATAATGTCAAACAGATAAGTGTATATAAATCAAGAGTTAGCAACAGAATCTAGGGCAGAGAAATTGAAGAGAACTTAAAAAGTTTTTCAAAATATATAGGAAGAGAGTACACATACGGGGCCATCCAACGGTAAGTTCCAGTTTCAGGTGTCATCCCCTCAGTCTTGACCTCAATACGTGCGACTCCAAAGTCTGCAATCTTAATTGACTTATCCGCAGATATAAGAAGATTGTCCGACTTAAGATCCCTATGTATGAATCCCAACCCATGCACCCACTCCATACCCTTAGCAATATCCAGGGCTTGCTTGACAGCCAGCTTCAGAGGCACTGACCTATTGTGCCTTTTCATGAGAAACTGTCGTACAGATCCACCCTTTGCGTATTCTGTCACAATACACCAGACCATTGGCTTCCTGCATGCCCCTATGAACCTTACTATATTTGGGTGTTTGAGATTTGCAAGCATCATAACTTCCTGGCCAAACTGTTGCTCCATTATCTGCGCCCTCTCAGAGTCATTCTCCGGCTTTTCCAACAACTTAATGGCTACATCATCTCCGTCATATGTGCCCCTGTAAAGCTTCCCGAAAGCACCCTGAGCAAAGGCCATCCCCATGTTCAACTTCCTCAGATCGATGGTCCACTCATCATAGTTCACGAGGGACTCCGTGGGGTAACGCGGGTCCATCAAGGTCTGAGCCAGTGCATCCTCATTCATAGCATGAGACACCCTGCCAGGTCGCAGCACGCTATGCCCTACCGAGAAGTTGGCACCCGGAAACAGGCGGAGCGTGTGACGCAGCATTCCAGTTCTCGAGTTGTTGGATCCGGCACTACTATTCCCAACGGACATGGCAACGGATCCATCACCAGTGCTCGTCTGCAGGCTTCCAATACTATCTATGGACATGTTGGATTCCTCATCAAGCTTCCTGTAGAAACCCATGTCATAGAATCCGTTCCCAGCAACATTTCCACCGCCGCCGCCACCCATAAACCCGGAAATTTTAGAACTTTCAGCCATCTATAACTCCAAAGCCGAGCTATGACCCACCCAGTCTCACCACCCAAAACTCAAAATTTCAACATTCCAAGTAACAAACAGCTCCAGAACAATCAATTAGTAGCTCGTTTCACCTGACGTACCCAAATTGAAACAAGAACAACACCTTATGGATTAATCATCTCATAAAACAACCAAAGAGAGATTTTTTTTACATAATACACGATAAAACAATCCAAAAATAAACAAACGATTCGCAAAACCTAGAAGCAGCAACAGGGGAAGCACGATCTGAGAAGAACGAGCACCGATTCGAGGGATACATACCTCAATCGAGAAGTAATGTAAAGAACTCCGAATTGGCGGAAAGGAAAGCGCAATCGGTGTGAATAAATAGGGTAAGTGGAGGATTTTAGGTAGAGATTTTTAAGAGTACAATGAGGTCGAGAAAGACGACGACGAGCGCCAGTCGTCCCTCGCTTTCCCTTTCGCTTTATGTACTAACTTTTTTATATACGTAAAAAAAATAGATATTAACTATTTTATTTGCATAATTTTGCTATTTCCCTAAATGTATTTATTAGTTTAATTGCAAATTGACCATCGTGGCTTTGTTTAATTTGATTCTGCCTATATTTAAATTTGTTATTATAATTTATATAATTTTAAATACGTCCTTATATTTTTTAAATTTCCATAAATTGATTCCCTGTATTTTTTTGCATTATTTAGTTTAATTAAGCAAGAGCTTAAAATTAAGTATTAATTAATAACTTTTATAATTTTTGACAAATAATAATTAGTGATGAAAGTAAGATTTGAACTCAAAATACTACTATTAATTACTAAGACTTTATCCGTTTAACTAATTATCTTTATAAATTAAAATTATTTATCCATTGATAATCATTTATAATTATCTAAAATATGCTCTAACACTTTTCATGTCTAGCATGAATTGACTATCTTATCAGCAAATTAATCATTTTAAAAGTCAAATTACAGCTCTCGCAGTCTCCTACAATGAGAAAAGATTCTTTTTTTTTCCAAAAAGTGAGCGTCGGAAAGTCAAAGTCAACGAATTAGTCATTGAATTTTAAAAATAAAACATAAAAAGAAAAATTATTCGTCGACATGGTCATGCATCGGAAAGGATAGTCACAAGTGAGAAAACCTCTAAGCTCTGATATTTTATTTTATTTTATTTTTAAAAAGGATGATTTATTAATTAAAAGAAAACTCAAATATTCGAGTAGATGTTGGAGATCTCGGTCACATTAACCTTGTCAAACTTGCGCTGCCGACATGAACTAATCAAAAAAGGCATATATGACTTGTGAGAGTCTACGAAAGCAACATTTCCATCTTTCACAAACCTAAACTAACTTTATTTTTCATTATTTTTTATTTATACTTTTTATTTAAATAAAAAATAAAATATTAAATTTGCTCCTCTTCGATATGATCGTGAATTGGTTGATCGAACATCTTTTCAATAAGTAGCAAAAACTAAACTATCTAGAAAGAAAAAATAAAATTTTAAAAAACAATCAAAGATACTTTTAGCTTATAGTTAAGACGCTTATTTATAGGTGAGACCCAAGAGCAGCAGATTTATTCTAATGGCTTCTAACTGTTACACTTTAATGTATAGTAGCTTGTAATTATCGATAATGCATTAATACACGATGACTCATAATCACTGTAAATTAATTTATGATGACTATAACTTTCAGTGCATTAATATATGATATTTAATTAGAGTTTAAATTTTTTTTCTTATGATAATATTATTTATAAAATATAATATTGAAAGACAGTTTTTAAAACTCCGAGCCAAAATATTTTTTATATTTCTTTTCATCCAAGACTTGGTCAACAAAGGAGACCAATCAATGATGCGTTGACAGTTGAATCCTCTCATCTTCCACGGTAGCTGTTGCATCCGACCCATAATTGTGAAGGTAAACGAGAAGCCAAAGTCAACTAAGCCCAAATTCGGCAATCGTGCGTTCACAAACTAAATTGATTAAATGGGTGACGAGTCTAACTCGGATCCAATCAAACCAAAGTCCTACGCATGAACCACTCGGAAAAAACTAAATAATTAGTAAAAAAAATTAATTACATAATATTTAGTTCATATGGATAAATCTATCCATTAATCGGTTCAACCCAATAAATCAAAATAAACCTTTGATTTTATGGTAATTCGATTCTGATTAGTTCAGGTTCGATGGGTGAGAATAAATTGGTTTAATTTTAGTTTTTCATTTTCAAAACCTATATAAATCAAACCGAACCGATAAATAATAATAATAATAATTATTATTATTATACAAAAGTTAATTTTATTGATTGTTGACTTAAAAGTTTAATTTTAATAAATAATTTTATCAATTTGGTTTAATTGGTTTGAATCGAACTTATTCAGTTTTACTTACATTTGGTTCGAGTTTGATTTATTACTATTAACAAAAAAATTAACTTTCTTTGAATCGAATCCGTACAATTTGAACTGGCACACCAACAGACCCATAATTACAATTTTATAAATGATCATTGTTGTTATACTGTCAGTCTAAGGAAAGGGTTTTTACTTATAAATGATCATTGTTGTTATACTGTCAGTCTAAGGAAAGGGTTTTTATTATATCTAGTGTCATGTCCTGGTCGGATCGACCTAAAAACAACTCTTATCCGTTGTCTCAGGGCTATCCGGCGAAACACCGAAACGCAACGCTCTCTAGGGTTTTCGACCGAAAATCGAAATCCTAACTACCCCGAACGAATTTTATCCCCAAATTACAGTTCACTCAGAAAAACCCTAACCCTAATTAGAGAATCCGAAATCAAACCGTAATTTAAATTATACCTTGATTTTGACCAAAAGTCAAAATCACGCCGGATCGCCGAATTGATTTGGCTTGCTGATGTCCGCTTGACGCCAGCCACCAATTTACACCGTACGCCACTGATTTCCTCCGCTTCGTCGACGTCACGCTGACGTCACAAAGTTGATCTTCCCGCGCTCGATTTTACCCGGAATCGTTGACCCGGTCAACCTTTCCTCGAGTCGAACACCCGTCGTTCGAAAATCACTGCCGCTCGCGTCGTCTTCAACCTCCGAACTCCTTCGGTGCCGAGCGTTGATCTTCGTCCACGTCGAACGCCCGCCTGCGTTCGACGCCGGCGTCCTCGTCGCTGGAACCAGTCGTCGTCGCCGGAGACGACGAGGAATACCGCCGTAAACTAGAACCGGGGAAAGAGTAGATGGGATGGAAAGCTTAAGTTTTATTCTCCAAAACAACTATAGAGTCTTTCCTTCTCGTCGCCGTCGGCCCCCTGCCCGGCGTCCCTCTTCCCTCCCTCACCGTCGACCCTTGTCGATGGTTACAGTTCTCTCAAATTCCCCTCGCTCGCTGATCACACCCTGGATCGCTCGTTCGCATAGGTGGAGATGGATCTTCTCCACTCGCTCGTCCGTTCCTCTTTATAGAGGACGGCCGCCGCTTCCTCTTTCCGATTTAGGGCTTCCAACGCCCAATTCCTCCGCACGCCGCCACGCTTCGCGTTCGTCCGAAGATGTTGTCGAGTTGTGGTTGTGCTGCCTGCCGACTTCATCGCGCCGTCCGCAACTTCCGTCGTCGCCCGCTGAAACTTCCGCCGAGATCGAAGGTGAAGCCGTGTGCCCAGAACTCGCGTCCGTGTCTGACGCGCGGGGTGAAGACGAAGTCCACGCCGCAAACCTCGTCGATTTGGGGTCAACGCCAGATGTTGACCGACCGGAATAAGGGAGAGTTGGGCTTTTGCCTTGCCCATTGGGCTCTGGGGCGAATCGGGCTGAACCAGGCCTGACATCTAGTATGCTTTTTAAATGTTATATTTTAAGTTTAAATGGAATTTAAATTAATATTTTTTTCTCATTGACCACTTAATGCGTAGCATTCTGTTCCCGACCTTTTTATTTATTTTATTTTGAATATAATAATTTTCTTTCTTCATTGCCTAGTGATAAAATTATATTTATTAAAAGCACACCAAAAGTAAAAAAAAAATATGTTTCCAATTCTTGTTTTTATACGATAATTATAAAAACAGTGACCGTTTTCCTGTTTTGAAAAATACTGCTGTAAGGATGCAAGTGTAAATGTAAGGACTACAAGGCTGTGTTTGAAATTACCGTTTTCCTGTTTTGAAAAATACTGCTGTGAATAAAAGTACTATACTATACTATTAATTAGGGAGTATTAAATAAAGAGAGAGTTGGGGGGTGGTGGTTAAAAGATGGCAATTAAATATAGTATAATTAAGTACCCAACTAGACTAGACCCCATTTATACTATATAATAATAGATTTTAAAATAAATAAAAATATTTTCTTATTTTTCTTTTAAAATAATAAAATAAATATTCTATGAATATATTTATTATCTATATAATTTATTTAAATTAATGTTTTTATTTTATCTGTGTATACCATATAAAATACCCGAAAGGATACCCGAGTAGAGTCAAGCTTGGGATAGCGGGAGATATAGCGGGAAGGGGAAGGACCAACGGTGCTTCTTTAGATTACAAGGAGAAAGCGCGTAACTTCTCCGGGCGTCCGGCGGCCGCCCGGCCCGCCCCTAAATTAGGCAAACAAATAGAAAAATGAATATATACAGGGATGCACATGTAAAATTGGAAAAGTAGGTGGTCTCGCGCTTTGACGAGGTTGTCGATCGTTATTGAGGCGAAGAGCTCTGCGGGGGAAAGAAAACGTGACCTAAAGGAGGAGCGACAGCTTCTCCCGAGGCGCTGCAGGCCTGAAGCTGGAATTGGAATTCCCGACTTTTCCTCTCTGTGGTCTCCTTATTATCGGGGCGACAACCTTCTGCGGCTCCGCAGATAGTGGAGAGAGCAAGAATTCTTTCTCCGTGAGGGTAATGCGACGATAGAGCGCAGGGAGTCAGCGGGAGGAAGGGCAGGACGGGATTGTTCCGTTCGTCCTTCGCTCTCTCTTCGCCTTTCCGAGGTATCGGAGGAGAATCCTGTGCATTCTGGACCCAATTTTTTGTAGGGTTCCCGCCGTCTACCTCTATCTCCCCCCTCCCGGTCCGATCAATTCGTTTTGCTGATTGAATTCTTTTCAGGCTTCAAAATTCGGTATGTTTTCGTGATTCCTCGCAGGAGATGATAAATGTTTGTTCCACCATACTTTAAAAAGGGGAAAGTATTGTCCGATGCCTATATATGTTGTTGGCTTTAATCTGCTGATACATGTTTGAGAAATCAATACTAGCGCTTAGTGTCTTACTGAATTACTTTTAGGTCAAGTTGAATTTCATAGTTATTGCGAGTAGTGAATGTTGCAGGAGCAATTCTGGTATAGTGCACAACTATACATTACTTTTTGGTATATTTTGATTGTTTCCAAGGCTGGAGATTATTTCATGCTAAACTAATATAGTTCCTCTATGCCAAGAAACAAAACCCATTACTTAGGAGTTGAATTGCCACTTTGGTGCATCATCTTTAGCTTATTTCTTCTTGGAAGATCCTTTATGGAGTTTAATAAGCTAGTTCATGTTTTGTGAATTTAAAGCACACCGACGTCTTCTCTTCATCTTATGTTAGTTTGAATTGAATTTCCTATCTGTAGCTAATTCCTAAGTTTTATTGTGTTGGTCTGTATCTGTATTCAATTTGTAGCTCAATACTGTGGTTAGTTAATGAAGTTGTAATTGATTAATGATATTGGCTTTGGATAGCAAAAGAATTTAGCTTAGCTAATGTGAAAGTTTTTTGGGGCAAGCTATTTTACTTTTTTTCCCCCTCCTTTTTCTGGAAATTTTCTTGCAGTATGCAAGATGGGGGTAATGTCAAGGAAGGTCTTGCCAGCCTGCGGGAATCTGTGCTTTCTTTGCCCTTCACTGAGGGCACGATCTAGACAACCAGTGAAGCGGTACAAGAAACTGCTAGCTGACATTTTTCCTCGATCTCAGGTTATATTTAAATTTTAAAGTACTCAATTTGCATCCTTTTGATGCTTGGTTTGTGTAATCTTAGTTGAACAAAGCCACTCGTGAACATTATCTGTATTCGTATTTAACATTTTGAATAATTAATATATACTTTGATATGAATAATGATATTTTGATCATTAATTTATTTCTGTTTGGTCTAACATTGCTATCCTTTGAAACACTTGAACATTATCTCTACTCATATTTAACATTTTGAATAATTAATATATACTTTGATAAGAATCATGAAGTTTTGATCATCAATTTATTCCTATTTGGTCTAACATTGCTATCCTTTGAAACACTTGAAATTGCCTATTTCTCTTCTGAAGCATTTTCTACAGGTGACAAGTATTAAGGATGATCCTTCATATCTCAAATGCTTTGAAGTTCTAAGAATGTGGTTCTTTCCATTCATGACTTCTCTCTTGAAAGGAAAAAAATATCATGTTGTCCCATTTTTAGATCACTTGGGTCTGTATATATTATTTGCAGAACTGTTTCCATTTATATGGATCTCGTATTCCAAGTTCTCACCAGTTTGTTTTATTCTTGCAATAACCAGCTAAGAAGTTTGTACTTGCAGTGGTTATATAGAGTGCTGAATCTAACATTTACATTTACCCAACTGAATATATTTTTGTGATTTGAGACAAAGATAGTTTTGACTTGTTGAGCTATCCTGGTTCTACCAATTGCCAGACATTATTATTACTCGGCATTGGTGATTGGCACCATCACCATGCTGGATGGCTTAATATAAGAAAATTGAAAATTAAAATAGAGCTGCTTTAAGAAAATCTCAGAACAACATCAAATTTCTTTTGCCTCTCTGATTGCCAAATGCCAAGTTGAAAGATACAATAAAGATTAAATAGAAAAGTTTTCTACTTTACAAGTTTACATATTTTACTGTTGCAAGTGATTGATATTTCTTCAGAACATTTATTTACTATTCAGATCACTAACCTGCACTTCTTCAGTTTCCAGTTGAAAAATGCTACCTTGAGAAAAATTATTTGTAATGTAAGCTTAGGTATAGCTGGTAAGGTTATTTCTTGATCAGATAGCAGTAGGTTGCAAGTGGAAAGTCATCTGCTATTGAAATAGAAATTGGTAATTATTTTTATCTTCCTAGAACAAATATACTTTTTGTCCTGAGGGCATGGCTTTACCGTACCATATTAGTTGCATAGTACTTGTGCACCGCTTATCTATTCTAATATTTTTAGTTGGATTAATTGTTGTTCGGGCTTATATTGGTTGCATATTGAGTGATAACAGCTAGTGCAATCCCTATTACTGTTTGGTACTCAAGACACCACCCTTTCACTTGATACAATATGGAACAATACTTCAAACTGTGATTCTGTAATTCTAAGCTACAAAAGTTTACCAAAAAGAAATATGCAAGAATTCTACTTGAATGTTTTATGAGATTGTATTTTAGACACTTATTAGGAGTTATATACATGAAGAAAAGAACAAACAATTGTTATAATGCATATTTTTCTTGCTGTTGAATTCTATTGAAGTTGGATTAACTTTTTAAGTAAATGCTTCTACAAAGGCCTAATCACAAAAGTTGTCTTGTAGGATGAAGAACCAAACGATAGACAAATTGGAAAGTTATGTGAATATGCTTCTAAAAATCCACTCCGCATTCCAAAGGTACAGTTTTTCTTGTTTGTTTTGGTTTGATTATTTAGATTTCTTTTTTCATGTATATATCAGGCCATTCAAAAGTATGCTTGGTGCTTTTGCTTTTATTGTATAAAAACTTCAATTAAAGGATGCCAAAGTATTATGATGAGTTTCAGTGTTTGTTTTGAGTCTACACTGAATCTTGATTATTACAAAATAATTTTAATACAAAGCTATTTGATTAGTCCAATTTTTCTTTTATTTTCCTTTTCTTTTTAGTAATTTTTACCATTTCTTCCATGTGTAGATGGTTTATGAATCTAAGTATAGTGAAGGCTATAGTTGGCTAAAATCATGCACCTACTTTTATGCCTAGGCTACTCTTCAAAATCTATAGGGTTGTTTTAGTATGACTTGAAATCAATGTTAGAAATATCAGTTCATAATTTCGTATTGGTAAATGGGTCACCGATTCTACCATTGGTATATCGACTATCTCAACATCGTACAATTGATTCAACTTTGTTCAACTCAGATCAAGTTTTTCTCCTCCTTTTAGGTGTATTCTCCTTAGGATTAAGAAATTGATCCACACAAGGTGGTTCAACTGTACTAGTATGAGCTTGGATTGACACATGGTGCAAGTATAATATGCTCCATATATTTTTCTCCTAGTATTGACCGGTGCCAACATTAAACTGATGGAACCGGTCAGTACAACTATGAGTCCCACTGGCTAGTTAGCAAAAAAAAAGGAGATAGGTGTTGGAAACCCGGAGATTTTAAAATTTTATTACATGTATACAGCGGAAACAAATCCCCAAAACAGGCTAGTTCCAAAAACCTAAAAGATCGAGCATGCGAGGGAGTCGATAGATGTGAGAAGAGAGATACCTTAGAGCAAAGCAAGGTGATATCGATATAGGCACCCAAGCGTGCGCCTTTTGCAGTCTCATACACAGCCGATGCTCGAGTCCTCTTCTTTCACACCTGGTACTAGCCTCGGGAAGAAGATCCACGCCTTAGGATTCCTTCTTCACTACTTGCGCCACCCTTAAGGAAGGATGCACCAAGGTAAGGAAAGAGAGGAAAGATGCCGTCAAGTCCTTTCACTTCTTGCGCCAACAGGAGGAGGTGGTTGATGCTTGCGGCTTTGATGGAAGACTTGCGCCAAGAAGAGTCTTTGCCCTCGCCCCTTGATGATGCTCACACCGAGAGGAATTCACACACATAAGGGGGCGGCAAGGCATAGGTATATAGGCGCCAACACATGAAGACATGCGGCTAGGGTTGATGGAAGAGTGGGGGGCTAGGGTTAGATGCAAGGAAAGATTCTAAACCCTTTCCATGAATGCCTAGCCATTAGCCATATGCGCCTAGAGCTTGCCATACAAGACATGAAGGTCATATACACCCAAGAGGTTTTCTAAGAAACCTTTCTTCCAAGTAGGTGCATTGACTTTGTCATAAGCGCCATATATGGATTGCCTAATGAGGCATGACCTAATTCCTAATCCAATTAGGATTTAATGTGCGCCAAGAGGCTGCCACATGCGCCAAATACCTTCCAAAGGTGACAAGTCTTTCTATCCATGCGGTAGAACAAATCAAAGCAATAAGAGAATTGCCTAATTAGGCCTTAGGCGCTAATCAAAGATCCCATGCACCTAAGCCTACTTAACTATCCCCATTATACCCTTATGCGCCTATATCTCTTCATGACAACTTATTAGTAGGCTCTATTAGATAATGGGTCAGCCCAAACTTCATTGCACAAGTTGATTAAGCCATTGGATTCAATCTAATACAACCCAAGATAAATGTGGCTAACCATAGTCAACTTTGGGTCAACCTGCCAAAAATCAAGTTTGGCTCCACTAAGCTTCTTCCATCTCATCAAGCATATCGGCGCTGATAAAATCTCTTAAATAGATCGAGTTATTCAATAACTCGATTATAAGACTACCCAATCAATACGAGAACTCGAGTATCAAGGTGTGCGACCCCGTAGGTTCCTCTGATGTTGGAAGTGATGAAGTAAGGTCATCACAAGCAGTGAGTGGCATCTAGCAGTGCATTGTTGTTATCTAAATTTTCGGAATGGATATCAACATCGACATCTCCATCATCGCAACAAGGTACCGATGCATTATAGTCCCTTTGCTAAATTGATATTTGATTGGACAAAGTGTGTCACCACTTTGTTTATACCCAATCTCATGGTCATGACTAAATCAGGCTTTCACCTGGGTATGACTATACACTTTTAATTATGCAATCATAGGGGGGCGCCCGTGGATATCAAACTTTCCTTAGGAAGGGGCAAATCCTATATCTATCCATTGATCTTCACATATGGGTCGTGACATACTCAATGACAACCGTTATGACTTCTCAACTACGGTGAGTTATTAGGTTGTATCAAAGCATGCCCCTAACCATATAGAAGAGTCAATGACCTCAAGTCAAGGGATCAATGCATCTCCGGTCACTTGTGAGGGTGACTCATGATACCAAGTTAGAGCCTCACAGCGGGTCAGTCTAGTATATCTACTATTGATATACCCATATGCCTGCGTTAGCATCTCGTGCCTAACCAACTAGCATCTCGTGCCTAACCAACTCATATACCAGTCTCACATGTACCAGAGCTGTCCCTTATCCACTCAGGTACTTAACTGGGGATATGAGTTTGAGCATATATACAATCTGTCTCTAGGAACATTATTATGCATGTACATAGTCGCATATGTAAACATAGCATAATAACAACAATGCCAGAATGATATATATAAAATATCAGTATCAAGAAGTATAAAATATAGACCAACAATGGGTCTAAGGGCATATGCACTAACATTAGGTGTATCAACCCGTTCCACCAATCAATCAACCCTAAAAAAGGAGCCCATTCTCTCTCATTTCACCAACACTTCTCTCAATACCTCTAAAACTCTCTTATACTCTTAATTATCTAAACTCTTTTTCTCTCGCATAATTAAATGTGATTAACTTTCTATGTCACCTAAAAGTTAAATGCCAAAAAATTGCCACTAGTGGTAATGCATTTATTGCAACAACATCTTCAAAGGTGGAGATGTGACCCACGTTAAGCAATATCTTGCTAGTAGGGATCTATTTCCAAATGCCCAAAGGTATTGGTCGAGATCTGGGGAACAATTTGTATGAATTTTGAATCATTTCGTATAGAGAAACAACACATCATTGAGGAGCATGAGGAGTTCAACTGACTCATACTACATAAGCTTATTAAGTAGAAACTCATACTACATCAGTGACAACTTATAAAATTTTTTTCATATTACATATCATATTGATTTCACATTTTTTTCGAAGCATGTTATGATTGTTTACATTCATTGTTTAGATAAAAACATCAAATAAAATGTCAAATTCAATATTTTGGGAAAAAAACATGGTCCAAGATCGACTGAGTTGAACTGATCATATAATGTGCCGATATGGTCAGTCAAGGATTAAAAACTCATTCTAGTACCTTATTCTGGTCTAGGACCAGTATGGTATTGGTCCATACTAGACGAAACTGACGCTGCCCCTGGTGGGAGTAGTAAAGGAGGCAGAGCAAACAAAGGAAGAAGAAGAGGAGGAGAGGAGAGGAAGAGAAAGAAGAAGAAGAGGGAAGAGGAAGCGTGAGACGCCGTTGCATGCGGCGGATGCTTTCTTCGAGTGCCGCACGTAGCAGATGCCTCCTTCTCCTTCTTTCTTCCCCTTTCTCCTTCTTCTTCTCTTCTTTTTCTTCTCCCCCTTTTTTTCAACTTCTTTTTTCTTCTTTCCTCTTCTGCTACTTCGCTGCAGTTCTGTTTAGCTCGGATCGATATAAACCGTCTGCACTGCACGATATAGAACAATTTTTCAGACGTTAAAGGCGGTATATTGGTACATATTGGTCTAGTCCATGATCAATATCTCAAACCTTGTTCTCTTTCATGATGCCTTGATCCCTTTAACCCCGTGAAAATATAAATTTAATTAATTTTGGGGTATTTAGGGTTGAAAATAAATTAAAACAGAACATAAGTAATATCATAAGCTTATAACTTTAGATGAAATATAGAATTATAATATCTTACAATAATGAGAAGGGCCTATTGGCCGTGCTTTTGAATTGATCCCAACCCCTTTGGTTCCATCCTATATGTCTTGTAAATTTTAAAAAAATAAAATTAATAATTATTTTGATAAATTATAAAATTGGAATGAAAGTATTTATACATTGAGATATTATATATGCTAAGTATTTTAAATCTCGATTTGTAGCTACTAGTAACTAGAAACGGTCCGAGCAGCAAATGGTTCCAAGATTTAAAACGCTAATTCTACCTTGCATTTTAAAATTTTTGGCTTGATTGTGGACCAGCCCCTCCCCTTTGAATCCATTTGACATGTCCAAACCTAAAAAATTCAAAATGAATTATTGTTGTGATAGTTACATAAAATAAAATTTGAAATAAAAAATGCTAATAAAAGTTGAATTAAGATATAATACCTTTGTAGTAGGAGCTTCTCTATTAAAGTCACATAGTAGGATCTCCTACTATATCTGTAAGGAATGACAATTGTCTAAGTGCATCATTAGGTGCATTTAACTTATGCCTAACTTGTAGTTTTGTAGTGATTACATTTGAAAGTTCTCCATGACATATGGTACTAGTATATTAAAATTCATATGCTCATTAAACTTGCTTGGTTGATTACCTCTTGAAGGATAAAAACCATTTCAACGAGGATTGGGATTGACATAGGTGTTGGGATCGATACATATAAGCTTCTTCTGAATCGTTCTGAATCGTATCTTTATAACTTAGCTAGGATTATGATGAGCCACTCCCTGATTTTGATGGTGGATCTCATTTCTTTATAGTCCTCTAAAACTTGGGTTTTTTGCTTGGTTGGAGTTGAATCTTTGCCTCTCGTTATAGTCTTCATCTTGTCTTGTATATGTATATCCTTCTTCATAAGTCTATGACTATTATATTGCTAGCACGTATGCCTCTCCACCGCCACCCACACGCCATCTTCTGAGCTTGTATTGCTATCTATGTGGCGTGAATCATTTCATATTTCATGACATAGACATATATCTTGAGAAAATGTTTCTTTGCATTCTCTATGTTCTTGCTCACTAATAATAAATAATATGTTTGCTTAAGTTTTCCCTTTGTATTTTGTGATTGTGGGGGCACTTATTTTTTTTGCCAAACCTTTTTTCTTAATCTAAATGGTTTAAATTGTCATGGACCTTATGTGGTTGGATTCAACTTGGCCAAAGTAGTATCTCCTGCTCCAATCTATCATTTGTCTCATCATCCTTATTAGGTTGCTTGGCTTGTTCAATCACTACCCTCTCTCCATTGCTTTAATAATATATTTAGGGATCAACCAAGCTCATTCATATTTGGACCTTGATTCTCTAAGATTGACCATGGGATTGGCATCATCTTAACAAATGTATTGTCGATAAGGTTTGCTACAACTTTTGGGTCTTGCTTGTTTTCCTTCTGCAGATGAAGTATGATCATTGTGTTATAATGAATGTAGATTAATTTCTCTAGCTTTTGGTGTAATAGTTTGTTTTGGATTTTGTATGAATCAATGACAAGTTGACTAATTATGTTCGTATTAGAATAAAGTTAAATACTTGGATCAATATTATATTGTAAATCCAAAGTAATTAGATCTCTAAATATCATTTTACCTTCTTGATAAATCCAACCCTCTTCAATTGCTATGACAACCACTTTTGTATTTGACCACACAAGGGATATTATGTTTCGTGACGTGGTTAGCGAGTCTTGTCTTATTCCTAAGTAATATTGATATTTGTAGCATGTAATTAGGTAGTAAGCTGAAAGACAAATAGTTCAAATTTTTAACATCCATACATATAATGAAATAACTGAAATGATTATATACAAAATTAAATACTTGTCAAATAAGTGAATTTCTTACCCTATTTAGTTCTCATGAGTCGGATAATGCCGATGTAATGAACAACCTTATTACCTACTGATATATTAACATGCCTTTGACAATATCAGATCATGTGATATATATCTTCTAGCATTAGTTATTTATCCATATCAACTTTTTGGAGGATCATATATAAAGGCTTAATTGCCATACATATATTGTTAATGTTGCCTTAGAAGCAATAAATGTGTAGCTAACCTTGTAGTGAAGTTGATTTCAAAGTAATAAATGTGTAGCTAACCTTGTAGGTCTAGGTTACACCGTTACAGTATCTCACTCTTCATAAAATATTGCATCGTCATATAGACCCAATGGTGATTTTATATGAGCTAAGTAGCAGTTTATGCTGCCTTTATTATATTTTTCACCTTGTTGATATCCCTAATAGCCATCACCATTAGGTGATTCAATAAACAGTACAAGAAGCCTAAATTATGTGAGGGCAATCTTCTTTAATCATTCCCATTGTCTGTTATAATTTTTTTTTTTTTTTTGTTTTTGCCAAGGGCAAGTAAAGATTTTATAAAAGATCAAAAAAATTGTTACAAGATATATACATTCTCCATGACTCTCATGCAGGATCTAGAAAAATTTGGATAGAGTTTTCCCTGTATATAAGGTCGCAAGGATCCTGCTACAACAAAAATATCTCCAAAAAAACAAACTCAAGAGCGTACGAGAGAAAAGGTAATGGGTTTACAACACAAGAGCAACAATTTCCTAAAACATATCATCGGGTTCCCTTGCGCAACGCATGGATGCATATGATCATCAACCGTTGAAGGCGTGAGGCGGCACAAAGAAGGGCGTGGCTGCAACAAATTGGTGTTTCTCAGGAATTAGCATGCTGCAATTTTGTTAGGACCCGGGCATAGATTGGTTTAGCTTGCACTAAGCTAGAGCGAAAGCCTTTCTTCATGGATGGCCAACTTGAGCGCAAGTTGGGGATGAAGATGAGCGCCAACCCCCGTATCGACTGGTCACGTCTAGTTCCAACTTCCACCTACGCAATAACAAAGATAAGTGTGCACAGAATAAATATGCAGGTGCTGTGACCCCGCCGGCATCTTAAGACTCCATAAAATCCTCCCATAAATGATGGAAAGCCTGGACGTGCAGATCATGATGTGCTCGAGGAATATAGCTCTTGAGTTTGGTTTTGATATCCGAAATCAAGTTTTTAAAGAAGACCATGAGCCCCTTTTTGTGAGTGTCCAGGATTTGGTTATTGTGATATCTCCAAATGCAGTATAGCGCCCCAGAAAGAAAAAGTTTACTAATGTATATCTGTATAGTGCTCGCATTCTGCCCATGATTGTTAGATAAATGGATCAAGGCCTCCTCGCAAGTATTTGTATTAAAGTCGATACCACATCTACTTGTGATTAAATTTCGAAACTCAGTGAGGGCTGCACAATTAAGGAACAGGTGGTCAGTAGTCTCGGGATGAGAATTACAGAGCAAACACGTTGGGTTAGGCACAATCCCTCTATCGTGAAGACGCGCTCTGGTACTTAGTCTACCCTGGCATAGCAACCATAGGAAAAATGAGTGGCGTGGTATTCGCCCTTTGAACCACACCAGATCCTTCCAATAGACCTATGTGTGCTGCACTTGGCCCTCATAGGCTGATTTGAGAGTGAACCTCCCATTAGGTGTGCGGTTCCAGTACAAAACGTCCAAGCTAAGCTGAGATTGGGGTGAATTTGCACCTGGGGGATAGCATCATAGATATCTCTCAGTCTCATGGACCGAGGTCTTGGAATGGTCCACTTGCGGTCTGTGATAAGAGAGTTGAGACTTATGCCCCTCCCCGGGGGATTTTCAAAACTAACATCCTCAAGGAGCGGCAGAAGTAGTCTAGGGCCGAACCAGGGGTCAAGCCAAAGCTTGATGGAATCGCCGTTCGCAATTTTGTATCCAACCATTTGCATGCATATAAGTTGTTAATATTCTTTGGTTTGATCTCTCTTTGATTATAGTCTCTAAACTTTGACGGATATAGGATGCATCATCCTATTGTGCTAAAGCATCTATAGACTTATGGAATATCACTTTCTATTTGGAAATCTATTATACTTATTTTAGTGGGACTTGTTCAGGTATGACCGGGAGTGATGCCAAAATCCTCCTATTGACCCTTCAAGCTTTTGATCTAAGGATGATAATTTCCACTTATTCATCAAGATGTATGACTTGATGATCTCATATAATGTAAGTATGTATGTTGTAAGCAACTTCAATTCCTAGGTTCGATTCTTGGATTTTGGGCACCATAATGTTATAATAAATGTTGCTTGTGGCGTAAGGAGGAATCTTGGTAAAGTTTGTCAACCTAATCAAATAAAGCTAACAATGTCAAGGCCATCAACCAGGAAGGGCTACATGGCTTCCTATGCCTGCTCATCTGATGCGAAATTGATGCTAATCCTTTTGCACTTCCATTAGTGTTACATTTGCTACTATTGACTGTAAACTGAGGTTCTTTAGTGAATCATATAAAAGGAGATTAGATGATTATATGCCCTCTTCAAACATACATTGACCCTATTGTTAATCATAGGAGGTGGGCCCTATTGCGTAGAACTCTTCACACTCTTTGATTATATGATCCTTAAAAGGATTCTAGGTTTTTGCCGATATATGTGCAGATCTCCTAAGATACTTGAGCATTTTGAGACATTAAGATAGCCTTTGGCAAGATGTTTATTCTCTCGGCCGGCACCTCTACCTTTTAAAATGTTGTTGAATGATTGCATTGTTCAAGGTGGTGATTATTGACATTTTTGGTCTATAATGCCATATGAGATTAACATTGTAGCTTTTATGTACCATAAAATATTAATTATGATTAATTAAGAGAGAAAGAGAGAGTTTTGAGGGTTTTTAGAGAGATTGAATGAATTGTGAGAAGATGAGAGTTTATATAGAATAGAAATCAACCATGCCAACCCTTAACATTTCTATTTGTTGAAAGAAGACGACTGACTAGATTTCTAAGCTCTTGGGATTGGTGTTGCATGATACTAACATGTGCCATGTGATGACACAGTTTGACACTAGGTCATTACCTATCAATGCGGACCGGGAGTTGTGAACCATATGAAAAAATAATATACTAGAAGATACTAGAGCTTGCCCTCATCCTCGTCGCTCTATCACAAGTCTATTATTGTCAGGTATTTTCGACCATGACCTATATGTTGGAGCCATATACATAGTTCATTTTAGCATCTAAGTATCATATTTTGGGTTAGATGTAAAATGTTTGACGATATGCCTCAATGAAGGCAACCCTTGCGATACCTAGTCTACTATGTTAGTAGAATCTAGTTAGGGGTTGAGGGTACACGTGATCCAACAAATTTTTGGGATGTGTAACACCCCATAGGCTAGGGGGTCTAGAATGGGTAAAATAAGTCTACCAAAACCTAATGAAGCCTTTAGTACAGATATTTAGTATAGTATTAGAATGATAAAAGTGATCATCAAACCTTAGGATAACTCCTTAGGTTAAAATTGAAAGTTACCCGCTTTTTGCCTCCCACCCAAGTCCTGGGTTAGTGTCCTTTGTAGTTGCTGCCTTTTTAATAAAATATAGCAAAGTGTTTAGTTGAGTTATTTTATGGAGCATTATATTCGCTATCCTTGTAAAATACTTATGTGCCTTATATTGTGTTGTGTTGCTTTCATTATTGCTGCTATCTCGTGGGAACGGTTGATCAAAGTGCATGCAAGTCAAGTGGTGGTATCAAAGCAGACAATTGGGATCACACACTGTCGGCTTACCGAGAAGACAAAGAGAGCATAAGTGTACTTGAAGCTTCCACCTTAGATAAAATGGTGGAATGACATAAAAGACATTGAGAGTGCCTTACGAAAGTCAAGAGATGCTCAAGATCATAGAGGAGACATTGGAGAAAGCAATGTAGATAGATGAGGATCACATTACTTTGCATAGTTGGGATCGAAGCTAAGCAAGCGGATATGGCTTCTACTGTGGAGTGGCTTGAGCATGTCACTCAAGAGGCCATTCACATCAAAACCTAGATTGAAGATTTGATGGCGAAGGTATCGATACTTACTCAAGCGGTGTAAGCAAGTGAAGGGAATGCTTGATCCCAATATACACTAATGGAAGTACTTGAACCACGGTGCTATGATGACACTTTGGGATGCTAGGGAACTCGAGAATTTTCTATTTGATATGGAACAATACTTCCTTGTCACTCGGCCTGACCTAAAGAATCTCAAGGTGGCTACAACAATATGATACCTAACTGGTGATGCCAATATGTGTTGGTATAGCAACATGGGAAGACCTCAAAAGAGAGTTAAAGATTTAATTCTTGCATGAGAATGCTAGCTATGTGGCTCAACAGAAGTTGCAAAATCTTCGACATATGGACTTGATTAGAGAGTACGGAAGACAATTCTCGACATTGATTTTTGATATGTAGAACATGGCCAAAAGAGGACAAGCTGTTTTACTTTCTAGACAGACTAAAACTATGGGCACAACCAGAGTTATATCAACCGAATGGACTTGATTTGATATCTACCTAACTCGCAACATGATTTTAAGGCACTAGAGAAGGCTGAGAAGTGGAGACCTCGATATCTCAACAATGGAGTTCTCATGATGACAATTGGCGAACCCAACAACGAAGTCCTAATTGAAGAAGGCCATATAGAAATTTTACTCAAAGGAGACCCAACGAGTGTATTCTCTTTGGGTGCGAACATTGGAAAAATGATTGCCCACAAAAGCAATATCTTCATGTATTGGTGATGGAGAGATCTTCTATTGATGAAAAGAAGAAGGCCAACGTATATAGCCATTATTCTAGCAATTCAGATGCCTCATCGGAGGATGATCGACAAAGGTGACCTAAATTGGGCAAAGTTTCTGGTTTGTATTGATCCGAGCAAGGTCTACTTTTGGACCATGTAAAAATTGGGTGGTACATGGACGAGCTCCAATGCATCGGAGTAGAGTGGAGCAAGCAGGGAAGAAGAGAAGAGGAGGAGAAGAGGAGAAGAGGAGGAGAGGAGGAGAAGAGAAGAGGAGCGAAGAGGAGGAGAGGAGAGAAGAGGAGGAGCTCCATTGCTCTATAGCTTTTGCTTCTCCTCCTTGCACTTCTGTCAGTACCGTGTTAGTATCGCCCGGTAAGTACTATCTGAATGCAGAGTTGGATCAGTTTTACAAACCTTGCTCAATTGAACCTGTTGAAAAGTTTGTGTAAACTGGTTAATGGGTTTGGGTTAATGGTATCCTTACTCATTATATGTAATGCTTTATGTCTGGTTGCCCTAATGACACAAAGAGTAATTTTCGATTCTGCTTAACTCTATCTTGGTATCAGAGCAACGTTCCGTTCCCATCGCCACCATTGTCCGCCGTCCTTGTGTTCCGCCACAGATCTTCCACTCGATCATCATCTTTCTCTTCCTCTCCATCTTACCTCCATTCGATCCTTTCCCTTGAGCCTGCACAAGAGACAAAAGGGGTTCAGGCGATGTGCCTCGTGCGCTCGGCATGGCCACGTGAAGGGCCGCTGTTGCCCACCAGGTCGCTGAACCCCTCTTTCGCCCTCCTCTATCGCGTCGGCTGCGTGCTGCGGCCATGAAGGTCCATTGCTGCCGCTGCCGTGAAAGTCCGCTGCTTCCGCCGTGAAGGTCAGCGGCTGATTCTTCCACCGTGAAAGTCTGCTGATTCCTCTTCCACCATGAAGGTCTGCTGCTGATTCTTCCGCCGCTGCCGTGGAGCTCCTTGCTGCTGATTCTTCCGCTGTTGATTCTTCGGCCGTTGATTTATCTGTAGAGCCCCTTGCTGCTGAAGCTATGGTTTGCGGTTATCAGTGGCTTCTATTGTTCCACGGCGTCTTCCGTTTTTTTTCGTTGCACTTTGGATGCGGCTAGCTGTAGATCACTGTTGCTGCACTCTTCTTTTATGAGCATCAGTGATTTCTTATGGATCCTTTCTCCTCTACTTCGGACCTTAAACCCAGTAATACCTTTGGGACACATATCGTTAAATTTGATGGTACTAATTTGATGGGACACATATCGTTATGGTCTCAATCGGTTCGACTATTTTTGGGCTCTCATGACAAGGAGCATCATCTAACACAATATGCTCCCCTTATTACTGATCCCACTTATGAGGCTTGGCATCGTTCTGATATGGCTGGGCTAAATTTACTTTTTCACAGTATGGGTAACAAAGTCGCTTCTACAATCATGTATCACAAGTCTACTAAATGTACTTGGGAATTTCTTAACAATACTTACACTTCTAGATAGAATTTCAGTCATGTATTTCACCTTTACGAAGAGATCATTAATTTACAGCGAGAGGATTGTACCGTCTAGGAGACCTATACCTTATTACAAGGCAAATGAGATGAACTATGTCAGTATCACCCTACTTCATCTGATATAAAAGTCACTCTTCAACAGCGGCAAGAATTTTTGGTGGCCAAATTTTTTTCTTGCTTTAATTCTCAATATTCTGTCTTGGGTCCCAATTGCTGGTGGACTCCACTATCACCACAACTTTAGGTTGCGTTCTCTTGGCTATTGCTAGTTTCTGCCCCTTCTCAATCCTAGGATACTCCCAGTGCTCTTGCCACTCCCCCTGTTCCCTTTTCTTCGGGTCGTGATGCACACATGGACGAGGTCGGGGGCGTGGCCGTGGTTTCCCTCCGTGCTCTAATTGTGGTCGCACCAACCATACCCCGGACAGGTGTTGGCAGAAATTTGGGCGTTCGCCTGCCAAGGCTGCTGCGGCCACCGAGACTCCTTTGTCCGCCTGAATCAAACTCCAGCTGGGATGGACACGATTACAATTTTGGTGGCGGAATATGATTGCTTACTTCAGTCCATGTCTATGTCTACTGCGGCGGGGCCATCTATGTTTGTAGTTTCTTCCACTCCTGCTTCAGGTATAGCCATTCTTGTTTCCTCTGGATCATCTTGGATTGTTGATTTCGGTGTCTCATCTCACATGACAGGTAATCGCGCCCTTTTTGTATCCTTGTCCACTGGGGGTGTCTACCCTCCCGTGTCTGTTGCCGACGACTCTCTTGTTCTAGTCATGGGCGTTGAAACTGTTTCTACATCTCCTACTTTTATGCTTTCTCATGTTCTGTATATACCTTCCTTTCCAGTTAATCTATTTTCTGTTCATGCATTTACTGCTCAATGTAACTATAGTGTCATCTTTCTGTCTTTTCGTTGTCTCTTTTAGGACCTCCGAACGAAGAAGAAGATGATTGGTGGGGGGGCCAGGCGTGGTGGCGTCTACACACTCACTCCTTCATTGCTACCCCGGGCTTTAACTTCTACTACAGTACCTCCTATTTAGTGGCACTATAGACTTGGTCATCCTTCTTCGGCTCGTCTCCAATAGTTTTTGTCTCTGTCGTCGCAATCATCCTTCACCTGCAATGCTTGTTAATTGGGCAAACACTATTGTGCTTCCTTGCCCTTGGCGGCCACTACTTGGAGCCTACACCCTTTTCACCTCATCCACTTCGATGTCTTGGTCCCAGTCCTGTTCTTGGTCATGATAGTCACAAGTATTTTGTAACCTTTATCAATGATTTCTCTCATATGTGTTGGTACTATATTTTGAGTAAGCGATCTGAACTTTTTGATGTATTTTGTAACTTCTATGCTGAAATTAAAAATCAATTGGGTGTTTCTATAAAAATTTTACGTTCTGACAATGCTTTGGAATATACTAGCACCTCTTTCAATTCTTTTTGCACATATCGTGGCATTTTACATCAGACTACTTGTAGTTATGCCTCCTCACAAAATGGGGTGGCTGAGCGAAAGAATCGCCACCTTCTTGACGTGGCCCGTACCTTATTATTTCACATGCACGTTCCTCGCTTGTTTTGGCTTGATGCGGTTCTTACGACCTCATTTCTTATTAATCGGGTTTCCACTCCTGTTTTGGGAGGTCGTTCTCTGTTTTCTTTCTTGTTTCCATCTAAGGTCCCCTTCTCTCTAACTTCTTGTGTGTTTGGGTGTCTTTGTTATGTTCATGTCTTAAACTTGGGCACTGATAAGTTAAGTCCACGTGCTACTCGGTGTGTGTTTATTGGGTATTTTCGGACTCAAAAGGGCTATCGCTCCTTTGATCCTTGCAGCGGTTGGACATTTATCAGTGTCGATGTTACCTTTGATGAGTCTCTGTCCTTTTTTCCGTCTGTCCGGGCTTCCTGCTCTCCTCCGGCTCTTCTTCATGTTCCTATCACTCTTCCAGATGCCTCAGTTCACACTACCTTTACTCCAGATGAGTCGGTTCCCTCTGCTGTTCCTTTATAAGTTTATAGCAGATGCCCCCGACCTCCTCTTGCCTCGTCTCCTTCGTCGCGGTTCCTGACGGGGACCTACCCATCGCCCTGCGCAAAGGCAAGCGTACCGTTTCTCGTTTTTCTATTTCTCATTATGTTTCCTTTAGTCAGTTATCACCTCTCTACCGTGCTTTTTCGATTGCCTTGTCCTCGTTTCCTTTGCCTACATCTCCTTCACAGGCTGTGCTGGTTCCCGAATGGAAGCAAGCTATGGACACCAAGATGGCCATCTTACACTCTCGCCGGACATGGACCTTAGTTTCTCCTCTACCCGGGGATCATGTTGTTCTGTGTCAGTGGGTCTTCACGATTAAATATCACTCTGATGGGTCCATTGCTCGTTACAAGGCTCGCTTGGTAGCCAAAGAGTATTCTCATATTTATGGGCTTAATTATCATAATACCTTTTCTCCGGTGGCCCGTCTTAACTCTGTTTATACTTTGTTCTCCTTGGCTATCAATTGCTAGTGGTCTCTTCACCAAATGGATGTTACTAATGTCTTTCTTTATGGTGATCTTTCCGAGGAAGTCTATATGGAGTAGCCTCCTGGGTATGTTGCTTAGGGGAGATGGTGTGCATTTTACATAAGTCTATTTATGGCCTTAAGCAAAGTCCACATGTATGGTTCCATAAGCTCTCCCAGATAATGATGTCGGTTGGTTTTCGTCATTGTCAGGCTGATCACTCTATATTCATTCATCACTTGGAGAGTGACATCATCATTTTGGCAGTTTATGTTGATGACATGCTACTCACAGGTGATGCCATACATGGTATTGAGAAAATTAAGCTACACTTATAGTCTCATTTCTCTATTAAAAATCTGGGGACATCGAGGTACTTCTTGGGAATTGAGATAGCTTATAAACAAAATTGTATATTCTTGTCACAAAAAAAAATATGTCATGGATCTTCTAGAAAAGACTGGTATAAGTTATTGCAAGCCCGCTGACTCCTCATTGGTTCCAAATCAAAAATATAGTGAGAATGTGGACTCTAAGTATGTTGATGTAACACAATATCGACGCCTAGTAGGCAAACTTAATTATCTCACTGTCACAAGACCAGATATATCCCACGCTGTGGGTATTGTGAGCCAGTTCATGCAGAAACCCAAACAGTGCCATTGGGATGCAGTTATCCGGATCATCCAGTATATCAAAGGTACCCCTGGTCAAGGGTTAAAATATTACAAAAATGAGCACACTTACATTGTGGCATATTCTGACGCTGACTACATCGGAAATGTTGATAATAGGAAATCGGTTTCTGGTTTTTGTATGTACCTAGGTGGCAACTTAGTCACTTGCGAAGTAAGAAACAGAGTGTAGTAGCGAGATCAAGATATGAAGCTGAATACAGAGCCATGGCTCATACGGTTTGCGAGATGTTGTGGCTAAGGAATTTTTTACAAGAATGTAGGATAAATTGCACTAGTCCAATGAACATGTTTTGTGATAATCAAACTGCCATCTTTATTGCCAACAATCTAGTGTTTCATGAACAGACTAAGTATATTGAGGTTGATTGTCATTTCATCAAAGAAGCTATCAACAACAAACTTATTAGTACCCGTATCTGAGGTCAGAAGATCAAATTGCAGATATCTTCACAAAATCTCTAGGACCGGCTAGACTTAATCAACTGTGTAACAAGCTGGGTTTAATTAATATTTTTACTCCAGTTTGAGGGGGAGTGTTGGAAAGTTTGTGTAAACTGGTTAACAGGTTTGGGTTAATGGTATCCTTACCCATTACATGTAATGCTTTATGTCTGGTTGCCCTAATGAAACAGAGAGTAATTTTCGATTCTGCTTAACTCTATCTGAACCTTTTCAATGCAATGACCGTACAAAAAAGTCATCGACAAAGACATAATCATCGTGAGCAAATCGAGAGTTGATGTTTTCAGACATCGAACTCAATGGCAAGCAAACTCATGCCTTGGGGACACGAGCATCTCAAAATTTCATCAGCATTTATGTTGCAAAACGTTACGGCTTAACTTTGGAGACAAGCTCAAGTTGGATGAATGTGGTCAGATCTAAGCTACTCTTGGGGAGGGAGTCGTTAGTGATGTCCCTATCAAGATCGAGGACAAGATCATGTGGAGGGAGTAGTTAGTGATGTCACTGTTAAGATCGAGGACAAGATCATGTGGAGGGAGTAGTTATTGTCAAGATCAAAGACAAGATCATGTACAATAGTTTCAAACTAGTTTCAACGAATGACTTTGGGTGTCAAGTTCATGCAGAGGGCCCAGGTGGTGCCTATACCCTTCTTCAACTCCTTTGTCATGATGGTTCCCGATGAACCATGTGTGGGCTCTACAACTCGAGAAGTCTTGAGAGACACAATACAAGTCCTTAGGAGGGTGTTGTGATCCGAAAGGACACACTTATAAATACAAGTAGGTAGACTTATTTCAGTTGTCGCGGCCAAAACCTAAGTGTTGGCGTACAGGGCTATTGTCACTCCCTGACACGGCTCTAAAAACTTGTTGTCCCTAAACTTGTAGTGTCCGCAAGTGTACGGATACTCGAAGTAATAAAGAAAAGTATCGATCCCATATTGACCTTATTGTTAAGTACCAAATAATTGTTTTCTTACTAGCTAAGCAAATCAAATATGATGCAAGTAAATAATAGAAAGAGTGTAAAGATAAACTGGGACTAGGGTTTCATCCACCTTAATTTCAATGATTAGATATAAATAAAAGGTCGTCAGACTAATTTTATTATAATAAAGACTTAATTTACTTCATAAAGGGATTATCTCACTTTCGTGCAGACAATCATGCAGGGACCAATCCTCGCTTTTGCACGAGATCTATCCCAACGCTGAAGATAAATAAATCATCAATCAAAGAATTCAAAGATCACTTTCGTGCGTCCAAATTCTAAGTTGATTGTCTCGAGTGGAATCTCAAGGATCACTTTTGTGCATCCGAGTCTCAACACAAGTTTTACTTATGGTTCTTCAACGTTTCGATCCTCACTTTCGTGCAAGATCTCCACGTTTGACACAATAATTCAATCCTAGATTCAAATTATCTAACATGACAATAAAATCACTAAAATCACAAAATAAGAACTAACTTAATCTCTTATAGAAAGCTCATAACATGCAATTCTAGGGTTCCAAAATCTCAAACAAGACACCTTTCGGTCCTTATTGCGAGAATTCTAAAACATGAATAATAACATCAATCTATGGGGAATAAAAGTACAATTATTCACATAAGTAAAATTATCATCATAAAACTATTCTGACTAAGGTAAAAAGTTATCTAATCATTAAGAAATCAAAGGGGATTACACCCCATGTCCCAAAGATGTTTAAACTTGCATGAAAGAAGAAATATAATAAACCATAGTTTAGAACGATTAGAAAATGAAAATAAGGGAGAAACAACGTTACAACACGGCTGTAATAGAAATTACGGCCGTAATTATGTGAGTGAACAGCGCCGGTGCTGCTCTTTCGTCGATTCCTCCTCCGATCGGACTCCTTTCTCTCTGAAACTTCTGGTGTATCCTCCTCTCCTCCAGGCGAATATTCAGTGTGAAAATCGCGGCCTGAGGTGCCCTCTACGCTTCTCGGCGTGAGGCCAAACCCTAAGCGCCTCTCTGTTGATTGCTCTCTCGATTCTGGATAAACATTCGTGCTTTCACTTCGTGTGTCTTCTCCTCTTTAAGACGAGTCCGCAGCATCTTTCGGATCTCAATTTGGAGGTCTGGATCAAAAGATATGGTCTGCGCAAGATTCAGGCTTCGAAGTTGACCGGGAAAATTGCAAGTTGTGTTGTAATTACGGCCGTAATGAAGTTTACGGCAGTGCCGTAATCTGGACAACGAGTTCTCGGGTTGAAATATTCCGGAATTACGATACCGTGAAGTTAATTACGGCAGTGCCATAATGTCAACAATTCTTCGGGTGGAAAGTCGACCGTAAATACGGTACCGTAAATTTCGTTGCGGCGGTACTGTAAACATCATCCAGCCTCTGTTTAAAAACTCTCAAAAATACGACATCGTAAAGATTGTTACGGCCATAATCTTGCGAAATTTCTCTGGCTGGGAAAACTCTAAATTATGGCACTTCACGGGAATTACGACAGTACCGTAATTTTGATCTGCGAGTGCAGTCAAATTATGGTACCATAAATTTCATAATGGGGGTGCCATAATTTGCTCTGAAGTTCCAATTCTTCTGAAATTTGACGTGTGATCTCCTCTTGTTGTTGTGAATTTAATTATGCATCTGGATTGCTTGAAATTGATTGAAAAACATGCCTTTTTGCCTGAAAATCATCAAAAATAGAAAAGAGTGTAGATTCCACAAATATTGATAAAAAAAGCATAAAAATAAGCAAAGTCTATGAATATGACACAAAAATACTAATAAAATGGCACAAAATTTACTATAAATTTTGGTGTCATGAAGGAGGAGATCCTCCTTCAAAACACCGACTTCGTCACCTTGGGAGCAATGCTAAGTGATCGATGATAAAGAGTTAGCCACAGACACTACCTCCATGACGAGACATGAACCATTGGATTGAGTTGGGAGTTGGGACCATAACTTAGTTGTGCTCTGAGTAGAGCAATGCTCATGAAGGAGCGATGAACACACGCAAAGGAGTGTTGTAGTGGATCAAACACTGGGTGGAACAACACAAACTGACAAGGGGATATCGACACCCCAATGTTTAAGGTGGGACTTGCCAAAGAGTTGGTGCGAGGTAGAAGGCCGAAAGCAAGGAGACTTGCAGTACCCAATCCATGAAGATGACATAGCACAACGAAGCGTAAAGCAACCAAACTATCTTGCCAAAGCATAACAGGCAAGTAGGTCACGTGCAACTAGTTGGAGCAATGAAGACCAACTCAAGATGTCGCTAAGGACATCGACAGGTCCAGGAGGGGAGAATGTTACGGGTCGATTATTGTCGGGTGTCATCGACCATGACCTATGTGTTGGAGTCTTGTACTTAGTTTATTTTAGTGGTTAAGTGTCATATTTTAGGTCAGATATAAGCTATTTGATGTGATGCCTTAGTGAAGGCAACACTTGCGAACAATTGTATTTTAGGCATGTAACTAGTAGATACCTAGTTTACTCTGGTAGTAGAGCCTAGTTTGGTGCCTGGGTACATGTGATTTGACAAGCTTCGGATGTGTAATACTTAGGCTTGGGAGCTTAAAATGTGTAAAGTAAGCTTACCAATGAAGCCTTTAGTACACATAGGGTTTTTTGCATACTTAGTATATTATTGGAGGAGTGATAGTGCTTATTTAAATGAGATGATAAACTCCTGAAACTAAAGGTTACATGCTTTCTACCTCCCACCCAAGTTCTAGTCCATTATCCTTTTGTAATTCCTGCCTCTTTAATAAAATATGACAAGATGTTCAGTGTGTTGCTTCCATTATTGCTACTATCCTGTCGGAACGATTGATCACCACTCTTAGGCTGGAAGAGTGGTGTACTACGTGGACTTTACACACTCGAAAAATGCATCCATGATTGCTCACTCTCGCCTTTGCTCTTGTCTGTCTGATCCTGTAATGCATCCGTAGCATCGCAGCAAGCTGAGTCCTCCTCCTCAACGTTCGTAGCTTCCTTCTCCTCTGGTTCCACTCTGCTCGACTCTATAGACCATGGCTTAAATCATGATTGAAGTTTGAAAGTAAATATAGTAGGTGCAAACTCATCTAAACCCTAATTACTTTGCTTTTCTGTGCTTGGTATATTTGTAAGGTGTTTCTGGCTCTCACTCAGTATGTCATGACACATTGTAATAAGCAAAGTAGATTTTAGAAGGTTGGTTTCTCTTTTTTGTTGTCTATGCTGCTACTTTATATTTGATTTTGTATCATTATGATCTCCCTTCCTGCACATAAGAGCAGGAAGATCATATAAGAGCGCATTGTTGACCTATTTAACTAGCTTTGTTTTTGTTTGGAGCCAATAGAAACTTATAATTTTTCATTGTTTTCTTCAAGATTCACAATGTCCATTCTATTATGAATTTTATTTATTTATGGATCTACTTTATTAATCATTTAAGATTCTCGAATATCGCTGGAGTGAGAAGTAGAAAAAGCATGACAATTTGCTCAAGCAGCTTACTCTAATCCAAGGTTTGAAAATTAGGTTTGAGACCATGTACTAGGCTGCGTTCGAACTGGGTCGATGGAATTGGACGCATGTGTGTGAGGCAGATGAAATGTGTGTATGACGAGCTTCTCTTCACTACATTCGTCCTCTTTTTTCTCTTCTCCTTTCTTTCTTCTCTTCTCCTTCTACTTTGCTGTAGCTTGGTCTATAATGAGTAGAGATGGACGAGCTTCTCTTCAATTGCATCCTTTTCTTCTCCTCTACTTCTTTCATCTTATCCACTTTGCTTCACTTCTTGGTTTTTCCCTAGTCTTTGCTCGGACAGAAACTAGTTGTACTACCTGGACCAGTTTTTATAACCTTGCTCTAATCTATAAAAGTCCTATTAGTAATTCTATAGATGTAAAGTTTTTTATGTTGGTGGTCTAAAAAGTTCTCATGTTTATTCTTATTTGTTTAGAACTATAAACTATTAGAAAAATTTGTATCGTGTTAGTCCCACATGAAACAATTATAACTAAGTCCTCTTATTCTAACTTCTTCATGCCCTTTATCTATACGTGGCATTTTCCAAATTTATTAGTAAGATATCACCTTTGATATTATATACTTGTATAGTGACAATGGCTCAATCCCGAAGCTAGATTCTTGCATCTTGTACACTACTATACGTCAATAGGTGTTGTTTATAAAGTGAGGAAGAATATAGTTGAAATAAAATTATTTTGAAATTGCCGAGTTGATATCTAGTTTTTTAATCTTTCTTTAATTATTATTTTTTCACCTTTGCTTATATGTCATGTTGGTCATTAACAGGGATTTCATGGCTTACGGAGCCTTCATGCATACTCATGCTTTGGCTCTTTAGATGCACAATTAATGTATCGGTACTAGTTTATACCAACTGATGGCATTGGTATACAATAGGAACCCTGTGTGACATGGGTTCATGCATTAATCCATTATTGGAACGATAAATATGTCAAACCTAGTGGCATGGCATAGTTTTATAAACCTTAGTCTTAAGGTGCTGCCACACTCCTCTAATGCCCACCACCAATATCAATCCTCTATTGTTGTTTTCTAGAAATTACATCATTCATTTGCAAATTTTTCTACTTATCAAAATATCTCTCCTTAATACTAAAGTTTTCTAATCCCTCTATGAGTCAGGGTATGTGCAACTCCTAGTTCTTTTTCTATGTAGTTTCTCTAAAACACCAAGGATGGATCTCTCCAACCTATCTTTAATATCAAACCTCATCTTCTTCGAGGTACCATAATTGAATTTAATGGTGCTAACTATATTATGTGGGGAAAGACTTTCCGATTCTTTCTCAATTCTTAAAGAAACTATTATATTCACTCTCCACTTGCAACAATAGATTCCATCCATGTGGCAAATGTTTGTTTATGATGCTCATTTTTGAAGTATTCTCTCTACCATTAAGAGGCATAAAACACTTTGTTAGAACTTCTTCTAGAGAAGAATATTATAATAGTTTATTTTTATATAAAGAACTTTTTAATCTAAAGCAAAAAAATAAGTCACTATAGGAATTTTATTCTTTATTGAAGTCTGAGAGGGATGAACTACAACTATATTACCCACCAATAAGGTTTTGAAAACCGATCTGACTAGGGACTGGTACTCGGATGTAGTGGAACCAAGCGGGAGTCAGCGGAAGAGGAAGGAGAAGAAGAAGAAGGAGAGGAAGAAGAAGGTGAAGGAGAGAAAGGAGTGGTGGACGTGAGACAGACGCAGACACAGGTACACCTCTTGTTTTTCTTCTTTCTCCTCTTCTTCTTCTTCCTGTTTTTCTTTTTCTTCATCTTTCTCTTCTTCTTCTTCTCCTTTTTCCTCCTTTTCTTTTTCTTTTTCTTCCTCCTCCTCCTCTTCTTCTTCTTCTTCTTTTTCTTCTCCTTCTTCTTCTTTCTCCTCTTCTTCTTCCTCTTCCGCTGCTCTATTTGGTTCCACTGATTTTCATTTGGTTCGGACCGGCGACTTTTCAAACCTTGCCCACCAATAGTGTAAAGTTCTTGTTTGATCTTCACGATTTGTGTGCTAGTCTAACCTCTAGTTTATGTCACTATTCCAAATCTTGAGCATGCCTTCCCATGGTTTATATGAGTATCTCCTCTTCCAATTACCACACCGAAGGCTTCTACTCTGGCTACTCATGGATCTAGAATTATTTCTTTTGCAGACAAGGTCGTGGTCTCAATATTTCTTCATGTATGCACTGTTAGAAGCTCCAAGCCTCCAATCATGCATATGTGGCAAGTTCTTAGAAGAAGTTTGATCTTCCACCCTAGGTTTATATTGTAACTCCTACCTTGGCAACTACTTTTGCCCTAAAAAAGAATCATAACTCCTACCTTGGCAACTACTTTTGCCCTAAAAAAGAATCACTAAGACTCCTAGTGGGCTTGCTGTAGCTCTATCTACTGTTGACTATGAGAGAGTCCTTTAGTCTTTATTTGTTTCTTTATCCTCATCCATCGCTACCACTTTAAGAAATACTAGTGTAACTCCCATAGCTTCTTTTCTTTCCCTAGAGATCATAGCTTCTTTTTCATAACTCTTCTTCCACTACTGATGGTTCTCCACTCATGTTCAAAGATAAGGACAAGTTTTCATATTTTCTAAGATTGCTTTACTGAATGTCTTCATGCACCCACCTTTCCTAATAAATTACTTTCTATTATCTCGCTTACAAAATCTTTGAAGTGCTCTATAACTTTTTCTCCACTTATTGTATCTTTTAGGACTTGCAAATTGAAGGCGACGATTGGTGGAGGGCATGAGTTTGGTAGTGTTTACTACCTTGTAATAGGTCTTCACTTGTTTCATCTACCGATACAACCTCTTCATATTAGTAGCTTTGTCTTCTGGATCATCCATCTCTATTAAGAATAAACACATAATGATTTTTTAAATTATGTTTATTTTTCATTATGAGGCACGTTAACTTAGCAAGCAACATAGTGTGCCTTTTTCTAATAGTTCTACATTGCATTATGAGTTAGTGCAATATGCCACTTGAGGTCCTAGCCCATTCTTTATCTTGTCAGTTTTTTTTTTTTTGAATTCGTGACTTTAATTGATGATTATTCTTGCATGACTTAGCTATATATTTATTAAAGAATAGCTCTAGTGTCTTTGACGTCTTCCATAAATTTTTTATTTGTTAAATTCCTATGCACTGATAATGCTAAAGAATTATGCAACCTTCTTTTGACACCTAAAGCATGTTTGATTGCTCAAATTGGTACCAAATACAGTAAAGCAGATGATTCTATTATTATTATTCTTGCAATTTATATAGATGATATTCTGAGGTTAAAAATTAGTTTAAAGATAATTTTGTTATAGAAGATCTAGCAAAACCTAAGTACTCTTTTGGAATTGAAATTGTTTACAAAGGTGAGGGGTTGCTTCTTTCTCAAAGACAGCATCCTTTGAAATTGTTTAGCAATAAATTTGTAGATACACCAATCCTTTTAATATCATAGATACTAGACCCGACATCTCTTGTGCAATTGAATGTAGAAGGCAGTTTATGCAATCACTAAAATAAAGTCATTAGAGAAACTGCTTTATTAATTCTTAATTATATAAGCAAAGTATCACAAAAGGACATAGGTGCCTTTGAATCCTACACAGATACATACAACATCTCAAATGACAACCTATATAGGTGAAAACTTGATAACTTAGAAAAGCTAAGAAAAGAATATGATGGCTTAATCAAATGTTAAAACTAAATATAGAGCAATTGACTCATAAAACTGGTCTGTATTGAGTGGTACAACTAATTTGTACCGGTCCGGACCAGTACACAGACTAGAGAGTCTTCTTCTTCTTTCACTTGCTTAGTTTGTTCAGTTCCATAGGACCATAGCTCCTTCCTCTTCTTTACTCGGTTCATCTGGTACTCGGTTCATCTGGTACTGATCGGTCTGAGCCTAGACCAAGGTCTCTGGCATTTTAAACATTGCTACATATTAGATGAAAAGGCTTTATACTTTTCTAAAAAATTTAGGGTTTTCTCACCAGACACTATGACAATTACTGCTATAGTCAAATTGTTATCTACATTACTAATGATCTTGTACTAACACCATTTTCATCTCTTCAAAGAATCAACTTGTTAATATATCCACTATGCCATTTGTTGAAAGGTTTTCTGTTCTCAATAGCAAGCTAGCATGATTGACATCTGCTCTATAACTTGATGGGAGTGTTAGAGAATTTTAAGTCATATTAGTCCTAGATTCCCACATGAGATGATTATAATTTAATTCTCTCATATCCTTTCTGTATAAACCTATGTGTTCTCTGTTCTACACAAAAAAAATAGGAATCTTCTTTCTCTAAAGACATGAATGATACAAATTTCAATTGTTAAGTAAAAGACATGTTCTTTTATTTTTTCCGTTTCTTATAGTACTTTACCCTTTTTTATTAGCTTTTATTAAGTCACTACTTTTTCCTTCAACAAACAACATGGCGAATGTGCTTATATCTGTGTTCTTTTGTCCATTACCTGATTGGTTGTGATTTTAGTTTCTGATTGCGTCTGATGGTATTTCC
This sequence comes from Costus lasius, assembly GCA_027563935.2. Lineage (NCBI taxonomy): Eukaryota > Viridiplantae > Streptophyta > Magnoliopsida > Zingiberales > Costaceae > Costus > Costus lasius. Next base: position 99,629,026 of record CM050454.1, read on the forward strand.
TTCATATTTTGGTGAAATTAATCATTAAATTTCTATTTGTTTTTATTACCTTTCTGTTAATTCATAACTTTTCGGCAGATAACAAATTATTTGGAGCAGAGATGTTACAGGGAGCTGAGAAGCGAGCACTTTGGCTTTGTTAAAATTGTGATGGCTATTTACCGCAAATTACTGATTTCTTGTAGGGAACAAATGTGAGTCACATACAACTATGTTATTCTGTTTCTTCTTGATGTTGTGTTTTTTGTCAATCCGTGTAAGTACTAAGTACAGATTATGAAGTCCTTCTGAAGTCGTAATTTTCCCATTGATTGCACTACAAATACTGACTATAGTCTGACTAACAGTGTATAGGGATGTGAGCATACACATGTATACTTACAGACTCCTCTTGTTAAATCACATAGCCACAGATTGACATCTTTACTTGAGCTTCCAGCTAACCAAATAGAACCAATCATTAGATTCATGTATACCATACAAGAGAAGCAAACAAAGAAGTTCCTCAATTGAACTCATTTTTTTATGCCTAATATTTTCATGATGTTGATATCATTATCAATGGTTTGCAATTTAGACGTAATGTTGTTCTTTATCAGCTTGTGATTAAGCAACTGGACCAAAGTTTGTGTATGGGTAGTATTTAGATCCAAATTCCTTGTGTGTAGAAAGTTACCATATAGATAAGCCCAGTGATGTGTATACCATGGATGATTGGATCTAAAAAGTATAATGAAGCATTTGGTTGACATTTTAGCAAAAAAAAGTGTATCTACAGAGACAAGATTCATTTATGTTGTGAAGCTCCACCTTTGATCTCTTCACCTAGGAGAACAAATTTTATGTAGAGACCAAATTATGTTATTATACTAGTTAAAGAAAAAAAAAACTCAAATAATCATCTTACTATTTGAGTATAATGGACCCAAGGCCGTTATAAAAAATCCAATAACTAAACCTATGATATATTGTAAAGACTTATTTCTCTACCACTCTCCCTCAAGCCCGAGCATAGATGTTGATTATGCGCTTGCCATATAGTGTAGATGACCTTGGTGAGTTAAGCCTGTTAGTAAACATATCTATAATTTGATAGTGTAGAATGTAGATAACCTTGGTGAGTGAATAGATATTCAGTTTGACCCTCTGACTAATAAAAAGAATAAAAGAAATGGATTATTTGCGATGACAATGACCACAAGGGTAGTATATTTCAAACTAAGGTCTATCATAAGATTCATGATCTATAACATCTCACATGTTGCATGAGCCATAGCTTTGTATTCAACTTCACTACTTTTTCTCTTCCAAGTAACTAAGTTACCCTAACAAAGATGCAAAACCTTAAAATTGATCTCTTGTCATCCATATTTCTAGCAATAATTTATATCAAGAGTAGGCTTGAACTCTTTTAAGTAGTCGTGCTACTTATAATGTAATCTTTTTCTTGAAGAGGTTTTAATATATTCTAATATTCGTATAGTAGCTTCTAGAGACACGTTTTAGGTTCTTGCATGAACTAATTGACTATGCCTAATGCATAAGAAATATTTGGCTAGGTAATAGTAAGATAAATTAATTTACCAACTAATCTCCACTAGATCAACAACTTCAAATTGATTTTGAGCACTATATTGTGTTGAGATAATGATATGCCTTTATCTTTAAAATGCCTAGAAAATATTTAGGGTTGCCAAGATCTTTAAGATTGAAATGAGTCTCCAAATGTTGTTTAATGTCAACAATGCCTTGATGATCATTTCCTATCAAAAGAATATCCTTTGCCTTAATGGGTCTATGAGAAAACTGGTTTAAACAGACCGGTGTACGAATCGGTCTGAGCATGAACTAGTACCATGTTTCGAACCGAGTTTTCAAACCTTAGGCTCAACAACATTGTCCCGTGAATGAGAGAAATATGGAACATATATCATAAGAGGCAAAGGTGCAATTAGTTGTAGGATCATAACAACGATAGGTCTTCTCAATTTTTGAATATCCAAGAAAGATATAATAGGTTGCACAGGACTAAGTTTGTGACATGACAATAACATAAAAAACCAAAATTGATCCAACCTATCCATTTTTTAGTAAAGCATATTTCTCCCTTTACTCTATCCAAATCCGATTTTGGTAAGATGAAGAAGAAAAGGAGACTTTACATAATCATATTAGAAGCTTTCATAACCATTCTAATTTTGCTAAGACTGATTCTTTATCTGAAAATAATAGCTAATATTCTGACCTCAACGAACCCTCTTGTCCCCCTAAATGTCCTCACCATGAAGTGAATGATGTTCTGGTCGCGGTGATTCAGAATATTGTGGGGTGTCATGTTGGAAAGTGACGCGAACAAGGGATAGAGCCATTAATAAAAGCTATAGCAGCGTCCAAAAAAAAAAAAAATAACGAGGGACATACATATAGAAAAGGAGTGTTGTAGCAACATCCAACAAATGATGGTGTAAAATATTGGTGTAAAATACCATGAGAGGTACAGAAGTTTCGAAAGGTCGACTCTGAATGCATTGTTACTTTAGGCCGATTCTTAAGGAGAAAAACCCAACACATGGGAATAGTTTTATAGGCAAAATAATAGTGGCCATCTTTGTTGGATACAAAACTTAGACCTATATGTTAGAATGAACCGAATGGAAAGGAAAAGAACTACATAGATTAAGACTCCGAGAAAAGGAGACTTTGAGATGTTTACCTTAACAGATATGCATCAAACAAAATGAGAAACACGACTGGAGATAAAAATTGATAAACTATCTCAAGTGCAAGGTGGCTAAGGCGATAGTGCCATTGATATAGGGAGATAATAATGGTAGATAATGTGGACTGGGTACTACTCAGCTATTTAGTAGACTCCCCTAGGTTTACCCACCAATTGTCACCTTTGTCCTCTGGGTCATTAAAAATGTAGTAAGAAGTGGTGAAGATGATATAACAATTGATTTAGATAAAATAAATACATACAATAAAGACTGGATATTTAGAATATAAATGACATATGTCAATAAAAGCATGGTGCTAATGCGAACAAATCTAATATCCAAAACAAGGGCAAAGGATCCAAGGAAGAGGGACATTAGTGTTAAAAGTGGTAGATGATGCTCTATTACTTGTCATATGAGATGAAGCCCTAGAGTTAATGACTGAGAGGAAGCATGAGAAGCTATATCAGATGTTGATATGGAGGTAATATTTTTTGCTACAAATATATTTACAGTCGGCTGAGTGGAGTATGCTATAGTAGAAGATACTATTGGGGTTTGTTCAGCGGTAGAAGTGACTGACTGATTTGTGGATACCATAACTTGAGGTGGTCTCCCAAACTTTTGCCAACATTTACTAGATGAATGATTTGATCGGCCTAAATGAACATGAGAAGGACAAGAGCCACGCCCACGAGCATGGCCTCAGCCACCAAAGCAACCTTCATGGTAAGTTGCATATATGTTTATATCATAGAGGTGAAGTCCCATGGAAAAGAAAAGAGAAGAGGGAGGAAAGGGTCGTCTGTATAAAATGGTGGCCTCCTTCTTAAGATGCACTAGTCGGTGGTGAACAATAATCATGATGTGGATGAACAGTAGCTAGTGTAGAAAAACGAGAGAAGATTAGGATTTTTTGTGATACCAAATTAAAGAAGAAAAACTCTTTTTCAACTTGACTTTAGAGGGTTTCACAAACTCTAGCATACAATACCAACTTGTAGTATGTTATGCAATCATTTATTTGACAAGGTGTTGTTTTATCTTTTTTGTTTTTAGTTAGTCATTAGCCATTTCGATTGTCTCTTTGTCACGTATCATTGCTTCTTATTTCTAAAATATCTTAGTTAATTAAGCAGAGTTCCACTGGTTGATATGAACTCCATACTAACCCTAGTGAAAATATTATCAAATTTTAGCTAATGTAGTTTATCATTTGTAAATGAGTATTCTATCACTTTTGTTTTAGTTTTTATCTCTTGTAGGGGAAACCCAGAAAAATCATTATTCAAACTAAGTTTTCTTTACATGAAAATGGTCTTATTGGGTAATATCCGATAAGGTTCCAATAATACCTAAAAATAAGGTTCCAATAATACCTAAAAAACATGATTCTCAATACTCCCCATAAGCTGGGCCTAATGTGTTACACAGTGTATAGAATCTGGTGGAACCCAAACTATCTACAAGTTCTTCTAGTTTTGGGTAAGGGGTGGATATTTGTTTGCTAATAATTATCTCTTGAACAAAATGATAGTAGAGTTGTATTTTGTTCTCTCAGGAAGGAAAGATTCCTATTCCCGACTATAAAAAATAGCTTATTGATTATCACATAACATGTTTATTTGACTTAACATCGGAGGTTAAAGTCTCTTAAAAGATTTTTAAGCCACACTATCTCACCAGTAGCTCTGTACTTAACTTTATAACATGATCTAACTACTACACTTTGTTTTTTGCTTTTCCAAATCACGAGATTACCTCTCATGTAAGTGCAAAACATAGCGATAGATTTCTTGTCAACTATATTTCCTTCTAATCACTAAGATTGGTGACATTTAACAGAATCAGACTCTATTTTAGCATTGTATTTCTAATTTGGAATCATTAATGTTTTAGGTTTGCAATCTAGTAACCCAATTTTTTAAAGCGAACTGTCGTTGGGATAGAAAGATGCTTTATCCTTTATAAGTGATTTCAATTCTTAGAAAATATTTCCTTTTCCTAAGATCTCTGAGAATAAAATGAAACTGTAGATGCATGTTTCAATAATCCCTTTTATATAACTTCTTGTTAACAAAATATTATCTACATAAATAAAAAGTATGGTAATACTTGAACCTGAGTGACATATAAATGATCATTAAAAATCAACTATCATCACAATACGAGAGAACTTGTGAAATTATACTTTAGGGCTCTATTTAAACATTGGCATACAAATCATCATAGAGGGAATGTATTCTTAATGTTCATTTGATAAAGTTGCCAATTAAAGTTGACAGCTAAAGTAAAAAGAGCCATAAGAGAAAATGTATTAAAATAATCAATCATATGTTTGTGTAAAGCCCTTGACAATGGCAACCAACCAATCTTGCTTTGCACTCGTTGACAGACCCATCTAAACCACATTTCATTTTATATACTCATTTATAATTTTATAGGCAACCGGCTGGACCCTAGTGGGTGGAATAGTGCCATAAATCAAATGATGGATCAGTAGTTGTCGGAGACATTGAAGTTCTGCTTTTTCCCATGTGAACCAAAGAAATAACACAGAGATTAATTCCGCAACAAGCACCATTAAGTTTGATGGTGGTTTTGAAAATAGTCTTGAGTTTTAATTCAAAGATAGTATAGTTGGTATCCATAGTCTCTACTAAGAGAAGATTGTAGAAAGGATTCACCCAAAGAAGAGGGTGTGGTTAGGGTTGGAGTAGAACATTACCCAAAATGCTAAAGGATCCCTCTCTCCACTTCGGAGAGGAAAAAAAGAGAGGTTGAGTGAGAGAAAGAGGCCCTTAGAATTAGATCTACTATATATCTATCTATCTATCTATATATATATTATAGAGAAAGAGAGGAAGTCTATTTGTTCCCTCTTGGTGATGTGGGAAGGGTCAAAGAAAGAGTAGTAGGTAGTAGGTGGCGATGAAGTGGATGGCCGTGAAAAGGAAGGGAGGTGATTGCAAGTCGTTGTTGTGGTGGAACAGGCATAGGGCTCCGATACCATGTTTTAGAGGAAAACAAGAAAAGTCATAATTCAAACTAAAGGTTTCTCTATCAATACAAAATGAAAGGAGTCTTATTAGGTAGTACCTGTTAAGACAAATATCCAATAAGGCTCCACTAACACTTAAACACGTGGTTCTCAACATTATCCATAAAGGGAAACAATTATATTGCGTTTGATCACTTTCACCGGTATATAATATGCTTTGGATTATATGTTTTGAGTCGATGTTATAGTTCTAATTAGGCCTTCACTGGAACCATGGTTCTTATAGGACTTTTTGATTTTTGTAATATGCTTTGGATTATATGTTTTGAGTTAATGTTATACTTCTAATTAGGCCTTTTCTGGAACCATGGTTCTTATAGGATACTCAGCACTTTTTGATTTTAGTAATAGCTGGTTAAGTGGAAGATTTGACTTTGATGTGTACTAGTGTTGGAAGTCGTGTTTTATATCTTATTCTGTACCTGTTCAATAGGTTACCATGCCCTGATGACCAGTGTCAGACTGTCAGTACCACGAATACTATCAACACTTAGATGTAGCTGTCCTAGAGTGGACCTAGACAAGCCTTGCTACTGATGCTTGAAACCTTTATTGTAAGATTGAGTTCTCCATTCAACTTGTAGTTCTATTAGACCTTTAATGAGAAATGTTTTCATGTATTACAGGTCATGGACTTTAGGACATCTTTTACCTCCACTGATCTCTTAGAGATTTCCATGTTTAAATATCAGGAAGATGTTTTAAACTTTAAAATATGGCCTATTAAATTAATAATATGATTAATATCTTTTACAGGCCACTGTTTGCAAGCAGTTTGCTGAGCATCATTCATACTCTTTTTGACCAAACAAGGCATGATGAAATGCAGATTATAGGGTGCTATACACTTTTTGACTTTATTAATAGCCAGGTAATTTCTTTTTTTTTTCTTGGAGACAGGCTTCACATTTGATTTTTCTTTACGTATATATTTCCTATTTTAAGAACAAGATCAAAATTGATGCATTAATTCTAGGTGGATAGTACATACCAGTTCAATTTAGAAGGTCTGATTCCAAAATTGTGCAGTCTATCCCAAGAAATGGGTGATGATGAGAATTCCTGCTGTTTGCGTGCAGCAGGCTTGCAAGCTCTCTCTTCTTTGGTATACTTTCCAATTACTTTACTCTAGTAATTTCCTATCATGCCGTACACGGTGAAAATAAATTATAGAATTCTTGCTTCCATAATGTTTGAACTTCTTTGCATACACTTGGGGATTGGTTTGGTTCATTCTTAGATCAGAATTATAATGGGAATCAAATCAGTATTCGTATTTCCTTATTGATCTAGTTTACGTTACTCAGTATTAGTTAAAGCTTACAATTTGTGATTAAGATACTGATCTGAAACAACTTTTCCCAACTCGTTGGATTGCCTTGGTCGCAATACACCTAGCAGTCTATTGTCATGTTGTGCCTTGTTTCTGGAAAATTAACGAAGAGAGTGAGTCTGGGAAAGAATATTTTTTTATTGGCTCCAAAATAACAAGCAAGGCGTAACCCTACTTATGCCTAATACAACACTCAGTTACAAATATCCCATGTGGGATTTTGTGCACCTAAACACAAAGAATTATAACATTCGCACTCTACATTGAACTCTCAAGCATGCTCTCAAGTCTCAAGGTATCTCATATATCACATCTTGTCTATTTTCTCGCATGTTGATTCTCTTAGTTTTTGGGGTTTAAACCTATTTCGAGCATTTTTTTCGCATTAATTTAAAATTTTAAATTGCCCAGGGTTTACTAATAGCTCGACCGATGATGCAGGTACGACAATTAAGTTTCAAATTCGAGGAGATTAGGGTTTACTCTTGTAACTTGCCTCGTTTCTCGTGCCTCGGACAGTCGAAGAAATCGTGTTGTAAAGAGCCAAACCCCAAAGTAGCAGCCAAGCATGTGAGATCCACGTGCGCTGCTTCCCATGCGTGAGGTGAGTCTCTTGCGTCGCCTGCACGCGAGCTCATCGCTTGCTAGATCAACGTTCGCCGCAGGTTGCCACCTGCCTCATCTCGCCGGATGCAGCTGGCTTGTTCGAACTCCAGCTGCCGCCGATCAGCAAGCGTTGAGCCATCTCGAGGTCAAAACCCTAGATCCGAGCCCGCCGCCTCGATCGCAGCCGCCTGTCGTCGCCTCGCGTCGGTAAGAACGAGTAGCGCCTGGGAGGAGTTGCAAGGCCGCCGGACGTTGACGCTAAGTCACTTGGGAGTGTCCGCCAGTGAGGATGAGGTTGCCGATGCCAAGGGCGAGCCGCCTGCTCGTTTGACGTTGCCGGGATGCACAGACAATCTGGATGCCGCAAACGATGCCAAGCTTGCAATGTACACTGCCTGGTCTTGCCGCCGACCACCTGGACGCCGCCTGAGGAAGGGACGACGCCTCCTGAAGGAAGGAGACGCCAAAGGAGGTCACCTGCTGTCCTCCTTTGTTGCTAGCAATGTCCACGCACGAGCACGGACGAACGCCTCTTCTCGTTGCCGTACCACACCTCGATGACGCGTATGTGTGTGGAACTGGAGAAGCGCACCGTGCTTCCCTCTCCCTAGTCTAGGTCTCCGATCGTAAGCTCAATACGCTCTGGAAAAATCTAGACTCATCAATAATTGACGCCATCCCATGGCTCCTGAGGTCTGTTTAAAACCTAGGGTGCTGCCCACACACACACCACATGTCGCCACGTGTGTGCCAGGGCACGCACATAAGTTGAACCATAGGCTCGCCAACGGTTCAATATGAACATTGGGTCCAGACCTATAATTATGTACACACCCTTTGCACGTGTTAGGGCGAGCGTCCGCGTCTCCTTTATGCATCCTTCACTCAAACCCTCAAATTAGAGTGACCAATCAGGTCAACCCTTGGTAGATATAATTCATTGGTCTAACTCGAGCTCAGGCGATCTTTATGCCTATCCACCACGGCAGATGACCCTGGATCAACGTCGTTTGTCGTGCTTGATATGTTTCAGGATTCGTGCTAAATCTCGGGGGCATCACACTAGGGATGTTGGAATTAGCCAAAATAATGCTCATTTAGACTAGATAAGAACTTGGCCACAACAAGCTCTTTTCTTTGCTACAGGAGAGTCTTCATATGGAGAACAAGTGAGTGATATTCAAAGAGTTCATCCACATTTTCTTTGAGAGTAGTGTAACATTCTACAAGAGGCCTTCCATTATACTTGAGGTTAAAACTTTCTTCAAAAAACTCAAAGATATGATATGTTCTTCTTTCAAGCAAATGCAGTGGTGAGGATGTCTATATCGCCTTAACCATATTGAGAAACATCACTATAGAAGCAATATTTGGTTCCAAACTTTTAAGAGACATATGACCATGACATTATCCGAATGACACCATATGTAGAAGCAATATTTGCCTACCAGAAGAGATGAAGATCCTTCCCATGAGATTTTATGAAAAACTTGATAGATTTGACTCAGCATATAGTTTGTATCATTCAACTAAATTGTGGTACCAAAGGTTGGTGTATCTTTAATTTCATGAGAAAAATCCATAGAGAGGACATGATAAATAGTAGCCACAACAATTAAAGTATAGAGAAAACTTGGCTCGAGCACCAAATTAGAGGAAAAACTAAAAAAAATCATTATTACTGTTGAGAGTGAGAGAACTTGTACTTAACGGGTTTTGGGTTCTCCTCTTATCGGGTTTGGGTCATCACCCAATAGTTAATGAGTTTTTCCCAAACTTCACTTCTACAGTTACTATGGCGACTATTACAATATATAAGACAATATCTATAAATACAATGTTGTCAAAAATGTGTTCCGGGTCGTAGGATCAAAAATCCTAAGATCCAAATTAGGCAAATCGTTTCGAAATGAATTTAGGATCTGAAATGTAGTAGGACCTTATGATCCCACGATCCGATTCTTAGGATCGGGTAGGATCTTACCATCCCATCGATCCTAAGTTAGTAGGTAAAATAAGTTTAAATTTAATTACTATTATAAAAAAAATCAATAATCTATTATGACAAAAGTCTTAAATTGATATTTGATGCAATTTCTTATCTTTAATTATCATCATTTGTTTTTTTCTTTAACAAATATTCATCAACTTAAGCTTGTTATCATCTACAACTATATTTGTCTACTTCAACTATTTGTTAGAATTAATTTTGTAATGTTTATCATTATCATTTTTATTATCATTACCATATATATCTTTATCTTTATTATTTTTTATGCTTTTATGTTGTTGTCTTTGCATCACTTCTGATGTATCCATCTTTTATTAATTTGTCCCATTATCACCTAACAAATATTCAATTTTATAATTTTACACTATACCATTAATATATCTTAACAATATTATAAAATGTAATATATATATATATATATATATATATATATGTATATATATATGTATGTATATATAAACCTTAATACATGATACTAAATAGATATATATTAAATTTTCTTACTACTTATTAGAATATTTATCATACTTTAAGTCTAATTAGATGAATATATTTTAAAAAATTATATATTTTAAGTTATTGGTTGGATTTTACGATCCGATCCTAACAACCTCTATAATCAAATACAAGTATAACAATTAATATAATGTAAAGATTTATTTTTCAACTGATAGCATAGCATAGTTAGTGAAAGATGCAAGTGCCTTTAGTGAGAGTTATGACGTTTTGTCAAATCTCTGTTCCATCTACTGTTTCTCTTATATTTTTCTGGTCATCTATTGAAGTTTGTATGTATTTTTCACTTCATTTCCCTTTATTTCACTCATAGGTTTGGTTTATGGGCGAATATTCTCACATCTCAGCGGAATTCGATAGTGTAAGTACATCTATTCATTTTTCTGATTAAATTGAATAATTCATTACATCGTTGTTTAAATAGTTTACTTAATGTTTGCATGTCTTACAAAATTTATGACCATAAAATACAGCAATGATTAGATAACTAAGCCTCTTGAATTTCGTTTTGTATCGAAATATTTCAACCTAGACTCTATTTACTGTACTAGAAACTTCAACAAAATTATCTTTAAAGTTTGTATCATTGTTTCTATAGATTGTTTCTGCTGTCCTTGAGAACTCTGGAATCACCAAAAATAAATCAGAGGATGGTCAACAAAATGAAAAGGCTACACAGAGCCGGTGGGTTCAGGAAGTCCTGAAAACTGAGGGCCACGTAGCTCCTTCTCCCATTGTCATGACAAGGATTCCTTCCTGGAAAAGCATTGTAAATGATAAAGGTGAACTTAATTTGACCATGTAAGTCTTTAGACCCAAACTTTAATCATTCCACAATTTATATGCTTGCCTGCATATCTTTTTATTTGTACCCGTGTAAACTTAACAGGGATGAAAGGAAAAGCCCTAACTTTTGGTCCAGAGTTTGTATACATAACATGGCAAAGCTAGCCAAAGAAGCCACTACAGTTCGACGCGTTTTGGAGTCTTTATTTCGATACTTTGATAATAACGGTTCATGGTCCAAGAAAAATGGGCTTGCTCAGTACGTGTTATTGGAAATGCAACTATTGATGGAAAAAGCTGGTATGAATTTTCTGTTTTGTATACTCTAGTTTATGTATTTTCATTTGGATGAAAAGTTGTCTCAGTTTCTGAAGAAGGGTTTTTAAAACAATTTCATACGGTCTGACAAAAAATGTGCATACCGGTTTGGGCTAGTATTGATACACAAATCAAACTATATATATATATATATATATATATATATATATATATATATATATATATATATATATATATATAAAATTGTAGATATCAACACAATAGTACACTGGTATATAGGAATGGATATTTCAAAATATATTTGAACTCAAGGTTACAAAATTGGTCCATGGTACCAACACACGACATGATATCAGTTGGTTTCAATTTTGTATATTATATATATGGGTAAGTACCGACATTATACCTTATAGTGGTACAAGTTATTACAATCCATATCTTCAGTGTTTATATATTATATTTAGAATGGTACTAACTGATACGATTGTTAGTGTATATAATAGAGGAGAGGAGAAGAGATAGAAAATCCTAAAAGACTATATTGTATTAATCTCCTTATTGAGTTATAGAATAGATGCAACCTCATATATAGAGGGATTAAGTGTATGAAATAATAATATTTTAATTATTACTTACTATATATAATACTATTTCTAATATTACTAATTCTAACCCTAACTATTACCAATTCTAACTATCATATATTATTACCTACCAATATGGATCAGCCACTGAACACTAATATGAATCGAAACTTAAAATCCTCTTTGAAATTATTGTGATGATTAGGGGAAAATTAATGTCTTTTCTTTCATATAAAATTTTAATGGGTTAATTGTATTTGTATCTTCCAGGGCAAAATACACATCTTTTATTATCAATACTGGTCAAGCATCTTGAGCACAAGGCTATTTTAAAACAACCAGATATTCAATTGAATATAGTTGAAGTTACATCTAGTCTTGCTGAGCAGTCCAAAGTCCAAGCATCTGTAGCAATTATTAGTGCAATAAGTGATCTTGTGAAACATTTGAGAAAATCTATGCACTGTGCACTTGGTAGTCAAAATAAGGGGGATGACATCATCAAATGGAACAACAATTTTCGAACTGCAGTAGATGAGTGTATCATTCAGTTATCTAAAAAGGTATTGTTGCCCGCCCAAGTTATTGGATCCTAGAAATAACATCTACTTAAGCAAATATTTTTTGCAAGTTCTCCATTAAATTCTGTGAGCCTTTGCTCCTTACTGACCAAACACATAATGTTGATTTAACAGATTGGTGATGCTGGGCCTGTTCTTGACATGATGGCTGTTATGTTGGAAAATGTATCAAATAATGTGTCAATGGCTAGGTCAACTATCTCTGCAGTATATCGTACTGCTCAGATAATTGCATCTGTACCAAATTTGGCATATCAGAATAAGGTAAATCAAAAAAATATATACTATCCTTATTCTGTCATCTGATATCTTAAATCATATGCTCTTTTTACTCATTGCAGGCTTTTCCTGAAACTTTATTTCATCAACTGCTATTAGCAATGGTCCACCCTGATCATGAAACACGTGTGGGTGCTCACCGCATATTCTCTGTTGTGCTTGTTCCATCTTCTGTATGTCCTCAATCTAGCTTAATGGCTACAGAAGCACTCAAGAACTTTGATCTTCAGAGAACACTCTCAAGAACTGTTTCTGTTTTTTCATCATCAGCTGCTTTGTTTGAGAAGCTTAGACGAGATAGGTGTTCTTCAGCTGAAAGAACGTACCAACAAAATATGCAAAGGGTTCCATATAGTTATGATGGACAAGATAATGGCAACGTAGATGCAAAGCTTTTTAAGTTGCAATCATCTCAAAGCCGAGCTCTTAGCATGAAAGGTCCACCTGTGACAGCTGAAAATGCTTCAGTGAACAAGCCATATAAGGTTGACGTCTCTACACAATCAGTTATTGTTTTTCTGCTATCTTAAATCTAACAAGTTTTTTAAATGTTCAGTTAATCTCAACAAATTGATTCCTTTCATGTATTTAGGACTCGGTTCTTTTAAGATTGAGTAGTCGTCAAGTTATACTTCTACTTTCATCAATTTGGGCCCAGGCTACCTCCCTTGGAAACACTCCAGATAATTATGAAGCAATTGCTCATTCTTATAGTTTGGCTTTGTTATTTTGTCGAGCAAAGGTAATCAACTTCCTTTGTAGTGCTTTATTATTTGCATTCTTCAACTTTAGTAATTACTGCTTGGTGCTTTAGATATTTTGCAATTTTCCTTTATTTGAACTCATACTTCAAGATAGTAGCGGGTTCTGCTTATCTAACGATTCCAGTTAGAATGCTTTGGATTACTGGTTGGGTGAGTGAGTGAAGGGCATTACCTCCTCCAAGGCTATTATTTGGGCAATTGGTTGAAAATCTTTCAGAATTTTGAAATACTTAACTAGGCATTAGGACCAGACATTTCCTTCCAAAGTTGCAACTTCTATTCGTATAATTTCTTTCGGTGCTACGTTGGCTTAATAGTAGTGATGTATTGTTGTAGTCATGTCACTCACAATTTCACACTTTCACACTTTCACAAGAGGAAAATGACATTTTTCATGTAGTAGCATCACATTTATATTCTCTTTTTATTTTGCAGAATTTAGGCTATTTGTTTGCTTGTTATTGATAGGTGCATATCGCAAGTGCACGGTCTATCACGTAATAAAAAGTATCGATCCCACGAGGACTAGGGGTTAAGTACTAACTGATCAGTTAACTAATAGCTAGGCGATCAAATAAGCGTAGGAGTGTTACTAAATTCCTAATGCAAGAAAATAAACTAATGTTAGTGAAAAGCAAATCGAACATAAGCAAAACAATTGGAGTTTTAGATCTTTGAGAGAAAATCGGCGCTTTAGGTTTCACCACACTGAAGCATGAAAGAAAGTTAACACTGATGTCTTAATCAAGTTTTATCAAAGTTCTTAAGATAACTCTTCCTAAGATACAGACGCGCTCCCTCTCAGGACACGGTTCGGTGTCTAATTTAACCCAAGTCTCCTACTCTCGTAGCTTACCGGGTTAAGCAGACCCAATGGGTTCTGTGAAGAATTAGGATTTTTCGAGTGATTTCGACAACTCTTGTGGCCAAAATCATCCGTCCATTCTAAGGGGATCCGACGATTGTGGTTCACCTCTCAGTCTTTCCCACAACGTCTAAAACATAAATATGTATGGCTAGTACATAATAATGGATTAAAACTTCCTAGATGTGAATAAGAACAAAGACAAATTTTAGCAAAGTATGAATAAGCATTAAAGATCAACATTCTTACAGCGGGCTACGCTCAAACCCCGAAAAGAAAATTATGCCACAATGTTCATCATGAAATACATCATAATCTCTCAAATAAATTGATGCAAACCAGAGGGAAGACTAGATCTAAGTCGAGAGAGGGTAGAGCGCGATCTTCCGTGTTGAAACGAGGGAGAAATCTCGCCGAAATACCCTTTCATTGCCAGAAAATCGCCATCAAACCCTAGTTGTCACCCCTTTCACTCGTTCTCCACAACTGTTGCAGCAAAATGCGTGATTCCCGTCCCCAATTGTCGTTTACCCAGTTAGGAAGGTCTCCACAAAATTTCAGCAAATTCCGCTCCAAAAATAGTAAGATATGGGTAAAAAACCAAACGCCTGTCGAAACTGAGCGGAACCGTTCACGGCCGTGTATCGGTGCACGGCCATGCCCGTGAACGATTCGGCAAACTTTTGATTCTAGAAAACTTACTCTTCATGGCTATGTATGGGTTCACGAGAACGTCTCGTTGAATTATGGAAAAGTTAGTCAACCCTTTCACGGTCGTGCAAGGATGCACGGGCATGCCTGTGAACGGCTCGGCGCAGTCTTGGAAAACAGGGTTATACACGGTCGTGCATGGATGCACGGCCATTCCCGTGAAGAGCGTGGAAGATTCCGTTTGAGCTAAAATTTCGCATGTGGCTTCGTCTCATCATGAGGAATCGTCTCATATCTTCAGATCTCCCAAATTCCACCAATTTGTGGGCGAAATTCTTACATTTTAATGAAATCAAGAGAAAGTGAAGATTCTGAATAATATAAAGCATTTGAGCAAATAAATAAGACAAAGCATGCATTTTACTATAAAATAATAATGAAAATAAGTCAAAATATATCATATATATGCATGTCATCAGTTATTTGTACCATCTTTAAAACAAAAGGACTCCTACATACATTGTGTGCAATTTTTGTTTTTAATTTGAAACCTTGCGCCGAGACTGACAAGATCTCAAATGAGACCCAAATCCTTAATCTACAGTTAGGTTATATGTTAAAACTACCTTTAATATGGAAGCTCCAAGGATCATTTTTGCTCACCCCTATGTTCGTGAAGTTCGATGACTCATCAAACCGCCGCATACGGTCACAATGATTGCTCACACCACGCACGTGCAAAGAAGAGGAGATTTTTCACTCTCTTTGCACTCACAAAGTGACACCCCAACCCGCACTCCTCACTGCCGTAATTACCTCGGGATGACGAGGCCAACGTATAAGCAAGCAAGCAATAGCAAGATTGACCATTCGAGGGGACAAAGCACATAGATAATAATATAATATTATTTAAAATACCAAACCAATAGAATGATTCAAGAGGAGCAAAGTTTACCCTTGATGTGTGCTTAGCTCCTTGTAGATCTGGTGCATGATTGGCGAAGAAGAGTTCGTCGTTGTCACACTGAATAGTCTTGGACCAATCAACAAGCTTGGGCGCCATGAGCAAGGAAGGGAAAGGAATGGGCATCGGCTGATTTTAGCGCACGTCTGTGCCTGGAATCGACTAGGGGCTGCTGGAAGCCGCTACTGCACCTGGAGGTGGCGATAGTTGTCACTGCTGCTGTGCTTGAAGGAGTCGAGAGACATCACTGCCGTGTCCGGAGTCGACAAGCGAGCCTCCGCTTGGGTTAAGACACAGAACGTAGCTTCTCATGTTCGATCTTGCCGAGTGTCATCACTACTGAGAAGTCGATGATGGATCTGGGACATGAGGAAGCCTGCCTGTGCCCTTTTGCCAAGACCCACGTGCGAGCGTGGCTTGGGCGTAGAATTGCTACCACCGCCTGGGAAAAAGGGAGAGGGTGCCGTCACCTGGGGTTTCGCCTAGCACCGGGAACAAAGGAGGAAGGAGGGGAGCACAACCAGGAACATAGGAGGGTGTCGTCCCCAGCTTTTGCCGTCAAGAGAAAGAGGAGAGAGGCGAGAGGATGTTTGTCTCTCAACCCTTCGATCACCGCCAATTCTCCTCACCGATGGAAGAGAAAGTTGCACAAGTCCACATCGATCCACTCCCGCCTAGGGTTCCCGTCGCCATCATGGAATCCTCAGAGAAAATCCTAACTGACAACACAGCGAAGCTCAAGGCCGTTCACTATCCAACTATAATTCTCGTCATTGTGTTGTCGCCACTCTACGGCCATGGTCTATTTGTAACCCTTGCCGCCCTGCACAATTATCCATATAGCTAGGCCTGTCCAATCGGGTTCAAATCGATTTTTTTTTGCAAATTTTTTAAAACCGAAACCGAACCAAGTATAGTTAAAACCGAATTAAACCGAACCGAAAATATCAAGTTCAGTTCGGTTCAACCCGATTAAAACAGAACTTACCCTAATTGAAGGGCAATATCATTATTTAATAATTTAGAAAAAAAACACTAAAATCGTTCAGAGGTGCTAATCGAACGATCAATGTCATTCCAAATTTCCAATCCGACCAAAGAACAAAGGAAAAAGCGTATAAAAAATATACAAAAAAAAAAAAAAACATAAACCTAAAATAGGGAGAGAGGGTAGAGAGGCGGAACCCTAGGAGAACCTCTCGCATTCGCCGGCACCCGGCGCTGGGGCTCCTCGCCTGCTCTGTCACCCGCCACGGCACCCGGTGCTGGGACTCCATCGCCATGGAGATCCAGCGGCTACCAACATTTCCATCTCCAACGGTGCTTCGATGGCAATGGCAGAGGGGACGATGGCGGTGGAGATGGAGACGTGGATCATGAAGATCATGAAACGCCACCAAGTTTTGTCCCATGGCTTGAGGCATAGGCTCTGGGTCAGAGCACTAGAGAAGTAGAGCCGTAGGCTGTGAAAAAATCCTGTGCAGGTCACGCAATTAAAGATTTGGTCAAAGCAATTAATGCAATCTCTAACACGTTTGTATAATAATGAGAAATTGGAAATCAAAAGATTTGGTGAGATTAGATGTGATTCGGGTGATTAATGGAGATTTCGAACTGTGGAGAGGAAATTAACGTGATTTGAGACTCAGAGATTCGAGTGATTAATTCCATGCTAGAATTGGAAATCAGAATTTGAAAATTAGCCCCATTCCGAATTTCTGATTTGCCAGGCTGGAATTGGAATTCGGAAACCGGAAGCGGTGCTGCGGTGGAATAATTCTAGAATTGGAAATCGGTTCGCCAAATTGGTCCATTGGAATTAGAAATCGGCCCTAAGCAAAATATCGGTTCGGTTCGGTTTAATAGATTTTTAATTTCATCAACCCTAAACCGAACCGAAATTAATTTTACCTTCTTGGAACCGAACTGAATCAAACCGATTGGGTTCAAAACTGAACCAAACCGATTTTATCGGTTCGGTTCGATTCGGTTATTCAGTTTAAACCGAATTAGGACAACCCTACATATAGCTTCTCAAATCATCGCCATATGGCTCCATTAGGGGACGGGGTTGAACTAGCCCACTTAGGCTCGCCCATAATTATTAAATAATTGTGGGGTCCAGGCCTAGTCACGGGTTTGTATGCTTACGACTTATTGAGCCTCAGGCCTGCGAAGCCGTCACACGTCCTAAGTCATTAATCCCATGGCTCATGCATAGATCCGATCATAGGGATCGATGTCTCAGGGTTCTCTATAGACAATCGTGTGTTAACCATTGTCACACGTGCACCCCCAAGCTTTGGCCACCGTAGTGCCTGTCCAACCATCGGATGATGAGGAGTCATCCGTCATGCTCGGTGTATGATGGAACTTATGGGCTAAGTTCCAGGAGTATCCCATACACTATGGTTGATGGTTGATAGCTATGTGGGTTTTTTTTTCCTTTTATTTCCCCTACAAAAATAGTGATCAAGGTTTAAAGTCTTGGTACTGATACCATCTTGGACTTGCATACTAGTACCATCTTTAGATGGACTAACACTGCTACAATTGAATGGTATGTAGCGCTAGTACCAGATGGTAGGGACAGATTTTTTATGCTTTAATGGTAATTAACTTGCACATTTGTGCTGGGCAGGTTGCTTCTTTGCAGCCTAGGTTTATAGGGTTGATTCAACAAAGCAATTTCTTTAGCTATAGGTGTAATCTCTATACCTCTAAGCTATGCATTTGCAGGACGTTGTCCACTGGATTTAACCTTTATTGTTTTGTCAAAAGAGGAACTAATTCCATTAACTCTAAAATGATAAAGTGATAGATTTTCTTTTTGTACACTCAATTATACCCTGTTTGTTACTGTTACGGAACTGAACCAAGTTGAATCAGACCGTCAGCCTGTGTAGAGAGTTTACACTCATCGAACCGGGTCTGGTTCAGTTCAGCCTGAGCCGGTTTGGTAAATCAGCATGGATGATTGTATTAAGGGAAAGGGGGCGAAAGCTAGGGTTATCTTAGATGGAAAAAATAACTTAGTATCTTGTTGGATCTGTCGGCTGAGAAAGGGACCTTGCTCTTTGTTTTCTCGCTCTTGGCAATTGAAGCTTATTTTTGGAGGATTGTTGCTTGTGAACGCAACATTTGTTCCGACTTGCCAGATTCTAGCATCTTTTCACCTTGTCCTAGTGCGACGTGTTCGTTCATGGAAGTGGCGGCGTCTTCATGCCTTCTATGCCGTGTTTGGCCTTCTCTGCACCAGATCTTTCCGTCGTCTATGCTTGCATCATCCCCGATTTCCCTTTCTGTGCATCGTCATCACATGTAGCATCTATTTTGCATCTGACATCGGCTACATGTTCCATCGGGTACTTGTTCCATCGGATCCCTTTTCAACAATATTTCGGTTTTTTTTTTCCGATGACGACTACACGAGGCGAGGCGAGGCTCGTTTGGAAACCTTGGAAGCTTCGTTGGGGGTGTTTCACAATACTCTCTCTGCTGATCAAGCTAAACTTCAAGCAATGGGGGAGGATCATTGTATAGAGTCCTTAGCTACATCCGAGGAGCGACATCACCACCGTGAGGAATCATCTGAGATTAACCGACGATAGTTAGAGATAGATCGTCGGTTGGGAGCTTTAGATACCTTGGACGAGATGCGTTCATTGCTTGCCGAGCTTACAAAAGACAAATGGAGTGAACCTCCTGCTGCTCACTCAATGGCAGGGGGGTCCCTACGAGGCAATGGTAGAGTTGAGGATGGTGTGGGTCTTCCGAACTCACACCATGAACTGTACCGATGGTGTGGGTCTTCCGGACTCACACCATGAACTGTACCGTCCCTGCCAATCCGTGAAGAACGCGGGTCGCCACAAGAATCCGGATTAGGCCCTCCTGCACATGGGACTTATATAGATGACCGGCGGGTTGGAGCTTTTAGATCGAGAGAGTTCGACAGGGATGCTATCGGAGGGGATGACAGGCGATGGATACATTGACGTGTAGAGTTACCCGGTTTTACTGGCACTGATCCAGTGGAATGGATAGCCCGAACGGAGCAATATTTCAATATTCAAGGCGCCACAGAAGAGTACAAAATTCCAATGGCCTTTATTTGTATGGAAGGTCAAGCAAACTATTGGTTCAGATGGCTGAAGCGAAGACTGCCGAACATCTTGTGGGCGACACTAAAGGAAGAAATGTTGCAACAGTACAGTGAGTTTCTAGCCACCATGGCTTATGAATGTATAGCAGCTCTTGAACAAGGATCCTTGTCTGTTATTGAATATATAACTATTTATGAAGAGATAGTTTCTCAAATTCCAGACCTACCAGAATAACTATATGTGGGTTTCTTTTTAAAAGGACTATGGGCAGATATTAGGGAGAAGGTGTGTGCTTTCTTCCCTACCGACATTATGCGACATTATGAGGGCTATGACCCTCTCTCGAATTATTGAACGCGAAGTGATGCGGGGAAGTGAATCAAAAGGGCATGCTATGCCTTGGGGATCAATGCTCGAAGTTTGGACGGTTCTACTACTTATTCCTTCAAACAAAACATTTCTCCTCAACCACCGGCGGTTCACTCATTACTAGGGTCTGTATCGAGTTCGAGTGTGACATGTCCGGGAGCAATACAAAGTGGAGCAAAAGGAAACTTCAGCACTCGCGTTGTGATTAAGGAAGGAGGTTCTCAAAAATCCTACACAAGCAATGCCAACTCTACAGGCGATCGCCCAAAGGGTGGGCGAATGATATCCTACCAAGATTATGTTAACAAGAGAAAAAAAGACTTACGTTTTCATTGCGATCAACCTTATCATCTGGCACACCAATGTGGGAATAAAAGTTTTTGCTTATTGCTCCTCAATGATGAAGATGACAATAATGGGTCCGGTGAGCCATTGATGGTTGGCAGTGAGGAAGTCACGGAAGGGGAGTCTGATCAATGGGAACCAACTTGCAAACGAATGGAGCTTTCTCTATATTCAATAGGAGGCATTTCAGGACCTCTAACCATGATACTGCATGGTGAAGTCAATGGTATTCCTTCTATTATTTTGATAGACATCGGAGCTAGCCACAACTTCATCTCTGAATGCTTTGTCAACAAATATGGGTGGTCGATCACACCTACCCTGGCGTATGCGGTGAGCTTAGGAGACGAAGGCAAAATTCAAGGGCAAGGAAAATGTCAAGAATTAACAATATCCCTGGGAGAGTATGCCACTACACTTGAGGGATATCTTTTTTGTTTAGGGGGAGTTGATCTTATTCTAGGTATGGCATGGCTTGAAACTTTAGGCGAAATTCGAGTGGATTAGGACCTCAAGTACATGAAAGTTTTATGCAAAGGAAAAGAGATCACTATTGACGGAGACCCTTTTCTTACTCGATCTTTAACTTTAGTGAAGAGTTTGGCAAAAGATACCAACGCCCATATTGCATTCAAAGGGGTGATATGGGCTGTAGATATGATTCCTTCGGAAAAGGTCACACACATACAATTATTAGTTGCAGGAGCTTTTATAGAGTTATACTGAAGTTTTTGCAGATAGACGCTCGTTCCCTCCACAGAGAGAGATGGACCATGCCATCGACCATGCCATCCGGACACAACCAGGAGAGGGGCCAGTGAGAGTAAGACCATATCGGTATGCGCACCACTAAAAAGATGAGATGGAGCGTATGGTGCAAAAGATGCTAGTTACTGCAATCATCCAATCTAGCACAAGTCCATTTTCAAGTCTGGCCATTCTCGTTCGTAAAAAAGATGGTAACTGGATATTTTGTATGGATTATTGCGCCTTAAATAATATCACCATACCAGATAAATATCTTATTTCGGTTATCGAAGAGCTGCTCGACAAACTTCATGGGGCCACGTATTTTTCTAAGATCGATTTGCGATCAGGCTATCATTAAATTAGAGTGAGACCGGAAGATGTGCATAAGACATCGTTTAGAACTTGGGCCATTATGAGTTTCGAGTTATGCCTTTTGGCTTTAAGAATGCTCCAACAACCTTTCAAACAGTGATGAATGAGACTTTTTACCCTTTTTTATGAAGGTTCATTTTGGTATTTTTTTATGATATTTTGGTTTACAACCCCACTTGGGAAGGTCACCTCGAACATCTGAAACTTACATTGGAAGTTCTAAAAGAGAGTAGATTTATGGTAAACAAACTGAAGTGTAGCTTTGGGTGGCGTCAAGTGGAGTATCTCAGCCATATCATTTTGTCCAGAAGGTGTAGCTATGGATCCAAGAAAAGTGGCCACAGTGTGTCAGTGACCTACTCCCAAATCAGTCAAGGAGGTGCGGGGATTCTTAGGCCTCACTGGGTATTACAGGAGATTTGTCAGATATTATGGAAAGATAGCCGACCACTCACAAACCTTCTCAAGAAAGACAGTTCTCAATGGGGGATGGAAGCTCAAACAACCTTTGAAACGCTAAGGCGATGTTCTGTTGGAAGGAATCCATGGTGGAAAGGATGGAAAGTACAATGAATCTATATTGTACTTTTCATCTAGATTCATTGTACTTCTCATCCTTTCCACCGTGGATTCCTTCCAACAGAACATAGCCTAAAGGATGTAATGACAACATCACCTGTACTTGGTTTACCAAATTTTAATGAGCAATTTACTATTGAGTGCGATGCATCAGGGAAGGGCATTGGAGCAATCCTTATCCAAAGGGGCAGGCCGCTGGCCTATTTTAGCAAGGGATTATCAGACTCAAATTTAGCTAAGTCCACATACGAAAAGGAGCTTATGGCCCTAGTTTTGGCAATACAACATTGGTGTTCTTATCTTTTTGGCTGAAAATTTAGGGTTCTTATGGATCAAAAAGCCCTTAGATATCTTTTGGAGCAACGTATCATAACACCGGATCAACAAAATTGGTTAGCCAAATTACTTGGATATGATATGGAAGTGACATATAAGCCCGGTGTGATGAATGGAGCGGCTGATGCATTATTTAGGTTGCCTGAACATGCTGAATTGAAAGCAATTTCTAGGCTAGTTTGGCTCGACATTGAGGAAATTCGTGGCAAAGTACAAAGAGATCAGCCCTTAGTTAAAGTTATGAAAAATTTGTCCAGCCAGCTATCATCCCCAATGCCCTATGAACTAGTGCAAGGGTGTTTTTTTCACAAGGGGCTAGTACCTTCAAAGTCACAATGGGTCAAAATATTACTTCAAGAGTGTCATTAAAGTGGGCACTCTGGAGCTTATCGCACCTACAGAGACTAGCTGACAATGTTTATTGGATTGGAATAAAGTGGAATATTTATCATTGGGTAGCAGAGTACCAAGTGTGTCAAAGGCAAAAGTATCAAGCCACATCACCAGTGGATTTACTTCAACTTTTACCAATACCTAATCTACTTTGGGAGACATTGCTATGGACTTCATTACCGGATTGCCTAAGTTGAAGGGAGTTGATACTATTTTGGTAGTGGTCGATCAACTATCAAAATATGAGCATTTTATGGCTCTTAAACATCCTTTATCTGCAAGATTAATAGTTGAATTGTTCATGAAGGAAATAGTGAGACTACATGGGGTTCCCCGATCAATTGTGAGTGACAGAGATTCAATATTTATAAGTCATTTTTGGTCTGAACTTTTTAGGTTACAAGGCACTATGCTCAACATGAGTTCCTCCTACCACTTTGAGACCGATGGATAATCTAAAGTACTAAATAGATATTTTGAGACATACCTGCGTTGCTATGCATCAGAACAACCTCGTGAATGAGCAAATTGGTTACATTGGGCTGAATATTAGTACAACACAAGTTTTCAGTCGGCGGCACGCAAAACCCCTTTTGAGGTTGTCTATGGACACCATCCTCCCACGCTAAGCGCTATGTGTTAGGCAAGTCGGCAGTGGAAGCTATGGAACGAGATCTCGTTTAGAGATGAAATGTTAAAATAACTCGAGCACAATTTACGAAGAGCCCAACAAAGGATGTCCAAGTTGGCAAATGCTCATCGTCAAGATATTTCTTTCTCCACAGGAGATTTGGTGTATGTTAAACTCCGGTCTCATTGCCACCAGTCAGTCGCCAGGCGAGTAAATTAGAAATTGGTAGCTTGATACTTTGGGCTGTTTCGCATTGAAAAGAAAGTGAGACAAGTCGCATATCGATTAGTGCTGCCGCCTGGATCTTGCGTTCATCCGGTTTTCCATGTTTCTCAATTAAAATGAGTCGTGGGGTAAGGGAAAATAGAAGCAAACTTGTCAACAGAATTTGAAGAGGAGCTGCCACTTTCTTGTGTTCCAGAAGCGATGATAGTCTCTAGGATGGTGTTACAGCAACAACATCATGGATCAATGGCTAATTCGGTGGGCAACTAAACCTGAAGAAGAGACAATGTGGCGGTTATTCGGGAGCAATTTCTAGAGTTTTACAACAGTCTTGGGGATAGACTATTTTTCATGAGGAAAATATTGTTACGGAACCAAACCAAGTTGAACCAGACCACCCGCCTATGTGGAGAGTTTACACTTGTCGAACTAGGTCTGGTTTGGTTCAACCTGAGCTGGTTCGGTAACTCAGCATGGATGATTGTATTAAGGGAAAAGAGGGGAAAGCTAGGGTTATGTTAGATGGAAAAAATAACTTGGTATCTTGCTGGATTTGTCGGTTGAGGGAGGGATCTTGTTCTTTGTTTTCTCACTCTTGGCAATTGAAGCTTATTTTTGGAGGATTGTTGCTTGTGAATGCAATAGTTACACAATTAAGGAAATCTTATCGAACCTAAAGCCTTGGTCAACATATGTGCGAGTTGCTCGGCTGACTTTGTGTAAGGAGTACACATTTGCTAGTTCATAATTGCTTCTTGAATGAAATAAAAATCAACCTTTATATATTTTGTTCTTTTATGGAACACCAAATTACTTCTCGAATGAAATAGCAATGAAGATAACAAATTGGTTGTCATAGTATATGTTCATAGGGCTTGGACATAGTAGAATAAATTCATACAAGCGACTTTTAAGTTATAACATTTCAGTGGTACGTGTCTCTACTTTATATTACTTTATATTTTGCTTCGTAACTAGACTTAGAAACCATATTTGGTTTTCTACTTTTCCATGTTATCAAATTTCCACCTACATATGTGCAAAATCCAAAATTTAATTTCTTATCGTCTATATTTCCAACATAATCAGGATTTGTAGAATCTTCAACTGCAATATATTCATTTTTTGTGTACGATAAGTCTTTCCCTAGAGCTCCTTTGTTACATTATCAGATTCTGATTGACATTCCAATGACATTTTCTGCATTTTTGCATAAATTGACTAACAATTCTTACATAGTATGAGATGTCTAGTATAGTAATAATTGCATAAAGAAGTTTTCCTACTAATATGTCTAGTGGAATCAATATGGTTTTATTCTATTTTAGCTTCCTACTTCTAATTAGGAATCAATGTTGTGTTTACTGGTAAATGCATACTTGTGACAATGAGATACATTTTTCTTTATATACCACTTTAATTCCTAGCAAGTATTTTGTTTGAGATTGTAGATGTAATTTGATTTTAGCTATGTCTTTGGAATCACTCTCTGTTAATAGAATATTATCCACATAAATAGCAAGTATCATTGCACCTGCATCTGAACGTTGTATAAATATGGAGTGATTAGTTTTGTTGAGTTGCAAGCTTGCTAGTTGCATCACTTAGAGAGAATTTGTGGCACCAAACCCTTCAACTACCTTATGTACCTTGCAGACTAACTTCCCCTTAGCAACCCCTTATCAACGTAACCTAATGGTTGCTCCATATATATATATATATATACATCTTTAGAAGGATCCCTCATATAGAAAAGCATTTTTAACATTTATTTGATGCAGTTGCTAATCTATGTTAATAGCTAAAGAGAAAAGAACTTGAGTAAAACTTTTGGCAACAAAGTGGACTCTGTACCTCTTAACTAAACTATCAAAATTATATTTTTGCAAGCAATTGGTCGGACCCCTAAAGTTAAGGAACTTATGTTCATGTTTTTCTGGTAGTAAGGCTTAAGCTGTACCCACTGCAAATTTCTATCAAATAGCCATTGAATGACCTTTCTCCAGTGAAAAAAAGTTACTTAGAGCTTATATGATTTTTTAGAAATATTTTTATCTTCATTACAAGACTATAAGATTCTACCCTTGAGGTTTTGATCCTCTTTCCTGTAAACTAATTGTGGCTCTTGTTGCCCGTTCTTGCTTTTACTTGTGCTTCCTTTATGTTTTTGTAGGATTAGTTTGAATATTTTTTAAATCTGGCTCTATAACTCAATTGAAATCTGTAGATGACTCCTTATTGTCTTATCATCCATAATTTTTGTTCTTTTCTAATTTTGCAGACATCATTCCATGAGTCTCTTACTCGAAGTTTTCAGCTTGCCTTCTTTTTAAGAAGCACTTCACTTGGAGAGAGTAAGATTTTCATTTTTTTTTTTTGGTTTATTCTGTGAGATCGTGTTACATATCTCTGTACCACATGAAGTATCACACAAACTTGTCGTTTCTTTTAATTATATGAATTTCTTAGCTTATATAACTTGTTGATTTTGTTTTCTTATCCAAATTATGCTTAAAACTTGTAGTGTGGTTATTGCCTCACCATTGAACATTTAATGCTATTCTAACTCTAATTTGGATTACTGAGATGCTAATTTTTTTGTAAATGTCCGTTCACTGGCTGATCTAAATTGACTTGAATTGCTTTCCTGATCTGAATTAGTATGCACTCTTAAAGAATTATTTAGATGTATTCGTTGTGACATTCTTCTTAGTTTGAAAAGAAATGTATGGTTCTCTTTGTAAATTATAACAACAGTAAGCTGGTTCATTGTATATCTTAGGTAACTTAGAGGTTTGAGTATGCAGGAAATTTCATTTTTGATGTTATCTTTTAAGATTTTTTTCCTTTCCCCGGAAACTTTGCCTAAGCCTTCCATTTTTTTCCTTCCATTTGTGAGGTGCACCAAAATATAGTTATTATGAGTAGCAATGTGATACCCCAATTAAATGTTAGATAAGAATTGTCCTAGTTCATAAGACTTAAATGAGTTTACTATTGTTAAATTGTGCTAATTATTTTTCTATTGGGCTTATTAAGTTAATGGCTTATTTTTTCAGTAGGTGGGTCCTAATTAATGTTATCAACAAACCTTGTCCCAGGTATGATGAGAATTTAATAGTAAAGGATTATTGTAGATGAAGTCATCATTGAACTGATTTCATATTTCACATGTTTTAAGTCTTAACACAGAGAGACTATAATTCCCTAATATGAATATGAATAATATGCTTCCCCATGATAGTTTAACCATGATTTGAGAAACTGGTCTATATCTGGTACTTGGTTTGTACCAGTTCAAACTTTGACTAGTACACGAAGCTTGTTTATATTGGCTCCTATTGTCTCATATGTCTGTACTGACTAATACCAAGACCAACTGGTGGAAGTGATTGGTACCAACATTAGACTTGGTACAACTACTAATTCCACCAGGAAGTTTAAAAAATAGTGTTGACTGACCAACAAAACTAATCGGTTCCATAGGTCAGTCTTATAAGTCAGGTAAAACTGACCAGTCGGATCGGTCAGTCAACATAAAGAAAAGATGGGTAGATTTGATAGGAGCTCTATATAAACTCATATTGCCCTCTCATTTCACGCATACTCTTTTAAATTCTATAAACTCTCTTTTTTCTCACTTTATTAATTGTGATTAGAATTCCATATACCTAAAAGCCAAAATATTGCAGTCACATCTTTAAAGACAAAGTGCAATTGACAGATATCTTGTTTCCAAATGCTTGAAAGAGTCAGTAAAGATCCGCAAGGTAATCCATGAGAATCTTGATGTTGGAATAAGAAGAAAGAGATAAGAGAGAGGAAAAGAGATGGGAACCCTAATGGGTTATATTGTATTAATCTCCTTCTTTATCGTACACCATAGATAGAACCTCTTTATATAGATTGAGTACAAAAATAGTAATATTTTAATTATTACTTATTATTATTATTATATAATAGTATTCATAATATTACTAATTCTAATGCTCCCCTTAAGCTGGAATGTATAGGACAATTATGTCCTATAAAAATAATTTTTTGAAAAAAGATGGTAAACCCTAAGAGTTATATTGTATTAATCTCTTTGTTCATAGTACACAATAGATAGAAACTCTTTATATAGATTGAGTACAAAAATAATAATATTTTAATTATTATTATATATATATAATATTATTGCTAATATTATTAATTTTAACACTTCCCAGCATATATGATAATTATGTTCTATAAAAATAAAGTTATGAAAAAGAAGTATTAGGTGGCCAGATTTGAATTGATTTGATTAGGTGGCATAAGACATTGCTAGTAGTAGAAAGCAGCATAAGGTGTTGCTAACCGTGTTGCCAGCAAGAGCAAAGGGCAACCTGGTGCCACTTGCCAATAGTAGAGAATGACATAAGGTGTTGCCTGCAATAGAGGGCAGCATAAGACATTGCTAGTTAGTAGAGGACGACACAAGATAATTCTAATAGGAGTAGATGGAAAATCTTATTCTAATTGTCTTTTGATGGATAATTAGATTCCACATATAAAAAGATCAGATCCAATTTGCTAGGAATCGACTATTAGGTCATCAAGAACACCATCTAATTCGTAGAGATCTACCTGAAACAATATGGTCCATCAAAATAATAAACAGAATTCAAAAGGATTTACAATTAGATCTTAGTTAAAATTTTTGGGCTGGGCCGGCCACTGAATTGGAGCTAGTTGAATCAGAATCAATTAGACCAGTCTTATCCTGAAATTGAGCCGGTTTGATTGATATATTTCATCCACATGAATGGCACTAAACCTGGTTTGCTTTGAGACCAGTGGGGCTTCGACGATGCTGCTTGATCATCTTGTCAATGCCAAGATTTCACCACAGAGATGTCATTGGCAAATGGAGGAGGAGAATAGTCGTTGCCAAAGAACTTGCCACACTTGCACAAGCGATAGAGAGAGAAGCGCTCTATTCAACAGAGCCGCTCCAAGGAATTGAGGCGGTAGCATGGTGAGAGATTAGGCTTCAGATACGAGCCTTGAGCATCATACGTGGGTTCACCAATGAGAAGTGCATGAGGGGGACCACGGCGGTTCGATGTTGGATGCATCCAAATAGGGGCGGCTGGATTTTTTTTTTCTTTCAATTCTAGCAATCCAGCTGGCGGATGGCTTGATCCTTCCACTCGTTGATGCTCATGCATGAGGAGAGAACAAAGCCAAAGTTTGACAACGATTGGATGGTTGGTGATAAAATTTTCGAAATGAGTGTGACAACAGTGGATCGTTCTAATTGTGGCAAAGAGGCAGTGTTAGTGAAGAGATGCTGGTGGCATGAAGTAAGAGGCAATGGTAGAGTGGTGCTGTTGGCGAGGAGGATGAGTTAGGCGGAGAGGTGACTAGGGTTTAGAAAATCACCTATCATATTAGAGTAAAGAGAAAGAGATAGAGAGAGAAAAAAAGACAAGAACCCTACATTGTATTAGTCCCCTTGTTCATTATACATAATAAATAGAACCTCTTTATATAGAGGTATTGAGTATAAATTTTTTTGTAATTTTATAGTTCTCACATTTGGAATGACTCCCAAGATATATTAGTATATTAAAGTCTACATGCTTATTAAACTTATGTGAGTTACTATCTCCTATGAGATATACACCAGGTAGACTAGGATTTGCTTGTCTAGGTACGTTTACATATTTTCTCATCAATTTTGTAAAATTCTTGTGTTTTGAACTAGAAATCAATTTCTCCATTGGCCTTTGTTTGCTACCCTGCTTACAAGAAAACAAATATTGATTGCATTGTGATCTTTGATGTACTCGAGACATTTGCCAATTTCTCACTTATAGTATATCTTTGGTAATTAGTTGTAATGTCATTTGTTTAGCAACTATAATGATTTATAAGTGTTATCTTTCTATGTGACTATGGAATCCTAGTTTTTTGTGTCCAGATTGTGAGAAGATGTTATATCTGGTAGATCTTTAATGATTTTAATTAAGTATTAAGAAGACATAATATTTTATATGGTGTTTTTTTAACAAACCCTCTTCCTGAATTTATTTATGTAGGTTCACTTCCACCATCCCGTAGGCGTTCCCTTTATACACTTTCAGTGGCTATGTTAATATTTTCTTCAAAAGCATTCAATATAGGGCCCCTCATTCCAATTCTTAAGTCATCTCTCAATGAGAGAACGGTATGCAAACTTGGAGTTGTACTATTGTTTGAGCTACTTTATCATTCCTATATGTAATAATAGCATATTGATTGGCGTTGATTGCTTTTTTTATATATTCTTTTTTTGCAAAGATTATCAAAATGTTGAAGATCAGTTCGACAAGCAGTTTGTTGTAATTCACATAAAAAATATTTAATGTTTTGTTTCAAAAAACATGTGATATTGTTTGAGATTAGTGATACTTGAAAATGTTGTGCCCTAAGAAGAGTATCATTATAGCACTCTTCAGGGTTAAAATTATATTATTCATGTTGTCACGGCAAAATACTTGCAATAATTTTAGAGCAATTAATGCTAAATAAAGACAATAGAGAACATAACAACATTCAACTCATGACCACACGAGAATCTAATGTGTAATTTCACATAATATCATGTCTTTATAATTTAACTCACATCATAACAAAATGTAATTACCTGAAGTAGTTAAAATAACATAGTATTCTAAATGTTTGGTAATGACATGAAGAGCTGGATATATCTTTATCTACTCTAAATATCTCCACTAAGTGTAGAAATATGAAAAGAGAAGACAACAAAAATAACAGCAACAACAAAAAAGAAACAAGAACTTACTATGTGCCTTTCTAAAGAATAGGTAATAGTATAAACAGTTAAAGAATCAATCATATTAAGACATTTAAGGGTTTCCCTCCCTCGGAGACTTTAATTCTTTTAAACAAACTTTCCTTTTTCAAGTAATATAAATTCCAAATTTCATTTCATAGTGTTTGAATCCACCTCTAGTATTGTTATGACACCACTAATACTAGGTTATGTTCTCTATAAAGTACCTATAATATCCTACTTGGTGTTCTCTCGAGAATATTGTATCATTAGACCATACCTTTCAGGATATATGTTATGGGCCCATTTAGTGTTAGTGGGTTATTAATAAGTGGATTCGGGTTGGCTTGTCATACCCGGTCCGCTAAGTAGGAAGAGTCTATAAATAAGGGCCTAGGGTTAGGGTTGAGGTTTGTCCAGAATATTTGCTTTGTCTACTTTGGCGTGCTTAGCACGATAGTTCCTATCAATTGGTCCGACCTGCCGGATCGATCGCCGGGAAACCGGTGGTCTGGCGACGGATATAGGCGGAAGAAGTTTTCGTTGTCGGTATTAGATCTACACAGCGGATCTTTTATCGTTGGGCAAGCTGAAAAAAAAAAAAAAAAAAAAAACCCAAACAACTACGTAGATCCAGCGGCTGCAAGCACCATCGGCGGCTGGAAATCGATCGACGTCTTCTCAGGGAGATTTTCCCAACGCGGCTGCACGGCAGATCATTCTCCGACGCCTCCTACAATCCATCCCACCTACGTCGGAGATCTGGCGGGCGCTGCGACAGACGACGTCCACGACACAGCGTAGGGCGGTGACAGGCAACGAAGGCAGGGGGCGAGGCAGCATCGCGACGCCGCACTCCCTCTTCCGCCTTCTGTAGGTCACTGCTGTGTGGGAGACGAGGCAAGGGGCAGCGACAAGCGACTAGTCGCGCATACGCCTCCTCACCTACAGCGGATCCTCTTCCTAGGCGGAGCGAGGCGACGAGTTCGGCGGCGGCATCCCGGCGAGCTCACGCACATCTAGGTTGCTGGCGGACGCAGGGAAGAGGCAATCGACGTGCGAGCGACATCAAGGAGGGGATGCGTGGGTGCACTGGTTTCGGCGCCTCCCCCTTCACCACCAGAACCCTAGCCGGAACCCTAGCCGGCGGCAAGCAAGGGTGGCCGGCGAAGAAGGCGTGGCCAGAGGCAGATCGTGCGGGAGCGGGCGTAGGCGGGAGAACGGCGAAGCAGGCACGGCTGCTTGCGTGAGCGTGAGAGCACTGTAGCAACAGATTAGAAAAAAAAACAGAGGAAAAAAATAATCAAGGCTACTGTAGCAGGTTTAGGAAAAAAAATCAGAGTTGAAAAAAATTTGGGTACTGTAGCTTATTGTAGAAAGTTACTGTAGCACCAGAAAAATTCAAAGAAAAAAATCAGAAGGATGACAACGAGAAGTGAGGCTCGGTTGGAGGCTTTGGAGAAAACAGTAGGAGAAGTGCATAGTTCTCTTGCCATTATACGAGAGGAACTTCAGTCGGCAGGAGAGAGAAGGAGGATTGAAATGCTGACAGCCGAAGAAAAGCGGAGTCAATATCGAGAGGAAGTCGCTGCACTTACTAAGCGACAGGATGAGATAGATCGTCAATGGGGGGTTATTGATGCGTTGACGAGCGAAGTGAGGAACTTGGCTGTGACATTAACAGGCAGGCTAGACGAGCAAAGGGAGGGTTCAACGGGCCCTCATCATCGCCCAGGCAAGGAGCCATACCACCCACCCCCTTCACGGGAGCATTGGCCCCCACCAGAGGCAAACATGAGGCCGAACAGAATAGAAATCATTGATGAAGACAGACTAGGAGGTGGAGTGCATTGGGGAGGAGAAACAAATAGGGGGATGAATTCGGGGGAGAATATGCGGGGGATCCATAAGCGCATAGAGCTGCCAGGATTTGATGGGACTGATCCCGTAGGATGGATTGCACGGGCTGAGCAGTACTCTGATATCCAGGGGACGACAGATGAATACAAGGTCCCGATGGCTTTTGTGAGCATGGAGGGCTCAGCAGGACATTGGTTTCGGTGGTTGAGGCGGAGGACTCCCAATCTGACACGGAGGAGGTTGAAAGAAGAAATGCTACAGCGCTATAGTGAGTTCCCAGCTACTTCAGCCTATGAGCGTCTGGTAGCCTTAGAACAAGGTCTCCTGACTGTGACCGAGCACATTGGAGTTTTTGAAGAGATTGTCTCACAACTACCTGACCTATCTGAGGAGCAATACGTGAATTTCTTCTTAAAGAGCCTAAACAACACTATCAAGGAGAAGGTGCGCGCCTTCTTACCCACTGATGTTATGCGTGCCATGACTCTTGCTCGAGTCATTGAGAGGGAGCTGATGGGGGAACCACACCACAAGGGCGGACAGGGACAGAAGGGGTGGTAAGGAAAAGTCAGACAGGCAGTGGGAACTACTCTTGGGGAGAAAGCATTCCTCCAAATCCAACTATGTCCGATTCACTATCCCAAGTGGTTTCGGCCTACCGTGTCCAGCAACCCAGGGGAGCATTAGTGTAAATTCTAGCATTACACTGCCTGCTGAGGGAAAAGGAAGTGTGTCATCCCAAAATGGTTCCAAGGAGGTGGGAGGTCAACGCACATCGTCAAGCACCTATGACCGGTCCAGAAGGAGTCGAGCTATGTCCCACCAGGAGTACATCAATAAGAGAGAGAAAAGATTATGCTTCCAGTGTGATCAACCATATCACCCAATGCATTGATGCGCAAACAAGCAATTCAGGGTGATGTTGCTAGCTGAAGATGAAGATCTTGAGGGAGAGGATCGCGTGCCGTGGGACCCTGGAGACGACACAAGAGGAAGTTTTTAGCCTTGAGGACAAGGCTAGTTCAAGAGGGGGGCAATTGTTATGGGCCCATTTAGTGTTAGTGGGTTATTAATAAGTGGATCCGGGTTGGCTTGTCATACCCGGTCCGCTAAGTAGGAAGAGTCTATAAATAAGGGCCTAGGGTTAGGGTTGAGGTTTGTCCAGAATATTTGCTTTGTCTACTTTGGCGTGCTTAGCACGATAGTTCCTATCAATATACCTATAATATCTAATTGGTTTTGTATTAGCAGCTAGCACCACCTATCACTAGGTCATGCCCCCAAGTTCATACCTACTATTGAACTAGTGTTCTCTCAACATCGCTTATGATTAAGTTAGGCTCTCCAAGAAATACCTACAATATCTCTTTGTATTCCTTCAACTCCACCTTATAACTAGGTTATATCCTCCGTCATGATATACTAGTTTAACTGCCACCTTCTCATGGTTCCTCTTAGGTAGATACCAATATCCTATTGAAATTAGGCCACCTTCTCATGGTTCCTCTCAGATAGATATCAATGTCCTATTGACAGCCGCATTAAACACCCATTTATGCAGTGTTGATATATATACAGGTCAATGCTTAAAACCTTGATACAAACATTATCAATTTATGCAGTGTAGAAATAATCATTTAAATTTTAACATCAAATAGTGCTCAGAAAAAATTCAGGAAGTATAGCTAAAACAAGGATGTCCGTCCCTACAAAATCCTATTAAAACATCAATATATATCATTTCATCATATATAAACTAAATTATGAAAGAATCATTATTGCTAGCATATGAGGTATAACACCCCTTTTATTCTCATCATGAAAACCTCAGATTTGAAGTTATTAACCCCGTATATCAAATGAGAACAAAGTTCTCTTCTCGCCAAATTTGAAGATGAAAAGCCTCACTACCGATCTTCTTCCTCCCCCTTTCTCCTTCCCATAAAACATCCTCCGTCTTTTGTTATTGCAGCAAAAACCAACTCAAATATTGAGATGATGGTCGGCTGCAATAAAAGAGAGATGTGAGGGGAAAAATGAAGTGATTACAACGGCCCATTTTTACTTATTTTCATAGTATAGTAGCTTATGTGAACAGTTTACTCAAATTAGCCTTATTAAATTAAGCTAAGAGTCTCAATCTATCCTTTTTAACTACCATATTCATGTTTGCACACTGATCTAGAAATTTTTAAAATTTACAGATAATCTCTGTATGTCACAACTAGGACTGCTGCATAAAATTAATAATGTTATGCAAAGAAAAGCAATTTAAAATCCTTTTCTTTTTTTTAACTATGACAGAAATATGCTGTTCGTTTTATGGTATCCTTAGTCACAAATTTATATCCTGGTTACTGCATCGAAAACATGCTTGATATTTTACTGTTGTTTTCCTGTTCCATAAGATTTTAACATTATGCTAATAGCTTATAGATCTCTACTATATATATGATGAATTTGTTGCCACTAAAGTAAGCTTCATAACAACTATATGTCCATGAGTCATCATAAATGGTTGTCGTTGTCTAGGCCGATCCCGATCCATTTCTTCAATTGGTTCAAGACTCAAAACTTCAAGCTGTGAAGGTTGCACCTGATCATTTCTCCAGAGTATATGGATCACAAGAGGATGATAACAATGCCTTAAAGTTTCTTCAAGCTGTAGAACTAACAGCGAGCCAATCTAAAGAATCCATTGTCTCTACAATCATAAACAACTTAACTGATTTATCAGATGTAATCCTCGTGAACATATTACAATTTTTTTTCCTTTCTAATTCTTTTATATCAAAGACTACTTATTCATACGATCTGTTTCTCATTACCTTTTCTTTGTTACTGCAGTCAGAAATAGCGACTATAAGAATGCAACTGTTAAGTGATTTCTTGCCAGATGACATTTGTCCTCTTGGGACACAGTTCATGGAAACATCTGGACTGATTTCTCCATCTGAATCCAAAGAGGAAAATTCTCAAGAGGTGATGCTCATATAGTTCAACTGATCCTTGAAAATGCAACACCAACACGATTTCTGCTATTTTTACAGGTCGCACCAGCAACTCTTTTGGTTGATGACGATGTCTTTCCTGAAGCATTTGAAACTGTACCAGACCACCTAAAGTTGGCTGATGACAGATCCAATCTTCTTGGTGTTGATCAGCTATTACAGACAGTATGGTTTCTACTTATACATTCTCCATAGTCTGCTTCCTGCAAGAATTTGAAAAAAAAAAAGAGCAATCTTTCTATTGCAAAAGCACTATACTTGAAGTCATCTCTTTTATGTTTGAAGGGGGTTTGCTCATTTATTTCTTTATTCTTATCTAGGAATTAGTAGCAGTGCGAGAAATTTAAATGGTATGTATAATATGGAGAGAATAGTTACAAGAATTTTAAAGCTTGATTCCTAAAGGCATACTGACATCTGAACTGCATCTTTCATCTTCTAACAGACAACAGTACATCAATCAGTCTTCGATAATAGATATTGCTTGTAGAAAATATTACATATAAATCCTACAAATAGTTTGTGGCTAAGTCATGAATTACAATTTACTAGAACCCATTTTATCTGATGGATGCATCAAGTGACCTTGATTCGTGCTCTTATGGCATATAAGAACATCATATTTAATAGTGATCACACTAGAAAAAATTGAATTACCAAAGGGCACCACTTTTTATTAATAAGGACTAGGATAACAAAATTATGGTGGTATATATTCAAGCTTTTCTTACATTTACCTTGTAATATTGTCCTATCCCTCGAGGACTATTCTACAAGGACTGAACCTTCTTTATATGAAAAAAATTTGCTTTTGGGACCATGTTGTCTTGTGTCTATGTCATGTATTCAATTGGTTGCTTCGCAGGTTTTGAATACAACATGGCAAGTTGGTAGATTTTCAATGTCAACCAACTCTGACGTTCCATTTAAAGAGATGGCTGGTCACTGTCAGGCTCTTATGATGGGAAAGCAACAAAAAATGTCTGCCTTCACAAATTCTCAACAGACACATGACATCATTTTCTGTGGCTCTTCGGAATACCAAAATGGGGTGAACAAGTCATGCTTGAATATCAACCAAGCAGGAAAGGTATTATAGTAAATCAATCCATACATCATTATATTGAGGACATCGCTAAAAAACTGCAGAAAATTGTGATGGTAATGAGTTCCCTACTTATGGTGTTTCTCT
This sequence comes from Costus lasius, assembly GCA_027563935.2. Lineage (NCBI taxonomy): Eukaryota > Viridiplantae > Streptophyta > Magnoliopsida > Zingiberales > Costaceae > Costus > Costus lasius. The sequence goes on from CM050454.1 coordinate 99,666,000, forward strand.
TGCTATCAATTTATGACGGAGTACCTTGTGATCTTCCAAGAATGTGTTACTTTTACTAAGCTTTAGCAATTACTTGGCATTAGTATTTAGTTCTTTATGCATGCTGACCAATTCTTTGAATCTTGCTTTATATAGAGTTCAAAATCTTGTGTTTCTGGTTTTGATGAGTAGCTACTTTGTGTTATTTGATTTTTATCTGAATATGTGATTTTGCATGTTTGTCATGCCTATTCTATTACAGTCACCACCTGATTTGTCCATGGCCTCTTGTTCATATAAACATTTTCAATATCATTACCTGTTTATTAATGAAGTTAAAAGCATATACTTCCGAAGCTAATTAGTCGACCATGTGGGTGCAGAGTAGCAATCCTTTCCTTGACGAGAACTTGATTACAGACACACACAGACAGTATGGTGGCACTGGCAACAATATGATAACGTGTGCAGAGTTCTATTACCAATCCCAATGCGTGAGGCTTCCAGCTTCAAGCCCATATGACAATTTCCTGAAAGCTGCTGGCTGCTAGAACCGTTAAATGAGTATGGCCAGAACTCTAGGGTGACGATTCCAACGTTTCTGGTTTGTATGGGTTTACAGTATAAGTATGACCCTTTCATTACTTTTTTGTACTTGTTGGGAACTCTAGAGAAAGGGAGGTTTTCATTTTTTTTTTTTTTTTTGCTCTAACGTCGCCTAAACGGTGGCTTAAGTCTGTATCCAAGTATATGTGCTATGGGAAACCTGTAAACATCATGTTGGATCAGAATAAAAAATACAATTAAACTTTAGTTTCCAGATTAGGAGCTTAATTTTCTTCGTTATCATTCGATTGCAGGGGACCATTTTCCCCGTTTGCGTCCAGCTTTGTAAAGGGTGCATGCTTTTCCATGGAGGATGAAAGTGAAATTTATTTTGTAAGCGTATATGTTCCATAATTAACTTCTTTTATTGTCTATCGTTCAATTGTCGATGAGCTGGAAAGTTGCATGTCTATAACTGCTTAATACCTAGATCACTTTTATGTTGGTTGAGACGTTCTAACAGCAATATCAAAATGGTCAAATCTACAGTACGTTGTCTTTGCAATTTTATGGCATTATATTTAGATTGCTTATTCTTCCTTGGAAAGTGATCTTTCTATGTAATTTGATTCTTTGTTTTGTTCTGTTACATTGTTGATGTTCTAGCCTTGGGCTATCTGATGTCGATGTGCAATATTCTGTTTCTCTTTTCTGAACATGACTCCAGGAATCTCATGTACATTATTGTAATTTGTAATGTATGAGGTATACAAGGGACTTGTACTCTTAATGAAACATATGCTATTCTATGCTATGTATCCTTCCACGAAACTTTGTTTTGTTATTTTTGTATATTAAGATGGCTTGCCAATTATTTCACGGAACCAGGCCTGGCAGTAATGCTGGACTGTCTAGTTTGGTTCAATTGTTTCATATTCCTGCTTTTCACATTTGTTCATATTTATTTATGACGATCAATTTGTTTGCTATTCTGCATTTAACTATAAATGCTACATTTTTCTGAGACAAGAGCCAGTATAGATAGATATCCATTTTTGCATTTCCTAGCGGTTTGATTCAAATTTAAGGTTATTATATGGTTCTATAGCACTTTATGGAGGCTGGCATTGCTTCTGTTCAAACTTCAAAGTATCATCTACGGTCATATACATATCTGTAACTACAATATAGTAGTGGAAACTCAAGACTGCTGTATTCTACATTAATACAAGAAACTCCTGTTTAGATTGTAAGCCTGATTTAAAAGAACTGGGTCATAAATATTAGGTTGAATCTGTATAATGTCAAACTTCTGTGATAAGTATTACCTAATCAAATTTAACATGTTTCAGACTTTTTTTTTATTATTTTATGCTGCTATTTTTTAGTGTTTCTGGATCTACTTATGTAGCGGATAACTTTTAATCACTTGCACCTAGGTTCACGTGTCAAGTTTAACTAGTTTTTCACGTGAGAAGCTGTTAGTTATAGTTTATGCTTTATAGGCCCAGGTCGCTGGATCATAATTCAGAAAACATATAAATTAGTTTTTTTCAGCAAGGTAAGTGTTTAAAAGAAGTGGTTATCCAATCAAATTTTAACATGCGGTCCACAGCAGCAGTGTCTTTCTTCTGCTTACATTTTTCTATCCACTTTCTCTTGTTTAGCAAGCAAACATTTGCTGCACATGTTGTGCAAGTGTTTTCTTTAAATTGTTTATTTATTCTTAAAAAAAAATATTCGTGCTACACGTTGTTTATGTTACGAAGCACTTGAATTCTGTGCTGCTTCCAAAGAGGTTGTACAGCCAAATCCTTGAAAAGGACTGTACTTTCTTCTGCTAAACTACATCACTCTCCAGATATTACAACTCTCCAAATCCAAACTAATTTTATCTAGAAATCATTCTCTTTGAGAGATGGAATTTCTCCAGCTCAATCTCAACCTCCAGATTTGCATAGCAGAGGCCTTCCTTGTTTCTCTGCACCATCTCCAGTATCGTCTCGAACGCTGCAACCTGACATGGAATCCTTAGCACACCTTCCTGTTGGAATCCATACTCCTCTTCTGCTTCTCTCAGCAGTGCTAGGAAGGCATTATGATGCAAGTAATCTGTGGGTATCACAAACCTCTTCTTCTCATCTCCAACACATACAGCAAGAAATCCCTTGGGAACATGGTTGGAGTGTGGTGCCGTGTTGGCGGAGAAAGATATTGCCTTCTTTAGGAATTTGATGCTCTTCTTGCTGTTTTCCTTTTTCGGTGCAACTGCTAGTTTCTTCCACTTTTTTAGCATATCCATTGGATGCTTACGAAGTGGCTAAAGAGGTTTGGAGGATGCAGCTACAAGGGATGGCTTGAGACTTTAGAGGTGGTGGTAGAGAGGGCCTTTGCTTGGGAATATATAGAGATGGATCGAGTAATTAGTTTACAATATTTCGTTACTTCTGACAAATGTATTTTGTTTATTATTTTTCTTGACGAGACTGGTATCCGTTGGTTCCTGAAGAGTCGAAGTTAATTGTTACTGTTCAAGGGTCTAAATGAAATATTTTTGTTTTTCATATGAACTTTTGCTTTCTTGTGCTTACATAAATCAAATAGAATAATGAAATAAACATTTCCTATGACTTTTTGTTTTATTATTGATTTTAACTGGCATCGGAAATTTACTTTGCCATTTTGATTAAAGTTGAAATGTTCATCAGGTACGTTGTTTTACTTTCTTCATTGACAGACTCTTCAGATTAAATTTCAATAGAACTTTGTTTTTTCAGATTTAGTGTTTAAAAATCGTTTGCCGGCTCGAGCATATGTGAAATATAAAAATTAAAAGTATGGAATACATACTCTCAAGCATGTTACTAAATGATAAGGCATGTAAGATTAATTCCAGAGGTTTTCAGCTGACAAAACCAGTTGCAGAGGCTACACTATTCTAGTCAAAGTAGCACAAATAAGAGCTACCATTATTTACTTTTCCACATTGACGAGGACTAACTGCATTCAGAATTCAAAATACACATCGAGTCAGCAAGTTGGTGAAGCAAATCAAAAATTAGGGGATCAAAGCTGTGCTCTGGGTACACATCTGAAGACTGAAGTTGTGAAGCTGTGTAAGTCTTCAAGAAGGGTAAGCAATTCATTCCCTTTTCCCCTTAATTTTCTTGAAAAAAGACTTGATTGTGAAGACAGATCTAGATGTTTTTCTCGATTCTTTTTTTTACTCACCGTTTTTAATTACTTAGTTCATCCATGTTCTTTTTCATAAATTTTCCTTCCTTTTGGCAAGGATTGTTCTTGCAATTGCACATGTCAATGAACTGCTCTTCAATTCCTTCTTCAGTTGAAATGACTAGTTAGTTTGATAAGAATATATATATGTATATAGATATAGATAGATATATACTGGGGATAACTCCATCTCAAGCATTTATATACACCAGGGTGCTGCACATGCCTCTTTCTAGATCTTGGTGATATGACAAGCCAGTGGTGTTTCTCGTATAATGTATGATTGCATGCATGTGAATTGTGCCAGCATGATTGCACGTGAATGCAATCACTGTACCATGCAAACCTCCATACATGCCTCTGATACCATCAATACCTAACTTGTGTTTTTTTCCTGCACACCGGAAATCAATTTACTGATCACATCATTCAAACTACCATTACTTTTGTTGGTCTCGTTACTGAAAATCTGATTAGTATCACAAATTAAGTAATTGTTTGGTTTCCTTGTTCTTGTCTGAGCTACAAAATTCAGAGTTTCTAAGCAGCCCTCCCATTCCTAACTTCTAAAATTGCACTCACACCGTCCACCTAATTAACCCACCCCCTTGGGAATTTGGAACTATCTGATAAGTTTAATCATATTATGTTATTAAGTCATCCTGTTCAAGATAGCAGATTCAAACAGTTACAGAGGCGATGAATGATCAATTAAATGCAAGGGATATCTGCAATTGCCTTTTTTTAAAAAAAAAACTTGCTTGCTTGTAATATCTATGGTTTATGGAGCTGATTTTTATTTCAACTTTTCCTGTGGTCTGATGCTGTTATTGTCTCCTTGATCTCACTTCAAAGCGTAAGCTTTTTGCGTTTGTTTTTTTTAGAAAATGGGAAATGAAGTTGTTGATCCTCATGTTATCTACAAGAAGTAAGAATGTACAATCAATCGGTTACAGGAACACAAGGGGAAGACAACTTAGCTAGAAAATTATGGTTTTTTATTTGTTACACTGGAAGGTATGTGGTTGAGGAGAACCGTCTTCAAAATTCAGTATTGTTAGCGATGAAGAGTGAAATATTCTAATCTTGTATAGCAAAGTTATTGTAGATACACTGATGATGCAGGTTATCACGTCCTTTTAAGCTGCATTCCCTTTAATATCTAAGGATACATCTGTGCTCTTATAACATTCTAGAAATCACCTCATTTCTTATAATTCATCTCATTTTGATAATTCAAGCATATGGTATATTTTAACATTCTAGGGTTCAGTGAATACTGTGTGTTCATATACGCTCAAATACTTCATTGGTGTATCAATATATATTAGTCATAATTTGTATAGTAGCTCTGATTTATTTTTTAAACCGTAGAATAAGCTGATGTAGCTGGCAGCTCTTTAGGATTATTGTTCTGTCACTGAAAGTGTTACCTCGATCCTCCATCTGCAAGTGAAGTGTCCTTTTTAGTCTCTGCTCCCTTGATAATTGGAGGTACGTACCCTGGCACCAATCATTTTATTCTGACAACCGTCATTAACTCAGTCGTGCAGTGCAATCTCCATCCAAATCTTTAACACCCACCAGCGATCATCAGCTCAATTCAGACGGTGCCCACTTCACGTCCAATCACAACCCAATGATGATTTTCCTACCAACCCACCCCCTCTCCCCTCCAATCAAAACCCATGCCGCTCGTTCGTTTCAAGCGAGACGAATGCGAAAAGCCTCAAGAGGCAAATCAAAGCACAATCCTTTGAATCCTTCAAGCTCCTTGCTTTGTATTCAATGAGGGGAGCAGGGAAAGCTTTTAATGGATGCCCAATGCGTACTGATGCTCTCTCTCTCTCTCTCCCTTTTACTGTGTGTGTAATAAGCAAACTAATTGAATTGTGGTTCACGAGGGACCGGGATAACTATTAATTAATGGTTACTTGCTGGCTTTGGTATCCTCCTGAAGTTTGAAAGTTGAAGCGGTAGGTGATCTAATGCATGAGCGTGACCAAGGGAACGACTGCATTTAATGTCAATAATTTTAGGTAGGACGTACGGGAGTAGAATTTTTTGAGAGATCTTCTTTTTAAAAGTTTCGAGGAAATCATCACTTGCATAATACAAACAGCCTTTGAATTAAATATGTAGTTTAGTATATGGTAATATCCTGTTGATATGCATCAAAATTTGTAAATTAATTTTTTTTCTCTATCCAATGAGTTCAAACGGCCCCTTCTAAAATTTTTTTTGGAAGACCTTTGCCTTATAATTTTTTTCTGCCATAAGATGTTCTTAACAAGTGCTGGCTGTATGCCTATATTTAAAAAAAAACCAAATAATGAGAAAATGGGGACCATTTTTTTTAAAGCAGTCGTTGGCTTTGTTCCCTTGCCCATAGCTCTTCCTATATTGGCAAATCTCAGGTGAGACACAAGTCAAAGAAGCAGTTGTTGAAAGTAAAGATAAAATTATGGGGCAAATTATATAAGCAACTAAAGAAAATAGAGCTTTTGGCATATTATATTTGTAATAGAGGGGCATTTGGAGACTTATTTATGATTTTTATCATACTTTTTACCGGAGCTATAAGGAGTGTAATAGACGTGCCCATTCCATACACAAATCTTTTATCTGATTAATTTTGAATTAGGCGAGTTGAGCTTGAACCCATGCAAACTTATTTGTTAAAATAATTTAACGTACTTAAGCTTTTTTTTTTTTTTTAGCTCATGGCCAATTGGGTGGCGAGCTTATGTTGTTATGTTATATTAATTTTTGAATTATTAAATATTATAATTAAGTTATATGCTAATGAATAAAAAAACATAAATATATTACATTCTCTTATGATCTATTTTCTTGCACGGAATCTACGAAAAAAAAAAGAAAAATAGAATGAATCTAATTTTTTTTTCTTATGAATTTCGTTCAACGAAACAAGGCTTTAATTGCTTAAACGACAGTGTAATTAAATGAAAGTATTAATTATTAAGAATGTAAATTAAAAAAAAATGTGAACATTTAACGTTAGGCAGGGTGGGTCCTATATGTTCATTTAGTCAATGTTTGCCTCCAAAAAAGATGCTAGCCCTAGTGGGACTAATAGTCAAAAAGACAAGTGATAAATGAAGGAAGCTAATTTACTAGGTGTCACGCCCTGAATTACGGTAATATTTTTTTTGTAGATTTCCACGTGAGTCAACGCTTGACTCAAGTCCAAATACGTCAATACGGTTATCATAACGGTCGACGTCGTTGGATTGGACGCGACTAACGGAGTCGATTCCTCGAACCGACTCCCAGCCCGACTATGGACTCAACAAGGATCACTGCCATTCTAACGTATACGATTCACCGAAACTGGTGTCATCGAGTCAAACCGGATTCATTCGAACCCAAATGGGACTCACCTGTAATCGACCGCATCGAACGGAGTCCACAATAGAATCTAAACACGCACACGTGTCGGAGGAAGAACCGAGGGGTGTAGTCAAACTCACCCACACGTCCACGGATCTAGCCGACGCCCGGCGATCGCGGACAAACTTCTGCACGGCGTCGCACGCCGGTGATAGAAAGAAACTAGCTGGCTCCTTACACGCCGGCGAAGAGAGCGGACGCTCCGTAAGCAACGTCACTCACGGGTGACGAAGAGTTTAGGACGTCGTCCCTCCCGCGCGTAGGCGAGAACGACCGGAGAGATACCTCGTAGGGCCGTGCCTACACACGCGTCTAAGCTGAGGAACCGACGCTAGCAGGCAGGACGGAGACTTGGCCGCACGCGTCCGCTGCAGCACATCTTAACCGCGGACGCTAGCCGGCGGAAGGGCAAGAAAGAGGGTTGCCCTCCGGCGATGGGCGACGCTGGTAAGGAGGTCCGGTGGCTGGGGAGGACAGGCGGATGGCGGCATAAGAGGTTTCTTCCTTCGGACAGCTCCAGTGACAGTCACACCCATCAGAGCATTGGCGACTCCCCAATGCCACGGACGAAGTTCTCCTGACGACGAAGAATAGCACGCAGAGACGGCCGACACCATACTCCGGCAGCGATGCCGCACGTAGAGGACGCAACCACAAGAGAAGCTGTCGCACGCAGGCGACGAGCAAAACGACGGAAGTCCACGCGCAGGCGAGACCCGGCTTCGGAACTTCTCGCACGCAGGCGAGTCGGCATTTGAAGGAGGAGAGAGAGCTCGCCGGAGGAGCGCGGCCACGACAGGCAAACGGCGACGGAGGAGGAAGAAAGAAGCGTCGCCAAGAGAAGCGCTCTCGACCGGAACGGAGGCCATGGAGAATCGAGTGTACCTCGGCGATCACTCAGGCCGCCGGCTTTGTCGAGGCGATGAAGCGGTTGTGTAGCCACCTTCCGAATCGCTCTGGAGATGTCGCCAGCGCCGGAGACAACGAACGAAGTAAGAAGACGAAGCTGGCGGCGAAGAGGGACAAAGTTTCCCCTTGGCGTTCCACCACCCGCCCACACCACCGGAACGGCCAGGAAACTTCGCCGACGAACGGCGTCCGGCAAGATCGACGTCGGAGAGGGAAAGATGAGAAGAAAATGCCGGCAAACTCTTTTTTTCTTCAAAAAGAAACTCCGCTCCCTCTGACGAGGACGACGCTCGTCCTTTTTTCTCTTTAGAGCACGCCCGCATCAACATGATGCCCGAGGAGTCAGCGCAGCCCACTCCCCATGCCACATCCGCGTCAGCTTGCCTACACACGCAAGCGCGCGCGTGAATCGCCCGTTGGCGATTTCTCGATCCGGAACCGGGTTCGGGCACCGTCCGATCCGATCCGCTGCAAACCCGCTTTGCTTGGAATAGCAAAGGTGGGCTGCGCTGCAATTGGGCTGGAATTGGACCGCGCCCAATTTCTAGTTCGCAGGCCTAACATTCTCCCCCTCCGGAGCGAGTCGCCGTCCTCGGTGACTCAAAGTAACGTCGGATCTCGTCCTCGAACTATCACAATTCGACCGCCTTTTACCATATAGCTTCTCCCACTAGAGAACCTTCCCATCGAACAAGAAATTCTGTTCATCGGTTCATCTTGCTATATCTCAAAACTCGATGATCTAGGATCTCTATGATCCCTTGGTCGAACTCCATTCGAACCGTCGAAGGTGCACGAAGCGACTGTGACCGAGATGGATGCCCTGGATCCTTATGAAACTCATTCAAGAAACTCACATGGAATGTCAGATGTAGCTTCATCCTGACGACGACGATTTGCATATTGTCGTATTCGCCTAGCTGCTAGCTCGAGGCTGTCCCTAGCCTCCAGGAGTGACTCCACTCGCTTGCGAGTTTCCCATTGAGCCGCAGGACATCTCCTCTCGGAGGTCCTTATCGCGAAGTCAACAGGAGTTAGGGGCTATCGCCCTAACACAAACTCAAAGGGGCACACCCGTGGACGATTACCGGTGAAGATTATAGGCAAACTGTGCCAAATCCATCCACTTTACCCAATCCTTTTGACTCGCAATCACAAAATGACGGAGGTAGTTGATGCATCACATTTTGGTAGTGTTTTCCGTTATATTTCATATCAAATCTAGGCTTATTTTAACACTTTTATACTCATTATAGCCTTATTTCTTTCATACCTTCAGAATCTTCACTTTTTGGCACTTTTATGGAATTTCAGGTAAAACACCCTTTTTTCGACGTATTTTGAAGATTCTGAGGCCATGGGATGATTTCTTGTGTGAAAACGAAGCCGCCCGTCAAATTTGAGCTCATTTGGAGTTTGCCAGAGAATCACGGCCAGGTGAACCCCATGGGGTTCACCATCCCAGTCGCCAGCGAGCAGAACTCACAGAGAGAATCACAGCCGGGTGAACCCCGCCGTGTTCACTGGTTTTCCTGAAGGTCGAGATCTGCACAGAGAAAAGCATGGCCAGGTGAACCCGGCGGGGTTCACCGCGCTTCTTTCAGCCGAAATTTACAGAATGAATCACGGGCACCTGTGATTCTAACCCAGGCTCACGTGCGTGTCCGAGTCTTACTCGGTTTTTCCTTGATTTCTCACTCGTTTGGAGTCCGAATTTGGCAAGTGAGGTGTCTATGGAAAGCTCTTTCAGAGGCGAACGCAGGGGATATAAAAGCTCTAATTTTCTTACCCTAATTATCGGGGAATCACGCAAGGAAGTGGCCCGGGGCGGAAGAACACGACAACGAGGCAATTTTTGGAGATTTTCGGAGATTGAGACACAAGATCATCACGATTTCTTCAGAATTCCTTCGGTTCATCGTCTCCTTCCTCTTAGATTCGTTTCCTTGTACTTTCCCTTTCATTAAAGGAGAGATTTTGAGTGTTTCAATGATGATTGTAGCGTAAACCCTATTTCGGGGCTTGGTTGAAGCCCTTTGATGATTTTAATCACAAACTTTGTATCTATTTTCGTTATTTGGAATGAATTGTGAGCATATTTTACTTTGACATATTTATTTCATGATTTTACCTTGGCCGAGTATTTTCACGTGTTAGCCGTTACGATTCATATCAAGAGAAGGATCGTAAGGGTGGAATCTCTTAGTAAAACTTGCGAAACTTCAACACGAGAGTGCTTGGTTTTCGCTCGAGGATTTCACAGTCTGCCATAGAACTCATTGGGTTTGTCTTAGAACGATCCACCGCGAGAGTAAGAGGTTGGTCTAAGACGAACACCGGGGTGTACACTCGAGAGAGGGCACATTGTACCCTGGGGCTAGACTCCTTGTGCAAAACCAATAAACTAAATAATTAATATCTTTCTTGTCCGATTAAGATTATCATTGCGGTGGAAACCGTAGCCCTGATATCTCTCTCATATTTAACCTCTACCGACGTAGTTGCAATTGCTTGTTTTCGATTTCTGTCTTCAAAACCCAATTTCGATTCGCCTAGCTATTAGGACTCGGATTTTCTAGTATTCAACCTTGTTCCCTGTGGGATTCGATATCTTTTATATTACTTCGACATAACCGTGCACTTGTGGGATGTGTCAGTAGTCCTCTACGAGGGCATTCCCCCACTTCGTCTGTCCAAATACTATCATCGGGTCATACCCGATTTGATCTGCTGAACCAATTTTCGATACCCCTCATCAAAAGTATCTGCTGCTTTTATCCTCATAAGGAGATCTCCTTGCACTCTGGAGATCGCAAAGCAGACTAAGGCATTTAGCCTTCTCAGTGCATCAGGCACTACATTAGCCTTTCCAGGCTTGTGTTTCCACTGGAACTGGAATTCTGCTAGGAATTCCTACCATTTGGCCTGTTTTGCTGACAATTTCTTCCGCGTGGTGAAATAAGTGTTCGCCACATTGTCGGTTTTCACCACGAAAGCGTTAACTAGGAGATCAATTCTCCGTGTTTGGAGGCAGTGCACCATTGCTACCATTTCCTTTTTCATGCATAGAGTACCTCTGCTTTGTCTTATTAAACTTTCGGTTCTCGAAAGCTACAGGACGCCCATCCTGTATTAGCACACCATCTATCGTTTGATCCGAAGCATCAGATCTCCTTGGCGCAACCCTGCAGTTAAGGCATTCGCTGACAAAGGCACTCCCCGGGAGTCCCTCTTCTTTCCCTAAGACCACGGGGTCTACTGCACTAACCGACCTCACTCGGTCTTGTGCTGGGGACATTTTAAGTCTAACTCTCTTAGCCGTTCGTCATTCTTGATGAATCTTTTAGTGCGACTCGGCTCGCGCTCAAAATTTTAACTGAATTGCTAAGAGGATTCGACAATATCCGTGATCGAATCGAATCGCATATTTTCCAGGGAGACTCGTCCAACTTGGTAGCACCTAAGTCTCGTCCTTTTTGAAGGTGTCTCATACCACCTCCGTCGAAGAGTAACTTAGCTCGCTCCAATTATTATTTTGTCCCTGAGTCTTCTGATAAGTGATTTTTACATCATGTTTTTGCCTATGTTTTAGATCATATTTTGGGCTTATTTGTATGATTTTGTGTTACTTTTAGTGTTTTTATCTTACTTTGCACAAAATCTTCACTTTTCTGGTTTCATTGAAAATGTAGGTAAAAAGGCATAAAAATGATGGATTTTGAGGGTTTTGAAGCCAAATCATAATTCCCGAGGAGATCACGAGCTCACACGTCCAATTTGGGGCGAAAACGGTGAAGAATGAGAGATTTACGGCCTTGGCCATAATTGCGTATTCGGCCGTGAAAGCGACGACGAACAGAGGACGAAAATCGGCTAAGTTACAAAGTTCACCGAAACTTTCACGGGTGAGGCCGTGAATCCATAACGGTCCGTGAAACTTTCTGTGACTAAAAGCATTATATACCGAAAGAATTACGGCCTTGGCCGTAAACTCATCACGGGCCGTAAAAATGTTTGCCCTTTTGGTTTTTCACTCGATTCGACTCCAAATTAAACTAAAATTGAACCAAATTCTCTAGAAACCTTCCTAGACCGGTTCTATACTGATTAGGCTATAAAAGGAAGGGTTTTGGAAGGGTTTCGGGGGCTTGGAGGCACAAAAACAGACGGCTGTAGCGGCGGCGGCGGAAATCAGTTTTAGGGCAAAATTCCGGCAAGAGATCACGTAAATGAGGGGATTTGACGCTTCATCTTCATCACTAGATCAAGGGGAAGAGTTTTAATTACCTTTCTAGTGTCTCTTTGCACTACTTTTGAGAGATTACATGTTGAATTCATTGATGAACATGCTGTTTATTATGAACATGAACATGTAAACAATATTTTTGGGATTTGGGGATTAGCCCGTTGACGATTTATGGATTGAATATATTGTTTCAAATCTTTTACATGAATTTTATAGATTTGATTTGATTAGAATTGTACGTATCCCGCTTTAATTCTCTGGCCATGTTTTATTGTGTTTGAGATGTCGCGAGAAGGACCGGGAGGTGAATCGCGACGTCGGATCTATTCTTGTCAAACCTACGAATCCAATCACGGGAGTAGTTTGGATTCGTTTGAAGGATTTACATAGTTTTTCATAGAACTTAAAGGGTTTAACTATGTTAACTGTCACGAGAGTAGAGAGTTAGCATAGTTAGATACCGGATTACGCTTCAGGAGGAGGTAATCTGTACCTTAGGAAAAATCCCTTTCAAAACTATATTTTTCTGTTCAAGGATCTATTTTTATTAAATTCATATTTGTCAATGCGGTGAAACCCTGAATCCTGAATTTATCCAAATTGATTTTTGCCAAAATACTATATCTGTTTCTTTTTATCATACTTAGAAGTTCTCAAAAACAAAAATCACGATTTGATTCGTCTAGATATAGATCGATCGTGTAATCGGTACTTGACCGCCAGATCCTCGTTGGGAACAATAATCTTTTTATTACTTCGATAAATCTGTGCACTTGCGGATTCCTATCATCTTCTCCCTCATAAAGGCGTCCCCTTATGACGAGAAACCCAGCTCGGACTGATTTCAAGGATTTTTCCTTGCTTGTTCACCCAAGCTTCTCTTACACAAAGACGTCCCCTTATGCAAAGTTGGCTCAGTTGAACCAAGGAGAGAGATCTCTTTTGTTTTAGTTGGACATCGTCCACTCTCCTTGTCCCAAATAGCAGTTTTAGAGTCTGCTAACTCTTCCTCATTTTATCTCTCTGAGTAGTAGTTTTAAAGTCTGCCAACTTTTCCTCAAATAGCAGTTTTGAAGTCTGCTAACTTTTCCTCAACTTTCGTGGAGCAACGCACTCCTCAGAAAGGGCAAGCTCCAGGACGCGTCCCACGTCTTCGCGCCCACTCCCACGACACACGCGAACCCCATTGGTTAACGGGGTCGGATCCGGGTTCAGGCAGCGCCCGATCCCATACCTCGACCCGAATAACCGGAGCGCTCAAGTAGGCTATGGGCCGAAATGTTGGTCGTCGCACGACGGTCTCTTGGCCGGGATCAGCCGTGGTCGATGCTATCGAAGCCGCCGTAGCACGCTTTAACATCGCGACCTCTCCCTGAGATGCCTCTAGCTCCTTGGTGTATCGAGTCACCTGAGCTACGAGACGCTCGTTGGAGACAAGCAGTGTGGAGATGATCTCCACTGTGATGCGGGGATCCAAAACCCCATATGTGACCACGTCCTCAGGGGACGATAGTTTGTTATCTGTCGATGACGCCATTTGCACACAAGCAGGAAAGTCAGACGACATGCACGTACGACGTTCGTATAGGTTGGAACGCGCAATCATTGGCTCTGATACCAAGCTGTCACACCCTGAATTACGGTAATATTTTTTTGTGGATTTCCACATGAGTCAACACTTGACTCGAGTCCAAATACGTCAACGCGGTTATCACAACGGTCGACGCCGTTGGATTCGGCGCGACTGGCGGAGTCGATTCCTCGAACTGACTCCCAGCTCGATTATGGACTCAACAAGGATCGTTGCTGTTCCAACGTAGACGATTCACCGAAACTGGTGTCGTCGAGTCAGACCGGGTTCACCCGAACCCAAATGGGACTCACCCGTAACCGACCGCGTTGAACGGAGTCCACAATAGAATCCGAACGCTCACACGTGTTAGAGGAAGAACCGAGGGGTGTAGTCAAACTCACCCACATGTCCACAGATCTAGCCGGTGCCCGAAAATTGCGGACAGACTTCTGCATGGCGTCGCACGCCGGTGATAGAAAGAAACCAGCCGGCTCCTCACTCACACACCGACGAAGAGGGCGGATGACACTCCGTAAGCAATGTCACTCGTGGGTGACGAAGAGCTTACGACGTCGTCCCTCCCGCGCGTAGGCGAGAACGACCGAAGAGATACCCCGTAGGGCCGTGCTTACACACGCATCTGCGCTGAGGAGCCGACGCTAGTAGGCAGGACGGAGACTTGGCCGCACGCATCCGCTGCAGGACATCTTAATCGCGGATGTCGGCGGAAGGGCAGGAAAGAGGGTTGCCCTCCGACGATGGGCGACGCGGGTAAGGAGGTTCGGTGGCTGGGGAACACAGGCGGACGGCGGCAGAAGAGGTTTCTTCCTTCGGACAGCTCCAGCGACGGTCACACCCATCAGAGGATCGGCGATTCCCCAATGCCACGGACAAAGCTCTCCTGACGACGAAGAATAGAACGCAGAGACGGCCGGAACCATACTCTGGCAGCGATGCTCCATGCAGAGGATGTAACCACAAGAGAAAGCGTTGTTGGTTTTAAAACATGCAGATCAGATATCATTGATGCGCAGCGGAATAAACGCAACAGATCTTTTAACACAATAATTAATCAGCTATCATGCGTTCTAGGATTCAAACTGAAATTAAACTGCGTACCTTTCTCCATCGCAGACGATTCTTGTGGGGATTGGAAGAATATGCCTTTTCGCCTCTTTCCTTTGTCTTTTAGTTTCTCCTCGATGATCAGGAGATGGAAATCCGGAAGCCTTTCAACAGAAATACTTAATCTCACTTTGATTAATCTTTTTTCTTTAGATTAATCGCTCTCTCTCGAAAACCGTGCGAGAGAGAGGTGAGAAAAAGATGTCGCCGCTTCAATCGCATGAGAGAGGAGAGGATGAGTTAATTTGATCGCACGCAAAACTAGGTTTTTTCAATTCGTTTATCTATCATAGGTTTATTTAGAATTAATTAATAAACAATTCATTATCAATTAATTCTAACCACACGATCAATCCCAATTAATCTCATCCATCCAAACTAATTTGATTTCCAAATAAACTTTAATTCCAAATAAGGAAGAGGAGAGGGTTGACTAACCC
The DNA here is from genome assembly GCA_027563935.2 of Costus lasius. Lineage (NCBI taxonomy): Eukaryota > Viridiplantae > Streptophyta > Magnoliopsida > Zingiberales > Costaceae > Costus > Costus lasius. Next base: position 99,681,466 of record CM050454.1, read on the forward strand.
ATTCGCTGACCCACTTTTATACCCACCCCATCATCACGGGTCGGGCCCATTCTATCAGCGAATCAGATGTCGATTAGAATCAAGTTGGCTTAATTAAACCTCAAAAACATGTGAGCCACATACAGGGAAAATTTATCGCGATCAACAAAAATTTACGAGCCTGTTACGGTCCGGCCGTGACAGCCATTACGGCCGTGACGAGACCGTCTCGCCCTGGCCGTGTCACCCATAATGGCCGTAACGAAAATCGGAAGGCGTCTTTAATCTTTACACCGAGCCCGTCACGGCCGTGACGACCTCGGAAACTTTATTATCGGAAATTTTCCAACAGTCTCCCACTTGGCTCATATGTACAATACAGGTTTAATGCAACTTAACAATTATTGATCAAAACAATACATCTAATCAACCAAAAGACTTTCATTGAATTAACTCTACCGAATCATGGCGGGCACACACCACTTAATATCGACATGCTTCCTTCCATGTATCACAGTAGAATCAACTCAACAAAACATTAAATATTGAGAAGATACATCAGTTCTCAATACAACTTTACAAGAGAAAATACTGCATTCCTCTATAACTTGTTTTTCACAAAACATTAATATGCACAAACAATACTGTGAAACAAGATTTCAACAAAAGCAACAATTTTATTGGAATTCCATAATAAAATAAAATTAGTGTATCAAAACCTTGTACATGAGCATTCCATTACATATGCATATAAGATCAACAATAAGGTTAACAAGGCTTTTCAATTATGCCCATCTCTACAACATGTCTAGAAAATGTCTTGGGCGATAATCCCTTAGTTAACGGATCCGCTATCATAAGCTCAGTGCTTATATGCTCAATTGATACAACTTGCTTTTGGACTTCTTCTTTTACTGCTAGATACTTAAGGTCCATATGCTTGGCACCCTTAGTGTATCTATCATTCTTTGCAAAGAAGACTGCTGCGGTATTATCACAATACATTCTCAGCGGCTTGGCTATGCTGTCGACAAGCCCAAGTCCTGAGATAAAGTTCCGCAGCCACTTACATTGAACTGTGGCCTCAAAGCATGCCACAAATTCGGCTTCCATAGTAGATGCAGCAATGACTGACTGCTTGCCGCTTCTCCAGGATATTGCTCCCCCTGCTAGAAGGAACACATACCCAAATGTGGATTTTCTGGAATCCACACAACCGGCGAAATCTGAATCTGAGTAGCCGATCACCTCAAGTTCTTTCTGAGATCTTCTATACAAGAGCATGTGGTCCTTGGTGCCTTGTAAATACCTAAGGACCTTCTTTGCAGCTTGCCAGTGGGACATACCGGGGTTACTCTGATATCGGCCGAGCATACCAACAGCAAAACTGATATCCGGCCGAGTACACGTCTGAGCATACATAAGACTCCCGACCACTGATGCATAGGGAATACCATTCATACCTTTCTGCTCTAATTCAGACTGGGGACATTGCTTTCCACTGAATTTGTCACCCTTCTGAATAGGAGCTAACCCTGCAGAGCAATTTGACATATTGTATCTCTCTAAAACTTTAGATATGTAACTTTTCTGAGACAATCCTAACAGTCCTTGTGATCTATCTCGGAATATTTCTATTCCTATCACAAAGGATGCCTCACCCATATCTTTCATTTCAAAGTTATTTGAGAGAAACTTCTTTACATCATGTAACATAGATTTATCATTAGTGGCTAGCAATAGATCATCAACATATAGAACAACAATCATAAACTTGCTTCCCTGAACTTTCATGTAGATACACCTGTCAACAGGGTTCTCTACAAAACCATAAGCAGTGATGATATTATTAAACTTTAGATACCATTGCCTGGAAGCTTGTTTTAGTCCATATATTAATTTCTTTAATTTACACACCATATTCTCTTTTCCTGTGGTCTCAAACCCTTCAGGTTGGTTCATGTACACTTCTTCCTCTAAGTCCCCGTTCAGAAAAGCGGTCTTTACATCCATCTGGTGAAGCTCAAGGTCATAATGAGCCACCAAAGCCAAAACAATCCTCAAAGAGTCCTTTCTAGATACTGGAGAGAAGGTCTCTTTGTAATCAATGCCATCTTTCTGAGTAAAACCTTTGGCAACAAGCCGGGCCTTGTACCTTTCAATATTGCCTTTAGAGTCACGCTTGGTCTTAAAGATCCACTTACAGCCGACTCTTTTACACCCTTCAGGCAATTCAACAAGGTCCCATACTTGATTATCTGCCATAGATTTTAACTCATCGTTCATAGCATCAATCCACTTTATTGAATTGTCACTTTCCATGGCCTCATGGACTAAGACTGGATCTTTGTCAATGCTTAAGTCACATTCATTCTCAACTGAGTATACCACAAAGTCATCTGGAATAGCGGAGCGTCTTTGCCTTACAGACCTCCTCAATACTATTTCCTGTGGTTCACTCACGTTGTCATTACCTGTGACTGGTTCATTGGATTCACTTTCATTCAGTGGCACTGGATCATTTTCAGGTTGTTCCTGTGTGTTGTTGGACTGTACTACAACACTTGGGACAACTATTTCATTCGGGATGTCAGATGGAACTAAGTCCACCTGAACCTCCTGAATGTCCAATGTCTGTGGTTTCCCACTCCCACTGACCTCTCCAATCTCAATGAACCTAGCATTACCAGACTCAACAATCCTCGTACTATGGTTAGGACAATAGAATCTATACCTTTTAGATTTTTCAGGATAGCCAATGAAAAATCCACTGACTGTCCTAGAATCTAATTTCTTTTCATGTGGGTTGTATACATTTACTTCTGCTGGGCATCCCCAAACATGGAGATGTCTTAAACTGGGTTTCCTTCCATTCCACAGTTCATAAGGAGTCTCAGGAACTGTTTTACTAGGAACCCGGTTTAAGAGGTACACAGCAGTCCTTAATGCATACATCCACAAGGACTGGGGTAAGTTACTATTTATGAACATGCTCCTAACGATATCCATAAGAGTACGATTACGCCTTTCAGCTACACCGTTTTGCTGCGGTGTATAAGGCATTGTGTATTGCGCACAAATGCCTCGACTTTCGAGGAACTTTGCAAACGGGCCAGGAATCTGCCCGCTTGAACCAACCTTACCATAAAACTCACCACCTCTATCTGATCTCACCACTTTTACCTTTCTGTCTAGTTGCCTTTCCACCTCATCTATAAATGTCTTTAGGACATCCACAGATTGAGATTTTTCATGGAGAAGATAGACATAACCAAACCGTGAGAAATCATCTATAAAGGTGATAAAGTATCTTTCTCCACCCCATGACGGGATATCGAAAGGACCACATATATCAGTGTGTATCAACTCTAAAAGTTGACTGCTTCTTGTGGCAGGGCCCTTTGCTGTGTGCTTTGATTGTTTACCCTTAATACAATCAACACACACACCTAAGTCACTTAAATCCAATTGAGGTATGATATTACATTTCATCAACCTCATTATCCTTTCTTTGGATATGTGACCTAGTCGTCTATGCCACAAGTATGCAGACCGTTCATCAGATGCACTACGTTTTAAACCAGAACTATGTTCAACAACAAACAGGGATTCAGCATAATTAACATCGAGATTGAAACGGTATAAATCATCAATTAAAGTACCAGAACCATAATAGTACTTATTTCTGAATAATGAAAATACACCATGTCCAATTTCAAAATTAAAATTCAATACATCCAGTTTCCCTAGAGATACAAGATTTCTAGCACAAGAAGGAACATAAAGACACTTTTCCAGATCTAGATGACACCCAGTGTCCAAGATCATCCTGTAAGTCCCAATTCCTTCAATAGGTGCCTTCATCCTGTTTCCCATGAGCAGATACTGTTCAGCTCCTCTTATGGGCTGGATCGAAAGAAATCCCTGTTTAATATGAGACACATGAGTAGATGCACCAGAATCTAACCACCAAGTATTATAAGGAACTTCAACAAGGTTGATTTCTAAACATACAGAAATGTAATAAATACCTTTCTTTTCAAACCAAGCCTTCCTTTTAGGACAGTCCACCTTTATATGCCCTTCCTTCCTGCAGAAATGGCATCTGGGTCCTTTGAAGTTAGGGGCATTGGAAACTTTAGCAATGCCCTTTCCTTTCTTTTTACCCTTATTTTTCCTTGATGGTTGACCTTTACTGCTATTGCCACTATCAAACTGTGCAAAGTGTATGGAGTGCCCTTTAGCTTTTCTGAGTCTCCCTTCCTCCTGAACTAACATGGCCTTTAATTCTTTTAGTGTCCACTTATCTTTAATGGTATTATAATTTACCTGGAACTGGCCAAATTCAGTAGGAAGAGATATCATAATAAACTGTACAAGCATACTTTCTGATACCTCCATATCTAAAACTTTAAGCTTTGCAGCCAAGTTTGACATCTCAGTTACATGCTCATGAATGGGCTTAGACCAATCAAATCTCTTAGTGGTAAGCTCAGTCATGAGGGATCCCACAATGGACTTATCAGCCAAGTCCGATTGTGAATGCTCTCTAATAAAAGTAAGTAATTCCCTTGCATTCATAGTCTTGGGTATTGAGGGTTTAACATTTTCTGCCATCGTCATTCTCATCAGCATCAGGCATAACTTATTCGATCTTTCCCAGGCTTTGAAAGTAGCTTTCTCTGCCTCTGTACTCGAATCAGTTATAGGTTGAGGCTGTGGTTCGGACAATGCCTGGTCTACATCCAATACACACAGGTGAAATTGGATCTGATCAGACCACTCGGCATAGTTCAAACCATTGAACTTTACTGAGGCATTCCCCAATGTATACAAGGTAGAAGAAGCTGCAAACCATAAAACATGCTCAACATTAATTCTTTGAGTTAACATTAATTCAGATTCAGATTTTATAACATGTATTAAAATGACCTGTGGGCAACACTTTAATACATAACTATTGAGATACCAGAACTTTTATCTTTTATAGATAACCAATTATGCCACAACTTGATGTGAATGTCACCTGTGGGCTAGCATCACACCAAGTGAACATAATGGTTAATCTCTCTAATTGTTTGTGATTATAAGCAATGGTTCACCTGTGGGCAACCTCCTAGCTTATAATCAGCAAACTTAACTGTTCAAATACCTTACTGTCATTCTATTAATTTTAAACAGTTGTGTGTACAAAGATTTAATATTTATAACATTAGAGCAAGGCCTCTGTGGAGACTAACATGCTCTCATTACAATAAATATTTAATCTATGTACGGGTTACAATTATGTATACTTAGATTTAATATTTATAACAATAGAGCAAGGCCTCTGTGGAGACTAACATGCTCTCTTTTCAATAAATATTTAATCTAAGTATGGGCTATTAATTTCTAAGTTTAAAATTAGTGTTTATAATCATTTGAAGCAAGGCCTCTGTGGAGACTAACATGCTTCCTATTCAATAAACAATTTAATTTTAAACAAAGACATTAATTATGGAATATACTTCAATTCCATACATCTTTTCCACGCAAATGCCTATACAGAATAATTTTGTTTCATGCAATTTCCAATTTATTAAGCACATTACGGCCAGGCCGTTACAGTCATCACGGCCGTGTTGCGCTAGGTATCGATACATGCAATTGCCGAGGCCGTTACGGCCAGACCGTGATGTACATCACGGCCGTGACCGTCTCGACGACAAAATTATTCAATCAGTAAATTTGCATACAATGTTCGTTTGCACTAGCATGCACCCTAAGTTTCATCATTGCAAAATTAAAACATTAAAACATGCAATTAACACAATTCTAGCATGAACCCTAATTTTACAACGATGAAAAACATGCTATTACTGAATCTGTTGAACCATAAAATTTCATGACAAGGGACAAAGAGCCCAATCCAACACAAATGAAGGACCAGATAAGAAAAATCTTCAAGATGATCAATGACGCGTTGTGGCACTAGTGTCATTGAGAATAAACAGTAATTACATAAAAAGCAGGTTCCACCCATCAATATTGCTTCTGAGAATGAATCTCTGTGTACAGCTTCGTATAGTTCCTAAACATGAACTGTGTACAGGAGAATTCCCCCCAAGAATCTGGGGATGTGCAGGATGTTTAGTATGTTAGCGTGCTATGTCTTCAATCATCGGTCCTTGCTCATAGCTCCTCTAAACCTCCTAATCCTAATCCACTTCGTGAAGGGGCAATGGAACAGTTTTGACAGCTCTGAATTTCCAGAATTATTAAGATGCTCATTCTCCAACCTGAAATATCAATAGATTTTAGGCTCAGTCTAAAAATAAATAAATATCAAAGGAGTTCATTTAAGACTACATGTAATCCCACTTACCCAATCTCAGAACTGAAGAACGATGGCTTGAGTTCCTCAATGCTAGTGGTCAGAGTCAAGCTTTAATAAAAAATAGCTTGCATCCAACTTTGCAGCTCATTCTCGGACCTATATTTGGAGAAGCCTGAAAATGTCGGTGCAAACTACCTATAAAAGTTCCATTGCCTTGCCGGGTCACCTCAAGGGCTGCCAGGGAGAATGAAGTCACTTGATAATCCGAACTCCTAAAATTATAATGAAGAATCATCTGTAACCACGTGAGTCGAAGAACAAAGTTCAGAGCCTGCACAATTAACAACGAAGTCACTGATCCTTCCAAACAGCAAAAGAAAATAATGTCCAACTTGTGATGGTAACATGATGTTGAAACAAGCGAAGGTTTGGTGGTCATCTACCACTGACATGTAGTACACGAACTCCCTCCTCAAGATCGGGTTATCCCTGAGTCGTGGATCCTTCGAATTGAGCTCGAGCAAGCCCCAATCCTTAACCGTTGAATCATGGAATTTCACAAACAAGGGACAAAGTCAGAACTTATTTTGACCCACTTAACAAAGAAAACAAAGCGCCAGCAAGAAATAAAAAAAAACTGGCGTACACCACCAGAGATGCAGAAAACGTATCACCCAATCCCACCAAATGATCATAGAAAAGACAAGTAAGCGCCAGCAAGAAATAAAAAGAAAGGGGGAAAACCTGGCGTACACCACCAGAGATGCAGAAAATGTATTACCCAATCCCACCTATCAGTCTACAAATAAGACAAAAAATCGAAGAAGAAGGTCTGGCGATGATCAGGACTGACAAAAGAGAGCAGGAGAAAAGCGTTCACGGCAGCAGACAATAAAAGAAAAAAACAATAAAAAAAACGGAATAGGCGCGAAAGGAAACAAAGAGGAGGGAGGTTGATAAGCTGGAAGCTTATAAATAGGGGGGTCTTGGCCAAAAAAAGAGGGAGGAGGAAGACAACGCTAGCTGGCAAAAAAAAAAAACGAAGATACAGGAGACAGACGTGCAGGAAAAGAAAATACCAAGAACAGCAAGAGGTATACAAAGGTGAATGAAAGGAAGCTTCTTCCTAGGGTTTTCTCAGGCTTCACGCACTCTATCGCGATTCTTTTACGGTTTTCTTAGGCTTCATGGATGCATTAAGCATCCTGGCATCACGATAAAACACACACGCACCCTTTTTATCTATGGTTTTCTTGAGTTCATCAAAGGAACACACTTTTAGGCCTAAGGTGCACTAAGCACCCAGTGGCATGTAGGCCTAAGGTGCACTAAGCACCGGTGGCACTTTGAAACGCCAGCAAAGAGGCGAAAAGATGAAGAGGTGAGGAGAGGCATGTGAAGAAGCATGAAAGTAAAAAAAAAATGAATAAAAACCCACAAGACGCGTAAGAAGAAAGGGGAGAATGTGAAGGAGAAGAAAAGGTAAAAAAAATGAGTGAATAAAAATGAAGGGAAGGCGTGAAGGATTGAAAAGTAAAAAAAAAGGATGAAGAAAATATCCGAATCAGAAGAAGCGGTGAATCGAAGGAAACATGCGAAGAAGAACAAAAGAGAGCACCTGGTTCGGGCCTTCCGCCGCTTTTCTCGTCTGCACAAACTCCTGCGGGGTGGCATTTAAATTCCTTGTCTGCTGTATCCGTCTGCCACAAACATCGCGAGGAGAAGATGCAGAAGCTGATTTCTAGTTCAAACTGAAACGAGGAAAAGACAGAATAAAAAACGTAGCAAGAGTTATCAAAAAAAAAATCCAGAGAAGGTGGCCAAGGAAAATAAATGCATATTAAGACTTTTGTCCCCAAGTCGACAAAGGCTGATCACCTGGAATCTCGTCAAAAGAAGGATCTGCCGCTATGTCACTGAAGCCGAGTCCAAAACGAATTTACACAAACACTGGGTCTTGACCAAGGAACAATCGAAACCTTCAAAAGAAAAATCTGGGCTGCGGAGAAGTGGTAACATCAATTTCAAAGAAAACCTCAAGCGTCAAAACCTGTTCTCACCAGAAGAAAGGTTATCTCTAGAACTCCAGAGGCTAGCTGAATGACCGATGATGGCTGCCCTTCGTCAGGATACTGCAAAGAAAAGAGAGACCCAAAGCATTACAAAATTGTCTGGAAATGGAAGAACAAAGAAGAGAGACAGAAGACTTCTATTTTTGGTAAGCAGCACCATGGTCGGACCCCAATCAAATTGTCAAATAAAAATCCGGATGACAATCGTTGCCTTAAACGTTTGATTTTGAATTACAGAAGTTTTTTTGAACAACAAAACTACTCTGCTTAAAATTCCGGAAGGATAAAAGAAGAATCAGAGTCTATGTTTTACCTTGAACAGATTCCTCGTTAACCTTTGCCAATGAAACTTGAGATCGCAAAATCAAGACACCATACAAAGAACACAAACAACTTCTGTCTGAAAATCTTCTGAAAAAATTTTCCTTGACAAAATTAAGATCCTTAGTGCTTCCAGATATGGAGAGTAGCATGTGAAAACCACCTCCGTGAGTCTCCTTCTCAGATGTTCTATCCACCGCCTCTACCAAGATAACAAGACTCCGCTGCTTTCCCCCTAAAGAGGCAAGCTGCGCCCAACAGGATCAGTCAGCAACTAGTTCCTAACACGATTCGTCATGAATTCCGCCTCAGGAGATAGGCAAAACTGGACTCCGTCGCTCCCACCGCTCCAACAATAGACTAACCCTGGCAATGAAGATTCTAATTCCACGGCCGTGGGATTTTTCACGGTCCTGCCCTAAAAATCTCCCGCTTAGAAATAATCGCCACCTCCACCTCCCTGGACTCGAATCGAGCGATGAAGGTCACGATCTCCACAACAAGCTCCGTCGATCACCTCCCTTCCTTCGCCTAATCATCGACACCTCCACTAGAAGCTCGGCAGCACTGTGATTTCACAGATCTCGCCACCCCCCGATGCCTCTCGCCAGATGCACAGCGGCGTCTTCTCTTGCCTGAGTCCGACAACATCGCCGTAGACCCACCTGCCCTCTCGGAAGCCGCCGTCGCCCAGGAGGATCACTCAAGCCTCGTCCGTCGGCGGAGCGAGGAAGGGAAAGGGTATTTTACCCTTTGGCTGAAAGTTACGAGTCATAAAAAAGGGCTCACCTGGCATCACTAATTTCATCCGTTCGAATCCCGGTTTAACAATGGGATTAGGCTAATGATGATATCATAGCCTCAGAGGTAACGTGGCGACATATTAAAAGGGTCGGATTGCTCTTACGCAATGAAAATAAAATAAGGATGCAATAAAAAACGGGACAAAAGAACGCACACTAATAGACATAAATAAGAGGGAGCAACTTTACTCTTTGACCGGGATGACGGTAAAATCGTTAAAATTCACGAAACAATGAGACATGGTGTGACCTCACGTGAAATGCCAGCTTGACATTCGAAGTTATCGTCGGCTCAAAGAAAACAAAAAAAGGGAATAAAATCAATGTCGAGTTGCTCCAGCCAATCGTCACGCGGGTTGGGACGATTTTGCCGAATTCGGACCAACCAAATTCTGAAATCGACCGGATTCAGACCCGAACCTGATCCAGATATTTAGCCTGACTCGCCAGCCAAGTTATGGGATCAAAATTTAGTCAAATAAATTTGACTCATCAAGTCCTGTGTGGCGTAGTTGCAAACTCGCCCACGGCCGGACCATCGAAGAGTGCGCACGTCGGTATCTAAAGTCAGGGCGCAGCTTCTCGACACGACATCACGACGCAAGGCCAGATGAATTTCAAAATTAATTTATCCATCAACGCCATAAGGCCGGGTAAATTCCAAATTAATTTATCCATCACGCCGCTAGGCCGGGTAAATTCCAAATTAATTTACCCATCAACGCCGTAAGGCTGGGTAAATTCCAAATTAATTTATCCATCAACGCCGTAAGGCCGGGTAAATTCCAATCACGCCGCGAGGCTGGGTAAATTCCGAATTGAATTATCCATCACGCCTCAAGGCCGGATAAATTTCAAATTAAATTATCCGTTACGCCGCAAGGCCGGATAAATTCCAAAATCAAATTATCCAATACGCCGCAAGGCCAGATAAATTCCAAAATCAAATTATCCAACACGCCGCAAGGCCGGATAATCTTTCCAAATTAAATTATCCAACACGCTGCAAAGCCGGGTAATTTTCCCAAACCGAATTATCCAATATGCCGCAAGGCCGGATAAATTCCAAATCAAATTATCCAACACGCCGCAAGGCTCGACAAAACTCCAAACCCAATTATCCAATACGCCGTTGAGGCCGGATAATCTTTCTCTACTTCAAGTCATCCAACGCGCCATCAAGGCCAGGTGATCTTTCCAGTCTAATATCCAACACGCCTTAATGTATTACGATGGGATATCGTTTGGGAGGTGCGTACGTCGATGTTTACTATCGGGGCGTAGCTCCTCGATATAACGTTGTACTGCCTGGGCCGGATATTACCCAACACGCCGCCACAATGCCAAAGTTCGACGAACACAAATCGCCCATCTTGATGAATACTCCTTTTCTCTTATCATGTCGGAATATGTATCACGTCAAATCAAATTTATGAATGAAATTTATAAGTGACATCATCTGATTATCGTTCTTATCTTGTTGCGTATTACAGATCTCTTAATCAAAGGTTCCCTAATTTTATGAGTAATTAACAATGAGCGCTTGCGCTCATTGGAAGCCAGAACCCATTTAATAAAAAGCCTTATTAATTTAAGGTGAATTTGAAACGGTCATAATACATTCCCAATGTAACAAAATGACCCCACAGAATCCAAGCATGCATAGCAATTAATTAGGTGTTAAAACCTGCTCTGATACCAATTGTTGGTTTTAAAACATGCAGATCAGATATCATTGATGCGCAGCGGAATAAACGCAACAGATCTTTTAACACAATAATTAATCAGCTATGATGCGTTCTAGGATTCAAACTGAAATTAAACTGCGTACTTTTCTCCATCGCAGACGATTCTTGTGGGGATTGGAAGAATATGCCTTTTCGCCTCTTTCCTTTGTTTTTTAGTTTCTCCTCGATGATCAGGAGATGAAAATCCGGAAGCCTTTCAACAGAAATACTTAATCTCACTTTGATTAATCTTTTTTCTTTAGATTAATCGCTCTCTCTCGAAAACCGTGCGAGAGAGAGGTGAGAAAAAGATGTCGCCGCTTCAATCGCATGAGAGAGGAGAGGATGAGTTAATTTGATCGCACGCAAAACTAGGTTTTTTCAATTCGTTTATCTATCATAGGTTTATTTAGAATTAATTAATAAACAATTCATTATCAATTAATTCTAACCACACGATCAATCCCAATTAATCTCATCCATCCAAACTAATTTGATTTCCAAATAAACTTTAATTCCAAATAAGGAAGAGGAGAGGGTTGACTAACCCATTCGCTGACCCACTTTTATACCCACCCCATCATCACGGGTCGGGCCCATTCTATCAGCGAATCAGATGTCGATTAGAATCAAGTTGGCTTAATTAAACCTCAAAAACATGTGAACCACATACAGGGAAAATTTATCGCGATCAACAAAAATTTACGAGCCTGTTACGGTCCGGCCGTGACAGCCATTACGGCCGTGACGAGACCGTCTCGCCCTGGCCGTGTCACCCATAATGGCTGTAACGAAAATCGGAAGGCGTCTTTAATCTTTACACCGAGCCCGTCACGGCCGTGACGACCTCGGAAACTTTATTATCGGAAATTTTCCAACAAGCGTCACATGCAGGCGACGAGCAAAACGACGGAAGTCCGCACGCAGGCGAGACCCGGCTTCGGAACTTCTCGCATGCAGGCGAGCCGGCAGCCGAATGAGGAGAGAGAGCTCGCCGGAGGAGCGCTGCCACGACTGGCAAACGGCGACGGAGGAGGAAGAAAGGGGCGTCGCCGGGAGAAGCGCTCTCGACCGGAACGGAGGCCGTGGAGCATTGAGTGTACCTCGGCGATTACTCAGGCCGCCGGCTCCGTCAAGGAGATGAAGCGGTTGTGTAGCCACCTTCCGAGGCGCTCTGGAGATGTCGCTAGCGCCGGAGACGACGAACGAAGTAAGAAGACGAAGTTGGCGGCGAAGAGGGACGAAGTTTCCCCTTGGCGTTCCACCACCCGCCCACACCACCGGAACGGCCAAAAAACTTCGCCGACGAACGGCGTCCGGCGAGATCGACGTCGGAGAGGGAAAGACGAGAAGAAAACGCCGGCAAACTCTTTTTTTCTGCAAAAAGAAACTTCGCTCCCTCTGACGAGGACGACGCTCGTCCTTTTTTTTTCTTTCGAGCACGCCCGCGTCAACGCGACGCCCGAGGCGTTAGCGCAACCCACTCCCCATGCCACATCTGCGTCAGCTCGCCTACACACACAAGCGCGCGCATGAATCGCCCGTTGGCGATTTCTCAATCTGGATCCGGGTTCGGGCACCGCCCGATCCAATCCCCTGCAAACCCGCTTTGCTTGGAATAGCAAAGGTGGGCTAGGCTGCAATTGGGCCGCGCCCAATTCCTAGTTCGCAGGCCTAACACTAGGACTAATAGTCAAAAAGACGAGTGAAAAATTAAGGACGCTAACTTGAATCACGCATGCAACGTTCCACAGTACACCTGCATATTTCTTGCACCTTTTTCCTCCACCTTTCTATAAATTGACAAAGCACCGCTTACATTTACATCCATCTTTGTATTATTAACTCGTGCCAATTTAAGCCACTTTTGAACAAGGACAAAAGTGAACATATGAAATTCCTCATCGAGCCAGGGTTAAAGCAAAAAATGTAAGTGCTCGATGCTAAATAATAGATAAGGAGAGGGCTTCAAAGGCACGCAATAATATGAGAGGTTTAATGTTCCTTTTTCAATTAAGGTTATTAGAAAAAAATTCACTAGCCACAAGCCTTTTTTTTCAATTTAGATGGGGAATGTTATTGGTGGACGAGAGCTCATTGATAATGGGTGCAATTGGTGGGCATCAAGGCTACCGCTAGTGAGCCACATGGAGACGACTACTATAGGTGGGCATTAGCTAACTCTTACAAGCACTTCGAAACATACAATATCACGATAGCACTTGTATTTTGAATAATAGTATAAGCGGCGTGCATTGTTACTTGTAGGTGCTAGAGATGTTTCTATCAAGTCAAGATTCTCTTTTATAGCTCTCCTTGACAATTCAAGATTCTCTTTTAGGCTGTGTTTCCTTACATGAAAAATTGGAGGAGGCGGACGGATAACCATGTTTTCCATGGTTTCGTTGAGCGGACGGATTTGAAGGGAGGGAGATTAAGGCGGCTACAGTGTCATTTTAACACCCCCCTCCAATTTAGGGGGAAAACTGAACGGACGCGCTCGCATCCGCCTCCCCCTCCCGTCCTCCTCCGACCTTGCGTCCGCCTCCCCTCGCGCTCGCGTCCGCCTCTGACCTCCCGTCCGCCTCCGACCTTGGGCTCGCGTCCGCCTCCCCCTCCCGTCCGCCTCCGACCTCCCGTCCGCCTCCCCTCGCGTCCGCCTCCGACGTCACGCTCGCGTCCGCCTCCGACGTCACGCTCGCGTCCGCCTCCGACCTCGCGCTCGCGTTCGCCTCCAACCTCCTGTCCGCCTGTTGCTAGAGCCTCTCCCCGCTGCCACCTGCAGTCGGAGCAAATCCCAGGCGTCGTTGGAGCATCTCCCTCCGGCGTTCGCCGCTGGAGCCGTCGGCTATGGATGCCCGCTGCTAACGCTTCCCCTGGGCACATGACCTGCATGTGATGCCCTTTCCTTCCCTAGGGATTTCATCTCCCTCCCCTACTAATTTCCCTCTTATTCCCCATCCGTTGAAGGAAACAGACCCATAGCTCCTTCAACGTCAAAGCACTTCATAAAAGCATATAGCAAAGCGTTTGTTTTATATAATCAAGCACTAAGTTTAAGGGTGCTATTGTTAACGATAGAGATGCCTATCAATTGGAGTAAATCGAAAACAACATGTGCTCATCGTTAATAGCTTAGGCATGTTTTTTTGGACGGAATCCACAGGAAAAGAAAAAAAAAATATACTGAATCTAGTAGCATTTTGCATCTAGATTCAATGTGTTTTTCTTTCTTTTCTCTTTATTTTTCATCCAAAAAAAATGGAGAGACCGGGAGACATGTGATGAATGGTGAGTGATGTTGTTGGCAAGCTCAATATAAGTTGTTAACATGATGAAGGAGAGTACATTTTCAAATTTTTTTTTGGTGATTTTGTCTAAAATGTATATAACTAAACTAAGAAAAATAATATTGTTCTTTCAAAAATTTCTCGACCGAAGATTTTTTTTTTATTTTTTTCCTTTATAAAATACACAGGTATATAAGGGTTCTAATATATAATTACTTAAAAAATATCTTGATTTATAAATTAAAAAAAGACACAATAAACTTATTTATGATTTATCATATAAAGATGATGGCAAATGCTTATGCTCAAAATGGTAGGTCATCAGTCAGCAAATATATAAATGATCTCCACCTCACCGATTCCGTTGACTTTGGGCAAAAAGGTCAACAATATTAAATATTATCTCGATTAATTAGGTCATCGAAAACGCCCTGACCTACTTTGGTGGCCAGCACAAAATTAAAGTTGAATGTCCATGTTAATTGACAAAAGGAGAAGATCGATCACAACATGAAGTGGCACACTTATCTTTTTATAATTATCAATTAATTAAATGATGCTGCCGCCAAAATTATCCCTCTCCCCTATAAGCTTTGTCCTAACTCTCGCCACTAGCCAGCCGCCAAATATTCTAAGTCTACTATGTTTTCTTTGAATAGAAAAATAAAAGGAAATAATAAAAAATATATTAAATTTAGATGAAAAATACTATTAGATTCAATATATTTTTTATTTTTTATTTTTTAATTTTTCGTCAGCAGATTTATACCTGAGCTAAGTTAATATACAACTTTAAAACCCATATATTAAACGAGTTATTTTAATTGTGTGAGTTGATCTACAAATTATATTTAAATTAGACTTTTTAATCAAATTAAGTATATAAATTATATTTGAGTTAGTCTAATCATGAGCCATAATAGAGCCAATATCAATATAGAAGAAGAGCAATGTTTAACGAGAGAATCAAACTTAAAAAATAAAACCCTAATGAGCCGCATGCCAATTGCAGCAAAATTTTTTGCAAAAGGGTACCATATAACGTAAATTTTTTCAACATGGTGCCCGTATCTACTTCACACAAATCTTAATGCGATCGAGCACATATCTCAATAAAAACATTTATAATATTGTTTATTATACAATTTTAACTTACATTATATAATATTACCATTACGAACTAAATTACAACCATTATACCCTAAATTATAGCCATTATATGATAAATTACAGTTATTATATGATAAATCATAGCAATTATATGATAAAATGCAGCCATTATATGATGAATTATAACCATTATACGATATTACCATTACAAACTAATTGATTAACACAACCTTGGTTAGAAAATTTTGCATTGAAATAATTTTTTATATAATGGCTATAATTTATCTTATAATGGTTGTATGTTATCATATATTGGCTATAATTTATTATATAATAGCTATAATTTATCGTGTAATGACTGTATTTTATCATATAATGACTGTAATTTATCTGGCTATAATTTATCTTGTAATGGCTGTATTTTATCTTATAATAATTGTAATTTATTGTATAATAGCGGTAAGTTATCGTATAATAGCTATAACGCTAATATCGTATAACGCAAATTAAAATTGTATAATAATATTATACATATTTTATTAAGATTCATACAAAGGAGATAAAAGCACCCGTTGAAAAAAAAATTTGTGGTAGGGTACACGCAGCCCCAGTTGCATACTAGCTCGTTCGATCAAGAAAGTTCCCTCCATCTGCACGAATGCATGCTTGCTGCTGGCGGCCATCATGCACCTCTCATTTCCACTAGTGCACTGCTAGTGCCACCTCCATTAAGAACTCACCTTCACTTTCCTAGCTTCTCTATATATAGAGTGTGAGTGCTAATGCACGTGTTCACACACACATGTACATAAATAAAACTCAATTTGTAGAATCAATGAATGAATGAATGAAACAGGAGTTCATTCGATCGAAGAATTGTAAGGACGATCGATGGAGTGGAGAATGAACTACTTGGACCTGACATTGGTGCCGCTCAGCCTCCTCTTCCCCCTCGTCTACCACCTCTGGCTCTGGCGCAGGGTCCGCTCACGCCCGCTCCGCACCATCATCGGGATTAACTCCGCCGGCCGCCGCCTGTGGCTGCTCGCCATGATTAAGGTGATTGGTAACCGTCGATCGGCTTAGTTTGCATGCAGCTGCGTGCGTGTTTATTTTGGTATTGAATTCGATCGATTTATCAGGACAACGACAAGAAGAACATTCTGGCGGTGCAAACCATCCGCAACACCATCATGGGCTCCTCCCTGATGGCCACCACCTCCATCCTCCTCTGCTCCGCCCTCGCCGCCGTCATCAGCAGCACCTACAGCGTCAAGCGCCCACTCAACGACTCCGTCATCGGCGCCCACGACGAGCTCACCGTCGCGCTCAAGTACGTCACCCTCCTCCTCCTCTTCCTCTTCTCCTTCCTCTGCTACTCCCTCTCCATCCGCTTCCTCAACCAGGCCAACTTCCTCATCAACGTCTGCACCGCCGCGGCAGCGGACGCTGACGCCCCGTGCGCGGCGATCGTCACCCCCGCCTACGTCGGCAGCCTCCTCGAGCGGGGCATCGCGCTGAACACCGTCGGCAACCGGCTCTTCTACACGGCGCTGCCGGTGCTGCTGTGGATCTTCGGGCCGGTGCCCGTCGTGTTCGCCTCGCTCGCGGTGGTGCTGCTGCTGTACAAGTCTGACGTGGTGGCCGCGCCGGAGGGGGCGGGGAACGGCAACAGGGTGGCGGAGAGGGCGGAGGACGACGGCGTGTGAGGAGGGGTCGGCATCGCTCGATCTTCTCTACTGTTTGACTCAATAATTGTCGTCTCGCAGCATCAAATTTTGTCGAGCGAATCGCAGAATTAATCGCTTGGCCAATAAATGCTGTGAAATTGGATCCCTGTATTTGTTCAATTATGGTTGAATCAATAAAACTGGGATTTTTATTCAATTAATCGATGAACAAAGTGCCACAGATCGCTCGCATGGCTCCAACGAAGGGTCAATTGGTCATGAACTCAATTGAGCCTTCGAGGGTCTTCCACAAAAGTTAGCAGCCCATTATGTTACCAGGCCCATCATAAAGTATGTATTTGGGCCCATATAATGTGATCTGCTTAAGAATCTTGCGATGAATTGGATATATTAATCTTATGATTTTTTATTTGTGCTACATATATAAAATGTGGAGGAAGTCAACGCGGAAGGTCAAAGAAGACGACTTTTGAAGGCGAGCAATTGGGTGCACGCCAGGAATGTTGGAAGGAGTAGCGAAGATGAACTTTTTGACCAGAATTTTTGTGGCCCGAGTCTATATCTGTGGTCCATCCAGTCCATACTTCATGGGCTAAGGCTAACTCTATATTAAACTATAGAGTTCTTGGGTTGAGTTCATACTCACTTTTAGCCTTGTCATCCTCCGAATTTAAGCTTGTCATATCAAGCCCCTTGTCAAGTTCATGCAACGTAAACCCCTGGACTATTAGATAATTTGAGGTTGCCTCACCAAGGCCCACATATCTGATCAATATGAGTAATCCATCGTTTCAACATTTTACTTGTACCAACATGTTAAATGATAAGAGAGAGGGTCCTATGTGTAAATATATCGATCCAAGTTCAAAAGTGCGTCGGTGCACAAGCAAAATTTCCAAATTCGTTGACTTGATAGGCATCGGGTACCCACTCCTTGACCGCAGATTTGAACGAGTAAACTTCCTGGTAGAATGATTTTGAAAAAAGAATCCAAATAAATATCTCACAATGGAAAACAAATTTACTTTCTCCATCGAAAGGAAAAAAAAGAAAAAAAATCACGTTTTTTTAATCATTGATTCGTTTCGCCCTTTCCTTTTCCCTCCCTTTCGGCCTTTCCCTCCCTGCCCTTTCCTCGAAGTTTGGAAAGTCTGCGGAAGTCTAAAGTCGCCCACTTTGACGCCCGGTCGGTGCAATAATTATTGGCAGAAGCGGCAGTGAGGGATTCAATGGATTTGGAGGTTGAATCTCGAAAGAAAGAGCAGCAGGTGTTCATGTTGGGATTGGAGGATGCGTACGGCGTCGACATGGCGATGCCCAAGGTGCTTGCGATTGAGAGTGACGGCCCTGCCGCGTCGGAGCTCCGGTTCCGGATTCCTGATGTCACTAGGGCGGCGTTCAAGGTTGTTAGGTTTTAGAAAATAGTGGCTGGATTTGTTTCCAATTTTTTGTCTTGCTAAAGTTCGCATTTTTTTTTTCTTGATATAAAGTGTGTATTGAGTTGCCTTCGACTGGATGGATTTGTTCCTTCTCTGAACGACCGAGTTTTTCATGTTTTTAAGATTTCTTTTTGTGTTGATTGTGCAAGTACTGTGTAGAATATCAACTAATATCGGACTCCATATTGAGTTTAGGGCTTGACTATTACTGTTTTTTAAGAAAAAATGGGTACATATGATTTGCTTAAGTTTCTGCATTGTTTAATTTTCTAATTTCGTGAATTTTCTACCATTTTTTTTTCTGAAAGAGCCCCGAAGATTCTACCTTGTCTAGTTACAAATGCAGTTTTGAATTCGATTTTTCCTGATTTGATGGTTTTGTTTTGTTTTGTTGGCTAATATAATTCTTTTTTTATCCTTGTCTTTGTCCCACCAATGATGTTTGATTGTAAACCTAGCTCAGGATTTCTAGGGTTGCTGTGTTCTCAAACTCGGACTTGCATATGCTCGATTTCAGTTGTCACTGTCGTGTGCTGTTTCGTCGCTGACCATCAGTACTCTGTAGCATCATTTCATTGAGGAGAAGCTATGCATGCGAGGCCTAATTAAAGCCATAGTAGTTTAAAGGCAGAAAAAACAATTCTTGAATTCCAAACTGTAATGTTAATGTGAAGATGACAATTGGAATGCTCATATAGTTTGTGCTTCTATGCTTCGCTGCAGAACATTTTTAGGAACAGAGAAGTTCGCGAATTTGTTAGCGGTGCATTAGCTGGTGCCATGACTAAAGCAGTTCTTGCTCCTCTAGAGACAATCAGGTTCGCCTTATCTCTTTGCTTTCCTCTAGTACATTTTCATTGAACTTGGCTTTTCAAAAAGGAAAGAAAAAGAGAGGCACTAATCTCCTTTGGATAGATCATTCCATATGATCTGCAAGGAATCAGGTTTCTATAGTTGTTCTCTGTTTGGAGCTTTGAAATTTATATTTTTTTCTGAGCGCCAATGGTACAATAGCCCCAGAATTGCTTATATGTAAAATGAAGCGTATTTTGGCATCTAACTTTGACGGAAATGATTCAGCTTATTTATGTATGTGGATAAACGCACTATACTGAGATAAATGTACTTGACCAGGTGTCAAGGAATCTTATACTGAGATAAATGTATTTTGGCATCTTGTGTCAAGGAATCTTATGCTCGAGCTATATTTCCTATTGTGCATACCAAAACAGCTTAATGCTTAAATTGATATACAGAAGCCGCAAAGTAGCGTGCATACTGTTCTCACCAAATACAGCTAGAACCGTTTTACTTTATGTTCCAGTTCACATTATTACTAATTTAACCAGGTGTTCTGTTTAGTTTGCATATCTTATTTGTTCAAGAGATAAAAAATAAACTAATTGGCTGAATGAAATGGAAGTTGGAATACTCTTTCATTAAAAATTCAAGAATAATTGACTCAGAAGAACATCCGGAAGGTGTTCAAAGCAGTTCTCAATTTCTCTTTTACCTATCAGTCTGTTCATCTTATTTATGCTCATTTTATAGGTGATTTCTAGTAGTTCTTAATTCAAATAGTAAAATTGTATACATGTTGTCACAGGACAAGAATGGTAGTCGGATCCAAGCATATTGCTGGCAGTTTCCTGGAGATCATTGAAGAGCATGGCTGGCAGGGACTATGGGCAGGAAACACTGTGAACATGCTCCGCATCATACCTACTCAGGCTATTGAAATTGGCACATTTGAATGTGTGAAACGGACAGTGACATCCATGCAAGAGAATTGGAAAGTGAATGGAAGCCCAAAGGTGCAAATTGGTAATATCAAGCTAGATTTATCCTTTCTATGTCTTTCTCCGGCTGCTGTTGGTGGTGCTGCAGCTGGTATTGTGAGCACAGTTGTCTGCCATCCTCTTGAAGTTCTCAAGGTAGAGATCTTGATAACATATTGATGATCATTTATTGATGCTTACAATGTTTTACCAAGTAATGAAAACTTAAAACTTAAACAGATTTGTTATTTGTAAGTCCTCGCAAACAACGGTTCTTTTTTTCTGTGTTTGTAGAGGTAAGAAGTATTTGTATTTGTAGCATCTATGTTTTAATCATCTCGTGTATTCTGCATATTCCTTGTTTGTATATTTCTAAAGTTTCATGCTTTATGATTGTTAAGTTAGAATATTCTTTGAACTTGGCAATTGCATCATTGGTTGAATATGTCTTAAAAGTTACGATGAAGAAATGCTTTCTAGTTTTAAGAATTTTGTTTTTCTATCTATTACTTTCTTTTATTACTATGATATATTACTTGGTGCACTAGTTTAGAATAAGAGAAATATGCAAGGCTAGGTTAGTTTGCCCTCCCTGAACTCTTCATCTGCAGAGCCTTGTGCATTGGCTGACCCTTTTTTCTGTGCTTAATAGCTGCGTACATTTCAGCCTGACGAGAAAATTACCTTGGTTTTACTTTTTCTGTAGATGTCTTAATGGTTCAGAGACTTGAGAAATCATGAATTGTTCGTACTATGTGTTCACGCAAACTTATATTCAGATACAGAAGCATAAGAATTCTGAACCTGCATTTCACATATTGATTTTTAGTTTATTGTGAATGATTCCCAACGGGTCAAATGAAAATTGTAGTGAGACATTGCCAGTTTACTTCATTTATCTGGATTCCCTTTAAGAGCAAACTGTTGCAAAAGCATCATAAAATGACTTCTTTGTTCTGTTACATTCTAATCTCCAGTTGAAACTTGAAAGGTTTGATACAATGCTCTTCTCATATTCTCCACAAACCAACCTTTGCAGGACCGTCTGACTGTGAACCGAGAAGCCTATCCCAGCCTTGCACTTGCTTTCAGTAGGATATATAAAAATGAGGGCATTGGTGGCTTGTATGCTGGCTTATCACCAACACTAATTGGCATGCTTCCTTATAGCACATGCTACTATTTCCTGTACGAGACAATGAAAAATTCCTATTGCCAAGCAAAGCAGAAGAAGTCCTTGAATCGTGCAGAGCTACTGGCTATCGGGGCTCTTTCTGGTAAGCATGCCAGCACCAGAAGAATTTTTTATTTCAACTGACATATTCCGTGCAACAACAGAGAAGAAGCATAAGATCTTGCCACTAGATACTGTTGCTACTGATGATAATGCTCGACTGTAATCCTTTTTTTTTTGTCCCTTTCATTCCGTTAGGTTTAACTGCAAGCACCATCAGCTTTCCACTGGAAGTTGCAAGAAAGAGACTGATGGTTGGAGCCTTTCAAGGCAAGTGTCCGGCCAATATGGCGGCAGTCCTGTCAGAGGTCATCCGGGAGGAGGGCCTCATGGGTCTTTACCGAGGTTGGGGAGCGAGCAGTTTGAAAGTCATGCCTTCATCAGGGGTCACATGGATGTTCTATGAAGCTTGGAAAGAAATTCTGCAGATGGACATACCTCGCCTTTGACAAATCTAAAGAGATTGCTTCCATGGCTACCTTGTACTGGATTGTGGCTGCTATGTGGGTGGCAACGCCAGCAGCTCCTCTGCTCAAGAACTGACTCCCTTGATTTGCAGGAAGACTTGTTGCAGGCTGGGGACAGAGAGTGCCAATTAGTTGATTCTTTAACATGAATCCGTCGACTTTGCTACGGAACGATTGATTGAGTTATCCAATGATGCTTGATTTTTGTTTGCGTTCGCAGTTGCGCCATTCAGTATTGAGCCAAAATAGAGGCTTGTAATACAGTTTCTGTTAATGAGAAGCATGAAGCGAATTCTGGTTAAAGTTTTATGTACAATATTCGATTTCCAATCACAATTTTGCACAATTGCACTGATGATTTTTGCTCGCTAACATGTACCAGGTTTCATTCACGTTGCAAAGCAAAATAAATTCATCCATGATCTGAATTCTGATTAGAATCGGAGGCAAAAGGTAAAAGCTTTTGGCTAATCCTATTACAAGCTCTTGAGCATTTCCTATTTTTACTTGAGCGATCCTAATAAAGGGTAATTATTAGGCACATTGAAAGAATATTATGAAGCAGAAATAGTTGTTGAAAATTGATTGCAAATTGATTGAACTCTCATCAAATATCTTTATATATATATATATATATATATATAAAATTAAAAATCTTAAAAACTAAAATTGATATATGTTTGTGATGTGTATTATGCTTATACTGAAAATAATTTCGGGGCAGGATACTTGTGACGATCTTAGAAGGGTAGTTGTATTTTTCAAATACGAATTTAGAAGTTATTATACGATATTTTATAATTTATATAATAGCGTGTTATACGATAATATATTAGTATTATAAGATAAAAATGTTATACGATGATGTATATGTGTTATATGATAAATATCATATAATATATTTATATTATGATATAATATGATTAGTTAACATATCATATAATATATATATATATTATCATATAACACTAATATATTATCGTAAAATAACGTATCGTATATAACAAAGCATATGAAAAATACAGATAGCGCATAAGGGTACTGTGCGAAAATTTGTTCGAGAGTTCTTAGCCGGAGAAAGCTTTTCGGCGAGGCTACAATTACAAAACGTTGTATTATTGATCTCATATTATTAAGAAATCGTTGTTGTATCCAAATCCCACTTGCTAGGGCGGCCAGCCAAAGAAGGCAATGGAACGAGGAAATGAGCGGACGCGGTAACTTGGCAGCGGCGGAGCGACGAGGTCGGAGTGCGGAGGCAACGGGCGGCGGAAATCTACTCTCCTTCGCCAGCCATTCAACCGCCACAAAGCCCCGCCGAATGCGCTGAATGTCGTGCCTCCGGTAACAACTCCCCCGTTCGCTCGCTGCCGCGGTCCTTCGAGATCGGCATCTCCATCGATACCTTCCTCCGCGTCCTCGTCTCCGCTCCCAGAGTTCCGGCGAGGAATCAACTCCTTGCAATCCGAGGTTAGATTTTTGTGTTTTTGCACTTGGTTGGCGCACGTCACTGGGGGGCTTCTGGGGTTTTAACTTTTAAGAGCTCCGCTGAGGGATTGGAACTGTGGAGTCCGTTGCATACAAGTGCTTCGGGGATATTTGTTTTGAGTTAACACGAGTCTGTCTCTTCTTGATTCTTTTATTCATTGTTCTTGTGATTTTAAAATTGTTTGAGTGATGCCATATTTCTATTAGATCGTCCTAATCCGATCGGTGGTCAGAGCTGATTGAAGTTCTTTAGTTAGGGATAGTTTCTCAGTTCTGTATGTAGTGGGCTTACCAACACAAGATGTACCGGTGCCGACGCTGTGTATTTCTTGCATTGAGGCAAATATAGGAGGTATCTCCCCATTAGGCAAGTTAGGCAAGAGCCATTCGTCCAAGGCATGTATTGGCGGTTCAAGCAAGTGCTTGGCGCCTATCGCATGGCTTTGGCAATCATGGCAAGAGCTTGAAAAGTTTCCTTGCTTCTTGTGCCCACTTACCCTAGCCGCATATCCCATGAAGGGTGTGTTTCGTATAGCTGAAGCTTTTAGCTTCTACTGGTTGAGAAAGTACTGATTGAAAAATAGCTGGCTGGAAAAGCTGGGTGGTGTGTTAAATTAGTGCAGAAGTTGATAGTCAAATAGACCAGCTTCTCAAAAATAGTTTTTGCAGTCAGCAAAAGCAGCCCAGAAGCTATGCCAAACACACCTGAAGTCTCCTAGCCACATACCCTTGTTCTTGTTGCCGCCTATATGAAGACCTTCTCCTCTCTTGTTATGCGCCATCAATTCCTGCCGGGAGTCTTCCTCTTCCTTGGTGGAAACAACAAGTGTTGGTGAGTCTTCTTCTCAATAGGCGCAATCATCCTTCCATAGGTGCAAGCATCCTTGTCTTGGCGCAAGTGTTGGAACAAGAAGGGCAATTTCCTCTCTATTTCTCTTGGCGCATCCTGCAGGTTGGCGCAAGCAATAAGATCACATCTCAAATTACATATCGGGTATATTGGGACCGATACCTAAAACCATATTTCCAACAAAATTGGATTAATTTGATTGCTCGAGAGACCCCAACAACTTGGTGGACGATCTCTTTTACAAGGAAACCCAACTGAAGGCTCTTCCTCAAAAGGTAGGTTGAATGATAAGTGAGAAAGATCCATCTAACTAAAAGCCCTTAATCAACTATTAGCTCCAATCGTATTTGGGCGATTTAATTGATCCTCGCGAGGTGATCATTCTTAAGGCTGCATTTTATAAATTTATGGTTTAACGTTCTCCCCAAATCAAACTTTTAGCTTGAGGTGTGGAATAGAGGGTGGTTAGGATTGATTTAAACGACTAGTTCTCCATGCATGGTATGAACGATCAAATGGGGACTTAACCAAAAAGCTCAAGGCCTTTGGAAAGGGATTGATTTGTAAATGTATGGTTTATCAATTTGATTGATTATGACTTCGGTTGATTTTTCTTGTTTTCCTTGTCTGCATTAGAAACAAGAGCTTCATTAAATGCTAATATTTCTTGAGTATATTTTACAATGCATGTGCACAAGATGAGATGGGGGGCAAAATATGATTAAATGCATATTAATGCCCATAGTTTAATCAGGCTTTTAAATTAGTCTTTGAGTTTAAAAAATTACAATGGTATCCATAATTTGTATTTTTTTTTTTGCAAATATGTTAGGCTTGAACAAATTGAGGCAAAGCAATTCAAAACTCTAGTGCAAAATTGGAAGGATTTTGAAGCTACTAATGCAAGCATTACAGGAACCATAGGGGTAGGTTTCTATTTTCTTCTTTAAACTAC
This sequence comes from Costus lasius, assembly GCA_027563935.2. Classification (NCBI taxonomy): domain Eukaryota; kingdom Viridiplantae; phylum Streptophyta; class Magnoliopsida; order Zingiberales; family Costaceae; genus Costus; species Costus lasius. Next base: position 99,706,986 of record CM050454.1, read on the forward strand.
ACATGAAAATGTACAAATGTTAGTGAATTACATTGCACCATAAGTCCAGTATACCCATTTTGAAAAAGCTCTTGATAAAAAAACCTTAATTTTGTTGTGAACCTGAACCCGTTTAGCTTAACGGGTTTAGATCTTGTATCTTATAACCTTTCTTACCCTAATGAAACCCTAATATTTTTTGGTTCTGCTACAGTAACTGTAACTTGGTATCAGAGCGAAATCGTCGCCGCCGCTGACCTCTTCCGATCATCTTGGTTGTTGCTCCGGCGCCGGCGTTGCCCTTCCTCCACTCTTCTTCTTTCCTAACTCTTCCTCCACCACACCTTCCGCTTTTCTCTCCCTCGTAACCACCCATCTCGCTCGTCGCCGTTTGTTCGTCTTCCTCAGCGTTCAACTGGCGGACTAGGGCAGACCCGTCCGCCTCTTCGAAGCCTGGCGGCCTTCTGTGCGTGAGATTCTCCTGTTGCAGCCCTTGTCTTGCCCTTCCGTCGCCTCTCTCCTCAAGCTTTGGCGGCTATAAGCTTCGGCGGATTCCACTGCTGCTGCATCTATCAGCTCCTGCGTCGTTCCTCTCAAGGCATCTATCCGCTCCTGCTGCTGTGATTCCTCTCACGTTACAGTGCTCTTCCGCCAGCTTCCTCTCGAAGGTCGGGTATAGTCCCTCTCCTCCAGTCGACTGCTCTAGTTAATATAGAAATACATACCATTGAATTGAAGCCCGCATCTAGTGTTGCCACTACTGTAAAATTTGATGGTAGCAATTACCTCTTGTGGGCTCGCTCTATGTGCTTTTACCTTGGATCTCATGGCAAGGATGTTCATCTAATGAGTGTGGCTCCAGACCCTTCTGATCCCACTTATGATGCTTGGAGACGCTCCGACATGGCTGTGGTTACTGCTCTTCTTAGCAGTATTGAAGGTGGCATTGCCTCCACTGTTATGTGTCTTGACACTGCCAAAGAAATCTGGGATGCTCTGGCCTCTACTTATGTTCCCCACGAGACAATTGGTCAGGTTCATCAATTATATGAGGACCTCTTTAATTTGAAATAGGCCGGCCTGCCTCTACCAGATCTTTATAGGACTCTTAAAGGCAAATGAGATCAGTTGCAGATGCTTCAACCTCCTACCACTGACGTATCCGTGACTATTCGACAAAGACATGAATTCTTTGTTGCTAGCTTTCTTCTTGCACTGGATGACTCTTATGTGGCTGCTAAGGCACAACTTCTTGCCGATCCCTCAGTTCATACGATTCAGAGTATTTACTCTCGGCTTCTGTACGTCTCCTTGGTTACACCTACCACTTCATCCCCTCATATTAGCAGTGCTCTCCTCACCCCAAAGGGGGGCGACGTGGTGGTAGTTCTGGTCGGGGAAGGGGGCGTGGTCGGGCCACTACACCTTGTGGACATTGTGGCCGCACCAATCATCCTTCTGAGCGGTGTTGGAAGAAGTTTGGAAAACCTTCATTTGCCAAGTTGACTATTGATGATGGCTCACATACCCCTGGGGAGTCCCCTGTGGCTGCTGTGACTGTTACTGTCTCCGCAGCTGAGTATGATCGCCTGGTCCGGCTTGCTGCTCAGGCAGACTCATCCTTCTCATCCTTGATAGCATCCACTCCTGGTGTCTCTGGTACTGTCTCTCTCGCCACCTCTTCTAATACTTGGGTTCTTGACTCTGGTGCTACCTCGCATGTCTCAGGTAACCGTGCCTTGTTTGTCTCTTTGAGCCTTGACATTACTCACAATCCTGTCTCTATTGCTGACGGCTCTCTTATACCTGTCTTAGGCATTGGCACTGTTCATGTTAACAAAAATCTTATTCTTTCCAATGTTCTTTATGTACCTAAATTTCCTGTTAATCTTATCTCAGGTTATGCTCTTACTCGATCTTTAAACTGCTCCATAACCTTCTTTCCTTCCTACTGTATCTTTCAGGACCTCAGGACGAGGGTGACGATTGGTGGGGGGCTTAAAGTCGGTGGCGTGTATGTCCTCGCCGACACTACTCAAGGGACTCCTAAAGCTCTATTATCCACTCGTGTCTCCCCGTATACTTGGCATTGTCGGCTGGGCCATGTCTCTCCATTCAAAGTGCAACAACTTTTGTCTCTCAAAACCTGCTCTTCTTTTAATTGTGATGCATGTCAACTTGGTAAACATCATAGGACATCCTTCCCTAGTAGTAGAGGCATGTCCTCTAACGCACCGTTTTGTATTGTTCATTCAGACATTTGGGGTCCTAGTCCGGTATCCACTAAAGATGGTTTTAACTATTTTGTGACATTTATAGACGATTTCTCTCGCATGTGTTGGGTTTTCTTATTGAAAAATCGTTCTGATGTGTTTGTTGCTTTCAAGTTATTCTATGCTGAGATCAAAAATCAATTTTCGTTACCTTTGAAAGTCTTGCGTACAGACAATGCTCGTGAGTTTACTAGTGCTATGTTTCAAGACTTTTGTGCTTCGCAGGACATTCTCCATCAAACCACTTGTCCTTACACTTCCCAACAGAATGGTGTCGCTGAACGTAAGAACCGACATCTCTTGGATGTTTCCCGTACTCTCTTATTTCATATGCAAGTTCCTAAAGTTTTTTGGGGGGCGGCGGTTCTTACTGCCACCTATCTCATTAATCGTGTGCCCTCCTCGTCCTTGCAAGGGAAATCTCCCATTTCTGTCCTCTTTCCTACCCTTTCTACCTTTCCCATCACTCCGCGGACTTTTGGCTGTGTATGCTATGTTCATCGCCTCTCACCTGGACTAGATAAACTCAGCCCTAGGTCAATTCGTTGTGTTTTTCTTGGCTACTCGAGGACTCAAAAGGGATATCGGTGCTTCGAACCTCGGACCGGAAAATGGTTTGTCAGCATGGATGTCTCCTTCCTTGAGTCCACCTCATATTTTGCTCCTGAGTCTGGGGGGTTACGGAGTTCTCCCTCCAGCCCTACATCTCCGCCACCTATTCCTCTTCCTGCTATATCTCCGGCGCCTTCCTTCGATCCCATTCATCTTCCAGCTGAGCCTTCTCCACCTGTTCCTGTTGAGCCTCCCTTGCAGGTGTACCACAGGCGAGTTCGGCTGGACGACACCACCGACAACGTAGCTCCTACATCTGACGCACCTCCTCCTGAGGATCCTCCACCCGCCTCTCCTGATTTGCTGATCGCTCTGCGGAAGGGCCGTCGTTCCACTGCTAAGTATCCCATTACGCATTTTGTTTCTTATGATTCTCTCTCATTCTCCCATCGTGCTTTCACCAGTGCCCTCTCCACTCACATTTTACCTAGGTCCTTTTCTGATGCTTCTGTTTAGCCACTGTGGAAGGCTGCTATGGATGAGGAGATGGGTGCCCTTGTCTCTCGGCAAACTTGGACACTTGTCCCATGCCCTCCTGGGGTTCGGCCCGTGGCTTGCAGATGGGTATTCGCGATCAAGCACAACCCTGATGGATCCGTGCATCGATTCAAGGCGAGACTTGTAGCAAAGGGGTTTACTCAAGTTTATGGGGTTGACTACTTGGACACCTTTTCTCCAGTGGCTCGTCTTAACTCGGTACGGCTTATTCTCTCGCTTGCCATTAATCTGGATTGGTCCCTTCATCAGCTGGATGTCCGGAATGCCTTTCTCTATGGCGATCTTACCGAGGATGTCTACATGCAACAACCTCCAGGGTATGACAAGCAGGGGGAGTTGGTCTGCAAGTTACACAAGGCTATTTATGGTCTAAAGCAAAGCCCAAGGGCTTGGTTTCACAAATTCTCTCAAATTATCTCTCAAGTGGGCTTTCATCATAGCAGATCAGATCACTCGGTATTTGTTCACAAATCGGCTAAAGGCATTATTGTCTTAGCCATTTATGTTGATGATATCCTACTTTCTGGCAATGATCTTGAAGGTATAAATGAGACTAAGCAATTTCTTCACTCTCAATTCTCTCTTCGTGACTTGGGTAAACCAAGATATTTTCTGGGCATTGAACTAGCATACAAGGGCTCAAAGATACATCTATCCCAACGGAAATATGTGTTGGACCTTTTGACAGAAACTGACATGCTTGAATGCAAACCTGAGGAAGTCCCTATGGTCCCTAATGCACAGCATAGCAAGTGGACCGAGTCAGAATCATTCGATCCTACCTTGTATAGACAAATAGTTGACAAACTCATATATCTCACCGTTACTCGCCTTGACATATCCTTCGCTGTTGGGACTGTTAGTCAGTTTATGCAATCCCCAAAGAAATGTCATTGGAATGCAGTGCAAAGGATTTTACAGTGTCTCAAGAGTTCCCCTGGCAAAGGCCTCCTATATCAGAAAAGTGGGCACATAAATGTTGAAGGCTACTCAGACGCTGATTACGCAGGGAATGTGGATGACCGCAAATCCATTTCAGGGTTCTGCACCTACGTTGGGGGAATCTAGTGACCTGGAAAAGTAAGAAGCAGAATGTGGTCTCTAGATCAAGTTGTGAAGCCGAATACCGCGCGATGGCTCATACTACTTGCGAATTGATGTGGATCAAGAGCTTACTCAAAGAGTTTGACATACTTATTGATAACCCAATGATCATGCACTGTGATAATCAATCTGCTATATTTATTGCCAATAATCCAGCATTTCATGAACGAACAAAACATATGGAGATCGATTGTCACTTTGTCAGGGATGCCATTACAAGTAATCAAATTCAAACTCCCTACACTAAATCCGAAGATCAAGTGACAGATATATTCACCAAGGCTCTTAGTTGTAATACACTAAATCCGAAGATCAAGTGACAGATATATTCACCAAGGCTCTTAGTTGTAACAAATTTCATGTATTTTGCATCAAGCTGTGTTTATTTGACATATTTACTCTAGCTTGAGGGGGAGTGTTGTGAACCCGAACCCGTTTAGCTTAACGGGTTCAGATCTTGTATCTTATAACCTTTCTTACCCTAATGAAACCCTAATCTTTTTTGGTTCTACTACAGTAACTCTAACTAATTTGATGATAACCGTCCACTATACAAAACTTCATGTTAAACCATTGGGAGAAATGAGAGTAGAAGTGATCTTACGAATCCATTGATGATTCTTGATTTTGATTCTTGAAATTGCTTTTTGCCTTGATTGTCAAAGACATAGTGTTTTATGAACCCTTCAAACATACATCTTTTTGTTTAAAACATATTCTCATTTTCTTATACTTTAAACACACATCTTGGGGGCCATGACATATATAAATATTAATTTTATTTTGGCTCATTATAAAAATAAAAATAATCTTAGGTCTCTACACATTACTATATAATATGCTCTAAAGCTTGATATTTAATTATTTATTTGATCACTTTAAATAAGCTTAAACCTCATGATAGCCATATGCAATTATTATTATTATACGTAGGCCACAACAATTATATCCAACAATTTCCCACTTGAGCCACATGCATTACTTTCATAATTGTATATCATCATATTACATCCTTATGAGCTCAATACCGCTATCATTACTTGAAATATCTCTAAACAATCTTGTCCATAATTATATCAACACAGGATTAAGGCAACCTTTGTCACATATATAACTCAACCGACCAAGGGTCACATGTGTCAATATAACCAATGACATAGATCAAGTATGGATGATTAGTATTAAAATTTTGTTCTATCTTAACATATCTATTTCTAATTAGTCCAACTTTATTCCTTAGTGAGATCAAAACAAATATATTCAGAGTGACAATAAGCAATAAACTTATTAAATAACCAAAAAATATCTATAAAATATAATGTATAACTAAAATATAGGCTCATGAAAAACCTTGGGTGGTAAACCCTTAGTAAGCGGGTTCACAATCATGAAGTTTATGCCGATATGTCTAATAGATATGAGACCACTTTGAATTCTTTCTTTCACAATGTCAATGTACTTAGACTTAGACGAGAATATAACATCACTGACTTATTGTCATAAAATAACTTTAATATCCTTTTAATACACTCTAAAATTTACAGTCTAGTGACAAAATTCTATAGCCTTATCCCTCGGTTGTATGCATTGTAATATGCTATAAACTCTACTACCACGGTGGAAAATGCTATAAGTGTCTATGTAGCACTCTAAATAGCTCCTCCTGCTTGCAAGTAAATATAATTTGAAGTGGATCTACAAGTATCTTGACATTCAATAAAATCAGAATTAGAATATCCGATGATCCCCAATTAATCTGATTTTTTATATTTGAGCATGTAATCCTTCATTCTTTATAAATACTGTATGAATCGTTTGGTTGCTTTCTAATAATCCATTCTTGAATTGCTTAATACCTACATAGCATCCCAACAATGTAAGTAATATTTGGATGCTTACAAACATGAACATACATTAGACTCCCTATAGCTCATGTGTAAGGAATCTTTTATATTTCTTTAACTTCAAACTCATTCTTGGGGCATTGATTTAAACTAAATTTATCTCCTTTAATTAAGGGTGTCACATCATTTGCAATCCTACATGCCAAATCTTTTAAGTACCTTCTTGATATATTTCTTTTGTAATAACCCAAGTATATTTCTATAGTAATCTTGGTGTATTTATATGCCTAATACAAAAGAGGCATCCAAGATCTTTCATTTTAAATTTCTTTGATAAAAATCTATTGGCTTTGTGTGAATATCATTACTAGCAAGTATGCCATTGATATATAAAACAAAAAAAAAACACTTACTCCATTGAACTTGTGTTAGATACAATCAATTGCATTCATTTCAAAACTAAAAGAGATGATAACTTGATGAAATTTGTAATACCATTAAAGAGAAGCTTTATTAAGACTATAGATGATGCTTTACAATTCCTCTGCATATCTCTTTCCCTCTCCTGCCTTTCAACTTATTGTCGAAGATTGAAATCCTAATTTTCTCTCTTTACTTTTTCCTTCGTTGCGATTACTGTTCACATGTATTGTTGTGGTTTTGTTCATTGCCGCCTTCTCCTATGAGGCAATGCCTTACGCCACCTTGCCCCGATGTATTGTTGTGGTTTTGTTCATTGCCACCTTCTTCTATGAGGCAATGCCTTACGCCACCTTGTCCCGCTGGCGGTGCCTTATGCTGTCCTTTATTGCTAGTAACGCCTTACAACACCCTTTATTGTTTAAAATTCCTAATGCTGCCTACTACTTCAACCTACAATACTTGATGTCACTTTCTACTGCTCGGAATGCCTAATGTCAACTTCTACTTCTCTTTTAAACTATGTCGTCGTTTTTTTTTTATTACTACTTTATTTTTATGCAAGTTGGACATAATTGTCAGATACGCTCTAGCTTGAGGGTTAGTGATAGTATTATATATAATAAGTGATAGTATTTTATGTACTTAATACCTTTATATACAGAGGTTATATCTACTCTGAAATTAAACAAGGAGAGTTAATATAATGTAGCTCTTTTAGGGTTTTTTTATCTCTTGTTCTCTATCTATCTCTTTCCCTCTAATATAATATAGTATCAGGAGTTTTTCTAAACTTTAACCACCTCTCAACTTTGAGTAAAACCTTTTGCAATAAACGAGCTTTATACCTCTCTACACTATATTTCAAATCCCTCTTGGCCTTGAATATCCATTTCTAACCAATAAGTTTCGTTTCTACAGGTAGTGGGATAGGATCCCAAACGTTACTGCCTCTTGTTGACTTTACTTTCTCGTATCAATCCACTTTTGAGAGTTAAAACTTTTAAGATTTGAAGGAAGTTGCTACCATTCTAATATCAACCTCATACTCTTGAAAAAAGACAATATAATCATCACTTCTCCATTTTCTACTAATCTCCTAAATGATATTTCTTGAGTGTGTTGAGTTTGCACTTCTATAGTAATTTTTTGATTTTGTACAAGTTCATCCAAATTACTGTTTAAGTAAGCTTAGGAATAAAAGCTTGATCATTTTCACTAGTGATTAAAGAAAGAGGAATAAATTTCTCTTTAAAAACTAAGAATTTTTAGTCTTGAAAATGGATTTAGTAGTGGTATCATAAAACTTATAGCCCCTTGATCTTTCAAAATGACCCAACAAAATAATAACTAATAGTTTTGGAATCTAGTTTATTTTCATTTGGCTTATAAGGCCTTGCTTCTGGTGGACAACCTCAAATGTGCTAAGTGTTTCAAATGGACAACCTTTCCCTTTTTTGCACACATTGAGTTTGGTAGCTATAACTAATGGTCGAAGTTTACCAGAGGAGATATTAAGACCCGATGTGTGAGCTCTTAGTTTTAACTTAAGTGCCTTGTAACTTTGAAACAAGATGAGATATTTTCATAATATACTCCCTGATGTTTCCTTTGCCTTTAGACCTTAAAGAGATAAGGTTTGCTAAGTGTACTTGTTTTGATTCTTTTTTTCTTAGCAAACTTCTTCTCAATTCCCCAAGGAAACTTTTGGTTGTATTAACCTCGTCAAACATAGTGCCTATGTAAGCTTCTGGATTGACACCATCGTGATCATGAGACTTATGTGATTTGAATGGTCCCACTTTTCCACCTCCTCTTATCATTAGAGAAACTTATATTTGTAAGATTAGAAGCCTGTTCAGACCTTAATATAAGGTTTACATCCATGATTTTGAGAGCAATCCTCACATTCTCTTGCCCTATTTTAAAGTTGAAGCCATTAAGCATAGGGCCCATTAGAAGATACCTAGCATGACATTAATCTTTAGTCTTTGGATAGAAATATTAACTTATAAGTGGTACTCTTAGTGTAGTAATTAAACATTGGCAACAAAGTCCATGATACCCGTTTGTATTAGTACACTGGTAGGTATTGGATAGTATAAATAAATAAATATATAATATGTTTAATTAATAATGGTATCGACCATGTACTTGTATTGGTACATGGTAGTACATGGTCGGACCCATACATATTGCCTATATTGGGTGGTATATAGAGTGGTATGAACTAATTTTTTATTCTGTGATTGGTAATAAGTCATATTAGATAATAAGTCTTTTTTGGATTGAGACACCGACTTGTTATTCACATAGAAAACCTAATAATCGTCACATATTTATTACCAATGGTGCACTTGTAACTTGGCTAAACTCTGAACTTCCTTTGGCAATTGAATGTCGGCATGAATCACTAGCGCACAATCATCTTAATAAAGTAAAATAAATTGACCTACATAAGAGATGCTACTTTGATAGCATATTACTTCAATCAATATCTCAAAATATCATACATCCAAAAGTATTTATTCTTTTATTTAAATTTATTCCAAAATTTCTTTCTTTCTATATATTTTGGGGAAGAAAAGAAAGCCATACCAAGAAAAAAAACTTGATATTGAATTCAGTTATGGCCATATATACACAAGGCATGCACATACATCTTAAAAATATCAAGAAACCACGGCAATAATTCAAGCAATGCAGTAATTCTTGGACAACAACCATGAACAATAATATTCAATGAATCATCACCATCATCATCAATATTCAAACAACAAACATGCATAAATCTTTTGATCAGAAAAGATTATAAATTTACAGAAAAGGAATCAATCATCATGAAACCACATTGTCAAAACTCAACCAAATGACTATATCAATATCCTAAATTTCATTTGCAGAACTCAAATCACGAAAAAAAATTCATATGATTCACCAAATTATATTATACTATGCTTCTAGACTTTCTACACATGGCTATATCCAAATATATGTATTTCTCAATTATTTAACATAAAGTGACTCTGATGCCAATTGATAGAAGAACTTTAATTTGATGATAACCATCCACCATTCAAAACTTCATGTTAAACCATTGCGAGAAATGAGAGTGGAAGTGTACCTAACGAATTCATTGATGATTCTTGATTTTGGTTCTTGGAGTTGCTTTTTTGCCTTGATCTTCCAAGTCTCTATGTATTATGAACGTTTGATAGAATTTTGTATTTCTCTCTCTGTGTGTTCTGGTGATGGGTATATATATATAAGGACGGAAGTTTTTATCAAAGAGAATACACCCTTTTCCTTAAAAGTATGTCTTTCTGTTTAAAATATATACCCTTTAAACACACATGGCTGCGGGAATTCATTTGTTACTGTTCTTTTTTGCTTTACCAGCAGTGCGGGAAAGTGTGCTAATCATTTCAACCTCATAGTGGAGTTAGTGAGATCTCCTATTAGTTCACTTTCTTTTACTAACTTCTAATGGGATGGGGAAACATCTACAAAAGGCGGTTGAAAGTGTTTACCCTAGCACTACTTACTTATCTGGATTATAAGGTACAATCAACTATGATAATATCATGTGCGACTGATTTTTGTTTTTCCACCTATTTATTTGCATAATATTAGTGAGGTTTTTTAATACTGCAGGCCATGGACAAGAGAGTTAAATGGTTTAGCAAAAGTGAAGATGCTTCTTTATGGTCAAGAACCCATGAAAGAAATGCTAAACGTATTGTCAATTTTATGATCGAGATGAAAGGTCTGTGGGTAAAACTTGGTCAATATATATCTACCCGACCAGATGTTCTTCCAGAGGCTTATAGATCTCTTCTCACACAGCTGCAGGACTCTCTTCCTCCACGGCCATTGAAAGAGGTGAACAATGTTTCACAAATACCTATGTACCTTTAGTTGTTTGAAGATAGCTAGGGTGTAAATAGGTGCAAGACTTTGAGTTTATCCCCTTTGTGCTTCAAAGTTATTGTATCCTCAACTTATGAAGCCACAATGTGCTATGTAGGACGATAGTGCTAGTGATTAAGTGTTGATACTGGTTTATCCTCTACTTATTGAAGACCTGAGGTGAATTCCTGCGAGGTTTAGTTCTGAAAGGAATATTCTGAATTGATTGTGCATAATCCTGCAAGCTGGATCTACGGAATTTCTGGCACTGAAAATTCTTGTTTGTATATGTACATTCTATGGTTCAAAAATAAATAGATTTGTATATTATTTACCATTCACATCACCTAAAAGAAACATCTTTAATGAATAAGCCTTGTTATTTTACAGTTACATACGTGTTTCAGCAAAAGTAATAATGCACAAATACAGTCATATTGATTTATGAATATGATCATACAGTTGTTTGTTCAGGTCCGTGAAACGATAGAGAGGGAGCTGGGCAAATCTATGAATGATATTTTCTCTTGTTTTATTGAGGCACCGCTTGCTACTGCATCTGTAAGATCGTATGATTCAATTTTGATATTGAAGCTAAAATTACATTTATATTGTATTTTATCTAGGCTATCATGAATTTTGATGTTAAATTCTGGTTCTGATGTTTTTAATCACTTTTTGTTATTCTTACTGAAAAAACAAATTGCATTTTCTAATAGAAGCGCAATGCAGATAGCCCAAGTTCATCGTGCAACTCTAAGGGATGGACAGGAGGTAGTTGTGAAAATTCAACATGCCGGCATTAAGGAAGTAATCTTAGAGGTTTGCAATTTGATCCACAATTTAACTACTAATTACCTGATCATTACCTGAACAGTATTGTTCATCTTCAGGATCTAAGCAATGCAAAATCAATAGTTGACTGGATTGCATGGGCAGAGCCAGAATGCGATTTCAATCGTATATTAGATGAATGGCACAAAGAGACAGTTAAAGAACTTGATTTCAATCGTGAAGCAGGTCAGTATGATTTGTGAGTAACAAAAGGTTATTTCCATGAAATGTAACTTAGTGATTTAAGTGGCACGAGCCTTCAATTAACATGGGCAAATTTAATTCCTAACATGATCTGTTTTTAATTGACGTTTTTATATGTAGACAACACTAGACAAGTTTCCAAGAATCTACGTGTCAGAAGTGAGAACGAATCTAGACAACATGCGAATAGGGTAAATGTGCTCATCCCTGAAGTTATTCAGGTGGAACTGTTATTTCATGTCTTTTTCCAACAACTTTCACTTGTAAAGCAATGCCCTTAATTATATAATTTTTCACTTAAATAAATTTATTAAAATTCTACAATCAGTCATCTGAGAAGGTTCTCATTCTGCAATATATGGATGGCATTCGCCTAAATGATATTTATACATTGGAGGCATTTGGTGTGGACAAGCAAAAGCTCGTTGAAGAAATTACACGTGCTTATGCTCATCAAATATATGTTGATGGATTTTTCAATGGTGATCCACATCCAGGTATCTTGCCATTGGCTATTTTTCTTTGCTTCTAATCATTCAATAATTCTGAACGTGGGTCTGTATACATTCTGTATGAGTACTTGGTAGCAGCATGACAAGTGGTAAGCTATTAATGACAATCTGAATATGTGTTCTCATAACTAGTGAGGATAAAAAGTAGATTAAACTAAGGTTTTAAGTATTGGTCCACGTATCGACACATGGTGGTACTAAGATTTTGAATTTCGGTCTGGTACAAGGTCGGATCGATATGTACTATCGACATGAAAATTTTGGTACCAAAAAAACCAATTGGTTCGGATAGATTTTTAAAACATTGGTTGGTACTATTAAGTTATATATATAAATATATTTATGATACTGACATCAAGATTTGTAAAACCAGTCTACACCAAGTGGTATAGCCAGTTTTTATCGATCTATACTGAGTGATACAACCAATTTATATTGGGTTGATCATGGTTGGTACTGATTATCAATCAATACTAACATTTATTAGTCTAATAATGGACCTGTCCAAACTAGTTTTTAAAATCTTCACTGACTTTGTACTGGTACCAAGGAAGTAAAAATTGGTCTGTACTATCCGACATGGGCGGTAGATATAAGTCCAACCTTGTACTTATACCGATGTATATTATATATATTATAAGCATCAATCGGTATTATTGGTATCGATTGGTGCATATCGGTCTGACAATAGATCAAAATACCAATTTAGACTGGTATCTTAAATATTGACTAGTACGGGTATAATGTGCCCATATTGGGTTGTTTGAACCATGTATTGGGCATACTAGATGATATAGATTGGTTTCTTATATTTTGGATTAAACTAGATCACAATAATCTAAGATAAGAAAGGATTACCTTGAATGTCCTAAAAAGCAAGCAAAAGCAATTCAGTGTAAAATATATATAATAATATAATCTGTGATGCAATGGAATAGACAAGCAAAAGAAGGTTCTATTTTCATTTCATGAAACCTTGCACATTGGATCAATATTAAATGCTCGAAATTGGTTAATTTTTATTCCACTTCTCATTTGAGAACTTTGTGTCTTGACAAGATTTTTTATAGATGCAATTTTTGATATGAAAATCTTGGTGGCCACTTATGCAGGAAATTTTCTAGTGAGCAAGGAGCCTCCGCATCATCCTATTTTGCTTGATTTTGGTTTTTCAAAGTCTATTTCAAGCTCTATAAAACTGGCATTAGCGAAAATGTTTTTGGCATGTGTTGAGGTCTGTTCCATAACTTTAAAGAGTATGAAAATCTAGAATGCAAATATTGTTCTATTCTATTTTTTTATGACTAAATGACCTTAGCTGATGTAATTACCCTCGTTATTTTTTTCCTATCACACTCACTTTATGATGCTACAGAATGATTGATCACAAATGAGAAAACACGAAATATTAGTAAAATTTTTTTGTTGTTTTCTGTTCCTTTTGCAGGTTTCACTGCAATTTGGAAAGTAATTTCCTAGTTCGATGCCTCTGCTTCCCCGTGGCCGTTAGTGCTCATTTGTAGTTAATTATTCCACAATTTTTGCTGAGGCTTGTTAATAGTGCAAATAAATTATAGTGTTACACTCTGGTCGGGCTTGGGTACTGACTCATGAAGAGAGACTTGATTGGATCATGGCATAGTAAAACTAGATTGGAGTTGGTCTATTTGACTTTCCAGTGAGGTTGGTTTTCAGAACATGCTCTGATCCAAATTAGACTCGAGCACTAAAAGGAAAATAATCAATAAAATATTATCATTTGATTTATGGTAGAGAAAATAAATGGTGCATCCATCAATTTAGCTAAAACATGAATTGACTTACTTTATAGTCATATATTCTTGGTATCAAACTATCATTAATGGCAGTCATAGTCCAAGCAAAATGAATATTGCAAAAGTTACGGTTAAGAAGAAGAAAGCGCCTTACAACGAAATTCTTCCAAGCATACAACTAAGAATGCAGAACCACAATCTAGAATAAATCCTATTAGAAATATTTGTTTTAAATAGGTTACTTTACTTTGTATTATTAGAATATAGGATATGTAAATGGGAACTTTCTGTCTAATTTTCTTTCAACACCAGCGGACAAATTTGATACACCGTACACATATGAGCTCTGATTAGGTTGGATGTGATCGTCAGAGATTATTGGATAAGAATGACATCACCAATCCAAGCAACTGAGGTTCTAGAAAAGCTAGACTATAAACTGGAAGGTTTAAAGCTAATACATTTTATCAAACGAAAGATATGTCAAGCTCATTTAGTAATTGATAAAAGTTGCTACCTTACCTCTAAACTGTGATACGTATGTCAAGCTTATTTAGTAATTGAGAATCAGATCAAGTAGTTGGAGTTTGAACGGTTAGTCAGTGTTTGGTCTTACATATGGAATAAAAAAAGCTGAAGTAAACACTTCTCTTTTTTTGCATTTTACTACTTTAATCTATTAATAGAATTTAGGTTTCATGTGTAAGTATCCAGCCTTCATAGAAGTCATCGCTTTATCATAATATTGTTTTCATACTAAAAGCATGATACATTTGGCAAATTCTGTATTTATTCATTTTTATTCTTGAAGTCAACTTTTACCGCATGAAAATGATATCTGACAGGGAGACCACGTGGCTTTATTATCTGCCTTCACGGAGATGGGACTCAAGCTACGCCTTGATATGCCAGATCAGGCTATGAACATTGCATCAATGTTTTTGGGCACTTTCAGGCCAGTAAGTAAAGCACTTTTTAGTGCATTATTGTTTTATTTTTTTCTCTTTTTAGTTTCAAAAATATCAGTTGAGATTCATCTTTCAGCTTAAAAAAATCATCTTATACATCTTCTATCAAGGAAAAAAAGAAAACTGTGGTTAAAGAATTTGAGAAGAATTCAAAGGTTCTTGAAGAAAAGATGGACGAAGCTCCACACTTTAACCCCGTAAGTTCTCAAAGTTTACCTTGTATGTTGCATTATTGTTCTCTAACTGCTATTAGCGAGAACCTTTTCCCTTATTTCATTAATTTCCAAAAGAATAAAGCGTATATTTACATGTATAGTGAATATGAATGTGAATTTTGTTTTTCCATGTATACTCTTAGCGGTCTTTTATGACATATTAAACGTGCAAATAGGTGGACAAAGTTTTATTCTTGTACGGAACTCTAGAAACTCCCTTTCTGAGAAAAAAAACTAAGCCGATATGCTCATGTTTCAAGATGCAAATGTGGCCTTTGTTTCCCAGGTCGATGCTTTCCCTGTTGATGCAATTATATTTATGAGGGTAATAAATCTTCTTCAAGGTTTGTTTGCACTTGTCTCTTTCCTAGATGTTTTATTGTAATGTACTCCAGTGGTAGAACTGTAAAACTTTCAGGTCTTTCTTGTTTTCTGCGTGTTCGTATTTCATATGCGGACATCATGAGGCCATTTGCCGAGTCAACACTAGTAGGGTGAGTTTCTTGGTTATTTGAATTTTAATGTCTCGCATAATTTGTCATGTATTTTATCTAATTTCTCTTTAATTCCCAAATTTTATGTTATTTTGATACACATGTAACAGAAGCATCAGGAGTGGACCATTCATGAATGATCAATGGATATACAATACACCGATCCACTCTGATGTGGAAGCCAAGTTGAGGCAGCTCCTGGTTGATCTGGGGAATGAGAAAATCCTTGGAATACAAGTAAGTTTTGTTCACTTCATTAACTATTTGGATAAATCCCTTCTTATGGGCTATAAAGGTTGATGTCCTATTTGTACTATTTACGGTAGTTTCTTTAGTAATCAAGTATTTTGTTTCTCTTCGTAATGATTTTTCTTTATTGTTAATTTTTATACGGGTGGTTAGATTGTAAATATGGTCAAATTTCTTTCTGAGGAAATGTATTTTCATGAAATTTGGATGAGAATTGAACATATATGAACGATTGGCAAAGATATAAGTATGAAAAATGGGTTATTAGATAAATCAACAAATTCTGAAACTTTTTTTATGACAAGAAAGATTCTAGTTTATATTTTTTGCTGGCAGATAAGCTCTGAGGTCAATCTATTCAAATCATCTCCTATTTTTGTTTACAATGTATCAATTCTGATGTTCTCAGGTGTGTGCATATAAAGAAGGAAAGGTCATAATAGATACTTCTGCTGGCGTGCTTGGCAGATATGATCCTCGACCTGTTCAACCTGACACCTTATTTCCAGTTTTCTCAGTAACAAAAGGAATCACTGCTGGGATGGTGCATTGGCTTGTTGATAAGGGGTAGGACTTCATCAAGTAGTTCTACAATGAATGCCATACATTGTAGTTCTTCAACATTTTACGTAAGGATGAACACATAGATGAAGTATCGGGCCTTGCAAATCAGCACGTGCCAGACAGACCCACCTTGCTGTTTGTTAGCATCCGGTACTCTAGTGCTAGGCTGCTAGCATGATCGAGGCAATCAGTATCAGCTCTAAAGTTTGTTTACGTCATATGAATTAATAAAACCAGTTCCGTACCTATTTTTTAATCCTTGGATGATGACAGTAATAATGTGGTGAGTCTGATGACTAGTCATTATGATGGCGTTTCAAGGAAGACAGAGGATCTGTTGCATATTTTGTAATTGATTATTCATAATTAATTAGCATCTGCAATCCTAAAAATTAATTAATTGGTAGATTTCTGACATTAATGTTATAAAAATTAAATTGTTTCTACTTTTGTAACCAACTTTCATGATTTTACTATCAACATGCTTCTTCATATTTTTTGTAAACGATATGTATATTCATGCTTCTACTCGTGCTCTGATCGTGACCTTGTATTCAATACCTTTTTAGTAGGAATTATTCTGTATAATTTTCGTTCCATTTACTTTTGACTGTTTGAGTGCCATAATCTTCTTAGTCCTTATATATCATGATACTTGGGTGCATTGATGAGCAATGGCATCGTGGGTGATTTTGTTGTACTATTTTTTCTGCATGATTTCTTGTGTGAAAATCAATGCATCATGTATGCGATATAATGCATATAATATTATGTTTTAAAAGGATGGAAATTAATCATTAAACAAGCAAAAGTGCGCAAGAGCTTTTGAAAGACATTTCTGCTTGTAGACATGACTTTACACAACTTACGGAACAAGGCTTGGCATTTGACATTACTTCACCCCTCCAAAAATCCAAAGAATATTTTCAATAACGGAGTTTTAATGGATACCCTCAATTCTCTTGCAGGATACTCAACTTCGATGCAACAATAGCAAATATTTGGCCAGAGTTCACTGGCCATGGAAAAGATCAAATAAAGGTAACAGAATATATCATGATTTCCTTAAATGACCATTTTATTTGAGCCAAAAGTCTAGAACAAGCTGATATTCTATTGACCACTGCATTCATTTTCTCTTTAGGTTCATCATGTTCTTAACCACTCATCTGGTTTACACAATGCTATGTCTGATGTCATGCATAGAAATCCTTTGCTACTGTGTAACTGGGATGAGTCTCTACACCATATTGCTAGGTCAGTTCCTCAAACAGAGCCTGGTTCGCAGCAACTATACCACTACTTATCGTTTGGCTGGCTTTGTGGAGGTGTGATTGAGGTATATTACTCATATTACATCGCGACATGTAATTCTTTCATATTAGTAGAAATTCATCAAATCTTTCATCGCCACATTCAATATAGTTTAATCAGATGCTATTATGTATAACGCACTGATGCATAAGTTATCATGAAAATATTAGAGACTTTTATCTTGAGAGGCTTCAGTTGATGTTATATATACAGTCACCTTACTGTTTGCTTTCAATGCACTTTTTTCCCTTTCTATTGGTTTCAGATTCTGATATTTTCATAAACATTCATTTGAAACAGCATGCAGCTGGAAAGAAATTTCAAGATGTGCTGGAAGAAGCTATTATTCACCCTCTCAACATTGAAGGTGAATTATACATTGGTATTCCTCCCGGTATGCACAAAATTCTCTTTAACTATTTGGTCCAGATAGTTTATTTGTTAAATTGCATGCTTGGTGGTACAGATAGGGATGCCACATAATTGAAATGGAAACAATTAATTTGTAACTTGCAACAGTTGGATACCATCTCAGAGAGTATATGACTCATCAAGTGATAAAATAGGAAGGCTAAAAATATACCAAATTTATGGTAAATGATAGAAAACAAGAAAGATATTTCTTAATATACACAAATCTAAGCTTATCGAAAATGTTTTGCTAAAAATCTTGTAAGGATAGATTTAGTTTTTATTGAAACAATACAAAACTAGTAGTTTTGAATATAGGGGGAGTGAAATTAAATAATTTCAAAATATTATGGGTAAAACTTGAAAAATTACCCAATAGAGGGATGCGCAGTGGTTTGCACTTGCAGCTGTAAGTCGTAACTAGTAGGTAGACAATCTTAAAGATTTCTTCCCATTATGATTTTTTATTATTATTTCAGTTACTTTGTTCATCACGTGTACTGATTCTGATTCCTCGTATTTGTGTTACTTTAATTAGAAACTTCAAAGTTTGCATGTCAGAAACCTGAGTTTGGGTATCTTTCCAGGTGTGGAATCCCGTCTGGCTTCGCTCACCCTCGACACGGAAGATGTGGAAAATCTCCTTCAGATTACAGCTGGGCCAGTGACGCCATCCATTGTGGAGCTCTGTGATTGGGCTGAGATTGTGTCTGGCCTTGTTGTTCTCTTCAACACACTCAACGTCCGACGAGCCATCCTTCCTGCAGCCAATGGGCATTGCTCTGCTCGTGCCTTGGCACGCTATTACGCTGCCCTTGCTGCAGGAGGATCCATTCCTCCACCTCACTCACATAGTTCCGAGCCTCTCCTTGGCAGCCACGTCCATACTCCGTCACTTTCTTCCCCCAAGCCACCTGACAAGCACAAATGTACCAGCAAGGAGGCAGTTGATACAGATGCGTGTAACAAGAATTCTAAAAATTATAACTCAGACATATGTAATCTTAACTCTAAGTGTGGCCGTAGAAGTCCTGCAGTAGTTTGTGAGGATATGGTTTGTATTATTGTAGACGATAGCACAAATGATGGTGCTTCTGAAGATGGGCGAATGTTCAGCAACCGAAAGATCCATGATGCTTTCATGGGGTTGGGTGATTACTCTCACATGGTTGTCCCGGACGGTGTATTTGGGCTTGGCTTTAGGAGATTTAACACTGCCACCGGGAGTTTTGGTCACTCTGGAGTTGGTGGGTCCACTGGATTCTGTGACGTTGAGCACGACTTTTCCATTGCAGTCACAGTGAACAAGCTGTCATTGGGCGGTGTTACGAGAAGTATAATTCAGCTAGTTTGCTCTGAGCTGAACATTCCCCTGCCTGATGAATTTTCGATACACGGAGAGAGAGGACCAGACACGCAGTTTAATCTGGGCCAATAGCCAATGTTGATGGTCAACCTTTTCTTTCACATTACATTGTCCTTTGTCCCTGATAAACACTAAAGAAAGAAAAAAAAAAGCTTCTTTTTTGTATAGAGAATATAGATGGACCTTCTCTGTCGTTTTCGCCTTTGATATAATTGTTATCCACACGGTTGGTACATTAAATTGATTACATGAAATTTAAATTAGTACATTAAATTTTATAATGTTGATTATTCTTAATTAAAATATCATTAAATATTTCAATTGGACGTTGGCGTGGATAACGAAATTTTAATCATCTTATTTGTCATGTGAATAAAAGTAGTCCTAGGTTCCCTTTTTTTTTTATATAATCTTCATGGAACCCGTGTCACCGTTAGTTTAGCTTCCCCTTTCTTTGCACGTTCATATGATGTTTACATCTTCTTTTGCATGTGTGACTGACAACAAGGTCTATTGCCTGTCCACTCCCTTTTACTTCTATGTATAGTAGTAAATCATTGTTGTTCTTAGCTTGAGGGAAAATTTACTTAATTTTGGTTCAATAAATTTAGTAATTTATTGATATAATTATAAAATCAATAAATTTTATTTAATAAATATATTAAAAAATTATTATATTTATATGGATAAAATAATTTAAACCGGTAAATTAGTAATTTATCAAAAAAAAAAGTTAATTTGGTTTAATTTTAGTTTAAATATTAATTTTTAGTAACCTCAATTTTAGTTTTTACTAAATGCTCACCCAAAAAGATGAAACTAGTTACATAGTTCTAGAATGGGATTATTTGCACTAAGATTCAAATAATACTCATACTCATGATGTTGTTCCCCTGTAAGAATTTACAGAACTAACATTCTTATAATCATCACTAATGTGATCACGACAAGATGAAGAGTGAGACTCTCAACAATTCGTTATCATCCTTTTTTTTAATTTTTTTTTTCATATTCTCAAGTTGAGTTAAGTTGAGTTAATAGTATGCAACCTATTTTAGTGCATAATATTTTTAATCCTAAACTAATGAGTATTTAATGAATCAACGAAAGCTAAGCTGTCTATTCAAATCCTATATCAGTATTTAATATCATATTTTAGTTAAACAAAAATTTAATGTCAAAATTCCAATCAAGATAATAATTAAGTTATAATTTTTTTTATAAAAGCGGTGATAAAGATAATAATAATAATGGCTACAATCCACCATATATATTTCTTATACTTAAATAAAATTAAAAAAAAATTATTTTTAAAATAATTAGGTTTATAAAATTATTAATTTATACATTAACTAATATATTAATTTAATAGATATTATTATTTAATTAATATATATTAAATTAATTAATAATGTTTAATTAAATAAATTGTCATATATATTAAACTTAACATATGTATACATTTTAATATAATATCATATATTAATAGATTGTATTGATTACAGATTTGTAGCTCAACGGTCAACACGCACTGGCCAGCGTGGGTCAAGTTAAGTCGGCTTCGAGAAACTTCCCACCTCCGCTTTGGTTTGCCTTTTTTCCAAGTCAAAATTGTCGATCACAGAACAAACTTGAGTTTTACACCCACTCCTACCTGTCAACCTCCTTGTTTACCTGCAACACACACAATAAAACAAAATAAGAATCAGTTGAAGAAAATAATATATTATATTCATTAAAAATTAATTTTAAGAAAAAAAATAAGATAAATGTTTTGTCTCATATTTTATAAAATATATATACACGTGCTGCTTTTCTTGCCAAAAGAAGTAGAGCAATTTACTTTAAACGCACACAAAAGTCTACCTGACTTGTTACTCGAAGAACAAAAGTTCCTCTCGATGGATTATTGCAGGTAAGAATCTGAGTTAGGTAGAGAAGACACCAGTGGGCGTTGAGACTTCGAGTGCGACAATTAACAAAAGGCGCGAGCAAGTTTCGGACGGACAAGATCCGACCGAGGAAAGCGGACGGCAGAGATCTCCTGCGCATCACCAGCCATTCAACCGCCTTGTATTCCACGCGTGCCGCCGAAGTCCACGTCATCGTACTCCGCGTTGCGCCCCCGTCGCCTGAAAAGCCCGCACCGAGGTGGAGAACCAGTTCACATCCCCATTTCCGCACTTCTTTCCTTTCGGATCCTCTGCCTGCGCCTCTACATCCTGATCTTCCATCTCTTAGTAGAGAAGCCGAATCCCTTCGATTCGAGGTTAGATCTCGTGTCCTTGCACCGAGAATTGTGGTTTCTGGAGCACAGATCGCCGGGCTTTTGGGGGTTTGAAATATTCGTCTCGTTTACTGTGAAATTGATTCATTGTCTAGATTTTGGCCGGTGGAATTTGTGAAAATGAGTACCTTAGGGGATTTCTGTTTTCTGGAGTTGTCTCGGATTGAGGGAGCTTTCTTTCTTATCGGGGTTCATTTAGTGGGGGTTATGATTCTTATTGTTTTTCTTCTTTCCACTAGTCATGTATATTCAGATTCCGTTCTCAGTGTTTTTTTTTTTCTTTTTTGGCTAATGCATGTATGAGACGCTGCATCGAATGATAACGGTGTATAATTGAGTTTCTTGAGAAAACCTTTTACAGTGTTATATACCAGATAAAATAAGGTTAAAATCGATGGCGACAAGAAAACAAATACATTCCTGCATTATAGGTCCATTTCGAATCTAAAGAACCCTCATTTGATTCAGATGATTTTGCATATGATCCGTAAGTGTAAATGAATACTGATATATTTCTTTTCTTCTTTGTTAGAAGTTCACACCTGTGGTATTTTTCCCAAGTGCATTGCAAAGCGGTACAAAGATCTCATATTTCACTGTCTCCGTCCTTGACTCCTAATGGGATGGGGAAACATCTACAAACGACGCCTGAAAGTGTTTACGTTAGCATTAGTGGTCTACCTGGACTACAAGGTGCGCTTAGACACTGGATTATCATATGTGATTACTTGCAGTTTCTTCACCTATGACATAGTGGGGTTTTCAAATACTGCAGGCTGTTCAGAAGAGAGTTAAATGGTTAAAAAAAAGCAAACAACATGATGTATGGGAGAAAACCCATGAGCGAAATGCTAAACGTGTGCTCAGTTTGATGATTGAGTTGGAAGGTCTGTGGGTAAAACTTGGTCAATATTTATCTACCCGAGCAGACGTTCTTCCAGAGGCTTATATATCTCTTCTCAAGCAGCTGCAAGACTCTCTTCCTCCTCGACCACTGAAAGAGGTAATTTTTTTCCTTTATCAATGTTTCATAAATTCCAATTTACCATAAACGACATATTTGTGGATAGCAAGTGTAAGCGGAAGCAACATTTAAGAAATTTGCCTTTTTTTTTTCTTGAAATTGACTTGACAGTGATAATTCAACTTTCTTGGAAGGACCTATCTTTGTGTTTCATTTGATTGTTGATCACTGGGCTGAAAAGACCTGAGTTTCCATGTTAGAAAAGATTAGTAATCTGAATTTTGTTGTTTCCAACTGTATTGTGGAATCCAAGGATTTTTTATCTCTACCAAATGCCTTCACTGGATTTGTACGATATGCATTTAATCAACATTCACATATGAACTACATGCGCAGATGTACATGCAGAAAATTCATTTTTGTTTGGAAACTAAACTGATATGCTAAGTGAATGAAATTGTTGCTTTTTTCACTGTTAATGTAAGTATATTATGATTTAGGCATTGGCATGTGTTGGTCATCTCAAGTGTTGGCCTTCATTGTTGATAATAAGGTTTTGGTACCAAAGTCTACCTTCACCACTTGCCCTCTTATCCCCCCCAAAAAAATTTAAAGGTGCTAGTTAGCTCAATTAGTAAAGATTCAAGGTTTATAAAACTGATCCATATTGGGTAGCACATCAGGTTTGTGTTGGTCCAACTATGTACTTGTATTAGTAAATATATTACATATACTTAATAAAATTGACTGATAATGTCGGCACCATGTATCATATTAGTTCAACAATGGACTTATATACCAGTTTGGATCATTTTTTTTAAACATTATAAATATTTAATTATTGATTTTGAGATCGTATCGCCACTTCACTGCTTGCCTTCTTACAAAAAAGTTGGTACTAGTAATTATGGTAACTCTGTTGTTTGTTCAGGTTTGCCAAACTATTGAGAAGGAGCTGGGAAAATCTATGAATCATATTTTCTCTCATTTTGTTGAGGTGCCTCTTGCTACCGCATCGGTAAGATAGCATGACCAGGATTTGAACTTATCAGCCCAAATTGTATATATTTACCTTATTTTATTCATAATCTTGTGCAGTTAATATTTCCTTGTCCTGGCATGTACAGTGATTTTTTTAGTTATTTCTGACAGATAGCGCAAGTTCATCGAGCTACTCTAAAAGATGGGCAGGAGGTGGTTGTTAAAGTTCAACATGTGGACATTAAGGAAATCATTTTAGAGGTTCACAATCGAACTCTTGATAATATTTACATTTATATGAGAATTTTCCTGCCTTTACATTTTTGACACCGATGCTCAGGACCTAAAGAATGCAAAATCGATAGTTGACTGGATAGCATGGGCAGAACCACAATATGACTTCAACCCTATGATAGATGAATGGTGCAAAGAGGCACCTAAAGAACTTGATTTCAATCATGAAGCAGGCTAGTCTTTTATGGTCATTTCCTAGATTTTTCATCTCATTACATAGCCTGAAACGTTTTTTAAAGTGGCACAAAGCATTCCATTATAAATGGCATGTTGCTAGCATGAACTTTTTAACAAAACGTATTTTGTATGCAGAAAACACTAGAAAAGTTTCCAAGAATCTACGACTCAATAGTGATTATGATGACACAAAAGACACAAATAGGGTAAATGTGCTGATCCCAGAAGTTATCCAGGTAAAATTTTTCATATGGTTCAGGGTCTTGTCTAAACAATTTCCGTTGTTCAAGCAACGCATATTACATAATTCATTTGCGTAGTTTCCTTAAATTGCTACTAGCAGTCTTCTGAGAGGGTCCTGATTCTTCAATATATGGATGGAATTCGCTTGAATGATTTGAATTCACTGGAAGAATTTGGTGTGGACAAGCAAATGATCGTTGAAGAAATTACACGTGCATATGCTCATCAAATATATGTTGATGGATTTTTCAATGGTGATCCACATCCAGGTATTTTTGGTTGTGGCTATTTTCTTTTTTGTTTATTTTCTATGTAATTATGAATTGGATCACATGCTATTTTGGTAGCAGATAAGCTTGTCATAGTTGTATGGTAATACATTCACAACTGTGAAGACCCGTTCCCTTAATTAAGGAGAAACATTTCTTCTATAAGCTATTTTTGGATACCATAGGATACTTAAAACATGGTTTAGCAAGATATGCAAATGTATAAGCAATTTCTGGGCAAAACATTAGCCTTACCTAAGCTGCAAAAGAATAGAGAAAAGTGAATCAAGCTTCTAGTTGCTTATGAGTTGAACTAAATCTTAGTTCACTAAATCAATAAAAAATTAGCAAAGTGGATTATTTCTTTATGCTGCTTTTGTTCTAGATTTTTGTCTTTGCAAAACTTATTGGAAGATCTAACCGGGTACAGATTTCCCCTTCTGTTCATTTCCTTAAAAATGAAAAAAAAATCTTTCTGGAATATATTCTTCTTGATTCGTGATGTGCAATCCTTGTTGACCGTGGTTTGCAGGAAACTTTCTTGTAAGCAAGGAACCCCCACATCGCCCTATTTTGCTTGACTTTGGTCTTACCAAGTCAATTTCAAGTTCTATGAAGCAGGCATTAGCAAAAATGTTTTTGGCATGTGCTGAGGTTTGATCCAAAACTTTTTTTTAGATTTGGAGCATTTGTTGTATATTGTTGTAGTTGTAGTCTAGACCAGCTTAGCTGACAATAGACATACTCAATTTTTACTGCAACAATCAGCTGTATCATGCTATTTCAGGAAAGATAAGCGTAAATTGAAACCAGGCTTATGAGCTATATGCATCCTCTGTTGGATGCATCACTGTTTTGGAGCGTAGTTCCCTATCATTACCTATGATTTAAGCACTTCACCTTAGAACAATAAATGATAACACAATTACGATTTAGAGGTACAAGATTTTTGTTGAGGCCTATGAATAGAGGAAGTCAATTAATAGGGGTAATAAATGGTACAATTACGATTTAGAGGTACGATTCAGGTTGGGGATGGTACCACTGACTCAAATGGTACCTAGCTGGGACTTCGGATATATAAATTAATAGAGGTAATAAATGACAATGCTGCACTTATTTCATGTTGAGCATTGTATCACAGACTCAAGAGGTACCTAGATGGGGCTTAATAGTAGAAGTTGTCGTGGACCCATCTGTTCATTTACCAGGAGGTTGTTATGTTCCAGATCAAGTTCCAGTCCGAAGTGAATCAGGAATGGAAGTGAATCAATGTTGAAACAAATAATATGGAAATGCAATGCCAGAAACATCAACGATGTTTCAGTTAAACTAGTCTGACTTTAATTGGTTACTTTTGATCAAATCCACAAGTACTTTGTTTAAATTGATGAATTATGTATACTTACATAGAATGAGCGATGAAATGCTAGATAGGATACAATTGAATTTTGTGGTGACAATTGACATTGCTATGAACGCAGAACTTGCAGCACAAAGTTCAGTAGAAATGCGTTACAGAGACGTGCATAATTTATACAATACATATTTGATAAAGGATATACAAATGGGTTCACTTTAGGTCCAATTCTTTATCTACATCCGGCTAACAAATTTAACACAGACTGCCATAGGACCTTGGCTCTGGTTGGTTCTGTGTGGGATATAAATAACTGGGTAAAAATGACTTTCCCTGTCCATACGGAGAATTAAGGTTCACAATATTTATTGCCATTTTGTTGAGATGAAAGTGTGAAGTTAATTGATTTTGGCACAACTATTAGAATCACAGAGAAAAAAAGTCAAGTATTTGGAGCTGGGAATATGGTTGACCACTATACTTGGTCCTAAATATTGAAAAAGATGAATAAGCAAAGTAAACAAACATATCATATTCAACTAAAATGTTCTAGTTCCAGAATTTATCTTTTCAATGATTGGATTGTTTTGTCTCAGCACGCTGTTCAATTTAGCTTTTTCTTGCTCTTCTATGACATCCTTTGTTTATTACTTA
This sequence comes from Costus lasius, assembly GCA_027563935.2. Classification (NCBI taxonomy): domain Eukaryota; kingdom Viridiplantae; phylum Streptophyta; class Magnoliopsida; order Zingiberales; family Costaceae; genus Costus; species Costus lasius. Next base: position 99,733,760 of record CM050454.1, read on the forward strand.
GTCTTATATAATGTCAGGAATAATCTGCATCATTGTCATTGTATATACACATCATGATGTGTATTTTTGTGGTATGTAATCTTGTCATATGCATGCTCATGCATATAGATAGATATGCTATTTTGTCCCCATGGATTTCATGTGATTGCCTGCAAAAACATAATTACTGCATCTTATAGGCTATCAAATAACTCATTATGAAATATGAATTAATGAGCACATGATTGTGGATGCTGAGATCAAATGTTTATTACCTGATTGTATTAAAGCTGTCATTGTCAAAATAGTAATTAATTGCTTCTCCTCTAAGATATTCTTTTTACAGCTTGCATATGTTCTATTGCAGGGCGACCATGTGGCTTTATTAGCTGCCTTCACACAAATGGGGCTTAAGCTGCGCGTTGATATGCCTGAGCAGGCTATGGACGTTACGTCAGTATTTTTCCGGACTTCCACACCAGCAAGTGAAGCACTTGTGAGTGTGAATATTGTTTCCTTCAAGTTCTTTTTTCCTTTTCAGATTTTAGGACTATGTTGAAATTCTATTTTCAACTTAAGTAAATCATGTTATGCATTTCTTCTATCAAGGAAAATGTCAAATCTTTATCTGAACAAAGAGAGAAGAACATCAAGGTTCTTCAAGAAAAGACAAAGTTGAACAAAAAGGAAGCTCGACATTTTAACCCTGTAAGTGCTAGCATTTTTCTCAAACAATCTATAGGAGGTTTTTTATCCTATTTATTGGTCAAGCAATATATATATATATATATATATATATGTGTGTGTGTATTTGTATTTATATATGTGTCTATATATATACATACATGCACTTGTATATGACACATGCTCAACCGATATGTGAAGATGTTCATGTGTATCTCCAAGTAGTCATAAAGGATACAATGTTGTGTATAAATGCAAATTATATATACAAAGATGTAAATCTCTACATATAGGAAATTGTCATTTTAGTGTGAAGTTTTGTAAACTTTGTGTAAAAGTTTGAAGTATGTGCTGACATTGCAAAATGCCAACATTTGTTTTCTCCAGGTTGATGCTTTCCCAGGTGATGCAGTCATATTCATGAGAGTAATAAATCTTCTTCGAGGTTTGCTTGGATTTCTCTATCCCATGGATATTTGATGTTATAGGTTATCCATTACAGATGTAAAATGTTCCTTTTCAGGGCTTTCATCCACTCTTAATGTTCGAATTGCCTATTTGGACATCATGAAACCATTTGCTGAGTCAACACTTCTAGGGTGAGTTTCTTGATTGTTCAATTGTTAATCAATTGTTAAGCTTCACTTATTCAAAGTTGAACTGTTGAATTAGTAATCTTGTTTCTCTCTTACTTATCAACTTCAATGAATGTGCATGTACACTAGTAGCATCAGGAGTGGACCTACAATGAATTCCCAATGGATTTATGATTCGCCAATTCACTCCGACGTGGAGGCAAAGTTGAGGCGGCTCCTGGTTGAGCGAGGAAATGAGAAAGTACTTGGAATCCAAGTAAGTTTAGTTTAGATGCTCACTATTGGGTGCTTTGATAAGATAAATTTAACAGTTCATTTGATATCTACTATTGTGTTACTTCTCTTACTGACTACTATTTTATAATTGTTTATTCTCATAGTTGTGGTAGTTTGCTTTACTTTGGTTTAACAAAACCAAGAAAGATTAGTTTTTATGTCCTTAAGAAAGTTTTGATTGCAAATTCTGCTGTCATATGTTCAACGCAACTAGGACCTTTTGGTTTACAGTAAATATTGCTATTTGAGGAAAAAATATGGATTTTGATGTGACCTTTAGATTAAACTCTGGAGGAAGAATTATTTATTCTTGAAGAAACAAAAAGTTAGAGAAAGCACCACATCCATACTCAAAATAGATAATACATGCAGCGTCACATTTGCAGGTATTGACATTTGGTTTATTGTGTGAAGACCAACTTTATGTAATATGGATATATTGATTTTAATTGGGGGGAATTTGTTGAGATATAAATTTCTTTTATTGAGAATTGAGACATTGGATTAATAGTATTTTGAGGAATGGACGCATCTAAATGATTATCAAATTATATATGGTTTAAGGAAATGACGAGTGTTATCAACAACTTTCAGAAAGATGATAATTCTTAATTTGTTTAAAAAAATCGTCTTTTTTTTGGCAAATGTTCTGGGATGTCGATGGATTTAAGCTTTTTTTTTTTTTTCCTTTTTTGTTTGCTTACTTGAAATTTGTTTCTGAAATCTTCAGGTGTGTGCATACAAAGATGGAAAGGTTATAATAGATACTGCTGCAGGTGTGTTAGGGAAATATGATCCTCGACCTGTTCAACCTGATACCTTATTTCCAGTTTTCTCAGCAACAAAAGGAATCACTGCCGGGATGGTACATTGGCTTGTCGACAAGGGGTTAGATATTTTCACCTATTCTATATGTTGAATAGCATGAATTGTTGTTTTCTAACCAATCATGGATGGTATAATTTTTTTGTGGCGGCATTTCAAGAAGTGTGAGGTTATGTTGCACGTTGTACAAAGAGTTTCTAGTAATGAATGCTAAGTCCCACCAATGACTCATGATCTTCTCTAAGTTCACTGCAATATAATACTGAATTATTTTACATACATAATTTAAGGACTGGTAAGCTAGTATGTAGCAGGGACCAAGATACGGATTACCTTGTATTGGCAATCCCAATGCGCATTCGATATAAATAAAATATGTATTAACTATATAAAATATATACTATAATACTATATAACCAGTATGCAACTGCTGTTCCATGTTATGCACCGGACTGACAATAGTGTTTGGACTTAAACTGAGCACTTTCATCAACCAAGCTTCTTTTGCCCTCAACTATGCTTCATGGACTGCTTGGTTGTTTTACACACTTTCTTACATTTCTTTCTACAAGTGTCGTACTCTTATTTCACTTCATATGGGATCCTTGATGGTTTAGTGTTACTCATAACTTGAAGAATCTTGAAGATGATCTACTGTCAGCTTCTTGGCTACCTCATGCCAAGTAACACGTAGTAGTGTTCCGGTGGGAACAGAAACGTAATAGTCTTCTTCCCTTTTCATTAAGAATTCTGCGGCATAATTTTTAGTTAAATAACATTTCTGTTTCACATTCTTTAGTCCGTATGACATTATAGTGCATGTATTGTACAGGAACGACATTATACTTGATTTTTGAGACTACTTCCTCTTAATGATATCCTATATTGATGCGTGCACTGTGAAATGATGGGCATTCATTCTTTGGAACAAAAACTGTAATCGAATCTGAAAGAATTTTTTTGCTTGTAATCATGATTCTACACCATGTGTGGAGCCTGGCTGTTAGCATTTTTTTTGTTTTGCATTATCCATTTACAAAAAACTAAAAAAACTCTTGCTAATGGAAGCTTTCATAAATGCCCTAAATTTTCTTGTAGGAAACTCAAGCTAGATGAAACCATAGCAAATATTTGGCCACAGTTCAGTGGGAGCACAAGAGATCTAATAAAGGTGAGGAACATATCATAGTTCCCTTAAATGACGCATTTGATCCACTAGAAGCTGTTATCTAGTTTCACCCTTTTACCTCTTCATTTCGTTTCTCCTTTAGGTTCATCATGTTCTTAACCACTCATCTGGTTTGCACAATGCTATGTCTGATGTTATGAGGAGCAACCCTTTGCTAATGTGTGACTGGGAGGAATCTTTAGAACAAATTGCTAGATCAGATCCTGAGACAGAACCTGGTTCCCAGCAGCTATACCATTACTTATCCTTTGGTTGGCTTTGTGGTGTTGTGATAGAGGTGAGCTAATACTTTTAAACAAATATTTACTACTACTTTTGGTTACTACAGAATTAAGTAAAATTTGTGTTTCTGGTTTTCTATATTCAATTAGTTGAAGTTTGAAACATTGAGTAGCGCCTTACTGCCTATCACCAAAGACAAAAAATTTGAAATTTATATAGTTATCCAAACTGAGGCCTCCCTGGTTGGAGGAAGAACGATCTAGAGATCAGCGAGATGCTCGTATCCAGGAAAAGGGCCCTCAGATCTTAGTTCAAAGGATTCCCTCCAATGCTTGAGTTGAAAATTTAGCTAAGTCAGAGAGAACGGCACACCTGGTACAGAAAGAATGCCTCTTTTTATTGACTTGAAGACAATTACTGTGCCCTTGTTACTCAGAATGTGAGCGGAACTGTGCCCTTAACTATATATAGGTCGGAGGATCACATCCTAAGCTAGTTATGGTCGGACATCATCTAATTGGCAGGTAATAGAGAGATAAATTTCCTGCTCATGCTGCAGGTTCTAACTATAGTAGTAGTAAGCATGTGTAAGAAATAATTATGGAAGAAACCAGATATACCAATGAAAAAAAGATGCAAGCCATTAGTATGTAAATTGTTTTTATGTAATATATTCTGATGTCCGATAGTTGCGGATATACTAGAAAGTAGCAATTATGGACATGCATTGTCATCAAACCTATGAAACTATTACGGTATGTTTCTCCTGCAAATTATTTTTGTAAAATTTAACTGATTTATACTCAAATAACGAAAATTTCATCCATATATCAACAATATTAAAAAAATATTGAAATGAGCTTTTATAAGAAATAGAAGTTTGGTAAACTCTTCAAGATCTCATACATGTCGTGTGATATGTTACTGCAAACCTAACTAGTGAGGCAGATGTATGGGCATGAGTATAGGTATCTAAGTAAAAAAGTCAAAGAACACAAACGCCCAAAAAAAGTTGATCGTATTTTCTGAAAATTAATCGTACTGTGTTGATTCGATAGATCAAAAACACTCAGCATGTTCTAGAATTCAATGGCCTGGCTTCTAATGGATAAATACTAGTAACAATGGCAACTTGCTACCCAACCCTGAGTTCAATTTGAACCCGACTCAGATATTTAAAGAGGTACCTAATTAAATTTTTTATTTTTTTATTTTAACTTAGTATATAAAATATAATTTTATAAATTATTATTACAAAAAACATATTAACCAATAATTATTTTATTATTATATATTTTTTAATAATAAAAATATATATTTATTATTTCTAAATTGGGGATTGGGTACCCGCAAATCCAAACTCAAACTTGACCTATACTGAGTTAGGTATTTTTGTCATCCCTAAATACTAGCATCTGTTATGAATACAACAAAGAAATGAACAAGAAACCTGTAGGTTATCATGATGCTCTTCAATGGTTTTAGCAGCGCCAAGAAGTGTATGATGTTATGTTAAAGGTATTATCAGGATATTGGGATTGGGACATCTTGGTAAGCAAGAATTGCTTGGTAGTTTCTAGTTGATGTTTGCCGAAGTTTCTTTGTGAATTTAATTGTTTAATTTATAACTTTGTGTTGGATCTTTTTTCCTTTGAAACAGCATGCGTCTGGAAAGAAATTTGAACAAGTGCTGGAAGAAGCTATTATTCACCCTCTCAACATTGAAGGCGAAATGTATATCGGTATCCCTCCAGGTATGTAGACATTTCCCATCTCTTTTCTTCAGTTGAAAATGCTTTTTTTCCAGAAAAGGTAGGTAGAGGAGGCCAATCTATGTATTAAGATGAGCAATGTGTAAGTAGAGTGGAAAAGGTTTAGAGCGGAGACTACAAAATAAAAAAAGGCAAAGCAAACAAAGTTGAAATTAAAAGTTTTCTTATCTCGTTAATGAATAGTCCAATTAAATAGCTGGTTACATATTCCTCCTGATATCAGCTGCCACCATTCCTTTTCCCTTCAAAAGGAACTTGTCCAATTTCGAACCGGAATAAATCATTAATTTATTTAATTCCATTGTTAGAACCAAGGATATATTGATCCATCTATCCAACTCGTGCCAAGACACGTTCTAATTTAAGATGTGTTTTTTTATCTCCACATTGTTGTGGATTCTGCAATGAGGGCGTAGTGATGGACCTTGTTGGATTACTAAAGATTCTGTGCTTAATTTGTTTTTAAGCACGGACTTACCAAAAAAAATATGTTCAGTGGTATCTTTGTCCTCCTTTTTGCAGCTTTGTGCCAATCTGTGATAGTATTCCATAGTTAAGAATCATATAGCAGGACGCAAAAGTTGAATTTTGCCATCAGCTGATAAGATCCATCATATGTTATCTTCCTACAACGGAAAATCTCCAAATGATGCTAGAATCAGCGGAAAGGAGCTCCACCTGTGGGTTTCAGCACTGATTCGTATCAGAATTTGCATAGGATAGAAAATGTTCTGTTTGGCCCATCTTGTTTTATACCAGAGCAGTATTCGAAGAGAACATTAATAATAAATTTCGGAAAGTTATCTTAGAAATGTACTCTCCACACCATATGTTATCCATGATAGAGTTCTGTCTTTTGGTTACCAAATGTTTGATGATACTAACCACACCATCTCTAGCATATCTCTAGCATTCGCAGTGTCCCATACCATCCAGCGTTTAGAGCTAGACACAGTAATGCAGAGTGCAGACCGAGAGACCATGTAATCACAGCAAGATTTGATTATTAAGAATGCCCCTTGTAGGGTCATTTTCGTTACATTGAGAAATGTATTATGACCGTTTCAAATCCACCTTAAATTAATAAGGCTTTTTATTAAATGGGTTCTGGCTTCCAATGAGCGCAAGCGCTCATTGTTAATTACCCCTAAAATTAGGGAACCTTTGATTAAGAGATCTATAATACGCAACAAGATAAGAGCGATAATCAGGTGATGTCACTTATAAATTTCATTCATAAATTTAACTTGACGTGATACATATTTCGACATGATAAGAGGAAAAGAGTATTCATCAAGATGGGCAGTTTGTGTTCATCGGACTTTAGCCTTGTAATGGCATGTCGGGTAATATCCGGCCCAGGCAGTACAACGTTATATCGAGGAGCTACGCCCCGATGGTGAACATGGACGTACGCACCTCCCAAACGATATCCCATCATAATACATTAAGGCGCATTGGATATTAGACTGGAAAGATCACCCGGCCTTGATGGCGCGTTGGATGATTTGACTTGAAATTTTGTCCGGCCTTGTGGCGTGTTGGATAATTTGGATTTGGAGTTTATCCGGCCTTACAGCGTGATGGATAATTTGATTTGAAAATTTATCCGGCCTCGCGGCGTATTGGATAATTTGGTTTGGAATTTATCCGGCCTTGCGGCGTGGTGGATAATTTGATTTGAAAATTTATCCGGCCTCGCGGCGTATTGGATAATTTGGTTTAGAATTTATCCGGCCTTACGGCGTGGTGGATAATTTGATTTGGAAATTTATCCGGCCTTGCGGCGTGATGGATAATTTGATTTGAGAATTTATCCGGCCTCGCGGCGTGGTGGATAATTTGATTTGGAAATTTATCCGGCCTCGCGGCGTGGTGGATAATTTGATTTGGAAATTTATCCGGCCTCGCGGCATAATGGATGATTTAATTTGGGAATTTATCCGACCTTGCGGCGTGATGGATAATTTGATTTGGAAATTTATCCGGCCTTGCGGCGTGATGGATAATTTGATTTGGAAATTTATTTCAGCCTTAACGAACGCAACGTCATATTGAGGAGCTACGCCCCGACGATAAACGTCGACGTACGCACCTCCCAAACAATATTTCTTTGCGATGCGGTAGGGCTTTCGGTACGTGGGATATTTAATTCTGGAAACATTTTAATTGTTTTATTTTGGAATTGGCATTTGGCTAGACGCGGCCTCGGGCCAGGTTCAAATCATTTAACAAAGTGGTTAGTCATAGCATCGAGCTAGTTTTGAATCACTTAGCGAGGTGGCCAGACACCAGCTAAACATCATTCTGGCATCACGTTATTTATTTATCTATTTCTTCTCTTTCTTTTTATTAATTTTTATTTTAGAAGAGTAAAGTTACTCTTCCCGTCGTACAAACTTGCTCGCCAATTCTCCCTCGTGTGCGATTTCACCGTCTTCGAAGGGGAACTTGTGCAGGGTTCGGCGAGGGAATCGCCGAGCAGGTCCGTTGAAGAAGGGGATGGCGTTCGTCTGCTCTGAAGGCAGTGGCGACTCGCGGCGTCGTCTCAGGCGACACGGTTTTGCTAGAACGGAAGGCGCGTTTGGTGGTCGGAAACCTAGGGGAGATTATGGTGCCGCCTTGACCGGCTGAGACTTGTGCCGATGATGTTGAAGTTTTGCCGTCGTACAGCTTCGGTCGAGCTAGAGGGAGTGACCAGAAAGAGCAAATTTTTCACCTGTTTCCTTTCCAGGTTCCTATCATCCCCTGTCAGAATTTTAGAATTTTTTTGCTCTCGTTTGTGTCCTTGGCTATTTCGTCTTCTCTTTTTTTTTCACCTCCTTTTGCTTCACGCATCTTTTGGGCTCTTAATCTTTTCTTCGGTAACACTATATTCCCTTATGTGGATTTATTCCTATCTTTGTTCTCCTTCTCATCGGTTTTAGCAGCAATTTCCCGACGAGATTCCAATATTTGTCAGAGTTCTGCGGTTTTCGGTTCAAAAAGAATTGTTTGTATCGCAGCGAAGGCAGAGAGAGAAGACAAAAGTTTAATCACGTATTTGTCCCCTTCGCATTTTATCTGGATCATTTTCGACGTATTTTATCTCCCTCACTTCAGCTTCCCTCTCGCTTCTGATTTGAGTTACAAGTGAATTGGGACTTCGGTACATCTTCTTCATGGCATTTATAGCAGGTTTCTTTTTGGGTTCTTATCAGCCTCTGCCAGCTTTAAAACTTCTCTCCTTTTTATCTTCTTTCCTCAGTATTTCCCCTCGTTTCTGATCAACTCCGTTGTTCTTTGGCCCTAAACAGCGGGATCTCCGGCACATGGCGGCGTCCGGCGGTCCTCATCAGGTAGAGAAAGGAAGGGGGGGGGGGGCAACTGCTTGGTTCTCCAGCCTGGAATTTGAGGCAAGGCTGCTGGAAGCCTGGAAGAGGCGAAGATCCTGAAGGCGACTAGCAGGTACTCGTTCCCATATCTTTCTCAATGTCGGTTTTTTATTATTTATTATTTCGATGCGAATTTCCTCGATTTGGACTTCTCGTTGCTCGATATTGTCTTCTGACCCGTGATTCTCCTCCTTTTGTTGTCGTTGAGAGTTTTCTTTTATTTTATTTATTTTTATCTTTTATTCTTTCCTGCCGCTCTTCTTAGTCTTCCTCTTCTTCCTTCCTCCCTTTTTAGAAATCCGACGCTTTTTTTTAACCCGCAGCCCCTTGCATCATTTCCTTTCCTTTCAGCATCTCTCTCTTTTTGTATTCAGCGTAGTGCATCTCTCTCCCCTTTACTTCATTCGGCATCTCCTCTTCCTCTACCCATCTTACGCATCACCTCCTCTACTCATCTCGCCATTTTTACCCTCCAGCGTTTCTGTATTTTTTTAGCGTTTCTGCATTTTTTACTTTTGCCTGGCTTCTCTTGTTTCCAGGGTATCCCATTTTTTAGCTTTCAGTCGTCTTCTCTCCTCTCTCGTAGCTCCGCAGGATGCTCAGTGCATCTTGGGCCTCAGAAACAAAAGAAATGGTGCGTATGTGCTTCTTGTGATGCCAGGGCACTTAGTGTGCCCATGAAGCCTACGAAATCCAAGCGATCGAAAAAGAAATGGTGTGGGCATTTTCGTGCTGCCAGGTTGCTTAGTGCAACCATGAGGCCTAAGAAATCCGATCGAAAAGGAAATTTTCCTTCATTACCTTCTTATTGCAGCTTCTCCTTTTCTTTGCGCTTTCTCTCCTTGTAGCAGCCGTCTATCCTCCCTTCTTTTTTGTTGCGACCCTTCTCTTATAAGGTTTCAGCCAGCCCCTCACAGCTGTCTTCATCCTTTTTTTATTTCGCGCTTCTTCCATTTCTGCCAACTGTGGCGGCCACTTTTCTCTTCTCCAGCACTTGTCCCCTCATCTTTTTGGGCTGGTGCCGAATGATGACTCTTTTTGTTGCACATTTGGCGTGTTTCAGTTTTTTTTTGCTTCTGCTCTGTGTTGGGCAATTTCCGATCCTTCTTAAAAAAATTTATTTTACTCTCATTTTCTTTTCTTTTGTCTCTTGCGAAGATGGTTTCGAATTAGGGTCCCTTTGACTTCTTTCCAACGTTAGGAAATTCTTATTTTTCTTAGGAGGCTCTAGCGCTTCTTTTTCTCCTTGGAAATTTTATTGCCACCAACGCCTTTGTCTTTTCTTATGAGTTGCTATTCTTCTCATTTATTTTCTGCTACATTATTTCCTTGTAGATGCCTTGCCTTATTAGGAGGGGTGCATTTGTTTATTTTTATCAGTTTGCTCTGCCGCAAATGCCCTTCATTTTTTCCTTGAAATGCTAGCTCATGCCAGATTTTCTTTTTGATCCAATTTTAATACATTTCCAACTTTGTTAAGTCAAAATCAATTTCAACTTAATTTCGTCAAAGGTTGACCACCAATCTTAATGTCATTTGAACGCTTCAAATTTTCTACATGGAGACTGGACCTACATTGTGCATCCCCTCTGTCAAACTTTTGCGTTTTGCTCGATATGTCATCTGGCTTCAGGAAAGTATTTGAAGGAAATGTTACTTAGCTGAAAGTAGTCACTACCAGGTCCTTCCATTCACCAATATAGTTCCACTGTTCGGTTGCACTCTCATACACAGATGGGACCCATTGTCCCCCCCCCCCTTTTTTTTTACGCATCATCTAGCAATTTTTATTGCTTGCTTCCTCTACTAATTTTCTTCTTGCCTTTTAAGCAAACCTCGTCTTCATAGTAATAAGACTCCCACAGGGCTTTCGAATTTCTCTGCGATCTCAATAGCATGTATATTGAGCATGTGTATTGGGCAACCTACTCTCCTTGTAGGGCCGAAAAAGTGATTTTGTGGCTCAACACCCCTACACCATCATTAGTGAATTTGTCAGTGGAGACAGCCTGAAGATCTCTCTCACACTTGCCATTTCTTAATCATTCTTGCTCAAATGACATTCATCAGCAACTCCCTCAGCATCTCTGCAACTTATATTCCTCACCCTCATGGAATCCATCTTCACAAGCAGAGGGCTGTAATCTTCCTTCTTATCCACCACCTCTCAACGAAGAGAGGTCACACACCTTGGGAGCCCACAACCCCCTTCCTCATCTTTCTTTGAAAACAACAGAGGCTAGGGAAGGTTCTGAGAACACAGTTGAGAATAGAAAAGGGGAGAAGAGAGAAGGAAAACAAAGATAGATATATAGAAAAATATAAAGAGGATAAATTTAATTCATTAATCAAAAGTTACATACATAAACACTTATGTTTCTTTAAATATGCTATTTACAAAAATTAATAGCCACATGAAATTGCCAAGAACACACATTATCTGATATATATTTAATATTCATACTAGCAATATAGCCTGATACTTAAAATTGCACTGCATCATTCTCCCCTACGTATGAATTCAACTCAAGTGAGTTGTTTTATAAAAAAAAACCTGCATGCTGTGGTTTTTTCTTTTTTGAACATTTTAATTATTTATGCATTTTCTCCTCCACATTTTAGAATTATTTTGATTTTTTTAGTTTTTATTTGTTTGTGATGCTTCTGTTCATATGGTCATTGCCATCTGACCACATTGCAACTGAAGCCTATCGCCCCAAGACATAACTGATGTTGTGGGTTGAAGCGGTCTTGCGGCAGATGGTAAAGTTGATGACTACATGTGAATAAGAGATCGATTGAGGTTGGTGAGTGGCGATGGGGATCGTCATTTAAAAGTCATACATAACACATTATCAACTTATTGGGCAGTGAGAGGCTTCAAGGCTAAAGAGAGATACAGTGAGTGGTCTGAGTTGGTTGCTATATTGACAACACGGGACGCACAAGCAAAAGTGGAATATGAGTTGATTACTGTGTTAACAGCTCAGCACCCTAGCATAAGGGCACACGAGTCTCTCTCAAAGATTTGACCCACATATGTAGCATGCTTTGGTACTAGTGGACGATTTAGCATGTTCTGGTAGTAGGGAGGTTTGTGCTTGCGGTGGATGTGAGAGTCCACTGCAGACTGCATGTAGAAATTGAAGTTTTGATACCAAATTGATGCAATACAGTTGAGAAGGGAAAAGGGGAGAATATAGAAAAAGGAAAATAAAACATGTAAGCCTCTTTAGATATAGGTTATTTACAAAACATAACAGCCATATAAAGCACACCATTAACACATTATTTAATAATTACTCCTTTAACACTATCAAGTAATAACCACAACCAAGGTTTAAGGTACCCACTTGCCCTTCTAGGAACTTTGGTGCTTGTTTTTGATAACTACAACTTTGGTGCTTTCACTTGCCCATCTAGGAACTTCTTTGATGCTTGTAGATATTTTAGTATACCGAGCATCTTCAAATCTGTTTGCTTGCGGCATCTTTTTTTTTCTTATTCAGAACAAGTAAAATCCTTACTATCACATGTAAATTATATTATGAATCCAATAGATATGTAACATTTAGCTATATGTGTGGCTGTGTGCTACTTTTGTTGTCATATGCATTCCTCTACGAACAATTGCCACCTCCTAGTTGCAACTAGTTAGATTCAAGGTTAGAATAACTTCACCATCTTGAGTTTATCAAGAGCGACGGAAAATATGGGGGATGACATGGGCTTACCGCAATTGTACGGCTTATCGAAGTAATAAAAATATCGTCCCACATGGACCAATAGCCAAGTACCAACTAATTTGAAAATTATTAGCTATAGATAGACTAAAATAGAATGGTTTTAGAATAAGACTAAATTAAACTAAATTCACCCGGAGAAGGCAATAAAGTGTTGTAATAAAGTTAATAAAAGATCAGGACTTCAGGTGCACAACACTGTGTCATATGACATCAATAACAAGATTTAAAGAGTTTTATAGTATTGAAGTGGATTTATCTGAATATACGATTTGCCCTTTTCCAGCGGCACAACTTGGAGTCTACCCAAGTTAATTATCTACTTCGTGGTTATTAATTCAAAATAAATTTATTAAGATCTTGATAAATTATATAATCCCTCAAATTAATTGATCTACTTTCGTGACCCAATCAACCTAATCAAATATTGTAGATCCGATATTGCAATTCACTTTTCAGTTCTTTTTACGACGTCTAATAACATGTTAATTTTGGCAAAAAAAACACATAAATAATCATAATAATATTTAAATCAAGCATAAGTAAACTATTTTAAAAGACAAAAATCAGGTTTTAAGTCATAAACAACATAGAGGGCTATGCCCTAGTTCTGAATAGAAGTTTTACGCTAGCGCATGCATTGTGCAAGCTACAAATATCTTAAAATCATGATTACAATCGACAAATAAAAGATGAAACTGATAAGGAAAAGCAAATCTAGGGCTCCCTCGTGAGGATCGGTGTAAAAAATGAAGATTGAAGGCCTCTAGATGAAGAGATCGCCTCATCGCCACCTAGTCTCCCTAGCCCACACAAAATCTTCAAAAGTTACCAAAAGATCCTCAAAACCTTCCAAAAAAGCTTTTAAATACCTTTAAGACCTTCCATAAGAGTTTCCCCTAACATTTGGCTCGAAAATGAGCCAAATTGGGCAAGAAAATAGTGTGAAATCATAGTTGGCGGATGAAATTACGACCGTGATAGATTTCACAGTCGGGCTGTGATTCTTTCTGTGGCTTTCAACGAAGTACGTCTAACAAAATCATGGTCATAATTATTTTCATGGGCAGGTCATTATCTTTTCTATACGATTCTATTAAAGTGTGCTTAGAGAATTATGATTGTGATAGAAGTCATGGGTGGGCTGTGCTTTCAATTGTACAAATTTCTTTAATCTCAGACTAAGAACTTCATGGCCATGACGCTGTCGCGCCTCAACTATGATTTTTTATGTGGTCTTATGGAGATTATGGCCATGTTCACAAGCGGGCCATAATCTTCATGAAGCTCTGATTTGCATGAAAATTTATGGGCGATTTTGTCTCAACGTTTGGAATCCATTTGAGGCCTTAGATCTATCAAATTCTAACAAAATTTAGCCATTTTCTTCTAAAAAGTGGTAAAACTGAACAGAAGTGAAGATTCTAAACAATTTCAAGTATCTATGTTAAAATAAATGTGAAAAATGATAATTAAGAGAGATTTTGCAGTAAAAATAAAAATGTAAGACATCAAACAACAAGATTGAATATGCCACTGTGCTACTATAACATGTCATCTAGTCTTATATTATGATATATTTCTCCATATTTGGTTAATACCTCCCATTTGCAACATGTGTTAAACTCAAGGTTGCATCAATCTTCTTGAGTTTTCAAGGGGTGTTTGGAAAATATAGATGAGGCAAACACATAGGATTGAATGTCATCGTGTTTTAATAATCGTTCATATTGGGCAATAAGCCCATCAGTTCAATCAAGTACACTAATATATGGAGAAAGTGATAAGAGGCAATACTAGAATAGTACAAGGTTTTTACCATTGGTCCGAACCGGCCGGTATTTCTGATTCGACAAAGGTTTGGACCAAACCAATGCCTCAAGAGTAGCAAAATTCGGCAGGAGAAGGAGAAAAAGAAGGAAGGAGAAGGAGAAGGAGAAAAAGAAGGAAGGAGAAGGAGAAAGAGGAGAGGAAGAAGGAGACGGTGGACACAAGGCAAACATGAGCAATGGCGGACGGGGTGATGGTGGACAAGGGGCAGATGTGGGCGATGGCAGATACTAGCGACGGCAAATGCAGGTAGCGGCAGACGGTTCCTCCTTTTCTTTTTCCTCCTCGTCTTCTTCCACCTCTTCTTCCTTTCTCCTCTTCTTCTTCGACAGGTCCATCCAGTTCCATTGGAATTTTGGCTACTACAATCGGTATGTCCTGGTCCTACCGGCGACTGGTATTAAAAACCTTGGATTAGTATATACGAATAATGAGAAACCACTACAGACAGAATGTTCAAAACTTTATTTCTATTATGATTTATGATTTCATATTTCTTCTACAAGCAGTAGACATCTCTCATTTGGCCCTTGTAAACCCATGGTTTAGCTTAGCTATGCATTTAGATGGTCAGAGCTGCCTCTCGCTGTAATTTGGCCATACTTTAGGGGATATTTGTGCAATTAATCCTATTGTCAATAAATGTCAATTAATGAACTTTAATATACTTAATAATAGTTCTGAAAAATAAAGGATGAAGAGTCTATACTTCCAGGTTTGTACTTAAATCTTTTGTTGCTACGTTTAGTTGTTGATATGCTGAAAATAATATCAACATTTTAAAATGATGCCAAGTTAAATAAAAAGTAATTTTCATGACATTAAAGTGCTTTAGTATAAGTGTACTGATGTTATAAAATGACTTGGCCAAATAATGATATTCTTTCAAACTATTTATAAACTACGTATCGGCTCATTGAAAGTAATGATGATTGTGAAAAATCAGTATTTAAAAAATAGGTTCGTACCCAATGACCTGGCCAGTTTGTGCAGCCCAACTTTGTACTAATACTAGTATAAGGTGCAATATATGTAATATGCATATAGATTATATGTTGGTACGATATAACAATGGACTAATATCTAGAATGTGGTAAAGAACTATGAAATTATCTAATTTAAATATCAATTATTTTGACGATTAATGTGGGCACAATAAATTGTATCAATTAATTGTATAGTGTAGAAGGTGATTTTTTTATTTCAAGCACTACTTTTAGAGTTTACGATATCTTTTAAAAAAATAATTGAGTATATGAGTGTCTTGCTTGTAATAAAGCAAATATTTCCTTGTGAACATTTTGAATTCCTTCCATCAAGCTTGAATTTGTGACCAGGTGTGGAGTCTCGACTCGCCACGCTGACCCTTGACACAGATGATTTACAAAATGTGCTCGAGTTAAAAAGTAGATCGGATATGCCATCCAGCTTACAGCAGAGCAATTTATTGGAGATGGCTTCTGGCATTCCTGTTCTCTTCAACATGCTAAACATCCGACGAGCCAAAATTCCCGCTGCCAATGGGCATTGCTCAGCCCGTGCCTTGGCACGTTATTATGCTGCCCTCGCAACGGGTGGATGCATACCTCCAACTCACTCTCCTACAGTCCCTCTCCTTGGTAGTCATGCTCATGCTCCATCATTTCCTTCCTTGAAGCCACCCAAGAGTAAGTGGAGTATCAAGGAGACGGGTAACCTTAAATTCCTTCGCTGCAAAGGATATAACAATACCAACAGTAATAGTGCAAGTTCTACTAGCAACGAGGGCTATAGCCTTGTAGTCAACAACACAGACGATGCATCTCCAGAAAAGGTTGATAGAATATTTCGTAATACAAAGATCCATGACGCTTTCATGGGTTTGGGTGATTACGCTGACATGGTTATTCCCAACGGTATATTCGGGCTCGGATTCAGGAAGTTTAACACTGCCAACGGCAATTTGACCAGTTTTGGCCACTCTGGAGTTGGTGGATCGACTGGGTTCTGTGATATTGAGCACAATTTTTCGATTGCTGTCACGGTCAACAAGATGTCCCTTGGTGGTGTCACAAGAAGTATAATTCAGCTGGTATGCTCTGAGCTGGGCATTCCCCTGCCCGAAGAATTTTCCAATGTTGGTGAGAAAGGACCTGACATGCAGCTTAATCTGGGCCAATAGCCAAACCTTCCTTTCCACTTGCGATGCTCAGGTTTTTTCTATACATATATACTTTATTACAGGAAAGCACAAAATATAGATTAATGTTTGTATCGTTTTGAGTTTAATAAAATTGTACTATTCATTTATTCTTGGTGGGAGAAGTAATTTTATATTATTCTACCAGCGCAGAGGATCTTAACTTGCGTTTCCCTCTTACGACGTGTTAATACCGTGATCTAGCGATTTTATATTATTCATGCGGCAGGAGTTATAAATATCAAATCCAACCCTTTATTTCCTACATAAAGAATGTGATGTTATTGGTCTTCTCCGTTGCTTCCTAATTGCCTTCTCATTTGTTACTCTATGATTTCTTGTGCATAAGGCCATCGCTTAGGGACTGCGAGCTCTGCTGCGGCGCCGCTGCACTTCTTTTGCCCTGCGACGGGCATGCAAACTTGCAAATTTCTTGGCAGCGTGCTAATTCCAGGGCTGTGGCAGGCGTGGCAGGCGCCTGTCCCAGCGCCTTCGACGATGTCCTCTGCTCAGGTCCTTCGGACTGATGCCTCTTATGACGATTCTAAGTCCACAGCGAAGTTGGCCACAGCTAGGCTGTATTGTTAACATAGGGGGAGATTGACATTGCATATATAGACGGTTCTCGATCTTTTAGGCTATGTTTTATTGAATGAAATCCACGGTGGAAAGGATGGAAAGCCATCATACTTTTCACCGTGGATTTCATTCAACAGAACATAGCGTTAGTTCTACATATTTTTTAAGAAATGAATATTTCTTCTTTTTAGTGATGAGATGCTGAAGAACTATATATGTGAGTTGGGTTATCGGGAAATCCCTGAGAGCACGGAAGTGATTGTGCGAAATGGAAAAGGGCAAGTACCCTGATCTAATTCGCAAGATCTGATGCAGATGACTACCCTCCAACTAATCCGCAAGATTTAACGCTTCAACCCCGCTGAGAAGCGCAAGTACATCAAGATCGTCACTTCCCTCCATGGCTCTACAGTTAACCCTCTGCTCTGGTTGTGACGCTAACGGATTCGGATTTCTGAGAATTGACCTAGATTTGTGATACTTTCAAGAGGTATTAGTTGAGTAATATACAGTTAGGAGTAATGTTTAGCATGGTACTCTCAGATGATGCTGGTTGTGTAGCGTATAGTCGAGGACAATATATATAGCACACTATTGAGGGAGATGTACAATGTTTTACTCATCTATGGCAGTGGCTTGAGTTGGAAGCTTACATTTGTGTGCTCGAGTACGCAAGGGTGAGGCTAATGTGTGGGGTGATGCATTTGTTGCATGTATGTAAAGCGTTCATTGGTAAGTGAACAAACCAAGTTACAACTCTACTAGGTATACACACGTGCCATAAAGTTTGTACCCATGGGATGTCCGTGAGCAAATAACACAATGCAAATGTGTAGTGGTGCATAAAATGACATTAGGTCTACACAGTGGAGAGAAAGTCAGAGAAGGTTCGCAGACTTTATTTGATGCATTATTGTGCCTCAATCATTGGGGGCGACGATACTAGCCAATTCAGCTTATTTTGATCGAGTTTTGGCCATCTAAAATTGGATAGACTTAGGTCAATTTTATCTTAGACTCGGGGTGATTTAATCGGCTTGGAATTGTTTCAATTTGATCAAATCAGTGAGTCACTTGGAAGTAAAATATTGGTTAGCAATTGGTCAACAACAGTGGAACCGGGCCTTATTTCTTGTTTTGCTTACTCGAGCAAAGGACTTGTAATTATTAAGGTTGTATTTCCTAGCAAGGAAAGAAAATAAGATGAAAAAAAAATTTATAAGGAAAAAAAAGTATGGATAGAAAGATAAAAAAAATTTTCTTCCTTATATTTCTTTTTAAGAAGAAAAGTGTTAGTCTTGATTTGACCTAGTCACAATGAGGGGTAGCGTTGGCGCAGGAGAGGTGGCTTTCAGAAGCATTATAGGAAAGGGGCACGTTTTCTAGGCAGCCGCAGCTGCAGAAAATTTTTAAGAAGACAGCTTAATTTTTGTATAAAAAATAATTTAAAAATTTTTTTTTTATAAAAGTGATCTACACATTGTAAGCTATCTAATAGTACCAATATCTTCAATAAATAAATTTATATAATATAAAAAATTGATAAAAATAGATGAATATAGAAAAATTACTATTACTATAGTAATATTTTATTATTATAATTTTTTTTATCAATTTTTCATACTAAATAAATCTATTTATTGAAGATATTAGTATCATTGGATAGTTTATAACGTGTAGGTCACTTTTATAAAAAAAAAATTAAAAAAAAATATTTTTTGAATAAAAATGAGCTTTTGTCTTCCTAAAAATTTTATGCAGTCGCGACTGCATAAAAAATTTCTCCATAGGAAAGAACCTGATACACACCACGTGGAGCCGTGGAGGTTTGAGAATGGCAAGGTGGTTTTATACGTGTACCTACGACAACATCTTAGAAGATAGAGGTGAGTTCCGGTGGCCGCTGGATACAAAGGGCCCGATGGACTGTTGGGAGAGAATCAGAGCCAGCACTTGTCTGGTGTGGCGCTCGGGTGGATCCGATTGTTTAGGAGCATATTTTCTAGGAAAGGTATTCTACTTAGAATTTTTAAGTAAGGTATAAAAAAATCATAGCAAATTATATTCTTTTATAAATAAATTATATTAATATAATCTACTCACTCTAAGCTAGCCTCTCTTCTTCTTCTTCTTCTCTCTTTCGTTCTCCCTTATTTCTTCCCGTTTCTAATATTGTTTAGATTTTGTGGAGTAAAAATCTGGCGGGTGTCGTTGGCGATCCTAAGCTTTCCTTTTCGTGGTGAGGCTGAGGTGAGCGCAGCACTTGCCGATTGGTTACGGCCGAAGAATAAATAAAAGGAAAAAAAAGGTGAACCAATTCCAGTCAAATACCATAACAATAGTGCTGGAACGGGTTAAAATTAGAGGAGAGAGATAGAGAGAAAAAAAGTATCGGAGAAAATTATAAAAAGACTACGAGCTATGTCTCAATAAAATGCCTACACAAGATAATACATCGAATGAGAGGTGTCTGTGTTGGAGATGCATCAACGTTGTAGTGGAGCCTCCACAGAGTAGGATGGCTTTATTGATGTTGAATCTATATATGCCTCTTAATTGGTTTGTCCCGGTTCTTCTACGTAATTCTAGCAGCGCCGTTTTGCCTCACGTCGGTGGGCTGAACCACCACCGCCTCCACGCTCCATTCAATGCCTCAAACTCTTCTCCGCCCTCTCCACGCCGCCGACAATTTGATTCAGTGTGGAGGACAATTGGTTTTATGTGATTCTATTATAGTAGTATTATGTTATATTTATATGTAGAAGATGAAATATCAATGAGATTTAGACGTAGTTTTTTATAGTTCTCTTCTCTCTTTTTATCTCTTCTCACACTGACCACCATTCGGGCTGCGACCAATACGTAGTTAAGTACCGTCAGCTTCCTCATTTGCAGAGCAAACAAGAACGTGAATCTCATCGTGCTTGACCGGATTAACGAGCTAAGTCCTCCCTCTCTCCCCCCCTTGCGTTTGCTGATCCTTTTTTGCTCGTGAACGTTGCCAACTGCTAACTGCCTCCCTCCCTCTCGCCTTTCCTTCCCTATGCCGCCAACCGCCGACAGCCTCCCTCCCCTCCCCTCACGCTTGTTGTTCTTCCCTTGCTCGCAAACGCCGCCAGCCGCCTCCCTCCCTCCCTGAGCTTGCTCCGCTGATCAACTCACAGCAAACTCCTTGCAAGAGTTTTTTACGTGAATTTTTTTTTTTTTCATCCTCCCTTTTTTTTCCTTTCCCCCTTTCCCTTTCTCATTTTCTCTCTCTCTCTTCTTTTTTACTTCTAGAGAAACATCGCCTTGATACCAGGACATTGCTCTCGAGCTTTATCACCTCTAGAAACGTTGATGAGGTCGTGCTTATGCTTAAGGAGGTAATCAAGACCCAGTGCCCCGAGCTCGAGAAGAATGTGAGCACAGGCTAGTACTACGTGTGCGATATGTTCCCTGAGGTTGAGGTTGCTAGCACAATTGTCCATCTACTCCTGGATTTTCATGGGGACACCAGTGTGACCATTGATGTGATTCTATTCGTGACAGAAATAGCCGATGGCTCGAGGCCAACCCGAAGCTTAGGGCCTATTTTATTAGGAGGGAAGAAAACAATGAGAAAGAAAATTAAGGTGAAAGAGAAATATAGAAGGATAGAAATATAGATTTTATTTTCTCCCCTTATTGAGAGGAAAGAAAATAAAGAGGATTATTAATTTTTAATCTTATCTATTATAATACCTTTTACATAAAATTACTTTTATTATTTTTTATTTATTAAATAATTTATTTTAATATATTATACTTTATTTATTATATTTTATTAATAAAATTAATATATTAATATCAAATTAATTTATTATACCACATTACAATCTAGACAAATACAATGCAATAAATTTTTTTGACTCGATAACAAATTTTTTAACTCACTTGGTAACAATTCACTTGTACCAAATATCATTTTGATATAATTGTGATTGGCTTGAAATAGAATGAATTCCAAAATATCAAAAAAAGAAAAATAATAAGGGGCGACTAGAAGTGGAAGGGCAACTGGAAGAGGGCGATGGCGATTGCTTCAAAATGGCGATGGCGAGAGGAGAGGAGCGATCGAAAAGGGAGCCTCAGGCTATATTGGAAAAGTTTGACCTAGATGCGTGAGAGATTGGTTTTCTCCCCAATTTGTGGAGAAACTAAAATAGGAGAAAACTGTCACACACACCCCCCTCCCCCCTTTCACCATATTTCTTTTCCTTCAAATCAGCCTCTCTAATAAAACAAGAGAAAAAACCAATTTCTTCCTATTCTTCTTAGTTTTCTCCCAATAAAACACCGTTAGAGTTTGCATTTTCACGAGGCTACTCGATACCTTGTATCAGAGCCCTGCCACCTACTGGTGTGCTTTTGGATCAATGGCGAGAATTGTCTTTCTCTTTCTAATGTGGAGAGTGGCATTGCGACTATCAAACAGTACCATGGAGATCTTCCTTTTTACATTGCTACTGTAGAGGGTGAGGCAGTTTACGCTTCGAACAAGCTCCTACAGGTCAACTCGTCCATTATCCTCTCCTCGAGGAGTGCTGCATCATGAACTGCTCCATAGTCCTTCCGGGGTTATTGGGTTCACCAGGAAATTTGAGGTCATTGATTCTTTCTTGTGATTTCTTTGTAGGAGCAGTTGTTGCTTGCACCTCCACTCAACCGATTTTGAGATTAGAGAAGGTTAAGCTATCAAATGAGAACAAAATGTAATTTGTTCATCTTTCAATCTGAAATAATCTGACTTGATATGAAGACAAAGAAACCAAATTCTTGAAAGTTGTGTGTTCCATCTTAAAGACAGAACTTGTGCAAATAAAGTGCATTAGTCCTTGAGATTGTTACTCTGACCAAAGTAGAGAAGCATATAGGTTTGATGTAGAAACTCTGCATGGAAATGAGTTGTAGATAGGCACTTCTGTATCAAACAGATGAACTTAAATTATCAATATTAATGTGGGTGTGAATGAGCCAATCTATAGGATAAATAAACATCGAAATCTTAGAGCCACTGCCAGACTTGAATTCCAATAATTTTCATGACCACAAAACGAGAATGTCTCGTTTATAATTGAAATTTTCGGGAACACTGCATGTAAAGAACCAAGCATGCACTGGGTTTAGTTATTTTAGAGAATGCTAAATAACTAGAACATGGTCAACCATCACAAGAAGTTTTTGGAAAAGCAAATCCGGATACATATATCCTATATGTTCATATTCACTTATTAATAGCGGATGGCAATTTCACCTCACATATTCAGATACTCGATCCGATCTATTTATGATAAGTTTAGGTACCTGTTTAACTAAACGAGTTGGGTTTAAATTTAAGAATGTGAGTACCCGATATTTGATACCGATTTTAATAAAAAAATATAAATTTTTATTATTAAAATATAAATAATAATAAAATAACTAATATATAAATATTTATTACTATTAAAAATATAAAATAATAAAGAATAATTATTATATAAATATATATTATTTTTTAAAATATATTTTATATAATAAAATAATAAATAATTTATTTTTTATTTAATCAGATACTCGCGGGTATTTGTTTAAATACCCGATCCAAACCCGACCCAAGTTTAGATAGATTCGGGTAACGAGTTTGAGTAGTGGATTGCGTTTGGGTTTAAGGTAAAACTACGGATACATAATCCATTTGTCATTGTTATGATTAGTTGTTATTTATAGAAATATCATACGTAGCACTTGGAGAATGCTAAATATCTAGAACATGGTCAACCATCAAAAGATGTTTGGGGAAAAACATCGGGAAAGCGAATCCACATACATATTTCCTATGTGCTCACAATCATTGATCAGTTATTATTTATGGAAATTTCATAAGGAAGTTGCGGGTTTCTGACTGCTAACTTGTATGCAAAAGAGTGTATTCAGAGATGGAGGATGCCTTAGTACACATCAGTATTGAGAAGCACTTTAAGGTGATTACATAAGGATAATGAGTGTTGGATTATAAAAGAATAGTATTCATCTCAAAAATCTTACATCTCCATCCTACAATACTCTACACTTAAACCCTAATGGGTTAACGAGTCAGACTCTAATTATGGAGTACATCCAATACTCCTCAAGCTGGAGCATGTGTATCAGTCATGCCCAGCTTGTTACACAAAGGAGAAAATTTTGACAGTCCCAAAGACTTTGTAAAAATATCAGCCAGCTCTTCTTCAGATTTGATGTAGGGAAGATGAATGAATTTGTTAGAGACAACATCCCGGATAAAATGACAATCCACTTCAATGTGCTTTATTCTTTCATGAAAGACTGGATTGTTTGCAATGAAGATTGCAGCTTGATTGTCACAAAACATAGGCATAGAATTGTCACACTTGATCTGAAAGTCGGTCAAGAGATTTTTGAGCCACATTATTTCACAAGCAGTATGTGTCATCGCCCTGTATTCTGCCTCACAACTAGATCTTGAAACAACATTTTGTTTCTTACTTTTCCAGGTGACCAAATTCCCTCCAACATACATGCAATACCCAGTGATAGAGCGTCTATCATCCACATTACCAGCGTAATCTGCATCTGAGTATGCTTCAATCCTAGCATGTCCATACTTCTTATACAGAAGGCCCTTTCCTGGAGCCCCTTTGATGTATTGGAGTATTCTCATCACTGCTTCCAAATGAGCCTTCTTAGGGTTTTCCATGAATTGACTAACTATTCCAACAGAGTGAGAAATATCCAGTCTAGTTACAGTTAAGTAGATCAATTTTCCTACAAGACAACGGTAGCTAGTTGGATCCACCGGAGCAGAGTCCATGTCACGTGAATATTTTTGATTGGGAACAAAAGGCGTGTCCACAAGTTTGTAATCAACCATTCCTGTTTCCTGGAGCAAATCAAGTACATATTTTCGTTGTGAAAGATATATGTGTGTCCCTTTATAAGCAATTTCAATCCCTAAGAAGTATTTCGGTTTGCCAAGATCTTTGAGGGCAAACTTGGAATGTAGATATGACTTAGACTCCATTATAGCTTCAGGATCATTACCAATTAGAAGAATGTCATCCACATAAACAAGCATCACACTGAAATATCAATGAAGGAGACAAAATATCGATGACCATCCTTCGTAGGTACAGGACTCGGACCCCAGATATCAGAGTGAACAAGCAAAAAAAGTTTAGAACTAAGAGACACACTAGATGATGGAAAAGACACACGATGATGTTTGCCTAACTGACAAGCATCACACTGAAATACAGGACTAGACGACAGAGACAAAAAATGCTGAACCGTAGTAGGAGAAGGATGGCCAAGACGGCAATGCCACTAGAAGGGGGTAATAGTAGTAGCCGAGAGGCAGACACCAGTAGATGAGTTGGGAGGAACCTGCAGCACATAGACACCCCTGTCTCTATGCCCCCCATCAATCGTCCTCCTCGTCGTCAGGTCCTGAAATGTACAATGAGAGGGGAAGAAGGTCACAACACAGTTTAAGCTACAGGTAAGTACACATATGGACAGTAAATTATGCGGAAAGGCAGGAACATATAAAACATCAGTAAGAACAAAAGTGTGGCTAATGTGAATAGACCCAACACCCGAGACAGATACAAAGGACCCATCAGCTATCCGAACAGGAGGGTGGTGATCACTAAAGGTAATAGATAAAAATAGTGCTTTATTACCTGTCATATGAGACATAGCCCCAGAATCAAGAATCCAAGAAGAATCCTGTGTGGCTAGAGAGGCAATACCAGGAGGCGTGCAGGAGGGAGGAGCAGAAGAACCAGTAATAGGGGCAACAGTCGGAGCTGTATCAATACTCTGTCCAGTAGAACCTGAAACCACAGCTAAGCGGGCATGAGGTGGTCGACCAAAGTGAGCCCAGCAACGCTCAGAAGGATGATTTGTACGTCCACAGTATGTACAAGCAACTGGACGCCGCCCGCGTCCGCGCCCACGGCGAAACCCATGGATCATGCCCCTAGACCAACCACCAGTCAGGGGCGTAGGTAGAACACCAGTCTGAGATGCACCAGTCTGAGGTGCAAGCATGGCACTACGGGGTTCAAAAGAGACAGTGGTAGTAGGAACCCGAAGAAGCCGATGGAAGGCCCCCTAAAAAGTGGGAACAGTAGGTTCCACAAGGAGCTGATTCCACGCTGCAGTGAGGTGAGCATCAAGACCAGATAAAAATTTTGCAACTATAAAGTCCTCTTGTTGTTGAAGAATGACCGAGATGTCAGCAACAGGGGGATGAAACTGGCGCAGTTCATCCCACTTAGCCTTTAACTGAGTATAATATTCTTGGACAGGCCTACTATCTTGGAGCATAATTAGAATTTCTTCATATAGTTGATAGATACGACTGATGTTATACTGGGGCGCATAGGAGCTAGCAAGGGCGTCCCAGATTTCCTTTGCAGTATTATAAAATATCACTGTGGAAGCAATCTGTGGTTCCATACTATGAAGAAGAGAATTTACTACAGCCTGATCTGACATGCTCCAAGTCGGATACTGTGGGTCAGAGGTTGCTGGTGGATTATTTTCGACGTGTTGTCGTTTGCCATGAGAGCTAAGAAAGAAAAGCATAGCTCTTGCCCACAGTAAATAGTTGGAGTCATCTAGCTTCATAGTGGTGCCGAGATTGGCATTAGGTTTGTTCTCAAACAAGGTAAGTTGAGAATCCATCAATCTGAATAACAAACAAGCTTGTACACTAGATGGAAGAACACAATCACAAGATATCTAGGCACGAGGGAAAAAACTCTAAGACAGCAACATAGCAACAGTAAACAGTAAAACAAAGATAGCCAAGAATACCAGTTATCCACAATTTAAATCCAGATGAAGAACGCAGCTTCAGAAGCACACGCTACAGAGAACAAAGAACAAGAACCGATCTTCAAGAGAGGAGGAAAAATATCAATAATCAGCAGGAGGTAACCTAGCCCTGGACGTGAACCAGCCAACCTTGTTCGTAAGAATAGGGTTCGTCCAGCCTTGCAGAAGTCTAAGAGAAACAAGGATCACCGGATGAAAGCTAACGTCAAGAAGTAGCGATGGAGGGCCTTCAAAAGGAAAAAACGAATGCGCTAGTCGACCCCCCAGTGGAGTTGCCAGATGATGTCCGATGCTAGAGAAGAGGCCAGACGAAGAGAATCTGGTCCCAGTGGAGTCGCCAGATGACTCCCTTGGATCTCCACCAAGATCAGCCAAATCGTCCGCCAGAAGGAGTCGCGTCTGCCAGAAGACACGTCCACCAAGATGCGTCCGCCAGAAAAAGTCGCGTCGCCAGAAGAAGCCGCGTTGAATGGAAATGGCCGCCAAGGTCAGCCCAGCCACGCGAAGAGAGGGAGGCGAGGGCTAGACAGGAGGAGGAGGCGACATTGCGAGAGAGGCGGCAACGATCTTGGCGTACGAACGAGAGGCGGCGACGATCACAGCGTGCGAAGGAGTCGGCTCTGATACCATATTGGATTAGAAAAGAATAGTATTCATCTCAAAAATCTTACATCTCCATCCTACAATACTCTACATATACTCTACACTTAACCCTAAATGGGTTAACGGGTCAGACTCCGAGTACGTCCAACAATGAGCAAGGTGCATGACATTGGATTCACCTTAGGAAACAAGACTTCTGTGTTTAAAGCATATTTTTCTTCTTTCCACTCTGAAAAAACATAGCAAAGTTAAAAAGAGAGAAAATTAGTGGCCATTCAACCAATATGTTCTATCGGAAATTTGGTAATTCAATTAGTTCACAGAAAAAGATTTTGTCTAACATGGAGGGAAGAGGCATTAATTGAAAAGAAAAAATGTGTCATTTAAGAAAAATACTTAATACTACTGTCATTCATTGTGAAAGTGCAGTCTTGTAAGAACAAATAACAAATAATTTTTGGAATATGTTGAGATTGCTAGGTCCTTGTTCATTGACATAGACCTCGCATGCATAAAATCAGGGTTGGACCATGGGTGAGATATGATGGAGATTATGTTTTAATTGGAGTGTACTGAATCTAAATAAGCCTAGCTGTATTAACCTAGTTATTCGTGCATCATAATTAACTGATTAGATGTGCATATATTATCCTAGGATTGTGTGATAGGTTTCTGATTTATCTTCCACTTATAATATCCTAAATACGAATAGTTCCTAATTATTTTTTTTAAAAAAACAATTAGTGGATAAGAATTGGACTCTCTTCAGGCTGCATGCCATTTAATTATCCATTTATTTTGTGTTTGTCATAATTATGGTGCGATTTGTCCTTGCTTAGAGCTAAAGTAAAACTATGAATTTAATGCACGCTGCTCGTCAATTCCAGCATTGATCTCTGGGGTCTCTATCAAACCTAACCAAGTTGACCAAAATAAATGGACGCAAGAAAGGACACACCGCACATGTGATGAAGTCCACAAGCAACATGAAATCTCCCAGGCTGTGGCCCGCATCATCCGTTCATCCATGCAGTCCGTGACATTTGTCAAACCCTAGCTGGCAAGCGGCTCCGGAATTGATTGAATCCTCCAGGTGGCCAAACATTGATTGAGAGGTCTGCATTATTGAGACGTTTCAATAGAATTTATGAAAATAGCAGGGCGAACGATATGCTTCTTCAACCTTGGATTCTTACTTTGGATAATGTTCTCCACATAGCAAGCTTAGTCAACGACGACTCAATCAAGTTGCTGAGATGCTTATCACTAGTTGAATCCACACACGAAAGAGTGTGTGAATATATAGTACCTGGAAATTTTTAATGTGAGAAAAACAAATGAATGTGATGAAGAAACATATGGAACTGCTAGACATAAAGTGATCCATTTCAATAATGATTAAGTGAGCTCGTGTAGAAGAGTATATTAAATTGCAGGGATAGTGGTCAATTTGAGTTCTCGTTTTGCTATCTTGCACGATTCCCTTCCAAGAATTACTGTTGGTGTTGTTGAAGGTAATTCAAATTGTTTAAACAAACAAATAGAAACAAAATTTTGATAAAACGATGAATCCAACATCTTCAGCGAACAAATTCCTGGTGAAAATGAAACAAAAATAAAGTCGACATCCCAGAACACTCTTGAAAGTGACAAAGACCATGGCATTCATTATCTACACACTCAACTAAACCGACTTCATACAGTCAAATTTAAGAAAGTTTGACCAATCCGCAGCATTAATTGATAAACCAACCCAGTTCACCAACGACCAAATTCTAAATAGTTGAAGAAAACCCAGAGCGCACTGCGGATCTGCGATCACAAGAGAAGACTTTTGTCTGCAGACAACAGTCAACCAAGATAGCGAGTTGATACCTTTTGACTTCTTGTACACGGATCCCAACCTAATCTCAGACCAGCTCATGCGTTTGTTACACGACAAGAACTTCGGCTGTGATTCGTGCCGGGACGTTTGGTCAATCTTTTACCATGAATTTTCTCCATTGTCTTCAATTTCTTGCGTCATTTTATACAAACATGTTTTCGCAGCACAAGGAACGGACGGGGATGGCAGATGAAATGGACGGCGAAGATTGTAGAATGAGAGGAAGAGGGGCGACCTCAAATGGCGGCCTCGGCGGTAATGGCGGCGGCGCCACTTTGGGAGTGGCGATGCTCACCTTCGTACGTTACGATCAGCATCGTCGGGTCGTCCGGTGCGCGCTCCACGTGCTTCCTCGCGGGACAGCCGCGCAGGGCGCTGCATTTGTAGTAGCCCCTGCAAGGGTAGCAAGAATTAGGTCGATCCGTGGCTGTTCGGTGGAGGAGGAGAAGAAGGCGAGAATGGTGGTTACCTCGGGTAAGGGGAACCCTTGATGGGCTTCTGCCCGTACTTGCGCCATGAGTACTCGTCAGCGGGGATGTCCGCCACCTTCGAGCTTATCGCCGGCACGCGTATGGTCCGCTTGACCCGGGATTTCCTGCTCGTAAATCGACCAAGAGGTCAATAGGGTAGGGTTTCTAAATTTGAACCGACGCGCACGTCACCTAGAGTCCATTGACGCCTAGGAGGAGTATTTTGTCCAATTTCTTTACCTTCTCTTCAAGCAGTAACATCGGGCGCCTGGGACCGCGTACCTGCCGGCGACGTGCTCGGAGAGGGCGTGTCCGTGCTCGTGGCACCCCCGTTCGAGCGGCGGCTTTCCGGCGGAGACGGGCGGAGGGAGATAGGAGGAGGCCACTCCGAACCTTCCATTCGACACGCTGCCGTCGCCGGAGCCGGACGAAACGAATGAGGTCGTCGCGGGCAGCGGCGTCGAAATGCTAATGCAATCCTTACCTAACCGGCGTGGGGTCGCCTCGCCAGCTGCCGCGGCGGAGACGAGAGGCTTGGTGAAATCTAGGGTGAAAGGTCGGGTAGGCAGTGGAAGGGGATGATTGGGGGGCTTCACCTGGAGCGGGATCGGCGCCAGGGTCACCGTATTCGCCAATACGGCCGGCGAGTCCGGCTCAGCTTCCTGCGAGGGCAGTCCCGTAGGCCCTCGGCGGAAGCGCGCGTGGCCAGTGCGGTTAAGAATGGAGATAGCCTTCTTGAACTTGGCGACCGTGAGGTCGGCGATCTCGCGGCAATCCGGCTGCTGCTGGTGGTAGCGGTGGTCGGAAAGGCGGTGAATAAGGTGCTCCATGGAGCGGAGGCCGGCGGTGGCCTCCTGGATGGCGATCTGGTCGTCCATTTTGGCGTACCCTATCAGATCGACGGCCATCATTGTAGATCTGATCCTTCAGCAAGCTAGCATACGATAGAGCAGTAGAGGCTAGAGCTCGCATCGAAGCGGCCTACTGAGGTGGACACGGCCAGGTTTTATAGGACAAATGGTAAGGGAACGGCATGTAGATTGGTGTTAAAGGTGATGATTTCCATCCAACCGCTAGGATCATTCCTCGTGATTGTATCAAGTAAAGTAAATTCGTTTCGCGCACTCGTATTTTTCTTATCATCCACGTACCCTCGTGGTTATTGGACAGTTCACAGCGCACATGCGGGTTCCAGATTTAAAATGAAAAAGAAAATTCTGGGTAATTAAGAACTTGCAACGACATTTTTCATATTCGAAGTACAATTAGTCAAAATGTACACTAATAATATATGATACGAATATATTAATATCAAATAACCTTATATTAAATATCTTATTAAAGATTAAATAATTTAAGTTTTTTAAAAATAATTATTTAAATTATATTCAAAGTTAAAATCATAATGCCCAGGGTTCTCTAATGTCCACTTATTCTCACTAGTTGGATATATCAAATAGAATATTCAAAGTTTAATGAGTTTTAATTCAAGATAAAAAAAATATTTGAGTTATTATTATTTCTAATTACGATATCTATTTTTTTATTTAAAAAGTAATCTAGCTCTTCTATTCTCCCATGTTCCTGAAATTGAAGAGAGAGTCATCTAAGAGATTTTGACCCGGTCGTCGTCTCCTCACCCCTCTCGATCGTGCGCCACGTAAGAGTTTCCCTTCACCACGTCAAATTTACACTACGGGCACAAAAAGTTTGATCGCCATTTTATTTCCACAAATTTCCAGGCCCTCTCCTTCCATTGGAAGAACAAGCGGTAGATCCCATTTTAGACGCACTCCACGGGCGGGTAGAAATAGCATTTCGCCGCCCGCAGCTCTCGTCGTCTTCCCAACCGCGCGCAACCAAAAAGCCGACGACGCCGGTGTCGATCGTCTTTGTTCTTCTCCCTCTCGGAAGTTGTCAGGGTTCGTTCTTCGCCTTCGTGATCCTGTTTTTTTTTTTTTTGTTTGAGCAAGCTTGAAGGGTTTGAAGGAATTGAGAATCCTATTGCAGGTGGCGATTAGGGTCAGATCGAGGGCATGGCTTGTTGTCACAGACGATAATGATTCTCAAGGAATAGGATCGCTGCCACGGCTAGCTGGGCCAGTTCTGTTGCTGCTTTTGCTCTTGTCGATCCGGTTCACCTTTTGCTGTAACAAGATGGTGTATTCGAATTCCGTCGGCGGGGCTCACGCGTCTGGTGCTCCAGTTACTGGAGGAGGGCTGAGGTATCTTTTATCCACCTCAAATTTTTTTCTTATTGCTGGTGTGGGAACAGTTATGATTCCTGTGGTAATCTTCTTTTGGGCGTAGGTTTCTTCAGAATTGATTATGGTTTTCGTATTTTATAATTGCTATTTTTTTTGTCGAAGCTATGTGCGTGCTATTGCCTTTTTTTTTCTCTTGTACTTGAAAAAATGATGATTTTTTTTTCGGGTGTGATGTTTTTTAATTGATTGGTTATTATAAGTTGTTTGATAAGAAATTCTAAGAATTTATATGTAAAATTATGTCTCCACGCAAATTCGAAGTTCGTTCTTGCTATTAGTCTAGAATATATTTGCTTCAATAGTAAGTTGAGTTCGTTAACAAGATTCGTTTGACCCTTATTGGTATAGTATGCATGCAACAGAACAGTTATGATCGTTGTCTTTTTCCTTCATTTCAGCCAGAATGGAAAATTCAGTTACGGATATGCAAGCTTTCTAGGGAAGAGATCTTCAATGGAAGACTTTTTTGAGGCAAAAACAGATAGCGTGAATGGAGAAATTGTGGGTCTGTTTGGGGTCTTTGATGGTACGCACTTCTTGCATATCTAGGAAAGAAATTATCTAAGTCATGCGCCTGTGCTGGTGATTTGCCTTTGAAAATGTTATCTAAGAAGTCAAATTAAGATTTGGATGCATTTTACTTACTGTGTACTGTGTGCTTTACATTAATTGGTGTTGCTAATTTTCTTTATTTTGAATCTATCATAACCAAATTTGGTGCTTGCAGGTCATGGTGGTGCTCGGGCAGCAGAGTATGTTAAACAAAATCTCTTCAGCAATTTGATTAAGCACCCAAAGTTTATCAGCGATACTAGGACAGCAATAGGTATTGTGCTTTTATTAATGTATTTACGCATATCAAGAATGAAAACTTTTTGTGGATATTAATTCTATTAATTACTTCTATCCAATCTTCAGCTGATGCATATAACCAAACCGACTCAGAATTCCTCAAATCTGATAGTACTCAGCATCGTGATGCTGGCTCAACTGCTTCAACTGCTATCCTTGTGGGTCAACGATTGGTAGTTGCAAATGTTGGAGACTCCAGGGTTGTTATGAGTAGGAATGGGCAAGGTATGCTTTTTTATCTATATCTCTTTGGTGTAAAGGTGAAACTGTTTAAGTAAAGGTCAGAAAGCGAGGTACTTGGATTTTAAGTCCATTATCAACATAGAATTGAAGTAGGACGTTTAATGTGAAGTGGAACGCATGATGTTATTTGCTATGTCTTATGATACGACTGTATTGTAATATTATCTTTTGCTATTATATAGCGAAACTGATGTAGAAGTGGTTCATCTATTAAGAAATAAAAAAAAGGTTAAACTTGGTGCAATTAACAATTTATGATATTCCATCACATATTATGGCATTTTGATGTTTTGAGCACGGTTGTTCTATGCATTTTATGCAAACATAGAGAGTATTGGCAACTCCACACAGCGTTTTGGATAATATGGTCTTACACTGTAATGAATACATGGAACTGCTGTAACTTTAGGGAAAAAACATATATGCATGAACAAACAACTTTGTAATTCCTACTTAGGATGATATGAGAAAAAGTCACCTATCTAATAAGGTTTACAAATGTTGAAATGCATGTTGACAGTGCTCATGTACTACACGGGATTTTGGCTGTTGATCATCTTTTATGCTCATACTAGATTACTTGTACATCACTCAATGATCAAATTTTCGTTGATACCAACATATGATAAGATTTTCTCTTATTCATTTGGCTGAGGGTCTGTTTTATTGGAGAGAAAATAGGAAGGGAAAAAGAGAAAATGCAATGAATCTGATAGCTTATTCATTTTGCATCCAGATTCATTGCATTTTCTCTTATTTCCCCTTCTTTCCAATAAAACAGACCGTGAGTGTTTTTTTTGTCTTAGGCAACTGGTTCAGCGAACCTTCAATAGGGGAAATGCTTGGTCTTTGATGTTGGTGTATGAGTAGTCTAGTTCAAGGTTTAAAATACTAGCTTGTTGAACTAATATCGAGTGGTAAGCTGGCCATGCGCCGGTTTGAGCATAAATCAGTGCATGGAACAAAGGGAATATCAATATTTTATTCCTTACATGAAATAATAAAAAATAATTAGTGATGCCGGTTTGAGTATCTTTGTGTTAGTATTTGAGCTATAAAGGGTACACTAGCCTGGACTGTTACTCTGTTAATTTAAACCTGGATCTAGTTGCAGGCAGATAGTAATCAGCATTAACACAATCATAGAGATTTTTTAGCTTAGTTTATTCTTTCACCAAGACTATTTTGGATGTTGACCTTGTGACGTCTTGCAGCGATTGCTGTCTCAAGAGATCACAAGCCTGATCAAATAGATGAGAGACAACGGATCGAAGAAGCTGGTGGCTTCGTAATCTGGGCCGGTACTCATTTTCTTCCTGAAGAATATTATAGGTAAGGTTGTTTCTGATACTTAAATCTGACAAAATTCAACTGCAGGGGTATGGCGCGTTGGCGGCGTTCTTGCAGTTTCTCGTGCGTTTGGAGACAGATTCTTGAAAAAGTTTGTTGTCGCTGATCCGGAAATCCGGGTATTGGACTTAATTTGCACAATTTACCTTTTCTCTCTTTACATTGTATATAACCAATTGTATAGAGACTGAAATTACTTTTCACTTAATTATTCGAACACAGGAGGAGGTGATCAACTGCTCTCTCGAATTCCTGATACTTGCAAGTGATGGACTTTGGGATGTCGTTACAAATGAGGTCCTCAAGAAAGTCAATGTTCTGTCCAATAGATATATAGCATATTAGCTTCTTTAAATTTAAAATCCTTTCTAAAATGTGATAGGAGGCTGTTGCCATGGTTCGACCCATTGAGGACCCAGAGCAAGCTGCGAGAAGACTTATGCAGGAGGCTTATCAAAGAGGCAGTGCTGACAACATTACTTGCATCGTCGTCCGCTTCTTGGCTGGTGATCATGGTGCTGAAGCAGAACTGTGATAAAAAAATGCTGAAGCTTTCGTTGTTACAATCGCTTCTACGAGTTGGAAATCAGTAATCGATCTAGCTTAATGAGCATATAAAATTTAGCACTTGAAAAAGTCTTGTACAACAAGCATTGCATTTTGTTAGAAATAGTTAATTGATCTAATCTGGCCGGTGGCAAGAATTTCATAATCTTAAAAAGGCCAGATGTAAGTTGTAACCAAGAGAAAAAAAATCACTGACAGGCATATTAGAGCCTTCATTTCTTAGTATTGATTTGTTTGTATATTTTTCCGGTGATTCGTTAGAATCAAATGTGGAGTTTTACGTGGTATGTCTGATTTACTTGAGATAGAAACAGAATACTAATAAACACACTGGGAATTTGCCGTGCTACCTCCCTCTACACGGCTTAAAAATGGAAGTTTCAACATGCTTGTTTTGAAGTATAATGGAAGTATAGTTTCATGATAAGTTGCATGTATTGTAAAACTATATTTACCTTGATTGGGTTTATACTGTTTTCTCATGTGACATGCTTGATCTTTTACCACGATAGGTATTGCTAAATACGCAATCATGCGCTCAAATTCTCTTTACCTTTCTTTTAAGCTATTGATTTATTGCTTTTTGTATTTGTATTGGTTAAATAAAGTAATCTAAGTTAATGTAAGGATGATTGGAAGTCCATACATTTGCTCAAGTATCATACAATTAATTTATGATAAACTATCACCTGCATTATAAAATT
Organism: Costus lasius; assembly: GCA_027563935.2. NCBI lineage: Eukaryota > Viridiplantae > Streptophyta > Magnoliopsida > Zingiberales > Costaceae > Costus > Costus lasius. Next base: position 99,768,814 of record CM050454.1, read on the forward strand.
TAAATTATATATCTAAAGAATGACACTAGATTACAGTTATTATGAAAATTAACTTAACATATTAATTTTTGAATGGATAAATTTTTTGTATATCATTATGATAAGCACGAACTTATGAATGATACAGAAATGTTCATTAATAACACTATAGTTTAAACTAGTAAAAGGACCTTTAGGCAACACACAAAATCAGAATTAATTATAATAATCAATTTAATTAAGTAAACCTAAATAGATAAATTAATTAAAGCGAGGAACTTGCATAGGACTTGTATCATTGCCCTAGAAGGTAAATGTGATGAACAACACACGATGCACATTCTATCACTTGATGTGTCAAAGGCATGTAGCACATATGGGTAGGTTTGTGTGCTTGTGCCTCCGTTAAAAGATAGATGCTCTACTATGTGTACCTCATCTTACGACTCAACTTTACGTGGCTCTACCTAGACCTCACAATTTGGATGGATTATAACAAATCATGTCCACGGTAACTCATGACCCATGATTCGATTAAGCTAATCTGAATATGATCTATTTAATTAATTGAGTCAAACTGTCTAATACGAACACGATCCAAATATAATCGGGTCAACCCAATACGATACGAATAACCCGTTTATCCTTTATATTTTAAATATAAATAATAAAATAATAAAAATTTTATTAAAATTAATAAAAATATTAGGCTTATGTCTGGGCCGAAATTTGGGTTAAAAGATAATTAGAAGATATTTCGGCTTATGGATTAGTAATGAACGTTAGGTGAGTCTACATTTAAATTTGTATATATATAAATATATAATATAATCGGGTTAAGTGCTCAACTCGTTTACAACACGACATGACCTGATTATTTTCGAGTCATAAACGGATTAACCCGTTTATGACCCGAACACGATTATAGTTGATCCGAACCCACCTAACTTCGTGTCGAGTCGAGTCAGATCAACGGGTCGAATCAAATTTTGTCAGGTCTAATATCATTAGTGAAAAACTAAAATTGTGCACAAAGACAATGTAAATAATTATAACATAAGGAGATACTGGCGAATGTAGATCCTGCAAGACAAAATTAGGAGCTCACATATTTTTTTATATATTAATAAAAATAGCAATATATATAATTTAATTATCTCCAAATCTATATATTTTCAGTTCTCTGAAACTAGTTCGAATTTATTGTAATTTGAAAATTTTATAATTTGTTTAGACATCCATATATTTCAAAATTCAAGAAATTATTATTATGCATTTTCTGAATTTAAGTTACTTCAATATCTCTAATTAAATTATTTCGAATTTTAAGTTATTTCGAAACTAGATTATTTCGGATTCCTTGAGATTGTTTTATTATAATTTACATTATTTCAAATTTGGCTAAAGTGTCCTTCTTAATTATTTTAGTCATTAAGAAATTTATCTAATCTATTTAATAATAATAATAATAATAATAATAATAATAATATTATAGTGAATTTTATTCTCAAATACATTCCAATTTGAGGCGTGTTGTCGATACTACCCCTCTTTTCGCTTCCATTTCATCCATTTTTTCAGAGAAAGAGAATTCAACTTTGCTCTATTTGGTCTTTGATCCGATTTTTATGCGTTTCCTCAAAAGCTATTGAGGATGTGAGGCCATCGTCGCCCAATTGAAAAGGGAGCATTGTTTTCATCACGGGTTCTTTTCTTAGTTCTTCATCTTGTTTTATTTTGGATCATATTGGGAGCTGCCGCCGTTTGCCTGATCTGCACGAAACAACCTTTATCAGGTTCATGCTGTGATTCTTGTTTCAATTTTTGAGGTTTTAATTATGCCATGTTATTTGTTTTTGCTTGTATTTTTCATTGCATTATTACGATTTCTTTCAAGGTAAAAAATGATAAAATTTTCATATTGAATTGATCGAGTTTATCTCGTGCATTAGCTTTTTCTTATGTGCATTGTGAGTCTGTGATTGCTTGTGATCGTAATAAATTTAATTGAAGTTGATAAATTATTTTAATAGATAACAACAACCGGTCGATCAAGTAGCCAACGAAGTGCTCTTCAATTTTAAAAGTACTTGATTTAATTTTATTTATTTAATTTGAAAAGGTGTTAAAAAGGAGCACCAGTACTTCCCTCTTCAAATTTAAAACGTCAATCCACGGTGGGATGAATCTTTGCCTTAAGATATATTAAATTGCCTCGAATTTTGTTTTCTAGATTTATCTATTTATTTATTATGATTTTTTTTTAATTCGGATCTTTTAGTTTTATCAATTTTCTTGAATCTTTCGCAATAAGGTCCATTTTCTCTGAATTATGGAGTCCAGATCAATCGTCTATGTAACTGCAGATGCTCGTATTTTCTTAGGCGAGCATTCAATTTTTGTTAGATTTCCACCATGAATTTGATTTTTTTTACTAAGTCGAAGTGTTTGCTTGTAATCCTTATCACATTCAATTGGAATGGCTTCAAATTCGAGCATTACCTTGGCAACGGCCGCCGCCACCGCTCACTGTTCCACTTCGTCCTCTCCACCACCACTCTTATTCAATATCATGCATTCCTCTGGATTGCTCGGCGACTCGCGTCGCTATACGCTTCAACAATGCTTACTTCCCATGCTCCGGCGTTTCCTCGATGTACCTGCGTGGAAGTTGGCACCCCACAACTCTCCCCTAGGCCACGCAGACCTCCCTTTGGGCCATTTGTGACCAACTTATTGGCTGATGATCTAGAAGCACAGAGTTTCTCACTCGTGGTTGCAGCCGTGGTTAGTGGCAATTTTCCCAATCTTCAATTCTCTCTCTCTTTCTCGTTACAATGGGAACCAAAGAATTGTCGTCCGAAGCTTCCATCGACGATCCCGTGAATCTCTGCTTGACTTTGAAGAGGTAACCATAAATGGGCAAACCCTAAGATTCATTTATCGTATGGTGGAGGAGGAGCTGAATTGCCTGCCAGTACAGGATTCATAATCTACCAACACGGGTAAAGCGACAACAATACCCTCTTAGTGAAAAAAGTTTGGTTGCCTTTAGTGTTATTGATAAAGTTGGAAGTAAGAAAAAACTATTTAATTAGCTGATGGACACATATCAGGAGACAATGAGGTCCTCAATAAAAATAAAGAAAATAATGAACCCTCTTTTCTATACGTATAAAAAAAAATTATTTGAATGTTAAAGAAGTTAGGAGGCTGAATAAAATATAGTTTCTAGTGCAGCTGGTAAACAATATGGGGCAGAAACCTTGATGAAGATTACATACTTCAGCTTGATGGTTGAAAAGATGTTAGTTGGTAAAATGTAGAATTCCATTGCTATTCTAGTGACCTTCTTATTGAGTTCTACAGCAGTGGTCTATGGCTTCTTGGAACTCAGGTATCATCACTTCTGCATTAACTATAGCTAATAATATCGAGAACCGGAAGAGATCCATTTCTAATTTTTACTATGGTCCCAACCTTCCTCCACTATGCTTAGAAATTCTCACTAAATAAAATGTCTCAGCTTTTATTGTTGGTTATAGGACTGTCTATTAATTAGTTCAACCTGATAAACAAAACTGAATTAGTTAGTTCGGTTCGATTTTATGGTAATTCGGTTCAGGTTGGTTCGGGTTTGATAGGGCGAGATTAAATCGGTTTGGTTTTAGTTTTTCGTTTTCAAAATCTATATAAACCGAACCAAACCGAACCAATTAAAAATAATTAAAATTAAAAAACCCTAAAGCTACTAATCAGTCACTTTTAAAAGAAACCCTAAAACCCTAAATCAGTTTTCCAAAATAGAAATGCCCGTATGATTCCAAAATAGAATTATTAAAAATGAAGTATCACAAAGAGAATTTTTCTTCCGCTTTCAATGAAGAATGAAGCTGTTCTCCAATTTGGTTTGAACCGAACTGAATAGAACTATTCGGTTCGGTTCTTATTCGGTTTTACCAATATTCGGTTCAGGTTCGGTTTATTACTATTGAAAAAAAGTTGATTCGGTTTTGAACCGATTTGAACCAAATAGACTGGCCTAGTTGGTTCCAGAGGGATTGGAGGACACTTCAATATTACCATCTCTGATGATTATAGATTCAATTGAGAGGGAAGTAGTAGAGGCCAAGCAGACTTTTCTAAGCTAACCCAACACCTTGTATGATATTATGATCCAAGGTAGGAAACAAACTTGGTGTGACAAGCACAGGAATCTTTAACTTGCAGAACTGAATAGGATTCTTATTAATCTGGAATTTACCACACTCTTCAAGCCTCTTAGATTGAAGCTTTTGAGCCTGCATGGTCATGTGGCCTTGCTATTGTCTTCGACTAGAGTTAGTGGCAGGAAGCATAGCATCTTCAGAATTAGAATTTTATGGATCTATTACCCTAGTTACAGACAAATTAGCTGCATCTTCTCAGATTGGGTGAAGAAGCTCAGGAAGCTTAGACATTTTAGTAAATTTTGGAGTACTTGGTATCATTTTGGTTTGTTACAGATAAACTAGATCATCATTGATGATTAACATGAGCAATTCAGCCCTGATCCTAATTGCTCTGTTACTTAGAAGTTAGAACTATGGTTTCAAGTATTAGTCTGAGCTGATGTACCAGTCTTAGCTCAAATCAGTACATACTGAGTACTGACATAGTTTACTTCAACTGTTCTCACTTATTATTTTTTATATTTTGTGAACTATAGTATTATGTATGTATGTATGTATGTATATACAATTCTTGCTGATTTGTATAATTGTATTTGCCATAACCAATTGCAGTGCTTCACTGCTTCTGTGTATCCACTTCGAAGCTGAGGAATTGACTACATCAGTCACTCCTAACAGATGTCAGTGTCCAAGAAGGACTTGGATCCTGCTTTCCAAGGTGCAGGGCAAAAGGCGTATCCTTTTCTGTGTTAGAATTCGTGCTTTTGAAGTTTTGTTAAGCATATATTGTTTGATTATTTTTATGACACATAAAAGTTTATGCATCTTTGCTTTGTTTTTTGTTTTCTATATGCAAAAGCAAAGACTATATGATGATTATTCTCTCAAATAAGTGGTACAATAAGTAACCTCCAATTTCATAAAAAAAAGTAACTTTAAAACTAGTTTGTCCTTGTATATTTAGTACATTTATATTTATTGGCTTGGATGAAGATGCTTGTTTGCTTCTCTCTAACAGTCCATTTTTCAGCTAATACAATTATATTGCAAAATTCTATCAATTTAGACATTACGTGTTTATGATCCTTGACAAAGCACAGTGGGATTGAAATATGGCGCATTGAGAATTTTACCCCTGTCCCTCTTCCAACTTCTTCTCATGGAAAATTTTTTATGGGGGACTCTTATGTGATTTTGAAGGTACTACTCCAATGTTATGATAACAGTTCTTTTGTTTATTTTTCTTGAGTTCTTCTATACGTGTATTATTTATATACTGTAATCAGGAAGTTCTTACTTCTTACTCTCTTGAAATTGTGATAATGTATTTGCTTATTTCTGCACCCTAAATTGAAACTATGGAAAATTTTGTGACTTCAAAACTCGTGATCCATACCTTTTGTAGTAAATATCTTTCAGATATTTACTTTTTAGGAACTTCTTTCTCAATTGCATTATTTCATTCATCAGTTAGATGGCATCCTTTCATCACTAATATAATACATTCACTTATCTGAGTACGAATTCCTTTCATCTTATTAATTCTACTTATTTTTTGCACTATATTATGGAACAATAATTTTTTTTCTCAAAAATTGTTTGTTCAGTTCCATACAGAAGATAATTCTTATTCCTTGATTTTTCTGGAAAAATAGAAAAAAAATGTTATTCAAATTTATTTTCTCTGCTTTGCCATGTTGTCTTCTCAAAAGGATTTTTTTTTTGCTATATTAACTGTATAGAGGAAGAGGAAAGAGGTCTGTCCTTTGTTCATTCAGTCTAAAGATATCTTTGTTTTTTTAGTAAAGAGATTTCAGTGAATATTTTCCATCATTTTTCTTGCAAACAAATGGGTGCTTATCAAATATCTTCTCACAAATAGCATGCAATTAGTATCCCTCTAAAAGCTAAGGACATGGATAGAGCACAACATATTTGAGTATATGATAGGAGATTGAAGACAATTTCACATGTGACTAGGTTAACTACTCTTATAGTTCTTTGCTTCTACTTATTTAGTTTTTCTGCAGACAACTGCTCTGATAAGTGGCGCTTTGCAGCATGATATCCATTATTGGCTTGGGAAGGATACTACTCAGGTTGGGCTGTTAGATCCTCCAGTTCATATATTTATTCCCATTCCCTTGTGAAATAATTATTTTATATGGCCTAAGTAGTTTGATGTCTGTTTATAAAACAATAGGATGAAGCTGGAACTGCAGCCATCAAGGCTATTGAACTTGATGCGGTTCTTGGTGGCCGTGCTGTTCAGTATCGTGAGGTACAGGGTCATGAAACAAAGAAATTCCTCTCTTATTTTAGACCATGTATCATTCCACAAGAAGGTGGGGTGGCATCTGGATTTAAGCATGCTGATGTTAATGAGCACAAGCATGAGACTCGTCTATATCTCTGCAAAGGGAAACATGTTGTCCACATAAAAGAGGTACCTAAATGATTTGAAGTTTTGAACTGCTTGGAAAATCATTACTGAGGACTTTCTCAATATTCCTGTTAAATTGTATTCAGGTTCCTTTTGTTCGGTCGTCCCTCAATCATGATGGTATATTCATTCTAGATACTAAATCTAAGATTTTTCAATTTAATGGCTCCAACTCATCATTTCAAGAAAGGGGTAAAGCTCTTGAGGTGGTTCAGTACATTAAAGACACTTACCATGATGGGAAGTGTGAGGTTGCAGCTATCGGTAAGTTTTTTAGGCCTTGAATAACTTAATCCAGAAATGTCGATCTCTTGCTTACATAATATTCATGATAGAGGATGGCAAGTTGATGGCTGATGCTGATGCTGGAGAATTCTGGGCCCTCTTTGGTGGCTTTGCTCCTCTTCCAAGAAAGGCACCTTCTGAGGAAGTAAAAGACGTGGAGACCTTTTCCACTAAACTTCTTAGGTAAGCTGCCTTGTTTAGAATGTTTGTAGGAGTCATTATATTATTTACCTGTACTATGAAAATTTTCCTGGACAATAGCTATTATGGTTGACTTAGTTTCTAAGTTGAATCTGTTTGACTGTGTTTAGTGTTAACAAGGGGCAGCTGATATCTGTTGATGCTAATTCATTAACAAGAGGTTTGTTAGACAGTAACAAATGTTTCTTGCTGGATTGTGATATTGAAGTGTATGTGTGGATTGGCAAAAATACATCCCTTGAGGAAAGGAAAAGTGCAAGTGCGGCTGCAGAAGTAATGCCACTACAACCACTAAAAGTCTTTCTTTTTCTGTCTTAATTGATATATTTTCTTTAATGGTATGCAGGAACTGATTAGGGGACCTGACAGATCAAAATGTCACGTGATTCGTGTTGTCGAAGGATTTGAGACACTTATGTTTCGATCAAAATTTGATGCATGGCCACAGACAACTAGCGCAGCAGTACCTGAAGCTGGTAGAAGCAGGGTTGCTGGTGCGATTGGAAATAAGTTGTTCATATAATAATTAGATAAATATCCTCAATTCCTGTGCTTATGAAATGTACTAATTCATCATGACTCCTCCCTCCTGTTTAGCCCTTTTAAAGCGCCAGGGGTTGAATGTGGAGGGACTGACGAAAAATGATACTTCAAAGGAGGAAGAGCCTCAACCATATATTGATTGTACAGGAGATTTACAGGTATTATTTTTTTTATCGTTGTGTTTTAGTCAATCATACTACAATAAACCTTACAATCTCGATTTCAGTTTATCTGACATTATTCTCTCTGAAGAAGCTTTAATTTGGTGAAGCAAATTAGCTGCCCCTCATGTTTGCTTCATTGTACAGGTTTGGCATGTGAATGGCGTGGACAAAGAGCTTCTTTCATCTACTGATCAGTCAAAATTCTACAGTGGAGATTGCTATATCTTTCAGTATGCATATTCTAATCAGGATAAAGAGGAATATCTTATTGGTACTTGGTTCGGAGACAAGAGTGTTGAGGTGACCAGCTAACTTATTTGGGCTTTTTATTTTCTTAACAGCATAAGCCTGGATACTAACAATGATTCATTTGAAGATAAGAAACTATAAACAACTTATTGAAATGGATAGACAATTACATTATTAAAATGCAAGAATTTTGTATCTACGTTTAATGAATCATACAAAAAATAAAAACATAAAAAGATTTGAATCTTGTATCATCAACTATGGATAAGCCTTAGTTCATTATAACGTATTGGTTTGTGAGATGCTTCACAAAAAAAGGAATTTCCTTTGGCTTGTTTGTTTCTACAGACAATTATACAAGCTCAAAAATATTGATTTCTGCTTCATACTTTGCATAGATGTGTTGTTATTTATGGAAGGAAAGGTTTTAATTTGTCATTTCATTGTTATTAAGGGTCCAAATTATCATATATTTAATTTCTTCCAGGTTTGTAAGGCTATGTAGTTTTTTCTTACTAAACATAATGCAAGAGAAACAATGATCTATTGCATCTAATTTACATAATCTTTCAGCAGCTTTAGTGTTTGACATCTTTCAGCAACTTTAGTGTTTGACATGGAAACACGTGTGTCTCTCATTTCGATGTTAGAATTAACCATGGAAGACTAATAAATATTATGGCATGTTCTGTTTTGCATAGCAGATGGATGCCTCAGTGATTGGTTGGGGAAATTTGCCTTACTGTCTCTAATGATGCTGGACATCTAAAACTTGATAAAATTTAAAAGTTTATTGATATTCCACAATGTTTGAACTTTAACACTTGGAATGCTAAATTATGTAATGGTTAGTGTAGGAGGAGCGAGCTTCTGCTTTGTCCCTCTCCATGAAGATGGTTGAGGCCTTGAAATCACAGGCTGTTCTGGTACTGTAGAATTTATCAAACTATTTCCACTGGAAATTGACAAGTAGCCATTTTGATTTGTTATGTGAATTTGCCATGTTTTGTATTTCTTGTTGATCATAATGTATTGCAATTTTGCATTTCCAGACTCGTCTCCATGAAGGAAAAGAACCTATTCAATTCTTTTCGATATTCCAGAGCTTTATTGTTTATAAGGTCTATCGTCACTGAAATGTTTGGTATATAGTCTACTTTTTCTTTCTTTTCAGTATCTCTGTGAGTAACACTTCCTTTTTCATCGTCAGGGGGGTTTGAGTACTGGATATAAGAATTATATTGCAGAAAACAGCATTGCTGATGAGACATACTCTGAGGATGGTCTTGCACTTTTTCGAGTTCAAGGCTCAGGACCAGATAACATGCAAGCAATTCAAGTTGAGGCGGTATAAATCACTTGCCTAACTAACTTCTAGATGAACTAAGAACAAAAAACATCTTGTTTCAAACTTGAGTGGCTTCTGGCTAATGATTGACTAATTGAGTCTTCATTGAACTTTTGTCTATTGCACTATGTTTTTGTATTCTATGATTGATGTTTCATTCTTAGTCTCCTGTTACCAATTGAAGTTTTCTGCAAGTTGACCCTGAGAATTTCTTTCTTTTCTTTCCCATTGAAAATCCTTGCAGAAATATATGCACATATACATATATACGCAAGTTTATATATATGTATGTATACACACACATATACCTTGTCACAAATACTCTTTCAGTTCCTGATTTCACTACATCTGCCTTGAAATCCTTCCAAGGGCAAAAAAATGAACAACCTATACCCCTCAAAAAGCTAGGCAGAATTCAACCTGCCTACTAATACATTTATTGCATAAATTTGACATTGTTCAATCTCATCACGATTAGTTGAACTTGAAACTAAAATCTATTATCTTAGTCTCAAATCTCAATATTTCAAAAACATGAACAGCTATAACAACATGGAGTAATAAATGCTCTTGCGGAAGATCAAACTTAGTTATTAAAGTCAAGATTTGAAATCTCAGTCCAGTGCAGATACTAGTCAGTGGCTGGATTCCTAAGGACAACGAATCATGCAGCATGATTAATTGTAGGCAGTAGGCACCATGAAAAAAGGAGGTAATAAGAAGATCTTGGATCTATAATAGTTGGTGAAGAAACTATTGATGAAATTGAATGCAAAGGGTTAACTATCTGTCACCCAAGTTGAAGAAAAATGCTTGATATTGAAATTTATGCCTACCAAAGAGTAAGGAAAAAACAACTCAGGAAAATTGTATGTTTTCCATTAATGTTTATGCTCATCTAAGTAGTATTAATAGATCCCCATGAATTATATAATTCCTTCAAAATTACAAGTACAATCAATCTCATCCTAAAGCAACAAATAGCAATATTGGCCTATAAAGGAAAAAACTAGTATGCCCTCTTTTTGTTCTCAATATTTGGATATATAAACCTTCATTTTGTACCTTTTCGCACCCTTCTATTGATGGGCATGCTTTCCTCTTTGGCAAAAAGATTCCACCTTTAATTTATTGTTATGCTTGATTTAGGTTTCTGTTCTCATATTTTATTGATCTCCACATTGGCTTGAATCTCTGCAAGATATGGTTGATTCTTTCTTGATTAAAAGTAATCAAAGCAACTTTATTCTCTCTCAACATGATCAATCGAATCAAAGGCATTTTTTTTGCTCACTCAATCCAATTGGATCGAGGATTCGCCACTTTGTTGATTCAAGTCACTTTGATCTTCAAAATACAAGATGAGGAAACCCAGTTTGGTTGTCTTCATCTGGGAACCAATTTGATGAGTTTGACATTTTCTCCATGTGCTAAATGCAGAATAAAACCTTCTTGCCTTGGCAAGTGGTAGTGTTCTTCTTCCCTATTACAGCAGTATTTCCAAGATATTTCTCTTAGTTACTCACAAGGCCCTCAACAAAAGGTGAGATCTCTTTATGTTCTTCATTTAGCATGGAGGCTCAACCAGTCTGAGATTTTCTATGCTGAGTGCTGACCACTGAATACATCTCCATGTTGATACGTATTCCCTAGTTGGCTTGAGGATGAGAAAGGGATTATAATGAATTATTTTTTAGCCTCTAGCCATCTCCTTTTAGCTATTTCTTTGTCAATTGTAACCAAACTAGGTCGACCCTTGAAGTTCTCTTTTGTATCAATGGTGTTTATGTCTCTGTTTGTACTTGTTTCTAAGTTTGCTAGAGTTGAGCTTCAAATTCAGCTTGCAGAATTTGAATATTCTCAACAAATCACTTCATCTTTGACAAGAGATTTTTTTTTCACAGTATTTTAGATAGAGGCAGAAATGCATATCTAAGAGTCTAATTGATAATTAATTTAAGCTTGCTTCAAAAGAGACTTTGAAGTAAGGTTTTCAATTCCTGTCAGTATTAGTATATTGGTCCAATGTTGGATCGGTAGTATGAATATGTACCAACATAAGGTACCAATTGGTAACATCTGAAACCTAGTATACTCAAACATATATAGTACTAGATCAGTATTGATTCTATATAGTGTATTATTGGTCCATAGTCCATTCTTGGATCAATATATACTCGTCCGTGCCAATAGCACTGATTGACATTATACAAAGTAATTGTATCAGATATTGACCAGTTTTTAAAATACTAATTAGCATAGGATCAGATCAATATGGCTAAGACCTTAAACCCATGAAGTACTTTCATGCGTTGCTAGATTGAAGGCAAATTCTAGGTCCATAGGTGAACTAAGGCATGATGACCTTGGGTTGGTCATCAAATTGATGTTTATGTCATCACGTGCAATGTTGCTATTGCAGACTTGTCATGGTTGGCGTGAGAACAACTCATGACTAAATTGCCTTATATGAGGCAAAGCATTTGAGCTTTTCATCAAAGGAGAACTTGTATTGAGTGATGGTAGTTAGTTCTAAAGCAATTTCAATTTCAAAAGTAATGAAGAGTGTGGAAAACGGTGCTCATTTGAAGATTTGTGTACATCATGCTCCATAAAGATTTACAAATGGCAATTAAGAATTGAGTGTCTCCCTATACTAGAAATGATATGGAGACCAAAGTATGCTCACACTTGCTGGGAAAGAAGAGAGCAACCGGTACCGTACTGGCGAACCGGGTGGCGCTGGAATGAAGCTTCCGTCTGCTGCTTCATTTGAAGCTTCCCAACTTTGCCTCTCTCTGCCGTTTGCCTGCGAGCCATGCTCCGACGGCCGTTTCAAGATCAAACGGCCACTGGACCGGTCCTGTACAGTTCTTTGAGCCTTGGAGCAACCTTCTCCCTGGTGGTTTTCTCTTTAGTAGTTATGGTCTTTTTTTTATCTTTGGAAGCCTTCCTATGAAGTTCGTGGAAGTAGAGGTAGATGGCCTAACTTAGGATTATAGGAACAAGTAGATAGGTGTAGAAGCAATTTATGATTGGATGGCTTAGAGGTGAACACAATGCTCATCCATCAAAATTCATCACATCTTTTGTAGGCTTGAACAATACATGAAAGTTAGCATATCTTGTATTATTTTTTTCAACTCAGAATGACCTCTACTTAAAGGTGAAAATGTATAGGCATTTATTTTCCTACTAGAGGATGGTAAAAACAAAAAGGATTAAAACTAAAGTTTTCAATCTCGGTTTGTACTAATGTGTTGGTTCAATATTGGACCAATACATACAGATGTATATTGACATATGGTATTAGTCAGTATCACCTAAACTAATATTACATATATAATGTACTTATATATTAGACCAGTTCTAACGTTGTTTCATGTACCATTCCAGTGTTGGATAGGTATGTATTGCTTAGGCAGTACTATTTGGTTCAATGTGTACAACTGGTACATAGACGTATCCATACTATGCTACATGGAATATATCAATACTCTGCTACCAGTACACATCGGTTTTTTATTCTTTGATACTAGTGTATGTGTATATGATCCTTTTGCCTCGCCATTGATTGGTACTAAAAGCATAGTTAAACAAAACTCCCATCCCGCAAAATGATGAAAAAGAAGAAACACAAAAAATAAGCTAACCTTCCTAGCTTTTAAAATATTATTTAGAAGAATATAGATGTCTTTTGTTTATAATAGTTTCTCAAGTAAACCTAGCATATATGTAAGCTATGCTGATACTGTGTTGCTGTAAACAGGTGGCATCTTCCTTGAACTCATCTTATGGTTACATATTACATAATGGCGCATTAGTTTTTACATGGTATGGAAATCGTATTACCACGGAGGACCAAGAACTTGTTGAGAGACTGCTTGATCAAATAAAGGTGTGTAGATCATCTAAGACCATATAAATTCCACATTATTACTTTATACATTTTGTAAAGACCTCTTTTGTATTTGAACTCGATATTTTATACACCATGAAATACTGTGGTCCATATGGTAGTTAATAAGCTAATTGGTCTACTTTTTTGCCCAAAATTTTTTGTTGCTATGACTTGGAAACTTTTGTTATATTGGCTTGTAGTTAAACCTGCAAATCGAAACTCTCTTTGGTATACTTGTATGTTTGAATTTCCGAACATATGGATGACTCATATAGTATTATAATATTAAATTTATGAGGGAAAAAAGGGGAAAGATTTAGAAAAGAGAGAAAAGCTAAAAGATACAAAGAGGAACTCAAAAGAACAGGAGTTCAAAGAATAAATTTTATCTTTGCACCGCATTTCTCCTGTTATTTTTATATTCGAAGCTTTAGTGCTTTTCTCCTAGGTCAACTTCTTTAGAAAATTTACTCTATATTAAAAGGTTATAAGAACTACACATGCGTGAAGATGCTACAAGTAGAAAAAGTTTACAAAATCTTGATTAACTAGCTTGAATACGCTAACTATTAACGCAAAAGGCAGTGTGCACAGTATGATGTTAATCTGACCACCAAAATGTCCATAGAGGGGTTTCCAAGTACAATACTAGTCGAACCGAGATGATTTAACCTGAAATGACGTTCACATCATATTTTTCAACCCGAACTTGAACCTGAACTAAATTTTTCTATAACTGAATCCAAATTTTAGGTTAAGTTCAGTTTGGTTGAAGTTAAACTAAAATTTTGAAATTTTATATTTTTAATGCTTGTGTTAATTTTTTTAATAAAAATAAAACCTGAAAGTTATAAAAGATAAAAAACTTACTAATTTTTTATATTTGCATAATTATTCTTTTGTTCAAAGTGAAAATAATACTATAATATGATATCTATATAAAATTAATTTTGGCTTCAATTCAATTCGGCTCGATTTTTCTGGTTGACCCAAACTTTGGACTGCCTTATCAGATAAGCCTCTTCATTACTTACCACAGCCTCAAACTACTTCTAAATTGTCAAGAGTTCACATCAAGGTGCTAGTCATCGAACTCTTCTCACTCTTTTGATAGCCTTAACAGGTACAAGATGGTCTCTCCCACGATAATGTGATTAATAATAGAACAGTGAAGTGAAGAAATGATTAGTTACAATCGCTGTATTTTAGTCTACTTTGATTTAAGAAACGGTTGGTGGCTTTCTAGGTTTGCCTATTTCATTTCTTAGTGGTAAGTCCTCTATATATTATGAAGAAAAGGTGGATGAAACCGTACTACACTTCACATCTTCAGTAAAGCATAATGAGTTCCAAGTTTGTACGTACTATTTATTTGCTGATTTTTTAATATAATGGCAGATAATTAGAATTTCTTGTTACGCAGCCAAATCTTCAGTATAGACCACAAAAAGAAGGGTATGAAACCGAACAGTTTTGGAGCTTACTTGGAGGCAGAAGTGAACATCCCAATCAAAAGATTGTAAAAGAACCAGAAACTGATCCCCACCTTTTCCAATGTGATTTGGAAAAAGGTATTGTATCAATTAAACCACTTCTGCATCCGGTTTTCTATTTAATTTTTTTTGTCATGATATGTTATGTACATTCTAAAAGATTTTTTATGTATCTGTCACGCACATTCACGCTGGCTTGCAGACAATTTAAAGGTATGCAAGAAGTTCCTCTTAGTCCGTCTTAAACAAGTTTTGCTTTTCCTTTGTGGATCTGATAAATCCAGTTGAAAATTGAAGTAATCAAGAATTTTTCTTCAACTCGTGGCATTTTATCTTTGTTTTTAACACCAAAAGATGTAGTTCCAGGTTACAGAGATATTCAGTTTTAATCAAGATGATTTAATGACTGAAGATGTGTATATTCTGGACTGTTATTTAACTATCTTCGTATGGATTGGACAACATGTGGATTCAAAGATAAAGTCACAAGCCTTAAAAATTGGAGAGGTATAGTAGAATTTGTTTTTTTTTGGAAGCATGCATGTGATAACATTGACGTTCTTGATGAAAATAGTGCATTTTTATTATTTCGTCTGTACTTGTTGCCAGGAATTTCTTGGACGAGACTTTCTTCTTAGGAAACAATCACGAGAGACTCCAATATTCATAGTGACAGAAGGAAGTGAACCACCATTCTTTACTCGTTTCTTCACATGGGACTCTACAAGAACACAGGTGATCAAGCTGTTGAGCATTCATTTTATTCGTGCTTTCTGATGACTACTTAAGTTCTTTCTGCAAAGGTGGTTTCGGACTTTATTTTCTTTTGGTGTTCATATGATTTGGTTTTTTTATTAACAGAACAAAAAGGCAAGGATACTGTTGTCACCCAGTAATTCAAATTGAAATAACCTTGGGAGTGTAGTAAGAGTCGTTTGAGGTGCTTTAACTTGTCTTTTCACTGCAGACGCATGGCAATTCATACCAGAGGAAGCTTGCAGTGGTGAAAGCTGGAGCCACTCGAACTGCTGATGTAAGACTGAGATATGAAATTCTTCAATTGTTTGTTGCTATCTTTTCCTATTCTATAACTTAGCAAATGCATTATACATAAATCCACATGCCAGTTTTGACATTATTTCCAGAGCCTAAGTAATTTATTGATTCAGGATTCTTACCCTGATGATTCCTAGTACCTATCACTTTGAGCATCAAGGCTCTTAAGCATTTTATTGAAGAGCATTTGGTGTCATTAGCTGCTTAAACTATACACACGCATCACGAAGATTCTTCAAGTAATCAAACCGTTGATATGTTATGCAGAAATAAATAATAAAGTGAAGTCAAATACTTTTCTGGGACCAATATGACAATCAAAATTCAAACTTTCATTTATTACGCCTAGCCTATTTGCTCATGCAAGCCAAATTTTTGCATGAGTATAGTCGCTTTCTAGAATTTATAGTCTTAGCAGAAGAACTCGCATTGAACAATTCAAGTTCGGTCTAGTAGTAGGGAAGGTTAACTCTTTGAGCGTTATATCCATGCTTATAGAATTTAGGAAACCTATAGCACAGAAAAATTCACATAACTTTTTGTTTGTTAATATAACAGAAGCCGAAGCGGCGAGCACCTTCATATGGTGGAAGAGTAGGTGTTACAGATAAATCCAATCGGTCCAGAAGCATGTCCGTCTGCCCAGAAAATGCTCGCGCAAGGGGAAGATCTCCAGCCTTTGCTGCATTAGCTAAAACATTTGAGAATCCAAATGCCAGAAATCTTTCAACCCCTCCTCCAGCTGTTACAAAACTTTATCCCAAGTCTATATTGGCAGACTCTGTAAGACTAATACCAAAATCAACAGCCATCGCTGCTCTGACTGCAACTTTTGAATCAAAGCCATCCAGAGGTACGTTGATGATGAAATTCTTAGATGTCATGCGACTCCTTTCTGCCAACAAATTGAGATTATTAACCTCATGTTTGTTTCCAGGAGAAGAAAAACCAAAGGCCAGGTCCAATGATAGGAAAACTGAAGACTTCACCATTAAAGAAGGTGCGGAGGAGGGGGAAGACGGTGCGGAGGAGGGGGAAGACGAAGAGGATGGAGGGCTTCCTACATATCCTTATGAACGCCTGACCACCACATCCACTGACCCTGTTACAGACATTGATGTGACCAAGAGAGAGGTATATCATTATTTATGTTCACATGAAAGCCTTATGCATGTCGTCTCAATTTATGTGTTATGCTCATTGCAGGCTTACTTATCATCAGCTGAGTTTAAAGAGAAATTGGGCATGAAAAGGAGTGCTTTCTACGTCCTTCCCAAGTGGAAGCAGAACAAGCTCAAGATGGGTGTTCAATTGTTTTGAACTCTTTTCACAAACCTGTTGAAACTTCATTGAAAGATGTATATCGCAGAGAATCCCTTGCACCGGCACACACATGGGTCTTCCTTTTTTTTTTGGGAAAATTACAGGTAGCAAGCCAATAAAGTTTTTTATTCCCTCATCTGTTTCTTCTTCTTCTTCTTCTTCTTCTTCTTCTTCTTCTTCTTCTTCTTCTTCTTCTTCTTCTTCTTCTTCTTCTTCTTCTTCTTCTTCTTCTTCTTCCTTTTTTTTATGAAACCCATCAACTACACGGTGTGCAAATGCCTTCTCAGCTGCTTGCTGCTGCTCCTCAGGAGATGTTACCATCGGCAAAGCCTTCTCATCTCCTTGCTAGCTTGTAATTGTTCCTTTGACAATAACTTGTTCCATTGACTTCCAACTTTTTTTTCATTGTACCATTCCATTGTTATACATGAAAAAGCTCTGAATTGTGGCTTTTTGGTGGTATAATTGCTGACTGAAATGAATTCTTGTGTATTTGGTTCCTGGTGTTGTGATTTCGTCATTGCTTATGGTCAAATGTATCTAGCAACCCAAAAATGACAACTCTCCAGCGATCGTTATATTGGACGGGAGCATAATTTTCAGATGAACAGACAAATGCGTCACAATGCGGAGACTTGTGCAAATGTCCTGGAATTCCTTTCTTATCAGCTCCGATGCATTCAATAATTTTAGGGTTCTTTTAACTTATATTTTTAACGTATATGAGAAACGTCTGTGAACTACAACTTGTCATTGCCATTTGCCGCGCTAATGTTGGAGATTGAGATGGCATGAAAGTTCTATGAACATATGATGTGTGATTGATTTAACTATTATAAATACATTATATATTGATAAAATCATTCTCTCCAATGTGTGTACCAGAAAACCACATAGAATGTGTGATAAAATCTCACAATATCAGCTGTAAGCTATTGACCTTAACTAATTTGTTTGAGTCCATATAAGAGATTAGCGATTATACATTTTGTGCCTGCTAAAAATAGTTGGCTTTGAGCTAAAAATAATTGTATATACAACTCTAATTAAAAAAAATTACGATAGTAAATATTTCTCTTAGTTTCTGATAAGAAGATCTTAAGATCAAATTTTATTAAAAAAATGAGTATTACTATAAGCATTTTTGAGAGACATGCGGTCGATCTAGGTTTCGTCATGGGCAACTACCTCTACGGAAATTTAAAAAATATATTTCTTTTATAAAGTCATAATATATAGATTATAAAAATTTAGATAAAAAATATATTATTATCCTCTACTAATTTAAGAAATAGCTTTAAAATATACTTTTCTTACAAGTCCTCGATCAGCCACTTAATTAGGCATTCTTTGTGTCACGCCCCAATCGGATCGGCCTAAAAACAATGCTTATACGCTATCTCAGGATCGTCCGGTGGAACACCGGAATGCAACTATCTAGGGTTTCCAGACCCAAATCAGAAACCCTAACTCTCCCCGATTAATTTTTATCCTCAAATTACACTTCGCACGGAAAACCCTAACCCTAATTAGGAATTGAAAACCCTAATTAAGATTATACCTCACTGGTCAACTTCCACCGTTGACCGAAAATCGCCGAATTGATTTCGTTCGCTTTGTCGACGTCAAGCTAACGTCACCGAATCAAATCGATTCCACTGAATCGAATTTCAATTGGGGCCATTGACCACCGCCTTCGCTGACTCCGCCTCGATTCGAATGCCCAATCGTTCGATCGCGGCATCGTCTCCTCCGTTCACTACGCCGCCTTCGTCTTTGACGCGCGCCGCCGTCGTCGCCGCTTCCATCGAGCACTGCCTGTTACGCCCCAAAAATCCACCCGGAACCCGCGCCGGGAATCCCGGACCTCGGGACGCACAACACTGTACCTATCAAATCAATCCTGACAACTGAAAGGTACAGACTGAATAAAATAACATAACCAGAGGCCAACCCGGCCATAAATATCCAAAAGCAATAATACTAACACAAGACCGGCGCAGCGATCAACAGAAATAACGACAACAGGACCGGCGCAGCGGTCGACAAACCAACAGATAACATGACCGGCGTAGCGGTCAACAGAACCAACAGATACACGACCGGCGCAGCGGTCAACAAAACCAACAGATACACGACCGGCGCAGCGGTCAACAGATCCAACATAACAAAAATATAATAAACAACCGACCGACAGATGCAAAACTAAACCGGACTGGTGGTCACCAAGCTATCTATCTAATCTGCCCCCGAAGGAGCCGCGCCTGAACCTGGAGGCAAAACAAAGGGGGTTAGCCGGAGGCTAAGTAGGGATACAACAAGTCACATGGTGCATGATCAGAATGTGAGGGTTTTTCAAATTTCCACATTAACTCTACATGTCCCGTATATCGTATAGTCAAACTCAAATACGTATAAATATACGTGTCCTTAGACAGATAAAAACAGGGAGCTGGTACAGCAGTGGTCCATGACCCGCAACTCTATAAAATAGAGTGGTCCCTACTGATGGCTCCCCGAACAGTAGAGACGATTGTCCGTCGACAGCCCGCTAATGTAGCGTCCTACACTCAGTACAACCCCTCATTTGGGCTGATAACAGACCTCAAGCCCATAACATCGGACTCTCTCGGTCAGAGACGGTCACACAGCGTCTCAACAGAAATCTCACAGGCAGTATTTGAGGTATATTGAAATGTCTATCGCTAGACATTCAATCCTCAATGTACATATACAGAACTCATACCACCTACCACTACAAATAAACATGCAATAACAAAATACTCATACCATGTTTCATGCAACAGGTTATGTCAACAGGAATGTACTCAGAGCAGAACAGGAGTTAGAACAGTAATCAACAGTGATAATCAGCAATAAGGGAGGTGCCGCTAACTACACATGCGGTTGGCACCGTAACAAAGAAGGAGGTAGAATCCCTACCTCAGATGCAGACGTACAGTAAAACAGAACCAACCCGATATCACGCGATCAGTCAATAGGTCCTAACAGGTAAATCAGGTGTAAGTTCTCATATTATGCTAATCTATTTATAAGAGTCAGTATTAGATAGTCATGTCTAGGTATAATCATTTAATCAGGTTTGTCAGATATACAGGTCCAAGTTTATGTTTACGCATACGTTTGTATACGTATAAAGGCGGGTACGGGTACTAACCGAGTTCGCAGCCTCGTGCGAACGAATAATCACCACCGGAAGTCGGGATACGCGAGAACCAACCACGCGCGCGTAACCGAGTCATCAGCACGGAAATCGATGTTCGCCGGAAAGTTCACCGGAGTCACTGTTCACCGCCGGAACAATGTTTTCGGTGGCCGAACGAGGCTCTCCGGTAGTCAAATGAAAGCTGATGGCGAGGGGGTTCTGGTCGTATGGTCGGTGTTGCAAACGGAGGTCGGAATCGCTGGAGATCTGGGAAAAATCGGTCGGCGGCGGTGTTCGCAATCTCGCCAACACCGGAGACGAAGACACCATGAACAGCTTCGGGAGGCGGCGGAAATGTCTACCGCAAGTGGGGAAGTCCTCCAACATCGTCGGAGACGAGGATCGCGTCGGCCCTAGGGTTTTCCAGCAGATGCGAGGGAGAAGAAGGAAGAGGCGTGGGGAGGCGGCGGTCGACTTGGGAACTCGTCGCCGCAGCTTCCGTTGGCTCGAGGAGGAGGGCGAAGGGAAGCAGTTGCAGGGGAGCTCACCGGCCGGAGCAGTCACCGGAAACAAATGAGGCGGATCGAGAGAAGGGCGGCGTTCATTCGTGATGGGGAGATGGACGCAAAGCGGGGAGAAAAAAAAAAGGAGGAAGGGCACGCAACAGAACGAGATGGGCTCGGTCACGCGTGCACAGTGCCGAGTCCCATCAAATTTCATTACTTTTACTATTTTAATCCCTTTTACTGTTTTTGTTTTGTCTGCATTCATCATGGGCGTAACATTATATCCACCTTCAAAAGAATTTGGTCCCCAAATTCAAGACAATTTCATTAACGGTACTTAAACAGAATTACAGATTGAATTACAGAATTAGTAATACGACAGTCACTCATACACAAATCATTCGTCTAACTCCATCTCTGAAAACAAATCCAGATGTTTCTTCATAATTTCGTCCTCGCGCTCCCAAGTAGCCTCACTCTCAGGGTGATGTTTTCATTGACTTTAATCAGGCTGATTACCTTATTTCTCAGCTTATGTTCTTTGCGTTCTACGATCGCTACAGGCATCTCGAAAGGACCCATATACCTCGGGGCTAACTTACCAGCATACCCGAATCTAGTCGTACCCTTCTTCGGAGAAATCCGAAGGAACACGTGGTCATCGACATCAAATTCAAATGGTCGCCGTCTCTTGTCTGCGTAACTCTTTTGTCGACTTTGGGCAGCTAATAATCTTCGTCCAATAATCTGAACTCTCTCGGCATCAAGTGCTAACATAGCCGGTCCCAACACATGGTTTTCACATGCTTCGTCCCATAGCACCGGAGATCTACACTTCCTACCGTACAAAGCCTCGAAAGGTGCCATCTGGATCGCCGAATAATAACTATTATTGTACACAAATTCCACTAAGTGAAGATGACACTCCCAACCATCCGTGAAGTCCAAAGTGATGGCTCGAAGCATGTCCTCTAAGGTCTGAATGGTCCTCTCAGACTGTCCATCAGTCTGCGGGTGATAAGCTGTACTGAACCGCAGTTCAGTTCCCAAAGCCTTCTGTAAACTAACCCAGAACCGAGATGTGAATCATGGGTCTCTGTCAAAAATGATGCTGGCAGGGACCCCATGCAGCCGTACAATCTCACTACAGTACAACCTTGCCAGTTTATCCATCGATTAAGTCTTTCTAATAGGCAAGAAGTGGGCTGACTTGGTCAAACGGTCAACGATTATCCAAATCGAGTCATGGCTTGTGCGCGACCTAGGAAGATCCGTCACAAAGTCCATGGTAATGTGTTCCCACTTCCACTCCGGAATAGGAATACTCTGTAAGAGCCCAGGAGGTTTCTTATGTTCATTTTTCACTTGTTGGCATACCAGACATCGCCCGACATACTCTGCCACATCTCTTTTCATGCTTTCCCACCAATAAGATTTTCGAAGGTCTCTGTACATCTTAGTGGCACCAGGGTGTACTGCAAATCTGGACTTATGTGCTTCTTCCATTAATTCATCTTTAACTATCTCGGGCACACATAGGCGGTTTTGACATCTGATCACACCCTGATCATCCTGGGTAAATTCTTCTCTCTTGCACTTTGCGATGATAGACTGCAGGTACCAATCATTGGGTTGCGCCTCAATAATCTTCTGCACCATAGGGGATTGTGCCATCATCACGGCCAAACAACCATGCTCGGTGGGGCACACAATCTCAACACATAAATTTGTCATCTGTTGTGCTAATTCAGTCGGTGTTACTCGCAAGTGAGCTAACACCCCTACAGTCTTCCTACTTAGGGCGTTTGCGATAACATTGGCCTTACCCGAGTGGTAATTAAGCGTACAGTCATAATCTTTGTGAAATTTCATCCATCTTCGCTGCCTTATATTTAATTCCTTTTGAGAAAACAAGTACTTCAGGCTTTGGTGATCCGCGAAGATTTCGAATGTCACACATTCTTCATCTTGGGTAAACACTTCTCCATCCATTGCTAACTTTCTACTATTGCTATGGTAATTAATTTAATACTTCGCAAGAAGAATTATCTTAAAAGAGCCTTATTGATCTTCTTTGTCAAGCATGTTATACAAGAATTAGCATCACGCTGGTCTTCAACTACTACACGTATCTATCCAATAATGTCGCTAAGAGAGTTACATTTTACCAACCTTATGAGAATAAGACTAGTTGGCACTCGACTTGTCTCGTAGCCTCGCACTAAGGCGTTTACATAGATGTAAGAAAAGACATCCCCACCGCTGGATGTATAGTAGAAACATCTTTAATAGGTAAGATACATGACATATAGTGAAACTGACTAATACACAAAGTGATTGATTCTCTTATCATGGCACAACTGGGGCTCACCCTAGGTTTTGTAACCCTACTCTCCCAGATTTTCTTCGTCACTGGAGCCTTCTGTTTCGGGTAATATGGAAAAATCACTAATCTCCTCATCAGATGAGGACGAATTGATGGCTTGTTTCCATATAACCATGTTTGGTGTTTCACTAAATTTGTAGTAATAGTTTTCGTTAGGATCTATATTGTAGTATTCCTGCCTTAAAGATATATGTTCCAGGTAGTGTGCTTCGTTGTATATATCAAGGGAGTGCCGGTTTGGCTCTACCAAATCATGCGCGACGATCGTCTCAGTGTAGATAATACAAACCTGTTTTCTTGGTTCAAATTGGGACATCCATTTACTAACACGTGGCATCTGGTTGTGTACTATCATTTCTATCTCAGGGTGAGTTCTGCAAGCTTCTTTCAACTTCTTCGGGAAGAAGTCTGGGATAAAGGCTGGGCGGTTTCTCAGCAGAGACCATTCTCGAATCATACCATAGTTCCATAATTCTCGAACAAAGTGATAGTACCAAGGATTTAGTTTATAATATAAAATCCAAGCGGTTAAAAGACTTTTACCCTTTTCCTGGAATATGTGTATTCCCCATTTTGGAGTAAATGCCATCATTTGCTCTTGGAGGGAGACCATCTTTTGAAAAGTCCTTTGATGTGCGAGGACCCTGATATCCCTACTAATCACTTCTGGTAGTGAGTTGAGGAATTTCTCTCTGAATGTCGGGGAGAGTATGATCTTTGCTTTGAACTTTTCATGCTCTTCCTCCTGTCTTTGTTCCTCAGCCCTTGAGCATTCTCCCTGAAGTAAGGTAGACATAACCTTGATTGGTGGAGTCATCATTCCAAGGATGATTTCACCAATTTGCTGCAAGTTATGGAAAGGGTTGGCTATCTGGTCTCTTTTATAGCCTCATCAATGAGTTGTGTCTCAGCAAGGTATTCATTTTATGGCGAACAAATCACATAGGATGCCAATCTTGACAGGGCGTCAGCCACAGTATTTTCCCTTCCGGTGATGTGCTCAGAGTTGATGTGAGTGCCCGTCCCTATGACGAAGTCAATAAAGTTTATCCATCACTTCTAAACACTATGTCTTGCAGATCCATTACTCGGAAAATACGCACTTGTCAACATAGCTAGTGGTACTAACTCGCTTAGTCTTGTTAGCCTATGAGTTATGGGCCCTACCAAAGCCAACAGTGACAATTGGTTTATTGTGCCCTAGTTTGTCCACAAATTAATTGCAAGGTAACAAATCCAACATTCTATAACGAATTCCCTTTATGGAATCTTACTTAACCTTTTCAAGTAACTGTTTGCTTCCCAAATTTGTTTATAACTTAATGTCCAAAATATTGATGCTAAAATTATGTGAATCATAAGAAAATAGTAGTGTGTTCTCTTGCGAAAACTACAAGCTCTAAGGAGACTCATTAAGATGATATCTAATGAGATTGTTTCTCAGCTAAGGGGGTTCAACCTATTACATCTTTCCTTAATGATATCATTGTTCTTATAGGAACTTTCATTCGATAGGAATTTATACGTTCGCACGTCCAACACGTAGATCGTCACGACCGAGAGAGGACACCCAGGCTGGCCAGGCCTAGAGAATCCACCCTCGAGATGCGATAATCAAACTTACTGGACACGCCAGCCTTAAAAACCATATGACAGTAAAGCAAGACGCTATCTCCAACGCTGCAGTCGAGGGAGTTTCACGAGCTCTACGCCGTGGAGGTTTTTTGGACCGGAGGTTCTGGTGCATGGTGTCTACTTCCCACTTCGTTAACATTGTCATCATAAGGAACACGCGGAGCGGCTACCGATGGTTCTTCCATTCGTTCATTTCCAGAACTAGAATCCCTCCGCATCAAACTAAGTGGTGCACTCAATGCCCCACAGGCTAATCCAGCTATCCAACCGAAACGAGAGCTTTTCTTGGGTGTCATTTCCTGTAACGCATCAACAACGGCAAGGGTCACGTTAATTAATATCACAGATTGGTATGATCAAATACGATTAACACTAACCCGGATCTTAAATCCTAAGGTTTGATCCTAAGTCCTTATGTCTCATGTAAGATCCTGAACCTAAGCTCTGATACCATAATTGTTACGCCCCAAAAATCCACCGGGAACCTGCGCCGGGAATCCCGGACCTCGGGACGCACAACACTGTACCTATCAAATCAATCCTGACAACTGAAAGGTACAGACTGAATAAAATAACATAACCAGAGGCCAGCCCGGCCATAAATATCCAAAAGCAATAATACTGACACAAGACCGGCGCAGCGGTCAACAGAAATAACGACAACAGGACCGGCGCAGCGGTCGACAAACCAACAGATAACATGACCGGCGCAGCGGTCAACAGAACCAACAGATACACGACCGGCGCAGCGGTCAACAAAACCAACAGATACACGACCGGCGCAGCGGTCAACAGATCCAACATAACAAAAATATAATAAACAACTGACCGATAGATGCAAAACTAAACCGGAATGGTGGTCACCAAGCTATCTATCTAATCTGCCCCCGAAGGAGCCGCGCCTGAACCTGGAGGCAAAACAAACGGGGTTAGCCGGAGGCTAAGTAGGGATACAACAAGTCACATGGTGCATGATCAGAATGTGAGGGTTTTTCAAATTTTCACATTAACTCTACATGTCCCGTATATCGTATAGTCAAACTCAAATACGTATAAATATACGTGTCCTTAGACAGATAAAAACAGGGAGCTGGTACAGCAGTGGTCCATGACCCGCAACTCTATAAAATAGAGTGGTCCCTACTGATGGCTCCCCGAACAGTAGAGACGACTGTCCGTCGACAGCCCGCTAATGTAGCGTCCTACACTCAGTACAACCCCTCATTTGGGCTGATAACAGACCTCAAGCCCATAACATCGGACTCTCTCGGTCAGAGACGGTCACACAGCGTCTCAACAGAAATCTCACAGGCAGTATTTGAGGTATATTGAAATGTCTATCGCTAGACATTCAATCCTCAATGTACATATACATAACTCATACCACCTACCACTACAAATAAACATGCAATAACAAAATACTCATACCATATTTCATGCAACAGGTTATGTCAACAGGAATGTACTCAGAGCAGAACAGGAGTTAGAACAGTAATCAATAGTGATAATCAGCAATAAGGGAGGTGCCGCTAACTACACATGCGGTTGGCACCGTAACAAAAAACGGAGGTAGAATCCCTACCTCAGATGCAGACGTACAGTAAAACAGAACCAACCCGATATCACGCGATCAGTCAATAGGTCCTAATAGGTAAATCAGGTGTAAGTTCTCATATTATGCTAATCTATTTATAAGAGTCAGTATTAGATAGTCATGTCTAGGTATAATTATTTAATCAGGTTTGTCAGATATACAGGTCCAAGTTTATGTTTACGCATACGTTTGTATACGTATAAAGGCGGGTACGGGTACTAACCGAGTTCGCAGCCTCGTGCGAACGAATAATCACCACCGGAAGTCGGGATACGCGAGAACCAACCACGCGCGCGTAACCAAGTCGTCAGCACGGAAATCGATGTTCGCCGGAAAGTTCACCAGAGTCACTGTTTACCGCCGGAACAGTGTTTCCGGTGACCGATCGAGGCTCTCCGGTAGTCAAATGAAAGCTGATGGCGATGGGGTTCTAGTCGTACGGTCGGTGTTGCAAACGGAGGTCGGGATCGCCGGAGATCTGGGAAAAATTGGTCGGCGGCGGCGTTCGCAATCTCGCTGGCACCGGAGACGAAGACACCAGGAATAGCTTCGGGAGGTGGCGGAAATGTCCGCCGCAGGTGGGGAAGTCCTCCAACGTCGTCGGAGACGAGGATCGCGTCGGCCCTAGGGTTTTTCGGCGGATGCGAGGGAGAAGAAGGAAGAGGCGTGGGGAGGCGGCGGTCGACTTGGGAACTCGTCGCCGCAGCTTCCGTTGGCTCGAGGAGGAGGGCGAAGGGAAGCAGTTGCAGGGGAGCTCACCGGCCGGAGCAGTCACCGGAAACAAAGGAGGCGGATCGAGAGAAGGGCGGCGTTCGTTCATGATGGGGAGATAGACGCGAAGCGGGGAGAAAAAAAAAAGGAGGAAGGGCACGCAACAGAATGAGATGGGCTCGATCACGCGTGCACAGTGCCGAGTCCCATCAAATTTTATTACTTTTACTATTTTAATCTCTTTTACTGTTTTTATTTTGTCTGCATTCATCACGGGCGTAACACTGCCTGTGCTCAAGCTTCGCCGGAACGCTGGGAGAATATACCGCCGGTGTTTCGACCTTCGTATGTCGCCAAAATACCGGAACAGGGAAGTAGAAATCAGGGAAGAAGAAGCGTTAGAGGAAGAAGCCTTTATTCCCTTCGAAAGCTTTACAAAACCTCTCCTTACTCCTCAACGTCGGCCCTCTGGCCGGCGAATCCCTCTTCCCTCCCTCGCCGGACTCTTCCGGCTACAATCGCTCGCTCGACTCCTCACAACTCTCTTACGGAATCCACTCGCCCAGAAATCTTTCGTCGCTCCCTCTCGACCGCTGCCCTCTACCGGTGATGATCGATCTCGAAGGTCTATTCCTGGATTCCCTTTTAACGAAGGAGCCGCCGTCCGCGTCCTCCGCTACGCCATCCGCCCGCGTATGTTTGGGCTTGATCTGGGCCAGTGGGCTTTGGGCTGGACCGGCTGAATCGGGGCCTGACACTTTGAGCTGTTTCCTTCGACGTAATTCACAACCTAAGCGGGGCATGATATCAAGAAGTGAAGATAGAGTACGATGTTATTGTTAAATGATAAAAGATTCAAACTTTCCGTAGTGTTAGTTTGATTAACACTTCTCCTTAAAAAGGAACAGAATGGCACTCATACCTCTATTGTTCTTGTGTCCGTCTCTGCTCAGTCTTGGTTTTTTTCTATCACTTCGGGCTCTTTGGTTGACCCGAGTGTTTGACCTTTTTAATCGTCTCAAACAGTTGCTGCATCTCGAGCTCTAAGAATCTTATTGCCTGGGCCTCTCAATGCTTTATCATCTTAGTGCTTCATCATCTCGGGTATGAGCACCTTGTTGATTAGTTCTAGCTGATAGGTTTTGGGAGTTGACCAGGATTTCTGTCATTAATTCCACGTTTAAATGGTGCAATAAGAGAAGTGGGTCAATTTCA
The DNA here is from genome assembly GCA_027563935.2 of Costus lasius. Classification (NCBI taxonomy): domain Eukaryota; kingdom Viridiplantae; phylum Streptophyta; class Magnoliopsida; order Zingiberales; family Costaceae; genus Costus; species Costus lasius. The sequence continues at coordinate 99,797,184 of CM050454.1, forward strand.
ACGTTCATTTTGACCTTTTTTTTTTCTGATAAGAACTTGTAATGGCCGTTCGCCAAGATTGCGCGTGCTTTTATCTGTTTCATTCATGAATCCCTCCATGCCTGATTCGAAGTTAGATCAAATTGAAGCCTCCACCAACAAAACCAAACATTTCAGTTCATAGTATAATAGTATTTCGCAAAATTTTAATGTGAAATTCAATAAATTTTTTGTTCACTTGTCAAATGACTCAAATTGCAATTTGCAAATTCTGATTGTTGAGATGGTTTGGAGAGCGATCTCAGAGGTGGTTTCATCGTGGACAATGTGCCACGCGATGAAGGCAGCTGAAATAAAGTCAACCACTAATAATAGAATAAGTCAGCCCTAATTCTAGTTGAACGTATGGATAACAGGAGAATTTTTTTTTTCTCCTGCTTGCTTGCCCGCAGGTCCCGCACCCGTAGCCTTCGATTCGTTGAAAGTTACTTTGTCGCTTGGTTTTCCACCTCATGCTGTCCCTTCCCTTCCCCTTCTTTCCGATTTCTTCACGACAAACAGAGATCTCATCCGGATCTCCGCCCGACTCGCAGCGAGCGCTTCTTTCCTTCGCCGAATCTTAACAAGGTTGGTTCTCCCGATTTCGGCTGTTCTCTATGGATTCAATTTATATCGGAGTTTTTATTGTTTGCGTCGAGTTCTTCGTTCAATTTGATGCCCCTTTTTCGTTTGTTGTTGGGATTTGGTTAAAATGGATTTGTGCTTTTAGATTCCGCTGAAAAGCTTGAATCTGTTTTTCTGCGAATTGAAGTGCTAACTATGATCCAATGATTTTCTGTTTTGTTTGATTTTATCTGATTGCTTGTTTTGATTCTTTTCCCTCTTATCTGTGATTCAAAACCTCATGATCTTGTCGTTCTTCCAATGAAAAATTTCACGCTTAATTGAGGTTCTGCAAGAAACCTTTGTTTCGTCAAAGTTCCATGTCTGGATGTCAAGCAGTTCTTAGTGAACACTTGGACGATTAGAATTAGCATGCGGAGTAGTTCTTAAATTGGATGAGTTAATTTTGCAGATCGCCTAGAACATTCCTCTGAATTGCAAGAACAGTGATATCTCCTCTGTTTAAGTGACATCCAATGAACTTATTTCAGGAAGGAATAAAATGTATATTCATGCTCATGGTAGATGATTTTGCAAGAACAGAATGATTGTATTTTACTATGGATATGTGAATTGTGAATTGATGATGCTAAGATTTTATTAGGTGACTACGAACCTTATGCTGTTAGGTAAGGACTCAATTTATATATTTATGATTCCACAAGTCAGATCAATGATATAACACCCTCTCACGTGCAAATTCGATTGCGTTTCAAGCGGATAATTTCAATCTTATGTGATCGTATGGAATGATCACAGAAGTGATCTAGAATAGCAATTGGAGAAAACATGACAATCCGGCAGGAAAAGTAAATAGATGAGGTTTTGAACACATGAATAGGACTTCATGTCTGACTACTAATCCTAAAGCTTAAACAGTTATCAAGATCTAGTTATAACATGAAAGATTGATGAATTATCCCTGTGATACCATATCAGGATTTGATTGTTGTAGCATTGGACATGCATTTCTTTCATCAGAAAATTAGTAACACTATGATTCCAATATTAACCATCTGGTGCTTCACCTTTTTCTCTTCAAATGCTGACTCTTGTGCCAAACTTTTATTGCGTCCTTTTGTTTCCGCTATGTTTTCTCTTTTGACAATATTGGTTTCATACTTGTGATTAGCCAAATTCTTAAGCCGTTCATTTTGCTGAGGTTCTCTTATTTTTGATGATCAATAGATGCTGTAAGTAAATTTTGATCCATGTTAACAAGCCATCGTGATGATTATGCAGAAAAGATTGCGATGGAATTGTACTCTTCCGACAAGAAAGCATTCAAGCCCTTGCTCAATCTGGACATTGATTGGGAAGATGTAACTTGCTCAATCTGCTTGGATTCTCCTCACAACGGTGTGCTACTCCAATGCTCCTCATATGCCAAGGGGTGTAGGCCATTCATGTGTGATACTGATCAAAAGCACTCAAATTGTCTGGAGAGATTCAAGAGTGCATACAGAGTGCCCGCGGTTGTAAAAGTCGCCTCGGCGACAAATGGTATGACTATTGTGTGCATTCAAGAGATATCATCGAGCCCAAGCATTCGAGCAATATGCCCACTATGTAGAGGGGATGTAACTGGATGGCTCATTATTGATGCGGCCCGTCTCTTCTTAAACACGAAGGAACGGTGCTGTGAAGAGAAAGATTGTGCGTATGTAGGCAACTTTTCTGAGCTCCAGAAACATGCTCAACTGAAACACCCCCATTCATGCCCTTCTGGTATTGATCCTGTGCAAAAGTCAGACTGGGACAATTTCCAGCAGTCGTCCGATATCATCGATGTCTTGAGCACAATACACGCAGAAGTACCTCGAGGGATGGTGTTTGGGGACTATGTGATTGAGTATGGAGATTCAGAAGTTGACGAAGGATATGAAGAGTTCAGAAGGGGCAGGAGCAGCTGGTGGAGTTCTTGTATTTCGTGTAGATTGTTCCCTAAATTTACATGTTCAAGGACTCAGCGAAGATCTAGAACAGGTGGGCAGAACAATCAAGGGTTAATTTCTGATTATTCGAATGCAGGTGAAGGCTTTTCCTTCTCTGATGCGAGAGATTATAGGTTCTCTGAAACCGACAATGAACTCGCCCGAACTGCAGTAGTTGATACTCCTACAGTGGCGATTCCCAGCCACTACAGGTGGAGTTAACTCCCTTTTATTTGTTTCATATAGTGTCGTATTTCCATGTGCATTACTAGTAAACTAATGTTAGGTAATATGGTTGGAGAAGAGATGAAAGAATAGGGACTCATCCTAAGACCTGCCAAAATGCTCACTTTGTAGGAATGGTCAGATGGAGGATATATTTGTCCAGTTGACCAATGTAGTAGATTTTTGTTTTGGTAACAAAATGATAGAATTTTCTGTTCTAACAAAATGGTAGAGTCAGGTAGTTGTTTCAGTTATATCTTGTTTTCTTACAAGGAAATGATTAACAATCTTCTTCATGTTTCACTTGTTCTCAAGTCAAACAAGATTGGTGTGCTTGATTACTTAGGTTGCACATACATATTTTCTTCTCTTTAATGCCATTCTTAAATTATAGGCCCTAATTATCTGGAATCTGGATGTGCTCTACTGCACATCCTTGTGACTTGTAGATTAGGACAGTTGCCTCTCTGCCCGTGTCATACATCCCAGGCTCCTGTAAAAATGTGAGTGAATCTTCATGAATCTTTGGTTTATGAAAGTATTCACCAAATCTCAGAAGGAAACTTAAGAGAGTAGGCAATGCTTTCCACCCCTCTTACTATTGAGGGAGAGCGACAGCAAACTTAACAGCTTCCCTCACCTTTGCTCCGTTGTATGTCGCTCTCCCTCCCCATTGTAGGATTCAACCTTCTTCCGTTGCTGCAGGGCTAGCAGAGCTAACCAAATCCCCCACGAAAGTGGCATCTAAAGTTGGTGTCGCTCTCCTCTTCCTCTCGTTCATACTCTTCTCCTATTTCCTCTGGTGCTACCTATGATATCGTTGAGATCCTCGAACCAGTAGGATATTACAGTACCAAACAAATTTTGGAGGATGGGTATGTAAATTTTTCAAGGTGACTATATCTGTTTTGCACGAATCTTAATACGGTCAAGTACAAATCTAAGCAAAACATTTATAATATTGTTTGTTATACGATTTTAACTTGCGTTATATGATATTACTGTTACGAACTAAATTACAGTCATTATATAATAAATAACATTTATCATATAATAAATTATACCCGTTGTATGATAAATCACAGTAATTACACGATAAAATGCAGCTATTATACGATATTACCATTATGAACTAATCGTTACACTCAACCGATTAACATAACTCTGGTTAAAAAAAAATTGCATTCACTTGCTGGGTACAATGGGTGTAATTTATCATATAATGACAATAATTTATTGTGTAATAGTTATAATTTATCATATAATGATTGTATTTTATTGTATAATAAGTGTAATTTATCGTATAATTATTGTAATTTAGTTTATAACAATAATATCGTATAATGTAAGTTAAAATTGTACAGCAAATGATATTATAAATATTTTATTAAGATTTGTACTTAATTGCGCTAATATGCGAACATGGCTGAAAAAATTTATAGCAGGGTACCACCGCAAAAACGACCCTACAGTACCTTGACCAGACAAAGCTAGCCAATGAGATCCACCGCCGTCAAACCATCATTGACCTCGCCATTGTCAACTTTGTCACAGCGTCACTGTCCTCTCTGTTAGCAGCCTCAAGATTGTCATCTCCATCTATGTTTTCGTTGACTATTATGATCCCTACAGGCTCCCCAACAAGACTTCCAACTAGCCACTTATACTTCCAGGTCTCCTGCGTTCCCACCAACCAAATGGGCTTCTTAAACAACACCTGCTTCCCGCATGAAGAGTGTTTGGCTCGGCCTCACCTTGAGTACCCAGCTAGGCCATTTCTTCACCTTGAGCTCTAAAATGCCAACTTGTACAAGGTAGCCGCTTGACGTCCGTACAATATCTGTGTGCTCGAGATTAGCATTGCAATCGTACCAAAAAGGCATTGAAAACTCGATGTCAAAGCCACCTAGAACTGCTGGCAGCAACATTTGGCAAAAAGTTTGCGGAGCCACATTTTCCATCTTAAATTATTTTTTTTAAAATTTTTTTTAGAAATATAGTTTATTTCCTAAGCTATTCAATGGTATAAATATTGAGGTATTTTAGATCTTATATACGTATAAAATACTTTATGCAAAAATTGATTTTTTTTATATAATAAATATTTTTTTGTCTTATATGTGATCTTGTATAGAATATTTTATATGTATACAAGATCTAAAATATCCCAATATTTATACCATTAAATAGCTTAGAAGATAAACTATTTTTCTAAAAAAAATAATTTTAAAAAAAAATAATTTAAGATGAAAAATGAGGCACCCTATGCAAAATTTGCGTAGGGATGCTCCTCTGCAAACTTCTATGCAAGATCGACGACTACAGCGGCTACAGAAAGTATTCTGAGGCCCCTGCTATGGACGCTACAGCATCATCAGAAAAAAAATTCTGACAAACATTCTATTAAATATTTAATATTTAATTATTTTATAATATTAATAATATTTATATAATATAAATAAAAAAATAAAAAGAATGGTATATATATATATATATCAATCCTCTAATTTTTTTTCTTCCAAATAAATATAAAAAAGTAAAACTTATGACACAGTCTATTTATTTATTTTTTTTCCTTTACATTATATATCCGTTCACCCTACAATGTAAAAAAAGAAAAATGTAAGCTCAATTTACTAGGTCTGGTTTTTGCTAGACCAGGTTTGAATATGACCCAATCTGTTGGCGGATCTTTGGAAAGTTATAAGGAGGATTCAACGCCCTATCAATCGAAAATGTCATACATCAGCAGCAGCAATGGATATACCAACTGGCGTAACCCTTCACGATTCCGACGATCGCACCGTCATATGGTCAGATCATTAGAACTCAAAAGGCTATGTAGATTGTTGACATAGTTGAAGAATTTTTTATTTGATCTCTCGGCCATACTTTTCTTCGGAGCAGTCACCGAACTGGACTAGCTGGGTAGAGTCCAGCGTTAAGAGCTTCATCCGGATTCGTCGACGGATGGTGGGATCTTGATGCTCGTCGGGAATTGGGGTGTGCCAGCTCCGGCCAGTGATGGCAGGCCATATTGTGTGGAGGCAGTTGTTGTATATGGTCAATGAGCAACTGGCCGAGAGGCAAAAAAGAACAGCCAATAGTAGCACCGAGGCTAGCATTTTGGAGCTGGCTGGTGCGTCCATGGGTGGAAGGGATTCAATTGGGGTGTTAGTAGTAAGAGAAGGAAAAGGAGAAGCAATAAAGGGGTTGGAGGAAGTTTAAACTGTTGAGGAACCTGTTAGCTTGAAAAGGGTGTCTGATGATTACAAACTTCAATAGCTCAAGGCTTTTTGAGATTGCTTTAGGCTATCCTTTGATACATGACAGGGGGAGAAAGCCTGATAGTTTTGCCTGATTTGGATGGCCTCAGCGAGAAGCAATTCCTTGTGTACGGCTGAAAAAAAAAAACCTAGGACTTTGATCCTTTACATCAACCATGAGGGGATATTTTCAGCTTCAATTACTGTAAACATCTTGAGATAAGATACCTGCAACGCATCTGATTATAATTGCTTCCATTTGCTAACCATTCTTAAAAAAAGGTTCAGGAGATCAATCCCTTTTTTCCTACTTTGATCTGGAGGCAAAGCATGAAGTTCTTATCCAACGAAGGTGCCAGTTAGACACAATCTTTTGCTATTGATTTCATGTTAGTAGGATTGACAAAGGCATCCTTTCAGATTGGAAGGAGATCAAAATAAGACAAGATGAACATTATGATAGGGCAACAAGGCAAACAGTGCTGTATAAGCTACATTGATCATGCAAACTAAATGTCATATGCCAAAAGTTGTTTGCAGGTTTATCTAAAATGCTCAAAGGAATTTGATCGAAGCAGGATTCAGATATGATTTCTTTCCAACCAATTGCTTGACACTCAACCACCAGAAAGATCAGCACACATCTAGTTGCCTGCCCACGAAAAATGTGCTTCCGGAAACTTATAGTATCAACATTCAGGAAGGAGGAAGGAACCATAACTAGGATCATATTCTATAAGGTTTCTTTGTTTTCTGCTTCATTCTCTTCATCTTCACCGTTTTCCAGTGATTCAACAGATTCTGGATCGTTGGTAGTCAAATACCGGCCGCTCATGGGATCAATGGGTCGGGTATCGCGTGGCCCACCTTTTCGAGTCATTGCAACCATGGGCGGTGGTGGTAGCAATCCTGCACGGAATAGAACCCTTTGGACTGGCTCTGAAGGTTGCGCGCCAACTGATAGCCAATACCTGAAACAATAACAAACGTGATGGAAGGTAAGTTATTTGAGTCATTAAAGATACATCCAGAGATTTGGCACTCTAGATACAATGAGCATTTGCTCAGAACACATTCAATATGTAGGTGTAAGTGTCAGAATAGCAATTGGTACTGGAAGATAAGCGTGCAAGAAACTCTAGCAGATAGAAAAATTAATTGCCCCCATCTTGAATCTATAGTACATTTGATTTTTCGAAATTCTGCTGGTATAGCTTGATATTGCATATCTGCACAAAGTCATTGATGACTTTGCACAACCCTAGGCAGCAAACCGATAAGGATTAGCCTAACAATCTCAGTGGAATCTTCAAATTGGTATGATTCAACAACGATTTCCTCGCTTACTATAGGAGATAACAAGTACAATAAGGATGACTTACTTCACTCGGTCAAAATTCAATCCCATTCGCTTTCCACCATCTTGCCCTGTTGAATGGAATATTCAGCCAAACAAATAATACCTCAATAATCTAACAAAATAAACAAAAAAGAAGGCAAACAGCAGCCAATAAAAGCTCATGAGCTAAGAGCAGGGATCAGAATAAACCAACTAAACAAGATGGACAATGAATCTTTGCTGAGAAAAATTGAAACTGATTGCAAAAACAGAAATTTGTCATGAATTGAAATTTTCATAGAAGATCAAAATTTACCCGGCAAGGGATTGTAGTAGCCCAAAATTTCAAGATGCTTTCCATCTCTCTTAGAGCGGCTGTCAGCGGCCATAACTCGATAGAAAGGCTTTTTTTTGCATCCAAACCTGGAAAGACGAATCCGGACAACCATCTTCGTTGTTCTTTATATATCACAACGATCTCGCTAATTAAGATTTCTGATCGGTAAAGGAGTTTGATGATTAGCTGAAGAAAGAACTTCATACATGCAAATTTAAATATTCTAGCAACACCTACCTCGTGAAATTCGGTTCTTAGAGCCCGGAAAAAGAATCAACCACACATTTATATCTTAAAAAATATAAAAATTATGCTTATAAATGGTAGTAAATTATCACCCAGCACTTTGCCATGAGTTTGTTTAAACAAATACATAAACTTGAATAAAAAAGAAAAAAAACCACAAGTTTTCTAAATCTCGATCATTTTCTCCTACAAAACTTGATCTTTTGTGTAACCGAATGCAACAAAAATCAACTTGAAAAAACCTTAACATTCTTCAGCAACACTACCATACAAAGAAAATCAAGAACAAGATTTTGAGATACCATATGCCGAATCACAAATAAGTTGCAACCCGAGATCGAGCTATTACTTATCCTTGAAGACTATCGAATGAAAAATTGGGGGTTTCTCCGCCATTTCTCTCATTGCAATGCTCCCCAAGATGACGCCGACAGGAGGAATGAGGGTTTTGGGTTATCAGGTAAAAAGTTTTATTTGGGCTTTATTTTTTGAGTTAGTGTGGCCCTGTTATATTAAATTTCAGCCCACATATAAAGGATTAAAGGACTAAACCTAGTGTAATAAGTGAAAGATATATCAATCCAACTTTACTAGATTTTTCACATTATAAATTCATAGGTAAATTTTTTTTACTAGGAGATATTAAAGAAGCATTCCTATTATTTTATGTTTGCTTGTTATATTTGCATAGTTTAACTAATAAGGAATTTAGTAGTTGATAATAAAGTCTTGGAATAGAATCCTACATTTTTTAATTACTTACCTATGTTAAAAAATATGCTAACTCTTCTAACTTTTTAGTATCGATATAGTACTCATGGTGGCTTACATATGATAATGCATAAATTACACAAGTTCTTTTATTTATTTTAAATATTTATAATGATTTTTTTCCTCTATATACACACCCTAAAAGTAGATATTTGATAACAAATCACACAAATAAAAAAAATTAATTAGGAATAACAATTATGGAGATTTGTATATGTACAAGCGAGATTGGGTACAACTCCTAGACGTAGCCCATTTCTCCTAAACTTTTAGAGGAGCTCTATAATTAATAAGAGCCCATTTGAGATATTTCATAGACAACAACCATCGACTCTAAAATCATTCGCACTAGGATATACTGGCAGCACTTGGCTAAAGAATGCCACATAAATGTTGAAATTACATGGGCTTACTTGGAGAAGACAGCTAAAAGAATGAAGAAATGAGCTGATTTGAGATGGCGGCCTCAAGAATTCAAGAAGGGTAACTTAGTAACTCCACCAAGAATCACTAAAGGTTGTGTTTACTATGAAGGATGTAAAGTAAAGGGGAAAGACAATTCTTAACTTAGAAAGAAAAGAAAACTCATAAAATTTTCCTTTCTTGTGTTTACTTAGAGGGAAAGAAAATAAAATGGATTGATATATATATACACTCCGTATATATATATTCTTATACTCTTATTATTAAAATACAATTAAATACTTATAAAATATACTCCATTACAATCATTATTGAATTAAAAATATTATAAAATATAAAAAAGACAAATATACGACAAAAAATTTCAATAATTATAACAAATATTATAAAATATTAAAATAATAAAATATCAATATTTCACTTTAACGCATACAAAACACACATACAAGATATTATACAAATAAAATACACATTTTACCATACACAAACAAGAAAATAACAATTATCACACATAATTAAGAACACAAAACATAAACTAATACAAAACACAAATACAAACATTTTAACAAAAGAAATGTCAAACACAATAATATTTTGTGTTGAAACACATACTAATACACAAACAAATTACCACATCACAAACAAGAAAATGGGGCATTATCACACATAATTAAGCAAATCAATTTATTTGAAATGCTTCACCAACATTAAGTCAATCTGTGTTACAACAATATTTCAGAATATGCAGGACAAATGTTGATCAAAACGCAATCACAAAACAAATCCTGCAACGAAATCAGAAATTTTCAGAAAATGTAAAGTGTTGATTAAGCTAAGACTCTAGCAGTGTAATAACAGGATTTAAATGTAGCAATTGATCAGAATGAAATGCAGGATTTAAGTGAAACTTAGTTGAATTTTCAGAAATACAGCTTAATTCAGAAATGCAGATTTAACAAGAAGGTATGTAGTTTGATTTTAATAAGTATATCCGGAAAGGTAACAATAATATCAAGATTTTCAAATATTAGTTTTTAGTATGGATAGATGCAGAAAATGGTGTTCAAAAATCAAATGTTCGATAATTCAAATTGCAGTTTGAGTAAGAATTCCATGCCAATCTAGAAGACTAAAACAGCCAAATGTGAATATTTATTAAGTAACCAGAAATCAAGTGCATTGATAATAATTCAGTGTAGATTTGACCAGTTTGGTAGAGGTACAGAAATTGAATGAACTGAAGACAGATGCAACTTCAGATACGAAATCAAAAAAAGAAATTGAACAGTGAAGGCAGCAATCTAAAAAAACATTTTTTTGTTTTGCAAAATGAAAATGAATTTTATTTTTTCTGTTTGAGGTTGAATCTGAGATCGGAATGCCTCATATGCCTACATCCATGCAGCAGTAATCCAAACTATGCAACTATCTGAAATTAATTCTGAATAAACAAAAAGATTGCAGCAAATACAAATATTTTGTCAATTACAGCAAACAGAGAGATTGTGGCAGAAGGGGAGGTGTACAGTCAGCAGAAGAGGGCAGAGGAGGTTGGAGGAAGGTGAAAGAGGCTGCAGAAGAGTGAAGGATGGCAGCATAAGAGGCGGCGAAGGCTCGACGGAAGAGGGCAGAGGAGGCAAGCGAAGGAGGGTGGAGAAGGCCGAAGGAGGGCAACAAAAGGGGAGGTGGAAGAGGCGGAGAGCGATAGAAAATACTTGGTGGAACTGGCATCAGCGTCGACTAGAGATCGTCAACGGAACAGTGGCAGCGGTGGAGGAGGAGGCAATGCATGAAGAGATAAAATAGGGTAAGCGTAACACCCGACAACACTCAATATCCTTTTCCGCTGCTTTTCCGCCTGAATCGGGCTGATCGCCAAACATGGGAAATTTTATGAGTTTTCCTACGTGTTTACCTTTATAAGTTTTCTATCCTTTCTGATAATCAAGGGAAAAAAAGACTTTTCCATCCTTTCCACTCTTTTTCCCCTCTTAGTAAACATATTGTTAGAGTTATCTCTTATAATGGCTAACACAACATAAGAGATGGAACATTTTTAGAATGTTTTAACTGAGAGGGGCTTGCATGTGATCTATACGCTATATTACAGAAATCACAAACAATCATGTTAATCAGTAAATTTAGTGTTACTCCAAGTTGATTAAATTTAGGATATGCAGATGAATTCAGGAATTCATCCATTCAAATATACTCATTAAAGGAACCACCATCTCAATCTCTTGCTTGAAAAGAACAGGAATTCATCGATTTCCCTCTGGTTTAGTCAATGGGGGTGAAAATTACAGTAAAGAAATTAAAGCAAAAAACGAACAGGTCCTCATAAAACCTTCAAACACACCCTCGAACAAAAACTAGCCTTGTGGAGCCTGCTAAAGTGAACATGTAAAGTTTTTCATGTCAAAGATGGTTGAGACATGAACATAAATCCTTGTAAAGATTTATGTAAGCCTTATCGTTATGGAAAATGAATAGTTTGAGCAAGGTTTAAAATATCAGTGCAAGGACTAGTCTCTTCTGATGCATCTGTACTGTATTGTCTGATGCGTCTGTACTGTATTGTACCGTACCAACATCTGATATACATTGAAACAGATCTAGTCGTCTCAACAATATTTGACACTGCTTAACCCTCAAGCTCATTCCATAAAGCCTATTTTAGCAGCAAACGTAATACATAACCATGTTTACAGTCGCATTTACTCATATCAATGAAAATAGACTTCATTGAATAGTTTAATTATCCTCCCGACACATAATACCCCTTAATATGCATCAAGCTGTATAATGTATTCAGAACAAGTTCTACCCATTGTATTCATCCTACAAACTTATTTTATGAGAAAAATGTCACAAATAAGAAAATCATCCAAAAATTGACCATAACATAGATATAATTAGACAACATAACCATAATAGAACGATTTGATTGTGTTACTATAGTGGCATGATATATATTAAGTCCAATCGTATGAGCTATCTTGCAATAATTTCTAATGATGGCAAGTTATTGAACCTAGTTATATATTGATCTTTATATGCTACTTCATTACAGAGTCTTAATTTTATCTCTTTCAATACTGATCCAAATCACAATTGCAGCTCATATATGGATGATACTTACATGATGCTTTAAGAGAATACTTCGAAGCTGATTGGTAAATTATTGCTTTCTAAAATAAACTAGTGGCGTTTCAGAATAAAATTTTCAATTGATGGCTATGGGCAGATCAATTTTCACTACCATGACGGACTCTGAATTAAGAGTATAAACTCGAGGAAGGGATGATCTTGATTAAGCAAATTGGACCAGAGGATCAGGGTTTTCTTTAATAACAATATTGTTAAAGGTAGAAAAGTTGGTACCACAGTTTTGTTGTGCATCTAAGTCAAAGCTTCAAGAGCCGATCAGCCAAATTTTTGTTTGTGCATCTAGGCTGGCACCAGCTGATCCCATGCTATAACTAAAAGAATATAAATAATTCAGACTAAGCTAACCAATCATGTCATCAAAGCAATCAAAGGTAACGCAATCCAGATTAGAGAGTCGGAAAACAATGATCCCACAAATCTCAGTAAGAACTGAGTGATGAAACTGAGATCTTTCTTAGTATCATTATATTATTACTTTTTAGTATCTCTTATGTTCGTGTGTATATGATTAGAAAATGTTGCGCTCAAATCATTTTCTATCACCAACCAATGCGAGCTAGGTACGTGACCAACTGACACTTCAAATCAAACAATAACAGCAATCTCATTTTCTTCAAGTTCCAAACAAGCGATTTCGTGGGGGAAACTTTGTAGGTCGAATGATTTCAGACACGGGTCTTTTCTGTTTACGAAGCCCTCGTCTCGGACAGAGTTACCAAAAATAATTCGAGAAACATTTCTACTCGTTTGACTAAGTTCACATAATGTTCTGCCATCAAGAAAACCTAGAATGACCCTAAATTCCGAAAGTAAAAATAAATAAATAAAGATCTAAAGTTCGCCACAAAAATAGAAATTTCTGATGCATTTTCAAGTAGCTATTACCAGAACAACAAATATTAATCAGAGAATAAGTGGCAGACAATTTCTAACAATCGGCATTTCTGCTGGTACAAACCCGTTCGATCCATGCCCCTTGTCGAAGAGAGAAAAAAAAAGAGGAAAACATATGAAAATTTGATGAAAAGGACGAGGGTCAGAGGTGGAGGGAGCTCACCGCCGATTGTGAAGCAAGGAAAGAGTAGCGGATCTACGAACCCTAATTTCGAATCCCTCGGCAAAAATCAAGGTCTTATCCGAGGTAACTCTTTTTATATTAAAATCTAATTTTCAAAAAAATGAAATGAATTTGTGTTGACCGTGTATTAAATGCCACGAAGTACTACTTACTTTGCCAAGTGTGATTCATTGTCGCCCGCGTACACACAAAGTCCTTTTCTTTGAGTAAGATCTGACTCGGACAGCCATCATTGTTTCCCTCTCCATGTGACACTTGACTTCTTTGTTTAGGGATTTAACTACTATAGAGTAACTATTCACAAGAAGTCATTTATTTTTCAAGATCTTAGGATCTGTTTTATTGGAAGAAAAATCCAAAGGGGCGGATGGATATATAGATTTTATGTGATTTCCTTACATAGACGGAATTGAAGGAAAAGAGAACAAAATGGCTACAGTGTTGTTTTAACACCCCCTCCGATTTAGGGGGAAAAAGGAACGGATGCGCTCTACGCTCGAACGCCAACTTATCTGCCCCCTCCAGCCTTGTTGCCGCGGCCCCCCGCCTCGCCCTCCAGCCTAGCCGCTTCCCGCCTCTAGCCTAGCCGTCTCCCACCTCCAGCCTCACCGCCTCCAGTCTCCTCTAACCTTGCCGCCTCCAGCCTCGCCCTCCAGTCTCATAGCTGCCCTTCAGCCTCACCCTCCAACCGCCTTCAGCCCTGTAGCTGTTCTTTCTCCTCGCCCTCCAATTGCATCCAGTCACCTCCAACCTCGCTGCCTCCAGCCTCACCGTCTCCAGCCCCACAGCCACCCTCTAGCCTCGTTGCCTCCAGCCCTGCAGCCACCCTCTAGCCTCACCACCTCCAGCCCCACAATCGCCCTTCAGCCTCGTCACCTCCAGCCTTGCCGTCCCCCAGCGAGGAACACTCGCGAAATACGTTGGGCAAAAAATCGCATGACTTCCACGTGAACCATTTTCCTTCCCCACTGATTTCTTTTCTTTACATTATTTCCTTCCTCTGTGTTCTCCTTCCTTTCAAGAAAACACAGCTTTAGTCATTTGATGATATAGACTTTGTCTTACTTCCCAATCAAAATTTTTTTCAAAAAAAAAAAAATATATATATATTTTACCTTTTTTATTTCAATTTTTTTTTTCATGCGCAAGTAAAATTATGAAATATTTAAAAGAGGAGACTCGATCTCAAAACCGTTCCATTAGAGGATTAAAGGGAAAAAAAAATCAGTGCACAACACTGTAGAGTAGGGTTGATCTAGAAAGTAGAAATAAAGGAGACATTCATATCTGTTCAAGAACAAAGTCAACTGAATGTACCATACGAAGCACAGGACACTGTAGCATGCAACTATCAAAGCTGTCAGACAAATTTAATTTAGACAGATACATTTAACCTAACCCTAGCTGTTAATTTAATGCTGGCTGTACGCTTTAGATTTGATTTGATCGTAAAAAAAAAAAAAAAAAACTTTTTACATGGATACTTCCCCTGATCAGTAAGTTAATAAACAAGTTTTAATAAAAAAAATCTTTAGATAAATGAAATTCATAAACTATTTGCGATAAACAGAGTTACTTATCATTATTCAGACAAGATGACTATGCTTAGTTCAGTTCCTCAATGGAATCAAATAGTAAATTTTCATAAATAGAATCGAGAAGAACAGATTTTTCGAGGCTTTAGCTCTGGCAAATGCTTGCATGCCTGCATGCATGCTTTGATCTGTTCCATTACATTCCAGAGCATTGCTTGCCGCGGCTAGTCTTCTTGGCGGGGATGATCCGAATTCGCTTGGCCACCCGAACGAAATCACTGGAATCGAGAATTGATTCAGGCGATATAGAATGAGCAGCAATTAGATTAACTAGTCGACGGATTTAGCTAGCGGTCGATCGGACTCACTTCCAGTTGAGATCGCCGACGAGGAGGAGGTCGTCCTCCATGTCCTCGTAGGCCACGACGTAGCCAGGCACGGCATTGGAGAGGTCGAGCCCCCGCCGCTCGTCCCCGGCTTCGCCGCCATCCTCAAACAGGCGGCGCAGCTCCAGGGCTAAACTCTCGTAGCCGGCGTGGCTGTGGAGGTGGACGCGGTGGCAGATGGATCTGCCCTCGAGGACGACGGTCACCGGAGGGACGACCGCCGACGCGACCACGTCATCGTCGCCAGCGGCGGAGAGGGTCAGGAGCTGCTTCTGCCGCGGGGGAGCGCGTGCCGGCCCCGCCTTGTGCTGCAGCTCAAGCCTGCTCATTGGGAGAGAGAGATTGAATTAACACGTAGTACGACTTGCTGTTCGATATAGCTAATGATTTGCACCGTGCAAAGGAGGGCGAGATCAGGGGATTACTTTATAGGGGTGAAGACTAGGAGCAGAGGGAGGCACAGAGAAAACAGAGCTGACGTAATATTCCCCTTCCTATTTGCACTTTTATCGACTCCAATGATTTAGATCGAATAAAATTTCGGGAATGAGTATTTCGTATAATATTAATATATTATTGTATAAAGTTATATAAAATTTTTTAATATTAATATCATATATTTTGTATAATATTAATATACTTCGTCATATAAAATTTAGTCATATTATATAAAAAATAATATTATATAAAATTTGATTATTAGTATTATATAAAATTTGATTTCGTATAATATAAAAAATTTATAATAATACGTTAATGTTACACAAAAATAGAGTACCCTATTACATACTTTTCACCATAGCATTCTGGAATAAAATTCTTAAGCGCCTGGGGGAATTTTTTTTTTATTTTTTTATATAAATAATGTATACCTCGTAAGCTTTCTAATGGTACTAATATTGAAGTATTTTAGATTACGTATACATATAAAATACTCTAACTAATATCACATATAAGACAAAAAATACTATTCATCTTATAAAAAAAATCTACTCTTATTTAGAATATTTTATATATATACGTAATCTAAAATATTCTAATATTGATATCATTAAAAAGCTTATATGATATATATTATTTCTAAAAATAAATTAAAAAAAATATTTTTTAACCAAAAATAGGAAGATCCCTTTTTTGGCACTTAAGCGCCCGGGGGCTTAAGAATTTTTTTCAGTATTCTGTCCCAAAAAATGTTTCCTCTTGTGCGAAACTAAGGGCATCATTTAATTAGACAAGTAGTATTATAGTACACGATAGTATCATACTAACAAGATAAAATATATCTCTTCGATCTAATAGTTTTAGAAGGCCTCTACTGAAATCTTTTAGAGAGACTCTCTCTATAAAAAAAAATTTCATGGCGTGCCGGCCTAAGATGGCTAGGCAACTACGAATTTTTTTTCACTAATGTAGGGGGTTAGGTTGGATCCAATTAGTACAGGATAAAAAGCTGTGGATGATTGCAAATGAAAAGGAAATGTGACTGTTTTGGTGGTTATTGTAGTTGACGTTGCTATCACATTTATAGCGCGTATAATTGTGAAAATTTATAACGCAATAGGTACTTTATCTGCACAATCATATATATTAGATAGGCAATTAGTTAGTTCATTACATTCTCTATTAATTTAAGTAAATTTGATGCCTTTTTGCTTCTCATATGTTTGATCTCCAGGAGTATGCCTCGTCTGTCGCCCCGTTTGGCCTAGCTTATGGGGCTACTTATGGTTTTGCGGTCAGTGGAAATCAAGAAGCTGAGGCGTTTGACCCTTCAGCTTCTCTATCTAATCCATAAATTAGCTATTTATTTAAGAAACGGGGTGAAGTTGCTTCTTTGGCCTCCATCTACTTATGCTCAATAACCTTATATGTAATAATAATTTTTTAATAGTATAACTCATGATATTTTTAATAAATATTTTAATTATAGTTAACTACAAATTTAATCATATAATTTTTATCTTAGTAATTTTTTAATAAAAAATTATTATTATAAATAAAATAACCTAACCATAAGCTATGCATCCAAACACCCTCAAACTTCTTCAATCAGCAAAAACTAAAAACAGAAACTGGCCCATTGTAGGTTTATAACCCGTAGGGTAGGGCTTTCAGTGCATCAAGAGCGGTAAGGATTTTAATATCTTTTCCATCAACTAATACTTTTCAGTAAATGAGGATGAATTATGTTTAGATCACTCATGAGGGCTTTCCAACCTTATTGCAATTCTTTAGAGAAAGTATATTTGAAATTTTATGGTGTAGACTTTTGTGCCAAGTAATTTCATAATACTAATTAAGAATCTTATTAATATTTTGACAAGATTTCTTCTTAATCTATAAGAAAGCATTATGTCACTAATATATATTGTGTGAAATTCTATATTTTCCTTTAATGTTGTAGAGAGTACGTTCTATCAATGGCTTAATTGATAAGGACACGTAAAATCCTAAATTCTTCAACTTAGCCCAACTCAAGGCACTCCACATTCAAGTGTTCTTGAGTATTGTCACTTTGCTTCGTTTAGACCTCTTCACTCTTGATTCACATATTTGCTCATGTGAGTTGGGCTAGGAGCAGTTGGGCCTATAAACTCCCGTACACAAGTTTCTAATGAAACTCATTCCATACCTCCTTATTCGACAAGAAAAACCCAATTTATCTAATTTTGGATAAAATTCGAGAAATACTCAACTTATATAACACAAGGTCAAAGTCAAGTATGAGAATTTTGAAACCCTATATATATATATATAATTTCTTATATAATTATTTTGTTTTCATTAAAATATTTTTTATTTTTACATTAAAAAATAAGGTCAAAAAAGAGGACATTTCTCTACGTATTTGATTTCCCTTTGGCCTTAAATTTAAGGCAAGTTTTTTTATGAAAAAAAAAAACATGGGTCTAATTCAAGGCCCACCCCTGTGCCACCCTGCTGCCAACCCAATACTAAGGGCCTGTTTGGCCCCGCTTCGAAGCTGATTTTAATCAGCTTTTAAGTAAAAAGCGGTTAGAAAACTGTTTGGTAATTGAAAACAGAAGTAGAAAAAAGTAGCAAAAAAAGCAAAAGTTATGAAAGCTACAAGTTGATGCTTTTACAGCTTCTGCTTCTCCAAAAATATAATTTACATAATTTTATTTTAAATTTTAGGTATTATTATTTTAAATAATTTAAAATTTTAACACTAAAGGAAAATAAAATATATTATTATTTTAAATAATTTAAAAAATATTTTTATTTATTATTTTAAAATTTGACAATAGTTAAAAAGTTATTAACTAAATATCTTATAAATTTTGACAGTGCAGCACAGTACAGTACAGCGCAGTTTAGCACAATTATAAAGCTATTGACAGTGGGGCCAAACACCTTAAATTATCTCAACTATTAGTTGATTCTCCTTCTAATCTCATTAAAACCCCTCGTTATTGGTTTTTTTCACTCTTGCTTCCTCCTACACTTTCCACTCCAAGCTAGTGGGCACCTCCACATCCCTTCTTTATCCCAACACTTATAAGTACCATGTCTTACCTTGAGATTCCTCTCTCTACAGTTGAGAGATGAGATGTAGTTTAGTATGGATACAGCTTCTCCCACCAACTACAGGAAGCATTAGAGTAAACCTGCCACAACTTTTTCCATCTATGATAGGCCTTGTTCATCATTCTAGACCTACTAAGGAATTCCATTGCTCGATCGATAAATGATTGCTAATGCATATTGTCATCAAGAAACAAAAACTCTTTAGCAAAACAACAAAGTCCTACCCTATGAGCCATTACCCATCCCCAAAACCTAAAGAACAAGATGAGATTTAGCTGCCAAATCCATAGAGTCCAACCCTAGCGCTTGCAAGCATAGACGACGTCCATGGCGGTGAAAGTCTTACAGCGGGCATGCTCAATGTCGGTTATAGCATCACAGATGACGTTCTCCAGAGAGATCTTGAGCACACTGAGTCTCCTTGTAGATGAGACTCGAGATGCACTTGTCTAGAAATCTTAGTGTAGAATTTATGAATTTTAAAGCAAAGGTCACCTATGTGTTGCTTAGAAACTTTTCTGGACAAGAGAGATTCGTTCCATCTGCAGCCGGTGGTAGTTGTCTATTAAGGGTGAACCTTTCCGCCCTCTGATGAATATCATGGCCGCAATTATAAGAAGCATCGTCAATCGATCGAGAGGCGACAGCTAAACAGTATGGTTGTTGCTCAATTTTTGACAAAGGACAATTGCTTAAGATGAAAGTTAATTGAAACTCAAATATTGCACACACAAACGTCAGAATCAAGCAAATAAAAACCATTTGTCACTCAATAAATTGTTTGTATTGTAGGGTTCATCACGTGGACGTACTCTTCGATCTCAAGGTGGCTGCGAGCATGCTCGTGGAATATCATTCTCCGAGGAGTTTACTTTTTTTTACCTTCTTTTCTTTCTTTCCGCGTATCATCAATGGCTGAAATCGATACCTCTCTATTTTGACAACGACTGCTCCACTGCTTGGCAGCTTCTCTTTACTGCTGCTTGACGGCTCCTCTTCATCGATTGGCTGCTTCTCTTTACTGCTTGTTGGCAGCTTCTCTTTACTGCTTGGCAGCGGCTCCTCTACACTGCGTGTTGGCTTCTTCATTTTTATCGCCTGTCCATCCATTTGCATGTAAGCTTCGTTCCATACGTCAGCTTCGAATTCCAACTTAATCTCAGCAGCCTGCAAGTGACAACAGATTTTCATGAAAGTAATTAACAAAATGACTAGAAAATGCTGCATATACAGACGAGAGTACGGAAACAGGAATTGTCTCACAGTCCTGAGAAATTCATGTAGCAGTGTATCAGTCTCACAAACTGAGATTGGGAAGAAATTGATACGAGATTTCAGTTTCCTGTGTCTTTTTCCATTTTTTCATCTGAGCTAACTTATTCTTAGCTATCAGGTTCAAGTAAACGTACCAGCAGTTTCCTTATCTATGTCGTTCATTTTAGCACACAATTTCCAAGATACACTATCAAATTTCATACATGTGTTGGTTAAGAGATGTTTCTATTTCCATGAACTTACTATCTGGATCGCGTCTCAACTATGATAAAAGACAAAACTTTAGAGTCAAATCATTAGAAAGAGATCATCTTGCTTAATTAGACAAATACTAAATAAAATGGCAAAAAAATCAAGACTTGATGTAGCTTCCAAGAAATGAAAATTCTAAGAATAATAGCACGGCATGATTGACAGCGCAAAGATTAGTACAATGGTACCTGTGCAATGCGCTTGGCTGAAATCAGTTTGAGCATGACCATAGAAGTATGGCATCCATCCTTTAAGCCAATTATCTCCAGCAGCCCGTCAGCTAAGTTTGCTTCATAAAACTTTTTCTAAGAAAGCATACTTTTTTTTAGTGAAAGCACAAGTTTAAATAAACGAGTACAAATTCCTAGACATTGTTTACATGTATTTTTGCCTTAGTGCATTATATTCACAGCCTTCAAGTTTTAGTGCACATGCAACAACAAACTTTCCACAACCTTCGAGTTTTGCGACCCATTGCAGTATTATTATGGGTGTTAAGAGTTAAAATAAGGGTTTAGTTCCACGTACAATAATTAAAGGTTCACTCATATTGTATAAGCTTATATAGGACTACAGATAATTTGGAGTCAAGTTTACTCACTATTATAACCTCTCACTTGACATCTAATAATGAAGTAGGTTAGAAATATTCTCTCCACCATCCACTGCAGATGGTTCTAAAAGAATAAATATATCGCTGCTTGTAGCCCTCATCTCCTCTCCACCTGTAAGGTTGTGTTTCCTAGAGAGAAAATTGGATAAAACGGAAAGAAATTTAAGTTTTCTCTTAGTTCCTTAGAGAAAAAGAAGAGGAAAAAGAAATAAAGGGAAAACACCACTGTTTCCCTCATTTTGCTTTTGTCCAAATCAGAAAGAAACCATGTTACTCAAGAGTGTCAGTTAGTTCAACTGGTAAGGACCTTAGTTGTTGATAACAAGGTCTTGGGTTTAATTCCTGCTCTCATTACTTAACTTACCTATGACAAAAAAGAAACCACGTTACTATTCTTTTTTCTTTTCATTCACTTCTCTCTCCCCTCTAACATACACAACCCAAAGGCAGGCAAGTTGGTGCCGCTACACTTTGCTTTGTTTAGCCACCGTGTGAAACAAAGCCCACCTCCAATGCCGCTACACTTCTTGTCGCTTAAGTGTAAAGACATTGCTTGTCTCTGTTCCTGCCGCTACTTCACCTAGCTCGCCTTCAATGCTACCACAGTGACGATGCTCCACTACTACTGCTTTGCTAAGGCTGACGTAAGATTCCAGCACCTGGTGATGCAAAGGCGAATCATCACATGAAGATGACCACCGACTTAGCAAGTGTCTCGAGCTTGCGCCAGCCTTTTTACAAGTCCGAGCTCAGACCGTGTTTTTTTTCCAAAAGATAATATTTCATGAGCTAATTTGACGTTTTTATCCCTTTCAACTTACAAAACAATGAATCTTAGACAGCCACAAGGTGCTAAGAAATAAAAATAATATGAAAATAAGCAAATATGGTGAGTAAATGATATAGGAGGTCCTACTTAATAAGAGTTTTTCTAAGTAAATCAAGTAGGAGGAACTCCTACTGCATTCAAAATGAATGACTATATGGTAGTTTAGTAGCGTATACATTTGGAAGTCCTCTAAGACATAATATTGATATATTGAAATCCACTTACTTAGGTCACTGCCTTCGAAATCCACTTACTTAGGTCACTGCCTTCGAGATAGATACTGCTGTAACTAAGATTGGGATTGGCACAGTAACTCCTAATGCTATAACTAAGCTTCTTCTAAATTGTATCCTCCATAACTCAATTGGGATTATGATGAGCCACCCTTTAACTCTAATAGTAGAGTGGATCTCATTTCTTCATAGTCTTTTACAACTTAAGTATTTTGTTTTATTTGAGTTGAATCCTTGCCACTCGTCTTATATTTATGTGTCATGCTTTCAATTCAAGCAACCGCCATGGTTATAATTAAAGCAACGTTTTGATTGTGCCCCTAAGCGCCAACCAAACTTTGGGTTATTTCACTTGAAAGCCCAATTGTAGCCATTGTAGACCATTTCCATTGTAGCCCATGCTTGAATCTGATTCAAAACATCAAGGGTTCAAATGCATGTTGAACCTTGGCTCCCATGTGTCAAATAGCTCGTGACAACACAAATAGACTTCTTGCCTTCGCATGAAGCCATCATCATGAACGTATCCAAATCAACTCAAGTCACCTCTCTAGGCTTTTCTAGAATCTCATCCCTAGAGTTGAGTCTTCACTCCTTCAAGACTTTTTAGCATCACTTCTCCAACATGTCATTGTCTTAGGTTTGTCCACCTAACTCACCCTATATTCAAATCTTTACCGGGTGTTGTTCCTCCATGACGTCGTTGTCAAGGGGCTTGGGTTTGCAATTGAGCCGTAGCTAAGCGCTATGCCTAAGGCCTTACACTACGCATATTATTAGGCATTGACACCACATGATGCAAGGTAGCTAAAAGGATTGGGCTTTGATACCATGATGGAGGATCACATGTTGCGCTTTAATATTAGAGAGAGGGAGAGAGGATAGACAGATAGTAGAAGACAAGGGAAAGGGCACCCTACACCCTAGTTGGAGGAGAGAGAGAGAGAGAGAGAGAGAGAGAGAGAGAGAGAGAGAGAGAGAGAGAGAGAGGGAAAGGCAACCTGGTTGGAGGGGGGAGAGAGAGAGAGAAGGGAAAGTAGTGGTCAATAATTCATTAATCAAAGATCTATAATCTAATCACTTTCTATATGGACAGAGAGGTTTCTATGCACCAAAACACACATGTGAGAGTCATTGATGATGAGGAGAAATTTTATAATGGTGCAAAATAGTTATCTTAAAAGCTTAATTGGCTAGGAAATAGTCAAATCTACATCTAGGGTTTATAATTGACTATCTCGATCAAGCAAGAATCTTTTAATTGCGCACATGCATTCCAATTGCCAGCCTTCAGGAGTGAGCAATGCTTTTAATTCTTGGCTTGTGCTCTAATTAAAATTTAATTGGTTGGCCCATTATCCCAAAAGGTGTTAGGAAATAATTTAAACTTCTATATATGAGAGTAAGCTAGGGGGATAATCCAACCATCCCAACTCATAGGCAAGTCAATTTAGACTTTACATATCGCGTGCTTATCATTGGTCGATTTGAGTAGTCAATATGTAGAAAATAGTTGGTACGTATCTTGAGCAGATAATTCTTGGCTCTTATATAATGTTATGATTTAAGTGGTTGATAACTTATCTTACAAGTTGAGTTATTAAGAAAGTTTCCAATAACTTTATGGAGTCTCAAATATTCATATGTAATGTGAAGATGAAGACAAAATGTAGTGGATCAAAATGTTCCAAAAAAAAGCTAATGTGAAACTGAAATGATGCAGGGAAGATCTGATATCTAATATCTTTTGCATTGGTAACAAAATGAAGTTGTAACTGATATTGTTGTTGTCAGTGTAAGGACATACTATAGTTGGGAGTTGGGACGGCCCTGAAGCTCATTTGATTAAATTTAATGAGAAGTAGACATTTAAGCAGAAGGATAAACGCATTTTTACGATATTCAGGTTATAGGCTACTAAAGAAACTAATTCAGAAATAACAAAATTTCCAATAGCAGCAATAGAGCAAACCTCCTCCAGATATTCGGGTTTAGGTAATCCCCAAGGACGTCTCCCACCTCTGTAATTGTCAATATTTAGAAAAGCAATTGCCTTGATGCTGCACCCAAAGAACCCATTATAGGATTACTCTCGTGATCTAATAGTAAACAGAAATAATGCATGTTCGGTTGGAGATAAAATGACATTATATAAAATTATATAGCATATGCCAGCTAATCGTCAAACATAACAGAATTATTTGATCGTTGTAGTAAAATATTTTATAGCATATGCCTGTCATTTGTGTACGAAAAAATTTCTTTGTTTTTAGTCCTAGTGAGGACTGTGAGGTCCACGAATTTGTTTCTAGTTATTGAATATATGAATAAAAGTTGAATCTAAATTCAACCATGCACGCATGGACCAAACCAAGACAGGCTTGAGTTTAGGTTGTGGCTCATGGCATGTGAAGAAGCCTTTTTTAAGTTCGACCGGACCGAAGGTGCCAGTTGGTTTATTTTATATATATATATACTGGTATCCATACATGGTTAGACCACTGCAAACCAACTTTACCTCTCAATACAAAGATGTTTTTTAAACCATAGTGTCATCTAACACCCTTGTGGAAGTCTTATTTCGTTCTTTTGTGTCATATAACAATTATGCTTATAGGAAGAGGTCCCAATTGCATCTTTAAGGATTTCACTTCGAGACAATCTACACAAAAGGTTAGATGTTCACCAAGGATAATGATCATGCACAACCGGGTTACTTCTTAATCTATCTTGTAATTTCGAATAGATTTCAAAGTGGATTAAATTTGTTTTTCCCAAGACTCAAAGCTAACTTGATTCCTTGACCAAGATAAGTTCAAGTGCTAGAGTTGACCTTGTGTCATAGTGAAGAGTGCTGGGCTATGTCCTTGATGCCTACCAACCAGTAAATCTGCAACTACCAATGTGTGGTATGATTGAACCTCATACTTTAAGGTCATGTGTAGGTGAACCTAGGACACCCAAATGTCATGCCTCCAATGCATAAGTCAGCATATAAACTATAAAATGTGTAGTAATGGTGTTGTGATGAGCGCAAGAAGAGCTCTTAATCGTGGGTGGCCAAGATCCATCATTGTTTAGTGTAGAGGGAGGCCAATGGAGGTCTAATCCAGAGAGTAATTTGTAAGTGATTTAAGTTATCATGCGACCTACTATGGTTAGACAATTGGCATCTTCAAGGTTCAATCTCCCAGATAGTTCCTGAGAGATTCAGTAGCACCTGTACCAAGTGTTTGCACGTAGACTGGTATTTGAACCATGATTTGATATGGTTTGTTGAATCTTTAGGTGACATGTCAGATTTAGCTTCCATGTTTTAATTTGGATTTATCACTATCAATTAAAAACCCCAAAAAATTACACTTGAAAAATGATATGGAAACTTTAGTAACTTACAAAGACAATAAATGTACATATGTACAACTCCTCATAATTTCTAGTTAAATTAAATTAATATGAGAGATCTTGCCTTTCAGGAATAGGGATCTCTTTCCATTTTCTTTTGTTGATCCCCTTAATATGGAGAGATAGAATGTCTTTAAGTTTCCTGCATTCGAATTCAACAGTCAGCAGATTGATTTTTGACAACTTCATTTGCAATAAAACACCATTTATTATCGATGAGATTTATGGAGAAGTCCAAAATAAGAATGATTAAGCTAGGAACACGCATCAGTCACAAGACCATCCTTGAAGAGATAATTGAAAGCCTGGATTGCCTCATGTTCCATTTCTCACAGGCCAGAACCCCTTATATTAAGAAGCTCTTGGAAACTAAGGTTTTAGAACTTGGTTCGTACCAATGTACCAGACCAATCTGTACTAACTAGTACCGATACTAAAGTGCATTGATAGCTGTCATATCGACACATGATTTCATCTCGGACCCGTATATACTGCTCTAAAACCTTGCTGGAAACTACTTTTGATATATCCAGTAATCTAATTAAGCAACTGATTTATTACTTACTGCAGCATACCACCATCCTGTTGTCTACATGTATATATATATATACATGCATATATGACAAAATGTAAAGAATTTATGAAACAATTATTTGAGACAGCGGGAATCAACAACAGAATTACTTAAACGTAACCACATAATCGTCATTGAGGTTTGAGGTCTAACTGATACAAAGGAAGTATGTTTATATCGGAATAAATAAGACAATGATTTATGGTTCGATCTAAACAAAATGGATGTCAAATAAGTTAGATAGCTCATGAAAATTATTTAGTTATTGGAAGTGGTTCAAGAGATTTAGTGAGAAATGAACATTGAAAATTCCATGCTCTCTTCTAGTGTAATAACGGCAGCAATATAAGACAGCGATCAATTAGCGGGCAAACAAATGATAGAGAAATATTTAGTATCTACCATACAGAAAATATGGCAAAATTGGTACATTCATGCCATTTATATGATCTGAAAAACAAAGTTTTATCAAATATAACGTAGGTTCCACAAGGTTGAAACATGATTCTAATTTGATTTATTTAATCTAACAATACAAATATGTATCTAGGTTCTTTACTTCAGTGTTAGACCCTTCACTTGATGGATAATGACTGACTAAAATTGATACCTTTCCCATTAGAAGGAATCAGAAAATTGAACAATTGGTATCAACAGTGTGAATGACTAACCTAGATTCTGTAGTTTTCGTGCATGGTGTAAAGAACCATCCTTGTGAAGAGCTAGATCGAGCATAAGTCAACTGCAAAAGAAGATACTCAAATGCTTAAGAAAACTAAACCAAGAGCACTCGCACTCTTAAAAGCTTTGAACAACAAATGCTGGTATACATAACACGAAGAAGCAGCTACTAAGCAATAGATCAAGTAAAATGTAATTTAATTATCAGGTATATTGCTGAAATACAAGAACCAAATATCTATGCAAGAAGTGGTTGAACCCATGGTTTTAAATCTCTCATTACATTGTGCAGTACACGAGCCGGTTTAACAAAGAAATAATGCCGGTTTTTATGGATGACACAGGTGACATAATTTTTTGGTACTTGCCGAAGTGGTATTGCATCAGTATTTTACACCTTGGTTGTATTAAGTGTAGGATAGAAGCTGACAAATATTCACAAAGTTGGCTTTCGGGAATTGGGATACTAGATATATTAAAATCAAAGTTGGCCATACACATCGTTTGAAAATGAACCAAGACTGCAAAAAGGTTATCACTTGCTGAGAAAAAAAGAATGATAAGAATATAAGATGACTCTTAACACAAAAGTTGCAAATGAACGAAGATGTCAACCACATTAAGACAAAATTTCATCTTTTCCGTGCATAAGAGAGATGGTAACATGTGAGTAGAGTCACTAGTCCTATCACATGCAAACTCAACATCAGTCTGCATTTGATGCTAAGAGCGTTGTTTGTGGATGCTACGAAAAAAGAAGACACAAGTGAAGTGGTTGAGAGTCATCTATCTATGAATCCGGTATTCTACAGTATTCTGCATGCATCAACAAAACCACTACTTATTTGTTATACGAGAAAAAGAGTAGAAGCATGCAAATAGATAAAATCCACCTATCATGTACACACTAAGTTCCATCAGTTTGCATGTGCCATAAGAGCACAGCTTGCTCATGTAAAGAGAGAAGCCTTGAAATGGGAAAAAGTATTGCTTGATATACCAATGTATCTGCAAGAGAATGTTGAAGATGTTAGTTGAAAGTGAAACACTAGAATCGGAGGAGCATATTGATTGTGGACCCACTACGCTATTGCTATGTTGGCAAAGATGGCTTCAAATGAGGAGACATGATGCTGTAATATAAGAAGACTGCAATCTGAATCTGCTATTGGAATTTGGCAGTAAAAGAGAGGAGATATTGGTATAGGATGCAAAAGAAAAAGCAGCGGTGACTAATGAGAGACCAACGACAACACCTGCAAGAACTGAATGCAGGAACTGACTGCAACACTTACAGGAACTGGTTGCAATAGAACCTACAGTGGTTCAGGCGATTCTGAAGGTAGTAAATGAGGGTTGTGCTTGCTACTGTAGATGAAGAATGACTGCAGGAAGAAAGCTGTTGTTGGAAGGCCAATGGTGGAACACAAGGCTGCAGGGAGGCTAGTGGTGGGAGGAGGAAGTGAGAGGGAGAAAGATGTCTTCAAGGATTAACGAGAGAGAGATGTGAGTCGACTCAAGAGAGATGCAGGTAGTTGCCATCCATGAAGTTCCATGCAACAGTGTACGAGGAACTCCTCAAGGTTGTATCCAAATATGTTAAAGAGGAATTGTACTACTTCGAGGCTAAAGTACAATAATATGATTTTCTTAAAGTACACACTGGAGCTAAAAGTTCCAGTATTTTCAATATGAGACAATCAATAAAGTAGCAAAAAATACGCATAAAAAATCTAATTCACAATTGCAGAAATGCTATCAGGTTAATTTTCTTCATCAAATATTTACTTCGTACTTTATATTTTTCATTAGTTTTACGATGAATTTTTATGGAAATACTAGCCAAAACAGCATAATAACAGTTACTCAATCCTTCTGAGCTGCTGAAGACGGAAAAGAGATAAGCCAGAATCATACTTTATTTGAAATTGTACCCTCGTCAAGGTGTGGTATTGGATTAACTTGATGGCAGAAGGCAGATGCACCTTGAGCATCCATTCCTAAAATCATAGATAACAAAAGAAAAGGATAAGGGTATGCAAGAACAAAATAGTTCTAATTCACAATGGCACGAAAATGTTCAACAACTAAAACAAATAAACAGATTAAATTGAATCCAATAGCTTTAGATTAACTTTGTTCCCTTCACAATTTTAGGGCATGTAACTATGCTAAATTGTGTTGTGTAATTATACTATGCTGTCAAAATTTATAAGATATTTGATAAATAATTTTTTAAATACTATCAAAATTTAAAATAATAAATAAATATATTATTTTTAAATAATTTAAAATAATAATATTTTTCTTTATTATGAAAATATTATCCTTTTCTAAACAGGTCTTTCCAGCTTGCCCTATAATGGGCTGGTAACCAACCACTTCTAAACAGCCAATAAGGCCTCAATAAGTAGCCCACTATCCATCGATCTAGATCCAGGAGTTGCACAGATTGGCTCCCTACAAGCTCAGTTTGCCAGGCAGCCCAACCAGTTTGATTTCAGCTTAATCTAGATAGTTCCAGCCAGTCTAGTAAAGATGATTCCTAGCAAGACAGCGTGATCTATCCAAATCCAGTATCTAGTGTTGCTTTCCTTTTCTCTAATGAGCTCTTAGTCAACACTACTGCCTTTGCTTATATTCTCCAGTTTGAGGGAGGTGTTGGAAATTAAACTTAAACTAATTAGAGATAATTAATCTATATTAGGATATTTGAGAGATGTGGTACTCAAAAATGAGAGAATTAAGAAGAGATGTCTTTAGAGAAACTGTGACCAGCAAAGATTTTGGGATATATTTCTAAGTAAATGAAGGGACATTCCTCTCCTATGAATTAAGGATTGTATCAAATGAATCATGTAATAAAACAAAAACAATGTAGTTCTTACATTTTCTCTCCTCTCCTCCATCCTCATCTTCTTCGCTCAGTTCCAACCAGTGTTTAAAGTTTCGGTCTGTACCAGCTAAAATTTTGGTCCGATACCGGTCCGGCTAAGATCCAACTCCGGACCACCAGAGTACCGGGTGGAAGATCAATGAGGCTTTGACAGCTCGCAGAAGCTTCGAATGCCGATTCACACTTCCGCCGCAACGCCACCTGTGACGTTCAGTTCTACCACCGGTACCATCTAGTGCAAACCAGTCTAGCAACTCACCGGACCAAGCTGCTAGAAGAAACTTTAAACACTAGTTCTACCAGGCAGTATAATACTTGAATTTTTTCAGCAAGACTAGTTGAACTTATTGTCTTGCTAGGTTCTTGGTGTAAATTAATATCACCTTTAAAAGCCAATTATGCAGAATTGGAGGGGAAATGAAC
Organism: Costus lasius; assembly: GCA_027563935.2. Taxonomy (NCBI): domain Eukaryota; kingdom Viridiplantae; phylum Streptophyta; class Magnoliopsida; order Zingiberales; family Costaceae; genus Costus; species Costus lasius. The sequence continues at coordinate 99,827,267 of CM050454.1, forward strand.
CTTAACGGAAATCATGATGGAAACTTCTTAACTGCAACCCAAAATTCAATGAAATATAATGGCATGGTTCTCTTTAAAAATTCTCATCAATGAGAGAATATGAAGGTGGGCTAGGGTGTCAGTGTTAATTAATACTTCCTATGAGCATGGTAGCTGAGACTAGTGTTTAAAAAATTGGATCGGTCTAATAGGGACTGTTACATGGAGCTGCAGTAGATCAAAGTGGAAGAAGGAGGAAGTAGAACAAAGTGGAAGAAGGAGGAAGCTCTTGGGAGTGCTTCCACCGGATGCGGAGCATGTGCAAGTTCCACTGAAGAAGAAGAGGAAGGAGGAGCAGGACGATGCTCGCGCTCACAAGAGGATGCATGCACAACATGGGCAATGAGCGGAGGTGAATGTGAAGAGGAAGGAGGAGGAAAATGCTTGCACCCTCAAGTAGAGGCGGTAAGCAGAGGATAGTAATCATCTGGTTCCATCTAATACAGCATTGCTCCCGTGGTTCCATATGGTATAGACTAATACGTACCAATCAAAGCCTAGATTGGCACAGACAAGTGTTCACCGGTGATTATTTTCATCTTGTGCCTCACCAAATTTGGAATGTCATGCCCGATAGGTTAAGTGGCTTAATCTCACGCTACAATAACTCGAATAAGGGGAAAGATACAACACCATTCCCCTATGCGCAAACACACACTGAACACTCACACTACATAACAAGAGAATTCACTATGACAATTCATTGATGCCTAACAAAATTGTTAACATGGTTGCACTAGCCTCTAGCCCATGCATGGGCACTTGCTTGAATTACTCAATCTCATAAGATTGATACAACACATTCACTCCAAATCACGGCCCTAGTGCTTGGCCAATACATGTGCCCCCTCACTAGCACTGGCTTGAACCTGCAAAACGCATAAGAAACATTCGATCGACCACCAAAACCCATGCGCCCCCTCACTTGCGTTGCCTCAAACTGCAAAACTCACAAGAAACACCCGCTCGACCATCGAAAACCATGCGCCAAATAGAGAACTCATTTTGAACATTATTGAAGCTCAACCGACCCTCAGTTGTGCTTCTGGCTCAAGATTGCATTGTCATGGGTGGCACTTCCCTAGCGGGACTTGACAGCCCTTCCTGTCGAGAGACGTTGGACCCATGGATTAAAGTTTCGGTCTGGCAGCTCACTGAACCGAGCTGCTGGACCGGTTTGTATCAGTATGTACCAGTGATAAAATTGGCGGTAGCGGAAGCTTCGAACGAAGCTTCAGATGGCGGCAGAAGCTTCGTTCGAAGCTTCAGCGGCGTCCGTTAAAGCCTGCCATTTCCACCCAGTACAGCGGGTAGAAATTTGGGCCGGTATGGACCAAAACTTTAATCCATGGTTGGACCTCGAGGTCTTTGATGAGGTTGCATAGGTAGACAACCCATGGGATCAGTTTTTCATCCTATAACCCCCTCTCATCTCCTAGCATAAGTTCTAGTTTCAAGATGCACTCTAGCGTCGATGGGTGGTACATAATGGAGCAAGGACGTGGTGCCTACAATCCTACATCAGCTCCTCATTCTTGGTGACAATTTTGTCTGCAACTTGCTCCGTGATAGACACAACAAACCGATAGCATGTTGGTGAAGAAAGACATGTCGAACTTCATTTGACATCCTGTGCTTGGACTTGCTATGGTACCAATTGTGATTAACATTCCCCATGATTGATTTTTCTCTCACCCCTCATTGAATTCAGAACACCATGCCCGGTAGGTTGAGTGGTTGTACACAACCACAACCTCACACTACCAAAGCTCAAACAGGAAGGATATAGTGCTGCCCCTCTACACACATGCACATGGAACAAATACTGAATAGCAAATGGCCTTCACCGTAGCAATTTGTTAGCAGTTGGTGAACAGATGTTGCACCTTGTGTCTCCCAAGCACTCATTGATGCGTGCGCACCAGTGATGCGTTGCATTTACATAACATTGTTCACTATATTTTATGTTTATTTGAACTTAATTACAGGATTTTATACGATTTTATGATGTTTTTCTCTCATATTATATACAATCTTCATTTTTCATGATTTTCGTGCAAATATAGATAATATCACTCAAAAATAAAAGATTTAATGAGTTTTGATATCACGGGGCGATTCGCGATGAAAATACGAGGTTGTATGTCAAATTTGAAACAAAATGGAGTTCGGTGCAAAATATTCACAGACACACATGTGAGTCCACTCATGGGCCGTGCATACATTGCTGTGCAGAAAGTAGAATTGTGCACCAAGATGTTCACAGGCATGGCAGTAAGTTCACTCACAGGCCATGAATTTTGTCGCCAGTTGCGGTTTTTTATTTGATTCGGCTTCGAATCGAGTCAGAATTTAAAGAAAACTTAGGAGAACCTCACACGGATTAAACTATAAAAAAGATGATTTTGAATTGAATTAGAGGGACTTTCTAGATGAACTTTGCAAAGGCAGCGGCTAGAGCAGAAAAACACAATTATGGGCAAATTCTGATGTGAGGATCACACCAAGAAAGGAATCGGCTAATTGATCTTCAACTCCTGATAGAAGAGAAGGGTTGTCTGGAATCTCCTGGTGTTTCCTTGTAATTTGATTGAGTTTTCATGCTAAATTCAAAGTATGATATACTATTTAATATGCACATGATTGCTTAATCTAATGTTTCAGGATCTAGCCGTAGCCCGTTGACGACTTTATGAATTAATTTATGGATTCATCTTTGCTTAAGAATTTTAGTGTGTTGATTTTATTAGAATTGTACTTTAAGACATATAATTACTCTAGCTAAGTGTTATTACATTTCAGACGTCACGACACAAGCCGAAAGGTGAATCGCAACATCGGATCTATTCTTTTCAAATCTATGAATTCAATCACGAGAGTAGTTTGAATTTACTTGAAGGATTTTTACAATTTATCATAGAGCTTAAAGGGCTTAATTACGATAATTACCATGAGAGTAGAGAATTATTGTGAGTAATTACCCGATTGTGCTCCGAGAGGAGGCAATTTGTATACATGGATAAATCCCTTTTAACGTAATAATTTTCTTTCAGATTTATTTTTATATAATTTCTAGATCGTCAATGTGGTGAAACCCTAGTCCTGATTTTCTAATTATAGTTTTCTATCCAAAACATCGCTTTTGCTTTCGATTTGCTTTCAAAACCATAAAAAAACACTTTAAATCATCTAGTTATTGATTGACCATGTAATCGATAATTGACCACCAGATCCTTGTGGGAACGATCTTATTTTATTACTTCGATAAAGCCGTGTACTTGCGGCCGCATGTGCTGCTCACCTGAACTCCATTATCTCACCTGACCAAAATAGCATGCTCACTTCCACTCATGGCCCTTGGTGCTTGACCAACACCCACTCCTTGACTTACACTTGCCCAAATCCACGCCCAAACCCACAAAACTCATAAGGAACACACTTAACCATGGAAGCCATCACACCAGACGGACTCGTCAAGAGTCTTGTTAAAGCTTACTCCTCGTCAGGAGTCTTGTTAAAGCTTACTCTTCATCAAGAGTCTTGTTAAAGACTAACTAACTAACCTTGTCTAATTCTACTAACGATTTATCTAAGTGATTACCGGTGCACCACATTAGCCAACTCCTGCTCTCATCGAGCTTGTTGGACACCACTCCACATGACATGAAGACTACATTCAAAAATATGCGAGGAAATGCAATCTCAGTTTCGTCATCCATAAGTCTCCTCCACTAGTAGTCAATTAAGGTGTCATTGCCCTACAAAAAAAGCAAGCACACCATACCCTAGGTGTGGGTCAACATCACATGTCAAGGAATATCATGGCTACTCCATGTAATACCACAATGGCCTAGTAGGAAAGCATGTCACCTACAAGCTTCGAACATCGGCTAACCTTCCTCATGCCCCCATAGTGACCCAATTGAATCTCACATGCGAGAGAGCCAAATCTCCAATGATCGGACCTACATTTGGGTTGACAAGGATTTTAGTTCAGTTGAATGCATGAATGTGCACTGGATCCTTACTCATACATGTGTTGTTGCATGTGCCATGCCTAATGTGCAAGCAAGCCTACCCATACCGCACCCCTAGATCAAGTCGCGAGCATCCACAAGCACCCTACTCAATGCCCATGTCCACCATCTGTGAGTGTGTGCATGCCAAGTTACCCACCCACCTTCGCTTGGCCTAGCTCATGGTGCTCGGCCCATATCTGCCTACATGCCCCTGTATATGCTGTCACATCCAATCAGCTAGGGACGCACGGTTTCTCATTCGCAGTCATCCTCCACAAGACATTGGTGTCCCCTACCTAGAGGGGATTGGTCGAACAGCCATGCAACCCGGTTGTCCTTGCATTGCCCCTGCTCCATTGTAATATATCAAGCATACTTTTATCAAGAAAGACAATGTATGTATAGAAATCACATATATTTATCCACTATCAAAATTGATGTAAACACAACAATATACAAATAAAGTACTAAAGATTTTTAGCATTAAAAGATAATGTTGTTAAACAACTAGGAAAACAATGAGCTATCATATCATATATAGATATATATTTACAACCATAATGTCTTGTATATAATTTTATTTGATATTCGTTCTTGTATGGTACTAGGAATCTTTTGAATTCAAATAATGCTTGCCTAGACTTGCAGCATAAGTGAAAAAATCGATTATATCAAAAATCTACCACAACATGCCTATTTAATATTGTACCACTGTACAAAATCATTACTAAATAAGAAATGTCAACGGACTCTTTTTATCAAAATTATCTACTTAGTCTGGCTCAAAATAGATAACTAGTCATAGACCATTCTCTTGATGCAAATGTCATTTAGATATCTTAATCACTATTGAATAGTGTAAATAGGAGTTTATAACTTTACCAGATATGAGTTTTGAAATGTTAAATGATCGAGTTTATTCCCTTATACTAGGGGTGGTCATGGTCAGTTAACCGAACTGTTGACCCGGTCAACCAGTTAACCGAATTAAAAAAATCGCAAACCATTTTTGAACCATTTGACCGGTTAACCAGTCAACTGATTAACCGATCATAAATTATTTACTAAAGTTTATTAAGAAAGTTAACTTTGACTATTTAAAATTATTATTTGGTAATTAAATATTTTAAAAAATTAATTTTTAAACTGACTTTAACTATTAAATATTATTATTTGATAATTAAATATATAAAATAATTAAATTTTAAGTTATGGTCAATGGGTTTTGAACCCGTGACTTACTAACTTACAGAGCAACGCCTAACCAATGCACTAGATGAACAATCAAGTTATAAATTTGGGCTATATATATCGGTCGATTCGGTTAACCGGTGAAAAATTTTTCCTCGAACTATAACCGAACCAAACCATAAAATTATAACATAAAAACCGACTGTGAACCGAACCAAACCGTGAACACCCCTACCCTATACCTGTAACTATTATGTCTTTTGTTTCTGTTCGAGAGGATGAAGTAGATTTTTCAGTTGTTCCTCTGACTTAAACCTAATTTGGTATCAAAGCTCGCTTCTAACCCATCTTCGTCTTCCATCTCCATCTTCTGCCCTCTGCCATCCACCTCCCAACCTCCACCTTGCCCTTCTCTTCACCCTTCTATAATTTCTTTTCCTTTCACCACCATTCGACTTTTTCAAGTCGTCCTTTCTCCTTTGCTAAAAAAATCCTCAAAGCTAGAACTGGTCATATCCTGATTCTCCAAGCTGTCTCTCCACCTGAACTAGCTAAAGATGGATATTGTTGTAGCAAATGTCAATTTTACCTGTAGATAGGGCACCTGTCGCTATCTCATATTTGCCTCTCATGTCTGTGTAAACCTGCTTCATCTATCTCTTTTGGTCATCTTCTCATCTGTTTATATGTGCTGCTTGTGGGAAAATTTTTTTTTGCTCTATTCTACATCTGCTGCACTGCAGTGTATAGAAAGAAAAAAAGGGAGAACAACAAACTTTTTTCATCAGCAATTGATCCTCTTTCTTCAATTGTAGAGCTGAAATCTACCGCTACATTTAGCACATCTATAAAACTTGATGGTGCAAATTGTTGAAAAATAAACCTGAATTAAAGTTAGGACAATTATGTATTTAGGGATCTCAACCGAATAATGCCTCGGTTGAAAATTTGTCTTCTAGATTTCTGTATTAGGTATGAAACTGGTAACTCTAGAGTTGATTAATAACTCTATAAATACTTGTAATTCCTATTCTATCAATAGATCAAGTTAAGATTTGCAAACCACTCGTATACATAACTTGTTCTCTAGCGTTTGCCCTATTTTCCAACAAAGTGGTATCAGAGCTAGGGGGGTAATGCAGTCCGAAGAAGGGAGAATAGAGTACATTCGAAGAGAGAAAGAAAATAAGCCGCCGATCGATTATCGTCGTGTGTGGAGTAGTAGAGTCACCGATGATAGATTATCGTCGTGCATAGAAGTAAGCTACAGCATAGACAAGCTATAGTGAAACTTGGAGAAGTTCGGTCAAGGAGTGATCATGACAGAAGAGAAAGAGAAGTCCGGTTAGAGGTAAAACCGTGACTTAGAAGCTACTGCCAAAAAAAATTTGAAAGCACTCTACCGTCCCTGTCGTTGTGAAGATCCTCGCCATAGAAAAAATTCCTAATCGGAGTTGAAGATCGTTGTTGAAAGCCACGATTGCTTCTGCCACAAAAAAAAAGTCGTGTCACTGAGAGGAGGAAGACGACTCACAAGGTAAGAAAAAGGAAAGTGAGAAATAAGTTGTTAGAGACGAGAGAGAATTCCATAATTAATGTGAGAGAAAAAACATTTAAGGGAAATTGAGAGATGAAAGAGGAGAGAGATGTATAAAACAGCTAGCATGAAATTGAAAAAATCGAGGAGAAGATCGGTGGAAAAGAGAGATTTGAAAAGGTCAAAATTGAGGTAATGTGTTTAAATGTTGTGAGAAGAAAAGTTGAATAAGACAAAATTGAACCGATTGAGAAGAAAGAAGCGAGAGATTAAAATGGGAAGAGAAGTCATTTCGAGACATATGGCTAATAAGGATATTGAGAAAAGAGAAGATGGCAGCACTAAGAAAGAGAGACAATCGGGTAAAAGAAAAATAGTGGAGATTGAAAAATTAAGTCAAAATCAATGTCAAAGTCAAAATCAAGGTCAAAAATTGTTGATTCAGATGAAAATGTTGGCTGAAAAGAAAAAAAATTGCAACATCCTAGTTAAAAATCAAATATTTTGGCACTATTATTGAAGCTTCACGAAAAAAGAGCATGTTGAAACATGAAATTAAAACTAATTTTGTGACTGCTCAGTATGAACAAAAGATTTTTGAAAAATATAGAGAAAGAAAACTAGCAAGCATAACAGAGGAAATCAACGAAGCAAGACAGAACTATCTCGATGCAAAAAGGGAGGAAGTCAAACTAGAATGAGAGAAAGCACGTCAAGCACTTATCAGGAAAAAGAAGCAAAGATAGATAACTACTTCCCGGTCAAGAGTACAGCTAGAAGAATTCAACAACACTCCTGAAGTTTATGAATTTAACAGTAATTATGCATTGGCAAATCTGATAGGATACAAGACAGAAGAAAAACCCCCTCTGGAGAAGCTCGGGTTAATTTTGAAGACTGAAAAAGACATGTAGGTGGACATGTAATTTTGTTTTTGGATTTCAGGTTTAAGGGGGAATGTTGAAAGATAAACCTGAAGTAAAATTCAGATAATTATGTGTTTAGGGATCTCAACTGAATAATGCCACAATTGAAAATGTGTCATCTAGATTTCTGTATTAGGTATTAATCCTGATAACTCAAGAGTTGATTAGCAACTCTATAAATACTTGTAATTCTTATTCTATCAATAGATCAAGTTAAGATTTGCAAACCACTCGTATGCATAACTTGTTCTCCGGCATTTGCCGTATTTTCCAACACAAATTACTCTCATTGGGCTACAATCCATGCATCTCTTAGGTTCAAGGAACATCACTTGACTTAGAGATCTCCTCTCACTACTGATCCCTCCCATGAGATTTGGCGCCACTCAGATATGGTGGTTCTCAATGGCTTAATCACTAGCAGCTCTAAGTATTGCTTCCATTATTATGTTTTAGAAATCTGGCAAGGAAGCATGAGATTTTCTCAATGCTACTCATGCCCAATAACACATACAAATATATCTTGTATGAAAATATTTTCTCTCTAAAACAAGAGGATCACACGATGTAAGAAAACTATAAAATTTATGGGGCAAATGGGATGAACTCATAGTATCATCCTCCCACATATAATATTGAGGTCATAGTTTAACAACGCCAAAATTTTATGGTTATAAAATTTATATTTAAATTTAATGACTAGTACTTAGCAAGATCACATGTTCACGATTACTAGTGGACTCCACCATACCTACACTTTGGATGTTTTTTCTCATCTTTTGTAAGTATATGTGGTCTCGTCTATGGATAATCCTAGTGCTCTCACAGCCCCTCTCCCACTAGGGATCGTCAATGTGCTCCTGGACATGGCCAGGGCCATGGCTACAGTTTTCCCCCTTGTTCTCAAGGTGGTCAAACCAACCATATATCTAACCGGTGTTAGAAGAAATTTGGGCCTTCTCTCCATAATTCTAACTAGGACAAAGTTGCAGCTAATGTACACCAATCCCACTTGAGCTAATCCAGTCAAACTATCCATATAGTTGTCTACTAAGGAGAAGACAATGACTAATATTAGTGTTTCCTTTAGTTTTACTTGCTCTAGAATTGAGCCATCTGCCAATCTTGAGGCTTCCAAGTTCCACCACTCGTGAATCGCATATAGCCTCTCTAGCCTCTTCTAGCACCACTTGGATTGTTGATTATGGCACCTCCTCCCACACGAGAGATAAATTTCTTTCATTGTCCACTAAGGGCACTTATTCTCGATGGTTCTCCTATATGTATTATTAGTATTGGCAATGTGTCTCTTTATCCACATATTATTTTTCATAATGTTCTCTATCGACTTGCATTTTGTATGTGCCTTACTAAGTAGTGTCATTTTTTTTCACATTGTTTGTTTCAGGACCTTAAAACAAAGAGGACAATAGGTAGGAAGCCTAGGCAGTGTAACGTTTATGTGCTTACTTCTTTCTCCCCTATTCCTCATGTCATGTCACCACTCCTTTTCAGTGGCATTGTAGGCTTGGTCATCCCTTTGCTCATGTTCAATATTTTTTTGTCATAGAAGTCTCGCTCATCCTCTTATGACCCAGGACAACTATGTAAACACCACCGGACTTTCCTTCCATATGATGCCACTACCAGGACCTTTCATCCTTTTAGCTTAGTACATTCGGGCCCTAACTCGTCCCTAGTCGAGATGGTCTATCACTATTTTGTCACATTTATAAAGGATCGCTCCCGTTTATGCAGGTGTTATATTTTGAAAAAATAATTTGAAACATTTAAGATAATTTGCAACTTTTATGCTAAAAGTAAAGACTCAATTGGATAATGCTTTAGAATATACTTATTTTGAATTTCGCTCCTTTTGTCAATCTCACAAGATTATTCATCAAATGACATATCCCTATACTTATGCTCAAAATGGTATTGTTGAATGCAAACATAGGTGCTTAATGTTACTCATGCCTTATTGTTTCATAAGCAAGATCCTCATCAGTTTTGGTCTGACACTATGCTCACTGCTTGTTTCCTAATTAGTCAGGTCCTCCTGCACACACTTGCCGGTAGGTTCCCTTCTCTATTTTATTCCCCTCTAAAGTTTTATTTTCTCATCCTTGAGTATTTCAGTATACTTGTTATGCCAATGTGTTGGGTCCTAGGGTTAGATAAATTGAGCCCGAGGTTTGATATGTCTTTCTTGGCTATTTTGATACTCAAAAGGGGTATCGTTGTTTCAGTCCCATCCACCGATAAACCTTTGTAAGTGTTGATGTTATATTTGATGAATCTCAATTGTTTTTCTCCACTACTACACCTAACAACAATAGTCCCACCATTCCCCTTACATTTCCTACTCCATTACCACCTGATCCTCATCTACCATCTCCTATATTGGACGTTGCCTGTGCTCCACCCTAGCAAATATATAGTCTAAGTGCTCGGCCTACTCCTTAGCAATTCTATCCAAGGTTTCGAATACCAGTCTAGCATACCGTTCCGGTGAGGCGCCGGACTGGTACGGTACCATACCGTGTGTACCGGACGAAACCGGAGGCAGCAGGCGAGCTTGGCAAGTTGGCGGACGAAGCAAGCGGTTCAAGCGAGCTAGGCGGACGACGTAGGCAGTTCAGGCGAGCTTGGTGGACAAAGCAAGGGCCACTTCCAGCCGCCGCCAGACCTCCCTCCGCCGTTGCCGCTACCGTTCCGCTCGGAGACGTGCTCCGAGGCTTGTTCCGAGTCTGCCTGCCTGTCGGACCGGTACCGTACCGCAAAAACCGAGCGATACGGTACGATTTTCTCAACTTTGATTCTATCTACACAAAGGAGTCATGAAGATCTAGGGCTAAGGTTGTCATATTGACAGTATACATTGATTCTATGTTGCTTATAGTAAATGATGTGGATGGTATTAATCAAATCAAATGGCCCTTAAAGTCTCATTTTACAATGAAATATTTGAAAAAACCAAGGTATTTCTTGGGTATTGAGATAGCTTACTAAAAAGATAGCATATCTTTGTCACAAAGAAAAAATGACATTAATTTACAAGAAAAAAACAAATATGATTAATTGCAAGTTGACAAACTCCCTATTAATTCCAAACCAAAATACAATGCAAATATGGACTTTGATTATGTGAATGCCATGATATATAGATGCCTAGTAGGAAAGCTTAACTATCACACCATCACAAGAACGAACATTTCTCATGTTGTAGGCATCATTAGTTAGTTTATACAAAAAAACTAAAATAGTATCATTGGAATACTACAATTTAGGTCTTTCGATATATTAAAGGATATTATGGAAAGGGCCTAAGATATAAAAACAATGGATATATGATAGAATTGAAGGCCATTGACTAAGCAAGAAATGTTGATGACATGAAATCTATATATGGCTTTTGTACTTATCTAGAAGGAAATCTAGTTAATTGGAGAAGCAAAAAACAAAATGGTGTTGCAACTTTAAGTTGTGAGGCTGAATATAGAGTGAGGACCTACACTATTTATAAAATGTTATAGTTGAAAAGCCTAGTAGAGGAATGTGGGCTAACATGTTCAAGCCCAATGAATATGCACTTGTCATCAACATGCTTATCAGCACACCATACATAATCAGAAGATCAACTTGCATATATATTTACGAGGCTTCATAAATTATGTATCAAGTTAGGCTTAATAGATATCTTCGCTCCGGCTTAAGAGGGAGTGATGGTGGTCGGTTTGTTCCCCTATACCTATAGTTGCTGTTTGTTTTGTTTTTGTTTGCACATAATGAAGCTGGTTTTTTGTTTTTCCTTTGATCCAAACCTATCCCATTGCCTAATGCATTTATATATGATAACTGTGTACATCATAGCAAATAAGATAATGCATTCCACTATAGTATGAAACCATACAAATTTTTTAACTTAGTTGGAATTTTAGGGCATTGCCTCTAATGCAAAGCCTTATCCTAATTCAAGTTATGACTAATCAAGTGATCGGAACTAATTAATGTTGAGAGATAAAATCATTACAAGAATACTTAACAAAGCCAAAATAATGTCCAAAAAATTGCTTTTATATTCAAAATTTTGCATTAGTCAACTAACAAATATATAAGCATGAAACATGGAGAAACACCTTCAGAACGAATGTCTAAGATGATCTAAATGCTAAAATTATCCAAATCATATGCTAGCATATCTAACAGAAATATACAAAGTACATGTATAATGTGCGTATGGATTTTGAAATTGGACACAAAAAATAACCACATTTCACTAGTCTAGTAGTGTTATGAATCAGTTAGATAAATGAAGGAAAAAACCATTCATCAAATCCCACAGGACATACCAACAGTGAAGTTGCAGTAGAAAATTCCTTCAAAATGAGAAACGTTCTCAGGCAATTTCTTATGTATCTCATCACCCTGCAATGTATCATGTTATTGTTGTGTAATTAAGTATAACAATTGAATTGGTTCAGTCAAATCTTCAACATAGATAATGCAAATCAAAGTCAATCATATCTGAAATTAATACAAGCTAGAAGCGAACAGTATTGTAACTAAAATAGGCAAAATACCATCCAAAGGAAGAAACCAGTTTGTTTGGATAATTCTACAGGGATGCAATTTAGTTAGTGAAAGATAGCTAGTAATTTTAGCACCAAGGCTTGAAGTTGAGTCTTGAGTGTAACTAATAGCAAGGAATCAAAACCGATTTATACCTTCCCCATACAGCCTAGTGCACCAATCCAATCTTATGCTAGTACAAATACAAGATTTACCAACCATTATCATCGGTTCCATATGTTAGTACAGACAGGTATGTTCGGATGTTCGGATCAGTACACTAGGACTAATATTCAAACCATAATTAATAGTAAGATTCTATGTACCAGCTTGTCAGACATATTGATACATCCGTACCACCAACATACTAGCTTTGATGGTACATAATAGCTTTGTCCGACATTCAATACTGCTTGGTACCTTGATATGAACTACTTATTCAAGGAAAATCTGTTGAAAGTAATGACAACCAAAAAATTACAGATTCATTAGGGTTCCCATGACTTAAGTTCAACATAACGGGTAGGGTCATGGTGATGGATCCATTAACCCAAAACCCACTAGAGTAAAACCTAAATAAACACTCTAACACTCCCCCTCAAGCTAGAGCAAAAATATTAATTAGACCCAGCTTGTTACAAAGTTGATTAAGTCTTGCTGGTCGTAGGGACTTCGTGAAGATATCTACAATCTGGTCTTCGGACCTCAGGTACGGAGTGCTAATGAGGTTGTTGTTGATAGCTTCTTTGACGAAGTGACAATCCACCTCAATATGCTTGGTACGTTCATGAAACACTAGATTATTGGCAATGAAGATGGCGGCTTGATTATCACATAACATGTTCATTGGATTGGAGCATTCTATCCTACATTCATGTAGAAAGTTCCTTAGCCACATCATCTCGCACATTGTATGAGCCATGACTCTATATTCAGCTTCACAGCTTGACCTCGCCACTACACTCTATTTCTTACTGCGCCAGGTGACTAAGTTGCCACCAAGGTATGTGCAAAAACCGGAGACCGATTTTCTATTATCAACATTTCTGGCGTAGTCAGCATTCGAATATGCCTCAATGCGTGTATGTTCATTTTTGCAGTATTTTAGCCCTTGACCAGGAGACCCTTTTATATACTAAACTATTCAGATAGCAGTATCCCAGTGGCACTATTTGGGTCGCTACATAAATTGGCTAACAATGCCTATGGCGTGAGAAATATCCGGTCTTGTGACAGTGAGATAATTAAGTTTGCCTATTAGACGTCGGTACTGTGTTGCACCACATACTTAGAGTCCACATTCTCACTGTACTTCTGATTTGGGACTAATAAAGAGTCAACTGGCTTGCAATCACTCATACGAATTTCTTCCAGAAGATCTAGGGCATATTTCCTTTGGGACATGAATATACAATTTCGCTTATAAGCTATCTCAATTCCCAAAAAATACCTCAGTATTCTTAGATTTTTGATAGAGAAATGGGACTGTAAGTATAGTTTAGTTTTCTCAATACCCTGTGTGTCATCACCGGTAAGTAACATATCATCAACATAAACTGCCAAAATGATAACGCCACTTTCTGAATGATGAATGAATATAGAATAGTCAGACTGACTGTGACGAAACCCGGCTGATGTCATTATCTATGAGAGCTTCTGGAACTACGCACGTGGGCTTTACTTGAGGCCATAGATGGACTTATGCAATTTGCCCACTATTTCCCCTTGAGCAACATAGCCTGGAGGTTGCTCCATATAGACCTCCTCGGAGAGATCATTGTAAAGAAAGACATTAGTAACATCCATCTGATGGAGAGACCATTGACAATTGACAGCTAAGGAGAATAAGGTCCACACAGAGTTAAGGCAAGCCACCGGAGAGAAGATATCATGATAATCGAGCCCATGAATTTGGGAAAACCCCTTGGCCACCAAGCGAGCCTTGTAGCAAGCAATAGAGCCATCAGAGTGATACTTAACCGTGAAGACCCACTGACATGGGATAACACGAGCCCCAGGCGGGGGAGACACCAAGGTCCAGGTCCGACGAGCCTGTAAGATGACCATCTCTGTGTCCATAGCTTGCTTCTACTCAGGTACCAGCATAGCCTGTAAGGGAGAGGCAGGCAAGGGAAACGAAGACAAGGCAGCCAAAAAAGCACGGTAGGAAGGAGATAAGTGATGAAATGAAACATAATGAGAAAGAAGAAAACGAGAAGCAGAACGCTTACCCTTGCGCAGGGTGATGGGAAGGTCATCATCAGCGGCCGCCGACGAAGGAGAGATAGTGGGGAGAGACCGGGAAGGGGGCTATAAACCTGTAAGAGAACAACGGAAGGAACTGACGCATCCGGGGCAAGAGGAGAGGAAGGAAGAGCGATAGGAACGTGAAGAAGTGTCAGAGAGGAAGTGGAAGCCTGAGTAGATGGAAAGAACGGCTGAGACTCATGAAAAGTAACATCCATATTGATAAAAGTGCGACCGCTGAAGGGATCAAAACAATGATACCCCTCCTGAGTCCGAAAGTACCAAATGAACACACACCGAGTAGCTCCTCCGCTTGTCGGTACCCAGGCTTAAAACATGAACATAACAAAGGCACCTGAATACGCGAGGAGTAAGAGAGAAGGAAACCTTGGACGGAAAAATAACAGAAAGGAGACCGACCGCCCAAAACCGGTGTAGGAACACGATTAATAAGAAAAGAAGCGATAAGTACCGCGTTAGACCAAAACGAGAGAGGAACCTTCATGTGAAACAATAATGTACGGGGCACGTCAAGAAGATAACGATTCTTGCGCTCAGCCACACCATTTTGTGCGGAAGTGTAGCTACAAGTAGTCTTATGTAAAATACCGCGAGAAGCGCAGAAAGAATTGAAAGCGGTACTAGTATATTCCAAAGCATTGTCAGAATGCAAGACTTTGATAGAAGTGTCAAATTAAGTTTTAATTTCAGCGTAGAAGTTGCAAAATACATCAAAAAGTTTAGACCATCGAACCAAAACATAGCACCAACACAAACGAGAAAAATCATCGATAAAAGTTACAAAATACTTGTGACCCTCACGACCGAGAATAGGACTGGGACCCCAAATGTCAGAGTGGACGAGGTGGAAAGGATGCAGGTGGCGGGTAGCAGTGGCAGATGGCAACGAAGCACGATGGTGTTTGCCCAGTTCGCAAGAGTTACAGGTAAACGAGGGCCACGACGACAGGGATAGAAACTGTTGAAAATGAGCTGACGACGGATGACCAAGTCTGTGGTGCCATTGAATAGGAGAAACCGCGGTAGAAGAGAAAGCACGATGAAACGAGGAGGAAGTGAGAGTGTAGACACCGCCCCGTCTAAGCCCCCACCAATTGTCCTCTTCATCCGGAGGGCCTGAAACAGACAATGAAAAGACAAAAAGATGACACTACAGTTACAATGAGCAGTAAAGGCTCGAACAGAAAAGAGATTAACCGGAAAAGGCGAGATATATAGGACATGAGAAAGCGTAATGGTAGAGGAGATGGAAACCGTGCCAACCCCCAGGACGGGAACAAGAGAACCGTCGGCAATGGACACCGGAGGATAGACACCGCCAGTGGACAAGGAAACAAACAAGCCACGGTTACCTGTCATATGAGAGGAGGTGACGGAATCGACGATCCAGGTAGACCCAGATGAAGCAAGACTAGCCGTACTAGAAGCCGGAGCAAACGCAGCAACAAACGTAGATGGGCCCGCGGGAGAGACAGAGGCTGATTGGAGTAAGCCTTCATGTTCAGCCGCCGAGATAGTAACCATGTCATGTACGACCGGAGGATGAGAGGGACCAGAGGAACACGCATCAGTAGCAATAGCTGCCCGAGGAGAGGAATGCCCAAGCTTCTGCCAACATCGGTCGGGGGTGTGGTTAGTGCGACCACAGTGAGAATATGGAGGGAAGCCACAACCATGACCCCGTCCGTGACCAAAAGTGCGCCCACAACCCGAAGTAAGGGGAGCGGGAGGAACAACCAAAGCACTGGGAGTGTCCCGGGATTGAGAGGAAACCGAAACGCGCAACAGACTGGCGAAAGCGCCCTAAAGAGTGGTGATAGTAGAATCCACCAACAGTTAAGAACCTAAGGTTGAATATTGAGGATTCAGACAGGATAAATATTTTGCCACTAAGAATTCTTGCTGCTGTTAGAGAGTGACCTCAATATCAGAAGAAGCCGGATGATATTGACAAAGTTCGTCTCATTTACCCTGCAAAAGAGCATAAGTCTCCAGGAAAGTGAGATCCCCTTGTTGTAAGTTAATGATCTCCTCGTAAAGACGAAAAACGTGACTAAGATTCTGCCGAGACGCATAAGTACTAGTAAGGAACTCCCAAGCGGACTTCATAGTCTAATGATACATAATGGTAGAGGCCACTTTGTTATCCATACTGTGAAGCAATAAATTCAGGACAGCCATATCGGAACAACGCCAAGTCTCATAAGTAGGATCAGTGAGAGAAGGGACAGACTGAGTGAGATGATGTTCTTTGCCATGAAATCCCCCAAAAAAGTCAAACGGACTAAGACCACAACGTTAAATTTGAGCCATCAAATTTAACGATGTTCAGGCCAAATGTATTACCGGGCTTGAGGTCCGCCATAGAGGAGAAGGGATCCATAGTAATAAGATGAAGCAAAGAACTCACGAAAAAAGAAAGCCATAACTAAGGGAACTTAGCTGCACAGGCGAATGGAACACGGCGGCATACAGAGACCACAAGATGCTATGTTGGCAAAACAGAAGCCCTAGTAGCACTCAGAGGCGCCAGCATTGAAGAGCACTGGCGAGCGAATGCGCTGCATTGAGAACATAATTAAGGGAAAAACGATAGCAGGAGGCGGGCACGGAAGCATCTGGAGCGACACAGTCGTGGAGCAGAAACGTCTGCCGAGGAGAGAGCCAGGATCCGGAGGAAGGGAATGGCATCCGATAGGTGCAGCATGGGTATCGGCACCACTTCAGGTCACCATGCCGACACCCGAGTTAGTGCCGAGTGCACGAGGCGCGCACAAGAAGCCGCCGACTCTGTTACAGATCCAAGAAGAAGAAGATGAAGACCCAGGAGGGAAGAAGGGGAAGGTGTGGAAGGGGCGGGAGCGGTGAAGCGGAAGCGGCGAGGTGGAATCGACGAGGCGGAAGCGGCGGCAGAACAGTGTCGTGTACACTGCTCTGATACCAAGTTGAAAGTAATGACAACCAAAAAATTACAGATTCATTAGGGTTCCCATGACTTATCAACATAACGGGTAGGGTCATGGTGATGGATCCATTAACCCAAAACTCACTAAAGTAAAACCTAAATAAACACTCTAATAGATTCCATATGTTAGTACATACTGGATGTTCGGATCAGTACACTAGGACTAATATTCAAACCATAATTAATAGTAAGATTCTATGTACCAGCTTGTCAGACATATTGATACGTACCAACATATGGTATTGGTAGCTATTGTCAGACATTCGTACCAACATACTAGCTTTGATGGTACATAGTAGCTTTGTCTGACATTCAATACTGCTTGGTACCTTGATATGAACTACTCATTCAAGGAAAATCCTTTTATGAATGATTTTTGAGGCAAGTTAATCCACTGTCTTCCTATCTTTTAATCCAAATGGTTATTGAATATCGTGGATTGTGAACTCTTCATCTACACAATTTAGAAATGTGCAATTTGCAAACCTCAATATATGCCAAGATCATAGGAAGTATATCTCAATAAAAAATTCATGTTGTTCTCCTTCAAATTATGTTGGGATTAAGGATTACTTTTCAAGAGTCTTCCTTGGTGCACTTGCTAAAGAATTTCAATTAGCTTTCTTACCCCTGTTCTCAAATATAAGGGAGTAGATTCTACAATTAAATACCTAGGAGATTCCTCTCATACCTAGCCACCTACTACAACAATTATGTTGGGATTATGGATTTTTTTTTTCAAAAGTCTTCCTTGGTGCACTTGCTAAAGGATTCCAATAAGCTTTCTTAACATTGCACTCGAATATAAAAGGGTAGACTTCACAATTAAATACTTAAAGAATTTCCTCTCATACCAAACCATCTTCTCAGATCAATCCCTTTCAAGGCAGAGACTTGATTGACAGTGCTCTCTTCTATACTAGGGTATTTTATATCAATATTCAAGGCACCAATATGAGTTATAAAGGATATCAATATGAGAAGGAGGAGCTTCTTATGGAGTAATGAGGATAAGTGTTTTGGAATTAATGTTAATTCTGATGGGACAATGTTATTGCCAAAAGAGAATGATGGTCTTGGTATGATTGATCTAACATAAAATAATGGCCCAAAGGCTTTGCTATTGGCAATAACCTTTTATACATCAATTGTACCTATTTCTCCATGTTTAAGTTATTTTATATCATAATACAACCACTAAATCACACATTAGAAAGGGATTAACTTAATCAAGGATCTAGTTCACATGGGCTACAATACAACCTTGGTTCAAGCAACTTCAAGTTTTAACATGTCCCACGGTGCAACAATCAACCCCTTGAAACACAGTTCCTAGACACATTACAATGAACTTCAGCTCTAAGTGCTAATACTACGTAGATTCTCTCATCACCTTGATCTGATTGAATCATACCCTTCCAACACCTATAGACATAGTTCAGCGAGGGTGAGGGAATGACCAGATGTAGAGAGGAGAGATAGAGGGAGTAATATAAATATTTCATTAATCAAAGTATTCCCTTATAAACACTTAGCCTTTAAATAGGCTTTTACAATATAAACAACCATAAAACCAAAACTACTCACCAACCCCTGACTTTAGCCATTACCCCACTAACCCCTTAGTGCACTATCTAATGATAATTTTAGTTAACAAAACTAATATTCCTAATATCTAATATAATCTAATGATTAAAACCGCATCATTCTCTCCCTCTAGAAAATAACTCAAAGCACAAATGATTAAAATATAGATCTTACAATCTTACAATCTTATGATCCAATCCTATATTGTCAAGCACTCAAGCTTCTCAGCTATGCATTAAGTGCTGCTACACTTCATGATTGGCACCACTTCCTTCCTCAAATTTGATATCCATAATGGCAAAGAAAGATAAACAATAGGACAAGGATAGCAATGATTACAAAGGATAATGGCCAATCCCTACAAAAATATCTTTTGAGCAAGCAACAGGACAAGAATGGCAATGTTTAGGAAGAAGGGTGTCCATCACACACACAAAGGTGAAAGCAATGAGTTCTGTTAGAATATGCAATAGTTATTAGGGTTAATTTGGTCATATTAGTCTGTTAGGGTTTTATGTACTAACCTCTATATATAGAGGTGTTGTCTATTGTGTAAGTTATTCCAGATTAATACAATGTAGTCATTAGGGTTTTCCCCCTTTCTCTCCTCTCTCTCTTCATCTCTTCTAACATGGTATCAGAGCAGGTTCTCTAGCCGCCGCCACCACCTTCCTGTTCCGCCGTTGCTTCCTTCCATCTTGCGCTTTCGTCCTTAGCCGCGTCCGTTTCCCTGTTCCAGTTTCCTTCCCGCTTCCGCCTCCATCGCTCGTATCAAAGCCATGCCGCCGCCTGCTCTATGCTTCACACGTCCACCTCAACATCAGTGGGAACTCCTTCGCCGGCCCGCTCGCCTCCTCCGTCTCCAGCGCCTCCATCATCTCTCGTATCAGAGGAGTTCGCCGCCTTCACCTCACGCCGTCGCCCCTCAACGCTCACGTTTGCCGCCTCTGCCGCCTCACGTAGCTCCTCAAGGCTGCCGCCTACGTCGCTGCCGTCCACCTTCGCTGCATCCGTCCTCCTCAAGCTCGACTCCACCCAGACATCGCGCCGCCTCGTCTTCCGCCACCTTCAAGAACTTCTCCAGCGCCCTTTACTGCTTCACGCCCTTCTTCCTCCCGAGCTGCTCTTCCTTGTTGGCGACGAGCTCATCCTTCCGGCGGCGAGTTCGTGTCCAGCGAAAACGGAAGGAAGCGCCGGAGACCTCCTCGACATCCTATAGTGAGGCGTCGTTCGTCCGGCGAGTTTCCAGCACTAGCGGCAGTGGGTGGCGTCCTTTACCCTTCCAACGGCGCATGCAGGGACTCTTCTTCCTTCCCTGCGCCGTGTCAACGCCAGCCACTTCCATCGATTATTCCGCCGTTGCTACTTCTGAAGCATCTCCTCCATTACCAGCTCCTCTCCAGCGCCTCACCAGATTTGAAGCTTCAACCTTGCAGTCTTCCTATCTTGAAGCTTTCTGCCTTCTTGCCCTCGACATCTGATGCGGCCTCCAATGCCTTCGGCTTTGGCAGCCTCACTACTCTTCGCAGCATCTTAGAAACTCTCTACGGCACTTTACGTTGCCTCTACATGCAGCGCCTTACGCCGCTTTTTGCTTGATGACACTACGTGAAGACGTCACCTTATGCTGCTCACCGGATCTTGGAATCCTCAGCTCCTCTTCTCCAACGTTACCTCATCAAGATAGTCTTGTCTTTTCTCCTTGGTTCGCTCTCTACAGGTCTTCTACAAGCTGATCGCTCTCTACAACACCTTACGTCGCTCTCTTCGACAGCTGATCGCTCTCTACGACGCCTTACGTCGCTCTCTACGACAGCTAATCGCTTTTTATGACGTCTTATGTTGCTCTCTACGACAGCTTACTTGTGACCTGTTTTGTTGTCTTCCTTTTGTACTTGTCTTTGAATTATGTTGTTATTATCTTTTTTTTATGTACAAGCTGGAGTATGTTCCAGCTTGAGGGGGAGTGTTAGAATATGCAATAGTTATTAGGGTTAATTTGGTCATATTAGTCTGTTAGGGTTTTATGTACTAACCTCTATATATAGAGGTATTGTCTATTGTGTAAGTTATTCCTGATTAATACAATGTAGTCATTAGGGTTTTCCCCCTTTCTCTCCTCTCTCTCTTCATCTCTTCTAACAAGTTCAAAGCAAAACAAAATAATAGATATTCAGCTACCCTGGTTACTTCCCTCCTTTCCCATTTTTCCTTTTTTGTGATTTGTGGAGTGAACATAAGTGGAGGAGAGCAACAGTGTGTGAAGCAAAGTTCACATGTTCTAATGGACAACAAGTGTATGGGCTGCATGATATTAGGGTCAGTTTAATAGAACCTCAGCCGTCACCGACGAGAAATCATGCAAAGCACGCCCTAGGAAGATAATAATCAAATACTTGGACATCAAACTCTAAACCCTATGCCCTTATTTATGACCTTTTCCTACTTAGTGAACCAAGTATGACAAACCAACCAAGATCCACTTTATTAATAACCTACTAATGATATTGAGCTCGTAATAATTGCCCCTCTCTCTAACTAGCCTTGTCCTCAAGGCTATAAACTTCATCTTGTGCTTTCTCCAGGGTCCCAAGTCACTCGATCGTCTCCCTCCATATCTTTATCTTCGGATAGTAGCATCAACTAGAATTGTTTGTTCTCACATCGGTGCATTGAATGATACGGTTGATCACAATGAAAGCATAACCCTTTTTCTCTTTTATTGACATATTCCTGGTGGGACATAGCTCGACTCCTCCTAGCACGGTCATAAATGCTTGAAGATGTACGTTGACCTCCCACCTCTTTTGGAGCCATTATGGGATGACCCACCTCCTCTCCCTTCAGCATGCAATATAGTGCTAGAGTTGACACTAATGCTTCTCCTTGGCTGTTGGACACTATAAGTTGAAGCAGCTCTGGAAGGTGAATCTGGTAAAGCTGGATTAGAAGGAACGCTTCCTCCCCAAAAGTAGTTTCCATTACTTAATTGACTTTTGCTCACTACCCCTTCAGCCCCTGTCCGCCCTTTTAATGTTGATCCCCCTATCAGCTCCGTCTCAATAACTCGAGTAAGTATCATGGCTCGCATAACAATAGTGGGTAAGAAAGCTCGCACCTTTTCTCTAATATTGTTATTTAAACTTTTCAAAAAGAAACCCACATACTATTCTTTAAAAATATCAGGTATTTGTGAGACTATCTCCTCAAAGACCCCTATATGCTCTATCACAGTCAAAAGACCTTGCTCTAGGGCCACCAGATGCTCATATGCAAAAGTGGTCGGGAACTCACTATAGCGCTGTATCATTTTTTCCTTCAACCTTTCCCATGTACAATTGGGAATTCTTCTCTTCACCCATCGAAACCAATGACCTGCCGAGCCTTCCATGCTCACAAAAGCCATCGGAACTTTATATTCATCAGTTGTCCTCTGGATATCAAAATATTATTTTGCCCGCGCAATCCATCCAACTGGATTAGTGCCATCATATCCGGGAAGCTCTATGCGGTTATGGATCCACTGTATGTCCTCCCTTGAAGTCATCCACCTGACTGGGCCTCCTCCTAAGTACACTCTACCTTCCCGTCTGTCTTTTTCAATAATTTCTATTCTGTTTGGCCTCATACTTGACTCTAGTAGAGTCCAATACTCATGTGATGGTGGTGGTCGGTCTGGCTCTTTGCCTTAGCGATGATTAGGGCCTGTTGGAAGCTCCCTTTGTTCGTCTCTCTTTTCTTTTACTATCTCTGCAACTAAATTTCTCATCTCGTTCTGCAGCTTATCCATAGCCCCAAAGTGACGATCCATCTCAGCTTGACACCACTTAATTTCAGCTATTTCCCCTCGATGTAGATGCCGCTCTTCTGCTTCCGCCATAGCTTAAATTCTCCTTTCCTCCCCTGCAGATTGGAGTTCCTCCTGCATAATTGCAATAGAACTCTGCACTTCTACCACTGTCTTCTCAAGAGACTCTAATCGAGCCTCGCTTCTCGTCATCATCCTTAAGGTTTTTTCTCTTAATAATTTTTACTACAACTTGCTATAGTAATCACTTTTTTTTATCTCTTTATTTTTTTTATAATTCTAACCTAAGCTACAGTACCTGGCAGCGCCTATGTCTGCACGACGCTCACTTCACCGGTCGACGGCTCCTATCGGCTAGAGTTTCAAAAGAGGGAGTGTGCCTGACGCTGTTGCCATCGCTGTCCCATCCCGTCGCCTGATGCCGCATTTCCGCAAGACCTTTGACGTACATGATTTTTCGCCACCTGCAAGAGACTCCCTCCGCGGCCGCCCTGCTTCACCTCCGTTCCCTTCAGCTGCTGCGACGGGCAGAGTCAGGGGTCTCTCACTCATCGCATCAGCGTCAGACGATTCCCAGTCGCCGAGATGCGTCAGCATGTTGACGCTGCAGATGCCGTTGACCAATTGATAGATGAAGGAAGACGCTGCTACTCTCGCTGGACGCTCGTCTAAATTGCCGAGGATGGTCTGTTTACACCAGCGTTGTCGCCTTCCGAAAACGTCCGCGTGAGCGAGCCCCTCAACTCGATATTCACCTCCTTCCTAGGGTTTCGATTGACTCCTCCCTAGGATTTCTTTGTCCGCTTGATCAATGATAATAAACCCGACGTTCAAATCTACTACCGACAACGAAATTTCTTCTGCCTTTATCCATTACCGGACCACCGGTTCCTCGGCAATTGATCTGGCAGGTCAGACCAATTGATAAAACCTCAGCCATCACCGGCGAGAAATCGTGCAAAGCACGCCCTAAGAAGACAATAATCAAATACTTAGACACCAAACTCTAAACTCTAGGCCCTTATTTATAACCTTTTCCTACTCAGCGAACCGGGTATGACAAACCAACCCAGATCTGCTTTATTAATAACCTACTAATGATACTGGGCCTGTAACACAGTTCGATAAGGGAAAGTGAACATGGGGAGGCTTGACACCATGAATATGTGCATTAGGTATACTTATTCATGTAATGTGGTATGAAAAGGCATCTGCTGGGAAGAGGCTGAGGCAATTGTTGGGCTGGGTAAGGGGAGGTGTTAAAGAAGGTGATCGGTGCAAACAACTGGGAACAAAGGAAGATGGAAGCAATCGGTGTGATGGATTAGGCATAAGGGATACAGTGAACAAAGGGGAGCAGCAAAATGTGGCTGTGAATCGAAGCAGCAAAATAATGACATTGTAGAAGAAGTCATGCATTATGGCTATTGTGTACTAGATCAAGTTGCGGTTTTCTACCACTTATCGCATGGAAGAGAAGCAAAAGGACGGAGGTAGAAAAGGAGAGGGGAGCAGGGGAGAGAGGAAGAATTTTGCTTTCAAGGGGGCTAGAAGAGAGATTTACTAGAGAATACCAACGTGAGAGTAATATCAATTTTCGTTAATCAAAGTCTTCCCTTACAAGCATATAGCAAGGTTTTGAATAGGCTTTTACAAAACATAATAATTATATAGCACTTAGTAAGCTTTTTCTTTAAGTTCTCTTCTCTAGTTGATGCATAATGATCATATAATTATGGTACCCACTAACATATGATCTAATAATAATTACAATTAATAAAATTAATATTATTAATATAACTCAATAATTAGAGCCACATCAATAACTAAGTAGAGATAGAGAGATAGCTTTAGTATTGTTGCATAATTTATACAGCTATGCGAGGAACAAAGAGAGTTGTTGGTGTATATGACCTTAGACCCGTTGTTGATCTACTTATGTACTACTTGACACTGATATTTCATATATATCATTCTGGCAGTGTCGTTAGTATACTATGTTTACATCTGCGATTATGTACTTGCATGATAATGTCCCTGGAGACAGATTAGATCTGTGCTCAAAATCTTATCCCCAGTCAAGTACCTGAGTGGATATGAGACAACTCTGGTATATGTGAGACTGGTATATGGGCTGGTTAGGCACAAGGTGCTAACGCAGGCATATGGGTATATCAGTGGTGGATATACTAGACTGACCCGCTGTGAGGCTCTAACTTGGTGTCATGAGTTATCCTCATAAGTGACAGGAGATGCATTGATCTCTTGACTTGAGGTCATTGACTCTTCTATATGGTTAGAGACATGCTTTGATACAACCTAACACCTCACCATAGTTGGGAGGTCATAATGGTTGTCATTGAGTATGTCACAACCCATATGAGAAGATTAATGGACAGACAGAGGATTTGCCCCTTCTTGAGGGAAGCTTAATATCACGGGCCCCCCTATGGTTGCATGACTGAAAGTGTATGGTCATACCTAGGTGAAAGCCTAATTTAGTCATGACCATGAGATTGGGTAAAAATAAGTGATGACACACTTGTCCAATCGGATATTAGTTTGACAAAGAGACTATAATGCATCAGTACCTTATTGCGATGATGAGGATGTCGATGTCGATATCTATTCCGAAGACATGGGTAGCAGCGATGCATTGCTAGGTGTCACTCACTGCTTGTGATGACCTTAGTTCATTACTGTCAATGTCAAAGGAACCTACAAGGTCGCACACCTTGATACTCGAGTTCTCGTATTGATCGGGTAGCCTTATGATTAAGTTATTGGATAACTTGGATCTGTTTGGGAGATTTCATCAACGCCAATAGGCCTAATGAGATGGAAGAAGCTTATTAGAGCCAAACTTTATTTTTGGCTAGTTGACCCAAAGTTGACCATGGTTAGCTATGACTTGGGTTACATTGGATTAGATCTAATGGCTTAATTAACCAGTGCAATGAAGTTTAGGTTAGCTCATTATCCAATGGCCCTACTAATAAGTTGTCATGAAGAGATAAAAGGGCATAAGGGTATAATGGGGATAATTTATTAGGCTTAGGCGCATGGATCTATGAATGGCACCTAAGGCCTAATTAGGCAATCCACTGGGTGATTGATTTGTTCTAATGCATGGATGGAAAGACTTCTCACCGTTGGAATGTCTTTAGCGCATGTGGCAGCCCCTTGGCGCACATCAAACCATAATTAGATTAGGATTTGAGTCATGCCTCTTTAGGCAATCCATACATGGCACTTATGATAAAGTAAATGCACATATTTGGAAGAAAGGTTTCTTAGGAAACCTCTTGGGTGCATATGGCCTTAGTGTCTTTCATGGTAAGCTCTAGGCGCATATGGCTAATGGTTAGATGATTAAGGAAAAATCTTGGAGACTTTCCTTACATTTAACCCTAACCACCCACTCTCCCATTAACCCTAGCTGAATTCCCTTCATACCTTGCGCATATATGAATGTCTCTTGTTGCCCGTTGATAGAACATAGTTATTATATGCGAGAGCACCTCTCTTTATAGAGCTTCATCTACAAGGGCGAGAGCAAGGGTTCTATTGGCGCAATTCTTCCATAAGCCGCAAGCCTCCTTCCTTCTTCCTCCTCTTAGCGCAAGGATTGCTAGGGCTTGGCGGCATCTTCCTTCTCCCTTTCTTCTTAGTGCATCCTTTTTTGAGGGTGGCGCAAGTGATCAAGGGAGGACCCTAAGGCGTGGATCTTCTTCCCGAGGCTAACACCGGGCGTGGAAGAAGGAAACTCGAGCATCGACTGTGTGTGAGATTGCAGAGGGCGCACGCTTAGGCGCCTATATCGACATCGCTCCTCTTTGCTCTTAGGTATCTATTCTATCACATCATGTCGACCTCCTCGCATGAACCGATCTTCTGGGTTTTTGGGACTGGTCTGTCTCAGGAATTTGCTTTTGTTGTATGTTTGTAAAATTTTTAAATCCCCGGAGTTTCCCAACAAGGGCAATATATTTTGTAGTTGTCCGGTAAGATCAAACATGAGGGCTATCTTTGTTGCCAACTACATTAGTATATCGAATTACTAGCTACTACATGAGCCAACGAATGTGCATTGTAAGTCGATATAACTAGTATGTCAAAAGGAATACAACTAGATCCATAGTTTTGAATTTTGCCCAAATAATCACTAGAAGATTGCTTTAGGCTATACATACCCTTCTCCATTGGATTGCTCTACTAATTTTCAATTTTTTTTAAATTCTATTTAGACTGTACAACTATTTCAATATTCTTTGATCTCACTATCATCATTCAATGACTCTTAAATTTTATAATATTGATCATGTATCAACATACTTGTCAGTTGACATTCATTGCAATTACATTACCAAAAGTGACATCTTGTTCACCTATAGCAACATCTCACAAGGAACTACCTCAAAGTCAACAAGCACCCTCACCATCCTATAAAGATGACGACAGTGAGAATGGTATATAAGAATCTACCACACATATTTCTTATAATTAAATAAAATTTTAAGTTTTTATTCTAAAATATTTAATTAATATATATTAACTAATATATAATATTAATTAATATATTAATATATTAAATTAGATTTTAATGTATCTACAAATATTATATACATAAGTTTATTAAAAAATATTACTATACCTATATATGAAATTAAAAGTATATATTATACATTATACATAAAAATATAATAATTAATTATATATTACATATTTAAATTAAATTTATGTATTTAAAAGTATATATTCTATTTTATATATACTTAAAATATATATGCAATAAAATATGTTATGTTCTGGGGATCGAACCCAAGTCTCCATGCTAATTCGGGCAACTCACTGTCAAACACCGGCACACTTCTGTTGCTTGGCCTCATGAAGCTGCTGCACCAAACGGGGCTTGTGCCAAGCTAAAGAGCTTCATCATCTTCCTCATCCACTGCAGTTGCAAGGTCATTTTGTACAAGCCACTAGACACTTCCAACTCATTATCATAATGTAGTCTACAATTTGTTGGCTTATAAAAAAGGTGCTACAGGAGCTTAATCTATGTCATGTTGCACAAATCATGATGAACAATGGTGAGCAGATGATCCATCATAATTTTCCCTACCTATTCTAATCTTCCTACATGATCCATTTCATTTGCCTAATTATGAAGGATAACAATGACTTTGCCTTGGTGAAGAAGGTGATGAAAAGGGGGATAAAATATCAACTATTTCATGTACAACCATCAGCCTATATCATGCATCGAGAGTTTGTATATCATGCATCGAGAGTTTGTACATCCGAGTCTGTATCTACGACCTAGTATCTTGCCTTTCTGCCAAATAAAGGCTAAAGTCCTTCTAAGGCTCTGTCTCGTCCTTTATATAACTTCCTAACATTAGTCTTTTCGTTCGTTATATAGCGAGAATCGCCCGTTCATCCGTTAGTTATTTCTTGCTTGCATTCTATCTTTCTTTGTACTTCCAAGCTTGGGCTTGTCATGTCTCATGCTATGAATAGCTTGTGCTTTGGTTCATCTCACTGCTTACTTACTTGACCAGGCCCGCCCTTGCTTTTGCTCGAATTTATTTAGGGAAAGATGCCGACACCTCGAAGCAGGATTTCGACTTCCCTCCGCCAGATCTCTTAGTTGGACTAGATGAGGAAAGAAAGTCAGCTAAAACCCGAAAAGGTCTTCCTTTCAAAAGGCCCATTTCATCATGATCGCGGCAGCCCACGGCCAGAAGATTTCGAACCGGGCGGAAAATGGATTATTTTATATTCGCATGGCCGGATCGAGAACAATATAATTGGTCGAGACCTAATTCGTGTCAATATATGCAGATAGAACATAGATGTTAGAAATATGAATAATTGTTCATATCTGGTCCCAGTTCTGATCTCAGTGATTCTAGAACAGTAACTAAAACCAGAAATGAAAATAGAGTTCTTAAACACACCTAATATTCTGTGCTAAACTCTAACTGCAACACACTTGAATACATTTAACTGAATACCACATTCTGGACCTTTTTCTTTTCAGCATTCCCTAAACTATAATATTTAAATTGCAAAACCCAAACATGCACTACTAATTTTTATAGAGAAATCGATGCAGCCCTCAGGAGAAGACCCTGTACTTTAAAGAAGGGTTCCTAAGATGTGAACTTTTCTCTATAAAATTGACTGGGAACTAACTTGCTAATGTAAAGTTAGTTTTAGAACTCCTGAATTCAACTACAGTAGTTACCAAATATCAGAAATGACGAATAACAATTAGGATTACCACTCCCCTCTATCTGCAACATTTTTGTTGCTTTGAAGTCTATTGTTATATTTTGAAGTCCTCACCAACAACATACCATATGTCTTCTTTTGTCATACCCAAGCTGCCAGCATGATTATTCATGTAAAAAGAGAACTACAGTACAAAAAAGAATCCTAACTGGAATATTTAGCACTTAAAAGATCATATTTGAAAGTACCTTAGTGAAAGAATATTCTCTAGCAGAAAGCTTGAGCGGGGAGTATGGCTTTTCCAGTCCATTTTCTTGAGTGATAATATCAATTTGCCAACTGTATAAAGATAATTGAAAACTTGCATTGAGTTTAAAAAAATTTAAAAAAAAACACGTAAGCTGAGAATAGGATTTTTCTAGTCCAGTTCTTGGATGACAATATCAATATGCCAACTGCAAATGATTATTGAAAACTTGCATTAAGTTAAAGATAATAAATGCATGGTCTGTTTTGAATGTTAAGCTTATGAATGAAGAAAAATACAAGTCACGTTGTGAAATCAAGACTATGTTACTTGCCTATCAAGCGCTTGAACAGGATAAGCAGCTGCCCTAACAAGAAAGTGATTGACAGCCGACCTTGTAGAAGGAATTGAACTACCCTACAAAAGGTAGTTACCCTAATAACTGATACAAATCTTAGTTAAAGTAAACAAACAATAAAACTCAGTGGACGGATAAGAATAGCCATTTTACCCAACCAATACTCCTGGAAATATCATGTCCGATTCCAAGTGGTATAATGCCAACGGGGGGGACTGACTTCTTTCTGTGCATAATGTCCTCCATGCTTTTTAGTACTGAGCTTACTGTTTCATTACCTCCAACGACCTGCAGCATAGCAGTAATCCATTGAACAAACATCTTCTATTAACAAGAAATTACACAAGAGAAGATAGTGGAGTGCCATAAAAGAATAAAATGTATGCATCAAATGTGAAATGACTTGTACTGGAAAGCATATGATCATCTGTCTGAGAAAGCATACCAATACTCTCAACATCTTGCGGATCTTTTGTGCACAATCATCATGTTGACCATAGCTCTCTAAGAAAGCCAAACCATACTGAACAAAATGAGAAGGCTGTATAATTGAAAGATTAAAGACCTGGATTCAAGATAAAAGGTATTAGTACGTTATACGTCAATTTTAAGATCTACAGAAACTTCCCTGACAACATGCCAGTTATGGCGAACTATCATTGTCAACAAAACATTTTATATTAGGGAAATATTTGATACATTAGTAAAATTAGAATGGGATGGAGATAAATAGAATGAAGAACCAAATAATCATATTCATTGTTTTTTTAGTAACTGTGTTATCGAAATCTTGAATGCTCAAATGTTTTTGAATATTTATTGTGATCATTAGTTATAGTCAATTAATTAAGATTTATTTAAATTGATCGTTTCAAATATTATATATTTTCACCATTTCCATATCATTTACATTATTTACATTTTGACCCTTGTAATTTATTTTTTAAGATAAGCACTAAAGATCAAGTATTTCTACCAATTTGACCTAGATCCTTCCAATCAATAATAATAATATAATTTGCTCGGATATTTTTATCAAATTGATGACAATTATCATACAAAAAAATTTATTTGTAATTTGTAAATAATAGAGGCAAAAATGCAAATAAGAGAAATGTACAAGAGTCCTTACAAACCTTAATTTTCTTTCATATAATGCATTATTCCATATTTTTGACAATTATTGTTTTTAGCAAACCTATGTTGAATTCTTTATTAATATAGGGTGTAGAATGCGAATTAGAGTAAGTTATTGGATTAAAGTAATAGAAATTACCGATATATGGGCTAATTTAGAATTTCCTTTTTGCTAGAGATCATAAACTGCAACTAAGAGAACACTGTGAAGGCAATTTAAATTTTAACCTTTTTAATATAGAATTATTTGATATATTTAATTGTTGTTATTTTGTGCATAGTACACAGCATGAGTTGTCCATTTTTTCAGTAAAGGATGGCATCGTGGGAGTATACTGGCACCTCAACTTGCGACCTTCACTCACTGAGGTTCCGAGAACAAGGAAGCTTTTGGCAACTCAGTCTGCAATCTTAAGAAATTGTACTGACTTCACAACACCAAGACCAAATGTGCCAGAAAGCTCAACAGCTTAAGAACATAAACAAGTAGCTTAAAATTTCATGATCAACATTTTGAACAAGAATTTAAAAGGCTAGTGCAAAAAAAAGGAATACTATAAAACCCTTGGGGTTGCTGTGCATAAAGTACTTAGGTTCCGATTGGGCCTCCTGTGCTTTTGGGCTTTTGCTAGTTGGAAAAGTATTAGCCGGAAATTAAAATGTGTTTAGGTAAATTATTATGTTGTTTAGCTAATTAAAAATATTACGTTGTCCTGATAAGTAGATATTGGTACTTTAGAAGTATACTATATATATATAAGATACTATATATATTATAAATGGGTTATGTGGGTCAACTCATTTACGACCTAACCCAATCTAATAATTTCTTGAGTCATAAATAAGCTGACTTAATTAAGACCTGAATTTATTGGGATAAGAACTAAATCCCTTTAATTTGCCTAAAGACACGTAAAACATATTATGTTAACTTTTGACTGCTCTAGAAGATATAATAGGCTCGAGAACTAGTCACTAATTCAAATTGAGGGAACATTTCTTTATAGTGTGATCTAGAGATGGCCAGCGGGCCAATCGGCCCATGGCCCACATGGCATGGCATGACTTGGGCCGGCCTCAGGATGGCTCATTCACTGGTCAAGGGGCCATGCATCCCGCAATACCATTCTAGGCCGGGGCTGGGTGAGCCATTTAGGTTTTTTTTAGTATATTATTATTATTATTATTTTAATATCTACATAAAATTTTAATAAATTAATATTTTTTATTTTTTTTCGCATTTCTTTATTTTTTTAAATTTTTTTAGTGTTTTATATTTTTTAAGAAGTTTTTATATTTGAAATAATATTTTTAATATATATAAATGAAATTGAATTGAGGTTTTTTTTATTAGTTTAACATATTAGCGTTAGGAGGGAGTAGGTTTAAAATTTGGTCGAGACAATTTTGGACCTCAATAGCCTGCAGGCCCAGCCTGGCCCGGTCATGCTTGTCTCAGCCTACGTGCCGTTCATGGGCTGAGGCCTTGTTAATGCGAGACAGGCACAGCACGGCCCAAATAGGACAACATTAAAAAAAATTCAATTTCTAATTCAGTTTTTCGTTAGTCACTACACAAAATCAGTGCGGCAAAAAAAGATAAAAATAAGCAGACGTACCTGGTCCTTCTTGATGATCTTCTGAAGGTGATGCTTAAACATGATTTCACGACGCCGGTCGCCGCAGCACTTCATGAGCACTACTAGAGGTGCCTCTGGCACAACTGGCACCTCCACAAGCATCTCCTCTCGGACTCTTGTTGCTGCATCGGAACCGGCGTCGACTTTCCTTGATAGCATGGCGACCGCCATCCCCTTGCAGAGGTACTCGGGTATCCAGACCATCCGCCTCAGCTCCTCCTCCACCTTCTTTCCAGCTTTTCTGAGTTCAGCTTCAACCTTCTCCCGCGAACTCCACGCCGCTTCTTCCTCTTCTTCCGGCTCGTCCTCGTCGCTATCATCCGACTTCTGCTCGTCTCCATGCTCCGGCATCTCCTCGTCTCTAGAAGACATTGTACAAACTGCAGCCGCAAACTTCCCTCGCTCCCCATCTCCGCTAGTCCTCTTCTAGGAGAAAGCGAAGCGAAGAAGCGCGATCGAAGAAAGGAATGATGCAACTTTTTCTTGGTGTTACAATTTTAACCCTTTTTTTATCTCCAGACACGGGACACCACCGTCGCCTTTCGGTTAGCCTTCAACAATTACTAATTACTAAACCTACCCACCTTCATTTACCAACAACATGCGGGCCCGTACGGTGGCCCAACAACAGAGCGCTCGTATAAAGCTACAAAGATTCCAAACGTGCGGGCCGGTTCACGGGGGCGGAGAATACGATTCGGCCCACGTCAACCCGGCGCCGCGTTGCGCGTACCTATACAAAGGTGCGAAGCTCCACAGGTAACCTCACCACCACATTCCCTACCATAAAGGTGAGTTTCCACTATAATTATAAAATTAGATAAACGATGCCGGAATATTCTTTACCTGTATACTGGCCCCACCATCGTATGCTCAGACTCTCTCGAGTCTCGCCCTCTCTTTTTGTGTTTTTGTCTGGACGCCGTCCGTGCGCTGCTCGGCCAGCTGCCTGCTTTTTTGTCTGCATTCTCGTCAATCTTTGTAGAGATTCGTAGGCATCCCAATAGTGCCACAATTAGGCTAATTTATCGGACGAGTGAATCAAATCACACTAAAATTTTTAATTTTTAAAACTAATTTAATTTAATTTTTTATTCAATGCTAAAAATTTTATATTGAACCAAATAAACTAAAATTTTAATAATTATTTATCAATTTTTATATAAATAATTAATAATAATAAAATATATATTTGGTCAAATTGAATCTAAGTTAAAATTTTGATTTGGTTGTGATTCATTTTTTAAAAACTAAATTAGTTTGATTTTGATTTAGTCAAACTCAACACGATACCACATTAGATCGAATTCCGAAGCTTGATTGAAATTATGTTGAATCCAAACAAATGTAACCAATGATTTGGGATAACAAATATAGTAGCATTATAATAATACGGGCAAATCAATGCTACTTTTGACTTCCAAATTTAGCTTTTGTCTTATTTTAGCCGATTCATCATTGAAAAAATATACATTTCGCCCCGTTAATTATGGGTCGAAAATCAAACCTTACATCACCAACCAACTAACACCACCAATAAATTGTTGTTTGACCAACTATGACCGTTCAAATTTTGATAGATTCTACTTGTCTTTGACCTTTGGAACGCCTCAAGTGCACTGGTGAGTCAAAATTGATCGACTCCTAGTCAACTCTACTACGTTTGCCACATAATTAATAAATTCCGAACAAATAAATAATTTACTTATTAAAATAAAATTTTAAAATCGAATATATCTAGCGAGATCCAGGATCCCAACGTCCGCGGCTTCCGACAGGGACATTCTCTTTTCACACGATTCAACTATCCCTCTGGTTACGTACCTTCTCGCTCCGCCCTAGGAGGCTGTGGCCCCCGTGGTGGGACTAGCGTTCTGTCTGTTAGCTAAAACTGGTGTATTGAAAACGGGTAGACGTAAATTTAGAGAAAAAATCGTCGTTCTCGATTAGCTCTCTACGTCCTGAATGAGTCGGAGCTGACGCGGAAAAGAACGCACCTCGTCGGTTCTCACCCGCTACTGCGCCTCCCGCAGAAAAAAGCATGATCCACTATATAAATGACACGTGGCGGGGTGTGTTGTGGGGTAGGCTGAGATCGTGCGCGAGAAGGAGCCGGGAAGGCGATCACAGCTGGCCAAACACGCGGCCCTTCTATAAACAATTTACGCACAATAGGAGCGAACTCAGCGAAGGCCGCCTCCGTCGCCTCCCTATTTAAAGCCCCCTTGGTCTCCCTCCGCCTCACCTCTCGGCGCCGCTTGCTTAGGGTTTCCTCGTGTTGCTCTTCCCGGCGTCCCCATCGAATCCGTGGTTTCTTGGTTTGAAGAAGAGAGACCAGGGATAAATCGACTCCGCTGAGGCAGACTCTTCTGGAATTTAGATTGTACGTTTGCTTACCGTTAAATCCGCCACAAGATCTACGTATGTTTTTGTTTTGTTTTTTTGTTCTGTTTGAAGAATCGTCCGTCATCTTATGAAATCTTTGGTTCTTTCCTCGCGATGTAAATAAATTTTATTTTACTATAGCTGGATGCAATATCGAGAATAACTAGATTCCTGTCCTCTTGGAAGATGGATCTGCCTTTTCATTTGTTTTCATATTTTTTTGTCACAGAGATATCTTGTTGGTTTTGCGGTCGTCCATGCTGTGTTCATGTTTATGCCCTTTAATGTTGTTTATGTTCCTTCGTTGTAGTTATACTGTTCATGTTCTTACTTTGATTAAGATTATGTTTAGTCATTAATTGTTTTTTTCCATTTATTATCATCTATTTCTTTATTTGTTTATGTGAAGAAGTTTTGATGCAATGTTTTGTGCTTGTTGGTGAATCATGGTTTCTTAAGCTTGGAATATATCACATTCTCGCGTCTATCAATTTATTGTTTTGATTTTCCTCCTATATTATCTGTTATCTTTTCTTGCAGAAATTTTGGATGAATTAATGGAGTCTAAAGGTGGGAAAAAGAAGTCTAGTAGTAATAGTTTATTACAGTACGAAGCTCCCCTCGGCTACAGCATTGAAGACGTCCGACCGCACGGTGGAATCAAGAAGTTTCAATCCGCTGCTTACTCCAACGTAATGAATGACAGAGCAATGAAAAATGATGCATTTTTAACTTAATTATTTCTTTCGATTTATTTTCTTATTTTTTTATAAATTTTTTTCTTTGCAGTGCGTGAGGAAGCCTTCCTGATACGATACGCCTTCATGTGCCCTCTTCAGTAGAGTAGGACTGGTTTTTTCTTCTGTTCTTCTCCCTTCTTCCTAATCTCTTCTGGCTGGCTGTTTTCTAGTAATCGAACCTCTTTCGAGCCCACTTCTGGTCTCTCACTCCCTTCTCCATAACTCTCGATGGAATTCCTGACAATGGACTCCTCGAACCCGCCGGTTTCCGCAATTGGGTTCGAGGGATACGAAAAGCGCTTGGAAATCACCTTCTCTGAGGCTCCCATCTTCGTGGACCCTCACGGTAATGGATTGCGCGCCCTCTGTCGGGCGCAAATTGATTCTGTTTTGGACCTAGCACGTTGCACTATCGTGTCTCAGCTATCAAACAGGGACTTCGATTCGTATGTCCTGTCCGAGTCGAGCCTCTTTGTGTTCCCTTACAAGATCATTCTCAAGACTTGTGGCACCACAAGGCTCCTGCTTTCAATTCCTAGAATCCTTGAGCTTGCTGCGGAGCTTTCGTTGCATGTCCAGTCCGCAAAATATTCGCGAGGAACCTTCATCTTCCCCGGTGCACAGCCATCGCCGCACCGGAGCTTCTCGGAGGAAGTTTCTGTTCTGAATGGCTTCTTTGGCAAACTCAACTCTGGTGGTAATGCATATGTGATTGATGATTCCTTGATGCCAAACCGCAAATGGCACATCTACTATGCAACTCAGAAACCCGAGCTGCCTATGGTTACTCTGGAGATGTGCATGACTGGGTTGGATCCTGAACGAGCTTCAATTTTCTTCAAGAACTCTGATTCTTGTTCTGCCAATGAGATGACAAAACTCTCTGGGATCGCTAAGATTATTCCAGAGATGGAGATATGCGACTTTGATTTTGAGCCTTGTGGTTACTCGATGAATGGAATTCATGGGCCTGCTCTCTCTACAATTCACGTTACGCCGGAGGATGGTTTCAGCTACGCTAGCTACGAGGCGATGGGGTTCAACCCTCGTTCCTTGAAATATGATGACTTGATCGAAAGGGTCCTCAGCTGCTTCAGCCCTTGTGAGTTTTCCGTTGCAGTTACTGTTTTCGGGGGCCGTGATTTTGCCTCCTCTTGGGCTGGAAAAATTGACGTATGCGGCTATACTACTAATGGCATGGTGGAGCAGGCCCTGCCGGGTGACGGATTATTGCTTTATCAGACCTTTGCTGTATCGGCTATCACTGCAATGTCACCAGATTCAACTCTGTATCACTGGGAAGGAGACGATTCTGATGACGGAAACGATGAAACGTTTGCGGTGATGGAGAAGGGAAGGAAAGATAAGAATGCGGGTGAGAGGCTTTAAGTCAATCCAATTGGCCAGTTGGGAGTGGTCGTGCTCGCTTTATTCTGCTGCTGCTGCTGCTGTATCTGCTTACTAGTAAAGCAGGCGGCTCGCAATATCTGCAAATGTTTGGTTCTTTGCTGTAGCTGATAATAAAAATGCTCTGGGTGGCTTGCTCTGTCTACCACAGTGAGCGGTGTTGTTTCTTCGTACATGCCATGATTATCGCATGGTTTCCGATATTAAAACTACTAAAAACTCCATTTTGTTTGTTTAATTGTATGGTCTATTTCCGGATGTTGTGGTGATTGCCTTGTTTTATACTTAGGGGTTATGTTAAACAATGCTGGCTTCTGTGGAAAATGACTTTCGGTATCTCTACAATCTAGACGTTACATCTAACGTTGGTTCATTTGTTCGATACTGCCAGGTTCGTGGTGAGTTCGAGTTCTGCCTTAGAATTGTTGCTATATACTTGTTTGGATTTTATCTGGCCGTGACACTTCTTAGGATTTTCAGTATTTGATTTAAAAAACTAGATCACTGTCGAGAAACTCCTAGCCAACGAAGACTCATCCGCCAGAAAGGGGACGCGTGATATTCCAAATGTGATATCAAGGTTACTTATCACGTCCTCCATGCGAATCATGTTTGGTAAGTAGTCATATTCGAACGCCAACCCTTAATAGATGATGGCGGACTTCTGAGATCGAAATGGACTCTTTTGAAATTATGTCTTTCATTCATTGCGCGGCAAGTCTTTTGACGTTCTGTCATCCTAACATAATTTTTTGCTGAGCCAAATGGAGTTTATAATGTTTAGTTTTTTGTGCATTCAAGATAGGCACGTAGCATAAGCATGGCCTCTACCTATTGCTAACTAGAATGATTCAGCTCTCCCTTGTGTTCCAGAAGTGATTCCTCTTCATGCTCTCATTATATTATTAAGAAAAAAAAATTATTACAACAGAAACAACACATACATCTTCATGGTTCTCTAAATTATGCATTAACTAATATATATATTTTTTTAAATTCGGCAGTATTTTTAGGAAGTTTCATATACATGATTGATTTAACACCTCCCCATTACTCGTACCCGTCTCATCTTTCTTTGCATTTGAAATACATGATGTCACAATATCATTGCTCCTAGTGTTTGTTTCGTGGATGAAAAGAGGAAAAGAAAGAAAGAAAAAAATTAATTCTAGTTTCTTTTAAGAGGAAAAATGGGAGTGAAAACTGTTTAGTTTTCTCTCATTTTTATTTTTACTTAAATTGGGCGAAAAGACTAAGGAAAAAAAAAGTATTTGCCCTGTCCTAACCCCTCATTCGTATTGCCCCTGCATTGACCTCTCCCTCATCAAATCTCTCTACTCGTGCCAAATTCAATCACTTCTCCCTCCGACACTCAGCTCCCCCTTGTTGTTGCTCTGCCCTCGCCACCACCACCGCCGAAGCTTCCGCCTGCTTCGCACCCCTTGCCCACCGCCGAAGCCACCTGCTGATGGAGCCGAATCACTTCTCCTCCCTCCGACACTCAACTCCCCCTCGTTGTTGCTCTTCCCTCACCACCACCACCGCTAAAAGCTCCCGCCTGCTTCGCACCCTTGCCCGCCGCCGAGGAGAAATTTTCTACGCGCGTGTGTGCGCTTAAAAGTGGAAAAACGGGTGGCTTCATTTTTATATTAAAAAATATTTTTTTTTAATTTTTTTTTTAGAAATACTCTATTTCTTATAATCTATCCAATGGTATTAAATTTAGGGTATTTTAGATTATATACATGTATGAAATATCCTATGCAAAATTGTATATAAAACAAAAAAATATTTTATATATAAATTTGTATAGAGTTTGTATAGGATATTTCATATATGTATATAATCTAAAATATCCTAAATTTAATACCATTGGATAGATTATAAGAAATAGAATATTTTTTAAAAAAAATTAAAAAAAAATATTTTTTAATATAAAAATAAAGCCACTCGTTTTTCCACTTTTAAGCGCACACACGCGCGTAGAAAATTTCTCCCGCCGCCGAAGCCACCTACCGATGGAGTCGTCCGTGGCCAAAGTTGTCCACCGGCCATCTTCACCCACATGCTGTCTAGTGGATGCAATTCTGTTTCCGCATACGGCACCATGCAACACACGTGAAGGTCACATGTGTTTTTTCCTCTGCCTTTGTTTTCTTCTCTTCTCTTTTTTCTTTCTTTCTCATTTTCCATATAAAGAAATATAGTCTTAATTTGTACATAAAACCAATGCGGCGTACCACATCTCACCCTCGGTTCAAATAAAGCTCCCCAACATGACAACTTCACAAATGATTCTTCATCTAGTTTTGCATGCCACATCAATTTTTGTTAAGGATATAAAACCAAAAGGATCACTCTATTTGAGCTTAGGATATAGTTAAGCTCCTAGGGCCATTTATTGGTCGAAGAATTGTGGAGGTTGTAGGCTAACCGATTTATAATTATAAAATTTTAAATTATAATTAAAAATAGCTTTAAATTATGACATCAGGTATCAACAATTAAAAAATTATTTCACACTACAATATAATTTAATTCAACACAATTATGAAAGTTATAACAATGGCGCCAAATAAGCTCTACCTCTATCGAAGCAAAAGCTTGCACAAATAATGATACGGTAAATGAACATCTTCCTAAGTGATCCTTATGGTGAATCGAGGACCCAACATGAGTGAGAGCAAATTTTTTTTTTATATAAGTGATTTCTTATGTGAGTAGGGGCAATAGTACACACTACAATATATATATATAGAAACTCTTTATGTGATAAATATATTTTCTAAATTAAAGGGAGTCAATTTCCCACACCTGGCATCATTTAGATCTGCCCTTGCTGATGAGGTATCCAATACCTCCATTATACCACATCAATTGACACTATCTACTTCTTTGAAGAAATTTACTAGGGAAAATTATATCTACCTTTGATCAATTGATCATTTATTACCCCACTCTCCAAAGGATACCAATAATCACAAAAAAAAAAAAAATTATCCTATAAGACTCACTAATATGATCCCTAAACTAGTATGTAAATATTTATCATCATAAGCCATACTAATATACTACCCTCAAAGGAAGAACTAGAGGGGCAACTTCCTCTCTACCCACATCTTATTCCAACTTCTAGATCCTTAAAGATTTTCAACACCTTCAACCATTATTAGTCCAATGCATTTCACTTTGTCATTTTTAGTCTCCAATTCTTTACATATCACCTTGATGGTATAATAAATGGGTCTCCTAGATCTCACTTCTATACTTCAATCTCTATCATCTAATCAATAGATTCTTTGGTTCAATTGTGAGAGAATTTAGACAAGAGAATCCATCCTCTCCTTAGCTATTCTCATTTTAGGTCCACTCCACTACATCCTTTCAAATGTTTAAACCTATAATTTTATAAAGGGATCATCAAATGATATCTTACCATAGAGTATTAAACGTATCACATTCAATTTCCAAAAAAATCAAATAGCTACCTTCATAATCTAAAATAAATGCTTTTTATTTGAGTCTTGCTCTCTTTTAAAGTTTTAAAGATCAATTTTGACAAAAAAAAGCCTTTTATTCTACTATGACCTAGCTCCAATAAGGTTAACTTAGTGACACACTTATTTGGTGCAAACTTAAAGTATTATCATCCACCAGCTTTGGTTTTTGGCTGGTAAGAAAGTAGAATGTTAAGACTTAAGCATAAGGTGCTCCAAATTTGAGGAAAAAAACAAGGCAATCTAATTTTTCCTTGAAAAGCAAACATATTAACAAGCAAGTCCATCTTGATAAACAGTGCTCTTTCCTCCATTATGACCTCTTACCCAAGTTTTTTTTCTCACACAAATGAATTCTTGCATGGTTGCATCTCATTAGTTGTGTTTCCCTATGGATGATTATGGAAAATATAAGTGACTTCCAATGCAACATGACTTTAATCCATATCTATAGACCTAAATCTGTGGTAGTGTTAGTACCAAAACCTTGTAACAAAAATAGCTAGTGCCTGAAAAATGGTGGTAGTTCCTTACCAATAAACCATAAGCCCCTTGAGTTCTCCAAAGTCAACCACATTAGAAGTCCTGTTGTTATTCTTCTTGATAGACTCGTTTACAAGTCAATTTTCATTTGTAGAGCCCATTTGCTGCCAACGTTTGTGAGGAAAATGAAAGATGAAGTCACAGCTAAATCTTTATCACTTGTGAGTAATAACACATGAAGAAAAAGAAATTATAAGATGGCTCTACCCTTGGATCAGCCTATTAAGCTACCCTAGATCCCCAAGCCTAACATTTAAACCCAAGCTAATAGTGCCCGCTCTAGGTAGTTCCACTTTAATTTAATTAAATTTTTTAATGATTTATGTAAATTCAAGTTAGATAGCTTACTTCAAAGGAATCATCTGTGATCCAACCTTTCATCCCTAGTGAATTAGATATGATTTTTCCATGCTCAATCTCTAATCTTTCCAGCTTATTTGGCAAGAGATTTAATACAAGGATTGATTCTTACCCATCATTTAAATTTGTGTTTAAATTGCATATTGCAAGATTATTTAAGATATGCTCTTTGTTTAATCCTTACAAATCTATACGAGTTATTTTATCTAGTATTTACTAGAATGTTTTTTCTTTGCTAAATATATTATTTTTATTATTTAAGAAAATCACCAAATTATCTACTATAGCTTGTATTGCCCTTTTATAATATCATATTATTCGGCCACTTAGCACCCTTGGTAACACATCACATAACTCACCTCACTCATCTTTCCTAGTTATAACAATTAGGAGACCACGGTCAACACACACCTCTTTTGCTATAATACACGACCATCTTTGCCTTTTTGTTTGATTGCCATCTCACTTAAACAGATTAAGATTATATTCACTTCTTTCTCCATATCCACCTTCAAATCTAATTTCAGGAACGCCTAGTAGTAAAAAATAGACCCAAATTGTATAATGATGAATATTGTAATAAGTGAACCGCTTTAAAATGATCTTTAAGATTAGATAAAAGATAGGATTCACAATATCACAAATTCGAATTGTAGGATTAGTACGATCAATCCTTATTGCAATTGAAAATTGATAACCTATTTTACCTAAATCCTTATACGAGGTACCTTCAAAGTCTCTAACCCTCGAGCTCTTCATTGTCTTTAAAAATACTACTTATTTAAGTTTTTTATCATCTTTAGTTGTTACCAACTTAGATGTTTATCAATATCATCTTTTTTATTCTTTGACGTCTTCATCAAGTGCCTTTGAGGTTATTTTCACTATCTTCTATGTCTTGATTGTATGTGTTTTGTCTTTCATTATTTTCTTTCTTTTCTTTTATCTTGTTATCTTTAATTCATGGTGCGCATTTATCGCCTTCTTATTTTGTAAGCTTTATCTATGTTGTCATCACTTCGTAGTAGCTTATCTTGGTGGCTTAATATTGCATAATATGTAATATGAAACACATTACAATTTGGCCGACCTTATACTAAACGTCAGCCCCTGGATCAGTGGGCCTAAGCCAAAGTCATGCGGGCGGGGGTGGCGGCCCAAGCCAGAGCGGCAAGGAAGGCAGCGAGTCCGAAACAGCTCCTGAATCCCTCGGTCAACAGGGATATTTGTCGATTTTGACTGAGAGACGCATTCTGCGTCGTCTTCTCCGCGAAGCTCGGACGCGGAAGAGAGGACGACGACGTCTACAGCGGCGGCAAGGCTTCCGGACGTGGCGAGTGGCAGCCTCGTTGCCAGCGATAAACTCGATGCGAGGATTTCAGAGGCAACGCCCTAATCGGGGCGGAGACCCAGTCCAGGCAGAGCTATGGAGGCAGCGGATCCTCGATTAAAAGGGCGATCGATCGAGAGAGGAGAAGAGAGAGCGATCT
This sequence comes from Costus lasius, assembly GCA_027563935.2. Taxonomy (NCBI): domain Eukaryota; kingdom Viridiplantae; phylum Streptophyta; class Magnoliopsida; order Zingiberales; family Costaceae; genus Costus; species Costus lasius. The sequence goes on from CM050454.1 coordinate 99,870,223, forward strand.
AGAGGTGCGATCAGGGGATCTAGTGACGAGCTCGGGCGGCGGTAAGCGAGAGTTTGTGAGGAGTATCAAAAACTTGTAACCGGCGGCGAGGGCACCACCGGCGAGGGAGCGGAAGAGGGGTCAGCGGCTAGAGGGCCGACGACGTGAGAAGAGGTTTTATAAGCATCCATCTGATAAATAAGAGCTTCTTCCTTTTCAAATCTCCTTCCCCTGTTTCTGTTCTTCTGCGGCGGCATTACGACGACAGCGGACAGCTTCTGGTTCAGCATCAACGACTGAGAGTAGAAGGCGGTATCCTTCCCTGTCGGCGGCCTTTTTCGGCGAGTCCTCGAGCATAGACGACGCTCAGCAAGAAGGGCATGGTGGCGGACGAAACACAGGCGGCGTTCGTAAGCCGCTGCGTGCGAGACGAAGACGGCGATCGAACGCGTTCAGCGTTCGATTCGAGAAGCGTTGACCAGGTCAACAAAATCAAATTTCCGAAGCAAAAAATCGAATTCGATCAGGGGAGCTGACACAAGGGCTGACGTCAGCATCGGTGGGAATTTTGGCGAGCGAGGCGGAATTCTGATTTTGCATAGTGAACTCAGTTTTGACTTTGACCAGTCAAAATCAGTTTGACCAGAGGAGGTAAATCTTGATTTCAGAATTAGGGTTAGGGTTTTTAGACTTTTCTCATTTGGGGGTGATTTTACACCCAGGGAATTAGGGTTTCCAAATTGGGGTGAAATAACGCCCGAAAATCCTAGTGTTTCACGTCGGTCTGAAGGTCCGTCGGACTACCTTAGGCCAGGGCGTGACAATTGGTATCAAACGGAGACTGTGGGCCCATAACCCACAGATCCTGGAGGAAGCAATACAACTGCTTCACCCGCGAAGGTGAAGATCGGTCAAAAGTTCCAAAAAATCACACACATTGCTAGAGGGTCATTAGAGGACATGTAGCCCAACCAGGACAAAGATAAAGCCAAGGTGACGGCTAAACCTGACGAGATGGTGAACCAAGGTGATCGCATAGCGTAAATCGAGAAGGTGCTCGATTTGACTGGGGACAACGCGATGGTTCCCCCAAGTTGAGCATCTTCAGAGGACGATGGAGCAACAGAGGTTGCAGATCATTGCTTTGCAGCAGACTCTGGAGAGTTTGATCGACTTGCCAGAACAGATGCCGCACATGAGAGAGGAGATGCAGGCAGAGATCGTTGTATTGCATTTGGCCCTTACGCAAGTATCACGATCGGCAGCGACGGCGGAGCAGGAAGCTCCTAAGCCGAAGGTACGGGTACCTGAGCCAGCGACGTTCCGGGGGGGGGGGGGGGGGGGCGATCGTCCAGAAAAGTGGAGAACTTCATATGGGATATGGAGCAATTGTTTTCTGCGAGCCGTGTTCCAGAAGAAAATCAGGTGTGGATGTGCATCGCATACCTCACAGCCGACGCGAAGCTTTGGTGGAGGACCAAAGTTAGCTCGACGTCGGAGGCTTCAAATTGACCTTGGGAAGCCTTCCGTGAGGAACTGCGGCGGTAGTTTCTTCTCGAAAAATTCGATGGATCAAGCTTGTGGCAAAGTGGATCGGCTGAAGCACACTAGGTCCATCCAAGAGTACGTCAGAGCGTTCTCCGCGTTGATGTTGGAACTACCAGACATGGTGGAAGGTGACAGGAAGTATTTCTTCATCCGGAACCTTCAACCATAGGCGGAGGCGGAGGTTCGACGACATTCCCCACTTGACTATAGGGCGGTTGCGATGGTGGCTGAGTCCTTGGTAGATAATCATAATCCCAGATCAGCACCACCAAGGAAGTTTAGGTCACCACCGAAGCGTGGCTCCCCACCGAGGGCTAGAGTTCCAAAGAGGGGTAGACCCTTTCCCCGGCAGGACAGAGGTTCACCAGGACGATGAGAACCACATCGTCCTGCAGGAAGGACGCATGCAGAATCGAAGCCATAGGGTTGCTTTCTGTGTGGCGGTCCTCACTGGATGAAGGATTGCCCCACCGGACAGAAGATCATGGCTAACGTGGCACAAGAACCAGCTGAGGAAGTTGAAGTCAACACCGAGTAGGTGAGGGTTGGTGTGATCCAAGTAGCTCCGAACACTGCCACGGGGGAGCAGTAGTGTCGGATCGGGTTCATTGGGGCGATGGTTACGAGAGATCCGCCCACGATAGAGATCAAGGGCGATGTCCAAGTTGGGCGGGGGAGAATTGTCAGGCCTTGGAACAATGGGCCTACGCTAAAATCATGCGGGCTGGGCGGCGGCCCAAGCCCGGGCGGCGAGGAAGGCAGCGAAGCTCGAAATGGCTCCCGAATCCCTTAATCAACGGGGCTATTTGCCGATTTTGACCGAGAGACGCATTCCGCGTCGTCTTTTCCGCGAAGCACGGACACGGAAGAGAGGACAACAGCATCTACGGCGGTGGCAAGGCTTCCGGACGTGGCGAGCGGTGGCCTCGCCGCCAGTGATAAACTCAGCGCGAGGATTTCAGAGGCGACGCCCTAATCAGGGCGGAGACCAGGTCCAGACGAAGCTGTGGAGGCAGCGGATCCTCGATAGAAGGGGCGATCAATCGAGGGAGGAGAGGAGCGAGCGATCTAGAGGCGCGATCAAGGGATCTAGTGACTAGCTCGAGCAGCGGTAAGCGAGAGTTTGTGAGGAGTATCAGAGACTTGTAACCGGCGGCGAGGGCGCCACCAGCGAGGGAGGGGAAGAGGGATTGGCGGCCACGGGGCCGACGACATGAGAAGATGTTTTGTAAGCTTCCATCTGATAAATAAGAGCTTCTTCCTCTTCAAATCTCCTTCCCCTGTTTTTGTTCTTCCGCGGCGGCATTGTGATGGCAGCGGATAGCTTCTAGTCCTGTGTCGACGACTGAGAGTAGAAGGCGGTATCCTTCCCTGTCGGCAGCCTTCTCCGGAGAGTCCTCGAGTGTAGGCGACGCTCGGCGAGAAGGGCACAGCAGCGAACGAAACGCAGGCGGCGTTTGTAAGCCGCTGCGTGCGAGATGAAGACGGCGATCGAACGCGTTCAACGTTCGATTCGAGAAGCGTTGACCGGGTCAACAAAATTAGATTTTCAAAGTGTTGCAAGGGCTGACGTCAGCATCGATGGGAATTTCGGCGAGCGAGGCAGAATTTCGATTTTGCACAGTGAACTCGATTTTGACTTTGACCAGTCAAAATCAGTTTGACCATATGAGGTAAATCTTGATTTCAGAATTAGGGTTAGGGTTTCTGAACTTTTCTCATTTGAGGGTGATTTTACACCCGGGGATTAGGGTTTCCAAATTGGGGTGAAATCATGCGGTGAAATCTTAGGATTTCACGCCGGGCTGAAGGTCCGTCGGCCTACCTTAGGCCAGAGCGTGACACTAAATTTATATAACATTTACTATAATAAGTGTCACACCTCAGCCAAAGGTTCTCCGACAAAACACTAGACCGGCGTGAAACCCTTGTTCTGCAGGTGCAAAATCACCTCCAAATCCAAAAAGAGTCGAAAAACCCTAACCCTAATTAAAAATTACCTCTTGATTTTGACCAGAGTCAACCCTAATTGACCCGGTCAATGCCCCAAAGTTAATTCGCCCGGGCACTGCTTGAATGAATTGCGTTTGTTTACATTGGTGTGACGTAAGCCACCCAATTTCGCCCGTCGAATCAAATTTCGCCCTTGCTGACGTTGAGATTGCGTCCACGCCAAAATTCACTGCGCGATCCGATTTTGCGAACTCGATTTTTACCAAGTCAAAATTGCCTCGCTCGCCTCGAACCGAATGCCGAATAGTTCATCTTCGTCTTCCTCGCTTCGACGTCACGCCTGCGTTTTCCCTCCGCCAAGCGCCGCCATGCTCGTGGTCTCGCCGGAGAGGACGAGTATTCTTCAGGGGAGACAGGCGTGCTTCGCTACTAGTCCCGTCCCCGATTCGTAACCTATCGTCGTCGCCAAGAATCGTTGCTGTGCACGAGAGGAAGAGCACCGGGACAGAGGAGAACATTGGAAGGAAAGCTTCATTTACTACCACGTAAAGTTACATACCTTTTCTCTCTGTTGCCAGCGACCCCGGTCGCCGACCTCTCGTTCCCTCCCTCGCCGGCAGCTCCTTGGTTGCCGGTTACAATCGCTCTCTAAACCTCTCGTCGTCGATGCTTCCCTAAGCGCCGAAAACCCTACCGAAGCTTCCCTAAGCTTCGATTAGCTCAGGTGGTGATCGCTCGCAGTGGTCCTTTGTCTCCCTTCGCTCGATCTCGCTGCAGCTTTAAAGGGAAGAGTGTTGCGTCGCCCGCGAGCTTCGGCGTCTCAGCGCCCGAAACCGTCGCCGAACACCTCGTCCTCTTTGCATCCCCATGCTGTCAACCGAGTCTCTCACGTGCGACGACGTTGCCGGTTGCTTCATCATCCGAGATTTCGGCTTCCCCTGCGATCGTCGGCGCTGCTTCGTCCGCAGCCGCCTGCGTCGATGATATCGCCCACACCCGCGTCTGATGCACGCGGAGAAGATGCCGCATTCAATTTGGAGTCAAAATCAAAGCATGTCGTTGACTGCTCGATTTCATGTTGCTGCTGGGCTTCGCATGCGTTGCTTGGGCTTGGGTTTGGGCTACCTCTCGGCCCAGTCTACTTTGGGCTAGATCGAATTAACTCAGGCCTGACAATTCTCCCACGCACAATTTGGACATCGCCTCGATGTCTGTCACAGGCGGATCTTTCACAACCATTGCCCCGATGTACCCGATCCGACACTGCTGCACCCCCGTGGCAGTGTTTAGAGCTATCTGGATCGCACCGAACCTCACCTCCTCGGTGTTGACTTCAGCTTCCTCAGCTGGCTCCTGTGCCACAATGGCCATAATCTTTTGTTTCATGGGGTAATCCTTCATCCAGTGAGGACCGCTACACAAGAAGCAACCCTGTGGCTTCGACTCTGCATGTGTCCTTCCCGCATGACGATTTGGCTCTCGTCGTCCCGGTGAACCTCTGTCCTGCCGGGGAAAGGGTCTACCCCTCTCTGGAACTCTAGCCCTCGGCGGGGAACCGCGCTTCGGTGGTGACCGCGATTTCCTTGGTGGTGTGGATTTAAAATTTTTATTATCCACCAAGGACTCAACCACCGCCACAGCCGCCCTCCAGTTTAGTGGTGAGTGTCGCCGGACCTCCGTCTCTACCCAAGGTTGAAGATTTCGAAGGAAATAATACTTTTTATCTACCTCCGCTATGTCTGGTAACTTCAACATCAGTGTAGAGAACGCACTGACGTACTCCTGGATCGATCCGGTGTGCCTCAGCTGATCCACTTTGCCATGAGCCTGATCCGCCAAATTACCGGGAAGAAACTACTGCCGCAGTTCCTCACGGAAGGTCTCCCATGGCCAACTAGAAGCCCTCGACGTCGAGCTAACTTTGGTCTGCCACCAAAGCTTCTCGTCGGCTGTGAGATATGCGATGCATACCCGCACCCGATCTTCTTTTAGAATATGGCTCACAGAGAACAACTGCCTCATGTCCCATATGAAGTTCTCTACTTCTCTGGACGATCGCCCCCCCCCCCCAAACGTCGCTGGCTCAGGTACCCGTACCTTCGGCTTAGGAGCCTCCTGCTCCGCCGTTGCTGCCGATCGTGATACCTGTGTTAGGGCCAAACACAGTACAATGATCTCTGCCTGCATCTCTTCTCTCATGCGTGCCATCTGCTCTGGCAAGTCGATCAAACTCTCTAGAGTCTGCTACAGGGCAGTAATCTGCAACCTCTGTTGCACCACTGTCCTCCGAAGAAATTCAACTTGGGGAACCACCGCGTTATCCTCATCACCAGTTAGACCGAGCACCTTCTCGATCTGTGCTATATGATCACCCTAGTTCACCATGTCGTCGGGTAGTTTAGCCGTAGCCTTGGCTTTACCACCCTGGGGCCAAACGTCCTCTGATGAACCTCTGGCTGTGTGCGTGATCTTCTGTAACTTTCGACTGATCTTCACCTTCGCGGGTGAAGCAGCCGTGTTGTTTCCTCTAAGATATGTGGGTTATGGGCCCACAGTCTGGCTCTGATACCAATTGTCATACCTCGGCCTAAGGTTCTCGGGCGGAACACTAGACCGGTGTGAAACCCTAGTTCTCCGGGTGCAAAATCACCCCCCCAAATCTAAAAAGAGTTGGAAAACCCTAACCCTAATTAGAAATTACCTTCTTATTTTGATCAGAGTTAATCCTAATTGAACCGGTCAATGCCCCAAGGTCAATTCGCCCGCACGCCGCTTGAACGAATCGTGTTTACTGACGTCAGCGTGACATCAGCCGCCCAATTTCGCCCGCCGAATCAGATTTCGCCCTTGCTGACGTTGAGATTTCGTCAGCGCCAAAATTCGTTGCGCGATCTGAGTTCGCGAACTCGATTTTGACCAAGTCAAAATCACCTCGCTCGCCTCGAACTGAACGTCGAACCGTTCGTCTTCGTCTTCCTCGCTTCGACGTCGCGCCTGCGTTTTCCCTCCGCCAAGCGCCGCCGCCCTCGTGGTCTCGCCGGAAAGGACGAGTATTCTTCAGGGGAGACAGGCGTGCTTCGCTACCAGTCCCATCGCCGATCCATAACCTGTCGTCGTCGCCAAGAATCGTTGCTGTGCACGAGAGGAAGAGAACCGGAACAGAGGAGAACAATGGAAGGAAAGCTTCCTTTACTACCACCTAAAGTTACAAACCTTTCTCTCTGTCGCCAGCGACCCCGGTTGCCGACCCCCTCATTTCCTCCCTCGTCGGCAGCCCCCTGGTTGCCGGTTATAATCGTTCTCTAAACCTCTCGTCGTCGACGCTTCCCTACGCACCGAAAACCCTACCGAAGCTTCCCTAAGCTTCGATTAGCTCAGGTGGTGATCGTTGGCAGTGGTCCTTTGTCTCCCTTCGCTCGATCTCGCTGCAACTTTAAAGGGAAGAGTGACGCGTCGCCCGCGAGCTTCGGCGTCTCCGCGACCGAAGCCGTCGCCGAAGACCTCATCCCCTTTGCGTCCCCACACTGTCGACCAAGTCTGTCGTGTGTGACGACGTTGCCGGCTGCTTCAGCGTCCAAGATTTCCGCTTCCCCTGTGAACGTCGGTGCTGCTTCATCCGCAACCACCTGCGTCGATGATGTCGCCGACACCCGCGTCTGATGCACGCGGAGAAAATGCCGCATTCAATTTGGAGTCAAAATCGAAGTGCGCCGTTGACTGCTCGATTTCACATTGCTGCTGGGCTTCGCGTGCATTGCTTGGACTGGGATTTGGGCTGCCTCTTGGTCTAGTCTGTTTTGGGCTAGATCGGATTAACCTAAGCCTAACAATAAGTGTCAGGGCCCGGTCTACCCGGTTCGGCCCAAGCCCAGTCCCCAGCCCAAACAGTAGAAATCGATGCAAAATCGGTGGTCAACATTGGGGCGTTGACCCCGAATTGGATGAAAGACGCGAGCGTGCGTCTGCTTCGTCGAGCCACGCGGACGACGCGCGAGCGTCGTCTCCGCGAGACTCGGGCGACGGCGCACTCGGAAGAGCGGCGGACGCGGGCTGGGACGCGGAAGAAACGGGCGGCTGGAGGCGGCGCCCGACTCGTTAAAAGGGAGCTCGGGAGCTTCGACAAGGGAATCGACTCCATCCGCCATTAGCGATTGCAACGAAGCTTGGTGAAGCTTCGACGAGACTGAGAGATTGTAACCGGCGTCGAGTGGACGACCGGCGAGGGAGGGAAGAGGGACGCCGGCGGGCGACGACGAGAGTTTGTAAACTTTCAACAGAGGGAATAAAGCTTCCGATTCTCCAAACTTCTCCTCTCCTTTCTGAGTTGCGACGTTTCCGGCCGTCGACGGTGGACGGCGAGTCGTGAGTGCAAGCGGCTGGCCGACGACGAGCTCCGAACACAGTCGCGAGCGCAGGCGGCGCTCGACTTCGGACGTCGCGAGGAAGACGACGCGAGGCGAACGTTTCGAACGGCGTTCGAAACGAGGCGGCGACCGAGTCAACGTCGAATTCGAGCGAACGAATTCGAAATCGGATTGCTGACGCAAGCGGACGTCAGCGAGGCAAGGAAATCGAATTCAGGTTTCGATTTCAGACGTGACGTCAGCCCGACGTCACCCGCGAGAGGTATTTTGGAAATTAGGGTTTCGTTTGGGATTTCTCTAAGTTAGGGTTAGGGTTTTCCGTGTGGATTGTAAATTGGGGATAAAAATTATCCGGGGAGATTAGGGTTTCGATTTTGGGTCGGAAACCCTAGGGAGAGTTACGTTCTGGTGTTCCGCCGGATTGCCCTGAGACAGCGGATAAGTGCTGTTTTCAGGCCGATCCGACCGGGGCGTGACAACAGGTATCAGAGCAGGCTAACGTGCTCTAGCAACCACGGCACCTTCAGCTTCACCCTCGAAGGTGAGGAAGGGCTTGAAGTTCCAGAAAATCACCCATATTGCTAGAGGAGCGTCAGAGGACGCCCGACCTAGGCAGGATAAAGGAAAAGCCAAGGAGACGGCTGATCCTGAGGAGATGGTGAACCAGGGTGATCGCATTGCCCATATCGAGCAGATACTCGGTATGACCAGTGGTGGAGATAATGGGATGATTCCACGGGTGGAAAGCCTTCAGAAGACTGTGGAGGATCAGGAATTACTGATCGAACAGCAGAGGTTGCAAATCGAGCAACAGAGGTTGCAGATTGAGCAACAAAGATTGCAGATCGAGGTCATGCAACAGACCGTGGAGGGTCTGATCCATCTGCCAGGGGAGATGGTTCGCATGAAGGAGGACATGCACGCTGAAGTTAAGATACTGCGCCTAGCCCTAGCGCAAGTATCAGTAGCGGCACCGGTGGAGCAGGAGGCTCCCAAACCGAGGATACGGGTGCCCGACCCAGCGACGTTCGGAGGGGCTCGATCGTCCAGAGAGGTCGAGAATTTTATCTGGGATATGGAGCAACTGTTTTCAGCTAACCATATTTCTGCAGGAGATCGGGTGCAGGTGTGCATCGCCTATCTTACAGGCGACGCAAAGCTTTGGTGGCGAACCAAAGTAGGCTCTACCTCAGGGACGACTGGCTGGACTTGGGAGACTTTCCGTGAGGAACTGCGGCAGCAGTTTCTTCCCGGAAACTCGGCGGACCAGGCGCGTGGCAAACTGGATCGGCTGAGGCATACAGGCTCGATCCAGGAGTACGTCAGAGCTTTCTCTACGTTGATGCTGGAGCTTCCAGGTATGGCAGAGGACGATAGGAGGTACTTCTTCCTCCGGGGCCTTCAGCCATGGGCAGAAGTGGAGGTCCGACGTCGCGAGCCGGTTGACTGGAGGGCGGCTGCGGCGATGGCTGAATCTCTGGCGGATAACAGAAGTTTCAAACCAGCACCGCCAAAGAAATCCAAGACACCACCGAAGCGAGGCTCTCAGCGCGGCTCCCCACGCACACCGCCGGGAGCTAGAGTTCCAGAGAGAGGTAGACCATTCTACCGGCAGAACAAGGGTTCTCCGGGACGACGGGAGCAAAAGCCACAGGGTTGCTTTTGGTGCGGCGGTCCTCACTGGGTGAAGGATTGTCCCAATAAACAGAAACTCATGGCAATGGTGGCACAGGATCCAGCCGAGCAGGCTGAGGAAATCGAGCAACCGCGGATTGGTGCTTTGAGGATCGGAGCGATGGTTCTGCAGGATCCGCCCGCTAGAGACATCGAGGGCGATGTCCAAATTGGGCGGGGGAGTATTGTCAGGGCCCGGTCTACCCGGTTCGGCCCAAGCCCAGTCCCCAGCCCAAACAGTAGAAATCGATGCAAAATCGGTGGTCAACATTGGGGCGTTGACCCCGAATTGGATGAAAGACGCGAGCGTGCGTCTGCTTCGTCGAGCCACGCGGACGACGCGCGAGCGTCGTCTCCGCGAGACTCGGGCGACGGCGCACTCGGAAGAGCGGCGGACGCGGGCTGGGACGCGGAAGAAACGGGCGGCTGGAGGCGGCGCCCGACTCGTTAAAAGGGAGCTCGGGAGCTTCGACAAGGGAATCGACTCCATCCGCCATTAGCGATTGCAACGAAGCTTGGTGAAGCTTCGACGAGACTGAGAGATTGTAACCGGCGTCGAGTGGACGACCGGCGAGGGAGGGAAGAGGGACGCCGGCGGGCGACGACGAGAGTTTGTAAACTTTCAACAGAGGGAATAAAGCTTCCGATTCTCCAAACTTCTCCTCTCCTTTCTGAGTTGCGACGTTTCCGGCCGTCGACGGTGGACGGCGAGTCGTGAGTGCAAGCGGCTGGCCGACGACGAGCTCCGAACACAGTCGCGAGCGCAGGCGGCGCTCGACTTCGGACGTCGCGAGGAAGACGACGCGAGGCGAACGTTTCGAACGGCGTTCGAAACGAGGCGGCGACCGAGTCAACGTCGAATTCGAGCGAACGAATTCGAAATCGGATTGCTGACGCAAGCGGACGTCAGCGAGGCAAGGAAATCGAATTCAGGTTTCGATTTCAGACGTGACGTCAGCCCGACGTCACCCGCGAGAGGTATTTTGGAAATTAGGGTTTCGTTTGGGATTTCTCTAAGTTAGGGTTAGGGTTTTCCGTGCGGATTGTAAATTGGGGATAAAAATTATCCGGGGAGATTAGGGTTTCGATTTTGGGTCGGAAACCCTAGGGAGAGTTACGTTCTGGTGTTCCGCCGGATTGCCCTGAGACAGCGGATAAGTGCTGTTTTCAGGCCGATCCGACCGGGGCGTGACAACAGGTATCAGAGCAGGCTAACGTGCTCTAGCAACCACGGCACCTTCAGCTTCACCCTCGAAGGTGAGGAAGGGCTTGAAGTTCCAGAAAATCACCCATATTGCTAGAGGAGCGTCAGAGGACGCCCGACCTAGGCAGGATAAAGGAAAAGCCAAGGAGACGGCTGATCCTGAGGAGATGGTGAACCAGGGTGATCGCATTGCCCATATCGAGCAGATACTCGGTATGACCAGTGGTGGAGATAATGGGATGATTCCACGGGTGGAAAGCCTTCAGAAGACTGTGGAGGATCAGGAATTACTGATCGAACAGCAGAGGTTGCAAATCGAGCAACAGAGGTTGCAGATTGAGCAACAAAGATTGCAGATCGAGGTCATGCAACAGACCGTGGAGGGTCTGATCCATCTGCCAGGGGAGATGGTTCGCATGAAGGAGGACATGCACGCTGAAGTTAAGATACTGCGCCTAGCCCTAGCGCAAGTATCAGTAGCGGCACCGGTGGAGCAGGAGGCTCCCAAACCGAGGATACGGGTGCCCGACCCAGCGACGTTCGGAGGGGCTCGATCGTCCAGAGAGGTCGAGAATTTTATCTGGGATATGGAGCAACTGTTTTCAGCTAACCATATTTCTGCAGGAGATCGGGTGCAGGTGTGCATCGCCTATCTTACAGGCGACGCAAAGCTTTGGTGGCGAACCAAAGTAGGCTCTACCTCAGGGACGACTGGCTGGACTTGGGAGACTTTCCGTGAGGAACTGCGGGCAGCAGTTTCTTCCCGGAAACTCGGCGGACCAGGCGCGTGGCAAACTGGATCGGCTGAGGCATACAGGCTCGATCCAGGAGTACGTCAGAGCTTTCTCTACGTTGATGCTGGAGCTTCCAGGTATGGCAGAGGACGATAGGAGGTACTTCTTCCTCCGGGGCCTTCAGCCATGGGCAGAAGTGGAGGTCCGACGTCGCGAGCCGGTTGACTGGAGGGCGGCTGCGGCGATGGCTGAATCTCTGGCGGATAACAGAAGTTTCAAACCAGCACCGCCAAAGAAATCCAAGACACCACCGAAGCGAGGCTCTCAGCGCGGCTCCCCACGCACACCGCCGGGAGCTAGAGTTCCAGAGAGAGGTAGACCATTCTACCGGCAGAACAAGGGTTCTCCGGGACGACGGGAGCAAAAGCCACAGGGTTGCTTTTGGTGCGGCGGTCCTCACTGGGTGAAGGATTGTCCCAATAAACAGAAACTCATGGCAATGGTGGCACAGGATCCAGCCGAGCAGGCTGAGGAAATCGAGCAACCGCGGATTGGTGCTTTGAGGATCGGAGCGATGGTTCTGCAGGATCCGCCCGCTAGAGACATCGAGGGCGATGTCCAAATTGGGCGGGGGAGTATTGTCAGGGCCCGGTCTACCCGGTTCGGCCCAAGCCCAGTCCCCAGCCCAAACAGTAGAAATCGATGCAAAATCGGTGGTCAACATTGGGGCGTTGACCCCGAATTGGATGAAAGACGCGAGCGTGCGTCTGCTTCGTCGAGCCACGCGGACGACGCGCGAGCGTCGTCTCCGCGAGACTCGGGCGACGGCGCACTCGGAAGAGCGGCGGACGCGGGCTGGGACGCGGAAGAAACGGGCGGCTGGAGGCGGCGCCCGACTCGTTAAAAGGGAGCTCGGGAGCTTCGACAAGGGAATCGACTCCATCCGCCATTAGCGATTGCAACGAAGCTTGGTGAAGCTTCGACGAGACTGAGAGATTGTAACCGGCGTCGAGTGGACGACCGGCGAGGGAGGGAAGAGGGACGCCGGCGGGCGACGACGAGAGTTTGTAAACTTTCAACAGAGGGAATAAAGCTTCCGATTCTCCAAACTTCTCCTCTCCTTTCTGAGTTGCGACGTTTCCGGCCGTCGACGGTGGACGGCGAGTCGTGAGTGCAAGCGGCTGGCCGACGACGAGCTCCGAACACAGTCGCGAGCGCAGGCGGCGCTCGACTTCGGACGTCGCGAGGAAGACGACGCGAGGCGAACGTTTCGAACGGCGTTCGAAACGAGGCGGCGACCGAGTCAACGTCGAATTCGAGCGAACGAATTCGAAATCGGATTGCTGACGCAAGCGGACGTCATCGAGGCAAGGAAATCGAATTCAGGTTTCGATTTCAGACGTGACGTCAGCCCGACGTCACCCGCGAGAGGTATTTTGGAAATTAGGGTTTCGTTTGGGATTTCTCTAAGTTAGGGTTAGGGTTTTCCGTGCGGATTGTAAATTGGGGATAAAAATTATCCGGGGAGATTAGGGTTTCGATTTTGGGTCGGAAACCCTAGGGAGAGTTACGTTCTGGTGTTCCGCCGGATTGCCCTGAGACAGCGGATAAGTGCTGTTTTCAGGCCGATCCGACCGGGGCGTGACAACAGGTATCAGAGCAGGCTAACGTGCTCTAGCAACCACGGCACCTTCAGCTTCACCCTCGAAGGTGAGGAAGGGCTTGAAGTTCCAGAAAATCACCCATATTGCTAGAGGAGCGTCAGAGGACGCCCGACCTAGGCAGGATAAAGGAAAAGCCAAGGAGACGGCTGATCCTGAGGAGATGGTGAACCAGGGTGATCGCATTGCCCATATCGAGCAGATACTCGGTATGACCAGTGGTGGAGATAATGGGATGATTGCACGGGTGGAAAGCCTTCAGAAGACTGTGGAGGATCAGGAATTACTGATCGAACAGCAGAGGTTGCAAATCGAGCAACAGAGGTTGCAGATTGAGCAACAAAGATTGCAGATCGAGGTCATGCAACAGACCGTGGAGGGTCTGATCCATCTGCCAGGGGAGATGGTTCGCATGAAGGAGGACATGCACGCTGAAGTTAAGATACTGCGCCTAGCCCTAGCGCAAGTATCAGTAGCGGCACCGGTGGAGCAGGAGGCTCCCAAACCGAGGATACGGGTGCCCGACCCAGCGACGTTCGGAGGGGCTCGATCGTCCAGAGAGGTCGAGAATTTTATCTGGGATATGGAGCAACTGTTTTCAGCTAACCATATTTCTGCAGGAGATCGGGTGCAGGTGTGCATCGCCTATCTTACAGGCGACGCAAAGCTTTGGTGGCGAACCAAAGTAGGCTCTACCTCAGGGACGACTGGCTGGACTTGGGAGACTTTCCGTGAGGAACTGCGGCAGCAGTTTCTTCCCGGAAACTCGGCGGACCAGGCGCGTGGCAAACTGGATCGGCTGAGGCATACAGGCTCGATCCAGGAGTACGTCAGAGCTTTCTCTACGTTGATGCTGGAGCTTCCAGGTATGGCAGAGGACGATAGGAGGTACTTCTTCCTCCGGGGCCTTCAGCCATGGGCAGAAGTGGAGGTCCGACGTCGCGAGCCGGTTGACTGGAGGGCGGCTGCGGCGATGGCTGAATCTCTGGCGGATAACAGAAGTTTCAAACCAGCACCGCCAAAGAAATCCAAGACACCACCGAAGCGAGGCTCTCAGCGCGGCTCCCCACGCACACCGCCGGGAGCTAGAGTTCCAGAGAGAGGTAGACCATTCTACCGGCAGAACAAGGGTTCTCCGGGACGACGGGAGCAAAAGCCACAGGGTTGCTTTTGGTGCGGCGGTCCTCACTGGGTGAAGGATTGTCCCAATAAACAGAAACTCATGGCAATGGTGGCACAGGATCCAGCCGAGCAGGCTGAGGAAATCGAGCAACCGCGGATTGGTGCTTTGAGGATCGGAGCGATGGTTCTGCAGGATCCGCCCGCTAGAGACATCGAGGGCGATGTCCAAATTGGGCGGGGGAGTATTGTCAGGGCCCGGTCTACCCGGTTCGGCCCAAGCCCAGTCCCCAGCCCAAACAGTAGAAATCGATGCAAAATCGGTGGTCAACATTGGGGCGTTGACCCCGAATTGGATGAAAGACGCGAGCGTGCGTCTGCTTCGTCGAGCCACGCGGACGACGCGCGAGCGTCGTCTCCGCGAGACTCGGGCGACGGCGCACTCGGAAGAGCGGCGGACGCGGGCTGGGACGCGGAAGAAACGGGCGGCTGGAGGCGGCGCCCGACTCGTTAAAAGGGAGCTCGGGAGCTTCGACAAGGGAATCGACTCCATCCGCCATTAGCGATTGCAACGAAGCTTGGTGAAGCTTCGACGAGACTGAGAGATTGTAACCGGCGTCGAGTGGACGACCGGCGAGGGAGGGAAGAGGGACGCCGGCGGGCGACGACGAGAGTTTGTAAACTTTCAACAGAGGGAATAAAGCTTCCGATTCTCCAAACTTCTCCTCTCCTTTCTGAGTTGCGACGTTTCCGGCCGTCGACGGTGGACGGCGAGTCGTGAGTGCAAGCGGCTGGCCGACGACGAGCTCCGAACACAGTCGCGAGCGCAGGCGGCGCTCGACTTCGGACGTCGCGAGGAAGACGACGCGAGGCGAACGTTTCGAACGGCGTTCGAAACGAGGCGGCGACCGAGTCAACGTCGAATTCGAGCGAACGAATTCGAAATCGGATTGCTGACGCAAGCGGACGTCAGCGAGGCAAGGAAATCGAATTCAGGTTTCGATTTCAGACGTGACGTCAGCCCGACGTCACCCGCGAGAGGTATTTTGGAAATTAGGGTTTCGTTTGGGATTTCTCTAAGTTAGGGTTAGGGTTTTCCGTGCGGATTGTAAATTGGGGATAAAAATTATCCGGGGAGATTAGGGTTTCGATTTTGGGTCGGAAACCCTAGGGAGAGTTACGTTCTGGTGTTCCGCCGGATTGCCCTGAGACAGCGGATAAGTGCTGTTTTCAGGCCGATCCGACCGGGGCGTGACAACAGGTATCAGAGCAGGCTAACGTGCTCTAGCAACCACGGCACCTTCAGCTTCACCCTCGAAGGTGAGGAAGGGCTTGAAGTTCCAGAAAATCACCCATATTGCTAGAGGAGCGTCAGAGGACGCCCGACCTAGGCAGGATAAAGGAAAAGCCAAGGAGACGGCTGATCCTGAGGAGATGGTGAACCAGGGTGATCGCATTGCCCATATCGAGCAGATACTCGGTATGACCAGTGGTGGAGATAATGGGATGATTCCACGGGTGGAAAGCCTTCAGAAGACTGTGGAGGATCAGGAATTACTGATCGAACAGCAGAGGTTGCAAATCGAGCAACAGAGGTTGCAGATTGAGCAACAAAGATTGCAGATCGAGGTCATGCAACAGACCGTGGAGGGTCTGATCCATCTGCCAGGGGAGATGGTTCGCATGAAGGAGGACATGCACGCTGAAGTTAAGATACTGCGCCTAGCCCTAGCGCAAGTATCAGTAGCGGCACCGGTGGAGCAGGAGGCTCCCAAACCGAGGATACGGGTGCCCGACCCAGCGACGTTCGGAGGGGCTCGATCGTCCAGAGAGGTCGAGAATTTTATCTGGGATATGGAGCAACTGTTTTCAGCTAACCATATTTCTGCAGGAGATCGGGTGCAGGTGTGCATCGCCTATCTTACAGGCGACGCAAAGCTTTGGTGGCGAACCAAAGTAGGCTCTACCTCAGGGACGACTGGCTGGACTTGGGAGACTTTCCGTGAGGAACTGCGGCAGCAGTTTCTTCCCGGAAACTCGGCGGACCAGGCGCGTGGCAAACTGGATCGGCTGAGGCATACAGGCTCGATCCAGGAGTACGTCAGAGCTTTCTCTACGTTGATGCTGGAGCTTCCAGGTATGGCAGAGGACGATAGGAGGTACTTCTTCCTCCGGGGCCTTCAGCCATGGGCAGAAGTGGAGGTCCGACGTCGCGAGCCGGTTGACTGGAGGGCGGCTGCGGCGATGGCTGAATCTCTGGCGGATAACAGAAGTTTCAAACCAGCACCGCCAAAGAAATCCAAGACACCACCGAAGCGAGGCTCTCAGCGCGGCTCCCCACGCACACCGCCGGGAGCTAGAGTTCCAGAGAGAGGTAGACCATTCTACCGGCAGAACAAGGGTTCTCCGGGACGACGGGAGCAAAAGCCACAGGGTTGCTTTTGGTGCGGCGGTCCTCACTGGGTGAAGGATTGTCCCAATAAACAGAAACTCATGGCAATGGTGGCACAGGATCCAGCCGAGCAGGCTGAGGAAATCGAGCAACCGCGGATTGGTGCTTTGAGGATCGGAGCGATGGTTCTGCAGGATCCGCCCGCTAGAGACATCGAGGGCGATGTCCAAATTGGGCGGGGGAGTATTGTCAGGGCCCGGTCTACCCGGTTCGGCCCAAGCCCAGTCCCCAGCCCAAACAGTAGAAATCGATGCAAAATCGGTGGTCAACATTGGGGCGTTGACCCCGAATTGGATGAAAGACGCGAGCGTGCGTCTGCTTCGTCGAGCCACGCGGACGACGCGCGAGCGTCGTCTCCGCGAGACTCGGGCGACGGCGCACTCGGAAGAGCGGCGGACGCGGGCTGGGACGCGGAAGAAACGGGCGGCTGGAGGCGGCGCCCGACTCGTTAAAAGGGAGCTCGGGAGCTTCGACAAGGGAATCGACTCCATCCGCCATTAGCGATTGCAACGAAGCTTGGTGAAGCTTCGACGAGACTGAGAGATTGTAACCGGCGTCGAGTGGACGACCGGCGAGGGAGGGAAGAGGGACGCCGGCGGGCGACGACGAGAGTTTGTAAACTTTCAACAGAGGGAATAAAGCTTCCGATTCTCCAAACTTCTCCTCTCCTTTCTGAGTTGCGACGTTTCCGGCCGTCGACGGTGGACGGCGAGTCGTGAGTGCAAGCGGCTGGCCGACGACGAGCTCCGAACACAGTCGCGAGTGCAGGCGGCGCTCGACTTCGGACGTCGCGAGGAAGACGACGCGAGGCGAACGTTTCGAACGGCGTTCGAAACGAGGCGGCGACCGAGTCAACGTCGAATTCGAGCGAACGAATTCGAAATCGGATTGCTGACGCAAGCGGACGTCAGCGAGGCAAGGAAATCGAATTCAGGTTTCGATTTCAGACGTGACGTCAGCCCGACGTCACCCGCGAGAGGTATTTTGGAAATTAGGGTTTCGTTTGGGATTTCTCTAAGTTAGGGTTAGGGTTTTCCGTGCGGATTGTAAATTGGGGATAAAAATTATCCGGGGAGATTAGGGTTTCGATTTTGGGTCGGAAACCCTAGGGAGAGTTACGTTCTGGTGTTCCGCCGGATTGCCCTGAGACAGCGGATAAGTGCTGTTTTCAGGCCGATCCGACCGGGGCGTGACAACAGGTATCAGAGCAGGCTAACGTGCTCTAGCAACCACGGCACCTTCAGCTTCACCCTCGAAGGTGAGGAAGGGCTTGAAGTTCCAGAAAATCACCCATATTGCTAGAGGAGCGTCAGAGGACGCCCGACCTAGGCAGGATAAAGGAAAAGCCAAGGAGACGGCTGATCCTGAGGAGATGGTGAACCAGGGTGATCGCATTGCCCATATCGAGCAGATACTCGGTATGACCAGTGGTGGAGATAATGGGATGATTCCACGGGTGGAAAGCCTTCAGAAGACTGTGGAGGATCAGGAATTACTGATCGAACAGCAGAGGTTGCAAATCGAGCAACAGAGGTTGCAGATTGAGCAACAAAGATTGCAGATCGAGGTCATGCAACAGACCGTGGAGGGTCTGATCCATCTGCCAGGGGAGATGGTTCGCATGAAGGAGGACATGCACGCTGAAGTTAAGATACTGCGCCTAGCCCTAGCGCAAGTATCAGTAGCGGCACCGGTGGAGCAGGAGGCTCCCAAACCGAGGATACGGGTGCCCGACCCAGCGACGTTCGGAGGGGCTCGATCGTCCAGAGAGGTCGAGAATTTTATCTGGGATATGGAGCAACTGTTTTCAGCTAACCATATTTCTGCAGGAGATCGGGTGCAGGTGTGCATCGCCTATCTTACAGGCGACGCAAAGCTTTGGTGGCGAACCAAAGTAGGCTCTACCTCAGGGACGACTGGCTGGACTTGGGAGACTTTCCGTGAGGAACTGCGGCAGCAGTTTCTTCCCGGAAACTCGGCGGACCAGGCGCGTGGCAAACTGGATCGGCTGAGGCATACAGGCTCGATCCAGGAGTACGTCAGAGCTTTCTCTACGTTGATGCTGGAGCTTCCAGGTATGGCAGAGGACGATAGGAGGTACTTCTTCCTCCGGGGCCTTCAGCCATGGGCAGAAGTGGAGGTCCGACGTCGCGAGCCGGTTGACTGGAGGGCGGCTGCGGCGATGGCTGAATCTCTGGCGGATAACAGAAGTTTCAAACCAGCACCGCCAAAGAAATCCAAGACACCACCGAAGCGAGGCTCTCAGCGCGGCTCCCCACGCACACCGCCGGGAGCTAGAGTTCCAGAGAGAGGTAGACCATTCTACCGGCAGAACAAGGGTTCTCCGGGACGACGGGAGCAAAAGCCACAGGGTTGCTTTTGGTGCGGCGGTCCTCACTGGGTGAAGGATTGTCCCAATAAACAGAAACTCATGGCAATGGTGGCACAGGATCCAGCCGAGCAGGCTGAGGAAATCGAGCAACCGCGGATTGGTGCTTTGAGGATCGGAGCGATGGTTCTGCAGGATCCGCCCGCTAGAGACATCGAGGGCGATGTCCAAATTGGGCGGGGGAGTATTGTCAGGGCCCGGTCTACCCGGTTCGGCCCAAGCCCAGTCCCCAGCCCAAACAGTAGAAATCGATGCAAAATCGGTGGTCAACATTGGGGCGTTGACCCCGAATTGGATGAAAGACGCGAGCGTGCGTCTGCTTCGTCGAGCCACGCGGACGACGCGCGAGCGTCGTCTCCGCGAGACTCGGGCGACGGCGCACTCGGAAGAGCGGCGGACGCGGGCTGGGACGCGGAAGAAACGGGCGGCTGGAGGCGGCGCCCGACTCGTTAAAAGGGAGCTCGGGAGCTTCGACAAGGGAATCGACTCCATCCGCCATTAGCGATTGCAACGAAGCTTGGTGAAGCTTCGACGAGACTGAGAGATTGTAACCGGCGTCGAGTGGACGACCGGCAAGGGAGGGAAGAGGGACGCCGGCGGGCGACGACGAGAGTTTGTAAACTTTCAACAGAGGGAATAAAGCTTCCGATTCTCCAAACTTCTCCTCTCCTTTCTGAGTTGCGACGTTTCCGGCCGTCGACGGTGGACGGCGAGTCGTGAGTGCAAGCGGCTGGCCGACGACGAGCTCCGAACACAGTCGCGAGTGCAGGCGGCGCTCGACTTCGGACGTCGCGAGGAAGACGACGCGAGGCGAACGTTTCGAACGGCGTTCGAAACGAGGCGGCGACCGAGTCAACGTCGAATTCGAGCGAACGAATTCGAAATCGGATTGCTGACGCAAGCGGACGTCAGCGAGGCAAGGAAATCGAATTCAGGTTTCGATTTCAGACGTGACGTCAGCCCGACGTCACCCGCGAGAGGTATTTTGGAAATTAGGGTTTCGTTTGGGATTTCTCTAAGTTAGGGTTAGGGTTTTCCGTGCGGATTGTAAATTGGGGATAAAAATTATCCGGGGAGATTAGGGTTTCGATTTTGGGTCGGAAACCCTAGGGAGAGTTACGTTCTGGTGTTCCGCCGGATTGCCCTGAGACAGCGGATAAGTGCTGTTTTCAGGCCGATCCGACCGGGGCGTGACAATAAGTATGCTTTAGGCTAGACCGGATTAATCTAAGCCTGATAATAAGTATGTATGGTGATTAATAATTATTCATATTTTTTATTTTTTATTCTTTGTTATCTATTAGGAGGTTCATTCATGGTTTTCTTGATATTATATATATATATATAGATTATGTGATAGAATTTCATGATTCTACAATGTTCTAGTACCCACTGTTTAGATAGAATCTGCTACCAGAAACCGGAAGCCAGTGTACTCAAGGGCATGGAGATTCAATTTTATGTTGAAGAAAACGTCACCTGAATTTGTTCCTGTTTCATTCCTCAAAGCTGCAACACTTCTTCAGTTTCTACAAAGTTGAAATCCTTTCATCATAGCAATTATTGTGCAATTTAAAAATAAAAAGGAACAGTAGATAAGAATCATTCTATAGTAGGATTACTTTTCAGTGGAATATTGGCTTGTAACATGCTAAATCACTAGAAAAAAAAAACCCTATAAATTATATTTTAGCCTATAAAGGGACCTAAATCTGAACTGGTAGGCAGCTCCCACTTAATTGGATTTAAATTTTGTTTCAAAAGTTAAACTTTGGTAAAGTGAGGATCTTAATTACTGAAAAAAATCTCTTATCTTTCTACTGAAAAGTGAACAACTTGATCACAACCTTTACAATAAACTGCTAGTGCCTAGATATCTAGGTCTTGTGTACTAAAATGTTAGCACCAATTCATCAAGCTTATCTTTAGTATAATAAGAGTATGAGATAATTTAATTTCACTAAACCTATTTTGGTTCTGCTCCTAATTCAAGAATCATATCAACTTACCACTTCTATAGCTGTAACACACTCTTAATCCATTAGCAGCTATTTATTTACATCTATCTACCTGTTTTCAAATGTTTGTGCACAGACTCATGTTATGCAAGTCATTCAAGTTTGAGATAAATATCCAACTGTTACAGAAATAATTGTAATCCGGTACATGGTTTAAGTCACTTGTTCTGTACCACTCAGTTGAACTCGTGAAATTCGTTTCAGTGATCACCTCGAGCACTAATAGGCAACAGGATCAGAGTGGGGTATCTATACATCATGGGTGGACTTTCCTCCCACAAGCCAATTCATTCTCTTTATTTTGGAAAGCCATCGTTATGATCCACTTGTTTTAGCAGTGAACCCTTTCACGATTGCACTAGCCTGGTTGTGCCGCCACTAAGATTGAAGCCACAAAGAATATACTAGCAAACATAATCATTACTAGTTGAAAAAGCTGCAGTGAATCATCTCACTCTCTCTGCACTTCATCCACCATCACGCTATTTCCATGTTCATCCAGCTCTGTTCTTCCAGTAGTTACCACCTCTGCTTGATTATATTATTCTTCTCTACAACAAGAAGCTGAGAACCATGTAGAGTTATATATCATGGACAAAGTTACAACTTGTAACAATGATGTCATTCATGGTGGTGAAGCATGCAATCCTCTTCCTCCTCTTCCTCCTTTTCCCATACATTGCCGTAGCTGAACACCAAGCCCTCACTCTATGGCAGCAGCGACTTCTCCGGGAGAAAGCTGCTCTCTTGGACTTCAAGAGCAATTTGATTCTGCAATCCCAAGCGGCTCTAGAGAACTGGAACGAAACCACAAACGTCTGTGAATTCGTTGGTGTTGAATGCAGCAAGTGGCGCCGCCATGTCAAGAGTCTCAATCTTAATCACATGCTCATCTCCGGTCCCCTATCACCGGTCCTCGCCAATCTCACCGGGCTTCGGGAGCTAGACTTGTCCGATAACGACCTCACCGGGAACATACCCCAGGAATTCTCCCACTTGAGGCGGCTCCAATTCCTTCAACTGTCAAGAAACTCTCTGAGTGGCGCAATTCCTGGATCACTTGCCTGCATCGCTGAGCTTGGCTTCCTTGGTCTTAGCAACAATCGTTTAGTAGGTCAGATTCCTGAAATTATCTTCCATAATTGCACTGAGTTGATTATCATAGACCTCGCCGACAATGCTCTCACTGGCCGAATACCATCAGAGGGAATTTACCTTCAAATATTGTCAACCCTCAATCTTTATTCAAATAACTTGACCGGAAGGTTTCCTAATTGGTTAGCAAATTCGTCAAATCTAGAAGCACTGGATGTCGAAAACAACTCTCTTTCGGATGTATTACCAACTAAGATAATACAACATTTGAGTAGTCTAATATACCTTCACTTGTCACATAATTTCCTATCAAGCCATGACAACAACACTAACCTTGAGCCATTCTTCATGGCCCTATCCAACTGTTCAAGTCTGAAGGAAGTTGAAATGGCAGGACTTGGTATTGGTGGATCATTGCCGCACTGGATTGGAAGGGGCACAGTGGAATTGTCAATCGTCAACCTTGAAGACAACTTGATATCTGGGCAAATTCCTCGAAGTATCTCACATCTTTCCAATTTGGCCCTTCTAAACTTGTCAAGCAACCATTTAAATGGCACAATTCCCACGGAAATTTTTCAACTGCCGAAGCTAGAGAGGTTGATAATTTCTAACAACTTTTTCATTGGTCCAATTCCCACAGAGATTGGAAGCATTTCTGCAGGCCTAGTTGATTTATCAAGTAACATGTTATCTGGTGAAATTCCAAATAGCATAGGAAACCTTGTGAGAATTAGTGAACTATACCTTCATAAAAACCAGCTATCTGGATCTATTCCTACTAGTCTTGGAGAATGCAAGAGTTTGAATAAACTAGACCTGTCATATAATAGATTAACAGGGAGAATACCACCAGAAGTATCAGGCATCGTTAAGATATACCTCAACCTCTCAAACAATCACCTTCAAGGTTCCCTTCCACGGGAGCTCAGCAAGATGGAGCAAGTCCAAGAGATTGATCTGTCGGTAAATAATCTCACAGGTACAGTCATACCACAACTCGCAGCATGTGTTGAGCTCAAGCTCATTAATCTGTCTAACAACAGCCTCAGCGGCAACCTCCCAGCAGAATTAGGTGACCTCCAAAACCTCGAAACACTTGATGTTTCTTTTAATCACCTGGAAGGGGAGATTCCATGGAAACTCAACAAGTATGCCAGTCTCACTGTTTTGAACCTTTCATACAATGATTTCAGCGGATCGATACCAACAGGTGGAGTCTTCTCATTGTTCACCAAGTTCTCATACCTGGGGAATCCACGCCTCTGTGGGGCGGTCCTGGAGAGGACTTGTCGACATTCTCACAAATTCTTGATCATTATTGTTGTCAGTGTTTCAGCGGTTGCATTTATATTGACAGTATTGTCTGTAATGCTAATTAGAAAGTTCAAAAAAATCAATATCAGAAACAGCGCAGTTGCCTTCGGTAGCTCGTCTCCGGTGGTCAGGTCGAGCTATCCCCGAATTAGCTACCAGGAGTTGGTGGAGGCGACGGAGAACTTCAATCAAGGAAGATTAATTGGATCTGGCAGCTATGGCCGTGTTTACAGAGCAGTTATAAGAGATGGAACCACAGTTGCAGTGAAGGTGTTGAGCCTGCAAACTGGAAATTCAACAAAGAGCTTCAAGAGAGAATGCCAAGTTCTGAAGAGCATTAGGCACCGCAATCTGATGAGGATCATAACAGCCTGCAGTCTACCAGATTTCAAGGCCTTGGTGCTTCCTTTTATGGCGAATGGCAGCCTCGAGAACCAACTTTATTCAGGGAGCTCTTCTGAGTTGAGCTTTCTTCAGAGTGTGGACATCTGCAGTGACATTGCAGAAGGAATGGCTTATTTGCACCACCACTCTCCAGTGAAGGTCATACACTGTGATCTGAAGCCGAGCAATGTGCTCCTCAATGATGAGATGACTGCTTTGGTCTCTGATTTCGGCATAGCGAGGTTGGTGATGAGTGCAGGAGGCGGAAACACAGTTGAGAATGTGGGGAATTCCACTGCTAATATGCTATGTGGATCCATTGGATATATAGCACCGGGTACTTGTGCTTTCATATGCTTGTTCTTTTCTCTGAACTAAATCGAATGGATTCAATTACTTATGACTCGCTCTAATAGACTAGTTTGTTTGCGCAGAGTATGGATATGGTTCAAATGCATCAACGAAGGGTGATGTCTACAGCTTTGGTGTTGTAGTCCTTGAAGTAGTGACGAGAAGGAGACCTACTGATGAAATGTTTGGAGGAATGAGCATGCACAAGTGGGTGAAGAGTCACTACCATGGCCGAGCAGAAATGGTGATTGATTCTTCATTAGCAAGTGAAGTGAGGCATCAAACACCAGAAGTGAAGAGAATGTGGGAGGTGGCAATTGCAGAGCTGTTAGAGCTGGGCTTGCTTTGCACACAGGAGAGTCCGTTGTCTAGGCCAACCATGATAGACGCTGCGGACGACTTGGATCGCCTGAAGAGGTATCTCGCTGGCGACACAACGGCCACTTTTGCCTCCTCTCTTGGCATGTCATCCTCCACCTTTGGAGAGACGAGTCAATAAAACTTTGATGGCCAATTCTAAAATATGGATTGGTTAGATTTTTTTTTTTTTCAAAATTCCATAACTTGTCTATTTATGTACATGATCTGACTCATGTTCATGCTATTGATTATGTGAATTTATCCACAAGTAACTATTCAAGGAGAAGGAAGTCAATCATCTTTATTATCATAAGGAAGATGTATTTTGTTTTTCAGGATCAATTTAAGCATTTGTGAATAGCCACAATCTAACTAGTAGTTTCTTCACCGCCAATTCTCAAAGAAACTCAGGTTGTTTTAGGGACTCAAATAATTTCAGGAGTCTCCAATACATAGTATTTTATTCAAGAAAATTAGTTTTCAAAGAACGATAGTAGCTTTTTTTTATTATACATTTTGAAAGGATTTAGAAGTTATTTTCAGATGTTTGAATTGATAAAAGAATTATTATGATTACCTTCTGTAAAATCTAATACCTACTCATTTTGCCCCTTAAAAGCACTCAAACCGGGCGACTTGTCCAGATAGCTCAACCTAGCTCGAAAAAACTGAGCTAGATAGAGCATGTCAAATTGTAATAGGTCCTAAATATGCACTAGCCTGGTCGCTTGGGCTTAGTCTGCAACTATTTACTTTCATGTGTGAATTGATCATTGGCTCAATCAATCGAAATGGCCTGGTTGAGATATCTAATGTTTCAGTCTAACCGTTCTCAGTGATATGGTATTCTGAAGATCCACTCTAGTTTATCAATCTAACCTAATCGAACTACCCAATCTTATCCAACTATATTGCTTGGTTAGATGTCCACGATGATCCGACTAGATTGGGTTATCCTACCAGTCCGCTGATCCAACAGGATTGAGAAAGATTTCCCATAGTCAAAATGAGAAGTATGTTTTTCCACATTTAGCTCATTTTTTGTTTGACTGACGTATAGTTTCCTATTGTTATTCACTTGTTCATTACCAATGCCGTAGATACAGAATGTTCTCTAAGAGAATATTTCACTAAAATAAACGAAGCCTGTGTATGTTTAGTAAATCATATGCTACTGTACACTAATGGGTCAAAGAGGCTGTGTGTTGGAAAACAAAGTTTCAGTAACGAACTAACCACACACACTGATAACTTTTCACATCTACATATGTGAAGGGAAATACACTTAATAAGAGCTTCTCCCTTAACAGAATTGAACTATGTTTGTTGAACTGGGATCAAACATGACTTTGTATGGTCGATATGCCCACAACCCAGTCTATTATTAACTAAACTAAAGTTTCTTTCTACCCTAAAACTGTGGGCAAGAATTTAGGGTGAAATACCTAAACACATGTTTATATTTACCCAATCACATATATAATTAGCCTCATGACATGAGATCAAGCTTTTTAACAAGCAGTCATGCTGAGAAAGACGAAAGAGATGGGACACTAGATCTGGGTAATCCAATAAGAGAGTGGATAGTTCGCTAAGGGGCAAGTTCACGTTTTCAGGGGGTGAAATAAAAGGAGGTAAAACAGAAAAAAAAAATGTCTTGTTCTCCATTTTAATTTGCATGAGTGGGAGTCAACAAAAGTGAAGGTTCTGTCGTTCTGATAGCAAGCATTCTGAGCTGCACATGCTCAAGTAGTCACAAAAAATTTTGTTCAACTAATGTATGTGATTTTCCCTAGTGATGAACCAATAATTGAATGTCCTTGTATCCGCATCTTAAAAATGCTACATTTGAGGATGTGGGATAAAATTTATCACGAAGAATGAGAAAAAACTTTCAGGGAGATTTAGGATACTAATGTGGAGATGCCTTTTAAGAAGTTTAGGAACCTTCAAGTCAGGTACCTGATTTGACTGATCTACTTGTTTTCCATGTAATAGCAAGACCCCGGAAGTGTTAAAACCGAATTAGTGCCGGTAACAATGTAAACAATGTCTGTGCAAAAGCTCAATCAGCCCAATCAAATCCCAATCTGATCCAAAAATTTCACATATTTTTCTGGTTGAGTGAGGTTTCGAGTTTTCCTTTTGTGATAATTCAGAATTTAGGACTTACGAGCAGCGTTTTAAAATTCGGTCCGAAACCAGCCGATACGGCCAGTTTGTACTGTACCGGTCCAGTGGAGGACCGGTCGCAAAGCAGCAGACGGCGGGTAGAAGCATCAACGGGCAGAGCGGGCGGTGGAATGAAGCTTCCACTGTTGGCAAAGCTTCTGCCGCCTTCTACGCCGCTTCTGCCGCACTGCCGCTGTTGCCGGTACTGTACCGATCTGGTGGCTCGCCGAACTGAATTTTAAAACCTTGCTTATAAGTAAAAAATTTGAATCCTATTCAAAAAATCCAAGATTTTGAAACTTAAACCAAAAATAACTGAAAACCCTGAAATCCAAACAAACCCATAAAAGAAAAGTACCTCAGACTAAGATGCTACTTAAATTGAAAACCTGAATAAAAATAACCCAAACCCAAAACATGAAATCCCAACAGAACAAAGACGACCTAATCAGGACCTGAACCTAGCAAGTTTTTTCTTACCAAAAATCAAGTTTGGATTAGGACTAATAATGTTTTCCCCTAACTGAATAGTGAACAATTTCCAGAACTAGATGTGCCCTTAGTGTAACTAAACTGGGCTCCATGTAGATCTGCCCCTAATGTAAACTGCAATGAAATTTAAACGAGAGAACCTAGAAATCACATCCTAACAAGGGGATTGGTTGAACCATATTGCTTGTAGATACTAAAAGCTATTCACCAAATCATCCACAAACTATATGAACACACTACCCGGATTTGCCACCAAGCAGATTGACATTAGAGCAATATCATAACAATAAGCTATCTACCATGATAAAAAGGAAATCAATCTGCACCATTTCTACCTAAGATAGGACTCTAGAAAGTATTAAGAAATGATTGTTAGATTACAATCATGCTTGCGACATCATAAATAAACAATGTGAACTAAACTATTAAGATTTTCCAGGCAAATAATCACCCCTGATCAAATCCTAATAAGATATTAGAACCATGAGTTGCGGCCCCATCCTACCTCTTCATCTACTATGTCTCTAATTATTCTCGTGCTCATCCCAATCTACATCTAATAAAGGTTCTGAGCAAGTGGATCAAGCCAATTCTCTTGAAATTTGATGCACACGTCAAGTTTAATCCAGCTTTCATGTGAGGGAAGATATTAGATCATAATCTCATGATTCATAAATTATAAAAAGGTCTTTTGTCCTAATAGTTTGAGATTTTGCGATAATAATCATGTAAGAAAAAACACAGTACCCAAATTTCAATGTATGATCGTGATGATTTCATACTGAAATTCTCCAAGTCAAAGAAAAAACATGATAATACCAAAAGGTCGATGGAATTATACTCTGTTATTATATTGTCCTGAAATTCAACAAACACTGGAAAAAGAGAAAAGGAACAAGAGAAGGTAAGAGAAAAGGAACTAGAGAAGGTAAAAGAAAAGAAGCTTCACTAATCCAGCCCAGGTTCTAATTGAAGGAAAGATGCTTTATGGTAATGCAGTAATGCTCCTCAATCAATTGGTACTTCAACTTCCATTTTTAAATCGGAGCTTCCAAGAATCTGCCCAAAAAGTGAAGTACAATATCTTAAGTTAAGTACAATGTCATTTGGCAAAACAAACATGAAAATCAAGTAGTACAGAATCCAAAGTGTGAGCACAAGATTACAGCAGATTGTACAAATAAATGCGGCTAATATGCAGAGAAAATGATGGAGCAATATCACAATTTACTTCGCATCCCTAAGAGCTTAAAAATGAGTGCATGGGCAAGTACATAATAGCACTGATGGTTCTGTGATTGCCTAGACGTCATTTCTTTTGTAGGTCTTAAACCCAATAATTCAGCAGTCAAAGTATGCACATCACAAGTACATACACAAGCATGCGTGAAAGTCCATGCCCTTCATACAAGAGAGACAAAAACAAGCACATAAATTTTACTAGATGTCTTATCATATACTTTGCAAAAGTATGTTTTTGTTTTGCAGATTTGAATCTCACAAATTAGATCCATATACATTTTTAGTAGTCAATCAGTGAGTATGATAGAAAGGCTCTTTGAACTTCATATTCGTTGAAGCAAACGATTCAAGTAATCAAAAGTCTATTGAAGACATTATTGATGGCAAAAAGTGATCCATAAATAGCAAAATCATGTATACATGGGCATGTATAGCTACAGTTTTATGAAAAATATATGAACCTTAGACCAGTTTATAACAATATCCTGTTCAATGCACCTTCAATCTTTTGACAACAATATATAATGAGCAAAATTTGCAGCATAAGTTTATCCAGATTCCAGAGTAGTATTCGAAATGCTATTTCAACATTCAAACCTTCACAAAGTCAGAGAGAACAAGCGATGAGTTCTTTGTGTAGCCAGCTTCTTCGAGGACACGAGTCAAAACTTTCTGTGAGTAACAAATAGATGGTCATGGCTCATGAACAAAGAATATATAGAGTAGATAATACTAAAATAAATACAGAATGATAACAGAAAAATACATTTGTGGATGCATAAGTTAACCAGGAAAATTCCATATTTGTTCAACTGAAATTTTGTTGGATACATTATTAACAAGAATCCCGTATAAAACTACTAAATTAATTGATTTCCATGGAATATTATATTTACTTCAGTAGATAATACTAACTTAATAAATAAAGAATGATCAGAAAGAATACATTTTTTGGATACATAAGCTAACCAGGAAATTTTCATATTTGTTCAACTAAAATTTTGTTGGATAAATTATTAACAAGAATTCCATATAAAACTACTAAATTAATTGATTCCCATGGAATATTATATTTACTTCACTGCAGGAACTTCTAAAGGTAGCACAGCAATCACCTATTCTCTCCAATTCTCTAAAAAGATACACAGATATAGATCAAGTAGGATATTCATTAATCACACAAAATATCGAAAGATAAGTGTCAAATTGTAACAAAATAACTCTTACAACTCTGATTTATTCTTATACTTCTAGAAAACAAATTTATGCAAGCCCCCAAATAATAACACATCGTATTCAGAATTCATAAATAGATGATTTTTGTGATATTGTTCCCATATGTCAAATGAATGAAATACCAAAGAACGAAAAGATAATTACATATTACCTACATTTCAGACTAACTGTGCAACTGACTAAAAAGACAAGCCATGTGAAATGGATCACATCTAAGATACCTGTCCTGAAAATGTCGCCATTTTGCAGATTTATGTTGTACCAACACACCAACCACTTGCCAATCTACTAGTACATATCTATAATTATTTTATGGGAGTTATTGGTACATTATACAAGAAAATAACCTGTTGTATAATGTGCTTAAAGGATATACAAATACATAAAGAGGCTGAGCTAGAACGATAATGATATCAGCTATGTAACTTTGCAATAATATCCTAGAGTTATATGTGCTACATTAGTAACGCTAGTTTCATGTAACTTTAAAAAATTTCATTCTATTTCTCCTAATATCATCCCTAAAATCCCGAGAGAAACTTGAAGACAGAAAACAAAGCGAGAACTAGAATCTCATCAAGGAATTCATCCAATTCAAAATTAGTTGTAATGATACAGTATGGTAAATCAATAGTAGCTAATCAAAAGCTTCATGATCGGCACAGATAATACGTTCCTATAGAACAATGTTGAACAGAATATTAACCAATGCAAATACCCCTGATAGGTTTACATCTTAGGTCTTTCTTTCCTAAATTGGTCAAGTACTATTAAGCCTGTTGTCATTCAGAAACCTTGGACCGCATGAATTTACAAGTTGCTACTATCTTAGAACCTCGATAGAAAACACATATTTGGGAGAAGTAAATAATTTATTAAAAAAACTAATTTTGAGGGTAGTAGCTTAAAGGTCATTTCAGATTTCAGCGAAGATTTTCAATTAAATGGCAGAAGAACTTAACAACCAATAATTGCACCAACCTGCCTCTGCTGCTCACTGATGAAAGGACCTGTCAAGTCCCGTAACACACTTAATATGTCATCGAACGTGACTTTCCCGTTGGAGTCAAAATCATAGACTCTGAATAAAACTACAAAGAAACAATGTGATTGATGATCAGCAAGAAAGTGAGACATGGAGAAAAAGTCATAAAAGTTGGCGCTCACATTCAATTTTATGCTGCAGGTTCGCCCTAGGGCTGAAAGCAGACAGAAAGGCAACAAATTCTTTAAAATTTAAGCCATCAAGCATTCTCAATAGCCTCTGAAACAAGCAACGCAACCATTACAAATCAACCCTAACCGAAGCATGGGAAGACGCGCATATGCACGTCCAAAGTGCCAAACCTGAGAAAGCGGGTTAACTGCAAACTCCGGCACAGACAAGAACTCATCTCCGGAGATGAACCCGCTGCTGTTACGATCTAGCTGGCAGAATCTTTGATATAGAGATACGATTTCTTGCTGCGAAACTGAGTTAAACGATAATGATCAAACTTTATACTGAAACTTCAGATTTTTCGATCCAGGCCTTTGATCCGTAAACAGATGATGCAGATCAAAGAACATAAGAAAACATTGACGGAATCTGAGACGGGGAAACCGAAAGGGGGCAGTGGGAGACTCACAGGCGCGGTTGCAATGCTCCTGGACCTCTTCAATGTCGTACTGGGTAAGCATGGAGGAAGTGTTGCCCATGGATGAAAATCGAAACCAATTGGGGCAGAGAAAAAACTTACAGGAGAAAAACAAGGGTTTTCGAGTGAGATCGAAAGAAGGCGGCACTCAACTCAGATCGTATCCCTCGCAATAAATGAATGCCACACCGCTGTGGATCGAAGAAGGCGGCAATTTAATTGCTGTAAAATTGAAATGAACAGTTTTCCTTCCGTGAGGCGCAATTTAGCTACAAAGCCCCTACATTTTGATTTTTTGCAGGAGGGTGGGTCGCGGAAGCCTCCGTTCACAAGAGTTCAGGAACCTGCACAAAAATTTCTATTCTGCCGTTCCCTCGATCCCCCAGAACTTCTACGGGTAGTACAACTAGAAATCTGGAACTTGATTAGTCAAATTAATACCGACCGCATGAGTTTGACTTCTGGAACATAAAAAGTCAACTAGATGACTTAATTCTCCACTGTACTTGTATGGTAAGTAGATGGAGTGGCAAAAGTACGTTCTTCGATATCTTCTCTCATTCCCTCTAACTTTATTTGAAAAACAATATTGACTTTATTTTGGTATGATCGTTGACTTTTATGCTGCACATTTTTATATACACGATCACTTTCTCCCATGTTACAGTAATGACTGAAAGCACAGAACTAAATCTAATCGACATCAATTTGCAGTCCCTCCAGTCGTTCACCTTCTTCAAAAGGTATATGAACATCTGTAGTGTCATTTGCAAAGTAAACACTGCCCTCGTGGTGCTGTCTTGACAAATAAGATCTACAACCGTGCCTATCGGCTATCACCACGTCAAGATCCACTAGTCTAATAAAAAACAGAAGGTCAACTCATCTGATTGAGATTTGAGTACCAGTACCAAGAACAATCAAGCAGACGTAGGCACTGACGCTGCGTCCATCAGCCACTAGTAAGAATGAACTATTAACAAGATCGATCAACTTGTAGGCAAGCAATATAATTGGCAGCCAACGATGTCGATCGTGTGGGCTGTTAATTTGTCAATCGTTGACTTTTATCAATCCACAGAAAACCTAGATCACTGCACAAGTTTTGCAATATTTAAAGCTAGTTAAGTCAGACTTATTAATTTTGATGTGCTCGACCTCTACTGATTGGATTAACTTGTTTGAGAGGCCAAGAAGTGCAAGGAAACGCATCTCATTAGCTGATTAAAATTAACGAATCACAATGAGAATAATAGTTAAGTTGTTTACTATACTTTAAATGAACAGCTTCTTGTGCTTGCAGCTACTAGCTACTTTCTTAATCAAGTCAACGCTAAAAACTTGGAGCAGCTTCGGTTTCCACGAACGATCAAGTTCCTCTTCTGCAGCATGCTGGGGTTGAGGAAAGCACGTCCACAGGCTTAATTAGATCGATCATTCTACAAATAATGAGTCATGTAATCTGTATTCTGAATATATATGCAACTATTTATGTTTAATTCTGCAAGTTAGCCTTAGTGGCTTGCCACAATTAAAGCCAATGAGCTTCTTGAATCAAACATCATGTATTAAATCAGATGGAACAATGACTAACAGTAAGGAAATAATTAAGTAATTGAGGCGAAAATTTCATTCAAATTGCAGCTTTTCATGCAAGCAATCCTTATTGACCCGTAATTGTCCCTAAAAGCCATATGTTTTCCTTTATTTTATATTCCTGGAGCCAAATTCTATGAGTACATCACTCTAAACCTAATTTAAGACGAAAGTTTTAATTGCATGGTAATTAAATTTACATGTCAAATTCCAACTTTCTTTCATTATTTTACGTCGACGGAGTAAGCAAAACAGCTTTTGTTCTCGAGTAGTCACTTGACAGTATCTCTCTCTCCCTCCCACCCTGCTCTCGAACGCCAACAGGCAACAGGCGACAGTGACTGATATTGTTCTAAACTGCTATCTTGCGCCAGATTTTTGATGCGGCGGCTCTTGTGGGAAAACATTAATATTTTTTGTTTTATTTTAAATTTTGATCCAACAACGCAGTCCGTACCGCGGAAATCAGACGGTTGGAAGGATGCTAGCATAAAAGGGATCCGTGCGGAACCTCCCACAAAAATTTGTGTCCACTCTCGTGCAGTTAGCTCTTAGATTCTCTCCCTGCAGCTGTTTTAGCTCATCCTGACGTGTTCTCCACATCCACTGCTGCTGCCGCAGTGACTTTGGACCTATAAATAGCAAATTCTTGGTTCTCTTCTTCCATTCCACACGTTCCATAACTAGCAAAAAATCCAGAAGCAGCAGATCAGCAGCCAGCTGCAGTAATGAAGAGACACAGAGATGCAGGGGTGGCCGAGAGCATCAACGTGGCAAACGTTCTCATGCTCCTCTCCCGTGGCGGCGGCGGCGGCGGCGGCGGCGAAGGCATCATCGACATCTCCACCGGCCGGTCGACGACGTCGCCGGACCGGGTCTTCGAGTGCAAGACCTGCAACCGGCGGTTTCCCTCCTTCCAGGCTCTCGGCGGCCACCGGGCGAGCCACAAGAAGCCGAGGCTCGCCTACGATGCGCGCGCAGAGCTGTCGAAGCCGCGGGCGCACGAGTGCTCCGTGTGCGGACTCGAGTTCGCCATCGGCCAGGCCTTGGGCGGCCACATGAGGCGGCACAGGGCGGCCGCCCTCGCCGCCGCCGCCGCGTCCGATGGATTTGCTCCTGTCGTCGTGGAGAAGCGGGGGAAGAAGTTGCAGCTGTGGGATTTGGACCTGAACAGGCCGCCGGGCGAGGACGAGTTGGATTTCCAGCGCCCGAATAAGACTCTTGGGTTTGACTTTATGGAGTTGACCACTCCGGCGGTGGTGGATTGCTTCTATTGATCAATAAATGGAGCCCTTTCTCCATTTTTAATTTTTTTTGGTTTTTTTTGCATGAATATTAATTACTTGTATATTTGAGCTTTATTTTGAAGTATCAAACGATTAGTGACATTAAAATTATGTTTCGAATGATAAAAAATGATTATATGATTTCTAAAAAAAATTAAAAATGATGAATTGAAATGTCTTTTTTATATATTTTCTAATATAGTTTGATAAAATATTTGAATAAGAAAATTATTATTTTTTTGCTTATCCAAAAATGGATATTAAGATTGGCTTTGGGCCCTTTAAAGTGTTATCTCTTATAGCTTATTAAGCCCAACCAAAATGCCTAACAATATAGTCAAATCGTACGAAGAGATTGATTAGTAATTTAGTATTTGGTTGATTTTGGCCATTTAGACATTAGATTATCTCTCATCCCTTATTAGGCCCAACCAAGACGCCCAATAATATAGGCCCAGTTAAGCAGGTCAACTATTTTGTAAGTCAAAATAGTAGATTTTTTAAAAGCTAAAGTGTTTGGAAAAAAAAAATTATTCTAAATCCATAAGTGT
Organism: Costus lasius; assembly: GCA_027563935.2. Lineage (NCBI taxonomy): Eukaryota > Viridiplantae > Streptophyta > Magnoliopsida > Zingiberales > Costaceae > Costus > Costus lasius. The sequence continues at coordinate 99,905,037 of CM050454.1, forward strand.
AAATTATATTTGAATACTTATAATTTTACTGTAAACCCACTAAAATAATTATAATTAAATTTATAACCCTCTCACATAATCATATCCCTTGCACTTTTTATAATAACATCCACTCAAAAGTAAAAGATAAAAAAAAAAGATTGTGCAAATTAATCATATTAACCAATTAGACCAAAATGATGACACCAAGTAGCTCATGCCTTTTACAACTACGAACGAGTAGAATAATCCCAAGGAATATTATCATTTGCCAGCAGAGCCATCGGCTTATCGCATGCCTTTGCAAATTAACAACTACACTCCCCATGTATACTTAAATCTTCATTTACACGACTTTGGACTAATTCTTAATTATTTCATATTAGTCCTTTTGTAGTCTAGTCCCTTCTCTAATTTGATTTGATCGGTTGCACTAAAACAATTCAATGTTTCAATTGTCGCCTTCCTAAATTATTAATGGAGGTTGTTTAAGGAGCTAGATTTGTTAATTCGAAAAGTAGAAGGGTGTAAATAAAATATGGGACGACAATGATTTGGGTGTGAATCTTTTAGATGGCGATGCTTGAACTAATTGGCAATTAACTAGCTCCATAAATATGATTATTTGTTAATTAATTTGAGTGTGGGTTAACTAAATTACCATATGAGAATATTAGTATATGAGACATGCATTCATCATGCGCTCATCATGCCACAATTGAGCAACTAACTCAAAGAAATTTTTGATTGTGCGTCTTAGTTCTTTCACCAATGTATTCAAATTATTGAAGTTATTTACTTAAAAGGAAGGAGGCGATGACAATGGAGCACTTGGAAGAGGGGGTTTCCTCTTCCTTGTGTATCTTCACGTTACTTGATCAAAGGGGGAGCCACTTTAGGGCATGCATGCATGATGCCACCATGTGCATTGCATGATTACTACCATGACAGTTGACACATGGTCATCACAAAGGGGCTTGGACCTGAAGATGTTGGGCTCATGAGAGGGACGTGATTAGGTCCATGTCAAGGACAAGAAGCTTCCTAAATATGTATGATGTATATGTGCATGATTAATGGTCTCGTTTATGTGATTAATGGGAGGCATAGGGCATGTCTCGTCTCTTCAAGATTGGGGGCTGCGAGATTCTTGAGATGTTGCCAAAGTGAAGGGATAGTACAAATTGTATGAAAAAGAATGGGTTGCTAGTCTTTAGTACAAATTGTATGAAAAAGAATGGGTTGCTAGTCTTTGGCCGCTTTCTTTTGAGTAGAAAAAGGCTTGGCCTTTCCATGGGACTGGACTGGGTTGGTGCAGGCCTCACTAACTCCCCTTCTCTAATCATTCTTAATCATCTTCTTTTTGACTCGCTAAACCTAAATGAAGGCCTTAAGTTAGGTGTGTCTCAAGTATGAGTTGTACTAGCCGCAAATTTAATTTAATAGTTTTATAAAACAAAAATTAATTCATCTAGCTAATTGAGTATTCGAACCTGTCGTAAACAAGATGTGTCGAGTCGAGTTGAGTAGGGCTGATACGGATGGCGAATGTGATTGCCAAACTTAGCTGGAGAACACGAACATGGTGCGTCGATGGCAGATTCAAAGTTCTAAACTTTGTCGTGGGCAAGAACGTCAATTCATTAGAAGCATTAAAAAATTGATAATTAAAAAAAAATGAATAAAGAGCCGCTCCCTCCGCTGGTGCCATGCGACGCGACGATGTGACCTCCTTCTTCCTCTACAAAAACTTCCCCCAACCGCCGCGCCTCTCTCTCTCTCTCTAGGTTTACGGAGAAGATCGATCAAGGACTGACTGTTCATCAATTTAAGGTGAGAGCGAGTGCTCCTGATGCTTTTTCCTCGCCGTTCTCTGTAGCAGAAAACAGGGAAATCGTTCAGTTCTTTGCCAGTTGTAATTAGGAACAGTCTTCTGCTTCTTGTTTACTTTTCGATTAATTGTAACCTGTCCTTTCCGGTGAGAAATGCGAGCTCTGGCGGATTCGATGTGGTTGTGACTTGTGAATCAGCAATTCGTCAATCGCTACAGTAAAATTTTCGCATGTTGTTTTTACGGCTAATCTGCAATCAGTGTGCGTCGGACTATTTATATTTGTTCTTCGTCTTTCCTGTCATTTTTTAGGGTCTGGTAATGATGATGTTATGCAATAGTGACGCTTGACGAAAGGTCAAATCTTTTTAATCTTCCGTCACCGGTTTCCTTCCACTTGTCCTCATGACCTTGAAAGCTACAGATCAAAAGCGCCATTCTTGCGACGTTTATCTGCTCTGACCTTCGCGCCCCCTTCTTCCTTCTTGAAACTTCCATGCTTCAAAAGCTTCCACTCTGTTATTTTGATCGCTCTTGTAGTTTCTTCTGCTCGCACAGATGTTCCTTTCTGCTTCAACTTAATTTCTTCCGTTCACTCTGCGTCTCTGCCTCCAGGTGCTCTTCTTCCTCGCCGCGGTAATGAGAACGGAGCCGGCTCGAATTCCCAAGGTGCGACTTTTACATCTGAATTGAGCTCCTCATTCGATGTACTTATTCTGATAATTCTCGACGCCGGAGCTTGATTTGCAGACTTATTCTTGGCCGAAGACTGTCGTCCGGAAATGGCTCAACTTGAAGAACCCAGATCTCTACTCTGACCGTAACGGTGAGCCCTGTAATGTAGTGTCACTTGAAAGTGAAATCGAGTTTCCTACTGACTGTCCCTCCGATTACGATCAAAAGCAGGTAAATTTGGAGAGGTGGAGCGGAGGAAGAGCTGCTCGGATAAGGACAGCAGCAATCTAATGGGAAGAGACTTGTTGTCAGGTACACCTCTCTCAATCGCGCAAGCGAAATCTTTAAATTCAATGAAATGGCATGAAAAGTTGACATTCTTGTTCTTCTGTTTTCGTGAATCGGTGTAGGTGGATGGCTGGTGGAGAGCTCTGATACCCTCGAACCTCCTCAATCTCGAAACATCCCGCCGAGTGGTTCATCTATCGCCATTGATAACCTGCGGTACAACAGAGCATCAATCTGTTCAATTTTCTTTGGACTAATCAGTGATCACCTTGTAGTTATCAATTGAAGTTGCGGCGCAGGGTGTTCGTGGGGACGTGGAACGTCGGCGGGCGGGCTCCCCATGCCGGTCTCAATCTGAGAGATTGGCTGATGAGCATGCCCGATGCCTCCGCCGCAGCAGATATCTACGTTCTCGGGTACATGATTCATCAAGCTTTTAAACCAAGTAAGAACACGAATTAGGTGTAAAATTGTCTGCAACAGGTTCCAGGAGATCGTGCCCTTGAACGCGGGGAACGTGCTGGGGCCGGAGGACAGAGGGCCCGGGCACAAGTGGCTGGCGCTCATTAATCGGGCGCTGAACCCCGACGAGAAGGCCGTGACCGTGAACAGTGACACCGAGAGGCCGAGAGTGAGCTTCTCCGATCTCCTTGCCATGGAAGCCGAGCAGGCGGAGGCGTCGCCGGCGTCCGGTCCAAGGCGTGTTGATTACTGCCTCGCGGCGAGCAAGCAGATGGTGGGCATCTTCCTCTGCGTGTGGGTGCGCGCCGGCCTCGTGCATGCGATTAGCAGTCTCAAGGTGTCCTGCGTCGGCAGGGGAATCATGGGTTACATGGGGAACAAGGTAACGATCCGTCTATTTGTGCAAGATTTCAGGTTTCCGAGATGATTGATCATTTAAGAAATGGACGGATGCAGGGATCGATATCGATGAGCATGACTGTGCACGGGACGAGCTTCTGCTTCGTCTGCACGCATCTGGCCTCGGGAGAGAAGGATGGAGACGAGGTGAGGAGGAACTCGGATGTGAAGGAGATCACGAAGAGGACCAAATTCCTGCAATCTCACAGGATTGCTGCTGCTCATTCACAATCGCCTGGCACAATTTTGAAGCACGAGTAAGTACATTTCGATCAATTAATGTATATTTTCAATTCCATAGATTGTTTCTCTACTCATGAGCTAAGCTAGCTGTTCCACTTTGTTGCAGCAATATTATATGGCTTGGGGATCTCAATTATCGATTAGCTTTCACTGGCGGCGACACCCAGCAGCTGCTGCAGAACAAGGATTGGCAAGCATTGCTAGAGAAGGATCAAGTGAGACATTGAGTAAACTTGCCATTGTGTATCGATCACTCAAACAATTCAATGAACCTGCATGTTCATGTTTATTAATTTATATATAACGTCTTCGCAGCTTCGCATAGAACAGAGAGCTGGACGTGTCTTCGCAGGGTGGGAAGAAGGAAGAATCGGCTTCCCTCCCACCTACAAATACATGGCTAATTCTGACATTTACGCCGTCAATCCAGCCAAACCAAGAGACAAAAGCCGCATCCCTGCGTGGTAATTAATGTGATTATTTTACGATCAATCGGTATCATTGACTAACATGTATGCCATAGGTGCGATCGGATACTATGGCGAGGGAAGAAGATGAAGCAAATGTGGTACGTAAGAGGCGAGTCACAGTTCTCCGACCACCGCCCAGTGTACACCCTTTTCTCCGTGCAGCTCGACGACAACCACTTGCGCCACCAAATGATGGCCGGTGCCGCCGCAGCCGCAGCCGAGGAGGAGGAGGCTATTGACTCAAGAGGCAGCAGTGCTTCGTCCTCATCATGGGGGAAGGTGCAGGCCGACGAGCTGTTCCTCGTCACCCGAACACAAAGCTGCCTGGAGGCCAGCAGATTCTGAGCCTACCTCCATTTTTTTAAAAAAATAAAGAAACTCCAGAAATCGAAGGCCGGAGTTCTGCGCCCCAGAGTGCAAACAGCGCAGGCCACTTCGATCCAGGTCTCGCTGAGGCAATCCATCGAACACCTGGTGGCCGCGTGCAGAGTGGAGGTCGGAGGCGGCTTTTGCGCGTCCATGGCAGCCTTGACCACGTGCTCTCGCCCGCAAGAGCTGGGAGGCTGGCAGAGTGAGGATGTAGCATTGTTTTAAAGATTACAAATGGCGTGATGATTGACGATTGGGGAGGAGGGAACTCACAAGTTGGGACAAATTTAACGGAGGGGGGCAGCTTTTCGACCTGCATGGTTTCGTCATCTTGTGGAGGCAGAAGGTGGCCGCGTGCCCCGGCGAGGGCTTAGAAATGCTTTAATTAATCGCCATGAGTGGGGAACAGAGAGCGAGGCCTGCGCTTGCGCCATTATTTTAGAGGTTCAGCTGTTAAAGAAGCCATTGCTTCGTCTTCACTGTAGCATGTCTCCCTGGCATGATTAGGCAGGCAAATTTTGGCGCTGCTTGATCCAATGCCTGCGTGGTGAAGCTAAAAATGAAATGGAATTAAAAGCGCAGTTTGCGTTGCCACCTGCAACCCTGAGACTGGACCGTGTTCTTGTAAGTAGAATGCCCATGGAAATTGCCACTGCCGGAGGATGGGAAGAAAACTTCTGGGACGCTTAAAATTTTTTAAGCTAAGTCAAATTAGCTTTGTTCAATTATGCTTTTAGATTTAGATTCGTATACTAATCAAATGCGCCCTTTTTTTGAATCCTAGAGCAATGTTCCAGTAGATCTTCCTTGAATAACATAGGACCTTCGCTACAATGGCGAGTTCCCCGCCCTTTAGCCGGTCTCGTGGTGCTTTGCCTCCTCCGTGTTCCGTCAAGCCATTCCCAATCTCAAACCCTTAGGCACTTTCTCCTCCTCCTTTTTGTCCATCCATTCTCCCAAATCCAATTCCACTGCCGCTCTCACTGTCACCGCTCTCAATTCCGCGGTTTCCCTCGTCTCCCACCCTCCTCGCCAGCCCCATTGGCACTCTCAAGCCTAGGTTGGACTTCTACCGCTTCGAGGTGAGCTTAACGAATGTCAATCTGGCCAAAGCCATCTCCTCCGGCTAGAGCTATTACTCTGCACTCCCCAGTCGGTAGAAGCAATTAGCTCCCAATCTTCTATTGGGTTATCAGGCCCACTAAACTCAGTCAAACCAGTTCAATTAGTAATTTATTTTAAAATATACAATAACATGTGCAAAGTCTATTGGGCTTATCAGGCCCACTAAACTCAGTCAAACCCATTCAATTAGTAATTTATTTTAAAATATACAATAACATGTGCACAGTCTATTGGGCTTATCAGGCCCACTAAACTCAGTTAAACTAGTTCAAGTGTAGATCTAGGTCAACAAGTTTTGATCTACCTCAGAAAGGATTTGTGAACATTTGCCATTACTAAATGGTGTTTAGGTGTTTTAAAACTAATCACCACTAAACTATCTAGACTAATCTCGTTACGGTTAAGTATGGTAAACTAGATCCTTGGAATTTCACTGTACCTCGGCGTATGTGCTAGGCTTGGAGAGGCTTTCTCAATGATGTCAAAATCTGGAGGGTTGGTTTATCTAAGAATAATGGTAATAGTTGCACCACTAGTTTGCTCTCTCACCCTTGGTGTTTAGACCTTTAATTCTTCTTAAGTCTACTTTCGGACATGCCTATTTCTAACTTAACTATCCCAATCTCATGCAGGACCAAAGATGGAATCATCTAAACAACTCAATAATGAAGATCCCCCTACTTGCTGATCCCGGATACATGATTTTCGCGAGAGGATCCAGTAGGTCGCACATTGAACAAGTCAGCGTACTTGTTCATGCTGAGAACTACATTGATCCTCGATGACCCCTAGAGAGGGTGGAAAGTCCTTTGGGAATTGCATGTGATGGGGGTAGAGGCCATGACCCACGAAAGCATAGATGGAGCTTAAGGCTGCCCTAGTTTATGGGTACCCTGAGGTACCCTTGCATTGCATGCATCATGTGGCTACATATCATAGGTTTTGTATTTTTTTTTTCTTTTATAGAAATTATGCTACATCATGTAGTTTACCCTTGATAATGTTGTGCATTGCATGCTAGGATCAGCTCAAGGCGAAAATAAGGTGCTCAGCTCAAGCCACTCAACTAGAGAAGCTCCCAATTTGGAAAATTAGCACTTCAACACTTCAAACTAGAGACTTCAAGTTGGAGATACTTGAATTCAATGCAACTTCCCCCTCCAAATCTAGTCAAGGTGCCAACCAATGAGAAGGATTCGAATGCAAAGAAGAAACCATCCCACACTTTACATGTTTGTGCCAAGGATCAAATCAAAATCCACAAATCATGGGATCGTCATCTAGATCCCCAACTTGTGGAAGCCAACTTGGAAACCCCTTAGCCGCCCAAAGCCAATGAAGAAAGGAATTCAAAATTCAAAGAAGATGCAATGAACCAAGACACATTTCTCACCATTTCGACCAAGAAAAGTTTTCAAATTCAAACAAGGGTGCTCGGCTACAAGGAGGAAGGATTCTCTCTATATTAAATGTTGAAAATTGTTTGCTTAATTGTATTTGCACCTAGGGTGAAATGTCACCCTTGCCCATGGATCTAACCAGCCTATAAAATGTAATCCTCTCATCTATTGTCGATTAGTTGCCTAGGTTTAAAAAAAAGAATTGTGTTTGTGGTGCTTATGTCACCCAAGGTTTCTTTTCTCCCTCTTTCTCTAAGGCTGTGTTTAACAAAGCAGATGGAAAGTAGGATGGGAACGGAGAGCGAAAGGGACTGAAAAGCAGAGGGAATGGAGAGGAAACACACGTGGCTTGTATGGCAAGCACGTGCCACTCTCCCTTAACTCATTGACTTCCGCATCGAGCTGTCGAGCCTTCGCCTCTAGCGTCTAGGAGCCATCACCGTCCGCCTCCCCCTACAGAGTCCGCAAGCGTTGATCTCTCGTCACCTCCCACGTCCGCGTCAAGCTTCCGTGTCGAGTCATCGAGCTTCCATGTCGCCATCCGCCTTCGCCTCCAGCGTCCGCATCGAGTGTCCGCGAGCCGTCAAGCTCTTGGAATCTAAGCTGATCAAATCCCACACGGAAATGTCTTCGAAGGAGGGAAATACTTTGAGAGGAAAGCTTGAGACAGTTCATCTCATATCCGTATTGAAGCTAAGGGGATCGTGTGGAGCTATGCCCTTGCTCTGTCCCTTAAGGAGAAGGGAAACAAACGCAACCTGATAGCATCAGAAGTAGCTCTATTAATCTTTAACATATCACAATATTCCAAAAATATAGACAAATGCATATTTGGGTCCTCAAGAGGAGAACCACCAAATTGATTTTGTTGTATCATGGAAAGTAGAGCAGGTTTAATTTCAAAATTATTGGCCTCGACACTAGGCCTAACGATTCCTAATTGAAACCCATGTGAAAAAGGCACTGCATATTCTCGCAGTGTTCTGGCATTATTGTTGTTCACAGGTTGAGGTGCTAGTTCGTTCTTCATGTCAATGTGAAGGGGTTCCATCTGTTTTTGATTCTCCTTTTTCAGATCTTGCTTAAACTTCCTTCTTTGTCTGAAGATTCGTTCTATTTCGAGATCGATTTCCAAGAGTGCTGCTGCCCTGGAACTTCTTTGCATTAAAATTTGTCAGACTCAATTAAGAAGTTCAAAGCAATTAACACAAGCAGAAAGCAGCGTAAAACAGAATAAAGAAAGAAAAGAAAACTAACTAAAGCTTAGTCTACCAGTCCTTAGAAGTATACTGATATCAACCGTTGTTCCCCGGCAACGGCGCCAAAAACTTGACGTTATCCGCAAGTGCACGGAAAAGTCGAAGTAATACAAAAGATATAGAATCCCACAGGGAACAAGGTGAGTACCAGAAAATCTAATTCTTGGAATCTAAGCTGATCAAATCGTGATTTTTGGAACTTTAAAAACTAAAACTAAGCGAAATCGTAAGCAAGAAATCAAACAACTACGGCAGGGAAAATATATGAGAGAGAATATCAGGTCTTTGGTTTCCACCACTCTAACGATTCTAATTGCGCTAAGATATAAATATCAGTTACATGGATTTACAAATATGCATAAGGAATCTTCCCTATGGTACAAGGTGCCCTCTTTCGAGTGTACACCCCGGTATTTACCTAGAACGTCTCCTACTTTCACGTTGGATCATTCTAGACAAACCCAATGGGTTCTGTGGTAGATTATAGACCCTCGAGCAAAGAACAAGCACTTTCGTGTCGAGCCTTCGCAAGATTCACAAAGAGGTTCCGTCGTTACAATCCTACTTTCGTTATGAACTGTAATAACTTTGACATGATAATACTTGGCTAGAGTAAAAATCAAGAAATTAATACTTCAAGTGAAATATGCTCAGAATATGATCCAAATAACCAAGTTAATACAAGAATTGCAAAATAGAAATCGTCAGAGGGCTTCAACCTAGCCCTGAAATAAAGTTTACGTTATAACTATCGTCAAAACGCTAAAAATTCTCTCTTTGTACATAGGAAAATCATAGGAAAAGGTTTCTAAGAGGGAGGAGACGATGAACCGAAAGAAATAAACAAGAATCATTGAGTTCCAATGGTTGAATCTCTAGAAATCACCTCGAAGTCACCTGTTCGCCGTGTCCGTCCGCCCTAGCCACTTCGTCGCAAGATTCCTCCTCATTAGGTCACAGAAATTGGGGATTTTATACTCTATTTATTCTCCTTCTAATAAGCTTTCCATAGAGTCCTCACTTGCTAAATTTGGACTTGAATCGGACCCGAAATCGACGAAAAACTGAGTGAAGGTTGGGCTGCTCCGATAGTATCACGGGTGAACCCCGCCGGGTTCACCTACCAGTGAAGTGTTCTGTGCAGTTCTGTTGCGAAATAATCACAGGTGAATCCCACCGGGTTTACCTACCAGTGAAATCCACGGTATATTTTTGCGTAGGTTTTGTCAGACAGAATCACGGGTGAACCCCATGGGGTTCACCTGCCCAATGAAGTGTGCGACGAGTTTCGGATACCCTGACATCATCAGCGAACCCCGCCGGGTTCACCAGGCAGTGAAACGCGCAGTGAGTTTCGTCCTTTGACAAGATCACTGGTGACCGGGTTCACCTGGCTGTGAAGTCCAGAAAAAGTTCCGATTTAGCCCAAATTTTACGGGCAGCTTCGTCTTCTCATAAGGAATCACCTCATGCTTTTAGATTCTTCAAAATGACTTCAAAATTGGGTGATTTTACTTGAAATTCAATAAGACAAACGAAAAGTGAAGATTCTGAAGCTTTTAACTAAATAAGCCTTAAAGGAATATTCAAATCAGCCCAAATTCATCATGGAATAATAATAAAAATCACTATAAAAATGCATGGCATCAAACACTCTAGACATAAATCTTTGCTTGTCCTCAAGCAATAAAATAAGTTGAAATACATGCTTGGTATAAGAATAATCTTTTGTGTTGAAGTTCGCACCCAAGTTTTAAAAAATACTTTTTTAGTAATCCAAGATCTAATCAGAAGAAATCAACTAAAAGGAGTGTCTTAAGCATTCACTAGTTTTGGTCCCACAATTTCTAGATATCAACCAATTCAGAAAGCAGTAAACATGGGATTCAAACAAAGCATACACAACACTCATCTCATTCCTATCCTTCCAATTCATAATGTTGGGGTTAACTCAAATGTTTTATTCGGGATATGAAACACTAATCATTGCATTAGACTTCAACTCATATCCTTAGGTATCATTGCCAATTTTTTGCAATGCCAAGTAGAAAAGTCTTTTTATGTCAATTCATATTTCTTAGATTTCAACTCATATCCTTCGGTACCACTGCCCATTTTTCGCAGTGCCAAGTAGAGGAATCTAAGTGTGATTTTTTTTTTTTTGCAAAATAGTAGAAATCAACATATCCTGGCTTTTAACAAATGCAGTGTTTCCCCAATCCTAGAAAAGAATTCAAAGTTTGAGAAGATATTATGTATCCTGATATGTATCGAATGTAAATTGCAAACCAAAATCAATTGAAGAATCATGAAAACGGTTGACCCACTTAATGAACAACCTAAAATCAATCCACTTAGAGAATTTCTAATTCATAGAATATATGGACATGACTATTGAGTAAATTTTCCAACAAGTACTACATTCAACATGTCTTGATAAATTCTAACCAATCATGCATTTAACTTTAAGAATTTTGCAAAGCTATCATTAGACAAGACTAGCAATATATACCTTAAAACAATTTCATGAAAACACATAGATCCACACATCATGTAACATGTAAAGAGGGTTATAGCATAATACCAAAGCTGAAAAACAAGCGGTTCAAATATGTGTTATACACTGCAGAGAGTGGCAATGGCAATGGCATGCAGAACTGGCTATCCTTGAATGTCATGCAGTAGGCATCACCTCGGCGGACGATGAGTTTCATGGAAACGCATGACTCGATCTCGAGCCGGTTGTTTCCACTAGCCTCGGCCGTGCCGTAGGGAATGACCCCAAGAGAGACTGCAAATGGGGTGATGAGGCCGCCAATAACTATCGCACCCTTGCGGCAATGCGCGATGCAGCTGAATTGCTTTGCTAAGTAGAATCCAGAATCGACCCTGAAAGAGTGAAGCATGCACCATAAGTAAAATAATTCTGACTGACGTACCATGTCGTCGCTCTCCCCTCGCCCGAAGATGGTATGGGCTAGTACGCGGTGGACCTATCTGATAGTTGGGTTGCATATGCTAGAGGCCCTAACGACTCTGGCTGAATAGAAGTGCTCATTCGTAATTGACACCCAAAAAGCCTGCTCGTTGAACTCCACCGGGACTTTGCGCATGCAAGGTTCCGGGAAACCATAAATCTGGCGAAGCTGAGAAAAAGATAAACAGTGCTCAGTATTCCCCATACGGAAGAAGATGCGCCCTGGATCGTCATCAACAATGGCAGCAGCTTTCACATCCAACGAGCTGAGGAACTCCAATGTTATTCCAATGTACGTGGGGGAGGCGAGCCTTAGGAACTGCTCCCATCCAATATTTGAGTACATTCATTCAACATCATCCAAAAGCCCTAACATAATAAGAGTGTTTCTGTCTAAATATCGAATGTTGAGCATTTGGCGATGGAGAAGATGTTTGAAGTTTTGTTCATGCTCCACATTCCTAAATACTATGCCAAATTCGTTTGGTGGAGATACATAGGTTTGGGACTGTCGAGTAGAATGGCGTGCTGGATTTCTGGAGGAGGAAGGCTGCGCCGGCTGGCTAGCAGGAGTGGCTTGTGGCGGCAGAGGCTGTCCGTGCGGTACGAAGTCGTCATCGTCTGTGGATGATTTGGATACCGGTTGCGGATTACGACGACAGAAAGCAAGCACCTTTCGCCGCGGTGCCATTAGGTCAAGGTGCCAGAGAAGATCAGAAAACCGTAAAGATTCACACGAGAACAAGTGTGGCACCCGATTGAAGAGGCAGAAGCGAAAAAATCGGCGAGCGAGAGAAACTAGAGTACCAACGCTGGGAAATAAATCGAGGCTGTGAGAACCTCACCGGAGATGTAAGTCGTGAAGACAGAAGGTCCCTGAAGATCGGAGGGCGAGAGTTCGTCGAGTGGTTCATGGATCTGGAGGAGAGGGAGCGGCGGCGGCGTGAAGCTGAGAAAACCCTACCCGTGGTTTAGGGCGAGCTCGGGCAATGCTCTAAAAGAAACACAGGTGAACCCAATCGGGTTCACCTAGCCATGAAGCACACTTTAGGGATGCGCCCGATCTAATTCAGTTGTCTTCACGGGTGAACCCCGTCGGGTTCACCTAGCCATGAAGTACACGGTAAATTGCTGAAAATCCAGGAATAATATGCACCGCTTGATATGGCCAGCTCCATCTTTATTTAACAAAAATACCCTTTGAAAAACTGCTCGTCAAGATGCAAAGTGTACTTCACGAGTGAACCCCATGGGGTTCACCTGGTCGTGAAGTGCACTGAGCTTCAGTAAAAATCCAGCAAAAATCTCCTGTTCGCATAGCACATCTGCATCCCAAAAATAGAGCTCTATCAGTGTATATCAATATCAAAATATCTTAAAATAGTACTAGATAAGCAAGAGAGTGAACTATTCAACAATGGTAAACTAAAAACTGAATGTCAACTAATGTAACAGAAAGAAAATAAAAATAACGAGAAAACTTGGGTTGCCTCCCAAGAGCGCTTGTTTTAGGTCAATAGCTCGACCGTAGAGTCATCAGGTTATCTAATGGGGGGGGGGGTCAAAAGGGGCGAGAACTTCCCCTTGCTTGACTAGTCCATCTTCAAATCGGTGTTCGAGGCGGTGTCCATTGCCTTCTAAACTTCTAGCGCGCTTGAGTACACCCACGCTGTAACATTTACCTGCAAGAGAAGGTTTTTTGAGAGAGTTAGACAGGTCAAATTGAATAACATTGCCACTGATGTTTAAATCTAGTTTCCTATTTTTAACATCGATGACAACACCAGCTGTAGCAAGAAAAGGTCTTCCTAAGATAATAGGAAGTCTGTCATCCTCATCAATGTCTAACACAACAAAGTCAGCAGGAATAAAATAATCTCCTACTTTAATGGGTACATCCTCTAAAATACCCACTGGATTTCGAACTAATCTATCGGCAAGCTGCAAAGAAATACTAGTTGATTTTAAGTCACCTAAATCCAGCTTTTTACACAACGATAACGGCATGATGCTGACACTCACTCCTAAATCACACAGTGCTCTCTAAAAGGTCATCTCTCCTATCTGGCATGGAATGGAAAAGCTGCCAGGGTCCTTGAGTTTTTGTGGAAGCTTATTCTGCAAAATCGCACTGCACTCCTCAGTGAGTGCCACGGTCCCTTGGTCTTCTAGCTTCCGTTTATTTGAGAGGATGTCCTTTAGGAACTTCGCATAGGTCGGCATCTGCGAAAGGGCATCAACAAAGGGAATGTTAATATATAGTTTTTTTTTTAATATTTTCAGAAACTTACTGAATTGCTTGTCTAGCTTGGCTTTGACAAGCCTCTGAGGGAAAGGTATCGGCGGCTTGTAGGCTGGCGGCCCAACATAGGGTCGCTCTTCCTCTATTTGCTCAGGTTCCGCCGGTGTTGAATCTGCGTGTGGCTCCTCAAGATTCGGTGCCACTTCATCCCTTATTTCATCGGTCGGCATCTTAGGGTCTTCGAGTTACTTCCCGCTCCGAGTGGAGATTGCATTGCAATGCTCCCTCGGGTTAACTTCTGATTGTGATGGAAGCTTCCCTAGCGCTCTTGAGGATGAGCTAGCTTGCTGGGCAAGCTGGCTCTCCAACATTTTGTTATGCGTCTCCAAGGAGTCCATCCTTGTCATCATCAGTTTTATCATATCAGTCAGCCCTTCTATCTACTTACTCACTTGACAGGCTTGGGCCGGTCTTGGGGGTGGATTATAATTTGCTTGTTGAGGGGGAGGATTGTAGTTTCTCTATTGGAACCCAGGTGGCTGCCTGTAATTTTCTTGTTGTGGCGGCCTGAAGTTCCCTTGCTGAGGTTGAACTTGTGGTGGCGCTTGCCCTGGTTGTATAGGCTGCATGGTCTGGTATGAGAAGTTCGAGTGGTTGCGCTAGCCAGGTTGTAATAGTTGGAATAAGGGTTGTTCATGGGGTTTGTATTTCCAACTGCATTTAGATGTTCTGGCTGACCTTGGACCACTTGTCCATCTCCCACTCGGCACTCAGCACCTGCATGTCCTGCAATGCCACACAACTCACAAAATAATGAATTAGTGTCTAAAGAGTTAACAGACCATGCATCAAATTTCTTAGTCAGATTGTCTACCTTCACAGTGAGAGCAGTTAATGAATCAAGATCGAATTTACCTACTTTTCTGGAATGTGTACCTCGCTCTGGATTCCATTGATGATAGTTCAGTGTCATGTCCTCCAGGAGGCTTATAGCATCTTCAGGTACTTTGCTCATTAAGCCCGATCCTCCAGCAGCTACATCTACTGTGAGTCTAGTATTGTATTCCAGTCCCATGTAGAACGTGTGTACTAGAACCCAAGTCTAAATCCCATGGTGTGGACATAATCTTTGAAGCTCCTTGAATCTTTCCCAGGCTTCATACAAAGACTCTCCATCCTTTTGCATGAAGCTAGTTATCTGGTTTCTAAGTTGGATTGTCTTCGAAGGAGGGAAATACTTCGAGAGGAAAGCTTGAGACAGTTCATCCCATGTCCGTATTGAAGCTGAGGGGATCGTGTGGAGCTATGCCCTTGCTCTGTCCCTTAAGGAGAAGGGAAACAAACGCAACCTGATAGCATCAGAAGTAGCTCCATTAATCTTTAACATATCACAATATTCCAAAAATATAGACAAATGCATATTTGGGTCCTCAAGAGGAGAACCACCAAATTGATTTTGTTGTATCATGGAAAGTAGAGCAAGTTTAATTTCAAAATTATTGGCCTCGACACTAGGCCTAACGATTCCTGATTGAAACTCATGTGAAAAAGGCGCTGTATATTCTCGCAGTGTTTTGGCATTATTGTTGTTCACAGGTTGAGGCGCTAGTTCGTTCTCCATGTCAATGTGAAGGTGTTCCATCTATTTTTGATTCTCCTTTTTCAGATCTTGCTTAAACTTCCTTCTTTGTCTGAAGATTTGTTCTATTTCGAGATCGATTTCCAAGAGTGCTGCTGCCCTGAAACTTCTTTGCATTAAAATTTGTCAGACTCAATTAAGAAGTTCAAAGCAATTAACACAAGCAGAAAGCAGCGTAAAACAGAATAAAGAAAGAAAAGAAAACTAACTAAAGCTTAGTCTACCAGTCCTTAGAAGTATACTGATATCAACCGTTGTTCCCCGGCGACGGCGCCAAAAACTTGACACTATCCACAAGTGCACGGAAATGTCGAAGTAATACAAAAGATATCGAATCCCACAGGGAACAAGGTGAGTACTAGAAAATCTAATTCTTAGAATCTAAGCTGATCAAATCGTAGTTTTTGGAACTTTAAAAACTAAAACTAAGCAAAATCGTAAGCAAAAAATCAAACAACTACGGCAGGGAAAATATATGAGAGAGAATATCAGGGCTTTGGTTTCCACCACTCTGACAATTCTAATTGCGCTAAGATATAAATATCAGTTACATGGATTTATAAATATGCATAAGGAATCTACCCTATTGTACAAGGTGCTCTCTTTCTAGTGTACACCCCGATATTTACCTAGAACGTCTCCTACTTTCGCGTTGGATCGTTCTAGACTAACCCAATGGATTCCGTGGTAGATTATAGACCCTCGAGCAAAGAACAAGCACTTTCGTGTCGAGCCTTCGCAAGATTCACAAAGAGGTTCTGTCGTTACAATCCTACTTTCGTTATGAACTGTAATAACTATGACATGATAATACTTGGCCAGAGTAAAAATCAATAAATTAATACTTCAAGTAAAATATGCTCAGAATATGATCCAAATAACCAAGTTAATACAAGAATTACAAAATAGAAATCGTCAGAGGGCTTCAACCTAGCCCTGAAATAAAGTTTACACTACAACCATCGTCGAAATGCTAAAAATTCTCTCTTTGTACATAGGAAAATCACAGGAAAAGGTTTCTAAGAGGGAGGAGACGATGAACCGAAAGAAATAAACAAGAATCACTGAGTTCCGATGGTTGAATCTCTAGAAATCGCCTCGAAGTCGCCTGTTCGCCATGTCAATTTGCCCCGCTTCATCGAAAGATTCCTCCTCATTAAGTCATGAAAATTGGGGCTTTTATACTCTATTTGTTCACCTTCGAATAAGCTTTCCATATAGTCCTTACTTGCCAAATTTGGACTTGAATCGGACCTGAAATCGATGAAAAATCGAGTGAAGGTCGGGCTGCTCCGATAGTATCACGGGTGAACCCCGCCGCGTTCACCTACCAGTGAAGTGTTCTGTGCAGTTCACGGGCGGAACTGGTGCATGCTCCCGGTACCTGATGACGATACTCCGATGGAGACTGCGCCACCTTCTCCGTCCTTCAGCACCTTCCGTCATGCCGAGCCATCTGCTTCTGCTTCCACCGCGAACGCCTACGCCAATATCGAAGGCTATCTTAAGGCGATTCGCGACGACCAGCACGAGACGCGCCTGGAGATGCAGGATGTGTTACAGCGCTTGGGAGACATTGATACCGAGCAAGCTCGCCATGGTCGTCTTCAGGCCGAGGACCATTGCGATATTCAGGAGATGCTGCGGAAGCTGAATACTCGTGATTGGTGATCTTGCTTAATATTTAGTAAGTTGCTTCCTTTGCTATGCTATTCATGTATTTTCACCTGCATAGGAGACTATGCAGTTCTTTTGCCGTGGGTAGAGGGTTTCCCTCTTTGTTTAGTGTTGAGGTTTATATACTATGTTCTTTTAGTTGTTTTGCTTATGTACTATGTTCTAGTGAGTGTTTTCATTCTGGTTTTCGTAAATATGCACTGAGTTCATTTCATGCATGTGTTTCGAATCTTGTGCATGTGTCAAGGAATTAAGTCTGTGATGATAGTTTGCATGATCTTGTCCTCAGTTATTATGCTGGTTTGACTCATGACGAATCATATAGATATTTTGTCTCTTGAGTTACGGATATGAAACAGTATTTTGAATGCTTTGATACTTTCGACCCATGGTTTGAGATTGTTTTGAGACTAATGTATTGTGGCTTGTATAATGTGTCAATGGTTCACCTTCATTGTCTGAATTCATTCTTACATGTAATTATATTTTTGACAATTCATGCTCATTATATTCCTGATTGACAGCTTTGTAGTCTGGTTTGCTTATTTGAAAACAAAAAAAAAAGAGAAAACAAATAGAAAATGGGGCAATGGTACCGAAGTAATGATGAATCCAAAAAACCATTCATCTAACTTGGCATTGTCGAAAAAAATTAAAAAAATAAACAAAAATAGAAGGGAACATGAGAAAAGAAGGGGTAAAGGGGAAAGTGAACAACTCCACTTTCTTTTACTCTAGGGTGAAGAAATGAGTTTGTATGCATTATGTGATGTACATACTTTCAGTTTGTTTTCTAACTAAGTACCGGGGGTGCATTCTTTACAAATGTTTGTCCTTCGCGTGATAAGGTTGAAAATGAATTTAGGGAAGTAGCTTGAACCGACCGGTTAAAGAAAATTCATGGTTCCATTTCTAATAAGTATATCCCAAGCAACTTGACTTGATTGGCTGTCTTCATTAGGAATTGATGATTATTGAATAGTCTTAATATGATGAAGTGTTTTCCAATTTCAGATTTGTGGTTTACCTTGAAACATTATGCTTTGTCCATAGTCTCCATTCTTCAACCTAGGATTCAGTATCATTGTTTTCATATGTGGTTCATACTTTAACTTTTAAGCAGATTGTTTGTCTGATATCTGATTATTTCAAATAGTGTAATTGCTTGAGGACAAGCAAGATTCTAAGTCTGTGATATTTTGATAAGTTATTTATAACAGATTTATAGTCTTATTTATACACTCATTTCAAGCTTAAATCTAGATTTTATGCTATTATTTTGAGTCTTTTATCATTATGTACAGAATCTTCACTATTTTTTTATCTTTATGAAATACAGGTTATTTTCCAATATTTTTGAGAAGATTATGAAGATTTGATGTTATGGAAAGGCTCAACACATTACAAGAGTGCTACAGGAAAAAATTGGGGATTTTTGGACTTTTTATGGAGAACACGGCCTGCTCGTGCGTGTGATCACAGCCGTGTTCATCGCGGCTGCAAAATCCGCATATGTCATAGAGAACACGGCCCGGCCGTGCTTATAATCACGGCCGTGTTCGACAGAATCCAAAATCAGCCGAAGTCTTCACAGCCGTGCGCACGCCCGTGTTCGGGCAATTCAAAATTACAGAACTGAACACGGCCTACCCGTGTCTAGACGCACGGCCGTGTTTATTTACCTGCAGTTCACAGAACTCGTCACGGCCTGGCGTGACGCTCATCACGCCCGTGGCGGCGTTCGCAAGGCGCGATGTTTGCGGTTTCTTCATCAAATCTGACGGTCCAAGAGCCTAGAAATTGGGGGAAACGCCCAATTAACCTTGCTAACCGCCCAAGGCTTCGATTAAGACATCAAAGTGGGAATTTTGGGCAGTAATCAAGTCAAATTTTGGAGAAGAATGCGACTAGGGCGAAAAGGGGCGAAAACTTGCATTCTTGGGCTTATTTGATCGCATTTCTTCGGGGCTATCGAGATAAGACCGAAGATCTGACGTCTCCTAACCTTGGATTGTAATTTCCCCTCCTTTCGAATACTTTTTCTTGGGTTTTAGTTGATAAGCGATGTATGTTCTAGAGTAAAACCCTAGTTCAGAACTCGGGCGTAGCCCGTTGAACAATTCTTCACATGTAAATCATTATTATGAATCTCAGTGATAGCTTTTAGTAAATTGACTTATTTAAATGAGTTGTGCATATTACGTATTTATGTTTTGGCCAAACATTTATATGTGTTAAGTGTTATGAGAAGTACCGAGAGGTGAATCGTAACACTCGAACTATCTCGTTTAAACTTGTGACTTGAATTACGAGAGTCGTTCAACGTGACTCGAGGATTTACGTTCTTTCATAAAGCCCAATGAGTCTCTTAGGTTAATTTTGCTACGAGAGTAGGAAATTAGCTTATGCTAGACACCAAATTACGCTTCGAGAGAAGGTAACCCGTACCATAGGAAAGATCGCCTTAAGTTGTTTACTGTCGGATTGCGCTTCGAGAGAAGAAGATCCGTTTTCTATTTCAATTCATTGATTAATTTACACTTAAAGCTTTCAACGAGGTAAAACCTGAAGTTCCGAAGATGTCTTAAACTGTAATTTTCCCTTAAAGTCATTTATTCTTCAATTCGATATTTTAGAATTAGTCTTGTTTTTCCATTTCTAATTGAATTATCTAGCTATCGATGACACTAAAGGTCGGTACTTGACACCTGCTCCCCGTGGGAACGATCTTATTTACTACTTCGATAGAAACCGTGCACTTGCGGGGCCTATCAATCGTAAATCCTCGTGTGACTTTGAACGACTCTCATAATTCAAGTCACAAGTTTAGATGAGAAAGTTCGAGTGTTACGATTCACCTCTCGGTACTTCTCGTAACACTTAACACATGCAAAAGTTTGGCCAAAACAATTATACGCAATAAGCACAACTCATTTAAATAAGTCAATTTACTAAAAATAGCACTTAGATTCCATAAAGATGTTTTACAGGTGCAGAATTGTTCAACGGGCTACGCCCGAGTCCCGAACTAGGGTTTTACGCTACGAAACACATCGTTTATCAACTAAAACCCAAGAAAATGTATTCGAAAGGAAGGGAAATTACAAATCTGGGGTAGGAGACAATAGATCTTCGGTCTTCTCTCGATAGCCCCAAAGAAATCCGTCGAATCAAGCCCAAGAATGCAGAAATCGCCCTCTTTTCGCCCTAGGTCGCCTCTCTCCAAAATTCGAACGTTGTAACCACCCAAAATCCAAACTTTTATACCTAAATCGAAGCCTTGGGCAGTTAGGAAGATTAATTGGGAGTTTCCCCCAATTTCTAAGCATCTGGAGCGTCAGATTTGATGAAAAATGGGTGGAAGGTCAGGATTTGCGGATGCGAACACGGGTGTGATGGCGAACACGGGCTGGCCGTGTTCAATTCAGTGAACTACAAATTAGTAAGCACGGTCGTGCGTCTGGACACGGGCAGGCCGTGTTTAGTGTGTAAAAATTCTAGAAATTCCCTCACAGCCGTGCACACGCCCGTGTAGAGTTCGGCTGATTTTGTTAAAACTCATCACGACCGTGATGACGAACACGGGCAGGCCGTGACGGGTTCGCTGAACAATAACCTGGACGCCGATCTGATCAATGTCGTGATGGCAAGCACGGGCAGGCCGTGATTAGCATAAAATATTCTAAAAATTTTGAAATTTTTTCTGTGTAATGCTTGTAATGTGCTGAACCTTTCCATGACTTCAAATCTCGAAAATCTTTACGAAAATTAAGGATAATGACCTGCATTTCACAAATAAACGAAAAATAGTGAAGATTCTATACTTTACGGGAAAAGGTATCAAATTGTGACATAAAATAGAACTTAAGCCTAAAATAATGGTATAAATAAGACTCTAAATCCTATAAAAATAACACCTATCAAAATATCACAGACTTAAAATCTTGCTTGTCCTCAAGCAATTACACTATATGGAAGAATCAGATAACAGGAAGATAGCATATTCAAAAGCCAAAATATGAAGGTCATATGAAAACAATTACACTCAATCCTAGGTTGAATAATGCAAATGGAGATATAATCTAAACTGTGAGCAAGAATAATATTCAAGGTCAAACCACAAATCTGAAATAGGAAAAACACTTCATCATGTCAAAACTATTCATAAGCATCAATTCCTTTTGAAAATAGCTAGTCAATTCAAATTGCACAATTATTTCGATAAGGGCATCATAAAGTTTTAATCGGTTGGTTCAAGTTACTTCTCTGAATTAACTTGACACCTTGTGACGCAAAGAACAAACATTTATGATGAATGCACCCCCGATACTTAGTTAACAAGTAAACTCAAAGTGTATACATCACATAACGTACACAAACTCATTTCTTCACCCTAAGGTAGAAGAAAACAGAGTTGTTCACTTTTCCCAATCCTTTCTTTTCATCTTGTTTTTTTTTTATTTTTTTTTTGTTTTTTTTATTTTTTTTTGTTTTTTTTTAAATCCAATCAACATGAAAACTGTCAACAAGGAATAGATAAAACATGAATCGTCAAAAACATAATGTCGTGTAAGAAGTAATTCAAAAGATGGGGATCAACCACTGAAACATCATGCAAACCACAGTAAGACATACTCAATAACAATCTAAAACCATGAATCAAAAGCATAAAAGCAGTCATAATAAGAGCTACATTCCTTGAACTCAAGAAACAAACATATCATCCATATTCTCTTCATGATTCAAAATAGCATAAGAACTGAGGACAAGATTAATGGACACCATCACAGACTTAGTTCTTTGCAGTCATCACAGGACAAAGGCATAGGCAGCATATCATCATATAGAAGCTTAGTGCATGAAGAAACAAAACACAACAATATCACGAACTAGACACATCAAACCATAATAACGACTATTTTAAAATAAAAAGAGGGCAAACCCTCTACCCACGGCAAAGAACTGCATAGTCTCCTATGCAGCGCAAAAGTACAAGATAGCAAAGAAACTTACTAAGGAGAAAAAGAAAGATCACCATCGACGAATATTCATCTGCCGCAGCGATGCATGATCGTCATGTTTTAAGATTTCATTGAGGATACAATGGATGTCTTCATGGACGACTTTTTTATTTATGGATCGTCTTTTGATGACTGTTTGACTAATTTGTCTAAAGTTTTACAGAGGTGCGAAGAAGTTAACTTGGTGCTCAATTGGGAGAAGTACCATTTTATGGTACGTGAATGTATTGTACTTGGGCACCTTATCTCCAAGCGGGGGATTGAGGTCGATCGAGCAAAAATCGAGATTATAGAAAGATTGCCCCCGCCGATTTCTATCAAGGGAATCTGGAGCTTCCTTGGGCATGTCGAGTTCTACAGGAGATTTGTCAAGGATTTCTCTAAAATTGCTAGACCTTTAACCAATCTTTTGGTTAAAGATGCTATTTTTGAATTTGATGAAAATTACTTGACTACTTTTTTAACATAGAAGGGAGCGTTGATAACGGCACCTATCATGCAGGCTCCCAACTGGTCTCTACCGTTTGAGTTGATAAGTTCTGCTCTTACTTGATCGATTACAAAGTTATCATTTATACTGACCTTGCAGCCATACGCTACTTGATGAGTAAAAAGGATGTGAAGTCGAGGCTGATTCGCTGGATCCTTCTACTTCAAGAATTCGATATCGAGATTCATGATAATAAGGGTTCAGAGAACTCGGTTGCAAACCATTTGTCCAGATTGGTGAATGAACATAGTGACTCAGAGAGACTGCTGAAGATTAATGATGATTTTCCTGATGAGCATCTTTTTGGAGTCATTAACATGGCTGCACCTTGGTATGCTGACTATGATAATTATATTGTTTCTGATGTTTTTCCCCCTGACCTGACTTTTCAGAGAAAGAAGAAGTTTTTATCTGATGTGAAGCATTACTTCTGGGATGAGCCATTGTTATTTCGGCGATGTACCGATGGGCTGTATAGAAGGTGCATTCCAGAGGAGAAAGTCAAGGATATATTATTCCACTATTATTCCTCTCCCTATGATGGGCATGCAAGTGCCACTAAAACTACCTTCATGATCTTACAATCCGGATTCTATTGGCTGACTATCTTTACAGATGAAAGGAGTTATGTCTTCAGTTGTGATCAATGCCAAAGGTCTGGTGGCATATCCAAGAGGGATGAATTACTAATGTCAACAATTCTTGAAGTGGAGATTTTTTATGTTTGGGGGATAGACTACATGGGCCTTTTCCCGTCATCATGTGGGAACAGATATATATTAGTCGGCATTGACTATGTTTCTAAGTGGGTTGAAGCCTCGGCTGAGCCCACTAATGATGCTAAGGCGGTGACCAAGATGCTGAAAAATACTATATTCCCACGCTTTGGAGTGCCTCGAGTGCTCATTAGTGATGGAGGATCCCATTTCTTGAATCAGAACCTAGAATCCTTACTCAGAAAATATGGGGTTAAACACAGGGTGGCTACTCCATACCATCCCCAAACCAGTGGTCAAGTTGAGGTATCTAACAGAGAGATTAAAGGTATTTTATAGAAAACCATTTCTACCTCATGGACCGACTGGTCTCTAAAATTAGATGATGTCTTATGGGCTTACAGGACAGTGTTTAAGACACCCTTGGGGATGTCTCCATTTCAACTCATTTATAGAAAATCATGTCATTTACTAGTTGAGATGGAACATAGAGCCTTTTGGACAATTAAATTGCTGAATTTTGATTTGCAATGTGCAAGGGAGCATAGGAAGCTACAGTTAAATGAGCTGGATGGGATTCGTGCTTCGGCTTACGAGAATGCCAGAATATAGAAGCAGAGGACCAAAAGATGGCATGACAAGCACATTGTCCAGAAGCACTTTCAAGAAGGGGAGTAGGTTCTTTTGTTTAATTCTCGATTAAAATTATTTCGAGGGAAACTTAGAACCAGATGGTTAGGGCCTTTGTGGTCAAGAAGGTGTTTCCACATGGTGCTGTCAAGATATGGAGTGAACGAGCTGGTAGTTTTTAAGTGAATGGGCAATGTCTCAAGCCCGATTATGCGCAGGCGCCTATTGAGAAGGGAGTTGCCATTAAACTCTCTGACCCTCTATCTTATGATTGATATTTAAACATTGGTCTAGCTGCTGACCTTAAACCAGCGCTGCTTGGGAGGCACCCCAAGGATTTATCATTTATTGTGTTGTGTCGTATTTGTTTGGATAGACTTCTATGTTGTATGTTGTTGCAGTAGTTTTTGTTTTGTTGTTTATTTTTTGATATTATTTTGTGATGATCTATGGTATATTTTTCATACTTTATACAGTGAATAGCATCCTATTAACATTTGTAATTTTTGGCATTTTTCAGCGAATTTTTGCATGTCGCCAAGTCGTTCACGGCCAGGCCATGTTCACCATCACGGCTGTGATCGCCTGGCCGATGTCATTGCAGTTTGCCAAAGTAGACACGGCCATGCCGTGTTCACCATCACTGCCGTGATCATGGGTGGACGATTTTCACAGAGCTTGTCACAGCATAGGGGTGTTCGCTGTCACGGCCGTGATTGCCACTTTCAAATTTCTCGCCGACGCTATCACGGCTACGCTATATTAGTCGCCACTGCTATGCATCTGACCCAGTACTTGCGCCGAACCCATCACGGCCATGCCGTGATGGCCGTCACTGTCGTGCCTTTATTCGCCAGCTAAACTTATAAAAGGGGCGCAACGGCAGAACTTAGGGTTCACACCCGTTCCCAGCTCCGCTGCCGCCTCTTTCCCTCATCTTTGAGCTCGAGAACCTCCAGATCTTTGCGATGTCACCGTCCAAAGCTCCAGCAACATTCTCCATCTCTCAGCGACTCTTCCGATCAAGTTTTCTAGGCACGATCTCCCCCTACTGCCAAATTTCGCCGCTTGCAGTAGATTTCTGCCGCCACCACTAGATCTCGTCCCGCCGGCCTTCTCGACTTCTTTGCCTGCGGCCACCACTTCACTCGGCTTCCAGCCACCTGCAAATTTCCAGATCTGGGACAGATCTGTGGCCTTCTGTCCCAGATCTGCACTTCTGCCTTCGGCTGCCGCCAGTTCACTAGATTCAGCTGCCCCTACCTTTAGCTTTCACAACCTCCTCCTCTACCATTTGCCGCCACCTGTTCTTCAGCCCCTGTTGCCAGCAGTTGGCCACAACTCTCCAGATCTCTAGGTCAACCACCGGCAGCCTTGTTCTTCAGCCAACGCTTAGCCACAGTCATCAGCTTTACTCCTTTTGCAGCAGCCAGTTTTGACTTCTCGTGCCATCTCCAGCCGCCTTCTCCAACCATCTCTACCATGTCTGGCCGTAAGAAGACAATGGCGCGGAAATCTTCCTCCTCCAAGCGGCCAGCTGTGGAAGAGGAGAAGAATCAGTACGACATTGTCTTATGAGATGCTGCACAGCAAGCGCGCTTTAATCTCTTGGAGTCCCGGTGAGTTGTCAATACCCGTTACCTTCATCGCAGCACTCTTTCCACCTTGGGGATCTCCGATGATGTATATTATATGTTCCAATAGATCGGATGGGAGAAGTTCTTTCAGACGGCACCGCTGACTTATGTGCCGATTACTTTGGAGTTTATGTCATCCCTAGAAGTTGACATCAACATTCACGAAGATGACGACGACGGGACTGTCTCCTTTCGGCTGGCCATCCAGGATCTTATCCTCACATTATCCCAGATTAACCAGATATATGGTTTTCCGAAGGACAGTACTGATGCGTCGTATATATACCATATTTTTATCTGAATTTTATACTATATTCTAGGCTTAATTGTATAATTTTATGCTCAATTGGGTATTTTTACTTCACTTGGCATAGAATCTTCACTCCTTAGTTTTATTGAAAATGCAGGTAAAAAGGCACGAAAATGATGGATTTCATGAGTTTTAAAGCCAAAGCACAATTCCCGAGTAGATCACGAGCTTACACGTCAAATATGAAGCAAAAATAGTGAAGATTTTGATTTTCACGGCCTTGGCAGTAATTCTGGGGTTGGCCATAATTTTGGTTTTTGAATAGGGGCGAAATGCGGCTAAGTGTGGAAATCCACATAAACTTTCATGGGTGAAGTCGTGAATCCATCACGGTCCGTGAAACTTTCTGTGTACAAAGGGGTGTAGACACAGAAGCATTTATGGCCTTGGCCGTAAACTCATTACGGGCCATGAAAACGTCTGCCCTTCGAGTTTTTCACTCAATTCGTCTCCAAATCGAACCGGATTCGAACCAAACTTGGCAAAAACGTTCCTTCATGGGTTCCGGACTGGTCAAGCTATAAATGATTGGATTTTTTGAGGGTTAGAGGGGGCTTCTTGTGGGAAGCTTGATATCCACGGGGCCCCCCTATGGTTGCATGACTGAAAGTGTATGGCAATACCCAGGTGAAAATCTGATCTAGTCATGACCATGAGATTGGATGAAAACAAAGTAGTGACACACTTTGTCCAATCGGATATTAGTTTGGCAAAGAGACAATAATGCATCGGTATCTTGTTGCGATGATGGGGATGTCGATGTTGATATCCATTCCAAAGACTTGGGTAGCAGCGATGCACTGCTAGGTGCCTCTCACTACTTGTGATGACCTAAGTTCATCACTGCCAACGTTAGAAGAACCTACAGGGTTGCACAACTTGAAACTCAGGTTCTCATATTGATCGAGTAGCCTTATGATCGAGTTATTGGATAACTCGGATCTTTTTGGGAGAATTCATCAGCGCCATTATGCCTAATGAGATGAAAGAGACTTATTGGAGCTAACTTCATTTTTGGGCCAAATGGGCCAAATAGGCCAAATAGGCCAATTGGGCCAAATGAAGTCTAAGCATGGAGCATGGACCAATGGGCCTCAAAGCCCAATGGGCGTGAAGCCCAGTTGGGCCGTCAGGCCTAATGGGCGATGATAATAAGTTGTTTGGCCCAATAGACATCATGGTGAATTAAATGCTGTATTTAATTCTGGGAATTAAATTCTATATTTAATTAATTTTGAGTTTAATAATGAATTTAATTACGAATTTAATTCTGAATTTGAAGAGTCATGCTATTAATGGCTATTAATGGGTCATTATGAGGCTTTAATTCAGAGTTTAATTATATAATTAATTCTGAATTTAATTCTATAATTAATGACGAATTAATTTAGAGATTAATTTTAAATTTATTTCAGAATACCAAAGGTCACATGATTTCTATAAAAGAAGAGTGGGAGAGGAGTTGGCGACTACTTCATTCTTTAGAAGAGTTCTCTCCTTGGCGCCTTCTCTATTCCTCCCTCTCCTCCGGGCGACTGCAAGGTTGGACCTTGGCAGATTATTCCATTGTCTCTACTCATCTTGGCGCATTCTCTATGAGGGTGACGTAAGTGTTTGAGGAGAATTCCCAAAAGGGTGTGGATCTTCTTCCCGAGGCTAGCACCGGGCGTGGAAGAAGAGAACTCGAGCGTCGGCTATGTGCGAGACTGCAGAGGGCAAACATTTGGGTGCCTGCATCGCATCCTTTGCTTCGCTTCAAGGTATCATCTCCTACTCACCGTGTCAATTCCTTCACATGACTCTATCTTCTAGGTTTTTAGGACTGGCTTGTTTCGGGGATTGCTTTCACTGTGCATGTCTTTAAAATTTTAAAATCCCTGGGGTTTCCAACCATGATTCTCGTTGGGAACAATATCTTATTTTATTACTTCGATAAATCCATACACTTGCGGACGTATTAAGTTTTTGGCACCGTTGCCGAGGATTAGGCCAGCCAATATTGATTTAATCGTGAGATTTATAGGCTAGACATTTTTTTTATTTTTGTTTTTATTTTTATTTTTGTCTTTCTAAATTTTATTGAAAATATAATGTTTAACTAATGTCAATGGTCAAATCAGAGGTATGTGCCACCGATAATGATAAGAGAATATGGTACGGATGCATTACAATCACTTGCAGCAAAGGTAAATTCTTTTACTCAACAAACTGATTATTTAAGTATGCAATATTCTAAGTTGAAATTTATTACTTGCGATATTTGTGGATATCATGGGCATCATTATACTGAATGTCAATTAAGGATTCCTTAATGCTTTAACTCATGCTCTAGTACCTATAATCCAAATTGGGAAAACCATCAAAACTTGTTTTATCAGAATGACCCAACATTTATTCCACAATCAAACTTTAGTCAACCTCAAAAATTCAACTTAGAAGCCTTGCTTGAAAACTCTATAGCTGCTATGAACAAACATAGTGAGGATCTTCCTAGTATATTTTATGGCACTGATAAAAATGACATAGAGGAAGGAATCCAGGATGAATCTGAGAATTTTGCAGAGTTAGAACAATCATTAGTCATGACTCCAGTCACAGATTATGATTTAATTTCTTCAAATTTTGATGATTTTGAAAATTTTAAATACCCCATTAACCCTTCCTCAACACTTTACCAGCCATCTAATCCTCTCTCACATAATTTAGTGCCTTACAAAACAAATACTTAGGACATATTTGAAGAAAAATTTAAACTTTTGGAGTCTTGTGAGAAGAAGGATGATGAATTTAAGAATCCTCAAGTAAGAACTAGCGAGATAAATGAGAATGAATTTGATAGTATGAGGATGGAATACCCCATTGAAGAGAAAGAAATTGAGGAGAAAGATGAGAAAGAGGATCCTATACCTATTCTACCACCACCACTATATGAACCATCATTTGATTCAAATGCTACCACAGGTACCCAAAAGATGATAACACATGAGATACTTGATCACATTGATATTGATGTAAGTGAAAAACCCAAAATAAAATTTAAAAACATCTTAATCAATCCAAGGTATGATTTTTTTTATCTTAATTATAGTTTTTTTTCCAATTGCTGATAATCCAAAGGAAGAAAACATGATATTACTCTTGGATAAATACATAAAAATTATTAGATATTCTTTGCATAACTTTAACTTTTATTTTTGTATGCATGTACTGGTCACTACGACATGGATCCACCTGTTTAACTAGATATATACTTTGGTGGGCACACTCTTGAGATGAAGAAAAAGTAGAAGATTATATGCTCTCTATTACGACACTGATTCACCAACTTCGCCATGACATGAAGCTGTGGTCAAGCTAAAGACATTAAACAAGCGCTTTTTGGGAGGCAAACCAAAAGTTTTTGAGTTTTATTCACTTTAGTATTTTCAGTTTTAGTTTTTCGTTTTCTTAGAAATTTTAGAGGTTTTTAACATCATGATTTGATAAACTTTTATATATGAAAAAATCTTCTAAATTTGTTGTTTTATATGCAGGAATTTTTTTGAAAATTTTTTGGAAATTATTTCGTGAAGAATAGAGGGTTTATGCGAGTTTCATGGGTGTGGCCGTGAGTCACTCACGGGCCGTGAATTATATGGCTAAAGGAAACGCGAGAAGGCCAAAGTTTACAGAAACTTACACGGTCATGGCCGTGAATCCATCACGGACTATGAAGTTTCATTTTGCAAAAAGAATCTAAGTCACAAAAATATTCACGGCCGCAGCCGTGAACGGCTCACAAACCATAAAACCCTATTTCCCGTCGATTCTCTCCACCTCGGGCAACGAATCTTTGTTCCCAACCTTCCTTCATCACCGAAGACCCTTTCCATTGATCCTCCAACGAGATTTCAACCAGAATTTCTCTAATATCGCCGGACGACGTCAGGAACATGACTTCGTCGCTGACGCTCAATTCCGGCCTGATATCATTCTTCATGATTTTTGATAAATCTTTGCTCTGCTTTAGTCTTTTCACTTCTCTATTAGATTGTCAGGCTGTTGTTTCAATTTTAAAACTGGTTTTCATTGATTTACAGGGATTTCTTCTGACTCTTAGACGAATTCATTCCTGCTGCTACTGTTCATTCGAGTTTTTGAGTGAAAATTTTGTGAATTTGTGTATTCTACAAAATCATGGTTCCAAAAAGAACGATGAGAACCAGAGCATATGGGGCTGTTAGAAAACAATTGGAAGACCCTTTCCTCCATGGTATCGAAGCTACTACACCTGAGTTACTATATTTGCTAGCTACTACACTAAGATCGATTGATATTCATTGTGAGTATTTTATTATTTTATTTTTTTATATATACATCAAGGACGATGCATACTTTTCTTTGTGGGGTGATGCATGTTTAGTTTTCATTGATAATTATGGATTAAATGATTGAGTATATGCAACAATTTATGACTTGGGTGTCTTCATGTATTTTGATTGTATTCAAGATTTATGGATATGTATCTTGAATGTATATCATTTTTAAGGATATATGAGTTTGTTCAATCTTTTATTTTGTAATTAGAAAGCATTTTGAGTATTTGATTTATTGACTTAGGGAATTTCTAAAATTTCATGTGGACTTAAATTGTTGTGTAAATTCAATCCTGGCATTGATAAAATACATATATGAATTGTTATATGTTCATGCGACATGTGTATAGTGTTCTTATACTTGAAGTTTAATTTATTTGTCTTTGATTGATGAAAAATTTTTATGGATAAGAAATTTAGTGATATATTTTTAAATTTAGATTTGCTCCAACTCCTCTGGTTGAGTGATCTGAGGTCATGAGTTATATTATACCATGATGTTGTATACTATAAG
Source organism: Costus lasius (assembly GCA_027563935.2). NCBI lineage: Eukaryota > Viridiplantae > Streptophyta > Magnoliopsida > Zingiberales > Costaceae > Costus > Costus lasius. The sequence continues at coordinate 99,935,745 of CM050454.1, forward strand.
TCTGTTGCAATCAAGTATCAATAACGATTTAAATATCATGCCACTGACTAGCTTTCTCTAAAAAAAAGAAGAGAGAAAAGACTCCTCTACTTGGCACTGCTAAATTTGGTAGTGGTACCGAGGACATGAGTTGAAGTCTAGAAATAAAAAAAAAGGAGAAGACTATAGGTTGAGTGGACAACTCCGCTGACTCTATGATTGAGACTATGAGTTAAATTATATTGTTCTGTGGTACACTTTAAACAATGTTATGATGCTAACAGTAAAGAGCATATAACAGTTTAAAGACCAAATTGCTTTAAAAATCTCTTATCTTTAACATCACGAAGATTCTTGAAATAAATTTTTATCTATTGAGTAAGAGGGATTTATTAAACTAAAGGTATACGATATTTAGTGTGTGAAGGATGAACATTATGACATGAATTGTGAATTTTATCTTTCTTGGATTGTAACTCTTGACAATTTATCTCTTTAATAATTTTTCTTAAATTTCTTAGGTTCTGAAAATTGATTGCTTAAACTGTAGACTAAGAACTTTATTGATGAAAGAACAATTGAGTGTCTCTTATCTTTACATTCGCTATGCATATCAATGTATTGCTTGAGGACAAGCAAAATTCTAAGTCTAGGGTATTTTGATACATTGTATTTATACCATATTTTTACCTGAATTTTATACTATATTTTAGGCTTAATTGTATAATTTTATGCTAAATTACTTATTTTTACTTCACATGGCATAGAATCTTCACTTTCCTTAGTTTTATTAAAAATGCAGGTAAAAAGGCACGAAAATGATGGATTTCACGAGTTTTAAAGCCAAAGCACAATTCCCAAGAAGATCACGCGCTAAAACATCAAATTTGGAGCGAAAATGCTGAAGATTTCGATTTTCACAGCCTTGGACGTAATTTTGGCGTTTGAACAGGGGCGAAATGCAGCTAAGTGTGAAAATCTACAGAAACTTTCACGGGTGAAGCCGTGAATCCATCACAGTCCATGAATTTTTCTGTGTACAAAGGGGTGTAGAAACAGAAGCATTTACGGCCTCGGCCGTAAACTCATTACGGGCCATGAAAACATTCGCCCTTCGAGTTTTTCACTCAAATCGTCTCCAAATCGAATCGGATTTGAACCAAACTTGGCAGAAACGTTCCTTCATGGGTTCTAGACCGGTCAAGCTATAAAACATTGGATTTTTTTAGGGTTAGAGGGGGCTTCTACGGACGAAAAAAAATAGAGGCGGCGACAGCGGCAGCGGCAAAAATCAACTTTTGGGCGGAATTTGATCAGGAAAGTCGCGTAAAGGAAGAATTGGACGCTTCATCTTCATCTCCAGATCAAAGGGAAACTTTTCTAATTACTTGTCTAGTGATTTATTATATTCTTCCGAGGTTTTCATGCGATTTTCATTGATGAACGTGCTGTTTGTTATGAACATGAGCGAGGAAACCTATTTTCAGGATTAGGGATGTAGCCCACTAACGATTTATGAGTTAAAATTTCTATTTTTATCTTTGTTAAGAATTTTTATAGTGTTGATTTGATTTGAATTGTGTTTATTCCGTAATTTACTCTGATCAAGTAATTTTACGTCTTAGACATTGCGAGAAGAACCGGGAGGTGAATCGCAATGTCGGAACTATTCTTTTCAAACCTACGAATCCAATCACAGGAGTAGATTGGATTCATTTGAAGGATTTCAAAGTTTTTCATAGAACTTAATGGGTCTATTTATGTTAATTGTCACGAGAGTAGGGAATTAATGTAAATAGATACTAGATTACGCTTCGGGAGGAGGTAATATGTACTTTAGGAAAAAATCTCTTTTAAAACTATAATTTTATGTTCAAACATTTATTTTTATTAAATTCATAATCGTCAGCATGGTGAAACCCCGAATCCTAATTTTATCCGAATTGATTTTCACCCAAAACGCTATATATGTTTCTTTTTATTTGTACTTAGAAGTTTTGAAAACAAAAACCACAAATTTGATTCGTCTAGATATAGATCGACCGTGTAGTAAGTACTTTACCGCCTGATCCTCGTTCGGAACGATATCTTATTATATTACTTTGATAAATCCATACACTTGCAGACTTATCTAGTACTCGCCTAGTTCCACGTGAATACAGTAATCAGGATTTCTGGGAGGCTATCTCTGGCCAGCGACCTTTTGTATCTCGGATGGCATGCACGAGCCACGTCAGCAACCCTTGGTTCCATTACATCCATCGAGTCTTGGTGCATACATTTTTGCGCGATGGGAGAACGATGGGCTTGTGCGCACCACAGAGCTGCTTTTTCCTATGGGCTATGGTATACTGCTGCAAATTGAATACTACATTTTATTTCATTAAACAATTGCAGAAGTTAACTAGAGCCCAGAATGGGGTCATCGCTTCCGGCGGCCTCGTCACTCTAATTGCGATTGCTTTGGGCATTGAGCCCTATGGTGTGGAGCATGTTATAACCCAGACTTTTGGAAAATAAAATTAGAAAATCAGAAATTATATTTTTGGATTTCTCTAGTATTTTTTTGAATTTTTTTAAGGTTTTAAAACTTGATTTTCAGGTAAAAAAATTAAGTTGCACTTGCGAGGCCTCGAACCCGCATTGCGCAAGAGTTCACAACTCAGCCAAACCACTAATCTAGTTTGCATTTTTATAATAAAACCACGCGTATTTTATTTGATTTGCTTTTGATTTAATTTCGGGGGACAAGTTGAATCGTCGTCTTCCCTGCTGTTTTCGGCGACCGAGTCGTCGGCGGCGGCCTTCTATTTACAGACTCCGTTTGCATCTATTTGAGAGGGCTTTTGTATGCCCTAATGCATATTCGAATCTGGAGGTCCCTCGAGCCGCAACTCGTCGACAGGAGAAGGAACTCGGAAGCTAAAGTGAGTTTGCCGGAATCTGGGCCGCTTCAACTTCCAGAACAGCCGGCGAGGCTAATTCCTTCACTCAAGGCTACGATACGGCTTCGTAGTCGGGTAAGTTTGCTTTTGCGAAGTTTTCGTGATGTTCTGTTATGTTCTGGTGCTGTTATGTGTATCGACGGCGGCGGCGCCACCGTCGATATTTTTGGTTACTTCAAGCCCTTCGACCGTGCGTCGAAAGCTCACCGCAGTTGGCTGAGGAGCTTCCTGGCGACGGCAGAAGTCTTCTGGTGGAATTTCGAGGCAAACGGACACTCGACGCGCCCTCAGGAGCTCACCGGCGCAAGTGGCAGACGCAAGTCCAGCCGCCTTGCATTGCGGCAATGGGGCGGCACGGGCGAGCGGCCGGTTCGATCTAAATTAGAGTTTTGGGCGGCAGTTTATTTGGAAATAAACCCGGCTCGCTGAGTTTGGAATTGATTGGTTCAACAGTTTGGATGGTTCAATTTTAATTTCGGCCCAGTTCTAGTTTTTGGACCGGTTCAATCCTAATTCGATCGAATCTGGGCCGGTCCAGGTAGCCGTTGGAAAGCTTATGAAAATGCCTATCCAATGGTATCCTGTGTGTCCTTAGATTACTTATATATTTTGTGTAATTTAAGTTCTAAGTGTCGGTCTGACTTGGTTCACGGTGAATCTAATCGGTTCACTGCAATCCAGTCCGGTTCAATGGCTTTTGGGTCCGGTTCACTAGATCTAAGGTTGGTTCCCTAGGTTTTGGGACGTTTTCTATCTGTTGGTGGTCTCTGTTTTTAAGTTTGAGTCTTATTTGATAGAGTTCATGTACAAATTTATGTTTCAGAGTGATTGATCCATTGCTCGGCTTACATCGTTTGATAAACAGTTTTATTAGCTTTTCAAAGGTAAGACCTCAAACCAGATTTCTATAAATAAGTTTTGATAATCTTCATTCCAATTGACTCTATTGGTGTAGTATTCTACACATCGGTTTATACAGTTGTATTTTTGTTATTGAACACATACCCAGTTCCCTTCGGGGTTAGTATCCACTACGTGGACAGATCGGGGGTCCCACGTTAGTATGCATCGGGATTCATGATACATGGTAGCACGTGTGTTCACCATATAAGATGTGTGGTTCACCATCTTATTATGCGTATTCAGGGTGACGACCCCATAAGCAAGTAGGTATTACTCACAGTGGTTTTATTAGTTTGATATCAGTTTCTGTATTTTTCATCAGTATGGATTTTTATCCACAGTTAACTCAGTTGAACCAGTTTATACAGTTGTACTACAGTTTTCTTATACAGTTATTAATCTCATATTCAGCCTTGTTATACTGCCTTTGTTCTTGTTCTTACTTATTGCTAGTTTCCTCCTTTGGATCTAAGGGACTACCCTTTTTTCTGGGGAGAGGCTTGCTTAGCATTTATTTGCTAACCCGTGAGGGATGTTTGTGCAGTTGCAGTTCAGGAGGAGTTAGATCGTCCGTCAATCCCCGCAAGCACAGTTACGCTTGAAGTGCTTCAGGTGGCAAGAGAATCCATGAGATAGTTGTTAGAGTTTAGTTGTTAGTTACTTTTGTTATTCCTAAAAGGCTAAAGTGTCAGCTAGTTGAAACAGTTGTACACCTTTTTGCTATTAGATATATTTTCTTAGATTTGATTTAATAAAAAAAATATGTTTTCTTCTGCACTTCTTGGACTTAGATTAATTATCTTTCATTGCTTAAGGAGGTGTAACAGAGCAGGCTCGAGGTAGCTCCCGCATCGATCTCGAGTCATGTCAGACCATGAAGATGATCGCCCGTGAGGGTGATGCCTTCAGCCTTCTCTTCCGCGGGAGCGACTTCACCATGCTTCTGTCGAACCTGCAGCACACCACCATCCGCGAGTGGCAGAATTGGCACATGCTTCCAGTGCCCGATGAGGATGTCCCGATGGACACAGCCCCGGCTTCTCCTTCTTTCCGACCTTATCAACATGTCTAGCCGTCCTCTTCAGCATCGACCGCAAATGCCTATACCAAAATATTGAAGGATATCTAAATGCTATTCGTGAGGATCAGCACGAGTCGTGCCTGGAGATGCAAATGGTTTTACGGTGCTTGGGAGATATGGAGGAGGAGCAGGCTCGTTAGGGTAGGGTGCAGGCGGAGCAAACTCGGACTATTTAGGAGATGGAGCAGATACTAAATACGAAGCGATGGTGATCTTCACCTGATCTTTGCCTTGTTGCGACAGCATTTATGCTGTTCTATTTACCTTAGTGAGCTATTTATTTTTTTTCTTATGCTATTCATCTACTTTTCAACTGCATAGGAGACTATGCAGTTCTTTGCCATGGGTAGTGGATTTCCCCCCCTTTTTAGTTTTGCTTGCTCATGTATTTTTTTTTATTGGTTTGTTATGAGTTATGTGTTTTTATGTGTTTTTCATATTATCTGTGTTTGCATAAGTCACTAAGATTCATGCATATCTCCATATTTATTTAGTATCTATAGTCTTGTGATAGTGCAAAATTCTAAGTCTATGATGCTTTTATGTCCATCTTTATCTCTCCTTTTTCAGTGGTTAAGCTGTTTAGATCATTATGGTGTACAAATTCATTTGTTCTTTTAGTTAATGTCATTCTGATTATGGTTACACTTACACAGTAACCTAGCTTTTATATTATTTTTAAGTATGATTTTATTGTGGCTTGAATGATATTCAATAGGTAATCTTTTCTTCTGACTTAGGTTTGGAGCACAGGTTCATGCTATGAGCTTTTATCTACTTTATTCCTTTCACTTAGCCATCTGATCTGGAGATACCAAGGATGTTAAAAAAAAAACTAAAACAAAAAGAGTTTGAGAATAAAAAGGGGGTAATGGTACCTAAGTGCAGATGAACCCAAATATTCATCTAACTTGGCACTGTCGAGAATAAAAAAAAGAGAGAATAAAAGGGTCATGAGAAAGAAGGGATTTGGTAAAAGTGAATAACTCTAGTTTCTTCTACCTTTGAGTTAGTGTGAAGAAATGAGTTTGTCTGCATTATGTGGTGTACACACTCCGAGTTTGTTTTCTGATCAAGTACCGGGGGTGCATTCATCACAAATGTTTGTCCTTCGCGTAACAAGATTAAAGACAAATTAGGGAAGTAGCTTGAGCCAACCGATTATAATTCCTGACTCTATAAAAAAATCATTCTTGGTGTGATCTAGTTAGTTTGGCTGTTTTGGTAGGAATTGATGTTAATGCAGTTAGTATGGACAGTGCTTACTCCTTTTTCAGATTTTGAGGCTTTACCTAGCGAACAAATTTCTGCTTTCAATATTGGTTGTATCTCAATATTAATCATAAGGTTGAAGGTTTAGTGTAATGGTTTTCATATGAAAATATAATTTAAGTTTAGAACACTCCTCTTTCACCACTTGGCTACTAGATAGTTTGATTGCTTGAGGACAAGCAAGATTTTAAGTCTGTGATATTTTGATGAGTGTTAATTTTATATAATTTAAAGTACCTTTCATTCAATCTTTTCAGGCTTAAGTATTGTTTTATGCCTTAATTTAGTATCTTTTCTCGTCAAGTACAGAATCCTAACTGTTTTTCGCTTTGTTTATGAAATGCAGGGCTTTTTCCTATATTTTCGTGAAGATTTTGATGATTTGATGTTACGAGAAAATTCATCACAAATTAGCGAAGTCACAAGTCAAATTCCAGCATTTTTGGAGTATTTTATGGAGATCACGGCCGGCCGTGACAGCTATCACGGCCGTGATCATATCGGCGTCCCAGTTCCTCTTCCAGCTCAGCAGTCACGGCATGCCCGTGATGGACTTCACGACCGTGACGGCCAAAAATAAGAAATTTAGCGAAGTCACCATGTCTTTGAGAACGGGCGTAATCACCATCCGAAATATTTTTCTAGCTCATCACGGCTTGGTCTTGATGTTCATCATGGCCGTGAAGGACTTCTGGACAAAAGTTGACAAGTTGAACACAGGCGTCGTGCACAGGTGTGATCTTCCTTCAACAATTTTACGGCTGTGACGGGCTTCATCCCAAATTTTGGTGAGTCGGTCACCGGCATTGAGCATGGGCGTGATCTCCATCCAGGAAGTTTACGAGGTCTTCATGGCCTGCCCGTGAGCATCTTCATGGCCGTGAAGACGTTGCTGCATATCACCAAACTCGTCATGGTCTGGCCGTGATGGTCATCACGCCCGTGACAGCGTTCGCAGATCCCGACCATCCATTGGTTTTTCACCAAATCCGACGGTCTTGGAGCCTAGAAATTGGGGAAAACTCTCATACAATCTTCCTAACCGCCAGAGGAGTCGATTGAGGTATAAAAGTTGCAATCTTGGGCGGTTACAAGGTTGGATTCTTCGAGAAACATGACTAGGGCGAAAACATGGCGATTTTCTAAGTTCGAGGGCTCGTTTAATCAGATTTCTTTGGGGCTTTCAAGAGAGGACCGAAGATTTATCGTCTCCTACCCTTGAATTGAAATTTCTTTATCTTTCGTTTGTATTTTCTTGGGTTTTTATGTGTTAAACGATGTATTTCATAGAGTAAACCCTATTTCGGGACTCGAGCGTAACCCGTTGAACAAATCTCCATATGTTAAACACTTTTATGACTCTTAGTGACATTTTCTAGTAAATTGTTTATTTAATTTGGATGTGCTTATTGCGTATATGTGTTTTGGCCGAACAATATATATGTGTTAAGTGTTACGAGAAGTACCGAGAGGTAAATCGTAACACTCGATTGTCCAAGTTAAACTTGTGATTTGAATTACGAAAGTTGTTCAATGTTACTCGAGAATTTACGATTGTCATAGAGCCCATTGGGTCTTCCCTAAGGTAATAAGCCACGAGAGTAGGAAATTAGCTTAGGTAGATACCAGATTATGCTTCGAGAGAATCTGTATGATAGGATTAATCGCCTTAAATAGTTTACTGTCGAATTATGCTTCGAGAGAAGGCAATCCGTTTCTCAATTCGATTTATTCATTGTTTTAGTTTAATTCATTCAATGTGGTGAAACCTGAAATCCCGAAGCTTCTTTAAACTGTAAATCTCACATAGTAGTTGACTTTTTGATTTGATAAATTAGACTTAGCATGATTCTTTAATTTCTATTTTGAACTATCTAGCTATCAATGATGCTAAAAATTAGTACTTGACACCTAGCTCCCTAGGGATGATATTATTTACTTCAATAGAAATCGTATACTTGCGGTACGCCTATCAAGTAAAAGCTTAAGTATGATGAGCTGGTCCCCTCCCCCTTGTGGTGGGCTTAAAGTTAACGTGGATAGATCTTGGTTGTAGAATACTCATGATGCTAATATTAGTTATCAGATTCGAGACTGATATGTCCCCCACAAGTGCACGGGTCTATCGAAGTAGTAAAATATTGATCCCACAGGGACTAATGGGCAAGGACCGACTAATCTCAAACTTAGACAAAATCAAAATTGGTGAGATTTAAGTGCTGAACTAATTATGTGAACAAGAACGTAGACGGCAGGAATTATAGTATAGAAATTTTGTTGAAAGATAAATCAGGATATGGGTTCACCTCTTTGACATCTTATGAATGAATAATAGAACTACAAGTCTAACTTTCTATCTAGCTCAAGGGAATTCGTACCGAAGATACAGGTTGCCCCCCCTCGAGCGTACAACCTGGTGTTCGTCCGGAGCGGCCTTCAGAGTAGTCTCCTACATTTCGGCTTACAACCCCAAATGAACCCAATGCACACCTGATGAACGTCGCTCCCTCCGTTAGAACTCCCCTACTCTCGTGGATTGGTTACCAGTCTAATCCAAATGGTTCCGGCATGCAGATGACCTCTTGGTACACCCGACGCATCTAAGGCCCTAACACTCGCACTAAGGGAGTATAGGTTCAAGCGCTCCCTCTCAGGCAATGCAGGCAAAGAGTATAATAAGGATTAGATAAACCATTAACCCAAATGGTTCCAATGTGCAGATCATCTCTCGGTCCACCAGATGACCTCTCGGGCAACGCAGACAAGGTGTACAATAAGAGTTAAGCAAGGACTCAAAATTCTTGGAGTAGGATTATTGCAAACACAAGACGATCAAAGGGGTTCCCCCAGATCCTGATTAATGCTTTAAGCTATAATATCTATCATAGAGATACAAGTAATGATCAACAATAACACATACATTCTCATATTTATGCAGGAGTTATACTTGAAGGACAAGATCATAAGATATTTTTGCACGAATCATATGTGGAACATGGCAAAAATTGGTGATAGTTGGAGATCCTTCCTTATAAGTTTCTTCTTGAGGTGCTTACATAGGAATTGATCTTCAATCTCCTCAGGATGCACAACCCTCCTTCTAGGTGATCGCCTCTCTCACTTTCTTCTCCCCAAATTCCAGCTGCTTCCTAGCCGTGCCCCTCAATGCTTCTCTCCAAGTCTCTTATCTCCTCCCCTTTACCTGCTGGGTTCTTTTGTGTAGCCTCAAGAGTCTAATTTTTACCAGCAAAAAGTTTTCATTGCTTCTTCCCCAGGATCTGCAAAATGCTGGCATTCTTCATCTTCACGCAACTTCCGTCATCATGGAAGTTTTCCCTCCAAAAAGGCTCCTTTAGGGTCTTTGGTCAAGAGGGAGGAACTTACCTAGTTGCCCTCCTTCTTCCCCCTTGGTTAGGTTGAAGAAACTCTGGTTAAAATCACGATTTCGAAACATGTGGGTCCGCGATCACAGGCGTGATTCTGAGCATGACCTGCTCAAGATTGATCAGTTTCAGCTTCAGGCGTAGACGAGTCACGAGCGTGATTGTAATCATGACCCGGTCATGATTTTCAATGAGAGCTCTAATAAATTCGAAAATCTCCAATTATACTCTTCTTGAATTTGGAAGACCTTCTCTAATCTCAAAAGTCCCATAATCCACCCGCTTTATAGTCGTTTTGATATGAAAATGTGAAAAATACAAATCAAGGTGTAGATTCCATAGATATATCACAATTTAAGGCAATTATGGGACGTAAACTATGAAATAGAGACGATTCCGTCAGTAAAATTACCTGCTAAAGATTGATCAGTTGCAGCTTCAGGAGTAGAGATGAGTCAAGAGCGTGATTGTAATCGTGACCCGGTCGTGATTTTCAATAAGAGCTCTAATAAATTCGAAAATCTCCAATTAGACTCTTCTTGAATTTGGAGGAGCTTCTCTAATCTCAAAAGTCCCAGAATCCACCCGCTTTATGGTCGTTTTGACATGAAAATGTGAAAAATACAAATCAAGGTGCAGATTCCATAGATATATTGCAATTAAGGCAATTATGGGACGTAAACCATGAAATATTGACGATTCCGTCAGTAAAATTACACGTAAAATGCTATATAAATATGTGTCAACAGAGACTCCAAGGGATATTGCTCTTTGGCGGTAGTTGCCTACCTCAATGCAAACACGACACTTGAAGTAGAAATGATGGCGATCAAGGTAGCCCTTCAATATTTGTATTCAAAGCAAGAGCTTCAAAGAACACATCTCCTTTGAATCTAGCTGTAAGAACGCTATACTACTTATACAAGATCAGAACCAAAGCTACCCAGCTCATGTCTCGGTTCTAATCTAGGAAATCAAATTTATTTTGGAGATAATAAAGAACTGTACTATTTCCTACAATTGTGGGGTGTCCAACCATGCTGCTTTGTATTTTGGCCTATGATGAGAGGTGTGAAGCTCCCGGGATTTAGCACAAATCCCAAAGCACAGCGAGATGGAGCAATGGCGGACCCCTCATCATTAGCCGTGTTGGACGACCCGGGTGTGCGATCGTGTCACTGAGGCTGCCACAAGTCCATAGGGCGAGAGTCGGGTCAAACCACGGAGTGTGGGTTCACACGTGGATGTGGGCTTTCGACTCGACCCATGGACCCCGGACCCTCTCGCACGAGCTTGCGAGCGTGTGCATCAAAGAGGGTCAACCGTGGGGCGATTCTGAGGTCTAATCGACCCCGAACCGGCACTGAACCATCCTTCCGGGGCTGAACCGAACCGGTTCAGCCGGTTCAAACCGGTCTACAGTGCAGCACGCGCGCGGAAAGGGGAAAACTCCCCTGTTCATCTTCCTGCGTCGCGAGCGACGCCGTCCGCCGTTGATTCCACCACCTGGAAGAGTGCTCGCCGGATTTGGAAGGTGGCCGGCGACTCGGGCTGGCGTGGCGGCGAGGGCGACGACGATTTGGGCGTGGACTCCTACGTGGACGAGCCCATGGCGGATTTTGAAATCTGCCCCGGTGGAAGCGTGATTTCCGGCGATTCTTCGCCGCAGATCGGGGCTTGCGTGGCGGCGTGGGTGGATTTCCATCCACGTCGAGTGGAGGCTGCCTTATCGAGTTTTTCCTGGCTCGGGCAGAGGTCTGGCGACGGCGAAAAGTTCAGATCTGAAAACCAGAGTTTCTTCCTTTCGGTCGGCGATGAGGCTCCGGCCGTGGACTCGTCGGCGTGAGGCTCCAGATCTTCTCACCGGTGCCCTGAGGTAACGAGGAGACCTTCTCCTCCGGCGCCGGCAGCCAGACGCGGGAGAGAGATCGGAATTTCCGATCTCCGGTTCCACGCAAGCTAAGCTTCCATTGGGTTCAAATTCTCCGATAAACACTCCCTGGATTCATCGTGTGTAGTGGTGATAGGACGGTTTTCATGTGTGTAGTGGATAGGAACCTTTACCGCCGTTCGGACATCGTGTGGCTTTTCGTCCGGACGGTTCTCTTGCGCTATCTGTGTCCGCATATGTGTAGTACGGATTTGTGACTGTTTGTAGGTGCTTGCTTGCTGCAAAGTCCAAGACGTGTGTGTCGGCACCCTCGAAGGTGTTCGCCACCGTCCCCTTGTCATTGATTGAGGCCGCGCCGGTGCCTATCTCGGCTGTGTAGAGAAAGGAGTGCGGGCTGAGGATATTTCTGTGAGTGCAAAGTGTTTGGAGAGTCTCCATCACTTTGACACAGTTAAGAGATCTGTATCCGTGTCCGAGGGGCGGTATTCATACCGAACCCTTCGCGCACGTGGTGTGAGGTAGAGGTGGCCATGGGCCGTGCCCGGGCCGGCCCGGGCCCGGGCCCGCCTCGGCCCGCCAGAAGTCGTGCCGTGCCAGGCACGGCACGATTGTAATCGTGCCGTGCCGGGCACGGCACGACGGCAAAATGCCTGGGCCCGGCACGGCCCGCGGCACGTTTAACCGTGCCGGCCCAGGCACGGCTCAGCCTCTGGCCGGGCCCGGATCCGGCACGCGGGCCGAATCCGGCCCGCGGGCCAGATTCGGCACGCGGGCTGAAACCGGCCCGTGGGCTATAGTCGGCCCAGCGGGCCGTGCCAGGCACGGCCCGAATGTGGCCCACGGGCCGACTTTGGCCCACGGGCCGACTTTGGCCCACGGGCCGACTTTGGCCCGTATTATGTATTTTGCATATTTTTTTAAAAAAAATATTTAATTATTATTTAATTAATTATTTTATTTTAAACATATATAATTTTAATTTTAATATATTTTATTAAATTAATATTAATTTATTTATTAACAATACTAACAACACATGACTAAAGTTAAAACCAACTCGATTAAATTTCATATTCATAAATTATACATTTATGCTTAAATCAATTGTCGACATAATGGGCATACACAATTGACCCGTAGCCAACTACGCAAGCAGCTACTATGGAAGATATGCGAGCATTGTGTTAAGCATACTTGCGCTCCGTGCTCCATCTTCTCTATGCATATTGCGCACTCCATGTTTTCAGCTCTATCTCCTTCTTCAATAATAAAAAACTCAAGTGACTCTTGTGCTTGGTTTGTTTCGATATATTGCTCCGGCTCATCGTTGATATTATCACTATCCTCCTCACTATCACTTATTTCAAAGTCATCAGCCTCTATTTCAATCTCAACCCCAGAAGGAGAGGGAGAAGCCAAAAATTCTTGTCTTGCATGATCAGATAAGTGGATAAAGTATTCTTCAAACCTTAATACATCAATTCGTATAAGTTGACTAACACGTTCGATAATACTTAAAATAGTGATTCTCCATTGATCAGCATTGAAGAAATTTAAGGTAGAAGTAAAGAAAATTGAACGTTGAGAATTTGGCATAATGATAATTATCTTCACTCTTCTATTATCTGTCATTTTTCTCTATGTCTCGTGCTCGTGCTCACCACGTGATAATTATATTATAAAAGTAAATTAATTTAATACTTACTTGATCTTCTCCACGTCTAGTCACGTGGTGAGCACGAGGCATAGAAAAAAATGACTAGTGTAGACCGAGAGAGCATTGAATTCTTGATGGCTAAGAAGAAGCTTAAGTTTGAGTTCAATTAAGAAACTAATTGTAACTCAAGACTTAGAAAAGAGATTAAGAGAATTAAGAGAGAATGAGAAATTATTCCAAAGATAGTTGGAAACTTGTGTGAAGAAATGAGAGGGTTGGGGGGTCAATTTATAGGGATGAATTGGGTGTATAATTACATATTTATACCCTATTTTTAATTATTAAAAGAGGCTAAAATGGTAATTTTATACCATAAAGACAATTATATCCCTAACTTTTAAAATTTTTATAACTATTATGAGGGCATTTAGGTAAAAAATACAATTTTCATGCGTGCCGTGCCTGGCCCGGGTTCGTGCCGTGCCCGGCCCGGCCCGCGTGCCGTGCCCGGCTCGGGTTCGTGCCGTGCCCGGCCCGGCCCGCGTGCCGTGCCTGGCCCGGGTTCGTGCCGTGCCCGGCCCGGCACGCTTGCGGGCCGTGCCCGGCCCGGCCCGCGGGCCGCGAACCCCCGGCCCAGCACGACCCGTGACGGGCCGCGGGCCGCCCGCGGCCCGTTGACTTGGTCAACGGGCCGTGCCGTGCCCGGCCCGCGTCGTGCCGGGCCGTGCGGGCCGCGGGCCGGCCCGGCCCGTTGGCCACCTCTAGTGTGAGGACTTGTAGAGTGCTGGGCCAGCTTCCGCAACGCGATCCTAACCGGTCGCAGGCCACTCTAGTGTAGGGCTGAGATCTCCGCGAGGGGATCTGCCAGTTGTGGTTAAGTTTATTATAAAAAAATAAATTTTCCCATAACAAACCGGTATCAGAGCTTAAGTTTGTGCGTACGTCGGTGTACGCTATTTGGAGGGTGCGTACGTCGGTGCCTAGCGCCGGGGCGTAGTCTCTCAGCCTCTTCACTGATGGCTCAGTCCCGACACAGACCGAGTACTGCTTAGCTCTTTTCTGTGCACCCAGAGGTCAGACCATCAGATTTCATTCCACCAGCAGAACTTCAGAGTAACTTCTCACAATCACAATGGTTACAGCTGCAGAGCGCATCTCCCACTTGGAGACTGCGATAGGGAACTTTGATGGAGACGCTACGATCATGGAGCGTCTCGAGGCACTTCGGTCAGCGGTTGAGTCCGTTGGGACCCGCCTGGATTTTGAGTTGGCACGTCTCTCCAGTGTCCTTGCTAGACTTGCATTGGAGGTGGCTGGTTTGAAGGGGCAGGCTTCTTCCCGTGCTTCTACTTCAGCCGCAAGCGCTGGGAGTTCCCAGCCGCAGACCACTAGAGTGCGTGTCCCTGAACCCTCTACTTTCAGTGGGGTACGCAGTGCAAAGGAACTTGAGAACTTCCTTTGGGATATGGAGCAGTATTTCAGGACTGCTCAGGTGCCTGATTATGAGAGAGCGCAGTTGTGTTCGGCTTATCTGACAGGTGACGCCAAGCTCTGGTGGCGTACCTTAGTGACCCCTCCGGGAGAAGAGGTGCCACGTGACATCTCATGGGAGCAGTTGAAAGCTGAACTGAAAACCCAGTTCCTGCCGACACACACTTCTAAGACTGCTAGAGACTCTTTGCATAAGATCAGACACACAGGGACAATTCGTGAGTATGTTCGAGCTTACTCTGCCGCCATGCTCGAAATACCACGAATGAAAGAAGAGAATCGCCTGTACTTCTTCTTAGAGAGGATGCAGACATGGGCATAGTTGGAAGTTAGGAGACATAGCCCATTAACTCTCAAGGAGGCTATGACCGTAGCTGATTCCTTAGTGGATTTGAGGGATAGGAAGCAATCTGCCCCTATCTCCTCTGGTCCATCTAAGTCACGTTCCCCTCAGAGGAATAAGGGGAAGCGTCCAGCTCCAGGACCCAAGGGTGGGTACAAGAAGAAGTATGGAAAAGGAGGAGCTACCTCTTCAGGAACCGGCCAGAAGAAAGCCACACCAGCCGGTTCTCCTCCTAAGGGCGCTCCCAAGCAGCAGCTGAAGTGTTTTCTTTGCCGAGGTCCTCATCGCATGCGTGATTGTCCTCGAGGAGATACACTTGCAGCTATTGTTCAGCGGGAGGCTGCCCAATCTGAGGATCCTCTGATCACTGTGAATCCTTTGGGGATCAACGCCATTGCCACTTCCACCACAATGAAGACCAAGTTGATGTATGTGGAGATGAGGGTGAACTCACATCGAGTTCATGCCATGATCGATAGTGGTGCATCTCATGTTTTTGTGGCTCATGGCATGGCGACGCGGCTAGGGCTGAGCATGTCCCCTGCTCAGGACCGCTTCAAGACGATCAACGCTGAGGAGCGGTAGATAGCAGGAATATCCTATGATGTTCCTCTTGTCTTCGGGGAGTGGAAGGGTAAGAACCATGTACGCGTGGTTCAGATGGATGATTATGATGTCATCGTCGGCTTGGAGTTGATACAAAAGATGAAGGCTGCTATAGTCCCTCATCTTAGGGGTGTCCAGGTGATGGATGAGAGATACCCTTGTTTTGTTCGTTGCCTACAGTTGGCTGGGTCGGATAAGTCAGTGCGACCAGGGAAGGCTCAGAGTACATTCATATCGGCTGCTGCCCTTGAGACAGACTTACGTCGGGGCGAGCGGACCTTTCTGGCTACATGGGTGACGGCCCCTGTAGAAGGTCCAGACGACGTACCAGCGGAAGTGAAGAATTTACTTGAGGAGTTCCAGGATCTTCTTCCGCCTGAGCTACCAAAGGAGCTTCCTCCCAGACGTGCGATTGATCACCGCATTGAGTTGGTTCCTGGGGCAGCTCCTTCTTTCCGACCCCCATACCGCATGCCTCCTGCAGAGCTCGTTGAGCTGAGGAAGCAGTTGGATGAGCTCTTAGCAGCTGGGTTCATCCAACCCTCCAAGTCTCCATTTGGTGCTCCTGTGCTTTTCCAAAAGAAAAAGTACGGTAGTCTTCGCTTCTGTGTTGACTGCCGTGCCCTAAATAAGATCACCATCAGGAACAGATACCCAATTCCACAAATCCAGGACCTCATTGACAGACTGGCAGGCGCTACTATCTTCACCAAGCTTGATTTGAGATCAGGCTATTGGCAGGTCCGCATAGCTGAGGGAGATGAGGCGAAGACAGCCTGTGTCACCCGGTACGGCGCCTTCGAGTTCTTGGTTATGCCATTCGGCTTAACCAATGCGCCGGCTACCTTCTCCCACCTGATGAACAATGTTCTGACACAGTTGCTAGACGATTTTGTGGTCGTCTACCTTGATGATATCGTGGTGTACTCGATCACGATGGAGGAGCATTTGCAGCATCTGAGATTGGTGTTTCAGAGACTGAGGGAACACCAGCTGTATGTGAAGAGGGAGAAATGCTCTTTTGCTACTTCTGAGATCCAATTTCTGGGCCATGTGGTAGGCCATGGCACTGTTCAGATGGATCCTGAGAAGGTGCGTGCCATCGTCGAGTGGGCCGCACCTACTTCCCCTACTGAGCTCCGATCTTTCCTAGGAGTGGCGAATTTCTACAGAAAATTTATCCAGGATTACTCCAAGATCGCAGCTCCTCTTTCTGACCTCCTGAGGAAGGAGACTCCTTGCCTATGGCAAGAACGGCATCAGACTGAGTTTACAGAGTTAAAACGCAGGATCGCCAGTGAGCCGGTTCTTCGTATGTCGGACTTCAGTCGGCCCTTTGAGCTCCATACCGATGCCTCTGACAGAGCGATCGTTGGAGTGCTCTTACAGGAGGGGCACCCAGTGGCATTTGAGAGCCAGAAGTTAAGTCCGGTGGAGCAGCGTTACTCAGCTCACGAGAAGGAGATGGTCGCCGTGATCCATTGCCTTCGAGTTTGGCGCATCTATCTTCTCGGTAGCGCTTTCGTAGTGAAGACGGATAATGTCGCCAACACATACTTCGCTACGTAGAAAAAACTTTCACCTAAACAAACGAGATGGCAGGAGTCCCTCGCTGAATTTGACTTCACCTGGGAGCACAGACCGGGGCGCTCCAATGTGGTTCCAGATGCTCTCAGCAGGATGTGCACTGTGGTGCTTGCTTCTATATCGAGGATTGAGGGTGATCTCCTCGATCGCATTCGGCAAGCTGCTGTTCTCGACGCCAAATACCAGCAGTTGATCGCCGACATGTGAGAAGGCAAGGTTCGTCGTTACTATCTTCAGGGCGACGACCTTCTGATGGCCGAGGGCGGTCGGCCACTTGTTCCGGCGACTAGCGGACTTCGACGCGAGTTATTGCGAGAGCTTCACGACACGGCATGGAGTGGACATCCGGGACAGCGCAAGATGCTGATTCTATTATCCCGATCTTGTTATTGGCCCTCCATGCGAGCTGATGTCGATCACTATGTCCGCACCTACTTGATCTGCCAGCAGGATAAAGTCGATAGGAGGCGTGAAGCTAGGTTGTTACAGCCTCTTCCCATTCCGGAACGACCATGGACTTCAGTTTCCATGGATTTTATCACTGGGCTACCGAAGGTCGAAGGGAAGGCGTCTATCTTTGTTGTGGTGGACAGGTTCTCTAAGTACTCTGTGTTCATCGCAGCACCTAAGCCTTGTTCAGCCAAAGAGACGGCTGATTTATTCTTCAAGCATGTGGTGAAGCTTTTTTGGCTTCCCCTGTACATTGTTTCTGACAGAGATGCCAGGTTCACTGGTAACTTCTGGACATCCCTATTCAAAACTCTTGGTTCCGAGCTCAAGTTTTCTACAGCGAACCATCCTCAGACCGATGGCCAAACGGAGAGGATAAATGCTATTCTTGAAGAATACCTTCGTCACTTTGTGTCGGCAAGCCAGCGCAACTGGGTGTCTCTCCTCGACACAGCGCAGTTTGCCTACAACTTGCAGCAGTCTTCAGCGACCGGCAAGACACCATTTGAGTTGGTGTTAGGACGACAACCTCTCACCCCCGCTGATGTTGTGCAGCACACCGATGGTGAGTGCCCAGCAGCCTATCGGGTTGCGAGAGATCATGCCAAGGTGCTCCAGGAGGCTCGTGATAGCTTAGAGCACGCTGCAAGAAGGATGCAGCATTATGCCAATCAGAGTAGACGTGATGAACAGTTCGAAGTTAGGGATCTTGTGCTTTTAAAGTTGACACCTCATATGTGGAGAAAGATCTCAGCCAAGACTGCGCATCGCAGCCTTATTCAGAGATATGAGGGACCTTTCGAGGTCTTGAGACGGGTTGGTGCTGTAGCCTACAGGCTGAAGCTTCCCGACAGATTAAAGCTTCATCTGACCTTTTATGTAAGCTTTTTGAAAAAGTTTCATACCAACGAGACCGACCCCAGTCGCTCTCAGGGGCGTCGGGCTCCTCCTAGTGTTCGGGCAGAGTTCGATAAAAAGATTGAAAAGATTTTGAATCACAAAACACTTGGACAGTATAGGAGGAACAGGCGGATGGAATTTCTTGTGCACTGGGAAGGAACATCCATAGAAGAAGCTAAGTGGGAGAAAGCTTCTGATTTGTGGCAGTTTGAGGAGGAGTTGAAAATCTACATGGACAGCCTGTCGTCGAGGGCGACGACGAACTTGGGTGGGGGAGTATGTGATACTCCCGGGATTTAGCACAAATCCCAAAGCACACCGAGATGGAGCGATGGCGGGACCCCTCGTCATTAGCCGTGTTGGACGACTCGGGTGTGCGATCGTGTCACTGAGGCTGACACAAGTCCATAGGGCGAGGGTCGGGTCAAACCACGGAGTGTGGGTTCACACGTGGATGTGGGCTTTCGACTCGACCCATGGACCCCGGACCCTCTCGCACGAGCTTGCGAGCGTGTGCATCGAAGAGGGTCAACCGTGGGGCGATTCTGAGGTCTAATCGACCCCGAACCGGCACTGAACCATCCTTCCGGGGCTGAACCGAACCGGTTCAGCCGGTTCAAACCGGTCTACAGTGCAGCACGCGCACAGAAAGGGGAAAACTCCCCTGTTCATCTTCCTGCGTCGCGAGCGATGCCGTCCGCCGTTGATTCCGCCACCCGAAAGAGTGCTCGCCGGATTTGGAAGGTGGCCGGCGACTCGGGCTGGTGTGGCGGCGAGGGCGACGGCAATTTGGGCGTGGACTCCTACGTGGACGAGCCTAGGGCGGATTTTGAAATCTGCCCCGGTGGAAGCGTGATTTTCGGTGATTCTTCGCCGGAGATCGGGGCTTGCGTGGCGGCGTGGGTGGATTTCCATCCACGTCGAGGGGAGGCTGCCTTATCGAGTTTTTCCTGGCTCGGGCAGAGGTCTGGCGACGGCGAAAAGTTCAGATCTAAAAACCAGAGCTTCTTCCTTTCGGTCGGCGATGAGGCTCCGGCCGTGGACTCATCGGCGTGAGGCTCCAGATCTTCTCACCGGTGCCCTGAGGTAACGAGGAGACCTTCTCCTCCGGCGCCGGCAGCCAGACGCGGGAGAGAGATCAGAATTTCTGATCTCCGGTTCCACGCAAGCTAAGCTTCCATTGGGTTCAAATTCTCGTCGGCGGCGGCTTCTCCGGCGACAATACTCCGGCGGCGACTTCTCCGTTCACGGACGATCAGATCCCGACCCTCCGGCGGAGCTCCGGTGGCCGGACGGTGACGGACGAGGAAGGGGCTCCCGTCCCCTGTTTCTGCCGAGCGCGTCCCCTATTTCGGACGCGGGCTACGAAGGAGGAAAGGGAAGGAGAGATAAGGTTCGTCGCGCAGGTTCTTCCGCGCGTCTCGCTTCGACCCCGACCGGACTTTCCGACGCAACTTCTCGGAGGATCTCGGTGGGCTCGGCTTGTGGAGTGGTGGCACGCTACAAGGGTAAACCCTCCCTGGATTCATCGTGTGTAGTGGTGATAGGACGGTTTTCCTGTGTGTAGTGGATAGGAACCTTTACCGCCGTTCGGACATCGTGTGGCTTTTTGTCCGGACGGTTCTCTTGCGCTATCTGTGTCCGCATATGTGTAGTGCGGATTTGTGACTGTTTGTAGGTGCTTGCTTGCTCGCTTGCTGCAAAGTCCAAGACGTGTGTGTCGGCACCCTCGAAGGTGTTCGCCACCGTCCCCTTGTGATTGATTGAGGCCGCGCCGGTGCCTATCTCGGCTGTGTAGAGAAAGGAGTGTGGGCTGAGGATATTTCTGTGAGTGCAAAGTGTTTGGAGAGTCTCCATCACTTTGACACAGTTGAGATATCTGTATCCGTGTCCGAGGGGCGGTATTCATACCGAACCCTTCGCGCACGTGGTGTGAGGACTTGTAGAGTGCTGGGCCAGCTTCCGCAACGCGATCCTAACCGGTCGCGGGCCACTCTAGTGTAGGGCTGAGATCTCCGCGAGGGGATCTGCCGGTTGTGGTTAAGTTTATTATAAAAAAATAAATTTGCCCATAACAAGAGTCATGTCTGTAATAAAAAATAGCTATTTGTTGCTTCATAAAAAAACATATTTTGGCCTATAATAAGAGGCATGTCTCTAATAAATAATTGCTAGTTTTTGTTAGTAAAAAAAATAATAATAATCACCGCGTGATACAGACACTACACATACGCTAGAAGGAGGGTTTGAACCTCTGACCTTGTGGTTAACAGCCACACGCTCTAACCAACTGAGCTATTCCAGCTTACCTCATTTTTATAGGCTAAAAGTATACAAATTAACTCATTTATGATCACGCTAAAATAAAAGACCCAAAATAGTATTTTTTAGATTTTAAATTCAAATTGTCATACATAAGATATAAAACATTATCGTTGTGTTTTCTCTTCTTTCCGTTGTGGATTCCATACAAGTAAACACAAAAGATTACACCGTACTAATAAAAGGAAACATCGCTACGTTAATATCAATTGATATCTTAAACCTTGGATTCAAACAGACTTAGAATTGGTGCACCAGATTTTGTCCATATCATAAGAACTCCCCATCACATTAATCTCAAGTAGAGATCCTCACAAATGTAAATCTAGCCTATCTTAGTTGCTGGGCAATCTATTTCGCATAGAAGAAGCCATCTTGATCGTTAGGTGTGGCCAAGGGTCGGGTACATGCGTTTTTATCGTAAACCTGCACTCGGCTCGATTCCAAAACCCGCTACACCCAAACCCGACGCAGGTGCGGTACCCTATTATATAAACCGAACCTATGTCAGGTATTTAAATAGGTACCTGCGAGTATCTGATTAAATAAAAAATAAATTATTTATATTTTATATTTTATAAAATATAATTTTAAAAATTAAAGTAATAAAAAATATATTTATATAAAACTATTTTATAATATTTTTTAATAATAACAAATATTTATATAATAGTTTTGTATTATTATATATATTTTAATAATAAATATTTATATTTATATTTATTATTGCAATCAGGTATTGGGTACCGGGTGCCCGCATCCCTAAACTAGAACCCGACCCGAATTCGATTAAAACTTGACCCATCAAACACAAACCCATCCCCTTTAACTAATCAAGTACCTAAGCCCATCATAAAATGGGTTTGGTCGAGTCGAATCGAGTACCCATCTGTACCGAGTTAGATTACCACCACTAATTATCGTATGAAATATTTGTATGTAAGTACACTTATAATGTATGAGATGCATCCTAAGTGCCTCATAATTCATGAGTGACCTAGTGGTCCCTAATATTTCCATTTTTTTCTTCTCTCCTAATCCTCATTACCCTCCATTGGTAGAGAAACTAAAGACCCTTCTCCTTTTTAACCTCACCTTTTTCTTTCAATAATTATCAAGGTAAATTATTCATATTATTTCATGAGGATTCCGCGTGGTCACAAAAATATTTTTCAAGAGAGTCTATTATGCAATAAACATAATTGATCGTATTGAGAAATCGATGTCTTACTCAATGGGTTCGAGGGAACTCGAGAATAGCAACCTGACAAATATTTGGCTATTTTATCCTAAAAAATCTCTTAAAAACTAGACACATCTGGTCTACCCATACTAGTGAATGCCTAGAAATTTCTTATACATTAGGGTTTCATAGATTAAAACTTTGATCTTGGCTTATATTACCCAAGTGGTGAATGAGATTAAAAGAAAAAAACAAGGGGCAAAAAGAGAAAAAGAAAAAAAAGGCTATATAAAAAGAGCAAAAAAAAGCTTGAAAAGGATAGGAATAATTGCTGTATTTAAATATAATGGTATGCATACTTCTCCATATACTAACTATTATAATGACTATTAAATAGATGAATACAATGAATGTTTAACGATGATTATATCTAAGCCATATCTATCTATTAATAATATTGATTATATTTATTTGAAAGTTTTACCCCTATATTCAATACTTAATTCTTTGTTTTTATAACGATCACTTAGCACAAGGAGCATATTAGATCAATAAGAGATCATACAATATTACTAATCAACTTAAGAATATTAGATTATTGATTCTTACTGATTTAAGGGTTATGCCCTCTATCACGTGTGGTAGTGCATAATGTGTTTCTTTAGTTAATTAAAACATGTAATTTGAATAAAGTGTATATTGAATTATGGGTTACAAAGAATGAAACTTTTGTTTGAGAACTATTAGTTTGACTTTAGTGAATAGAGTGACAATTGCATATGCATATACAATTTCGAGTAGTCAACTTCTTATGGCATGAATATTAATAGTGATTCTACATTCAAAATAATCCCTAATTATCTACAATTAAGCCAATAATCTTGATTCAAAATTGCAAGAAAAAAATTAAAATTTTGCATAAGCATATATAAGCATTGAAGCTTAACTAGTATGTGTGAGTTGCATTGCAATTGAACAAGCGTTAACCAATTCAAATATCAACCATTTTCTTCAATTCCGAGTTCTATGCTTCTCTCTTCTTCATCACTATCATCTACATTCAGAATTACTCCTCCGAGTTCCACACATTGCCCTTTTGGGGCTCCAAATGCATGGCAACTCACACAAAAACCTAATTTGGACCATCACATCTTCACAACTAAATTTCTCCTTGGTTACTTAATCGGTTCGCCCAAAATTATACTCGTTGGAAAGGTAAGATTCAGAGGTTTGATCTGGTTCAAACCTCACCCAAATCCATTGAGTCTAGCTCGAGTTATTCTCGTCCAAAGTGAGAAGAGAAGCACACCACACCCAGCTCTTCCCTACCATAATCATCCTCTCAAAGGCTCCAAGCTTATCTCCACATCAACATCTCAGCCACTGTGGGCCGTCGATGGGGGGAGAGATCCAGCGGCCGAAATTTGAAGCCGGAACGAGTATCGATCCGCGAGTGACCTCTATTGCCCAATCAGCGATCGCCGTTCGCCGGCTCGTCGCTGTATTTAAACTCCAACACACCGTCCCTCGATCCCTCACCTTCTCTACTCTCTAGGTCGATACGCATCCTTCGAGCTCGCGAATCTCCAGCGATGGCGCCGCAGTCGACCAAGGGCAAGAAGCCTGTTAGTCATCCGCCCTATGCTGAGGTGAGGTTTCCATTTCATGCTTCGATTTCTTTTTGTTGATCTGTTGGGCGATTGTAATTCGAACAGTTTTGGGGTTTTTATTTGGTTTTTAGATGATCAAAGATGCGATTATAACCCTAAAGGAGAGGAGCGGATCGAGCCCCTATGCAATCGGGAAGCTAATCGAGGACAGGCACAAGGCGAATCTCCCTCCCAACTTCCGCAAGCACCTTGCCGTACAGATTAAAAAGCTCGCTGCCGCCGGAAAGCTCACCAAGGTCAAGGGCTCCTATAAGCTAACCACTCCGATGAAACCCAAGCCGGCGACATCTAACGGCGCTTCCGCCGCCAAGCCTAAGCCAAAAACCAAGGCGAAGCCTGCCGTTTCCGTCCCCAAGCCCAAGGCTAAACCCGCGGCGACCGCAGCGAAACTTAAGGCGAAACCGAAATCTGCTGCAGCTACATCGAAGCCCAAGCTGAAAGCTGCTGCTGCTGCGAAGCCGAAGACAGGAATGAAGCGGAAGTCTCCTGTGAAGCCAAAGGCGAGTAAGGCCGTGACCGCGCGGCCTGCGAAAGCGACCAAGACCACTGCTAAAGCCTCTCCGGGGAAGAAAGTGGCTGTTCCGGCGAAGTCCGCCGCGAGTAAGTCTACGGTGAAGAAGGTGGCGCCTAAGAAGGCGAAGAAGGCGACCGTGAAGGTTGCGAGCCCGAAGAAGAGCGTGAAGCCGGCGGTGAAGAAAGCGACCCCTAAGAAGGCGAAGAAGTAACTTCATCCGACCGATTAAAATTTCCTCTTTTTTATTTTCTTAAAAAAAAAAACTGTTTTTGTATGTTTTGACTTGTAATGGAGCGAGTGTAGTAGGATGTAAATGGAAGTATAGTGAGGCACTCGTGCGATCGTGTGGGATTTTAGTAATGTTCAGCTATTCTAACTTACCCTTTTATTCGCAGTGTAATTCTTCTCGAAAAATTTAATGTCATGTCTTTATTCGGTGCTAATGGTAACCATTGTGTTGCATGGTTCATTGTAAGATTAAAATTAATTGCATTATTTTCATACTTATTAGCTATGCAACTGGATAATTTGCGGAAATGTCGATGCATTTACCTCTTTTTCTTTTGGCAAATGCATTTTTTTTTAAGGTTAACTAGCCAAGTCTTCTAAATTTTTACGTTATATCTTCTATGTAAACTTATTGCACAATTAAATTATTTTCTCACAAAGAAATTTTCCTTTGTTAATTTTGAAAATTTAGCAACCTCATTTTAAGTCAATGAGGGAATAACAAACCAATTGAGCTACAGAAAAGGCTCAATCATAGTGTTATTTACAAGGTTACAGTACATTGGACTCTTAACCAATTAGCAATCTCACTTTATCCTAATTCAATTCATACTGCTATTTACATTACAATACATTGGACTCTTAACCAATTAGCAACCTCACTGTATCTTAAATTCAATTCATAGCGTGCCATAATGATATTACGTAGGCTCAGATATTTAGAAACCTTCTAATTTATATGTCAAATAAAGACGAGTTTCAATTCTAAGATTGTATTATCAACAACTAAATTTTGATCATATTACTATAGTACCTAGAATTTATAAGAACATAACACATGTCACTTGTAAGTCTGGGTTCAACATTAGATA
The DNA here is from genome assembly GCA_027563935.2 of Costus lasius. Taxonomy (NCBI): domain Eukaryota; kingdom Viridiplantae; phylum Streptophyta; class Magnoliopsida; order Zingiberales; family Costaceae; genus Costus; species Costus lasius. The sequence goes on from CM050454.1 coordinate 99,961,022, forward strand.
ATAAATTTGTGCTTAATCAGAATTAAAAATAATAAACCCAAAATATAAAAAACAATTGTTGAGTAATTTTATTTACTAAATTACTTGGGTGACAAAAGCTCCTACTCTAGTGGTAATTATTTTGATCACTGAAAGGACTTCTAAATATTAACAAGATCTTGTGATTTAGTCTTATATTCATTGCTGGATTTACCTATGTAAAAAAGAATGAGTGAGTTCAATTTATCTACTTAAGCACTTGACCACTTGCAAGTCAAATATCTAAGTTCATTCATGATTGCGTCCTATTCCCTTCTCAGCATAGGGCAAATTGTTCAAGTAGCTAAGCCCAATCCAAAAAGGCATAGTGTGTCTTCATAACTAAACTATAGGAGCTAAAATGCTTGTCAATGCTGTGTTCTATGAAATAGTCACAACTATCCTTGCCTCTCCTTCCTACACTCAAGTGAGGGATTGTAATCAACCTAGCAAGTGGTTGACTAGACTTTACAAACAAGCCAAGCTTCTACAGTCTTGACTTCTATTTGACCACGCGAGTTAGCTAATCTTCTATCATCGCCTCTCCTTTACAGATTAATCATTGTAAATACCGCATTTATAGGGTACTTAAAATATGCATTCCCGACCTATCTCTTGAGAGTTGAATAGTTGAGCTAAGAAATTATATGAACTATCGAGCTACGATTTCTAAGAGTATATAGGAATGTTAACATATAAATTATGAAAAAAAAACATAAATACAGATTCTTTACTCTTTACTCTTCCCAAGTGGTGAAATTTTGCTCTTTTTTTTCCCTCTACTGTATATCAGACTTCCATGCATTTGTAGCATTTTCCACAGGTTTCCAGAATCGCGATTGACTTGGAAAATACCTGAGGAATTGAGAGGTACATTTTCCACAGGTTTCGTAATTGGGAGTCACATTCCATGATCATAATTGGTTCCCAAGTTCAAACTTTAAAATATTCACGGCGAGATGTGAAATGTTCAAACTCAACGCTGATTTAATACAAAACACATAACTAGCACGGTGTCTAAACAACCCTTCAACCCTAACTTGTAGCACAGAACTAAGTGGTAATTAATAAGGAGCAAAATCAAGATTACTACTACGCCGCCTTCTTGGGCGATTTCTTGGCCTTGGATGGTGACTTGGGCTCCTTGGGGGCTTTCTCCGCCGTCTTCTTCGGCAGAAGCACGGGGTTGATGTTGGGCAGCACGCCCCCGTGCGCAATGGTGACGCCGGAGAGCAGCTTCCCGAGCTCCTCGTCGTTCCTGATCGCCAGCAGCACGTGGCGCGGGATGATGCGGTTCTTCTTGTTATCGCGCGCCGCGTTCCCGGCGAGCTCCAGCACCTCGGCCGCGAGGTACTCGAGCACGGCGGCCAGGTAGACGGGGGCGCCGCTGCCGACGCGCCGTGCATACCGCCCCTTCTTGAGGAAACGCCCGATCCGGCCGACGGGGAACTGGAGCCCGGCCTTGACGGACCGGGACACCGACTTCTTCTTTGGGCCGCCGATGCGCCGCCCCGCGGAGCCCTTCTTCCCCTTGCCGCTGACTGCAGATCCGGCGGCGTCCATTCCGATCGGCTGGGTGAATCGCAGCGGGAAGGCAAGCTTTCCCGATTCAAATTTTGCTTTGGCGTACGGTGGATTTCTTGAGGTGCTGCTAACGCAAACCAAAAATTTATAATCTGATCATCGAGATCTCCGCGGGAGTTTTTGATCTGCTGGATTCGGATCGCTCAGCTGCGAGAGCCGTTGGATTGGATGTATCGGCGGACAAGGATGATTCATTTATCGATCCGTGGGAGTCCACCCTGGACCAATAACAATAGGACAGCTTCCTTTTCAGCTTTTGGTGTGAATAATTTGTGGGGTTAGAGTCGGCTCCCGGCCCCTTCATTCATGTGGGGGTATTGGGTACATTATTAGGAACCATTCTGGATTATGCTTATTTGCTGCTGCTACCACTGTGCAGGTAGTTGACTCACTCCATGCAGAGCTCTTGGCGCTGCTGAACGCCATTGGTTTTGCTTATACACGACGGCCACAATTTGGTACGAAGGTTATGTTCGAATCTGACTGCAGCAACGCTATTGCTATGGTGGAAGGCAACTGCCAATCATCTCCACAATTTTTTAGATCTCATATTTTCTGAAATTAGACATATGTTGTCTAACTGATCGGAAGCTTCTCTTTGTTTTGTTATGCGTGAAGCTAATCAGGCTGCCAACTGGTTAGCTACCCACGCCTCGCACTCCTTGGTTTGTAATTTTTGGTATTCGGATTGGCCTTATGGGCTCCAGTGTATCCTTGCCTCTGATCGAGGCCATTTTCCGTTAATATAGTTCTCTTTTCTTAAAAAAAAAAAAAAAAAACTCTTAGACCAAAGAACGGCTCGCCTGAACCTTTGGCGAATAATTTTCTTGTAATTACTATTTAAAAATATAAACAATAATACCAATTGCACCACTAAAGCCATAGTGCCATGCTAAAATCACCCACAAAGATTCAACATCAATTACAAAACATTATTACTAAATTCATCAATTACAAAACATTATTACTTGATTTTCTCGTAATTACTGTTTAAAAATGTAAAGAATAATGCCAAAAAATACAAAATTCATCATGACAAATGGTACAAATTTTCAAGCATTCAATAAATAAAATGATGATAAAATTTACAGTTCACAAGTACAAAAACATTTTTCTATAAACATAAAAGAATTATAATAATAAGTGTAATTCGTTTTAAACCATTTATGGAGAACTAGTTCTTTCACATAACTAAATCAAATTCAACCTTCCAATTCTTCTCTGCTTCTCCCCTCCCTTTTTTTTTCCTGCGTGAGAGAACAATAGGATAGCAAGAGAAAGGGGGAGGGTTTCACATTGCTGCGATAGTCATTGACATTCCCTTATTTAGCGGAAAGGATAGAAAACTTGGGTGAAAATGATAGAAAAGGTTTTTTTTCCTATTTACCGGAAAGGATAGAAAACTTAGAAAAGGAAAACACGAACGAAAACTTACGTATTTTCCTCATTTGGTGATCAGCCGAATTCAAGTGAAAAAAATCAAGCGTGTAAGTCCAATGTTACACTTACCCTATTCTCTCTTCACGCATTGTCTCCTCGCTGTTGCCATTCGCCGGTTGACACCGCTGTCATTCCACTATCACTCTTCGCCTTCTGTCGCCCTCCGCCTCTTCCGCCGCCTCTTCTACCGCTAGGGAGAAGTAGGAGGAGGGGAAGTGAAAGCAGAGGTTTCGACATCGCACGGGTGTTGAAGAAGTATGCGAGCCTGATGGAGGCGCCGCTGCTCTTCTTCCGCGGGGAGCTGGAGAAGCGCGGCGGCAGTGGCAACATCTGCTACCGGCCATATTCCTTCAACGATCACTCTAATCGGAGGAAGCATGCCGATGGGTTGCGTCTCAACCCCAGCGTCAACACTGGCATCCCCCACCAACAACGCCCTAATCCCGCCTCGTCCATGACCTTCAACTCCTCCGACACCATGTAGGAGCTGCATCGCACGATCCAAGCCACCATCGTGCACTCCAAGAATTCCGTCGCCCCCAAAAGCAGAGAGGAGAAATCTAATTAACTTAATCGTTGTAAAGAGAAGGGAAAAAGATACAAGGAGAGCAAGTGGAATCTATGGTATGCATGAGTTTGACTCTGTCAATCACTTGGGGACAGGCACATATTTTATCTTTGCTTTAAATCATTTAATTTCAATTTCATATTCTTCCTTCGATTGATTGATTGCAGGCACATAATCATTTTACTTTGAGATCCTATATCCCTCCTCTTCATCAGCATCATCTTCTTGTGCAGAAATTGAATTCGAAGTTCAGCTACAAAAGAAGATTCAAAGTCTTTAGTAGGTAAGATAGTAGAAAATTCATATACACGTTCAGAAATTGACTTCCAGGCTCAGCTGTAAAAGAAGATTCAAAATCTTTGCTAGTTAAGATGGTAGAAGCTTCATATACAGACCAAACGGAATGCATATCCTGCAGGACATTTAATTCTATTTTAACAATAAGAATATAAAAACATAAATATATATATATTAATCCATATTACTTTTTCACTCTAAATAAACAAAAAAAATCTTCTGATTTTTACTTTTCACCGGTTTTTCTTTCTTTCTATTTAACAAGAAAAACGTACAGAATTCTGTTCATTCAGCACATGAAAGTTAGCGACGCCAGTACGTACAAAATTGTCATTACAAGGCTATTGCATAAACCAAAATTGCATTACATAGTTAACACATTTACAAATCGGGCTCAGAAAATGGAAACAAGATGATACAAAACACAAGCTGCATTAAGCCTAATTCTAAAGCTGTTTAGAAGGACTGATCTTCACTACGAAGTTCGATATGGTACAAGAAAACAGCCTAGTTATTAGAAACTGCCTTCAAGGGAGGAAAAGGGGAAAATTTGCATTATTAGCCGAGGATGCCTCTAGAAAAAAACTGCATGAACCTCGGTAGAACATCAAAATTGCACGAAACTGGGAAAGTGGCAGTACTTCAAATGTCCGACTAGGCTCACTATATGGGACCGGCACATGAGCATTGAAGCTCGTCTTTTCTTAACTAACGGGAAATTAATCGAGATAAATCAAGGAATGAGGTATTTTAGTTTCTGTACAGAAATGTTTCAACAATTAATCTGTCAAAAAAGATATTTTACAACTTCTGAGCCAAGACCTGCAAAGCAAAACAATAATCTAACAATGAGAGGAGAGAATGTAGACCTTCAGGCACAAAAGAGATGAAAGCAAAATTAGTCAAAGGGAAAACTTACTGTCCATCACAAGGAATGCAAATTACCTTTATACTCGAGCAGAAGAAAATGCAGACCAACATTGCCTGTTGCATCTACAGAAACACTAAAGTACTGGGCACCAACCCATTTAACCTTCAGTGTAAAAGAGAATAATAAGACTAAAATATCTTATAGAAGGGTCCCAAGATCATTTGACAACTGCACGATCCCACGCATTTGCAAGTATGGGTTCTCCAGAAGTTTTTCATTGTTGCTCTATAAAGCGTAAGAGCAAAAAGACATTAGTTCACACGTGTCTAAAAAAACCATCGGTATCCTGTTTTAGAAATCAATAAAAAGATTGAAGCAGCAACTAGCAAAGCCCTACCTGCTGTGCCTTAAAAATAAGACTCTGAAGCATACGCTGATATTTTTCAGGTTCTTCTGTCATCATTCTCTGCAATTCAATTTTGATCGTCTTAAAATTTATCCACACAACCAACAACACCACAAAGTTTACGCCATACCTTCAAAAGAAAAGCAGCAGAATAATATGCAACTCTAGAGTCCATGTCATCCAAGAGACCCCTGTAAATGCATCGTGTCATATCACAAATCGGTCAAAAGTAATATATTGCATCGTATCTTTTGAGAGTGTAAAGAAAGTAGAACTGTGGTTTATAACTTATAAATTGTCTTACTGGGTCTATTTATATCTTCGCAGATCTAGGTCTATCCAATTAATACTGGGTCCATGTGCTAAACAGAAACTTATGTAGTACAAAATAGATGAGGATAATAAGCATTCTAATCTACCGTTTATATGATAGAACTTCACACTAATTTAAGCTCGTCAAATCTCTTAAAGCAATAAGAGTAAAGTCGCAATATGCTATCTTCGTCCACAGGCCCTCGCTGTGAGACTATTGAACTTCCTATTACTCTATAAAAAAGAAAGATTACTATTACTTATTCTATATCTCAATATATTTCATATACTCATTTATTCTCCACTCATAATGACTGTTATTGTTATCTCATCTGATATGACTCCAAGATATTTCTCTAAGGCAATACTAGTGGTGAGGTGGGAAGCCAGTGCCATTATTGATGAAAAAAATGGAGAGGGATTACTATTGAGGAAAATGTCAACATTGGTTCCTCCACCTTCTGGTATCCATTCGGTAGCTTGCAAATGGGAGTACATAGGCAAATATACTCTTAATGGCGTACATAGTCAAATATAATCTTAATGTAGCAAAGAGGTACAAAACCTGCTTGGTAGTAAAAAGGTTTTACTCGGACTAATGATATTGATTATTGTGATACCTTTTCTCCTATGACATGCTAAAATTCAGTCAGGGTTTCAAATCTCGGTTTCTCAGACACAAACCGGATGTATCAACACTATGTTATAATAATATAGGTACCATCTTGGACTCGTACAGGGTAGTATGGACCAATTTTTTATTCCTTGAATTATGTTAGGGTTCTTTTCTCTTACTATTAATCTTAATTTGCTGCTGCAACAAATGAATATTAAAATATTTTTATATGGAAATCTCTCTAAGGATGTATCCATAGAGCAACCAAGATGTTCTATTGCTCAGGGAGAATTAGTCTGCAAATTGCATAAAATGATATATGGTTCAAACAAAGCCAAAGGGTTTGGTTACATTAATTCTCTCATCTGACGCAGTTAGCAAGTTTCCAACATAATCGAGCAGATCACTTCATATTCATGCTGCACTTAGAAGCAAGTATACCAATACTTACTTTTTACATGGATGATATTCTATTAATATAGAGTGATTCCAAAGGTATAGAAACCAAATTACATCTACCATGATTGGATCAACTTGGGAGACCAAAATACTTTCTAAGAATTGAGGTAGAATATAAAGAAAATCGATTTCCTTGTCACAACATAATTGGATCAACTTGAAGAAACTGGTATGATAGACTTCAGGATAGATGCACACCAAATTATTTCAAATTGGAAGTATTGATATTGTTGCTTAGCTTGAGGGGATGTTGAAAGTATTAATCACGCAGGTCTATGGGCTATAACTTATTAGTTATTTTATCAAGTCTATTTATGCCTTAGTTGGCCTGTCAATTTTACTATTTGGTTTGTGTACATAAGAGACAAACCCTAGACAGACAATACTGATTTGTGGATACCATTTTCAACTATATCTAACATGTCAACCAAAAAGATACCTGAAAAACTCTTTTCCTCCCATCTCTGCAATTGCACCTGGATTGGCAGTGCATTTACCAATCAAAAATAACAGGAGAGAGGCTCTTATATCTGATATAGCACCTGGTAGATTTCCTCTTCCTTTACTGCCAACAGCAACTCCTAATGCAATATCATCTGTTGCAGCCCCGGCAAGCTGTATCAATGGCCAGAAGAACAAGGAAGCTGGAACACGAGCAACTAGCTGCATAGGAGCAATTGCATGTCCTCGAAGAAGCAAGGCTGCCATGGAAGCTGTTTTGCATATTATCCTGGTTGACTGAGAACCATGATGAGTATTTGTCTGTGGCAGCTCATTTTTTTGTTGTTTAAGCTTAAGTTCTTCCAATGAAACATGAGCTTTCAAGTCACTTTCACGACTTTCAGTTGTGCAACAAAAAATATGGCTCAGGTCATTGATATCTACAAAAGGAACTCGAGTGGCAGAGTCCAGCCTCAGACACAACTGAGCAAACAACATATCACACATCTGCAAATAACACAATCAATTGGGATTGAGAACAAAACAAGATTTCACCTCAATAAATAAAACGGGCCATAATCTATCTGACAAGTCATTCAGAGAAACAAAATATTTACACACGGACAGAACTCAAGAAGGCATTACAAAATGTACATCTAGCATAAAAGATATAGTCAGTGGCATCCATTGGCATGATCTGGTTCGAATTTCTTGAAACACAAAATTCAAATAAATCAGTGTATTACATCCAAAAGGTGTATTTTCTTTCTCTGTGCAGATAAGCTATGCATGCTACTATTGATTGCAGAACCAAATGGAAGTCAGCAAGTCATGGATGCCTCGACATAAATCTGTAATTAACTGTAAATAAACGTAATATCAATTTGAAATTACACCTTCAGAATACATTCTAGGCAAGATGAAAGGCACTCGATCAATCTGTAAAAAAAAAAAGCAAATATATGATGTAAAGATTTTCTAGGACACAAAGTTTACCTTCAGAATGCTGATGTGATCAGTCTCACTTATCTGAACCACCAATGATAAAGCACTACTCATTATGCCAATTACAGCATTTGCTTTGTCGAGACAAATTTCACTACGATTACTATCATTCTTTTCAACATTCACATCATGCAGCTCAGTTTCATCAAGTAATAATTTGGAGCGTGTGAGAAGTTTCTCCAGAACAAAAAGAAAGCCCCATCTAACAAAATTGTGTTTTGACTTCAGAAGCCCACACAATATACAAATGGCCAGTGGAACTTCAGAATAAGCCGAGTCCTGATTACCAGCAATGCTAATTTGCTCTTGAAGGTTTTTGACATTTGACAATATGCTCCCATTTTTACTCTCACTGATTTCCAGAAGCAGCAATTCCACAAGCCAAATGTACCCATGATGACGGTAAGCAGACCTGTCTGAGTGAAGAAGAGAGTGCAATGTAGCCCATGAAACTTTAGCTTTCTCACCAATATCAGTTTTGCCAAGGACATCTTTAATGCTCATGAAAGACTTGCATGTTTTTGTAAGCCGAATCATATACGAAAACTCAGTGTCCAACCTTGTAAATGTACTTATGGTTGCGTCAAATTTCCTCGTTATTTTTTCCAAAAGCTACAGAAAAAAAAGCTGATCAGAGTGAATAACATATTCAAAACTATAAAACACCTTTTAGTAAACTAGTTGAAAAGCAAAACTAAATCTATAAGATATATGTATAATCTACGATGCAAAAAGGCAGCTGTCATAGCACTAAAGGATAACATGACGCTAGACTGGTTATACTTCTGTCCAACCAAAGTTTTAGGAATCAGTTTGACAAGGCACAGATTAGGCCATTTCAGCCACTTCCTAACCAAGCGTACCATGTACCATGGGTCGTATCTTGTTCCACTTTGTAACCAAGTATATACCAATTAGTATGACCCCAATAATAAGATTTTTAGTTTAGAAATTTTCCAACTGGTAACTAACCATTAATAAGGATACTTTGAATATTTAAATATCCTTAAACCCTCGTTTCAAGTGCACAATTTCCCATGTAAAACGCTTTTAAAGAATCTCAAATTCCTGTCAAGCTTTCTCACTCTCCTGAATTATTTCCAATGTGATAATCATTCTATGGCTCATAAAGTTGAAAAATGTTACTTGCCTGTGGCAACAGAATTACAAACATGTCAATCCAACTCACTGTGATATTCTTTCAAGGGTGAATGCATCACTTACGTGAAGCACCATCTCCTGTCTCATGTGTGATTATCGATATCGCAAATTCACTCTACTTTCTGGCACCGTAGCCACATGCAACAAAGATGAGGACCTACCTAAACATTGAGGACTTAAACATCTTCAAGGAAGATTGGCGAGTTTCCTCACTGTTAAGCTAGATCACCTCATATACATAGTGATAGAAGAAATGTGCAATTATCCACATTGGCTGCACACAAAGAGTAGTGTGCTCCTTCCTAAAGATACTAGGACAACTGAGATTTCCTCGGATTCAAGCATAGGTTATCAAACTTGACCACCTCCCAAGAAAAAAGCAAAAGCAAATGCATAAACAATCCAATATGAAGACAAAGCAAATATTGGTCAGGCAATATCCGAAAGATTTCACATCAATTACATTCCTCCAGAGTCCTGATTGTTCAATCATGTCCAAGAATCACGAATGTAAACCAAGGATCCAACCCTCGACAACTTATGACATCATCAAGCACTACCTTGATGATGAAATAAAAAACCCTATAATTAAAATGATTGCATAAAGAGCAAAGAGTGAACATTAATTAACTTGAAAAATGGTCAAGCCAACCTGGACAAACATCATCAACTTTCTAATTTTTGACAACTACGTCGGTGGAATCTTCAGCCCACAACAAGAAGTCATTGCATATTTACAATCATATGAAAGAGGTGGTAGAGTAAATTGCCTTGTTTAATTATGTAAATCATAACGGATAACAACACCAATCGGATTAACCCCTACCTCTTTAGAACCCTGTAGATACATTGCATTGACTTGATAATGAAAAACAATAACAATTCACAATAAAGAATAGGGTAATGAGGACACAAATGATCATAAGATACATTTATAAATGGCATTAGGTGCATTTATACATTGTTTTAAACAATTGGATCTATGAAAGTATGGTAAATATCATTCTCTTCATGTGGCTTCTATATGACATCTTACGTAAGGTTGACATCAACAAAAAATTAATAATGGTGAGAAAAGCGTAAATACACGATTCTAAATATTCAAAAAAATCATGCCGGTCTAGTCAAGCCCTTACAAGCACAAAAAATACATCAGTATTATTTGCAATATATGAGGTACGGCTAAGAAATTCACGTGACTGGTAAGATATTATTTTCTTATATTTAAATACCGGTTTACTTTTGTAGTTAACTATTCAATATATCAATACTAATATAACTAGCGTGCAACAAGACATATTGTAGTCATTTGAGACAGTGATATTCTGTATAGAGACTGATCATGAAGTTGCAACAAAGGCAATTGGAGAAAGGCACACGTTCTAAGAGGCCAACATGCCCTAGGAGATAAGAACAGTCTAGTTTAATCCTATTATAATAGTTATAAGTCTTAATAAGAATACTACTATTAACTTAAATTTTTGCAGATTCAATTGGCTACATCATTCAAAGTACATCAAGTTAATGGGTTAATTTTTCTCATTGGATGAATTATAATATTAACAATAACAAACCTTGAAAAACATATAATTTATAATACTTAAACTCGCTTGTTTTGAATTTACAGTAGAGTAATCAAATTGCTAATCTATTTCATTTATATCCATCCAAGATGAGGTAGAATGATAATACAATGGTCACACAGTGAAAGCAAAAGATCCAATAATAAAAATTCACTATGTTCACCTTAATTTACGTTAAGGTATGTAGCCATCAATACCGTTATAGATACTGTCAGTACTAGCCAGTACCATTAACGATTATATATATACCTTGCATCATTACATGGTCAAAGCAAGTATGGACTGGTTTTCAAATCTTTGGTAAAGAAGTCCATACTAACAAGGTAAACACTATAATTCAATAATCTTTTTTGTTATTTTCTTTCCGTTAGTCTATTGGAATCTTATTTCCCTAAACAAAACGTAAAATTAACAAATTAAATATTTTTACAAGTCATAAGCATGGTCCGATAGAACTAGAAATATGCAACTGGTTCAAAACCTGCTCACGATAAGTAGGGAATGGTCTAATCACTTAGCCTGTAAAAGGTATAAATTAATATCGTTCTAAAGGAAGCTATTACAAGTGCTCAAATTAATATTTTTAAACTTCACATCAAATAATAATAATTATCAACACTATCCAAATCAATCGATAAATGTTCTGAGCTCCTGGAGATTTTCCAGGCAACAACACAACCAACCACCTTTAAACTACTTGAAAGGAACATGTTAAAAAAATATAACAAACACAAAATAATATCCACACATAATTGAAGTCAGTGAAAGCAGGATTGTGCAACTTTGTCAAAACTTAGTTGTCGATAAACAACCCCTTGTTTATTGATTATTATGTAAACCTGATGAAAGTTTAGAATATTGATCAAATGGCAGGAAACGGTTAACCTTGCATACGTTTTGAATTATGATTCTCATTTTATGTTGCAAATTCAAGTGACATGTAGCTTGACTAAAGGTATCAGCTTTGAATTAAATTGTTCAGTAAATTAGCTTAACAATTTCAAATTAGAAACCATGTCATACGAACCATTCGTTTGCAGAATGCAATAGTTTATAATGTATATCCACCATATCTTGAATAAGCATATTACCATGTTAAGTCTCTCATAATTTGAAGATTTCAGCAAGGCTGCAGAGACGGATCTTTTCAAAATCTCACCAATACCATCCATACCATGCTTCACTGCTATGTGAAAAGCTTCAGGGGCATTAGCAAGCATAAGCATCGTCACAAGAGATTGAATGTCATCATAGGTGTACACAGAAGTTCCGCTAGCCAAGCAAACCTCATTTATCTGATGAACAACATAATCAAACAAAACTAGAAATAGATTATGTCTCTCTTCCCTTGAATTGGCCTGTGAATACTGCACAGAGAAATAAGACATGATGAAATTTATGCCCGGATAAAATAAGGAACTTTCGTGTTGACCCACTAGACACCAAATTCAGCTGAATACTTTAACAGGGAAAAGCGGGAAATATTTACATAAACATTATAGGAAAGAAAATGTATCAACGAACTATAAATACACTGATTATAGGTTATCAATCACAATGAAGATCAGGGGTTTTAAGTGATTTTAATATGGCTTCCATATGCAACTCTCTATTTGTAGCATGTAAAATCAAAATTCAGGCTGGATATAGTTATATATACTTTTATTTATGGAAAAAAAAGTCCCAATAATTATAAATAGTCAGATAGGGCGTCCTTCAGAGATTTATAAGCCATAGATGCCAAAATAAATTCAAGAAAACAATGCCTCCAACTACATATATCCTAATATTGGTTTGTATGCATCACGTAACTTCACATAAATATAGCTGGTTGTTGTGAATGAGTTCCATGCATCATATCCTTACAATGTTCAAAAAGAACATTCCTAAATTGAACGTCTAATAAAGTCTGATTATTCCAAGATATCTAAGATAAAAAAGCTCTATTTGAATGCAACTTATTATGCGTAATTAAAATAAGTTCCGTGCATCATATCCTTTCAATGTTCAAAAAGAACATTCCTAACTTGAACGTCTAATAAAATCTGATTATTCAAAGATATCTAAGCTAAAAAAAAGCTCTATTTGAATGCAACTTATTATGCATAATTAAATTAAACTTATATATTTTATGTTGTATATTATTTGCACACTTACGTACATACAAATTGATTCCACATGTTGAATAATCAATATTGCAGAAATTTTCTGATGTATAACATTCACCTTTGGTAAAGATGAATCCTAGAACTGCAGAATGAACTTTTTGAACCGAAGTGTTTAGACAAAGATGGTACAAAATAAATTGAAGAATTATAAACAAATAGAAGACTAGAAGATATGGTTAAAATGTATGAGGGAAAACAATGCAATACTAAAAATAAACAATGACCGGGAAGAAGAATGATCATATACGTATTAGTGTGAAAAATACATTGCGCTAGGTTCAAAATACCAATGTGAGCCAATATACCAGTATCGGCTCAGACCATTATACTCCAGTATACCATATACTAGTGCGTATACACAGACCAGGATACTAGTCTTCATATTTTGACATCTAACTTAGTTTAAGGTTTAAAATAAGAATATACCAATATATTGTGTGTATTGGCATACAAACAGACCAATGCATACCATAAACACTGACGGGCTAATACTAGTATTAAAAACCTTGGTTAATAGTTTGGTGCAACAATTAAAAAACTAGGCCATACCACCCAATACAAGCAATACGAACCGGTCCAACTTTGTCCTGATACGGGAACAAGGTCAGTACCAATGTCCTCTCTCTCTCTCTCTCTCTCTCTCTCTCTCCTTTCAACTTATCTCTCCCTCTTCTCGTACTAACCATGCCTGCTGCCAGTGGTGGACCATCATCTTCTCATTCTAGTATGCAGGGCATACCATCATCTCTCCCACTCGCCAAGAGCAGGACAGTGTAGGCGGACAAGATTGATGGAGATTCTCTGCCCTTTCTCTCTCTCCCAAGCCTTTCCCCTTTCACCCTATTTCTCCCTCTTCTCGTGCCTGCCACTTCCAGCCATCCTCTCCCACTCGAGAGCAGAGTAAAGTAGTTAGGTTTTTCACTCATTGCAGATGAAGTTGCTCGCCTGGGTACCATATTGGTTTTGTCCGGTATGGACTGGTCTGGACCAAAACACCAGTCCAAACCGATTTGATTTTACAAACCTTGGTTTGGCGTCCTTAAATTAGAAGAGTTAGATAGATAGCCATATGTTCCACACTAGCATTTCAATGCTATATGATACAACTCTGCCAAGTGCCAACTAGCTCAGATAAAAAATAGCTTACATGTGTTGACCTACTGACCAAAATCTATCATGGTATATTGTACCTCTATGGCATAATTTTGAACCATGCTGATTAACTAACTATTTTTTAATAGGTATTGCTAAATCATATGGAGCAAAATGTTACAAGGTTAACAATTAAATAACTATAGAATTTCCCAGCGAGAAAATCACTCATCTTAAATCTTATTCAAAATAGGAGATGATATACACAAGGCCAACTTCTCTAGTTTTGATATATCAAGATATATATATATATATATATATATAATATATATATAGTATCACTACCCCTGAAGAGATGGAAGAAGATTAGCTACGGTGGATCAATGAACCCTCATGATAAAGTCAATTTATGAGGTCGTTTGAACTAGAGAGAACAAGGTAACATGGATTTTTATGGTATGATATAAAGAGTATGTTCCACGTTGTCATTTTTCACTTGGATGTTATTTTTTAAGTTCCATGTTTTTCATTCTTCACTTGGATGTTATTTTTATTGAAATATTGTCCATTTGCAATAGATTATCTAGATAAGAGGTATATAATAACAAAAGATGCTTATTATGTAATAAGCGTGAAGAAAACATTAAGCACTTATTTTTCACATGCTCATACTGGCGTAGATATGAAGGTCTATACTATCCTATTCTTTTTTGTGTTATTTTGGAGATGAATGGTCTATTATTGCTATACGAATTACCTATAATCTTGCACGGAATGGCATTAGCACTTTGATTAAAAAAAGTTGTTACCCAATGCAATGGTTTATCATATATAAGTGGAAAGAGGCTAGAGGAACCCATGTTAAAGCAACACTCCCTACCAATCTTGTACCATACCAACTAATTTTAAATGTATATAAGAAGATTAAAACAGAACAAATTTAAGTGAAATATTTATTTTTTTCTATGAAGAACTTGAGGAATAAAAATTTTTCTTCCGATGGAAAAAATTTTAAAGTAATGTTATAATCATAATATAGATATTATGGACATGATGTGTCATATACCCATGTCAGCATTTTAAAACCCATTCCGAAGCTATGTACTGGTCCATGCTCGAGCTAGTACATGCCAGAGGCGGACAAAGTGCGAAGGCGGCGAAAGCTACATAGAGAGCATCAATGGCGGATGGAGCTTTCGCGCTCCTCTTCTTCTTTGCTCTGCTTGCTTCTCCTCTCCTCTTATTCTTCATTTGCTGTGCTGCTTCGGAGCTTGTCCATATACCCATCCAAGTTCATTGGAGCTTGTCCCTATGCCAGCCCCTATACAAACTAGCCATAGTGCAATACCACCTGATATATACTGATTTTTCAAATCTTGCCCCATATCTATATTGTCAACATGATTAAAGGGGAGAGAGTATGTGAGGCTTTGAAATTATACCTTGTAATTAACATTCTTCCATATTCGATTAACAAATAATGCACATCACAAATATGATAAAGATGAATGTAGGAAATTACTAAAATATACCCTAAAAAAATATCATAGAGAAATTAGGAAACTTCACCTTAGTTATGTATATTCTAGTTATATGAACATATTAGATTAGACCTGTCATGCAAGAAATCATTAAAAGAAGAGATGGTTTCATTCATGACCCAATATGATTAATGCTCACAACACCAAACAAAGGCATTAAAGCACAAACCTCTTTGACACTATACTAAACAAAAAGGCATCAATAGTATTTTGTAAAAAAAACATTACATTACTGTTCTACTCAACAAGTGTCCTTTCATGAATATGAAATGTCATGAAGACCTCCTTTGGATGAATTAATATTACGTAATTGTTCAAGTCACAAATTACCTTAGCAAATAATATTATTATAGTTTTACAACAATAATATCTTCATATGCTTTGAAAACGAAAATGATTGGGATTATATATATATATATATATATATATATTTGTCTTTCATTGTTGTTTTACTTCTAGTAAAAAACAAGTATCTTCTCCACTCAATTTTTACATGGACATTGAATCACTTTAAGTAAGTGTCCTTTAATTACAAACTGATAATTGTCTTTATATTTGAATAATTTTGGGACATGCTGTCACTAACTAATTTTCAGCAAGGCATTGAAGTCAAGAGTCTGAATCAAAGTTCATTATCTTTTAATTATTAAGTACTAATAGTTCAAACATCCATGTCAAATTAAATCATAAATATATAAGTTGGGACCTTTACCGGTAGTGTAAGTTCTTGAAACAATCACCAACAAGGTTTCAAAAACCAGTTTATACATGTCAATTCGACAATGTTCATATGTACATATGTATATATGAACTGGTACCAATTAGTACCATATATATATACATATACTAGCATGTACTAGTTCGACAAAGGACTAGTATTTAGTAAACAAACATTATTTAAATGAATTATCATGAATTACTCTGGTAATGTAATAAATTTAAAATAAAATAAATTGCTTCCTTTCTAATTTAATATTTTTAGAACAAAAATAATAATTAAACCTAAAATTATTTGATTTGTCCTATATAGTTTTTTGCTTATTTTCTCTTTCTTTAACGCAGTTTTCAGTAGCTAGCTAAGGAACTTCCACATAGTAGCTTATGTGGGTTGACCAAATTGAAATGTTGACTTTTGCTTATTAATCTTGATAAAGCTTATGGGAATTAATCCAGCTAGGTGGCGCTTCCTTATTGGGAAGCATACATCAAGATTAAAAAAATGACTCACTGAATTGAAATCTGAATTAGATAATTTAGTTTAATTTAATATTCATGAAGAGTATTATATCCAAAAAAATTAAATCGAATAACAAAACATTTAACTCGTATACACTGCGATTATATATATTATTGACAAGTTCATTATAAAGATAATCATGAAATTCAAATTAGTTGGTATTTTTGTTTCTTCAATTGCATAACTGTTGTACTTGTAACTGTAATATGCGTATTGGGTAATGGATAGTGATGACAATGTTCTGAATCATCAGGTGATCAAGGACAAACCTCTAGACAAATGAAGTCAATTCCTCCCAGAAGATCAACTTGCTCAACAAGAAATGTGGGAATTTGTGGAGAATCCTGTGCAAGTTCATTTGAAGTTCGATAGAACATGTTAGTCAACATGCAGATAAGCTTGCAATGAACTATTTCTGCCCACGAATATTTGCTGCTTATCTCTAGAAAGGTCTTAATAACCTGAGAAGAAAAATAAAAGATGATAAGTAAAAAACTTACGGTAACCAAATTTCAATATTAGTGGCAACGAATGTACTTAACGGGCATGAGAATAGTGTATTTAATACACAGATCAAAACTATAAATAGGATTAACAAAATGCAATGGGGAACATATACAATGGTTTTAACCGCCCAAAATAAATAGGAGAACATGATGGTATTGACATATTTTATACTCGTTGACTGTAACAACAGGTCAACTTGCTACTCAACTGTCAGACAAGTTGCAATCCCAATCATATAGATGCTCCAAAGAGATTGCTCAATTGAGAAACATTTGCACACCCTACAATGTCAACTAATTCCACATTATGTCTCATCAAACATCAGTCTTGATGTCTTAGTCCCAATACTGTAGAAATTTTTTTAACAATAAAAAAAGTAGCGAGCAACCGAAGTCTTTGTATTCTACAGATCCTCGTCTCAATGGTGGAAAAGCATTCTCTCAAACATAGATCCAAGGTTATATATTTTTATATATCAAAGACTTAGACATATCTCTAGCCTCAAAGGCATGTCCAATCCGACCAAGTTCATACCAAACAAAACAGTTGACTAGTGTGCTTAATTAGGAATTTGCTATGCTTGTAGGTGTTGCATTGGGCTTGAATATGTAAACTTAGCATACATGAAAGATCCAGACAAGTCTGCAGAACATAAACAGTCATTCACAAGAAAACAACAATATGAAAAAGGAAAATGAAGACATGAGCATCTAAATGAGCTCTATATGTATGCAGCATGTCTTGAAAAGATCTAAGGATAGATCAATAACCTGTCCAAGCCTACATTTAAATTTAGCCTAAAGCATAATCAGGCTGCAAGTTAGTTTTGTACTTTTGTTACATCCTCTTTCTGTCCATTTTGAGCCACATTAGACTTATTCTATGAATCCAATAAATTGATAAGCAAAGAAGTACAAAATCGATTAAGTTGTTGTAATCAACAAAGCAATGCATAATAGAATAACAGATTAAGAAATAATTGTAAGATTTCTTATTGCATTCAGAAGAGACAACCCTAAGAAAATGATAAAAAAGAATGGCACTAACCCTTATGTCAAGACCATTAAGTCTGCCCCTTAGTATTCTTCCTTTATCACAAACAAAGTAAAATAAACAACTCAGAGCAGATGCCCATACTATTTCTTCTCTTTCTTCTATCTGCAACATTTGAAACCATACATCACAAAATGTGGATAGAATAAAATGTATTAAAACTAATCCAAATAGTTATCTGTAACATTCTTGGGGCGTTACATTAAATATGTTTCTTATGATGATCAAACATATTTACTTCTGTAAACTATTATCTATGTTAGATCTTCAAGTAAAATTTGCCATGATAATTTGAAATGCTTAAGATATTATATACATATATAGTGTTTTTACTCTTTAGCTTTTCACAATTTTGTTTTTAAAAGTACTTTTTTTAATATACTAACTTCAAATATTTAATAGACTTTAATAATTTATTATGACAGTGAAATTTATATATTAACAAATTTATATATTTTATAATTTGATTTTTAAATATTTTAGTATTGTAAAATGCTAAACAAGAAAGATTAATGGCATAGTTTAAAAAACCATTCCGCATCAAGCAATGCAACATATTTGTACTAGCTCAACTAGGACAGATCAGTTGGTCTGATAGACCGGTACAATAATATAAACCCGTATTCAAAACCTGGATTAATAGACAATGAGGCAAATATCACACAGCTACTCCAGTACCCACTCATGCACAAGGTACAATAGGTATTTTTTTAATACCATATATGTGGCCTATAGTAATATATCTACATCAGTTAAAATGTTCTGTTCTCTCTATTATTCATGTGTATGAAGCAACTAGAAGTGGAAACACAGAAGCGATGAAACCTCAAGCAAATGCTCTGGTTGAAGGCAAAACCCAATTGTTGCATGAGCCGGATACGATGCTTCAGATGTCCGATTCATTTGCTTTAATTGTCATTCACATCTCTCACGCTGCTGGGAATCTCTTCAATGCCAGAGATATTAGCATTATCAGCTAGGTTGTTCACCTTGAGTGAAAATAGATTGGTTGATTTTTTGCTTTTCTCTCATAATTTGTCATTCTGTGCTAGGGGTGCGCATGGATTGGTCAGGTTTGAGAATTTTAGTTTCAAATCAGGGTATTTCAGGGAAAATAAGAGAATGCATATCAAATTAATGAAAATATAAAAATCATTTGAGAAATAGTAGCCAATATTGGAAAATAAATTCCAAACTAAACACATTTTATTCTTCAAAGAAATAGGTGTTATTTAGTTGAGTTCAAATTCGTCCTCTGGGTTTTATGCCAACCCTATCTACTGCTTTGGTTTAGTACTGATGAGCTTTGTGCATGTTCAAAAAAATTTCATCTACTTGTTATCAAATTCTGCAAAAGAACCCATTCTTAAGGAAAAAAAGGGTATTGGCAAAGCGAATACCAATACAGCACAGCCGATTATACCTAGATCAGATGAGATTGCAAATAAATATGCAATGCTCTAGACATATGCATACGCATATGCAATCACATGAATTATTTTCTAAAATATTTCCCCTGAAGCATACTCTACGGCATGCTAAAGACTTTTGGCAATTAATCCTAAAAGATTAAGTTGATAGGAGATAGCACAATTATATGTTTTTCTTATTAATAAAATCATGCCCTCTTAACTTTACTCAAAGTAACTGACCAAGATGTCATGCGGGAGGTGTTATGGCTAAGATAAAAATATAAGATACAAAGAAAATGCACGTTCCGCTAAAGCTGAACACCCCATAGAATACCACATTTACCTATCTGAAGATTGGCACTTGAGGTTTCAAACACCAATATGATACCAATCTTCGTAATTCACTGGAAGCGTACATGTAGTGTATTGGCATTATCCAGGTCTAGGTTATAGCATAGGCTCCAATGTACCATCAAGATCTTGATGACGTGATGGACTAGTATGACTCAATCGTGCCAATTAGCATGAACAGAAAACTTAATTGTGTTACAATCCAAAACCAAATCCAACACAAACTACAAGGATTAAATTTAGAATGATGTAAAGTTGAATGAGCAACCTTGTCTCAAAATCTTAAGCAACTGAGAAGGCTAAAAACTTACGGTTTACGTCTGGTCATTACCATCTCAAAGCATTTAGTATGAGTATAAATTTGCAGGCATAGGGCCAACAGAATACCGAGCAATAACAAAATAATGAAAGCCATATTCAAACTCTTGGCTTCTGGTCTCGAACCATGCTAAGGTTTTTTTTTGGCAAATGAAAGATTATAAAAATCCATACAAGGGTTTAAATACTATTGTACCCGGTATAGGTCTTTATTGGAAATATAGGGTGTAAAAAGTTGGTACTAATAATATATATATATATATATTATGTATATAAAGTATAGTATACCAACTTGTACGAGTACCTATAATATGGTTTAAAATTTCGATCTAGCAGCTCAAAACCAAACAGGTCAGCCGCTGCCGCTCAATCTCCTGCTCCCCTGCTACCGCTTCCACTCGAAGAGACGAAGGTCGAAGATTGCTCCAACTTCAAGCAGAGCTTCCACCACGAGTAGTAGCTCCCGGCGAAGCTTCCACCCCCTGCCTACGCCAGAGCTCCAGGCAGAGCTTCTACCGCCCGCCTATGCTCCCTCTTCTGCCTCCAACTGACTGACAGAGGGTCCGAGCTCGATGGCTCATCGGACCAGTACCGGACCAAAATTTCGACCAATACGAAACTTTATGCCCTGACCTATATAAGCTGAAACCATTATGTACACTCATATTGGTCAGTTCTAATCCATTGTTAATACCTTGAATCTATCCATAGTTAGAATATATGAGTAGATGTAGATGTGAAGTCTTCAAAAGTTAAGAAAAACAATGATCTTGGTCGAAAAAAGATTTGGCTGGGAAAAAATGATGATCCTAGCCTCCTGGGAAATATGAATATCTTAATATAGCTATATGATGTGTAACTCTTAAAAAAGAAAGGCAATGGCTTTTCCTTCTCATTTCTATCCGTAAGTAGATGAGTGGTTGCTTTTATGTCTTTTTTTTCTTTCATCCAGCATGTTAGAGTAGGGAAGAGAGTCAGGGAGGAGAGGAGAAGAGACAGAAAGACCTAAAAGAATTGCATTGTATAAATCTCTTGTTCATATACACACGAGACAGAACTTCTATATAAAGAGTTATTAAGTACCTAAATAATAACATTTAAATTATTACTTAATATATATATTATATAATACTATTCTTAATATTACTAATTCTAACACTCCCCCTAATGTAAATTATTACTTAATATATATATTATATAATACTATTCTTAATATCACTAATTCTAACACTCACCCTCATGTAAATTATTAATTAATATATATATTATATAATACTATTCTTAATATTACTAATTCTAACACTCTCCCTCATGCTGGAGCATATCAACTTATATAAAAATAAAGTTATAAAAAAAAACAATAACATAGTTTAAAAACGAGGACAAGCTGAGAGTCTAGTATGTGCACTTGCTTTGATCTAATTAGCTGGCGTAAGACGTTGAGAACAGTACTAGTAGACAGAGTAAGATATCGTAGAGGATGGTATAAGACATCACGAGGGTGGCATAGCATAAGGCATTGCCATCAACATAAGGAATCGCCAAGAGTAGAGAGTGGTATAAGGTGTCTTGGTAATAGATGTTAGCATAAGGCGTCACCAACAATAGAGGCGGAATAAGGCGTTGCCTCAAGTGTCATATCTAAAAAGATTGAGACTGATTTACTATAAATCGATTATTCGATCATGAAGAACCTCTTTTGATTGGCCAAGACATGATGGGAACAATGTGAACCATCGAATAACATGCAGTAATAAATAAAAATTACCCAGATTGAGTTGAGTTGGGACTGTCGACTAAGCTAGATTTATTGGTTGAGCCCACTGGAATCAGATTGATCTAGATTGAAAAATTAAGCTAGGGCCGATCTGATGCAGCAATTGAACCAAAATGGTTCAAAGATTTCAGCAACTCGTCCTAGTGAACAACATCGAGCCCTAGCGACGAATTGAGCAAAAGGCTTGCATCTCAGTTGAGGTTCGCCACAAGGTGCCAAGCAACGAAGCAACGAATTGGGCAAAAGCCCTGCATCTCAGTTGAGGTTCGCCACAAGGTGCCAATCAATGAGGCCTTGAATTTTGCTACTGCAAACAAGTTTCATCCTCACTATCCTCCATTATCTGACACAGGAGAGTTAAAACTGATCCAAGAGGAAAGGCATTCAAGATGTTGACGAGAGGGTTGTCATTGATGAGAAGACTCCCATGTCAAAGGTGAAGATGCAGAGGATTGGTCAGTCATGCATCCTTAATCCAACACCCGGCATGATGGAGGTGGATATACATTGAATGGACCCGAATAGGAATATTTGGAGCGTACCAGAGGTGGTTGAAGATTATGTTGATTTTGGCGATCCATGAAGCCGATGACCATATCAAAGGGAATTTGTAGGCAGAGTTTAGGCATGATCCACCGTCGACGTGGTTTGAAGTTTTGAAACACTACTAGTGGATTTGCGATAGAGTGGATAAGTGGATAGCTACCAGAACTGAACTGATGTTGGTGCTGTTGGATATGGTAGTGGAGCAATGGCTTGATTCGAGAAGCAACAAGGATGGCTTGTCTATAATGGCAGCTTCACTAACATGGTTATAATAAAGTGCAACGACATCGATGAGTGGTGACTTAAAGAGAATAGTAGAGTGGTGATGGTTAGGTACAGGTGTCGGTAAAAAAATGGCTAGGGTTTAGAAAATTTGTTCTGATACCATATTAGAGTAGAGAGATAGATTGGAGAGGATAAGAGATAGAATGTCGTAAAGGAATACATTGTATTAAATCTTTTGTTCATAATACATAATAGATAGAACCTCTATATATATATAGAGGTATTGAGTAAATAATTAATAATATTTTAATTATTACTTACTATATATAATTCTTAATGTTACTAATTCTAACAAAGTACATTTTATCACGCCAACAACTCTTAAAAATATCTGAGCATCTACAAGATCATTTGCAAATGGCACACTAATGCTTACAATGAAATATGCATCATTACCTGAACAAGAAGACGAAGAACCTCAAATAGGATGACTAGAAGCCAAGACTCAAAATTATCAACCACCGAAGAATTCTTTTGCTGCATGCTAGATTCAGAATTCATCTTTCCTGGAGTTCTAGACTGATCTTCATCATCCGAATAAGGCTCTTGCAAAGAATTTACTGTTTCAGATGGTGGAGGATCTTCAAGTAACATAGGCTCTAGAAGTTGTCCATGAACACCGAGATTTAATATAAAATCAAAAGCCCGAGCCCTAGAAGCCACTCTTTGTGAGCTAAGCATGCCCTATGTAATTTTGAATAAATATGAGAAACGCTAACAAAGAATTAAAATCTGCTCGAGTAAGTGGTAAAAAAGCAGCACCTCCAGCATATATAGAGTGAGAGGAGTAGCAGTTCCAGGGTCCAACATAAACCTACAAAAAATGATCATGCACTTTTAAAAATATGAAGATATTTCTTAGGAATTAAAAAAAACATAAAACTCGTGAATTAGATAAAAGGTATCACAAAGGTGATTCTTCACCAGCTCAAGTAAGAGTGAAAACACATACATATTATCAGATTGCTGTCTACCAATGGTACAAAATCCGGTTTGTGCAAGGAATTAGAATATGGTTTTATAAAACAATCATTTCAGTTCATATTGTCAATATTGACTCAATATATAAAAACAAGATCTCATAAAGAAAAGATGTACACTAAATAAACAAATGAGCCAGAGATAATGATGCAAAGTAGAGTTAATAGGGAAACAAGTAAAAAAGATCAATAATTCCTAGCCCTCACGTAAAGACAGACAGATAGTTAAAAATATTTCAAATCAGAGAACATGGTTAAACAACCTGTAGCCAAAAAATACTTCGTTATAAAAAAAAAAAGTAACAGAAAAAAAAAAGTTAGTTTTACCAAACGATTTGATTAGATCATATGTTGAATGGGTAAACTCAAGGGATCAAAAAAACTAGGGTAAAGCAATAAAGATTCATCAACAAACTATTTCTAGCAAAGAAGATATCCAACTGAATGGAATATCCGCCATTAATAACATCTGTTATTGTTGGAAATGGATGAGATGGAATGAACACACTACTCCACTATGCCCTTGCATGACTTCGATTGGTTTCTTATAATGTAAGCCAATATATGGTTTCATAAAGAGAATGGTGGATCTCGGTGGCTAGAAAAAAATATAAAACCCAAAAATTCCTGCTCTCTGAGCAAAGACCCTAACACAGCTAAAAATTCAATTCAAAGGATTCACCTAAACAACATATAGCAAAAAAAAGAAGAGTTCAAATTAGAAGTACAGAAAAAAAATGCTTCAGTTCCATAAGGCTTCAACTAGATCATATGCAGAATGAGTAAATTCTAGGCGTCAATAAACCAGTCTACAAAAGTAATATAGACGCATTAACAAACTACTCAGAAAAGTTTATATCTAACTCAATGCAATCTCTTCTGTTTTTTTTTTGTAAGAAATGAAAAAGAAGGAATCAAAGGTATCATATAAAGTAAGCCCACAATAAATAATTTTTGCCATTTAATGTGATTCTTGTGCCAAAGATAGTGGTGAGCTTTAAGTCAATGCTCGTAGAATTGAAATCCATGGTGAAAAAGAAGCAATAAAGTATAAAAACAAAGGACGAGAAGAGGCTCATTAGGGTTATAAGATTAGTTCATATCTTTAAAATCATCAAAAGAAACCCATCAAAGATGAAGAGAATGGAAAAAAGGGAGGGGTCACTGATGTCAACAATGGACCAATGCAAATAACCCCTAAAAGAAGGGGAAGAAGAAAAGAGGGCGGCTACAGAAGAAGGGTGGTGGTGGTAGCTCATGTTACGAGATGAGTGGGAGGAGGAAAAAGTGGTGGCAGATTGCTGCGGAGTTGATAAAGAGGACTGTAGGTAGTGGATATAGCAAATGAACGGGGAGGGAAAAGAAACTCTAGCTCTGATGCTAAGTTGAAAGGAAAAGAGATTCATCCTATAGAAATAGAGGTTACAAATATAAAGTAATAACTACAATGGGCACCGATCCATTAAGATGATGTGGCCCCAAATACATAATAACACTTCTAACAATACTGTCGACAATGAACAATAAGGGGTTTATTTAAGGGTCTGCATAGAAGTCCAACAAAAAAAGAAAAACACAATCACATGCTATCAACAGTTAATAGTGTTTATATGCAATCATCCGAACAGACCAGTATGTAAACAGCAGATACCAACTGGTACGTAACTGATATTTAGCAGTTCAACCAGGTACCGGAATCACTCGTTATAGTTGTTATATCATTTCTTTCCTATTTGATTGGTACCAGGTAGCACAGCCTGTCTGCAGTACGGTACTAAATATTGGTCATTACAGTCAAACAATGTCAAATTTTTAATCATAAGAGTGATAACAAAAACAAAAGGTGATCCAGTGAATATAAACAAGTAATCTATAGGCAATAAATGCAACTCATGTCATTTTTCACAACATTGTCAATCAGTGTAACACCACCCTGCTAGGTCACTTGCATTAGGGATCAACAAGATACTAGAAAGAAAAAATAGACACCAGGGAAGAGGGCACTTCAGTCATAGCATGTGGACTAAAGATTTTAGGAGTCCATTAGTCCAACAATATAGGCGAAAACCGTAAGCATAATTATAATTTAAGTCAAGTATAAAGTTAATTAAAAACAATCAGAGAAGTGAGAGCATACATGTCAATAACAAGCTTGATTAGAACACTGATAGCAACATCTGTAGCAGGTTGTCCTATGTGGCTCGACCGTGTAGTTGCACTTGCTGAATTTGTATTCATTGAAGCAGATTCAGAGCAGACTTCAGCTATGACTTCATGAATTTCAGCAAAACTCAACTTTAAAGGTTGCTGGTCACTAGCATAAATTATGATGATAATCAGAGATGGATGCTTCCACATTTTCAAAAAGTATGGATCTACTGTTGGAATAAGATTATTTTCAGCAGAAAATTATCAAATTTGAAACTTCAAGAAATCAATCGAAACCATATTAGAATATTTAGAGGCATGGAATGATAAAATAAGTGAAGTATTAGTTCATTTCAATGAGTAATTTACTCACAGAATAGCAAGCGCCTTACCTGTAGTGTCTGTACTGAAATAGAGGTCGTACACGGGGATGAAATGTGCTTATTGGAAAATTAACCCTGAAGAAAAGAAAATAATTAAGTGCATGGACAAAGTGTACCGTCATCAACTATTTATTTGACTATCCTTGAACCAAGATGAAAATATCTAGCATTACATATTTTCATTGAAATTGACTAGAGTTGTAGTCAGTAGATATTCACCTTTCGAGTAATACTTTTTTCTAACATTTTATATCAATGTTTGATTCACACAAAAGATTCTACAACCAATTTTTCCCGTGAGAGAGTAACCCAAGGTTTAAAATCTCGATCCATACATTCAATCTTGGACCAGTATATACCGACACTAAATGGTACTAGTGCAGAACGTACCGACACTAAACGAGTATCGAACGTACCGACACTACATGGGTACCAGTGCCACCCCATACAGGTATATACTATGGGGTACAAAACAATTTTTAAAACCTTGGAGTAACCATAAATTTCTCCTGATTGAATGAGAAGAAAATTTGGCGAAAAAAACAATACCCCATTACACAAGATGGTAGAGAAATCAAGAAGTTGAAGATAAGCTGAGAATGCTAGATCAACAAATGGAGAAGAAAATAAACTGAAGAAAAATACTACAGGAAAAATTAAAGAAGTGTATAAAAATACAAGCAACTAAGTAATGGCAATGAAAAAGACGTGCCAAACTTGATGAGGATCTGGTCTCATGCGCTTGAAGGCTGTTATTTCTTTTAAATGGCTATTGGGTGGAACAGGATTGGTAATCATGGTAGATGTAGAAGGCTGCAATAAGTCCATATCTGGGAAGTTTTGATTCGCAGAGAACTTCTGACTTTGATCCTTGATTCGGAACTCCATGTCACCCACTAGAAGGCCTGCTGCACCAACTTCCAAGAAACCATGTGTATGAATGTCTGGAGCCCTCGTAATAACATTGCTGGATCATAAGTAATGTCTGTTAGATTCAAGTTTATTCTCATACAATTTCAATTCAATCATACATCTAAATGTAGATACTCTCAAACTGCTTCACTTGTGTAGAAAAATGTGATTAAGAGATAATGAGAGACAAATAAAATACCTTTCTTTTATTTGATAAGATCCCTCCCCAGGCCACCTCCATTTGAGGATATCTGAAAAAATATACTTATGTAATTCTCCATCAAAGGCATCTTGAAAACTTGCCGACCCCGAAGGAGATGGACCAGAATGTTCTTTATTTTCAAGGGTGTCTTTGCTGCTAAGACCATCTGAACTTAAATGAGAATTAAAAGATTTACTCAACAAAGATGATAGACTTGGAAGTAAATGTTTTGCAGTAGTTGACGTCACAGATTGCAAAACTGGTTGGAATGACAACTTTGGTGTATGTCTTGCCACAAGGGATCGAACATAGTTTAAGGACTTAATAAGTGAAGCAGAAGCAAAGTTAGAAGTTGGTAATGAAGGAACATAAGCATTTGATGCTGACGAAGAGGTTTTGGAATGCTGAGTTGATGACTTGGACAAATCTGGAATTCTTTGAATATTTGCGGATTCACAATCAGCAATTGAGTTTGCACAAAAAAGATCAATCTGCCGCAGTGTTGAAACCTTTGGTATATAACTGCAAGAGGAATGAAACAGTTCGCAATAAATCTCTGCTACAAAACATTTAATTGAGTCATCATGATGAACAACAGCATTGGTAACTCACCGGAGAAGATAAAATTTCAAGAATGCCACACATCTCGGAAGTACTGCTGGACTGGTTCAAAAAAAAATTGGGATCAGATATTTACTTCGCACCTAAGCAATGATCACAATAGAAACATAATGGAAAAATAAGTATGCAGAGAGAGAATAATACATTTCAGGAATATGCCTGGCACATTCATACCCAATAAAGCCACAGAAAATCATCTATTAGTCACAACATCATCTAGCAGATGACAAGTACAATAAAGGAACAATTAATCCTATTCAAGTGGCTAGTTTGAACCCCACAAAGCGGATTCAACAAGAAATAAAGCACAAACGTGTCTAAGTGTGTGTTTGATAGACATCTACTTTGCAATTTTCAGTTTTCAGGATTATGAAAAAAATAACTTGTCAGTTCTTAATTTTCAATTTTATGAAAAACTCATTTAATGCATCTATATAAAAATAGTTACCATAGATGAGAATAGAGACCTACGGGTGAAATATTTAATATAATCAAAATTATGTTACTGATTTTTAAATTCTGTGTTTTTTAGTCACAAATTTGTCTAAGCCGTTTTCATGTTTTTGTCTGAAGTTATTTTTTCTGCTTTCAAGTTTTTAACAGCTCATATCTTTGAACTTTTAGTTTTTATTTCAGCTGAAAATTATCAATAATATAATTTTTGTATATTTTTATTTGCCCTTAAATGTTCATTGTGGATGTTATTCTCTAACTGTTGTGAGTCAAATATAGCTTAACGCAAAAACAAAAGGAGAACTTTGAGATAAACCTTGAATCTTGTAAGTCACAACCAAGTTTTAGAATCTCTCTGTACTAATCTCGATCCATAGTGGTGTACCAATCCTGTCTAGGATCGATCAATCCTTGACACACTGACACTATGCTGTCCGTACCACTGGACGTGGATCAGTCTTCAGAACCTTGGTCGTAACATCCCCCTTCTTCCTGATAGGACTCCAATAAAAATTACTTTCTCAGATTCCCTTCCTTCTTTTGTTTATTTTCTTCTTGTGACCACCAAATATAATAAAATTGCCCATCTGCTGCTGCATTCAATCAGTTCTTACTAATGTCAATTGATTTTAGCATAACGCCAAAGCTTAAATAATATTACTTTTCGGTGAAGATAATGATATGGATTGAAGTATTGCATTGGCTTTCCTTTGCATCATAGATCATGATATGATCATGATCAGATCATTCCCTGTACTGTCATAATAGTTCTGAATTTAATATTTACAGTTAAAAAATTTTATTTTTATAGTAATCAAGTGTTTTCCTCATTGCAATTCATCTCCTACTATCTTTGGTAAAAGTTGCGACACATTATATATTCAGTCCCAAGCTATCACTTTGACAATGGTGGAAGCAGAAATAGGACTTAAGTGTGAAAGCATGGAACAGTACAATGTCCACTATCAGGCAGTTGCTGATGAGGAATGCAACAATGCCTCTTCGTCACCCATATAGTTGCAAAGCTATGCAGTTGATTAAAGCATACGCAGACAAGGGGTGGTCTGGACAGTAGAGAAGGGGTGAGGATAGAGAGAAAATTGTTGCAAAAGCCATGTTTTTCTTATTATCATGACCTCATTCCTTAAATACTCTTGCAGAAACTATCTAAGGCAGGAAATAGAAGTTGCCAAGAGAGGAAACTTGCAAAGTAAAGTACTCAAATTGAAGGAGGGATAAAAACAATGGTTTACCCCTCTAAGTTAGTCTTAATTCTTCTTCCCTTCATGTCACTTCTCCTTTATTTATTGCTCCTTTCAATTCATTTTATTTTCCTTCAAATTTGGCAATACACATTAAACGGAGGTGTTGCCACACCCACATTGATGGATGATGGTGTGATCCTTGTGCCACCTGAGCAGGGCAATAGATATCTCCCATATCTTAAAAAAAGTGCTTGTCCTCAGGCATATACAAAGAGTGCTT
Source organism: Costus lasius (assembly GCA_027563935.2). Taxonomy (NCBI): domain Eukaryota; kingdom Viridiplantae; phylum Streptophyta; class Magnoliopsida; order Zingiberales; family Costaceae; genus Costus; species Costus lasius. The sequence continues at coordinate 99,991,254 of CM050454.1, forward strand.
AGTACATATTTCATTATCTCTTTTTCCCAAGATGCTTCAAGCAAAATCAAAGTCCAATGGATGAGTTAGCAAATTTCCAGATTGGTACATATCTCAAGTAGTTTGAAGCATGTATACTAAATCATCTCCATGTAATCATGTAATCATGAAGATCAAGGTTGTTAGGGTCGAGATTCTACCATGATGGCAGCTTTGTAGAGATTGGATCCTGAGATTGTCAGATCCTACCAAATCAACTAAAATATATTTTATATATTTATCTAATTAGACTTAAGAGTAAGATAAATTATATATGTACAAATAATAAATATCTATGAACTATTAAGGGTAAATTATATATGTACAAATGTATTATACTATTATAATATGTATTTGCTGTGTAGTTAGATTGTGAATTTGTGAAATTAAATATTTGAGGTGATGATGATGGAAATAAGTTTATAGAAGATGGATCCAACAAAAACGCACAATGAAACTAGAAATAACAAAGGTGTACGAAAAATAAAGATAATGACAATGAAAACATCAAAAATGATAATTAGGGAATTAAATAAAAATGGCAAAGATTGTAAAGTTGCCACCGTAAATAGCTGAAGAGGATAAAGAGTTAAGTTAATAAATATTTGTCAAAGACGACAAAGTAAACGATGGCAACTAAAGGTGAGAAATTGCATACTATAACAATTTAGGGCTTTTGGCATAATATATTATTGATTTTTCGAATAATAATTATAAAGTCATTCTATCTATTAACTTAGGATCAAGTAGGAACATTGAGATCATAAAAACCTACCTAATACTAGACCTAGATTGGAGTTCCTACCAATCCTACCACATTTATAATCCTATGCATTCATTCTGAAATGGTTTACCTAATATGGGTCCTAGGATCAAAAGATTGTAAGACCGAAAAGGTATTGTAAGACCGAAAAGGTTCAGTCACATAAATCATTAAAGGAGAGACAAAAAAACACCAAGAGAACTTTTTGTCTCCAACAATATGGTTGATTCGTCAAAGCACCCAAAGAACCCATGGAATTTGAAAGAAACTTAATAGTGTGTTTATACCACAATTTTTTGTCAATAGCATTTGATGTGGTGCATAATAGAGTTGTCATCTTTAACACTGTGTTTAGCAGGACGGAAACCGGAAAGGATGGAAAATTAAGAAAGAAAGGAAAATATGAAGGATGGAAAAATAAGAAATATTTCCTTATTTGTGTTTAGCTAGAGGGAAGGAAAAGTTGAAAGATTGTTATAGACACCCTTTATTTTTTTTTAGTATAATAATATATTATAAAATTATTTTTTTTTTCTCAATCAAAACCTCTAAATAGACACAAGTGATAAACACCAAATTTACAATCACAATATAAAAGAGCATTTACATTATAAATATTTCCTGAATTTACAAACACCAAATTCTCAATCAAAAATTACTTCCGCCATGTTCTTGCCCTTATAAGAAGAAGTAAGCAATTTGATTTTTCTTCACGGGAAGGTGTCTGACGCTAGAGAGGTACAACTGTTGGAGAAGAACAAGCAGTTGTACCTGAAGCTGTTTCCGGAGATCTCGAGCAAGCATCTCTCCTCTCTGCATTAGGGCGAAAACCCTAATCCCTTCTCCCCCTTTCGTTGGCTCGAATCCCTTCTCCCCCTTTCGTTGGCTCGAGCGCTCTCTTCACGCTGACGCTTGGAGCAACGAGTCCAATTGGATCGGCTTTGTCTTCGTCAGCGACGACGCCGAATCTCGCCGCATCGGCTGCCGTGATATCGCCGTCACTTGGTGCGGTACAGTCACCCTCGCCGAGTGGTTCGAGGACACCCAAGCCGAACTCCGGGGCAGACGGCGATATCTCTCATCGAAGCGGAGGCTCAAGCCCGTCGAGCACGGCTCACGCCCTTCCGAACTGGATCCCCCGTCGAGCGCAGCTTCCTCTCCGTCTATACCTCCAAGGCCTCCCACACGCGCTACAACAAGACAAGCGCGTCAGAGCAAGCCATGGCGGAGATCTCGCGGCTCGTGAACCACTATCGTACGAAGGGTTGCAGCAGTTGGAGGGCGTGACAAAGAGCGCGTGAGGGGTGAGAATACGAGGCACGCAAGCCGTGAGCGTACATCCGTCCATATTTGGACGGATCTATTTTTGAAGGACGTTTTCCTTTTTAAATATCCGTCCGCCCTGCTAAACACAAATAAGTTACAATGTCCATCCATTTTACTTTCCATCCGCCCTGCTAAATACAGTGTAAAGAAACATCCAATGCTTGGAGGCATTATAGCCACATTAAGCAATCTCAAAAAACATAGAGGGAGAGTGTTATCCTAAATGGTGAGTTTATCATCATGACCATGGGCCCACGAGTTGTTTATGGGTTGGTCATACACAACTTAAAGGCTGTGTATACTAGGAGGGGTGAATTTTTAGGGGACGGGAAACTTAGATGGAAGGGAAACTTGGATGGAAGGAAAAATATGGAATAAAATCCTTCCTTGCGTTTACTAAGAGCGATGGAAAATAAGATGAATTTTATATATTACCATAATTTTTTATTTAAATATTATTAAATACTTAAAAAATAATTATATACTATTAAATATTATTTATGACCACATATATATTATAATACTTAAAAATATAATAAAAAAATATAAATAGTAAAATTTGAAAACAATAACAATCGCGGAATTGGAGTATGCTAGCTATAGAAATAAATTAAATAGCTGATATGATATGTGACCATATTTTAAATAAATTATATTCATTACTCTCTTGGATCGTTCTACAAAATAAAGCATGGAATGAATTTGATGTTACGTTATTGATATAATACACAAGGGCTGATGTGTACAGAAACTGAAAAGGGGCTGATTAGGGCTTTCCAATCTTGAGAGAAAGCTGCTAGGCATAATGCCCTCAGCGACGGCGACTGTAATCAAAGGGGGAGGAGGGTAACGGCATACAGCAAAGGCGGATGTGAAAAGGAGTAGAGAAAAGGGCTTCTTACCTTGCGCGGCGACTAGCAACGGCAGCGAGTGGCGGCAACCAACTGCACGAATCAAGAGTCCACGGGCAGAAGAGAAGACCGGCAAAGAACAATAAGTGGCATACCGCATCCGCCGTGTGAAGGGATTTTTCCCTCATCCGTTCGCCCATAAATCCTTCCTTTTAGATTCATCCCTTCTGGTAAACAAGCGATTTTCCATAACTTCATCCCTTCCACCCTCTCATCCCTCTTAGTAAACAGGAGCGGTCGTTCTTCCACTTTCTTTTTCCTTTCTTCCTCCAGCAGAGGTAGAGACGAAGGTGGAGGCGAGCTGTAGTGGAGGCAGGACAAGCAGATGCGGGACTGGCAGAGGCGAGCAAGGGGAATCGGGCAGGTGATTTTAAGTAGAGTTGTCCTCCTTTCTTCCTCCTTCCTCTTTGTCATTCCTCCTTTCTTTCCCCTTCCTCCTTCATTCTTCCACTCTGCCCCACTTCTTCTCTTCATTTCATTTAGAACACATTCCGTGTGGCGGTCCTTGGTCCCACCAGCACAAATGTCCATACCGGGCGGTACAAAATGGTTTTTTTTAACCTTGGTCACAACAATATTCTACATAAGCAAATCATTGCATCCAATGCACTATCTTGTCACTTGTGAAAACATAGGAGTCATTTCAATGCATTAATTTATTAATTAGAATCATACATTGACCCTATGTCATTTGGGTATAATAGGTGAAATTCAATAATAAACAAGTGTCACAAAGAAAGAATAGTTCTCGCTAAAGGAGATAGCATATTGGAATTAAAAAAAGGCATTAAATATTTTAAAGAAACACTTTCCATTATGATGGCTCAGAGTACACCAAGGAAAAAGATAATTATACTTACATATATCAGTTTGTTTTACTATGATAGAGGTAAGAGGCCAACCTGAAATAACACTTTGTCTTGTATATGGCATATGGAGCAAACATGTACAAGTCTTGCAAGCCTTTTTGCATATGAATCCAATAAATCTTGGCACAAAAGTGCCGCAAGGCATAATGATATCTTATGAATTTTGCATCATAGACAACAAGTAGTGTCATTTTCTTTGCGAATGAAATTGTAAAGGTAAAAGCAAGGAATATGAAAGACTGATAAGGTTTTGTCTTCAATTTCCTACAATTTCGTTGCGAATAGAACAATCATAGTGCTCATAAAGAGTTGCACCAGTTACTGTGGAAAATGTGAAGGAATAATTGAAGCTCATGTTGTTGGTTAAAAAATGCTACAACTTACTGAAGCTTGGATCATTCTCCAACTTCCCTTCACAATTATGTGACCAAAATGAAGAAAACAAAACTCTTGGAAATCACTCTTAAGAGTTTTGTGTTCTCATAATCCAATTTGTTGAATTCGAACTTAGGCGTATATTCATCCATGTGATAGGGGAAATTTTGAGCTTTTCATCATGCGGCATCTTACAATAGCAAAAATAGTGTTCACAATGTGATATCTAGAGAAGCATGTCATTAAAGACATCACATAGAACAAAATTAAACTTCGATTCAGAGGTATCTTTTTCTAATTAAGAACTAAAGAGCAACAAAACTCACAATATAAATTCTTCGCAACCATGTCATTCTCTGATATTACTAGATTGACGTTGATCATTGATTAATTCTATCATTGAATCCATTGACAAGTTAGGTTGGTCCTATGGTCTCCACTGTTTAAATAAAAAGACTAATTGTGCTACCATGTATTTGCACTTTGCTGAACCCATGCACGATCTTATGTCATCAGACACGTGAAGTTAATCATCAATTATTTGAAATACTTGACCAACAGTCATTTAAAGCATAAAACGCACTAAGGAACCAAGCTTAAAATCACAAGGGGCACAAACCCGAGAGAAGCAAATTTAGAAATTCAAATAAACTATATATATATAATGATCAGAAAAGTATTCTAGATCAAAGCAAAACATTCCAAACAAATACCACAATATTCTAAACTAATCATTTATGAAAAATATTTTAAAATATAACATTAAATAAATACTACAAGATCCGTTGTAATATCCCAATTTAGTTCTACAGTAAAAGTGGAAGAAATTAATTTTGTGGAGTAATAGGAAGGCCGAATCATGTCAGAGTTGTCGACTGAGGCAGACATGATTATTAGGCATGTTAGATTCGCCGACTAAGGCGGACATGATTATTGGGCATGTCAGATTCGTCATCTGAGGTAGACATGATGATAAGGCATGTCAAAGTCGCCGACTAAGGTAGACATGATTATTGGGCATGTCAGATACACCGACTAAGGCAAACATAATTTTGGTGGCCTATCAAAGGACTAGAGCTCGCTATGGACAATCAGATTCGAGTGGCCCTGGAGTGGCCCTGGACAGTCAGACCAATGGTTGACACGGAGAAAGAATTGAGGAGGCGACGGATATATGCATGCAGAGGAGTTCAGATTATGCAGAACTCATGAGACTTATGGTATTTAGACAAGTCAAATTTAATGTTGACTTGGAGGATTTCACTTGTGGCCAATTAGATATTTCAGCCAGGTGGTGGAATTTGGGATTTCTTGATTTGACGTGAGTCCCCTTTGATGTGCTGGCGGCCTCTCCTTGCACAAGCTGGATTTTGCCTCTCGGCTGAGATTTCCTGGGGGAGATTTGGGGGGGCTGGCTGCAGACATACGCATCTGATCTTGTTCTTGCTCTTGGCTGGAACGAGCAGCCCCTTGGGGCTAGGTATAATGCTTTCTCCCCTTGGTTGTTTGATGCTGGGTTTGTGGACTTTGAGCTTGATTTTGGCTAGCTATCTTACTTTTGACGTAAGTATTGTGCTGTGTTTTTCTTGGCTGTGAGAGGCTGGACTTGTGCATCCTCTCGCATATGTGTTTCCAACTTGTGGCTGGGTGGATATGTTGCGTCCTTGGAATTGTTTCCCTTCCTGATTTGTTGTGTACGTGCTGACTTAGGTCAAGTCGAGCCCACGTTTGTTGCTGACTCATACATGTTGTGGCCAAGTTGTGCCTCGCCTTCTATTGTTGGATTTTGGCCAAGTCGAGCCTCGATCGTGATGGTTTTATGAGTATGATCTCCTTGGTTATTGCTTGTGGACTGATGCTGATATATGGTGTTGTACGTAAACACTTATGCTGAATGCTTGGTTGTGTTGTGGATGTTGTATTGCATTGCTTGCTAACCATGTTGGCTAAGTGCTGCGGGTACTTGATGTATGTGTGCTATCTCCTAGGTTTGCTTGTACAGGGAAGAGTGGGTGAGGATTATTTGTAGAGTGTGGGTTGAGGCTACAAGATAAGGCTGGGTTAAAAGAAAAGAGATAAAGTTTAGTGAGATTGGTTTGGGTTGGTTATGAATTTGCTGTAAAGCCAACTTGTTGGCTGGGATTTGAGTGAGCTTGTTTGTACTTTTCTTCCTCTTATAGTCAGTTTGTAGGCTTAGTTCACTTCCCGCTTGTTGCATGACGATCCCCGGGCCCTTAATTGAAAGAAAAAAATTATAGTGGAGTTTGTAGGTTGTGATATCCGCAACATCAATTTAAGTTGAAGTGTTGAACTAAAATAGTTAAAACACATCGTTTAGATTTGGTAGATAATCCAAATTACCATTCATATTTTAACTTCTATACTCTTCTGTCTTTTAAAATTATTAATCCTCCTCTTCCTCAATAGCTACTCAGCAAATACAGATGTAAAAGACTACTAGTTTGAGTCTCCTATTTTCTTGTTTTTCATTTATATTAATTCCAATCATGTGCTTAGGATGTCGAAAGCCTTGTCAAGACTCACACATAGGCAGCACCTTGTAAAAGAAGTGCAATTAGATGCGCATGAGGTGCTCTACCTTCACCAATGTGCCTATGTGTGCACTTGTAATGCCTCCGGCAAAATTCCTCATCCATATGAAAGATGTCTCTAACTTGTTTATGACTTGGGAGTAAAATCGTTTGCAGAATTGAGTACTCCATTGGTGAGGACCACAAACTTGAGCACATGCGCATACTGATGGTGTGGGCAAAAGGAGGCCGAGGAAAGAGAGAGAAAAAGATTGCGTAGACATGTGCCTAAGTACAAGAGGAAACAAACATCAAGAATTTTCCAATCAAATTAATCTTTCTTCTTGTTCCTTCTTAACCCTTCTCCTTAACTTGTTGCATCATTTGTTACCTCTTTCATTCCACATTTTTCTTCCAAAACTGATATTACAATTTAGTTGGAGTTTTCATATACTCAAATTAGTGGCTTATCCTATAAACCCCATGGCGTGGACTCAATGTCACCTCAACAAGGCATCTAATATCATGATCCCTGAATATTTTAGATGCATGCTAGCTTCCAACTTAGCACAATCCATCAACACTACTAAAAGAAAACGAACTCATTAGGAATATTTTCTTATCACTACCATCTAAGGTGGCATATATAACTGAAAGAGAATGAATTCATCTTTCTAGATCAACCTCATATTAGTGATGAGTCACTGGAAAAAGAACAAACAAAAAAAGTTCCGGATCAGTCTAAAAGTATAAAATAAGTATCCAATGGTGTTTGTTATACACCATTACCTCAAGTTCAGAAATTGTTTAATTGAATGGAGGGAAAGGGGATCAATCTATTATCGTGTTATGAATTTAAGATAGATACGGTAAATAAAAGCCTCTGCCTGCTCACGTTCTGTGTGCCCATCCCTAGGCTGATACAAGGTTTGCTGGGACTCTAGAACACATGCCCATCAATTTGTCTCTGAGTAATATTCAGAGTTTCAAATCATTGTTTGAAACACCAGGCAATATGCACCTATTGCATGGGTAATCTAGCAGAAAATGAGCATAGCGTTCTGAACATATAGGCAATAAAACTACTATATATTTGACCAAATCATGCACCTTATTTAGGTAGTAGACCAACAAACAAATAACATTCACTTGATATATAATGCACATTACCTCCTGTCTCTTTCTGCTAGTGCATGTTCAACAAGCATTATATAGGCCATGTCAGTGGTGGACGGGTTAGCCACGTAATCCTGTCAAAAAGGAACCTCTCATGTCAAAGGACAAAAATACAAAAATTAAGTACACAGAAAAGACAACTGAAAAGTTATGAGAGAAAGTGCGTTCTGGTTTTGGGACAAGGAAATTTAATTAGGTGATGCGTTATGAGGCATATATGTGTAAATACAGTACAACCCCATATTGGTAATTGGCCAAGAATGTTGGCAGCGGGGACTCTACCTCCTTTTGCTAAGAATCTGAGAAAAAGTTGTCAGCATTTGCTTCTGATGAATCTGATCACTTATAACAAGCCATCCATTCTAAAATGCTGATATAAATGGAATATTTTGATCATTATATGTGTTAAAGAGTGCCCAATTAGTCAATAGAAACAATTACATATTGATACATCACAGTAAGGATAAAGTAGAAGAAGTTGTAAACGTATGATCCCTGCCACAACATGTAATAAAAAACAAAAAGGCAGTATTCTGAATACTAACACAATATAGAATGATTACGTTTGGAGAAATCACAATTGCAACTTATATAACGTGATACTTGTGTGACACTAGTGCAGCATCACTGGCAAATTAGATATAGATAATTAACAAATTTCTGGATAGCTGAACTGGAGTTAGCTGTCTATGAAATATGTCCAGCGGCTGAGAGAGGTTCTTAAATAAATATAGATATTTATCAACTTCCTGGAGATGATATCATTGTAAACGCAGTTCCATAACTCGCAATATCTAGAGATAAATTTTGACACATTATCATACTCTAGTAGTAAAACGTCCAAATCAACCCCAACTGATGACAGAAAGTACCGCTACGATAGAGGCAAAAAATGGTCAGGGTTTATCGAGGAAAAAGTTCCAATCCTAACTATACCATGGATGTACAAACGAATAAGCAAAAACAAGTCTTTTGCTCTCAATTTTAAAACCAAACTACAAATGTTGCCCTAAATATCAAAGAGATCTAAAGAAGAAGATCACTAACACGGAGGATCCTCGCGGCCTCCGAAGCGAGGGACGAAGGGTTCCCATGCAGTTGTGGGGCAGCGGGACAAAGGCAGTCCGCCACGGCTCTTCGAAGCGGCTCCGGCGGTTTCTTGGCCGTCGCCTGTCCCCTCTGCGACCTCAACGAGGTCGCCCCGTAGAGCCTTGCCGTCGCGGGGCTCCGAGAGGGGCTGTAGCTCAAGAGCCTTTTGGACGACCCCGGCAGCGCCTCCTCCGCCGGCATCTCCCACCTCAACTTTCTCCCTCCCCCCTCAAAAGAGTTCTTATCGCCGAGAGATCACTTCCGAATTCGTCCTCGCCTTCTTCACCACCCCATGCCTTCCACAAATCTCCGCCTCTTTCTCCACATTGGATGCCTCCGCGAGATGGGAAGTGTGATTGAGAAGAACAGGTGGATTCGTGCGATTTGGGAGCGACGAGTTGAGGGAAGGAGGAAGAGCTTTCGAATCCGAGTTTTAATAGTACGAGTTAACACCGCCACGATGGCCCAACTCTTAACCCTCTCAGAGAATGACTTGAAGACGATCGAGTTCGGGATGTTGGGTAGAAAAGGAGGTAACTATAACGGGTAGCGTAAGTATACGGCATTTGATAGAGGATTATAGCTGTCACGGGGGCCCACGTAGGGCTTCTTATAAATTAATCATATTAATCTGACTCTTGCCAAACAAGATCCGACCGCTTATGCGTCACCGGCTCGGTTCATGAATAATTATTTTAGACATATTTAATGATAATTATTTCATTTTTAAATACTAAAATATATTTTTCAATAAGCATTCCAAATCCACGTTAGCATACTTAAACATTAAACAATTTTGCAAATTTTACATTAAATTTCAGCTTTATTATTAAGCTTGATATTGTTTTCATCGGTATCATTATTTTTTTTTCTTTTAGACAGTTTGTTAATATAGTTCAACAAATAAAAAATAGAGTTAGTTTAAACTCATCAAATTTAAACTAGATAAAAATAAGAAGTTATAATCATGCTTTTATTTATTTGAATTATAGAATTATAATATGATAGGTCGGGGAATAAGATTTTTTATCCCTCACCCTGATTTATGACTCGAGTACCTACGAGGATACCTTTATATTGTTAAGATATCAACAACTAGCAATGACTATAGGAAATAGCAATACGAGATAATAGCATACCTTTATATTGTTAAGATATCAACAACTAGCAATGACTATAGGAAATAGCAATACGAGATAATAGCATATAGGTTGAAAATAGAAAATTTGTAATAAGTGGTTGATTAGCAATGACTTTTACTAGAGGCAGTTTATAGTGGGTTTCAAAAATCTCATTTATACTAATAGTTCAATTTTATCTAACCCGATCAAATTAGATTCTTTTTATTAAATTTGAGTCATATTAGGTCATAAATGAATATTTTGTCATATATATAATAGTAGTCCATGTATTATCTCCCTTAAGTAGAGAAAATAAGCAAATCCTAAAATTCTCTCCTGAAAGCACTTTGCAATATAGAAATGTAAATCCATGTCCTTATGAATTCTTAAATACCTAATTTCTATCTTGGTTGTTCATCCTACATTGAGATACTGTTAAAAATTCATCTTGATTATCTTTCTATTGATTTAGAGCGTTGAATCACTGGTTACAATGGTAAGTTGGTGAGAAGATCATGATTTTTTTTAAAAAAAATGGAACTAAAGTTTCCTAAGGACAAGGATTTATTTTTCTTGCACTTGATTTGATTGATCTAAGTGTTAAATTTTAAAGGGAGCTTTTTTTATCCTTTGTGATCCCTGTCACTTGATTTGATTTCTTGCACTTGATTTGATTTATTTATTTCTTGCATGCAAATTGCAATTTATGTGCTTTTTTTCCTCGGTTCCTTTCTGTCATACTTGCACTCTTACAGAGAACAAGTTTTTCTCATCTCTTCACTTAATAGAATTTTAAGGATTTTATTCTTTTAGGAAGTACACTGTACACACACAGTGATACATGCATGAATCTTTTTATGCAATAACATTATTTAAAAATTTAAATTATCTATCTGTGGCCTCCTTTTGGGACTTCAATGTAAGCACGCGATGTTATAATTTGCAAATTTCTAAGAGGTCATCAATTCTATTTGCCATCATAGTTAGCTTACTTTCTTTGCAATGGCAAATATGCAAAAAAAAACAAATGTTTTAAGCCATTTCTTATTGTAGAACATCAAATTGCTCTCCATTATAATAGAGTGAGTTGTTATAGCCAATACACATCTCCTGAAACATGCGATACTAGGTTCTCCAAATCTTATGCTGGAGGTTGCGCCTTGTAATTAACTAAACAGTTTCGCGATTGCAAATCCTTCTTAGATACTACCAAACGCTCATATTGTTTATACGTTAATCGGGCATAGTAAAAGGAAACCTATGTAAGGGAGACAGTAGAGCAGGAATTATGCTCCAGGAACAAATCACAATAATTAAGATACACAAGAACACCCCCAAGGAAATGAAAATTGATGACTGAAACAGAGGTAAAGTGCACAAATTTGCTAAGCTGATAACAACGGGCCAAACAACGTACGAGAGCTGAAAGTTTCAGCTGTTACAATCGGAAAATGAGGGTCGAGATTTTGCTCTCTCAAAATCATAAAAGAAAAATGAAAAACCAAAGCAACAGGCACACCGTACACAGACTTACGAAAATTCCAAACGAATTTCGAAAAACATTGTTGCTTTATATTATAACTTCAACTTGCGCAGTGTTACAAAACCACAGTATATAGCCGGGCCTAGAGATTCTCATTACCAGCACAAGATCTTCTCTGTTGATAGGAGTATTCACCAAAGAGGAAAATATTTTTTTTCTGACGCTCCATTACTTGATACTCCATTTGGGTTAGAGGGCAGATCACAAGCCACATACATGCTCAGGAGGGGGCAGAGTAGACGCTTGTCGCCATCATGAATCAAATTACAACTACATCAGCATAAATTTCCATATATTTCTCATGTAGACTACTAGTGACGCCACAGCAAGGCCAGCCGAAATGTAGAGTAAAACTACACCAGAAGCAAGCACCACATCTACTCCAGTGAGACTGTAAAGAAAGGAACTACCAAAAAGTTAGTTGCGAAATAAGATAACGGAAAATACTTGAGAACGAAAATTTGTAGAATGACAACCTGGAGTCTCTAGTTGCGAGGAGTATGGTCAATGCTATCATCTGTGTTGCTGTCTTCCACTTTCCCAATTTGTTTACAGCCACAGCCTGCCACCAGATGTATAAATAGAAAATCATAGATCTCTACATTGGATAGCTAAAGAGCCGACTAATAGAAACAACCTCAAGAACTTTGCTATCTTGAGAAGCAGCCCATTCTCTAACAGCTGACATTGTAATCTGAAAAGTTAGAGCAGTTAAGGTTAGCTGCATTAGTGACGCTATTAATGCAAACATGACAGCCAAACAGGCAAAACCTTTCAGTCAACAATATTACCAAACAGATGATGCTCGTAGCTGATTAATTTTACGCATTTCTAGAAGAACTAAACTGCTGTATGACCCTTTCTATAATATGGAGCAAACACTTATTTTCCATTTTTACCAAGATAACCCCTCGATTTCTGAACATTTTCAATCAACATTTTGCCTGTGGTTTTAGATTTCTTTTAAAAATTTTATAGTAGTACAGGTACATTTTTATAGAATCTTATTTGGTAACAGTTGCACTGTTTTTTTAGAAACAATGAGAAGTTGCTCTAAATATAACAGTTGAATTGTTGTTTAAAAAAATTGTATATCTAAATGACAAATTGCAACCAACCAATTTTTTCTTCCATACTGGTCCAAGAAGAACCTGGACCAGTATTATGCAATGTCATACATCTTGTACAAAAATTAATTTTTGTGTCGGTCCGGTACACTAACCAAAATTGAAAACCATGCTATAGAGTATAGATTATAGAATGCTGGATAGTTGACAATGAAAAAGTGAAATAGGGCCCTTCTGCAGCCAAAAAAAAAGAGGCTTGCTCTTTTAGGTGGGAGCGTAAAAGATAACCAGATCGATCAAAAAACCTGACCATGCAATGCCAATATTTTTTGTTTGGATCATCAGCTTTCTTCTTACATTTATGGTTTTGGATTTAGATGCAAGTTTTTTCCTCTGACCCAGCCAATCTGATTGGAAATTGTCCCTTCTATAAATCAGACACAATCCATTTTGAAAACTAGATTATGTGGAATTTCAGAGCAGACAAACACAGCTGGGAATAATCCGATCAGATAAGTTTACTAATTGTGTATTGAAGTTATTTGGTAAAAAAATACAAGTCAAATTTTCCCCATGAAATGGACTCAGTCTTGGATTCAATTTTATGAAAATCGTCCAACCAACGAGACCCATAAACACCCTTACTTTCTGAGGAGTTCCCTTGCAATATTTTATAATCTAGGCAACAAGATTAAAATCTAAAATATCTCGCTTATAAGAACTCATCTTGCCATCCTTTCCTACTACACTCTAGTTAGCAATTAAAAAATTATTTTAATTCAGATGGCATATGATGCTGCGTTGCAATCTGATGTAGGTGAAATCAGTAAAAATCCCCATAAATGCGATAATTCACAATTTTGTTGTGAATCACATACAAGAGATACTCTTCATACATGCAATCTGATGCAAGGCAGATATATTACATTCTGTATATTTCTTTCAAATGGTGAACCGCATCTCACCAATCACTAATGTTGTGTTTAGTAGGAAGGAAAGAAAATTAAAAGGAAAAGAAAGTAAGAAAAAAGGGAAAATAAAGAAGAAAGAAAATAATAAGATTTTCCATTGTTTATTTAGATGGAAAGAAAGTTAAAAAGATTGATAAACATACTCTATTTTTTTATTTTTATGTCAATGATGACGATGAGAGGCGACTGTGAAATAATGATGACGAGAGATGAGACGCAACGGTGAAGAGGTGACGACAGTGACAATGATGACGACAATGGCAATGGCGATGGCGATAACAACGATAGCAATGACGACAACGATGACAATAATGATGAAGAAAATTACAAGAAAAGCACAAGAGGGAGAGCGGACATAAAAAAGAAAAGGGTGAAAATAGGTATAAAAAGGGCAAATCTAACTTTCCATCCGATTTTTCGCCCAATTTGGGCGGAAAGCAAATAGGGCTATTTTTCCTCTCACTTTCCTTTCATTTTTCCTTCCTTATTTTCATCCATCCTACTAAACACGATTTTATAACTCTCCTTCTAACTTTCCATCCATTCCCTCCTCCTTTCCTTCCTACTAAACATACTATAAAAAATTCAAGAAATGACGGTTAAGGGCCTCAAATTCTTTACATGGAAAAAGGTGCAAGAATTCTATTTGAAAACATAACTTAGAATCCCATGTAACAAAAATACAAAAATAAAACATCTAGGAGATAATTATCAAACTGTGAGATGCCTTATACTGAAAATTGCTATTGGAATCTACCTTAAAATATGACAGTCCAACCAAGGTTTTTAGTCTGTCTACTCCAGTGTTAGACCGGCAAGTAATGGGAGTCAACACCAAATGTGACCTTAGACCGGCAAGTAATGGGAGTCAACACCAAATCTATTGACATAGATATACCAGTCCAACTTTATCGAAAACAATGTGTGGTATAAATTGGTAAATGAAACCATGAGTCCAACTAATGGGCAACTGGGCATGCCTTTGACATGGGATGTTTGATTGCCAAAACATAAATTAGTCAATAACCATACTGTTTTCTACATAAAGAATTAAACAAATTGAATAAAAAATGTTATATTATTTCATAATTTAATATCAAAATTTCCCAACCAGTTACTGGAAACAAACAGACAAAAGCACAAATAGCAAGTCAATATGCGCATTTCTTAATATAGGAAAGTGGACTTTGTCGCATTTAATCTGTTATTCTTTCAAGGAATTGCAGGCATATTGATTAGGATAAGGTTTATTTAATTTGGGTATTAAAAAATAAAAAAATCCAAATTCAAAAATTGTACTATAGTTTTCTCCATGGAACAATAGTATTACTGTGTTATATGCTGTAATGCGTTAAAGTCTCAAATTTCCTGCCGCACTAAATTTTAAAAACTATTTTGAAATACAGATTTCGCCACTGAAGTGTTATGACTTATGAGTTATGACAACTGAGGATCATTACTAAAATCACAGCACCAATTAAGCTAAGTAAACTTGATCAACACACAATGAGTATAAAATTGCATGAAAGTTGAATACCAACACCATAGCATCTATCTAAAAATAAAGAAAATCAGCCACATCACAGATATAAGATCTTTACACGTGAAAAAACCAATAAATACTATAGGATCGTTTTAGAAATAAAATCAATCACAAAATCATGAGTAAAATATCATTGTAGTAGAAAAAAAAAATCAAAATCACCTACTGTTACCATCAAGTATAAGAATAAATCTCAACTGCAACATCATACAAATTACTAAATGAAATTATAGTCAAAATGAGTTCAACAATCTATATTATTACATTTGCAAAAAAGACATTAAATTGCATAGAATCACACAAACTTCACAACGGTAACGCTGTCAATCTCTAAAGCCAAAATAACAAATATAACTTAGAAAATCTATTAAAGTCAAGCTTCATTCACTATGTAAGACTAGCAATATTTTTTAAGAACCCAGAGGCTTTCAGGGGTCTCCCATTTGAAGTTTTCTGAGGGATTAGTTTGTCGCCTCACCTCACATAGGCACCTCAGCACATAAACTATCACCCAAACACCTATGCATAACACTAAGAATAACCGTTTGACAAATTAGCTGCAATAAATAGTTCCAAATTGCAGTCGATAAGTTGATGTCCATATTGTGAAAATGGCTTTTATATTCCACAGAGAAAAGAGCATAAGATGATATCTGAGAATTTTAACTCAGAAGAGTATAGAAGGACAGAATAATTTAGAGAAAAACAAAACAATGATGAACAAAGATAAAGAACATGAAATAAACATTTTATAGAAGAGAATCAGGTTTAGCTGATCACCTCTCTACCGATAATTGCAATAGCAGGAATTGCCAGAAGCCACGGTACTTTTCCATATGAAGCAAATTCCAAGGGTGTAGTACACAGCAATATTAGTGTAGTAGCCACCATAAGCTGCATTAAACCAGGATAAATATTCAAATGAGTAAACTGACAAAGGAAGTTACACCGATATGTAGCATGGAATAGAAATTACTTGTAGATAAGAATGAAAATGAAGGAAAAAATATTAAAAATAAGGCAAGAGAACACCTTGTCAGCCACTGGATCCAAAAATGCACCAAAAGCTGTTCCTAGACGCTTCTGCAATACAACAAATAGCATGATCTGTTACAGCATAAAGTGGGCGTAGTACTAGTTTCAAATAACTCCCTTCAATTGAAATAGGCCATAAACCTTTCTAGCAATATAACCATCAAGCCAATCTGTAATTGCTGCAGCGACGAAGATGCTTGTTGTAGCAGTTGTTGCCCACCAGCCATTCATGTAATAAGCTGTGAAAAAATGAAAATATCAGAAAAACAAAATGGATGTGAAGTAGATGGGGGATCTTAAAGGGTCAAGTTAACCCAGCAATAATATAATTAATCTAAACATTATTAGATATTGATACCCGGTTGAAGTTTTATTGGAAAATGAGATGTGAAGTATATATGCTGATTGTTATAACTTATATTAAAATTAGCACAAACAGATCAGGTTCAACTTCAATAGGTAACAAAAAATGGTTTTGATCTGAATAAAATTGATATGTCGAAATTTAAATATTGCATAATTGAAACATGGTAATAAAAGAAAAGAAAATTAGTACTTAGATTTTGCAACAACAAAAACCACGAGAAATAAAAGAAAAAAAAATCATCTTTTCCAACTTTTAGGATCAATTATATGTGTGTTTTCTATTGAGATGAATTTTATTAGACAAAAGAATGTCCTTTATTTCGTCAAATTTTAACAATAAAGTTTTTTGTCTTTATTGCTCCTTACCTTCAAACATAAATCAACTTACCTCAATATGCTTTATTGACTTTTACAACTTGTGCAAAAAGATACATATAATAATTGCATACATCAACCTAACACACTGGATGCTCAAAGAAATGATTGATAAACACAAGTCACTGTACAATTACTTATTAACTATATTGTATATAATTAATGTTAACAATACTAATTATTATATATTACAGTGTCTAAACATTTACAAAATTATAAATTGACCAATAATACACATTTAGACCTGGCAAAACAGGTCGGCGGGTCGTGTTCGCGTTGACCCGTTTATGACCTGTGACCCAATTAGCTTAACCCGAATACGACCCGTTTAATTAATTGGATCAGATGATCTAACCCAAACACGACCCATATATATTCGGGTCAACCCGACATGACCCGATTAACCCATTTAATATTAAATAATTCAAATAAATATTTATAAAAAATATATATAATTATATAAATATAAAATATTAACTCGACATGACTCGACTCAGACTCGAAATGATATATAAATATATGTATATGTATATATTTATATATTTATATATAAATTATATATATAATACATAATTATATAATATAATCGGGTTAAGCGGGTCAACCCGATTATAACCCGACACGACCCGTTTAATTTCGGGTCATAAACGGGTTGACCTATTTATGACCCGAACACAATTAGACCCAACCTGAACCCGCCTAACTTCATGTCGGGTCGGGTACTATACACATTACAGTGTATTATTCAACATTTGTATGTATTTAGTTGCAAATTCTATGTTCAATAATTAAAGAGAGGCTCTACATTACAAAGGAATGCTTTCCATTTAACTTACATTAAGTAGGATATAATAGTTATATAAACTACATTAATTATTACATCATATAAAAAACAAATATACAAAAAAAAGAAAAAAGAAATTGATGGCATTTTGTGTGGTGTTATTACATTATGACATCATAAAAAATAAAAATTAAGTCCAGTCATTTTAGTTAAATAATTTTTTCTTTAAAAGTTTTCTCATTTTTGTTCTAATTTATTTCCTTAAAATTTGTAAATTATTTCCTTTTCAATTCTGATTACATCGAGCTAATATGGCCAATATCACTAATATCTCATTTTCTTGGTAGCTGATACTGATCTCGACACTATGAACTATGCTATTTGTAAGAAAATTTTTCCTAGGCGGCGTCCCGCCTAGGATTGTTAAGCAAGGTTTAATCCAAACTCTTGCTATTACTTTAATAATCATACAGCACGATTGTTGTGCAGGTTCGTCAACTATTACATGATTTTCAAAGCAATAGGAATGGTTCATATAAAATCTCACTTAACAATCTTAGGTAACGTCCCCGCCTAGAAAATTTTTTCCTATTTGTAAGTAATTGGCATACCATAAAGGCAAATATTTTCTCTCCCTTCTCACCACTGTTATGCGGCAAATTGTTTACATCAACATCATGACTGCAGAATTCAAACGTAAGAACCAAATACAATTTAAACGTGACAATTTTAAAAGGTATCGGATTTGTGTGTCAATCCATAGCACAAAATCTGATTTTTCGTATACAAATAACGATAATGGTATCCTAAAAACAATCTGACCAGTCCATGTGAAGGACAATAAGATTTTATAAAAATTCATTATTCACTTGAATTATGTTTGTAAGTAGGTAGGCAATGGTTTTCCTCGGTAAAATATCCTGTAAGTGGAATATTTGTCTCCAAAAAAAAAGGAAAAACCCAATCTGGCAGTCTGGCCACTGACTTCAAACTATACTAGAGTAGCTAGACAAAATAACGGCGAGACATGAAATCAAGGAAAACATGTTGGATTTGGCCAATCTGATATAAATTAATAGAAATTTTAAGCCCCAGCGGAATGCTTCAGTTTGAATTGCCAGTTGGAAACCTTAGCTGTTACGAAGTTCATTAAAGTCCATGGCTCGTGCTAATAACCTTCTCAAACGCGCCACTGCAGATTGACGCACAAAACTAACTCATGTGCTCTTCCTTTTTAAAAGAGATTCCAAGAGGCAAAACAACTGCAGGGATGTCGATCCTTTGAATCTACTGGGCTAATTCTATGTAACAACCAACCGTGGATAAGAAAAACAAGAAAGCCATTCAATAGATGCAACACAAAAACTTTGGAATGCATGCTATGTCAGGGAAGGATATACGAAACTTACAGCACACAAGTAGGGGAACTGCCGCGACTCGACCGAGCGTGAGAACGGTTGGCAGCGTAATCAGCGTAGTCGGAGGATCAGAACACTGCTTCTCTTGCTTCTGCAGTAAAGGGTGACTTCCATTAGTCTCCATCACTTCGGGATCCGACGGAGCCACGGCCTGCACGCTATCTTTCTCACCGCCGCCTCCACGATTTGGCCCAACGGTGACCCAGTTTCTCGCGCCTAGAGAGCCCCGTCCTAGGGGCGCTCTCCCAGATCCGGCCCTTGTCCACCACGCCCTGGCCCCGGCAGGCCGCGCCAGGCCGCAGAAACCCGTCCCGCTCGATAGGGTTACGAAGAGACGCCTGGACGCGAAGCAGCGGATTAGGGCGACGTCGGGAGCAACTGCATCCAAGCGCGCGAGTCCCAGATGCGACTTGGGTTGCTGGTAGCGGTGGCGCTTTCTTCCGAGGAGAAAGGGTGGCTGAGGCTGGTGGTAGAGGCGGGAGGGGGGGAAGAGGGCCGCCTTGAAGAGGGATGAGGAAAGGGAGGGTGTGGGCATGGAAATTGGAATTGATGGGAGATCGAAGGCAAGAGAGGATGGAATTGTAAAAGAGGCTTCCTTTCCAAAAGAGAGCCCCCAGTGCATTCCAAAACTCACGCTTATAATTTTGGAGAAATTTTAGAGGTATTATCTATAAATCGTGAGTTACAGGATTAGTGTCACGCCCTGATTAAGCTAAGATGCGCTTAATCAATTTAATCACTCGATTAATGCATCCACCTCAGCACCACCTACGCCCAATTCGAATTTTCCCCTCGCGTTGACTTGACCATGCCTCGAATCAAACGCAGCGTGCGTTTGTCTTCTTTGCGGACGTCAAACGCGCGACGCAGCTGAGCTCCCTGGCTGCCACGGGCATTGCCGGAACGGGGGAAAGGGCCACGGCAGGGGACGGGCAGCTCGCGCCCCTCAGCCTTCGTCGTCGGCGCCGCCTCGGGACGCCAAAAATCTGTCGAACAGAGGTTGAGAGGACGACATGGGAGAACGCCGGAAAGCGCAGGGAATGGCGCAAGAAAACACAGAGAGATGTGGGGAAAGTTTCCCTGTTTATTTCTCTTTACAACATGTACCTAAAACCCCTCCCTATACACAGATCTCTCCGCTCAAACTCCCATCGTCTTCGTCTAACTTCACGTCACCGGAGTGCTCGCCGGGATGCTGCCGGAAGTCGCCGCCCGAGGAAGGGAGGAGGCGGTAGTTGACTCATCGCTGCCGCTAGTGGAGAAGGTGGCCTCCGCTGCTCATCGCGTTCCGCTGCTCCGGGAAGGGAAGAGACGCCTCCACTCGCACGTCGCTCAGCTCGCAAAAGCAGTGACGCTCGTCGTCGTTCGTGGGGAAGAGCAGCTCCCAGCTCTCAGCGGTGGGAGGGAAGCTCGCCGCTTTTGCTCTCTCTCTCTCAACTCGTCGCTTGGGCCGGGTGGAGACGGCTCGCGTGGTGAGGACATCGCGCGTACCGAATCCCCCTTTTCTCCGCTGCCTCACGCCTCATCCGCCGCCTGGGAAAGCTGCTCCTGTCATGTCACTGCACGTTCGTGCCCCTGCGGATCCGGCAGAACCAGGTCGGATCCAGCCTCTACTGGGCCCACCTCCTCGAGCCCGCCTGGATCCACCCCGAAATCCATCTCACGTGGGGACCTTGGACCTCCACCCAGGCCCAAATGCTGCTCGGCCCGGCCTAGAATCATCTGGGCGTAACAACTCTCCCCCAGCCGAGCTAGATGTCACCATCTACGTCCTCTCCATCTGCTGTCCTCTGGACCTGCCACCTCTGTGATGAATGCATCGAAACTCTACCAAGAGGGCTGTGGTGGATGTCGGGGCCTCCGCCCGTGTCACGACCATCGCCGCGATGTACACTACATCGTGTCGCCGCCCGCTAGCAGCTTGTGCTCGCACTGGAGAGGTGGAGGAACTCGCCTGCGCCCACATGGGATCTGCCACTTGTTGTGTCCCCAGCGCCAAAAGTCGAGTCTGTCGCCGTGATCGCACCGATCGACATCACTCCAAGTCTCGCCGGGGGCGACGCTAGTGTCGTCGGCCAATTCTCGTGCCACTAGCACTAAGCTCTGCTCCTGACTTGGGCAATCCCGCATACGCTGTGGACCCTGGCATAGGAAGCATGCCAGCCCTCTCTCTACAGGTCGGGCAAGCTCCTATCGTGGCTGGGGATGCGTCGGCTGGCCTTCGCCGTGCCAGGGAGGGTGTCGACCCCGAGCTGGTGCTCTCGTCCTCGTCGGAGAGCCGCCCTTCGAGGGCGACACCAAGGATCTCAGCGAAGCCAACCCCGATGCCCTCGTGTCCACCAGTCCCTCGGCCACTGCCGCGGCCTCTCTCCAGTCTCGCGAGGAGTATCGCCGGACCTTCGTCTCAGCCCACGGCTGCAAATGCCCAAAGAATGTGTGCCATCGGTATGCCTCCGACATGTCCAGATCTCCAACATCAACGCTGAGTACGCTCGGATGTACTCTTGGATGGGTCCAGTATGCCGGAGCTCATCCATCGCGTCTCTGGCCTAATCCACCGAGTTCCCCGGGGCAGCTCCTCCAGGAACACATCCCAAGTCCAGGTAGCCATTCCCGACGTTGATCCAGCTTTGGTCCGCCACCAAAGCTTCGCATCGGCCGTCAAATACGCGGTGCACACCTGCACGCGCTCATCATCCACGATGTGACTGGAAGAACTGTTCTATATCCCATATGAAGTTCTCCAGCTCCCTCGCCGATCGGACTCCTCCGAACATTACCGGCTCGGGAATCCGGAGCTTCGACTTAGGGGTCGCCTACCCCATCGCAGTCATAGTTGTCGGACTCCCACTTTGTGTCTACGCAAGCGCCATGCGCAACACGACGATCTCGGCTTGCATCTGCTGTTGCGCAGCCTACGCCTACTACAGCAGTGCCGAGAATCCGAGCACTTGGTCATGGAGCACCGCCATGCCCGCCATCGCCTCCTGCAAGGTATGGATCTGGAGCCTCTGCTCCTTGGCCTGCTGTTGAAGGTTCTCCACCTAAGGAGCCAAGGCCGTATTCACCTTGCCGGAGACACCGATCAACTCCTCCAATCGAGCCATTCGGTCAGCTAGGGAACTAATCTCGTCCCTCTCCCGGAGTCATAGGGATCGTCGGAGAGCACTCGCCGCTGCCAGCCTCCCGCACAATCGTCGAAATCACCTTCGAAGCTGGTTCTGATACCAATTGTTAGGCTCGGATTAAGCTCAGGCACGCTTAATCAACTTAATCACCGGATTAATGCATCCACATCAGCACCACCAACGCCCAATTTTGAATTTTCCCCTGGCATTGACTTGACCGCGCCTCGAATCGAACGTAGCGTGCGTTCGTCTTCTTCGCAGATGTTGAACGTGCGCCGCAGCTGAGCTCCTGACACGTCCCGCAAGTGCACGGTTATGTCAAAGTAATATAAAAGATGTCGAATCCCACAAGGAACAAAGTTGAGTACCAGAAAATCCGAGTCCTAATAGCTAGGCGAATCGAGATGTGGTTTTGAAAACAGAAATCGTAAACAAGCAATCACGACTATGACGATAGAGAGAAAATATGAGAGAGATATCAGGGCTACGGTTTCCACCACAATGATAATCTTAATCGCACAAGAAAGATATTAATTATTTGGTTTATTGGTTTTGCACAAGGAGTCTAGCCCTAGGGTACAAGATGCCTTCTCTCGGGTGTACACCCCAGTGTTCGTTTTAGACCGACCTCCTACTCTCGCGGTGGATCATTATAAGACGAACCCAATGAGTTCTATGGCAGATTGTGAAATCCTCAAGTGAAGACCAAGCACTCTCGTGTCGAGGTCTTACAAGTTTTACTAAGAGATTCCACCTTTACGATCCTTCTCTCGATATGAATCGTAACGGCTAACACGTGAAAATACTCGGCCAAGGTAAAATCACGAAATAAATACGTCAAAGTAAAATATGCTTATAATTGATTCTAAATAACGAAAATAGATACAAAGTTTGCGATCAAAATCATCAAAGGGCTTCAACCAAGCCCTGAAATAGGGTTTACCCTACAATCATCATTGAAACGCTCAAAATCTCTCTTTTAATGAAAGGGAAAGTACAAGGAATCTAAGAGGAAGGAGACGATGAACCGAAGGAATCCTGAAGAAATCGTGATGATCTTGTGTCTCAATCTCTGAAAATCTCCAAAAATTGCCTCGTCGCTGTGTTCTTCCACATGCACCAATTCGTCCCCTGATTACTCGATAATTAGGGCAAGAAAATGAGGGCTTTTATTTCCTGTGCGTTCGCCCCTGAAAGAGCTTTCCATAGACACTTTACTTGCCAAATTCAGACTCCAAACGAGTGAGAAATCAGGGAAAAACCGAGTGAAGCTCGGTCTCGCTCGCGACTGGGTTAGATTCACAGGTGAACCCCGCCGGGTTCACCTGCCCGTGATTCCCTCGGTGAAGTTCTGGGCGAAAGAAGCCCGGTGAACCCCGCCGGGTTCACCTGGCCGTGCTTCTCACTGTGCAGTTATCGGCTTACAAGAGATCTGGTGAACCCGGTGGGGTTCACCCGGCCGTGAAGCTCTCTGGAGTGTTGTGCCGGCTGGCGACTGGGATGGTGAACCCCATGGGATTCACCTGGCCGTATTTTTTAGGCAAACTCTGTTTTGGCCCAAATTTGACGTGTAGCTTCGTTTTCGCATAAGAAATCGTCTTATGGCTTTAGAATCTCCAAAAATACGTCAAAAAAGGGTGATTTCACCTGAAATTCCACAAAAAAACCCAAAAGTGAAGATTCCGAAGATATGAAGGAAATAAGCCTATAAAGAGTATAAAAGTGTCAAAATAAGCCTAGATTTATCATGAAATGACCATCAAAATTACTACCAAAATGCGAGGTATCAAAATACTCCAGACTTAAATCTTTGCTTGTCCTCAAGTAATAAAATAAGGTGAAACACATGATAGGAGTAAGAGTAATCTTTTGGGTTGAGGCATATATCCAAGTTAGAGAATTATTTAATAACATTCCAAAATCTAATCAGGAGAAATCAAGTAAATGGTTGTTTCAAAGTGTTCAACAGTTTAATCCCATAATTTCTTGATGCCAAACAACCTAGTAAGCGACAAACATAGGATTCAATCAAACCGATACATAACACTCATGCAATTCCAATCCTGCCTATTCAAATCGTTGGGGTTAACTCAAATGTTCCATCAGGGTCTGATACACTGATTATTGCAATAGACTTCAACTCATAACCTTAGGTACCATTGCCAATTTTTCGCAATGCCAAGTAGAGGAGTCTCTTTATTGATTTCAACTTCACATCCCTTAGATTTCAACTCATGCCCTTCGGTACCACTGCCAATTTTGCGCAGTGCCAAGTAGAGGAATCTAAAGGTGATGTTTATATATATATATATATCAGCAGTTGATAACACATCCTTTTTGAACGCATGTAGTGTCTCCCCAATAACAGAAAGGAATTCAAAGAATAACTAAGTGAATGTGTATCTCAATATGATTCTCATGTAAGTTGCAAGCTTGAGTTGATTAAACAATCATAGAAATGTTTGACCCATTAATGAACAACTCAAACCAATCCAAATCACAAAATTTCAAAATCATAGAATAAATGGACATGATCAAAAAGTAATCTCTAACAAGGAGGTATTACTCCAAACTTAATTCTTTGATCACTCCTAATCAATCTTATATTCAATTTTTTTTTTTTTGAAATAGCTCTAACAAGAATGGGCTCTCTTTGAATGTCATGCAATATGAATCGCCCTTGTGAATGATCAGCTTCATGGCGACACATGACTCAATGTCGAGCCTGTTGCTGTCAGTAGCTTCCAATGTGCCGTAGGGGATGATGCCCAGAGAAACTGCCAAAGGTGTGATGAAGCCGCCAATCACTTTCGCCCCCTTTAAAGAACGGGCGACGCGGCTGAATTGCTTTGCCAGATAGTACCTAGAGTCCACTTTGAAACTGTGAAGCATACACCAGAGATAAAAATAGCTCGGTTTGCCGAACCATACCATCACTCTCACCGCGGCCAAATAGGGTGTGGGCCAACACGCGGTGGACATACTTGATCACTGGGTTGCATAAGCTAGATGCACGGGCCACGCGAGCATAGTAGATGTGCTCGTTGGTAATTGTGCCCCAGAAGCCCTGCTCACTGAACTCAGTGGGGACTCTACGAACACATGGCCCCGGAAAATCATATATACTACGCAACTGTGAAAGAGTGAGGCTGTGTTCGATATTACCCAATTGAAATGTTAAATGCCCTGGGTCATCCTCTAGAATAGGATCTGCTTTTACTTCCAAAGAACTCAAGAACTCCAACGTCACGCCAACATAAGTGGGAGAAAATAGACGCCTTCTGCCGCTCGGGGAAGGGAAGAGACGCCTCTGCTCGCTCGTCGCTCGGCTCATGGAAGCAGTGATGCTCGTCGTCATTTGTGGGGAAGAGCAGCTCCCAGCTCTCGACGGTGGGAGGGAAGCTCGCCGCTTCTGCTCTCTCTCTCAACTCGTCGCTCGGGCCGGGTGGAGACAGCTCGCGTGGTGAGGAGATCACTGATAGGCGTACCGTAAGTGTACGGTTTCTATCGAGGTAGTAAAAATATCGTCTCTAGGAAGCTAGGTGTTAAGTACCTACTTTTAGTATCATTGATAGCTAGATGGTTCAGAATAAGAATTGAAAAATCTCGCTAAGTCTAAATTATCGACTCAAGAAATCAACGACTAATAGAAAAAATTGCAATTTTAGAAAGATTCGGGATCATAGGTTTCACCACGTTGAATTAATTAAATGTAAAACAATGAATCATAATTTAGGAAATAGAAAATAGATTACCTTCTCTCGAAGCATAATCTGACAGTAAACCACGTAAGACGATCAATCCTATTGTACGGATTATCTTCTCTCGAACCGTAATCCAGTGCCTACTTAAGCTAATTTCCTACTCTCGTAGCAAAACTAACTTAAGAAAGACCCAATGTGCTCTATGATAATCGACGATCCTTGTGTGAGTTTGAACGACTCTCATAATTCAAGTCACAAGTTAGGGTTGGACAGTCGAGTGTTACGATGCACCTCTCGGCTGTTCTCGTAACACTTAACATAAATAAATGCTTGGCCAAAACATCAATACGCAATAAGCACATCCAATCATAATAAGCAATTCACTAGGTAATAACACTGAGATTCATAAAAAATATTTTACATAAGGATATTTGTCTAATGGGCTACACCCAAGTCCCGAATTAGGGTTTTACGCTAGGAAATACATCGTTCAATAATGAAAACCCAAGTAAATGAATTCAAAAATTAGAGAAATTACAGATATTGGGCAGGAGACGATAGGCCTTCGGTCTCCTCTTGATAGCCCCAAAGAAATCCGTCCAAACAAGTATTCAATCAAGCAAAATCGCTACCTTTTGCCCTAGGTCGCCTCTCTCCAAAGTTCGAACCCTCTAACTGCCCAAAATCACAACTTTTATACCTTAATCGACTTCTCTGACGGTAAGGAAGGTTGTATGGGAGTTTTCCCCAATTTCCAAGCTCCAGGACCGTTAGATTTGGAGCCGTGGACGAGTTCAGTGACCTTCAACGATGCAATCACGGTCGTGCAAGACACCCGTGTTCATCATGTTAGATTTTGTGTCAGATCCCTTCACGGCCGTGATGGCCATCACAGCCAAGCCGTGATGAGCTCGCAAAAATCTGGGTGGAGGATCACGCCCGTGTACACTGCCGTGATGGCTTCGCTGAATTTCCTTCACTCGACGATCACGACCATGAACCCCGTCATGGGCAGGCCATGATTACTTCATAATATATAGTCTGGAACACCGAGATGATCATGGCCGTGATGGCTGTCACGACCAGGCCATGATCATCAGAGAAAACTCCAAAAATGCTGAAATTTGACCTGTGACCTTGCCGAACTGTGATGAATTTTTTCGTAAATTTAAATCTTCAAAATATTCACAAAAAATATGGTAAAATGACATGCATTTCACAAACAAAAGAAAGAATAGTGAAGATTCCATACTTTATGGGAAAAGATACCAAATTCTGATATAAAATAAAACTTAAGCTTAAAATGATGGTATAAATGAGACTTTAAATCATATAAAAATAACACTCATCAATCGCGCGTACCAAATCCCCCTTTTCTCCGCTGCCTCACGTATCGTTCGTCGCCTGGGAAAGCTGCTCCTGTCACGTCGCCGCACGTTCATGCCTCTACGCGTCCGGCGAACTGGGTCGAATTCAGCCTCTACTAGGCCCACCTTCTCGAGCCCGCCTAGTGCACCCCGAAATCCATCTCACGTGGGGGCCTTGGGCCTCCACCCAGGCCCAAATGCAACTTGGCCCGGCCCAGAATCACCTGGGCGTAAGAATTAGTCTCATAGTTTATGTGCGAAAGCTATGACTGCGTGAAAATGCTAGTTTAAAATATGTTTACCGAAAAAATTTAGAATATATTTGGATACAAAATTTTTAATTAGGTTATTATAATTTATCTAATAGTTTTATTAATAATAAATAATTTTTTTATTAAAAATATTAATAAGATAAAAATTATATAACAAAATTTTTAGTTACTTATAATTAAAATATTTATTAAAAATATTATGAATTATACTATTAATTTTTTATTAATAATTAAAATATGTATTAAAAATATTATAGGTTACACTACTAAATATCTTTAAAATAAATAAAATATTTATCAAAAATATTACTAATATAAAATTTATATTATTAAATATGAATTAATAATAATTTAAACTATTAAAATATTTTAACTGATACTAAATATACTTTATTGGTAAGCTCACGAGAGAATAAAAAGAAGCTGGAAGCTAGAAGCTGCCCCAGATTAGCTTCTCAATTACAATTAGGACTGGTAACGGGTCGGGTACCCGGGATTTTACTCTAAACTCGAACCCAACCCGCCACCTGAACCCGCTACCCGAACCCGACCCAAACCCGGGTAGGGTATTTAAATGGGTACTCGCGGGTACCCGATTAATTAAAAAACTAAATTATTGATTATATAAAATATATTTTAAAAATTAAAATTAAATTAAATATATTTATATAATAATTATTTATTATTATTTTTATATTTTTAATAGTAATAAATATTTATATAATGGTTATTTTATTATTATTAATATTATAATAATAAAAATTTATATTTATATTTTTTTTATTGGAGTCGGGTATCGGGTACCGGGTACCCACGCCCCTAAACCCGAACCCGACCCGTTTAGCTAATCGGGTACCCGAACCCGCCATAAACGGGTCGGGTACCCGAACCCGCCATAAACGGGTCGGGTACCCGTCGGGTTCGAGTGACATTGCCACCCCTAATTACAATGCATATTCTCTGCTTAGGCCAGAGAAGTTAGTTATCCAAAGAACTTGGACTGGTAACTTCCCTGAGCACACCAGCAGAAGCTCATAAGCAGAGGGGCAAATGTAGCCTATGAGTTTACACTAACCCAAAAAAAAAGAGAAACTAATTAACGGGAACTTTACTGTCAGGCCTAGTTCAGGCGGGTTCGGCCCAGGCGCAAACACAGGCCCAAATCGAAGCCCAAAGAAGGAAGGAGCTCGGTCAACCCTAAAGGGTGACGTCAAATAGAACAAAGCCTCGGCTTCGTCTTCCCCGCGTGCGCTAGGCACGGTCATTGGCGGTGGGATGACGACGTCTCCAGCTGATTCATCGGAAGCATGCGGACGATTCGGGCAGCTGGATCTTCGTGCGGCGCGAGATTCTTGGGCGTGAGTGACACTGTCCGCAAGTGCACGACAATGTCGCAGTAATACAAAAGATATCGATCCCACAGGGAGCAAGGTGAGTACTAGAAAGTCTAATTTTTCGGAATCCAAGTTAATCGAATCGTGGCCTTTAGAACTTTAAAAACTAAAATTAAGCGAAATCGTAAGCAAGAAATCAAACAACTAGGCAGGGAAAATATATAAGAGACAATATCAGGGCAAAGGTTTCCACCACTCTGACGATCTTATATGCGCTATGATATAAATAACAGTTATTTGGATTTACAGGTCTGCGTAAGGAATCTACCCTATTGTACGAAGGTGCCCTTTTTCGAGTGTACACCCCGGTGCTTGCCTAGAACGTCTCCTACTTTCGCGGTGGACCATTTTAGACAAACCCAATGGGTTCCGTGGTAGATTATGGATCCTCGAGCGAAGGGCAAGCACTTTCGCGTCAAGCCTTCACAATATTCACGTAGAGGTTCGGTTGTTACGGTCCTACTCTCGTTATGAATCGTAACCACTATAGCATGATAATACTTGGCCAGAGTACAAATCAAGAAATCAGTGCATCAAGCGAAATATGCTAAAGATATGATCTAAATAACAAAGTTAATACAAGAGTTGCATATAAAAATCGTTAGAGGGCTTTAACCTAGCCCTGAAAATAGGTTTACGCTACAACCATCGTCACAACGCTAAAAATTCTCTCTTTAATCATAGGAAAATCACTGGAAAAGGTTTCTAAGAGGGAAGAGACGATAAACCGAATGGAATAACCAAGTATTGTTGAGATCTGACGCTCGAATCTCCGAAAATCGCCCTAAAGTCGCCTGTTCGTTGTCGACTTCCGCCCTAGCCGCTTCATCGCCTGATTGCTCGATGATTAGGTCACGGAAATTGGGCCTTTTATATTCCATCTATTCGTCTTCGAGTTATCCTTCCAAAAAATCCTCACTTTCTGAATTTGGAGTTGAATCAGACCGGGAATCAGCGAAAGACCGAGTGGAGGTCGTGCTGTTCCGACGCCTTCACGGGTGAACCCCGCGGGGTTCACCAGGTGGTGAAGTGCTCGGAGCTCTTTTGTTACAAAATAATCACAGGTGAACCCCGTGGGGTTCACCTACCAGAGAAATTCTCGGCGTACTTCTGTGCAGGTATCTTCAGATGAGATCACGGGTGAACCCCATGTGGTTCACCTGGCAGTAAAGTGTGCGGCAGCTTTCAGAAATCTCGACATCATCGGTGAACCCCGCCGGGTTCACCAGGTAGTGACATGCGCGTTGAAAACCTTCCTTCGACAAGATCACGGGTGAACCCCGTGGGGTTCACCTGGCCGTGAAGTCCAGAGAAGGCTCCGATTGAGCCCAAATTTTACGGGCAGCTTCGTCCTCTCATAAGGAATCACCCCATGCTTTTAGATTTTTCAAAAAGGCTTCAAAATTGGGTGATTTTACTTGAAATTTAATAAGACAGAAAGAAAAGTGAAGATTCTGAAGTTTTTAAATAAATAAGTCTTAAAGGAGTGTGAAATCATTAAAATAGGCCAAAATTCATCATTGAATAATAGTAAAAATCAATACTAAAATGCATGGTGTCAGCGAGAAGGGCGGATGCTCGGCGCCCTAATCGCGAGAGAAGCGAGGAGGTGGCGGCTCCTTTAAGAGGAGTGGACGACGCGATGTTGGGATCATCGACCTCTCCACCAGTAGTGAGCGGAGTTTGGAGAGCATTGGCGACATATGGGGAACGTCGAAGGGCAAGTTATTTGTGAGAAACAGCGACTGTAACTGGTGATCAGGGGATCATCGGCGAGGGAGGGAAGAGGGACGTCGGACCTGGGGGTCGGCGGCTAACAGGAGTGGCTTTGTACGATATTTCTGGTGAATAAATGAAGCTTCTTCCACCTTTTCCTCTTTCCCCGGTTTTGGGTATTGTGGCGACAATTCTCGTCGACTCTAGTGACGTACGATCTGGCAGGCTTCGGCGATACGAGCAGCGAGAGAGCGCTGCGAAGAAGATGACATCGCGTCGCGGGCGAGACGACGAACGCAGCAGCGTTCGATTCGAGGCACCGCAAAGCTGAGTCAGCAGGTGTGGTCAACAGAGACAATGGTCAGCGAGCGAAATCGGAAAACGATTTTGAAATTGATTTTTGGCGCTGATGTCAGCATGGCGACGCTGATGTAAGATGATCCGAAAATCAAATTCACGCGGCGGGCGAAATTCGGCGGCTGACGCACGGGTCACATCACCGGCTCAAATTAATTCAGACGGTAATGATTTTGACTACGGTCAAAATTAGGAAGAAGGTATTTTTAATTGGGGTTTGATTTCTCGATTTTAGAGTTAGGGTTTCTCCGAATTTTCTGAGCGACCTTGTAATTTGGGTATAAAATTTAATCGGGGAGTTAGGGTTTCTGAGTTGGGGAAAAGTTTTGCCTGGAAACCTTAGGGAGTTCACGCTCTGGTGTTCTGCCGAACAACCTTAAGACACCAGTTTAGGGCTAGTTTAGGGTTGATCCGACCGGGGTGTGACAATTGGTATGAGAGCGGAGGCTAACATGTGACGGCGAACACGACACCTTCACCCGCGAAGGTGAAGAAGGGTTTGAAATTCCAGAAGATAACCCACACGACCAGAGGAGCGTCAGAGGACGTCTGGCCCAAGCAGGGAAAAGGTAAAGCCAAGGAGACGGCTGAACCTGAAGAGATGGCGAACCTGAAGAGATGGTGAACCACGGTGAGCGTATCGCACAGATCGAGCCGGTGCTCGGACTGGCTAGTGCTATGGATGACGGGATGATTCCCCAGATTGAGAGTCTTTAGAGTACAGTGGAGGCTCAAAGATTGCAGATCCAGACTCAGAAGTTGCAGATCGAATTCCTGCAACAGACTCTGGAGAGACTGATCGATCTATCAGAGCAGATGGCTCGCATGAAGGAGGAGATGCATGCAGAGGTCACGGTATTACGTTTGGCCCTAACGCAAGTATCGCGATCGACGGCACCACTGGTGGAACAGGAGGCTCCTAAGCCGAATGTACGAGTACCTGAGCCAGGGACATTCGGGGGGGCCCGATCGTCCAAAGAAGTGGAGAACTTCATCTGGGACATGGAGCTGTTGTTCTCTGCTAGCCGTGTTCTAGAAGAAGATCGGGTGCGGGTGTTCACCGCATACCTCACAGGTGACGGGAAGCTTTGGTGGAGAACCAAAGTCAGCTCGACATCGGGGGCTACTAGCTGGCCTTGGAAGGCCTTCCGTGAGGAATTGCGGTGACAGTTTCTTCCCGGAAACTCGGCGGACCAAGCTTGTGGAAAGATAGATCGACCGAAGCACACTAGGTCAATCTAGGAGTACGTCAGGGCATTCTCCGCGTTGATGCTGGAGCTACCAGACATGGCGGAAGGTGACATGAAGTATCTCTTCATTTGGAACCTTCTTCCATGGGTGGAAGCGGAGATCCGACGACACTCCCCACTTGACTGGAGGGCGGCAGTGGCGGTGGCCGAGTCCTTGGTGGAAAACAGAATTTCAAATCAACACCACCAAAGAAACAGTGGTCACCACCAAAGCGTGGCTCCCCACGGACCCACCGAGGGCTAGAGTTCCAGAAAGGGGCAGACCCTTTCCTCGGCAGGACAGGGGTTCACCGGGCCGACGAGAGCCAAAGCCACAGGGTTGCTTCTTGTAAAGCGGTCCTCACTAGGCGAAGGACTGTCCGTCTAGGCAGAAACTCATGGCGATGGTAGTGCAGGAACCAGCTGAGGAAGCTGAGATCAACAACGAGGAGGTGAGGATCGAAGCAATGGTGGCCAGAGATCTGCCCATCACGGACATCCAAAATTTATAGTAAATTTCATGCCATTTTATATATCTTTCTATGTCATATTTATGATCTTCTGCTTGTTTTTATGCCTTTTTATACAATTATTACGGAATCTACATTCTTTTTGGTTTTTAATAATTTTCAGGTAAGAAGACACGATTTTCAGTCGATTTCAAGCAATCCGAATGCATGGATGAATCCACAACATTAAGAGAAGATCACACATCAAATTTCAAGAGAATTGGAGCCACGAACCAAAATATGGCAGGGCCGTAATCTATATTACGGTACCATATTGTCGTATGCTACCGTAATATCAGAGCACCGCAGTAATTTGGGGAGTTTTTCATCAGAAAGTTCCTTGAAAATTATGGCACTGCCGTAATAAATTACACGGGCCGTAATCTGGAGCGATTTCAGACTAGAGACATTCACCGAAATTACGGCACTGCCGTAAACCATTTTACGGTGCCGTAATTTCTAGACGTTTTGAATTAGAGAACGCGACCAATTTTACGGTAGTACCGTAACATATTACACTCACGTAATTCTATTCTTAAACGCGACTTCCACGTTCGATCTGAAGTCCGATTTTTTCGGAGATGATTGCGGATGATCCAGGCCTCAAAAGTAGAAGCCGTAAAAAGAAGAAGGGGAGCTTTTGCCGAGACGAGGAGGAAGACACCAAAAGTTTTCATTCACCATATAGAGAGAAATCGAGTTTTTCATTGCCGCATAGTGTTTCACCTCCGTGACACACATAGTGCATCTCCGGCCGAGAAATTTGAGGAGAAGCTATGCTAGGAGGAGGAGAACACACCCCTAAAGTTTCAGAGCGAAAGGAGATCAATTGGAGGAGAAATCAAAGAAAAGGGAGGCACCGACACTGTTCACAGCAACTCCTACACAAATTACGGCTGTAATTTATATTACAGCCGTGTTGTGTTTTCTTAAACCCTCTTTTCTCTTTGATTTTCAATCTTTTGAAACCATGAATTATTGTAACTCATGCACCATGCTCGCTTAAACTCTTATGGGACATGGGGGAGTAATTCCCTTTAATTCTTAATGATTAGATGATTCTTTTTCCACGATTTCATCACGTATAATTTTAGCATGATAATTTTACTCATGTGAAAATTGCACTTTTGATTCTCCATAGATTCATACTACTATTAATGTTTTAGAGTTCTTGCAATAAGGACCGAAAGGTGACTTGCTTGTAAACTTGGAACCCTAGAATTGCATGTTAGGACTTTCTTTAAGAAATTAGGTTAGTTCTCATTGTTTTATTTTAGTAGACAAATTACCATGATAATAACATGAATCTAGGATTGAGTCGAGTTGTCAAACGTGGAGATCTTGTGCGAAAGCAAAGATTGGAACATTGGAAAACCATGAGTAAAACTTGTGTTGAGACGCAGATGCATGAAAGTGATTCTTGAGTTTCCACTTGAGACAATCAACTAAGAATTCAGATGCACGAAAGTGATCCTTGAGTTCTTTGTTTGGTGGTTTACTTATTTTCAGCATTGGGATAGATCTTGCGCGAAAGCGAGGATTGATCCATGCATGATTAT
Organism: Costus lasius; assembly: GCA_027563935.2. Taxonomy (NCBI): domain Eukaryota; kingdom Viridiplantae; phylum Streptophyta; class Magnoliopsida; order Zingiberales; family Costaceae; genus Costus; species Costus lasius. The sequence continues at coordinate 100,025,770 of CM050454.1, forward strand.
CTGCACGAAAGTGAGATAATCTTTTTATGAAGTAAATTATGTCTTTACCATGATAAAATTAAACTGATGAATCTCTATTTACATCTAGTCATAGAATTTAAAGTGAATGAAACTCTAGTCTCAGTCTTCTCTCTCTGGTATTTCCGTTTTAGTCTTCTATTGCTCACTTGCATACTTTCGATTCACCTAGATAACAAGAAATCAATGATTCAGTACTCAACAAACAAGGTCTCTGTGGGTTCGATATCTATTTTATTACTTCGAGTATCCGTGCACTTGCGGACACAACAAGCTTGGTGACATAACAAGTTTTTGGAGCCATGTTAGGGAGTGACAAAGTCCCTGTGTGCCAAACAACGAGTTTGGCCACAACACCAGAAATAAGTTTTTGTCTACCTACTTATTGGGATACAACACTAGGCGCGGTCGTTGGCAGTGGGATGATGACGTCTCCAGCTGATTCATCAGAAGCATGCGGACGATTCGGGCAGCGGGATCTTCGTGCGGCGCGAGATTCTTGGGCGCGAGAAGGGCAGATACTCGGCGCCCTAATCGCGAGAGAAGCGAGGAGGCGGCGGCTCCTTTAAGAGGAGCGGACGAGGCGATGTTGGGATCATCGACCTCTCCGCCAGTAGTGAGTGGAGTTTGGAGAGCATTGGCGACGTCTGGGGGGACGTCGGAGGGTGAGTTATTTATGAGAAATAGCTAGGGATGTCAACGGGTCGGGTACCCGCCCTTTTTGGCCAAACTCGAACCCGACCCGCCTCAAACACGAACCCGGTTAAACGCGGGTACCCGTTTAAATTAAAATATTTACTTTTAAATTGTTTTTTAAATTGTTTTTTAAATTATTTTTATAAAATATAACTATAAAATAATAATAATAATAATAATAATAATAATAATAAATACCTTTATAAAAATTATTTTATTATATAAATATAAATATAAATATATAAATATATATATATATATATTTATTATATATAATCGGATATCGGATGATAAGTGATTTTTACACTTGTTTTTGCCTATGTTTTAGATCATATTTTGGGTTTATTTGCATGATTTTGTGCTACTTTTAGTGTTTTTATCTTACTTTACACAGAATATCCACTTTTCTTGGTTTTTGTGAAAATATAGGTAAAATAGCCTAAAAATGATGGATTTTGAGGGTTTTGAAGCCAAAGTATGATTCCCGAGGAGATCACGAGCTCACACGTCCAATTTGGGGCGAAAACGGTGAAGAATGAGACATTTACGGCCTTGGCCGTAATTGCTGATTCGGCCGTAAAAGCGACGACGAACGGAGGACGAATAAATAGAAACTTTCACGGGCAAGACCGTAATTCCATCACGGGCCGTAGAAGTTTCTGTGACCAAAAGCATTATGCACCGAAATAATTATTGCCGAAGCCGTAAACTCATCACCGACCGTAAAAGTTTCCGCCCCTTCGTGTTTCTCACTCGATTCGACCCCAAACTGAACTAAAATTTAACCAAACTCTCCAGAAACCTTTCTAGACCGGTTCTATACTGATTAGACTATAAAAGGAAAGGTTTTGGAAGGGTTTCGGGGGGCTTCGAGGCATGAAAACAAACGGCTGTAGCGGCGGCGGCGGAAATCAGTTTTAGGGCAAAACGATGGCGAGAGATCACGCAAAGGAGGGGATTTGACGCTTCATCTTCATCACCAGATTAAGGGGAAGAGTTCTAATTACGTTTCTAGTGTCTCTTTGCACTACTTTTGAGAGATTACATGTTGAATTCATCGATGAACATGTTGTTTGCTTTGAATATGAACGTGTAAACCATATTTTTGGGATTTGGGGAATAGCCCATTGACGATTTATGGATTAAACATATTGTTTTAAATCTTTTACATGAATTTTTATAGTATTGATTTGATTAGAATTGTGTTAATCCGTAATTTACCCTGATCAAGTAAGTTTACGTCTTAGACGTTGCGAGAAGGACCGGGAGGTGAATCGCAATGTCGGAACTATTCTTTTCAAACATGTGAATCCGATCACGGGAGTAGTTCGGATTCGCTTGAAGGATTACCATGGTTTTTCACAGAACTTAATCCCTATTTATGTTAATTGTCACGGGAGTAGGGAATTAATGTAAATAGATACTAGGTTACGCTTCGGGAGGAGGTAATATGTACTTTAGGAAAAAATCTATTTTAAAACTATAATTTTCTGTTCAAAGATTTATTTTTATTAAATTAATAATCGTCAGCATGGTGAAACCCCGAATCCTAATTTTATCCGAATTGATTTTTACCCAAAACGTTATATATGTTTCTTTTTATTTGTACTTAGAAGTTTTGAAAACAAAAACCACAAATTTGATTCGTCTAAATATAGATCGACCGTGTAGTAAGTACTTTACCACCTGATCCTCGTTCGGAACGATATCTTATTATATTGATTTAATCGTGAGATTTATAGACTAGACATATTTTTTATTTTTGTTTTTATTTTTTATTTGTTTTCATTTTTCTTGTTATATTTGTTTTGCGCATTTTTTATTTATATTGGTAGTTTAGTTTATTTTTTTTCTCTTTTTGGATTAACACGTTGTATGAACAGGAAAACTTGTGCCAAAAATCATTTGACTAGATATTTTATGTTTATTTTGTATTTCCTGTTTACACTTTGTATTTTTGAATTTTCTTGAATAAACTGAAAAACGATGTTTAATTAATGTCAATGGTCAGGTCAGACATATGTGCCACCGGCGATGTAGACAAGAGAATATGACATAATTGCATTTCAATCGCCTGCAGCAAGGGTGAATTCATTAAGAATGCAATCTACTATTACTTGTGATATTTGTGGAAGTTATTATCATTATCCTTCTGAGTGCCAATTTGAAAATCCTGTCAGTTCTAATTTATCATGGTACCAAGATGCTCAGTATAATTCTAGATGGAAAAATCACCAAACTTCTTTTTATGAGGATTTCTCGAATAATATTTCAGAACCACACTTTGAGGAATCTGAAGAATCTATGCTAGAATCCATGCTTGAAAAAATTATGATAAATCAGAGTAAGGAACCTGAAGATCTTAGTGAGATGATTGCTCAGCTTACTTCTCAAGTAGAATCTATATGTGCTAATACTAAAATGTTAGAAACCCAGATAGCACAACAAAATTGTATACTTGAGTTTGATTTGGAAAGTGAGGATATTCATAGTATGATTGATGGCACTGATAAAAATGACATAAAGGAAGAAATCTATGATGAATCTAAGAATTTTGTAGAGTTAGATCAATCATTATTCATGACTCCTGATTGTGATTTACCTTCTGCAAATTTTGGTGATTTTAAAAATTTTGATGATTGTGATTTACCTTCCTCAAATTTTGATGATTTGGATGATTGTGATTTATTTTCTTCAAAAATTTACCAGCCATCTTGTCCCCTCTCACATAATGAAGTGTCTTGCAACACAAATACTTGACACCCCTAGAAACAGCGACTGTAACCAGTGATTAGGGGATCACCGGCGAGGGAGGGAAGTGGGACGTCGGACCTGGGGGTCGGCAACGAACAGGAGTGGCTTTGTACGATATTTTCGGTGAATAAATGAAGCTTCTTCCACCTTTTCCCCTTTCCCCAGTTTTGGGTATTGCAGCGACGATTCTCGTCAACTCCGGCGACGTACGATCCGACGGGCTCTGGCGATACGAGACGGAAGGAAAGCGGGCGGCTTTTCCTACCATCTCGTCGACCTTCACCGGCGAGCAGCGAGCGAGCGCTGCGAAGAAGACGATGTCGCGTCGCGGGCGAGACAACGAATGCAGCAGCGTTTGATTCGAGGTACCGCGAAGTTGAGTCAGCAGGTGCGGTCAACGGAGACAACAGTTAGCAAGCGAAATCGGAAAACGATTTCGAAATCGATTTTGGTGCTGAAGTCAGCAAGGCGACGCTGACGTAAGATGATCCAAAAATCAAATTCACGCGGCGGACGAAATTCAGCGGCTGACGCACGGGGTGACGTCAGCGGCTCAAATTAATTCGGACGACGACAATTTTGACTACGATCAAAATTAGGAAGAAGGTATTTTGAATTGGGGTTTGATTTCCTGATTTTAGGGTTAGGGTTTCTCCAAATTTTCTGAGCGACCTTGTAATTTGGGGATAAAATTTAATCGGGGAGTTAGGGTTTCTGAGTTGGGGAAAAGTTTTGCCAGGAAACCCTAGGGAGTTCACGCTCTGGTGTTCTGCCAGACAACCCTAAGACACCAGTTTAGGGCTAGTTTAGGGTTGATCCGACCGGAGCGTGACATTTAGGATTGCGGTGCCAGCTGCGGGGCGCACAAGAGCGGGTGCATCATGTGTCATGGCATAGTAAAAAAAGATAACTTTTTTTCACTTATTTTACTTTGTTAATGGCTCGAGCATGTGTCAAAGGCGTAATCAAAGGAATGCAACGATTACAAGAGGAATGCAAGATCATAAGACACTTTGCTAAGAAGATTATACAAAATGGTGTAGCAAATTGAATGTAAATGCATGATCTTCCTTACAGATTTAACCTTAAGGAGCTCACGCAACAAGTGTCTTCAATAGATGCAAGTGCACAGCCCTTGATTATCTCCTTCTTCTCCTAAGCGTAGTAGTCTCTTCTCTACCCGTGCGAATCCCCTTTCTTCCTTGAAGCCAAGAGTCTTTTATCTGCTCTCTTCTGCGCCTTCTTCTCCTTCCCATACCCTGTAAAAAGTCCTCTGTGATTGCTGTCTCTGCTCAGCCGAAAGAACCCCTGCCAGCCTCCTTCCATGCCCTGCAATGCTGCCAGTCGCCATTTCACGAAATCCTCATTGCTTGCGCCGATTTCTCCCCTAAAAAGCTGCTCCGAGCTTCTTTGTCAACGGGGGAGAAAGGTCCTTAACGCCCCTGAGCTTCCCTTAGGGTTAGGTTAAAGAAAGATGAGTAAAAATTATGATTTCGTAAAAGGCGGGTCCGTTATCTCGGGCGCGACTTTAGTCGTGACCCGGTCGTGATTTATCAGTTGTAGCTTAAATGCGGAGACGAGTCACGGGCATGATTCTGATCGCGACCCTGTCGTGATTTCCAACAAAGGCTTCAATGAATCCAAAAACTTTCAGTTAGGATCATCTTGAATTAGGTTGAGCTTCTCTACCAGAATCCGCCCTCTTTATGGTCGTTTTGACCTAAAAACGTGAAAATACCAAGAGAAGTGTAGATTCCATAGATGTAAAGCAATTTAGGCAATAATGAGGTAGAAAGCCCAGAAATATAGGTGATTCTGACTATAAAATCACATTTGAAATGCTATATAAATCTGTGTCAACAAAAACCCAAGTAAATGAATTCAAAATTTAGGAAAATTACAGATCTTGGGTAGGAGACAATAGGTCTTCGGTGTTCTCTAGATAGCCCCAAAGAAATCCATCTAAACAAGCCTTTAATCAAGCAAAATCGCTACTTTTTGCCCTAGGTCGTCTCTCTCCAAAGTTCGAACCCTCTAACCACCCAAAATTGCAACTTTTATACCTTAATCGACTCCTCTAGCGGTTAGGAAAGTTGTATAGGAGTTTTCCCCAATTTCCAGGCTCCAGGACCGTCAGATTTGGCGAAAAATCGCTGAAAGGTCGCGTTATACGAACGTTGTCACTGGCGTGATGACCGTCACAGCCAGGCCATGACGAGTTCGGTGACATGCAACGATGAAATCACAGCCATGCACGACACCCGTGTTCATCCTAATAGATTTTGTGTCAAATCCCTTCACGACCGTGATGAGCTCACAAAAATCTGGGTGGAGGATCACGCCTGTGTTCACTGCCGTGATGGCTTCGCTGAATTTCCTTCACTCGACGGTCACGGTTGTGAACCTCATCACTGGCAGGCCCTGATTACTTCGTAATATATAATCTGGAACGCCGAGATGATCACGGCCGTGATGGCTATCACGGCCAGGCTATCATCATCATAGAAAACTCTAAAAATGCTGAAATTGATATGTGACCTTGCCGAACTGTGACGAATCTTCCCATAACTTCAAATCTTCAAAATCTTCAAAAATGACCTGCATTTCACAAACAAACGAAAGAATAGTGAAGATTCCAGACTTTATGGGAAAAGATATCAAATTCTATTATAAAATAAAACTTAAGCCTAAAATGATGGTATAAATGAGACTTAAATCATATAAAAATAACACTTATCAATTGCACATACCGAATCCCCCTTTTCTCCGCTACCTCACATATCGTCCGCCACCTGGGAAGGCTACTCCTGTCACGTCGCCACACGTTCATGCCTCTACGCATCCAGTGAACCGGGTTGGATTCAGCCTCTACCGGGCCCGCCTTCTCGAGCCCGCCTGGATCCGCCCCGAAATCCATCTCACGTGAGGACCTTGGGCCTCCGCCTAGGCCCAAATGCTGCTCGGCCCGGCCCAGAATCACCTGGGCGTAACAATTAGTCTCATAGTTTATGTGCGAATGCTATGACTACGTGAAAATGCTGGTTTAAAATATGTTTACTGAAAAAATTTAGAATATATTTGGATACAAAATTTTTAATTAGGTTATTGTAATTTATCTAATTTTTTTAATTAATAATACATAATTTTTATTAAAATATTAATAAGATAAAAATTATATAACTAAAATTTTAGTTAATTATAATTAAAATATTTATTAAAAATATTATGAGTTATGTCATTAATAATAATTAAAATATGTATTAAAAATATTATCGGTTACACTACTAAATATCTTTAAAATAAATAAAATATTTATTAAAAATATTACTAATATAAAAATTATATTATTAAATATTAATTAATAATAATTAAAAATATTAAAAATATTTTAATTGATGTTAAATATATTTTATTGATAAGTTCACGAGAGAAGAAAAAGAAGCTAGAAGCTAGAAGCTAGAAGCTAGAAGCTGCCCATGATTAGCTTCTCAATTACAATGCAGATTCTCTGGTTAGGCCAGAGAAGTTAGTTATCCAAACAACTTGGAAAGGGAACTTCCTTGGGCACACCAGCAGAAGCTGATAAGCAGAGGGCAAATGCAGGCTATGAGTTTACACCTACAAAAAAAATAAAGAAACTAATTAAAGCGCACATTTGGGATTGCAGTGCCAGCCGCGGAGCGCACAAGAGCAAGTGCATAATGTGTTGTGGCATAGTAAAAAAAAAATAGCTTTTTCACATGTTTTACTTTGTTAATGGCTAGAGCACGAGTCAAAGGCATAATCAAAGCATGTGTGATGCCTAATCTCCTCTTGGACAGGGCCAGAGGACAAACGGATTGGGCGGGAGGCCCAATCCCTCGGCTGAAGCCCAATTGCTAGTCAACAGGAGGAGTTGACCAAATTAGGATTTTTCATCCGCATGGACGAAATCGGAAGACAAGCGGAGAGATGCGTTGCTCCAGCGAAGTCTTCCCGTCGCCATCCCCGGTGTCGTCTGCGGCGAGGACATCAGCGTCTGCTCTGGCGTCGAGGAAGGCGGCGACTCCGGCGGGATTAGGGGCGCGACAGTCGGCTTTGATGGTAGACGAGGCAGCTGAGGATCTGACTGCGGGATCATGTGGAGGTGTGATCTGCGGAGGACAAAAATGGAAGGGCGGCTGGCGGCTGTTACACCTGCCAAATCAGTTGATGCTCCTCCCTTCTTAAGAGGCAAACGTGTGATGGAGGAAAGCAGAAGGAGGCGACTCTCCCCTGTTCTGAGAGTCACCGAAGCTGTGTTGAGCGCAGCTTCCTCTCCGGCTTCGTCCAAGGCGAGGGAAGAGGGGGAGGTGGACGGAACCATGGCGGCGTGCTCCCATCGTCTCCCCCAAGCGATGGCTGGCGCCAGGGGGCGTCAATGAGTGTTCTGTGAGGGTGAGCACTATAGTCGACGGCGAGCGTCGCCGTCGACGTGAGGGAGCGAGGGAGAGCTTTGTAGGGTTTATGTAGGTTCGACCTGATCAATCGAACGTAAATTTCCCTATCTCTTGGTTGTCTTCTCCGGTTCCGGCGTGTTTCCTTGGGTTTTCCGGCGAGCTCCCCTATTTGGAGTTTCTGCTGAGTTCCTCCTCCACCATTCTCAGCAACGATAGCTTCCGGCGAGAGGCTGAGGCTCGGACGCGGAGTCCGAGCCTGCCACACGTCCTTGCCGTCCACCTCCTACTCCAGCATCGGCGGCCGACGAACGACATTCGTTCGTTCGCAACCGCGTGGAGATGACGCCTCGGCTGGCGTTTGAAATGAGACCAAGGAGTCAACGCGGTGAAAATCGGCATTGTAAGCGTAGTCGTAAGCGCGGCGTTGTGATTCGATTTCAATTTCAAACATGGAATTGATTTTGTTTCGGCGCACAATTTCATGGTTGAGGGGTGATGTGGACGGCTGGGTTAATTTGGGCGTGATAGCGTGCATGTGGTGGTGTAAAATGAGAGTCCAGGGGTTTAAACCTGAAAAAAATTGTTCCGGAAAGTACCCAACTGGACCTCATCCCGATTGGGTACCCAAATCTTATAAACACGGATCTTAAAGCCGAATTGCAAAACCTGAAGCGAATCCTTACTGATTTTTTCAAGCCTCCCGAGCTCTGCTGCGCAGAGACAAAACTGCTGATGAGGGTTAGATTACAGTAAGTTTGCAACAAGAATTTATACATCATAGTAAAACCTTTTACCATCTAGCAAATTATTCCAATTCATATTAGCATATGACAGCCATATCTATTAGATTATTTTCACTTGGCTCTATCTTTTTCCCAAATCATTTAACCAATAATGTTTTTTTGGGCCTTGGCAAATACGAACTCAAAATCTATTAGAGCAGGAAAACTTTCAACTTCAAATTGGGAAACAGAAGGGTCAAAAGGAAAACGATATTACATAATGCACAAATTTCCACAAGGAAACCAACGCAAGTATGCAAATGCATAAATTGGACAGTTTCATCGACATGAACGATGGAAATCTCAACCAAACCAAATTACTTTCAAAATGAAGAGTCTTCGGATCTCAAAAGAATGAAAGAAAGAAAAACCAAATTAATTGAGTTTGATTTGCGCCAGACTAGTCCAAATCATCTCAAGAGTTTTGCCCAAAAAAAATTGCCAACATGATAAATATTATTTTTCCATGCTCAAGAATCCAGTTACTATCTATGCAACAACATTTTTTGGATTTAATCACAAGACAAAAGTTAACGGGGGGTAGATGGTCTCGAATACAAGTTGAACATCTAGTTGCAAAACAAGCTCATACATAACTTGGAGCTGTAACCAACCAGTTAGAATTCCTTTAACAATTAAATACCAAGTCAATATACTTGTTCCTGAGATTCTAAGATTTACATGTTATAACAAGTTATGAGCCTGCACTTCCAATTCGATAATCACACTCTTTAACTTTTGCATATGATATAACATCTCAAACACGATTAATCGTCATTAGTTGGTTGAGAATAATCGAAGCCCTCTACGTTTCGGTGCTGTGTTGGATTCATTTGTGAACCTTCGTCCAAGCACTACATTAACATACCCCAAAGAATTAGCTTACTAACAATGTATTACATACAATCCTAGCTAAATAAATACACTTACATAATAAGAAGATCCCATCATCATCCCCGTATAAGAAAAGAAAGGGGTTGCATTCATCGGGTAGTTAAACATAGGCACCTGTTACAACATTAAATAATTAGAAAGTATATTCATATTTATTTTAACATACCTTCAAGCAATCATATCAAAAATTAACATACGTGTCCGATTGTGTATCCATGCATTGGAGGTCTATCAGAGGTAGCTGGTCGAGTAACATTTGGAACTCTCAATTCTTTTGACTTTTTAGATTCCGCTTTTTTTTCTAACTCGTTCAAGTGCGCCCATCTTCCTTTTTTCTTTTGGACCTTTCTTCATAGCGGGTATTCTGATAGTAACGTTTGGATCTGGTATAATATCATCATCCTTACCCAATATCTTCTCAGTTTGATTGTCAATGCGCAAAATGTCATCTACCTCTATGCTGAGTTGTTTGGTTGTTATTTCTATGTGTTGAAGTGCTGCCCTAGAATTCAAACTCTTTGTTGTTATAAAATACTGATTTTGCCACACTCAGCTATATAGAGAAGACAAACTTTCTTTCCCTGATTCATCAATGGTGGGCTTAAAACCTATGGATCCAGCACCTTCTCTGGCATACTTTGTCCATCTCTTTAATATGTACTGTTTTGGTATGGATATCACATTGTTAGCCGTCAACACTTTTAAAGCATGCATACAAAGAATTCCCTTACATTCAAACATTCTACATGTACAGCTAACTGTTGCCGAATAAGGGATAAAAGTAACCATTTCAGCTCTAGAATGATGCGGAGGGGTACACTTATATACCTTCGTTAAGCTATCTGCACCAACGAGGTCAATAACACAATCCACATGATTTGTAAATTGTTCCAAGAACTCATTGTATATAACCCTAGTATATACCGCAGCTGCTTCTTTACATATGTTACCAAGCATAAGAGGTGGCAATCTGTTTCTAGACTTATAATCAACCTTTAATTCTTTTTCTCGAAAGAAACTAAGTGCTTGTTCATATTGGTCTAAGAACTCAAAAGACCCAATTTCTTTTTAAAAAATCTTTTGAAGTGACAGTTCATACTTTCACTTCTCTGAGTTGTTGTCATATTAGCAGAAAATGTCTCCGTCCAATAGCATGCTGCCCACTTTTCTCGCAATTTGTAGATGTGCTTTTAGATTCTTCATGTCTTGTAGATAAGGGTGATACAGTTTCATTAGCTTCCTGCAAATATAAAAATATACTAACATTATTAATTTTATACTTAATCATTATTAGTTTTCGTGCAAACATTATTAAATAATCCTTTTGTACGTACCAGTTCAACATTGATTGCGTCAAACTGAGGGCATTACACGTGCTCAGTTTGATCATCGGCAGACATATATTGTTCATCGTCATAACACATATGTTGTTCATCATTAGATGACATATTTTGTTCATCTTCTGATGACATACACTTCTTCTTACCCTTCTCCATGTCACACTATATCCCTAAGGATTGAACCTACTCTAAACAAGAATTATTATATCCAATGCATAAACGCATATAGCTCTAAAGATCAATACATTAATAAGAAACACATATTTCTAGTGAACTGGGCCATTGTTATGAAAAAAAAGAAAAAGTAGATTGATACTCCATTTTTTTTAAGTTAATCGTTCGTTTCTAAATCACACCAATTTGATGAAGACCAATAATATTGGATACTAATGTGAATTACTTTTGTGTTCAGTCTACGTATTTGATCTCAAATATAACTCCTTTTTTTGTCAAGACAAATCAAGAGTTCTAAGCTGTTGAGGACTCGGGAGACTCTAACTAGTCAAATACCAATACTCTTGGTATCAATTGACCAAGTAGTCATACAATTCAAAGACTGAGTCAAACACTTAAGCTGCAAAGAACATCTATAAAGCTACGTTCTCAACAACACCACCCAGGGAAAAACTGTGGAGTCCAAATCAACACAATCAAGGGCCTCGTCACCAATAAGCAATTAATAGATACGTTCAGAATCAACAAGAGAAAGCTAAAAAATCTACTCGCTCTAAGTTTTTCAATTTAGATATTTAAGAATATTCTGACTTGAGCATCAAAGTATAATGTTCTAATCACCTTTACATATAGAAACTCATCAGATCTAAAATGGTAGTCATCCCTTCCCGTATGAGCCAACTGCAAAGCATTTTATGGTTAGGGTTTATGATAACAAATAAAGTTTAGGGTAACAATATACCTCCTGATGTCGCCGCAGAAGTGAGTCCGTCGCCGGAGATTGAGAACTTGGGAGAGGAGATTGTCACTGCACAGGAAGGGGGCAGCGATTAATGCACAGGAAGGAAAGGGGCGACGAGAAATCGTTGCACAAGAAAGAAAGGGGCGCCGTGTACAGGCGCGTAAGTGAGCCGTATCCACATGTTTCAGGTGCTTTGAGATCAGTGTCCGCGTGCATATTTTTAGTTGCTTTAAGATCCGTGTTTATAAGATCTGGGTACCCAACCGGGATGAGGTCCGGTTGGATACTTTCCGGAACAATTTCTTCTTTAAACCTTACTTCTTTTTTCTTTCAAATGAGCTCGACAATGTTATATTTATTGTTATATATTCATATAAATATTTATACACACTCATATATTTTTTATTTGTGATTATATTTTTATATACGGTGAATTTTAAGGGTCAATTTATCTTAACAAATAATTTTAAATTTTATAAAATTTTTAACTTAATATTTTTTTATATTTCTTCTAGCAGCAATATATAGTGTTTATACAACAAATAATATTACTTTTAATCATTAAACACAATATTTTTAAAATGGCACCGGTTGCAACTGCACTGAAATCCCAAACCTCTTGTTCGTCTTACGTGCTGCTTGAACTCCCCTCTCACCACGGCAACTTGTGTGGTGCGAGTAATGTTCACTCATGCTTATATTGCTCACATGTGCTCAGGTTGTTCAGGTTGTTAGCTCACGAGCTCCACACCTCTTGTTGCACACCATGAGCTCAAGTCTACCACATTGGCAAATTGGTAGCACTTGTCGCTTGTTGCGGGCTCCCCCAACTGTTGCTTGACTAGCTCTACTCTTACTTTAGCAATTGCTCCCTCCCACTCTTCCCTTCACTATAGCAGCCGCTCCCTTCTTGTTGCAGGACGCGAAATGCTTCCTCTTTTTGATCAACTAAATGTTTTGACTATGAAATATAACATGATAATATGTTATAATATTAAGAAAAGAGAGACAATAGCAAAAGCATACCTGAAGATTTCATAGTAAAAAATTCTGAGGTTAAGAAGAGAAACCTGTCTTGGTCTTCCACAGGCTTTGTGTTTTCCACACTCAGAATAATAATCATCATAGTCTTCTCGATGGGGCTCACCTATATATATAGGGAAAGGAGAGAAAACTCCTTATTAATTAATTAAGGAAACACACGCCTGCAGGGACCACGACATATTTCATATTATTTCTAATTCTAACCCATCACAAAAATAGAAATAAATCCTAAATTTCTACACATAATAATATTCTATACAATTTGAGATAATTAAGCCGTAATAATTAATTACTTAATTGTTTACTTTAACACAGCTAAAATATTTAAGATAGTCATATATAATTATTAATTAATATATGTGTGTCTACATTAATTGATTTAACAATCTTCCACTTGGGTCACATATATATTACCTGATATAATTGCATATCTTAATGAGCTCTTTAATGCGATCTTTTATTTAAAATTATCTCTATCAATTTGGTCCATGAGTATATTAACATAGGATCAAGGTGGCCTTTGTCATAATATGTAACGTGACTAGCCCGAACGATGGTCACGTATGTCAATACAGTCAACAACAAAGATCATGTATAGATGTGTAGTATGAAAATTTCATATAATGTGATTATAACATGCTTATTTCCAATTGGTTCAACCTTATTCCTTATGAGATCAACCAAAAATTTATATTCAGAGTGAAACTAAAAATTTTATTCTTTAGTGTGTATACACCTTACTCCAAATACACACTCCCACTAAACTGATATATCAATGAGTAATATAACACCCATATGAGCAGTGTGTTCATGAGAGACCTTGGGTGGTAAACCTTTAGTAAGTGGATCTGCAATCATGAAGTTTGTACCAATGTGTTTTATAGATATTTGACCACTCTGAACTCTTTCTTTAACAACTAGGAACTTAATATCAATGTGTTTAGATTTTGACGAACTCCTGTTGTTATTGGAATATAATACTGCAGATTTATTGTCACAGAATAACTTTAATAGTCTTTCAATGTTATCCAGAATGTGCCTAGGGGTGAGCATTCTGTTTGGTTAATTTGGTTTTTACTTATTATCAAAAATTTCGATAGATTCAGTTCGGTAAAAAAAATTTCAATTTTGATTTCAGTAATAAGTTTTGTAAAATTTGGTTTTCGATTTTCGGTTCGGTTTTTTTCCGGTTCGGTAAAAAATCAAATTTACCGATATATATATATATATATATATATATATATATATATATATATATATATATATATATATATATATATATATATATTAAAAAATAAAATATATTATATTATATTTTAATTTTATTATAGTATAACTAGTTACTAAAAGTCTAAAATCCATTATCTAATGCCTAATAACCTAATTACTAATCATATAATTAACTAAATCTTTATTAATTAAACTTTTCGATAATTTATAGAATTTACCAAATTTTTTCGGTAAATTCGGTTCGGTAAAATTTTGGTTTTCAAAAAATTCGGTTTGGTTTCGGTTTTTAAAAATTCGGTATAAAAAATTTCTATAAATAAAGTTCAGTAAATTCAGTTTCGGTTTTTACCGAATGCTCAGCCCTACGCAGTCCTGTGATAAAATTTCACAACCATATCCCATGGATGGATGCCTCATAACATGCTACAAAGTCAGCTGTCATAGTAGAAGAAGCTATAAGTGTTTGCTTAACACTTTTCCAGGAAATAGCTCCTCCAGCTAGTAGGAAAATGTAGCCCGAAGTAGATCTGTGACTATTTTGGCATCCAGCAAAATCAGAATCAGAATACCTAATGATCTCTAGCTGATCTGATTTTCTGTATGTGAGCATATGATCTTTAGTTTTCTGCAAATTCCGCAGAATTCTTTTTACTGCTATCCAATGCTTCATTCCTGGGTTGCTTAGATATCTACCAAGCATCCCAATAATGTACGCAATATTCAGATGCGTACAAACCTGAGCATACATTAGACTCCTGACAGCAGATGCATAAGGAATTTTTTGTATTTCTTTAGTTTCAAAATTGTTCTTAGGGTATTGTTTGAGACTAAATTTATCTCCTTTAGCAACAGGAGTATCTCCTAGTTTATAATCATGCATGCCATACCTTTTTAATACCCTTTCGATATAGCTCTTTTGTGATAATCCAAGTATACCCTAAGAACAATTTCGGTGTATTTTTATCCCTAATACAAAATAGGCATCCCCAAGATCTTTCATCTCAAATTTCTTTGATAGAAATCTCTTGGTTTCGTGCAATAAGCCTATATCATTACTGGCAAGCAATATGTCATCGACATATAAAACCAGAAAAATACATTTACTCTCGCTGAACTTGTGGTATATACAGTCATCTACTACATTCATTTCAAAACCAAAAGAGATGACCACTTGATGAAATTTATAATACCACTGACGAGAGGCCTGCTTAAGTCCATATGGATTTCTTTAGTTTGCAAAACAGTTGTTTTGAATTTTTCGATATAAAACCTTTTGGTTGCACTATATATATCGTTTACTCAATGTCTCCATTGAGAAACACAGTCTTTACATCCATCTGATGTAGCTCAAGATCAAAATGACCTACTAATGCCATAATAATTCTAAAAGAATCTTTCGATGATACCGGAGAGAAAGTCTCTTTATAGTCAATGCCTTCCTTTTAAGTAAAGTCTTTTGTAACAAGACGCGCTTTATATCTCTTAACACTATCTTATGAAACCCTCTTGGTTTTAAATATCTATTTATAACCAATGGGTTTCACACTTTCAAGTAGTGATTTAAGATCCAAAAGTCATTGTCAATCATAGACTTTAACTCCTCATTCATAGCATCAATCCACTTTTGAGAATTAGAACTTTCTATGGCTTGGTGAAAGTAGATTGGATCATCCTCCACCATTCCAATATCATGTTCATTGAGAAATACGACATAATCATCTGGAATCACACTTCTCCTTTTTCTAGTAGATCTCCTTAATGACATTTCTTCTTGAGTTTGATGAATTTGTTCTTCTGTAATAACTTATTGATTTAAGTCAAAAGGTTCATCTGAATTCACTGGTTGAGAAATCTCAGGAACTAAAAAACTGAATATCATAAATATCAGAAACTGAAATCTGATCATTCTCACTAGTGATCAAGGGAAGAGTAATGAATTCCTCTTCAAAGACAAAGTCTTTAACTTCATTATTTTCCCTCCCGAACTCATCATCCTCAAAGAATTCAGCAATTCTGGTCTCAAAAATAGATTTATTAGTAGGATTATAAAACTTATAACCCCTAAACCACTCAGCATAACCAATAAAACGGCAACTAATAGTTATTGAGTCCAATTTTCTTTCATTTGACCTGTAAGGCCTTGCTTCAGTTGGACATCCCCAAGTGTGCAAATGCTTTAGACTAGGTTTCTTACCTATCTAAAGCTCATAAGAGATTTTATTAGTTGCTTTAGTTGGTACTCTATTATGGATGTAAACTACAGTTTTTAGTGCCTCTCCCCAAAGAAATTCTAGTAAGGAAGAATGACTAATCATACTTTTTTACCATATCTTTGAGTGTTCTATTTCATCTCTCATCTACTCCATTCATGCTCGGTGAACCAGACATGGTGTACTGTGGGACAATACCACACTCTTCTAGGAATTTAGCAAAAGGACCTGGACGTTGTTCTCCTGATCCGTCATATCTGCCGTAGTACTCACCACCACGATTAGATCTAACGCTCTTAACAGGCTTGCCAAGTTGATTTTCAACTTTAGCCTTAAAACTCTTGAACACATCCAGGGCCTATGACTTATCATGAATAAGATAGAGGTAGTCATATCTGGAATAATCGTCTATGAATGTAATAAAATATTTTTGACCATTCTAAGAAGCCGAAGGGAATGGACCACAGATATTCGTATGAATTAATTCTAAGACGTCTGAAGTTCTGTTGGCTGTCACTTTCTTCTTTAGGTTTGTTTGCTTTCCCTTTATACAATTAATACAAATTTTAAAAACTTTAAAATCAAGGGGCTCAAGAATTCCATCAGACACAAGTCCTTCCATTCTCCGCTTAGAGATATGACCTAATCTTTTGTGCTATAAGAATGAGGAATTTTCATTTGTTAATTTTCGTTTTATACCATGAACATGCAAGGTTTCATTAACTGAAGCAATTGTATTAAGCATGTATAGATTATCAATAGAACTTAAGAAACCAGTTGCAATAAGATTTGAATCTTTATTTAAAGAGAATTTACTGTCCCCAAATGAACAACAATAACCCAATTTGTCCAAAACGGGAATAGAAATTAAATTCCTTCTAAAAGATGGAACTACAAAAGTCTCATTCAAAACTAAATAACAACCAGTCTTTAAAGATAATCTAAAAATGCCTATTGTTTCTACTTCAATAGTTTTGCCATCGCCCACATAGTTGAATCTTTCAGTATTTTTTGGCTTTCAGCAATTCAGACAACCCTGCATAAACACACTTATGTGAGTAGTAGCAGCTGAATCTATCCACCAAGTGTGACAAGGTACATTAGTGAAATTAACCTCAGAACAAACCATAGCAAGAAGCATACCTTTCTTTGCACGCCAAGCATGATACTTGGTGCAGTCCTTTTTGGTGTGTCCACCATTTTTGCAGAAGAAACAGGTGAATACCTGAGTCTGTTCCTTCTTTTGTTTCTTTTGTGGTGTACTCACTCCAGTTTCTTTGTCTTTCTTTCTTTTAAAATTCTTTGTGGTAGAGATCAAGTGACACTCTCTGTCTTTTCTTACGTCAATCTCTCTTCCTCTTGCACACAATGAGAAATTAACTCATTAAGAGTCCATTTCTCCTTTTGGCAATTATAACTAACTTTAAATTGGTTAAACTGAGCAGGAAGAGAAATCAAAACCAAGTACACGAGCAAATCTTCAGACAACTCTAACTTTAGTGCCTTTAGTTTTGAAGCAATATAAGACATTTCCATAATGTACTCCCTAGTGTTCCCTTTGCCTTTATACTTTAAGGAGATAAGATTTGCCAATATTGTACTAGTTTCTACTTTCTCATTTTTAGCAAATCTCTTCTCAAGTTCTTCAAGAAAACCCTTGGTTGTAGTCACCTCATCAGCCATAGTGCCCCTGAATGTTTCTGGAATGACACACTTTATGATCATTAGACTCATGCGATTTGAACGGTCTCATCTTTCCATCTCCCTCTTATCATCAGAGATACTTGAAGTGGTAAGATCAGTAGGACGTTCTACCCTGAGTGCAAGGTCTAGATCCTTGACTTCGAGAATGATGGCAACATTCTCTTGTCATTCTTTAAAATTTGTGTCATTAAGCATGGGGATGGAGTTAATGTTAACAGTAATACTGGAAACAGAATTAATAGTTGTAGAAAAATAAACTCACATTAGTTACAAAGCATACTTAAATTAAAATTCAAGTATTATACAAAAAATAAATTCAAATAATGATGGGTGCATAACAAGATACCTAGCACAACATTAATATTTCATATTTGGACATAAATATTAACTTGTAAGTGGTACTATCATTGTAGTAATCAGACACTGATAATAAGTCTTATCTAACACTAAGCCTTTCTTTGGACCGACTTAATATTGACAAGAAAACCAAATAATCATCATATGTCATTACCACATGTGTGCACATAATTCGGCAAGTATCAACCTTCATTTGGGCCGATTAATACCCGCATGAATTACATACACACCATCTTAACTGTATAAAATAAATTAATCTACACAACACGCTATTTTGGTAGTCATGTTGTTTCAATTAATATATTTTATAAGGTCAGACTTTTTATTATTTAAATAATAATAAAAATAATTATGCCATTATTTGAATTTATTAGAAAATTAATTTTCCTGGATTTTATGAAAATTGACAACAAGTAGTTGCTACACAACACAGCTACCCAAACAGATTCTGTTGCTTCTGCCCGCAGCAGAAAACCCACCCCAGATGATTGGGCCCAAACCAGGCCTAGACAGTAGAAACAGCACAGTAGCCTGCTTCTCGCATAGCATAGCAGAAGGTAGAGCCTAGGCCCAAGCCCAGCAAGCTAGGCCCAGGCGCCAGGCCTATAAAAACTGGCCCAAATCCAGCCCAATAGCCAGACCTGAAACCCGTTAAGACCAAATTTGTTAATGAAGCGGATTTGAAACCAAATCCAGCTCGAACCCAGATCTGACCCGTTATTGCCTTCACCCAATTTGAATCCGACCCGAATTTTGGATCCGACTCGTAACAGCACACGAGCAAGAATGCTCGCGAGCCCACTATTGCCCTAACATCGGTACGCTGAGCGCCGCACGCGACCCTTCTGCCCTAAACGCCGACAACGCCTCTTCCCACATTGTCGGCTGCAACCGACGCACATGTAAACCTCATCGGCGTCGCTCAGATAAAATCGCCGTCTCCTTCATCCAAGTTCGTAAGGAACCATCGCTGCCTGAATCACTGCCGCTGTCGCCAAAATCCTTCTGCTGCCGCCGATCAACTCGCCTGGTGCAAAATCTTGCCGCAAAGCTGAAATCATTCGCAAGCAGCCTGAAGAAATCAGATGGTGACGATGAACATCAGAATAGGACATAAACCCTAATAGCGACGACGACACCACAAGAGACGACGACCCCACTTCTCCCTGAAGGCGCCATCGACCAGAAAATGGAACAGGACATTGATTGGTTGGCCAAAAAAACACTTTAAAAATAAATAAGAGAGGAATACAATAAGTTTAATTTGTATACTAATCCCTTAGGGAACTTCTAAATAAGAGAGTTCATATAATACAATCATAGCTTAGGACAAAAGCAACTCATAGCTCTTATGAATAATACAAGTACAAAAAAATATACAATCTCATAAGTCAATTATATTATGTGGGGAGTTGTTTAAATATGAGTCAATTGTTTGAGATGAAAACAATTTCACAAAGTAATGAATATGTTTTTAAAAGCATTTTACTAACTGCATAATATAGAGTAGCAATTTAATTTAATTTAATTATTTTATTGATTTAATTTTATTTAAAAAACTTTAAATTTATGAGTGATTGTTGAGAAATTTAAAAATTTATAATTATTATTTTTATTTAAAAATTTATAAATTTATGAGATTATTGAGAAAATTTAAAACTATTCTAATTATTTATTTTAAACAACCATTGTTGCAATCTTAAGTACTAATGTGCGAAATTTAAATTTACGGGGTTATTGAGAAAATTTAAAACATTGATTATGTCACCGAGTATTCAATTCAAATTTAACTCGCATAAAAGGTAGAATTTTCATGACTAGCTTTGTGTTACGCCCTCAATTAAGGTAATATTTTTTTTTGTATATTTTACCTGTGAGTCAACGCTTGACTCGAGTCCAACTGCGTCAACGCAAGTATCCTAACGGTCGAAAACCGCTGGATTGGGCGCGACTGGCGGAGGTGATTCCTCGAACCGTCTCCTAGCCTGATTATGGACTCAACACGGATTGCTGCCGTTCCAACATGGCTCAAGTCAGCGTAGACGATTGTCCACACAGCGTCACACGCCGGTGTCCAAGGAAAGAACCCGACCGGCTCCTCACTCGTAAGCCGGCGAAGAGGCCGAACGACGCTCCGCCGGTGACGTCGCGCAAGAGCGGCGAGGGACACGGCGGTCTCGTCCTTCTCGCACGTAGGCAAGAATGGTTGTAGGTGAAGGCTCGCCCGAAGGTAGCCAACCTGGCCAGCAATAATCAGTGCTGGAAAATTACATACGCCCGGAGGCGCACTACCCCAGCAGCTGGCCACCGTCACACGCTGGCGATGTCCGAAGCCGGAAATAATCACGCTTGCACGAGGCAAGCTCAGTGGAGAAATACGTTGGAGGAGAGTGACACCGGCCACCCACTGCATCCCTGACGAGGAGAGGACGCCGCGACTGGTGTCGACGAGACAGAGGACTAGCTGCTCGGACGGCGAATGCGGGAAGAGGTCCTGGCACGCCGAAAACCTTCGGGAGTCCCACGCTACCACAAGAGATTGGAGAGGGTCGGCACAACACCAACATAGACGAGGGAGGCGCCGAAACCAGGCTACGTCGCCGAAGGAGAGAAGACAACAGCCGCACGCAGGCGGCGAACCGAGCTCCTCGCACACAGGTGAGCTTCGGCTCCGGTACTTCTTGCACGCAGGCGAGCCGGCAGCTGGGAGAGGGGAGAGGGCTCACCGGAGGAGCGCGGTCACGACAGGTAAACGGCGACGAAAGGGAAAGAAAGGGGCGTCGCCGGGAGTAGCGATCTTGACCGGAACAGAGACCGAGGGGAGTGGCGTGTACCTCGGCAATCACACGGCCGCCAACTCCTTCGAGTCGATGAAGCGGTGGTGGACGTGCCTTCCAAGGCGGTCTGGAGGCGCCGCCGGCGTTGGAGACGACGAGCGTGGCGGAAGATGAAGGCAACGACGAAGACGAGGTAAAGGGGACGAGCCAACCCGTCGCGTTCCGTCCACCCACCCACACCACCGGAACACGCTGGGAGCTCGCCGACGATAGACATCCGACCAAGATCCGGCTAACCGGAGGAGATTCTGCGCGAGGAAAATTCGTCAAAGAAACGAATGCCCGACCGAAGCCGTCCGCCGCCTTTTTCCTGTCTCCGCCAGTGCTGACGTGGTGACCACGGGACAGGAGTCAACGCGTCGCCCGAGATGTCAGGCGCCCACTTCGACGTCTCTTCGCGTCGGCCGCACGCAAGCTTTGTGCGCAGATTTCGTCCGTTGCGATGATAGTGGGTCGGGCGGCGGGCACGTCTACATCCGCCAACCCGGTTGGCTGGGTTGGGCTGAGGCAAAGTGGCTGGGCTACGATTTGGGCCACGCCCAAATCGGGCCCAAGGCTTAACATTCTCCCCCTCCGGAGCGAGTCGTCGCCCTCGACGACTCCGAGAAATGTTGGATCTCATCGTCGAACTGCCATAGTTCGGACGCCTTATGCCATGTAGCTTCTTTCATTTGAGAACTTTCCCACCGAACTAGAAAAATCTGTTCGTCGGTTCATGCCACTATTTCTCAAAACTCGGTGATCTAGGATTCTCTCAATCCTTTGGTCGAACTCCGTTCGAACTTTCAGAGGCACACGAAGAGACTGTGACCGAGTCGGATCCCCTTGGATCCGTATGAAACCTTTTTAAGAAGCTCACATGGAATGTCGGATGCAGCTTTATCCTATCGGGGAGCTTCAGACGATACACAATCGAGCTAACTCGACTCCACACCTCTAAAGGTCCATCGTATCTCTGTATAAGATCCCGATGTGCTGCCTTCGCAGATATCTCCCCATATTTGCGGGATACGTCGGAGAAGCACTAAGTCGCCCAAGACGAATTCTTCATCCCGACATTGACGATTCGCATCATGTTGCATTCGTCTAGCCACAAACTCAAGGCTATCCCTAGCCTCCTAGAGCGACCCCACTCGCTCACTAGCTACCCGTAGAATAGCAGGACATCTCCCTTCGGAGGTCCTTGTCGCAATATCAACCGAGGTTAGGGATTGTCTCCCTAACACAATCTCAAAGGCCGTGCCCAGTAGACGATGATCTGTGGACATTATAGGCAAATTGTGCTGAATCAATCCACTTCACCCAGTCCTTTGACTCGCAGTCACCAAAATGACGAAGGCAGTCCTCCGTGAGGACATTAACCCACTCCGTCTGCCTAAATACTATCATCGGGTCGTACCCGACTTGGTCTGCTCAACAGACTTTCGATATTCCTTATCAATTACAACTACTGCTTTTATCATCGTAAGGAGATCTCCTTCCACTCCGGAGATCACAAAGCGAACTAAGACGTTTAGCCTACTCAGTGCATCAGGCACTACCTTAGCCTTTTCAGTCTTGTGTTCCCACTGGAATTGGAATTCTGCTAGGAATTCCTGCCATCTTGCTCATTTTGCTGACAATTCCCTTTGCGTGGTGAAATATATATTCGCCACATTGTTGATCCTCACCCCGAAGGTGTTACCCAGGAGATAAACTCTCTATATTCAGAGGCAGTGCACCACTGCTACCATTTCTTTTCCATGCGCAGAGTATCTCTGCTCTACCTCACTTAGCTTTCGATTATCGAAAGCTACAGGATGCCCATCCTGTATCAACACACCACCGATTGCTTGTTCATAAGCGACAGTGTGAAGTTAGAAAGGTTTCCCAAATCTTCACATGGCAGCAGCCGTGCCAACTGCCGATCACGATATCCACATCGTACGATATCCCTAAGACCTCGGGGTCTACTGCACCAACCGACCTCACTCGGTCCAGTGCTGGGGACATTTTAAGTCCAACTCTCATTGCCACTCGTCGTCCTCGACGAATCTTTTGGTGCGGCTTGACCCGCACTCAAAATTTTAACTGAATTGTAGGGAGGGTTCTACAATACCTGCGATCGAATTGGATCGCATAATTCTCAGAGAGATTCGTCCAACTTGGTAGCCCCTAAGTCTCCTCCTTTTCGAAGGCGTCCCATACCACCTCCGTCGAAGAGTAACTTAGCTCGCCCCAATTACTCTTTTGTCCCTGAGTCTTCCCCCTCATAAAGGCGTCCCTTTATGATGAGAAACTCAGCTCGGACTGAATTCAAGGATTTTTCCTTGTTGTCCTCCCAAGCTTCCTCCACCTAGAGGCGTCCCCCTATGTGAAGTTGGCTCAGTTGGACCAAGAAGAGGGATCTCTTTTGTTTTAGTTGGACATTGTCTACTCTCCTTATCCCA
Source organism: Costus lasius (assembly GCA_027563935.2). NCBI lineage: Eukaryota > Viridiplantae > Streptophyta > Magnoliopsida > Zingiberales > Costaceae > Costus > Costus lasius. The sequence goes on from CM050454.1 coordinate 100,049,399, forward strand.
AATATCAGTTTTAGAGTCTGCTAACTCTTCCTCATTTTATCTCCCTGAGTGACAGTTTTAAAGTCTGCCAACTTCTTTCCCCAAATAGCAGTTTTGAAGTCTACTAACTTTTCCTCAAATACCGTGGAGCAATGCACCCCTCCGAAATGGGAAGCTCCAGGACGTGTCTGACATATTCGCGCCCACTCCCACGACGCACGCGTACCCCATTGGTTAATGGGGTCGGATCCGGGTTCAGGCAACGCCCGATCCCGTACCCTGACCCGAATAACCGGAGCGCTCAAGTAGGCTGTGGGCCGAAATGTGGGTCGTCGCACGGCGGTCTCTTGGCCGGAATCGGCCGTGGTCGATGCTATCGAAGTCGTCGTAGCGCGCTTCAGTATCGCAACCTCTGCCTAGAGTGCCTCTAGCCCCTCGGTGATTCGAGTCACCTGAGCTACGAGACGCTCGTTGGAGACAAGCAGTGTGGAGATGATCTCCACTGAGATGTGGGGGTCCAAAACCCCATCTCTAACCACGTCCTCGAGAGACAATGGTTTGCTATCCGTCGACGACGCCATCCGCACACAAGCAGGAAAGTCAGTCGACACGCACATACGACGCTCGTACAAGTTGGAACGTGCAGAAACCTCCCTCTGATACCAAGTTGTCACGCCCTCAATTAGGGTAATGTTTTTTTTGTATATTTTACCTGTGAGTCAACGCTTGACTCAAGTCCAACTGCGTCAACGCAAGTATCATAACGGTCGAAACTGCCGGATTAGGCGCGACTGGCGGAGGCGATTCCTCGAACCGACTCCTAGCCCGATTATGGACTCAACACGGATCGCTGCCGTTCCAACATGGCTCAAGTCAGCGTAGACAATTGTCCACACGGCGTCGCATGCCGGTGTCAAAGGAAAGAACCCGACTAGCTCCTCACTCGTACGCCGGTGAAGAGGCTGAACGACGCTCCGCTGGTGACGTCGCGCAAGAGCGGCGAGGGACACGGCGGTCTCGTCTTTCTCGCACGTAGGCAAGAACGGTCGTAGGTGAAGGCTCGCCCGAAGGTAGCCAACCTGGCCGGCAATAGTCGGTGCCAGAAAATTACATATGCCCGGAGGCGCACTACCACAGCAGTTGGCCACCATCACACGCTGGCGACGTCCGAAGCCGGAAATAATCATGCTCGCACGAGGCGAGCTCGGTGGAGAAATACGTTGGAGGAGAGTGACACCGGCCCCCCACTGCATCGCTGACGAGGAGAGGATGCCGCGACTGGCGCCGACGAGACAGAGGACTAGCTGCTCGGACGGCAAATGCGGGAAGAGGTCCTGGCACGCCAAAAACCTTCGGGAGTCCCACGCTGCCACAAGAGATTGGAGAGGGTCGGCACAACACCAACACAAACGAGGGAGGCGCCGAAACCAGGCTACGTCGCCGAAGGAGAAAAGACAACAGCCGCACGCAGGCGGTGAACCGAGCTCCTCGCACGCAGGCGAGCTTCGGCTCCGGTACTTCTTGCACGCAGGCGAGCTGGCAGCCGGGAGAGGGGAGAGGGCTCGCCGGAGGATCGCGGCCATGACAGGCAAACATCGACGAAAGGGAAAGAAAGGGGCGTCGCCGGGAGAAGCGATCTCGATCGGAACGGAGACCAAGGGGAGTCGCGTGTACCTCGGCGATCACGCGGCCGCTGGCTCCTTCGAGTCGATGAAGCAGTGGAGGACGTGCCTTCCAAGGCGGTCTGGAGGCGCCGCCAGCGTCGGAGACGACGAGCGTGGCGGAAGATGAAGGCATTGACGAAGACGAGGTAAAGGGGACGAGGCAACCTGTCGCGTTCCGTCCACCCACCCACACCACCGGAACACGCTGGGAGCTTGCCGACGGTCGACGTCAGACCAAGATCCGGCTAACCGGGGGAGATTCCGCGTGAGGAAAATTCGTCAAAGAAGCGAATGCCCGACCGAAGCCGTCCGTCCCCTTTTTCCTCTCTCCGCCCGTGCTGACGTGGCGTCCACGCGACCGGAGTCAACGCATTGGCTGAGATGTCAGGCGCCCACTTCGACGTCTCTTCGCGTCGGCCGCACGCAAGCTCCGCGCGCAGATTTCGTCTGTTGCAACGATAGTGGGTCGGGCGGCGGGCACGTCTACATCCGCCAACCCGGTTGGCTGGGTTGAGCTGAGGCGAAGTGGCCGAGCTGCGATTTGGGCCGCGCCCCGGCCCAAATCGGGCCCAAGGCTTAACACTTTGCATGTAGGTTTTATTTTTGTAAAGTTTTCCTTTTTGTTTATTCATATTTTTATTACTACTTTAGTCACTTTAATTTATTAAAATTCTAAAAATATAAAATTATTTAAATTTCCCATAATAATCGTGAAAATTTATTTTATACTTAAAATTTATCTTTGTATGAAATTTTAGAAGAACAATCCGTTCGTGCCATCCGCTCCTCTCTGTGTCCAACCAAGAAAACTGTTCTCATCGCTCATTCCTATTTGGTTCGCCAATGCAGTTCCCATTATTGGAGATATCTTTCTCCTGCCATCTGGGACGAGCACGCGCTCAAGGCACCGTGGGATGGCTTCAAAATATGGCGATTACCATCGCCGTGGTTGGTAGGATATCCGATCCCGTTTGCCAACGGAGGCCCACGACTAGTTCGATGGGCAGCCGGCTTAGGTCTTTGTCTTGATATTCTGGTCGGCTCTTCTTCCTTCATGGAAGCGAATTCTAGGTAAGAGAAAATATATTCAATAAAAAACTTTAGGTTTTTGTCTTTTGGATTGGAATCAAACTGATTCCATCATTTTCTTGCTGGATTGATGATATCAGGGATGTATATGGGTTTCCGGTGCGGCCTCAGCACTTGCAGAGATACCACGAATGTGCGAAGATATACAAGGTAAAGCGTGGATTTCGTCATACTTAATGCATTTGAATAATTTAATTATTGGTTATAAATGTTGATTTAGTACAGGAGGAGGAAGAAGAGAGATCCAAACGATGGAATGGCTTCTTGGACAAACTTGTGGAGACCGTAGAGGCGCCATCTAATGAGCCTTCGGTATGCACCGCATCTCTGAATGTTGCAGAAGAGGATAATAATCAGACTGTGGTTAGCGGATATGGTGGCTATGGGGACATTGCTACGGAGATTGAGGGGGAGGTGAGAAGTCGAAAAGTCCAAGGATGGTGTACTATAAGGTCGTCATTAACTGCCATTGAGCAGATGATGAGCTATCGAGTGAAGAAGTGGACGAAGTCATCTGGAGACGAAGAGACAGATGGGAGATCATACCACACAGTGAGCGAGGAGAGCAGAGGTGCGTGCATTCCAGTGAGAAAGCCTTCTGAGGAGAAGCCTGATAAAGAATTTAGCAATGCAGAGCGGTCGGAAGAACATGAAGCATCTTCTACTGCTGATTTGCCTTTAAATGAAGTATCTCGCTTCCCTTGGAAGGAAGAGTTGGAAAGCTTGGTTCGTGGGGGCGTGCCAATGTCTTTGAGAGGAGAGGTGTGATCAGAGTTGTATATTGAGCTTGCGAGCGCTCTTTATATTTAAATCTGTTTCAAGTCTTTTTTCTGCACTTTGTTCACTTCGCAGTTATGGCAAGCCTTCGCCGGCACCAAGGCTCGTAGGATTGAGGGGTATTATGATGAATTGTTAGCTGTGGAAATTAAGAGTGATAATGGGCAAGAATTGAAGTTCTGCGTTGTAGATGAAACTGACAGTATGCCAATAACATCTCAAAGCAACGTTTCTGACGAATGGAAGAGACTTATTGAGAAGGTTGTCCCAGTAAAGGAACTTGAGATCCAAAGGCCGGTTTTTATTATTTTGTATAATCCATTCCAGCAGTATGAAATAATTATCAGCTTGACTTGGGTTGCAGGATTTGACTAGCACATTCCCTGGGCACCCTTCTTTAGATGACGATGGAAGAAATTCTTTAAGGAATTTACTCATGGCTTACGCTCGGCATAATCCATCAGTTGGTTATTTCCAGGTAGCTTTGATATTTCTTGTAATTCTTTTGTACTTTTGGTTTCTGATCTTTCTAAGATAGTATTAGCAATGACTTTGAAGGCTTCTCTTGTAGAATATATCATTAAAATGTAACCGAAGCATGCAATTTCTCTATGAAGGCTTACATATTTGTTTAGAGTTCCCATTAATCTTCTTGGTTAAATCCAGGAAGCCACTTTTAATATCAAGCCACTTATTAACTAAACTTGACTAAAAGTTCTGCTCACCTTAGAGCCTTACTATCAATTATGAGTCAGAAGTTATTTTTAAGATTCCAAAGCAAATATTTATTTTCTTTAGGCATATAAATTTAGTTATATTCATTGACTCAATGTATTGCCGTATAGAACAATGTGTTCAGTTGTGGAAATAGAGCTTCATCTGAAGTTACTAGCTGTATTTAGTTAACATGAAAAAATGAATACATGATGAAAAGACCAAAATCTTTTATACTGTATTCAGTAACAATGAAATATAAGTCCATCTTAGCTGACCAAGGATAATTTTCTCCGGACTATAAAAGTATCATTTCAGCCCTCAATTAAACTCAGCAACATAAGTAATTATGTATGCTAAAAGGCAAATACGAATTATCTATTTGAGACGGACAGTTTGGGAGCTGTAAACCTCGTCACCAACAAGAAAATTTCATACCCATAAGTGAAAGTGTTCTATCTAATACAAGTGATAAAATTCCTCTGGAAGCCTGAGTCGCACAATATTAGACATACACTAGGCATGTACTGAGAAAGGAAAATAAAGATGCAAATTGGTTAACCATATATGTGAAAAGGGAAAATGCCTTCTGTTGAGAGGCTTATTATTATTAAGAAACTTATGTGCTTAAGCTTAATGGGTTTGGGTCCTTTTTTTCTTCTCTATTACTGTGTAATTTAAGGCCCCAGAACCCTAAGGAACAAATGAAGTTTTTCCTTTTGTTTTTTCTTCAACACTAACTTGGTATCAGAGCCACCTTCACCGTTCGCAGCTTGTTGCCACCCTTCTGCCTCTCTGCTGTGTGCACATCCTCCCTTGCTTCTTTTGCCTCTCCACATTTCGCCTTCAAGCTCTCCTTCACATTTTGCCTCTCCCTCACCCTCATTGTTTCTCACCAGAGAACAACTGGAGCTCTCCTCTTGCAACGGCGACATCTTCTCTATCTGGCAGACCTCTCTCCTACAATGACTCTTGCTCTCAATTCTGGCATGCACTGGACATTTTCCTTCCTCTACACTCGCTAGCATTGCCTTCAGCCGTCCGCTTCTTTGGATAGAACCCTCCTGTCAAGCTTGCCTCTCATTTGCTCTCATTTGCTCCAGTTGTCTCCCTTCTATTTGAATAACACTTTGAATTGTGTTAGGTTTTGACAAGATGGAAATCACTAATAATGAACTAAAACCAGCTACTACATTGAGGTTTGCTGGAAACAACTACCTCATTTGGGCAAAATCTATGCACTTCTACCTTAGGTCACATGGTAAAGATATGCACCTGCCTTCATATATGGCCGTTGTTACTTCCCTACATAGTAGTATTGAAGCCAATATAGTCTCAACTGTTATGTTTCTGGATACCGCTAAAAAAATATGGGATGTATGTGCCTCCACCTATGCTCCTCAAGAGAATATGTGTCAAGTTCATCGGCTCTATGAAGTGATATTTAACTTGAAGCAAGGAGACACCTTTACTCGAGCTCTATCAAATTCTCAAAGGGAAGTAGGATCAACTATAAATACTACAACCTCCTATAATGGATATATCTGTAACTATCCAACAAAGGCAAATTTTTTTGTTGCTAGATTTCTCACTGCATTAAACGATTCGTATGCAGCTACTAAAGCTCAGCTCGTAGACCCTATTATTCCTTCAATTCAGAGCATCTACTCTCGTCTCCTATATGTCTCTCTACTGAAACTAGCAATGCACTATTAGCTTCTCAAGGTGGCAGACGTGGAGGAATTGGTGAGGCTCGTGGTCATGGTCAGGGCTCTTTTCAATGTGAATATTGTGGTTGAAATAATCATCTTTCTGAACATTGATGGAAGAAATTTGGCAAGCCCTCTCATGCCAAAGTTGCAATTGATGGTGACCTAAATGTCCCTAGGCAAGCTGCACCCTCAGTGTCTTATTCACAAACTGAATCCACTATCACTATATTCTCGAGGCTGAGAATGAGCATATGGTCAGACTGGTGGCACAGGCTAAAGCATCCTCCTCATCCCTGACGGCTACTACTTCTGGAGACTTTGGTAATGTCTCTCTAGCCACCTTTGCTAACACTTGGGTTTCTGACAGTGGAGCTATCTCATGTCATTGGTAACCGATCTCTATTTGTATCCTTGCAACTTGACATCAATCATAATACTGTGTCAATCGTAGATGGTTCTCTTATACTTATCCAAGGGCTTAGAAGTGTTCATATCAGCCATAAAATTATTCTTTATGTCCCTTAATTTACCCAAACATTGAATTGCTTAATAACATTCTTCTTCTTATACTTGTGTCTTTCAAGACCTCAGGACGAAGGTGAAGATTGGTGGGGGTTTTAAATTGGTGGTGTTTATGTCATAATTGAACCTGGCCAAGGCACTTACTTGGCCCTAATATCCACTAAAGTCTCTCCCTACACTTGACATTATCGGTTAAGCCATATATCTCCCCACCAAAGTGTAGTAAATTATGTCTCTCAAATCTTGTCCATATTTTGAATGTGATGCATGCCAACTTGGAAAGCATCATAGAACATCCTTTCCCTACAACAGTAGCATACCAACTAGTGTTCCATTTTATGTTGTTCACTTCAATATTTGGGGTCCAGTCCTATAACCACCGAAGATGGTTATAAATATTTTGTCAAATGATTTCTCTCACATGTGTTGGGTCTTTTTATTGAAACATCGTTCGAATGTGTTTGTTGCCTTTAAATTATTTTATGCTAAAATCAAAAATCAGTTTTGCTTGTCTTTGAGGATTCTTCAAACTGATAATGCCCTTGATGCGGTTATATATTTAAGGAATTTTGTGAATCCCATGGAATTATCCACTAAATTACTTGTCCTTATACTTTACAATAGAATGAAGTTGCCAAATGCAAGAATCGATACCTTTTGAATATTTCACAAACTCTAATGTTTCATTGAAAATGTTCCTAAACATTTTTTTGGATGCGGTTTTTATTGCCACATATCTCATAAATTGAGTGTCAACATCATCTCTATAAAGTAAATCCCCTACCTTAGTCATTTTACCAAATCAATCTATATTTCCTATCACTTCAAGAACCTTTGGTTGTTTATGTTATGTCTATAATCTTTCCCCTTTAGTAAATAAGTTAAGTCCACGATCCGTGAAATATATTTTTCTCAGTTACTCTAGGATGCAAAAGGGATATAGGTGTTTTGATCCAAAAACTGGGAAGTGGTTTATTAGCATGAATGTTTCTTTCTTTAAATCAACTCTGTATTTTGTGAATCAGTCCAATGGCCTATATCATTCAGATACCAATCTCCTTCCTCTACTAGTATACCACTTCCAACTCCATCTCTTTTAGATAATACCATTGAGGTTCCAGCACACGTTGAGGCTTCTATGCACATGAAAAATAAAGTTTACCTTTACAGGTTTATTAAAGACGTACTCGGATGGTCACCACTTTAGAACCACTACCTAAAGCACCTTCACTTGAGAGTCAACAATAAGATAATGTTGATCTTCCAATTGCTTTATGCAAGGGACGTCGAACCACCGCTAAGTATCCTATTTCCCATTTTGTTTCTTACACTCGTCTCTCAACTTTCCATAATGCCTTCACTGCTACTATCTCCTCTAGTACAATACCCAAGAATATGTCCATTTCTGAACCCAAGTGGAAAGCTGCCATGGATGAGGAGACGAAAGCCCTCACATCTAGGTAGACATGGACTTTTGTTCCATCTCCCCCCGGGGTTTGTCCAATTGCATGTAAATGTGTATATACTATTAAGCATAACCCAGATAGATCCGTGAATCACTACAAAGCTCGGCTGGTTGCTAGAGGGTTTACCCAAATCTATGAGGTCGATTACTTGAACACTTTCTCTCTTCTAGCTGGACTCAACTCTATTTATCTTATTGCTTGCCATTAACCTTGAGTGATCTCTTCATTAGCTAGATATCAAGAATGCCGTCTTGTATGACAATCTCACTAAGGACGTCTACATGAAAAAACCTTCAGGATATGTGAAACAGGGGGAGTTGGTATGCAAATTATATAAAACTATTTATAGTCTAAAGCAAAGTCCAAGAGCATGGTTTTATAAATTTTCTATAATTATATCTAATATCAGGTTTCATCATTGTAAATTTGATCACTCAATATTTGTTCGCAAATCTACTAGGGGTATAATCATCTTGGCCATTTAGATCTAGAAGGTATATATGCGACAAAGAGGTACCTATAGTCCAAATTCTCCCCTAGATACTTCATTGGAATTAAAATTGCTTATAAGTGCTCAAATATACAACTATCTCAACGGAAATATATATTGGATCTCCTATATGAAACTCATATTCTCAAATGCAAACCCAACAAAGTCCCTATAGTTCCAAATGAATGATATAGCAAGTGGAATGAATCGGAACAAATTGATCTTACTTCATTCAGACAGATGGTGAGTAAACTCATATATCTTACCGTTACCCACCCAGATATATCCCTTGTAGTTGGTCTGTGAGTCAATTCATTCAATGCCCAAAGAAATGCCACTGGAAGGCTGTACTAAAAATTTTACATTATCTTAAGAAGGCCCTTGGCAAAGGTCGCCTATATTGGAAAAATGGGTACTTTTTATTGAAGCTTATTCAGATGCAGACTATGCACATATGTTGGTGAAAATCTAGTCACTTGGAAAAGTAAGAAACAAAGTGTTGTCTCAAGATCAAGTTGTGAAGTAGAAAATCAAGCCATAGCCCATACTACCTATGAACTGATGTGGATCAAGGGTTTCCTAAAAGAGTTTGGCCTAATCATTGATACCCCTATAATTATGCAATAAATGAATCACTTTGTTAGAGATGCTATCATTAGCAACCAGATCAATACTTATATACTAAATATGAAGATTAAGTGGAGTTATTTTTACAAAGGATTTTAGCTCAACAAAATTCTATGAATTATGTATCAAGCTGGTTTGATTGATATAGTTGCTATAGCTTGAGGGGAGTGTTGAGAGACTTATTATTATTAAGAAACTTATGTGCTTATGGGTTTGGGTGTTTTATTTTTCTTCTTTGTTTATTGTGTAATTTAAGATCCATGAACCCTAAGGAACAAGTGAAGTTTTTCCCTCCAATGTATGGAAAGGCAACTGGCCAAGAGAGCTAAATTCTCTCCTGGATACTGGATTCTGCACTCACTAGTCTTTTATTATAGTTATTACATATGTGGAAAAAAAAGTAATATAATTTTATACCATAAGTCAACAAAGGACAAACCAGCATCTACATGAGTTCAATATGTATATGCGCACACATATGTGTACATGGATAAATATATGTATAACGATATTTTTATAACTTATAATTACTTATGTGTATATACCTATACACACACACACATATATATATATATATATATATATATATAGACAAATTTGATAGGTGGATTGGTGGAGCAAATTGGTTTTTGCAAATGTTGAGTCCTCTTGTAGAAAGGTAAATTTAGAAAAATGAATATGCAGCCATCAACTTGAAGAAGGCAGTGAATTTAGTGGATCTTCTGCGATATGCTTGTGAACAAGGTTATTAAATCAAGATTCTATGAGGAATGATGGAGGTTTAATAGAATTAGAACACAGGATGAGATCGTAAAATCATAAAAATCCTACCAAATCACCTAAAATTTATTTATTTTTAAATATATTAATCTAATTAGACATAAGAGTAAGATAAATATTTCTAATAAGTAATAAAAAATAATTATTCTATTATTCAGATGAATATGTTTTGTAGTGTAAAATTATGAAATTGAATATTTGTAAGAAGATAATAATAAAGATAAGTTTGTAGAAGATGGATACAACAAAGGTGAGCAATAAAACTAGAAACATTAAAAGCGTGTAGTAAAATAAAAACAATAAGACAAAAACAAAAGTTGCAATGACAAATATTATAAAGTTGATTATGATAAATAGTCAAAGTTGATAAATGTAGTTGAAGAGGACGAGTTTAAGTTGATAAATGTTAAAACAAGTAAATAATGATAATTAAAAATAAGAAATTGCATTACACAATAGATTATTTGACTTTTTTATATAATAATAGTCAAATATGAACTTATTCTATATATTAACTTAAGATCGGGTAGGATTGGTGAGGTCATAATATCCTACTATATTTTACATCATTCATTCTAGAACGGTTTACCTGGATTTTTGACAACCTTACTTGTGAAGATAGCTATAGAGGACATGAACATTGAAATGTCATTGCTTCCCTTAAGCTATTTCATGGATTAAAGCTACCTTTATGCAACTCAATGAAAAACTTAGGATTTTGAAATGTTTGTATTTAACATCTTATATTGTTCTGATGCATCTTATATTTGGACCTCTCTGTCTGCAGCCCTTGAACATCTTTGCCGGTCTTTTACTGTTGCTGATGCCGGAAGAAAATGCATTTTGGTAGGTAATAGTAATACGTTCAAGTAGCTTGCAGGTAGTTGCATACTTTTTAATTGCAAGTTTACATTGGTAATTTCAGGACTTTAGTGGGGATTATTGATGACTACTTTGATGGTTACTATTCTGATGAAACAATAGAATCCGAGGTAATAAATCCTTGTATAGCTGTTTTAGTCTCATCATTTCGACTTGAGAATCTTATGCAGAGAATGTGAAGTCTGTGAAGTTTACACATCTGAATGTTTAGTAGTTATTTTCAACAGGTAGACCTACTTATTCTTGATGATCTAGCTCGTGGAAGGTTCCCAGCATTGGGTCAGCCTGTACTTTATTTTACGTATTAAATGCTATTTTTTTCATATGCATATCAACATATGCCTCTTGAATGATTCAATGGGTTTCTGTATCTATTACAGTTAATCATCTCGACTACCTGGGAGTGCAGGTGGCATGGATCACAGGATCTTGGTTCCTTTCAATCTTTGTGAATATGCTTCCTTGGGAAAGTGGTCAGTTTGTCCTGCTTGGTATATGCATGAAGATAATTATTTAAATTAGCAACTCGATTGTTTTTCTCTAATGTCCCATTCTTATTGCATCATGTCTTCGTCTATAGGTTTCTCTTGTCATCTAATTCATGCTTATCAGAGTACTTATTTCTTCATTATCCATGTTCTGAATCATTTTCTCAAATTGCGAATCATTTTCTCAATTTGCGAATCATTTTCTCAATTTGCAACATTTTAAAATTTTAGAGCATACTAGACATACTATCAACATATTCCTGATATTATAGTGTGGATTTCTAGTGCTTCGAGTTTGGGACGTGCTACTTTTTGATGGAAATCGAGTTATGCTATTCCGAACAGCACTTGCTTTGATGGAGTTATATGGTACTGGGTAAATGACTCTCGGTTTCTGGTCTTCCTGATTATTTTATTGATACCTGTTATGACATTGTACTATTCTTGGAAGTCCTAAAGTTCATTGTTGCATTAACGCATTGGTATAAAGGTGCTGCACTGAAGACAGCAAAAGATGCTGGGGAAACAGTAACTTTGTTACAGAATCTTATTGATTCCACCTTTGAAAGCAGCCAACTGGTCTCGAGTGCCTGCGAGAGCTTTCACGGAGTAAATGAAATGAAACTGAAGCGCTTAAGGAATAAACACAGGCCTTATGTGATCCATATCATGGAGGAAAGATCCAAGGGACTCCATGCTTGGGAGGACTCCCAGTGCCTAACATCTAAATTATCTTGCTATAAATATAACCGAGAAATCTTATACGCAATAGCCAACTCCACTGCTGGATCATGTAGTTTTCAAACTCGTGAGGTTTTGCATCCATTAAAGTACGAGTCAGCTGAGGGCTATTTAAGTAGCTTAACAGTTGATGCCGAGTTGGATACTGTACCTGACCTCAAAGAACAGGTAATCTTCGTCATACACCTATCATATATGTGCTTCTAATATTCTGGTAAAATTGAAATTAATGGGTTTGTAATGATAAACCGGGAATCATATTACGTGGGCTCTTAATTAGAATTTAGAGGTTTGATTACACTAATAACGGAATATTGAATATGGTAGTAATATATGGTGATAGATAGAGGAGGTAATTAGGAGATATGACAAGTCCATAATTGAGAAGATCTGATGAAATTATGAATAAATATATGCCCTTCCACATCAGCTAACACAATTCATATGAATGCCCTTATGTAAAGTTAGCAAGTAATAATGCCCTGAAATGGTCTAGGAACTGAGCTAACACCTTGATGCTCAGATGTCAAAAATTTTGAAATATTTTGGAAAATGACTTTAAGAAAATCTCAAAAAGGAAAGATTCCTGAGAAATGCTTAAATACTAATTGTACAGAAGGAAATTTATATTAATATAATAAACTATAGTACCTTTTAACAAGCTAAAATACACAATTAATAGCTACTTAAGTAGCTTTTCTGAATGCATTTAGTAAGATTAATATGACATGAAGTTTATCCAGAATGAGAATTCAATCCGTCCATTACTAACAAAAAGGAATACATATTGAGTAACTTCAGAAGAACTCCAAATATTGAGGTTGATGAAGTATAGTAGCAATTACTAGCATAGCAGCAGTATAGTCATGCCAATGATTCACCGTTGTTGAAGAAGACATCATTAACATGAGAAGTTGTGGGGACCAAGGTTTCCTAGCACCCTTCTCGGTTTTCTTTTAGATTAGTAGTTGGTACATATTGTATCAGAATGATTATATGTGATTATCAACCAATTGACACTTTGACCTTTTTTTTAATAATACATATTTTATTTGTGTTAATTGTGCACCAGGCTTAAGAATACTAGGTGGTCCATGTGGCTTCATGCGCAACCATTACCAACAAGGCCTGTTGCCTTGTTGGTGCTAGTTCTTTAATCCTTGGTGAAAACATCTATTGCGGTGCCACCATTGGCAGCAACAGCACCATCTTCTGTCTACACATGCAGTATCAGTCTAGCAGCTGCAGTTGCTTTGAAGCTGCTGCAACTAACCCAAGTAGCCTAGTAGAAAAGTGGAATTAGTAAAACTAGATTGCCACCCATCTTTTAAGACCATGTACATCATTGGAATAATAATAGAAATTCATCTTCATTTTAACTCCCATGAGCCATTATTATTTATAATTTTATATGCTTGTTGGATTTATTGTTCATTTTCTTGTGCCCCAATCAACATTTTATGTCTTGACACCTTGTTTCCCTTGGTTTTCCTCAAAGTTTGAGGTAGGTACTTAAGGCCAAGGATTAGAAAACTGGTCTGGTGGGTCGCCAGACGGGTACGTGCCGATCGGTACCGGCGGTAAATCAAAAAAGTCTAGTTTTAATTTATTTTTTTTAATATAATAATTAAATATTTTATCAAAACCGCTCGGTACCATACCGGTACCGAAATAAAATATTAATTTTATTAAAATATCGACGATTTTGTATATGTCCGAGACCGATCCCTCACCGGACCGGTACAAACCGGTAAAACCAGTCCGTACTGGACTGGTTTTCAATTCTTTGCTTAAGGCCTCGTTTGGTAGCATTGCACTACCATTTGCCCGAACCCAGCTAGCAGAAGTAGAAGCTAGCAGCACTGTGCTCGCGTGGTAGCGCAGCTACATTGTGCTGGTTGGGCCAAATAGTGCCATTATAGGGACTCTTGCCAGAAACTAGTTTTCCTAGCTTCTCGCATTGCCCAGATGGGCTCGAAGGAAGGGATATATAAATATATATTATTTAAATTAAATTTTAATATTAATAATCTATTAGTAATTATTAATATATTATAGTTTAATATATGGATAACGTCTCTATATTAATATCATATTAATAAATTTGCTAATATAATATATTAACATCATATTAATTGTTTTTTAAAAATAAAGTTTATTTTAATTATAAGAAATATTGTGGTGGACTCTTATATGTAATTATGGTCATGCAATTTTTATCATCACTCATCTTAATCTAAATATGTATAATTTTAATTTTAAATATATACACATATAATTAATTATTATTATATATGAATTATATATATATATATATATTTGTTAATACATATTAATTAATAATTATGTGTGATTAATTATTTAAAAATAAAACTTAAACTTTTTTAGTTAAAGGGAAACAGTCGATCTTATTTTGCGGCATTATAAAAAAATTACTTGTGACTTTATATATGAAATATCTATACTATTAGAATTTTATATTGTATTAACACAATTTTTATAGTTTTAAGGGAAATCAAAATTTTTATAATTAATTACAATTTTCAAAACTCAAAACAACTAACAATAATAATATAATAGTAATAGCACAATAACTCTACCAAACACCTTTTCCAATAGCAATAATAGTAACAAACACAATAGTAACAATAGTAACAACCCGGTTTTGCCAAATGCAGCCTTAGCATTTCATAATTGTGTAGATGGCAATGTTTAAAGTCTTGCACAGGTGTACTAGTCCTGTCTTGGACTGGTACATATAGATTGCCAAGAGGATGGAGTTTTGATGACTGTGTATATTTTTTAAGGCATTACACTACCACCTCTTGTACAATGCATATGACTAGTTGTCCTTATCTCCATCTTCATAAAGTGTCTAAATTTTTAGTTAATGAACTCATATTTAAAATCTATTTCATACTAGGTGTAAGAAGTATGGACTAGTCCGAACATTTACCAGGACACATTACACATTATAAGACTAACACCAATCCAATATTGTCTGTATGGACATATATATATATATATATATATACATATGTATATATATATATATATATATATACATATGTATATATATATATATATGGACATATATATATATATATATATATATGTATATATATATATACATATGTATATATATATATACATATGTATATATATATATATATATATATATGGACATATGTATATATATATATATGGATATATATATATATATGTATATGTATATACACATATGCAATGTATATACACATATGCAATGTATATACACATATATGTATATACATATGTATATACATTGCACACATGTATATACATATATACATATATATATACACATATCAAGGTTTAAAAAATTAGTCCAAACTGATGTACTGGTCTAGTCTCAGACCGGTTTTGAAATCGATTGTATGGATACTATGCTATAGTAAAACCTCGGTCCTGTACAAAGATCAGGCCAGTACAAACTGAAAATTTCAGTCAATTCAGTCCAAAATTTCAAACCGTGATATATATATATATATATATATATATATATATGTATGTATGTATGTATGTATAAATCAATATCATATGTCTGTATATACTAGCAACACTGGACCAATATCCTTGTACAGGTTGAATTTTAAAACCTTCATTTAAAATGTTCAATTACATTTGCCACACATTATCTATTTTAAGGACCTTGTGATAAAGAAGACTACTATGTTGAGTTTGGTTGAATCTATTATCTTGCCAATAAATGCACTTGCATTTATCTCTCCGTCCATTATTATTTCACTATCTCTAATTTTCAATAGCATTGTCAGAGTAGTTATTCTTATTTGTAGCCCATCTTTGTGAGTTTTTTCTTTTTTGTCTATTTTTACTTAGGATTAAGGATGGTCCTCAGTTTAAGCATTCTTTGAATAAGTCAATTATCATGTCTAGGGCATAGCCATTTCAATCTAGATAAGGTTTTCAGAACATAGTTATTATATTGATGACCTTACCAAGGGTACATAGTTGTATATGTTGAAGTGTTAGATAGGACTTAGGAGTATTTTTATCTTACAAACTTTGTATAATGAAGTCAACATTCACTTTTACTACTAATTGCTTATGTGTTGATGCTGCACATGAATTTATACAATTTACTTTTCAGTCATTTTATAATGATTATGTTATTATTCATCAAACCATTTGCGGGTATATATCCCTACAAAATAAATTTGTTGAACCCAAGAATCACCATTTGTTAGATGTTGCATGTTCATTTCTTTTCAATTTGCATGCTCCAAAATAGTATTACATAGATGTCATTCTTAATGCTTGTCATTAATTGAATGTGTTTTTATCTTTCTTAGATACGAGTCCATTTTCTGTTTCTATATTTTGGTAAATCTCCATTTTCTTTAGTTTCTCCTATGGTTCTTTGTTGTTTTATTCATTTGTTTCTTTAAGATTATTACAAAATTCTTGTTCACTATGTTATATCATTTTAGATACTCTTGTACTCAAAAGTGACACAATTATAATCTTTTCACTTGGCAATGATGAACATTCATTATTATCACAAACTTTAAAATAACACCTAATTATACTTAATCCATCTTACTTTGGGCCCGTGTGGCCCCGCTTTTAAGCTAATTTTAAACAGCTTTTAAATAGAAAACAAGTAAAAAACTATTTGGTAATGAAAAGCAAAAGCAGAAAAAAGTAATAAAAAAAACAGAAGTTGAGAAAGCTATAATTTGATACTTTTGCAACTTTTTCTTTTTCAAAAAAGTAATTTACATAATTTCATTTAGAATTTTAAGTATCATTATTTTAACTAATTTTAAATTATCATACTAAAGAAAAATAAAATATAGTATTATTTTAAAATTTTTAAAATAATATATTTATTTATTATTTTAAATTTTAACAGTATTTAAATGTTAGTAACCAAACATCTTATAAATTTTGCCAGTGCTGAACAGTACAATACAACACAGTTTAGTACAATTATAAAGTTATTAATAGCGGGGCTAAATAGACCCTTTATATTCAGGTTCTTTTACCTTTGCCATTATAATTGTGACATCATAATTTAGTGACTTAGTCTCATGGACAGTGGAAGAGAATTATAATGATTTATATGACCTACCGAGCTTACTACTACTAACTTTGCCATTATACTTCATCCATCTTACTTTATTGTCAGATTCTTTTACCTTTGCTATTATATTTGTGACATCCCTATACTTAATCCATCTTACTTTATTGTCAGATTCTTTTACCTTTGCTATTATAATTGTGACATCCCATTTTAGTGACTTAGTCTCATGGACAGTGGAAGAGAATTATAATGATTTATATGACCTACTGAGCTTACTGCTATTTGTTTTAAGCTTACTAAATTAATGAGTTAGTTTTCCTCGTAATATGAGTTATAACAAAATAATATATGAGCATACCTAGTCCTGAATATTATGAAATTCTAGTTGGAAAGAGCTGCCTTATATGGTAGAACATCCATTAGTGTATTGAACTCACATGGTGTCAATTAGGGATGGTCCTGATCCATAAGATAAAGCATTTGATGAGGCTGTTATCTTAATTGGGAGATTGTAACATTTTAGTTTAGTCCCACGTAAGAAATGAGAAAAGAATTATTTTAATATATAAAGCCTAATAAACTTACTTGATCTTAATTATTATCAAATGGTCACATTGTTCCTAACTCATCAAGTTAATGAATTTATTTTATCATTAACAGGCTCATAACAACCATTGTTACCTTCTAATACACCACCATCATCATCATTTTTATCATCATTGTTTTGTTCATCTCCACCATTGATCTTGACTTATGTATGCATATATTATACATATATACGTTAGAATCATGCCAACATGGATGCTAGACCAGTGTTATCAATAACGGATTAACGGATTGCGGAAAATAGTGGAAAGCTAAAAATCTGCAATATGATATAGCGAATTGCGTTGCGGGCAAATAACGAAAGACATGTAGCGTTTGAAATATATATTATATACATAAAAATTTAAGTATAACATTTGAAATATATGTTATATATCTAATAAATTAAACTATATAAAAATAAAATAAGTTATATATAGAAAGATAACATATTACTAACTCAATTGAAGTCATAATTTTAATTTCTCAAACTTAAAAATATAATTATGTGGTCCTATCCGCTATGGCGTTTCATAGTGGATTTCTCAAAAATTGCTATGGAAAAACGCTATAGCGCCGTTATTGTGGCTATTTAATAATACTGTGCTAGACAACTAAAGGCATGGTCTCTAATTCACAATAGCAATCTCATCTTTTTTGGCTAGTTGCTTATGCATTTGTCAATGCAGAGCTTGTGATTGTAAATTAATACAAAGAAAAAACTTAGTAAGAATCAAAAGGGACTGCAAATAAAAAAGAGCTAAATGCAAAGGCCTGACTATTGGAGAGTAGGAGGATGATAATTGAATCTAGATAAGTTTGATCATTTTCAAGTCTAGTTATCACAAATGTTTATACAAACTAAGTCCTTTTTGAGTTCAAATGAGCTTAAAATTTGTGTTCAAACTTATTTATAGAAAAGATTTATGAATTCGAAAGCTGAGCTAGAGCTCTTATCAAGCTCATATACCTCAAGCCAATAAATGAACTTTAACTTAGCTATAAATTAGTTAGATTTGTTAAGAAAATTAGGATTAATTTTTTTATATAATTTTGATTAATATGTTTTAGCGCAACAAATTTAATAAAGGAACTTGTTGAATGCTTAGTTGGGTCTATAAACAAACTCATTCATTAACATTGTTGATGAACATTAAAGAACCAAGCTCATCTATATTCAAGCTTATTTATTTTGTTATCGACGTTAAAATTTTATTAAAGTTTGTTCTTTTATCTTATTTATTGAGTATTAACAAGGATTTATTAAACCTGCGTAATAAGCTTGTTCATGAATGTTTGTCTCATTTCTGGCACTGTTAGAGATATTCTGCTTACTATCTCTATAATAATTTGTATTCATATAAATAATTACTACACTGTCTATATAGGTAACGTGTTTGAAGGTTGAGTTATGCAGATTACTGGAGGAGAAAAGATTAGCCGTCCTCAGGTTTGTGTATAGATAGTTCCCTTCTTCCCAAGTTATATCCCGGTGAGTTATTTATGTACTTATTTACTGTCATGTTGACTAGTAATTTCTTCTGCCTAAATTACAAAATGCCCTATAATTTGTTACTATCTCCTACTTTCACCTCATATTTTATTAACTACTCTTTGTATCAAGTTGAACCAAATAGAATTAAAATTTTAAACTTCAGTACGGAAGACTTATATATAAACTAGGAAGGTAAAAACCTTAGATAAGAAATAAGGATCAAATCTAATATAGGACTCAGTCACATGCGACTTAACTAATTAGCAATATAAATAACATGACATCTAATACTTGAAGACTCTTGCAAACAAGGAATTGAAAATTAGTTCGGTACCGACCGGTTTGTACCGGTCCGGTGAGGGAGCGGTCTCGGAACTATGGTAAACTGACGGTATTATAGGAAAATTAATATTTTATTTTGGTACTAGTATGGACTGACCGATGTTGATAAAACCGGTCGGTTTGTACCGGTTTTAATAATGAAAATTGATTTTGAACCAGTACTGGTATGGGGTACCGGACGATTTTGTTGAAATGTTTAATTATTATATTAAAAAAATAAATTAAAACTAATTTTTTTTGGTTTATCGCTAGTATTGTACCGATACTGGTCGGTATGACACTGGACTGGTTTTCTGATCTTTGCTTGCAAGTCGATTCTTAGAACTTGTGAATGATGTTTATATCCATTTGAACATCATTACATTATGACAAATACAACAATCAACTTTAATATTTTTAATTCTTTCATGAAAAAGAAGGTTGTTAGCAATGTACATATTAGATTAATTATCACAATGCATAGTCATAGGTATAAGAGAGACATGACTAAAATCGCTCAACATATTGCACAACCATATCACCGTACAGGTAGCATATTCACAATTGAAGTGCAAAAACCTATTAGAGATTACCCATGTTCAACATCCCATACATATTCAGCTTCAGAATAAGATTCGGTTTAATAATCCCTCATTGTTTAATAGTTTTTATCTTTTCCATCATCTGGTTTGTGCCTTTGTGGAACCATTCATCATAAGTTTTTCCTACTAGAACAAATCAAAGAGACAAAGAGTACTAGTCCCTTGTAGTTAGTCCTTTTTGGTATATGGGGATCAAGTTTTCTGCCTACATCTTTTGGTTGCTTTGTAGTTTTCATTGATGAATGTTTTCATATGGCATGAATGTATCTTATTATGTGTAGATCTGAAGTTTCCTCTGTATTCAGAATCTTTTATATTGGAAATAAAAACTATTTTGATATTTTTATTAAAGCTATTTTTATCAATCCCATGGTATCATTCACTAGACAACACACCCATATACTTCTCAGTAAAATATGAATATAGAATTATAAAACTATTGCTTCCTTAATGTGGCATGTGCTATGGTGTTGCATATGCACGTCCACGAGTGATTTTGTGTGATGTTTAAACGATATGCTCCTCCTTAATTGAATGTCTGCAATATCATCTATTGTTCCATGGAGCTGGTTTTCTTTTAATTATTTGTTGCTCCTCATTAATCATTTCACATGTTTATGATTGCCTATATTTTATTCATGTTTTTGGTTCCTTACATGACAAGCTTATTTTTCAAGTGGTACTACGTATTTTTTGGGAATACTTTGCACATGAAAGGACAATCATTATTATGATCCGACAACTCTTCGTAATCATATTGATACCAATGTAACCTCTTTCAAGCATGTTCGTTTTCAATCTAATACTAGGCAATAATCCATGGAATTTGTATCATCTCCTATCACTGTCCCTATCTCAGATACTAGGGTGAGCAAAAAATTGTTAAAAAACTAGGTTTACCCAAAAAAATGGAAAATTGGGTGTTGGTAATCGGTTCAGTAATCTTTTTTCATTATTTAGTTTTTGGTAATTGATTCCATAATTTTTACTGATTTACATATATCTATATATATAAGGCTGTGGGCTGCTAGACATTGGCTCGGTGATTCTGGCCCATCTATGTCTGCCCAATTGATAAAATATATATTTTTTTATATAAAATTGGATTATTTATAAAAATATAATTTATAATGGGTAAACTAATAATTAGGGGTGATTGTTCAGTAAATGAAATTTTTATTACTGATATAGAACTAAATAAGAAAATTACTTATTATAATATTATATTTTTATATAAATCTATATGTTTTACTAATTGGGCTCACGCGGGCGGGCTAAAATCACAAAGACTGTCTAGTGGGAAATTGGTAAATTACCTAACCGAAAAAAAATTACGGTGTCAAAAGCCAAATACAAAAAAATTAACTGAACTAATTAATGATACCAAATTTACTGAGTAGCAAAATTGGTGATTACCGATTTTTACTCACCCCTCTCGGTAATTTTCTTATTTGGTTTGGTACCAGTAATGAAAATTTATAAATTTGATAAATTGTTAATCAGTAATTTGGTAATTACCAAACGCTCACACTATCAAATACTCTCATCACAGTCATATTTTCATTATTCCCTCTCCACACAATAAGAAACCATGCACATCTCAGCCTCTTGCACCTCACTCGGTATCTTCAAACTCTATTTTAATTATTTTACTCTATCTAAAAAATGCTCTAAGGAAAGATCATCTCTATAAAAACATACTCATAGATTTGGAAGCTTATTATGATGTTAATAATGTTGGATGCAAGGTTCAAAAAGCTGGTAGACCGGTGTGCTGATCCACATTTGGACCAGTATGTACTGGACAAGAACTGGTAGCAAGCAGCAGGCAGAGAAGAAGAAAAAAGAAGTATGTACTGGACAAGAACTGGTAGCAAGCAGCAGGCAGAGAAGAAGAAAAAAGAAGAGGAGGAAGAAGATGAGGAAGAGAAAGAAGAAGAAGAAGAAGAAAAAGAAGAAGGAGAGGAAAAAGAAGAAAAAAGAAGAGAAAGAAGAAGAGGAGGAAGAAGATGAGGAAGAGAAAGAAGAAGAAGAAAAAGGATGGAGAGGAAAAAGAAGGAGAGGAAAGAGAAGAGAGGTATGTATCGGTTCCATTGAGTGCGTCCATCTTTTCGTCCATCTTTTCCTCTCTTCTTATTCTCCTTCTTCTCCTCTTCTCCTTCTCCTTTCTCTTCCGCTGTATCTTGGTTTTGTCGCTTGGTTTGGTCCGAACCATCGCCGAACAAAACCAGAAAAACTAGCCCATTCAAACCGGTTCTTTAAACCTTGGTTGGAAGTTCAAATAATAGAAGATCTACTTATATTTTTTGCACATATGTTGATGAAAATTTAGTTACTTTTATAAGCAAATAATAAAATATTATTACCAGCTCAAATGCAGGCATTGAATATAGGGTCATGATACACATTGCTTGTGAAGTGATATATATTTTACACTTTTGAATGATTTTGGGGTTTACCCAAGATAAGTCAATGTTCATGCATTTGATAACAGAATAGTAATATATATTGCAAGTAATTGTTTTACCATGGATGAACAAGTGCATTAAAGTTGGCCATCATTTGTTAGAGATGTCATGATGATTACAAATATCTAATATCTTCTCAAAAGCTTTGGCCTTTACTTCATTTGCAATTTTATGTAATAAGTTGGGTATGATTGATATCTATGTTCAACTTGAGGGAGAGGGTCAAAGTCAAAGATATTATGTTATAGCATAAGTTTCTACCACATGTTGCTTATATCTCCAAGTCTTATGCGAGCAGGAGTTTATACAATATATTCTACCTCTTGTTATTTTACTTCTTTCCATCCATCTCTTTAATTTTTTTTGTTTGTCCCTAAGGACATTAGGCATGTTTTCTTTGCTGTACTTTTGTATCTTAGAATTATGTGTGTGTAATGAAGATATGGCAGGGGCAAAAGAAAAGCCTTTTTCCTTGTAAAATTTATCTAAGAACTATAGTAGTGGTTCCTAGCCGAATGATTTGCTTCCTCCTCCACGTATAAAACAAAAGGCTGGAAAAAGGAAACACAAAATATCTAGGCCAATTGTTATTTGTTATCGATAGTTTCAACTTTTTGAAAGTGATTTTCAGCATATAACAAACATGTTCTTTATTCATTTTTACACTTTCCATTTGTTTATAGATTCTCTTGTATTATAGTCTATCTTGCTAGTCCATATATGCCAACTTGATATAAGTTTGCTGTTTTTATGATTTTGCTAGAGCTGAGGAGTTAGAGATGGCGCTAATAGAGGTGATCAAGAAGGACAATAGGCGCCTCTTAAGTGTAAAGGTGCTTTATGAACTTGACTTGAAATGTTGGTTTACCTTTTTAAAATAGTTCAGGGCTTCAAGCCTTTAAGGGCATTGACATTGAATTACTGTATTCTTCTTTCTATGAATTACTAGTGTTGGCCACGCCAACCTATCTACCCATGTCCTAGTATGGGTCATTTTGTCATGCCATGGGTGAGCTAAGATAACATTGGGCTAGTACCTAGCTGTTCCAAGTACACTCATTTTTCCTTATTTTTTTAAAATTTTTTTACTATATAGTATATAGTAAATGTTATAAGAATCATATATGCGTTTGAGTACAAGGAGAAAAAAAGCTGGAGACGAGCTATTATTACTAGCCTAAATGTGCTAACTATTCAAGCAAGAGAAAACACGCAAAGTCCTTTCCTGTTTCACCTGAACATGTTATTGAACCTTCTGCATCTGATGACTTTAGTACCAAATTAATCACCTTCCCATCTTTGTTTACAAGGGTTAAATCATGTTCTTTCCGACAGCCCTTTCCTGTTTCACCTAAACATGTTATTGAAGCTTCTGCTTCTGATGACTTTAGTATCAAATTAATCACCTTCCCATCTTTGTTCACAAAGATTAAATCATGTTCTTTCGACAGTCCTTTCCTCGTTCACCTGAACATGTTGTTGAAGCTTCTGCATCTGATGACTTAGCATCTCTGTTTGTACCAAATTGATCACCTTCCCATCTTTGTTTGCAAATATTAAATCATGTTCTTTCCGACAGTCCTTTCCTGTTTCACCTGAACATGTTATTGAAGCTTCTGCATCTGATGACTTAGCATCTCTCTTAGTGCCAAATTAATCACCTTCCCATCTTTGTATACAAAGACTAAAATCATGTTCTTTCCGATAGCTTTCTCACTAGTCACTATTCAGCTCAATAGTTCTTTTTTTAAAACAGAAACAACACTTTATTCTCACTTTCCACAATGTTTCAAAAAACATTTGAAACAGATTGAAATATACCTTTAAGGAGAAAAAAGACTGAGCCAGCCAAAAGCAATCCTATTGAATGGTAAAGATACAATATTTAAAACTAGAAAATACAATACCAAAACCCCATCAGTGTCACCTAGGGAGCCTGGGATAAACATGATAGTATCAAAATGTCCCTTAAAAATGAACAAATTCTTACAAGCTTTGGTCAGAGAAATATATTGTTATGGCTTCAAAAATGAGTGAATTCTAAGCTTTCTTGGCATTCTAACTCCATAGTAAAACCAAGCCCAGTCTAGTAGGTAGTATATTCTTCCTATGCCCTCAAAGTGGGATAGGAGAATTGCAGAACAACTTTTGTACTTGATATTTTCCTACTATGTTCCAAATGTAAGTGCTTACATGATGTCTTTGAATTATTGCATGAAGGATAAGTGACTATGGTAGAAAGTTAGAAGAAAAGAGTGAAAAATGTGAATGAGAATCATAATGATATTACATTGAGAATATGTTCCATTAGATTACATAATAGATATAACCTCTCTCTCTCTATATATATGAGGTCCTGGATATAAAATTAGTAATTATTACTTACTATATACGAGACTATACTTAATTTGAGTCATTCTAATACATTTATTATAATATTACTATTTCTAACGCTCTCCTTTAAGCATGAGCATAATTATACCTAGCTTAACATAAGGATAAGATTGTAAAAGAAATGACACCCGGTGTTAGAGATAGAATGTGAGTGCAGACATTGCAAGCAGAAGAGGAAGGTGGCATTAAGTGTTGTGAGTAGAAGCGAAAGATAGCTAGCATCATGATAGGGAAGGAGTGCGGTATTAGGCGTCACAAGAGGTCCAATTACCTCAAGCGATAGAGCAATGTTAGGCGCCGCAAGAACTCATGGTGCTTGGAAGAAGACTCGCATGCTCCTAAAAATTCTGGAGAGAGTACGTGAATGCCCAAAGAAGATGAAGATGTAGCTGATGAAAACTCTAGAGAAAGGAATAGAGTTGTGTTGAACAATAATGGTGGTGGAGAAAGAGAGGAAAGGGAGAAGATTAGGTTTCATGCATTGATACTGTATTAGGAGAAAATAGATGAAAAATATGGAAGAGAATTATATGAAGAATAGATTATATCAAATTGCATAAGAGATGTAACCTCTATATAAACAGGTCTTGAATACAAAATAATAATAATTGACTATATATGAATTGACTCATTCTAATATGACCAAGGCTTGAAATTTTGATCCAAACTGGCTAGAATTTTTGGTTTATACCGGTCTAAGATGAGTCCGATTTTACCATAGCAATGTATTGGAATAGTCGATTTTATTGTAGTTTTTCCTATAGCATGCTAATATGAGACTAGACTGTACAGCGGTTCACACTGGTTTTTCAAATCTTGAATATGACTATTTTTAATATGAAATGCTCCAATTGTGGTGTTAGTGGTTACACGTTGTCTTTGAGTAATTGCATGAAGGATGAGTGACCTATTGCAGTAAAAACAATATCCTTGCTGATGGAATGCAACATGAAAAATATTATTTTATTAGGCTTTTGATCCCTTGTTGTAATGGTCTATCTAATATAGTCACCTTTTTGTAGTTTAGTTGCTAACTGACTATTAGTTGCTCATGCCTCATAGTGACCTATTTATAGTTTGATACTAGTCCGTGCCAATCTATTGTGGAACCTGCGGTTGTTTTTAATTAAATTTATAATACATATACCGGTATATGATTGGATTGGTACAAATTGGTTATAATGTAGTACCTGCTTATGGGCCTGTTAATTACTACTTACTAGTTTTGAATTTTTAAACAAAAATGTCTTAAGTTCTTTATTTAGAGGATGAGTAAAATAGAAAAGATATCATTTCATTGTGTTATGGGATCTAGAATGAAATTATTTATTCCTATGAAATATTGGAAGAAAGATAAGAAACTGATTTCTAAAGGGTTTAACAGAGATTTCTGCACGTATCAATTCATTGTGCCTTGAGTCTGTGAATAGGACCGGTAGGTTCAACACTAACATCCTCCTTTCACAATCATCATGGGCAATTACTTAAGTCGACAACTGCACAGTAGATACTATTTAGAAGGTCTGGTTTGACCAACAAGTCAACAGGAATTATCGTAACCAATTAGTCAAGGTTGCTTTTAGTATTATAATGGTGCAGATGATCCATTTGGTTTTGTCTTAGTCATTGTGAAAACTTTCGCTATTAAAAATTCTGAAATTGATGATGAGTCAGCTTCGATCTGGAAGAGGATGCATTTGTGAATTTGGCTTCTTAAGCTGGATCAGCGAGGATCAATTCAAAGATTATAATCTTCGCATTGACCAGCTATAAATTGTGCAAAACATGCTCTAGTGAACAGTGATCATCAACGCAAATTTGAGAAGCTTTTGGTTTGAGTCAGTAATCATTCTTCCAAGTGTTATGATAGTTATTATTCGATCACATGCCATATTACTTACTGAAAATGAATCACAGACTACAGATTACTTGAGCCTGTGAATCTTGTTTGCTTATACTAACAAAGAACCAAGGTCTATCTCAGTCTTCCTCTGGAATCCCAACAAACCATAGATCCTCCCCAATTTATTAAGCACCTCAGGTGATCAAAGATATAAAATGGGTGTGCAAAAGGAATATGTTAGAATTGTGATGAAGATGAACCTTACACTGAAGGTCGCGATTGTATGCGCCTAGTTTGTTCCAATTGCTGGACAATAATGTTAGTAATTCTGTTGTAGCCTTGTAGGTGAACCTGAAAAATATCTTTGTTACTCTCATAATGGTGTACCAGACCTACAGGTAAGCCGAATCAGAAGTCTCTTCCTATGTGCTCAAGTAAAAACACATCGCTACAGACAATGATGTTATTACTTTTCTTCTGCTTACTGTTTACTGTCTTATAGTTGTTGTAATTGTTAGTGGCCTTTCAACACTAGTAGTTGCTATTGATATCCACGTGGATCACTTTAGTTATTGTTTAGTTGGTGTTAGTTGCTCGCTTTGAATGGTGTAATCAGAGTTGTGTTCTCTCTGTATACAGGATGAATGGAATAGAAAGAAGTATCCTACCAATTCATAATAGTGTTATAACAACATCTAGGAATCTTTTTGAAGTGAACTTGTTTATTCTCTTCAAACAAAGGAAGAAAAAAGGGAAATAAATTTCAGGAAGGTTTTTGAAGAATTTTGCAGAAATCTCTTCATCATCACTTTTTTGTTCCTCGACATCTATGGAGAAGACCCCAAATTCAAGACGCTAACACTATAAATACTATTAAACCAATTGCTAAAATGGACTGTATGGATGTTAGCCAAATCACCTTTGAAATACCTAAGGGCTTTGGAACAATGGAAAACGTATCTACATCTAAACTTAAGGCAGGTGTTTGTCTGTAGAATGAACTTGTCTTCTTGGTAGAAGAATGCAATTTATCTTTAGTTTCATTTTTGAGCGTACATTTCAAATCTTCAATGTCAAGCTAACCTTGAGTCTGGAGTCACTATGAAGCTTGAACCAAAAGTTACTATTGAATGATCTTGAAGAGTAATGTAAGAGTTGAAGTAGAATAAACTAAGATTATTAACATTAAGGTCTTTAATCCCAATTCATACTAGGCATTAAGCTTGATACAAAAATCTCTGATGTTGGTATACCTGGTACATTAGGTGCCATGAGTAGGTACACTTGATGCACTAGGTTCCATTTGTCAGTACACCTGGTACATCAAATATTATGTATTGATATGCCCAGTATATCAGGTACCATGTGTTAGTACACACGGTATCAAGATCTAAAATATCGATTTGAGTCAAGGGTACTCATTGCTTGGCATATATTTATTCTATGAACTAATATAAGAATGGACTAATACATACCAAGCTTGCCACTCGGCATGATCAAGAATAAAAACATTCGTCTTAGAGTAGTACACTAATACAAACCTAGATTAAAAACCTTGTATTACTAGGAGTGTACCTTAATTATAGAGGCTTGATTAGGACAATGACGGAGATAAATAATATAACAGTAACAAGTATTGTAATGAGCTAATTTAGGAAATTAAAAGTGTAATAATTGAAGGATTTAAGTCTTTTCATATCATCTAACATTCCCATGGAACTCAAGGTGACAAAATTAATCAAACCTTGAATTTAAGATATAAGTTTTAGATGAAAGAAGACATTAGCTTCATGATGAATAAGTCTCAGTCTGTTTATGTATGTAGGAGAAAGACTTTTCACGTTGATGCTAATAACATACAATAGCTTGAGGAAACATATGAGATGTCTAATGAGGGTGTGGGCTGCTAGGCATTGTTGGAGGTAGCAGGGCCACTAAGGCTATAGTTCAGGAAGTTCAAGTGTGAAATAGAGGCCTTAGGGTCAAGATGCTCATGCACTTGTAGGAGAGGACTAGGGAGATGAGGCAATGGAGTGATCGATGCTATCACTGCTGATCCTGTTGCCAATAATAGTGTGCAAGAGGTAATACTCTAGTGTCACTCTGATATTAAGTTAATCTTACGAGCAATGTTGCCTCTTATAGGCTTGGTTATAATGATAATTAGAATATATAATATGGTAGTAACATATACGATGATAGATATGGAAACTAATTAATAAGTGTAAGTGTTTTATTAGAAAGATCTTATGAGCTAGTGACTTAATGGTATGCTGCTATACTCATCTTCCCTATACTCTAACTTCTATGTTAGATTAAGGAACAAACTCTAGTATGTCTGTCACATCTTGCAGAATGTTTTTAGGATTTTGTTTTCCTAAAGTCAATCATGACATTAGTCTCGGAGGAATGTTCTTAATTTCTACGTAATATTTTCAGTTTAGCCAGAAATTGTTCATTAACTAATATAGGATCTTTCTAGATCTTGTGGAATATTTTCAGTTAACCAGAAACTGTGCATTTACTAATACTAATATAGGATCTTTCTAGATTTAGTTAAATGCTACTATCAGAAAAGGAGACTCAAATATTTGTACAGGTTGAGCAGCTACAGAAAGAGGTGTCTACATTACAGTATGCCCTCGCTGAAAAACAACAGAAAGAGGATACTACACGCCAGGTGTCATATTCGTCTTACATGATTTTTGTTCTCAGTTATGTTTTTTAATGTTTGCTGTTATGAATTTGTATTCTGTTAATATGTTGATTTGACTATTTTAGGCTCTGATGAGGATGGAGCAAGAAAGGAAAGTGGCAGAAGATACTCGCATGATAGCTGAGCAAGATGCTGCAGCTCAGAAATATGCAGCTCACATGCTCCAGGTCGAATATCTACCTCTTTTTTTTTCGAATATCTACCTGTTGGAAAACTGCCTCACTTCTGCAAAAAGGGATCGTTTGTCTTGACCTCTTTATGCTATTTTTCTTGATCATGCTTTTGTAACGGGATTTTCACTATGAATTAGTTCTAAGCATTTGTAATTCCTGCCCATGATTAATTTGGTCCACAGTTGATTTTGATTATCCTTGGCTCATTTTACTTTGGCACTTCCCATTGCATGATCTGTTTCGTAACTTTCTACTCAATCGATTATCTGCTGTTAATTTTATTTATTGCATGAACGGTACCAATATTTTTCCGCAAATCAATTACTAACATTCAAAAGTCTGTCATACATGACTACTTTTTTTTTGGAATCCATTAGAGGACAAACAATATTTTGAACATGAAAGGTTCTTCAATGTTTCATTGACGTGGGCAAACTGTGTCCTATGCTTATCTAAATTTCAAGTAAAACGAGACTTAGCTATTTGTAGCATACAATATCGAGTTGATTAAGTATTTTGTCTTGTCTTTTAGTTGATTCTAATTTTATTTTTGTCAAGTCCTTGACAAAGAAAGCTTCACATTGAGGTATTTTTTCTTTGCAATCAATATTTCACAAGAATCAAGTACTGCAACTTTACCTTATGAACCTGCTCACGAAGTAGGTTGCGAGTCTAGTTGTAAATGACACTTCTCATTATGTATTTTTTTCAGATCATAACTGTTCTAGAATTTAGAATACAGGTAGTTGAAATGATTGTGGAAATGAATCACTTCTTTTTTAGGTGCACCTTGCAAAAACTTGATTGCTTTTGAAAAGTTGTGCAATGAAATATGGTATATTTTTCTCATTTAAGTTATAATGAGAATATATGATATCCAAGTTCCAACTAGTGCCATAAGAGCAATTAGGTTTTAGGAATATGGGTGAAAATTGACGTGACTTTATCCTAGACCTTTGGCACTATAATCCAATTTGTTGGATATTCGACTAAGCCACTATAGCTCGATATGTTGGATGCTTCGACTTGAGCTACTAGAGCTCTCTCAACATGCCATATGTCCAACTTGAGGCACTATAACTCAGCCACTAGAGTTTGACATGGCATACAATTGACTTAAGCCACTAGAGCCTGACATACTTGAAGTTTGATCTAAGCTATTGCAAGTTTGCAACCCAACATACTAGAAGCTTTGAGTGCAGAGACAGCTAAATGCAAGGACACCTAAGATCAAAGGCACCTCGAGGCTGGCCTCGGTTGGGCATTTGACCTGTATTGCTTGGTCCACTGGGAACCCAATTTGGGAGGCGATTGCCAAGCTAACCACTTCTACAATGCAAACCTTGTATAGTCTATTAGCAGTTAAATGGGTACCCACTTGTTTCAATAGGCTACCGATACCGGAGGAATGGGTGAGCCATACTGACTAGACACCACCTTTGGATCAATGTCCCATCCATAGGATTATTCATTGATGTCATATACCTGCCAAGTGTGTCTATAAATACCCCAGCTATCAGGTATTCAAGGTGAGTTGTTCCTATGTTGTTAGACTTTTTCTTCACTCATTTGCCGCTCACAACATGCATATATTTGCACTATTTTTGTTCACCTGATTGGTAATCCAAAGTTGATTTAAGCATTAAAGAAGGATACTTAGGTAAAATCCTAGGCCAGGCTGTGAAGATCTTTTGACAGCGCCACATTCGTCTTCTCTAGCAAGTTCAGATCCACCGAGGCCCTTGAACAGGCTAGCCTTGACTATTGGTCTGGACAAGTCCAAATAGATTGACACTATAAGGAGCAACTTCCATGGAACGGGCTAGCTTTGACTCTTGGTCCGGACAACTATAAAATCAGACCAAATTAGATTGACACGAAAAGGAACCACTTCCATGGATCCAACTAGCCATATTGTTTACTATCCCTCACCTGCGTGCCCATGCCAACTAGCACATTGGTTCTGCCACCTTTTATCAATGCCCTTAACTTGCTGGTGAACTCATCTCAGGAGCCTAGGGGCCACATGATGCCACCTTTAGGAGTATTGTATGCTTAGTTCGCATGAGAGTAGTATCAATAGTTGTTGCTGCATGCTGCCTTGCTAGAAGTAATGCCCAAATTGGCAATGTCATGTGTTATGTGTTCGGTCATCTTGAGAAGGTGTGCAAGGTCATGTGATGTGTACTCATTGGTAGCAATGCCTTGTTACTGATCTTGGGCATCAACTGGCTTGTTGCACATGAGATGTGACGTAGCAAAGTTCATGCACGAGTCTGTTTTGTTTATTTAAGTTCTATACTTCTATGTATTTACACCATAGATGCATGTACCATATACAGGAGAAATATGAAGAGGCCATGGCAACCCTTGCATTACTTGAGAAAAGGGCTGTAATAGCAGAGACAATGCTGGAGAGAACAAAGCAAAATGGGTCAAGTCCGGGTCCATCTTCACCAAGGTATATTTTGAGATACACATACTTTTTTGTTTAGAGGATGTTTCATATGCTGCTTCGACTTATTGTCTCTTGGTACCTGTTTGATGACATCCTTTTCTATTTATAATGCAAACTATTTCTTAAGGCATGCTGGATGCTTTCAGTTAGATCCATTTATATTTTCAGTTAAGTGCTTTCTCATTTTGTCTTACCAGGTTTTTGACTTTGCTTTCAAGACCATTTGGCTGGCTTGACAAGAACAAGGTAAGCCTGGAAATTATTGAATGAAGTCGCTTTAGAATTATACAAGTCAGACAGTTTTGGCCAGTTTGCAGTTAGAAATCTTTTTGGGAGATGATATTTTGATACATCTTGCTAAAATATTCGTGTTATTTATGGAAATCTTAAAAGACTCAAGTTTAACTTTCTTGCGCTTGTCTAACGATTACGCAACTGATATAGAAAGATTATTTTATTCTTGTTCTTGTTGCTTTATATTTTATTGGATAGAAAATTTTGAAGTTTACTTCGAAAATACATGTTTTTTATTGTACAAGACAAGTTCTTTATTGATTTTCTCTCTTCAACGGATGACAAAATCCTTCCTATCCTTGTCAAATGCACAAAGCTTCTTAGATCACAAGGAATCGACCTTACATTTTTTATGATGCTCTAGATTTACAGAAAAGCCTGTCTCATTGGTATGATTTATGTTCCATTCCTATAGAATATTAAGCTGGAAGTGGCCTCTTCTGATGCTGGAAGTGGAATCCCATAAATCAAAGAGATGTAAATGATCGTCAACATTCAGATAAGTAGCTCATGTTTGGTTGCGCATAACCTTTCTACATTGTGTCAAAATTGGCTACCTTCTGTCCATGTTCGTGTAAACAGACAAAATATTACATGAAATGCGTTGGTCCTGACAATTTACTTTTTTTTTTCTTAATCAACCCATTAACTAGAAGTGTTCGGTAGCTTGTCTTAGTCCTTTGTCAAGTACATAGAACTATATGAATGTAATATATTTGTCCCATTTTCTCCCTGCCAATTGGTTTTTTAGTAAACCTTCCAGTGCTTTGTCAACACGACTGCTTTCTCCTCCTTTGGTGCATGCTTTCTCTCATCATCTGATTTATTCAACTACAATAAGATCTTGGACACCATGATATATTGAGACTGTAGCTGAATGGAAAATTTTGTCAGGTATATGCTACGGAAGGACGGTAGATCCTGTAATTCTTTGTCTTCTGTCGTAAGAACATTTGGCATTGCCCACATCCACTCAATAACTGGAGATGCAGATCTGAACATGATCGAAAGCAAGTATTTAACTGTAATGATTCTGGTTGATTTGGTGAATCGTAATTGCAGACGCTTTATGCCAATGTTTTTTAGGGTAGATGTCACTTAAAACTTCACCATTTCGCGGTTTGCACCCAAAATATAAACGAGAAAATATTAGAGGAAAAAATATAACTGTGCACGCATTTCTAAGTTTGGAGCTTGATTGGCCCACTTAAAAAAATAGTTTTTGTGCATAAAGTAGTTGTAATATCGTTTGGTTATGAAAAGCTCTGATAAAGGTAACAGAAAAAAAAAAAGAAGTTCAACAAGTTACAAAATGAAGTTTTTTTTGCTTTTTTAAAAAAGTTGCATCAGTAGAAATATTGCGACCCTACCATTCGTCCTTTTCTTCACCACCCGTTTGAACTTTGCTTTAATAAATATATTAATTATTTATAATATTGTACCAAAATAAGTTTGTAAAATTTTAAATATATTCTTTTAAATATTATATATTATTTTAAATAAGTAGACTTATTTAGTAATAAGTGGATGTATAAACATAAAGAAAAAAAAAATGTTATTTATAAAATAACTTAAAGTTTTAATATAAATAATAAATATATTATTTTAAAAGTGTAAAATCTTTACCAAATAGTTTTAAATTATGATAGCATATAATAATAGTTGTTTAACAAATATCTTATAAATTTTGGCGCATACAGTATAATGTACTATAATTTAGCACAATTATAAAAGCCCTAACAATAGGGCTAAACATATCCTTAATTTAGTTAAATATACAACAGTATTTGTGAAGAGTATACAACAGTATTTGCTTAGGAATTTTCGGCAGGTTTCACTTTGATTTTTCGTGAGTGTGAATTTTATAGGAAGAGTTATATTAGTATTGTTTTAAAATTCGCACTTAGACCTTGCCCAAGAATTTTTCGGCCAATGTCATGCTTATGTAGTCTGATTTTTTAGTATGACTCTTAGGGTATGTTTTCTTGCAGGAAAATCTAAGGGGACGGATGGATTATAAGATTTTTTATGGTTTCTTTCAAAGGACGAAATTGAAAAGAAGGAAAAGCAGACGGATACAGTAGCAATTTTATTGCCCCACCAATAAAGGCAAAAAACTGGACGGACACGTCACTCACGTTGGAGCCATGTCGCAGACGCCTCGCCCCACCCTCGCCGCTCGCATTGGAGCCATGCTGCCGCTTCCAGCCTTGCCCCACCCTCACCGCCGCCGTCCACCAGCCTCGCCCTCCAGCCTCCAGCCTCCAGCCCTGTAGTTGCCCTCTGGCCTCCAGTCGCCTCTTGCATTATCCCATGCTCCCCTGATTGCTCGCATCGCGTCTCCAGCCTAGCCGCCGCCCTCCAGCCTAGCTGCCTCTCGTCTCCAGCCTAACCGCCTCCTGCATCTTCCTCCAGCCTTGCTCCTCCAGTCGCCTCTAGCCTAACCGCCTCCTGTATCTTCCTCTAGCCCCCAGCCTTGCTGCCGCCGCCCCCCACCAGCCTCGCCCACCAGACTCACCCTCCACCCTCTGGCCTCACCGCCCACCAGCCTCACCCTCCAGCCACCTCCAGCCCCGTAGCCGTCCTTTCTCCTCACCCTCCAGCCGCCTCCAGCTTTGCCGTCTCCAGAGAGGAAAGTCCCGAAGCTTCAAGAGCTCTAGGCTCGGAAGCTGGAGAGAAAATCACGTGACCCTTGCTTTGTGTTCTCTTTCCTTTCAAGCAAAACACAACCTTAGATAATGTTTTATTGAATAGAATCTATTAGAATTGATAAAAAAATATAATAAATCTAAATGGTTCATTTAGATTTATTATATTTTTTATTCTTTCTATTGAAAAATTTTATTTAACAGAATATAGTTTTAAAATAAAAAATCACATTACCCTTGCTTCGTGATTCGCACGCATGAAGAATGTGACGGCAGAGATGTGATGCTGTCGAAAATTTCCAGGCTAAGGCCACCCTAGGAAAGTAGGAATTTTTGTCGCTGAGTCGCTGCGAATCTGCGACGCACGTACGTCGAAATTAACCAAATCGCACGGTTGTGCATGTTTACAGCAATGATCCTTTCAACAGAAATTAATGCTCGGCGACGACTTTTGTCGAAAGAAAACAGAGAAGAAGAATACGAAGCGCCATAAATAGCACATCACTAGGCCGCACAGTCCATTATTAATCCTCCTCGGCAGTCGTCCCATATTGTGCCAGCTGGTGCGAGTTTGAATGCATATGGTACACGCCTTGGAATCTTTCTTGATCTTTGTTGTACCGCCACCAAATGATCATGGATGCTCCTTCAAGTCAAAAGATCGGAATTGCTTTATAGACATATATATAAACCTCGCGACGTTTATTGTTCAATTAAACACGTACACCAACCAGATGCACAGCCCTCTTCCCCCACAGTCCTCAGGCCTATTTATTTAATTTATAGGCTCGCTGTGTCCAGCTCTGACGGGCTTGGACTGCTGCTGTTGAGAGGATAAGTGCTCGGCTCACCTACTCGCTGGATTCATGAACCTATCGTCACGCGCGGGGGCGATCAGCAGCTTTGTCTCCCGAACCAATGGAGAGATTCTTGGTGTCTGGTTCCCTCTCTTTTTTCCTCCGTCGCCGTACAGCGGGTCAACTGCTACCTTCCTTCCGTGCATTCATCCGCACGGATCGCCGATCATCATCCAGCAATCATATTCTACTTTTAAGCACCAGGACGACAAGAATTCATAGACCAAAAAAATTTACATAGATTGTGCTTCGGGAACTGGATTAACAAGTTTTAGTAGCAATATTATCATTAAATTTACTGCTCCTAATAACAACAGAAAATTTTGGGATGAATAACTTAAAAAACTTAATTCAGGTTCCACTTCTGGCCTACCAAGGTTTTGGATCTATTCAGGTCTGAGTGCAGCTCAAGATCCCACACAATTGGCACAATATCAATGAGATTAGCTGACCAGAGAAAGTGATTTGAGTAAATGATTCTGCCGTCCACAGTCCTCCAATATACGAGAGGACATGACTTCAGCCATCAACATCAGCTCAAGGTAGTAGCTGGATTGTGCTGCCAATAAAGCATTTCTGGACGCCTGGCACCAGCTTTTCTACAGTTGGAGCTGTGTACAACATAACAGAGCTAGCCGGCCAGCCAGCGATTTGAATTAAGTCCGCTCTCGTGCTTGCAGGATACTGCTGCAGCTGGGAGCAGCATCACCAATGTGAAGAGCAGCTGGGGCCTCAAGCCTTATGCTCATTCCTCTCAATTCATGCAAGTTGCCTGAGTCCCTTTAAGCTTGCTTTCATTAGAAAAGCCACACTTTGTTTGGGACCTCCCTGCACACAGTCATCACACACATGCCACACTCGTCTGGCTGGCAGTAGAAGCCATGGCTTGTTGTCAATTTGCAGGCTCACCTGATGCATGCTCAGCATCTCCCTTTCTTAGGTGTTTCTCCCAGCCAAAGCATATTTTATAAGCAACAGCACATTTGGAGCTTCATTGGACAACCAGACAAACAAACTGAAAAAGGAAAAAAAAGGAACGAGCACGTTATTAACCTGGTTGATTCAATAAGGATGTATAATTGTACTCAAAGCCACATGCCTCGCAAAAAGCAGATGTGATGGAATGCCATGGAGCTGCTAAAGGACGCTCAAGAGTGTCTGCAAGAAGAGAAACTCAAGAACACGTTCTCTTGGCTATAAAATTAACCAGACCAAAAAAAAGGTAAATCTCCATATTTTTACACATGCGTGATGCAATCAGATACAAGGCGCAAAAAAAAAAAAAAAAAAAAAACCACATATACAACCACAAAGAAGATGGCCATCTTCCCAGTAATTTATGCGTCTACCAGAATATAGAGAGACAATGGAAGTGAGATCTTAACCATGATGAACACATGGTGGAAATTTTCCTCTGTCGTACCTCCAAGAGAGTACATGGATCTGTGAAGAAATCAGCAATGATTCTAGCAGGAGCATCACATGATTTTCAGTTTGCTGCTCTCGATGGATCTCTTTCAGATCCACTTCTTGATCTTTTACTGATGTCGAGTCTCGAATGAGGAGGTGTGCCTGGTGATTCCAATTGGAAAGCATTCTGATTGGGTTGGTACTTGGGGTTGTAAGTTTGGGAAGCAAGGTAAGTGAGGGCTGTCACAACGTCAGCTATCAAAGGCCTCATGCTAGGCTGCTCCTGCAGACACATTGCTGCAACAGCAAGAGCCTGGTATAAACCCCGGACCGGGTACTGTCCCTGGAGCGAAGGATCAGCCATCTGCGAAAACTTCCTCCTATCTCTGAATAAAGGTCGCGCCTGCAACCAAAGAGGAGCATACTTAGATTGATGCACAGCAGAATCAGACTATTTCTGAGGGGTGATTCGGTTCTACTTACAGAAAATGAGGAGAACCTTACTCTCTAACAAGTAGAAAGAATAATATAGAGCTCGATCAAAAACAGTTATATGTCCTAAATCCTATAATGCATGAAGAAATTAGGACATCCTAGAAGTGGAGGAAGAGAAGACTGGATTACATGTTGAATAATTCACTTACGCATGAAGAAATTAAGTACAAGTTATGCACAAGAAATGAAAAGGCCTGAAATGCTCACCCATGCAACAAGATTGTGCTCTCCTGCAGATCTGGAATTGTCAATAGCCCTTCTTCCAGTGATGAGCTCTAAAAGGACAACACCAAAACTATAAACATCTGATTTTAGTGTCAGTTGTCCAGTCATTGCATACTCTGGAGCACAGTACCCATAAGTGCCCATCACTCTGGTGGACACATGAGTATTATCACCAACAGGGCCAAGCTTTGCCAAGCCAAAATCTGATAACTTTGGATTATATTCCTCATCAAGCAGAATGTTAGAGCATTTTAAATCGCGATAAATTACAGGGGGACTCGCCTTATCGTGCAAGTACTCTAAACCTTTCGCTGCACCAGCAGCAATTTTCATTCTAGTGTTCCAATCCAGCCGCTTCTTGTCTGGAGAAGGTTCTGTTGCATTTACATTAGCAGAAACTTCTGTTAAGATGAAATCATATTTATAGGATAGAACTATGAGCAATGTGATGACAAAAGACGAAACACACCATGAAGATGATCTTCCAAGGAACCTAATGGCATATACTCATAAACCAAAAGCCTTTGATCTCCATCAGCACAGTATCCAATGAGATTAACAAGATTAGGGTGGTGAAGTAGACTTAACATCAGAACTTCGACAAGAAATTCCCTGTTTCCTTGTAAGCCATTGCGGTCAAGCTGCTTTATAGCTACAATCTATCAAGTGATGAAACAAGTCTTGTATTACCAAAATTGACCAAAATATCAAAAAGACAAAAAAATAATAGTAAATAGGAGATTAGTAATTGAAAGTCGACCACATTCCAAACCCTAGAATTTCACAGTGATATTTGAAATTTCGTTCACAAATTGAAACAATCACATACGAAAAGAATATACAGATTATGAAGGAGAAAAATAAAATAATGATCCTCGTGCATAACATGAACGAACCTGGTTGCTGCTTTCCAATCTTCCTTTATAAACTCGACCAAATCCTCCTTCCCCTAAAAGACAATCGGCCCTAAAATTCCTAGTCGCTGCAGCCAGTTCACGAAATGTAAATGTCTGTGCAGCAATCCGTCCAGAGCCGCTGCTGGAAACCGGTTTTTGCTTCACTGAGTTTTGCTTCTTTAGATCGAATGATGATTTTGATTTCAACTTATCTGCTACAAATCCAAGAAAGAAATGTGTGAAAACCATGAAAGAAGACAAAAACTAATGACATATGTTACATTTAACTTGAAACTAGGAACGCCTTTGGCTCGGAACCAATAACGCGGCTCACGCAAAAGGGGTTCAAGATTTGCGAAATATACGCAGGAATGCTTGAGGTGATCAAAGCTCCAACTATTCAGGATACAAAAGGCCACCCCAGAAGTTGGAACAAATGTCAAACCTTGGCCCAAAACCAGAGACCAGGATAATACCAGCAGTGGGTGTTCGGTGGAAACAGCAAATAAATCGCCCTCATGCCATTCATTATCATCTCACCCCCAAAGAAATTTATGAACGGCGAACGCGGAAGCAACTCACTTCAAAGTCCAACCTTGGCGCATTGTCGACACAATGCCCCCAGATCGGCGAATCGGGCAGTAAAAGCCCGAACTTTCAGCGGGAGACCAAAAGCGTCCGATCGAAACCCAATCGTCCCAATATAAAAGTTCCAGAATATGCAAACAAAATTAAGATACTAACAACCAACGCCCAGGGCGATCTCTTCCCCAAGTCTCAAGTGCCAGAATAAGCAAATGAAAACACCATCTTGTGCGAACAAATCCTCGTGGATTACCTACGGTAGGTGGAATCTGATCCTTCTCATCGGTCTTCGGCGCTTGGGTGCAGGGGAAGCAACCGCCCATCGTTCTCCCACCCAATTCTTCTCCGATTTCTGCCCTTCGACTCCTTACCTTTTTAATTAGTTCAGATGAAGCGAGCGTGTGCGTTAGAGACAGAGAGAGAGAGGATTAATTAACGCCGGGAGTGTCTGTCCATTTATAACACAACATTTTTAAGTGGTGAGACTCCGGTTGCCCCGTTCGAGCTGTAGTTTCTTCTTGTGTTATTTTAGTTCAAGCCCTTCTAGTTTGCTCTATTCTCAAATTAACACTATGCTTTCAATTGTCAAATATTTCAAAATTATAGGGTTATTAAAGTGATAAAAGCAGGGAATTGCTAGATTCACCCACTACTCACTCTTCTAAGTGCATTTTTAAGTTACAGACCTTTTTTTTTAAAGAGAATTCAGCAGAGGAAGAGAAAATATAATAAATTTTGATACAAAGTTACTAGATTCATTATATTTTCTCGTCTCTCCATTGTAAATTCTCTCTAAAAAAATAGACCCTTAAATTTTTTAAAATAGAGGATAATAAAAATAAGAAAATATTTGACTGATGTAAGAATGCATTTTAATTTGATCATTGTTTTAAATTCTTTTTTGTCCAAAGAAGAGGGTGGTGAGAATAAAAAAATATTTAACCATGGTTAAAAATTTGTAAGCCCCAACGATTAAAAGTTTTTTTCCTCACTATTTAGAGCATAATACTTCGTGAAATCGAATAAGAAGAGTCAACTTTCTTTCAAAATTGTGGACATCTCGCTTGCCTGCAAGTCATTAGCTTGTTCATTTTCTTAAAGACATAATTAATAATTATAATTTAAAAATAAATAAAAAAAAATAATAATAACTCAAATAACAAATTTTATTTAAAATATATAAAGATAATATAGTCATGAGGAATCATAATGTCACTTCTTGTTGTCCTAGTTCTTGTACTAAGTTACTAAATAATTTTTTTTTACTTAAAAGCATAAGTTTTTTTTTATAATAATACATCATTTCATAGTATAATATTTTATAATAACAACCCTAAACTTGCCCTATATAAAGATATATAAGCAACAAAAAACATACTTACTCTTCACTATGCCATTTACCACTCCACATTTTTTTAATTGAATACTTTATTGATAGTTATCCATCTACATCACATGATATCAGTTTGGCTAGTTCAGTAGGCCAAATAAATTTGTTTTCTTAGCATCATTGACGGATACCTGAAGACACATTGTTTTAGTTTTATGACATCGCGTGTTTATGAACTATCCATCAAATGGACTATTTATGATCAAGAAACCTGTTTTTTTGGGAGGGAAGAAAACAGAGGGGGAAGAAAAGTAGAAAACTAACTAGAAGAGAAACATAGAAAGATCGAAACATAGGTTCTATTTTCTTGTGTTTTATTGGATGAAAAGAAAAATAAAGAGGATTATTAATTTCCAATCTTACTCATTATAATACCTTTTACATAAAATTACTTTTTATTATCTTTTTATTTATTAAATAATTTATTTTAATATACTATATTTTATTAATACAATTAATATATTAATATCAAATCAATTTATTATACCACATTACAATCTAGATAAATACAAACCAACAATTACATAATGCAATAAATTTTTTTGACTTAGGCAACAAATTTTTTAACTCATTTAGCAATAATTCACTTGTATCAAATATCATTGCAATATCATTAAATACAAACCAACAATTAAAATTTGCAAATTTAGATTGTTAAATCAAAATACCAATAACTGTAACACTATATAGTGTCAACTATCAAAATAAGCAATTTAGCGATACAATACCAAGTTCCATATACCAAGGATAAAATGTCAAGACAAAGTAAACATCACCAAAAAAAGTACAATAAGTTTATCCATCCATCAGCTCAATAAGAATCTCAAGTCACAAATCTTCCGGAGATGCGAAGAAGATTTGTGTGCTCTCTTTGCTTTTACCAAAGGTGACAAATGCATGAGCTATACGATGGCGTGGAACTCCAATCCTAGTCAACTCTTCATATATGTCATTT
This sequence comes from Costus lasius, assembly GCA_027563935.2. Classification (NCBI taxonomy): domain Eukaryota; kingdom Viridiplantae; phylum Streptophyta; class Magnoliopsida; order Zingiberales; family Costaceae; genus Costus; species Costus lasius. The sequence continues at coordinate 100,091,226 of CM050454.1, forward strand.
TTTGTGTATTCTTTCTTTGTAGTTTCAGGAATGATTTGTCTTTCCATAATGTCATTGCCTTTCTCCATGCAAATGATTTTTCTCTCCAATTTACTATTTGGTTTTGCAATGCAGAAGAATCCATTTTTCTCTTACCAGCCCTAGATGAAATGGTATATTCACTAGTTGATTTACATGGTGGCCCTGGAGATGGGCTTGTTGTGTCAATATCTTCAGGAAATTGGAACTGAGTGGCAGATATATCAATGTTCATGCTCCAGTTTAGCATTCGAGAGTGTGCTAATCTAGTTGATTTATTGACTCTAGATAAAGATTAGTGTAAAGATATTCACCTGGCTGATATGAGGCGTGGAACAGCGAGGCCAAGATCAGTTGGGTGGAGGAAGATTTGAAGCTTTGACCGGCGACTGGAGAGGAGGTGAGTAGAATGGAAACTTGGAACGGCTACTGCAGAGGCGGAATTGCAGCTTCAAACAGTGACTGGAGAGGAGGTGCGTTGACCGGAAAGGGTGATGGCGAGGGGAGGAGGGCGACAGGAAGAGGAAGGGGTGATGATGATGACTGCTTCGGAAGGGTTTTTTGGTGAGAAGAATGATCGAAGATGGAGGCTCGGCAACGATGTGGAGAGAGAAATAAACCTGCGTACGCAGCGATTGGTTTTCTCCGAGACCCATTTCGTGTAACATAGATTTTCGTATAATGTTATACGAAAATTTTTCATGTTATACAAATTTTTTTTTTGTTATACGAAATCAGATTTCGTATAACACTAGTTTTTGTTCGTATTATATGATTAGATTTTATATAAAGATATATAAAAATATATTAATATTATATAAAATATATTTTTTTATATATATAGCATGCAAAATTTTCATATAATGTTATACAAAAATCTAACTATGTTATACGAAATGGATACCCCACTGGAAAATTTGCCGCTGCGAAATTTTTTTTGTTTTCTTCCCGATTTAGGGCAAAACCAAAAGGGAGAAAACTCCTCCCTTTTCTCATCAATTTTCTTGCCCCTCAAACCAATCCCTCCAATAAAATAAGAGAAAAAAAAATTAATTTCTTTTCTTTCTCCTGGTTTTTCTTCCCAACAAAACAGGCCTTAAATGGCTACTTGCTAGCAATTCATTCAAATTGTCTATCTAAAGCGTTAGCTATCTAGGCCACTCTGATAATGTGTGGATTCGATAACACGATCTTATTATCAGCAACTAACATCTTTATGGATTGAACGTAACAACATAAACTAAATATCATCTTGCGCTAAGATTCATAATTTTTCAATGATGGAAGATTCTAATTACACCCTGATTTTGGTTAGGAATTTTTTTTTTCTAAACACCCGAGACGTGGAATCGGTTGGGATTATCTGATCCAATTGATCTAATCAATCTAAAGTCATTAGATTAGTGATAAGGAAATGGATCTTGAATCCGAAATTCGTTACTTCATCCGCTACCTCTAAACCCTAGCATCGACCATGTTCATCTTCTTCGTCGGCTTTTCGAATGTGTTCGTCATCTTCTTCACCGACTTGTCAGTCGTGATTGTCTTCTTCTTCATTGATCTTGGACTCATCTTCATCTGAGAGCCCTAGGCCTTTCCCAGCAGTGGTATCCCTGATCTCCTTGTGCTCATTCCGCCCCTCCTTAATCATAACCCCTTCACGGCTCACTTGATGAGCAGCTCCCATCAAGCAGACTCAAAGAGCTCAACAATGGCGTTGTGCTGAACCAGTGGCATTTCGTAGGGGTCAAACAAGGAAATGCTTTCATCTCTGCCCTTCTCAGCAAATGCATGGGATTCAAACGCGTCTTAGCGCCACCAATTTCTGAAACTGGGAATTAGAACAACGGCGATGAACTCAAAGCCCTCTAAATCACTCCTCTCTCTCCGCCATGAATATTATAAATAGCATTTATTCATAGTAGAGCAGCATGCCGTCGTTCTAGATCAAATTAAAAGCCCAAAATCAAGAGGAAATGGAAACGAAAGAAAGATAGCGGATTTGGCGTACCTTTGTACTAGACCAAAGTAGGGATTCCCGTAGATCCAACCGGTGCAAGCCTCATCCTGAAGGTCGTAGCAAAAATAGAAACCAAAAGAATAAAAAAAGAATAAAATGTCGAGGAGGGGAGGAGGATTCTTTGAGGAATCCAAAGTCCAGGTAGGCGAAGAGCTTCTCCTCCTCAGGCGATCGAGGCGAAGGGCCATTGAGGATGACATTGAAGGAGGCGAACTAGTGGTCCGGAGGCTTATCATCCGAACCAAAGGTGACATTAGGCTCGGAGTTTGGTGTTGACACGGAGCAAATGGCAAGGGTTCCACGTAGGATCCCTAACCGGCGTGACATGTAGACAAGATCAAATTTTGGCAGTGTTTGGCGCAGTTTTTAGCCCGCTTCTACTGGCCGCAAATGCTAAAAAAGACAAGTTGTCTATTTGGCTATCATCTTCTGGGTTTGGCTAATACTCTCGTGAGAAGCGCACGCCCTCTGCTTACTCGCTACAGCTTCTGGCTGGTCAACGGTCAAAATATTACTTTACTAATCTTCTTGCCAGTTTGAAGCTCGATCCACGCTTATGACTCTCCCTACCGCCGAAGCTCTCTCTTGCTATTGTCGAAGCTGCCGAAGCTCTCTCTTGCCGTTGTCGAAGCTGCCGAAGCTCGCTCTCGCCTCCACTCTGTCTCTCGATGCTCGCTGTTGAAACTCTCTCTCTCAAAGCCGCCGACACTATTCCTCTTGACGACCTCCTCCTCTCGATGATGTTGTTGCCCTATCTCTCGAGACCGAAACTCCTCCAAATCTTGAAATCGCCGACTGCGAAGACATGGAATTTTTTTGTTGAGACTATGGGTATGATGTACTGCAATGAAGTAAAACACAGAGTGATCAACGAAAGTGTGTCACGCTGAATTCTGAAGGTTTGTTGAGACTGTGGTTATGATGTACTGCAATGAAGCGCCGATTGGGCAAGATGCCCTGTAGGCAGACGTGGGGTCCCATTGGGGGACCGAGAGGTGGGTCATGACATAAAAGGTGTAGCTCAACGGTTAAAGGGACTCTCTTCGTGAGGGGGGGTAAAGTGTTTGAATACTGCTGCAGATAAAATATGCGCCAGTAGAACTGGCCAGGGTTTGAGGCCTTTGACTTGGCATGTCGTCACAAGATGAAATCTTTAGTGCTGAAACTTGTGAAAGAAAGTAGCTTTTCGACAAATGGATCTACATAAAATATGCATTGTGTCAAAGCTGCTTAGACTCATTGATATATCTTTTTAGACAGGCATCAATGCCTGGTTCTTTAGAAAGTAATGATCCTTGGGCAAGAAAGATAGCACTTGAGGCAAAAAAACGTTCTTTGGTTAGGTTGAGATTTTGGCTATTAAGAATACAACATATGAATTTGCCTTATGTGGGTTAGTCAGATGAACAACTAATGCATGGTGGCAAGTGTCACACCCTTTTTATCACCTCCCCTCCATCAGCAATCAACCTGGTGTTGGGATAAAACTCCTTAGTGGGTACCCCGCTGAAGTGAGTTAAACGGGTCCCCATTAAGATTAAGTACACGAATCTCAAAATGGACACTGTAGTAAAAACCTAACTGCCCAAATTTTTACCAATCCCGCCGCTCGCCTCTTTCTTTTCATCTCTCTCCCGGCTGAAGATCTTGTCGCTGAAGCTTCCCTCCTATGCCTGCGCTCCATGCTGAAGATCCCTCTTCCTACTGAAGCCAGCACTCCTAGCAGAAGCTCCCCTCCCCGCTGAAGCCACCTCCTATGCCACTGAATCTGGTGCTTCCTGCTGAAAATCCCTCTTCCTGCTGAAGCCGGCGCTCCCGTTGAAGTTCTCCTCATTGAAGATTATGGAGTAACTTTTTTTATGTCCTAAAGATTGACAATTTTGAAGATGCAAAGAAAGCCAAATATGCTGGTGTGGATGCAATTATTGTTCAAGGGCATGAAGCAGGAGGCCATGTCATTGGGATTTGGAAAGGTATTAAAGATCTTAACTTTGGAAATTAAATCTATGCTCTATAATCAGTTTAGGGTTTGCTAGTAGTACTTCACCTTTTTATTGCTTTGGAACTATTCTGGGTATGAATATTCCAAGCAATAGAAACTCATTCTTTCTTTGGGGCTAGCTATCTACTCTCCCTACTAACCATTTTTTTTTTCAACACCCGGCATCCCTATCTCCAGGTCAAGATTGACCGTCCATTAGGTATGACCAATAAGTCGTGGGACATCCTTCACTATGAGGGATTCCCATAGTGAATTGAATTTTTTTTTTTAAAAGAATTCAGTTGCTTTATTATCATCCTGTATTTTGCAAGTGTTTTAGAACACTTTCTAAGTGAATGCTATTCTTGGAAATTATGTGTGTGATAATAGAAATTATCTAAAACAGTTAGTAACACATATTTTCGACTGAGCAAGGATTACATATTACTGGCTCTTGTGGGACAAATAGATTTAACATATCATTTGCCGTGTGATGAAGATATGATCCAAATCTAAGCTACTATTTTGCTGCACAGGAGATGGACATAAGCTGTCTTGCTGGTACTGTTCCAAATGCGAGGATGACTAGTGAGTTGGATTGCTTGGTTTTGTATGCTGGTGAAGGCATTGGGATGATTAAGGAGATTCTACTGGCTGGTGAAGTGGTGAAGATGCTAGTCGAGGAAGCGCAATGTATCATTCAGTATAAATTTTATCGAGATTGAACTCCCATTAGAATGGTTTATCTTTTCTTTTAGTATAATTTGCAGAATGAAGGTTGAAGGTGTCTTATAGTATGGAACTTGTGTGTATGGAATATTTGTTCATATGGTATGAATGTAATTGTGATATTCACATTAATTTACAAGAATGGTTTTCAGTTTTGGACATGGTATTTGTGGTATTTGTGATATACTAGGAAAATTCTACCCTATTTGGAAAAGTTCTCTCTTATTCAGAACATTTCTATTTTATTTTGAGAAAGTTCTACCTTATTTTTATCTTATTTTTGAAAAGTTCTACCTTATTCTGGGAAAATTCTATCTTATCCCAGGAAAGTTTTAACTTATTTTAGAAAAGTTCTACTTTATTCCGAAAAAGTTCTACCTTATTTTGGGAAAGCTCTACCTTATTTTGAAAAAGTTCTTCTTTATTTCTCCCTTATTTTTGAAAAGTTCTATGTTATTCCAGAAAAATTCTACCTTATCTAGGGAAAGTTCTACTTTATTTTAAAAAAGTTCTACCATATTCAGATAAAGTTCTATCTTATTTTGCGAAAGTTCTGCCTTATTTCAGAAAAATTCTATTTTATTTTCAAAAAATTCTATCTTATTTTAGTAAAGTTCTACCTTATCTAGGAAAAGTTCTACCTTATTTTGAAAAAGTTTTACTTTATTTTGGAAAAGTTTTACCTTATTTTTAAAAAGTTCTACCTTATCTAGGGAAAGTTTTACCTTATTTTGGAAAATGTTACCTTATCTAGGAAAAGTTTTATCTTATTCCAAGAAAGTTTTACCTTATTCTAGAAAAATTTTGCCTTATTTTGAGAAAGTTATATCTTATTCCGAGAATGTTCTACCTTATTTATACCTTATACCTTATTTTGGGAAAGTTATATCTTATTTCGAGAAAGTTCTACCTTATTTTGAAAAAGTTCTACCTTATTCTAGGGAGTTTTCTATCAGGGCTTATATTAAATAAGACAAATTATACTCGGTATAATAATGCAATTATAAAATTTCCTAATCTTATAAAATAATCTCTAAGATATTACATGAAATATCTCAATGAAAATACATTAACATCTTATACACATTTGTCAAATTACTGAATCTCATGCACATTTGTCAAATTACATATTACAAATTGCACAAACATCACATATTACATATTGTCAAAATACAAGAACTCTCCTATCAGGTTTACTCAAAAGTGTAGTCTTCTATAAATGGAAGTTAAGTAATCGTCAGACACCTACAGTAAATGTGATAGTATAACGTATCAATACATGCATATATGTATAAATAATATGAACACAATTAGATGTTAGGTTTTATACCTGAGTTTGGGATGACCCGGGCACTTTAAAGGAGATAGCCACTTGAGGATTCTATGTCTGTGATTCCTGTGGACAATAAAAGATGCATATACAATAAGATAACACTATCAAAAATAATAATAAGTGGTAAAAATATGCAAAATTGTTAAGTTAGATTGAAATCTTATACGTTGCATCACTTCCTCCATTCTTATTGTATTTCCAATTATTAATGATTATTTACCCTCATCAGTTGTAATCGTGCTTTAATCCAATGTTAACCTACAGAAATATTATAAAATATTATTAATTTAAAATAAATTTTTTCTTATCTGTATCAAGTTCTACCTTCTATGTGTTAAGTTCTATCTTATATGTGTCAAGTTCTATCTTATATGTAACAAGTTCTATCTTATATATGTCAAGTTGTATTTTATATGTGTGAAGTTCTACCTTACATGTAACAAAAGTGCTGCCCGAATTGTCCGCGCTTCACGCGGTCGCGACCTTCGTTCGTCAGTTTCGTCCATTCGCGTCCACGGGTCGTCCGCCGCATGCGCCTACGTTCGACACTCCCGCTGAAGGTGTCGCCTCTCGCTTGTGAGGAAGCCGCCGAAGATAGCCCCGTGCGCCGTTCGCGATTTCGACGGAATCGACGCTCGAGCGCCCGCTGCCTCCGCGTTCGAAGCTTCCGAACTCGACGCTGCTGACAACGTTCCGAAGTCGCGTCCGCTGCAAGCCTGCGATTTCCTCGTTCCCCAAAATCCTGTTTCCGATTTGGGCGTTGGCCCAAAGCTTGACCCACTCGGTTTAAAGTCTGCCGTTGCTTCCTCAACGTGGGTTTGGGCCGCCACCCATCCCGTCTCGTCAAGCCCGGTCCAAACGAATTTGGGTATTACAACAAGCATAGGGCAGTGGTGATCCCATGCATGAGGAATTAGTAGATGCAACACTAATCAATGCTTTGTAAATATCAAAATTATTCCATGTGGATTCTTGAGCTCCATAGACTCACCTTATTATGCATCAATTATATAATTTTTTGGTATGTAACTTACAATTTATCATTTTGGTATGTAAGGTATAATTTATTATTTTGATTAGATGGTATAATTATAAATATATAAGTTTAGTTTCATTTTTTGTATATTGTACATAGGATTCCATGTGTCATAAGTATTAAGAAGATTTGCAAATTTTTTTAAAAATAGTCCTAAATAGCAGTGATCAGCACTTTTATTCATCCAAACACCTTTTAACTTTTTCGACCAATTAAAAATTAAAAATTTCAGTTATGCGAAACAAGATTTTTTATTTGCTTGGAAATTGAAATCTGCTGTTCTAATCTATGAAATATTAGAAGGCCCTCGATATGCATGATGACGTGGAGGCATGAGTAGATTCCTTCTTCAAGTCAACTCCCAGCACTACTTTCGTCTTTGCCAGGTTGTAGCCAAGAAGGTGTGGTTCGATCTTGGCATCTTCTTTCTTTATTTTCTTCTTTAGTTTATATGGGCATAGTTACTTGACTTTTGATAGTTTTCTTGGTTTAGTGTAGAATGGAGAAGAAAAAAAAGTTTATTCTCCTTTTTTTTTCTCACTTTTGACTGATATAAAAAGTTAGATAAATTTAACTTTTTAAAAAAAAAATAGATGAAAAGCTATGCCAAACACACGTTATCTACTTCTTTAACCTAAAGAAAAAAAAATACTGAGTTTATGGTTATACATTCATTATACATGTGTTGATAAAATAATATGTACATATTGAAAGTAATAATGGTTTTTTTTTTTTACATCTCTAAAACTTTCCATTGAAATTAATTGATTTGGGTTGATGGCTTTATATTGTGAAATGACCCATTATCATATATTAATGTATGATATGGATGGGATGAATAAAGTAATCTATGAAATTGTATTGTCAAGTTTATAATGATGATGAATGGCATGGATAGATGATGTGTGTTAGCTACACGTCGGTGTCTAATGCATAATATGTAACAATAATTATATTAAACCAGACAACTTGACCTCGAGTCTCTTCTTTTGCACCCTATCTCACGTCGAGGCAGATATTGTTACACCAATTAAGCACACTGATAAATTCAAAACCATTAAATGACTATTTATAATAAATGAAATAGAAACACATAATCATGGAGTAGCACGTAGATTCAAAAGATAGCTTCTGCTGCCATATTATAGCATCGTTTGGAGTTGCTGGCCATCAGCTTTTACGGGTGCGGCTAGTAGAAGCAACGAAGTAATCAGTGTTTGGATCTGATTCGCTGGCCACAATTCCCAAAATCCAGCTGCGCAGGAGAAGCTATTCGCTGCTTGCTTCCTACAGAATCTGTAGCGAAAACTGTTCTAGCTGTTGACGCTGCACTGCGAAAACTCTTCTTCTGCACTTTGCTGATGCTCCGATGCCTCCTCGTCTGAGCTCCAAACGATGTCGTCGTCCAGATCTCAGCACTGTCCAACTCTAGCTAGTGAGCAACGACCTCTAGCTCCCAGCTAGTCTGCCGTATCAGCAGCTCCCAGATCACCACTAGAGCGATGTCGTCAAGCAACTCTTGCTCCTGCGACTTTCAAATCCATAGTCCATCGTCGTCGTACAGATCCAGCTCCAGCCGCTAGTGAGCTCCAGTGCCAGCGACATCCAGCCAACGAGATCCCCGCTCGATCGACCTGCAGCGCTAGCTCGTCATCTAGATCCAGCTCCAAGTCGACCAGCGTGCTCCTTCCGCTGCCTGGACCAGCACACTTCGACTCGCCTTGGCCGATCGGATCCACGTTTTGCCCGCCTCATCGTCTAGATCCTGTTGGTAGACCAGATCCACGCTTCTAATGCTTAACTATATATGTATGTTGATCTAATCTTCTTTTACTTTGATGTAGATTTGCCCATCAATCAGCTCTAGCTCTATCAACAACGCCTAGCTCCAAGAACCGTTCTGACCACCTCTAGCGCAACTAAAACTGACCAATCTTTACATATAAAGGTATGAATTACCTTTATGATTAGTATATTTTGTTCTTAGCAAATCCATCTAGTTTATTAATTATAATTAATCTTAATAGTTCAATTAAGTAAAAAATTTTATTGTTATTTTTAAATTTCAAGCTTTGCACCAAAATATTATTTTAGACTTAAATAGTTTAAATGTTGTGTTTAACATGATATTAGACTTAAATATTATTTTCTATGTGAGAAATAATATTTGTACTATATGCAACAATTTATAACTAGACACATATTGTTGTTAAAATATTTATTTTTGTTAAAAATTTTTGCATAATATTTTTATTCTGCTGAGTAGCACCAGTAGTTTTTCAAATAGCTTCTAGTTTCTTTAACTAACTATTTTTTAACCAATAATTTTTTGGCCAACAAAAGCTAGAAACAGAATCAGCATCAACTGAAATGATCAATTGCAGACTAGTGCTTTCTGTACTAAATATCATGACAAGTTAAAAGAAAGCCTTGTTTTTTTGACGTGCCTCTATGACTGAGCAATTTTGAAGTGTGCGTCACTGCTAGCTGCGAGTCATTTGAGTTTGAAAGCATTAAAGCCACAATCGGTTGCTTTGTTTTTCATTGGGAATGTTTCGTCGAGTAAAGACCACACAAAGGAAGCAAAGAAAAAAGGGCCAAATTTGCTAATATTAACCATTCCATAACAAGCGCGTTGATAAAAAGCGTTTGCCAAGGAATATAAAGCAATGAATTAGCTGTCGGCAGGTTCATGGTTCAATTATTGAATTTGAGATGCTACTGCTGAAGGCAAGAATCCACTTCTTTGCCTTTGTAACTTTGATTGCAGTTTCTCTTTTTAGAATTCACCTCCAGCAAAAGGATATATCATAGTAGATTTTTCAACAATCATGCCATTCAAGCCATGGTCAGTTCATGGATAAAGCACCTCAAGCAATCACATGTCTTTATTTCTAGAAGAGAGCTAAACATAATGGAAATCACTCCTATACAATTTACCATTTAAAATACAGCTTCAAATACAATTACCTAATTATGTCAGAAGACGAGCTGTCCAAAATCGAGATTGCTTAAGAGGGTGCAAGTGAATTATATGGGATAGATACCATCTGAGAAGGATGGTTGCTAATCTGTTGCAGAACATAAAAGAACAAGGATAAGGAGGAAGGATAAGAGAATACAACAATCGCGATAGAACAAAATCTACTGCCGGTAATCAAATGCAAGAGTTTCTCTAAATTCCAAGCAATTAACGTTGGAGGTACAGACAGAAAGAAATGCATGGTTCTAAACAACAAAAATATGCCCAGTTCTGGAGCCAAAATAAGAACATATAATAATATATGAACCGTATCAGACTAGTCAGGAATAAAAGAACAGAAGAAGCAAATACAGTAAATCTACGATTGTGGAGAAAAAGGAAAGAATTGTTTGTACAGAGAGAGCAGGTTTTTTTGGGTTTGGTTGTCAAGAATTGAAGGCTTTGAAGTTACTAGCCTGGCCAATTTGATCTCCCTTTGCATTGACAACAACAGGTTGGGAAATCCTCAAATTCAGATCAACATCATGCCCTGCAACCATTTCAGATTTTTGAGCCCATTCCAATATCTGAATGTTATAGACTATTGAGAGAGCATGAAATATGCCACGGAACTTGAAAGAGATTGCAAGTTATTAATTACCTTCTGCATTACGTAACAAAAGAAAAGTTGTACCTTCAGCATCAGCGTCAAAGAGTAGTTCTCCTCCATCATTGGTGGGGGACTCGAAATTGGTGACAGCCTCCTTTCCATTATACCTTATAGCTGCCTGGTCATAAGCCCTAGTATAGACAAACAATGAAAGAAATAACTATTGCTGTTGGTGCAGAATCATGAATTGACAGTTGAATGTATGTGCGTCCAATTTCGAAATAAACGATCCATTTCACAAGGACCTTGCAGCTTCTATTTCGCTGTTGAATAATCCTAGATATATGTACCTGCAAATCCATTAACAGTCCCAATGTTAAAGTGGGTTTTTATGCCACGTCCCTTTAATTCCAAAGGAAGAAGCTCTTAATTTATCAAAGATGCTCCAGTATATTATATATCTACATAAAATACGCTAATTCGAGCAGGATCGATCATATGTTTCAGTTACTAAATTTATACATAATAAGCTAATAAAGATGGATGACACGTTTTGCTCTGAAATAAATGACGCCGAAGAACTTTAGCACCAGATTCTTACTTCTTGCCGAGGAACTGTCCCATGCGGGCTTCCCAGCGACCACATTTGTGAAGGGTCACTCCTCTAAATTTCGAACTTCCTCTCGAGAATCCAGTGCTTTCACGACGAAGTATTTGCACAAATTCTTCCTTGGATAGATTTTTCATCTATACAAGTTGAGAGAACCCACGAAAATAAGAAAGAAGTAGAACGTCCAAAAAAGAAAAAGCAAGCAATACTTTAAAAAATTGTTCTTTTTTTTTCCTCATTTACTTGCTTCAAATCTTCCAAGTAGTCACTGGGATTGAAATTAATATCAGCACCAACTCCCCGAAATTTAATTGCAGCGCGATCATATGCCCTGGAAAACGTAATTATGCTGCAGATATGGTCTTGCACTAAATAGGCAAACGACGTGACAGAGAGGAAGCGGCAGACAGTAAACAATACTCACCTTGCGGCAGCATGAGCGGTGTCAAAACCTCCTATTAGTATCCAAACAAGTAATCACAAAATAGGCGAGGAAAAGAATCGGCTGCATGATTAATCCGCGAAAGGAAAAGAAAGAAGGGTTAGATTTGTTACCCAAATACAATTGTTTGCCACTGTCCCTGCCCAAGAGAGATAAACTCTTGTCAAGTTACCAAATTTAGTTGATGAGAATCAGATTCAACAGCCAAGTCGCTAACCAGATGTGCGATTCCCATCTTCCCGTCCTTCGGTAGAACGTGACGCCTCTGAACTGGGAGCTCCGAGACCGCGGCCCCCTTCGACTCTTCTTGACTTGTAGGGGTTGCGGTTGTTGATGCTGCTGCTGCTGATGGAGAACAGTAAAATCCATCCTTGCGTCAGCCTGTGAGAAGCTAATATCGATCCAATGCGGCTTTGAGGTAGAAGAGGCAGGAGAAGCCACCGCGGAGGTTTGAGGATCCGCCAGGGCGAGCGGAAAGAGCTGCCTGGTGACTAATTCAGCCTTCTCTTCTAATTCGTTGGCTGCAGAGCTTTTCAAAATAGAGAACTCAAAGGCCGGCGCAGGCTGGGTGGAGCAAGAACCCTCATCGACCGCATCGGTCCAGGCCTCGGCGTTGAGGATGGATGACTCGGAGCTCCCGGAATCATTCATCTGCCTGGGGACGGGCTTCTCCTTCGTCGCTGTCGAATCGCTGGCAGAAGACGCCAAGTTGAGGTCCAAAGTCAAATCAACCATGTTCCGCCGATCTGTTCAGGATCTCAAAGCAATCTCCCGACAGGCCTAGGGTTCGAACTCTTCTTCGCTATTTGCGAAAGAATAGCCAGAGCAGGAAAAGGTAGAAGCAGGATAAGGCCGAATCGTTCTTGCGGAACATCTGTCTCTTCTCTCCCTACACCAAAGATCGAAACGATTGCATGAGATCCTCCAATACGTACGAATCATAAAGATCTAACCTCAACAAAGATCTACAAACCAGTTTCTTCTCCGTTCTTCCGCCCTTCTAAGATCTAAATCGACACGAGCGAAGGTCAAATGCTCGAGTGAGGATTCAATCGGGAGTTGAACAACACAGAGACTCTAAAGATAAAACAGAGACAAGAGAGAAATAACCTTCTAGAGGAAGCGATCGATCCCGAGCGACAACTGGCACCCGCCGGCGCAGGATCAGAGCTCAGACGGCGCAGCGTCGACGGCGCTTTCCTGAAACAAATATATATAGAGCTGACTGCCGCGAGAGGGGAGGGAGGTGCGATCGGGTGACCGAGAGAGCCGGTAATCCGGTTGACTTTTGAAACGGCAGGTGGGGATGCTGGCGCCTGGTGATTCGCAAGGGCCTTAATAAAAAACTGTCACGTGCAAATAATGAAGGGGGGATTGACAAATAGTTGATTCATGATTTAGTTAATGTTGTGATGATTCATGGTACACAACGGAATCAAAGGCCATTGTATTAATTAATTAAACGTGGCAAACGGTGCAATTAGTGTTGGTTAACTGAGATGCATGCAGGAGTACGTGCGATATTTAAATTTTAACCCTGGATTAAGTTTAAATTAATTCGACGAACCCGTGTACGAAAAAGCGTAAAAAATTAAGGCATTTTTTTAACCTTTTACGTCTGGGGGCTGGAGTGCTTAATTTGTGTGAGTTCTTCGAGGTCAAAACTGGAAACAAGGTCCGTGGTGGAATTTTGCACACGTCGCTCGTTGGATTTTTTTAAAGAGGTGAGGGCGAAATTTGATGGAGATGTGTGAATATTTAAAACTAAAGTTAGTGAACTTGTACGTCAATTGGCATATTTTTTTCTTTTTTTTTAAAAAAAAAGAAAATCAGTACTATGAGTCTATGACTTAAAACAATATAATAAAATTTTGATGTCGGTACCCAAAAGGCATTTATTATTTTCAAAAAGCACCTTCTTAGTTTTGCAAATAAAATTTTCCATTGAGGGTAAGTGTACATCAGCATCAGTACTGACCGGAAGAAAACATGCGGAGATTACTGGAATTGTGCAAAAGGGACTAGACTGTGAAAAATAGTACATAATTCCACAAATGGATAAGGAATTGGTTGGAGGGTGCGAATTGTCAAAGTTTGCAATTAAAGGATGGGACTGAGCGATTCAATCTCGCGCACGTCCGAGGTGTGATCGAAATCAAACAGCGAACACGACCGCTGGAACCACTAGTGTAACTCCACTTGGCATGTCGCCATCAGAATCATAACTCAAGGCGGTCGGGTGGGAACATGGGTTTAAGATTTTAATTTTAAATTCTTTTATATAAATTAAAATATTATATATATATATATTTAAAAAAAAGGGTATCCGACGCAATAATTGCAAAAGCTTCAAAGTCTTTATCTTTTTTTTTTTAAGAAAAGATCTGGATCGTACATTAACTGCGATGCGGACACTTGGATGGTCAGATGGAGACACATGAATTATGATTGGGAGAGAAAGGTACTTTGGAACATCCACCTACCTCGGGGCCCCACCAGGGATGCCCTATCGCTTCACTGCGACTCTTTCTCTCTGCAACCATCTTCGCGGTACAAACACGCTGTAAGGGGCGCTACCTTAAAAAATTAAAGTAGGCAGTCGTCGTCGCGCCCACACCTTTTCGTTCCAGTTTTGGCCAATCCCGGACAAAATCTATGGGATGGATCCGAGGCATCCTGCGAAGCACCATGGCCTGGACTTTTTTCTTTTTTGATATATTCTTAAGTCCTAAAGTTGTGGATATGGCTTGTCCTTTCTTCCAATCACGCCAAAATCCGAAAAGAAATTCTACAGACTTCGTAGTGACCCGAAATGCGAAGGATTGGACCAGTCTCGATCCGATTGATTGGACCAGAAGCTGATTCGCGATTGGACAAAAGATCCGAACCCTTCGAACTGAACCGGCCCGAGTTGATCTCAACTTGAACCGATTTCCCTTATTTGGTAATAAGAATATTTTGCAGAGTTGGCAAGTTATAGTCTACAGATAAAAGATTAAATTATATTGGTATCCAATACTTAACTGCCTTGTCAAGATCAATCAAAATGGGCTGGATCCACCATGTTGGCCTGTGAAACTTAGGCCTGATAAGGCTCGTTGTTTACAAGCCCATTATGGCCCAATGTAGATAACCCTAACAGCCTGTTTTGGAGAAAAAATAGAAAACAAAAGGGAATAGAAAATAGGATAGAATGGAAAAATGGAAGGAGAGGAAAATAGCTTTCATTTTCCTATCTTTTGTTTCAGGATCGAGAAGGAAGGAAAGGCTTGCAGCTTCCCTTCTCCAGCTTCACTGCGAGCGGCGTCACCGAAGCAGGTGGAGGCGAGCGGCATTTTCGAAGCAGGTGAAGGCGAGTTGGCGACTGGAGAAGGTCGCCGAGAGATGGAGGCGAGAGGCGCCGAGAGGCAAAGGCATGTCGGCGACTGGAGAAGGCGAGGGCGTCAGCTGGGAGAGACGGTCCAAATCGGCGTGTCGGCGACTGGAGAAGGCGTCACCGAAGCAGGTGGAGGCAAGCTGCGTTTTTGAAGCAAGTGGAGGTGAGTCGGCGACTGGAGAAGGTCGCCGAGAGGTGGAGGCGAGAGGCGCCGAGAGGCAAAGGCGTGTTGGCGACTGGAGAAGGCGAGGGCGTCAGTTGGGAGAGACGATCCAAATCGGCGTGTTGGCGACTAGAGAAGGCGTCGCCGAAGCAGGTGGAGGCGAGCAACGTTTTCGAAGCAGGTGGAGGCGAGTCGGCGATTGGAGAAGGTCTCCGAGAGGTGGAGGTGAGAGGCATCAAGAGTTGAGGCGTGAGAAGAAGATAGGGTTTCGAGTGTGAAGCGTGAGGCGTGAGGTCGTGTGCGCGAGAGTCAAGGCATGAGAGGAAGAGAAAATTGATTTCCTTCTGATTTGGAGGGATTAGTTTGAGGGGAAAAATGCCTCAAATTTCTCTTATTTTTTCTTTCATTTTCTTTCTTTTTTTTCACTGAAACAAAGGAAAAGACATAAATCATTCTTTTCCTTCCAGTTATTCCTCCTTAAAATAGGCGGTAAATGTCATGCCTATGGATCAATGGGCCAGACCATGGGCCCAAGTCCAAGAAACGCACGCGCACGCGAAGCCCAAATCATGCGGTCAAGGGGCGAATTCGGGTCAACGCCCGAATTAGACGCATCAGCGTCGTCTTCCCCGCGGCAGTCAGACGCGGCGGCGTCTCCTCCGCTCGAATCGGACGCGGGCGATGATGTTGGCGGCTACAGGCGACGCAGAAGATGCGGATGCGGCGCGGTAGGCTTTCCGGAGAGGCTGACGAGGTCTTCGGCGACGGTTTCGAGCGTGGCTAGGGTTGACGACGCAAGCAGATTGCATCAATGAGGCGGCGACTCTCCCCTTTAAGAAGCGCGGATGGGAGAGCGACGGGAAGAGCAATCATCTGAGTGATCAACGAGGGAAGAAGCTTAAGGGAAGCTTCGATCTGGATTTCAGGCGTCTAGGAGACGCCGACGCGAGGTCATCGTGAGAGCGCTTGCGGGAGGGAGGGGAAGTGGGCGTCGGCGACAGGGGTCATCGACGGTAAGGAGAGATTTTGTAAGCTTTTCCGACGGTGAACAGAGAGCTTCTCCTCTTCTTCCACCTGCTTCCCTGTTTTCGGTTCAGCGACTCTTCTGTGCATTTTGGCGACGACAGGAGGTTGCCCGGACGTCGGCGAGAATCTAAGGGGAGGCAGGCGGCCATCCCTGCCAGCACACGACTCTGGCGACGATCGCGTGCAGAAGGCGGACGAAGGGGCGGCGCTCGGCGAGAAGGAAGACAACGCGAGGACGAAAGAGAGGACGTGGCATCGATTTTGACTGGGTCAAAATCGACGTTGTGATTTCAGATCGAGTTCGAACGAGAAATCAAATTCGGCACCGAGGCAAGCACGATGGGCCTGTTTGGGGTTGGAAGTTTGCTTTTAGCTTCTGCTGCCGGGAAGCATAGAACTATTTGGTTCAATAAGCAAAAGCTACTGCTAGCTGTAATATTAAGTAGAGACTGAAAAATAATATTTTTTTTAGAGATCAACTCCATTTATTTATGTAACTTTAATAACATGACAAGCTTATAATTTAATTCCATAAAGAGTTCTTATACAATACAAGAAGTTCATAATGTTACCAATACAATACCAAAGTCATTACAACATACTGAAATTGTTTTTAGGCTATGCAGCTCATGTTAATAAACTTAAAGCAATTTGATTACGTATCATATATATCTCAGTAGGGTTTGATTGCTTTTCATTGGCCTTCTCATCTTGATCAGAATCATCTTCCAGAACCAAATCAGGAGTAGCATCAGCTTCTTGAAAAATAGAGTCTGAATTCGTTGTTTGCCTAATGTAATTGTGTAATGTCATTGTTGCAATTACAATTTTCACCTGTGTTGCATAAGCAAATGAAGACATATCTCGTAATACATTCCATCTCTTTTTCCAGACTCCAAAACATCTCTCTATGCAACTCCTAAGCGAGGAGTGTGTCTTATTAAACACTTCCTTAAGTCCTTGTGGTTGACGCCCTTGTTGAAATTCTGGAAGATGATACCTCACTCCTATGTAAGGCCCGAGGTATCCACTCATCTGTGAGTAGCCAGCATCAACTAAATAATACTTCCCTACAAGTTATAAGAATATTTTTGATTAACGATAGTAAAAGCTTCTCAAAATACATTATGAATATTTTTTGAAACATACCCGGAGGAGGTTTTGGAAATTTATAAACTGGTTCATTTATGGCTCTTGCGAGAACATGAGTATCATGAGCAGAACCTTCAAATCCAGCTAGTGCAAATATGAATCTCATATCAAAGCTGCAAACAGCTAGAATGTTTTGTGTTGGTCGACCTTTTCTCCCTATAAATGACAACTGATCTGCAAGTGGTACAATTGCATCTATATGTGTACCATCAAGTGCCCCAATACAATCCTATAAATGTAGAATAAATATTACAAAAAATCATTATTGTATAAAATTTTGTATATAAATTAAGGTGTAATCGTACTTTAAAATGTGGCATATACCGACTATCATTGAGTATATGTACTGGAATTTCTCGAAACTCCCTATCATTCGGTTCTATTAAAACCTTTGCAAATTTTAGTACTGATTTTAATATCTCATTGAATGTTCTGCTCACAGTTTCACCAGAATGTTGAAACCTTTCCTGGACATGTCTATTTGAAGCACCTTGGGCTAATGCATAAATAAACATGCCAACTTTTTCAATGGTTGATATGTTCCTTGATGGTTTCAATTCATATGTGTTCTCTAGAATATTACATAATTGTATGAAATCTGCTTTTTCCATCCTCATCATTCTTCTACATCTTTCAGGATGTCCCTCTACTATTTCAAATATCCACCTGATTCCTGTAAACTCAGATGTCATACAAGATGATTTATTCAGGTATGTTTCATAATATGTTGTTATTGCAACCTGTGTATATTGAACTATAGTCCAAAACTCTTCTGATGAATCTGTACTCCCATCTCCATCTCCACAATTATTAGGGTTCATATCTAACAACAAATAATACAAAGCATAAGTAATTCAAACTAACAACATATAAGATAGCAAACATAAGACATAAATAAAAAAGCATTAATACAAAGTTTAGTTCATCATAAACAAAAGTCTAACTCCCACATTAACAAATAAACATAACAAATGTTCAAGGCCTACATAGATAAACAACATAAAAAAAGTCACTCATAACAAACATAACAAAGATCTCAACTACTTATGAGCCTCCTCATAATGATAGTTCAACCACCCTAGCTTCTCCTCAATAGTTGCCATTCGTTTAAAAGCTATTCTCTTTGATTTCTGTTCAAGGAGAGTAGAGGCAAAGAAATACAACCGACCACCACGATGAATACCCAAGAGATCATTGAGCTCATCCATGCATTCAGCATATTGTTGTTCGGGCTCATCCAGTCTTTGTTCAACACAATCAGTCAATCTATTAATATCAGTCTGCAAGCTTGCTGCAGAAGTGCTCCTAATCTTCTTTTTACTAGAACTTGGCTTGGAGGATGGTTGTGAGACTGGAGTGAATGGTTCTTCTTCCAGTACATATTCTTCATTATTATCTTCTCCTACTGCATCTTCAACACTTGCAGCAAAACAAGAATTGCCGGATGCAACTGTATGCCCAAACATGACATCATTTTTTTCCTCGATGTCTGGGTGGAGACCCTTCTTTTGAAATTTAGCATACTCCTTGCTAATCTACAACATAAAGATATTTATAATTTATAAATATCTAACAAACAAACAACAATTACAATTTAAGTATCATATCGCAATTTTTGTTGCCCACCACTCAGGGGTTGCATCTACTGTTTCTAATCTTGTATTCCACCCAAGTCCAGTTTCTCTGCCCTTTAACTCTTTCCACAATTTCCAATCAGCTTTTAGCTGATCCCATTTATTTTTTAATTGAACTTTATCGTAATTCAGTCCTGTGAGTTGATAGAAATTCTCGATCACGAATTTCCATCCTTGGGCATTAAAATGTGTGCCTGGATGCATGTTTTTGTTGATTGCAGTGATACAGATCTCACAAAATATAATGATGGTTTGCAAATTCCAGGTTGCTTTGTTTTTTGCTGTTGGTGCCATTGAGCTTGAATTGAAATGTAACAAGTTATAAGTATAAACTCATATTAAGCTAGTTACTTAAACAAATACATGATCTATCTAACATCTAACAAATATTTAAGTATAAAAATTTAAAATCTAACAAACATATTGTTTTAAATTGTAATAGAGATGCAGCACATTTGAGTTACTTAAGCATAAACATGTAAAATCTAACATGTAGCTCTATTTGCTTATTGTGTATCATCGAATGAAAATTGGGACTATAGTTTGTGGCTAGTGCATTTGTACCGGGTACTTGCGTAAAAAGAAAACCCCAAAAGAATGAATTTCATCAAGCTTTGTTTTGAAAACAAAGAATCAATGAATCATGGAACTGAGGATCACAAGCAAGTCGGCAGACACGAGAAAAAAAAATGCTCTACACGAAAACTGTCAAAATAATGGCTCGAAGAATAGCATTTCTTCGCTCGAAGAATAGCATTTCTTTGGCAGCAAAGTACATGTATCAACTTACCTGCGCTGTGTCTGAACAGAGGAGTTGCCGAAGGAGCTTGGTGTCGCCGCAGAGATGCGTCGGCGAGGAGCGTTGCCGAAGAGATGCCGGACGCAAATCTGGAAGGAGCGTTGCCGAAGGAGCATGGTGTCGCCACAGAGATGCGTCGCCGAGGAGAGTTGCCGAAGAGATGCCGGACGCAGATCTGGAAGCTGCCGAGGAGCTGCGACGCCGAAGAGATGCGTCACCGAGGAGCTGTGGACGCAGATCTGGAAGCTGCAGCGGATGAGACGGGAGCGGCGGACGCGAGACGCGAGAGAGGAGACGATTCTGGAAGTTGTTGCTACTTTTTTCGGAAAGCAGCAATTGATCTGCTTCCCGAAAAAAGCAGTATTTTGCTTCTCATAATATGATATTTCGTGACCCAATTTTATTCTTATTTTAGAGCATAATGCATGTTTCGTCTCATATATTTACTCAAATGCTTTATATTCTTCAGAACCTTCACTTTTCCTCTGTTTAATGAAATGCAGGTATTTGGCCTCAAAATCGATGGAATTTAGAGAATCTAAAGGTATGGGACGATTTCCCATGATGAAACGAAGCTACCAGCCAAATTTCAGCCCAATCAGAGCTTTCTACAGAGTACACGGTCGTGAGTGTGCACCCATACACGGCCGTGCATCGCCCAGACAACCCAGACCTTCCCGAGCCGTGCACGGGCATGACCGTGCATCGATACACGACCGTGAAGAGTAAGTTGTGCGCAGAATTGGATTTCTCGAGCCGTGCACGGACGTGACCGTGCATCCATGCACGGCCGTATATCTTCGCGAACTGCTCTCAGAATTGGACGAAATTTGGGGAGTACCTTCCCAACTTAGCCACGAACGATTAGGGACCAGAATCATCAGATTTGGAGAAGCAACCAAGGAGAACGAGCGAAAAAGGCAAGACCTTAGGGTTTTGGGGCGATTTCGGAGGCGACAACACTGTTCCGGCTTGATTTCTTCGTCGTTCCGATGTGGATCTTCGTGCTGGATCTTCTTCCATCGATGATCTACCCTCCCTTTGGTTTGATTTAATTATTATGAGAGATTCTATGTGTTTAACGATGTATACACTAGCGTAAACTCTTCTTTTAGGGGTTTGGGCGTAGCCCACTGTAAGAATGCTTGATAATATGACTTGATCTATATATTCCTCTATTTATCTTTGTTCTTATTCATGTTTAGGATGTTTTAATTCTTGTTTACATACAGGCCATATGTATGCATACTTTAGATGTCGAGGGAAGGACTGAGAGGTGATCGGAACCCCCAGACTGGACTGGTGATTTCGTGTTGCGAGAGCACTCGAAATCACTCGAGGAACCCTAATCTTTCATAGAACCCAATGGATCTGTATTAACCCTGGTAAGCCACGAGAGTAGGAGATCTGAGTTAAGAGGGATACCGGACCGTGTCCTGAGAGGGAGCGCGTCTGTACCCTAAGAAAGGTTACCTTGAGAACTTAGATAAAACTTTATTTAAATTGTCAAACCCTAATATTTTTGCATGCTTCAGTGTGGTGAAACCTAAAACCCCGAATCTCTCTCATAATCTCAAAACCCCCTTTGCCTTGCTTTCTGCTTCGCTTGATTTAAGTCTGCTTTAGTTTAATTGCTTGCTCTAGGATTTTAGACACTTCTCCATTAATCGTTAACCTAGTTATTGATTTATTGATTAGTTAGTACTTGACCCTAGTCCCCGTGGGTTCGATCTTAATTATTACGTGATAGACCGTGCACTTGCGGTAGCAGCCGTTTAGGCCCTATCAAGTTTTTGGCGCCGTTACTGGGGACTAGGTTACCAATATTAACACGATCAAAAGATCGATAGACTAGGTTTAGTTAGATTTTATTTGCCTTTTATTTTGTTTATTTGCTTTTTGTTTTTAGCTGTAGTTTTTCTTTTTTATTGGTGCAGTGCTACTGATCTTTTCTGTCTAGGTACTTGTTTATGCCCAGGAACACTGCGCGAACAGGGAAACTTGTACCTGGAGATCCGGAAATAGAGCGCACTTTCCGTCAAGTCAGAAGAAATCTGAAAAGACTTAAGCTTGAAGGAAATTTTTCTGACAGTCAAACGATGGAAGCCACTCGCTCCTTGAAAGATTATGCAGCTCCCACCATCTCTGGCGTGCATTCTAGCATATCGCGGCCTGCTATCGAAGCTAACAACTTCGAGATCAAGCCATCACTTGTACAGATGGTGCAGCAGAACCAATTAAGTGGAACAGCCACTGAAGATCCTAACCTTCATTTATCTATCTTTTTGGAATGCTGCGATACTCTTAAGATTAACGGTGCTCATCCTGATGCTATTAAACTGAGACTTTTCCCTTTCTCTCTCAGGGATAGAGCTAGGGCGTGATTGTAGTCTTTACCACATGCATCAATCACAACGTGGGAATAGCTATCACAAACTTTTCTATCGAAATACTTCCCACCAAGCAAGACCGCCCAGCTCAGGAATCAAATCACCAACTTTGCCCAAAGAGAATGAGAGTCCCTGTATGAAGCATGGGACCATTTCAAAGAATTATTGAGGATGTGCCCGCACCATGGTCTACAGAAATGGGTGATCATCCACACCTTCTACAGTGGATTGCTATACCAGACCAGACTTTCTGTAGATGCTGCTGCTGGTGGGGCATTAATGAATAAGAACTATGATGATGCGATGCAGTTGATAGAGGATATGGCTCTCAACCATTATCAGTGGTCAGGAGAGAAGAGCCAGCATACTCGGAATTCAGGGAAGTTTGATGCTAACACAATTGATTCTCTAATGGCAAAAGTAGATTCACTTTCTTCTAAAATTGATTCTATTAATGTATCTGCTTCTAATTCTTTGACTTGTGATGTTTGTGGTGTGATAGGGCATTCTGCTGATAACTGCCACATCTCGAGCGCCCCTTCTGAACAAGTCAATGTCATTGGGAATTTCAGGAACCAGAACGACCCCTACTCGAGCACATACAATCCGGGATGGAGAAATCACCCGAATTTCTCCTATAGGTTAAATCAAGGTCAAGTTCCTCCTGCTAATTTTTCTAATCAGAACTTCTCTTCTAATTTCAGGCCTCCTCCTAGTATGCAATATCCATCTGGTGATCAATGGCAACAAGATCCTCCACAAAAGTCCAGATTGGAATCCATGTTGGAAGATTTTATGGCAAGTCAAATGAAACACAATGATTCTATGAGTGAGCAGATTCGTCAACTGAACATGAAAGTGGACTCTGTATCGACTCAGTAGAAGATGATGGAGAATCAGATCTTGCAGCTTGACCAACGAACCAGTCTAATGCAGGAAAAGATTAATCATAACGAGCATTGCAGTGCAATAACAACGAGGAGCGGGATCCAGCTAGAAGATCCAAAGATGTCTGAACCTAAGGAAAGAGCAAGGCAAAGTCCATCTGAGAAAGTTCAACTGGATGAGGATTCCGCAGCCAACCCAGAGTCAGAGGAGCAAAATTTTAATGCGCAAAAGGAGCATGCTTATGTTCCGCCTCCACCATACAAACTGTCTATCCCATTTCCTCAACGACTAGCTAAAGCTAAATTGGATCGGCAGTTTAGAAAATTTTTAGAGGTATTAAAAAAGCTCTATATCAATATTCCTTTCATTGACGCTCTTTCTGAAATGCTAGCATACACCAAGTTTTTAAAGGAGATCCTTTCCAAGAAAAGAAAAATTGATGAACAAGAGACAGTTGCCTTGACTGAAGAATGCAGTGCCGTCCTCTAGAACAAGCTTCCGCCCAAACTGAAAGACCCAGGGAGTTTTTCTATTCCCTGTCAAATTGGGAATATGCCTTTTGATAGAGCCCTATGCGATTTAGGAGCTAGCGTGAGTTTAATTCTCTTGTCTGTCTGCAGGAAGTTAGGTATGGATGAGATGAAGCCCACCTCTATATCCCTTCAACTAGCTGATCGATCAATACGCCGTCCGGTTGGAATCATTGAAGATGTGCCGATCAAAGTGGCAGATATTTTTATCCCCGCGGATTTTGTGGTGTTAGAAATGGAAGAAGGCGTTCGACTACCCATCATTCTGGGGCGCCCTTTTCTAGCAACCGCCGGCGCTGTTATTGATGTGAAAAATTGGAAATTGACACTGAATGTTGGTGAGGAGAAGATAGAGTTTGATTTATCTTCAGCTCTAAAGAAATCATCTCTTGCAGGGTCTTTCTACGAAATTGATACTAAGGAGGACCTCATTGAACCTACCCCAACAGCCGCTGAGGACACTTGGGAAGTCTGTTTGCTGAGTGACGAACATGAGGATAGTGCTGATGAGCATCAGGATCATGCAGAAGGCTTAGGAGTTGCGCACTCTGAGGGATTTAGAAGAGCACAGTTCGAAAGCCTTGGAGAGGTTCAGTCTGGCCCTTCTGCAAAGAAGGAGTTAGAGTTTAAACCCATTCCCGATAATCTCAAGTATGAATTCCTTGATGCTAACTCTACTTGTCCTGTCATCATTAGTGCTGACCTTAGTGTAGAAGAAACTGCGAAGCTACTGAAAGAATTGTGCCTCCACAAACAGGTAATTGGTTATTCATTGGAAGACATTAAAGGAATTAATCTCTCATTCTGCATGCACAGGATTTTCTTGGAGAGTGACAGTAAAGCTTCGGTGGAATTCCAACGCCGGTTAAACCCAAACATGAAGGAAGTGGTTAAGAAGGAGATATTAAAGTTACTCGATGCGGGGGTTATATACCCAATATCAGACAGTGAATGGGTAAGTCCGGTGCATGTCGTGCCTAAGAAGGGTGGAGTCACGGTGATTAAAAATGAGAGCAACAAGCTTATCCCTACCCATACTGTGACTGGTTAGCGCATGTGCATCGACTACAGGAAGCTAAACAAAGCAACACGCAAAGACCACTACCCCCTTCCTTTTATTGACCAGATGCTGGAGCGGCTAGCAAAGAACTCTCATTTCTGTTTCCTAGACGGCTTCTCCGGATTTTTCCAAATCCCAATCCATCCAGACGATCAGGAGAAGACCACTTTCACCTGCCCCTATGGGACATTTGCTTACCACCGGATGCCTTTTGGGCTATGCAACCCCCCCCCCCCCCCCCGCCACTTTCCAAAGATGCATGGTTTCAATATTCTCTGATTTCATAGAAAACATAATGGATGTCTTCATGGATGACTTCTCAGTTTACGGTACTTCATTTGATATTTGCTTGGCTAACCTCTCTAAAGTGCTGAACAGGTGTAAAGAAGTTAACTTTGTCTTGAACTGGGAGAAATGTCATTTCATGGTGCGAGAAGGGATAGTGCTTGGACATCTGATCTCAGAACGTGGGATTGAAGTTGATAGATCCAAAGTAGATGCCATTGAAAAGATGCCACCGCCCTCATCTGAAAAGGGAGTTCGAAGTTTTCTTGGGCATGTCGATTTTTATCGGCATTTTATTAGAGATTTTTCAAAGATTGCTAGACTATTGACTAACTTGCTTGCTAAAGATGTTCCTTTTTCTTTTGACCAGGATTGCATAACATCTTTTGAAAAACTGAAGATAGCCTTAATCTCAACCCCTGTCATGCAGCCGCCCAACTGGACACTCTCGTTCGAGCTCATATGCGACGCCAGCGATTTCGCAGTTGGAGCAGTACTAGGACAGCGGGAAGATAATAAGTTGCATGCCATTTATTATGCGAACAGGACACTGAATGAAGCTCAAATCAACTACGCTACCACAGAGAAGGAGCTCCTTGCTATTATTTTCGCTTTTGACAAGTTTATATCCTATGTTATTGATTCAAAAGTAATCGTGTATACTGATCATGCAGCCATCAGGTACCTTCTAACCAAGAAAGATGCAAAACCACGATTGATTCGCTGGATCCTCTTACTACGAGAATTCGATCTAGAAATCCGCGACAAGAAAGGCTCAGAGAACCTGGTGGCTGATCATTTATCCCGATTACCACATGAGGATCAAGAAGAGGAGAGTTGCCGGGATATTAATGATTATTTCCCTGATGAGCATCTCCTAACCTTAACCGAAATTGAAGCTCCGTGGTATGCTGACTATGTAAATTATTTAGTGTATGACGTCATTCCCTTTAATCTTTCGTGGCAGCAAAAGAAGAGATTTCTACACGATGTGAAACATTATTATTGGGACGATCCTCTCCTATTTCGAAGGTGCGCCGACGGCCTCTTTCGGCGGTGCATACCTGAGACAGAGATCCAAGATGTACTATTTCACTGTCACTCATCTCCTTATAGAGGCCACACTAGTGCTTCGAAGACAGCCTTCAAAGTACTGCAATCCGGACTTTACTGACCTACTATTTTTCAGGATGCCTGGCGATTCATTACTCTTTGCGATAAGTGTCAACGATCAGGCAACATTTCCAAAAGAGATGACTTACCAATAACCAACATTTTGGAACTGGAAATCTTCGACGTCTGGGGAATGGACTTTATGGGACCATTCCCATCGTCCTGTAGTCATCGCTTCATACTGGTGGCCATCGACTATGTCTCCAAATGGGTGGAAGCCTCAGCCGAACACACTTCAGATGCAAAGGCAGTCACCCGTATGCTTAAGCGTACCATCTTCCACAGATTCGGTGTACCGCGAGTCCTGATAAGCGATGGCGGTTCCCACTTCCTGAATCACAAGTTAGCCTCGCTATTAAGGAAATACGGGGTAACCCACAAGGTCGCAACCCCTTACCATCCACAGACCAGTGGCCAGGTGGAAGTATCAAACAGGGAAATAAAGAATATCTTGCAGAAGACGGTCAATTTTTCAAGAACTGATTGGTCATTAAAACTAGATGACGCACTATGGACTTATAGAACAATATTCAAAACCCCGCTAGGAATGTCCCCCTATCAGCTAGTATACGGCAAATCCTGTCATCTCCCAGTTGAAGTTGAGCACAGAGCTTATTGGGCGGTCCGAAAGCTAAATTATGACCTCCAAAGTGCTGACGACAAACGGAAACTCCAACTAAATGAACTCGATGAAATCCGTCTGTTTGCCTACCACAACGCAAAGATTTACAAAGAGCGGACGAAGCGATGGCATGATAAGCACATTGTCGTAAAGAACTTCCAAGTGGGAGATTATGTCCTTCTGTTTAACTCACGGTTGAAACTCTTTTCAGGAAAGTTAAGGACGAGATGGTCTGGGCCATTCATTGTGAAGAGAATTTTCCCACATGGAGCTGTTGAAATATGGAGCCAACGATCAGGAACCTTCAAAGTGAATGGACACCGTTTGAAACTATATTTCGCACAAGATATCATCGACAAAGGGGTCTCATTACATACCTCTGATCCTCCACCTCTAGACCCACCTTGAGCACCACTACGGTCAAGCTAATGACCCTAAAGAAGCGCTTGTTGGGAGGCAACCCAACCTCTAGTTCAATCTCTTGTTTTCTTATTTATTTTCATGCTTTAGATGATTTTATTTTTTAGTTTTTCTTTTATATTCATGCTCTCTAGGCTATACCACAATGATGGGAATTTTTCTGAATTTTTCAGGCATCACCGAGCCATGCATGGTCGTACCCGTGCATCCATGCACGGCCGTGCATGGCTCGGTTAACTCATCCCAGCGCGAGGCCGAGAAATGCACGGGCAGGGGCGTGAAGGAGCGCACGGCC
Organism: Costus lasius; assembly: GCA_027563935.2. Classification (NCBI taxonomy): domain Eukaryota; kingdom Viridiplantae; phylum Streptophyta; class Magnoliopsida; order Zingiberales; family Costaceae; genus Costus; species Costus lasius. The sequence continues at coordinate 100,118,780 of CM050454.1, forward strand.
TTGAACAGCTGAGGCGACTTTCACCCGAGACATGCACGGGCGTGCCCGTGCACCGATGCACGGTCGTGCATCATAAGTGACTTCAGTTGGCCCGATCTAACCGAGAGCTACACAGGCTAGGCCATGTATCCATACATGGTCGTGCACGATAAGTGATAAAAAGAGGAGGATACACAGGCTCGTGCACACCCGTGCACGAAACCCTAGCCGCCGCCGCCTTCCCGATCCGTCACCTTCGGTGCCCGATCGACCACCGGCGACCCTCCATCGTCTTCCCCACCTTCCGGCGACTGTTTCCCCCAAACTTTCGGCACAGATCCGTACCTCACGACGCTGCACCGATCCCGCGCTTCTGCCGCCACCGTCCGCTTTTCTTCGTCGCCGACGTCTCGAAAGCCTCCTCCTCGGCACCAGCTACCTCCCCGCACCTCTAAGATGTCCAGACACAAGCAACCCATCTCCAAACACGGGGCCTCCTCTTCTCACACCACCGGCGAACCTCATCTGCCACCTACACCTTATGGGATCATCTGCCGTGATCCAGAGCAACTTGCCAAGCTTACTGCCCTCACACGCCGCCCAGTGATCACCACCAGATTCCTCGATCATGCTACTCTCAACACTCTTGGCTTCTATGAAGATGTACAATGGTTGTTTCAACGCATAAGATGAGAACAATTCTTCACCATCAGCTACCCCACCTACATCCCTATTGTACTGGAGTTCTTATCATCCATGGAGTTCCATGCTAGCATTCGCACTGATGAAGACGACGGTAGTCTATCCTTCCGGCTGAACAACACCGAATATATGTTTACAATGACAGAGCTGAACTCTATATATGGTTTTCCTACAGACGGGACAAGGCTCACACCTACCGCATTCAATGATAGCAATTTCTGGGCTGAACTGACCGACCTGAGACCCTTTGACACCAGGACAGCTAGAGCCACCTGCCTCAGGAACCCTGTTTTGAAGTATGTGCATCGTGTCATGGCACATACCATCTTTGGACGAGGAGAGTCTGATAGCCTAGTCCGAGAATCTGAGCTTCAGTTTTTATGGGCAATGCTGCATGGAGTCCGCCTCAACACTGCTTTCCACTTTGCCCGACAACTCCAGAAAGTATCAAGGGCACCGAAAGGTGCAATAGCTCTCGGGGGACTTCTCACCCCTATCGCTCGCGCAGTAGGAATTCATCCCTACCAAATGGAGCAAGCCCGGGGCAACTGCAGACTTGATCTCGATTCCTGCGTTTCGATGCGGATGATAGTGAAGGAAGGTGAACTTTATAGCTTGATCTTCCCCGGGAGTGATGTGAAGTTGCCACTGCCAAACCTTGCACGCACCACTATTCGTGAGCGGCGGAACTGGAAAGTCGAGGCAGTTGAAGATGTGGATGTACCTCTTGCCACTGAACCACTACAACCTGCTCAGCAACGCCCTTCTACCCAGATCGACCGCATTGAGGCCTATGTCCGCTTTATCCGGGACGCACAAGAAGAGACTCACCTGTCTGTCTCTGACGACAATTACCGGATCCAACAACTTGAGGCAGAAGTTGAGCGCCAAGGACGAACACAGTCCTCTATTTTAGAGTCTGTGCATGAGCTTCAGGCAAGACTACGTCGGCGTTGGGGATGAGTTTCTTTGGTTTCACCCGTCACTTGGTCAGCTTTCTGTTTTTCCAGTAGTTTATTTTAGTTATTAGTTTTCATCTGTCTGCTTTTAGTTTATTACATTCTTAGTTGCATGTTTTAGTTTTCTTAGTTGTATCAACATCTATAGTGTCTTACCCAACCTCACTCTATTCATTCATGATATTTGCTTTGTCTTTTAGTATTGCATTGATCTATGCTACTTGATTGCTTGGGATTGGAATCTTGACTTTTATCTGCCAATGGTCTATAATGGTTATGGTTTGCATATATGATTCTTTGGTTTACTATAGTTCATTGATGTAATTAACCCGATTCATTATTGGTAGAATCTTGAAGAGTATGCTTGTTATTTCACCTTAGCCTTGATATGCATCTCATGGGTAGAAAGTGATTGTATCTAGTTTCTGTCTCTACTTTATTTGTGCACTTTGTCATGGGGGTTAGAAATAAAAATGGTGGTACCGAAGTGTTCTTGTACATTGCACTTTGTACTTCCACTTGGCACTATTTATAGCATCTCACAAAAAAAGGGTTAGTGGTACCTAAGTCCCTTGTTCATCATACTTGGCACTAACCCCATGGTTTTCAATAATAACAGTGGTACCGAAGTGGTACCGAAGCAAAGCTTGGCACTTGGCACTGTTTGTACTTATATATATATATATATATAAAAGGCACCACATAGGGACTATGTGATACTGATGCTATTCTCCCATGACTTAGTACACAATGTTATGCCTTCTGAAAGCTTGATCAATCATATCATGTGCGTGAGATGCATTGTAGGGGTTTTTGGTTATGTAATTTTGCATGTTCTATAGATTGTATTCATGATAATTGGTTTAATTTGCTTTCCATACTGCATGATCTGAAGAATTGTTGTGTTTAACCATTAACCTTATTAGACCTAGTTGAGCTACTTTGAGATTTCTTATTCCATGTCATCACTGTGTTCTAGACAATTCAATTTTTGCTTGAGGACAAGCAAAACTTTAAGTTCGATGTATTTTGATGACATGTAAAAATATGATATTTCGTGACCCAATTTTATTCTTATTTTAGAGCATAATGCATGTTTCGTCTCATATATTTACTCAAATGCTTCATATTCTTCAGAACCTTCACTTTTCCTCTGTTTTAATGAAATGCAGGTATTTGGCCTCAAAATTGATGGAATTTGGAGAATCTGAAGGTATGAGACGATTTCCCATGATGAGACGAAGCTACATGCCAAATTTCAGCCTAATCAGAGCTTTCTACAGAGTACACGGTCGTGGGTGTGCACCCATACACGACCGTGCATCGCCCAGACAACCCAGACCTTCCTGAGCCGTGCACGGGCGTGACCGTGCATCGATACATGGCCGTGAAGAGTAAGTTGTGCGCAGAATTAGATTTCCCGAGCCGTGCACGGGCGTGACCGTGCATCCATGCACGGCCGTGTATCGTCACGAACTGCTCCACAGGCATCCGGTATTTCGCCCGTAACTTTCTATTCTGGGCTCAGAATTGGACGAAATTTGGGGAGTACCTTCCCAACTTAGCCACGAACGATTAGGGACCGGAATCATCGGATTTGGAGAAGCAGCCGAGGAGAATGAGCAAAAAAGGCGAGACCTTAGGGTTTTGGGGCGATTTCGGAGGCGACAACACTGTTCCGGCTTGATTTCTTCGTCGTTCCGGTGTGGATCTTCGTGTTGGACCTTCTTCCATCGACTATCTACCCTCCCTTTGGTTTGATTTAATTATTATGAGAGATTCTATGTGTTTAACGATGTATACACTAGCGTAAACTCTTCTTTTCGGGGTTTGGGCGTAGCCCACTGTAAGAATGCTTGATAATATGACTTGATCTATATATTCCTCTATTTATCTTTGTTCTTATTCATGTTTAGGATGTTTTAATTCTTGTTTACATACTGGCCATATGTATGCATGCTTTAGATGTTGAGGGAAGGACTGTGAGGTGAACCTTGACCATCGGAACCCCTAGACTGGACTGGTGATTTCGTGTTGCGAGAGCACTCGAAATCACTCGAGGAACCCTAATCTTTCATAGAACCCAATGGATCCGTATTAACCCTGGTAAGCCACGAGAATAGGAGATCTGGGTTAAGACGGATACCGGACCGTGTCCTGAGAGGGAGCTCGTCTGTACCCTAGGAAAGGTTACCTTGAGAACTTAGATAAAATTTTATTTAAATTGTCAAGCCCTAATATTTATGCATGCTTCAGTGTGGTGAAACCTAAAACCCCGAATCTCTCTCATAATCTCAAAACCCCTTTTGCCTTGCTTTCTGCTTCGCTTGATTTAAGTCTGCTTTAGTTTAATTGCTTGCTCTAGGATTTTAGACACTTCTCCATTAATTGTTAACCTAGCTATTGATTTATTGATTAGTTAGTACTTGACCCTAGTCCCTGTGGGTTCGATCTTAATTATTACGCGATAGATCGTGCACTTGCGGTAGCAGCCGTTTAGGCCCTATCACTGACCGCATAAGCAACCCCAAAAGATCACTTTGTAGCTGCTTCTGCTGCCCGCCCTAGCAAAAGCAGGGTGGGCAGCAACCCCAAACCAACCCGATGTCGGCACACCGGGGATTACGTGTGGCGGTTGATTTTGACTTCAATCAAAATCAAAAGAGGTAAACCAAAATTGTGATTTAGGGTTTTCCAATTATTTTCGATTTGGGGTGATTTTGCACCCGGGAATTAGTGTTTCTAAATTGGGGTACAATTATGCCCAAAAATCCTAGGGTTTCATGCCAGTCTGAAGGTCCATTGGACTACCTTAGGCTATAGCGTGACACCAAAGGATATAGGTTGGGTGGACTTCCATAAGATCTTTCAGAGATGCAGTGCATGTTAGTAGGATTCTATCTTGCACTGCTCTAACCTGTTTTGATTCAGGTACAGCAGTGCAAGATATTTTTAAATGAGATCCTTCCTACGTGCTAAGCTTGAGATGTGTCTTCAGCATAAATGAAGCTTAGGAAATAATAGAAAGGTATGACAGCTATGATTATATGGTCTAGTGTGGCCTAAGCCATGCAGCCGTTTATATCCCTATTAATGCCCTACCCATACATCACGTATTGAGAGATCGAATAGATTTGTAAGCAATATAGCTATTAGGCTGTGTTTTTTTGACAGAAAATTAGGAAGAATAAATGAAAAACATATAGAATTTAGATAAGTAATAATACTAGATTTAATGTATTTTTTATTTTTTCCTTCTAATTTTTCATCCAAAAAAACACAATCTTAATTTTACAATTATGATAGAAAGTGTTGAACCATAAATTTTCACCCATAGTAATAAAGTCAAAATTAATTTTGACTTTAGAGTAAAAGTTGGAAACATCAAAATTGAATGGCGTGTGAGTTCTGGCAAGGAAGGAAAATAATTTTTCTTTCAAATCGAAAATTGATCCAAATAAAAAAGAAGTAAAATTGAGAGATAAAAATTGATAAGGAATGATTAATCGGCAAAGAGGGAATTTAAAATAAAAAAAAGGAAAGAAGAATAATGGTGGAGGTGTCGGCATCACTAAAAATGAGAAAGCAAAAAAATTAATTAGAGGTGGAGGCGTGAAGCAGCTAATTAGGAGAAATCAAATCAAATTAAATCAATGAAAATTTGATTTAACAAGAGGAAAAGGCGAGGAGTTGGCTGGGCATCCTCGGCAAGAAAAGTAAGAGGGGATAAAAAGGAAGTTCTCCACAAAGAAATAAAAAATAAAAATAAAAAAAAAGATTGAAGGATCCTCGAATGCAAATAAAAAGGGGATGAATTAGAGAAGAGAGGTGGTTGCGTGGGTTCGGCAACACAAAAATTGGAGGGGAGCGGCGGTTGGCAGAAGGAGAAATTAAAAAGGGAGATTGAGAGCATCCACGCTCTCGGCAAGACACAAATAAAGGAGGGGCTCTTGGCTAAAAAAAAGAGCAGCCGGGACAAAAAAAAAAAAGGAGGGCAGCCGAAGGCATTGGTCTCGGCTAGAAAAATAAAGGTGACCCCTCCAAGCTCTCGGCAAATACAAAAAGAAGAGGAGCGGCAGCGATTTTAAAATCATCTCGGGGCAACAATAAAGGAGGAGGAGAACGCATCTCTCGGCAAGGACAAATTGAGGAGGAAGCAACCAAAAAAGAAGAGGAGATTGGCTCTCGGCAACACCAAAAATGGAGAGAAGAAAGAGGAGATGATTGAAGATGGAGGAAGCTTTAGGTTAGACCCGTGACGCTTTTGTGGCTAGGGGCTGAAGATTGAAATTGAAGATGGAGGAAGATTTAGGTTAGGCCCGGTGACGCCCTTTGTGGCTAGGGACTGAAGATTGAAATTGAAGATAGAGGAAGCTTTAGGTTAGGCCCGGTGACGCCCTTTGTGGCTAGGGATTGAAGATGGAGGAATTAAAGGTGGAGGAAGCTTTAGGTTAGACCCGGTGGCGCCCTTGTGGCTAGGGATTGAAGATGGAGGAAGCTTTAGGTTAGACCCGGTGACGCCCTAGGGATTGAAGAGAATGATTGAAGATGGAGGAAGCTTTAGGTTAGACCCGGTGATGCCCTTGTGGCTAGGGATTGAAGAGGATGATTGAAGATGGAGGAAGCTTTAGTTAGACTCGGTGACGCCCTTGTGGCTAGGGATTGAAGATGGAGGAAGCTTTAGGTTAGACCGTGACGCCGTTGTGGCTAGGGACTGAAGATTGAAATTGAAGATGGAGGAAGCTTTAGGTTAGGCCCGGTGACGCCCTTTGCGGCTAGGGATTGAAGATGAAGGAATTGAAGGTGGAGGAAGCTTTAGGTTAGACCCGGTGACGCCCTTTGTGGCTAGGGATTGAAGATGGAGGAATTGAAGATGGGAAGATGGTGGAAGTTTTAGATTAGACCCGGTGACGCCCCTTGTGGCTAGGGATTGAAGATGGAAGAAATATACTTGGCATTTTATGCCGTAAATTTATTTTTAAGAACCGTGTTAAGATTACACGTTGTTCTGCATTGATCGATGCTACTGTGCCAAGATTGCACGGATTTTATTTGCATGAAAATTGTTCATGAGCTCGCACCAAAGCTTGGCCCGAGTCCTCCCCATCCGCCGACGCCTCTACTAAGAGAACTTCTCATCCGACCGCCGGATCTGCGTCAAACTTACACCACACCTTCTCCTCGACTGTGTGAACCCACAGACAGAAAAATCTGGCGATCTGACGGCTAGATCGCCGGAATCGAACGCTTTTGCGCCGGCGACGCTGTTCTCGCTAAAAACCTTGATTCGTCATCTACACTTCACTGGAAGCCTCCAAACTCCGGCCACAACCCTCCCTCGGCCTAGAGAAGGTGGCGACGAACCCTGTTTTTCGTCCGCCGCCGCCTTCATCGAGAGAGAAAAAAAAGATGGACGGCTATGATTCGTCCAATAAAATCGACGGTCCAGATCCAAACAAAACTAACGTCCCAGATTACTTCAACTAATATCCAACGGCCGGTATCAAAAGATTAAATCCAACGGATCATATTCAGTCAATTTAAATCAACGGTTCGATCTTTACGACATTTAACGATTTAGATCGCTTCACATGAAATCGGACGGCTCCGATCAATCCGTTTTTAAAAAATTGAATCCAATGGCGAGGATTCGTTCAATTAAAATCAAACGATCCAGATCAGAACGTAATACAACGGCCCAGCTTCTTCTACTTAAAATCAACGGTGAAGATCTAAAATAAAATCAACGATATGGATTAATTAAAGCTTAATCAGACGATTTATATCAGCTCGACTTAAACGGATCAGATTAAATCGAATCGAACTTGATCGAACGGCTCAGATTAAAACTTCAAATGAACGGCTGAGAATGATCTGGACATATCTAGATCAATCGGTTAACCATTGACATGATCAAGGTGTCGATCCCTACTAAGTCGAACCTGATCTCTCCAAATATTTTATTGGATCTTCAATCTAATACTTAAATCAAAGCCAATTGGCAAATTTAAATGAATGGTCATGATGAGTCTGATCTAAACTCTAAATCAATGGCTGAGATTAATCTGAGCATATCAAGGTCAATTCATTGACGTTTGACATGATTAAAATATCGATCCCTATCAAGTCAAACTTGATCTCTCAAAACATAATATCGGATTTGCGATCTAAGACTCAGATTGATACAGATATGCAAATTTAAATAAACGGTTGTCATAAATCTGATCTAAATTCTAAATTGACGGCTGAGATTGATCTGAGCATATCTATGTCAATCGGTTGACTTTTGACATGATCAAGGTGTCGATTCCTACTAAGTCGAACCTGATCTCTCCAAATACAATATCAGATTTTTGATTCGGATTCTGGATTGAAACATATCTGTGAATTTAAATGAATGGTCAAGATGAATTTGATCTAAATATATAATCAACCGCTGACAATGATCTGGACATGTCTGGGTCAATCAGTTGAGATTTGATATGATCAGAGAGTTGATACCTATTAAATTGAACCTGATCTTTCCAAATATGGTGTTGGATTTTTTATCCGAGCCCTTGATTAAACAGATCTATGAATATAGATCAACTGCCATGAGAAAATCAGACGTTTGATGGCTAAAGATGATTTTTATCAACATAAATCAAAATTAAGTCCAATCTTCCCAAATATAATTTTGGATTCAAATTAAAACATATTAACTCACTCAACCTATTTTGATCAAACCATCATATCACAATATAATATTGTTTGGGAGGTGCGTACGTCGATGCTTGTCATCGGGGCGTAGCTCTTCAGTATGATATTGTGTATGTGGTGCTTCAAGACAAAATAATTATTTCTCATGACAAATCAAGCTCAATTGCTCATAAGCCATTAAGGCCGAGAGCAAATCAAATTCAAATGCTCTTAACCCACCAACACTGAGCATAAATCAAGTTTAAATACTCACAAGCCACTAAGGCCGAGTACAAATCAAATCCAAATACTCATATGCCACTAAGGCCGAGTACATGTCAAATCCAATACTCACAAGCCGTCAAGGCCGAGTATATTTCAAATCCAAATACTCACAAGTCATCAAGACCGAGTATCTTAAATTCAAATACTCATAAGCCACTAAGGCCGAGTACATATCAAATCCAATACTCACAAGCCGTAAAGGCCGAGTACATGTCAAATTGAAATGTTCATAAGCCATCAAGGCCGAGCACATATGAAATATAATGCTCACAAGACATCAAGACCGAGCACAAAGCAAATTCAAATGCTCATAAGCCATCAAGGCCCAGCACAAATCAAGATCAAGTACTAAAGCTTTCTCGTGCGGGATGAATCTCTCCAACAACCGCTCCAATGACGCGCTGACACAAGCAAATTCCTAGTTGAATCTTCGAGCGAAAGACCGAGTTACATCCCGCACGAGAGACCAGATATTTGCCTAAAGAAAGACTTTTATGTCGCCTCCAGGTTCTTTTAGTTTTGTATTTGATTTATTTTACAAGATTACAAGCACCACATGCAACACTCTCCTCTCCTCCCTAGTCCCTTCCCTCTCCTCCTCGCTCTTGCTTCTCTCCTCTCCCTCCTCTCCCTACTTATGTTGCTCGCCGTCAGTCCAGTGGTGGATCTAGGACCCAAGAGTACTTAAGGGCAATGAATATGAAGAAAAAAAAATAAGAAAGACTAATTATGAAAATGGAAGGGCCAATAAGCACTTACATTTTGGATTTTTTAGTGAACAGTAGGGGCAAGGTTAGTGTAAAAATATATATACGTATATAATGTATTTGTGTGGGGTCAGTAGGGGCAATTGCCCCCACTTGCCAATACGAGGCTCTGCCTCTAACTAGACCTGGCAAAACTTGACCCGACTCAACTCGATACGAAGTTAGGCGGGTTCGGGTCAGCCATAATCATGTTCGGGTCATAAACAGGTCAACCCGTTTATGACCCGAAAATAATCGGGTCGTGTCGGGTTGTAAACAGGTTGACCCGCTTAACCCGATTACATATATATTTATATATAAAAAATTTCAATATAAGCTCATCTAACTCCTATTACTAGCCCATAAGCCCAAATATCTTCTAATTATCTTTTAACTTAGATTTTTGACCCACACATAAGTCCAAAATTTTATTAATTTTAATAGAACTTTTATTAATTTATTGTTTATATTTAAAATATAAATGATAAACGAGTTATTCAGGTAGTGCCGGGTTGATCCGATTATATTCAGGTCGTGTTCGTGTTAAATAATTTGACCTAATTAATTAAATAGATCGTGTTCGGATTGGCTTAATCGGGTCACAGGTCACAGCTGACATTACCCGTTTATGACCCGCTAACCCAAATTGTCAAGTCTACTTCTGACCATTACTGACTGACATTATAGGATTGGGTTTCCTCGTGAAGACTTTGATTCTTGTATGGGTCAGGTGTCTGGGGCATAGTTATTGAAATCCTACGGGGTCAGGTATAGTGTTTGAGAGTCAAGTTAGATGTGGCACTACTCATCCTCGTTAAGTAGTTGCACGTACCAGAAGAAGTTATGCTCTCTTTAGCACAACAACTAATGTGATATTTATAGACTCAATAGAACTTTGGGATAGAATCATCACGTAGACGCATTTTCATTCCTTTGGTCCCATTGAAAAAACTTTCAAAGTTCACTAAGGCTCTGTTTTATTAGAGGGGAAGAAAAATAGAAGGTGAGAAAAAAATAGGGAAAAGAGAAAAAGAAGAGGGATGAAATCATATCACGTGATAATCACGTGAAGCAAAAAGCAGGCGGAAACGAAATCGGGGCGGCGGCAGGAAAACAACAGGCGCAGGCGGAATCGAAGGCAGGGAAGCTGCAGGCGGCTGAAGGGAAGCTGGAGTCGGCAGGGGTGAACGTCGAGCTTCTCGGCGAGGGCCAGGGAGAGGAGGAAGGCTTCGTCGGTGGAGACGAGGTGGCGTACACCGTGGGCCGCGAGGGTATGGGAGCGGAGCCGGGTGATCTCCGACTCGGTGAGGGAGCGGTACAGGGTAACGGCACGGGACATGGCGGTTGCGACCTCGAAGGAGAGGATCCCGATGGTGGCGGCGAATCCGCCACCGTCCGGCGGTGGCTTTAAACTGACGTTACTCTTCATATTCTTCTTCTTGGCGGTGGAGGCTGCAGCGGAGATGGTAGCCTACATCTTATGCATCCACGACTCGGACACCATGTGTAGGGTTTCAGGCAGCCGTTGCCTAGATCTGGCGCTCTCCTGCCGGCCACCGATCATTCACACTACACCTTCTCCTCTGCCAAGAAACAAGATGGGTAAATTCAAGGCTTTCAACTGATCAAAACCTGGAAAATCATAAAAACCAAAACTTTTTACAATAAATAACAGCCAAAAATAAGAAACAAAGTACATGTACCTGAAAACAATTCAATCAACGAGATTTCATAGGATTGGCTACAGCATCATGAACAAAGGGTTGGCTCTTTCCCTCTCCATCTCGTTTCCAAAGACATCACTTTTTCTAATCCAATCCGAGACGCCATCCTTACTCAGATAGTCAGATTGGAGGATAGACTTGAAAAATGCATGAGAAGAAGGAGAAGCTTCAAGATCAAATGGGCGAGGTTTGTCAAGGTTGGGTGAGGCTGCGAACGTCGAGGCGAGGCTGGGCGAGGTTTGCCGAGGCTGGGCGAGGTTTGCCGAGGCTGGGTGAGGCTAGGCGACTGGCAAGGATGCGAACGGCTATCGATGAGGTTGAGCAGCGACCAACGAGGCTGGCAAGGATGCGAACGGGGGAAGAAGGGAGAAAAAGGATAGTGACGAGTTGAGACACACCGGGGAAAGGATAGGGAAGGGAGGGGGAACGGGCGCGTGAGAGATTGTCATTCGTTTTCTCTCCAAATCGGAGAGACGCAATTTGGAAGAGAAAAACTAGCTAGTTTTCTTCCCCCTCAAATCAACCCCTATAATAAAACAAAAGAAAAAAAGTATTTCTTTCCTTTCTCCCTGTATTTCTCCCCAATAAAACAGACCCTAAGGCTAGACATTTGAAACCGGATCCTACTACGAACAACTAGCATGATAGATAAACCTTCCCCTTACATAAATCCCCCCACGGCAGTGAACTGGTGAATCATAGAATAACTCAGACCAGGATGCCTTTGAGAACAACAAATGGGAACAGAGAAGTGAGAGGGCCTCGTTTCTATGTAAACATGTTGCCGGAGGTCTTAAGATGCCCAACGTCCAATAAAGATTCTACTACAGTGATGGATGGTTATTAGCAGTGCGATTCAAGTGCGAACCTTACCTATCTTTAAATTCAGTCGCCTTTTGTAGGTGCCCAGCTGAAACTGGTAAGTACGTGATCATGCAGAGAAATGCTCTGCAAAAAAAAACCATATAGATTTGTTTTTTTTTTTTTTTTTTTCAAATTGTCTGCCACGAAACAAGCAAGTTTGCAGAACTGATTATGACAGCTATACATCGGTTCGGCATAATAGCATCAAATAAATGAGCTTTACTGTTTACACAATTTATGTTTCAGATGTCATGTGAAGAAAATTGTATTGAGCAATCAGCAATACTTGCACTAAGAATGTAGGCTAAACATGTTCCTTCTACTATCCTCGCAGTATGAAATGCTGATCCATTGCTCCAATTTTATAACCTCTACAACTAAAGTTGGAGCCAATGAAGTAAAAGAATAAGCTGAGATACAATGAATAATCCCCCTAATTAAGAGAAGCACCAAATTTACTTGTTGCGCTTTTTAGATTCACTGTAGAGAATGACGCCGATGACGGTCAGTGTGTAGCCAGCCATCCCTGTAACAGATACTGGGTTCCTAAATATTAAAATTGAGATGACAACTGCCACCGCACCCTTTGCATTTCCGAGAACCTTGAAAAGAAAAATGATTATTAGTAGCCAGGAAAGGTTATTTGGAAGATTCATAACCCAAAGGAAAAATTCATAAACTGATAAATTGGTCGAGTCAAGAGCACAGATTACTTCCCTTGCGAAGTATCACAACGTATATTGAATTTAAAATGATATCCATTTAATCATTCAATGGGCAGATTCCGTTACCATAATGCATAAACCACGAGATACCCGCTTGATTTTTAGATTTCATTGTCTGTCTAAATCAGGGATTACAAAAACTGTCAAAGTCTTTTCTATTCCATCCATAGAAACATAGCCTTAATCTCAGCAGATATCATTTTACTTTTCTTAATTTTATAGTTAGTGTTCTTTAACTTTCGTTTGCCTTCCTAATTATGATATTATCCTTGGTTTTGCCATCCAATCCCACAAACACTCTGGACTTCAGGATTCAACAAAAAATTAACTAGGAAAATCCACAGTGGTCACTTGATCAGCTTATTCAATCAAATTTCTCCAGACCCACTGTTTTTACTCGGCCCCTATACGCAAGATTGTCTCCCATTGAGATTTTGACATTCTAAGGATTGGTCCAGTTCATACGGTTTGCAATTTATATCATTTTAAAACTCTGACTTCATGTTGTCCCAATCTAAAATACGCAAGCTATTAGAGTTCATTTTCTTTGATCCAACCAGTTCATAGTTTATAAAGCATGTATTATGGACTTATTTATGCATGCATTTTGATCTTGCGACATTCATGATATGGTTGACTAACATGAACTCTGTTGAAAGATTCATACATTTCTGACTCGGTGCAATGTCATATATGTAAGCTAAGTAAAAATATGGGGGGAATGACATTCGCAAAAAAGTTAAAGAATTAATTGTTTCCAAGTGAGAAAGCAAACAAGGAAGCATAAGCTATATGAAGTATACCTGGAGAGTCAAAGCACTGGTATGTTTTGTGACCAAGAAATTGGTCAAGTTCACAAAATACGCCAAGGAAGAATTGAACAGGAGGTACCAGATAATCTTGAAGTCTTCTCTAGCAAGCGACAGTGTAACACCAATCACATTCTCTTCCATTATAATTGTTGCGGGAAGTAAAAACATCACGGCTATGGGAGCCATATATAGTAGGAGATTCATAGAGTTCAGCTTTTCCCTGGAAATGAGCAAAGAAGAAAGAACACCCATCAAATACTTATTTCAAAATTCCCAATACCTGTCCTGAGTTAAAAAGAAATATGAATACAAAGTATGTGATATTGGAAACCAAATATGGAACTAGGAAGTACATTGACTTTTTGTGCAAGCTAAATAACTCATTTATTAGCTCCAATTAACAAAAGAAAATGTGTTACTTACGCTTCAGAAGACATCAAAATTCCTTGCAAGACTGTCTTAAGTGCCCTAGCAGCAGTAGCGCCAATGCACATAATAAAACCGAACAAATGAAAACTTGGCTCCCCCTACAAAATTAAATCACTGAAGTGTCAGGAGTCCACATATTTCAAGCTTTTATTGAAAAGTTATCCACTTGCATAAAGCGTGTATTAACTCTTACAAACAGAAAGAAACTTGGAAAGAATACATGTTATCGTGGTCATAAAGTAGTCTGCATCAGTTTCAATACATGTTGCAATTGAGCACCAAGAAATATACAAGTAGCAGAGAACTAAATCCTAACCAAACATGACCAAGTTAAGCTGCAGCATGAAAACACACATCATCTGGAGCTTAGCAACAGTAGAAGAAAGCCAGCTGAATTTGAGCCACAAGGGAGCCTATGAAAATCAAGTTAATATATGAAGGTAGCTCCAACAATTTCAAAGGAAACTAGCAAGTAGCAAACACAACTTAGAACCAGATCAGCAGTCTTACGGAAGACCATGTTTAAACAGAAGAAACTACTCTAAAAATAAAAAACAGTTGAACTCAAATATCAATCGGTACTCATCCAAAAAAAGCTGATCCTCGAAAATGGAATTTTCTATAAGACATTTAGGCAGTGGTAATAAATAAAAAGAATAGCTCACAACATGAATCAACCATTTACAGAAACCATGATCTAAACATCTAAATATGGCACGCCCAGAAACTGCTAACCCAATTTATGGCAGGGAAGGTAAATCAGCTAATAATCCAAAAGATTAATAACTGCAAGTCTAATTAGAATTTTCATAACCTTACATCTACATAAATCTAAAAAGTCATAAAAAAAAAGGCCCTCGACAGAGCATGTCTCATTGAATAGCAAAGATCACCAGTTGCCAACAAAATATCATTTTCTAGGTTCATATAACATATCGTCAACTAAAAGACGCCCAAATTTCTTAATGAAAAAAAGTATGAAAAATTAACTAAGATGCAGTAAAAAAGGAAATTTCAAACAAAGGCATAGATCTTGCAGTCCTACGACAAAGAAAACTCACCCCACTAGCAATAATAACACCAGTGACCACAGGAATGAGGGTGATGTACGTGATCCAGGACTCCCGCCGGAGAGTCATGATGTAAGCGAACACAGCGGTGAAGAAGGGCGTGGTGGCGCCGACCGCCTGGTTGAAGGAGACAGGTAGGTATCGGAGCGAGATGTTCCCGCTGACAACGGAGCCGCAGAACACCAAGCTAAGGGCGGAGATCTTCAGGAACTGGACCCTGGATCGGATGGGCTGCATCGGCACGATCTTGAGCCACGCGATGGCGACGTAGCTGAAGAGGGAGCAGGCCATCATGTGGCACATGGTGAGGAAGATGGGGTACTTGAACCCGTAGTTGCTCAGCAGGTATTTGTTGAGCAGAAGCACCCCGATGTTGGAGGAGTACCACGCCGCAATGAGTCCGACCGTGAAGAACCGCCCGGTCGCCAGCGCCGGCGACATGCTCGCCGCCTTCGCGCTCATCTCGTCCTACGCCTTCGCCCGAGCTACCTCCCTGAGCGCGGATCCGGAGCTGGAAGAAGATAGGAGGGTAGAAAGGGCGATGCCCCGTCTATCTGCTTCGCCTCCGGCAGGCTTCAGGCTAGAGACCTCGGCGGATCCACACCGGCGTGCGTAGATCTACGCCGAGGGCTCCTCGATTCTGGCCGATCCGACCAGATCGTCGGAGGAGGGGGTTTGGAAATGGAGGAGTCGTAGAGGAAACGTCTGTACTAATAGACGGGCTCGTCGTCGTCGCCGCCTCGCCTGAAATGAATGGTCAAAACCTTTTAATGTTTTTTTTCTCTAAAAAATATGCATCTAAATTTGATTTATCCATTATTATTTTTCATCGCATAAAAACGATCTGGCGAAATTAAACAAAAATAATTTTCTGCGAATTATATAGAATTATCAATATGCATTAAATATATTTAAAATATAATAAAAAGTTTTCTTGACAAAGTCCTTTTTCGTAACCGTGAAACAGAGTCGTATCCTTGAAATTACGAATCTTAAAGCGTCGTATCAGTTTTTGTCGTGTTTACGATTTCGAATTAATTATGTGAAGAATTCAACTGGCATGTGCTTGCTGTTAAGCTCGGTCAATTAGGTTGGCGGGTGGAGGCTTCAGTCGATTTGGACGCTTCACCGACTTCTTGCAACTGTCACGAATTGTTTAGCCAAATTTGACACGATCAAATCATTAAAATTGGCTTACCTGAGAACCTCGCAAAAGTTGAGGAAAGTTCACTTTAAATGAACCAATATTAGTTAGGTCAGTGACAAATTTTTTACATATTGAGATATTTTATGAGGTGATTGCAACTCATTAGCTAGTCAAAATTAATTTTGATTCAGTCAAAATGATGCCCTATCAGGTTGTGTTTCCTTGAAAAAATGAAAATGGAAAGAAAAGAGAAAAGAATCAAGAGGGAAGAAAAATAAAATTAGGAGGGAGTAAAAATGTGCAGACATGAGAGTCACATGTGTTTCAAGCTGCTGTACACAGGCCCCGTTGCGGATGGCTCTGGTGGTAGGCAGCTCCAGCGATGGGCAAGGGGTGTGAAGGGAGAATAGCAACGGCAAGGGGGAGCTCGGCGTTGAGGGAGGAGCAGCGATGAGGGGAGCCCGACATTAAGGGAGGAGCAACGACGTCGAAGGGAGGAGAGGCGGGTGTCGATTCGAGACAAAAAGGAGGTTGGCGCTGAGGGAGGAGAGGTGAGGGTCGACGCAGCGGCACTAGAGGGAGAAGAGGTGAACGTGGATACAATAGCGTTGTAGCCATGGGGCACGTCGGCACAAGGCAACGACGCACAGGAATGAGCCATTTCTCTTCTTTGTTTTCCACTCAAATTGGGCGGAATAAAAAAACAGCACTATATCCTCTTCTTTTTCTCTCTTTTGTTTTCGTTCATTCAAGAAAATAACAAAAATGGCAAAAAAAAATGATGTTTCCGTCTATTCTCTCAATTTTTTTTTCTCGAAACACACCCGAATGCTCCTATGCGTGGAGGTTCTTGAACAGATGAAACAATGGCAACTCAAGATGACATGTTTTAACTTAGGACTCGATGTCATTGCTTTCACTTTCTCCCATTGCGATTGTCTAAGTTGATGGTAATATCTACAATAGTTCTGATAAATGAGGAAGACAATTTAGCACTAAAAATGCTAAAAAAATCTCCACTCTCTAATCAATGCACATTTTGTGGGTCTCAATGATGTGAACTTGAGAAGGACAAGAGGTAGTTTAACTTGAGCTATTAGAGATTTAAAGAGCGATGCTGATATGATGAAGCTCCATTCAATCAGGAATATGTCAGCCATGGCGGGTACAGTTGGAGTTGATGCTACTCTTCTTAATCAATGCAGTTGAGACACTCCGAACGCTTTCAAAGTCGGTTCTTTTATGAAGAACTATGCATTTCTTAAGCTCCCAGCAAAAGCTTTTGAATGATTTCTCCTGCATTCGGGATCTACAAGTTAAATGCCAACAGCTACTAATAGAGATCACTTGAAACAACAACTTGAACAGATCGATGTTATTCATGAACTACAAGTTGAGTGCGCCAGAATTCAACTAGAAAACATTAGGGGTTTACCATAAAATACGTTGGTAAACGAAAAATGCCTTTTAATTTGTTACAGATTGAGCAGCATTGTGTGCAGGTTAGGGGGAGAATTAAAAAATCCGATAGATCTAATTGAACAAATGAAAGAACCATTTCTTCAGATGTGCAGGATATCTATCATCTTCCAAACTATCATCGTAGCATCAAACCTTCAGCTTCCTCCTTTCACTTGCTCCACTGCCACACAAACTGTTGAGGTAATAGCTCATACGTGAGGTCTGGATCAAATTACAGCACATATGAGCGTGTAGAGAACAGCTACGGGTGGTACCTGCGGGTGGAGGAGAGATTGCGGCAGGCTTGGAGATGATGGCGGGGATGGTAGTGATTGCAGCAGCACTTGCGGGAGGGAAGAAGTGAGCAGGGATGCCCATGCCCTGGGAATGATGATGGTGGAAATGATACAGAGGGTGGTAGATTGGCAGCACCCCGTTGGCAGCGACAATTCCTCCTTGTGATGTGTAAGGGAGCTGCCCATGGCCATGGAAGTATCCTCCCCCTCCAGTGTGGCTCAGCTTCTGCTCATTACACCAGAAGCAGTAAATCATGATATGCTGTTCTTAAATCTATCTCTACTTGTGCTGTTTTTCAGCATTAGAAGATTTCATTACCCCATTGTAGCCCAGTTCAGTCATGTAATTAGGGGAATACCTGCAACAGACAACAGGAAAAATTAGAATTTTTTTGTTGTTGTTAATTGTTATTCGTTGAGGTCGCACACAGAGGTTAGGGTTAGCAATGGAAGTCCGGCGGTCCAATTAAAAAATAATGGGCCGAGACAGTAGCCCACTTACAACGTAAGTCCGACAGCACAACTCAAACATAATGGGCCAACCCAGCCCACTTCCTCGAGCCACATGGTGGGTCCCAGTACGCTCTGTAGCTGGGACCGCCACATGCGCCAGGATGGCAACGAGTCGGCGACCGCGGACCGAGGGCACGTGGCCATGACCTGCGGCGCATGTTCCCGCGGTGGTGTGGATTCCATGGGCCAGCACGACCGATGCTTCCGTTGAGCGAAGAGGTAGAGTAGACTTACCCGTAGGTGGAGGTGGCGTAAAAGGGGAGAGCCGCGCCGTGGAAGTGGTGGAGTTGGAACGGCGGCGGCGGCGGAGGAGGAGGAGTCCCCGATGGGTGGGGGTAGTACCACTGTGTTGCCGGTAGGCCCGGCGACACGCCCCTTGATCCGACCCCCATGCCTTCATCATCACGCAACCAACGCCAAGCACAAGGAATATTAAACCCCGATCTTGACCAAAAGAGAGGAAAACAATATTTTTTTGACGTGTACCAGGAAGGTGGTGATGGCCTTGGGAGGGGAGCGGCACCGGGGAGCAGGGCGGAGAGGGACGGGGGCCGGAGCGCTTGGCTCCGAGGGTGGCGAGATTGCAGTTGGCGCGGCGGCCGTTGATCGTCGGGTTCGCGTCTTCGCACGCCTTCTTCGCGGCGTCCGCTTCCTTGAACGTCACCTGTTCGAAGAAATACCGCAGAGAAGTTAGACACATTGTCTCAGCTGGAACAAAGCAGAACCTATGTGTACATATTTGTCAGATGGAGCGAGCGTACGAAGCCGTAGCCCTTGGAGCGTCCGGTGATTTTGTCGGAGATGATGACGGCCTCGAGGATCTCTCCGTGCTTCTCGAAGTGCTCGCGCAGCGCCTCCTTTTGCGTTTCCCAGGCGAGCCCTCCGACGAACACCTTGGTGAGCGTCGTGTCGCCGAACTGCTGCCCCATTGCGCTCTCTCGTCGATCTGAGAAATGGTGGGAGGGAGGAGGAGGGAAAAAGCTATATAAGGAAGCGGAGGGAGAGAGACAGAGAGAGGAGAAACGAATGGGGCCGGAGTGCGCTGGTGCTACAGCCTTGCGGTTGATAGAGGGAGGAAAAGGGCTGCATGTCCTGTGGATCACATCTATAAACAAAGCGGGGGAGAAAAAAATTAAAAAGGACAGCAGTGGGACATGGGATGTGACGAACAGCTAGGCCGACCCGCCTCCATCAACGTGCTCCCCTGTTCTTTTGACCATGATAATTATTAGATTGGAGCTTTGCATTGGCTCTCCAACGCAGCACCCTGCCGCCAGCTACCGTTTGCGAAGCAGAGTCAGCCTCAAAATACTACTAAATGCCTAAACACCTTCCTTCTTCGTATCAAGTTTCTCTAATCAGGATTCAGTATCAATCGAGCAGTGGCTTGAACGTCTTCTTCGCTGCTACTCGAGAATGCAATCAATGCAATATGGAAGCGTAGCGAAAGAAAATGGAACGGGAATTCTATCAGCATGTAGAAGCTGTCCCGATGCAGCAATTTCACGATTCACCTATGGGAGTCTTGGAACATGTCACGTGCAGTGTTCCTGATTTAATTGTCAAAAAAGAAAAAAATCAAATCAATGCAGGGACAAATTTCGCGCCACCATTGAAGGGCAGGAGATGGAGCAATCCCGCATCAATCTCGGACCAGATCATGCATGTCGGTCCAAAGCCCATGCCACCGCGTCGTCAGCATGGGTCCCGCTCACAGGAGCTGGGAAATCAACATGATTACGCCGCGTGGCACGGCGTGCACCTGCAAGCTTGGTGGCCGAAATGACGGCCAGCCCATGCCCAGGCCCCGCGGCGCACAATTGTAACGGTTTCTTCGGATTCCGCCGTCGCAGCCAACAGCGTAACAAAACGGGCATGCTGTCCACCGTATTATGATTATTAAGTACCGGGTCCCTTTGACACTTTCCAGTCTCTTCGTGCCATCCATGACCAATTGGTGGTTGTAACGTGGCCAACTGTGAAGGAAGGTCAAGGTGAGAATGGTGGGTTTGACTGCGAGAAAGAGAGAGAGAGAGAGGGGTTAGCTGGAAGACCTGAGGAGTGAGCTGGCGACGGAGAAGGCAGGCCGAGTGTACTTGTCCATTTGCTCGACTGCTGCAGGTGGTCAAGGCTCATGGCTACTAAGTAAGACCAAAGGTTGTAAATGATATAAATTTAACTTTCAGTTACGAAATTGATTAATCCAAACTTGTCAAGTCAAAGTGAAGACGACCTTGGCCAGTGCAGAGAACAGATGGACCTCATGCACATGCCCGGCATGTGCTTAAATCCTTTCTGGCAGTAGAAAGCCAAACATGTCCAGCTTGCACTGTGCCAATCCTGACACGCTCATACATTAAGCTTAACATCGTTAGTCATTTTACTTTTTATATTCAAATTAAACTCTCAAAATAAAAATTTTTTCTAGGCGGATTCTTAGGCGACGCTGAATCTAACCATTCTTGTTGCTTTAATATCCATGCAGTCGATTGTTGTGCAGATATATCAAGTTTTACACTATTTTTAAAGCAAGAGGGATGATTGATATTGAACGGCGCCTAAGAAATTTTCTCAAAATCTGGCGCATAATGATAGTTCTCTTAGCTAGGCATTCTTTCCTTCCTAGTTTAATTGCACTTTATTTTTAGATTTTGCCATTAATATCTTATACGATGAGAACTGCATATATCTTTTCTGTTTATAATTTCTGGCTCCTAGAAAAACGGAAAAAATAATTTATGTATTCCGAGATCAAATCGAATACCTGTTAATCCGACGATTTGAGTATATTACTCGATTCGGATCGAGTATCATAGTACTACCCATTATCCAATCATATATATATATATATTCTACTATCCTTTCTGCACTATTTAAATTTTGATAATTATTAAGATTTTTATAGAGTTGAGTATTTAAATTTTATTTAGACAATCATATATATTTATTAAAGTTTAATAAAATAGATATTTAAGTCAGATATTTATAAGGTTTAATTACTAAATAAGTACTTAAATTTTTAATATAATAGAGTTCGAGTAGGGGTTCTAAAAAAAATATAATTATTCAAATATGAGTAATAGGAAAATAGATAGTATAAAAAATACTGAGACCTTATTCTAGGGGTGAGTATTAATCGGTAATTACCGAAGGTAAAGGTAAAATCGGTAATGGTAACGATAATAAAATTTATGATATTGGGTATTCAATAAACGGTACAGTAAAAAAATTTTAGTAAATTTACTGAATATTTATTAAAAATAATTTTTATAATTATTTTAAGCTTAGAGGTTAATATCTTAATATTTTTTTATTATTTTGAAAAACTAAGCATCACTTCTTTTAGAAAAATAATGTTTTGAATAAAATAATATCTTGATAAATATTAATCAATTTATAATAAATATGATTTATATTATAAAAATATATAACAATAGAAAAATTGATAATTTACCTATTTTACCGATTTCCCAATTGATAAAATCGGTAAATTATCGATTAGTAATTTTGTAATTAGTAACGGTAATGGTAATGAAAAAAAAAATCAGTAAAATCGGTAAACGGTAAATTGGTATTTACCTCACTAAGCGGTGGTCAACGCGCCGCGTCGGGCCAGCCTAAACCCAGGGCCATTTTGGCCCATTCCCTAGCGGGTCGTGCTCGTTTCTAATTGTGTCGTGCCCGGCTTGGCACGAGATGAATTTATCTCGGCCCGGCACCACACGTGAAACGTTTTGAGTCATGCCGAACACAACCCGACTTAACCAATGCTAAGCTCGTCCAAGGCACGCGGGTTGTTCCAGGCCCGATTGCAAAATTACTCCCCCAAGATTCAAACTCTTACCCTCTTAACACTAATGTCATTAAGCTAACTAAAAATTTTTAATCCAATATTATTTATATATTAAAAATATTATTACAAACATATAGCTTCTTAATATATATATTATAAAAAATTTTAAAAATATAGAAAAAAAATAAAAAATTTAAAAATTAGAATTCATTAAAATTTTTATTTAAATATTATATATATATATATATATATATATATATATATATATATATATATATATATATATATATATATATATATATAATAGTGTAAGGTGGGACGTGCCTGGGTCGACCCACGTGCCATGCTCGCCCCTGGTCACATGTCGTGCCAGGCCGGGCCAAGCCCACGTGCCTGAAGGGTTTAGTCGAGTCCGACACAAAACGGGCCACGGGCTGCCCATGGGCCGTTGACTAAGTCAATATGTCATGCCGTGCTCAACCCATGTCGTGCCGCGCCATGCAAGCATGCACGCCACAGGCCGGTCTGGCCTATTAGCCACCTCTATGCTCACCCCTACCCTACTATCGCTATAGAGTAATAGGGAACGGTAGGAGTACCACAGGTAATTAAAATCTCCCTAAATAATAATAGTAAAATAATATGAGATAAACATTAATCTAATCACATAAGTAATGAACGTAGCACGATCTCGAAATTGTGCCGTTGTGCGTGAATAAAAATCTAATGCGCACTTTAAAACAAGTAGTTTGAGTTGTCACTGAGTTGAAATCTGGACCGGGCTGAGCAGCAGCTGAATTACTGGCCTACGTCTGCTACTAGACTGGTCCAGTTGATGAAAGTGAGCTTGGCTATTCAGGCGGCCCAGTTAGCAGCGGTTGGATTAGTGCGCTGGTTCTGCTACTAAGCCAGTCCAGTTGGTGAAAAGGGGTGGACTATTGAGGCGGCCATTGTTGTTTTTTTTTTCTAAGCTCCCTGTTCAGTCGTTCAGTTGGCTTACCGACTTCCTTTCCGGTGTCGCCTTTCCTGGAGGAGACAGACTATGGCGGCGGAGATAGGTAGGTGAAGCAACTTCTCAGCACCTGCTCAGCGCCGCCTCTTCGTCTTTGACGACGGCCGAAGCTAGGACTCTGTCCTCGCTGTTTCTGGCAGGCGAGGTGGTAATGGACGCGACCGGAGGAGTTAGGTCGCTGGTCGCGTCGATTCAGGTCGGAGTGGGCGGCGAAGGCGGGCGAAGATCGTCCGGCTGGTTGGAGAGGAAAGGGCCGGGAGGGATGAACTGGAGATAGGGATGGGGCCGGATGTAGTGCGGCGACGCAACGAGAGCTGCCTCCGAGCAAACTCTTGGGCGACAACTGGGTTGAGAAGGGCGTTGGGTCGCCGGGCGAAAGGGGCGAAAAGGGATGCTGTCGCTGGCGACGTCCACTTAGTTGGAGTTGAAGACGGTAAGGGCAGGGAAAAGTAAGACGGAGGAGGGTTGGCTGGTGTTGGAGATTTCGCTCGTCGGTTGATTGGCGAGGGTGGAGGTGGAGCCCGGAAGGGGATTGGCGAGCGGCGCGGTGGATGGCAACGGGTTGATGGTGGAAGATGACGGTAGGAAAGGGAAGAGACGCGCGCGTGAGTCGAGGTAGAGGCGAACGGACGGGAGTCAGGGGAGCGAGCGCAGATCGCCGGAAGGTGTCATTGGAGATACGGCGAGCGCAGTGTACGAACGAGCAGTCGGCGCCTTTTTTGTCAGGGTCACCCCACCCGTAACAGGTCCAGGCCCAGCGGGCTAGGTCCCTCCGACCTCACGAATCCCAGTTTGGATCCCCGTTATCCCAAACAATTCACGTTTGCAGCAGGATTCGACCCCTGTCCATGACCCTCACAAGTCATGACCCTTTAACCATCACTAACTCAATTCAAAATAACATAAACTGAATACACACAGTTATGTCAGCATCCACGTCATCATCATCCTCTGCATTTTATATAAAAAATCAGCTATGTTATGTTGAATAAAATTCTCAGTGGAAAACATAAAAATAACAATAAATCTAAATGTTCGGGATTCCATTTAATAGAACATAGCCTATAAATTTATTGTATTTTTTATCATTTTCACCATAGATTCCATTCAACATAACATAGTCTAAGATCATATTGTAATTTTTTTATCATAGAAGGTTTTCCGTCTCCTAGTTCAAGCTTAATAAAGATTGATCTCTCCCTCTATGGTTGGGTAACATCTTGATTGTGTTTCCTTACAAGAAAAAGAAAACAAGGAGAAAAAAAATAAAAGATGGAGAAAAAATTAAAAGGAAAGGAAAATTTGATTATATTTCACGTTCCCCGCAATAATAGGGAGGTAGCGACGGTGACAGGTGAGCGGGCTGAGGGCGAGGGCAAGCGGGTTTGAGAATGACGACGGGACACACTGAGTGCAAGGGTGATAGTGAGTTGGTTGGACGACAAGGGAAAGGTGAGAGGGCGAATGGGTATGGAGGCTGCACGGGGACAGGTGAGTGGCGTGGAGGGATGGACGACGACTGGTAAGCCAGGGAGCACATTTTTTTCTTCCTTCACTTTTCCACTCTCTTGTTGTTTCCAAGGGAAATTTTGTTTCCTTCTTTCCACTTTTCCCTCCCCTCCAAGGAAACACAATGTAACTATAGTTTTTTTAAAAAATATATACAAGTGTTTTCAAAAAAATTAAGGATGACATAAGAGAAGTAATTCCTATGGATTATGAAATTTAGTGCCATAAGTGAGCAACTTGATGAATAGATGATTATCAATATTCAAAAAATTACACAGCATCACATAAACATACACAATTCATCCTAAACTTAAAAAGTCTCCACATCTCAAATTTATACACTTCACATTCTATGCTATAATTTATAAGGGTGTGCAAAAAAATTAGAAAACTGGTGAACCATGGTTAAGCTCCTGAATTGAACTGAACTGATCGAGCGGTTAATCGAACTGACCGATTTAGTTCACGATTAGTTTTTATGGAAAAATTTTATGGTTCGATTCGATTATAGTTCAAAAAATCAATTGACTGATTCGAAACAGTTCGTGATTTAGCCGAACCGTTCAATTTTTCAATTTGTTTAATATAAGAATTAGGGTCATAGTTCGGTTAATCAAAACATGAATAACCCTAATAATTTAGTATAATTTATCGATATTGAGAAAGATTACACTATCGTATAATACCAATACTTTGATGTATTGCGCTTTAGTGTCACATCCTGAATTAGGGTAATATTTTTTTGAATATTTTATCCATGAGTCAACGCTTGACTCAAGTCCAAATACGTCAACGCAGGTATCATAACGGTCGAGACCGCCGGATTGGGCGCGACTGGCAGAGTCGATTCCTCGAACCGACTCCCAACCCGACTATGGACTCAACAAGGATCACTGCCGTTCCAACACGACTCAAGTCAACGTAGACGAATCACCGAAGACCGGTGTCGTCGAGTCGAACCGGGTTCACCCAAACCCAAGAGGGATGCACCCGTAACCAACCGCGTCAGACGAGGTCCACAATTGTATCCGAGCTCACTTACGTGCTGGAAGGAGAACCGAGGGGAGTAACTAAACTCACCCACGCATCCACGGGTCTAGCCGGCACCTGGCGATCGCGGACAGGCATCTGCACGGCGTCGCACACTGGTGACGGAGGAGACTTGATCGGTACCTTGCTCACACGCCGGCGAGAAGAAGAATCCGACCAAGACACCTCTGCACGTGGTCGCACGCGTGTACGCATCGACAATGGACGGACGGACCGTCCAAGCACACCTCGTGTGCGTCCGCCGGTAGGCCGGAGAACCAGCCGCTCAACCTCACATAGAGGAGAGCTGGAGGAAGGAAGAGGAGCCGCCTCCAGCGGCTGGCAACGCCGGAAAGGAGGCCTGACGGCCGAGGAAGAAATCGGCGGACGATGGAAGAGGAAACCAGCGGACGGCGGAAGAGACACAGGGAAGTTCGGCGTGTTCCGTCCAACCACCCACACCTCCAGAAGCACGACGCGAGCTTGGCGGAACGTCCGCCTGAGATCCGGAACTCCGGCCAATGGGGAGAAAGGGAGAAAGAAGGAGACACCGATGAGTTTTTGTTCGAGAACCCATAAGCTCGAACGAGGACGTCGTCCTCATTTTTTCACTTCGCCTCACCCGCAGCACGCCTCGCATGCAACACGAGTCAACACCCCCTATCGCGTCAGCGCATGCCGCCCATCCCTTCGTGTCGACGTCCTCGTTTTTTCACTTCGCCTCACCCCGTAGCACGCCTCGCATGCAACACGAGTCAACACCCCCTGTCGCGTCAGCGTAAGCCGCCCATCCCTTCGTGTCCAACGCATGCAAGCTTCGCGCATGCCTTTAGCCCGTTGGGTGAAAGTGGATTCGAGCAATGCCCAGTCCACACCCGCATCCGCCAACCCAGTTGGCTAAGGTAACATGGGTTGGACTGGGCTGTGATTTAGGCCGCGCCCAAATCCAGCCCACGGCCTAACACTTAGCTACAAAAATAGCACTAACATATGATGTTATGAATTGTGAAAAATCACACACCTTATATTTCAACTAACACAATGACCTCCTAGGTAACACATCAAGAGAAATTAAGTGCCAATAGTTAAAAATTATACATTAACCTTGAAAGGCGTCAAACGATAAAGAGTATTTAATAAATCTATTCGTAGCAGTAATCAAAATTCAAATAACTACAAAGCATCTTAGGAACATACACTTGTCGTTTGATGCGTTGCATTTACACTATGTTTTTACCTATATTTTAGATCATATTTTGGGCTTAATTGCATGATTTTGTGCTATTTTAGTACTTTCGCGTTACTTTGTACGGAATCTTCACTTTTCTTGGTTTTTATGAAAATGTAGGTAAAATGACACAAAAATGAAGGATTTCGAGAGTTTTGAAGCCAAAGCATGATTTCCAAAGAGATCACGAGCCTTCACATCAAATTTGGGACAAAAAATGGTGAAGAACGAGACTTTTACGGCCTTGGCCGTAAATATGGATTCAGCCGTGAACGCGACGACGAACGGAAGTTGAAATCGGCTAAGTGTCAGAATTAACAGAAACTTTCACGGCCTCAACCGTGATTCCATCACGGGCCGTGAAACTTTTTGTGGCCGAAGGCAGATGTACACATTTACGGCCTCAGCCGTGATTCCATCACCGACCGTAATAACTTCCGCCCGACATGCTTTTCACCAGATTCTCACCCGATTCAAACCAGATTTGAACCAAACCTTGCAGAACCGTTCCTTGATGAGTTCTAAACCGGTCCAACTATAAAAGATTAGATTTTTGGAGGTTTGAGAGCTTCTGGGCAAACGAACACGAGCGGCGGCGACGACAAGGGCGACAACTTGATTTCGAAGCATATTCCGGCGAGATTTCACACTATTTCGACGATTGATCAATCAATCCTCATCCCCAGACTGAGGAGAAGATGGTTACATCATCCTTTTTGTGATTTCTTTGTGATTCTTATGAGATCTTTCTTGTTCATCAAAAATATGTATTCTTTTGATAATATGAGCGAGTAGATACCCTTTCGGGATTGATTGGGCGTAGCCCACTGATTTGCATGGATTAATTTATACCTTTTCCCTTTTAATATAATTTTATCTTCCTGATTTGATTGAATTTGCATGTATCCCATAAATTACCTTGGCCAAGTAGCTTTACGTCTTAGACGTTGCGAGAGGGACCGGGAGGTGAATCGCTAACGTCCGACCTATTTCAATTAAACTTACGAATCCGATCACGAGAGTAGTTCGGATTCATTTGAAGGAATTAACCTACTTTTCATAGAACTTAATGGATCCAATTACGTTAACTGTCACGAGAATAGGGAGTTAATCTAATTAGATATCGTATCATGCTTCGGGAGGAAGTGATATGTACCTTAGGGAAAGTACCTTTCAGGATAGATAAATTTATTGACTGAGTTATTTTTATATGATTTATGTTTATCAGTGTGGTGAACCCATGAATTCCCGATGCTTTAGAATTCAAGTCCCTTAAGAGCTGTCTCTAAGTTTGTTGCGTGCTTGGAAGTTAAAATAAACAAGTATTGATTTCGCCTAAATTCGCACGTATTAAGAAGTCAGTACTTAGCTACATAGTCCTCGTTGGGAACAAAATCTTTTTATTACTTCGATAAATCCGTGCACTTGTGGATAGCTATCAAGTTTTTGGTGCCGTTGCCAGGGATTACGGATAGTTAATATTGACTAATTGATAAGTTAGGAGATTAGGCATTTTTCTTTTCTTTTGCCATTAGTTTCTACTATTCTTTTCTTTTTATTCTTCACTTACACGTTGTATGCCCAGAGTTTCTCGTGCAGGTGTTTTGCTTCCAAAAGACCCAGAAATTGAGCGCACATTTCGCTTTCGGAGGAGACTGCAATTTGCAACCAAAAAGATCTCTGAAGAAGGAGAGATGGCGGCGAACCAGAACAAACAATCTTTGAGGGGCTTCGCGGCACCAAACATACAAGGGTTCAATTTTAACATCGTTCGACCTAACGGAGAGGCGAACAACTTTGAGTTAAAGCCAGTGTTGATGACGATGGTCCGGCAAAACCAATTTGGGGGTTCCCCAAATCAGGACCCAAATCTTCATTTAGCCGTTTTTCTTGAATATTGCGATACTGCAAAGGTTAACGGAGTTTCATCCGATGCGATTAGACTGAGATTATTCCCTTTTTCTCTCAGGGATCGCGCCAGAGCTTGGTTGTACTCGATACCAGCAAGGTCCATCACCACGTGGGAAGAGCTGTTCAAGGCATTTCTAAATAAATATTTCCCACCGAGCAAGACTATCCAACTGCGCAACAGAATCACAGCTTTCGCACAACAAGAGGGAGAATCACTTTATGACGCCTGGGAATGCTTCAAGGAGCTCCAGCGCATGTGCCCACACCACGGACTCCAGGAATGGGTTCTAATCCATATCTTCTACAATGGATTGGATTATAACACCAGATTGATGGTGGACGCCGCGGTTGGAGGGACGATCATGAGCAAAAACTTGGTAGAAGCAACTACTCTACTCGAGGATATGGCCATGAACTATAACCACTGGTCGAGTGAGCGGAATACTACTTCCACAGGATTTGGTAAGTACCACAATGATCCCTTGACATCACTGGCAGCAAAGGTAGATTCTTGGGTCCAGAAGTTTGATTCTTTATCTTTTCCATCAAGTGCGGTTAATGCAGTTTATTATGAGGTATGTGGTGTAGCAGGACACAATTCGTCTGAATGCCAAATCATAGCTTCATCGCAAGAGGAGTCTAATCAAGAGCAAGCCAATGCTGTGGGGAACTACATTCAGAGACCTGCGAATGATCCATATTCTGCAACCTACAATCCCAGATGGAGGAACCACCCCAACCTGTCCAACAAAAATAATCAAGGGCAAACTCGTTCTCAATATTCTCAGTAGAACAATAGGCCAACACCGGGCTTTCAACAAAGACAATACGGTAGCCCTCTAAGTCGAACTTTGATTCCATGCTAGAAGTTGTTATGAAGCAACAAAAGAGAATCGACGACCTTGCTGACCAGATCAAGCAGTTGACATCTTGTGTGGAAGCCCTGACTACCCACAACAAGATGTTGGAAAACCAGATTGCACAGTAGGCCAGTACAGCTAGCAGACCTACGGGGAGACTACCAGGACAGCCTGAAATGAATCCCAGAGAAAATTGTAGTGCAATCACTTCAAGGAGTGGGAAGCAGTTGGATGAACCCCATATACCAGAAAAGGAGATCACGCCTGCAGCTGATAAGGAGCAGTCTGAAGAACCACAGCCCGAAAAAGAAAAACCTGTAGAGGAAGAGAAGGAGAGATATGTGAGTCCGCCTGCGTATATTCCGCCTGTTCCATTCCCTCAGAGACTAGCCAAGGCAAGGTTGGACAAGCAGTTCGGCAAATTCCTGGAGGTGCTAAAGAAGTTGTACATCAACATTCCTTTCACGAATGCTTTGTCACAGATGTCTACCTATGCAAAGTTTTTAAAAGATATACTCTCTAATAAGCGAAAGATTGAAGAATATGGAACGGTGACACTTACAGAGGAATGCAGCGCAATAATACAGAACAAGATTCCTCAAAAATTGAAAGATCCGGGAAGCTTCTCCATTCCTTGCCAGATTGGCAACACGACTTTTGAATGAGCTTTATGTGACTTGGGCGCAAGTGTCAGTTTGATGCCCCTGTCAATCTGTAGGAAACTCGATATGGGTGACATGAAGCCAACCACTATCACATTATAGTTGGCCGATCGATCTATTCGACGACCCGTCGGAATATTGGAAGATGTTCCCATAAAGGTTGGTAATTATTTTATACCTGCGGACTTTGTGGTGTTGGAAATGAAGGAGGACATAAGACTGCCAATTATTTTGGGAAGGCCATTTTTGGCCACTGCGGGTGCTATCATTGATGTAAAGAGAGGAAGATTAACTTTGAATATTGGAAATGATAACAATGATTTTGATCTTCCTTCCTCCCTTAAAAAACCCTCCTTTGAAGATTCTTGTCTTAATATCGATGCCTCTGGGTTGGAAACAAGAGAGGAGGATTTAAGGAAAGAAGTAGATCCACTAGAAGTATGCCTGGTCAGAATGGAAGACAAGGAGGACACGGAGGATAACACTCAAGGTTATGCAAAGATATTGGATTCATGCCAAACGGTCGAGCCACATAAAGCGAAAATCGAGAGATTGATCCTAGTGAAACAAGAACCAGTGAATACAGATAAATTAGAACTTAAGACGCTTCCACCAAATTTGAGATATAAATTCTTGGGGGGAAATTCTATATATCCAGTGATAGTGAATGCTGATTTGGATAAAATTCAGACAAAGAGATTGCTTGATGAGCTTCGATAGCATAGAAAGGTAATTGGATATTCGTTGGACGACATACATGGAATTAACCCATCTTTGTGTATGCACAGAATTTATCTTGAAGAAAATTGCAAACCTTCCATTGAGTATCAGCGTCGGCTGAATCCTGTAATGAAAGATGTAGTAAAAAAGGAAATTCTCAAGTTACTTGATGCAGGAGTGATTTACCCGATTTCTGATAGTGAATGGGTCAGTCCTATTCATGTGGTTCTAAAGAAAGGGGGAGTCACTGCAGTGAAAAATGAGAACAACGAGTTGATTCCAATGAGAACGATAACCGGGTGGCGTATGTATATCGACTACCGAAAGTTAAACAAAGCCACCCGGAAGGATCACTTTCCTCTTCCTTTCATTGACCAGATGCTCGAGCGATTGGCGACGAATTCTTACTTTAGTTTTCTTGATGGCTTTTCAGGATTTTTCCAGATACCTATTCATCCGGAGGATCTGTAAGATCCAAGGATCTTAAGTCCTTGTAAGTACTATTCTTGATTTAAATAAACTCTTTGGCTGTGATAGTTGTCCTATGTTTTGATTTTGTCAACCCTAGGATGGGGGAGAATTTTATCCCTAAAACCTTTAGGGGTTATTTATAAATTAGTGGCAATGGGTTAGTGGATATTAATTTAAGCCTTACCGGATTTTGACTCTAGTAATTAATTAATTAGAGCTTATTGGATGTTAATTTAATCCTTATTGGATTTTCATTTAAGTGAATAATTAACTATGGGTTATTGGGTTTAAAAATTTGAATTAGTGGATTAATTCATAAACCCTATTTCGGACCTATACCTTAATGAAATCCGAAACTTTAGGTAAAAGGGAAATTTTAGGTAAAAGGTAAAACCTGAGGGGCGGCGGCTTGAAGGCTTGGGCGATTCCTTGGAGGCTGGGACGAATTTCCCCTTCTTCTTTTTTCCTTGGCCGGCGTTCTTTGGTGCTTGGTGGCGTTTTCTCTTCCCTTGGTGTTCACGGTTCAAGATAAGAGGTGGGTGGGGTGTCTTATTCGAATTCTATCCACTTGGTTGTGCTAGATGATAAGTTTGATTGCTTGGAAATTTCACCATGCTAAAAACCGAAACTTAAGGTGTATCTATCATGAAAACCGAAATCTTGCAACATGAAATTTAAGATATTTCTTATGTGGAATTTAGGTAGCTTTAAATCAGTGATTCTTGAGCATGAAATTCTTATTTACTAAGGTTTAGATTTTAAGTAGATAATATGCTAGTAATTGTAGAAACCGTGGGCTACATGTGGTATTATGTAAAGTAGATTGTAAGAATACAAATTTTAATCCTATGTTGATTTTATGGATGCCCTGATAAATGCTAATAGTGTTATAGGATCCATGATCGTCTCTTTATGTGCAGCATGTTTTTATATCTATGGCCATGTATTCTTGGTTGAGAACTTGGGTGATAACTTAGCAAGGTTATACTGAACTGATCAGCATGAAACCTAAGGACTCTACACTACATTATGTGGTTATGTGGTTTCGAATGTTATGTGTTGTGGTCTGTGTACCCGTTATGGGATGGATAGGACTAAGGCTAAGTGTAACTGTGTACTCAAGGGGATAGTCTATATGTGATATATTAAGGGTTGGAGATTTCAGCCCTATGTTTGTGATATGTGAGGGGTTGATGTTTCAGCCCTACCTGTTGTGACATTGTGATGGAGGTGACTATCCTAGAGTCTGGTCGACACTCAAGAGTCCACTTTTGTGAAATAAGATATAAAATGTGTCTAGTGGTTGTTCAGGTAAGGAACCCTTTGGGAGAACGAGTGATTGATGCAAAGTGCCATGTCTTGGTCGAACAGGGGCCACCCATTGATTTCATCACTCTTAGACTTTTAGATTTTTGTGTTATGGGGTGGTGTAGATCAAGGTATCACATCTTGACCGGGTGGGGATCACCTCTTGAGTCTACACACCGTCCATGTTTGTGTTGCATGCGATTTGCAGGCTTCTCCCAGTGCTTAGGCCAGAGCCGGGTTGGACCCTAGGGGTCACTCTTGATTTATGCTGGACAACTAAGTGGTTGGTGTGTTTAGTTGGTTTAGAGTATGGCTCTAGATCCTTGGTTACTCTGTGGTGACAATTGTGTGATGCCTTAGCAGTGTACATCTGATTGTTTATATGAGTCCTGTTCTTTGCTTTTGTTATATGTTGGCATGATGTTCTGCTAAAGTTCTTTTTTAAAATAATCTGCATGTATCTTTAATTGTATGTTATGGATGGTCGATTGAGACTATCCGCTCACTGGGCTGTGTAGCTCACCCCTCACTGTTTACAGGTGTAGAGCAGGAGCCCACTGCCTGAGTTAGTGTTTGATATGGATATTGTGATTTTCCCTACAACCATGCCGGTTTGATGTACAAGATTTTTGTGCTTAGTTAACTGGGGCCGGTTATGGCCAAACCTTGTGAACTCGTGTCGCCGGTTATGGCAGTTTTGAGATTTTGATTTTTGTGTCACCGAGGGCTTGGGCCTGGTTTCGGTGTTTGGTATCATTGACGTTAGTTCTATGAAATTATAGAATCGATATTGTGGTTTTGCTTCGAATTTCGAGTCGAATTGTATTTGCGATCATATGTCTAGTGCAAGTATTACCTGGTGGCAGGTACCCTTATGTGATTTATGGATTTTACGGATTTTATATGGCTTTGATATACTGTTGCCTTGCATATGTCTAGTGCAAGGATTGCGTGGTGGCAGGTACATTTGTGAAATTGTGTTTCGTGGAGATTCAATGTATGGATTCTCGAAAATTTTCGGATCGGGTTTTCCAGAAACTTGGTTTTACTTAGCGTGTGTATCGATCCTGTGTGTTAACATCCTGTTCCTCTATGACTTGCGTTGTGCTTGTTTGGGGTTAAGATAACGGGATGTGACAGGATCAAGAGAAGACTACCTTCACATGCCCGTATGGGACATTCTCATACAGGCGCATGCCTTTTGGATTATGCAATGCGCCAACTACCTTTCAACGTTGCATGATGGTTGCATGATGGCTATTTTTTCTGATCTTATTGAAAATATTATGGATGTTTTCATGGATGACTTTTCAGTGTATGGATCCTCATTC
This sequence comes from Costus lasius, assembly GCA_027563935.2. NCBI lineage: Eukaryota > Viridiplantae > Streptophyta > Magnoliopsida > Zingiberales > Costaceae > Costus > Costus lasius. The sequence continues at coordinate 100,153,004 of CM050454.1, forward strand.
GATAATTGTTTATCTAATTTGTCGCGTGTTTTGCAGAGGTATGAAGAGGTAAACCTGGTTCTTAATTGGGAGAAATATCATTTTATGATCCAAGAAGGAATTGTTCTAGGGCATCGTATCTCACGGAGAGGCATTGAAGTGGATAAAGCTAAGGTTGAAGTTATTGAGAAATTACCTCCACCCACATCAGTTAGAGGGATCCGAAGTTTTCTGGGACACGCCGGGTTTTATCGCCGATTTATCAAAGATTTTTCAAAAATTACTAGGCCTCTCACAAATTTATTGACTAAGGATGTTGATTTTCATTTTGACAGGGATTGTACTGAAGCCTTTGAGAAGCTGAAGAAGGCTCTTGTCTCTGCACCCATCATGCAACCGCCAGACTGGTCGCTCCCTTATGAGATAATGTGCGACGCAAGTGACCAAGCAGTAGGAGCGGTGTTGGGGCAGCGAAGGGACAATAAAGTTCATGCCATTTGTTATGCCAGCAAGACTTTAGACGGGGCACAAATAAATTACGCAACAACCGAAAAGGAGCTTCTTGCCATAGTTTTTGCTTTTAATATGTTCCGCTCTTATATTATTAATTCTAAAGTTGTTGTTTTTACAGATCATTCGGCAATCAAATATTTGGTGAATAAAAAGGATGCAAAGCCCAAATTAATTCGATGGATATTGCTCTTACAGGAATTCGATTTTGAGATAAAAGACAAGAAAGGGGCAGAAAACTTAGTGGTGGATCATTTGTCCAGATTAACCAAAGAGGAAAACAACGAGGACGATTTGGAGATTAATGATTCTTTTCAGGAGGAATACCTATATGCTATGATTAGACAGGAGGCACCATGGTATGCAGATATTGTAAACTTTCTTGTATCCAATATTATGGCACCTGATCTAAGATTTCAAGGGAAGAAGAAATTCAAGGCAGATGCTAAACACTTTTACTCGGATGAACCGTATTTATATCGACGATGTGCTGATAATTTGTTTTGAAGATGTTTGCTAGAAGAAGGGATTCACGATGTACTTTCCAAATGTCATTCTTCTCCTTATGGGGGGCATGCCAGTGCTCCGAAGACAGCATTCAAAATTCTCCAATCAGGATTCTACTGGCCGACAATATTTCGTGATGCCAGGAAGTTCATCCAATCCTGTGATAAATGCCAGCGAGTTGGTAATATCACTAGAAAAGATGAATTTCCTCATCATTGGATTTTTGAAGTGGAAATCTTTGATGTTTGGGGGATTGACTTTATGGGACCTTTCCCTACCTCTTGTGGGAAGAAATACATTCTTCTTTGCGTGGATTATGTGTCCAAATGGATTGAAGCATCTGCTGAAGCCACTAACGATTCGCGAGCTGTGGCCAGGTTGTTTAGGAAGACAATTTTTCCTAGATTTGGTGTTCCCAGAATTCTGATTAGTGATGGGGGATCTCATTTTATTGAAAATAAACTCGAAGCATTATTGAGTAAATATGGAGTACACCATAAGATTGCTACACAGTACCACCCGCAAACAAGTGGACAAGCTGAAGTTTTAAATCGTGAGATAAAGAGGATTTTAGAAAAAAACTGTGTCAGGAGTAAGGAAGGATTGGGCACTGAAGCTTGATGATGCTCTTTGGGCTTATAGGACAGCCTTCAAAACACCTTTAGGTATGTTGCCATTCCAAATGGTTTATAGCAAATCTTGCCATTTACCGGTGGAAATTGAGCACATGGCTTATTGGGCGGTGAAGAGGCTAAATTATGACCTAAAGAGTGCTGAGGAGAGAAGAAGATTCCAATTGAATGAATTAGATGAGATCATGACTTCCCCCTATGAGAATGCCCGGATATAAAAAGAGCGCACCAAAAAGTGGCATGATTGGCGAATTTCAAAGAAATTTTTTTTTGAAGGAGACAAAGTTTTACTATATAACTCATGCCTCAGATTATTTCCAGGCATATTAAGGAGTCGTTGGTCAGGGCCCTTTGTAGTTCAGAGAGTATACCCATATGGAGCGATAGAGATATCAAAGGAAGGACAAGAAAGCTTCAAAGTGAATGGGCAACGCCTAAAGCAATATTTTAAGGACGAACAAATTGAGGAAGAAGTGCATTTGATCTTGTCTGATCTATCAGAACATCCTTAATCCTAGCGATGGTCAAGATAAAGACCTTAAACAATCGCTTTTTGGGAGGCAACCCAAATTTTTAATTTTTACCACTCTTAGTTTTAGTTATTAATTTTCTTTAAATTTTTTGAGGAATTTTTGTAGCATGTATTGATGAATTTTTATTAATGGAAAATCTTCTAATAAGTTGTTTTATATGCAGGAATTTTTGGAGAATTTTTACTTAAAGGAAAAGTGTTCAACGAGATGTTCATGGGTGCAGTCGTGAATCATATACCAACCGTGATGACGATATTTTCTTTGTGAGTTTGGTAAACTGTAATTTGATTGATAAAACTAGACGGTATTTGATATTTGAATGTTGATTTCCATGTAAAAATTGAATATCTTTGATGTGGTATATTTCGGATTTTTTTGAGCTGTATTTCATGTTTTTGATATAACTGTACAGGGTTTCACCAACAATTACAAAGGAAACTCTTGCAAAAATTTTTCTAAAATTCTTCATTAATTAAATATTTACATGCATGCAACTATTTAAGTCTAGGGTGCATTCATGTATTTTGCTTTATTTCAAGCTCTATATGTATGTATTTTGAATATTCATGATTTTTAAGGATACACAAGTTTGTTTAAATCCTTAATTTTAGACTTGGGAAACATTTTGAGTGATTAATTTGATGATTTAGGGAATTTTTGAAATTTCATGTAGACTTAAATTGTTGAGTAAATTCAATTCTGGTATTGATAAAATGCATATGTGAATTATTATATGTTCAAATAACACGTGTATAGTATCTTGTTACTTGAAGTTTAATTTATCTATTTCTGCCTGATGGGAATTTTTATGAATAGAATTTGGTGATATTTATTTAACTGAGATTTGCTACAACTCCTCTAGTTGAGTAATCTAAAGTCATGAGTTTTATTATATCATCGTTTGGTATACTTTAAATCTGTTGTGATTAAGTAACAGAGGGAGAACTTTTAAACAAATATCTATCCCTCTTGTAGAAAGATCAACAACGATTTAAATACCATGCCACTGACCGGCTTTCTCCAGAAAAAAAAAAGAGAAAAAAAAAAAGAAGAAAAGACTCCTCTACTTGGCACTGTTAAATCTGATAGTGGTACCTAAGACATGAGTTGAAGTCTAATAAAAAATATATATAAAAAAAAGAGAGAGAAAGAGAAAGATATAGGTTATGTGGACAACTCTGCTCACTTTTATGATTGAGACTATGAGTTATATTATACTGTTCTGTGGTATACTTTAAACAATGTTATGATGCCAACAGGAAACAGCATATAACTATTTAAAGACCAAATAGCTTTAAAAATATCTCATCTTTAACATCACTGAGATTCTTGAAATAAATTTGTCTGTTAAGTGAAGTAGATTTATTAAATTGAAAGTATCTGATATTTAGTGTGTGAAGAATGAATATTATGACATGAATTATGAATTTTATCTTTCTTGGATTGTACCCTCTTGAGAGTTTATTTCTATTATGATTTTTTCTTGAATTACTTGAGTTTGAAAGATTGATTACTTAATTTGTGGACTAAAGATATTAATAGGGCAAAAACAAATGAATGTTCCTTATCTTTACATTCTTTATACATATCGAAATATTACTTGAGGACAAGCAAAATTCTAAGTCTAGGGTATTTTGATGCGTTGCATTTACACCATGTTTTTACCTATATTTTAGATCATATTTTAGGCTTAATTGCATGATTTTGTGCTATTTTAGTGCTTTCGCGTTACTTTGCACAGAATCTTCAGTTTTCTTAGTTTTTATGAAAATGTAGGTAAAATGACGCAAAAATGAAGGATTTCGAGAGTTTTGAAGCCAAAGCATGATTTCCAAAGAGATCACGAGCCTTTACACCAAATTTGGGACAAAAAACAGTGAAGAACGAGACTTTTACGGCCTTGGCCGTAAATATGGATTCAGGTGTGAACGCGACGATGAATGGAAGTTGAAATCGGCTATGTGTCGGAATGAACAGAAACTCTCACGGCCTCAGCCGTGATTCCATCACGGGCCGTGAAACTTTCTGTGGCCGAAGGCAGATGTACACAGAGACATTTACGGCCTCAGCCGTGATTCCATCACCGACCGTAATAACTTCCACCCGACATGCTTTTCACCCGATTCAAACCAAATTTGAACCAAACCTCGCAGAACCGTTCCTTGATGAGTTCTAAACCGGTCCAACTATAAAAGATTAGATTTTTGGAGGGTTTGAGAGCTTCTGGACAGACGAACAAGAGCAGCGACGGTGATAAGGGAGACAACTTGATTTCGAAGCATATTCCGACGAGATTTCACACGATTTCGACGATTGATCAATCAATCCTCATCCCCAGATTGAGGAGAAGACAGTTACATCATCTTTTTTATGATTTCTTTGCGATTCTTATGAGATCTTTCTTGTTAATCAAAAACATGTATTCTTTTGATAATATGAGCGAGTAGATACCCTTTCGGGATTGATTGGGCGTAGCCCACTGATTTGCATGGATTAATTTATACTTTTCCTCTTTTAATATAATTTTATCTTCCTGATTTGATTGAATTTGCATGTATTCCATAAATTACCTTGGTCAAGTAGTTTTACGTCTTAGACGTTGCGAGAAGGACCGGAAGGTGAATCCCTAACGTCCGACCTATTTCAATTAAACCTACGAATCCGATCATGAGAGTAGTTCGGATTCGTTTGAAGGAATTAACCTACTTTTCACAGAACTTAATGGGTCCAATTACATTAACTGTCACGAGAGTAGGAAGTTAATCTAATTAGATACCGTATCATGCTCCGGGAGGAAGTGATATGTACCTTAGGGAAAGTACCTTTCAAGATAGATAAATTTATTGATTGAATTATTTTTACACGATTTATCTTTATCAGTGTGGTGAACCCATGAATTCTCGATGCTTTAGAATTCAAGTCCTTAAGAGCTGTCTCTAAGTTTGTTGCGTGCTTAGAAGTTAGAACAAACAAGTATTGATTTCGCCTAAATTCGAACGTATCAAGAAGTCAGTACTTAGTTACGTAGTCCTCGTTGGGAACAATATCTTTTTATTACTTTGATAAATCTGTGCACTTGCGGATAGCTATCATCGTTCTACACTTAAATGGCTCTATATATCAAATTAATAAACTTCATATTCCATGTTATGGCTTACACGTTGCAGAAGTTAGATAAAATTACATGAGTGGAGTAAATACTTGAGATTTTAATTTCATGTGACAGAATCTTATGTGCTTTAAGATTTTAATTTCATGAACTTTTCTATTCGGTGCTATAATTTTGAGATTTTAGGATTTGGTGCGTTTAGAGTTTCTAATATAAGAATTATATTGCCTAGGATTCACAAAATTTATGTCTTATGTGACAGAATCTTGTTTAGGAATCTACTAATATAGTAATATGCATTCTCAAATAAGTAAGAAGACGTTGCAACATATTAAACAAATGTACAAAAAGATTATATGAAAAACTATTGTACCTGATGATTGTTGTTCTGTCTGTTGTACGGGTTTTCAAATTTTAGTTCCGATGAATTGAATTGAACTGAATTGAAATTTTCAGTTTGATTTGCTTTCAAGTAAAATTCGGTTCAGTGCAATTCAATTTGAGATGATTTAAAAATTTTTGTTTTGGTTCAGTTGAAACAAAAAAACCTGAAATTTTAATATAATATTAATTTTTTATAAAATATATTATATTATTATTTTTATTAAAAATTAATAATATAATATATATATATATATATATATATATATATATATATATATATATATATATATATGAGTTCAGTTTAACGCAAATCGAACTGAAATTTCGATTCGGGTTTAGTTCAATTTTTAGAAAGTTCAGTTTGATTTTGATTTTTTTTTTATTTATTTAAAACCGGTTAGATTCCACCGTTTGACACCCCTAATCTGTTCCAAGGTGATTCCCCAACCTCTCTTCTTACACATATATCTCCAAGAAGGTATTAGCAACTAAACATAATAGAACTAGGAAAACAATTAATTACCTTGAACTACACAACGCATTTGCAGCAAAAAATACATGTAAGAAAAAAAAAACCAGAAGAATATCATATTAACAATGATGACTTCTTATTTTTCTTTCTATAAGAAGGCAAGTAATAACCTGCTTTCCTGGGAAAAAAAATAAAAAATTATCACACAAGATATAAAAATATAACCAGAAAATTACTTCTCCATGTTACTATTCCAAAAGATAGAGCAATTCGATGAAATAATCAGAACCTAGCATTGGCCGGCGGATCATCCCCATTTATAGTCTTTCTATCCTCCCTCAGGGCCTTGCTATTTGTCGTCAAATCGTCGGCCGTCATTACCAAACGATATCAAAAACAATCAGAACAAAAGGCTCCATCGCTCACCCGCTGGTGATGAAGCTGATGAACCTGAAGACGCATAGTTGCATTGTGTACTTGTTGTCCTTGACGATCTTGGTGTTGGACGGTAGGCCTTTCTTCATGATTCGAATGATGCTGATGGCGGGATGTAGCTTCCCTTCTCATTCTCATTTATACCTAAGGGTGTTTAGAAAAAAAAAAAAAAAGACTAAACCACTGTAACTGCTCGAATTGAACCGGACTAGCGGTTAACCGAACAGATCAGTTCAATTTTTGGGCGGGTCAATTTAGTTTCTAGGCGGGTTTTCAAGTAGATAAAGAAGGTTCGATATGGGAGTGGTTTGGCACTGTGTTGAACTACTAGTTAACCTCCCGAACCAGATATATATATATATATATATATATATATAATATTTTTAAATATTTATTAACTTAAGTTTTGGGATTAACTAGTTATATTATATAGCAGAAGCCTACAGCCTAAGTGCCAGTTTGGTTCTAGCTATTGTGATGTTACAGTTGTTTTAGTGTTATTTTACTTTTTATATATTGTAATTAAATAATAGTTATAATATACTCATTTATTTATACATAAATAAATTTTAATAAAATATTTATTTTAATTAATTAAATTATAGTATATATATATATCTTATATTTTAATATTTAAATAAAATTTATTTTTAATATTTAAAATAATTATTTCTATAAAATAATACATTTTTATAAGATTAATAATTAATTTTAATTTTAAATTATTTAATATTTTTAAAATAATTTTAATAATTTTAATTAATTAATTAATTATTTTTGATAATGTATTTTTTATTATTTTAAAATAATTCTAATTAATTAAATAATTATTTTTTAATAATTTTAATTTATTCATTATGTTTAAATTAATTATTAATTTTATAATATTAATAATTAATTTTACTTTATTAATTAATTAATTTAATATTATTCTATATTATATTAATCAATTTATCTTTTTATATATATATATATATATATATATATATATATATATATATATATATATATATATATATATATATAGTCAGCCAGTGGCGTCTCTAGGACCCAAAGGTATGTGGAGGCAAAAAAATTTAAGAAGGAAAATAAATAAAATATATGTGTTGAGTGGGGACAATATATGTTTAATTTTTCACTACACTTAGTTATGACTATATATGATCAATGGTAAAATTAAAAATGAGTGCCCACACTATCTTACATGTGGCTTCGCCACTATATATATCTACAGTAAACAATTATTTCACAGCATAATTGTTGTGCCAAACGCCCACACAGTAGATGCTTTGGCTGACAATCTTAGCACAACTGAAAGTAGCGTTGCCCCAATTGGGGCCTAAGTTACTAAACATCCCTAACCCAAAATCTAAATACTCTTGTAATTTCCTTACCCTACTATTAGCATCGCACTCACATCTCATGTAGCCAATATTTCTTTACTAAGAATGCTAATAATCCCTTCAATAGTAGCAATTATTATTTAGTTCTTCTGTGTGATGATTTATATTTTTTGCTTAAAATTTTATGTTCGTAAGGATATATTATTTTTTAAAAAATTATCGGTTAACCGATTAATTGGTATTTTAGTTCGAGACAACTTTTGGGCTCACAATTCGGTTAACCGAACTATAAACACCCTACTTCTACTATTGTCTTTGCAATATTAGAGCTTTGTTCGCTGTCGCTACCTTGATTTCTGCTTCTTGTGCAGGCATAGTCGATGAACCCTTTCCCATATCCGCCAGTGGAGCCTAGATCCATCATCACAAAGATCACGAGGGTGAAAAATACTCTAACGGCCTGTTTCAAGGCAGGGATAGAAATGAGGAAGGAAGAGAAATGCCTATAGAAAGGAAATAGTAAAGGAAAAAAATAATTGCTTTCCTTTTATGCTTTGTGTTTTGGTGAAAGGAATGGAAATAGTTTCCCCTCGGCGAGCTGCTCATTGCCCGCCACAACTTTTCCGTCACCATCATCACCCTCCGCGCTAGGCCTCCTCTCCGACCTCGCCCTCCTCCACCTCGACTCCAATTGCTTCTGCGGCACAGTCCCCCGCGCCTTCCATTGCCTCTGCCTCCTCCACGAGTTCGACCTCAGCAACAACCGCTTTGTCGGTGTCTTCCCCGACGCCGTGCTCCACCTCTCGAATCTCCGCTTCCTCGACCTCCGCTTCAACGAGTTCGAGGGTCCCATACCGCCTGCGCTCTTCCAATGGCCGCTCAATGCCATCTTCCCCAATTTCCCTTTCGCTACCAATTTTGCAGGTAATGTAGACGGAGAGTGATTCCTGCATGTACGGGTGAGAGGGGAGGAAGCAGCAGTGAGAGGGGAGGATGCAGCGCGTACGGGCGAGAGGGGAGAGGGAGCGGTGAGCTCGAACGAGCAGGCGAGAGGGGAGAGGGCACGGCGAGCTCACACGTATGGGGCGAGAAGGCAAGGGGGTGGCAAGCTTGGGTGATGGCGGCGAGATCATCACAGGAGCCATCGGAGGCCTCCGCCTCTCAGCATCTTGACCTCAGCGCCTCTTCCGCCCAGATGGGGGGGGGGGGTTGAGAACAGGAGGGGAGGCGAGAGGATGAGGAAGGCGGCGAGAGGACGAGAGGCTCAGGCGTAACTTTGTGTTTTTTGTTTTGGGCGAAGGACGGAAATCAATTTCCGTCTCTTTTTGAGGGAACGGTTTTGGAGAAAAAGGAAAAGAATTTTTTTCCTTTCCTTTGTTTATTTTCTTCCTTTGAAACCAAGGAAATGGAAGAAAAGAATGTTTCTTTTCTTTCCCTCCTTGTTTCTCTTCTTTGAAACAGGATGTAAAAGGCACTAGCCAAAGAGGAGGGGAAGTACATGGCGAGGGGAGGAAGGAGTAGAGGGATGAGTATCATTGCCGTTGCCCTCGCGAATTATATTTTTGTTAATTTTTGGTAGAAGATTGTGTGCTTAACTTTAACTTAGGCCATGTTTGTCTGCTTTTGCTCGTCAACACAAAAGATATTTAAAAAGTTGAAGTGTTTAATAAGTTGATTCTTAATTTTGAAACCCAAATCACATGTTTGAAAAAGTTGGAAGGAAACTGATTTTGGATGCTTTCCAGTAATTTTTTATTTTTGTATCTCATGTCTATACCTATATTGGTGCCCTCGACAAATATTTAAAAAAATTATTATTTGAATAAAAAATTATTAAATTTAATTTATTTTCTATTTTAAAAAATTTTATCAAAAATTATTATTATTAAATTTAATTTTAAAATTTAAAAATATTTATTTTTGTTATTTTATAATTTTATTTAAAAAAATCTATTTTATATTTTTTATTTTTTTAAAAAATAAATTTACCAACATAACAATTTACCCAAATGCCTTTTTTTTGTTCTATTAACTACTTTTTAACTAATACTAAAGCTAAAAATTTAAATTGTACCAAATATAACCTTAATTTATTTAATAATTTAGTTAGTTTTGAATACAACATATTTATAAATATGTCAACACCATTCAACTCATATTTATAATACTAATAAAGTACTTAAATTACCATTTTTAATAATAATCTTTTACATCATTTAAACAAATGTGTTAGTAACCAAACCAAAAATATTAAATTTTGAAAATTGATATTTTTATTATAAATTATTTCAATAATTTTGATAAATTACTAACCTATCCTCGTTATCAAAAATTGAATACTAAAATATATTAGTGCAGCAATTATCATTATCAAATTTATTAAATTTTTTAGTTAAAAAATTGGTAAATTTAATTTTTAACGGCTTTTTACTATATGCTATGCCAGTCAACCTGTTTATAATTTTAATTGACCCATACAATTTTTTTAGTTATAAATGGGTTGACCATATTATAACTCGAGTTCAACCCAAATCGCTTCAGCATAAATCTTAGCCATAAAAAATTAGTGCCATGTGTCTTTTTAAAATTATAATTTATAAATTATTAAAATTTTATTATTTTAAAATTAATATATTATTTAAAGACAGTTACAACTCCACTAACTAAAATTTAGTTAAAAAGGAAAGGTGATGAGGAAAAGAAGCAGCTGCACTTTGCTTCCCTCCCATCATTGTAGTATGCAGTGCAGCTGGATGCTTAATTGATGACAAAGCTTGTGCCATTAAGCGTTTCTTGCTTTGCAAATCAAGTCAGCTCCACTAAAACCACCCCCACTTATTTCTAATAACGTGGATTATATGAATATTAATGCAATGAATAATCGTATTATGTAAAATTCTCTCAATCCATTGTGTTTGTTTCTTATTTTTAATTAATTTTTTTATTAATTATTTTCATGTTAATATATTCTAATGTATTTTTAATTATTTTTTAATTCAAAAATAATGAAATGAGTTGGGTTTTTCCAAATATTGGAAATGTGCAAGCAATGAAGCAAACGCCCCTTTTAAATGAACAATTAATTTTTTTAAAAAAACTCCATTTTGAAACGCATAATTACGCGATTAACATAATTAAACATCCCCGAAGAGGAATCTATTTGAAAATTTGAATTTTGATTAATTTATGCGTCGAAGAAGAAACTTTGAATATATTATATATCCCGCAGGCGAGGGGGCAAATTTTTAATTTTTGTTTCAAACTGGGAGGTGATCCCACAGGGTGGTGAACCATCCCCTTTGTCAGACGCCTGCTTCGCTGCACAGCACAAGCCGACGAAAACGAATCGTACGGCATATGAGAGGTCCGGGAACCGGAGGTGAGCGTTAGACGCACAAGTCTCGGCAACTTTCGTCTTCAGGTCTTGCTCTCTCGGTCAGTGGGTGACCGCGACATTACAAAATAACCCAAAGGTAAGATCTACGCGCTTCGTTGCTCCGCGAGCTCCAATCTCCATGGCGACGCAGTGAGCGGAAACCCAAGCGCGCGCTCCTCGCGAACCCTACAATACGTTATCCGATATTATTAATGGTGCCGGTCCTCTCTTTTGCTCCGGAAACCGCAGCGGACAAAGCCTGGTGAAGGGCCTGGGGAGCAGCGAGGAAGGAAGGAAAGACTAGAGGACAAAGCTGAAGAAGCGGCGGCAGCGGAAGGAAGGACTGGCGTGAGTCGATCCATTTCTTTGCTTGTTTCTTGTTTCCTTCGGCATTTCTATTGAAGAAGTGGGAATGTGCGTAAAAAAAATCGATATTTTTCTTTTTTGCTCTTGGAGCTCTAAATGCAGTTCTTGTCTTTGCCCTAATCCTTTGTACGTCTCCCGGTTTCTTTCGATTTGAGTGGAAATGTTTCGGTTGTTTTTCCGCTATTACAGGGTCTTTCCAAAGATTTCCCGTCCAAAAAGCGTGCATAAATGCTATAAAGGAGACATTTTTGGTGACTTGCTTTTCCTTTTTGGGGATTTCTCCACATTGGTTCCATAAATTTCCTCACAGCTTTCTCTTCAAACTCTGCTCTCTGAATCCTCTGGAAAGATCATTTCTTTCAAACTAGTTCTCAAGGAAAAATAATTAACTTTTTTCATCTGTTTTTATGCTCCCTTCACAGTTAAGTTTGAACCGTCCAAAGATAAAGATGTATCTTTCTCTTTTTTTTACTGGATTTCCAGTATTTTGCATGCATTTAATGCATGCTTTCTTAGTTTTTTTTTTGGCGTTCGAACGTGTTTCATTTCACCCCTTTCTTCTTGGATTTGCTGATGAGACTTCTCAGTAGCTGCACCGTTCTCTTATCACTGCCATTACTGACCTCTTTCCGAGCTTCCATTGGTTCTCACAATGGAGGTATTGCAATTGCTACAAACAGTAGAAGGATGCATTTGTCACTGTGCGCATCTTTTTAATACGGAGTACTTTTACTTCACTTGCTATTCATTTTGTTCAAATTTCAAACCACTGCACAACTAACTATTCATTTCACTTTTCCTCCATTGAACAGTACTGAGATCATTATGGATTCTACATGGAAGCATTATTTTTTTTCTTGTTTTATCTATATTATGAATGTATTTTCACTAGATATAACTCATTGTTTTTTTCTTCTTCTTTTTTTTTGGTCGACTGCAGATTTGGCTTGCGGACAAGGATAGATTCAGAGAGATAAGATGCAGACAGCCAAAACAAGGTCTGTTTTCTAGTTGATCTTTTGGCATTAAATATGAATAGCTTGTGTCATGATTTGACAGTAGGATCCAAGACACTTGTGTTTGTTTGTACATGGTACACAGGTGAGGGTAAATGAACCTTTGGCTTATTTACTGAGTTACTGGATTTATATTTGAATTAACCATAGGCATGAGATGGTAGACGGAGAGGAACCATCTGCTAGTTGGTCCTGCCAAAATGCTAATCAGCCAATCTCACTTTAATCAAGTCCTGTTTCTTGGATAATTGTGAGAGTCCTGCCCCTAATGTTGTGCCATGTTATATTTCTGTCCTATGTTGCATATTCTTTCAAATATCATGTGTTTCCAGTGGACAAAGTCAAACTTTAGTACATGCTTGAGCAATTAGATTTCTTAAATTAGACCTTCATTCTAGATTTCTGATTTTGATCATGCATTTATTGAACTTACTTACTATTCCAAACATTAGGAACTCGTAAAGCACACATAATTGATATGCAAAGTTGTCTGATTTTCTTGTAGAGATTTTGTGCTTCGTAGCCTTCAGCAGAAGTGATAGATAAAATGTTAGTTGATCATTAATGTGATGCACCTGTGGGAGATCAAAGGTTTTAAAAGACGTGGTTGTTAGTTGAGATATGGCTACATAGCTCTAAGATGTGTTTAGAAATCCATGAGCATACTTTGAAATCAATTCCAAGCCTTTCAAAGATGTTGTTTTGGACTGTTTGTCGTGTATCTTCATTCTTCTACATTGATCATCATTGCTACTCTTGTTGCCACTGATTCAGAGTGACGTTACTCTATATGCTAATGTACTTGTGCACACACACAGAAAAATCTCAACCAAGTTTGAGGAAATGGTGCCCTAATGCATACGTTATAGCTGCCGCATGGATTCACATTGTTCTCGACACTGGCAGGAGCTCGTTCTTAATCTTAGGATCTGACGGTTCTATGATCTAGATTAACCTAAATGATTTGGAATGTACATGGAATGTAGGATGTATAAACAATAGTCAGTAACCCTAGTCATATGTCAGTAGGATTTGGATCTACAATCTATTTTGATCCAACACAGTAGGTGACTAAATATCAAACCCACTTTCAATTCATTAGCTTGGAAATTTCGAACTTGAGTTTTCCCTTCATTTATTGAAATTCTTTGCTTAATACAGGAGCGGATCATCAGAAGTTCCTCAGAGAACCTCTCCAGTCACACCAAGAACACGAGCAAGCAAGACTGGAGATAATGAAAGTAACTCTGCTAATTCTGCTTCATCAACAAGGACAATAGAAAGGAGTCCAAAGGTGATTGTGCGCCGATCACCCAGAAGTCCTGGGAGTGAGGTATGAATGAACTTCCAAGGAAAAAAAAAGTTTCTCCATTTCTTCATAAATTCTAACTAAATCCTGTTCTATTCAATACTGGCCAAGGTAATGAAGTTAAGTTGACTTAATCTTCTATGAAGCTATCGATTGTTTCACTCGTATCTACATTTTCACAAATAAACCTTTAATTTCATTCTGATATAAATATTTAATCATACTGTATAGTAATGCTGATGATCAAGGTTTGTGACTTTGAGTTTGTGATGTTTATTATCCTTTTATCTCTCTCTAAAGGCATATTTTTCATTATTCGATTGAAAGTTAGTGATCATACATATATCTAAATTCATGCATCGTGTTTCTACTGTTGTGAAGAGGTTACTCATTGCAATTGTTTTCTTAGTTTCTCCTTATTTCAACAAAGTAATATAACTTGTATCCTACGAGTTGCAGAAGAAGTATCCTACCAGGTCTGATTTGGAGTCTCAGATCATTCAGCTCCAACAAGATCTCAAGAAGTCAAGAGAACAAGTTAGTTCATCTGAAATATGTAAAAAACAGATGCAGCAGGAAGCCGAAGAAGCCAAGAAGCAACTTCAGGACATGTCAGCTAAGCTTGATAATTCTCAGCACCATCTTGTTGAGTTTTCAGCAGCAGAAGAAGCTCGCTTACAGGAACTCCGCAAAATTTCGCAGGAGCGTGACCGAGCGTGGCAGTCAGAGTTAGAAGCAATACAGAAGCAACACTCCATTGACTCAGCAGCTCTGGCCTCTGCCATGAATGAGATCCAGAGGTTGAAAGTGCAGCTTGAAATGGTTCTCAAGTCAGAGGCTGTGCATATAAGGCAGTCCGAAATGACACGCAATGAGCTGCAGCAGGACATGGCAGAAACGCTGTGTGCTGTTGAGAATCTTAAAAGTCAGCTCAAAGATAGTAAGAAGATGGAGGCTGAGGCACGCGCATTGGTCAATGAGACTCAAGGACAGTTAGAGAAGGCTAAGGCCACCATTGAGACTCTACGATGTGAAGGCTTGAAACTTGAAGAGTCTTTCAGCTCCAAGATTGCAGAATTGGAAGAATCAAGGGCTAAAGTTGATTCACTGGAAAAAGTTATGAAAAGTAATTCAAACGCAAGTGTTCTTGGTGAGGAAGTTCACTGTGGTAAAGTTTGGGATTCTTTGGAATCAGAAGTAGAACAACTGAGATCTCAAATTGAGGCAGCTGAAATCAAGCATCAGTCAGACCAAATAAAAAGCACAGTGCAGATCCATTCAGCTTACGAGTTATTGGAAATAGTGAAGAGTGATTTTGGACTTAAAGAAACAGAACTCCAACTTGCATTGGACAATGCAAAAGAAGAGATTGCTGAACTGAAGATAAAATTAGTTAAGAAGGAAAAAGAGTACCAGAGGATTGCAGTTAACAAAGAAACAATTGAAGACAATGGAGTAGCAGAGAAAAGTCAACTGCAGGCAGAACTGGAGTCGAAGCTTCTGAAGTCTACTAATGATATCACAGAGTTGAAAGCCAACCTCATGGACAAAGAGACTGAGTTGCAGAACGTTTTGGAGGAGAACGAGATGTTGAAATCTGAAATATCAAAGCAAGAGTCCGAGAATCAAAAAAACTATGACGTGACCATTGCTGAGCTAGAATTGGCAAAAGCTGCAGAGCAGGATGCACTTATAAGGCTGGGCTGTGTCACCGAAGAGTCCGATAAGAACAGCAGGATGGCCGCGAGAGTGGCCGAGCAACTCAATGCTGCGAAAGCCATGAATTCAGAAATGGAATCTGAGCTCAAGAGGCTGAGGATTCAGTGTGATCAGTGGAGGAAGGCTGCAGAAGCAGCAGCAAGCATGCTTAATTCTGGAACCAACGGAAGGCAAATGGAAAGGACTGGTTCACTAGATGCAGACTATGGCTCGATTGGTGGTAAGCTGACTAGCTCACCATTTTCAGATGAGCTGGAAGAGGAATCACTCAAGAAGAAGAACACTAACGTCCTGAGGAAGATTGGTGGTCTATGGAAGAAGAGCCCCAAGTGAAGCCTTTTCAGATAGGGGGATTCTTCAGCAAATGCTTGCAGGATACTGCTTGTGTTTTGCTCTCAAGGCTGCTTGTCATCAGAAGAATACTAATCAAAGTTATGTTTCATATAAGGCCTGATAGTTCTCTATTTGGCAAACTCTAGATTTGTTCATGCTACTTGGGATTGTAACATCTGCTTTCCTGGACCAATTCTAAATTTTTGTTCTTGAACAGGAGCACATGTTCTTGGCTTCTTCTACTGATCAATTGCACCTGCAAACTTCAGCCTCTGCAGAGGAACCATTCAGCCACTCATAGCATATTACTTTATTGAAGCTATGAAGTAGGATGAATCAAATCATCAAGTATTAATGCTGGTGGCAACAAAATACTAGGCAACATCTTTCCTTTAGTTAATGAACAACTTTGACTAAGCTAATAAGTACTATTCAAGTGGTTTTTTGTCTGCATCAGGAACCTGATGGCCAACAACAACTGAGTTGATAATGCCAACCCTAGCCATAGCTTGAGGCAGTCATTTGACAATGATATTCTCTCTGCAAAATTATCTGTTTAGCCTTTGGCCAATCACTATTGACATGAAATATCATCAAATTTCTTCTCAATGGAAATATTGCAAACAAATGGCCAATTCACCCACATTTGTAACTATCCTCCATAGTGCAGAAATATGGCTGTTGGAGTAAAATGAAAGCCTTCAACATTGCAACTTTTCTTCTGATAATATCTGAATAAATAAGAGAAGGAGATGGTAAGTTCCACCTCCACTTAGTTAACCCTCTACCTTTCTTCATGCCACCTACTTAAGATGCCTAGCTGCAACTTCGCTATTGAGCTCTACATCGTATGAACTGTAGAGTTTTCACTAGGTTTGTTCGTTATGAAATGATGAAATCATGAAATACATGAAAAGGTAGACCGACAAATTTCCTTATTATAAAGCATTTAGTTGATTGATTGAGACAAAAGCCATATGATTGGACAACTCAAGATTAGTCCTATATGTATATATTCTAAAATCAAAGGCCTTGTTTGGGTTATTGTATGCTTACAACCATTCCTGGTCGGAGCTGATCAATAGAAGTAAAACTAAGAATCTTTGGGTTTGCTGTCTTGCTGAGTTGCCGATGCCGGCACTATGCTCCGTATATCTTTGATGCCTTCGACGTCGGATTGAATCATCAAGCTGCAATTTCAAGGAGGGGAGCACGAGGATGGTTGGCTGGAGGAGGTGGGCGAGGCCGCGATTCGACTGTGGATATGGGAGGGTGGGACATCGGCTTATAAGTCCGTGTTTAGGTGAAACGAAAGAAAATAAAAAGAAAAAAAAAATTAAAAGCAAAAAAAAAAAATAGATTTTTTACTCTTCCTATTTATCTAGAGAAAAAAAAGTTAAAAAAATTAATAAATATATTTTATTTTTTTATTTTTATGCTGATCACGATAATGAGACTTTACCATCGCCGGCGATAATAGCAACGACGATGACAACAAAAGTGAAGAAGATTATAAGAAAAACACAAGAGAGAAAGAGCAGATATAAAAAAAAAACTAAAATAGACATTAAAAAGAACAAATCTAATTTTCTGAAGCGGGTATAAAAAAAAATGAAAATAGACATTAAAAAGAGCAAATTTAATTTTCGGGGCTTTTGGTCTATTTGGACGGAAGCAAATATAGTTATTTTTTCTCTTATTTTTTTTATTTTTCATCGATCCTACTAAACACAATTTAATAGTTCTCTTTTTAATTATTTATTTATTTTTTTTTTCTTTCTACTAAACATGTCGTAGAAGGGGAATAATGTATTTAAGTTATTATTGCAAAAATAAAATTTATCTTAACCAATAATTCTTTCAAAATAAATAAAAATAATTTTAGTTTTCACATTAAACGAAAGAATTAAATCTCATTCATTGATTTATTCGGACCCTTCAAATTTACCAACGACATGTAGAATTTTGGTTATCGGTCCCCACCACACCACTGTGGTGGGTGCATCCCGATTCCTCTATGTATACTTAAGCTCACCTTGATAGCTTCTTTTGCTTTGTCTGCCTTTTTCGCTATTCTTATTATTATTTTTTTGTTTTCGTTTTTTTGGGCTTCGGTCGCTCGGTGGCCTCCGCTCTCCAGCTCTCTCTCATCGTCGGGGGAGGCGATGGGCTCGATCGACCGAACGCGGAAGCGGAATAACCTGTGGAGGAAGGCGATCGGGCACTTCGCCCTTTGCTTCGTCATGGGCTTCTTCACCGGTTTCGCGCCGCCCAGCACCGCCACCCTCTTCTCCGGCCACGCCGCCGAGCGCTTCCCTGGCCGGAGCATTGCTATCCTCCCCTCCGCCCCCTCGGAGGCCGTGGAGCGCGTCATCGAGCCCGGTGTGGCCGTCAACCGGTCCCTGACCGAGATCCCGAGATCGATCCCATCCCGCACCGTCGGCGGCAACGAAGGAGGCGATGTCCCGCCGCCGGCTCCGATGGGTGCTTCGGCCCGCGATCCGGAGTTCCCTCCGCGGAGGCTGCTGATCGTCGTGACGACGACCCAGTCCAAAGACCGCTTCCAAGGCGCGTTCCTTCGGCGATTGGCCCACACCCTGCGCCTGGTCCCGCCGCCGCTTCTGTGGATCGTTGTGCAAGCCCATGCGGACACCCCCGCCACCGCCGCGATGCTGCGCAACACCGGGGTCATGTACAGGCACCTGACCTTTAAGGAGAATTTTACGGACCCGGAGGCGGAAGCTGACCACCAGAGAAACGTCGCCCTCAGCCACGTCGAGTACCATCGGCTCACCGGGATCGTGCATTTCGCAGCCGCATCCAGTGTCTATGATCTCCAATTCTTCGATGAGATTAGAGAGATCGAGTATGTCCTTTTCTCCCTTCCTCTTCTTGTCTGGTTTTTCTCTCCATTCATATGACTAAAATTAACACATAATTTGCAACTACAGTAATATGAAACCTCAGTAGTAAGAGAGCTAAAATTCGGAATCAGTATACTGGGCAACTTAACTCATTTAAATAAAAGATTAGATCGTTCCACTTAATTCGACAATTTCAACAGCCTATAATTGGGAGAACACGACGAGACAGCTCAGACCTCTTCCGTTTCAATCTTATTCCCTTTTCAAGTATATGAAAGGATCTAGCATGACATACTAATGAAAATTTTCCTGTTAATTTATGCTTTTTTATCCTTAGCTTTGGATCTGTTATGTGCAGTACTTTTGGATTTCATACGAGTACTTCTGAAATTTGGGCATGAAGTTTCAATGGATGATAATTGAGTAAATTTAGGCTATGAATTTTCCTTGTTCTTCTTTTTATGTTGTCTTCAAGGTTGCTTCCCTTCATCGAATTTGGTACATCAAATTTATTATTCCTGAAGTTTTGACGGGATAAAACTAAGGGGAATTAGACTATTCTTTACTCAGTTGTTCCTTCTTTCTTTACGGAGGCAATTTGTTCATGAGATCCATAATTTTCATCCATCTCTTTATTGGTTTTCGTTAGTGTCAGCATATTGCCTAGGGAAATGCAAAGTCTCAGATGCCCACAATATGTTTATTGTACTGTTGTCTTTAGTAAGAAGATCGAGTATTTGGTCTTTTTTTATTGATCAGTAACCTACTTGGTCTTCCCTGTTCTTTGCTTTAGTATCCAGAAATATTTAATTGTTAATGCCAGAGGAAAGAAATAGTGAAAGATATCCCACTGCACAGTATGCTTTTACACCCTGTTTTGTGTGTATCTAATTTTTTGTACGACACTACTTTTCGTCTCGAGCTTTTTCCCTTTTTTCTGGTTTCATATGCTGTATATGAATAGACTCACCAACTCTATCTTTCACGACTATTTCTCACACTTTTTTGGCCATGATTTTCTAATCAATAAAGTTCAAGAAAAGTTATGTTTGTTATAATTAAAAAGAGCGATAAGAAATGTGGATTTCAGTTCATATGCAACTTCTGATCTTTTGGAACCATGACTAGTCAACAATTAAAATAAGAAATCTGATTGCTGACATTTTGCAGGGCTCAACTTCTTGAATTTGGATAACATATCAATAGTATGTTTATACAAATGTTTGCAATTTTTATACAGGCCTCATCAGTATCTTGCATACACTCATTATGTATAATTGTATATACTCTTGTACTGCAAAATGCTTTAAACGAAGTTGTTACTAAACTATATGCCTAACATTGCAAACCCAGTATTTAGAAATTACAGCTGAATTATTCATTTCAGTTACTTTTGAAATTTTATACACAAATAACAAATTTCTACTAACGTTAATCAATGGAAGTTTGTTGCTGGCAGTAGAATTTATTGCAATTTTAAAACCCATTCATCATCTTGCAAACATGAGAAATAAATTTGCAATATCATCCTAAATTCCTTCTGTTTCTTGTTTGCCTTAATATTTATGCAGTTGGATTCTGAAAGTTATCCTAATAAATACCAACTGACGTTCTTTGATTAGTCTCAAGAGTCCAACGAGTCCATGAGTTTGCATTCGTTTTCTAGCTTTTTCTTCCAAATGGTCCTGGTTAGTTCCTATTTTTCCACTAGTTGATATGTTAATATGTTTTCTTTTATTTGTATTCCAGCTTTAAAAAACTATTTAGTTGGTTCCTAATGCTTCCTAAGCCAAAATGTCAGGGTATTTGGGAGTTGGCCAGTAGCAATGCTGTCAGAAAACAGGAAGAGATTGGTTGTGGATGGTCCTGTTTGCCATTCATCAAAGGTTGAAGGTTGGATCTTAAAGGATTTAAGCTGCGACAAAAGATTGTATTTGACAAGCACAGATGTGAGTACTAAACCCCCAAAGATCAACATTTATGGCTTTGCCTTCAATAGCTCTATACTGTGGGATCCTGAGAGATGGGGTCGTCCTACCTCCTTGCCTGACACATCACAGGTTAGTCTCTCGAGCATTTTCCGACTGAAAATCACATAACGCCAATGCCACATTACAAGTAAATTTCTGGATTCTTCCACTTATTGTCTTCATGCATCATGTTTAGCGCATCAATAGCACATTTTTCATATGTTTTCTTTAGAAGTCAGTCCTTTCTTGTCCTGCAGAATATTAAGACATTCCCTTAGTTTATTCATCGTTTATTGACTGCAATCCTTCTCAATTATTAGCTCGTGCAAGAGGTTTACAAATTTATCCTTCTATCCCTGATCAAGCTTAAAACTCTTGCGTAAGAGACTTTTATTTAGGACAAGGCAGTGAGGATCAATGACTTTATCCAGTGGTTGGTGGCAAGTCCACTCAACCTCTCACACTGGCTATCAGATTACACTCCAATATTTACGAACTGTTATGTTCATTATGACAATTTCAGGATTCAATCAAGTTTGTCAATGAGGTCATTCTGGAGGATGTGACTAAGTTGAAGGGGATTCCTGCCGACTGCTCCAAGATCATGGTGTGGCATCTCTATATTCCGAGAGTAATTCCCTTACCTTTTCACCATCAAAACCGGTAGAGTGGTTCAAAGGAGTGGTTTGTATATGAGAGAAAAAAAAAGAATATACTTTTAGTTCATAATTTTATTTCCTTTCTTCTGGGGAAGGCTAATTAGGCTCCTCCCCAGCCGCCAGCAAAATTATTGATTCATACTTGTTGATATTCTTTCACGTGGTTGGTGCTTTCACAATTAAGGGTATTGGTTATCACATTCCTTTCATACAACATGTATATTATTATGACAAGAATTGAGGGCTGCGAGTCCATTCAACATTGGTTTCAAATTTTCTACGTTGTAGAATCAAGACAAGAAAGTGGTGGTTTTCAGCAGGGTCCCCTGTGTGACGAGAGGAATCCAATGCATGTAGGCTACTCTACCGCATCTTAGTTTATGATTTGTCTTGAAGCAAACTCACCATGCAAGAATTTCTTGTGCCATACCTTGTTAATTATTTTTAGGGTGCCAGATTGTGATTGAAGAAGACATCCCCTTTACAAAATGTTTTTTTTGCGCAAGACGTAAACTTAACTGAAATGTCAACTTGCTCAAGGCTTGCACACCTGTTTACTGTATAACCTAGCTGCATGTTACATACGATTAACTTGAACGTTCATCCTCATTCTATTAGGTGCACACTATATTCTCCCAATTCATGTTTTACGTCAAGAAAAACTATGCAGATCTTCTATTTAAACACAAAGTTTGATCTCATCTGCTTTTTGACATGGATAGACTTTTGCCCTGGTGATGTGTGGAAGAAGTGTATTTAAACCTTTTAACTGGTAAATGTACAGTTGACGGGCAGTTACTTAATAGACAGTTAATACATTCCACTTTTTACAGGTTGTGTGGAAGGTTTTTTGTTAGAAATTTATGCTCTTTCTCTCATCTACAGGAGCTCTAATAATTATAATAATTCCTATGGAGCACATGGTATTCTGCACATCTCTTGTAGTCTTTTCTTAATGCTGTTACTGTTCTTGCGAATGATATTCTCATAGGTTCATTAATGAGGGAGTTCTAACACAAAGTCAAGTAACAAGTTTATCTAATATCAGTAATGACGTTCCCGGATATTTCGTGGTTGGGGTATCAATTCACGTGCGTGGGCCTCGTGACACCGTAAGTGGACCAGTAGCATTTATCTGGCCAGAGATAGTGAAAATGACGACTTTGTACCTTTGTTTGGTCCACACACGCTATCACACTGGCCTCTCTGTTCTGTTCAACTTGTTGAATTTGATGTTTCCTTTCTTGCATTTACAGAAAAGAGAAGACGTATTCATTAATCAGCTAAGGGATGGCATAAGTGGTCATACAATGAGAACTCAAAATATTAATCAGCTGAAAAGGTCAGATTGCAAAGATGTGTGAATGCTATCAGGTAAAAATACAACTCTAGTTGAAAATTTAACTGCATTTGTTGTGCTCGACTTAAGATAAAAAAAAAATTTAATGTAGATGTTGTTGACTGTCATTTCTATTATTGGAAGGTAAATTACTTGAACAAATGATCATGCTACTAGCACAACATTTGTTGCTAGAATTCTACTAGGGTTAGTACATGTGAAGTTGATTCTAGATCAATAGAAGCAGAATGAATGATACTTATGAGGCTAAGAATGCTTTTTTTTCAAAGACAATATGCAAAATTGTTAGCAAAATGATAGTGTTATGAATATATTTAAAAAATCCTCCTCCTTCTGCATCTTATTCTATTTATTCACCAGAGCCATCAATTTGAGGCCATTCATTTTGGTGGCCAATATTGTTTGAAATTTTTTTTTTACCAAAGCATGAGGGTGACGGACAGATGAAATGATTTATGGCTGATAATTCATCCATGGGTTTTGGTCAAGCCAATACTGAATAGATTACTAGTCTTGATAATACATCTTTTGCTCAAGATTTTCATTGGCTTTAAAATAAGCTTCAGAAGACCTGCAATATCCACAGAAAGGAGATAGTAGTAAGGTAAATTTCTTAGCTTCTATATAATGTTGTGAGGGAGCTGATTTTTTATATTATTATTGAAGCATATTGATCTGCCCTTATGTATGGCCATCCTAATGAAATTTGATTACCATCCAATCATCATTTGGTTAGAAAGTAAAGCTTTTCCCAAAAAGAGGTAGATTAATACTCATTGATGAGTGTTCTACAGACCATAAATATAATAGATTATTTGGACACCCTACTTAAATCCATGGAAGTCGGGGAGCTGTGGAGGGTCTCCTCCATCGGATCAATCTAGTCTTCTACAGAAAATAAAGGTTCTAATTAAGATAATCATATGCATTTCTCACGCCTATCTAGTTTAGATTGGCATGCCGAGTAAATGTTCGATCCAAGGCCTGAGAGAAAAATTCCCTTCAAGTACAGTAAAGGCCCACATTTCTTTCTTTATTAGGCCGCAATCGACGGCCCAGAAATATGTAGATATGCTGCATGCTCCAATGAAATGAAAAGACCCAAATTCTCATTCTCCACTATCCAAACAGCAAAACGAAGGGGTTTTTTTTGTTGCGCTTAGGAGAACGATGGACGAATATGATTAAGCAGGGGGATTGTGAGATTTTTAAAAGGAACTTTCTTATGTTAAAGGGGAAAATATTTTTCCCCAATAATTCCCGAATAAAATGAGTCATCGCAGCTTAAATGCGGGGCGCATCGCCGAACTATACTTCCCTTCTCCAGCTTAGAACACAAAAGACATGATAGGGGGATATCACGTCACGTTCCTGTTACCGCTTTGGATCGCTGTTGCTGATCGTGGAAACCAGCCATCCAAAGCATGAAGTGACGATTCACAATCATTTACTCGAATCACGCAACACACGCCCCCGTCGCGCAACATCAAATCCCTCCTCCCCCAATTTGCCACGCTACCCTCCATTTGCCTCTCCCTCGATGGAAGAGCAGTGAGCAATTAATGAATTAATAGTGACGATACGGACACGCGCGCATAGCCCTCGGCCCTCCCATCCGCAACCTTCTCACTGTCTCTTCTTCTGTTACAATCGCGAAATTGTGATTCCAAACACTGCAGATTCCTTTGCCTCAATCTCAGGCGCACTCGTGCATGCATCGATTTCTGTGGTTTCAGTTATCGCCATGCTTGATTTCATCCACTCATGGAGCCAGTAGAAAGAGAAATTAGTTATTAATTGCACACAGGTGAGAGTGAGATACATGGCGATTTGGATCAGAGGTCAGGTATCAGTGAGCTAGCTCCACGAGTGCGGGGCTTGGACGCCGGTGCCAGAAGCAGGAGGCCGCCTCCGCCGCCGCAAGTTTCGCTGCCGCTCTCGCCGCCGGCTCCGACTTGCTTCTTGGTAGCACCAGCGGCCGCCGCGATTCGGACCACCTCGCTTCGTCCCATTCCTCCACCGCCTCCGCTTCGCTGGCGCCCCTCGGCTTCCTCTGCTCCTCTTGTTCCTGATCCACCTCCTCCGCCGGCGGAGCACTAGGAACATCCCGCGGTGGCGCCAGGGGGGATACTGCGAATCGAGCGGCTGCGAGCGACGACGCGCGGTTGTGTGGCGTCGATCGGCATCTCATCAGTAGGAGCGCGTTCTTCGGTGGCGAAGCCTTGCTCCCCTCGACGTGCGCCGCTGCTGCCTCTCCCTCTTCTTTCTCTTTCGCGTCTTTTCCCTCGTCTTCTTTGTCCAATACCCTAGTTGCTAACATCAGCATCTTAGGCTGTGGCTGTGGCTGCGGCTCAGCCGGATCCGTCTTCCTTTCCTTGTCAAGCCTGCCGCTCCGGCCGGATCGGATGCAAGCCCATCTCCGCCACAGCGATCTCCGACGTCCTCCGCCGCCGCTGCGCGGCTTCTCGCGTACAGGAAATATCTTGCGGAGCAAGACCTTGGGGAGGCAACGACAGGGCGCGGGGGGAGACGACGACTTGCTTCGCTCCTTATTGGCCGGAGTCTTCCTCTTGCTTCGTATGCGGACTTGGCCGATGCAAGTAACCTTGGGCGACGAGGGCTCGCCTTCCACCACCACGGCTGCTGCTGCTGTTCCTGCGGAGGACGATCGGCCGCGACTCCTGCTCCGTGAGACGAAAATGGGGCTGGAGCGGGCGGAGACGAAGGTGGTCCGACCGCGACTCCGGCTGCCGACTACCTTGCCGTAGAGCAGGCGGGCGAGTCCTGGCGGCTCAGGGAACTTCTCCCTCCTCGGGCTGGAGGAGACCTTCACACCGCCGTTCCTCATCCTCGTCCACCCCCGAACTAGGGAGAGAGAGGGGGAGATAGTGATGCTTGTTGTGTTGTGCGTACATTTTGATGGGCTTTAAGGTGTGTGGCTGTTGAACTGTCTTAAGTGTACGGACAGCATATTGATATGGTCCTTCGCATTCATAGTCTTGCTGCTTTTTTCCGCTTCATAAACATCAAAAATTGAAATCTCAATTTATTGCACACACAAAAGCCGTTGATAGCATCATGATTCATTAAACATTCGGTTTCCTTTTATTATTTCGGTAAGTCCACGTGTCCATTGTAAAAAATATTAAATTCATCCAAAGCCCATCCGTGTGGGCTTTGGATCCCATACTCTTTCTGGGCCTCCGCACTAGAGCGCCAACCGGCCAACCCTGGCCGCTGTGGCCCGCCTCGGACAAGCCGAGGGTCGATCAGATCGGAGTTGCGGCGGCATCGCCATCGGGATCTCGCTTTGGGAGCTTCGCTTCTAACTTTTTTCCTCCGCCGCCGCCCGGACCGAACTCGGTGCCTCTTGTCGCCGATCTGTCTGGAGGATTCGGTTTACGGCCTGTTCGACGAAATGGTTGGTTGGACATTGTATGTTAGTTCCTCAACTGCTTAAAAATGGTAGAATAAGGTTTTTGAAGAAGTTAGTCATGCGTGATAGAATCATTTCTGTTTAGCATGTCCTTCGTTCTATAGAATTCAATTCAAGATTGTATAGAATTTGCTTGCAGTTGGAAACCTTTGTTTTTAAGAGGTGGAAGCGAGTCCTGGCGACTGAAGATAATGCTCAAGAACCGAAACAATGTCCGTCAGGTTAGTTGTCCGTTTTGAAAAAAATTGATAGAAAAAGAACTTGCAACCTGGGCGTGGATCAACTAAAACAAAATGTTTATAATGGTTTTTTTTCTACTATGCCAATTGCTTTAGAAAGTTATATAAGATTGAGACTGTATTAGTCCTGTGATTCTAGGGTTGGTGATTGCCGGTCCGTTTATCATATTAGTGTCGTAGAATCAAATGTAGGTGCAACATTTTGTTAAGCAGCTGAGATGACACCACACAAATAACCAATTCAATAAAATTTTATACTTCTTAACATGCAGTAATATGTTCTATGTTGAGCAGTTTACATAACAAAGGCTCTTCTTTTTGGTATTCACCAAAGACGAACCACATCTTGATTTTTTTTTTCACCTAGAGGACCGTGCACTATATGAACTCCTCCCTCTTTGTATAAGGGATTTCTTAATTTATTGACCGTTCATATTTTTATTTTACTTAGTATTTAGTTGCAAAAAAGAAATGTTGTTTTTAGCAAATCGAAAACATTATTGTATTTAATTCAATAAACCAAAGTATGACACTATATGATAAATGCCATAAATTGGTTGCCTCATACATTGTTGATCCATTTGTGGTACGGGTATAATAACACGAATAAAGTCTACAAGGGAAGTAGTATCGTGCCAATAGGTCCGTGTTAAAGAAAGACATAAGTGGTTTCACTCCTATATATGGTTTGAAGGTTGCTACATTTTTATTACGCACATATCTGCTTAGCTAAATTGTAACATGGAGTTGGATCATTTGAAATGTCCCCATCCCTATTGCTACTTTTGTGTATTGTTTCACTCCTATCAAGATAGGGTTTAATATTGGTCGCCAAGCTGTCATCAGCATATACAACACTTTGACTTGATTGGCATGATAGTATTTTTCTGATTTTGACAGGATATTTGAGCATGCTCGTTCATGCAAACTCAATTGTATGTGTTCATTAGAGAATTAAAAAAAAAGGGTCTTCTTTTTGTCCTTTGCAATAATGCTTGGCAACTACCGGTTCTTTTGTGAAGCAAACCGCAATATCCTCTCTTTCACATTCGAGTCATGACATGGGACCACAGACTACATCATTTTTGTTGGGGAGGAGGAAATGCTACTGGCTCAGGTAATAACTTCTGCATCCGAAACTTTATATGTGTTATACTTTATATCTCATATAACCTTTATAATTCGTTATCTATGTAGAATAAGTTCAATGCATGGTCTAAGGTTAAATGTATTTGTGTTTGGTGATTAAAATTTTCGATATTTTTATAAAATTATTATCTATTACTGAAGTATTTTATTACGTCCATCTTTATCAATGATCAAATCATTTTAAAAAATATTACTTGAATCATGTTCAAAAGTACATAGGAGTGCTAAAATTGCCTTAAATGACTCGCTAAATTTGAGAGCTATAGTCGGATAGATTGACATAAATTAGTAGTTTTTAAACCCGTGTATGCTTATGATTGCGTTTGGCTCAACTTATGTTTCTAGCTTTTGCTAGTTAAAGAAGTGATAGTTGAAAAGATATTGGCTGAAGAAGTTTAGAGCGTGTTTGGATGGACAACTTTTGGTTAGATTATTTTATTTATAATAAATATTTTTTTTAAAAAAATTACTAAGCTAAAAATTATATGACTAAATTTGTAGTTAAAAATAATTAGGTTATTTTATGCTTCACATAGGTTATAGTATTGCTAATTAGGTTACATTAATTCACTACTAAATTTATTTAAAATAAATAAATTAAAATTAAAATAATTATTAAAAAATCTAAAAAATAATTAGGCAAGGAGGCTGCAAAGCTTGCTGCTAGCTTTGCGAGGGCGGCGTTTGGAGATCTTTGTTCGAGGGGGGCAGCGGCGTGCTGTATTCTTAGGGGGTCGCAATGGCGGACGACGTTAATGCGACGGCGGACATCAAATGGACGATGGAAGATGGATGAATATAGCACGCTAGAAACCATCGGTGATGGCCGATGGCAGATGGATGACGAAAGGGTGATAGGGCGATGGGGTGATGGGGTGATGGGGTGACGGTGCGATGGCAGATGGGCAACGAGGGCGACGACAGATGGGGCGACAGAAGGGCGATAGCAGATAGGTGACGAGGCGATGCCAGATGGATGACGGAAGGGCAATGGGGCGACGACTGATGGGGTGATGGCAGATGGGCGACGGGGCGATGGCTGACATAAAGGGCGAGCACAGGAGTCGAGCCAGAGAAGCAGTGGAGGGGCCAGAGAAGCAGGGGTGAAACTGCTTTTCAGCTACATTGCTATTCCAGGTTGAGCTAAGTAGCTCAACCTTCTTTTCAAGCTCTGCCTTTTCAGCTTGAAGGTTGCTAAAGTTGCTCTGCAACTTATCCAATTCTTTTTCTAGTGAAGAAATCTTGAATTCCTTCGCTATATAAGCCTCTAATGTTTGAGGTTCTAACTTCACTTGCGATGTGGCAGGTGGAGTTGGTAAGGTCTTCATATACCTAATAGCCTGGAGATGTCCGGCTAATGTATTCATGGCTGTCAAGAAGCCAGCATTGTGGTGATCCTTCCATAGTAAATCAAGGATCGTCCTGTCATGCCCGGTTAGAGCTGTATAATGTTTGGGAACTCGGAATAAAAACATAGCAGGTTTTTCAGTTCCCTCTTTAACTGTCTAGGCAAAAGAGACTTCTTCTGTTACCATTGGTTGTGGGCTTTGAGCCCCTTTCTTGGCTTTTTGGGCCTGTTTGGAGCTTGAGACGTTTGCCATTTACTGCACAACAATAATAGTTGTCATAATGAGTCAATTTTTTACTTGACTATTCTGGTCTTTGTAAAAGACGTGATAGAATGTCAGAAATGACATTATCTTTTCCTCTGATATGTTCAAAGGTAATTCTATATGCATTGTTTATACAATGGTCTGTAAAAGAAAGCCATCTTTTTTGAGAGATCCGCTTCTCATTTTTTGTGTGAAAGAACTTGACGATTACTTCACAATCAGTTCTTATTAATATTTCTTTTTTATTTAAAAGAAATAATCTAAAAGCGTCCAAGCCATAACAAACGGCTAAGAGCTCTTGATCAATGCTACTGGTAACATTTTTCTCTCGAAATTTTCCAGAAGCATATATGCAGATTGTCTCTGCTTCTATGTCGTATTTGTGAGGTTTTCGGAGGAGAATAGCTCCCCATCCATGCTCACTTCCATCTGTTTGAACAATGAGATAATCACTGTCCAAAGGTAATTTTAGCAAAGGTAGGGTTTCTACCAGTTGCCTGATTTTGGTAATTTGTTTATGGTCTTCTGTGTTAAATTTCTTAACGCCAGTAAGACTTAATTTAGAGTAGAGAGGTCCACTCAATTTATGTAGATCCTTGAGAAAAGGTCTAGCATAGTTAATTAGTCCCAAGAATTGTTGAAGACTCTTGGTATCTATAACCTCAAAGGTTTTGATCTTAGAAGCGATATGAGGTTGGAGTTTAATTATTCCATTTCCAATCTCTACTCCCAAGTAATCAATATTTTTTCTATAAAATTGCGATTTTTGTCCTGAGACAATAATCCCATTTGTATAGAATTTTTGTAATACAAGTTTTGTATGTTCTTTTTCTGTTTTGCTGTGTACTAGAATATCATCTATGTAAACACACACAAATTCTTGGTAAGGTTTAAAAACCTCATCCATTTTCCTTTGGAATACTGCTGGTGCAGTTTTTAGTCCGAATGGCATTACAAGCCACTCAAAACTTCCTAATGGACAAGTAAAAGCTGTCCATGGTATTGATTCGTCTGCCATTCGGATTTGCCAGAAACCAGATTTACAGTCGAATTTTGAGAAGAATATACTTCCCTGT
Organism: Costus lasius; assembly: GCA_027563935.2. NCBI lineage: Eukaryota > Viridiplantae > Streptophyta > Magnoliopsida > Zingiberales > Costaceae > Costus > Costus lasius. The sequence goes on from CM050454.1 coordinate 100,183,393, forward strand.
ATAGAATTAATTAATTCTGTTTTGTCTGGAATATCATAGCTATCGTCTTCAATGTTATCATTTAGTCGACGATAATCTATGACCATTCTAGATTTACCCCGAACTTGTTCACTGTGTTTGTTTACAATGAATGCAGGGGATCTGTGAGGAGATATACTCCTTCGTATTATATTGAGTTTTAATAACTCATCGATATGCATTTTAAAGTCAGCAATATTTTCATTTGTTGCTGAAATTTTTTTATTTGTTATTCTAAAACCAGGATCCTTGATTTTGAGTGTACAAATAAGTTTATTTTTTTCCCAATGTTGTTGGGGATTTGATCCAAAGATTTGGTCTTTCTCTAGAAGTCTGATTATATTATCGACATCAGGATTTCCGGATTCAATTTTATCAAGATGTTTGGGCACATCTTCATATTCCTCATGTATTTTATTTAGAGGATTCTTGAGAAAAATTACCATCTAAAGCGGGGTATCTGTTTACGACCACTTCACCTGGTAATTTTAGAGAGAGATAATTTATGTAAAGTAGCTGAGTCATGTAACCTTTACTTTTTTGAGTCATGTAACCTTTACTTTTGTTGAAGAGTCGGTTTACTTTCTGATGTGTCAGTAGCATCAATTATTGATGCCTTCCTTAGTGTGTAAGTCTCTGCTCCTTCCCCTTTGTCTATATAAGGAGCCTAAGTCTGTTGTAAGAAGGCATCTGCATTCAGCCTTCAGACAGGAAGTGTTCTAAGTGTTCTCCTACTCGTTCTGTAAGTTCTTTATGTATTAATAAAATAGCTAGCACCTCTTCTTTTTAAGTATTTTTGTAAAAATACCCCCCCCCCCCCCCCCCCGCTTTATTTGGTATCAGAGCCGTTTTACGGTTCCTTTTTATTTGATCGAACGGGAAAGCGTATAAGTATGGAGTAACACTCCGTTAGTGGAAAGAAAGTCCTAAGCAGATGTAGTATGCTTGCTATTTCAGATAGGTTGTCGTAGGCTTTGCTTTTTACACAAATCTAATGATACCGGGGCTGCCTAAGTCACCTTGGTATAGGTAATAAACAGAACTAAAGGGCTGATGGCTTGACAAGTATACGTTCACAGACCAGGAGAGTCGCCGGGACATGAAGCTTGTTAACGATCATGTAGCATGATGTTCTGTTAGTTATCTATACAAAGAAGGTAAAGCGGTTGATATTAGAGGAAAGCAAAAGTATACGAATGACCAGGAATCTATAGATAGCAAGTATTCCTACTCCTTAGAAACCTTTCTTTACACAATACAACAGAGTGCCATACGATTATACGTAAGTACCTAGTAGATCAGTCAAAGTATTTATCTGCTCTTTTACTGTGTTTCTTATACATAGTTTAAATGAAACGCATTTATCCATCAAAGCCGAAAGGCTTTAACACAATGTCTGCTGATAAGCAGAAAAGAACCATAAGGTCCTATCTTATGGTTAAAAATATTAAAATGACAATAACCTTATTAGGACAACAAAAACCTAGTAAGAAATAGAGATGGATATAAATTATCTCTCTCTAAAATTACCACAAAATTACTGGGAAATACAAGCTACTTCCCAGGCAACAAAACATAAATGCTATTTTCCTAAAGAAAATGGTAGATATAATCATCAATTACATACTGAGCACGCTCAGTTGAACACCATAATTGATTTACAAATCTCTCAGGCAGAAAGCCTTAGAGAATTTAATCATGTATGTACTGAACTCTGGAAGACAGTACATACAGAAATGTTAACAAAAAATATTTTGTTAAGAAATATCCACGAAAATCAAGAATATATCAAAAACCAGTATACATATCTGGTAACCATGGTAAAAGAGATCGAAAGATCTTTATTACTACAACAAAAGCTCACGGCAGAGCTTAAAGAGATTTTAGACAATCTACATAGGCAGTCAAAAATTTTTGACTATCAAACAACAAAAACAGCTGCTCTGTTAGAAAAACTACAGAAAAATTCTGAAGAATGGTAATTTTAAATCCTCATGAAACCTCTCAAGAGGACCCAAGATTACCTAGAATGATAGACCAAGATATTGACTATCAAAGAGCACTAGTCGAAGCTAGTAACTACTTAGATAACGCTTTGGGAATGATCTCAGATGATCCCCAAGGTGCGTCTGACAAAAGATTTGTTAGACAAAATAATTTTATAATTGCATATCTAATGCAATTAAACAAAAAATTGGATTTAATCCATACAAAAACATCCTTAACTATTGACTCAATAGTTAAACAACAAGAAAGTATAAAAACCTCTGCTGATCTAATATTTAGACAGCATGAGATTATCCAGAGATTAGATAACCTGTTAGTCTTACAGACCCAGCATTATCAAACCTCAATACAAGAATTAACTAATCAGTTAAATAGAATATTACAGTTTGCTTCAGAAAAACCTGGAACATCTGGAAATTCTCAAACCAGTACGTCTCAAAGACGACCAAGAAGTACTCAGTTTATTTGGAAATGAGTACAAGACCCTTCACAGGAACATCTAATACTCTCACTGGAAATACAACAGTCAGAGATAATAACCAAAATGAAAGGTTATCAATTAGTAATCCCATCCCAAATATCATAAATAGGATTTTTGATGGACAAGGGATTCCAGCACAAGTCTTGGAGGAAGTTGTTGACATAGATCAACAATTCGAGGCTTATCAAAATAATAGATTACAAATCTTACGTCCTCAACTTTTGTATAGGATTGGACCCTTAATCTTAGAACCCAACTTCTAAGGATAACACGTGAGGAACATTTGTCCGTCACAACAGAACCAAGGAATCTAAAAATTATTTCCCGAGATTCTTTAAACAAATTACGCTTATCTGGAAAAACATTAGCCCATATAGGGATGATTGTTGTTTCAGTAAAAGGACTAGCGCGTAAAAAGCTAGGAACAAAGGTTCTAATTGCAATTCTTGACAAACGATGGAAATCGGATGCAAGGAAAGCACTTATTGCCTGTATGGAAGTTGATATGACAGAAAATAAGGGCATATTCTATTGTGCCCCAGATTTTCTCATAAGTATAAAAGACTTAGGAGAATTAGAAATAGGTATCCAAACACGTGGATACGAAGACTTTTCCGGTGATTCTAATCTACTTATAGGATTAGGCTTTTTGGGAAAATTAACCAACAACTCCAATACTGGATATAAGCTCTATATATCATCTGTAATAGATGCTTTAGCCAGTAAGGGAATAAAAATGATAAAACCAATGACCATCTCCCCGGATGATCTAGGCGGTTTAGATTGGAACATTTCCAAAAATCTGGAACATGAACAAATGCTTGTCCCCGAGGATAGCATAATGTTCAAAAATCCTGATGATACTTATAATTTGAGATTCTCAAGTTATAAAAAGAAACAAGCCAAAAATGATGATGATGCTTCAACATCAGGGTTAGAAAAATTCTTAGAATAATGATACTAGAAGATAATAGGCTTATAGTATCAAACGAACTAGATTTCTCATTTGAGGAAATGATAAGTCTAGAAATTGCTCTCATAAACAAGGGACGATTACTTCCTTCTCATAAACTTGAATATGACCAGGAAGGTAATATTAGGGTTTGTTATACTCAACAACCTAACTTACAAAAAGAAATATATAGTCAAGAAGAAGAAGAAATTATAAATTCCTTCTTAACAGAATATGAAGACTTTGAGGATGACCATGAGGACTCTCAAAGTATACAAAGTATTCCACAAAATTTAATGGATACAATAATGACTGGCTAAGAACCACAACCACAAGCCAGTAATACAACTCCTGTATATAATAATCCAGGACAAGCGGTTGCTTCTACAAGCACAGCTCAACCCAGTACTTCTCATATTAGAAGTTATCCTATAGGACAACCTCCGCGAGAGTCCTATACACAGTATACTCAATATGAGGAACGAGACGGTCATAGGACTAGAGGAAGAAGACAACCTCTAGAAACAATAGACAAACGAAAGCTTTTAGATGAAGGAAGAATCCTTAATCTTGCAGCTCATGATCCACAAACCTGGAGCACGGTTCTTGATAATTGGGCTTCCATGGTTTCTATGAAAGTTACAAAAATGGAAGGAAGTTTTTCTGCAGAAGAAATGTATTCCTACCTAGAAAACTTTTTAGGAGAAACTGCTCGAGCCATGTGGGAATCATATAAGCTAAACTGTCCCACAGACTTCCAGCAAGACATTTCATTAGGTGTAAATCCTTATAATTTTACAAACCGAATGAAAATGATGATTTTAGGATCTAATCCTAATATGGGATTTAATGCCCAACAAAAAGAAGCAATACGAAAGCTTGAAATAATCCAAATTAAGAATTGGAAATATATAAAACCTTTTTTGCAAGATTTCTTATATTATGCTTGCAAATCAGGAGGATACCATGACCAAGCCTTGGGCGAAAGGTTATTTTTAAAATTCCCTGCCCCAATTGGCCATGAAATAGATCAGGCCTGGAATAATGATCCTGAAAAGGCTAATCTTTCCTTGGCAGTAAATAATATTACAACAAGGATACAATTTATCATAGATAAATTGGTAGAAAGATGCACCCGATTAAAGGGTGATCACCATCTAAAAGGCGAATTTAGTTTCTGTATTGAACTTTATACGCCTCAAACGTATGATAAAAAACAGGAAACACCTAAAAGAGGAAAACCTAAATCCTCTAAAGGAAAAAAATCTAAGCGATATTTCCTTAGAAAATCGTCTGCTAAAAAACCTTACCTTGCTAAAGAAAAGCATGTAAGAAAATATAATCCAAAAAGAGATTATAAAAACAAACTTTCATGTTTCACTTGTGGAAGTCAGAATCACTTAGCATTCAGACAGCATGAGATTATCCAGAGATTAGATAACCTGTTAGTCTTACAGACCCAGCATTATCAAACCTCAATACAAGAATTAACTAATCAGTTAAATAGAATATTACAGTTTGCTTCAGAAAAACCTGGAACATCTGGAAATTCTCAAACCAATACGTCTCAAAGACGACCAAGAAGTACTCAGTTTATTTGGAAATGAGTACAAGACCCTTCACAGGAACATCTAATACTCTCACTGGAAATACAACAGTCAGAGATAATAACCAAAATGAAAGGTTATCAATTAATAATCCCATCCCAAATATCATAAATAGGATTTTTGATGGACAAGGGATTCCAGCACAAGTCTTGGAGGAAGTTGTTGACATAGATCAACAATTCGAGGCTTATCAAAATAATAGATTACAAATCTTACGTCCTCAACTTTTGTATAGGACTGGACCCTTAAATCTTAGAACCCAACTTCTAAGGATAACACGTGAGGAACATTTGTCCGTCACAACAGAACCAAGGAATCTAAAAATTATTTCCCGAGATTCTTTAAACAAATTACGCTTATCTGGAAAAACATTAGCCCATATAGGGATGATTGTTGTTTCAGTAAAAGGACTAGCGCGTAAAAAGCTAGGAACAAAGGTTCTAATTGCAATTCTTGACAAATGATGAAAATCGGATGCAAGGAAAGCGTCCTGTGATTCTAGGGTTGGTGATTGCCGGTCCGTTTATCATATTAGTGTCGTAGAATCAAATGTAGGTGCAACATTTTGTTAAGCAGCTGAGATGACACCACACAAATAACCAATTCAATAAATTTTTATACTTCTTAACATGCAGTAATATGTTCTATGTTGAGCAGTTTACATAACAAAGGCTCTTCTTTTTGGTATTCACCAAAGACGAACCACATCTTGATTTTTTTTTTTCGCCTAGAGGACCGTGCACTATATGAACTCCTCCCTCTTTGTATAAGGGATTTCTTAATTTATTGACCGTTCATATTTTTATTTTACTTAGTATTTAGTTACAAAAAAGAAATGTTGTTTTTAGCAAATCGAAAACATTATTGTATCTAATTCAATAAACCAAAGTATGACACTATATGATAAATGCCATAAATTGGTTGCCTCATACATTGTTGATCCATTTGTGGTACGGGTATAATAACACGAATAAAGTCTACAAGGGAAGTAGTATCGTGCCAATAGGTTCGTGTTAAAGAAAGACATAAGTGGTTTCACTCCTATATATGGTTTGAAGGTTGCTACATTTTTATTACGCACATATCTGCTTAGCTAAATTGTAACATGGAGTTGGATCATTTGAAATGTCCCCATCCCTATTGCTACTTTTGTGTATTGTTTCACTCCTATCAAGATAGGGTTTAATATTGGTCGCCAAGCTGTCATCAGCATATACAACACTTTGACTTGATTGGCATGATAGTATTTTTCTGATTTTGACAGGATATTTGAGCATGCTCGTTCATGCAAACTCAATTGTATGTGTTCATTAGAGAATTAAAAAAAAAGGGTCTTCTTTTTGTCCTTTGCAATAATGCTTGGCAACTACCGGTTCTTTTGTGAAGCAAACCGCAATATCCTCTCTTTCACATTCGAGTCATGACATGGGACCACAGACTACATCATTTTTGTTGGGGAGGAGGAAATGCTACTGGCTCAGGTAATAACTTCTGCATCCGAAACTTTATTTGTGTTATACTTTATATCTCATATAACCTTTATAATTCGTTATCTATGTAGAATAAGTTCAATGCATGGTCTAAGGTTAAATGTATTTGTGTTTGGTGATTAAAATTTTCGATATTTTTATAAAATTATTATCTATTACTGAAGTATTTTATTACGTCCATCTTTATCAATGATCAAATCATTTTAAAAAATATTACTTGAATCATGTTCAAAAGTACATAGGAGTGCTAAAATTGCCTTAAATGACTCGCTAAATTTGAGAGCTATAGTCGGATAGATTGACATAAATTAGTAGTTTTTAAACCCGTGTATGCTTATGATTGCGTTTGGCTCAACTTATGTTTCTAGCTTTTGCTAGTTAAAGAAGTGATAGTTGAAAAGATATTGGCTGAAGAAGTTTAGAGCGTGTTTGGATGGACAACTTTTGGTTAGATTATTTTATTTATAATAAATATTTTTTTTAAAAAAATTACTAAGCTAAAAATTATATGACTAAATTTGTAGTTAAAAATAATTAGGTTATTTTATGCTTCACATAGGTTATAGTATTGCTAATTAGGTTACATTAATTCACTACTAAATTTATTTAAAATAAATAAATTAAAATTAAAATAATTATTAAAAAATCTAAAAAATAATTAGGCAAGGAGGCTGCAAAGCTTGCTGCTAGCTTTGCGAGGGCGGCGTTTGGAGATCTTTGTTCGAGGGGGGCAGCGGCGTGCTGTATTCTTAGGGGGTCGCAATGGCGGACGACGTTGATGCGACGGCGGACATCAAATGGACGATGGAAGATGGATGAATATAGCACGCTAGAAACCATCGGTGACGGCCGATGGCAGATGGATGACAAAAGGGTGATAGGGCGATGGGGTGATGGGGCGATGGGGTGACGGTGCGATGGCAGATGGGCAACGAGGGCGACGACAGATGGGGCGACAGAAGGGCGATAGCAGATAGGTGACGAGGCGATGCCAGATGGATGACGGAAGGGCAATGGGGCGACGACTGATGGGGTGATGGCAGATGGGCGACGGGGCGATGGCTGACATAAAGGGCGAGCACAGGAGTCGAGCCAGAGAAGCAGTGGAGGGGCCAGAGAAGCAGGGGTGAAACTGCTTTTCAGCTACATTGCTAATTTATGGGTTAGAACAGAGAAGCTGACGGGCCAAATGTCTCGGCTTCTTGATTTCTACTGGTTGCAACTTGCACGGCTATAAGTAGGCTCAGGGCCAAACGACGCCTTGACCTTTTGGGTTGAAGTTCATCTTATTAGAACTCTGAGTAGTAAATGATAAATATGTTTCATTAAATATCTCCACTTGTAAGCACATGGCATTTTACACGTAACTGTCAGTGTAATGCTCTATTTTTTTTAATAGAACAAGTAGCTTTCTTAGTAGTTACAACGAACTTGTCAATTTAATAGTTATTTTTCACTTATTTATTTTGAAGTCAGGGCATCCAATTCTTGAACACTACATAACAACCACTGATTCTCCGGATATAAAAAAAAGAGTGTATGATTTGCATTTCTCATTTCCAGTAAAACATAACCCTCTACTATTATATGCTTGGAATTTGTTTTATATCTTGAACAGTGTTAATATATTCAAGTAGGGTTTGGTAAAAATTAACTCAACCTTTTTATATGATATCTCCTGACTTGAATTAGATATAAATATGGTTGAGTCATGATTAAATTATTATAAATGAATCGTATTCAAATTTGACTTACACAAGTTGCTAATTATGTAAGCATAGGCTACTAATGTAAACTTTTACCTTTAATTTGTACTCTTTGTATAATTGAATATGAAAAACTAATGACTATTTTGTGGTAATATTATATCAAATAAAATGCCTTAATTTTATTGATGCCAGATAATCTTGTTGCATGTCATTATCAGCATAGTATCTTGATCCCAAATAGAGTTGTCTATAGATAGGGCCCCTACAAAGGTGTCTATATGCAGTAGTCTTGTGTGGTCATCGATGCATGCGTGAACAACATATGGATGCAAGTAGTCTTGTATAGAATTTGCTTGCAGTTGGAAACCTTTGTTTTTAAGAGGTGGAAGCGAGTCCTGGCGACTGAAGACAATGCTCAAGAACCAAAACAATGTCCGTCAGGTTAGTTGTCCGTTTTGATAAAAATTGATAGAAAAAAGAACTTGCAACCTGGGCGTGGTTCAACTAAAACAAAATGTTTATAATGGTTTTTTTTTTCTACCTTGCCTATTGCTCTAGAAAGTTATATAAGAGTGAGACTGTATTAGTCCTATGATTCTAGGGTTGGTGATAGCCGGTCCGTTGATCATATTAGTGTCGTAGAATCAAATGTAGGTGCAACATTTTGTTAAGCAGCTGAGATGACACCACACAAATAACCAATTCAATAAATTTTATATTTCTTAACATGCAGTAATATGTTCTATGTTGAGCAGTTTACATAACAAAGGCTCTTCTTTTTGGTATTCACCAAAGAGGAACCACATTTTGATTTTTTTTTTTTTTGCCTAGAGGACCGCGCACTATATGAACTCCTCCCTCTTTGTATAAGGGATTTCTTAATTTATTGACCGTTCATATTTTTATTTTACTTAATATTTAGTTACAAAAAAGAAATGTTGTTTTTAGCAAATCGAAAACATTATTGTATTTAATTCAATAAACCAAAGCATGACACTATATGATAAATGCCATAAATTGGTTGCCTCATACATTGTTGATCCATTTGTGGTACGGGTATAATAACACTAATAAAGTTTGTTAGCGAAGTAGTATTATGCCAATAGGTCCGTGTTAAAGAAAGACATAAGTGGTTTCACTCCTATATGGTTTGAAGGTTGCTAAATTTTTATTACGCACATATCTGCTTAACTAAATTGTAACATGGAGTTGGGTCATTTTAAATGTCCCCGTCCCTATTGCTACTTTTGTGTATTGTTTGGTAACAGCATATTATGCCTTGAACTTGAAGAGTGATAATAGTTAGAGGCTATCTTACAACCAAGAAGATTAAATTTCATAGTTTGTGGATGTTCAATTTATTATATAATTTATAACCATATTATTTAGTTCTCCAGGCCATAATAGTGGTTTCTCTTCAACTTGGCTCTAGAGTTGGTTTCTCCAAGATTCTAGTTGCCCTCTTCTTTCTTTTCTCTTGTTCTCTTCATATCCTATTTGTAGCCCTATTCATTGTGGTGATTCCTTAGCGGCAACATTGTTGTTGTTATCGACAGCGTCGTAGCAAGGTAATCTTGCTTCCCAGTTGTTTTGGTGATGTTTCGTTAAGTTTAAGCTAGGTTTTGTGTGTCAGCGGCGGCGCCACCGTCAATACCTGTCGGCCGCAGCGAGTGCTTCGATTGTACGTCGAAAGCTCGCCGTAGCCATTTTTGGAGCTTCCGTTTGTCATTAGGAGTCGTCTGGCGAGGATTGGCGACAAACGAATGATCGACGAGCCCTCAGGAGCTTGCCGGCGCAAGCGGCGGACACATGTTTGGTGACCTTGCACGACGGCGATGGGGCGGCGCGGCGAGCGGTTGGCTCGGGTTGGTTTATTTGAAATAAGCCCGGCCTAATCTCGGGTTGAGTTTTGAAATTGATTTGAATCGGGTCAACAGATTGAGCGATTCAATTTCAATTTTGGCCCAGCATTGGTTTTTAGACCGGTTTGTGTTGATTTCGATCGAATCTGGGCCGGTCCAGGTACTCGTTGGAAATTTGCCTATCCAATAGTACCAAGTGTGTCACTAGATAGCTTATAGATATTGTGTAATTGTGGTTTAAAGTGTTGGTCTGACTTGGTTCAAGGTCGTTTTGACCAGTTCAGTGCAATTCTGTCCGGTTCAGTGGTTTTTAGGTTCGGTTCACTGAATCCAAATCTATGTTACAAAGTGATTGATCAGTGATTGGCTTGCATTGTTTGATAATCAGTTTACTTAGTTTCTCAAAGGTAAGACCTCAAACTAGATTTTTGTAGATAAGGTTTGTTATCCTTATTTCCGTTGACTCAGTTAGTGTAGTATCTTGTGCATATTGTGATTTGCTAGTTGTATGATTGACATATCAGTTTTCAGTTATTGTACACCAGTTGCATGTGTTTCTAGCATGTTATTAGTATCCATGTTGTGGACAGTATATTTGCATAACCAGTTCCCTTCGGGGCTAGTATCCGCGTGTGTGGACAGTTGCATTGAGTATAACCAGTTTTCTAGTATCCACATGTGTGGACAGTTGCATATTTGCATTGAGCACATACCCAGTTCCCTTCGAGGTAGTATCCATATTGTGGACAAATCAGGATCCCAAGTTAGCATGCATCGGGATTCGTGACACATGGTAGCGCTTATGTTCACCATATAAGTTGCATGATTCACCACCTTATCATGCATATTCGAGGTGACGACCCCACCAGCCAGTCGGTATTGCTCATAGTGGTTTTCAAGTATGACATCAGTTTCATGGATTTGATCCACAGATAACTCAGTTAAACCAATTTATACAGTTGCATTATAGTTTTCATTTACAGGATGATATTCAGTCTTTGATCCACATATAACAAGTAGGTTTCTTGGTAGTTACAACGAACTTGTCAATTTAACGGTTGTTTTTCAATTATTTATTTTGGAGTTAGGGCATCTAATTCTTGAACACTACATAACAACCACCGTCTCCGGATATAAAAAAAAGTGTATATTTGCTTTTCTCATTTCCAGTAAAACATACCCCTCTATTATATGCTTGGAATTTGTTTATATCTTGAACAGTGTTAATATATGCAAGTAGGGTTGGTAAAAATTAACTCAACCTATTTATGTGATATCTTCTGACTTGAATTAGATATAAATATGGTTGAGTCATGATTAAATTATTATAAATGAATCGTATTCAAATTTGACTTACACAAGTTGCTAATTATGTAAGCATAAGCCACTAATGTAAACTTTTACCTTTAATTTGTACTCTTTGTATAATTGAATATGAAGAACTAATGACTATTTTGTGATAATATTATATTAAATAAAATGCCTTTAAATTTTATTGATGCCAGATAATCTTGATGCATGTCATTATCAGCATATTATCTTGATCCCAAATAGAGTTGTCTACAGATAGGGCCCCTACAAAGGTGTCTATATGCAGTACTCTTGTGTGGCCATCGCTGCATGCGTGACTGACATATGGATGCAAGTAATCTGCATTGTGCACAGGATCTGCACCAATGTGTTCCATCTTGATGTATGTCTTCTAAGCAATGAAAAATAGTTCAACACATAAGAGATAGTAATTAGAGTTTGTGTTTTTATCATGGTGATTGTTCATGTTGCAGTTTGTGAGAGAGCCAAAATTGAGTATGTTGATGTGTTTAACTTTAACTACTTTGGTGGCACCTAAAGCTTTAGTACATGATTAAGAATGATAATTGATTGAGTACTTTTTTTATTCTGAATCTGAATCTGAACCCAACCCGTAACCCAAAGTCAACCTAGGTTATTGTAATTATGTTTGATTGACACACATTTACAATAGTTTCCATTAACTGCTCATAATACAGATTTCGAACGAATCAACTGCTTGATACTACGTGAGTCTAGTAGTTATATTCTTTTTTGCAAAATAAATTCATTAATTCCTAACTACATTTGATTGATGCATCCTTGGCCCATTTTTGCATTAATTCCTAACATAATTATTGTTGAATTTCTTCTATCAAGATAGGGTACAATATTGGTCGCTAGGCTGTCATCAGCATATACAGCACTTTGACTTGATTGGCATGATAGTATTTTTTCTGATTTTGACAGAATATTTGAGCATGCTCGTTTATGGAAACTCAATGTGTTGAATAGAGATAAAAAAAAAAGGGCCTTCTTTTTGTCCTTCGTAATAATGCTTCTTTTTGTCCTTCGTAATAATGCTTGGCAACTACCGGTTCTTTGGTAAAGCAAACTGCAATATCCTCTCTTCCACATTCGAGCCATGACTTGGGACCATAGACAAGCATTTTTGTTGGGGACGAGGAAATGCTACTGTCTCAGGTAATAACTTCTGCTTCCGAAACTTTATTTGTGTTATACTTTATATCTCATATAACCTTTATAATTCGTTATCTATGTAGAATAAGTTCAATGCATCGTCTAAGGTTAAATGTACTTGTGCTTGGTGTTTAAAATTTTTGATATTTTTACAAAATTATTATCTATTGCTGCAGTACCAATTTTATTACGTCCCATCTTTATCAATGATCAAATCATTTTAAAAACATATTACTTGAATCATGTCCGGAAGTACATAGGAGTGCTAAAATTGCCTTAAATGACTCGCTAAATTTGGGAGCTATAGGCTTCATTTGGAGCTGCTGGTAGGGATGACAATGGGGCGAGTCGGGAACGGGTTGTCATCCTCGACCAGACCTTGACTACTCCAAACCCATTCTCGACCCTGACTTTGAACCTGATGGGGTTAGAAAACCCAACCCCACACCCGATCCGGTGGGGAAACCTAATCCAACCGGATTAAATTTTATGTATATGTTTTAAACAATACATTTAAAATTAATTTTTATTGCATATTAATAATATATAAGTAAAAAATATTTTACATAAACTACATAGTCATTTCTATATAAATAATAATAAAAATAATAAATAAAACATAAAACTATTATAATTTAGAAGGGGTGAATTTGTCATTTTAATAATCGGGACGGGTACCTGAATTCCCAAACCTGACCCTAACCCGACTTTACCCAGTCGAGGTTTACCTGAACCCGACCCGTGACCCAGTCAACTTGGGGTTTTTCCCATTGACTTTAGGTCGGGTTGGGTCGGGTCGGGAATAGGCTTTCTTGAGCTGTTGGCCGCCTGCTTTTGTGGGCGCAGTAAGCAGAAACAGAGAATTTACGTGTGTTTAGAGCTGATTCGCTCGGCCGAACCAGCAATAATCAGCTGTCGGCCATAAGCAACATTTTACTCGCTTCTCACATAATCAGAAGCGATTTACTATTCAAACCTCGGTGTTGTGCGATTTTTCCGGATCTTCCGCTCCACCGATTCTCCAACATCTGGCGAGTGACCTACACCGGGCAGCCATCGTCCAAATCCAGTCGATGCTTCTTCCGCCGAGCAAATCTCGAGCTTCTCGTCCATCGCCTGCTCCTTCCGCCGGAGGTGAACCTCCAGCTCCTTTCGCCACCTCCTAGCTGCAGCAACCATAGTCCAGATCCGGTCTCATCCAGATCCGGCTGATGGAGGGTGCATCATCAGCCCTTCAAACTACATTGCGCATGAGGGAAAGCTCTACTGCAAGCATCACCACATTTAGCTGTTCAAAGAGATGGGAAACTACAGCCAGCTCGAGAATGATCATGAGAAGATTTTACGGGAACTTGAAGGATCTAATTCAAAATCTGCTAAATTAATGCAGTTTAGATCAATGAAAATATATATGCTCGATTGTGTTTCTAGTTGCGGGATCTCATTGAATTGCAATGCTTCAAGTTTTGAGCATTCCTATATGTACCAATGCATTTTGACAAAATTTGTTCTAGTTGAGAAGAGCTGTATCTTTTTTTTTTTTCGCCATCATTCACCATTGGATGCTTCAATAATTAGAAAAGACATGAATCTGCTAGTGAAGGCGACAACAAAGAAACCGAAATGTTTGTCATTATATCATGATTACTCATATGTTCGTAATGGGTGACAATTAGATGCTCCAGGTTTCACTCTTTAGAATGTTCTCTTAAACAATGCTTGGTAATTTTACCAAGCATAGCCTGAGGGCTGAGAAAAAAAACTTTTAAGTGCTTAGAAATCTAAGCGGGTCAGATTTGTTGGGTTCAATCATGTTTGAGATTCGTGTTGTATGAGATAATTTATAACTATAGATATTTTGTTGTTCAAATGTTTTATTTTGTTACAGATTTCTCTTAATATAAAAGAACAACTCTCTTATTCTACTAACCAGCACCAGTAGTTTCCCAAACCGCTTATGGCTGCGTTTGAATTGGCAGCTTCTCAGCTTCTATTGGGGCGGCCAACAGCTTATGGTCAAACCTAGCGTTTGGGAAACAACTTCGTTGGTTGAAACAGAGTAGTTGTTACTATTCACAAGAAGCTGCTTAGTTGTAGCTTTTCCATTCACGAACCTAGCTCACGTGAAGCTCCTTCCTCGTCGCGAACCAGTCTCACGCGAAGCTCTTTCCTCGGTGCCAGCCTGAGGACCACCTCCCTCTTTCCTCGGCATTGGCTCGAGCTCCGCCTCCCTCCCTTCCCAGCCTGAGCTTATGCGCCTGGCAGCTTCTCATTGCGAACTAGGCTCATGTGAAGCTCCTTCCTCCGCACCGGCCCGGCCTCCGCCTCCCTCCTTCCTCGACGCCGGCCTGAGCTCCGCCCCCCTCCTTTCTCGGCTTCAGCCTTAGCTCTGCTTCCCCTCCCTTCCCAGCTTGAGCTTCACCTCCCTCCTTCTGCAGCTTTTCCATTCACGCGCATGGCAACTTCTCCTTATCGCGAACCAGGCTCATGCGAAGCTCCTTCCTCGGCGCTTGCTCGGGCTCTGCCTCCCTCCTTCCTTGGCGCTAGCCCGAGCTCCACCTCCCTCCTTTCTCGGCACCAGCCATAGCTCCCCTTCCCTCCCTTCATTCCTAGCTTGAGCTTAGCCTCTCTCCTTCTGACTAGGCTCACGCGAAGCTCCTTCTTCGGTGCCAACCCGAGCTCCGCCTCCCTCTTTCCTCAGCACTAGCGATCCTTGCCTTGCCGCCAGCAACTCTCCCCTCTCTTTCCCCTGATCCAACTCTAATCTCTTTGGGTTAAAATTGATTTTGATCAGTTTTGACCAGCTAAAAGTTGGTTTATCCAAACAGCTTAAAATTTATCTAACCAGCTCTAGTCAAACCAACTCCAGTTTTAAAAAAAAAAAAACCAACTCCAGCTGCCCCAAACTGGCTCTATAACTTCCCCAACTAGCTACATTTTGACAAGCAATTCTCCGGCTAGCAAAAGCTAGAAGCAGAATCTGCACCAAACTGGCTATAGTCAGATAGATTTACATAAATTAGTACTTTTTTAAACCTATGTGTGCTATACCTTTTGGGTTGAAGTTCATCTTATTAGAACTCAAGCAGTAAATGATAAATATATTTCATTAAATATCTTCGTCCATTATAAACATATGGCATTTTAGACGTAACTGTCAGTGTAATGCTTTATTTTTTTTTAATAGAAACCTTTCTTGTACCTACTTGTTCTTAGTAGGTACAACGAGCTTGTCAATTTCACAGTCGTTCTTCATTTATTTATTTTGGAGTCAGGGTATCCAATTCTTGAATGTTCATGACGATAGCAATGCACTAACCACCGGCAAGCTCAGAATCAGTAACTTCATGACTGAACACGAGCCTAGCCCTCTCCTCACTATACTTGCATGTTCATGTACATTGTATCAATTTTTTTAACAGAATTTATTTAGAGCAACGAACATTACCCTCTTCTTATGCCAGCATGTATGTGCTACGCAATGGTTTATATATGCAAGTTGCTGACTTGCTAAGCGGGCCCCCACTTGGATCTGTTCATGCACGAACCTCAAAGCACTTGGACGGTAGCTAGGAGCCTGCTTAAAAATTTCCTCCCGGCTTTGGCCTCTTGTGAGCTTGAGTATTGTTATGGTTCTTACCCATTTTGTTAGCGCTTGCTGAAACTGGGCCCTTAGTGGAGCCACTGCTTGTGTGTCAGGATAAGCAGTCATACTTAGAATTAGCGCTTATTCGCTTTCTAGAGCCGTCCGGCGGAATACCAGAACGCAACTCTCCCTAGGGTTTCCGACCCGAAATTAGAAATCTTAATCTCCCTGGATAATTTTTATCCCCAAAATACAAATCGCACGCAGAAAACCCTAACCCTAATTTAGGAAAAAATCCAACCCTAAATCAAAATACCTCTGATTTTGACTCGGGTCAAAATCACACTCGCCGATTTATTTTTTTCTCCTCGCTGACGTCAACTTGCGTCAGCACCGCAATTCCGTCGCCGCGCGCGTTCGATTTCGGCCGCTGACGTCGTGCTCGCGTCAACCGTCGATTTCGATTTCGAAATCGAAATCCGATCTCGCGTTGACCACCTCCCGCTGTTGACTCCACGTCACACCTCGAAGTACGCGCCGCGCTTTGTCTTCAACCTCGCGACGATGAACACAGGAACGCCGCCGCGTTCCTTTGCGTCGCTCGTCGGAGAGGAAAGCCGTCTGCGCTCCTCAGACCCTCGCTGTCGTCCGGCAGCCACCCGCCGCCGGAGCCCTAGCAGTCGCCAAACAGAGGGATAGACAGAGAAAGGGGAAGGTGGAGAATACTCGATTTTATTCCCTATCGAGGCTTACAAAGCTTTTGTCTCTCGTCGTCGACGACCCTCGCCGCCTGACCTCCCTCTTCCCTCCCTCACCGGCGAACCAATCGCCGATTACAATCTCTCAGTTCCCTCTCGTCGAAGCTTCACCAAGCTTCGTTGTTGGTCGGTAATGGCAGGGAGTCCTCCTGTTGCCCTCGCCTCCGCTTTATAGGCAGCGAGCCGCCTCTGCTCCCTTCCGCGCGACCCGTTCGCGTTCGCGTCCCCGCCCGAGCCCTAAAATCGGGCCACACCGCTACGCTCCCAGCTCCCGCGCCTGTCGCCGCCTTTCCCGCCGAGGTTTACCTCTTCCTCGCGTCCAGATCTGCTGCAGACGCCGTCGCCAACCGAAGCTTCGTTCGCAGTCCGCGTCCGACGCTCGCGGAGACGACGTTGACGTCGTCGCCCGTGCCGTGTCTGGCGCACGCGACGAACTCGCGTTTGCGGCGCTTTGCGTGCGGCCGTTGCGCTGAGACAAATCGAGGTCAAAATACCCCGTTGACCCGATTTTCCTCTGATTTGTGCTCGGCTTTGGGCTTGGGCCGAACCGGCCTGACCCAGGCCTGACAATTCTCCCCCGCCCAATTTGGACATCGCCCTCGATGTCTCTAGCGGGCGAATCCTGCAGAACCATCGCTCCGATTCTCATCGCTCCGATCCGACACTGCTGCGCTCCCATGGCAGTGTGTGGAACTACCTGCAATGATCCAATCCGCGGTTGCTCGGTTTCCTCGGCTTCCTCGGCTGGATCCTGTGCTGCTATCGCCATGAGCTTTTGTTTGCTAGGACAATCCTTTACCCAGTGAGGACCGCCGCACCAAAAGCAACCCTGTGGCTTTTGCTCCCGTCGCCCCGGTGAACCCTTGTTCTGCCGGTAAAATGGTCTACCTCTCTCTGGAACTCTAGCTCCCGGCGGTGTGCGTGGGGAGCCGCGCTGAGAGCCGCGCTTTGGTGGTGTCTTGGATTTCTTTGGTGGTGCTGGTTTGAAACTTCTGTTATCCACCAGAGATTCAGCCACTGCCACAGCCGCCCTCCAGTCAACTGGCTCGCGACGTCGGACCTCCGTTTCTGCCCATGGCTGAAGGCCCCGGAGGAAGAAATACCTCCTATCGTCCTCTGCCATGCCTGGAAGCTCCAACATCAAAGTAGAGAAAGCCCGGACGTACTCCTGGATCGAGCCTGTCTCAGCCGATCCAGTTTGCCACGCGCCTGGTCCGCCGAGTTTCCGGGAAGAAACTGCCGCCGCAGTTCCTCACAGAAAGTCTCCCAAGTCCAGCTAGCAGTCCCTGATGTAGAGCCGACTTTGGTTCGCCACCAAAGTTTCGCGTCGCCTGTAAGATAGGCGATGCACACCTGCACCCGATCTCCTGCAGAAATATGGTTAGCTGAAAACAGTTGCTCCATATCCCAGATAAAGTTTTCGACCTCTCTGGACGATCGAGCCCCCCCGAATGTCGCTGGGTCTGGCACGCGCATCCTCGGTTTGGGAGCCTCCTGCTCCACCGGTGCCGATGATACTTGCGCTAGGGCTAGGCGCAGTACCTTTACTTCTGCGTGCATGTCCTCCTTCATGCGAGCCATCTCCCCTGGTAGATGGATCAGACCCTCTCTGGTCTGTTGCATGACCTCAATCTGCAACCTCTGCTGCTCGATCTGCAACCTCTGTTGCTCGATCAGCAATTCCTGATCCTCCACAGTCTTCTGAAGACTTTCCACCTGTGGAATCATCCCATTGCCTCCACCACTGGCCAAACCGAGCACTTGCTCGATCTGAGCAATGCGATCACCCTGGTTCACCATCTCCTCAGGATCAGCCGTCTCCTTGGCTTTTCCTTTATCCTGCCTGGGTCGGGCGTCCTCTGACGCTCTTCTAGCAGTATGGGTGATCTTCTGGAACTTCAGACCTTTCCTCACCTTCGAGGGTGAGGCTGAAGGTGCCGTGTTTGCTGGAACACGTTAGCCTGCTCTGATACCTGTTGTCACGCCTCGGTCGGATCGGTCTAGAATTAGCGCTTATCCGCTTCCTAGAGCCGTCCGGCGGAATACCAGAACGCAACTCTCCCTAGGGTTTCCGACCCGAAATTAGAAACCCTAATCTCCCCGGATAATTTTTATCCCCAAAATACAAATCGCACGTAGAAAACCCTAACCCTAATTTAGGAAAAATCCAACCCTAAATCAAAATACCTCTGATTTTGACTCGGGTCAAAATCACACTCGCCGATTTATTTTTTTTCTCCTCGCTGACGTCAACCTGCGTCAGCACCGCAATTCCGTCGCCGCGCGCGTTCGATTTCGGCCGCTGACGTCGTGCTCGCGTCAGCCGCCGATTTCGATTTCGAAATCGAAATCCGATCTCGCGTTGACTACCTCCCGCTGTTGACTCCACGTCACACCTCGAAGTACGCGCCGCGCTTTGTCTTCAACCTCGCGACGATGAACACAGGAACGCCGCCGCGTTCCTTTGCGTCGCTCGTCGGAGAGGAAAGCCGTCTGCGCTCCTCAGACCCTCGCTGTCGTCCGGCAGCCACCCGCCGCCGGAGCCCTAGCAGTCGCCAAACAGAGGGATAGACAGAGAAAGGGGAAGGTGGAGAATACTCGATTTTATTCCCTATCGAGGCTTACAAAGCTTTTGTCTCTCGTCGTCGACGACCCTCGCCGCCTGACCTCCCTCTTCCCTCCCTCACCGGCGAACCAATCGCCGATTACAATCTCTCAGTTCCCTCTCGTCGAAGCTTCACCAAGCTTCGTTGTTGGTCGGTAATGGCAGGGAGTCCTCCTGTTGCCCTCGCCTCCGCTTTATAGGCAGCGAGCCGCCTCTGCTCCCTTCCGCGCGACCCGTTCGCGTTCGCGTCCCCGCCCGAGCCCTAAAATCGGGCCACACCGCTACGCTCCCAGCTCCCGCGCCTGTCGCCGCCTTTCCCGCCGAGGTTTACCTCTTCCTCGCGTCCAGATCTGCTGCAGACGCCGTCGCCAACCGAAGCTTCGTTCGCGTCCGCGTCCGACGCTCGCGGAGACGACGTTGACGTCGTCGCCCGTGCCGTGTCTGGCGCACGCGACGAACTCGGGTTTGCGGCGCTTTGCGTGCGGCGTTGCGCTGAGACAAATCGAGGTCAAAATACCCCGTTGACCCGATTTTCCTCTGATTTGTGCTCGGCTTTGGGCTTGGGCCGAACCGGCCTGACACTTATGCTACTCACTTGAATTTCCACTAGTTTATCTTCAATTATTGTCATGTCATTTATATTGTGTTTAGTTGGGTGAACGGAATGAGAAAGTAAAAAAAAAAAAAAGGAAAAAAAAAAAGAAAATTTCTTTTTTGTGTTTAGTTAGTGGAAAGAAAAATTTGAAGAATTGTTATAGACATTTTTTGTTTTTCTTTTTATACTCCTATTATATAAATATTATCAAATAATATACAAAATAACTATTTAGTATTATTATATATTATAAAATTAATTAAAAATATTAAAAATTATTAAATAGTATAAAATTAATTAAAAAATAGTAAAAACCATTAAATATTTTTAAATTAGTTAAAGATTATTAAAAATCATTAAATATTTTAAAATTAGGTAAAAATTATTAGCAATCATTAAATATTTTAATAGTGTTAAAAAATATTAAAAAACCATGAAATATTTTAAAATTGACTCTACTGTTTAATTTTTGCCACAGATATCTTAAAATTAGTTTTTTTTCTCAATATCACCTAATCACCAGCCTAGAAAAATGACATCAATTGTATTTAATTTTTGTTTATATTGAATTGGACAGAGTTGGACATCAACCAAATCTCCAGATAGACAGAAGTTATAAACACCCAAATTTTAGAATGAGTTAGAAGGTCTTAAAGAACAAAATAAACAACATACAACATCAAAATAAACACAGTTCTTTAAATGTTTTAAACACCACAACATGCATCATGAATAATGAAATGACTAAAGTAAGGATCTCGTTTGATGAGCCACCTTCATCTCAACCATGAAAGCAAGCTCCACCCACCATGATAGAGTAACTGATTGACAATAAATCTCACAATACAATATGCGGAGTTGGAGCATAAGGCATAGTAAAAACATGTTAGGCCATAACAGAGCTTCCTCTCCAACTCTAATGTTTTCATCTCCTTTCAACAATTACCAAAATATTGTACGAAACACTATCTGGTTCACATCCCATGTGCTGCATCAGAGAGAAGATCTCATATGAACCACATGGAAAACCTGCAGGGCCCCGTTTGGTACAAGGCTGCTTTCTGCAGAGCTAGGAGGTGCAGTAGAAACTAGAAAGCAGCACTATTACCACATTTGGTTTATAGGGAAAAAATTTATATGCGATGTCATTGCACCATGCGACGGCATCATCCACCACAATACCACTTTGGGATACTTGAATGCACGTATCCCAACACTTATAAAGAAGTGTTGGACAGTAGATGATGTCATTGGCACCGCATATAAGTTTTTTTTCGGTTTATAGATTATGCAGTGATACAATACTAATTTTAGCACTATAGCCCGAAGCATAATATCTTCTTGCTTCTCTCGCGTGCGCTAAGTGTTGTTTGACTGCTCAGGTTCGATTCCTAGTCTTTACTATATTTTTTTTTTGGTATTTTACTCCAACAGTTACGGCTCTCTCCCCTCTTTTTATTAAAAATTAATAACATATTTATATTTTCTAATTGTATATAACAATTAATTATATTATTACATAAACATCTATAATGTATAATATTATTATTTATTTTAAAATTAAATATATATTCAGTAATATAATATATAATAATTTTAAATTAATAAATTAATAATTGAATTTTATATTAAAATTAATTATTTGATCTTATAAAATTTAACAATTTTATTAAATTAATTATTTTAAATTTTCAAAATAAATTTTGTTTTGTTATAAAAATATATAATTTTAATTTCTTAATTTAAAAATAAAATTAATAATTGAAATTCATATTAAAATTAATTATTTCATCTTATAAAAATTAACAATTTTATTGAAATAATTATTTTAAATTTCAAAAATAAATTTTGTTTTATTATAAAAATATATAATTTTAATTTTTTACTTTTAAAAATATTTATTTTAAAATAAAATTTATTTTATTATACAAATATATTATTTTAATTTTAATATATTTTATTAAATTAATATTTATTTATTTATTAAAAACATCAATAACACAACAAATCTATCTATATAATTTTAACAATAGTTGCTATAGTAATCGCATAGTTAAATCCCCTTAACAGGTGTAACATCAGGTGGTGCTGCTATTACACCAACCTAAGCCTTATAAATTGAGCTGTGAGCAGAAGCATGTGGTGATCAACGAGCTGAAGAAGATAGAAGAGGATCAGCTCGAGAGCAAGAGTCCTGGCTGTTCTCTTACTCGTCATTTGTTGTTGGAGTACTTTAATTCCCAGAGGTCAGGTCGCTTCACAATTGCCTCTCCTTGTTCTATTATCGCTGAACTTTTGAACTAATCAAAACAAGAGTGATTTTGCCGGCCTTGCAGGAGAAGGTGCTGGTGCTCTGACTCTAAATTACTATTCCAAAAGCTGCCCCAGGGCTGAGGAGATCGTTAAGCAAGAGGTTGCGAAGCTTTACAATGAGCATGGCAACACGGCCGTCTCTTGGGTCAGAAACCTGTACCATGACTGCATGGTCGAGGTCAGATTCCTGATATATTGGTGGTATTCCTTTTCAAGCAAATTTTATCATTTATATTCTTCTTGTCATGTATTGAAATATGACCCTGACAAATGACCGGCTGCAGACTCTATATTTTCCTAAATTTATCTCTTTTTATTTATTTTTATCGTAAGTTCGGTCTGCCTGGGTGCTGATTCCTGAATCTTTTCTGAATCCCTATAGTTTTGATCATAATATTCTTGGTCTTGGTTAGCTGAGTGGTCAGCTCGAGCGTGTGCGTCTCTATCATTTCTTTGAGCTATATCTTTCATACTTAAGATTAGTGCATACGCGCGCTTATAAATTTATAATTTTTGCGATTGAATCACATCGCCGTAAAATTTTCAAAAGCTTTGATGAAATTAAGCGCTTGTATTTTGGGGGAAGAGTGCAGTCCTGCGATGCATCGCTTTTGCTGGAATCCACCGACACCGTGATCTCGGAGTAGAGGTGGCCAACGGGCCGGGCCGGCCCGCGGCCCGCACGGCCCGGCACGACGCGGCCGGGCACGGCACGGCCCGTTGACCAAGTCAACGGGCCGCGGGCGGCCTGCGGCCCGTTACGGGTCGTGCTGGGCCGGGGGGTTCGCGGCCCGCGGGCCGGGCCGGGCACGGCCCGCAAGCGTGCCGGGCCGGGCACGGCACGAACCCGGGCCAGGCACGGCACGCGGGCCGGGCCGGGCACGGCACGAACCCGGGCCGGGCACGGCACGCGGGCCGGGCCGGGCACGGCACGCGGGCCGGGCACGGCACGAACCCGGGCCAGGCACGGCACGCATGAAAATTGTATTTTTTACCTAAATGCCCTCATAATAGTTATAAAAATTTTAAAAGTTAGGGATATAATTGTCTTTATGGTATAAAATTACCATTTTAGCCTCTTTTAATAATTAAAAATAGGGTATAAATATGTAATTATACACCCAATTCATCCCTATAAATTGACCCCCCAACCCTCTCATTTCTTCACACAAGTTTCCAACTATCTTTGGAATAATTTCTCATTCTCTCTTAATTCTCTTAATCTCTTTTCTAAGTCTTGAGTTACAATTAGTTTCTTAATTGAACTCAAACTTAAGCTTCTTCTTAGCCATCAAGAATTCAATGCTCTCTCGGTCTACACTAGTCATTTTTTTTCTATGCCTCGTGCTCACCACGTGACTAGACGTGGAGAAGATCAAGTAAGTATTAAATTAATTTACTTTTATAATATAATTATCACGTGGTGAGCACGAGCACGAGACATAGAGAAAAATGACAGATAATAGAAGAGTAAAGATAATTATCATTATGCCAAATTCTCAACGTTCAATTTTCTTTACTTCTACCTTAAATTTCTTCAATGCTGATCAATGGAGAATCACTATTTTAAGTATTATCGAACGTGTTAGTCAACTTATACGAATTGATGTATTAAGGTTTGAAGAATACTTTATCCACTTATCTGATCATGCAAGACAAGAATTTTTGGCTTCTCCCTCTCCTTCTGGGGTTGAGATTGAAATAGAGGCTGATGACTTTGAAATAAGTGATAGTGAGGAGGATAGTGATAATATCAACGATGAGCCGGAGCAATATATCGAAACAAACCAAGCACAAGAGTCACTTGAGTTTTTTTATTATTGAAGAAGGAGATAGAGCTGAAAACATGGAGTGCGCAATATGCATAGAGAAGATGGAGCACGGAGCGCAAGTATGCTTAACACAATGCTCGCATATCTTCCATAGTAGCTGCTTGCGTAGTTGGCTACGGGTCAATTGTGTATGCCCATTATGTCGACAATTGATTTAAGCATAAATGTATAATTTATGAATATGAAATTTAATCGAGTTGGTTTTAACTTTAGTCATGTGTTGTTAGTATTGTTAATAAATAAATTAATATTAATTTAATAAAATATATTAAAATTAAAATTATATATGTTTAAAATAAAATAATTAATTAAATAATAATTAAATATTTTTTTTTAAAAAATATGCAAAATACATAATACGGGCCAAAGTCGGCCCGTGGGCCACATTCGGGCCGTGCCTGGCACGGCCCGCTGGGCCGACTATAGCCCACGGGCCGGTTTCAGCCCGCGTGCCGAATCTGGCCCGCGTGTCGGATTCGGCCCGCGTGCCGGATCCGGGCCCGGCCAGAGGCTGAGCCGTGCCTGGGCCGGCACGGTTAAACGTGCCGCGGGCCGTGCCGGGCCCAGGCATTTTGCCGTCGTGCCGTGCCCGGCACGGCACGATTACAATCGTGCCGTGCCTGGCACGGCACGACTTCTGGCGGGCCGAGGCGGGCCCGGGCCCGGGCCGGCCCGGGCACGGCCCATGGCCACCTCTATCTCGGAGCAGTCGACGGTGAGGAGCTTCGGGATGAGAAATTTCAAGTACGTCACGACCATCAAGAGCGCCCTGGAGAGGGAGTGCCCCGGCATCGTGTCTTGCGCAGATATAATTGCCCTCTCCGCAAGAGAAGGCGTTGTTATGGTACGCACACTTCTTGATTCAATCACAATGAGGTAAAACTCTGCTTTGGTTGTCTCATGCTCTTTGATTTGGTTGGTGGCGGCGTAGCTCCGAGGGCCATACATCCCGATGAAAACAGGAAGAAGGGACAGCCGGCAGAGCCGCGCCGACGAAGTCAGCAAGTTCATCCCCGACTACAACGACTCTATTTCCCTCGTCATCTCCGGGTTCAACTCCATCGACATCGATGCAGAGAAAACCGTTGCCCTCTGCGGTATATTAACTTGGTTTGCGCTGTATAGCTGCTCTCGATCGGTGAGTTAATAGCTTGTTTTCATGAGCTCACTCGGTGGGGCGCGTACACTGCGTGAACATGGTCTGGCAGTTAGATCGAACATAATATCTTACTCTGAATTGAATGAAAAATACTGTAGTAAAACAACATACCGGATTTCATAATGCCGTGAATTCAACCGGAGTGATCTTTTGACTGATTGTGTTGTTCGTCAAGAGAGGCAGGATGGCCTATGGGAACCAAACTGAACACCTCTCGACAGAACCTTACACCTCAATCAGGGACCACACTTATATATAGGAAAAACCTAATGGGCATAATTACTTATCAGCCCATCAGAGATAAGACAATTATGCCCCCCAAGGATTCTACACAATAAAATAGCCCCTTTCCATACTCTAATTAATAGATGATAATAAATAATTTAGAGATTAAATTATACACGATTAATTACTGCAATGCATGTACGTCTACATGCCCAAATGCAATATATTATGTATGTATATGGTGCATAGTCCACATAAATCCTAACAATCTCCCACTTGGATAAGGCAACCATGTAATTACACAATAAAACCTTAAATCGTATATAAATCTCTAACACAATCTTTATGCGCATAAAGCTTAAGATGTCATCTAAAACAATCTCGTCCATCAGTCTTATTAACACAAGGACCAAATGGGCGGTCATTGACATATTATCGCAATTAGACCCACAGTGATCACATGTATTAACTCAACTAAATGACATAGATCTAGTATGGATGTGTAGCATGAAAATAACATAATGTGATAGCATCACCTTTAATTTTCAACTGGTCCAATTTTAACCAAATGAGATCAAAGAGCAGAGCAAATAATGAAAAATGAAAAATTTCATTAATGTCATGACAATAAATATAGTAATAACGAAATGGAACAAAAAGGCACTCTCACTAAATCAAATGACATCAAAAACTGTAATGCCCATGTTTTCAAGATGTTTATGAAAAACTTTAGGGGCCAATGCCTTAGTGAGTGGATCTGCAATCATAAAATTTGTTCCTATAAGCTCAATAGAAATCAAGCAACTCTGAACTCTTTCTTTTACAACAAGGAACTTGATGTCTATATGCTTTGACTTAGAAGAGCTCATATTATTGTTTGAATACAAGACTGTTGCTCTATTGTCACAGAATAACTTGAGTGGTCTTTTAACACCATTGATAATTTGCAGTCTTAAAATGAAGTTCCGCAGCCATATTGCATGATTAGATGCCTCATAACATGCAACAAATTCTGCTTCCATAGTAGAAGATGCAACAAGTGTCTGCTTAGCACTTTTCCAAGATATTGCACCTCCAGCTAATAGAAACACATATCCAGATGTCGATTTACGACTATCTTGGCATCCAGCAAAGTCAGAATCAAAATACCCAATGATCTCAAGTCTGTCTGATTTTCTGTATGTGAGCATATAATCTTTTGTGTTTTGCAAATATCTGAAAACTCTTTTGGCTTCAACCCAATGTTCTCTTCCTGGATTACTTTGATATCTGCCAAGCATTCCAACAATGTATGCAAGGTCAGGACGAGTGCAGACCTGTGCATACATCAAACTCCCTACTGCTGAAGCATAAGGGATGTTTTCCATAAATTTAGTATTAAATTCACCTTTTGGACACTGTTTAAGACTGAATTTATCTCCTTTAGCCACAGGGGTTTCAAGTGGTTTGCTATTTTGCATACCAAACCGTTGCAATACTTTTTCAATATAACTCTTTTGTGATAATCCTAATATTCCTCGTGAGCGATCACGATGAATCTGGATCCCTAATACAAAAGAGGCTTCACCAAGATCTTTCATTTCAAATTGCTTTGAAAAAAATTTCTTAGTATCCTGAAGTAATTGCAAATCACTACTGGCAAGCAAAATGTCATCCACATAAAGAACCAAAAATATAAATTTATTCCCACTGAACTTATGGTACACACAATCTTTAACAGTATTCACCTCAAAACCAAATGAGAGAATTACCTGATGAAATTTCTGGTACCATTGACGAGAAGCTTGCTTGAGCCCATAAATGGATTTCTTCAATTTACAAACCAATTGATTAGATCCATCTGAATCTAATCTTTCTGGTTGTAACATATAAATTGTTTCATCAATGTCACCATTGAGAAAAGCTGTCTTAACATCCATTTGATGAAGCTCAAGATCAAAATATGCTACCAGAGCCATAATTATTCTAAAAGAGTCTTTCGAGGAAACCGGAGAGAAAGTCTCTTTATAGTCAATGCCTTCCCTTTGGGTGAATCCCTTGGTGACAAGACGCGCTTTAAATCTTTCCACATTACCCATTGGATCCCTTTTGGTTTTAAAAATCCATTTGCAACCAATAGGTTTCACTCCTTCAGGCAATGGTACAAGATCCCAAACGTCATTGTCTTTCATATATTGAATTTCTTCACCCATGACATCAATCCACTTTTGAGCATTAGAACAACTAGTTGCTTCATGGAAGGTGAGTGGATCATCTCTCACTGAATCAATAGTATCCTGATGTTCTTGGAGAAATACAACATAATCACTAGAAATTGCACTTCTCCTATCTCTCGTGGATCTCCTTAAAGGCACTAGTTCATTTTGAGTTTGTTGAGTTTGATCCTCATGCTCCTCATTAACACTGGATTGAGGAACTGTTGGATATTCTTGATGGATAGGAAGCTCAACATTGTCTTCTAAATGCTGTTGTTGAATGACATTAGGAATGAAAACTTGATCAGGGTCAACAACAACTATAGGAGGAATATCAACTGAATCCTCCTCTAAGACAAAGTCATTAGTCTTATCTCCCCCCCCCCCCAAACTCAACATCCTAAAAAAAACTAGCATTTCCCGTCTCAAAAAAAGTTCTAGTTTTGGGATCATAGAATTTGTAACCCCTAGACTTCTCAGGGTATCCTACAAAATAGCTACTAACTGTTCTTGCATCCCGTTTCTTTTCATGTGGCCTAAAAGGCCTAGCCTCAGCTGGACATCCCCAAACACGAAAATGCCTTATGACAAGTTTCTTACCCGTCCATAATTCATAAGGGGTTTTGTTTATAGCTTTTGTAGGAACTCTATTGAAAATATAGACTACAGTTCTTAATGCATCTCCCCATAGTGAATGTGGCAAAGTGGTACGACAAATCATACTCCGTACCATATCCTTAAGAGTTCTGTTCCTCCTTTCTGAAACACCATGAACATTCATGTTCGGAGAACCAGGCATGGTGTTCTGAGGAACAATCCCACACTCACCAAGAAATCTAGCAAATGGATCCGGACGTTGTTCACCTGATCCGTCATACCTGCCGTAGTATTCACCACCACGATCGGATCGAATGGCCTTAATTGATTTTCCAAACTGATTTTCGACTTCGGCCTTAAACAACTTAAAAATGTCCAATGCTTGTGATTTCTCATGCATTAAGTACAGATAGCCATAACGAGAATAATTATCTATGAATGTGATAAAATATTGTTGACCATTCCAAGAAGCCGTAGGGAAAAGTCCACAAATATCTGTATGTATCAATTCTAAGACATCCTTAGTTCTCTCGGCTATAAATTTTCTCTTGTTAGTGGTTTTTCCCTTAATGCACTCAACACAAATATCATTACTTGAATCCTCAAGTTTATCAAGAATTCCTTCTGACATAAGCCTATCAATTCTCTTTTTAGAGATATGACCCAAACGCTTATGCCATAAAGAGAAGGAATTTTCTGTTGATAATTTGCGCTTAGTGCCTCTAGTTTCAGTATTATGGGACTCATCACCTAAATTTACTGTTTCAAGTAATAAAGATTGTCAATATTAGATAAATAACTGGTTCCAACAAGTACAGAATTGAGATAAACACTACATTTTCTGTTATCAAATGAACAAACAAAACCTTATTTGTCCAATACAGAAACTGAAACCAAATTCCGTCTAAAAGACGGTACAATAAATGTGTTTTTCAATTCTATAAAGGACCAGTATTTAACAATAACCTAAAAGTCCTTATGCCTAAAACTTCCACTAGATTTCCAGCCCCCATATAGATGAATTTTTGTTCATCACTAGGCTTTCTGAAGTTTAGGCAACCTTGCATAGAAACACTTATGTGGGTTGTAGCACCAGAATCCAGCCACCAAGTGTTTCTAGGAACTGAAACTAAATTAACTTCAGAACTAACAAGACCAAAAGGTGAATTATTTAGAAATGGAATGTTAATTAAGTTGGCAGTGACAGCGGAAGCAATAATCATATTAACTGCAAAGAGAACCAAGTACAAAACACAATAAGCTCATGGAAGCATGTGATAATAACAAGTAGTGATTAATCATAACATTTATAAAATCTCATCTCAAGATAACCAGAGTAACATCAAGTCTAGTCTTTGGACAGAGAGTTGATTTACCATTTGGTTATCTTGCGTAGTAATCAAGCATTGATGATAAGATCCTCCTGTCAAGTACTTAGCCATCCTTTGGGCCGACTAAGCACCCACAATGGACACCTAATAATCATCACACACTCATTACCACATGTGTATGTAGTCCTTCGGCCAAACAACACTCGTCCTTTGGGTCGATATGTTGTCCACATAAAGAAAAACACACACCCTGCCTTAATAATTCACAGTTCAAAAGATTTTACAGCAGAGGTCACTTTGGTGACTATACTGAGAAATCAATTAAAATGAAAAATTAAGTAAACCTTGACTTAATTTTTTATTATCAATGAGCTTTAACAGCAGAGGTCACTTTGGTGACTATACTATTAAAACAAATTGAAATAAAAATTAAGTTTAGTTATAATTAATCACTACTCATAAGCAGAATAAATCATAGATGTGTATGAATTGAGCATAATTGATCAAATGAATAAAAACATAGTAAACATGATTATGTATTTATTTCTAACTCAATATGCTCAAAAATATGAAAATGTTCTAATAATATGCATGAACATTACAACATATTTAACCATACACAAAAATTCTACTAGCATAAATGAATCATGAGAATTTTACTAACATGGATAAACAACAACACAGAATTTATCAATGTATAGCAAAATTTAATAATATTGCACAGTAGAATTTATAACCATTTAGACATGATTAAACCAAATGAATAAACACAACACAAGATTTATTCCAAAAATTATGCCTCTAAGTTGTATATGTATAGCCTAACCCACCTAAACCAAATGATGAGCTAGTAGATTAGGTTCATTTGAAGACCAAAAAAAATCCAATTGGGTCAAGCCTGCTTAAACCAAATAGCAGTTGCACAACACACGAAATTTATTAGGCCCAATCAAACCTAATTGAGTTGATCCACTTAAACCATATAGTAGAGCCACTCAAATAAGCCCAAATAGGTTCAGACCCGGTCCAATTGAAAAAAATAGATCTGATTTGAAATCTTTTAAAAAATGGATCCGACACTTAGTTTTTCATATTAGATCCGGAATCTCAAAATCCAAACCGAATTCCTAAAACTAATCCATTTCTAATTGGATCCGAAATTAGAAATCTGGAAATTGGACATCCGGTGGAAATTGCCCTAATTTCCTTTCGTTCGCAGCACGCCGCACGTCTCGTGTCGCACGCCGAAAAGTCGCCGCACGCGAATGCTGCTCGGCTCATGCAGCGCTCATCTGCCCTAACGCCGCACGCGACGCTCATCGACGCCAGCTGCCTTCGTCCGTCTTTACCGAACGGCGGAAGAAGCAGAACGGCGATCTCTCAGCCCTTAGTCGCCAGAACCGAACGGCGATGAGCAAGGAGAAAGATCGGCGATGACCTGTTCCCGCCGAGCCCCTGCCAGCACCAGACAGCGAGAGCTCTCGGACGATCGCGAACACCGGACGCTACCCGGAGCCTCACGAAGCAGAGACGTGCTCGCCAGGACCAAATGGCGGCGTCGCAGGCTTCGATTAAGGCAAGGTTGCCATCTTCAGACGTGCACGCGTCTCCCAAGCGCCGTTTGACTTCGCCAACACCGAATGGCAAAGTCACGCCGGCAGGGACGAAAAGGAAAAATCGCCCACACGCCCATCGTTGTTGCCGGAGACATCTGCTCGCCGCCTACAACCTGTACTGAATGGTTGCCTCCGACGGAAATTAGGGCAGAAGCCCTTCCAGAACTCGTCGGCCCGAATGACGACGGTGTGCGGTAGAGAAGGATGGACGACGGGCGCGGCTACACGAGGCAGCGAGGCGCCGATCCTTTGCCGTTTGTCGCTTGGTGTGGCCGGCTTACCTGGACTGAATGGCAAGCACTGCACACCCTGATTTCGTTCACGCCATCGACTCATGAACTCACCGCATGAGAACGTTAGGCTTGTTGTCGTTTGCGGATGCCGTCGACTTCACCAACACTGAACGGCGAAGTCTAGAGGCAAATGCAAACGCACGCGAATGCCAAACGCCTCACGTCTTCGCCAACACCGGACGGCGAAGACTCTTTGGCGAGAGATAAAAAATCGATGAACCAGAAGACGACCAGGAACACGGCACACAAGCGCCGGCCTGATCGCCGATCACAATTAGGGCAAAAGAATAATGAAGATGACACAATCAACGTGAATCACAACCGAAAATATTTTCCAAAACAAAATAAAGCAAGACTAACTTCGCTTTGATACCACTTGTTAGATCGAACATAATATCTTGCTCTGAATTGAATGGAAAATACTATAGTAAAACAACATACTGGATTTCATAATGCTGTGAATTCAACTAGAGTGATCTTCTGACTGATTGTGTTGTTCGTCAAGAGAGGCAGGGCGGCCGATGGGAACCAAACTGAACACCTCTCGATAGAATCTTACACCTCAATCAGGGACCACACATATATAGGAAAAACCTAATGGGCATAATTACTTATCAGCCCATCAGAGATAAGACAATTATGCCCCCCAGGGATTCTACACAATAAAATAGCCCCTTTCCATACTCTAATTAATAGATGACAATAAATAATTTAGAGATTAAATTATACACGATTAATTACTGCAATGCATGTACGTCTACATGCCCAAATGCAATATATTATGTATGTACATGGTGCATAGTCCACATAGATCCTAACACGGGCGGCTGTACCCCAAGGGGGACCCGACGATTGACCCCGAGTACGCTAAGTACCTGTTGAAGCGGTGCCCGTCGCCGGACCCCGACCCGGAGGCGGTGCTCTACTCGCGGAACGACGGCGAGACGCCAATGATTCTCGACAACATGTACTACAAGAACCTGCTGAAGCACGAGGGGCTGCTCAGGATGGACCAGGAGTTGCTTTCTCACCCCTCCACCGCCCAGTTCGTGCAGCAGATGGCCGCCGATAATGCCTACTTCTACGAGCAGTTCTCTGCAGCGATGCTTTTGATGTCCGAGAACAATCCGCTCACCGGCAGCCAGGGCGAGGTCAGAAGGGACTGCCGATTCGTAAACGCCGCCTTGTAAAGATCGTCTCTATATGCGAAAAGCCATTAAATGTTCGTGCTAAATTGTTTCGAGTTTGGGTTGCACATAAGCTTAGACCCGCCGTGATGTTGTAAGCAGCTTGTCACGCTTCGAATTAGGGTAATAATTTTTTTATTAAAATACACCCGAGTCAACACTTTGACTCGCACCCAAGCACGCCCACGCAGGGGCTAAACGGCTGAACCGCTGATCCAGGCGCGACCGGCAGGAGCACGTCCTCGACGTGTTCCTCAGCCTAACCCAAGCGGCCACCTCGACTCTCGTCTCGACGAGTCATCGACCGCCACGTCTGCCACGGACCGATGCACGAACCAGCTCCAACGTCCACCAAGGTACAACACCCGAGACTCGACGCCGGCGCAGCGCACGTATGAGTCCGGTACACCCGAAAAGAAGCAAATCCGCACGCAGGCTGAGGCGCACACTCACGCAGGAGACGACGTCACGCAGGATGCCGGGCACACGCTCTAACTCCGACCAGACCGCACGCAGGAGTCCGAATACATCACTGGCTCAAGAAGGGACGTCTCGCAGACGTCCAGCACAGACAAACCGACAAACGCCGGGCAACACCACACATGGCCGGCGCACTTGACCGGAACGCAGAGAGGGGCAAGGAGACGCCGACCGAGAAAGACAACTCGGCCGGGAGCACGAGCCTCGGGGAGCCGAAGAGAGGAAGACGCCGGCCGAGGACAGTTGATCGGCCGGGAACGGGAATCGTGTCCGGAACCCGTTAAAGGCGCACAAACAGAAAGGCACGTGCACGACGACCAACACATGAGCACGTAACCCGAGGTGGCGGACCGACGGCCGGAGCACGCCGAAAACCCGCCTGAGGCTCGCAGGAGTAAAAGGAGGCGCCGGCGAACCCAGCCAGGGTCGCCGGACGCCAGCCACGCAAGGGCAGAACCGCTGCCACCAACGCCAGGATCCGAAGACGCCGGCGAACCCTCATTGTTTGTCGGACGTCGCCAGAAGGAGGGGGCCGAAGCCCCAGCCTCACCGAACGCCTCAACCCTCACCGGAGACAAGAGGGGCAGGCGACACGGCGGAGGAGAGAAAAGCAGGGTCGGCGCCTCTCGCCGACCGGAAAACCTACCCGCCGGACGGAGCCGGAGCGGGAGGAGGTAGAAACCGTACCTCGGCGGACGTCTGCCGCCACACCACCATCGGCGACGCTGAAGAGGGGACGCCGCCCCGTTGCCCCGCTACACCCCGAACCGCCACACCCACACCACCGGAACCGTAGGACGCCGCCGCCGCCGCCGCCACCGGAGACCGCTCGCCGGAAGCCGCTCGAGGGCTGGAGAGAAGATCGGGGGAGGAAGGCGCCGCCGCCGCTCGCCATCCGCGTTCAACGAACGCGTCGCGCGTGAGAGAGGGAAAGGGCACTGTAGCCCTAATTCCCTTTTCCTCAAATGGGTCGCCCGCCCGGATCCATTAGCCCACAAACCCGCTTCCTCAAGCTGGGTTAGGCTGCTAGCTAGCTGGGCCTGGGCTTGGGCCCAGCGCCTGGGCCTCACATTCTCGCCCACCCGAGGTGGTCGCTAATAGGTGCCGCAAGTGTACAGTTTCTATCAAAGTAAAAAGGATCGTCCTCAGGGAGCGAGGTGTCAAGTACCGACTTTTAGCATTGTTGAAAGCTAGACGCGATCAAAATTTAATTAAGGAAACAAATGAACTATTGAAGTAAATCGTAATTATCGATTCCGAGAATTGGCAACTAGCAGGAAGAAATTTAGGTTTTACAAAGGTTCGAGACCATAGGTTTCATCTCGTCAGTTGAATAATAATGTAAAACAATGAATCAAAATTTAAGATATATAAAACAGATTACCTTCTCTCGAAGCATAATCTAACGCTAAATTGTTTAAGGTGACCAATCCTTCGGTACGGATTACCTTCTCTCGAAGCATAATCCGGTGCCTACTTAAGCTAATTTTCTACTCTCGTAGCTAAATTAACTTAAGAAAGACCCAATGAGCTCTATGATGATCGTGGATCCTCAAATAACTTTGAACGACTCTCGTAATTCAAAGTTACAAGTTAAGATTGGGCAATCGAGTGTTACGATTCACCTCTCGGTACTTCTCGTAACACTTAATACATACAAATATTTGGCCAAAATATCAATACGCAATGAGCACACCCAATAATAATAAGCAATTCACTTAATAAGTACTTTGAGATTCATACAATGTGTTTTACATGTTAAAAGTTTTCCAACGGGCTACGCCCCAAGCCCCGAACAAGGGTTTTACTCAACTAAATACATTGTAAACTCAAGAAAACCCTAGAGAATGAACTTGAAAGTTAGGGAGATTACTAGTCGAGGTTAGGAGATGAAGGATCTTGGGTTTCCTCTCGAAAGCCCCTAGAAAATCAGTCAAATCGAGTCCTCGAAGTCCAAAAATCGCTGTTTTCGCCCTAGCCACGTTCTTCGCCAAAATTGATCCATCTAACCGCCTAAAAATCTCAATTATATGCCTCTAACGAAGCTTTGGGCGGTTAGGAATGTTAATTGGGAATTTTCCCCAATTTTCTAGCATCAGGAGAGTCGGATTTGAGGAAGAAACGAGCAACGGTCGCGATCTGCGGAGGCGATCACAGGCGTGACAGGAAGCACGGGCAGGCCGTGTCAGTTTCGGCAGACAGCAGGTAAGTGAGCACGGCCGTGCGTTTAGACACGGGTAGGCTGTGTTTGCTTCGTAAAAATCTGGAACGCTGAACACGGTCGTGCGCATGGCGGTGACGGCTTCGGCGGATTTTGATTTTGTGTCAAGCACGGCCGTGACGATAAGCATGGCCAAGCCGTGTTCGTCTCGGCAATTGCTGATTTTGCAGACACGATGAACACGGCTGTGATCACAGGCATGGGCAGGCCGTGTTCATCATGGAAAGCTCTAAAAAATATGAAATTTTGCCTAGTGGATGCCTGTTATATGCTGAACCGCTCCCTAACTTCAAATCTCGAATAATCTTCACGAAAATAAAAGATAATCACCTGTATTTCACAAAGACATGAAAAACTAGTGAAGATTCCATACTTTATGGGAAAAGGTATCAAATTATGACATCTGATAGAAGTTAAGCCTGAAATGATGATATAATAAGACTCTAAATCCTACAAAGATAACACTTATCAAAATATCACAGACTTAAAATCTTGCTTGTCCCCAAGCAATTACACTAGCTGAAATTTCCAGAAATCAGGAAGATAGCATGTTCAAAAGTTAAAGGATGAACCTCATATGACAACATTTAGACTAAAGCCCAGGTTGAAGACCATAAATTAAGCCATAAACACTGGAGCTAAAATAATGTTCAAGGTCAAATCACAAATCTGAAATTGGAAAAATATTTCACTATGTTAAGACTATTCATACTCATCATGTCGTTGTTAACTCAGCCAATCAAGGATAGTTGCACTAGATAACTTATTCATCATATTTTAGGTTGGAAACATGAATTTGCAATTGGTGGGTTCAAACTACTTCCCTGAATTCATTTTCAACCTTGTCACGCGAAGGACAAACATTTGTGATGAATGCACCCCCGGTACTTAGTTAGAGAACGAACTCAAGGTGTATGCATCACATAATGTACACAAACTCATTTCTTTACCTTAAGGTAGAAGAAAGAGGAGTTGTTCACTTTTCCCACACCCCTTCTTTTCGCATGTTCTTCTTTATTCCCTTTTTTTTAATAATACCTAATGCAATCAAGTTGAAAAGCTGGTAAGATGGACTATAATAAGCATGAATATGACAAAACATAATATTGTGTAAGATATTCAGAAAAAGAAGGATTGACCATATGAATCATCATGCAAGCCGCAATGAGCATACTCAATTACAATCTAAAACCACGGATTTCTAAGCATAAAAGCAGTCATGATAAGATGTTCAATCCCTTAACTCAAGAAACTAATCTATCTTTATGAGTCTCATCAACATTCAGAATAGCATATAAATTGAGGATAAGACATCATATGCTATATGCAAAATATATCATCACAGACTTAGCTCCTTAAAGTCTTCACAGGCAAGAGATACTATATGCACGTTGGAGTTTATAATCATGAAAACACTTATATATAGCAAATTGAAAAGCTGCTAAACATACTAATATAGACGAACAAAGCAGAAACACACTAAACATACTATTATATATAGCTGGAAAGAAAAGTAAGTGACTTACTAAAGAAGAAATACATCCGACAGATAACAGGAGTAAGGCAGAAGACAACAGGAGATCACCACCCCTTGGAATTCATGCGCCGCAGCATCTCCTGAATGGCCAAATGGTCCTCGCTCTGCAACTGAACCTGGCGAGCCTGCGCCTCCTCCATAGAGGTCAAACGCCTAAGAACATCCTGCATCTCTAGGCGCGTCTCATG
This sequence comes from Costus lasius, assembly GCA_027563935.2. Classification (NCBI taxonomy): domain Eukaryota; kingdom Viridiplantae; phylum Streptophyta; class Magnoliopsida; order Zingiberales; family Costaceae; genus Costus; species Costus lasius. Next base: position 100,220,727 of record CM050454.1, read on the forward strand.
TTGGTCATCACGAATGGCCCGAAGTTGACTCTCGATACGGGCGTAGGCATTCTCGGTGGAGGCAGAGGAAGACGCACCGGCATGCTGGAAGGGACGGAAGGATGGATGAGGTGGGGCCGTGTCCATCGGAACTTCACCCGCCTCGTCAGGCTCCGGAAGCAGGTGCCAGTTCCGCCGCTCGCGGATAGACGTGAGCTCAGGATGCGGAAGCAGCATAGTGGAGTCACTCCCTCGAAATAGGAGACTGAAGGCGTCACCCTCGCGGGTGACCATCTTCATCGCCTGGCATGATTCCAGGTCGATGTGGGAGCTACCGCATGCCTGCTCGATGCCATAAGGCTCAACGCCAAAAGCAAGGGCGATTGGAGTAATGAGGCCGCCAGAGGCAATAACTCCCTTCTGGGCGGTGGCCTGTTTCTGCAATTGCTTCATCAGAAAAAATGCGGTGTTAAGCTTAAAAGAGTGTACCATCGACCAGAGGAAGAGAAGCTTGGTGCAGCGCACTAAACCATCACTCTCGCCACGCGCAAAGATGTTGTGCGCTAAGACGCGATGCACGTAGCAAAAGCAAGGGTTGCTGACGTGGCTGGCTTGGGCTGTCCGTGCGATATAAGGCCGCTGTCCCATAATAGCAACCTAAAAGTCTTGATCACAAAACTCATGCGGGGGTATGCGAGTACCATCCACCGGAAAACCAAAAATCTGATTTATCTTGGATAATGTCATTGCATGCTCCGCGTTACCGAGCCGGAAGGAAATAACACCGTCGTCGTCGTCGTCATGTATGTCCATGTCGATCTCGAGGGACAACATGAACTCCAATGTAGGCGCTACATAAGTCGGCGGGGGGCGGGGCCATCCGGAAGAATTGCTCTCATCCGATCTGCTGGAACATGAATAGCACGTTGTGATGCAGCCCCAAGGTATTGAGGGTCACCCGATCAAGATAGCGAGTGTTGATGACGCGCCAAGACACCAAGAGATCGTATCGCGCCTTCTGCGTGGCATCCCGGAATAGAATTTCGTACTCATTTGGCTCTACTGGCACAGCTGGACGCTTGGAAGATTTCTGGGCCATCGACTTGGAGCGTCCAGACATGGTGGAGAGCAGAGAAAAGACGGCCGGCTGACTGGCTGGAGTTGGTGGCTGGAGGAGAGAAACAAAGCTCCGGTGGCGAAATCCGGTGAAATGGCGGCGCTGGAGACACTGGCGGCTAAGTACTGTATGGGAAGCAGGATGGAGCGCTGAGGAAGGCTGAGAGATAGTCGGTGGAAGATCAGGAACGACGGCTGGGCAACAACGCTGAAGAAAACCGCAGGCGGCGGCACTGACGAAAGCACAGATCAGGGAAGAAATACCCACTTATCTAGAAAAGCTGGAGTGGTGGAATGTCGTGGGAACGGGCGGCCGTATGTAGGAGAACTCAGAAAGCCGTCGGCGGCGAAATCTGGCGAGGAACTGACGCAGGCGGCAGCCGGCTGTGAACAGACGAAAATCCATCGAAAACCCTAGATCCGGGTGTCGGCGAGAAGCAGAGAAAGGTTATGATGCTCTGGACGGCGTCGGACAACGGATCTGGAGGGTTGAAAGGCCGGAAGTGGGAGAGGAAGGGGGCGGCGGCACTGGAACAGGGTGTGAACCCTAATTTCCGCCGCCGCTCCCTCTTATAAGCGGATGCAGTAGACCCGGTCAAAATTAGAAGCACGGGCGTGCTTGGAGGCACGGCAAAGCCGTGTTTGTCTTGGCGAAATTTCACATTACTCGGCATGACAGTGACTTTGAACACACCCATGCCGTGTTCGGCTTGGCGGAGACTCCTCAAACACTGACGAGGCGGTCATGGCCGTGTTCAGTTCGGCCACATGTAAAAATTCCTGAAAAATTACAGAAAATTTCCACTGAGTAAGATGTTTTTCAATGTATAAAATAATAAAAAATCTTGCCATGAGATATCACATAACTATCAAAACAAAAATAACAAATCAACAAAACATACATCACAATAGTTAATGTCAAGTCTGTCTAAACGATATAACAAAAGATAAAACCATGGGGTGCCTCCCATGAAGCGCAGGTTTAAGGTCAGCAGCTAGACCAATGTTTACTTGTCAGTCAGTGTAATGAAGGGTCAGAGAATTTAATAGCAACTCCCTTCTCAATTTGTTCCGGCGCATAATAGGGCTTGAGGCGCTGCCCATTCACTTTGAAGCTACCAGTACGTTCGCTCCAAATCTCTACAGCACCATGAGGAAAGACTTCCTTGACCACAAAGGGTCAAGACCATCGGGTTCTGAGTTTTCCTGGAAACAATTTTAATCTGGAGTTGAACAAAAGAACGTACTCCCCCTCCTAAAAATGCTTCTTAACAAGATGCTTGTCATACCATCGTTTGGTTCGCTCTTTTTAAATTCTGGCATTCTCATAGGCCGAGGCGCAGATCTTGTCCAACTCATTTATCTGCAACTTCCTATGCTTCCCTGCACATTGCAAATTAAAGTTTAGCAATTTAATAGCCCAAAAGGCTCTATGTTCCATCTCAACTGGTAAATGACACGATTTGCCATAAATTAATTGAAATTGAGACATCCCCAAGGGTGTCTTAAACGCTGTCTTGTAAGCCCACAATGCATCATCCAACTTGAGTGCCCAGTTGGTCCGTGAGGTAGAAACAGTCTTTTGTAAGATGGCCTTTATCTCTCTGTTAGACACCTCAACCTGACCACTAGTTTGGGGATGGTACGGAGTAGCCACTTTGTGTTTAACTCCATATTTTCTAAGCAAGGCTTCGAGCTTCTGATTTATGAAATGGGACCCACCGTCACTAATGAGCACTCGAGGAACTCCAAAACGTGGGAATATAGTCTTTTTTAACATCTTGGTCACCGCCTTAGCATCAAATTGGGGCTCAGCTGAAGCTTCCACCCATTTAAAAACATAGTCAACGGCAACCAAAATATACCTATTTCCACATGATGACGGAAAGGGGCCCATATAGTCTATCCCCCATACGTCGAAAATTTCCACTTCAAGAATAGTTGTCATAGGTAACTCATCCCTCTTAGATATACCACCAGACCTCTGACATTGATCACAACTGAGGATATAGTTTCTTGCATCCTTAAAGATGGTTGACCAATAGAACCCCGATTGCAAGATCTTGAAAGCAGTCTTGGTGGCACTTGCATGCCCTCCATAGGGAGAGGAATGACAGTGGAATAAAATGTCCTTGACCTCTTCCTCTGGGATGCACCATCTATAGAGCCCATCGGCACAACGCCGAAATAACAGTGGCTCATCCCAGAAGTAGTGCTTTACATCAGATAAAAACTTTTTCTTTCTTTGAAAAGTCAAGTCAGGGGGAAAAACATCAGAAACAATAAAATTCACATAGTCAGCATACCAAGGTGCAGCCATATTAGTGACAACATAAAGATGCTCATCAGGAAAATCATCATTAATCTTCAGCTGTCTCTCTGCGTCACTTTGTTCATTTATTAATCTGGACAAATGGTCTGCAACTGAATTCTCCGAACCCTTCTTATCACGAATCTCAATATCAAACTCTTGCAGGAGAAGGATCCAGCGAATCAGCCTTTGTTTCGCATCCTTCTTACTCATGAGGTAGCGAATAGCTGCATGGTCAGTATAAATAATAACCTTCGAATCAATCAAGTAAGAGCGAAACTTATCGAAGGCAAACACAATGGCGAGCAGTTCCTTCTCGGTCGTTGCATAATTGACCTGGGTTTCGTCTAAGGTCCGACTGGCATAATATATCACGTGGAGCTTCTTATCCTTCCGTTGTCCTAGAACCGCGCCAACAGCATAGTCACTGGCATCGCACATCATCTCAAACGGCAAGGACCAGTCGGGAGCCTGCATAACAGGTGTTGTTATCAATGCGCGCTTCAAAGCCTGAAAAGCACTTAAACAATTTTCATCAAATTCAAATATAGCATCCTTGACCAAAAGATTTGTTAATGGCCTAGCTATCTTAGAAAAATCCTTGACAAATCTTCTGTAGAACCCAACATGCCCGAGGAAGCTCCGAATTCCTTTGACTGAGGTCGGCGGGGGGCAGTCTTTCGATAACCTCTATTTTCGCTCGATCCACTTCGATTCCCCGCTCGGAGATAAGGTGCCCGAGTACAATGCCTTCACGTACCATAAAATGACACTTTTCCCAGTTGAGCACCAAATTAACCTTCTCGCACCGCTACAAAATTTGAGATAGATTAGTCAAGCATTTATCAAAAGACGATCCATAAACAGAAAAGTCATCCATGAAGACATCCATGATGTCCTCAACGAACTCTGAGAATATTGCGATCATGCATCGTTGGAACGTCGCAGGCGCGTTGCACAACCCAAACGGCATCCTCCGGTAAGTGAACGTGCCATAGGGACACGTGAAGGTCGTCTTCTCTTGATCTTCCGAGTGGATGGGGATCTGCAAAAAACCTGAAAAACCGTCAAGGAAATAAAAATATGAATTTGCTGATAGTCGTTCCAACATTTGGTTGATGAAAGGCAGCGGGAAATGATCTTTTCTGGTGGCTTTGTTGAGCTTTCGATAATCGATGCACATACACCACCCGGTAACAGTGCGGGTGGGAATTAGCTCATTTTTCTCATTTTTTTACCATTGTGATCCCACTCTTCTTTGGAACAACATGTACCAGGCTCACCCATTCACCGTCTGAAATAGGGTAGATGACCCCTGCATGTAAAAGCTTCAGTATCTCTGTCTTAATGACTTCTTTCATATTCGGATTCAATCTCCTCTGATATTCAATGGAAGCCTTACTGTCCTTCTCAACATAAATACGATGCATACAAATTGATGGGTTTATACCAGTGATATCATCCAAAGAATAGCCAATCACCTTTCTATGCACACGAAGCTCATCAAGTAGGCGTCTTGTCTCTGACTCGGTTAAAACTGAACTGACAATAACTGGACAAGACGAGCCTTCATCTAGAAATTCATAGCACAAGTTACTAGGCAGGGGCTTCAACTCAATGTCTGCTTTCATTGGTTCTTCCTGTGTATTCACTTCCAAAACCTCACCCTGGAGTTTTTGCTGGTCCATTCTAAGGCTTGTATCCAAAAATCTTGTATAGCTTTGTACTTCCTTCTCCACCTCTGCATCCACGTGCTCAAGGTTGCCTAGGAGGCATGCCTCAAGCGGGTCTGCATTATACCTTGGGGCCTCAAAGTTATCTTCTACAACATCTACACGACAACATAACCTAGAAAAATCAGGGCTTTTCAAACTCGCAGAGAGGTCAAACTCCAAACTGTTCTCTCTAATATTCAGGGATAGCTTCCCGTTCTTCACATCAATCACAGCCCCTGCGGTAGCAAGAAAGGGCCTACCTAATATAAGGGGCAATCGGGAATCCTCTGACATTTCAAGAACGACAAAGTCTGCAGGTACAAAATAGTCCTCAACTTTAATGGGGACATCCTCCACTATACCGACTGGATGTCGCAGAGATCTATCAGTAAGTTGGAGGGCGATAGAGGTAGCTTTTATATCTCCCATGTCCAATTTCTGAAAGACTGAAAGTGGCATGAGACTCACACTGGCCCCCAAGTCATAGAGGGCCCGTTCAAAAGGCACATTCCCAATTCTGCACGGAATGGAGAAGCTGCCCGGATCTTTAAGCTTGGGGGGTAGCTTATTCTGAATTATTGCGCTACATTCTTCCGTCAGCGCTACTGTCCCTTGCTCCTCTATCTTCCTCTTGTTGGACAATATATCCTTGAGAAACTTGGCGTATGTAGGCATCTGTGAGAGTGCTTCAGTGAATGGTATGTTAATATACAGCTTCTTGAGCACCTCTAGAAACTTGCCGAACTATTTGTCCAACTTAGCTTTTGCTAACCTATGTGGAAATGGCACCGGTGGCTTGTACGGTGGTGGAGGCACATATTCTGTCTGTGGTTTGGCCTCCTCCGCTGCTGGTAGTTCCTGGGTGGCTTTACTCTCTTTCCCTTGCCCATCTGGCTCGCAAGCACTATCATTTCTAACCTCCAATGGGGGATCCTTCAACTGTTTGCCACTCCTTGTCATAATGGCGGTGCAGTGCTCCCTAGGATTGGCTTCGGGCTGAGAAGGGAGCTTCCCAGCAGGTCGGGCTAATGAACTTGCTTGCTGGGCAATCTGGTTCTCCAGCATCCTAGAGTGCGTGATCAAGGAATCCATCTTTTGGTTCAATTGCCCCACCGTAGAACTCAATTGCCTAATAGACTCGTCCACATCATCATTTTTCTTAGACTGCGTGGTGACAAAGTTCTCTAGTAGTAATTCCAAATTGGACTTTTGCTGTTGATTGAATTGTCGCGGTGGAAGTCTAGGTGGTGGCCTGAAGGATGACTGGGGAAACTGAGTGCCAAAATTTCCCAGTTGCGGTTGGCTATTAAAATTTTGAAGATTTGCCTGTTTCTGATTGTTCCGATAGGAAAAGTTAGGATGGTTTCTCCAACCGGGATTGTAGGTGCCTGAAAAAGGATTATTTTGTTACCTCTTGGTTGGGATTGCCTAAGGCATTCACCTGTTCAACAGAAACATCAGAAGAAGAAGATGTCATAATCTGGCAGTCAGTAGCACCATGTCCAGAAACTCCACAAAGTTCACAAGAAATAGAACTGACATACGATGCAATAAAATTCATCGAGGGTATTTGGTGGGATAAGGAATCCACCTTGGACGCCAACGAACTCAACATATCTAGGTCATGCTTACCTCCTCCTCTTACCGGGACGTTTCTCTCACTCGTCCACTGGTAATGATTCAGAGTCATGTCCTCGATCAGGTTCATGGCATCGTCGATATTCTTCTTCATGAGCGCACCCCCTGCGGCTGCATCTACAGACAAATGAGTTTGATACAAGAGTCCATTATAAAAAATATGCACAAGTACCCATTTTTTCAGTCCATGATGCGGGCACATGCGTAGCAACTCCTTAAAACGGTCCCAAGCTTCATATAATGACTCGCCTTCCCTCTGGCTGAAATTCGTTATCTGGTTCCTCAATTGAGCAGTCTTGCTCGGCGGGAAATACTTGGAGAGGAACGCATGGGAAAGCTTATCCCATGTTGTAATTGAGCCTTGGGGAATGGACTACAGCCACGCTCGCACACGATCCCTAAGGGAAAAGGGAAAAAGACGTAAGCGTATTGCATCAGATGGTACCCTGTTTATCTTCAGGGTATCACAATACTCAAGGAAGATGGACAGATGAAGATGTTGGTGTATATGCCCTAAAGACCAATGTATGGACATGGTCAGGCATTGGTTGAATGTACTTTGATAGAACTATTACTCTTTATATAGGCATGGTCGTTATTATGCGGACTTCTCTACCTGCGTTGATGTATTGAGTTGCATAAATAATGTCCCAGGAGTTTGGATTGGATCCATTCTCATAAGCTATCCCCAGACAAGGTACCTTAGCAGATATGGGACAGTTTTGGTACATGTGAGACTGGTGTATGGGCTGGTTAGGTGCGGGGCACAGTAACGCAGACATACAGGTGCATTGGATGCACTGGAGTGATCCACCGTGAGGATTGACTTGTCTAGTCAACAAGTCAATCTCACATGCAAGAGGTTTTGCATTGATCCTTAAACTTGAGGTATTCATGTCTAGATTTGATGATGGGTATGCTTTAATACAGTCTTACGTCTCTCCGTAACTGGGAGACCAAAACGACTGTCATTGGGCATGTCATAAGTCACGTAGAGACATGGATGACCAATAGTAGGATTTGCCCCTTCCTTCAGAGGAAGCATGATATCCACCTTGGGGCGCCCCACCTTATTGGTGCATGACAGGAGAGTGTGGCCACACTTGTTGAGTCATGACCAATGCATTGGATAATAAACTTGAGACTAATCCAATGGCAGGATATCAGCTTAGGCAAAAGGATCTGTAATGCAATGGGAATCCTCGTTGCTTGTTAGGAGTTGTTGCCATAATGACTTAAGTCCTATGACATGGGTAGTAGTGATGTGTTGCTAGATACCCCTCACTACTTATGATGTTTACATCATTGCCATCGTCATATGGATCCTACGGGGTCACACGCAATAGACTCTTGACGTTGCTTTAATCAGAAGCCTTATGATCAAGTTATTGGATAACTTGGATCAATTTGGAAGATTTCATCAGCGCCAATGGGTCTGATGAGTTGGAAGAAAGTTATTGGAGCCAAACTTCATTTTTGGCAGGTTGACCCGAAATTGACCTAGATTGGTCACATTTGGATTAGGGTTGCATTGGATTGGATCCAATGGCTTAATCAACCCATGCCATGAAGTTTGGGCTAGCTCATTATCCAATGAGGCCCAATAATTAGTTGTCATGAAGAGGAATTGGCTTAAAAGGGTATAATGGGGAGAAATCTCACCCCATTGGCGCCTAGGGGCATAATGGGGTGAGGGAGGCGCCTTTGCTTCATTATGGAAGTAAAGGGCGCCTAGCCCTTCTTCCTTGGATGGAATGCTTGCCTCTAAGGCAAGTCTTGGGGCTGATATGGCTTGAGAACTTTTATGGGAAGTTCCTAGGCGCATATGGACATAGGGAAGAGGTATATGGTTATGTCTTGGAGACTTACCTTACCTCAAACCCTAGTTTCTCCCAAAACCCTTACCCTAGCCGAAACTCCTCATGCATGTTGCGCCTAGCCACTTAGCCTTTGATGGTAAGAATGCATTTGAGGCATGTCTTGGGCTGATATAGTGTTTAGACTTTTATGGATAGGTTGAATGAGGTTTATGGTAAAGTCTTGGAGACTTTCCTTACTTCAAGACACCTCATCCTAGCCATACACTTAGCATGATCCTAGCCCTTGCTCAAACCGCCTCTAGTCCTATTTATAGGACCCATTGTCGCCCTCTCTAGATGATGAACACTTGGAGACGTGAACACAAGTAGAGGGGCGAAAGCAAGGGCAAAGGGTGACAACATCAAAGTGGCGCAACCCTTCTTCCAACAAGTGACCGCAAGTCTTCTCCTTCCTCTCCTCTTGGCGTGACTTGGAGAAGGACTTGGTGGCGCAATTTCCCCCTAATCTTCCTCAAGGCCGAAACTCATCTTCTCCCTCTTCTCTTGGAGTGAAGAGGATAAGGAGTTGGCGGCATCTTCCTTGCACTTGGCGCATGAACCTTGGAGGTGGTGCAAGAAGAGTGAAGGAACCCTAAGGCTCGATTCTCTTCCCGAGGCTAGCACCGAGCGTGGAAGGGAGCAACGATCAAGGAGTCGACGCGTGGATACTTGTAGAGGGCGAACACTTGGGCGCCTTCAACATGGCTTCGACATCTAGACAAGCAAAAGAGGTACATCTCTATCACATCCTTGTGTGTACTCACTCGCATGGATCCTTGGGAAAGGAATGTGTTTCGGGTGTAATGCTTCTTCCGCTGCGTCCTGGGACTGCAAAATTTTAAATTACACCCGGCATTCCCTAACAGAAGATTAGGATCTTCCTGTGATGAACCGCTGAATTGGTTCTGCTGAACCATATACACCAGGGCTGGCTTTATTTTAAAATTATTTGCTTCAACCGTCGGTCGAGCAATACTAGAATGTAAGCCCTGTACATTAGGTGCAGCAAAATCTCTCAGTGATCGGTTCTCGTCCATTGCAAAGGTGGTGGGAAGGTGTTCCTCAAGCTGGTGGTCCTGAACTTTTCTTTGAGCGCGAAAAGTCCATTCAATCTCAGGATCCTCTGGCACTAGCTGACCTGTTCTAACTGTTCTTGGCATACACAAGGTTAGCAGACTAGAGAATAATAATATAAGCTTGAAGAGAGGAAGAAGACTGATAGTATTAACAAATAAACTAAAAAATAAAAACAAAAAGAAATTAGCAAAAAGTATCTAGTCTATCAACTCAACTTTTAGTCGATATTGACTATCCGTTGCTCCCCGGCAACAGCGCCAAAAACTTGATAGGTGCCGCAAGTGTATGGTTTCTATCAAAGTAGTAAAAAGTATCATCCTCAGGGAGCGAGGTGTCAAGTACCAACTTTTAGCATTGTTGAAAGCTAGACGCGATCAAAATTTAATTAAGGAAACAAATGAACTTTTGAAGTAGATCGTAATTATCGATTCCGAGAATTAGCAACTAGCAGGAAGAAATTCAGGTTTTACAAAGGTTCGAGACCATAGGTTTCACCTCGTCAGTTGAACAATAATGTAAAACAATGAATCAAAATTTAAGATATATAAAACAGATTACCTTCTCTCGAAGCATGATCTAACGGTAAATTGTTTAAGGCAATCAATCCTTCGGTACGGATTACCTTCTCTCGAAGCATAATCTGGTGCCTAATTAAGCTAATTTTCTACTCTCGTAGCTAAATTAACTTAAGAAAGACCCAATGAGCTCTATGATGATTGTGGATCCTCAAATAACTTTGGACGACTCTCGTAATTCAAAGTTACAAGTTAAGATTGGGCAATCGAGTGTTACGATTCACCTCTCGGTACTTCTCGTAACATAATACATACAAATATTTGGCCAAAATATCAATACGCAATGAGCACACCCAATAATAATAAGCAATTCACTTAATAAGTATTTTGAGATTCATACAATGTGTTTTACATGTTAAAAGTTTTCCAACGGGCTACGCCCCAAGCCCCGAACAAGGGTTTTATTCAACCAAATACGTTGTAAACTCAAGAAAACCCTAGAGAATGAACTTGAAAGTTAGGGAGATTACTAGTCGAGGTTAGGAGATGAAGGATCTTGGGTTTCCTCTCGAAAGCCCCAAGAAAATCAGTCAAATCGAGTCCTCGAAGTCCAAAAATCGCTGTTTTCGCCCTAGCCGCGTTCTTCACCAAAATCAATCCATATAACTGCCTAAAAATCTCGATTATATGCCTCTAACAAAGCTTTGGGCGGTTAGGAATGTTAATTAGGAAACATTCCCAATTTTCTGGCATCAGGAGCGTCGGATTTGAGGAAGAAACGAGCAACGGTTGCGATCTGCAGAGGCGATCACGGGCGTGACAGGAAGCACGGGCAGGCTGTGTCGGTTTCGGTAGACAGCAGGTATGTGAGCACGGCCGTGCGTCTGGACATGGGTAGGCTGTGTTTGCTTCCTAAAAATCCGAAACGCTGAACACGGCCGTGCGCATGGTGGTGACGGCTTTGGCGGATTTTGATTTTGTGTTAAGCACGGCCGTGACGATAAGCATGGCCAGGCCGTGTTCGTCTCGGCAATTGCTGATTCTGCAGACGCGATGAACACGACCGTGATCACAGGCACGGGCAGGCCGTGTTCATCATGGAAAGCTCTAAAAAATCTAAAATTTTGCCTAGTGGATGCCTGTTATATGCTGAACCGCTCCCTAACTTCAAATCTCGAATAATCTTCACAAAAATAAAAGATAATCACCTGTATTTCACAAAAACATGAAAAACTAGTGAAGATTCCATACTTTATGGGAAAAGGTATCAAATTATGACATCTGATAGAAGTTAAGCCTGAAATGATGATATAATAAGACACTAAATCCTATGTAGATAACACTTATCAGTCGCCATCCTCGGCGACTCGAGGTAGCTCCTCAGCTATAACCTCGCAAACCAGAACTCTGGAGCCTCTCACCAGAGTGCTTCGTCCTCAGGCCTAACTCTCCCAATGAATGAGAAACACCCATTGTTTACTCATTCAACTATGACCCAAGAGTCGATAACCTCGATTTTTGATAATCCTTGGATCGAACCTCACCCGAACCATCGGAGAAGTATTGTTGGGAAGCTTTGTGCCAGGTTGCTTCCTCCATATAGGATTCATCCCATCGGATGTGAAACTCCGTATATCGGTTCAGCTTACTTTACCCCAACACCCAGTGATATAAAATAATCACGTACCCCTCAGTCAAACTCCGTTCGAACTATCGGTGTGGCTTGGTAAGACAATGACCGAGAAGGATCGTCTAGATCCTTGTGAAACTTCCTCAAGTTCAAATGGAATGTAGGGTACATCTACATTCTCTATTGGAGTTTCAAAAGGTATGCTGCTGAGCCCACTCGACTCAGTATCTCACACGGACCATCGTATCTTCGGATAAGACCCCGGTGAGCCTCCCTCACTAAGATTTTCCTTCTGATCTGTGTGGTAAGTTGGAGAAGAATTAAGTCGCCCACAACTAATTCTTCGTTCCAACGACGACGGTATGCATACCTTTGCATCTATTGTACAGCCAACTCCTAGCTACCTTTAGCTTCTCCGAGTGAATAGATTTGTTCCCGAGCATTCCGTTGAGTCATAGGGCACTTCCCGCAGGAATCCCTTTGTACCACATCAACGGGGGTTAGGAGCTGACTCCCTAACACTAACTTGAAGCTCAAATGAGGTGGGACTTGTGGATGACAACCTTTGTAAGGTGTAGGCATTCCATGCCACATCGATCCACTTCACTCAGTCATCCTGACTAGCGATCACAAAGTGACGGGGGAATTCTTCCACAATAGCATTCACCTGCTCAATTTGCCGATCCTCCTGAGGATGATTGGGTATGGAGAAACTTATCTTGGACAAATATTTATTGAACAACACGATTCAAAAGTGTCCAGCCAAAAGGGCATCCATATCGCTCTCGATATCCACTTGGATGCCAAAATGTTTCACCACTTTTTGGAAGAATAGGTCTATAGCAACCCTTGCTATACACTGCTCAAGTGCTGGAATAAAGAATCCACCCATGGAAACTCATTCCATGACTACTGACACTGAGCTTATCCCGTCAACTTTAGGACCCCACCAATAAAGTCCTTGGACACCCTTGTCTAGGAGTCTCGGGAACAGGCAGTGGTTGTAACAACCTTGCCCCTAGTCTCCAATCGATCTTACCTTCCTGGCAATTTTGGTAAGTGCGGATCTACATCCTCATGTTTGCGCACGTATTGGGCTAATAGCACGATTGTGTTAGCAAGACAACTATCCCTTCTTGTCCTGGATGTCTCGCCCAAAGCCTGTCATGGAGCTCCCTCAGCAGCTCCCGGCGCAGTCCGCCCTTCGATGGGACTAGTGGTCTATCGCCTCTGGCCACGATATATCATCTGGACCCAGATAGTATTGTCGGATCATGTCCGACATAATCTGCTAAACTTAACTTTTGATTCTCTCTATCAAAAGCTGAGGCTGTCTTTATTCTGCTTAACAGATTCCCTTTTCACATTGGATAGGGTATAGAACATAAGGGCATTTAATCTACTGAGTTCAAAAGGAAACACGTTGCCTTTACCCGATTTATGTTCCCACTGGAACTGGAATTCACCTAAGAATTCCGGCCAACGTGTTTATTTTGCCGACAACTACTTTATGTGGTGAAATGTTGTCGGTCTTCATAACCTCGAGAAGGTTCTCCGCGTCCAGAGATAGTGGACTCCCACCACCTTTTCCTTTTCGTGGCCAAATACCGTCGCTCAGTCCTATTAGCTTTCAACTCCCATAAGCTAAAGGATGCCCATACTATGACATATACCACTGATAGTTTGGTCCGAAGCATTAGTGCGAAACTCAAAAGGCATATTGAAGTCGGGAAACTTCAGGATCGGTTCACAGGCGAAACAGACCTTCAACTCTTAGAAGGCCAACTGATACTGATCAAGCCACTCCCATTTCGAGTTCCCTTTCAGCAGATCACTGAGGGTAAGGCTTTCCTTGAATAGCCTTTGATGAACCTTCGATAGAAGTTCACCACACCGAGAAAACTCCCTACTCGGTTTGATTTGAGGGGGTGCACCATTCCGCAATGGCTTGGACCTTTACCTTGTCCATGAGCACTTATCTGTGGTCCATCCCAAGACCAAGAAAAGAAATCTCATTCACCACAAATGAGAATTTCTCCAACTTCAAATACAGTTGGTTTTTCCCTCAACACCACGATATCGTCCAGATATTCAACTATGTAGTCATCTAAGACAAGGGGTCAACACTTGTTCATGAGATAACAAAACATAGAGGGGGCTTTAGTAGTTCAAAGGGCATCACTTTGAACTCCAGGACTCATATCGGGTTATCTATATGGTTTTCTATTCGTTGCTCTCAGCAAAACGAATTTACCAATTAACCTGCTCTCAGGTATAGTGATAGCACCCATCGGTATAGGTAGGCGTTACCCGCAAGTGCACGGGTCTATCAAAGTAATAAAATATCGATCCCACAGGGACTAACTCGCAAGTACCGATAGATCTCGAAATGACTAGCTAGACGAAGTCGAAATTGGTGAAGTTTAAGATAACGAAATAATTAAAAGTGCAGGAATGTAAACTAAGGAAATCACACGAGAGAATTATAATGAGGAGGTGTATCAGGATATGGGTTCACCACATTGACTCCTTACAGTTGAATAGCTAAAGTTTATTACCAATGCCCTATCAAGTTCAAGGGGGCCAGCTTCCTTGTCACGTAGGTAGCTCCCCTCCGATAATCTCGTCCGCTTCCATGAACTAAATTACTGGTCCAATCTGTAGGGTTCTAACGTGCGGTCAGACGAGTGTCTTTCCACAACGTCCAAGATTCTTATAATCCTTGCAAATACGTACAGACCAGCAAGCGAGGTTTTACCCTCCTAGAGATGCTAAACCATACTTGAGGTGATTAAAGACTCAAACGCCCCCTCTCGGGTAGCGTAAGGATAACGTACAAACAGAATGGATAAACTCTCAACCAAGTGGGTTGGACGCGTGGTTGGACTGGGGTCTCCCCGACGCGTCTAAACTCCTACAGTCACGCGAGCGAGTATGAATCTGCGAGTGAGTTTTTATTCCGGAGATCTGATTAACAAACCTCACTAAGGTGTTTCCCTAAGTGAGTACAGTCTAGCGAGCAAGTTTTCTCCTCTAGATCCGATTAACAAACCTCGCCTTTGCAACTTTAGGCTCAAGCATACCTTTCGGAATAATGCTTTCCTTTAATCCTACGGGTGAGTACAGCTATGCAAGTGAGTAAACTCCTAGAAAAGCTGATTTACAAACCTCACCCGAGGGATTGAAAGTCGAACATATCCTTCCGGGTACCAAGGCGAAGCATGCACACTAGGCTAAGTAAGGACTTTAGCAAATAAGCCTAACTATCACAACTAATAAATCGTCAAGGGCTATCCCCACATCCTGATTGGGTGTTTAGCCAAGCATGTTCACGGAAACAATGTGGACAATGTATTCAGCCATGAACATCACAAGTAATAACAAGTTTTGCACAAGAGTTACAGAGGAAAAATAGATCATGCAGCACTCTATTAAGATCATACAATAGATGCAGCAACTTAAAGATGAAGGCTAAGTATTACAAATATGTTTCTAGGAAGCTTACGCAACAGAGGGTGTTCAAAGTTGTACAGGTGCGCAGCTTCCTTTTCCTCTCGCAAGTGCAGCTTCTACTCGTTTCCTTCTCCGTGCAAATCCTCCGATGGACCGAACCTCTCCTTCCTCCTTTTGAAGGCCTTTTTATCTCCTCTCTTCTACTCCCTTTTCTCCTTCCCATACCCTGCAAAAAGGGCTCTGTAGTTGCGGTAAAGCTTCAACCGAAAGAAAACTCTGCCGCCAGCCTCCATGCCCTGCAAAAGCTGCTGCAGCCAACATCTTCATGAATTTGTGATTTCATGATCAGATCTACTGTCTAAAGCAGCTCCACGCCCCCTTTGTCAACGGGGGAGAAAGGTCCTAGGTGCCCTTGAGCCTTTCCTCAAGTTAGGTTGAAGAAATCTAGGCAAAAATTGTGATTTCGTAATAGGCGGATCCGTGATCTCGGGCGAGAATTTGGTCGTTACCCGGTCGTGATTTGTCAGTTTCAGCTTCAGGCATAACAACGATCACGGGCATGATTTTGATCGGGACCCGGTCGTGATTTCCAACGAAGGCTTCAGGCATAACAACGATCATGGGCATGATTTTGATCGGGACCCGGTTGTGATTTCCAACGAAGGCTTCAATGAATCCGAAAACTTCTGGTCAGGATGATCTTGAGTTAGGATGAGCTCCTCTGCTACCAAAGTGTTAGAGTCTACCCTTTATGTGGTCAATTTGACCTGAAAACGTGAAAATACTGAAACAGGTGTAGATTCCATAGATGTATCCAAATAGAGGCGATTGTAAGGCTTAAAGCCGTGAAATATGCATGATTCCATAAGCAAATTGATATGTAAAACTCTATATAAATCTGTGTCAACAGAATACCTACGACTTAAACCTTTGCTTGTCCCCAAGCAAATAGAAAGAAATGAATTTCCATAAGGGTTGTTCAATTAAAGTTATACTCCTCAATGATCTATAAATGTGACTTTAAAGATGTCAAGATGAAAAACAGAGTATCCGGGTTAAATCTATAGATAATAGTTGCACGATAATATTGGATAGAAAATAGTTCCTTACCACATGAGACACCAATACACTCAAGGCACCAAAAGGGCAAACTCTAAGGTGGTAGTAAAGGCCTTACTCATGACTTTGGTACCACCGCACTTTTTCTTTTTGTTTCTGCAGTGCCAAGCCGAGGCTTTGGTACCACTGCTTTCTTTCCTTTTGAATTTCAGTGCCAAGTTGCAACTTCGGTACCACTCTCTTCTTTCTTTTATCTTCTTTTCTTTTGATGGCAGCGCCAAGTTGAGACTTCGGTACCACTGCTCTTTTCCTTTTTTTTCTCAATATATTGGGCAGCGCCAAGGTGCAACTTTGATACCAATGTTTCTTGTTTTTCATTTTTTTTCTTTCTTTCTATCTTTTGTACGATGCCAAGTCAGAGGAGTTCGAACCAAAACTAATACATAGAATTACCAAGGGTGATAAGTGTGTGTCAAGTGGTTCGGTCTATAGTCTTCCAAATAAATAGTACACATGTTGACATATAGATGCTTCCTAGATTCGAAGCTCATCAAAGTTCAATCCTTAAGTTTCCGGTGTATAAGGTATCGAGTGACTAGATGTTCAATCCTTAATAATGCTCTTAATATAGTGTGGGAGTCCATATCAATCTTGAATCAGCTAAACGAACAAGAATCAATCATGAATGAGGAAAATACCGAACAATGAAAATAAGAAATTACAGCCAGGACCTACAACTTAGGCTTTGACGTGTTTGGGAAACAATCATCGCAAGGTTCAAAGTTTATCTACGAGACTATGACGTAAGTGTAGCAAGAAAATGCAAATGTGACAAGTATGCTACAATAAAGATGTCCTTGCAAGGTTAAAACATCACTAAACCAATCGTGCAATAAAAGCAGTACGAAGGATTCCTAAAGTCGCGGCAGGTGCGCCACAGCGGCACGTTAATAGTATCACAACAAGCAGTAACAGTTCAACAGTACCAACAGTTCATACAACATCATAAAGTCAAAATACCAGCACAACACCTCATCATAGGATTCATAAGAGTCACGACAACCTACCAAAATGTGTAAGTACCCTCACCCAAAGCAAAAGATGCATCATCGTGATGCATAAAACATAGGCATATATCAAAAGGGGTGAGGGAGAACTTACTAGAGTGCAGCCCTACTCACTACACTCAGCCGGGTCGTCATCGTCATCGTCGTCGGCTGGCTCAGAGGAATCAGAGACATGATGGTGTCGTCAACATCCGCATCCTCGTCTCGCGGTGGTGGTGGAGCCATGTTGCTGTGGAGGAAAACTTCAATGCAGTTCACCGTATCCATCAGGGCTGCTAGCTGCTTCCCTTGGTGGATCTGATCTTGGCGAAGCAAGTGGAGCAAATCTTCCGTAGAAGGGCGTGCGGCAGTCCGAGGCTGTCCACCGATAGAGGAACCGGGGTCCATGTCGAGAGGTGTAGCTTGGTCGTCCGGTGCAGTAGAGTCGGGATGAAGGCGCCAGTTGGCGCTATCTCAGATGTCAGTCCGCGCGGTATTTGGTAAAGCCATGATGGTATTGGTATCTACGAAAGTGAGATGGTAGATATCCCTGTTGGGGTATGCCCTTAAGGCTAATGTTTGAGGCCTTGGGTTGTTATCAGTATCATGTATAAACTCTATGTTTATAAAGGCAATGGTTGTTATTCAGGTTGTTACATTATCTGCTGCTATATGTATACTACTGAATAATGTCTCAATTGTGTTCAGCTTAGCTGACATGCAGAAATGTCCTTAGTCGAGATATCTTGGTGAACATGAGACAGCCTTGATATGATTGAGACTAATATGTGTTCTAATCTTATAGGATGCTTCGAGCATGGAATAAGATGTAGACTCATAGGTACATTGGATGTACTGGACAGACCCTACTTAGGATATTCAATTGCTTGTCACAATGTGAATAATCCTTATATGCAAGCAAGTGGCATATTTCCTCTGACTTGAGATCACTTGTGTTTCTAAATGATGATTGGCATTGTCTTGAGGTAGTTCAATATCATTTGAAATATAATGGTTATAGATTATCTTGGATAATGAACATGAGTCATGTTAGGGCACTAGTGATAGATATAGGATTGCCTTCTCCTTGTTTGGAGTGTGATGTTCTAAAGGGGCCCCCTGGATGAGATGGTTGAGAAAGTGTATGGCCATACCCAGATGACTATGTTCATCTGATCTAACCACTCTCATCATATTGGAATTACAGGCTTGACACGCTTGTCTAATAAGAACATCCAGTGGCAAAGGAAACACATATGTCATGTGACTTGGGTTCACACTTGTGCTATGGTTTGGGTGTAGTCTTGGAAGACTCTTTCCTTTATATCGGGAGACAGTGATGTGTTGCTAGATACCCCTCTCTGTTCGTGATAACGTAAGTTATCGTTACCGACATTTAAAGGAAACCCTTAGGGTCGCACAATTTGATGATATGGCTTACTTATGTCAGATCATGTGGACTGAATTGTTCTGATTCAGTTTAATAGGAGTTTAAACTCTGATTGGAAGTGAGATCTGGTCTGATCATGTTTGATTGATTAGGGCTTGAGATCGGTAAGCTTCGATCGAGAGAATTGATGCTTGATCGGTGAGATCAAGAGCATCAAGAGATGTATGGTTAGATCTTGAGCCATTTGGTTCATATGAGATCTAGATCATGGCTTGGTTCGGTTTGATCTTTGAACCAAATGCAAAAGAACCGGTTCACATAAGTGAACGCATGGTTCATTGTGAGAAAGCGTTTTGGTTAGAAACGTGAGCGCATGGCTTGATGGCTTTCTATTTTTGGAAACCCATGAAGCGTTCCCACGTTGGATAACGCCTTAACGCCTCCCTCTCTCTCGCTTGAAGTTTTTTCCTCTCGTGTGTGTGTGTGTCTTGGAGATACGAAAGAGGAAGAGAAGGAGAGAGCTTTTAGCCAGCAAGATTAACATCTCATCTCCTCCATTCGATTAGGGGATCTTGGCGTCTTTGCTAGCACAAGGTTAACGCGCAAGGAGGAAGCCATCATCACCTTTGTGTGCGTCCACTTTGGAGGAAAGCCGCGTCGCCTTCTTATTCCAAGTCGCCATCCAATCATGGCTATGGTATGATCTTTTGTTTGATCTTGGCAAATTCTTAAGTTGATCATATATTCATGCCTTATGCGATCTTCATGAAACCCTAGAAAAATTTTTATATGCGCCTGCTAAGGGTTTCTTTCTTTCAATTGGTATCAGAGCTTGGTTCTGGTATGAACTATATGATCGCTTTGTTTTGTGTGATCCATGTTTATTTTATGAGTAGATCTACATGTTTCTTTCATATGAAACTTGCGCATGATGCATGTTGCAAATTGTTTTTACCAAAATTTAACATCTTGCGCGCCCCTCACATAGATCTATCTGGCGCCTACTTGAAACACTTAGACGGATTACTAGGGTTGAAGTCATCAGTCTAGTCTGGACCCAACAGTCTGATCAGACCATCTGACAGCCTAGATGGGTCGACCAGATAGCACCTATGCGCAAGCATCAGGTGGCTATAGGTCGACTGCAGAAGGGCGTGTAGCGATGTCTGATCGAGGCGACCAGTGAACGATCATTATTAAGGCCCGGGGTCACACCCGCTTGCCAGAAATCATGTGGGACGTTCGGCCCTTAAGGCATGCATTGTTGACCATGAGGTCAACGCAAGTCAGTTATGACTTGGTGCATTCAAGGGCAGTGGGTCTGACTAGGTCTGATGAGTGGATCCCTATTAATGGACCGTTGTAAGGTAGTAGGGCTCATAAGGAAATAAAATTGATGCCATGGGGTTTTCAAAATTTTTTTCTGTTAAGATGATTGGATCACATGTTTGTATGTTATAACATGCTTGGATGTTTATTTCATCTTATGTGGGCTGCCCTAAATTGTGTGCTGTGCTGGGGCCTGCGAGCCTGGATTAATTGTAAATGATTATTGTGATCTGCGAATCACATTTCAATTTATGACAATGTGTAATTGACCTGCGAGTCAAATCATGTCTAGATAGATTAAAATGTAATTTAATCAGACATGAGCACAGAGCACACATGGCAGAGGCGCTTGCAACAAGTGACTTGACCAGGTGGGAGGTCTAGAGTTCGACTCTAGCACAGGCGCAACCAGTCTGGTGGGCGCATCTGAGCTGCAGAGGGCGCTTGGGCCCGGACTGGGCCAGATGAGATGCAAGAGACCCATGAAGAGCTCAAGTGAAGACTTGTGTAAAACTAGGGTTTTACTTAGGCTTAATGGGCGTTTACCACATAAGATCATTGTGCTTTCAATTTACTGTTTTAAGTAATTTTAGCACCTGCATGATTTATCTTTCTGTTATTGCCATAGGATATGCATGATAGTAAGAAGATAAAAGGACCATTAAAATCCAACGTTAAATATCAAGCACGTAAGCCTTCTGACGCGAAACCTCACTGTTCTGACTATCGTTGGGGTCATGTTGTACCCACTCAGTGGGCACGCTCATCTATCTTCAGACGGTGTGTGATTACACCTGCGTGTTACAGAGAAGGGATTTATCGCTTCTCGTTGCTCAGCATAGCACGTGGTGGTCCAGGGAGTAGGTCAGGTCAGCTTGACCATGTGGGCTACATATTGAGCATATGTTAGCTATATGGAGGCAGCCATCTGTGGAATCAGAGACTGTGTTGTACCAACTCAGTTGGCACAGTCTTCTGGATTGCCTAGATGAAGGGGAATCGCACGGGTTGGCGATTGGCATGGATTGCCTACCGGTGATTAGTGCTTGTACTCTCTGTGCATCTTATCTCGCCTGAGCGAGACGCGGAGACCAAGTATGAAATCTGGATCCCATCTCACTAAAAGAGTGTTACTCTTTCGGACTGTTTTAATGGATTTTTCAGTCAGATAAAATAGTGAGAAAAGAATCATTCTTAAGTCCTGGATTGATTCTAACATTGATACTGACCTTGTTGTTCTTGCAATGTTGTAGATTACTGCAGCAACGAACACCACAGCGTTCACTGTGCGATCCTTACTGGAAAGGGAGAAGTTTGCTGGGCCAAACTTCTCAGACTGGTACGGACACCTTAAGATTGTTCTTAAGGCTGAGAGGAAACTGTATGTCCTTGAGACGGCAATACCGCCTCAACCCGCTGCGAACGCCGCAAGGGCGGTTCGGGATGCTTATGAGAAGCATGTCAATGATAGCATTGATGTCGCTTGCCTTATGCTTGCGTCTATGACGCCAGAGCTTCAGCGTCAGCATGAGGATTTATCTGCTATTGAAATTATAGCAAATCTCAAGATGCTGTATGCTGCACAGGCAAGGACTGAACGCTATAACTTGACAAAACTTTTCTTTCAGAGCAAAATGACTGAAGGGAGTCCAGTGGGAGCTCACGTACTCAAGATGATTGGGTACAAAGAGGCTCTAGAGAAACTGGGACACACCATCAATCAGGAGCTTGTTGTAGACATTATCCTGCAGTCTCTTCCGGCCTCTTTCGATCCATTCATCATTAATTTTAATATGAACAAGATCGACTGTACCCCGGCAGAGTTACTGAACATGCTCTATACTACAAAGCAGACTCTTGAAAAGGGAAAGCCTTCATCCTCTGTCTTGATGATTCCTTCTAGGAACAAGAAGAAGGGGAAGAAGGGCAAAGCCCCTGTCAAGAGCTACAACAAGGCTCTGAAACAAAAGATCAAGCGGTCGAAGGAATACAGATGTTTCCATTGTGGCCAGCTGGGTCACTGGAAGAAGGACTGTAAAGCGCTCCAAGGAGATAAGAAGGGAAGCAAGCCTTTCACTTCTAGCTCAGGTATTTTTGTGACTGAAGTCATGATATCTTCTTCTTCTATTTCATGGGTGTTGGACACTGCATGTGGAGTTCACATTTGTTCAAATGTACAGGAACTCAAGAGAAGAAGACAGGTGGGACAGCATGAGGTGGACCTACGAGTTGGAAACGGGGCACGAGTTGCTGCTGTTGCTGTAGGACAATATTACATCTCTTTACCATCTGGTTATGTATTAGAACTGGACAATTGTTATTTTGTACCGAGCATAACTAAGAATATTATCTCTATTCCTGCTCTTGTCAGGAAAGGGTTTTCCTTTGAATGCAAAACTTTAAAGTGTTGTATTTCATTAGATAATATTGTTTATGCTACTGGGTCAATTAACAATGGGTTATTCATGTTGGACATGGAATGTTCTGTACAACAAATTGATAATAAGAAAGCCAAGTATGCTGATGACGGCACCTTGCTATGGCATAGTCGTTTAGGCCACATTAACAAGAAGCGCATTAAGCGGTTGCATGACCATGGACTGCTGGGATCATTCTCCTATGAGGAGCTTGATACATGCAAGTCTTGTTTAATGGGCAAAATGACGAAGGCTCCTTTTCTTAACAAAGGTCAAAGGGCTTCAGGTTTACTTGACCTCATTCACAGTGATGTGTGTGGGCCATTTAGTAAACATGCCAGAGGTGGCTATTCATACTTCATTACCTTTACTGATGATTTCAGTAGATATGGTTATGTCTATCTGATGAGACATAAAAGTGAATCTTTTGACAAGTTCAAAGAGTTCAAAAATGAAGTACAAAATCAGCTAGGCCGAAATATCAAGGCACTTCGCTTAGATCGAGGTGGAGAATACTTGAGTCAAGAGTTTACTGACTATCTGAAGGAGTGTGGGATTATCTCACAGCTCACTCCGCCAGGAACACCACAATGGAATGGTGTGTCCGAGAGGAGAAATAGAACCTTACTGGATATGGTTCGTTCTATGATGTGTCAGGCTACTCTACCTTACTCCTTTTGGGGATTTGCACTGGAAACAGCGGCAAAGATACTAAACCGAGTGCCATCCAAGGCTGTTTCAAAGATGCCATATGAGTTATGGTATGGGAAACAGCCGAGCTTGACATTTATCAAAATCTGGGGTTGCGAGGCTTATGTCAAAAAGCTCGCCTCTGGGAAACTGGAGAGCAGATCTGATAAATGTATCTTTGTCGGTTATCCTAAAGAAACTAAGGGTTATTATTTCTACGATCCCAAAGAGAACAAAGTATTTGTTGCTCGTACGGCTATTTTTCTTGAGAAGGAATTTCTTCTGCAAGAGGCCAGTGGGAGAGAAATAAAGCTGGATGAAAATCCAAAAGAAGGACAAAGTAGTCAAACTCAGTTGGATGAGATTGAGCCAATAGAACAGGTTGATGTTCAACCTGAGGCTCAGATATCACGGGAACCGCGAAGATCGGGAAGGATCCGCCGACAGCCTGAGCGCTATGACGGAGTCTACATCATTGATGATGAACCCCTCACTTATGCGGATGCGGTCAGTGGACCGGAATCAGCAAGATGGCTTGAAGCTATGCGAGCCGAGATGGACTCCATGTCAGATAACCAAGTCTGGGATTTGGTTGATCCGCCTCCGGGAGTAATCCCTATAGGCTGTAAGTGGATCTTCAAGAAGAAGATTGACATGGATGGTAACGTGGTTACCTATAAAGGCAGGCTAGTTGCGAAAGGTTTCAAACAAATCTACGGGATAGATTATGATGAAACTTTCTCTCCAGTAGCCATGTTCAAGTCTATTCGGATACTTCTCACGATAGCAGCATATTATGATTATGAGATCTGGCAAATGGATGTGAAGACCGCTTTCTTTAATGGAAAACTAGAACAGGATGTGTATATGACACAACCTGAAGGTTTCACCAATCCATCAGATCGTCATAAAATATGCAAATTAAAGAAGTCCATTTATGGACTTAAGCAATCATCGAGAAGCTGGAATATTCGTTTTGATGAATCAATCTGTGAATTTGGTTTCATCAAAAATGAAGATGACCCGTGTGTATATAAGAGGTTTAGTGGGAGCGTGATTATTTTCCTAGTCCTCTACGTCGATGATATCTTAATCATTGGAAACGATATTCCTGAACTGCATGCCGTCAAGGCATGGTTAAGAAAATGTTTCCAGATGAAAGATTTAGGAGAAGCTGCCTATGTATTAGGTGTGAAGATCTACAGAGATAGATCTAAGAGGCTTCTCGGGCTGTGCCAGAGTACTTACATCGATAAAGTCCTGGAAAGATTCCATTTAGAAAATTCTAAAAGAGGATATCTTCCAGTCAGACATGGTCTGAATCTTTCTAAGAGCTAGTGTCCTCAAACACAGTCTGAGAAAGATGAAATGGACAATACGCCTTATGCTTCGGCTATTGGGTCCATTATGTATGCAATGTTGTGTACTCGCCCAGACGTCGCTTACGGGTTAAGCGTGACCAGTCGATTCCAAAGTAATCCAGGGAAGGCACACTGGATTGCAATCAAGAACATTTTGAAATATCTTCGGAGGACCAAAGATATATTCTTGATTTATGGAGGTCAGGAAGAACTCAGTATTGAAGGATATACTGACGCTTCGTTCCAATCTGACCAGGATGATTTCCGATCGCAATCAGGCTATGTTTTTAGCTTGAATGGAGGAGCAGTGGTGTGGAAAAGTTTCAAACAAGCAATTGTTGCTGATTCCACAACAGAAGCCGAGTATGTTGCAGCCTCAAAAGCATCCAAGGAGGCAGTGTGGATTCGTAAGTTCGTTCAGGAACTTGGTGTTATTCCTTCGAGTGCAGATCCATTGGTTATCTTCTGTGATAACACTGGAGCAATAGCACAAGCAAAGGAACCACGGTCGCACCAGAAGTCCAAGCACATACAGAGAAGGTTTCACTTGATCCGGGAGATCATTGATCGAGGAGAGATCAAGATCTGCAAGGTTCATACAGATGACAATCTAGCTGACCCGCTTACAAAGCCTCTGACGCAGCAGAAGCATGAGAAGCACTGTAATAATATGGGTTTGAGATTTCTCAACCATTAGATTAAGTGCAAGTGGGAGATTGTTGGGGTATGCCCTTAAGGCTAATGTTTGAGGCCTTGGGTTGTTATCAGTATCATGTATAAACTCTATGTTTATAAAGGCAATGGTTGTTATTCAGGTTGTTACATTATCTGCTGCTATATGTATACTACTGAATAATGTCTCAATTGTGTTCAGCTTAGCTGACATGCAGAAATGTCCTTAGTCGAGATATCTTGGTGAACATGAGACAGCCTTGATATGATTGAGACTAATATGTGTTCTAATCTTATAGGATGCTTCGAGCATGGAATAAGATGTAGACTCATAGGTACATTGGATGTACTGGACAGACCCTACTTAGGATATTCAACTGCTTGTCACAATGTGAATAATCCTTATATGCAAGCAAGTGGCATATTTCCTCTGACTTGAGATCACTTGTGTTTCTAAATGATGATTGGCATTGTCTTGAGGTAGTTCAATATCATTTGAAATATAATGGTTATAGATTATCTTGGATAATGAACATGAGTCATGTTAGGGCACTAGTGATAGATATAGGATTGCCTTCTCCTTGTTTGGAGTGTGATGTTCTAAAGGGGCCCCCTGGATGAGATGGTTGAGAAAGTGTATGGCCATACCCAGATGACTATGTTCATCTGATCTAACCACTCTCATCATATTGGAATTACAGGCTTGACACGCTTGTCTAATAAGAACATCCAGTGGCAAAGGAAACACATATGTCATGTGACTTGGGTTCACACTTGTGCTATGGTTTGGGTGTAGTCTTGGAAGACTCTTTCCTTTATATCGGGAGACAGTGATGTGTTGCTAGATACCCCTCTCTGTTCGTGATAACGTAAGTTATCGTTACCGACATTTAAAGGAAACCCTTAGGGTCGCACAATTTGATGATATGGCTTACTTATGTCAGATCGTGTGGACTGAATTGTTCTGATTCAGTTTAATAGGAGTTTAAACTCTGATTGGAAGTGAGATCTGGTCTGATCATGTTTGATTGATTAGGGCTTGAGATCGGTAAGCTTCGATCGAGAGAATTGATGCTTGATCGGTGAGATCAAGAGCATCAAGAGATGTATGGTTAGATCTTGAGCCATTTGGTTCATATGAGATCTAGATCATGGCTTGGTTCGGTTTGGTCTTTGAACCAAATGCAAAAGAACCGGTTCACATAAGTGAACGCATGGTTCATTGTGAGAAAGCGTTTTGGTTAGAAACGTGAGCGCATGGCTTGATGGCTTTCTATTTTTGGAAACCCATGAAGCGTTCCCACGTTGGATAACGCCTTAACGCCTCCCTCTCTCTCGCTTGAAGTTTTTTCCTCTCGTGTGTGTGTGTCTTGGAGATACGAAAGAGGAAGAGAAGGAGAGAGCTTTTAGCCAGCAAGATTAACATCTCATCTCCTCCATTCGATTAGGGGATCTTGGCGTCTTTGCTAGCACAAGGTTAACGCGCAAGGAGGAAGCCATCATCACCTTTGTGTGCGTCCACTTTGGAGGAAAGCCGCGTCGCCTTCTTATTCCAAGTCGCCATCCAATCATGGCTATGGTATGATCTTTTGTTTGATCTTGGCAAATTCTTAAGTTGATCATATATTCATGCCTTATGCGATCTTCATGAAACCCTAGAAAAATTTTTATATGCGCCTGCTAAGGGTTTCTTTCTTTCAATTGGTATCAGAGCTTGGTTCTGGTATGAACTATATGATCGCTTTGTTTTGTGTGATCCATGTTTATTTTATGAGTAGATCTACATGTTTCTTTCATATGAAACTTGCGCATGATGCATGTTGCAAATTGTTTTTACCAAAATTTAACATCTTGCGCGCCCCTCACATAGATCTATCTGGCGCCTACTTGAAACACTTAGACGGGTTACTAGGGTTGAAGTCATCAGTCTAGTCTGGACCCAACAGTCTGATCAGACCATCTGACAGCCTAGATGGGTCGACCAGATAGCACCTATGCGCAAGCATCAGGTGGCTATAGGTCGACTGCAGAAGGGCGTGTAGCGATGTCTAATCGAGGCGACCAGTGAACGATCATGATTAAGGCCCGGGGTCACACCCGCTTGCCAGAAATCATGTGGGACGTTCGGCCCTTAAGGCATGCATTGTTGACCATGAGGTCAACGCAAGTCAGTTATGACTTGGTGCATGCAAGGGCAGTGGGTCTGACTAGGTCTGATGAGTGGATCCCTATTAATGGACCGTTGTAAGGTAGTAGGGCTCATAAGGAAATAAAATTGATGCCATGGGGTTTTCAAAATATTTTTCTGTTAAGATGATTGGATCACATGTTTGTATGTTATAACATGCTTGGATGTTTATTTCATCTTATGTGGGCTGCCCTAAATTGTGTGCTGTGCTGGGGCCTGCGAGCCTGGATTAATTGTAAATGATTATTGTGATCTGCGAATCACATTTCAATTTATGACAATGTGTAATTGACCTGCGAGTCAAATCATGTCTAGATAGATTAAAATGTAATTTAATCAGACATGAGCACAGAGCACACATGGCAGAGGCGCTTGCAGCAAGTGACTTGACCAGGTGGGAGGTCTAGAGTTCGACTCTAGCACAGGCGCAACCAGTCTGGTGGGCGCATCTGAGCTGCAGAGGGCGCTTGGGCCCGGACTGGGCCAGATGAGATGCAAGAGACCCATGAAGAGCTCAAGTGAAGACTTGTGTAAAACTAGGGTTTTACTTAGGCTTAATGGGCGTTTACCACATAAGATCATTGTGCTTTCAATTTACTGTTTTAAGTAATTTTAGCACCTGCATGATTTATCTTTCTGCTATCGCCATAGGATATGCATGATAGTAAGAAGATAAAAGGACCGTTAAAATCCAACGTTAAATATCAAGCACGTAAGCCTTCTGACGCGAAACCTCACTGTTCTGACTATCGTTGGGGCCGTGTTGTACCCACTCAGTGGGCACGCCCATCTATCTTTAGACGGTGTGTGATTACACCTGCGTGTTACAGAGAAGGGATTTATCGCTTCTCGTTGCTCAGCATAGCACGTGGTGGTCCAGGGAGTAGGTCAGGTCAGCTTGATCATGTGGGCTACATATTGAGCATATGTTAGCTATATGGAGGCAGCCATCTGTGGAATCAGAGACTGTGTTGTACCAACTCAGTTGGCACAGTCTTCTGGATTGCCTAGATGAAGGGGAATCGCACGGGTTGGCGATTGGCATGGATTGCCTACCGGTGATTAGTGCTTGTACTCTCTGTGCATCTTATCTCGCCTGAGCGGGACGCGGAGACCAAGTATGAAATCTGGATCCCATCTCACTAAAAGAGTGTTACTCTTTCGGACTGTTTTAATGGATTTTTCAGTCAGATAAAATAGTGAGAAAAGAATCATTCTTAAGTCCTGGATTGATTCTAACATTGATACTGACCTTGTTGTTCTTGCAATGTTGTAGATTACTGCAGCAACGAACACCACAGCGTTCACTGTGCGATCCTTACTGGAAAGGGAGAAGTTTGCTGGGCCAAACTTCTCAGACTGGTACGGACACCTTAAGATTGTTCTTAAGGCTGAGAGGAAACTGTATGTCCTTGAGACGGCAATACCGCCTCAACCCGCTGCGAACGCCGCAAGGGCGGTTCGGGATGCTTATGAGAAGCATGTCAATGATAGCATTGATGTCGCTTGCCTTATGCTTGCGTCTATGACGCCAGAGCTTCAGCGTCAGCATGAGGATTTATCTGCTATTGAAATTATAGCAAATCTCAAGATACTGTATGCTGCACAGGCAAGGACTGAACGCTATAACTTGACAAAACTTTTCTTTCAGAGCAAACTGACTGAAGGGAGTCCAGTGGGAGCTCACGTACTCAAGATGATTGGGTACAAAGAGGCTCTAGAGAAACTGGGACACACCATCAATCAGGAGCTTGTTGTAAACATTATCCTGCAGTCTCTTCCGGCCTCTTTCGATCCATTCATCATTAATTTTAATATGAACAAGATCGACTGTACCCCGGCAGAGTTACTGAACATGCTCTATACTACAGAGCAGACTCTTGAAAAGGGAAAGCCTTCATCCTCTGTCTTGATGATTCCTTCCAGGAACAAGAAGAAGGGGAAGAAGGGCAAAGCCCCTGTCAAGAGCTACAACAAGGCTCTGAAACAAAAGATCAAGCGGTCGAAGGAATACAGATGTTTCCATTGTGGCCAGCTGGGTCACTGGAAGAAGGACTGTAAAGCGCTCCAAGGAGATAAGAAGGGAAGCAAGCCTTTCACTTCTAGCTCAGGTATTTTTGTGACTGAAGTCATGATATCTTCTTCTTCTATTTCATGGGTGTTGGACACTGCATGTGGAGTTCACATTTGTTCAAATGTACAGGAACTCAAGAGAAGAAGACAGGTGGGACAGCATGAGGTGGACCTACGAGTTGGAAACGGGGCACGAGTTGCTGCTGTTGCTGTAGGACAATATTACATCTCTTTACCATCTGGTTATGTATTAGAACTGGACAATTGTTATTTTGTACCGAGCATAACTAAGAATATTATCTCTATTCCTGCTCTTGTCAAGAAAGGGTTTTCCTTTGAATGCAAAACTTTAAAGTGTTGTATTTCATTAGATAATATTGTTTATGCTACTGGGTCAATTAACAATGGGTTATTCATGTTGGACATGGAATGTTCTGTACAACAAATTGATAATAAGAAAGCCAAGTATGCTGATGACAGCACCTTGCTATGGCGGCTTCCAGTGTTCTTCTTACGGGGCGGCATGGCTTCTCGAGCAGCGAACAGAGGCGGACACTGAAGAATTGGAAGCTGGTTGCTTAGGCCCTTGTGGCGAAATAAGGTTCGGAATCTTGGAATGTCAGCTTGCTACTGGAGATGATCGGAGCAGTCGCTGGAGGGTCGTCGATCAGCGGTGAGGTGGACGGCGGCAGCAGCAGGTGGGGCACATAGTGGGCTCGCCGCGTGAGTCATATGGAAAAGGGGGAAAATCGGGAATCCTAGTTGGAAATCCCGATCGAGCAGCTTAAGTGAAAACCCTTAACGGGTTGCTTAACGGGTCGGGCTGGCCAGGCAGACCCGTTAAGGTGTTAAGTTTGGTCATCTCGCTCGAGATTCCTGTCAGGGCCCGGTCGTGATTTTGCCGCGATCTCTAAATCCCTATCTTCACGGTGGTATCTTCATTCACGGGGTAGCCGTGATGTTCTCATCAAATTTTGTGAGCATTATGCCTTCTGAAAGATCTTCCTGTGATTTTCATCATGACCCACCCCTTATTGTCTTCTGTTTGTTTGTGCGCAAAGTTCACTACCGTGCCCCTAGTTACGGGTCTACCGTAATTTTCTCGGCGGATAATAGTTTGAAAACTCTTCGGAAAGATCTCGAACGTGACTTCCATCGTTCCCCGGTCATGATTTCCTCACGAAATACTTTATTACTGTTTACGACCGTGGCTCTAATGTCTTCATTGCCGTAATGTTCTCGGCGAATTTTCTGATGTTCGAGTTGAGCGAGAATCAAGGTCGACATTTGTGTCGGGACCCGCCCGTGATTTTGGAGAAACTGACAGAAAACGCCTCCCCTCACTGCATCAGTTTGTGATATCCCTGTGTCATTCCAAATCAAGTAAAAACATCAATATCCACCGCTAAATGGTCAGGGAAATATCAAACAATGCAAGTAAATGGAAGGGGCACAACAAGGTCTCAAATGTTGTTTTCAACTTTCAGTAGAATCAATCTGCAATGCTGAAGATAAATAAAATCAATTCATGGATGTACATTATGCTTTCAAATTCAAAGATCATTAGAAATCAATTAGTGAAAATGCAGTGCATTTGGTTTCCCAACAGATCAGCTGAAACTTGTTAAATGTTGGTAGAATTGGCATTCGGAATTGGTAGAGCAACGTCGTAGCTCATGCGCGTTCCCTGCAAGAGTATCATCGTTGTTAAACATCAAAACCATGTGTTGGAACAAAATGACTATGACAAAGAAATGAAATCCAAACTCAGTGGAGTTGGTTTAAAACATTCTAAGGCTGGGTTGGTGTGTCCTATCATGCGATTACTAAGATTTTAACGCTAATTATCAAAAGAGCTTCTAAGGATATGCAAACTAACTGAAGCTTTAACAAAACATGAAAACGAAAAAGGAAAATGCTGAAAATAATTTTAACTAAAGTAAGATGCTTGGGTTGCCTCCCAAGAAGCGCTGATTTAATGGTCCGTCAGCTTGACCATAGTCAATGTCATTCCGGTGAAAGAGGATCCGTGAGGAGAAATGCAGTGCCCTTCGGTATCAGTTCATGGGAGATGTAGTGCTTGAGTCTCTGTCCGTTAACTTTGAATGTCCCAGTTGACTCTTGGAAAATGTCTACAGCACCGTGAGGGTAGACGTTTTGTACTATATACGGTCCTGTCCATTTGGTTCGAAGTTTACTAGGAAAGAGTTTGATCCTGGAGTTAAACAAGAGCACCAATTCGCCTTCGCGAAATTCCCTCTTTATAATTCTTTGATCGTGCCATATTTTGGTGCGTTCTTTATAAATCATGGCATTCTCATAGGCTTCTTGTCTAAATTCGTCGAGCTCGTTAAGTTGAAGTTTTTTGACCTTCCCAGCTTGGTTCCCATCAAAATTCAGTCGTCGTATCGCCCAATAAGCTTTGTATTCGATCTCAACTGGTAGGTGACACGATTTACCGTATATTAGCTTAAATGGGGACATACCAATTGGAGTTTTGAATGTCGTACGGTAGGCCCATAATGCATTGTCAAGTATAAGTGACCAATCGGTGCGAGTACGCGACACTGTCTTCTCAAGTATGTGCTTAATCTCTCGATTTGATATTTCCACTTGGCCGCTAATCTGAGGATGGTACGCAGTGACAACCTTGTGTAATACTCCATATCTCTTGAGAAGTGATTCAAATCCTCGCTCAATAAAATGAGATCCACCATCGCTGATTACCACGCGAGGCGTTCCAAATCGTGGGAGTATTAATTTCTTGAAAAATTTTGTGACCACCTTCGAGTCGTTTGTTGGTGCAGCCAAAGCTTCTACCCACTTGGATACATAATCGACTCCAACTAAAATGAATTTGTTACCGCAAGAAGGTGGGAATTGACCCATAAAGTCAATCCC
Organism: Costus lasius; assembly: GCA_027563935.2. Taxonomy (NCBI): domain Eukaryota; kingdom Viridiplantae; phylum Streptophyta; class Magnoliopsida; order Zingiberales; family Costaceae; genus Costus; species Costus lasius. The sequence continues at coordinate 100,253,146 of CM050454.1, forward strand.
CCATACGTCAAAAATTTTGATTTCAAGGATGGCATTCAGAGGCATCTCATTCCTTCGTGATATTCCACCCATCCGTTGGCAACGATCACAAGACTGTACATAGGCTTCGTTTGGGATTGTAGCGTAGGTTGAATAGTTGTAGGCTACAAAAGCAGCACTGTTACTGTGCTGTAAGTATGGTTGCTGTGTAGGTTCTGTACATTGCTTTTAAAAAAATAATATAAAATAATATATTATTTGTTTGCACGTTAATATTTTCGCTTCCTTCTTCCACCCGTCGCAGGTGGTCATGCCTCTCCGCACGGTCGTTGCTGGATGAGGACCTCCACTGCCGCCATCACCACCAGTTCCTCGGCGAGTAGCCTCCACCTTGATGCGGTTGCGATGTATGATGGCAGGGATTCGGCGATGGAGGAGCTCTTCGATGGTCTCCTTAACATCAGAACCCTAGGAATTGGATCATGGCCGATTGAGGAGAAGGAAGAGGACCATGTCCCGCCAATGGATGAGGAGGAAGAGGAAATAGGGCAGAGGCGGCACCTCCGCCTCAGCTATCTTCTATGCCGGACCGGTTCATTTGCCACGAACGTCGCCACCAGCATCCGCGTCCCTCGCGTCTAAAGATCCCGCGTCACCTGCTGAAGAAGCCACCTCCGGATGCATCGCCTACTTTTTATCTGCTTCATCTGGCCTTGTTGTCGTCTGAAGATCCTGCCGCGTTGTCCGCTCCACACGGGAACGAAGCTATCTCCGCGTCCAAGCTCGTCCGTCCTGATTCCTTCGATGATGACCCCAAAATCGGCACCTGGCTTGATGCAGAGGAGAAGGCCGCTGGTGGTCGACCGAAGTTCGCTGGAGAAGGCGGCTGCGATGGGGAAGAGAACTGCACTCCGCTTTTCATCAGGCGATGGTCTCACGATGGGGGAGGGTCGCACTCCGCCCATCTCCCCCTCCCAGCGTCTGTCGCCCTCCCTCCCAGTGTCCGCTCCTACTCTCAACGTCCGCCGCCCATCTCCCCCTCCCAGCATCCGCTCCACCGCTCATCATTTGCTTCCAGAAAGACGATCACGCAGGCTGTGGTGGTGGCAAAGCAGGAAGACGAGCGGCGACCTGGCTTCAGGGAGCGAAGAGCACAAAACCCTCATACGCCCGCTCCCCACCTACGCGAACCACAGGGGGAGAGCTGCAGGCCGAGCCGGGTGAAAAACACCCGGTCAATCTCAGTCAACATGAATAAGCAGACGGCAAGCGCCTTCGGTGCCAAACAAAATCTACTTTGTTGACCGACGCCCCACGCGACCGGTCGCTCCGCCAACATGCCCACACGCAGCTAGAGTAGGGTCTGCCACACTAGTTGTAGGGGAAAAACCTGTTAAAGTTTAAACCCGAATCCGACAGCACTTCGATTTCAGGTTATAAACTCTTCCCGATAAATTTTCCGATTTATACTTTAAAAAAAATAGCCTACTTATTTAATAAATTAATAATATATTTAAATAAAAATTTTAGTATCCATAGAAAAAAAATAACTTAAACATAGGTGAGCCAAAAATCATGTAATTATAATAAATAAGAATTTATTTGGTACTACTATTAATTGTTTTATAACTATGTTATGTTATATATTGCTGTCAAAATTTATAAGATATTTATTTAATAATCTTTTAACTATATTAAAATTTAAAATAATAAATAAATATACGATTTTAAATTATTTAAAATAATAATATATTTTATTTTTTATATTAAAATTTTAAATTATTAAAAATAAGAATACTTAAAATTTTAAACAAGATCATATGAATTTTTTTTGAATAAATAAAAATTGCACAAATATCAAATTACAGTTTTTTCAATTTCTATTTTTTATTATTTTTTGTTCCTATTTTTTATTATCAAATAGTTTCTTATTCATTTTCTACGTAAAAATTAATTAGTATTAGCTTTAAAGTGGGTCACATAGGCCTAAAGCTTTTACCACTCAATTAATTTTGTGTTGTGGAATTTAAGCCAAAAATGAATAAGATAAATTCTTATTCCTTTTCACTTGTAAAATTTTAGTTTGTTCTAGCGGTGGGCACGGGCCTGCTTCGACCCGCTCAGCGGCATGTCATGCCGAGCATGGCCCGTTGGCAATCGTGTCGTGCCGAGAAATTGTCACTATCGCACTCCATCTTCTCCATCTTCTCTATACATATTGCGCACTCCATGCTTGCAGCTCTACCTCCTTCTTCAACAATGAAAAACTCAAGTGACTCTTGAGCTTGGTTTGTTTCGGTATGTTACGCTGGCTCATCGTTGATATTGTCACTATCATCTTCACTATCATTAATTTGAAAGTTCTCAACCTCTATTCGATCTCAACCCCAGAAGGGGAGGGAGAAGCCAAAAATTCTTATTTTGCATGATCAGATAAGTGGATAAAGTGTTCTTCGAACCTGAATACATTAATTTGTATGATTTGATTAACATGCTCGATAATACTTAAATAGTGATTCTCCATTGTCTAGCATCAAAGAAATTTAAGGTAGACGTAAGGAAGATTGAACGTTGAGAATTTGGTAGAATGAAAATCGAGTATAATTTCATTTCATATCCAAATCAAGCAAATAAAGGCTCCAAGTGTAGGTTACTTGCCTAAGGCTCCTCTAATTGTTTAGCCTAAATTCATTATGATAAAGATCTAATTTACTTCATAAAGGGATTGCCTCACTTTCGTGTAGACAACCATGTATGGACTAATCCTCGCTTTCGCGCAAGATCTATCCCAATGTTGAAAATAAGTAAATCATCAAACAAAGAACTCAAGGATCACTTTCGTGCATCCGAATTCTAAGTTGATTGTCTCGAGTGGAATCTCAAGGATCACTTTCGTGCATCCAAGTCTCAACACAAGTTTTACTCATGGTTCTCCAACGTTCCAATCTTTACTTTCGTGCAAGATCTCTACGTTTGACACAATAACTCAATCCTAGATTCCAATTATCAAACATGGCAATAAAATCACTAAAAATTAGAATTCAAAGAACAAACCTAATTTCTTATAATAAGTTCCAAACTCAATGATTTTTTAGAGTTCCAAATTTCACAATCAACCTTTCAGTCTATTTCGCAAAATTTTAAAACATGCATGACAACAAGAAACTTCGGAGAATTATAGACAATCATCACATAAGCAAAATTATCACAACAAAATTATACTCACGAAATAAAAGTCATCTAGTCATATAAAATCAAGATGAATTACTCCCCCATGTCCCATAAAAGTTTAAGCTAGCATAGTGAAGGAGTTACAATAATTCATGGTTTCAAAAGATCGAAAATCAAAGAGAAAAGAGAGTTTAAGAAAACACACTACGGCTGTAATATAAATTACAGCCGTAATTTGCATAAGGGGGCACTGTGAATAGTGTCGGCACCTCCTTTTTCTTTGATTTCTCCTCCGATTGATATCATTTTGCTCTGAAACTTCTGGCAAGTGTTCTCCTCCTCCAGGCATAGCTTCCCCTCAAACTTCACGGCCGGAGATGCACTGTGTGCTTCACGGCTATGAAACCCTTGGCGGCGGCGTGGAACTCGATTTCTCTCCGTATGGTGGATGAAAATTAGGGCTTTCGCCCTTGGCATGTTCTCCTCCTCCCCGGCTCCCTTTCTTCTTCTCACGGCTTCAAATTTAAAGGCCTGGATCATCCGCAATCATCTTTACAAAAATCAGGCTTCAAATTTGATCGTGGAAGTCGTGTTCAAAAATAGAATTACGGTAGTGTAATATGTTACGTCACTGCCGTAATTTCAGTCGCATTCTCTAATCCAAAATCTCTGGCAATTACGGCACCGTAATATAAATTACGGCAGTGCCGTAAAATTAGCAAATATCTCTGGTCTGAAGGCGCTCCAAATTTCGGTACCGTGTAAATTCTTACAATAGTGCCGTAATTTTTGTAAAATCTTCTGATGAAAAATTAGTCAAAATACGATAGTGCTTTGATATTACGGTAGCGTACGAAAATATGGTACCGTAATATATATTACGGCCCTGCCGTATTTTGGTTAGTGGCTCCATTTTGCTTGAAATTTGACGTGTAATCTCTTCTTAATGTTGTGAATTCATCCATGCATCTGGATTGCTTGAAATCGACTGAAAATCATGCCTTTTTACCTAAAAATTATTAAAAACCAAAAAGTGTGTAGATTCTGCAATAATTGTATAAAAAGGCATAAAAACAAGCAAAAGATCATAAATATGACACAAAAAGATATATAAAATGGCATGAAATTTACTATAAATTTCGGTGTCATCAAGACACACAAACCTTTCTAGAGTGGCAAGCATAGGTAGAGCAATACTTTGTGTGGAGGAGGATACCTGAGCATCGTAGAGTTCAATGTGTCAAATTTTTGTTAAGAGGTTCAGCCCAAATGTATTGGAATAGTGTGGGACTCAAATTAGCTAGAAGTGGCATTCCTCCCATCACTACTTGGGAGGATATGAAGTGGAAGTTAAGGGAGAAGTATGTCTCACCCAATTACCAGCAAAAACTATATGACCAACTCTCTAGTCTTATTCAAGGGAATGACTCAGTAGCTGAATATAACAGGAAGTTTGAAGATCTATTACTAAGGTGTGAGTTGAATGAAGAACCATGGTTGTCCTTAAACCAGTTTAAAGGGGCGTTAAGAACCGACATCAATAGAGCCCTCATCCATCATAAGTGTGAAACCTTAGCTGAAGCTTATCAACTTGACATGGAGATTGAGCATGATCTGCAACAATTTAGGACTCCATTACCTAAGCTTGGCGCCCCTTCCGCCTCTCCTAAAGTGCCGGCCAATGAGGGAAACTCTAGAGATAGGAGACCCACTACCCAAGGCACCTGAGTAACATGTTACAACTGTTCTCAACCCAGCCACATGTCTAGAGATTACCCCAAGAAAGCCCTATTGATAGAGGAAGTAGAGGAGGAAGAACAAGAGAAGAATGAAATTGGATCAGTTATGCATCAACCTGAATACAATAGTGAAGAGGAACCCTCCCAATTTACCATGGTTGTGGTTAGGTGCAATTATATCAAGAATCTCCCAGCTGAAGATTGGAAAAGAACTAGCTTGTTTTATACCTACACCCAATGCAATGGCAAAGTTTGCAAGATTGTTATAGATAGTGGGAGTAGCTTAAATGTGATATCTAGACAAGCTGTGACTAGGTTTGGCCTAAATCAAGAGAAACATCCTAAGCCTTACAACAACTCATGGGTGGATCAATCTAGTATCCCGGTAGCCTTTAGATGTTTAGTGCCTCTTAAGCTAGCCACCCATCAAGGGAACATTTGGTGAGACATAACCGAAATGGATGTGGCATATGTGCTATTGGGGCGTCCATGGTTGTATGACATGGATGTGACCCATTATGGAAGAAGTAACACATATGAGTTCACCATTGCTAAAAAGAAGATTGCCCCCATGCCTAGTCTACCTAGGGAGATTAGGACATCTCACAAGAAAGGAAAGGCGGTTGAACTTAAGAAGCCTATTACCTTGCTAAGACCCCAAGCCTTCCTACATGACATTAAGGAAACCGGCCTAGTTTATACCCTACTAGTGCAACAAGTCAACCATGAAGCCGAGCAAGAGCACTCCCCTATCATAACCGAACTGTTGAAAGATTATTCTACCATCACCCCGGAAACACTACCCAATGAATTACCACCCGAAAGGTAGGTGCAGCATGCCATTGATCTTATTCCGGGTGCGACTCTACCTCATCTACCCCATTACCGCATGAGTCCCACGGAGCATGCTAAATTGAAGAGACAAGTAGATGAGTTGCTTAATAAAGGATTAATTAGAAAAAGTCTCAGCCCATGTGCCGTACTTGCTTTACTTACGCCTAAGAAAGATAGCACATGGAGGATGTGCATTGGCTGTAGGGCCATTAATAAAATAACTGTCAAGTACCGCTTCCCCATTCCCCTGCTTGATGACCTCCTTGATATGATTGTAGGTTCAGCTTGGTTTTCCAAGGTGGATCTCCGCAGTGGATATCATCAAGTTAGAATTAGGGAGGGGGATGAATGGAAAACTGCATTTAAAACTCAAGATGGCGTCTATGAATGGATGGTTATGCTCTTTGGGTTGACCAATGCTCCCTCAACTTTCATGAGGTTGATGCACCATGTTCTAAAACCGTACATTGGCAAATTTCTAGTGGTGTATTTTGATGATATTCTGATCTTTAGTAAGAACCAGCAAGAGCACTTAGTTCAATTGAAAACTACACTTGATGCCTTGAAGAAGGAACACCTTCTTCTAAACTTAAAGAAGTGTGTTTTCTTAACTCAAGATGTTGAATTTCTGGGTTTCATTAGAACTAACAAGGGGCTTAAAGCCGACCCATCCAAGGTGGAAGCTACTCTTAATTGGCCAACCCCTACATGCATAACCGAGGCTAGAAGCTTTCATGGCTTAGCCACATTCTATAGGCGGTTCATACATAACTTTAGCACATTAGTGGCGCCCATAACCAAATGTTTGCGCCAAGGAAGCTTTGAGTGGACAACATTGGCTGAGAAAGCATTTCACAGGATCTATTCAATGTTAAACACAAGTAAATCATTGACAAAGAACTCAAGGATCACTTTCATGCATCTGAATTCTGAGTCAATCATCTCAAGTGAAAACTACATATTTTTCATACTATAGTTTCACATGTTCTACTTAAGGTTCTCCAACGATCCGATACTTGATTTCTCACAGTATCATCATGTTTATTTCAATAACTCAATCCTAGATTCAGATTATCAACATGGTAATATACTTCTAAAATCAAGAAATAAGAACAAACCTAATTTCTTACGATGAGTTCCTAACATTCAATTTTAGGGACCTCATGTCCCATGAAGTGTTTAAGCTAGCATAGTTGAAGAATTACAATAAACCATTGTTTCAAAGAATTAGAAATCAAACGGAAAGATGAAATCAAATAACAGCACGGCTGTAGTGAAAATTACAGCTGTAATTTTACTCTAGAAGGCGCGATGAACAGCGCTGGTGACGCTTCCTTTGTCAATTTCTCCTCCGATCGATCCCCTTTTACATTTAAACTTCTAGAGCATGTTCTCTTCCTCTAGGCGCAGCTTCCCCTCAAATTTCTCGGCTGGAGATGCACTGTACGCTTCCCGGCGGTGAAACCTAGGGCGACGGCTCAAATCTCGATTTCTCTCTTGAGCGTTACTGAAAATTGGGGTTTTTCGTGTGTCTCTCCTCTCCTCGATCTCCTTCGTATTTTCCTTTTTTACAGATCTCAAATTGATGGTCTAGATCGTCCGAAATCATCTGCACAAGAATCAGGCTTCAAAAATACTCGTGAAACTCGGCTGTCCAGGTTAGAATTACGGCTGTGTTTTTTATTATGGCAGTGCCGTAATTTCAGCAAAGTTTTCTGTATAGAAATCGACTAGGATCCGTAATATGGATTACGGCAGTGCTGTAATATCTGCAAAACTATCTGTTCAAAATTTACCCCAAATTACGGCAGTGCTCCGAAATTATGGTAGTGTCGTGGTTTGTTCTGTAGGTTCAGTGAAACCATGGTACCGTAATATTAATTACGGCCCTGCCGTAATTTGGTTTGAGGCTTCAATTCTTCATAAAAATTGACATGTAATCTCTTCTTGATGATGGGGATTCATCTATGCGTCTGAATTTACTTGAAAATGCATTAAAATAGTGCCTTTTTACCTGAAAATCATCAAAAACCAGAAAAGGTGTAGATCTTGCAATATTTGATAAATAAGATATAAAAATAAGCAAAAGAGCATGAATATGACACAAAAGACCTATCAAATGGTACAAAATATACTATAAATTTTCATATCATCAAACACATAAGGCTCAAACTTTGCTTGTCCTCAAGCAAAATAAAAAACTAATCAAAGAAATAGACTTTCTCATGAAGAATAAGTTTCTAAAATACAATCACCAATGAAAAATTCTCACCAATCATTTTGTAAAATTCTAAATAAACATATCATCGTTTGAATTCAATTCTCAAGATCTACAACTTAATAAAATAAAATTTCGCAACTTATATAATAAGTAGAATTTCAATCTCAAGATTTCATCCAGTTTCAGTTCAAATCTATCATACTTTTTTTTTTTACAGGAATAGGATTTCCAAGATCTTTTTCCACTCAGAAATTTTTTAGTTCCTCCCTTTTATGTATCGTTCACATTCTCTAATTCGATTACCACCTTTTTTTTTTTTTCTGGTGACGAAGTTAGAGTACATTGATCACATAATCAATGTAATAGAACTCATATCCAAAGATAGCGGAGTTAATATGAAACAACTGCTCTCATGGTATGTACCCACATGGATACATGCTTTTTTCTTTGGACTTCAACTCTTAACTTAGGTACCACCGCAAATCAACACGGTGCCAAGACAAGGAGTCATTCTCTTGATTTTTCTTTTTCTCTAATTTTGACTTCAATCCATGTCTTTGGTACCACTGCCAATTTTTCGTAGTGCCAAGTAAGGGAGTCATCACTCTCTTTATTTGGATCATGGAATCTTTCTTCCCAACAAATAGTAGATAGGATGAACATCAACTAAATTAATCAATTAATATCAATTCAAAAATCATACTCATATGCTAATTTTATTTAAGGAAGTAGCTTTACTTTTTAAACCAAATTCATCAAATAACATGTTCACCTAAATTTTTATTCATCAATCAATGAAAAATTCCAATAGGCAGATATATATAAGAGAAATAAATTCAACACAATAGGTTTAGTCCTAATCATAGGCATAAACTCATTCATCATCAAGAGAATCATTTTATCAATAGAAGTTTCTCAAAAACAGATCCACAAGATAATCATAACAAGAGGGAATCACATACATTCAACAGTAAAACTATACATTCAATTATGCATCAGAATACACCTAAACAAGGTGCTTAATCTCAATCATATCATTAAAATTATTATTTTATTCTCTTTTAATAATATAATATAGAGGATAGATTTATAAATTTACACTCATTTCATCCCTATAAATTCTACAATAGTTCCCTACATTTTCACACACAAAATTTTAGTTTCAATTATTTTTTTATTACATTCCTCTTAATCATATGAGTTTCAATTAGTTTGTTAATTGTGTTTGCAATCTTGCAGGTGAGCACGAGGTATAGAGAAAAAAGACAGATAATAGAAGAGTGAAGATAATTTTCATTCTACCAAATTCTCAACGTTCAATCTTCCTTACGTCTACCTTAAATTTCTTTGATGCTAGACAATGGAGAATCACTATTTAAGTATTATCGAGCATGTTAATCAAATCATACAAATTAATGTATTCAGGTTCGAAGAACACTTTATCCACTTATCTGATCATGCAAAATAAGAATTTTTGGCTTCTCCCTCCCCTTCTGGGGTTGAGATCGAATAGAGGTTGAGAACTTTCAAATTAATGATAGTGAAGATGATAGTGACAATATCAACGATGAGCCAGCGTAACATACCGAAACAAACCAAGCTCAAGAGTCACTTGAGTTTTTCATTATTGAAGAAGGAGGTAGAGCTGCAAGCATGGAGTGCGCAATATGTATAAAGAAGATGGAGTACGGAGAGCAAGTATGCTTAACACAATGCTTGCACATCTTCCATAGTAGATGTTTGCATCGTTGGCTACTAGTCAACTGCTTGTGCCTATTATGTCGGTAATTGATTTAAGCTAAAAGGTATAATTTATGATTATGAAATTTAATCTAGTTGGTTTTAACTTTAGTCATGTGCCGACAATTAATAATTTACTTATTTTTTATTTGTTTAAAATTTTCTATTATTAATTTTATATTGGTTGGGTCAAGCGAGGCACGCGGGCCAGATCCGACCCGTGGACCAAGTTTTTTGGTCAGGTCAGGCACGGCCCACGTTGTCACACCCCTAGAATCATAATGTAATCTATTCCCAGGATTCAAAACATTACAAATTTGTGAATCACATCAAATATCATATAGATATATAGCCTTCTAGGGTTGCAACAACAACACAATAACAACAATACTAATCATAAGCTAACACCAATCAAACTACATATACTCATACATGATCAAACTTGATTTATACAATCAAACTTCAGTTATACATAAAACAAACATTCAAATGTTATAACATTACAACATTCTTGTTTCTTCTCTTACACTCCCAAAATAACATATACAAACAAAATATCATATACAAGAGTCTACTATTTCAACTCATCAAAACTAAACCAAAAGCCTACTTAACATAAATCCCTTTAGCACTTCTTTTATTGCCCCATGGAAAGCAACCAAAAGCTAACCTGTAATATATATCAAATCAAAAGAGTGAGTTATGGAAACTCAACAAGATCCACTAAGCCCATGGAATAAAAAATAATTTTGTTAGTACTTTGAAACATAGATTTTCATGAGCATTACTTTGGAACATAGCTTTTCATGATAATCAGTATAAAATGTACAACCAAATTGATATCTCAAAACTATGACAATCAAAAACATGAAGAACAAGAGCATATGAATAGTTGAGCAAGATCTACTCAAGCATAGGAGCAAGGGTAAAGTCATGATCTCATGGTATTCAAACAAAAGGTCATAATAGCAATATATGGTATCCTCTTATGAGTGTCAAATGTCAAAAGTCTCTGTCAAAGCATCATATAAAGAATAGTGGGAACCAAAACAAACAAAGTCCTCCACATCTGGAAGCAAGACTAACCCATGTATGGGAAGTTCACAAAGCAAAAAGCTGGCAAAGGGCTTGCCATGGCCCAACCAAATGTGAGTGGAGGGATTCTAGAGGTGGCTCCCATGGATTTAAGAGGTGGCCCCCATTATTGCTAATATGGCACTTTGCTTCATGTAGCACTTAGTTCCACATCCACCACCAAATATGGAGGGATTCTAGAGGTGGCTCCCATGGATTCAAGAGGTGGCCCCCATAAAGTTACATGGCAAAAACCATAAAGAGGTTAGATTTGCATGAGTCCCAAGATCATACTTACTTACTCTTGAAACATTCGACAATATGATGGTAAATTCTTCTAAAAGTGCCTTTGATCTCAGTAAAGTATAGATCCAAGAATCATAATCATTCGTTTGACAAAAATTATCATAATTTTAAAAGCACAAATGTAGGGCAAAGGGTAGAAACTTGCCTTAGTGGACTTTTACTTCCTTTTTTCCTCTTCTTTTCCCCTTGAAAACCTCTACTTCTCTCTCCCTCAAGCCAAATGAAACATTCTGGTGGAAACCCTCATTTTTCTCTAATTTTTCCCTAATTGTTGTCATAAGAAAATTCTCTTGGATGAGGTGTCAACACTTGGTGATTTCCCCCTCATGCAAGCAATGAGGTGGCATCACCTTATGAAGTCTCTCTTCTTCTCCCATAAGTTATGAATAAATACTTTCGTTATGTTATTTGCTCTACCTAATCATCTACTAACAAATTCCCTATGAGTTTATCATATGCTCTATATGGTTAAATTGCCTTTTTGCCCATTTCTTTTCATATTATTCCCAATGAGTCCTAGTATGACTCTTGAGTTATAGGTGCAATACTCTTATATAAAGGAACCTTGAATATACAACCAAAATAACTTAGTAGGTTTAGATCTTATGCATTATGACATCACTTGTTTTACTTTTTAAAGAAATTTTGATTCTATTAAAAAATGATGATCTTCATAACTGGCAAAATGAAAGCATGGGTATCACACACGTGCCGGGTTGGGCCCACGTGCCGGATCTAGCCTACGTGATGGATCTGTGCTGATCCAATCTTGAGTCATGCCTGGGCTGGCACGACCCAATCATGCCGTGGGCTATGCCGAGCCTGAGGTTTCTTGTGTCGTGCTAGGCTCGGCACGACACGATTGCCAACTGGCCATGCCCGGCATGACATGCCGCTGAGCGGGTCGAAGCAGGCCCGTGCCCACCGCTAGAACAAACTAAAATTTTACAAGTGAAAAGGAATAAGAATTTATCTTATTCATTTTTGGCTTAAATTCTACAACACAAAATTAATTGAGTGGTAAAAGCTTTAGGCCTATGTGACCCACTTTAAAGCTAATACTAATTAATTTTTACGTAGAAAATGAATAAGAAACTATTTGATAATAAAAAATAGGAACAAAAATAATAAAAAATAGAAATTGAAAAAACTATAATTTGATATTTGTGCAATTTTTATTTATTCAAAAAAAATTCATATGATCTTGTTTAGAATTTTAAGTATTCTTATTTTTAATAATTTAAAATTTTAATATAAAAAATAAAATATATTATTATTTTAAATAATTTAAAATCGTATATTTATTTATTATTTTAAATTTTAATATAGTTAAAAGATTATTAATTAAATATCTTATAAATTTTGACAGCAATATATAACATAACATAGTTATAAAACAATTAATAGTAGTACCAAATAAATTCTTATTTATTATAATTACATGATTTTTGGCTCACCTATGTTTAAGTTATTTTTTTTCTATGGATCCTAAAATTTTTATTTAAATATATTATTAATTTATTAAATAAGTAGGCTATTTTTTTTTAAGTATAAATCGGAAAATTTATCGGGAAGAGTTTATAACCTGAAATCGAAGTGCTGTCGGATTCGGGTTTAAACTTTAACGGGTTTTTCCCCTACAACTAGTGTGGCAGACCCTACTCTGGCTGCGTTTGGGCATGTTGGCGGAGCGACCGGTCGCGTGGGGCGTCGGTCAACAAAGTAGATTTTGTTTGGCACCGAAGGGGCTTGCCGTCTGCTTATTCATGTTGACTGAGATTGACCGGGTGTTTTTCACCCGGCTCGGCCTGCAGCTCTCCCCCTGTGGTTCGCGTAGGTGGGGAGCGGGCGTATGAGGGTTTTGTGCTCTTCGCTCCCTGAAGCCAGGTCGCCGCTCGTCTTCCTGCTTCGCCACCACCACAGCCTGCGTGATCGTCTTTCTGGAAGCAAATGATGAGCGGTGGAGCGGACGCTGGGAGGGGGAGATGGGCGGCGGACGTTGAGAGTAGGAGCGGACGCTGGGAGGGAGGGCGACAGACGCTGGGAGGGGGAGATGGGCGGAGTGCGACCCTCCCCCATCGTGAGACCATCGCCTGATGAAAAGCGGAGTGCAGTTCTCTTCCCCATCGCAGCCGCCTTCTCCGGCGAACTTCGGTCGACCACCAGCGGCCTTCTCCTCTGCATCAAGCCAGGTGCCGATTTTGGGGTCATCAGCGAAGGAATCAGGACGGACGAGCTTGGACGCGGAGATAGGTTCGTTCCCGTGTGGAGCGGACAACGCGGCAGGATCTTCACACGACAACAAGGCCGGATGAAGCAGATAAAAAGTAGGCGATGCATCCGGAGGCGGCTTCTTCAGCAGGTGACGCGGGATCTTCAGACGCGAGGGACGCGGACGCTGGCGGCGACGTTCGTGGCAAATGAACCGGTCCGGCATAGAAGATAGCTGAGGTGGAGGTGCCACCTCTGCCCTATTTCCTCTTCCTCCTCATTCATTAGCGGGACATGGTCCTCTTCCTTCTCCTCAATCGGCCATGATCCAATTCCTAGGGTTCTGATGTTAAGGAGACCATCGAAGAGCTCCTCCATCGCCGAATCCCTGCCATCATACATCGCAACCGCATCAAGGCGGAGGCTACTCGCCGAGGAACTGGTGGTGATGGCGGTGGTGGAGGTCCTCATCCAGCAACGACCGTGCGGAGAGGCATGACCACCTGCGACGGATGGAAGAAGGAAGCAGAAATATTAACGTGCAAACAAATAATATATTATTTTATATTATTTTTTTAAAAGCAATGTACAGAACCTACACAGCAACTATACTTACAGCACAGTAACAGTGCTACTTTTGTAGCCTACAACTATTCAACTTACGCTACAATCACAAACGAAGCCAGAGACATATTCCAGAAGCTACTGGCGCAGCGCTCTTGTAGTTGTCGGTAGACTTGTCATTTTTTTTTTCTTAAATATTAAAAATTTAAATTTATTGATCATCTAAACATAGTTAAATTGATTAGCCGCAGGTCCAGAGCCCACAGGCTACTTCTGTGGGCCTATGATCCTTCTTTGCAGAGCCGCGGCCCGCCCAAGAGACCACTTCCACACGACTCTCTGACCGCGCTCGGCTGTCACTGTTAAAGCTAGCCAATTAGGGCTGCATCGCCGACCGCCATCTACGCTCCTCCATCGCTAACGTTTCCATCGTCGTCCCTCCATTCCAGTTCGTGTCCATCATCCGCTTCTCTCTCTCTCAGCTTCGACTCGGCGGTTCTTTCCCGCCGCCGTCCCTTCCAGTTCCTCCAATATTTCGGACGAAAAAGCCTACCAACTCTGGTTGTTCTGATCGCTTCCATCTTGCATGTGCGTTGCTTTCCCCTCCCTGCCTTTGCGAGTTCTCTGTTTACCTTCTATCATTCTTGTTCTCACCAATTTCAGTTGCAATTTGTCGGCAGGTCTCGTCTCTGCGTTAAAAATTTGCCCAAGTACGTCAATGAGGATGGCCTCCGCGAGTTCTTCTCCCAGAAGGGGGAGGTCACGGATGCCAAGCTCATGCGCACCAAGTAAGGAACGGAATAATGAGTGAAAAAGAAAAAAAACAATCTGTTATTCTTTCCCCGTAAAAAGTTAAATTCACAAATAATGTTTTCTCTGTGCTGTGTTCTATGGATACCTTCTGATTTTTAAGATGTGATAAGGCTTCGTTATTTATTTGAACAGTCTTCAATTTTGCTCCGTGAATCACCCATGGGATAGAACATTTATATTACGCTTATTCGTGTATATACTTGTTGTTTCTAGCTTCCTTTCCTGTTTATTAGACATTCCTTTTCACTAATGAAATATAACATAAATTGTTTTATTTGTTCGCTGCTTATCCATATATGAAATTTGTTAGCGGAGTTTCGTTTCTTTAATTTGAGTGCCTTTGCTACCCTGATTCATTGCACGGAAAATTGGCATTTGCTTCAGCAAGGGTCAATTCCTGTTATTGTTCTAAGATGACAAATAATCTGGGACACTTATTGTTTCAGTGACGCCAAGCTTCAACTGACTTGTTCTGTCTCAGATTTTAATTCCAATGTAACTTTTAGATTCTTGAGATACTTGGTATGATTAGAATAATTTCCTGCATATTTTTAGGGATGGCAAGAGTCGGCAGTTTGCATTCATTGGGTTCCGGACTGAGAGTGATGCTCAAGAGGCACTCAATTATTTCAACAACTCTTACATGGATACGTGCAAAATCACATGTGAGGTACTATACAACCCACATTTTATTTTTCTATTGTATACTTTATACTATAGCAGTAGCCTTAACTGATGAACAAAGTTGGTGATACTTAGTGTCAGAGATTGTATCAGTTTTCAATCGTATATCTGTGAACTTAAGTATGCACTGTAGCTTAGGCATTGCCATTAACTTTCAGATAGCAAAAAAAATTAAATTTTTTTTCTTTCTATTTCTATCTTCTTGATTTGTTGGATATTCAATTTGATATGGGATTATTTAAAAATTGATTCCATCTTAGTGCTATGTAGGGTTTTAAAAATTGGCCTATACCACTCGGAAATATGTACTGGTTCAACAGGATACACACGGGTCAAGGTCGACACTAATATATATATGTATATTTTTTAATAGTACATTAGTATTGTGTGTTGGGTATAGACTGCTGGTGGACATAGTACACTAGTACTGATCGCAATTTAAAACCATGGCTCTATCTATTGACCTTTATGTGCATAGCATGAATTATTTGCTTGGAAACACTCTAGGCATTTATATTTACTTCAAATGGCTGTCTATTGTAGGTGGCTCGCCGAGTTGGTGATCCAGACATTGCTCATCCATGGAGCAAACACTCTGCAAAGAAAGTCAGTACCCTAAACACAAATAACAAGAATAGTGAAGTCATAAAAGCTGAAGATTTGTTTGGATCAACTTCCAAAGACTTAGGATCCTTTTCCATTATCTCAGAGCATGACAAACACAGTGAAAATGATGATTCAAAACTTAAAGAATTTCTTCAGATTATGCAGCCACGGTCAAAACTAAAGATGTGGGCTAATGATACTTTGGTTGTGTGTGATACAATTGTTCGAGAAGGAAATGTTGGTAAGGCAGAAACTCAGAAAAGTAAAATTAAGGAAAAGGAATCTTTTAAATTAATTGAGGCTACAAAGGAGGGGGTCAAGGCTGCAAATGACACCGCATATGACATTTCATCAAGCCTTCTACAAACAGAATCTTCTGAAAAACATAGAAAGGAGCAATTAAAAGAGGATGACATGGAATATTTTAGAAGTAGAGTTAAAACAAATTGGTCAGATTCAGAAAATGACGATGACACTACAGAAACAGATAAACTAGATTCAAATGGTGAGCTTCCAGAGTTAGATGTGGATGATGAGGTTGAAACACCTGGTACTATATGCCCCTCTAATCAATTTCCAAAGGATTTGGATGAGGACAACAATGACAACAACAACTTAACATCATTATCTGGTGATGGGAACAAGCAGGAATTAGAAACTGGCCGATTGTTCATTCGCAATCTTCCATACATAGCAACGTATGGTCAAGTCAATCACATCAAGATATTATCTTGGAAAATTCTTATAAGCTAATTGGTTATTTTCTCTTTATGCTTTTTTTATCATTTTTTTTGTTGATTACACCAGTGAAGATGATTTGGAAACACTCTTTAGTCAATTTGGTGATGTGGCAGAGGTTCACCTTGTAGTTGAGAAAGATACGAAGCGATCGAAAGGAATTGCCTATGTCCATTACAAACTTCCAGAATCTGCAATGAGGTAATTGTTTCAGCTAAAAAAATAGTTCTAATTTTCTAGGTGTTTACCATACTCTATAACTAAATGATGATTAACATTTATATTTTGTGTTATGCAAATTGTTGGCATTTCCTTTACTACTTGTGATTGAATTCACTTGTTCTTGGTATTTTTCTCGATCACGAAATGTGAAAAATGTCTACTAAGGCTGGGAAGATAGAGTGTTTAGTTTCTATCTGATATAACAAAGTGCGTCTTTTAGAGAAATTGGCTTGTTTGAAATGAGATCTGTTTAGCAAGAAACTAGTAGGTTAATTCATGACATATTATATTTAGAACAAGGTTCTAAATGTAACATGTCAATCAAGGGTGTTTTGGTTTTGGGCAGGAACCACACATTTTCTATACCTTAGTACCGAAGGAGACTAATCAAAACTCCCATTGGATTCCTAACCTTTTTAAGGTGTATAGGTTAACTAGATTACTTCCAAGTGACTTTTCGAAATCGAGCTGACTATTGTATTAAGGTGATGTTTTGTTTATCCTTAACGTTTATATTTAGTATACATAACTACTGAGAGTCTTAAGAAAGTGCGCTTTTGGGTTATAACTTATAAGCTATCTTATTAAGTCTATTACTATTGGGTTTGTGTAGTTAAGAAACAAACCCTAGATGGACAATGATGATTTTTTATACTAGTTCTAACTTGGTATCGAAGCCAAATTGCCACTCTCTCCTTTCCCGATTGTCACCACTCCTTGTTGTTGCCACCTTTTCTTTACCATCATGTTTCGCATATCAGAAAAGACAATTTGTGGTGTATTGGTCTTTACTTATGCTCTGCAACAAAATATTTGCATGTAGGAGTAAGCATTTGATAATTATCGATTGTTGATTTTACCAAATTTTATGCCAAACTAATTAAGAAAAATACTAAATATTATTGAACCAAATTCACCAATTTAGTAAATTGATAATATCGGCAAATTATTGATATTTCTGATTTTAATAATATATTTTTACATCACTAAAAAAATTTATGTGTTATTACCAAATCAAATAGAAAAAAATTATGGAATTGAAAATCAAAAGAATTTTAGTAAACTTAAAATTGAAAAAAAGATTCTCAAACTAAAAATTAATATTTTTGTGTTGTACATATTATTTTGGTAATTTCTGTAAATTATTGAACTGAATTATTTTTTGTTATTGGAAACATAATAACGAACAAAAATTACTAAAGCTATTATTGTTTCTTAAATTACCGAACCAATATTATTGTGAAATAGGATAGTCATCCTCTCTTCTAGAATATTATGCACTACTCAAGGAAAAATGAGTTGAATTGTCCGAATATCATGTCTTATAGCTGATCTCTTAGTAGCCCTTCAGCAACATCAAGACTTTCTCATTGCCAAATTTCTAGTTAGTTTAGATGACTCTTTCTTCGCAGCAAGTGCTCAGTTACTTAATGCTACTTGTCTAACTATTTAGAATGCATTTTCCTAGCTTATGTGGGTTTCAATGACGTCAATAGTTGGGAGACCAATAGTACCTTAACAGAACCATAAGTAAGATAACAAGACAAATGTTCAGGTGTAAGTCATGGCTGTGGCCATGGAAGGGGTTTTCCACTATGCAACTGTACATTAGATTATTGTTGATAGAAATTTGGGAAACTCACTCATGCTAAGTAAGCTATTTACTCCTCTTTGCTCCAACTACCACAACAAACCCTTGCAAGATCCTTTGATGGTTCTTTTATAACTATGGTTGCCATCTCTTGATAGACTTCTTCTCTTAGTGTCTTATAGGGTAGATCCTTCTATGATTTGTGGTATCCTCCACCTTAATACCTAGTATAATCTCATTTGCCTCTTTTGGCATTCCTTGGATTCATGATTTTGCTACCTCTTTTTATATGACAAGTAATAAGACATTATTTACATGGCTAGGGTTTCTTTTTTTTTTTTTTCCCCAAGGCAAGAAATGTATTATTTATCCAAAAGAGAATTATATACATTGTTGGATCATCACTCGGCCCCTATCCTCCTTCACACAAGAAGAAAATTTTGACAGCACCTCCCCTCAATTTCTAGCGTGCGGTCCTGTGCTACAAGAGACTATCGTTCCCAAAAAACCAAAAAAAGTGAGTGTAAGAGAAGGCCAGGAGAGCATTACAATCCAACAAACTATTACAGTACATTCAATCAAGATCAGCTTCCAGGAGACCGGCTAGTAACCGCCGATATGCCCAGGCAATGAAGATTTTGCTCACGCCGAGAATTTGAGAGAAGGACCTGCCGCGTACACTTAGTATAGAGCAGCCATGGCGTATCATCCAGGGAACCAATAATCGGCTTGACAGCAATGCAATAGGGTCGCCAGGCACACACATGAGTCCAGCACCGGTAGAGGGACGGGCGACCTGGTGGAATGTTACTGCAATTCCAAAAGAGACATAGACTGTGTGATAGCGATAAGGGAAAGCCGAAAATCATAAGAGAAGTAACGTGAAATCCGGAGGAAATAAAAGACGCCAAGATGGGGAAGGTGGCACGCCCGGTCCAGAATCCAAAAAATAGGGAAGAAGCCCTCAAATCCCCAAGAATCAAATCTCCCAGGCTTGTAAGAAGGCACTGGTAGTCTATTGGATATTCGAAGGCCCAAGGTAACTTGCCACTTTCGCCTTGATTTCAGAGAGGAGCACATTGTAATATGCCAGGGGCCCGGTATTAGGAGCCCCAAAAGTTACAGCATTCTGGTATCTCCAGATATAGTAGATGGCCCCGGATAAGAATAATCTACGGATGTAATTCAGAGGATTGTTGCCCGTCATCCTATGGTGGCAAAGAAGACTCTCCAGACGATCCCAAGTGTTGACCGTAGTCCTAATGTCGCATCTCCTCCGGATTAGATGCCAAAAAGCACCTATCGCCTTGCATTGAAAGAAGTGGTGATTATGCGTTTCAGATTCAGAGTTGCATAGAATGCAGACAGGGTTTTGTATAACAGCCCAGTTGTGGAGCCGCATACGGGTGCTTAGCTTCCTTAGACAGAGAAGCCAAACAATAAAAGAGTAACGTGGAATGTGCCCCTTGAACCAGATAAAGCCATGCCATTGCACATCACTGTCCAGAACGAGCATCTCGTACGCTAATTTAATAGTGAAATTTCCTTGGTTAGTGTGTTTCCAATAGATACGATCTTCCTACAGCCCCGGGTTTGTGGGAATCGTGGAACGAGCATCACTGTCCAGAACGATATCTCGTAGCCCTATAGATATCGTTATCAACAAACCGGATGGATCGTGGATGCGGAAGCTCCCATTGATGATTCACAATCAAAGCGCTATGCTAGGCGAACCTCCCCGGCGGGTTTTCGAAGCGGGTGTCCTCGACCTGATCCAAAAGAATGCGGGATTTAAACCAAGGATCAAGCCAGAGGCGAATAGTAGTCCCATTAGCCATTGTATATCCTACTGCCGTTAAACATGCCTCCCGGACTAGAAGAATGCTACGGAATGGCCAAGCAAGACAGGCAGAGATCTTGACAGTCCAGATAGAGTCAAAGTATAAATATCTCTCATGGATCCATTTCACCCAAAGAGAGTTTTTGTCAGTGACCAGATTCCAAAATTGGCGCATGAGAAAAGCTTGGTTGAGTTTACCAATATCACGCAGCCCAATACCGCCCTTTCTGGTAGGCCTGGTTACATTTATCCAAGCTACTTTAACAATCCCATTCTTTTGGCCCGCCGACCAGAGAAAGCTGGCAAGCATGGAGTTTAAGGTTGTGACCACTCCTGCAGGCAGCTTTAACGCGCTGCACCAAAAATTAATATTGCCGTAGCAAATAGTTTTGATCAATTCAACACGCCCAGCGTAAGAGAGTCTCTTGGTTCTCCATGATGAAAAGTATTTTGCCAGCTTTTCAAGGAGGGACATACAATTTTGTCTGCGGATTTGTCTACTAGTAATGGGGATGCCCAGGTAGTGGAAGGGCATTGAGCCCCTCGGAATCTCAAGAATGGAGGAAATTTCACTTTGGCTCGAAAAGGAACAAGAGGCTGAGAAGAAAATGTGCGATTTGCCTTTGTTTATTTGGAGCCCAGTGGCCTTGTAAAACCTTTCCAGCACTCGTCTGATGGCCCTGGCCGACTGGGTGGAGGCTTTACAGAAGATAATAATATCATCCGCAAACTGTAGATTTGTAATTTCCAAATTTCCTCATTTATCATGAGGGAGAAGGTGACCGTTGCAGAGTTCCTCAGTGAGGAGGTCAGTGAAAAACTGCATCACGATGATAAACAAATAAGGGGACATTGGGCACCCTTGCCGGAGGCCACGCGTGCCTTTAAAAAACCCCACATCTTGACCATTGACTGTGATAGTGTAGGTAGGAGACGTGATACAAGACATTGCCCTATCAACGAAACTAGCGGGGAATTGATAAGCCTGTAAAATGTAATCAATGAAATCCCATCGTGTAGAGTCGAAAGCTGTAACGTTTTGAATTTTTTTAAAAGTAAAAAAATTGATTGGACGGGACAGCAGTGTCCTGTCCCATCCCACTCTCTCTTGCTCCCCACGCTGCTCCCTCTTTTCCCCTCTTCCTCCTCTATTTACCCCGTGAACCGCCCGACCCCATCTCCTCTTCCTCTCCTTATCTTCCCCTCCTCTCCTGCTGCTTCACCATCATCGAACTCATCTTCCTTCCTTCCTCACGCATTCCTCCTTCCGGTGTTCTCTCCCATCTCCGGCCGCTGCTCCGACGACCAGAACCGGCAAGCGGAAGCTTTTTTTCGGCTTCCACGCGCGTACGGCGATGAGTTGACGAACGGAGCCCAGATCCATCGCGTCTCTCCTTCGGCGACTTCGGTGTGGCTTCCTTCGACACCGGCGAGCATTTCCGCCGCCTTCCAACATATTTTCGGAGCCATCTTCTCCGGTTCCGGCGACCTCTGTGAACGGCGCCGCTAACACTTCTAGCTCCGATCTCCGGCGATCCCGGCGCCCTTTCGTGAAACCGACTGTACGAACGTGATCCTCTAGTCGTCGGCTTCACGTTGGTTACCGGAAAGCTCTGTTCCACTGCCGGATTTATTGTTCCGGCGATCGCCGCCGGCGAAGTCTCCGGCGAGGTTTCCGGCGAACTCCGACGACCGTGACTGCGACTTCAGGCTGCGTGCGCGGGGTTATTCTGGATGTATATAACTGGTTGGATCTTGCTCAGACCTACAGGAACCAGGTAGGGTTCTTACCTCAATATCCTTGTTCGGTGCCAAACTGCATGCATAGGTAGTGGCACCATCTTCTGCTGACTGAACCTGATTATTACCTTCGTATGTCCATTGAAATCTGTATCTTGCCATTGAGTCACATGAATGCTTGCATGTTATCTGATTTTTATGTTTCGGTGCATGATATTGTTGATAGTAGATTCATAAGCTGTACATATATATTTTGGTTGCCTCCACAGCCAGCTTGTGTTGATATTTGGGATGGATGGATAGGTTTGACTGGGATAGTCTACCTTCCGAAATCCCTGTGATTTTGGCCATTGGTAGTAGTCATGGACGTAGTCTGTGTGAGCCCATAGACTACAGGCCTCCGGATGGGTCACAGTTGGATGTTGTGGGACTCGGCATTCCGGGGAGATCTGGGTGTAGGACGCTACACCGGCGGACTGTCGATGGACAGTCGTCTCTACCGTTAGCTGGCAGTAGGGACTACTCTTTGAGTGCGCGTCCTATGGGACATTTGGCACAACTGGATTTCCACTTGCATGCTGTACTTTTTGTATTTACTTGGTAAAGTTATATTTAATTACCGTGCACTTCCGCTTATTGATTATTGCTGGATTCTCCTTACTCTTATATGCATCATCTACTTATTAAACACTACTTAGCCTCTCGGCTAACTCCCCTTGCCTTGCCTCTAGGTTCAGGCTCGGCTCCCTCTGGTGCGCAGTAGATAGATAGGTAGATGATCTTCCTGTTGTATTTTTTTTATGTGTCAGCACGTGTTATTTGTTATTGTCGTATTTCGAGGATTATATCTAATGAGATTGTATTTATCTGGTCATGGACCAGTGTGGATTTGTGGGCTAGGACTGTTAGGCCTTGTGTGTATTGTTGACTTTGACCGCTGCGTCGGTCTGATGTGTATTTTATCTATGTGGATTTCATCGTTTATGTTATTTGTCGTATTGTGTGGTATGCTGGATCTGTATGGCCTTGCAGGTCCATTGTTTGCCGCGTCCTGAGGCTGAGAGAGTCTTGGGGCGTGACAAATTTTGGTATCAGAGCTTCTAGGTTTGAACCTTGGGCTAACTTAAGGAATTATGACGGACTTAGGATCCAGGATACATATTAAATTGAAACAATAGAAGTCTGATATGCTAATGGAGATTTATATATGTTGAAATGATTGCAGAATGCCGCCAAGAGTCCGTGGTGGACGGGCTAGGGGTATCGCGGGAATTACACGGGATGCTATGAACATCCCTATGAACTGGTTGGGCCGACGCAGGAGGCTAACAGAGGTGCCAGCAGCCCAACTACCAGTGGAGGAGCAGCACCCTCCTGTGTATGATTATGCGCAGCCCACTGAGGTAGAGGTCCCGGTGACTGTTCAACCCGAGCGCGAGGCTAGTCCATCCCCGGCCCGGCGTGACTGGCTGGCTCGTTTCACTGATTTAGCACGAAACCGATTTGAGGTGTTTGATGGAACGGGCGACGCATGGCAAGCTCAGGAGTGGCTTACTAGTGTGTCAGACATCCTGGATGCAATGGACTGTCCCGAGGGGAAGCAAGTGAAATTAGCTGTGTTCTTCCTTGGGGGCCAAGCACGAAAATGGTGGAAATCCATAGTTGCGATGTTGGGGACAGCGAGCAGTTCTTGGGATGTTTTTCACGGTGCATTCATGGAATAGTATTCTCCTCAAGTGCAGAAGTCTATGGCGAGACAGGACTTCGTCCATATTCAGCAAAATGGGCGCCCGATTGAAGAGTACATTGCCGAGTTTCATAAATTATCAGAATTGTTTCCCGGACTAGTGGCTATAGAGAGTGAGCGCTCGGAGCACTTTGTGGAAGGCCTCGATGAACCACTTCGTTTTTTGGTGAGCGTCGTTCTCCCTGACAATTTTGCGGCAGCGATAGCAATTGCCTGACGAATGAGCGCTTGCGGGAAGAAAGTCATTCGCAAAGCTCAGGAGCGCGATGAACAGAAGCGCGACAAGGCCCTTGCACAGATGGATTCTTGGGAACTTGAAAGTTTAGCCTCAGGAAGTTCACCGATTTCAGGTCCCAGTAAAAAGGCATCCAACCGGGGCGAAAATCTTGGGCTCCAGGCAGCAGGAATCGAGGCCCTACTCTGACATCACCCCCTAGTTTTGGCTCACCCTTGACTACTCCTTCCAGAACATGTTTCCAATGTGGTGAGCTTGGTCATATTGCAAGGTCATGCCCGCTCAATTCTGTCCAATGTTATCACTGCAATGAAATGGGACATTATGCAAACCACTGCCCCCAGAGAAGAGAAAGAGGAAAGCAAGTTCAGAGCTCTCAGGCGTCAGGTTCCTGCAGCTGGACATGCCTATGCCGTCATTGAGGAGGATGCGCAGCGCGCATCAGACACCGTGATGCGAGGTATTATTTATGTTCATGGTATTCCTGCTTGCCTTCTTATTGATACTGATAGCTCGTATTCCTTTGCATCTTATGAGTTTGCCAAAAAGCTTAATTATGAACCGGTGTTGGCACAATATGATATGACCGTGCATGTGCCTGGTGGTGGCGTGCTGCGGTCACATCTTGAGTTGCGACGGTGTCCACTGGACTTTGGGGACATCGTCATGCACGCTGACTTAATGCTTCTGGACTTCTTTGACTTTGATATCATCCTCGGCATGAGTTGGCTCAAAGCCAATGGGGCATTTGTAGATTGTCAAAATAGTCGGGTGATGTTTGGTACGCCAGAGTCAACCGCCTATGCTTTCACTAGGGTAGCTGGACGTGTTGCTCCTGTCATTTCGGCAATAAAAGCCAAGAAGATATTGTGCAATGGATGTCAGGGATACTTGATGTCTATCACCGAAGTTGAAGAGCAATCCCTGCTCCCAATTGAGTAGGTGCCAGTGGTGAGAAGATACAGGGATGTTTTTCCTGACGAATTGTCCGGCTTGCCTCCGCAACGACAAGTCGAATTTTCTATTGAGCTCCAGCCTGGCACTGGACCTATATCTAAAGCGCCCTATAGAATGGAACCGCGAGAGTTGGAAGAGTTAAAGGGGCAGTTACAAGATCTGTTGGATAAGGGATTCATTCGACCCAGTACTTCTCCCTGGGGTGCCCCTGTGCTTTTTGTCAAGAAGAAAGACAGATCTTTCCCGCTTTGTATAGACTATCGGCAGCTTAACGCGGTCACTGTGAAGAACAAGTATCCTTTGCCTCGTATTGATGACTTATTTGATCAGCTTAGGGGTTCGACTGTATTCTCTAAGATTGATCTGAGGTCGGGATACTATCAGTTGAGGATCCGGGGTGAAGATGTCCCGAAGTCGGCTTTCCGGACACGTTACGGCCACTATGAATTTTTGGTCATGCCGTTCGGCCTAACCAATGCACCGGCCGCTTTCATGGATCTTATGAACCGGGTGTTCAGTGAATACTTAGACAAATTCGTAGTGGTATTTATTGATGATATCTTGATATATTCCCAAAATTATGGTGAGCACAAGAATCATTTGCATATGGTGCTGCGTACCATGCGGGAAGAGAAGTTATATGCCAAGTACAGTAAGTGTGCATTTTGGCTTGGCGAAGTGGCATACCTCGGGCATGTTATCTCAGATTGTGGGATTTCGGTAGACCCAGAGAAGATCCGTGCAGTTGCCGAATGGGAAAGCACATCAACGGTTCAGGAAGTCCGAAGTTTTCTCGGGCTGGCTAGCTACTATAAAAAGTTTGTAGAAAATTTTTCTAGAATTTCCGCCCCTTTGACCCAATTAACAAAGAAAGGGGTAGCATTCGAATGGGATGACGACTGTGAAAATAGCTTTCAAGAGCTAAAGCAGAGGCTCATCAGTGCACCAATTTTAGTGCTTCCAGACGGTGATGGTGACTTTGTAGTTTACACCGATGCATTACACCAGGGTTTGAGAGCTGTGTTAATGCAGGAAGGCAAAGTCATTGCATATGCTTCTCGGCAACTTAAAGGACACGAGAAGAGTTATCCCGTTCATGACCTAGAACTAGCAGCAGTCATATTTGCCCTAAAGATGTGGCGACATTACCTTTATGGCGTCACCTTTGAAATATTTACTGATCACAAGAGCATGAAGTATTTATTCTCTCAAAAGGATCTGAATATGAGACAGAGACGATGGATGGAGTTTCTGAAGGATTATGACTGCACAATCAACTATCATTCAGGGAAGGCTAATTTGATTACCGACGCCCTTAGCAGTAAGTCCACTGGAGTGTTGGCAAACTTAAGGGTAACGCCTACAGAGTTAACCAGGCATGCGCTCGAGTTGAACTTGGATCTCATATGTCCTACTGAGTGGGGATGCCTAGCAGTGATGATGGCTGGATCCCAGCTCATACAAAAGGTAATTGA
Organism: Costus lasius; assembly: GCA_027563935.2. NCBI lineage: Eukaryota > Viridiplantae > Streptophyta > Magnoliopsida > Zingiberales > Costaceae > Costus > Costus lasius. The sequence goes on from CM050454.1 coordinate 100,279,633, forward strand.
ACATCAACTAGATAATGAGTATCTCCAGGCGATCCTTGCAAAAGGAAAGAGGTCCGAGTTTACACAGGACTCCAAGGGTGTGATCCGATACGAGCATCGTATATGCGTGCCTGAACCCATGAAGCAGGAGGTAATGGAAGAAGCCCATAAGTCTAGATTCGCCATGCATCCTGGCGGTACCAAGATGTACCAAGATTTGAAGAAGACATACTGGTGGGAGAATATGAAACGAGACATCGCCGAATATGTGCGCTGTTTAACTTGCCAGCAAGTAAAAGCAGAACACCTCAAGCCACCAGGGATGTTGTAGAATATTCCCCTTCCAGAGTGAAAGTGGGAACATATCACAATGGATTTTGTGACAGGTCTTCCTAGGTCACAAAGGGGTCATGATTCTATTTGGGTGATAGTTGATCGATTAACGAAGTCTGTACACTTCTTGCCTATGAAGAAAGTGTTTTCTGTGGATAAACTGACTGTTTTGTATTGCCGAGAAATAGTACGGTTGCATGGGGTCCCTTCCAGCATTATCTCTGACAGGGATTCAAAATTCACCTCTCGGTTTTGGGGAAGTCTGCAGAAGTCGATTGGCACTCAGTTACATTTCAGCACTGCCTTTCATCCCCAGACGGATGGTCAGTCTGAAAGGACCATCCAGACCCTATAAGATATGCTTCGGGCTTGTGCCCTAGATTTCGGGATTAACTGGGAAGTTCACTTGCATTTAGCTGGATTCGCCTATAATAACAGCTATCACTCGGCGATCCAGATGGTGCCATTCGAGGCATTGTACGGTAGACGGTGCAGATCGCCAGTCCTATGGGACCAAGTTGGTGAAAGCCGTGTGTTTAGACCAGACATGTTGGAGTTTGAGGCCGAAAGGGTTCAGCTGATCCGAAATAGACTCTTGACTGCCCAGAGTCGGCAGAAGAGTTACGCCGATAGGAGGCGACGTGAACTCGAGTTTGAAGTTGGCGACCATGTGTTTCTCAAGGTTACGCCAGTAAAAGGAAGAGCTCGGTTTGGTTACTCAGGTAAATTGGCTCCACGGTTTATGGGTCCCTTTGAAATCTTGGAGCGCATTGGAGCCGTTGCATATCGGCTAGCCCTACCTCCAAACTTGTCGCAAGTACATAACGTATTCCACGTGTCTATGCTACCAAAGTATATGCGAGATCCATCGCACATCTTGCAAGATCAGTTCCTAGTTATCACGCCTGACGCCACGTACTAAGAGTCGCCTGTCGAGATCTTAGACCGCAAAGAGCATCAGCTTCGCAATAAAGTGATACGACTCGTTAAGGTCCGTTGGAACAATCATTCTGAAAATGAAGCCACGTGGGAACGCGAGGACGAAGCCTTGCGTCGTTGGCCGCACCTGTTTCCTGAGCGACCCGAGTGCTATGAATTCATGTACGACATGTATTGAGTGACTGTATTTAATGCAAATGTTACCTTGTTAATGATAACCTATCTCTATCTTTTGAATTTGGGGACCAAATTCTTATTAGTTGTGAGTATTGTAACGTTACAAATTTTTTTAAAAGTAAAAGAATTGATTGGACGGGACAGCAGTGTCCCGTCCCATCCCACTCTCTCTTGCTCCCCACGCTGCTCCCTCTTTTCCACTCTTCCTCCTCTATTCACCCCGTGAACCGCCCGACCCCATCTCCTCTTCCTCTCCTTATCTTCCCCTCCTCTCCCGCTTCCGGTGTTCTCTCCCATCTCCGGCCGCTGCTCCGATGACCAGAACCGGCGAGCGGAAGCTTTTTTCCGGCTTCCACGCGCGTGCGGCGACGAGTTGACGAACGGAGCCCAGATCCGTCGCGTCTCTCCTCCGGCGACTTCGGTGTGGCTTCCTTCGACACCGGCGAGCATTTCCGCCGCCTTCCAACATATTTTCGGAGCCATCTTCTCCGGCTCCGGCGACCTCTGTGAACGGCGCCGCCGACGCTTCTAGCTCCGATCTCCGGCGATCCTGGCGCCCTTTCGTGAAACCGACTGTACGAACGTGTTCCGCCGCCGGATTTACTGTTCCGGCGATCGCCGCCGGCGAAGTCTTTCGGCGTGGTTTTCCAGCGAACTCCGACGACCGCGACTGCGACTTCAGGCTGCGCGCGCGGGGTTATTCTGGACGTATATAACTGGTTGGACCTTGCTCAGACCTACAAGAACCAGGTAGGATTCTTACCTCAATATCCTTGTTCAGTGCCAAACTGCATGCATAGGTAGCGGCACCATCTTCTGCTGACTGAACCTGATTATTACTTTCGTATGTCCATTGAAATCTGTATCTTGCCATTGAGTCACATGGATGCTTGCATGTTATCTGATTTTTATGTTTCGGTGCATGATATTGTTGATAGTAGATTCATATGCTGTACATATATATTTTGGCTGTCTCCACAGCCAGCTTGTGTTGATATTTGGGATGGACGGATAGATCTGACTGAGATAGTCTACCTTCCGAGATCTTTGTGATTTTGGCCATTGGTAGTAGTCATGGACGCAGTCTGTGTGAGCCCATGGACTACAGGCCTCCGGATGGGTCACAGTCGGATGTCGGATCTGGGTGTAGGACGCTACACCGGCGGACTGTCGACGGACAGTCGTCTCTACCGTTAGCTGGCGGTAGGAACCACTCTTTGAGTGCGCGTCCTATGGGACATTTGGCACAACTGGATTTCCACTTGCATGCTGTACTTTCTGTATTTACTTAGTTAAGTTATATTTAATTACCGTGCACTTCCGCTTATTGATTATTGCTGGATTCTCCTTACTCTTATATGCACCATCTACTTATTAAACCCTACTTAGCCTCCCGACTAACTCCCCTTGCCTTGCCTCTAGATTCAGGCTCGGCTCCCTCTGGTGCGCAGTAGATAGATAGGTAGATGATCTTCCCTATCATGTGTTGTATTTTTCTTATGTGTCGCACGTGTTATTTGTTATTGTCGTATTTCGAGGATTATATCTAATGAGATTGTATTTATCTGGTCATGGACCAGTGTGGATTTGTGGGCTAGGACTGTTCGGCCCTGTGTGTATTGTTGACTTTGATCGCTGCGTCGGTCTGATGTGTATTTTATCTATGTGGATTTCGTCATTTATGTTATTTGTCGTATTGTGTGGTATGCTGGATCTGTATGGCCTTGCAGATCCATTGTTTGCCGCGTCCTGAGGCTGGGAGAGTCTTCGGGCGTGACAAAAGCCTTTTGAAGATTAACCTTAATGGCCATTCTTCGTTGTCCGCCCCTTTGGTCATAGTTGTGCATTAGCTCTTGACAAAGCATTGTTAGGGTTTCATTGATATAGTAGATCTATCTCTTATCCCTATAATAGTCATTGATATGGTTTGTATCGACACCAACATTGTTTTATCTTCTTTATGCTCCATAATTCCCTAATAAATATTCCTTTACAAAAATCTTCAACAGTTTGGCAATATTTTTTTCTTTATATTGCCTATTTTAGGACTTCAAGATGAAGGTGATTAATGGTGGGGTGTTTAAGATTAGAAGAGAATGTGTATTGATGGATTTAGCTTCCATCTCAGAGCATTTGCCTCCTCCAACATATCTCCATGATAGTTATTTGTCTTTAGTTAAGATTCAATGGTTTTTTTGACTTTGAACTTGTGTCCAACATTTTATTTCAATGCATGTCTAACTTGGCAATGTCACAAAGCTTCATCTCCATCTAGTGATAGTGGTCAGAGTATGTCTCTATTTCATCTAATTTCATTCATATATTTAGGTCCAAGTCTTGTGTTTAGTTAAGATGGTCATTGATACTTTGTCATTTTATTGAGAATCATTCTTATACATGTTAGGTTCTTTTTGTTAAAGAGTCATTCTGAAAACTTTGTTGTATTTTAAACTTTGTTGATTTTAAACATTTTATGAAAAAATAAAAATGCAAATTACGTATCCTTACAAATATTTTGCAATAATACTTTAGAATATACTTATATAGACTTTAATGCCTTTTGTACATCATAAGTAGGGATGACAAGTCATCCGAGACAAGTTGGAGTTGAGTTTAGTTTGCCCCAACACTAAACACACTATCTAAAATTGAACCTAACCTTGAATCTGAAACCCAATGGCTTTGAGAAAAATCATCCCCACGCCCGACTCCATTGGGATACTCGACCACTAGTGAGAGTGAGTCAACAACGATGAGAGTGAGTGATGGTGAGAGTTGCTAATGAGTGAGTGTCAACCAGTGAACACGAGAGCGAGTGGTGTGAGGCTATAAGAGCAACAGTCTAGGGAGAGCGGGATTAAAATTAGGGTCTAGTTAAGTAATTTTACATTGGGCGGGTTTGGGTTTGGGTTTCAAAAATTTCATTCCTGACTTGACTTATAACAGTTGGATTTACCTGAACTCGATCCAATACATCGTTAAATTTGGTTTTCCCCATCGAAACCCGACAAGGTTGGGTCAAGCTTGGTTTTTATTGCCAATCCTAATCATAAGGTATTACCCATCAAACATCTTATTTCTATATGTATAACTATAATTGAGTGTAAAAAACCATCAATTATATAAACTCACACACTTCTTTTTCATATATATATTCCATAATCCATACTAGTGTTGGGAAATGTGGTTCACATTGTCTCATTCTTGATAAATCAATTTCCTTGTCTTGGTTGCAAGGCAAGTCTCTATCTTTAATATTATTGCCATCATAGTCAACAAAAAACAATATTGCTTCACTAATTATATTTAAACTAGCATTTGAATTAATGTTAAACATGTTTACATGTGAGAACTTAAAACATGGAGATCGCATATCTTGTTTGAAATAGTTGAGAAATGAGTTGGCGTGTGGATATCATAGTGCACCTTTCACATCATGTTTTGCCTGCCCTCATTTCATATTTATATTCAACCCAAAGAAGAAAGGAGCTATCCTTTACTCATTATATATTAGGAGTAATGGGGCTAACCATTATTTACCAATCGGACATCAATTAGTGTGATCAAGAACTTTATACTATTTTATTTTTAAATATGCAAAAATGCAGACACTATCTTGTCAAGTATGGTTATTGACTTCCACGTGTTGATACATTAAATGACTGTTGGTTGAATAGTTGAATCATAATTACCTCTGGTTTGATTTTTTTTTATTATGTGGCACATTCATTTAGTTAGTCTCTTTAATGAAGGGCACTTGAAGAATTGGACAATTCAATATTTCAAGGCAGATTGTTACACGTGATGCCAGCAAAACCAAAAAAACCGACTGTTGAGGAGCATAAGTAAGCATACATCATCATAGTTTTTTGTTTTTTGTTCCTTGGTACAAGCTTTTAAATTCTGAATTGCAAGTTATGACTTTTTATTTGCATTGCTAATTGCTGTTGCTTCAAGGTATGACCATACAAGTACTAAAAAGAACTTTAAGCAGCTGCGAGAGGAACAGAGGAAGGCATCTGAATCTAGCGGTGATACAAGAGCATGGAATACTTTATTTATGCGTCCAGACACAGTATGATTTATTTAAAGAAAGTAGCTTAAAGTTAGAAGCTGATTTCTTATGCGGTGTTTGCATTAGCAATGTAACTGTTTTGATGACAACGAGTTGCTTCTGTTGCTTTCCTTACCCATCTTTTCATGCATATGATGTTGGAATAGACATATAAATCGCTATCTTGCTGATTTCAAGGTTTAGAAGTTCTGAAATTACTATGTATGTGTATTGTCCGTTAGCTGTGACAAGTGAATTGATGAAAGCATGAGCAGTACCTTGGAGCGTGGCTTCGTTTTGGAGTCATGTTTCAGATCTCGTATGTTTCATACCACAGTGCTAGCCTGTACTTCAAAAGCTGACCGTGGTTCAGTAACAAAATATATAGGCTAGCTTAGTGTTTTGTTTAAACATTCTGTCAGATTCTTGTGTGCTTATTTTTGAATTTACTTGAAAATATATTCACTTGTCAGTTCTGTTCTCCACTTTTTCTATGAAGTGTTTAAATATGTATTAGAGATGTATGATAAATGGAGTTTGAACTCTATGGTACTGATTATTAGGAATAGCAAAAACATTCAGTATTGGTACTTAAGCTAGTGAATCATGCAAATGGATTTATGAAAACGAGTCAACAAAGGAATTGAGCTAGTGAATCATACACAGAAATTAAGCAAATGAATCATATGGAACTTTGGGATCAGGCCTTCAGAGACAATACGGTACGGGCATAGATGCGGACTGGGACCGCCCTCCGTTTTGGAGGGTTTATTCTTGCCAAACCGGTTCAGGTTCAGCGAAATAGATCCGGTTAAGGGTAGGGAAAGGTGAGGGGCTTTAGGGTTGGGAGGATGAGGACTGAGGAGTTTTTTTTTCATCTTTTGTTGCTACTACTCGGCTGAGGTTTCTTTTGTGTAGATGGGGAATAACACAATATGATATTCGTTAGAGTTGGTTTTATATCTAGAAGATCAACCACAATATCCTCTTGTGTAATAATTAGATGTTAAATGAATAATCAGTAGAGTTGGTTTGATACCTAGAAGATCAATCACATGTACTCTTGTTAAAAGACATTTGCATCATGCTGACGGATTCTATACCCTTTAGATTTAATCATAGATTCAGATAAAAGAATCTAGCAAATACTATTTACATTATGAAATATTTTTTTGATGATTATGATTGCTGAGTGTTAGGATACAATTGAGTATGTGGGGCAAGTTTTTAGTAACTATAGGATAACTGATGGAGAAGAAAGAAGAAAGGAATAGAGAGAAGAGAGAGGGAGAGATAAGGGAAAACTAATAGAGAAGTGAAGATGAGAGAGAAATTTTGTTATATTAAAATTGTAATTCATATTTCACAATGAGTTAGAAGCCTTAATATAAACTCTAAATTTATTGGCTTTACTTTGTCCTTTGAATGAAATATAAAACCCTAAATGAAATATTGACCATGTATTTAAATTACTCCCTATTGATTAGTAAATAAATGAGTTAAAATTTATGCTTTACTGAATACCAGCTTTAGATATAAGTATGATGATGCTGATTGTATTTTTTAACTTCAACATATTTATCATGTGCATGCTACGTAGCTTTTCTTCTAAATCCAAACATTATCTAAGATCAATCGTTCCATCAAACAAGATAGTGCTGAGAAGTTCCGTACAAAACTGCACTGATTGTATAAAATCAGGACAATGTTGTAGTCATCCTTTGAGTGATCAAATCCTAAACCTTAACGTTCATTAGATGTAAGGTGGCAGCAACTCTATTTTAATGTTTGAGATGCTTATTCTTATTATGAAGACTAAGTTTCATATTATTCAAACACTTATTTTTTAGAGCTCATCATCTGTTGTATATTATACAGGTCGTTGAAAACATTGCAAGGAAGCATGGTGTGAAGAAGAGTGATCTACTTGACAGTGAAGCAGATGATCTTGCTGTAAGAATAGCTCTGGGAGAAACCCATGTGATAGCAGAGACCAAAAAAGCTCTGTCTAATGCTGGGGTTAACATTATACCACTAGAAGAATATGCTTCTAAGAAGGCTGAAAATGCCAAAAGAAGCAATCATGTGATATTGGTTAAGAACTTGCCTTATAGCGCTAGTGAAGGAGATCTTGCTGTTATGTTTGGGAAGTACGGGAGTGTGGACAAAGTTATTCTCCCCCCAACAAGAGCATTGGCCTTGGTATGATTGTACACGGTCTTCAGCTATTACATAGTCTAATGATTCACATATCAGCTTTTTGTTGTTGATATTTCAACTCAAGTAAAAGGTTTTTTTTTAGATTAGTTCTCTTGGAACTTTCGTGATAAAGATAGAAGTCCAGAACAGTTTCAAATTACAAGTATAAATGACCGTTAATTAAGTAGGGAACCTCTACCAACAACTTAATTATAGGGGATGAAGATTTACTATTACAGCACCAGTTGGAAAATGCAAGCACCCATGCGTTATCATAAAACTATCAAGACTCTCGTGTAGAAACCTGTATGTATTCGTTGAAACTCAGGATGAGATAGTTGATGATTTTGTAGTTGCGCTTTTATAGACAACAATGGAACTCCATTTTTCACACTTGGTTTATAGAGCCTGCCTCTCAAACTTTCAGTCCACTGCTTTGTAATTGGATTTATTAAGTGATATTTTATCCGTTAAGCCTGCCTGCATGGTTAGGGTTTTAGGCTGTGTGGATTTGATACACATTTCAGACACGAGACCGTAACACTAACCTTATAAACGTTGGTAAGCTCCTTTCTTTTCTTGTTCCAATGAAGTACTTCTGTTAGATGGTTCAGATAGTGTTCTTTAAACCTTAAAACATTAATCTATAGTTTTACAGAGAACATGTATGTGGATAAGAGATCAAAACTATTTTTCTTGTTAAAATTTATTTCATAGTATAATACTGTTTACACATTGCCAACTAAAATCCGAACAGCTTGCTATCTGTTTGGCAAGTCATCTGCAAGTTATTTGCATTAAATTACTTGTCTCCCGGGTAGGTCCTCGTTACATATTGTTACTTTGAATTGTTCTCCATGACGTTCTGTTCTTAAATTGTTCCATGTTAGTTGTTTATCATGTTTAAGTGCTATTTGCATCTCATGACCTTCACTGAGTTTTTGCTTAGGTAATTTTTCTTGAAGCTGGCGAAGCTCGTGCAGCTTTTAAGGGTTTGTCATATAAGCGATATAAGTAAGTATCATTGATTATTTTTACTCTGTAGAATATGCTAAAAAAAATGAATTTTCTAGCATTAAAACAGTTCTGCCTTGTAAATTTAATTGCTTGGTTAAAATTAACTCTTAAGAAAAATCCTCTATCGTAGGTTTTGGTTCTGGTCTTGACTATGTGGCATCTATTCCAAACCAAATACGAACCAGAATTTTCCTCGCAATGAGAAGCACACTGTATGAGTAATTGAATCACTACGTATTCTAGTCTGAGTTATGCAAGGAACCAAGTTTCGGTGGTATTGGCGTGTACCAACTGATATTAACTTAGTCTAATAATGGAATGGTACACCAACTCACAAAGCTTGCAAGCAAAATCAATTTAGGATGGAAACGTTTATTTTTTCTTTGGACTAGTTGGATGGGATAATGAAAATTAATATCTGATATTAAGAGAAAATCCAAATCTGCTGAATCACTCATGTTATGATCTTCTACATCCTAGGTCTCCCCGTTCCGTCATCTGGCTTATGTTCTTCATGTAGCATTCAGACCGAATGACTCTATGAAATTACGTCGATACTTTCACATATTACGGGTAACGTAGGAGACATCTCTCTTTTTCCCCGGGGGATCTTAATTACCACTGCTTAGCTTTCAATTCGCCTCTGACCATCAAATTAAATGTGAATAATAGAGAACCAACATGCATGGGAAAAATAAGAAAAATATTCCCCATGTGAGACTAAAGTTGAACATCACAAACTAGGTCAAAATAGGATGCTTTAAAGGTGCCAATAAGCTGATTTCGAATTCTTGTAATCACTATATCTCTAAGGGTGTATGGCACAAGTCACATTGAGAAGGTAATTGTTGTTTTATTTTCGAATCTGAAATGAGATGTATAAGAGCAAGTGATTTAGTGAAAGTAAGATTGACAAAAGATTGTAAAGACAATTTGCATATGGAAAGAAAGTACATTGTTCTAAGAGATAAATTACATGTATAGGTCACTACCTATATTAGGTATAGAGAAATAACTATATGGGTTAAATATGTTGGCCATAATAATTCCCAATTTTCCATATATTTGTGTGTGAAATAACTCATTACATTCCTCAAGTTGAGTAGAGATCACTCATTGTTGAACTTGGTCACTGTGACATAAAGTAGCAAACTGAGCAGAAATAAACGCCTTTATGAAGATAGTGACAAATTGATTTTTGAAGTTATGAAAGGAGTGTAAGCTCCTGGGCTATCGTGATGTTTCTAACAATGTGATAACCAGCTTTAATGTGCTTGGTCCTCCCAAGAAATGCTAGATTATTTGCAATGTAGATTCTATTTGATTATGCATGACCATTGGTCTGTTTTTTAGTAATCCAAAATTATGTAATAGAGTGTGAATCCGTGACATCTCAGATTCTCATATGTTATAGTCTTATACTTTGTTTCTACACTTGAACAAACAACATTTTGGTATCTGTCTTTTAATTGTCTATATTAAAAATACATAATAAAACCAAAGGCAGATCTCATGCAATTTCCACTTTAACATTATTAACATCATAGTAAGCTTCCCCCTCCAAGTGTCAATATTTGTCGTGGAGAAGACTTTTGCCTAGAGCGGAGCAGCATTTGGATAATGTATTTTTTTAAAATGATTTTATAGCGTCTTTGTTTATGATTTTGCATGAATTAGTAAGACAAACTATATCTAGAAGATTTGTCAGAGACTTTAGGACATAAAGAATATTTTTAAGAGATGTGGCATAGAAGTTATGAACTAAACTAGACTCATGAATGGGAAAAAGGTCCATAAAAAGATGGAAACAAGTGATGAAGTATGGTTAAAATAAACTGCATGTACTTGTCTCACCAAAAAAAGGCTCCTAAGTCATGATTTTAGGAGGACCTTAAAGAAATCCTTGAATACATACAAGTAGATGGGGTCAAGGTAGTACATGGCAAAGAAGCAACGATAGCAAGACTAGATGAGCCTCTCATAATCTATAGAAGAAATGGTGACAATGGGAGGAAGGTTATACCAATAATGGTGGCAACTTGTTGACTATTTGGCAGCCAAAATTTTGCCAACATAATTGAGGAGGATGATTTGACTGCCACACTGGATGATGCATGGTGGATAATTTTTGCAATCATAACCTTGATCATGAGACGTGTGTCCACTATAAAAACTAGATTCATTGATGGTAGAAAGGGCAGAACTGGTATTATAAGTAGCAGAATTAGACAATGCTGATGAATAAACATGGAGAAGTTGGGAGGCGTTTTCATGATCGAGAATAATGTCCACTAGTAACTAAGTGCTAATGCCATCATAATTGCCATCATTACTAGTTATAAATTCAACTAATAGGAAATCTTAGCGTTGCTTGTGAATGCCATAATAATTCATCCCATTTACCTCAAGATGATAGCGTAGTATTTTGGAGGATAGCGACCATCTTGTTCAATATTAAAAAATTATTCATAAACTATCTAAACATGTACCATTTTTATTTTGGGAGAATGATTTGCAAAGAGTGATAGTGATTTCTTTTTCTAAAGAAAGGAATATGACCATACTATGGTTAGTGATGCGCCATATTCTTTGATAGATAGGTGAGTATCACATAATCAGAAACTTGCCACTTAAGATACATGGGATCCACCACATCGAGTGGAGAATCAAGATGTTAGAGCTCCTCTTATATGGAGGAAGAATCAAAGTGTTTGTAGCTATAGAATATCATTCACTAGTGAATTAATGTCATGAGTCATAATCTTATAATCCAAAGAGAATTAGTCCCTCCCTGACACAAAGAGCTGAAAGAGAGCAATAAGGCTTAAGAAAGAGAACTTTACATACCTCTGACACTAGTGTTTAGAAGAGAAGAGGGAGGAGAAAGGGTGAGCAAAGGAAGGAAATTAAGAGAGTGGGGAAGGTGGGCAGGCAATTTGAAGACTTCATTTAGATGAAAGAGCTGAGTGTAGGAGAAGACGAGACGGGGAGGGGCTGTACGGGAATTAGTGGGAAGGAGGGATGGGTGCTAGGGATTGAGAGGTGAGACATAATTGAATTGATTATTCAAGAGTCTTTGGGTTCAAGTTTAGAAAGCAAACATGGATAGAATGAGAAGAAAAATGCCAGACTAAATCTAAATACAATAGACCAACAGCGTCACTTCGCAAAGTCCCTCTACTTAATGGAATGAGAGAGTCCACACACTTTAGGTTGGGTGCAAGTGATCAGGTTTAGGACCACTTGTCCAAATTAGATCCACTTGACGAGAGGATAACAATGTAACACAAATCTCATTTATGGAATATGACAAGAGCAAGGTGTTGATCTATAGGAATAAAAGGAAAACTACAATTGTTGCTTGTCTATATGAAATGGTGCATGAATTTTTATTTAGATATGTTGGAAAAACGAAGAAGCTTTATAAGAAAAAAGAACGAAAGGAACGTGGTCAAATAAAGTAAGTATCACGTCAAACAAATCATCCTTTTCTTTAGAAATTTGCTGAAAAAAAAATACGAGTAATGGATAAATATTACTTCAGTCCTAATTTTTTTCTTACCAAATGTTAGATGTGATAAACTTAGCTATTTTCATACAGTTTTTTGTTTAGTAATTTGAATCCTACTTTCCATACAAAACTACACTTTCTAGTTCACATCTTGATGTATTTTATTACTTCCTTGAACCACCATTAAGTGCAACATTGAATTACATTTTCTTTTATTCTTATTTCATTCAAGGTTTTAGGAACCACTTTATATCACCTAGTACAAAATAGTGTTCAAGGAACTGGCCGGCAGCTTTGTCCAGACCGCTGGACCTGTACCAACCAGTCGGTATCGACCGAGATACCGCCAGCAGGCGTGAGGAGTGCGGATGGCGGAAGTGAAGGTGGCGGGTGGCGGAAGCGTCTGCAGGCGGTAGAAGATTGGCATAAGGCTTCTGCCGCCTTGCGAGCATACCGATGGTATGCTCACTACACCAGTTTTCTACCGCCTTGGATGGTATGCTCACTGTTTGGTGCCAGAGCTTCACCGGACCGGTAGAGAAATTGGCTAGTACCGGACCGGTTCCTTGAACCATGGTGCAAAACTAGTACTAGTATCATGTGTCACTATGATTTGTACTAGCGGTACACTTTTACCGGGATTGGTACACCAATATAAATTGAGTTTTAAAGCCTTGATTTCATTGCATTGTCTTTGATCTAAAATCTGCACTTATTAAATATTTCATGTTGACTTCATCAACAAAAGTTCTTTTCGGAGACTAGCATTAAATATATTTGTCCTCAGCTCCTATCGTACATTTGCTGTTAGTTTTCCTTTTCATATACTTAATATATAAGTGTTTTTTGTTATTTCTCCAAAAAATAAACATATTGCAGATCAACCTTAAATATATTAAGTTTATGCTCCTATCTTATGTTTACCTCCAGGTTCCCCCTTCTTAAACTTAATATGTAATATTTTAAATTCTCCAAGAAAAAAAAGAAACATATTTCGGAATAAAGACATATATTTGTTGTGATGGATGAGTAAAGTGAGCATTCAATGTTATTTTTTCCATATTCCATTGTTTTGGATGGTTCATTGGTCTTTTTCTATTTACTAATTTTACATAAAATGTTATGACTTTTAGGGATGCTCCATTATACTTGGAGTGGGCTCCAAGTGACATTTTATCTCCTAACACCAAGTCTCAAACTGAAGAACAAAATAATGTCGTTGATGAAGAAAGTGTTAAAAAAGTGATACTGGAACAAAGTGTTGAAGGTATACCAGAAGAAGAAATTGATCCTGACAGGATGGAGGTGTGATGATCTTTGTTATCTTTACCATTTCTTTTACAAATTTTCTTTTGGTTCTTTGTTTGCGATGCTATAATCATTACCTCCCAAAGAGTAGAAAAATACTTGAATTTCTTGATTTTTGGATTCTAAGAATTTATTTCGGTATGATTAGTTCTTTTATACTGAAACTAACTAAAACTTGATCGCTGTTCCATCTAATGTTGAGCAAGTACTGGATTAGATTACCTGGATTGAAGTTTTCGGTGTTGAAAACTAGATGGTTTGATGAGATAAGGTTAAATTTTGCCTTCGATGAGATGGATGGTTCAGACTTGATCGCATGGTTGGGACCATGTTTTAAATTTTTGTTGTGGTCAAAATTTAACTCATTTGAGTCAATTAATTGGTAACTAATTAAAATGAAGTACATATCATCACCATGCTTTCAACACCAGAGAAATTTAATTCAAACCCCAGTGACCATAAATATAATTGATATAATGGTGACAGTCACAGAGGTGCATGTGTTGTCAAGAATCTCACTTTCTTCCTTGCTGGACGATTCACTAGCTGGAAAGAAAGGAAGATTCTCTCTCCTACGGATCCTGCAGTGCCTTCCTTTCCTCTCATCTTCTTTTGGGCAGCCCTTTTAAAATTAATATTTTTGTTCTCCTCTTTCCTTGCCATGAAACCTCTTCTTTAGGGTTTCAAACCCTACTTTAGGGCTGGTTTATTCCCAGCTTATGCCCTCTTTCGTTTTGTCACCCTAAAACTCTTTCTGGTTTTAAACCCATCTTCCTAGCCGATGGCCTTTTTTGCCACCATTAAACTCTGGTCTCTTATCTTTTTGTTGTAGTAAACCTCATTTTAGGTTTTTTGTTTTTTTCAAACCTTTTTAAGGCCGGTTTCTTCCTTGCCATCAACCTCTTTTCTGGAACTACTTTCTATCCGGTTACCCTTTTCATTTCCTTTGATCAATTTATCTTTAATCATTTCTTCATAACCTGTGTCAGTCAAGATTCAGATTTGGTATGAACTGCAATGCAAAAGATCTCTTTTCCTTTTTTTACCATCAATGGTGAGGTATTGTGTAACAAGTGAAATCTTAATATTTATTCTCCAGCTTTTAGGAGTGTTGAAGTCACTAATCAATTGTTAACTTTATCCGTTTCTCCACGAGTAGATTGTTTAGAGTAGTTGGTAATTCTTTGTTATGCTTTACATATATCTTGTGTTCTCTTATTTTTTTTTTGGCTTAATCAAATATACCTTCAGATTCAACTTATTATCTGTAAGTACATCTTCTAATCCATACCATGGGCCTTACTATCTTCATGCCTTAGTATCTTCATGTCAATGCAATTGCTTCCTGGGTATAATTTGTGACAAGAAGCTTGTGCTAATCCCTACCATGATCGTGCCTAAGCAAGCTAATGTTAGATGGCTTTGATTATTGATTTGCATTGGACAGTTCTGCAAATAATTGTTTCATTGTCCACGGTTCTTTTTTTAGCTTGCTATCATCTTTCTTCATCTGAGAATTACTATATTAGGAGGAATTTGTATGTTTCCACTTAATTGTTCTTGATTTTATAATATTTGTTATTTCTAAACTTATAAAAAGAGTTATTACATGGTGATCACGGGCCTATGTTCTCACCCTTTTTTGCAGTCACGATCATTATTCGTTAAGAACCTGAATTTCAAGACGGCTGATGAATCTCTGAAGAAACATTTTTCTGACAAAATGAAGAGTGGGGCAATAAGGAGTGTAAAGGTATGCTAACATGCGTGTTTTTGTGCGGCTCGTATTCCCATTTTTCTGATGTCATTATTTCCTTTTCAGGTGAAAAAGCATAAGAAGGATGGAAAGGATGTCTCCATGGGTTTTGGGTTCATTGAATTTGACTCTGTTGAAACTGCAAATACTACTTGCAAGGATTTGCAGGTATAAACATCCTCAACTGCTTTTTGGAGTTTGGACATAGCAAAACAGTTTGGTTGCCGTATAGTTTAGTTTTCTCTTTGTTGAACAGTGTTGTCTGAGGTGGTTTAAACCAATTCTTGACATTTCAGGGAACCGTTCTGGATGCTCATGCTCTTATCTTGCAACTTTGTCACTCAAGGAAGGCTGAACAAGTTCCAAAAAGAGACGAGAAGAATAAGAGCTCAACAACACTTATGGTAAAAAATGTTGCATTTGAGGCAACAACTAAGGATTTAAGGCAGTTGTTCAATCCATTTGGCCAGGTAGTTTTCTTTATTTATCCATTTTTATTACTAACGTCTTTCTTAATTTTCAAAAGATTTGATGAATCTACTGTTTGGTAGAGTTATTACAGTTCGAGTGGACCTAGTCGTTGCCTAGTGAAAAGCTGATTTATAAATAAGACTGGGTGGATGGCGCCTGGACCACCCTCGGTTGAGCCTTACATGCCATAAATAAGAGAATATCCTTAGCTATTAGTTAAATTAGTGGTCATGGCATGGTTTAGTATCCGCATCAATCATAGCTGGACCTATTTAACACGAGTATTATCATTTTGGATAAATAGTTTCAGACCTATCAAAAAATTTTGTCCAAGTCAATGTGGGCAGTTGACATGAGTATAATCATTTTGGTTGAGTAATTTCAGACCTATCTAAGTGTATAGTCCAATTCTTGGCAAAGTCATGACCCTACGGAAGCATGGGCAGTTTGTGTCACTGTCCATGAAACACAACTAGAGGCTTCTCGTGGCTCTGAATTAGTATGTTTGATGGAGGGACTTTTCATGCTCATTCTCGTATATGGAAATGTTCTTTGGATGTGTCTCCATCAAGAAATCATAAAATGTTGGAAATGACTACCTAAATTGAAAACTATCCTAATTTCATAAGTGAGAATCAGAAAAGGTTACCAGCATGTATGGTATTTATACTGGCGTGTACATAGCATGCAGCAGATTTAATATCATCAATTTATTTATTCAGATAAAGAGTTTGCGGTTGCCAGTGAAGTTTGGTGGTCACCACAAGGGTTATGCGTTCGTGGAGTTTGTCACGAAGCAAGAGGCCAAAACTGCAATGGAGAATCTCTCAAACACGCATCTTTACGGTCGTCACCTGGTAATTTTCCAAGTAATTTTATTCCTTCACTTGTGAAACCATTGCCTGTGAGGCTGACCAGACTCTTTTTTTTTCAGGTCATCGAAAGAGCAAAAGAGAAAGAAACAATGGAAGATTTAAGAGCGAAGGCTGCTGCCCATTTTGCAGTTGATAACGGTGGCTTGTCCAAGAAAAGAAAGCAAATTACTGTTGCTGAGAAAGCTGATAAAATTGCAAGAACTGTGTAGTTCTTGTGATGTGATTACATCAGTTATGACAGGAAATGCTAACTAAGAAAATCGGGTTGTACTATCAGTTTTCTTTTTTTTTTTTTTCTCATCCTTCTCCATGTGTAGCTTGTAGCAATCTGAAGTGGGCTAGAAATTTGTTGTAACATAATAATTTATCTAGTTAAGAGCGACTTGGCCATTCTTCCTTATTGGCAGCAGAAACAGCAATTGTCATTTTTTAAAAAATAAATTATGAAATAAAAATTAGAGCATCTAATTTTTTTATTTCATAATTTATTTTTATCTTATTTCTTTCGCCTTTTTTACTTTATATTTTTCTAGTAAATATAATATGAATATCTCTTATTCGTAAGATTTCAACAAATTGTAAGAGGCACCAATATATACACTATAACCTATAATCTAAAAAGCCGTATTACTGAGATAGCTCACACTGAAACTATCACAAAAGCTAGTTTTTTTTATTAATAGTAATTTTTTACATGGGCAAGTAAAACAATAAAGTTAGCTGTATTTTTTTATATAGACAACTAAAGTAATAAAGACAAAACTCAACTTTAACACCTTATTACAACAATTAATTGAATTAATTGACACATCCAAAAATGACTCGTTCTTGCTTGTAATATGTTAATAAGCAATAAACTAGTGAGATATAGTTAAATAATACACCTATTGAATTAATACTAAAAATAGATGTCCATTAGCTCCTCGTTCTCTGAATTAGTAATTTCATCAGAAATGAATCAAAGAGATAAATAAGCACCCAAACAAAGAGAAAATTTTCAGAAAATCACTCCTTGTGCTTGCAAAACAAAGCCAATTCCATAAAACAGATGGGCATAGCGAGGAGAGTACAGATTAGACAGGTGTGTTATTTCATCAATACTACTGTTCAGGCACTTCAAAATATTACATTAAATCTATTTTTTTAAAAAAAATTGTTTCACGTCGTAGCCTTACAAAAGAAAATGTAGGCATTTGATTAGAGGGGTTGCAATGCATAGTTACAAATTAGAAGGGTCAAACGCCCTCATTCAATTTAAATTTTAAAATTAATTTTATATATTTATAATTAAATATAACAATAGATAACATATATATTGCTCATGTGTTTCATGCCTTTGTCCCTCTAAACTTTTTTGCTTCACATACTTGCGTCCTGCATCTGCCACTAACTGCAGCGGTACATACTACATAGTGAGAATTCTGATGATATTGAACGGCAAAAGGAGTTGCAGAAATCGAGAGCTATTGAATAGCTGAAGTATTTTTCAAAATGTTAATCAGAATAAATAGAAATAGACGATAAGAACACTAATTTTATAAGTCAAACAATAGATCTAAATAGAGGATTACACCCCCAAGTCTTGAATAAGAAGACTTAAGCAGATAGTTTTATTTAGTACAATTCACCCCAAATTGGTTATTCTATTCACAAGAAGGTGTGCCTTAAGATTCCCCTTCAAATTACACGAAAAATTGCTTTAGATTCACCCCAAAAATGCAAAAATTATGTTCGGTGGATGCTGCCACGGTCGTGATGCATTCTATAAGTTACTGTGTTGCTTATCATGACCTTGAATCTGGTAATAGGCAAGTCGTGATGTCTTCTGTGGAAAACTGGCCTTTGCATTATGGCTGTGAAAATGGTCATGTGTAGGCTGTGAAGTCTTATATGGATTTGTGACATGTTGATCATGGCAATGAAGTTGGTTATGGTCAGGCCATGATCGTCTTGGTATAAAACTTGTCAAATTTTGGTTCAAACTCATTATGGTGGTGATGATCATCATGGCTCGGCTGTAAAAAGGTTATTTGCAAAATGTTCATCCTAGCCATGAAGCTCATTAGGGGCTAGCCATGACGGATACAGAAAACTCTGTTTGACTTCAAATTTGTTGTGATGACTTATTTTTTTTTTTATCCTGAATAACTCGGTGGCCTCAAAATCATTAAATAAGCTCCAAACTTGAGTGAATTCATTTGAAATTATCAAAAGATAAGAAAAAGTGAAGATTCCGAACAAAGCAAGTAAATAAATATGATTTAAGTATAAAAACAACAAAATATGCCTTGTTTTGAAATAAAATGATATTGAAAAACACTATGAAATACAAGACATAAAATATCCCAGACTTAAATTTTTGTTTGTCCTCAAGCAAAAGAAATAAGATGATTCATATTCTAGGCATGAAAGGGATAATTTATATCACAGAACATATCACTAAGCCAAATCCTTTCATGAATAGTGTATGATCAAGTTTCAGAATTCTAAACAGAGGTCTATTATCGGGAATCAAATCAAAAAGGTCCCACAATCCTTAGTTGATGAAACTTTCAGCAAGTAAACTACAATGATTCCTAATTCATAAACAAACCTCATTCACAATTCAATTCATCCAAAATCAAATTTTGGGGTTAAATTCAAATGCATTATTTTTCATACCAAAGCTTCATAACATTATTTTTCTTTTCTTCTCTCATTTTATTTTTATTTTTTACAAGCAAGACTAGCTCTCTAAAGTATTGGTGATCTTTTGATGTGAAGCACAAACATGGGTGGAATACAGCCCTAGTTACTGATGACATGCATTTATATAGTATTTTTAGTATGTTTTTACTGTCAATTATCTCTCTTTTCTATCATATTTTTACTCATTTTGGCTTAAATTTTTGTTATTGTTCGGAATCTTCATCCCTCTTCAGTTTTATCATATTTTAGGGGAAAATGGCTAAATTTTGATGGATTTTGAAAGATCTGAGTGCATGAATGGATTTCAGACATCAAGACGAAGTCACACACCAAATTTCATGCGAATCAGAGCTAGTTTGAAAAAATACACCCCGCCCGTGATTATTTTCATGGCCGTAATTCTTTCAGGTTCTTTTCCCATAATACATAGAAAGAATTACGGCCTGCTCGTGATTATTTTCACGGCCCTAATTTTATCCGCCAAACTTGAGTTTGACTCCGATTCTTACTCGATTTGACTCGTTTTTAGCCAAATTTTGGGGAAAACCTAATTAGGAGATGAGGAATTATATAAGCTACCAAAGGAGTGATTATTGGGGGCTTTCGGCAAGGATTTAAGGCGAAATTGACAAAGGGCAAAATCAAGGGCGACTGACGGTGGAAGACGTTTCTTCACCGAAAAAACTCCGTGTTTCTTCACCGAAAAAACTCTGTTTTTCCGGCCAATTGGCATCAACCTTAACGAGGGAGTCTCACACTTCATCCTCCTTGTCGTTTCTATTATTATTTTGCCAATTTTGTGATCAAAATATGGATTTTTTACAACGTGAACATGAACACCATGCTAGCATAACTTCTTCTTCAGGACTAGGGCGTAGCCCTCTTTGTATTATGACTTAATTATTGATTTTCATAATTTGAAGTAATTTACTTATGTTAGATTCAATTATTATTGTGTTTATTTACATGTTGATTACTAGCCATAATTTGCATGTTAGAGACGTCGCAAGAATTACTGTGAGGTGAATTGCGATGTTGGATCTATAGTTTTTGGATAAGTTGATTCGAACACAAGAGTATTTCGAATCGGCTTAAGGGATTTTATTGATTTGTCAATAACTCATTGGGTCTATTTTGAGTTAATAATCATGAGAATAAGGGATTAATTCAGATAGACACCAGATTGTACTACTGAGAGGGGGCAACCTGTACATGCGGATAAATCCCCTTCGGCACAGTAAATCCTTCTTAAGATATTCTTAATTAATAATTAGAAAAGTCATGAAACTTAGAGTGGTGAACTCGAAATCCTGAATTTCTATAATTTGATTACAACTCAATTATGTTTTACTCTTTCTGCAATTTAGTTGAAATTAAATCCAACTCTTTTCAAACTTGTCTAATTAACAATCCTAAGATAAGTTGGTACTTCTATTGGTCCCTGTGGGATCGATATTTTTATTACTTCGATATATCCGTGCACTTACGGATAACATCAAGTTTTTGGTGCTATTGCCGGGGACCAATTTCGCCAATATTGACTTAATCGAAGGATTGTTAGACTAGATATTTTACTACAATTTTGTTTTCTTTTCTTTATGTTTTTTTTATAATTTTAATTTTTGTAAATACTTTATTTCTTTTTTTTCTAGATTTTTATTACTTTAGTGTAAATTAAAAATTTTGTATTATCTCTACTTTAATCTTACTTACTTTTTGTGTAGGATTCTGTAGAAGCTCGATTCAATCATGCAATGGTGAATTCAATTTTTTTTAGAATTACGGATGTTTCAATGACTACTCTACTGAATATCAGTCAGAGATCCCTCCTTGCTTAAAGCCATCCTTAGGGCATGCCTACACAAATGGTAACTTCAACTCATGGCCCAGAATGATCCATACTCTAATACCTATGAGCCGGATTGGAGGAATCAATCAAATTTCTTTTACGAGAATGATCTGAATTATATCTCTCAACCAAAGTTTGGACCACCTCTTGAATTTGAAGAATGATAGTTCTATCAACTTGAGAAATCCAACACTGAGACTCTACTTGAGAACTTAATAGTTTCCCAGACCAAGCAAAACGAGGAGTTCAGGCAAGAATTTAGACAGTTCGATCAACTTGAGAAATTCAACTTTGAGACTCTACTTGAGAACTTTGTTGCAACACAAACCAAGCAAAATGAGGAGTTCAGGCAAATTGGTAAAGCTGTCAAGAATCTAGCATCTAGGATGGAATCTGTTCAAATTCGCTAATTGATACTAGCGAACCAGATAGTTTAGCAGGCTAAACAATTAGAGGAGCCTTAGGCAAGTAACATCACTCCAGGTGAGGAAGTTCAAAATTCAGAAACAATTGAGCAACCAAGTAATGAAGAGGAGTCAACTCCACAAAGTAGGGAACAAGAACCGGTGTACATTCCACCTCCACCATATAAACCACCAATTCATTTTCCTCAAAGGTTGATGAAAGCAACACTTGATAAGCAATTTAGGTTATATAATAATGTAGACATCTTGGATAAATGGTTGAGGAAACTAATGTCACCCAAACTAGTTAAAGCCATTTGGAAATTTGTATAATGGATGATGATGATGATGATGATGATGATGATAAGGTGACTAAAGATAGTGTCAACGCTTACTCTCAACCACTTGATTCAATTCCTACCAATGACATACATAAGGTAGAACCATAAAATTTATACCATACTGCTCTTGAGGTACGTAAAAATCCAAAAATTAAACTCAGAACTCTACCAAATAATGCAAGATTGTTCGATATGACAATGATCCACCTACTGCTTTGGATATTTACTTTGATGGGCATACTTTTTAAATGGCAGAAACGCAAGAAATTACATGCTCTATACTTTGGCACTGATTCACCATCGACACCATGATGTCTGATTCTAGTCGAGCTAGTGACCTTAAACTTAGCACTTCTTGGGAGGCAACCCAAGCACTATCTCTCTTTTCCATCCTCAATTTTTATTCTGTGTTATTTTACTTCTTGGTAGTATAGGTTAGTTATTTGCTTTTGTGAGTTATGCTATGAATCTTATATGATGCTTTTAGAATGGTTTCCCCTTTTGATCATTATATATTTTATGTAGGAGCTTTGTGATACGTTTATTAGGAGGACGCTAGCTCAGCCAAGGAGAGTGGCGAGGATAGCGGATCAGAAGAGTAGTCCTCTATGGGTATCCTTTCTCTTATTCTCTTATTCTTTACTTATTGCATTGAGGATGATGCATTCTTTATGTAGGGAAGGATATATGTTTTATTTGATTCATGGTGGTTATTGTACATTATAGTCTTCAAAAAAGCCATTTGGTATGATATTGGTGTCAAAACAAAGGTTTTCGAGTCTAGTTTTCAGGAAAACAAATTTGACTTAAAATGGAGCTCAATACATGAAGTTATGAGCTTTGAAATAGCAAGAGGTCAAAATTAGGACAATGATATTTCCAGATTTAAAGGGTTAACTTCAAAAATCGAGTATAATTTCATTTCATATCCAAATCAAGCAAATAAAGGCTCCAAGTGTAGGTTAATCAATCTACTTGATATACAAATGAAAATTTGGTAGCACTACTATCACAAAATCTGGACATATAGCGAACACACTAGATAAAGGTCCAAACTGTACACACAGATTTACTGGGTCGGATTGAACTGCAGTACACAGTCTATAATTTGTTCTAAAGTATTCAATATCCAACTCAAAAGAAAGATAATTGAATCTTATTTACAATGAATCTAATTTCATGCCGTGTGGACCAGGGAATCAAAAGTTGTGGTCATTTGAATGAAGAAAGGTCAGATTTATTTTACATACGGATTCATAGTTGTCTAACATAACATTGATCATTCTTCCAAGGGCTGAATTTACCAAAAATCATAGAAATCAGATGCAACTTGAATTCACAAAGGAAGAAAAGATAAGTTCTCATAAATTTGAAGCAATAGGCAAAATATTACCAAAGAAAGAAGAAGAACTTGCCTTAATTGAAGTTTTCTTCCTTTTCTCCTCTTCTTTTCCACTTGAACACCTCCACTCTTCTCTCCCTCAAGCCAAACAAAAAGTGTTAGTCAAGATTCATTTTTTTCCCTAATTTTTCTCATTTTCTCCCAAACTAGCATGAGGTGTCAACACATGGGGACAATCTTCTCATGCAAGCTACGAGGTGTCAACAATTGGTGATTTTCTTCACATGCAAGCAATGAGGTGACATCACCTTATGAAGTCTCTCCTCTTCTCCCATAAGCTATGAACGAATACTTTCGTTATGTTATTAGCTTTACCTCAACAATTAATAACAAATTCCCTATTAGCTTATTATATGCTTGTGGTTAAATTACCTTTTTGCCCATTTCTTTTCACATTATTCCCAATGTGTCTTCGTATGAATCTTTAGTTATAAGTGCAATACCATTATAAAAGGAACCTTAAATATCAAACTCAACTACAAATTTAACTTCACATTTCTATACAATCAAAAGAACATGGTAAGTTTAGATCTTATGCATCATGGCATCACTTGTTTTCCATCACAAAATGATCATCTTTATAAATGGCAAAATGAAAGCATGGGTATCACAGATGCAGCTGAGAAACAGAGGGTGAACAGATGCTAGCTAAAAAGCTGCTAGCAAAGATGATGGTGCCGACAGTAGAGTGAGTAATCTCTAGTGGCCTACTAGAGATCATAGTCCTGGAGGTGAGATCGTCGGCTGGTGGGTGTCAGAGATAGCACTGCAAAAATAGAAAATCAGTGTCACTAATGAAGAGTCTATTGCATAAATAAATCAAATAAATGGAAATAGAGGCAGTAGAAGAAGTAAGAGTCTGCTGATGGTATAATCCAGTGTCATCGGCTGGAAACAGTGATGTCAGAGGCAGATGCAGTGGTAGCTAGAGGTGGAAGACAGTTGCTTTTGAAGATTTCTAAATCTGAAGGCAAAAGAAGCTATAACATGTAGAAAGCAAGTAGAGCAGCCAGTGAATTTTTTATAAAAAGTAGCCATACCCTAAAATAAGATTTAATGATCCAAAAAGAAAATGGACAAAACCATGTGGTAGAATAAAACGTGTTCTTTCAAGAATTTAGGGTATCAACAGAAAGAAGGCTAATCAGATTACAAAACTAAAAACTGCACAGAAGCTAATCAGATTCGAAAAGTTGCTATGTTTCCTAGAATTATCAGAAAGTATTTTCATGAAAATAACTAATCCTCAAGATAGAATGACGCATGTTCTTCCAATTCCAAGCAAAATGCTCTAAGATGGAAGCTAAATCCATCAATACATGAAAATAACTAAAGACAAATAACTATCATGGAGATATGTTGGAGGAGGCAAATGCTATGAGATGGAAGCTAAATCCATCAATACACATTCTCTTCTAATCTTAAACACCCCACCATTAATCACCTTCATCTTGAAGTCCTAAAATAGGCAATATAAAGAAAAAAATATTGCCAAACTGTTGGAGATTTTTGTAAAGGAATATTTATTAGGGAATTATGGAGCATAAAGAAGATAAAACAATATTGGTGTCGATACAAACCATATCAATGACTATTATAGGGATAAGAGATCGATCTACTATATCAATGAAACCCTAACAATGCTTTGTCAAGAGCTAATGCACAACTATGACCAAAGGGGCGGAGAACGAAGAATGGCCATTAAGGTTAATCTTCAAAAGGCTTTTGTCACGCCCGAAGACTCTCCCAGCCTCAGGACGCGGCAAACAATGGACCTGCAAGGCCATACAGATGCAGCATACCACACAATACGACAAATAACATAAATGACGAAATCCACATAGATAAAATACACATCAGACCGACGCAGCGATCAAAGTCAACAATACACACAGGGCTGAACAGTCCTGGCCCACAAATCCACACTGGTCCATGACCAGATAAATACAATCTCATTAGATATAATCCTTGAAATACGACAATAACAAATAACACGTGCGACACATAAGAAAAATACAACACATGATAGGGAAGATCATCTACCTATCTATCTACTGCGCACCAGAGGGAGCCGAGCCTGAACCTAGAGGCAAGGCAAGGGGAGTTAGTCGGGAGGCTAAGTAGGGTTTAATAAGTAGATTGTGCATATAAGAGTAAGGAGAATCCAGCAATAATCAATAAGCGGAAGTGCACGGTAATTAAATATAACTTAACTAAGTAAATACAGAAAGTACAGCATGCAAGTGGAAATCCAGTTGTGCCAAATGTCCCATAGGACGCGCACTCAAAGAGTGGTCCCTACCG
Source organism: Costus lasius (assembly GCA_027563935.2). NCBI lineage: Eukaryota > Viridiplantae > Streptophyta > Magnoliopsida > Zingiberales > Costaceae > Costus > Costus lasius. Next base: position 100,305,240 of record CM050454.1, read on the forward strand.
CCAGCTAACGGTAGAGACGACTGTCCGTCGACAGTCCGCCGGTGTAGCGTCCTACACCCAGATCCGACATCCGACTGTGACCCATCCGGAGGCCTGTAGTCCATGGGCTCACACAGACTGCGTCCATGACTACTACCAATGGCCAAAATCACAAGGATCTCGGAAGGTAGACTATCTCAGTCAGATCTATCCGTCCATCCCAAATATCAACACAAGCTGGCTGTGGAGACAGCCAAAATATATATGTACAGCATATGAATCTACTATCAACAATATCATGCACCGAAACATAAAAATTAGATAACATGCAAGCATCCATGTGACTCAATGGCAAGATACAGATTTCAATGGACATACGAAAGTAATAATCAGGTTCAGTCAGCAGAAGATAGTGCCGCTACCTATGCATGCAGTTTGGCACTGAACAAGGATATTGAGGTAAGAATCCTACCTGGTTCTTGTAGGTCTGAGCAAGATCCAACCAGTTATATACGTCCAGAATAACCCCGCACGCGCAGCCTGAAGTCGCAATCGCGGTCGTCGGAGTTCGTTGGAAAACCACGCCGAAAGACTTCGCCGGCGGCGATCGCCGGAACAGTAAATCCTGCGGCGGAACAGAGCTTTCCGGTAACCAACGTGAAGCCGACTATGAGAGGATCACGTTCGTACAGTCGGTTTCACGAAAGGGCGCCAGGATCGCCGGAGATCGGAGCTAGAAGCGTCGGCGGCGCCGTTAACAGAGGTCGCCGGAGCCGGAGAAGATGGCTCCGAAAATATGTTGGAAGCCGGCGGAAATGCTCGCCGGTGTCGTAGGAAGCCACACCGAAGTCGCCGGAGGAGAGACGCGACGGATCTGGGCTCCGTTCGTCAACTCGTCGCCGCACGCGCGTGGAAGCCGGAAAAAAGCTTCCGCTCGCCGGTTCTGGTCATCGGAGCAGCGGCCGGAGATGGGAGAGAACACCGGAAGGAGGAATGCGTGAGGAAGGAAGGAAGATGAGTTCGATGATGGTGAAGCAGCGGGAGAGGAGGCGAAGATAAGGAGAGGAAGAGGAGATGGGGTCGGGCGGTTCACGGGGTGAATAGAGGAGGAAGAGGGGAAAAGAGGGAGGAGCGTAGGGAGCAAGAGAGTGGGATGGGACGGGACACTGCTGTCCCGTCCAATCAATTCTTTTACTTTTAAAAAAATTCATAACGTTACAATACTCACAACTAATAAGAATTTGGTCCCCAAATTCAAAAGATAGAGATAGGTTATCATTAACAAGGTAACATTTGCATTAAATACAGTCACTCAATACATGTCGTACATGAATTCAAAGCACTCGGGTCGCTCAGGAAACAGGTGCGGCCAACGACGCAAGGCTTCTTCCTCCCGTTCCCATGTGGCTTCATTTTCAGAATGATTGTTCCAACGGACCTTAACGAGTCGTATCACTTTATTGCGAAGCTGATGCTCTTTGCGGTCTAAGATCTCGACAGGCGACTCTTGGTACGTGGCGTCAGGCGTGATAACTAGGAACTGATCCTGCAAGATGTGCGATGGATCTCGCATATACTTTCGTAGCATAGACACGTGGAATACGTTATGTACTTGCAACAAGTTTGGAGGTAGAGCTAGCCGATATGCAACGGCTCCAATGCGCTCCAAGATTTGAAAGGGACCCATAAACCGTAGAGCCAATTTACCTGAGTAACCAAACCGAGCTCTTCCTTTTACTGGCGTAACCTTGAGAAACACATGGTCGCAAACTTCAAACTCGAGTTCACGTCGCCTCCTATCGGCGTAACTCTTCTGCCGACTCTGGGCAGTCAAGAGTCTCTTCCGGATCAGCTGAACCCTTTCGGCCTCAAACTCCAACATGTCTGGCCTAAACACACGGCTTTCACCAACTTGGTCCCATAGGACTGGCGATCTGCACCGTCTACCGTACAATGCCTCGAATGGCACCATCTGGATCACCGAGTGATAGCTGTTATTATAGGCGAATCCAGCTAAATGCAGGTGAACTTCCCAGTTAATCCCGAAATCTAGGGCACAAGCCCGAAGCATATCTTCTAGGGTCTGGATGGTCCTTTCGGACTGACCATCCGTCTGAGGATGAAAGGCAGTGCTGAAATGTAACTGAGTGCCAATCGACTTCTGCAGACTTCCCCAAAACCGAGAGGTGAATTTTGAATCCCTGTCAGAGATAATGCTGGAAGGGACCCTATGCAACCGTACGATTTCTCGGCAATACAAAACAGCCAGTTTATCCATAGAAAACACTTTCTTCATAGGCAAGAAGTGTACAGACTTCGTTAATCGATCAACTATCACCCAAATAGAATCATGACTCCTTTGTGACCTAGGAAGACCTGTCACAAAATCCATTGTGATATGTTCCCACTTCCACTCTGGAAGGGGAATATTCTACAACATCCCTGGTGGCTTGAGGTGTTCTGCTTTTACTTGCTGGCAAGTTAAACAGCGCACATATTCGGCGATGTCTCGTTTCATATTCTCCCACCAGTATGTCTTCTTCAAATCTTGGTACATCTTGGTACCGCCAGGATGCATGGCGAATCTAGACTTATGGGCTTCTTCCATTACCTCCTGCTTCATGGGTTCAGGCACGCATATACGATGCTCGTATCGGATCACACCCTCGGAGTCCTGTGTAAACTCGGACCTCTTTCCTTTTGCAAGGATCGCCTGGAGATACTCATCATCTAGTTGATGTTCAATTACCTTTTGTATGAGCTGGGATCCAGCTATCATCACTGCTAGGCATACCCACTCAGTAGGACATATGAGATCCAAGTTCAACTCGAGCGCATGCCTGGTTAACTCTGTAGGCGTTACCCTTAAGTTTGCCAACACTCCAGTGGACTTACTGCTAAGGGCGTCGGCAATCACATTAGCCTTCCCTGAATGATAGTTGATTGTGCAGTCATAATCCTTCAGAAACTCCATCCATCGTCTCTGTCTCATATTCAGATCCTTTTGAGAGAATAAATACTTCATGCTCTTGTGATCAGTAAATATTTCAAAGGTGACGCCATAAAGGTAATGTCGCCACATCTTTAGGGCAAATATGACTGCTGCTAGTTCCAGGTCATGAACGGGATAACTCTTCTCGTGTCCTTTAAGTTGCCGAGAAGCATATGCAATGACTTTGCCTTCCTGCATTAACACAGCTCTCAAACCCTGGTGTAATGCATCGGTGTAAACTACAAAGTCACCATCACCGTCTGGAAGCACTAAAATTGGTGCACTGATGAGCCTCTGCTTTAGCTCTTGAAAGCTATTTTCACAGTCGTCATCCCATTCGAATGCTACCCCTTTCTTTGTTAATTGGGTCAAAGGGGCGGAAATTCTAGAAAAATTTTCTACAAACTTTCTGTAGTAGCCAGCCAGCCCGAGAAAACTTCGGACTTCCTGAACCGTTGATGTGCTTTCCCATTCGGCAACTACACGGATCTTCTCTGGGTCTACCGAAATCCCACAATCTGAGATAACATGCCCGAGGTATGCCACTTCGCCAAGCCAAAATGCACACTTACTATACTTGGCATATAACTTCTCTTCCCGCATGGTACGCAGCACCATATGCAAATGATTCTTGTGCTCACCATAATTTTGGGAATATATCAAGATATCATCAATAAATACCACTACGAATTTGTCTAAGTATTCACTGAACACCCGGTTCATAAGATCCATGAAAGCGGCCGGTGCATTGGTTAGGCCGAACGGCATGACCAAAAATTCATAGTGGCCGTAACGTGTCTGGAAAGCCGACTTCGGGACATCTTCACCCCGGATCCTCAACTGATAGTATCCCGACCTCAGATCAATCTTAGAGAATACAGTCGAACCCCTAAGCTGATCAAATAAGTCATCAATACGAGGCAAAGGATACTTGTTCTTCACAGTGACCGCGTTAAGCTGCCGATAGTCTATACAAAGCCGGAAAGATCTGTCTTTCTTCTTGACGAAAAGCACAGGGGAACCCCAGGGAGAAGTACTGGGTCGAATGAATCCCTTATCCAACAGATCTCGTAACTGCCCCTTTAACTCTTCCAACTCTCGCGGTTCCATTCTATAGGGCGCTTTAGATATAGGTCCAGTGCCAGGCTGGAGCTCAATAGAAAATTCGACTTGCCGTTGCGGAGGCAAGCCGGACAATTCGTCAGGAAAAACATCCCTGTATCTTCTCACCACTGGCACCTACTCAATTGGGCGCAGGGGTTGCTCTTCAACTTCGGTGATAGACATCAGGTATCCCTGACATCCATTGCACAACATCTTCTTGGCTTTTATTGCCGAAATGACAGGAGCAACACGTCCAGCTACCCTAGTGAAAGCATAGGCAGTTGACTCTGGCGTACCAAACATCACCCGACTATTTTGACAGTCTACAAATGCCCCATTGGCTTTGAGCCAACTCATGCCGAGGATGATATCAAAGTCAAAGAAGTCCAGAAGCATTAAGTCAGCGTGCATGACGATGTCCCCAAAGTCCAGTGGACACCGTCGCAACTCAAGATGTGACCGCAGCACGCCACCACCAGGCACATGCACGGTCATATCATATTGTGCCAACACCGTTTCATAATTAAGCTTTTTGGCAAACTGATAAGATGCGAAGGAATACGAGCTACCAGTATCAATAAGAAGGCAAGTAGGAATACCATGAACATAAATAATACCTCGCATCACGGTGTCTGATGCGCGCTGCGCATCCTCCTCAGTGACAGCATAGGCATGTCCAGCTGCAGGAACCTGACACCTGAGAGCTCTGAACTTGCTTTCCTCTTTCTCTTCTATGGGGGCAGTGGTTTGCATAATGTCCCATTTCATTGCAGTGATAACATTGGACAGAATTGAGCGGGCATGACCTTGCAATATGACCAGGCTCACCACATTGGAAACATGTTCTGGAGGGAGTAGTTAGGGGCGAGCCAAAACTAGGGGGTGATGTCAGAGTAGGGCCTCGATTCCTGCTGCCTGGAGCCCAAGATTTTCGCCCCGGTTGGATGCCTTTTTACTGGGACCCGAAATCGGTGAACTTCCTGAGGCTAAACTTTCAAGTTCCCAAGAATCCATCTGTGCAAGGGCCTTGTCGCGCTTCTGTTCATCGCGCTCCTGAGCTTTGCGAATGACTTTCTTCCCGCGAGCGCTCATTCGTCAGGCAATTGCTATCACTGCCGCAAAATTGTCAGGGAGAACGACGCTCACCAAAAAACGAAGTGGTTCATCGAGGCCTTCCACAAAGTGCTCCGAGCGCTCACTCTCTATAGCCACTAGTCCGGGAAACAATTCTGATAATTTATGAAACTCGGCAATGTACTCTTCAATCGGGCGCCCATTTTGCTGAATATGGACGAAGTCCTGTCTCGCCATAGACTTCTGCACTTGAGGAGAATACTATTCCATGAATGCACCGTGAAAAACATCCCAAGAACTGCTCGCTGTCCCCAACATCGCAACTGTGGATTTCCACCATTTTCGTGCTTGGCCCCCAAGGAAGAACACAGCTAATTTCACTTGCTTCCCCTCGGGACAGTCCATTGCATCCAGGATGTCTGACACACTAGTAAGCCACTCCTGAGCTTGCCATGCGTCGCCCGTTCCATCAAACACCTCAAATCGGTTTCGTGCTAAATCAGTGAAACGAGCCAGCCAGTCACGCCGGGCCGGGGATGGACTAGCCTCGCGCTCGGGTTGAACAGTCACCGGGACCTCTACCTCAGCGGGCTGCGCATAATCATACACAGGAGGGTGCTGCTCCTCCACTGGTGGTTGGGCTGCTTGCACCTCTGTTAGCCTCCTGCGTCGGCCCAACCAGTTCATAGGGATGTTCATAGCATCCCGTGTAATTCCCGCGATACCCCTAGCCCGTCCACCACGGACTCTTGGCGGCATTCTGCAATCACAAGACAGCCATTTCAACATATATAAATCTCCATTAGCATATCAGACTTCTATTGTTTCAATTTAATATGTATCCTGGATCCTAAGTCCATCCTAATTCCTTAAGTTAGCCCGAGGTTCAAACCTAGAGGCTCTGATACCAAAATTTGTCACGCCCCAAGACTCTCCCAGCCTCAGGACGCGGCAAACAATGGACCTGCAAGGCCATACAGATCCAGCATATCACACAATACGACAAATAACATAAACGATGAAATCCACATAGATAAAATACACATCAGACCGACGCAGCGGTCAAAGTCAACAATACACACAAAGCCTAACAGTCCTAGCCCACAAATCCACACTGGTCCATAACCAGATAAATACAATCTCATTAGATATAATCCTCGAAATACGACAATAACAAATAACACGTGCGACACATAAGAAAAATACAGCACATGATAGGGAAGATCATCTACCTATCTATCTACTGCGCACCAGAGGGAGCCGAGCCTGAACCTAGAGGCAAGGCAAGGGGAGTTAGCCGAGAGGCTAAGTAGGGTTTAATAAGTAGATGGTGCATATAAGAGTAAGGAGAATCCAGCAATAATCAATAAGCGGAAGTGCACGGTAATTAAATATAACTTTACCAAGTAAATACAAAAAGTACAGCATGCAAGTGGAAATCCAGTTGTGCCAAATGTCCCATAGGACGCGCACTCAAAGAGTGGTCCCTACTGCCAGCTAACGGTAGAGACGACTGTCCGTCGACAGTCCGCCGGTGTAGCGTCCTACACCCAGATCACCCCGGAATGCCGAGTCCCACGACATCCGACTGTGACCCATCCGAAGGCCTGTAGTCCATGGGCTCACACAGACTACGTCCATGACTACTACCAATGGCCAAAATCACAGGGATTTCGGAAGGTAGACTATCCCAGTCAAACCTATCCATCCATCCCAAATATCAACACAAGCTGGCTGTGGAACAATAAATCCGGCAGTGGAACAGAGCTTTCCGGTAACCAACGTGAAGCCGACGACGAGAGGATCACGTTCGTACAGTCGGTTTCACGAAAGGGCGCTAGGATCGCCGGAGATCGGAGCTAGAAGTGTTAGCGGGGCCGTTCACAGAGGTCACCGGAGCCGGAGAAGATGGCTCCGAAAATATATTGGAAGGCGGCGGAAATGCTCGCCGGTGTCGAAGGAAGCCACACCGAAGTCGCCGGAGGAGAGACGCGACGGATCTGGGCTCCGTTCGTCAACTCATCGCCGCACGCGCGTGGAAGCCGGAAAAAAGCTTCCGCTTGCCGGTTCTGGTCGTCGGAGCAGCGGCCGGAGATGGGAGAGAACACCGGAAGGAGGAATGCGTGAGGAAGGAAGGAAGATGAGTTCGATGATGGTGAAGCAGCGGGAGAGGAGGGGAAGATAAGGAGAGGAAGAGGAGATGGGGTCGGGCGGTTCACGGGGTGAATAGAGGAGGAAGAGGGGAAAAGAGGGAGCAGCGTGGGGAGCAAGAGAGAGTGGGATGGGACGGGACACTGCTGTCCCGTCCAATCAATTTTTTTACTTTTAAAAAAATTCATAACGTTACAGCTTTCGACTCTACACGATGGGATTTCATTGATTACATTTTACGGGCTTATCAATTCCCCGCTAGTTTCGTTGATAGGGTAATGTCTTGTATCACGTCTCCTACCTACACTATCACAGTCAATGGTTAGGATGTGGGGTTTTTTAAAGGCACGCGTGGCCTCCGGCAAGGGTGCCCAATGTCCCCTTATTTGTTTATCATCGTGATGCAGTTTTTCACTGACCTCCTCACTGAGGAACTCTGCAACGGTCACCTTCTCCCTCATGATAAATGCAGGAATTTGGAAATTACAAATCTACAGTTTGCGGATGATATTATTATCTTCTGTAAAGCCTCCACCCAGTCGGCCAGGGCCATCAGACGAGTGCTGGAAAGGTTTTACAAGGCCACTGGGCTCCAAATAAACAAAGGCAAATCGCACATTTTCTTCTCAGCCTCCTGTTCCTTTTCGAGCCAAAGTGAAATTTCCTCCATTCTTGAGATTCCGAGGGGCTCAATGCCCTTCCGCTACCTGGGCATCCCCATTACTAGTAGACAAATCCGCAGACAAGATTGTATGTCCCTCCTTGAAAAGCTGGCAAAATACTTTTCAACATGGAGAACCAAGAGACTCTCTTACGCTGGGCGTGTTGAATTGATCAAAACTATTTGCTACGGCAATATTAATTTTTGGTGCAGCGCGTTAAAGCTGCCCGCAGGAGTGGTCACAACCTTAAACTCCATGCTTGCCAGCTTTCTCTGGTCGGCGGGCCAAAAGAATGGGATTGCTAAAGTAGCTTGGATAAATGTAACCAGGCCTACCAGAAAGGGCGGTATTGGGCTGCGTGATATTGGTAAACTCAACCAAGCTTTTCTCATGCGCCAATTTTGGAATCTGGTCACTGACAAAAACTCTCTTTGGGTGAAATGGATCCATGAGAGATATTTATACTTTGACTCTAGCTGGACTGTCAAGATCTCTGCCCGTCTTGCTTGGCCATTCCGTAGCATTCTTCTAGTCCGGGAGGCATGTTTAACGGCAGTAGGATATACAATGGCTAATGGGACTACTATTCGCCTCTGGCTTGATCCTTGGTTTAAATCCCGCATTCTTTTGGATCAAGTCGAGGACACCCGCTTCGAAAACCCGCCGGGGAGGTTCGCCTAGCTTAGCGCTTTGATTGTGAATCATCAATGGGAGCTTCCGCATCCATGATCCATCCGGTTTGTTGATAACGATATCTATAGGGCTATCCCAAGCATTCCCACAAACCCGGGGCTATAGGAAGATCATATCTATTGGAAACACACTAACCAAGGAAATTTCACTATTAAATTAGCGTACGAGATGCTCGTTCTGGACAGTGATGTGCAATGGCATGGCTTTATCTGGTTCAAGGGGCACATTCCACGTTACTCTTTTATTGTTTGGCTTCTCTGTCTAAGGAAGCTAAGCACCCGTATGCGGCTCCACAACTGGGCTGTTATACAAAACCCTGTCTGCATTCTATGCAACTCTGAACCTGAAACGCATAATCACCTCTTCTTTCAGTGCAAGGCGATAGGTGCTTTTTAGCATCTAATCCGGAGGAGATGCGACATTTGGACTATGGTCAACACTTGGGATCATCTGGAGACTCTTCTTTGTCACCATAGGATGACGGGCAACAATCCTCTGAATTACATCCGTAGATTATTCTTATCCGGGGCCATCTACTATATCTGGAGATACCAGAATACTGTAACTTGTGGGGCTCCTAATACCGGGCCCCTGGCATATTACAATGTGCTCCTCTCTGAAATCAAGGCGAAAGTGGCAAGTTACCTTGGGCCTTCGAATATCCAATAGACTACCAGTGCCTTCTTACAAGCCTGGGAGATTTGATTCTTGGGGATTTGAGGGCTTCTTCCCTATTTTTTGGATTCTGGAGATGGCTGTCCACCGGGCGTGCCACCTTACCCATCTTGGCGTCTTTTATTTCCTCCGGATTTCACGTTACTTCTCTTATGATTTTCGGCTTTCCCTTATCGCTATCACACAGTCTATGTCTCTTTTGGAATTGTAGTAACATTCCACCAGGCCGCCCGTCCCTCTACCGGTGCTGGACTCATGTGTGTGCCTGGCGACCCTATTGCATTGCTGTCAAGCCGATTATTGGTTCCCTGGATGATACGCCATGGCTGCTCTATACTAAGTGTACGCGGCAGGTCCTTCTCTCAAATTCTCGGCGTGAGCAAAATCTTCATTGCCTGGGCATATCGGCGGTTACTAGCCGGTCTCCTGGAAGCTGATCTTGATTGAATGTACTGTAATAGTTTGTTGGATTGTAATGCTCTACTGGTCTTCTCTTACACTCACTTTTTTTGGTTTTTTGGGAACGATAGTCTCTTGTAGCACAGGACCGCGCGCTAGAAATTGAGGGGAGGTGCTGTCAAAATTTTCTTCTTGTGTGAAGGAGGATAGGGGCCGAGTGATGATCCAACAATGTATATAATTCTCTTTTGGATAAATAATACATTTCTTGCCTTGGGGAAAAAAAAAAAAAGAAACCCTAGCCATGTAAATAATGTCTTATTACTTGTCATATAAAAAGAGGTAGCAAAATCATGAATCCAAGGAATGCCAAAAGAGGCAAATGAGATTATACTAGGTATTAAGGTGGAGGATACCACAAATCATAGAAGGATCTACCCTATAAGACACTAAGAGAAGAAGTCTATCAAGAGATGGCAACCATAGTTATAAAAGAACCATCAAAGGATCTTGCAAGGGTTTGTTGTGGTAGTTGGAGCAAAGAGGAGTAAATAGCTTACTTAGCATGAGTGAGTTTCCCAAATTTCTATCAACAATAATCTAATGTACAGTTGCATAGTGGAAAACCCCTTCCATGGCCACAGCCATGACTTACACCTGAACATTTGTCTTGTTATCTTACTTATGGTTCTGTTAAGGTACTATTGGTCTCCCAACTATTGACGTCATTGAAACCCACATAAGCTAGGAAAATGCATTCTAAATATTTAAACAAGTAGCATTAAGTAACTGAGCACTTGCTGCGAAGAAAGAGTCATCTAAACTAACTAGAAATTTGGCAATGAGAAAGTCTTGATGTTGCTGAAGGGCTACTAAGAGATCAGCTATAAGACATGATATTCGGACAATTCAACTCATTTTTCCTTGAGTAGTGCATAATATTCTAGAAGAGAGGATGACTATCCTATTTCACAATAATATTGGTTCGGTAATTTAAGAAACAATAATAGCTTTAGTAATTTTTGTTCGTTATTATGTTTCCAATAACAAAAAATAATTCAGTTCAATAATTTACAGAAATTACCAAAATAATATGTACAACACAAAAATATTAATTTTTAGTTTGAGAATCTTTTTTTCAATTTTAAGTTTACTAAAATTCTTTTGATTTTCAATTCCATAATTTTTTTCTATTTGATTTGGTAATAACACATAAATTTTTTTAGTGATGTAAAAATATATTATTAAAATCAGAAATATCAATAATTTGCCGATATTATCAATTTACTAAATTGGTGAATTTGGTTCAATAATATTTAGTATTTTTCTTAATTAGTTTGGCATAAAATTTGGTAAAATCAACAATCGATAATTATCAAATGCTTACTCCTACATGCAAATATTTTGTTGCAGAGCATAAGTAAAGACCAATACACCACAAATTGTCTTTTCTGATATGCGAAACATGATGGTAAAGAAAAGGTGGCAACAACAAGGAGTGGTGACAATCGGGAAAGGAGAGAGTGGCAATTTGGCTTCGATACCAAGTTAGAACTAGTATAAAAAATCATCATTGTCCATCTAGGGTTTGTTTCTTAACTACACAAACCCAATAGTAATAGACTTAATAAGATAGCTTATAAGTTATAACCCAAAAGCGCACTTTCTTAAGACTCTCAGTAGTTATGTATACTAAATATAAACGTTAAGGATAAACAAAACATCACCTTAATACAATAGTCAGCTCGATTTCGAAAAGTCACTTGGAAGTAATCTAGTTAACCTATACACCTTAAAAAGGTTAGGAATCCAATGGGAGTTTTGATTAGTCTCCTTCGGTACTAAGGTATAGAAAATGTGTGGTTCCTGCCCAAAACCAAAACACCCTTGATTGACATGTTACATTTAGAACCTTGTTCTAAATATAATATGTCATGAATTAACCTACTAGTTTCTTGCTAAACAGATCTCATTTCAGACAAGCCAATTTCTCTAAAAGACGCACTTTGTTATATCAGATAGAAACTAAACACTCTATCTTCCCAGCCTTAGTAGACATTTTTCACATTTCGTGATCGAGAAAAATACCAAGAACAAATGAATTCAATCACAAGTAGTAAAGGAAATGCCAACAATTTGCAGAACACAAAATATAAATGTTAATCATCATTTAGTTATAGAGTATGGTAAACACCTAGAAAATTAGAACTATTTTTTTAGCTGAAACAATTACCTCATTGCAGATTCTGGAAGTTTGTAATGGACATAGGCAATTCCTTTCGATCGCTTCGTATCTTTCTCAACTACAAGGTGAACCTCTGCCACATCACCAAATTGACTAAAGAGTGTTTCCAAATCATCTTCACTGGTGTAATCAACAAAAAAAAATGATAAAAAAAGCATAAAGAGAAAATAACCAATTAGCTTATAAGAATTTTCCAAGATAATATCTTGATGTGATTGACTTGACCATACGTTGCTATGTATGGAAGATTGCGAATGAACAATCAGCCAGTTTCTAATTCCTGCTTGTTCCCATCACCAGATAATGATGTTAAGTTGTTGTTGTCATTGTTGTCCTCATCCAAATCCTTTGGAAATTGATTAGAGGGGCATATAGTACCAGGTGTTTCAACCTCATCATCCACATCTAACTCTGGAAGCTCACCATTTGAATCTAGTTTATCTGTTTCTGTAGTGTCATCGTCATTTTCTGAATCTGACCAATTTGTCTTAACTCTACTTCTAAAATATTCCATGTCATCCTCTTTTAATTGCTCCTTTCTATGTTTTTCAGAAGATTCTGTTTGTAGAAGGCTTGATGAAATGTCATATGCGGTGTCATTTGCAGCCTTGACCCCCTCCTTTGTAGCCTCAATTAATTTAAAAGATTCCTTTTCCTTAATTTTACTTTTCTGAGTTTCTGCCTTACCAACATTTCCTTCTCGAACAATTGTATCACACACAACCAAAGTATCATTAGCCCACATCTTTAGTTTTGACCGTGGCTGCATAATCTGCAGAAATTCTTTAAGTTTTGAATCATCATTTTCACTGTGTTTGTCATGCTCTGAGATAATGGAAAAGGATCCTAAGTCTTTGGAAGTTGATCCAAACAAATCTTCAGCTTTTATGACTTCACTATTCTTGTTATTTGTGTTTAGGGTACTGACTTTCTTTGCAGAGTGTTTGCTCCATGGATGAGCAATGTCTGGATCACCAACTCGGCGAGCCACCTACAATAGACAGCCATTTGAAGTAAATATAAATGCCTAGAGTGTTTCCAAGCAAATAATTCATGCTATGCACATAAAGGTCAATAGATAGAGCCATGGTTTTAAATTGCGATCAGTACTAGTGTACTATGTCCACCAGCAGTCTATACCCAACACACAATACTAATGTACTATTAAAAAATATACATATATATATTAGTGTCGACCTTGACCCGTGTGTATCCTGTTGAACCAGTACATATTTCCGAGTGGTATAGGCCAATTTTTAAAACCCTACATAGCACTAAGATGGAATCAATTTTTAAATAATCCCATATCAAATTGAATATCCAACAAATCAAGAAGATAGAAATAGAAAGAAAAAAAATTTAATTTTTTTTGCTATCTGAAAGTTAATGGCAATGCCTAAGCTACAGTGCATACTTAAGTTCACAGATATACGATTGAAAACTGATACAATCTCTGACACTAAGTATCACCAACTTTGTTCATCAGTTAAGGCTACTGCTATAGTATAAAGTATACAATAGAAAAATAAAATGTGGGTTGTATAGTACCTCACATGTGATTTTGCACGTATCCATGTAAGAGTTGTTGAAATAATTGAGTGCCTCTTGAGCATCACTCTCAGTCCGGAACCCAATGAATGCAAACTGCCGACTCTTGCCATCCCTAAAAATATGCAGGAAATTATTCTAATCATACCAAGTATCTCAAGAATCTAAAAGTTACATTGGAATTAAAATCTGAGACAGAACAAGTCAGTTGAAGCTTGGCGTCACTGAAACAATAAGTGTCCCAGATTATTTGTCATCTTAGAACAATAACAGGAATTGACCCTTGCTGAAGCAAATGCCAATTTTCCGTGCAATGAATCAGGGTAGCAAAGGCACTCAAATTAAAGAAACGAAACTCCGCTAACAAATTTCATATATGGATAAGCAGCGAACAAATAAAACAATTTATGTTATATTTCATTAGTGAAAAGGAATGTCTAATAAACAGGAAAGGAAGCTAGAAACAACAAGTATATACACGAATAAGCGTAATATAAATGTTCTATCCCATGGGTGATTCACGGAGCAAAATTGAAGACTGTTCAAATAAATAACGAAGCCTTATCACATCTTAAAAATCAGAAGGTATCCATAGAACACAGCACAGAGAAAACATTATTTGTGAATTTAACTTTTTACGGGGAAAGAATAACAGATTGTTTTTTTTCTTTTTCACTCATTATTCCGTTCCTTACTTGGTGCGCATAGCTTGGCATCCGTGACCTCCCCCTTCTGGGAGAAGAACTCGCGGAGGCCATCCTCATTGACGTACTTGGGCAAATTTTTAACGCAGAGACGAGACCTGCCGACAAATTGCAACTGAAATTGGTGAGAAAAAGAATGATAGAAGGTAAACAGAGAACTCGCAAAGGCAGGGAGGGGAAAGCAACGCACATGCAAGATGGAAGCGATCAGAACAACGAGAATTGGTAGGCTTTTTCGTCCGAAAGATTGGAGGAAAGAGCGCTAGGGCCGCGGCTACTGCAAGGGACGGCGGCGGGAAAGACCTCGGCGGACGTCTGCCGCCACACCACCATCGGCGACGCCGAAGAGGGGACGCCGCCCCGTTGCCCCCCTACGCCCCGAACCGCCACACCCACACCACCGGGACCGCAGGACGCCGCCGCCGCCACCGGAGACCACTCGTCGGAAGCCGCTCGACGGCTAGAGAAGATCGGGGGAGGAAGGCGCCGCCGCCGCTCGCCATCCGCGTTCAACGAACGCGTCGCGCGTGAGAGAGGGAAAGGGCACTGTAGCTCTAATTCCCTTTTCCTCAAATGGGTCGCCCGCCCGGATCCATTAGCCCACAAACCCGCTTCCTCAAGCTGGGTTGGGCTGGTAGCTAGCTGGGCCTGGGCCTGGGCTTGGGCTTGGGCCCAGCCCCTGCGCCTATCAGCAGCCATCTAAGCGGTTAAGGGTTTGTTTGTCATCGTTGTTAATAGTTTTATAATTATGTTAAATTATATTATATTATATTATATTGTGTTGTCAAAATTAATAAGATGTTTAATAAATAATTTTTAATATGTTATTTAATTTTTAAATAATAAATAAATAAATTATTTAAAATAATTATATACATTTTTTATTAAATTTTTATATTATTTAAATTAATAAAAATTAAATTATTTTTTAAAAAAGTAAAAAATAGTAAAAATATTAAATTATAGTTTTTTCATTTTTTTTTTTTACTTTTCATTAACAAACTTATTTTTGATAGTTTTCTACTTAAAAATCGTTTAAAAATAACTTCAAAAGTAGAGCCAAATAGATCTTAAAATTTGAATAAACTACCACGCACCAAATTCCCTCTAATTTTTTTTAGAAATCACCGAATTGCTAGTCAATTATCCCTCTGCTTTCTGGGTTGCTTATATATTTCCTCTTTAGAAATGTCTTAAGAATGTGTAATTAGTTTATTATAAATTAAGATTGGACAATTGGACTTGCATGATCATATGCTATTGGAGTGAGTGTGAGTGTGCGAAGAAATGAGTATGATTGAGGGTGCTAATTAACTCATGTTTATGTGGCATCAGCCGTTTTCTAATTTTTTTTTATTTAGAATTTTCTATCATGTCACTCAAGTTCAATAGTCAAGATGGATTTGATTTTTTTTTATTACAATATAATTAATAAGCAGCTATTAACTTGAAAAGTCAAATATTAGTGGATTTAAAATAAGTCAAAGTTAATAATCATAAATTTATTAAACTTTAAATACTATATAATTTTTTTCTCTCGTTTAGAGGACCATAATACTTATCTCTGCGGCGTTGCTTTTGATGTCCGAGAATAATCCATTCATCAGTAGCCTGGGCGAAGTCAGAAAGGACTGCTGATTCGTAAACCCCGCTGCGTAAAGATCGTCATTGTATGCGAAAAGCCATTAGATGTTCGTGCTCAAATGTATCGAGTTTGGGTTACACATAATCTTAGAGCCGCCTTAATGTTGTAAGCAGTCGTCTAAGTGGTTAAGGGTTTTGTTAGGCATATTGTTAATAGCTTTATAATTATGCTAAATTATATTGTATTGTATTATATTATATTCTGTTGGCAAAATTTATAAAATGTTTGATAAATAATTTTTTAACTAATATCAAAATTTTAAATAATAAATAAATAAATTATTTAAAATAATTATATATATTTTTAAATTTTATATTATTTAAATTAATAATAGTTAAATTACTTTTTAAAAAAAATAGTAAAAATATCAAAATGTAGCTTTTTTAAATTTTATTTTATTTTTATTATTTTTTCTAATTTTGCTTTTCTTTGCTAAACAAATTTCTAACCGTTTTCTCCTTAAAAGTGATTTAAAAATAACTTCAAAATGGAGCCAAATAGATCCTAAAATTTAAATAAATTACCGTGCACCAAATTCCCTCTTATTTTTATTTTAGAAATCACGGAATTGCGAGTCAATTATCCCTAGGGGATTGCTTATATATATATTTCCCCTTTAGAAATGTCTTAAGAATGTGTAATTAGTTTATTGTAAATTAAGATTGGACTTGCATGATCATATGCTATTGGGGTGTGTGAGTGTGCGAAGAAATGAGTATGATTGCAGGTGCTAATTAACTCAAGTTTATGTGGCATCAGCCATTTTCTGATTTTTTTGATTTAGAATTTTTTTATCATTTCACACAAAGTTCAATAGTGAAGGTGAAAAATTTTTTGTGAAAGGCGCAGAAGGGGATCCCGATCTGCCAAGCGCAAATCTTGAAGCACAGTTTATATTATAATTCTGTGATTTACACTATCGCGTGTTATACGATAATGTATTGATGTTATACGATAATAGTTTTATACGATAATACATATATGTTATACGATATTTTAATTATACAGATTATACTATAACACAAGTGTGTTATACCATATTTATCGTATAATCTGTATATATTATAGTATAATCTGTATATATTATAGTATAATCTGTATATATTATACCATATACGATAAATATGGTATAACACACTTGTATTATAATATAATCTGTATAATTAAAATATCATATAACATATATGTATTATTGTATAACATCAATACATTATTGTATAACATTATATCGTATAAATCTTAAATTATGATATAATAAACACACTTCGAGATGCGTGTAAGGCAAATCGTCACCACCTTCCGCAAAATTTTTTTCCGTGAAGGTGGATTAGTCGATTTAAAATAGTTAAGTCATAAATTAATAATAGTAAATTCAGCTCGCACGAAAAACAAATGAAAAAATTCTGCGGCCTTCCCGCGCTTCAAATCTTTGGATTCGGTCCGGACGAAGACCAGCATTCGCAGGAAAGCAATCCTGTCCCCAAAAGGAAACCTCCATTATTTCGCTCCCTCTGCTGCAATTCAGACTAAACAATCAATCAAAAGATGCTACCGGACACGGAAAAGAGGGCGGAAAAGCAACCCAACACCCACTGCCACACTCCAGCATTTGACGAAGAAAGCCAGCATGCCGTAGCGGCAACACCGGCTCTCACAAACCAGACATCCATCTTCACCTCGATTTCTAGGGTTCCGACGGGAGTGGGAGGATGTACCGCTTCAGCAACACCGTCATCGGGTGCCTCAACCTGCTCACGCTGCTGGCCTCGATCCCCATCATCGGCGGCGGGCTGTGGCTGGCGCGGAGCTCCGCCACGTGTGAGTCGGCGCTGCAGACGCCGCTCCTCGCGCTGGGCTTCGTCGTGCTGCTCGTCTCGCTTGCCGGATTCGTGGGCGCCTGCTTCAACGTGGCGTGGGCGCTCTGGCTCTACCTTCTCGTAATGCTCGTCCTCATCGCGGGCCTCCTCGGCGTCACTGCCTTCGGATTCGTCGTCACCGGCGGCGGCGACGGAGCCGAGGTCCCCGGGCGGGTCTACCACGAGTGCCGCCTCCGCGACCACTCGGGGTGGCTGCGGCGCCGGATCACGGAACCGCAGTACTGGAAGGCGGCCATGGCTTGCGTCGTGGGTTCCAAGACGTGCGCCAAGATCGCTCTTTGGACACCATTAGACTACCTCCAGAGGGACCTTTCCCCAATTCAGGTAAATGTTCGATTTCTTATACTATGTACCAACAAATAAGTACCCTTCCTTTGTGTGCCCCTGAAGCTGGCCCCTTTGCGCACTCAATGAACCGTGAGGGATCCTTGATCTCGCAAAATTAGTTATAGCAAATGGTTTTATCTTGATTTTTGCACTTCTTTTGGAGAATCGTTTTTCTATCAAATTATTTGCATAATTTATACACGCTTTCCAACACAGTTATTATGAAATTCTGAATCGTTTGCTCTTGTCTACATCTCTTCAGTTGATCTTAGATATGTTATGCAGCTGCTGTATATGACTTATAGTTCAAAGTTCTCCCTCGCTGGGACTACTACTGGTATTTAGCTCTGCCATTTTCATTCTATATATTGCCTTCATTTTCCGTTTTGAAAAAATTGATAGAAAAAGAACTTGCAACCTGGGCGTGGTTCAACTAAAACAAAATGTTTATAATGGTTTTTTTTCTGCTTTGCCTATTGCTTTAGAAAGTTATATAAGATTGAGATTGTATTAGTCCTGTGATTCTAGGGTTGGTGATAGCCGGTACGTTGATCATATTAGCGTCGTAGAATCAAATGTGGGTGCAACATTTTGTTAAGCAGCTGAGATGACACCACACAAATAACCAATTCAATAAATTTTATACTTAACATGCTATGTTGAGCAGTTTACATAACAAAGGCTCTTCTTCTTGGTATTCACCAAAGAGAGACCACATCTTGATTTTTTTTTCGCCTAGAGGACTGCGCACTATATGAACTCTTCCCTCTTTGTATAAGGGATTTCATAAATTATTGACTGTTCATATTTTTATTTTACTTAATATTTAGTTACAAAAAGGAAATGTTGTTTTTAGCAAATCGAAAACATTATTGTATTTAATTCAATAAACCAAAGTATGACACTATATGATAAATGCCATAAATTGGTTGCCTCATACATTGTTGATTCATTTGTGGTACGGGTATAATAACATGAATAAAGTCTGCCAGGGAAGTAGTATTGTGCCAATAGGTCCGTGTTAAAGAAAGACATAAGTGGTTTCACTCTTATATATGGTTTGAAGGTTGCTAAATTTTTATTACGCACATATCTGCTTAGCTAAATTGTAACATGGAGTTGGGTCATTTTAAATGTCCCCATCCCTATTGCTACTTTTGTGTATTGTTTGGTAACAGCATATTATGCTTTGAACTTGAAGAGTGATAATAGATTCTACCTTACAACCAAGAAGATTAAATTCCATAGTTTGTGGATGTTCAATTTATTATATAATTTATAACCATATTATTTAGTTCTCCAGGCCATAATAGTGGTTTCTCCATGATCCTAGTTGCCCTCTTCTTTCTTTTCTCTTGTTCTCTTCATATCCTATTTGTAGCCCAATTCATTGTAGTGATTCCTTAGCGGCAACATTGTTGTTGTTATCGACAACTTTGTTACCTTTCTATTGGTTTCCATCAGCCTTCTTACTGTCTTTTTATATATTTTTCTCTCAAAATAAAAGAAAAAGTTAGGACAAGAGATTGCCACCCTCATTATTCATATCCGTCTCAAACCCTACAGTATTGCAACAGGAACTCAAATCATTTCTTGTAATTGTTACGTATATCATTGGTTCTTTGTAGATATTGCTCTTGCTACAATTTCCTGTAGTTGATGCTGCTAGAATCTTGCTTAGTGCCCTACAACACTTGCAACCCTATGATCAATGTACTTCTTCTCTTCATTGGTCTTCTTGTACCTAGCCTCCTTGAATTGATCTTCACTCATCGAATAGGTGGTGCTTTAGCCTTTTACCCAGTCTTCTAAGCAATGAAAAATAATTCAACACATGAGAGATAGTAATTAGAGTTTGCGGTTATATCATGGTGATCGTTAATGTTGCAGTTTGTGAGAGAGCCAAACTTGAGTATGTTGATGTGTTTAACTTTAACTACTTTTTCTTACTCTGAATCTGAATCTGAACCCAACCCACAACCCAAAGTCAACCTAGGTTATTGTAATTATGTTTGATTGATACATATTTACAATAGTTTCCATTAACTGCTCATAATACAGATTTCAAACGAATCAACTGCTTGATACTACGTGAGTCTAATAGTTATATTCTTTTTCAAATTAAATTCATTAATTGCTAACTACGTTTGATTGATGCATCCTTGGCCCATTTTTGCATTAATTCCTAACATAATTATTGTTGAATTTCCTCTATCACGATAGGGTTTAATATTGGTCGCTAAGCTGTCATCCATATACAGCACTTTGACTTGATTGGCACGATTGAAAGTATGACAGAATATTTGAGCGTGCTCGTTCATGGAAACTCAATTGTACGTGTTGAACAGAGAATAAAAAAAAAGGGGCCTTCTTTTTGTCCTTCGTAATAATGCTGGGCAACTACCGGTTCTTTGGTGAAGCAAACTGCAATATCCTCTCGTTCACATTCGAGCCATGACTTGGGACCATTGACTACAGCATTTTTGTTGGGGAGGAGGAAATGCTACTATCTCAGGTAATAACTTATGCTTCCAAAACTTTATTTGTGTTATACTTTATATCTCATATAACCTTTATAATTTGTTACCTATGTAGAATAAGTTCAATGCATGGTCTAAGGTTAATTGTACTTGTGTTTGGTAATTAAAATTTTCGATATTTTTTACAAAATTATTATCTATTGATGAAGTACCAATTTTATTATGTCCATCTTTATCAATGATCAAATCATTTTAAAAAATATTACTTGAATCATGTTTAGAAGTACATAGGAGTGCTAAAATTGTCTTAAATGACTCGCTCAATTTGAGAGCTATAGTCAGATAGATTGACATAAATTAGTACTTTTTAAACCCGTGTGTGCTTGTACTTTTTGGGTTGAGGTTATAGTCGGATAGATTGACACAAATTAGTACTTTTTAAACCCGTGTGTGCTTGTACTTTTTGGGTTAAAGTTCATCTTATTGGAACTCGAGTAGTAAATGATAAATATGTTTTAATAAATATCTTCGTCGATTGTAAACACATAGTATTTTAGACGTAATTGTCAATGTAATGCTTTATTTTTTTTTAACAGAACAAGTAGCTTTCTTGGTAGTTAGTGCCCTGTTCATTAAAATTACAACGAACTTGTCAATTTAGCAGTTGTTTTTTAATTATTTATTTTGGAGTCAGACGCATTCAATTCTCGAACACTACAATAATACGACATAACAACCACCATTTCTTCGGATATAAAAAAATGAGTGTATGATTGCTTTTCTCATTTCTGGTCAATATTTGTTTTATATCTTGAGCAGTGTTAATATATTCAAGTAGGTTTCAACCTATTTATGTGATATCTTCGGACTTGAATTAGATATAATATGGTTGAGTCATGATTAAATAATTATAAGTGAATCCTATTCAAATTTGACTTAGACAAGTTGCTAATTATGTAAGCATAAGCCACTAATCTAAACTTTTACCTTTAATTTGTACTCTTTGTATGATTGAATATGAAGAACTAAAGACTATTTTGTGATAATATTATATCAAATAAAATGCCTTTAAATTTTATTGATGCCAGATATTCTTGATGCATGTCATTATCAGCATAGTATCGTGAGCCCAAATAGAGTTGTCTAAAGGTAGGGCCCCCTACAAAGGTGTCTATATGCAGTAGTCTTGTGTGGCCATCGCTGCATGCGTGAATGACATATGGATGCAAGTAATCTGCATTGTTGCCAGGACCTGCACTAATGTGTTCGATCTTGATGTCTGTCCTTGCGTAGCCATTGATGCACATAATCTACGTATGCATCCAATGGCTGCTATACATGCCCCTAGATTTTGATCCCTTGAGCCGGGTAAATCAATCTTAGAATAAGTGTATGTTACATACAAGGAATGAACTATGTTTGTATGTAAAGCAGAAACAAGCACCAATGCAAACATGCTAAGGATGTCAAATGTAGCAGCACTTAGCATTTTGAAATATGTCAATTAGGGTGCCTAGACCTCTTAGAACTAGTTAGTGGCCTTATTTTGTCCCTACTTATTCTGATCAAAAGAATAAGCAGTCACTTTATATATATCAAGCAACTGAGAGGTGATAAACAATATTTAAACAAGTGATATAAAACAAACCACACCATTATTGTTGTCAGCATCATCCTACGCCTAACACTCCTTAGTGGTCCATCTTTTAAATTGGCTTTCGCCCTCTCACAATAGTAAAGATAAGACGATAGCAATGCACTAACCACCGGCATGCTCAGAATCAGCAACTTCATGACTGAACACGGGCCTAGCCCTCTCCTCACTGTACTTGCATGTTCATGTACATTGTGACAATTTTTTTGACAGAACTTATTTAGAGCAGCGAACATTACCCTCTTCTTATGCCAGCATGTGCTACGCAATGGTTTATATATGCAAGTTGTTGACCTGTCCTTGGAAGTGTGTCGGCTTCGGCCTCTCGTGAGCTTGCGTATAGTTAGGGTTCTTACCCTTTTTGTCAGCGCTCGCTGAAAACTGAGCCCTCAGTGGAGCCACTGCTTGTGTGTCAGGATAAGCAGTCATACTTATGCTACGGATTCCCACTAGTTAATCTTCAATTACTGTCACGTCACTTATAAATTGAGCTGTGAGGAGAAGCATGTGGTGATCAACGAGCTGAAGAAGATAGAAAAGGATGGGCTCGAGAACAAGAGTCCTGGCTGTTCTCTTACTCGTCATTTGTTGTTGGAGTACTTTAATTCCCGGAGGTCAGTTCGCTTCACAATTGCCTCTCCTTGTTCTATTATCGCTGAACTTTTGAACTAATCAAAACAAGAGTGATTTTGCCGGCCTTGCAGGAGAAGGTGGTGGTGCTCTGACTCTAAATTACTATTCCGAAAGCTGCCCCAGAGCTGAGGAGATCGTTAAGCAAGAGGTTGTGAAACTTTACAATGAGCATGGCAACACGGCCGTCTCTTGGGTCAGAAACCTGTTCCATGACTGCATGGTCGAGGTCAGATTCCTGATATATTGGTGGTATTCCTTTTCAAGCAAATTTTATCACTTTTTATATTCTTCTTGTTATGTATTGAAATATGACCCTGACAAATGACCGGCTGCAGACTCTAGATTTTCCTAAATTTATCTCTTTTTATTTATTTTTGTCGTAAGCTCGGTCTGCCTGCTGTTGATTCCTAAATCTTTTCTGAGTGCCTTAGTTTTGATCATAATATTCTTGGTCTTGGTTAGCTGAGTGGTCAGCTCGAGCGTGTGCGTCTCTATCATTTCTTTGAGCTATATCTTTCATACTTAAGATTAGTGCATACGCGCGCTTATAAATTTATAATTTTTGCGATTGAATCACATCGCCGAAAAATTTTCAAAAGCTTTGATGAAATTAAGCGCTTGTATTTTGGGGGGAGAGTGCAGTCCTGCGATGCATCGCTTTTGCTGGAATCCACCGACACCGTGATCTCGGAGCAGTCGACGGAGAGGAGCTTCGGGATGAGAAATTTCAAGTACGTCACGACCATCAAGAGCGCCCTGGAGAGGGAATGCCCCGGCATCGTGTCTTGCGCAGATATAATTGCCCTCTCCGCAAGAGAAGGCGTTGTTATGGTACGCACACTTCTTGATTCAATCACAATGAGGTAAAACTCTGCTTTGGTTGTCTCATGCTCTTTGATTTTGTTGGTGGCGGCGTAGCTCCGAGGGCCATACATCCCGATGAAAACAGGAAGAAGGGACAGCCGGCAGAGCCACGCCGACGAGGTCAGCAAGTTCATCCCCAACCACAACGACTCTATTTCCCACGTCCTCTCCAGGTTCAACTCCATCGGCATCGATGCAGAGAGAACCGTTGCCCTCTTCGGTATATTAACTTGCATCGCACTGTAGATCTGCTGTCGATCGGTGAGTTAATATCTTGATTTCAGGAGCTCACTCGGTGGGGCGCGTACACTGCGTGAACATGGTCGGGCGGCTGTACCCCACGGTGGACCCGACGATTGACCCTGAGTACGCTAAGTACCTGCTGATGCGGTGCCCGTCGCCGGACCCGGACCCGGAGGCGGTGCTCTACTCGCGGAACGACCGCACGACACCGATGATCATCGACAACATGTACTACAAGAACCTGCTGAAGCGCAAGGGGCTGCTCAAGGTGGACCAGCAGTTGCTCTCCTACCCCTCCACCGCCCAGTTCGTGAAGCAGATGGCCGCCGACAACGCCTACTTCTACAAGCAGTTCTCTGCGGCGCTGCTTTTGATGTCAGAGAACAATCCGCTCACCGGCAGCCAGGGCGAGGTCAGAAGGGACTGCCGATTCGTAAACGCCGCCGCGTAAAGATCGTCGCTGTACACGAAAAGCCATCAGAGGTTCCACTACTTATGCCAAAATGTATCGAGTTTGGATTACACATAAGCCTAGAAGCGCCGTGATGTTGTTGGCAGCCGTCTAAGTGTTTAAAACGCGAATAAATTACCGCGCACCAAATTCCCTCTAATTTGTTTAGAAATCACTAATTGCGAGTCAATTATCCCGTGTCTTCTGGATTGCTTATATATTTCTTTGTCAGAATGTCTTAAGAATGTGTAATTAGTTTATTGTAAATTAAGATTGGACTTGCATGATCATATGATATTGGAGTGAGTGTGATTGTGCGAAGAAATGAGTATGATTCAGGTGCATGGTGCTAATTAACTCATGTTTCTGTAGCATCAGCCATTTTGATCAACTAATGGACAGAAATTTTGAAGTAACACATATAACCAGTGTACTTTTGATGTAACCTCAATATGAATTGATCTATTTTAATTGGACCTCAATATAAACATATAACATAAATTGGTGGTCTGATTTATGGTGATTATGTCTGATTTTTTGAATTAGGATTTTTTATTATTTCACTCAAGTGCAATAGTCAAGATGGATTTGATTTTTTTTATTTCACTCAAGTGCAATAGTCAGAGTTAGTATTTTTTTTTTTACCATTTTCCTCTTACTTCATGGAAAATTTGTGTAGAAGTTGTCATTCATCCGATTTATACATTGAAAAAACTAGCACAATCTGAAAAAAAATTGATCATTGCTCAAGTAATATCACGAACAAGATTACAAGAATCAGACAGTGCATGGAAGAGCAGGTGAAAAGCAAAAAAAAAGCCCCCTCTGTTCCTTAGCTCGCAAGAAAAACAAATGCAAAAATTCTCCGGCCTTCCCGCGCTTCAAATCTTTGGATGCTTCTTCGGTCCGAACGAAGACCAGCATTCGCAGAGGAAAGCAATCCTGTCCCCAAAAGGAAACCTCCATTATTTCGCCCCCTCTGCTACAATTCAGACTAAACAATCAATCAAAAGAAGCTACGGGACACGGAAAAGAGGGCGGAAAAGCAACCCCAACACCCACTGCCACACTCCAGCATTTGACGAAGAAAGCCAGCATGCCGTAGCGGCAACACCGGCTCTCACAAACCAGACATCCATCTTCACCTCGATTTCTAGGGTTCCGACGGGAGTGGGAGGATGTTCCGCTTCAGCAACACCGTCATCGGGTACCTCAACCTGCTCACGCTGCTGGCCTCGATCCCCATCATCGGCGGCGGGCTGTGGCTGGCCCGGAGCTCCGCCACGTGCGAGTCGGCGCTACAGACGCCGCTCCTCGCGCTGGGCTTCGTCGTGCTGCTCGTCTCGCTCGCCGGATTCGTGGGCGCCTGCTTCAACGTGGCGTGGGCGCTCTGGCTCTACCTACTCGTCATGCTCGTCCTCATCGCGGGCCTCCTCGGCGTCACCGCCTTCGGATTCGCCGTCACCGGCGGCGGCGACGGAGCCGAGATCCCTGGGCGGGTCTACCACGAGTACCGCCTCCGCGACTACTCGGGGTGGCTGCGGCGCCGGATCACGGAGCCACAGTACTGGAAGGCGGCCATGGCTTGCGTCGTGGGTTCCAAGACGTGCGCCAAGATCGCTCTGTGGACACCATTAGACTACCTCCAGAGGGACCTTTCCCCAATTCAGGTAAATGTTCGATTTCTTATACTATGTACTAACAAATGAGTACCCTTCCTTTGTGTGCCCCTGAAGCTGGCCCCTTTGCGCACTCAATGAACCATGAGGGATCCTTGATCTCACAAAATTAGTTATAGCAAATGGTTTTATCTTGATTTTTGCACTTCTTTTGGAGAATCGTTTTTCTATCAAATTATTTGCATAAATTATACACGCTTTCCAACACAGTTATTATGAAATTTTGAATCGTTTGTTCTTGTCTACATCTCTTCAGTTGATCTTAGATATGTTATGCAGCTGCTGCATATGACTTATAGTTCAAATCAAAAGTTATCTACTTTATGGATCTTAATTCAAAACCAGATCTCTTTTCTGCAATTTCTTGCAGTCTGGCTGCTGCAAGCCACCAACATCATGCTCCTACACAGAAGGGGCAGCAATGGCAGCACAAGATGAGGACTGCTACAGGTGGAACAACGAACCCAGCATCCTCTGCTACTCCTGCGATTCATGCAAGGCTGGTGTGCTAGAGCAGGTGAGAAGGGACTGGCACAAGCTCTCCGTCCTCAACGTCGTCGTCCTCATTTTTCTAATTGCCATATACTCTGTCGGTTGCTGTGCTTTCCGCAATGCCCGTCGAGCTGAATCAGAGTATCCATATGGACAGAACCGCATGTCCAAAGTTCTCCCTCGCTGGGACTACTACTGGTATTTAGCTCTGCCATTTTCATTCTATATATTGTCTTCATTTCCTGTTTGCTTCCTTAACTTGAAAAAATAGCGATTTTAATCTTTTGGCAAAGATTGTTGAAAGAGCTTGTAGGCTCCAATAGCATGTTCACTCACTGAGTCACTTGGATGCTTAAAGAAAGATATAGCTTGTAAGGAAATCAAAGACAAAGTTTCTCATCAACTTTAAGTTAGCAACCATTTCTTTTGGTATCATTTTTTAGAAAAACTTGTCACAATTCCTTATATTTATCAAGCTTTCAGTACCTACCAAGATACTAGAGTCTTTTCAAGAAGTAAGTTGTAGTCAAATCATGAATGGTTTCTGATAAACTATATTTAATCTGAACGCTACATGCACTAATACTAATACTGTCTATACTATACATAATGGTTTTTAAAATTATGCCTCCGTATATGTTCTTCACCGGTACTTCCATTGCCTTGCAGGTCAAGATGGTGGAGGGACAGAAGGGAACAGCTTTACTAAGATTGAATTGAATGTCAAGGAACAGGGCTATATCTATATATATGGATGCTTCAAGCTACCTTATGCCTCGTTTCAGTTTTGGAGGAAATTGGCACCAAAGTTCTTGCCCCTAAACTATGTATCTTGCTTTTCTAGTTGCTACAAGCAATGCATAAAAGAATTATGGCAATGGATTAGCATTTGTGTCACAGTGGTTATTTCAAACCATGAGCTACTAATGAAACAAATGCAATTGTTGTCAAGTGTTAGGCCATCGGGCCGAACCTTGGGCACGGCACAAAGCCCAGTCTGTTTTGTAGCTCCTAGAAGGATCGGGTCGCATAGCCTGGATCCGAACCCGCTTCCCAACGAGCGCCACGAGTGATGGGATGTGGCATTGACTGCGGCACATCTGCGCATGGGCGGGCAACGGGAGAAAATAGAGAGGACGTCGTTGGGGTCACGAACCAAATGTTCACTGGCCCCTCTTCCCTTCTTCTTCTTCTCCTTCCCCTCTGGCCATTGGTTTCTCGTCGACATTATCGTCGGCGGTTGTTCTCTAGACAGCCGATGGTGTGGGCAGGTGATCGGTGTGCCTCGGAGAACCCCATCCTCCTCGAGTGGTCTTCCTTGCGCCTGCGGCCTCCTTCAAATTGCCTCAGAAGGCGGCGACATCCACAGCTTCACCGACTAGAAGGAGCTGGCAGCTGTGTGATCGCCGTTGCCGAGGTACCCTCTTTCCTTCTCATTTTTCCGGTGTTCTTCCCCGATCGAGCGCGCGGCTCCCGAGCGGCTTCTCCGTCTCCGCCTCTGGCAATGGTGTGTGTGCTTGCGTCTCTCTCCTCCCGCTCCGCCAGCGAGCTCCTCCCTCTTCCTGTCTTCTTGTCTTCTGGCTGTCGGCCCGCCTGCACGCGGGAATTTCCGGAGCGGGCGCTCGCCTGCATGTGTGTGGTTCCGCTAGTTGCCTGTGTGCGACTCTTGCCTTCCAAGTTTCGCCACCTACGTGCGGTGGTGGTCATCTCTAGTCCAACGAGCGGTCGCCGATCATCCCCTGCCCAGCGGTCCCGGGGTGGACGTCTCTCCTGCCGCCGACCTTGCCTGCGTGCACGTGCAGCCAATTCACCCCCCATTCGTCCCGCATGCATTGTACTCCTCTACGGTTGAAGCTGAGAAGACACCAGCCGATTGTAGAAGTCGGCCACGTCCAAGGGTGGACGCCTCGCCAAATATCTTCCGCGTGAGACGTGCAGTCGTAGTCGTCTTCTTCCGGCGAGGTTGCCTTCAAGCTAGCTCCCTTGCTCCGGTGCTGACCAGCGCGTGACCGAAGCCAGCCGCCTTGGGTTGTCGCTTGCGTGCGACTCTTCCCCTCCGGTGTCCTTGCCTCCGAGCGAGCGAGGCTTCAGTTGGATTTCTCCGTCACTGGCGTGCGATGCCGAGTGGATGGCCAACTGCGGACGTCGAGTGTTAGCGTAACTATTGACATAGATTTATATAGCCTTTTAAGTATGATTTTACAGTCAGAATTATCTATATTTCTGAATTTTCTATCTCATTACTGCCTTAATTGCTTTACATAGAATCTACACCCCTTTTGGTATTTTTCACATTTTCAGATCAAAACGACCATAAAAAGGGTGGATTCTGGGAGTTTTGTGGTAGAGGAGCTCATCCTAATTCAAGATGATCCTTACCAGAAGTTTTCGGATTCATTAAAGCCTTTGTTGGAAATCACGACCAGGTCGCGATCAGAATCATGCCCGTGATTCATCTCCGCACTTAAGCTGCAACTGATAAATCACGATCGGGTCACGACCAAATTCACGCCCATGATCGCGGACCCGCCTGTTTCGAAAGTGCGATTTTAACCCTGTTTTCTTCAACTTAACCCTAGGGGAAGCTGAGGGGCACTCAGGTCCTTTCTCCCCCGTTGACAAAGAGCCATGGAGCAGCCTTATTTTGGGGAAAGCTTGCCACGAAATGATGATTTCATGGAGGAACCAGTGTAACAGCGGCGGCAGGGTATGGGAAAGAAGGCAACGAAGACTTTTTCTTGCTGGAAAATGGCAGATGCTGGTGGAGGGTTTGTAGAGTCTTGGGAAGGAGCAGCAGCCCACTAGAAAGAGGAAGATAAGAGCCTTCAAAGAGAAGCAAGAACAAGAGGAGAAAGAGGCTGCTGGAACGGAAAGATGGAGAAGAAAAGCTGTAGATTTCTGATGGCTAAAAATAGAGGGTAATTTTTTAGATTTGCATAGCTTGGGGAAGGAGCAAATCTCTGGTAAGTGGAGGAGAAAAGAAGGGAAACTTCAACCTATTTAAGAGGGGAGAGTTCAGCAAATTAAGGGAAATCGCATACGAGAGAAGGGGGCTGCACTTGTGAGAAGAAAAACCAATGCAGGAAAGAGGGCTACGCATATGAAATTATTGAAGATCTGTACTTGTGTAAGCACCTCAAGGATAAATTTGTAAGGAAGGTCCTCAGCTACACTCAATTTTCACCATGTTCATTGTACGATTTATGCGAAATACCTTATGATCTTGTCCTTTTATAATTCTTGCACAAATATGCAAATGTATGTGTTATTAAAGAGCATTACTTGTATCTTCATCATGGATATTGTAGGCTAAACCTTAAATCAGGATGTGGGGTAGCCCTTGATGACTTACTAGTTGTGATAGTTTAGCTCTATTTGTCGAAGTCCTAGCTCGACCTTATGTGTGTGCTGACATGTCCTGCAAGTGCACGGTAATGTCGAAGTAATATAAAAGATGTCGAATCCCACAAGGAACAAGGTTAACTACCAAAAAAATCTAAGTCTTGGTATCTAGGAGAACAAAAATGGGTTTTGTAAACTTCAATCGTGAACTAGAAACTAAGCAACGATTAGAGAATATATGAATGAGAGAGATCAGGGTTTTGGTATCCACCACGCTGACAATCATAAACGCAATTAAAAGGATCAATTATATAGATTCAAAGTTTCTACATGAGGAATCTGTCCCTAAGGTACAAGGTGCCCTCTCTCGGCGATACACCCCGGTCTTTGTTTAGAATGGTCTTCTACTCTCGCGGTGGATCATTTTGAACAAACCTTATGCACTCTATGGAAGGTTATAAAATCCTCGAGTGAGCACCAAGCACTTTCGTGCCGTGGGTTCACAAGTTTTACTAAGAAGATCCACCGTCACGATCCTCCTCTCGATATGAATCGTGCCGGCTAACACATGAAAATACGTGGCCAAGGTAAAATCATGTAATACGTATAACAGAGTAAAATATGCCAACACATAAATCCAAATAACTGTTTATGAAAGGAAATTGCAATCAACAATTGTCAGCGGGTTTCAACCGAGCCCCGAAAAGAGTTTTACGCTACCATGTTCATAGAATCACTGAAAAATCTCTCAATAAGCATAAGAAAACTACAAGAAATCATTTCTGAAGGGGAAGAGACGTCAAACTACAGCCGATCTCCCGAAATCGTGATGATCTGATGATCGAATCTTGCCAAATCGCCGTGAAACCCTCTGTCGTCCCCATTTGTTTGCCTTAGTTGCCTTCGTCCCCGATTTCTCAATATTTTTGGCAGTAAAATTAGGGCTTTTATATCCCTCATATTCTCCTTCGAATTAGTTTTCCAAAATGTCCTCCCTCGCCAAATTTGGACAATAATCGGGTTAGAAAACAAGAAAAATCCGATTAGGAATCGGTCACTCGTTTGCCTTGCTCGGAAGTGAAGTGCTCTACGCAATTTCGGCCGAGAGAGAAGCACCGGTGAACCCCGCCGGGTTCACCTGCTTGTGAAGCCTTCTGGACATATTCAGGTGAGAAGCAACAGAGAGAATCACGGGTGAACCTCGCTGGGTTCACCCGCCAGTGAAGTCTTCTGTGAACATCATGATGTTTGGCGAAAGCACCGGTGAACCTCATGGGGTTCACCTGGCCGTATTTTTCAAGTTAACTCCGATTGAGCCTAAATTTGACGGGCAACTTCGTCTTCACATGAGGAATCACCCCGCGGCTCTAAAATCTTCAAAAGACATCAAAATTGGGTGATTTTACCTGAAATTCCACAAGAACGAGAGAAAGTGAAGATTCCAAAGCTTTTAAGCAAATAAGTCTTGAAAGAGTGTAAAACTATTAAAATAGGCCAAGATTTATCATGGAATAATAAGGAAAATTACTACTAAAATGCAAGGCATCACGTGCTTTGCCTGCATTACCTAGAAGGGTATGCTTGAGCCTTTAGTCGCCTAGGTGAGGTTTGTTAATCAGTATCTCTAGGAGGAAAACCTCGTTTGCGGATTTGTACTCACCTACGGGGATTATAAGGAGCTTAAACATTTCGGGGAGAAGCTTGTCCGACCGAGTGTCAGAACCATTTGGTTGAGAGTTTATCAAATCCGTTAATATGCTATGCTTGCGTTGCCCGAAAGGGAACGTTTGAACCTTTTTAGTTTCTTGTGTAAGGTTTGTCAATCAGGGGCTAGGGGAAACCCCCTTGACGAACTGTACTCCCTCGGCGTGAGCTCTTGGATCCTAGACGCATCCGACAAATTAAAAGTGCACCGGCGCGTTGGATTGTATCTGGGTTCTTTGCCTGTGCTGCTCGAGAGGGTGCACTTGAACCAGGAGTTTCGCTGGGGAGGTTAGTAAACCAGGAATTCTCAGGAAGGACCCCTCTTGTTAACTGACAGGGCCTAAAGAGCATAGGCTGTTACCGCAAGTGCACGATCTATCGCGTAATAAATAAGATCGATCCCACGAGGACTAGGGGTCAAGTACTAACTAATCAGTTAATCAATAGCTATGTTAATGATTAAATGGGAAATGACTAATGTCCTAGTACAAGTAATTAAACTGAAGCAAATTAAAAACAAGCAGAGCAGAAAACAAGCAATCGGGGTTTAAAGTCTATAAGAAAGATCGGGGTTTCAGGTTTCACCGCACTGAAGCATGAAGAAATATTAAAATTTGATATTTTGATTAAGTTTCATCTATGTTCTCAAGGTAATCCTTCCTAAGGTACAGACGCGCTCCCTCTCAGGACACGGTCCGGTGTCTAACTTAACCTAAGTCTCCTACTCTCGTGGCTTACCGGGTTAAGCAGACCCAATGGGTTCTATGAAGAATTAGTGTTCCTTTGGTTATTTCGACAACTCTCGTTGCCGAAATTATCAGTCCAGTCTAAGGGGATCCGATGATTGTGGTTCACCTCTCAGTCCTTCTCACAACATCTAAAACATGAACACGTATGGCTAGTACATAAACATGAATGAAAACTTCCTAGACATGAATAAGAACAAAGATAAATAAGAGAAATATATTAATCAAGTATTAATAATCAACATCTTACAGTGGGCTACGCCCAAACCCCGAAAAAAGAGTTTACGCTACAAGATTCATCACGAAATACATCAAATCTCTTATACAAATTGATTCAAACCAGAGGGAGAGGTAGATCCTTGATGGGAGAAGGTCCAGCACGATGATCTTCATCGGAACGGAGAAGAAATCGCGCCGGAACAGTGTTTTCGTCAAGAAATCGCCCCAAACCCTAGGTTGTCGCCCCTTTCACTCGTTCTCCTCAACCGCTTGATCAAATCCGATTATTTTTGTCTCAAAACGTTCGTAGCCAAGTTAGGAAGGTCTCCATAAATTTTTAGCGAAATCCGCTTCCAAAATAGTAAGTTATGGGCGAAAAATTGGACGCCTATCGAACTGGGCGGGATGATGCACGGCAGTGCATTCTTGCACGGCCATGCCCGTGTATGGCTCGACGACTTTATTTTTCTGGAAAAATTGCTCTTCACGACCGTGTAAGGGTTCACGGGTGTGCCCGTGAACGTTTCGTCAACAAATTTGAAAGTGCAGGTTCATACACGGCCGTGCATAGATACATGGTCATGCCCGTGAAGAGCACAAATAACTCTGTTTGCACTGAAATTCGACGTGTAGCTTCGTCTCATCATGAGGATTCGTCCCATATCCTCATATCTTCCAAATTCCATCGATTTTAGGGCGAAATCCCTACATTTTAATAAAATAAGGGAAAAGTGAAGACTCTGAAGAATATGAAGCAATTAAGTAGATAAATGAGACAAAATATGCATTTTACTCCAAAATAATAGCAGAAATAAGTTGTGATATATCATATATTTGCATGTCATCAAAATACATTGGACTTAAAGTTTTGCTTGTCCTCAAGCAATTGAATTGTCTAGAACACAGTGATGAGATGAAATGAGGGATCTCAAATGGCTTAAGTAGGTCTGGTAAGGTTATAGGTTAGTCACAACAAGTCTCAAGTTATAATGCAGTATCGAAAGCAAATTAAACCAAATATTACTAGTACAATCTATTAAAGCATGCGAAATTGATAGTACCAAAAGCCTTTACAATACATCTCACATAAATGACATAATTGATCAAGCATTCACGAAGTAAATAATTGTATACCAAGTCATAGGAAAATAGCATCAGTACCACATAGTTCCTATGTGGTGTCTTCTTTTTTTTTTTGGAACAGTGCCAAGCCATAGAAGTGGGGGCATCCTGGCTTCGGTACCACTGTTATTATTTTAATCATTGGGGATAGTGCCAAGTATGATAAACAATGAACTTAGGTACCACTATCCCTTTTGTTATTGAGATACCGTGAATAGTGCCAAGTGGAAGTACGATGTGCAATGTACAAGAACACTTCGGTACCACTATTATTATTTCTAATTCTCATGACAAAATGTACAAATAAAGGATTGTTATGAAGCAAGATATAATCAATCATTACACATGAGATGCATACCAAGGGTAAGGTAAAGTAATAAGCACACTCTTCAAGATCATACAAATAATAAATTGAGTTAATTACATCATTCAACTGCATTAAACAAAAGAACTATATATGTAAACCATAACCATTATAGACCATTGACAAGTAAAAGATAAGATTTTCATCCCAATCGATCAAGTACTCATAGAACAAGTCAGTGCCAAGGGCAGAGCAAATAGCATAAAGAAGAGGTGTGGGCAAGACACTTAAGGTGTTGAAACCACTAGAAAATGAAAATATGCAAAAAGGGAAATGGCGATCTTATAAAAGTAAACTAACAACTAATAACTAAAGTAAACTACTGGAAAAATAGAAAGCTGACCGAGTGATGGGTGAAACCAATGATGCTCATCCCTAGCGTCGACGCAGTCTCTCTTGAAGGTCCTGGACGGACTCCATGATGGAAGACTGGACCCGTCCTTGGCGTCCTACTTCAGCCTCAAGGTTGTGAATCTGTGCATTGCGTCAATGACAACACGCTGGGTGTAGAAAATGTTGCGAGACATTCACAGCCGTGCATGGATACACGGATGCTACCGTGAATGGCCTGCAAGTACCTAAAAAATTCCAAAAAAATTTCCATCAACTGGGTACAACCTAAAAAGCATGGATATGAAAGAAAATTTGAAAAACTACAAAGACTTAATGACAAAAATAAATAAGAAACTAGAAATCTAAATAAGAGGTTGGGTTACCTCCTAACAAGTGCTTCTTTAAGGTCACTAGCTTGACCAATGTTTAAATAATCATGGTGGTCTTGATGGAGCAAAGCCGAAATAAATAGCGTATAGTCTCCGTTTTCTTCGTCGCCTGAAAATTGTACCTGTTAAGATGGAGATCAAATACAACAATACAATTATTGTTGTTCTTAAATGATATGAAACAAGAAGATAGTTAAACTCTAAAATTCTCTCAATGCCCTTCAATTCCTTGTCTTCAAGCGCTCCATGTAGCACTCTCTTAGGGTCAACTCCCAGACCATCATCTATCAATGTCATATAAGTCAACTCCTTCTCTTCATTTGGACTGGCCAAGTCGTCAAGCTCTCCTTCGAAATGTCCATTCTTGCCTCTTGATGATCTTGCACTCTCTTCCACCACCTCAACGCTGCAACAGGAACCTGAAAAAGATGATTTCTCATTATCAGTAGACAGGTCAAATTCTAGGATGTTCTCACTAATGTTCAATGACAGCTTTCCATGTTTGACGTCTATTACAGCTCCGGCTGTAGCGAGGAATAGCCTGCCCAATATAAGAGAAACTCTGAAATTCTCCGTCATATCTAAAACCACAAAGTCCACAGGAACGAAGAGTTCCCTAACTTTAATGGGCACATTGTAACGCCCTCGATTTTTCTGAATTATGATTTAAGGTTAGAAATTCTGTTTCTGTATTTTTATCTGTTAAAATTTTGGGATTTTTGCCTAAGTGTAGGAATTTTTCCTACAGGGCAAAAATAATTATTTTGGTTGGGGATTCGAACCCTCAACCTTGATTCTTTGCTCCTGGAATTCCTTCCACCATGGTGGCGCATATTTCTGATATTATTGGAGTGGCGCAGGGTGGTTAAGCCCAGGTAAGCCCATAAAACCGATTTTTCACTTAAGTTAACTGGGTTATTGGATCTTGGATCCGTTTGGGGTGGGAGAAAAAGAAGAATTTCGTAAGGGCTCCTCTCCCTCATGACTTTTGTGGATTTTCTTGCCCTAGCCGCCTTTGGTTGTCGCCCCTCACTGTGCTTGGCGCCTCCTGAGATTTCTGACGCTGGTGGTGGCAGACTGGTGGTGGACGAACTTCCTGGTGATCCTCTGTCTTGGCGTTTTTCTCTGTGGACGATTTTTCTGGTGAGTAATTCGATCCTAAGGAGTCTAATCCGCTAAATTGTAGATTATCATTCAATTAAAATTCGTTATTTGCAATGATTATCCGTATGGGGTCGAATTCAAATATTTATAGGGTTTTAAAATCCTGTTCTGCTGAAATCTGCATTCTCTAATCTGACCTTTGTGTACTATAACCCCAATATCTCATGGCCTATAGATCCAAATCACACGAAATAAATTTTGTATGAAACTAGATACATTCGGCTTTAATTTGAATATGATATCGACCATATCCGAGCTGTATTCGTATTTCAATCTGTATTGCAATCTAGCTGTACAAAATCAGTTTTCTGGAAATCTGGATTTCGACCTTTATGTGTTCGAACCATCATATCTCCCTAGGTATAGCTCGAAATCTTGTCAAATCAGTTTTATTAGAAAGTAGACTCGAAGGGATTCATTTTTATTACCATATCGCCTATTTTCTATTAGTTATTGGATCTGAAATTTGTGTCGCAATTCTGATTACGAATCTGTTTTCTGGAATTCTGAAATCCCGACCTTTCTATGTTCGAACACCCATACCTCCCCGGTTATAACTCCAAATCCGATGGATTCAGTTCTATTGGAAAGTAGGTCCAAATAGCTTCATTGTGAATATCATATTGCCTATTTTAGATTACTTACTCGGTCTGAAACATCTGTTGCAAGTATGATATATTAATCTATTTTTTTTCTGAAACATCTGTTTAATTGTTTGTTACGCGAATAATTTCTGTTCTGTACATATGTAGTGAATTTCTGAAACTTTGAATGTGTTATAACCTTTGTGAGAACATAGAATGGTTTGACATGAATTAAGGATAGTTGCATGAAATCTAAGGAATTCAAGGAATTCACTCATATATTACTTCTAGTTGATGGTAAAAATTATGAAGTGTGTTCAGCTTTGATTTTCTGCAAATTGTAATTTTGTTAAGGACTGGATATTAGGGTGTGTCATTTTCTGGTTTGTGAGACACTTTGGGCATGATGTGAGAATTGAGTAGTGGTTAGTCCTACTCCTCCGTTTCAGCATGACCTGTTCTGTAAAAATTATGCTCTAGTGTAGCACTCTTCCGTGTCCTTACCCTCCTTCTGTGGCGCTGTAATGGTGCTGATAGTCTACTACGACCCACTGATACCTCCTCTACCAGTATTGGAGGCCAGAGTGCCACGTCCTGACAAGACGGGGGCCACCCACTGATACCTCCTCTACCATTCTGTTTCTGATATGCATGCATGTCTCGTCCTCGGCAGAGGTGGGGTCAGACCTTCTGTGGTCATCAGACCTTCTGTGGTCATCAGACCTTCTGTGGTCTTCAGGCCTTCTGTGGCCTTTATGTTTCCGATGTAGACTATCTGTTTGGATTCTGAAAATTCTGACTTTCTGTCTGTCAGTTCTGATTTCTGTAGTTCTGTTTCGATCTGTCGTATAGAGGTGTTGGGCAGTGTGATTAGTTGGAATGGGTTGGTAGACTTATATCCTACTTCATGCTTGATGCCTATTGTTATAAGTGTCTGAATTTGATTATGTTTTGTTTCTAATATGAGTGTGCATGTTAAGTGTCTTATCTGCAAGCATGATATTTTTGATGTGTACTATGGATGGCTTTTAGTGTCTTTTACTCACTGAGCTTTTTAGCTCACCCCCGTTGTTTAAATATTTTCAGGTGAGACGTCAGGACAGTGATTGCTACAGCTACTTAATTTGTTATAATGCTTGCTAATGTTTCATATAATTTCTAAGAGTTGTCTTCTAAAGATTTATCAGGCCTGCGTGCCTAACTTACTTATATGACACGTTTTATCTCCTGAGGGCTTATGCCTGTTTTCAGGATATTATATTATAGTTGTCTCGTTTTATTGTTGGATACGAGTTTTGGAGTCATGAAAATACAATTGTTCTTATTCTCAAATGTGTAACCGAGTTATTGTTGTATTTGGTATCTGAATAATCAGTTTCTGCAATATTTCTGAAATTTGTGTTCTCCACATATGTGTAGTGTGGACATCTGTTTTGTTCCAGGATATATGGGTCTGTGCAGAAGTAATTTAGTATACTTGCTGCCGGATTTTGTTTTCTTCTGGATTTCCGGATTTCTATTTCCTAGTAATCGATCCTACTCAGTTCTGTGCGGTTTTCAGTTCCGTAGTAATGTCCTTCGATGCCGCTTTCTTCTTGTGTTTTAATGGAAGAGTAAAAAATTTTAAAAACCCCGTATTTTACTTGTATGCGTGTGGGGTGTGATTCTGAGGGATGTTGCAGATGGTATCAGAGCAATATTACTAGCAATTAGAAACTCCGGGAAAGGAAAACTCTGTTTGTGTATTGCTAGAAACCAAAATAGGATCTGAATATTGGAAAACTCTGTTTGTGTATTGCTAGAAACCAAGATAGGATCTGATCCGTGATTGAATATTGGTTGTTATTCTACCGTGTTATGTGATGCAGGTACAAAAAAAAAATGGTGCGACCAAGATCTAGCAGTAGCAACGGTGATCAACAGTCTGATCTGAGGCAGGCCATGGAGGCTATGACTGCTATGATGCAACAACAGAACGCGTTCATCCAGCAGCAAACTCAGATGATGCAGCAGCAGCAGGCGCAGCACATGGAGGTTCAGCAACAGTTATTGCAGCGGCTGTCGCAGACACAGCCTCAGTCACAGTCACATTTCAATGCTCTCTGTGGTAAGTTTTCTCCTGGGGTCTAGATAATGAACTGGTTCGCTGGTCTAGTTGTGTGATCTGGTTCTCCATCATTTTCGAGTGTGTGGATACCGAGTCCACTTTCTTGTTCAGCTGGCGAATATGCTCACATATAGAGTTGTTGTGCTTCATTTGACTTGCCATGAAATTCTCCAGCATCGACTCTAACCTAGATTTTTGAGGAGGATCTGATTGTCTTTGGTTGACAGATGGATGTTGCATTCCGGGAGGAGGCCTGAAATTAGAAGAAGAGTTTGGATTAGAAAAAAGTATAGGAGAGATTTGCCCTTGGTTAAGCCTATAGGAGAAATTCAGGTGATTCCTCCATCTCGGATTATATGCTCTCGAGTATGGGTCGTTCTGGTCCCTGTAATTTTCAATAGTATTAAACTGATTTGAATGAGTGTTCAAGATATAGCAATCATTAGCAGAATGGCCTATTACTCCACAAACTTCACAAGTGACAGAGTTAGAGGTAGATACATTCATAGAATCAAGTTTATTTGACAATGAATCTACCTTAGCTGCCAGTGAATTCAATATATCCAAATCATACTTACCTGAGCCTCTTACATGTTGGCTTCTTTCTCCTGACCATTGGTAGTGATTGAGTGTCATGTCCTCAATCAACTTCATAGCATCATCGACATTCTTGTTCATCAGTGTCCCACCAGCAACAGTATCTACCGAAAGTCTTGTTTGATACAATAAGCCACAATAAAAGGTATGAATGATTACCCATTTCTGTAGACCATGATGCGGGCATTTCCTCAGTAGCTCCTTGAACCGGTCTCATGCTTCATAGAGGGACTCTCCTTCTCATTGGGCAAAATTGGTGATTTGATTTCTGAGCTGGGCTGTTTTGCTCGGTGGGAAATACTTTGACAGAAAAGCCTGAGATAATTATTCCCACATTGTGATAGAGCCCTGCGGTAAAGATTACAACCTTGCCCTGGCTCGGTCCCTGAGAGAAAAAGGGAAAAGCCTTAGTTTAATAGCATCAGGGGGAGCACCATTAATTTTCAGAGTGTCGCAGCATTCTAGAAAAATAGATAAGTGAAGGTTAGGATCATCAGTGGCTGCTCCATTGAATTGGTTCTGTTGCATCATTTGTACAAGGGACGGCTTGATCTCGAAGTTGTTAGCTTCGATAGACGGCCGCGATGTGCTCGAGTGTACACTAGAGATGGTGGGTGCTACAAAGTCCTTCAGAGAGCGATTCGCATTGGCTTCCATTGTTTAGTTGTCAAAAAATTTTCCTTAAAGCTTCAACCTTTTTAAATTTCTTCTGACCAGACGGAAGGTACGCTCTATCTCCGAATCTCCAGGTACAAGTTTCCCCTATTCGAACAGTGTTCCTGGGCATAAATAACTACCTTGATAAAAGAGATTAGTAGCACCGCACCAAATAAAAACTACAACTAAAACAAAAGGCAAACAAACAGTAAGTAAACAGAATAAAAGGTAAATGAAATCTAACTAAACCTAGTCTATCAATTTCCTGATCGTGTTAATATTAGCAACCAAGTCTCTGGTAACGGCGCCAAAAACTTGATAGGGCCTAAACAGGATAGGCTGTTACCGCAAGTGCACGGTCTATCGTGTAATAAATAAGATCGATCCCACGAGGACTAGGGGTCAAGTACTAACTAATCAGTTAATCAATAACTAGGTTAATGATTAAATGAGAAATGAATAATGTCCTAGTGCAAGTAATTAAACTGAAGCAAATTAAAAACAAGCAGAGCAGAAAACAAGCAATCGGGGTTTAAAGTCTATAAGAAAGATCGAGGTTTTAGGTTTCACCGCACTGAAGCATAAAGAAATATTAAAGTTTGATATTTTGATTAAGTTTCATCTATGTTCTCAAGGTAATCCTTCCTAAGGTACAGACACGTTCCCTTTCAGGACACGGTCCGGTGTCTAACTTAACCCAAGTCTCCTAATCTCGTGGCTTACCGGGTTAAGCAGACCCAATGAGTTCTGTGAAGAATTAGGGTTCCTCTGGTTATTTCGACAACTCTCGTTGCCGAAATTACCAGTCCAGTCTAAGGGGATCCGATGATTGTGGTTCACCTCTCAGTCCTTCCCACAACATCTAAAACATGAACATGTATGGCTAGTACATAAACATGAATGAAAACTTCCTAGACATGAATAAGAACAAAGATAAATAAGAGAAATATATTAATCAAGCATTAATAATCAACATCTTACAGTGGGCTACGCCCAAACCCCGAAAAAAGAGTTTACGCTACAAGATTCATCACGAAATACATCAAATCTCTCATACAAATTGATTCAAACCAGAGGGAGATGTAGATCCTTGATGGGAGAAGGTCCAGCACGATGATCCTTGTCGGAACGGAGAAGAAATCGCGCCGGAATAGTGTTTTTGTCAAGAAATTGCCCCAAACCCTAGGTTGTCGCCCCTTTCGCTCGTTCTCCTCAACCGCTTGATCAAATCCGATTATTTTAGTCCCAAAGTGTTCATAGCCAAGTTAGGAAGGTCTCCACAAATTTTCAGCAAAATTTGCTTCCAAAATAGTAAGTTATGGGCGAAAAATCAGACGCCTATCGAACTGGGCGGGACGATGCACGGCCATACTCGTGTATGGCTCGGTGACTTTATTTTTCTGGAAACATTGCTCTTCACGGCCGTGTAAGGGTTCACGGGTGTGCCCGTGAACATTTCTTCAACAAATCTAAAAGTGCAGGTTCATACACGGCCATGCATGGATACACGGCCATGCCCGTGAAGAGCACATATAACTCTGTTTGCGCTGAAATTCGACGTGTAGCTTCGTCTCATCATGAGGATTCATCCCATATCCTCATATCTTCCAAATTCCATCGATTTTAGGGCGAAATCCCTTCATTTTAATAAAACAAGAGAAAAGTGAAGACTCTGAAGAATATGAAGCAATTAAGTAGATAAATGAGACAAAACATGCATTTTACTCCAAAATAATAGTAGAAATAAGTCGCAATATATCATATATTTGTATGTCATCATTAACATGTACTCACCTTGAAAGTATTAGGGCCTTAGACTTGTTAGGGAGACAGCGAGTTTGACTGAACGTCAGAACCCTATGGATTGGACTAGTGGCTTAGTCCGTGGGAGCGGGCGAGGCCATTGGAGGGAGTGACCTGCACGACAGATGGCTAAATCCCTTGAACTAGACAGGACGTTGGCAATAGAGTTTGACTATTCGACTATAAGGAATCAAAGTGGTAAACCCATATCCTGACTCTTCTTCCCATTAAAATTCTCTCGTGCAAATTTCTTTATTTACGTTCTTGTGCATTTAATTAGTTTAACACTTCAAACTTCACAAATTTCGACATCGTCTAGCTAGCATATTCGAGATTTGTCGGTACTTGCCCATTAGTCTCTGTGGGATCGATATTTTACTATTTCGATGGACCCATGCACTTGCAGGAAGCCTAACAAGCTTCCTTGGGCTCTATCAAGTTTTTGGTGCCGTTGCCGGGGACTAATTTTAGCAATATTGATAAGATTGAAAATTTGCTAGAGTAAACTTTCTCTTTTCTACAATTTTTGTTTCTTGTGGCTGAATTTTTCCTATCATCTAGAATTTCTAAATTTCAAAAAATAAATGTTACCTTATGTTTCGTGTGATATATGTGGACTTACATGTCATTCTACTCATGAATGC
This sequence comes from Costus lasius, assembly GCA_027563935.2. Taxonomy (NCBI): domain Eukaryota; kingdom Viridiplantae; phylum Streptophyta; class Magnoliopsida; order Zingiberales; family Costaceae; genus Costus; species Costus lasius. The sequence goes on from CM050454.1 coordinate 100,347,586, forward strand.
CAATTGGGGATTTCATTTGATCCATATTCTAGCAATCATACAATGTTTCCTTATGCTTCTTGTGATATTTGTAGATGTATAGGTCATATTTCTCATAAATGTCAATTAGGGATTCCATTTCCTATTGACTCATACTCTAACACCTATGATATGGATTAGGGGAACAACCCAAATTTCTTTTACGAGAATGACCCAAACTCTATGCCGCAAATAAACTTTAAAGAATTTGTAGATTTCCACCAATGACAATTTGATCAACCCCAAAAATCAAACTTAGAAACTAGGATTGAGAACTTTATTGTTGATCAAACTAAGCAAATTAACGGCATACTTGAAGCAATCAAAGAGTTAACCTCCAAGGCATACACTTTGACTACACTCAGCAACATGTTGGAAAATCAAAAAGCCCAACGAGCCATCAGCTTAACCGAACCTATGGGAGAATTAGAAGAGCCTCACGTGAAGATCAGTGGGTTAGGTGAAGGTGAATTGGAGAGTAGTTTGGATGAGGAAGAATTAAACACTAACATCATAAAATGTTGATGAAGAGGAACCAGTGTGCACTTTACCGCCACTGTATGAACCACTGAATCTTTTTCACCAAAGTTTGATGGAAGAAAAAATTAATAAGCGATTTGGGTTATGCTACAACAAAGATATCTTTAACAAAGTGGTTGAGAAAATTCATATGACCCAAATCAACAAAGACCCTTTGGCAATTGACATGATTGATGATGATGATGATGAGGTGACTAAAATTGATAATCAAGTAAACTCCCAACTACAAGACTTAAATTCAACTCTTGATGTAGAAAAGAGAGAAGCTGAGACACTTGACAACATTAACCTTAAGATAAATGAAAAGCTAAAATTCGAATTTGAATCTGTCCCAAGACTAAGGTTGTTTACCATAATGGTAATCAACTTGCTTTTGAAACTCATGATATTTATTTTGGTGGGAATTCTTTCAGGATGGCAAAAGGGCAGGAGACTATATGCACTTTACTATGCTAGTGACCCACCAGCAACACCATGATATTCAAGCATTGGTCAAGCAAAAGACCATAAATTAGCGCTTCTTGAGAGGCAACCCAAGTATCTTACTCTAGTTGATTTTATTTCCAGCATTTTTCTTTATTTGCTTTCATGGTTTGTGTAGTTTAGTTATATTAACATGTTTTGATGAGTCTTCCTTATTGATTAATCTGAAATCCTTGATGATCTGATTATTTTGTTATATTTCAGGATGGCACAAGGAGGTATTGATCAATTTTAAACCCCTACTTTCATCTAATCCAGATTTGGTTTTCCTCCTAATTGCAGTTTCTATTTTTACTCAGCTTCAAGGTTTTATTATCTAATAATGGTGGTAATCTTATAGATCAAGCATATACACTCATCTGGTGCTGACCACCAAATACTAAATGTCTTAACAAACATTGAAGCTGAAGTTATCGTGGAAGTTCCTAATGATCAGCTGCTAAGAATAGGCGAATCACAATCGCTTACCAGGATAACACAAGTCGCAGCCGAGCAGATGATTTTCAGTTTGCACTCTTGGGAGATTGTCTAAGCTCATCTTTGCTTACTTATTTTCCCACCATTGTCATTCGGTTTGTAGTTGTATTTGGGAGTGTTATGTTGGCCTTGTTGTCCCCTTTCACTGTTTACATTATCTATCTCCTTGGTTTTCATATGTTCCTGCTTATTTTGCTATGGTTATTGATGCCTCTACTTGACTTTGAATGACACAGGTATATCCCAAACTGATCCTAAGGAGATAGGCGTTTTCTGTCATTTTTCCAGAAAAATCAGTGGGTCATGACTAAAATCTCAACTGTGATTATCACTTAGCCAACATCAGAATTTCGCCAAGAGAATTACGACAGGGAGGTGACTAAAGCCACAACCGTAATCAGCAACGCAGAATTATACAAGGAGATCATAACCGAGGTATGTTAAAAATTATGACCGAGATTTCTCAGAGACAAAACAAAGACTTATCCGCCGAGAAAATTACGGCAGAGCCGTGATTATGGTCACGGCCGTAAAATCTGCACAAAATCTTACAGGAGAAATCACGGGCGAGTCGTGACAAAAGTCATGGGCAGAATTTTCAGAAGACAGAATGTGTATAAAATTGACGAGAGTATCACGACTGCCCAGTGATTAAAGTCACGACCGTAAAAGATAGCACCAAAAATCTGCCAGAGAATCACGATCGGGTGATGATAAAAATCTTGACCGTGACATCTGCGAAGATATTTCGACGAGAGCATTACGACAGAGTTGTGATGATAGTCATGGCCATAAATGTGGATGCATAATTTTACAAGAAAATCACGACCAGGTCATGATGGAAATCTTGACCGAGAATTTTTACAAAGCTGAATGAAGAAATCTCACCGAAAGAATCAAGGCAGGGGATGTAACTGTGGTCACGGCCGTAACAGCTACGCACAAAGGTCCATCCAAAGAGGATAACGATTGGGTCATGACAAAAGTCGCGGGTGCGATTCCTAAACTGCTATCAGATCCTGACTTGCCGCCCGACCTTTTCACTGAGGGTTCCCATTCCTCCGTAGAACTCGCACAGCCCACCAGCTCTGCCCCAACAAGTCACCACTACTCAATTTTCTGGTGACCCCTCCGACCTCGTTCGGCGATCACTACACTCCAAGTTTTTCATCTTCATTTCGCCGAACTCTCTGTTATGTTAACCTACTCTTCAGTGCTTCACGGTAGCAACTTCATTTGTATCTTTCGGCTCAACCATGCCGCCTAGAAAGAAGTCGACGAGAAAGCGACCGGCCAGCGCTTCCCGTCCAACTCCTCCACCACCACAACACCCAGGTCTAGTAGAGATACAAATACGTGACAAGCTCCAAGCTACTCATTACCAAGTCCTTTCTGGTTGCCGGTTCATCAACACAAGGCATCCCACATTGGCCCTCCAAACTTCAACGAAGACATTTTTTTGGGGTTGCATCTCCTTGATGACCGCCTACTCCCCACGAAGTGTCCAAGCATCCACGATCTCCATTCTGGGACAGCACCAACTGGCGTCTACACCTAGATCCCATTGCTCCAGAGGATTCTACTGTACCACTCGACATGAATCTTGGCTCTTCCTCTGGTGCCCAACCAAAGACTGCCACTTGTCATTCTACTGATGATATTCTACAGCTTATTCGCTAGGACTAGCTTACGCGGGGGAAGCAAATTGCACACCTATTTGAGGTCACACACTCCTTTAAGATGTTTCTTCACACGTACCTCTCAGAATATCCCTCCCGCGAAGAGGACAACCAAGACGAGACGGTCCATATCTCAAACTCATCACCATCCGACGATGACAATGACCCAGATGAATGCAGCAAGTAGAACTACACTTTTATAAGTCTCTCCCTCTTCTGCCCCTTTATACATATTTTGTGCATCGAGGACGATGCATTCTCTAGCTTTGGGGGCGATTTACATATTTTGGTTATTATCCTGACATATTTTGGTATCGTAGGGTCATCATGCTTAAAACTTTATTTTTAAAACTTTGCTGTTGTATGCTATTTTAACACGGTATTTGATGTTTTAACGACGTATTGTCAACGCTTTAACTATGACATTTCAAATTTGCTGATGAACTATTTCGAGTTAGTTTGAACCATGTTGAATATGCTATCTCAACCATGCTATATGAATACGTGAACTTGTTGCATATCATTTTTTTTACTTGATGGTTAAACTATTTCATTCATGGTTAGATTTATCTTCTTGCTACTCGCCTACCATAATCTTGTGTTGAAAATATTCCATGCACCCCCATGACTCTAGAAGAACAAGTTTTACATCATGTTTATTGTTCAAAATCAACGAAGCTTCATTTTCTTATGACTCCATAATATGCTAAACGATATATTCTAGCCACTTGATTCCTTACACACTAGACACTTAAGGATTGAACTTTGATAAACTTTGCATCTAGAAAGCATCTGTGTCCCAACATGAGTACCATTTGTTTAGGTGATTATAGACCAAACCACTTGACACACTTACCACTCTTGGTAACTCTTGGTATTGGTTTTGGTTCGAGCTTCTCTAACTTGGCACCGTATAAGAAATTGAGAGAAAGAAAAGAGAAAAACAAAAGGCAGTGGTACCGAAGTTACAACTTGGCACTGCCCAACAAAAAGAGAAAATAAAAGAAGAAAAAGGGCAGTGGTACCGAAGTCATGACTTGACACTGCCACTAAAAGAAAAAAAGAAAGTGAAAGAAAAGAAGAGCAGTGGTACCAAAGTTGTGACTTGGCACTGCAAATCAAACAAAAGAAAAGAAGATAGTGGTATCGAAGCTACGGCTTGACATTGCAAAAAGGGAGAGAACGGTGGTACCGAAGTTATGAGCAAGACCTTTGCTACTTCCTTAGGGGTTACCTTTTGGGTGCTTTAGTGGATTAATGCTTCATGTGGTAAGGAACTATTATTATCCAGAATATCGTACATCTGTTGTTCATAGATCTAACTTAGATACTTTGCTTTTCATCTTGACATCTTTTAAGTCTACAGTGATTTGTGCATCCTATGATTAGACTTTATCTTAGCATTTATAGATCATTGCGGAGTAATAACTTTTGGCGAACAACTAGCACCCTCATGGAATTTCATTTCCTTTTGCTTGAGGACAAGCAAAGATTTAAGTTATAGGTATTCTGTTGACACAGATTTATATAGTCTTTCAAGTGTGATTTTACAGTTAGAATCATCTATATTTCTAGATTTTCTACCTCATTACTGCCTTAATTGCTTTACATCCATAGAATCTACACCCCTTTTGGTATTTTCACGTTTTCAGGTTAAAACGACCATAAAGAGGGTGGATTCTAGGACTTTTGTGGTAGAGGAGCTCATCCTAATTCAAGATAGTCCTAATCGGAAGTTTTTGGATTCATTGAAGCCTTTGTTGGAAATCATGACCGGGTCGCGATCAGAGTCATGTCCGTGACTCATCTCCGCACTTAAGCTGCAACTGATAAATCAAGACCAAATTCATGTCCGTGATCGCGGACCCGCCTGTTTCAAAACCACGATTTTAACCCTGTTTTCTTCAACTTAACCCTAGGAGAAGCTGAGGGGCACTCAGGTCCTTTCTCCCCCGTTGACAAAGAGCCATGGAGCAGCCTTATTTTGGGGAAAGCTTGCCACAAAAATGATGATTTCGTGGAGGAACCAGTGTAACAGCGGCTGCAGGGTATGGGAAAGAAGGCAACGAAGACTTTTTCTTGCTGGAAAATGGCAGATGCTGGTGGAGGGTTTGCAGAGTCTTGGGAAGGAGCAGCAGCCCACTAGAAAGAGGAAGATAAGAGCCTTCAAAGAGAAGCAAGAACAAGAGGAGAAAGAGGCTGCTGGAACAGAAAGATGGAGAAGAAAAGCTGCAGATTTCTGGCGGCTGAAAACAAAGGGTAATTTTTTAGATTTGCATAGCTTGGGGAAGGAGCAAATCTCTAGCAAGTGGAGGAGAAAAGAAGGGAAGCTTCAGCATATTTAAGAGGGGAGAGTTCAGCAAATTAAGGAAATCGCATACAAGAGAAGGAAAGCCAACGCCGGAAAGAGGGCTGCGCATATGAAATTATTGAAGATCTATACTTGCGTAAGCACCTCAAGGATAAATTTGTAAGGAAGGTTCTCAGCTACACTCAATTTTCACCATGTTCATTGTATGATCCATGCGAAATACCTTATGATCTTGTCCTTCTTTTATAATTCCTGCACAAATATGCAAATGTATGTGTTATTAAGGAGCATTACTTGTATCTTCATCATGGATATTGTAGGCTAAACCTTAAATCAGGATGTGGGGTAGCCCTTGATGACTTACTAGTTGTGATAGTTTAGCTCTATTTTCCGAAGTCCTAGCTCGACCTTATGTGCGTGCTTTGCCTACATTACCCAGAAGGGTATGCTTGAGCCTTTAGTCGCCTATGGGGATTATAAGGAGCTTAGACGCTTCGGGGAGAAGCTTGTCCGACCAAGCGTCAGAACCATTTGGTTGGGAGTTTATCAAATTTGTTGATATGCTTTGCCTGCGTTGCCCGAAAGGGAACGTTTGAACCTTTTAATTTCTTGTGTGAGGTTTGTAAATCAGGGGCTAGGGGAAACCCCCTTGACGAACTGTACTCCCTCGGCGTGAGCTCTTGGATCTTAGACGCATCTGGCAAACCAAAAGTGCGTCGGCGCGTTGGATTGTATCTGGGTTCTTTGCCTGCGCTGCTCGAGAGTGTGCGCTTGAGACAGGAGTTCCGCTGGGGAGGTTAGTAAACCAGGAATTCTCCGGGAGGACCCCTCTTGTTAACCTGTACTCACCTTGAAAGTATTAGGGCCTTAGACGTGTTAGGGAGACAGCGAGTCTGACTGAACGTCAGAACCCTACGGATTGGACTGGTGGCTTAGTCCGTGGGAGTGGACGAGGCCATTGGAGGGAGCGACCTGCATGACAGGTGGCTAAATCCCTTGAACTAGACAGGAAGTTGGCAATAGAGTTTGACTATTCGACTGTAAGGAATTAAAGTGGTAAACCCATATCCTGACTCTTCTTCCCATTAAAATTCTCTCTTGCAAATTCCTTTATTTATGTTCTTATGCATTTAATTAGTTTAACATTTCAAACTTCACAAATTTCGACATCGTCTAGCTAGCAAATTCGAGATCTGTTGGTACTTGCCCATTAGTCTCTGTGGGATCGATATTTTACTACTTCGATAGACCCATGCGCTCACGGAAAGCCTAACAAGCATCATTGGGCTCTATCAGTAACCCCCGCGGACGTGAGGGTGAGTCCAGCTCCCCAGCGTGGGACGTGCAGCTACTCCCCTCCGCTTCCTCCGGCACTTGAGCATGTCCGATTATTGTTGCCGACCCTATCCGATGCGGTCGGTTATGGGTGGGTCCCCTTTGGGTTTGGGTGAACCCAGTTTGACTCGACGACACCGGTCTTCGGTGAAATGTCTGCATTGATCCAAGTCGTGTTAGAATGGCAGTGATCTTCCGCAGAGTCCTTGGTCGGGCTGGGGGTTGATTTGGGGAACCTTCCCCGCCAGTCGCGCCTAATCTGGTGGTTACGACCGTTAGGCCCCTGCATGGGCGTGTTTGGACTTGAGTCAAGTGTTGACTCACATGTAACAATATTAAAAAATTGTTACCGTAATTCAGAACGTGACACCAAGCATATTTGATGAAGCTCAAATTCAATAGTTTTAGGTGGCATCTTCATAATGATTATATATATATATATATATATATATTTATCAAATGTATTAGTTTATGGTATTTTTATTTAATTTAATATCAGTAATAACAAATTTATTTTTTTTTCCTTTTGTCTCTGTCCAAATCAGACGAAAAAATCAACGAGAACAAAACTTGGTGTCCAATCGCTTGCTCGCTATCGCCGTCGCAGTCTAAGCTTGCCTGCAATCGCCGTCCCTTGCCATCCAGCTCTCTCTCGTTGTCTTTCGCCCTCACCATCCACACTCACCCCCTGTTTGCCTACCGCCGTCGTCACTACCGCCATCCAACTCACTCTCGTTGTCTTCCGCCCTCACCATCTACGCTCGCCCTCACTCGCCCGCCGTCTAAACTCGCTTGCTTTCGCCTTCCAACTAGCTTGCCCTTGTTGTCCATGCTGTTTGTCCACACCGTCCAGCTCGCTTGCCGCCATTGTCGTCCAGCCACAACCCACTCGCTGTTGCCTTCCAGCCACAGCCCACTTGTCACTTGCAGTCCGATCGCAACCCACACCGTCCAACAGTCATAGTGAGAAGGAAGAAATTGATCACGTGAAACACACGTGATTAACTTTTCTTCCTCTTTTATTATTTATTCGCATCCTTAGTTTTTTCCCCTCTAGTTTTCTATCTCTTTAAAAAGCAGTGTAAAAAAATGTTGACTTCAATAATTCAATTAATATATCAAGAATCTTGTTTTACGTATACCTTTCACTTTCAACACGAATAGGTCAATTTCCACCATCAGCGGGGCCGTCCACTTTGTGCCTTTAGATTCGCACTATTGCACGTGACTTACCCTCTTTCCAAGTTCCAGCCCCCAGGCGGAACAGCCACGAACACTCGAAACCCGCTGCCGAGCCGCGAGTACGCTGAGTCGGGAGAGCGGCGGAGGCGGCTCCATGGCGAGTCGGGAACCCTCGAACCAGGCGCTCACCAAGACTCGATTCTCCGAGCTCAACCCTCGACTCTCGGAGCCCGTTCTTGAAGCCCTAAACGTGGCCGGATTCCACTTCTGTACTCCGGTACAGGCCGCTACGATCCCTTTGCTCTGCAGCCACAAGGACGTCGCCGTAGACGCCGCCACAGGCTCTGGAAAAACCCTCGCCTTCGTTGTACCCTTCGTGGAGATCCTCCGCCGCTGCCCCGCTCCTCCTAAACCTCATCAGGTGCCCTCGTCTCTCTTCTACTATGGTTGGCTTTGTTGTTATCGGGCATATAGCGGTGTCGTTCTCGTTCATTCATTACTGTGCTGTAATCTCAGTGCCATGTGTACGTTTCACGTCTCCAAAAAACCTTGGTGCTTGCCTCTATGTATGCTATGTATTGACCTCACGTATCGGATCGATGATCTCTTGACATCAGCCCAACATGCTTGCAAATTGCAATTGTTATATTCTTTAACTCTTCCCAAGTTCAATATAATGCATATTAGTATTGTTTGTGCCCTAAATATTTATCTTCCTCATTGATGCTATAATTCTCATTCTTTAACTTGTTGCAAACCACTTTTAGGATTACTTTCTTCATTGTTGTTGCTCAGATATCTCAAGTAATTACCAACCAGGGGCAATCATACCGCCCTCACTATTTCACGCTAATAAGAGAAAAAGAAGCTACTTGTCTTTCTATTTCATCTCCATAAAATATGATACTTGTGTCTGCTTGAAGTTATGCTTTTGTCTTTAGCTTTGTGTAAATAATATAATCTTTATACGTTTTCTTGTAGATGAAAGAATTAAAGATTTTTTGCTTTATTGTTGCAGCTTTCATCTAGTAAGAAAATGATAGTCCACATTATTTATTAACGTTAGTGATGTTATCTAGAATATGTTTTCTTGTTAACTGCATACAAATGATTATTATTGAACGATAGTGCTATATTATTTTTTTTAATAAAAGCATACCCTCATGTATCTCAGGTTTTGGGGATGATCATATCTCCAACAAGGGAGTTGTCATCACAAATTTATCATGTTGCACAACCGTTCTTCTCAACTATACCAAATGTCCATTCTGTTCTTCTTGTTGGTGGTGTAGACATAAAGATAGATATCAGAAAGATAGAAAACGAAGGTGCCAATATATTGATAGGCACTCCAGGGAAGCTAAATGACATAATGGAGCGCATGGATGTACTAGATTTCCGAAGCCTTGAGGTATTTTGCTTTAATATTATATTCTAATAGTTTGCTTTGTAATTTATACGTGATTCTTATGCTTTTGATGCTCAGTGAGGTTCTTAAATTATTGGCCTTGGTAAGAAGTTGGGCTTCCAATTTTGGCTAATTTGATTTGGATTGGGTTCTACAAGGGTGGGTTGATCTTGGCCAATGAAATTTGAGTGAATCAATGTAGATATATGGGTTTCCTAGAGTCTACTTGGAATTGGAGACTTTTGATCAATCTCAACTTTGAATCAATAGGATTGAGGCATTGAGCAATTCTAAGGATTCAAGTAGATTCTTTGTTACACTTTAATCAATGTCGTGTTACACCACTCCTTAGGGTTAATAATAATATTAGCAATGTTGTCACCATACAAAACAATTACTACTTGATATTGAGAAAAACTGAAGTCGACTCCTACACAGATAAACATGCAAAGGTGTAGCTTGAGCCCCTCATGCCTATGATCAAGATGTACTAGTCTTCAGGCTTGCCTAGCTTGTGTGCTCCCTGCAAGGCCCTTACTGTTTGAGTGGCTGCCTCAACTTAAATTAAACCCAAATACAGAATGAAGTTGCACCTGGGACTCGAACTTGACCTAATATCCATTTTCTTGGGTCATAGGTATCTAATTCAATAAAAACATTTAATTCTTAGTTTTATTTAAATTATTCTATCAATATAAGTTTATAACTTAAAATAATTTAATATATTTATATAATAATTTTCTATGATTAATTGGTGAATTTTGGGTAAAATTATAATTTTATTATGTTATTCGTGTTGCTAGCAATGAAGAAGGAATAGAAAGAAAACTCACCTTTTCTCCGTTTCCTTAGGGGAAAGAATAAGGACGAATTGAAAAGAGGTTAGTTTACTCTCATTTTGCTTTCCGCCCAAATCAGGCAGAAAGCTAGAAAGATGAAAAAAAATGCAAAGCTGTCTTCCCCACCCCTAGTGTCACGCCCAGCCCAATCCGCCCTTCCACGTCAGCCAACCGGCGTGGGTTTGTGTGCAATCAAAATCCAAAATCGAAATTAAAATCCACCGCGCCGATTTAATTTCCAACAGCGCGTTCGAATTTCCAAATCCGATCCCGATTTTGACCAACCCCGTTGACCTTCTTGAAATGAACGCCAAACGTGTTCGATCGTCGGCTTCACGCGTTCGAACGACGCGCCTGCGTCGTTCGTTCACCGGGGACTCGTTGCCGGCAGAGGTGGACGGGGAAGGCGTGCGGCAGACTCGGGACCTCGTCCGAGCCTCAACCATGTCGTCGGCGCACCACCAGAAGCGTTCGTTGGCGCAGAAGGTGAAGGGAACACAGAACAGGGGAGATGGCCGGAGTTCTCATCGGAGGAGACGAACACATAGGGAAAATTTATGTTGATCTCAATATCAACCTACATAAAATCCTCGCTCGGAGCTCTCCTAGTTTCGCTCCCTCACGTCGACGGTGACGTCCACTCGTCGTTGACTTACAGCTCTCTCAACGCTCGCCGGAGAGAACTCATCGGGCCCGGCCGGCGCCGGCATCAGGGCTTGGAGCTCTGGGAAGGGACCCCGCCGGTCTCTCTTCGTCGCCCTCCCGGCGACGGCATGGAACAGGGGAGAGGAGGGGGAGCGGACCTTCGCGCCGCCGGAAAGCCACCACCATCGTCTGGGGGAGGCGGAGGAAACCTGCCGTCTGTGGTTCCGGACTTGCCTCCCCCTTTCTTCCTCTTCGCTTGGACGGAGTCTGGGATTAGGAAGGGGAACGACGCCTCTGAGCCTCGGCCACCATTCGAGGGAACCGCCTCCTCTCTCTAAGTCGAAGCTCCCCATCACTCATCGTCGGCTCCCCCTCACTCGTCGTCGGCTCCGTGCTTTAAGGAGGAGGAGGCCGTCGCCAGATTTGGAAGGGAGGGAAGGCTGCCAGCAGGCCTTCCATCTTTCACCACTCACAAATCACGCCTCCGCGTGTGATTCTCGTCCGCCAGCCAAATCTGCCCGCCGAACCCGCTGTTCCCGCTGGAGTCGCCGCCGGAAACGTCGCTGGAGTCCTCGCCGAGAACGTCGCCGTCGGTTTCGCCGGAACAGACGCCGTTGAAGCTGCCTCGATTGTCGCCGTCGACTGCGCGATGAGGAAGCCGCAGCTGCGCTTGTCAAAGTCGGGCTGAGCGGATGGAGTCGGGCCGCGTCCACTTCTCTCGTGTGGGATTGGGCTTCAACCGTGGGATTGGGTCTCCGCCCAATCCAGCTCTCCTGGCCTGGTCCATGGTGAAAGCAGCATCACATTCTCCCCCGCTAAACTTGGACGTCGCCCTCGACGTCAATCGGACGCCCTCCTGGCGCTGGCATCGGAGCCCACTGCTAAAGATCTCGCAGATCTTTCATCGTCGCCCACCCGACGACGGCATCAGAGCCTCCTGCTCTGGAAAGGGCCTCGTAGACCCCCGTTGGCACCTCGCAGATGCCGGAACTTCGTCATCCACCTGGTGACGACATCGGAGCTCTCCTTGCTTCGCTCCGGGGAGAAGCCTCGCAGACTTCTCATCGGCATCTCGCTCACAGATGCCGAAACACCTCGTCACCCACCTGGCAACGGCATCGGAGCCTGCTGCTCCGGGAAAGGGCTTCACAGACCCCTCGTCGGTATCTCGCAGACACCGAAATCCTCGTCACCCACCTGGTGACGGCATCGGAACTCGCTGTCCCGGGATGAGATCTCGCAGACCTCTCTTCGTCGGCGTCAGAGCCTCCTGCTCTGGAACGGGGGGTACGCTCGCCACCACCCTGTTGGTGCGCCACCTGCGCACTGCCATCTCCTTGCATCACCATTATCGCCGGCAGAACCTTACCTCTGATACCACTGTCACGACCAGCCCAATCCGCCCGTCCACGTCAGCCAACCGGCGTGGGTTTGTGTGCAATCAAAATCCAAAATCGAAATTAAAATCCACCGCGCCAATTTAATTTCCAACCACGCCTTCAAATTTCCAAATCCGATCCCGATTTTGACCAACGCTGTTGACCTTCTTGAAATGAACGCCGAACGCGTTCGATCGTCGGCTTCACGCGTTCGAACGACGCGCGTCGTTCGTTTGCCGGGGACTCGTCGCTGGCAGAGGTGGATAGGGAAGGCGTGCGGCAGACTCGGGACCTTGTCCGAGCCTCAGCCATGTCGTCGGCGCACCACCGGAAGCATTCGTTGGCGCAAAAGGTGAACGGAACACAGAACAGGGGAGATGGCCGAAGTTCTCATCGGAGGAGACGAACACATAGGGAAAATTTATGTTGATTTCAATATCAACCTACATAAAACCCTCGCTCGGAGCTCTCCTAGTTTCGCTCCCTCACGTCGACGGCGACGGCCACTCGCCGTCAACTTACAGCTCTCTCAACGCTCGCCGGAGAGAACTCATCGGCGCCCGCCCGACGCCGGCATCAGAGCTTGGAGCTCTGGGAAGGGACCCCGCCGGTCTCTCTTCGTCGCCAGGAGCATCAGGGCCGGAGCCCTGGAACCAGGGAGAGGAGGGGCAGCGGACCTTCGCGCCGCCGGAAAGCCACCACCATCTTCTGGGGGAGGCGGAGGAAACCCGCCGTCTGCGGTTCCGGACCCGCCTCCCCCTTTCTTCCTCTTCGCTTGGATGGAGCCTGGGATTAGGAAGGGGAACAGCGCCTCTGAGCCTCGGCCACCATCCGAGGGAGCCGCCTCCTCTCTCTCAGTTGAAGCTCCCTCTCACTCGTCGTCGGCTCCGTGCTTTAAGGAGGAGGAGGCCGTCGCCGGATTTGGAAGGGAGGGAAGGTCGCCGGCGGGCCTTCCATCTTTCACCACTCGCGAATCACGCTTCCGCGCGTGATTCTCGTCCGCCAGCCAAATCTGCCCGCCGAATCCGCTGTTCCCACTAGAGTCGCCGCCGAAAACGTCGCCGGAGTCCTCCCCGAGAACGTCGCCGTCGGTTTTGCTGGAGCTGACGCTGTTGAAGCTGCCTCGATTCTCGCCGTCAACTGCGCGATGAGGAAGCCGTAGCTGCGCTTGTCGAAGTCGGGCGGAGCGGATGGAGTCGGGCCGCGTCCGCTTCGCTCATGTGGGATTGGGTCTCCGCCCAATCCAGCTCTCCTGGCCTGGTCCATGGTGAACGCAACATCATACCTAGCATCCCGCCTCCCTGTGCCGCCCTCCCACCTTGTGCCTCCCCCGGTCCCTTGGCACCCTTGCTCCCCACCCCTAGTAGGCCCTACCTACCCCTGCGTCTGTCGCCATCCCCTCCCTGTCCCCATGAGCATGTCATCCTTTTGTCTGCTCGCACCTGCCTCTTGCTTGTGCAGCTCCCGGACCTGCCCTTGTCTCTTGCTTGCTGCACTCAGTGCTCGCCTTGCTCCCAATGCTTCATCCCTGCCTTTTGCCTTCTCAGTGTCCCTGCCGCTCACATGCTCTACACTTTCAGTTGCATGCTCTGCATCCTTTCCACTCGCCCTGCTTGGTGCGACGAAGCTTTGCGAAGCTCGGTGCTGCTCACCTCCTTCCTTCCCTTCTCACACAGCACGTGAATATCACATAACTTTTTTCCATTCTTCTCCTTTTCCCCTCATAGGAAACAACGTGTTAGTGTTATCATTCGTCACCCATCAACATAGACTTGAGAAGTTATTTGTGTTGCTAGCAATGAAGAATTTTGCTCAACTTGCATTGCTTGCCTTTGACAGCTCGCATATTTGTTGTGGGCTCCATTTGCTCTTGCAAGGGCTCGTGGCTGTCACTTATGGCCGACTTAAGTGTTGAGTCTTCTACTACTTGAGTCGACTTAAATCTGAGACAAAGGGCAAATTTGTGAGTGTGATTAATCCTCAATAATTAATCAATAAAGTTATAGTGTAATTATAATTTATACCTAATGAAATTATCTTAGATTTGAATTATTTATTCAATAACTGACGCTATTCCATATATATAACAAAATGATTTTATTGTGGTAAAAATTTACAACATTCAATGATTAGTGTCTATAATTATTAGAAAATTATTAGTTAATAACTTAAATAAACAATATATTGTATTGCAATAAATATGTCTATCCTCTATATTAACTGTATTTATATAATTGTTGATAAGTTAACATTAAATCTTGTAAATTTCTGCTAAAATATTAATTGAATAGTATATATTATTTCATTTTATAATGTATAATTTGAAGTTCATATGTATTAAGTTATAACTTTCATGATAGTTATCAAGGTTCAAAGAATCTGTCCAAACTGGCTAGCTTTTCCGATTCATACCAGTCCAGACTAGATCGAGCGGTAGAGGAAGAGGAAGAGGAAGGAGAAGTAGAAGAGGAGAGGACGGAGAGGAAGAAGGAGAAGAGAGGAAGGAGAGGAAGGAGAGGAAGGAGAAGGAGAAGAGAAAAAAAAAAAATAAAAAAAAAAAGAAGGAGAAGAGAGGAAGGAGAGGAAGAAGAAGAAGAAGAAAGAAGAGGCGGATGCCAGCATAGGTCTTGTTCCTCCTCTTCTTTTTTTTTTTTCTTCTTCCTCCTCTTCTTTTTCTTCCTCCTCTTCTTCTTTCTTCTTCTCTGCCCAGTTCCACTGTTCTCATCTTGTATGTACGTGGACCGGCGGATCAGTTTTTTGAACCTTGATAGTTATTAAAGTAGTGTAAAGAATAAAAGATGATTATTGATTTCTTACTTGTAAGACGTGTGTGTATATATATATATATACATGTGTGTATATATATATATATACATGTGTGTATATATATATATATACATGTGTGTATATGTATATATATAGATGTATGTATATATATGTATTTATGTATATATATATGTATGTATATATATATTTAAAAAAAATTCTTATTTAATTACTCATTAGCTGTATATGAATATAAATCATATTACAAATCCAATTTTCTTTCATTAACATCATTAACTTAATTTAACCTATGAATACATTGGTACTCAAATGGTGACATGAGACTAATGAGTACATTATGCACTTAAGCATCTGAGCCATTCGGTCTTCACCACCATCACTTACCTGCAAAAAAAAAAGAACAAAGAAGACCAACAGCTATTAGCAATTTGGCTTCTTTTGTACTAGACTGGTCAATTATGAAACTACCTGCTGAAGCAATTCGTCACTTTCTCATTGAAATTGAACAAAACCAAGTCTTGGTTTGTTTGCTGAGATTCTGCTTATTTACTTGGTTTGACTGACTAGCCTTCTGTCCATATGCATATAATGACTCAAAGGATGCGTACAGATGAACCCCTTCTTATACCGAATAATTAATTTATTTATATGCATCTGAAATTCCACCGTTCCATGCCAATACTGTTTTTAGAACAAGAATTTACATTTAGTTTCTCTTTGATCATTCTTTGTATTTTAAAAACAGATCTTGATTCTAGATGAAGCAGATAGACTTTTGGAAATGGGATTTCAGAGGCAACTCACCTATATTATTTCTCGGTTACCAAAGCTTCGCCGAACCGGCCTTTTCTCTGCTACCCAGGCTGAGGCTGTTGAAGAGCTTTCGAAGGCAGGATTGAGAAATCCAGTGAAGGTGGAAGTTCGAGTTGAAGTCAAAGCGTTAGGTGATCTAGCTGCAGCTCAAGAATTAACTTCTTCAAGAACACCTTCGGGACTTCATATTGAGGTACAGGGGTTAGTATCATGTGTTGTGGTTGCTAGAGTTTAATTTTTTAGCTTTCATTATTTTGTCGCTGTAACCTTCTTTTAATGTTCTTTCATCCTTAGGTATAATACAATTGTAATGATATTGAATTTCTCAATTTTTATAGCCCTATAAACATTGTTTTCTTGCTGTTACGTGATTATCTTTTTACTGTTATTTTTCATTAATGACGAACTTTTGGTTTGGCAAATCTTCCATTTAATGACAGCTGATTAAATTTTAATTCAAATATGCAGTTTTGCTTTATGCATATAGTTCTTTTTATTGAAAATATGCTAGTTAAGTTTATTTAGGGAACTAATATCCTAAAAATTTATGCTGCAAGGGAAGAGCCCAATCTTTATATTAATGATCTCGAAAACCAACTCTATGATCTTACATCTCCTTCTATATGCAAGCCTGTTACAGGCCCATTAGTGTTAGTAGGTTATTAATAAAGTGGATCTGGGTTGGTTTGTCATACCCGGTCCGCTAAGTAGTAAAAGTCTATAAATAAGGGCCTAGGGTTAGGGTTGAGGTTTGTCTAGGATATTTGCTTTATCTACTTTGACGGGCTCTTGCACGAGTTTCTATCAATTAGTCCGACATGTCGGATCGATCGCCAGAGAATCGGTGGTCTAGCGACGGATAAAGGCGGAAGAGATTCCGTTGTCGGTAGTAGATCGAATTGGTGGATCTATTATCGTTCATCAAGCCGACAAAGAATCCCTAGGGAGGAGTCTATCAGTTTATGATGATTCATTCTAGCAGCATCTTCATCCGACGCTCCTTGCTAAGGTCTACGGTGTCTGGAACCCTATTCCAGCATTGCGGCAACTTCCTCCAGCGGCCTTGCACTCCTCTGTCGGATCGAAGAACAACAAATTGAATCGCTCGCCTGCGTCGCTTGTGATCTCTCAGGCAACGCGCGGTTCCGGCGAGCGGAATCGTCGGGGCGACATCTTCTCCTTCGTCCTCCGGCAGCGGTGGACCTAGGCATCATCATCCCCCATCCGATCCCGGACGCTCGAGCAAATCGCATCTCGGACGCGAGCGGTGGAAGCGGTCGATTTGGGGGAAGCCTCGACGCCGTCGCCTCTCTTCCACGGCCATCCAATCTCGAAACCCTAGCTGATAGTAGTGTCGTGTTCGGCGCGAGCAACGACGAGCTTCGAGCACCGCGGCGTTAGTTTGCAACTCAGGGAGGCGTCGACCAATGGACGAGTGGGGAACGGCTAGTTCGGAGCACGAACTTGGATCTAGGTACGGACAACTTGGCTGGAACCCTTGTCGTCGGCGAGGGCTGTTGATTGGCAAAGCAGCTCTGGGCGGAAGGCGACATCGTACGTAGGCATGCGATGCGGGTAAGTAGTTACTGTAGCTTGGATTAGGATTTTTTTTTTTAAATCGGGTTACTGTGCGAGCACCGTAGCAAGTACTGTAGCACCGAGAAAAAAAAAAGCTAAAGGATGACTACACGTAGTGAGGCTAGGTTGGAAGCTTTGGAGAAGACAGTAATAGAAGTGCAAAGTTCTCTTGCGATTATATGAGAGGAACTTCAATTTGCAGGAGATGATAGGAGAATTGAAGCTATGACGGCAGCGGAAGAGCGGCGTCTGCATAGGGAGGAAATGGCTGGATTTAACAGGCGTCAGGATGAGATGGAGCAACACTTCGGGGTCATAGATGAGTTGAGGAACGAGATGAGAAATTTGGCAGAGACAATGAAAGAAAGGAGAGATGAACAAAGGGAACTTTCAATAGGCCCTAACCATCGCCAAGGCAAGGAACCATACTGACCTCCACAGGCATGTGAGCATTGGTCCCCACTAGAGTCAAGCATGAGGCCAAACAGAATAGAAATTATTGATGATGACAGACGGGGAGGTGGAGTTCACTTAGGAGACCCGGCCAGGGGATGACTTCTGGGGAGGATATACGGTGGATCCATAAATGTATAGAGCTTCCAGGATTTGATGGGACTGATCCGGTAGGATGGATTGCACGGGCTGAGCAGTACTTTGATATCCAGGGGATGACAAATGAATACAAGATCCCGATGGCTTTCGTGAGCATGGAAGGCTCAGCGGGGCACTGGTTCCGGTGGATGAGAAGGAAGATTTCCAATCTGACATGGGAGAGGCTGAAGGAGGAAATGCTACAGTGCTATAGTGAGTTCCCAGCCACTTCAGCCTATGAGCGTTTGACAGCCTTAGAACAGGGTCTCCTGACTGTGACCGAGCACATAGGGGTTTTTGAGGAGATTGTTTCACAGATACCTGACCTGTCTGAGGAACAGTACGTGAGTTTCTTCCTAAAGAGCCTAAACAACACTATCAGTGAGAAGGTACGAGCCTTTTTACCCTCTAATGTTATGCGTGCCATGACTCTCGTTCGAGTCATTGAGAGGGAACTGATTGGGGGATCCACATTGCAAGGGCGGACAGGGACAGAAGGGGTGGTAAGCAAAAGCCAGCCAGGCAGTGGGAACTATTCTTGGGGAGGAAGCTTTCCTCCTAATCCAGCCGTGCCAGATTCAACTTCCCAAGTGGTTTCGGCCTATAGTGTCCAGTAGCCAAGAAGAAGCATTAATGTAAATTCTAGCAGTACACTGTCTGCTGATGGGAAAGGAGGTGGGCCATCTCAAAATGGCTCCAAAGAGGTGGGGGGTCAACGTACATCTGCAAATACTTATGATCGTTCTAGCAGGAACCGAGCTATGTCCCATCAAGAGTACATCAATAAGAGAGAGAAAGAGCTATGCTTCTAATGTGATCAACCATATCATCCAATGCATCGATGCGCGAATAAGCAATTCCGGGTGATGTTGCTAGCCGAAGATGAAGATCTAGAGGGAGAGGATCGAGTGCCGTAGGACCCTGGAGACGACACAAAAGGAAGTTTTCAGCTTTGAGGACAAGGCTAGTTCAAGAGGGGGGCAATTGTTACGGGCCCATTAGTGTTAGTAAGTTATTAATAAAGTGGATCTGGGTTGGTTTGTCATACCCGGTCCACTAATTAGTAAAAGTCTATAAATAAGGGCCTAGGGTTAGGGTTGAGGTTTGTCTAGGATATTTGCTTTGTCTATTTTGGCGGGCTCTTGCACGAGTTCCTATCAAAGCATCATGAAGCTTGATACATGAACCAAAGAGTGGGAGGGTATAATTAATATAACATACTTGCAACCATGGTTTAGAGTTTTGTTCCAAAATTTCGGTTCGGTATTGATCCGACAAGCCACCGAGCTCACTCAGACCAGGCTTCGGAGCACAGTCAGAGCTTCATGCAGGTAGACGGGAGGTGGAAGGGGGTGGCTGAAGTGGGGAAGCTCACGACGACATCCAGCGGAAGCGTGGCGCAGCCAACGCGGGAGTGGGAGCAACGGAAGCTCCGCTTGAAGCTTCCGCCACAAGTAGGAGCTCCACCTGAAGCTTCCTCCACGAGCTCCGCCTGGAGCTTCTGCCACAAGCAGGAGCTCCGCCTGGAGCATCTACCGAGAGCAGGAGCTCCACCTAGAGCTTCCGTTGGTTGGAAGCGGAAGGAGGAGAGGACGCTGGAAGTGGATGGAGGAGTGGACGTGGGAGCAGGAGACTGGAGCGGGAAACGGAAACTGGAGCTTGAGCGCCTGCGGGAGACTGGACGGTTTTGTTCGGTTTTTAACTGGTACCGACCGGTTCATACCGGTTCGGCAGTTGACCGGACCGAGCTGCCAGATCGGAAGTTTAAACCTTGCTTGCAACAACCCTTCAAATAGGTGATCTATAATAATGATGAGAAAAAGCAGATGAATAACTAGAGAATTAGCTGGAAAGTAAGCATATGAAAGCTTTGAACTCATGACCTCTTACCCTAACCTAATGTTAAGTTTAATTCGGTGGCCAAATATCCCTAATACCTAGGAAATGTATAATTTTATGGCCTTTACAAGCCGTATCTATTATTTAATAAGGTTAAAAATGGTGTTGTCATACATTCATCAAGAAACATGCTGGGTACATTGAGGATAGTGTATCATTGGTTCTTATAAAACCTGATTGTGACTAAGCTTTGGGGAGGCCTTGTCATTTATCATTCTTGTATGTGTTTATTTCCTCTTCCATTATTGATTATCACTGTATGAACCTTTTTTTCTTTTAAAAATCACCGTAATTATTGTTTAGAAATACATTGATTTTAAGAAAATTCATCTCAGAAGTTGATATTTGTAATCAGTTGGCAGTTAGTTGCTTTCTTGTATCCAATGCATGGGTTGAAATCTAATTGTGTACTAAAAAAAAAAAATAATCTCATTGTGTACTTAGCTTTATAGGCAAGATGTACCATACCACTAGATTACCAATCTTTGACACACTAATGACAGAATATTAGTGTTATCAATAGCAGATCGTGAAAAATAATAAAAAATTAAAAATATGCAATAGAAAAGCAAATAGTAGAAGTCACATAGTATTTAAATATATATTATATATATAAAATTTTAAGTATAACGATTAAAATATATGTCATATACCTAATAAATTAAGCTGTATAAAAATAAAACAAACTATATAAAGAAAAATAACATATTACTAACTCAATTTAAGTGATAATTTTAATTTCTCAAATTTCGAAACATAATAATGTCAACGATATCCGCTATAGCGATGCTATAATATTTCATGGTGGAGTGCTTAAAAACTAAAAAATCCTGTAGTGCTGCCATAGTGGCTTCGATGCATTCATGAATTCAGTATTCTTAAAATTGTGTTGGAATTTTATATATTGTTTAGGGTTTACTAGTCGTTCATTCTTTCATAGGACCTATGTATTATGTTAGATACATTTTTTTGGACAATTGATTAACAAATCATAAAAAATTGGCAACCTCAAAAATGCACTGATGGCAATCACGATTTATTATATGTAAATTTGACTTCTTCAAGTTTTATTAAGCAACTAAGTGTTTTCGTCATTTTGCAGTACATGGTGTGTGAAGTGCAGAAAAAACCGACCTACCTTGTTGACTTCTTAGCAAGGAATGTGTCAAAAAAGATTATAGTGTAAGATATATGTTCATTTTTTTTATTAGTTAATGGTTTTATTTCAATTGAAGCTATGGTGTGTTTTCTCAGCGGTTCTTGTTTAGTCTGTATGACCCATCATAATTACTCACAAGCTTGTTGATTGCAGCTACTTTATGACATGTGCATGTGTTGATTATTGGGGGGTTATTCTTCCACAGCTCACGATGATGAAAGACTCTTCAATAATTCCACTTCATGGGAGAATGAAGCAGGTAATTATAATTTTTGAGGTTTTAAAATACTACTGTGATTATACAGGGAGCTTTTTCTTTTGCATTATGTGTTCTCTTTGTAGATAGCAAGGGAGAAAGCATTGGCATCTTTTACAAACCTTTCTAGTGGTGTTCTTTTATGCACTGATGTAGCAGCAAGGGGGTTGGACATTCCAGGTGTTGATTGGATATTGCAGGTAATGTTAGTACTTGAGTGTAATCTTTCAAGGTCTGTTTACTGTCGTTATTCTTAATATATATTTCTGCTATTTTACTGCGAGATTTTTATTCTCACTGCACAAAAATCCTGGCTTATTATTTTTGAAAAGCCAAGTTGAGTGATTTACCTTAAATGATAACTATTCAATGAAAATATACTAGTGCTCAGGTAAAAGAACTCTTTTGTGAACACTAATCTATGTGGTATAATTAGATTAAAAGAAAGCCTTGCATTTATTTTCCTTTTATTAAATCTGCAACAAAGCATTGATCGCAAAGTCAAAATCAAAATTAGAATTAGTAGTATTTACTCATAGTACAAATTCAATATTAGCAGGTCTGTTTGTGTTGTATTGGTATATTGGAATGGGCCAAAACATTGTAACATTCAAAGAAACAACAAAATTAAATCATCATGCAAGTTTTAGATCTTAATTTCGCATCATATTCATTTGTTATGAAGATACAGTTTGTGTTAGTGTCATAAACTAAAACGTTATGAATCCAGTTTGTGTTAATGTCATAAACTAAAAATATCTTAATATTCTTAAATTTATTATATAAATTTATCTTTTGTTATTTAATTTTACAACATATTTTATTACTAATTAGTAAATCTTTCTCCTTATCTAAATCTATTTATGTAGTTCTCCCTCAGCACCGGTTTAGGGTAGTTCGGGCGGACTTCTCAAATCAGCCAATTTGCCTATTTCTAACTCAATTCAATTGAACATTGCTTATTCACGATCAATTTTGTCTTGTTTGATCCAGTGTTTCCTCCGGTTGGTACCGGTCATCGAAACGTGGGTCGGAGCAGTAGGTGGTGGCGCGACTGCAGCGGGCGGTAGCGAAAGCTTAGAACGAAGCTTCCTTCGCTGCTCTTCTGCAGTTCGCTAGTACGTAATCGGTCCGGCGGCGGACCGGGTTTTCAAACTTTCATTTGAACCAATCTAGTCTAACAAAGATAATTGTAATCCAAATTGTCTTATCTGGATAAGAATTGTCCAAATACCATTAAAGATTTTGTTTAAGTTATAGACTTTTGTTAGCATGGTTCAGCAAGTTCTGCTATAACCCAACTATTGATGCTTTTGATGAACATTGATAGCACACTCATGTTAGTTGCTTATTTTCATTAACATGATTTACTTTTGCATGATGGCAAAATGAAAAAAATTACATAAAAAGCAGCTGTGCTAAAACCTAGTCAAATTAGGGCTTGCCATGTTAAGCTGCTGGCCTTCTTTTTAATCCTATATCCTTTCTCCTCACTTAACCCAAGAGAGAAGAGAGTTGATGATCAGTGTCTTGGTGTAGTACCCGACCTTTGTTAGATACTTAGATTGTAGGTTGATTGATTTGTCATTTGTGCTTATCGATTTGGTCCGACGGGTACCGGTTGGCGATTGGATTGGTTCATACCGGTTGTATCGGATGAAAACCTTCTGGAAAGAAAAAGGAAAAAGAAAGAAGAAGAGGAAGAAGAAGGGAAGAAGGAGAAGAGGAGGAATTGCCCACTTGTGTCCATCGCTTGCATGCTCACCCGCTTGAGTCCGCTGTTTGCCTGCTCGCCCACTTGCGTCTGTTGTCCGCTCGCTCGCTCGTTTGTCTGTTGTCCGCTCGCTCGCTCGCTTGTGTCCGCCCACTTGCCCACTCCTTCCTCTTCTCTTCCTCCTCCTTCCATCTCCTTCTATTCAATTCGGACCCTCATCAAACTGGTTTGAATCAAAAAAACCAGCTGATTCAAACCGGTTTTGAAAACCCCGGTGCTTATTGTTTTTTACCTTCATGTGTATTCTTCATTTTTTAATGAAACGAACAATTTCCTATTCTAATATTCAACTTTGTGTATATGCAACTCTAGCTTACATTCTACTCTCTTTGGTGAGACTAAGACCCTCTTCTTTGGTTACCATTGACATTGCACCTTCACTCCCTAGTTTCTACTTCTCTCTTACCCCACATCTCTCTCCCTACCTTCTTCCTTACCTCACATGCCACGCCACCTCCCTCCCTTTTCTCCTGCTGCTGTGATGCAAGGGTTGTCTCCCTTCTCTCTTTTCTCATATGCCATTGCCACCTCCAACTTTCTCCTTCCATTGTCCTACAGAA
The DNA here is from genome assembly GCA_027563935.2 of Costus lasius. Lineage (NCBI taxonomy): Eukaryota > Viridiplantae > Streptophyta > Magnoliopsida > Zingiberales > Costaceae > Costus > Costus lasius. Next base: position 100,371,299 of record CM050454.1, read on the forward strand.
CTATCGCACCCCATGTGGATCACTGCCCCTTCTCCCTCTTTTGGGCCTAGCATTGACCACCTCTCTCTCTTCTTTATCCTTTTTAGGCAAGGTTTTCAATCTCAATTCGTATTAGTCTACTGGTCCAAATCTCAATCTCAATTCGTAAGATCCTACCAAATCAATTAAAATATATAATTTTTTAAAATATATTTATCTAATTAGACTTAAAAGAGTATAAAAAATATTTTAATAAGTAATAAATTATATATATATATATATATACACACTATTATTCAGATGTATTAATTGTATAGTATAAAACAATGAAATTGAATATTTGTGAGGTGATGATGATGGAGATAAGTTAATAAAAGACGAATATAATAAAGGTGTACAATAAAACTAGAAACAACAAAGACATACAGTCAAATAAAGATAACAAATAAAAACATGAAAAATGATAAAGATAAAGATATACATTATAATGACAATAAAAATGACAATAACATATATTATAAAGTTTATTCTAATAAATAATTAAAGTAGATAAATATAGTTGTAGATGATAATGAGCTTAAGTTGATAAATATTGGTAAAAAAAGCAAATAATGATAATTGAAGACGAAAAATTACATCATATCAATTAAAAGCTTTTAACATAATAGATTATTGATTTTTAGTATAATATGAACTTATTTTATCTATTAACTTATGATCGAGTAGGATCAATGGGATCGTAAGATCCTACCGGATCCTAAGACCCAGATCGTGGGATCATAAGATTCTACCATATTTCAAATCCTATATTTATTTCGGAACGGTTTGCCTAATTTGGGTTGTAGGATCGGAAGATCCTAAGACCCGGAACGCATTTTTGACAACCTTGGTGCCAACACATAGATATACCAACACCAAATGTATTGCATGATGTGTATTTGTAGTGGTCACATCTCAAATTGGAACGCATTAAGCATATCGCTACCCAAATCCCTTATCTTAGGGTTGTCTTATCTTTCTTAGTTTATTGCATATGCAAATTTTCTATAAATCTAAACCTTAGGTCTCCCATATCTTATCCTTATTGTGAATCTAATGGATCTCTTTAGCAGTGTTTAAGATTTCGGTTCGTACTAGCCAAAATCTCGGTTCGGTACTGGTCTGATGAACCACCGAGCTCGGACTCTGCATCGGAGCATGGTACCGGAGGAGGAAGCAGGCGCTCGCAGTGGAAGCTCCGCCTGGGGTTTGCACTAGTGCCAGTAGCTTTGCCTGGATGCTTGGAGTTCGCATTGGCATTGGCGTCGGAAGCTCTGCCTAGATGCCTGGAACTCGCGCTTGCGTCGGAAGCTCCACCTGTAGCTTGCGCACGCGCCGCTTCGAGCGGAAGCAGGAGCATGAGTGAGAGACTGGCAGCTCAAGCGGGAGCGGTAGCAGGATCGGTGCAGGAGCAGGAGCTTGCTGGCTTCGTTTTTGCTCTAAATTGGATAAAATTGTTCGGTTTTTGACTGGTACCGACCGGTTCATACCAGTCCGGCAGCTAATTGGACTGGCAAGTACCGATCAGTTTGTACCAGTCCGGCAGCCAATCGGACTGAGCTGCCAGACCGATATTTTAAACTATGCTCTCTAGTACTAGCCCCACTCTCTAGCCTTATTTTACATTAGGTACTATTATTAAGCTCAATGATACTAATTACGTATGTTGAGCCAAGGATTTAAATTTCAGTTCGTGACTTGTTGCCGGTCCAGACTGCTTGCATTCACCTTGTGCTGTCTGTGCGGCACAACAAGCAGCTCTTAGAAGAGGGAAGAAGAAGAAAAAGAAGAGAAGGAAAGAACTGAAGAAGAAGCCGCTGAGTGATGTACCTGAACATAGCTCCTCACCTCCTCTCCTCCTTTTCCTCTTCTTCTTCTCTATTGCGGGGGCAATGCATCTAATTATGTTCACTTCATGTGCAGCAGAAGTGCAGTGAGCTTCCTTCTTTTACTTCTCTTTTTTCTTCTTTTTCTTCCTTCTCCGTTCCGCTGCTATGTGTACTGCTATGTGTACTGGTCTGTTGTCAGGACCAAGGACCGGCGGGTCCTGGGCCTGGGCCAGCGGGCCGCTCGACGAGAAGTTGGGTGGAGGCCCAAGCATCGGTGGACGCATCGCGGAGCTGGATCCGGTGCGGATCTGAGGCGACGCGACGGGAGAAGGCACGACGTCAACTGATGGAGATGGGATGCAGCAGAGGGCCGGTGAACTGCTACGGTATGGCCGGCATCCCATCGGAGGCGTGGGCGGTGTGCATCCCATCCGTTGCAGGCGAAGGCAGTAGATAAAGGGGACGCGGCAGCGGCCGGTCCTGCTCAGCTTGGATAGCTCCCGCAGCGGAGAGCCCTTGGAGCAGGTGCTCGGGCGGAGAGCGGAGCTCCCTGGCGGACGGCGGTCCGCCTCTCCCTCCTCCCCCTCTGGCGGCAACTCCACCGATGAAGGTTCCGGCGGCAGCTTGCTGGGACGACGAGGGCGGACGGAGATGCGGTCGGGCGAAGCGGCGGACGCTTCGCTGGGTTCCGGACGCCGATGAGGCTGAAGGCGGAAGGGCAGGCGGCCCTTCCCCCTGCCGGGGACTCCGGTCCGGCGTCATCACGGCGACGGTGGTCGCAACGGGACGAGCGCGGCGGACGCGCGAGGACGATGACGAAGATGAAAATAAGTGGTGCTGATGTGGAGCAGCGTTGACCGCATTTTGACTTCGATACCGGGCCGGGGCCTCACAATGGTATCAGAGGGCGTAGAGGATCTGGCGACCTTGCCGGTGCGCAGAGAGAAGCCGGCGAGCTGGTCGGCCGAAGAAGAAGGCGAAGCCGTCTTCTCCTTCCCGACGACGGTAGAGATGAGCCGACGGAGGATCCGGGTTGGGGCGTCGTCGGCGTGTGCGTAGGCTGAAAGCTCAGCGGAGCACGGTAGCGAGCGGAGGCCACCTTCCGGTGAAGTTGGCGACGGACGGCGGAGGCCGTCCCCTCCACGGACGGGACTCCCGTCGACGGTCGACGAGCAGCCGTGGAGCTCCCCGGGCACCGGACGCGAGCCAAGCCAGAGAGAGAGAGAGTCGTCGGAATGGCGAAGGGAAGGGCCCATCGAGCGCCCCGAGTCAGACACGCACGGCTCAGGGTGGCACACGGGTGGCCGGTGTCGCACAGAGGCGGCTGAGACTTCTCCTGCGGAGGCAGTCGAGAGACGAGTTGAGGACGCGGAGGCGCCTTCCTCGCGAGGACACCAGTGGTGGCGTCGTCTTCCCGAACACTGGATGGCGATGCAGGCGGATGCGAGTTCCCGCCTTCCCGAGCACTGGACGCCGACTGACGAGGACGAGATGATGGGACCGTCGTCTCCCCCACGAGAGCGGCGGCTTTCCCCCACTTTCTCCATCCAACTGGCGGACGGACACGAGACGGACGATCCCCGCTTCCTTTCCCCACTCTCGGAGAACCTTTGGAGCGGAGCTCGGGCGGGCAGCGGGTGCGCCCGGCGGACGGCGGTCCGCTTCTCCCTCCTCCCCCTCGGGCGGCGACTGTGCCGTGGGGTACGATCGGGGAAGGGCCCTGCGAGCGCCCTGTATCCTACCCGGGAGCGCGGCGCAGCTGGTCTGTGACGAAGAGGCGGCTGGAGTCCGGCGGATGAGAGAGCGGAGCGGAGGCGGTGTGGTGCCGGACGCTGAGGGCGGCGTCCACGATCGGCCAGGGGAGAGTGTCAGGACCAAAGACCGGCGGGTCCTGGGCCTGGGCCAGCGGGCCGCTCGACGAGAAGTTGGGCGGAGGCCCAAGCATCGGTGGACGCATCACGGAGCTGGATCCGGTGCGGATCTGAGGCGATGCGACGGGAGAAGGCACGAAGTCGACTGATGGAGATGGGATGCAGCAGAGGGCCGGTGAGCTGCTACGGTATGGTCGGCGTCCCATTGGAGGCGTGGGCGGCGTGCGTCCCGTCCGTTACAAATAAAGGGGACGCGGCAGCGGCCGGTCCCCCTCAGCTTGGATAGCTCCCGCAGCGGAGAGCCCTTGGAGCAGGTGCTCGGGCGGAGAGCGGAGCTCCCCGGCGGACGGCGGTCCGCCTCTCCCTCCTCCCCCTCTGGCGGCAGCTCCACCGATGAAGGTTCCGGCGGCAGCTTGCTGGGACGACGAGGGCGGACAGAGATGCGGTCGGGCGAAGCGGCGGACGCTTCGTTGGGTTCCGGCGTCAGGCGGATGCCGATGAGGCTGAAGGCGGAAGGGCAGGCGGCCCTTCCCCCTGCCGGGGACTCCGGTCCGGCGTCATCACTGCGACGGTGGTCGCAATGGGACGAGCGCGGCGGACGTGCGAGGACGATGACGAAGATGAAAATAAGTGGTGCTGACGTGGAGCAGCGTTGACCACATTTTGACTTTGATACTGGGCCGGGGCCTCACATCTGTGCTATACCATCCAGGACCAATTTTTTAATCCTTGTGTTGAGCTAGATCTCTCGGCTACTTTGTTGTTCCGGAGAAAAAAAAAGCTTCACCTAGATTCTCTTTATACTCAAAGGATTCTTCATATCATGCATGATAAGGTTTGGCTAAGTGGTTCTTACATGGCTCCTCATCAATATGGAGCCCAATATTTCCTCCCCATTTATAATTTCTTATGATGACTGAAGAGGTATGTGATAATCTTACTACCATCTATTCTTTAAATTACAAGGTATGAGTTGAGGAGGAAAAGATGAACAATTCGATTAATGTTAAGCTAGGTTTCAATACATATATGAAACTAGTCTAAATCCAGTTACCGGACTGAGCAAGGTTCAAACCCGTTAACATGGACCAACCCGTTAAGTTAATATACAATATACTCTTAACACACCCCCTCAAGTTGGAGCAAATATATCAATCATGCCTAGCTTCTTACAGAATTCATAAGCTTTGGTTGAATTGAGGGCCTTAGTAAAGATATCTGCGACTTGTTCTTCAGACTTGGTATACGGAGTAGTGATCTGACGGTTTGAAATAGCATCTATGATAAAGTGACAATCAATTTCAACATGTTTGGTGCGCTTGTGAAAAGATAGATTGTTTGTAATAAAGATAGCTGACTGGTTATCGCAATGCATAATCATGGGACTATCAACCACTAAGCCAAACTCTAGTAGTAAACCTTTGATCCATAATAGCTCACAGGTGGTATGAGCCATTGCACGGTACTCTACTTCACAACTTGACCTAGAGAACACATTTTGTTTCTTGCTCTTCCAAGTGACAAGATTTCTCCCAACATACTCACAGAAACCTAATATGGACTTACGGTCATCAATGTTTTTAGCATAGTCAACATCAAAGTAAGACTCAACAGCAAAGTGTCCATGTTTCTTGTATAGGAGATTTTTACCTGGACATTTTTTAAGATATTGAAGAATCCTCAGTACAGCCTTCCAGTGACACTTTTTGGGGGACTGCATAAACTGACTGACTACACCAATGGTAAACGATATATCTGGGCGAGTAATAGTAAGATAAATGAGTTTATCCACAACTTGTTTGTATAAGAGGGGATTAGTGTCTTCAGATGTTTCCCATAAGCTGTGCCATTCATTTGGAACCATCGGCACATCATAGGGTTTACACTCTAGCATTCCAGTGTCAGATAGAAGATCAAGGACATACTTCTTTTGAGATAAGTGAACATTTGGACCTTTATAGGCAATTTCAATTCCTAGAAAGTATCTGGGTTTACCCATATCACGGAGAGAGAACTGTGACTGAAGATATATCTTGGTCTCATAGATGCCTTTGGAATCATTCTCAGATAGAAGAATATCAATATAAATTACCAAGACAACAATACCAGAGGTTGACTTCCTATTAAAGATCGAGTGATCAGATTTGCAGTGAAGGAAGCCAATCTGAGATATGATAATAGAAAACTTCTGGAACCACGCCCTTGGGCTTTGTTTAAGACCATATATAGCTTTATGTAACTTGCAGACCAACCCCCCGGCTTAACATAACCTAGAGGTTGATGCATATAAACAGCCTCAGTAAGATCACCATACAGAAAGACATTTTTAATATCCAGCTGATGAATTGACCACTCAAGGTTGATGGCAAGCGAAAGAATAATGCGAACAGAGTTCAACCGGGTGACTGGAATAAACGTATCCAAGTAGTCAACACCATATATCTATGTAAATCCCTTTGCTACCAAGCAAGCCTTATAGCGATTTACAGAGCCATTAGGGTTGTGTTTAACAGTATATACCCACCGACACTGAATAGGGCGAGCCCCATGAGGAAGAGGAACAAGACTCCATGTATTCCTCGAGGTAAGAGCATTCATTTCCTCATCCATGACGGTCTTCCAGTGAGGAAGAGAAAGAGCTATAGAGTGGTTGGTAGGAACTGAGCTAGAGGAAAGTGCAGTTATAAAGACATTATGAAAGGTGGAAATACGTGAGGAGGAAACATAATGAGAAATGAGATACTTAGCTGTAGAGCGACGCCCTTTGCGAAGAGCAATAGGAAGATCATTTGGGTCTGGGCGAGGACCCTTAGGCAAAGGCGTGTCAGGTGGGGGAGTAGGAGCGGCGGTGGCTTGGGCCCGACGATGATACACTTGCAGGGGAACAGAAGAGTTACCAGGAACCAACGGAGTTACTGATGGCACATCCAAAGGACACGGAATAAGAAGAGGAATGATAGGGTTAACAGGTATAGGAGCGGAAAAATATGGTGTAGACTCAAAGAATGATTCATCCATGCTTACCAAATATCGTTCCATCTTTGGATCAAAACATCTGTACCCTTTCTGAGTTCGAGAATAACCAAGAAAGACATACTTAGTAGCACGCAGACTTAACTTATCATTACTAGGAGAAAGGTTGTGAACATAACATAAACACCCAAAAGTCTTAGGTGGAATTAGAAAAACAGGACAGTCTGGTGAGATAACTGAGAGAGGAGATTTACCTTGAAGTGTGGAGGTAGGAACACGGTTAATCAAGTATATGACAGTCAGTACAGCATCACCCCAAAAATGTTTACGTATATTCATGTGAAACATGAGAGCACGAGTGACATCAACGAGGTGACGGTTCTTGCGTTCAACAACACCATTCTGTGGAGAAGTATAAGGACAAGTAGTTTGGTGGAGAATTCCCTGCGACTCACAGGACTTGGTAAAAAGGGAACTGGATACTCAAGAGCATTATCAGTTCTCAGAATTTTCAATGGCAAACCAAATTGATTTTTAATTTCAAGATAGAACAGTTGAAAAATATAAAACACATCAGAACGATTCTTTAGCAAATAAATCCAACACATGTGAGAAAAGTCATCTATAAATGTCACAAAGTACTTAAAATCGTCTCTGGTTGGAACAGGATTCGGACCTCAAATGTTTGAATGAACAATATGAAAAGGTACAGTAGTTGGAGGACTAACACTGCTAGGAAACGAAGTTCTATGATGCTTCCCAACCTAACATGCATCACACTCAAAATAAGGACAAGACTTAAGAGACAAAAATTGCTGCACTTTAGTTGATGAAATGTGACCCAATCGACAATGCCACGTGTAAGGAGAAGGAGCTGTCATCAAAACGCTAGATGGATCAGAAGCAGGATCAGTAAGCACATAGACACCGCCAACCTTAAGCCCCCCACCAATCTTCGCCTTCGTCCTGAGGTCCTGAAAAATACAAGAGGAGGAGAAAAAAGTGATTGAACAGTTCAGGCTCTTAGATAGGGCATACACAGAAATAAGATTCACTGGAAACTGTGGCACATAAAGAACGTTAACCAAGGTAAGTTTAGAGTTTAATTGGACTGTCCCTATGCCATGGACAGGGATAAGGGAGCCATCAGCAAAGGACACTAGATTATGGTTGGTGCCAATTTGAAGTGAAGTAAATAATGAACGATTACCTGAAGCATGAGAAGTGACTCCGGAATTTAAGACCCAAGTATTAGGAGATGTAGCAAGGGACGCAGTACTAGAGACACCAGGAGTAGTAGCCATCAGGGATGAGGTGGAGGCCTCTGCCTGAGCTGCCAATCTGATAAGGCGGTCATACTCTGCTGAAGATACAGTGATCATCGAATCAGCGTGAGAGGATGAAGCAGGAGTATCAGCCTGTCCTGAGAGGATGAAGCAGGGGTATTAGCCTGTCCTGAGACATATAATCCATGATCAACAGCCAACTTGGCATAAGGTGGTTTGCCAAATTTTTTCCAACACCGTTCAGACGAGTGATTAACATGGCCACAATGTTTGCATGGAGTAGTGGCCCGGCCACGCCCCTTGCCTCTACCAGAACCGCCAGCACCATGTGTCCTTCCATGGGGAGCAGCAAGAGCACTACTAACAGTGGCAGTAGAATTAGCCATAGAGACGCGCAAAAGACGGGAGTAGACACTCTGAATCGTGGGAACAGAAGGATCAGCAAGAAGTTGAGTTTTAGCAGCCGCATAGGAGTCATCTAGGGCCGTGAGAAAGCGAGCAATAAAGAATTCCTGTTGCTATTGAATGGTCACCGAAACATCAACAGTCGGTGGTTGCAACATTTGCAATTGGTCCCATTTGCCCTTAAGTATTCGATAAAGATTGGGTAAGGGCATTCCTGCTTGTTTAAGATTAAAGAGATCCTCATACAGCTGATGAACCTGACCAATAGTCTCTTGAGGAGCATAAATTGATGCTAGAGTATCCCAAATTTCTTTAGCTGTATCCAAACACATAACGGTAGACGCTATACTTGTCTCAATGCTAGCCAGAAGGGATGTGGCAACAGCCATATCCTCCATGACTCATAAGAAGAATCTAAGGATTCTGGAGCCATGCTGGTAAGATGCAATTCTTTTCCATGAGAACCAAGATAAAACCGCATAGATCTAGCCCAAAGTAAGTAATTACTACCATCAAACTTAACATTGCAACGCAGGTTTTAATTCAGTTATAGTTGACAAATCCATATGTAGAAAAAGATAGCAAGAAGCAGCGGGAGCAAAAGAGGGGCTTGACCGAAAGTTGGATGACACGTGAGAAGATATAACCTGCATGTAGCGATAAGGATTGAAGAGGAAGACCACCAGCGTTGGGAAGATGACGAGATCAGAAACCAGCAGACAAGGAACGTAAGGAAATCACATTGGAACAGAGTCGCCTGGACTGCCCGACGCTTCGCCTGAAGGGAAGATGTTGCAGAGAGCGCCTGATCTGCCCGAGGGTTCGCTTGGAAGGAAGAAGCCGCAGGATTGTCTCACGTGCACCAAGAACAGAGGAGGTCAAGCTCCAAGCATCTCCAGCCGCATCAGCCGAGGAAGCAAGCGGAAGCTTAGTTCCTTGTAGAGCGGAAGGCGGAAGTTAGTGCCGACGAAAAAACACTAAGGCAGGGAAGAGAGGGGAGGAGCGCCTGACGCCTAGCGAACGAGAAGGATGTGCGCTTGACGCCGAGCGAACGAGGAGGGAGGCGGCGATAGACTTGCCTCTAATACCAAGTTGAGGAGGATGTTAGAAGAGATGAAGAGAGAGGAGAGAAAGGGAAAACCCTAATAACTACATTGTATTAACTTGGATCAATTACACAATAGACATCATCTCTATATATAGAGGTTAGTACATAAACTCTAATAGACTAATATGACTAAATTAACTCTAACTCTATTACATATTCTAACACTCCTTATCAAGCTGGAACATACTTCAACTTGCACATAATAAAAGGAACAACAACCTAATTCAAAGACAAGTACAAGAAGAAGACAATAACACATGTCACAAGTAAGCTGTCATAGAGAGCAACATAAGACGTCATAAAGAGCAATCAATTGTCGTAGAGAGCGACGTAAGGCGTCGTAGAGAGCGATCAACTGTCGTAGAGAGCAACGTAAGGCGTCGTAGAGAGTGACGTAAGCTGTTGTAGAGAGTGACTAGCTTGTAGAAGACCTGTATGGAAGCTTGGATCTGGCTTGGCGTGACGGTAAGAGTAGGAGACAGCACCTCAACCTTAAGAGAAGGTCCAGAGAGGAACAAGATAATCACTGTACGTAGACAGTGAACCCAACACATAGAACACATCAAAAGAGGAGGTAGAGACGTTGTACACAGACAGCAGGAAATAACAAGCTGTATGTAGGCAGCGACCAAGAGAAAGAAATCCTACACGTAGGTAGACAAAATACAATCCAAAAACTGACGAAGAGCATGGCTACACACATGGCCAAGACACAAAATCGAAAACATCGAAACAGACGTACTAATAAATTAACAGGCGAGGAGACAAAAGAAAAGAGGAGCGAGAACTGCCTCTACGTCTGGCGGAAGTCAGAGAGCGCTGGAGGCGGCGAATGTTGGGCCAGAGAGAGCTGCCAAAGGGACACAGCTCGCGTAGGGAAGACTGCGCTGAGGAGGGCTTGCGGAGAGGAAAAAGGGAAAGGCGGCAGGTTCCTCCGAGTTCGGCGAAGCTGAGCATGAAGCATAAGTAGCAGAGCCAGCCAGGAAACCAAGAACTCACCGCCAGAAAACCAAGTTTGCACGCAGGCAGCGAACCACGCGAAGCAGAGAAAGCCATAGAAGTCGCTGAAGTCATGTAGACTGAGGTGTGAAAGCAGAGTGTTTCGTGGCAGCGTAAGGCGGCAGAAGTCTTCCAAAAGCGTAAGGCGACTGAGAGCCAACAAGAGAGAGGGGCTTGAGAAACTCTGCTCGGCGAGTCGACAGCTTGGGAAGAGATTAGTAGTGGCTGGAACTATCTTTCGACAAAGATCCAAGGAAGATGAGGTGGAGATCTTGGCAATTCAAGTTCTGGAAAAGCAACATCGAAGGGCTTCGACGAGAGGTAGCTCAAGAAACTTTGGCTCGGATCGTTGCCGCCCCTTTTGATTGGGACCTCAGGAAGCCGATGAAGAATAGAAAGTCGGCGGTGAGATGACCGCCAGCGAAGGTTAGGAAGGCTGGCTAGAAGGGCGAGTGAGCAAACCTAGGCGTCGGCGGAAGAGGAGCCTTCGGTGGCAGAAGCAGTGGAGGAGGCGACGGAGGTCGGCGCCGGAGGCGGCGATGCACATCACTGGTGGCGCGCGCTTGGCTCCTCCAGTGAGGACGGCGTAGCGCATGGCCTCATGGACGCTCTCTGGGTAGCGGATGGGGACAGCGGAGTCGAGCTCCGTCTCGATCTCTGCGATCAGAGTCGACCAGTAGCCTTGTAGATCGAACGCGGAGGAGGCGGCAGCGTACCATCTCGAGGGCGCAGGCGGGGAAGCGGAGGCGGAAGCGTGCAGCGGAAAATGAAGCGGCAGAAGGAGGTGGTGGCGGCAGCCTCCTCTATACCATATTAGAAGAGATGAAGAGAGAGGAGAGAAAGGGAAAACCCTTATAACGACATTGTATTAACTTGGATCAATTACACAATAGACATCACCTCTATATATAGAGGTTAGTACATAAACCCTAATAGACTAATATGACTAAATTAACCCTAACTCTATTACATATTCTAACAGAGGAAAAGATGAACAATTCGATTAATGTTAAGCTAGGGTTTCAGTACATATATGAAACTAGTCTAAATCCAGTTACCGGACTGAGCAAGGTTCAAACCCGTTAACATGGACCAACCCGTTAAGTTAATATATAGCATACTCTTAACGGTATGTAACATCTACAAGATTTGTGAAGATATCTTCAACCACCAGGAGGATGGATGACCACTTCATGAATATTATCATCCTGTACTGATAAGGTTTTGATTTCTCCTCAACCAGTTCAGAAGATTACTTTGTAGATGTCTTGATCAAATAAATATCTTTCATATCCCCGCATTCATTTATTATTTAGCCAGTTGGTATATGCTCCAACATACTTAGATTAGAAACAAGTTTGTTCTTATTGGGCCAGTCTGCTTATATATTCTTATGTACCTATTTTTCTAATGCAATTGTCAAATTTACAAATAATTTGGATAACATTTTTTGATAAGATGTAAACATGTGATGATTTAGATTCCGTTTGTGAAATATCTTTACTTTTCTATTTTATTGGTATGCCTAATGGAAGTATGGAACAATAATGGGCCTGTTAGGCCCCGCCTCGACACGGAAGTTGAGGCAAAGTGGAGGCAAAAATATGTGAGAAGCTCAATTTGGAGAAGAGCCTCGGCAGCTTTTAGCTATTTTTTTGCCTTGACTTCCGTGTCGAGGCGGGGCCAAATAGGCCCAATATAGTTGTGATGTTAGATCATAGAATATATATTATAATATTCTTCCTATGTTAAACCATTTATTTATTCAACATCTATTAGGTTTTCTGAAGATTAACTTTTAGTACTAGATTCAATGAAGCAGGAATTTTTATAAACTGTTGTTCTTGCGATAATAATATTATTTTATTTGATTTATAGTCTACTCACGATAAAAGTTTAATGACTAATCTATCCTTCTTCTATTTGTTAAATATTTATTTTTACTCTATATTTTATAGTCTACTCACGATAAAAGTTTAATGGCTAATCTATGTTTCTTCTATTTGTTAAATATTTATTTTTACTCTATATTTTATTTGAAAAATATATTTACGTATATAAAAATCAAACCTAGCATCTCTACCTAGTATGGATTAGCATAATAATATGGAATAAGCTACCTGCAACATGAGTGATTCTTATGTTATCTCGATTGACGAATGTGATTTCATATCATCATATGGCATCCCAATTCTTATTTATTCTCTTATTGATCCTCATATGTTAATGGATTATTTGGTCTTACATATTATATTTATGATTCACATGTCACAATTCTTTTATTTGATTCTACCTGTTTCCATGTGGGCAATTTGTCTTCACCCATATGTTTTTAGGATATGAGAGTCTTAACCTTTTTGCCTATGGTACTCCAGTTGGGATTAAATATCGTAAGATCAACATGAAATATAGACAATTATTTGAGTTATGAATTATTCAGAAGGTTTGTTTACTCTAGATACCCAAGGTTAGAACTGATGGTAGCTTGGTATGACGGTCACATTAGCAAGCGGTTAAAAGTTCATGGAATGGTCTTATTGAAACACACAATGAAAATGTTTATTTACATTTCTGTTCTCCACTTGGTTCTGTATGTTTTTCTTAGATTGCAAAAAACTGAAACTATTGCTTAGTTTATCTACTGTGATGCTAAATGTCTCATTGGAAATTTTTTATTTACGTATCTGTCCTTATCCGCTTGGTTATGTAATTATATTCTTTGCTTCTATACAGATATTTGTGCATAATTGCGCCAAAATTGATGTTTTTTGAAACATTTTTCATATTTTTGTTTAGTATGATCCACCACAGGACCCAAATGTATTTATACATAGGGTTGGTCGAACTGCTCGAATAGGAAGACAAGGAAGTGCTGTTGTATTTCTTTTACCAAAGGTTAACTTCAGAAATTTTTAATCCTGTTCGAAGATTCTATATGAGTTTGCTATTCCCCTGCCTTACAGTAGGTTTATGTCCAGGAGGATGCATATGTGGAGTTCCTGCAATTGAGAAGGGTCCCTCTTAAAGAAAGAACATGTTTAGATGTTGACTTTGACGTTGTTCCTCAGGTATGGTTGTCCTTTGTAACATTTGAAAGGAAACTTATCCACTCTACATAGTGTATTTATTACTTTTAAATGGCGGCAGGGTTTTCCTTTAATATAGATAACTAGTTTATAACTAGAAAATTGAATTAGTTTTAAATTGCATTCACTAGTTCCATAACAATATGGGTATAAGTTAAAGCCATAGCTCAACGTGGATCTTTCTTTTGTACGAAATCTCTTTTATTTCAAGATTTTAAAAGGTGGTATGTGGTTAGATCAAGGATTAAAAAACCAGTCTGACGATTCACCAATACTGTATCGGTGAACTGACGGCAGCGGCAGAAGCTTCGAATCCGTTGCCGCTGGACCAGCCCGCCCGTTGCCTCCCTCTACTGTTCTGCTCGGAGCCGTGCTCCGACGTCCGACGGCTATCCCGAGACTGGTGAGTCGTAGGACCGGTCTGGTATGGAATGGTTTTATGTTCCTTGGGTTAGATAACCGCATATAACACATACAGTATTATGTGTATATGCATCCAGATATATGATTTGTATTAATTTGTTTTTGAAATCAACTATACAGATAAAAATATATTAAAAAAAACTGAGATCTTAATTGATCTTCGTGCAAAATTTTCTGGTACTTGAAACAATAAGGAAAACATATTCTTATTCAAAAAGTCAAAGGCCATGGGATAAAATTTTCAATTATCTTAGGCCAACACTAACAGAATCATCGTTGAACCTCATGTTGCGACATTTCTATTTGTTATATGTCTCATATGAAAAACATGCAATTTACCTTTTAATATTTTATATTTTCATTCTATCTTTTGGATGTAAATTCTCTCAAAGACGATGTACAATTACTATAGATCAGAGCTGTAGCTTGTAAAGACCGTGATGTAATGGAGAAGGGGATTAAAGCATTTGTCTCGTTTGTTCGTGCATATAAAGAGCATCACTGCACTTACATATTCAGGTTTGACTTAGCAATATATTATTTTAAATTCTGCAACTCTGTGAGCTTTTCTGATGGCATCGTTTACAGATGGAAAGAACTTGAGATTGGAAAATTAGCTATGGGATATGGTTTACTGCAGATCCCGTCAATGCCTGAGGTAAAACATCACTCTCTATCGATTGAGGGTTTCTCTCCTGTGGAGGATATTGACTTGGCGCAGATAAAATACAAGTAAGCAACTTCGGCCATTAATGTTGGTGATGCCTGTTGTATCATATTTCATTCTGCAATCAAACATAGAATTCTGATCTGTTCTGGATAAGGCAGTTTATGGTTTATGCTGCCTTGTATATAATTATGGTCTTTTTATATAGTTGAAAATCAGCAGAAGGCAGATGGACCTTTGTTTTTTACTGTTCTATGAGCATGGGATGATTAACATTTACTTTTAATTGTTTCATCTAATTAAAGTAGCTTATTTTTAAGCATAAAAATAGTTACTTGGTACGACTACTGTCTTTCAATGATGATGAGGGCATAGCGTACGTACTTAGTATATATAGTTGCTCTTCTTTTTCTTTTCGTCATACTATCTTTGTTCAATTTGTTTTGACATTTTCTATATTAACTGCTAGACAGTAGTGACCATATCCATTATGATTTCAAATTTTTAATGGGCTGGAGTCAACTTGATTTAATATATCGCTTGCATTTGAACTTGTTTATGTTTCGCTCTCCTTTTGCTTCCTATAATTTGTTTATGCCTAGTATTGTATATTATGTACATAGGGATAAAGCTAGAGAGAGACAAAGGCTGAAGTTCTTGCAAAGTAAACAAGCAGAAGAGCCTAAACAGAAGGAAAGAAAGAAGATGCCAGATGTAAATGTAACCATCACAAGGAAGATGACAGGCAAGCAACGTCGTGCAACTCAGACCAAAGAAGATGATGAGGAGATGGAACAGGAGTACCGATTATTGAAGAAGTTGAAGCGTGGGTTGATTGATGAGAGTGAATATGAAAAGCTCACAGGTTTTCAAAACTTGGAGGAAGAAGGTGATTCCGTAGACTCTGCTACTGACGTCGGTGCTTCATCCAAAAGAGTAAAAGTGAAACGAAGACGGAGTGGAAAAATACCAGGACAAAACAAGATTAAGAGCAAAAGGGGCATGAGACGACGTTGAAGTGCTAGTACTTCAGAAGTATAAAACGCACGCCTGGCATAATCAAGAATTTGCTAAATGAAGGCCACGCGAAACTTAATTAGCCTAAGCAATCTTTTCAGTCATGGTTGCAAAATTTTGTAGTCCAGCATCGTATATATTGAATTATATATTGGAATATAGGGTAGATGTATCTTAACTTTTGTCTTATTCTTCCAACTTTATGATTTCTTCTGACAATCAAATTCGTGGTTATACCGTTGTTTTATGTATATAATCAATGCGTGTAGCCTTACATTTGAGAAAAGAGAAGAAAATCTCAAGTTTCTTATGGCATAAATGACTAATTAAAAGAGTTTAAATCCAGGGATTGAGCTTGGTTGAGCGTTCAAGGGCTTGCAATAATAGTTTATTCAACAGAGTGCAACGTGAGGCCCGTGATGCTTTGGAAGGAGGGCCCTCGTATGGAGTATACCTTGCGGCGAAACGTAAAATTGTTCGTGACATTCGGTAAAATCTAAAATTAAATTTATCAAAATTTATTTGTTGAAATTTTTTATATTGAATTTTTAAAAATTAAAACTGAATTGAATATGTTAAAAATTAAAATTTCATCCAAAATTAGGTAAATTATTAAAAATTTTAATTATTAAGAATTTAGTTAATTATATAATGAGTAATTAGGTTACTAGGTATTAGATAATAGATTTTAGATTTTTTGTAGTTAGTTATATTATAATAAAATTAAAATTATATATATATATATATAAATCGGTAAATTTAATTTTTTACCGAATCAAAAATTAAAATTTACAAAATTTATTACTGAAATTAAAATCAAAACTTATTTTACATTATCAAATTTATTAAAATTTTTAATAATTGATAAAAACCGAATTAACCAAATCGAATGGTCACCCGAGAGCTTTACAAATTTTTGTAACCGATGCGCTCTCAGCTTTCTGTCCTTTATAACTTGTCTTCTAAACGTTGATAGAGAATGCGAAAAATATAGCGATTGGCCATCAACTTCCAAGAATACGAAGTTCAAGGTATTAGATTATTTGATCCAATTTCACATCGGTTTTATGTTGAACGTTGTGCAGTGGAGTGATAATATTCTCTATATTAGTTAATTTCCTAGTTCCTCTGCAATTTTAGTCGCCCAACACCCCTTGTTATTATTCACGGGCCTCGTTCGTGGAATATCATTTGCGAAGTGAGAGTTTGCTTTGTCATGCTAGGTAGGAGGGCCACAATAATCTCAATGACTTCAAGAAAGCATTCCTCAAGTTCGGCTGCATTCTCTAAGCGGGCCCCCGCTTGGCTTGAGGTCAGCGGGCTCCCTTAATAAGATGACATGTGTTTTTCTTTTTAGTCCCCTCTAGTCGAACGAATTTTCTAAGCGAGGTGCCCACCTCCATCGTCCTTATTTGTGGGGATTCGTGCATAATTGCACAACACAAATCCCCGTGTGTTTTTAAGGGATAGTATTATCCCGTTTTTCTCATTCTAAGCACCCCCCTCCGCTTAAGAAAATTTTCCCCTCTCGTCTCCTTCCCCAGAGGTGGCCAACGGGCCGGGCCGGCCCGCGGCCCGCACGGCCCGGCACGACACGGGCCGGCCCGGGCACGGCCCGTTGACCAAGTCAACGGGCCGCGGGCGGCCCGCGGCCCGGCTCGGGTCGTGCTGGGCCGAAGGTCCGCGGCCCGCGGGCCGGGCCGGGCATGGCCCATGGTCGGGCCGGGCCAGGCACGGCACGGACCCGTGCTCGGCACGGCACGCGGGCCGGCACGGGCACGGCACGGCTGGAATGGGCGGCAACGTTCGAAAATTTGATTTGGGCATGCGTTTTTACCAAAATAGCCCTATAACGGTTTGAAAAAATTTAAAAGTTAGGGATATAATTGTCTTTATGTTATAAAATTACCATTTTAGCCCCTTTTAATAATTAAAAATAGGGGATAAATATGTAAATTTACACCCAATTCATCCCTATAAATTGACCCTCCAACCCTCTCATTTCTTCACACAAGTTTCCAATTAACTTTGGATTACTTTCTCATTCTCTCTTAATACTTTCCTAATCTCTTTTCTAAGTCTTGAGTTTCAATTAGCCATCAAGATTTCAAAGCTCCCTCAGTCCCTCGGTCTAGTCACGTAGAGAAGATCAAGTAAGTAGTAAATTAATTTACTTTTAGTCTTTTATAATGTAATTGTACTTAAATTTAAATTATTCTAATATAATTTTTTTTCATAATTATGATTAAATTAAGGTTGTTGAAGGCTGAAAGTGAAACCTCAACTTCTTAGTTCTTACTTACTAAGCGATCTTCAAACACGTGATAAGGTAATTTTTTAATGTATAATTTATTATTAGTAAGTATTTAATCTTATTTTTTAAATTTTTTTGGCTAACTTTTAATATTATATGTAGAATTAATGGCGGGATTGAACAATACATGGGATCTTTTGCCATGGGAGATTGAGGCATTCGAGCAAGAGCTAATGGGGACAAGTACTAACCCCGTTATGCCACCCGATCAAGATCAAGATGCCAACCCTCCGCCTTACGACCCAAATCAACAACAGCAAGATCATGTTGAATTTGAGCCTACTAACACTATGCAGGGAGAGGAGGGATGCAGTGCAAACCCTCACGAGTCTACTGTGTCGGGCTCAAGAAAACGCACGAGCGACGTTTGGAAGAGCTTCAATGTGGTGATGATTAACGGCGAAGAAAGAGCCAGCTGCAAAAAGTGCAAAAAAGTCTTGACTTGCAAATCATCGGGTGGAACTGGTCATTTGACTCGCCACATCAGAAGCCATCAAACTCAAATCGATCGTGCACAGGCTACTCTAAATCTTTCCTCTAGTTCTTTTGAAATTTATAATTATTCTACTGAAGTTCTTAGAAAAGAATTAGCTAAATTTATTATTTGGGATGAACAACCATTTTCTTTAGCAGAAAATTATAAATTTGAAAAATTTATACATAAATCACTACAACCTAAATATAAAAAAGTAAGTAGACAAACCATGCGTAGGGATGCTATAAAAATTTTTTCTGAATATAAAACTAATCTTTTACAAGCTTTAATTACATTAACTTCTTGTATTTCTTTAACATCTGATATTTGGACTAGTAATCATTCTGATCAGTCATACATGTGTATTACGGCACATTGGATAGATAGTGAATTTTTTATCCAAAAAAGAATTATTGCATTTAAAATTTTTGAATATCCTCATACTGCAAATGCTATAGTTAGACAATTTCATAGTATTTTACATTCATATAATATAATTAATAAAATTTTTTCAATTAGTTTTGATAATGCAAGTAATAATGATAGTGCAATTGATAAATTAAAAAGATTGTTAAATCCAATATTTAATGGTGCTTTTTTTCATATACGATGTGCATGCCATATTCTAAACTTATGTGTTCAAGATGGAATAAGAGAAGTAGATGAACATGTAACTAAATTAAGAAATGCTGTTAGATTTGTTACTTCTTCTACTTCTAGAAATCAAGATTTTAGACAAACATGTAAATCTTATGGTTTGTCGTATAAAAAATTTAAACTTGATATTAAAACACGATGGAATTCTACTTATGATATGCTAACAACATGTTTTCCATTTAAGGATCCTCTTACATTATTTTATAATGAAAGAATGCCTGATGGAAACATTGAAGAAAATGATTGGGATAAAGCAAAATTATTACATAATATTTTAGAAATTTTTTATAATGCTAGCACTCATTTATCTGGTGTTTATTATCCTACATCATGTTTAATTTTAGAACATTTAGTTTTAATTAGTGAAATGTTTTCTCAATATAGACATGATGAAAATGTTTTTCAAGTAATTTTTAAAATGGAAACAAAATTTAAAAAATATTGGAAAAATATATCTCCTTTATATTGTTTAGCTTCAATTATGGATCCTAGATTAAAATTAGAAGGTGTTCATATTTTATTAGATGAATATTATAGAAATATGCAACTTGAAGGAGTAGATGAGAAAAAAAATGAAGTTTCTACCTTATTAGATGAAATGTATAATGTTTATAATTTAAAATTTGGACATACAATGAATCCAACATCCTCTCAAACTAATGTATCTACTAGTAGTAAAAATATTACAGGAAGAATACGCTCAATTTTAAATAGAAAAGGAACATCAACAAGTAGATCTAGTAATTTTAATGAATTAACATTTTTTTTAGAAAATAATCATACATCTTTACTCACAGAAGAACAAATAGATAATTTTGATATTTTATCATGGTGGAGATCACAAGGAAAATCATATCCTGTGATTTCTGCCATGGCACGTGATCTACTAACTCCTCCGGTGTCTACTGTAGCATCGGAGTCTTGTTTTAGTGCCGGCGGCAGGGTGCTGGACGAGAAGCGAAGCCGAATGAACGAAGAAAGCGTGGAAATGTGTATTTGTCTTAAAGATTGGCTAGATGCTGAAGATCGTCTTCAAGATAAAGGTGGTCATTCAACTTCATCGGATGATGATGAACAAAGTCTTGGAAGTGCAAGCGGAAGCACCAATGGATAAACGTTGTAATAAATAATTATAAAAAAAGTTGTAAAAAAGTTGTAGAAAGAGTGGTAGAAAGAGTTGTAAAAAGAGTTGTAAAAAGAGTTGTAAAAAGAGAACTACGTAGACCTGATTCCTCCTTTGAGTGGGGTACGTAGGCAGCCTGTAATGGGTTCGGTCTAAAATATATAAAAGTTTAACATTTTTTTAAAAATTTGTGTAATATACATTCTCAATTTTTTTTTATTTTTTCACATTTTATATATTTTAATTAAGTAATTTACTTATTAAAATATTTTTTTAAATTCGGCCCACGGGCCGAAACCGGGCCGGGCCCAACACGGCCCGCGTGCCTAATTGGGCCCGTTGGGCCGTATTTGACCCACGTGCCGCCGTTAGCCCGCGGGCCGTGCTAGGCCCGCGTGCCGGATTCGTGCCCACGGCCCGGCGGAGCCGTGCCGGCGACGGCACGCCTAATCGTGCCGCGTGCCGTGCCGGGCCGAAAAAAATTTCAGCCGTGCCGTGCCCGGCCCGGCACGATTACAATCGGGCCGTGCCTGGCACGGCCCGATTTCTGACGGGCCGAGGCGGGCTCGGGCCCGGGCACGGCCCATGGCCACCTCTATCCTTCCCTTCTCCTCCAATTGCCGAGCTGCATCTTCTCCTCTCCTCCCTCCAGCCACCGAAGTCTCCTTTCCCTTCTCCTCTTAACCGCCGAACTCGGATCGTGCATCCTCTTCTCTCCTCTCCTCCTTTCCCTTCCTCTCTTAGTCACCGAGCTAGCTCCTTTTCTCACTTGTCCTCGCAGCCGCCAAAGTTTGCCATAATCGCCATCATGCAAAGATCTCTTTGCGTCCATCACCACCACAACCGTCATCTCGACCGCCTGTGAGTTACAACACTAGCAACAATGGCTTCTAGACATGGACAAGGCCGAGGCAAAGAGCGTCGACAGCAACAGGGTGAGCTAGAGGTGGAGAGTGTCAACACTCGCTTCACGCTCCCATTCTACACCACCGTTGCAGGCGACAACGATGACAAAGCGCCCACCTATTGCAACTGTCCCCATTTCTTTGAAGATAGGTTTCCATGTGAGTCATTTCTCTGTGCCTACTCAGAAAGCTTGATGAATCAAATAAGGCCCTTTTGGTTTAGACTAGTAAAATTAACTTAGGGATTGATTTTGCTCTTATTGAGTATAACAGTATCTAGCCTTTTATTATCTTGTCCGTAATCCAGCCAAAAGTATAATTCTCACCGATTGTGAAGTTTTGTTAGAAGTAGAAAATGGTGTACAAGTTAGAACAGCACCAATATGGGAACAGTTCTGGAAAATATAATTACCCATGATGTCACCGTACCCCCGTATTAGCTACCATATTTGCTCTCATCTTTTCCATCAAATTGTTTTTTTAATCATTGTTTAAGGCTATTATGAACCTAACATCATGGACAAATGGACAATAATGGACAAAGCAAGATTCTTTAAAATTTAACATGAAAGAGCTACAAAAGTAATTTAGTACAGAAAATAACAATTGGAAGAGGACAAAGTTCACGATGACAAAATCTGAAGCAATTTCATGCAGCACAATGCTTGTTTTGTGACCACAAACAAGTGGACAATAAACCAAGTTGAAGTACCACGTTGACCATCTAGCCAATAGTAGCAATCCACTGCTACTGAGGACACAATAGAACTGCAGAAATAATATAAGAACAGACCCTGTGGTATGCTGTTGAAGAACATGTGAAACCATCTTCACCCTATTAACCTGAAAAAGAACTTTCATTCCACTGTAAAAGAATATTTCCCTCACGAGACCAGGACTCGCTGAATCATTCCCTGTGTCCATGTGGCAGTTTCCTTCAATTGGTCATTGTCTGACTGAAGGCACTCCCCCAATAACTCCACGTGAAAACTAAAATCCTTGAACAGGACCTTTGAGTCTGGACCAAGCGTGTCAGCGATATCTCCTATTGCTGCCACGGCAGCTTTAGTTACGTCCTCATCTCTGGAAAATGACCAAAGGAGGAACCGTCGTTAGTTAACATAAGAAAAACAGGTAAAGACTCAAAAATAAGTTATTTCTGTTACACACCTATCTGTATCCCTTGCAACAACTTCAATAAATTTCAAAAGAGGGTTCGCGTAAGGCACCATCAGAGCAGCCTTGGAGGTTTTAAATCCCTGAAGGATACCAGAGTAGGCCTCAAAAATGCCACGTCTAAGCTGATTACCACATTCTTGCATATCATCATCGTCTACATCCCACTGAGAGCAGAGGCTTGAAGCCTTTTGCAATGCAGGTAACACGTAAGGAACAAACTTCTCAAAATGCTCACCAATTGCAAGAGCAATATCTCCAAAGCAAGAAAATATAGGAGCCTTTACAGACCTATGGAGTGTAGAATCGGCAATGTTCTTTATAAGTTGACTCATGATACCATCACAGTATGGAAGAATCTTATCATCTAATGCACGGCAGATATCACCAATCACACCCACAGATATCGAGCATACTTGATATTCCTCAAAGTTCTGCAAGCCCATCTCCAGATACTTGTAAAACTCTGGCATGTACTTTGCAAATTCAGGGCCTGTGGCATATGCAAATGCGCCAATTGCAAGCATTGCTTCTTCATGAACAGTAGAACTATGGCAAGCAAAAACCCGAAGAAACAACATCATCATCTGATCGGCACACTGAAGAATTATAGATTTTGTATCATCCGAATTACTTAATTTCTGTAGTATTACTTGAAGAACACCACATAGCAGAGCTTGTAGGTCACTCTGCTTTTCTCTGTCCTCAGAAGATGCAATGTGGAGCTCCAAAGTCTTATTTAATCTGTTCATGATTTCATATAGCAGGTAAGCAACCATGTTTGAACTTTCCTTTAGGCTACTACATCGAACTACCTCATTTAGTGTCTCATATGCAGAAGACCGAAGCCTAGCGTTGAATGCATCTGTGCGATCTGCTGTAGAAAGGAGAGCAGAAATTATATCCCCAAGATAAGGAGTGAGGATTGATGTAGAGCCTTCATCCTCATAACCCTGGGCAAGAAAATAAATGGCTCCACAAACTTTCTCAGCCACATTTGGAACATCTTTGATACTGTCCAATAATACAGACATGATTCTTGGAAGATTTGTTCCAGTTAGAACCGGGTATTCACTATTCACAGAATGAAGGAACTCAAAAATCCTTCCGAGAGTCCATGCTGTTGTGTCCCTGACATGGCTATTTTGGTCTTTCATAGCATTGAGCAAGAACTCAAGTCCAGCATGAACAAGTGGTGCAAGTTTCTCAATAGATGGGCCTTCAAGAATTGACCCAAAAGCAAATGTAGCTGCCTCACGGCATCTCCAATCACTTTGTGTTATATTATTCTCAACAAATGGCATCACAAGGGGCAAGATTTCATCCCCAACAGTACTTGCAACAAGTCCAAGGCTAGTCCCACCAGCCATAGATAGATTCCAGGCACTGTCATCCTGGTCTTGTTCCTCCTCTTGCTTTAGAAGAGTTTCTAACATCAATGGTACAAGCGCAGGAAGTGCTTGCTTAATGAAACTAGAATGGGGAGAAGAGATTGTATCATCTTCCTCAAAATGCTCTTGAAGTTGAATTTCTTCATCGCATATAGAGCTCCAAAACTCAATGGCCTGGAGAGCAACAGGTTCCTCATCTCCTCTCACCGCATTTGCAGTTAAATTAAAGATTGTCTGCATGTAGGGCTCAAGATATTCATAATACGTTGATGCTATAGAAACAAGACATTCAAGAGCTGCTTGTCTGATCTCTAGCTCTTTTGACATGGCAGTCTCGCACACAACTTTCATTATGAAGTTCCTTTCTATCTCATTCTCAAAGTTGGTCTGAGCAAAATCTAGAGCATTATAGAGAGCCCTAACAGATGCAAGACGTACTTCCAAACCATTTTCCATTTGGTTCATACCCTGAACAACAGCATTAAGCACTGCATTTACTTGATCTTGCTCCAAGTCCTCAGGAGAAATCTCCTCACATACATACCCCAATGCCTCCATGGTTGCTTGCTTCAAAGGAGGAGGGGCTTCTGACCAAGTCATGTTACGTAGTAACTTTGCTATAAGATCCTGCCATTCACGCCGTGGTATCTCAATGGATGCAACCTTTGCTATGACTTGACAAGAAGTGTGTCGTGCTTCAGGTATTGATGATCCAAGAGTTTGGAGCAAAGACTCCTTTATTTGAGCTTTGGTTGATGGATCCATACTGACCCACCTCCCAGTCAGTTGTACCTTAAGAGCACCATCCTTTGCATCTAGAGAATTCTTAAGTACAATACCAGCAAGCCTTCGAGATTCAGGAGGCTTTTGTTCACTTGATAGCTCAACTGACAACGAAAGTAGGAAAAGAGGGAGATTCTGTTCCTGAAACTGCTTAAGATTTTCTTCAGCAATAGTTCTGATCCGTCCATCAGGAGATTGGGCAGACAGCAGGACCTGAGTAATTTCCATCGCCTGTCTTTATGTCGCTAACAAAACTCAACAACCAACTTCAGGGCTTGTCCTCAGCAAAACTTTACCGCTTTACCCGCTGCACACGTGCAAATTCAATAAGGAAATACATACTTGGCAACAAATCCAATAAATGACATATTTCCTACATGTTCAACACGTTATTGAGCTAGAATTGATCACGCTAGATCAAACTGAACATGCATGCAATAATACAGAAACTCAATAAACAAAAACAAGCAAGTCCATAATCATTCGACTGAAAAGAGTCGTAAAGACTACAAAACTTACATTCATGCAAAGAAAACTAAACTCCTGCTTGCTAAGTACAAGGAACATCAAATGTAATGTCACCCATATACAAACGACTTTACATTGAAGAACGAAAACTGCGAAGTTATAAACAAGCATAAGAAACCAACAAGCCAATGAAAAATCCACACACCCTAAACCTGAATGGATCAAGGGAAAAGATTAGCGCAAGTAAAACATTTCAAAAGTTTAATAAAGTGTAAATCCTAAAACCCTAGACCCCAACGCCTGAACCCTACCATGCAGCCAAAGGCTGACTCGTATCGACATCGGAGCAACAAAAGACCACTATGTACATCCACGCAGCAAGTACAAATATTTACTGCCACAAGCACACACTCGACGGCAATAAAGAACAAAGAAAGATAGTCCGTACAAGATCGGCCGACAGTACAGTAGACGGAGGAATCAT
This sequence comes from Costus lasius, assembly GCA_027563935.2. Taxonomy (NCBI): domain Eukaryota; kingdom Viridiplantae; phylum Streptophyta; class Magnoliopsida; order Zingiberales; family Costaceae; genus Costus; species Costus lasius. The sequence continues at coordinate 100,396,757 of CM050454.1, forward strand.
AGAAATCGAGCTGATGGATCTAACGTTTGCAGGGCGCGGCGCAAAAGAAACCCTAACTCGGGGATTTAAGAGCAGCACCTTCGACCAGAATCGAGAGAAAATGAAGCTCCCGTCGCCGCGGATCGAAGAGGTTCGCCCGGGATGCTGGCCTCGATCTCGCTCTAGCTTCCCTCAAACGTCGACGCGATTAGGAGAGTAAGGGAAGGGGTCGATCAGTAAAAGGGGGTATCATAAAGGGGTTTTGGAGAAACGGAATCTAACGAAGTCGGAGAAGCGGGCGGCAAAACCCTAATAATATTTTCTTTTTTGAATTGTTCGCTTGGTTATTGGATCGGGCCTAGTAGGCCAATCAACACAAACTCAAACCTCACACTCTTCAGGAAACCCTAACATCGGCCTTAACCAAACATCTGGGCCTTTCTAGGCCATTAGAGATACGTCTACAATTATGCCCAAGCCCATTTAGATGTTAATGCATTCATATTTTAGCTCTATTTTTTTTTTCGCTCAACCTGAGCTATATAACTCATCGAAGGATCAGGGGTCCCATTTTAGAGCTGCGGGATTGACCAGTCCCTAAGAAGGTAGCTCGGCGGGTTTTGATGAATGAGTTACTAGAAAGTTTGACGAATACATGACTGGCAAATGGATCGGGATTCGGAGAGAAATGTACAGCTGAGAGTCTGAGACTTGAATTGATTCGAAAACTTCGCAGGATCGAGCGGCGGAGAAGGCGGATTCCGTGATCGATGAGAGGTGCCTATGTTTGCTCCTGAAATTTGAGATCGGGTGGAGAGAGATGGGGCGGACGCCGAAGTCTATCATAGAGGATGATTACGAGGTAATTTGTTGCGATTTTTCGATGGTTGATATTTTATGAGATGCGATACGGATGAGAGGGTGTTTCCCCCCTTTCTGAAGGCTACTTTGCGGCAACTGAAAGGGTGTTCCAATCGGCCTAGGTGTAAAAGCGGAGTTGTTTGTTCGATCTCGATTTCATTGAGGTTGAGTGTGAAAATTTGTTACACTCGATCTCTTTTTTCTTTCTCGTCTGTCTAATGTTCTACTACTTTGCTATATCTCATGACAGATGAAGCGGTAACTTGATAAATTTTCTACCATCATATAGATATCATATGATCTTTCTTTTTTTGCACAAAAAGGAAAGGTACCATTAATTCATCTCGGAATTACAAATAAAGAGCAAAGGCAGAACTCTGTAGATAAGAAGAGATACAAGAGAGATATACAAGGAAATATATTGCGAGTCTAAAGCAGAATAACTCAACTGATTGAGTGTTATATATTATGATAAAATTTTTAAATTCCAATTCTAGCCTAAACTAGAATATCATATTTTGACATTCTCATCAAGCTTAAGGCGTAATTTATAGCTCGGTTTCATTTTTAGTTGGCATTATGAGGTTTGGATAATCATGGCATTCCTTTTCTATTTGACCCTCCCTATGTTTAGGATTACGTTTGCTCTAATAATACTTTATTGTGCCGCAATTTCAGACAACCAAACTGAGCGACCTATTCTTCTAATTATACCATATAAATTTAGTTCAAGATTTAATAAGATAAATACAAAAATATTACAAGATCTTATTGTATAGCTCAGTCTATCTTACTCTGCTTTAAGTAACACCACTTGGACACTCAAGGTTATCTTCTAATTGGATATGAAAAATACTAAAAGTTTAGGTCAATGTAGCACTAAGTACGATTCCATAGAAGCAAAGGATATGTTATCTATCATAGGAGCAACAATAAGGAATCAATGGAGAGGTGACAAAGGAATAGTCATGTATTTATATTATATCACAATCATGTTTTAACATCCATATACTATTACATCATGTGCAAGAATGCACCATATGCCTGACTGTACCAAATATTGATACCCACACAGCTGCTAGGTATATTTCCTCCATGTCCAGTCACAAGATATACACAAATGTATCACCTACAAGAATGCACTATAATACTAAGCACTTTTTGGAGTGATATTTGGAAGTATGATATTAAATTGAGTGTATCCCTTAAAAGGCGACATATTGGTAAATTAGGGTTTCATTCAATATCACTTATTTCACATTCATAATTCTTAAGATAAATTATACTTAAGTTGATTTATATTGATTTCACATTTTAGTTTTATGTTTACCTAACTTGTATTGTTTATTTTACTTATAACAATATATAATCTGGATTTATTAATATTATTAATACGCAATTAATCATAACATATATATAATTTCTTCCCGTATCATATACATACACACATACATGTCTAAACATGATGAATAAAATCACATTACCACAAGGTAAAGTAAGTGGTAATATATTGAACATATATAGTACTAGAAATTAGAATTATTTGATACATAGTGGAAAAAGCATAAGGGTTTCTTGAACTCATTACCCATGCCCATATGCTTAACAGAGATAATCAGAGCGTTACCTGTCATACCTGATAATAGTAAGAAAATAGATGGAACGGTACCTCAAACTCATAATCTTGGTTGAGTCTAAAAAATTTAAAGTGCTCAGTCAATTGAACATTAAGAACAGTAACTCCTATTTATGAATGTGTAAAATCCTATAAAAAATATATCTCTGTGCCAAAAGAGACAAGAAGTACATTGTTGGTCAAACCTTATTACTTCTTTAATGCCCTCTTCCAATTGCCATTTTGATGTCCTTAGTTACATAAAATTTCTGGCATCTCTCTTGCAAAAGGCACACAACAACATTTCTTAGTCATTTTTGAAACCCATTTCTTGCTTTTCCCATCTGTCATTTTTGAAACAACCTCAAGAAGCCTTGAGTGCCAAGTGATTTTTTTTTTGAAAATTTATTTTGGACAGTGGATTGGCGAGTCTTCATGAAAGCTGACATGAGAATTTGGTCTGAATATGCACAATGAAAGTGTCCATCTGTCATGGAAGCAAGAATTGCTTGGGGAAGATCGAATTTAATTCAATTATAGACCTAATGATTAGTATTGTACAATACATGTTTAGAGCATGTACTTGCTTACAACCCTGTTGATAATCTATTATATGATCTTGATCGATAATGCTTTTTCGAACTTGCCAAGTTGATCCTTTGGTATAGTACATATTTATGCATATTTGACAGACAAAACTGGTTCTTTCTCCTACAAAAGTATTTTGGATGTATACTTTTCCAATGTCCATAAAACTACTCTCGTATCCTTCTTTTGTTGTATATGGAAATGCTAATATTGTTGTTATAAAATTAATCCACTGGATTTCATAATAATAAGCTTACTGAGATTATAGTAACGAAATAAGTGTTCATATAAATCAATTATATATCAAATTTATAACAACTAAGATGAAGGCCTACATGGCTGGATATTAAATTTTTGCCATACTAAAGAATTGTGGCGGTCCTACAAGCACTAACAGCAGGATCATTACAGGGTGTGGGCTGATGTACAATGCTCTCTTGTTTTAGGAAATGTGAAATGTTATGCTCAGGTTTAACAACCTGAGGTGGTAATTGTGCGTTTCTTAACAAGTGGTTTATATGCATACAGACTGAACAACAAAAGCAAGCTGCTGCTGATGTTCTGTACCAGTACTCACAATTTGTTATGGTTTGTATTGGAGAGGGAGTTCGGCCAACTGATCTCAGGTTGCATTTAATGAAGGTAAACTTGTTTCGCTTATCATAGTACTTTGCCTGCTTTGCATGGATTGCACAATTAAGTATCAATGCCAAATTTTGGTATTCTGTCCTTTTTAATCTGCTGTGCTCTTTTGCTTATCCTATGAAATTTTAGTCCTAAGTATTTTATAATAAAGTCGGTAATTAAGCTATAATTATCAGGATGCAATCTCAAAAAAAATTGCTAGCATGAGGCCAGACTTAATACTAAATTTATACTGATGCTCTGGACAAAACTGAGTTCAGTTTAATAACGTGTTAATTGCTCCAGGCCACCAGCCATCTTCTTGAGTTTTTTATGCCTATTTTAAAATCCAATAGATAGATTGATGCTAGATAGCAACTATAGAAGCTTTTCTGTGGTAGCTCAGTGTCCTATCAACTGTGACTGACAAGTGGATATTGTTACGGGCCCAATAGTGTTTGTGGTTATTAACAAAGCGGATCTGGGTTGGTATGTCATACCCGGTTCGCTTAGTAGTGAAGTTGTATAAATAAGGGCCTAAAGTTGTAGTTAGGGTTTGTCAAGTGTCTTGTATTCTCTTCTTGGGCGTGCTCTTGCACGAGTTTCTATCAATTGGTACGATCTACTGGATCGATCGCCGGAGAACCGGTGGTCCGACGACGGAGAAAGGCTGAAGAAATTCCGTTGTCGGTGGTAGATTTAATCGGTGGGTCTATTATTTTTGTTCAAGCCGACGCAGAAACCCTAGAGAGGAGGTGAATAGAACAATACGCGTGAAGGGGCTACAGTGGTTCGTCGGCGGCAAACTACAGTACTATCGGCGTCTTCTCTCTCCAGAGCTGAGGACTGGTGACGAAGTGGGTGGAATTGGGAATTGATGGCCTTCTTCCGTCGTCTAACCCCATCTCCTGCAGTCTCCGCCATCGTCTGCTCGAGTTCCTCTTTCACGCTGCACGCAACTCCAAATCACTCCTGTCGTCAACGGAAGGGAGGCGTGGCGGCAGGCGACTACGAGCCGGCGCCAACGCGAAGACAAGGCAACTGCAGAGGCTTTCTTCGACACTTGCGTGGCGACCGGCCGAAGTTGGAGCAGAAAACGGCGTTCGGAAGCGGCGGCAATTTGGTAGAGGACGACACCGACGGCCCCTTTCCACAACCTCTTTTCTGACCTGAACCCTAGCCGGCGATGAGCAAGGTTGGCCGGCGACGAGAGCGTGGACGGAGGCGGCTCGTGTGGAAGCAGACGCAGGCGGGCGACGGCGGCATCGAGCGGACGCGACACGAGCAACTTGAGGTACTATAGCTAGGTTTAGGGAAAAAAAACAGAGAGTAGAAAAAAACGGTGAGTAAAAAAAAATTGATTACTGTAGCAATTTACTGTAGTATTGAAAAAAAATTATTAAAAAAAAACTTTGAATGAAGATGGCGAGTAGTGAGGTTGTTCAACGTTACGAGGAGATGAATCGTCGTTTGGATGTTTTAGATGAGATGAAAATAATGTTAAGGGAGATGGTTAGAGAGAAGCAAGGGCGAGAAGGTATGGATGTGACTGTTGATTGGAGCGAGGTCCTGAAGACTACATTACCGAGCCAAAGTACTATAGAGGATAGACGACCGATTCGTATTTGTGTAGACTTACGAGGATTTGATGGAACTGCTCCAAAAGATTGGATTACATAAGCTGAATAGTTTTTCAACATTAAAGGTACGCCAAATGACTCTAAATTTTCTATAACATTTGTTCGTATGGAAGGAGAAGCATATGATTGGATTTGAGGGTTAAGACGACAGATTCCCAATCTCTCTTGGGAAAAGTAGAAGCCAGAGATGATACTAAGATTTAGTACAACTTCTGATCAAAGCTCCTATGAGGATGACGATATGACTCATGTTGATCAAGGTTCTAGAGCATCTACCGATACCACTTTTGGTCCTCATTCTGAACCAAGCAGTTATCCAGCAATTGAGGCCGATTATAGCCCCGATGTAGAAGAGGAATTAATTAATGCTGTTATTGAAGCTTCCGAGAGAGAAGATGAGGAAAAGAGCTCGTATGGTCATCCAAGGTTGCCTGTACCAAATGATATGGTGATAGCATTTGCCTTAGAAGATATGCAGGAGAAGCAACCTTTAAATGCAAAACCTGTCAATCCTGAAGACTTTAGTTTTATTCTCTCAAGTCCTCCACACCATGATATAAACGGACACCCTCAGCTTAATAGTAATATTTTCTAGCCACATGAGTGGGCTGAGGTATCTTCTAAAGAGCAAGAGGAAGCTGCCAAGCTGGAGGCTAAAATGTTTGGCGTTGTTGATTCAATAAATTATCGAGCAACTTGGGATCCTAGAGGCAACTCAAGATGAAGTTTTTTTTAGCCTCGAGGACAAGGCTAGTTTGTGAGATAGGCAATTGTTACGGGCCCAATAGTGTTAGTGGTTATTAATAAAGCGGATCCGGGCTGGTATGTCATACCCGGTTCACTTAGTAGTGAAGTTGTATAAATAAGGGCATAAAGTTGTAGTTAGGGTTTGTCAAGTGTCTTGTATTCTCTTCTTGGGCGTGCTCTTGCACGAGTTTCTATCAGATATATTGATGATGGATATTGGATATTGATATGGACATCTAAAGATCCTACTTGCAATTGGCTTAAAAGATGGTTTTCTGCAGTTGTCTATTACTGGTTTTTCTATTCCTACAGTCCACACATGCAGAAATCACTGCATTCTGAACCAGGGAGCAATACCTCGTACTGACCATCTGTTTTGGCATATGGGAAAAAAGTAGATATTACCAGTTTAATGTCTGAGTTCTCCTTAGCGTATTGTAGCTCGCTGATCATATGCTGATCAGTATTTCCAGATTCTACCAGTGCCGGTGCTGTTCAAATGAAAGAAAAACTTTCTCTTTAAGTATGTCTACTAGAAGAGGAAAAAAATGATACAGGTGGATGTGAAGTTGGAAAATTCTAAATTCTTTTTTAGAAGAAAAAAAAAGAAAAGAAGAAATTGCGAGGAAAGTTTGGGACCTAAACCTTCCTCTCAATTTCTTTCTTTCATTTTCCCTAAAAATATAGAGAAAATATGTTTAATTTATCTGCAAAATCTCTTTCATCCTCTCATTTATATTATACTAAACATACTAGTTCCACCTATGCAGAATTTGAAGTATTTAATTTCATATTCTCATTATATACAAGCTTCTGGTTTTTCTATTTTTCCCTTTTTTAGAGGGATCTGTTGATTACTTTACTGTGCCTAGGAATGCTTGTACCTGCAATGTGACTTCATCGATTTGCTAATTGTTTAAAAGTAACTCCAGACGTTAATTTAGGGGTTCAAAGAGTTCTGCTATTCAAATAGTCGTTCTGCCAACTTTTATCTAATTAGTTGAGCGATCAGCAAAGCAATCTATAACTGGACACATGTATAGAGGCATTGAAATTATCATTTGATTATTGCTCGTAGTGTATTATTATCCTTCATTGGAACTTATCTGATAGAAGAGTATCTTTCAGGAACTTTCAGGGATGCCGACAACCTTAAAGAAAGAACCTATGCCTGCCTCTCCTGATTCTACTAGTGAACCATCATCTTCAGGTACAAACAAAAGGGACAAACCTCATACCCCTTGAAAAAAAAAAAGGAACCTCATACCCCCTGAATCTCATTGTGCAACTAGTGTGGTGATGTCATCATAATGTCTCAGTTTTATGTAACCTATAATTAATTTTTTATGGAAAGGTCTGAGCAAGTTGTTGGGAGAGTGAAACCATGTGGCATGTATTTCAGACTGTGTAGGAGAAGCATTTGCTGAATGCTCTGATGGTGGTCAGATACATGTTGTACATGTAATATTTCTAAAAAGAGATTTAGAATATAATCTTTGTTAGCATATAGCACGAATTAGATTTCATTGGCCAAGGAAACCAGGAAATATGAGTTATCCACAGTAACACTGCTTTTCAATAAATAACTAGTTAATGTTTGATATATTAGCTTGGACATCCAAGTGAAAGGATACCCGGTATAAAATTGTGCAGATCGCGTCACTATAAGATTTCTGCTGACCTATTATGACGTCCATGGATATTGGACTGCAAACCTCCATCCTTCGCCCTTTCAGTCCTCCGTCGGTAAGAGCCTGTTTCCTTGGACTAAATCTACAGAGAAAAAGAAAGAAAAACAAAACGAATATAATCATGTTATGTTTTACTATCCAACTTTGACATGTGATTATTATTATTATTTCTGTTTTCCACGGGTAGATAATCTGATGCGTGCATGTTAGCACCTTATTTTGTTAACTTTCGTTCACTTTTAGGTTTCAAGAATAAGGCAAATAGTATTGTTATTCAGTATGTAGTATTAGGATACTGCACTGATTTTATTGTCATGAAATCAAATAAGCCTAACAAATACGTGCACATTTAGATCATCTCTTATTTGTGCATGTTCGCTTATGTCAAAGCACGTAACTACTCAATGCACTAACGACATGAAGATAACTAGATCATCAAATACATTGAATTTTCATTTAATTACTCGATTCAAATCACTTAGGCAAGAAGCTATACCCTTCTGAACTCCGAGCTTAGATTGTTTCTGTCTAAAAATCTAGTATATAATATTGGGAAAAAAATTTTGGGGTAGGGTATCCAGGTGGAAAGTTTGCAGCTGGTACCTTCTAAAAATCTAATATATAATATTGGAAAAAAAAATTTTGGGGTAGGGTATCCAGGTGGAAAGTTTGCAATTGGTACTTTTTTTTGTATAATGTTAGTGTATTAGTATAATGTTATACGAAATTTTTTTATATGATATGAAATTAGATTTCATATAACACTATTTTTTTTGTATAATATGATTAAATTAATATTATATGATATATTAATGTTATACGAAATATATAATACTATATTTTTTGTATAATATAAAAAAAATTTGTATAATGTTAGACGATAATATACTAATATTATAAAAAAAAAAGGTACACAAACTTTTCAGGAGTATAGATATTTTATCCCGAAAATTTTTTTCAATATTGGCTTGACAATGTAGGGTAAATATGAAGTCATACATCATGGTTTTGCTCACATGAGTTAGTCCCCATTTAGCTCAACTTCTGTTTCTAGTTTTTGCTGATTGAATAAGTACTGGTTGAAAAGATGCTGGCTAAAGAAGTTTGAGGGTGTTTGGATGCACAATATATGGTTAGATTATTCTATTTATAATAAATAATTTTTTATTAAAAAAATACTAAGATAAAAATTATATGATTAAATTTGTAGTTAACTATAATTAAAATATTTATTAAAAATATTATAAATTATACTATTAAAAAATTATTATTACATATAAAGATTATTGAGTATAAGCATATGGGGCCAGAGAAGCAGCTTCACCCCTATTTTTCAGAGAAGCAATTAATTTGTGGATTGGAACAGAGAAGCTGAAGAGCCAAATGTCTTAGTTTTTTGATTTTTGCTGGTCGCAAAGCCATAAGCAACTTCACCCCGAATGCTCACCCCTAGCTCCCGTTCTACACCACTGTTGCAAGCAACAACAATGACAATGCACCCTACGGAAAGATCACTACTCGAATCTTTGCCAACCCCAAATCCCAACCTATCTTACTAGGACTCTACAAGGCAAAGTCCTCCCAAGTGATGTCGCCGGCTCCGAAGCCCCTAATCCCATAGCTACATAGGTGGCCGAGGAGGGGGAGTGGGAGCTTTCTCCCTCGATTCAGGCGCACTTCAAATATAGAAAAGAGGAGACACAATGTTTTTTTTTGAGATTAGTGAAAATGAATTTAGATATGCCTCATTTATCCTAATTGAGCGGGGGGCCGCTTAGGAGTTTTTTTCCTATTCCTCAATGCTCAACTTGAGAATTTCCCTATACTTAAATTAGGATAAAACTTATAAACGGGTACCCCGCTTACATGAGGGGAAAAAAAAAAGGGAAATCGTGCCCTTTAAAATGCATCTTAGGATCCGTGCATTCCTTAAAAAAATATTAGAACATGAGTAGCACACATCCCAAGCCGCATTTATACATCCCTAAATGCAATTTAAGGGGTACGATTGCCCCTTTATCCCTCATGCAAGCGGGGTACCCGCTAATAAGTTTTGTCCCTTAAATTAGGAGTACATGAAGACAGTAAATAGGGTTACATAGATTCACCTATTGCAGCTGTCCCCATTTCGTTGAAGATAGGTTTCCACGTGAGTCATTTCTCTGTGCCTACTCAGAAAGCTTGATGAATCAAATAAGGCCCTTTTGGTTTAGCCTAGTAAAATTAACTTAGGGATTGATTTTGCTCTTATTGAGTAAAACAGTATCTAGCCTTGTATTATTTTGTCTGTAATCCAGCCAAAAGTATAATTCTCACCGATAGTGAAGTTTTGTTAGAAGTAGAAAATGGTGCACAAGGTAGAACAACACCAATATGGGAACAGTTCTGGAAAATATCATTACCCATGATGTCACCGTACCCCCGTATTAGCTACCATATTTGCTCTCATCTTTTCCATCAAATTGTTTTTTTAATCATTGTTTAAGGCTATTATGAACCTAACATCATGGACAAATGGACAATAATGGACAAAGCAAGATTCTTTAAAATTTAACATGAAAGAGCTACAAAAGTAATTTAGTACAGAAAATAACAATTGGAAGAGGACAAAGTTCACGATGACAAAATCTGAAGCAATTTCATGCAGCACAGTGCTTGTTTTGTAACCACAAGCAAGTGGACAATAAACCAAGTTGAAGTACCACGTTGACCATCTAGCCAATAGTAGCAATCCACTGCTACTGAGGACACAATAGAATTGCAGAAATAATATAAGAACAGAACCTGTGGTATGCTGCTGAAGAACATGTGAAACCATTTTCACCCTATTAACCTGAAAAAGAACTTTCATTCCACTATAAAAGAATATTTCCCTCACGAGACCAGGACTCGCTGAATCATTCCCTGTGTCCATGTGGCAGTTTCCTTCAATTGGTCATTGTCTGACTGAAGGCATTCCCCCAATAGCTCCACGTGAAAACTAAAATCCTTGAACAGGACCTTTGAGTCTGGACCAAGCGTGTCAGCGATATCTCCTATTGCTGCCACGGCAGCTTTAGTTACGTCCTCATCTCTGGAAAATGACCAAAGGAGGAACCGTCGTTAGTTAACATAAGAAAAACAGGTAAAGACTCAAAAATAAGTTATTTCTGTTACACACCTATCTGTATCCCTTGCAACAACTTCAATAAATTTCAACAGAGGGTTCGCGTAAGGCACCATCAGAGTAGCCTTGGAGGTTTTAAATCCCTGAAGGATACCAGAGTAGGCCTCAAAAATGCCACGTCTAAGCTGATTACCACATTCTTGCATATCATCATCGTCTACATCCCACTGAGAGCAGAGGCTTGAAGCCTTTTGCAATGCAGGTAACACGTAAGGAACATACTTCTCAAAATGCTCACCAATTGCAAGGGCAATATCTCCAAAGCAAGAAAATATAGGAGCCTTTACAGACCTATGGAGTGTAGAATCGGCAATGTTCTTTATAAGCTGACTCATGATACCATCACAGTATGGAAGAATCTTATCATCTAATGCACGGCAGATATCACCAATCACACCCACAGATATAGAGCATACTTGATATTCCTCAAAGTTCTGCAAGCCCATCTCCAGATACTTGTAAAACTCTGGCATGTACTTTGCAAATTCAGGGCCTGTGGCATATGCAAATGCGCCAATTGCAAGCATTGCTTCTTCATGAACAGTAGAACTATGGCAAGCAAAAACCCGAAGAAACAACATCATCATCTGATCGGCACACTGAAGAATTATAGATTTTGTATCATCCGAATTACTTAATTTCTGTAGTATTACTTGAAGAACACCACATAGCAGAGCTTGTAGGTCACTCTGCTTTTCTCTGTCCTCAGAAGATGCAATGTGGAGCTCCAAAGTCTTATTTAATCTGTTCATGATTTCATATAGCAGGTAAGCAACCATGTTTGAACTTTCCTTTAGGCTACTACATCGAACTACCTCATTTAGTGTCTCATATGCAGAAGACCGAAGCCTAGCGTTGAATGCATCTGTGCGATCTGCTGTAGAAAGGAGAGCAGAAATTATATCCCCAAGATAAGGAGTGTGGATTGATGTAGAGCCTTCATCCTCATAACCCTGGGCAAGAAAATAAATGGCTCCACAAACTTTCTCGGCCACATTTGGAACATCTTTGATACTGTCCAATAATACAGACATGATTCTTGGAAGATTTGTTACAGTTAGAACCGGGTATTCACTATTCACAGAATGAAGGAACTCAAAAATCCTTCCGAGAGTCCATGCTGTTGTGTCCCTGACATGGCTATTTTGGTCTTTCATAGCATTGAGCAAGAACTCAAGTCCAGCATGAACAAGTGGTGCAAGTTTCTCAATAGATGGGCCTTCAAGAATTGACCCAAAAGCAAATGTAGCTGCCTCACGGCATCTCCAATCACTTTGTGTTATATTATTCTCAACAAATGGCATCACAAGGGGCAAGATTTCATCCCCAACAGTACTTGCAACAAGTCCAAGGCTAGTCCCACCAGCCATAGATAGATTCCAGGCACTGTCATCCTGGTCTTGTTCCTCCTCTTGCTTTAGAAGAGTTTCTAACATCAATGGTACAAGCGCAGGAAGTGCTTGCTTAATGAAACTAGAATGGGGAGAAGAGATTGTATCATCTTCCTCAAAATGCTCTTGAAGTTGAATTTCTTCATCGCATATAGAGCTCCAAAACTCAATGGCCTGGAGAGCAACAGGTTCCTCATCTCCTCTCACCGCATTTGCAGTTAAATTAAAGATTGTCTGCATGTAGGGCTCAAGATATTCATAATACGTTGATGCTATAGAAACAAGACATTCAAGAGCTGCTTGTCTGATCTCTAGCTCTTTTGACATGGCAGTCTCGCACACAACTTTCATTATGAAGTTCCTTTCTATCTCATTCTCAAAGTTGGTCTGAGCAAAATCTAGAGCATTATAGAGAGCCCTAACAGATGCAAGACGTACTTCCAAACCATTTTCCATTTGGTTCATACCCTGAACAACAGCATTAAGCACTGCATTTACTTGATCTTGCTCCAAGTCCTCAGGAGAAATCTCCTCACATACATACCCCAATGCCTCCATGGTTGCTTGCTTCAAAGGAGGAGGGGCTTCTGACCAAGTCATGTTACGTAGTAACTTTGCTATAAGATCCTGCCATTCACGCCGTGGTATCTCAATGGATGCAACCTTTGCTATGACTTGACAAGAAGTGTGTCGTGCTTCAGGTATTGATGATCCAAGAGTTTGGAGCAAAGACTCCTTTATTTGAGCTTTGGTTGATGGATCCATACTGACCCACCTCTCAGTCAGTTGTACCTTAAGAGCACCGTCCTTTGCATCTAGAGAATTCTTAAGTACAATACCAGCAAGCCTTCTAGATTCAGGAGGCTTTTGTTCACTTGATAGCTCAACTGACAACGAAAGTAGGAAAAGAGGGAGATTCTGTTCCTGAAACTGCTTAAGATTTTCTTCAGCAATACTTCTGATCCGTCCATCAGGAGATTGGGCAGACAGCAGGACCTGAGTAATTTCCATCGCCTGTCTTTATGTCGCTAACAAAACCCAACAACCAACTTCAGGGCTTGTCCTCAGCAAAACTTTACCGCTGTACCCGCTGCACACGTGCAAATTCAATAAGGAAATACATACTTGGCAACAAATCCAATAAATGACATATTTCCTACATGTTCAACACGTTATTGAGCTAGAATTGATCACGCTAGATCAAACTGAACATGCTTACAATAATACAGAAATTCAATAAACAAAAACAAGCAAGTCCATAATCATTCGACTGAAAAGAGTCGTAAAGACTACAAAACTTACATTCATGCAAAGAAAACTAAACTCCTGCTTGCTAAGTACAAGGAACATCAAATGTAATGTCACCCATATACAAACGACTTACATTCAAGAACGAAAAGTGCGAAGTTATAAACAAGCATAAGAAACCAACAAGCCAATGAAAAATCCACACACCCTAAACCTGAATGGATCAAGGGAAAAGATTAGCGCAAAGCCTGAAGCCTACCACGCAACCAAAGGCTGACTCGTATCGACATCGGAGCAACAAAAGACCACTATGTACATCCACGCAGCAAGTACAAATATTTACCGCCACAAGCAAACACTCGGCGGCAATAAAGAACAAAGAAAGACAGTCCGTAAAAGATCGGCCGACAGTAAAGTAGACGGAGTAATCATAGAAATCGAGCTGATGGATCTAACGTTTGCAGGGCGCGGGCGCAAAAGAAACCCTAGGTCGGGGATTTAAGAACAGTACCTTCGACCACAATCGAGAGAAAATGAAGCTCCCACGCCGCGGATCGAAGAGGTCCGCCCGGGATGCTGGCCTGATCTCGCTCTAGCTTCCCTCAAACGTCGACGCGATTAGGAGAGTAAGGGAAGGGGTCGATCAGTAAAAGGGGGTATCATGAAGGGGTTTTGGAGAAACGGAATCTAACGAAGTCGGAGAAGCGGGAGGCAAAACCCTAATAATATTTTCATTTTTGAATTGTTCGCTACTTCGCTTGGTTATTGGATAGGGCCCAGTAGCCCAATCAACACAAACTCAAACTTCACTCTTCAGGAAACCTAACATCGGCCTTAACCAAACATATGGGCCTTTATGGGCCCTTAGGCATACGTCTACGACTAGGCACAAGCCCATTTAGATGTTAATGCATTCATATTTTAGCTTTTTTTTTTTCTTCGCTCAACCGGAGCTATAACTCATCGAATGATCAGGGGTCCCATTTTAGAGCTGCGGGATTGTCCAGTCCTTAAGAAGGTAGCTCGGGGGGTTCTGATGAATGAGTTACTTGAAAGTTTGACGAATACATGACTGGCAAATGGATCGAGATTCGGAGAGAAATGTACGGCTGAGAGTCTGAGACTTGAATTTATTCGAAGACTTCGCAGGGTCGAGCGGCGGAGAAGGTGGATTCCGTGATCGATGACTGGTGCCTATGTTTGCTCCTGAGAATTGAGATCGGGTGGAGAGAGATGGGGCGGACGCCGAAGTCTATCATAGAGGATGATTACGAGGTAATTTGTTGCGATTTTTCGATGGTTGATATTTTATGAACGATGCGATACGGATGAGAGGATGTTTCCCCCCTTTCTGAAGGCTACTTTGCGGCAACTGAAAGGGTGTTCCAATCGGCCTAGGTGTAAAAGCGGAGTTGTTTGTTCGATCTCGATTTCATTGAGGTTGAGTGTGAAAATTTGTTACACTCGATCTCTTTTTTCTTTCTCGTCTGTCTAATGTTCTACTACTTTGCTACTACATCTCATGACAGATGAAGCGGTAACTTGATAAATTTTCAACCGTCATATAGATATCACTTGATCTTTCTTTTTTGCACAAAAAGGAAAGGTACCATTAATTCATCTCAGGGACCGAAAGGAATTACAAATAAAGAGCAAAGGCAGAAGTCTGTAGATAAGAAGAGATACAAGAGAGATATACAAGGAAATATATTCTAAAACAGAATAACTCAAACTGATTGAGTGCTATATATTATGATAAAATTTTTAAATTCCAATTCTAGCCTAAACTAGAATATCATATTTTGACATTCTCATCAAGCTTAAGGCGTAATTTATAGCTCGGTTTCATTTTTAGTTGGCATTATGAGGTTTGGATAATCATGGCATTCCTTTTCTATTTGACCCTCCCTATGTTTAGAATTAGGTTTGCTCTAATAATACTTTATTGTGCCGCAATTTCAGACAACCAAACTGAGCGGCCTATTCTTCTAATTATACCATATAAATTTAGTTCAAGATTTAATAAGATAAATACAAAAATATTACAAGATCTTATTGTATAGCTCAGTCTATCATACTCTACTTGAAGTAACACCACTTGGACACTCAAGGTTATCTTCCAATTGGATATGAAAAATACTAAAAGTTTAGGTCAATGTAGCACTGAGTACGATTCCATAGAAGCAAAGGATATGTTATCAAAGGAGCAACAATAAGGAATCAATGGAGAGGTGACAAAGGAATGGTCATGTATTCATATTATATCACAATCATGTTTTAACATCCATATACTATTACATCATGTGCAAGAATGCACCATATGCATGACTGTACCAAATATTGATACCCACAAAGCTGTTAGGTATATTTCCGCCATGCCCAGTCACAAGATATACACAAGTGTATTACCTACAAGAATGCACTATAATACTAAGCACTTTTCGGAGTGATATTTGGAAGTATGATATTAAATTGAGTGTATCCCTTAAAAGGCGACATATTGGTAAATTAGGGTTTATTCAATATCACTTATTTCACATTCATAATTCTTAAGATGAATTATACTTAAGTTGATTTATATTGATTTCACATTCTAGTTTTATGTTTACCTAACTTGTGTTGTTTATTTTACTTATAACAATATATAATCTGGATTTATTACTATTATTAATACGCAATTAATCATAACATATATATAATTTCTTCCCGTATCATATGCATACACACATACATGTGTAAACATGATGTATAAAATCACATTACCACAAGGTAAAGTAAGTGGTAATATATTGAACATGTATAGTACTAGAAATTAGAATTATTTGATACATAGTGGAAAAAGCATAAGGGTTTCTTGAACTCATTACCCATGCCCTTATGCTTAACAGAGATAATCAGAGCGTTACCTGTCATACCTGATAATAGTAAGAAAATGGATGGAACGGTACCTCAAACTCTAAATCTTGGTTGAGTCTAAAAAAAATTTTAAGTGCTCAGTCAATTGAACATTAAGAACAGTAACTCCTATTTATGAATGTGTAAAATCCTATAAAAAAATATATTTCTGTGCCAAAAGAGACAAGAAGTACATTGTTGGTCAAACCTTATTACTTCTTTAATGCCCTCTTCCAATTGCCATTTTGATGTCCTTAGTTACATAAAATTTCTGGCATCTCTCTTGCAAAAGGCACACAACAACATTTCTTAGTCATTTTTGAAACCCATTTCTTGCTTTTCCCATCTGTCATTTTTGAAACATCCTCAAGAAGCCTTGCGTGCCAAGTGATTTTTTTTTTTTTTTGAAAATTTATTTTGGACAGTGGGTTGGCGAGTCTTCATGAAAGCTGACATGAGAATTTGGTCTGAACATGCACAATGAAAGTGTCCATCTGTCATGGAAGCAAGAAGGACAAGCAAGAATTGCTTGGGGAAGATCGAATTTAATTCAATTATAGACCTAATGATTTAGTATTGTACAATACATGTTTAGAGCATGTACTTGCTTACAACCCTTTTGATAATCTATTATATGATCTTGATCGATAATGCTTTTTCGAACTTGCCAAGTTGATCCTTTGGTATAGTACATATTTATGCATATTTGACAGACAAAACTGGTGCTTCTCCTACAAAAGTATTTTGGATGTATACTTTGCCAATGTCCATAAAACTACTTTCGTATCCTTCTTTTGTTGTATATGGAAATGCTAATATTGTTGTTATAAAATTAATCCACTGGATTTCATAATAATAAGCTTACTGAGATTATAGTAACGAAATAAGTGTTCGTATAAATCAATTATATCAAATTTATAACAACTAAGATGAAGGCCTACATGGCTGGATATTAAATTTTTGCCATACTAAAGAATTGTGGCGGTCCTACAAGCACTAACAACAGGATCATTACAGGGTGTGGGCTGATGTACAATGCTCTCTTGTTTTAGGAAATGTGAAATGTTATGCCCAGGTTTAACAACCTAAGGTGGTAATTGTGCGTTTCTTAACAAGTGGTTTATATGCATACAGACTGAATAACAAAAGCAAGCTGCTGCTGATGTTCTGTACCAGTACTCACAATTTGTTATGGTTTGTATTGGAGAGGGAGTTCGGCCCACTGATCTCAGTTTGCATTTAATGAAGGTAAACTTGTTTGGCTTATCATAGTACTTTTGCTTGCTTTGCATGTATTGCACAATTAAGTACCAATACCAAATTTTGGTATTCTTTCCTTGTTAATCTGCAGTGCTCTTTTGCTTATCGTATGAAATTTTAGTCCCAATTCTTTTATAATAAAGTCAGTAATTAAGCTATAATTATCAGGATGCAATCTCAAAAAAAATTGCTAGCATGAGGCCAGACTTAATATTAAATTTATACTGATTCTCTGGACAAAACTGAGTTCAGTTTAATAACGTGTTAATTGCTCCAGGCCACCAGCCATCTTCTTGACTCTTGAATTTTTTATGCCTATTTTAAAATCCAATGGATAGATTGATGCTAGATAGCAACTATAGAAGCTTTTCTGTGGTAGCTCCGTGTCCTATCAACTGTGACTGACATGTGGATATCGATGATGGATATTGGATATTGATATGGACATCTAAAGATCCTACTTGCAACTGGCTTAAAAGATGGTTTTCTGCTGTTGTCTATTACTGGTTTTTCTATTCCTACAATCCACACTTGCAGAAATCACTGCATTCTGAACCAGGGAGCAATACCTCGTCCTGACCATCTGTATTGGCAGATGGGGAAAAAAGTTGATATTACTAGTTTAATGTATGAGTTCTCCTTAGCGTATTGTAGCTCACTGATCATATGCTGATCAGGATTTCCAGATTCTACCAGTGCCGGTGCTGTTCAAATGAAAGAAAAATTTTCTCTTTTAAGTATGTCTACTAGAAGAGGAAAAAAATGATACAGGTGGATGTGAAGGTGGAAAATTCTAAATTCTTTTTTTTAAAAAAAAGAAAAGAAGAAATTGCGAGGAAAGTTTGGGACCTAAACCTTCCTCTCAATTTCTTTCTTTCATTTTCCCTAAAAATATAGAGAAAATATATTTACTTTATCTGCAAAATCTCTTTCATCCTCTAATTTATATTATACTAAACATACTAGTTCCACCTATGCAGAATTTGAAGTATTTAATTTCATATTCTCATTATTTACAAGCTTCTGGTTTTTCTATTTTTTCCTTTTTTAGAGGGATCTATTGATTACTTTACTGTGCCTAGGAATGCTTGTACCTGCAATGTGACTTCATCGATTTGCTAATTGTTTAAAAGTAACTCCAGACGTTAATTTAGGGGTTCAAAGAGTTCTGCTATTCAAATAGTCGTTCTGCCAACTTTTATCTAATTTGTTGAGCAATCAGCAAAGCAATCTATAACTGGACACATGTATAGAGGCATTGAAATTATCATTTGATTATTGCTCGTAGTGTATTATTATCCTTAATTGGGACTTATCTGATAGAAGAGTATCTTTCAGGAACTTTCAGGGATGCCGACAACCTTAAAGAAAGAACCTATGCCTGCCTCTCCTGATTCTACTAGTGAACCATCATCTTCAGGTACAAACAAAAGGGACAAACCTCATACCCCTTGAAAAAAAAAAAGAACCTCATACCCCCTGAATCTCGTTGTGCAACTAGTGTGGAGATGTCATCATAATGTCTCAGTTTTATGTAACCTATAATTAATTTTTTTATGGAAAGGTCTGAGCAAGTTGTTGGGAGAGTGAAACCATGTGGCATGTATTTCAGACTGTGCAGGAGAAGCATTTGCTGAATGCTCTGATGGTGGTCAGATACATGTTGTACATGTAATATTTCTAAAAAGAGATTTAGAATATAATCTTTGTTAGCATATAGCACGAAGTAGATTTCATTGGCCAACGAAACCAGGAAATATGAGTTATCCATAGTAACACTGCTTTTCAATAAATAACTAGTTTATGTTTGATATATTAGCTTGGACATCCAAGTGAAAGGATACCCAGCGTTGAAGTCATTCTTTGATGCGGTGGCCATCGCATGATGCGGTGGCTTCATTCAGCGTTGAAGTCATTCTTTGATGTATTGGGTTTAGTGCAAACACTTATTTCAAGTTAGCATCAACGTGGAATGGGGCCACCGCACATGTGGTGTCTCCGTATATAACATTTTTTCGATACAGAGTATAAAATTGTGCAGATCGCGTCACTATAAGATTTCTGCTGACCTATTATGACCTCCATCCTTCGCCCTCTCAGTCCTCTCTCGATAAGTGCCTGTTTCCTTCGACGAAATCTAAAAGGGAAAAAAACAAAACGAATCTAATCATGTTATATTTTACTATCCAACTTTCACATGTGATTATTATTATTTTTTTTACTTTCCAAGGGTAGATGATCTGATGCGTGCATATTAGCACCTTATTTTGTTAACTTTCGTTCACTTTTAGGTTTCAAGAATAAGGCAAATAGTATTGTTATTCAGTATGTAGTATTAGGATACTGCACTGATTTTATTGTCATGAAATCAAATAAGCCTAACAAATACGTGCACATTTAGATCATCTCTTATTTGTGCATGTTCGCTTATGTCAAACCACGTAACTACTGGTGAGGTTGAGGATGTGTGCCCCACTAAATACGAATGTTTAGCCGTGATGATGACACAGTCTCCAATTGTATAGAAGATAATTGAGGCTCAACTATATGATTGGTACCTGCAGTCTATTATTACAAAGGAAAAAAAGGGAAGAATTTACTCAAGATGCTGAGAGTGTGATAAGATGTTGGAACCGCCTATGTATACCTGAGGTTATTAAGGAAGAATTACTGGAAGAGGCACACAAGTTAAAATTTGTAGTACACCCTGGTGTCACGAAAATGTATAGAGATCTGTGAAAATCTTATTGGTGTGAAGGAATAAAAAGAGACATGACAGATTATGTTGGGCATTGTCTGGTATGCCAGCAAGTCAAAATTGAACATAAGAAACCAACTGGGCTTTTACAGAGTATTCTGATCCTTGAGTGGAAATGAGAACATATTACTATGGATTTCGTGAGGGATCTTCCAACGTCATGTACTAGCCACGACTCGATCTAGGTGATCGTGGACCGGTTGACTAAGTCTGCCCATTTCCTGCCTATAAGAAAGACTTACTCGATGGACAAACTGGCAAGATTATATTGTAATGAGGTCATACGGCTACATGGGGTTCCTGCTAGCATTATTTCTAACAGAGACCCACGATTCACCTCTAGATTCTGGGGTAGTTTACAGAAGGCTTTGGGAATTAAACTGAGGTTCAGTACAGCTTATCACTCGTAGACTGATGGCCAATCTGAGCGAACTATTCAGATGCTAGAGGATATGCTCTGGGCTATCGTCATGGACTTTACAGATGGTTGGGAATGTCACTTACACATGATGGAATTTGCATATAATAACAGTTACCATTCTGTTATCCAGATGGCACCATTTGAGGCTTTATACGGTAGAAAGTGTAGATCTCTGGTGTTATGGGATGAAGCAGGTGAAAGCCGTGTATTGGGACTGGCTATGTTAGAGTACGACGCTGAGAGGGTTCAGCTTATTAGACAGAAATTATTAATTGCCCAAAGTCGACAAAAGAGTTACGTGGATAAGAGACGGCGTCTACTCGAGTTTGATGTCGGTGATCACGTGTTTCTTCGGCTTTCTCCGAAGAAGGGTACGACTAAATTTGGATATTGTAGTAAGTTAGCCCCACGGTATGTTAGTCCTTTTGAGATATTGGAGAGAGTTAGACTCGTCGCATACCGATTAGCGCTTCCACCGATGTACACACATATCCAGTCAGTGTTCTACCTGTCCATGTTGTGCAAGTATGTAGCAGATCCATCTCATGTATTGACCCATGGTGCTGTTCATGTCAGGCAGGATGCCACATATGCGGAGATGCCTGTGAAATCTTAGATTGCAAAGAGCATCAATTGATAAATAAATTTATCAGCCTGATTAAAGTCAAGTGGAAGAATCATCCTAAGAGTGAGGCTACTTGGGAGCGTGAGAATGAGTTTATGAGGAGACATCCAGATCTGTTTTCGGAGATGGAGGAGTAAACGGGTGACTGTTGTATGATTGCTTTTGTAATCTTATTTGTTTAC
This sequence comes from Costus lasius, assembly GCA_027563935.2. Lineage (NCBI taxonomy): Eukaryota > Viridiplantae > Streptophyta > Magnoliopsida > Zingiberales > Costaceae > Costus > Costus lasius. The sequence goes on from CM050454.1 coordinate 100,418,448, forward strand.
CGTTAATAAATATGTTTATAATTTGGGGGCCAAATTCTTTTAAGGTGGGGAGAATGTTACGTCCATGACCCAGAACTGACGAAAAATCTATTAGAATATTAGTAAAACTAATAGGGCTGAAGTGATGGACGTGACTCGTCACTGTGCACGCGTGACTGAGCCCATCCCTTTGTGTCGCCGCGTGAACTCGCCACTCCCTTTATTTTTCCCCAGTCGAACATCTCCATTGCCGAACCATCGTGCGAGCGAAGCTTATGAACGGGCGTCACCTTCTTCTTCTATCAACACTCAACCCTCTCCTTTGTTTGCGCCTCCATCTTCGTTTGGCGTGCTCCGGCTGCTGCTCCGACGAGCTCGGGCTTCCGGCAACGAAGCCCTAACTCAACAAACCATCTGACAACGCCTTTGCTCCTTCACTCGCGATTTCTGCTCGGCGACGGTCGCATTGTGCGCACGCCTCTTCCAATGCTGGTGACTGCCTTCCTTCCCCTCCGGTGATGTTGCCCTTGTGCCGACCAACTGTTCCGGCTCTGTCTCTGCCACCCTCCCTTGCCATTTCAACTGGAGGCTAGGGCTTTGATGAGGTTGCATGTCTGACGAGATTCCGGCGGCGCTGCACCTCTTTCGGCGAGCTCGTGCGCTTATCTCTGGTCTCCGGCAAACAACAAAGCTTTCCCCTTTGTTTTCCGGCGAGCTGCGAACTCCGGCGCATGTTATATTTCAAGCAGCGGAAAGGGGGTTTCTTGGGATCTTTTCAATGCAGGTAATATAATCAACTTAAATCGATTGTATATAAGAGATAGAACCATACCAATGCCATTTGTTGGATGGCGTCTAGGAAGAAGAAAGTGAAGTCGCTTTCCTCCAAACGGTTCGCACACAAGAAGATCTATGCGCTTACTCCCTTCGGTACACCTTGTGCTAGCAAAGTTCCTTGGTGTCTTTGTTCGTGTGAGAAGGGAAGAAGAACGTCTTGCTTGCTCAGTCCTCGACTCTCCAAAGCGTGAAGAGGAACTTCCACGAGAGGAGGCGACGGGAATAGGAGTGAGGCGACAAGAGATGTGCTCTACCCAAAACATGGAGGCGTGGTTGCTAAAAATAGCCAACCTTACTCTTTCATGCGATCATGTGTTCATGCGCTCATGAACCAATCGCATTTTCCTCTCCCCTCTTTGAACCAAGCGCTCATATCATGAGCCGGTTCAACTAGGTCTGGTTCATAGACCAATTAACCCAAGCAATTAGTCCAGATCACATTAAACCCTAAGGCTCTTGATCTGACCGTTGATCTCTTGATGCTCCTGATCTCACTGATCTAGCATCCATTCTCTCGATCGAAGCTTACCGATCTCAAGCCCTAATCAATCAAACATGATTAGACCAGATCTCACTCACAATCAGAGATTAAATCCCTTTAAATTGAACCCAAATAATTCAGTCCACACGATCTGACTTAAGTAAGCCATATCATCAAATTGTGCGACCCTAAGGGTTTCCTTTAAATGTCGGTAACGATAACTTACGTTATCACGATCAGTGAGGGGTATCTAGCAACACATCACTGTCTCCCGATATAAAGGAAAGAGTCTTCCAAGACTACACCCAAACCACAGCACAAGTGTGAATCCAACTCACAAGGCATGCATATTTCCTTTGCCACTGGATGTTCTTATTGGACAAGCGTGTCAAGCTTGTAGTTCCAATATGATGAGCATGATTAGATCAGATGAACACTGTCACCTGGGTATGGCCATACACTTTCTCAATCATCTCATACAGAGGGGGGCCCCTTTAGAACATCACACTCCAATCAAGGAGACGGCAATCCTATATCTATCACTAGTGCCCTAACCTGATTCAAGCTCACCATCCAAGATAGTCTATAATCATTATGTTTCAAATGATATTGAACTACCTCAAAACAATGACAATCATCATTTAGAAAACACAAGTGATCTCAAGTCAGAGGAAATGTGCCACTTGTTACATTCAAGGATTATTCATATTGTGACAACCAATTGAATATCCTAGTAGGGTCTGTCCAGTACATCCAATGTACCCATGAGTCTACATCTTATTCCATGCTCGAAGCATCCTATAAGATTAGAGCACATATTAGTCTCAATCATATCAAGGCTGTCTCATGTTCACCAAGATATCTCGACTAAGGACTTTACAGCATGTCAGCCCAGCTGAACAGCTTTGAGACATTATTCAGAAGTACACTTATTGCAGCAGATAATGTAACAAACTGAATAACAACCATGCCTATATAAACATAAGAGTTTATTACATGATACTGATACAATCCCAAGGCCTCAAACATTAGCCTTAAGGGCATACCCCAACAATCTCCCACTTGCACTTAATCTAATGGTTGAGAAATCTCAAACCCATGTTATTACAGTGCTTCTCATGCTTCTGCTGCGCCAGAGGCTTAGTAAGCGGGTCTGCCAGATTGTCATCTGTATGAACCTTGCAGACTTTGATCTCGCCACGATCAATGATCTCCCTGATCAAATGAAACCGTCTCTGTATGTGCTTGGACTTCTGGTGCGACCGTGGTTCCTTTGCTTGTGCGATTGCTCCAGTGTTATCACAAAAGATAACCAAAGGATCTGCACTCGAAGGAACAACACCAAGTTCTCTCACGAACTTACGAATCCACACTGCCTCCTTGGATGCTTCCGAGGTTGCAACATACTCGGCTTCTGTTGTGGAATCAGCAACAGTTGACTGTTTGAAACTCTTCCACACCACCGCTCCTCCATTCAAGCTAAAAACATAGCCTGATTGCGATCGGAAATCATCCTGGTCAGACTGGAACGAAGCGTCAGTATATCCTTCAATACTGAGTTCTTCCTGACCACCATATATCAAGAACATATCTTTGGTCCTCCGCAGATATTTTAAAATGTTCTTGACTGCAATCCAGTGCGCCATACCTGGATTACTTTGGAACCGACTGGTCACGCTTAACCCGTAAGCGACGTCTGGGCGAGTACACAACATCGCATACATAATGGACCCAATAGCCGAAGCATAAGGCGTATTGTCCATTTCATCTTTCTCAGTCTGTGTTTGTGGACACTGACTCTTTGAAAGATTCAGACCATGTCTGACTGGAAGATATCCTCTTTTAGAATTCTCTAAATGGAATCTCTCCAGGACTTTATCGATGTAAGTACTCTGGCACAGCCCGAGAAGCCTCTTAGATCTATCCCTGTAGATCTTCACACCTAACACATAGGCTGCTTCTCCAAGATCTTTCATCTGGAAACATTTCCTTAGCCATGCCTTAACGGCATGCATTTCAGGAATGTCGTTTCCAATGATTAAGATATCATCGACGTAGAGGACTAGGAAAGTAATCACGCTCCCACTAAACCTCTTATATACACATGGGTCATCTTCATTCTTGATGAAACCAAACTCAGATATTGATTCATCAAAACGAATATTCCAGCTTTTCGATGCTTGTTTAAGTCCATAAATAGACTTCTTTAATTTGCATATCTTATGACGATCTGATGGATTAGTGAAACCTTCAGGTTGTGTCATATACACATCCTCTTCCAGATTTCCATTAAGGAAAGCTGTCTTCACATCCATTTGCCAGATCTCATAATCGTAATATGCTGCTATCGCGAAAAGAATCCGAATAGACTTAAACATGGCTACAGGTGAGAAAGTTTCATCATAATCTATCCCGTAGATTTGTTTGAAACCTTTTGCAACTAGCCTGCCTTTATAGGTAACCACGTTACCATCCATGTCAATCTTCTTCTTGAAGATCCATTTGCAGCCTATAGGGATTACTCCCGGAGGCGGATCAACCAAATCCCAGACTTGGTTATCTGACATGGAGTCCATCTCGGCGCGCATAGCTTCAAGCCATCTTGCTGACTCCGGTCCACTGACCGCATCCGCATAAGTAAGGGGTTCATCATTATCAATGATGTAGACTCCGTCATAGCGCTCAGGCTGTCGACGGATCCTTCCCGATCTTCACGATTCCCGTGATATCTGAGCCTCAGGTTGTTCAGTAACCTGATCCACCGGCTCAGGCTCATCCAACTGTGCTTGACTACTTTGTCCTTCCTCTGGATTCTCATTCAGCTTTATTTCTCTCCCACTGGCCTCTTGCAGAAGAAACTCCTTCTCAAGAAATATGGCCGTCCGAGCAACAAATACCTTGTTCTCTTTGGGATCGTAGAAATAATAACCCTTAGTTTCCTTAGGGTAACCGACAAAGATACATTTCTCAGATCTGCTCTCTAGTTTCCCAGAGGCGAGCTTTTTGACATAAGCCTCGCAGCCCCAGATCCTGATAAATGTCAAGCTCGGCTGTTTCCCATACCATAACTCATATGGCGTCTTAGAAACTGCCTTGGATGGCACTCGGTTTAGTACCTTTGCAGCTGTTTCCAGTGCAAATCCCCAAAAGGAATATGGAAGAGTAGCCTGACTCATCATAGAACGAACCATATCAAGTAACGTTCTATTTCTCCTCTCGGACACACCATTCCATTGCGGTGTTCCTGGCGGAGTGAGCTGTGAGATAATCCCACACTCCTTTAGATAGTCTGTAAACTCTCGACTTAGGTATTCACCACCTCGATCAGAACGAAGTGCCTTGATATTTCGGCCAAGCTGATTCTGTACTTCATTCTTGAACTCTTTGAACTTGTCAAAAGATTCACTTTTGTGTCTCATAAAATAGACATACCCATACCTACTGAAATCATCAGTAAAGGTTATGAAGTACTGATAGCCACCTCTGGCATGTTTACTAAATGGCCCACACACATCACTGTGTATAAGGTCAAGTAAACCTGAAGCCCTTTGACCTTTGTTAGGAAAAGGTGACTTCGTCATTTTACCCATTAAACAAGCCTTGCATGTATCAATCCCCTCATAGGAGAATGATCCCAGCAGTCCATTATCATGCAACCGCTTAATGCGTTTCTCGTTAATATGGCCTAAACGACTATGCCATAGCAAGGTGCTGTCATCAGCATACTTGGCTTTCTTAATATCAATATTTTGTATAGAACATTCCATGTCCAACATGAATAACCCATTGTTAATTGAACCAGTAGCATAAACAATATTATCTAAAGAAAGAACACACTTTGAAATATTGCATTCAAAGGAAAATCCCTTCCTGACAAGAGCAGGAATGGAGATAATATTTTTAGTAATGCTGGGAACAAAGTAACAACTGTTTAGTTCTAATACAAGTCCAGATGGTAATGAGATGAAATAGTCTCCTACTGCAACAGCAGCAACCCGTGCCCCGTTTCCAACTCGTAGGTCCACCTCATGCTGTCCCACCTGTCTTCTTCTCTTGAGTTCCTGTACATTTGAACAAATGTGAACTCCACATGCAGTGTCCAACACCCATGAAATAGAAGAAGAGGATATCATGACTTCCGTCACATAAATACCTGAGCCAGAAGCAAAGCTTCCCCTCATATCTCCTTGGAGCGCTTTACAGTCCTTTTTCCAGTGACCCAGCTGGCCATAGTGGAAACATCTGTATTCCTTTGACCGCTTAACTTTTTGCTTCAGAGCCTTGCTGTAACTCTTGACAGGGGCCTTGCCCTTCTTCCCCTTCTTCTTGTTCCTAGAAGGAACCATTAAGACAGAGGTCGAAGGCTTTCCCTTCAGAGTCTCCTCAGTAGTTAAGAGCATATTCAGCAGCTCTGCCGGAGTACAGTCGATTTTGTTCATATTAAAGTTAATGATGAACGCATCGAAAGAGGGCGGGAGAGACTGCAGAATAATGTCTACAGCAAGCTCCTGATTGATGGTATGCCCCAGTTTCTCTAGAGCCTCCTTGTGCCCAATCTTCTTGAGCACGTGAGCTCCCACTGGGCTCCCTTCAGCCAGTTTGCTCTGAAAGAAAAGCTTTGTCAGATTATAGCGTTCTGTCCTCGCCTGTGCAGCATACAGCATCTTGAGGTTCGCTATAATCTCTATAGCCGACATATCCTCATGCTGACGTGGCAGCGGTGGCGTCATAGACGCTAGCATCAGGCAAGCGACATCAATGCTATCATTGACGTGCTTTTCATAAGCTTCTCGAACCGCCCTTGCGGCGTTCGGAGCGGGTTGAGGCGGGATAGCCGTCTCGAGGACATACAGTTTCCTCTCTGCCTTAAGAACAATCTTAAGGTGTCCGTACCAGTCTGAGAAGTTCGGCCCAGCAAACTTCTCCCTTTCCAGTAGGGATCGCACATTGAAGCTCATGGTGTTCGTTGCTGCAGGTATCTACAACAATGCAAGAACAGCAAGGTCAGTATCAATGTTAAGAATCAATCAGGACTTAAGAATGATTCTTTTTCTCACTATTTTATCTGGCTGAAAAATCCAGCAAAACAGCCCGAAAGAGTAGAACTCTTTTAGTGAGATGAGATCCAGATTTCATACTTGGTCTCCGCGTCCCGCTCAGGCGAGATAAGATGCACAGAGAGTACAAGCACTAATCTCTGGTAGGCAATCCCTGCCAATCGCCAACCCGTGCGATTCCCCTTCATCTGGGCAATCCAGCAGACTGTGCCAACTGAGTTGGTACAACACAATCTCTGACCCCACAGATGGCTGCCTCCATGTGCTACCATATGCGCCACATATGTAGCCTACATGGTCAAGCTAACCCGACCTACTCCCTGGACCACCACGTGCTATGCTGAGCAACGAGAAGCGATAAATCCCTTCTCTGTAACACGCAGGTGTAATCCGGCACCGTCTGAAGATAGATGGACGTGCCCACTGAGTGGGTACAACACGGCTCCAACGATAGTCAGAACAGTGAGGTTTCGCGTCAGAAGGCTTACAAGCTTGATATTTTAGCGTTGGATTTTAACGGTCTTTTATCTTCTTAACTATCATGCAATTCCTATGGTGATAGCAGAAGATAATCTCATGCAATTCTAATTATAAAAGCAATAAATAGAAAGCATGCTGATCTTATGTGGTAAAAGCTCATTGAGCCTAAGTTAGACCTTAAATAAACTTAAGTCTTCACTTGCTTTTCTTGATGGGTCTTTTGCTGCTCATTTGGCCCAAACCAGGGCCCAAGCGCCCACTGCAGCTCAGGTGCGCCCACCAGGTAAATGCGCCTGGTCCCAGAGTCGAACCCTGGACCTCCCACCTGGTCTAGCCACTGCTGCATGCGCCTCTGCCAAGTGTGCTCTGTGCTCTTGTCTGACTAATTTACAAATTAATCTATCTAGACAAGATTGACTCGCAGGTCAATTACATTTTATAAATTAATTAAACTGTGATTCGCAGATCACAAAATAAGAATTAATTTACAATAAAATTCCAGGCACGCAGGCCCCAGCACAGCACACATTAAACGAGCAGCCCACATAAGATTAAATAAACATACATATGGCATCTAATCAGCATGTGATCCAATAAGAAAATAAATTTTTGAAAAACCCATTGGCATCAATTTTAATTTCCTTATTCGCCCTGCTGCCTTACGACGGTCCATTACAAGGGATCCACTCATCAAACCTAGTCAGATCCATTGCCCTTGCATGCACCAAGTCGTAACTGACTTGTGTCGACCTAATGGTCAACCATGCATGCGCCAGGGCTGAACAACCCTCATGAGTTCTGGCAAGCGGGTGTGACCCCGGGCCTAACTCATGTGTGCTCACTAGTCGTCTCAATCAGACATCGCTACACGCCTGTCTGCAGTCGACCTATAGCCATCTCGTGCTTGCGCACAGATGCTATCTGGTCGACCCATCAAGGCTGTCAGATAGTCTGATCAGACTGTTTGGATCTAACCTAGGGGATGACTTCAACCCTAATAACCCGTCTAAGGGTTTAAAGCAGGCGCCTCTTAGATCTAATGAGAGTCGCGCAAGTTTTGTTTTGAAAACACAATGAAACAAGCGCCAAGAACATGCGCCAACATAAAAATGTAACAAGAAATATTTTTCGCATGAAACATCTAATATGCGCATGTTATAGATCTAAGCATACTCATACTTTCGCATATATGGATCACAAAGTCTTAAGCAATCATAGAAACATGCAAACCTCGCTCTGATACCAATTGAAGGTTCCCTTAGACAAGGGGGCGAAACCCTAGATAGGCGCATGTTATATTTCAAGCAGCGGAAAGGGGGTTTCTTGGGATCTTTTCAATGCATGTAATATAATCAACTTAAATCGATTGTATATAAGAGATAGAACCATACCAATGCCATTTGTTGGATGGCGTCTAGGAAGAAGAAAGTGAAGTCGCTTTCCTCCAAACGGTTCGCACACAAGAAGATCTATGCGCTTACTCCCTTCGGTACACCTTGTGCTAGCAAAGTTCCTTGGTGTCTTTGTTCGTGTGAGAAGGGAAGAAGAACGTCTTGCTTGCTCAGTCCTCGACTCTCCAAAGCGTGAAGAGGAACTTCCACGAGAGGAGGCGACGGGAATAGGAGTGAGGCGACAAGAGATGCGCTCTACCCAAAACATGGAGGCGTGGTTGCTAAAAATAGCCAACCTTACTCTTTCATGCGATCATGTGTTCATGCGCTCATGAACCAATCGCATTTTCCTCTCCCCTCTTTGAACCAAGCGCTCATATCATGAGCCGGTTCAACTAGGTCTGGTTCATAGACCAATTAACCCAAGCAATTAGTCCAGATCACATTAAACCCTAAGGCTCTTGATCTGACCGTTGATCTCTTGATGCTCCTGATCTCACTGATCTAGCATCCATTCTCTCGATCGAAGCTTACCGATCTCAAGCCCTAATCAATCAAACATGATTAGACCAGATCTCACTCACAATCAGAGATTAAATCCCTTTAAACTGAACCCAAATAATTCAGTCCACACGATCTGACTTAAGTAAGCCATATCATCAAATTGTGCGACCCTAAGGGTTTCCTTTAAATGTCGGTAACGATAACTTACGTTATCACGATCAGTGAGGGGTATCTAGCAACACATCACTGTCTCCCGATATAAAGGAAAGAGTCTTCCAAGACTACACCCAAACCACAGCACAAGTGTGAATCCAACTCACAAGGCATGCATATTTCCTTTGCCACTGGATGTTCTTATTGGACAAGCGTGTCAAGCTTGTAGTTCCAATATGATGAGCATGATTAGATCAGATGAACACTGTCACCTGGGTATGGCCATACACTTTCTCAATCATCTCATACAGAGGGGGGCCCCTTTAGAACATCACACTCCAATCAAGGAGACGGCAATCCTATATCTATCACTAGTGCCCTAACCTGATTCAAGCTCACCATCCAAGATAGTCTATAATCATTATGTTTCAAATGATATTGAACTACCTCAAAACAATGACAATCATCATTTAGAAAACACAAGTGATCTCAAGTCAGAGGAAATGTGCCACTTGTTACATTCAAGGATTATTCATATTGTGACAACCAATTGAATATCCTAGTAGGGTCTGTCCAGTACATCCAATGTACCCATGAGTCTACATCTTATTCCATGCTCGAAGCATCCTATAAGATTAGAGCACATATTAGTCTCAATCATATCAAGGCTGTCTCATGTTCACCAAGATATCTCGACTAAGGACTTTACAGCATGTCAGCCCAGCTGAACAGCTTTGAGACATTATTCAGAAGTACACTTATTGCAGCAGATAATGTAACAAACTGAATAACAACCATGCCTATATAAACATAAGAGTTTATTACATGATACTGATACAATCCCAAGGCCTCAAACATTAGCCTTAAGGGCATACCCCAACAGGACTATTGCTGTATCAGCTCCCAGTTTTATTTTGTGTGTGATGACACTATATTGATGCGTATTTTAGTCTGATTATATGCTATACGGGACATGTAGAGTTACAGTGGTATTTTGGTAAATTCTTATATTCTGATCATGCACTATATAACTTTGATGTATCCCTACTTAGCCTCTGGCTAACCCCCTTTGACTTGCCTCCAGGTTCAGACACGGCTCTATCTGGAGCACCTTAGATAGCTAGATATTGACTGCCAATCTGGGTGAGTTGAGCTGCATATGTTGAGTTTGTTATTTATTATGTTATATTGTCTTGGACTTATTGACTGCTGCGCTGGTCATGTTTCTGTTGGGTTTTGTTGACCACTGCATTTGTCGGTGTGTTGTTGACTCTGTGACCGTTGCACTGGTCTTATGTCTGTTGGTTTATATTGTGGATATTCTGTGGCCGGGTTGGCTTTCGGCTTATGTTATTATTTTCTGTTCTGTATCTCTTGGATTTTGTGTTGACTTATCAGGTACAATGTTGTTGCGTCCCAAGGCCCGAGATTCCCGCGCGTGGATCCCGGGTGGCGCTCGGCGACGTAACAACTACTTAATGCCCTACCATGTCATTCGACATGAAGATAACTAGATCATCAAATACATTGAATTTCCATTTAATTACTCGATTCAAATCACTTAGGCAAGAAGCTATACCCTTCTTAACTCAGAGCTTAGATTGTTTCTGTCTAAAAATCTAGTATACAATATTGGGAAAAAAATTTTGGGGTAAGGTATCTAGTGGAAAATTTGCACCAGGTACTCTATTTTTGTATAATATTAGTGTATTAGTATAACGTTATACGAACTTTTTTCATATGATATGAAATCAGATTTCATATAATACTATTTTTTTTGTGTATAATATGATTAAATTAATATTATACGAAATATATAATACTATTTTTTTTGTATAATATAAAACAATTTTGTATAATGTTAGATGATAATATACTAATATTATAAAAAAAATAGGGTACACATAAACTTTTTCGAAGTATAGATACTCTTTCTCGAAAATTTTTTTTAATATTGGCTTGCTGATTTAGGATAAACATGAAGTCATACATCACAGTTTTGCTCACATGAGTTAGGCCTCGTTTGGCTCAATTTTTGTTTCTAGTTTTTGCTGATTGAATAAGTAATAGTTGAAAAGATGCCGGCTGAAGAAGTTTGAGGATGTTTGGATATACAACATATGGTTAGATTATTCTATTTATAATAAATAATTTTTTATTAAAAAAATACTAAGAAAAAAATTATATGATTAAATTTATAGTTAATTATAATTAAAATATTTATTAAAAATATTATAAGTTATACTATTAAAAAATTATTATTACATATAAGGGTTATTGAGTATAAGCATATGGGGCCAGAGAAGTAGCTTCACTCCTACTTCTCAGAGAAATAACTAATTTATGAGTTGGAACAGAAAAGCTGAAGGACTAAATGTTTTAACTTCTTGATTTCTGCTGGTCGCAAAGTCATAAATAGGCCCAGAAACTAAGCCAAATGGGGCTTTAGTTGGTCTCTCGCTGACAAAGAGAATATTCAAAGCTATAATCGTTCATCTAACAGTTATAACTAATCAAAAACACTAGAGAGGAAAAGAAAAGTACATCAATGAGTCACATTTGATAGGCAGTAGTTTAGAAAATTAAATGTCGTTAATAAAAAATATATCATCAAATCCTCAATAGAACTCTAGTCGTCGGTGAATCACAATAAATTGAAGAGATTGCCAAATGATTTCTGTTTTCGTTCATCAAATCTGCCTCAATAGATCGATTAGGGTACTCACGTTGCAGAAAGCAATTGGGCGACACCGGCGGAGTCGAGCATCCACTGCCATGCCATGGAATCTTCAATTCGCTGTACCTTTTGCCGGCACTCTCCCTCACCCTCGCGTTCCACCAGTAAGCTTGCAGCTCCATCGGAAGCATAGATTTCTGAGTTAGGTTTTGGCCTCACTTTTCTGCAACGCGTGCATGCGCTTGACGGCGACGGAGGTAGGCTGTCGCCTATCGTCCCGGAAGGAGAAGACCTCAGTTTCTAGGCTCTTCAGATTCCGATATCCATCGGCGGCTTCCCTCGTGGCATCCGCCTTCTGCTCCGGCCGGTTGGGGAAGTGCTTCAGCACCGCCCTCTTGTCGTTACCAAGAACGAGAGATCTCCTTGTAAGCTGCATTCTCCACCTCCCTTGCCGGTAGGTTGATGAATTCAGCTTGCGTTTCCACGTCTTACTTCAACTGTTTGTTAAAAATGCTTGAATGAATTATTTGACAACAGGACTTTAGTGGTGGTGACATGAAAGCTTACGACTAGGAGATGAGATGATCGGTTCTCGATCTCCCCTATCATTTCCCGGGCATTCATAGAAGATAGAGCCGCCAAGCCGGTTGCTCTTAAGTCTGACTTTGATTCCTTTCTTGTGAGAGATCGATATAGTTCCAACTTCCAAATTCCAATACTCCTGGCACTCTTCTCACTGGTTTTTCATTGGCAGACAACTCGGCTTGGTAGACGATGACAGTGGTGCTAGCAACTTCGCTTCCTTGTTTATTTTGGCAGCCACAGAGGGGCATGAGGAGTTGGTGGAGGATTCTTGCTGTGGACTTTGCCAGCAAACCTGAGAATGGTGATCTAGATGTCAAATTCTCCCTCAGCAAGCTGTCATCAGCGTTCTTGATTTGATCCATTTACTTCACTGAATCAATGTTGCGGGCAAATACTTGCGCTTTCTTCCCGGACATCAATCTCCTGTCAGCATCCTTGGCGTTCAAATAGCGTATCTCTCTTTTCAGCTGTTCATTCTCTGCCTCCAAGAAACTAATTCTCAAGAGACAATGCATGTGTCATCTTCATTCATCATTTTCCAATTGCCAAGCTCTAGCCGCTCAACATCCATGTCGCTTTAGTTATTCTTATATACTCCCTCTGCTCTTTTGGAAGGTTTTAGGTTTTACTAGGGAGGATTGCTGGGTTCTCCAAGGGCAAAAGGCTGGATATCTCTGGAAAGAAAGTGCAGTGGCTAGCAGATTAGCTCCGTCTGTCATTTTGTGCCAATTTACCAACTAGGTAAAAGATTGACGCACTAGTTTGATGTTCAGTTGTTCACTTGCTTGGCTTTGAAGTGGCCGATAACAAGTAGCTGTCATGGCTTGGTAGTGTGCTAGTGTTTCACTAAGATAGATGATTAAGTAGAACAAAGATCTAACTTTTACGGTATGGTGATCTGTCCTTCAGTCATCTGTTCTGGTGCTTTCTTCAGAGACAATGCCCAGACCAACAAGTCCTGTCTGTAATTGCCTTACGGTAAATTCTAATCTCGCAGCTCAGTGACTTGTTTGCCTTGTAATTAAACGCCCTGCTCATGCACAATTTTCTTGTGTCCAGATACTATTTTAGAGCAGATTACGTTGCTGCCAGCGGCAGAATTTGCTGTGCATACATTGAAGCTGAGCCGGGACTTCATCACACGGCCCCTCGCCCTGCGACTTTCGTCCTGCTCTCGCAAGAAGATGACGAAAACGGTTAGAGCGCCGTTGCCACCGCCAGGTACACAATCGAGACGACCTGTTTGCTATATTAATTTTTTAAGTTACATATAATGAAAATACATAAATCCGAATAAATATACCTAAAAGTATGATTTTTTTAAGCAAGTAATTGATTAATTGATGAAGGCGATACTAGATTTTGAAACGTTATTATTAAAAAGTATGATTACCTTATTTATGTGACATATTTTTTTTATTCTAGTTTAAATTTTGATATAATTACCTTATTTATATATTTATCCTATTTTAATTTGTTTCTTTACAAAAATTTTGATAGTAAAAAAATACATATTTGGATAATTGTATATAGTTATTTATCTATTGTTGTATGATATTTAGTTGATGTGTTACCTTGTTTTTGTAAAATCCAAGATGGTTCATAAAACATCATAACGAAATAAAAATATAAGTATGCTTCTTTTGTGATATTTTTTTTACTATATATGATTATTTTATTTTAGTTTTATATATTTAAAAAATTGTACGATATTATAGGCTAGGAATTATAATGGGCCCTTTAGGCTTAGTTTTCTACAAATGATAGAAAGTTCTACGGAAAGGAAAGAGATAGGGAAAGTAAAGAAGGGCGGAGAGAAAATAAAGCAGGTGCGTAGCACGTGAAAGTAAAAAACGCCTCTTGTTTGCTGCGCGTGCCGAGCTCCACTCCCCGCCGCCTCTCCTCGCCGGACGGAGGAGAGATCACCGGGAGCAACGAGTCGGTAGAGGGCAGCGGCGCCGGGGGGAGGGAGGTGTACGTGGCCGGCGACGAGAGCAGCGCAGGCTGGAGCTAGCGAGGCGACACAAGGCGTGGGCGGATGTCCGCCTGCTCCGACGCGGAAGTGCTCCGTGCAGCCGCCTACTTCGATGTGGACGACACCGGGGGGCGGGAGGAGGGAGGTGCTGGTGGACCGTGGGTGGCGAAGGCGGACGACACAGGCTGGCGAAGGCAGACGACACACGCGCAAGCGAAGGCGGGCAGCACAGGCTGGAGTTGGCGCAAGCGGGCGAAGGCGCAAGCAAAGGCGGACGAGTTCATCGGCGCTTGGAGGAGGCGGCGTAGGCGGGCGAAGGCGGACAACACACGCGCAAGCGAAGGCGGGCAACACAGGCTGTAGCTGGCGCAAGCGGGCGAAGGCGCAGGCGAAGCGGACGTCCGCTTGCTCCGACGCGGACAGTGAGGGTGGCGCCGGGCGCAGGCGTAGGCGGGCGACGCAAGCTGGCGATGGCGGGCGTCACAGGCACAGGCGATGGCGGGCAACGAAGGCTGGAGCTGACACAAGCGGGCGACGCAGGCGTAGGCGCTAGCGGCGAGTTTATCAGCACTTGGAGGAGGCGGCGCTAGCGACGAGAGAGAGGGAAGGACGAGGGATGGGGCCGGCAACGAGGGAGAGGGAAGGACGAGATGACAGAGGGGCGGGGCAACACACCAGCAGCGTCATTTTTGTTGTTTCCGCCCGATTCGGGCGGAAGCTAAAACGGCGGAAAGTGAGCGTACTTTCCTGCTTCAATTCCTTCCCTTCTATTCTATCCGTCAAAGGAAATGAGGGAAAATATTATTTTCCCTTCCGTCCGCAGTGGAATCTGTCCTAGGAAACTAAGCCTTAGGAATTTGAAGGTGATTGATTGGTTATTAAACAAGAAGCCACACGAGAATCATTAAATTAAAGGAAGCCTTACGTAACTGCCGCACTAAGATGTGTAACATTTACATACCGTAACAACTGAACTGAAATAAATATACTTTTGCTTCGAAACTACATCGTGGGCCCCGGTAACCGCATCGTACTGAGTCTACCCGGGCAAGTGCAGTTACGGCTCTGCGACTCACCCGGTTAACACACCCGGCCGGTCCCACTGCCTCGTGTGAGTATGCCATACTCCATTTGGAGAATTAGAGTACGGAATAGCCGATATAAATGAGCAGGTGGGGACCACGGTGGTGGGAGTTGGTACGTTAGTGAGGCTTGTTGGTGAGTCGGTTTTACGGTTCAAACGCCAGCCCATCTCGCAACGACTTCTTTGATGCCGCTCCAATCCCCGAAGCGTAACGGACACAGAAATGTAACCCGAAACCTATTCTCTCTCTCTCTCAATTTTTTTCTTTTTATTTAATCACAAGCCCAAGTGCCCAACCCCACCTAAACCGCAAACAAACAAACCAACCCAACGAACCGTACCGGCTCCATCCGGGCTCCCTCCCTTCCCCTAATACGCCGCCGCGCCGTA
This sequence comes from Costus lasius, assembly GCA_027563935.2. NCBI lineage: Eukaryota > Viridiplantae > Streptophyta > Magnoliopsida > Zingiberales > Costaceae > Costus > Costus lasius. The sequence goes on from CM050454.1 coordinate 100,434,041, forward strand.
TAAGATCAAGCTGCGAGAAGAGCGAGAGGGGGCAGGGCATCGCGAGAACTAGGAGGAAGGAGATATTGATGGAGGTGGCGGCGGGGGAGAGCGGCGGAGGCGGAGGAGAGAGGGAGGAGCAGAGGGTAAAGGGGTCGTGGAGCCCTGAAGAGGATGCGGTGCTGACGCGCCTGGTGGAGCGGCACGGCGCGCGCAACTGGTCGCTCATCAGCACGGGAATCCCCGGGAGATCCGGCAAGTCGTGCCGGCTGCGGTGGTGCAACCAGCTCAGCCCCGCCGTCCTCCACCGCCCCTTCACTCCCGCCGAGGACGCCGCCATCATCGACGCCCACGCCCGATTCGGCAACAAGTGGGCCACCATCGCCCGCCTGCTTCCCGGCCGCACCGACAATGCCATCAAGAACCACTGGAACTCCACCCTCCGCCGCCGCCGCCGCGGCGCGGCGGGCGGCGGCGGCGGCCCTTCCGGTTTCCCCGCTTTCTCTGACCCTGAAGCGGGGGCGGCGGCGGCGGCATCGGCCAACTCATCGGAGCCGGAAGAGTTCTCGGAGTCGGGATCGGTCAGGAAGCGGCAGGTCTCGAGCGACTACGGAAACGGTGGGGGGTGCAGCTCGGCGGCGGCAGTGGAACCGGCGACGTCTCTGTCTCTGTCGCTGAGCCTGCCGGGGGGAGGCGGAGGCGGGTGGGGGCAGAAGACGGCGAAGGAGGAGCGGCTGGGTGACGTCAATGGCGTGGGTCTGCTGCGGGACACGTGCCTTGTGTCCATCATGCGGCAGATGATCGCTGAAGAGGTAAGCAGTTACATTGAGAAGCTACGTTCGGAGGGGAGCGACGATGCAATCCCGTTCGTCGTCAAGACCGAGCCCTCGTCCTCCCTCCACAATTAATCAGCACAAAGTAACGCTTATTTTTATTAGACAATTTTTTTCCTAAGCCTTATCATCTTCTAAACAATCGTGTTAAAAATTTAATTGTATTTGACATTTGTGCATAAGGAGTTTATGTTGAATTGGATCGTGCCTGTTATTTTGTTTAAATATGTTATTATTTATATATTTTATTTAGGGCTAGTGCTTATTTCTAATTTATTTAAGTAATAAATCATTTTGTATTATAATTGATATTTATATTGTTGTAGTTAACTATAGATCATTGAGTACCTTTAGACCTACATATTGTGGTGAGAAGTGAATAGCGAAATTGCTATTGCGGTAACTAGCTATGCTAAATGTCTAGGGGCTACTTGGCATGGATGATCCAAGTTGATAGAATAATCTACCCAAGGAATGCGAGGTTAATTTGAAAAATAACGTTATACAAAAAGAAATTGGCTAAAAAATCTCATGTGGATCAAATTTTATCATCCATAATACAATTCAATGTAAATCAATTTATGGGACTAATGTCTTTCATCGATTTGTCTTGCTAGTTGAGCCATATTGTCTTATACGAAGAGGGGCCCTAGAGTTTGATTTGGGCAACATCCTCTATTTGATACCTAAACTAGCGTAAAGATTGTGAGATAAATATGCATAGACATCTTATCTAAAAGTAGAGAGACAGAAATTTAGTGCAAGATATTTAGAATTATGATACAAGAGTCAACATCACATGACAAAACCTTTGATGATTTGAGTTAAAGATTTAGCCAATTGTCCTGGTCAAACTCAAAAAATGAGCCAAAGTGATATAAATTTCTTGAGTGAAGAGATAAAAATCTGAGGAGTGAGGCAAGTTTCTATACAACTTGATGACATGGGGAAGAGTATTAAACTTAGTCATCCCTAGTGTTTCGAGCCAAGTAACATGGAGGAGAATGCTTACTTATATCTAAGTAATCCACGTTGAGCGATGAAGAAATATAACAATTGAGTGATAGGTTAAGAGTTTGAGCTCTCGAGTAACTGAATGTCTCATGCACAATGTTAGCATTTAGAGGAAGTTGAATGTAAGAATTACTCATAAACGATCATTCAAAAGGAGATAGGTGAGTATTCGCAAATTAAATAGGACATGAATAATTGCATAGTCACATGGAGAATGTGTGACTCACATATGCACACAAGGAAAAAGCATATAAATAATTAAGATGATATTTTTGAACTATCAATGAACATTAATCGTGTTAAAATGCGATAAGGGAGTCTCATATAACTTTAATGTAATTTGCAATTGTAACATCATTAGTTGGTTTTTGCCAATGAGAACCATGACCGATTGTGGCAGTGATATATGTTATTGGACTTTGTAACAAAGGCGACATATTATTCTAAGTTAAAGAAAGTAACGGTTTAAAGGGAGTTACTATAATCATTATATGTGAGTGCTCTTATATAATCAACATCATTTGTTATACTCTAATTGACTTTCAAGTTTTTCATTCAAATATTCAGAATTTTTTAAGCCATTTTTTATTTAATAATGTGCTTGTATTCTCTTTTATGGAACCATTGTAGTGGTTGAGACTACAATTCTATAGTCGCTAACTCCATTACATCGAGTAGTAGGATGATAAATTTATGAGTCAATCTAGTTGCACCATTTTTTTTTTTAAAAAAAAAGAAGTGTGGCACTTAACACCTAGAGCTTATCCTCCCCTCATGTGAAGGGGATTTAAGTTTGTTTCTATCGTAAATATTGAATACCACATGCCAGCATGAGATTGTATTAACATTAGCACTATCTATTTGACTGCACAATCTTAATTGACTTCCTGTCTACTTGGGCGGCTTATTTAAGGCGCATTGAGTTGCTTATCTATGTTGTTGACCTAATTAGCTGATAAGGTTAGCTGTGATATGAGTGACAATTTAGTGATAGCATCTCCGAATACAAGAATATGTCATGGCCATTTATTATTGTAGGTTGATCAAATAGTTTCACTAAGGGACCAGCTATCGTGAGCTTTAGTTGAGTGGATCGTTTAAATGCATTCAGTAGTTCACCAATTTGTCCTTGGAAATGCCTAATGAGTAATGGCAACAAAAATGAAAATAAAATGAAAAACAAAAAAATATAGTAGAAAATTGAAATAAAACACTTAGGCTTTGTTTCTTAAGAGGGATGGAAAACAGGAGAGAAAAGAAAACCGGAGGGTAAAAGAAAACAGGAAGGATAAAAAATAACATAGTTTTTCACTCTTGTGTTTCGTTGTAAGGAAAGAAATGAAGAAGAAAATTTATATAATTTTTAATTATTATATAACCTTTAATTGAATAACAATTTTTTTTTTATAATTTATCATTTTAAATTATTTTTTACATTGTATCATTTAAAATTGTATTTACAATCTTAATTATTTAAAATTAATTTTTATAACATGTCATTATAAATTAATTTTTATTACAACTTTAATCATTTTGAATAGGCGGGTGAACGGATGGACGAGTTGGAGCGAACAGGCGCATTAGTGGCTAATGGGCTCGTTGGCATCGTGCAAGTGACGCAGGCGAGCGGCGTGAGGGAACTGCGGCAAGTGTTCGATTTGGTGGCGAGTGGGCAATTTGGCTGTGAGGGAGCAGCGAATGGGCAGACAAGATGGAGAGACCAAGCGCGTCAGTGGCGAATGGGCTCGTTGGTGTCGTGCAAGCGACGCAGACAAGCGGCGTGAGGGAGCAGCGGCAAGCGTTCGATTCGGTAGCGAGTGGGCAATTCAGGCTTGGGGCAGAAATGATTCGAGCACGAGAGAGAGCAGCTACGAGTGTGGGAGAAAGGGCAATAAGGCACGGGAGGAGAAATGATTCGAACTTCTTTTGGCTTTTCTGCTCATTTTGGGAGGATCAAAATGGGTGGAAAAGTTTTAAATTTTTTCCTCTATTTTTTTTTTTCAAATTTTTTCATTCATCCAAGGAAACACAAGAAATCAGTAGAAATATAATTTTTCTTTCCTTTCAATGTTATGGTGGGGATGAGCAATACTCACTGAAATTGAGTTGAGTTGAGTTGTTCATTTCTATTGTACATGACTTTTCATTTGAGTAAGGCAATTTTGTGAGGAGGGGGAACAGAAGATTCAACCGGCCATTCAAAAGATGAGAAGGTTTGAAGAGTACAGTGAGAAAGCAGCAGCAGCAGTTGACAGAATTGACCATAAAGCTAAGCGGCTGATTAAATTTCATTGAAGATTTGAAATGATTAAAACTTGTTTTGTAGCTTCGTACAGAAAAGAGGACTGAGTCATACACGCCGATTTTGACTCCTACTGCACATTCTATGAACATTATGTATGACTAAGTTATTATAATCGATCAAAGAAAATATAATAAAGAAAAGAACAGGTCAATAGTTGTTCAAGCAATCTTCTATGCCATTATCTTCTCATCCACCCAAGGAGAGAGCATCCCCGTGCCATGGAAGCTCCCCCCATGGTTGGGTAGGTACCCATTATGCTGCTGCTTGCGTATGCCAAGCAGGTGGGCAGGTGCATCAGGTCCGTCTTTCACCAGTGACTGTACCCAGGACAAATCTGGTTCATTCAATCCAGCTGCTATATCGGCTGCAGCTGCCCCTCCCTGCATCGCCTGGTTGCCTCGGAAGGCAAAGGATGCAGATTTCCTCAGCTTGCTCAGCTCCTCATCTTGAACGCTCCAATCCAACTTACCATCAAGGGAGCCCCAATTGGTCATGGGAGACGGTGTTGCCGCAGTGGCAGTCGTCATCGCAGAGAGAGTGGATTGGCGACCAGCAATTGCGCCGCGATCACAAAAGCTCAGGCTCCGTTTAGCAAACGCGGAGGCCCTTGCATTCATGATGGCCTTTGCTGTCGAATGGTCAAGCCCGAATGAGGATGTTGCGCTGACAGATGGGGATGAAGATGGGCAGATTCCATATCCAGGCTGCAGTTGAGACTGCTGCATTGATCCTGCCTGCCTCAGAGCAACGCTCTGCAAATGAGTTAAGATTGATGGATCTACGGAACTCAACAGATGGTTGAATTCAGAGGCTCCAGTAGCTGCAGCTGCAGCTGCTAAATTGTTCATTCCCCATTTGGCCCCTGAAGTGCTGGTTTTTTGGATATCATCAATAAGTTTCTGCTGATACCCTTCTAGCCCAAGCAACTCAAAGTTCACATCCATGTTCCTGGAACTCTTTGAAGGCTTCAGCCTCCCGCTAGGCAGCTTCAAGGGAGATGGAGTCGCCACGCCGCCCTTTAGTGAGGACACCGGTGAATTAGACTGCTGCATCAGAATCAAGGCCGTGGCCATGTCTAAAGAGGAAGAGCCAGCTGGTGACGATTTCGGTGATGGCAACACCGTTCCGGTGATGGATGCTGCCGAGGGATTCACCGTCCTCACCTCTTCCAGCTTGTGGGCAAAGAAGCAGACACGGCGGTTGCATCCGATCTCATCTTTGCAGAGCCGTGTGCGGTACTGTGCTGGGTGAAGCCAACTCTCGAACACCCCATGGGCATACTCGCAAGCGTCGCCGTTGCGACAAGAACCTTTCCGGAACTCGGGACACGGCACGCAGCTGTAGGAATGCTTCCTCGGGTCTCGGCGGCGAGCGTTTTCGCCGGGATGGGCGAAGGGGCACTCGGTCCAATCATGGGCGTAGGCGCGCGAGCAAGGTTTGATCTTGAAAGCATACATCCGAAACTCGTCGGTGCCGTAGATCCCGGTGTTGATATCCGGAAGCGTCAAATCCGGTGGGTACTCTTTCTTCTCGCCTTGTTTAGCTTCGATTTCTATGCTTGGGGAAGGAACCCTAGGGCAAGGCGGAGCTTTAAGGATCACTTCGAGGGATTTAACGACTGTGTTGGAGAATTGCCGGGCAATAACATCGCCGGGCCGATTGCCGCTCGCGTCGAGAGCGTCGACGGCGTTGGGGGAAGCAGCGATCAAGAGCTTGACGGCCTCGAGAGAGAAAGGAGAGCCGCCTGCGGCAGCGCAGTGGAGGGCGGTAACTCCGTCGGTGGCCGCTCGGCAACCGGCCTCGGCGGCGCGAGCGGAGAGGATGTAACCCATCACAGCGGTGCTGCCGTACATGGCAGCGATCATGAGAGGGGTTCTGTATTGGTATCCCATCCCTCTGGAGGGGGAGCGGACGTACCAGGGAGCGGCAGCGTCGAGAGGGAGGCCGTCCTCCTCTACCGCCCGCTTAAAGGCGGCAAGGTTGTCGGAGGCGGCGGACTCGAGGAGCAGCGCGGCCGCCGCCTCTGAGGGTTCCTTCTGCACATCCCCGTGGCCTGAGGCCGACATGCTGGTCAGTATCGGGGAGGGCTTCCGGTGGTCGCTACACATGTTCACGCTTGGGGAAAAGGGCAAGCAAAGAAGTGGAAGAAGGCAGAGTGGAGAGAGCTGGATTCGTGCGGGCTTTATGTAGGCTCAAGAGTCAAGAGTCAAAAGGGTGTTATTCGGATAAGTACTCAAGTAACGAAGAATCCCATACATGGGTTTTAGTTATAAAAAGAAATGGAACAAGCTGCATTAGAAAATGTTCCATAAGGGTGGCATTTGGAATTATGAACTTATGGGGCATGTACGTGTAAAATGCCACAATAATTAGAGAAAGAGACAAGGGAAGCAGGGTGGAAGGTATTCTGGTCAAAAGGTCGACCACGGGAAGTTGCCGTCTTCCTGCCCCATCTGAGCGACGCGAAATGACAGGTTTGACGATTAACGGGAAACGGCGGTTGTGGCTCGACGTGGGTGTTCTATTTCGTGATCAAAAGCGGGGCCCGCGCGCGTGAACGGATAGCATCAGCGTCAAGCGGAAGGAGGGACGAAGCAAACGGTGGCTTGGCCAGCGGGTCGCTATCACAAGTCAATGACCCATGATCTACAAACACACGGAGAGCGGCCATGCTGAAAAAAAAAATTATAAGCGGGATCCTGCTCAGAAATTACAGACAGACTAGTATCCTGCATATAGTTAGTGTTTTTAACGAATCCAACGTTGTGCAGGAATCCTCTGCATATAGTTCGGTCGTGCTCGGCAGATTGCTTACTTTCCAGTTAATAGATGCCACATCCAAGGGTATTTCTCTCTTTCCGGCCGTGTGTCGACTCCCAGTCTGGCCCATTGTGTGTGAAACCTTTCAGTCGTTGGCTTAACTGCACTGCACTGCATTCCTAGTTGATAAGATCCTCTTATGCTGGCTTCTGCACTAGTGTCACGCCCTCAATTACAGTAATATTTTTTTGTGACTTTTCACGTGAGTCAACGCTTGACTTGAGTCCAGTTATACTCACATAGGGGTCACAACGGTCGAAACCGCTCGATTGAGCGCGACTGGCAAAGTCGATTCCCTGAACCGACTCCCAGCCCGACTGTGGACTCTGCGTAAGATCGCTACCGTTCCAACATGACTTAGATCGACGCTCACGATTCACCGAGGACCGGTGTTGTTGAGTCGAACCGGGTTCACCCGAACCGAAATGGGGACTCACCCATAACCAACCGCATCGAACGGGGTCCACAATGGTTTCCGAGTACACTCGTGTGCCAAAGAGAGAACCGAGGAGAGTAAGCCGGACGTCCCACGTTGGGGAGCCAGACTCACCCACACGTATCAAGCCGGCGATCGGCGATCGCAAACAGTCGTCCACGCTGCGTCGCACACCGGTGGGGAGAAAGATCCGGCCGAAGGGATTGTCACAGCGCGTACGCGTTGACGACGAACGGACGGCCGTTCGCGCACGCTTCGCGTGCATCCGCCGGCTAGCCAAGTAGGCCAGCCTCCACCACTCACGCGTAGGTGAGTTCCGAAACGGGGAAGGTGTCGCCTCCGGCGAACGGCGACGCCGGGAAGGGAGGCGGCGGCAGCTGTCAGGTAGCAGGCGAACGGTGGCTGAGGAGCCACGCACAAGCTTCTGCCGAAAGACGGAGGTGGCGACGGCCACCGGCTGCACTCCCTATGTCGACTGTCCACGCGTCCGAGGAAGAAGACGTCGGTAGGAGACATTCGGACACTGCAGCAGTGGACGAAGTCAGGGAAGGGACGACGAAGCTCCAAAACGGGTGAAGGAGGCGTCGACCACCAGCAGAGAAGAAACACCGCACGTAGGCGGCGAACCGAGCTCCTCGCACGCAGGCGAGCCAGCAGCCAGGAGAGGGGAGAGGGCTCGCTGGAGGAGCGCGGCCACGACAGGCAAACGACGACGGAAGGGAAAGAAAGGGGCGTCGCCGGGAGAAGCGATCTCGACCGGAACGGAGACCAAGCGGAGTCGTGTGTACCTCGGCGATCTCTCAGGCTACCGGCTCCTTCTAGTTGGAGAAGTGGTTGCCGACGGCGCCTTCCGAGGCGGTCTGTACGTTGCCGGCGACGAAGACGATGACTGCGGCGTCAACGAGGACGAAGAAGGCGAGGAAGAAGAGACGAAGTTCGCCGCGGCATTCCACCTCCCACCCGCACCACCAGAACACCAGGAGAACTCCGCCGATGAACGTCCGATGAGGAATGCCGACGATCGACGGAGAGGGGAGCGGCGGTGGTCACAAATCAAGAAAATCCCGTCGAAGACGAAGACGAGCCGCACCCGTCCCCCTCTTCCTCCTTTTTCCCATCCCGCCCATGTTGATTGGGTCAACGACCCGTCCCATCACCCACGCGCGCCGCGTCAGCGTCCGCACGCACGCGATGCAAACAAGCGTTTAACGCTCGTTGGATTAATGGATCCGGGCAACGCCCGATCCGAATCCACTGACCCGATCAGCTCTAATGTGTGGGTTGGGTTCGTTGGGCTGGAAATCGCCCAATTTCCTGGCCCAAAGGCCTAACATTCTCCCCCTTCGGAGCGAGTCGTCGCCCTCAACGACTCAAAATAATGTCGGATCTCGTCCTCGAACTGCCACAGTTCGGACGCCTTATACCATGTAGCTTCTTCCATTGGAGAACCTTCCCACCGAACAAGAAATTCTGTTCGTCGGTTCATCCTGCTATATCCCAAAACTTGATGATCTAGGATCCGTTCGATCCTTCGGTCGAACCTCGTTCGAACCGTCGGAGGCGCACGAAGCGACTAAGATCGAGTTGGATCCCTCGGATCCTTACGAAACCTCTTTAGGAAGCTCACATGGAAAGTCGGATGCAGCTTCATCCTATCAGGGAGCTTCAGACGATACACCACTGAGTCAACCCGACTCAACACCTCGAAAGGTCTATCATATCTCTGTAAGACCCCGATATGCTGCCTTCGTAGATATTCCCTCCACATCTGTGGAATAAGTCGGTGAAGCACTAAGTCGCCCTTGGCGAACTCTTCATCCCGACGTCGACGTTCGCAAAATGCTGCGTTCGTCCCACCACAAACTCGAGGCTGTCCCTAGCCTCCCAGAGCGACTCCACTCGCTCACTAGCTACCCATAGGATCGCACTATTAACCAAAGTTAGGGATTGTGCTCAAAGGGCTGTACACAATAGACGATGATCTGTGGAGATTATAGGCAGTTCGCGCCAAATCGATCCACTTTACACAATCTTTTGACTCGCAGTCACCACATAACAGAGGAAGTCCTTCACAAGGGTATTCACCCACTCCAATCGTCCACCTACTATCAGTGGGTCATACCCGACTTGGTCTGCTCAATAGACTTTTGATACTCCTTATCGATCAGAACTGCTGCTTTTGTTCTCGTAAGGAGATCTCTTTCTATTCTGGAGATCGCAAAGCAGACTAAGGCGTTAAGCCTTCTCAGTGCATCCGACACTTCATTAGCCTTTTCAGGCTCGTGTTCCCACCGGAACTGGAATTCTGCTAGGAATTCCTACCATTTGATCAGTTTGGCGGACAATCTCTTCCTAGTGGTGAGAATATGCATTCACCACCTTATCAATTTTCGCCCCGAAGGCGATACCTAGGAGAAGGACTCTCCATACATAGAGTATCTCTGCTTTACCCATCCTGTACCAACACATCGTTTATCGTTTGATCCGAGGTGTCGGATCTCCTTGGCATAACCCTGCGGCTAAGGCGTTCGCCAACAAAGGGCACTCCCTTGGAGTCCCTCCTCTCTCCCTTCCTTGACTCCGTACTTCCGAATACACGGCACGAGGCAAGGGACATCCTCATCGTATATCTTTATCTCATACAGATAAGGCAACACAGCTATCTCTGCCTCGACCGAAAGTTCGAGGTCAAAGATTGCTTCTTAGACCGGAAGATTCAGAATCTTCACATGGCAATGGCCCTGCCAACTGCCGATTACGATATCCCTATCGTATGATACCCTGAAGGTCTCGATGTCTACGGTACCAATCGACCCCACTCGGTCCTGTGATGAGAATGTTTTAAGTCCAACACTCTTAGCCATTCTCGACGAACCACTTTGTGTGACTTAATTCACACACGAAATTTTCACGGAATTGTAGGGAGGGTTCTACAATACCTGCGATCAAATTAGATCGCATAATTTTCAGAGAGATTCATCCAACTTGGTAGCGCCTAAGTCTCCTCTTTTCCGAAGGCGTCCCATACCACCTCCGTCGAAGAGTAACTTAGCTCGCCCCAATTATTCTTTTGTCCCTGAGTCTTTCCCCTCATAAAGACGTCCCCTTATGACGAGAAACCCTGCTCGGACTGATTTCAAGGATTTTTCCTTGCTTGTTCGCCCAAGCTTCCCTTACACAAAGGCGTCCCCTTATGCAAAGTTAGCTCAGTTGAAACAAGGAGAGGGATCTCTTTTGTTTTAGTAGGACATCGTCCACTCTCCTTGTCCCAAATAGCAGTTTTAGAGTCTGCTAACTCTTCCTCATGTTATCTCCCTGAGTAGCAGTTTTAAAGTCTGTCAACTTTTCCCCAAATAGCAGTTTTGAAGTCTGCTAACTTTCCTCAAATACCGTGGAGCAATGCACCCCACCAAAATAGGAAGCTCCAGGACGTGTTGTCGCACGACGGTCTCTTGGCCGGAATCGGCCGTGGTCGATGCTATCGAAGTCGCCGTAGCGCGCTTCAGCATCGCAACCTCTACCCGAAATGCCTCTAGCTCCCTGGTGCGTCGAGTCACCCGAGCTATGAGACGCTCGCCCGGGACGAGCCATGTGGAGACGATCTCCACTGAGATATAAAGATCCAAAACCCCATCTCTGACCATGTCCTCGAAGGACAATAGTCCGAGGTTCGACGCAGATCCCATCTGCGCACGCACAGTTAAGTGAGATAAAACTCAAGTACGACGCTAGTACGAGTTGGAACGTGTAGAACCTCGCTCTGATACCAAGCTGTCACGCCCTCAATTACGGTAATATTTTTTTGTGGCTTTCCACGTGAGTCAACGCTTGACTCGAGTCCAGTTATACCCACATAGGGGTCACAACGGTCGAAACCGCTGGATTGGGCGCGACTGGCGGAGTCGATTCCCCAAACCGACTCCCAGCCCGACTGTGGACTCTGCGTAAGATCGCTGCCGTTCCAACATGACTTAGATCGACGCTCATGATTCACCGAGGACCGGTGTCATTGAGTCGAACCGGGTTCACCTGAACCCAAATGGGGACTCACCCATAGCCGACTGCGTCGGACGGGGTCCACAATGGTTTCCGAGCACACTCGCATGCCAAAGAGAGAACCGAGGAGAGTAAGCCGGAAGTCCCACGTTGGGGAGCCGGACTCACCCACACGTATCAAGCCGCCGCCCGGCGATCGCAAACAGTCGTCCACGCTACGTTGCACGCCGGTGGGGAGAAAGATCCGGCCGAAGGGATTGTCACAGCGCGTACGCGTTGACGACGAACGGACGGCCGTTCGCGCACGCTTCGCGTGCATCTGCCGGCTAGCCAAGGAGGCCAGGCTCCACCACTCATGCATAGGTGAGTTCCGAAACGGGGAAGGTGTCACCTCCGGCGAACGGCGACGCCGGGAAGGGAGGCGGCGGCGGCTGTCAGGTAGCAGGCAGACGGTGGCTGAGGAGCCACGCACAAGCTGCTGCCGAAAGACGGAGGTGGCGACGGCCACCGGCTGCACTCTCGATGTCGACTGTCCATGCGTCCGAGGAAGAAGACGTCGGCAGGAGGACGTTCGGACGCGGCAGCGGCGGACGAAGTCAGGGAAGGGACGACGAAGCTCCGAAACGGGCGAAGGAGGCGTCGACCACCAGCAGAGAAGAAACACCGCACGCAGGCGGCGAACCGAGCTCCTCGAACGCAGGCGAGCTTCGGCTCCGGTACTTCTCGCACGCAGGCGAGCCAGCAGCCGGGAGAGGGGAGAGGGCTCGCCGGAGGAGCGCTGCCATGATCGGCAAACAGCGACAGAAGGGAAAGAAAGGGGCGTCACCGGGAGAAGCGATCTCGATCGGAACGGAGACCGAGTGGAGTCGCGTGTACCTCGGTGATCTCTCAGGCCGCCGGCTCCTTCTAGTCGGAAAAGCGGTTGCCGACGGCGCCTTCCGAGGCGGTCTGTATGTTGCCGGCGACAAAGACGATGACTGTGGCGTCGATGAGGACGAAGAAGGCGAGGAAGAAGAGACGAAGTTCGCCGCAGTGTTCCACCTCCCACCCGCACCACCGGAACACCAGGAGAACTCCGCCGATGAACGTCCGACGAGGAATGCTGACGATCGACGAAGAGGGGAGCGGCGATGGTCACAAATCAGGAAAATCTCGTCAAAGACGAAGACGAGCCGCGCCCGTCCCCCTCTTCCTCCTTTTTCCCATCCCGCCCACGTTGATTGGGTCAACGACCCGTCCCATCACCCACGCGCGCCGCGTCAGCGTCCGTACACACGTGATGCAAACAAGCGTTTAACGCTCGTTGGATTAATGGATCCGGGCAACACCCGATCCGAATCCACTGACCCGATCAGCTCTAATATGTGGGTTGGGTTCGTTGGGCTGGAAATTGGGCCTGGCCCAAAGGCCTAACAACTAGTGGACCTGCAATTACGAGCTCATTAAGAGAAATATCTGACATTAGCTTGGTAAGGAATGATGATGTTCATTATTTTTTTTTATTATAGACAGGTCCATTTTATGCACATGTTGTTTTTAGAATAATTTTGTAGAAGATTAGTATAATTTTATTCGTATATTCTTCTTTCTATTTTCATCCTAAACCTTTGAATCTGTTCTTTTTTTTTCTCCTTTTATCCTAATACTACAAAAAGCTAGCTATTAAAACCACACCTTGTGTTACGCTCCGGCCTAACAGTGGTCCGACAAAGCACCAAACCGGGCGTGAAACCCTAGGATTTCCGGATAAATCTGTACGGGGAAATTAGGGTTTCATATTTGGGAGTAAGATTTTGCCCGGAAACCCTAGGGTGTCACGCCTAGTCTAGTGTTTCCGTCGGACTACCGTAAGGCCGGGGCATGACAATAGGTATCAGAGCTAGATTGTGGGCCCATACCCACATGTCAGAGTGACATGTTGGCGGGACAACGTAGTAAGATGGCTACTTCACCGGGGAAGGTGAAGGTTGGGCAGAAGTTCCAGAAGACTGCACACATAGTTAGAGGAGCGCCAGAGGACGTCTAGCCCAAGCAGGACAAAGGTAAAGCCAAGGAGATGGCTAAACCTGAGGAGATGGCGAACCACGGTGACCGCATAGCCATGATCGAGCAGGTGCTCGGTCTGACGGGTGATGGGGACAACGCGGTGATTCCCCAGATGAAGATTCTTCAGAGGACAGTGGAAGCTCAAAGATTGCAGATCGAGACTCAGAGATTGCAGATTGAATTCATGTAACAGACTATAAACGGTTTGATACATCTGCCAGAGTAGATGGCACGCTTGCGAGAGGAGATGCAGGCAGAGATCACGGTATTGTGTTTGGCCCTAATGCAAGTATCGCGATCGATGGCAGCACCGGCGGAGCAGGAGGCTCCTGAGCCAGCGACGTTTGGGGGGGGGGGGCGATCGTCCAGAGAAGTAGAGAACTTCATCTGAGACATGGAGCAGTTGTTCTCTGCTAGCCGTGTTCCAGAAGAAGATCGGGTGCGTGTATGCATCACATACTTCACAGTAGATGCAAAACTTTGATGGAGGACCAAAGTCAGCTCGACATCAGGGGCTACTAGCTGGCCTTGGGAGACCTTCTATGAGGAACTGCGGTGGCAGTTTCTTCTCGGAAACTCGGCGGACCAAGCTTGTAGAAAGGTGGATCGACTGAGGCACACTTGGTCGATTCAGGAGTACGTCAGGGCATTCTCCGCGTTGATGCTGGAGCTACCAGACATGGCGGAAGGTGACGAGAAGTATCTCTTCATCCGGAACCTCCAGCCATGGCGGAAGCGGAGGTCCGACGGCACTCCCCACTTGACTGGAGAGCGACTGCGGCGGTGGCCGAGTCTTTGGTGGATCATCCTCATTCCAGATCAGCACCACCAAGGAAATATAGGTCACCACCAAAGCGCGGCTCTCCGCCGAGGGCTAGAGTTCCAGAAAGGGGTAGGCCTTTTCCCCGGCAGGACAGAGGTTCACCGGGACGACGAGAGCCAAATCGTCCTGCGGGAAGGACAAACGCAGATTCGAAGCCACAGGGTTGCTTCTTGTGCGGCGGTCCTCACTAGATGAGAGAGTACCCTACAAGACAGAAAATCATGGCTATTGTGACCTAGGAGTCAGCCGAGGAAGCTGAGATCAACACCGAGGTGGTAAGGGTCGGTGCGTTATAAATAGTTCCGAGCACTGCCACGAGGGCGCCGCAGTGTCGGATCGGGAAGATGGTTGCACGAGATCTGCCCGTGATGCACATCGAGGGCGATGTCCAAATTGGGCGGGAGAGAATTGTCAGGCCCCGGATCAATGGACCCGAACCAAAGCCCACTAGGCCTGGAGGTGGCCCAAGCCCGCTCAGCACACACAAGCGAGAAGCCCGTTTGCAGAGAGAGGCGGAGTGGTCAATGCGGGATGTTGACCCGCTCACAACACCTTCTTCTCCGTGCCGCTCGGACGTGGACGCGGAAGCTGGAAACTGCAGGGCGACGGGGTCCTCGTCGACGAATTTCTCGGATGCGGAGAACAGCGCGGCAAGCTTCTCGGACGCATGAAGGAAGCTTGGACGCGGTCCAAGCGGGGCGTGGCAACGAGGGGAGCTTCAGACGCGTTCAAGAGAGAGCGGCTTCAACGGGTGAAGCAGAGGGCGCGGACGAAGTGCTATCAAGCTAGAAATAATAGAGGCAACATCTTTGCCTCTTCTCTATAAAGCCGACAAAGGAGCAGCGGAAAAGGGGAATCACCACCGAGCTTTGGCAAGCAACTTCAGCGGTGAGTGAACTTTGGGGAGACGAGCATTGTAACTAGCGACTGGGGAGTCGTCGGCGAGGGAGGGGAGTGGGCGTCGGCGACCAGGGGGTCGACGACGAGAAAGGGAAGTTTTTGTAGTTCTTCTGTTGGGAATAAGACGCGATTTCTTCCACCCTTCTTCTCTCTGGTTTTGGTGTTCTACGTGGCGACAAAGCCCGACGACAGCGGTTTCCGGCCAGTAGCAGGCGGCCGAAGGGGAGACAGGGATTCTTCCCCACCCGACGAGCTCTCTTCCCCGACGAAGGAAACAACTGGCGGCGACGAGCGCTAAGGCTCGACGCAGACGAAGAGGGCGGAAGAGTGGATTTTGACCGGGTCAAAATCCACACACGAAATTGATTTCGCGATTTCGGATTTGGGAGTGCTGACGCAAGCCGACGTCAACGAAATCTATTTCATCCGGCAAATTTCGAAATCTGGGGCTGACGTCAGCAACCTAAATTAATCCGAGAGGTGTGATTTCGTTGACCAGAGATTTGACCGGAGGTATTTTTGAATTTAGGGTTTGATTTTTGGATTTCTGAAATTAGGGTTAGGGTTTTCCCGGTCCTTTCTTCAGTTTGGGGATAAAATTTGTATGGGAAAATTAGGGTTTCATATTTGGGAGTGAGATTTTGCCCAAAAACCCTAGGATGTCACGCCCGGTCTAGTGTTACATTGGAGTACCATAAGGCTGGGGCGTGACACATGTGCCACGCCCCGGTCGGATCGGCCTAAAAACAGCCCTTATCCGCTGTCTTAGTGTCGTCCGGCGGAACACCGGAACGCAAACTGCCTAGTGTTTCTGACCCAAAATTGAAAACCCTAACTCCCCAATTGATTTTTATCCCCAAATTACAAGGTCACTCAAGAAAACCCAAACTCTAATTTGGAAATCAAACCCTAATTCAAAATTACCTTGCTGGTCAAAATTTATTTTGACCGTTGCTCGCCGATTAATTCCCAGCACTGACGTCACTCGCCGAATTGTCTCCGCTGCACGCCGAATTAAGTTCGCTGACGTCGTCGTTGCGTCAGCCGTGCCGAAATCCGAAATCGAAATCGAATTTGATTTCGTTCGTTGACCATGCACTCCGCTGACTCCTCTACTGACTCAGCAGCGTGCCTTGAACTGAACACCCGCCGCGTTCGAGTGTCGTCCGCCTCAGCCTTTGTCCCCGATCTTCGCACGCCTACTCGGGTTCGTCCGTCGTCGGAGAAGGAGGAAGCCGGCAGAGAAAAGACACCGCCTGCGTCTCCGCCTCGTCGCCAACCGGAGGCCGTTGCTGGAACTCAACGCCGGAGGGGAAGAGTCTTGGAGAGGAAAGAAACCCTTTTATTCCTTGAAGTAAGCTTACAAAAGAAAACCTCTTTGCCGTCGATGACCCCTGTCGCCGATCGATCTCCCTCTTCCCTCCCTCGCCGGACCTAACCGACTACAATCTCTCAGCTCCGATCGCTCGTCCACTCCCTGAAGCTTCCCCAAACCTCGCTCGATCTCACGCTTGATGGATTCTAGATGCACTCGCCCGTGGAGTCGCCTTCCCCCGGTGCGTGGTGTCGATCGGTTTTATAGAGAGGAGGAGCGCCCGCCGCCTCCTCTAGACTCGGCGCCAGCCCGAGTCTTCCGTTTCCGAGTCGTCCGCCGAAGCCTTCGTCACACTCCCTCCGCGAATGTCGGCGCCGACCTTGCTCCCGTCTTCCGCATTCGAGAGCTTCATGCTACCTCTAGCCGACTGATTCGCGAAAGACGACGTCTTTGCTATTGCTTTCCAGCCGCTCCGGACTGCGTCTGCTTCTCTCGGGGAAGAGGACGAGGTCACGCCATGGTCAACATCCAATGTTGACCAGGCGGATTTGGGTTGCGTGTGGGTTTCGTTCCATCGGTTCGCATGTGGGCTTGGATCTGGCTAGAGGTTTGGGCTTGGGCTGGACCGGTTGAACCGGGGCCTAACAATTCTCCCCCGCCCAATTTGGACATCGCCCTCGATGTCTCTCACGGGCGGATCTTGAGCAACAATTGCTCTGATCCTCAAAGCACCAATCTGGCACTGTTGCGCCCCCGTGGCGGTGTGTGGAACTACCTGCAGTGACCCAATCTGCAGTTGCTCGATTTCCGTGGTTTCCTCGACTGGATCCTATGCCGCCATTGCCATGAGCTTTTGCCTGGATGGGCAGTCCTTCACCCAGTGAGGACCGCCACACATAAAGCAACCCTGTGGCTTTTGCTCTCGTCGTCCCGGTGAACCCCTGTTCTGCGGGTGAAAGGGCCTACCTCTCTCTGGAACCCTAGCTCCCGGCGGTGTCCGTGGGGAGCCGCGCTTCAGTAGGGAGCCGCACTTTGGTGGTGTCCTGGTCTTCCTTGGTGGTGCTAGTCTGAACTTCTGGTTATCCACCAAGGATTCGGCCACCGCCGCTGCCGCTCTCCAATCGATCGGTGTGTGTCGTCGGACCTCCGTCTCTGCCCATGGCTGAAGATTCCGGAGGAAAAGATACCTCCTGTCATCCTCTGCCATGCCTGGAAGCTCCAGCATCAATGTGGAGAAAGCCCTGACGTACTCCTGGATCGACCCAGTGTGCCTTAGTCGATCTATCTTTCCACGTGTCTGATCCGCCAAGTTTCTGGGAAGAAACTGCTACCGCAGTTCCTCACGGAAAGTCTCCCAAGAACAGCTAGTAGTCCCCGATGTCGAGCTGACTTTGGTTCGCCACTAAAGTTTTGCGTCGCCAGTGAGGTATGCGATGCACACCCGCACCCGATCTTCTTCTGGAACATAGTTAGCAGAAAACAATTGTTCCATATCCCAAATAAAGTTTTCTACCTCTCTAGATGATCGAGCCCCCCCCCCCCCTGAACATCGCTGGCTCAGGGATGCACACCCTCGACTTGGGAGCCTCCTACTCTGCCGTTGTTGCCAACCGCGATGTTTGCGCTACGGCTAAGCGCAGCACCTTAATCTCTGCTTGCGTGTCCTCTTTCATGCGGGCCATCTCCCCTAGCAGATGGATCAGACCGTCGATGGTCTGCTGTATGAATTCGATCTGCAACTTCTGATGCTCGATATGCGCTCTCTGATCTTCCACGGTCCTTTGCAGAGACTTCATTTGGGGCATCATTCCGTGTCCCCATCGCCCATTATACCGAGCACCCGCTCGATAGCAGCTATGCGATCGCCATGGTTTGCCATGTTTTCAGGTTCAGCTGTCTCCTTGGCTTTATCTTTCTCCTGCTTAGGCCAGACGTCCTCTGACGCACCTCTGGCCGTGTGGGTGATCTTCTGAAATTTCAAACCCTTCTTCACCTTCACGGGTGAAGGTGTCGTGTTTGCCGTAACACGTTAACCTTCCTCTGATACCTATTGTCACGCCCCGGACGGATCGGCCTAAAAATAGCCCTTATCCACTATCTTAGTGTCGTCCAGCGGAACACCAGAACGCAAACTGCCTACGGTTTCCGACCCAAAATTGAAAACCCTAACTCCCCAATTGATTTTTATCCCCAAATTACAAGGTTGCTCAAGAAAACCCTAACCCTAATTTGGAAATCAAACCCTAATTCAAAATTACCTTGCTGGTCAAAATTTATTTTGACTGTTGCTTGCCGATTAATTCCCAGCGCTGACGTCACTCGTCGAATTGTCTCTGCCGCGCGCCGAATTAAGTTCGCTGATGTCGTCGTTACGTCAGCCGTGTCGAAATCCGAAATCGAAATCGAATTCGATTTCGTTCGTTGACCACGCACTCCGCTGTCTCCTCTGCTGACTCAACCGCGTGCCTTGAACTGAACGCTCGCCGCGTTCGAGTGTCGTCCGCCTCAGCCTTCGTCCCCGATCTTCGCACGCCTACTAGGGTTCGTCCGTCGCCGGAGAAGGAGGAAGCCGGCAGGGGAAAGACGCCGCCTGCGTCTCTGCCTTGTCGCCGACCGGAGGCCGTCGCCGAAACTCAACGCCGGAGGGGAAGAGTCTCCGAGAGGAAAGAAACCCTTTTATTCCTTGAAGTAAGCTTACAAAAGAAAACCTCTCTGCCGTCGACGACCCCTGTCGCCGATCGATCTCCCTCTTCCCTCCCTGGCCGGACCTAACCGACTACAATCTCTCAGCTCCGATCGCTCGTCCACTCCCCAAAGCTTCCCCAAGCCTCGCTCGATCTCACGCTTGATGGATTCTGGATGCACTCGCCCGTGGAGTCGCCTTCCCCCGGTGCGTGGTGTCGATCGGTTTTATAGAGAGGAGGAGCGCCCACCGCCTCCTCTAGACTCGGCGCTAGCCCGAGTCTTTTGTTTCCGAGTCGTCCACCGAAGCCTTCGTCACACTCCCTCCGCGAATGTCGGCGCCGACCTTGCTCCTGTCTTCCCCGTCCAAGAGCTTCATGCTGCCTCTAGCCGACTGATTCGGGGAAGACGACGTCTTTGCTATCGCTTTCCTGCCGCTCCGCACCGCGTCCGCTTCTCTCGGGGAAGGGGACGAGGTCACACCTTGGTCAACATCCAATGTTGACCAGGCAGATTTGGGTCGCGTGTGGGTTTCGTTCCATCGGTTCGCGTGTGGGCTTGGATATGGCTGGAGGTTTGGGCTTGGGCCGGACCGATTGAACCGGGGCCTAACACCATGTATAGGTGAGAATGAGAAAAGAGAAAGGACGCTGAGAGCTAAGAAACAAAATGACATGAATCAGTTCTGTCCAAATAGCTAACCAACACCATCTGAAACTAAATTTCATAATATCTCCATGTATTCCACACTTTGAATACCGGCACAATCAGCTCAGAATGAAAGAAACCTCTATATTTAGATATTAGGCCTGCATTAGCCTAGGTTTGCCTTTAGGTTAAAATATAACTGAACTAGAGTAAAACCAGGAGATGATACATACCAAAGTGAAGTTTAGTTGTTATTTCAAATATTTTGAACTAGAGGAAAGCTAAGGTGTGTGTATATATACAATGTCTATTTTCTTATTCTAATTTGTGCTCCCACAACTCATGCAAATTATGAAAAAAACTAGCTAAGGGTTGTGTGTATACATATATATACAATGACTATTTTCTTATTCTAATTTGTTCTCTCACAACTCATGCAAATTATGAAAAAACTAGCACTATGTTGCCATCTCACATTAAATGAGCATAATCAGCCTCTTTCCCACGGTCTATGGGTATCATCGACCTCCTCACTTGTTGTATGAGAGCAAAACGAAACACCTGACAAATTTCACTTATAGCATGGTGCTATTGCTTCAAATGCTCAAAACCCTTTATTGCATTTATACCACTAAGGCTGAAAGCGAACGAATGAAAATGATTTTACAATGGATTAGCATCTAGTCCACCGTTGTGGAATTGAAACCCTGAATCCACTTCCACCAACAAATTCAATCCACCAATGGCAAATGCACAAATTTCCTAATAATCAAGACCAAATTTCTCTTAGTCTATCCTATTGCATAGACTTGCTTGTTCTCTCATGCGTTTTGGATATTTAACAATTTTAGCGGTTTACAATCTTCAAATCATGTAATTATATGCTCATTCAGCAAATCAAAAGAAAATTTGATCTGTTCTTTTAGTAAGGCCAGATTTTTATTTAATAAACAGAAAACCAGACTTTATACTAAAACTCTATTATCAAAGAATGGTTGTTCAAGGCAAAGCAAAGAGCTCCAATAGGTGGGGGCATATAACTTCATAAAGAATCTCACATTCATAAAAGGGGAAATTGGCTAATGTGGCTAGTCATTTTAGGTTGATAGACCTCTAATCTATTTCAAAGTCCTATAATCCTTAATCCATTTTCTTATATATAATCTAACTAGAGGATCAAATGGAGGGCATCTCGACTATAGGAACGAAGACAATGCTTAGAGATTTGATGCTTTCTGATGAAGATGAGCCAAGCCAAATCCATGCATTTATCCTCGTATGACAAAACTGATCTACATCAAGTCACAGTCTTAAGTCAGTGTTTTGTGTGGTTACCAAACTAAGTTGGACAAGTATTGGAGTCAACAAGACTAGTTACCACGATATCAACAAAGTGTTAACCACGGACTGAAATGTTAAAAGCATAATCTCCTGGGATTAGTAATTCAAAACTTTAAGCTTGATATGAAAGAGCACATAAGTTTGGGATAGGTCTAACAAGTAAGCAAAACTATAATTGATATCAATCAATGAAACAAATTGTTTATTTCTCTTACTAGCAGGGACATGATTGGCAAAGTACCAGAGCAAACCAAGATAACCTCCGACGACAGCGGCCCCCAGCAAACAATACTTTTGTCCAGGCAGCAGCTTCAAAACCCAAGCAGAAGACAAAGAGAAGAAAGAAGAGCAATCACTATTGGTGAATACAATCTACAATTCACGAAGAAATGTTTCCAGTCAAAACAAGTCGCTAATAGCTTACTTTAGGGCGTCGCGATAACCATCCCCTTCACCTTGTCGTAGGGCGGCGGTAAAAGTTATACACAACGAAACAGTTCTTTAAACACCAGATTAATACAACCTAGAATGGTGAACCACAGGATCTTGGCGGGGGCTTGGAAGCGGAAAGGGACATGTTAAAGTTTGGTGTTCGTCCTCTTGCGGCGGAAGCGTCGGCACTTCATTTTATGCCGGACGAGCCCGCCAGAGGGGCAAATCTCCTCGCAGACGACCACCACCACTCACGGCCCAGTGCGCAGATCCTTCGCCAGGGTCGACGCCATCAGCCAGCATATGGTGCCGCGCGTCTACCAACGCTCGCCGCGAGAAGATCGCCGGACTTGACGCCGTCGAAATCGCCCGCTGTTTCTCAGCGCAGAGAGATCGTATACGTCGCCCGCTGTAACGAGATGACCTCGTTTTCTAATTTTGTAATCTTGAATTCTTTTGTCATATGAAGCTTCAAAAATTTGAGGCTCAAGCAAGAGAGGTGGGTGTAGGTGGGTGTCTCTGTGCAACCCCAAACTCATATAAACATCTTCTTCCAATCAGAACTTCTGATGTCTTTCCAGACTCAGATTCGGAATGCGTCATTCCTGATTAAGATCCCCCTGAAGAAATTCGATGTATTAATAAAGAAATTACTAGGATATTATAATATTCTCTTAATATGCTCCATCTAGAGGAAGATGATATTACTCTCACTCTCAATAAAATCGAATCAGGAAATCTTAATGTGGAGAATTTGATTCGCTTACTAGAAAAAGATTAAATTTTTTATTCTAATTCCTAAGCCTATTGGGAAAAAAATAAACTTGTCTCTAATTTGAAAATCAAGGACCCTGGTTTTCGAATTACAAATAAGAAGATCACAGCAACAAATGAGAATATTGCTGAATTTAAAATGCACATTGATGACTTATTAAAATTCAATGTGATAAGAAAGAGTATTTCTCCACATCGATCTCCTGCATCCATTGTTAATAAACATAGTGAACAAATCAGGGGAAAAACACGAATGGTCATAGACTATCGTCGCCTAAATGATAGTTTAGAAGATGATGGTTATGATATTCCAGATAAAACAGAGTTAATTAACTATAAAACATTTACCTATCGATGGTTATGATATTCTTAAAATTCGACTGCAACTCTGGATTTTAGCAAATTCGGATGGCAGGAGAATCTATACCATGGACAACATTTACCTATCCATTAGGAAGCTTTGAATGGCTCGTAATGCCATTTGGCATAAAAACTGCTCCAGCAGTATTTCAAAAAAAAATGGATGAGGTCTTTAAGCCTTATCAATACTTTGTTTGTGTGTATATTGATGATATTCTTGTACACAGCAAAATAGAAAAAAAACATACAGACCATCTTAAGCTTGTATTACAAAAATTTTATACAAACGGGATAATTGTCTCCGGACAAAAATCTCAGTTTTATAAAAAAGCTATTGAATATCTGGGAGTAGAAATTGGTAATAGAACTATAAAACTCCAATCGCATATCTCTTCCAAAATAAAAACCCTTGAGGTTACAGATACCAAGAGTTTACAACAATTCTTGGGACTTATAAATTATGTCAGGTCTTTTTTAAAAGACCTATATAAATTGAGTGGACCTCAATACTCAAAATTAAGTCTTACTGGTGTGAAGAAATTCAACATGGAAGACTATAAACAAATTGACAAAATTAGGCAGTTGGTAGACACATTACCTCTGCTGAAACTACCTTTAGATAATGATTATCTCATTGTTCAAACAGATAGTTGTGAACATGGATGGGGTGCCATCTTACTTGGCAAACCTCATAAATACGCTTCTTACCTAGAAGCCATTTGTAGATATGCTTCTGGCAAATTTTGTGAGAAAAATGTCACTAACAGTATTGATCAAGAGCAATCGTAAAGTTCTTCAAAACAAAAAATAAAAAGCGTATCTCTCAAAAGAGGTGGCTATCATTCATTGATCAATACATTAATAATGTATACAAAATCACCTTTGAACATATCAAAGACAAAGATAATATCATTTCTGATATTTTATCACGTCTTTTACAAAGATCAGAATGACAACTAATCTAGTTGTGCAGAACAAAGACATGGCTACAGCATCTGCAATAGAAAAGAAGAAGAATAAACAAAAAGCCAAACAGATACAACCCATGGTTCTTAACAAAACAGAAGAAACTTCTTCTTATGCTCAAATTGTCAAAAATGAGCCTCCAAAAGAACAGATGTTTATGTTTAGGACTCCTAAGCATTTCACTTCTCTGACTGGACAAGATCGGATGATCTTAGATTTGTTATGGAAAGACCATCATGGAGCCGGTTTTCTTACTGCAATGAATACTTTGGTAGGGCATTTACAAGTTCTACGATATATGCAGAAGACATTACCAGCACCTCAATCACAGGCCTGGCTTAAGCCTCAAACTCTTGAAGCTTATGTGGCAAAAGAATTCAAGATTACAAAATTAGAAAATGAGGTCATCTTGTTATAGGAATCCATCAAAAAATTGCAAAACCAGGTACACAGTTCTGAATAAAACTTGGCTTTGTTTAGTAAAAATTGGGAGCAAAAATTGGAAACTCAGTGGAATCAAACTCGCTCAAAGATTCCTCCAGCACTTACTCCAACAAAACAACACATTTATGGGTTGTTAAGTAAACAAAAAATTAGCAATTTATCCAGATTGTAAAGTATCTCAGGATGATGGCTCTTAATGAGATTACAAAACCAAAGGGTCTTCACCTGACTATGATCTATTTAAATATAGAAGAAGCTCATATGACAGAAACTCATTGCCACTGTCAAAAAGGTTTCGCTATTATTAAAGCCTCGATAGATCTTTCTGAATGGAAAGATTGCAAAGTATGGACAACTTCTTTTCTTTTAGTTGATATATTCTCTTATGGGTTGCTTGATCGACTAGTTGTCCATGAATGTCATTTAGAGAAGTTAAAAGCACTCCCCTGGAAGCTTCTCTATTGTATAAAAAAGATCTTTGATTCTCAACATGCAACAGAGATTTTAGACTTAGACTTTTGTTCAACTCCTCCATGGTTTCTTGGCTATCCAGCAGATGCCAAGCACCAAATCTTGCTTAAAATCAAGAAAACTATTTACCAGATTTTTGGGATTAAGATTTTGAGGAAGAAGTAAGACATACAGCTTCTACACCACTAGAGCTTCAGTTGAGTCTATGGAGAAGCTATTGCCTTACAGAAGAAAAAAGAGCTTTCTTTCGTCCTTATCTGCTCACAGAAGATAAAACCATGAAGATATATATTGAAGAAGATAAAGATGAATTTTTTGTTCCTTTTTCCTCTAATTTTTGTGATGATTTAGGACTCAAAGATCATTTTAAAAATATCTACACTGAAAGGATAGCAAAAGTTATGAAAGAATATGGTCGTATGATCATCCCTGATGGCCAAGACGCTCTTGATGAGATAATGGAGGATGACTAGATCGTAGTCATATTATTGCTTTCACTATAAAGCACAAAGAATCCCCACTATTGAGCAATAGAGGCCAAGACATTACCACTATAAAAAGTGGTCATATTAAGCACAGTCATTTCAAGGATCTCCACTACTCACAATAGTGGCTGACAATCAAAAAAGATGCACATGTTGAAAGAAATGCGATGCCGGCTCTATCTGCAAGACGGTTTCTACATGAGAATCTTTTTCATATCTTTTACTTGTATTATTAGTGTCCTTTGTTCTTGTAGCATCTATTATTGATGCCTTTACTTTATTCCTCTATTATTGGTGTCTTTCTTCTCGTGTAAGAAAGCTCTCCCCTGATGTCTATATAAGAGAGCTTCTAGTTGCTTAGGAAGGCATTCGGCCTTCTGTGTGTGTGTGTGTGTGAAGTGTGCTAGTGTGCTACTCCTCCCTTGTAAGTTTTTCTAATTATGAATAAAGTTTGAAGTTATTTTCTTTTCGAAGTTTCGTCGTAAATCCCTCTGGGAGCCTTTTTCTGAGAGGGAGACTAATATCATCTTCCTCTAGATGGAGCATATTAAGAGGATATTGTAATATCCTAGTAATTTCTTCATTAATATGTCGAATTTCCTCAGGGGATCCTGAATCAGGAAAAACGCGTTGAAGTTCTCTAGAAGAGTCAGAATCTGAGTCTAGAAAGACATCAGAAGTTCTTCTCAAATTATGGCATGAGTAAATCTAATTTGTCCATGGAAGGACCAACTAGTTTTTCAATACCAAAAGGCGATTGGAGCCTTTCAGTTTTAGACAATAAATCTATTGTGAATTCATCTAATTCATTATCAGAATCAGATAAATAGTCTGAATCAGGGATTGAGATAATACTGTAAATTGACTCAGTATCTGATATATATTCATCTACATGTAGTAGATCTTCTTGTACATAGTCTACAAGAATCGACTGTTTATTATGGAGATTTTGCCGTTTAGTACAATCTCGTGCTAAATAGTTTTGACCTCCACATGTGAAGCAAGAAAGCTTATTTTTATAATCTCGTTTAGGATTATATTTTCTAACATGCTTATCTTTAGCAAGATAAGGTTTTTTAGCATAAGTTCTGCGAAGAAAATATTTCTTTGAAGATTTTCCCTTTTTATGCTTTCTTTTGTGTACAGGAGGATCCTGAACATATGTTTGTGGTGTATAAAGCTGGTTACAAAAGATAAATTCACCTTTTAATTGATGATCTACCCTAAGGTAGGTACATCTTTCTACCAGTTTATCAATAATAAACTATATTCTAATTGTAATGTTATTTAAGTCAGGGGGCCGTTCAGGGCCTAATTGCCATGCCTGATGTATTTCATGTCCATAAGGAGCAGGTAATTTGAGAAATAACCTTTCTCCTATAGCCTGGTCATGGTAGCATCCTGCCATACAAGCATAGTAGAGGAAGTCTTGTAAGAAAGGCTTTATATACTTCTAGTTTTTGATATGGAGTACTTTAAGCTTTCTTATAACTTCTTTTTGTTGGGCACTATATCCCATGTTAGGATTAGAGCCTGTAATCATTAATCGCATTCGGTTTGTAAAGTTATAAGGGTTTACCCCTAATGCGACGTCTTGTTGAAATTCTGTAGCGAAATTCAATTTATATGATTCTCACATGGACCTTGCGGTCTCACCAAGGAAGTTTTCTATATAAGAATACATTTCTTCTACAGAAAAGTTTCCATCTACTTCAACAACTTTCCTAGCTACCATAGATGACCAATTGTCAATTACAGTATTCCAGGTTTGTGGATCATGGGCTGCTAGATTAAGGATTCTTCCATCATCTAGTAGTTTTTTCTTATCCACCATTTCTAAAGATAATCTCTTACCTTTGGTACGTACTCCTTCTCTTTCACCTTCATACTGTGTATAAGGCTCTTGAGGAGGTTGACCTATTGCATAGGTTCTTGAATGTGATGTACTTGCTTGTGCCGTGGCACTAGCTTGGGGTGCATCACTAATTATTATATCCACTAAGTTTTTAGGGATACTTTGTGTCACGCCTTAATTTTCACCTTAAATTTTTGCGTAAATCTTGAGCGTGATGGCGCAATCTACACACCCTCTGTGTAAATTGCCAGCCTACACTCTATGCGGAAATAACCAAGATCTACAGCACTGACAAAAGCTCCTCTGAATCCACTGCACTCTCAGGGCTGAGCTCTAATGGTACTGAGCTCCAAGGCTGATCTGTGATGGCAATGATCCTAGCCTTCTCCTAATCCTAGACCTAGGTCAATAAGTGGCGGGTGGCAAGCACATGTTGCTTCTCAACCCCATATGCACACTTAAGGACGACCTTAGACTTAAGCGCCCTATAAATGACAACACACACGCTGGCAGTCACAAGTAAAGGGCACTAGACATATGCCCAAAACCCTAATACAGATATCGACTACTACACAGCGAGCGAGCTCCTTGCACAGCGCTTGCACAAGTCACAAGCTAAACACACCGGACAAGTGAATCAACTCCTCCAAGGACTAAACCTCGGGTATGAGCAATAGGCATCTCCCAATGTGGGTAGAGATACCAAACAATAAACTATAATCACTACTCAATACACCATGTTCATATAGGGTTCATACAATGCTAATACAAAGCAATAACTCAAAGTAGATTAGAGTTATACCACTCCAAATGCTAAGCTATGTGTGGAAGAAGGTCAGCCCCTCCAAGTGATGCCGAGCTCCTCCAATGCTCTCCTCAAGCACAAGTGCTTGAGGCTCCACCCTAGGGTCGCCCCCCTAGGTGGTTAATGATGGTAAGATGTGTCCCTAGCCTCCAAGGAATGCCAAGCTCTCCAATGGACAGCAAGTAGCCGCCCCAAGTGGTGGAAGAAGGTGGTAGCCGGTCAGCCCCCTTCTCCCCAAATCAGCCCCCTTTCCTCCAAAGGGGCAAAACGTCAAACACAATGGATGCACTCTCAGCCAAGCTCAAGAACAATGTGGCTGAATGCTTCAGCCCCTCCAAAGCACGTCGCTTCCAAGATGGATGAAGGGATGAAGATGTGTGTGCTCCCTCCTCCAAGATCCGGTCTCCTTCCCTCAAGGAGAATGCAGCCGAGAGTTCCCTTGCTTTCGCCCAAGCAAGGTGGCTGAACAAGTGGATCCGTGAGCTCCTCTAGCTCTCCCCAAACTCGCCAAGGTGGAGATGGGAAAGGAAGAAGGTGGCATGAGCTCTCTCAAGCAAGCGCCACCAAGATGGATCCGAATGAAGAAGATGGGATGATGTTGTCGCCACTCTCCCCAAGCTCGGTTTTCTTCCCTTCAATGTTCAGCCGATTGTATCTAGATCCCCAATTCGATTTGCCCTCTTTTGCTTAAGTGGTTTGGGCCAAATGGATGAAGAAGCCTTTAACAAGAATGCGCCTCTACTTTATTTTAGTGAATCACCCAAGCTCGGGTTGGCCCTCTCATGCAACATAAGGCTTTGGCTCTCCATAAATCTTGGGTTCGAATTTCACCCATGACACATTTTTTTTACATGCTTGTACACCTCTATACAAGCCTTTGATGATGCTCCATGGTCCATGTAGCCTCCTACATTGACCCTTATATTTTTGCAATGAACATGCTCCTTGCCATGTACCTGCAAAACATCATAACACAAGAATTAGCATCCTAACTTCACTACTTCTCATGCTTTTCTCCAACTTTACCCCCTTTGTCCCTACTCATAATCTCCATGAGTCCATGGGAAAGGCGGGGTAGTACCCCAAAGTACCCCGGGAGTCACAATTTGTATACTTTGAGTCTCAAAGTTATATTCAGAATTATTGTCATAAGGAAGAGATTCTTCTTCAAGATTCTCCTCCTGGTTTTCCGAACTATGGCTTATATGGTCATAGTTATTGTTAAGTGAAGCCAAGTTCACTTGTGTTGTAGCTTGACTAGCAATTTCTAGGACAGCTGTTTCATTTTTTTTGCTTTAGCCCTTAGATGCTGAAACAGTTGTATATCATCATCTATTTCTTGGATGATGTCTTCTGTATCTGAATATATGTTTTGTAAAGCATATAATTCATCATTTAAATTATCTAGATCTCCGTGATATGGTTGGATTTTATCACAGAGTCTTTGTAATTTTTGAAGGGATGTCTCGTAAGAGACACAAATATTCCCTTGTTCATCTGGTACTAGTCTATGATGACTTAATATTTGTCCAGATTCAATTAATTCCAATTCTAGGCTTATCATTTCTTCAAATATAAAGCCTAATTCTTTAGGTATTAACATTGTATGGTTTGCTAACACCATTTATTCAAGGAATTTTTCAATTCCTGAGGTTGATGCCTCATTATCATGAGTTTGTTTTTGTTTATAATTTGAAAATCTAAAATGCTGTCTTCAGGGACAAGCATTTGTTCACAATCCAGATTTTTAGAAATATTCCAGTCAAGACCACCAAGATCTTCTGGAGATATAGCCATAGGCTTAATCATTTTTATTCCTTTACTAGCTAGGGCTTCTATAATTAAAGAAATATAGAGCCTATATCCAATATTAGAGTTATTTGTTAATTTGCCTAGAAATCCAATTCCAATTAGGAGATTGGATTCTCCAGCAAAATCTTTGTATCCTCTAGTTTGGATACATATTTCTAGTTCTCCTAAATCTCTTACACTTAGGAGAAAATCTAGGGCACAATACAAAATGCCCTTATTTTTAGTGATATCGACTTCCATACAGGCTATAATTGCTTTTCTTGCATCAGATTTTCATCTTTTATCAAGTATAGCAATTAATACTTTGGTTCCTAGCTTTTTTCGAGCTAGTCCTTTAATAGAGATAATAATCATCCCAATATGAGCTAGTGTTTTCCCTGATTGTCTAATTTGTTGTAAAGATTCTCAAGAGATAATCCTTAAATTTCTTGGTTCTGTAGTAACAGAAATATGTTCTTCTCAGTTAATTTTGAGAAGTTGTGTCCGAAGGTTTAATGGTCCTGTTCTATACAAAACCTGTGGTTGTAATAGGTTTAACCTATTATTTGAATATAATTCGAATTGTTGATCTATATTAACAACTTTTTCGAAAACTTGGGCAGGTACACCATGCCGATCAAACAATCTTGCTAACAAATTGTTAGTGATTGAAAGACGCTCGTTTTGGTTATTTTCTCTAACTGTAGTAGTCCCAGATAGAGTATTTGAAGTACCTGAAAAAGGTCGTGTACTCATTTGCAAGAAAACAAAAGGCTTCTTGGTTGTTTTATATACCTAGAAGTTGATGTATTGGTTTGTAAGAATTGGTTTAAATTATTAACCAATTCTTGGTTTTGTTGATTTTGAATTTCCATAAGATGTTCAAATCTTTGTAGTAACTCTTGTTGTCTAAGCACTGTGTCTTGAGTAACATGTGCTATAATATAATCTAACTTTTTGTTTAATTGCATAAGATATGCAATAATAAAATTGTTCTGTCGAATAAATTTTTTATCAGACATGCTCTGTGGATCATTAGAGATCATCCCAAGAGCACCATCTAAGTAATTGTTAGATTCAACTAGTGCTTGTTGATAATCAATATCTTGATCTATCATTCTTGGATATTCCTGAGATGGTTCACCATTCTTCAGAATTCTTTTGCAGTTTAACAAGTAAATCTGCCATTTTTGTATATTGATAATCCAAGACTTTTGATTGTCTATGTAGATTATCAAGTATTTCTTTAAGCTCAGCTGTGAGCTGTTTTTGTAGTGTAATCGATTTTTTGATTTCTCTAACCATTGTAATTAAATGGTTATATTGATTTTTAATATATTCCTGATTATCATGAATATTTCGTAACAAAATATTTTTGGCAATCATTTTTGTATGTACTTTCTTCCAGAGCTCCGTACATAATGATTGAATTCTCGTAAGCTTTCAGCTTGTGAGATGAGAAAATCAATAACAGTATTCATCTGAGCATTCTCAGTATGAAACTGGTGTACATATCTACCATTTTCTTTTGGAAAATAGTATTTATGTTTTGATGCCGGGGAAGTGTTTTGGGTTTCCCAGTATTTTTGTGCTAAGGTTAAATATAGATAATTAATATCCATATTTCTTAGCTGTTAAGGTCTGAAGACCTTTTGATAAGGTCCAAAGACCTGTTAAACTCATATGAGTTATTATGCATCTTTAGCTTAAGAATCTGCAGATACAATAAAACCTGAAAGGTTTGGTTATGCCATAAGGCA
The DNA here is from genome assembly GCA_027563935.2 of Costus lasius. Lineage (NCBI taxonomy): Eukaryota > Viridiplantae > Streptophyta > Magnoliopsida > Zingiberales > Costaceae > Costus > Costus lasius. The sequence goes on from CM050454.1 coordinate 100,465,322, forward strand.
TGATGTATGAAGCCCTTAGGCTTATTCTTGATATGTGTCATATTATTGTTAATAACACAATAAAAGAGAGAGATATAGCAAACTGACAGATCTACTAGGTACTCGAAGATACTTTTGAATGGAAACAAGTGAATAGACAAAGAAAAACTGTGTATGATTAGTCATACTTGTTAGCTATAAATTCCTGACTCTATTACGCCATTGTTCTCCTCTGATATTATCCGCTTTACCCTTTATTTTAGTAACATGTTTACCATCATGCTGTATGGTCGTTAGCAAGTTTCTCGTCTATGATGGCACTCCTTGCCTACGGAGATTTCCTTGCCAAGCCATTGGCCCTCTAGGTAAATAGTTTAATGAAATTTTGGGTGACTTAGGCAGCCCCGGATTATTCAGATTTGTTTAAAGAAGAACACGTAATAAATTCTATTTGAACTAACAAGTATACTACATTTGATACACGCTTTTCTTTATCAACTTGTTTTATTCCATTCGTACCTTCTATCCCGTTTGATCTAATAAAACCGTTCTAGGCTCTGATACCAGAAAAAGGCTCCCAGAGGGATTTATGATGAAACTTCGAAAAGAAAACAACTTCAAACTTTATTCATAATAGAAAAACTTACAAGGAGAAAAATTTACAAGGGAGTTAGGTGCCCTTCTACCAAAATTTTTTCCAATGCAATATATATATATATAAAGGGGGCGTTGCTTAGAATTCATATCTACTTATATGTTTTAGTCCCACATGGCGATATTATGAGTTAAAATATAAGTTAATATAAAGATTTTCATGTTGACCACCACACAACTTCCGGTCTCACGACTGACTTTTTCAGCCACAACTTTTGACTTCTGTGCAACTAATCCAATGATGCAAGTTAATTTCTTTATAATAAGGAGACTGACTTAAGGGAGTGATTCTTCCGGTTCTCAACGACCTTTTCTCTCATGTCATTCCTGTTCTGTACGCAAGGTTTCATATTGCCGAGTGGTCTAAACAGCAGGCAATTCCTGCCACAAGCTCTTTTCTTTGACGTCTTGCACTGATTATTCCTTGCCCAAACTGGAGGGAATTGAAATGTTGCCGGTGTACATTTCTTACTGCAAAACCTCCAGAAGAGGATCTCAACTCTTTGAATATGGCATTAAACATCTTCTAAGCCAAAACAATTGTTTACTGTATGAAAAGAACAAAAAGTGAGATTTAACTCCACTTGTAATAGAAATGTCAGCCTGAAATGCCCGAGAAAATTATTTGGGGCCTCACATTGTTGATATCAGTGTCGCGCTCATGCTTTTGATTGCTGGAAAAGGAAATTGTTTTCAAAAAGCTCAGTCTGGATCTCAGCCTTTGACCTTTTCAATGAAATCAAGGATAATTCATCTGCAGACCGTGCGGTAATCAATGTCAGCTCAAATAGAGTACAGCTCTATAGTCAACAACCAGCAAAGCTGACATATTAAAAAATTGAAGTCAAAATCTAGTTTCAAATTTGAGCAAGCACATTATGACACTGAATCAGAGTCATGCTCTATCTGCATTCCCTTTTAACAAGTTTCAATGAATGCACTAGTAAATCAATACATATTGAATGTTTGTGTTGGTCTACCACAACCAGGCAGTGAAGAAAAAGAATCTCAAACCTCAAACCTAACCCTCAAATTCACAAATCACAAATCACAAGTTGCAATTGGTGCCGGGAATAAATAACCCACCTCCACAAAGCTAAGTTTACATCTTTCAGCTACATATTAATTGCATGCAAGATTGGAAGAGCATGAAAGTAATTGCATGCAAGATTGGAAGAACATGAAAGTCACTGAATCTTGCCCCTACAATTAGGGAAATCAAATCCAAAGACATTCTATTAGCCTCAGCAAGGATCATGCATCCAGCCTGCTTGTGTTTTAGTTTAGTTTGCTGTAGATAAAAGCAAAAGAGTTACCACACTTATGAAGCTCTGATTGAGGCAGCACATCACATGCCTAGTAGCTGCAAGCCTAAAGAAAGGAAGGTTCACCAACCCATAGGGCATTTTTAGCATGCCTGATAAAGTACAATATGGTGTGTTGGAACATGAGCCTTGAGTTCTCACTTTGCCCTTTTTCCTCTCTTTCTCTTGCTTCACATCCAGGTAAATCAGTTTGAGTAAGTAAGCATCTAAATTTCACCACATAACATATCTCAGTTGAAGGTAATAGAGAAGGACCTTCTTCCTACATGTGAGTCTGAATCTTACTCTTCTAAGCAAATCTGTAGCTCTTGTGTTTGTCAAAGTTAACAGAGGTTGGTGTATTCCTGCTTCATTTTGGCATCAAGAATAATGAAGTCATCTTCCACTCCCAATAGTTTAGGCACCGCCTAGCACAGCTCAAACGCAGTCATGGTCAGTTATGCTATTCCTCCAAAGCGTTTAGGAGATGGGACATCAAGAAGCTGAAGATTTTTGTTGAACAAACATTTCACCAACTTCCATTGACTTGAGAGGTAATGACATTTCTCAGTATTCCTTTGATTTTACCAACCAGAACAGATCTCCATCTCCTCAGGCTCAAACACATGGTTCAAATCAATTGACTGAGCTTCTAAGGGAAATATAGACCGAGTCTCAAATTAACAAACATCATAGACTGAAGTTTGTAGTCAAGTAAAAAACCTTGCACAAATAATGGAAAAGGTGTAGAAAGTCTTCTTCGCTGCATTCTTTGCAAAATCATTTCTCTGTACCTCCTTAACTCCTTAATCATGAAATCCTAAACATTATCAATAAAACTAGAAGTAATTATACAGTTTGTGGAATCCTCATTGCATAATGGATTTCTCAATTCATTCCTGAAAAACTTACAAATGATCTCAATTAAACTACACAGCAACCTGGTAAAATATTTCAATTATCTATGTTCCTGCGCTAAGAAAGATGGAACAGTTTCATCTACAAAAATCGTCTTGTCCTATGAACAAAATGTAGAAGGAAGAATAAGAGGGTGAAATCGCTTGTCCTATGAAGAAGCAATCAGTTCAATCAGCTGAAGGAATGGAACTGGAGATGCTGCCATTGCTTCCCTCAAAGAGACCCAGCGCAGTCTCGAGATTGGAGACAATGTCGGCCATGCTTGGCCGTTCCCTGCCCTCAAGATTAACACAATGCACAGCGGTGTAGGCCACGAGCTCCACCGCCTCAGCTTCGTGCAATGTCGGCTGCTCAACCCTTTCATCAAGGACCTTGCTGAATTCCCCGGCCACAATGGAAGGCACTGCATAGTCGATGACAGTGGTGGGATCCCCGTCTTCTCCATCCCTGAAGATTGCCTTTTTCCCGGTGAGCACTTCAAGCATCACCACGCCGAACCCGTAGACATCGCTCTTGACAGTCAAATGCCGCGTTCCATAGTACTCGGGGTCCATGTAACCAACTGTCCCGGCCGCCCTCCTCGACAAATGCCCGACTCCCGACTCTGGTCCCATGAGCGACAGCCCAAAGTCTGAAACCCGAGCAAGCCAATTTGAATCAAGCAGAATGTTAGAGGATTTGATGTCGCGGTGGATGATCGGAGGCACAGCGTAGTTGTGGAGATACTCGATCCCTCTTGCTGCATCCAACAGAACCTTGATCCTCATTTTCCATGAATTCAGGACACTTGGCTCATCTCCATTCTTTGGGTGTAGATGGTTATACAGAGCACCATTCTTCATGTATTCGTACACTAGGAGCCTCTCCTCACTCTCTTCGCAGTAGCCCACAAATCCAACTAAGTGTTTGTGATGGAGCCGAGAGAGGAAAGCGAGCTCCGACTGGAAAGCGCTCTCCTTTTCCGGGGGTAGCTTCGTCAAACGCGATTCACTTCGTTTGATCGCCACCAATCGGCCGTCCGGCAGTTTCCCCTTGTACACTGTCCCGAAGCTTCCGGCGCCAATTTTGGTTTCCAAGGAGAAATTTTTCGTGGCAGCGGCGAGCTCCGCGAAGCTGAACTCCTCGGCGCGGTCCTTGAACGAGGATGGGCCACTTCTCTGCCGCCGCATCACCCGCGAGCCTTGGCGCCAAAAGGTTCGCGACCACGACCCTTGAGGGGATGTGAAAGGACTTGAACCAGCGCCAATGGCAGAGGGCGGCGCGGCAGCGGATGCTCCATTTCCGGCGGTTGCAATGGTGGGCTGAACTGAATTGTGAACCTTATTTTGCCTGCATAGACCAAACCATATGCAATAGACAATCGAGCAGACGCCGGCAAATGTGCCGACCGAACCAATAATTGCGAAAGCCAACCAGCCCTTGTTGGTTTTTTTCGAGGAAGAGGGCGGCGACGGCGATAGCGGCGGTGGCAGCGCTGTGGGGCTTGAAGCCTGCGTTCTATCATCACACGCAGCGCATATTACCCCAGAACCAGAACAAAGCATATCGGAATCGGGAAACGGCCCGCAAGCGCAAGAGCTTACATTGGAAATGCAAGTACCAGGAAGAACCCTCGGTAGCGGGAGGGCAATCACAGCCGGGTCGCTCCTGTTCGTGCCCCAGCAAAGTACAGTAAAGTTTGCCGTCATCAGACCACAGGTTAAATTGCCGCCTGCTACCACGACCACGAAGGATGTGGCGTTTGTCGGCGTGTATTCGCCTCCTGTTCCCCCACCCCAGCAGACGACCGTGCCGTTGGATTTCCTGACGGCGCAAGTGTGACTCGAACCCAGCGCGAGGTTCCCGAACTCGAACGCAGGGACAGAGGGCGGCGACGCTTGGCCAGCGTCGTTGCTGCCTCCGCAGATGAGGCGGCCGACGGCGTCGATCCCGCAGGCATGGGTGTCCCCGGCGACGATAGTCGACATGGTGGAGTTGGCGAAAGCCGCCTGGATCAGGATGCCTAGCTGTCCCCAGCAGCGGACGGCGCCATCAGAATTGATGGCGCAGGTAAACTCACGACCAGAGGTGAGGGAGCTGAAGGCGCCGGTAACATTGAGAGGAAATCTACGGCGGGCACGCCACCATTGAATGAAGGTACGGTTGCGGTCGACGGCGGCGATTTGAACATCGCCTACAGTGAGCTCTTCGAAGGTAGTGAGGCCGTTATACACGCGCTTGCTGGGGAGCACGGCGGCGGAAGAACTGGCAGCATCCCAGCAGAACATGGCGGTGCTATCAGCCCTCAGGCCGCAGATGGCGTCGCGGCCAGCGGAGATGGCAGAGAAGGAGGCGTTGGGAAAGAGGGGGAAGGGTCGTGCGACAGTGGCATCTATGCGGACGCACTGGATGCTTCGGAGGGAAGAGCCAGCGAGGACGCCGCAGACGGTGGCGGAACCGTAGGCGATAGCGAGGGTGGATGCGGAGCCGGTGGCGTGGGAGGGGACGAGAAGTGCAGTCAGCGTCGCGACCAGTGTCAGCGCGACCGCAATTGGAAGCCTCATCGGGAGCCGACGGCGATGGCGCCGATCGGTAGACTCGGTACTGGTGTTACCCTTCTTTCATCCCGTAAGTGTAGAGTTCTATGCGGCGGGCTCCATACTTCATAGCAGCGACCGCATGCCCGCAGGTCTAGAGAAATAAATAATAAGCAGAAGAGAATGGCTGAGAAAATAACGGAAGATATTAAAAAATAAAAACACATACAGGCGTTAGGTTGATGCCTACATATTTAAAAATTACGTAATCTAATTTAGACTATGTAACTCTATGTATTACTATATTTTAAATCATATAAATTCAAAACCACACGTTTTTCTACCATTTTTTATTAAATAAATTAAATTAATGAAATTTTCCATTGTATACTCTGAAGGGCGAAAGCGATGAAATTTTTTACCATGATATTAACGGGACGGGTATTATTTTGCTAAATTTAGTTTAATTATGCAGACCAATTAAATCGAGCTTGCCATAAATGACCAAATCTACGTTGAAATCATGGCACGTTCTCAATTTAATTAGATTTATGTGGCACGGTGCTTTGGAGATTAATGAGCCAACTGCGACCAAACCACGCGCTTAGTATCCGACGTGGAATCTGCATCGTTGACTGGTCACCGAATGGACCAAGCTGCGCCGTCCATTTGATATGGGCGGGGTCAAAGCACTAGTGAGCGCGACAGTCTTGTACGCCGAAGTTCACACATGCACATTCCTGATACGAACCCGATCGAATTGGGGATCAAATGAGATCTTTGATGCAAATCACTTGTTCTACGATTTTCCCCATGGCTGGCATGTGCATATCTAGAAGGTGAGGCTGCTTCCGTTCCTACCAGCGTCCCACCAACAGAAGGAGCTGAGCTGACATATGTGTTCATGGATAGTTCGTACAGGTGCAGCAAGGGACACCCCAATGGTTCTGAAAATTTTGAGCTGGCAACGTGCTTTGAGTGGAATGACATTGCAGAGCTGACAGAGGAACACTGAGATTTCTATTTTGATTTTGTGAAAAATATGCAGTGATTGTAGCTGTGGAGCCACCGTAAACATTTCTAACAACGGGTTGGGGTAACATTTGATTACAGGATCCAGCATCTGCAATTGCGTAACCAAAAGAAATAAACAAATGAAGGAAGGACGACCAAGCAACAGATACAATACCCAAATATAACAAAGTGGTTTGGCTGAAGGTGGAAGCCGTCCTTGGGGAGAGATGGTTGAGGGGAAATGATCCCTTTGCTGTCATTCTTGGGTCAGTAGTATTACAAGATGGGTAAAGAGCACAAGACATATCTCTTGGTGCATATACCCAAGCTGGGTTGAAATTGATCTGAATTCTTCACTAGGCCGACTTCTCACATTACACTTTGGTACTTCCCCAGCAATATTATTCTCAATCTTGCAGCTGGGTGGCATATTTACGGCGTACAAAGGCCAGCACTCGGGAGTTGAATATTTTGTCCTAAACCTGCAGGGGAAGAAGGATGGTTCAAAGAATTTCAAACTTAGGAATAAACAGCAACGTAAGTCCCGTCAGTAATTAGGGGTGTAGCTGGGCCTTTTCTTTTGAACGCAACTCTGCTGTGCCCATTTCCTCTAATCTGTTGGTTATAACAATGCCACGTTGGAGCTTGATATTGTTGAAAGTTACTAGAACTTCCATTACATGTATTCATGTAAGAACAATTTGATGTTTCAGAAATGGTAGCAAAACAGGTAGGAAATGCAGAATTGATATTAGAAGTTTTATGACCATTGGCTCTTGTGACAATGTCTGGGCAACCCACAGAAATGATGACAGGTGCTATGTAGTTCACAACTAACAACAAGAATAATTTTTTGTAAATAAATGGTTAAATTCAATAGATTGATTTCATTGTTCAATTGTTCAATAAGTACAACCTAACTCATGCAATATAACAACACGAATGCTAATAAATACCTGCACATAAGTCTCTGGCATCCAACAAATATTAAACAGATGGTGGTGTTTGACTGCAAATGCAGTGTGTGAGCTTTCGCTAGAGAGGAGTTCTGCTGCACGAAAACCAGAATTAGCAACTAGATTTAGCAATATTCTTGTTGGCCAAAAGAATAAACAGACTACCTTGAGATATAAGTTACTGCAATTGTAATAAACTCCATTTGGTAAAGAAATCTCAAATGACCAGATCGTAAATTGCTTCCTACTGCTAAGACACTCCTGATGTTTCAAGGTCAAAATCTTTATTTAGCTCTGTTGAACCATGTTTTCACCCAAATATGTCGAAAGAAAGCATCAATTTTTGACTCCACAAGGAGAGCATATTGCTCAATACACATGCATATGCATAGCAACTCATAATGATACATTCCTCTGAAGTACATTACATTCAACCAATTTTACATGAATGTCCAAATGGTTCAAATACTAAAATGGATTACATGAAGCAGATTTGAAGTACATTTCGATGATTTTTCTTTTCTTGTGAAAAATCGGTAAAATATCCTTCCCCCACCATGAGCTGCTCCATATAGAAAAGTTGGCACTGCTCATCCAAAAGATCCTGTAAGGAATCAAATTTTAATAGTACAGATGAAATATTGACAAGCCAAATTGGGAAATGCAAACCTTGAAGCTTATCCCCAATCTCAATAGCCACAGACTTCGCAACAACAGCCGCTTGGTCTAGGGAAGCTTGTCCTAAAAGATGGAAGCGGATATGATCGACGACACCCAATCGGGGATGGCTTCCAGAGTGTAATTCAAGATCAGTAAATTCAAAAGCCGCTTTAACCATGTCAAACACTGCATTCCTTAATGGGGTTGCATCAAACAATGAGCTCAATTGAGAAACAATTGTATATCCAACTCGATTGTAGACTTCATCCTTAAATTTGTTGATGACAGCAGCTTTTGGATATGCTTTAGCAGCTTGCTCAATCAATTCTAAGGCAGCAGCATTTCTGCTTTCAGATATGTACAGCTTGCAACAAGAAACAGAGGGAAAGAAGAAAATGGAACGAGCATGGAAACAGGAGAAGACGTGACAAATAAGCAATCAACAAAAAGGGAAAACGTTCAGATGCTAATCAAACCCTGAAGGCCAACATCGCAAGTAGACAAAAGAAAAGAAAAGGCCAACAGAAAGAGGCATCGTGAGAAGAAAAAAAGAGGAGAAGACAACTGAGAAGAAAAGGGGAAAATCTGACACACACAGAGGGATGCGATCCCACCTAATAGCCTGCAAACAAGACAAAAGGCAAAAGAAAAGTAAAAATCAAAAAAAAGATATGGCAACAGACAGGAAGCTGTCAACAAAAAATAAAGGGGGTTCCCAATCGAAAAAGGAATGCGTGGAGCTGACGGATCATAGAGATGAAGACCCTCACGGCAGCTAAAAAAAAAAAAAGAAAGGGAGGAAACCAGCTTTAAAAAGTGGTCACTCCATGAAGATGAGGGGCTTATAAAAGGAGGACGACGGGAGCTTGCATAAGGGAGAGAACAACATAGCGAAAGACACAACAAGAAACAAAAAAGGAGAAGAGAAGCGGCAGAAAGAAGCAAGGAAGAGGAAGAAATACTGAGGCTGTAAGAAGAAGGTAAAGAAAAAAGAAATTTGATCGCACGGTTTTTCTTAGGCCTCATGGACACACTAAGTGTCCTGGCATCACAATAGAGCACACGCACTCTCCTTTGACCGCACGGTTTTCTTAGGCCTCATGGACACACTAAGCGTCCTGGCATCACAACGAAGCACACACGCACCCTTTCGATCTTTGGTTTTCTTCAGCTAGAAGCTACGTATCATAACACGATGTAAATGATCTTCCATTCCCCAATGATCTTCTACTCGGAAAATGCATAAAAAGGGAAGGGGAGAAAATGATGCAAGAGGCAAAAAGAAAATTGATGAGGAGCAACACCAGTGGCATCACAAAATGCCAGCGAAGAAGTGAAGAGATGAAGAAAAGTGAGGCGAAGAGGTGAGGAGAGGCACGAGAGGTTGAAGAGAAGGTGCTGGATTCATACAAAAAAGGAGAATGAAGACCGAAGCGTATGGATGCGGTAAAAAATCGTGTGAGAGAAAAGAAGCGTCGTGAAGACCAAAACGACCGGAGGCAGTAGAAAAATCATGCGAGAAAAAAAAAAAGAAGAAACGAAAAGAAGAGTCGGAGAGATCCATAAACTGAAGAAGATGTGCGAAAGTACATACCTGGCGTCGAGCTGAGTCCGGTGCGGAAGTGAAGTTCCCTTATTCGACCTGAAGCCAAAAATCTGCTACGAACGCGGCGGAAAATAACATACAAGGATCATGACCAGTTTCTGATTCAAATCGAAATAAAAAACGGATTAAGAAGGGAAAATATGACAAGAAGAACCTAAAAAAAAAAAATCTAGTGGAAATATACCTGCGAGGTGCTCCACTTCTCCGATTTCCGTCTTCGATTTTCCTCCTCAGAAAGTTGTTGCGACGCAAACAGCAAAAACCCCTCAAGGGACTTGATCGATAAAGATTTCCTCTGATTCGCCGAAGACAAGATTCTGTTCTTGCCCTCTGAAGCAGATGGCTTCCCAATGGACCTCTCGCTGAGTCCTCTGCCCCTCTCGTCGTCCCCTGATTTCCTTCAGGGTCGGGCGGAAAATTAAACCCAGCACAAAGTAAAGGACTCCTCTCCTTCGTCTAAAATCCGTAGCCTGTGACATCAACCCACTGCGATTAGAAAAACAAGGAAATAGAATGAAGAAAGGAATGAATCGAAATTTCTCTGATTCCCCTCACGTTACCACCGCTTTTTGGCTCTAATGCCGCCTCATCTTCTGAAACCTAGATGTCGCTGGTGAAAGTTATCACCGCCTGAAGTGACGCCGCAACAAGACCGACGTCGCCACTGCCTTCAGCTACAGACGAACACCATTTCCTCTGTCGTCGCTGATGAACACCATCAAGTGGATCCGCCGCCGTTACCTCCTCAATAAGTCGCCGATGCTAACTGGCTGAGGTTGTCGTCTACGGAACCTCTTACCCCGCCATCTACAGCAACAACGAGCCAAGCTCTCACCGGTCGCCGACGCCCTTTTCCCTTCCTGCCCATTGACAAACCAAAGCATCTGATTTCCTGATGGTAGGATCACCGTAGTCGAAAGGTTCTCCGGTGATCCTCGTCGCTCGCCCAGGCCGCTCTATTCGAGTCCATTCTCTGGCGATTCGTTATTCCAGATCTAACCCTAGCGTCGTTCCTGGGACTACACCATCTGGCCGCCCCCATTCGCCTCCACTGAAGGAATCGGAAATAAATTCTGGCCGCTCCTTGCTGGGACTCGATTCTCCCGTCAGGGGTATAGTGACGCTTCCAGAAACATAGCAGTGCCCTGCCTCCTCTTTTCTTATTCACCGGCACCATTTCCTCGCCTCACAGGACACGCAGAACCATGCGTGGAAGAGTAAAGTTACTTTTACACGATGGAAATAAGAAAAGAGACGCAAATGATATACGTATATGAAAGGAAGCGAAGATAAAAAACGCCCGGTACAAAATAACTTGATCAACATGGTATCCTTTTGTCGATCACTCAAACCCGACTCGAGTCATATCCGACCAGAATCGGACTCCAAAATCCCGATTGAATATAATATGGTAAGTCTTAAACTATCGCGATGAAACATTGTTTGGAGGTGCGTACGTCGACGTTAACCGTCGAGGCGTAGCTCCTCGATGTAACATTACGTTAGTTGAAGCTGAAATAGTCTCCAAATTAAATCATCCACTACGCCGCGAGGCCGGGTAAATTCCCAAATCAAATTATCCATCACGCCGCAAGGCCGGATAAACTCCAAGTTAAATTATCCACTACGCCGCGAGGCCGGATAAATTTCAATTCAAATTATCCACTATGCCGCGAGGTCGGATAAATTCCAAATTCAAATTATCCACTACGCCGCGAGGCCGGGTAAATTCCCAAATCAAATTATCCATCACGCCGCAAGGCCGGATAAGTTTCTGAATTAAATTATCCATTACGCCGCAAGGCCGGATAAATTTCCAAGTTAAATTATCCACTACGCCGCGAGGCCGGGTAAATTCCCAAATCAAATTATCCATCACGCCGCAAGGCCGGATAAGTTTCTGAATTAAATTATCCATTACGCCGCAAGGCCGGATAAATTTCCAAGTTAAATTATCCACCACGCCGTAAGGCCGGATAAATTACCAAATCGAATTATCCATCACGCCGCAAGGCCGGATAAGTTTCCGAATTAAATTATCCATCATGCCGCGAGGCCGGATAAAATTCCAAATCAAATTATCCATTATGCCGTAAGGCCGGATAAATTTCCAGATCAAATTATCCACCACGCCGCAAGGCCGGATAATCTTTCTCTACTTCAAGTCATCCAACACGCCTTAATGTATTACGATGGAATATCGTTTGGGAGGTGCGTACGTCGATGTTTACCATCGGGGCGTAGCTCCTCGATATAACATTGTACTGCCTGGGCCGGATATTATCCAACACGCCGTTACAAGGCTAAAGTCCGACGAACACAAATCGCCCATCTTGATGAATACTCCTTTTCTCTTATCATGTCGAAATATGTATCACGTCAAATCAAATTCATGAATGAAATTTTCTGATTATCGTTCTTATCTTGTTGCGTATTATAGATCTCTTAATCAAAGGTTCCCTAATTTTAGGGGTAATTAACAATGAGCGCTTGCGCTCATTGGAAGCCAGAACCCATTAAACAAAAAGCCTTATTAATTTAAGGTGGATTTGAAACGGTCATAATACATTCCCAATGTAACGAAAATGACCCCACAAATTCTGGCACGCCCGGTGGGACCGGCTTCTCCTTTCATCTTTGAGATCTATATTATGTGACCTTCTTTGCCCTTATGATAGCAATGAAGAATCTCTATTCAGTTAGAGGAACACCTGGGCTTTTATCCCTTGATTTGTCAACTACAATTGGGGCAAAGAACCTATGCTTTGATTCTATGGTTGAGGCTCCAATTTCTTCCACACATGGATGCCTACAAGTCATCAAGCAAAGGTCGGGTCATTGTTCGCAACCTAATAATTGTAAGCGCAACAAGCACTCTGGATCAAGGACGACTCACCTCAAAATGGGGCACCTCTGATAGCGCGAATGGCTCCTCTTTCATAAAGGGCTTTTGTACCATAATTGAGATTATCATCATAGGGTGGAACCTTACTCTTTGTGACGAGAAGAGAGTTGACTCAAGTGATATCATCATCTTGAAGATTGATGTCTATGTCAAAATGTTGACCAATGATGTGACAGAGTCGAAGAAACCATTTGTAATCACAATCAGGACGGGGGCATCCAATTAATTCCACTAACCGCTTCAAGAATGTTTTTTTTTCACATTCATGCCTGATATCCAAAGATGAAGTCGAGGCATTAGCGAAGGAAGAAAATGCAAAGATTGACAAGCAAAAATCGATCCTAGTTAAACGGCGATAGGATCAGAAACACCAAGTCCGTTTATGGCTGGCAGTTTGCCAATAACTGTAAGCTCCTAACACGAGCAAAAAAAAAAAAAAAAAAAAAAAAAAAAAATATATATATATATATATATATATATATATATATACAAACAAAAAAAAATAAAATAAAATAAAAAATAATAAAAAAAAAAAACAAAACAACAAAACAACAAACAAACAAAAAACAAAAAACAAAAAAAAAAAAAAAAAAAAAAAAACAACAAAAAATATATATAAAAAAAAAACAAAACAAAACAAAACAAACAAAAAAAAAAAACAACAAAAAAAAAAACACAAAACAAAAACAAAACAAAAATAAAAGAGACAAAAATAAAAAACGAAAGCAAAAGCAAAAAAAAAAATAATAATAAAAAAAACAAACAAACAAAAACACAATGCAGGATCTTGGCGCATTATGGTGTAGTATTGTTTGGAAAATGCGTACGCCGATGTTTACCATCGGGGCGTAGATCCTCAATACGACATTGTATGCAATGAAATAACTACACGTCAAGATTAAAACTCAAATATTCACAAGTCATGAAGACAGAATGTTTGATCAAATTCCACATGTCCACAAGCCCTAAAAGCCGGATATGTGTCAAACTTCAGAATCCAACATCCATTGGCCACAACGGCTCGTCCTCAAATTCGAATGTTTGGTCCCACGACCCATTCACCCTAAATCGAATGCTTGGCTCAACGGCCCATTCATCAATTTCGAATGCTCGACCCATCGGCTCGTTCGCTCAAATTCTGAACATTTGGTCCCACGACCTGTTCATCCACATTATGAACATTTGGTCTCACGACCTGCCTACTCAAACTCGAACGTTTGGCCAAAGGTCCGTTCGCCCATTTCAAATGTTTAAGCCTCAACGGACTCATACACCCATCCTAACTCTCTCAGTTTCACAATGACGACTTATGTTTACCTGTAAAGCTCTTCATATTGTTGAAGGGGATTCAAACAAAACCACGTTCAATCCTTCATGAATGTACACTAGCACAAGGTTTCTCAAAGTCCATCATGCCTAAGTACTAAAGATGAGCTCAAGCTCAAGTTCAAGCTAAGGGATTCATAACTATGAAAGATCAAAGATAAATGAGATGAATTACCCGGAAAAACAAAATTGTCACTATAGATGCAGGATCACGTTGGGGCATCATTACTTTGACAAATCTACTCATGCCGAAACAAGGATGAAGGAGACAAATTGGCACAACAACACAGTCTTCGATTGCTTGATAAAATGCTGGTGGTTGCACTATCATTAATTAGATTTATAGTGCAGAAGGCTCGCCCCCCCTCAACCCAAAATAATTCAATGAATGCTCAAATGCATGAGAAGCAACTCAAGAATGCAAGTAGCACCATCGTACCTAAACAGCCTCTAAGCGAGCAGTCAAAATGAGAAGACATGTATACTCAGATGCTGACTGAAGCCCAAGCTTGAGATGTCAACATATTGGATAGCTCCCTTTGAAGATTATTGAAATATACGAGCAAGCAATGTCAAAACTCAAAACTTCATGTTATCTCATCATGGGGGATTTAAAACTCTTGTGAACATAGTCTTTTTGAGAAGTGATACCATGCCCAAATCTGTTCAACCAAAATCAAGGATGAAAGAGTCAAATTGACATGACAACAAAGTCTTTAATGGCTTAATGAAATGTGGCGTGATAGTGAGTGTATCATGAAGAGATTTGCCCACCCTCCTCAACCCCAGACAAGTCAATCATGGATATGCACCCTCATGAAATTTTAAGGGATGTAAATCATTCCAAGGGAATTGGACTTACATCTACAAGTTTGATCTATTGGTGTGTGGGGGCATCTATTGTAGATATTCATACCATGCGATATACGTCAAATGATGCAATATGGCTTACGGCCAATTCAACTCCAGTTCGGGGTACCAAGATATGTTATGCACAATTTGCTATATTGGTCAATGGACTTCAAAGCAAAGAAGGCGAAGCGTTATGCGTAGAATAAATGCCGCACGAAGAGCATTATATATACGTGTTGTATCCAACATGACGACGTGTGATATGGAATATTCTTCGAGTCGCGATTCTAGATGGCAAGTCAATGGAAAATGATTAAAAAAAAGAGAGAGAGAAAGGACTTCTCAAGTCGACAAGTGGCCTTGCTCTCTCAAAACTTACGCTTCATCCGAGAATGTGAGCATCGAGCAATCAAAGCCCTCCTCAGTACCAAAAATTTACGAAATCCCAAAACTTAGATATGCATAAGCTATTGGGGGGGATATTTTCAAAGAATCTTTAAATGTTCAAAAAAAAAAGAAAAAAAAAAAATCAATCAAAGCGACAACAACATGTGTGGTAGCTGGCGGGATCAATTAATGGTGCAGCCCATGAAGGCATTAGATACGGTCGAGGCTGACCTGGTGGTGCAAATGGTGATAATATTGCTAGATGCGCACAGTGCAAGTTCATTGAAGAGAATTTGATGTCTTATGAACGAGAAGAACAAGTTCTACGGATCGTCAACCAGTCAGTCTATGCAAGCTGTCACTTTGTAGTGAGACATGATCCCTCTTGCATATCTTCTTTGTCAACGCATATCTTCTTTGTCAAAAGAATCACTTGGTTTATGGTGCAAAGAATCTTGTTGCTTACATCTTGACGCCCGCTCAGGAAATTCAAAGGATGTGAACCTATTATAAGATTCTGGATAGGAAAACACCACATACACCATTTCACAAAGTCTTATCGCACTTTCTCGTCACACTATTTCAAGAAAGTCCTGCTGCAACGTTCAAAGGGTATGAGCTTGTTGCATCATAAAATCTTTTGAACAACATGCACACTTTGGTTATTCACCCGTGTAGTAGAGGAAATCAAGACATCCGGCTGGACGTGCTTTAAAAATAGCATCGTCAACAATCCTCCATAGTGCAGTCTATGGAGGCCAGGCAAAAAGTACCGCAGAATCTCTACAAAGGTCAAAAGGTTTCAACAGTAGCTCTCAGTCTCGCCAATCCCTGACTATCGTTTCAGCCATCTTGATTGCTGGGTTCACCATTGAGCCACAGAGTCAACCTCGGAATAAGAAATTAACAGTGTATACTGGTTATTAAAGCAACCGATTTTAAGGTTTATGCCCCAATCATACTTGATCTGCAGATGACTGAAGAACATGCCCTTTAGTGGCAATTCAAAATTTTTTTAAGCATCATTGGTTCAAGGATGAATGTCGGTCGGAATGAGGACATAAATATCAGATATCGTCAGACTTTATGCACGTTGCACGCCATATACGGATGTCATGTATAGACCAAAATGTCAAGCGTCGTTGATGAGGGCAAAGTTTTGCGTTGATGAAAACAAAATTCGGTACAGCAGAATTGCATACTAGTCAACAAAAGGAATCTGAGCTTCCTCAAAAGGAAAAAGAGGCCTGTCGTGTCCAAGCTTGATCAAGAGAAAGTTGAGTTTTTATATAACTTGTTGAGCCTACAACACAATTTTACTCTTTGTCCAAAGTAAGGAAAATGCTAAGCAAAGGTGCTGTTGCAAATCAAGTAGAAGGAAAATACAAACATGAATATATCTTGCAAACAAACCTTGGGCATACACAAAATCCAATTGCAATCCTGTTGGGCAACAATATTAACAACACGATATGACATCATACAAATTGTAATAGTCTGCCAAAGAAGATCATCATACCAGTTGTTACATGTCTACAGGAGGTTAGTAGAATCACAATAATATGGAACATCCTCATCCAAATGAAGTTTATAGTCCAAAATAATCAAGTAGTAAAAAAAACCAACACAAAGGCTTGGGGTTCAAATGTAAGATACAAGAGAAAAAAATACATCAAAATTCCTTGGTAACCGCTTGGAGAGTCAACTCCTGTTCTTCAGTGGAGGAGGCAGGTCTACTGCGTCCGATCTCCTTGGACCCATACCACATCCATGGGGAAGCTAACTAGGCCTCTAGTCCCGCAATCAACTCGGAATTCGTTTCTTGAGTGTCTTCGGTGATCCTCAGGCTACCTTCACATTCTTGCAAATCTAAAATCATCGGGTAGTTGGGAAGCTGGTAGCTCAACAACCTCCTGAACCTTGTTCGTGCTCCCTGAAACAGCAATACATATTAAACTATACGTACACAGTAGAAGGAAAAGGGAAAATTACCATCGTCGGGTGAGCAGCCATCTCAGGCAACGATTTTCTCAGCACCTATCACAGATCCAGAAGATTGTTATCACGACAAGATACATAAATTTCACTATGTGTTGAAAGGAATTAGAACTACCATTACTACGAGGATTAGTGCATCCTTTAGCAGCCTCGTGAATATTTGCTGGAAATTCTAGGATGATCGTGATGGTCGGACTCATCGAGTTACAAAGGAAGGAGGCAAAGAGGACATACCCCTACTGAATGTATATCTTCTACAACATCTTGCTTAGCATGTGATGCAGGGCCAAGGATTTTTCTTTTTTATATAGATCATGTGTGAGAAACGAAGCCAAAAGAGAAAGAAATTAAAGTTACCATCTTCTGCGGACTCCTAACTCTTGGTGTCCTGAGCTCCGAACCCGGATGCTGTATCAAATTAAACGCAAAAGACAATCATCCAGAAATCCGCACTAGCGCCAACCCCCTGAAGCATTCGCCAATGTTACAAAACTCAAAGATTATTGGTGATAGTAGTGCGCCGTATATCTAAAATGGTAGAAAGCTAGGTGAGCGATGACAAGGGGCGCATTTTCCAACGGATTTGTACGCGCTCATTGCTTATACAAAATCCATTGGGGGGCATTTGTTGAACCATGTTTTCACCCAAATATGTCGAAAGAAAGCATCAATTTTTGACTCCACAAGGAGAGCATATTGCTCAATACACATGCATATGCATAGCAACTCATAATGATACATTCCTCTGAAGTACATTACATTCAACCAATTTTACATGAATGTCCAAATGGTTCAAATACTAAAATGGATTACATGAAGCAGATTTGAAGTACATTTCGATGATTTTTCTTTTCTTGTGAAAAATCGGTAAAATATCCTTCCCCCACCATGAGCTGCTCCATATAGAAAAGTTGGCACTGCTCATCCAAAAGATCCTGTAAGGAATCAAATTTTAATAGTACAGATGAAATATTGACAAGCCAAATTGGGAAATGCAAACCTTGAAGCTTATCCCCAATCTCAATAGCCACAGACTTCGCAACAACAGCCGCTTGGTCTAGGGAAGCTTGTCCTAAAAGATGGAAGCGGATATGATCGACGACACCCAATCGGGGATGGCTTCCAGAGTGTAATTCAAGATCAGTAAATTCAAAAGCCGCTTTAACCATGTCAAACACTGCATTCCTTAATGGGGTTGCATCAAACAATGAGCTCAATTGAGAAACAATTGTATATCCAACTCGATTGTAGACTTCATCCTTAAATTTGTTGATGACAGCAGCTTTTGGATATGCTTTAGCAGCTTGCTCAATCAATTCTAAGGCAGCAGCATTTCTGCTTTCAGATATGTACAGCTTGCAACAAGAAACAGAGGAAAAGAAGAAAATGGAACGAGCATGGAAACAGGAGAAGACGTGACAAATAAGCAATCAACAAAAAGGGAAAACGTTCAGATGCTAATCAAACCCTGAAGGCCAACATCGCAAGTAGACAAAAGAAAAGAAAAGGCCAACAGAAAGAGGCATCGTGAGAAGAAAAAAAGAGGAGAAGACAACTGAGAAGAAAAGGGGAAAATCTGACACACACAGAGGGATGCGATCCCACCTAATAGCCTGCAAACAAGACAAAAGGCAAAAGAAAAGTAAAAATCAAAAAAAAGATATGGCAACAGACAGGAAGCTGTCAACAAAAAATAAAGGGGGTTCCCAATCGAAAAAGGAATGCGTGGAGCTGACGGATCATAGAGATGAAGACCCTCACGGCAGCTAAAAAAAAAAAAAGAAAGGGAGGAAACCAGCTTTAAAAAGTGGTCACTCCATGAAGATGAGGGGCTTATAAAAGGAGGACGACGGGAGCTTGCATAAGGGAGAGAACAACATAGCGAAAGACACAACAAGAAACAAAAAAGGAGAAGAGAAGCGGCAGAAAGAAGCAAGGAAGAGGAAGAAATACTGAGGCTGTAAGAAGAAGGTAAAGAAAAAAGAAATTTGATCGCACGGTTTTTCTTAGGCCTCATGGACACACTAAGTGTCCTGGCATCACAATAGAGCACACGCACTCTCCTTTGACCGCACGGTTTTCTTAGGCCTCATGGACACACTAAGCGTCCTGGCATCACAACGAAGCACACACGCACCCTTTCGATCTTTGGTTTTCTTCAGCTAGAAGCTACGTATCATAACACGATGTAAATGATCTTCCATTCCCCAATGATCTTCTACTCGGAAAATGCATAAAAAGGGAAGGGGAGAAAATGATGCAAGAGGCAAAAAGAAAATTGATGAGGAGCAACACCAGTGGCATCACAAAATGCCAGCGAAGAAGTGAAGAGATGAAGAAAAGTGAGGCGAAGAGGTGAGGAGAGGCACGAGAGGTTGAAGAGAAGGTGCTGGATTCATACAAAAAAGGAGAATGAAGACCGAAGCGTATGGATGCGGTAAAAAATCGTGTGAGAGAAAAGAAGCGTCGTGAAGACCAAAACGACCGGAGGCAGTAGAAAAATCATGCGAGAAAAAAAAAAAGAAGAAACGAAAAGAAGAGTCGGAGAGATCCATAAACTGAAGAAGATGTGCGAAAGTACATACCTGGCGTCGAGCTGAGTCCGGTGCGGAAGTGAAGTTCCCTTATTCGACCTGAAGCCAAAAATCTGCTACGAACGCGGCGGAAAATAACATACAAGGATCATGACCAGTTTCTGATTCAAATCGAAATAAAAAACGGATTAAGAAGGGAAAATATGACAAGAAGAACCTAAAAAAAAAAAATCTAGTGGAAATATACCTGCGAGGTGCTCCACTTCTCCGATTTCCGTCTTCGATTTTCCTCCTCAGAAAGTTGTTGCGACACAAACAGCAAAAACTCCTCAAGGGACTTGATCGATAAAGATTTCCTCTGATTCGCCGAAGACAAGATTCTGTTCTTGCCCTCTGAAGCAGATGGCTTCCCAATGGACCTCTCGCTGAGTCCTCTGCCCCTCTCGTCGTCCCCTGATTTCCTTCAGGGTCGGGCGGAAAATTAAACCCAGCACAAAGTAAAGGACTCCTCTCCTTCGTCTAAAATCCGTAGCCTGTGACATCAACCCACTGCGATTAGAAAAACAAGGAAATAGAATGAAGAAAGGAATGAATCGAAATTTCTCTGATTCCCCTCACGTTACCACCGCTTTTTGGCTCTAATGCCGCCTCATCTTCTGAAACCTAGATGTCGCTGGTGAAAGTTATCACCGCCTGAAGTGACGCCGCAACAAGACCGACGTCGCCACTGCCTTCAGCTACAGACGAACACCATTTCCTCTGTCGTCGCTGATGAACACCATCAAGTGGATCCGCCGCCGTTACCTCCTCAATAAGTCGCCGATGCTAACTGGCTGAGGTTGTCGTCTACGGAACCTCTTACCCCGCCATCTACAGCAACAACGAGCCAAGCTCTCACCGGTCGCCGACGCCCTTTTCCCTTCCTGCCCATTGACAAACCAAAGCATCTGATTTCCTGATGGTAGGATCACCGTAGTCGAAAGGTTCTCCGGTGATCCTCGTCGCTCGCCCAGGCCGCTCTATTCGAGTCCATTCTCTGGCGATTCGTTATTCCAGATCTAACCCTAGCGTCGTTCCTGGGACTACACCATCTGGCCGCCCCCATTCGCCTCCACTGAAGGAATCGGAAATAAATTCTGGCCGCTCCTTGCTGGGACTCGATTCTCCCGTCAGGGGTATAGTGACGCTTCCAGAAACATAGCAGTGCCCTGCCTCCTCTTTTCTTATTCACCGGCACCATTTCCTCGCCTCACAGGACACGCAGAACCATGCGTGGAAGAGTAAAGTTACTTTTACACGATGGAAATAAGAAAAGAGACGCAAATGATATACGTATATGAAAGGAAGCGAAGATAAAAAACGCCCGGTACAAAATAACTTGATCAACATGGTATCCTTTTGTCGATCACTCAAACCCGACTCAAGTCATATCCGACCAGAATCGGACTCCAAAATCCCGATTGAATATAATATGGTAAGTCTTAAACTATCGCGATGAAACATTGTTTGGAGGTGCGTACGTCGACGTTAACCGTCGAGGCGTAGCTCCTCGATGTAACATTACGTTAGTTGAAGCTGAAATAGTCTCCAAATTAAATCATCCACTACGCCGCGAGGCCGGGTAAATTCCCAAATCAAATTATCCATCACGCCGCAAGGCCGGATAAACTCCAAGTTAAATTATCCACTACGCCGCGAGGCCGGATAAATTTCAATTCAAATTATCCACTATGCCGCGAGGTCGGATAAATTCCAAATTCAAATTATCCACTACGCCGCGAGGCCGGGTAAATTCCCAAATCAAATTATCCATCACGCCGCAAGGCCGGATAAGTTTCTGAATTAAATTATCCATTACGCCGCAAGGCCGGATAAATTTCCAAGTTAAATTATCCACTACGCCGCGAGGCCGGGTAAATTCCCAAATCAAATTATCCATCACGCCGCAAGGCCGGATAAGTTTCTGAATTAAATTATCCATTACGCCGCAAGGCCGGATAAATTTCCAAGTTAAATTATCCACCACGCCGTAAGGCCGGATAAATTACCAAATCGAATTATCCATCACGCCGCAAGGCCGGATAAGTTTCCGAATTAAATTATCCATCATGCCGCGAGGCCGGATAAAATTCCAAATCAAATTATCCATTATGCCGTAAGGCCGGATAAATTTCCAGATCAAATTATCCACCACGCCGCAAGGCCGGATAATCTTTCTCTACTTCAAGTCATCCAACACGCCTTAATGTATTACGATGGAATATCGTTTGGGAGGTGCGTACGTCGATGTTTACCATCGGGGCGTAGCTCCTCGATATAACATTGTACTGCCTGGGCCGGATATTATCCAACACGCCGTTACAAGGCTAAAGTCCGACGAACACAAATCGCCCATCTTGATGAATACTCCTTTTCTCTTATCATGTCGAAATATGTATCACGTCAAATCAAATTCATGAATGAAATTTTCTGATTATCGTTCTTATCTTGTTGCGTATTATAGATCTCTTAATCAAAGGTTCCCTAATTTTAGGGGTAATTAACAATGAGCGCTTGCGCTCATTGGAAGCCAGAACCCATTAAACAAAAAGCCTTATTAATTTAAGGTGGATTTGAAACGGTCATAATACATTCCCAATGTAACGAAAATGACCCCACAAGCTCGATGAGGATTTTGAGCTTAGAGCCCTACAATTCACATCTCCAAGAGAAGAAAAACAAAAAGCATCAACATTGTGAACTTGGATTAACGTTAAAAATCTTGGTGGAACTGTTTTTGTCAACTCCCTAGCTAAAACTCAAAGATGGGATTGAGAGGGTAAGAAACACATTTTCATATCTAGAGGTCATGAAAGCAAGCAATCCAAATTCCCTCTTGTCCTTCCAATAAAATATATTCCAGCTAGATACAAGAAAAAGATGACAAAGATCATCCTGCATAGCGACAATCACAATTCACAATTGCAGCAGTGAAAGTTGCAACAGTAAGGCTTGCTGTTAGTAAGCCACCCACTCTATCCAACTGAAGGACTCCAAGTTTACCTATGCTATGCAACTGAGAGAATCTATCTGACAGTATTGATTTTCCATGCTGAACTTTCCAGAGCACAAATATGTCCTCTTTATTCATGACTACTATCACATTCATTGGCACATCTACTTGCACAACTAGACCACGAAAATGAACAATCAGTAATTGGTTGGAAACTAATCTAAGAAGCTCTAACATATTACAGAGATTCTGTGGGAAATGAGTCTTACTTGGTCAAATGGACAGAAAATTCCTTCACCTTCAAGTCATTTGTTAACATTTATTATCCAGGAAAATCATTCTGTTCATGGTAATGTTCAGAACCAGTTGCAACTTGCAACCAGTACAAAGATTGTGGTCACATTATCACATGCAATTATACTTATCCAGTAGGCATTTAGTCCCTGCAGATGCTGCCGATGTTAAATGTACAACAAAGATTAAAGATCGAACCACATAATATCTTGCAATCAATGTAATTGACCGATTTCTGAAAAATGTATAACAACAACGAAAAAAATCAGTTTTCACGTCAAAGAGTTATCCAAAATTATAACTATAAGTGGATAAAGTGATCAAAAAGAAAGCCCTATGCATCAATTGCTATAAAGGAGCATTCCATGATCACAACTCATAAAGTCGTGTCTCAATCAGCAGAAAAACCATAACTTGAAATTGACAAACCAATCTTAATTAGCAAACCTTCAATTACAGTACATTGAAGAATTATCCAAATAACCGTCCCGTAGAAAGAATCAGAGTTTACCCTAGTAAACCAAACAAGCTAGTTCATATGAACTGGCATATTGGTATCGCAATCATCATAGCCTTCACAAAAAGTAAAATAGGAAAATAACCCAGTTAACCGTGTCTCACTCAGTAAATAGAAGATTACGAACCTTAGGACCTACTTTGAAGGGCCAGACATCAGAATCTAACATAAGTCATCTATTTCGAACAAGAAAAGTCTTATAGTAGACAGTCCAAAGGACAAGATGCAGTAAAGATATTTGAGAACACAGAGAAACAAAATCATGTGCAATATTAGGAGAAATAATAGTAATATGAGTAATAGATAAACTCATGGTTGCGTGACATGAATTTTTATGAATCAAGACAACTTTGGTTATCCAATTAAGAGGTTGGACTAATGTGCGTAGTATTAATAAACACAAAATAACCTGCGAAAAACAGAAATTTGCAGTCACCCCAGTGACTTGCATTAAACAAGAACGATGAACAGGAAACATTGGGAGAATTGTCCACACACGCCTACTTTGACTCTAATCTTGACTTGAAGTAAGAATCGAATTTGACATCTATTTTCTTGTTTATATAGAATATCGAATGGCCCCATCTCCTCGTTTCCAGAAGATCAGTTCGCGCAACTGATACAGTGAATAATCATAACCGAAGAACAAACCCTCCAGACCAAGATCCCGAAATGCTATTTTCCATCGAAATGCTATTTTCCATCAAACATTGAAAACAGATTTCGGATAAGTAAAAAGAGGTCAAACTCTCTATACCTAATGAAAAAAAAGGGAAAAAAAGACTAGGAAATCCAAAAATCATGACCGTAACACCAAGGACCAATCAGGAAGTAGGAACAAGGTCAAAAATCAAGTATGTTCGTCGCTGATCAGAACAATACCTGACAATCCCCCTCCGCCGCGAATTAGGGATAGGCATGAATTGACCGCCCACGGAAGCGAAAAGGGCGCTTAAACGGCGAAAAATAAAATTTAAACAGTGTAGAAACGAGTTAGTGCCTCTACTCACACGAGTAGAGGTGGCCTACGACAGCCTCACTGCAAATTTATCTCCTCATAATACTCCTGCACCTTCAACACTATGTTAAGCTAAAAAATTCTTAATTCAATTTAATTTATATATTAAAAATAATATTATAAATGTAAAAGCTTCTAAAAAAATAAAAATATATAGAGAAATAGAAAAAATAATAAAAAAATTTAAAATATTAATTCATTAAAATTAGGAATTAGACTTAGAGAGTAATTTCAAGAACTTAGAGTGTCTTTGTTGCCTCTGCTCTTCTATTGTCAACCCTAATTGGCTCTAAATGAACATTTCCTCCCTAATTTATTTTATTTCATTGCTTCATGTTTTTTAAGAAAATACCTTAATCTTTGGCATTTTGAGATAAAGAGAAATCATATTTCAAGTCATATTGGTTTACAAAAATTCACATATCTCTTATGTGGTCACTATCATCTTCTTGTCTTTTAAGTTATTGGAAACATAATTTTCAAACAAAAAAACTACTTTACAAAAATATTTTGTATGATTAGTTCAATATGCAAATAATAATAATAATAATAAAATAAATATTATTATTTATGTGAGTGTTTAGGCATAGTAGATTTTAGCCATTCAAGCTTTATAGTGATATATTTATCACATAAAACAAGTTGCACACAAAGTTGAGGGGTCAAATAAGACATTTTATTCGTATTTTTAATTATGTTTTACTAATATAGTATTTTTTTTTAACAAATTATTTTGATCAAATAATTGAAAAAATATTTAAGTTTTCAATATGTACAAAATTAAGTAGAATATTAAAATATCTTTAGAAAGTCATTAGGTATTATTCTTACTTATTGGCCCTAAGTACAATGCTTAAAAACCATTTTCCTTCATAGTAGTTTGTTGATATCAAACATGCATCAAATAAACTTATTAGGTTTAAAGCTCTGTACCTAAATAAATACAATTTCTCAAAGTTGAAATTTATTTTTGAGCAGTAATTTTCTTTTTCGCAGAGAAATTTACTGAGTAGAGAATGATATCTGCTTGCTATATGACAAATACACACTTAAGACAAAAGAACATACCTTGATATTGATCTTGCATGTCACAGATACAAAATGATGAAAAATCTGTAACTTACAGGAGATTTACGTATGTCAGGAAATTAAAAAAAAATTAACAGGGAAGTGGAACAAGACTGTTTCAAAGCTTTGCCAAACACCTCTAATAATAGCAGGTGCTCCCACACAATAGCAAAGCTCTGCCAAAATCTCTAGCAGCAGGTGCTACGACATGCTGTTGCGCAAAACGCAGCCTCTGTTTCTTTTACTTGCAACTAATAGCTACCAAATCAACTTTCAGCTGTTTTAGTAGAATAACATCTTAAAACTGTTCAGGTCTCAATATAACCTGCAGCGCCTTGTTGTGATCTTCATCCACCAATTCCCTGAGGAGTTCATCATCAATATATTCCACCTTTCTAGAAGGGGAAAACTCAAGGTAGTGACCAAGAAAAATCATCTTTGACATCCAAGCCTTGCGTGCATTGCTCTCATACTTGCTCTCTTCCCATGTTCCGGATGCCAACAGCAGATACACATAGACCACCCTCTCTTGCCCTGGCCGGAAAGCACGAGCAATTGCTTGCCTAGTCTTTGCGTGGTTCCACTCTGAGTCCAACATAACCAACCTGGATGCTGCCGTCAAGCTAATGCCTTCAGCACAAGCTGTGGTCGACGCAAGCAACACCTTACATTTTCCATTTGTATCGCCATTGAACTTTTCCATGATTGTTGCACGCGCCGGCAGATCTTGATCACCTTGAAGAATCAACACCTCCTCTCCTCTGGTCCAACCAAAGATACGGTTAAACAAGTCAATTAGAAAGTTCAGTGGAGCGATATTGTGACAGAAAACCAAAACTTTCTCCCCTCGAATTTCAGATTTGAGCGCAAGATCAATGACAAACTTTACTTTGGAACCAAGACCAATATTGTCTCTGCATTTGCTGACGGCCTCCAACTCATCCGCACTAAAGTAGTCACTCACACAATTTACTGATTTTACCAACCACGGATGAATAGAACACACAGTAATCAGTAACTCCAGTTCAAGAGGGTATCTTTTATATGTTATCGACTTTTGTAGTTTAACCAACATTTCCTGTTGAATACCAGTTGATGCCAGCATAATAGTGTAAATTTGCAAACCAGGAAGTGTATCTAATATCTCTGTGCCATAAACATCAACAAACCCACTCGTGATTTTATTCAACAGATCAAAGCCTAGCTTTCTGTGACGTTCGTTGTTGGACTCAATATTTTGACCAACTTTCTCAACAAAAATCTTCCTTGCCAGTATCTCCTTGCGATTTTTCTTCTTAAATTTCTTTTGCTTTCTTCTATATGAGTCCAATTCATTGATAACATCATTGACAAAGCGAGGTCTGGCCAAAGCTAGAGTGTTAAAGTATTCCTCGAAGTTGTTCTGAAAAACCGTTCCAGATAAAAGAATTCTGTTTTCAGTCTTTACTTCCATCAAGAGCTTTCTTAATCTGGACTTGCTGCTTCTTGGATTATGACCCTCATCTAGGATCAAAATCCCAGGACTTTTTAGTAGAACTTCAGCCATGAAACGAACATGCTCATGCTTCGAATCTTGTTTTGCTAACGCAAAGAAAGTAGGGTAGTTCATCAAAAGAATGCTTGGATTTTCAAGCCATTGTCGTAACTTCTCAAGGGTATCCATTGTCTTCAACATGCTTCTATTTGGCATTCTAGTCCTCATTGAAAATGCTTTAAATTTGTAATATAGCATTTCTTTTTTACATTTTGTGTCCCCTTGAATCACATGAACAGGAACTGAAATTCCCCATTTTTCAAATTCCTTACTCCATGTATGGACGACAGACTTGGGGGCGAGGACTACAGGTCGACTTCTAGGAAATAATCTTAAGTAGCTGACGATGAATGCGATCACAAGTAAAGTTTTTCCTGAACCAGGAGAATGTGAGATCACACAACCGCCAGTTTTCTCTGACAAATGCTTCATCTCGTCAGGATAAAGAGATCCGGCAGTGTTTGTCCAAATAAATTCAAAAGCTTTCTTCTGATGGAGATGCAATTTTGATCGGAGATCATCAATTAGAGACCATACATTGTCACAGGTATCTGATAGTGAATTTTCGGTCGTGAAAAAAGTCTCGCCGGAGGAGTTGAATTCCAGATTAAATTGGTCAATCGAGCTGAGTTTTCGAGCATGAAATTTCTCCTTAAACGATACCCAGCCATCAGTGTGCAACTGTGTCAAACAAACATAAAATGTGTTACAGGCGGAAATCAAATTTCACAAATCAGGAATAGCAACAATTTTCTGGTCTCAGTGCTTACAAATGGTTGTGAAACATATTTTATTTCAACAGATACATGGTTGCATAACCGGCATGTTAATCCAATCTCCTCATTTAGCATGAAATCATGTTTGCATTTATGTCCACCACCTTCGAATGAATTCGGAGTATCTCGATCAGGGGAATCAAAACCCAATGCCTGTGAAATGCTCAACATATCTATGAGGAAAGTTATTCTAATTTCCTTTAAGAAGACAATACTGCTTGGTTCATATATTATAGACACGCATACCCCAATTTTCACAATTCATTAAAATAGGCTACACAGTTCATTAGGAAAGCCAATCTAACAGCAGAAATAAACAAACAGATGCTAAAGGTAATTCTTGCTATTTCCTCCCGTTTCATCTTTCAAGAAACAAAAATGCATCACAAGCCAGGGGTATTAATG
Source organism: Costus lasius (assembly GCA_027563935.2). Classification (NCBI taxonomy): domain Eukaryota; kingdom Viridiplantae; phylum Streptophyta; class Magnoliopsida; order Zingiberales; family Costaceae; genus Costus; species Costus lasius. The sequence continues at coordinate 100,493,535 of CM050454.1, forward strand.
ATTCTATGTAAAAACAAAATCCTATTATCATATCATGTTATAATTTGACAGCAAGACAGTAATGACCACTAGTACATAGGTTCTCTCCAACTGGACGTGCCAAAGTGCAATTATTATATCATCTTTCATAAATCTTCGATCTTCTTTTTCTCCTAGTGATCAGGCAACAATGTGCGAGAAACAATCACCAAGTGTAAAACCAAAAGCTCATAGAAGAAAATTAGTTCGACAATTTTGAAGACATAAATTGCTTTTAGTCTTCATCTTTGCCAGATGGAAAGACAATTTTAGAAACATGTTGGCTGATATGAATTTTGATAATCTTGGTTTCACATGCATGCCAAATGCATACTAGCAAAACACTAACACCATTTTATTGCTCTGTATTGTTTTACCTGCTTCTGTTCATTAAGTGCGATTGTCGCCAAAGAATGCTCCATTTCTTTCCATAAATCTTCATGTTCCTCATTTTCCATTGAAGTATGCGCCAATGGCATCCAATTAAAATCCTCTTCGTCTTCTGCTGAAGCAGCTGATAGATTAGCAACCTCTGCCACAGTAGGCTTAAACTGTTCCTCAATTTGCCTTCTAATGTTTTCCATGCACTTCTGGATGGCCTCTTTATTCTCAGTTGAATTTGCTACTTTCTTATTCTTCAATCTTCTCTTGCGTAAACGTGGAGAAATATGATCAATTTCATCTGACATTGTGACGTTCCTTCTTTCTTGAACTATTTTGCACAAGTCAAGCAGCTTCTTTTTGTTGAAGGCAGGAGAATGTAGTGAATCATTCAATTTCGATTTTTCATGAGATGAACTCTTTTGTTGAAGTATCACAATAGTTGGGTCTTCCTCTAATAAAAATTCTGGTGTAGAAGGAACATAAGTTTGTATCTCACCTCCATTGGTGTCTTGTACCACATTCTTCTTATTGCGGCGGTCAAAATCTGGTGACAAATAGCTACTAAAGCGATCAGGGGCTGTTTTTAAACGTTTAGAATGTCTCAAACTTGTGTTTTCATATAAAAACTCAACTTCTGAGTCACTTCCAACAGTGTCATCAAGAGGTTTGAACTCAGATGATTTCATAGGAGAGGATTCCTCATATACTTCCACGACAAGAGTTTCAATCTTAGGCCGGAGTATCCCATCGGACATTTGGAAGCGCATGACCTTCATTCTCTCATGCGAACTTGGGTGAGTTAAGTGCAAGGCACCATCTGGCTGTGCATTAACTAGATCACTTGAATCTTGATCACGTTTAAGGATGAAAGTTACTAAATTATCTTTCACCAACTTCAGGTCAAAGCTCATTCCTTTTATAGTGGATAGTACAAGCAACCATGCGAGTTCACAAGAAAATGTTTCATTGAGCAGCTTATTTTTACTATTACAGACACAGTCTGTAGTTGAGTTCCAATTGTAATAACCATCTTCACAAGGTTCACTTTGAAGTTTCTGAAGTATGCAAATATTATCAATTGGGACTACCTCTGCCCATCTATTATCTGTACTCTTCTCACTTGCTGTAGTTTTGCTTCCATAGAACATGACTGAAAATAGACATGCACATTGATCAAGACGACGAGCTTTCTTGATTGAGATAATTTTGGCATCATGCCATAAAAGCAACTACAAAAAAGAGAGTATATTTAACTATAAAGAAATAGGGCATAATTATATGCATTAGGATAAAAATGTATTAACCACATACAGCTGCTAAGAAGACTCTAAGCTAGAAACACAAAATATCTCATGCATATTAACCTGTTCATTATAATTAATAGTTTAAGATGCATAACATACATGTTTTCCCACTCCTTGGTTCAAGTTTGTAGAGACAGGACGCCCAGAAAGTGCACAAATGTCAACACCGGGCTTCAGTAAGTGGATGCAATCATCTGAACTTGCTTTTCTAGATCTCAGCCGTAAACAATCACTATCTATTTTATGCAAAATCTTCGAACCATGGTAATTGAGTTTTGCAAAGGTGCATCCATCCATGATGCTTATATGATCTACTCCATGCCAAGATCCCTGATAAAGTGCCTCAAAGGCTGAAAATGACATGTAATTGACTTCATAAGTCTAATAACAAGGAAAAAGGATAATAACCTAAAATAGATATAAAATATCAGCTATTTCACATTTTTCTACACACAGGTTGGTCAAACTTTTGTTAAGATTGCTTGATATGGGTGGCAGAGATTCAACTATTCAAGTAATGAAAATGATACCTTTGCATGGGGACGTAGGTAAGACTACAAATTGACTCCCAAAGCCACATGTTAGCCAGAGCTTGTAGACTAAGTTTCCGTTTTCTATATTATGCGAAAATCATTGCATTTGAACACCAAAATTCTGAATGAGCAGAGGATTTGCTATTGATGTTTCATCCGTATCTACATATATCTAATTAATTGTAATGAATAAATGATTAACATTTCATTGGTCACATGTTAGCCCAAGCTTTGTAGACTCGGTTTCCATTGTTCATATTATGCAAAAATCATTACAGATGAACACCAAAATTCTGATGGGCCAACAATTTACTATTGATGTTTCTTCCATATCTTTGTATACCTAATTAAGAATAGTGATTATTCTTTCAATGGCCACAGGGGAAAAGATAGAATAGTAATGATATTTAGCATGAAGCTTCAACAATTGCCCATAGAGTTAAAATGTCTTAGACAAGTACTTTCAGTTTTAACTGAAAGACAGATAAAATCTTCTCTTCTGTTACTATCCATCCAGGGAGAGTTATCCAAATGCACTAGGAAAATCATGAATAATAATGTTTCTTACGAGTTCCATCAATAGGAAAGTTGTGGCGGGACAGTTGCCTTCTTGATATCATTTTTCAGCGATCTAACTTTGACTCCGCGAGCTCAAAAAAAAAAACACCTGACAAGTGAAGAATAGTGATCAAAAGGAAATGTACGATTGACAATATCAGATCTCTATATTGCTTTAGGAACTCTCGGAGCAATGAATATAAACATTGCTTGGCTAGTTATAATACAAATAAGCTGAAGTAATCAGTAAAACATAACTTGACTATAATTCATATGATTAGAATTAAATGAGTACTGAACGAAAATGGATTTAATAAGAGGGCAATTGTTATATGTAAAATGAACAATTCAAAGAATCTAGAGCAAGACACGAGTCAAAAGGGGCCAAAGTAAAAGCAACTAGTAACCAGTAAACACAAACATACGTGAAAACATAGTTAAGAAACTAGCGCAGGAATTATTATTACTGATAAACGACTTTGCAACACTATAATTCCCCAAAACCTACAGTTACTATAAATAAAAGACACCACTGGTGCATCTGTCAAAGTCGATGATTTAAAGTAGATGCATAGAAGACTATCAGCATTGCAAAACATATCAAAGCCCAAGGTTACTCAAAGAGAGTACATCAAGGAGGCAAACGTGTGATTGTGCAAGTAAAAAAGGAAGTTGGAAAACGGCGGCCGACTTTTCAATTCACAGGCAACTACTTGCCCCTATTTTGCATCTAAGGCAACACGAGGGCTGCAAATGGTAGGGAGGAGCGAGGCGCCCGTTCTCGAAACTCCAACGAAAGGGTTCTATTAATTAACTACTTTCGATCGTGGGTGTAATAATTGGATGCATTGCGACACTTACCAGCGGGTGATCGGAAGCCTGCGCCACCGCCGGCGCGGAGGAGGCGCTGATTCCCGGGAGCCGCGGCGTGTGGTCGCCCGGGAGATGGGTTTAGCACGGCCGAGTTTTCCCAGGCGTACCGAGGAAGGTAACTTTCATTGGGCTATTAAACGGGACGCGCAAATTGCACGCGTAGATTTTACGCGTGGGCTTGCTGCTACTTCTGACGGTCTTGATCGCGCATCAGCGAAGCGCCGAACATCTTGAGCGTACACGTAGCAGCTTACAGCAGTGAAATATTTGCAGGGCCCACTTGAACCCTAACAAAACCCTAATCGGTCAAAACCTCGAACGAATACACGGTGACCGTGCAATGGCCTCGGCTTTGCTCCGGCAACGGGCCGTTAGGGAGTTCAGCGAAGGGAGTCGCTCTTTCTACTTTCGGGCCGTAGCGGCAGGTATCTGTCCCTTCTTTGAATTGTTGAAGGCGGCGGAGGAGCAAGGAGATTCGTTTTCCGCGGCTATCATGCTTCGTCTCGCCGATTTCGAGTCATAGTCTCTCAATCTGCGGGGCGAAAGAAAGAGATGGTGCACGAGGGGCTTTTCGTGGTCCGGAATCTCATGCGGTTTGCCTCCTGATCGCTTCTCCAGCAGATAATGAAATCCTAAGGTTGCTTGACTTCTGAAAATGCTTCTGCTAGCCGTGCTTGCGGAATTCCAGCGCCGGTACCATGTACTTCTCTCAATAAATGTGAGTAACGTTGTTCGTTCCGATTCTACCTCTAGCTGCTTTGTGACAGCTTTGCGATTGCGCCCCTATGCTCATGTTTCAAATTTCGGCCCCGTTGTCACATACGCACTTAGCTCAGTGCCTAATGTCTATGCGACACACTAATTAGAGTAATGTTAAGCCTTAATCCTGTGTGCATATACACACAATATGCGAAAGTATTAATATAAAACCCGAGGCAATAATGTATAATTCGATGGCAACACCAGAATTCGAGAGGCACAATAGGTTTACACAGAACGGTGAGTAAAATGCTCGGTGAAATGAGTCACCCGAACACCCCACCGGTATATATTGATAAGAAGACAACAATACAAGAAAACAATACAAGACACTAAGCAAATATTGAGTAGACCCTAGACCTATGACTTGGTGGAGAGGGCAGGTGTGTGGAACCTTGCAATTTTATACTTGCATGGGATCACAAGACTGCATTTAACCAAGACATTACCACCCCTCTCAATACTATCCCAAGTACACAATCTAAGGGGTGTGAGTAGAAGGCTTCACAAGGGATGGGTAGGCTAATTTTACACATTTGAGCCCCCCATCCTGGAGTACTTGTGAAAACACAGTCCCCCACTCACACGTACATGCCCCAGGACAGTCCCCCGAGTGCATAACAACCCCAAAAACCAAAACACATGGCACACATGTGCCAAACCCTGTTTTTACATGGATCTATACATCCCATGTTTTACACAGAAAGTTAGCGTCAGGGTCGGGTAACAGTAGAATTACACACAAACTCCTTCGATCCCTGACATTTTTCCCCACTTGAACGGTCGATGCCCTCATCAACACAAAACATCCTTGAAGGTTGGCTTCGAGGTTGAGGCTCCACCATAACTGGGCAGATCTTTGGCTTCGTGCTGCATCGTTGGGACCATGCATGGCTTGGCTCCCGCCATAATGCACAGCGCATTCATGAATGGCATCGGTGCTGCTTGGGCTGTCTTCAGAAGCTCGGTTCTGAGGATGATCTTGAAGTCATCCAAGGGTACCACCATGAAGTCGGTTCGCCCCCACCAGTCTCCAATTCTAATGGGTACGCTTTTGGCTGAACCGATCGTCTTCTGTGCCTTTGAGTTCAGGCACTTCACCTGGCCCTCGCATTCGTCATACCTGAGGTGGAGTCTAGTAGCTTCCTCTTTTGAGATGAAGTTGTGACTCGCCCCGGAGTCAATCATAGCTTCGGCTTTGCGGCCAAACAACTTGACCTTGACATACATCAATCCATCAGTGTTCTTTGGTTGTTCAGGGGGTTTTGGCTTCTCTACTTAAGTTTGGATGGTATTTACACACTTAACGGCTCCCACCCTATAAGAACTCTTGCCTTTGCACCGGCTATCATCAGAGTCACCTGAGCTGCTCGCAATCATCGGAGCTTTTCCTTTGTGCTTGTTGTCGGTTGAAGCCTTCTCAACCAACATTGCATTCAACATCTTCCTTTGTTGGCAATGATGTATATGGTGACTGCCGCCACAAAGATAACATGTGTATGGCCGGTTGTGCGGTGGATTTCTTTGGTTACCACCGTTTTGGGGTCGCTCGGGTCTGCTCTGTTGTTGAGTCCCGTTATTCTGCGAACTGTGCGGTGGACTCCTATATTGATTCCCATTACGGTACGGAGGATTCCTAGGATTGTCTCTATGACCATTCCCATTTACTTGATGGGGTCACTGCGGTGGTGAAGGTCGGCGCCTTTCCACTAGCTTGAAATCAATCAGTTGCTCCACTGCAGCTTGTGCGGATGCAAAATCCTAGACATTCCTCCTTTGCAACTCTTGTTGTGCCCAAGGTTGCAGAGCATCGATGAAGAAAAACAACTTTTCCTCATCCTCCATCTTGATATCAAGTGAGATGGTAGCAAACTTTCTCACAAATTCATGGATGTCATCTGTGTGACGGAGGTTTCAGAGTTTCTTCCTTACCATCAGTCCGATGTTCTCCTGGCAAAACTGGGCCTTCAACTCTCGTTTAAGGTCTTCCCAAGTTGCCAAGTTGTCCGTCCCATCTCGGACTCTTGTGCGCCACCAAAGTTTGGCGTCACCAGTGAGATACCATGTTGCCGTGACAATCTTGAGACCTTCAGAGTCAGGTCGGGTGATAAGAAAATACTGATCCATGTCAAACAAGAAATTTTCGAGTTCTTTGGCGTCTCGAGTGTCATTATAACTTTGGGGTTCAGGATCCTCATTTGTGCACGTTGGGGTTGTACAGATCCCCCTCCTGCATGTAATGCCATGGTGAGGACGGCTATCTGAGCCTTCAATTCTTCAATTTGCGTCCTCAAAAACCTGATGGACTCACGAGCATTTTCTTCGTGTCCCTCCATTTCCGCTGCCAAGCCAGCATGTTTGGAATTGATCAAATCTAGTCGGTCTTCGATATTAGTGAAGCGCACTGCTTGGCGTTCACGGTGCCTTCTCCGTCTTTCCTCCCTATCCAGCTCGGGAGGGTTGCCCACTAGTGTTTCCACATCGGTTCCCTCGTACATAGACATTCTTGAGACTTGTCACGAATAGCAACAAACTGGCTCTGATACCACTTGTCACGGACGCACTTAGCTCGGTGCCTAATGTCCGTGCGGCACACTACTTGGAGTAGTGCTAAGCCTTAATCCTGTGTGCACGTACGCACAATATGCGGAAGCATCAATATAAAACCCGAGGCAACAATGTGTAATTCGAGGACAACATCAGAATTCGAGAGGCACAATAGATTTACACAGAACGGTCAGTAAAATGCTCGATGAAATGAGTCACCCGAACACCCCACCGGTATATATTGTGTCACGCCCCGGCGGGAAGCCGGCTATTTCTAGCTTAGGGTTCCCTAGGGAGTAACAATATTGATAGGAACTAGAGAACTATAATAATCACATATTTTATTTAATAAACAATCCAAATTTAACATCAACGGCTTTATAACACAATATCTGAATACAACTATCCAAATTATCAACTGAATAAAATACAAAAGACAACTATCTCAACTCGAGCTGGTATATGCTATCTACTCTATCCCTCCCAGAAGCTAACTCTGTACCTGGAAGAGAAACAAAGGGAGTTAGCAGAAATGCTAAGTAGGAATCAACAAACATGGTGAGGGAATCAAATAACAGGATAATACAATAACTGAAACAACGATATACAAATAATATAAGAATGTCGTACAAATCATTAAGCTGGCCAACAGATCTCACTTAAGAGCCGCACTCATTTTCAGAGTGTTTCCACTGTTGCTCATGCAATGGAACGACTGTCCTAAACAGCCCGGAGTGTTGCGTCCAACACTGACATCCGTAGTATTATCCTCAAGACAACTGGCGATGCCGTACCAGCATCTCAGATAGTCTGATGCGCGTCGGAACTATAACTCAGATAAACAGGCCACTGGAGAATAAATCACTCAGGTCAGAGGCCAATATATATCACGACTTTATCATCACAGATTTACAACGGTTCCACGTACTCATGTGTCAATATCACAGATACACAATTGTTCAACCATGATCATAAGCCAATATATCAGATATCTCAAAACAGGTTTGTTAACCATTCATACAGAACAGAATATGACTAAATAAACAAGATAATTGAGGTCAACAGGAATTTCAGAAACAAACCAAGCAGATGAAGCAATCAGATATCAGTGTCAATTAATTCTATCATATGCAACATATATCAAATCAAAGGATTAAGCAGCAAATCCTATAATTCTTGACACTGTAAGAAAGGAGTAGGGTAAGATTCCTACTTGAAGTGCTGATTTCCTGAATACTCTCTGAAAGCTCGATTACCTTCTTTTCTCAATTGAATCATTTAAATAAATCCTTGTTATTAACTATCAAGCATCAATCCATAATATTACCCTCAACTCTACTTTCCTATATAGATTAATTTATCTTAAAATAATTATCACCTAAATTTCCTCCAAAATAACAATTTAGATATTTCTATTATTAATCTATTCTCAAAATCGGATTTAAAATAATTAATAAAAATAAAAACCAAAACTTACCTTGCTGCGGAAGACTCGACGCGGAAACAAACGCAGAACGAGCGAACGCGTTTGTTCGTTCGATGGGGAAGACAACCGGCGTTAGAGGAGAAAGGAGCCACCGGCAGAAGAGAAGAAGGAAGCCGCTGGCGCTGGAAGAGGAAATAGCTGCCGGTGCTGGACCCGCTGGAAGGAGCAGTCGCTGAGAGAGGATGAGCCGCCGACGCCTGAAGAGGAAAGAGAAGTCGCCGGGAAGAGGAAGATGAAAGGTCGCAGGCGCCGCCGGACCTGCTGCTTAGCGCCAGAAGGATAGGAATATGACGCCGATGCAGAAAACCCGTCGCCGAAAGGAGAAGAAGGAATCGAAGCCTGACTCCCGATTCAGAAACTCGTCGCTGCTGATGGTCCTCTGCACGCAACCGAAACGCTACAGACGGGCGACGCTGCTCCAAAGGATGACAAGGAAGACTCAGACGTCCCTTCCCGTTGCCACCGGAAAGCACAAAATCGACGCCGACGAGGTGGAGACGGTGCCCAACTCAAAACTTCTGCTGCCGCAGAGAACTCGCCGCCGATTCAGCCGCAAGCGTTCGAAAACTCGTTGGATGACGGCGCTGTACCAAGGGGAGGCAGGGTGGCCGCCGGCGCCTCTTCCCGTCGCCGCCTGAAGTGAAGACGACTGCCACAAACGATCGTTGCTGGAGATGAAGACGCGAAGCAAAGTGGCTTCGCTGGCAGGGAAGAAAATAGAGGCGAGCTTGCGGCGCGTGAAAGAAGTGAGGGGTAATTAGGGATTAGGGATTTAATTGGATAGATTAAGGGAGGTTTAGGGGCTTATTTATAGGATGTGGAGAGTAAGAATAGCGGAGAGATTTTAGGGCAAATTAGGATTCTAATTATAGCAAATTTCAAAATATCAAATTTCGAAATATTAAATTTTAAAATTTAAACAAATTTAATTAAAAAATCAAGTTATAACATATTGATAAGAAGGCAACAATACAAGAAAACAATACAGGACACTAAGCAAATATTGAGTAGACCCTAGACCTATGACTTGGTGGAGAGGGCAGATGTGTGGAACCTTACAATTTTATACTTGCATGGGATCACAAGACTGCATTTAACCAAGTGTCACGCCCCAATTTTTTGCTGTGTAAATTAGGGGTGATGACACGATTTACACAGTGTGTGTAAACCGATCAGCCTCACTCAATGCCACGCGCCAATGCGGATTCCCAAGAATAGCAACGTCCCCGCGCTGAACCAAATGTCTGCGCTCTCAACCCAAAAGGCACGATCCCGGATGGGTAAATCACACGCTCTGCCTGAATGCACGTATGCTCTGTAGATCACTGTTCTGAACTCTGATGGTACTGAGCTCCAAGGCTGATCTCAGGATGGTGATGATCCTAGCCTTCTCCTAACCCTAAACCTACGTCAATGAGTGGCAGGTGGGCAGCACATGTTGCTCCTCAACCCAATATGCACACTCAAGGACCGTCCTTATACTTAGAGCGCCCTGTGAATGACACACACCCAATCACAGGCAATCACAGTAGTCGGGCACTAGACATATGCCCCAGATCCTAAGCAAGATATCCACCACTACACAGCAAGGAGGGAATGCCCTATCAGTTAGGTGCGCCCGCCCCTAATCACACACAAGGCACCGGCCGGCCAAGCACTATACCAATGATATATCAATGTGAGGAAAACCCCTTCTCAACCCAATTTAGGCTAAGGGATCAAAAACCTTACTCTACTCCACTACTAGAACTCAATTGTCGACTACAAGGTTCTTACAAGTTATTACAATGCAATAACACAAGTAAGGTTGAGTTCTATACCACTCCAACGCTAATGCTAGGTGGTGGATGGTGGTGGATCTGCTCAGCCCCTCCAAGCAAGCCGAACACCTCCAAAAACCCTCAAGGGATGGCCCTTGAGGTTCGGACCTAGGGTCGCCCCCCTAGGTGGTTGAATCTTCAAGTCCTTATGCTCCTTTTCCTCCAAGGAACACCTCAGCCCTAAGGTGGACAGCAACTCAGCGGCCCAAGGTGGAAGATGAAGGAGGTGGCGCCACCAAGGATAGATGGCCGCCGGTGAGCTCTTTCTTCTCCACAACCGGTCTTCTTCCTCCAAGAAGACCCAAACCGAGTGCTAGGTACTCTCTCCCAAACTTGATGGCTGAAGTGGCGTGAGCTCCTCTCAATGCCAGTCGCCACCAATGGAGCCGAGTGAAGGAGGAAGGAGGATGATGCGTAAGCTCCCTCAAGCTAGCGCCAAAGCCTCCAAACCGAGCAAGGAAGAAGATGGATGAAGATCGCCCTCTCCTCCAAGTCGCCTCCCTCTTTCACTCACGGTTCTTTCTTGCAAGATGGATCCCCAAATCGATTAAGTGCAGCCCCTCCATATGGCGAATGAAGTCTTCAATAGGATTGCACTTCCTTTCTTTTCAGCAATCACCCTGATGCTGGGTTGGTTCTCCCATACATTATAAGCTTTGGCACTCCTCTGGGTCATGGGTTCGAGACTCACCCATGCCTTATTTTTTTTCTAATACTTGTACCCTCTTGTACAAGATCTGAAGGTGTGCCAAGGCTCATGTAGCCTCCTACATGTGCCCATATATTTTTGCCAAGTGGTTCCACGCTCCTCCATGGTACCTGCAAAACATCATAACACAATGATTAGATATTTTGCCCCCTTCTGCATCAGGCCTCACCCCAAGGTGAAGGTCTCTCCCTGCTCATAACCTCTATGAGTACACAGAGGGGTCCGGGTGTGTACCCCACACACCCAAGTCGTCACACTCTCCCCCAGCTGACCTAGACCTCGCCCCCGAGGGCTTCCTCATAATTCTTGAACAACCAATGCAATTGTTCAAGGTCAGCCATTTTTTCCCATGTAGCATCCTCTTCAGCTTCGCCCTGCCACTGTACTAGTATCTCAGCCTTCTGACCCTTTCCACTCAAGCCATATACACAGTGGTCTAGAATCTTCAAAGGCTGCTTTGCAAACTCTACTGTGCCTTGGGCTGACTTTCTCCTTACTTGCTCACGCTCAGGATGAACATCATCTGAGTGAAATTTCTTGAGGAAACTAACATAAAAGGTGGGATGAAGCTTATAGTGTTTAGGCAGATTCAGCTTGTAGGCTACCGCACCAATTCTTTTGATGACCGTGAACGGTCCCTCATACCTAGGTACTAGTCCTCTATGGTAGGTGCCTGCAACTATCTTCCTCCACATTTGCGGGGTTAGTTTGAGGAGCACCTGATCTCCTACCTCAAACTCAACGTGACGTCTATGCTGGTTCGCATACTTAACCATACGGTTGGAAGCTTTTCTCAAGCTGTCCCTGACCTCTTCCCAGAGCTCTATGTGATCCTGGACATACTGATTAGCAGCCTTGTTCCGGCTGCTTGCACCACTAGTGAGGTTATCAACCGGTGTAGATGGTTGATACCCTAAGACCATTTCGAATGGACTTTTCCCTGTAGCTGAGGACACTTGTATGTTATAAGCGAATTGGGCTGTATCAAGTAGAAATGGCCAATTCCTCTGAGTACCAGATACAAAGTGTCTCAGGTATTCTTCCACTAAAGCATTGATGCGCTCGGTCTGCCCATCAATCTGTGGGTGAAATGCAGTGGACATCTTAAGATCTGTTCCCAGCTTCTTAAATAGGGACCCCCAAAATCTGCCTGTGAACCTGGTGTCTCTATCACTAATGATATCATGTGGTAAGCCAAAGTGCTTCACCACATACTGGAAGGACAGGTTGGCGGTCACCTCTGCTGAGCACACCTCAGGAGCCGCCACAAAGATATCATATTTAGAGAATCTGTCCACTATCACCAATACAGAATCGAGTCCATCAAATACTGAGAAATGTGTGATAAAGTCCATGGAAACTGAAATGAATGGTCTCGCTGGTGTGGGCAACGGTTGGAGAAGACCTGCCTCCAGTCTTCTCTCAATCTTATCCTGTTGACATATCAAACAGGTTTCATATAATGCTCAATGTCAGATTTCATTCCTGGCCACAACCAACCTCTCTTCAGCAGCGCATACATCCTCTGACCGCCGGGATGCCCCGCCCAAACGGTATCATGGAACTCCCTCATGAGACCAAACCGAATGTCCCCCGAAGCAGGAACATAAGTTCGGCCACCCTGAGCCATGACAAGGCCATCCTCATCCACATAGAACCTGCGCACTGTACCATCTCTGATCTGTGCAACAAGCTTCTGATAAGCATGATCTGTGTTGGCGGTCTGCTTAATGTACTGAAAGATCTTGCCCTCTGCCCTGGAAAGTGCGCATAACAAAGCGACATTGCTGATCCTACTGAGGGCATCTGGAACCTGATGACATTTGCCCGGTTTATGTTCCCAACTGAAATCAAATTCTGCTAAGAGTTCTTGCCAACGAGCCTGCCTGGCTGACAACTTCTTCTGAGTCTGGAAGAAGGTGTTAGCAATGTTATCAGTCTTTACCACAAAATGACTCTCCAGAAGGTATATACGCCACAATCTGAGATAGTGAACAATAGCTAGCATCTCTTTTTCATGTGCAGAATAGTTCAGCTCAGCTGCTTTCAGCTTTCTACTTTCATAGGCTACTGGTCTGCCAGCTTGAACAAGCACTCCACCTAGAGCACGGTCTGAAGCATCAGTTTGTACTTCAAACTCTTGTGAAAAATCTGGTAATTTTAGAACAGGCTCTGAAGTTACCAGCCTCTTCAGAGTCTCAAAAGCATCTTGGTGTGTCTCCTCCCAACACCAAGCTTTGTCCTTTTTGAGCAGATCGGTTAAAGGTGCCACAACCTTAGAATAACCCAGGATGAATTTTCTATAAAAATTTGCCAGACCCAAGAAAGAACGCAGTTGAGTAACACTAGAAGGGCTCGGCCAATCCCAAATGGCCTTAATCTTCTCATTATCCATCCTCACACTGCCTTGAGAAACCACATGTCCTAAGAACTGGATCTCAGTCTGCACAAACTCACACTTTTCAGCCTTCAGATATAACTGATTGTCTCTGAGAACTTGCAGAACTTGCCTCAAATGTTTCTCATGCTCCTTCAGATCAGATGAATATACCACTATATCATCTAAATAAACCACCACGAACTTATCCAAAAACGAATTCAAGATGTTGTTCATGAGGTTGCAAAACATTGCAGGAGCATTGGTTAGCCCAAAAGGCATAACCAGAAACTCAAATGAGCCATACCGCGTGACACAGGTAGTCTTCGGCTCATCCCCCTCAGCTATACGCACCTGCCAGTATCCAGATCTCAAATCAAGCTTGCTAAAAATCTTGGCATGCGCCAACCTATCCAACAAATCTTGTATCAGTGGGATGGGATAAGTATTGCGCACTGTGACCTTGTTCAGTGCTCTATAGTCAACACACATGCGCAAGCTCCCATCTTTCTTCTTCTGGAAGAGAACAGGGGCCCCATATGGTGCCTTAGAGGGCTGAACATACCCTGATTCCAGTAGCTCATTCAACTGTCGCCTGAGCTCTGCTAATTCTAATGGTGGTATGCGGTATGGAGGCTGTGTTGGGGGTACTGCTCCAGGAATCAACTCTATCTGATGATCAATATCTCTCCTAGGAGACAACACCTTAGGCATCTCTGGAGGGATCATATCTGCAAACTCTCTCAGTAAAGATCCAACAGATGGTGGTACTGATGTCATGATGTCCTCTAATGAAGCTACGGTAGCCCCCACAATGACTTCCTTCCCCTTTCGGCTACAAGAACTGGAGGAAGTGGCCAGTTCCCTCACACTCCTCATAAAGCTGTCTAGGAGCTGAATCCACCTGGGGAGTGTCTTCCACTACTCTGATATGTGCTAGATATGTGGAAGCACCATGCCTAACCCCATTTGCTAAGGCAGTAGGAGTAAGCTCCTTCTCCTTTGCTTTCTTCTTCTCCTCTTTCATTTCAGTAAAGCAAGGAATGAAACAAGGGTTCTTCTCATCAAGTACTAACAAACTGTTGAGATGTGGCATTGGGGTAGCTTTAGCTCTTCTCAGCAGATCCATACCCACAATGACATCAAACACATCTAACTGAGTCACTAACACTGTGCATTTCCCACTCCACAGTCCCATCTTAACTGGAACATCATATGAAATACCCATAGCCTTTTTAGCCTCAGCATTTACTGTTTTTACATGTGTATCACTGGCGGTAGTCTTCAGCTTCAGTCGCTCACGCAACCTATCTGAAACAAACAAATGTGTGGCCCCAGTGTCTACCATGGCTGCAATCTCAACATTATTCAGACTAATGTTCGTATACATCAATGGGGAAGATCTCACTGACATATTTGCAATGACTAAAGGGTTGACAGATGCAAAACCCTGCTGATCTTCTTTCCCTGCGTCCCCCTTCTCTGCAAGGACCGCTGCTACTGCTCTTTTTGTAGGACAATCCCTCATCATGTGAGGGCCATTGCAGACAAAGCACGCTAGCTTCCTCTTAGGACTAGACTCATTCTTCTTCTTGTGCACAGGTGACTTCTAATGAGTCTGAGGAATTGGTGCTTTTCCTTTGGCTTTTTGTTTTGGGACGTACTTCTTCTTACCCTTGTCTGGCACACGGGTATGAGAAGATGTTGAAGAAGGTACTCCCCAGCATGAGACCTGGTACCTGTCATGTCTAACAGTGCATCCGCAGCTACTACGACATCTCTGTAAGTAGTCACCCCTTGTCTCCTGAGCTCTAGAAGCGCCCAGTCCTGAAGACCTCCTAAGAATGAGATAAACTTCTCCTCTTCGTTCATATGAGGGATCTCCAAAAGCAATGTGGCAAATTGCTTGACATACTCCCTTACAGTGCCGGTCTGCCTGAGATTTCTGAACTGCATGCGAGCTGTAAACAAGATGTTTGCAGGCCGAAACTAAGCTCTCATCTCTAGTTTCAAATCCTCCCAAGACACAACCTCAGGATGATCTCCCTCGGTCCTTGGTGCTACAGAAGTGCGCCACCATACTTTGGCATCTCCCGTGAGGAATGATGCACAAACCTCAATCTTGTCATCTTCTGACACCCGAGCTGCTTTAAAGTAGTGCTCCATGTCGAACAGAAAGTTCTCTAACTCTTTCGCTACCCTGGCTCCTCCAAAGGTAGATGGATCAGGTATATTGCGCTTCACTGCTGGATGTGAAGGCAAGATCCCAGGTACAGGTGTAGGCGGGTTTGAAGCTACTTGTGCCAAAGCAAGCTTTAACATAGCAATCTCAACTGTCAAAGTCTCCACAGTAGACTCCAGCACACTAACTCTGGCATCATTTGTGTGCTGATAATGCTGATAGAGCTCCTTGAGTGCCTGCATGCGCTCGGCCAGTGGATCTCCCTGCCACTTACCCTCATATAATCCAACTGCTAACTCCAGTCTAGTGAACCTCTCATCCAAATCTGGCAATTCTAGAAAGTCTGGCTCTGCCATCTGGTGCTGTGATGAATGAACTATGTTGACGATTGAATGGAACCGAAACTGAGCGATGAGTTGCGTAACCGAGGAATTACGCCCTGGCGCTAAGCACCGACGTACGCAACTCCCAAACAGCACAACAAACTCACGTCTATATCTCGGTGTCACAAACAATCACTGCTTGTCAGGTTGATGGTTGAGTTGTTGTTGTTGCGCGTGGGCTTTGATACCACTCTGTCACGCCCCAATTTTTTGCTGTGTAAATTAGGGGTGATGGCACGATTTACACAGTGTGTGTAAACCGATCAGCCTCATTCAATGCCACGCGCCAATGCGGAATCCCAAGAATAGCAACATCCCCGCGCTGAACCAAATGTCTGCGCTCTCAACCCAAAAGGCACGATCCCGGATGGGTAAATCACACGCTCTGCCTGAATGCACGTATGCTCTGTAGATCACTGTTCTGAACTCTGATGGTACTGAGCTCCAAGGCTGATCTCAGGATGGTGATGATCCTAGCCTTCTCCTAATCCTAAACCTACGTCAATGAGTGGCGGGTGGGCAGCACATGTTGCTCCTCAACCCAATATGCACACTCAAGGACCGTCCTTATACTTAGAGCGCCCTGTGAATGACACACACCCAATCACAGGCAATCACAGTAGTCGGGCACTAGACATATGCCCCAGATCCTAAGCAAGATATCCACCACTACACAGCAAGGAGGGAATGCCCTATCAGTTAGGTGCGCCCGCCCCTAATCACACACAAGGCACCGGCCGGCCAAGCACTATACCAATGATATATCAATGTGAGGAAAACCCCTTCTCAACCCAATTTAGGCTAAGGGATCAAAAACCTTACTCTACTCCACTACTAGAACTCAAATGTCAACTACAAGGTTCTTACAAGTTATTACAATGCAATAACACAAGTAAGGTTGAGTTCTATACCACTCCAACGCTAATGCTAGGTGGTGGATGGTGGTGGATGTGCTCAGCCCCTCCAAGCAAGCCGAACACCTCCAAAAACCCTCAAGGGATGGCCCTTGAGGTTCGGACCTAGGGCCGCCCCCCTAGGTGGTTGAATCTTCAAGTCCTTATGCTCCTTTTCCTCCAAGGAACACCTCAGCCCTAAGGTGGACAGCAACTCAGCGGCCCAAGGTAGAAGATGAAGGAGGTGGCGCCACCAAGGATAGATGGCCGCCGGTGAGCTCCTTCTTCCCCACAACCGGTCTTCTTCCTCCAAGAAGACCCAAACCGAGTGCTAGGTACTCTCTCACAAACTCGATGGCTGAAGTGGCGTGAGCTCCTCTCAATGCCAGTCGCCACCAATGGAGCCAAGTGAAGGAGGAAGGAGGATGATGCGTAAGCTCCCTCAAGCTAGCGCCAAAGCCTCCAAACCGAGCAAGGAAGAAGATGGATGAAGATCGCCCTCTCCTCCAAGTCGCCTCCCTCTTTCACTCACGGTTCTTTCTTGCAAGATGGATCCCCAAATGTGAGATCCCCAAATCAATTAAGTGCAGCCCCTCCATATGGCGAATGAAGTCTTCAATAGGATCGCACTTCCTTTCTTTTCAACAATCACCCTGATGCTGGGTTGGTTCTCCCATACATCATAAGCTTTGGCACTCCTCTAGGTCATGGGTTCGAGACTCACCCATGCCCTATTTTTTTTTTCTAATTGTAACGCCCCCTCAGAATAAACCCCAAACACAGACATAAGCCGCGGAAGATAGGGAGCGTCACACACAATTAACAGTGCAGATGCTAGGGAATAATAGCTGTGAGAAAACCGGTTCAAAAAAATTTCGGCAGCATGTCCCCAGTAAAACTAAAGAAATTCCTGTACATGATCACCAATAACACAATACGGGTCGACATGCCGACCACAAACTGAAACATAACATTTCAAAGTCAAAAGCTCACATTACTTATCACAACGTCGAACTAATAAACCACGATAATCAAAAGAAAACACAAGATAACACAGAATTCACCGAAAAACAGGCTTAAGCCCTCGGTTTAACAGTCGAATCAAAACTAAATGCCAACCCGGCAACTATATCACATAAATCCAAAATCAGTATACCAGCCACATCCGGCTAACGTGTCCATGAACACAAAATCACACAAAAACTTGGCCACATCCGGCCCACAAATAGCACAGGCACGCAGGCCCCAAAATATGATATCAGAAAACTAAGTCCGCTCATGCTGTAGGCTCCTGCCCTGCATCTGGAAATATTGTGGAATGAGCTACACGGCTCAGTGAGTAGATAGTCTCGTTCGACCATCCACGAATATACAGTCAGAAATATATGCAGATATCTTTCAAGACTTTTAACGGAAGAATGCCAATACAACATAAACAACATAATAAAACCGTTAATCACAAATCACAATCATAATCAGAAACTAATACACCCACTACCCCTGGGCAACCAGATCACCAACAGCCTAGCCGGCTAACAGACTAGAAATTACACAACTATTGTCCAGTGAATTCAGAATTGACCCCGAGGGTCCAACCCGGCCTTCGTCAAGGCACTGAGAGTAACATGTAACGAACCATGGTGAGGCGTAGATTCAAGAGGTGGCCCCCGCCAGGTCACGACGTGGCACTTTGCTCTACGACACTCAACCACACCCCATTTACCGGGAACACAACACCCCCTTTACCGGGAACAGAAGGTGAATGAATTCAAGAGGTGGCCCCCGTCTGACCAAGACGTGGCACTTTGCTTCAAACACCCAACTCTCAAATGGTTTATCACTTGGACAAAAATACCTTTAACACAACCGGAACCCTGAACCTCTAACCTGGTCACTAGACTCTGGAACAGCCCCTCCATTACCGGAAACAAAGCAGACTAGGATGGGTAGATTCCCCGACCCCCAAATCAGAATGGCTGTTTACAGAGTGCTCTAGTTAACCCTTAGGTTCAGTCCACCCAAGTCTATGACCCTTATCGAACGCATACAACACAAATATTGTCACAGACATCACCTCAATCAAGTTCAGGGAAGGTCCTTAGATTTCATGCAAGTATGGTTTAACCTTTCCTAAGTTATCATCCAAAGTTATCAATCAATATTCCATGTCATTACTTTCTACATACACCATTCAATTAAAAATACATAATAATACAGAAAATTCACCAAATTTCGTTCACAATTAACATAAATGCAGAATATCACATATTCATAGTTTTCTACTAGTTCTGATAAAAAAGGACAGAAATACCCCTAGTTCAAAGTTTAAGTCATGCAGGAAAATTTATCCAAAAATTTCGTAAAAATATTCATTACGTCCCTCATGATCCCTAGATTCGAAATTTCAAGTTTTCCCCAATTTTAACTAGGAAATTTACCGAATTACCCCTAGGTCAATTTCAGTCAACAGAAATTTTTATTTCAAAAAAATTCCCAAAAAAATACAGTAGAATCCTCATATACCTAATTTCATGAATATCAAGTTTTCCCCAATTTTTACCCATGCATTTGGGCGTAATTTCAAGAAGAAGGGTCGAAATTCTCATTCAAACCCTAACCTTCATGAAATTGAAAAACTAAGGCTACATACATGCTTAAACAAGGTCCAATTTAGGGTTAAGAGTCTTAAAAACGAAAAGCCCTAATTTTTCATGCAAGCTAGGGTTTCGAAAGTTTGGGAAAGACAAGGAAAACATATACCACTTGCAATCAAGGTTCATGACATGTTTCTTGGCATCAAGCCTCTCTAAAACAAACCAAGCATCCAATTTTCGTGAACTAGGTGAAGAGAAAATCCACTCACCTAGTTTCGGTTCTTCCCAAGCTTCACCCCTTGCGCCCTCACGCCACACACACTTCGCCGGAGCCACCCAAGAGTCGCCGGAAAATCACCTCCACCACCTCTTGCCGCCGGCCACAAGAGAAGAGAAGGAGGAGAAGAGGGAGGAGGGCAACCGCCACCTTCTTCTTCAAGGAAGCAAAATCGTGAGCAAGAGGGAGAAGAGGAAATCGTGAGTGAGAAGTGAGAAATGGATCCCCTAGTTTTAACTTTCTACCCATTAAGCCTCCAAGATCCAATAACCCTTTACCATAAGTTATTTCCCCACTTCACCCTTATCAAGGGTTCTTACCGTTTTTCTAAAAGAAAGACACCACTAGCCTAGTGGTGTGCAGCATACACTCTACGCCTTAAGTCGCGGGTTCGAACCCTCTCCGCGACATATAATTTTACATTGCAGGAAAATACACAAATCAACACATTTTCTCATAAAAACTTCCACAAATAAATGCCAAATAAACAAAATTTCATTTTTCTTACCTGCTAATGAATTTCCGGATCTTACATTCCTTCCCCCTTAAAAAGCTTTAGTCCTCTAAAGCTCACCACCCAAATCATCGAACAGCTGAGGGAACTCTCTTCTCATATCTGACTCTGTCTCCCAAGTAGCTTCTTCGACTGACTGGCTCCCCCAGATAACTTTTACCAGCGGTATTGCCTTGTTCCTTAGGACTTTGACTTTCCTATCCACAATCCTCAGTGGTCTCTCTACAAAGGTCAGATCACTCTGGATCTGCAGGGGAGCAGAATCAAGCACATGTGATGGATCTGCACAGTATTTCCTCAGAACTGACACATGAAATACGTTGTGGAGATGCTCCAGAGATGGTGGCAGAGCTAGTCTGTAAGCTACAGGACCAACCCTCTCTATAATATCGAAAGGTCCAACAAACCTCGGGCTCAGCTTTCCCTTCTTGCCAAACCGCATGACACCCTTGGTTGGTGAGACCTTCAGAAACACATGATCCCCCACCATAAACTCTAAGGGACGACGGCGATTATCTGCATAACTCTTCTGCCTGTCCCGAGCAACCTTCAGCTTTTCCTGGATAACTCTGACTCTATCTGTAGCCTCCTGCACAGCCTCTGATCTCAGAATCATCCGGTCTCCCGATTCCTCCCAACTCAGAGGAGACCTGCACTTCCTGCCATACAGAGCCTCGTACGGAGCCATCTGAATACTGGAGTGAAAGCTGTTATTGTAGGTGAACTCTATCAGGGATAAATCACTGTCCCACTCCAAGCTCCAATCTACAACATAAGCCCTCAGCAAATCCTCCAAGGTCTGAATAGTACGCTCTGACTGCCCATCTGACTGTGGATGGTAGGCGGTACTAAAACTCAACTTAGTGCCAAGACCCTCATGCAAGCTCTTCCAGAATCTGGATAGGAATCTGGAATCGCGATCTGATACAATATCCACAGGCACTCCGTGCAATCTGACAATCTCATCAATATACAGCTTAGCCAGCCGATCGAGTGGATAAGTCATCCGAATAGGCAAAAAGTGTGCAGCCTTCGTGAGCCTGTCCACGATGACCCAAACCGCATCATGCCCTCTCCTAGTCCGTGGCAGCCCACAGACAAAATCCATACAAATGCACTCCCACTTCCACTGCGGGATAGGGAGCTGCTGCAATAAACCCCCAGGCCTCTGGTGTTCGGCCTTCACAGTCTGACAGGTCAAACACCGAGATACAAACACTGCGACCTCCTTCTTCATGCCCGGCCACCAGAAATCTCTCTTCAAATCTTGATACATTTTTGTGACTCCGGGATGCAAGGAATACTTGGAGTTATGACCCTCCTCCAAGATCTCTCTCTTCAGACTAGGTTCCTCAGGGACACACACCCTTCCACGGAACCGCAGAATACCATCACTAGATAAACTGAAATCCTCCATTGGCCCGGCAGCCAATCTCTCTCTAATCTGAACCAGACTCGGATCTACCAGCTGCTGGTCCCTGATCCTCTGTAGTAAAGCAGACTGAACCCGGAGAAAGGCCACATATCCAGACTGGACCTTGGGAGACACCTTAACTCTGAGCTCTCGAAATTCCTGTAGTAACTGCCACTCACTGACTCTCAGTGCTGCTACAGAAGCAACTGGGTGTCTGCTCAGTGCATCAGCCACCACATTGGCTTTCCCGGCCTGATACTGAATAGAGAAATCATAATCTTTTATCAGCTCCATCCACCTTCTCTGCCTCATATTCAACTCCTTCTGAGTGAAAATATACTTGAGACTCTGATGATCAGTAAACAAGTCAAACTCCTGTCCCAAAAGATAGTGGCGCCATATCTTCAGTGCAAAAACCACTGCCGCCAACTCCAAATCGTGTGTGGGATAGTTTAATTCATGCTCTTTCAGTTGCCGCGAAGCATAAGCTACCACGGCCCCTTTCTGCATCAGGACGCAGCCTAGTCCTTTGCCTGAGGCATCAGTATAAACAGTAAACCTCTCCCCATCAGTAGGAATGATAAGGATGGGTGTACTGGTCAACCTCCTTTTTAGCTCCAGGAAGCTTTCCTCACACTTCTCGCCCCAAACAAACTTAGCCTCTTTCCTGGTCAGCTTGGTTAAGGGACCCGCCAACTTGGAGAACCCCTCCACGAACCTCCTGTAATATCCTGCTAATCCCAGAAAGCTCCGGACCTCTGTGGCACTAGTTGGTCTTCCCCAGTTCAGGATAGCCTGTACCTTCACTGGATCCACAGACACGCCCCGACCCGATATCACATGCCCCAGAAAGCTGATCTGATCCAACCAAAACTCGCACTTGCTGGCCTTAGCATACAACTGGTGCTTCCTCAGAATTGCTAGTACCCTGTGCAAGTCCCTAGCGTGATCCTGGTAGGTACGGGAGTAAACCAGTATATCATCTATAAACACCACCACACAAGTGTCTAACAGCTCGTGAAACACCCTGTTCATCAGATCCATAAACACAGCAGGTGCATTGGTCAGTCCAAAAGGCATAACTACAAACTCGTAGTGGCCATACCTAGTCCTGAAAGCAGTCTTCAGGATATCCTCAACCCTGACCCTGAGCTGATGGTATCCTGACCTCAGATCGATCTTGGAGAACACCGTGGCACCCTGCAACTGATCGAACAGGTCATCTATCCTCGGAAGAGGATACTTGTTCTTTACCGTCACCTGATTCAACTGGCGGTAATCTATGCACATTCTCAGTGTTCCGTCCTTCTTCTTTACAAACAAGACTGGCGCTCCCCAGGGTGAAGCACTCGGTCTGATATACCCCTTTTCAAGCAGTTCCTCTAACTGCTTCTTCAACTCAGCCAACTCTGAGGTGGCCATACGATAAGGAGCCTTTGATATTGGAGCTGTACCAGGTACCAGCTCAATACCAAACTCCACATCCCTGTGGGGAGGCAAACCTGAAAACTCATCAGAGAATACGTCAGGAAATTCACAGACTACCTCCACCTGAGCTAAGTCTGGATCAGAGTCTTCTTGCACCTTAACATGTGCAAGGTATCCTTTGCACCCACTGGCTAGTAACTTACTGGCATGCACAAATGATATCATAAGTGGCCCTTGATCAGACACCAGGCCCCTTACCAGCAGATGACTCCCATCAAGCAGGTGCAGAGTAACAATCTTCTCAAAGCAATCCACTGTAGCGTGGTGAGAAGATAGCCAATCCATGCCTAGGATCAAATCATAATCCTGCATGTCTAGCAGTATCAAATCAACTATAAACTGGTACTGCTCTACGTGAACAACACAGTCAGGGTAGACTATGTCAGTGGATAAACTATCCCCCAGAGGTGTACATACTGAAACTGTGTAATCTAGCACTCTAGGTGAGACAGGTAGTTTAGAAGCAAAGCTAGCAGACACAAAGGACAAATTGGACCCCGGATCAAACAAAATACGAGCTAACTGATCAAATACAAATAAGGTACCTTCCACGACGGATCGGGAAGCTCGAGTGTCCTTCTCTGCTATAGCATAGACTCTGGTCTGGACAGTGGGTCTATCGGTACCCCGGATCTGCGGCTCAGGCGCCGTGCAATCTCTAGCCCTGTGTCCCACCTTTCCGCACTTGAAGCACGCCCCGGACTTCTTGTAGCAGTCCGCCTTCACGTGACCCTTGGCCCCACAATGGTAGCAGACTCTGTCCTCTACCCGGCCATCTGTACCCCGCTGCTGTGGCTGTGGCTGTGGCTGAGATGCCTGCTGCGGTCTCTGAACCCCTTTCCCCTGGTGAGGTCTGTAACGGCCTTTCTTCTGGTCCCTCCCCTTATGATATTTCCCACTGCCTCCAGTCTGCAGGGGAACTGGTGCCTCAGCTGTAGGGGCTACAACTCGGGCCGTCTCGGCCTGTTCCTCCAGAATGTACCTCTCTGCGGTGCGGGCACGATCCAGCATCTCAGCATAAGTCTCCAAGTGCTGTAAACCTACCTTCTGCCTGATATCCCTTCTGAGGCCCCTGAGAAACTTCTTAGCTCGCCTCTCCTCAGTATTTATCAGGTGTGGAGCATACTTCCCAAGCTTTGAGAACTTCAAGTCATATTGATCTACTGTCAAGTCTCCTTGTTCCAAGTGGATAAACTCCACCTCTCTGTCCTCAACCATACTGGCGGGAAAGAACTTCTCATTGAACCGGGACAAGAAGTATTGCCACGTCACCGGTTCAGATTTGTCCCCCGCGAGTCTCTGCTCACTCCTCCACCACACATCTGCGTCTCCACGCATCATATAAGTGGCCAAACACAATCTGTCCTCATCAGAACATCGCATCACCTGAAAGATCTTCTCCAGGCCCAAAAGCCAGTCCTCAGCCGTCCTGTAATCTGGACTCCCATAAAAAGAGCTAGGGCCCAACCGCTGGAATTCACCCACAAGCAAGGCATAACGCCTATGGGTGTCCTCCGGCAAGCTAACCCCCGAGCCCGAGCCAGACTCAGACCCCCGTCCCTGCGTCGGCATCTGTGTCGGAGATAGAAACTGCAACTGCTCTCTGAACTCGCGTTGCTGATCGCGGTTCTGCTGTAACAGCTGCCGCTGCACCTCCTGGTGCTGGGTCTGCTGCTGCTGCAGCATCTGAGCCTGTTGCTGGATCAGTGCATTCTGCTGCTGCACCATACCAGTCAAAGACTCCATAGCCCTCAGGAAATCAGCAGTCTGATCACTGCTGCCGGCACCAGCACTCGACCTGGGGCGCACCATACTGGCTCCTTCAATACACACAAATCAAATTCACAATCAAGTCAGTTCTCAAACAAAGTTCCTAGCTGTCTAGCAATACACAAGCAAGGTTTTCTACCCCCAATACAGCGATTATTAGCTAGCCCTTGCTCTGATACCATTCTGTAACGCCCCCTCAGAATAAACCCCAAACACAGACATAAGCCGCGGAAGATAGGGAGCGTCACACACAATTAACAGTGCAGATGCTAGGGAATAATAGCTGTGAGAAAACCGGTTCAAAAAAATTTCGGCAGCATGTCCCCAGTAAAACTAAAGAAATTCCTGTACATGATCACCAATAACACAATACGGGTCGACATGCCGACCACAAACTGAAACATAACATTTCAAAGTCAAAAGCTCACATTACTTATCACAACGTCGAACTAATAAACCACGATAATCAAAAGAAAACACAAGATAACACAGAATTCACCGAAAAACAGGCTTAAGCCCTCGGTTTAACAGTCGAATCAAAACTAAATGCCAACCCGGCAACTATATCACATAAATCCAAAATCAGTATACCAGCCACATCCGGCTAACGTGTCCATGAACACAAAATCACACAAAAACTTGGCCACATCCGGCCCACAAATAGCACAGGCACGCAGGCCCCAAAATATGATATCAGAAAACTAAGTCCGCTCATGCTGTAGGCTCCTGCCCTGCATCTGGAAATATTGTGGAATGAGCTACACGGCTCAGTGAGTAGATAGTCTCGTTCGACCATCCACGAATATACAGTCAGAAATATATGCAGATATCTTTCAAGACTTTTAACGGAAGAATGCCAATACAACATAAACAACATAATAAAACCGTTAATCACAAATCACAATCATAATCAGAAACTAATACACCCACTACCCCTGGGCAACCAGATCACCAACAGCCTAGCCGGCTAACAGACTAGAAATTACACAACTATTGTCCAGTGAATTCAGAATTGACCCCGAGGGTCCAACCCGGCCTTCGTCAAGGCACTGAGAGTAACATGTAACGAACCATGGTGAGGCGTAGATTCAAGAGGTGGCCCCCGCCAGGTCACGACGTGGCACTTTGCTCTACGACACTCAACCACACCCCATTTACCGGGAACACAACACCCCCTTTACCGGGAACAGAAGGTGAATGAATTCAAGAGGTGGCCCCCGTCTGACCAAGACGTGGCACTTTGCTTCAAACACCCAACTCTCAAATGGTTTATCACTTGGACAAAAATACCTTTAACACAACCGGAACCCTGAACCTCTAACCTGGTCACTAGACTCTGGAACAGCCCCTCCATTACCGGAAACAAAGCAGACTAGGATGGGTAGATTCCCCGACCCCCAAATCAGAATGGCTGTTTACATAGTGCTCTAGTTAACCCTTAGGTTCAGTCCACCCAAGTCTATGACCCTTATCGAACGCATACAACACAAATATTGTCACAGACATCACCTCAATCAAGTTCAGGGAAGGTCCTTAGATTTCATGCAAGTATGGTTTAACCTTTCCTAAGTTATCATCCAAAGTTATCAATCAATATTCCATGTCATTACTTTCTACATACACCATTCAATTAAAAATACATAATAATACAGAAAATTCACCAAATTTCGTTCACAATTAACATAAATGCAGAATATCACATATTCATAGTTTTCTACTAGTTCTGATAAAAAAGGACAGAAATACCCCTAGTTCAAAGTTTAAGTCATGCAGGAAAATTTATCCAAAAATTTCGTAAAAATATTCATTACGTCCCTCATGATCCCTAGATTCGAAATTTCAAGTTTTCCCCAATTTTAACTAGGAAATTTACCGAATTACCCCTAGGTCAATTTCAGTCAACAGAAATTTTTATTTCAAAAAAATTCCCAAAAAAATACAGTAGAATCCTCATATACCTAATTTCATGAATATCAAGTTTTCCCCAATTTTTACCCATGCATTTGGGCGTAATTTCAAGAAGAAGGGTCGAAATTCTCATTCAAACCCTAACCTTCATGAAATTGAAAAACTAAGGCTACATACATGCTTAAACAAGGTCCAATTTAGGGTTAAGAGTCTTAAAAACGAAAAGCCCTAATTTTTCATGCAAGCTAGGGTTTCGAAAGTTTGGGAAAGACAAGGAAAACATATACCACTTGCAATCAAGGTTCATGACATGTTTCTTGGCATCAAGCCTCTCTAAAACAAACCAAGCATCCAATTTTCGTGAACTAGGTGAAGAGAAAATCCACTCACCTAGTTTCGGTTCTTCCCAAGCTTCACCCCTTGCGCCCTCACGCCACACACACTTCGCCGGAGCCACCCAAGAGTCGCCGGAAAATCACCTCCACCACCTCTTGCCGCCGGCCACAAGAGAAGAGAAGGAGGAGAAGAGGGAGGAGGGCAACCGCCACCTTCTTCTTCAAGGAAGCAAAATCGTGAGCAAGAGGGAGAAGAGGAAATCGTGAGTGAGAAGTGAGAAATGGATCCCCTAGTTTTAACTTTCTACCCATTAAGCCTCCAAGATCCAATAACCCTTTACCATAAGTTATTTCCCCACTTCACCCTTATCAAGGGTTCTTACCGTTTTTCTAAAAGAAAGACACCACTAGCCTAGTGGTGTGCAGCATACACTCTACGCCTTAAGTCGCGGGTTCGAACTCTCTCCGCGACATATAATTTTACATTGCAGGAAAATACACAAATCAACACATTTTCTCATAAAAACTTCCACAAATAAATGCCAAATAAACAAAATTTCATTTTTCTTACCTGCTAATGAATTTCCGGATCTTACACTAATGCTTGTACCCTTCTGTATAAGATCTGAAGGTGTGCCAAGGCTCATGTAGCCTCCTACATATGCCCATATATTTTTGCCAAGTGGTTCCACGCTCCTCCATGGTACCTGCAAAGCATCCTAACACAATGATTAGATATTTTGCCCCCTATTGCATCAGGCCTCACCCCAAGGTGAAGGTCTCTCTCTGCTCATAACCTCTATGAGGACACAGAGAGGTCCGGGTGTGTACCCCACACACCCAGGTCGTCACACCAAGGCACTACCACCCCTCTCAATACTATCCCAAGTACACAATCTAAGGGGTGTGAGTAGAAGGCTTCACAAGGGATGGGTAGGCTAATTTTACACATTTGAGCCCTCATCCTGGAGTACTTGTAAAAACACAGTCCCCAACTGACACGTACATGCCCCAGGACAGTCCCCCGAGTGCATAACAACCCCAAAGACTAAAACACATGGCACACATGTGCCAAATCCTGTATTTACATGGATCTACACATCCCATGTTTTACACAAAAAGTTAGCGTCAGGGTCGGGTAACAGTGGAATTACACACAAACTCCTCCGATCCCTGACACTGTGTCAAAATTATCAAATTTGGATTTTTTTTAATAAAAATATCATATACCCTTGAAATTTTTTACATAATATTTACATAAAACATCTTGTAAAACTAAAAAGATATACCAAATTATTCTAAATGAAAGAAAATATTTTTATTTATTCGTGGGAGCATAAATTATCTTATTTAGATACAGTTCCAGGTGATTTTCAAACCATTTTGTGACTCAAAATTGTAATTTTTTTTATAAAATCTGAATTCATTGTTTAAATTAACATTCTCACACTCATTTTCTCCGTCTACTTAAATGTTCTAATTAAGCATACACTTAGTAGTCAAGGTGTTTTGTAAAACATCTTGGACCATGATGATGGGTCATTGAACCCTCTTTTGCCTATATTTTTGGTTGTGCATGATATTTTCGCAACATATTGTATCATTTTAAAACAAAGGAAAAATATTTTTCAAATATCACATAAAATAGACATCTTATACCATCAATGATTGTTATGTTATGTGGACATTTCGCTGTCCAAGTTGCTTCATAAAATATCTTAAAGCAAATTTCTTTTTGTATTTTGTATAGCTTTGCATAGAAAACTGAAGCTAAAAATCGTAATAGCAGGGCTCAAATTTGAAAATTGCCCCTTTTGTATTTCATTAATTTTTTATTCTTGATAAATGATGTAATAATTAACCTAAGAGATGATCAATGGAGCAAAATAGTTACTGTCTTTTGCTATGCAATTATGGTGTTGTTGTTGTGTTCTAGTTTAAAGGCTTAAAAGAACTATTTTTTACTCAAGGGAGGGGGTGTGTCAATGGAAACATATTTATC
The DNA here is from genome assembly GCA_027563935.2 of Costus lasius. Lineage (NCBI taxonomy): Eukaryota > Viridiplantae > Streptophyta > Magnoliopsida > Zingiberales > Costaceae > Costus > Costus lasius. Next base: position 100,522,663 of record CM050454.1, read on the forward strand.
AAAGTAAGGAAACTGTAAAATTGAACTGTGAGTTCCTAAAAACACATTTTACCGCTATAAGAATAATGGAACATCAAATGTAGTTATTCTTATATACATTCAGTTATTTTTATTGTGCCAACATAAGCATTCAGTATCTGATTAGTGGACTTTACTTCCAAAAGATTGTCCTTCACAATTTGCATTGTCATTAGAGATACATTGAACCAAGTAGAAATTTGTTGGAGCAAGTAATATGAAAGACTAAAGAGATATGCATTTCTGATAGATATGCATTTCTGCGAGGCATGCTACTGACGTTGGCAAGAAACAAGAAGTTGGAGGAGGAAAAACAAGTTTGAGCACATCTGAAGAGTGAATATTGGCATTGATAAGCATGTACATGGTGACATTGTCAGAAATTTCCTGGATGGTAGGTTGGCTGACTTCGAGGCTTGAGTATGGTGTGTTGGACATATTATTCACTCGAGTAGTCCTTGAATGACTTTGGATCAATTGCATTGAATGTTTGATGAGATCTAGATCTTCACCTCATTGAGTGGTTGAGTGACTTGTTAGTCAATTGATTTGCTAAATGGCTACAACTGTTTTGATAGTCGATTGATTTGTTGAGTGGTCAGATGACTTGTTGAATGAACTACGGTGCCGAGTAGCCTAGTTTAGCTTGTTGAGTCTTTTTGAAGCAGGTTGCATTTGGCCTTATTAGTAAACCCTCATGTGGCACTTGCCGAGATGAGGAGGGCATTGTGGAAAATCTTGTTAGCTTGTGTGGTACACTTCGATGCATCCAGCACCATATGCAATGTCTTTTTTTTTTTTATCTTGTTCTTTTTGACGATTGGAAAGTTGAAATCGATGCAATGTTTGAAGGTTTTCTTACATGGAAGCATTATAGTTGTTGAAGAAACCTAGCTTGCATCACTAGTGATATTTGAAAGCTCATTTACTTGTAATCATTTAGAAGTGGCAAGTAAGTTGTATCACCAAGGATGTCTATGAGCTAAAGTGATTAGATGTTGTCGATATAAAGTAACAGCCTAGGTTGTGTCATTGATGACGAAAGAAGGTTTAAGTACTTAGTTGATCTAAGTTATATCAACTAACAATAATGATTGAAGGTTTAGATGCTTAGCTAATGTTGGTTTGGAGCGCCTAGGTTATATCACTAATTACATGGTGTGTACGATATGTCTGTACGAACAATATGAGGAAAGTGATTTAGGATGTCTAGGCAAGGCTTGCTCAGCGAGCCATCTAGGTTGGGTTTTCTTTGCAAGTCAGGCTTTCAGTAAAAATGTGATTCTCAAGTTTAATCTTGAACGACATAATTAGCAATGGCAATGGGACAAGCGCTGGACCCTTTGTCCACTGTCGGAACTCGGCTCCATCTAAGTTGGGGTATTCTATTATAGTAACCCAAATTTGAACTCAACTTGAGTATTTAAATGAGCGACTCGATTAAATAAAAAAATTTAAATTTTAAATTTTTTATTTTAAATTATTGTATAAAAATATAATTTTATAAATAATTATTTTGTTATTATTATTATATATTTTTAATACTGAATATATATTTATTATTTTTAAATTAGGCATTGGATACTCGAACATACAAATCCAATCTCGACCTATTTAGTCGTCTTGAACGAGTTAGACCTATTTAGTCGCCTTAAACGAGTTAGGTCGCCTTAAACATAATCTAATCTAGATTGTATTAGCAATGGAACAGAATAATAAATATCATTTATTTGCTACAAATGAGATTTGTTTTATACTGGGCTATCTACTTCATCCCGCTTTGGCTGCATTTACAATCTAGTATGACAATGATTGAGATGCAACGGTCACCATATACAAATTCTGGTGTTCACAGTTTATCTCTTTGAACGTTAGCCATCTACTTCTCTATATTGCTCGTGCATGTTGCTTCAATCTAAAGTTGCTTAAACAGCTTTATGCTTGGTTTGGGATTGCTGGCCGCCTGCTTTTGCGGGTGCGGTCAGCTGATTTTAATGGAATGTGGCTGTTTGGGAATATCCATCGTTGGGCACACCATCAATTTAACACCTGCTTCTGTGGAGAATCAGCCCTTCTGCAAGCTTCTCTCGTGACTCGTCCAACCTCCGCTCCGCCGACCCCGCTCCGCCAACTTCCAGATCCAGCCTATTCTACCTCCGCTTCGGCCAACCTCTCCTCCTCTGCCCTAGCGTCCACGCCCAGCTCCCCTCCGGATCTAGCTCCACGCCTCTGCTAGCTCTCTGCCGCCTTCGAGCTCCAGGTAAACTTCGGCCTCCTCCAGCTCGGTCTGCTCTCTGCCTATTGTCCCCCGCCAGCCCCCGCTCCAGCTCTGGCCTTCTCCAGCTCCCTGCTCCGGATCTGCTCTCTGCCTGCTCCAATGAACCGTAAGGAGAGCTCTCTGATCCGGCCTCCTCCAGTTGAACAGAAGCATGCTCTAGCTCCCTGTTCCGGATCTGCTCTCCGCTGCTCCAACGAACCACAAGGAGAGCTCCTGCTCCAATTGCTCATCGCCTCCTTAGCTCTCTGCTCCAGCCCGAAGGTGTGTAAATGAAATGCTGTAAACAAGTTGCCTGTTGACCAACAGACAACTTGATGTTTCTTAAACTTCAGGAAATGCTTCCATGGTTTCTGGATCTGCTTAAAGTTTACATCCTGCCCAACAACACTCTACTTTAGTGCTGCTTTAGTGCTGTATCTCTTGATCAGGATCAAAACGTGAATGTTTTCTCCTTTATTTGCTTTAGTGTTGTATCTCTACTTTATTTGCTTTGAAGTATCCTTAAGCAATTCTTCTATCCAACCATCAAATTGCTCATTCACATATATAAGGCCTATTGCCAGTTTGTTTACTCTTGCTTTACGATTATAGATGCAAAATGTGAGATGATTTTGAATGAGATTTTTACCAGATACATGTACCAGGGTTATTTTGTTTTGAATGATTATAGATGCAAAACGTGATGTTTTACACCTTTGTTTTGAATGATTATAGATGCAAAACGTGAGATGTTCACTCCTGCTTTAGAGTGTGTAAAGTTTTGTTAATCAACCAACAAATGAAATGCTATAAACAAGTTATAGAAACAAGTGAATGTTTTACACCTTTACATGATCTAATTATGTTTTACACCTTTACATCTTTAAGGTCATACAAATTATTAATTTGCTTGTAATATTATGTTTTACACCTTTACATGATCTAATTATGTAGAAATATGCAAGAATGATATGTAGAAATAAGTAAATGTTTTTGTTTTTATCAATTAAAAACATGCAAGAATGATATCTAATTATGTTTTACACCTTTACATGATCTAATTTTGTGTTACCGTGCTTTTGATTCTATTTAATTTAAAAAGTATAATATTTTTATTCTACTAACGAATAATTGTAGTTTCCTAAACAGTTTCTGCTTCTCTCAGCCAGCTACCTTTCAACTAGCAATTCTCCAGCCAGCAACCAGAAGTAGAATCAATCCCAAATTGGGCCTTAATAGTTTGTCGATTCTCTAAGAAAATGTGCAGGGTAATTTCTTTGGCTGTGTTTTTGTTATCTTCTTCCATTTGTCTAAATTAAGCTGGTAGTTTTTTTTTTAATTTTTCTTTTCTCCTCATTTTCAAATAACACTTCAAATTCCTGTGATTATGTAAATTTATGTTGCATCATGTTTCTCGATCTCATTTCAATATCATTTACGAATAACATACATGATTGCTTCTGCGAGCTGCTTACTCGCTTGTCTGTAATTGCTCTCCTGTCTTGTCCTACTTGGCAAAGAATGATTCAAGTCAGAACGACATATCTTATAAGTAAAACTTTTCTACCATTCCTATCCTAATAAAAGCTTACAGTTCGATGTTTTTCACAGATATTAATCCTGTTCCACTTGTTTGGAACTCATTGTTTATTGCAGAAGAAAAAAAAATTGAAAGAGAAACATATGACAATAATAAATGACAAGAATATAGAAATACTTTTAAAAGGAAAAATGAGCCGAACACAATGATAAGCAACACTACTGCAGCGAATGAAGGCAAATATGAGATGAGAAAAGAGGAAAAAAATGAGCATGAACTGATATTTGAGAGCAAATGTACAGATAAGCACGAGCACCGTATCTCTATTTTCTATTCAATTGAGACGGCAACTAAATTGTACAAAAAAATATATTTTTTCTTCTTTTTCATTCCATTTATCCAAAGAAATAAACCAAAAAAACTAATTCTCTCCTACCGTTTTTCCTAGCCACGCAGCAGAGTGTAACCATTGTTTTCTCTTTTGCCTTTCTTATTCTTGGTCACAGTTTTAAGTAACAGCGTTTTAAACATGGTAAAAACAACTGGACAACCACACTCTTTTTCATTTTGTGTTACAGAAGCAGAAACTCCTAAGCAATCTTTCTTTCCCGACAGCGGATGCAACTCAAGCTACGTGATATGGGCAAGAGAACGGGCTACAACGAGCAGATTTCCAACTCACTTAAATATACAACATTTCCCAACATTGTCACCTTGCTGTGATAATAGGCATATATCTTCGTGAATTTGTAAATAAATTTGCAATCGGGCTACCAATTGTACAACCGAAATGCAAAACACAACCGACGATCACTTGTAGAACGAATAATTATTGATGTTCAGTAGACATTAACTGATAAAAAAAGAACCTATAGAACCAGCAATAGCCAAAAGAAAAAAATTCTATCAATATGTTAGCTAAAAGTCACACCACAATCACCAAGTAAAATCCTACTGAAGCAAGCTACAATATGAAACATATATCCACTAAAACCAGCTAACACTCTGACCTAACCTTTACCTGGAAAGTGATGTACATGTAGCAGTAGTTAGGGTTGTACATTGTGAAAAAAGAACAAAAAAGAAAAGGAAAAAAAAGAAACTCATCTGACAATGAGAAACTATTTGGTTTCTGTTGCATAACAACTTGTTTCTTCCGTCAAGGCAACCCAAGCATGCCCAATCTTCTCCCAATAGCCAACCTTTTCAAGGTACAAAAAATTAGAGATGCTCATTAAATTCCAAAGTACACATGTGCATTAACCAAATATGAAAGAATAAATGAAATAAAGAACTGAGCGATTGACAAGAAGGGGGCAAACATCCACAAATTCAGCATGTACAAATTCAGAAAACACAAGCAAAAAGAAAAGTATTGCATGTATTAGATGTAAATATCCACCACAAAAGCATAAAGAAATGTAGCCAGAACATGGCGAAAAAGAGAAAAACTTGCACAGGTACAAGTATTCAAGCTAGTTCAGGAGGAAATGTGGTCAGAGAATTTCAATTCCTTCCTAAATGACATCGTGAGCAAGCAGAGAGAAACTCAATACAGGAAATACAAAGTTATGCAATAAAATCAAACACACTTATGCTTGTCCATGGTGAATTAGTGGCTTCTCTTTTAAAGTTTCCAAGATAGTAGGAACATATAATGTTCATATTGGTTACATGAGCAATTCAGCTCAGTTAGCCAGGATGTTACTATTTACGAATGCAAGGCAAGCAATACCTGGCTTATTACAAATCCTTTTACCATGCTCAGAAGATCATCGTGCCTCTCTCTATCAAGTCTCTCAAATTCTGTCCGATTGTTTTCCTGTAGAAGCAACATGACCCAATCATCATTATGCTTTCTTGGAGGGAATGCCTATTTAACAGAATAAAGAGTTAACAAAATGTTGTTTTTCTGTGCAAATCATTATGTTGTTTTCCTGCACAACATAACCCGTTCGTTATTATAAGACCACCTATATCAAAAATATCCATTCATTATGAGCTAACAGCATAAAGAGGATGAGTAACTAGAAACAAGTGTTGCATGCCTATTTAACACCATCTTTTGGTCTGCTAACCAAGAAAACACACCTATTCTCATTAATCTGACAGCAAGGACAACCACTGCAAGCAACATCAACAAAATTGTTTTAAGTGAAGCCTCCTTACATAATAATAACAAGGAACCAAAAAAGAACTACCCAAATGCAAATTAGAAAGGAGTATGTCCGAAGGAGGAATAGAAGAATTAATGCACGCAACATTTCTTAATCCAATTACAAGTAAATACTATCAAAATTTGAGTTCATGCCTTCCATGCTAATTACCATAAAAAGGAATAAACAGCCAAGATTTTATTCTACGAAGAATCCTCCCGGGGTTTTCAACCAGAATTTGACTAAAAAAATGCCCAGTACACAAATTTGGTAGGTGAATGTTAGACTATTGTTTCAAGCCCCAAACAAGAGAGTTTAGTTGAGTATTTTATATTCTCTATATTTGAAAGTTGTACTCAAAATGAAGTTGAATGAATTTTTTTTTTCTGCTTTCCTTCTTTAGTTAAACTGCTAGATCTTTTGTTTTCTTGACTTCCTCCTCATTTAAAGATTTAATCTTCTTTAGACAAGGAACTTTAACTTTTAACGGATTCACATAGCAAGCTAGCCCATCTAGGTCTCCCAATTAAATTGAAGTACTCAATCATGCTAAGTGGAAAGAATTATAGTATGTTGTCTTGAAATCAGTATTCCAGAGCCTTAAATTGCAAAATTATTATGTTCCATGACACCAACAAGAGCAAGTGAAATTTTCTCAAATTGACTTCCTCCAATATAGTAATTTTCTTTTGTCTACATTATTACTCCAACATTTTCTCTTTCGAACAATTTTCTTCCATGGATCAAGAATATTTTACTGCTCTCAAAAAATCGGACAAACTTTCACAATGTCAAGCATTCTTCACTGATACAATAGTTTGACAAAAATAACAAGATGAACTCTTTGTTACTAAGTTTTACGTACCTTCATCCCTCTTTATGTGTTGCTTATTGCCGATTGATGGTTAAGAGTATTATTCTCCATATCACTGCTGTATCATCTCAGATGTAAAATTGCTGAATCACCAGTACCTCAATTATATCTGAAGGTATGCTCTTGTAGCTATCCTTGTTCGAGCGCTGATCATGATTCAGACATCACCCTTTCCCTCCATACACACTGAACTTACCATCATGTTCAAGATCGCTACTCCTAAAATATTACTATCCAACCATTGCAAATGTGTTGCTCCATCTCTAACACTCCAACATCTACGCCAACAGCTAGTTCTACTATGAAACCTGAATCACCTATTGCAGATTATCTACGAGCATCTTATTCTCAGTTAGACACTTCTAGATTTGTTGGTGCGATGGTTCCTCATATGAGGATGTCAAGTTCAAATACTTCCACTCACATGACAGGTAATAGAAAATTATAAGCATTCTTAACTCTTTCTATCACGATTTGTCCTCCTCTTAATGTTCATTATGTTATTATATATGCAAATTTTTAGTTAATCTATATTATATGAGTAATTTGGCTCATGCCCTAAATAGTTTAGTGATTTTTTCCACACGACCTTTTTAAGGATAAAAAGATGTTCGGTGGAGGTACTGAGTTCAGCGCCGTCCTCGATGTGTTCGCGCTTGCGGTGGACCCCGTCCGACGTGGTCAGCTCTGGGTGGGTCCGCTTTGGGTTCGGGCAAACCCAGTTCGACTCAGCGACACCGGTCTTCGGTGAATTGCGAGCGTTGATCCGAGTCATGTTGAGACGGCAAAGATCTCCGCAGAGTCCTTGGTCCTGGGGTCGGTTCGAGGAACCGTCCCCGTCGGTCGCGCCGAACCATATGATGATCAAATTGGGCTTGCATTGGCTGTTCCTTCCACCGTCATTCCACCATTTTAGTAAAAAATTTGCTTTCTCAACAATTTAAGTGTTATCTTTATTATTTTCTCCAGTTTCCTTCTACTATAATAGGATAGACTGTGATGCATATGAATATTGAAAACTTCATGTGTCTTTTCAATATGATTTGAGTCTTCAATGTCAAAATCCTTTTGCATTAATTTGTTCTGATATCTGCAGCTTAATCTAATTTCCTTCTAAATCAAAATTTTGTTTTTTTTTCACTTTCATTAATGAACACGCTCAGTTATATGGTTGTTGTGAGAGTTATTATTATATGGTTGTTTAGTAGCCTCATATAGATTGTTTCTGTTTTTATACGGGTGGGAGTTTAAATATTTGTATTCAATCTCTCAGCATAAAATGAACCATAAGAACCACTTTTTTCCTTCCAACTTGCCAATAATGTGATAAACTGTTTCTACAAAAGTTAGTTATCCTGCTTACTCTATGTGATATCCTAATTTAGTCCCATGGGAATGGCATCAAAATTGTCATGGTATATAAAGTCTAAAGCGCTAACCACCAGTACCTTGAGCTTATGAATTTTTCAATGGGCCACATTGTTCAAGTTCATCAAATTAATAAGTCCATTGCTCATTAGGCTGGTTATAACTTATTGCACGGTGAGTGAGTGGAAAGGGCTACCATAGATGATGAAGCTACTATTGGCCTAACCTCACATGTTGTTAACTACAAATGGTTCTTGACTATACATTAGGGCTTGGGCTTCACAAGGATGTGAAGTCTTAAGTGAAAGTGAAGAGATTGTAATAACTCGATTTAATCTCCTGTGAGAAATAAGATAAGAAATGTCATATATATCTAAGACGCAATCTATCATTAACTTGGGCTTAAGGTCATAACACTCTTTTTTCGATCCTATCATCTACTCTCCAAATACCTAGTCATAGTTCAGCAACATGCTCAAACGATTGACCTTATTGATGTCAACATCTCCCTTGAACTCTAACATGCAATAAACACTCCGACTAGCTAGAGATATGCAATTTGTTGTCCTTGTCATCAGATTCTAGTAGCATCGCCATCAAGCTGTGTGCAACACTACAACTAATCCCCCAGTCTTTGCCTCTCTACTTCTTACTAATGATCTTTTCTACAATACTTGAGGGCAACAAGCATCACTACTCTCTATCTACATGTCTCTCGTGTTCACAAATAAGTAGCACACTTAGTACATATAACTGACACAGATTATCTTGGATAGGTGACACTTCGCTACTGGTGTGTCGCTCGGTGTGTCACTCTTATAAATAAGTAGTACTCTTATTTGTATGTTTCTCACTCAAACAAGAAACACTGTTAACATTGCATGCAAATTATGTGTGCACAAACAAATGACACTTAGTTGTTTATGTGATATCTTCCAACATAGGTAGATATGAAAATTTTTTCTATACACAACTAACATCTCGATTTTGCAACTAATGTGTTAAAAACTTACGATTAATCAACTTAGTTTTCTTGAATTTATGGCAGTGTTAAAATCATGATAAGCTATGGTAAATTATTACTATACTTTTAGTCTTGCAGTGCTTATTTCTCAGTCCCGTGTAAAAGAGGGGGAGAGTCAATTGGTATACTTGTTTTTTTAATAATATATATTGTCTATTTCAAACTTCTATAATTTAAGGTTCAATTTTCTCATATGCCAAAGTGCCTACTTCCTAATTAAGTGCTTGAGTTTGTACAATCTACTCAGTAATCATTTTATAGGCATAATAATTTGTCTAACCACTTTTCCACATACATTCTTTGCACAATAGATTTGTTTAACACAATGTCATTTAGATGTTGTGCATTCACAATAGTTTTGCCAAGAAGGTAAAAACTGTATAATGATGCCGCCAAGGATTAAACTAGGGACTTTAGTGTGTAAGTCTAGCATGATAACCACTAACAGTACAACATCTCATTAATTAATTATTATTTAATAACCCGGATGTAAGAATGGAATGTGCATTTGCAAAAATGTTATTATAATTTTCTTAGAGAAGGAAATAATAAAATTATGATGTTTCCTAGGATTGAACAAGGGGCTTTAATGTGTTAGACATGTTAACCACTGCCCCACTGCATCTCATTAAGTAATCATGATTTATTAACCTAGATGTAAGTAATCGAATGTACAATTGCAAAATTATACTCCTATTCTTCTTGCCGTTTTATTAACCATCTATACTTCTATTCTTTAATGTGAAAGCCTTTCCCACTTTATATTTTGACCAGTCTTGACTTCATCATCTAGTACCTTGCATGTCCTCAAGGTCAAGACAAACTTCAGTGTCCATTATCGTGCATTTTTCTTAGATACTCATACACCAGAAAGGGGAATTATTGTTATGATACTTCCAATCAATGGAAATACACTTTTTAAAAATGATAGCTCATCATAGTTCATACTTTATCCACTTTACACATTCATCACATAATACTAAATTTGTGCCCATACTAGAAACGCCACCCTTTTTTTTATACAACTAGTAACGCCACCTACTACATCATGATTATTACCATTCTCATTATTATGTCCATTAGTTGATAGCATGAGGTCTTGCCAACAATCCTACGCAGCTACTCACATCTTACGTTCAAAGATCCAGTACCTCCTTTTACTACTGCTGATCTTGACTTATCTATAGCCTTATGTAAGGGTAAGAGAAGTTGTACTCAACATCCTTTGTCCACTTTTATCATTTTTCACTACTTTTCACCTTCTTCTTACCATTTATTATGTTCCTTTAGTTTATCCTGATAACATTAGGAAATAATTGCTCAACCAATGTAGAAAAACTAGCAATAGATGCTGAAATAAGTTGTCTTTTCTAAACATTATATGTGGGGTTTACTTTCTTTTCTCATTTGTTATACATTCAGTCAATTGGTTTTCAACTTTTCATTGTGAACTTAATCCTAATAGTCCTATTTTATACTATAAAGCTGGTCTTGTGGGAAAAAGGGAGCCCACAAATTTAGTGTTCATTATTTTGAGCATTCTCTCCTATAGCCTGACTGAATGCTATAAAGGTAAGCTTATCAGTTGCTATTACTCAACACTAGTATATGTCCAAAACGGAGGTCAGTAAAGCCGTTTTTTTTGTTGTAGCTTTGTTGAGGTTGTATACATAGAACAGAACCTCTTGAGAAAGTTGCTTAAGAGGAGTCTATAGTTTGCAAAGTATGAAAAAGCCATTATAGTCTCAGACAAAATTCACGTTGTTAGGTTATTCAAGAAATTAGGAGTACGGTAGCAACACTAACCACTATATATTTCCATAACATTTCAATTTTAGAATAATTGCTTTAAATACTTATGATGATGACATAATTTTTGACGGATACTGATAATGACGTTCTGAAAATCAAGAAACATTTGTAAAAAAAAATAGAGGACATAGGATGTCCTAAATAATTTTCACTTTCCAAGAGGAATTTTCTATTATTGATCTACTTGAGTCATCAAATCTATTGGGTGTTTGACCAAACAACACTTATTAATTCATAAAGCTTTCACAATAACTAGCAAAACTTCAACGATTATGTCAGGTATACACTAGGCAAGCTGATTTATCACAGTTGTCCCAAGATATCTTGTCGTTGGAGTACTAGGTCAATGTATGCAAAATCCAAAAATGTACCAATGAAACATAGTATAAAATATTCTTAAGTCACATGGAGAAGACCTATTGTATAAACATGCTAACAACAAATTATGTTGACTTTGATTATGAAGGTTCTATTTAAAATACAAAATTAACTTATAGGTATTGTATCTCTTTGTTGGAAATAATTTAATTAGATGGAGAAGCCAAAAAAAGAATAAAATGTTGCTGGAGGTCAGGTGCAAAACTTTAATATAGATATTGGGTGAAATCTCTTCTCAGAAATTAAAACTCATCTAAAAACTTTGTTTATGCATTATGACAACAGAGAAGCTATCCATGTCCCCAGCAATCCTCAGTTCCATGAAGATGTTTAACATGTGTAGGTGGATTATCACTTTATTCACGATGTTGTTCTTTTAAAATAAATAACAACTTCACTTTATTTAAGATGCTACTCTTTCAAAATAATAATCTACAAGAGAATAACTAACATTTTAATAAAAGCCCTGTGAACTTCTCAATTATGAATCTATATAACAAGCTTAGCATGATCTCGAGAAAGTGTTCAGTGTTAGAGGTTTTAGAAGTTTTAGAAGTTAAATAATTTCTACTCAATATGTTTGCAAATTGTACTCAAGTTGAAGTTGAATGACTTGTTTTCCTACCTCAAACGTGGAGAAGGATAAAGGGTATACAGAGGTAGTCGAGACTAAAAAGTTGTCAAAAAAGTATTCCAACAAATGGACTTCCATCTTCCAACTTCCAAGCAAATATTAAAAGCCAGGAAAGTGTTTATGAATTCAAATAGCAACAAGCACTAAGTTACGTTTTTACTAGTCATTGTTACAACAACTAATTCTTCATGATGAGTTATTAATTCATTTAAATTGAATGGGCTGTCAAATTTCCAAGAGGGAAAGAAAAAGAATAATAGATTTGGACTAATGTTATCTTAAAACAAATTTCCTGAGTCTCCTTCTATCCCAGTTTCCTTAAACATACTTCTTAGTTAGATGAACTTGCTGGTTATCACCACCAAAAAGAGACCCTCAAGTTCACCAAATCAATATAAGAAATTTCCTATAGTTGTGACGGAGAAAAAAAACATCATCAAAATTTATCTCAAAGAAGAATATCAAGAGACTTCCAAATCTTCCTAGCTCATTGTAACTATGGTTTTTATTAATTGAATGCAAGGTCAGCAAGCACCTTTATGCGTTCATACTCTTTAAGCGCACAGCTTTTCGCATCTTCAGCAACTTTTATTGTTCCTTTGAGTTCCTCTACTTTCCGGATTCTTGATTGGTCACCGCCAAATATCTTAGAAGATTGCGCTTCAAGTTTGTCAACTCTCACATGCAAGGATGATAAATCTGACATAAGTGTTTGTATAGTCAATAAAGCACTGGCCCGGTCTGAGAATGCACTCTGAACAGCTAACAGAACGCCAAGATGATCATGTAGAGTGGTCTGCATAAAGATATGATAGAAATGAAAGTGTACCCTTAGGAACCAAAGTCTTGTATGAGTTGTTTATAACTTTTAAAACTGACAGATGATAGTTCATATTGCCTGACTATTACCAGATGCTTCACAGTGTGAGCATTGAGTTCCCTCAACAATCTGCTTGCTTTAACAGCAGCAGTTGCCACGCTTTTTGCATCTGCAGCTCGCATCTTATGAGAATTGAACATGGCCACTTCAGTCTCAAACTTGGTGAGCTTAATGAATGACATCCCTAGATCTCCCATTGTATCACCAATATCTTGTTGTGCCGTCACTAGGGCTTCGGCCTGAAACAGGAAAGTTTATTCAGCATGTAGAGAGTAGAAATAGCATATAATAAACAAACATGCAAAATCACAAGGCTAGCACATTGCACACCTTTTTTTTTCAATCCCTTTAGTCAAATGTATCATGAAAATGCTAACTTATTTTGTTTGTTTGGGCATCCATCTTTACATGTGCATATGTGAGCAACTTGACATATATTCTATTCCCCACCCACAAGGAAAACTTAGCATATACATCTGATACAGGGAAATACGCATCTGAGTCTAACTTCATTTCCACATTTTGATGCCTAGGTTTTCTGTAGTTGCCACTGAAGTACAGCCAAAAAAGGCCTTTGAGCTAATGGTACAGGCAATGAGTGTAATGCTGCTTATAAGAGAAATAAAGTAATGGTATCCAAGAAAAAGGCAAAGTAAAGCAAGTCCAACCAAACAATTGTAGGTGGTAACACGCAGAACAACAAAAACCATAGTGAGTTAAGGTTCAAGATTTGAAAATACATCTAACTAAACCTGTAGTAGAATTCTCAATCTTATGAAAATGAAAATGCTTACAACATGTTTACATTTCCTACCAGTATGGGTTTTAAGGAAAATCACTTTTCCTTAGAATAGAAAAGAGAATATAAGTACGAGCTAAACGGGTATTGGATATTATATCAAACCCGATAAACAAGAAATAATAAGAAACAAAGTAAACTCTAACACTTCCCCTCAAGCTGGAGCGAAGATGTTTGTTAACCTCAGCTAGTCACAAAGTTTATAGTCTAACAGATCCCAAAGATTTTGTAAAGATATATGTAACCTGTTCTTCAGACTTTATATATAGAGTATTAATGACTTTGTTGGTGATGGTCTACTTGATGAAATGACAATCTACTTCAATGTATTTGATTCACTCGTTGAACGATTGTTGCCAATAAAGATAGCCATCTAATTATCACAAAACATATTCATTGGACTTGGACACTTCAGCCCACATTCTTGTATAAAATTTTTTAACCATAGCATTTCACAAACTGTGTGAGCCATCGTACTGTACTCAGCTTCATAACTAGATTTAGTTACCATATTTTATTTTTTGCTTCGCCAAGTGACCAAGTTACCACCTAGATAAGTGCAAAACCCAGAAATTGATTTTCTATCATCAACATTCGCAGCATAATCAGCTTCAAAATATCCCTCAACATGATTATGTCCATTTTTGTTATATAGTAAACCTTTCCCGGGAGCACTCTTGATGTATTGAAGAATTCAGGTAGCAGCTTTCCAATGGCATTGCTTTGGCTTTTGCATGAATTGGCTAATAATACCACCGCATGAGATATATCTGGTCAAGTGATGGTGAGATAATTAAGTTTGCCAACAAGACGTCTGTATTTCGTGGTATCAATATATCCAGATTCCTCATTGTCACTATATTTCTGGTTTGGAACAAGAGGACAATCTACGAGCTTACAATCACTCAAATATGTTTCTTTAGGAAGATCCCTTACATATTTTCTCTATGACAAAAATAGGCAATTTTGTTGATATGCTATTTCAATTCCTAGAAAATACCTTGGTTTCCCCAAATCTTTGATGGTGAAATGTATTTGTAAGTGTGACTTGATGTGATCCATCTCAATTATATCACTGCCTGTGAGTAACATATCGTCGGCATAGGCTACCAATATGACAACCCAACATACGTATAAAGATAGAATGATCAGCTCGACTATAACAAAAATCTACTGATATCATTATTTGGGAGAGTTTGTGAAACCAGACCTGTGGATTTTGCTTAAGGCTATAAATGGATTTGTGTAGTTTACATACCATCTTCCCCTAAGCAACGTACCTGGAGGTTACTCCATATAAACATCTTCAGAAAGATCACCATAGAGAAAGACATTAGTAACATCCATTTGAAGAAGCGGTCAATCACGGTTAATAGCCAAAGAGAGTAGAGTCCGAACAGAATTGAGACGAGCCACGGGGAAAAGGTATCAATATAATCAACCCCATAAATTTGAGAGTAACCTTTAGCAACTAAGCGGGCCTTGTGATGAGCAATAGAGCAATCCAGGTGATACTTAACTGTGAACACCCAACGACATGGAACGACCCAAGTGCCAGAGGGAGCAAGAACTAAGGCTCATATCTAGCGAGATTGTAAAGCAGCAATTTCAACATCCATAGTTTATTTCCACTCAGGAACGAGCATAGCCTGCAAATGAGAGTGTGGCAAGGAAATAGAGGATAGGGCAATAGAGAAGGCCCGATAATGAGGAGATATTTGAGCAAAGGAAACATGATTAGAGAGAGGATACCGAGGGGTGGTACGACAGCCTTTCTGCAAAGTGATAGAAAGATCAGCACCAGAAACCGCGGACGAAGAAGGGGCGGCAGGAGGGGGGTGTGGGCATTGACTATAGACCTGTAAGGGAACAGACGAAGCATCCGGCAAAGCATTGTGAGCAGGAAGTAAGAAGGAAACCGTAAGGTGAACAGGGGGAACCAGGGACACCGGACCCGATGAAGAAGACAAGGTAAAAAATGATTGAGACTCATCAAAGGTTACATTGACACTAACGAAAGTGTGACCACAACTCAGATAAAAAAATCAGTACCTTTTGAGTACGAGAATAGCCAATGAAAACACATCGAGTAGCACGCAAGCTTAACTTATCAGTGTCTGGGGCGAAAACATGAATATAACACATGCAGCCAAACACACGAGTAAGAGAAAGGAACCTTAGACGAAAAAAGGAGAGAAAAGGGAGAATCACTGGCAAGAACAGGAGTATGAACCCGATTGATGAGAAAGGAAACCATGAGGATAGCATCAGGCCAAAAAGAGCAAGGGATCTGCATGTGGAACCGAAGAGTCCGAGCAACATCAAGTAAGTGTTGATTCTTGCGTTCAGCAATGCCATTCTGTGTCGAGGTATAGCTGCAAGTAGTCCGATGCACAATAATACCATGAGACTAATAAAACGAAGTAAATTGAGCACTATTATACTCCAAGGCATTATCAGAACGCAATTATTTGATAGAAACATCAAATTGAGTTTGAATCTCAGCATAAAACTTGCAAAATATATTAAATAGTTCAAATCGTTTCATCAAAATATAACACCAACACATACAAGAGAAATCATCAATAAAAGCTACAAAATATTTGTGACCCTCATGACCAAGAACCGGACTAGGTCCCCAAACATCAGAATGTATAAAATGAAAGGGATGCAGACTTCGAGTGGTGCACAAACGAGGCAAGGATATGCGATGATGTTTGCTAAGTTGACAAGCATCACAAGTGAAAGACAGCGGGGACGGCAAGGACAAAAATTGTTGTAAGCGAGCAGGTGAGGGGTGACCTAGCCGACAATGCCACCGGAAAGGAGAGGCTACAGTAGAGGAGAAAACATGAGGGAGCGAGGAAGCATTGAGAATATAGACACCACCACACCTAGGCCCCCCACCAATCGTCTTCTTCATCTTTAGATCCTGAAATAGACAATGGGAAAAAAGAAAAGTGACACTGCTATTGCATTGTTGAGTAAAAGCACGTACAGAAAATAAATTAACAAGAAATTGAGTAATATATAAAATATCATGAAGAACAACAGCAGTGAAAATAAGGACTGTCCCAACCCGAAGGACAGGGACAAGAGAACCATCGACAATGGAAACAGGAGTATAAGAACTCCCAGTGAATAAGGAGACAAACAGGTCGCAATTATCTGTCATATGAGCAGAGGCACCAGAATCAACAATCCAAGTACTGTTATAAGAAGAAGCTACACCGGATCCAGGAGTGGAAGAAGCTATGAAGGTCGAAGGCCCGACGGCACTAGTAGATGCAGCTTGCAGCAATCGATCATACTTAACTGCAGATATAGTAATAGTCTTTTCCATAGTAGAACTTTGACCAACATCTAATGGAATAGCATCAGCTAGCCACCTGGGCCTGAGGATGACCAAACTTCTGTCAGCATCGATCTGGAGTATGGTTGGTACGTCCACAATAAGAACACGATGAGAAGGTGCGGCCACGACCCCACCCTCGGCCAGCATACGACCCTAACCACCAACATAGGGAGCACATGGAACAGCTGGAGCACTTGGCATGCCCTTGGATTGAGAAGACCCAGAGACACGCAAGAGATGAGAAAGAGTGGTAATAGTGGAGTCCACAAGTAACTGAGAGCCAATGGCCGAGTACTGAGAGTTAAGACAATATAAATACTTGGCGACCAGAAACTCTTGCCGTTGTTGAAGAATAACCTCCATATCAGTAGAAGGAGGATGATACTGGGATAGTTCATCCCATTTCCCTTGTGATACAGTATATAACTCTTGTGGCGTGCGATCTTCTTGCTGCATATTAATGATCTCTTCATAAAGCCGAATAATATGACTGAGATTTTGTTTGGGAGTATAAGTGTTGTTCAGGAACTCCCATGCCTCTTTAGTAGACTTGTGGTACATAACAATAGGAGCAATTTTGTGATCCATGCTATAGAGTAAAAGATTGAGCATCGCCGTATCAGATCGATGCCAAAGTTCATAAGATGAGTCCATAGAGAGGGGAGCAGCATGTGTGAGGTGATGCTCCTTGCCATGATACCTCAAAAAGAGGCGCACCGATTGAGCCCACTGAGGAAGATTAGTTCCATCAAACTTGATAAAAATGTTTACTCCAAGAAGAGAGCTAGATTTGATCTCAACATTAAAAGTAAGAGGATTCATCTAACTGATGTATACACAACAAGATGATGCAGGAAAGACAAGGTAATAATATTAGCACTTGGAGACTCACACACAATAGCAAGAAGACCAAGAAAGAGACAACCATTGCTCCTTAACACTTCATCTGTTATCGCGCCAACATGGTCAATATGTTTGTAACGCACTTCGATGAGAAGAAAAAATTACTCGATTAACACAACACCATCACCTGGAGGAAGGTCGCAATCTTGGAATAGCAACAGTCGGTGTTCAATGAGCAGCGGCAACCTGGAGACACGGTGATCGAATGGCAGTGGCAACCTCACGACCAAGGTTGTCAAGATCGAGATCCTACCTAGGAACGATAAAGACTTTATAGAATCGGAACGTAAGATCGTAAGATCCTACCAAATCACTTAAAATATATAATTTTTTAAATTATATTTATCTAATTAGGCTTAAGAGTATGAAAAATATTCTAATAATAAGTAATAAAAAAAATAAATATATATCTATATATATTATTCAGATGTATTAATTGTATAGTATAAAATAATAAAATTAAATATTTGTGAGGCGATGATGATGTAGACAAGTTAAAGAGATAGATACAATAAAGGTGTATAATGAAACTAGAAACAACAAAGAAATGCAGTGAAATGAAGATGACAAATAAAAGCATGAAAAATGATGAAAATAAAGTATAAATTGTAATGAACTAATGATAATAAAAATGAGAATGATAAAGATTACAAAGTTGATTCTAATAAATAGTTGAAGTAAACAAATATAGTTGTAGATAACAACTGAGCTTAAGTTGATGAATGTTAGTCAAATAAAGAGCAAATGATAATAATTAAAGGCGAAAAGTTGCATCACATCAATTAAAAGCTTTTGACATAATAGATTATTGATTTTTAGAATAATATAAATTTACTTTACCTATTAACTTAGGATCAAATAGGATCGGTGGGATCATAAGATCCTACCCGATCCTAAGACCCGGATCGCAGGATCGTAAGATCCTACTATATTTCAGATCCTACATTCGTTCCGGAACGATTTGCCTAATTTGAGTCGTAGGAACGGAAGATCCTAAGATCCGGAACGCATTTTTCACAACATTGCTCACGACAGCGGCGATCGAAGGGCAGCGCGAGAGAAAATTTGGTGCCACCAGAGAGCTTCGGCAGACGACAGCATGGACGAAAGTCGTCAGCCTGGACGTCAGCCGCCAGAGAAGACAACCTGGATGACGAAAGAGTTAGGTACGACGAAAGAGCCATCAGTCGTCAGACGAGATGTGAGGCGGTAGAGACGTGAGGCGAGAGACGTGCGCCGGGGGATGTCGCATAAGACGCAGACGTAGTGGAAGAGGCAAGATGCGTGAGAGGTGTGAGATGTTAGGGTGGAGGAAAAGATACGGAGTGGAAGAATGGGGGAGATAGAAGGGTGGAGAGGAGGGAGATGTTAACCTTCCTCTGATACCAAGTTAGGTTTCAATCAAGGAAAATCACTTTTTCCTTATAATAGAAAAGAGAATATAAGTACAAGCTAAATGGGTATTGGATATTATACCAAACCCGATAAATAAGAAATAACAAGAAACAAAGTAAACTCTAACACTACCAAATTGAGAAATCATTTCCTTTGAAAGAACGTACAGAATGGTTTGCAACAAAGATTTGAACCCAAAAACCAGTAATCACTTCTTCTCATGTTACAGTCAAAACAATTTTGATGACAAAGTTATAGCAAACATTTTATGTTGTATGCCGCAAGATATGGCTATCTACAAATTATAGTTCTCCTATGACAAGCACCATAACGAGACTTGTACAACTAAGGAATCATCAGGTTCAGAAATATTGCCGGAGGTTCTGGAGGCGTGCAGCAATAAGCATAAGACTACTAAAACGAGCTCCACGTTCCATGGTAACAACAAACGGTATTCATCCTTACCTGTAGGGATGTTTTGCTCAGCTGCTGCTCGAGGTTGTGCATCTTCTCCTTCCTGTCCAAGAACTCCTTATCCTCCTCCACCACCAACGGCTTCACCCCTCCCCAATCATTAGTGACCGCCTGCTTCAGCTCCTTAAATATCCTCAGCAGGTCCCTTCCCTCCTTCGCCGGCTGCGTCACATCCTCCGGTGACGGTTGTCCGGTCGTCCCTTCTCCAAACAGCTGCTTCGGTAGTCTCACTGCCCCATCCAACACCCTCGAAGTCACATCGGTGGTCGCTGGCAGTGGCAGCTTCCCCTGCGCCTGCAAGAAAACCCTAAGCTCCTCGCTCCTTCCAATTACCGGATGCTCCGCCAGCTTCCACAGGTACTTCTCGAGCTCCCGCCGCCGCTGCTCCACGAACTCGTGCTTCTGCATCATGTGGCCGTCGACGATGCCCTTGTCCGGACGCTGCGGGATGACGTACCCCCGGTACGCCTCCGAGAGCCGGGCAGCTAGAGTGACAACGTCGCGAAACCTCCGACGGACGGCGTATTCCAAGGGTTCGTCATTGGCGGCAGAAGGGCGGATCTGGGTGACGATGAGGTAGGTCACATAGGTGGCGCCACCGGCTACAAGGGAGTTCGCGGTCTCTTGCATCAATTCTGGATCCGAGACGGAGATCATAAGGTAATCGGAGGCGCCAGCGCGGGCGGACCTCGGGGAGGATCCATTGATGGGAAAGGACCCGCTTTCCGAAGGAGCTGCGGCGGCCGCGGCGTCCTTGTGGGGATCGAAGGGGTCGAAGACGACATCAGCGTAGGAAGGCGGGTCGGGGAAGGAGGCGGCACCACCGGCAGAGGTCGCGGCATCCGCGGGGTGCGAGTCGGAGAGTGGGAGGCTGTCCATTTCATCGGTCACCGCCGGTGACCCGGAGGGCATCATCGCCGCAGCTGTATTTCAGGCTAATAATTCGACCGAATGAATTAATGAGAAAGGTGAGAGCCTGAGAGGAGAGATCGGTGCACCGGCGGTCCAGGGAAGGCACGTGGTATCGGGCGAAGCGTGGACGATGGAAAAGGAACCGTGGACTGGAAACGAGGGGCGAGGTGGATCACGTGCCAGCCTCGTGAGACGTGAGTCCATGCGACCCATGAGGCCACAACATAAACCATGCCTTCAAGTTCGAACACCTCTCTGATCTTAAGGACTAATAAAATACGTGAGAACAAAATTATTTGTAAATATATTTTAATTCTAATTTTTATACTACACACAATAAGATACACACACTAGATAAATGCCATACCTTGGTGGGCCCCTACCCTCGGCATCATCGGTATCGTCCACCTCAACAGCCACATCGATGAAGACAGCCACCGCGTCACCACCGATGAGGTCCTAGCGGCGAACCCAAACCACCTCAGTGAGTGGAGAGTGGATCAGCTCTGGCTCGGCCGATGACGGTCTGGATTGCCTCGCCGGAGTTGGAGCTTCAACGCCGGCACATCTACTCAATTGCCCCAACATCAAATATATTGCCTGAACGGAACAGGAGCAGCAGGCAAGCAAAGAATTATACACCAAGCTCAATTAAAGCGTCAAGAAATGAAGGTTATAAGTAATCGACATGCCGATGCCATCGCCGAAGTGATCTGATCGGAGTATGGCGGCAGCAGTTTGCAAGCATTTGTGAAGATCCATGAATGGGCACGTCTTCCTCGAATTTGCAAATCGTTGCCTGTACAGTACTTCAACTAATGCCAAGTTGTGCAGAAACAGTTAACTTTGAGCTAACCAAATTACATAAATCCCGCATGTTGATGCCACAAACTTTCGATCACTGTACAAATATTGTCATCAGAAAGCAAATTGAAACTTCATATGGTTTCAATAATGAACAAGAGTGGGTGTATCTGTAGTAGCTAGGGAAAGATTTGGTTTTACGTCTAATTTAATAAATCAAATTTCATAATTCTTGTCCAAGGAAAGATCATGTTTGATCCTTGTGTCAGAGACTTACCAAATTGCAAAGAAGACAGAGAACGAGAGCCCAGAACATTGAGGAGTTTACAACGCTACAAACTTTGTTCGGAGGTTCACAGGTAATATGATCCATTATTTAGTCCAAACAGTGCACTAAAATCTTGGATCAAGCTAGCGGCAGTATTCATGGATGAAAATGATTCCAGAATATACTATTTTAGGTCACAGTGACGACTATGAGATTTGGAGATTAGTAAGTTATGATCTCTTTGTGAGGCTAAAATATTCAGAATAATTTGCTAACACTGTCATGGTTTAATGGGGATGAGATGCTGTCAACAAAAACGCAGACTAACTTGAAACCAAAATGCTTCCTTTTCATGCATAACAAAATTCACTAATGTCAACCTTCTACCTGAAATAGATGAATCAAACCAAAGTTCAGAAAATAACCTGCATTTTGATTTGAACATTGGAATCTGGTACAAGTTGTTTGTGTTTATGATATAAAAGTTAACTCTTCCTAATTACTCGAGCTGTAAACGTTGATAGTGTCCTCAATCTGCTGTTAAACAGTCACTGACTCTCAGCTGAATTGTCTATCATCAAACGAATATTGTAGCTATTTTCGAATCATCACTTATCGTCAGTATTATTAACTAGCTTTATCTCGCGCACACATCACTCACTATATGATGCATAAATATTACCTTGTTAGCTTCAAAAATTAACCTATTTCTAGTTCATATGAGTTAAGACCGGGTGCCGAGGGAAGAGGGTTATGTTATAATAAAGCACAATGAATTTCATTGCACAAGTTATATGGTTTGCATGAGGGAGAAAATTCTAATTTCTAAACAACTAAGTGCTCGTTTGGAAGTGATGTGCTTCTTGCGGTGCATTAACAGCCTATTTCGAAGAAGAAAAATCAGGAGAGAAAAAAAAAAATAAACGGACAGAAAAGAAAGTAATTATTTTATTTATTTTTTTTTTATTTTTTTTTTTAAAAAAAGAATGAGTAGGAAAGTAATTATTTGTTTCCTATCTCTAATAAACGTTTCCTTCAAATCGGAGAAAAATCAGATTTATTTCCTTTACGCTCGCGTCCAAGCTGCTCATCCAAAGCAGCAGCTCCTCTGAAGTAGCAGCCCCTCTCGTTCTTGTCGCCCCTCCCATTCTCGCCTTCACCGCCCGCTCGCCTCTTGTCGCCCACTCGCCTCTAGCCGCCCGCTCGTCCGTAGCAGCCCGCCCCTCCCGTTCTCGCCTTCGTGGACGAGTTCCGCTCCCTTCCGGAGCCTCTCCCTGCCCTCACCTGAGCAGGCGCCAACGATCTCGACGATGGAGATGAGATTTCAGGCAGTGACGAGGTTCCAGGCGGCGACGGGGTTCCAGGCAGGCGATGGATTCCAGGCGGCGACGAGGTTCCAGGCCGCTGATTTCTTTCCCGGCGGTGACGAGGTTCCAGGCGGGCGACGAGGTTCCAGACGACTGATTTCTTTCCAGGCGGGCGACGAGGTTCCAGGCGGCTAATTTCTTTCTAGGTGGTGATGAGGTTCCAGGCGAGCGACGAGGTTCCAGACGGCTGATTTCTTTCCAGGCGGTGACAAGGTTCCAGGCGGCGACGAGGTTCCAAGCGGGCGACGAGGTTCTCCTGCTCTACTCATGTTCCATAAGACAAGTCGGGGAGGAGGATTTGGATGAGATTAAGTGAATTTGGTTAAGATTTAGATTAATTTTAACTCAGTCAACTAAGCTTGTGACTAGGCTTGTTGATCAGTTAAACTATTTCTTTTCTTCTACGAACACGAGGCCTAAAAATGAAAGAAGCTATTTCTTTTCCTTATTATTTCTCTTCTTTTATTATTCTTTTTTTCTTATTTTTTTTTCCTCCTTCAAAACACAGCGTAAATGTCAGTAGAATTTTCTAGTGTATTAATGTTTGTTTCTTCTGCTTCACTATAGAACAGTGTAAAGTTTATTACTGTTGATGGAAGCAATATCCTCCGCTTCTCCCACTGCCGCTTGCCTGGACGCTTGTGCAGAGTAAGGAGTAGAGTATTTCTAAAAAAAAAAATTAAAAAAAAAATAATTTTTAATATGAAAATTAAACCAACCGCTTACAAAGTTTTCCGCGGCCCCCTCCGCGGAGAAATTTTCTCCGCTTGGAGCGCGTTTTCTCCGGGGGGGGGGGGGGGGGGGGGGGGTGGCAGGGGCGCGGAAAAATTTTTCCGCGGTTGCCTTAATTTTTATATTAAAAATTATTTTTTTTTTAATTTTTTTTTTTAAAAATACTCTACTCCTTATAATCTATCCAATGGTATTAAATTTAGGGTATTTTAGATTATATACATGTATGAAATATCTTATACAAACTCTACACAAATTTATATATAAAATATTTTTTTGTCTTATATGCAATTTTGCATAGGACATTTCATACATGTATATAATCTAAAATACCCTAAATTTAATACCATTAGATAGATTATAAGAAGTAGAGTATTTCTAAAAAAAAAAATTAAAAAAAAAATAATTTTTAATATGAAAATTAAACCAACCGCTTATAAAGTTTTCCGCGGCCCCCTCCGCGGAGAAATTTTCTCAGCTTGTGCAAGGCTGGGCATTCAGCCGAGGTTCAATTCCTACTCTCTACTTTATTTTTTTTGGTTTTTTAACCATACACTTACGTCTCTCTCCCTTCTCTTTTTATTAAAAACTATTATATATTTATATTTTCAAATTATATATAATAATTAAATATATTATTACATAAACATGTATAATATATAATATTATATTTGTTTTAAAATTAAATCTATGATTAGTAATATAATATATAATTATTTTAAATTAATTATTTTAAAAATAGAATTAATAATTGAATTTTATAATAAAATTAATTATTTGATCACATAAAATAAATTTTATTTTATTATAAAAATATATAATTTTAATTTCTTATTTTAAAAATAATATTAATAACCAAAATTTATATTAAAATTAATTATTTGATCTTATAAAAAGTAACAATTTTATTTAAATAATTATTTTAAATTATAAAAATAAATTTTATTTTATTATAAAAATATATAATTTTAATTTATTACTTTAAAAATAATATTAATAACTGAAATTTATATTAAAATTAATTATTTGATCTTATAAAAAGTAACAATTTTATTAAAATAATTATTTTAAATTTTAAAAATAAATTTGTTTTATTATAAAAATATATTATTTTAAATTTAATATATTTTATTAAATTAATATTTATTTATTTATTAACAACACTAATAACCTAATAAATCTATAAAATAATTTTAATAATAGTTGCTACAGAGACAACACAGTTAGATTCACCAAACACCCTTAACAACAGGTGCTATAGTGACAGCGCAGCTATCATAGCGCAGCAGAACCAAACTAGCCAGCTATTATAGCGCAGCTACGCAGTAGAACCAAACTAGCCTAAGTGCCCCTCATATTGATCCGATAAACAAAAAGTCAAAGAAAAAAAGGTGCTGTCAATTATAATTTATGTAGAGTGATAGAAATATGTTTCTTTCAAGCTCATGCCTGGTGCACCATCATTAATAACAAACTAAACCACTGAAAAATCTGTCATTGAGTATTTTGGAGAGTACGTCACTAGTCAACCACAAAAAATTCTTAATCATTTCAACGATGCCATCAACTTCCAATCTCTAATGCTAGTAAAAGAAACACAGAAACAACCAAAGCCCAACACAATCAGATGAATAGGCTTTGAGATTGATTAAGAACAATCTCAACCTTCGGTGAGCTGCAACGTGGGGAGATTGATTTCAGAATTACTAGTTCAGAAAATATGAGGTTTGTATAAAAGAATAGAAACCTCAAAGTAAAGCACTAAACAGTCATAATGCTTAACAAATGTGAAAATGAATTGGGAACTCGGACGATATGTAGAAGAGTAACATAAATTGGTAGAAGGCAAGCAGCTTTTAGGAATCAAATGATCGATTACTTTGAATATTCTCTTTAGGATATGAACATTGTTCTAAGTGATGCTTCAGCTCAAGCTTTAAAAAGATATGTTAAATCCATGATTGCAGT
Source organism: Costus lasius (assembly GCA_027563935.2). Classification (NCBI taxonomy): domain Eukaryota; kingdom Viridiplantae; phylum Streptophyta; class Magnoliopsida; order Zingiberales; family Costaceae; genus Costus; species Costus lasius. The sequence goes on from CM050454.1 coordinate 100,548,581, forward strand.
CAAAAGAAAGTAACTTCGTCAGCAAAGTAAAAGTTAATGAATAACCAAACTATAATGAAAAAAATATGCTCGTACCTCGTCTTTCTTTTTTCATGTTGGCATCATGTAAATCCTCAAGAATCCGCGTTCCCCCATCTTGCAGTTCAACTATTCCCTTCTGTTTGTGTTGCTCATTTGCTCACAACTTCATTGGATTCAAAATTAAGCTCTGCTATTCAATGAAGGAACTGATGGAGGAGGTGTAGGTAAAAGGGTTAAAGGAGTCGAGACAGGCACACGTAATGAAAATCTCCCTAAGCAATAATAGTAAAATAACATGAGATAAGCAATACCTAATCACACAAATACTGAGTGGCAGGATCTTTAGTTGCTCGTAAGTATAAATCTAACACGAATTGTAAAACAAGAGAATACCTGTGTGAATGAGGCCAAAGAAGCTGAATTTTCGCTGAGATTGGGCTAGGGCCGAGCCAAGTTTGGTTGGAAGGCCTGGGCTTGACTCTTTTTTTTTTTTTTTAGGTTGGCTGGTTGCCGATCCTTCTCACGCGAAGGTTGGCTGGTTGCCGACTCTTCGCACACGCTGACTTCTTTCCAAGCGGAGGTCAGCGACGTTACAGGAAGGCGGAGGAGCAGGTCGGCGACGGTGCAAAGGTCCGGGTGGAGGAACAGGTCCGCGGCGACGTTCTTCGAAGGCGTGGCGGAAGATGGCGACTTAGGCGGTGGAGCACTGCACTCGTCTTCGATCAACGCGGGAGGCACAAGGGTTGGCGATGGCGAACTCGCCGCGTGCAAAGGCGTCGATGCTGAAGTTCCGCCTCGATTCAGGGAGGGGAAGCGGCGCAGGTGGACGAAGGCAATGAGGAAAGAGGGGCGGAGGTGGGCGTTGAACAGAGAACGTCGTCTGCGCAGTCGATGGCGGCCAGTCGGCAGTGGAAGTGGAATCTGGGAGATGGAGGCGGGCGAGCGACGGAAGCGGCGATGACAGGCGAGAGCTAGCGATGGTGATGACAGTGATGGAACTGAAGTCGAAAGGGGTGCGAGCCTTGATTCAAGCGGAATCGAGGCGTCGGGTGAAGGAAGGAGGTAGCCGGCTATTCGTGGTGAATTCGGGTGGAGGCTGACGGTGGCGCGCGTTGAGATGTCAAGGGAGCGGTGGTGGTGATGGCGGAGAAAAGCAGAGAATCGAACAATACACAACTTAAACAACACAAGTTACTTGGATTTTCATTCAACTTGACCGTCTATTACATTAGAATGGAAACCTATATATAGCTACTTGGATGAATCAGATCAGATCGTCTAATAATAATAAAATATTAAATACATCATAATATCAAATACCATAGAAAGACGGGATAAGTCTCCTTGTTTCTGGTGCCATCAATGCCATGAGGATAAATGTCATTGAAACCTGTGTCATTAATGGCATAAGTCTCCTCGTTTCTGGTGCCATCAATGTCATGAGGATAAATGTCATTGAAACCTGTGTCATTAATGGCGGCCGTCATAATAATTCGTGCAATATTAAATTTGGCATAATTGCTGATGGTTGGGTCAATCTTGAAGTCTTGCTGTATCCTTCTGGTTATCTTGGACTGTCGGATTGGGTTCGGATCCCTATCAATTCCCTCGAGCTGGGGAGAATTCACCTCCGGTGAATGATGCTCGTTGTACTGCTCTAGAAGATCTGGCGCGAGCTTACGTAATTCTTCTTCAGGAATCCACACATTTTCTGTTTTTGGTTGATTTATCCACTTCACAAGATATCGGTGCTCTTGATTATCTGGATGGAAAATGATTTGATCGTCGATGATGCACTCAATTGTATGCTCTGAAGGGATGAAAATTGTAGGAAGTGGTCGCACAGCTATATCGTCCATCTGCTCTATAGGTGGATAATAGAGTGAAATGTCCTCAATATTGAAGATGGTGCTGATACCTAGAGCCTTTGGCAAGTCCACAACATAAGCATTATCACTTATTTTTCGAGCAATCGTATATGGACCAATACTTTTCGCATGCAACTTTTTAATAGATCCTGGGGGAAATCTCTCAGCTCTCAACCTTACCATCACTCTATCTCCCTCTTGAAATGTGTGGAACCTACGATGTTTATCAGCCAAGTTCTTGTACATGTCATTGCTACGGGAGATTTTGCGCCGGATCTCGGTATGGAGTTCTCGGATATGTCTAGCAAAGGCGTCAGTTGATTCGGAAGTGCGAGAGGATGCTGGTAGAGGTAGCAGATCAATGGGCTTATTGGGTTGTAGGCCAAGAACAATTTGAAAAGGATTAAGACCAGTTGTTTTGTTCACAGCACTATTGAATGCAAATTCAGCAGCAGGTAAAATCTGATCCCAGGTGGTGACACGGTCATTTATAAGACATCTTAACAAGTTTCCTAGACTTCTATTGACCACTTCAGTCTGTCCGTCCGTTTAGGGGTGGTAAGCAGAGGAGAATTGTAGTTTGGTTCCTAGCAAAGCCCACAAACTTTTCTAAAAATAACTCACAAAGCGTACATCTCGGTCAGGCGTGATAGTCCGGGGTATGCCATGTAGACGAACAATTTCTTTAAAGAAGAGGGTAGCCACATGATAGGCATCTGTCGTCTTTTGACATGGTATGAAATGAGCCATTTTTGAAAAGCGGTCAACGACGACAAAAATGGAATCATTACGGGCACGAGTACGTGGCAGTCCTAGCACAAAATCCATACTAACGTCCTGCCAAGGTGCATAAGGTATGGGTAAAGGAGTATACAAGCCAGTATTGTGTTTTCGAGTTTTCATGGGTTAACATACTCCACAGTGTCGAACGATATGCGCGACATCCAAAGCAAGACGTGGCCAATAAAATCTATCAGCTACCAAATAAGTGGTTCGGTCACGCCCATGATGGCCTGCAGTTCCCCCAGCGTGTAATTCCCAAATAAGGAAATCGCGCATGGACGAATGGGGAATGCATAAGCGAGATCTGTGGTATAGGAACCCATCTCGCAAGGTAAAACTGGGATCGTCGAGTTGATCGAAGGATAGACGACTATAAGTGTTGGCAAAATCTGGACAATCAGGGTAGACATTCTTTAATTGGTCAAAGCCAACTATGTCAATCCGCATAGTGTTAAGCAGGAATTGGGCTCGACTAAGGGCATCAGCGACTTTATTCTCTTTTCCAGACTTATGTTTGACAACAAATGAGAATTGTTGTAGATATTCAACCCACTTAGCATGTCTCACGTTTAACTTCTTTTGGGTGTTGAGGTAGGATAGGGCTTGGTGGTCACTAAAGAGAACAAAATCCTGATGTAGCAGATAATGTCGCCAATGTCGCAAGGATTGAACAACGGCGTAGAATTCTTTGTCATAAGTGGAGTACTTGAGCTTAGCTTTATTAAGCTTCTCACTAAAGAAGGCTATGGGGTAGCCTTCTTGGCTCAAAGTACCTCCTATGCCTAAGCCGGAAGCATCACACATGACCTCAAATACCTTAGAGAAATTAGGTAGTCGCAAAACGGGTGCGGAGGTCATTCGTTCCTTAATGGTTTGAAAGGAGCGGGCGGCAGCGGTGGTCCACTGAAAATTACCCTTTCTAATGCAGTCCGTAATTGGGGCCATGATCGCACTAAAGTTTTGAATAAATCGTCTATAAAAGGTAGCGAGACCATGGAAACTACGCACCTCATGTATGTTGGTAGGTTCTAGCCATTGAGTGATGGCTTGAACTTTTTCAGGGTCGGCAGATAACCCTTGTGAAGACACTATGAACCCTAAAAATGTTACTCGATCAGTCAAGAAGGAACACTTCTTGAGATTCACATACAATTTCTCGGCTTGAAGGATTTCAAAGGTTAGCCGAAGGTGCTCTAAGTGATCCTCTCGGGTCTTACTGTATATCAAAATGTCGTCAAAATAGACAACAAGGAATTTCCCTAAGTATGGCCGAAGAATTTGAGTCATTATGCGCATAAATGTCGAAGGGGCATCGGAAAGACCGAAGGGCATGACGAGCCATTCGTATAAACCATCTTTGGTTTTAAAAGCCGTTTTTCATTCGTCCCCATGGCGGATTCGGATCTGGTGATATCCGCTTCGTAAATCAAGCTTAGAGAACCAAGTTGATCCAAACAAGAGGTCGAGCATGTCATCAAGGCGTGGAATAGGGAATCTGTATTTGACCGTGATTTTATTGATCGCTCGGCAATCAATACACATTCGCTAACTTCCATCCTTTTTAGGGGTTAGAAGAGCGGGGACAGCACACGAACTTAGGCTTTCCTATATGAAACCCTTGCGAAGTAGGTCATCGACTTGTCATTTTAATTCAGCATGTTCTGTTGGAGTCATGCAATAGTGAGGGAGGTTTGGTAAGGACGACCCCGGAACTAAATCAATAGCATGCTGAATATCTCGAAGGGGCGGTAGCTCATCAGGGAGCTCTTCGGGGATGAGATCAGTGAATTGGGAGAGTAAGTCTTGAACATCTGAGTCCTTCGTCATATCAAGATCAAGAGTGACCTCCTTAATAAATAAAGTATACATGACGTTGTTCTCTCGGGTGGCTAACAAGAAAGGTTTGGGTCTTAGAATGTTCAAGGTCGGGTTGCTAGATGAAGCTGTTTTGACTACACCCTTAGGAGTCGTAGCCCGCAACTCCTTAGGAGGGGAGGGTCTCAATCATATTCTTCGACCTTCATATTCAAAGATGTATGTGTTATCACGACCAAAATGTGTAACATTAAGATCATATAACCAAGGTCGACCGAGAAGGATATGAGCGATATCCATAGTGAGTACGTCGCACCAAACTTGGTCAGAATAGGTAGCAAGACTCAAGGGAACGTTGCACCTTTGTGTCACTGGGATATTTGACTGGTCAACCCATGCAACCGAGTAGGGTTTTGGATGGGGTTCAGGTTGTAGGCCAAACTTTGTGATGGCAGTCCGAGATACAACATTCAAGCTGCTACCACCATCTATGACTATTTTGCAAGCATGACCATTACACTTAGTGTACGTATAGAAAATACTAGTACGATGCCAATCCTCAGTGGGCTGGGGTTGGACTAGTATACAATGAACTACATTAGTGGTAGGTTGGGTGACCGTTGGTTCTAGCTCATCATCACTATTGGTTTCCTCACCAGCTGAATGGTCATCGTAGTTGTCTTGCTGCTCTAGGTCTTGAGGGATTGAACTCCCTTCTCCCGTAAATAAGGCTCGGTGAGGGCAGTTAGCAGCTACATGACCCAGATTATGGCAGTTATAGCATTCAACCTGCATTGTTCCTCTCACAACAGACTTGCCCTTGTCAACCATGGGTGGGCGAGTAGGGAGAGGTGGGTTCGCTGGTCTCGGTTGTGAAGGTCATATGACCGGGTCAGAAGGCCTCCTTGTTGGGGCCGAAAGTGGTGGACGTCGAGACTCATCCTTATGGTAATGCTCAATTTCATAGGCTCTTTGAAAGGCAACCTCTAGGGTCTCAATGGTGTGTATGACCATTTCTCGTCGAATCTCGGGTCGAAGCCCTTGTTCAAATTGAGATAGGGTGAGTTCGGAGTCTTCCTGGACATCACATCGAATCCTAAGTTCGTCGAAACAAACCATGTATTCTGGAACAGAGTTGGAGCCTTGTCGAATACAGTTGTATTGTTCTAACAATCGTCTTCTAAAGTGGTGAGGTACATACTTCTCTCGAAGTTTATACATCATTTCGTCCCAACGATCTATAGGGGGCTGACGATTGCGTTCTAGCTAACGCTCTACATTAATCCAATAGAGCTTAGCTGGTCCAGTCAGACACATGCTCGCAAACCTAACTTTGCGATTCTTAGGCATAGAGCACCAGGTAAAATATTGTACTAAGGATAGAAGCCAATCTAAGAAGATGCAGGGATCCAGGCTACCATCAAAGAAGGGTGGGTTAAGACGGACTATTCGGACGACATCATCATCTTCACGGTCGTGACGGGTGTACCTGCCTATGGTGGGCTCCCTGGGTGGAGGTGCATCCATCTCCCAATCAGATGGATCAGACTGAGGTTCTGGCCTAGGAAGGTTTCTATCAGTATTAACCCTTGGGTTAGCCCGACGAGTTTCTATTCTAGGCTCGGGTAGAGGTCGATCAGCTAAGGGAGCCCGTGGATGAGGTGACGCCTGGGTAGTCTCTAGACGGTCCAGTCGACTGTCAAGACGCTCAAAGCGTTCCTCATGTCGATCCAACCGGGCAATAACAGTGTTGAATTGTGCATTCATTTGTGCCATGAGCCTGGTGAATTGATCGGGTTCACTGGTAGAGGCTCGTTCAGGGGAAGGAGGTTGGTGGGTAGTGGATGATCTAGTAGTCATCATCATAGTTTAGTTAAGGGAATCGAAGTTTGCTCTGATACCAAGTTGATGGAGGAGGCACAGATGAAAGCTAGTGAAGTGGAGAGGTGAACGCCGGCGAGCTTGCTTTATGGAAGAGGTGGACACACGATGATCTTTGTTCGAATGGAGAAAGAGGCTACCCTTCATGCGACAAGGGAGTTGCTGCGAGCGAGCAAACCTTCATCGTTGGACGTGGGTTCTGAAAAGAACTAGGCGACCAACTCCGGTGAAGCAGATGACTGCCTCAGGAAGAGGTTGCTGGCTTCGGAGATGCATGGATGGGATGGGTGCGAGTGTGGGCTGGTAGCTTGACGTCGATGTAGGTGGAAGACGAAGTGTACGGGCTTGGCTTCCATCATTGCTGGCCGTGGGTTCTGAAAAGAACCAAGCGACCAACTCCGGCGGTGAACGAGAAAGGCACGATGAAGATGGATCGTCATGAGCAGACAAGAGTTGCCCATATGTTTGCTTTGATACCAAGTTGATGGAGGAGGTGTAGGTAAAAGGGTTAAAGGAGTCGAGACAGGCACACGTAATGAAAATCTCGCTAAGCAATAATAGTAAAATAACAGGAGATAAGCAATACCTAATCACACAAATACTGAGTGGTAGGATCTTTAGTTGCGCGTGAGTATAGATCTAACACGAATTGTAAAACAAGAGAATATCTGTGTGAATGAGGCCAAAGAAGCTGAATTTTCCTCTTGATCTGAATCAGTCGCTGGGCTGAGATTGGGCTAGGGCCGAGCCAAGCTTGGTTGGAAGGCCTGGGCTTGACTCTTTTTTTTTTTTAGGTCGGCTGGTTGCCGATCCTTCTCACGCGAAGATTGGCTGGTTGCCGGCTCTTTGCACACGCTGACTTCTTTCCAAGCGGAGGTCAGCGACGTTACAGGAAGGCGGAGAAGTAGGTCGGCGACGGTGCAAAGGTCCGGGCGGAGGAACAGGTCGGCGGCGACGTTCTTGGAAGGCGTGGCGAAAGATGGCGACTTAGGCGGTGGAGCACTGCACTCGTCTTCGATCAACGCGGGCGGCACAAGGGTTGGCGATGGCGAACTCGCCGCGTGCAAAGGCATCGATGCTGAAGTTCCGCCTCGATTCAGGGAGGGGAAGTGGCGCAGGTGGACGAAGGCAATGAGGAAAGAGGGGCGGAGGTGGGCGTTGAACAGAGAACGTCGTCTGCGCAGTCGACGGCGGCTAGTCGGCAGTGGAAGTGGAGTCTGGGAGATGGAGGCGGGCGAGCGACGGAAGCGGCGATGACAGGCGAGAGCTAACGATGGTGACGACAGTGATGGAACTGAGGTCGGAAGGGGTGCGAGCCTTGATTCAGGCGGAATCAAGGCGTCGGGTGAAAGGAAGGAGGTGGCCGGCTGTTCGTGGTGAATTCGGGTGGAGGCTGACGGTGGCACGCGTTGAGATGTCAAGGGAGCGGTGGTGGTGATGGCAGAGAAAAGCAGAGAATCGAACAATACACAACTTAAACAACACAAGTTATTGGATTTTCATTCAACTGGACTGTCTATTACATTAGAATAAAAATTTAACTATATAGAATGAAAATTTATATATATAGTTACTTGGATGGATCAGATCAGATCGTCCAATAATAACAAAATATTAAATACATCATAATGTCAAATACCATAGAAAGACTGGATAAGTCTTCTCGTTTTTGGTGTCATCAATGTCATAAAGATAAATGTCATTGAAACCTGTGTCATTAATGGCATAAGTCTCTTCGTTTCTGGTGCCATCAATGTCATAAGAATAAATGTCATTAAAATCTGTCATTAATGGCGGCCGTCATAATAATTCATGCAATATTAAATTTGACATAATTGCTAATAGTTGGGTCAATCTTGAAATCTTGGTATCTCTCTGTTCTCTTGGACCGTCAAATTGGGTTCGGATCCCAATTAGGAACTAAAGACAATGTAATTATCCTTGATTTCTTTGCAGAATTGATCGATGCATATCACAGAAACGTCAAAAAGCAAAAGAAACAACTTAAATAGTAAAATAGGATTTGCTGATGAACAACTGGCAAAAACATTTCGTATGCTTCCATTTAGAGAACACTATAAACATCAATTATTAAAATAAATAAAAGAACAAGATCTTTGGATACGAAAATTTGAACCAGATGATATTACAAAAGAATTGACTCCACTCTAAAAACGAAAACCAGGTGCCTATGATTGTTCATAGTTACACATTTCTTGTTTATCATCCTATCAAAGCACAGAAAACAAACCTGTAATGCTAAAGAACTGAAAAGACGAATACTACAAAAATTATTCATAGTTCAAATTCTGTGGCAATATTTGACTAACAATTACCACCACTGATGAACGAGAACACTATCCCGGAGCAAAGTGAACAACTCCAGGCAATTCACATATGTCTTTTGGTACTTCGGACTCCTCTGCCCAGGGCAACACTTCTGCCATCTGTTGTAATGGCACTCAAGAAAGAGCTCATCAATCAAGCAAATTGCCCCAGTCTTGAAGAGTCGCGGCACCGGATCAAACTCAGTCCCCTCCACATCCATCTTCATCACAACATAGTCCTTCTCTGTCACAGTCCGCTTTAGCCATGCAGAAAAATCAAACCCCTTGATAGCATGCACATCGCCTGATGAAACACTGCCATTGGAACTCCCAGCCGGCCTGATCCGACACATCCCTTTGCCAATCTCAACATCATGGCTATCCGGGTCATGGTTAATCTCAAAGGTCAAGGTTTTCATTGCGCACCCAAGCTGCAAAGGGAAGCAAATTGACGCCTTTCTTGGTGGCATATTCACGATGAAATGCTGGATCAGCTTCAATTGCATAAATCTCAAAGGTGCGATTCTGCTTAGGGTACTGCTTCCTAAACCAGCTGCCAATGCTCAAGCCGTAGCTCCGCGCTCCAACATCGATGTAGATATACCGTTGCTTGAAGCTTATATCCACAATCGAGGGGAAATACTTGACGTTCTGGATGTTCCTCTTGAGTGTGATCCATGGCTTTAGTGGTTCCTCCTTGATAATCGGCTCTGCAGAATGTAAAATCTGCAGCTTATGCTCAGGCACACGGCAATTATTACCCGAATTTTTAATGGATCCAACGCTCTCTGCGCTTTCCTGCTTTTGGAATACAATTTCTTGGAGAGTCCCAGCTGCATCTTGGCTTTTAATTTCCCGTGATCGCATAGTTATGCAAGTGGGAAAGAGCTCAGTGAGAGAATGGAAACTGCATGCATCCTGCGCAGAGGCGGTGAGCACCACCAGGAACCAATGTGTTCTGAGCGTCCTTGCGATCTCGGATGCGAGCTCTGCAGGCTGCTTGGACCGATCGAGGCTCCGACCAGTGAAAACGAAGTTGAAGGTGCCATTCTCGAACGGTAGCTGAAAGGGGTCGCCGCCAGCGACTACCAGCGGCAGCGACCACTTCTTAGCCACGCCAACGGCGTATGCAATCCCGATTTCCTTTGGAGCAAGGACCTCGTATCCCGCGGGCGAATCCACGCAGAAGGCCTCCGACGCCGGAGAGAGGAAACCCTCCGTGATGAGATCCAGGAACAAGGAGTAAAATTCCACAGCTTTCCGCCATTCACGGCTAGTCCAGAGCGCGGGATTGGCTGCCAATCCCAGTCCAGCATTGACGGCCGCAATTGCGGCAGAGGCAGATGTCGTCCCGGTCCCCGCGACGGCGGGGGTCTCCTCAGGGGACGAGATAAAACAATAGTCGCCGGTAATGCAAGAATCTCCGTGGACGGTGACAACGTAATCGAACCGGACGAGGAAGAGGAGCGCGCGCACGAGAAGGTTACGCACCGAGCTCGGCTTCGCCGCCGGCTTCATCACCGAAAATACCATATCAAAAAAATACCTATATATAATTCACTCCAAAACAAAAACAAAACCCTAAAAGGGGATCTATGGAAAGAGGAGGCCGCGGTGGGGGTTTAGCGGGAGCTGAATCGGGCGAATGTGTGGTTCGCACCGACGTGAGGACGGAGGGGCATTCCGAGAATTGAACTCGGGACCTCTCGCACCCTAAGCGAGAATCATACCACTAGACCAAATGCCCAATGTGAATATGTTCTTTAGTACAAACACTAGTCACTATGAAATATGAAAATAACTTTAGTACAAACACTACTGCCACTATACTATAGCTAACATTCTAAAATCGATCCCTTACAACCAACGTCACATACAAAACTCATAATCCCCTCTCAGCAGCTAGAATCAAGCACGAATAGCTCTTTCACAAGATATCCTCTCTATAATAGGTCTATATTTATGTCACAGTCAATCTAAACAGAGAGACTTGTTACAGGCACCACTTATGAAAAGTGAGGGTAACGCATCATCAGTATACCATATCCATACAAAACTATACGAAATTTATAGTCCCCTCTCAGTAGCTAATCTCAAGCCCAAAAAACGCAATCACAAGATAACCACACTACATTTCAGAAGAATATTTATCACAGCCAATCTCGCCAGAATTACAGGCTCCACTTATGAAAGGTGAAGATGTAACACATCAACGGAATACCATATTCACTCTCAAGGCTCCAAAGATGCTCGTAAATCTAACTCCCATGCATCCAGACAATTTAGCACATCTGAGCTTAACTTAGTAGAAGAAATCAAGCAGAAAATCTTGGAACGGACGCAGGCCAATAAGCCTAATAACATTTGTCGTTGCCCCTTGCCTTTTACCATGATGAATGCAAGCATTTCACTCCCCCCAAACATGATAAACAAACCCAGTTAAGCAAAACTTTTGAAAAATGGATAAGCTCCAATGATGCAGGAGCAACTTACATTAACGACGAAGAAGACGGACCCATGAACACACATGAGGGTAGTCTAACCCCTCTAGAAGGCACTTGGGTAGTCCCCTCAGGACTTGAGGAATTTTTAGCCAGATCAGAGCTTTCCAGACCCCGACACGGCCAGGCCGTGACGGTAGACATGGTCGTGACGAGCCCGCAGACCACCAACACACCCGTTCCTCCTGCCGTGTTCGACGTCGTAAGACCCAGCCGACCCAGACACGGCTAGGCCGTGATGGAAAGCACGGCCGTGACATGGTCAAGGAAGAACACGAATGCAAGCACGGCCCTCGACACGCCCATGGCACCCGCCGTGACGAGCTTGGCGGAAATCGACTTCAGCGATCACAGCCGAGACAATGAACACGGCCAGACCGTGATCAGATCGCCGAAAAGCACTGCAGATTCTACGCGCCAAATTATGGCCTATAATATCCATTACGGCCCACCGTAATTTGGTACCGACATTATGTGGATTTTGGACCCGGAATTACGGCCCGTGAATCAGATTACGACCCCCGCGTTAATTCTCTAGCACAACCAAGCCGTAACGACGAGCACGGCCGTGACACGGTCCAGCAGGGACACGAACGCAGACACGGCCCGTATTCTCCTCGACTGATCCTGGAACTTCCGAACGCTGCCGTGTTCGCCAACACGGGCAGGCCGTGTTCGCCCCTGAAGATCTGATGAAGCCCCGGCGAACCCATTTCGACGTACACCACCCTCCCTACCATGTTGCTCCACCTCATGATGATCTAAAGGAGTCCAACAAGGTAACAATCCGGCGATTCCAACGCCAAAGCAAGCCCCCGGATCGCTTTACGAGCGTCATCAGCCCCCTTTCCATTCACACCGAGGTGGTTCAGCCCAAGGGCACCACAAGCTGACCTCCTGAGGGCCCAGCTCCAAATAGGCCGCTCAATCTCATCAGCAATACGGCCCAAGATCGGGCAGCAACGGTGGTAACTCAGCCCACAACGTCCAAGTTCTGCTGCTTTGTCGCGATGTGCTCCGAGCGCGTCTAAACCACCCCCGTACGAAGATGCAGGATCATGCTACCAGCTTCAAGGAATATTAGTTAATAGTTTGTTATTTCTTGTCTTGTAGTTGCAGATTGACCACTTTAGTGGCCTGTAAAGGTTGTTAGGTTGTTGAAGTAGGTTGTCTTTAGTAGCCTTGTTTTGTTCCCTCCCCTCTTGTTTTATAAAAGAGGAGGGTGGGGTAGCTTCTTAGTTAGTTCTCTTAGAGTGTAGAGACCTCCTGGTGAGCTGAGAACCTCCAGCGCGTGAAGTCGAGCGAATGCCTCGCCTTCGTAATTGTTCGAGCCGAGGATATCTCTTCGATTCCAAGTTGTTTCCACTTCCTACCTTATAAGAGGTAAATCCCACCCTTTCGGTGGGTCAAGTTTGCCTGTTTTTCTCATTTCGTGGTGTGTTTATCCATTGTGGTTTTCCCATCCTTCACCCACGGCCATCCGTACATCGGAGGCGTGGTTGGATTTCTTGTCTCTTGGTGTGTTTCAGCTTCATAGGCGTGCGAGCTGGACTCTGTGCAACCGCTGCCCCGACGCGTGCTGAGCTTAATGTGCTAAGTGAGCTGCTAAAATTGCTAAGAGGTCAATGTGTTTTATTAAGTAGTTGGGTGCCGTTGCCTTTCATTCGTATTTGTGTTGCCCCGATCGAGCTCAACGCTGTTTCATGGTGTTTCCTATTGATTTCCCCCTGCACTTTCCAGTGCATTTTCACTTCCCTCGTCTCACGACCCTCTCCCGTTTTTGCGTGCATCATGTAAAATCCTATAGTACGGCACTAAGGACCCCCAACCTATTAGTTGCTTCATCAATTCTGGTATCAGAGGGAGGTTGCACGTTCGATTCCTATCGATCGCACGATCTCACTCCATCGCATTGCATATTTCTGCACTATTTCGGAGATTTTTCAGCATTTGGCATTAGTCGTGTCTCCCTTGTTTGTGCATGGTGACTACAAGGTCACAAGTCATGTCTTCCTAATACCCGAAAACCATTCCCGAAACCCAAGAGTTGGTTCAGCCTTCAAAAGGGGCTAACACCCACTTGGAGTCTATGGCTGCGCTTGAAGCGCGAATTGATGCGAAGCTTGAGGCGTTGTCCGCACGTGTGGACGCCCATCAAGCGAGAACGAACACCATGGACCAGCAGATTTTGGCTGGGATCCAACACCTCATTGGTCACCCCGGGTCCACGGAGCATGGACGCCCAAACTCGGTTAACCCTCCGGCGTCCGCAAACCCAGCCCCCACTAGAGAGTTGCCCCCGTTGGCCACGCCCACCCGGCGGCGCGCCCACGAGGATGAATGGGGTCGCACGCGGCCTTACGAGGCCCATAGGGACCCTACTCACGGTGATGACCCACTTGATGAAGATGATGTTTGGGTCGCGCAAGGCCCTCAGCCCAATGGTCGCTTTGGCCACGCTTGGGCCGCACCTCGAACCCCAGCGCAACCCCGCGTCGAACATCCCCGGGTGGACGACGATTTCCGTCGTTTCATTCGAAACACCCCTACGCCTTTCACGGGTGGTCTTGACCCCACTCAGTTCCTCAATTGGGTCGCGTCCGTCGATATGTATTTTGACCTTAGCGAGTGGCCACAACACTCGCGCGTCCGGTATGTGCGCACCTTGCTTGAGGGGCCTGCACGTTTACATTGGGAAAACGTGGAGTGCCAAAATGCATAGCAAGCCCTTCCCCCGATCACCGAGTGGGTAGAAATGCGGTATCGCCTCCGTGAGCGATACGTATCCCCTTCGTACAGGCTGCGCCTTCTTGACCAATATAGTAGGCTCGGGTACCGTAGAAGAGTACCGTCTCACTTTTGAGACGTTACAACTCCGTTGTAACCTTCAGGAGGATCTCGAGTTAGTCTTGTCTAAGTTTAAGAACGGGCTCCGCGCCAAAATCTGCTGAGCCTTGCCTATGTATGGTTCGGAGACATTTGACCAAACCTTCCAGCGCGCTAGAGACATCGAGCACAAGCTTCGCGCCGCGGCTAGGCGCAGCGATCTAGGATCCCATAGGCGTCCTCATGCGGGCGGTCCCCCGCCACCCCGACCTGAGCATCCGGAGCCTCGTTCAGACCCGGATGGGTCCATCAGCCCCCTAGGCGCCCACACCTCGAGGTCTCGCCTTCTCGGCCCACTTGGGAGGAGAAGGGCAAAGCCCCTGCGGTTGGGTCCTCTAGCCGTGTAACTTGTTACAATTGTTTGCAACCGAGCCATTTGTCGCGTGAGTGTCCCAAGAAACCCGCCCGAGCCGACACAGGTCCAGCTCGAGTCGCTACCATCACCCCCGCTGAGCACGACGTCAAGGCCGAGTGCTACATGAGTGGTGAAGAGTCAGGCCCGTCCACACTTGTTGTGCGTTGCAACCTTGTTTAGCCCGCGCCCTCCGAGGATTGGAGGCACTCGAGTATTTTCATGACTTACATAAAGTGCAACTGGCACTCGTGTAAGATCGTCATTGACGGAGGTAGCAGTTTGAATGTGGTCTCTCGGACCGTGGTTACCCGCTTCAGCCTTCCCCTTGAACCCCACCTGAGGCCTTACTCTATCGCATGGGTCGATACGACAAGCCTCCCGGTCACGCACCAATGTCAGGTTCTCATCGCTTTTGAGAACTATTGCGAGAAGGTATTGTGCGACATGGCGACTATGGATGTCGCCCACGTCCTCCTTGGCTCTCCATGGCTGTACGATAGGGATGTGGTCCACTATGGCCAGTCGAACACTTATGTGTTTGACCACAATGAGCAAAAGATCCGCTTGATTCCGGCTCCGCCCAAGGAGCTGTGCGTGTCCACTTCTAAGGGCCTGATCACACCCTCGACACCTACCCCTCTGCGCCCCGCCATGGTCTCCCTCATGCGTACCCCTACCCTCGTTCGCGAGGCCTAAGAGACCAAGGCCGTCTATGCCCTCATAATCCACGAGGTGCAGAATCCTATCTTGTGCATTGACCCGACACTTCCTGTTGAGGTGTCCACCCTCCTCTCCGAGTTCAGTGATATCAGCCCCGAGGATTTGCCTCATGGTCTTCCTCCGGACAGGGAAATCCAGCATGCGATTGACCTCGTTCCCGGAGCACCCCTCCCTAACTTGCCCCACCACTGGCTCAACCCCACGGAACACGCTGAACTGCAGCGTCAAGTGGATGAACTCCTTACTAAGGGGTACATCCGCGAGAGTCTCAGCCCTTGTGCCGTTCCCGTGCTACTCACACCTAAGAAAGACGGGTCGTGGCGCATGTGTATTGATAGTCGCGCTATCAATAGGATAACCGTCAAGTACATGTTTCCCATACCTCGGCTTGACGACATGTTGGACTTGATCTCCGGCGGGTCGTGGTTTTCTAAGATCGACCTCCGTAGCGGGTATTACCAAGTCCGCATTCGTGAGGGCGATGAATGGAAAACTGCTTTCAAGACCAAGGACGGTCTTTATGAGTGGCTTGTCATGCCATTCGGTTTGTCCAACGCCCCGTCCACATTCATGCGCTTGATGAGTCAAGTTTTTCGGCCCTACATGGGCAAGTTTTTGGTCATCTACTTCGACGATATCTTGATCTATAGTCGGACCCGGGATGAGCACTTGGAGCATCTTCGCTTCACATTTGACCTCCTGCGCAAGGAGCACCTCTTCCTTAACACGAAGAAGTGCGCCTTCATGACCAACCAAGTGTACTTCCTTGGGTACATCGTGTCCGACCAAGGTTTGTCTGTCGACCCCGCTAAGGTTGAGGCCATTCGGCATTGGCCCGAACCTCGTACTGTGTCGGAAGTCCGTAGTTTCCTGGGTCTTGCAGGCTTCTACCGTCGGTTTATCCGTGGGTTCAGCACGATTGCAACCCCCCTCACCCAACGTCTCTCTAAGGACAAGTTCGAGTGGACCCCTGCCACTCAACGAGCTTTCGATGCGCTTAAGGATGCCTTGACCACCGCCCCTGTCCTGCGCCTCCCCGACTTCTTGAAAGTCTTCGAGGTTGCTTGCGATGCCTTCGGCACTGGCATCGGTTGGTCCCTTAGCCAGGAGGGTCATCCCGTGGCCTTCTTTAGCAAGAAGCTGAATGCTGTTCGCCAGCGTTACTCGACTTATGACAAGGAATTTTATGCGATAGTCCAATCGTTACGACAATGGCGGCACTATCTTCTTCACTGCGAGTTCGTTTTATATAGTGACCACCAAGCCTTGTCCTTCCTGAACGCCCAAAAGAAATTGGGCGCCTGCCAAGCCAAGTGGGTCGAGTACTTGCAACAGTACTCTTTCGTGATCAATCACAAGGCGGGCAAGGAAAATGTTGTTGCGGATGCCCTGAGTCGCGTCCGAACTCTCTTGTGTGTGATGCGCACTCGCGTCAACACATTCGACCATGTTAAAGAGGACTACCCATCTTGTCCCAACTTCGGGGCCGCTTACGCTGCCCTCTCCGAGTCTTTCGACCCCGAGTCGCCATTTCAGCTTTGTGAGGGTTACCTCTTCTTGGGAAACCGCTTGTGCATTCCCCGGTCCTCCCTTCGCGATCACTTGCTCCTCGAACTCCACGCAGGTGGAGTCGCCGGCCACCATGGCCGCGACAAGACCCTTGAGATGGCAAAGGAGCGCCTGTTTTGGCCCTCCCTTTGCAAGGATGTCGCGCGCATTGTGCGCCATTGCGGCATGTGTCAGTTAGCCAAATCCCTCCCTTCAAACACGGGTCTCTATACCCCATTGCCTGTGGCCGCCGGCCCGTGGCACGACCTCAGCATGGACTTTGTCCTTGGGTTGCCGCGGACGGCTTCCCGCTTCAATTCCATCTATGTGGTTGTCGATCGGTTTTCGAAGATGGCCCACTTTATCCCTTGTTTGCGTACGACGAACGCTTCTCACATCGCGCATCTCTTCGTCCGGGAGATCGTGCGTCTCCATGGCCTTCCCTCCACCATCGTGTCCGACTAGGACACACGCTTTGTGAGCCATTTCTGGCGCTCACTTTGGGCCCTCTTGGGCACCACTCTGAAGTTCTCCACGGCCTATCATCCCCAAACCGATGGGCAGACTGAAGTCGTTAACCGTAGCTTGGGCAATCTTCTCCGCTGCCTCATCGGCGACCATCCGAGGTCTTGGGATTTCATCCTACCCATGGTCGAGTTTGCGTACAACAGTGCTTCTAATAGGTCTACGGGTCTTAGTCCCTTCCAGATTGTCACGGGCCATCAGCCTCGTAAGCCCCTTGACCTGCATGACCTATCCATGGAGTCTCATCTTTCCACGCATGCATACTCGTTCGCAGTTTGCATGATGAGGTTCGGTGTCGTATCTTTTCGGGCAACACTCACAATGCAATGAAGGCCAACGAGCATCATAGGCTACATCATTTTTCTGTAGGTGAGCTGGTGAGGGTGTGTGTCCACCCCGAGCATTTATCCAACAAGGTGCATTTTAAGTTCCAGCGGCGTTACATGGGGCCCTACGCAGTCGTGCGACGGATCGGCACTAACACCTATGTTCTGGACTTACCCGAGGATATGGGAATTCACCCCGTCTTCAATGTGGCGGACCTCCTCCCCTTCCACGGTCCTTTGGAGGCACCTTCGGACCCCGACGATCCCCTACCCCCCAGTTCTCCAGAGGAGAACCCATCAGATCATGCAGCGGAAGCTGATGCAGGAGCAACATACATTGACGACGAAGAAGACGGACCCATGAACACACATGAGGGTAGTCCAACCCCTCTAGAAGGCACTTGGGTAGACCCCTCAGGACTTGAGGAATTTTCAGCCCGATCAGAGCTTTCCAGACCCCGACATAGCCAGGCCGTGACGAGCCCGCAAACCACCGACACACCCATTCCTCCTGTAGTGTTTGACGCCGCAAGACCCAGCCGACCCAGACACGGCCAGGACATGATGGAAAGCACGGCCGTGAGACGGTCAAGGAAGAACGCGAAAGCAAGCACAACCCTCGACACGCCCGTGGCACCCGCCGTGACGAGCTCGGCGGAATTCGACTTCAGCGATCACGACCGTGACAATGAACACGGCCAGGCCATGATCAGATCGCCGAAAAGCCCTGCAGATTCTTCGCGCCAAATTACAGCCCGTAATATCCATTACGGCCCCACCGTAATTTGGGACCAACATTATGTGGATTTTGGACCCAGAATTACGGCCCGTGAATCAGATTACGACCCCGCCTTAATTCCCCAGCACAGCTAGGCCGTGACGATGAGCATGGCCATGACATGGTCCAACCGGGACGCGAACGTAGACACGGCCCGCGACATGCCCATGCAGCCACCTGTATTATCCTCGACTGATCCTGGAACTTCTGAATACGGCCGTGTTCGCCAACACGGGCGGGCCGTGTTCGCCCCTGAAGATCTGATGAAGCCCCGGCGACCCCATTTCGACGTACACCACCCTCCCTACCATGTTTCTCCACCTCATGATGATCTAAAGGAGTCCAACAAGGTAACAATCCGGCGATCGCAATGCCAAAGCAAGCCCCCATACTGCTTTACGGGCGTCATCAGCCCCCTTTCCATCCACTCCGAGGTGGTTCAGCCCAAGGACACCACAAGCCGGCCTCCTAAGGGCCTAGCTCCAAATGGGCCATTCAATCTCATCAGCAATACGGCCCAAGATCGGGCCGCAACGGTGGTAACTCAGCCCACAACATCCAAGTTCTGCTACTTTGTCACGATGTGCTCCGAGCGTGTCTAAACCACCCCCGTACGAAGACGCAGGATCGTGCTACCAGCTTCAAGGAATATTAGTTAGTAGTTTGTTATTTCGTGTCTTGTAGTTGCAGATTGATCACTTTAGTGACCTGCAAAGGTTGTTAGGTTGTTAAAGTAGGTTGTCTTTTAATAGCCTTATTTTGTTCCCTCCCCTCTTGTTCTATAAAAGAGGAGGCTGGGGTAGCTTCTTAGTTAGTTCTCTTAGAGTGTAGAGACCTCCTAGTGAGCTGAGAGCCTCCAGCGCATGAAGTCGAGCCGGTGCCTCGCCTTCGTAGTTGTTCGGGCCGAGGACGTCTCTTCGGTTCCAAGTTGTTTCCACTTCTTATCTTATAAGAAGTAAATCCCACCCTTTCGGTGGGTCAGGTTCGCCTATTGTTCTCATTCCGTGGTGTGTTTATCCATTGTGGTTTTCCCATCCTTCACCCACGGCCATCCGTACGTCGGAGGCGTGGTCGGATTTGTTGTCTCTTGGTGTGTTTCAGCTTCATAGGCGTGCGAGCTGGACTCTAACCACTGCCCCGATGCGTGCTGAGCTTAAATGTGCTAAGTGAGCTGCTAAAATTGCTAAGAGGTCAGTGTGTTTTATTAAGTAGTTGGGTGCCGTTGCTTTTCATACGTATTTGTGTTGCCTTGATCGAGCTCAACGCTGTTTCATCTGGTTTCCAATCGGTTTCTCC
Organism: Costus lasius; assembly: GCA_027563935.2. Taxonomy (NCBI): domain Eukaryota; kingdom Viridiplantae; phylum Streptophyta; class Magnoliopsida; order Zingiberales; family Costaceae; genus Costus; species Costus lasius. The sequence continues at coordinate 100,568,211 of CM050454.1, forward strand.
CTGCGCTTTCCGGCGCGTTTTCACTTCTCTCGTCTCACGACCCTCTCCCGTTTTCGCGTGCATCGTGTAAAATCCTATAGTACGGCACTAAGGACCCCCAACCTATTAGTTGCTTCATCATCCGAGTTGTACATTGGATCTCATTTGATAAGAGCAAAAAATCCTGCCAACCTGTAGTGGTGTTTGGGATAAAGCACAGCTGTTTAATAAACCTCCAAGCATTACTGATTGTTGGGCATTCGAAAAAGAGATGATCCATTGTTTCATCTTGTGTTTGGCATAGGGGGCATAAGCGGCGTCTGCAGATCGCGACCTTCAACCATTTCTTCGACAAATCCGATGATCCAAGAGCCTAGAAATTGGGAAAAACTCCCAATTAACCTTCCTAACCACCCAAGACTTCGATTAAGGTATAAAAGTTAGGATTTTGGGGTTACGTGGTTCGAACTTTGAAGAGAGGCGACTAGGGCGAAGAAAGGGGCGATTTCTGCAATTGAAGGTTTATTTGATCGAGTTTCTTTGGGGCTATTGAGAGAAGACCGAAGATCTAACATCTCCTAACCTTGGATTATAATTTTCCCTCCTTTCGAATATATTTTCTTGGGTTTTAGTTGATAAACGATGTATTTCTTAGCGTAAAACCCTTGTTCGGGACTTGGGCGTAGCCCGTTGGATAAATTTTCATATGTAAATATCTTTTATGAATCTTAGTGATACCTTTTAGTAAATTGACTTATTTAAGTGTGGTGTGCTTATTGCGTATTTATGCTTTGGCCAAACATTGATATGTGTTAAGTGTTACGAGAAGAGCCGAGAGGTGAATCGTAATACTCGACTACCCATTTGAACTTGTGACTTGAATTACGAGAGTCATTCAAAGTCACTCAAGGACTTACGATCGTCATAGAACCCATTGGGTCTTTCTTAAGTCAGTTTTGCTACGAGAGTAGGAAATTAGCTTAAGTAGGCATCGGAATACGCTTCGAGAGAAGGTAATCCGTACAATAGGATTTATCGCCTTAAGTAATTTACTGTTAGATTATGCTTCGAGAGAAGGTAGTCTATTTTTTATTTCTTAAATTATGATTCAATGTTTTACATTATTCATTCAACGTGGTGAAACCTGTGGTCCCGAATCTTTGTAAAATAGTAATTTTCTCACTTAGTCGTTGATTCCTTTAGTCGATATTTCCAGCTTAGTTTAGAATTTTCAATTCTTACTTTGGATTGTCTAGCTATCAATGACACTATAAGTCAGTACTTGACACATCGCTTCCTTGGGATGATATTTTACTATTGCGATAGAAACCGTGCACTTGCGAGGCCTATCAATTCCCATTTCTATCTCGGTGCAGCTCAACGGCCCAACGTCTTAATGCGCCCTTGGCAAGTTTCAGCTTTTGAGTGAGGATGAACATGGGAGAACCTCTTATATTATTGTTATTCCAAACATCAGAGACAATCCTGAACATTCCCTCATATGAGGTCCAATAATTGAAGAATCTGAACCGGACTCCCTTAGGCTGTAGAGTTTTACCAAAATTTGTGATAGCTGGCGCATGATTAAAGAATTCTGATTGAGCAAAGATCGCCTCGGCATGTGGAAAGTTTGTCATCCATTCTTTATTTGCCAGCACTCTATCAAGTTTGCACCAAATTCGCTCCTCCCCTACTTTAGAATTTGACCATGTAAAGAACGCACCTCTCCATCTAATATCGCAAATATCAAGAGATGTAATCACATCGCGACTATGTAGAATTTCTTTGGCTCTCGGTTGAAGCCTCTCGAGTTTTTCTTCCTGATGGAAAACCATATTGAAATCTCCCATTATCAAAGAAGGAATATTTGCAGCAAATTGCGTAATTACTTCCCAGATAGATCGACGAGAAACTTCTGTATACAACCCATAAACTACAAAAAGCGAGAAAAGCTAATCTCCATGTGCAGATTTTACAGCTCCCAACACAACTTGTTCTAAAGATTGTTGGATCCCATAACCACCATATCCTTCCCCCTGGGGGCTCATTATGGTTCCCAAAAAACTTCCATCCTGGAAAGGTATTTTGAATGATTTGTTGGGATTTTAATTTTTTAACCCTTGTCTCAAGTAGGCAAGCCATCTTAATGCAGTGGTCTCACGTAACTTTGAATAGCTCTATGTTTTCCAGCATTATTGAAACCACAAAGGTTCCAGCATAATATAGGGGGAATGTTACTCATCATAAGACCCTGTGGATTGAGGATCAAGGCTCTTAGGATCCTTTGAGTGGTTCTGGCCGCTATTGTTAATTGCTCCCATAGCAACTTTTCCTTTTTTTGATCTCCCTTTCTTCGTGTTAATAAACCAACCATGCTCAGCCTCCTTTTTTTCTATTACTAATCTATTCTCTAAAACCGGATTTATGATAAATAATAATACAAAAAAATGAAAACAGAACTTACCTCTCTGTCTCCACGCGGAACGAGAGCAACGAACGCTTCGTTCAATCGGGAGTGATCGCCGGTGCTCGCCGCCGGAAGGAGGGGAGCAGCCAGCGCCAAGGGAGGAGGAAAGAGCTGTCTGCAAGAGTGGAAGGTGGAGGAGGCACTGTGCACCCGCAGCCACACGCGGACGCACCGGCGAATGATGTATGCCGGAAACAGGAGGAGGAGCAGCCGACTCTGGAAGAAGCTGCCACCGGCGCTGGAAAGGGAAAGGGAGATGCTGCCGGAAGAAGAAGACGCCCGCCACTCGCTGAGGCGCCGTTGTACGTGCAACCAACGCACCACAAAGAGAGAGCAAGGGGGCGGCGTCGCACATGGATGGAGCAATCGCACGCATCATCGGAAGAGGGAAGAGACGCCGACTACTATCGGATTCGCTGCACACGGCGCTGGAAGGAGGAAGAGTCGCCGCTCGCTGCTGGACTCACGCTGGCACTAGAATCTCGCGGGACGGACGACGCCGCACCACAGGACGTCGAGGAAGTCGCTGGTGCTGCTTCCCGTCGCCGCCGGCAGCCCACGCCGCTGATGGAGAAGACGCGAGCAAGGGGCAGGCGGCCGCTGTGTTCGCAGGGTAAAAAAAATAGAGGAAGCAGGTTTCGGCTCACGAGCGAAAAGAGAGAGATAGGATTTGAATTAATGAATAGAATTAAGAGAGAGTTAGGGTATATTTATAGGTAATTAAGGGAGATTTAGGGTTGTTAATTTTAAAAAAAATTCAAAATTTAAAATTTAAAATTTAAATAATTCTAAAAATAATTAAGGTTATAACATAGTTTTTATCCACATGTCAAAAAATTTTAATGTAATACTAGAATCGCTGTTGATGGAGACTAATAAGGAATCTAGGCGGCTTTCACTCATATTTAAATTTTAATGTAATACTGGAATCGCCGTTGATGGAGACTAATAAGAAATCTGGGAAAGGAGAATCAGCAGAGACCTCCATACAGATACGAGCAAAGCCAATCCTAGACCGAGATGCTGTGGGTTGGTCCATGTAAAAAGGAGTCCCTAAAGCATTGGCTATTTGGCCGATAATCCCTGGAGACCACCATGGGAGGGGGAGTATGTATTCTGACCCATGTAGGGAGAGTGTTAAAGCTCATCTTCTCAAGAGATTTCGAAGGATTCCAATTTTTCAAAATCAAAATGCGACGAAAGAAGAACCAAGGGCCATAAAGAAGAATACATCCAGCACAAATAATTTATCTTCTTCTCGCTCAAAGTCAGATGGAAGGTAGAAGATATCCAAAGAGCCTTTCAGATTCCAAAGCTGATGTGCTTTCTCCTTGAGAGCCATAAAGGCAGGCCAGGCACCAATAAAATACCCCACTAGGGATTGCTTCAAGTACATGAGGTTTTCTTCAAGCTTAGAAGCTGGGGCATTAATAGACAAGAGATCTCCGTTTAAGGTGACGGGGGATCGAGCCAAGGCGCAACTAGGACTCCCATTTGTCGAAGATGACGAAGAGAATAGAGAGCTCCATGTCTTCGGAGCAGCATTCAACGAAGACAACTCGACAGCGGGACCCTTGGTAGTGTAGCCATTTCGTATTAGCAAAGGGATCAAAACCAGGGAAGCTTCGCCGCTCCGCAGTTCATCGCTGTCGACGGGGCTAGGATCAGCTTGAGCGAGAAGTCTTATTTATTTGAGCGGATAACAAAGTAACTCCTGTGCTCGCAGTTTTTTCAACGGAAAGGAAGCAGTCAACTCGGGACCTCTGCAGCTTTGTTTTCTTATTTTATGACGAGGTGCAGGACGATGGCGATGAACAAAAGAATCTTCAATCTCAACCCTAATTCCACACCATGTCTCGCTTTGCTTACTATGTCATCTGTTTTCCTCTCTTCTACTTCTTGATTGCGTCGGCTTCGGCTCAGCTGTCGCCGGCGTTCAACAACGCCTCGTGCCCCAACGCCCTCGCCATCATCCGCAGAGCCGTGACGACCGCGGTGGCGCGGGACCCTCGCATGGCGGCATCACTGCTCCGGCTCCATTTCCACGACTGCTTTGTTCAAGCGAGTACTCGACAGCCCCAAACTAATTCTTTCTTGCTTGTTTGATCAATCGATCGGAAGAAGTAGTTAATTAATTGATTTGTCGATCGAATTCGCCGCCGCAGGGGTGCGATGCGTCGCTGTTGCTGGACGACACGGCCAGCTTCACCGGCGAGAAGAAGGCGCACACGAACAACAACTCCCTGAGAGGCTTCGAGGTCATCGACGCCATCAAATTCAGGCTCGAGAGCGCCTGCCGTCAGGTCGTCTCCTGCGCCGACATCGTCGCCGTTGCCGCTCGGGATTCCGTCGTCGCGGTACCTGTTGCGTTTCCGTGAGTAGTACGACTACGATCGATAGTCACACGAATTCAAACTCAACCCTTTTTCTCTTCGTTTGATAGATGGGCGGTCCTTCATGGACAGTTGAACTGGGTGTGACACCCAAAATCCTCTAGGCCGGGCTAGATGAGCAGGCCTGGGCCCACAGCCCAAACCCACGCGTGAATCTTAGAGCGGAGACCTAAAATCGGGTCAAAATCGTGATGCTTTCCGATTTTGACCGGAGGCGCGTGCAATCGTCGTCGTCACGGGCGTCTTCTTCGACTGAGCAGCAGACGTCGCCCTCGTCCCCGAGTTCAGTGGAGACGAGGGGCGGCGATGTTCGTCGGCGGGGCGCAGCTGCGGAGCTCCTTCCGCGGCTCCGACGGTCTCTTCCGACTTCAGCGGACAGTTCGCGCGGACGCGTGCGAGCTTTCTGGAGACGAGCAGGAAGAGGCGAGCTCTGGCGAGTCTTGTGGCGAGGCGGTTGAGCAGCTGGCATGGCTCGATGGGCTCGGCGACGTCGGAGAACGAAGGAGACGAATGCGCGCAGGGGCGTGCGCGGACGGCTTCGGCGGTTCCGGAGCGTGCGGACGTGGCGACGTGGAGCAGTTTCAGGTGGTGACTGCGTCGTGGCGGACGTAGTCCACGCAGAGAGCAAACGTGGAGCACGCGGGCGACGTAGGGCAAAGGGCGTGGTGCGCGAGCGGGTGCAGCGACATCTCTCCCTCCCATAAATCACCAGGCGGGTGATTTACAGAGTGTGTGCGGCGTTGTTAGAGCGGCGTTGTTAGAGCGTCCCCACCAAGGCTGAGGAGAGCCCCTCTTTCTGGTGTGCGTTGGAGGCGTCACCGTATAGTGGACACTGTTGTAGTGTCATTGTGAGAGAGAAGGAGCATTGTTGTAGTGTTACCTTATAGGAGTGGTTGTTGTAGCCACATTATTAGGGTTGAACGAGATCTGGAGAGAGATCTGTGAGAGAAAGAGGGAAGATTTTTGTAACTTATTTTAAAGAGGAATAAAATGAGTGAAATTTTCCTTATCCCTTGTTTCCAGCAATGTTATTGTATCGTTCCAATGGTGGGCTGACAGACGATGGTAAAGAGGCTGAGGGCGAGGCGCGAGGCCCTTTCCCTGCTGGCACATCCAAGTTCTTTGGTGGAGTTACGTGTGTACGCATGAAGACGAAGGCGCGGTTGAAGGTGACTCAGCCAAGCTTGAGAGGAGCACGAGGCGAGAGAGCACCGGGTCAAAGTTCAAAATGGGATCAAAATTGAGGGAGTAAATTTTGATTATGGCACACAAACTCATGTTCGCCGGAGTAATAGTTCGCGGGGTGTGACAGTTTGGTATCAGAGCAAGGTTTGATATCAGAAGCTGTGGTTCGTTCAACCAGATTGGTAATGCAAGGTTGCTGATGGGAGTTGAGCACTGGAGGGCAGTGTTCGATCTTCAGAACATTGAGGGCGATGTTCAACTCAGGTGGGGGAGAATGTGACACCCAAAATCCTCTAGGCCGGGCTAGATGAGCAGGCCTGGGCCCACAGCCCAAACCCACGCGTGAAGCTTGGAGCGGAGCCCTAAAATCGGGTCAAAATCGTGATGCTTTCCGATTTTGACCGGAGGCTCGTGCAATCGTCGTTGTCACGGGCGTCTTCTTCGACTGAGCAGCAGACGTCGCCCTCGTCCCCGAGTTCAGTGGAGACGAGGGGCGGCGATGTTCGTCGGCGGGGCGCAGCTGCGGAGCTCCTTGCGCGGCGTCGAGCGGCTCCGACGGTCTCTTCCGACTTCAGCGGAGAGTTCGCGCGGATGCGTGCGAGCTTTCTGGAGACGAGCAGGAAGAGGCAAGCTCCGGCGAGTCTTGTGGCGAGGCGGTTGAGTAGCTGGCATGGCTCGATGGGCTCGGCGACGTAGGAGAACGAAGGAGACGGATGCGCGCAGGGGCGTGTGCGGACGGCTTCAGCGGTTCCGGAGCATGCGGACGTGGTGACGTGGAGCAGTTTCGGGTGGTGACTGCGTCGTGGCGGACGTGGTCCACGCAGAGAGCAAACGTGGAGCACGCGGGCGACGTAGGGCAAAGGGCGTGGTGCGCGAGCGAGTGGAGCGACATCTCTCTGTTGACATAGATTTGTATAAAGTTTCATGTGTCAATTTACTTATGGATTCATGCTTATTTCACGACTTTAAGCCTTGCAATTGCCTATATTTGGATACATTTATGGAATCTATACTTGTTTCGATATTTTCACATTTTCAGGTCAAATTGGCCACATAGAAGGTAAATTCTGACACTTTGGTGACAGAAGAGCTCATCCTAACTCAAGATGATCCTAACTATGAGTTTTCAGATTCATTGAAGCCTTTGTTGGAAATCACGACCGGGTCCCGATCAGAATCATGACCGTGATCGTCGCTAAGCCTGAAGCTTAAATCGACAAATCACGACCGGGTCACGACCAAATTCTCGCCCGAGATCGTGGACCCGCCTGTTACGAAATCACCGTTTTATCCCACGATTCTTTGATCTGATCTAAGGAGAGGCTGAAGGGCACCTAGGACCATTCTCCCCCATTGACAAAGGGGGCGTGGAGCAGCTTTCGGCGCTGGATTCGACCACAAAATTATCATTCCACGAAGAAGTTGGCTGCAGCGGCTTTTGCAGGATATGGAAGTTGCAGCGAAGACTTTTTCCTCTGCTAAAAGCTACAGCAGCTCTGCAGATCTGGAGGATGGTAGCAGCCCACTTGGAGAAGGGGATAAAAAGTCCTTCAAAGAGGGAAAAGAGGAGGTTTTTTCGCACAAAAGAATAAGAGGAGTAGAAGGGAAGTGTCGCTGCCAAGGAGAAGAGAGCCACGCACCGATATTTCCTGAAGATCTTCCCCTGTGTGAGCATCTCAGAGCCAAGCTGTAAGAAAGACTTAGATCTACACTTGATTTGCTACCCTATTGTGTAAACTCTTGCAAGATACCTTATGATCTTACGCTTTTATTGCAACTCCTGCGTAAACTTGTTGTTACGTGTAATGTTCATGTTTGAGAATATCGTTTATGTTGATACCATGAACATGCTAAGCTAAGCTCCTAATCAGGATGTGGGAGTAGCCCTTTTGATGCCTTACTAGCTTGGTAGTCTAGGTTTGAATGTTATAATCCAACTCGATCCTATGTGCGCGCCTTGCCTACGCATCCCATCTTGGGTGCGCTTGAGCCTCTGCCTCTTGATCTGAGGTTTGTAAATCAGATAATCACAGGGAAACTCGCTAATTGTCTGTACTCAACCAAGGGGTAGTTAGGGTTTTAGACATGTCGGGGAGACCACAAGTCCGACCGCGCGTCCGAAGCATTCGATCGAGGGTTTTATCAAATTTGTTTGATCGCTTTGCCTACGTCTCCCGAAAGGGAGTGTTTGAGCCTGTATTTCCTCATGTGGGATTTGTAAGGCAGGAATTTTGGTTGGAAATCCACTTGACGAACTGCACTCTCCTTGTGTTAGCTCTTGGATCTTAAATGCATCTGGCAAACTTCTTGCGCGCCAGTACGTTGGATTATAGGAACCCTATGCCTGCATAGCCCGAAAGGGCGCGCTTGAGCCAAAAGTTACGCGGGGGAGGTTTGTAAGCCAGGAATTCTCGTGGAGGACCTCTTTTGTCATCCTGTGCCCATCTTGGAAGTGCTAGGAGCTTAGGCGTATTGGGGAGAAGCATTTCCGAGCAAGCGCCAGAACCTAATAGATTTGACCTATAGAAACCGGCTGTAGGAGGGAGCAACTACCTAAGTGACAAGGAAGCCGAGTCCCTTGAACTAGAAAGGACAAAGGCATTAAAGTCTGGACTATTAAGCTGTAAGAAGTCAAGGCGGTGAACCCACATCCTGATATTTTACACTATTAAGACTCTCTCGTGCAAATTCCTCCATTTACATTTTCGTGTATTTAATTAGTTAACATTTAGACTTCATTAATTTTGCATCGTCTAGCTAGCAAATTCGAGATCTGTCGGTATTTGTCCGTCAGTCCCTGTGGGATCGATATTTTATTACTTCGATAGACACGTGCACTTGCGGGTAACGCCTACCTATATCGGTGGGGGCTATCACTCTCCCTCCCTTAAATCACCAGAGTGTGTGCGGCGTTCTTGGAGCATCCCCACTGGGGCTGAGGAGAGCCCCTCTTTCTGGTGTGCGTAGGAGGCGTCACCATTGAGTGGACACTGTTGTAGTGTCATTGTGAGAGAGAAGGAGTGTTGTTGTAGCGTTACCTTAGAGGAGTGGTTGTTGTAGCCACATTATTAGGGTTGAGTGAGATCTGGAGAGAGATCTGTGAGAGAAAGAGGGAGGGTTTTTGTAACTTATTTTAAAGAGGAATAAAATGAGTGAAATTTCCCTTATCCCTTATTTCCAGCAATGTTATTGTATCGTTCCAATGGTGGGCTGACAGACGATGGTGAAGAGGCTGAGGGCGAGGCGCGAGGCCCTTTCCCTGCAGGCACATCCAGGTTCTTTGGTGGAGTTACGTGTGTACGCATTGGGTCAAAGTTCAACATGGGGTCAAAATTGAGGGAGTAAATTTTGACTATGGAACACAAATTCATGTTCGCCGGAGTAACGGTTCGCGGGGTGTGACACTAGGGAGGAGAGATTCCACCACGGCCAGCTTAAGCTCCGCCAACGCCGACCTCCCCGGTCCGACCTCCGACCTCTCCACCCTCATCTCTTCATTCTCCGGCAAAGGGCTCAGCGTCGCCGACATGGTCGCGCTCTTAGGCGCTCACACGATTGGCCAAGCGCGGTGCTACCTGTTCCGGGAGCGAATCTACAACGACAGGGACATCGACTGTTCCTTCGCGTCTGCGCTGCGGGCGAATTGCTCGTCGAGCCCTGGCGCCGACAACAATGTCCTGTTTCAGCTGGACCTGTCGACGCCGATGGCTTTCGACAAAAATTACTACAAGAATCTAGTGGAACAACGGGGGCTTCTGCACTCAGATCAGGAATTGTTCAATGGAGGTTCAGTGGACTCTCAAGTCATCTCCTACGTCGTTGACTCTTCCAAGTTCTTCAGTGATTTTTCCAGAGCCATGGTTAAGTTGGGAGGCATTAGTCCACTCACTGGAACCCGCGGGGAGATAAGAAGAAATTATAGAAAGGTCAACTAGCTACGAATTCAAATTCTTTAATATAAAGCCCCCGTTTGAGTTTTTGTTTTTAGGTTTAGCGAGGATGTTCTAGTCTATTAGGTGTAGCCCTTTGGACGTCTTTCTTTCCCATCTGCATTTCCTTTCTAGCATAATTTTAGAGAGGCCATTAGAGCTCCGATTATGAATATGAAAAAATTTCTTGAGCAAGGGGGCTGCTCAGGAAAAGTTGAGCAACCCCCCTCTAAAATATTCCATGATCATGAAAAAATTCTAAAAAAATTCCATGATGTAGTCCACGATGAGAGCTATCCATAGACACCAAGATCGTAGATTTTGGATGTATCCACCATGAGATATCGTGGATACAAACATTATGGATTTTTTACCCATTTACTGTAGCAAATGATCCACGATGTTTGTATCCAAGATATCTCATCGTGGATACATCCAAAATCCACGATCTTGGTGTCTATGGATAGCTTTCATCGTGGAATTTTTTCAGAATTTTTTCATGATTGTGGAATATTTTAAAGGGGGGTTGTTCCACGATCTTGAGCAATAGAGGGTTACTTAGGAAATTTTTTCTATGAATATGGGGACAAAAGACAGAACACTCTTGGCTTGTGTCAGAGTATTATAATTTAACATTGCATAAGAATATAAGCTTGTGTAGCGGATCCGGGTAGGGTTATAAGAAAGAATTTTAGCAAGGTCAAATTCCAACCAAGAATAGCGGGGGAAACTGAGAGAAAAGAATGAAAAACACATTAAATCTAGATAAAAAATACTACTAGATTTAATATATTTTTTTATTTTTTCTTCTTAGTTTTTTGTCTAAGAAAACACAGCTATAAGTAGGTGCTCGCAATCTTAAAGTAAGCAAAAAAATAATCTCGCTTTTATGCACAACCCTAACCAACACTGCTTCCACCACCCGCCGCTTGCTCTACTATCTGCTTCGAGCACTCGGCTCTCACCGTCCTTGGCCTTGCTCATGGCATTTTGAAGCCTCCATCGAGTCACCGCCAGTTTCATACGGGACATATCCACTAAGGCCTAGTTTGGTTCTATTACACTACCGCAATTACACTGTGATGTCACTATAGCATATACTATAAAAGGTTCATGGGTAGATTTGCTATGACAATTGCACTATCATTGTAGCAACGGTTGGTTAAAGTTATTTAGATAGATATAATGGGTTGTTGGGACTATATAGGGTGTGTTTGGTATAGCTGGAGCTTTTAGCTTTTGCTGGTTGAGAAAGTGCTGATTGAAAAATAGCGGGCTGAAAAAGCTGAGTGGTGTGTTAAATTAGTGCAGAAGTTGATAGCCAAACAGATCAGCTTTTCAAAAATAGCTTTTGCAGCCAGCAAAAGCAACCTAGAAGCTGTGCCAAACGCACCCATAATTGTTAGTTAATTTTATTTTAATTTTTTAAAACTATAATTAAGTAATCTATCTCAATTCTTTTATAAAATTATTAATTTTATAAAACTAAATTTTCTTTTTATCATCTCAAATTCTACTTCTCTTACTTGTAAAATTCTTATAATTAAAAAAAATAAGTTTTTTAAATATTTAAATTTACAAAAATATTAATTTATATATTAACTAATTTATTAATAAATTAATTAAATTATATATGATATAATTAGCAAAATAAATTAAAGTTAAATTAAATATTTTTATAACTAAATTAATTTTTATAAGATCAAATAATTATTTTGTAATACAAAATTCATTGATTAATTTTATGTTTAAAGTTATTTAGGTAGATTTGATGTGTTGTTGGTAATATATAATTGTTAGTTAATTTTATTTTAATTTTTTAAATTATAATTAAGTAGTCTATGTAAATTCTTTTATAAAATTACTAATTTTATAAAAGTAAATTCTCTTTTTATCATCTCAAATTCTATTTCTCTTACTTGTAAAATTCTTATAATTAAAAAAATTAAGTTTTTCTAAATATTTAATTTTATAAAAATATTAATTTATATATTAACTAATAAATTAATTAATTAAATCATATATAATATAATTAGCAAAATAAATTAAAGTTAAATTATATATTTTTATAACTAAATTAAATTTTATAAGATCAAATAATTATTTTGTAATATAAAATTCAATGATTAATTTTATATTTAAAAAAATTAATTAAATTATTATATATATTAGATTAATCAATATAATGATATGTTAAATTTTAATACATATTTAATTTTATATTTAAATTTTAATTTAAATATTAGTATATTATACATTTAAAATTATATATATTTAGTTTAAAATTTAAGTAGATATAATTAATTGTTATATATATAATTATTAAAATATAATATTTTTAATAGAACCCATGAGGAGGATGTGAAAAAATAATAAATGGGATTACATCCTTACCCTCTCACAAAGTTGTGCACTCACATCAAGACACATGCACAGAAGCAAAAGCAAGATGGAGACTACTTTCTCCTACAATGAAATTTTATTACAGTTTCAAAGCACAGAGTTAAATTTTATAAAAAAAAAAAAATCAACGTTTCTACTATCCTATGGAGCGCCGCTGGAAGCATGACAGCTCCAAACGAGCCTTTCATTGACACCAGGTAGTGAGGGAAGTACACAACATCTTCGACTTGTGGAGCGAGGCACGCGTCAAAGGTATACCTCGCCCATCGGATTTATCATGTCGTTTCCTCTCGTGTAGTGGTGGTTAGGCTTTATCGCTGGCTGGGCTTTGCTGTGGTATTCTTATCTGGACGGTTCTCCCATGCATGCCTATGTCTAGGGCATTACTTGCCTGTATTTGGCTCGCTTATGTATAGGGCATAGTGTTATGTTTTTTGTTTTGCATGTGCACTTGAGTTACGCCGGCACCCTCGCAGGTGTCTGAGTAACTCACCGGGGAAACGCTTTACTTTCGGACATGTGCGCTGATACCATTGAAGGTGTTCGAGCACCGTCTCCTTGTGATTGTGTGCAAGGCTGCACCGATGCCTTAAATACTTAACTGTGTAATGTGAGGAGTGTGGACTGAGTGTATATTATAAGTGTAAAGTGTTGGGTGAGTCACCCTCACTAAACACATCTATATAAGGTGTGATCTGTGAGCACAACTGTAGAGGCGATAGTTTCACCAAACCTTTCTTTCATGCGGATTGAGATTCTATTGAGTGTCCCGATAGCTTCTGTGAGTTAGTAGTTGCAATGCACTCTAGTGTAAGGGTAAGAACTCTGAAAGAGGTTCCACCTATTGTAGTGTGAGTTTTTTAATTAAAAAAATAATTTAAGAATTTTGCTTATAACAACTACCATGTGCAGGGACACGGGAGAAAAAGTAAAAAGAAAAAAAGAGAGGGAGGTGCAGAGCCATTAGCACGGCCTATCATGCTTTGATTACTTTGAGATTCATGTACCCACTATGCTTTGAGATTGAGAAAAGGAATCGTAAGGGACCCACTTCGCTTAAAAATCGCACTCGAACATAAAGGCGATTAGTGTTATGGGCAAATTTATTTTTTTAATAATAAACTTAACCACAACCGGCAGATCCCCTCGCGGAGATCTCAGCCCTACACTAGAGTGGCCCGCGACCGGTTAGGATCGCGTTGCGGAAGCTGGCCCAGCACTCTACAAGTCCTCACACCACGTGCGCGAAGGGTTCGGTATGAATACCGCCCCTCGGACACGAATACAGATCTCTCAACTGTGTCAAAGTGATGGAGACTCTCCAAACACTTTGCACTTACATAAATATCCTCAGCCCGCACTCCTTTCTCTACACAACCGAGATAGGCACCGGCGCGGCCTCAATCAATCACAAGGGGACGGTGGCGAACACCTTCAAGGGTGCCGGCACACACGTCCAAGACTTTGCAGGCAAGCAAGCAGTACCTACAAATAAGCACAACCCGCACTACACATATGCGGGCGCAGATAACGCAAAGAACCGTCCGGACGAAAAGCCACACGAGGTCCGGACGACGGTAAAGTCTCTATCCACTACACACGAGAAAACCGTCCTACTACCACTACACACGATAGATCCGGGGAGGGTTTACCCTTGTAGCGTGCCACCACTCCACGAGCCGAGCCCACCGAGATCCTCCGAGAAGCTGCGTCGAAAAGTCCGGTCGGAGACGAAGCGAGACGCGCGTACGATCCGCGCGACGAACCCTCTCTCTCCTCCCTTCTCCCTTCCTGCGGCTCGCGTGCAAACAGAGCCGAACCTTCGGCTGAAACAGGGGAGGAGAGTCCTCCTCCGTCCGTCACCGTCCGGCCACCAGAGTCACGCCGGAGGGTCGGGATCTGGTCGCCGACGATAGGCGAAGTCGCTGCCGGAGTATTGTCGCCGGAGAAGTCGCCGCCGACGAGAATTTGAACCCAATGGAAGCTTAGCTTGCGTGGAACCGGAGATCGGAAATTCCGATCTCTCTCCCGCGTCTGGCTGCCGGCGCCGGAGGAGAAGGTCTCCTCGTTACCTCAGGGCACCGGTGAGAAGATCTGGAGCCTCACGCTGACGAGTCCACGGCCGGAGCCTTGTCGCCGACCGGAAAGAAGAAGCTCTGTTCTCAGATCCGAAAAATCGCCGTCGCCAGACCTGCCCGAGCTCTCAGAATGCTCGATCGGCAGCCTCCCCTCGACGAGGATGGAAAACCACCCTCGCCGCCACGCTAGCGTCGATCTCCGCCGCCGAATCGCCGGAGATCTCGCGTCCACCGGGGTGAGATTAAATCTCAACCCTGGGCTCGTCCAAGTGGATTCCACGCCCTAATTCGCCGCCAACCTTGCCGCCAAGCTGTCACGCACCGTCGGCAACCTTCCATCTCCGGCGCACCTCCTCCAGCTGGCCGGAATCAACGCCGGCATCAGCGGCGCTCTCAGCGCAACGAAGAACAGGGGAAAATTTCCCCCTTTCGCGTGCGTGAACGCGTGAACCGGCCTGAACCACCGAACTGGGTTCGGTTCAGCCTGGAAGGTTGGTTCAGGCTGGTTCAGTGCTGGTTTGGGGTTGATTTGACCTCAGAATCACCCCACGGTCGACCCTCCTCGATGCACACGCTCGTAAGCTCGTGCGAGAGGGTCCGGGGTCCATGGGTCGAGTCGGAAGCCCACATCCACGTGTGAACCCACACTCTGTGGTTCGACTCAACCCTCGCCCTATGGACTTGTGTCAGCCTCAGTGACACAATCGCACACTCGAGTCGTCCAACACGGCTGATGACGAGGGGTCCCGCCATCGCTCCATCTCGGTGTGCTTTGGGATTTGTGCTAAATCCCGGGAGCATCACAATTAGTATATTGGGCGCGTTTTATAGCCAGGGTCATCTTGTCTACAATTTTGAGCATGGTGAGTCTAAATTGGTAAAAATTTATACAAAATGTTAAAAATTATAATAAAAAATATTTAAAACATACTAATTTAGTGTATATAATTTTTATCCTTATTTAATAGAATATTTTCATATTTTTTGAATGTATATATATATATATATATATATATATATATATATATATATATATATATATATATATAATTTTTAAATATGATAAAAATTTATCCAAGATGGTAAAAATATAGTGTTATATATTGTTGAGTAATGGATTACATGTTTCATATTTTTTTTCTTAAATATTTTAATTTTTTTATATTTTTATATATGCCAAAAATTTATTTAAGACAGTAAAAATTTACTCATTGTTGTCATCACCTAGATAGACGGTGATTATGGCATCCTGCCTAAAAAAATTTAGGCCATCTATAAAATTTCTCCTAGTATACTACTTTTAGTTCTATGCACAGAAATAGTTGGAAGAAAAGATGTAAAACAAGGAGCTACTATTTCTACGGAGAGCTCCCAAACTGCATCAAGTTTCAGACAAATACCATCGGAAATTCATGCTACAGCTCACAAAACATAAACCATTCCAACCTCAAGAAGAGATGCTGGAGGAACTCGCAGCGAGACGTCCGGTCCCCGACAGTTTCTTCTCAAGAAGTTATAGGCAGTATCAATCGCCAGCCTCTTCATGATCGAAGACCCCGGCTTCGCCTGCACATGAGAGTGCCCAACGATGAACGCGCACCCAGATTCGTGCTCATTCAGAAGATCTTCCAGCTCTTCCTTCGCCGTCTCTGACAACGACGACCTATCATTTTCCAGCAGAATGAATCTCACCTTCTTTTTCCCACTAAGAGGCGCCAACTCTACCGAGTTTTCCCCAGCGAGCTCGGCGGCTATACAAGTGTTGTTATTGCCATGGTGATTGAGCAAACTCCTCCCAACGACTGTAAGCCCATTGTCAAACTCATCCAATGATCCACTAGGCCTCTGTCCACCGGCTGGTGCTTCAAGCTGCATGAACTCGGATAAACTTGCGATAAGCTCTGATTCAAACGAGTCGATATCCTGGTGGACATCATGATATCCATACCGAACAATGCATATATAGGAACGATGGCTAGGAGGTCCAATACGCCCGACAAGGTACCTCTCAGAAGAAGGCGCAAATGGGACGGGTACGAATTTGACGCAGACGAAGACCAGGATGCGATGGAATGCTAGGAGGTTGGTGACGAACCTTGAGAAGTTGGCAGGCACACCAGTGATGATGTCAATGAAGACAAGGCCAATGCCCGGCACACGGACGATGCCGAGTTTTTCGCCAAGAGCGAGGAGCCAGTCCAAGGAGACCTTGTTGTGTAGGTCAAACTCATATTTCTTGATTGTGGCGTAGTGCCAGATGAACATGACGATCATGAGAAAGAGAGCGAGCAGGATAGGAAGCCAGACACCCTCAAGGAACTTGATCAGTGCGGCAGAGAAATATAGGCTCTCAATGGAGCCAAAGAAAAGGAGGAATGTGAGGGCTAATAATGGAGACTTATGCCAGCAAAGGATCATAACAAGGGACCTGAGACAAGTAGTTACCAGCATGACCGTGATGACTGCTAGTCCTGTATTTCAAGAACAGAGAAAAGTCATAATCATAACAAAATGAAAGAAATTTCTAGTAATTGAACATAAGATTTAAAGTCTCAGTTCGTATCGATATATGTCCGACTGGTATGATTAACATAATCTGGATGAATCAAACCAAAGATCAGAAAATAATTTGCATTTTGATTTGAACATTGGAATCTGGTACAAGTTGTTCGTGTTTATGACATAAAAGTTAACTCTTCATAATTACTCGAGCTGTAAACGTTGATAGTGTCCTCAATCTGCTGCTAAACAGTCACTGACTCTCAGCTGAACTGTCTATCATCAAACGAATATTGTAGCTATTTTCGAATCATCACGTATCATCAGTATTATTAACTAACTTTATCACGGGGGCACACATCACTCACTATATAATGCATAAATATTACCTTGTTAGCTTCAAAAATTAACCTATTTCCAGTCCATATGAGTTAAGACCGGGTGCCGAGGGAAGAAGGTTGTGTTATAATAAAGCACAATGAATTTCATTGCACAAGTTATATGGCTTGCATGAGGGAGAAAATTCTAATTTCTAAACCACTAAGTGCCACTCATATTGATCCGATAAACAAAAAGTCTGAGAAAAAAAAAATGTGCAGCCAATTATAATTTATATAGAGTGATAGAAACATGTTTCTTTCAAGCTCATGCCTGGTGCACCATCATTAATAACAAACTAAACCACTGAAAAATCTGTCATTGAGTGATAGAGTATTTTGGAGAGTACGTCACTAGTCAACCACAAAAAAATTCTTAATCATTTCAATGATGCCATCAAGTTCCAATCTCTAATGCTAGTAAAAGAAACACAGAAACAACCAAAGCCCAACACAATCAGATGAATAGGCTTAGAGATTGATTAAGAACAATCTCAACCTTCGGTGAGCTGCAACGTGGGGAGATTGATTTCAGAATTACTAGCTCAGAAAATATGAGGTTTGTATAAAAGAATAGAAACCTCAAAGTAAAGCACTAAACTGTCATAATGCTTAACAAATGTGAAAATGAATTGGGAACTCGGACGATATGTAGAAGAGTAACATAAATTGGTAGAAGGCAAGCAGCTTTTAGGAATCAAATGATCGATTACTTTGAATATTCTCTTTAGGATATGAACATTGTTCTAAGTGATGCTTCAGCTCAAGCTTTAAAAAGATATGTTAAATCCATGATTGCAGTCAAAAGAAAGTAACTTCCTCAGCAAAGTAAAAGTTAATGAATAACCAAACTATAATGAAAAAAATATGCTCGTACCTCGTCTTTCTTTTTTCATGTTGGCATCATGTAAATCCTCAAGAATCCGCGTTCCACCACCTTGCAGTTCAACTATTACCTTCTGTTTGTGTCGCCCATTTGCTCACAACTTCATTGGATTCAAAATTAAGCTCTGCGATTCAATGAAGGAACCAAAGACACAATCTAATTTTCCTATGATTTCTTTGCAGAATTGATCGATGCATATCACAGAAACGTCAAAAAGTAAAAACAAAAACTTTAGTAAAAAAGTAAAATAGGATTTGCTGATGAACAACTGGCAAAAACATTTCGCATGCTTCCATTTAGAGAAAAGCATAAACATCAATTATTAAAATAAATAAAAGAACAAAGATCTTTGGATACCAAAATTTGAACCAGATGATATTACAAAAGAATTAACTCCACTCTATAAAAACGAAAACCAGGTGCCTATGATTGTTCATAGTTACACATTTCTTGTTTATCATCCTATCAAAGCACCTTGAAAAAAAAAATCCTATCAAAGCACCGAAAACAAACCTGTAATGCTAAAGAACTGAATAAACGAATACTCCAAAAACTATCCATAGTTCAAATTCTGTGGCAATATTTGACTAACAATTACCACCACTGATGAACGAGAACACCACTATCCCTGAGCAAAGTGAACAACTCCAGGCAATTCACATATGTCTTCTGGTACTTCGGACTCCTCTGCCCAGGGCAACACTTCTGCCATCTGTTGTAATGGCACTCAAGAAAGAGCTCATCAATCAAGCAAATTGCCCCAGTCTTGAAGAGTCGCGGCACCAGATCAAACTCAGTCCCCTCCACATCCATCTTCATCACAACATAGTCCTTCTCTGTCACAGTCCGCTTTAGCCATGCAGAAAAATCAAACCCCTTGATTGCATGCACATCGCCTGATGAAACACTGCCATTGGAACTCCCAGCCGGCCTGATCCGACCCATTCCTTTGCCAATCTCAACATCATGGCTATCCGGGTCATGGTTAATCTCAAAGGTCAAGGTTTCATTGCGCACCCAAGCTGCAAAGGGAAGCAAATTGACGCCTTTCTTGGTGGCATATTCACGATGAAATGCTGGATCAGCTTCAATTGCATAGATCTCAAAGGTGCGATTCTGCTTAGGGTACTGCTTCCTAAACCAGCTGCCAATGCTCGAGCCGTAGCTCCGCGCTCCAACATCGATGTAGATATACCGTTGCTTGAAGCTTATATCCACAATCGAGGAGAAATACTTCACGTTCTGGATGTTCCTCTTGAGTGTGATCCATGGCTTTAGTGGCTCCTCCTTAATAATCGGTTCTGCAGAGTGTAAAATCTGCAGCTTATGCTCAGGCACACGGCACTTATTACCCGAATTCTTAATGGATCCAACGTGCTCTGCGCTTTCCTGCTTTTGGAATACAATTTCCTGGAGAGTCCCAGCTGCATCTTGGCTTTTGATTTCCCGTGATCGCACAGTTATGAAAGTGGGAAAGAGCTCAGTGAGAGAATGGAAACTGTAAGCATCCTGCGCAGAGGCGGTGAGCACCACCAGGAACCAATGTGTTCTGAGCGTCCTTGCGATCTCGGATGCGAGCTCTGCAGGCTGCTTGGACCGATCGAGGCTCCGATCAGTGAAAAGGAAGTTGAAGGTGCCATTCTCGAACGGGAGCTGAAAGGGGTCGCCGCCAGCGACTACCAGCGGCAGCGACCACTTCTTAGCCACGCCAACGGCGTATGCAATCCCGATTTCCTTGAGAGCAAGGACCTCGTATCCCGCGGGCGTATCCACGCAGAGGGCCTCCGACGCCGGAGAGAGGAAACCCTCCGTGATGAAATCCAGGAACAAGGAGGAGTAAAAATCCACAACTTTCCGCCACTCACGGTTGGTCCAGAGCGCGCGAAGTGCGGGATTGGCTGCCGATCCCAGCCCAGCATTGACGGCCGCAATTGCGGCAGAGGCAGATGTAGTCCCAGTCTCTGCGACGGCGGGGGTCTCCTCCGGGGACGAGATAAAACAATAGTCGCCGGTAATGCAAGAACCTCCGTGGACGGTGACAACGTAAACGAACCGGACGAGGAACATCGAGACGAGGAAGAGGAGCGCGCGCACGAGAAGGTTACGCACCGAGCTCGGCTTCGCCGCCGGCTTCATCACCGAAAATACCATATCAAAAAAATACCTATATATAATTCACTCCAAAACAAAAACAAAACCCTAAAAGGGATGGAAAGAGGAGGCCGCGGTGAGGGTTTAGCGGGAGCAGAATCGGGCGAATGTGTGGTTCGCACCGACGTGAGGACGGAGGGACGAAGGGGGAGAAAGCGGTGGCGGGGCAGGGCGGTGATCCGGTTCCATGGCGAAAGAGGATTGCGGAGAAATGGCCTAACCGGGTACCAGTAGCTTATTTTAAGCTGTGTACCCTATCGAATCTCATAGCAAACTTTCTCGTTAGCTGCTTGTTACCGGCGCTTGCCGTTTTCATTTCCCCCCAAAACCTTTTCTAAACCCCTAATAACCTAACCCGACATCTCTGCCATCCACTTTTACCAATCGGCGCTTGCTGTCCAGTGATTTCAGCTCTCCTACCTCCTGCGATAAGTCGTTCGTTGTTATCCGACTAACTCCCAGGCAATAGTTAAAGCAGGTGAGTAGCGTAATTGTATCTTCTTCATTGTTAGATATCTTAGAAAATTCCTGGTCGTCTTTGACACAAATCTGCATTCGTTGAGTTTAGGGTTTTAAGCTTCTTCATTGTCGCATTTCTCTGACTTTATTTTCTTCTTTCCACCATACTCATTGAAAAGCTTGTGTCATATCCGGAGGAAGAGGAGAGTCTGCTCTCGAGTCATCTCCGATTAACTGCGAAATAGGTAAACTATCATTTATACACATAAAAATTACTTTGATAGGGTTGAAATTTGCCATGTAGAATTTAAATTAGCGTTGATACATATAGAAAGTTTGGGTTGATACACATAGAAGTTAGGGTTGAGACACTGAGTTACTTTGCGTTAATGAACATAAATATTATTCATGAGAAAACAAATTCTTTCTTCATACTTATTGATACACATAGAAACTACCTAGATACAATTGAATTTTACCTGACGGTGATTAAATTATTATTGAGACACAAATTTTGGGTTGATACACATAAATATTAGCGTTGATTCACTGATTTTAGTTTGCGTTGATGCACATACAAATTAGGGTTGATGCACTGAGTTTATTCTGCGTTGATGCGCATAGAATGAATTCATTGAAATCTATTTTCCTTGTTCATACTCTTTGATACACATAGAATTACCTAGATACAATTAAATTTGACTTGATAGACATTAAATTCTGATTGAGACTTTGATATTTTGGGTTGATACACATACACATTAGCGTTGATGCACTGACCTTATTTTGCGTTGATGCGCATAGAAATTAATCATTGATTTTGATATTTTCCTTGTTCATACTCATTGATACACATATTAATTACCTAGATACAATTAAATTTGACCTGATATACATGAAATTATGATTGAGACACAAATATTTTGGGTTGATGCACATACACATTAGGGTTGATGCACTGATCTTATTCTACGTTGATGCGCATAGAATGAATTCATTGATTTTCATATTTTCCTAGTTCATACTCATTGATACACATAGAAATTACCTAGATACAATTAAATTTGACATGTTAGAGATTAAATTAGAGTTGAGACACAAGCATTTTGGGTTGATGCACATACACATTAGGGTTGATGCACTGACCTTATTCTATGTTGATGCGCATAGAATGAATTCATTGATTTTGCATATTTTCCTAGTTCATACTCATTGATACACATATAAATTACCTAGATACAATTAAATTTGACCTAATATACATGAAATTATGATTGAGACACAAACATTTTGGGTTAATGCACATACACATTAGGGTTGATGCATTGATCTTATTCTGAGTTGATGCGCATAGAATGAATTCATTGATTTTCATATTTTCCTAGTTCATACTCATTGATACAT
Organism: Costus lasius; assembly: GCA_027563935.2. Lineage (NCBI taxonomy): Eukaryota > Viridiplantae > Streptophyta > Magnoliopsida > Zingiberales > Costaceae > Costus > Costus lasius. The sequence goes on from CM050454.1 coordinate 100,590,421, forward strand.
ATATAAATTACTTAGATACAATTAAATTTGGCCTGATATACATAAAATTATGATTGAGACACAAATATTTTGGGTTGATGCACATACACATTAGGGTTGATGCACTGACCTTATTCTGCGTTGATGCGCATAGAATGTATTCATTGATTTTCATATTTTCCTAGTTCATACTTATTGATACACATATAAATTACCTAGATACAATTAAATTTGGCATGATATACATGAAATTATAATTGAGACACAAACATTTTGGGTTGATACACATACACATTAGGGTTGATGCACTGACCTTATTCTGCGTTGATGCGCATAGAATAAATTCATTGATTTTCATATTTTCCTAGTTCATACTCATTGATACACATATAAATTACCTAGATATAATTAAATTTGACCTGATATACATGAAATTTAATTGTATCTAGGTAATTTATATGTGTACCAATGAGTATGAACTAAGAAAATATCAAATTCAATGAATAATTTCTATGCACATCAACACAGAGTAAACTCAGTTCATCAACCCTAATGTTTATGTGCATCAACCCAAAATGCTTGTGTCTCAACCCTAATTTAATCTCTAACATATCAAATTTAATTGCATCTAGGTAATTTATATGTGTATCAATGAGTATGAACTAGGAAAATATCAAATTCAATGAATAATTTCTATGCACATCAACACAGAGTAAACTCAGTGCATCAACCCTAATGTGTATGTACATCAACCTAAATTGCTTGTGTCTCAACCCTAATTTAATCTCTAACATGTCAAATTTAATTGTATCTAAGTAATTTCTATGTGTATCAATGAGTAAGAACTAGGAAGATATCAAAATGAATGAATTCATTCTATGCGCATCAACGCAGAATAAGGTCAGTGTATCAACCCTAATGTGTATGTGCATCAACCCAAATTACTTGTGTCTCAACCCTAATTTAATCTCTAACATGTCAAATTTAATTGTATTTAGGTAATTTATATGTATACCAATGAGTATGAACTAGGAAAATATCAATTCAATGAATAATTTCTATGCACATCAATGCAGAGTAAACTCAGTTCATCAACCCTAATATTTATGTGCATCAACCCAAAATGCTTGCGTCTCAACCCTAATTTAATCTCTAACATGTCAAATTTAATTGTATCTAGGTAATTTACATGTGTACCAATGAGTATGAACTAGGAAAATATCAAATTCAATGATTAATTTCTATGCACATCAACGCAGAGTAAACTCAGTGCATCAACCCTAATGTTTATGTGCATCAACCTATTTGGTGCATAAACACATTTAGTGTAAAAAGACATTTGGTCTATTTCGTCAATGAAAATGTAAACTATACATCAACGATATTTGTCTATATGCATCAATCATAAACGTATGTGTATCAATGAAAAATCTTTACCTGTTGCTTGGTACTTAGTCGGAGATGAAAGTCGGAAGTGTTACAGCAAACTCGCCGGAGATGACACCTATGATACACAACAATGTAGAAGCTTAAAGAGTTTTGCCGAAGAGAGACACGAATTGCTGGAGAACATATAGCGGATGTCATGAGTCGAAAAGGAGTTTTAACCACGTGCTTTTGGTGTGTGTGTGTGGGGGGGGGGGGGGGAGGAATGAGAACGCAACAGTAAAAAAAACTTAACCTGGGTTACGCTAGCGCCGATAACGAGGCAGCTAATGGGAAAGTTCGTTGTGAGATCTGTGTCCATCAGAATTTGGATCGGACGGTGATTAGGGTACCTAGCTTAAGAAAAAATACTGGGTACCCAGGTTAGGCCAATTCTTCGAGGATTGCTGGTGGCCCACTTGCTCATATGTGCCGCATTTGATTCCTTAAACTGGCAATTTTTGCCAGGAAAGTTTCACATTCCCACAGTTATAAAAAATAATTCCTTAATTTTGTTTAGTAGCGTAATTAACTCACTACTTAATTGTAAATAGGAAAAAATTTGGGTCATTCTCATAATTGAATTCGGGACCTCTCGCACCCTAAATGTTAGGCCCTGGATCAATGGGCCTAGCAAGCAAAGCGGATATGACTCAGGCCCAACTGATGCAGACGAAGGGCGGTGGCCCAAACCCATTCACGCAACCTCATCCGCACGAGCGTCGCGTGCGACTGTGCTGTGGTGAGAGACTTCGTCTTCCCCGCACGGCTCGGACGCGGGAGACGTGGAGTTTCACGGCAGTGGAGTTCGCGGACGCGAGTGAAGCATGGGGACGCGAACTGTGGAGGCGCGGCGATGGGGTCGCCTTCCCCGGTAGATCCGAACGCGGCGTTGAGACGAGATCGACGAAGCCTTCAAACATGCGACTCCAGCGGAAACAGGAGATTCGAGCGAAGAGAAGGCTTCGCCCACGAGCTCGGCCAAGAGACGACTGGCGAGCGAGCAATCCGGGAGCAGCACCGTGCCTTCCCCTTTAAAGCTCGAGGCGAGATCGAGGAGCCTACGAGGAGAACCACCAGCGGCCGACACCAGCGTTAACAGTGAAGCTGTGAGGGAGAGTCGAGAGTCCTGTGAGTCGGCGGCGAGAGCTGCCGCCGACGTAGAGAGAGAGAGAGAGCGACAGGAGGAGGAGAGTTTAGGGGTTTTATACTCTGGTATTGCTGAGAATAAAGAGGAAGTTTTCCCCTACGAGTCTATCTTCTCCGGCGACGGTATCTCCCTCTTCTTGTGTTGTTTCGGCGACGGCGACACCTTCCAGCAGCAGGCGTCTGCATATGGTCGGCGGCATACGCAGGCGGACGGGAGGAGTTCCGGTAGCATTGGTGGCTGCGTTCGGCACTCAGGCGGCGAAGGACGCGGCGAAGGACGAACGCATCGGCGTACATTCGTTCGCGGCGAAGACGACGAGCGAACGCCTCGCCGCGTTCGAAACGAGGCGAGTCAAAATTGGAGTAGTCAATGGCCGATTTCGGATTCGGCGAAAAATTGAATTGCACGGCTGACGTCAGCACAACAATTCGCATCGGCGAGCGTATGCGGAAACTGATCACTGACGCAAGCCTGACGTTAGCGATCCGGTGGAATTCGATTTGGACGTTGACCAGGTTGACCAATGAGGTATTTTCTAATTTAGGGTTTTCGATTAGATTTTTCGAATTAGGGTTAGAGTTTTCCGATCGATTGTGGTGGTTTCGATTTGGGGGTGATTTTTCACCTAGGAAACCCTAAACCTAGGGAGTTCACGCCCGGAGATTAGGGTTTTCACGCGGTACATTGTTCCGCCGAAGAACCCTAAGACACCAGTTTAGGGCTGGTCCAGGCCGGGGCGTGACAATTGGTATCAGAGCCTAAAGATCCAGGTAACATGGTGAATCAAGGAGATCACATAACTAGAATTGAGTAGTTGCTCGGTTTGATGGGGAACAATGATAATGCGATGGTTCCTCAGGTGGAGGATCTGCAACGCACAGTAGAGCAACATAGGTTGCAAATTCTTGCCCTTCAACAAACATTGGCTAGAGTAGTTGAAGCACAGGAGAACGTTGAAGGGACGGTAGCGCTACAGGAGCAAGTAGCTGCCTTGCAAGGACAAGTAGCAACCCTGACGGCGCAATTAACCAACACCACTGCAGCTTAGCAGCAGATATTGGCAGACCTCGCGGTGATGCACATGACATTGGCTCAGGCAAAAGGCGGTGCCCCTACAACAACCATGGTGGAGTATGGAGCTCTCAGAGGAAATGTTCGCACCCCAGATATTTTACATGATATTTTGGGCTTAATTGAATGATTTTATGCAATTTTTAGTGTTTTTACTTCACTTTGCACAGAATCTTTATTTTTCTTAGTTTTTATGAAAATGTAGGTAAATGGTACAAAAATGATGGATTTTGGGAGATTTGAAGCCATAATATGATTCCCGAGGAAACTACGAACTTACACGTCAAATTTGGAGCGAAAAGGGTGGAGATTTCGATTTTCACGGCCTTGGCCATAATTTTGGCTTCGAAGGGCGATGAAAAACGGCTAAATTAAAAAGTCCACAGAAACTTTCACGGGTGAGGCCGTGAATCCATCACGGTCCGTGAAACTTTCTGTGTACAAAGGCGCTATACACACAGAAACAATTATGGTCTCAGCCATAATTTCATCATGGGCCATAAAAACGTCCGCCTTTCGGGTTTTTCACTCGATTCGACTCCAAACCGAACCAGAATTGAACCAAACTCTCAATAAACCTTCCTAGATGGGTTCTATACTGATTAGACTATAAAAGGAAGGGTTTTGGAAGGGTTTCGGGGGCTTCTAGACACGAAAACGAAGGGAGGCGGGCGGCGACGATGAGATTCAATCCTAAGGCAAAATTCCAGCAAGAGATCACGCAAAGGAGGGATTTGATCACTTCATCTTCATCACCAAATCAAGGGGGAGAGTTCTAATTTCTTTCCTAGTGCCTCTTTGCATTATTTTAGAGAGATTACATGTTTAATTCATCGATGAACATGTTGTTTGCTATGAATATGAACGTGTAAACTTAATTTTTGGGATTTGGGGAATAGCCCGTTGATGATTTATGGATTGAATATATTGTTTTAAATCTTTTACACGAATTTTATAGATTTGACTTGATTAGAATTGTACGTATCTCGCTTTAATATTCTAGCCAAATTTTATTGCATTTGAGACGTCGCGAGAAAGATCGAGATGTGAATCGCAACGTCAGATCAATTCTTTTCAAACCTGTGAATCCGATCACGAGAGTAGTTCGAATTTACTTGAAGGATTCCATAATTTTTCACAGAACTTAATGGATCTATTTATGTTAATTGTCACGAGAGTAGAGAATTAATATAAATAGATACCGGATTCATTGAAGCCTTTGTTGGAAATCACGACCGGGGTAGCGATCAGAATCATGCCCTCTCCGCACTTAAGCTTCAACTGATAAATCACGACCGGGTCACAACCAAATTCTCGCCCGTGATCGTGGACCCGCCTGTTTCGAAACCATAATTTTAACTCAAGTTTCTTCAACCTAACCTAAGGGGAAACTTGAGGGCAGCCAAGTCCTTTCTCCCCCATTGACCAGAAGTCCTAGAGCAGCTTTTAGAAGGAGAAATCTGCAAAGGAAATGATGATCATGTGAAGATAAGTGTAGCAGCATTTGTAGAATATGGGAAGAAGGTGGCGGACTTTCTTCAGCTGGAAATTGCAGTGGCTGAGGCAGCTTTTGCAGAGCATGGGGAAGGGACAGCAACCCACTAAGGTGAGGAATAAAAGCCTTGGAGAGAAGATTGAGAATAAGAGGGAAGAAGTCAAAGAAGGAGATAAAAGGTTGCAGATTTCTAGCGGCTGAAAACATAGTGATTTTCTAGATTTGCAGATCTTGGGGAGGAAGCAAACTTCTGGCAACTAAAGGAGAGAAGGAGGGAAGCTTAGCCTATTTAAGAAGGAGAAGTTCAGCAGAGAAAGGGAGGAGGATCGTAGAAGAGAAAAGGAGGCTGAACTTGAGAGAAGAAAGCCACAGGAAGAAGAGGGCTACACATCTGCAACTATTGAAGACCTTCTTGCGCCAGCACCTCAAGGAGAGTTTTGTAAGGGAAGATCTCTTGCGTTACATTTAATTTGTTGCACTTATTGTATAATCTTTGCAAGACATGGCATGATCTTAGCTTTCTATTACAACTCCTGCGCAAATCTAGTATTACGCTTGATGTTTATGTTTGAGTACATTGATTACGTTTTCACCATGAACATGTTAGGATAAACACTAAATCAGGATGTGGGATAGTCCTTGATGAATTACTAGTTGTAATGGTTTGACTCTATTAGTCTAAAGTTCTTGCTTGACCCTATGAGCATGCATTGCCTGCGTAACCCCAAAGAGCATGCTTAACCTTTGGTTACTTGTGTAAGGTTTGTTAATCAGTATCTCTAGGAGGAAAACTCGCTTGCGGATCTGTAATTACTCATGGGACTATAGGAAGCATTATCCAGAAGGATATGCTTGAGCCTTGAATCACTCGAGTAAGGTTTGTTAATCAGTATCTCTAGGAGGCATGCCTCGCTTACGGATCTGTACTTACTTGTGTGATTATAAGGAGCCTAGACGCGACGGAGAGACTCTAGTCCGACCGTATGTTAGATCCATTCGGTTGAGGATTTATCCATTTCGTTGGTGTGCTATACCTACACTACCTGAAAGGGGGTGTTTGAGCCTTTAATCACCTCGAGTGAGGTTTGTTAATCAGCATCTCTAGGAGGCGTGCCTCGCTTGCGGATCTGTACTCACTTGCTGGGGTCGTAAGGAGCTTAGACGCTGCGGAGAGACTCCCGTCCGACCGCACCAGAACCCTACGGACTGGACCAATAACTTAGTCTGTGGGAGCAGACGAGATTATTGGAGGGAGCAACCTACACAATAGACGGCTGAATCCCTTGAATTGTTAGGACATCGGTAATAGAGTCAAACTATCCAACTGTAATGAGTCAATATGGTGAACTCATATCCTAATACATCCCCTCATTAAAACTCTCTCATGCGATTTTCTCTGTTTACATTCCTGCGCATTTAATTATTTTGTTATCTTAAACTCGATCAGTTTCAACGTAGTCTAGCTAGCAAGTTCGAGATCTGCCGGTATTTGCCCATTAGTCCCTGTGGGATCGATATTTTATTACTTCGATAGACCTGAGCACTTGCGGAAAAACGCCTACTGTATTTGTGGGCGCTGTCAACTATAAACCACTCCACTGTTCGCCAGCGACCCCTGTCGCCAAACCCTCTTCCCCTCCCTCGCCGGTCACCTCTCACGCGCTGGTTACAATCTCTCTTTCTCACTGATCCGCTTGCACTCCTCACGAATCACTAGTCATTCGCTCCCCTGAGCTTTCCATCTTGGGGACTGATGGTGGCGCTCACTCTCTTCTCGTCCTTATACGGAAGCGCTGCCGCCTTCTTCATCTCCGCGCGTCCGCGTCTTCTGCACCGCCTCCAGCCCTAAAATCCTGTTGCGCCACAAGCTTCATCGCAGCTTCGCTCCTCCAACGTGCTGCCACGCTCCTGATCCTCGTCATCCGCGTCATCCGCTGAAGGCGTTACAGACGACGTCTCCGTCTCACCCGCTCGAGAAGCCGCTAAAGATAATGCCAAAGTTGCCGCTGAAGACTTGGAAGTTCGGTCAAAATCTGATTTTGATCGAACGTTTTCCCCAAATCGGCCTCTGCGTGCGCATCTATAGCTTGGGCTTGGCTTTTTGCCTGGCCCACTGGGCCTTGGGCTAGACCGGGCTGAACCAGGCTTGACACTAAGTGTCAGGCTCTGGAACAACGGGCCAAATTGATCTGGACTGGGCGGTGGCCCAAGCCCACGCGGCAAAGGAAGCAACGAAGCCCGCTTCACTCGGTCAACGCATGAAACTGACCCCAAATCTCATGCGGGATGCAGACGCGGCTCGACATCTTCATCTTCACCGCGTTGTTCGGACGCGGACGCGGGCGAGGCTTCGGACGAAACGGATGACGGCATCGCAAGGGATTCGCCGAGCTTCTCGGATGCAGGCTGCAACGGATGACACGGTCTGGGCGACGACAAAGGCGGCAGACGCCCTAAAGAAGACACGGCTGAGCGAGGAGATTGGAGCTATCGAAAGAAAAGATAGCGGCGTCTCTCCTCTTTAAAGCCAGCGAAGGACAAGCGATCAGGGGAATCCATCGGTGATCAACAGCAGAAGCTTTGGGAAGCTTCTAAAGGAATTAAGGGAACGCCGACGAGTGAAGATTTGAAAGGGGTGAGAGCTTGTAACCGGCCACCAGGGGGTCGCCGGCGAGGGAGGGGAGTGGGAGTCAATGGCCAAGGGGTGGTCAGCGTTAAGAGGAGAGGTTTTGTAGCTGATCGACGGAATAAACCCAGTTTTCCTCTTCTCTGATTGTCTCTCTTGTTTTCGCATCTTTACACTTCGTTCTCAACGAGTTTCGGCGGTAGGCGGCCTCCGGACGTCGACGACGCTGGGGGCGCAGCATTGGAGCTTTTCCTTGCCGTTACGTTCCTCTTCGGCGAGCTCGCGAGCACGACAACGCTCGGTGGAAGACGACGCAGGCGGCAAAAGCGAATGCGTAGCGTTCGATACGAGGGTGGTCCACGCACGCTACAGTCAATGCGAATTCGATTCGTGAAATCAAATTAGAGGCTGACGTCGGCGTGACATCAGTAACTAGAATTCGAGCGTGCGGTGGAGGAAAATCGGCATTGATAGCGTTGACTAGGTCAAATCAATTTTGACCCGAGGTAATTTGAATTTAGGGTTTTGGTACTTTTCGATTTTTTGATTTGGGGATAAATTTCGGGACAGAAATTAGGGTTAGGGTTTCCCGACTCTTGTCGATTTGGGGGTGATTTTGCACCCGAAGAATTAGGGTTTCATGCCGGTCTAGAGGTCTGCCGGAGAACCTTTGGCCAGGGTGTGACAATTGGTATCAGAGCCAGACTGTGGGCCCATAACCCACAGATCTTGGAGGAGAGAACACGGCTGCTTCACCCCGCGATGGTGAAGATCGGTCTGAAATTCCAGAAAATCATGCACACAGCCAGAGGGTCATCGGAGGACGTTTGGCGTCAGCGTGATCAAGGTGGTAAAGCCAAGGTGACGGCTAAACTACCTGACGACATGGTGAACCAGGGAGATCGTATAGCACAGATCGAGAAGGTGCTCAGTCTGACTGGTGATGGGGACAACGCGGTGATTCCCCAAGTTGAGCATCTTCAAAGGACGGTGGAGCAACAGAGGTTGCAGATCGAGGTCCTACAGCAGACTTTGGAGGATCTGATTGACTTGCCAGACCAGATGGCAAAGTGGATCGGCTGAGGAACCAAGGCTCGGGGCGATCCAAGCAGCTCCAAACACTGCCACGAGGGTGCAGCAGTGTCCGATTGGGTACATTGGGGCGATGGTTGCGAAATATCCGCCCGTGACAGACATCGAGGGCGATGTCCAAATTGGGCGGGGAAGAATTGTCAAGCCCTCGAACAACATGCCAAATTCATCTAGGCTGGGCAGTGGCTCAAGGGCATGCGGCAAAGGAAGCAACGAAGCACGCTTCACTCGGTCAACGCGTGAAGCTGACCCCAAATCTCACACGGGATGCAGACGCGGCTCGACATCTTCATCTTCGCCGCATTGTTCGGACACGGATGCGGGCAAGGCTTCGGACGAAATGGATGATGGCGTCACGAGGGATTCGCCGAGCTTCTCGGACGCAGGCTATAGCAGACGACGTGGTCTGGGTGACGGCAAAGGGCGGCGGATGCCCTAAAGAAGACGCGGCTGAGCGAGGAGATCAGAGGCGTCGAAAGAGAAGATAGCGGCGTCTCTCCTCTTTAAAGCCAGCGAAGGACGAGCGATCAGGGGAATCCATCGGTGATCTACAGCATAAGCTTTGGGAAGCTTCTAAAGGAATTAAGGGAATGCCGACGAGTGAAGATTTGAAAGGGGTGAGAGCTTGTAACCGGCCACCAGGGGGTCGCCAGCGAGGGAGGGGAGTGGGAGTCGATGGTCAGGGGGTTGTCGGCGTTAAGAGAAGAGGTTTTGTAGCTGATCGACGGAATAAACGCAGCTTTCCTCTTCTCTGATTGTCTCCCCTATTTGAGCATCTTTACACTTTGTTGTCGACGAGTTCCGGCGGCAGGCGGCCTCCGGACGTCGACGAGGTTGGGGGCGAAGCATTGGAGCTTTTCCATGCCGTTACGTTCCTCTTCGGCGAGCTCGTGAGCACGGTGGCGCTCGGCGGAAGACGACACAGGTGGCGAAGGCGAACGCGTATCGTTCGATACAAGGGCGGTCCACGCACGCTACAGTCAACGCGAATTAGATTCGCGAAATCAAATTAGAGGCTGACGTTGGCGTGACGTCAATAACCAGAATTTGAGCGCGCGGCAGAGGAAAATTAGCATTGACAACGTCGACCAGGTCAAATCAATTTTGACCCGAGGTAATTTGAATTTAGGGTTTTGGTACTTTCCAATTTTTTGATTTGAGGATAAATTTTGCGACCAAAATTAGGGTAAGGGTTTTCTGACTCTTAACGATTTGGGGGTGATTTTGCACCCGGAGAATTAGGATTTCACGCCAGTCTAGAGGTCCGCCGAAGAACATTAGGCCTAGGCGTGATACTAAGCGAGAATCATACCACTAGACCAAATGCCCGACGCAAATTTATTCTTAATATATTATTTTTCAAATCCTACCTTAATTATTTCTTTTTCGTGCACGGATCTGCTTGCTGTTTTTCCAACGTAAGAAGTCAACTCGAACTGCAGGATTCAAATTCCTTAGGTTCATGCGAAAGCCGATCCGGTCGACTTTTCTTTCTGGCGGCAGCTGGGACTCGTATAAACAAATGTGAAAGCAGAGTTCCCGTGGTCGCATTGACGCATCCGAAATTCATCTCGTTGGTAATCGAAAGTGAAATGTGCAGCTCTGTTTTCTTATTTTATCACGAGGTGCAGGACGATGGCGATGAACAAAAGAATCTTCAATCTCAACCCTAATTCCTCACCATGTCTCGCTTTGCTTACGCTGTCCTCTGTTTTCCTCTCTTCTTCTCCTTGATTGCGTCGGCTTCGGCTCAGCTGTCGCCGGCGTTCTACAACGCCTCGTGCCCCAACGCCCTCTCCATCATCCGCAGAGCCGTGACGACCGCGGTGGCGCGGGACCCTCGCATGGCGGCGTCCCTGCTCCGGCTCCACTTCCACGACTGCTTTGTTCAAGCGAGTACTCGACAGCCTCAAACTAATTCTTTCTTCCTTGTTTGATCAACCGATCGGAAGAAGTAGTTAATTAAATAATTTGGTCGATCGAATTCGCCGCCGCAGGGGTGCGATGCGTCGCTGTTGCTGGACGACACGGCCAGCTTCACCGGCGAGAAGAAGGCGAACCCGAACAACAACTCCCTGAGAGGCTTCGAGGTCATCGACGCCATCAAGTCCAGGCTCGAGAGCGCCTGCCGGCAGGTCGTCTCCTGCGCCGACATCGTCGCCGTCGCCGCTCGCGATTCCGTCGTCGCGGTACCTGTTGCGTTTCCATGAGGAGTAGTACGACTACGATCGATAGTCACACGAATTCAAGCTCAACCCTTTTTCTCTTCGTTTGACAGATGGGCGGCCCTTCATGGGCAGTTGAACTGGGGAGGAGAGATTCCATCACGGCCAGCTTAAGCTCCGCCAACGCCGACCTGCCCGGTCCGACCTCCGACCTCTCCACCCTCATCTCTTCATTCTCCGGCAAAGGGCTCAGCGTCGCCGACATGGTCGCGCTCTCAGGCGCTCACACGATTGGCCAAGCACGGTGCTTCCTGTTCCGGGAGCGAATCTACAACGACGTGGACATCGACTCTTCCTTCGCGTCGGCGCTGCGGGCGAATTGCTCGTCGAGCCCTGGCGCCGACAACAACGTCCTGTTTCAGCTGGACCCGTCGACGCCGACGGCTTTCGACAGCAATTACTACAAGAATCTGGTGGACCAGCGGGGGCTTCTGCACTCAGATCAGGAATTGTTCAACGGAGGTTCAGTGGACTCTCAAGTCAGCTCCTACGCCGTTGACTCTTCCAAGTTCTTCAGCGATTTTGCCAGAGCCATGGTGAAGATGGGAGGCATTAGTCCACTCACTGGCAGCAGCGGGGAGATAAGAATAAATTGTAGAAAGGTCAACTAGCTAGGATTCTAGCTTTAATTGAACCATATTTTTTCTTTAGTTGGAGATCTTTGATTTGTGTTAATAGATAATTCTTCGAGCTAGCAAAAGGTGGGAAAAATTTTGGCGAAAGGTAACCTGCCAGAGATTTAGTAGGGTACCTTTATTTTATAATTACTAATCTTAAAATATTTGTACGAATATTAAAATATGATCTACGTACACAAAAAAATAAGTTAACATATACAAAAAAAAAAAATAAGTTAACGTAGAAAAGCGGTCAACATATACGAAATCTAACAAACTTTTAATTCTTATTCTAAAAGTCAATAAACACGAAACCAAAGTCAACGCATACGAAATTCAGCTAGATTTTTATGTATTTATACCAAATGTTCATATATTTATACCAGATTTTTTTTTATTTATATCAGATTTCATATAATCAATCTAGATTTTCGTGTATTTATACTAAATTTCATATATTTATACTAGATTTTCATATATTAATACCAAATTTCGTGTAATCATTTCAGATTTTAGTATAATCAACCTAGATTTTCATGTATTAATACTAGATTTTTGTATATTTATATCATATTTTTGTGTATTAATGATACCATATTTTCACCCTAACTTTAATACATTTCGTGTATGTTGACTTGTATTCGTGTACGTTGACTTCGAGAACCAGAGTTAAGACATAGTTAGGTTTCGTATATGTTGACCCGTCTTTCATGTATGTAGACCATGCTTTAAGATTCATGCGAATACTTTAAAATTAGTGATGGTAAAATTAGAATACCCTTCCGCCAAAATTTTTCCTAAAAGCTATCGCAACATAAAACCCCTTGTGGTAACCGAGTTAGCATCATTAACAACTCGGTCCACTAGGCTAGGGCCTTAGTCCTCCTTTCAGAAACTTCTCTCGACACTTGCACTGGCCACCTCCACCCCCGTTCGCCGGTCAACCCATACACCACACCACCCTCACCACGAAATCACCATTTCGGCCCTCCACCATCGCGTCAAACCCCTTTTCCCCCTCCCTCACTACTATTCCCTCCTCCGTAGCCACCTCTTCCACCTGTACCATAATTTGGACCGTTGGCTCAGCCAACACGAACCAATCCTACCTCATTGTCAGGGTTCGGTTAGCTGGGAGAGTAGTGTACCGCATGAACGAAAGTGTGCCCGTGACACCATGGCCGCCTCCGTAAATAGGCCGGAGAGGTCCAGCCCCGAGGCAAAGGATACAAGATTAAAGGCGTTGAGTTCGCCATCGGGGAGATGGCGGCAGTGGTACTTGTCTCCATGAGTCCGCATCAAGGCCGCCAATTGTTCTGCGTGGCATCCCTTGGCGAACCACGAGTCATGGAGGATGGCATCGATGGTGATCCGAGTTGCGGGATTCGGATCGAGGAGTTGGGCGATGAGGCGGCGGAGGTTGGGCGGCGTCCACCGGGGGCATTGGTGATAGCCACTGTATATCTTTCAAAAGAGTAGATCTAGGTTGTAATCGTTGAAAGGGAGATAGCCGGCATTGAGCACGAAGAGGATGACGCCGCACGACCATAGGTCCACCTTCGCCCCGTCATAACCCACTATTCCCTTTCTCAATTGAAGAATCTCCGGCGCCATGTACGGCAGCGTGCCGCATCAGGTATGAAGGAGATCATCGTTTGAGCAGAGAGAGGAAAGCGAAGAGGTTGAAATCGGAGATCTTATTGTCATCGGCGTCATCAAGGAGGATATTGTCAGGCTTGAGTTCGCGGTGACAGACGCTGCGAGAATGGGAGTAGGGGACAGCAGATATTAGCTGGCGAAACAACCAGCGGTAGAGGTCTTCAGGGAGTCAGCCTTGCTCCTTGATTAAAGCGATTAGCTCACCGCCCACACCGAACTCGAGGACGAGGTAGACCTTTGAGCGCGAGGTGAGCACTGATGCGGCCGCCAGTGCACAGCTTCATCGAAGTAATAAAAATAAGATATCATTCACAACGAGGATCTGGCAGTTAAGTACCGATTACACGGTCGATATATAGCTAGACGATTCAAAGGGTGTTTTTACTTGGAGTTTTCTAAGTACAAGAGAGCAAATGCGAGCATTCGGGTAGAAATTGTTACGAAAAGAGTCGGGATTTAGGGTTTCACCACGCTAACAAATATGAATTTAGTAAAAATAAATCTTTGAATAGAAAATTAAAGTATTAAAAGAGATTTTTCCTTAGGTATAGATTACCTTCTCCCAAAGCATAATCCGGTATCTATTTACAACAATTTCATACTCTCATGACAATTACCGTAAATGGGCTCTTTAAGCTCTGTGAAAAACTATAAAAATCCTTTAAACAAATCTAAACTACTCTTGTGATTGAATTCATAGGTTTGAAAAGAATAGATCCGGCGTCGCGATTCACCTCTCGGTCCTTCTCGCGACATCTAAAACGTAAAATTACTTGATCATAGTAAATTACGGAATAAACATAATTCTAATCAAATCAACTATATAAAATTCATGTCAAAGATTTAAATAATAAGTTTAATCTATAAAACATCAGCGGGTTATACCCCTAATCCCGAAAAAGAGTTTAAGTGTTCATGTTTATAAAAAACAACATGTATATTGATGAACTCGACATAATCTCTCACAAATAATGCAAAAAGACACTAGGATAGTAATTAGAACTCTTCCTCTCGATCTGGAGATGAAGATGAAGCATCCAAATTCCTTCTTTGCGTGATCTTTCGCCAGAATTCTACCCAGAAGTTGATTTTCACCCTAGCCGCCGCCTCTATTCGTGTTCATCTGTAGAAGTCTCCTTCACCCTTCCAAAATCCTTCCTTTTATAGTTTAATCAGTGTATAACCCATTTAGGAAGGCTTCTACAAAATTTGGCTAAGTTTCGACTCGATTCGACCCGGCTAAGTTTTGACTCGATTCGGGGTCGAATCGAGTGAAAAACTGAATTGGGCAAAAAAACTCACGGACGGTGAACTATTCACGGCTACAGCTATGAGTTTTTCTGTTTCTGCACAGAAGTGTATTTATAGCCCGTGCATACACTCACGGCCACATCCCTAAAAGTTGCATTTGATCTTCGTTTTACTTCAAATTTGATATGCGACTTCGTATTTCCTTTGGAACCATGCTATAGCCTCAAAACTCTCGAAATCTATCATTTTTATGTGATTTTACCCATTTTTTTTTTATAAAAACTAAGAAAAGATTATATTAAAAAGAAGATAAAAATACTAAAAATTATATAAAAATATTCAATTAAGCCTAAAATATTATGTAAAATATAAGAAAGAAATATGGTGTTAATGTAACATCTCAGGTGGACGATATGTGTCAGCCCCAGTCCAGATCATGGTCAACGCCAGCGCCACGTGGGATTCTTTCTCTTTTTTTTCATTTCTTCTTCGTCCTGCACTCGTCCGACGCTGCCACGTACGCGTCCGCAGTCGCCGCTGCAGACGTCCTCGGGCCAGAGGCTGGCAGGCAGGGGAAAGAGGCACTGCCTATGCCCTCGCCCCCTAAGCCTCATCGGCATCCTGCCGACTGCCGAAAATCGTCGCCGGACCAAGCCGGTTGGAAACCACCAAAACACAAAAATAGGGGAAATTTTCACTGGCTCTTATTCCACAAAATCTGATTACATAAAACCCGTTATTCTTCCCTCTGTACACACTCTCCTCACTCAACTCGACTCCCCACTCCTTCGTCCGACCCCGCCGCCACCGGAAAGCCTCATTGGCACAGTCGCTGGTCCCCGCCTGAGGGAAGGAGGAGGAGACGGCGGACCTCCGTCCGCCAAGGAGCCTCTGCTCTGGTAGAGTCCAAGAGGAGGAGCTCACAGCTCCTCGTCGCCTTTTCATCAGCTCCAGCTGCTGACAATGTTCCCATTCGACGCGACGCCTGCAGGGAAGGACACCACCCCCACGCCGATGCCGTCACATCTCCCGAATCCGTGCTGGACCCTCCTCCGAAGGCATTCCCCACTGCTTGGGCCTCCACCCGAGTATGGGTCGAACGGCCCGCTGGGCCAGGCCCAGGACCCGCCGGTCCTTGGGCGTAACAATATGGGTGACAGAGGCGGCGGAGGTAGGGATGTCAATGGGTCGGGTAGCCGCACTTTTTGGCCAAACCCGAACCCGACCCGACCCGACCCAAACCCGAACCCGACTAAACCCAAGTCGGGTATTTAAATGGGTACCCGCGGATACCCGTTTAAATTAAAATATAGTTTTTTAAATTATTTTTATAAAATAATAATAATAATAATAAATATATTTATTAAAAATTATTTTATTATACAAATATATAAATATAAATATATAATTTTATTTTTTATTATATATAATCAGGTATCGGATACTCGATACCATAGGGGTAAATCTGAATTCGCAACGGATCGGGTCAAGTCGGGTACCCGTGAGGTCGGGTACCCATTGAGGCAGAGGGCGGATATCTCGTTAATACAAGGATCAGGGGAGCCACGAACCTAGCGGGGTTTGAGGAAGACCTTGATGGCGACGCTGTGACCGGAAGAAGGTGTCGCGCGTGGTAGACCCTGGCGGAGGAGCCGCAGCCGAGGAAACAGCCAAGCTCGTACTTGCCAAAGATGACTTTCCTTGACGGAGAGGTGTGCGCGCCATCGCCGTACTCCCCCATGGCGTCGATGATTCTCCACAGTGCTTTCTACGAGAAATTAGCAGGCGAAAAGCGAACAGCGACTTCTGAATTCTTGAGCTCAAATTTCAGTGGCGCAGGTGCATCCCTAATTACCCGTACAACTTTTTCGGAAATTTTCTTGTAAATTAAATCACACGACGCTCCTTGTCGAATCATAACTGAAATGCTCAAACGACGCACTCCTCGTGACGCCCTGGGAGGAGGCGAATCGTTGGACAGCACAAGTTCACAAACCTTCTTTGTCCTCAAATGGGCACATTCTGTTTATCAGAGCACGTCAGGAATTGTGCCCCAAAAGTCTCCAACGCTTCTGCCGCTGCTCTCACATCGAGCTGTTCGATATGTCCCAGTGTGGGTTGGCGTTGTCTGATTAAAGAATTGAGGCGCGAGATACGCAGCCCTTGTTTGATGTGTAATAATAATGATAATAACCGCGCATCAGCTTCCGTTGTTGGCTACTTCATTATGGTCAACTAAGCATGCTATAATATTGACAAATTTATGTTTTTTTTTCTCTCAATCGTTTTCAGGATAGCGGCGTTCGATGGGAACGGCGTGTACTCGTTCGGCACGTATCTGTCGACGACCGTAACGAGCGGAACGGAACAGCCATTGGAGGTTTGAAGTTTGAACAGCTAGTTAGTCAATACTGTGATTGATTACGACGGGCAGACGGGACATGAGAAGGGTAGCATATTTGCCGACCCGGCGACGCCGAGGGGCTTCTCGAAGTATGAGGGGATGTGGCCTGTAAGCATCTCTACGATCATGTCAAATTTCAATTATGTTGGATAGTGACAAACAAATTATATTTAGCGTTAATGGAAATTAGCATCTCTAAGATCATCTCAATTTTCAACTTAGACTCAGAGATTATTGGAATCGTTCAAGTTATCTACAATACGTTTACAATTGAAGGCAGGTCTCCTGATTGAGAAATCTTTAATATAAAACCCCTGTTTGATTTTCTTTTTTTTTTAGGTTTAGCGAGGATGTTCCAGTCTATTAGGTGTAGGTAGCCCTTTGTAAGTCTTTCTTTGCCCATCTGCATTTCCTTTCTAGCAGAGTTTTGGAGAGGCATTAGAGCTCAGATTATGAATATGGGGACAAAAGACAGAACACTCTTGGCCTGTGTCAGAGTATTATAATTAACATTACATAAGAATATAAGCCTGTGCAGTGGATCCTTGTAGGCTTATAAGACAGAATTTTAGCCAGCAGTATGAAAGGTCAACTCCGAACCAAGACTAGCAGAGAAGGAGAAAACTTCTAAGTAGGTCCCTGCAATCTTAAAGATGTAGAACAAGAAGCTGCTACTTTGAGTTTTATGCACAGAGATAGTTGGAACAAAAGATGTAGAACAAGAAGCTACAATTTCTAAGGAGAGCTCCCAAACTGCAGCAAGTTTCAGACAAATACCATCGGAAATTCATGCTATAGCTCACAAAACATAAACCATTCCAACCTCAAGGAGAGATGCAGGTGGAACTCGCAGCGAGACGTCCGGTCCTCGACAGTTTCTTCTCAAGAAGTTATAGGCAGTATCAATCGCCAGCCTCTTCACGATCGAAGACCCCAGCTTCGCCTGCACATGAGAGTGCCCAAGGATGAACGCGCACCCAGATTCGCGCTCATTCAGAAGATCTTCCAGCTCTTCCTTCGCCGTCTCTGACAACGACGACCTATCATTTTCCTGCAGAATGAATCTCACCTTCTTCTTCCCACTAACAGGCGCCAACTCTACCGAGTTTTCCTTAGCGAGCTCGGCGGCTATACAGGTGTTGTTATTGCCACGGTGATTGAGCAAACTACTCCCAACGACTGTAAGCCCATTGTCAAACCCATCCAATGATCCAGTAGGCTTCTGTCCACCGGCTGATGCTTCAAGCTGAATGAACTCGGATAAACTTGCAATAAGCTCTGATTCAAATGAGTCGATATCTTGGTGGACATCACGGTATCCATACCGAACAATGCATCTATAGGAACGATGGCTAGGAGGTCCAACACGCCCGACAAGATACCTCTCAGAAGAAGGCACAAATGGGACGGGTACGGATTTGACGCAAACGAAGACCAGGATGCGATGGAATGCTGGGAGGTTGGTGACGAACCTTGAGAAGTTGGCAGGCACACCAGAGATGATGTCAGTGAAGACAAGGCCAATGCCCGGCACACGAACGAAGCCGAGTTTTTCGCCAAGAGCGAGGAGCCAGTCCAAGGAGACCTTGTTGTGTAGGTCAAACTCATATTTCTTGATTGTGGCGTAGTGCCAGATGAACATGACGATCATGAGAAAGAGAGCGAGCAGGATAGGAAGCCAGGCACCCTCAAGGAACTTGATCAGTGCGGCAGAGAAATATAGGCTCTCAATGGAGCCAAAGAAAAGGAGGAAAGTGAGGGCCAATAATGGAGACTTATGCCAGCAAAGGATCATAACAAGGGACGTGAGACAAGTAGTTACCAGCATGACCGTGATGACTGCTAGTCCTGTATTTCAAGAACAGAGAAAAGTCATAATCATAACAAAATGAAAGAAATTTCTAGTAATTGAACATAAGATTTAAAGTGTATTGATATATCTCTGAATCGTACCAGTCATATTGATACTATGCTATAGTAGTACCAACTTATACCGAGCGGTACATACCAGTTTTAAATTCCTTAATTAAACATACCAGAAGCATTTCCCATGTGCTTTATGTCTCGAAATCCAACAGCAACAGCGATGCAGAGGATCATGAGGATCCAGTTGATCTCTGGTATATAGATCTGCCCATGAATCTTTTCAGATGTGTGAACTACCTTGACTCTGGGAAAGCACCCAAGCGACTGACTCTGATTAATAATCGAAAATGTTCCACTAATAATTGCTTGGCTCCCCACAACTGAAGCTAATATTGCTATCACAATGATAGGCCACCTTAAGCATTCTACAAAATCAATAGAAAATGTAATGCACACCTAACCAAAAAAAGTGACTTCATCGTGAGCACATGAACGTTTAAAATAAGACTTCATATTACGCAATACATACTATATATATATATATATAATGGTTTTAAAAGTCACCGGACCGGTATAAACAGTGTGTGATACTATGCTACAGTGATTTCGTCTCGTAACGATCTAGTACTAGACTGGTACAAACCAGAAATTTCAGTCCGGTTCAAACATTGATATATACTAGTACCAACTATACCATTGCTACCACAGTATTAGTATATCTTAACATAAGATTTGCAGATCGATATGAATTGGCATTCAAAATCCTGCTCTCACTCCCCCCTCATGGCAGTTACCTAAGATTTCTGGTTCAAGCTATCTACAAACAGAGCATACAGAGAGCTACTTTTGTATATAAAAAACATTGATCGTAGTGGAACTGGAAATTTAGTTTTTGTTTGTTAAGCCATACATGTGACAAGCTCTAAGAAGTACCTGGAACAGAAGCATAAAAGCCAATATGGTAACTAGTAGAAATACTATGATGCACTGACAAGTGAGCAGCCTGGCCCATGTAAGCCAATATGAGCGAGGGATAAACTAGGAAAGTGAAAGCAATCTGCAAAAGATGACAACAAAGAGTCGGTTGCAATCTGGGAGATGAAGAAAATCATAGATTTAATTGGATTTCCAGAACGGTGAACCTGAATGGCAGTGTATGAGAAGTGCCCGAGATCTGCAAACATGGCCTCTGATCCTGTAATTTTGCAGAAAGTCAGTAACATTTTTAGTAAAATGTTTCTGAAACTGAAAAGACAGTTAAAGATTTCTCCCTAATCTTCATTTGAAACCAGAAATGTGTTAGTTGGCCTCTACAAATTGGAACATATAGTGTCGGTGTACATCCGCTATGCTATCTAGTGTCCAATTCAAGTCCGTATAGGCTGAGACTTTAATCCTTGCTTCTAAGTAGGTCCTAATTAAAAGCTATAAGAATATACCTGTTATGCAAAGCAGAATTCCACCCAAAGACATCCACCCGCCCTTTTTTGTCTTTTTCAAAAACTTAAACATGTAATATGGAGAGAGTGCTTCATAGACTCGCGGGTTCCATTGAACAATATTGTATATCCCAAGTCCACTGATGAGCAATAGCCAGGTCAGAACAATTGGTGCAAAGAGAATTCCAACGCGATGAGTCCCGTAGTGTTGAAGTGCAAACAAACATAGTAAAACAAAGCATGTTATCGGAACTACAGCATCTGCACATACATGAAGCACCCAATTAGATAGATGTTGAGTCAAGGTGTATGACAACTAACTCAGTAGTATACAGAAGTATCAAATAGGTGTAGTCAAACAAAGTCTTCTAGTTTCAAGTAGTACTCTTTTGGACTTACTTCAGATGCCTAGAAACATTAAACTTCTTGTTGAACGCCGCTACACTTCATCTTATTCAGAAATAAATAGTTGCCAAGAGATTTTTCAGAAGAATGCATGGAAGATAAAACATTACATACAAGCTAGAAGCTCATGAGACCAGACAGATACACAATTAGTGCTTCCTCTTAGTGGAACACGTACATAGATATGGACTATAGTGAAAGAAACACCTGTCAGACTATAACGAAAACACAAACAAACTTAGATATCTCATCTGCAGTACTGTTCACCTCATTGTACATATGAGTATGTTTCAGGACACAAAAATAGCCAGAATAAGTTTTACAGAGCAAGGGGCAAGGGGATGATACTGGCAATTTAAATACAGTAAGATTCAATAACCCTTAGGAAGGTAACAAGGGCCAAAATAGCTAACTATCTGAGATGCAAATGACTTTTACTTACATAAATGGATATTGCAACCTCAACCTGTGAGAGATAGTGCAGCTCAGACTTAATCATGCAAGTTCAACAATCAAAACAGCTCTACATAAAGGGTGCAGATAAAAGTTAAAAACACTTGTTGCAAATAACAGATCTGGTTAGTGCTTTGAAATAATAATTGATACATTGCACAATAAACACAATTAGTGGAATAAGTACATGACACTTTCACATCCATCAAAAAGATAGTGAAACAAGTATAGAAACTAGACTAGACTCTTTGGAAACTGAAGAATACAAGACATTATGCAACTGGTAAGCTTACATTCGTGATGATGCTTGGACATGGCCAGCTCAAGCCCTGAAACTGCAGAAAAAACTGCAAAAGAAAGAATACTTTAGCAAAAATTGTTATATCACAGGCAATGGGAAAGAAATCATTCTAAGGGAGGTAAAAGAACTTATCGCCTCTCTGTATTAATTGTTCAAGTTCAATAAATAGTAAATTCTGTTATATGATAAGTAAACATAATATTGTGCATGTATTTAGTAAATCTTACATTGTCAAGATTGACAGTAAAACCAACAAAGAAAAGTATGCATTTTAATAGCTTGGTCTTACTGAAAATGAACAAAATTTAAAAGCCAGTCAATTATATCTTGCCAGAAACTAGCACTATTTAATTCAAAGATTTGGAAAAAAAAAATAGATGCAATCTCAAAGATACAGCGAATGTTGTATACATCAACAATTTACCAGATATAGCTGGAGTTAAAATTCCGTCTCCAATTACCATGCAGGTACCAAGCATAACCACAATCAGCAAGGCAACGTGCAAGTTCTTGTGTTTCTCAAGCCAAACTTTAATGGTTGACCTGTCTGCAGCTTCAGGTGGGCGTTGGTATTTGTAAGTAGAGAGATCTTCATCTGCGACCTGTCTGTTGGGTAGAAGGCTTACATTGGCATGGCGACATATCAAAGAGTACAACGCAAATGTACCCCCTGCCAATGAATAAATCAGATAAAACAGGTCAATTTCACTGCTGCAGAAAGGAGATCTTATTACCTACAGACTTACTTACCCTCGCCATTATCATCGGCTCTAAGAACTATAAAGACATACTTGAAGAGGGGAACCAGTGTAAGAGTCCAGAATACAAATGAAAGTGCACCGTAAATCTCTTCATTCGTGTCGGAGTGTGTGATATCTTTGGCAAATGTGCTTTTGAAGACATAGAGGGGAGAGATACTCAAGTCTCCATAGACTACACCCAAGCTCTGGTATGCTAATAGCAAGGTGGCCTTCCAAGAATTTTTCTGGACACAAACCAAGGTTATCAGCAAAATCATGAGAGTTGCAAGCTCATGGAGAACTACCAAAGTCGCAATTTCCATGAATGCTGCATAAAGATTGCGAAAACATTGTTAAATAAAATACACAAATCATACCTTTGGAGGGTTTGAACTCCTTCCAATCTCTGGATCCATTACCCAATGGATGCTTGATTCTTCACAGATAATCAGGAGCTCAAATATACTTTCACAGGGAGATTTCCTAACAGTTGCAAGAACTGCTGGAAAAATGAAGTAAACCAGGAAACAAGAAGATTTCAGAAGGTTGTTTGGAGAGCTCGGCAATCAAAGAGAACCATTTAGAAAATTTATTGTTCGATCTCTCTCTCATACCTAAAGCTGAAACATGCAGTCAGCGACAGAATGCTCCACCAATTCCTCCTAGACTGGCATTTGCGTCACTTCCGTTCTTGAAGTCCTGATCTGACATTTCATGCAAAAGAGCGATTTAGGTGGACAAAATGAAGACCATATGCAGAAGAAAACTATCAGCACCGCGCACACTGCCTGAAGTGAGCTCTATCCACATGCCCACTTAAAACCTATCAGCTTCACAGACCAAAAGCGAGTGGATTTGAGGAGAAAGAACCAAGAGAAAAAGAAGAAAGGAACAAAACACAAGTAAAAGATGCTGGAGCCGCGGGAAATTGAGACTATCGAAGATGGAGAAAGATAAGGGGAACAAAGCACGTGAAGAGGAATCACATCAAAACGACCAATTTCCCAGCATCAATTACAGCCACCGACTAAGGCTGCTAATTTCAAAACTTCAGGAAGATCAGAACGATGATAACTCATCCTACAATCATGGTAAATTTGAAAATGAACATCAAACAAACAGAACGATGCGATTTTTACTCCATTTTTACAGGAAAAATTAACTCACAAATACGAGGAGGAAGCACAAAGTACCAGAAGCTGGAGAAGAGCGATTTGGGGAGCTTGGGGGTGGGGCCAAGCCTTGTGCAGAACTGCGTTGCAATGCGGCAGAGATGAAAGCGATCTCTACAAGTCTCACCGACCAAACCCTAACCCTCGAAATTCTCACCTTCTCTCCCTTTTTCGCCTTGTTGTTTCCCCTACATTCTTTGTCTTCATCGCGCTACCTTTCCTCTTCCTCCAGCAGCACGTCCTGTCAAAAGCATAAATGTCGGTACTTCGCCATTGGTTACAGCAAAAGCTTGGATCTTTAAGCTCCATTTTCGTCTTCAATGCAATATCTGGCGAGTTCCGGACGAAACCCGCTGGAGATATATCTCTTCATCTTCTCTAATTAACAATGCAAGCATTTTATTGGTCGAGCCATTGAACAGCCAACTCAACAGCCGCCCTTGATCTCCAGTTCCCGTCAAAATCCCATCTTTGGAAGAAAAAACTTCCAATTCTGCAAATGTAGAACAAATCGGGGATTATTTGGCTCTATAGTACCTACCAGAACAACGGTAAAAGTGGAAACAGTTTCGAAGGGATTACGCACCATGAAAGCTGCTTCTTGGCTGAAGGATCGTGCGGAGTTCGCGACGATAGAAGACAAATGAATGTAAATAAATTATACATTAAAATAAAACAAGGATGAACGCGCACGCGGCTTGCGTTGGAGAACTGGAAAAGCAAGCCGGCATATCGATTTAACTTTGAAAATAGTATAAATTTCGTCATTAAAAGAATATACACATTCGATGCTCCCATTACGAACAAAATTTCACACTAATGAATAAAAAATAATTACTGTTTTAATCATACATATGTAAGATTCCCAAGACTTGATTGGCGGTGGACGAGCCATGATTGAGAATTGAGATGAGCTCTGGATTTGTCTTTTTTTTTTTTCTTCTTATTCTTCTAAATTTGCATTTGATTTGACTATCAAAGCAAGAATCTCTTCTCTTTATGAGACGTGAATCAAAGACACAGATCGCTTCCTTTTTTTTTCCTCTGCCTGCTCATGCCTACTTCTGAATCTTACTACGTCAAGCTCTGAATTCTGATGCAATCCATTGTTTATATCATCTCCAGGTGTCAAGAGCATATTGCAGAAGCAGAGAGGAGACTAGCGGATTAAATCACGAACTCAGATATTGCAGATTTGATTCACGAGTTGGTGGAAGAAGGAATCATTGATCATTTTAAAAAAAAATGTTCCCTTTCTTCCTAAAACTAACACGTATGGATGTGGTTGCTCACCAGTTGTATTTTGATTTAGTTTTGCAATTAATCAATACTTAAAACTCAACACAGAGGTTGGCGGAGATGACAATTGACAATAGAAAGACGAGTATCAAATTTGTGGCCAAGAACAGAGCCTAGAGAGGGACTTTGACTTGAGGCATGATCCCAGATCACTAATTCATTGTTTTCTTGTTCAATGATTGCAGTAAAGTGACTGACACACTAATTTAATTGGGGATGTTTCACGAGCCTAATTAACAAAATAATTTCCATTTGGAAAATTCATTTTTTTATCCTTAGCTTTTGTTTTTTTTTTTTGGGTGAGATTTGATTGGGTTAAGAGGACTTTGGAGTTGGAGATGCCTTCTTGTCCTCTTTGTGAACAATGCTTAGTGTTAAGCCCTTGGATCATTAGGTCAAGCTTGGCCGAAGCCCAAGCGGACGAAGAGGGAAGAACGAAATCCAATGCTTCGTTTGTAAAATCCAGTCAACACTTGATGTTGACCGTTGATACCATATCTCCGCGTCATCTTCTCCGCGTGCGTCAGACGCGGGCGTTGACGCAGAGGTCTCGTCGTTGGAGGACGCAGACGACGACGTCAACCGTTGCAGTGCTCACGAAGGAAATGAAGGACACGAACATGTGAAAGAAGCGGGTGGCAGACGCCCAAATTAGGGCTAGACACGATCTTCACGGAGCTTGAAGGCGGCGGCTTTCCTTTAAGAAGCGTGGCGAGGCGACGAAAGGGAAGGGTGCGAGCGATCGAGCGCCACTAACAACAGCATCGAGGACGAAGCTTAGGGAAGCTTCGCCTAGGGTTTCCCCGGCATCTAGGGAGACGCCGACGAGCTCGAGTTGTGAGGAGCGTGAGAGGTTGTGAGGAGTTTCTGAGTGCGTGAAATCGGCGTCTGGGGAGACGACTGGCGAGGGAGGGGAAGGGGGCGTCGGCGACCGCACAAAAGGAGTTTTGTAGTTATTTTCCACGGTGAAATAAAAGTTTTCTCCGATCATCTCCTTCCCCTGTTTTGGGTTTCTGTTCGCCATCGTCGTCCCCATCAGCGACGGTTTCTGGTTCGGCGGTAAGCGGTTTCTGGTGAGACATAGGCGACGTCCTTACACCCTCTCTCCCACGCGACGTACGGGAGCCAACGGGCGTGAGTGCAGGCGGCACTCAGTGTCAGACGAACGAGGAAGAAGACGCGATTTAGAATCGCTGACGTCGGCATGATGTCAGCAGAAGCAAATTTGAGCGAATGGCGTTGACGGGCAAATTTGGTGTTGACCAGGTCAAAATAGATTTAACCTGGAGGTAATTTTGATTTAGGGTTCTGGCTTTTCATTTTGGGGATAAATTTTGGACGGCAATTAGGGTTTCCAATTTGGGGGTGATTTCACGCCCGAAAATTAGGGATTTAACATGGTACGAAGGTCTGTCGGAGAACCCTAAGTCTGTGGCATGACACTTAGTAATCTCTTTACTTAAGTACTGAATTCAGATATCACTGTTGACTGGTTTTCTCTAGTTGGCTAAATTCACATTTTTATTTGGTTGAAATTTGTTTAATTTTTGTTTAGATCCAAAATGAAAACCTAATTGAACACCTATTTAATAGATAATTTATATTGTTGAAAATTATAAAGTATTGGAAAAAACTTTAGGTTATGTTTCCTACGACGGAAGGAAAACCAGAGGGGCAAGAAAACATGATGGGAGGGAATGAGGAGGGAGGAAAAAAATTTTATCACATGCTTGGCACGTGATTTTCAGCCAAGGTTGGCGACTGCAGGTGAGGCGAGCTCGTTGAGAGAGAGGTTGGCAACCAGAGGTTCAGCGACGTGATCGAGAGCGAGACCAAACTCTACTGTAGTCTCACCCGATCGCCTCCCGTAGTCGCACTCGGCGTGACTGAGAGCAGGGCCAAGTTGAGGAGACCGACGGAGCCACGATCAGCGCCGCTGCCATGCTTCTCCTTTGCGGAGCAAACAGGGCCATGTTTCAGCTTGCCCAGCTACAGTTTCCTACTCCTGGAAGCTGCTCTTTTAAGTCAAGTGGGCGAGGCGATGGGAAGTGAGGCGAGGCGACGAGACACGAGCTCGGCAACAGGAGGTGAGGCTCGGCGACGTGAGATCGACGATGGTAGGCTGGCAAGCTCGGTGACGGGAGGAGGGAGAGGGAAGGAGGAGGGTGGCACCGGCAAGGAGGGGAAGGAGGAGGGCGACATCAGCAAAAAGGGAGAGGAAAGGAGGAAGGGCAGGGCAAGGAAGAAGGAGAGCATCACGAGTTTTGGTTTTCGCTCGATTCGAGCAGAAACATTTTCGACGGAAAATGAGGGAACAACTTAGGTATTTTTCTTTCCCTCGTTTTTTTTCTGTCCAAAGAAACATTATTTTTCATTCTTTCCACAGTGGATTTCTTCCCAGAAAACATAGCTTTAAAGTGAATTTTACACAAACATATCAAACAAGTTTTTTATACAAAAAATAACAAAGTAATTTTATATTGCACTATATAGCAAAATTTTTTTATAAAAATTAAGACTATTACATAAACTAGACCCAACAAGAACTAACCCGACTTGATCCCACATGAAGTTAAGTAAATTTGAGTTAGGTATAACCATGTTTTTAACCAACTTATTTTTTACTTGAAATTATTTGAGTCAAATCAGATTATAAATAAGTTGACTGATATATATATATAGCAATAGGGATGAGTCAAACTAGTTCAATTAATAAATGAGTCAAATTCAAGTTCAAGTTACATTTAAATTGCTCATATGTACAAAACTCATTTTATGACCTTGAATTTTTAGCTCTAACATAAATTAGATTATGATGTCATTTGAACTTTTAGTCATATGGTTCTAGATTTAATCAAGTTCAATTGACTTGGATATGAAATTTTCCTATTGTGATAGACTTGATGAAATCTAGTGAATGTTCTTGAATAAAAAGGAGGTTAAAAACTTTATTTGAGTCATGCCTTTGTGCTTAAGTCAACCATGAGATTATAAAGCATAAACAATAGAAAGTAAAGGCTATAAATCTCTATTATATAGGGTAATTATATAAGCATACTTGTGACACGCTATAAACCCTAATCATAAAATATCATGTGAGTTGCATAATTATATAATTTTACTTAATGCATAAATTGTGCTCACATTGGACCTACCTTAAGTTAGAAATTTAATGTGCCCAGGTTGCAGATACCTCGTAGATGTACCATTTCAGTTTGTGTTTTTTCATAGAGAGAGAAAGAGGGGGTGTTGACTTGAGCAACCCTATACTTGGAAAAAATTCCCCTGACCTTAGAAGTAGGAAAGGGTGATAATCTCACCTTTCATTTGACTTTGAGATTTGTGTTATATGTGAATTTTAAAGATTGACACTAAATAACACAAATCTCAAAGCCAAATGGAAGATAAAATTAGTATTCTTCCTCACTTTCCTAATTTTCTCACTTGGGTCCTTATAAGCCAAGCGGTATTTGTGTGGTCTCTTAATGCAATATCTTTTAGATCGAATCACTATAAATGAGAAATGGGTTAGGTTGGGTACCCAACTTAAAAATTTTAGGCTGGCTACCGTAATCTGATATTCATGCGTCTTAAAGCAATGGAGATGTGAATCTCGATAAATTAATCATATGTACTTTATATTAATATTGACATAAATTTATTAATCATTTTATCGTTAGCTAGTTTTTATTTTAAGATCTATCAATGATAATTTAAATTCTATCAATAATAAATCTATCAATAATAAATTAAAGTCTATAAATGATAATTGTCTCATTTGTTTACTCAAACGGAATTAATATATTATGATTATCCTTGCACTATACAAGAAAACCATATCTTGAACTGTATCTACAAAATCTTTAAAACAGGAGAACAGTACTTCTGAGCATAGCTTGAGGTTCCGGTCCGGCGGCTCGGTTCGGTGGCCGGCCAGACCGGTACCTACCGCCGGTATCGTACCAGTATCAGACGAAAACTGGTGAAGGCGACAGAAGAGCGGCGGTGCCCTAGCGGGGTAGAAGACGGTAGAAGAGCGGCGGAAGCTCCGTTGGAAGCTTCGAACGAAGCTTCCATCGCTAGCAGAGCCCTCCGTTGCCGCCTCCGCTGTCGCCTCGCCGCCGCCCGCTTGCTCCAACTGCTCCGAAGGTGTCCGGTGCCGATTCCTCGCCGGACCGGTACAAACCGGCTAGTACCGACGATACCAGACCGAAACCTAAAACCATACTTCCGAACAAACTAAATGCAAAGAACTCTCTTGAAAACCACAAAACAATTTTGCGTCGGCATATTTTAGTGTCAATTCTTGTATTTTTCTCTTTTGTATTGTAGCAAGGAGCGTCATTCTTGGCAGCAGCAGGCCAACGCCTAAAGATATTAAATCTATGCAGCTCTATTGACCATTTCTATTAACAGATGTTGGGTGGGGTTGGCGGATAAGATAAAGATCATTCTCATCAAACAAGAAAATTTCTCCTTCCAATGTTGGCTAACTGTACAAGATGGAAATTTAAAGCGAACTAGAAAATTGGAATCAGGCTTGTACTAGACAAACGTCAAGAAACTATTAAGAGTCAAAAAATTAGTCATGGTTATATTACACTACAATAGTTCAGTAGATGAATCCAGCAGCACCAGAGTAACTAGATTAAAAACCCAAGGAGGCCATTAAACTCATTGTGGGTTACAAAGAGTATTCAATCCAAGAGGAAGATATGTAACAAAAAAGTTGTATTAAACATGCCAAATACATAATGCAAGATTATGCTTAAAGATGAAATAACCACTGAAACCTGTGCTCCACGAATTATAAAAGACAAATAACTTAAAATCCGACGTGAGCTGCTCCGCATTCTTCAAAGTTTGAGGTATGAAAGCAAAAAAAGGCTACACCTTCACAATTTTGCACACAACAAAAGTTCTTCAGTCATTCCACATAATGAAGTAATTCAAGATGCATCACTGTTAATAGGATCTGCACCACCATCTCCTTCATTACCAGCGCCTTGTTCCTTATCTGTAGAAGCTAAACAGCCGTCATCTGGGACTTTTCCGTCACTTTCTCCAGTAGCCTCGCGGACGGTACATGAGCTGGGGCTCCCCTGGTTGTTGCCTTGTTCATTAGTCAAGCTTGCAAGTCCATTTTGCTTTAGATACATTTCCAAGGGCCGGTATGCATCCTGGAGAAGGCTCATCATGCTAGGTCGGGGATTCTCTGGTTGTGAATCACCATTGCCTGGGTCGCAGTTCAAGTCAATCTGCTCCTTGCCCAATTCAATATTTTCATCCATTGATCTACTACCCGCATTACCAAATTCAATCTCCATAAGTGGATCTGGATTCTGAGCTCCCTTTGAAGAGCTACTTGTACCTTCTACCTCCTCCTTGTTGCCCCATGCAACCTTCTTGTGGGCCTCGGCCTCCTCACGCTCAGACTGACGCTTCTTCTTCCGCAGCATGAGAGTTTTAAAGCGGCGTTTCACTGTCATGCAAACATTGCACGTGCATGTGGGTTCATGCTTCGGACCTTTGCCACTGGGAGGCTGGATGCAGACAATGCATGTGCAGCCTGGACGGTGCCGTGGATGTTTAGTGGTAGTAGCATACGGTGTCATGCTCTGGTTTGCGATATCACCAAGGGCTTCTGCAGCAACAAAGGCATCGAGGTTGGCTAGCTCCGAAGAACTTTGCTTGAAATTTGAACTGTTTCTCATTCTTCTCAGATCTGCATGAGATTTTGTTTTCTTTTTTGAATGAATGCTACGTGAACATCATATTACACACACATATACATATATCCAAAAATTTGAAACTACCTATGCAAGGAAATATTTGCATGATTATTATAAGATATTCACCTTGGAAATTTTGCTGAGCAAACAAATACAACTACAGTAATAGAAAGCAATGCCCGGTACTCCGGTTGAGAATAAAGATGAAGATGATGAAATCGGAGGATATAAACCATTCTATCCTAATAATAAATGAATGGATGGGCAAACATAATTGCTTGGATTTGTGATTTTAACTTTGGATTACAAAACACGCATTCGAATAGGCAAACATTGCGGCTTGTAGTTTATATGTTGAGATGTCTTTTTCGCTGAGTATTTGATTGTTAACATTTAAATGAAGCCAAGTGAAATTGTTCATTTGTGATGGTTTTTCTTCTCTTCCAATTGTTCATTTACAATAGCTAATCTGTGTTCTTTCTCATATGATTCCCCATCATTCTCTTTTACTTTTTCTTTTAAAATAAGTAATTAGCACCAAATGAAGACATAGTTACTCAAAAGCATAACAATGACATTGGAAGAGAAGAAAAAACAACATACAAGAACACAACTATCCAAAAGAAGCTAGTAATAGTGAAGCATAAAAAACTACAACTTAGACTGTAAGTCTCAAGTTCAATATAATTCCATATTTTCATATAAGGTCAATGTTTCTTGAAGGTGAAAGTTCGCTGATGAAAATTGTAGTTGTTAATAACTAGGTTCTGACTTCTGAGATCAAATTCCACCTTACCACTTACCCTCTTATAAAGAAAATAATGTTTCATGCAAACTTGCTAACTAGGAAAATGTGCATGAATACAAACCCCCAAAAAGGTTGTTTCAATTCAGGAAATAATAAATCACATTTCCTATAACATCTTTATTTTTTTCTTATAATAAAATTATTTTTCTAAAATTAAAATTAAACCTTCATACTGCCTGAGGAGAAATTGCATTTCTTTCTGGCTCAGCTCATCAGGTGCAGAGCATGAGGATCTGCATCGGTCAACAGATAGTGAAGTTGAGGCAAGTTATTATCAATGTGCAAGAGACATCAAGGAGAACAAACTAAAATGTGACACTAGTTTGTTGTTAGTGATATGCTACATAAATGCTCTTAAAAACAACAGTCTAATTTAAACAATAAACAACTTTTTTATAAGGAAAGAGGAGAAAAAGAGATCAGTTTTACACCATTGTGCACTCTACACTCTACAGATACCTTTTTCCTACTCTTCTCTTCCATTTGCAGGAACCACATTAAGTCCAATACATTAAAAATCTCGAAATACAATTTAGTTTTTTTTTTTTACTTCTAGTTGATTCTTAACTAAAGAAATATCATACATTTATGTGTCAAAGCAACAGATACTAAGAATAAAAGTAAAAAAAATGAGACTTAATTAAATGGAGAAATGGTTAATTACAAATAATGCACTAGAAGGAAAATTCATACTGCTCACGTGTGATTAAAAAAGTTTCACTTCACCAATGATTTGATCAATTGGCAAACTACCTATCTCCACACTGGAAGGTAGTTTTGGACCATAAAATTTATATTAAATGATCAAAATAACCCTTTTACAATATACATAACCAAGAGATAATTGTATAATTTCAGCTTTTGATTGCCTAATCTATTTGATGACGCAACAGGTGGGTAATAAAGCGAAACCTTTAAAATCACAAATGGCCAATTTGGAAATTTATCAAACCACTCTAATTAACGCATAGCAAAATAAGAAAAAAAAAATCTTCAGTAAATAAACATTTGTTACCTTTTAGGATCCCAGATGTTGTCGGCACAAGTCCATTGCATATAAAGAAGAACATCCACAGGTATGCAACGCCATTTGGAGCAATCATCACATTGAACCCATTGATCTTGTTCACTGAAGAACAATTTTTTTTAAAAGAAAAACTACATAAATGAACCATTTTCCTTCAGCTAATTCTCATGAAGAAAAATGAAATCCGCCAAAAGAATAGTTTGTGTTTTTTAGAGCAGTCGTCTTACCTCACAAACTTAAATCAAATATGATATTTACGTACAAAATAAAGGTTTTGAAATTTTTCTATAGGAAAAACATTTGTTATCTTTTAATATATCGTACAAGTAATCTGCTCAGCTAAGACTGAAGTTACAAATTTTGACATATTCATACTTCAGAGTTTTTGACATGCTTACAAGTTAAATTAGAAGAATATGATCAACAGAGAAACATGCAACAAGGCGTTAAAAAGGAAGATGCGATATCCACACACTGCGCATGCATGAGTTCACAAAAAAAGAAGTTTAAATTTCAATTTTTCAATAACTCGAGGTTGGTTCATGGATCATTTTTAGCCATTAAGATTAGTTGTGTTATTTTCCATCAGTAAACCAATGAGATGCAAAATCATTTTTACAAAATAAGCATCATTACCCAGAAGCTCGAGCTGTAAAAATAGTTCTCTTGCCAAAAACTGGAGGTTCCTGCAGCCAAGAAAGTGGGTGAGTGGAAGGTAATATTTTCATTTAGAAGAGGATAATCAAGAGGTAATACATGTTCATATGAATGAAATAACAAATTTCGTAAAGTGATACTAATGCATTGTAACAAGTAACAACTAAAAGTAATAATTTCTGAAGCGTCAGGGAGTGAAACCATAGATGTAATTAATATAATGGTAAATACCAAGATTTGTCTTTTTCCCAGAAGAACAAATTTGTAAAACTAGTGCAGAAAAGGAGCATATTTAACTATAAAGAATTATTGAGGCTACATAATATCTGGCTTCAGCAGCATGATACTTTTAGGTCATAAAAACTCTTCTTCAAATTTTAGAGAGATTAAACTATGACTCGCTTTGCTCTCGTTGCAGCACATAAGATAACCTACTGCAGCACACAAACATTCAATAGGGAGGTTCAGTAACAAAGAGATCACGTACAACCTTAAAAGTGTTATGGGTGTGTAAGAAAAGACAATAGCCAATCTAACTAATGTTTAAAAAACCAGTCCGTACTGCCAATTTGTGCTGGTCTGACTAGGGGCCGATAGACATAAGGCACATGAGCCAAATGGAAGAGGAGAAGAAAAAGAGAAAGAGAAGCGCTTGCTGCTCACCATGTCCACCACTCGCCATGTCCGCCGCATGCACTGCTTGCTGTGTCCATTGAAGAAGGAGATGCGTTCCGTGCTTGACGTTTGTCACCAACTCTTCTTCTCTTCTCCTCCTCTTCTTCTTCCTCTTCTACTACTACTGTGCAGCTCGGTTCCATCTAGTATAGACGGGTTAAGTGCTTGGACTAGTACCAGTGTTGCGGACTAGCCTCAAATGACAAGGCCAAGTGGAAATTGTGTCCATCTATGTGTTACACGGCTATGCATGTACCTAAGAAATTTTATTTGCATGCACATGCATTTCTAAAACTAAGCATCATTTAAAGATGGCACTTAATTAGTTAGAAAATATCTAATTGAGGAGGTCAGAAAGTGAAGCTAGAAGAACAAGTCTTCATATGCAGAAGTAATTATGATGTACATTTCCTTTGCTTAAACAAGGTCTGCATGTAGACAAACAAAAACATAACTATTTAGCACTAAAGGAATCAAGCTATGCATAAAATGGGGCCACTCTCCTCCAGTTGCACTCAGACGTATAGAGAAAATATCAAAGAAGCATGAGCTTTCATGGACAGCGTATCTGAAAGAAGTGCAATGATGTTATAACTTACGTCATATTCTTCAACTTCATGGTCCTCAATCGTGACAATATTAGGTTTAACACTAGGTGGTGGACGAAGCAATTCTTGAGACTCCTCCCAAGTTAGCTTGAGCTCAAGCGCTTCTTCAGTATCCATAAGCAACCTCTTGGATTTGCCACCAATGTTACGGCTTCTTTTTTGTAAAGGCTGCAACTGCAATGCCTCATTTGATATTCCTCCTTTATGCCAGCTAATTTCCCTGTCAGATAGATTCAGATGATCTGATGGAGAGCTCAAATATGGATCTGCCGCTCCCTTCAGTGACTCAAGAAGTCCAGGATAACCATTTACTGCAGATATGTTCTCGCTCACACCAGGGAACAATGATTCATTGCCGAAAGTACCATTAGCAATTGCAGAAATCTGAGAATCCTGCTTTTATCAATATAAGCATAAAAATCTAGCCAAACTAGGGCAAAGTGTTTTGATTAGCTCATGTCACCTTTTGCCCTCAAAGTGATGCAAATAAGGAAATTAAGTAAAAAAAAAATACAATCAACGTATGTAATGACAAAAAAGATACTCTAAAGGCGCCATTATTATGAAGACCTAACACAAAGTACCATACCTTAAGTGAAACAGTGTTTGTTGCCTTCCTGTAACCCATGACAAGTTTCCCTTCAGGATCTATCCGGCTAAAAGTCACTGCATAGGTTATCAACCTTGAAACGTATAAACAGCTGAAATGACATAAAGGCATCTAGAGGAATCATACAATGCATACAGCATATTGACAGAACAACCAGAGCCATCTGCCATGTGAATTGCAAAAGGATGCTTTTATCCTATCATATGATCAACAAGTCCATATTAACAAGTATGAAGTGCAAATTATTTATCTACAATGTATTAGTAATTAGTAGGGATATTAACTTTATATTATGGTTACTATTAAGTTTTATGTTGGTAAGTGTCACGCCCCTTTAATCAGGCTCTCCATGTAGGCAAATTTTTGCCTAGAACTGTGTGCAAATCTCAATCGAAGCAGCCGAATTTCGATCTCGCATTTGAATTCACAAATCAGAACCCGATTTTGACTGCATCTGACCTGGCCTCGTTTCGAACGCCTGCATTCGAATCCCGCTTCGTCGTCTTCACGCGGCTTCGAACGAACGCCTGCCGAAAGAGGTGGGCAGAAAGAGGCATACGACAGGCTCGGACCACGTCCCAGTCTCAGCCTTCGCCACCGGAAGCCTCTGCTGCCAGAGAACCTCATTGCCGAAGGTTCCAAAGCTCGAAGATGAAATAGGGGAGATGGCCGGGAGATGGTCGAACAATCGTCGGAGAAGACAATCGAGGGTAAGGGAAAATTTCCGTTGATTCAATAATCAACCTACCTCAAAACCCTTACAAGCTTCACTCAGATCCGCTCGTCAGATCTTCTCTCGCCTCCGTTGATGGCGATGCTCGCCATCGGCTACATTCACATTCGACGCCGGAACCCTCGTCGCCGATGGGTGACGACATCAGAGCTCGCAGCTCTGGAATAGGAGAGAAAGGGGCAACGGACGCTCACGCCGCCTGGATGCCGCTGCCATCGCTTGGGGGAGGCGGAGGAAGCACGCACGTTGCCGGTGGTTTTGGTCCCGCATCCCCCTCTTCCCTCTTGGACAGAGCTAGAAGGAGAAGAAGGTGATCGACGATGCTTTGGCGACTCCCGGAATAGGATGAAGCCGCCCTCTCTGCTCTGGTCGCCGGAAGGGAACTCTCTCCTCGACCCAGCTCCCCCCCCCCCCTTTTCTCTTCTCTCTTGTTCGTATCCAGCCGCCTCTTAAAAAGGGAGGAGGTGACAGCTGATCTGGAGGAGGCCAACCGACCTTCCATTGGAGTTTCCGGAGATCACGCAGATCTCGTGTCGCCAGACGTCGCCGTTGTTGATGCCACTCGCCTCATCCGCATCCTTGTCCGCCCATCGATCCTGCCGGAGAAGAGGCCGAAGATGCCGCTGTCAACCTTGCCGCAGACAGCGCCGGCGGATCACGCTTCTTCCGTGCACCGACGAGAACTGCATCGAACGACTCCGCCTCCGCATCTGGTTTCATTCGCATCGACGAAATTCAAAAATTGGTCAACTCCTCCATGTTGACCCGCAATTCGAGCTTCAACCGTGGGATCGGGCTATTGCCCAATCCAATTCCATCCAGCCCAGTCCATTTTAAATTTGCACCTCACAGTAAGATAGTAGGTATTTGATCTGTGTTAGTGGTAGAGTTCATCTATGGTTAACAAATACTGCATGCGGTATATATATAATTTACAGATGGTACTGACTAGTACTGGTGTACTGGTGGGTACATATAAATCTAACTTAAGACAAGTAAAATTGTACGTGAATACCCATTGGTGGAGCAAAGTGGTAGAGTGCACCACATCCTAAAGAAAAATAACATTCAAAGACCACGGCAATTGGTATTAAAGCAAATCAATTAGCCTAGTAGCACACGGAAAAGTGAAGCAAGCAATAGTCCTAGTCGAGAAGGTATTACAAAGGACCAAACGACATCAGGGATAAGATGAGGGCCTATAAATAAATAATATTTGATGTAAAATCTCAGCTCAAAAGCATAGAGAAGACCCCAAGGATTGATATGATACTCAAAAAGTTGTCCAACAATTGAGAGGACAGATTGATGACTCAACAACCTATGTGTCAATTCCAACAAACATTCTATGCAAACAATATAGGCATAATTCCCAAAATTCATCCATGATAATTCCAAAACCACTATGCTATTATCGCACATTAGAAGCAAACGAATTAGAAATTTTCCTATATGGATCAATATTTCAGGTAGCCTCGTGAACCGCCCTCCAATTTGGAGGATTTATTCATGCTGAACCAGTCAGCAAGAGATGGTCCAGTTTGCAGAGAAGGGGAGGGGGGAGTATTAGGTTTTGGAGAGGAGGAGAAAGGGCATTTTTTACTATTGCTACATTGAAATCATCTTAGTCGGCCATCCAGGATACTCTACTAAATAAACCATACCAACGGGTGCTAGCGGCGCGAAGGTGATAACGGAGAGGCTTGATCAATCATGAAATCTCTCAGTGAACAAGGATGCGACCAAGAACTCTTTTGGTGGACATGAAGGCGGCAACGAAATGGGAAGGCTTAGTCAATGAAGAAATCATTTAGCGGAAAGAGAGAAGGTGGCAGCGAAGACTTCTTTTGGCATAAAGAATGAAGGTGGCAATAGCAAACAACTTGCTTGACTAGGTGACCTTGTTGACTAACACCTGTGGCATATGAGTTCATTAATAGAGGGCCAGACAAACGCTTCCTTCAGTGGAGCTTTCGTTTCTAACATGTAGCTCGAGGGGCAAGAAACGTTTGGAAATGAAGGTTTTTTTTTATGCAATCATACATGGCAACGGCGCATAGTGAAGCACGTTTGGAGATATTGGAAAAATCTTTGGGAAAGATGCAAGGTACAAGATGGCAGTGGTTGCTATCCATGCTGAACTTCAATTGACAAGGGAGTATCATCGATCGGAAACCTTAGTGGTGCCAAAAGAGCAATGACAACAATGGGATGAACTATGCAAGATTGCTATCCATGCTGAACTTCAATTGACAAGGGAGTATCATCGATCGGAAACCTTAGTGGTGCCAAAGGAGCAATGACAACAATGGGATGAACTATCTGAAATTAGTCACTGATAGGTCATTGCCTCAATTCCTTGGATCAGATGCGAAGTTTGTTGGCAGAGCTTCCAAAAGGAGAGGAGAACCGAGCTTTGGTTCGCTCGATTGCTAGTGGGTCAGCGCAAGGTGGGGAAGAGCAGGGATGAGAATTTCAGATCCATGGAATGAGTCTTATTGTCCACCACTAGTGTGTGAGGAGAGTTGGTTGCCACAAAAGTTTAGAGGGATCTTGTTGGCCCGAGTACTCAAGGGTAGGTGTGGAGAGCTTTTTGTGAAGGGGAACCAGACAGAGTTTTCAAGGGGAGACGAACAACGACGGAACCATAGACGGGTGGAATTACCAGGCTTTAATGGTGTTGACCCAATACGACAAATAGCATAGGTAGAACAATACTTTAGCATTCGGACAACTGAAGAGTACAGAATCCTAATGACCTTTGTGAGCATGAAGGGTAAGGAAATATAAAAAGAGAAATTCACAAATCCAATAACTCAAATCTTCTCGAGTACTAAGTGGGATTTTTCTTAAAAAGGTTAAAATTTGAAATCAAGGAGAGGTGTAGGCTTGCTTTCCAACCAACATTATGAGGGTCATGCTACTCGCTTGCATCCGGAGGTGTCGTAGAAGAACGGGACGAATTAATTCATAGAGAGGCAAAAGTTTCCCAGACTCCAAAAATTATTCATTTAATAAGAGCTCACCATCTCAATTAGTAGTGTATAGCACTGGCACATCATCATCATGAGCTATATCAATATAGATTGCATCATGACCAAGAGACAGTAATCACACTGTGACAAAGGGGGCGCCCACATCGTGACAAAGGAGGAGCAAGAGGAAGCACCACCACCCACATAGGTACTAAGAAAGGGGAAACCATTGGACTTTTCCTAAGTGGTCTAAACCTAAGCAATCACAAGAAGGGGCAAAACTATTTCCTACTAAGACTACATTAACAAGAGAGAAAAAAGATTGTACTTTTGTTGTGATCAACCTTTCAGATGATGTGGCAACAGAAGAAGCAGATGCGGCAGAAGAAGAAAAAGATTAGGGATGCTAAGTGTCATGCCCTACTTCCTCGTTGCCTCCACGTAGGCAAATTCAGCGTGGGACTGTGCGCTAATCCCCAAATTTTTCAGGTGTGATGGCAGGAAGAGGCCTTGTCACCTCCTCTCTCAGCTCTTGTTGCGGAAGCGTGTCTGGATCATCTTCGATGGTGGTGAAGCTGCCGGAAGAGACTCGTCGGAATAGGGGAAAACTCTTTTATTCTCAATAATAATAAGAGTTACAAAAACCCCTCTGATCCACTCGCCGGATCTCTCTCTCACTCGGAGCTCTCCCTGTTTAGCTCCTTTTCTCTCTCTCTCGTCGACCGCGATTTTTGCCGCCTACTTACAAGCTCTCAAACCTCTCCTCTCAGATCTGCTCTCGCTTTTGGACCCAGCCTCCCGCTCACAGGTCCAAAAGGGCTCTCGCCCTGGAGTGGGCGCCCTCCCCGTCCCGGTGTGCTCTCGCCACACACGCTCTGGTATGTACTGGATCTGGATCCCTTGATCGGATCTCTCGGGAGCTCTTCTCCTGGATCCCTCCTCTACTCCAAGACCTCACGCCTGGATCTCCCTCTTATAGGGAAGAGGCAAGCGGTGCCTCTTCCACCAGACTCGATTGCAGCTCCCCACGCAGCCGTTTATCCCTTGCGTGAACCTCGCATCACACCACTCGAGCATTCGAAGAAGAGCTGCGTCTCCTCGAAGCTCTGCATCCGATTCCTCCGCATCCTTCGAAGACGGCCGCTCACCTCACGTCTTCGATCGATGTCTCCGCAGATGTCACCAAGCGGACGAGATCTACAAAGCCTTCTCGCCGCCACCTGCTAATCCAGCGTCCGCACGCATCCGATCTTCTCGCTGAAGGTCGAAGACGACCTCCGAATCTTCCACAACAGACGAAGTCGCCTTCACGGACTCCTCTCGCCGTCCGCTTGCTTCCGAAGCCCTCGCCAACCTCGAATAGCTCGCTGATGCCGCATCCGGAGAAATCTCTCCGCATCATCCCGAAACATCGTCCTCCCCTTCGTCCGCCCAGAGCTCGCGGAGGACAACGCGTTTTGTCCACTTTATCAACGACGAACTCATCGCTGCTTCGCTGTTCTGGGAGTTGGCCCAGGATTGGGCTGCCTTTGTCGTGGACTTGGGCCGCCTCCCCATCCTCTCGACTGTCTAGACATTGGGCTGCCCTACTTCCCTGATGTGGGCTTGGGCTAGCCGTGCTTCTCTTAGCCTGGTCCAAAGAAATCAGGCATCACACTAAGCAAATTATAGTAGTCGAATCTGAAGTAGAGACTCAATTGGAAGGCGATGGAACTATCTTTATATCCATCTGAAGGTATTTCAGATCCTCTAGGGAGATTAATGGTACACCATCAGTTATCTTGATAGCCAGTAGATTCAGTCATAGCTTTATATCAGAATAGCTAGGAACAAGGATGATAGATCACACTTACTCCAACCTATGGGATTAGTTTGGGAATGGAGGAATGGTTGAGGCACAAGGAAATGCAAGGACTTAAAGGTATCCATGGAAGAATATGACAACAATATAAGGATATTTATTCAATCTTAGAGGAGTTGACTTGATTCTTTGCATAGCATTGCTAGAGACCTTCGGAGAGATCGTTACGTTTGGCGTGAAAGATAAGAGCTCACTGTTAAAAGGGACCCAACCTCGACCCACTCTTTGGCTTCTATGAGGAGCATAGGAAGAGATATAGATGCTGAGTTCTAGGGTTCACTTGGGCGACACATGTATACTAGGAGGGGGAGCACCAAGTGCTATCTAGATTACAGAACTCAGCAATTACAGAAATTCTTGCATATATTCTCAAAGGGGTATTTTCTAACTTTTCCACCAGGAAAAGTAATAGACCATGTCACCCAACTAGGAGAGGGACATGTCAAGTT
The DNA here is from genome assembly GCA_027563935.2 of Costus lasius. NCBI lineage: Eukaryota > Viridiplantae > Streptophyta > Magnoliopsida > Zingiberales > Costaceae > Costus > Costus lasius. Next base: position 100,631,225 of record CM050454.1, read on the forward strand.
GAGACCTTACCAGTATGCTTATCACCAAAAGGATGAGATGGGTTCAAGAAATGTTAATAACGGGTGTCATCCAACCAAGTTGAGTACCTACTCCAACCTCAGTCATTCTTGTATGGAAGAAAGATAGCCGTTGGAGATTTTGTGTAGATTATTGGACACTCAACAACATAATTATTTCAGATAAGTACCTCATTCAAGTTATTGAGGAACTAATCGATGAATTATATGATGAAGAGCATTTTTTGAAGATTGATTTGCATTTATGGTACTACCACCAGATTAGAGTGAGACCAAAAGACATACACAAGATAGCTTTTCAAACTCACTTGGGCATTATGAATTTTGAGTAATGCCGTTTGGTCTTAAGAACACTCCTACTACGTTCTATGTCGTAAGTAATGAATCTTTTCGTCCCTATTTGTAGAGGTTCATCTTGGTATCTTTTTATGATATTTTGGTGTACAGCTCCAAGTGGAAGCAACATTTGAAACATTTGAGGCTGACTCAGGAAGTCTAAAAAAATAAATAGCTAGTCGTTAACAAAGAAAAATAAATTGAGTACTTAGGTCATATCATCCAACCTTAAGGAGTTGCCATGGAACTAAAAAAATATGAGCAGCATACAATCAAGGAGGTGTGGAGATTTTTAGGCCACAAAGGGGTACTATAAAAGATTTGTCAAAGATTATAACAAGATCACCCAGCCACTCACTAATTTCATTAGGAAGGAAGGGTTCCAATGGGGTTCCATAGCACAAAATGCTTTTGAAAACTTGGAGGAGATGACCTCATCGGTGTTGGGACTACTTGACTTTCCAGAAGAATTTACCATTGAATGTGATTGCATTAGGAAGTGTTATTGGGTAGTACCCATGCAAAAAGGAAAATTGTTGGCTTATTCTAGGAAGATATTATCATATGAGAATTTGGCTAAGCACACATATGAGAAAGAACTTATGTCCTAGTGAACCAATATTGACATTCTTGTTTGTTAGGGTACAAATTCAAAGTCAAAAGCTCTTAAACACTTTCTAGAACAACACAACCATGCAACATCAGCAAAATTTGTGAAGCTTTTAGGATATGATACGAAGGTATCGTACAAACCTAGACATAAAAATAAGGTTGCGGATGATGCACTATATCTTTTACCAGAGCATGCTGAGCTCAGAGCAATTTCTATACTGATTTGACTAGATATGGAGGAAATTAAGGAGATATAGCAAGACCCTACTTAAAAAATATATTTGAGGACTTTTCTCATAACCCAACTAGTTAGGTCATGACATTACTTCAGGGATACAATAATACACCGACAAGGGCCACTTCACCGCTTATCACACATACCGAAGACCAACTAATAATGTTTATTGGGTTAGGATGAAAAATGATGTGTCCTGCTTGGTGGTAGGATGTCCAGTATTTCAGAGCCAGAAATACCAAACAACCTCTCTGATGACATCTAATTATATAGTAATTTTCATGCTATTTAACTGCAAAATTTAGCTACTATTTTTATATTATTATTGGTTTAAATATCTTTATTTGTTCGAAATCTATAATTCCTCTATGTTTATGAATTTCAAGTAAAACAACTAAAAATTGATATATTTTGAGGAATTTGATATCATAAAATAATTCTAGATGATGCAATGAAGCTACATGCCAAATTTCAATCAAATCCGAGTTTTCACAAAAGTCATCAATCATTGAAAATTTTCACGCGCGTTAATGTTTTGACACATTACAAGTCACGCTCTGACCAAGTCTACCCAACATCTGCCAAGACTAAATCCAACACCTCTCCACACGATTTATGAATTTTCCAAAAGAGGAAAATTCATATTGAAGGGGGGGTTCCTAACCTTAAAAGGCGACACAAGCAAAAATAGTAGAGTGAGTCCAACCTAGGGCTGGTGATTTGGGGCTCGATTCTAAGAGGAATTGGCACCCAAATACACAAAAAAGAAGAGGAAAGAGGAGGAGAAAGATTATATTTGGTTTTCCCCTAAGGATTGAGGCCAAAATCGCACCAGAACCACTACAGGTAGTGTAACCCAAATCAAGAAAACTAGCATTGCTTCCAATGCCCTAAGTTGAAGTGTGGTGTTAGCAAAGCCTCCAAGACACCGAAGATGGAAACTCTTAGAAGTGTCATGAAACTATATAGACAATGGAGCATACACAGGACCCTAAAAGGAATTTCTAATAGCCAAACTTGGGATGATGTAAATGATTATACAGACATGTCTTATTTGTCTACAAGTGAAGACAAAAATAAATGGACAAAAATAAATGGGTTGTCACCTTCGCTCATGTCAAAGCGGCCATAGAAAAGCCACTTAGACTTTATTTCAACAACTTTGAAGGTATGAGATTATGAATTAATCTTCATCATGGTAGATAGGTCTCGAAATATGCTACATTCGTAACAGTCCCATTGCATTTATTATAGTAGAACAAGGGCTAAGTTGCTCAGTATAAAGTATTGAAGGGTTGCATGATACATCATTATTGATTAAGATATAAAATTCTTGATCATATTCTTAATTGAGTTATTTGTTAATGAGATTGAAGCTTTATTTCATGAGTTTGTACCAAGACAAATGACAAAACCAAGAGAATAAATATTTTCCTATAGTATTGTGATACCCAAATTTAGTCCTCCAAAAGTAGAAGAAAAGATAATATGGTATATAAGACATAGTGAACTTATTACTATTAACTTAGGTTTAAACATTTTAAATTAGACCATATTGTCATTTAGCTAACCATGTTAATGGGCTAGTTTGTTTGTTAGTGGGTCGTAACTAATAGTATTAGAGCAAACTTAATCCTAAATATAATAAGACTTAGCCCTAAGCATAATAAGATACTAATAAAAAAGGGTTGTCAAGGATGGTGAAGCCACCATTTGGTTGACTTCATATGTTGTCGTCTAAGAGATGATTTAGAATATGTTAAGTGGGGATGTTAAGTTTTAAGTGAGGGAGATTGGGATAACCTAGGTTTAGTCTCACAAGTGAAATAATAATAATATGGTATGGAAGACTTAGTGAGTTTACTACCATTAACTTGGCTTAAGCATTTTAATTAGATTATGTTATCATTCAACTCACTAAGCTAATGGGTCAGATTATTCACTAAATGAGTTATAACAAATAGTATCAAAGCAAACTTAGTTGTAAGCGTTGTGAAAGGCCAATAAGAAAAGGTTAGTCGAGGATAATGGAGCCGTTATTGGGCTAAATACACATTCTACAGCCTAAGAGATGGTTCACATAAGAGATGGTTCACATGTATAAGCTTTAGACCTAGCAAGGACATCAAATCTTAAGTGAGAGAGATTGTAGCACTCTAGTTTAGTCTCAGGAACTGAAAGAAAAGATAATACCATATATAAGGTTTAATGAGCTTACTACTATTAATTTAAGCACAAGCATTTCAAATTGAGTCATTGTTTTAGGCACACTAAGTTAATGAGTCAATTTGCTCATTAAATAAGCCGTAATAAGTACATTGGCATTTTTTAAACGTCAACCAATCAGTTTGGGTGTATCATCTTAATATCACTTACTTCCTCATATAACGTACAAAAGAAGAGTCCATTCAAAGTGCTTAAAGGTCAACTATCATCAACTTTAGACACTTATAATAAGAGTATTCAAAGTTAGTTCATACCATCATGAATGGGTTGCATATATCAATTGGAGAAATACAAGAACGAAAGTCCATATATATTATAATATTAGATCGGTTGGTATTCAACTATGTATACATAATACCTTGGTTTTGTCCCACAAGAACAATTGAGAGTTATCATGCTATGTAAGGCTTAATAACCTTACTAGCATTTTTAATTAAGTCATTATTTTAGGTTAATCAAGGTAATAGATCATTTTTCTCATTCAGCGAATTGTAATAGTGTCAATATGCCTTTGTACATAATAGAATGCACCAGTCCGACATTAAGTATGATAGTATAGACCATGGTTTCAAAAGTCAATTTGTATGAGGTCGTCCAGGCGGTTTGTACTGGTCTGAGCATATACAGACTATAGCAGTGCCAAGTGAAGAAGAATGAGGAGGAAGAAGAGGAGAGCTTTGACGAACGTGATAGCTTACTGCAAGCCTAAGCAAAGTGGCTTCGACAAACATTGCAGCTTGCTACTAGCTACGATGAGTGCCGCGTTTCATGTAAGCTTTGACAAATGTGGTGCAAGCTTCAATGAATACAACAGCTCACCATAAGCTTCGATGAATGTGGCAGCTCGCTGCAGGCTTCGACAAATGTGGCAGCTCAGTGCAAGCTTCAACAATACATTGCGGGAGCACTAGGAACCAGACGAACGACAAGTGGCAAAAGGACGAACGACAAGTGGCAAAAGGAAGGGCGAGCATTATTAGTCCTTCCATTGCATTGGTTCTATCTAGTACATACTAGTCTAAGCTTGAATTGGAACACCAATCCAAACTAGTATTTGAAACCTTAGTGCAAACTAAGATTGAAAATCATGTGTTGGATTTCTTTTTTGAGACTGGTTGTAGCCAAATATTTGAGTTGTTTCCCATGTTTTCCTCCAACAAATATTTTTCAGGTTAAACATAGGAAACAAGAAAATAATTGTCTATAGCCTTCATGCTAAGAAATATCTTAAAGGAAATTCACAAAGCAAAATATTTTACCTGTATCACCAGCCTGCAGCTGAAGAGACTGTATACAAGGAGTAACACCTTCCAAAACATACATTCTACTATTATTGTTTGGCCAAAATCTGAATTGAAAATGCCATTCTTTGCCCTTTGTATCTTGAATTGTTAATGGAACACCTTCAGGTTGAGAAATGCGAGGAAAATATGCCTTCAAGTTATACCACAAAAGCCAATGTCAAAAGAAATAGCATCTCAAAACTAAATAGAGTTGCAAGTAAATCCACAAAACAAAACATACATATATATTTCAAGATAAAAACTAGTCAAGCATGAGAAAATTAACCACAACAGCAAAACAACAACGTGCAAAAATAGAACAATACCGAGCAGCAAGAAACAACAGGTTCAGAGTTCAGACTATTGTGGGCAAATAATATTGTCTCAAGTGTACAATTCTCAACTTCAAATATTTTTGCATCTGAGGTGAATGAAAAAAAGAGGATTAAATAGTAACATTTGTTGGAAAGAAATCATAACAATTTGAAATTACCTCTGCACAAGCTTTTGGAAGAACTAAACGGCCAATCCGACCTGCATCACTAGCGCTCAAAACCTTCTCAAATAGTGGCACAATGGTAGAATTCGAACTTCCGCAAACATCATAATTAAGGATAAATTTTAGAGAAATATTAAGGAAACATAAGAAACTGTTAAATACAAAAACTTATTAAAACAATCCATAGATATGCCATTCAGTTTTGAGGTACAGTAGTGGATACTCTCCAGATATTTGTTGTAGTTCTTGGTCTGTAATTCTCGGCCAATAGCGTGGTAGTAATTGATTACGACCTTCAGAAGGTGGCCTTGCAACTCGCATATAGGGAAGAGCATTCCTTGTTGCATCTGAAAAGGCTTGATTACTTGTCTTTGGAGGCTTCGCAACAAAGCAATGAGCCCTTTGCATATGTTGAAAGGCAGCAAATAGTTCTCTTTCATCCTTTCCTTCAGCTACTGAACAGGCAATGGGAAGAGTAAGAAATGGTCTTTCTGCAATATTGCATGGTTCTGTTTTGCTACCTTGGATTGTACTCCCCAAGCTTATGCTGATACATGCCTGAGCTAATGAGTCACATGTAGATTTATCTGTCAAGAAATTCTTCATATCTCGTTGAGACACTTGTGAGGGCCCTATTGGCCCTTGGTATCTATTTGACAAGCTTGCAATTTCTACCTCAGAGGAATGTTGCTGCCACTTGATATTCTCAAATGATCTGATTTCACTCTCGCTCTGCTCTAGATCCACATTGCTTATGCATTTCCCCTTCACAAAAGCACCAACATCAATTTTACTATCAGCAGTAGTGGCTGACATTTCACATGCATGACCAGTTACTGTATCAGCATCTTCTTTTGGACTTACAGATGAAAGAGCAAATACTCTTTGATGATGCTGAGACACAAAATTTTGAACTATTCCACTAGTCATCTGAAAGGAGAATATTGAGAGTACTCATCATTCAATGATGCTGCAGAAATGCACCATATTATGAAACAACAAAAAATTATGAGAACAGGGTAATGAATGCATGTGACTTTAATGTTTTGTACATGTTATAATTGTATCTTCCCAGGACCATTGTGTAAAATCCAAAAACTATTAGAGAAAATTTTAAAACCTTTCCAATTAATTTTTTATATTTTAATAACGGCCATTATTGCAGTTGTCACGTGTTAATGCACTAGTGAGCCATTGCATATTAATGGGCAGATATTATGTGCCCCCCTGATAATTTTGGCCATTACTAGCCAACGAAATTATTTCTAATTGTAAGGTATCACCAATAAGTCCAACCTTCTTAAAAAAAATAGCCCCTCAACTTCTTGGACTCTTTTTCTTTTCTTTCTTTTTTCTTCTTCGAGTTTATTTTCCATTGCACTACTCAAAGGACATCCGCTCACCCTCTCCACAATTGTTTTAGTTCAATCCGAATTTAACTTGCATTTTATTCTCTATTTTGTTTCTTTATATATTTGATAATCTTTTCAAATTATAAATTCCCTATAGAAATCTAAGATGAAATATTTATTCCGTGCTTAAATATAAAATACATGAAATATTAGACCAACAAAAAGTTAGGGGATTTCTTTTATAAAAAATACATTAAAACTTAGAAATCAACCCCAAACCCTATTTTCTCCTGATCTTGTTGTTCGGTGGTACTGTTTATCCCGATTTTACTGTTCATATGCTATTTCTCTTGTGTCACACCTCAGTTTGTAGCTGATTTTGATTCGGCATATTACACGTGTTTTAAAAAAATTTGAGGACTTATTTCTAAATTATTGAAAGTTATGAATTTTTTTGTGAAGTTTTTAAATTAATGCATCATCTCTCTTTTCCTTAACAGTATAGTGGTTAACTATCTACTTACTTATTATTCATTTTCCCTTCCGCCTAATTTTCCTCTTCTGCTGATTTTGATCATTTTAGCAATCAATTTTCATCCTCCTTTCTTTGTTACAAACTATCACGCCCCAACTAAACCACTTGTAAGGACATGGCAATAAAACCCTATTCTATACACTTATAAAACCCTGTAGCATGACAACTAACCACCCTGATATATTTGTCTCAACATCAACGACACAACACTATTATAAACACATCTCACCTTGATTAAACACTAGCATTTACACCACTTACTATGTAGCAAAACAAAATAATTACATAACTATTTACACCTACATAAGTCTATTTAACCACTCAAACCATCGTGCAAACACTATTATACTCGTGCTGAAGGTCTCTTCCTCCCAATAAAACTTAGAAGAAAATCAAAAGAAAGATAGCATAATGCTATATAGGGATTAAATCAATATGAATGCATGTACAACATATTCATCAAACATAAATAACCAATAAATAAAATACAACCTGACTCAAAATCTAAAGGCTGCAATGGCCATGTTCTCATATCTCGAGTCGCACTCTTAGAAGAATGATTCCACCGCAAGCTTGTTTGAGTGGAATGGCTATCCAGCCTAATGGTGTTGCGTCCAACACTTGGCAACCCTCTGTTGTTTGGAGGACAACCTAGGAGTGACCCCAACAAAAACTTAGCCTCATATAATATCAGCACCCAGATCCTAATGTGGCTTGTCGGAGCCAATCCAATCCAAATAACACATCATGTAATGTCGCCAAATTATGTCAAATAAATACACATATCTCGTTTGTAACATCCTCGTGATTTGATCACCAGCCAATCCAATCCAAATAACACATCATGTAATATTGCCAAATTATGTCAAATAATTACACATACCTCGTTTGTAACATCCTATACTAATATGCCAATGCTACAATATATCAATCAAACATCTACTATGTTCCCAAGGAATTAAATACCGATCCATATGGCTAGAGCGCTACGATCGGTATATACCAGTCCCATTTCGGTATATATATATATATATTATGTCAATATCACCAATACGGTCCAGTACCATACCGGTCCGAGCATAGACCAATACCATATTTTGGACCGATTTTTTAAATCTTGTATGTTACAATAATCATAATGTAAGGAATGATAATCAATAACAAGAAACTAAGATGATGGAGTTTAAACCCATGATAGACACCATACTAACAAGGAGGAGGAAAATACCCACCTCAACAAGCTGACATGTAAAGTAATACCAATTGTAATCTGTCTGCCCTCTAGTCCCCCAAACCTTGATTCAAGTTTTTTATTACGTCTACAATTCATACATACATATATTGTCAAAATTACTACACATCCTTTTATATTAATAGGAACAATTAGGTTACATAATCAACTAAAGCTCAACTATAAAACTCATAATAATTATCACAGCTAGTGCGCACAAGATCTTGACACATGCAGAACTAGGTGCAACAACAAAAACCAAAGCTAGAAAATTTTAGATTTTATTTTACACATACACATGAACCCTAGTACTATAAATAAGCATTTTACTTAGTGAATCAAAAAGGAAACGACGAAAAAGATCGCCAGAAGCTCATCACCTAAGTGCAGCATCAACGTTGCATCGCCAGAGAAAGAAACAACATTGTTTAGTGCCTGGACATGAAAGGAAAGGAAGGAAAAGAGGAGAAATTGCTCTTGCTGCAGCTTTGAACAAAGAAAGGAGAAGGAAAATTGATTATGGTCAGACGAAAGATTTTTAATTGAAAATGAAGCAAAATGAATAATAATTAAATAAAAAGTTAACCACTGCACAGATAAGGAAAAGAGAGACAATGGATGAATTTGAAAACTTCACAAGTCCACAACTTTCAATAATTTATAAATAAGTCCTCAATTTTTTTTATAAAAACACATGTGTAACATTCTCCCCCTTCTTTTTAAGAATTTGATTCCCAAATTCACTCCTATCTAATATTTGAATCAATCAATATACAAAGGAGCTAACTTTCTCCTCTTCCTGAATCTCATTACACCCTTAATTGGTTATACCTTTAAGAGCATGTGATCCCTACTGTAAATTCCAAGTCTCTCCTCCTTCGATCAACATTTTTTTATACTTTGGGCAATCAATAATCGTTATCTTATCCTTTGAACTATCTCTAAATCATTTGAGGACCCAACACCTTATATACTACTTAGTAAGCATTGTAAATGCTAGTTTAATCAAGGGATCTACTCAATGTTACATGTGTTTCAAAAAAAAATTGAGGACTTATTTTTACATTATTGACGGCTGTAGACTTTTTTGTGACGTTTCCAAATTAACCCATGGCCTCGTTTTTCCTTATCTATTTAGTAGTTAACCTTTTTATTTAATTATTGTTTAATTTCTCTCATTTTCAGCTGAAACCCTACGGCCTGATTTTCCTCTGCTGAATTTGATCGTTCTGGAGATCAATTTTCTTCCTCGCTTCTTTGTTCTAAGTTGCAACAAGAGAAATTTATTCTCTTTTCCTTCTTTCATGCACATGCAAACAATGTCATTTCTTCCTCTGGTAAGGCAGAGGCAAAGCTGCACCTTGATGATGCGCTTCTAGTGATCGTTTCTTGTCATTTTTTTTTTCTAATTCGCTAGGTAAAATATTGGTTGAGTGTTAGGTTCCTGTGTATGTGTAAAATAAAATTTAAAATTTTCTAGCTTTAGTTTGTGTTACCGCAGCTAGTTCTGAATGCGTCTTGTGCACACAAGTTGTAATAGTTGTTGTGAGTTTCATCAGTGAGCTTTAGTTGATTAGATAACCTAATTGTTCCTATTAATATAAAAGGTTATATAGTAATTTTGGTAATATATGTAATTTTATGAATTGTAAACGTCAAAAAAGATTTGAATCAAGATTCGAGGGACTTAATTCGTGATTGCAAATCGATATAATGTATGGTAACAAGTGTTTAATTTAATTTATACAATTAAGGAAAAGGAATTAATTAAAATTTAAGAGAACCGAAAGGATAAAGGATTTCGACACTTGAAAAAAGAATCTATTGCTATTCCTTTAATGTTGTGTCAAACATTTGCATTAAAATAGACATTGACATCCTTGTCCTTATCAATTCTTCAACTTGATTGGTTTCTTATTTAGTTAACCTTGTTATTTGTTTATTTCTACATATTCTAATTTCTAAGCGTATGCTAGTATAGATGCATTTTGCATAGTTTAAATATTTATTTCTATTTATTTCCTGTTAAATGATACTTAATAGATAATAGTTATACGGTTGATATGATATTTATTGTGATAGCTTTTGTGCATTTGTGTTAATATGTCGTAGTATATAACCTCTAAACTAGATGATTATCATCTAGTAGCCTAGATTTGTGATATAGTGATCGATTACATCTTATTATATTATTGCCAGCTGCTAAGTTATCTTTGGATAATACTAGAGTCACTGGGTGTTGGATGCAACACCACTAGGCGGTCGAAGATAATTGTTGCACTATATGAACTACTAGAGGAAACACTATAGCAAGAGTGTGGATGGTGATTGAGTGTATTTGGCTAGGGGTGAGCTGGTTTTTAGAACCGAACCGATCTAATTGGTTCAAAGAAAATAATAACCGTTTACACCAGTTAACCAATGTTCGGTTAATCGATTTTTCGGTACGGTTAATCGAAAACTGATGGTTAACCATATTCTTTATATATAAAAAAAATTTTAAATTATAAAATAATTTAAGATAAATAAATAAAAATACTTTCGATTAACTATCGGTTTTTGATTGACCGTTGGTTTTCGACGGTTAACTGTTAGTTTTCAGCAGTTAACCAGTTCAATTTTTATATAAAATAAATTTTTTTTTTATATATATATATATATATATATATATATATTATATAACGGTTCGGTTCAGTTAACCGCGGTTCAGCCAAGTCCCGAACCATAATCGAACCGATAACCGGTTAATAAGTAAAAAACCAACCGGTTAAAAACCATTCGGTTCGGTACAGTTCGATTAACCATGGTTTAACGGTTCAACGGTTTTTTGGCACACCCCTATATTTGGCCATAACTCGATGAATTAGTGGTGCTTGTTATATTTTATAATAAGTGGTTATATATTTTAGTATTGCTATAATCTCAATTCCATAAGGTTATCTTGTCAATTGTGCATACATCATCTTGTTCAATTCTTATTTAGCAAATTTTGCTAATTTCTATTATTTTTATTCTATATACAATTATAGCTTATTGGAGGGAAAAAGTAGACAACTAGTCAATCACCTCGTGACATTCTAATGTATTCTCTGACCTTGTCGTCGATGGTGTCCATAGTAATATTCGTACATGATATTACTGACTTCTTATTATTTTATTGACTTTGGTATATATTTGCTTTTAGACTTTATAGACAGTCATATAAATTCTTTGGTAAACGTTGTTAGAGATAAGTGTTAGATGGCTAAAAATATTTACTGATTATCAAGACAATTTGTATAACATCTACCAATCAAATAGATCAATTCACAAATCTAATTAGTCTTGATAATCAATAAACATTCTTAACCATGCAACACATTATCTCTAATAGCATTTACCAAAACAATTATATAACACAACCTATGAAGTCCAAAGGCAAATATGTAACAAAGTTAGATAAAATAATAACGTCATAGTAATGTCATATAAGAATATTTTAGAGGACACCTTACGTAGCCAGGTCAGAGAATTTGTCAGAATGCCACAAAATAGTTTAACTAGCTATCTACTCTACCCCTCCGATACGCTACAATTGTACTTAGAAAAAACAAGAGGAATTAGCAAACTTTACTAAGTAGGAATCGAACAAGATGATATATACTCAATTAACAAAATAACCACACACGTTAATAACAAGTAATATTGAAATATACAACAACAGAAACTATAATAGGCACCACTATTGTGTAACTCACCAAGCTATGGTCAAATACACTCAATCACAAGCTGCACTCTTATTATAGTAGAATGATTGTTCTTGACAACCAAGTAGGTAGGTAATAATATAGTTTGACAATCTAAGTCATTCTATCATAGATTCAGACTATTGGTGACTAATCATCTAGTTCATAGGTCATATCACAACAAATCAGCGCATAGGAGCTATCCCAATAAGCTTCACATCAATTGCATAATTATTATCTACTCGAGTAACACTCAACAAGAAATAAATAGAAATAAATATTTAAACAATGCAAAATATATCTATACTAGTTCGTACAAAGTAATCAAAACATGCACAAATGAGCAAATAATAAGGTTAACTAAATTAGAAACAAATCAAGTAGAGGAGTCACTAAGGACAAGGATATCAATATCTATCTTAATGCAAATGTCTAACACTATATCAAAAGAATAAAAATGGACTCTTATCTCAAGTGTTGATATCCTTTATCATTTCAATTAACTTATTTTCCTAAATAAATTAAATTAAACTCGTATCACCATACATCACATATCAATTCATTCACAATCACATATCAATTTCACCATAAATTTTTAATCATGTAACTTAATCCATAATTTACAATATACTAAATAAGTTTCTTACTGAATTGCTTCTAAGAAGAATTATCAAATTCCCAAATTAAACCTCAAATACAATAAAACTAAAATTAGTGTTCTGTTGTTCACATATCCAAATCAAAATCAACAATATAAGAATAGAATTTTTGGGTCACCTAGAGGTCGGAGGAGAAGAGGGAAAGAAAAGGGGAAGGCCAATGGTCCCTCACACACCATTGTTTCACCGAAAGAAAAAAATCAGTACTATTTATCATTGTTCGCGGCGAAAACCAGCAAGAAAGGGAGAGGGGGTGTTGCTGTTGTCCAACGCAAAGAAGGGAGCATTGGAGTCGCTATATCAAAATTGACTATGAAAAGAGGTGCAACATGAGAGAAACAACATGGTGAACAATAAATTCGAGATAAATAGTGCCACCGAACAATAAAATGGAGGAAATAAGGTTTCAAGGCTAATTTCTAAGTTTTTGATGAATTTTTACAAAAAAAAACCCACAAGTTTTTGGGTTGTACACATAAGTCCACGGAAAGATACGGTTATAACAATTCATGAAACAATAATGAAAAGTAGTAATTCACATACCATAAAAAGTCATAAGAATTTCATAGTATCATCTTGGAAAAGGTTATCTTATAATCTTATTTATACATTTACCATAAATATACATACATAAAAGATACAGTTTGGCAAAAGCAGCAAGAACACAGATAGTCCACAAATTCATATGTATGTATTGATGTATATCATATGCTAATATTTTTTTGAGATTATTTCAGCAAAAGGAATGAGAAGGTCGGAGTCTCGGAGAGTCCTTGAATCAAGGTTTTAAATACCATCTATACTAGTGTAACGATTCACACCGATGTACTTTGAGACCGATGTACTATGAGACTAGCATGTAGTATGTACTATGTACATAACGATTTTAAAAATATTACCTTGAATTGGAAATGATAATTAGATTTCAGTTACTAATTTACCATATTACCCAAAAGAATTGAATTTATGATGTTATAATTAGTAAATTAAGAGATATTTAATACATACTACTTATAGCTATCATCAGTTGTTGTTAGTGTGTATATACTGGTGAAACATATAGTTAGCAGAACATAAGTTATAGTGGTAGATAAATGTATGCCTCACATCTTATTTAAAAGCCTATTTAAAAAGCTTAATTTTATAGTAAACAACTTGGTGGCAAGATCACTACCTATAACCACTTTCGTCATCTTTGACATCTTGTTGCCCTCAAAATTATAATTGTCCTGATGTTGATATGCTTCGCAATCAAATTTCCTTGAGTTTAATTTGACTATTGAAGTGCCCTCTAAAATTTAAAAAATCTGCATAAATTCTTAGATGTAGGTCCTGATGAGTTTTCAAATGATTTGATGCCTCTAATCTCATTCTAGGTTTCTAATTACTCAATCTCTAGTACTATCAAACGAATTCCACATAATGAATTAAATTATGCAAACAGATTTAATAGTTATTTTGAATACAAAAAATCCTTGTGCAAGGATGATATCTAAGGATATGCATTCATAGTTAATGTATTAATAAAATTACTATAAGCATAAAATTTTTTTCATACCTAAACTTGACGATGTGTTTTACATGATAATCAATTCATATTGGTTCTCAAGATTGACTTACATTATTTCTCTGCATGAAGCTTTCCATTTTGAGTTTAAGTAAAATGGTAATATAATGACAGTAAGACAAGTTTTATAATATATATGCTACATATAGCAATAACTCAATGCTTTAGTATCAAATATTGCTCACAAAAGCAGGCTACATCTTTTCTTTCTTCATTTTTTTGGGTGTAGTGCCTGCAGGCCGCATATAATTTTCCATTTTTATTGATTTTCTATATTCCTCTTCTTGTGCACAGTTACGATATGACAATGGTTTGGGAAGAAGGTTTCCTTATAACTCTTGTCATCACAGTTGTGAGTATAGTTGCTGCAGATCCAAAGGCTTGGAACAAGTCCTATCATCATGTGATTAACGAAAAAGTAAGAGATATGACAAATAGTTTCTATGATAAGTCAAATATGTATCATGAATTGCATTAAGAAAACATGACCATTGCGGTTGAAGCATATGCAGAGTTCTTATTCTTCAAGTACATAGAGTGAAATTTAAAAGATATGATAAATGGTATCTACTTCGAATAAGCTAAATTAGTATCATGAATTGCAAAAGAAAACATGAAGATTACATTTGAAGCATATGTAGAGTTCTTCACGTATATGAGGTGAAATATAAAATCTTACAAAAGGAACTTCAGCATTCTTCATGCAGCCAATACATCGAACACCTCCTATGTCAAGTAGATCAAAGAAAGACTTTGAAGCAATGCACCCGCAATGTAACCTCTGAAGTGATACACAACAGTTACCATGTTGAATAAATTGATAACCCAAAGATGTGGAAATACATGTCCAAGATTCATGTCAAGTCCACTATACCTTGTTACAGGAAGAACATTCCCTCCACCCAGACTCTTTCTGGTGAAAAATGTCACAGAAAGCCAACTGCTCATACGCCATTCTGATTACACGAGAGTACATGCCAGGAACATGGAACATAAAAAACCAATATAAAACTCATTTCTGAGAGGATCTATAAGAGACAACAACAGTGCACAAACAACACAAACGATACTATAAGGAAGATACTAATTCCAGCAGGCCGGTCATTTATTTGAAATCTAAAATAATAATATTTGTTCGAGTTATATTGGACTATTTAAGTTATGGTATGATATCTCATCTGCTTGTTCAAACCAGCAGATTGATGATACATATTCTGCCATAAGTCAAGTTAACCTGCTAGTGCCACAATCCTAAAGCAAGTAGTGTCTGAACAAAATGGTAGAGAAAGATGACATATTTCTGATTCAGAACTAAACAAAATAATTTCTACAATGATTTTTAGTTAGCTTAGTACAAGTACAAATCCTTTGATCAACATAGCACTCATTTGCAATCGTGTTCTAGCACTCATTGGCAATCTGCAATTCCTAGATGATAACTGGTACTTGGGTGTATCTTCCTACAAATCCAGATATCTGCAACTGAAAATATTCATTGCCCTTCACGGACTGCTTTGAAACAAACTCCTAACACAATTTAACATGCTTGGGAAGAAAAAAAAAACCATTTTCATATACTGATAAAAACATTTGCATCGTAGAAATAATTCTTTTTTCAACTCAAAATCAGCAACCTACTCGGCCAGAAAGTTCAACAATTTAAAAATTTTGCATTGATAAAACATTATGTTGTCCACTTGGAGAAGATTACATATGCTAGCAATGCAGCAAAATTAATTGAACTTATAACTGATGGAAAGCCTACAGGAAAAATGCAGCCAGTCAATTGGCATGGCTCAATCACGTTAAAAAGGACAGGCATAGCACACTAATATCAGAAGGTCCAAACACGAAGTATCCAATTCAAAAACAACTCTACAAACTAAACGAACAAATTTCCAGAAAAAAAAAATGAAACCAATAAAATTCTGAGAAACCAAATATTGTCAGAACAGAATCAATGTAATCCAAAGACACCAATTGAATAAGGATCAACAGACAGGCAAAAACCAAGCACAGAGCCTAATCATTGGCATCAAAACCTAAATGCCACCAGGTCACCTACGAAATAGCACAAAACTAGAACCGGAATGCTCGATCAAACACAACAGAAAATAAAAAATCTACCGCCAGAAGAACCACTAAAGCTCAAATAACCAATTGACAAACTGGTATAGAATGAAAATCATGTAAAATATTTAAAATAAGGAGTAAATGAGGCCATCAGTACCCGCACTTGGCACAGAGAGTAGCGGATCCGCCCGATCTCAGCGCCCATCCCCTCCTCCACTCTCCCCCAGGGTCCGTCGCTCCACAAGCAACGTTCATACACCTATCCGTCGACATCCGCGAATCTCTAAATTCTCTCTCGCCACCAAGTTCACACACCAATCTTCCAAAGCCCCAACTAAAACCACATCAATGAAATTTAAGGAACCTCCGGTCTATCTCCACAACAAGGTTAAGATTCACAATAGTTTTGCTCCTTTTTCTTTTATCACCAATCATTTCCACCTTCCGGAAAACCCATCTCCCACCTTGGCAACCGGGCCGCGATACTCAGCTGTCCGGGCAGGGAGGAAGGGAAGGCTTCAATAAACAAAACTCTATCCTCAGCGGCAAGATAAGATAAACCAAAAGGACAGTTCCTTTCGCTGCTACCACCAATCACTTTCCTCACCTTCCAAGAGACCTTGTCTTCCCCTCGCGGCAACTTAGCGATCCGGCGGCAGCAAGCAAGCGCTCAAACACACCAATACCTCAGTTTCCACTTCAAGAAACGTCTACTCTTACCTCTATTCCCGATCACTTCCAATACATATCAAGAAATCTCAACTCCACTCGCCGCTGTCGCAAAGTAGGTGGCGGAGCTCAGGGATCTGGCGGCAGCTGTGGCGATGCTAGGAAGAGCTCAGGGGAAGCTACGGGAGAGGAAGGGGAGGAGAGAGAAGCCTGCATGGAGTAGCGATGATGATGATGATGTCTTCTCAGCGAGGCGAGGAGAAAAGGACCTGCACATAATAAAATAAAGTCGAAAAACAAATTAAAAAAATCAGAAACAGAGAATAAATAAATTAGAATAATCGAGTTAAATGCACGCACGAACGCCTCACGACGGGTCCGCCCAACGGTCCCAATCACCTCCCAGGATCCGATCTCAACCGTCTGATTACCCGACGCAAGCACCCCCGAGTCAAATCCCGGCGGTACTCTCACGTACAGTGACGGCACCCGAAACGGACGGTCAGGATTCGAGGAATGGGTTTTAATGCGGGGCGAGATAAGGCGGTGCGGAATCGGTTGGCGACGGGTGGCACGAGGGCGTTTGCGGTAGTTAGGGGGAACGGAAGCGTTGCCCCACGAGGAATTCAGCCATCTTGGGTTGCGTTTCCTAGGAATGATAGAAAATTAGAGGAAAAAGAAATTAGAGAGAAGAGAAAAAGTGAAGGTAAGAGAAAAGGTTAATCACGTAAAGTGCATATGATTAATCTCTTCTCGTGAGCTTTCTTCCTCGTGAGCAGCGGCTACTGGACGGCGTGGGCTGCTGTTGGACAGCGACGACAATGGTGACAGAAGCCGACAGTCGGCGAGTGGATCTCTAATGGCGAGCATCATGAGAGAGCGGTCCTTGCTCCTTCGCTGCCCGGCTTTGTGAGCGAGTGGGTTGCGACCTCCTTCATCATTGACGTCGCCCGGTGTTGTGAGCGAGGGGGCGAGCTCCGTCACTGCCCCGCTTCGTGACCGAGCGGGCTGCAAGCTGCTCCATCTTCACCTAGCGTCTTGAGCGAGGACTACGAGCTCTATCTTCACTCAGTGTCGTAAGCGAGGGCTACGAACTCTGCCGTCGTCTTCGGCCTGCTTGTGAGCTTCATCATTGTCGCCCAGCATCGTGTGCGAGGGGGCGAGCTCCGTCGCTGCCCGGCTTTGTGACTGAGCGGGCTGCGAGCTACTTCGTCTTCACCCGACGTAGCGAGCGAGGACTGTGAGCTCCGTCTTCACTCGTGAGCTCCATCATCGTTGTCGCCCTACTCCCAAGCGTCGGCGGTGAGCTGCGATTGGAGGGCGAGGGTGAGCGAGGCGATGTGACGAAAGCAAGGCGACGTGCACTTTGTTCCGTCCGATTTGGGCAGATCGGATTGGAAAAAGTTTTATTTTTTTTCTTTTATTTTTCTTTTCAATTCAATCCATTCGCGTTTGGAAAGGGGAAAAATAATTTATCCAACAGTTCTCTACTTTTTTCGTCTTAGGAAACACGCTGCAAGTGTGAACGTGGTTCCCTCTCAGCCACCCTTGCTGGCGGGGCCACGAGAGTGGAGTCGCGGCCTCGTGACTGGACGTTGACGGTGGTGGACGGGACTGCGGGTGCGGGGTGGAGGTGGTGGTGGTTGGCGTGTTGAATTTGTGCGGTGGTTTGCGAGTAACTTTTCGAGCGTGAGATATTGGATGAAAATGAAATGACTGCACTCCTTACCAAACGGGCCCCACGTGGTTGTTGTGGGCTGACGGATGGGTTCACGTTTGGGTTCCAAGCAAAAGATCGATCCGGACCGAATTATTCGCCCATTCTTTTAATCCGAAACCTTTTTCCGCTATCTCAATGCACTTTTGTTTGTAACACTGTTATTTAATAACATAGATCGCATGAGTTTGGCTTATATGTCAGAAAGAATCTATTATTTGTCAAATAAAAGTTCTTCAAATTACGTGTATGAGAAATAATCTATATTTTAAATTATCGTCAATGTATCGGCCTTAATTTATGTATTCTTCTGGGCTCTCATGGTCTATTTGTGCATTTGATCATTAATAAAAGAGGGAATAAAATGTAGAATGAAGAGTCACGTACATAAATACAGTTGACTTAATATGAAATATGGAGTTGACCGACTTGAGAAGGACATAATTAATGAACTGACATGCGAACACATTGATGTGCAGAAAAAAAAACCAGCTATGGAGTTGACCTACTTGATTCCGGCTCAAAATATTGAAACATTAAGCTGACTTGGCCCAAATAATCGAAGGTGAACCGAAGTTGCTCGAGTGAATTAAGAGATGCCAAGGTTATGAAAGTCCAGTGGCTTTCGTTTTATTATTAGCTTGGGTTTGTTCAATAAGGATAGAAGAAGTCATCATGCAAAAGACTATGGCTTCGTTTGGGGTTGCTGCCCACCCAGCTTTTGCTGGGGCGGGCAGCAGAAGCAGCGTCAAGGTACAGGTTTGGGGTTGCTTCTGCTACCAGCAGCAGCAGATATATGCTTCTGCGGGGAAGCTGAGTAAATCCAGCTTTTCCCCAGCAGCAGCAGCTTCCCACTCTCGCGTACGCATCCAGCCTCCAGCCTGCCGTCCGCCTCTAGCCAACGCATCCGCCTCTAGCCAATCGTCCGCCTCCAGCCAGCACATCCGCCTCCAGCCAACCGCCCGCCTCCAGCCAGTGTCCGCCTTCAGCCAACGCCTCCAGCCAGTGCGTCCGCCTCCAGCCAACTGTACGCCTCCTGCCAGCATCCGCCTCCAGCCAGCTGTCCGCCTCCAGGCTGGAGCTTGATCTGGCGTTTCTGAAGAGGGCGGAGACCTAGCATTTCCGAAGAGGGCAGAGCTTGACCTAGACGTCGCCGCCCCAGGAACCGAGCTTGGGGTGGAGGAGAGTCGTGCGTGGAGAGGAGCTCGATCGTTCGATGAGAACAAGCGAATGTAAGGCAACCCTTCGGGAGGAGCCCCACCAGGAAGTTGTACGACTCGAGAACTTTGTACGCCGTCAGCTTGTCGTCGCCGGCGGAAGAAGGCAGCAGTAACGAGGAGAAGGGAGAGGAGGAAGAGGGGAAAGGAAGCCCTTCGGAAGGCGTCGAAGCAGAAGGTGTCAGCTACGAAGGGCGATTAATTAAGAGGGCAATTAATTAAGAGCGATTAATTAAGAGAATTAAAAAAATTTAACCAAACAGCGGTTGAACCAAACAGTTGGATGCTTTTTCAGCCAGCAGAAGTTGAAATTAGATTTTCCCAACCAACAGAAGTTAAAAGTAGAAGTAATCCAAAACCCGTTTGATGACGGTTTTTGAGAATTGAAAAGCACTCGTTAGTAGCAGAAGTTGAATTTTTCTAACTTACAAAAAGAGCAATTCCTATATGGGCGAACAGTCAATCAAAACACAGTCAACACAAACAACACCCGAAGAGCGGTGCCAAACTCAGCTTCGATCGCTCAAGTAATTTTTAGATACTCAGAGTTTTACTAGAGCTTCGTTCTAATTTATCCCAAGTGATTTTGTCTATTCGTTGATGTTAAAGTTTGATTACTAAAGCATCTTCTAAGTAATTGGAGCTGAGTGAGAAGAGTGCCACGAGTGGTGCTTGAATAATATAAATTGGCAAATTCTGTAAAATTTGAATAATTGACGTGAGAGCAGGGATAATAATTTATTTTGATTATCATTAACCAACTTGCCCTGTTTATAGCCGGTTCAAATACCTAATTAGCTATAAGTTTGTATTTTTATATATAGGTATCTAATGTTGTATTTATAAATAAATAAAAGTATAATTATATTATTTAAAATATTAATTAATTAATTATAATATAAATATTAATTATTATAATTTATAAAACTATATTTTATCTAATAATTAATAATAATTTATAATAAAAAAATAAAAATTATGTTTTAATTTAATTAGGTATATGTAAGTACTCATTTAAATACCTCAAGTTAGGGTTTATGTAGTGAATTCAAATAAACTTCTTGATTTTGTTATAATAAAAGAACAAACTTAATATACTTAGGAAGAAATATCTTTAAGGAGATCTAGAAAAAAGAAGTACAATTCCAGATAATTATATTGTCTTTCTTCAAGAACATAAGATTGTTATTGAAATAGTGGAAGATGATCTCATCAACTTTTATCAAGCCACAATAAATTCTAATTCTTAGAAGTGAATTGATGCCATGAATTGAAGAAATAAAGTCTATGATAGACAATAACATTTGAGATCTTATCTCATTATCTGACAGTACGAAATCTATTAAAAGTGTAGTGTGGAGAGATATAAAGCGTATTTTATTGCAAAAGATTTTACTCAAGAGGAATAGATAGAATATAAAAAGACATTTTCTCTCGTATTTTTGAAAGACTCTTTCGGGATTACAATGGCATTAGTAGCATTTTTTTATCTTAAGTTATATCAAATATATATATATATATATATATATATATATATATATATATATATATATCGTGCTTCTTAATGGAGATATTGAGTAGACAATTTATATGATGCAACCAAAAAGCTTTGTGTCAACAAACTCGGAGCAACTAGTTTGCAAACTAAAAAAAATCCATCTATGGGTTTAAACAAATTTCTTGTTAGTGCTATTATAAGTTTCATTAAGTAGTCAGTCATCTCTTTTGATTATAAGATAAATTTAGTAAATGATTGTACATACCACAAGTTTAGTGGGAGTATATATATTTTTCTAATTTTATATGTCAATAATATACTACTTACCAGTAATGATAGGCTTATTGTATAAAATTAAGAGATTTCTATCAAAAAAAAATTATGATAAAAGATCTTAGGGATACCTCTTTTGCATTAGATATTAAAATACACCGAGATCGATCTTGAGGTATACTTGAGTTATTACAAAAGAGCTATATCGAAAAGATACTTCAAAGATTTAGAATACAAAATTATAAACCACGTAATACCCTTGTTGCAAAAGGAGACAAAATTTGTCTCAACAAATGCCCCAGAAATGGTTTTGAAACTAAAGAAATAAAGAAAATTCATTATGCATCAACGGTAAGAAATCTAATATATGCTCAAGTCTATAGGTGTTCAGTTATTGCATATATTGTTGAGATGATAAGTAGATATTTAAGTAACATGAAAATAAATCATTAAAAAGCAGTCAAAAGGGTCATGTGGTATTTAAAGAGAACAAAAAATCATATGCTCATTAGCTAAAGACCATTTGGTATATTGATTCTGATTATGTTGTATGTCAAGACAGTCATAGATCTATTTCAAGTTACATCTACCTACTAGTTGGAGGAGATATTTTCTGAAAAAGTGATAAGTAAACACTTATAGCTCCTTCCACCATGGTAGTAGAGTTTGCAGCATATTATGAGGCATCCAATCAAGGAATATAGCTACAAAATTTTATCATGAACTATAAATTTTGGATAATATTGAAAGACCACTAAAATTATTTTATGATAATAAATCAATAATGTTATATTCCAATAATAATAGGAGCTTGTCAAAGTCTAAACACATTAACATTAAGTTCCTAGTGGTTAAAGAAATAATTTAAACTGATTTAATTTCTATATAACATATTAGCATAAACTCTATGATAGCGGATTTGCTAACTAAAAAGGTTTGTCATGTAAGATCTTTCATGAGCATACTGCTTATATGGTTGTTGTATCACATTGTGATATGTTAGTCTAATGAGAGTTTGTAGTTAGATATAGTTGTATACATATAGAGGTATGCAATCAGTAATTTTTGATTTATCGATTACTATTGTATCATTTACCAATTTTATAGAAGAGAAATTTTCTTTACTATTATTGTTACCAATTAAAAAATTATTGAACGATAATTTATCGATTTTACACAACGATAAATGAGAAAAATCAACAATTTACTAATTTCACCATATCAAGATATTTATTTCACAATATCTAAACAATTATAACTTACAAAAATATTTCACTAACATCAAAATATTTTAACACATCCAAGCAATTACAAGTTATAAAAATATTTCACCACATCAAGATATTTATTTTACAGCATCAAAATATTTCAACACATGTTACACATCCAAGCAATTACAACTTATAAAAATATTTCACCACATCAAGATATTTATTTCACAACATCAAAATATTTACACATCCAAACAAATAAGAAATTATAACTTACAAAATATTTCACTACATCAAAATATTTCAAGTTTTCAACACATCTAAGTCCAACTATCTAGGCAATTATAATTTATAAAAATATTTTTTTACATCAAAATATTTCACCACAAGTCCACAAATGACAAACCACAACTTATAAGTCCACTATCCACATACTACAAACCACAAGTTAACAATAATTTTACAATGACATCATGAATTTAAAATTTTAAACATAAGCTCTAAAATTTTCATACTACAAACCACCACTCCTTTCTTGATGTGTTTCCAATTTCCATAATCTACAAAGAAAAACAAATGGATTAATGATCTTTATAGCAATAAAAATAATATAAATACAAAGTACTGACAACAAAATACAAATGGATTAATCATATTTCATTTTGCGCTTATAGGAGAATTAAGTACATGACAACAAAATGCCAACTGCCAACAAATTCAGCTTAAATATCACCACCAAGTGATCTCTTTGCTATTGTTGAATGTTCTACAAAATTGAACTCACAAAAAAAAAATTGTCATAACCCATTAGTCTTTAAATTTTAAAAATGAGCTTGCCAAAAAAATAAAAAATTTACAAATAATAAAAGAACAAACATTTTACCTATTTCAAGTTTGTCTACATCTTCAATAGTTTCTTAAACATTAATTAGACGTGGTGATTTTTGTAACCAATCTTAGGCACACTAGATAGTTTGTACTAATTTTTGAGATAAAGAACTTCTATAAGGATCAAGAACTTGAAGAGGTTCATGGTGATATGAGCAAACGTTTAATGGGTGGGTTCAGGATTGGCAATTGAGATGTAATTTCTTTATTAGGGGATTGGCAAAGAATGCCTCAAGTAATAATGTCCTCATTAACTATTTGAGAGAGAAAATTGTCAACTGGATTCTAGCATTGCAAATGAAAAATATATTCATATGAGGTGTATTGCACATATCATTAATCTCAAATGACAGAGCAAAAGTTTAATTTTTGTTATGTAACTTCACTCCTCATCAATATAAAAAATTGTTAGACACATATAATTAACTATTTGCAAAGAAATCTAAGTATCAATTGTCAAAGAAATTCTTTGCGATGACTTTTCAAATTGCTTTTTAAGTTTCAACCTCTCATCTGCATAAAGTTGCAAACAATCATGTGAGAGTATCCATCATGATGAAATTTTAAATCTAGGGTATGCAACTGAAACAAAATATTTAAAACCATCACTTTGAACAAATCTAAAAGGTAGCTCATCTACAATAATCATTAGAGCTAATGCATTTCTTGTAGCTTCTTGATCAAACTGTTAAACACTACTACTACACACTTCATCATTTTTGTTGTTTACTTTGAATTTGTATTCTGTTTGTTAGCTATATTGGTACTTCATACATATTCTAATATGATATCTTAACACAGAAGTTTCATTACTTTTAGGGCCCCCACTTTTAAGCTGATTTTAAGTAGCTTTTAAGCAAAAAATAGTTAGAAAACTGTTTGGTAATAAAAAGTAGAAGCAGGAAAAAGTAGAAGTTAGGAAAACTACAATTTGATGCTTTTGCAGCTTCTACTTCTCCAAAAATATAATTCATATGATTTTATTTAAAATTTTAAGTATTATTATTTTAAATAATTTAAAATTTTAATATTAAAGAAAAATAAATTATATTATTATTTTAACTAATTTAAAATAATATATCTATTTATTATTTTAAATTTTTACAACGGTTAAAAAGTTATTAACTAAATATCTTATAAATTTTGATAGTACAATACAACACAGTTAAACTATTAACAGCGAGGCCAAACAAAGCCCTTAGGATTAGCCCGAATTTCTCTATCACAGTACTTGCAACAAAAGAAATTAAATAATGGCTAAAACATCTTGATTTGTATAGGGATATTTTATATGTGTAGAGAGTTAAGATTATTTTTATTTTTGTGATTGGTCAAAAATAGAAATAGTATTTTATACTCAGCCAAATCCTCTTTTATTATGATTGAATTGACCTCTACGGCCCTCTGCGATAAAATTATCAGATATAGAACTCATAAGAATTGAAGTAGGGCGGGCATTTGAGCATTAAGAGGACCATTCCCCAGTACGAGAGAACCAGGAAGGATGCACCTTTGGTGTACCAGTTATCATGCCCACGATATATATCATGGTCTTTAAGGCGTGTGCTTCCTTTTAATTAATCAATATGTTATGTTCCTTTTAAAGAAAACTATTTCTCCTATAATAGTACCCCATCAGCTGGACATAAGACGTCCATGAAGAAGAGAGAGTAAGGGTGTCTCTCTTGGCTGTTGGAGGAAACGCACAGTCTTGGAAGATCAAAACAAATCCAATTCCAGAGATAAATTGATGGATTTATCAAGCATGCTTTTGCTTAATCCTCTGTTCTTGGTGTTTCAACATAAAGGTTTATCTCATGATCTATTATCACTGATAGTGTGTATGTCCTGAAAACTAATTATATTGTATAAATTCATATATTGAATAATAAAGGCATTATTCTTATCTTATTGATCGCTAAGCCTGTATTGATGTGTAGGATAACATGATAATGCCCTTAAAGTTTGATATTGTTCAATCTTATAATGTAGTACTCAATTAAAGTGCCTTGTGGATAAGGAATAACCTTGGTGCATGTGAGACTGGTATGTGGGTCAATTGGATTCTTAGCATCAATGCAAACACAGATAAATCAAGTAATGAATGTTCTAGACTAACCTGTCGGGAAGCTATGCTTTGAGTGTTACAAATCAAGTTCACAAGTGACAGAAGATGCATTGGTCCTTAAACTTGAGGTTACTAGTGTCTTATATTTATATAGTGTTTTTAGAACACTTTTACTATAAAATATCTTCTTTATTCACAATTTTCATATCTATTTAGACTTAAATACAATTTAGATATGTGTTTTGCCTAAATAACATGTCATATGCCAGAAGAGCTTCAGATAATCTACTGTGGCATATTCTACAACAGAGGTTGAGAATGTTGCAGCTTCTGAGGCAACTAAAGAAGCAGTGTAGATCAAAAAGTTCATAACAAAAATTGAAGTGGTTCATAGTGATATGAGTCCAGCTTTATTATAACAACAATGAAACAATAGCATCGGCTAAGAAACCATGATCTCACCAAAAATCCAAGCATATACTATGATGATATTACCTTAGCAAAGAAATTTTTGATATGGGTGATATGCACGTGTGTAAAGTACACACAAATAATAATCTGATAGACTCATTGAATAATAAAGACATTGTCATTATCTTGTTGATCGCTACACCTGCATTGATGTGTAGGATAACATGATAATGTCCCTGAAAATTAATATTGTTCAATCTTATAATTTAGCCCCCAATCAAAATACATTAGTATATAAGGGACAATCTTGGTGTATGTGAGATTGGTATATGGGCTAGCTAGATGGTGAGCATCAACGCAAACACGTAGGTACATCAAGTAATTGATGTATTGGATTGACCCACCGTGAAGCTATGACTTTGGTGTTACAAGTCAAGTTTATAAGTGATAAAAGATGCATTAGTCATTAGACTTGAGGTTATCAACACTCACTAATGATAAATGACATACTTTGATATAGCTTAATGCTTCTACATAACTGGGGAGTCATAGCAACTGTTATTGGGTATATTATAAGTTATATGTATGATTGGGCCTAGACGGCTACTACCGCAAGTGCACGGTCTATCGCGTAATAAAAAGAACGAACCCATAGGGACTAGGGTCAAGTACTAACTGATTGGTCAATTCGTAGCTAGGTTAACAATTAAGGGAGAAATGACTAAAATCCTAATGCAAGTAATTAAACTAAAACAGACTTAAATCAAACAACGCAAAGAGCAAAGCAAACGGGGTTTTAGATCTATGAGAGATATTCGGGGTTTTAGGTTTCACCACACTGAAGCATGCAGAAATATTAAGGTTTGATGTTTTAAATTGAGTTTTATCTTAGTTCTTAAGATAATCCTTCCTAGGGTACAGACGTGCTCCCTCTCAGGACACGGTCCGGTGTCCGACTTAACCCAAGTCTCCTACTCTCGTGGCTTACCTAGGTTAAGTCGGATCCAATGGGATCTGTGAAGGATTAGGGTTCCTCGGGTGATTTTGAGTGCTCTCGCAACATGAAATCACCAGTCCAGTCTAAGGGGTTCCGATGATCAAGGTTCACCTCTCAGTCCTTCCCTTGACATTTAAGACATGCATACGTATGGCCAGTACATAAACACGAGATAAAGCATCCTAAACATGAATAAGAACAAAGATAAATAAAGAAATATATAGATCAAACATTAATATCAAGCATTCTTACAGTAAGCTACGCCCGAACCCCGAAAATAGAGTTAAGCTACATGATTCATCGTTAAATACATAAAATCTCTCATGAAGGTTGATTCAAACCAAAGGGAAAGGTAGATCCTTGATGGAAGAAGGTCCAGCATGAAGATCCACGTCGGAACGACGAAGAAATCAAGCCGGAACAGTGTTGTCACCCAAAAATCGCCCCAAAACCTTAAGGTCTCTCCGTTTCGCTTCGTTCTCCCCAACTGCCTGATCAAATCCGGTAATTCTGGTCCCAAATCGTCCGTATCCAAGTTGGGAAGGTCTTCCTAAAATTTTGTTCAATTCCGAGCCAGGAATAGAAAGTTATAGCTGAAATACCGAGCACCTGTCGAAGCTGCGCGGGACGATGCACGGCCGTGCATGGATGCACACCCATGGTCGTGCACTTTGTAGAAGGCTCCGATTGGGCTGAAATTTGGTGTGTAGCTTCGTTTCATCATGAGAAATCGTCTCATACCTTCAGATTCTCCAAATTCCATCAATTTTGAGGCCAAAAACCTACATTTTCATAAAACAAGTGAAAAGTGAAGACTTTGAAGAATATGAAGCATTTGAGTGCATAAATGAGACAAAGCATGCATTTTACTCCAAAATAATAATAGAAATGAGTCACGATATATCATATATTTGCATGTCATCAATGTATAGTATGAGTGATGAACAGAGGATTTGCCCTTTCCTTCTACAGGAAGTATGATAATTCAGGAACCCACCATGGATGTATGACTGAGAGTGTAAGGTCATACCTAAGAGATGATATCCTCCTACTCGAGTCACTCCCATATTATTAAAATGTGGCACACTTGTCTAGTCTAGAGTTATTAAAAGGTGAAAGGGATTATATTGCATATATGAAAACTTTATTGCTAGCTAGGGTTTGTTGGCTGATAATATTTTCTTATGGCTTGGGTAGTAGTGATGTATTAGATACCTCTCACGACTTTGTGATGACTTATTTGATTCATCATTGCCAACATCATATGAGACCTACAAGGTTGCACACGCAAATATTTGGAGGTCACATTTTGATCAAAGAGCTTTTGATCAAATTATGAATTAATTTGGATCTATTTTGGACATTGGAGACGCCAGATCAAGCAAGATCAAATGAAAGGTTCATTTAATTCAATCTGCAATGAGAATAAGGCTAGACACCCATTCCAAGTGATCTGGATAAGCTAATTGGCCTTTAGGTTCAATAAAGAGACAAGTATTAGAGCCGGGGGGGGGGGGGGGGGGGGGGCGCTAATAAGGGTTGCATAGGAGGCCAAGTGCATTGGATAGGGCTCATTAGGCATTGAATTTAATGAACGTTGAAGTAGAGGCGCATAGCTTCAATAATGGGGTGCAAGAGATTATTGGATCACCTCATTGGGTCATGCGACCAATGAACCTAAGGAAAGGCGCCATCTCCTTGTAAAGGAGGTGCTAGGTGGCCAAAGGCGCCCGCCTCCTTGTAAAGGAGGTGATTGGGGAACAAAAGAAGTAGAGAATTCTATTAGAATTGCCCTTAAGGGAAAGTCTTTTTTCCCTCTTCCTATTTGTGCAGAGTCTAGGCACAAATAATTTGTCATGGATTGGTCGACCATGCATTATGAGGGACGATTGGCTAAATAAACAAGCATAGAGTCAAGATTTTATGCACTATTCTCTCTCTAGCCGACCACCTCTCTCTCCCTCTTGGTTCTCTAGTTGCGTCGCCCTCCTCCACCTTCCTTCTTCTTGCCGTGAGCTTCAAGGAGAAATTCTAAGAGTTGGGTCTTTACTTCCGAGGCTAGCACCAAGCGCGAGGCAAAGTGATCTTCAAGGGGGCACCGTGTGGATATTGGTAGAGGGCGAATGCTTGAGTGCCTATAACTTATTAGCCGTCAATCTCAAGCACGCTACAAAGGTATATTTCCTATCCTGCTCTTAATCACTTATCACATGAATCCTCTAAGGTAGGGAAAATTAGTTTTAAATCATTTTTTTATTTACATTTTTATTTATTTAAAATTTTTATTTGCCTACCATTGTTTCCAATAATCATATCATCAAAAAAATTTCTAATAGACATAAGACTATTGCTCATAAGCCTATTAGTTCAATGGATTAGAGAATCATGCTAATTGTCAGGCCCTTGGATCATTGGGCCGGGCAAAGACGAAACAAGCTGGGCAGTGGCCCAAGCTCGTGCAGAAGGAGCAAAGTTGGAATCCAATTTGGCCGGTCAACATGCGGCGTTGACCCCAAATCAAGGAATTCATCTGCAGCATCTTGTTCCCCGAGCCGTTCGGAAGCGATATCGACGCGAGGCTCGGACACGGAGGTCTCGCCGCTAGAGGACGTGGACGACGGCGTCAACCGTTGCAGCGCTCGTGAACGAAATGGAGGACACGGACGTGCGAAAGAAGCAGGCGGCGGACACCCAAATTAGGGCTGGAGATGCGACTAGGCGAGGAAATCGGGAGCTGAGGCGGCGGCTCTTCCTTTAAAAGTCGTCGACGGGCGACGAGGAAAGGGCATCGAGCGATCGGGGGATCGAGAGATGCTCGGACATAGGCAGCGTCGAGCGTGAAGACTAAGGCGGAAACCTCGTTCGAATGCGTTGAGCGTTCGAAATGAGGAAAGTCAATAGAGCCGGCAAGTCAACGCTCAAATCTGGGAGCAAAACCGAAATCGAGCGGCTGACGTAGGCGTGACGTCAGCCGAGTTCGAAAAAGCGAGTAGCGCGAGTTCGATGTTGACTTGGGTCAAATTGGGGGTTGACCAGGTCAAAATTAAAATTAGGATTTTGATTTAGGAGTGATTTCACACCTAAAAATTAGGATTTCGGTACGATACAAAAGTCTACCGAAAAATCTTAAGATCGGAGCGTGACACTAATAAAGCGAAGGTCACAAGTTTCAAACTTGTATGGGCATTTGTTTCTTATATTTACCTTATGTGGTATTTTAAAGCACATCTAGATGGATGTTTTGCTACCGTTGGTCAATAGAATTTTGTTAAGCCTTTACGAGGTCAAATCAATAACGTATCCAATTAACAAAGATTCTTGAATATCCTCCGCCACTCGTGGAACGATTGGATAACCAGATCCGCGTGGAGATCTTTTCCTTTAAAAAAATCGCAGCGGCTCATCGTTGCGGGGCCCATGTACCACAACGGTGGGCTCCCGCTCAGTCATTAGGCCGGAGCAGGTGGGCCTCCAACTGTCAAAAAAGTTGGATCCCCGGTCTATGATTTTCCTTGGATCCCCTGCAAGAGTCGGCCCCTCGCTTTCTCCATACGATCCGCCGCCACTTGTCCACTATTTTAAGAACTTCAGGCAGATAGAGAACAATCGAATCGGAGTCGGACTAGTAGCGTGGGCCCTACTCCTCCTCTGTTCCAGCTAGCGCAATCTTCCTGTTATTTGTTGACCAGCAAACACCATAATCACCAACCAGCCGCAGTCAAGTAGCAAATTTGGTTTGAGGGGTAATAATAAGTCTTTGTTGTCCACTGAAACGAGAGGAACAGCGGATCAGGAGTATTTTAGACAGGCGACACGGGTCTCGTCTTATAGCGAGGAAGCGAGGCCAAATTGTGTCGAGAATCCGCTTGCTCTCTTCCCGTCCCCGATTCCTTGGCGCGCACATGTAAGAACGGCAGATCGGAACCGAGAAGGACCCGATCTTCTACTCCTTTCGATAAAATTGAGTACAGATGTTTTAGGTCTTAGATCGGGTTGTGCCATTTATGGAATTGGATTCTGATTTTGTGTATATGTTTCGGTGGGTTTTAGGTCGGACGATGCGAAGCAGTATCTGATTCATGCTTCGGAGCGGCGTATCTTCCTCGGGGATCATGATTGATCCGGCGGCCACAGGTAGGATGTTCTCATTTTTTGTTCCGCAGCCTTGTTCGAATTTTTGAGTGAATTTGTTGTGAAAGATCGTAATTTTTATGGTTAGTGATCTATCTTCTGAGTTCTAATTTCGGTTCGGGGATCGAGAACTATGCATAAACGTACTTGGAATGGGATGGGTTGCCGATGTGGAGTTTATTATTATTATTATTTTACAATCACAGTTATTATTAACTATTAAGCCTATATCTCATGTACCATTGTTGAATTTTGAGAGTAATGCTGCGAGTAACTGTCGATTTCATCTGACTATTTCCGCTGACCAGTTTTGCTAGGGGCATGTTAGATTCATGTATATTTGTTCGTTTGTCTTTATTTGATAAGTATGTTTGTCTTTGTTTGGATAACAACTTTCGAAGATGTTAACAAGGTTGAGAGTACTGTCTGAATAGTGGATTATGCATATAAAGCACCTTTTGTTATTTGTCCTTTATCCTTCGTCATACTTATTTTCCTGTTATTAGCAAAGAGAACTAGTACGTAGACCAATTAAACCACATTTCATGTTAGCATGCACTATTTATATATTTTTTTCTTGCTTAGAATTTTGTATTCAAATCCATGATAATTTTCTGTCTTCATCCTGCTAAAATTCGTACAACCTCAGGTGCCAACACTATTCATCTTGACTATGCCAATGATGTTCAAGGTATCTGCACCAGTTTATTAGTTATGAATAACCCAATAGACTGACGTCCCATTTAAGACTGCCCGACACGTATATCCATTGATCATCATGTACAATAAATCTAGCAGTGTAGTAGAGCACTCTGGTTTTGTTATATTGTAAGTCACCTAGTACTTATATCTGTTGTATATGCAACGAAGATGGAATTAATGGGAACCTCCCACTCTTCGTAGTTGCATTTTCTTTTGTTGCTACATGGCAGAAAAACAAATGGGAAGTTTTTTAATTTTAGTAAAATAGATTAATGCATTAGGGCACTTTAGTTGCACACACAAGTGCAGTTTGAGAGTTGAACGCTTGTTCCAAACTTCCAATGGCATAAAATCCACAACTCATACAACTAGGTTGGGAGCCAGTTTTTCTTGTGCTGTCATAAGTGATAGTTAGGGACATGATTTCGATTGCATCAGTGGGTACATACTAGTGGTGGTACTATATACTTCTTATAGATGCTAGGTAATTGACACTTTGTTGCTTTGCCATTTTGTTAATAAATGAGTCAAACTTATATTCTCACTTAATTCTGTGCTAAAATATAGTCTTTTTTTTCGGCATTATATTGCTAACTTTTGCCATCCAATTTCTGGCTTTGTTTTGCTATTGTATCTTTAAGATTGTTGTATAAAAGCCTTGCTTTATTGTGTTTTTTGCTGGACAAGTTTCAGAGGGTTTTATAAATTATATGTATGAAGTTCCTTCTTTTCTAGCTTCACTCCTTATCTATGATATGCAGCTGATCTTTGCTTATTTCTTTTCTTGGACACAGAAAAAATGATAGGAAATGATGAGGTATCTTCGGGATGCCTGAAAGATAATAATTCCCACTTGAACTCTCAAGAAGGTGGGAATCTCAGTCATCTGAAACCTGAGTCAAAAGGAGGACAAGTTGTACCTGTTTATGATTATGTGAAAGCAAATAACTCGATTATTTGGGAACCTTATGCAGTATTAAATCTAGGCTACTCTGGGCCTTTGAACAGACCAGAATGTTATCAGCTTCCATATGCCCATCCTGATATTGTACGGCAGCAATTACATTTGAACCCTTTTGAGAACAATATTTATCCAAGAAATCCAGATTACTCATTTCCTACTGAGAAAAGATTTAGTTGTATGCCACCGGTCAAAATGCTTTCTCAAGCTCAACTACATCAGTTTCAAATTCAAGATTTTCAGTACTTTGTAGTTATTGACTTTGAAGCCACATGTGACAAAGAGAGAATTCCACATCCACAAGAGATCATTGAGTTTCCTTCTGTGTTAGTTAACAGTTCAACTGGTCAACTAGAAGCTTTTTTTCAAACGTATGTGAGGCCTGCATATCATCAACACCTCACTGATTTCTGCAAGGAGCTCACTGGGATCCAGCAAATTCAGGTCATCATGCATTTAGCACTCAACCTTCATTTCGTACTCTTTCTTGTTCTTGTGTCTTTAACTGTTGTTTTGATGTAGTGATGTACTATTCACTCATATTCCACAAAAATATGGAATATCATCTTCTTTGAAGTAGAAGTGATAATTAGTTTCTTAGTTCATTTTCTTGGTTTCTTGGTTTGGCTGATTATGTTTCATGTAATTAGGAAATTTTCATTTTACAACTAAATGAAATATCTGCGACTGTGAGTTGCAACATTAGTTTGTGTGCTCTCATTCTATTGAAGAGCAATTATGAACACTGAAAATACATGTAGAATCAAGCAGATTGATGGATTTCTCAACTGCCAATATCAATACAATAGTTCTCACCTTCCTATCAATTTTGAATTGACCTCGTGCAGTTACTTAATATCAACTAATTACAAGGTTTCAAATATCAAACTGGTGCTACTAGTCATGTCATGTCAGTCATACCTACACATTGAGACTGTTGAGGCATACCTATTTGTAGTTGTAGTGCAGGTGATAGTGTGCCATCCGAATCTTGGTAACCCAACAAACTATAATGGTTCAGTTGTACAACTGGCATGGACGCAGACCTTAATCTATGTTTCCAGTCATATTCTAGTTTGGACAATTGGAAGGCCGGGTAAAACTAGCAATACACCAATAAGGTTTTTAAATTAGAATATTTTGATATTTGATATTTCCTGCAGTAAATTAGACCAAAAAAATTGAAAGTTTTCATTCTAACTTTATCTTCAAAACTTACTCTCATAATTGTTACAACAGATCAGGAGACGTCTATCTGTGAATTTGTAAAATGTCAAATGGACTATATAGGACTGTCTTAGAAATATTAATAGATAACACGTAGTACTCTACATGTTTAGTTGCTGGCTTATTATTTGGAGAGTTGTGCTATCTATCAAAGTTACATAGCACAAATTTATTGACTCTTGAGATATGTTTTGTTAAGGCTGAATATAAAAAATTCATTATCATGTTTTCTGGATTGGTGCGTGTGTAGATATGAATTCCCCACTTGATAAGGGTTCAAGAGTTTGGTATAATGTTAAGATTCTTTTTAACCAATGTGACTGAGGTTTGTGTCATTGACATCTCTATTTGTAGGGGTAACACCAAGAACACTGGCTCTATTTAGGTTCTAGATTGGTAAGGGTCTTGTGTTCTAGTTACCCATGGGCTTCTTTCAAGTCTAGAATCAAATTATTCTTTTGAAGATGATTGTCAAACTCATGACTCAACTCATCTAATCTCAACATTTTGAATTAGCCTTGGTGAGTTGAATCTAGTTTATACAAACCATCCGTTTGATGAATTGTTCATCAAAAATAAAAAATCAAAGATCAAAGATAAAAAATCATAAATGAAAAATGAAAAAAAATATAAAAATCAAGAATCAACAATAAAAATAAGCTATGATTTGTGACTCGGGTGAGTTAAGCCAAGTTCATCAATCCAGAATCATTTCATTCTTTAAGATTTTAACAAGTGAGATAAGACCATATGTTTTAGTCATAATAGTTTGTACATCCTTGAATCTTCTCGCATTGCTTTGCTCTCCTACTCTCCACCTTATCTACACTAGCATTTTTCTTTGAAGAGATTTTCTCACTATTGAATGAATTTTCTTATCTTGTCTAAAGATATGATTATCAATAATAACTATTTGTGAATATTTGGCTTACATGGTATACTAATAATAACAATTAGTATACTAATAATAACAATTAGTACTTCACTAACAAAGTTGTATTGTTTGTTGCCTGGAGATGTGATGAGTTAGATTTGCAATCATTTGTACTTGAGTTAAACCAAACTCTATTTGTGTGTCTCAATGGATCAACCTCATTGCAGAAGGGAACAAGGCCACTAGGTGCTCT
Organism: Costus lasius; assembly: GCA_027563935.2. Classification (NCBI taxonomy): domain Eukaryota; kingdom Viridiplantae; phylum Streptophyta; class Magnoliopsida; order Zingiberales; family Costaceae; genus Costus; species Costus lasius. Next base: position 100,666,673 of record CM050454.1, read on the forward strand.
TCACTGAATAGAAAGAAAACCTAGGGATTTACCTAAGTGTTCCCCCTCAATACTCAAGCTAGGCTGGGATCATTGGATGGTGATCAGAAAATTTAAGCAATCTCTATAGCAGGATGCATTTTTGAGTCCGCAGGCTTCCTACTTCCTTGGCACGAACGCATTTTTCAAAACCTTGTTTCAATTGACTTTGTCAAAAATATAAAAACAATATGTAATTAGTTGACATTGTAAGTTAAGATTTATTCCATTTTGTGCAAACTAGTTGGTTTGATTCTTTAAATTTCAACTGGATATGGTCCATTTTTTTGAGAATATAATCCTAGGCAAAGATCATGCCTAGGATCATTTATGCCAGGTTTTTTTATACCCTGCACACATACCTTATAGCAGAAAGTTGCTCAAACCTTAAGGGGGCACGCAATTATATGCATGTTTAGTCATATACTACCATATAGTTACTTACTACAACTATGTATAATCATACGCATTCAATCTCTATGTTTATAACTACAAACGCTAGTGGTATTTACTATTAAGAATGGAAAAAACTGTGTGCCCTCTTCTTTAAGATTTGGGGAGCTCTCTGCTTTAAGATAGGTGTACAGGGGATACACACTCTGCAGAAGTGATCCTAGGAAATTTATCTATTTTTCTGTCCTGTGGTTAAGTTCATGACACTTCATCTGTAAGAGGTTTTGAGTGTAATCGCGTAGTGTGTAGGTTGCACACTGCTGGCGTCATAATAATTATCTTTTCTTTATCTATTTCTTTTTCTATTTTATTTATATCTCAATTAACTCCCCGGTAATTAGGTGCTACACATGATAATATGAAATCTTGCGTAAGATTAATCCACAAGCATGGAATTATTAATGTGGCACTATTATTATGCATAGTTTAATAAAGAATCATAATGAAAATTAAAGATCGAACATTTACTCTACAATTCCCACGTATATGAAGAGTATTAACGATTCAGTATTGTGATTTGTGATATCCATCATTATAATCTTAGTTCAATTTGTTTTCAGTTCATTCACTTGTTTCTTACTGCTTAAACTGATACATAAATATCTAGTTGATCCTAAATCGTGATAAAAGGTGATAAGCTTATTACCAAAACCAATGCATGACCTCTTTTCAAAACGATGTCTTTTTTAACCATTAAATATTTTGCTTCATATTGCATTGATAAGAAGGAACTAACTTTGTTTTCTTTGTGGAAATTCTAGGTAGACAGAGGTGTTTCGCTTAGTGAAGCACTGCTGATGCATGATAAATGGTTAGAAAAGAAAGGAATCAAGCACAAGAACTTTGCCATCGTGACATGGTCTAACTGGGATTGTCGAGTCATGTTAGAATCTGAATGCAGATTTAAGAGGATCAGGAAACCACCCTACTTTGACAGGCACGACCACCATGTCTTTCAGTGTCTTCAAAAATATGTTTCACGTGGAATTTCCTTACAATTAATTGTGTGATTTGCTCGCTCTACTATGATTATCCTATTGCTTATTTTACGTTTGTCCTTCAAGATCATCTTTTGTGCAATGATTCTTCTTGCTGAACATCTAGTATATACTTATCTGGCTTCCCTTCCCTTCAAACATGATTAGAATTAGGCTCCAAGAGAAAGGTTGCTTCACTTGCTTCTTTACTGACTAATGCAAGAAATGTTGTGTAGAGTATAGATACTCTGATATCCGGCTAACCATTATTGTCTTAGCTACGAGAAAGGTGTTTCTAGTTTAGTTCTGAGTTTCTTGATAATATCTGTTTCTAGTAGGTTAGTTAATTCATAAGTCTCTTCCATTTATTAAGCTACCTGAACATTTTCTGTGAGCATATTTCGTGTCCTGCTGCTTTCCAAGTGATGCAAGCATTTCTTTCCATAAATTTGAGCAGGTGGATCAACCTGAAGGTTCCATTTCAGGAAATGTTTCAAGGTGTCCGCTGCAATCTCAAGGAGGCCGTTCAGCATGCCGGTTTGACATGGGAGGGCCGTGCACACTGTGGTCTTGATGATGCCCGTAACACTGCCCGCCTCCTCGTTCATCTCATGGACAAGGGCTTCAAGTTCTCCATTACCAATTCCTTAATAACACAAGCTAGAGAGCTTCCCATGAGTTATGAGTCATTTCCTTCGTTGGATCATAACCAGCGCAACACAAAGCCTAAAGACACGGGTACGTCTTTCCAATCTCATCCCTTCATGGGCCCCTGCGGAACGGAGATGCAAATCTATTGCTTCTGTGGTGTATTGAGCAGCAAGTGTATCGTTCGCAAGCCTGGACCAACACAAGGCAGACATTTCTTTGGTTGTGGGAATTGGACAACTGCAAGGCGTGCTGTCTGTAACTATTTTGTGTGGGCTTCTCCATGAATGGATGAACATCTGCTCTTGGGTTGATCAGAAGAATCATCACTGTAAAAAATCCCGAGGAAATGTTGGTTATGTGACTTGACTGATGCAATGGCGGTATTGGTGCTTGGGTTACTTGCCCATGCTTGCTGCTTCTTATACACATATATATAGCTAGAAGACTTATGTGTCAACGGAAAGACTAGGTAGTATCTGATCATTGGCATTGGCATTGACTTCTTGTTGAAGAGTTGGAGTTAGATGCTGCTTACGATATTTTAACTTGTCTAAATAAATTATACCCTTTGCTTTATCTTTAGGAGCTATATTGGTATTTGCTTAGTGTTTGTTGCTTAGATCAGAATCATAAAGGCTTGATTTTATGTAATTGTGATTTATGTGAGAATTAGGCATCTCTGTAATTGGTTGCTGCCAAATTCTTCGCTAGTGCATGTTAAAGTGTAGGCTAAAAAAGGACATCAACAACATAAAATGCAAGAATCTAGATGGACAGAAACGTAGTCCAATTAAGCACAAGAAAGATTTGTTTCATATGTGGCTTTTAGATGTTGCAAGTTTGCATATTTTTTCTTGTATGCATCAAAATGTTAAAATTAGTTATATCTGATTCACCGCCAAAGTTACTGATTCTATGACTCTGTTGCTTGTCTAATGAATAATTTGTGACTATGCCTTGAATGATGATGGTTGACAAGTGTGTATAGTGTATTATATGTATATATATATAAAGTATTCCTAAACTATTTGGCATAAAACTAATTTGATATATTAACAAGTATGTATAATTAGTCTCTTCCAAAAATATAATTTTAAACTTCTAAATATAAAATATTTAGATCTGAAAATTTTCAAAGCCTTAGTACGTATAGTGGGAGACGTTACTTTCTTTTTTCTTCTAAAAGCATTTTGTATTTAGAAAACTACTTGGATTAAAATACTGATGAGAAGTTAAGAAAGGCAGTGATGCTAAACATCTACTTTATTTTTTTTATAAACATATTATGTCCTTCACTATTTTAAATAAAATTATCTTTTGATCCGGATTAAATTTACTGCACTGAGATGCGTAGAGTTTACTTCAGTTGTATTTCATCTCATTATTTCTTTTTTTTTTTTCAAATAGGTCAATGCTTATTATCTAACATGCCATATTTTTTTATTTTATGTTCATAAATTACTTAGATAATTTTTTTTTAAAAAATAGTTTTGATCTGTTTTAATAAACTTATTTCTAACATAAAATAAAAATTGAACTAATACATAATAATATGTAATGCAAAAACAATCAAGTGAAAGGATATATGAATTTTAGAGAATTTTCAAATATTTCTTTCAGTTTTTAGGCGTGCCACTTGGCATGCTTGAAACATTTTTTTTTAAAAAATAGATATGCATGAAATAGTTTAATATATTATTAATTTATTTTACAAAACATTGATATTTTAGAATAACATTAATTTACATGCATGGAATTTGTAGAGACAATGAAAAAAGATTAAAACATATCAGAAAAATACATTTATATGAAAAAATTAATCCGAGATAAAAGGCTAGAAGAAGATAAAACTTATAAGTGCCCGAGGTGCTGAAAAAGTTAAAAACGGAGAGATCTCTCCCTTAAATGTGATGTAATACATTTTGAGATTAGTGTTACATAGGTTTTATTATTTTTTTTAAAGATTGCATAAATTTTAAGATGTTTCCAAAACATATTTAAGGGGAGAGATCTCTCTGTTTTTAGCTTTTTCGGAGTGCCAGGGCGTTTATAAGTTTTATCAGAAGATATGGAAGAAACTAAACAAAAATTGAAATAAAAAAAAGAAAAGAAAATAATGATGTTACCCATGCGCTAAAAGTGAGTTATGATAGTTGGAAACTATTCCATAGATAAACGAAGAAGTCATGCAATTGGTCACTCGAATGACACAAAGTGTAGATGACCAAACTCTTGGGAGAAGCCTCTTACGAGGTAAGATTTGTAGAGAAGGCTCTTAGAAGATAAAGTACCAAGAAGAAGCTCTCGGAGACAATGACTTAAAAGAGGAAGTCATCTAGAGAGAAGGTCTCTCATAAAAGGTCAAGTCGTGCTTGACTAAATTCACTCATAAATAAGGAATAAATACCATTAAGATTTTCGGTGGCTAAGGATTCAGTATAAAAGACTTGGTGTGTTTGGCACCAAATTTTTTTTTCAACTTTTACTATGCAACTTTTGCATACAATTTGCTACAGTAATAATAAGTTGCATTTTTATTATTTCAGACGAAAATATGAAATGACTATTATAGTAACTATCGTAGCAATACCGAAAGCAATACATAATAAAAACTGCTTGAAAAGCTTCACCAAATGAAGCCTTAGACTATGAAGGATATCTACAACAAAACAAGGTCATATATTCCGAGTTAGAAGGCAACTCTTAGCAAGTTGAAAGAATTGTGGATAAGCTTAGGCAAAATTGTAGATGGCAATTCAACTTCGAAATAAGGTTTTTATAAATCTAATATTTCAATATAACGATAACTCGTATAAGCTAACTCAAACTTTTATACATTATTAATTATGTAAAAAATATTTAACTCTAATTTAACCCATTTATAAATAGGTTTATTTGTTACAACTTGTATAATCTATTTAATACACATTATATATATCTCATTTATGAATTATACATATTTACTAGACGCTAAAAGTATAACATGTATTCTATAATTATCTTACTGTGGTTAACATATTTTATTGAAATATCTTTTTAATTGAATCTCATATTAGTTAAATATTATATTAATTAAAATTTATAATCAGTTATGTCATCCCAATTTAGTTTTAAAGGTAGCAAGAGAATTGTAATAATATGTAATTGATAATAGTAATTTAAGTTAAAGTTTTAATTATATTATATTATTTCAAACCCAACAAATTCAATTAATTTTATATTAAAAGAGTCATAACAAAAGATTAATATGTTCCAATCCTAAGCATAGTCACAATCTAAAAGACAAAAAATCTAGATACTAAATGATTCGCATGAAATATTATCCCCTAAAGTTATTTTAAATCATGAGTTGGAGCTTTTTGTAAGTTTTTTACTTTGACTATTGTTCATTAAATTTGACTTTTAAGTTAAAGCTACATATATTTAACTTCTTATTATTGTAACAGTTGTTCATCCAAAAGTAAAAAACATAAATAACAAAAAAATGCATCAAATACACCCTTAGGTCTTAGCATTTAATTATGATGTTATATGTTTATTATGGAGAGACGCTCACACTCTAATTTAGTCGCATACAAAAATGTGAGAAGAAATACTTGTATGAAATGTCACGACTCACGAGCTTAAAATGAACATTAGCCACAATATTTTTTTTAAAGATAAACATTATATATATATATATATATATAATTTTTATAAATATTTTATATTATTATATTACACTTCGAAGAAAATTTTGTTATGCTTGATAATAGTTAATTGAAATAAATTTAATATAAATTAATATAAATAAATTTAAATTCCATCGTAATGTTGATATTTTATATCAATTAATTTAATAAATTCAATAGATACATGAAGAATAACTTATTAAATAACATTTAAAAAAAAGTATTTCAACTTTATTTTGGCATATGCAATTACTAATTAAACTAATTAACACATTAGATTATTAATATAGTATTTGATAAAGTCAACTTTTATTCTTTATATTAATAGTAGTAATCATTAAAAATACTAATAATATTAATAAATAATACAAAAGCATTTCTATATGTGAATTAAATTATATGTAACAAAATATGCTATTATATTGTCTTTTATTCAATTACTAATTAATTAATTAATCATCTCATTGATTATGAGCCTATTCTACTTGTGCTAAAATCACATCAACTTTGCACCAAAATAAGTAGCTAAATTATAATTTATTTTGGACAAAAACAAGTAATTGACGGACTTGATCCCTAGACAAGATCAAGACAATTGATGACCTTTCAAATTTGCAATCATATTCTTTCTTTCATAAATTAGTAGGATATATTCTGCATACAAATTGATACATGAGAACCAAAACAACATTGTCTCTCTTTAGTGTCATTGTTATTGAATCAATCTCCAATCAATAATTGATAATGAATTACTTAAAATTGTTGGCGCCGCACCACAAAAATAGCGAAGACTTCTTGCGTTTCTGCACGAAGATGATGAATACCTTGTAATTAATAGTCTAAAAAAGCTTGTAAGTAATGATGATGCAACAAAATCACAATAACAAATGCATTCATTACAAAGAGTTCAGTATTCAAAGAAAACGATAATCATTTGATGAAGATGATCATGCGTATTGTGTTGTAATTTGTTCAAGATTTTGAATTAAATGCATATCAATATTGTGGTTAATTAAGGTTAAGCTACGTTTGATCAAGATCACAAGCCCAATCACTATCTTGTGACTCCTGTGTTTTCTTAGATGAAATCCATAGCCAAAAGAAGGAAAAATACATTGAATCTAGTAGCAAAACGAATTTAGATTCAATGTGTTTTCCCTTCTTTCCGCTGTGGATTCCGTCCAAGGAAACACAACGGATAAAAGGTAAAAATTCTTAGAAAGTTTATATTATTTGCATCAAGAACTAAAATCACCCAATGTCTTTAATGCTGTGATTCACAAATGCTATAACATAATATAATAGTCATTCGTTTAGATCCATCGTAAACCCAATTTTATATATAATTAGTTGACGATGTGGAAAATGATTGCGGTGTAGCCGTCCAAGCTCACTTGACACCCCTTTGTAGATGCATAAGTAATCGAGTTCAAGTAAAAGATACATAGTTGCCAATGCGAAGACAAGACAATACCACATGTTCCCCAAACTCTAAATCCATCACCTAAGATGGCATGTTAGTTTACCTATATGACATTGTCCCCATTCAATTAAGGCTATAGATTTTCCTTTTGGTGACTTGACTTAACTAAGGTATGTTATTCCACACACTAACACACCATTTTTTTTTTCCTTTCTTCATTTGATATCCAGCTCAATTTTAGACCACTGCTCATAATCTCCAACTTGAGTGTTAGAGGAAGCACACTTGAGAAAACCCTTAGGCTGTGTTTTTTTTTTCGAGAGAAAGAAAACTGGGGAGAAAGAAATATAGAGGAGGAAAGAAAAAAGAGGGGTAAGAAAAAAAATCACATGCATTAAACCGGAGAGGGAAGAAAAAAAATCACATGAATTATGCACGTGATCACAGGGAAGAAGAAATGCAGTGTGGAGAGGGAAGTAGGGGTGGCCGGCGATAAAGTAGGGGCGGGAGGCAAGTTTGCTACAGCAGGAGGGTGAGGCGAGTTCGGCAGGGAAGTGGCAAGCGAGCTCGCGGTGGCAGGCGTGAGCAAGGTGAGCTCACAACAACAGGTTGGCGAGGTGAGCTTGCGGCGGATGTCGACGGCTAGGGCAAGGCGGTGAAGCAGAGAGCGGCAAAACGGCAAGCGGCGAGGAGAGGGAGAAAAGAGCTTTCTACCCGATTTGGAAAGAAAGCTAAACGGGAGAAAACTAGCCACTTTTCTCGCTATTTTTCTTTCCTTCTAAATTAGTCTCTCCAACAAAATAGGAGAAAAGTAACGTTTCTTTCCCTTCTCTTTACTTTTCTCCCTAAAAAAATATTGCCCTAAGTCCTCTTCTTGTAGGAGTGGGGTGCACGATGATAGTGCAATATTTCTTCAAGGTGCATTCATTGAGCCTTGCAAACAAGAGTCAACAACAACCCATGTTGATATCCAAGGTATGTTATTCCACACACTAACACCATTTCCTTTCTTCATTTGATATCCAACTCAATCTTAGACTGTTAGAGGAAGCACACTTGAGAAAATCCTTAGGTCCTCTTCGTGTAGGAGTGGGGTGTATGATAATAGTACAATATATTTCTTAGAGTTATGACTTGTAATAGGTATATGCTCCATGTAAGCTAAATTCACCAAGATTTTAAGGGCCCTTCCTTGCAAAGTCCACAGCTAGTACTGCACCCACCATGAAAGTAACAATTATTATACTATCAAATTTAGGGAGTTTTATCATTAGTTCTTGTAGCTAGTTCACAAAGGCGTATTATATGTCAAGAAGGCCTAACGTCTATTTGAGGATTGCCTAGGCACTTAAGGTCCCCATCACTACCTCGTCTGGAAACATCATGTGTTATATCTCATAAAAGATTGTGAGCTCGAGGTCAAGAAGCCATACTTGGAGATTGCTTTCCCAACACCATCATTTCCAAGTTGCAAACTTTGTAAAGAACAAGGGGATGTAAATTTTCCTTTGTAAATGTTATAACTAATCTTCACCTATATTCAAAACTATTTTATAGATAGAGCATGAAGTCCTGAGGTTCATCCACAACCAATTAATAAACAACCGACCGTAAGGCAATGAATAGTCATTATAGGCATGAAGCCTCCTCGAGCACTTCTCTTTTTAATATGCTTGTTTATTTTAGAGTTGTCTCTCAATCAAAATATGTGTTAGTAATCAATTAGCGGATAAATTTTTTGATGAAAATTTTGATGTGTAATTTTGACTAAGCAAAAATCAGTCACGAGCTAGAATCGGATTTGATTTTGACCATAAATTCACATTTGACTAAAAAAAACTTCAACATAGAGCTTGCTCTCACTAAACCCTAGTGGGCCCAAAAAACAAAATCCTTGTGTTGAGGCTACATATTTCCTCTCTTATCTACCCCCACTGCAAATCTTGCTCTTAGTAAAACCAAGCAACTAATACATAATTATAAGTGCTCTAAGTCTTACTCAATAGCTAAGCACTTCTTTCTTTTATATGCTCCAAAGTAAACCTTTGTCTAGCCAAGCCTTGCCATGGACCGTCTTAAAGCCTTGCCTTAGGATAGAGCACTTCTCTTTCTTATGTGCCCTAGGAAAAGCTTAGTATCATTGAGCCATAGTGTGACTCATTCACACTCATAATCTCACAAACCTTGCCTCAAGACTTGGTGCTTCTCTCTCTTATGAATTGTTAAGTTGAGCTTGCTCTAAGCTCTAGTGTATTTTTCCAAACTCATAAGCCCCTAAATCTTGCCCAGAGGCCGAGTACTTCTATTTTATTTGCTTTGAGTCTAAGCTTATTTTTACTAAGCCTTAGTATAGTTAATTGATACTCAATTATTTTAGCCTAATCACAAGTTGAACTTCTCTTTTTGTATATATTCGTAAGTCCATAAGCTTTACCTTCAGCAAACAACATAAGATTAAATATCCCAAAACTTTCATACTACTTACATCGATTAAGATATGTGCTGCTAGAGGGGTTACCAAGACTTTAACTAGAGTTGTTGAGATTAAGATCGAGATTACCAAGAACAAGGCTTCTCAAGATGACTCGAGTCAGAAACACTTGAAACCTCGACACTCTAAGAAATCTCAAGCCCAAGTGGTGTTTCGAGGAGTAATGTCCAAAGGTCAACACCACTCAAGGGCAAGGCGCATGAGATTGAGGTATCCTGATCTCACCTAACTCCTCAAAATACATAGACAACCTAGTCTAGCTAGAAGATACCAGAGATGCTTGTGTAAAGACAATACAGTACCACATGTACCCCTATGCTAATTGCACTCTACATTTTCCATTTGCATTGTGGACAAAATGCAAACATCTCATTAACACTCAAATAAAGTGGTGTGTCAAATTACATATGTGATACTCTCCCTCCTCAAATAAGGTTATAATAACGCTTTCCATGGATTAACCAAGAGTCAAGACATGTCATTTCATACATTAACATGCTCAGTTTTTCTTTTTTCTTTTTTCTTTTTTCATATGATATTCAACTCAATTTTTTTAATCATCATCTATAAATCCATAATTTGATTTGTATCAGCGAGAGAATACTTATGGAAACCTTTGCTTTTTAGAGATAAGCAACAGGGCGGGGCAGAGTCAGGTTTTTCATCCCCGATCGGATCCTGAATTCCTCAAACCCATCCCCGACCTCGACCCTAACGGGTTTAGAAAAACCCAACCTCACACTAGACCTGGCAAAAATTGACCCGACCCGCCGACCCGACCCGACTCGACACGAAGTTAGGCGGGTTCGGGTTGGGTCTAATCGTGTTTGGGTCATAAACAGGTCAACCCATTTATGACTCGAAATTAAACGGGTAGTGTCGGGTTATAATCGGGTTGACCCGCTTAACCCAATTATATTATATATATAATTTATATATAAATAAATACATATACATATATTTATATATCATTTCGAGTCGAGTCGTGTCATGTCGAGTTAATCGGGTTCATATTTTTATATTTATATAATTTTATATATATATATATATATATATATATAAATATAAATATTTGTTCGAATTATTTAATATTAAACGGGTTAATCGGGGCGTGTCGGGTTGACCCGAATATATATGGGTCGTGTTTGGGTTAGATCATCTGACCCAATTAATTAAATGGGTCGTGTTCGGATTAAGCTAATCGGGTCACGGGTCATAAATGGGTCAACCCGAACACGACCTGCCGACCTGTTTTGCTAGGTCTACCTTACACTCGACCCCACAGGGAAACCTGACCCCGACTGACTTAAAAAATAAGTATATATTATAAATAATATTTTAAAAATAAATTTCATTGCATATTCATAATATATAAATAAAAATATTTTACATAAACTATACAATTATTTCTACATAAATAATAATAAAAATAATTAACAAAGCATGAAACTATTATAAATTTAGTAACTAGGTTATAATTTAAAATGAGTAAATTTGTCATTTTAGTAATCGGGGCGGGTTTAGGGTTGGGTACTTGAATTCCCATATCCGATCCCAACCCGACTTTATCTTGTCGGGTTTTCCCCGAACTCATCCCGAGACCCAGTCAACTCGGGTTTTCCCTATTGACTTCGGGTCAGGTCCAGTCAGGATGAGCTTTCCTGCCATCCCTACTACTTTTCTTTTCTTGTAGGCAATGCAGGGTGTTCGACAATTAACTATATATTTCTCTAGCTATTGGTACCCCTTTCATGTTGGGAAGCCACAGTCCTTTCCTACCGACAATATCCACCTATTTCTCCTTTTATAGATTGCGATACAGAATCTCATTCAATAGGCAAAAAAAAGATGCGCAATACTACACCGAAATTTTATTTCGGTGTAGTTTGCTTCCTCAACGTTGTGATCCTTGAAAAATATGAAAAGATTGAATGAATGAATGAACTCAATGTTGTGATCCTTGTTTAATGTTAACAGAGAAAAAAAATCGACTGAAAGTAAATGAGGAGCAGGAGGGAGAGGAAGCAGTATTAATTACCGTTGTGGGCGGGGGCGGCTGATGATGCTGCTTGGAGCGTTGATAGGAGATGAAGTCTTCTTCAGTTCCAAGGCTGGAGGGCCGGATCTCAGACTTCTGGAGCTTCTTGTTAGCTCGAGCTCGAGAGAAAACCATCGAATAATCTGGTGCCGCCGTCTTCTGATCCCATCCCCCGAACTCAGGAACTGACATCCACTCGTTGCTCTGAAAAACACAATTTCAACACCTTTTAATTACTTTGAACCTTCAATCAGGGTATTGTGCAGTCAAAAGTAAACTAGCAGCACTGTAAAATGACAGCATCAAGGATCACAACATTGAGGTAGTGTATGTTCTAGCCCTTCTACAGAAGGGATAGATTCAAAGTGAAAAAGAAAAAAGAGCAAAATTTTAACTATGAACTTCATGTGCGTGTGAATTCATGTTTAGAAAGATGAAGAAAAGTTTTTTTTTTGGATAATTCAAGATAAGAGATGCATCTTTCTCTTCCTGTGCCGGATCAGGTACCTCCAAGTGGTTATTCATGGTTGCCCTCTTCCTGAGAAGCGGGGGTTATGGGAATCAGCGACCCTCGGCGTCAACCTGAATGCATGCAGCAGATTTATAGGAAGGGAAGGAAGAAGTAAGAACACGTTGAGGATTAAATTTAGCAGACCTGACAGAAATGGAGATGTCCGTGGCCACTGCTTGCCATCACATTGACTTTCTTTGGCAGATGGGAGGACTGTTTCAACGTCCAATTTGACCGACTCTCTGGGACATCTATGCTTCTCTGCTATTTCCTCTGCCATCCATTTTTTCTCTTTTTCATAGTTTCAAGAATTCAGCTAAATATGGTTTTAGCCAATTAACATAACTTGTTGGATGTACATACAGACAACATTCAGAATACAGAACCTCCAACTTAACGCCAAAAAAGTACACTGCCGACTGATTTATGCGAGCAAAAAACTTATCACGAACAGATGCAGTCGAACAATCAACAATGATATATACCTTACGGATACATCAAACAAGTTTGATTCATGATGGTGATTAGGATGGGGAAGAAGGACAACGAAATAGCAACAAAATGTTGACTGATTACGCTCCTAAATGTTTGAGTTGAACAAATACATACAGGTGAACAACACAGATGAGTTGTTCTTATGCAAGTAATGACGCGCTGCTGCACAATGATGGTTAGCTTACATTTGCTGGACAAGATTCCAATGGACTTCTGCAGAGTCGTCGGACTTCGGACTTCGGACGTTGGGTCCGGCCGGCCATAGCCGATGTTGGAGGATGGATGTTTCTGAAAATGAGCCCCAAGTAAAAAGAAGAACGTGTATATAGAAATGCAACCTTACTCCCGTGGCCTCGCAAGCCAAAGCGAGCTCAAGGCACGAAGACGAGAGAAATAATCATTTATGGCAAGAAGCGCCCGAGCAGACTGTCGGGTGGTCAATATCCGGTGCATTTGTTGCAATGTTTGCTGTCGCAGGTTGTCTGCCTGGAAAAGATGAACAGAGAAGTAAGCAAAAAGCTTCATCCTAACAAGATTATAAAAATTTTCGCATGGCTTCTTCACCTGCCGAAGAAAATTCTCAAGAGTTCCAAGCTTCCCCATCGCCATAGCCATCTGGCCCATGTAGTTTGCAACATTCCCTGAAGATCCTGAGGGGCCAACAGACCCAGCCAGTGTTTCTGCCAGGGACTGCTGCAATGCCTCCATCCCTTGAGATAGAGCATCCTCAGCTTGCTGTGATGATTGTTGGAGGTTCGATATGCCCAACAACTGCTGCTCTGTTAGTGGCTCCAGCTGACTTGCAAGTAGCTGAGAAATTACAGCATAGTGGAACCGAATCAGTGAGCCGAAAAGATATCGACAAAAGGGAGCTATTAGAAAGCCCTCCCCTTAAATTTGATCAAATGTGCTCGAGTAAAATCAGTAGCAGCACGCTAGAAAAAGTGAAAAACAGACTTCTCTTAAAATGCAGAGTATGAACCTTGCACCTTTAAAAGCTCAGATGTTCGAAAACCCCCGAGCCACATGAAACACCTTTCAGCTGGTGTCTGCCACATGCCTGACAGGATGTGAAAGACATCTGCCTTGGCGGCAATTCCTTTAAGCCTGAATATCTCGTCATAATGCGTCCGGATACCATCAACAATAACTCGGAGATCATTTTCGCCAGCGTGTGCATCAACTGCAGTCCTCAGTTCATTAGTCTGGCGGTTTTGTTCTTCAAGCCATCGTGCATATTCTACATCAAAGACCAAGGCGCCTGCGGTAATGATTTAACATGTGAGAAAGGAGCTGAAGCATATCGAAATGCAAAATTGCTACCAGCATGCTACAAGATAAGAGTTAAGACATAAGGGAACTTTCGTGTTCTTCAATACAAAAAATATTTTAAGGGAAATAAATCAACTCGTGCACAGACAGTTGAATGGTAGTATCTCATATAGTTGAAGAGTTTGAACATGATAAACTTTATATATCCTAGTTAGACAACAATTACTAGTTATGTATACAAAAAGAACAACAGGAATATTTGGAAAAGTAATAAGGTAATTATGGATCCTTTTAAAGTTAGAACATGAATTTGAATAATATATATTATGGACAAAGCTTAAATTGCTGCCATCAGAAAAGGGAATTATGTGAGAAATCACCACTTCCACCCATGCCATGTGATTGATCGCCTGAGCTTGAAATAAAAATTCCCTAAGCAAAAAAGAAAAAGAATAAAAAAAATAACAGTCAATAGGCTACATAATTTTCACGTCCTGAATAAAAAATGAGATCTATGGCCAAATGATGGACCAACCTGCTGACGAGCTTTTTGGAGCTCCTGCTCAAGTTGAGTAAGCTTCAGTCTGCTACTCTCCAGTTGTTGAACATAAGCCTTGTGATTAAAAAAATTTAAGTGAATGTATAATTTATTTAAATTTTAAATGACTGAAACACACATCCAACTTATTCGTACAAGGAAAAAGAATTAACTGTGTAAAGCAGATGCGAAATACTTCTACTTCAAACACTTTAGCAAATTGAATTTGCTTAATTTACTTACCATACCGTCACATAACAAACGAGAAACAGCTTGATATCACTACAAAACATTTATCAGAAATTAAAGTTTGATGGCTACAAGAATTGACATCTAAGTTATTAATCTGGTATCAATACATCCTAATAACAATAACTGCTGCTAAGCAGAAATGTCAACTCTTTCTCCAAGTGGATATTATATTGCTCGTGATAATGATACGAAAAACTGCATCAAAGCTTGCAACAAAATGCTGATGACTTACTTTTTTTCTTAACCTACTCTTTCGTGCCGCTTCTCGGTTTTGAGCAAGTCGACGAAGTGTCTGTGGATAAAAATTATTCGGTACAAATGTAATTATACTTTTGAGTGTTGACATTGCTATAAGCGTCAATTGGAGATACAGCAAACGATTACCTTTTGGTCCAGTGATTTGTCCTTTGACCTGTCACTAGAATCAGAAGCTGCTACAGTAGCAAGGTATCCTTGTTCTAACTGCAAATTATACAAAGATCCAGTCACAAAGAAGAATATCAAAATCAACTCCTTTGTTCTACATGATGTAGTGTAGGTGTACATCTAATTACCAAATACACCAGTAGAGTATTCCATTAATCATCAGCAGTTACAGAAACATTCTAATCCATTAAATCATGTTGTTGTGCTTTGACAAAATGAACAACTAAGTACTAACCATAGTCTTTGTGTTTCTAGCAATGACACGAGTGGTCTAATCCTACGGAAACGAAAAAAAATCTTTTCTAGTTTCACCTTCTAGCATCAGTTAATTTTCAAAGATTCATACTTCTGACTACGATAAATGAAACTCTAGAAGAATCTCACTAATTCATAGTCCTGTCCTCAGACAGTTATAATATTATCTCCGTCCTGGTAACATAGCCAGAAGACATAAGCAACATTTAAGCTTAGACTTTCTAACCATCCCTACATAGTTTGCAAATACCAATTTATTGAAAACCCATGAGATTCAAGTCAATTAGACTCACACGTCCTTTGTATTACTCTAGGTTCATCTAAGTTCACAATCTAGAAAACAAACAACATTTCCTCTACTGACGAAGAACAAAATTGACTATGACACAAGTCCAGTGATTGTGAAAAGAAAATCACCCCATTATACTTATCGTTAGTCTCCCCATCAGTTGAGCTATCGGTTCTAGGACTAGCATCGGCCATGGTAGATTCCACCCCACTTCTCAAATTGAGCACTGGTAAATGATACAAGGCTTGGCTGCCACCTGCTTTGTTGGAGTGAGGTCAACACCGCAACTCTTTGAAGGTGTGATGTCAGTTGAAGAAACAGGCTGGTAAGGGAAAAAAAATCAGGAGAGCAATCTTCCATCAACAGTTGGCTGAATAAACCTTAATATACATAAAAAATGTCAAGTCTTATTTTATACAGAACTACAAATCCAGAAGGACCAAAAATAAGAAGTGAATTTTTGTCCACTTTGTTTCACACTGGCAGTTGGAACTGCATGAGTGATAAAAAAAATCTTAGATCAAAACCATTTGTCATAAACAATGGATCTTTCCATCTAAAAAGATTTAAACATAAAGTACCTAAATATTCTTTGTCTAATCAAATTATCTTCAGCCAAACCAATGTTTTACAAACTGGTCCGAACTGGGCGAGCAACAGAAGGAGAAGGAGAAGGAATGAGGAGAAGAGAGGAGAAGAAGGGAAGGAGAGGAAGAAGGGGAGGATTTTTGTGCCCGCTCATGGAAGCATACAAGTTTTCCTCCTTCCTCTGCCTCTTTTTCTTCCTCTTCCTCTTCTTCCTCACTTCTTCCTCTTCCTCTTCTTTCTTCTTCTTTCTTCTTCTTTCTTCCGCTGCTCCACCCAGTTCCACTGGGATTTTGTCAGGTACGACCGTATATACCAGAAAATAAAGGGTATTTTTAGTTACCCTCAAATATCACCAACTTCATCAAAGATAAATTTTTAATATAAATACAAGATGTAAATACATTCCAAGACACTCATACTATATAGTGTGAAAATAAATTTTCTAGAGAAAAAAATGGAGACAAAATAATGTAAAACAGTACTTGTATAACCCTGCAAATAAAATAAGCTTAAATGTTCTAAATTGTGGAATAAGACCAAGGAACAGAAAATCGTTCCGTACCGACGGTATGTTCAGTACATATCGGTCCGCTCGGCCACCGATCTCGGAACGGTGGTCGGAGCACAAACGGCGGCAAAAGCTGCAGCAGGCGGCAGAAGCTTCAATCAAAGCTTCCCAACGCCGCTGCTTTGTCCGCTCGCCCGCGTTCGCTCGCCTCCGCTTGCCGGTTCCATCCAGTAAGCACGGTACCAATACCAGTACCGTACTGGTCCGGCGCTATACCGGAATGGTTCCGGTACCCGGTTCTTCAATCCTTGAATAAGACCACAATAAAAACACTTATTTTACTCTGCTAATTCAGTGAGCACAAAAAGAAACTCGCTCATGCTGAGGTCAGGTCATAGGCAGCACCTATGCAAATGGCAACAGATTTTTCGATTGATGAAAACTCAGGAACTCTACTTGGATGGGCTGTGTTTCCCTCAGTTATCCTCCTGAGCAAAATCAGGAAGCATAAGCCATTAGTTGAATAGAAATAAATAAATAAATGCATGTATATACAAGTGTTTGTACATGTGCATTGTATATTGCTGCACAGAAAAAAAAAATCACATTTCCAGCTGCATCATCAAGTCAGTAAGGTATAGCCAATCAACATGCACTTGAAATGGGCCACTGTGAGAAAACTAATGCTAATTGGGGCTTAAGCATTTTAATTATCTTTTGGCTCACCAAAAAAAAAAACACATTTCCAGCTACATCATCAAGTCAGGAAGGTATAGCCAATTAACATGCACTTGAAATGGGCCACTTGAGCCTACTATTACTAATTAGGGCTTAAGCATTTTAATTGTCTTTTGGCTCACCAAGTATGCCTATAAAGCAAATTGTAACAGTGATATCAGAGCAAAACTTAATTCTAAATATTGTGCGAGGCTGATAAGAAAGGGCTATCGAGGATAGTGGAGCCGCCATTAAGCTAATCTCACGTGCTGCAGTCTAAGAGATAGTTATTGGGCTTGTGTTAAGCCTTGGGTTTGATAAAAATATTAAGTCTTAAGTGGGAGAGACTACGATATCCTAGCTGATAAGAAAGGGCTATCGAGGATGGTGGAGCCGTCATTAAGCTAATCTCATGTGCTGCAAACTAAGAGATACTTCTTGGGCTTGTGTTAAGCCTTGGGCTTGATAAAGACATCAAGTCTTAAGTGGGGGAGACTGCAATATCCTAGTTTAATCCGGCATGGGAAATAAAAGAAAAGAAGATATGATATATAAGGCTTAGTAAGTTTACTATTATTAGCTCACCAAGTTAATGGGTGAATTTGCATACTAAGTGGGTTATAACAATAATTTAGCTTTAGATAATATCCACTAGAATTGTCTATATATCTATGATATTCCAGGATGTATATTTCTTTCAAAATAAGTATACTATCTAAATCATTTTTTTTCTTAGGAGAATTGTCAAAGTCAACATGTAAGATAATGATGGCCAATACACTACCTTCTTTAGTAAGTAAGATGCCAATAGCACAAACATCATACAAACGTGTAAAATAGCTTTGACTTCTACAAACTGCAAATAATCTTCCTTAGACATATGTGGGGTCATTTTTGTTACATTGGGGATGTATCATGACCGTCTCAAATCCACCTTAAATTAATATGGCCTTTTGTTTAAATGGGTTCTGGCTTCCAATGAGCGCAAGCGCTCATTGTTAATTACCCCTAAAATTAGGGAACCTTTGATTAAGAGATCTATAATACGCAACAAGATAAAAGCGATAATCAGATGATGTCATTTACAAAATTTCATTCATGAATTTGATTTGACGTGATACATATTTTCAACATGAGAAGAGAAAAAAGAGTTCCCATCAACATGGGCAATTTGTGTTGGTCGAACTTTAGCCTTGTAACGGCGTGTTGGGTAATATCCGGCCCAGGCAGTACAACGTTATATCGAGGAGCTACGCCCCGATGGTGAACATCGACGTACGCACCTCCCAAACAATATTCCATTGTAATGCATTAAGGCATGTTGGATATTGGGTTTGGGAAATCATCCGGCCTTGGCGGCATGTTGGATGGCTCTAATTTGAGAGAAATTACTCGGCTTCGCGGCCTGTTGAGTAGTTTAATTTGGAAGAAAATTGCTCGGCTTCATGGCGTGTTGAACAACTTGGGTTTGGGAGTTATCCGGCCTTGCGGCGTATTGGATAATTGAATTTAAGAATTTACCCGGCCTTGCGGCGTGTTGGATAATTTGACTTGGAATTTATCCGGCCTTGCGGCGTGTTGGATAATTTGGTTTGGAAATTCATCCGGCCTTGCGGCGTGCTGGATAATTTGATTTGGAATTTTATCCGGCCTTGCGGCGTAATGGATAATTTGATTTGGAATTTCATCCGGCCTTGCGGCGTGTTGGATAATTTGATTTGGAATTTTATCCGGCCTTGCGGCGTGATGGATAATTGATTTGGAAATTTGTCCGGCCTCGCGGCGTGATGGATAATTGATTTGGAAATTTATCCGGCCTTACGGCGTGGTGGATAATTGAATTTGGAATTTATCCGGCCTCGCGGCGTGATGGATAATTGATTTTGGAATTTATCCGGCCTCGCGGCGTGATGGATAATTGATTTGAGATTTATTCTAGCCTTAGCGAACGCAATGTCGTATTGAGGAGTTACGCCCCGACGATAAACGTCGACGTACGCACCTCCCAAACAATACTTCGTCGCGGTGCGTTAAGACTTTTAGCATTATGCTTGATGGGTATTCAATCGAGAATGTTATTATTATTATTATTATTATTTTTTTAAAAAAAAAAAAAAACAATTTTCATTTAGATGTGATTTGAATTAAGTTTCAATCTAACAGCGAGATGACTAAGCCAACTAGCATTTTTGACGTTTCATTCTTATCTCATTTATTCTCATATATATTTTTATTTCATATATCCCGTCGTTATTATTATTGTTTTGAAAGAGTAAAGTTACTCCCGTGACTTTGCTCGTCGACTCTTCATCGTGCTTGATTGTGCGCGTCGGCGAGGGATTTGTGGCGGATGGGCGATGGAATCGCCGGGCGGATCCGTGGAGAGGAGAGGAAGGCTGGCCATTCAGGAGCCTATGGACTGCTCCTGAAATCTGTTGGAGGTGCGATGGGATCCGAGATCATGGAGCAGGGGAGTTTGACAGTGTTTGAGGGAGCCAAAGCTCGGGCTAGGGTTTCAATCTTGGCATGAGAAGTCCAGGCTCGTCGGACTTGACGACTGAGGTTCACTATTCAGAGGTAATTCAGATCCTGAAGTGTGGATCGAGGTAATCAGGAATTTTTCTTCTGGTTTATTTCATTTCTGCTTTGATTTCCTTTTCCCCCTGAGATCGATTTCATACTTCGGCCAGTTGATCGGATGGGACTGGGAAGTTGATCGGATGGAGCTGGGACTAATTTCGCCGATGAGGGATAAGACTTTCTTTCACTTGACTTGATTGAGGTGGAACAGGGCGAAACCGGCTATGTTGCACGCGTTCTCTTCTTACGGCCCCACGACTCCCGGTTGAAGAGTAAAGTTCTCGGCTTTCGATCGTTCGGCTGTAAAACGAGTTTTCCTGCCACTCGTCTGGCGAATGAAACTCTAGAAATTTCCCGGGGCGACGACGAACCGGGAGATCGTCGAGCGGCTTACGTCGTCGCAAAGAGGGGTGGCTGGGCGGAACCCTGGCGACCAGCGGCATGTCCACCGGGCTGGTGTTGCTAGCGTCACCCGTCCCTGGCGAGTTGGACCGAGATTCGCTCATGGCTAGGATGAATCGAGCGTTGATCAGGGACGAATCTGACGACGCTCGCCTATTGTAGGGATTCTTCCGCCGCCGGCGACATGGTTGATTCGAGAATACCAGGTCTGTCTCGAAGCTTGGCATTTAGTTCGATTTTTGGACGATACGATTAGGGTTCGTTGCGTTTCCTCTTCATTACGAGCTTGATATAAGCTCTCTGCCCATTTCCTGTCTCCCCTTTTGTTTCCGAACGCCCTTCTCCTTTACCGTAGGATTTTAGGGCTTCGTTTGCTTTCCATGGGTAAGATTCAGTATGTAGTTTTTTTTTGAGATTTTGCAGTCTTTCTTCCGCTGCAACGTCGCATTCATTTTTTGTGGATTTATCGCTTAGGCCCTACTCCTCCATTCAGCTATCGCATCCATTTTTTTTTAGGAACCTGGCTTTCTCTCCTTTTTGGCATTACATCTCTTCCACCGCCGATAAGCCTCCTCTTTTTATGTCTTTTTTTTTTTTTTTTTTTTTTTTTTGCCTCTTCCTTCCTCTTTTCTTCTGTTTGAATAATCTACTTACTTCCTTTTGCTATCTCCTTCTCGTGGCAAGGATCTTCTTCAAGGGTTTAACAATACCGCAGTGGGCTTTCCTCCGGCAGGCCTGCCTCTCGAGACGCTCCCTTGGCGCTGCAGCAGGGATGCTAAAACGCGGTGACAGCGAAGCCAGGACGATGAAGAAACGTGGCGGTGAGAACAGCCTCCAGGTAATCCTGCTCACGTCTTCTTTGCATTCTCCTTTCTTGTAGGTGCTTCTCTCGCTATTTTTCTTGCTTTCATGAGTTTTTTTTTTGTTGTTTTTTTTGTTTTGTTTTGTTTTTTTTTTTTGCTTACGAAAATCTTCCCTCTTCTTCCTCCCTCCTTTCTTTTCTCTTTTCTTTTCTTCTTTTTTTTTTTAGTGCAATGTGTCTCTTTCTTCTTCCCATCCGATAATTCTTTTTTCACTACACACCTCTCGCATCACATCTTTCCTCCCTTTTTTCTGTGATGCCATGATATTCAACGCGATTCCCGCTTGCAAAATGAGAGAGTAGTACGTATACATTCTTTGGGGTGCCAGGTCGCTTAATGCGACCATGAAGCCTAAGGAAATCGAATGATCAACAAGACAAAAGAGTGGTGTGTGCGTTTTTGTGCTGCCAGGTCGCTTAATGCGACCATGAAGCCTAAAAAAAAACGATTGAGAGAGAGCGTGTATTCCTTCCTTACCTTCTCCCCCTCCTTTGTTTCACGACGTGTTGTTATACAATGCTCGTCTCCGTTGGTCTTCGGTCTGTATCGTGTCCCCCTCCTCTTTTTTACGTCGCCTGTGTTGTCCTCCTTTTATAAGGTTTTTCAGCCCAACCTTTCACAGCTGTCTTCTTTTGTCTTCTTCTCGTTTTACTCGCGCTTCTTCTCTCTTTTCTTATTCTTCTTCCCTTTTCTCATACTGCTGTCAGCTCTCTTTTTTTATGCCAGCTCTGGTCACTCCTTATTTACCATTTATTTCCTACTTTTTGTTTCGTGCGACCGCCATTTTGTTCTCCTTTTTTGAAACACTTGCTGCTAGCGATCACTCCCTCTTATCAACCCTCGCTGCTTCCCATGCTCTCTCTTTTCTCTTTTCTGATTTTTCTTTCGGCTTGTCTTATCTTCCACCTGCCTGCCCTACTTGCTTCATCCATGCGTGTCAGACTTCCTTTTCATCATACGTCTTCTTGTCCTTGGTGCCTCGGTCCCTGCTACTTTGATATTTTGATTTGGTTCAAAGTCAACATCGATTTTGACTTAGTCATTTGGTCTTCTACAAGTCTTTCCATTCTATTTGAGACCAGATTCAACTAGAGACCGTTTGGTACGCTTAATACAATTTTTATCACTGTCTCTAGATTTTTGATTTTGTTTGTGTATGTTTCCATTTATACAATCTTTGCCCAGTCATGGAGTTTCATTCTATTTGGAGATTAGTGGCTTTCTGATCGATCTACATGAATTCTCCTGTCATAGAGCTTCATTAGCTCAACACGCTTTGAGCTTCAATCTGAAGCTTACTTTGGTTTACGTCTTCAAGAATTTTCTTTCATCGACTTTATGTCCGGATGGCCTTAGATTTGTTGTCTTTGCATGCCTCTTTTGATCAGAAGGTTTTGTGGAGGTTTGTATCCTCCTTCAGCACTCTTTTTACTTTCCTTCCTCTCCCTTTGAATAAACCCAAATGGCTCAACAATTTTTTTTACAGTAATTGCGATGCTGCTTCAATTAAATATCGTCTTCGGGAGGCATTTACTTGTGGGAGATGGTCCAGCAGCGTTGGGGGATCAGCAGCAGAAGCAAGATTTTTACAGTAATTGCAATTTGTCCGGTAACTTACTGTCTGGCCCATTACCTCAAGAAATTGATAATATGCAAAGACTTAAGTTGCTCATCCTTCGAAATAACACCTTATCTGGGAAGTTACCTAGTGAGCTTAGCAAGCTCAGTGCGTTAGAAATCCTTGATTTATCACTCAACCATTTTGAAGGCACTGTACCTGATATGTCTCTGTCAACTTTGAAAATTTTCAATGTTTCGTATAATGTTCTGTCTGGCACCATTCCACCAAGTTTACAGAGGTTCCCATGGAGCTCATTTTATCCAGGAAATATTTTACTTGTCTCTCCTGCTGGCATGCTTTCAGGAGAAGACTGCGGAGCTTTTGGAAGAAGTCATCATTTAAAGTATAGTGTTCGAGTAGCGGCTATTGTTGGCTCTGTTGGTGCTGTTGTGGTAACCTTGGTGCTGTTGTGGTAACCTTGTTTCATTCAGTGGAGTCAACTACAAGCTGTAACTTTCTTCCTTAGTTTGTTCCTTAGTTTGTTCCTTATGTTTATAGTCTTACTTTTAATGGCTCAACAACATACAAAATTTCCAATTGGCTCTAGGTACTAATTTCCATATAAACAGTGACACAAGTAATATATGATATTTACATTCAAAGAAATCTACACAAGCAAGGATTCCAAGTGATATTTGTACCAATCCAACCATGTATTGGTACTAATACATAGCTGATATCATGTGTGTATATATAATTAAAACCAACATGTATTGTCAATATGCAATAGTACCAACTAGCACACATAGTGGACCGGTTCTCTAGTATGAATTGTATGAACCGGTATTTAAAACGATGGTGATATAGACTACACTACCAATTGAACAAAACCAGCACATGGTTGACCATTAACAATTTGGATATGTCAAGCTTCATTGGAACATGCAAATTACTGCTGAAACATCAAATTTATAAGAGTCCACGGATGTTTTCTAAACACCTAAATCCAACTAGCGTTGGCTAGGTAGAAAAAATTATATCAATATCACACATGATTTTTACCAGGGTAGCAGCGGACCAAGAACAGCTATGTTTGAATCCTATAGATTAGTTACACTATTCCTTCAGTCCTGAATGATTAAGCTTTGACATTTTTCAATTCACTAATATAAACTAAATTTTAAATAAGAAATTATGCAATTTAAGAAATTATGCAATTTAAGCATAACGTGATGTCAAAAAAAGATGATAATCATAGTAGATTGATGTTACATTACAGATCCATCACCAAGTAGTATTCTGATACATCTTCCTTTTCCAACATTTCAAAGGTTCTTTCATTATTTTCTTAGGCCTTTCCCATCATCTTTGGACATAAGAAGAAAAGATGATAATCATAGTAATACCAATGGACCATTGATTCACGCGGGTGAATAAATTAATTGCAATATGTCGATTTAGATCATATATAATTGCCTTCACTGCTTCCTACTCTCCATTTTAAGCAGATGAAAAAGTATACATGATAATAAAACCATGAAGGATATATCAGGGGCGATCATAGCCCTAAGAAACTAGACTTGCACCAAGTAAAACATTGAAAGATGCTGGTTAGAAAGAATCAAGAAGACGGAGACGATACAGAGGAAGTAAACTAATAGCAGACTTGTGCTGCGCCACCGTATAAGGCGAAACGAAGATCAGTATCCCGGCCGCGGTTAGATGACCATCTTCAATTCCAAACCACCTACGCTACTCCCCATCTACCATGACCATCCGAGCTCCAAAAGACCCAATAGGGAACCGAAAAAAAAATCTAAACTTTACAACCCGGAAGGCTTTGACAGTCAACACAACCGCCGAAGAATCCAGGACACTTTGCACAAATGACTACGAAGCAAGGTAATCCCTAACAGAGAACGGCAACCCTGGAACCCTTGTCCGTACATCGGAAGCAAGCGTCAACGGTCACCTGTCCGGTTCCAAACAAGAGATCGAGGCCCAAGAAATCCAAGGAAGTACGAACATGGGCGGATCAAGCAATAAAGGAGCGACCTTTCATGGGCGTTTGCGTCAAATTCCGCGAACCGAACCGTATATTTCGAAGGTAAGCTCGTCTCTGACTCGCAACTGCGGCGGATCGCTGGAGCGCCGCTCTCCCCGGCTGCAGCTGTTACTTTGACTCTGTTCCTTGGATCTCTCGGTCGCAACTGTTGATTCGTCCGCAACAATTCTTCGCTTGCTGCAAGTAGAGGGATAAAAGAAAACTGATCGCTGTAAAAGGGCGACGCTGAAAAGCAATCAAATCGCCAGGCGCGGTCAACTTGAATAGCTGGAAAAAGGTAGCTTTTGGACACTATAAAAAATGACCCTGTTTTACCCATTCGCTAGAGACTGCCGTGGACCGAAGGCGGCTAGCTCGAGTTTTATGTCGCTTCTAATAGTGTGTTGACCAATGAGTCAATTATAAGTGGTTTTAAATTTTTTTTATAAAAATTTAGAATTATTGTAGAATGTAGAGTATTGATGTTACGTATACATACCATAGGTGCAATTAGGAGATACATGAATCCAATAATTCATAATGTTTTACAAACTATAATTGTGGATGCCACTAATTATATATAATGTGTCGTGGAGCATATTTCATTATAAAAATTATATTAGAGTTTTTTTCATATATTATTTCATTGGTTAATATGGGAATTATTTTAATAATCTATTTAAATGTGGTATTGTAAAATGTTAACACTATTGTTGCAAGGCTTAAGGCCATCATGAAATAGAAGTGTTCTAAAATTTCTATTTGAAGATGAAGTTGATTAAGAATAATTATATTTACAAATGGTTGGATGAGTTAGTTTGATTTGAAAACATTAGTCTTAAGTCCTTCAAAATTTGTCCTTTGACACTACGAGAGATTTTTTTGAGAATTTTTCTTTATTTTTTCATATATAATTTTTTTTTACTTTTCGCATGACTAATAATAGGATGATAATTTTTGAAATATTATGACAAGCCAATCTATAGAAACACGGCAACTCAAAAGTTGTAGTCAAATATTTAGATCAACGCCTCATTTTTGGAGTGACAATCTCTTATGATTAATACACTCATGAAAAATGCATAAGAATTAGCAATATGCGTAATTTTAGCTTGCAAAAAAAAGTCAACTTATATACCCATTTAGTAGCTTTGCAAAAGATAACTATAATGCACACTTTTTCTCCTTGTTGAATGTACATCTTCCTAAACTAAACATGAAAACTAGAAAGGTCATCTTCCAGTTTTAGAACTATCATCATTTTTTGCGATGTCTTTGAAGGATTTGGCATAGCTATTTGTTTTGCAGGCATTGCTCACATAAAATTGATTAGATGTGTTCAGTAAAGCTAACACCTTGAAAAATTCAATACATAAGATTGACCTCTTCACCTAACTCACATTCCCCGCAAGCAAGATTTGTACATCAAAGTTATCAATAGGAATATAGGATTGACTATATAGCGCCAGTCTAATCTTCCTACACCTCCTCCACAAACGACATTGATCTTCCATGTCTCCTTTCAACACTGATGTCAAATAACCACATCCCTTCTCTTCTTTGGATTCGACTCAGGGTTCCCTTTTCTCATCATGGCCACAAACTCCTCATAGTTAATATTTCCGTCCTGTGATATTGTAAGATACAAGAAACAAAATTAGCTCACTTATAAGATATCATAGTTATTGATGAATCTAATACCCTTGTAACTTACATTGTCAACATCAGCGTCTGAGATAATGCCCTTGATTTCCCTTTCATCATAAAAACCTTTCTCTTTCAATGCTTGCTCAAGTTCTTCCCTCGTTATATAGCTAAATAAGAAAAAAAATGCATTAATCAGAGATTTCAGATAACTAAAAAGGTTGACCTATCATGCAACGTGTAATATTTACCCGCTGTTATCCTTGTCAAAATATTGGAATGCTGTGTACAGATGTTCTTCTCTGTCCATTCTGTTCATCTGCATTGTTGCTGTAATGAACTCTTCGTAGTCGATGGTTCCATTACCATCTGCGTCAGCCTGTGTTAGGTAGTATGACAGAAGCATCAAGAGGGTTAGCATAGCAGTTAGGTTATTTCCTTCTGCATAGATTGATTGAACTCTTCGATAAGAATATGAAAGCATGCACAACTTACAGCCTCCAATAGCTGTTTGACTTCGCTCTCTGTTAATTTGGTTCCTTGCTCAGCAAGACCTTGTTTCAGCTCCTCAAGAGTAATGGTTCCACTATTATCAGAGTCCATGTTTTTGAACATTTCTTTCAGCCCTTGTA
The DNA here is from genome assembly GCA_027563935.2 of Costus lasius. Lineage (NCBI taxonomy): Eukaryota > Viridiplantae > Streptophyta > Magnoliopsida > Zingiberales > Costaceae > Costus > Costus lasius. Next base: position 100,693,972 of record CM050454.1, read on the forward strand.
TTTCTTCTTCCGACAAGCACCCTGCGATCACCTGCAGATATTGTAGTAGAATTGTAGATTCTAATCAGAAACAATTATAGTCATTTTAATCAAAACGAACTTTCTTTGTCCACACGCATTCTCCTCCAAAAAGAGTTGATCTCAAAAAAGAGTCTTAAAATATCCAGGCGATTAGTAAGTCTTCTTTTTAGACATAAAACTTGACTACCAAACTAGCTATCAATACTACGTCAAAGTGATATTATTCTTCTATCTATTTGCAGATTGCTGAGAGACACTGATGTAGCATGACCATCTTCAACTTTGATCCTTACGTCTTAAAGATGCTCTAGTTAATGATAGCAAAATTTGTAGACTTAATTAAGATAATTCAATATGTAAAGCTAGAAAGAAGCTTACCCTTAAAGCAGCTTTCTTGAAGTGGTTCATTGCTGTGAATTGTTTCAATTTGTTGAGAACAGCATTATCAAGTGGCGTATCAGGTGCATCTCCATCTTCCATGATCCAAGGATGGCCTACATGGTAAGTTCAGAGAATAATAAGACAACTAGCAATATTGTGAATTCTCATAATTTTTCAAGTAAAAAAACAGTTTAATTAAAAAGATTCTGGAAATGGCTTAGAGTAGGTTTCTTGTACTGACGTTCTTATTTGTCATCCCTTAAGAAATAAGAAAAAGGGACAAAGAAAACAGGAAATGCATGCTTGTCTTAACGTTAACACAGTACTTTTCATAATGAGAGATGAACTTTGGAAACAATTTATTACTCGGTGATTATAGCCAACTATTAGCTTCATTGGCAATGCTTTCAAACAAAATATAGATAAAACATGAACAGCTACTGTTATGACAAAGAAAACATCAAGTATTTTGAAATATGCTAACATAGTTGAGATTAATTAAGTCTGCATCAAAAGAAAAATGAAGCTAGTAATTTACTGTATCAGCAAATATATCATTGAGATTTATGAGAAATAATTCATACTGAGAACTTCACATGCTGTTAGCCTCTGACTGGGGTCCAACTTCAACATTTTTCTGACAAGATCTTTAGCACCAGGTGAAATGCTAGGCCATGGATCACTTACGAAGTCAACCTGTCCTCTTAGAATAGCATTGAAAATCCCTTGTTCAGATTCTGTTGGAATAAATGATAGCTCATTATATTTGACAACACCAACATCTGCAGAATAAGCTATATACTGTTCATAAATCAGAAAACAATACCTGCCCAAAAAGGAGGAACGCCACACAGTAAAATGTAGAGCATCACCCCAATGCTCCATACATCAGCTTCGGGTCCATATTTTCGCTTGAGGACTTCAGGTGCTATGTAGTATGCACTGCCAACTATGTCTCTGAAAATTTCTCCTGTTTAAAAGAGATTCAAACTTTATGTCAGCTAGATAACTCAGAAACTTCCCTCAAGAGAGAACTTTCCAAGATACACAAACAGTCAAGCGAAAATTTTCCATGAAACGATCTGTAAATTCAAACTATAAGAAACATCAAGAATGTTACTTCTGATTTACCTACTGAATCTATTCAATAATAACCATTTGTACTAAAATTTTTTTCAAGGTAGAAGAGCATGACACTTAACATGAACACAGAGCATAACCTATAAGTATGTTCTGTGAGCTTGAAAAAAATACTAATTGATATGAGTTCAAAGAACATTTGTACACCAATATTCAATAAAATAGCAACATAAGATTGTTTCCTAAAAAAGAAAAAACAAATAAAAGTATCTGAGCGCTAGCATTTTTTTTCAAAAAAAAAAAAGCATATATGATAAATTTGAATTCATTAACCGTCAAATCTGAAAAAATTTTCTAACCAGCCCCGCTACCCAGGAAATCTTAAGCAACCCCTTATCTCACCCTCCATGTTGCTTTGAGATTTGTGCTCATCATACTTAATTTCAAGATTCATGCATAGCACAAATCTCAAAGCAAAATAGAGGGTGAGATAAAGGGCCGCTGCCGAGGAAATCTTAAGCAACCCTTTATCTCACCCTCCATATTGCTTTGAGATTTGTGCTCATCATACTCAATTTTGAGATTCAAAGCAAAATAGAGGGTGCTGCTTAGGAAATTTTTTAGTAAAACCTAAATTAACTGAGCTAAAAACACCAATTTAGTAACGGCAATATATGATCACAGTAAATTAGGGACATGCTCGGTGACAAGCCCGCCCGACCCAACGCACTCGCACCATCAGATTTTGCATATATATATTTTTAATTTTTTGGATTTAGTTTACCATTTTATAATGATAAAACTCAATCATTCTTGCGCCATTTGGTCCTCGCCAGGTCTGCCCCGTTGCCATGCAACAAACAGACAATGAACGGTGAGAATACGAAACCTTGCTTGAAGAAGGCGGAAAGCCCGAAATCCGTGGCCTTGAGCGGCGCTTCTTCGTCCTTGCTGAGAAATAGAAAATTCTCCGGCTTGAGGTCCCTATGCATCACCCCCTTGCCATGGCACGTGTTAACGATCTGCACGATGGTCCGCATCAGCGACGCGGCGGCGCGCTCCGTGTAGTGCCCCCTGTTGATGATCCGCTCGAAGAGCTCCCCTCCGGCGCACAGCTCCATGACGAGATGCACGGATTGCTTGTCCTCGTACACGCCTTTCAGCTCCACGACATTGAGCTGTCCCGAGAGATGGAACATGATCTGCACCTCCCGCCGCACGTCCTCAATGTCCTCCTTGTTCGTCAGCTTCCGCTTCGCGATCGTCTTGCAGGCCAGTTTCTCCCCCGTCGCCTTGTGCGTGCACAGGTGCGTGACTCCAAATTGGCCCCGGCCCAGCTCCTTGCCGAGCGTGTAGGTCGCGCGCACATCCTCCATGGGCCGGCCCAGCACGGGGCCGATTGGCCCAGGCTTGGGTGGCGGGGTGAGAACGGCGCTCGGTATAGCGGCCGTGTGGGTGTGGGCATCTCCCGAGGTGGAGGCGGAGCTGTCGGTGGGGTCTTCGGTGGTGGCCACGGCTGGGTCAGCAGGGGCGCCGTCGGCTGGCTTCTTGGTGAAGCAGTTGCCCATGGCGAGGGAGGAGAAGGGCAACGCCGGGGGGCTAAAGGAGGACGAAATGACGCATGGCGGAGGGGGCGGAGGAGAGGACAGAGAGGAATTTGATGGAGGAGGGAGGAGTTTGGGGTTTGGATTGGGGAAGGAAGGATATGAGTTGGAGATGGCAGACAAGTTGGGGAGGGCCGAGGGGGGAGGCAAGGCTGCGAGGGAATGGCGGGAACCAACCGTTTCTTGTTCTAATGATTAATTATAGCATTCCGTTATGATCATTTTAGCTCATTATTTTACAAATAACGTCGTCGCAACTCGCAAATTACGATGGCTTCGAGCTGCTCAACTTTTAGCACTAAGGCCCCTCCTTGAATTGTAATCGGACTCTATTTTAGGTTAATAGACCTTTTTCTCTCGTAATAAAAAATATTAGAGCAATTATTTACTCTTTACTAATGAGCCCCAACAGAGCTAAGTATCGGGCTATAGCCTATTGTTAGGCTTGTGGGCCAAATCTTTAGGGTGCGGCCCAAAGATTCAGCCCAGCCCGAGTATTTACAGCTGACTGGGTCGCGGGTTAGCGGATCGGACCGGACGTTCCCCGGATCCGAACCCGAAATTCTCCCAACGGGCGAATCGTCCTCAGATCGCCTCGGAAGGCGGCGACCGCAGCAGCTTCATTGAAAAGAAAGAGCCGGTGGCCATTGTGATCGCCGAGGTACTCCTTCTCCCTCTCGGTCTTCGTCCCGGTAGCTCGTTTCTGCCCCGGCGACGTCCCGTTCTTTCCGCTTCTGCGGTTGCATGCGTGAGTTGGCCGTTCTCGTGCTCCTTTCCGGCGAGCCCTTCCTTCCTCCTACTGTTGGCTGCCGGCCCGCCTGCGTGCGGGAACTGCCGGAGCCAACCCCTCGCCTGCGTGCGAGGGCCTCTCCTCCCTTCCTCTGCTCGCCTACGCGCGAGCCAACTTTCTCAGCGTCGGTGGTTGCCTAGGCATGACCTGTTGAGCTTCTTCTCCCCGTCGCCGTCTTCGAGTGGAGTCTGGAAGGAGAGCTCCATCTGGAGCATCAGCGGTGAGGTCGTTCGTGGATGTTGTCTCTTCATCGGCCTTTCCTTCATGCACGCTAGTTGATGTTGCGGCTCAAGGTCCAGCCACTGTCCGTCTGCTTGCCTTCAACCGCCGGACCGCCTTTCCGGCCGCCAGTCACTAGAGGACGACCAGCCCTCCGTCTGCCAGCTAACGCAAGCGAGCCGTGCTTCGAGGTCGTGAACGGGGATGGCTCGTCCGTCCGCCGGCTTCACGTGGCTCCCCGCCGTAGACGCGTGCATACACACAACCTTGCATAGCTTCCCTCCGGTTGTTCTCGCCTACGCGTGAGAAGGACGAGGCCGTCAGTCTTCCCGACTCCCTTGGGTGACGTTACCGGCGGAGCGTGGTCCGGCCTCTTCGCCGGCGTGCGAGAGAGGAGCCGATCGAATTCCTCCAGTTCCCGGTGTGCGACACCGTGTGGATAACCGTCTACGATCGCCGGGCACGGCTAGATCCGTGGACGTGTGGGTGAGTTCGGTTACTCCCCTCGGTTCTCTCTCCGGTAAGTGAGTGTGTTCGGATTCTGTTGTGGACCCTGTCCGACGCGGTCGGTCACGGGTGTGTCCCTTTTGGGTTCGGGTGGACCCGGTTCGACTTGACGACACCGGTCTTCGGTGAATCGTCTACATTGACCTGAACCGTGTTGGAACGGCAGCGATCCTTATTGAGTCTATAGTTGGGCTAGGAGTCGGTTCGAGAAATTGACTCCGCCGGTCACGCCCAATCCAGCAGTTTCGACCGTTGTGATTCCTGCGTTGGCGTATTTGGACTCAAGTCAAGCGTTGACTCTTGGGTAAAATATTAAAAAAAATATTACCGTAATTCAGGGCGTGACAGCTTGGTATCAGAGGGGAGGTTTTGTGCGTTCCAACCCGTACGAGCGTCATACGTGCATGTCGACTGACTTTCTTGCTTGTGTGCAGATGGCGTCGTCGACGGATAACAGACTATCATACTTTGAGGACATGGTTAGAGCTGGGGTTTTGGATCCCTGTATCACAGTGGAGATCATCTCCACACTGCTCGTCTCTAACGAGCATCTCATAGCTCATGGGCTCGGCCCACCGAGGAGCTAGAGGCAAGCCAGGCGGAGGTTGAGTTGCTGAAGTGCGCTACGGAGGCTTCGATAGCATTGTCCGTGGCCGATTTCGGCCAAGACACTGTCATGCGACGACATGCCCCGGAGCTTACCCCTTTCAAGAGGTGCGTTGCTCCATGGAAGTTGCGAACTTCCTCTGGAATATGGTAATATATTCCCACTCTATTCAGATCCCCGAGGGGGAGCAAGCCAAGCTTGCATTGTGAATCTCTCCGGAGACAAAATGATGAAAAGTTAGCAGACTCTAAAACTGCTATTTGGGAACAAGAAGAGTGGACAATGTCCAACTAAAACAAAAGAGATCTCTCTTCTTGGTCCAACTGAGCCAACTTCACATAAAAGGACGCCTTATGTGAGGGAAGCTTGGGAGGACACATGGAAAAATCATTGAAATCAGTCCGGGGTTCCTCGGCATATAGGGACGCTTATATGAGTGGAGGAGACCCAGGGACAAAATGGTAATTGGGGCGAGCTAAGTTAGTCTTCGACAGAGGTGGTATGAGACGCCTTCGAAAAGGATGAGACTTAGGCGCAGCCAAGTTACCAAGTTGGACGAGTCTCCTGGGAATATGTGCGATCAGATTCGATCACGGGTATTGTAGAACCCTTTTCTATAATTCAGTTGGAATTTTGAGTGCGAGTCGAGCCGCACTAAAAGATTCGTCTAGGACGATGGATGGTTAAGAGAGTTGGACTTAAGAAGTCCCCAGCACAGGACCGAGTGAGGTCGGTTGGTGCAGTAGACCCCGAGATCTTAGGGGTATCGTACGATATGGAAATCGTAATCGGCAGTTGGCAGGGCCGCTGCCATGTGAAGAGTTTGAATCTTCCAGACTACGAAGCAATCTTTGGCCTCGTACTTTTGGTCAAGGCAAAGATAGCTGTGATGTCTTATCTGTAGGGGATACAGATATAGGATGATAATTCCCCTTGCCTTGTGCAATGCATTGAGAGCACGGAGCCAAGGAAGGGAAAGAAGTGGGACTCTCGGGGAGTGCTCTTGTCGGCGAACGCCTTAGCTGTAGGGTTGTGCTAAGGAGATCCGACGCTACGGATCAAGTGATTAGTGATGTGTTGATACAGGATGGGCATCCTGTAGCTTTCGAGAGCCGAAAGCTTAATGAGATAGAGCAGAGGTATTCTGCGCATGAAAAAGGATATGGTAGCAGTGGTGCACTGCCTCCGAACATGGAGAGTTTATCTCCTGGGTGACACCTTCATGGTGAAAACGATAATGTGGCGAGTATATATTTCACCACTCGGAAGAAATTGTCGGCCAAACTGGCCAGATGGCAGAAATTCCTAACTGAATTCCAGTTCCATTGGGAACACAAGCTTGGAAAGGCTAAAGTAGTGCCTGATGCACTGAGTAGGCTAAACGTCTTAGTTTGCTTTGCAATCTCCAGAGTGGAAGGAGATCTCCTTACGAGGATAAAAGCAGCAAATACGTTCGATAAGGGGTATCGAAAATTGGTTCAGCAGATCAAGTCGGGTACGACCCGATGATAATATTTGGACAGACGGAGCGGGTGAATGCCCTCGTGGAGGACTACCTCCGTCATTTTGGTGACTGCGAGTCAAAAGGATTGGGTGAAGTGGATTGATTCGGCACAGTTTGCCTACAATCTCCACAGATCATCGTCTACGGGGCACAGCCCTTTGAGCTTGTGTTAGGGAGACAGTCCCTAACTTCAGTTGATATCGCGATGAGGACCTCCGAGGGAAGATGTCCTACGGTTCTACGGGTAGCTCGTGAGCGAGTGGAGTCGCTCCAAGAGGCTAAGGACAGCCTCAAGCTAGCTGTTAGATAAAGGCAACATTATGCAAATCGTCGACGTCGGGATGAAGAATTCGTCATGGGCGACTTAGTGCTCCTCCGACTTACTCCGCAGATATGAAGGAAGATATCTGCGAAGGCAGCACATTGGGGTCTTATACAGAGATACGATGGACCATTCGAGGTGTTGAGTCAGGTCGGCTCAGTGGTGTATCGTCTGAAGCTCCCTGATAGGATGAAGCTGCATCCGACATTCCATGTGAGCTTCCTGAAAATGTTTCATAAGGATCCGGGGGGATCCATCTCGGTTACAGTCGCCTCGTACGCCTCTGATAGTTCACACAAAGTTAGACCAAAGGATCAGAGAGATCCTAGATCACCAAGTTGTGGGACATAGCAGGATGAACCGACGAATAGGATTTCTTATTCGGTGGGATGGTTCTCCAGTGGAAGAAGCTACATGGTATAAGGCGTTCGAACTGTGGCAGTTCGAAGTCAAGATCCGACGTTACTTTGAGCCACCAAGGGCAGCGACTCGCTCCGGAGGGGGAGAATGTTAGGCCTGTGGGCCAAATCTTTAGGGCGCGGCCCAAAGATTCATCCCAGCCCGAGTATTTACAGCTAACTAAGTCGCGGGTTAGCGGATCGGACTGGACATTTCCCGGATCTGAACCCGAAATTCTCCCAATGGGCGAATCGCGTGCGGGCGTCACGTGCGCTAAAGGCTGACGGGCGGAGTGGGCAAAGTTGACAAGAGTTGTCCTCGGTCAACGTGCACGACGTGTATGGGGGAGGGGGGGGGGGCACAGGGAAGAAAAACCAGGCGAGGCGTCCTCGTTCGATAGCGAGCTTTTGGAGAAGAAAAACTCGCCGGCACCCTCCCCTCCGTCCCTTCCCTCTCCGACGTTCGATCTCATCGCCGCCGCCGTCAGCAGCTGTTCTCCTGGCTTCCGGTGGTGTGGGCGGGTGGTAGGAGGCCCCGGAGAACCCCGTTCCCCTTTCTTGTCACCATCAGCGCTCGTTGTCTCCGACGCCGGTGACGTCCTCAGATCACCTCGGAAGGCGGCGACCGCAACAGCTTCATTGAAAAGAAGGCGTTGGCGGCTATTGTGATCGCCGAGGTACTCCTTCTCCCTCTCGGTCTTCGTCCCGGTAGCTCGTTTCTGCTCCTGCGACGTCCCGTTCTTTACGCTTCTGCGGTTGCATGCGTGAGTTAGCCGTTCTCGTGCTCCTTTCCGGCGAGCCCTTTCTTCCTCCTACTGTTGGCTGCTGGCGCGCCTGCGTGTGGGAACTGCCGGAGCCAACCCCTCGCCTGCGTGACCAGCGCCCTGTTCGGAAGAGGAAGAAGGTTAATTGTCAAGCTAATAAGAAAATGAAGAAGAAAGAAAAGGAGGAAAAGAAGAAAGACGGTTACCTCACTTGGGTCGATTGATGCAACACTTGAATATGGAGCCTTTAACCGTTTTAGGGATAAAGATCGAGAAAGGTCAAATTCAAAACCATATGTCTGCCGATTAGTTGTCCTCTTAAGAAACGTTCTTGGGTGAGATTTCCCGGCAACATTGTATATATCCCTGACATCATAACTAAAAAATGCCTTCAAATGCATCGAATGCCACCTCAAATATTCATAGCCGTATCTGGGAAGTCGGCTGCGAGCCGGAATGGTATATGACGAGTGAGTCCCTCGTCGGAGCAATAGACGCCAGCAAGAAGCAACTGTCGTAAAATCACCAGATAAGTTTCCAAAATCAAGGACGTCCTGCGGAATGATCTGGTCGAAGCTAAACTGACGAGCACATCTGTGGGGATTGTACACCTCCAAAGATGCAAAATTCCCACTTCTGAAAGGTAGCCAGCCGGCCCGGATGCTCACGAGTAACTCAGTCGCAAACCACCCTTCTTCTGTCATGGCGTCTGTAGGGTTATCTTGAAGGTCTACCTGTTCACTTAAGCACCCTTCTTTGTTAGGAAATATCACCCGACGATGCCCGAAAACCTCGCCCCTATGAAAGAACAAACGTGCCTCAAGATCATTGAAATAAACTGGAAGGGCCCGGCGATGCACACCATCGATGGTAGCTTACTTCTCATGGCCATAGAAACAACGGTACTGTATAACCCTTGGAACTGCAGGTTAAACCACCCAAATAAGTAGTGGAGTGGGACCAGTGTGTCTCTTGAGCCCGGAAAGTCAGCGGTACACACCTCTGTCAAAGACTGAAACAAGTTTGACAATGTCGTCGGTGCTAAAGAAAGACGAACCCGTTGCGCTAGCCGATAGGCCATGATAAAGACCTCCGGCCTAATACGGTTGGGATACCCGTAGGGGATGGCGAAATAGCACAACCAACAAGCCAAGAATGCTGTGAGGAAAGTGACTCGATCCATTTCCCCCGCTGCAATGGAAAGTCGGGAGGGCGGGTCGTAGTCCTGTACCAAAATGCTCTCCGAACCGATACCGAAAGGGTCTCAAGGCAATGGGAAGCTAGTCTCATATGAGCCGGTCGAATCAACGAAATGTATGATCCAATGGGTGATGGTGACCGCCCCAGAATGCCGGCGAAGCAACTTGTAAAAATGATGAAATACGGCTTTAAGAGAAGGAGAATACCAGAATTCATCGTGAGCAACCTCGCCAAAAAGCGTTCTTTCATCCGGTACGTGCTCGTCATATCGAGCACCCAGTATGGGAAGCCCGCAGACATGCCGCATGTCCCACAGGCTGGGAAAATTTTCCTCGTCAAAAAGATAGCATGTATTCGTGATTGGGTTCCAGTGCTCCATAATGCTCTTTAGCAGGGTAACATCGTTCTGATAATTGAATAGGGACAGTATGATAGCCTCATGAATTCCGGCCTTCTTGAGAAGCTCCCTCTCACTACGCAGGATGTATCAGGCCCACTCTATATAGCCGGGATGGTGCTTAACACTCCCACGAATACTGAGCTGCAAAGGCCATCGTGGCACACGGTTGGAGGCCATCTCCAAGCCCAGGAAGAAGACCGATTCCTGACGAGATGGTCTGGTGACTAGCTCGAGGCACAAGCATAGATCTGGGCCTTGATCCCGGATATGAGACTTATAATTCTTTGTCCCAGTAATGCTGCGCTCCAGTGGCGTCCAATTTTTGCTCTCAAAGTAGATTACAAATTACAATTGCATTTCAGCATTCGCACCAGAATATCAATTACAACACAACATATCAGTTAAAGTCAAATGGTGGATTACAACACTGCCGCTGAGAGTAGATTACAAATTACAATTCAAAACCGCGAAGGGCCTAAAAGCAAATCAATACAAAACTCAGCAATTCAAGTGCAAAATATGATAGGAGAATGCATCAAAATTCCTCGGCTATCTTCCGGAGGGCAAGTTTTTGTCCTTCAATGGCAAAAACAAGTCCGCTACGTTCAGCCTCCTTCGTCTTGCGCTGTGCTTTTAGGGAAGCTTGGTGGGCTTCGGACGTATCGATCCGCTCCATGCTTTCTCGTCGAATGTTATAAATGTTCTCCAAATTTTTGCCATATTCTTGTAACTCAAAAATCACTATGCGTTTTGCAGTCCCAGGACGCAGCGGAAGAAGCATTACACCCGAAACACATTCCAGTCCCAAGGATCCATGCGAGAGAGAGAACACAAGGATGTGTTAGGGTTAGTACCTCTATTGCTTGTTAGGATGAAGGTGCCAAGTTGAAGACGCCCAAGCGTTCGTCCTCTACAAGTATCCACGCGTCGACTCCTTGATCGTTGCTCCCTTCCACGCTTGGTGCTAGCCTCGGGAAGAGAATCAAGCCTTATCACTCTCTTCAAAACTTGCGCCACCTCCAAGGTAGAAGCGCCAAGAAGAGATGAGGAGGAAGATGATGCGCCAAGTACTTCCTTCTTCTTCTTTGCTTGCGCCACCTCCAAGGTGCGCCTATGGCCAAGGGACGATGAGGGCTTGTGGCAAGAAGACGCCACCAAGCTCAAAGAATCCTTGCGCCAAGAAGATGAGAAGAAGAACAAGAAGAACTTGCTTGCGCCTTTGATGGAAGAAGGAGAGCTCCAAGCCCTCAAGTTGTCGCCACCTTAAACTTCCAATTCTCTCCAAGAGATGTCGCCACCAAGCCCTTCTCCAAGTTGCGCCAAGAGGAGAAGAAGGAGAAGAAGGCTTGCGGCTACAAAGAGGAGGAAGGTTGCGCCACCTTGATGTTGTCGCCCTTTGCCCTAGCTCACACCTCTCTATGTTTGTTCACACCTCCAAGGAATCGAACCAACAACAACAAGAGAGGGCGGCAAGGGTCCTATTAATAGGACAAGGGGCGGCTAGGGCAATGGCTAGGATCATGCCAAGTGGGCGGCTAGGATGAGAGGGGTTTGTGGTAAGGAAAGTCTCCAAGACTTTGCCATAAACCTTATTCAACCTATCCTTATTTGCCCAATAGCCATATCAGCCCAAGACATGCCTTAGAGGCATTCTTTCCATCCAAGGAGAAGGGCTAGGCGCAACATGCAAGAGGTATTTGGCTAGGGTAAGGGTTTGAGTGCATGTAGGGTTTATGAGATAAGGAAAGTCTCCAAGACTTTACCATAAACATCTCCCTACTTCTCATATGCGCTCAAGCTCTTTCCAAAAGAGTCCTCAAGCCATATCAGCCCCAATACTTACCATAGAGACAAGATACCATGAATGGATGAAAGGGGAGGCGCCACTTCCTTCCAAAGGAAGCAACTTATGCCACCCACACCCCATTATGCCCCTAGGCGCCAATGGGGTTGGGTTTCTCCCCATTATACCCTTTTAAGCCAATTCCCTCTTCATGACAACTTATTATTGGGCCTCATTGGATAATGAGCTAGCCCAAACTTCATGGCATGGGTTGATTAAGCCATTGGATCCAATCCAATGCAACCCTAATCCAAATGTGACCAATTAGGGTCAATTTCGGGTCAACCTGCCAAAAATGAAGTTTGGCTCCAATAACTTTCTTCCAACTCATCAGGCCCATTGGCGCTGATGAAATCTTCCAAATGGATCCAAGTTATCCAATAACTTGATCCAAAGGCTTCTGATTCTCTTCATCAATTTGCTCCATTCGCGCATCAATCCGCCGAACTCTGGCTCTAGCTAAATCACAGGACGCCATGACGGTATTTTTCTCGATAATTAAGGCATCTTGTTGGCCCCATAAATCCTCTATTACGGTGGTCCCTTTGTCAATCTGGGAATCAAGGGCAGATGTGTCCAAACCAGTCGATGAGCTCTGCTCAATTTCAAGTTGCTTCAAGACAGCTACTATCTCCTGACTCATCCTTTCCCAAGTAGCCCCTAAGACTCTAAAACCAGTCAAGGTGTGCGAGATACTATCCGAGTAAACTAGAAACTCTTCCACCGTGGGAAATGCATCTTCGCCACGGAACATGCCAAGATAGTCGAAAATAAAGAAGCGGGCCGCCCTCTCTTGTGATCGCCGAATTGCATCTGGAATTCGAGAAGATGGCTGGGAAACTGATGGTTCGAGAATCCCTTGAACTTCGCCTGCATACCCCGAAACAATGATGCATATCAAGTTGCTTGACACATGAATAAAGTATGGCTGATACATGGCGGGCTGCACAAATGTACAAAAAATTAATTAATTGCCTTTGTCGGCAGGACTAGCACGCTGAGGGCCACCATCATTAAGTGAACTGTTATCTTTAGCAATGCTCTTCTCAAAAAGTGAGTGATTATCTTCAGAAATGGTATCCTCGATGCCTGTCATGAGCCCACAATGAATCACTAACAGGTGGAAACGCATGAATTATGCTACATGATGGAACCAATTGAAATTACCTTTGTCGAGGGCTGGTGCTCTCTCTAGCAACTTCGTAGCTGGCGCGCTCTTTGGCAACCTTGTGGCTGGAGTTGATTTGCTGGACGTCTATTATAAGTCCAGGATAAGCGGTAATATATGTTACAAGCCCAGAATAAATAGTAGTACATGTGCAAGGTTGAAACAAATGATAACACACAAGACCGGAATGAATGATAATGCATATTAAATAGAACACCTAAGGAAAGGAAAGAAGAAAACTACCTGCATCGAATGAGCTTCCATCCATGGCGGTTATCTTCTTAGCACCTGCCATGAATCATGGATGAATTGTGAAATGACAAAATATTTGAAGTAACATTACATGCAGCACTAAATCAAAATTACCATCGTTAAAAGGGTCGACATAAGAAGAGATATCATCCCCGGACTGATAGTTGTCCCCGATGGTGATTTCCTCTGTACCTGTTACATGTCCAGGATTAGCTATCCATATAGCATAATAGGTGAAATCTCATCGCGGATGCGGATGTAAGTCGAGTCCTCACCGTTAGAGGAACTGGCGCGGCCTTGGGTAACCTCCTGCCCCTTAACGCCCTTACCATGTACATCTTCTGTCGCCACAACGTGCCGTGCAATATGTGGCATGAGACCTAGCAAGAGGATGGAATCACAAGGATCATATACAACTAAGAAGAGATAGCAATCGAGATGCACCTAATAAGCAAGAATAATGATGAAAGATCGGTGAAGCTGTAAGAATGATGGTAGAAATTACCACCCTCTGTTGGACTCTCCGTGGGCACGGTGGCGCGCAACTCTTCTGATGTTGCCGCTGAAGAAAACATTGCAATACGATGAACTAAAAAGGAGAGGGAGATACATCCCCCAAAACCCCAAAGACTCAATATGGAATTTGAAATTATCACAATCTAAGCATGGCTATGATGCTAAAAGAGAGTAAAAAGAGACTCGTTGCTCTATACCATCTAGCAGAGAGGTAAAGTATATGTAGGGAAGGGTCATTATCACGACAAATGTATATTGCGTTTACGAAAAGGAGAAGGTGAAGAAGAGTAAGAAAGTTACCATCATCAAGTGAACTTTCATCCACGGCGGTTATCTTCTTAGCACATGTCATGAATCACGAATAAATTGTTAGTATGATGAAACACTTGAAGTCATGTTGCTTACTACACTGAGTCAAAATTACCAGCATTGAAAGGATCGACGTATGAAGAGATACCATTGCTAGGTTGACAGTCATCTTCGATGATGATCTCTTCCGTACCTGTTACAAGTCCAGGGTCAGTCCCAAATACAGCAGAAGGAATAAAACTTCATTACATGCGTTAATATGGGTCAAGTCTTTACCACTAAAATATATGGCACAAGGCCTAGCAACAGACAAAAGCAAAATGTCACTAGGATCATACGCATAGCTAAGAAGCAAACAAGATCACACGCGACTAAGAAAAGTGACGACGATCAGGATACAGTTAATAAGCGAAATAACGATGCAAAGGGCAGCTGAAATACGAAATAATAGTGAAAGTTACCTTCTCTTGTTGGGCCCTCATTGGGTACAATAGTATGCAACTCTTCCAATGTTGGCGCTGAAAGAAGCATTGCAACAAGGCAAGTTGAGAATGGTCCAAACACCAAACACTCAGTATGGAATTTAAAATTACGACAAATTCAAGCATAACTCTAATGCAAAGGAAAGAGGGAAATGATCATTATCATGGTAAACTTGTATTGGTGCTTACAGTAAATGACCAACACAAAAGGGGATAAGGAAGGAATACCTTTGCTGGGAGAACACGCGCCCCTTGTGCCTAATGCAAACTTCGAAGTCGCGGCTGGTCCAAGAACAAAAAAAAACCGTTCAGCTTTACCCAAGAATTTCGTTACATGCAATCGAAAAATCGTCATAACATTAAGGTGATTCAAAACGGTAAATGGAAGAGGTGTGAGGTTTGCCAACCTGTCACCATATTCGTCGGTGAGCTCGCTAAACCAAAACAGAAATTGGACTCCTTTGAAAGCTCCTCCAGCTTGCAGATGCCTGTGGTAAGCCCGAGTTGTGGGTCATTTGTAAGAATAATATGTTAGATGATTTAAAGCACACATACTTCCTTTTAAAGCTCCGATCATGTCATCTGATGAATCGCTAAAATCATTTTTTGATAAGTCTACGACATTCGAATGGTCATCCACGTCAAAGATATCATCGGAAGCGTGGGCATTTGCCGGCTCGACAACCACAATCGATATTTGAACCCCTGAGAAGTGCAAAAGAAGACTATGTTACAAACAGCCATCATATATATGTCAACAAAGGAAGAGAGGGGAAAACCCGAAGTGGTTGGGTTGTCTCCATCCATTCGCTGAGAAGCTGTATCCATGCGGAATATTTCCTCAGCATTAATAGCAGATTTTGATGCCTGCGCATGACCAGCGCCCTGTTCGGAAGAGGAAGTAGGTTAATTGTCAAGCTAATAAGAAAATGAAGAAGAAAGAAAAGGAGGAAAAGAAGAAAGACGGTTACCTCACTTGGGTCGATTGATGCAACACTTGAATACGGAGCCTTTAACCGTTTTAGGGATAAAGATCGAGAAAGGTCAAATTCAAAACCATATGTCTGCCGATTAGTTGTCCTCTTAAGAAACGTTCTTAGGTGAGATTTCCCGGCAACATTGTATATATCCCTGACATCATAACTAAAAAATGCCTTCAAATGCATCGAATGCCACCTCAAATATTCATAGCCGTATCTGGGAAGTCGGCTGCGAGCCAGAATGGTATATGACGAGTGAGTCCCTCGTCGGAGCAATAGACGCCAACAAGAAGCAACTGTCGTAAAATCACCAAATAAGTTTCCAAAATCAAGGACGTCCTGCGGAATGATCTGGTCGAAGCCAAACTGACGAGCACATCTGTGGGGATTGTACACCTCCAAAGATGCAAAATTCCCACTTCTGAAAGGTAGCCAGCCGGCCCGGATGCTCACGAGTAACTCAGTCGCAAACCACCGTTCTTCTGTCATGGCGTCTGTAGGGTTATCTTAAAGGTCTACCTGTTCACTTAAGCACCCTGCTTTGTTAGGAAATATCACCCGACGATGCCCGAAAACCTCGCCCCTATGAAAGAACAAACGTGCCTCAAGATCATTGAAATAAACTGGAAGGGCCCAGCGATGCACACCATCGATGGTAGCTTACTTCTCAAGGCTGTAGAAACAACAGTACTGTATAACCCTTGGAACTGCAGGTTAAACCACCCAAATAAGTTGTGGAGTGGGACCAGTGTGTCTCTTGAGCCCGGAAAGTCAGCGGTACACGCCTCTGTCAAAGACCGAAACAAGTTTGACAATGCCGCTGGTGCTAAAGAAAGACGAACCCCTTGCGCTAGCCCATCGGCCATGATAAAGACCTCCGGCCTAATACGGTTGGGATACCCTTAGGGGATGGCGAAATAGCACAACCAACAAGCCAAGAACGCTGTGAGGAAAGTGGCTCGATCCATTTCCCCCGCTGCAATGGAAGGTCGGGAGGGTGGGTCGTAGTCCTGTACCAGAATGCTCTCTGAACCGATACCGAAAGGGTCTCAGAGGCGATGGGAAGCTAGTCTCATATGAGCCGGTCGAATCAACGAAATGTAGGATCCAATGGGTGATGGTAACCGCCCCAGAATGCTGGAGAAGCAACTTGTAAAAATGATGAAATACGGCTTTAAGAGAAGGAGAATATCGGAATTCACCGTGAGCAACCTCGCCAAAAAGCGTTCTTTCATCCGGTACGTGCTCGTCATATCGAGCACCCAGTATGGGAAGCCCGCAAACATGCCGCATGTCCCACAGGCTGGGAAAATTTTCCTCGTCAAAAAGATAGCATGTATTCGTGATTGGGTTCCAGTGCTCCATAATGCTCTTTAGCAGGGTAACATCGTTCTGATAATTGAATAGGGACAGTATGATAGCCTCATGAATTCCGGCCTTCTTGAGAAGCTCCCTCTCACTACGCAGGATGTATCAGGCCCACTCTATATAGCCGGGGTGGTGCTTAACACTCCCGCGAATACTGAGCCGGAAAGGCCATCGTGGCACACGGTTGGAGGCCATCTCCAAGCCCAGGAAGAAGACCGATTCCTGGCGAGATGTTCTGGTGACTGGCTCGAGGCACAAGCATAGATCTGGGCCTTGATCCCGGATATGAGACTTATAATTCTTTGTCCCAGTAATGCTGCGCTCCAGTGGCGTCCAATTTTTACTCTCAAAGGGCGGACCGAACTTGTAGTTTGTGGGCAGTGAGGGGATAGGTAGGTGCCGGGGTATTTTATTATGAAATACGTCTCTCCCCTCCAACATTATATAGCGTCACTCATGCTATATTCCTCGAAAATGGCCGGGGGAGTCAAACTTTCTGATGTACTGAAGAATTACTTCATCGTTGGGTTCATCCAAAGGCATGGAAGTGCGACGAAGCCACAAGAAAGCCATATGCTGTGAAAATAAGGGAGCAAGAAGAGCAGAATTGTTATTGGAAATTAGACAGTAATAAAAAAAAATGAGGAGTCAAGTGAATCACGTCACCGAACTCCCAAATGTATTGCTGGGTCTGAAGATTTATGCCAGGTAATACAAAGCCTTGGGTGACAACAAAATCAAATGAAAGTGACACAAGGCATATTCTCCAATGGATTTATATACGCCCTTTGCTCATATAAAATCCGTTATGGGGCATTTGTTGAACCGTTAAAACTCAATCATGTGTGCGGCCTACTCCAGTACAGGGCTCGTGAAGGACCATTGTGTTCAGAAACGTTTGCCTAGGATCATGCTTATGGGGATTATGCAGCTAATATATCTGGAAAATCCCGCCTATGCAGAACTTCAAACGTTTCAAACGTTTCAGCAGGACTAATATTGTATTGAAAGCATGTGGCGGAATCAATCTCATAGGCCGTAGCGTTTGCTTTATGGTCCCATATGCTTGTTGTTTAAATGAATGCCCGATAACTAGGAGCTACTTTTAGGTTTCAAGAACTCTACTGCGTAGCCTTTTGGGATTTAATGTCAGAGGATAAATGTGTACCTTGTTAAAAGAATATCTTTCCTAAAAGCATAAAGCTTGTCCAGCCAATCTTCTCCTTCGCTGGCTGTCTTTATAAGCAAATGTTTCTCCTGACTCCGTCCACTCTTGATGCCTTAATGAAAGAGTCAACTTTGCAGTTGTTAGATAGTCCAGTAGGTTAGCTTACGATTTGACTTTAACAATACTAGCATGTGGCTAATCAGTAAATGATGCAAAAAAGATAGAGTTGATTAAGAAATGCAAGCTGACAGCATCTATTTTGAAGACAATTGATGAGTAAAAAAAAAGAAAAGAACACACAAACCCTATATAGATATGCAGGAAATCAGAAATGTTTTGAAGACAATGCAAGCTGACAGCATCTGTTCAGCGGCAGTTCCAAATATGCAGGAAATCAGAAATGTTAAAAAAAATTATTAGTTTGGAAGTCACAGCTAGACTGTAAATCCCAAACCCTATACAGATACCTTGATGCAGTAAAATCGTGTAAAATCCTAAATGAGATTAGGTTACAGATGTTAAGATAATTCAGGTTTGTGTAGATTTGATGAAGCTTCAGCTTGAATACTACAAAGATTCAATAGTTTGATGGCTACAACAACTTGGAAACAATATCTAAACTACAAGAAAGCTTGCAAACAATAATGATGTGAACGGCGCTGGGCTGAAATGTGGTGCTGGATAATGGGATTGTTTGCTGCAATAGCTTCGGACTCTAAACGATGTTTTGTGATGATTAAAATCAGTGCATCAATCGAATATATATTCATCTATGCAAATGTCTAATGCAAATGAAGCACATGGCTATTGAACTACTAATCAAATTGTTGAACCAATAAATCAGTACGATCCTGTCGATATGGAGGAGGAAGTTTGACCATAGAAGTTGGTGAACATGTCAAGAAAGCAGGAAAAGAACAAAGGGGAAATTCCCACTAAGGTGAACGATGCCAAAGACGCGAGGGATATCGAGCTTACAGCTGCTGGCGGATCTGCAAAAGAAATAATATATTGCAAGCGTTTGGCATGGCATACATCAAACACTAACATGGGCAAGCAAGCGTGGGTGAGGTGAATAAGACATGGGCAAGTAAGCAGGTAAGGTAAAGAGAAGTCAAAAAAAAAGAAACGGAAGAGAAAGGAGAAGAGGTGAGCATGGAAGCTAAGTAGGACTGAAAAGAAAGGAGAGTGCGCGTGGCAGGAGAAGAAGATGGAAGATCAGAGAAGTAGGACTGAAAAGAAAGGAGAAATGCGCATGGCAGAAGAAAATGGAAGATCAGAGAAGCAGGTGTGCACGGCACGGCAAAAAAAAAGAAGAAGAAGAAAAAAACTGAAGAAAAGGAAGAAACCGGTAGCCTATATAAAGGAGGTTTGGCCAAGAGAAGGAGGCTGCCACAGAGAGGACGCTGAGACAAAGAGGAGCATCAGGGAACTGCGTGAAGAGGCATTCGAAGGTGAGAAAAGGGGAGTTTTGTAGGCCTAAGGTGCACTAAGCACCCGATGGCATCCCCATAAACGCGCACACACACACCGTCTTTTTTTTGGTTGGTTTCCTAGGCCTAAGGTGCACTAAGCACCCGATGGCATCACTATAAACACACACACCTTTCTCTTGTTCGTTCAGTAGGCCTAAGGTCCTGATGGCATTCTTAGTAGGCCTAAGGTGCACTAAGCACCCTATGGCACCACGGTGGATGAAAGGAGAAAGAAAAATGCCGAGATAAGAAAGGGGGAGGGAGGATGAAGATCAGACATTAGAATCATGCGGAAAAAAGAAAGGAGCGAGCCGAGAGAACAAGGCAGCCAAAAAAATGACGATGAAAATAAAAAAGAGAGAGAGGAAAGAAAGAAAAAGAAAAGGGAGGCTAAGAAGGGGGTTCCGAGGAAACTCCTAAAAGAGAAGGAGACAAAAGGGAATAAGAGAAGCTGGACACGATTAAAACAGCCGAAAGTAAAAAAAAACTCAGCAGAGGGGAAAACGAAATAAAGGGGAATCGTGGAAATAGAACTCGAGCTAGAGGAGAAATACCTGTTCAAGGCCTTCCTGATCCTCCTCTCGAGCTATGTCCTCAGAAGAGTTACAGCAACACCAGTAGAAGAACGTCTCTATCGGGAACACCCGTCGGCGCTCTAAATCCTTGAATGAGATCTTTAAAAAAAAGAGGGGAAAGAACGACAAATGACTTGCATTAAAACCCGCTAGGAGAAACATAATAGAAAATAAAATCATCATCATCTAAGTTTACCTGGCAACTCCTTTGCACCACCCCGAAGGGGACGTGTCTTGGCAACACTGGACTTCGAAGAAGGCTCGCTTCACTGTATCGCTACAAAATAGGAACAGTGAAAGAATAACGTCAAGACCAGATAAATGGAAGTAAGAACAAAGGGGGAGAAACGAAATTACTCACAAGCGCAGATAGCAATCAACGCATTCTATCTCGACGGAGGTAGCTGATCGCCGCCATGCAGAGAGCCTTACGAATCAAATAGCCGTTAAGGAGAGATAAAAGGGGGAAGAAAGAAGAAAGAGTAAAAAAAAAAAGGGGGCTAGGGAAGTGTGTTGACTTCGGGATAGATCCGGCCCGGATCCACTCCACTACCGAATTTGGACCCTATTTTACCCAGACAGCAAACTAGAGCATCATAATCTGAAGCTAACCTTAATCAAAGCCAAGTCTTAACCCCAAAGTCCAGAAAAAAAATCCGGCATCATCGGGTCTGGATCCGATAAGGCCCAAAACTCTTCTCTTCGGTCTTTGGCCAGCAAAGCAAATAATTTCGACTCAAGACTTAAGATTCACAGCCAAGTGAAGAAAAGAACAAACGACAGGATTTCAAATCTCAACTTCTGTGTAAGATTTTGGAATTCAGAATTCGGCATGAGCGACCAAAGCGGAAGGCAAAATACACACCCATTGAATTCAGAAATCCAAGAGCACAAAACGATGAAATGTTGAGGATGAACCGGCACTCGGACTCCTCCCTTTTTCCTATCCCCAGTTCAGATCGCATCAAGGGTCGGAATCTACTGACTTCGAGTTCCACGATATCCATTGACGCCACAAATTCTGTCGCCGCCCAACTCACCTTACTGAGGTCAGACGACGTCAATTAATAACCAAGCTTTAGCAATGCCGCCCCGCCGCGATCTTCCCTTTCCTCGTCCACCTGCGCCTATTATTCGCTAGTCCGAAACTCCAATCGCTTCTTCCCGTGTCCCCCTTTAGGTCTCAGATCGATGCAGTGATCTCCACAGAATGGCCCAGAGTCATCTTCATCAGGGCTCAGCAGCATCGACGCCATCCCCTTTGTCATCATCTTTGTCCCCGTCGCCTGGGACACGCCGCGACAAGCTGACGCCACCGCTGCTCCACCATGGATCGGCGACGCTCGGCCCTTTTCCAACAGGACTCAAACTTGGCAGCAGAATGGCGTTTTCACGACAGAATCCACCGATTCCCCTTTCTTACCCGATCATCGATGTCGCCATCTCTCCAGTAGTCGCCGCCCGAAATAAGATCCGCCGATCACCTCCGCCTCTGTCGCGGGCGAAAATCCCTCCCGGGCTGCCGACGCCATTTCGTCCAAGGTCACCAACGCCCTCTACGAAGCCATCATCAAGGAACTCATCAACGCCCTCTCATCCGGAATCGTCGACGCCGTCCACAGCAAGCCGCCGATGAAGGTCCGATACCGCCGGAGATGGAAGATCCGTGCATAGCACGCCGCCAGAGTTTCGTTCGAAAAGAGAGTAACTTTACTCTTCTGGTAAATGCTGAGTCATGCCCGGGAGAAAGAGTAACTTTCCTCTCCCGTGACCCAAAAAACCAATAGAAATAATAAATGAAAATGGACTATGCTGCCAGGTGGAATAAGACAAGATTGACTAAATGTCAAAATTTGATAGAGAGGAAGAAAAAGGCAAACGAGACGAAAGCAATAATTGAAAGAAAAAAAACAAAATCTGGCATTGGTTCAACTGTTCGGCTAACAGCTCGAACCTGACCAAAATTATGTCTAAAATGTTGACCCTAAAAGGCCGTGACGCATCGCAACATAATACTGTTTGAGAGGTGCGTATGTTCACGTTCATCGTTGGGGCGTAGCTCTTCAGTATGACGCTGCGTCCGTATAGGCAAAAGTAATAAATTTCTAAATCAATTTTTAAATCAAATTATCCGACACGCCGCAAGGCCGAATCGAATTTCCAAATTAAAATTATCCATCATGCCGCAAGGCCGGATAAATTCCAAAATCAAATTATCCAACACGCCGCGAGGCCGGATAAATTCTCAAATCAAATTATCCATCACGCCGCGAGACCGGGTAATTCCCAAATCCAAGTTACTCAACACGCCGTAAGGCCGAGTAATTTCCTTCAAATTCAAACCTTCCAACACGCCGTAAGGCCGGATAAATTTCAAATCAAATTATCCAATACGCCATAAGGCCGGATAAAATTTCAAATTAAATTATCCAACACGCCGCGAGGTTGGATAAATTCCCAAGTCAAATTATCCAACACATCGTAAAGCCGGATAATATTCTCATATCAAATTATCCAACACGCCGCAAGGCCGGATAATTTTCTTCAAATTCTAATTATCCAGTACCCTATAAAGCTGGGTAATTTCTCTTAAAATTCCAGACATCCAACATGCCATCAAGGTCGGGTGATCTTTCAAATCCAATATCCAACATGCCTTAATGCATTACAATGGAATATTATTTCGGAGGTGCGTACGTCGATGTTTACCATCGGGGCGTAGCTCCTCAATATAACGTTGTACTGCATAGGCCGGATATTACCCAATAACACTTTCCAATGCCAAACACTCAACGAACACAAATTGCCCAAGTTGATGAAAGCTCTTTTCTTTTATCACTTATATGTCATGTCAAACCATGTATTCTCACCATATTTATAAATGATATCGTTTGACTCGCCTCTTTTATTTTGTTGCGTATTATAGATCTCTTAATCAAAGGTTCCCTAATTTTAGGGGTAATTATTGGAAGTCAGAACCCATTAAATAATAAGCCTCATTAATTTAAGGTGAATTTAATAAAGGTCATATTACATTCTTAATGTAACAAAAATGACCCCACACCGGTCTTCAGTGAATCGTCTACGTTGACCTGAGCCATGTTGGAACGGCAGCGATCCTTATTGAGTCCATAGTCAGGCTGGGAGTCGGTTCGAGAAATTGACTCCGCCGGTCACGCCCAATCCAGCGGTTTTGACCGTTGTGATTCCTGTGTTGGCGTATTTGGACTCGAGTCAAGCGTTGACTCTTGGGTAAAATATTAAAAAAATATTACGATAATTCAGGGCATAACATTATGGTCATAATAAAAGTGTTACAATTATCTCTTGACTAGGCTTTTAGTGGGCGGGCCAAACACTAAATAGCAACCAAAAGTTTAGGATTTGGGCCTGGTAGCCCAACCCAATTACCCCCATCGTGACGATGGGAAAGGTGAAATGGCAGTTTGGTTATTTTGGTTTAAAAACAGATAACGTCCGTTACGAGATTGTTGACTTGTCGTTAATCCTTGGGGGCTCCTTCAAAAGCGCCCTCTGTAGGCTACAGCGCTCGAGATCTCTCCTTCGCTGCTTCCTCTTCCGTCATCATCGAATTTCTTTTGTGCTCGATCCAGCAGGAGGCATGGCGGAGCAGCTCACCGACGATCAGATCTCGGAGTTCAAGGAAGCCTTCAGCTTGTTCGACAAGGATGGAGACGGTCAGATTCTTTGGATCCGTTGTTACATTTATCTGCTGCTGATTGATTTCTCCGATTTCATTTTGTTTTGATTATTTTCGTGCATTTTGATATTTATTTATTGTTCTATTGTAATGGTTAAGTTATAGGATTGTGATGTGAGCTTGTGTAGTAGTTCTTTGTAGTGGTGTGGGGAAACTTCGTCATTGAAAACCTTTTGTCTGATTTCTTTTCCCCTTAGGAACTGATTTTGTTGAGAAAATGTGACGAGGACAAATTCGGGTTTTGAAAATTTTCGCGCAGTTTTCTTTTGAGTGTTTGATGTAAAACATTTAATATGCTAGTCATCTTGACCGGTAAAGATTTTAGTTGTTAATAAATAAAATTTTAAAATCAAATCTTGCTTTCATACCCATCACTTAGCCTTAAAAAGAAAGAGTTTTGATGCAGATGCTAAGTAGATATCAACGGAATACAATTTGATCTGGGTTCCGAGGGCTCACCTAAGAATGCCAGGGTGACATGTTGCTTTGATGATTCTACCATTTTCTTCTACCAACTTGCCATTTCATGATGATTGATGTAATGCATTTGTGTTGATTTCTTATGAGTCATGACTTGAAAGAATTTTTATCTTCTTTACACAGAGTAAGGAAATGCAAGCATTTTTTCTCTAACTATTGGCATCTTTTGAGACTTACCTATTCTTGAAATATTATCACCACATTTTTGCCAACTCATACCAGAGATAAATGTATTTTGTTCTAATGGGTACAAGTGCATGTTCATTTCCTCAAAGTGTTTTGATGAATCAAAATAGTTGAATGATGAGGGCGACAATAATTAAACGGTCAAAGTGGAAGAAACTTTCTTACTCATTGAGAATTCCTATATCTTAATTGAACTGGTATGCAGTACAAATTTTTGGTTAGGCGCTTTCTTCTTTCCAGTAATCAAGGCATTGCTATTCTTTTATGTCCTAATATTTTTAATTCTTATTTCCTAGCTTGGCTTAAAGATCTCCTGAACAGTTATTGAGGAAATTGATAAGAGCAATGCATAAACCATAAATTTGGTGAATGCGCCAAAAGCTTGAACTTTTCAAATTGATGAAACTAGAGATGTGGCAAATGAAAAGATAACAGTATTTTATGAACTATGAAAAAAATTCAACATCGAAATTAGTCTGAATCATTTGAAGTTTGTGATTGATTAAGGTGAACTGGAGTTTTTTTATTTCTAAGTAAACTTTCACCTTCTTTCATTTTTTTTTTCTCAATCAATCTACTTATTTTTCTTTTAAAAAGGGAAATATTGTTTTCAAGTCTCTAGTCATAGACAGTAGTAATGTCTGTCATACTTCTTATAAGCTGTCGAAAATTCTAAAACAGTGAACCGAATGACAAGGCTAACACCAACGGTGCACCTAATATTTTCAATGAAAAATGAATGATTGGCTACGTAGGTCGAGTGGCTCTTTTTTTGATATTTTGTTTGATAGGTTTTTAGAGTGCGGATTTAGAAGAAAGGCAAAAATTTGCTCTAAGTGGTGCTCTTTTATTTGGTCATTTGTATTTTAACAGGCTGTATCACTACCAAGGAGCTTGGGACTGTCATGAGATCCCTGGGTCAGAACCCTACAGAAGCAGAGTTACAGGACATGATAAACGAAGTTGACGCAGATGGTAACGGGACAATTGACTTTCCCGAGTTTCTTAATCTAATGGCTCGCAAAATGAAGGACACTGACTCTGAGGAAGAGTTGAAAGAAGCCTTTCGAGTTTTTGACAAGGACCAGAATGGTTTCATCTCTGCCGCTGAGCTCCGGCATGTTATGACTAATCTTGGTGAGAAGCTTACGGATGAGGAAGTTGAAGAGATGATTCGTGAAGCTGATGTTGATGGCGATGGCCAAATCAACTATGACGAGTTTGTCAAAGTCATGATGGCTAAATGATTGTTCAAAAAATTAAATAAGTCAGAACCCACTTTCCAAGTGGTTCTCCGGTTAGTAAGCATAAGATCACACCTTATTCCTCTTACCTTTGTCTTTTCATGGTGGTTTTCTTGTGCTTGATTTTCTGTTTCACGTCTTTCCAATTTGTTTCAGAATGTAAGAGTTTTCTTGGCTTACTCCAATTTGGAAGAAAAAGAACAAATCATGTTTGGTTTAGTTTGCAATATGAAACTCTTTGGTTCTTTTCTTTTTAGTTGTGTTTTAGTTCGTCCAATGATGTTGCTGTTACTTGGATGAAATATGTCTCCCTAATGCTTTTTCCTATGTAAATTTTGCTTGTCTTTTGGCCTGTATTTCATTCTCTGGCATTCTTAATGATGCAAACGCTTTACTTACGCTTGATATCCTTGTATTTCTACTTCGCGTCTCTAGTAGACATTGAGTGGGATTCTTAAACAAAATAAAGGATTTACAATTATCCTTAGTCGAAGATTGTAGTGCACTAGTGCAGGTGCATGGCTGTGAAAAGAGTTATATGGCATTGCTGTTTTTTTTGGGAAGATCGAGCTTGAAAGAAACGACACGAAGAACAACGAGATAAGTTAGCCATAACGTCAAACGATTATAAATCTCTTGATATTAGATAATTGAAACAGGAGATCATATGTTTACAACAATTACAAGTACACTCGAGCTCAGTCCCACCTCTACCCGGTACACGTACCCTCGAATTGCAAACGACAACAAGGCATCACCATGTCGTTCACAAAATCAATAAACAAGTTTAGGTTCGAACTCGGCAAAATCAACAGATCCAGACTCAACTGGGGGCATTAAGTAGGCAGCCACTATTTCAGACACCAGTGCAGCAATGAGAGGTATCCTCTTCAAGTTCTTCACTACAGGCGAGTCCTGGCCTTCACCGAGGGCAATGAGCTTCTCATTATACTCAACCATCCTATCCAACTTTCTCTTGAACTCAGGATTCTCCACATCTAAAACAGCCGGGAAAATCCTTGCCGTTGTACGGTTAGTCTGCGAATAAATTCAACATTGTAAATGCCGCATATAAACCGAACCTTGAAATTCTAGGTGTTATGAGAACCAGATAAAAAAATTGTCAAGTAGTAGAATCACTTGTAAACATTATCTTAATTTGAGAGTAACTATTCGTCCAGGGCATAGTTTCTGTTTGAGTTTGTAAGATTATAGAAGTAAATACCCTTAGTACATGTAAATTCCATTTCAAAATCATTTATTTTTTTGCATTCAGATCAACAGTTTGTTCCTCCAGAAGATTGATACTTCAGACTCTTCATTTGTGCACATCAACAATCACTGAAGCTAAAGAGCAGAAAAACTGTAAAATAAAGTTCTTGTGTCTTATGTTACCTCGATGATGACATGCATGTCAAATTCTTTGGTGTTAAGACCAATGCCTTCATAAAATGCTGTACGCTGGCAATCGTTTAGGTACATGGTCACATACACCTGCCATAAACATGCACATTGATCATCAGAATTTCAGCACGGCGCAAGCTAAAGAACAAAACATTGGACTTGTTTCGTTGTGATTGCCATTGAATAAGAGGATCACCGAAAGGCAGAAGAATCGAGACCACAGCTTGGCCTTCCAGTCGTTGAGGAACTGCGGCTGTGCTTTCAGCAGAGCAGAGAAGAAGTCTCCATGCCTGTTCTCATCCTGGCACCAGTTCTCAAAGTACTTGAAGATAGGGTAGACTTGGAACTCAGGGTTGGCCTTTAGGTGCCTGTATATGGTGATGTACCTCCAGTACCCTATCTTCTCAGATAGGTATGTTGCATAGAAGATGAACTTTGGCTTGAAGAATGTGTACTTCCTAGCTTTTGTCAGAAAACCTAGATCCAGGGCTAAATTGAAGTCGGAGAGGCCTTTGTTCAGAAACCTGCACTAGTTTAGAAATGGAAGACTTAGGGGACGATCAGACAACTGAAATTTGATGTATCTGTAAGAGTTACAAGACAAAGAGCCTCATCTTGCTGGCTATTTTCAATAAGTAAATTGGGAATCGATAGTAGAGATTAGTTGCTTTAACTTACCCTGCATGCCTAGCTTCGTCTCTTGACATGAGAGAGAAGATTTCAGCCACAACTGGGTTGGTTTTCTGCTCCAAATTTTTTCGAAGATTAGTACACAGCATAAATGAATTGAATTGAGCTGATCTAATGGCTGCTAAGTAGTAGTATTTCTAGAAGAGTTTCGGGAAGGAAGAATAGAAGATTAATTTGTGGCCAAACTGGAAATTTCCGAATTCCTATCGCTCACGACCGAGTTTAGGGATCCAACCTTGAGTCTGCGGCCGAGCTCCTTGTAGAGCAAGAAGCCGGAAAACTCGGCGGTGCACGAGCGCTCGAGAAACTCCACAAAGATCTGCCGCATCGGGCCCTGCATCTTGTCGGCAGCCTCTTTGAACTCGGGGTTTCGCACGAAATGCGTCTGGTTGTAGTCGGTCTTGAACTCGTTGAGCAGCGCCTCGAACTCGTGCTGGTTCAGGTTCTTGTTGATCTCCGTGTTGAACAGCTGCTCCATCTCGTCGAAGTCCGTGGTGTAGAACCGCGGCGTGAGCAGCGTCTCCTTGATCTCCGTCTTCGAAGCCTTCTTCTTCGGTGCTGCGGTGGTGGCGGCGGCCGAGACTCTGAAGTGGGCTTGGCGAGTCCTCAGGGTGGCAAACTTGGTGCTGGGTCTGGAGAACTTGGAGATGGGGTTAATGGGCTTCATGAGCGCAAGCTCCGCCGCCGTCGCCATTTTTGCGCCCTGATTGAGCTTGGAGAGCAGAGTGGAAGCGGAGAAGAGCGAGGGCTGTGCAATTGACTCGACTTGGGGCTATAAGATGAGGACGCAAAATGAGGATGTGAATTGGCGATTGGATCTGTCATCCACGAAATCTTTAACTTCTAATGAGAGGGCGACATGTGGCAACGGAATTGTGTTGCTTGTCTTAGATAAATATATCTATTGGCTACAATTGGCTACAATTGATACACGTGTGCATGGTGACACCGACACACACCTGGTTTGAATCAATACCATCAACATGGGTTCGATCGAGCCGTCTCCAACTCGGATCCGGATCCGTTTTCTGAGAGAAGATTGGATCCGATCCACTTAAGCAAAAGTACTTTACTTTAATTAATATTAATTTCAAGGACTTATTTGCCAAAATCCAAACATGAATTCACCTCTCGCTCCCTTCTCTCTCCAGTCCACAACCAGCGGTGACGTCGTCCCAGGAAAAGCAAGGTTCCAAAACCGATCGAAAAGTGGAATATTTCTTCCCTCCACGGCGATTCGTTTGATCGAATCCCCTGTTCCTCATCGAATTAGCCGGTATTGGCGGTGCGAATCCATGATTTGCCCGGACTGAAGTTTCCAATTCTTTTTTCTGTGCCCTCGCCGGGGTCTATTTCATTTTTCTAATCCATTCCATAGTCAATTTACAGGTCGCAATCATCACTTTTTTTTTAAATTATGAATAGATCGTTTCTTGATTCCCTTTCTTTTGCACCTTTTAAGATCACTGAAAGGTTTCACCTTGCCCTGAGCTGCAGATTTTGGTGATTATGCAAAATGGGTTATTGCGACTCCATGGAAAATTTTTTATACATTATTTTTCTTTCTTTTGTTTTAAATTCAGGTAACCAGCGAAGGGCTGAAGGCACCCATTGTCCATAAAGAAGATGAGATCAGGGATCAATATTCGAATTTTTACTGGCCATCCAAGTGAATTGTGAGTAGTTTAACTGTCATGATTTGTCCTTTATTGTAATATGCTTTTCCTCCGCCCGGTGGGAGTATCGTGGTTCTTATTTCGTTGACACGAATACTATCGGTCAACTCTTTTCATGTTGATTTCGATGACTTCTCTCCACGATATACGTTATTTTAGACCATTTGATTTCAAAAGCGATGATTTTTTTTTTTTATTGTGTTGAAACGCATTGATGCTTGATTATCCGATCTTGACTTTTCTTATGCGCTCAATATTTGGATGCTAAAGATTAAACTGCCTGTTTATTATAGGAATAATTAAAAAAAAGCAGATACTTTGAATAGTGAGCTACCTTGCTAAACGACATGTTAAGTAGAATTTTTTTTGTTTACACAAGAAAGTTAATGCTGTTTAGTCAGCGCATCTAGACAATAACACATGTAGGCATTTTATATTTGGCCTTTTGATTAAGGTTCTAGTTTAGTGGGAATTGTACAGCTATAACTTTTTTGTGTTAGGTAATTCTGCCATGGTTAAATTCTATTTACTATATCGACACCCCTTTTTTCCTCATGCGTCACGTATGTAGCACCTGCAATACCTTTTTAGGTTTGTTACTGTTCATAGCGAGTTACTGATATTGTTTGAATTGGTGTGGTTTCTGATATAAAATCATCTGTGGTGGAAGCTGTTTTCGTAGGATTTAGAGGCTATCTGGGATAAATAATACTCACAAACGCATTATGGCTCCTGCAAGTAACACTGATACAAAGGCAGCATTAGATGTAGCCGCTTGGATATTCAATATTGTGACATCTGTTGGAATTATCATGGTCAATAAAGCGCTAATGGCCACTCATAACTTCAGCTTCGGTAAGCCTGTCGATCTTTCCATTTTATCCTTGTACATGGTATTGTTTTATTATCATTTTTAGCTTTGATAAGCCTGAATGACCACTCTTATTGAGTTTAATATGCACATCAAAAGTTATGTATGCTAAAGTAGATAATCTAGTAAAAATTTGAGTAACTTAATCCTGCAACTACAGTAGATACTTGAATGGTTTGTGGCTCTTAGATCCCGTGCTCGAGTGGCTAAAGTTGTTCAATTTTTCAGTATCCTAATTCAATGTATTATTGAATTGCTCATCACACTAGCTTCGGAGATAAAACCCATAGAAAATGTTTAGTTAAGGAATAGTTCAGATTGAGATTTTGCATAGCTTATTAATCATTTCTAACTGGAATGTTTAATTTAATTTCATAAAAATACCTCAAGATTTCTTTTCTAGAATTCTGGTTCTTAAATCATGCATATTGTTTCTCGCTGCAGCTACAACATTAACAGGTCTGCATTTTGCCACAACCACACTCTTGACTTTTGTATTTAGATGGCTCGGATACATTCAGCCCTCTCATTTACCTTTGTCTGAGCTTGTGAAATACGTACTTTTTGCTAACTTATCGATTGTTGGGATGAATGTTAGTTTGATGTGGAATTCTGTCGGCTTTTATCAGGTAAGTTTTTTTTGCCACGTTGTTTTTCCGTTGTCTTCGGCTGTGGTAGAGAATTTCAGTGTCACATACTTGTGCAGATTGCGAAGCTGAGCATGATCCCAGTATCATGTCTTTTGGAAGTTGTGTTTGATAAGATTCGTTACTCCATGGCAACAAAGCTCAGCATACTAGTCGTTCTTGTAGGTGTTGCTATATGTACAGTTACTGATGTGAGTGTGAATTCCAGAGGGCTGATAGCTGCCATTATAGCAGTTTGGACCACTTCTTTACAACAATATGTGAGTAAACATCTCTCCACCTGCTGCCATGTCTGATACATTGGAGTTACTAATGCGTTCTCTCATTTGTACCATGAAATATTGTTTTATTTCATGGATTTCACTATTGAGACTTTCACTTACACTAGAGTGCCTATGGTTATTATTCCTATACCAAGTCTCCAGGAGCTAAAGCCAAAATCCTAGTCCCATTAGGACATATCATTCTCCTGATTAACAAGCCCCAAAACTGTGATTAATTAGGATTCCATTGCGTCTCAATCGGCCATGTTTCCCGCTGATTAAGCCCCAAAACTGTGATTCATTAGGATCCCGTTGTCCCAATCAGCCGTGTCTCTTCTGACAGCACAGCTCCAAAATTTTCATTCATTTGGATCATATTGTCTACAATCAGCTCCATCCAGCCACTTTTGAACACATATTCTTATGCTTATTGGTTGTAAACCGTGCATGTTTGTATTTGATATAAAGAATACTACTCTTTCTCTCCTGCGACAGAAGTCAACTTCAAATAACCATCTTGGAGAAAATTTTCCCATAGTAAACATACAGGAATGTGATGTTTGCCCACTGTGAACAGAAAAGAAAAAGGTGGTGTATTATTTTTAACAAAGCTCTGTTGTTTTGCATTTGTAGGATTTATGCCCCAATAAATACAAGTTGCCCAAAATTGGAGAACTACTTCTACGCTAATAATTATACACTTGGTCTATTTTTTTCCTTAGGAATGGCAAAGGGATTTTCCCTAAAATGTTGTTGCATAGCTGCTGTATTGATTATGTAGTTTACTTCTTAGTCAATGGCTCTTATATCTCATGAATAACTTGTAGCCGCTTCATTGAAATTTAAACATTGCCATACTGATTTTCTCTGTAGTCTGTGCATTCTATTCAAAAGAAATATTCACTTGGATCATTCAACCTCATCGGGCATACTGCTCCAGCTCAGGCAGCAACATTGCTGATATTAGGGCCTTTCCTTGATTATTGGTTGACAAACCAAAGGGTGGATGCTTTTGACTACAATGTGACAGCCGTGGTTAGTAAATGATCTTCTTGACTTTGTTTTTTTCTTACAATAATTTAACTAATACGACCATATTATGCGTTGTTTTTCACTGATTAAGCATTGGATGATGAAATATGGTATCATTGACAGCAAAAAACTTCATTCACTTATTTTCATGTGGCAGTTCTTCATCATCTTGTCATGCCTAATTGCTGTTGGAACCAACCTTAGCCAATTCATCTGCATAGGAAGATTCACAGCAGTGTCATTTCAAGTGCTCGGTCATATGAAGACAATTCTTGTCCTAGTTATGGGGTTCTTCTTATTTGGAAGAGAGAACCTCAATTTACATGTTGTGCTCGGAATGATCTTAGCGGTCTTAGGTATGATCTGGTATGGAAATGCATCGTCAAAACCTGGGGGAAAGGAGCGTCGCAGCTATCCACTACCAATTGACAAGTCCCAGAAGCATGGACTGCTTTCTGAATCGTGAGAAGACAGTGACAGTTCAAGTTGCATCCTGCAGTCCTCACCTTTACTCCGCTACCAGATGTTGAAGTTTTTGCTGACATAAATGCAGTAAACTGTAAACGAGCTAAGAGTTTCTTTTCCTTCATCTTCACTCCATTTTTATTAACTAGGGATTCCATGGAGTCATGTTTGTTTGGGAACTATAGCTTCTTCCATGGATTTCCCGTTATTGTATGTTACTTCGTGCTGTAGAGAAAGGAAGCAAGACGTTCAATGCTAATTGGTGCATCCGAATTGGTCGCATAAATCGGATGTTCAATGCTAATTGGTGTATTATTATTTTTTTCATATAATGAAAAATTGGTGTATTAAATTTGACCTAAAAAAGAAGTAAAATTGTCATCTGAACTCAGGTGAGATCAGAACCGATTGTGACTCTTCAATCGAGATGGATTCTGATTAAATTTGGCGACTGAATAGGAGAAATTTTTAGCTTTCCCGCTCGAGTAAATTTGGAGAAGAGAGATTTTAAGAGTGATCCAAAACTCTCATCGTAATAGAGTGAATAGCAACAGACCTAACACACAGAGCTAGTGTTAGGCCTACGGGCCAAAAAATTGGGTGCGGCCCAATTTCCTAGCCCAACCCAATTAACCTGCTGATCAGGTCAGCGGGTGGAGGAAACAGATCGAGTGCAACGCCCGGATCTAATATCGCCAACGGGCGATTTACACAGTTGCGTGCACACCAGAGCTGAGGCGGACATGACACGCAGCGTGGGCGGCTGACCCCTCGGGCGTCGCGTTGACTTGGGTGGGTTAGGGAGAAAAGAGACGAGACATCTCTCTCGTCGGGGAGGAGTTTTTTTTTGGAAGAGAGGAAGCTCACCGGCCGTCGACCCCCACCTCCCTCTCCCTGTTTCAATCTCCTCCTCGTCGGCGGTAGTTCTCCAGTGCATTCCGGTGGTGTGGGTGGGTGGTGGAACGCCCGGGAGAGCTCCATTCCCCTCTTTCATCGTCTGTTCGTCTTCCGCAACGATCGTCGTCTCCGGTGCCGGCGACGTATCCAGATCGCCTCGGAAGGCGGCTACACAACCACTTTACCGGAAAGAAGGAGCCGGCGGCCTGAGTGATCGCAGAGGTACGTTCTCGCCGTCTCCGGCGCTTCCTTGCTCTCCGTCCTGGGGCGCGTGTCTTCCCCCGGCAACGCCCTTCTTTTCTGTTGATCTACGCTGCATGCGTGTGTTGGCCGGCCTCCGAGCTTCCTCTGCGAGCTCCTTCTCTTTTCCCTTCGAGAGCTCCGGTCCGCCTGTGTGTGGAAATTTCCGGGCTCGACTCGCCTGCGCGCGAGTGTTCTCGGCATTGCCGGCCGTCGTCGCTCTCCGCCTGCGTGTGGAGCCTGTCTCCGGTGGACCCTCGGCCGTCGTTTGCTTCGTCCCCGTCGCCTTCGTACGACGTCTAGCCGACGCTACCCGGTGTTCAAGTAGACGATCGAGCCGCGTCCCATCCAGTTGTCGTGGAAGTGCGGCTAGGCTTCCTTCCCGTCGGACGCAGGTGGCGTCCTCTCTCTGGCGGAGCTGTGTCGGGGTGGCGTGCGCCACCCTTTTCCCCTACTCTCTTTTCAGGCCCTTCGAGGCTGCCGGTTTCACCGGCGGAGCGTTGCCTGGCCTCTTTGTCGGCGTGTGAGGGAGGAGCCGGCCGGATACTTCTTGTTACCAGTGTGCGACGTCGTGTAAACCATCTTTCGTAATCGCCGGGCGCCGGCTTGATTCGTTGACGTTTTGGGTGAGTCCGGTTCCCCGACGGGGAACGTTCAGTTACTCCTCTTGGTTCTCTCTCCGGCACGCATGCGTACTTGGAAAATGTTGTGGACCTCATCCGACGTGGTCGGTTACGGGTACGTCCCTTTCTGGTTCGAGTGAACCCGGTTTGACTCCACGACACCAGTCTTCAGTGAATCGTCTACGTTGACCTGAGTCGTGTTGGAACGGCACCGATCCCTATTGAGTCTATAGTCGAGCCGGGAGTCGGTTCGAGGAATTGACTCCGCCAGTCATGCCCAATCCAGCGGTTTCGACCGTTGTGATATCCGCCTTGACGTATTTGGACTCGAGTCAAGCGTTGACTCACGTGGAAATCCATAAAAAAATATTCCCGTAATTCAGGGCATGACACCTAACATACGAAGACAAAAATATATTTTTGAACTGTTTTGAAAATTAGTAGATATAATAATATATTTTTATCTAAATTTTATTATCAACTCTTTAAAAGATAAATATATATCATAAATTTCAATGGAGGCAGGTAAATATAAATATATATCTTTAATTTGAATATCTTGTTATTTAAGTTTTAAATGATATTAATAGCTAACACATTCATGTTTGCAATATAATATACAAGGTTTATAATACCAGTCCGACGACTCAGTCTGATAAGCCACCGGATCACCTGTACCGTACAAATCGAACGGTTTGAGCGACAACGAGCAAGAAGCTTCCAATGCCTGGAAGTTCGAAGCTTCCGGCGACGCTGAAGCTTCAGCTGACCACCCGCTGCCTCACTCCACCATGCTATCTAGAGCCGAGCTCCGACGACAATTCTGGGACTGATGAGTCGCCGAACCGATTTCTTATCATCCGGTACGAAAACATTTTAAAAACACTGATAATACATGACTATAGTGATTTATGAGAACTTAAGAGATATTTTGATGATGACGAGCCAAAATTTCACTCGCATGATTAAGAGGTTACATAAAAAGAAAGAATCAAAAGTCATAATCATTACTCAAGTGGTACGGTAACTTTCAAGCTCATACACAAGGGGTTGAACTCTTGCCTATGACTTAAACTCACAACTGAATGTGATTAACAAAAATCAACCTCAAATAATTGAATTTAACTTGAGTCTTTAGCATACCAAGACTTATCATTATAGGCAAAAAAGCGACGTGCAACAAATTAGGGTCATTTGAAATGGGGTGGCATCTCAAATCTGATTATAATTAAGTTTTATTTCACACATTAGAATCTCAATTTTCACCAAAAAAAATCCAAAGAAGAATATCTCTTACGGTTTACTTTGTAGAAAAATAATACAACAACGTGTAGTAAAACTACAGAAACATATTTCATCTGATATGCAGCAAAAGGTACAAATAACATTATGTGCAAGTTACCTGCATCAATTAGACTATAGGAAACAAAAAACCTAGGAAACTTCAATGTAAAATGATCACTCTCTAAGGAGCATTATGTACTCTCATCAGATTTCCACCTCCAAATTATGGCATGTTCAGGCCAGCAATAGAAGGCTCAGGAGCTGACTACATTAGATATCAAAGAATATACATAATACAAGAACCAATATGTAAGACAACATGCCTAGGATTTTCTTTCGTCTAAATGTGCTCGATAGGTCCAGTATTAAATGCTTATATGTTTGTGTTAGTATTCAAACCCAAATCCAAAACTAAATAAGCATACAACTAGATTAGATTATGTTACTTCAAAAATTCATAATACGATTTATGATAACAGAGTTTTATGGATAAAAAATAAGTGATATTATTTATAAAGAAGATAAATTACAAAAATTACTATTATCATATTGAAGATAATCTTAAACAAATTATTACTTATCCTAGAAAATCTTATCCAAGTATTTATAGTCCAAACATCCAAACCTAGAACGAATTCAGATTGGAAGTTAGGACTAAAACCCAAATACAAAATTTCAGGATCAAGTCAGGTAGTTGGCTGTTTTGCCATCCCTAGTTTGAATGCACTGCAGGAACAAAGGACGAGCGAGCATATAATACAAGTTTGTCTTCCACGACAAAGGAAGTCGTAAGTTATCCCCTGATTCTAGATGTAAATGAATGTTTTCATTTGGAATATATCGACTTGTACAGTATACATTTTGCTTCCCACATTCTGAGGGAGTGATAATAAAAGAAATATTACTAGCTGCGCCAATCACCCTAAAAATGATCAAACTTGCAGTATGCAAATAACCTGGCCAGTTTACACAAACCTTCCTCGAGTAGCCCATACTATCAATGGCAGGAGCCCAGAAGAAAATGAATACAAGCCTAGCTTCAAGTAGATCATCACGAGTGTTTGCCAAGCTCCATCTTCTTAATTGCGCGATGACCATGGTAGACAAAAGTATCAATAATTCCAGCAACGGTAAAAACTCCTGAACAAGTTGAAAATTTTAGATAATATCAAAATTCATAATAATCTCCATAAAAATGAATAAGTAGATACAAGTAAATAACATCACCAAAAATAATAGTCATGTTACTTAA
Source organism: Costus lasius (assembly GCA_027563935.2). Taxonomy (NCBI): domain Eukaryota; kingdom Viridiplantae; phylum Streptophyta; class Magnoliopsida; order Zingiberales; family Costaceae; genus Costus; species Costus lasius. Next base: position 100,730,880 of record CM050454.1, read on the forward strand.
AATCTTCAAGAGGAAGGCGCTATGAGCAATGAGCAGGTATTTAGTATCAAACTGGAAGATACAGCGTGCAAATTGTATCTCTATTCTGCTAATAGCACATCTTTTCCTAAATTCACGAGATCGAGTTCAAGAACAGTAGAAGCATATGAATAAAATGGAAGGAAACATAACCTCCAATTATCGCGCAGGCGTTTGTGAAGAGGTGAAGGAATGATGTATTTTCTTCTGTAAATATAACCTGCAAATTGAGTATAGAACTGCTGCTTCAAAGCTTGAACAAAACACAGAACATAGTAGATATGCAAATAACTCTCAGCAACCAGACAAGTGAGAAATATTTCTTTATCATAGAAAATTAAGTAAATCCCCTTACAGTTTAATGTAACACAACAAAACTAGTGATAAAGGGAAGAGACCAGCGAGTTCCCACCGGTTTCTGTACTTCAACAACTCAGAAATACACACAAATAACAGTAGTGCGCTTTAAAAACCAAAGTAGTTTTGCCAAAGATATTTAGGTGAGACACTAATAGCCCCAGTCTTGACATATATTAGGACGTGGTTTAAGTCAAAAGCTTGAACCAAGCACAAAATAAACATACAAGGGATAATATTGGTTTTACCATTAAATTAACAATATTTTTTGCTGGGCAGATTAAAGTTTAAAATACTACCCCTATCAATGTACCACAGACCAGTATGATTTAGTACGTAACAACATTTGATGTCATTCAAACCAATAACTCATAGCAAAATACAGTATGATGTATTATTTAATTTACCTATATATACAGACATGGTACCGCTCCGTCGTGGAGATAATAGTTTCTGTTATGTACATTCTTGATGCAGGAATAAGGAACATATGACTTCATCATCCCTAAAAGAATTATTGCACGATGCACACTTCTATTGCTTATTGTTTTGAATCATACTTTTGCCTTTATAAACATGTTAAGAATCAAACTTCAATTAGAAATTGTACACTTACTCCTCAACCGGAGATCCATGCCAAACGCATGCTTAAACAAAAAGAAGAAAACCCTCTCCCCAACCCCTTAAACCCTAATGCACATTACTACTCTACTACCCATTAACTGAATCTAACCCGATTTGCTAACTGGACTTAGCCCATAATATTGCCCTTTCTTAAACTTCAATCTTATCCCAAAATCTGTTTAACAACTAAAACAATTATTCTCACAGCTTGGGGCTATTGCCTTCCGAAATTCTCATGTCGCCTCCTCTTTGGCCCCTTCCACATCCTCATCCTTTGTGAGTAAAACCAAAGGAAGACTTTTATTTCAAAATAATGCATCAGGCAGTAAGGTTAATCTTAGTAGAGACACAATCATTTTTCTCTTTTCTTGACGTAGTCTTAGTGGGACATAGTTTGCTCCGCCCTCATGTGGTCGGTGATACTTGACCCTCTCGCGGAGCCACGTTGGTTTCTCACTTCCCTAGAACTTATACAAGATGGGCCGCTTCTTCTTCCCTCCACCTGTACCATAGTAGCTGATATTGGTACTTCTTGATTAGGAAACATTATATGTCAGAGCGCCCACAAAGTGAACCTGATACTACTAGATATGAGGCAGGGTTTCCTCCCCAAGAGTATTTTTAGGTCCTAAATAGTTTTTGCCAATCACTCCTTCTGCCCCTATCCACCCCTTCAATTCTACTCCAATTGGCTATCTCCCTCTTAACGACATGAGAGGGTGTCATGACATTGGTGGAAAACAAAAAGGCTCACTGTCTTTTTCTGATATCTACATTTAATCCCTTAAAAAAGAATCCTCCATATTGTTTTTTAGGAAGATCAAATATTTGTGAGACTAGCTCCTTGTAAGCCGCCACACGCGGTACGCCCATAGGTAGTGGTTGGAAATTTATTATATTGCTATATCATGTCTTCTTTCAACATTTTCTAAATGAGGATGGGAAATCTTCTTTGGCCATCTAAACCAATGGCCCATCTAACCTTACTCACAAAGGCCATTGGGACCTTCTAGTTCTAAGCTGTCAAAATATTATTCTAGAGCTATCCATCTTCACGGGTCAACTTTGTCAAATCTTGGCAATTCCTCATGCCTATGGACTCATCGTCCATCCTCTCTTACTGCATCTCCCTGCATGAACGCTCCCTCCTGCCTTTGGCTTAGATGCCTATAGCATTGGGCTTCAGACCCGACTCCGGTGGGGAACGACGCTCGACGATGACAATGCAAGTCACTACACTAGCGGTGTTCACTAGAAGTTCCCTCGGGTCCGTCCTCCTCTCTTTTGCTAGTTCCATTAGCAAAACCTTCAACTCATCCAACAATGAGGCAATGATCTATCTCCACTTGGTGTCGATTAATCTATGTAGCGCCTCCTAATTCTGTCGTCATGGTTCTATCCTCCTTTCCTCTCCCACTAATTTAAGCTCCACTTGCATTGATGCAATGGAATTATGCACTTTCACCATTGTCTTTTCAAGCGCTTCCCGGAGTGCCTCATCTCATCATCACTATGTTGTAACAGTTATTGCTTTCAATATTTTTTTTCTTTTGTTTGGCAAATCTTTCTTACTCTCTTGATAACATTCATTAGTAAATTCTAGTTACCCCCACTGCATAGTGCATTGCTCCAAACCTAGCCGCGTCATATCCTTCATGTCATGATGCCGCTAGGGTTTCCACTCCGCCTTGCATCTGCTCGCCACGGCATTCCTGTCGCACCAAATCCTTCACACCATGCCGCCACTAGGGTTTCTACCGATGATGCTAATAGCCACCCTTCTTGTCGATCCACCTCGCCATAGCCATAACCTGCACCACACTACGCCTCCCTATTGAGCAGTAGATCCAAATCTTCCCCTGTTAGGATCGAAGATACGGAATCCTAACAAGCTTAGCAAAGTGGATTTCAAAAGATGAACAAACACAGAAGTCTCCCTCAGCCGACAGTAGCGGCGAGTAGCAACACTTAGGGTTCTTCCCAAAACCTTCCAAAACATACCCCCCTCACCTTCCCCCAACTTGCTCATTACATTGCACTCCCTGAACCCGCCCCAGCTGAACCCGGTTCGGGCTGGTTCGGTTTGGCCCGGCGACTGTAGACGCGCCAATTCGGTGTATGGGCCGGTTCCGTAACAATACCCTCCTCCTGAAAATCAGCCTTATCCTCAAGGCTATGGTAGAACGTCGAAAACTGCTCCGGGATGACCGCGGCCTCCTCCCAAGTCTCCTCCTCTACCGAATCTGGATCCCACTGGATCAGCCATTGCTCAATAAGTTCGTCGCCCCGGTGCACCGTGCGAGTGGCCAGCCTGGTTGCTGGTGAACATGCAGGTGGCAACTCAGTGGTAAGCTCGGTCGGTATCCGCGCGCCTGACTCCACGGCGCCTATCGCTCGTTTCAGTTGGGAGACATGAAATACCGGATGGACGCGCGACCCCGGGGGAAGCTCCAAGCGATACGCCACTTGGCCCACTTTCTTGTCAATGCGAAAAGGCCCAAAGAAACGTGCAGCCAACTTTTGGTTCACTCGCCGAGCGACATAGTGCTGGCGATGAGGCCGAAGCTTGACATACACCAAATCCCCCATTGCAAGGGAAACATCACCGCGGTGTGCATTGGCGAACTTGGACATTCGCTGCTGGGCCCGCCGAAGGTTGTACTTGAGTTAAGTGAGAATTTCATCACGATCAAGGAGTTCGCGTTCCACCGCCGCCACTGCGGACTCGCCCAACACATACCGTTGCAGAGTGGGAGGGTGGCGCCCATAAACCACCTCAAAGGGAGTTTTGCCGGCGGATGATTGAAAGCTTGTGTTATACCAGAATTCCGCACAATGTAACCAATTAGCCCATTCTTTGGGCTGCTCCGATGCGTAACAGCGAAGGTATGTCTCAAGGCACCTGTTGAGGACTTCCGTTTGTCCATCTGTCTCCGGGTGGTAAGCTGAGCTCATATTAAGAACCGTCCCTTGAAGCTTGAACAGTTCCGACCAGAAGAGGCTGATAAAGAGAGGATCACGGTCACTGACGATCGAGCGTGGAACCCCATGGAGCCGGACGATTTCTTTGACGAACAACTCAGCCACTGATCGGGCGGAATAGGGATGTTTGAGCGCAAGGAAATAGCCATATTTGGAGAGCCGGTCGACCACCACCAGAATAGCATCAACCCCTTGTGATTTAGGTAACCCCGTGATAAAGTCCATCGCGATGTCTTCCCATGGAAGAGTCGGTATCGGTAACGGTTGGAGCAGTCTGGCTGGTGATGTGGCTTGATATTTCTGCCTCTGACATACCTGACAGGCGGCCACCCATTGGTACACATCTTTCTTCATCCCTACCCAATAAACGTTGTCCGCAAGGCGTCGGTAGGTGCGGTAGGCCCCCCGAGTGACCCCCCGTCGGGGTTTGATGACCTTCCTCTAACAATTGGTGAACCCATAAGGATTTAGATGGTAACACCACGCGCCCCTTGTAGAAAAGGCACCCTTGCACGAGCTCATAGGGTGATGGGGCCGAGGGGTGGCGGCTCAATTCCTCCCTGATTTTGGCCAAAAACGGGTCCTGCTGTATATCACCCTGGATCTCCTCGATATCAAGCCACACGGGCTTGGAGATAGCCCTCAATTCAGCGTGTTCCGGCAACCTGGAGAGCGCATCTGCGGCGCCGTTCATGACCCCCGGCTTGTACACCACTTCCATGTCATAACCTAGCAGTTTGGCCAACCAATTTTGTTGATCCGGCTTTGCGACCCTTTGCTCCAAGAGATATCTGAGTGCCTTTTTATCCGTGAGAACTTGGAATTTCCGCCCTAAGAGATATGGTCGCCAGTGCTGTATCGCGAGGACTAAGGCCATGAGCTCTTTTTCATATGTGGATTTTGCTAGATGAGAGTCTGATAGCCCTTTACTGAAGTACGTTAGGGGATGTCCCTGTTGCATAAGAACTGCTCTAATTCCCCTTCCGGACGCGTCGCATTCGATAGTGAAACGCTCCTTGAAATCCGGTAAGCTCAAGACCGGCGATGTCGTCATGACTTCCTTCAGCGTCTCGAAAGCCTACTGAGCTACCTGACCCCACAGAAACCCCTCCTTGAGCATATCAGTGAGGGGACGGACAATCTTCCCGTAATCGCGAATGAACCTCATGTAGTATCCGGTGAGGCCTAAAAATCCCCTTACTTCCTTGACGGACTTGGGTGTGGGCCACTGTTTCACCGTGATTACTTTCTTCGGATCCATGGCCACTCCTTCCGGGCAAATGACATGGCCGAGGTACTCCACCTGTCGCTGACCGAAACTGCACTTGCGCTTATTCACCACAAATTTGTTCTCCTTGAGTACTTCCAGGGCTTGCCGCAGATGACCTAGATGGCTTTCCCAAGACGGGCTGTAAATCAAAATATCGTCAAAGAAAACTAGAATAAACCTGCGTAGGAATGGTCGGAATGTCTCATTCATCACCGCTTGGAATGTCGCGGGGGCGTTCTTGAGGCCGAAAGGCATCACCTTGAACTCGTAATGGCCTGAGTGAGTTCGGAAAGCCGTCTTATGCACATCTTCCGGCCGAACTCTAATTTGATGGTACCTAGCTCGCAGATCAAGTTTAGAAAAGTATGTAGCCCCATGAAGCTCATCGAGCAACTCCTCAATGACGGGAATGGGATATTTGTCGGGTATGGTGATATTGTTCAAAGCACGATAGTCCACGCAGAACCTCCAACTCCCATCCTTCTTCCGGACCAAGATAACTGGGCTCGAATAGGGACTAGTGCTGGGTTGAATGATCCCTGCCACTAACATCTCATGAACCATCCGCTCTATCTCGTCTTTCTGATGATGAGCATATCTATAGGGCCGCACTCTGACCGGTCCCTCTCCTGGTTGTGTCACAATGGCATGACCCATCTCCCGCGGGGGTGGGAACCTGTCACTCTCCGCAAAAACCGTCTCGTAACGCCCAAATACAGCTTGGAGTTGCTGGCTTTGTTGAATCGACAGATCACAGGCTGCGGTAGTGTCTTCATCTAATCGGTCCACCGCCCATATCATTCCTCGGAATTCCACCTGTTCGTCAATCTCTTTGGATAAGCTCTTAACTGTTGTCGCGGTCCGTGTGAGGAAGGGATCTCCTGTGATCGTGAGCTCCTCCCCCTTGCTTGCTATTTTCATGTACTTGAGGCCTCAATCTACCCGTGTTTCCCCCAATGTTTCCAGCCACGCCATACCCAAAATGAGGTCCACTCCTCCAAGGCCGAACAAGTAGCCCTCAAGGGTGGTCACATATTCTCCCAGAGACACCTTTAAGTTTGAACACTTGCCTTGCGCTTGGATCTTGCCTCCATCACCGAGGCTAACAGCATATGTGGAAGTAGGAGTGATCGGCCACCCCTGCGCGAGGACCATGTGCTCGGAGATAAAGTTATGGCTGGCTCCACTGTCCACCAGAATAATAGAGGGAATTTCGTTGACCCTTCCGCGCAACATCATCGTACGAGGTCCCGACACTCCTCCAACCGAGTAAAGGGAAAGCTCCATCCTCTTGCAAGTAGGTTCCCCTAACGTGGGGGTCCCTTCCCCTAGCTCCTCCACCCCCTGCATCCCAGCTTCGGTCGGACCCTCCGGTTCCTCGTCCTCCCCGATGAGCAGAAGCCGGAAGCTCTTGTTTCCGCATTGATGAGCCGAGTGGTACGGTTGATCGCAACGAAAGCATAATCCCTTCTCCCTCTTACTGATATAGTCCTGGTACAACATCATGCGCCCATTCCTTGGTCTCTCACCTCCTACTTTGTTGACGCTTGTGGTCGGCTGCTGCTGCCCCCCTTCTCTACTCTCTGCTTTGTTCCCATATATCCCTGAGGCTCCTCCTTGTTTTAAAGATGTGCGGTTGGCACTTGTGGTCGAAGCTACGTCAGCTGAGGCTTGCATAGTCGGCGACGTAGCCTACTGTCTGAAGGAGTAAGATGTACCGCCACTACTATTTCTGGCTCCAAATCCTACCGACGTTCCCTACCCCTTCTTGTCAATCCCTGATACCTCCCGTTCAATAATCCGAGCCAGCATCATAGCTCTCAGAATGTCCGTGGGAAAGAACGTGTGCACACGTTCCCTTATCTCTACCCACAGCTCCTTCAAGAAAAATCCCACGTATTGTTGTGTAAGTCCGGAATCTGAGATACAATTGCTTCATAAGCCGTTATGTATTCAGTTACTGATTGGGAACCTTGGTCGAGGGCAGCTAGTCGCTCGTACGCCGTGGTGGCCGGATACTCACTGTACCGATGTAACAATTCTTCTTTGAAAACGGCCCACGTGATGTTCGGTACCCTCCGCTTCAGCCAGCGGCATCAATGGTTGGTCGGACCTTCCATGCTGATGAAGGTCAAGGGAATCTTATAGTCCTCTGCTGTGCCCTGGAGCTCAAAGTATTGCTCTGCGCGAGCGATCCATTCCACCGGATCCGCGCCATTAAAACCCGGAAATTCAACCCGCCGCAATCCCCAACGCCGGTCGTCTCCTCCAACAGGCTCACGGTCTAGTTCTCTCCAACGAGAACCTCCTCCTCTCCTGTCATCTCCCTGGAGTCCTGAGACAGGTGGACCCAGGCCCGATTCCTGTGACCAACGCTCCTCGCGAATGGGCGGCGGCCGGTAGGGTTCATGGCGTGCCTCTGGGAGGGCCATGCCTTCCTCCCCCCTGCCCTCTCCCCGTGATGATCCTCCCGCGACTGAGCGTGGAGCGGCATTCTCCCCTCTCTTCCCTTTGGTGAGTTCAGCAAAATGCGAGCACATCTCTTCCAGGGTGTCCAGCGCTCCTAGGCGGCGCTCGATCTCCCCCTGTTGGCGTTTGAGCTCTGCCAGTTCTTCACGGTGGTGGCGGCGCTCTTCGGCAGCCGTCAGGCTGTCAATCCTTCGATCTTCCCCAGCGGCTTGAAGCTCCGCCTGGACAGCCGCCAAGGAGTTCCGAAACTCCCCCACCACAACCTCCAGGGACTCCATGCGAGCTTCACTTCGCGTGGTGGCCATGGCAGCGGAAATGACGCCCGCGTCGCGCACTCCTCCTGGCGGCGACTCCCCGCAACAGAGACAGCGACGCCTTCCTGAGAAAGAAGCTCGGGTATTGGCTTAGACCCGCGACAGAGTTCACCACTCCAGACGCTACACGCACGGCTCGCCGGCTGGCAATCGTCGCCATGAGCGGGGAAAAGGGATCCGGCAGGTCGGACCAAATGTTAGGATCGAAGATGCAGAATCCTAACAAGCTTAGCAAAGTGGATTTCAATGAACAAACACATAAGTCTCCCTCAGCCGACAGTAGCGGCGAGTAGCAACACTTAGGGTTCTTCCCAAAACATTCCAAAACATACCCCCCCCCCCACCTTCCCCCAACTTGCTTATTACATTGCACTCCCTGAACCCGCCCCAGCTGAACCTGGTTCGAGCTGGTTCGGTTTAGCCCGGCGACTGTAGACGCGCCAATTCGGTGTATGGGCCGGTTCCGTAACATCCACCTTCTTCATTGACGAGATCAGCCTTCCACCTTTTCTGATCATTAGACCACCAGTTGCTCCAGCAATCAATTCAACATGATAGACCAATTGATACACTTATTCCTTAGCCATCATGCCAAGCACATGCCAAACGAAAGGAAGAAACAACTCTCAATACACTCTCCCTAACCCCTCAAACCCTAATATATACTATTACTCTCCTACTCTACTAATTGGGTCTAACCCAACTTACCCCGTTAATACTGAGTTCAGCCCATAACATTTATATTTTTTCTTATTATTTTAAATCATATTTTGCCTTTATAAACATGTCAAGAATCTACAATTAGAATTCTAGATTATTTCCATTTTGAGCATACTTTTGTCTTTTTCCCACCCATAGGTATCCAAATCATACTTACATGTAAGTAAGCTTTTGTTGGAAAATTTAACCAGTCCAGTGCATAATCACAATAAAACTTGCATAGCTAAACTAACTTTATTATGTTGATCCCTCTATTTAAATCCATTTGGTATCACATTGATCGATTTGCAACTTAGTTCCTCACGTTGCCCCAAAATGCTGTCGGCAGCATAATAGGATGTGTAGAATAATCGTAACATCAAAACACGAGAATGTAACAATGTAGTCCATTATATCTTTCCTCACCTTAATTGGGGAGAAGTCATAAAAGAAGTATACCCCAGATGGGGGCTTAGGATATACATCTGCATCTCTGAAATGCTCTGTCACTGAAAACTGCAAAGGAATAGAAATTCAGTGCAAGTCTATCCTTCTATGAACGGGAAGAGATGTTGTTTATGATCTGCTTCACCTGATTTGAGTAAATTTTACGTCCTCTGATATCGGTATAGATTGTAGGAACAACCTGTGAAGCAGGAAAAGTAAACTATTTATCTATGCTGCATGTTGTAAGATAGTGAATGTACAACCGAAAATAAACAGGATCTAGTAAAACATACAATTAGAGACCATGAATTTGGTCAGAATTCAATCTTAAATTCACATGTTTATGAAGTTTAAATCATCTGGACATAAAATGAAAGAAACAAGTAAGAGAAATGCTCACTTTAATAAAATATTGGTACATCCCAGATGTTGTCTTGTGTATCCACGTCACACTGCATTTCATAAAACATGTAAAAGAAATTAAGATAATTCAAAATTGCAGGACAAAGTAGCAAGTTATACCAACAGGAGATGGCAAGCCTAACTTACCCATCAAGTGGGTTTACAACACCAGGAAACTCCTTTCCAAAGGACAATTTGTTAATTTTGTGGCTTATCTAGTTTCAGTCAAAAGAAAAAACTGAAAGTCATCATTTGGTATAATTATAGTGAACCTGAAACAAAAATCCACCTATAATAAAAGTAAAGGAAGTAGTGTTAACTATGCAATCTACTTACATTATAATTGTCTGTCTGAATACCCAAAAGATCTTGCAAAAAATTATAAGTTCCATGGAAGCTTTTCCCAGGAGCAAAGTGGAAATTTCCAGCTACTCTACTGACTTCCACAAAACCATCAATGTTGCAACCTTCACCATCTTCCCCCTTAATTTTCTCAATGAAGCCCTCTCTCTTGCACTGAATACAGATTGATTTTAGTAGTTGAATATAGACAAAAATAGAGACCCTGATAAAGCTCAGACACACCTAAAGGTATCAAAATCTTTTTGCTAAGGACAAAATCTTAAGATACTAGCATAGGGAAAATGTAAGACACCATTCCATTTAAATGTAGCAAAGCAAACCTTCAAAGAAAGATCATTAAAGCAATTTATACAGACATCTGCAACTTTACTTGTCATGTTAGGAGTGTATAATTAAGCAACATGGTCATTTTCTGTCAATATTTTCAATAGAACAATGTAGACCTGGCAAAAAATTATACGACCTGCCAATACAGCACGACACGATACGAGTTTTCGCAGTCTAGGTTTAACATAATCGTGTTTCGTGTCATTATTGTGTCGACCCGTTTATGACACGTTAAAATTCGTGTCATGTCGTGTCGTGTCGTGTCATGTCGTGTCGCAGGTTGACCAGTCTAACTCATATATATTATATAATATTAACAATGTATAGATAATTTTAATAACTAAATCTAAAGTGCTAAATGCCTAAATTAGTGCGTGAGGCTAGGTCAAAAGTCAAAACAAAACCCTAAATCCATACTCTATTTCCCATTCCGCCGAGTCCGATGCCGATCTGCATTTTCTGCCCCGACCCCGACTTCCGAGCTCCCGCCTCTCGGCCGGCGGCTGCCCGCTGTCGTTTGCTTCGCCAATCCACCGTCTGCCGCCGATTACTTGCTGATCCACCGTCTGCCGCCGATTACTTCTCGAACCTTGCTTCGCCAATCCACCATCTGCCCCCGAGCTGCAAAACCTGAGAACTGCCATCGCCGATTCCTCACGATTTCTTCGGTGGTTCTGCAGTTTTCGTCGTGGGGATTTTCAAGTGAGTTTTCTTCGGTTCTTCTTCTCTATCTATGGTTAGATTTCTTCGCTGGTTTGCTGGTTCTGCCTTCACCGATTCCTCAAACCCGACGCGCTTGCTCGCCTTCGAGATTCGAGAATCAACATCCCCAGATCTCCCCAATCGCTGCATCTGAGCTACCGACAGATGTTGTTGTCCATGTTGGTGAAGTGAGATTCCAATTACACAAGGTAAATTTCTGTCCTAGAAACAGCCTGCTACATTAAAATTGCTTACAAAGATGATGTTTTGTTAATGCATGTTCCACTTATGCTTTGTTAATACCTGTAGCCAACTGATGGATTATTAAACGTGTTAATCGTGTCATGTCGTGTAACCCATTTAAATAAGTGGGTCGTGTTCATGTTTAACATATTGACCCGTATATATGAACGGGTCGTGTTCGGGTCAAGCGTAAACGTGTCACGGGTCAAGTATGAAACGACACGAACACAACCCATGAACACAAATTGCCAGGCCTAGAACAAAGCAGGCTATTATAATAGAAGCATTGTGTAGGTATTACCAACAGGAAAACTAGAGTTGGCTGGTTTTGAAGCTTAATTTTTGAATTCAGAGGGCCACAGCTGCTGCTTTTTTATATGGAACACAACCAAAGAGTTAAATAAAATATTGAACATAAAAATGTGTTTACAGACGTGGTCCAGAAACCAAAACTCACATTTTTGGAAGATCGTAAGGTTGGTTAAGGATCTTGCCAATCCTTGAAAATAACCAATCTCAAAAGTTCTGGCAAGTTAGTAGCTGGTAAGCCCAATTGACACATAAAAAAAAGGTACTCATACTTATATACTTCTAATCTTGATAGAGCTTTATCCATTTCCTGACTAAACTCATTTAGTTCAAGAAGATTCAAATAAACTTATTGCAAAATACTAAGTTGCTATTACAGAAATGTGATCACTAATTTTGACAGTTTTCAGAGCCCAAAAAAGTACCATAACGAATATCAAGAGGCAATTAATGAACCCCATTGTATGTAGTAGGTGGCATTATTAGGATATCCTAAATTCCTCAGGAATCAAAAACGATGATAATACAGGTAAGACAATTGCTATCACATGGTAGATTCAGCATGTAAGAAGTACGTAACAAATGATTAATTCAGAAGAGTTATTTGGGAAAAAGTATGCAAAACAATTTCAAACCTGATCAATCATATCTGGATTTGTCAGACCCCAACCCTTCTTTTGGTATGCTGCACGAACTTCTTCACATGAGTTACAGCAATCATCATCTGACTACAAAGGAAAATGATCTCTACACCCTTAGTATATTATTAAAATGAGAGTGACCACCACTGCTGTGTTGGGTGAGAAAAAGAATAGGCACCACCCATCCAAAATAACAGGACTAGAGGAAAAAGTTAAGCTGCAGTGTGCAACATGATTCAAGTGCATACCACTTCAGCCCCATAGCAAGAACCACAATAAGATTCATTATGATCAAGCCTTCCACCATGCCTTTGTAAAGGTCTTTCAATCTAAAAGAGAAAAATTAAATTAAATTGAAAATTTTAGAAAATGGAAATATAAATTGCATATTAGACACAGAATCAGATGCAACTACCATGCCACAAGAAATTATATATGGCACCAACTATTTCAGAAATGAACAGACATGACTTCCAGACAAGGATATATATATATATATATATATATATATATATATATAAGCATAACTCATTTTTTTCTATGAGACCTTTGTGCTAACATGGACCTGCAGTAAGAACACTCCTATCAAAGCAGTATTGTCATGGTTCAAACGCATGGGAAAATTCCACAACAAAATACACAAAATTATTACTGCTTCAAAAATGAGCTGACACAAATTTCAAGGCAGGGAAAATTGTATAAACATAACTCACTCTGTTCCTATGTGACCTATGCACTATAAAAGCATGAGGCTCCAACCAGGAAATATCATGGCCAAAGGTGTTAAAAAAAATCAAAAAAAGGCTAAACTACAGTTAACCAACCAAACCAAACCAAATTAGCAGTTAACCGAACAAATTGGTTCAGTATTTGGGTGGACAAGTACTTACAAGAAGAATGTGACGATGATAATTGTATATCCTTTGAAGTCTTGAGTTGATGGAATGTAAATGCTCCAAGGTAACTTATATTGTCTTATATTGTCTTGTATGACTAAAGACGTGTTAGCTGTTCTAATTTCTACAATTGCTTCAGAGTCAGCGTTTAGTGCTGGTAACCATGTACTTGATCCATTTTGTAGCCCTCTCACTCCAGAAATGGTAGAAACTCTTATTTGTGGGCAAGGTTGGTTTTGTACTTCACATGACCCTATTTGTATTGAAAAGTCTCTGGATGAGATTGAAAAGATTGAGTATGGTAAATTTTTTTTTATTTTAAATTCTGTATTTTTATAAACTTCCATTCATGAGCTATTCCTTTTTTTATGAAATTGATATTTACTTATTTGGTTTTTAGTGCAGAGTTATCAAGTGTTATATCATTAACATGACCGATGATTAAGGACTTAATGGATGATGATTGAAGACATGAAGACGAAGTTGTAATTTTATTAACTAATGATTGAAGATTGACATCCCGTTTGAGCTATTGAGCAATAATCATATTTGGTTTTGTGTTGATTATTGTAACTTTATTATCTATATTCAGTATTGATTGTTATAAGTTATAACTTAACTTGATTGAACTATTTAGTATTTTGGTACTGCCAATGAGCATATTTGGACTTTGGTTCTTAAATTTTACATTTAGTGTTGATTATTGTAAGTTATAACCCAACTTGACTGAACTATTTAGTATTGGTGTTGCGAATGAGCATATTTGGACTTTGGTTTTTAAATTCTATGTTTAGTGTTGATTGCTGTAAGCTGTGGCTTAACTTGAGTTATATTTGGTAGAACTATTTGGGTATGTAGTTTGTCATTTAAATTTATTGTTGACATTTAAACTAATTGTTAACTTACTATCTAGTGTTTATTGTTTATTTCTTGTGTAATGATTTGTATTTTAAAATTTAAATTTTACGCTCATAAGGTTATATTATCTGTTTAAAATTACCCGGTATTTCAGTTTAAAAACAGTTTGTGGGTTTGCCGAATCGATGGGTTTAGATAGATTTTGGACTCCTGAACCGAACCATGAACCAAGGTTTCAAGTATCGGTTCGGCGGCTCGGTCCGGTGGCCGGCCGGACCGGTACATACCGGTCAAAACCGGTCAAAAACCGATCAAAACCGGTCAAAACCAGTCAAAACACCCTAATTTTAATGGTACCAGCAGTACCATACCGGTACCTGTTGAATACCGGACCGGTACGTACCGGACATACAGGATGGTACCGGACCGTTACTTAAAACACTACCATGAACACCCCAAGCTGGCAAGCAACAATAATTCTACTTAAGGGAGTATACCCCGGGGTGCAATGACTTATGACTTGATATAATAATTCATAAATGTCCCCACAAATACGGAATCACTCCTGATGAAGCAAATTGACCGCATTGAATTTCTCAATAACATCAGCTTCAAAAAAATAGTTACCCATTGAATAAAAATAAATATAACCTTTTGTAAAAGAAAATGTGGCGCTTGTCACCTTGTCCACATCAACAATGTTGCAAATGCACTAGTTTCGGCAATAAAAGCACAACACTATGCTAACAAACTATCATAGTTCTTTACATAAACGCTCATCATTTACATTGTCTAATGTTACTCAATAAAAGAAAAAACAGCAATAAAATTCAAAAGAATATGAGAATGTGAAAAATCCACCAGCCACAAAGATCAAACACATGAGAACCGTCATGAAACAACAAAAACAGCCCATAGAATACCTTTGGTGCACCAACACCATCTTGTTTTGATTCAATCACATTGCCAAGGTGATCCATTCTTCTCTTCACAATATCATGCCTCTACAATGAATATGTCTCAATGGTTAGGGAACACTTATGGTGATACACTGAGCATAATCATGGAAAAACAAAAATGAACCGTGTACAGAATAAACTCCATGTACATACAATGTCATAGTGCCGCTCGCCACTGATATCCATTGTATCAACACTGAGAAGAGAGCAAGGAATTGACGGGAAGGTAACATCAAACTGCAAAATCACCAATATATGAGAAGATTTGAAAATAAGACAACATAAAATTTCTATCATCGGCTTACATGGTATTCTTTTCTCATAACGAAAAAAGAATATAGATTTTCAAGTGCCCATTTAATTCCTATTAATTTATTCACATGTAGATTCAAAGAAAATGAAGGAAGACACCTTTGCTGCAACTTGAAAATTCTATAGTTCATTCTTCCACAGATAATAAGAGAACAGATGTCTAGATTAGAACATGAAAATGCAAGACTTGTTCCAAACTTCCAACTATGAAAGATAAATATGTCGTGGGAAACTACAATTACACAGAAAGCATGAACTGCACGATAACTAAATGAACTGTTGAATGGGATAGAATGCTGACATTGATCCGTAGCATTTCCCCTCTTGAAGTATCTACTATCAGCTTAGTTTCAGTTGCTGCATTAAGGTACATACCTGCAAAGTAAAAAAGCATGAAAGCAAACAGAATTGAGTACCAATATCATTGAAGAGAAGCTTGACAATAACTAACTGGCTTATTTTATGATGAAGGTTCTTCACACAATTTATTCAATCCATGTTGGTTGATAACACATGTATAATCATTCTAAAGAACAATCTTATTAAGGAATCTTAAATGTCTACACTTCAGGTACAATAACTGAAGAACATGCTACACAACACAAAGGTAGGTGCTTGATAGTTGATGCTAATGCAAATTTGAAAACCACCAACAGACCTCAAAATCTCAGCCAGATTCATTATGATTATTATGTGTAGTTTAGTAATAGACCAATCTAACCAGCAAGACATTGATGGCTTAAGAGTCTAGTCATCAAGTAGGAACCTAAGAAAAACTAGCAGTGAGAAATATTAAGAGAAAGAACAGAAGCTTAGACTAAACACTTGTTAGTATACAATGTCTTAGTTGCATCTAAAATGACTCGGTTAGCAAAAGGAATTAAGAAATAATACATATGTTGTCAAGAATCTTTTAAACCCAAGAATGAACATTCCATGGAGTCCATACAAACTTCAAGAATTTCAACTTAACATTTGTTCTACTCCTGATGCATCTTTGACATGACTCTCTTAATGAGAACACCATTTCAAGGGGCTTTCCCACAACAAACCACTATATAATGGATAGAGATATTCACGAAAGAATTAACCCTCTATCACGTTCACAGTTTCAACCAAATCAATAATTACAAACTGTTAAAGTACAATCGAGCATAACAATTTCAGTCAATGCAGTTTAATTCAACAAAGTCAAGTTGATCTTCTTCTAAGCAGAACTAAAGAAGTTTAAAATGTCCTCATTCAGTTCAAGAATAAGTTGCTGACCATTTTATAGTGAATTTTGCGTTGTTTACAACCAACAAAATATAAATGCTAAGCTAGAGACTCTACACCAATTATCCTTCTTTTTTTTTTTGTGTATTACCTGCCAGCAGCAAAGTACAATTGTCTGTCTGGATGTACATGGTTATCGATTACAAGCCTTACAACAGATATAAATTTTACTAGAAAAATGTATAATTTAATAAAACATTATCAGGTGATTCAATAAAGTCGTCGGTATTACTCCTAGTGTAGCGAAAAATGCCAAGTAGATCGGTTGTCTATGTCGCTGAATGCATCAGATGCAAAAAAAAAAACTAACAGCCCGAAACCCTAAAGCGTGCCAAAATAAACGCACCAGACTGTTAGATATAAACCAACGCTCAGTATGCTAAAACCTAACCGCCGTTGCCAAACTTCATAACCGCATCTAAAGCACAAAACCTGTAACGCATCAACGACCACAAACTACGGCACTGAAGGAAACAGAAGAACAGGGGCTCACTGATCTCAGAGAGGAACAGGAACAGAATAACGACAGAAGAAACGATAGTGATGAGGCCTCCCGACAGCGTCCGGCTGTAGAAATCCTCATTGATCTTGGGATAGGCGTCCAGGTTCCTCAACTTAGTCAAGATCTCCATCGCCGGACGACGGATTCCCTGCCCCAAACCTTAGAACCGGGAGCCTGCGTGAAAAAAAAATTCCCGGGAATAGTCTTAGGGTTTTGTCCGCCTCCCCGATCGAACTCCGACTAGCGCCCCTAGCAAACGGAACGGAGATAACAGCCCATTGGTCGCCGCCGACTTTTGGTAGAATTTCCCCACATCCTATGAATATGATCCTAATTTAATTTTAAAAAGGAAAGAAATCATTTTTAAAATAATTTACATGTTACACAGTTGGGAATTAACTAATTCATAAATTACTTAGATATCATTTATGAAATAATTGATTTATTCATTTATAAATTAATTTTAATTTGTTGGTGACATTTTTTTTACTCAATCCGGGTAGGTGACTAGGTGCAATGTACAATGACTCACACGTGGCAAGAAATTAAAACATTTTTCCCGTAAAAAAAGTTCTCAAATATTAGATCCACCTAACGAGCAAAGGCATTCCTTTTTCCATAAATAACCTCCAACAGAAACATATTTACGATGATAACCACCTTGGACCAATTAGAGCCGAAAAGAATTTTGACCTTGACTAGAAATTTTAGGTATCGTAAATCAGAGAACCAACGGCACAGATATAATTTTTTATTTTAAAATTCATTATTTTAAAGAAATGAGCGGTCTAGATTTGATCCTGCCCAAGATTCTTAGGCAAGAATCTGGCTTAGGCATTATCGCCGGGTTAGATCAGGTAATTGAATTTGCTCACCACGGCGCACACTTTTTGAAGTCCCAGTGGGTGTGTCTAATACTCTACGAACAGGCAACAGTGATGTTTTAGTTCTGAAATAGGCCACGTAAGATCCAACGTGTAAAGAAATTTGATGAGCTTTAGTAAACGGTCTTTGAAGAATGTTGGAAACAGCGAATCCTATTAACTTTTGCTTCGTTTCTTCGATACCTAGGAGCCTTCCCTCTCCCTTCTACGCAGAGAAGTCCGCCTGCATCATGGCCGCCGCCGCCGCGCAGCTCCGTCTCTCCCAGATTCCAAACCTCGCAGGGATTCGCCGCCTTGCAGGTCCAACCGATCGGCACTTTGTTGCTTCAGTCTCGCTTCCGTCCTCCTGCCCTTACTCCTCCCTCTCATTCTCGCTCCTCCGCACCCGCTCCGTAAACCCTACCGTCTCCCAAGCCGTCACTTCGTCTGACAATCCCGCTGTCTCCGGAAGTGGCCCCTCCATCCCGCCCGATGGCCCCGGCAATAATGGCCGTGGCGGTGGCGGTGACAGTGACGGCGTTCCCGATGATGATCGTCACGGCGAGGAACCGAGATCGTCCGATCCGGTCGGCCCTCTTGGTCTTTTCCTTCAGGGATGGCGTTCTCGGGTCTTGGCCGATCCACAATTTCCCTTCAAGGTCCTCATGGAGGAGCTTGTCGGCGTCACCTCTTGCGTTCTCGGCGACATGGCCTCCCGCCCCAATTTCGGTCTTAACGAGCTCGACTTCGTTTTCTGCACCCTTGTCGTGGGATCAATCGTCAACTTCGTCCTCATGTACCTACTCGCGCCCACCGCTGCCTCCGCCGCCGCCTCCTCCGCGCTCCCTGGCATCTTAGCTGCCTGCCCCACCAGCCACATGTTCGAGCCCGGCCCTTACTCCCTCTTCTCCAGGATCGGCACCTTTGTCTACAAAGGCGCCACCTTCGCGGCCGTTGGCTTCGCTGCAGGTCTTGCGGGGACTGCTCTCTCGAATGGGTTGATCGCGCTGCGCAAGAAGATGGATCCCGAATTCGAGACGCCGAACAAGCCTCCGCCTACGGTCTTGAATGCACTGACGTGGGCTCTGCATATGGGTTTGAGCAGTAATTTCCGGTATCAGACGCTGAACGGGATCGAGTTTGTGATGGAGAAGGCGTTGCCATCTGCCGGATTCAAGGCCACTGTGGTGGTTCTCAGATGCCTGAACAATGTGCTCGGCGGGATGTCGTTCGTTATGCTTGCAAGGTTAACGGGATCACAGAAGGCAGCCCAGGCCATGGAGAAGGGAGAGATCAAGGAGAAGTTGCTCACCCACAGCGCTCCAATCACAGGGGATAGTGAGGAAGAGCCTGGGAAGAGCATTTCCTGAGAAATTAATGATATTTATGTCAATTGCTTTCATTGATTTGATATAGACAAAGATCAAACAGTTCAGTGATATTTGGCTTTCGAAGAAGAGATCAGATTGCATTGGTGATCGAAAACGAGTTTAAACGACGGGTTTTATCAGGGATGAGTGGTAGGATCCATATAAATAAATGAGAATTTTGGTAAGTTCATGTTGCCTGGAAAAACTGTAGTCATATTACAGTTTTAACCAGTGATTTTATTTGTGATCAGTGTTTTTCTTAGCTAGTATGCTATATCATTACTGTGATTGTGGTTTTACTTAAGTAAAATCTCAGAAATGCTGATGAAAGTGTGTTCTAGGTTGTTTCTTCATTTGCATTGGTTTAGAATTCTGTGGAGCTTAGCTTGATCAGTGTTTTTCTTAGCTAGTATGCTATATCATTACTGTGATTGTGGTTTTACTTAAGTAAAATCTCAGAAATGCTGATGAAAGTGTGTTCTAGGTTGTTTCTTCATTTGCATTGGTTTAGTATTCTGTGGAGCTTAGCTTGGTTGCTGTTTTTGATGGCGTTACGTATGCATCCAATAACATTTGTGTATAAGCTATGTTTTCTGCCCGTTCTCTTTCTGTATAATGATTCAAACATGAAACATGATGTATTTTTCGCAGATAACCCATATTTGCTAAATTTGCAATAACCAGTCGAGTATGAAAATTTTTCCTACGCAGGAGCGTGAAATTCATCCCTTGCCCATCCTTTAATACTAGTGCACAAAAGTGTTAATGCAGGGATCATCACTTTATAGGCGGTCCTGATTTAACCGCATCTAAGTTTTCTAAGCGGAGACTTCGCCTAGGAAATTTTCTCATCGAGTATATTGGGTGATGTATTTACTTAGCATAAATTTGGTTTCCTTATAACCTTGTTAACCAGTTGAATTCCCTCCAATTAGTATCTAGAGTTTTTTTCCTTGTAGTGCTAAGGAGCGAGTCTCAGTACGTTGATTATGCTCTTTGGAAAAGTAGCTACTTGGTATACTGAATTTATAAGACTTATTATTGGCAGCGTTCGACCAGCAGTGCAGTTGTAATTATATAATGATTGTAGCAATTATTTATAAGGTATTTGGTAAACTGCAATGTTAGTTACTATTGTCCAGTATTTTAGCTGGCTCAGGTGCGCAGGCCAATACAGGTTCAAGTCAAGTTCAGCTCAGCGCAGACCTGATCTTGCAGTGCGTGTGCATGGCGAGCGGGGAAGCTCGCGAGATGGCTCAGGTGCGCAGGCCAATACAGGTTCAAGTCAAGTTCAGCTCAGCGCAGACCTGATCTTGCAGTGCGTGTGCATGGCGAGCGGGGAAGCTCGCGAGATGGGTGAGGATCGAGCGGGGAGGTCAGTCACTATGAAGGGGGGAGATCGCGAGAGGGGAATGGCAAGTGGAAGAGCTCGCGAGAGGGAAAGTGGCAAACGGGGAGCTCGTGAGATGGGCGAGGATCGGTGAGGAGGACTCAGTGCGTGGGGAAGCTCGCCCCAAGAAGGGAGTGGCGAGCAAGGGAAGCCACCAAGGGGCTTGTGAGATGAGGGAGGATCCACTACTGAGGAGCTTGTGGTGAAGGTAGGGTAAAGCAATCAATAAAAATCCTAAAAACTGAATAAGTATTTATTGACTTACCGAAATTGATAATATTATTATTGTGACTGATACCGAACTTATTATTTACTGATTGATAAATTACCAAATTTATTATTTACTAATTGATAAATTACCGTGATCGGTAAAATAGATAAATTATCGATTTATCGATTAGAATAAGCATTATACAATTAACCTATCCATGGAATTATGGTCGATGCCCACTTCAATTAACATTAATTTTGCTCTAGCTGAAGCATTGTGCATTTGTGATGTCTAGTAGAAAATCAAGATTTTGATAAGCCTCCTTCAAGCAAAGCGAAGCAGGCAACTTTTTTTTAGCTCTATCATCTTCTTTAGCTGCTTTTCTATCTAGGGCAGGCCAACCAGAATACCATATATTAATATATGCAATTAACTATTTGAGTCACTCAAAGTAGGGGCGAGCATAATTCGGTAAATATCGAATTTATCAATCAGTAAATCAATTTGGTAAATTCGGTTTCGATTTTCAGTGTAGTATTTTTTTTTCTATTATACGATAATCGGTTTTGGTGTCAATTAATATATTGTCGATTTAATAATTTATCAAATTATATATATATATAAGCAGTGTTTCTTTATTAATTCTTCCATCTTAACAATTGTTGCCATTTGCTAACCCAACCTAGCCTATTTTAATCTCTAAAGTCTTGACTCTTGAGCCTCTTGCCCTCTCGGCAAAGCAAATGACAAATCTGAAATCTTCAAATCCAAACCCGACTACCCAATCGGCATGCTCTAACCTAAATCCTAAATTCCAACTTCCAAACTCCTGTTGGGAAACCCCGGGGATTTTAAAATTTTAGAACAAGCACAGCGGAAGCAATCCCCGAAACAGGCCAGTCCCAAAAACCCAGAAGATCGAGTCTTGCGAGGAGATCGACATGGTATGTAGGAGATGATACCTTGCAGCGAAGAAGAAGGATGCGATGCAGGCGCCCAAATGTTTGCCCTCTGCAGTCTCGCACACAGCCGACGCTCGAGTTCTCTTCTTCCACGCCCGATGCTAGCCTCGGGAAGAAGATCCACGCCTCTGGGGGAGTCCTCCTCTAGAACTTGCGCCGCTCACAAGTAGAAGGTGCCAAGGAGAGAGATGATGGAAACTCGCCAAGGTCCAACCTTGCGAATGCCAAGAGGAGAGGAAGAAGGAGAAATCGCCAAGCTCTAAGCTTGCGAAACAAGTCTTCAAGCGAGAGTCTCAAAGGGGAAATCGCCAAGCTCCAAGCTTGCGAATGAAGTCTCCCCGCGCGAGTCTCTCGGAGACTTTTCCTCATCCAGAACCTCTTCCTCTCAACCCTCATAGCCCTTATATAGAAATCACGGTGACCTCTGGTATTCTGAAATAAATTCAGAATTAACTGTAATAAATTCATCATTAATGGTAGAATTAAATTCAGAATTAATTATAGAATTAAACCCTGAATTAAAGTCTCATAATGACTCATTAAAACCTTGAAATAAAGTCTCATAATGATCATTAATGATGTGACTCTTCAAATTCAGAATTAAATTCAGAATCAAATTTAGAATTAAATTCATCATTAAACTTAGAATTAATTATGCAGAATTAAATACAGAATTAATTTCCAGAATTAAATGCAGTATTTAATTCTCATGATTTCTATTGGGCCCAGACAACTTATTGTCATGGCCCATTAGGCCTGACGGCCCATTGGGCCTCAAGGCCCATTGTACCTCACGCCCCAACTGGGCTTCACGCCCATTGGGCTTGGAGGCCCATTGGTCCATGCTCCATGCTAACACTTCATTCGGCCTATTTGGCCCAATTAGTCTATAGGGCCCATTAGGCCCATCTGGCCCAAAAATGAAGTTAGCTCCAATAAGTCACTTCCATCTCATTAGGCACAATGGCGCTGATAGATTCTCCCAAAAAGATCTGAGTTATCTAATAACTCGATCATTAGGCTGCTCGATCAATACGAGCACCCGAGTTTCAAGTTGTGCGCCCCTGTAGGTTCCTCTGACGTTGGCAGTGATGAACTTAAGTCATCACAAGTAGTGAGTGGCACCTAGCAGTGCATCACTGCTACCCAAGTCTTCGGAATGGATATCAGCATCGACATCCCCATCATTGCAACAAGATACTGATGCATTATAGTCTCTTTGCCAAACTGATATCCGATTGGACAAAGTATGTCACCACTTTGTTTTCATCCAATCTCATGGTCATGACTAAATCAGGCTTTTCACCTGGGTATGATCATACACTTTCAGTCATGCAACCATAGGGGAGGGGGGCTCGTGGATATCAAGCTTCCCGCAAGAAGGGGCAAATCCTATGTCTGTCCATTGATCTTCTCATATGGGTCGTGACATACCCAATGACAACCGTTATAACCCCCCAACTACGGCGATGCATTAGGTTGTATCAAAACATGTCTCTAACCACATAGAAGAGTCAATGACCTCAAGTCGAGAGATCAATGCATCTCCTGTCACATGTGAGCTTAACTCATGACACCAAGTTAAAACCTCACAGCGGGTCGGTCCAGTATATCCACCACTGATATACTCATATGCCTGCGTTAGCACCCCGTGCGTAACCAGCCCATATACCAGTCTCACATGTACCAGAGTTGTCCCTTATCCACTCAGGTACTCGACTGGGGACACACCGTTTGAGCACAGATACAATCTGTCTCTAGGGACATTATTATCTATGTACATAATCGCAGATGTAAACACAGCATAATAACGACAATGCCAGAAAGAAATATATTAAATATCAAAGTCAAGTAGTACAAACTAGACCAACAACGGGTCTAAGGGCATATACACCAACAACTCCCAGTTCCAAACCCTAGCATAGTGACTAGCAAGTAGCAGCTTGCAACCTTGTGCAAATGCGCCTGTGTTAGTTCGTGAATCGTGAACTCGCCTCGGCTTTGCGTCCTCGGCTCCTCGCTTACTAGTTACTACTCCTAGTGCTCCCAGCTCCCCGTCGCCATCAATCAAGCAGTCAAGCACTACTTCCGCAGGCCACAACCTTAGCCCTTAGCCCTTAACTCTCAGCCTACCACCTTGTTTGCTTGACTGCTCGCCATTGTGTTCGTGACCTTGCCATTGCCATTTGCCAAAGCAGAACAAGAGCCCACAACTCCAACTCTCACACTACCACGCCAACGTCATTTCAAGAGGCCCTATTGCTTGTCAGTTGTCACCAATCGAAGCCATTGTGCCCTTGCCCCTTGCCTCCACAATACAACACTACGACTAGTTCATCTGAAGTCTTAAATGTGAGTTATTTAAATGCTTTTATATTTCTACATTAAATTCTATTTTTACTATATAAATTCCATTTTTTACTCATATTTATAATTTTATTTATATTATAATTTGTAGATGCTAGAAGAAGATATGGAAAATAATAACATAATTTATTATTTTGATATGGAAAATCTTTGTACTATTTACATTGTCACATCAGAAGATACATTGTTGTTATTTTCCATATCTTCTTCTAGCATCTATAAATTACAATGTAAATAAAATTATAAATATTAGTAAAAAATAGAATTTATGTAGTAGAAATAGAATTTAATGTAAAAAAATATAAAAGCATTTAAACAACTCACATTTGAGGCTTCAGATGAATTAGCCGTAGTGTTGTATTGAGGAGGCAAGGGGCAAGGGCACAATGGCTTCGATTGGTGACAACTCACAAGCAATGGGGCCTCTTGAAATGACGTTGGTGTGGTAGTGGCGCACTGGTGCTTGGTTGGAGAGTTGGAGCTGTGGGCTCCTATTTTGTTATGGCGAATGGTAATGGCAAGGTCACGAACACAATGGCGAGCAGCCGAGTAAGCAAGGTGGTACATTGAGGGCTAAGGTTGTGGCTTGTGGAAGTAGTGCTTGACTGCTTGGTTGATGGCGACGAGGAGCTGGGAGCACTAGGAGTAGCAACTAGCAAGCGAGGAGCTGAGGACGCGAGGCCGAGGCAAGATCATGATTCACGAGGCCAAGGCAAGATCATGATTCACGAACTCATGCAAATGCAATTGCGCAAGGTTGAAAGTTGCTACTCGCTAGTCACTATGCTAGGGGTTGGAATTTGGGAATTCGGAATTTGGAGTCAGGGATTTGGGTTAAATGCCAGTTGAGTAATCGGGTTTGGATTTGGAGATTTCAGATTTGTCATTTGCTTTGCTTGGAGGGCGAGAGGCCCAAGAGTCAAGATGTAGGCCATGTTTACTTGGACGGATGGATTATGCAAAGGAAAGAAAAAAAGGAAGGAAAGAAAAAATAGATGGATGAAATATGTTATAAGTTTTCTTTCCTTGTGTTTACTTAAAAGGATGGATAATTTGATGGATTTATATATACACCCTTAATTTTTATTTTTTTACTCATATTACATAAATACTATTAATATTATAAAATTATTATCGAAACTATTATATAATATAAAAATTACTAAATATTATTTAATACTATTAAAAATTATAAAAATTACTAAATATTATTAAATACTATAAAATTATTAAATATTATTTAGTACTATTAAAAATTATAAAATTAAAATATAAAAAAAAATACAACACATAACTTTCTTAAAATGTTATAAGTTTCTAGCGAAGCAAGTAGTGAGCAATCCGCCCGATTTGGGCGGATTGAGAAACGAAGGAAAATGCCCTATTTTTCCTTCCCATTTTCCTCTGTCAATTTCCGTCCACCCAAGTAAATGATGAAAAAAGGTATAATTTATCATTCCCTTCCTCTTTTTCGTCCAAGTATAGAGATTAAAATGGGCTGGGTTGGGTTGACAAATGACAACAATTGTTAAGTTGGAAGGATTAATAAAGAAATATTTAATTTATATATATATATTTTTAAAGAATGTGAAAAAATTGACCTGTGCCTTTTTTGACTTTACAATAAATAGGAAGAGAGAAAAAAAAACTTATGAGGGTTTATTAGCTATTGAAATTATTGTATTGCCCAAATATAATATCATATGCTTATTTATAGACTAAACTCTCATACTTAAAACCATTGAATTAAATAGAATAACTACAATGTCTTTGCCACTAATAATCTTATCTAATTAAAACTAATTAACTAAGCTAAAGTAAACTAAATAAAATATTTAAATTAAATCGAGTAAAATGGGTAAAAAACTATAAATGAAAACTTTATTAATTTTAATTCCAACATTATCTAGATTATGATATATGTATAAATAATTATAAATTTTAATTATTGGTATAATATTTAAAATATAAGAAAATATACCATTTTTGTGTTTTTAATTATTTTATTTTTTGGGGTTATAAAGATACCATATCGCTAATAACTAGATATTTTTGAGTTGTAAGAGAAATAATGATATTTAGAAATATATAAAAAAAAGTAAACAAAACTATTGTATCTAATATACTTATTTTTAAGCAAATATATCAGCAAAGAAAATATGATATTATTCTTAAAAATAAGAGTGATTAAATATTTAATGAACTTAATATCATTAATTTTGCAATAAATTATTTTTAATTATATCATAATACTTTGAACCTATCAATTTTATTAGTTAATTTTATGGTTAGGCAAATAATAAATATCAATAAATGTTCAGATAAAATATTACTTTCTTCAATTTATTTTTTTAATATAGATAATAATATTATGTTTTATATATTATGTTCGATAAATTAGATGCTACTTTGATCATATGTCAATAGAGTGTAAGCCATAACTAATCATAAGATATATTTAATTTTTTTTTCATTTATAAAAATATCCTTAATTATTTATATTTATGTCCTCTGTTTTACTAATTTAGCATATGTATTTTTAAAAATATAATATATTAGTTAGTATGTAAATTAATAATCTTATAAACTTAATTATTTTTTAAAATTTTAATTTTATTTAATTATAAGATATATGTGTGGAATATATTTATATGTGAGTATCATTATTGTCAGTTTTTATCGTCTCTTAATCTATATTTAGATTAATAAATTACTAGTATAATAAGTTTTATAATGATTAATCTTTAATGAAATTATTCTTGTCTTTCTTGGAAGGACTATAAAGCGGAAAGAAGAAAAAAATATTTTAATTATAAATTACTTTGCATATAACATTAAAAAAATAATTATAATTTTATATTAAAAAAATATAATTAATTTTTATATTATATTAATATATATATATTCTATAATTTAAAATAAATTAAAATAACATACGGCGGGCCGTAGTAGCTGAAAGAAAACCCTCCCTAGAACCTCGCTCCACGACGCAGCCGCCTCTCTCTCTTTCTCGCACAGCGAGAGCCGAGAAGTGAGTCGGACGCCGATCCGGACTTGAACGTTCTCCTTGCTTTCTACCCGATGGGCAACTCCACAAGCCATGCCGCCAGCCCGCCTCCGCCGTCCCCTTCCCCTCCTCCTCTCGGCCTCGCGACGGTGCTACCTCCGAAGCAGGACGAGAAGAAGGCGGAACCGGAGAAAGTGGACTGGCTCAGTCTCCCCTGCCCCGTTCCTTTTGAGGAGATCCAGCGAGAGGCATTGAGTGAGTCTCCTGACGATCCCGCCTCCTTTCTTTTTGGTCGTTTCATTACTCTATGCCGCGACTTCTTCATGATGTTTGTAGTTGGGAGCTGACGAATTAGCTAAAAGATCGAAGGAAAGGGATAAAATGTGCAGTTAGGTCGCAATTGCTGCGATCTCCATGACTACCATAACTTGCGCATGTTATTAAGAGTAGTTTCGTTTTTATCAATCTTCCATATGCAGTTACATTAACATGTTTTATCCTAAAAAAATATTAACATTGCAGCCATTTATTATGAAGTAGTTTAATATGTTTGATCCTCATATATCTAAAAATTGGATCACACGCAAAGAGCTGATTACATTGGTAAGAAAGCAACAAAAGTGAAAGCAAAAGCAAAATGTTCTTTATTAGTCAAGTAAGCCGAGGATTTATTGAAAAGAAGAGTTCAGTTGAATGCGGGGCTTTGCTAATTCACTGCTAATTGTCATGTTGCTACAATTTATACAGTGTCCTTAAAACCCGAGCTTTTTGAGGGGTTCAGATTTGACTTTACAAGAGCACTAAATCAGAAATTCTCACTCAGCCACAGGTGATTAGTGTTGCCCATGACTTCTACTGGACTTTCATAAATCTCGTGTAACAAATTTCCCTGCAGTGTTTTCATGGGATCCATGGAGGTTCCATCACAGGGCTCTGACACTATCAAAGTCCCAGCTTCACATTATGAATTTGGTGCCAACTTTCTTGATCCGAAGGTTCTTATTGATTTCTTCATTTCACAATGTTTTGTTGGTGGATACTTACATGAACTTTATATAGTTGATGCTTGTTGGGAGGATACTGACCGATGGAAGGCTAAATGCACGAGTAAAATGTGATCTGACTGATGACCTCACTCTGAAGATAAATGCTCAGGTATATGATAGTTCTTATCATATTGATGAAGTCTTTTTCTTCCCTTTTATCATCACACTTCTGATCATTTTCTCTTTTTTTTTCCCTATGTTTTGTGCCAGCTCACAAATGAACCACATTTTTCTCAAGCAATGTTCAACTTCGACTATAAGGTTAGTCTTTGTAAATTCTCCTAGTTTCTGGTGCTTATAACAGTTTCTTTTATTCAATGTAAAGTGAAAATTTTCATAATTTCTTATGCATAATGATTAAGAATTCTTTAATTCTCAATAGTCTGTTAAATTTTTTTTCACAGCACTAAGTTTCTTAAACCCTAGAAAATGCATAGTAACGTTATGCTGTTTATGATAATGATTGTCTAGTCTGGCCTATATTGTAAGCACCTTTGATGCTAGTGGTATGGGAAATATATATTGTTTGATAATCCCATTCCAGTCTAATTCGAGTGTCAAAATATATGTTGAGACCGGTGAGATGTTTAAATGCACTGGGAAATCAGTTATTTAATAACTTTTCTAAAATAATTAGTTGATTGAGTAGATTGAACTGTGACGAGGGATGAATTAAAGTTTTTTTTTTAGATAACAGGTTTTGGCTTTCTTTTATTCCCATTATTTTATTGATCTTTTAGTCTTAAAGACTACGCTCGATTTAATTTTAACAAGTAGGTTCATGGAAAACCAAATTGTTACATGCAAAACGAAGAAAATGGATCAGGGACATCGAACTTCAGTTCAATAAAGCCAAGAGTAACAAGGCATATGCACTAGAAATACAAGATGCACAATTCAAATCCTTGATTAGCTCCATTTGTACAAGTACTCTACATTTTGTTTGATGTCCTTTCTTGCACTTTTAAGCTCTATTGTCTCAGATATCAATAGATCTTAAAATCTTAATGGTGAAGAAACTAAATAGTGGTGCTTGATCTTGCCATCTCTTACAATTGAGTGTTATACAAGTTCTCATTATTATAGAGTTATAATTTGCATGAAATGTTCAATCCATTTCCATAAATGTTATGGCAAGGATTGTTGTAGGTATCAGTTATACTTGATTTTTTTGCATCTAATGCAATATCTGGCACAATGTAGGGAACAGATTATAGAACCCAGTTTCAGATAGGGAACAATGCCTTCTATGGTGCCAATTATATCCAGGTAAGCTTTTTGCCTAGTTTCTATGTCTTTTTGAACCTGTTTGGTTAATTACTTGATGATTGAGTACCATTATTTATTTATGGAGGAAACATCATGCCTAAAGTATTATATGATTGACCTTGTGATTCCATATTTATTGTAGTTGCTTGTCTAAAAGAATAAGATGAAATTGTTGATCAAAACTGTGAATTTTTACATACTTTGTTTCGGATTTTATTCCATATTTGCTGATCTGATTTAATCTATTTGCAACATTGTACAGCTCTAGTGCAATTTCCTAGTTAGCAATTTTGGTATAGGAATCTATTAGTCTTCTTTAATCTACGAATGGGTATTTTTGGTTTAGTGTATTCGTGGGATTTTAGATTTGTATCTTAACTTAGACTGATGAATGCAATCACTTTTCTATTAACTTGGTACCGGATCCATTTCACCTCTTCTATGGAACTGCAATCTCCTCTTTCCATCACTGCACCCTAACACCCCCCACCCCACCCCCACCCCACCCCCCACCCCACCCCACCCCACCCCCAACCCCAACCCACCCACCCAACACACACAAATTCTCTTTGTTGCCAAACTACCTTCCTCTTTCTCTTCATCCTGTAGCATCTATTTCACATAGCTTGTGAGTGGGTTTTTCACTGTTAAGTTTGACCTCGATGGTATCACTGAAACCTTAATTGATGACCAAAGGATATACTCAAATTTCTCAAAATTTTTAGCGCTCATTACTTGAGAATTAGTTGCATTACTTTGTTGGTGTGGCTGGGCAGCTCTAGATGGATTCGTTTGAGCACGAGAAGAGCAGTGGGGCGAGTGGGTTGGTGCATAAGGGGCAGTTGAGATCATGACTGCTAAAGCTTATGGTGTTCGGCATAATGTTGCTGTTGTGCTCGGAGTGCCATTCAGCTTGTCTTTCTTTGACACCACCTCCATCACATTGTGCTATTTAGCTTATGTCAGAGTGATTATAAAGAAGGCCTCTTGATTGATAATTCTAAGCCATATACTGCAATTATTTTTTTACTTGAAAGGCTGTCAAAGCGACAGTGTAATTTTAGCAGCCTCAGTTAGAAGAACCCTTTTGTAATTGGTTGCAAGCTTCATATATTTTTCAGTTACCTTTTAGAGATTCTTATCAAATTAAAAAAATCCAAAAATCTTTACAAAAGCATATAACTTTAGTAAGAACTACGAAATCATCACATTTTTAATACAAGCTGCAAAGATCATCAATTTGTTCCTGATTATTTTGGATTATATTATACCGTCCTTTCTCAATCATAGGAGGCAGTATAACAGACATTATGATTGCATTTTTCATGCTAAAGTTAAGCTCATTATTTATGTGGAATTCATGCGCTGGATTGAAATTTTAAATCCTTGGAATTTTTTAGATGTGCTGCTCTAACTTGATTCTTGTCTTATTTGTGGGATCGAAATAAGATATTTTCTTCCATTCGATTTAGCTGTAAGCGATTCATACTCGGAGAATGTTATAGCTTTAATTTGATTGTTATGAAGTCTCACAACAAAATTTATAATTCTAAAGTCTTCTTTCTGTTTATATTGCAGAGTGTTTCACCAGATTTATCCCTGGGCTCTGAAGTTTTTTGGCTTGGTCAGCAGAGGAAGTCCGGTATTAGTTTTGCCGCACGGTACAACACATATAAGATGGTAAATCTACCTCCTTATGAAGGTTTAGCATGTTATCATCTTAAGTATCTCACTATCATCACAAAAAGAGTTTAGGTGGTAAGCCCTGCATTATCATGTTGCCTCTTTTATGTGTAGCGACAGCTTTCTGCATGTTCTGGTGCAAAGGCTGAGTATTTTTGGGCATCAACGGCAATTACATATCTTAAGTGAATTTTAGCCCTTGTTAGCCTCTGTTGTGTGCCGCACTCAGTTTTTTGTTTTCTTTGTTCACACACCTCTCAAATCAAGAATCCTCATAATTTTGGACCTACTTACTAATTTAAAATAGTTCCGGGAGATGACTGAGTTGAACTCTTGATACTGCAAAGGGCGACAGCCACCTTTGCAGATGCCTTCTATTTGGAAAACAATGTTCCAATGCAAAAGCCATCATATAGTAATCTAGTTCCTGTTCTTTTTTTTGGTTACAGGCTTACAGCTTCTTATTATCTACTAAATTCCTTCTGGCTACTATCTTTTTTTTTATTCGTTGGTTGGAAAGTGCCACAGAATTTTATTAATAAAGAAATATAGATAATTTCAATAGTTTTCTTTATTCTCTTTCATCTTTATTCCTTGGAGATTGTCCCTTTCTTACGATCTGATTCTTCTTTCTTGGGAAAATTGTGCCATGTCAATTTTGATAGGATAGCTATATATATATTTTTCTTTTTCCTTTTTTTTTAAAGTTGGAAGGGCCACAGGATTTTGGTATTAAAGAATACAAAATATTCTAACATTTAATTCTTCTCTATTTTCTCTTTTTCTTGGAGGTTGCCTCTTTCTCTAACAATTTTTTCCTTGCAAATATTGTGGGTCCTATCCCATTTTAGGTAGAGTAGTTGTCAGTGGGTTGTCATATTTTATTCTCCTTTTCCCCTTGGTTTGGCAGTGTAGCTCTGTTTTGACAATCAGGAATGTGAAACAGCCGAGTAGTTTGGTCATTTTCTCATTCCTTTTTTTCTTGGAGAGTATCCCTTTCTTATTTTGATGAATCTCTAGTCTGAACTAATATACCAGTCTCATACCAGAATGCGAGGGTGAAAACTACTGGCAGTGTTATAGTAAAGCCAGATCCATCTCATACCAGAATAAATTGAAATTTTTGAACCGAAATTTTAAACCTTATATATATATAAAATAAGTTTTTCTACCCATCTTTTTTTTTGTTTTATAAAATTAGACTTGATTGTGTTCAATTGGTAGAATCAACATGTGGTGTGGTGTATAATAAAGAACTTTTTAAAAAGTTCTTTATTTTGATGTATTGACTTAACTAGTAGGAAATAACATTGACAGCCTCTACTCGTGTCCTAGGACGTCTGAGCGCTAGATTCGCTTCAATTGCTTGTCTCTATGTATATATGTGTGTGTGTCTTATCTTTGACCAGATTTGTTATGCAGGTTGCAACTGGCCAAGTTGCTAGCACAGGAATAGTTTCGCTTAGCTATGTTCAAAAAGTTTCTGAGAAGGTTAGAGATTTTCATCGTGAAAGGAAAATTTTGTCTCCGTTCTTGCTGTTGTAAACATTTACCACATCTTACAGGTTTCTCTAGCATCTGATTTCATGTACAATCATTTTACACGAGATGTTACTTCGAGCTTTGGTTATGATTACATCCTTCGCCAGGTAAATTCCTATTTTTTATAATTATTGATTAAAAAAAACCCACATATTTTATCTTCTAGGATACATAGGGTTAAGATTGTGGTTTGCACGTCATGGACGTGATTATTGCTGTTTTGAAGATTCAACATCTGAACAGAAGAACCCAAAATTTAATATTTTGCTATGGATTTGATTGAGTAACTCCAATCCCTTAAAACTTCACATACTAAAAGGGCCAAAGGGAGGGAAAAAAGGATCAAACACAACGACTTTTTTTTTTTTTTCAAACACGACTTGCCTCTATACATATCTTGTTAATAATTCATAACGAGTTATTTTTCATTGAACAGTTAGAGGTGCTGTTGTTTACTAGTATTTCTTGATGAAATAGTTGCATTTTGCCAATGTTGCTTATTCATTTCTTTAATAAAACAAAAAAAAGAACATATAGGATATCATTTGTCCATGTATGGCATTTGAAATTCCGCCATAAGCTTGCTTATGGATTTTAATCTCGAGTCTCTTTCCTTCCATCTTTTAAGCGAAATATTATTGCAGTGTCGATTGAGGGGAAAGCTTGATTCAAATGGTGTAGTAGCTGCTTTTCTTGAGGAACGACTTAATATGGGTGTTAATTTTATTCTTTCCGCAGAGGTGAGTAAAACATTTGTAAACAAAAATTTTCTGTATCCTCTGAACTTTTAAATCTCTGTTGCATTAGTTCTTTTCATTATCACTCGAGAGCTTGCCAATTTGCAGATTGACCACAGAAAGAAAGATTTCAAATTTGGATTTGGTTTGACCGTAGGAGAGTAAAGGCTGTTTTGTGAATTCTCCTGAAGATGGAATAACTTTTTCTCTGGCAGCGATGAGCAACAGCTTATCATTTTATTGCCACCATTCTCATGAGTTGAAGATCGATAGAAAATGTGGAACTTCCACTAATGTATTCTCTTGATGAGTTGGATTTAAACCAGTATTGTTCTGCTAGCTTTTAGGCAATACATTGTGTTTTTTCTGTTACCAATGATTATTAGTCGCTGATGGAACTATAACAGGTTCCATAACAGAAAGCATCCAGTGCCACATAGGAAAAACACTGATTAAAGTCAAAAGATCAAGCTGCTGAGCATGTTCTCCTGCGGTTATTGTTGTACTTTACGACTCGATCACCTTTATTCTATTATTTATATCATAAAGATGCTGTGAAGGATAACTAAGATTCGATGCAATCATGAATGGATAGATTTTTAATCTGTTAATGTCTATAATATCCGTGCACGCCGGGAGATTTGACCTGGTTTAAGAACAAGCGAGAAGTATCTTACTTTGACTTCACGGAGGACCTTGAACAAGTTCTTACATAGAGCAAACTGTCTCCTAAACTATTGGAGTTTCTGGCTTTTGCCCAAGTCAATAGTTATCGCAGACTTGGCTTCATGACTTTTATCTGAATTCTGTGTACCACAATATTCAAATCAACGCTAACTAGTTGAACTGCAAGCTCATTTATTAAGTTAGAAAGTACAAGCGCCACGTCTCACATGTAATTTGACTCTCTCCGCGCTGTACACTTGTAGATATTTAGAACACAACCAGAGTTTGTAGTTTCTACTCATTTTATTATGTTACGATGACTTTTTGCACTCATTTCTTGTCTTATTTGCTAATTAAACGGGGCATTGAAGAGTATTAAATAATTTAGTTTCTCTCACGTCACCTACCTATCCTTTCACTTGTTTTTTTATTAGCATGTATATGAAATAATTGATTATTAGAAAAATTAGAACTCATTCATTATAAATAATGAGGTGGCCCATAAATTGAATCCACCATCATACACACTCATACCCACCAAATGCTTTGACTTTCGACTATATTTAAATTATTAATTTAAAGCAATAAATTGTATTGTCTAATTTCATAAATATTAAAGTAATGAGGCGTAAAAGAACAACAAAATAAATCTACTAGTTTCTTTTACTACATTCAATGACGATTTTCCACCTAGTATAACAAATTAGCTAAAAACAATATTACGAATTAAAATGGTTTTTAATTTCTCTCTGATTTTTTTTAGGTTTTGGTGGGGTTACCTTCCACATGGGATGATATTACAACCAAAGTCAGCGTTGACTTGCAATTAGTAAAACCTCACGTTTTAAACTTTCATCTTGTAGTGAGTGGTGGTCCTCGTCCAATTACTCAATGGCACTTGGCATAAGCTTTCTTTCCATAGCACACTATTGACTTTATAGATGATAGTGACAACGAATTATCGATGGAGGAAATTTTGTTGAGCTCTTAAGCTTAAAAATTAATCACTTAAACTCGACCTATTTGACAAAAAAAAAAATCAAATTTTTTTTTTGTCTTTTTTGGCTACTTATTCTTTGACTTTCTCTCTCACAAATTTTATATTATTATTATTATTATTAAAAAATGCACACCCTTTGCTATATTTTCCCGCAATTTTAAATGTTTTACTAAACTAAACCTATTAAAGACACCAAGCAATTTTAAGTATTTTAATTTAGAAAAAGTTCATCATTGAATCTCTTTATGAATATTTGAGTCAACTCATTAAAAGAATCTTATTTGAATTGTTAGATTAAAATAATTTTTAGTTTTTTTGAACGTACTTAAAATCTACTCCATATAATGGCTAATTTTTTTTACTTTTTTTTAAAAAATAAAAATCTCTTTCTAGAAAAAAAAGGCTTTAAATTCATTTCGTTCAATGTACTTAATTTCAATTAGTTAATACTTGCGACTTAAAGTTATCGTACAAAATTTGACCAAATTGGTGGTCAGCCCCACCATCGAGTTCAGAGAAAGTGAAAGATCATGGCGGCTGCGCGCGAGCTCGCTGTCAATTGGAGATAAGAACAAGAAGCGGAGGACGGCCCCCCCGACCGATCTAATCGTTCCTTGTAATAATATACCTAGTTGCAAGCGATCTCTCCTCATCCGAGCTGGGCGGAGGGCGGCGCCAGTGGCCGATTTAAGCCAGTTTGGCGTTCAAGAAGATAGAAAGGTGAGATTCCCTCCGTTTAGCGCGTAAATTTGCCGCCTTAGTTTGCAGTCTGCTTTGCTCTGATCGGTTCTGGTTGATCTATGCCGCTTTTTTTCGACTTGGTATTGGAGCCGCCTTGAAGTTTGGATCTCATTTCCCGGCTACAATCTGATTCTCATCGCTTCTATAGCTGGTTTCGATCTTGTGATGGGATATGGCGGTCGAGCTTAGGTTTCGGTTTTGCCAACTCTGGCGGCGAAGATCCCCGTGCTAATAAGCCATGGGTCTTTTTCCCCCTTCCATTTGTTGATGGTTCCTTCTTGAAATCCCTTGTTCATGTCGGCTACGATTTATTCCCGTGCTTACAAGTCTGCAAACTTTTTGTTTCTTTTGCCCAGATTCTCGGGGTCTTTTATTTGATTTTTAAATATATTTTTTTTGAAACAAGTTATAAGGGCCTCTTGTTTTTTTTTCCTAAAAAGAATTATTTCGAAGTATTTTTTTTCTAAATTTATTTGCTTTTTTGGGTGCGTTTTAGCACTTCATATCAAGTTACCAATGAAAGAGGTGCGTTCATCGGCTTTTGACTTAGGGTTCGATCTCTATGCGAGTTGGAATCTGAAAAAAAAGCTTGATATATTGACTTTTTTTTTGTATTTTGGAATTCATACAGATTCGAAATTCTCAATGTTTCTAGTGACGAATATAATTCTTTTTGTAGTGCTGAATGGATTCCTTTCTTTAAGATAATGGAAATTAATTAATATTTACAGTATTGGGGAATCTGAATGCTTCCTCATATTCTTTGCGCCCTTTCAGTCTAGGAGGATAGAAATTTGTTCTTGTTGCAGTGCCTGTTATTATGGATACGCCTCTGTGATTTTGTTATATTTACAGTCAGTTTGGTACAAATTAACGAATTATTGTTTGCTGCGCATGTACGAAAATGAAAATGCAAAACGTAGATTGATTTAGTAGAAAGATCACTAATTGATTCATTCATGTTGCTTCTGATAGATTATTTTTATGGTTGACACGCACTCAAAAGTGTTGCGTACAGTGTTTGTGTATCGTCAAGAGAACAAGTATGCCCCTTCTTTTCTAATCCACAACCATTCTTTTAAACATGCTTGTGCTTTGTATCTTTTGGTGTCACCGAGAGTTTAAAACTGTTTGCTTGTAGTTTATTTAGTTGCAATTTTACTCAAAGATGACGGACTTTTGGTTCATCTTTTACTGATAGTTTTTCTATTGTGACCTTTAAAGTTTTGTTATTTCTTTTTGATGTTTTTCATAGATGTATCCCTTACTTTAAGATTCATAATTTGAAAGAGATGAACGGTATAGGTGTCTTCTACATAAGATTCCTAGGCAATGACTCAAAATTATAAAATATAGTGTGGACTTGCCTCTGAAATTTTCTCAGATAAAATATATTCTTTTTAAATAAAACACAAAATATCATTTTTGACTCAAAATTATAAAATATTATTTTTATTAGTCAAAGTTAACAAAAGTAGTAACTAAGGTACCTAATTAGAACATATACCTGAAGAACATCAAATTGAAGCAAAAAATTTAGACATCAAATGGAATTACGACAAGTTTAGAGATTAGTATCATTCATTCATCAATTTTATTTTTGCGCTCTAGATGCTCATACCTGGGTTTTGCACTTTTGCTTCTGGAATGGTTTTGTATAGAATATGTTTTTCTCACACATGATATGTCCCAACTGAAAGCAAGGGAATTTGATTTTTCATTTTTAGCATATGTGCTTATAGTCGTGAGTAATAAATACTTCCTTTTTGTCAACTGAAGGTAGGTCGAGAACGGCCACCAATATATTGATAAGAAAGGACTAAAAATCAACTAGCACATGTCTCCCACTGGAAGAAATCTTCATTGCCATAGTGATAAATGCACCAAGTATATTCCTATTGGTTACAGACTTGATGGCATGCCTCTCATTAATGTTTCTTGTGTATATATTTTGCTTGATCTTTTTATTTAATTTATACACGCACTTTGTATCAAATAATTAGATGGAAATCATGGTTGTCTGTTTCAGGAAAGTTCATCATTTTGCTTAATAATTTAATTTTACCATTAAAGACCGTAGCAAAGTGCGCAGCATGCGCGTGTTTTGAAAATAAATTATCTTAAATGTGAGAATTCCATGCTTTTGATACACACAACATCACATGTTTTCACTTGCAGAAAAACACTGCATCTGTCCTACGTTCGGGAAATAACACTCGTGAGCTGCTAGTATTTATGGGGAGTTTACTGTTTGAAGAGACATTATTTACCAGTGGCCCAAATTACATGCAAAATTTCCCCTCCAATGACGTGGGGAATGTTAATTATGGTGGCTTCCATCAGTTCTCCATGGGCGAATGCATGAATGGAGAGGGGGATGTGGTTGATCCACTAAAAGATATGTTTGCTGAGGCTGTCGATGAAGATAGTGAAGACGATACCAACATAGCAGAGCTGGAGCAGCGTATGTGGAGAGACCGGATGAAGCTGAAACGCTTGAAGGAGAAGCAACTGAGCAAGAACAAGGAGCAGGGTGATGCAGCAAAACAGTGTCAGGCGCAAGAACAAGCTCAGCGAAAGAAAATGTCTCGGGCACAGGATGGAATTCTCAAGTACATGCTGAAATTGATGGAGGTTTGCAAGGCTCAGGGCTTCGTCTATGGTATAATACCAGAGAAGGGCAAGCCCGTCACTGGTGCTTCTGATAATCTCAGGGGCTGGTGGAAAGAAAAGGTCAGATTCGACAGGAACGGACCTGCCGCTATAGCCAAGTTCCAGGCTGATAATGCCTTGCCTGGTTCGAGCACCGAATTAAACTCTGGAATGGCAAGCCCTCGTTCATTGCAAGAGCTTCAGGACACAACACTGGGTTCTCTCCTTTCGGCTCTCATGCAGCACTGTGATCCACCACAGCGGCGGTTTCCGCTTGAGAAGGGAATCTCTCCGCCATGGTGGCCTACTGGGAGAGAGGAGTGGGGGTCTCAAATGGGCATCACTAGTGATCAGGGCTTGCCTCCATACAAGAAGCCACATGATCTGAAAAAGGCTTGGAAGGGTTGTGTCTTGATGGCTGTAATTAAGCACATGTCTCCCGACATTGAAAAAATCCGCAGGCTTGTAAGGCACTCAAAATGCCTCCAGGACAAGATGACAGCCAAGGAGAGTGCTACATGGCTTGCTGTTCTCAAGCAGGAGGAGGAATTGTATATGAAGACGCATCCAGATGCATGCCCACCTCCTTCCCATGGGATTGGAGCCATTTCCTTTGACAACAACAGCAGTGATTATGACATCGAGGGCGTAGATGAATGCAATAGCGAGGATGTCTTGAAAAGTGCAGGCACTGGGAAAGTTGTTAGATCTTCTCCAAAGAAGGAAGAGATCTATGTCGAGTTTGTTCAGAAAAGAGCTTCTTTGGAACCTGAAACGTTGGTAGACCAGCGAATCTATACCTGTAACAATGCGCTTTGCCCTCACAATGACTTCCGCAATGGATTTCTGGATAGGAATGCCAGAAACAGTCACCAATACCTCTGTAAGTATCAGAGCACTCTTCTTTCAGGTGTTGGGGTGATAAACAACTTCCCAGTGCCCGAGAACAACCCTTCAATTTTTCCTCTGTCATCGAATGATCAGCTGAATCGTTCATCAATTGGGTCAAGTCGCAATCAAATTAGTATCTCTGTTTCTGACTTAGGTATTCCTGATGATGGGCAACAAACAATTCATGAGTTAATGAATTTCTACGACAATAACATCAATGCTACTAAGAACTCAAACCATGGAGGCGTGGCTACGTTGGAGAGCTTGAATACTCATCGGCCTGGAATTGAAATGGAAGGTTTCTTTGGGCAGGGTTCTGCAATTGGCGGCAATCTATTGGAAGAAGCTGGCAACTTGCCGTCGCACTATGTGCCGGAGAACATAATGCAACGAGAACCAAGTAATCAACATTCCTTTGACGTGCCTGGTGGAATGGGTCAGTCTGATGCAATGCATGGGGGGATAAGGGGATGTCTAGGTAAGCAAGATGGATTCAATTGGCTTTTCTAAAACGAAATTTAGGATTGGATCATGTGTTCAAACTTATAGGATTATATCAGAAGCAGTGTTATAGATTCTAGATTACAGAGAACCTCTAAATTTGGATTAACGTGATATCCATTTGCGTGGATGTGTACATCTTTCCCTTTCTTGTTGTATCTTGGACAATCATCAATATCGAGGGTGCGCCAAAGGAATTTCATGGTTGCTCCAGCTGAGGCTTTGCATACTTGTACTAGTGAACACTTTGATCTTGGTTCGCTTTAGATAAATAATGTTACGGTTCTATACTTTATGATGGTATTTCAGTGTAGACTTTACTTTTTCTCAGATATATATGACTTATTGAGCTTTATAATTTTTTCTTTTGCCGTTGCTCTGTTTTTTCTCCGAGGTTCTGTTCTGTCTGCCCTCAAAAAGGATAAAAGTCTGATTTATAGATTTTAGTATATATTAATAATTCAATAATTAAATTTGAATTTCTTATAATTTTAGGAAGATGGGCTCTTTAAAAAATGCATTCATAAATCACCATTTTATTATTTTTTTCTTCATTAAAATTGGTGCGACCAGTTTGATAGGATTGATCGATTCAAATAATTCCATTTTTAGAGACTGAAAAATCATCATCTCAGCTGACTTGGGTCCGGCCCATTGATGAATCAATTTTACTCGCCCGGTTCAACAAACTTGATGTTAGGCCCCGGTCCAGTCGGTTCAGCCCAAAGCCCACTGGGCCTGGATCAGACCCAAACCCATCGTTCAGAAGCGAGAGCGGAGGCCGCTTTGTTGGGTCAAACATTAATGTTGACCAGAAATCTAGATGCGGGCACGGCACGGCTTCCTCTTCACCCTGTGATTCGGACGCGGCGACAAACCCGGATGAAGGCGGCAGGCTCGAAGGCTGCAGCTGCGAGCATAGCGAAAGACGCGGACGTCTTTCGCGAGATCCAGACGTGAACAGCGCGTCATCTCCATGAAGCTCGGAGGCGGCGTCCTCTCTGCGAGACCCGGACGCGGAGCTTGAAGAGGCGGCGGCTGTGGGCGTTAAAAGAGAGAGCATCGATCACAAAGGGGAGATCGATTCCAGTGGGAGATTCCGGCGACAAAGGCGGCATCGCTTGAGAGGGAAACAGTGAGAGGTTAGAGAGATTTGTAACCAACGACGGTGGTCGTTGGCGAGGGAGGGGAAGCGGGCACCGGCGACGGCCAGGGGGTTGTCGACGGGAGGTAGGAGACGAACGATTTCTGTAAGCTTTTGGGAATAAAGCATAGCTTTCATTCATCTCTTCTCCTTCCCCTTGCTCTTGGTTTTCGGCGGCGATTTCCACCATCTCCAGCAAGTTCCGTGGCTTCCGGCGACTGCCTCCGGGTCGACGACGAGAGGCGGA
Organism: Costus lasius; assembly: GCA_027563935.2. Taxonomy (NCBI): domain Eukaryota; kingdom Viridiplantae; phylum Streptophyta; class Magnoliopsida; order Zingiberales; family Costaceae; genus Costus; species Costus lasius. Next base: position 100,772,138 of record CM050454.1, read on the forward strand.
GGGGAGACGCGAACCCTCTCTGCCGACACAGCGAACGAGCGCGGGCGGCGCTCAGTTGAGGAAGAAGACGCAGGCGGCATCGTGAGCTCGAAGACGAAGAATGCCGCGAGGGCGTTCGAAACGAGGCAGAGAATTGATTTTGACTTGGTCAAAATCAATTCTGGAAATTGAAGATTTGGATTTCGCGGCGGCGAGGCAGTTGACGACGTAGAGTGACGTCAACCATCCAGGAATCCAAACGTTGATTTCGGATTCGATCAGTGCGGCGACAACTCCGATTTTGACTGGTCAAAGTTTCGTTGACTAGGCGGTAATTTTAATTTAGGGATTCGATTCTCAAATTAGGGTAAGGGTTTTGAGCGGCCTTGTAATTTGGGGATAAAATTCGAGCGGGGAATTAGGGTTTTCCATTTTGGGTCGGAAACCCTAGAGAGCGTTGCGTTCCGGTGTTCCGCCGGATAGCCCTGAGACAGCGGTTAAGCGTTGATTTTAGGGATATCCGACCGGGGCGTGACAACAAGTATCAGAGGCGCAAACACGGCATCTTCAACTTCACCCTCGAAGGTGAAGAAAGGTTTGAAGTTCTAGAAGATCACCCATACTGCTAGAGGAGCGTCAGAGGACGCCTGGCCCAAGTAGGACAAAGGTAAAGCCAAGGAGACGACTGAACCCGAGGAGATGGTGAACCAGGGTGATCGCATCGCTCAGATCGAGCAGGTGCTCGGTATGGCCAGTGGTGGGGGCAATGGGATGATTCCACAGGTGGAGAGCCTTCAGAAGATAGTGGAGGATCAGGAATCGCTGATCGAGCAACAGAGGTTGCAGATCGAGGTCATGCAGCAGACCGTGGAGGGTCTGATCCATCTTCCGGAGGAGATGGCCCGCATGCAGCAGACTATAGATAGTATGAACCATCTACCAGGAGAGATAGCACGCATGTAGCGGACTATAGACAGTCTAAACCATCTACCAGGGGAGATGGCTCGCATGAAGGAAGACATGCACGCAGAAGTTAGGGTACTGCGTTTAGCCCTAACGCAAGTATCGCAATCAGCAGCGGCACCGGTGGAGCATGAGGCCCTCAAACCGAGGATGCGCATGCTGGACCCAGCGACGTTCGGGGGGGGGGGGGGGGGGCTCGATCGTCCAGAGAGGTCAAAAACTTTATCTGGGATATCGAGTAATTGTTTTCAGCTAACCATATTTCTACAGAAGATCAGGTGCAAGTGTGCATCGCCTATCTCACAGGCGACGCGAAACTTTGGTGGCGAACCAAAGTCGGCTCTACATCAGGGGCTACTAGCTGGACTTAGGAAACTTTTCGTGAGGAACTGCGGCGGCAGTTTCTTCCCGGAAACTCGGCGGATCAGGCGCGTGGTAAACTGGATCGGCTAAGGCATACAGGCTCGATCCAGGAGTACGTCAAGGCTTTCTCCACTTTGATGCTGGAGCTTCCAGGTATGGCAGAGGACGATAGGAGGTATTTCTTCCTCCGGGGCCTTCAGCCATGGGAAGAAATGGAGGTCCGACGTCGCGAACCGGTTGAATGGAGGGCGGCTGCGGCGGTGGCTGAATCTCTGGTGGATAACAGAAGTTTCAAACCAGCACCACCAAAGAAATCTAGGACACCACCAAAGCGCGGCTCCCCACGGACACCGCCGGGAGCTAGAGTTCCAGAGAGGGGTAGGCCCTTTCACCGGCAGAACAAGGGTTCACCGGGACGACGGGAGCAAAAGCCACAAGGTTGTTTCTGGTGCGGGGGACCTCACTGGGTAAAGGATTGTCCCAATAAACAGAAACTCATGGCAATGGCGGCACAGGAACCAGCCGTGGAGGCTGAGGAAATCGAGCAACCGCGGATTGGATCACTGCAGGTAGTTCCACACTCTGCCACAGGAGAGCAGCAGTGTCGGATTGGAGCTTTGAGGATCGGAGCAATAGTTTCTCGAGATCCGCTCGTCAGATACATCGAGGGCGATGTCCAAGTTGGGGTGGGGGAGAATTGTTAGGCCCCGGTCCAGCCGATTCAGCCCAAAACCCACTGGGCCTGGATCAGACCCAAACCCATCGTTCAGAAGCGAGAGCGGAGGCCGCTTTGTTGGGTCAAACATCAATGTTGACCAGAAATCTAGATGCGGGCGCGGCACGGCTTCCTCTTCACCCCGTGATTTGGACGCGGCGTCAAACCCGGACGAAGGCGGCAGGCTCGGAGGCTGCAGCTGCGAGCATAGCGAAAGACGCGGACGTCTTTCGCGAGATCCGGATGCGAACAACGCGTCGTCTCCATGAAGCTCGGAGGCGGCGTCCTCTCCGCGAGACCCGGACGCGGAGCTTGAAGAGGCGGCGGCTGTGGGCGTTAAAAGAGAGAGCATCGATCACAAAGGGGAGATCGATTCCAGTGGGAGATTCCGGCGACAAAGGCGGCGTCGCTTGAGAGGGAAACAGTGAGAGGTTAGAGAGATTTGTAACCAACGACGGTGGTCGTTGGCGAGGGAGGGGAAGCGGGCACCGGCGACGGCCAGGGGGTTGTCGACGGGAGGTAGGAGACGAACGATTTCTGTAAGCTTTTGGGAATAAAGCATAGCTTTCATTCATCTCTTCTCCTTCCCCTTGCTCTTGGTTTCCGGCGGCGATTTCCTCCATCTCCAGCAAGTTCCATGGCTTCCGGCGACTGCCTCCGGGTCGACGACGAGAGGCGGAGGGGAGACGCGAACCCTCTCTGCCGACACAGCGAACGAGCGCGGGCGGCGCTCGGTTGAGGAAGAAGACGCAGGCGGCGTCGTGAGCTCGAAGACGAAGAACGCCGCGAGGGCGTTCGAAACGAGGCAGAGAATTGATTTTGACAGTTGACGTAGAGTGATGTCAACCATCTAGGAATCCAAACGTTGATTTCGGATTCGATCTGTGCGGCGACGACTCCGATTTTGATTGGTCAAAGTTTCGTTGACTAGGCGGTAATTTTAATTTAGGGATTCGATTCTCAAATTAGGGTAAGGGTTTTGAGCGACCTTGTAATTTGGGGATAAAATTCGAGTGGGGAATTAGGGTTTTCTATTTTGGGTCGGAAACCCTAGAGAGCGTTGTGTTCCGGTGTTCCGCCCGATAGCCCTGAGACAGCGGTTAAGTGTTGATTTTAGGGAGATCCGACCGGGGCGTGACACTTGGTGTGTTTAACATAAAAGATAGAAAATTGTTAAACACAAAAGATAGAAAATTGAAAGGAAGGGAAAGTATAAAGGAAAGGAAAATAAAAAGGAAAGGAAAGTAAGAAGATTTTTTGAAGAGTGTTTAATTAGAAGGAAAGAAAGTTGGAAGGATTGATATAGTCACTCTATTTTTTTTATTTTTACACTCATATTATATAAATATCATTAATTACTATTAAAATTATTATTTAATATTATTAAATATTAACTAATTAATTAACTATTAAATAATATAAAATTAAGTAAATATTATGAAATACTATAAAATTAATTAAATATTATTAATTACTATAACATTAATTAAATATTATTAATTATTATAAAATTAATTAAATATTATTAATTATTATAAAATTAATTAAATATTATTAAACACTATAATATTAATTAAATATTATTAAATAATATAACATTAATTAAATATTATTAATTATTATAAAATTAATTAAATATTATTAAACACTATAATATTAATTAAATATTATTAAATAATATAACATTAATTAAATATTATTAATACTATACAATTAATTAAATATTATTAAATACTATAAAATTAATTAAATATTATTAAATAATATAACATTAATTAAATATTATTAAATACAATAATATTAATTAAATATCATTAATTACTATAATATTAATTAAATATTATTAAATACTATATCATTAATTAAATATTATTAATTACTATAATATTAATTAAATATTATTAAATACTATACCATTAATTAATTATTATTAATTACTATAACATTAGTTAAATATTATTAATTTCTATAACATTAATTAAATATCATTAACTATTATAATATTAATTTAATACTAGTAAGAGGGATGAGAATAATGTGGAATGGGCCAAACTTGTCGTTTCCGCCCAAATAAGACGGAATGATTTCAAAGGAAAATTTGACTAAATTTTTCTTTGCATTTTCCTTTTAATTTTCCATCCTCCCTATTAAACACTCAAATTTTACTATCCCTCCATTTTTCCTTCCGTTCCCTTCCTCTTTCCTCTCTATTAAACACCCTTAATCTAAACCGAGTGAAAATTGTAACGCCCTTTCCCCTCCCGCAGGAACGCAACTGACCAATTAGTCGCGGCTCAGAATTTACGGCACTAAAAAGGAACGTCAACATTCATATTCATTATGGGCGGTCCGGAGCCCCAAGAATCCATTAATTCTGTATCCAGAAGCAACGTCGGATGCGCCAAAAGGCGCCAAAAAGCTGATGCTTTCTGGAATTGATATGAACGAACAACTACGCCCAACGGCTGGTCAAACACGCCAGATCGACCAGATCACCCCCGCACCGAAATTTCCCCCGCACCTGCTCATTTTATCCACCAAGTCTTCCGACTATTCTTCTTCGTCTTCCTCCTTCCTCCTCTCTCTCTCACTTCTCTTTTGAGAGAAAACTGCAGATTGCTCGCGTCTTGCGCTGTTGTCAGGGATGTACTCGAGAAAATCCAAAGCTGGCGGCGGCGATAAGGCCTTGTCCCATGAAGAGCAGCAAGAAAAGGTTATGTACAGCGATCAAATCAAAGATGCAGTTCCTTTTCTATTTTTCCGTAGTATGATCGATCTATTTGGATCTGGAATTCAAGTTTTCATTAGCGTGGATTTGTCTTGTTTTTTTGGGGGTTCTTTCTACTCAGATTAGAGAAGTCCGAAGGCTCCTGGGTCCGCTGGCAGATAGGTTTCCGAGTTTGTGTTCCGATGCTTCAATACTGAGGTATCTCCGAGCGAGGAGCTGGGATCCCAACAAGTCAAGTAAAATGCTGAAGCAAACACTCAAGTGGAGATTGGAACTCAAGCCCGAGTCCATTCGTTGGGTATGATCGCTCACTCAAGTGGAGATTGTTAACTTTTATTGTTCTCGTTAAGCTCCAAGGCCTAACATATATCCTAGATCCTCTATATACAATGTATGAGGCGAATCCAATGAAGAATTCACTATCTATAACTTTTCTTTGCCATTAGATTCTCATAATACCTAGGACTAACATTTTCTTATGTCTCATAAGTAAGAAAATTGATCTATCAACTTATTGAACTTGAGACAATGTCATCCAATAAAAAATTATTTAAGCATATGTTAGTAGTTTGATGGCCATTGGATCTGATATGCTATCACAATTCTTCTATTCTTTCCATATAATGTTTACACCAAATTTGGATGTTGCAGTTTTAGTGCTTGACAAGGCAAGCAATGGTAAACTCTGCTGTGCTTGTTCCGCTTGCCATCCTTGCCGATGATTTGGTTAGTAGGAAGTGTTTGAGCCAATTTGGATAAACATGATCAGTTGAAATTTGTAGTCCATATTACTAGCTTGTATCATTGCTTAAGATTTTTCTACTCGAGGAGATTTTTTTTTTAAAGTATATCATTGAATCATGAGTAAGTTACAGGATAGAAGTCTATTCTGAGCATCTCAAATAAAAAATAGCTATACTCTTAGCTTGTGGACCAAATGTGCCAAAATTACAATCCGCGTTCAGACTTGCTTTTGATGCGAGAGTATGAGCCCTGAAGATTTGTTTTTTTTCTTGTTTCTGTTTGGAATTATCCTTTTACAGCATATTTTGAAGCAAAATGCAGTCAACCATCTACAATATTTATAATACGCCAAAGGCAAGAGGATAGATTAGAAAACCTACTTAATTAGCTTTGATTTAAATGTCTCTAGAAGTCATACACACAAGTTGATAGCTTGTAGAATGCTGTTTGAAGTTCTTGCAATTGCTCAAATGTACATGGCAACATCACAATTCAATACCTAAACAAACATTTTCAGTAACCCACTAAGATTCATGTATCAGGATCTGATGCTGATACTTCTTCGTTGTCATACAGGAAGATGTAGCCCATGAAGCAGAGACTGGAAAAATATACAGAGCTAATTACCTTGACAAGTATGGAAGAGCTGTTCTTGTTATGAGGCCTGGATTTCAGGTTTGATACACTGCAGAAACTATCTACTTTATTTAGATTGTAAAGATATTATACATTTTTTTACTTTTTACTATTTGAATCAGAATACAAGCTCAACCAGAGGGCAGATCAGATACCTGGTGTACTGCATGGAGAACGCAATTACGAACTTACCACCAGACCAAGAACAGATGGTGTGGCTCATTGATTTCCAGGGCTGGTCTATGGGAAGTATTTCGGTGAAGGTGACACGCGAAACGACTACTGTATTGCAGGATTATTACCCTGAACGACTGGCTCTAGGAATCCTCCATAATCCCCCTAGGATCTTTGAATCCTTCTGGAAGGTCGGTGGTGCCCTTCTGATTTCCCCTGCCATTCTTTTTCATCTTATTCAAAGCATATATGGTCTGAACTTTAGGATTTACAATAATGGTGATCTTTCAATTATATCACACTGTCAAAACTTAAAATATTTAACCAATCAACCAATCAGACCTATATAAATACAATACAGCTGCAGCTTAATGTGAGGTGCAAAGCTTTGATTCATCATTTCAATTTTTCAGATAGTGAAGCCATTACTGGATAAGGAGACATACAAGAAGGTAAGATTTGTCTACTCTGATGACCCAGACAGCCAGAAGATTATGACGGACCTCTTTGACAAGAACAAGCTGGAATCTGCATTTGGGGGCCTTAACCAAGTTGGATTTGATTTCAACAGCTACGCTGAACGAATGAGAGAGGATGACAAAAAGATGTCTGCATTCCTCAACTCAGGTGGCTCTGTTCTCTCCTCTCAGGAATCATCTTCCCTTGTGTCCACTCTCCAGCCCTCCGTATCAGACGCTCTATTACAAGCCTCATCTGATTCGTCGTCCTCGAGCGATAATGAATCTCTAGTCGCAGTTCACATCGAAAAGCCGAATGACAACGAGAAGAACGTGCAGCTAAATTGCAGTGAAAGTGGAGTTGCTGCAAACTCTGAGACTAAACCTGAGCTGATAAATTGCAGCGAAAGTGGAGCTGCTGCTATATCTGAGACTAAACCTGAGCTGATAAACTGCAGCGAAAGTGGAGCTGCTGCAAACTCTGAGACTAAACCTGAGCTGATAAATTGCAGCGAAAGTGGAGCTGTTGCTATCTCTGAGACTAAACCTGAGCTGATAAATTGCAGAGAAAGTGGAGCTGCTGCTATATCTGAGACTAAACCTGAACTGATAAACTGCAGTGAAAGTGGAGTTGCTGCAAACTCTGAGACTAAACCTGAGCTGATAAATTGTAGCGAAAGTGGAGCTACTGCTATATCTGAGATTAAACCTGAGCTGATAAATTGCAGCGAAAGTGGAGCTGTTGCTATCTCTGAGACTAAACCTGAGCTGATTCAAATTCAAGTTAGGGAGTCTGCTTAACTGAAGCAGATGCTACCACTTTGTCATTTGTTCTTCTGAAATGGTTAGTTGGGGGAATGTACCTAAAGAGGATGCCTTCTAGACCTACCTGCACTTGCCTGAAGTTGAGCTGGCAAATGAGTGGGCAAGTTTTGGATCGATCTTGAGTTCTGAAACCTTGCATGTGTTTACCTTCAATGAATGAAGAGATGGTTCGGGAGTCTGATTGCCAACTTAAGCTTCTTGTTGTTTCCAGCCTTTGTAATTCAGCTTTGATGGGAATAGTATCTTGAATTCTTCATTGTGCCATTTCAAATAAAACAAATATCTTTTCAACATATGAGGCAAAATTATATATATTTATATTAATGAGTAAATACATATCTTTTAATCAAATTTTTATTATATATATACTAAATACCCTTTATAATATGTATATTCTTTGTAATTGAGATGATGCCTCTTCTTATACAACATTAAGGTTATGTTTTGTTGAATGTAATCTACTGAAAAATATAATGAATCTAGATAAAAAATTTATTATATTTTTTATCCTTTCCACTATGAATTTCATCCAACAAAACATAGCTTAAAATTTAAGACATTAATTCTCAACAAATCCCACATGAATGGCACAATAATCTCAACATTCAGATGGGAAAAAAGAGTGAAGTTTGACAAAGATCACATTGAACATTCACAAATATCCAAGCGACACTTCAATCATGCACAGGAATCTCAAACGAGCCGGGGCCGGTCTAAATCATGTGAACCGGCCGCCCTTGGCGTTCGTGGACCAAGCTGACGCTCCCCGTTATCCTAGCAAGGGCGCTCGGTTCAGTAGGAGGCGAGATTCGAACCGGGTTCGGGCCAACGCTGACGGCTTTCTCGCACCGGCAGCTCAAGAGGCTGTTCGACTTCCGCCGCGCGCCGCCCATCGCCGCCGCGAACCGCTCGTGCTCCTCCTCGATGAAGCGGAACTCGTCGTAGTTCGAGGCGGCGCTGGAGAAGTTGGCGCCGCTCGCTCGGTCGAAGCCCTCTGCGGTCGCGACACTCCACTCGACGCTCACCTCGCTCGGAGGGTAGCACTCGCTCGGGGCGATGGAAGGTGGTGCGGCGCTCTCGATGCTGCGCCGGAGTTGGAGGATCTCCGCGGCGGCGCCACTCCCGACGAAGCGTCGGCCCTCGAGCTCGTCGATGGAGTCGCGGCGGCGGTACGTCGCCTGGGTCGAGAGGCTCTCGATTTCGAAAAGGTCCGAGCTTGCATCGCTGGCGGCGTCTTCCTCGGGCCGCCGCTTGGGGCTCGCGGCGTAGTTGAAGCTCGGGCGGTTTTCCTCGCCGGAATAAATCGGGCGCCTGTGGAATTCCGAGGAGTTTATCATAGTCCTCGTCGACTCTTCGGCTGGCCGGAAGACCTCCAGGGATTCCCGTGGCGGCTCTTCGGCGTTGTTCGCTGGAGGTGGGCACGGTTTTGGGATTGCAAAGCCGGCGGCGTCGGGGAAGGGCCTACCAGAGTTCACAATTCTGTGGCCAATTTCCGCGGGGAAAGTCTTCTCCGGCGAGAACCTCGCCGCGACATTAAAAAAACTCCGATCTTTGCCCCAATTTCCGGGAGTTATCTTCACCTTCGTCACCTCCTCGACATTGAATTCGTTCTTGAATTCTTCTGCCGCGGCCCTCTCCGGAATGCTGCTGAGGCCTGCCTCCCCCGCTCGGAAGCTCTGCCTTTTCGCACTAAAAAGGGCATTGGATTCCACGGGAGATCGAATTGGACCCTTTTCTTCAGATTGCATCTCCTCGACGTCGACAGACTTCCTTCCGTAGCAGGGGCAGCTCCCGCCAAAAAACCTGCGCACGCCGGACGACGGCCGCCTCCTCGGCTCTCTCCGGGGGAGCGCTCTCACTGTGACAGCAGCGGATTCCGGCGGGCGGGCGAGCAGGCCGGACCTGCTGTTCCAGCTCGCCTCAGACGACGCCGTCGGCGTCGCGTGGTACGACGCGCTGCGTCCGTTCCGGCCGTAGCCGTCGGCGGAGGAGACGGACGAAACTTCGCACCTTTCTCCCGATCCGTCGACGCCCACGGTGCCACGCTTCGTGCCGTCGCTGACATCGCTGAAGTAGCGTTCCGCGTCGAAGATGTTGAGCTCGGTGTCGTCCACATGGCGGCCGATCATGCGGTGGTGCCCGAGCCCGGCGGCGGGAGCCTGAGGGGACAAGCCGCCGGGCTCGAGATGCTGCTGGGGGTCAGGCGCGAGGTGAGCTGCGTGCAAGGTGCTCGGCCTTTGGTAGAGGCCGCCATCGAATGCGCTAGCGCTGATGCTGTGCTTCTCCATCCCTCCCCCCTCGCCGTTCCAAGTGTTCCTTCCACCTTCGCTCCAATCACTGCAGCGACACCCGAGCGCTCGTGGGCTTTATGCGTCTGTTCTCGGCCTACCTCGCCCACCTCCATGAGAGCGGCAGATTTTGGGCCCCACGGGAATTATGCTGTCGCCAATCATCAACAGTGTCGAAAAAAAGAATTACTTACGAAATCTTTTTAAAAGTCTCCTAGTAATTAATCTTTTATAACCAACCCTAGATAGCTTATGCTTGGGTACAAATTGCGGGTCAGTTGCAGTCAGTAGGTGCAGGGGCAAAGAAAATACGTATAATTAAGAGTATTAAAGTTGTATTCCCCACAAGCGTTTGATCTGCGAGGCAGAAATCTTTAATTTGCGACATCGACGAGGTCGTTAGGTCGGCGTCGAGGCGAAGTTAGTTGGTGCTTTTCGGGAACATGTGAGATGAGATTTATTATTGTCATTGTACCGTGGCTGCAAGGATAAATTATTTTTCAAAATATTTTTGTTTTTTTATGAAGGCAAGTAAGTATCGAAATTCGACTCCAAGACCTTGTTATCAATAATTAAAGTCCTTATCAGATATTTTTTGCTATGTAACTTATTCGTTTTGAACTTTTTTAAGATATTTCTTACTATACTTTTATAAAAATGTCTTGTTTCATCAAGCTAACTATTTAAAACTTCACTAGAATCCAAATTCTTAGAAATTATTCTTCCTTAATAATGAGTTCATCTTAAAGATATTCTTTGTTAAGTCTATTATACATTCTACTATAGTTGTTATTAATATGTTATATAGTTGTGTTTGTATTATCCTAAATCAATATAATTGTAGAATTATGTGAATTTTTTGACTAAAAAATATTCTTCTTGTGAAGTAATACCATGTGAATCTTGGTACTAAATAGTATCTTAGTGCTCATAACTATTTTGATTCTACAAATTATAATTAAATTAGTAATGTTAAGTCCAAGACTATACACAATTACGATTTTTCGTCCTAAATAAATCTAATATTAAGTGAAAAAAACAACTCATGTTATAATTTTACATAATCTTCTTCAATAATAGAACACAAATGTTTGTTAACATTTAAAATAATGTCATGTAGGGTTGTGTAGAGGGACATAGAGTGTTGTGAATGGCCGTGAAGGTCTATTGAGGAATGCATAATGCCACAAATAGTCATAAGAGATAAGATAAGAAGCCATGTTAGGTCTAGGCAAAGCATCATGGAGGCCCATCAAGGGTTGAAATTTCCATGATTGTGAATGAATGACTACCGATGGTGATAAAGAGTTGTTGAAATCAATAAGTAATTATTAAGGTTTGTTGCGAATATTTTAGGGTTATAAATAGTTGTATAAGGCTATCTAGAGTCGTTGGATCATCGTAAAATGTCATGAAATATCATGTTGATTATCAAGAATAGTAAAGACTTGTTATGAGCTTTGAAGGGGAAGGCTAACTAGGCTAAATGGGCAGAAATAGTACTTTTAATACATTTGCTATTGAGTATGAATGAACTCACCTTTTTTATATTATTTTTAAGACTATTTGAAATTTATACATAGAGATATTTTAAATATTAGGAACTAGAGTGTGTCACCATCAACACTTTGTTATGGGCATTTACAACTCAATTATTTGAAAAGTAAACTTATTTTTTTGTTTTATCTGTTTAATAAAAATTTATCTATTTTTCAATACGATTAACTATCGAAAAAATCTGAACTAGGACCTCATCGAATACAACAAATTAGAACTTAGCACATTTACAAATATGGATGTCAAGAAAATCCATCCCCGTCCCGACCCGACCCGAAGTCAATAGGAAAAACCCGAGTTGACTGGGGGTCGGGTCGGGTTCTGAAAAAACCAGATGGGATAAAGTCGGGTCGGGGTCAGGTATGAGAATTTAGGTACCCACCCTGAACTCGCTCCGATCATTAAAATGATAAATTTACCCCTTCTAAGTTATAACTTAGGTAATAAGTTTATAGTAGTTTGATGTAGAAATGATTGTGTAGTTTATGTAAAATATTTTTTATTTATATATTATGAATATGAAATAAAATTAATTTTAAAATATTATTTATAATATATATTTATTTTTTAGATCGGTCGGATTCAGGTTTCTCCGCGGGGTCGGGTGTGGAGTTAGGTTTTCTAAATCGTCGGAGTCGGGGTCGAGGTCGGAGACGAGTTTGGGAAAATCAGGATCGGGTCAGGAATGACAAAACTTGATTCCAACCCGTCCCATTGCAATCCCTACTTACAAGATGACGCTTCAATTACTTGGGCAACGAATTCACAAGCATGCACGGTGTGATAGCGATGCTTATGCTGCTTGTCATCAAATGGAACCAAGAACACAAACCCTAGCTGGCTTGCTAGGGAGGGGAAATCAAAGAGACCAAATGCACGATAATCTATCTACTCACTAAAGAACAGGTAACATGGCCTGGCGACCGGGACGATCAATCTCATTCCAACATTCATGCAGGAGACACACAGTATGATAGCAGAAAACACACATCGATCTTCCTGTCCATCTTATCTCCTCCTCGGCTTATAAACAATGCTGGCGAACCTGTGGACGCCAAGCTTCCACATGGGAAGCGGAGTACTTGCAGCCACCAAAATGATTCGGGATTGGGTCTCTCTTTGTACTGCACCTCGTGCAGGCTGCAGCTGCCTTATCTGGTAGCTTAATCTGTACTGCACTCAATCAAGCGTCAAGCACAAGGACCCCTCACTGTGTGTCTGTGAGCTACAAAAGAATGGCCCTTGCTGGGTGTGATGCATTGGAGTCTTCAAGAAACAGCACCTTGGCTTGTCCTTTAATTATGTGCTTATTGGATGGTTGCCCTTTAATTAGATTGACTAATTGGGAGCCCTGTGATCGATCACGTTGACGATTAGCATACGGGCAAGCCATGTGTGACAGGAGAATGAGAACGTTATCTAATTTAAAATATTTAGGCATCGACAATAGTGTTATGTATTATAATAATGTAAGGTATAAAAAAAAGTAGACTTAGTGACTAAAGGCTCAAGGGAATTTGCTCCGGTTTTAGTGAACAGGGAGGTGGATGGAATAAAATTTTTAGATAGGGTACATATCTTAAAAATTTGAAGTACCGGCTAAATAAATTATAGAAAAATAATTTTTTTAAATAAATTATATTCACATAATCTACAAATATAAGTCTATTTATAATAATATTAATATTGTTGGATATCTTAAAATAGATAAATTACGTGAATATAATTTATTTATATAAAAAATTACTTTTATATAATTTATAAATCCTATCTAAAAGTTCTAGGTAGGGTACCCTACTAGAAAAATGTACTTGGATGGATGGAGACGTCGAGGTATGGTGTTTAAGTTCGCCAATCTATCACGTCAACATGTTGAAAATCTAACCTCCCCTTTCTTGTCACTAGCGCCACTTTTCCACGGTCATGTGTGTGATGCTGCCAAATCATGTTCAATTGGCCAAATCAAATCTTTGCCTCGTGCATGATTAATGTAATACTCTAATTTGCGTAATGAGTTAATTAATTTATTAACTTAGTGGGCTAAATAGTAACGGGTCTAATTTGAAATATTTAAATCGGTGCTATGTCATTGGAGGATTGCTTAACCCTTGAATCAACACGTACCAAGAGACTTGGATGATTAGCTTTATGGATTGGAGGATCAGTGGATTGCATCTCTTTCCTCTAGCACATGTATCACGGAGTGTCCATGGTGTGTTGTGCCTTCTTAGTGAAAGTGACTTTCAAAATGGGCTAAGTCTCTCCCTCTTCTTTCTGCATCACGTGTAGGCTTGGAATGCATCCAAGTGCTTTGCCAGGTACCTGAATGCAACATGTAAAGTTTTCTAGGGACCATCTCACCTTGGATGTCTAATAGAAGGGGGCTTTTCTCCTTGCAATCCCTACTAGCGGGAGGGCAGCCTTCGATTGAAAATCGCTAGCTATAGGATACACAAGAATCAGGATGAACAATTAAAATAAGAAGTACATTCTTTACCAACATAAGGCTACATTGTACCAACTTTTACCTGTTCAAGTAAAGATTCAGGAAACAGGTTTAGATAACCACAGCTTTCTCAACGAAAGCCTACAGTAAAATGAGGAAATATTATAGAAGAAAGAAACGACAAAACGCAGCAAAAAAACTATAAAAAGAGGGATAGTAGTTAGCTAAATTGTCACCACGCAGACTCGGCTGCTATGTCAAAATTGTCTCCATGTGGAATGTCATACCATTGCCACTTGATTATTTAGCTGTCATTATCTTGATCATGGTTGCAGCTCCAGCACGGTGCAGTGCGACAATTGAGTCTCCAGATTTGCATAGTCCTATGGTCTTGGCATGCTCAAGGGCAAATTCAATAGCTTCATCAGTGGACTCTGTGTCGAAGGACTTGGCAGTCGCACAGCTCAACATCGGAACCAATCCCCTAAATATGAGGCTGTGCCTTGCAGGAGCCTCATCACTGCAGAACCAGTCGAAGGAATCAGTCCTAACTTCTGGAACTACCACTGAGAGTATTGGCATTGCCGGCCTGTACTTTGCTACTAGCTTTGCAGTGCTTCCCCCTCTTGTGAGGACCAATATGAGAGATGCCTTGGCAGAGTTGGCGGTTCGGACAGAGGACGACGCAAGGCTCTCCAATGGGCTCATGGGAACTGGGGCAGTTGCCATGAGTGCTTTAAACACAGCTCCGTAGTCCAAATAAGACTCTGCTTCCAAGCAAATTTTAGCCATTGTCTGGACTGCTAGCTCTGGATAAGCACCAGCCGCTGTTTCGCCACTGAGCATCACGCAGTCGGTGCCATCAAGAACAGCATTAGCAACATCGGTTGCTTCTGCTCGAGTTGGTCGAGGGGATTTGATCATAGACTCCAACATCTGAGTTGCAGTTACGACAGGTTTTCCTTTAATATTGCACTTGAAAATCATCACCTTTTGGGCATAAAATATCTTTTCAATAGGAATCTCCATTCCCAAATCTCCGCGTGCAACCATGAATGCATCCGAATTTGCAAGAATGTCATCGAAGTTGGCTACCCCTTCTTGATTCTCAACCTGCAAAAATGAAAGTGAGAAGTAAGCCTCCCAAGTCCATGTGAAACAGATATGGATTGAACACGTGAACAGACCTTGGACATGAGCATAATTGACTTTGCATGGCTTCCGAGGACCTTTCTAACCTCCACGAGATCAGAACCTTTGCGTACAAAGGACAGGGCAATCATGTCAATTTTGTTTGGGACACCCCATTTCAGGATGTCATCCTTGTCCTTTTCCGTCAGTGTAGGTAGATCCACAATAACTCCTGGAAGATTGACATTTTTCCTCTCACCAAGCAGGGCAGAGTTCTCACAGCGGCAGCGAACCAAACCTGAAGCTTTATCACAAGATAGCACTGTGAGTGTAATAGTCCCATCAGCACATAAGATGACACTGTTTGGCTGCAAATCCTCAGCAAGCTTTTTGTAGCTCATGGATATCGTATTCTCGTCGCCCTTTATGCTGTAATCTGTAGAAATAGTGATTTCCTGACCCTTTTTTAACTGGACAGGTTTGCCATCTTTCAGAAACCCGGTCCGTATCTCTGGCCCCTGTCAATCAACGGGCAATATGTCAAACTATCATGGACAAGAATTCAATTTGACATCTGCACGTAATATTAACTCCTGAAGTCAGTAGCAAAAGCAATGCCAACAGAAAAAGGTAGTAAATGCCAACATAAATTCTTGGCGAGTGCAGCACAAACCCCTTGCATTCGTTTTACTTTGGTATCAATATAGAGAATTTTTTATTTCCTGTTTCTGATAATCTGATTATTTATTTCACTGCTAGTCTTGCTAAACATGAAAATGTATGCAAGTTACAAATACAGATACAGTCTAAAATGTTAAATGTGTATGCATCTTACTTTATATGCCAATAGATGCCCTGATCACAAGAACCAGGATAAGAACTTGTAAAAACAATTCTTCTGCTGTCGATCTCCATTCAAGCCAGAAGTTTAATTTTGAGCTAGGAAGCTCAAATCATTGTAGCCATTAAAGGTTTTGCCAATAGTCGTCCGTAGATACATAAAAGCAATCAACAGAATTGGGAGGCCTCTATGATCAACTGTTTTGTTCCTAAGTCAGTTCTATTGTGAAAGAATGCAATACTAATAGAGGAGTCATTAGGATTCCATCCGCACTCCTACACATCCTTCTACCATAGGCGCAAACACGAATCATGGGCACAATCATATACATATATGTATATGCGACAAACAAACATATGAGTAGCTTCAACAATAATAAAAATCATCAAGATTCATTCACAAAAAATGAATTCCAATCGAGATTAAAGTCGAATTTAAATCGTGGTTTCTCAGCTCCAATGTGTCTATCTTCTGTGATTTACAGAATGCTGGATGTTCAATCATGCCAAACTATACAAAGGGCTCCCAGGTATCCTTTTGTCTTTATAACACCAGATGGATCATCAGATATGCGCATTCCCTCAAATTAAAATGACTTGAAATTCATCACAAGATGGCGCCGCCAATCAGAACTCCAGCAAAATCAATTCATTCGTTTCTGACAAGGTTTCCTGAATATTTTCTGTGGTTGTTTAAAAGTCTTGTTATCTTATAACTTAAGTCCTTAAGAGCAGATGCATCCGCTATGTGCCGAAATTAGTCCGCCAAGTGTAACTCACAAACTTATTATGATAATTTGATCAAAGAGATGCATCACAAAATCTTCACTACCGATTAGCAATCGCCAAGTAATTTAACTGATAACCAAAATTCGCAAGTGACAAGCAAGAGCAGTTACAAAAATGTAAAATCCACAATAAATGATCGAGGACATAAAAAAAATCAAACAAAATTTTAAAAATCCAAATTTCCAATTCAAAACCCGGCGATTCAACATTAAATAATGCAAAACTTCCGAAAGCAGAGATCTTGACACCATAATCACATTTCAGATATTCAAAACCGTTAACTAAAAACAGAAACGACAAAAAAGAATGTCAACAAAACCAAATCTCCGAGGTGACAGAAAGGGACGCGGCAACCCGATCAAAAGTTCATAAACAAATCCAGGGCGTGACCTTGGTGTCGAGCATGACGGCGCAGAGGATCCCGGTGTTCTCCATCCCAGCGCGCAGGTTGTTTAGGGTTTCCTGGTGGTACTCGTGCGATCCGTGGGAGAAGTTGAACCTGGCGACATTCATCCCCGCCCTCAGGAGCTTCTCGATCATCTCCATGGACCTCGACGCCGGGCCCAACGTGCAGACGATCTTCGTCTTCGGCCTCCTCCTCTGCGCGTCCGCCATTCTTTCGAACCCCCACACAGAATGAATCGAAGGGATCAATCAGATCGGGGGAGGAGCCGAGGGATGTGTGGCGAAGTGCGGAGTCGACGCGGCCGGAGGAATGTGGCGACGTGGGATGAAACTGTGAATTGTTTCGCCCTCTCCCCTCATACATAAAGGCGAGAGGGAGCGTTGCGCTACTCCGGCAGCGAAGAATAAGCCGCATGGTGCGTCGCGCTGATTGGTCAATTCCGTCGCGCGAACGAGCAAAGCGTACGTGGGCGGTGGGTCCAGCGCGATTATCACTCCAATTGCTCCACAAACTAAGGTAGACAACCGGGTACGAGTATATGGAACGGAACCGGTCAGTGTTGTACGTTTTCTTTTTCTTTTTATTTAAATAAATATTTTTTTATTGTAATAATATACGATAAATAGTTAATTTAATGGATGGAAACCCTTAACCCTATTGTTTGTCCTAGTTATAATTCGATCATCTCTTTTTTTAATTTTTTTAAAAATTAAAATTTAACTTATTGAATATTCAATCTAATTTAACATATTCTAAAATTAACTGATTTATAAATGTGTCAAATTAACACAAATAGCATATCTCATTTAATACATGTAAAAATATATATTAAATTAAATATTATATATTATATATATAATCTATAAATAGATAACATTCGTGACATAAATGGTTAACACTAACAAGAACAAATGCTACTCTCCTTGCCTAGGAATCACAAGACAAGATCTCTTAATTACCATTCAATACTAAATTGACTTTGTTTTAAAATTCGTATTTTTAATATATCCAATCGAGGTTAGAGGAAAAAAAATATATAATTATGAGTTATGTAATGTAACGTCACTAGAATATAGACCATAAAATATAATAAATTTTTGTATTATAAATCATTATGAATTATGATTATGAGTTATTTTTAGAGTATTAAAAGTAAGAGAAGATTGTGTTGTGATAAAGAGATAGCCATACTACAAGTAGTAATAATGCAGTTCTTTGAACAAGGAAAAGATAATGCTGCGTGGACTCTCTTCTCGGTTCTCTGGGCAAGAAAGGGCGAGCATTTTTTTAAGTGCAGATGCTTGTTTTGGAAAGATATGCTCCTGGGGAGGAACAAGTTTATTCCAGGAATGTACTTCTTTCAGAGCACTAATGTAAATTATTGTTAAATAGAATATTATAAAATAATTAAAATTATTTATTAAATAAATAAAATATTATAAACAATTATATATCGATTAAAATAATAAATTATCTCATACTATCATAAGTTAAGTTTATATTAGACATATATCTCATGTATAAATCAAAATTATAGTCATTAACCTTTTGAATTATACATATAATAATATTTATAAATTTTTAATTTTTAATTTTTCAATAGTATTTTATAAATTAAATATATTCATATAATAGTAAATATTAATTTATGCACTGCATAGGCAGTATTTTTTTTGTTTCTTGTTTTGGATTTCGAGTTTTGGGTTTTAAATTTTGAGTTCCAATTAGGGTTTAGGGTTTAGAAATTAGGATTTCATATTTGAGTTTAGAATTTAGGATTTAGAGGTTTCCATATCTTGTTAGGATTTGATATTCATTTTTTCAACTTTATCTATGTACTCAATATCACTAGAAGTGCACATGATACCAAATTAAGGGCATTTGGAGCAGCTGTTGGATCAAAATTTAGAAAACTAGATAAAATTTATTATTATAGTTGTTGGATCAAAATTTAGAAAACTAGATAAAATTTATTATAATAGTAGCTGTTAACTCAAAAGTAAAAATTAGCCAGCTCTACCAAAACGAAGCTCTGCCAAATAGATCATAAGTATGTGAAAATAATAAAAAATAATAAAACATTAATAGCATTAAAATTAGCTTAAGAACAACTAGTATGGTGATTTGTATAAAGGAGATTCTACGACAAACGCCTCTGCACTAGGGATGAACGTACTTGTGGATTGCCTCTCAATGATAACAAAAATAGATAAATGACTTACTCTATTTCTCATTAGTGCACAATTGTTAGAGCTTCCTGAAAATTTCAAAATAATATGAGCTCGCTATACGATATACTCTCATCACAAAACAAGCATCCGACTTCTGCATGATTGTCTATAATTTCCTCGTAAGAAAGCTTGTGCAAGAACCGGCTAAGCATGAGTGACACTGTTATTTCCAAATCATCAAGGCTATAGTTCATCACGAAAAGAGGGTTGACTTTTGGTCAAATCAGCAAGCTTTTGTTGCAGCTCCTATCACATTTGCCAGAATCGTAGTAGTGAGGTTTGCATGAATTCAGACAGGTTCAATCTTTTAATTGAAAAAAAAGGGATTAAATTACCTTTAGCTTGTCTTCTCGACATAGGAGAGGAGTAGAAAGAATTGCAACGTACCTGAAACATAAGAACGCTCATTGTTAAAAGAAAATATTGATAGAGAAAATTTTACAACTTTTTTCAATTATTGTCCTATGTTAATGCGTCAGATGTTATTGCCGCTGTGAATTAACACACAGCTATTATTGGTAGGCACAGTTTATTTTTCGCTACTCAATGCTAAAATGATGTCCAATCAACCTCTTCATGTTCGTGTCCCAAGAGAGAAGCTCCGATTGTATTCTCGAGTGTTCAGTCCGGATTTAAACTCACAAGAGAGTTTCAGATTTTCAATTAAGGACAAAATTCAATGCGCCTTCCGATTTTACCCTTTTAAACTTCTTTTTATTTGTAAGTGCATGTTTTTACTGTTTATAATTTTGTATCTATTTCCCGTTGAAATAAAAGTCTAAATAAAATTTATTTTACACAAATATTGAGAGATAAGAAGGTAAGATTGTGAAAGAGGAAAATGTCGTACTCGCATCGGCTTGGTTCATCAACGTCACTGAGCTCATCTTTCAGTCCACACCTAAGCCTAACCTGTTAAAAGGATGTCAACATTAAGATTTATAAATAACCATATGAGAGACTATGAATGCCTGACGATTATAAATAATTATACCTTCATACTTCTATCTGGGCCATTCCAGCATCTCTCTCCGTCAGAAAATTGCATGACTCTGTAAGATTCATCAAACTTCTCCCAGTTCCTGTAGTGAGAAAAGAGAATTATTAAGAGAATACAACCGAGCCAGTTAAAACATCATCTAGCTGGTTCTAAAATATCATGAACTCTGTATCGTCAAACAGTCTGGAAACCTAAAAGTAGACATCTTTTTACAAGTTATTGACATGCAAGCCTTTAATTTAAGAAGCAAGTTCTGACAGAAATGATCAATCCTACTAAAAGTGCGCATCAAAGTGCTGCAAGGCAGTCCGTTGGATTTGCCCAGTAATTTACTGATTTACTAATTTATAGATATATATATTTTTTATATAAAAATATTATATTATAATAAATTAATTGATAAAAATATAATATGAAATTATTGATTGATAATTTTATCAATAATTTCAGAAGTTTGAATCCAAGTATATATATATCAGTGTTGACACACCAAAACGATGAGAAGAAAACCCACAGAGAAGAAGGCAAAAATTCATTTTTGTTCAAAATAGAATGTTAGGTTCACCAAAACTTTCAATGGAAGTAAAAGTAATTGCTCACTTAACTAGTTCTTGTTAGAAATTAAGAAAAGCTGGAAATCAGATTAATTCTGTACGAGATTAAAATCCAAGACTTTGGCACATCAGTTAATGTAAATACTCTGCAATTGAATAAACTTGACAAACCAGATCTCACATTTTAAACAATTTAACAATCTTAATCTAAGAAAAATGATACTAATTATCAGCAAAAGTATTATAACTTACCCCAATCTTGTGGTGCTATGACCTTCAACTTGAGAAGCTTTTTTAAACGGACAAATCTTGTAAACATACCTATAAACAAGAAACCCAGAAAACATGAGTAACGAAATGACAGCAATTGCATTATTTACAAAGGAAAAGCAAACAGAACGAATGTATATGTATACTTATTCTGCTCGATATCAAAGCAACGATCATAGAATGAGTAAAACTCCTTATCTTTGCCTGATAAGAGATGTCACAAGCTTAGCGGCCATTTTATTCATTAATGCATCAAAATATCATGGTGTACTTACCAAAGTCTTGCTTTAACTTCTCAGTAAGACTAGAAATTCTTGATTGTAACTTGGATAGTTTTGAACTCACATTAGCGTATTCTTTTCTTACACGAGAGGCATCTGTGGAGGACAAAATAAAGGCTGCATCATTTTCATTTTACTTACAGAATTGTCAAGAAGAAATGAAATGCACCTGATATATTCACAGGACTTTTTACGAAGTTGAATGCCTGAAGGACATTTTGAACAGTTTGCTGTATCTTGTCCAGCCATGATGCACTACCTGAGGGAGTTAAATCAGCATAAGTGAAAACTCATCAATCAGGTCCCGATGTTTCAATGAGAACAAGCACTACAAAGTTAAACTAATCAGCAAGTGGATATATAATTTCAAAACCTGACAACTCATATTCAGAATCTTTGTTAGTGTCAAAAGAATCATTGGGGTCGACGTCATCATCTTCATCTTCCTCATCTGGCTCAGTTTCATATGCGGCATCATCATCATCATTATTATCATCATCATCGTACTTGACTCTCTCATCATCATTGTCCGAGTTGTAAGTTTCATAGTTTTCTTCTTCCGCAATATATGAAGAATGGTGACCTTGTTCGTCTTCTTCCTCTTTTGCCTCATCAGGTCCGTGTGTTTCTTTTGCAGAGTGATCGCCAGTCCATCGAGAAGCTACAAGTCGACCTAACTCATCTCTTGATAAACCTTCAGGAACCTCAGAACTCTGCACTAACAAGATTTTACTATAAGACGTACAAGACAATCTTGATAGGCTGTAAAACCAAGAGCTAGAAAATCACAACATTCGGCATGTACTATGGTTATTTACAGGAACAGATTCCTTCTAGATGTGTGTAGCTTGTAACAGATACGAGTTCTAATCTTTGAAAAGCTTGCTATAGTGCTAATATAGTAGAAGCATTGCCCTTAGATTATATGACGGATCTATTATCTGTTCACATTTTCTATACATGAATATGGTCAACATTTAATTTTCATAAGAAATAAATAGATATTAGGATGAGACAAGATTTAAACCCAATATCATCAACAACTAAGTTTTTACTAGAGGAACACTTGAACTATCACATTTCTTATAACATGAAATGATCAATTTAATGCTACCTGAACACTCTGTCGAGCATAAAACAACAGTAAATAGCATGCAAAATTTAAAAGAAATAATAAGTAAATAATCAATCATACACTATCTTACATCCCACCAATAAATTTAATGCAGAGTCCATTTGTCCAGAATGAGGAACCAGATTTCAGTCGAGTGGTTCAAAGCAGTGAATCTGTAACTGTCATGTTTATAATGCTGGCTTTCTACCAGAAATATTTGAAGTCGATTGATTTGAATCATTTGATGATTTAGGGACTTCCACATTAGCAAGTTTCAATTTTCCACATTTTCAGTAGGAGCTATTAATAACAAAAAAAAAAAAATTAAATACTTAAGAGAAACTGGTAGGGTCAGTGTCTATCTCATCACCTGTAGTTTTAAAATTACATCAATGCAGCACCTCAAGATCCTCTAGATCAAATTGTGATACCCCAGTGTAATCTCATATGGAAAGTGAAAAATAAGACGATAAGCATATAAGGTTTAATGGGCTCACTAACTTTAACATGAGCTTAAGTATTTTAAATTGACACTAGTTATTTGCCTCAACAATTTAATGTGCTAGTTTACATATCAAGTAGGTCATAACAAAAGGCATTAGAGTAAACTTAGTTAGCATAATGAGAGGCCCTTAGAAAAGGGCTACCACTATTGAGCTAACCTAACATGCTTTTGGCTAAGAGATGGTTCTTACATGGGGGAGATTTTGATTCTCCAGTTTAATCCCACGTGAAAAATAAAAGAAAATATTATATAATATATAAGAGTCAGTGGGCTTACTAGTATTAATGACTTAAGCATCTTAAACATTTTAAATTAAGCCATCCTGTCATTTGATTTACCAAATTAACGGGTCAATTTACACATTATAAGAGTCATAACACTAATTCTTAATACAACTATACAAGACAACAAAATATTAGAGAAAAAGTTTGATGGTTAAAAAAGATCAACACTCATTACTAAGTAGCATGCATAGTTCAAGTCTTTCCATTACCGGTTCTAAAGCATAACTTATTCAATCTAATAGGCTCCAGTTTCATAGCAAGAAGTAGTATTAGTGATGGGTTGTCTTCTTCTTCAAACACATCATATATGAAGAATCCAAGAATTTAGATAAACATAAAACCTTGTGCCTGACTTGCATCCATCAATATCTCAATGTGCACTTTTTTAACAATCTAAATTGAACAACTGTAAAATGGGATAGCTGAAAGAGTTGTCAAGTGAAGTAATGAAGAAACAACTCAAATCTTCCAGTTTGGAGATGATATGATTATATTCAACAAGGGCGTCCCTACTCAAGTTAGAAATATAAAAATTCTAGTACTTTGTTTTCAAGATTACACAGTATAGCAAATAAACCTCTCTAAACCTCAATGTTTCTACATTGGTCATTATGTGGAAATTCCACATAATGATTTCTGGGATAACATCTTCATCAAGGTCCAGCAGAAGCTTGTGAGTCGGCAAATTCAACAACTTATCATGGCTGAAATATTATCTTGTTAAACGGTAACTTGATAGCTATTCCTAGTTACACTGGTACTGTATTTACGGTTCCAAACTGGGTCATGAAGCCCATAGACAAAAGCAGAAGAAATTTCACTTGTAATCCTACTACTCATAAAAATTCTATTAAAAACCCCATAGAATAAAGTATGGTTTGTACTAGCAAAGAACAAAGGGCCCCAATGTAATCAATATAAAAGGTGACACTCAAGTTACTCTCACACTCCAGCTTGTTTAAAATTCAGTAATGGAAGAGATGCTATTGCAGATACCTTTCATATGGCTTCCTCGAAACCTTTGAACAGGTGGGCTGACTTAAAGCTTTGGGCTACTAAACATCACAAAAGGATACGGTTCTCTACTCCACACACCTGGTTCAAGAGCCTCTGGAAAAGTAGGAACGACTCCATCTTTCAAGATGCAATTGTGGGAAGACAAAGCGTTGAACACATATGACTATTGCAAATGCAAATACTACACATGATATCTCCAGTAATTCTCATAGAAGAGCTCAAAGCACTAATCCAAGAACTTCCGGGTCAGCTATCTACCAGACTACCACTATTGGGATGTGGTCCAAAGCACAAATTCCCTGCTTTACTTCTTCACTTTGCATGCTGAATCGCTTTAGCTTTTAACTGCCACTATGAAGCACCTTTCCGTGAACTCTGAATGTTTAACTATTGCTTCTCTAATCTACTTGGGACCCCTGGTCTCAATTCATCCAAGAAAAACAGGTTTTGCACTGAGAAGATTTCGTGAGGTTGTTAAATTACCTTCTCTATAGCATGCTGTGAGGATCCCTCATCATTTGTTTCATCAAAACCATGACCAGATCTCGAGAGGTCACCATGATCGCCAGTAATCTGCCTCATAGGAAAAGGAAATCAGTATAATAAAGGACTGTTACTGATGCAAGTTGTTAGAATATGTAATAGTTATTAGGATTAATTTGGTCATATTAGTCCATTAGGGTTTCATGTACTAACCTCTATATATAGAGGTGGTTTCTATTGTGTAAGATAATTCCAAATTATTACAATGTAGTCATTAGGGTTTCCCCCTCTTCCCCTCTCTCTAATTTCTTCTAACATGGTATCAGAGCGGGTTTCCTCTAGCCGCCGCCGCCTCCATCACTGATCAGATCCGAGCGCCACCTCCTCCATTCTGTGTGCCGCTCCTTCGTCAGTCTTCTCCTTCCCTTCTGCCTCCGGCTTCGCTACCAGCCGCCGCCTTGATCTCACGTCGATTCCGCCGAAAATGCCAGCGTCTTCGGCAACATCATCCGCCGATTTGGAGAGGTCTCGCTGCTCTTCCTCTCGGAGCTTTTGCATCGCCTTCTGGTCGATCTCGGAGCGCCTCAATCGCCGACCTAGCCACCGCCCTCAATCAATGCAGATGACGCCAGCGCCACATCCAGCCAGAATCCGCCTACGACTCCTGCCGCGAGAGCACTACTGGCCGTGACCTCGGCTTCCTCTCCACGGCCATCCATCGCTGCTCCCTCGGTGGCGGTGGACTCCGCGTCCTCCACGGCCAACGACGCCTCTGAGGACTGCCGCCCTCTCATCCTTTCGAGCTCCTTGCCAGCGCTCGCTCCAGCCGCCAGCTTCTGCAAGCAGCTCCTCTGATTTTCAGCTGCCGCCCCTATAGCCATCTTGCCTTCGGATCTACCTCTTCGGTTATTTTTGTCGACGCCACATCTACTTGCGAAGATCCAGATCCGACCGCCACATCTGTCTCTTCTAGCCGCTTCACCGAATTTGTTTCTTCCAGGTCTGCTGAAAGTTGCCGCCACTTCCTTAACACTGCCAAAGCTCTCCTCTCCTCGTCGCCGCAGCTGTGTTTTCCCCCCAATTTTGGTGTCACGCCACAGCTTGATTTGGGCGTTGACTACTTGTTGACTCGAGCCTTGACCTTCAGCTCGTGGCGAACTCTTCGCAGCATCTTAGAAGCTCTCTACGGCACTTTACGTTGCCTCTACATGCAACGCCTTACGCCGCTTCTGCTTGACGACACTACTTGAAGACGTTCGTCTTATGCTGCTCATCGGATCTTGGAAGCCTCAGCTCCTCTTCTCCGGCATTGACTTCATCAAGATAGTCTTGTCTTTTCTCCTTGGTTCGCTGCCTGCATGCAGTATCTCTACAAGCTGGAACAAGCTTTCATACAGGTCTTCTACAAGCTGATCACTTTCTACAACATCTTACGTCGCTCTCTACGACAGCTGATCGCTCTCTACGACGCCTTACGTCGCTCTCTACGACAGCTGATCGCTCTTTATGACGTCTTATGTTGCTCTCTACGACAGCTTACTTGTGACCTGTGTTATTGTCTTCTTCTTGTACTTGTCTTTTGAATTAGGTTGTTATTTTTTTATTATAGGCAAGCTGGAGTATGTTCCAGCTTGAGGGGGAATGTTAGAATATGTAATAGTTATTAGGATTAATTTGGTCATATTAGTCCATTAGGGTTTCATGTACTAACCTCTATATATAGAGGTGGTTTCTATTGTGTAAGATAATTCCAAATTATTACAATGTAGTCATTAGGGTTTCCCCCTCTTTCCCTCTCTCTAATTTCTTCTAACACAAGTAAACCACAAAACAGTATAAATATAAAAAGCTTTAGGTACCTGGCTCACAGTGTCAACTGCGGGAGCCTGAATCCCAGAACTATGGTCACTTTTTCGTAGAACCTCAGCTTCACTACTAGCATCCATCTTAGCCTGCTAGAAACAAAAATGAGAATTCCATAAAGGAGCAATTTGCTACAAATCCAATACGAGTGATGTAATCATAAAAAAATTGATGAAA
This sequence comes from Costus lasius, assembly GCA_027563935.2. Taxonomy (NCBI): domain Eukaryota; kingdom Viridiplantae; phylum Streptophyta; class Magnoliopsida; order Zingiberales; family Costaceae; genus Costus; species Costus lasius. Next base: position 100,798,959 of record CM050454.1, read on the forward strand.
AAGTTTGTAGATCCCACAAATGGAGATGGAGATGGGAAACAAGCAATAAATGGTTCCCTATAAATGAAAAAATATGAAAGATACACAAATGCAAATAAAATGAAAAATGCAAGGTAATAAACCACTTCAGTTCTGAGTTCTGAATGACTAAAACATGAATTTTCAATGTTAATCCAATCTTCCTGCATTTTCTCTAATTTGATATCTATCAAGGCTCCATGGTTTCTGAATCCTTTTCTCTATTTGGTGCCTGCGACTGTAGCATAGTGGTAGTCAATATTTTGTGACAATCTAGAAGATATCTAGCATGTCAAGTAGGAATATTTAAACAAAAAGATTCAAGGCACACAAAACTTCCAATTCTAACTAGTTCAATTATTATTATAATATGATTTATAACGCTGTTGTCAAGCACGTATTTTATGTGTTGTCTTTCTAGGCATGATACCTATAATTTCAATTGGCAGGATTTTATGAATTATGTGTATAATAAAACAGCCGCGATGTTGCGCACACTCATCTAATAGTCTAAAACTCATTATTTATAACTTATAAAGTGCAACTCGCATAAATCCCATTTAACATTGTTCAGTTTTTCCTAATGGCTCAGGAATCAAAATTTTCAACATTTTAATAATAGAATATGAGACTAATAGCCACATAGGTAACCCCATTTCATCACTTCTAGACAATAAACTAGAGAGTTACCAAATTGCTCTCCATCATATATTTTTCACGTGAAAATCTTGCAAAGTATGCTCCTTCAACTGCTATTTTAGTGCCCAGATATAGACCATTGATTCACTAGGAATCCAACAAAACAAACAATAAATCCCACTGGAAATCTCTAACAGACAGTTACAGGCTTGATAACTGTCTTAGTTTAAATAACAGTTTGCTGATCAGTATTAGTATGAATCCAGACTGTGACTTCATGAATAACATGATCCCCATAGCTTGAGAAGACAATCTTTCCTGGGAATCTGGTAAGAATACCATAGCAATTGACAATAAGTAATCCCCTTCAACACTCCTAGGTCAACTGCTCTAATGTCTAATGAACACATAAAAAACAAAAAAAGATACACAGTTGGAGCATGCAGCCTGTTCTGTTGGTATCAAAATAAGATATTGGTGTATGATTATCAAACTATAACGAACTATAACCGAGAAAAAAGTTTCAATGACCAGATTAACCTGTCTTGTTTCTTCCCATGGTATGTCCTGAGAGTCATCAGTATCCAATGATTTATTTTGCTCCATTGCTTTTCTTTCAACATCTCTTTGTTTCTTTTCTTCATTTTCCTTCCGTAGACGTTCCTCCTCCTCTGCCTTATCTATCTGTTCTTTATGCTCTATATAGTAGGTAAAGGAAAAAAAACCTTGTTAGGGATATTTGTGGTAATTCTATTAGTTTAGATACAAAATAACAAGATGCACAAGAAGAACAAAGTCCAGCTAACTGATTAGCAAACTATGTATTTGAGACAGACAGTATGGGAGAAGTGAACCTAATCCTCGGCCCTGATAGCTCCCATCCACTAGCGGAAGTCTAATACTTGCTGCAGGAGATTAAATTCCTCTGGAGGGCCGATAGCTACCATGTGAGACATGTACCGAGGAAGGGAAATAGTCCAGGTTAGCAAACTATGCTAAAAATCATATGGTCTCCAATGTATGGGAACAAACTGGCTAAGAGAGTTGAAAGCCTTTGTGCATATTGACTCTTGTATTACCTAGTTAATCAAGTCTAAATTTTGTCTTTCAAAAAAAAAAGAAAAAAAGAAAAAGATGAAATGCACAAGAAGATCTGCACGAGAAAGATACACTAGCTAACAAGTATTTTAATTCAGCATATTGGCTAGATGGAGATCAAGTCAAGAGATGGTAATATCATAATATGATTTCTAAAAGGTGCTATAAATAATTTATTTTGAGTATTTTTAAGCATTAAAGTCACACCTCTAAGCTTATCAACAAGATCTTTAAGTATCTTCTCTTCACTTTTCAGCTTCAACAATTCTTCTTCGTCTTTGGCAAAAGCCTCTTCTGCCTTTTCAACTTCTAGTTTCCGGATAACCAAACCTTCCTGATGGGCGGCTATATTCTTCTTCAGTTTCTCCCGGGCTGCATTCCCAGCCTCCCAGCATGTATTTGGGCAGCTCACGCTGCTATTATATTCATCACTCCCATCACAGCAATCTACACATACAAACAGATGCAGACTGATGAATAGATGTCTTTCTACAAGGATAATACAACAAAGACATACAGAAAGCATATTGGCAGACTTAATGAGCATCTTAAGAAGATGGTCGCTACAGAGTTATTGACTGAGGCTATCAGTGTAAAGCAAATTTACAATATTAGATTATGATTAAACATCAAATCATGCATGCATAAACATTTTTATTCTATCTCAGTCTGGTTTCTGATTATGACTGTATTAGAATCACATACAGATATATTAAAGATGGGAGTATAGCATGCTGCTACAAGCTGCAACGGAAGTTTGATCTAAGCCAAAGTTTACGAAGATTTGAAGAGTTCACCGAGCAACTTGTAAGTTTTAGAACCATGAGGCATAAGCTAATACCTCAACCTGGCAAGTGGTAATATCGAAACTAAATAGTGCATAATATCTGCCTACCTATAGAATAATATTACCTGACTGCAAAGAAGCATTCTGCAAATGGATGACACTAGATTAACGAAGTTCACATGTATTTGGAATAATAATCCTTGCTTAGTTATTACCTAATTTTGTTATTGAAATAACGAAAAAAGATATCTCAAGTTTAATAATATGACTCGCAGACAACTTCTTCAAGTATCATAAGCAAGATTAAAGGGAAAAAAAAGGCAACGTTATGCTTCTTACCGCAGAGGCCATCATTCACACGAGAGGAGAATATCGTCTGTGGAATATGACCTGCATTCAGGCAATAAAATTTCCCTTCTGGGCAAGCTGATGTTCCTGCAGAACTCGTGACCAATGCAATTAATTCAAATGAACAAATGGGCGATGGAATCAACCCAAATTTGAACCTTTCCGAGTAGAAACCAACTATGGTGTGCAAAACTCACAAAAGAAAAATGTGTGAAAGCTTTCGCCTGATCAAACTCAAATAGACAATCATAGATCAAAACACTCGGCGTAGAATCAATTACCCGGTTCGTCGGTTCCATCGGGGCAGTCACAGAATTCATCATTCAACTGCAGCTTCGTGAACTTCTTTCCGCCATCCTTGCACTTGATCACTTCTGCCTTGTAGTAACCCACATCTGCCCAATCGCGGCAATTTTTTTAAAAAAGCGAAGAGCTTGTTAAAGAGGGAGGCGAGTGGAATCAGACAAGGAAGACCGAATGCGAGCACCTTGAGGGGAGATTCCCAGCAAGTCATGCGGAGGGAGGGAGGCGAATCCGCAAATCCACAGGACGCACAGGCAGGAGATGACGAGCGAAGCTTGGAGGACATGGGTTCCCATCGCTCCCATCGATCAAGGAGATCGCTCGCGTCCCTCTTCAGCGCGGTGGGGCAGAGATGCAGTGGGGATAGTCCCACATCATCAGAGAAATCTTAGCCGTCAGATTGTTATTGTTTACTAAATATTGATACTCCCAAACAATCGTGTGATGTAATTATTATTTTTTTTTTAAAAAAAATAATTTTATAATTACAATGAAATGTATAAACAAAATTTTCTTGGAAGAACAAATTGGTAACGATGGCTTCACGTAAATTTTCAGTTTATTTTTCAAATTTATCCTTGTTAATTTAGATATTATAATGGTATATACTAAAAAGCATTAATTTGAATTTAAGTTTATTTTACGAGTTTAATTTTTTTTTAAAAAAAATTAACTATCTTCTAACAATGTTTAAAATAAATTACTTTACAATAGTAAATTGCAAAAAAAAATTTCGTGTATTTACAAATTGTCACCTAAACTATCTCCTTGTACATGATTTGATTACTTAACCATAATTCAATAATTTTTTTAAATCCCTAGCTTACTTTAATAAGCAAACTAGCGTGACATAAACCTATAGGCTAAGTGCTGTTTGGCCTCACTATCATCTAGTTATAGCTTGATAATTAGTTTAAAAATTAAAGAAATTAAAAAAATATAGTTTTTTAAACTTTAGCCTTTATTGTTCTCGTACTTTATATTTTTTTAAAAAAATTAAAAATTAGTCAATATAAAATACAAAATAATTAGGTAATGCAACAAAATCTAGAAATTTTAAAAAATTAAAAAAGAAAATTTTAAATTGTCGATGATGTTTGGCCACGCATGCATTTAGACACTAAGTTCAACGTCTGCATAGACCTGACAAAATTTAACACGACTTACTGATTCGACCTGACTCGACACGAAGTTAGACGAATTTGGGTCAGCCATAATCCTGTTCGGGTTATAAACAAGTCAATCCGTTTATGATCCGAAAATAATCGGATCGTGTTGGGTTGTAAACGATTGACCCGCTTAACCCGACTATAATATATATATATATATATATATATATAATTTAAATATAGGCTCATCTAACTCTCATTGCTACTAGTCTATAAGTCCAAATATCTTCTAACTATCTTTTAACCTAGATTTAGACCCATTTATAAATCTAAATTTTTATTAATTTTAATATACTTTTTTATCAATTTATTATTTATATTTAAAATATGAATGATAAACTGGTTATTCGGATCGTGTCGGGTTGACCCAATTATATTCGGGTCGTGTTCAAGTTACACAGTTTGACCCAATTAATTAAATGAGTCGTGGGTTGACTTAATCGGATTATGGGTCATAGCTGACATGACCTGTTTATAACCTGCTGACCTGAATTATCAGGTTTACGTCTGCATGAGATAAGCTGTATAGTCCCACACTGACTGATATGAAAAATTGCTACTTTTTATAATAATAATACAGTTGATCGTTAGTTTTAAATAGCAAATGTCGTTATTTAAGTGCCTAATCTGTCATATCACTAGATTGAAAATTCAACCATATGAAATAGAAAGGTTGGTGGAGAGATATTCTAGTTTATTATATAGAAGCAATAATTTAGGTTTTCTATTGTTAGAAAATAATTTTAAGTACTTTTTTTAGATTAATGTTACATGTGATTTAAATTCAAATTTTGAATTTGCAAATTCTAAATTTGAATATTTTATTTTTTTACTTTGGAATTAAATGGAAAAAAATTAATTGCATGTTTAATTTAAAAACATAGAAAAATTTTTTTAGACAGGAGCTCTTCCCATAATTATTTATCGTTGGATATATTAAAAATATAAATCTTAAACTAAAATTATTTTAGTACTATTTTAATAATGGCTTATTTTTTTGAGAAAAATATGGAGGAAAAAAGAAACTATTTTTTTCTTCGTATCTTTGGAAAAAAAATGAAGGAGAAAAAAAAAGATTTTCTCTCGTATTGTCTTTCGCCCAATTTTGACGGAAAACACAAATGAACAAACATTTTCTCTACGTTTCTTAATTTGTTTTATTTTTTTAAATAATAATAATCTTTTTAATTTTCTTTTTTTTTTTTATTTTTTATTCCATTATTTTTTTTCTTTCAATTTTCTATTCCTCGAAAAAAATAGGCTATAAGATCCGTGTTTCTAACAGATTCAACAGTGGACACCCCTGTGATTTTTGGAGATGAACTGTCTAGAAAATTTTCTACAAGAAAATAGACCTAATGACGTAAACGTTATTAAACAAGGAAGAATGGGTCGGTGGATTGCATCACCTGGAAATGTTCTCTCCAACTCCCCCGGCTCGATTAATTAGCTGCCCGCATCAATCACTGTTCCACTAGTCCAACAAATTCACATCCTACAAACCAAACCCTAACCCTAAACTTGGTGGCATGCCATGACCAAAGGACAAATAAAACTTTGTGTTCTTTTATGAAAAATTAAAAGAAAAAAAATAAAAAACACATTAAATTTAGACGCAAAAATTTAGTCAATGTTCAGTAGTCATATAAGAATTGAGTCGAATAGTCACATAAATTACTAAATTCAATGAATTTTTTATTCTTTCTTTTTAGTTTTTCATAAAAAAAAACACAGCAAAAAAGTCGAGTAGTCATATATTATTGAGCACTTTGGACGACGATAAAGTTATCGATTCACATGGGAAGATCCATCTTCATTTATAACTCAAAAGCTTGGTCAATGTTCAGTTCGAGTTTGCCTGTTGACTTCTGATTTGCAGCTGCAGCGAGCCTATGAGTATTGCACACTTGGCAGAATTTTAATTATCTGTGAGTCAAACTTTAGCACGCGTGGACCAACAAGATCATGCACCTAACGAGGAATGTAGCCATCTATGAAATAATAATTAAAAAGAACTACACTGATCATCGAAGTGGTCACTAGATTAGACAATTTTGCAATTGAGAGTGGCCCGACATCCTCGATTGTTCAGAAGCACCAAAACAAAAAGGTCGAGCATGAACTAAATGAGTTTGAATTCCAGCCGAACAAAACGACACCAAATTTTCCTCGAAATCTCAAGAAAAAAGAAAAAATATCTTCTTTTTTTCAGGACAAGAAATGCCAAGAGGCAGAGTTGGGTCAACGCAAGCGGCAAAACCTCGGTGCTCGTTTTGCTTGTGTGCTTGTTTTTGTCGCGGAGCACACGTGGGTCGGCTACGAGTGACAGACTCCTCCAAGTGATGAATATGTTTCCGCATTGATTTCACATGTTCAATGCAGATGAAGCATCAGCGAGAGGTGTATCGGCAAGACGGCAAAGAACAGTAATCCGACAGGACGAGCGCAAAATCAATGAGGAAATCTTCGCCAACTTTTCTGCTTTTGCTAGGCGACTTTAACTGGCTGTTAAATTGGGTATCAGGATGCTGCTTTAAGTCTATCACAGAGTAAAGTAAAGCAAGCTGTTGGCAAAAAAGAACAGTGTCGGATGAGAGAAAGAACATGATTGATGTGACATTCTGCACTGGTTAGGTTTCTGTGTCTATTAAGATTCTGCAACCACAAATTTAGTTTCTTCTTTGATGAGGAGCTTCGTTCAGCATTAGGTTGACATGTGAGGAATCATTCTGGATAATTCAAATGGAAGGAGCTACAGCAGATCGATGGCTTTGAACGGCAACAGCAGTGGGGGGGTCGCAACGAGGCAAGAAAAACTTCTGCTGGCCCTGACAATGATAAGCGCGACAGCAGAGCTTTCTTATGTATAAGAACGTGCGCAGTGACTCGATCTCCCACATCCACACGAGCGCTTCCTCTCCCTGCCTCTGCTCGCTGCCCCCGGTGTCGTCGCCTCTGTCTCTCTGCCTCAAAGTAAGCACAGGAGAGAAAGAGAGAGAGAGAGAGAAGAGAGAGAGGGAGAAAGTCGTGATGCATCCAGTTCATCTTCTTCCTTGTTCATAGGCTCTGTTTCTTTCTATTTTCAGATTTTGTTCTGCTTCCTGGTGTGGTTTCTTAGTCTCAGTTTGGAAGGAAATGGCTCCAAATGAGAAAGGGATAACAGGAGGGATACTAGATTCTTGCTCTGGAGGGAGGGAATGGTGGACGCTGCAAGGATCTAATAGGAGGCATGGGAGTCCTAGGGAGGAAGATGAAGGTGGTAACAGTATTCAAGAGAATGAGCAGCAAGGCAAGCTATGTGGCAGGGGGCATTGGAGGCCAGCTGAGGATGTGAAGCTCAAGGAGCTTGTCTCGATTCATGGCCCTCAGAACTGGAACCTGATTGCTGAGAAGCTACAAGGAAGATCAGGTGCAAGCTTGGCTGGTATTTCTTGATTGATAATTTAATATAGCTAGTTTCTTGCATGTAATAAGGTTGTTTCGATTCCGAGCAGGGAAGAGCTGCAGGCTAAGATGGTTCAACCAGTTGGACCCGAGGATCAACAGGAGAGCCTTCTCGGAGGAGGAAGAGGAGAGGCTGCTGGCGGCGCACAGGCTGTATGGCAACAAGTGGGCGCTCATCGCCAGGCTCTTCCCTGGCAGGACAGACAATGCGGTGAAGAACCATTGGCACGTGATCATGGCCAGAAGGCAGAGGGAGCAGACCAGTGCTCATAGGAGGAGGAAGCCGCCTACTTGCTCCTTCGTCTCTCCTCCCCCATCGGAGTCGCTCCCCGGGAAGAAGGAGGTCAGCCGCAACAACAATGCATGCAGCGGCGAGTCAACCGTCACAGCCGCCAGAGATGAGTCTGCTTCCACCTGCACTGGCCTTTCTCTCACCTCTTTCGCCACCAGAAACAATGTTCCTACCTTCAATCCAAATATCTCATTCCGTCTGATTCATTCCTCTGGCCTTGTCAAAGGTACACCAATATCTTCCTCGCATGGACTTGCCTGATTCATTAGCTACATCTGAATAATCTCTATTTTTGCAGTAGGGTCAGCTGGAAAGGCTAACACCGAAAGGAGTGAACTCTGCGACAAGTTTGGCGATTCAAGTGTTGACTTTTTCTCAAGTGATGCTCCTCGAGTGTTGCTTCCTGGGTTTCATCATCCTGGCTGCTCTGGTTCAGCTGAGGCTTCAGTAAATGAATCAGCGGCCAACAAGAAAAAGCAGGGGAGGGAGAGCATTAGGTTGCAATTTATTGATTTCCTCGGCGTTGGAGCGACATGAAACTTGGTGATTGATCCCAAGCAGATGTACAGTTGATCTCTCTGCAGGAAGACTAGACTAGAAATTCAGCAGAGCAATCAGCGAAGCTAGAAATGAGAAGGAAAAGTTTTGGTCATGAGTTAAACATTAACAATCGCTTGTTGCTTGCTCTTTGTTACTGCCATCTATCTTTCTCCATGATGTCTATAAACTCGCACATCAGAGATGAACGTGATGATCTTTGAGTTGCAGTGATTATGGATTTTTCAATTGCTTTTTATGGATGCTTAGGCTAAATCTCTCATCAAGTAGTAATGGCTTAAAAGATCTTTAATTTCATGCAACTCTCTATGGAATTTGGGATTCCTGACAACTGAACAATCACAGGAAGAACAACTACTGCTTATAAAAATATTTGAAACAATGAAGCAAACACCTACTTCTCTCAAACTTAAGAAAGCAATGCCTGGAGACAAGAAGTAAGCTCAATGCAGGAGCCTATATGTTCTTCACACGAAACACTTAAAAATGCTCCAAAGTTCAAGATCCTAAACTCTTGGAATGCACTTATTTAATCAATAAGCGCATCACCATAAGTTGGTGCGGAAATGGCAAAAATCTATCAACTTCATTAGCAGGAACTATGTTGTCTAGATGAAGCATATGGGGCAGCAACTCACCTCTCTCTCTCTCTTTTTCTCATCTCTAGAATTCAAGAGTTCAAAATCTCCTCGGGAGTTGACTTCTTATTCATGGAGAATAATCATAGAGAACAACACTCGGGAGAAACGATCCGAGTAGGTAGCCTTCTTTAATCAAGTCAAACTTGAACTATCAACCTGGGTGAGGAGGTGGAGACCCATTAATGGTCGATCAGCATTATCTAACGAGAAATAGTTTCAAACAGTAATGAGGTGAGTAAACTCTTTCGTTTCTTTTCTCCTCTTTTCGAGGATCAATGAAGATTGAAGGGTGCAACAGTGAATCTCTTGTCTGTAATTGTACAAGCGCCTGTACCGTGATGGCTGCTTGTTTGACTCACTGTACCTAGGCATGCATTAAGGTGAGGGCGTTGGGGCTTCACTAATTAGCGATCATTAATTGTTAGGGTTTGGCAGGCGGCTCCAGGGGCACAGGAAGTGAATCTAACCCCACGGACTCCATAAATCCACCAAAAAGAAAACTTGCTGATGCAGCAGAGATCGGGCTTTCTCTTCAAGGTAGATCTCATTGCATTAATACATATAACTCACAAGAGACAGAGAGAGGGAGGTCAGAGTAAAGCCACACTGCCTGCTCCCATGCACGTACACCCAAAGCTGCAGGCAGTGAATTCAAAGCATTCATGGAAGCATTGTGCATGTCCTCTCGGCCTCCTTTTGTGCTGCGATTGCTGTGTGCTTCAAACCCTCGCAGAACACAGCAGGCTACAAGACAAGTTACATGATGAATTTGATTCAAAGAACAGATTGCAGGAAGGTAATGGTGATGAAAGGAATTAGGTCTACCTGCTTTGCACAAGTGATTTGACTTTCCAACAGTGGCACATCAGTCTAGGTTAAGCATATAGACGTCTAATACTGTTTATTTTATGTAATTCTCCATTGACAAACAGTACTTAAGCCATCAGCAAGCACAGCATTTCAAAAAAGATGCTCGCTGCTTTGTTTTGTCGCATAATTAAGCTAGCAGAAGGCATCGCCACCTAAACTGATCAACAGCAGCAATTGTTGACTAATCAGAAGAAGATTGGCAGAATAAACATTTGATCTGATCTCAGCCCATTTCAATCAAGGACAACTTTTGTATAATTTAGTCAGTCATATGTTATTATGTGATCGCTTCAGCGATAACTCCAGAGTCAAAAAGAAGGTTTGGAATCTTTCCATTCTGCACATAATCTGCATAAGAACCCTAGAACGACTCCGGTAGCTAATCTAGTAGGCAGCATTGTGTCATCATTTCACAGAACACTTTTTGCAGAAAAAACAAATAGAGCTGCCATTTCTTTAAGAGCCTGTTGAAGTGAAACATGAACCAAAAACTATATTCTACTGCTAAAGTCGTAAAGATGAAAGGAGCTAGAGTGCTAAAAGTTATGTCACTGAATGGAAGTTATTAGGCCACTAAACTGGAACACAAATTAACTCTGTCACAGTCACATGTAATGCCAAAACACGCGTGTCTTCTATCAGAATGGAGATTGATATTCAGGCTGTACAATCGACAGGAAGAGGATGGAACAGCACTCGAGTGTGAGAATGATGAAAGGAATATCTAGCCTTTAGTTTATATATTATAACTGAGCTATATGAACTGCATCTTTTAATCTTCAATATGGAATAGTGTTCTATGCGTAGACATCATCAAAAACTAGAGAGTTCAGGATTACAAATTGCACGATCATATATAAATACTTGTTTCTGAAATTCATTTGATTATGAAAAGTTTAAGGGGAGTACAGCAGCATAATGTTTAACAACTCAAGTAAGCTACTTTGATTTTTTTTTTTTTTCAATCCTCTCTACTCTGTAGGGTGATAGAGTAGGATGTACAATATTAATTGAGGTAGCACATGTAAGGTTTCTAGGTTAGGTGGATGATCTCTCTTTTTAAACTTTTTTTTTTCTAAGTTTATTTTTCCATTGGTGTTGATCTTCCTTCTTAATCCCTTTCTTCATTCTTTTTGTTTTAGGGAATTTAGTTCCAATCAATATTTATGAATAAGGAATCGATTCCATCTTTGGATAACACAGTTTCACCATCAAAAGATTCCATCAATGTTTCAATACAATTAGTTAAGATGTCAGTTAACATCCTCTCACCAAATCAACGATCGCCAAGTGTCACGCCCCGGTCGGATCGGCCTAAAAACAACGCTTATCCGTTGTCTCAGGGCTGTCCGGCGGAACACCGGAACGTGATCGCGCTAGGGTTTCCGGACCGAAGTTCGTCCGCAAATTCAAAACCCTAGTTCCCGCTCAATTTTTCTTCCCAAATTACAAGTCTCTCAAAAGAAACCCTAATTCTAATTTGAGAAATCGAGAAAGAATCGAAAAACCCCAAATTATACCTCAATCTGGATTTTGACCGAAAGTCAAAATAAGCCTCCGATTTGATTTATATCGCTGACGTCACGCCTGACGTCAGCCCTGGAAAACTTCGCCGCTTCTTCGATTTCGGCTGCTGACGTCGTGCTCGCGTCAGCCGCCGATTTCGATTTCGATTTCGAAATCGAAATCTGATTTCACCGTTGACCGTTGACCCGCCTCGAATCGAACGCCGTTCGTTCGCGTCGTCTTCGTCTCGCCGCGCGAACGTTCGCCGCGTTCACGTTCACAGCCGTCGCCGGAGAGGATTGACGACAAGGGGAAGACACCGCCTGTGTCTCGCCTCGTCACCGATCGTCGACGACCTCGCAGCCGCCTGCTGCCGAGGTTCGTCGCCGCCGTACACCGAAGAACGCCGAAGCAGAGGATCTCGCCGGAAAACACGAAAACTCGCCGGAGAAGAAGCGCAGTTGAAGGGAAAAGCTTCACTCTATTTATTCGTAAACCAGAGCTACAAAAACCCCTCCTCACTCTTCTCTCTCGTCCTCACGTCGGCGGCGAGCGTCGCCGCCGTTACACGTTCTCTCAAACTCAATACCTTGCTCGCAACTCTCTCTTCCAGCGTTCCGCGTCCCCCCCCGATCGCAGGTTCCAGCCTCAGCTTTATAGAGAAGTCGTCGACTCCTTCCGCGCGTCCGAAAGTTCCGCCGCATCCGAGCCTCTGCCGCTTCCAAAGAACTCCGCTCGACGTCCGCTTCGTTCGGTGTCCTTCGCGAAATCCTCGCTTCGTCTGCGTCCGAGCCTTTCGCTCGCACCGTCTCCTGCTCGCTTCGCCTGCTTCGCACGTCCGTTTTCCACGCGAGATCCTCGCGTCCGCCTGCTCGCCCTGCGTCCGAGTTCCGTGGCGAAGACGACGCCTCTGCTTCGCTGCGTGCGTCCCAACGTCGTGGAGAAGGCGATGCTGCGTGGTCAAAATCGGAATCGTCCGATTTTGCAGCCGTTGACCAGTGGATTGGAGCCGAGTTTAGGGCTCCGTTCTGATTCCTCTCGCGTGGGCTTGGGTTTGGGCTCGGCCCATCCCCTTTGGGCTGAACCGGGGAGCCCAAGGCCTAACAATTCTCCCCGGCCCAATTTGGACATCGCCCTCGATGTCCGGCACGGGCGCTCAGGCCCGCCCTCGCCGTTCTCTCTTTGCTTGTTGGCGGGCAGCCTCGTACCTTTGGAACCTTGGGTCGTATTCTATAGGGTCGTCTAAAGACCAATACATCCCATGGATCTGTTGAGGCCTATCATCCCTTTCTGTATCCGAAGAATTCGAGGACTTCGGTGGAGCCTTCTCCTCCACTACTTGCCTCCATGTTTTCTTCTCCTGTAGAGGGTCTATCTCTTTGGAGCTCGGCTTTTGCTCGACATTACCTTTGTCGACTGCGTCTTTCGGCTCTGCTTCTGCGGTTGTCGGCGATGGTCCTCCTGCGACCACTGAGGCGATGCGCACAACTCCTATGCGGGCCTCTACTGGTTCCTCGTCCTGCACCACCGCCGGTTTCTCAGCTAGCTCCCGATGCACGATTGCTGCAATAGCGTTCACCCTCTGTCGATCCGGACAGTCGCGTATCTGGTGCGGTCCTTTGCACAAAAAGCAGGCAATCGGTCTCAGTTGACCTTGCCCTCGCTCTGCAGGTCTAGCATGTTCCTGCCACGCTGGTTGTCCTCCGTTTCGTCGGGGAGAGGGCCTCTCCCTCTCTGGCGCTCTAGAGATGGTCGCTTCGGGGGCGACCTTTGTGCTCTCTGGAAGGTCGTCCCTGAAGTCCTCTGGTCCACCAAGGACTCGGCTATAGCTGCAGCCGTCCTCCAGTCCTGCGGCGCATGTCGTCGGACCTCCGTTGCCGCCCAGGGTTGGAGATTCCGGAGGAAGAAGTACCTCCTATCTCCCTCTGCCATCTCAGGTAGCTCCAACATCAGCGCGGAGAATGCCCTGACATACTCCTGGATCGTCCCTGTATGCTTGAGCCGATCCACCGCCTCTCGCGCTTGGTCCACCGAGTTTCCGGGAAGGAACTGCTGTCATAGTTCCTCTCGGAACACCTCCCAAGTCCAATTCGCCGCCTCTGATGTAGAATCCACTTTGGTTCTCCACCAGAGCTTTGCATCATCTGAGAGATATGCCGTGCACACTCTCACCTTCTCCTGATCTGTGACATGGTTAGCTTCAAAATATTGTTGCATGTCCCACAGAAAATTACCCAATACTTTAGCAGATCTGGCCCCTTTGAACACTGCAGGTTCTGGGGTGCGAACCTTCCCGTTGCCATAGGGAGCCCCGTACTCCGTCCTGGTTGCTGTAGGACCACTCCCTTGGGCCTGCGCCAGTGCCATGCGCATCACCGCGAGGTCCGCCACTATCTGTTGTTGAACTGCCGTGGTGTTAGCTACCTGCGTTGCCAACGTCGCCACCTGTCCTTGCAAAGCCCCTACTTGTTCTTGTAGGGCCGCCATGCCTTCAACATTCTAGGGAGCCTCCACTACTCCAGCCAAAGTTTGTTGGAGGGCAAGGATTTGCAACCTTTGCTCTTCTATTGTGCGATAGAGGTCCTCCACCTGAGGAACCACCGCATCTCTACTATTCCCAGTCAAACCGAGCACTTGCTCGATCCGGGCAATACGATCTCCTTGATTCACCATATTGCTGTTGGATCACTTTAAGCTCTGATACCTGTTGTCACGCCCCGGTCGGATCGGCCTAAAAACAATGCTTATCCGTTGTCTCAGGGCCGTCCGGCGGAACACCGGAACGTGATCGCGCTAGGGTTTCCGGACCGAAGTTCGTCCCCAAATTCAAAACCCTAGTTCCCGCTTAATTTTTCTTCCCAAATTACAAGTCTCTCAAAAGAAACCCTAATTCTAATTTGAGAAATCGAGAAAGAATCGAAAAACCCCAAATTATACCTCAATCTGAATTTTGACCGAAAGTCAAAATAAGCCTCCGATTTGATTTATATCGCTGACGTCACGCCTGACGTCAGCCCTGGAAAACTTCGCCGCTTCTTCGATTTCGGCTGCTGACGTCGTGCTCGCGTCAGCCGCCGATTTCGATTTCGATTTCGAAATCGAAATCTGATTTCACCGTTGACCGTTGACCCGCCTCGAATCGAACGCCGTTCGTTCGCGTCGTCTTCGTCTCGCCGCGCGAACGTTCGCCGCGTTCGCGTTCGCAGCCGTCGCCGGAGAGGATTGACGACAAGGGGAAGACACCGCCTGTGTCTCGCCTCGTCACCGATCGTCGACGACCTCGCAGCCGCCTGCTGCCGAGGTTCGTCGCCGCCGTACACCGAAGAACGCCGAAGCAGAGGATCTCGCCGGAAAACACGAAAACTCGCCGGAGAAGAAGCGCAGTTGAAGGGAAAAGCTTCACTCTATTTATTCGTAAACCAGAGCTACAAAAACCCCTCCTCACTCTTCTCTCTCGTCCTCACGTCGGCGGCGAGCGTCGCCGCCGTTACACGTTCTCTCAAACTCAATACCTTGCTCGCAACTCTCTCTCCCAGCGTTCCGCGTCCCCCCCCGATCGCAGGTTCTAGCCTCAGCTTTATAGAGAAGTCGTCGACTCCTTCCGCGCGTCCGAAAGTTCCGCCGCATCCGAGCCTCTTCCGCTTCCAAAGAACTCCGCTCGACGTCCGCTTCGTTCGGTGTCCTTCGCGAAATCCTCGCTTCGTCTGCGTCCGAGCCTTTCGCTCGCACCGTCTCCTGCTCGCTTCGCCCGCTTCGCACGTCCGTTTTCCACGCGAGATCCTCGCGTCCGCCTGCTCGCCCTGCGTCTGAGTTCCGTGGCGAAGACGACGCCTCTGCTTCGCTGCGTGCGTCCCAACGTCGTGGAGAAGGCGACGCTGCGTGGTCAAAATCGGAATCGTCCGATTTTGCAGCCGTTGACCAGTGGATTGGAGCCGAGTTTAGGGCTCCGTTCTGATTCCTCTCGCGTGGGCTTGGGTTTGGTCTCGGCCCATCCCCTTTGGGCTGAACCGGGGAGCCCAGGGCCTAACACCAAGGGCGGCAACAAAAAATTCTTATCGGTATAAATATGAAAGGACTTATTGCTCCCTCGTGGCGTTACATGTAAAATTTCAACAAAAATCCTTACTAATTAACACATCTAAACTTATACCAATTATCACCTTATAAACAATAAGTTAATAACAAGTAAAAATATATCTCGACCCAATAATTAACACTTGCAAATTAATGTTTGCTAACCAATTCTCATAAATGAAGAAAAACAAAATCCAAGTCATACTCACAACTAGAATCAACCACTAACAAATAATGCCAACGTTTAACAAATCCACACAGTTCATAGCAAATACTGTAAATTAACTGAGACCTATGACTATTCTAAGAAATCAACCGAGAAAATAAAAAAAAAGGATAAATTAGCTGCATCATGTAAGATCATCACCCAAAGAAACAAATTCATGAAGAAAATGAAAGAGGACATTTAAAGATGGAGATCTTACTGTCACCATCAGGCTCCTGATGCGGATCTTCGGGACAAATTTCTTTAGTTGAGGATTAGTTCACATTTACTTGGGCATCATCGACCAAAAGAATATTTGCTTTAGCCTACTGGAAGTGCCTTCTTTGCAAAAATAACTACTCGGGCAAGTTAAAATTTGAGCAACCTGGCTTGCCCTAGGTAGTTAAAGTTGATTGATCTCCATTGGGCAACATGGTTCGGAATATAGCATGTGTGATGCTCCCGGGATTTAGCACAAATCCCAAAGCACACCGAGATGGAGCGATGGCGGGACCCCTCGTCATCAGCCGTGTTGGACGACTCGGGTGTGCGATCGTGTCACTGAGGCTGACACAAGTCCATAGGGCGAGGGTCGAGTCAAACCACGGAGTGTGGGTTCACACGTGGATGTGGGCTTTTGACTCGACCCATGGACCCCAGACCCTCTCGCACGAGCTTGCGAGCATGTGCATCGAAGAGGGTCAACCGTGGGGCGATTCTGAGGTCTAATCGACCTCGAACCGGCACTGAACCGCCCTTCCGGGCTGAACCGAACCGGTTCAGCCGGTTCAGACCGCTACAGCGTTCACGCACGCGAAAGGGGAAAGAAATCCCCTGTTCCTCGTCTTCGCTGGAAATGGCGCCGTCCACCGTCGATTTCTCCACCTGGAAGAACGCTCGCCGGATTTGGAAGGTGGCCGGAGGTGCGGGCTGGCGTGGCGACGAGGGCGACGGAGTTTGAAGGCTGGGACTCCTACGTGGACGAGCCTAGGGCGGATTTTCGGATCCGCCCCGGTGGAAGCGAGATCTCCGGCCAATCACCGGCGGAGATCGCGGTTGCGTGGCGACGAAGATGGAAATCCCATCCTCGTCGAGGGGAGGTTGCAATCAAGCGGAATCGGGCGCTTGTGCAAGGTCTGGCGATGACGAATTCTCGGCGAGATCTAGATTTGAAAACAGAGTCTGCTTCTTCTTCGTCGACGACGAGGCTCCGGCCACGGACTCGTCGGCAAGGGCTCTCAGATCAACTCACCGGTGCTCTGAGGTAAGGAAGGGTTCATCTCTTCCGGCGCCGGCAGCCAGACGCGGGAGTGCGATCGGATTTTCCGATCGCCGGTTCCACGCAGCCACAGCTTCCATTGGGTTCATTTTCTCGTCGGCGGCGGCTTCTCCGGCGACAATACTCCGGCGGTGACTTCTCCGTTCACGGACGACCAGATCTCGACCCGCCGGTGCAGCTCCGGTGGCCGGACGGTGACGGACGGGAGAGGGGATCATTCCCCTGTTTCAGCCGAAGTCTCGGCGCTGGTTCGGACGCGAGCGGGAAGAGGGAGAGAAGGTTTTGCGCGCGTGTTCGCGCGCGCGTTTCGTTTCGTCTCCGACCGGACTTTCCGACGCAGCTTCTCGGAGGATCTCGGTGGGCTCGGCTCGTGGAGTGGTGGCACGCTACAAGGGTAAACCCTCCCCGGATCTATCGTGTGTAGTGGTAGTAGGACGGTTTCCTCGTGTGTAGTGGATAGAGACTTTACCGCCGTCCGGACTTCGTGTGGCTTTTCGTCCGGACGGTTCTTTGCGTTATCTGTGTCCGCATATGTGTAGTGCGGATTTGTGACTGTTTGCAGGTGCTTGCTTGTTTGCTCACTGCAAAGTCTTGGACGTGTGTGCCGGCACCCTTGAAGGTGTTCGCCACCGTCCCCTTGTGATTGATTGAGGCCGCACCGGTGCCTATCTCGGCTGTGTAGAGAAAGGAGCGCGGGTTGAGGGAATTCTGTGAGTGCAAAGTGTTTTGGAGAGTCTCCATCACTTTGACACAGTTGAGAGATTTGTATTCGTGTCCGAGGGGCGGTATTCATACCGAACCCTTCGCACACGTGGTGTGAGGACTTGTAAAGTGCTGGGCCAGCTTCCGCAACGCAATCCTAACCGGTCGCGGGCCACTTTAGTGTAGGGCTGAGATCTCCGCGAGGGGATCTGCCGGTTGTGGTTAAATTTATTATTAAAAAAATAAATTTGCCCATAACAAACCGGTATCAGAGCTTAAGTTTGTGTAAATCTATTGTCAGGGATATCGACGTCGGTGTACGCTGTTTGGAGGGTGCGTACGTCGGTGCCTAGCACCGGGGCGTAGTCTCTCAGCCTCTTCACTGATCGCTCAGTTCCGACACAGACCGAGCACTACTTAGCTCTTTTCAGTGCACCCAGAGGTCAGACCATCAGATCTCATTCCACCAGCAGAACTTCAGAGTTACTTCTCACAATCACAATGGTTACAGCTGCAGAGCGCATCTCCCACTTGGAGACTGCGATAGGGAACTTCGATGGAGACGCTACGATCATGGAGCGTCTCGAGGCACTTCGGTCGGCGGTCGAGTCCGTTGGGACCCGCCTGGATTCTGAGTTGGCACATCTCTCCAGTGCCCTTGGTGGACTTGCATTGGAGGTGGCTGGTTTGAAGGGGCAGGCTGCTGCCCGTGCTTCTACTTCAGCCGCAGGCGCTGGGAGTTCCCAGCCGCAGACCACTAGAGTGCGTGTTCCTGAGCCCTCTACTTTCAGTGGGGTACGCAGTGCAAAGGAACTAGAGAATTTCCTTTGGGATATGGAGCAGTATTTTAGAACTGCTCAGGTGCCTGATTATGAGAGAGCGCAGTTGTGTTCGGCATATCTGACAGGTGACGCCAAGCTCTGGTGGCGTACCTTAGTGATCCCTCCGGGAGAAGAGGTGCCACGTGACATCTCATGGGATGAATTGAAAGCCGAACTGAAGAACCAGTTCCTACCGACACTCACTTCTAAGACTGCTAGAGACTCTTTACATAAGATTAGATACACGGGGACAGTTCGTGAGTATGTTCGAGCTTACTCTGCCGCCATGCTCGAAATACCACGAATGGAAGAAGAGGATCGCTTGTACTTCTTCTTAGAGAGGATGCAGACATGGGCACAGTTGGAAGTTAGGAGACATAGCCCATTAACTCTCAAAGAGGCTATGGCCGTAGCTGATTCCTTAGTGGATTTGAGGGATAGGAAGCAATCTGCCCCTATCTCCTCTGGTCCATCTAAGTCACGTTCCCCTCAGAGGAATAATGGGAAGCGTCCAGCTCCAGGACCCAAGGGTGGGTATAAGAAGAAGCAAGGAAAAGGAGGAGCTACCTCTTCAGGAACCGGCCAGAAGAAAGTCACACCAGTCGGTTCTCCTGCTAGGGGCGCTCCCAAGCAGCAGCTGAAGTGTTTTCTTTGCCGAGGTCCTCATCGTATGCGTGATTGTCCTCGGGGAGATACACTTGCAGCTATTGTTCAGCGGGAGGCTGCCCAATCTGAAGATTCTCTGATCACTGTGAATCCTTTGGTGATCAACGCCATTGCTACTTCCACCACAATGAAGACCAAGTTGATGTACGTGGAGATGAGGGTGAACTCACATCGAGTTCATGCCATGATCGATAGTGGTGCATCTCATGTTTTTGTGGCTCATGGCATGGCGACGCGGCTAGGGCTGAGCATGTCCCCTGCTCAGGACCGCTTCAAGACGATCAACGCTGAGGAGCGGCAGATCGCAGGAATATCCTATGATGTTCCTCTTGTCTTCGGGGAGTGGAAGGGTAAGAACCATGTACGCGTGGTTCAGATGGATGATTATGATGTCATCGTCGGCTTGGAGTTGATACAGAAGATGAAGGCTGCTATAGTCCCTCATCTAAAGGGTGTCCAGGTGATGGATGAGAGATACCCTTGCTTTGTTCGTTGCCTACAGTTGGCTGGGTCGGATAAGTCAGTGCGACCAGGGAAGGCTCAGAGTACATACATATCGGCTGCTACTCTTGAGACAGGCTTACGTCGGGGCGAGCGGACCTTTCTGGCTACATGGGTGACGGCCCCTGTAGAAGGTCCAGACGATGTACCAGCGAAAGTGAAGAATTTACTTGAGGAGTTCCAGGATCTTCTTCTGCCTGAGCTACCTAAGGAGCTTCCTCCCAGACGTGCGATTGATCACCGCATTGAGTTGGTTCCTGGGGCAGCTCCTTCTTTCCGACCCCCATACCGCATGCCTCCTGCAGAGCTCGTAGAGCTGAGGAAGCAGTTGGATGAACTCTTGGCAGCTGGGTTCATCCAACCCTCCAAGTCTCCATTTGGTGCTCCTGTGCTGTTTCAAAAGAAAAAGGACGGTAGTCTTCGCTTCTGTGTTGACTACCGTGCCTTAAATAAGATCACCATCAGGAACAGATACCCGATCCCACATATCCAGGACCTCATTGACAGACTAGCGGGCGCTACTATCTTCACCAAGCTTGATTTGAGATCAGGCTATTGGCAGGTCTGCATAGCTGAGGGAGATGAGGCGAAGACAGCCTGTGTCACCCGGTACGGCGCCTTCGAGTTCTTGGTGATGCCATTCGGCTTAACCAATGCGCCGGCTACCTTCTCCCACCTGATGAATAATGTTCTGACATAGTTGCTAGACGATTTTGTGGTCGTCTACCTTGATGATATCGTGGTGTACTCGGCCACGATGGAGGAGCATTTGCAGTATCTGAGATTGGTGTTTCAGAGACTAAGGGAACACCAGCTGTATGTGAAGAGGGAGAAATGCTCCTTTGCTGCTTCTGAGATCCAGTTTCTGGGCCATGTGGTAGGCCATGACACTGTCCAGATGGATCCTGAGAAGGTGCGTGCCATCGTCGAGTGGACTGCACCTACTTCCCCTACTGAGCTCCGATCTTTCCTGGGAGTGGCGAATTTCTACAGGAAATTTATCCAGGATTACTCCAAGATCGCAGCTCCACTTTCTGACCTCCTGAGGAAGGAGACTCCATGGCTATGGCAAGAACGGCATCAGACTGCGTTTGCAGAGTTGAAACGCAGGATCGCCAGTGAGCCGGTTCTTCGTATGCCGGACTTCAGTCGGCCCTTTGAGGTCCATACCGATGCCTCTGACAGAGCGATCGGCGGAGTGCTCTTACAGGAGGGACACCCAGTGGCATTTGAGAGCCGGAAGTTAAGTCCGGTGGAGCAGCGTTACTCAGCTCACGAGAAGGAGATGGTCGCCGTGATCCACTGCCTTCGAGTTTGGCGCATCTATCTTCTCGGTAGCGCTTTCGTAGTGAAGACGGATAATGTCGCCAACACATACTTCGCTACGCAGAAAAAGCTTTCACCTAAACAAGCGAGATGGCAGGAGTTCCTCGCTGAATTTGACTTCACCTGGGAGCACAGACCGGGGCGCTCCAATGTGGTTCCAGATGCTCTCAGCAGGATGTGCACTGTGGTGCTTGCTTCTATATCGAGGATTGAGGGTGACCTCCTCGATCGCATTCGGCAAGCTGCTGCTTTCGACGCCAAATACCAGCAGCTGATCGCCGACGTGCGAGAAGGCAAGGTTCGTCGTTACTATCTTCAGGGCGACGACCTTTTGATGGCCGAGGGCGGTCGGCCACTTGTTCCCGCGACTAGCGGACTTCGACGCGAGTTATTGCGAGAGCTTCATGACACGACATGGAGTGGACATCCGGGACAGCGCAGGATGCTGATTCTATTATCTCGATCTTGTTATTGGCCCTCCATGCGAGCTGATGTCGATCATTATGTCCGCACCTGCTTGATCTGCCAGCAGGATAAAGTCGATAGGAGGTGCGAAGCTGGATTGTTACAGCCTCTTCCCATTCCGGAACGACCATGGACTTCAGTTTCCATGGATTTTATTACTGGGTTACCGAAGGTCGAAGGGAAGGCTTCTATCTTTGTTGTGGTGGACAGGTTCTCTAAGTACTCTGTGTTCATCGCAGCACCTGAGCCTTGTTCAGCCAAGGAGACGGCTGACCTATTCTTCAAGCATGTAGTGAAGCTTTTTGGGCTTCCTCTGGACATTGTTTCTGACAGAGATGCCAGGTTCACTGGTAACTTCTGGACGTCCTTGTTCAAGACTCTTGGTTCCGAGCTAAAGTTTTCTACAGCGAACCATCCTCATACCGATGGCTAGACGGAGAGGATAAATGCACTACTTGAAGAATACCTTCATCACTTCGTGTCGGCAAGCCAGCGCAACTGGGTGTCTCTCCTCGACACGGCGCAGTTTGCCTACAACTTGCAGCAGTCTTCAGCAACCGGCAAGACCCCATTTGAGTTGGTGTTAGGACGACAGCCTCTCACCCCCGCTGATGTTGTGCAGCACACCGATGGTGAGTGCCCAGCAGCCTATCGGGTTGCGAGAGATCATGCCGAGGTGCTCCAGGAGGCTCTTGATAGCTTAGAGCACGTTGCAAGAAGGATGCAGCATTATGCCAATCAGAGTAGACGCGATGAACAGTTCGAAGTTGGAGATCTTGTGCTATTAAAGTTGACACCTCAAATGTGGAGAAAGATCTCAGCCAAGACTGCGCATCGCAGCCTTATTCAGAGATATGAGGGACCTTTCGAGGTCTTGAGACGGGTTGGTGCTGTAGCCTACAGGCTGAAGCTTCCCGACAGATTAAAGCTTCATCCGACCTTTCATGTAAGCTTTTTGAAAAAGTTTCATACCGACGAGACCGACCCTAGTCGCTCTCAGGGGCGTCGGGCTCCTCCTAGTGTTCGAGCATAGTTCGATAAAAAGATTGAAAAGATTTTGAATCACAAAACACTCGGACAGTATAGGAGGAACAGGCGGATGGAATTTCTGGTGCAGTGGGAAGGAACACCCATAGAAGAAGCTAAGTGGGAAAAAGTTTCTGATTTGTGGCAGTTTGAGGAGGAGTTGAAAATCTACATGAACAGCCTGTCGTCGAGGGCGACGACGAACTTGGGTGGGGGAGTATGTGATGCTCCCGGGATTTAGCACAAATCCCAAAGCACACCGAGATGGAGCGATGGCGGGACCCCTCGTCATCAGCCGTGTTGGACGACTCGGGTGTGCGATCGTGTCACTGAGGCTGACACAAGTCCATAGGGCGAGGGTCGAGTCAAACCACGGAGTGTGGGTTCACACGTGGATGTGGGCTTTTGACTCGACCCATGGACCCCAGACCCTCTCGCACGAGCTTGCGAGCATGTGCATCGAAGAGGGTCAACCGTGGGGCGATTCTGAGGTCTAATCGACCCCGAACCGGCACTGAACCGCCCTTCCGGGCTGAACCGAACCGGTTCAGCCGGTTCAGACCGCTACAGCGTTCACGCACGCTAAAGGGGAAAGAAATCCCCTGTTCCTCGTCTTCGCTGGAAACGGCGCCGTCCACCGTCGATTTCTCCACCTGGAAGAACGCTCGCCGGATTTGGAAGGTGGCCGGAGGTGCGGGCTGGCGTGGCGACGAGGGCGACGGAGTTTGAAGGCTGGGACTCCTACGTGGACGAGCCTAGGGCGGATTTTCGGATCCGCCCCGGTGGAAGCGAGATCTCCGGCCAATCACCGGCGGAGATCGCGGTTGCGTGGCGACGAAGATGGAAATCCCATCCTCGTCGAGGGGAGGTTGCAATCAAGCGGAATCGGGCGCTTGTGCAAGGTCTGGCGACGACGAATTCTCGGCGAGATCTAGATTTGAAAACAGAGTCTGCTTCTTCTTCGTCGACGACGAGGCTCCGGCCACGGACTCGTCGGCAAGGGCTCTCAGATCAACTCACCGGTGCTCTGAGGTAAGGAAGGGTTCATCTCTTCCGGCGCCGGCAGCCAGACGCGGGAGTGCGATCGGATTTTCCGATCGCCGGTTCCACGCAGCCACAGCTTCCATTGGGTTCATTTTCTCGTCGGCGGCGGCTTCTCCGGCGACAATACTCCGGCGGCGACTTCTCCGTTCACGGACGACCAGATCTCGACCCGCCGGTGCAGCTCCGGTGGCCGGACGGTGACGGACGGGAGAGGGGATCATTCCCCTGTTTCAGCCGAAGTCTCGGCGCTGGTTCGGACGCGAGCGGGAAGAGGGAGAGAAGGTTTTGCGCGCGTGTTCGCGCGCGCGTTTCGTTTCGTCTCCGACCGGTCTTTCCGACGCAGCTTCTCGGAGGATCTCGGTGGGCTCGGCTCGTGGAGTGGTGGCACGCTACAAGGGTAAACCCTCCCCGGATCTATCGTGTGTAGTGGTAGTAGGACGGTTTCCTCGTGTGTAGTGGATAGAGACTTTACCGCCGTCCGGACTTCGTGTGGCTTTTCGTCCGGACGGTTCTTTGCGTTATCTGTGTCCGCATATGTGTAGTGCGGATTTGTGACTGTTTGCAGGTGCTTGCTTGTTTGCTCACTGCAAAGTCTTGGACGTGTGTGCCGGCACCCTTGAAGGTGTTCGCCACCATCCCCTTGTGATTGATTGAGGCCGCGCCGGTGCCTATCTCGGCTGTGTAGAGAAAGGAGCGCGGGTTGAGGGAATTCTATGAGTGCAAAGTGTTTTGGAGAGTCTCCGTCACTTTGACACAGTTGAGAGATTTGTATTCGTGTCCGAGGGGCGGTATTCATACCGAACCCTTCGCACACGTGGTGTGAGGACTTGTAAAGTGCTGGGCCAGCTTCCGTAACGCGATCCTAACCGGTCGCGGGCCACTCTAGTGTAGGGCTGAGATCTTCGCGAGGGGATCTGCCGGTTGTGGTTAAATTTATTATTAAAAAAATAAATTTGCCCATAATAGCATGTGTGACGTATAAATCACACAACATGTAACACAGTTGGCTTTTTTGTGTGCATTTTCTGGTTTCCAAATTGAGGGCAATTGAACACAAACGCCATTTTCTGATGTTGACTATCATAATTCTCATTACTATGCACACTGTTCTAGTTATCTAACTAACATTTGATTTTATTTGTTATTAATACTTATAATTACATCAAGACTAGGTAAACTAAGAGAACCATAGTGCTGAGGACAAAAAAGAATGTGTACAAAATTAGTATATTCATATGATTAATTATATTGCTTGCACCTGACACATTAAACAAATAACAAATATGCAAGATGTTTATGCATAGGCCAATATCCAAAAGCCTAATTAGGATTTATATGTGGCCAATTGACTTGGAAAGGGCACGGCAGAGACTGTTTATAAAAATATTATTTGAAATTTCTAGAAAATGAAATAAAACAAGAGCATTAAGTTTCAATACCTCTCTCTCAATTCATAATGTAGTCACAATCATGTGGCGCAGAGCTTACTGATCACAGGCGTGTACAAGATACATGTTGGCACAAGGCTATTAACTTGGAGGCATACAAAGAAAAGGGCAAAGTATTTATTAGTCTCTCTCTGCTGAGTTTTGGCTCGACAAGTATAAGAAACAAAACAAAGTCGTCAATTTTTGCACTTACCATATGCCATATCCATCAAAATCTACACCAAGTAACTCAAAAATTGACTGGTACTAGGAAGAGCAACAACAATTCCACCAACACAAGCCCCCATTTTAACGCAAAATGGGCAGAGTGAACTAACTGGGATAATTTCCGATATGTGGCCAAAATACCTCTTCTGTATTTTGGCCTATGACAAGAGGTTTGTCATTAATAATTAGTCGCTAGTTGTTGCTTGGTAAAAAAAAAAAAAAGTACACCAGCACGAAATAATGCAACAATCTACAACAAGATGGAAGAGAAATCATGGTCAACTCAACTAGATTCCTAATCAGAACAACAAACCTTAGTCCTTACTCTTGCTTATGGAAACATGAACCTTTCCTAAGAACTTTGTGCTCTGAATGCATAATTTATGGGTTGCACTTTGAAGCTCTCTAACAAACTATTCTTCGAATTGTATCATTAAAAACAAAAACAAAAAAAATCTAAAGACTCCATTCTCAGTCATATGGAATCTGAATGTAGGCTGCATCGCATACAAATGGGACGTCAGCATACATGTCACAACATCGAAGACTACATTCTCAGTCATATGGAATCTGAATGTAAGCTGCATCGCATACAAATGGGATGTCAGCATACATGCCCCCCAATGCGCACCTCATGCACTCCAGCACTGTGAACAAGTACGCAAATGCGACGGCGGTCCAGAAATGCATCCCAATTTTTCCCCAATAGACAGCAAGCGGCATCCATCGGCTAATTGTCCCAATAACCTGGAGGGCTATCTCAAGCAGCATCCCCATTACAACGTGGAAACGGAAGAAGTGTGGCCATTCTTTCCTCCTCACAACTCCTAGGTAGGCTGCAAAGAAGTAGGCCATAAGGAACCAGCTCGGCAAGCGGCCAATGAAACCCAGGAAGGGGTAAGTAAGGAACTCAAAATCCTCCAAGAAAGGATGCAAGTGGTAAGCGGTCTCAGCATACATCCATGTCTCATGTAGAGGCATGAGGTAAGGTATGCAGGCTAGCATCCTCCACCACCATCTTGGCTTCTTGGTCATTGGAGGATATCGATAGCTTGAAGGTACATCCTTTGATGCTCTTGCTATCAAGCGACTTTGGGGCTGTGCACTAGAGAGCTTAGGGAAAACTGGCAACACAGTCGCAAGTCTTCTGTGGTCTCCTCCTAGAAGGAAGGAAGATTCGCTTGAGAGCTGCGTGGTGGCCCGACCTGCAGGTACGTGTAAGCACAATAAATTGACCAAAAAAATCAGCAACTAGATACCCCTCTACTGACATCATGTATTAGAATTCTAATTTATGTTGTTTCTCACATGATGAACAGAAACCATTGGGAAGACTACATGCTACCACTGATGTAGGAAGAAAAGGTTAGGCCCAACATTCACAGTAAGCTGAACAAAAGCAAAATAATCACAAGCCAAACTAAATCAACAATTAGTCTTATTAGATTTTTTATATGTAATTAGAGTTTTATTAATAATTGTAATATATTAATGGATAATGTATGTTGTCATCTAAACCATTAATTGTTTTTAAAATACTTTACAAGCTTGTCTTGGTGACTTGCGTTAAGCACCAATTCCTCGCTGTGATGGCTATCTGCAAGGTGTTGGTCGTCAGGGCTATTCCATTGTTTTTTCTCTACCATGCACTTCTTATCTACCATCTGCCACACACGCCAATTCACACCCCGCATCTTAGCTTGTTGCATTTCCATGAGTGCCTATGCACAACTACCATCTCTTCAACATCCACAAACTCCGATGATGGCTCATCGCCATACGCTTCACGGGCAATTGAACCAAGCTAATTGTGGAATGAATTTTGATTCGATAGTTCACTTCCATATCTGCACCGACTCATTGTCATTTGTGACTCGCCTTCGAAGGGCGTTGAGCCCTAGCGACATGTCGGGAGAGAATGATGTTGCAACAGCAAAGGTGGTGGGGCACCAAAAAGTGATGGGTGCCCTTGGGAGAGGAAGAGGTGGCAGTGGTTCTCGGTGAGTGCAAACAGTAAGACATGAAAATAATAATGACGTAGACAAATCAACAGCTTCAAACAAAACCGAGACTTAAAGAGGTGGTGGCGATGAAGGGCAAGGTGGCAGTGGTGATGCATTGCCGGAGTCAATGTTGGCATGACCGAACATGGAG
Organism: Costus lasius; assembly: GCA_027563935.2. Classification (NCBI taxonomy): domain Eukaryota; kingdom Viridiplantae; phylum Streptophyta; class Magnoliopsida; order Zingiberales; family Costaceae; genus Costus; species Costus lasius. The sequence goes on from CM050454.1 coordinate 100,826,550, forward strand.
GGAGGCAGAAAATGTTGAAGAGAGGGTGGCTATACAGGCAGCATTGATGTGAATGTAGCAAGTTGCGACGCAAGATGGTGGACAAGGTGCATGTGGTAGAGGAAATGGTGGAATAGCCCTCACAGTCAACAGCTTATGGTGCGAGACAGGCCTCAAGACATGACCTTCGAATTCTTCACACAACCAAAGTAGACAAGCTTTTAGTCATCAAGAAAATTTTCATTCAACAATCAATTTTGACCCTAACAGTGTTTACAAAGTATTTAAAGAAAAACTTAATAGTTCAGATAATGACATATTATCCATCAATGTATTACAAATATTAATAAAACTCTAATTGCATATAAAAAACCTAATATGACAAATTATTGATCATGTCGTCTTGTGATTGTTGTGCTTGGGCTTGCTCGGAATGTTGGACCTAACATTTTGTCATACATCACGCATTAGTCTTAAGAAGCACTTAAGATACCAAGAAATTAAAAGTAATCTCACGAGAAAGGTGAATCTGGCGTGGACATTAACTTCACAAGTGAGACACTTAAATATTTGTGTGTATATATATTGTAAATATGTATAATTAAAATAATTACATTTAACATCACAAACTAATTGCAAATAAATCATATGCACACTTTTCAAATATCATTAATTCCCACGATTAAGTCCAAAAATATACACTAACCTCTTGCGTGGAAGGGTTGAAATTCTTGAGAAGCACAACGCATAACCTTCAATTTTGGCGATGCAGAAAATACCCAGCGGTGAGTAAAGCAATAAACATTTGAGTTACTAGTTGTCCTGCAAGATCCAGGTTTCATAGCCACGCTGCCTAAGGTCACCATGCCTCCATTCAGAATCATATCACTATCACCTGAATCATAAAAGCAAAATTTAGCAAGATGACATAGCATCCATTACAACATGAAACATTTGTAGGAAAAAAAACTATAGATAGAATCTCTTTGTATCCCAATAATAGATAGCATTTGTAGCCAATTGTATTCTTTTTACACCAAACGTTGTAGATATCATAATAAAATTGAATCTAAGGTGGGGATAGGGAAAACACATTAACTTATGACACAGCTTGGTCATTGAACACCCACTTTACAAACTACTTCGTGAAGTTCTTCAAGACAAGAAGTACTGAAGGCTCAGGCAATGAAAGTTCTCCAAGGCCCACTGAAATTGGACTTTTCACTTCAGTCAACAAACTGCTCTAAGTAGATATAATGATCTCCTAGAGCACCTAGCACAAGCCTCCATAAATGTGGAAGTGTCAATCATGTAGCACTAGAAATCCTCTAGTTCCTTCACCGTCAAATCGCTATATAATCATAAATCACTTCAACAACAGGGATATCATAAGATCTAAATGCTTCAAAATCTAGAATTTAAAGAGTCTGCTTACGGTTCATATTTTCTAATAGCTCCTGGTTAGTGTTCCACCCAAATTTAAGTTGAATGCGGCAGAAATCAAGTGAACCCTAACAGCATCCTAAGAATATTACATCAAATATACTAGCAATTTCATTAAAGGTGGATGGTCTTTTACCCAATCCAAAGCTTCTCAGGCTGATGACCAGTACATTAGACTCAGGACCCATTGTCTCTTGATAGTTTAGGCAGAAAGAAACAAGAAGATTCTTCAAGAATGAGAAGACTAGCTTGCATTGCCTTCTCTTAGCCATCTTTGATGCTTTTGCTAGTTTTACTCAACTCAGCACCCAGGGTAATTTTCTTGGTTTTTGTTCTCTCCATGGAATTTGTATTTTGTGTCTGTGACAACTTACTGAACTTCAAGTTGCACACTTTTGCTCTTTTATTTGTTCTGTTTTTCTTCCTTTAACTTTCTGTCTGTCCTTTCTTTCCTTTCTTGTATTATATTCTTCAACTGAATGACACCTTGGCCTTTGGTTCAATAAGTACTTCCAGATACAACCCAAACATATCAAGGGCCCACATAAATAGCATAAACCTAAAATCATCGTATTATAGTGTTCCAAGGTTCTGCCAAGCAAGGTTTAAGATACCGATCCATTATCCGATCGGCACGTATGTATGTATCAATCAATACCGATCGGTACCAAACATATACATACATATATATATATATATATATACATATATATATATATATATATATATATTAGCCATGTACTAGTACCGTTCTATGGTTGGATCAGCACAAACTATTTGGATTGTCTCAAACAAACTAGTTTTTTAATCCATGGTGCCAAATTGTTAACATCAAGAAGGTGCATAATAATTTTTAGGTAAATTTTGTAACTTACGCACTTGAATAAAAACCACATATTGTTTGCAGCATCTAAACTATGAAACTGCAAAGCAAAGGCAAACTATTAGGATTTAGTCACATCCCTTCCATCGAACAATCTATTTAGCATAGAAATATTGACAAAAACTTTTGATCATAGACCATCAACTATTAAAATAGCTGCCTTCAAATTAGCTATTAACTCCTATTGGATGTGACGTGGTTAAAATGTGTGATATGCTCTAACAAAATTTTCACTTGAGACCTTGTGAATAAAGCTTAGGAGTCAAAAAGATCTCAACTTGGAACTAATAGAAATTGACCAGCTCATCCTAGAGGAAGAAAAGAAAGGAGGGGAAGCGATTACCTCAAAGACAAGAACTCAAGCTAGTAATGGTCACCATTCATCTCGATAGTGGATGCCCTCAAAGGAGAACAAAGATGGGTCCACGGTTGCTAATAGGGTACCAGTTGTAATATATCTTACATGTTTAAAATAGAATGTCGATATTGTGATACTTGTTGTTCCACTACTTTAACTTTGTTTCTAAAACCTTTCTTACTCATATATTTAAGTTCATTGATGGATAAATGTGAATGTGCTGTTACTATAACATCCATAGAAAGGCATGAGTTACTGTATGATTTCATGTGCTTTGACTTTGACCTTAAAATGTTATCAAATCATTTATTATGCTTTGAATAGTTAAATATTGATGTTCTGGATATTATGCTTATATTTCACAATATATGGGATTATGGGATTGTGACCAGCTTATATATGCCAAGGGTTGGGTCTAAGAGTGCCAATAGATCACGAGCTACACCATAAATTGAATATCGCCTTAGAGTGTAAATGAGGTCACCACTTGAGTGGACATGTCATGGCTTTCATGGAAATCTATATTGATACTATATATTATTACCATGTAGAAATAACAAAAATTTGGAATGGAAAATATTACAATCCAACCGACCAATTAAAGCCTAAAAGGATGAAACTAAATTTAAAATGCTTAAGCCCAAATTAATGGTACTAAATTCACTAATACATAGTTTAGTAGGAAGGAAAATAAGAAGAAAAGTGTGGAAAGGAAGGGAAAAATCCTATTTTTCCTTGTTTAGCAGGAAAGATGGAAATAGAGGAAGAGGGAAAATAGCCTATTTTTCCTCAAAATGCCTTCTGTCCAAATCGGGCGAAAAGCATTGTAGATGTTGTCCATGCTCGAGATTGCCCTCCCCACCATCTACACAAACTCGAGCTCACCCTTGCCGCCGTCCACGCGAGCTTGAGCTCGAGCTCGCCCTTGCTGCCGTCCACCTCGCCCTCGCCACCGTCTATACGAGCTCGAGCTCTCCCTTGCCGCCATCCGCCTCGCCCTCGCCACTATACACGAGGGCAAGAACGCGACTCACCAGACGCACATGAGTAGCACGAGATTCCATCTTCCTCTCCCTCCTTTCCTTTCCCTCCTCCTTCCCTCTGTCCTACTAAACACAGCCTAAGTCTTATATATCATATAATCTTTTCTCTCACTTTCCATGTGAGACTAAATTAAGATATCACAATCTTCCCCACTTGATATCCTTAATATCTTTTTTCTATTCGTCTTTCACCATACTTGAGACTAAGTTTGCTTTAATACCATTCTATTATAATTTGCTTAATAGAAAATTGACCCATTAATTTAGTGAGTCCAAAACAAAATTTCCCAATTTAAAATGCATAAGCCAAGTTAATAGTAGTAAGCTCACATGCACTCATATTTTCTCCTACTTCTTATGCGGGTCTAAATTAGGATATAACAAAATGGTTATCCTTACATTGTTCATACATTCATATTGTAATTCTTACTTAACTATTCTTGGTTGTTGAAGTAAAGAGAGATGGAGAGAGGAGAGGAGAGGAGAGGGATGAGACAGAAATCTTAAGGACTACATTGGGAATAATCTTACCTCCAATTACATACTATACATACCTCTTTATATATTGAGGTCTTGGGTCCATAAAATAATAATATTTTATCACTAATAGTTCTAACAATGGCTAATCCCCATTATAACTTTAGAAATTCATTACATACTGTTGGGAACTTTTGGTTGGCGTTGAATCAGTGTAGTATCTAGAATGATATAATACCTTTGGATGTTTGTTTACAGATTGGAAGATTGTTTTGAGAGCTGTTAAGTGAAGTTAACAAGACAAATTGTTGTATTCCGCTGCTGATTTGTCAAACGTGATTCAGTTGGCACCCGGGCATGACACTACCAGTGAGGGTCTTAACAAAGATCTTCATTTGATTGAATCAACAAAGTGGAGAGATCAGAATGCCCGCTATCGCACAACTGAAGAGATCAACAATAGCACCTGCCAACAGGTCATATCATAACTCCAAGGAAAGCTCAGAAACACGAAATCCAATAAACTTAAATCACTACCCTTCGACATGGAAGTGCTAAGGAAATCGCAATCTTAGCTCATGAATCCAGTATTTTTTTTGTCAACAAAATGTTATCGCGATATAATCATAACTAGACCTTAGATCAAGCAAAGGACGTTCAAGAGAAGCCAGGCGGAGAATTGCTCAATCAACCCTAATCTTCCCAACAATCAAAACCATGAGAAATTTAGAGCTTAGCATGAATGTAACTTTCAGAAAGTTGAAAAAAAAAACATTAGTGAAGGAAAAAAAAACCGAAACGATGAAAGGAAATAAAAAAGAGATGCAAGAAGGCGAAAGAAGAGGAAATACCGAGCTGCGCTGAGGAAAAACACACGAAATGCCCGACGATTAATTGATAAGGCTGACAGCTAAGTGCCTGAGAGCCTTATTTATATGGAATGTGCCTCGCGTATGAACACCTCTTGGTCAAGTTACCGCATGTCATGCTCCCAAGAAAAGGCAAAAAGCAGCATGTGGTGAGGGGGTAACTCATAGTAAACATTGAATTAGTCACTGAAGCAGATCGTCTCTTCTTCGGTTCATCGGAGGCAGGGCCGTCCTCGGGCACATGGGCCCAAAGGCCATATACCGTTCTGACACAGGCCAAAAGCCCATACACTATTCTGTAGCATCAGTCCGCAGCGCCGTCCAAACACTGCTCATTAAGCAGACAACTAAATAATAGTGAGTTTTTTTTTTTAAAGAATAATAGTGAGTTAAACTTGGCTCTGTTCTGTATTACTTTGTTTCCTGCTTGTTAGGGCGGCCAAGAGAAGCTGGCATTTGTATGCTTGTTTAAGCTTTGTTTCTTGGATGAAAAACACAAAAAAAAAAAAAAAAAAAAAAACACATTGAATTTAGATTCAAAATTAGAGATGGCAATTGGGTACCAATTTAGTGGGTACTCACTCTATCCGAACCTATTTAAAGATAAACGAGTAGTTGTTATTTGGGTTTGGGTAGGGTATGTGTAGTGCATATGCTACCCGAGTCGGGTTCGGATAGCATAGGGCGGATACCCACTACCCGAATCCGGTTATATATATGTATATAAATATATATATTTTATTTGTTTACTATATTTTTTTAATATATTATTCTGGTTTGCAGGTACCCATTTTATTTTACCCAAAATTTGATCATTATTAGGGTATTATAGAGTCGGATACCCGAATATTAATCGGATAACAATATTTATATAGGTAAAATTTAATATTGTAGATATTTAAGTCAGGTATTTATAGGATTCGGGAATTAAACAGGTAGTTAAATTTTTAATAGGGTAGGGTATGAGTAGAGGTTCTAAAAAATAAACGGAAAGTTATTCGGGTACGGATAATAGAATAATAGTTATTCGGATTAGGGCACGGGTAGCACAAAAAATGCGGGTACCCTATCCGCTGTCATTCCTATGCAAAATGCTACTAGATTCAATATTAATATTAATATATAAGTGTGCCTACTTTATTGTAGAATAAAAACTGTTAATATTAATATATATTAATTAATATAATAATTTTAAATTAATTAATTTAATAATAATTAATAAAATTAAATTATAAATAATTATTAATTATTAATCTTATAAAAATTAATAATTTTATAAAATAATTATTTTAAATTTTAAAAACAAATTTTATTTAATTATAAAATATATAACATATATATATATATATATAATTATTTAGCTTTAATATATTTTACTAATTATATTATATATTATAATTTAATTAATTATAATTAGTTAATTATATATTTTATTAATTTAATTATTTTTAAAAAATTAAAATTTATTTATATATAAAAAAATATATGAGCACTCTCACATGTAACTATTATTTAATTATAATATTTAAAATATAAAATAACACTACTCAACTACTCCAGACTAGCACACGGAGAATCACATTCAATGGAGCGGACTCCACTGCATCCGCACCCCTTATTAAAGCAAAAGCAAGCCATTGCCACATTGATTAGTACTAGCTGTGGCAATCGAACACATCTTCTAGAATTTTTAAGTAGGGTCTATAAAAATTATAGAAAAATATTTTTTTAATAAATTATATCAACATAATTTATACATTCTAAACTATTCAATAGTACTAATATTATCGTGAATAAACTTATCTACGATGCAAAAATAATGAAAACATTATTGTATAAAAAATATGCCATAGTCCTCTCTAATTTTTATACGATAATAAAAATACTAATTTCTCATCATGGATAAGTTTATTCACAATAATATTGGTACAGTTGAGAAACTTAGAGTGCGTAGATTACGTTAATATAATTTATTTATAATAATTTTTTTTAATGATTTTTATAGACCCTACTTAAAATTTACTAGATAGGATTGTTAGGCCATTGGGCCAAGATGGGGGCGCGGCCCAATTCTAGCCCAACCCAACTAACCAAACCCAGCTGGAAATAGGCAAATCGGGTGGACCATTGCTCTAGGCGGATCGGGGAACACTACCCGAAGCCGAATTTCGCCAACGTTCGAATCATGGGCGGGTTTCGTGTGCTTCGAACCGCTGACGCGAGGCGTCACTTCAGCGTGGGCGGCTGCCACAAGTGGCAGAGTCGGTGGCCGACTCGGGAGAGAGACGCGGGCTTTGAGGGAAGAAAAGGTGGTGGAACCTTTTCGTGAGGATAGCTCTCTCTCACTCGCGCTCCGTCTTCTCGATCCGACTCCCTTTTTCGGCGATAACGATCTCGTCGGTCGGTTCTGCTGAGCTCTCAACGCGTGACCGGTGGTGTGGGTGGGAGGTTCAGTTCACGTCGAGCTCCTGGGTCCATTGGCTGCGACCGCCGTTTCCATCTTCTTCTCCACGCTCCATTATCGCCGCCGCTGGCGATAGGACCAGACAGCCTCGGAAGGCTCTACCGCTACCACTTCGTCGAGTAGGAGGAGCCGACAACTATTGCCGAGGTACCCTCTCATCCTTCGTCCCAGACGATCGGTTCTTTCCGGCGACGCTGTTTTCTTCATGCTCTCTGCGAATGCATGCTTGTTTGGCCGAGTATCGTGCTCCTCCGGCGAGCCCCTCCGTCTTCGTCCTCTAGGGGTGCCGGCCCGTCTGCGTACGGGAAGTTCAGAACCCTTCGCCTGTGTGTGGGCTTTGTGAGGTCGGCGACAACTTTTGCCTGCGTGCACCCTCCGCTGTCTGTCTGACCTCTTTCGCGTATGTGCGGATCTCTTCTACCCCTTCTGGTGGACATTCCGGTGGCCCCTCTTCGACGCTTCTGGATTCGGCCGCGAAGATGTTGAGGCCGAGGAGTCGCCGTCCCTGTTCCACCCAGCTCAGCTCACCCGGTCGATGGTGGGCGTGTGCGATGACAACCAGAATAAGTTGGTAACGATTTCCTTCACTGGTCGATGGTGGGCGTGTGCTCGCATCGTGAATGCTCGGACGTCTCCGTCCGCCTCGGTGGTGCGTCTGGAGCAGGCTCCGCCCCTCTCTACTTTCGACTGTGGGTCTGTTGGGGTGGACTACACTGGTGCTTCCCTTATTTTGGCATGCAACACCATTGGCCAGATGATCCGACGATAGTAGTCGCCGATCGTCCCTCCGTCGTGAGGACGTACAGGATCCCCCGATTCGTGGGGTCCGATCGTATGCTCTCGTTAACTTGGTGCACGAACGTGTTATCCGTAACGTACGTGTCGGTGGGACGCCTACGACGTCCTCGACGCCGATGCTGTGGTTGACGGGTTCGCGCCCGTGATGGACCTGGTCTGACGCGATCGGCCCCGGGGACATGGTCGGCCCCAGGTGGGTCTACCGGGCTCAGGAAGGCAGGTCCGCTCAACGATGCCGGTCTCCGGTCGTTGGCAAGCGTTGATCTGTGTTCGGTTAGGACGACAGAGATCCACACCGAGTCCTTAGTCCGGCTGGGGTTCGATTCAGGGGAATCATTCCCGCCGATCGCGCCCAATCTCGCGGTATTTGACCGTGGTACCTCTGCGTGGGTGTGTATGGACTTGAGTCAAGCGTTGACTCACATGTATTTGGTTTAAAATTTTATTACGTTAAATATGGGCGTGACAGCTGGTATCAGAGCTGGTTTCTGCACATTCCAACTTGTACAAGCGTTGTACAACTGTTTTGGCTTATCCTGTTGTTCATTTGCAGATGACTGATGCATCGCATTTTTGTAGTATTTTTCCGTTGTATTTCATATCAAATTTAGGCTTATTTTAACACTTTTATACTCATTATAGCTTTATTTCCTTCATATCTTCGGAATCTTCACTTTTTGGCACTTTTATGGAATTTCAAGTAAAAACACCCTTTTTTTCGACATATTTTAAAGATTCTGAGGCCATGGGACAATTTCTTGTGTGAAAACGAAGCCGCCCGTCAAATTTGAGCTCATTCGGAGTTTGCCTAAGAATCACGGCTAGCTGAACCCCACGGGGTTCAACATCCTAGTCGCCAGCCAGCGAAACTCACAGAGAGCATCACGGCCAGGTGAACCCAGCGGGGTTCACCAGAATTCCTTTAGGCCGAAAACAGTCCAGAGGACATCATAGCCAGGTGAACCTAGCGGGGTTCACCGCGCTTCTTTCAGCCGAACTCACAGAATGAATCACAGCCAGGTGAACCCGGCGGGGTTCACCCGTGATTCTGATCCAGGCTCGCGCACGGACCCGACCTATACTCAGTTTTCCTTCGATTTCTCACCCGTTCGGAGTCCAAATTCGGTAAGTAAGGTGTCTATGGAAAGCTCTTTCAGAGGCAAACGCATGGGATATAAGAGCCCTAATTTCTTCCCCTAATTATCGAGTAATCATGCAAGGAAGCGGTGTGGGTGGAAGAACACGGCGACGAGGCAATTTTTGGAGATTTTCGGAGATTGAGACACAAGATCATCACGATTTCTTCAGGATTCCTTCGGTTCATCGTCTCCTTCCTCTTAGATTCGTTTCCTTGTACTTTTTTTTTCATTAAAAGAGAGATTTTGAGCGTTTCAATGATGATTGTAGCGTAAACCCTATTTCGGGGTTTGGTTGAAGCCCTTTGATGATTCTGATCACAAACTTTGTATCTATTTTCATTATTTAGAATGAATTGTGAGCATATTCTACTTTGACGAATTTATTTCGTGATTTTACCTTGGCCGAGTATTTTCACGTGTTAGCCGTTACGATTCATATCGAGAGAAGGATCGTAAGGGTGGAATATCTTAGTAAAACTTGCAAGACCTCGACACGAGAGTGCTTGGTCTTCGCTCGAGGATCTCACAGTCTGCCATAGAACTCATTGGGTTCATCTTAGAACGATCCACCGCGAGAGTAGGAGGTCGGTCTAAGATGAACACCGGGGTGTACACTCGAGAGAGGGCACCTTGTACCCTAGGGTTAGACTCCTTGTGCAAAACCAATAAACCAAATAATTAATATCTTTCTTGTGCGATTAAGATTATCATTGTGGTGGAAACCGTAGCCCTGATATCTCTCTCATATTTGACCTCTACCGACGTAGTTGCAATTGTTTGTTTTCGATTTCTGTCTTCAAAACCCAATTTCGATTCGCCTAGCTATTAAGACTCGGATTTTCTAGTATTCAACCTTGTTCCTTGTGGGATTCGATATCTTTTATATTACTTCGACATAACTGTGCACTTACGGTACGTGTCAAGTTTTTGGCGCCGTTGCCGGGGAACAACGGTTGATATTAGTATACTTCCGAGAATTGGTAGACTAGGCCTTAGGTTAGATTTTCTTTACTACACTGCTATTTTCTTTTTCTTTTTATTTACTTGCTGTCTTAGAACTTTATAATTTTGACTGACCGTTTTATGCGAAGAAGTTCTAGGGTAGGTACATTCTTTGACATTGACCCAGAGATCGAACGCACCTTCAGGACAAGAAGGAAGCAAAATCAAATTATGAAGAAAGAAATCATGAATCATCAAGACGGAGAAAATCAGATGGAGCACATTCAGCTTGATGTGAACAATGTCCGAGTACCACAACCAATCGGGAACAACTATAACAACAGGACTTTGAAAGATTATTCTACTCCTTACACTTATGGTTTTCAATCAAGAATTGCTAGGCCCGCTGTTGAGGCCAATAACTTCGAAATAAAACCTGCTCTTCTTTCTATGGTGCAACAAAACCAATTTGGTGATTCTCCTCTTGAGGACCCCAACATGCACCTCTCTATTTTTCTAGAATACTGCGATATGTTAAAAATTAACGGTGTGTCTGCTGATGCGATCAGGTTGCGACTATTTCCCTTCTCTCTGAGGGATAGGGCGAGAGCTTGGCTGCACACACTACCTGCTGCTTCGATAAGAACATGGGCAGAGCTTTCTCAAGCCTTTCTTTCCAAGTACTCCCTCTATCAAAGACAATTCAATTGCGAAATCAGATAACGAGTTTCATGCAAAAGGATGGAGAGTCTCTATATGAAGCTTGGGAGAGGTTTAAAGAGCTCCAAAGGATGTGTCCACATCACGGAGTTGAAACTTGGGTTTTGATCCAAACGTTCTATAGCGGTTTGGATTACAACACGAGACTTACAGTGGACGCTGCAGCAGGAGACGCTTTGATGAATAGGAGAGTTGAGGATGCAATGAACCTTCTCGAGGACATGACGATTAACCATCACCAATGGACATCTGAGAGAGGTACTTCTACCAAGAAGTCAGGTAAGTATGACCTTGACTCTTTGACTGCTCTCACGGCTAAAGTTGATAATCTGACTAGAAGGCTTGATTCTTGGTCTGTTAATTCGATGGATACTAACTCTATTTCTTGTGAGTTATGTGGAGTTGTAGGTCATGCAGGGGCAGATTGTCAGGCAGGAGATGGACAGATGGCTACGATCAACTCTGAGCAATTGAATGCTGTTGGAAATTTCAACTCTAACAACAACCCTTATTCCAACTTCTACAATCCAGGGTGGCGCAACCACCCAAATTTCTCTTACCGGACAACTCAGCCGATTCAGCCTGGACAAATTCCACCACAGCAAACCTAGCCCCCGCAAGGAAACTTTAGGCAGCTCCAACAAAATAATTTCAGACCGCCAGGATTTCAAGCTAAGAACTTCAATGCACCACCACCACAGCCAAGGCCCAATAATGATTCAAATATGAGCAAGCAACTTGAAGGACTTACAGACATGATGAAGATGATGATGACAAGGATGGACTCCTTGGAAACACACAATAAAATGTTAGAGAGCCAGCTAGCCCAGCAAGCTAGCTCGTTTTCGAGAGCACCAGAGAAGCTACCATCCCAGCCAGAGGTAAACCCGAGGGAGCATTGCAATGCAATCTCCACTCGGAGCGGCAAGCAACTTGAAGATCCAAAGATGCCGACCAATGACAGGATAGATGAAGTGATACCAGAACCTGTGGAACAACATTCAAATGAAACACCAGTGGCACCTGAACCTGCTGAAGAAGAGCGGCCCTATGTGGGACCGCCGGCATACAAGCCACCGATTCCTTTTCCGCAGAGGCTTGTCAAGGCTAAATTGGACAAGCAGTTTGGTAAGTTTTTAAAGGTTTTAAAGAAATTTTACATTAACATCCCTTTTGTTGATGCTCTTTCGCAGATGCCGACTTATGCAAAATTCCTGAAAGACATCTTATCAAATAAGAGGAAGCTAGAGGATCAGGGTACCGTTGCACTTACTGAGGAGTGCAGCGCCATCATTCAGAACAAGCTCCCTCGGAAGCTTAAAGACCCAGGCAGTTTCTCCATACCCTGCCAAATTGGGGAGATGTCCTTTTAGAGAGCTTTGTGCGATCTAGGAGTAAGCGTTAGCCTCATGCCACTATCATTTTGTAAAAGGCTTGACCTAGGGGATTTGCAACCAACTAGTATTTACATACAGCTTGCAGACAGATCTGTACGCCACCCAGTTGGTATTTTAGAGGACGTTCCTGTTAAGGTAGGAGATTATTTTATTCCTGCTGATTTATTATTTTGGAGATTGATGAGGATGACAGACTCCATATCATTCTGGGGAGACATTTTCTTGCTACTGCAGGCGCTGTCATGGATGTCAAGAATGAGAAACTGACCTTGAACATATGTGGCAACATTATTCAATTTGATCTAACTGATACTTTGAAAAAACCTTCTCTTGCAAATACATGCTACAGCATTGACATTGTGGAAAAAGTTATACAAGATGCTGAGCCGCCCAGGAGAGAAGTGGACCCACTGGAGCTTGCCCTAACAAACTCTGTTGACAAAGATGAAAAAGGGGAAGCTGAGAAGTTTGTTGCAATGCTGGACGGTGATGCAAGTCCTGAAAACAAGAAAGAAGAAATTCAGGAGACTCAGGAACAGAAGAAAATTGAACTTAAGAACTTGCCCAGCACTTTGAGATACGAGTTCTTGGGAGATGATTCTACATACCCCGTGATTGTTAGTGCGGCGCTGGACAAGGAGCAAACAGAATTACTGCTTAATGAACTTCGCCTCCATAGGAAGGTAATAGGTTACTCATTAGATGACATAAAAGGGATTAACCCCTCTGTTTGCATGCACAGGATCCTATTGGAAGACAACAGTAAACCTTATGTAGAGTTCCAACGCCGACTAAACCCGCATCTGAAGGATGTAGTGAAGAAAGAAGTGCTCAAACTACTAGACGCCGGAGTTATATATCCAATTTCAAACAGCTCTTGGGTAAGTCCAGTACATGTTGTACCCAAGAAAGGCGGCGTCACAGTGATAAAGACCGAGGCAGACGAGCTGATACCTACGCGCACGGTCACGGGATACAGGATGTGCATAGACTACAGGAAGTTGAATTCGGCTACGCGAAAGGATCATTTCCCTCTGTCATTTATAGATCAGATGTTAGATAGATTAGCGCATAACTCTTATTTTTGCGTTTTGGATGGCTTTTCAGGTTTCTTCCAGATCCCTATCCACCTAGATGACCAGGAGAAAATAACTTTCACATGTCCCTACGGCACATATGCGTACAGAAGGATGCCCTTTGGCCTCTGCAACGCCCCCGCGACCTTTCAGCGAGCAATGATGGCCATATTTTCTGATTTTAATGAAGATTTCATGGATATATTTATGGACGATTTTTCTGTGTATGGTTCTTCATTTCATCATTGCTTGTCTAATTTGTCTAAGGTTTTGCAGAGGTGCGAAGAGGTGAACCTAGTCTTGAACTGGAAAAAGTGCCACTTCATGGTCAAGGAAGGCATTGTCCTTGGGCACCTAGTATCTGAACGAGGGATAGAGGTGGACAGAGCGAAGATTGAAGTCATCGAACATCTCAAGCCACCTACATCAGTAAAGGGGATTAGGAGCTTTCTTGGACACACTGGCTTTTATAGAAGATTTATTAAAGATTTTTCTAAGATAGCTCACCCCTTAACTAATTTACTTGCTAAAGATGCTATGTTTTGCTTTGACAGGGATTGCGAGGAGGCATTCTCAAAACTAAAGGAAGCATTAATCTCAGCTCCAATAATTCAACCCCCGGATTAGTCGCTACCTTTTGAGTTGATGTGTGATGCTAGCGACCAAGCTGTTGGGGCAGTCTTGGGTCAGAGGAAGGATAAGAAGCTTCACGCCATCTATTATGCCAGTCGTACACTTGACGACGCTCAGATAAATTATGCGACTACGGAGAAAGTGCTGCTAGTGATTGTCTTTGCTTTCAATAAGTTTCGTTCTTATCTAGTTAATTCGAAAGTAATTGTGTTTACTGATCATGCAGCTATAAAATACCTAATCAACAAGAAGGACGCGAAGCTAAGGCTCATTCGATGAGTCCTCCTCTTGCATGAATTCGATATAGAGATCAGGGACAAGAAGGGGAGTGAAAATCTAGTCGCTGATCATCTTTCCAGACTTGACCGCAGCGCAGACAAAGAAATTGATGCAGAACTAGAGATTAATGATACATTCCCTGAAGAACACCTTTATGCCTTATTAGACTAACAAGTCCCATGGTATGCAGATTTTGTTAATTACATTGTGTCTAACATTTTTCCTTCTGATCTCACTTTTCAGAGGAAGAAGCGATTTCTACATGATGTGAAGTTTTATTATTGGGACGAGTCGTATCTATACCGGAGATGTGCGGACGGGTTGTACAGACGATGCGTGCCAGAGGAGGAGATGCAAGATGTGTTGAGCCATTGCCATACTTCACCTTACGGAGGACACTCGGGGGCATCTAAAACAGCTTTTAAAGTTTTATAGTCTGGTTTGTATTGGCCTTCCATATTCTATAATGCTAAACAATTTGTCTCCACTTGCGACAGTTGCCAACGGATTGGAAACTTATCAAAAAGAGATGAGCTCCCACTCAACAACATCATGGAAGTGGAAATTTTTGATATATGGGGTATAGACTTCATGGGCCCCTTCCCCTCTTCATGTGGAAAACGGTACATTCTGGTCGCCGTCGACTACGTGTCGAAGTGGGTGGAGGCATCCGCTGAAGCTACAAACGATTCAAAAGTGGTTATGAGGTTTATGAAGCGGACTATTTTCCCCCGATTTGGAGTTCCACGTGTGTTAATTAGCGACGGCGGCTCCCACTTCATTGAGCAGAAATTTGGGGCACTACTGAAAAAGTACGTTGTAAAACACAGAATTGCTACGCCCTATCACCCTCAGACCTGTGGTCAGGTAGAAGTCTCTAATAGAGAAATCAAACAAATTTTGGAGAAGACTGTATCGCGATCACAGAAGGATTGAGCAATGAAATTACCGGATGCCTTATGGGCTTATAGGACCACACTCAAAACACCCCTTGGTATGTCTCCTTTCCAACTTATTTATGGGAAATCATGCCATTTACCCGTTGAGCTTGAGCACAGGGCGTATTGGGCTGTCAAGCAAATCAACTTCGATTTCAAGAACGCCGGTGAAAGGAGAAAGCTACAACTTGACGAGTTGGACGAGATGTGCCTTTTTGCCTACGAAAATGCCAAGAGCTACAATGCACGCACCAAGTTCTAGCATGACAAGCGCATTGCAAAGAAGGAATTTTATGAGGGAGACAAAGTACTTCTGTTTAATTCTAGACTTCGGCTATTTCCAGGAAAGCTTCGCACAAGGTGGTCCGGCCCTTTTACAGTTCAGAAAGTCCAACCTTATGGTGCCATCACAATTTGGACAGAACGAACTAGAAGTTTCACAGTTAACGGGCACCGCCTCAAGCACTACTTTGAAGACAAGCGAGTTGAAAGAGAGGAAGTTCTTACTCTCTCAGACCCCACAAATTCACAACTCTGAAAAACTCTTTTGGTCGAGCTACCGACCTTAAACTAGCGCTCTTGGGAGGCAACCCAAGTTTTTGTTTGATTTTAGTTTTCATGCATTGATTCAGATGTTGTTTTACACTGTTGATTTATTCTTCATTTAATTTTTGAATATTCTAGAGGGGATTGCTACTAATTTGATATGTCTTTATGATGTAGGATGAAGATGTAGGGCATGAGAATTTTTTCAGTATTTTTTGAGATAATCAGTGCAAATCACGGCCTGGTGAACCCCATGGGGTTCACTCGTGAAGTGCACTGTATAAGCGCCCAGAGTTTGTAACCAGAGTGTTTAACAGCCAGGTGAACCCCACGGGATTCACCAGAATTTTAGCACGCGCAGGAACCCTCCAGTGAGCTTCACAGGCAGGTGAACCCCACGGGGTTCACCATCTTTTCGAAGACCAGAAAACTGCCAGAATACTTCATGGGTCGGTGAACCCCAGCGGGTTCACCCGTGCTTCTGTTGCAACAGCCCGACTCAGCATACTTCACCGGTGAGTGAACCCGGGCGGGTTCACTGGAATTTCAATCTGTGTTCGCCCGAACTTAGGGCACACACGCGAGGGCTTCCGCCGCCGCCTTCTTCTTTCGCCAAGATTCCACTGATTTCGGTATTCTTCCTTCCTTCCAAACACGAAGAAGATCTCTCCAGGTCATATCCGAGTGTTATTGCAAGCGGGACAAGTTCGATTGCAACTTTGCCCCAGATTTTTGCCTCGCCAGATCGAACGAGTTTCCGCCGCCGCGTCCCGAGCTCGACAAGATCAACTGATTGCGCCGCCTTCTCCACATCTTAACACTCGAGGGCGACCTCTCAGGTTCTATCTAAGATTCCTAGCACTCCGATCAAGTTCATCTTGTTTGTTTCGCGCCGGATTTTCATGTTGTCTGCTCTCCGAAGACTTTACTCCGCTGCTTCCGTTCTGTGAACACCTCCGACCAAATTTTTTCACTGACGCTTACGAGCAATCTTCCGATCATCTCTAGCAACTATGCCTCCTAGGACGAAGGCCATGGCCAGCAAGAGAACCGCACGACCGCAGCAGGCACTTTCAGATTCGTCTGCCACGGACGATGAGGAGTACGAGCCGATGCCTACTCCTCCTTACCGTCCATCTTCGGCTACGCCAGACTCCTCTTCATCTCGTCATGGGCGCACATCCGCCAGTCGATCACAGCCATACACCTCTCCCCCGAACGAGTTCGGGATTATCTTCCGGAATGCCGCGCAAGAAGCATGGTATCAGATACTGCCACAACGCCGCGTGCTCAATACAAGGTACCTTGACCGAACCACACTATAGATGCTAGGGATACTAGGATACGTTGATTTGATGTATGCAGCCATAGGGTGGGAGCAATTCTAGCAGCTATTCTCACCCACTTACATTGGCACCACACTGGAATTTCTGAGTTCATTGGAAGTAAAGGCAGATCCTATCATTGATGACGATCCAGGGCGTCTGTCTTTCCGCTTGGGTAATATCGAACACATCCTCACTCTTTCACAGTTTCGCAGCATTTACGGTTTTCCAGAACCTTGTGCACGTAGAGTCCCTACCGAGTACAGTGAGCAGAAGTTTTGGGGTGCTATCACTAACGAGCACATCTACTCCTCTCGTGTAGCTCGTGCTTCCAGTCTGTGCAACCCAGTGATCAAGTACGTTCACCGCGTATTGGCCCACACCCTCTTTGGCTGCGGTGAAAGTGACGGTATGGTACGACAGACTGAGTTATTCTATATCTGGTGCATGCTCCATAGTTTTAGAGTCGATTCTGGGTATTATTTGGCAAAGCATTTCAGCCGCATCGCCCATTCTTTGAGGGGTGCGATAGTAATTGGCGGCTTGATCACACCTTTGGCAGTTTCCTTAGGCATCATTCCCTACGGCACATTGGAAGCTACCGGCAACAACAGGCTTGACATCGAGTCTTGTGTTGCCATGAAACTGATTTTACACAAGGGAGATTCTTATTGTATGACATTCAAGGGAAACACCTTCTGCCTGCCTTTGCCAAACCCGGAACGCATATTAGTCAGAGTTCGTGGAAACTGGCGCATCCAGCCAGTTGAGGATGCACAGCCCAATCCAGTCGACACTGCACCACCAGCACCTGGAGCATTTTCCTTTGGTGGCACCTCCTCTCACGATTCTATGATGTCTGTGTTGCAGGAAATCAGGGAGGAGCAACTCCATCAACGGGAGATGATTGATAACCTGGACACCACCGTTACCCACATCCAGCAGAACCAATCTTCGCATTGAGAGTCCATGGAAACACACATGCAGAGACAACACAAGATGATGAGACCCATTTGGGAGAAGATATCGATCATGGACGACCGGCTATCTGCACTCTCCGAGGAAACAACAACTCGCATGAACATTTCTTCCGACGAGGAGGCCGAGCTCGACTATAGTGCACGCGGGAAGAGCAAGAGCTCCCAAACATCTGGCTCTCGCTCGCGCAAGAGGAGGTAGCCCCCCCCCCCATCATCATCGGCGTCATCATCCACTCCTCTCTCATCATGGTATTGCATAGAGGACTATGCAAACTTTTAGAGTGGGTGAGCTTTCTATATTCCGATTTCTATTTTCTTGTTGCATGTGGCTATTTAACTGTGTTCTCTTGACTTTGCTATGTTTGGATGGATACTTCTATTCTGTGATGGATATTCTGGCATTGTATCTTATATGCCATTTTATTCGTGGGTCTAGTCCACATCTTCAGGCCCCACTATGTGACAGACTTGTATAACATTATTTTTCTTGCTTGTGTCCGCACTTTGTTATGGTTACTATGCTTTTCATTCATGCTGTGTAAATTTTTCCATGGGTTTGCGTTTGCATGTATATGAGTCTTGTCCTATGAAGGCTATTTCAAAATTTTGAGTATTTTGAGTTGAATGCATAATTGGGTAGGAATAATCAAAAAATTAAGTCTGGAGTGATACCTCCTTGTTAGAAATACTGTTTGATCATATCCATATGTTCTATGATTTAGAAAATTTTATGATTTGGATTGATTTTGAGATGTTCATTAGTGGGTCAAACATTGATATGATTGTTGAATTGACTCAAGCTTGCAACTTACATGAGAATCATATTGAGATACATATTAGCTTAGTTATTCCTTGATTTCCTTTCTATTGTTGGGGAGACACTGCATTTGTTAGAAAGGTTATGTTATCAACTGCTGAGCATACTTTGAAAATATATATATATATATATATATATATATATATATATATATATATCGTCCTTAGATTCCTCTACTTGGCACTGCGAAAAATTGGCAGTGGTACCGAAGGACATGAGTTGAAATCTAAGGGATATGAAGTTGAAAACAATAAAGAGACTCCTCAACTTGGCATTGCGAAAAATTGGCAATGGTACCTAAGGTTATGAGTTGAATTCTATTGCAATAATCAGTGTATCATACCCTGATGAAACATTTGAGTTAACCCCAACGATTTGACTAGGAAGGATTGGAATCGCATGAGTGTTTTGTGTAAGCTTGATTGAATCCTATGTTTGCTGCTTACTAGGTTGCTTGACATCTAGTTATTGTGGGATCAAACTGTTGAACACTTGAGGCAACCATTTACTTAATTTCTCCTGATTAGATATTGGATTGTTATTAAATATTTTTCTAACTTGGATGTATATCTTGACACGAAAGATTACTCTTATACCAAACATGTATTTCATCTTATTTTATTGCTTGAGGACAAGCAAAGATTTAAGTCTGGAGTATTTTGATGCATCGTATTTTGGTAGTATTTTTCTGTTGTATTTCATGTCAAATCTAGGCTTATTTTAACACTTTTATACTCATTATAGCCTTATTTCCTTCATATCTTCAGAATCTTCACTTTTTGGCACTTTTATGGAATTTCAAGTAAAACCACCTTTTTTTCGACATATTTTGAAGATTCTGAGGCCATGGGATGATTTCTTGTTTGAAAATGAAGCCGCCCGTCAAATTTGAGCTCATTCGGAGTTTGCCTGAGAATCACGGCCAGGTGAACCCCACGGGGTTCACCATCCCAGTCGCCAGCCAGCGAAACTCACAGAGAGCATCACGGCCAGGTGAACCCAGCGGGGTTCACCAGAATTCCTTCAGGCCAAAAACAGTCTAGAGGACATCACAGCCAGGTGAACCCGGCGGGGTTTACCGCGCTTCTTTCAGCCGAACTCACATAATGAATCACGGCCAGGTGAACCCGGCGAGGTTCGCCCGTGATTCTGATCCAGGCTCGCGCACGGACCTGACCTATACTCGGTTTTCCTTCTATTTCTCACCCGTTCAGAGTCCAAATACAGCAAGTAAGGTGTCTATGGAAAGCTCTTTCAGAGGCAAACGCATGGGATATAAAAGCCCTAATTTTATTGCCCTAATTATTGAGTAATCACGCAAGGAAGCGACGCAGGCGGAAGAACACGGCGACGAGGCAATTTTTGGAGATTTTCGGAGATTGAGACACAAGATCATCACGATTTCTTCATGATTCCTTCGGTTCATCGTCTCCTTCCTCTTAGATTCATTTCCTTGTACTTTTCCTTTCATTAAAAGAGAGATTTTGAGCGTTTCAATGATGATTGTAGCGTAAACCCTATTTCGGGGCTTGGTTGAAGCCCTTTGATGATTCTGATCGCAAACTTTGAATCTATTTTCGTTATTTGGAATGAATTGTGAGCATATTCTACTTTAACGTATTTATTTCATGATTTTACCTTGTCTTTTCACATGTTAGCCGTTACGATTCATATCGAGAGAAGGATCGTAAGAGTGGAATCTCTTAGTAAAACTTGCAAGACCTCGACACGAGAGTGCTTGGTCTTCGCTTGAGGATCTCACAGTCTGCCATAGAACTCATTGGGTTCGTCTTAGAACGATCCACCGCGAGAGTAGGAGGTCGGTCTAAGACGAACACCGGGGTGTACACTCGAGAGAGGACACCTTGTACCCTAGGGTTAGACTTCTTGTGCAAAACCAATAAACCAAATAATTAATATCTTTCTCGTGCGATTAAGATTATCATTATGGTGGAAACCGTAGCCCTGATATCTCTCTCATATTTGACCTCTACCGACGTAGTTGCAATTGTTTGTTTTCAATTTCTCCCCAATTTTGATTCGCCTAGCTATTAGGACTCGGATTTTCTAGTATTCAACCTTGTTCCCTGTGGGATTCGATATCTTTTATATTACTTCGACATAACCGTGCACTTGCGGTATGTGTCAATGACGCTTACAGTCGACAGCAGGATCTCCTCCTTGGAGGACATTGTTGGGGATGGCTCCCTAGCCCCCAAGACGTTGGTGGATCTGGTTTCCACCTTGCTCACCTCACACGAGAGTGTCGCAGCTCAGGTGACTCGACTCACTGGGGAGTTAGAGACGGCTCAGGTGGAGATAGCACTTCTTAAGCGCCTTACAGTGGCTCTACCAATGCAGATTGCGATTGAGTCCGGCCAAGGGGCCGTCATGCGACGACGTGTCCCGGAGCCTAGCCCCTTCAAGGGGGTGCGCTGCTCCAAGGAAGTTGAGAACTTCCTATGGGATATGGAGATGTTCTTTCAGAACGCCCAGATCCCCGAGGGAGAGTAGGCCCAGACTAGTATCGCCTATCTCTCCGGAGATGCGAAATTGTGGTGGCAGACTCAAGCCGCACCAAATCTACTCGTATCCGATCCCACCTATAAGCTCACCTGGGAAGAGCTTAAAGCTGAAATCAGGGAGCAATTCCTTCCGGGTAAATCGACTTGGGTGGCAAGGGACGCACTAAAGAAGGTTCAGCACACCAGGAGTATCCGAGATTATGTACATTAGTTCTCCTAGCTTATGCTGGAGATTGACGACATGTCAGAGGAGGGTCGACTCTACACGTTTATGGACCACCTCCAGAGCTGGGCCCGTGATGAGCTATGCCGCCAGGAGGTGAGGACCCTGAAGGCTACCATGTAGGCCGCCGACGCTCTGGCAGACCGTAGGGACCCGAGGGGACAGGCCCCTCCTACTACTATTGAGACTGCTGGGGCTTTTACCTCGCGGGCGAGAGGCCCATATGCCACGAGGGGTAGGAGGCCATTTGTGAGGAAGAATCGCCCCGCTGTGTCGAGATCATTGAGGTCTGTTAGGGACCGCTCACCCACTCCAGCACCGAAGAAGACATCTGCTCCTATAGAGTGCTACATCTGCAGGGGCCCTCACCTGATGAGGGATTGCCCCAAGAGAGAGCGGATTGCTGCCCTAGTGGCAGCGGAGCAGAGCATGGGAAAAGAGGAGGCGATCCTCAATGCAGCTGGACTTGGTGTTGCTTCTACTTCCACGGACAGACCTACATCGCTCTAGGAGGCGCTCCTTCATATTTTGTATTTTGTATTTTGTATTTGGTACGGTTGTCAGGGTTACTGACAGACTTATTCTGGACAAGAATGTTGATGGACTTGTTTTGGACATAGATTGACCGACATGTTTTGGATGTGTATATTTATATACATATTGCGTGTCTTTTAGACTCTGTGCATGTTAATGATGTGCTTGGTACGGGTACATTGTACCCCTTTCTTTTGTGGGGGCAGGCCATTGCCAGATACTGGTTCTAGGACCTCCAGGCAAGGGACCGGTGCGGTCAGTGCTGGGAATCCCTGAGCTCGTAGTGCCGGCCTACGACGTGCATGTTGGGATTACTTACTAGTGTGGTTGTTACCCTGAAAAGATCCACAACCTCGTGGACTACGAGATTAGCTTTGGCCTGGTGCCATTGATCTAGAATAAGATGACGGTGATACCGTACCTGTGTGGGATTGTTACTCGGATCTGTTGGCCACGGAGCTCCTTCCATAGGTTGAGAAAAGCTTGGATATTCTCCAAGCCTGATTGAGGAAACAGGATTCAGGTAGATTGATATCGCTGCGAGCGAAAAAAGGGAAAATTCCAAAAAAGGTGATATACCTTAAAAAGGAGCTCGCTATTTAGGGAGATATAAAATGAGGAAGAGTTAGCAGACTCTAAAACTGCTACCTAGGACAAGGAGAGCGGACGATGTCCAACTAAAACAAAAGAGATCCCTCTCCTTGGTTCAACCAGGCCAACTTTGCATGAGGGGATGCCTTTGTGTAAGGAAAGCTTGGGAGAACAAACAAGGAAAATTTTTGAAATCTGTCCAAGCTGGGTTTCCCGTCATAAGGGGACGCCTTTATGAAGGGAAGACCTAGGGATAAAATAGTGATTGGGGCGAGCTAAGTTACTTCTTGACGGAGGTGGTATGGGACACCTTCGAAAAGGAGAAGACTTAGGCGCAACCCAGTTGGACGAATCTCCCTGGAAACAGGCAGTCCGAGTCGATCGCGGGCATCGTTGAACCCTTTTTCGGTAATTCTGTTAAAAATTTCAAGTGCGAAGTGAGCCTCAATCAAGGATTCATCGGGGACGACGAACGACTTAGGAGGGGGAGAATGCTAGGCCATTGGGCCAAGATGGGGGCTCGGCCCAATTTTGGCCCAACCCAACTAACCAAACCCAGCTGGAAATAGGCAAATCGGGTGGACCATTGCTCTAGGCGGATCGGGGAACACTACCCGAAGCCGAATTTCGCCAACGTTCGAATCATGGGCGGGTTTCGTGTGCTTCGAACCGCTGACGCGAGGCGTCACTTCAGTGTGGGCGGCTGCCACAAGGTGGCAGAGTCGGTGGTCGACTCGGGGAGAGAGATGTGGGTTTCGAGGGAAGAAAAGGTGGTGGAACCTTTTCGTGAGGATAGCTCCCTCTCACTCGTGCTCCGTCTTCTCGATCCGACTCCCTTTTCCGGCGATAACAATCTCGTCGGTCGGTTCTGCTGAGCTCTCAACGCGTGATCGGTGGTGTGGGTGGGAGGTTCGGTTCACGTCGAGCTCCTGGGTCTATTGGCTGCGACCGCCGTTTCCATCTTCTTCTCCGCGCTCCATCATCGCCGCCGCCGGCGATAGGACCAGACAGCCTCGGAAGGCTCTACCGCTACCACTTCGTCGAGTAGGAGGAGCCGGCAACTATTGCCGAGGTACCCTTTCAATCCTCTCATCCTTCGTCCCGGACGATCGGTTCTTTCCGTCGACGCTGTTTTCTTCATGCTCTCTGTGAATGCATGCTTGTTTGGCCGAGTATCGTGCTCCTCCAGCGAGCCCCTTTGTCTTCATCCTCTAGGGGTGCCGGCCCGTCTACGTACGGGAAGTTCCGGACCCTTCACCTGCATGCAGGTTTTGTGAGGTCGGCGACAGCTTTTGCCTGCGTGCACCCTCCGCTGTCTGTTCGACCTCTTCCATGTATGTGCGGATCTCTTCTACCCCTTCTGGTGGACTTTCCGGTGGCCCCTCTTCGACGCTTCTGGATTCGGCCGCGAAGATGTTGAGGCCGAGGAGTCACCGTCCCTGTTCCACCCAGCTCCCCTCACCCGGTTGCTCAAAGACGTACGCGATGACAGCCAGAATAAGTTGGTAACGATTTCCTTCTCTGGCTGACGGTGGGCATGTGCTCGCGTCGTGAATGCTCGGACATCTCCGTCAGCCTCGGTGGTGAGTCCGGAGCAGGCTCCACCCCTCTCTGCTTTCGACTGTTGGTGTGTTGGGGTGGACTACACTGGTGCTTCCCTTATTTCGGCGTGCGACGCCATTGGCCGGACGATCTGACAATAGTAGTTGCCGGTCGTCCCTCCGTCGTGAGGACGTACTGGATCCCCCGATTTGTGGGGTCCGATTGTACGCTCTCGTTAACTTGGTGCACAAACGTGTTATCCATAACGTACGCGTCGGTGGGACGCCTACGACGTCCTCGACGCCGACGCTGTGGTTGATGGGTTCACGCCCGTGATGGACCCGGTCCGACGCGGTCGGCCCCGGGTGGGTCTACCGGGCTCAGGAAGGCAGGTCCGCTCGACGATGCTGATCTCCGGTCGTTGGCAAGCGTTTGGTTGGGACGACAGAGATCCACACCGAGTCCTTAGTCTGGCTGGGGTTCGATTCGGGGGAATCGTTCCTGCCGATCTCACCCAATCTCGCGGTATTTGGCCGTGGTACCCCTGCGTGGGTGTGTATGGACTCGAGTCAAGTGTTGACTCACATGTATTTAGTTTAAAATTTTATTACGTTAAATATGGGCGTGACAATAGGATACCATACTTAAAAATTATGCTCGTGGCAATCTATCACCATTCACCATGACATAGCACCCATACGAAGTACTGAAACCTATGGAAAAATATGCCAGAAACCGCATTGATTTCTAGAAAGCAGAAGAGGTGAAAAGGAGCAATGCCAAAGGTGAAGGGCGCGAAGGGAAAAACGTACCAAGCGGGGTGATGGCCCCATCCACTGTGAGTGACGGAGCCACATTCAAGGAAGTGTGGACAAATGCCCCCACTCATTTTTATTTTACCATTGATTATATATAGTTATAATTAGGTATAGAGATAGAAAAAAAAAATATATTGCCCTCAGTCAACACATGCATTTTATCTATTTGCCCCCTTAAATTTTTTTTGCCCCAACATATCTTTGGGTCCTAGATCTGCCACTTACTGTCCATATTTTCAAAAACACTTGGAGATCCGTGCATCTACATATCCCATAGTTTTGAACAGTGGCCTGCTTAGAACTTTTTTCGAGCACGAAGAGCTTAAGCAAAAGCTTGGCACTGAAGGGTAAGGGGTTATGTGAGGGAGACAATAGTCCATTATACAAAAAAAGTCAACATTATACCATACACAATAATGCATTACACGATAATATCATATAATGTTGACTTTTTTTTACGTAATGGACTTTTTCTTTCCTCACAATCACCTACCCTGTTGCGATCACACGGCGAAGGGACCCTTGGGCAAAGGATGATCCAATGTAATGTAAGTTGAAATCGATATCGGCAGAGAAATGGTTCATAACAAAGATAAAAGCTATAATTTCACTCCTTTTGTCCGTCATTTTTTGTTATTATTTGTGGCTTTGAACTCTTTTCCCGACGATCTGCGATAACAAACTCAAGTGAAGCACTTGGTAACGCAAAATAAGTGCAGTTCTTCTATTGTTACAGGTCGGTGTGTAATAGGGAAGAGAATAATCTTGTTCAATCTGTCTAAGTGCTCGAACTTCATTACTTAGGATGGCGAAAAAACAAGGGATGTCAAGTTTGTAGTGAGCACAAAACAAGGGATGACGGAAAAACTTTCAAACGTAACATGGAAGTATAAGAAGGGTCTCAAAATATTATTAATAAGTACAAATTATTGTGGATAAATTATATTTATATAATTTACTCATTTTATTCTAATAGTATCTTTATTATTGTTTATCCACGATAAGAAATTGACATCCTGAATGACACCATACTTATTCACGATAATATGTTATCAATTTCTCATCATAAATAAGTTTATTCTCGATATATTTTTACTAATTTCTTATCATGGATAAACTTGTCCATGATAACAAGGAATCATTAGGTATAATTGAGTGAGTAAATTACATGAATATAAAAAGGGAATCATTTGCCATCTACTTTTATATTTTATCACAGCGTAGTCTCTAATGGCAGCCCAGCGCATATGCGAGTAAAGATATATTTTTAAGCAATTTTTAACACAAGTAAATGTAATAACATTTTTTTAAAAAAAAATATAATATATATATATATTAACAACCTTTTATAAAATGAATATATTTTTAAAATTTTAGTAGAATCGGAAAAGCGAAACCTAAAATAGTTAAAGAGTAAAATTACCTTTCACCTCAAACTCATAAACTATCCTCACTTTTATTAAATATCAAATTATTAAAGCACATTGCTTATCCTCTCTATTCTTATGCGCACATTTACTCCATTTCTTTCTTTCAAAGAAAACATACTTAGGAAAAAGATATCAATACTCAATAGTTCTTTTTTAAAATTATATTTTATCTTTTTCAGTTCTATTTCCTCTTTTCTTTTATTTTTTCATGTTAGAGATAAAAAAAAGGAAAGAATGAAAAACTAAAGGTTAAAGTACATTTCTCAATTTAAGCGTCATACAATTTAGAGAAAACAAATAACTAAAAAAGAACAATACAATTTAGAGAAAACAAATAACTAAAAAAGAACAATGTGAAGAATTTTAGAAATACAAAGATAAAAAATACCTCATAAATTACGTAAGATAAAATTTCATACCCAAACTTCATTGAGCATATGCTGAATATAAAATGTGTTGATTCAGTTCTTAAGATGAATTGATTCAGTTAGGGCCTGCTTCGGTGGAAGGAAAGAAATCAGCAAAAAAAAAAAATAAGGAGAGAAAGGAAATAAGGAGGAAAAAAAATTATTGTTTTCCCTTATAGGCCCTGTGTTTCAGTGAAAGAAAAAAAAATAAGAAAAGAGTAAAAAAATTTTAAATTAATTATATTATACATAATACATAAATAATTAGTAAAATTATAAATATTATAGTTGTTAATTATAAAAATACTATAAAATTCATATTAATTTGTATAAATTTTTATTAAAAATTATAAAAAATTATAAAAATATAAAAGTACTATAAATTCTTATTAAAAATTATCAAAAATTTTGACAGCATTTCCTCTATATTATAACACAATACCTGTATATACAATATAATAAATTCAACAAAATATAAATACACCACCAAAACATAAATATCATCAATTCAACACATAAGTACCATAACACAAATAGTATCAAGTTCAACAATAAATAAAAAAGAGCACAGTTCTATACCATCTACACAATGATGGTTTAAAATACAATATGATAAAGTCCAACACAAGTCCAACTAAAGTCTAACATCAGGATCTGCTAACATGGATAGGTTATTAATTCATCAAGCGACTCAAAACTTCACCACGTAGCCAATCTGGAGCTGAGAAGAAGAGTTGTGTTTTTTCTTTGTTTGTACCCAATAAAATATATGCATTTATCAAAGTCTCTCGAGGAAGATTAAGCTTATTTAGCTCCTCAAATATTTCAGTCTTTGTATACTCTTTTTCCACCAATTGTGCAGGATTGACAGCATTTACCAAGACATTAGTATTCTTTTCCATGGAGCTCACCAACACTTGAATGCTTTCATTTGTAACTTTCACTATAGAATCATCATATTTTCTTTTACCACTCCTTGACGACGTTGCAGTAGTGTTATTGCCTTGGCTTTGTGGGATAGAGGATGGACTTGCTACATCTTCAATATTATCATCTCGTTGCACATCAAATGCCATATCATCATTGCCTTCTTCACGAACAGGAGTGTTCAAGTTCATGTCGATATCTCTGGGAGTTCCAACCATGTTTCCAATTGCACGATCCTTTGAAAACAACTCCACTAGTTTGTCATAATTATTAACAGGAGTGTTTCTCCATTTTTTCATTGAAGGATTGGCCTGTAAAATATTAACCATAATTAGTACATATATAACAATCACCATACAACAGACTATTATAAAGCAAGACATACCGCAATTAGTTCGTCCCACACATTGTTGTCGGCTTCAAACATTTTGGACGATGAACTCCATGCTATACCACTCTTATTTTTGAACAACTCGTGGCATTGGTTAAAATTGACTTTCAAAGTCTTAATTCTATTCTTTAGATGTTCTTTCGTTAATGGTAAACCATAGCTCTCAGCACATATCACTAGCATGTTCTTATATGCGGTTGAGGTAAAGGTACCATCAACCCTAAATCCTTTATTTTGTTGGTCTAGCATTGAATCAATGAAGACATTATCCATGTCTTTAGTCCATTTGATGTGATCTCTTTTACTCATCTTATAGGGAAATAAGAAGATTTGTTAGCACAAATGAAATACAACAATGATAAGAAACGTTCAGTCTAACATGGATATGATATGAAAAGTTCAATACAAAACAACAAGTCTAATACAACAATGATAAGAAACGTTCAGTACAACAAGTCTATGATATGAAAAGTTCAAAACAAAACAACAAGTCTAATACAACAATGACAAATACAAGAACCTTACAAGACATAATCATTCCACATTGCATATGTCATAGCATCTCCAATAAGAACACCTTTCCTAGCATCTTCGTCTTGCCTCTCCACTACAGATGCATCATTGTTCATTGTGTTTGATAATTCCTCATCAACTTCGGCAATAATATTAGCATCAAGATCAACACCCATTAGGTAGTTATGTAAAATGCAACAGGCTGTAATAATTTGGACATGTGTACGTATTGGGAAATGAGGTTCTGTTCCACTTGCAATAATAGAAAATCTCTTCTTTAGTACACCAAAACATCTTTCGATGACAACTCGAGCAGCTGCGTGTTGATGATTGTATAACTCCTTCGCATTTCGAGGAGCATTTCTGGAATACTCTTTCAGGTGATATCGTACTCCCCTATAAGGTGTCATAAGCCAACTTTTGATACCAAAACCGGCATCACCCAAATAGTATTTTCCTATAATAAAAGTATGAAATATTTGAATTAATGGTCTCCTAAGTAGCTAAGTATGTAATAAGTTTACCTTCCATAATTTTTAAGTTATCAGCTCTACTGATCGCATCTTTTATTATTCGAGAATCTGATGCCGTCCCTTCCCACCCAGCTAGGATATATGTGAACTTCATGTCGAATGAACAGGCTGCCAAAATATTTGTGGTTGGCCAGTCTTTTCTTCCCCGATACCTAGGTACATCGCTAGACGGTACCTTAACTCGAACATGTGTACCATCGATTGCACCTAGACAATCCTGCATTATATAATGCTAGCATTAAGTATAACTTTTATGCTACTTTGTAGAAATTACTTATGATCGAACATACCTTAAAATAAGGATAAAGTCGGCTGCTATTGTATATCTCAGGAGGAACTATTGAGCCATCAGGTTGTGAGATAAATTGCTCATGCAAGCTAATGATAGCTCGCAAAACCTCATGAATGTGATAGCTAATGGTTCTAGTACCACGACGAAAGAAAAAGCATATTTTTCTGTATTTCACATTGTGAGACACTAAATACAAGAATGTGAACACTTTTTCCTCTATTGTACACTGCTTTGTATCTCTCAACCCGCGCCTCCCTTTTAGTAACTGACACAAATGCTTAAAAGCATGTACTCTCATTCTTATCATGTTATAACATTGTTCATCTGAACTAGTCAAGTTTTTTAATATTTCTATTCGAATGCCATGCTTAACTTCATCACTAACTCGTAATGGTTTTTCGACCCAACTTTGTTGTAGTCTATCTGTAACATCCCTCAAAATCACACCCCACACGCATACAAGTAAAATACGGGGTTTCAAAAATTTTTACTCTTCCATTAAAACACAAGAAGAAAGCGGCATCGAAGGACATTACTACGGAACTGAAAACCGCACAGAACTGAATAGGATCGATTTACTAGGAAATAGAAATCCGGAAATCCAGAAAATCCGACAGCAAGTATAATAATTTACTGCTGCACAGACACGCATATCCTGGAATAAAACAGATGTCCACACTACACATATGTGGAAAACACAATTTCAGATATATTGCGGAATAAGAACAATAACTCTCAAATCGGACATTTCAGAATAAGAATAATTTCAAATCTCACGAATCCAAAACTCGTATCTAACAATTAAAACAAGACAACTATAATATAATATCCTGAAAACAGGCATAAGCCCTCAGGAGATAAAACGTATCGTATAATTAAGTTAGGCACGCAGGCCTGACAGATTTTTAGAAGACAACTCTTAGAAATTAAATAAAACATTAGCATCATAGTAAATTCGTTAATTAGCTGTAGCGATCACTGTCCCAATGTCTCACCTGAAAATATTTAAACAACGGGGGTGAGCTAAAAAGCTCAGTGAGTAAAAGACACTAAAAGCCATCCATAGTACACATCAAAAATATCATGCATAAGTTGAAATACATTTTTGTAACAGATAAGATAAATCAACTTAACATGCACACTCATATCAGAAACAAAACATAATCAAATACAGATACTTTAACATTAGGCATCAAGCATGAAGTAGGATATAAGTATACCAACCCCTCCCTACTAAACACACTGCCTAACACATCTATAATACAGATCGAAACAGAACTACAGAAATCAGAACTGACAGACAGAAAATCAGAATTTTCAGAATCCAAACGGATAGTCTACATCGGAAACAGAAAGGCCACAGAAGGCCTGATGACCACAGAAGGTCTGACCCCACCTCTGCCGAGGACGAGACATGCATGCATATCAGAAACAGAATGGTAGAGGAGGTATCAGTGGGTGGCCCCCGTCTTGTCAGGACGTGGCACTCTGGCCTCCAAAACCCAGAACAGAATGGTAGAGGAGGTATCAGTGGGTGGCCCCCGTCTTGTCAGGACGTGGCACTCTGGTCTCCAATACCCAGAACAGAATGGTAGAGGAGGTATCAGTGGGTGGCCCCCGTCTTGTCAGGACGTGGCACTCTGGTCTCCAATACCCAGAACAGAATGGTAGAGGAGGTATCAGTGGGTGGCCCCCGTCTTGTCAGGACGTGGCACTCTGGTCTCCAATACCCAGAACAGAACAGAAATAGTGTCTCATGGGTCGTAGTAGACTATCAGCACCATTACAGCGCCACAGAAGGAAGGGTAAGGACACGGAAGAGTGCTACACTAGGGCATAATTTTTACAGAACAGATCATGCTGAAACGGAGGAGTAGAACTAACTACTACTTAATTCTTACATCATGCCCAACGTGTCTCACAAACAGAAAATGACACACCCCAATATCCAGTCCTTAACAAAATTACAATTTGCAGAAAATCAAAGCTGAACACACTTCATAATTTTTATCATTAACCAGAAGTAATATAGGAGTGAATTCCTTAGATTTCATGCAACTATACTTATTTCATGTCAAACCATTCTATGTTCTCACAAAGGTTATAATACATTCAAAGTTTCAGAAATTTCCCGATATATACACAGAATAGAAATTATTCACATAACAAACAATTCAATAAGCCTAGGAATTATAGGGAAATATATATATAGATATTCATTGCAATATTTTTCCCCAAATTTCCTAAAAACCGTGAGCCATAAAATCACTGTAAGGGGCGAAATTTTCAGAATCCTTGCAGAACATACAAATTTCATGAAAATAATTCAGTCCCCTACTATAGATAATTTTTAATTGCACGTTCGTGAAGAAAATTGACAAAAGCCCCAAAATTGACATAGCAGATTTATATTGTCAGATTGCAACATATATTTTTGGTCCAATTTCGAACCAAAGCTAGTCAATATTATATTCAAAATGAAGCTCTCTGAATCTAGTTTCCAATAAAACTGGTTTCGCAAAAATTTCGAATTGTAGGCAGGAAGATATAAGGGTTCGAACATAGGTGGGTCAGAATTTCAGATTTCAAGAAAACAGATTCATATATCAGAATTACGACATATATTTCAGATCCAATAACTAATCGAAAATAGGCGTTATGGGAGTCAAAATGAAGCTCTTCAAGCCTACGGTCTAATAAAACTGGTTTTACAGGATTTCGAGCTATACCTAGGGAGATACGAGAGTTCGAACACAAAAGGGTCAAAATTCTAGATTTTCAGAAAACAGATTTCGTAAGTTATATAACAATGCCGATTGCAACACGAATATAGTTCAGATGTGGTCGATATTACATAAGAATCAAAGCTGAGCGAATCTAGTTTCATACAAAATTTGTTTCGTGTGATTTGGATCTATAGATCATGAGATATTGAGGTTAAAGCACAGTAAGGTCAGATTGGCGACTACAATTTTCAGCAAGACAAAATTTCTGAATCATCATGCATATTCAGATCCGACCTATAGAATAGAAAAACACAGGATCTACTTGCAGATTTTTGGTTCATACAGATAATTATTGCAAATAGGATTAGACTCCTTAGGATCGAATTACTCACTGAAAATCGCCCACAGAAAAAAAAACGCCACAACAGAGGGTCAGGGATCTCCAGGAACTTCGTCCACCACCAGTCTGCCACCACCAGCGTCAGAAATTTGCAGGAGGCGCCAAACACAGTAAGAGGCGACAACCACAGGCGGCTAGGGCAAGAAAACAACAAAAATCGTGAGGGAGAGGAGCTCTTCACGATATTTCTCTTTTTCTCCCACTCCAAACGGATCCAAGATCCAATAACCCAGTTAACTTAAGTGAAAAATCGGTTTTAAGGGCTCACCTGGGCTTAACCACCATGCGCCACTCCAATAACACAGAAATATGCGCCACCATGGTGGAAGAATTCCAGGAGCAAAAAGTCAAGGTTGAGGGTTCGAGCCCCAACCAAAATAATTATTTTTGCCCTGTAGGAAAAATTCCTACAATTAGGCAAAAATCCCAAAATTTTAATAGATAAAAATACAGGAACAGAATTTCTAACCTTAAATCATAATTCAGAAAAATTGAGGGCGTTACACTATCCATCATCTCTTCTATAAGAATCCATGCAGCTATGCATGTGTATTGACAATTAAGAAAATGAATAGCTAGGATCATATTCTTGCTCGGAGCCATAAGAACACCTATAAATAGACAAACAAACTGTATCAAAGTGAAAGATGTGTATAAAAATGTGTGTCATGCTGTATCACACATATAAAGCTAATTTAACATAAAGTTTAAGCTGTAGGTTTGAATACTTATTGAAGTTTTCAAAGTTTAAGCTGTAGGTAACTTTTGATTCAGTATAATAAGAGATTTCATATTAAAATAAGATGCTCTCTTTTGCAATATGTTGAGACCACATTAGATTTGTTATTCAGAGACCACAAAAGAGTTTGAAAATAGAGATGTTTTAATGTTTACGTACATAAATTCAGTGAACAACTATCTGCATAATTCCTGTATAGGATTAAATTGAAGACCAAGTTGGAATAAAAACAAGGAGGATTAAATTACTAATTTGTTAATATAGCACAAGTTATAACATTGATCGATGAAATTATTCACTGTGCTAAGTTTTCTATACACTACCAGCAAGTTACTAATTTGTCCAAGTTTTTGTCTGACCATCTTGCTTCAATCTACAGACAAAAAATTTTGGTAGGGCTGTGTCTGCTAGGTCAAAAATTGCCATCCATGGAGGGCTGTGTCTGCAGGTAACATGCAAGCTTGTATGGAAAGAAGGGTGAGGTCGTGAGGGAGGGAGAACGAAATACCTTCTGAACAGCAATCGATCGTGAGGGAGGCTTCTGAACTGCAATCAATCGAAGAGGGCTTCTGAACAGCAATCAATCGAAGGCGAGGTCGGGACGACGGCGGGACGAGGGCTTCCGTCGGGACGAGGGCGAGGTCGAGGTCGAGGGCGAGGTTTGGACGAGGGCGAGGTCGGGACGAGGGCGAGGTCGGGACGAGGTCGGGACGACGGCGGGACGAGGTCGAGGAGAGAAGCGGATCGAAAGGGCGAGAGGGCGAAAAGTATCGGACGGAAATGAGGTTTCCGTCGAAATAAGAGGGGACGGTTTTGGAGGGAATGGAAAGTTAATTCTTTCCTTTCCCCCTTTATTTCCCTTCACTGAAACCAAGGAAATAGAGGGAAAGAGTTAGGTTTCTTTCCTTTCTCTCCCTATTTCCCTTCACTGAAACAGGGCATTAATAAATAGCACTAGCATCCTTCCCAGTAAAATGATGAAATACCTTAGCACGCTATCCTCGTAAAATACATGGAGAACCAATGGCGTTTGCATTTGACGTTCCCGCTTGCATAAACGATGATCACGATTTAGGAGAGCCAACTGTGGGGTCAAAATAAATTTTAATATAAATTAAAATAAAAAAAAAAATAGTGGGACCGTATTAAATTCATTTTATAACTTATAAGACTTTTTATTTTAGTAGGTTCTAGCTTCCAACAAACGCAAGCATTCATTGTTAATTACTTCTAAAGAGCTTAGGGCACATTTGATTAAGAGATCTATGATATATAACAAAGTAAAGACAAATGGTTAAAAGGATAATGTCATTCACAATTTATAATTTGATTACAAGAGTACACTCTTAAGACTAATTAGTCATGGAGAAAAATTTGAGTTTGTGTTGTAACAACGTTGAGGAACTATGCCCCGATACGAAGTATCGACGTATGTACCTCCCAAACAACGATATTAACAATACGCGTCAGGAATTTATCGTCCATGACTATATTTGAACAAGTGAAGTGGCCGTAGGGCCAAATGTCTGGAATTTAGTGAACAAGCCGATGGGCTAAGCATTCAAGATTTGGTGAACATGCTGATAGGCCAAACGTTCAAAACTTGGGTGAACGAGCCATGGGGCTAAACGTTCGAATTTGGGTGAACGAGTCGTGGGACCAAACATTCAAAATTTAGATGAATGGGCCGTGGGGTCAGCATTCAAGATTTGATAAATGGGCTAATGGGCCAAACGTTCGAAACTTGGGTAGAGTTGGTGAACAGGTCGTGAGACCAAACGTTCAAAATTTGAGTGAATGGGTCATGGAACCAATCATTCAGAATTTGGGTGAACGAGCCGATAGGCCAAGCATTCAAAGTTTGTATGAATGACCCAATAGACCAAGTGTTCGAAATTTGAATGAATGAGCCGATAAGCCAAATGTTTGAAATTTGGATGAACGGGTTGTGGGACCAAACGTTCGGGATTTGGGTAAGTGGGTCATGAGACCAATCATTCAGAATTTGGGTGAAGGAGCCGTAGGGCCAAACGTTCAAAATTTGAATGAATGGGTCATGGGACCAAACATTCAAAATTTGGATGAATGGGTCGTAGGACTAAACGTTCAAAATTTGGATGAACGGATCATGGGACCAATCGTTCAAACTTTGGTGAACGAGCCAATGGGCTAAGCGTTCAAAATTAAGTGAACGGGTCGTGAGACCAAATGGTCAAATTTAGGTGAATGGACCGTTTGGCTAAACATTTAAAATTTGAGATGATATTGTGGCTAAAGCCGCTTTAGATCTAATGTTCGTTTCTAACGAGCTCCGGCTTTATTTTCATTAGTATAAATCTGGCTCAAGATGTTGGGATCAATTACTTTAAGCACAATAATATCATACAAGTCTTCTATTGCAAATGAATGACACAAACACTTGTAGGGGCTGAATTACTTTGAGCACAACAAGATGCACAAATACTATTGCAATTAAATGATGGCCTAACCAATAACTTACTGCAATAATAATAATAACACAAGCAAATATCACCAATCACTAACACCAAATTTACGTGGATAACCCTCCAACATGAAGGGAAAAACCACGGGACAATCAATCCAAAATGTTAACTAGCAAGGTATAGAGTATCACAAAGTATTCTCCACTTAAGCTTATTGCCCTAAGCTTAAGTTGCAATCCAATAGCTACACACAACTTGTTCTTCAAAGATAATAAACAAGAACCAAGTTGAAAATGAGATAATAAAGGCTTATCTCTTCTTCCTTGCTATTCATTGTATTGTAGGGCAGCTTCTTCTTCCTTTGCAATGGATTTCGGCAGCACTTGACAGCAGCTCACAGCTTCCTCACTCAAGATCGAAAGAAGCCACAAAAAACTCACAGCTCTCGCACTCCTCAAGTAGCAGCTGCTCCTCTTTTTTTTTCTCTCAGCTCACTTCAAGGCAACAGAGAGAAAAATCAAATTTTGTTACCCTAACCACAGAGCATCCAAGCCGTTTGATTGAGTAAGGTGGGACCCTCTTAAACATTAAAGCAAAAAACCAAAAAAAGAGAGAGACGTGAGCTATGAGTTAACAACAAAATTAAAAGAAGCTGCGCATAGGTAAAAACAAGTAATAGTAAACAAATGGAGTGAACCCCACTTGAGCTTAATACAAGCCCCACAATCTCCCCCTCCACCCCATTAGGAGGAGATTTACCATATAGACATCTTCACTTGAAGGTTACCTTGGCCAAGATATCCATTCCAGCCAAGCTACAACACAACTCAAGTTTTTCCTTAGTAACAATTTTTGTTAGCATATCAGAAGGGTTCTGATCTGTATGAATTTTCATCAACTACATTTCATCATCTTTAATTGTTGTGCGCAACCAATGATACCAAATATCAATATGTTTGGTTCTTGCATGGTACATGGTATTCTTACTCAAATCTAATGCATTTTGACTATCACAAAATACCACATGCTCCTTTTGCTTTAGTCATAGTTCATTTAGGAATCTTTTCATCCATAGCATTTCCTTACAAGCTTCAGTGGCAGCGATATATTCTGCTTCTATAGTAGACAAAGCAACACACTTTTGTAATTTGGATTGTCAAGATACAACTCCCCCTGCAAAAATAAATAAATACCCCGAGGTAGATTTTCTCCTATCAAGGTCCCCTACCATATCTGAATCTGTAAATCCTTCTAGGACTGCTTTTGACTTTCCAAAACTTAAACACAACTTTGAAGTACCTCTCAAATATCTGAAAATCCATTTAACAGCTTCCCAATGAGCTTTCCCTGAACATGAAAGAAATCTGTTAACAAGGCCAACCGCATGAGCAATATCAGGTCTGGTGCAAACCATCAAATACATTAATGACCCTACAGCTGAGGAGTAGGGTATAAAAGACATATCATGTTTCTCTTGCTCTGTACTTGGACTAGATTTCTTATTTAACTTGAAGTGATTGGCTAAAGGTGTGCTAACTGATTTAGCATTTTGCATGTTGAATCTTTTAAGTATCTTTTCAACATATTTCTCTTGTGATATCCACAGTCTCTTAGATTTTCTATCTCGAATGATATCCATTCCTAGAATCTGTCTAGCTGGCCCTAAGTCCTTCATATCAAAGGACTTAGACAATTCACCTTTTATCCCTTGAATCTGTTTGGTGTCATGACCCACAATTAACATATCATCAACATAAAGCAGAAAAATAATGAATTCTCTATTATCAAATGATCTGAAATAAACACATGGATCTGCATCAGTTCTCTTAAAGAAATGAGCTATCATAAAGGAATCAAATTTCTTATACCATTGTCTTGGAGCTTGTTTCAAACCACACGAACTCTTCTTTAACTTACATACCATGTGCTCTTTTCTTTCAACTATGAATCCCTCTGGTTGTCTCATATAAATTTCTTTTTGCAAATCACCATGCAAGAATGCAGTCTTAACATCAAGCTGCTCTATCTCAAGATTTAAGCTAGCAGCTAATCCAAGTACAATAAACAAATGAATTCTCCATTGAATCTGTTTAATGTCATGACCCACAATTAACATATCATCAACATAAAGTAGAAGAATAATGAATTCTCCATTATCAAATGATCTGAAATAAACACATGGATCTGCATCAGTTCTCTTAAAGAAATGAGCTATCATAAAGGAATCAAATTTCTTATACCATTGTCTTGGAGCTTGTTTCAAACCATACAAGCTCTTCTTTAACTTACATACCATGTGCTCTTTTCCTTCAACTATGAATCCCTCTGGTTGACTCATATAAATTTCTTCTTGCAAATCACCATGCAGGAATGCAGTCTTAACATCAAGCTGCTGCTCTATCTCAAGATTTAAGCTAGCAGCTAATCCAAGTACAATTAACAAATGAATTCTCCATTGAATCTGTTTAGTGTCATGACCCACAATTAACATATCATCAACATAAAACAGAAGAATAATGAATTCTCCATTATCAAATGATCTGAAATAAACACATGGATCTGCATCAGTTCTCTTAAAGAAATGAGCTATCATAAAGGAATCAAACTTCTTATACCATTGTCTTTGAGATTGTTTCAAACCATACAAGCTCTTCTTTAACTTACATACCATGTGCTCTTTTCCTTCAACTATGAATTCCTCTGGTTGACTCATATAAATTTCTTCTTACAAATCACCATGCAGGAATGCAGTCTTAACATCAAGCTGCTCTATATCAAGATTTAAGCTAGCAGCTAATCCAAGTATAATTAACAAATGAATTCTCCATTGAATCTGTTTAGTGTCATGACCCACAATTAACATATCATCAACATAAAACAGAAGAATAATGAATTCTCCATTATCAAATGATCTAAAATAAACACATGGATCTGCATCAGTTCTCTTAAAGAAATGAGCTATCATAAAGGAATCAAATTTCTTATACCATTGTCTTGGAGCTTGTTTCAAACCATACAAGCTCTTCTTTAACTTACATACCATGTGCTCTTTTCCTTCAACTATGAATCCCTCTGGTTGACTCAAATAAATTTCTTCTTGCAAATCATCATGCAGGAATGCAGTCTTAACATCAAGATGCTCTATCTCAAGATTTAAGCTAGCAGCTAATCCAAGTATAATTAACAAATGAATTCTCCATTGAATCTGTTTAGTGTCATGACCCACAATTAACATATCATCAACATAAAACAGAAGAATAATGAATTCTCCATTATCAAATGATCTGAAATAAACACATGGA
The DNA here is from genome assembly GCA_027563935.2 of Costus lasius. Classification (NCBI taxonomy): domain Eukaryota; kingdom Viridiplantae; phylum Streptophyta; class Magnoliopsida; order Zingiberales; family Costaceae; genus Costus; species Costus lasius. Next base: position 100,865,993 of record CM050454.1, read on the forward strand.
TCTGCATCAGTTCTCTTAAAGAAATGAGCTATCATAAAGGAATCAAATTTCTTATACCATTGTCTTGGAGCTTGTTTCAAACCATACAAGCTCTTCTTTAATTTACATACCATGTGCTCTTTTCCTTCAACTATAAATCCCTCTGGTTGACTCATATAAATTTCTTCTTGCAAATCACCATGCAGGAATGCAGTCTTAACATCAAGCTGCTCTATCTCAAGATTTAAGCTAGCAGCTAATCTAAGTACAACTCTAATGGAAGTCATCTTAACAACCAGAGAGAAGATCTCATCAAAGTCAACTCCCTTTTCCTAGGTAAATCCCTTTACCACTAAACGAGCTTTATACTTCACTAGCTTATCACCATCCTTTTTTAGCTTGAATATCCACTTATTCTTAAGTACCTTTTTCCCTATTGGTAACTTAGCAAGCTCAAATGTATTATTCTTCTTTAGAGAATCCATTTCTTCCTTCATTGCCTCCACCCAACACTGCTTATCTGATGTAGATTGCACATCATGGTAACTTTCTGGTTCTCCATCTTCAGTAAGCAGTAGATACTCAAAACTAGGATACCGGGTGGATGGTTTGTGCACTCTAGTAGATCTTCGAACCTGAGTTTTCGTGTGATCAGGTAAGGGAGAATGCTCCCCCTGCTCAAAATCTACTACATCTGGCTGTGCACTGTCATGAACACTATCTGACTCATCACTAGTTGTTGGCTCAACTGTATCATGTTCTGTCTCTTGTGTAATTTCATCATCTTGTATGACTCTCCTTGGTAAGTTGGTTGTTTGTTCCAATTCATCACAGACAACAAGAACTCGAGATGATCTTTCTGGTTTCTCAAAGTCAGATATAGTCTCATTCTCATGAAACATAATATCTCTGCTTCTAACAACCTTCTTCTTTTCTGGATCTCATAATCTGTAACCAAACTCCTCACCACCATATCCAATGAAAATGCAAGGAGTGGCCTTGCTATCAAGCTTTGACCTCTGTTCCTTAGGTATATGAATGAAAGTCTTGCACCCAAATACTTTCAAATGTGAGTATGTTTGTACCTTTCTTGTCCATACCTTTTCAGGTATATCAAAACCTAATGGAACTGATGGAGACCTGTTAATTAGGTAGCAAACTGTTTTAAGTGCTTCACCCCAGAATGCCTTAAGCAATTTTGCCATCCTTAGCATACATCTGACTCTTTCCACAAGGGTGTGATTCATCCTTTTAGCAACACTGTTGTATTGGGGTGTACCATGTTCTGTTAACTCATGTCTTATCCCATGCTTAGCACAATATGCCTTAAATTCACGGGATGTATATTCACCACCATTATCTGATCTGATACACTTCAATGGTAATTGAGTTTCTCTCTCCACCATGGCATGAAATTTTTGAAAAACTTGTAGTACCTGGCTTTTGAATTGCAAACAAAATATCCAAGTCTTTCGTGAAGCATCATCAATAAAAGTAACAAAATACCTATTGCCACCTAATGACTTTACCTCCATGGAACCACATACATCAGAATGTATATATTCTAATCTAGTTTCTTTTCTTTTAGCAGGTATAGAAAAAGAAACTCTTCTATACTTACCAAGTAAACAATAATCACATGAATTAATCGTCATACCTTTGCTAGCCGCTGAAGGATAGGAATGAGAGATTGCCTTGCCAATAGTTGCATCCCCTTCTCACTCATGTGTGCTAGCCTGTTATGCCATAGATTTGGTGATGCATCATCTTGCACTGCATTGATATGACTTTCAGAATGCTTTAGCCAAATCTTGTACATTGTGCAACACAGCTTTCCTTTTGCAATTAACACAAACCCTTTGAGGAGCTTCCACTGTCCATCCTTATGTCTGCTATCATATCCTTCCTTGTCAAGGACATTCACTACAAGCAAGTTTATTCTCAAATCAGGAATGTGTCTCACATCCCTTAGAGTCAATGTACACCTTGTGTTGGTTTGAACAACAATATCACCAATGCATATAATTTGCGACACACTTTGGTTTCCCATCTTGGTGTCTCCAAAATCACCAGCTTTATAAGTGGTAAATAATTCTCTCTTTGGAACACAGTGGTATGCTGCACCTGTATCAACAATCAACTCTACCAATGAGTCTCTCACATGATTACAATCCTCATGCCCACAGATTAATGACACTGTCTTTTCCTCAGATGTAACTGCAGTAGTATTGCTCTCCACAGGGTCTTTCTTATTTTTTTGGTCTTTTCTCTCTTGCTTCAAGGTCCAGTAATATTTCTTGACCAATTTTTCCACAATAATGACATTTCATTGGTTCCCTTGACTTGGACCGATTCTTGGATTTACTTCTACCCCTGAAATTCTGACCTCTATTCTTGAATCTGCCTCTGTTTTCTGTAACAAAAGCATGATTTGACCTTGATTCCATATTATCTCTCCTTGGTTCTTCATTAAGCAAGCTATCTTTTACCATTTGCATTGTTACCTTGTCATCTGGTGCTGAATTAATCATAGTGACAACTAGAGTATCCCAAGTGTCTGGCAAGGATCCTAAGAGGAATAGGGCAGTAACTTCATCACTAAGGTTAATTTCCATAGTGGTCAGTTGATTCAACTAAGTCTTGATAGTCACTCAAGTGTTCTGCAATAGACCTTCCATCCTTGTATTTAAGGTTTGAGAGTTTTCTAATTGCAAATGCTTTGTTCATAGCAGTTTTCCTTTCATACAGTGCTGCCAATTTTTTCCATGCAACAGATGAACTTGTCTCTTATGCTACATGATGAAAAACACTAAGATCAACCCATTTTCTAATTGTGCCTAAAGCCTTTCTATCCAATCTTCTCCACTCATCTTCTAACATGTCTTTTGGTTTAGCCGAGTCACCTAATACAGGATCAAATAGATCCTTACAGTATAGGTGATCTTTCATCACTGGCTTCCAAATGGAATAGTTTGATGCTGTTAATTTCATCATAGTTCCCATATTTCCTTCCATGAGTGAAATAACACAACTAGTCTCTGATACCACTTGTTGGGATCAATTACTTTAAGCACAATAATATCATACAAGTTTTCTATTGTAAATGAATGACACAAACACTTGTAGGGGCTGAATCACTTTGAGCACAACAAGATACACAAATACTATTGCAATTAAATGATGGCCTAACCAATAACTTACTGCAATAATAATAATAACACAAGCAAATATCACCAATCGCTAACACCAACTTTACGTGGATAACCCTCCAACATGAAGGGAAAAACCACGGAGCAATCAATCCAAAATGTTCACTAGCAAGATATAGAATATCACAAAGTATTATCCACTTAAGCTTATTACCCTAAGCTTAAGTTACAATCCAATAGCTACACACAACTTGTTCTTCAAAGATAATAAACAAGAACCAAGTTGAAAATGAGATAATAAAGACTTATCTCTTCTTTCTTGCTATTCGTTGTATTGTAGGACAGCTTCTTCTTCCTTTGCAATGGATTTTGGCAGCACTTGATAGTAGCTCACAGCTTCCTCACTCAAGATCGAAAGAAACCACAAAAAACTCACAGCTCTCGCACTCCTCGAGTAGCAGCCACCCCTCTTTTTTTTCTCTCGGCTCACTCCAAGGCAATAGAGAGAAAATCAAATTTTGTTACCCTAACCATAGAGCATTAAAGCTGTTTGATTGAGTAAGGTGGGACCCTCTTAGATATTAAAGCAAAAAACCAAAAAAGAGAGAGTCATGAGCTGTGAGTTAACAACAAAATTAAAAGAAGCTGTGCATAGGGAAAAGCAAGTAATAGTAAACAAATGGGATGGATCCCACTTGAGCTTAATACAAGCCCCATAATTTTCCCTTCCACCCCGTTAGAAGGAGATTTATCATGTAAATATCTTCACTTAAAGTTTACCTTGGCCAAGATATTCATTCCGGTTAAGCTATAACACAATTCAAGTTTTTTCCTTAGTAATAATTTTTATTAGCACATCAGAAAGATTCTAATATGTATGAATTTTTATCAATTGTATTTCATCATTTTTAATTATTGTGCACAAACAATAAGGAGAATTTCTTCAGCGAGTCTTGGGCAGATTCCGTCTCCCAGGGCTTCGATGATGGATCATTTCTTCGGGCTCTTCGGCAAACTTGGCATCGAGTAAATCTGGTGGGAGATTTACGCTTATGCAGCTTCGACGGATGATTGCAGCCTAGCAAGGAGAGTCTCGACGGTGATTTCTGCCCTTAAGTATGAGCTCAGCGGCATACTTCTACCTCGGCGTTGAGCTCATCGGCAAGCTTTCCATTCTAGCGACAGGCTTTGATCGAAGATCTCATCTTTGGTGGTGATTTCAATTCAACAGTGGCACGACGGCACATCCTTTTGCCCCAAATTGATGCAAGAAGGGAGCCCTAGCGATTCTCGCTTGGCGGCAGAGGCAACTGAGCTTAATTGATGGTGGGCGAATCCGGCTGCATAAGGTTTTGATCAGCAAGCTCCCATCCGGTAATAACATCAAGCCTCTATGTTTGCGAGGGCCTCGACGGCAGGTGCTGATGACGACAGAGTTGGCGGATGATCTTATACAGAAAGCGAGCTCCGACGGTGGACTCTTGAAGACGACAACTTGGCGGAAACAATTTTGGTGGCGCATCAAATTTCTGTCGGTACGGTAGAGAGAAGCTGCTGTGGCAATAGACTCGTCGACAAATTCACAGAAGATTCCTATCGAAGATGAGTTTGGAAGCAATGCTAAGTTTCGGCAACACCTTGGCGATAGTCTCGACAGCTGTTAGGCCCCAAACACCCTGGGCCGGGCTAAACCAGAATGGGCTGGTCGGTGGCCCAAGCCCATGCGAAAGGAATCAACGCGACGCCCAACGGCAATGCAAAAGTGGGTCAACATTCGATTTTGACCATAAATTGGCGAGCTCTACGATGTCTTCACCGCGGGCTTCGAACGCGGACTCGAAGCATGGCACTGGCAAGGGATTCGGGCAACGCAGAGATAGGAGCGTCGAAGGGTGCGGCATCAACGGGAGATGCGGACAGCATGGAGCGTTGCCTTCCCGATTTGGGAAGGAAGACGCGTTCGTGCGCGGCGGAAGCAGGCTTCAGCGGCAAGGAGGCGACAGCAAGCATCCGTCTCCTCTTTAAAGGCGTGGACAGCGAGTGGCGACCATCTCTCCACCATCACAGAGCTTAGGGAAGCTTGAGAGAAAAGTTTTTCGGGGCGTCTCCCTAGACACCGATGAGCGCGAGTTGTGAGCGAGGTTGAGTGATTGTAGTCGGCAGCCAGAGGGGTCGTCGGCGAGGGAAGGAAGAGGGGAGTCGGCGGCCAGGGGGTCGTCGGCGCTAGAGGGGTTTTGTATCTCTTTAAGGGCAATAAAGAGCGAAGCTTTTCCCGATTTCCATCTTCCCCTATTTTGCGAGATCACAGAGCTTCTGACGTCGTTTCTCGTCGCCTCCAGCAATGACGAGGGCTTCCGGGTCGGCGACGAAAGGCTAAGGGCAAGGGGAGCAGCTTCTCCCTGCCGGTACGCCTAGCATCTCCGACGATGTGTGCAGGTGAACGACGAGCTTCAGCGACGTGCGTCCGCGCGTTGAGGAAGAAGGCGAGACGCGGCGAGGCTTCGCACGCATCGTGAGGCCAAGTCAACGGAACGAGCAGGTCAACGCTCCATTTCGAAGGCGAATTGGAGAGGCTGACGTCAGTGAACGAAATTCGTTTCAAATTTCGACAAACAGCGCGCGTTTGCTGATTTTGACTCGCGGTGTGGATTTTGACTTAGGGCAAAATCAATTTTGTGTGAATTTGGGACGGAAATTCGAGATTTGGCGCACAGTTTTAGATTCCGGAGAACGGTTCGTTGGGGCGTGACAACAGCCAATTTTGATTTCGCACCAGTTTTTTTTGCATTAGGAGAATGAAGAAGAAACTTCGGCGGATCATTTCTCTGTGATCCACGGCGACAAATATTTGCCCTGCCTCAGCAGCAGGCTCGGCGGAGGTGATTTTTCCAGGAGATGGTGGTATGGTTTTGAAGATGGTTTCAGAGAAGTATTGGATTGGGCTTGGGCTAGACCGACAGCTCACTAGCAGGTAAAAATTTAAAAAAAAAAAAAAAACTTGAATTCGAATTTTGATTTACTAGATTTGGATTCTCGTAACCTCTTCTTGTTCCATCAACATCAAACGATTGTTTTCCACCGGCCACTCCTCATCAACATCAGATGATTTCCCTAGACAATTTCGTTGGTATCCTTGAGTAAGAGGTAAACTGCAAATCCTCTTGTCTGTGCTCCACTGCATGTTTTCGCAGTTTCCTTTTCTTCTTTTTTTTTTTTTTATGATTTATGTGTCATATTTACGAAGTCTGTGTCGCAATAGTCTGAATTCTACGTTGTCGTCTTTTATCGAGACTAGATCTTCCCGGTATTCGAATAAAATTAGTGCAGATTTTCTTTATAGTTTATGGACTGAGTTGCAGCAGCAATGGTAATTCTGGCAATCAGCATTAGCAATATATTTTGAATTTATTCCCAGAACAGTTTTATATGAATTGAATCCTTGATAATGATTTCGATCTTCAGTAGAAGCTCAGTTTATTCCTGGCGACTATGCAAAATTCTCGCAGAAATAGGATTTATTCTGCTTCATATGACCTCTTTTTTTTTTAGAAATGAACGAAAAAGAGATTCTCCTCTTCTCCCTTTTTTTTTTTTTGAGATCCAAGGATGAATTTCCATCAGAGTTTCATTCTTCGGCCAGCAATTTATTTTCAAGCAGGACATAACAATTTTGAACTTCATTCTCAGAGCCTAGAGAGTCCTTGGTAGCAGCCCCCCTCTCCTCTTTTTTTGCTTGTATAATTCCCCAGCCGAGCTCTTCTCCCAGTATTCTTTTTTTTATAATGCCTCAAACGACACCTGCATATATATATATATATATATTTTGCATGCTCCTCAGCCAAACTTCTCTCATCAGAAGCTTTGATTTGTTTTTTTGTTCCCAGCCGAAAACTATACAATAACAGCAGCCTCTTCTTTACAATGCGTCAAACAACACTCTTCTTTTTTTTTTTGTGTTCTTCAACAGAAACTTGATATGTGATTTCCGTTGAGGAACATTCTCTAAAATATCTTTTAAAAAATTCTTAGGTTCTAAAAATTCTTAATCTTTTCTACTTTTCTGATATTCTAAAAAGTCTTTAGATTCTAAAAATTTTTATTTGAAAATAGAATGAGAGAAAAAAAAATTATACTTGCTTTCTTGTGTGAACTATAGCCAAGACCTTCTCTTTCCTCTAGCCAAGACCTCTTCTTCTCCCTTGCGTGAGTGGTAGCCGTCCAAAATCCCCTCTAATGAAAACCTCTCTTCTTTTATTTTTATTTCCAATGGTCGAATAGGATTTTTTTTTAATTTCCCCCTCCTATTTTATAATCAATTTCCTTTTTACTATTTTTGAACTTTAATATACAACCAACTTTCTCCATCGAAACATGACGCTCCAATTTTAATTTTTTTAATAATTTTTTTATCCACGGCACTATAAGTGCCCATGTTGATCTAGAAATAGAATTTTGCTATCCCTCATGCATATCTCTTTTTATTTATTTTTTACTTTTTATATATAATTCCTTGCCATAGCTTATTCTTTCTATTATTTTATTTATTATTATTTTTTTAAAGACACCACGATCATAGTTCTTTTTGCCATATTTGTTACATTTCTCTCGCATGCTTACAAATTGGTGGTCCAAATTGGCTATTTTGACCTTAATTTTATTTGCAACTTCTTTTTTTTATTTACCTTTCCAACTTGCACAATTGTGGTCAAAAATCAAATAATTAATTAATTGATTGATTAATTTGATAATTAATTGATTAATTTTTTATGTCACACCACAATGGTCAAAATAAATTTTAACCACAATATGTTGGCTGCATGAGAAATTAATTAATTAATTAAGTACTAATTAATTGTTTATTTATTTTTATTATATTATATTTTTTTTACCTTCAACACAACAATGCTACAACTAGCACAAAAAATTGCACCACAGCATCTATCTAAAGGAAAATGCAGCTTAGATACAAACACCAATTTTATTAGCTGACCCTTCAACTCTTAAACAAGAAACTTTTGATGTACAAATACAGGGGGCAAAAGTAGCTAAAGCAAAAAAAAAAAGCAAGAAAAAAAAAACAAAAAAAACACATGAATTATGGACACCGGCAACTTTTGGAAAGCCATAGTATATTTTAACCCACTAAATCAGAATATGCATGCATACATAATGTTAAATGGACAGGAGAGAGAAAAAAAACTCCATAGTTGTCCAGGCAAATTATGATGCTATTTGGCACGGTAAGACATACAACAAGAAACTAATAAATGGAAGGAAAGTGACCATGATTCTCTTTATAATCTGTTGTAGCAGACTCAACAAACAAGTGAAAAAGAAAAAAAAAAGTAAAATTTTTTCAACTGAAGACCCTAAAATGCCCATCCATGCTACCTTTCTTTCGGATTACTTCTAAAACTGCAACGATTGTACAAACATTACTCTGCTTATATGGCACAGAAAGGTAGTAGTTGTTACTGCAAATATTTTCACAGTACTTTACCTACTCAGAGGGCAATATCCTACATGTTCTTTTCCCCATTGAGCTTCAACCAGAAAGGTGAATTCATGATAAGCTACCTATGAGTAAAATCTCATTTTACTTTCCTGCTGCTCTACAGGGAAAGAAATTCTGAATGAGCTTCGGAAAAAAAAATCAACGATGCTAACCTGCACTGATAAGCTAATCAAACTTGAATAACCTGAACTGCAATAGGGGGGAAATGAAGAATATAATTCTAAAAGTGACATGTTTAGTATGGACAAACATTTGGGTCAAACCCTAAGGGCGATCAGATGGGAGCACTGGTTTCTTCTCCACTGCATCGTAATGCAAAACAAAGTTCTCCTGCTGTCCAACATGCATGGATACTTAGTTAAGCAACCAAAATAATAATGCAAGTAAAAATGATTGTTCAAACCTTCATAACAGTTCCCCATGAATTTGGATCGAAACAGACGTATGATCCTCTTTCATACGCATGTGTCTTAACAAGAGGCTCCACATTTGGATTTCTTGCGAGCCACAGCTGATGCTCTTTATGGTAGAACCAGCCACGTGAATATCTGCATAGGCTTTCAACTGAGACCGTCTGAAGAAACATAACTAAAAGCACATACAGACAGATTCCAAGAGAGTGCAGCATTCAGAAAAAAAAAACGAAAATTAACTCTAGTTTATTAATATTCGATAAAGCAGGAAGGCAGAACATTCAATAATCTTAACTACTCAAGACCTTTACATGTTTTGTTGGATACCCAAAAATCAATTAATTATCTCTATCTTTTTATCCCCACAAGAAACCACACACGATAGAATATTGCAAAATATCATAATATTAGTTCAAAATTAGTGGAAGAAAAAATTGAATATGTTAATACATTATACAAATAGTAATATTAGTTCCAATAGTGCAAATCCAATAGATAATAGCATATAAAGGATAAACTGATGCACAATATATACAGACATGGACTTAGAGAGGGAGGAGTTACAGTTCAGATGCCGCATAAAGTTGTGCCTCATCCTTCGGCATGCTGCAGGAGGGCAGAAATTATTGTTAGAATAACGCTTCTGAGTGACCAACACAAATAAAATGAACTTCATACCTATAGAAAATGTAAAACAAAGTAGACGGATGAAGTTTCACAAAATGTCCTTGCTGCATCCACAACAACATAATGAGATCAAATACTCAGACTACACATTCAATCAAAATCAAAACAGTGAAGCTTACATGTAGAGGAGGTGGTGATTTAGCATAATAGCAAGTTGGAATGGAATATTCAGGCTCCCCCTTGGCAGGCTCATCAGACCATGGAGAACCAAAAGTTTTATGAAGATTCTCCGACGCGTTCAAGTTCAATCCTAATGTGGTTAAATCAAAACCCAACGCAAGAGAAGTTAGGTCTGGGTTGCTCATCCTAATAATATTTAGCAAACCCCCCAGGCCAAATGGATCCGCAGTTATTTGTGACCCCTGAGCGGACTTTAGACTCTGGTCTCTATATGATTGGCTAACATCAGGCATCTGCTGCAGTCTAAACTGAGATTGACTTTGTGGATGATATTGCTGAATGAGCTGCTCATATGCTCCCATACCAGAAGCTGGAGTCGGTGAATTCAGCGGTCTCAATCCAATATTAGGGGCTCCACTATTTTGAATCTGCATAAAATATGTTTGAGGAAAACAATTTAATTATGACAATAGCACAATGATTCAAGAACATAAAACTTAAGTCTAGCAAATAAACATATTAGCAAGGGCAATACACCTGCGAATGATAGTTCCCATGAGAAGCTGGAAAGAAATCAGAGCCATGTATTCGGAGATCTTGATTGTTTCCAGGTGTAAATGGCAGCCCACCACTACTGGCTGCTTGCTGCTGCTGCTGGCGGTTAGTTGGGTAAGTTGCTCCTAAGCTAAAGCCAGCAGATCTTCCCATCTAGTTTGTGATAAAAAGCCAACATCAAATAATGCAAATTAATGACTACGGATAAGTTGAGCAAGTATTCTGTAAGTTCAACTCACAGATAAATGTTGTGACTGCATTGTAGAGATATTTTCATGAAGCTGTTCTTTCTGATGCATATCCACAGAAAAATCTGAGCTGCCACCTAAGTAAGAATGAGAAATATATAATGCTGCAATACGAAACAGGAAGAGCTGTAGAAACAAAAACATAATATGTTAATTACTTCTACGATATTAGCATTTCTGGTGCTACGTATATGTCAACATTCCATTGGAGGATTCACCATAGAAAATGCATCCACAAATTTGACATTACGATTCAGATGGCCAACTAAATGATGTGCTAAGATGGATTGGGTGACTACTTGTCGATCTATATTTTTCCTGATTCTCGAATATGTCTTATTAGGTACAAAACAATATCAACCATATATACCCTACAAATGCACTTCTGCAACCACTCCCATAAACTTTCAATTGAATGAGGCATCTAAATTTGGAGTAAATATTTACTTACAGTGATAAAACGGAGAATAGAATACATAGAAAACAGCTCAAGATAGTATAAAACATCATAACTTTTCCAAGAGCAAGAAAATTATGACCAAAATAAGAAAGAACCTTTAAATCCCGGCAAAGCTGGAAAATCCTCATTTTGTATACTAAATTCTTGATTTTGCTGGACAATGGAGCTAACACCAACTCCTTGCTTCCTCGTTGCACCTAAGATTCCACATACCAGTTAAACTTCTACTTTAATGCAAACAAAAATGTTAAGCTGGGAAAAAAAAGTCAATAGTTCTTATTCACAAACCCAATTGTCCTTGTTGACCACCAGCAGAACTTGGCCGTGCAGTTAATTGAGGAAAATCATTTATATCAAAAGGAGATGTGTCAGCAGCATTTACATCATTCAACATTCCCATAGAGCTTAAAGGATTGTTCCCAACTTGGCTCTGGGATAATGGACCTCCAGATGTAGCATAAGAATTTCCATGCATGCCAATCATTTGTGGTGTTGCTAGCAACATAAATGGAATAATTGTTAGTACGTTGATAGTTATTTGAATAAAGTAAACAGATATATGAATTTTGAAGATTATTGCGTAAGATCCCATATCCAATCTACACCAAAATAATTCATGTGAGTATAATGATAAATGTTTGCGGTACTATTTTAGATTCCGGAAAAAAGTTGAATAAAATAGGCTATGGGCCTACAAAATTAAGTGCCTGAGGGATGAGTAATTTTTAAAAATTTATGCAGTTAAAGATAAGTTCAATTGATTTTTATTAAGAAATTTCTGCCAAGTCTAGTTACCTGAAAAGTTAAAACACACGGCAAAATAGATCAAACCACTAAATAGGCTTAATATCATTTTTCTTTTGTTTTTGGCAATGAAAGGACAAATGTCAATTGAAGTTCATGAAACATGCAAAATCAAATATACTGGCAACCGTTTGCGACACTATTTTAGATTCAGAAAAAAAAAGGTTGAATAAAATAGAACTGTCATCTACTTCTACATGAATATGGGTCCATAAAGTGAGAAGTACCTGAGGGGTGAGTAATTGAAAAAAGAATTATGTGGTTTAAGATAAGTTCAATCAATTGCAACAATGTAGTTAAGACATTGCGCTACCAAGTCTAGTCTCCTGAAAAGTCAGCACTTCATAACAAAATAAATCATCGACCTAGTAGCTTAATATCGTATGTATTTTCTACAGTGAAAAAACAAATATCTAATGAAGTTTCTGAAATATGCAAAATCAAACGTCTTCAAGGAAATTAGGAGATACCCTGTTGAAGCATGCCACTTATAAGTCTGTTGGGTCCTTGCACATTGAGGGTCCCTGATCCACTATTAGCAGTTAAGTTTACACGTGAGGTAAGTCCAGGAACAGATAATCCTCCAGAGTTAATGCTTCTTCCCATGTTACCGCCACTACCAACTATGTTACCCATAGTGCTTGTAAGTCTAGGGCCTACATTACCCAAAACTGGAGAAACTCCCAAACCAGGAATAGAACTTCGATTGCCAGTAGCTGAACTCGAGGAAATACCGGTTATTGATCCACCAATTCCATTCACATTATTACTAAAACCATGATTTCCAACAACATTGATACCACCCCTATTTGAGATACCGGTGCCATGAGACATCTGGATGAAAAAAGAGAATATGAAGAAAAATCTCAGATTACCAAAGAATAAAAGCGATAAAAAAAAATGAGGTTAAAAGCAGTATTTTCATAACTCAGTTCTTGCAGGAAGCAGCAATATGCATATGTGATATAATAGATCATGTAATGCAATGAAGATATATGGCGTAGATGAAGTATGCATATGCCAGACAGATATAACACTGCATGCAACACAATGAAGATAAATGGTGCAGATGAGGTAATTTTCTCATAATTAAATAATTCAAGACCTGAGACAAAGCAACCAAAAGATTGTTTGAGGCGAACCGTCCACTGGGGAGATTTCCCACTGGTTGTTGAACACCACCTGATGCGGCACCACTCATGGCTGCATTTCTTGATGCAAGTGAACCTGTCATGTTCGACAGGTTGAAGTTTGCATGAATGTTATGCAACCCTTGCAGGCCACCTATTGTTGTATAAGAATACAAGATAGCAGTTTAGAAATTTTCAGGTGTATCTTTTCGAAGAAGTTAATAGCCTAAATCTTCTTACCAGAATGATGAAATCCAGGTGTGGTAGACTGACCAGAGAAAGATGTATAGGGTCTGCCCGCAGAGTCCGTGAGATTTGATTGTGAACCATTATGGTTTGTCTGAAATTGAAAGATTTAGTATTTTCATGAAGACAAGCAATCAACAATATGTGCAAAATTATATAGGAAGTAAAGTTGACCAAATACTATCCAGTAAAATATATATAAACTGAGAATGAACTTTCGGAATATATACAAAGAAACAGTCATTTCTAATCAACACAAACTGCAATAGCAATGCCATCAAATGTTTATACCGCAAAAAAACACAATGGTGATTTGCATACATACTATAAAACCAACTCATATCAAGAAGCCTATACCAACTGATTTTGGCAAAAAGAATATGTACTGAAATTAGATTAACAAGAGGTCTCTGAAGTTGATCTAAATCCATAGCCACATAGACAAGAACAAGATTAATATACCATAATACATTGAGGTGGTTTCCAGAAGAATCAATATCCAGATTAAATTACACCAGATTAAATAAGAATCAATATCCAGAAGAATACAGAAACATGAGCACTTAATAGGGAAATTAATCTGATACTGAAGAGCCTAATAAATCAAAAGACCATAGACCCATGGGCAATGTCTGCATATAAATCATATAATGTTTCCTTTACTAGTAATCCATCAATAGCAAAAGTATGCCGTTTATGGTGTTTAGATCTCCTCTGTAAATTCTTCAAATTATCAAATAAAATATGCAGCACAACAAAATTAAGCTACATATACGTATGCGTCTATTCAAACTCAATTCTAAGCAATCCAGAACTTCTCACAAGTGTTTGTAAGATAATAAGCAACAAATAACACTAGACCCAATATATACCAGCCTGACATAACAAACTCAAGTTTCTACAGTATTTTGATTTATATATTAAGATAATCATCTACACAAGTATAGACATAGAGAAATATTGATATGCGCATGTCCACCAACATATAAGATAATGGAATGAAGGGAACTTGCAGAAACAATGCTATCTAATCAAGCTGAACAAAATTAAGCACTTCAAATTTTTTTGCCAAGCTGCCGAGTCAAATTAAAGGTTTCAAGCATTTTGATCCTAAGTAATGTCAGGTATAGTCGGGCACTATACCGACTTCTAACAAAGAGGATAGAATACTAAAGCATTCCCTATGGGCTAAAGCATAAACTATTAAAGATTTTGAAATTTGATTCAAATATTTCTGTAGCAATTAACAAGCGATTGGAGCCTTAAAAGTGCCCTAAGGTTACAAGGATATGTGGGAATATATCAGATCATTGATGTTTGCATATCTGAGATTCATAACATTTGTGATTAAAAAATCAGTAAACATTCATTTGACTGAATGAAAACTGAAGTTGCTTATCAGAAAAATACAAATACTGCATGGGTAGGAAAAAGTTACATGTCTTGTCTCATGTACTTGTTTGAGAAATTAATTCCCTTTGGTTCAACTGGCATGTCCTCCGTCCTCTTTCCCTCCTTCCTCTTAGCTCCTCTGGTCTCCCTCTCGCAGCTTCCAACCCTACCCCTTATCCCGCTCTTTTCCTTGCGTAGTTAAGGTCTGAATCAACTCTGAGCTTTTCCTTCTTACCTAATGTTATGAAATTTTAAGTACTTTTTTTATCCATAACCCTAGATTTTTCCCCCTCGCTTTCTTCTCATAATTCTCACAAAACTCTCTAGCATTATCCTCCACCGGTATAGCTTATTTGACATTATCAGGACTCCGGATTTCAGATTCAAAGCTTAATCTCATATGACAAGTAGCCATTGTTTGTTTCATCATCATACTTTCACCACTTTATGTCCTTTTATGTCAAATTACCAACAATTCTCATATCTTGGTTTGCTAACACAACCTCTATTTGTTTGATGTTCAGTATGTTCTACCTTTTTCATTAGTCATTTATCAATTAATTACATTTTTCATACTTCAAATTGCATCTTGACCTTTTAGCCCTCTTGTTGTAGTTTTCAGGTCGGGCGAACAAATGCATTCATTAGTGGGGATCTTAAAATTGGTGGTATTTATGTTCTAGTCAGTCAGTTTTCACCTACCCTCCCACTCGTTTACACCTCTTGCAGTGTTGCAATGCACTATCAGCTATCACATTTTTCCCTGCATTGTCTTCCAACTTGGGACGCATCATCATATCGCTTTCTTCTTATTAATTCAGTTGGTTGAGTTCAATTCCTTTTGTGTTAGTGCATTCTGATGAATGAAGCCCAACCATCAGAACCACTTGGGATTGGCATTAGATACTTACACTTCTATTATTCTTTTCTCTCATATTAGTTGGTTTATTTGCTTAAAAACCAAAACACAACCTTTTATGAGGAAATCAAACTCAGATTGATATTTCCGTTAAATAAAATTTTCAGACGTACATTGCTTTGGAATATATGTAATCGACTTTTCATTATTTTGTTAGTTTGCTATCATACATCACTCCCTAATCATGTATGTACAACTTCATCTCATCAATCTTATCCCCACCTATCTTTTACAATGTTCTATATCTCACAATCGCTTTATCTAGTCAAACATACATAAGGTCTTTGGTTTTTTTGTTACATTTAGATGTTAAACCAAGGCATTCAAAACCGGTCTAAATCAATATAGTGGTCCAAGCTCGCTGCAGTACTACAGGTGGTTTTATATTAAATATATTATAAATAATTAATATATATTGATACCAGTTGGATACCTCCTATTCCGTGTACCACTCCAAGCTTGTATTGGTACAAACACTAGTTAAGCCCTACATCTAACAAGTTCAATCCAATAGTTGTTTTTTTGCATCTTTCAGATATTCTCAAAAGTAAAATGCCTATTATTGTTTGGATCTACTGACTCATGTTTCTACATTTGTACTAATGTTATGCTTTTTGAGTCCACCTCTTCCTTTAATGAGTCCACTTCTACTTGGGTTGATCTATCAATTGTCTTTCGCCCTCTAGCATTCTCATTTCAACTAATGCTTCCAATACTCAGATACCACCCCACCTACATCACCCCTAGCATGACTCTTGAATCAAGTTTCTAATTTTGGTCCATAATGATATACCAGTCCTATGTTAGATTAATACATGTCATTACATACTGATATGGTATATCGCTCAGAATCTATTATATGTACACCACCAAACCAATACTAATCTTGTAACATGTAGCAGTAAATAGTCAAACCAATACCGTATTGCCTTGAATTTGAATCCATCTTTGTTAGTTTATTAGTGATAAATGTTGATGTTCTCAATTTGGGTCCCTACCACTGTTGTGTCAATCTTCCAAACAACTCCTTACTTTAACCTACCCAATGTGCTTCACAAAGCTACGTAGATCCCCTCATCATGCATCTTATAGTGTTTATCCTGGTCATTTAATGTCTTTCCAAGTTTGTCATTTAATAGCAATCCTTGGAATATGTTGTTCAATGGGAGATGAAATTTATACTCCACAAGTTTATATAGGAGCTCAAGTAAAACTCAAGCATAGCATATGAAGTTCTCTTGTGTCATTAGTTATGCAAGTTTTTGATAAAAAGTAAACCATTCAATCGTTAATACTTTAATCGCTAATCCTGCTGGAATTGTTATTCTTGTTGTCTATATTGATGATCCTTTGCTACTGAGTATACACAAGGTATTTTGGAGGCTTAGTAGTATCTTCGCAATTATTTTGCAACAAAAAATATTTGAATACCAAGCTACTTATAGGCATTTAGGTGGTCTTCCAAGCTAATAACATTTCTCTCTCAAAAAGGAATGTATGTCATGGGTCTTGTCGAGGAAAAATGACTACTTGCTACAAACTAATTAATGCACTATTCCTAGCTAGCTGTAAATCTCAATCTAATGACTATTCTAAGATGGATGATCCTACTAGGCATAAAATTTATTAGGAAAATTCATCTATTTCCATGAAACTCAATATTCCTATGAATAGCATAAGAACTTTCTAGTCTTATTATGACAATGTGGGATCTTGAAGGCTAGCACTCTTTACCACTTTTTGCACTTATGTCAGTGGCAATCTTATTGCATGAAAAGAAAAAACTAGTAGTGCGATCTAAAGAAAAGTACAAAGCAACAACACATATGACCATTAAGATAATTTAATTGTGCAACTTGTTGATATTTTTGGTCTTTGTCTTGCCTTAGGCCCATAACTATACAGTGATAATTATTAATTAATCTACCGTATATTTTAATCAAAGAAAATAGATTGTTATTTCGCTAATGAAGCAATGACGCCAGAATAGACTTGCACATAAAATCTGAGAATCAATTTATGTGTCTTCACCCTTGTTATTTCCTTAGATTTTCTCCATTTGTTGAGCACCAAGTTGGGCATATTTAGACTCATCTTTTATTTATCATGTTAACGCTTAGTTGGTTTAAAAAAAATATTCCATTTGATTTAACTGAAAAAATAAATTTCTATTTTTAAGGAGAGCATGGAATTGTCAAGCATTACATGCCAAAATTGATGGACATAAAAACTCAAACATCAATTTCATTGAAAGAGTTGCATAGCAGTAAATAACTGGCAGATTTGAGTCCATTATATGGCAGATATTAAATGATGCCATTAACATGACATAAAAAGGGTCCAACATAAGAGATTAACAGTGTGAGATCGTATCATAGATCTTTTTACACAACAAATGCAACTAGGCCATGGATGAAAATACTAACAAATATGTTTGCAAGGCATTGCCTGTAACATTGGCACCATACCCAAAAATAGCCAAAGGTATTGCAGTCATGTCCAATTGAAATGACAAGCATATGTTAGTTAAGCAAGAACTAGTACTTCGGCAACTTAAAAATATCAAATGTGATCTCACAAAATCAATATAAGCGGAATGCTAATAAACCCTACAAGTAAATCATTAGGACAGTAGAACTAAACAAGAGAAGAGATAGGGAAGAAACTTCATACTAAGATTAAATGCCACATGATCTTTTCTTTGTGAACAATGAAAACAAATTACAAATGCAAGGAATATATCGAAGGAGAACCCAAGTAGGCAGGAGTTACATTTAGAAGCCCAGACATTATATATTTGTCACAAGTGCACAAGAAGAATTCAATGCCAGATGTAATGGTCCATCATGCTCAGCAAACAAAAATTTTGAACTCTTAAGTAGTTTGTTGCTATCTTTGTTGTGATCTGAAAGACGAAACAAATTTTAGTCAGAAAACCCTATGAAACATTTTGAACCGAAACTATGTAAAAGAATAACATTGAGTTGGCTAGAAATAGAAAGCTTTGTTTCCAAAACAAATAAGAACTTTATGCATCTCAACTCTCAAGTAATAACGTTTAGAATGTATGGTCTATAACCTCAAAGATTAAACGGCAATCAGCAAGTATTCTGAGGTTAGATTTATGACTTAATTACCTCCAAGTCAAAGGTGATTTCTTTTACCTTCTTTGAAGGAGAATAACTAAGTGCATGAGTGGCAAATAATTTTGAGAAATATTTCCCAAGTAAATCTGATGATTATATAAAAGACAGTTTGCCTCTGATGGTTGCAAAACTTTCTTCATAGCAACTGATTATTCTCACTAAACAAGTCTGCCTAGTGGCATTTATAATTCTTCAAACGAAAGAAAACTGCACTTAGCTAGGTGCCTCAACAAAATACTTTGTTTAGACAATAATATATTCTCATAAACATTCTATCAAAGGAAAACATTACTAAAAGGCAGAACAAGACACGCGCCAAAAGTTACTAAGCCAAAAGAGTAATCACTTAAATCAGATTCAACATCACCCAAGACACTCATCAATCAATTCAATCAATGTCCAATTTGGTGTGGAGATTAGATGTTCTAAGCCTTCAGATTAAGTCAAAATGTACATTATTTTCAGTAGCTAAATTTGTTTAGAATGGTTAGATATGTTAGGTCTCGAGGAATGATCCAATGCAAACCTAGCTGAAGAAAAGGGCCTCTGCAATGTCGCCATCCTCCTCCAAACCCCCTTATAATGGAATCATTCATCCTCCTTCTAATGCTCTAGTTAAATAGGGGATTGTTAAATGGTGAGCACGAAACAAGGTTGAATATAAAGATGATGCCATGTCAGCAAGCAGTGGCCGAAGAAATAATTCCTGAAAGAATTCGGGTTTGGTTTCAACTTACCTTCCTAAAAGAGGGCGGAGAGTCTTTAAAGGTGTGTCTAGGGGGCATGAACACGTGGGCTTTGTGCGGTGAGCCAAGGTTTGACACACAAGGTAACTAGTGAGAGATTAAAGTTACATGCAGTGTTAGTTTGACCAAAGCCATTCTAGGTAGGGATAGGTCAATGTCTAAGCTTCTGATGCCCTTGTGCCTTTGACGCTTTCGATGTTTCCCTATCCTCAGCTTTAGTTCCTTGGCTAGTTTAGGCTTCTTGGTTGACTTAAGCCTTTATTTTTTTTTCCCCTAATTATCTCAAGCATTTGAGGCATTTAAGCTTTGAGTACTGACCCCTGGGCATCATGTTTCTATGTTAACTCATGTGCAAGGGACCTTACTGATTAGCTTATCTCTTTGGTGAATCGAACTTCAAGGAATCTTAGCTTCAACTTTCACATTGATCTTTACACCAATCAAATGCCACTCATGTGGCAATTTCTACAAGATAATTACTTCAAATTAGGTAGCTCATACATTATGTCCCCACGAATTTAAAAGGACAATAAGTATTGGTATCTTTTAGTATTAGACCCAAGTTAGAATATATTGTATAAGGAAAGACTTGGACCTAAGCAAGACATGGAGCCGTATAAGTGTGCCAAGTCATATTACAACTCCAGTGGTTCCTAATTTGCACAAGAACATATGGCTTATGAGTACTAGCAAACCACACTACTACTTAACACCAGAAAAATCCTACCTACAGTGTGTAGGTTAATGGAATGCTTTACCTTAGGTTGCTTGGGTTTACTAGGCGATATGCCTTGCCTGCACAATTTTATGAAATGTTTCGCCCAAAGTTGAACAGAGTCTGACGAGTATAGTAGGAGGCTCCACTAAGGCTTAAAAGATATCAAGCCTATGTAGGATAGTATACGTTTGTATAATGTTTCATCCTAAATTTAAGATCGGATTATGAGATTGATTTTCTGCCCTAATACTTGCTAGGTGCTAAACCCTGTAGTGGGATGCTTCCGCTTTGCTAAAGAACTAAAACTCTATTTCTAATAGCCAGCCATGCTAAGACTTTCCAAGTGCAAGACCTAGCCCAGAGATGTGATGACAGGCATCTCATATATTAAACATGTCATTTATAGGCTAATTCCTATTTCTTTTTGTACTCCTTTTAGCCCAT
The DNA here is from genome assembly GCA_027563935.2 of Costus lasius. Lineage (NCBI taxonomy): Eukaryota > Viridiplantae > Streptophyta > Magnoliopsida > Zingiberales > Costaceae > Costus > Costus lasius. The sequence goes on from CM050454.1 coordinate 100,886,664, forward strand.
TTGACCTCAAGTGTTTCAAATCTACATTTCTATTTATGTTTGAATTTTCAAGTAAAAAGTGCTAAAAATTTATAGATTTCAAAAAATTTGATGCTATGAGATGATTCCCGTTCATGAAACAAAGTTACATGTCAAATTTCAAGAGAATCAAAGCTTCCAAAAAGAACATGGCTTGCCCATATTAATGTTCACAAGTCATGTCGTAAGTCATGGCCAAGGCATACCAAAAGTCCCGATTGTGACTTTCTCGACCCTGATTCACAAATTAGCATAAAGACACCGAAGAGGTCATACCCAGGTCGTGGAATATACCACAGCTATGGGTTTATCCTCTAAACATGATCCAAGTGGGGCATTGACCTAGTTTTGTTTCCTTTACAAAGATAGATCAACCAATCTATAAAAAGAACTTTTCTAACCCCATTAGGGTGCCCAAAATCAGATTCTAGACCAAGGTTTAAAAAAGCCGATCCGAACAAATTAACTAGTCTAGTTTCAAACTAGTTACTACAGTGAAACCGACACTGTACCAACACATTACTATAGTGAAATTTATTTTAATTGATTTAGACCGAAATTTCAAACAGTTCTAGACCATATTCAACCGCTATTAGGGAAAAACACGCAAAAAGCAAGGAAGAAGGAGGCAATGACTATGCTTCGAGGAAGAAAAGGTGCAGCATGTGAAGTAAGTTTGGTTGGCGGAGGGAGTCATTAATCTTGTTCTTAGACTTGTTCTCTCATGGTATATGTTTTCTTTGAATATTTGTGATGTTCATGACGATGTTCTTAGCTTAAACTCCCTATGAGTGAGTTCGTTGAGAATTTTTTATGATTAGATACTTTAGTTCATGCTTTCTATTAAATTTTAATTGCTATCAATTTAATCATAGCATGCTTAATCACATGTAATATTATGATCAAATATTTATATGCCTCAAACATGTGAGAAAAACCTTTATCGCATAGGTAAATTGCAATGTTGAAAATCTTTAATTATGGATAGATCTCGAGAGCAGTGTTCAAAAAACCGTTCCGTACCGTCCGCTCTCCGTCCGGTCTCGGCACGGCCAGCAGAACACGGTTTAGGGCGGGCGTTGGCAGTGAGCACCAGAAGCTTCAATCGAAGCTTCCGCTGGCCATGGAAGCTTCGATTGAAGCTTCCGGCGTCCATGGCCAATGAAAGCTTCAATTGAAGCTTGAAGCTTCCGCCGACGCCAGAAGCTTCAATCGAAGCTTCCAACGCCCGCTTCCTCTCAACGCTGTCGCTCAACGCCTGCTGCTACCGCTCGGAACCGCCGGTTTGTACCGATACCGTACCGGTCGAGCGGCTCATCGGACAGAGTCGCCGGACCGGTATTAGAAACCTTGCTCGAGAGTAGTTATAAACCGCTTAGAGCGATTCCATAATTTATCATAGAATTTGATGAGTTTATTTGCATTGGTACACCACAAAAGTTGGAGATCAATTAAAATAAACACTAGGCTGGTAGTTTCCGAGAGAGAACAATATGTACATTAGGATAAATTTCCTTTTAATACGACTAATTCCAATAGAAGGGAGAATTTACTTATATCATCAAAAAAGACCAATACAGGAACCCAAAGTCTTTTTTCTTCAACTTCTTGATTTCTTGCTATAAATTTCTCATTTGTGTGATCTTAGGAGCATCCGTTCAAATCACTTATTGATTTGCCTAGATTGTGAGAAAAATAATTAGTTCATACTTAACGACTTGGTCTACATGAAATTGATATTTTTTATTACTTTGATAAGGTTATACACTTGCGATCATATCAAGATGTCATGCTTATGATAGGTGTAAGATTAATACAAAAGGCCAAAGCTAAAGCAAAGATAAACTAGTGTATAAATCAAGAAAGAGACAAGCAAATCAAAAAGACCCAATATAAGAGAGCTTGAGGTCCCTCGTGCCAAAGACAACAAAGAACTAAGAGACACAAGACAACAAGTCATTAGAGCTCGAGATGCTTAAAAGGCTTAATATAACTAGTAAAGTTAAAAGCCCAAGTCAATAAAGAAGCCTAAGGCCCCGTTTGGCATTTGCTAATCAAGATAGCATATTTTTGAAAAGTTGAGGTGTTTGGCAAGTTGATTCTCGGTTCCGAACCCAAAATTAACATTGGTTCAAAAAAAGCTTCAAGGGAGTTGCTTTTGGCTACTTTCCACCTCCAGTAATTTTTTTTCATCCCATGCCTATATTTGTGCGGCCTTTCTACAGCAAAATTCTTTTTTTAATTATTATTTTAATAAAAAATTATTTATTATTATTATTATAAATTTTCTCTTTTATAAAAATGTTAGCAAACACTTATTATTATTTTAATAAAAATTATTTAAATTATTATTATCAAATTCAATTTTTTAATTTGAAATTATTTATTACTAATATTTTAAATTTTTATTTTAAAATAATCCTTTAAAAAACTTTTTATTTTTAAAAATATTTTTATTTTTTTAAAAAAATTAACTAGCATAATAATTTACCTAAAACACCTTTTAGCTTTTCCAATCAATTATTTCCCAATCTATATTTTTTCAACTAGCACAAGCTAAAAGTTTTAGATGTGATAAACGGAGCCTAAGATGACCAAGGAGAGATAAATATAAAAAGCCATGATTAGTAAGCCTAAGATGGCCAAGGAGAGATATACAAAAAGTCTCAAAGGAATAAGGTTGTCAAATGTGAGGTCACCAACTTGTTTTTTCCATGTTGATGCCAAAACCCAAACCTCATTGGAACTCTTATTTTGGCCACTTTTCACACATAATACACCTTTATATTAAATCTTATTTCCTACTCATCATCTAGTGATTCCTAGTTTAACTTCAGCATAAGCAATGCTAGGGAAAACACTCAGGCTTTCCTATTCTATTTTAAAAGGGGTGTGATAGCACAACAAAGGTTTTAAACCTTCAACTTGTCCACCACCATGTACCCTTGCCAAGCAATAGGTTTATTAGCTTTTATGCTTGAAGTAATATGCACATGGTACAACCCCACCACTATCCCCGTAGAGGGGTGGAAAATAAGAGAGGAAAAAAAATTAGAGAAAAAAATTCATGTGAAACTCATGATTTAGAATGCTCATTGGGGAGTGGGGATGGAGCTTCTTCCCCGTCCTCGATCACTGCAGGGAGCACCAACGAAGGGGGGACATGGCTTTATCCTCATCCACTATCGTTGCATGTGGTGAGGGGCGTCGATGGAGGGGGTGACTGGGATTCACATGGCATGAGGGAGGAGCTACTGCGATAAGCGCTAAGGGGAGGGGGGCTTTCTACATTGACACTAGGGGATGGGTGGGAGGGAGGACTCTGAGGCACCATCGGCAAAGGGGAGGAGCGAAGGGGGGAAGGAGGTAGGACAAGAGTCTTTTGCATCGGCACGAGGGAAGGGGCAGGGGCAGAGCATTGGCATGAGCTTTCCTTCAAGCTTTCCACTCGATTCAGGCAGAAGTCAATTCGAAAGAAAACTACCTACTTTTCCTTCCTTTCTTCTTTCTTTCTCTTCAAGGAAATGAAGGAAAAAAAGTATTTTCTTTCCTTTCCTCTAGTCTTTCCCTCCAAGGAAATAAGGTGTAAAGTTTGCCTCTAGATGCCTACCAGTGTATACTCCATTTACACCTCCCTGTTGTCATGCTTACAAAAATGACATATCATAAGGTATGGATATTATAAGGAATCTACCATCATCCAAAAGATTCCTATGATCAAATACAATGCAGGCTCACTTTATTCTCTACTTAGCTAACCTAGCAGATCCCATCTCAAGCTAGTTCAAGATGCCATACTTGGAACCTTCTGAGAGCTCCCAGACTCAAAGATGCTCATGACATCAAATGTGATCCTTTGTCAAGCCTCTAGGGATGTACCCTAAGTTAGGCTTGGTACCCAAAAAGTCCTAGCATTGACTATCAATACCCATAAGTTCCTATGCCTTCAACCTAGGACCAAGCATTCTACTAACTTGTTACCAATACTCATAACGCCTTCTATCCTTAACCTAAAGCTGAGTACCCCAACCTGCAAAACATAGGCAAGGAATTCCAACCAATAAGCCCTAGCGTGACCTATAACAATATTTATAAATCTTCGGTCTAACTTGGGGCTAATTCTTTTCTTATATATTATAACCAAACTCAAGTTAGTTCTTAGAAAATACGAAGACTTATTTCATGCTTCTAAATAGATAGGGGCATGTTGTGGTGGCACCAACTCCTATGCAGCTACCCCATAGAAGGCGACATAGAAGGGACCACTGGTAGGTGTAAGATCAACATGAAAGTAAACACTAAAATAAACTAGAATCCGATTTATTTATAAACCATCTTAAAGGATCCGATTCATTTATCAAATCTCATTTGAATTAATTTATAAATCATATACAATGGCAAAAATATCTTAAAGAATATTAAAATTTAGTAAGAAAAGGTAAACATCTAGACAATAAATAAATAAATAAATAACATAACATAAATTTATTTATAATATTGATGCGTTATATCAAACATCATATTTGGCTTAAGTTTTAGGCCATACAATATATTTTATAGAACAAATTAGACATATTAAATTAGAGTATTTAGATTTAACAAACACTTTACATTTTTTTATACCCATGCCTGGACTCTATTCTAACAAAAAATATCATTATCCATACATTACCTGAGTCATTCAAATTTCTATATAAAATATAACTGTATTAAAAATTATAGTTATAATTTACTCTAAATAACATTAGTTAAAAAATAATGAAGTCAAACAATAAGAAAAAGTTTTAAAAAAAAGTTGAATTAAAAATTAGTAAGTAAAATCCATAATAATTATTTGCATAAAAACAATTTATGATTTGTACGATAACAGCACTATGGTATTTATGCTGAGCTTATATGTAATTGTGTATAGAATGAAGAATGATTCACACCTATGCATGTATTGTTTAATATAAGAACCCTAATTGGAGAAAATCCTTGCCTTCGATTTTATTTGGCTAGAGGACCCACATACTTACTACCCATTGAACTGGAGCAACTTATGTGATTCCGGTTTATTTATTTTTCTTTCTATTCATTAATTTATAAACATTCCTGCTGCCCTCCCGTTGCATATTGGAGGTCTCACTCTATCCTCTTCTTATCTGGCATCAAAAGCTCCCTCCTTTAGTTCTTGGGGTACAAATTTCACCTTCACCTCCCCATTTGCGATTAGATATTTCTCCTCATAGATTGATCCATGGTTTTAAAAGCCGGTCCGGTGAGTCTGGACCGATGTGAACAGTGTGTACCAACACTTTGTGTGCTAAAGTGATTTCGCTCGTACCGATACTGTGCTACAATGATTTCGTCTTGTACTGGAGTGGTTCGGATCGAAATTTCAAACACTGGATTGATCTCCATCTAGGGTTTTTGATCTAAAGTGTTATTTTTGGAGCCAACTAGTTTTGGAAATACTTAGGGATTGCTCCTCAATTGGCTATGGGGCATGAATTCATGCCCCCATTTGTAGCATCTAGAGTCTTCAACAAATTTGTTTGTTGTTGTTGTTTTTTCTTTTACTCATTTGGGTTAGGTAGTCCTTCAAGGTAAATTTGTCTAAGGATTGCATTTTATTGGTATTCATGACAAATAAGTGTTTTACCTCCAAACAAATGAAGGAGAGGAGTATTTCGTGTAGGTTATCCTCATTCGAAACATGATAACTTTGACTTTATCCATGCTGGTTTTGTGTAGCCTGGACCACAAGTTTATGGCTTCGTTGTTTAGTATATGTTAGTGATGGGATCAAAACACAAGAAGCATCGAAGCATACAAAATGAAGAACATGTCAACTAGGAAGCATGATATCATGATTACAATGAGGTTAAACCTAGTCATAGTGATCACATTACATGGATAAAAACAGGGCAACATTAGGGTTCCAATGTAGCATAAGGCTGGATAAAAGAACATCCAATATTTGTAGAAATCAACCTCTATCAAAAGTCTTATTTGGCTAATTTACTCAATGTACTTGTCTTTGTAGTGATGCAATTTTCTTTAATGTAAAAGTAGAGGAAACGAATTGTGAACCAATCCAAGACATTTACAAAGACATAATTGTGAGTGAATCTTTTGGAAAAGGAAACAACAATTGAGGTAGAAATCCATCCTACTTCTTTTACATCAGGGCATTAGTTGTAATATATCTTACATGTTTAAAATAGAATGTTGATACCATAATTACTTGTTATTCCACTACTTTCACTTTGTTTCTAAAACCTTTGTTATTCATACATTTCAATTTATTGATGCATAAATGTGAATGTGTTGTTACTGTAGCATGCATAGAAAGACTCGAGTAGGAACACATGATTCCATTTGGTTTGACTTTGACTATAAAATGTTATCAAGTCATTTACTATGCTTTCAATAGTTACATATTCACATGCTAGATAATACTTATGGGTATGTCATAGTATATGGGATTTTGAGATTGGCTTATGTATGCCAAGAGCTAGGCCTAAGAGTACCAACAAATCAGAGATGGCATATCACCTATGGAGCCAATCATATAGTTGATGGAATGTCTTGTAGGCAACTGCAGGGTCATCTGGATTTTGGACCCAAAACCAAGGAATGACGTAAACACTTTAATCAACAACTTGGGCTCGTAATGGAGTGTATGTGTGGTCACCGATCGAGTGGACATGTGGTGTTAGTGCTTTAATGGAAATGTATGTTGATACTAAAGATTATTGTCATTTAAAACTAATAAAAATTTGAAATGGAAAATGGTTATCTTTTATTATCCATTCATTTATATTGTGATTCCTACTTAGCTATTCTTGTCCATACTAGCAAGAGATATATAACTATAAAAATGTTGAGTTATTTTCTTGCAAATTGTAATAATTACATGTATGGAGTGTGTGAATAGGATGGTTTCCCAGGTATATTTTGCATTTTTTTTAACTTTAGATATTCATTACATACTGTTGGAAACTTTGGTTGGCATTGAATTAATATAGTATCTAGAATGATATAATAACATTGCATGTTTGTTTATAAATTGGAAGATTGTTTTGAGAGCTATTAACTGAAGTTAACAAGTCAAATTATAGTGTACAGCAGGTTATTTGTTAAACGTAATTCATGTGGCACGCGTGCGGGGCATGACAATGACATTACCAATGAGGGTCTTAACCAAGATCTGCATCTGCTCGAAGCGACAAAGTGGATTCAGCCACAATTGAACAGATCGTAATCCATTACTAATCAGAATGCCCGCTACCGTACATCTGAAGAGATCAACAATAGCACCTACCAACAGGTCACATCACAAACTCGAAGGACAGTTCGGAAGCACGAAATCCAATGAACTTAAATCACTACCCTTCGACATGGAAGTGCTAATGAAATCGCAATCTTAGCTCATGAAATCCAAGAATTTTTTGGTCAACTAATGTTGTCGTTATATAATCATAACTAGACCTTAGATCAAGAAAAGGAAGTTCAAGAGAAGCTAGAAGAAGATCAACCCTAATCTGGCCAACAATCATCACAACAATCAAATCCATAAGAAATTTAGAGCTCAGCACGAATGCAACGTTTCGGAAAGTTGAAAAAGAAACATTAGTGAAGGAAAGAAACCGAAACGATGAAAGAAAATAAGAAAGAGATGAAGGAAGGCGCAAAAAGGGGAAATACCTTGAGCTGAGGAGGAAAAACACGCGAAATGCCAGACGCTTAATTTGATAAGGCTGACAGCTAAGTGCCTGAGAGCCTTATTTATAGGGACTATGCCTCGAGTATGAACACCTCCAGGTAATGTTACCGCCTGCCATGCTCCCATGAAAATCGGAATGTTGTGAGGGGGTAACTCATGGTAAACATAGCAGAAGTCACTGGAGCAGATCGTTTCTCTTATTCCGTTCTTCGGAGCCATGGGCCATGGCCATCCTCGGGCACGTGGGCCAAAGCCCATATACCGTTCTGACAAAGGCCTAAAGCCCATATGCCATTCTGCAGCGCCAGTCTGCAGCGCCGCCCAAGCACTGCTCATTAAGCAGAGACACTGATAAACTTACAGCATAAACATCTAAGACCAATTTTCCCTCTTTCTGACCCATTTTCTGATCGCCACTGCCCGCCTCCCGTATAGCGTCTCCGCCGCCGACCGCCATCGCCGCACCTGATCGTTTGTGGCCTCATCACCCTTCCTCCATCGCGGTGCGTCTCCATCATCGACCGTATATACTGACGCGTCGACCCGCGTTTCCATCGATATTGTGCTATCGTCGTTGTCGATCTGTTACAGCTCTGCCCTATCAGGTTTGCACAAATAAAAATCACGTAATTAGTCAAAGTAGATGAATTAAAACATAAAGAAGTTTAGCTATAACATATAGATTACAATTTACATGTCTATACGCCCCTACAACCATCTAAATGTTGCTGCTAAGTACTATTGTTTAATTTAGGTTTTTTTTTTCTTTTTTTACATTCTTCATGGGCATTTTTTTTTATTTAAGAATTTAATTTATCACTTCTTTGACTTAGTGACTTTTTATAGTTTTAAATCTAGTTTGTTAAGAAATCGTTTGTTTTAATTTTTAACATCGAGAACACACCATTGCGTTTGCACCCCTTTTGCAACTAGCTAAAGAAATTCATTTCTTTTAATATTATCAGAGTGTCATTGTCTTTTTGTACGGGTAGGGTTGAGTTGGGTCATATATGCGTTGTCAGGTTGGGTTAGTAAGTTATTTCATTCATAAACCAGTTATCCATATCGTGTCTGGTCATGGATTAATATAGGACCTCTTTATTAAAAAATTACTTGGGCTGTATCAAGTTAATTAGTTTATATGGTCATGTTTGCATGAGCCTTTTGACCCAATTGTTTCGGGTTGTGGTTACTGATTTTTCTTCCTTGGTTGATCAGATGGTTGTTAGGTTAACTATACTATGATTCTACTATAGCTTAATTTTGGATTTATATGTTATTTTTTTTTTCTTTTTTTTTTGTATATCCGTTCATTAATTTTTTATTTGTACATATTATGCAAATTTTGTTTTTTTTTTGTGAAACGTGATGGTAGTGGATATTATGACCTTGTACTTTTCGGATTAACTTATATATTTTATAAATGGTTCATGCTTTAATGATATCGGATCTGCATGTCCAACTTCAGCCCTTGTTTGATGCTAAACAAAACTTTCCTTGTTGCCTATACCACTCCACACAAATGACTATATGGTTCTCAAATTCTTTATTTGTTTTGGCAGACTTGCATTTTTGGTAATTTGGTATTGTCATTTGTATATTTATATAAAGTTATAAACAACACTTCTAGGAAATAGAGATGAAAGAAGAAAATGGGTTAAAAGTTAGATAATTGAAATATTGAGATTTTATATTTATATATATGTTACATATTTTGAGAGACTTTGTCAATACTATCATTCTAATTAGCCCATTGATTCAAGCAATTGCCTGGTGACTTATCTTGTCAGTGGATGGTATAATTGTCATGCCCCAAGTACAATTTTGGGTGGAACAAATGCATAATGAAATAAACATAAGATATTATTATACACAAATTATTAGACTTTATAAGATTAAAGGTTCATAGTAAATATTATTATGATTGTCTTAATACAAATTTGTCACATTATAAATGCTATTACACATATGTGAATCTCTTCTCGGTTGTCTTCTCAAATTCAGCTGTATCCAATGATTGAAAACACACATCCAACATTTGAATTAGCACATTGTTGAATAAGAACTTCTGTGGAGGCAAGTGAGGTTACTTTATAAAGAATGAATTATAGGAATTCTAATGGAGAAATAATCAAAGGAATAGCACAATCATATCATCCCACATAGTCACAATCATATTCACAACTCATTAATAATAACATTATTTTTCATACATATATCTTGTTTCGTAGTCATATATCAAATTTGTATCATTTTTCATCTACTGTTTGATTGTCAACACCTCGGAAGGTACATAGTGGTGTCAGCCACATCATCTCAACATGTCTTACAATAGCGAGTTTATCAAATAGTCCATACTCCGGAGGGCCACATAATGGCACTAGTTATATACTAGTACTATCCACTTATTGGTATCAAGTATCATCCATGAGATACCTATCATATTCTTGTCATATCCATATATTCATTAATAGTAATTATTTTATTTTCATACTAGTACTATCCACTTACTAGTATCAACTTATTACTATTCGATGTTTGTTTGTATTTGCCACAAGGCCCACAACCCATAGCTTCTTTTGTTTTTTGGTTTTTAAGTTATAATTTGTGTTTTTGTTCATCCTGATTTGGTGATTTGCCGATTTTCACACTCCGACATTCTGCATTTAGTTCTTCATCTCATCATTCTTGACTTAACGATTGATGACTTCTTCAGGTCGGCCACCATTGTTAACTTGCATCACTTTCCCATTAGCTAATTTGCCCAAGTGCGAAATTGTGAAGTCACGGAATCTTGGAAGGCATAAAGTTAGTAGCCAGGGCCAATTGCAAATGCAAATACTACACTGTACACACAACGGGGCACAAGCGGCAACCAACGGTGATGGATATGAGCAGCGGTTGAGTGAACTAGTTGTTCATTCATTTCATCTTCAGTTCAACCATTCCACTTTGGCACTTCCACCATTCGGAGTTCAGATCATGTGATACTGTTTTGGTCTCTAATTTGTCTCAAGGTATATGTTATATAAAAATGTTTTTTGGAATTATAAATTACTTTTCACAAGCATAGCAAAAACTAGATCAAGATATTATTAATGTCATGATATTGGTTAAGATTTTTAAACAATATTTACAAATAATGTGGGACAATAGATGGGAATCATTTTAGATGAAGTCTTTGTCTAGAACTAAGGAAATTAATATTCCGAATATAGATGCAATCTTTATAGCCAAAGGGTGGTGATGTGGTGAAATTCAAAAAGTGCTAATATAGACAAGTATTATGCTGGTTTATTTTATGTTTTAAGTCAGATAACTTCAAGGGCTTAATGATTGATTTAATAAAATAAATACTAAAGTACTTTTTATGTGTGGCATGCCTTAGCCCGAATGATTCTTATTCAACTTTTGATAAAAACAAAATAATTTGTCTTGCTTAATTTTATCCTTTCGAGTTTTCTGCTGTAGAGATAATGACACTTGAAAATCAGCTTGATCCTTATGTATTGATGTGCGCACCTGTCATGAGTTCTCAATGGTCAAAAGAATTGCAGCTCTTGAAAGAAAGTTAGCTTTGATGTTCTATGCGTGTGAAATTAGGTTTGATTTTATCTATTGTTACTGTTACAATGGAAAGATTTTTTTTTTTCAATTGAAATTATCAAAAATAATTTACCAAATCGAAGGGGAGATTGCTAGATAAATAATTGCTTGTTTACTTATGTTGAGAAGTATGTTTTTGATACTTTTGATAATGAATTGATTATTCAAAGATTTCATACTATTAATACTTGTTAATAGCAAATGTATCTGCATGTACATTCAAATATGTTAATATAAAATTTTTATTTTTCATTATGTCTCATATTTAATTGTATGTTTATATTTATATAATTATATTCTCTTATTTTGCCCTCCCACTGTCCGTATAAAATACACACCTCACTGTACAGTATATATATTAGACATTGTACAGTTTTTACTAATCATATTAATTAATATAATATGCTTATTTAAGTAAATATTAGCCAATTCAATTTAAGAGTTACTGTATATTCCTCCAGTCTTCTTTTATACATATATATTTATTTATTTATTTGTTCATAGCAACAAACAAAGTTTTATGTTTAAATTCATATTAATACAGAAATATACTATTCTTGTAGCAATATGTAAGATCAAATTCATGAGAAATTTTTAATACAACACCATTCATGAACAACTAAAGTTTTGCACACATTCAATTTATGTGCAGATATTAAATCAAAGATAAAATTAAACAGTAATATTTAAAATTTATCTTAAATCTAGTCATACATCATATGACCACACAGTACAATCATACATGAAGTGCAGAAGAAGACTTTACCACAATCATAAGAGTTTGTTCTTCTCTGCCTTTTCTTCCATCCCACAAAACTTCTACCGCAGCCCTTGGAGGGCAGGAGGGTTAAACGTTATATAAAAATAAAATACTGCAGCCCTGCACCTTCTTGGAATGGAAACTGCAGTAATTAAGGGCCATTGATCCTCAATTATTTGTAATTGCTACAACAATGACCTTCCGAGTTCTGCCTTGCATTTCTCAATCTTGGTTGCTCCACATATTTAGCATGAAAATTTTTAGGGTATGTTTTGTTGAATGGAATCTATGGTGGAATTGATGAAAAATACAATGAATCTAGATGGAACAAAACATACCCTTAGTGTCCTAAAGGATTCAATGGCAAAGCTCTTACTGACAAGTAATGAGCTAATTGAAGAGGCATGCAGTCATGAAATGAAGTTTTGCAATGTTACATTTTCCTTTCAAATTTTGTAGTTTCTCGGGCTATTGTAATGTAGAGTTTTGTTAAATCTCTATCGATATATTTCTCTTGTTGCATAATATCATATTGTTATTCTGATCAATAATAAACTCTTTACTTGCAAAGGATGCCACTTCTCAAACCTTCGTTACCTCGGATCCTCGTCAATAATGTTTCCTGCATGCGTAATGCCCAGACAGTGCTCCGCAATATCAATGTTTCTGTGCATGATGGCACTGCTCTTATACTGACGGGTGCCAATGGCTCTGGAAAAACAACATTCCTCAGAATGCTAGCTGGATTTTCACGCCCCTCTGCCGGGGAGGTCCTATGGAACGGACATGACATTACGACTCCTGGAGTCTTCCAACAGTACAAGCTGCAGCTTAATTGGTTATCAATGAAAGATGCTATAAATAATAAACTTTCTGTTTTGGATAATGTGCAGTGGTTTGAAGTCCTGGAAGGTAAATGTGGGAAATCTATGGGGGCTCTTGAGTTAATGGGGCTAGGTAGGTTAGCAAATGAGAAGGCAAGGATGCTATCAATGGGTCAGAGGAAGCGGTTACAGTTGGCAAGGTTATTGGCTATAGACAGGCCAATTTGGTTGCTTGATGAACCCTCAGTTGCCTTAGATGATGAAGGAGCTCAGTTGTTGGAATATATAATTGCTGAGCACAGGAAGACTGGCGGAATTGTTTTTGTGGCAACTCACTTGCCTATTAAAATTGAAGATTCCATGTCGCTTAGGCTTCCACAAAGATTCCCAAGGAGGAAAACTTTAGTTGATCTGGTGCATTGAGTGTAAACATGAACATGGCCATTGCATTCTTCGAGAACTTCTGGATACGGACACTGAAGATCCCTTGTCTCTTATAATTCTAGATGAATTTCAAAGAAGGAAAGCATTGACGTTCTGAACCATTGATGTAAGCATAATGATTTTGTTACATTCTTAAATTGGTCTATTTACCACGAGTTTAGGTGAAACTGGTTTGACTACCTGGAGCCACACAGTTTTTCCAGTCTAGTTATATTCTAATAGTCTAGTTATATTCTAATGCATCCTCGCTTGTATATCACCTCTTGTAAGAACTATCATAATTGGTGTCATTTTCCCATATTGTTTGAAAATTAGTTTTGATTACCTGTAAGATAACAGAGTAACTAGTCTCGTTGTTTTTTATTTGTTTTTTTGTTTTTTTTGTTCTTGAATGGAAAAATCTAATAAGATTCTTTCCTTTGGTTTTTTTGTTTCAGAAACAAATATAATGATTCAGTCGATGAGAATTGGAACCAAGAAGGCTCATCATCAAAGAACGCCCTTGTTATTGTAGGTATATAATGGCAGAGACTCTGCAAGGTTTTATTGGAAACACTCCAACGGATGCCAGGATGCTCGAATTAAATAAAAGATTGTCTGTGCCTGTGCTTGGATCAAGGGTGTACGAGAGGAAAACAGAACGGGATTTGGCGGGTTCAGACCACTAATGGTGCTTGTCCAAGGAGATTAAGATTAAAATTAGAGGGATTTAGTGACCAAGTGATCCGATGGGAGCGCCGGGATGATCTGCCAGGCATGGTGCTTGTCCAAGGAAATTTTTTTTGCATAATACTGGGAGCTGCTTTTGCTGCGGCATAAAACACTGCTCACTCTACTTGCTTGCGTTGCCCTCGCCTAGCAAGCACCACCTTTCATTGGCTGGTGAGCTTACTCATCTTCACCTCTTGCCCTTTCACTACAGCAATCGCTCCTATCGGCTCAATTTGAGTTCGACACCAATCAATTGTATTGAATAACACAGCGCTAAGTCCACAATACTGCCGAATGTAGCCTAAAGGCCCTAAACACTTTTCTGATGACACATGGCTCTGTCGGTCAAAATTCGACGACGCATAATCAGTTCATCTCCACATGTACGTAAACCAATGATGGGCGGGACGACGAAGCATGCAATTCAACGTGACCTACAGAACTAGGAAACAATTAATGCCTGCAGCGAGTCATCTTCCAGCACACGTATTGTCATATCAAACACCTAGCAAGGCCAACACACTTCATAATTGGGGAGAAGCCATTAAATTCCCTCCCAAGTTTGCAAAACAAGGCAAACTCCACATGCGGAAACTCTTCCTCAGGCATGCTTAAAAGTCTCCAATGCTGAGTGTCATCTCCATACGTGGGTGTCCTGGTGCTCTTCTTGAGGGGTATGGCGCCACACAAATGTCTCTCTTCTACTCTCAGGACCATTTCATTTGTAGCCTGCACCAACCTAGGAATATGACCAGTTATCAAGTGCTGATTAAACTCTTTGATGTATGTATGTGCTGATGTGCATGGGTACGTAGGAAGACTGAACCACATTTGTTCAGCTCCAGGTGTAGCAATTCAGGGTGACGACAGCGCACACCTCCAGGAACCAGGAAATTCTCCCCCTATGATTGGTTCTTTCTTTTAAAGTCAAAGTTGGTTACAGGACAGAAGTTCCTTCAGGGAGTAATTGTAGCTAGATTTATCTCAACAATGATATTTTCAGTAGCCTTGTCCCTTGTGTTCAGTTTCAACTAGATCGGGCAAAAATTGACTTTACCCGTTGACCCAACTTGACTTGACACAAAGTTAGGTGGGTTCGAGTTAGGTTTAATCATATTCGGGTCATAAACGGGTTGACTTGTTTATGACCCGAAATTAAACGGGTCTTGTGTCAGATTAATCCGCTTAACCCGATTATATTATATAATTATATATTATATATATAATTTATATATAAATATATACATATACATATACATATATTTATATATCATTTTTGATCGAGTCGTGTCGTATCGAGTTAATCGGGTTAATATTTTTATATTTATATATATATATATATACATATTTTTTTGAATTATTTAATATTAAACGGGTTAATTAGGTCGTGTCGGGTTGACCCGAATATATATAGGTCGTGTTTGGATTAGATCATCTAACCCAATTAATTAAATGGGTCATGTTCGGATTAAGTTAATCGAGTCACGGGTCACAGCCGACCCGACCCGAACACGACCCGCCGATCTATTTTGCCAGGTCTAGTTTCAGATTAGATCATAGGACTACTGCTCAGTCATTGTCACTAAAGACATGTACACAATGTCTTTTAGTTAACATAGAATTCTCCTTGCACTATTCCATTATTGTTCTTCACCATGGAGCCAGTGGCGGATCCACATGTATATGAGTGTGGGCAAATGCCCCCACTCAAATTTTAAAATTAGTAAAATATAAATACATATTTATAATATTATATGTATATGAATTTTGATTTGTTCCCACTTAATACATTATAATTTTTCTATATTGCCCCCTAAATATTAATTGCCCCCTACACCTTTGGTCCTAGATCCGCCATTGTATGGAGCTGATACAAACACTCTAACTTTGAGCCTTGCATCTTGACATTATTGATTCTTTTATTAGTTTTAGTGTTGTTTCATATAGTATGTTGTCTGTAGTTAGTTGTCACTATTCTAGCTGCTATTATTATGTTAAAATATACTATAGTGGTTTATCTCTACTGTTGAAGAAAAAAGTCTCACTATATCTATCTTTTTGACCACTTGGCAATATTTGGTCCAAGTTTCTAGTCAACGCGCTAAAATGGCCATTTTTTGAACCTACTCAAGTTTGACCATAGCACATCACTATCTCGTTACTTGCAAATAGAGGACATGCTCGCCCAATTTTTTTTTTCCTTTTATTCAAATGTATAAGCTCCTTTTTTTTGTTGATTTGCAATAAGTTCTTAAGCGGATCACTGGATTTAATACCGTTGAACTAGAAAACACATGCCAGACATAGGATACGCCATATGGACACTGGAACGTGAGGCGATTGTGGAGGAAGATCCACCCAAAACTATCACAGAATCTATGAATTGTTTATCATTCTGTGTTTTTCTATAAAAAAAAGAGAAAAAAAGAAAAAAAAAACTATTTCTCTCGATTTATTTATTGGGAGGAAAGAAACTGGGAAAAAAAAAATAATTTTCTCCCAAAACAGTTTCGCCCAAGTTGGGGAGAAAAGAAGAAATAAACGATCGCTCACAAGCAAGTGCATGCCCATGCTTGCTCGCTTGCCCGCCCCTTGTTGCTGCCGCTCGCCCTCTTCCTACCGCTATTTCCTTATCCTCGCTACTCGCTCGCCATCTTCCTGCTGCTCACCCTTGCCTCCCCTGCCGAGGCTCGCTGCTGTTGCCACCACGAGCTCGCCCCGTCATTGTTGCTGCCACGAGCTCGCCGCCGCAAGCTCGCCTCGCCCTTACTGACATGAACTCACCTCCGTGACTACCACTGCAAGCTTGCCTCGACCTAGCCGCCGCGAGCTTACCCCACCTATTGCTGCAAGCTCGCCCCCGCCCCTGTTGTCGCGAGCTCGCCTCATCCTTGCTTCGTTGCTGCCGGCCACCCCCGCTCCCCTCTCCACGCCACTGCTTTTCCTGTTCAATGTAATCATGTGCAACGTATGATTTTTTTTTTTTCTTCTCTCTTTTTTTTCTTTCCTCCATATTTCTTTCTTCTTATTTTTCTTTCTCCTAAAAAAATGACATCCTTGAGTTGATGGAAAAGTAGTAGGAAGGAAAAGTGAGGAGGGAAATAGAATGGATCACGTGACTTTCACGTGTCCAGATTAGATCATTAGCATTGGGAAGGTAGCGGACGGTCATCGCTCGTGGCAGCAGCGAGCATTGACTAGCGGCAAGTGGGTGAGCGGCAGCAGAAGGTCCCTGCTCGCAGCAGCCGCGAGCGGGCAAGCCCACGAGCAGCGCCTAACGGAGGAGAAGACGATGGCAAGTGGTAAAAAGCTTGGAAGGGCAGATGCTTGACTTTTGCATGTCAAAGTGGAAAAAAGCTTGGATGCAATCTTTTCGCCCCGAATCGGGTGGATTAAATAACAAAGAATTTTGATGATATTTTTTTTTACTTTTCTTTTTTTTTATCCTTCCAAGTAAACGATAAAAAAAATTTTATTTTTATTTTTTTCCTCGTATTTTCCATCTAAGTAAACTTGGTGTTAGAGATTGGATAGATGTCAATGGTGTTTGATTTAGTTTTCTTCCAAACTTTGTAATTGGAATTGAAACATTAGGAGTGCCACAGCGGCTGCAGTTGTAGCTACTAGCTACATTGCAGGAATCAGTAGCGTAGCATAGCTTGCAAAGTTTCATTACAATTAGTTTCATTATAGATAGACAGGAAATTTATGTAATGAGAGGTAGAACTTCATGAAATTATTCGGTGATTACATAATGTAATAACCTTTACAAAAAAAAAAATGCAGAGTCGCTTCTAAGCTTTACTGAAGGTGCGAATTTTAAGGCACTTCTGCTGTGACCTCAACTTTAATAATCCAAATTTTCTGCTAATCAAACTGCTCTAGATTTTTTCTCAGAACTTTGGGATTTATGCATTAATAGGCGGCGGGTCAATGGCGCAAATGGCGGCGCTCCTTCCATCACCAAGTCTTCAATTTGGCACGGGAGGATCTGGAAACCAATTGGCTTAGATTTCATTGGAACGCAAGACTTTAATTTGCCCAATCATAGAAATAGAATATTCCTCATCCATTTGCACCTTATCCTCTCATGACATAATTTATTCGCTAGATTGCATTGTATCTATAACAGAATGCCGAAACGATGCACGTAACCAGAAAAAGAAAATTCTCAGATAATCAACTAACCTAATTCAAGTTATAATACAAAAGAACGATCGTTTACATCAGTCCTCACAGCTCTTTTAATCTGCAATATAAGAAATTAATATACATATATTAATCTAACACTCAGCTAAGCATTCAAATTTCAAACTCACACTGTACAACCAAGAAGAAATCAAGAAACATAAAGTCAAGCTCTATTCATGAGTACTTGAACCAAACATTTTCTAAGTCGAGGAGCGATCCGGCACCGGCGCCGCCAGAGGGGCCACAGCCAAGGCTGAAGACCACCGACGAGATTTCAGTGTTATGGTCGGTGGTGCTCCGCCGCCCCGTCAACTCCTGACTCGAGGCGATCTGCTTCGTTCCCTGCTGCGTGGGGTAGATGTTCTTCCTTGGCCTCGTCATGGCCGGCGGTGTTTCCTGCTGCTGCAAGTAGCTCGAGTAATTGTATTGCCAGCTCTGCGCAGGTTCTAGCGGCGAGTAGCTTGACGCTGCAGGATTGCCATTCATCACGGCTGACAAGTCGTCGAAACCCTCCAGCTTCCTGTTGCTAAAGCTCGAAAGAGGAGTATCCACCATGAGAGGAGGTAGCAGGAAACTGTTCTCCGAAGATCTTATCCTTTCCACGCAGCTGGGAGGTACCGTCGACGACGAGCCTTTCTCCACTCCTCCTCCTCCCTTTTGGGTAACCCTACACACTACCCATTCCTCCTGCCATCTCGGAATGATCGAATTAATTATATATTCACTTATACATAATACCGAAAGGTGCATGCGTGTAATGGTGATTTAGGACTGTACGAACCTTCCCAGACTTTGGGAGAGCAGAGAAGATGGAGGCGCCGCCGCCGCCGCCTTCGAGTCTGTACTCGTGTATTACCCAGTTGGTTTTCTCTCCCTTGGGCGCCCTTCCCTTGTAGAACACGAGCGTCTTCCTCATGCCCACGAGCACTCCTCTCCCCCTAAAGATCTCCCTGTCTTTCCCGGTGGCTTTCCAGAACCCCGCCGCCGTCGCTCGATTGGCCCTCGTCCCCGTCGGGTACTTCCTGTCCCTGCGGCAGTAGAAGTACCACTCCTTCTTCTTCCCCTCCATCTTCGCCTTGCCTACTCCATCAAAATCATTAATCAATTAACTAATCAAAAGCGAAAGAGAACAATGGCAATCGACAAGTAGTCATAGTTAATAATTACTTGGAAGATCCCACGGCTCGCACTTGTTCAGATCGACCTCTCCGATTGCGATCGCCGCGAAGGCGCCGGCGTTGGCCACCTTCGGGAGGAGGTAGTGGGTTATGATCTCCTCATCGGTGGGGTGGAATCTGAAGCCAGGCGGGAGCTCGATGCACTCTTCTTCCTCTTGATAAGTCGTCATGGGTTTAATTCGCCGCCTATAATCTGAACAAAATGTAATGACAATTAATTCGAGGTGGACCTAAGAAAGGACGGAAAAGAATGGGGAGATGCACTTAAATAAGGGGTCGAGGAGGACTTTGCTTACGTCCTGCTCAAGGCACGGCTGAGAGAGAAGTTAGGATATATATCTATGCAAAAGTTTTTTAAATCTACAAATTAGATTTTTCTAAATCTAATAGATTGTACTGTATTTACTTTGAAAGGTTAAAAAAGTGTTAAGAAAAAAAAAATTTTATTTAGTAAAAAAAGAAAATTTGAAGGATTAATTTATACATCCTAATTTTTATTTTTTTACTTATATATATTATTAATATTATAGAATTATTAAATATTAAAAATTAAATACAAGCAACGGTGACAAGGATATACAGCGGCAACAAGAATAAATAGTGATAGCGAGCTCAAGCAATGACGATAAGGATGAGTAGTCGAAGAAAGCTTATAGTGAATGAGGACAAAAACAATGTAGTGAAAAGCAGAGATATGCAATTAATAAAGTTAAAACATAATTTTAACTTTTTACCTAATTAATTTTCTCTTATTTTTTTTTCTAAACTATCAATTTACCCAATAAACAAGTTTACACTTTTATTCTTTTTTACTTTTTCTCCTTTTTTTTTTCACTTTTCCTCAAGTAAATAAGCTCTAACAGACTGACTCTAACATTTTTTTCCATGCTCATATGAAATTTCTATGCATGAAATTTGTTGCTTCCAAAAATTGTGCACCATTTCGCATGTTGATCAAGTCACGTAAAAATATGTCAGGCTGATGAATCGTATTCTTTTTTGCATGCCTGAAATCTTGATTAATTGCTAAAAGCAGAAAAAAAAATGCATGGCTAATGTACAGACACATTGACTGTAGCCTAATTTGAACACGATTAATTGTTTTCACACCGTTTGCCTCATTAATTAGTATATGTATACGTGTGCTTTCTATGTTTTTTTTTGTTAGTTCAACTCTTTCTCTAATCGTGTAGGGAAATATCGATTTGATTTCACAATTATAAACTTTTCTTTTTCCATAAAGTTGTGAAATTAATTAAGCCATGAACAATTCAGTGTTCCTTGATCATACGAAATTGAAGAGTAACCTAGATGTGACGCTGCCTAGGAATCTTAGTCATGGTCTAGGAATCTTAGTCATGATCATATCTTAGTCGTTCATTTGATACGATATACGAATCTTAAAGTAACCTAGATGTGATCCTTCTTAAGTTTCCTAGGTAAGGTCCACCTTAGTTTTTAATTATATATATATATATATATATAAATGTTAATAGTAATATTATTAATTGTATTTATTATTAAATATTAATAATTTAATAGTTAGCTAATTAAGTAATTACATGAGGAGAGTTTTGTAATTTTTAAAAATTTATAATTTTTATAAAAACAATTGATTAACCATCCATCGGTGGTTAACCGAACTGGTTAATCGGATAACCGGTAGAATCAGTTCAGGATGATGCTTTATCATCACGTGCTTTATTTTTTTTCTGTGTAATTGACACCACATATTATTATTTGCTAAATTTAGCAATATAGTGATGATGTCTCATTATTGTATGACCTCATGTGTCACATTTGCCAACCCATTGCACCTCATCACAAACCAAAGATGATGTCTGGATCTCATTGCAATATAGATGTGATAATCTCATCACCTTCTCCTCTATCATAGTATCTAGCTTAGTTCATCTTATCAAGACTCAACAATGGTGCCTCATCACCTTCTGTCACTATAGCCCTACGATCCTCTTCGTTTTACTCTCTCCCTCTTCCTCTACATTGGTGGGTTGACATAATGAAGTTGTAATGATATATTAAAGGTTATGGGTAGTAATTTACTGCTATATTAAAGCCCATACTTGAGCCCAAAAAGTTTCGCCCACCCTCCAGAAACAATTACGACTCATTCGAGAATGATAATTTGATTTTTTTTTTTAATCTCTAAAAGATACTTCATATAAGCTTCATTACACAGTCATATTCCCATACGTGGAAAGAATATATCACATTTTTAATGATAATATGGAATTTTTGCTCCCATTATTTCCTCCAAAAATAAGAAAGATAGCTAGGTTTCCGCCCCTTCTCCAATTGATTGAAATTAACGCTTTTAGGTGCATCTTACCTTCCGCCACTGCCTGTCCACTTTTGGTCGAAAAATTATGGACCAACAGCGATTGCATTCATAGAGATGGCAATCGGGTACATTATCGGCTATCTACTAGATTAGATTCAGTTTGGATGTGAGTAGTATAAACACTACTCAAGTTGGATTCTGATAGTATAGATCGGATATTCACTACCCAAATTTGAATATTATTTATAGTGTAATACCCTAACTCTGTACCCTATACAGTGTTAGATTTTATTCAGGTAATCGAGTATATAATATATAATTTAATATGATTAATTATTAAAATCAAGTATTTATAGAATTCGGGTAGTTAAAATTTTATTATGGTCGAGTTCGAGTAGGGTTTTGAAAAAAAAAAATCGAATAGTTAATTTAGTACAGATAGTAGGGGTAATTATTCAGGTTCACATACTACTGGGGTAAAAAAAGCGGATAGGATAAAAAAGCAAGTACCTTAATTTGGACTAGTTTGGGTAGTAGAAATCATCTTCTACCTTGTTTCTTGTGTACTTGTATTCATCATTGCTTTTATTTCAAGTGAATGTGGCTGCGTTTAGCCTAACTTGTGTAGTATAACTTTTACTAGCTGAAAAAGTGTTGTTAAAAAGATGTTAGCTGAATAAGTTATAATGTTTAGATACACAACTTTTAGTTAGATTATTATAATTTACCTAAATTTTCTATTGATAATAAATAATTTTTTATTAAGAATACTATTAAGATAAAAATTATATGACCAAATTTTTAGTTAATTATAATTAAAATATTTATTAAAAATATTATGAATTATATTATTAATTTTTAATAATAATTAGAATATGTATTAAAAATATTATAGGTTACACGACTAAACTTCTTTAAAATAAATAAAATATTTATTAAAAATATTACTAATATAAAAATTATATTACTAAATTTTTATTAATAATATTTTAAAAATATTATATTAAAACATTTAAATGTTATCAATATAAAATATATTTTATTAGTACGCTAATGGGAAAGAAAACAAAAGTTGGAAACTAGAAGACTCTGAGCTACACTGCATATTCTCTGTCTAACTAAAAAGCTGATTACCAAAACAGTTTGATCAAATAATTTCTGCTATGCCAAATATGAGAGTGTTGACAATCATCTTTTTTTTCTCTCTCTTTTCTTTTTATTTTTTTTAATCAATTTGAATTTATCAATTTTATTAAGAACAACAGTAATTTTTTTCCACATTTCTTCTAATCAATTTAAATTTATCAATTTTTCTATCAATTTTATTATGAACAACAGAAATTTTATGAAGTGGGCAGTACATGGCACTTATTTTGAAGGTACGGTGTCGACTGTGCAACTCACCTACATGAAATTTTCTGCCCCTCGAGCTCTTCTCTCTGTTAATTGTTTCCTTGTCATTGTCTGCTCAAGTGACAGACAATTGAATGCCGCCATTACTACTTGTGAGCCCACAAGACAGCTTTCAGCCCTGCATAATTCGGGTACAAGAAGTCAAGAACAGTGGATGAGAACAAGTTATGAAGAGGATCTGTAGATCTATATGATCTCACTGAAAAATACTCTCATGACAGGAAGATCACATATTGTGTCATTGAAAGACACTAATACCTGCTTCCAATGTGAAGCTGGAGCCGTTCCTCTTTCTTCTTTGTCTGTTTGCCTCGTTATGCTAATCTGTTCTTAGCAGGAGAAGAGTTTTAGTTGGCGATTAGAACTGTGCACACACAAAGCTAAGTTTATCAGATCAAATATTAGATTAAGAGAACCTATTTAAGACATTTGAACCAGTGAATTTTGGATTCTTTTAAGACATTTAAGACATGTTCTGCATGCATGCAAGCAAACTTAGCATGTCTGCCACCCCCAATCGCATCTTTGGTGTTCAAATCTACCAGCAAAGATTATATAACTCATGTTTGTCTCTTCCTGCGCGCTGCTCAATTAATCATTCAACGTGCGACCTAAGCCTTGAGCTCGACAGTCAACACTGGGGTGGGGTGGATGGCCTGCATATTAATGAAGACACTGTCCTTGGCAGCGTCATCCTTGTTTGCTGCCGTCTGAGTAGCAGTTGGCTTGCTTATGGTGATTGAGACCACAGAAACCATGTGCGCCACTGAAGAGCACAAGCATCCTTTTCCCTCTGGTCCATCTCACATGGTCACACTCCTGGGACTAATCCCACGGCAGCAAGCAAGCAACAGTCCAAAAATGCTGTAAAAACTCATCATTTAAAACCCAAGCACGTAAGTAAATATAAAAGCTGCTGCATCTCGCATGCAGCTTCTGGCTCCTGCCATGCCCAAGTAAGAATTCAAGCCAGCTCCACTGCACCAGAAAAGGCTGCATGAATCCATGATGACCTAATGGCAAGCAGGTACCGGTTGAGCTCAGGAGGCGCATTTAATCTCCTCATCATTCCCTAATTTTGAAATTTTGAATCCCCATGTGTGAAGATTCATCATCAGAAGTAGGTGAGATATTGTAGTACATTTCAAACTATTGCATGCATGTTGTGCTACAGTGGTGCGTGAGGTCCCCTGTTGAAGAATTACTCAAAATGTATAAAAAATTGGCAACGGGGACAAGAAAGGATGAGCCAAAATAGGAGAGAGGGAGAGGCATGGGAAGGAGCGATGGGCCAAACCATATGTTGTCTGGGGAAAAGGAGTGAGGGTAGGGAGAGACTTGCTTGGACATCAAAGATCTATCCAAGCTCTCGTACCAAACTTCTCTCTTACCACCAGCACACTGGGAGACCAAGCAGCAGACGATGGCGCTGCAACTGAAGAGGGATTGATGTAGGAAGAAGCCTGCTCTCTTTGGAAATGGAGTCGATGCAAAAATTAATTAAGAAGAGTTTGGGGAGAGAGAGAGAGAGAGCGACCTTACTTCTTTTCCTTTGCGCTTTATTACTTTCTTTCTGGTGTCTTTAATGGCGCAACTTCACTGAGCTAGCAAAAAAATTTCAACTAGATCAAGCATGGACGCCTACGAGGCGACGAGGGTGGTACTGTCGAGGATCCAAAGCCTGGACCCGGACAACGCCCACAAGATCATGGGGCTTCTCCTGCTGCAGGAGCACGGCGAGCAGGAGATGATCCGCTTGGCCTTCGGGCCGGAGTCCCTTCTCCAGTCTGTGCTCCTCAAAGCAAGGAAGGAGCTTGGCCTCATGCCCCAGTCCTCAGCTACCGGAAACTATTCCGCCGCACCCGAGGCCGCTGCCTCCCCCTTCCTCCTCCGGCAGGGCTCCGCCTCGCGCCTGCTCCCTGCCACCTCCCCTTCCTCGTGGGCTCCGCCCTCTGTGTTTTCCCGCTCCAACAGCGGTATCAGCGCCAATGGACTTAGTGTGTCTCTCGACGAACTCCAGAGCTCGCCCGACCTCGTTAGCCCTAGCAATCTTGGGGCATCTCCCTTTAATGGCGGCAGCGACCCTGTCGAAGAATTCCTCATGGCACCTAATTCCTTCGCCCCAAACCCTAGCGTTGAGGACGCGATCCACCCGGACATTGAGTGTCGGGCCCCGAGCGGGAATGCCAACGGGATGAACTGGGGGACCAATGGCTACTGCCACCGCCGGAGCAGCTCCGCCGCCGACATCTTCCTCGGCGACTCGACTGCTGTGCTCGGTTGGAAGCCTTGCCTCTACTTCGCGAGAGGCTACTGCAAGAACGGTACCGCGTGCCGGTTCCTCCACGGGATCCCGGAGGAGGCTGGCGCAGCCATAGCCGCCGGCGCAAAGAGGGACGCGGTGGAGCAGCAATTGGACCTTCTGCTGAGGTGTAAAAGCCAGAGGATCGCCGGCGCTTCTCACCACATGGCCGCCTCGTTTCCCTGCTCCCCCACTGGTTCGGTGCTGCCCTCGCCACTGTCCAAACCCCTAAACTTCTGGCTTCAACATCAACAAAATGAAAGCCAAAGGTAGCATCTTTTTTGCATATAATGCACGAAATTTGGTTATATTTCCATAAAAATGCACAATAAAATCAAGGATCCCTAACTACGACAGGGCGACGGCGGCTCTATTCCTAAACTCAAGAATGGACAGAAGCGATTTGATTACAAATCCTGGGTCAAGGCAAATCTACTTGACCTTCCCAGCTGATAGCACATTCACTGAAGAAGATGTCTCCGATTACTTCAGGTTGGTAATCCTCTCAATAGATGAATAGCTATACTCTATAACAGCACGGCCTTACTTCCTCTCCATAAACAAACCAATTTTGATGAGACTTCACTCGGTTAATTTGTAGCATTTACGGACCAGTTCAAGATGTGAGGATCCCGTATCAGCAGAAGAGAATGTTTGGCTTCGTGACCTTCGTCTTCCCAGAAACGGTGAAGCTCATCTTTGCTAAGGGGAATCCGCACTTCGTCTGCAATTCTCGGGTTCTGGTCAAGCCTTACAAGGAGAAGGGGAAAGTCCCAGACAAGTACAGGCATTCCCTTCTCAACCTTCTTGGATTCTTTGTGATTTCGTGTAGTTCTTGATTGTCGCCAATGATCTCAAAACATGATCGATATTGAGTCTTTTTTCCCCGTTCTGACCTCAGGAGGCAGCAGCCACCGCCGCAGGAAGAGGCCTATGACCTTCAACAACTTGGTAAGAACACCTCCGCCCTTTGATTTTGATCAGAGATTGGCAAAGTAGATAATTTTTAGGATGATGGTATAGCAGGAGCGAAGACGCTGTACAGTAACGGCAGTGCCAGCCAAGAAATACTTCTACGAAAGCTTGAAGAGCAGCAAGCAGCAGAGCTGCAGCAGGCCATTGAGCTGCAGGGGAGGAGATTCATGGGTCTCCAACTCTTGGACCTGCAAAATAGAAGCTTCTACTCAGCTCCGGCTTCCATCAACTCTCCCACCATTGCAGCTGCTCAATCTAGTAATGTCGATAATAGTAGTACTAGTGGCACCAACAGCAACAGCAGCGAAGACACTCCCACAGAGGGTTCAACCTTTGTTTACTGCTGCACTATATAATGTTCCTTCAAATATTAAGATTTCATGAACTGATTCTTGATCTTTACACAGAAAAGAGCTTCGGTGCTGCTGAACCAGAGAACGCAAACCCCAGTGGTTCAAACCCCAGTGAAGACGTTCATTTTCAAGAAAGGTTTCTCTCAACCATCAAATTAATGTTACCTTTTCCTTTAGCTACGGAAGAATATATCTTGTATAATTTGCTCATGAATTGGCTGCAGTACTAAGCACACTTTGCCCGATAGTTCAGTTGCTTCTGCTACCAAATCGTCGTTGTTCGAGCTCGATGTCTCACTCCCTAATGGCGAAGATACTACTTCCGCTGACATTGTGAATAATAACTGGAACAATAATCACACATCCACGTTGATGCCAATTACTACTTCACTAGGCATGCCCTCTTTCAGCTCATACTTCCTCCATGTGCCAAGGTAAAAGCAACAGTAGACTACTTTTGTTAATAAATTTAAACTGAACTTATCTAAGGTAAAATATATCCAATTTACTCGCTCCTGGCAAATTGTCGCTATCAACAGGTCCTCCTTTGGCCATGGAGCTATTGGAAGGTAAAGATTGAAAGAAAGGCTAGGATAGCATGTGAGCTCTCCATCCACGTAAGCACTACTCGGAACCTTGCCTACTAATTCGCCATTAATAGATTATCTCGTTGTTTTCCTTATCCACTTTTGCTTGGTTGTTAGCAGGTAAAACAATATCCATTAAAGCAAAACAGGATAGTGGAATATAGACAAGAAAAAGTTGCTAATGTCCCCTTGCCAGATCTTTCGCCCTTCTCTTTTTCACTGTGTAGTTTTCAGTGTAAGCTTTGTAGGAATGCCTTTCATTTCCCTTTCTCACAGTCACACATCTGCTCAGGACTAGCGCTTGGAGAGGCACATGCTGCACTCCATGTGCAAATCAATCGAGCTAAAAACTCCACCACATGCACATGCAATTGTACTGATTTAAGGCAAGCCATTGCCACAATAATTAGTACTAGCTGTAGCAATCCATCACCACTCACCGTGACACCGCACTCATACCAAGTACACAAACCTTGAAAAAGCATGACAGGAAACCGCACAGATTTATGGGAAGCAGAAGAGGTGAAGGACACGAAGAGCTTGAGCAAAAGCTTGTTGCTGAGCATGCATGCATGTTCTGCCCCTCATCGGCTCATCTATTGCCTTTTCACTTTTACTTTTGTTTTCTTTTGATGATCCAATGTAAATTGAGCTCGATATTGACAGAGAAATGGCTCACAAAAAAAGATAAAAGCTCTAAATTCATCTTCTTTTGCCCGTCTTTTTCTGCTAGTACTTGTGGTGCTGTTCACTAGGCGTGAAACGTCGTTACTATTTATATGCTTGTCTTATTGTTAAATTGTTAACCTCTTCAAATCCAAAATTTCTGTATGAAGTACCGTGAACTCTTCCTAGTAAGGAAGAATCACGGCACACCAGTGACTCCATGACTGTGACAAGGGAAGTTGTCACACCTTGAATTAATATAACAAATTTTTAAATATTGCTACACGTGAGTTAATATTTAACTTTTGAGTCCAAATATGCTATTTGCAGGGGCACTATGGTCGTAACCACGAAATTGAACTCGATTGCCAGGAAAGGTTTCTCGAACCGATCTCTAGTCTGACCAAGGATTCTTTGAAGATCTATGTTGTCCCAATAAGTCTCTGATCAACGTTGACGATTCACCAAGCATCGGTGTCGCAGAGTTGAATTGGGTTCACCTAAACCCAAAGTGAACTCACTCGTAATTGACCGCGTTGGACAGGGTCCACATCTGTATCTAATCTTGTTCGCTTGCCGGAGGCAGCGGAGGGGAGTAGTCGGACATTCCACACCAGGGAGCTGGACTCACCCACTCGTCTGTGGACTACGCCGACGATCGGCATCCGGGGATGGCTATCAACGCGGCGTCGCACGTTGGTGATCAAGAGGATCCAGCCGATACGGCCAGTGCCTCACTCGTACGCAGGCGAGAGTGGCAGGAGGGGAAGGTTCGCCCGAAGATAACCATCCAAGGCAGCCGGCATCGATCGCACGCAGGCGACAACCAGTGCCAGAAAGGAAGCGCATGTAGGCAAGCTCAATGGGGAAGGCTCGTTGGAGAAGGTGGTGCTGACCACCTCGCTGCACTTCTGCTGGCAATGAAGGAGGAGGAGAAGTCGCTCGCCGGCAACGGACAGGGAGAAGCTCAGGCTGCGGATGAGAGAAAGCCTCCGCTTCCACAGCGACGACGAAGGCGTTGTCAGCTTTCGACAAACCAAGTTGCTGCCGAACCCGATGGTGGCCGGCGTCGCTCCCAACGCTACTCGCAAGCGGCGACCTCGGGGGGCCAAAAGTCGTATGCAAGCGACGGGAAGAGGGAGCCCAGCTGGTTGCGCGTAGGGGATGGGAAAACGAGCTCATGCGCAGGCGAGCAGGAGAAGAGAGGAGAGACTCCATGCGTAGGCGGAGAAGGGCTTGTCCAGAGAGCTATGAGCGGCAGACACACGCAGGCGGGTCTGAGGCCGAGATTTCACGCTCGCAGGCGGCCAGCGCTCGGACAAGGAGAAGACTATGACGGAACAGAGGGAGATGACGCCGAGAGTCGTGAGCTCAACCCAGGAGACAAACCAGAAGGAGAGGGAGAGGGAGTACCTCGGCGATCACACGACCGTTGGCTCCTTCTATTCGGTAAAGTGGAAGCAGGCGTCGCCTTCCATTGCGGTCTAGACGTGGCCGCCGGCAGCAACGGTGACGCACATGAGGAAGACGACATAGGAAGATGAGAGGGGACGGAGTTGACCCTGGCACTCCAACCACCCACCTGCACCACTAGAACGCACTGGGAACTCCGCAGACGTTGTCCAATGATGAGAAGCCGATAATCACTGGGGAACAGAGAGGGGAGCGAAGATCAGCGAGAGCACAAGGAGTGTGGAGAACGACCAAGTCGTTCTTTTCTTCCGCCCTATTCACACCGCACAACCGCCCCATGTCCACACACGGACCAAGGCTTGCTTGCGTCTCGTCAGCCCATGTGCGCCGCGTCAGCCCCCGTACGCATGTGACGAATCTGTGTGCGCCAATCACCCATTGGGGCGAATTTGGATCCGGGCGACGCCCGATCCGCTGCCTTTCACCTGCCGACCCATTCGGCTGAAAGGTGGTGGGCTGGGCTAGGATTTGGGCCGCCCCAAATTTTGGCCAGAAGGCCTAATAGGGAAAATTGTTTGAAGCACCTGGGGGCGCTTAGAACTTCTAAGTGGGGTCCTTCATTTTTGTATTAAAAAATATTTTTTTTTAGAAATGATGTATATTTTGTAAGCTATTTAATGGTACCAATATTAGGATATTTTAGATTACGTTTAGGTATAAAATACTCTAATCAATATTAGATTTTTTATAAAGTAAATAATATTTTTGTCTTATATGTGATATTAGTTAGGATATTTTATACCTATACGTAATCTAAAATAGCATAATATTAATATCATTGGATAGCTTACAAGATATACATCATTTCTAAAAAATAAAAATAAAAATAAAAATATTTTTAGTGCAAAATTAAAGAAACCCCACTTAGAAGTTCTAAGCACCCCGGGCGCTTCCAACAATTTTCAGGCCTAATAGTAGGGGCACCAATAAAGTTGGAATAATACTCTTGAGCCATTGATTGACACGTTGAATGTACTCGTGCTCCTGTCACATTTACTCACCTCCTTTTTCATTTTTATTTCCTCTTTTTCTATTTTCTATTGTTTTATTGTCTTGTAGAGATAACAAAGAAAGCAGGAAAAACTACAGATTAAAATATTTTTCTCAATTTAAGTTTCTTTCACTTTGGAGGAAAAAAAACAATGATAATAATATAAAAAACATAAAAGAGTTTGATATCCAAATTTCTTTGTGCACATGATAGTTGAGAGATCTTGAGTATAAAAATGCATAACTAACACACTAAAATCAAAGAGTTTGATTTTTTTATTTTCTCTAAAAAGTTCAACTTGCTTTTAATAACTATCACTAGTGGTAGGCTCAATTTTGATCGGTCAACTTATGTTGTTGACTAGATCAAAATCGAGCCCATATCGAGATTAGTGCTCGATCCAAAGGAAGCAACGACGGTTTTCAATCGGTTGGCGTTATCATTCGTGGGAGTAGCGGACGACGATGGCTAATGCAAGTGTGCCGTAGGGAGGCATCTCCGGCTAGTGGCATGAAACCGTGTGGTGGCTCCATGGCAGACGAGGCGTCAACGCATGCAGCTACGGAAGCATGGGAGCTCGAGGTCGATAGCAACTTCGGTCGTCAAAATGGCCTTGCATGGCACGAGACGAGTTGGCAATGCTTCGTTTCTTGGAGGTGTGCAACTAGTCGCGTTAGACGAGGTCAGCAACAAGCTTCGGCTGGAGGAGACGAGTTCGCGTGGCGTGATCTGGCTAGCGACTGGGAGTGGTGATGCCTGGGCTGCGAAACTCACTAGGTCATGCGTGCACGTGACTGGCGATGCGGTTCTGACGGGCGTTGTTGTGGCTAGATGCGTGGCGATGGCGGGCCGCGACAACTAGCAATGCGACTTTGGCAAACAACGCAGCTCCAATGATTAGATACGTAGCTGGGGACGGTGAGCGGCGACGAGAACACTTGTGCCACTCTGGCTTCGCGTGCTTCGCTTTGTCGACATGAAGCCATGTGGCGAGCGTAGGTTTGGCCACCTGGCAGGCGAGTTTATGACGGGAGGCAAACGGTCACCTTATACCCAATTTTTTTGGCTAGGGCGACTTCTTCACTCTCGCTTCCTTCCACTCCTCACTTCTCCGCTCCATGCTTCATTCTCTCGCCCGACCGACGTACTCGTTGGCCTAATCGCGTCCACCTTTTTCGCTCCCTCTCGTCTCCGGCGATGATTTTTGGCGAACTTCGGTGGCAAAGTCCGACGAACTCTAGTGGTGTGGTGGGCGGTTCAAAGCGTCGAGAGGTCTCACTTTCCCCTTTCTTCAGTCTATTGTGCAATGGTGGAGCTTGCAGGTTTGAGTCTTGTCGAGGTAATCTCTCTTGGCTTCTCATTTTTTGGGGACTTTGGTTTTTTGACGACACTTTGTTTTTCTAGCATCATGCATTTTTCAACGACGTCGCATCCTTGTTGCATTTTTCTGATGACGTCGTGCCCTACTGTGTTTTCTGGCAAAGTTGTGCTATGTTGCTTCCATGTGCATTTTCCATTTGACCTCGCGTTTAGGCGTGTTTGGTTCCTCGTCCTCTTGCGTTCTCCACTGCTCATCCGAGCGAGGCAGCTTCTCCTCTCTTCTCAGCTCATGCGACTTTATCGCTTCTGTGTGTGTGCTATGCTTGTGTTCCATTGCTTGCATGTGATTAGCTCTTCCTCGATGCCCAACATAGTGTCCGTTGTTTGCGTGGTGTCTGCAGTTCACGTGTGTACACCATCGTCTATGCATGGTGTTTCGATTTGCTAGGTTAGATTGAGACGTGAGTGTTTACGTATGCCAGTCCCGCCCATGTACTATTTTGTCCCATGCATTTAATTATTTTCATTCGAAATCCCACGTGGCTCTCTATTTTAACATCAAGGAAAAAAATATTAACACTAATTATGAATGTGACAACTAGTATATATCTAAAACGCATAGAGAACTAATAGAGTTTTGCATTTGCGGTTTCCGATTGTATAAATGTACACTCGCTCACGATTTAGAAGAGTTTTTTTTTTTAAAAAAAAAAATAGAAACAAGGATTTATATATATGAGCCTCGATCAGAGGCGTTACAGGAGGGAGATCTGACAGCAAAAGTGGCTAACCAGTCGGCAACCTGGGTAGCTTTTCTTCTAACAAAAACTACAAATTGGACATTCCAATTTGATAACATATAATTGATTTCAATTATGGGGTTTGGTATGTGTGCTTGGATATTTGAAGGATCCATCATCATGGCATTGACACCCTTGAAGTTCCAGGATAAGAGATTCATATAGATGGAGGTGAGTTAAAAAGGGCCTTCTTTCTAAGGCTGGCGTTGGAACTAGGACGCGCTTACTTGCATTTAGCCCCCTTGAGAGCAAGACGGGTAGAGGCCTTCGCCGAGACAATAGCTAACTGTAGGTGCGAACCATCGTTTTCAAAATCAGCATCTAGAGAAGCAGAAACGTCTAAGTGTTCCGAAGAGAGCCTATTGAAATGCCATCAAAGGTTTATAACGCAAAAAAAATCAATGGAGGATTTGCATATATGCTATAAAACCAGTTGATTTTGGCAAGCAGAATATGTACTAAAAGTGGATTAACAAGAGGTCTCTGAAGTTGGTCTAAATTCACATCCACGTAGGCAAGAACAAGATTAATATAACATAACATATTCTGGTTTCCATATAGAAAAACCAACCTTGTTGATCACAAACTAGGGCAACCTCAACACAAACACTTTACCTAAGAAGGAATCCACAGCAGATGGAATGGAAAATATTATTTTTCATCGTTTTCATGGACAGAAAGAAAAGAAAGGAATGAAAAAAAAGTAAATTTTCCGTCGAAAATGGTTCCGCTCGAATCGGGCGGAAACCAAACCTTTCACGCACGTCAAGCCTTTATTCTTGCCCCGCCCATCCTCCTTCCCTCTCCCTCTTCGCCGGCGCTGTCCTCCTCCTTTCCCTCCTTGTCGGTGCCGCCCTCCTCCTTCCCTCTCCCTCCTCCCTCCTCAACTCGTCACCTCGTCGCCTCCACCGCAGCCCGCGCCCCGACGTCACCTCGCCTCCAGTTGCCTCCACTATTGCCCGTGCCTCGTCGCCTCCCGCTTCCGGTCGCCTTGCCTCGTCATCTCCCGCCTCCAGCTCCTGCCTCCCTCCGCAGCCTCACCTCCTGCCTCCTCGTCGCCTCCCTCCTCAGCTCGTCGCCTCCACTCCCGCCTGTGCCTCGTCGCTTCCCGCCTCCAGCTCCTGCCTCCCTCCTCAGGCTCACCTCCCACCTCCACCTCGTCGCCTCCACTGCAGCCTGTGCCCCAACGTCGCCTCGCCTCCACTGCCTCCCATGCCTCGTCGCCTCTAGTCGCCTCGCCTCGTCTCCTCCTGCCTCCCTCCTCAGACTCGCCTCCCGCCTCCCTCCTCAGACTCGCCTGTTGCCTCTGCCTCATCACCTCATCACCTCCACTGTCGCCCTTGCCTTGTCGCCTCTCGCCTCCAGTCGCCTCGCGTCGTCGCCTCCCATTTCCGTCCTCAACCTCCACCTCGTCGCCTCGCCACCATTTTCCTTGGCAACAAGAAGATGATCACGTGCATTTGCACGTGAGTTTTGCTTCCGTCCTCCCCTTTTCCCTTTCTCTCCTTTTTTCCTTTCTCTTTTTTTCCGTCTCTTCTAGGAAACAGAGCCTAAATTCCACCAGATTAAATTAGAATCAATAACGAGAAGAAAAGGGAATCATGAGCATTTTATAAGAAAATTAATCTGATATTGAAAAACCTAATAAATCAAAAGGCCATAGATCTTGGGAAATGTGTTCATATAAATCATATATTGTTTCCTTGACTGGTAAAACAAGCAACAGCAAAAGGATGCAGTTTATGGTGTTTAGATATACTCCGTAAATTCTTCAGATTATCAAATAAAATATGCAGCACAAAAAAATGTAATACACAAAAAAAAAAAAATAATAAGCTGCATATATGTATGCATGTCTGTTCAAACTCAATTCTAAGCAATCGAGAACTTCTCACAAGTGTTCGTAGGATAATATGCAGCAAACAACACTAGACCCAATGTATACCAACCGGACATAAGAAACTCAAGTTTCTACAGTATTTTGATTTATACGTTAAGATAATCCTCCTCATAAGTATAGGCATATAGAAATATTGATATGCGAATTGTCCACCAATATATAAGACAATGGAAGCAAGGGAACTTGCAGAGACAATACTATCTAATCAAATTCAACAAAGTTGAGAACTTCTATTTTCATCAGGGAAAATAGACAGTCATTTTGTTCATGAAGCAACGATACCCCAATAGACTAGCACACCTATCGTAACATCTAAGAATCAATTTTTGTGTCTTCACTATTGTTGTTTCCTTCACTCATCGGTCATCGCCAATTGTTGAGTACCATGTTGAGCATATTAAAGCACATCTTTTATTTATCATTGTTTTCTACTTCAGGATTCATGTATTTGGTTTTCAAAATTATTCCATTTGATTTACCTGAAATTATAGAATTTCTGTTTTTAAGGATAGCATGAAATTGTCAAGCATTACATGCCAAAATTAATGGACATGAAAGCTCAAACATCAATTTCATTGAAAGAGTTGAAGAGCAGTAAATGACTGGAAGACTTTTAAGTCCATTGTATGGCAGATATTAAATGATGGCATTAACATGATATAAAAATGGGGGCAACATAAGAGTTTACCTCGTGAAATTGCAAGGCATTTTCACCAGACCCAAAGTTAGCCAAAGGTATTGCAATCATGTCAAATTAAAATGACAAGCATCTGTTAGTTAAAGCAAGAATTAGTACTTTTGACAACTTCAAAATATCAATTGTAATTTTACAAACTCAGTATAAGTGGAATGATAATAAACCCTACAGGTAATCATTATGATAGTAAAACTAAACAAGAGAAAAGTAAGAAACATTATGCTAAGATTAAATGCCACATGATCTTTTCCTTGTAAACAATGAATACAAATTACAAATGCAAGAAATATTGAAGGAGAACCGGAGTAGGCAGGAGTTACATTTAGAAGCTCAAACATGGACTCTGTTTCCTTGTGGGGAAGGAAAAACAATAAGAAAGAAAAGGTGGGAAAGAAAGGAAGGAGAAAAGAAAAAGGAAATAATGTAGATTCCATGTGATCTTAGGCGTAAGCAAAGTAGGAAAAAAGAGGGAAGGCAGGCAGTCGATGCGGCACCAGCGTTGGAGGCAAGAGTCGGTGGTAGCACCAGCATTGGAGGCAGGAGTAGGTGGCAGGGGCTATAGGGGGAGGGAGCGAGGGCGGGAGCCAGTGAGTAGCAGGCGGTGGAGGCAAGAGCCGACTAGTGGTGGATGGGAGCAGGCAAGCGGCAGGTAGTGGGGGTGGCAAGCGGCAAGTAGCTGGGATAGTGAGCAATAAGGGCAAGAGCCGGCGAGCTGGGGAGTAAGCTAAGAGGGAAAATGAGCTTTCCGCCCGATTCAAGTGAAAAAGCAAAACAAAGGCTCATCGGGTGAAAAGCAAAATGAGGAAAAATGAGCCCTCCTCCTCTATCTTTTCCTCTAAAGATACAGAGAAAAAATTAACTTTCGTTCCTTTCCACCCTACTTTCCCTCTAAGGAAACAGTACATATATCTTTGTCACAAGTGCACAAGAAGAATTCAATGTCAGATGTAATGGTCGATTATGCTCAGCAAACAAAAAATATGAACTTTTAAGTTGTTTGTTGCTACCTTTGTAGTGATCTGAAAGATAAAATTTTAGTCAGAAATCCATATGACACACATTTTTATCCAAAACTAAGTATAAGAATAGCATTGAGAAATATTTCCCTAGCAAATTTGATGTTTATATAAAAGATAGCTGTCCCTGGTTGGTTGTAGCACTTCCTCCATAACAACTGATTATTCGCACTAAACAAGACCCCGTTTGGCCTAGCTTTTGGGTCTGCTTATAGCTTTACGGTTACCAGAAATTAAGAAGTTGAGACGTTTGGCCCTTCAGTTTCACTGTTCAAACTCATAAATTAGCTGTTTCTCTGAGAAGGGTGAAACTGCTTCTCTGGCCCCTACCTATTTATGCTCAATAACCTTTATATATAATAATAATTTTTTAATAATATAACTTATAGTATTTTTAATAAATATTTTTAATTATAATTAACTACAAATTTAATCATATAATTTTTATCTTAGTAATTTTTTAATAAAAAATTATTTATTATAAATAAAATAATATAACCATAAACTGTGCATCCAAATACCTTCAAACTTTTTTAGCCAGCATTTTTTCAACCAATACTTCTTCAACCAATAAAAACTAGAAACAGAAGCTAAGCCAAACAAAGAGTCTGCCAGGTGGCTTTTATAATTCTACAAACAAAAGCAAGCTGCACTTAGCTAGGTGACTCAACAAAATACTTTGTTTAGATAATAATATTTTCATAAACATTCTACGAAAGAAAAACTATATTACAACGTAAAAAAAGACATGCGCCAAAAGTTACTAGTTACAAAATTCTAGCACTTTCCAATGGAAATCAGACTCAAATTCAGCCAATACACTCACCAATCAATTCATTGTCCAATTCTGCTTGGAGATTAGACGTTCTAAACCTTCCGATAAGTCAAGATGTACTTTATTTTAGTAGCTAAATTTGTTCATAAGGGTTTGATATGGATCAGATATTAGGTGTCAAGGTATCACATAAATTTTTCATTTTGAGATACCTCAACATGGCCAACGGACCATCCCAATTCAGCTGCAAGCCCACTAACATAACGCAAAAGCAAATTCAGAATAA
Organism: Costus lasius; assembly: GCA_027563935.2. Classification (NCBI taxonomy): domain Eukaryota; kingdom Viridiplantae; phylum Streptophyta; class Magnoliopsida; order Zingiberales; family Costaceae; genus Costus; species Costus lasius. The sequence goes on from CM050454.1 coordinate 100,923,963, forward strand.
TGCGGAAGCAACTCAGAACCGTATTGCAACAAGTAGAAAGTAACACAAGCTGAACTTTGGGACAGGTTACAAAAGAGGAAACAAAACTCTTGTCCTCACTTAAACCCAGCAGCGAGGCTCTCGGCTTAACAGCTTTTCCAAACCAAACAAGCCTAGAAATTCCCCCCTGCTTTTCTTTCTTTTTATCCTTGGTACACCCTCGCCTAAATTACAATACACAAGTCACATGCACCCACACGGTGCAGGAATTACAGCAAAATGCAGCACCGACAAGGAATTCAGCCCCCAATGAAAACTCAGCGATAACAACAAAAACCTGGAAGCTCAACTCCCTTCACAACAATTCAGCATAAGAAAACCCTTTTTCTTTATTCAAAATCTTCACCAAGAATCTATGGAAACTGACCAGTTGGAGGAGAAATTATACCTTCACACGTGAGCAGCCAAGAAAATAAGATGTCCTGAAATAAACTCTAGCTCGGTGCATCAACTCTCGGACAGCAGGTGTAGCGCCACATCCAGCTTGGGTTCCCTGACATAGAACTCAAGGGGACTCATAAATGCTACGGTAGAACACAGCAGTTAGCGTGATGATTGACATCCTTACTTCCAACGAGATAAAAGATTAGTAGACGAGATATATAAGTGTTCTTTAGAATATGTTTTGCAGTGTGTTCACTCTCGCATGTTTGCAAATCCCCGCATGTTTGCTAGAGGTCATGTCTGCTACTTGTACCTCGTGTGTCCACACCTTCGCCTACTGATGCGTACTCCATAATCTTAAACGCATTCGCACTATCTCACACATGAACAACTCAACGGCGAGGAGCTCACCCTTTGTCCTATATTGTTAGACAAGGGAGCACCCACTTACAATGTGGACTTTGACACTATACTCCATCCGCACAAAGTATTGGGCAGTACAAATAACATAAGTTATTTCACAATATAAGAAGAGGGAATTCCCATACAAACTCTAAGTTTTACTATAGAACTCCATGTGCCTATGTCTATGGTTCAAGACAGTTGTACACAAGAAAACAATAAAGAAGGCCATAGAGAATACCGTACGGAAAGCCAGCGACATACTTCAAAGCCCCGATGCATCACACAAGGAATGGCACAACACAAATCTAGCTAAGGGAAGAGCCTATGCCTTTCCATCATCGTTCTCCAAACTCCTCTAAAATGAAAGAGAAGGCTTGTGGATTATCATATACATTCATCCTCCTTCTAATGCTTAGTTAAATAAGGGATTGTTAGGTGGTAAACACAATAAAATTGAATATAAAGATGGTGTCATGTGTGCAAGTGGCCGAAAAAAGAATTCCAGTAAGAACTTGGGTTTGGCTTCAACTTACCTTGATCTTTAAAGATGTGTCTAGAGATCATAGACACTTACACCTTATTTATTAGGAAAGGAAGGAAAAAGGACTTTTCCTTTGTTTACGTGGAAAGAAAATTAAAGGAATAAAAACTACCCTATTTTCCTTCCAAATCCTATCTGCCTGATTCGGGCAGAAAAAAGAAAGGAAACGAAGTCACAGCCTCGCTAATAAGCTCACTCTCAGTGCTCACCTGCCCCGCCGTCGAGCTCCCCCTAGCCGCTTGCCTACCTCGCCGCTCACTTGCCCCACGGCCAAGCTCCCTCTCACCGCCTGCCTGGCCAAGCTCCCTCTCACCACCGAGCTCCTTCCTCTTCATGAAAAAAGCGGAGTAGCCCTGATAAGAGCTCACACAAGTCCGAGAGGGGGGGGGGGGTGGTGCAAAGAAGACAGAGCATCTCGGCGAGAGTTCGCGCGGGTCCCGGGGGAGGGTGGGGCGCTCGCATTCACAGTGACAGTGTGGACGGACACACCGATGGCATGGGTGGGGGTGATCACATGGATTTCACATAACCACTTTTCTCTTTTCTTCTCCTTCTAATTTTCTTTTCTTCCCTCTTTTCCTTCCCTCCAAGTAAACAAAGCCTTAGGTTTTATGCGACTATGGCAAGATGTCAGTGAGCCAAGACATACAAGGAAACTATTGAGAAATTAAAGTTACATGTAATGTTAGTTTGATAGAAGCCATTCTAGGTAGGGATAGGACAATGTCCATGCTTCTGATGCACTTGTGGCATTGACACTTTCGATGTATGTCTATCTTCAACCTTTGTGTAGTAGCTTGTTTCCTTGTTCTCTCATGTCCTAGGATCTCTTTTGTGAAATCTTAACTTGGATTCAACTTTTATGTTGATCTTACACCAATCAAACGTGCTCTTAACTTGGCTTCAACTTTTATGTTGATCTTACGCCAAATGTGCCCTCTATTGGTGTATATGCCCTATGATCAGTTGTTAGTCCGAGTTATGTAGTGCATTCAATTGATATTTTATATATCCTAACATTGTCGTTGGAATGCTTTTAATATCTCCGCGATTGTGTATATCTGCATAATAATATCCCTAAAGATTTATTCTATCTAGTGATTGTCTCCGATCAAGTGTCATAGTGGATAAGGGACAACTATTGTGTATATAAGACTGCTATGTGCGCTGGTTCAACAGGGGTGCTAACCCAGACATATGAGTATACTAAGGTAGATATACTGAATCGACCCACCGTGAGGATTAACTTGGTGTCACAAGTTAATCTCACAATGACAATGGTATGCTTGTCCTTTGACTTGAGGTAGTTGGTATACTTTGATACAACCTAAAGCCTCACCGTAGTAGGGGAGTCATAATAATTGTAATTGGGTATATCATAAGTCGTATGAGAGGTTTAACTGACGAAGAAAGGATTTGCTCCTTCCTTAAATTGAAGATTGATATTCATGACCTCATATATGGATGCATGAGTAAAAGTGTATAGACATACTCAGGTGAGAGTTTGATTTAATCATGACTATTAGATTGGGTTAAACAAGTCTGACACACTTGTCCAATTAGGATATTAGCCTAATAAAAGGACTATAGTACACAAGTACTTTGCTGTGGTTTAGGCGATGTCGATGTTGACAGTCATTCAGATGATTTGGGTAGCAGTCATGTATTGCTAGGTGTCACTCACTACTTATGAACCTATAGGGTCGCACATCTAGATACTCGAGATCTTGTATTGATCGGATAGCTTATGAATTAAATCACTAGATGATTCGGATTCATTTGGGAGACTGATGCTTTGAGATTGTCTTGTGAGGAGGAGATTTTATTTATGCTATGTTTGACCACTAGTGGACCACGTTTAACCTCAATTGACCATGATGGTTAAGCTTGTGTCAAACAAGAGTCTAGGCACAAGTGTGAACTTAGTGCCTAAGTCTATGAAATCAATTTTAGCAAAAAAAAATTTCTCTTAGCAAATAGAAGGGCTAGGCGCATTTTAATTAATATATTTATTATAAAATGATGCTAGGAGCCTATATGACTAAATATATTCAAATATTTATTCTTAAATAAGATAGGCACATTTTATATTAATATATTTATTCTAAAATGTTGCTAGGCGCATTCTTAATTGATTAAATACATTTTGTTTATTTAAGGCTAACCGCCTATTTATTTTAAATATATTTGTACATAGGCGCATACTAGATTTAGTTAAACATATTAATATATTTAATCCCAAAATAGTTCCATGACTAGTTATTATATACTGGGAGTTATTTTAGGGAGAAGCATGCATTGGAGCTCTTGGACAAGCCCTAGGTGACCACTCCTCTCCTCTCATGTCTCTTCTCTTTCTAGGTGGTGTGAACACAATTAAAGGCGACAAGGGGTTTGTGTTTACGAGAACACAAAGGCAAGCATCATCTTGCGCAAGTTGTAGAAGATTATCCCTTCTCCTAAGCGCCTCCCTCCTCCCTCTTTCTATGAATATTTATTTGATTTCAAGTTTCGTAAATTGCTACAGACACTATTGTAATAATATTGAAGAACTATGCCCCAATATATAGTATCGACGTATGCACCTCTCAAATAATATTATGGACAACATGCAGTAACAAAATATTTTTTATTTTTCATTTTGTTATTTTCTCATCTTCTTTCTTAATTTCCATTAAATCAAAGTTATGAGTCAAGACCAATGTGTAATCAAGATCTGACTCACATAATTTCTCTTTCATTCTACAGTCAAGTTGTTTCTTCTTTCCATAAGGAAATTTGATTAGGTTTCAATTTGACTCAAGCTAAACCCATTCCCCTTTTTTTCAATTTCAATTTACATCATTTGCCATTGAATCAAGCTAACTTTAGTTCAAATCAAAGTGTGCACATGTCTGGACCATTAGATTATCCTTCGACTAAATTGGATCGTTGGATCCAATAATTTCCTTCATGGTGCCCGTGACGCACGCGAACAGAGTTCGTCGTCTGTCGTTCGTCTTCGATTTTTCACCGTCCGTCGGATAGATATTCGGTAGCTGTGGCCGAGGACTCCCTACATCTCGCCAAACCAGTGGACAGAGCTTACCGTCGGCTGGCAACAAGTCGACGCCGAACAGAAGTGAAATACATGTTTTTCATCCGAAACAGGGACGAAGACAGGTCACCAAAAAAGCTTTCGATTCTGACGATCTAGAAGTCAGATAGCTGGATCCTTTTGGTCATTGGTTCGCACGCTCAAGGAGGTGTGGCCAAATTTTTAGCTTGATGAGAAGGTCGGATATCGCGTTCGTAAAGCAGAACTTCAAAGGTATCCACGGAAGACAACAAAAGGAAGATCGCTGGAAAATAGCCGTCGGATGACCGGATCCTTTTGAGTTTTGCCCATGGGTTCGCAGGCTTGAGGCGAAGGTGTGGTCAAAATCTCAGCATGATCAAATGGCCGGATATTGAGTTTGATAAGAATGAATGTCGAGTGTTCGTGGCTGAGAAAAAAAGTAGAGATCGCCAGAAAATCTTCCGGTTCTGGCGATCCAGTCGTCAGATGGCTGGATCATTCTGAACATAGGTTCACACGCCGGAGAGGAAGGTTTCCCTAAAGTTTCAATTCAATCTGACATGTGGCTACTGTGTTCGTCAGAGGGGACGGTGGGCGCAAGAGGAAAGCTTCGGCGGATGCGTTGCTAGTGTCAACTCGATGTCTTTGGCAAAATCAAAGACGACGACATCTTCTGCGGATGCGTCGAACGGTGTCGCTGGCGTCAGCGACGCATTCTCGGGTCAGGGATGACGAGGACGAAGGAAGCCAAGGAAAGCTTCCTTCCTCCCTTTCCTACTCAGAGGTGGACATGCCTCCTTCCGGCCGGCGAAGGCTTCTCGTGTCAGAGATGGCGACGACAAAGGAAACCAAGGCTTCCGACCTTCGTCCCTTTCCTGCTTAGAGGCGGATGTGCCTCCTTCTAGCCAGCGAAGGCTTCTCGTGTCGAAGATGACGATGACAAAGGAAACCAAGGAAGGCTTCCTTCCTCCCTTTCCTGCTTAGAGGCGGACGTGCCTCCTTCCAGCCAGCAAAGGCTTCTCATACCGGAGACGACGATGACGAAGGAAACCAAGGAAGGCTTCCTTCCTTCCTTGCTCCACGACTGCGGACATGGCGTTGGAGATGAAAGCTGCCGGCAAGATCATGCGAAGGATGAAGCAACGTTCTTCTTCTAATTTCCTTCTCAAATTCTTCCGAAACATCATCTCTTTTCTCTTCTTCTAATTTCCTTCTCACGTCATCTTCATCTTTATTTTTTTTCTCTTCTCCTAATTTCTCTGTCATACATTTTTTTCATCATTTCCATTTTTAGTTCCTTCTTTTTTATTCTTCCATCATCGAAGAAGAATCAGGGAGGAGAATTTGTCCTTGCTTCGTCACTGAAAAAGGGTCAAAGTTTTCGATCCTTTTTTTTTCTGTTTCGTCAGCGGAGAAAACTCAGATGGGGAAATTCTCCTTTGCAGCCTTTATCATCGCCAACAACCTCATCAAATTTCTGTTATTGAATAAGAATCGCCAGCGAAGGAATTTCTGTGATAGTTGCCGGAGGCAACATAATTTTTTTTTTTTTTTTTACCCGAGTTGCTCTCTCCGTCAGTGATTTGGTTCACCGGAGTTTTCTCTCCGTCAACGAAAAGATTTTTTTACTGGAGTTTTCCTTCTATGTTAATGATTTATGTTAAACGGAGTTTTCTCTCCGTCAAGTGGTTTCTTTCACTAGAGTTTTCCCTTCTCCATTGACAGTGTCGAGAGAAGAGGGAGGAAAAAGAAGACACGGTAGAAAAATCAAACTTACCTTGTTGATGTCCTTTTCCTATTTCCTTTTGTCGCTCTAGCTAGAGTTCTTTTCCAAATTTAGACAATAGCCAATTAAATTCTTGTTAGCCAAAAAAATCTCCTTTCTCTCGCCATGTTTTTTTTTTCACTTTTTCCTCTATTTTTATCCCAGCGCTTGCATTCTTTTCTAAACCGCTCACAGTTATTTTTTTTAACTTCCTCAAAAACTGCATGTCACGTTTCTCTCTTGACGCTTCAAATGTCATGAAATCATGGTCAAATATTGATTTTTGACATTTCAATTTCATTGTGGCCAAATTGGGAACAGCCAAATTATTTTTATTTCTCCAACCACGACCAAGTAACAACCGTCATCGTTGCTTTTTTTTTTTGCTCCCTAATGTTTGACAAATCATGGTAAAAATAGATAACTTTGAATAAGAATTCGGCTAAACTATTTTAATTAAAATTAAACCAAATTGGAATCAATTCCAATTTGATCCAATTTTAATTTGATTCCAGATTTCGATAATAAATTTCTGAAACTCCTCCACCCAAAATTCATCAGTCAAAATTTTATCTTTGACTAAAATTCTCCAGCTAGCCGAGCGATTTATTTCAACTTGATCAAAAATATTAATTTGATCCAAAATTAAACATGACTAGCCTGATCATATTTAATTTTACAACATCATTCAATTGAATGCATCAATTTATATCAAATCAAAGTTAATATTTCTAACCTTGATGAATAATTTATTCATGGCAAAAAGATTTAATTTCAATCAAAATTATCCTCGCAATTCGAAGTTGCACATATCTCGTCTCTGCATCGAATGATACTTATCCCACCGGGCATGCCAAAATTTGTTGGGTAAAAAATGGGTTGATTAAATTAATATGAAAATATGATGCACCCGTTCTCAAATTCACTTTATAAATATAAGGCTTTTTATTTAAATGAGTTCTGACTTCCAATGAATGCAAACATTCATTGTAATTTACCCCTAAGCAGCTTAGGACATCTTTGATTAAGAGGATACACATATAAAATCAAATAAAAACAAGTGATTGGAAAAACAATATCATTCGTCATTCATAACATCTACCATAAAAAGGCTTACAATTTCAGTACAAAGTTCATCATTAGCCAAGAGATAGCTAAACGACAAAATTTTGAAAAAGATTGAATATCCAAAATCTTGAAAGCTTGCAAATATTTAAACTTGATAAATACTTGGACTCAATGACTTGTGAGTATGAGATTCTGTCTCCTTTAGGATGTGAAATAATTATTTAGCCTTAGCGTACAATTATTCCGTAATTGAAAATTCATTCCCTTGAGAATGTGAGATAACTATTTAGCCTTAGCGTATAATTATCTCTTAATGGATTTTGTCCCCTTGAGGACTTAGAGTAGTTATTTAGCCTTGGCGTATAACTATACCCTGATCAATATTCATCCTGTGAACACATAAGAAGATCTTCATTTCAATTGATAAATATTCGACTTGTAAAAGGACATGTGAATATTTATCTATTTTGAGTTTGAAAGATATTCTTTCTGTGAATATCTACTAGATTTCAAGTTCGATAAATTTGATTTCAGCTGTAAATGATACTATAACAATACTGATGAACTACGCCCAATACAGAGTATCGACGTACGCACCTCCCAAATAATACTATTAGTATTAAGTTTTAACTTTTCGATAAACATTCACTCTGATTTCATATTTCCTTCCTTCGATAAATATTCTTTCTGTGAATACTTATCTATTTGAGTTCGATAAATATTCTTTATGTGAATATCTATTCGATTTTAAGTTCAAGAAATCTGATTTTAGTTGTGAATGATATTATAACAATATTCTTTATATGAATATCTATTCGATTTTAAGTTCAAGGAATCTATTCAATATATAGTATCGACGTATGCACCTCCCAAACAATACTGTTAGCACCATGCAATAGCTTGAAGGGTTGATGTAATCTCGATTAACCTTTGAAGAGCTAAATGTACAAAATGGGTGAATGGGCCTTTCGGCCAAATATTCAAAATAGAAGAATGTCCCTTGAGCCAAACATTTAGAATAAAAGAACGAGCCATTAGGCCAAACGTTCAAATCAAATGAACCGTTGGGCCAAACGTTCGAAATAGAGGAATGGGCCATTGGGCCAAACATTCAATATAGGAGAACGAGCAATTAGGCCAAACATTCAAGATAGGAGAACGCGCCATTGGGCCAAATATTCGAAGTAGCCTATGGAAGGATAAAATGTCATAGATAGCCCGCAAAAGGTTAATATGTCATGAATAACCTTTAGAAGGCAAAAATATCAAAGATAGCCTTTGATAGGCTAAAATATCACAGATAGCCTTTAAAAGGATAAAATGTCAGAGTTAGTTTTTGAAAGACTAAAATATCATAAATAGTGTTACGTGCACCCCACGTCAAAAATAGAAAAAGACAAAAGAGACAAACAGTAAAAGATAAAAAAAAATAAAATAAATAATAATAAAATAAAATAAAGCAATGTTCGAATCAATTCACTGTAGCATGTGGGTGCACAGTGAATTGATTTGTTCCTTGCCGTGTTGTGTTTCCCCCAATTTATTCCCTCTCCTCTCTTTTAATCTCTCCACCTCGTTCGACGTGCACACACACTTCACTCGCCGAGCTCCTTTCCTCTCTCGCATTTCGTCGTTCTGCCGCTCGCCCTTCTGCTGTTCTCACTGACATCGCCGCCCGGCGACCCTCCCACTGCCGGCGACAAGCTCCGAAGGCTCTGGCGAACATTTCGCCCCTATCGCCTCCTTCTTTGGTCCTTCCGGCCGGCGACAAGGGCTCGACGTGGGTTCGCCGAGACCCTAACTCTGGAGAGCCCAATCTCTTTCGGTTCTCCTCCAAAACTCATTCTGTTGCTTCGGGACGATCGGCAACGGCTTGCTGGACGTTTCCTGTGACTTCCAGCTAATTCCGGCGACGTTCCACTGTGTTTCGAGGATTTCCAACAGAACTCAGGCGAGGCCGACGAGCTCTATTTCCTGTTTTCGACGGACGCTGGAGTTGGTGGCTGCCGGCGCCGGGGACGAAGTACTGTTCCGGCGAACTTTCCAACGATCTTCCAGCGATCTTCCGACGCATCCATTCGATTTAATTGGTGGTACGTCCACACAGGCTGTGGGCTAGGTTAGTGTCTAAACCCATCTCGTACGTAGTTCTATAATGAACCCTGCATGCTTAATATAACAAACCAATTAAACTATTGCATGCTTAGAATACAGTAATACCTGCCTATACGTAAATGACGAACGAGCTGCATGATAATCATAACAGACCCGAAACAGTAATTAAGGAAAGATAAATAAATAATTTCATATGTAAATACAACGAATTAAATGGGTCACTGATATGCATTATATTGTACCCCCGTGTAGAGACTGTAGATCCGGACATACGGGATTGTACTGATTCGAGTGCGGGATTAGTCAGACCTACAGTGGCAGGTAGGGGTCTTTACTCTTGTACATTAATCAAGGTGCCTACCATTTGATTAGGAGGCATCTTACGGTTGGGCGTTACCGCTTAGATAGGGACGACCTGCTGATTTACTCTCTTGTTATCAGTTGCCATTGAACTGTTATACCATTGAGCATGCTTATGACTGCTTATTTATATTTTCTCACATGATATGTCCTTATCCCATTTTACGGGGATTTCGCGTTATTTATGCTACATGCGTGCTCTCTAGCACATGATGTTATGATTTGGGTCATACTTAGTACGGTATATTACATTGATGATCGGGCCGTACTGGTGGCGCTGGAGTGCCAGTCGGACGTGTTTTGGGGCCAGACCATATAGTGCTATGGAGGTTCGACCTCGTAGACTATATCTGATATTTGCATACAGTTGTGCTATTATGCACTGGTATGATAGGGTACTGGACGCAGTACCAGCGGACTGTTGACGAGCAGTCGTCACCCAGTGTGCGAGCTGACACTGGGGACTACTCAGATATGAGTGCGTGTCCATAGGGGACGACTCGGCCCACAGCTCAGTATTTGTGGTGTGTTGTTATACTTGTATTACATTGATCATGGTTTATAAGTATATTTTTTAGTGCACTTGATAGGATTCGCTGTATGTATGTTTGGCACGTATTTCCATTAGTACTATTGCACTATGTACTTAATCCCTACTTAGCCCTTCTGGCTAACAATCCCTGCATATGTTGATATTTGATTTCAGGTCCTGAGGTGGGTCCGTCGCAGACGGATAAGGCGTAGCTAGATAGTGTTAGTAGACTCCCTGATATTGGTATTGTACGTGTGTTTTATTATGATGTTCTAGCCATGTGGCCTATATGTTGTACCCCCGTCGGTTTTGACGGAGTATGTTGGTGTACTTGATACATTACTGTTTCTATTTCCTATTGGAATTACTGTTGATTATGGATTGTAGTGTACAGTATTGGGCTGGGCTGGATCAGCCGGCCCAAATTGTCAGGTCTCGTTGGTGGGCTGTACGGCTGGGGCCCAGTCGCTATCGGGATGTGACAAATAGCCTTTGAAAGACTAAAATATCATAAATAGCCTTTGGAAAGCTAAAATATCAGAATTGGTCTTCATAGGAAAATTTGTATAATGTCGGTGTTGGAGATCATGCCGAGCCAAATTTGAATCAATAATTGCTTCGGACTTGAAATAATATTTCAATACCTAAGCCCATGTTTGAATATTGGATTGAATTTAATTAAATGATAATTGATTTGAATCAGATCACCATAACTGGACTATATCCTTTGACAGAATCAGATAAAGAGATTTAAGCCGTTAGATCAAAGTTGAAAGATCTATCCGTCAAAGTCAATTTAAAAGATCTAGACCGCAGAACATTTATTAAATCTAGATCGTCAGATTTCGTATTTGGATAATTTCGAGTCATTGATTTCGGATTTAATTTGGACCGTTAAATCCTTAATAATTGAATCATCTGAGCTATTATTTTTAAACTTAATCTAGGCCATTAGATCATCCCTTCCACAAAACCAGAACATTGGATCCAATAATTTCCTTCATGGCGGCCGTGACACACACGAACAATGTTCATCTTTCTTCTTTGATTTTTCATTGTCTATCAGATAGATGCATGCTCGGAGGCTCTGATCGAGGACTCAGACTCCCTTGCATATCGCCGGAGCAGCGGATGAAGCCTAATGTTGGCTGGTAACGAGTCGACACGGAACATAAGTGAAACACATGATTTTCATCCGAAATAGGGATGAAAATAGGGTTGCCGGAAAAGCTTTCGGTTCCGACTATCCGACTGTTAGATGACCAGATCCTTTTACCCATAGGTTCTGAGAGGATGTGGCCAAATTTTCAATTCGATCGGATAGCCAGATGTCGACTTTGCCAAGAAAAACTTCAGAGGTATCTGCACTAGGTGAGAAAAGAAGATCGCCGAAAAATCATTCGATTCTGGTGATCCAGCCATCAGATGACTGGATCCTTTTACCCATGGGTTCGCGCTCTCGAGGAGAAGCCGTGGTCAAATTTTCAGCATTATCGGATGCCCGGATGTCGAGTTCAACAATTTCAGCATTATCGGATGCCCGGATGTCGAGTTCAACAAGGATGTGTCAGGTGTTAGTGGCTGAGAAGAAGTGGAGACTGCCAGAAAATCTTCCAATTCCGGCGATCCAATTGTTAGATGGCTGGATCCTTCTGACCATAGGTTCACACGTTGGAGAAGAAGGTTTCCCCAATGTTTCAATTTGATCATACGTGTGGATACTGTGTCCGTCGGAGGGGACGGTGGGCGCAAGAGGCAAACTTTGGCGGATGCGTCGGACGGTGTCGCTGGTATCGGTGACGTCTTCTTGGGTCGGGAATGACATGGATGAAGGAAGCTAAGGAAAGTTTCCTTCGTCCCTCTCCTGCTCAGAGGCAAACATGCCTCCTAGCCGGCGAAGGCTTCTCATGTCGGAGATGATGACGACGAAGGAAACCAAGGAAGGCTTCCTTCCTCCCTTTCCTGCTCAGAGGCGGACGTGCCTCCTTCTAGCAAGCGACGTCTTCTCGGGTTGGGGATGATGAGGACGAAGGAAACCAAGGCTTCCTTCCTCCCTTTCCTGCTTAGAGGCGGATGTGCCTCCTTCCAACCAGCGACGTCTTCTCAGGTCGGGGATGATGAGGACGAGGAAGGCGATGAGATCATCCAAAAGAGGCGCTCTGCACTCTCTTTTTTTACCGTCACATGTATCATAGATGAAATGGATGGTGAGTTATGGTGTAACAAATTTCTTCCGCAACAGATTCGTAGCTTTAGATTTAATCCACTGAAGGCATGAAGAGGAGTTTGGTACGTTGGTTGGAAGGGCATTGATGTCAGAGACGAATACAGAAAAGGAACGTCATAAGCAATAACACACACGACTTGGATCAAACCGTCGATCGCGACCAGCGGTGGATGTCAGCGACGAACGATGGAGTGAAAGGAGTGAACTCATTTTTTTTTGTTATTTGTTCATGTTATCTCCGACAGCGTGATGCAAGGATCGATGGACAGCGAGTACTTTTTTTACCGGAATGTTCTTTCGCCGTCAGATGATTTATTTAACCGGAGTTATCTCTCCATCAATAGTTTTTTTTACTGGAGTTTTCCATTCTCCGTTAGATGATTTTTGTTCTTTGGAGTTTTCTTTCTGTGAGATGGTTTTTGATAACAGGAGTTTTCCTTCTCCGGCAATAGTTTTTTTTATCGGAGTTGTCCTTCTCTGTTAGATGATTTGTTTATATGGAGTTTTCTCTCCATTGATAGTTTCAAGAGAAGAGGGAGGAAGAAAGAGGCAAGGGAGGGAGAAAAAAAAACTTACCATTCTGCCAATGTAATTTGGTTCCAAATTTTAAAATGTTTAATAGTGTTGGGAATCCAGACCAACACATTGCTCACTTTGTAGCAACATGTGAAAATACATGAAGTAATGATGCATTATTATTACGATAATTTCCGCAAAGCCTTTCAGGAGTAGCCTTCGAATCGTATTACTCTTTAGGAAATGAAAGTATTGGTACCTAGGCCGATATGGAAGAGGCCTTCCATATGAAATTTGCTTCAGTTAGCGATAAGATCACAATCGCTGATTTAGCTAACATAAAAAGGAAAAAAGATGAGACAGTCCTAGATTATATTATGAGATGGCGTAATTTGAGTATAAGATTCGAACAACCATTACAGCAGTCTCAAGCTGTTGGGCTACTTGTCGGTAACATTGATAATTGGATGACACCATTTCTCTGCATGACTAATATCTCCACCTTTCAAGAATTGATTACTCAGGTGGCCAGGCTTGAAAGGATCAACTCTTGAGTTATTTCGAATCCACAAACTCTAAGATTTAAGTGATCCTAAGATCACATATACTCATCTCACTAATAAAGGGAAGAGGACAGAAGTCCATAATACTGATGCACCCTCAAGTGACAAGATGCCAATTTTTGGTGAAAATTACAATCAATGGAAGAAACAAATGAGTTTTGAAGACAAGAAAAATAAAGTATATTATTTCAAAATGGAGAAAACTAGGAAGATCTTCAAAGATGCTTTAAAGAATGGCTTACAGTTGCCAGAATCAAAATATTCACATGAAGCTGATAAAACTGATAATTCGAACTATTGCCCCTATCATTGCGTATTAGAACATAAAATAGAAGATTGTTATGTCTTAAGGATTAAGTTGAAAGACAATACAAATTGAGGAGAATAACACTATCAAAATAAGTACGACTCCAACTGAATAGACGAATCTCGTAGAGTCAAAAAACTCAAATGTTCCATTGATAGATAGTGAAGGATGGAACATTGTATTGCCTAAAAATACAATACAACTCTTAAGGAGACTAAAACATATGTCGGGTATTGTATGGAAGGGTCCCGTTTCTCCGTAGTGCATACTTCCTGAATCTCAGCCATCTTTAAGTAAGACAATTAAAAGCAAGAATTAGCGACTGAGAAAGAAAAAGAACAAGAGGCCTGCCTCTCTTGCAATGCCAAAAGAAAAATCTGATGTTAAAAAATACCTTGATTCACTCGAGGAATATGAGCAGGAGTTTTCCTAAATTGATTAAACTGTGACACTTTATTCCCCAAGATATGTGAGATAAATTGTTACAAGATGAAGAAGATGGAAATTATGAAGTTGAAACATGTAGAATACTTTCAATTGCCCCGGAATCATCAAGCCAGACTGAGGCCCAAGATCCTCAACTCTTATGAGAGAAACTTGAGCGGTTGAAAAGATCTAAACAAGATTTGTTAGTATCTTCACAATGTCTAGAACGAGAAGAAGATTTATCATATTAGCGATGGTTGAATCATAACCATCAATTGAAGCGAACAAGAAAAAGAATTGCTGCTATTGACGCTAAAATGCTCTTAACTCAAGAGACTCTCCGTCCAAACCAAAGTGGGGGCACTACCACTTTTAATGTGAATAACAAAATTATTTTATTGATGATCACCAAAGAAGAAAATAAATTACCGGATCCTTTCCCTCTCAACCGAGAAGAGCTTGAAATCCTGTTGCAGTAAGCAACAAAATTTAGTTTGGAGCTTCCCTCTCCAAGAACTGAGAAAGAGGCAAGATGTGTTGATCACTGCATTTACTACCCTTATCATAGAAGAATTTGGCACACATTGGATGAGTGTGATGAATTTAAGTGTTGAGTAATACGACAGATAGTCATGGGTCGCATAACTACAAGGAGAAACCCTCAAGCAACTACAATTCTGAAGATAGTTGTTTGCAATGTGATCAGCTTAGGTAATGATTCAGAAGAGGAATATTATTTACTAGCAGATTTATATGATGACATGGCTAACCATGTCAAAAAGCAAATCCCTGAAACTTGCTAGTTAAAATCTTAGAAGCAGTAAAGTTCTTCCAGAGCTTATGACAAGCTAACGAGAAAATGTGTATTCAAAGAAGGAGATCTCGTTCTAGTGTTACGATGACCCATTATAGCAAATAAGATGGCAAGAGGAAAATTCAATCCTAATTGGGAAGAGCCTTATGTGATAGAAAAAGTTTATGAAGGAAGAGCTTATCAATTGATAGATCAAGATGGAGAATGCCCAACGCCACCAATCAATGGTCATTTTTTTTGAAGCAATATCACATTTGAAGAAGCATGAAATTTAAAGAATGATGAAATGATGATTACCTCAACAACTCCAAAATTCTTTGAGTACTTAGATTACTCTACCCTCTTAAAATAGCAAGTCATGCTAAGAACTTGAATGAGAATTGAATTCAGACAACGAATTTGTATGACCATGCTGCTTATACCAAATCCGTTATGGGGGCATTTGTTGAAGGTAAAAAAAAAGAAGAATTTTTCTTGGATATGATTCGATGCAGAGACGAGATATGTGCAACTTCGAATCGCGAGGATAATTTTGATTGAAATTAAATTTTTTTGCCATGAATAAATTATTCATCAAAGGTTAGAAATATTAACTTTGATTTGATAAAAATTGATGCATTCAATTGAATGATGTTGTAAAATTAAATATGATCAGGCTAGTCATGTATAATTTTGGGTCAAATTAAGATTTTTTATCATGTTGAAATAAATTGCTCGGCTAGCTAGAGAATTTTAGTCAAAGATGTAATTTTGACTAATCCCAATTTCCTGAATTTTGAGTGGAGTATCAAAAATTTATTATCGAAATCTGGGTTCAAATTAAAATTGGATAAAATTAGAATTAGATTCCAATTTGCTTTAATTTTAATTAAAATAGTTTGGCAGAATTCTTGGTCAAAATTATCTATTTTGACCATGATTTCTTAAACATGAGGGAGCGAAAAAAAAAAGCAACGATGAAGGTTGTTGCTTGATCATGGTTGGAGAAATGAAAATAATTTGGCTGTTCCCCAATTTGGCCACAATGAAATTGAAATATCAAAATCAATGTTTGACCATAATTTCATGACATTTGAAGCGCCAAGAGAAAAACGTGGCATGCAATTTTTGAGGAAGTTAAAAAAAATTACCATGAGCAGTTTAGAAAAGAATGCAGGCGCTGGGATAAAAATAGGGGAAGAAGTGAAAAAAAACACGGCAAGAGAAAGGAGATTCTTTTGGCTAACAAGAATTTGATTGGTTATTATCTAAATTTGGAAAAGAACTCTGGCTAGAGCGACAAAAGGAAATAGGAAAAGGACATTGACATGGTAAGTTTGATTTTTCTATCGTGTCTTCTTCTTCCTCCCTCTTCTCTCGACACTATCAACGGAGAAGGGAAAACTCCAGTGAAACAAACCACTTGACGGAGAGAAAACTCTGGTTAATATAAATCATTAATGGAGAAGGAAAACTCCGGTAAAAAAAAAATCTCTATGCTAACGGAAAGAAAACTCCGGTGAACCAAATCATTGCCGGAGAGAGTAACGCCGATAAAAGAAATCAATTTTTATATATCACAGAAATTCCTCCCCTGGCGATCCATCTTCAATAACAAAAATTTGATGAGGTTGTTGGCGATGACAAAACAGAATTTCCCCATCGGATTTTTCTTTGCTGACAAAACAGAAAAAAAAAAGGATCGAAAAGTACTGATTCTTCTTCGATGATGGAAGAATGAAAGAGAAGGAAATAAAAAAATAGAAATGATGAAAAAAGATGTACGATAGAGAAATTAGGAAAAGAAGAAAAATAAATAGAAATGAAGATAACGTGAGAAGGAAATTAGAAGAAGAGAAAAGAGATGAAGTTTCGGAAGAATTTGAGAAGAAAATTAGAAGTAGAACATTGCTTCATCCTTCGTGTGATCTTGCTGACAGCTTTCGTCTCCAACGCCACGTCCGCAGTCGTGAAGCAAGGAAGGAAGGATGGAAGCCTTCCTTGGTTTCCTTCATCATCGTCGTCTCCGGTATGAGGAGAAGCCTTCGCTGGCTGGAAGGAGGCACGTCCGCCTCTGAGCAGGAAATGAAGGAAGCCTTCCTTGGTTTCCTTCGTCGTCGTTATCTCCGACACGGAAGCCTTCGCTGGCTGGAAGGAGGCACATCCGCCTCTGAGCAGGAAAGGGAGGAAGGAAGCCTTCCTTGGTTTCCTTCGTCGTCGTCATCTCCGACACGAGAAGCCTTCACCGGTTTAAAGGAGGCTCGTCCACCTCTAAGTAGGAAAGGGAGGAAGGAAGCTTTCCTTGGCTTCCTTCATCCTCATCATCCCTGACCCGAGAAGACGTCGCCGATGCTAGCGACACCGTCTGATGCATCCGCCGAAGATGCCGTCATCTCTAATTTTGCTGAAGACATCGAGTTGACGCCAGCGACACATCCACCGAAGCTTTCCTCTTGGGCCCATCGTCCCCTCCGACGAACCTGGCATCCACACGTCCTATCGAATTAAAACTTTGGGGAAACTTTCCTCTCCGACGTGTGAACCTATGGTCAGTAGGATCCGGCCATCTGACTGTTGGATCGCCGGAATCGAAAGATTTGCTGATGATCTCTACTTTTTTTCTCAGCCGCGAACACCCAACATTCATTCTTGTCGAACTCAACATCCAGCCATCCAATCATGCTGAGATTTTGACCACACCTTTGCCTCGAGCCTGCGAACCCATGGGCAAAAGGGTTCGGTCATCCGATGCCTGGATCGCTGGAATCAAATGATTTTCTGGCGCTATTCCTTTCTCATCTTTTGCGGATACCTTTGAAGTTCTGCTTTAGCGATATCCAGCCACACATTGGTCTTGACTCAACATAACTTGGATTTAATAGAAATTAAGAAAGAAGAAGAGAAAATAACAAAATAAAAGATAAAGAATATTTTGTTATTGTATGTTGTCCATAATATTGTTTAGGAGGTGCGTACGTCGATACTATATATCGGGGTGTAGTTCCTGAATATTATTACAATAGTGCTTGTAGCAATTTACGAAACTTGAAATCAAATAAATATTCATAGAAAGAATATTTATTGACGAAATGAATAGTGAAAGAAATAATTCTGAAAGATAAAATCAGATAAATATTCACATAAAGAATATTTATCAAAAAGATGAAGAAAGAGATATTGAAAGAAGAAATCAGATAAATATTCACATAAAGAAATAACATAAATATTCATAGAAAAAATATTTATCGAAGGAATGGAAGATGAAATCAGATAAATATTCATAGAAAAAATATTTATCGAAACATAAAAGAAAGAATTTTAGAAGATGAAAGAAAGAATTATGAAATAAAAGAAATCAGATAAATATTTACATAAAGAATATTTATTGAAGGAAGGGAAATGAGATAAATATTCACAAAAGAATATTTATCGAATGAATGAAAAATAAACAGAATAATTGTGAAAATTGAAATTAGATAAACATTCACAAAAAGCATATTTATTAAAAGGATGTCTCAGCATATTATTAATAATATTGTTTGGGAGGTGCGTACGTGGATACTAGATATCGGGGCGTAGTTCCTCAATATTATTATAATATTATGTCATATGAAATGAAATAAATATTTACAGAAAGAATATTTATTGACTGAAAGAAGATAAAAGATGAAAGATGGAAGAATGGAAGGTGGAAAACTTATCAAAGAAATTGAAAGAGATATCGAAGAAATAAAATTTAATTCCTTATAGTAACTCCCCTAAACATTATAACCTGGAGGTTGCTCTTTAAAAACTAACTCGGATAAATTACTATAAAGAAATACATTTTTTACATTCATTTAATGTAAGTGCCACTGAAAATTGGCTACCATAGAGAATATAGCACAAATTGAGTTTAATCGAGGAGAGAAGGTATCAAAGAAATCAACTCCATAGACCTCATTGAACCTTTTTACAACTAAGCTGAGCTTTGTACCTATCAATAATTCCATTAGGATTGTGCTTTGCTATGTATACCCAAAAGCAAGAAACAAGTTGTGCTCCTGAGACTAATATCCAGGTCTGTCTTGATTGAAGTATGCTCATCTCTTCATTCGTTGCTGCTTTTTGTTCAAGTATTTGCATAACCTCAACATGATTTCGAAGAATATTGAAAGAGGAGAGGAAACTCTAAACAATTATATTGTATTAATATCCTTGTTGTCTTACACAATAGATAGATCCTCTATATATTGAGGTATTGAATATATAAATAATAATATTAAATATTACCTACTATATCTATAATGTTCTTCCTACTATTACTAATTCTAACTATTATTAGTTCTAACAAAGGTAAATTGTAGTCAAATCCCAATCCTCAACAAAAACTCTTTTTTTTCCACTTCTAACACACATGACTCCGCCTTTACATTCAATTTTATTTTTTACTCATTGTTCAATAATCCCTAATTTAACTTTAACATCAGAGGGATAATCCAAGAAAAACCCCTACAACATTCTCTTTCATTTTAAGGGAATTCAAAGAAGTACGACAACAAGATGGAGATTCTAGACCTTCAACCAAGTCTACCCTTCCATGAAACCCTACATCTTATCTATATCAAGATCTATAACCATATTGCTTTTGTTTATATAGGATTTCATGGAATATAGGAATTAATAAATGAACATACATAAAATCATGCATTCTCAAGATCCCTGATTCCAAAGGTAAGCACAAACTTATTATAAAACAATAGAAACTTTGAAAGAAATTGTCATTTCTAAACTGAGACCAAAACTTGTGAAACTGAAACAAGGTGCAAGAATTATCACCTCTAGAGACCCTAATCCCAAATGGTCACGTTATGCGACCAAACCAATTAGAGTGTTGCTTTCATAGTTTTTGGGTTTCTCAAGAAAATTCAGAAGAGAATGTGACTGAACATGTTTGTTGGTCTCATCCTCTTCAAATACTTACTTTGAGGCCAATTTTCAGCATTGGAGATGGTTAACTAAATGATCTCCTTGAAACCCAGTCTTCTTTTTTTACTTCTACTTCCCTTTTCCTCCTCTCCTCTTCTTCCTTTTCTCTTCCTCTCTAATTCTTCTCCAAATATCTCTCACTAAGAAGATTGATTTCCCCTTGGAGCAAAACAATTAGAGTGATTCCTTAACCTCAATTGAAAAACCATAATAATCGAATCCTCTACATGGGATCAAGTATATCTTCTCTAAACGCTGAGAATAACATGCCATCTAGCCTTGGTTGTGTTCATTTGTTAATGTGTGTTACTTACCATAATTTCTTCAAATTATTGAAACATGATAAAGGGTGGATTTCTACAAATATAGGATTTTTCTCTTATCCAACCTCATTCTCAATTGAAACCCTAACGTTGCCCTAGTTTTATCCATGAAATGTGATCACTCTGACTAGGTTTAATCTCATTGTAATTATGATACCATGCTTCCTATACAACATGTTCTTCATTTTGTACGCTTCGATGTTTCTTGTGTTTTGATTGCATCATTAACTTCCACTAAAACAACGAAGCTACAAATTTTGGTCCAGACTCCATAAAACCAGCATGGACAAAATCAAAACTATCATGTTTCGGACGAGGGAAGGATCAGCTCATAACCTACACAAAATACTCTTCTCCTGCCTTTGACACTTCCGTCATGGACACCAATAAAATGTAATGCTGTTTAGACATTTACCTCGAAAAGTCCTGCCTAAACCAAATGAGTAAAAGAAAAACAACGGCAACAAGAAAATTCGTTCTAGACTCTAGATCCCACAAATGGGGGCACGGACGAAAACCACAGCCAATGTAGGAGCAATATCTAACTGCGCAGAGTATCGCCAAAAATATGTGACACCAAAAATAACACTTCAGATCGAAAACCCTAGACAAAGAACAATCCACGAGGAGAGACATGTAATTGTAAACATAACAACGGAGATCAAGATGGGCGCGGTGAAGGAGAAATCTATAGGAAAATAAGGAGCATTTCACCGTGCGAGAGGAAGAGATTCGCCAGAGGCGTCCAATCCGCGACGAGAGGGGGACGGGGTGTAGGGAATATTTGTAAATAAATGAACAAACAGAAAATAACAAATCTGAATCACAAAAACCGATCAGGTTCGGTTATTAGTAAGTTCGCAACTCCCAGCTCTTCAGAGTTCAAGCCAAATAAAAATGCAAGGCGGGGAAATTTTTTTTTTTTCAATTAGGGGCCTTAAATTTTTCTTATTTATATATTGTAAGATAAAAATAAAAAAATTTATAATTTCGATATGAAACGCATACTTCCTTCCAAATTTCATTTAGTACTCATTTAAGTAGTTGAAATATCAAATATGTTACAAATATGATAAGTGTAAACTTTAATTTTTAGAATTTTAATCTAAAGTCATTGAATATTTTTTTTCTAGAGGAAAATAGAAAATGTTAAACTCTATACATATGCTTACATGTCTACTTGGTTTAATTTTAATCACTCTCCAAGTCAAAATGCTTTAGGTGATTAATTAGGTAGTGATACCATAAGAGAATAGTTTAAATAATAAAAATTAAGAAAAACACTCAATTATGAATATTTCAGTAGCTAAAAATCTCAATTATTCTTATGAGAGTGCATATTTTTTATAATAATAAACAGATGAATTTCATATGACATGAGATTGCATGATTAGAGTTCTATTAATTGGTTCCAAAATGAAATCAATAATTTTGAAGTTAAATTTTCTACGAGGAACTCCGAAGTTGATCAGCTAAGGAAAATTGAAATTTTTAAATTTTTAGTAAAGAAAAGATAAACATCTATATATGAAATAAATAAATAGCATAAATTTATTTATCCACTATTTGATTTCCAAAATGGGTTGCTCTTAATAATAATAATAATAATAATAATAATAATAATAATAATAATAAAAGAGTAAAAACTATAAATAGTCGTTCCCCGGCGTTGGCGCTGAAGCACCGATTCCTCTTCGTTGTTTATACATAGACGCACAGCTAAGTGGCGATGCGCAGAGACCGGGAAGGGGACAAATTAAGAACAAGAAGCGATCACTGAATACTGTACAACTCCTCCTATAAATTGACTTCTCTGCTCCAAACCAATCCATCGGGCTTCAAATCCGAGCTTCTTTATCCTTTGTATGGATCGGGAAAGCTGTTAACTGAAGTCGCTGGTCACCTCGAGGTTAATAATTAAGCAGAGAAGCAAGAGATCAAGTCGTATCAATCGCTACCGAGAAGATGGCGTCGCGCATTGCGCTGTTTGTGTTCGTCTCCATCCTCGGCCTCGCCGGCATCGGCGCCGAGGACCCCTACCTCTTCTTCACGTGGAACGTCAGCTACGGCACCATCTCGCCACTCGGCGTCCCGCAGCAGGTGATCCTCATCAATGGCGAGTTCCCAGGGCCTAACATCAACTCCACCACCAACAACAACGTTGTCATCAATGTCTTCAACAACCTCGACGAGCCTTTCCTCTTGACCTGGTGCGCGCAGGAAATTCGTTAGATGCTAATTTGTTCGATGCGTCATCTGTTCACCATCTTGTTCTTGTTGGCTTTGGCTGAGTGCAGGAATGGAATCCAACAGAGGAGGAGGTCGTGGCAAGACGGCATGCCCGGAACCAACTGCCCCATCCTCCCTGGCACAAACTTTACCTATCGCTTCCAGGTGAAGGACCAGATCGGAACCTTTTTCTACTTCCCCTCCACCGGCATGCACCGCGCCGCCGGCGGCTTCGGTGGCCTCCGCATCAACAGCCGCCTCTACATCCCTGTGCCCTTCGATGACCCCGCCGACGACTACACTGTCCTCATCTGTGACTGGTACACCAAGAGCCACAAGGTACTCGGCGCTCTCCTCGACTCCGGCCGCAGCATCGGCAACCCTGCCGGCATCCTTATTAACGGTCGTCTGGGCAAGGACAGCTCCGGGAGGGACGAGGCCCCGCTATTCACCATGGAGGCCGGGAAGACGTACCGGTACCGCATCTGCAACGTCGGACTCAAGGTGTCGCTCAACTTCCGGATCCAGAAGCACTTGTTGAGGTTGGTGGAGATGGACGGATCCCACACCGTGCAGAACGATTACGAGTCCCTCGACATCCACGTCGGCCAATGCTTTTCAGTGCTCGTCACCGCTAACCAGGATCCCAAGGACTACTACATTGTCACATCTGCTCGCCTCACCAAGTACTCGCGCACCGCCACCGCCGTCCTCCGCTACGCCGGCTCCAACACACCGCCCGCGCCCGAGCTGCCGCCCGCACCAGTCGGCTGGGCCTGGTCCTTCAACCAGTGGCGCTCCTTCCGGTGGAACCTCACAGCCAGCGCCGCCCGTCCCAACCCCCAGGGGTCTTACCACTATGGGAGCATCAACATCACCAGGACCATCAGGCTCGTCAGCTCCGTCGGGCTCGTCAATGGCAAGCGCCGCTTCGCGATCAACGGCGTGTCGCACGAGGACACTGCCACCCCGCTGAAGCTTGCTGAGTACTTCGGCATCGCCGATAAGGTGTTCAAGTACGACATGATCAGCGACGACCCGAAGGCGAACAGCGGTCCCATCGTCGTCGCTCCCAACGTGCTGAGCGCTGTATACAGAAACTACGTCGAGATCATCTTGGAGAATCCCGAGAGGAGCATCCAGTCCTACCACTTGGATGGCTACTCCTTCTTCGCCGTTGGGTAAGCGACTCGTGAAGCTTGTGCTCACGTAGGTTGATGAGATTGGTGTTTGACGAAATTCGTGCATGCAGGATGGGGCACGGGCAGTGGACACCGGACAGCCGGAGGACCTACAACCTTCTTGATGCGGTGAGCCGGCACACAATACAGGTGTACCCGAGGTCGTGGTCCGCGATCATGCTGACGTTCGACAACGCTGGGATGTGGAACCTGAGGTCGGAGATGTGGGATAGGCACTACCTGGGGCAGCAGCTCTACGTCAGCGTGGTGTCGCCGGCCAGGTCTCTGAGGGACGAATACAATATGCCCGACGACACGCCGCTCTGCGGCGACGTTGTCGGCCTGCCAAAGCCGGAACCCTATGTTTAAGGACTGCATCGCCGGGAAACGCCACCATTGAAAAAGGGCCGCCGCTCTACGGTAAATAGAGGAGTGAGATCAGTTGTAACCGTTTGTCAATTTTTTCTGCTTTTGATCCATGTATCTTCGCTCCACGTTGAAAGTGGCGTTTGATTATCAATGCCTGTGATTTTGTGATAATTTCTGTCAGCTCATGGTTGCCCAATCTTGATCCAAGTTTTATACTTAAAATGCCATAAAGAAATATGTAAGAAGATGTACTAAGAAGTAACCACTTATCCAACGCACTGCTGCGAAGAGGAATTCATCACTGAAACATTTAAAAGCAAAGTAAAAACAAAGATTATATCCGGCCTCTCAATCAATTGGCTAACCTTGTAAGGTTTTGATTTTACAATCTACATTTGATAGCAATGAATAGGTCAACAAGGATACAGTGATGATAAAATTAAATAGGAACAATCTGCAGGGGACATTGAAACAATTAACATAGCAGCTGCACACACACACACAAACATGAATATCAAATTCTGCATCCATAGTCAAACATTGCCTGAACCGTGTGATTTCCATCTCCAATCTCTTCTCCTGAGAATTTTTTTTCCCAATTCAGTATCTGTAAATTCAACATCTTAATTTCATTCACTTCCAATAAACAGGTCTAATCTCCAGCTCGCATGGGGAACATTACGTTAGAGATGTTACTTCTTGCGAATTCTACTACTACACATCATAATAGATGTGTACTATTCAAGGAACTGTGACAAGAAATAGCTCCATTCCATTCATCCGATGTATATCGGAAAAAGAAATCCAGAGTGACAGTAAGTTCACCTGCCATCTACCATTCCCAACCTGCTCAGGTGAGGACGCGCCAAAATGCGACACAAATGATACTATAACTATGGGTTTACCTTGCATTCAGCCATGAACCTTTCTTCACGAGTGACAAACTTCTTCCAATACTTTTTGTAATTCGGTATTCCAAGATCAAGCCAAGGTTTCATATTTCCATTGTAATGCAATGAAGCAGCATTCTTTATGGCATCCGCATTGATACCATAATTGTGACCAAGCCCTGCGAGCGACCACCTTTCACTTAAGGGATATATGAGATCCCTAAATGCGATTAAGCTTGCTGGCAGAGCTGCAGATCTATAAGATACTTCGTTCTTTATGTGAAACTGTCATGGAGGTAGAACTTTTTGTTAGATGTTGTTAATCCAGCAAAGAAAGTCAATGACTGTACATTGTACGTACTAAAAAAATAAGCCGACATATTATTTCGCAATTAATCATAGACAAAATAATAGTCAAGTTATTCCAGAGTGTAACCTAATCTTATTTAACAATGGTGGTAAAGTATTACATACATTATTTCAGTGGAAATAATGGTCACATGGATTTTTCAGTGAAAAGAACATTTATAAGTTAATCTAACATTCTTTTTAGAGAGACTAAATTTTCTCACCGGGATGTTTCAAACTATATGGATCGTTTTAGCATCTTAACCTTTTAGGTTAAGCCGCTTTCACACAATCAAATTAGGATATGTCAAGAGTTCGAATCTTAGCTCATCACATATTTCAGTGCACGATATGGGCCTATTTGTGAAAAGCTGGTAGCCGCACTTTGCTGCATACTCAAAATCTTCAACAAGCAGCATATCTGTAAGGATAGCTAAGTCGCTGAAAGAACAAAAGAAAGGAATAATCTCTTGTAACTCTGATGTGTTAAAGAAGATATGTTAAAATAACAACAAAGGTTCCAACAAAAAAGAAAATAAAGTTAGAGAGTGAGTACTATGTACAATCAGGTGACAACCGAAATTGGTACAATTGATTCAAGTACTTGTAAGAAATTGCTTCATAGAGCAAAAGGCAGATGAAAATAGTTTGAAACAATCATAAAACTAATTTGGCACAATCATATAATTGAATTTAGATGAAACTAGCATTTTCTTAAGCTATATCACTTACCATTTCTAAGTGTTGAAAATATGTCTCCGTAATGTTATGCTCCCTCCATTTCTCCAAGTCAATAATATTCAATCCTGACATCCAAACACAAGAGCTTGCATCATAACTGTTTCTTCCCAAAAGATGTTTAAGTTGACCCAGTCTCACCCCACAAAACTCAACAGCACCATTCACTTTTCCTTCCAGGTCAAGTTTCCATAACGGCAACAAATCATGCTGAACAACCACATCATCATCCAAAACTACCACCTTTTTCAGATTTTTGAATATTTCTGGAAGAAGAAAGTGAGAGTGACCAAAAACTGATATGTATTCTGTGGTCGTTTTTGGTTGATCAGATTTATGAACAGAAACACGGAATTCCTCAGACAATGATAGTTTATCCATGCCAGCAATGTGAAGATACTTGAGATTGAGTTCTTCAAAGTTGATGACAAGAACAGTTGCCTCTTCATAAGCATTTCTGACAAACCACAGCTTCATAGCATAGTAATTTTCTACATCTGTTATGATATAAAAGACCATATTCCGATTGTCCTATTGCATTGCAAACAGAGAAGTCAATACAGTTTACTACAAAAAATATACAGTAGTTACCTTCTACGAAGAAAAGATTACACACCTCAGAGTTCATCGTTGTTGAATTTATGGTAACTGCAACCGCAAGAATGTTTCTAGAGAAAATAACATAATGCATAAGATTTGAGCTATCAAGTTTCTTAGGTCGGAACTTCTTGGGACCTCTTGAAGAGGATTTGAAAGACTCTACTGTCAATCTCATTGACAAACAATGAAGGCTCTTGGGCATGGTCTGAACACCAAGGTTATAGAGGAATGCACTTTGCTTCCTGTGAAAATTAGATTCTTCCTCAGTGATGTCAAGTATCTGCCTAAGTTTCTTGTGAACATTATTGCACCCAACACTGATTGCTTGGGCTCTTGCAATAGACAGCTCCATCTTTTGTATCTTATTGTCCACACTAAAAAAAGAGAAACTTCAATTAGTTTTTTGCCGAATGGAATCAGCAGCAGGTTAAATCTGAGATGATGCTTGCAAACTTAGTTCATGGCTAATTCTTACCACCATAGCCATCACCAACTCTAGCAAGTTTCTTAGAAGCCTACTGCTAGGGTTTTATCCTCAAAATCTAATCATCACCTCCCCTCTAGAGGCCTTTGATGGCAATCCTGGTTGCTTGAGCCTATTGAACTCACTTTCTCAGACGATGTCTACTGGCTATTAACTGTCTCTGGCTCAATCTAACATCCATCTTTCTCCTGGGGTCTGGCGAGGTTCCTACTTGGCTAGTCTCTCCAATGGACAATTGCAACCATACCTTGTTTGTGAGCTCCCACTACAGTAAGATCTAGATCTAGCGAAAATTACTTGGATTTGACAGCCATGATCCACTTTGTTTCATCACTGATTTGGTTTGACATTGCAGGTTCACTTGGATTTGATCTATGGTATATATTTTTTCCGATTCTGACAGTCCAGTTCAGATCCATTCTATGCTGTAGGATCCAGATCCCATGGTTCGGATCTGTTCGAGCTAGATCTAATTTGATTCAAATTCATTTTGATACATTCATGTGGCACTGGATTCATATTTTCACTTTGGAGGGATTTTCTCTGCTCAAATAAAGTAAGAGCATCAGCTGTGTTTTTTTTTTATTTCCTCACCTTTTTTATTCATTAGTTTGGTATTCTATTATGTGCATTTTTTTTAATCTTGTTCATTTAGTCATGCTCATTTTACTTGCATTGCTTTTCCTGACCGGTAGAAGTATCTAATCAATAGAAACTACAATCCCCAGTTTGCAAGCTCCCACTACAGATTTGGATCCAACTTTCCATGTTCAAACAATCAGATATAACCAAGCTGACTTCTAACAGATTGTTGGGATCTACTTTGCCTTATTGCTGAGTTGGTTCAGCAATGTAGGTTCCCATGATCACGTACGATGTTAAATGTATAATTAGAACTTCAGATCATGGTTAAAGCACAAACCATGACGGTTTGAGCACAACGTAATACACAGACCCCATATATAATGACCAATACGTTTACAACGGAACATGTGTTGGTGTGCCCACTGCCCAGTACATAATAAATGGTACCACTCAATGGCAAAAAACCTATTTCTTCGGTGTTTCTTTTGCAAACGGCTAAAAATCTACACAGTTTGGGATTTTTTTGCAGATGACCAGAAAATTAATCATTGTTTTTTGCAAATTTCCAATATACTTCTATACTATCTGAAATTTAGCTACAAGAAAAACAAGCTATTATGTATGAACTATTGTGTATCTTTTCCTGAAATCATTCAGTAAGATGAGCTATATACAAGATACTATTTCACGCAATTGCATATACAAACAATTAATAAGAATAGTATCTCAGAAAATTCTGCAAAATAAATGAGGATGTTTGATGCCTAACACATCTCTCAGACTTCGGATGACAACATAAAATAAATATTTTTTATAATTAAAAGTTTGCAACAACATACACAAATTACAACAAATAGAATTTTACAACAGGATTGCAAATTTAACACTTACAAATGTGGAAGATCAGCATCAACAATCGCTTCACTGAGTAATCGTTCATGTTCTTGTATATTCTGTTTCAGTTCATGTGATAACTCCAGTCTTCCATGAAGTTTTGCAATGCTTGGGTAGTAAGCTCTAGCGACAAAAAGATGATCTTTGAGTCGCTTCACAGTAGAATCCTTCATTACCTCTTTATGTTCTAAAGCCCACAAACAATAGCTCCCAAGTTCAAGTTGACAATTTCTAATTTCTTTAGTGTTTCCACCTTCAGCATAGATTTTAATCCCATCCCCGATACCTTGCTAAAAAGATAATATGTGTGTATAAGATACATTGGATAATTGAAATACCAATTTATATCACTAGAATTATCTTAAACCTCATTTTTCAGGAGCATATTTGCTCACTCTAAATATAAATATATGATGACTGGTTTTCACAACTAACCTTTGTGGTCAAACTGTGAAGTGATTCTGATGGAAAAACTGGTGGTAGTTGAAGACCAGTACACAGAAAACAAGATGGACGAGTCAATAGCCTTATGATCTCAACATAAAGAATACAAGAACAGACAGCATAAACAAAAAACATCAAGAACACCCCATATGAACTACTAAGCTGATCAACAAGGAACAGCAAGAAATTAGACTTTAGTTGCACATTCTTTCCCCCATCCGTTCATGATGTTCCACAAATTTGTACATGTAAGCAGAAACATCAAGATTCAGATTAAAAAAATGTCATTTAGTCTATGCAGAAGATTGGAATAATAGATGTACATTATAGTCTATCACTTGACAAATAATTTGTTAGTGAGAGAAAAATGGAGAATGAAAGCAACATCAGTAGCGATTATTGTAAGGTACTGTTTGCTAAAAGTTAAATTGAACAAATCATCTAAATTTGGATGTCAATGATAGATTCAATGTGTATGCTCCACTTTTGGGTGATCATATCAAATCACAGTGGTGATCAAATAACCCCCGACATTCACTTGGAACAGTTGGTGATTGCAAATACACTCATATTAAAATTAACCTTAATTGAAAAACAATAAATATTGTTTCCTTGGCTACTGATAGGTGACAGACCCAAGTCCAAGCTTATAATAGTTGGACTTGGGATGGTTAACCAATTTTATATAATGGGCTTTGAAGGATTATGTTATTAAGCATTAGTAGTTACACACTCACATGCAAAATCCTCCATGATGAGCATATCTTACAAAATTTTAAATATA
Organism: Costus lasius; assembly: GCA_027563935.2. Taxonomy (NCBI): domain Eukaryota; kingdom Viridiplantae; phylum Streptophyta; class Magnoliopsida; order Zingiberales; family Costaceae; genus Costus; species Costus lasius. Next base: position 100,953,899 of record CM050454.1, read on the forward strand.
ATTGTTCTAACTATTTGGATTTATATTCTATTATCATTATACTACTTAATATACAATTAAAAGTGTGCTCAGGCACTTATATACAGATAATTATAAACCATAGCATTTTGAAAAACATAAAATCCACAATCAAGCAGTTGCTACTTGACCGTAAAAATTATACATTTTCACATGTGAAATAAATAGTACTAAAACCCTAATAAATGGATCAAGCAGTAGTTATCCATGAAAAAGAATTATACTCATATTTCTGGTTAAGCGGGTTTGAATCTGTTCCCATAATTATCTCTTCATTTAAGTATTATACACGTTCTCATGATCCATATGAACTTGATGAGAATTTACAGTGTAAATATTAATTTGTGCAAGGGCAATGTTGGTTTAAGATACTTATCTTTTATCTCTGCAAAATACCAAATAAGTTAATTTGTATTAGTACGAACTGTAAACAAGGTGATAGTAAATTCTTCTGAATCTCCTTCGATTAAATCCCCTTTAATAATGTAACCCATGCAGCGATTCCATCAGCATATCAAACACCACTTAAACATTTCGTTGCAACTGCCTTCCCAAAATGTAAGGTTTTCAGTTGTTGCGGTTTAAACAATAAATTTCTCTTTAAGCCACTTCCTAAATTTAATTCAGAAGTAAATAATACAGCAGCTTAGATTTCATGTGGATCATGCTACAGTAGTCAGTGTTGCATACCTTTTGGGTGAGTAATGATGGCTTCTGGTTGATAGTAAGTACTATTGCTCTCCATTTCTGGGTGAGAGGTCACGTTCACTGCTACTGAGTAGGAGTTGGTACTCCTTTCTGATAAAATTGGTTTTTCTCTGAAGTTAATTATAGGTTTCTTATTCAAGAGTTCATCAAATTTGGTCATGTGATTCCCATTAACATCCTGATGATTCAAAAAGAATACAACTGTTTAGATAATTTGATGGGCCTAATTATCAGTAACGTCAAAAAGTAAATACAACATTTGAAATTTGCATTACCATTTATCAAACAGAAAATCACAAACGAAAAGAAAATGCCGTACAGAGGCTGATCAAAGAAATCAACCTTCGAGAACCTGGATCCAAATTTATTGACGAGATTCTCAGTCCTGAATTCAACACCCTGATACAACCAAAGAAATTTGAAAGGAGAAAAAAAAAGACCATGTGACATATAATTAAAAGTGAATTGTTAGGAATAAATGAGATAACAACCTTTGAAGATGTACCAACGCCACCCATATCCCGTAACCTCCGAAAGCTAGCTTCCTGTGCCACAACATCATGCGTAAATATCATATAGCCAAATGAGGATCAGTAACTAGAAATAGAATTCAAGTTTTTTTTTCGGACTCTAAAGATAAACTTACCGGTGGCAGGCGATGATCTGTCGCGAATCCTGCAAAATGACAAAAAGCAACGGAGATCAGAAGCAAAGCTTGGAATGGTATTGTAGAATAGTCCACGAAACGCTTTTCCGTCCAGAAGACAAAAAATCACATCCTAAAGCATGAAATGGATAAAAAGAACTAGAACGAGTAACTTAATTCTTTATTGAACTCTGTAGACAACTTGCAACCAACCAACACGCCAAGTCGAGCACTAAAAATTCCCGAAGCAGATGAATAAACAAGGACCAAGATCCAGTGACTAAACCCCACTGCAGATCGATTGAAGAACTCAGAGCGCAATGTCGCTAACCTCCGTGTGACTTCAGGGCTTTGTAATAGAGGAAAGGAAGAGAGCGTGTAGTGAACGACTAACCGGCGGGGAAGCGGTTGTGGAGGCCGAGGAAGGAGAGGGGGGCGAGCAGGGAGAGGACGACCAGGACAAGCACCGCCGCGGCTGCGGGAGCGCGCCACCGCCTCCTCGCCGAGTGAACGGCGGAGGTCGCTACCGAGCCTTTCATCGAGGCCACCGCATCCGCAGCCTCGCTGCCGCCACTACTATTTCTTCTACTACTCCGTGCTGCGTGTTTTGCTTATAATGCTTTGATGTAGCGGATGAAAGAGAAATGGAAAAAGACCGTCGAGTGCGTGCGTGCGACTGTGAGTGGACCGGAGTCGGCCGATGCATTAAGGTGGCACCGTCGCAGACAATTTGGGCCACTTAACTGAAAAATATTTTCAGGAAGGGAGGGGTCTTCTAAAAAAATATGAAATCCTTGGATCGGAGAGAAAAAAATTACGTTTCAAGTATTTTATAATAAGGTTTTTTTTATTAATTTTACTCATAAGGATGTTACTTCTATTATAATAAGGTTTTTTTTGTTACGCTTTCATTACTTACATTACTTACTAAGAAATAGAATAACAACGAGTAGGACACCCGACTCTATGCTGAAATCGGTATCTCTATTATACAGCATAAACTTGACTTAAGTATTTAAATAAAAAAATTTATATTTTAAATTAATATACAAAATATAATTTTATAATTTATTATTATAAAAAATATATTAACTAATAATTATTTTATAATTATATATATTTAATAATAAAAAATATTATTTTATAATTTTTTAACCAGGTATTAGGTATATATAAACTCAAACCCGACTCAATTAAACTACCTTAAACGAGTTAAAACAAGTTAAATACCCACGTGAGTAGAATATTTTTAACATCCCAACTAAAAAAGTCATTTTCTTATATATATAAAAGAATAATTTATTTTATTTTTCCCTCTTTAGGAGAAAGCTCTCACATATTTGCCAATAAAAAATTAATGATTAATAAATATAAACTTTATTATTCACATTTTTAAGCAGCTATTTAAAATTTTCTTCTGTTTTATATTTTAAGATTTTTCACTTAAATATTAATTTAAATTTAATTGAAAACTTATTTGATCGATAAGATCAAAGAAAAAATTACCCATTAAAAGACATTTTCCAAACCTCACTAGTGGTTCTAAAATTCTGATAATCTTGGCAAAAGCACACTAGAATCTTCAGAGTTAGAACTTTGGTCTTTGTCTCCTCCGACGAAAAAGAAAAGAAAAAGAAAAGTGAATCCTTTAAGAAAAGTTATCCACTTTTTTTTCTCAAAATTGATTTGATCCAAATCTTTGAGTACAACACGATTATATGAATTTCACGTGATTATTTCTTTATCTTTTTTAATTTTTTTTATTTCTATGCTTCCTTCACTAAGAGGAAAGAAGCTGAAAGCGTCCGAGAATGATCTGTCCAGGCATAGGTCCCATTCCAGGCCACGTCAATATCGATCTTCATGCCATCTCTTGGCGGCTGGATCCAGTCGAGGGGACGGGGTGGAATCTCGACTAAATTTCCCCTCATAGCTAGTAGAGGCCAGGATGCCATTGAAGTCAAGAAGAGCTGCTCTAATCACCGTAGCGCAAATGGAAAGCAGGAAAAAAAGAGTCTGCACTAGCAGAAAGCAATCAAGATAATGATTGTATCCTAAACTCACGGTAGGGCCGCAATTAGAAGTAGGAAACAAATGATATGAAGCACTTAGGAAAAGGGAACCCTTAATTGCAGGAATATATGCTGTGTTTCATAGCTCCACGGCTGGTGAAACCGACTCAAAGTCTGTTTCGAGAATGATACCAACGAGAGATGATCTTCTTTCCGGCCAGAAAATTTTTACAGTAAGGTACCCTATCGCATGTGGTGCAACAGAGTTTTATTATCTTCAAGACACGAATCTTATTGTAAGTCAACATATATGAACATCTAAAGTTAATATACATGATGTTCCGTTAATACATATAAAATCCTAACACCATGTATATTAATTGAACATTATGTATATTGCTTTTAGATATTTATATGTATTAATTGAACATAGTGTATATTCATTTCAAATATCATGTGTGTTGATTGAACATCCTATATATTGACTTCAAATAAATCTGTGTATATTGACTGAGACTTCATGTATATTAGTTTGTATTAGAATTTACGTTTTACTTCAAGATTCACGTCTTGAAGATGACAAAACCCTATTGCATCTCATTGCAGTAGGGTACCTTACTACAATTTGTTTTTTACTTTCGGGGGCACTGAGGTGGAAGTTTCAGCCTTTGCAAGCCCTGCGTCACAATGCGTGGACTGCTGGGGCTCGGTGGAGATGCTGAACTCCATGTGACTGACTGCAACTGGACTTTGGGACCTTGCGCATTCATGACAAGAGTACTTTGTGAAAAAAAAAAAACTATGGCGGGCTTCCCTTGCGATCATAGACTAGCACTGAAGTAGATCTGTGAGTAATGTGAGGCAGCGTCCGATCATGCCAGAGCAGAGTTTGCTGTTCCTGGAACGAGAAAAGGTAAGCCATGAGAGTGCCAAGTGAAGCTGAACATTAGAAAGGTTGAGTCAGCGGAAAGTAGTGCTATGTTCAGTCCGTGAAAATCTTCTGAAGAGCCCTGATGGCATGTTACTATAAGAATGCCTTTGCATGTGGGGTTGCACAAAGTGGCCAGAAGCAGTCCAGCAGAAGCTGCAAGACATCATTGTCCAATAAAAAGGATACTTGGTTCTTTTCCTGACTCTTCCTTCTTTTACCTACATCTACACTGTATGTAAATTGTAACCTGACAAAAATTAGCAACATCAAATTTACCCAGTTTTTTTAACCTACATGATATGTGATAAACCATACCAATGACTTGATTCTTTTACAACAACTAGAAAAATGTAGAGATAATATGAGCAAATTAACTTATTAATTTAGTAGTCAAATGAAATGACCAATTTAAAATATTTAAGTCCAAATTAATAATAAGCTCTATAATTTATTATATGGGACTAAACCGGAAAATTATCATTCTTATCAAGAGTCTTGGTTCACATTTTTTTTATTATTCTCTCACCACACTTAGGATTAAGTTTTTGCTCTAATAGTATTTATTATGATCCACTTAATAAATAAACAGTCTCATTAACTTGGTAAGTCAAATGATATTATAAACTAATTTAAAGTATTTAAGCTCAAGTTAATCGCAATAAGTTCATTAAGTGTCACGTCCCGACGGCTACCGGGTCCCAGCCGTACAGCCCACCAACGAGACATGACATTTTGGGTCTGCTAATCTAGCCCGGCCCAATACTGTACATATAATCCATAATCAACAGTAAACTCCAACAGTAAATAACAACAGTAATGTGTCAAATACACCAACATAATAGTCTCCGTCAAAACCGACAGGATACAACATGTCGGCCACATGGCCAAAAATACATAAACATGTACACACATACGATACCAATACTAAGGGAGTCCACTAACTCTATCTAGCTACGCCTTATCCGTCTGCGACGGACCCGCCTCGGGACCTGAAATCAAATATCATCATATGCAGGGATTGTTAGCCAAAAGGGCTAAGTAGGGATTAAGTACATGGTGCAATAATACTAATGGAAATACGTGTCAAACATACATACAACGAATCCTATCAAGTGCACTAAAATTGAACTTTATAAACCATGATCAAATATCCAGTATGTATAACATCACACTAATAATACTGAGCTGTGGGCCGAGTCGTCTCCTATGGACACGCACTCATATCTGAGTGGTCCCCAATGTCAGCTCGCACACTGGGTGACGATTGCTCGTCAACAGTCTGCTAGTACTGCGTCGGTGCGTCCAGTACCCTATCATACTAGTGCATAATAGCACAAATATATGCAGATATCAAATATAGTCTACGAGGTCAAACCTCCATAGCCCTATATAGGTATGGCCCCAAAACACGTCCAACTGGCACTCCAGCGCTACCAGTACGGCCCGATCATCAATGTAATATACCGTACTAAGTACGGCCCAAATCATAACATCATGTGCTAGAGAGCACGCATGCGGTATCAATAACATGAAATCCTAATAAACTAGGATAAGAACATAGCATGTGAAGAAATATAAATCAACAGTCATATCATGTTCAATGGAATAACAGTTCAAAGGATGTGATAGTAAAGAATAAATCAGCAAGGCGTCCCTAACTAAGTGGTAACGCCTAACCGTGAGATGCCTCCTAACCAAGCGGTAGAGATCTTGATCAATGTACAGGAATAAAGATTCCTACCTACCACTGTAGGTCTGACTAATCCCGCACCCGAATCAGAAATATCTCGTATGTCCAGATCTACAGTCCCTATACGGGGTGCAGTGTAATACGTATCAGTTATCCATTCAATTCTTAGTATTTATATATGAAATTATTTATTTATCTTTAGTTTAATTTACTTCTTATTTTTTCTTAATTACCGTTACGGTTCATTATAATCATTCATGCCGTTCGTCAATCACGGGTAGTTTGTTCGTCAATTATGCATAAGCAGGTATTATTATAGTCTACGCATGTATTTGTCTAATCGGTCTGTCATATTAAGCATGCAGGGTTCGTTGCCTAATTACGTACAACCTAGCCCACAGCCTGTGTGGACAAACCACCGATTGAATTGAGCGAACGCGTCGGAGGATCGCCGGAGGATCACCGGAAAGTTCGCCAGAACCGTGCTTCGTCCCCGGCAGCCACCAGTTCTAGCAGAAAATCAGAGTTCCGCCGGAAATTCGTCGGAAAGCAGCGAAACCTCACCTGAATCAGCAGGAAATCGCAAGAAACGTCTAGCAAGTTGTCCCGACCACTCCGAAGCAACAGAACGAAGTTCGGAGGAGATTCGAGGGAGAACGGTGTCGTCAGAGTTAGGGTTTCGGTGAACTTGATTTCAGCTCGTCTCGCCTGCCGGAGGGGTCAAAGAAGAGGAGAACGGGTCAGGAATCTTCGCCGGAGCCTTTGGAACCCATCGCCCGTGGCCGGAGGCTGGCCAGACAGCGACGTTTGCCAAGATAGGTGGAAGAAAGATGGCGGACGGCGAAAACGTGAGAGAAAGGGGAATTGCGAGAGTTGGCTGCGTGAAAACGAGAGATAGTGAGGAGATTAAAAGAAGAGAGAGAAAAATCAATTCCACCATCCAAATCTACCCGCAAATCCAAAATTTAATTACTGTACACGCATGCATGTACAGTAATTCGATTTTGTTTATTTGTTTTTAAAAATTTTTTTGTCGTTACGTGTCACACGTAACAGTAAGTCTTATATATAATATCGTCATGTCTTTTACTTCCTATATTAGGTAAACCGAGATATCACACAACATATTAATATCAAATAAAAAAATAATATAATATATAAGACCTAATAGACTTATTATCATTAACTTGACTTCCTACCATAAAACCCAAACATTTTCACAACAAAATGCATAACGGGTCCCTTCAGCAATAGAAAGAAAATTAGAAGAATGGAGTATGGAGAATCAAAGGGTACATACAAACTAATTTTGAAGAACTAGCAAATGAAACTGAAATAATTCACACCTACAATGTATCTAAAACATGGAAAATTTAAACAATACCTCCCTTACGTTTGCTGAAAACTTATTTGCAGTTAAACACAGAGATTTAATAGCAGTCATCAGAATGGTTGTTTAGTAGAAATAGAAGAGCATTAAATGACTATTAAAATAGTAAGTGCCTTACCTGGACATTCCACCCACGGGAAAGTGAAGCTGATTTTTGTTGTTCTGATCCATTGAGTACAATTTTTTTTTCTAACAAACATAAAAAAAGAAACAAAAGAAATGCCAGGAAGTAAATCTACATAGCATAAAAATGTGATGTACTGCAAGATTGTAACTGAAAATGTAATTTACTGCATTGTGAATTCTGAACATTCGAAGACTGGACTGGAAATACGTCAGTATGGTACTTAAAATAAAAGATATGAATTTGGAGGATACGTTGAGACCTTTAGTTTCATTTGAAGATGTCAAGTGAGTGATTTTTTGGGTTAAGTTATGGATATTGTTGTTAGATTACATATACTTAATGAGAATCGTAGAACTATTAAATTGTTCTATTTGAGGCACTTTGTGCACGCCATTTTTAGTCATTGTAATATGCGATGATGTTGGAGAGAGCAAGTTGAAATATATGATGGTTCAGCGAGATGTGGAATTGGTACAGAAAGTCAAGCGCGGATAAGTCATACTAGGTGTCACGCCCCGGTCGGATCGGCCTGAAAACAGCGCTTATCCGTTGTCTCAGGGCCGTCTGGCGGAATACCAGAACGTAACTCGCCCTAGGGTTTCCGACCCAAAATCGAAACCCTAATCTCCCCGGATAATTTTTTTCCCCAAATACAAGATCGCACGGAGAAAACCCTAACCCCAATTTAGAAATCCGAAAAAGGACGGAACCCTAAATTAAATACCTCCTCTGATTTTGACTTTGGTCAAAATCACAATCGCCGATTTTGCCTTTGCTTACGTCAGCCGCTCGTCTGCTGACGTCACCTTCCGATTTCGTTCGCCGCTCGCGAATTCGAAATCGAAATCACGCCGCCTTACGTCAGCGTCGCCCCGCTGACGTCAGCCTGAAATCGAAATCCGATTTCGTTCGATTGAGCTTTGACCGTCCGAAATCGTTGACTCGCGCCTCGAACGCCGAGTCGTCTTCTTCCTCTCGACGCACGACGCCGCCGCGTCGTCGCTTCTGCCGAGCGTGCCGGTGGAGGGAAGCCGCCTGCCTCCTCTCTGTTTCTCGCCGACGCCCGGACACAGTCGCCTCGCCGCCGATCGCTGTCGTCGCTAGAAACGCCGCCGGAAACTGGGAACAGGGGAGAGATGAACGGAGAGGGAAAGCTTCGTTTTATTCCCATTAAAACGTTACAAAACTCCTCTCTACGCCGACGACCACCGTCGCCGGTGCCCCCATCCCTCCCTCGCCGGTCATCGCCGGCTACAAGCCTTTATTTCCTCCTTTCTCTCGTCGACGCCGCCGCGCCGACCTTCGCCCCGTGGCGGCATCAGAGCCCAGCTCTGGAAGAGGCGACGGCGCCCTCGCCGTCGCCGGTGGAGTCGCTCCCCGGCGCTCTGTATGGTGACGCCCTCGCGCACCCGATGCTGCTCCATGTCTCGCTTCTTAAAGGGGAAGCCGCCGCTTCCTTTCTCCGCGCGATCCGCTCACGTCCCGATTCCTCGCGCGTCCGAGTCTTCCGCTCTCCAGCCGCCAGCATCGTTGTCGTCTCCGAATGCCGTGCGGATGAAGACGCGGCTGCTGCGTTTTCTTTGTCCGCTCGCCTCGCTTCCTTCACGCACGCCCGCGTGAAGTTTGCGTGAAGCTTATGCGACGGCCGAGTCCGCCGCCTGAAGATTCGGAGCCGCCCTGAAGCTGTGCTCGCCTCCGTCGCTGCCGCGTCCGTCGCGCGTGGTGGTGAGCTCGCGTGGCGAGCTTCCGAACTTCACGGTGAAGACGCGGACGAAAGTTTCGTCCCGTCTTTCGGTCGGTTCCCAAATCTCGGTCAAAATCCGATTTTGACCGGTTTCTCCTTGTGGCTTGGGTTTGGATCAAGCCCAATAGGCTTTGGGCTGAACCGGGTGAACCCGGGCCTGACAATTCTCCCCCACCTGATTTGAACATCGCCCTCGATGTTCCCTGCAAGTTGAACACTGGCCTTCCAATGTTCAAAGTCCTCCATCCTCTGCTGATGAATGTTTGCTGCACCATGCTTATAGCAACCTGCATCAACAAATTTGTCAAGGATAATCTTGCTTCCCCATATTTGCTGAACTCAGCTGAACCTCGATGTCCCTGACACCGGCATCGACGCCCCTGGCGCCGGCATCAACGCCCCCTGGTGTTGGCATCAATGCTATGCATTGGCATCAACACGCCCTGGTGTTGGCATCAACGCCCCCTGGGGTTGGCAACAACACGCCTTAGTGTTGGCATCAATGCTATGCATTGGCATCAGAGCCCCTGCTCCGGGAAGTGATCTTGCAATCACTGAGCTCTTATAGAGTCTCCTTCGATGTCCCCCGACATCGGCATCGACGTCCCTGACATCGGCGTCAATGCCCTTAGACATTGGCATCAACACACCCTAGTGTTGGCATCAGGACCCCTGCCCTGGAAGAACGAGACTCCTTGTCGCCCGTAGTGATGGTGTTGCCTCTCAGATCTTTCTGATTCACCTTGCTGGATCATTTTAAGCTCTGATACCTGTTGTCACGCCCCGGTCGGATCGGCCTGAAAACAGCGCTTATCCGTTGTCTCAGGGCCGTCCGGCGGAATACCAGAACGTAACTCGCCCTAGGGTTTCCGACCCAAAATCGAAACCCTAATCTCCCCGGATAATTTTTTTCCCCAAATACAAGATCGCACGGAGAAAACCCTAACCCCAATTTAGAAATCCGGAAAAGGACGGAACCCTAAATTAAATACCTCCTCTGATTTTGACTTTGGTCAAAATCACAATCGCCGATTTTGCCTTTGCTTACGTCAGCCGCTCGTCTGCTGACGTCACCTTCCGATTTCGTTCGCCGCTCGCGAATTCGAAATCGAAATCACGCCGCCTTACGTCAGCGTCGCCCCGCTGACGTCAGCCTGAAATCGAAATCCGATTTCGTTCGATTGAGCTTTGACCGTCCGAAATCGTTGACTCGCGCCTCGAACGCCGAGTCGTCTTCTTCCTCTCGACGCACGACGCCGCCGCGTCGTCGCTTCTGCCGAGCGTGCCGGTGGAGGGAAGCCGCCTGCCTCCTCTCTGTTTCTCGCCGACGCCCGGACACAGTCGCCTCGCCGCCGATCGCTGTCGTCGCTAGAAACGCCGCCGGAAACTGGGAACAGGGGAGAGATGAACGGAGAGGGAAAGCTTCGTTTTATTCCCATTAAAACGTTACAAAACTCCTCTCTACGCCGACGACCACCGTCGCCGGTGCCCCCATCCCTCCCTCGCCGGTCATCGCCGGCTACAAGCCTTTATTTCCTCCTTTCTCTCGTCGACGCCGCCGCGCCGACCTTCGCCCCGTGGCGGCATCAGAGCCCAGCTCTGGAAGAGGCGACGGCGCCCTCGCCGTCGCCGGTGGAGTCGCTCCCCGGCGCTCTGTATGGTGACGCCCTCGCGCACCCGATGCTGCTCCATGTCTCGCTTCTTAAAGGGGAAGCCGCCGCTTCCTTTCTCCGCGCGATCCGCTCACGTCCCGATTCCTCGCGCGTCCGAGTCTTCCGCTCTCCAGCCGCCAGCATCGTTGTCGTCTCCGAATGCCGTGCGGATGAAGACGCGGCTGCTGCGTTTTCTTTGTCCGCTCGCCTCGCTTCCTTCACGCACGCCCGCGTGAAGTTTGCGTGAAGCTTATGCGACGGCCGAGTCCGCCGCCTGAAGATTCGGAGCCGCCCTGAAGCTGTGCTCGCCTCCGTCGCTGCCGCGTCCGTCGCGCGTGGTGGTGAGCTCGCGTGGCGAGCTTCCGAACTTCACGGTGAAGACGCGGACGAAAGTTTCGTCCCGTCTTTCGGTCGGTTCCCAAATCTCGGTCAAAATCCGATTTTGACCGGTTTCTCCTTGTGGCTTGGGTTTGGATCAAGCCCAATAGGCTTTGGGCTGAACCGGGTGAACCCGGGCCTGACAATTCTCCCCCACCTGATTTGAACATCGCCCTCGATGTTCCCTGCAAGTTGAACACTGGCCTTCCAATGTTCAAAGTCCTCCATCCTCTGCTGATGAATGTTTGCTGCACCATGCTTATAGCAACCTGCATCAACAAATTTGTCAAGGATAATCTTGCTTCCCCATATTTGCTGAACTCAGCTGAACCTCGATGTCCCTGACACCGGCATCGACGCCCCTGGCGCCGGCATCAACGCCCCCTGGTGTTGGCATCAATGCTATGCATTGGCATCAACACGCCCTGGTGTTGGCATCAACGCCCCCTGGGGTTGGCAACAACACGCCTTAGTGTTGGCATCAATGCTATGCATTGGCATCAGAGCCCCTGCTCCGGGAAGTGATCTTGCAATCACTGAGCTCTTATAGAGTCTCCTTCGATGTCCCCCGACATCGGCATCGACGTCCCTGACATCGGCGTCAATGCCCTTAGACATTGGCATCAACACACCCTAGTGTTGGCATCAGGACCCCTGCCCTGGAAGAACGAGACTCCTTGTCGCCCGTAGTGATGGTGTTGCCTCTCAGATCTTTCTGATTCACCTTGCTGGATCATTTTAAGCTCTGATACCTGTTGTCACGCCCCGGTCGGATCGGCCTGAAAACAGCGCTTATCCGTTGTCTCAGGGCCGTCCGGCGGAATACCAGAACGTAACTCGCCCTAGGGTTTCCGACCCAAAATCGAAACCCTAATCTCCCCGGATAATTTTTTTCCCCAAATACAAGATCGCACGGAGAAAACCCTAACCCCAATTTAGAAATCCGGAAAAGGACGGAACCCTAAATTAAATACCTCCTCTGATTTTGACTTTGGTCAAAATCACAATCGCCGATTTTGCCTTTGCTTACGTCAGCCGCTCGTCTGCTGACGTCACCTTCCGATTTCGTTCGCCGCTCGCGAATTCGAAATCGAAATCACGCCGCCTTACGTCAGCGTCGCCCCGCTGACGTCAGCCTGAAATCGAAATCCGATTTCGTTCGATTGAGCTTTGACCGTCCGAAATCGTTGACTCGCGCCTCGAACGCCGAGTCGTCTTCTTCCTCTCGACGCACGACGCCGCCGCGTCGTCGCTTCTGCCGAGCGTGCCGGTGGAGGGAAGCCGCCTGCCTCCTCTCTGTTTCTCGCCGACGCCCGGACACAGTCGCCTCGCCGCCGATCGCTGTCGTCGCTAGAAACGCCGCCGGAAACTGGGAACAGGGGAGAGATGAACGGAGAGGGAAAGCTTCGTTTTATTCCCATTAAAACGTTACAAAACTCCTCTCTACGCCGACGACCACCGTCGCCGGTGCCCCCATCCCTCCCTCGCCGGTCATCGCCGGCTACAAGCCTTTATTTCCTCCTTTCTCTCGTCGACGCCGCCGCGCCGACCTTCGCCCCGTGGCGGCATCAGAGCCCAGCTCTGGAAGAGGCGACGGCGCCCTCGCCGTCGCCGGTGGAGTCGCTCCCCGGCGCTCTGTATGGTGACGCCCTCGCGCACCCGATGCTGCTCCATGTCTCGCTTCTTAAAGGGGAAGCCGCCGCTTCCTTTCTCCGCGCGATCCGCTCACGTCCCGATTCCTCGCGCGTCCGAGTCTTCCGCTCTCCAGCCGCCAGCATCGTTGTCGTCTCCGAATGCCGTGCGGATGAAGACGCGGCTGCTGCGTTTTCTTTGTCCGCTCGCCTCGCTTCCTTCACGCACGCCCGCGTGAAGTTTGCGTGAAGCTTATGCGACGGCCGAGTCCGCCGCCTGAAGATTCGGAGCCGCCCTGAAGCTGTGCTCGCCTCCGTCGCTGCCGCGTCCGTCGCGCGTGGTGGTGAGCTCGCGTGGCGAGCTTCCGAACTTCACGGTGAAGACGCGGACGAAAGTTTCGTCCCGTCTTTCGGTCGGTTCCCAAATCTTGGTCAAAATCTTGGTCAGAGTAAGATAGTTGGACTCATCAGAGATCAGGCACTGGCAGATCAAACCTATGAGAAGCTATTATCTCAAATCAGGATGGGGGTCATCCGGAGGTATTATATAAATGATGAGGGTTTGATCATGGCCAAGGGAGACCGACCTTATGTTCCATCCTCAGGAGACATTAGGCACGGTTTGATGAGTGAGTATCATGACACCGTGTGGGCGGGTCATCCAGGAGGCAAGAGGATGTATGCCTTAATCAGCAGAGCATGGTATTGGCCGGGGATGAAAGAGGATATCGAGCATTATGCTAAGACTTGTCATGCATGCCAGCAGGACAAGATAGAAAGGAGGAAAGATGCAGGGCTTTTGCAGCCGTTGCCTATACCAGATAGACCTTTCTTATCAGTATCCATGGACTTCATCACCCATTTCCCTAGAGTAGACGGGATGGCGTCTGTGTTTGTTGTGGTAGACAGACGGAGTAAATATGCTGTATTTGCTGCTGCACCGGAGGTTTGCACAGCAGAGGTTACTGCTAACCTGTTTTTGACACATGTGGTAAAACATTTTGGGTTACCCAAGGAAATTATAAGTGATAGGGATCCTAGATTTACTGGAAAGTTTTGGACTTCCCTATTTAAGAGAATGGGTACCGATTTAAAGATGTCAACAGCATACCATCCCCAGACTGATGGTCAAACAGAAAGAATTAATGCATTACTGGAAGAATACTTGAGACATTTTGTTTCTTCTACACAGAAGAATTGGTTGAGATTGTTAGATACAGCCCAGTTTGCATATAATATCCAAACATCATCAGCAACTGAGAAGAGCCCATTTGAGCATGTGTTAGGGTGGCAGCCTATGACACCCATGGATACACTGAATAGGGGCGTAGGGGGAGAGTGCCAGGCGGCTGTAGATTTTATTGAGGATAGGTCAGAGCTGTGGGATGAAGCTCGTGACAGCCTGGAAGAGGCCAGAAACAGAATGAAGCTCTATGCTGATAGAGATAGACGACATGTGGAGTTTGCAGTTGGAGAGTTGGTCCTTCTGAAACTTACACCACAGATGTGGAGAAAAACTGATGCGAAGACATACCATAGAGGCCTAGTGAGGAGGTATGAGGGTCCTTTCAGGATCATTAAAAGAGTAGGCCCAGTGGCATACAGATTGGACTTACCACGATGGCTTCAGTTTTATCCTACTTTTCATGTCAGTCTTTTAAAGAAGTATCATACTGATGACAGGCATCCAGACCGGGGACAGGTGAGGAGGCAGCCTGCGAGGGGCAGGGTTGAGTTTGCCAAAAAGCCATTGAAATTTTTAGACCATAGAGTCTATGGCTCAGGACCACCTGGAGGTCGGAAGATGGAGTTCCTAGTTCAGTGGGAGGATGAACTAGAGGAGGATGCTACCTGGGAGAAGGTAGAAGACATTACACAGTTTGAGGAGTTAGCCAGGGCATATGATCAGCTGATGGCATCGAGGGCGAGTGCCAATTCAGTTGGGGGAGTATTGTGAGGCCCTGGGTATGCTGGGGTTATACCCCAGACCATTCCATGGATCCAGCGGGGTTCTGGGGAGGAATGGAGGAGTCTAGAGGGGAGCTAGGCTGAAGATGCAGTGAGCCTACTAGTGAAGTTAGGACACTGACATTGTGTTAAGTATGTTTTTGCAGGTACATCGACATACTTATCCTTAGGCATGGCCTGGGGGTGCTTTGGAGTGATGAGGGATCATTCCCGTATTTTGGGAGCATGGTTAACTTAACCATGGTTACCTTAACCATGGTCAGCTTAACCATGGTCACTGGACATGAACCCAGGTTCGATCGGGGTTCAATTCTGAGACCTAGGGGCTGATCTAAGAAGCCTAGGGTTTCAAGGAATATTCTTGGCATCTTATTTAAGTGAGCACATGAGTGGCATGTGATAACTTAAAGGAGAAGATCCAATAAGGTTTGAATTAGAGGATCCAATAAGGAGTTATTGGATTCCCTCTTCATAACCGAATTGGATCCAACAAAAGGGCGAGTTCATGGCTTGGGCGAGCTTGTGAACCAATGCTTGGTTCGGTTCAAGACTTGGCCAATTATGAAATTTGAATTGGCGCCAAGATAGGAAACTTTCCTATTCTTCCTCCATCACTTGGCCGACATTGCATCTAGCTTTGGGCGGCTTCTCTACTTAAAGGGAGGCTTGGCGACAATGAAAAAGGGGATGAATCCTTGAGATCACGAAGTGCTGTCCACTTGAAGATTGAGAGCTTTCTTCTTCCTTGAGGCGAGGAGAAGGGGCTGAGTTCTTGCACCGAGAGCTCTTGAAGACACTTGAGGGAAGTGGTCTTCTTCTTCTTCAACGACAAGCAATTGGAGGGTGTCCTTGGAGCCTTGGACACTCGGCCATCAAAGTGAAGAGAGGGTCTTCACGCCATCATCATCAACAAGGGGCTGTCGGTTTGGTGAGGAACCAAGGAACCGAAGCCTTCTTCATCAACACACCCTAGAGTCTTCCACTCTAGGGTCCGAACCCTAATCACTTGTGGTTAGGGGGTTTTGTGAGCGGCTTCTTAGAGGAGAGGGGGCTGTTCACGCCAACATTGTGCATAGCTTTGCTTTGGGTATACTTTTAACCCTAAAACATTGTATTGCCGATACTAGTGTTGATATATATTATTTGTGTACCTATTCCCGGGATTAGGGAATAGGGTCCTTTTGTATATCGAGTATTGACCTCGGTAGAGGATTGGATTTCTGTGGATTTGCGGTTTTAGCTTAGGTGGGGCGCAAGTATTGTACTTGTCTCCATCCTTCGCTCGCTGTGTAGACATATTATTGCTTAGGGTTAAGCAGGCCGGTAGTTATTGGGTGTTAGGTTTTGAGCATCTGTCTATTGCTCTTTGATCTCTGATAGATCACCCTGCTGTGTGTGATACTTGCCAGTGAAAGCTTGTGGTTTTCAGGGCGCACAAGGTGTGCAAAGTGGTTAGTGGCAGAGGAAGAGCCTAACCCGCCACCTTGCCTTCAGTATTGCATCATCACAGTTTCGGCCATCACAGCTCAGTCAGCTCAGAGAGGTTCTGGTGATTGGGTAGAGTTAGTTGAGTGATCTGTACTGCTGGGAGAGACGATCTTATTGTATTGAGAGCGCGCATATTGTATTTGCTTATTAGCTTCCGCATAGACGCATTGTATTGACGAGAGTGATTAGCTGACGGGTTTACACAGTGGTTGTGTAAGTTCGTGCGATCACGCTCTGATTTTAGGCGCGAAAAATTGGGGCGTGACACTTAGGGTAGTCTTAGCCTTAAACCCGTGTGCACTTACGCACTAAAATCCGGAAGCGTCGCTATAAAACCCGAGGCAACAGTGTAGAATTCGAGGGCAACACCAGCATAATCGAGGCACAAGAAATTTACACAGAACGGTGAGTAAAATGCTCGGTGAAAAGAGTCACCCGAACACCCCGCCGGTATATATTGATAAAAAGGCAACAATACAAGAAAACAATATAGGACACTAAGCAAATATTGAGTAGACCCTAGACCTATGACTTGGTGGAGAGGACAGGTGTGTGGAACCTTGCAATTTTATATTTGCATGGGATCACAAGACTGCATTTAACCAAGGCACTACCACCTCTCTCAATACTATCCCAAGTACACAATCTAAGGGGTGTGAGTAGAAGGCTTCACAAGGGTTGGGTAGACTAATTTTACACATTTGAGCCTCCCATCCTGGAGTACTTGTGAAAACACAGTCCCCCACTCACATGTACATGCCCCGGGACAGTCCCCCAAGTGCATCACAACCCCAAAGACCAAAACACATGGCACATATGTGCCAAACCCTGATTTTACATAGATCTACCTATCCCCCAACTTTTACACAAAAAGATAGCGTCAAGGTCAGGTAACAGTGGAATTACACACAAACTCCTCCGATCCCTGACATTCTCCCCCACTTGAACAGTCGATGCCCTCATCGACACAAAACATCCTTGTAGCTGGCCTTCGAAGTTGAAGCTTTGTGATCATTGCGCTGCGGTGAAGGAAAACTTCTGCCTTCGTCAGTATCGCAATCAGAACTCATAGAGAAAGTGACCTTCTTCTCTTCCTTTGGCTTCATGGATGCGGCCTCCTCGGCTACCAAGGCGCGCAATATCTTCTTCTGGGGGCAATTCCAAGGTTGGTGTTTTCCGCCACATATAAAGCAATCCCAAGTCTTTTTGGGTCGCCAATGTTGTCGGCTTGGTCGTCTCTTCGATTGTCCCATCGATTGATGCTCCCCCACTTGAGCATTGCTCGGGTTGATCATCCTGAGTGCGCCTATCCTCGGCGTCTTGGAAGAATGAGCGATTGTGCCTATCCTCGGCGTCTTTGAAGAGGAAGGCTTGCCCGAAATAACAATGGTGCCATCTGAGTCACTTGAGCTGGATGATGGCATCATCGGAGCTTTTCCTTTGCGCTTGTTATCGGTTGAAGCCTTTTCAACCAACATTGCGTTCAACATCTTCCTCTGTTGGCAATCATGTATGTGATGGTTGCCGCCACAAAGATAACATGTGTATGGCCGGTTGTGCGGTGGGTTTCTCTGGTTGCCACCGTTGTGGGGTCGCTGCGGTCTGTTCTGTTGCTGAGTCCCGTTATTCTGCGGACTGTGCGGTGGACTCCTCCGATATTGGTTCCCATTACGGTGCGGAGGACTCCTGGGATTGTCTCTTTGACTATTCTCATTCCCTTGATGGGGTCGCTGCGGTGGTGAAGGTCGGCGCCTTTCCATGAGCTTGAAGTCAGTCAGTTGCTCCACTGCAACTTGTGCGGATGCAAAATCTTGAACATTTCTCCTTTGCAACTCTTGTTGTGCCCAAGGTTGCAAGCCATCCATGAAGAAAAATAACTTTTCTTCATCTGCCATCTTGATGTCTAGGGAGATAGATGTGAACTTCCTAACATAATCACGGATATCATCTGCGTGACGGAGGTTCGACAACTTTTTCCTGACCATCAATCCCATGTTCTCTGGACAGAAATGGGTCTTTAGTGCCTGTTTTAGTTCCTCCCAACTCTTCATGGTGTCAGTGCCATCTTGCACTCTGGTGCGCCACCATAGCTTTGCGTCACCAGTTAGATACTATGTTGCCGTGGCAATCTTGATCCCCTCTGAATCAGGTTGGGTGACAAGGAAATACTGATCCATGTCAAACAAAAAGTTCTCGAGTTCCTTGGCGTCTCGAGTACCATTATAACTTTGGGGTTCAAGAACCCTCATTGGTGCACGTTGGGGTTGCACATTTCCCCCTCCTGCGTGCATTGCCATGGTGAGGACGGCTATCTAAGCCTTCAATTCCTTAATCTGAGCCCTCAAAAACTTGATGGACTCACGAGCATTATCTTCGTGTCCTTCCAATTGCGAAGTCATTGAAGCATGTCTCGCCTCAGATAGGTCTAATCGGTCTTCGATCTCAGTGAATCGCGCTTCTTGGTGTTCACGGTGCCTTCTCCGTCTTTCCTCCCTATCCAGGTCGGGAGAGTTGCCCACTAGTGTTTCCACATCAGTTCCCTCGTAAATAGACATTCTTGAGACTTGTCACGGATAGAAACAAACTCCGAGCTCTGATACCACTTGTCACGGACGCACTTTGCTTAGTGCATAATGTCCGTGCGGCAGACTACTTAGGGTAGTCTCAGCCTTAAACCCGTGTGCACTTACGCACTAAAATCCGGAAGCGTCGCTATAAAACCCGAGGCAACAGTGTAAAATTCGAGGGCAACACCAGCATAATCGAGGCACAAGAAATTTATACAGAACGGTGAATAAAATGCTTGGTGAAAAGAGTCACCCGAACACCCCGCCGGTATATATTGATAAAAAGGCAACAATACAAGAAAACAATATAGGACACTAAGTGTGAGACCCTGAGTACGCTGGGGTTATACCCCAGCCCATCCCATGGATCCAGCGGGGTTCTGGTAGGGATGGATGAGCTTGACGAGGTGTTAGGCTGGAGTTGCAGTGAGCCTACTAGTGGAGTTAGGACACTGACATTGTGTTGAGTATGTTTTTGCAGGTACCTCGACACATCTATCCTTAGGCATGGCCTGGGGGTGCTTTGGAGTGATGAGGGATCATTCCCGTATTTCGGAGCATGGTTAACTTAACCATGGTTACCTTAACCATGGTCAGCTTAACCATGGTCACTGGAGATAACCCTGGGTTCGATCGGGGTTCAATTCTGAGACCTAGGGGCTGATCTATGTGGCCTAGGGTTTCAAGGAATATTCTTGGCATCTTAAGTAAGTGAGCACATGAGTGGCATGTGGCGACTTAAAGGAGAAGATCCAATAAGGTTTGAATTGAGGATCCAATAAGAGGTTTATTGGGTTCCCTCTTCATAACCGAATTGGATCCATTATGGGAGGCGAGTTCATGCTTGGGCGAACTCCTCCTTCACGGCTTGGTCTTCCCCTTGCTTGGTCAAGGTCGGTTTGAACTCATGGAGGAGTTTGAATTTCCACCGAAATAGGAGGGAGTTTCCTATTCTTCCTCCATGGCTTGGCGCAAATTGAACTTGGCGTTTGAACTTGAAATTGGCGGCTGCACTATAAGAGGAACCCCTTTGGCGACATTGAAGGGGGGATCAACACTTGCTACAACGAAGTGCTGCCCAAATCTTGAGTGAAGAGGAGTGTTCTTCCTTGAGGTAAGGAAGAACCCTAGTTCTTGCATCCGAGAGTGCTTGGAGGACTTGGGGAAGCTTGTGGCGAGTTTCTCCCTTCATCTTCACCACCGAAGTTCACCTTGGAGTGGAAGCACCTTGCTGTCCACTAGGTGTTCTTGGCGTTCTTGGACTTGGAGGCAAGTTCAAGAAGGAGGCGACATCAACAACCAACCCTAAGGTCTTCCACCTTAGGGTCCGATCCTCAAAGGGCTTCCCCCTTTGAGGAGTTTGAAGCATTCGGCCACCTAGAGGAGAGGGAACCGAGAGCTTCACTTGTGCATATACATTGTTCATAGCGTTGGAAGGGTATAACCCTAAACCCTAAAACCTTGTATTGCCGATTATTGATATATATATATTGGTTGTGTACCTCTTCCCGGGATTAGGGAAGAGGGTCCTTTTGTATATCAAGCATTAGACTTGGTAGAGGATCGGTTTTCTGGATTTATCGGACTTAGCTTAGGTGGGGCGCAAGTATTGTACTTGTCCTCATCCTTCGCTCGCTGTGTAGTGATATTATTGCTTAGGGTTAAGCAGGCCGGTAGTTACTTGGGTGTTAGGTTTTGAGCATATGTCTAGTGCTCTTTGATCTCTGATAGATCACCTGATTGTGTGCGATACTTGCCAGTGAAAGCTTGTGGTTTTCAGGGCGCACAAGGTGTGCAAAGTGGTTAGTGGCAGAGTAAGAGCCTAACCCGCCACCTTGCTTTAGTATTGCACCATCACAGTTTCGGCCAGATAGCTCAGTGTCACGCCCCAATTTTTCGCTGTGTAAATTGAGGGTGATGGCACGACTTACACACTGTGTAACTCTGGTATCAGAAGTTACACACTGCGTAAACCGTCAGCCTAACTCTCAAATACACGCGCTCTATGCACGTGCGCGCTGCGGAAGTCTAAGATCGTCTGCGCCCCAACTCAAACCCCTCGATCCCCGGATGGGAAGTCCGTGCCCTGATCAAATATCTCTGTGCTCTGTGGATCACTGTGCTCCCGGGCTGATCTGATGGTCTGGGCCTAATCTTCTCCTAGCCCTAGACCTACGTCAATGAGCGGCGGGTGGGCAGCACACGTTGCTCCTCAACCCAATATGCCTCTCAAAGACCGTCCTTAATACGTATAGCGCCCTGTGCAATACACGCACAAGAATCACAGGCAATACAATAGTCGGGCACTAGACATATGCCCCGATCCTAAGCAGTTATATCGACCACTACACAACAAGGAGGGAACGCCCTATAGAGTAGGTGCGCCCGCCCCTAATCACACCGAGGCCTCAGCTGGCCAGGCAGAATACACAATGATATCAAAGTGAGGAAAACCCCTCCACTACCCAATGTGGGCTGAGGGATCAAAAACCTCACACTTACACAACTACACAGCAGTTCTTACACAAGATATTACAATGCCCTAGAAATCTAGTAAAGCATGTAAATTATACCTCCAAAGGTCGCCCGACCTTTGGGAGCAGTGTGTACAAGTTGCCTCTTGAGTTGCCCTCGCCGGAAGAACCCCTTTTGCTTGCCGGAAAGCTCCACCAAGCTGCTGTCCAAGGTCAGTCCGTGAGCTCCACTCAAGATGAATGCAAGGGGACTCCTTCCCCTTTGCTGCCGTGAGAGGGGGAAGCCCTTCCCCCTTGTAGCCGAGTAGGGAACAGCCCCTACAAGCTGCTGCCGTGAAGGGGAATCTCTCCCCTTGTGCTGCCTCCTCTCCAAGCTCGCCCCACCAGCAGGTGGATGCCTCCCCTCAGCTCAAGCCCACCCAAGATGGCCGGAAACTGAAGGAGGAGATGGCCGGAAAAGCTGCTGCCCTAGCTGAACCGAAAGTGGGGATTCTCCTCCCACTTGCTGCTGCGCCACTCCAAGACTCAGCACCCCTCAAGATGCCGCACTCCTTGAAGCTCAAGGATCCTCCAAGACTCGCCGGAATGGAGGTGGAAGTGGTGGCCGCCGGCTGAACAAACCCAGCCGAGAATGGGGCTGCTGCTCCTTCTTGTGGATCTCTTCCAAGACTCGACAACAAGGATGCTGCCGCAACCTTTGAGCTCCCTCAAAGGCCCTTCAAACCCAGCCGGAAATGGAGGTGGAAGAGCTGCTGGAGATGATCGGAAATCGCCCCCCAAAAGTCGCCCCACAAAGTAGCAGCCGCAAGTTCAAGCTCTCGGATCTTTTCACGATTAGGGTTTCTTTCCCCTAATTCGATTTGCTCCAAACATCACTTACCCAATCCGCCATTCATTGAGCTTTGAGATGCGTGTGTAGCAAAGAAGAATATAAGAGCATGTGCCAATGCTTCTTATCAGCGAATGACCCAAGCTCGGGTTGGCCATCCCCTTCAACATAAGCATTAGTACTCTCCTAGGTCATGGGTTCGAGACTCACCCATGCCACATTTTTTTTTCTTTGCTTGTACACTCTTGTACAAGGCTATAAATTTTGCTAAGTGTCCCATGCTCCTCCATGGTCCATGTAAAACATCTTAATCCATTTATTATTGATTTTTGCCCCCTTCTACATCAGGCCTCATCCCAAAATGAGGGTCTCTCCCTGCTCATAACCTCTATGAGTATGCAGAGGGGTCTGGGTGTGTACCCCGCACACCCAGGTCGTCACATTCTCCCCCAGCTGACCTAGACCTCGCCCCCGAGGGCTTCCTCATATCTCTTGAACAGCCAATGAAACTGTTCAAGGTCAGCCATCTTTTCCCAAGTAGCATCCTCCTCAGCCTCGCCCTGTCACTGTACTAACATCTCAGCCTTCTGTCCTTTGCCGCTCCAACCATATAAACGGTGGTTCAAAATCTTCAAAGGCTGCTTAGCATATTCTACTGAGCCACGGGCTGGCTTTCTTCTCACTTGCTGTCGCTCAGGATGCAGATCATCTGAGTGAAACTTCTTGAGGAAACTAACATGGAATGTGGAATGCAGTTTGTAATGCTTTGGCAGGTTTAACTTGTAGGCTACTGTACCCACTCTCTTGATAACTGTAAATGGTCCTTCATATTTGGGTACTAGCCCTCTGTGAACAGTGCCTGCCACTATTTTTCTCCACATCTGGGGAGTGAGTTTGAGGAGTACCAAATCACCTACCTCAAACTCCACATGACGCCTATGTCTGTTCGCATATTTAACCATACGGTTAGACGCTTTCCTCAAGCTATCCCGAGCTTCTTCCCAGAGCTCTATGCGGTCCTTGACATATTCATTCGCAGTCTTATTCCGACTGCTTGCTCCACTAGCCAAATGATCAACCGGGGTAGCTGGTTGATATCCTAGAACCATCTCGAATGGACTCTTTCCCGTAGCTGACGACACTTGTATATTATAAGCAAACTGGGCCGTATCAAGCAAGAATGGCCAGTTTCTTTGAGTCGCAGAAACAAAGTGTCTCAAATATTCTTCTACCATAGCGTTGATGCGCTCGGTCTGCCCATCCGTCTGGGGGTGAAAAGCGGTGGACATTTTCAGGTCTGTTCCCAGCTTCTTGAATAAAGACCCCCAAAATCTCCCAGTAAAGCGGGTGTCTCTATCACTGATAATGTCCCGTGGTAAGCCAAAGTGCTTCACCACGTGCTGGAAAAACAGATTGGCGGTAACCTCAGCTGAGCACTCCTCAGGAGCCGCCACAAATATAGCATACTTCGAAAATCTGTCCACTATCACCAACACAGAGCCGAGTCCATCAAAGACTGGAAAGTGAGTGATAAAGTCCATCGACACTGAAATGAATGGTCTAGCAGGTGTGGGCAATGGCTGGAGAAGACCTGCCTCCAGTCTTCTCTCAATCTTGTCCTGCTGACAGATCAGACAGGTTCTCACAAAGTGCTCTACATCAGACTTCATTCCTGGCCAGAACCAACCTCTTCTGAGCAGTGCATACATCCTGTGACCACCTGGATGTCCGGCCCATACAGTATCATGGAACTCCCTCATGAGGCCAAAACGAATGTCTCCCGAGGCGGGAACATAAGTTCTGCCACCCTGAGCCATGATAAGGCCATCCTCATCTACGTAGAATCTGCGCACTGTCCCCTCTCGGATCTGTGCTACAAGCTTCTGGTAGGCTTTATCAGTACTGGCGGTCTGCTTAAGATACTGAAAAATCTTTCCTTCTGCTCTCGAAAGTGCGCATACCATAGCAACACTGCTAATTCTACTGAGGGCATCTGGGACCTGATGACACTTGCCCGGTTTATGCTCCCAACTGAAGTCGAATTCTGCTAAGAGTTCTTGCCAACGGGCCTGCCTGGCTGACAATTTCTTCTGAGTCTGGAAGAAAGTGTTAGCAATGTTATCAGTCTTCACTATGAAATGACTCCCCAGCAGGTAAATACGCCACAATCTGAGACAGTGGACGACAGCTAGCATTTCTTTCTCATGCGCAGAGTAGTTAAGCTCAGCTGCTTTCAGCTTTCTGCTCTCATAGGCTACAGGTCTGCCGTCCTGAACTAATACTCCGCCTAGAGCACGGTCTGAAGCATCAGTGTGCACTTCAAACCCTTGTGAGAAATCTGGTAATTTTAGCACAGGCTCTGAAGTTACCAGCTTCTTCAGAGTCTCAAAAGCTTCTTGGTGAGTTTCATCCCAACACCAAGTCTTGTCCTTTCTGAGCAAATCTGTCAAAGGTGCCACTACCTTTGAGTATCCCATGATGAACCGTCTGTAAAAGTTTGCCAGACCCAAAAATGATCGCAGTTGAGTCACACTGGAAGGACTAAGCCAATCCCAAATGGCCTTGATTTTATCATTGTCCATCCTCACACTGCCTTGGGACACTACATGTCCTAAAAACTGGATTTCGGTCTGGGCAAACTCACACTTCTCTGCCTTCAGATATAACTGATTATCCCGGAGTACTTGCAGAACTTGCTTCAGATGCTTCTCGTGCTCCTTTAAATCAGATGAGTACACTACTATATCATCCAGATACACCACCACGAACTTATCCAAAAATGGATTTAGGATATTGTTCATGAGGTTGCAAAAAGTAGCAGGAGCATTAGTGAGTCCAAAAGGCATCACCATGAACTCAAACGAGCCGTACCGCGTGACACATGTCGTCTTTGGCTCATCCCCCTCGGCAATTCTCACCTGCCACTATCCTGATCTTAAGTCCAGCTTGCTAAAGATCTTCGCATTTGCTAATCTGTCCAGCAAGTCTTGAATCAGCGGGATGGGATAGGCATTGCACACTGTGACTTTGTTTAACGCTCTATAATCCACGCACATGCGCAAGCTCCCATCTTTCTTCTTTTGGAACAGGACAGGTGCTCCATACGGTGCCTTCGAGGGTTGGATATACCCTGACTCTAAGAGCTCATTCAACTGTTTTCTAAGCTCTGCCAGTTCTAACGGTGGCATGCGGTAGGGAGGCTGTGCTGGAGGTACTGCTCCAGGGACTAACTCAATCTGATGATCTATGTCCCTCCTAGGAGGCAGTACCTTAGGCATCTCTGGTGGGATCACATCTTTGTACTCTTTCAACAAGGCTCCAACAGAACGTGGTACTGATGTCAATATGCTCTCTAATGAAGTTTTAGCTGCCCCCATAATGACTTCTTTTCCTTTTCTGCTACGAGAACTGGAGGAAGTGGCCAGTTCCCTCACATCCCTCACAACTGGTCTAGGATCTGAATCCACCTGGGGATGGTCTTCCACTAATCTGATATGAGCTAAATATGTGGAAGCACCATGCCTCACTCCATTTGCTAGGGAGGTAGGAGTAAGCTCCTTCTCCTTCGCTTTCTTCTTCTCCTCTTTCATCCCAGTAAAGCAAGGGATGAAACAAGGATTCTTTTCATCCAGTACTAACAAACTGTTGAGATGTGGCATTGGGGTGGCCTTTGCTCTTCTCAGAAGGTCCATACCCACAATGACATCGAAAACATCTAGTTGAGTAACTAGCACTGTGCACTTCCCACTCCAGGGTCCCATCTTCACTGGGACATCATAGGATATGCCCATAGCTTTCCTCGCCTCAGCATTAACTGTCTTCACATGGGTGTTACTGGTCGTCGTCCTCAGCTTCAGTTGCTCACGCAACCTATCTGACACAAATAAGTGAGTGGCCCCAGTATCCACCATGGCTGCAATTTCTACTCCGTTCAGACTTATATTCGTGTACATCAGTGGGGAAGATCTCACTGACACATTTGCAATAACCAATGGGTTAACAGATGCAAAACTCTGAGGATCTTCTTTTCCTGCGTCCTTCTTATCTGCTAGGACCGCAGCTATTGCTCTCTTTGTAGGACAATCCCTCATCACGTGAGGGCCATTGCAAACAAAGCAGGCCAGCTTCCTCTTGGGACTAGACTCATTCCTCTTTTTCTGCACTGGAGGTGTCTTCTGATGAGTCTGAGGAACTGGTGCTTTACTCTTTTGCTTATATTTGGGGACGTACTTCTTCTTACCCTTGTCTGGCACACGGGTATGGGAAGATGAAGAAGTCACTCCCCCAGCTTGAGGTCTACTACCTCTCATATCTAATAGAGCGTCTGCAGCTACTACGGCATCTCTGTAGGTCGTTACTCCCTGTCTCCTGAGCTCTAACAGTGCCCAGTCTTGAAGACCTCCAAGAAATGATATGAATTTCTCCTCTTCACTCATGTTAGGGATCTCCAGAAGCAATGTGGCAAATTGCTTGACATAATCCCTTACAGTGCCGGTCTGCCTCAAACTTCTGAACTGCATGCGAGCAGTAAATAAGGTGTTCGCAGGTCTAAATTGAGCTCTCATCTCTAACTTTAGATCCTCCACGACACAACCTCGGGATGCTCTCCCTCGATCCTCGGGGCTACAGAAGTCCTCCACCAGACTTTGGCATCTCCCGTGAGGAACGATGCACAAACCTCAATTCTGTCTTCTTCTGGCACCCGAGCTGCTTTAAAATAGTGCTCCATGTCAAACAGAAAGTTTTCTAGCTCTTTTGCTACCCTGGCTCCTCCAAAGGTAGACGGGTCAGGTATATGGCGTTTCACTACTGGCTGTGAAGGCCCGACCCCAGCTGTGGGTGTAGGCGGGTTTGAAGCTACCTGGGCTAAGGCTAGCTTCAACATAGCTATCTCAGCAGTTAGAGTCTCTACAGTAGACTCTAATCTCTGGACTCTGGCATCATTAACATGCTCATAATGTAACTGGAGTTCCCTGAGCGTCTGCATCCGCTCAGCTAATGGATCTCCTTGCCATTCTGCCTCATCTATCCCAACAGCCATCTCTAGTCTGGTGAACCTATCATCCAGATCTAGCAACCCTGGTAACTCTGAAGTACCTGTCTCTGCCATCTGGTGCTGTGATGGGTGAACTGTGCTGACGGTTGAATGGACCCCGAAACTGATCGATAAGTCGTGTAACTGAGGATTTACGCCCCGGCGCTAAGCACCGACGTACGCAACTCCCAAACAGCACAACGACTCACGTCTATATCTCGGTGTCACACACAACCACTGCTTGTCAGGTTGAGTTGTCACTACGCGCTGGGCTCTGATACCAAACTGTCACGCACCAATTTTTCGCTGTGTAAATTGAGGGTGATGGCACGACTTACACACTGTGTAACTCTGGTATCAGAAGTTACACACTGCGTAAACCGTCAGCCTAACTCTCAAATACACGCGCTCTATGCACGTGCGCGCTGCGGAAGTCTAAGATCGTCTGCGCCCCAACTCAAACCCCTCGATCCCCGGATGGGAAGTCCGTGCCCTGATCAAATATCTCTGTGCTCTGTGGATCACTGTGCTCCCGGGCTGATCTGATGGTCTGGGCCTAATCTTCTCCTAGCCCTAGACCTACGTCAATGAGCGGCGGGTGGGCAGCACACGTTGCTCCTCAACCCAATATGCCTCTCAAAGACCGTCCTTAATACGTATAGCGCCCTGTGCAATACACGCACAAGAATCACAGGCAATACAATAGTCGGGCACTAGACATATGCCCCGATCCTAAGCAGTTATATCGACCACTACACAACAAGGAGGGAACGCCCTATAGAGTAGGTGCGCCCGCCCCTAATCACACCGAGGCCTCAGCTGGCCAGGCAGAATACACAATGATATCAAAGTGAGGAAAACCCCTCCACTACCCAATGTGGGCTGAGGGATCAAAAACCTCACACTTACACAACTACACAGCAGTTCTTACACAAGATATTACAATGCCCTAGAAATCTAGTAAAGCATGTAAATTATACCTCCAAAGGTCGCCCGACCTTTGGGAGCAGTGTGTACAAGTTGCCTCTTGAGTTGCCCTCGCCGGAAGAACCCCTTTTGCTTGCCGGAAAGCTCCACCAAGCTGCTGTCCAAGGTCAGTCCGTGAGCTCCACTCAAGATGAATGCAAGGGGACTCCTTCCCCTTTGCTGCCGTGAGAGGGGGAAGCCCTTCCCCCTTGTAGCCGAGTAGGGAACAGCCCCTACAAGCTGCTGCCGTGAAGGGGAATCTCTCCCCTTGTGCTGCCTCCTCTCCAAGCTCGCCCCACCAGCAGGTGGATGCCTCCCCTCAGCTCAAGCCCACCCAAGATGGCCGGAAACTGAAGGAGGAGATGGCCGGAAAAGCTGCTGCCCTAGCTGAACCGAAAGTGGGGATTCTCCTCCCACTTGCTGCTGCGCCACTCCAAGACTCAGCACCCCTCAAGATGCCGCACTCCTTGAAGCTCAAGGAGCCTCCAAGACTCGCCGGAATAGAGGTGGAAGTGGTGGCCGCCGGCTGAACAAACCCAGCCGAGAATGGGGCTGCTGCTCCTTCTTGTGGATCTCTTCCAAGACTCGACAACAAGGATGCTGCCGCAACCTTTGAGCTCCCTCAAAGGCCCTTCAAACCCAGCCGGAAATGGAGGTGGAAGAGCTGCTGGAGATGATCGGAAATCGCCCCCCAAAAGTCGCCCCACAAAGTAGCAGCCGCAAGTTCAAGCTCTCGGATCTCTTCACGATTAGGGTTTCTTTCCCCTAATTCGATTTGCTCCAAACATCACTTACCCAATCCGCCATTCATTGAGCTTTGAGATGCGTGTGTAGCAAAGAAGAATATAAGAGCATGTGCCAATGCTTCTTATCAGCGAATGACCCAAGCTCGGGTTGGCCATCCCCTTCAACATAAGCATTAGTACTCTCCTAGGTCATGGGTTCGAGACTCACCCATGCCACATTTTTTTTTCTATGCTTGTACACTCTTGTACAAGGCTATAAATTTTGCTAAGTGTCCCATGCTCCTCCATGGTCCATGTAAAACATCTTAATCCATTTATTATTGATTTTTGCCCCCTTCTACATCAGGCCTCATCCCAAAATGAGGGTCTCTCCCTGCTCATAACCTCTATGAGTATGCAGAGGGGTCTGGGTGTGTACCCCGCACACCCAGGTCGTCACACTCAGTCAGCTCAGAGGATCAGTTGATTGGGTAGAGCTAGGGTTTGAGTGATCTGTATTGCTGGGAGACGATCTATTGTATTGAGAGCGCGCATATTGTATTCATTATTTACGTTTCCGCATAGACGCATTGTATAGGTGTGTTAGCTGACAGGTTTACACAGTGGTTGTGTAGATCTGTGCTATCACGCTCTGATTTTAGGCGCGAAAAATTGGGGCGTGACACTAAGCAAATATTGAGTAGACCCTAGACCTATGACTTGGTGGAGAGGGCAGGTGTGTGGAACCTTGCAATTTTATACTTGCATGGGATCACAAGACTGCATTTAACCAAGACACTACCACCCCCTCTCAATACTATCCCAAGTACACAATCTAAGGGGTGTGAGTAGAAGGCTTCACAAGGGTTGGGTAGACTAATTTTACACATTTGAGCCCCCCATCCTGGAGTACTTGTGAAAACTCTTCCCCCACTCACATGTACATGCCCCGGGACAGTCCCCCGAGTGCATCACAACCCTAAAGACCAAAACACATGGCACACATGTGCCAAACCCTGATTTTACATAGATCTACCTATCCCCCAAGTTTTACACAAAAAGATTGCGTCAGGGTCGGGTAACAGTGGAATTACACACAAACTCCTCCGATCCCTGACAATCCGCTCCGAGATCACGCTCGCGCCTCCTTTGGAAAGCCAGCCGGTTGTCACGGACGCACTTTGCTTGGTGCCAAATGTTCGTGCGGTAGACTACTTGGAGTAGTCTCAACCTTAATCCCATGTGCACTTACGCACTAAATTCGGAAGCATCACTATAAACCTGAGGCAACAATGTAGAATTTGAGGGCAACAACAGCAATCGAGAGGCACAAGAGATTTGCACAGAACGGCGAGTAAAATACTCGGTGAAATGAGTCACCCGAACACCCCGCCAGTATATATTGATAAAAAGGCAACAATACAAGACAACAATACAGGACACTAAGCAAATATCAAGTAGACCCTAGATGTCACGCCCCAATTTTTCGCTGTGTAAATTGAGGTGTCATGGCACGACTCACACACTGTGTAACCCCGGGTATCAAAGATTACACAATGCGCGACCCGTCAGCATACACTCAATACGCGCATCAGCGTATTGGCTTTACCAGACTGATATTGGATGGTGAAGTCATAAGCCTTTATCAATTCAAGCCATCGCCTTTGTCTCATATTCAGCTCTTTCTGAGTGAAGATATACTTCAAGCTCTGGTGATCTGTAAACAATTCAAATGTCTGTCCAAACAGATAGTGCCTCCAGATTTTCAAGGCAAAAACTACAGCTGCCAACTCCAGATCATGAGTGGGGTAGTTTACCTCGTAGTCTTTGAGTTGCCTTGAAGCATAAGCAACTACTTTTCCTTGCTGCATTAGTACAGCACCCAGACCCTTACCAGAGGCATCAGTGTAAACAGTGAACTTCTCTCCATCACAGGGAATGATGAGGATAGGAGCACTGGTCAGTCTCTTTTTCAGTTCCTGAAAACTAGACTCACAATCATCAGACCACTCAAACTTCAAATTCTTTCTAGTTAGCTTAGTCAGAGGACCTGCCAGCTTGGAAAAACCTTCCACAAAGCGGCGGTAATATCCAGCTAAGCCCAGAAAACTTCTGACCTCAGTCGCTGTAGTTGGTCTTCCCCAGTGAAGAATGGCCTCCACCTTCACTGGATCCACAGACACACCCTGATCAGAAATAATGTGCCCCAGAAAGCCAATCTGCTTTAGCCAGAACTCGCATTTGCTGGCCTTAGCATACAGCTGCTTCAGCCTCAGAATCTCCAGCACTTTGCGCAAATCCTGAGAGTGATCTTGCGCATTCTTGGAGTAGATCAGAATATCATCAATGAAGACGACCACACATTTGTCCAGGAGTTCATGAAATACCCTGTTCATCAGATCCATAAACACCGCAGGGGCATTTGTCAGTCCAAAGGGCATAACAAGAAATTCGTAGTGCCCATACCTGGTCCTGAATGCAGTTTTAGATACATCCTCCTCCTGAACTTTCATCTGATAATAGCCAGACCTCAGATCAATTTTAGAGAATACAGTAGCATCCTGCAACTGATCAAAGAGATCATCAATACGGGGTAATGGGTACTTATTCTTAACAGTCACTTGATTGAGTTGACGGTAATCGATGCACATGCGCAAAGTACCATCCTTCTTCTTCACAAATAACACCGGTGCTCCCCATGGAGAAACACTGGGTCGAATATACCCCTTCTCTAATAGTTCTTCCAGTTGCTTCTTCAGCTCTGTCAGTTCTGAAGTTGCCATCCTGTAAGGAGCCTTAGATATCGGTGCTGTGCCTGGCAACAACTCGATACCAAACTCAACTTCTCTGCTGGGTGGTAACCCAGATAAATCAGAGAAGACGTCAGCAAACTCTCTTACCACAGGAATTTTAGCCAGATCCAAATCAGGCTCAGTCTGCACCTTGACATGCGCCAGATACCCCTTGCAGCCCTGGGCTAAAAGCTTCCTGGCCTGCAGATGAGATATCACCAAAGGCTCTTGTTCTGAAATCCGGCCTTGGATAACCAGTTGCTGTCCATCACTTAGATGCAGAGTAATTAGCTTTTCAAAACAATCTAAAGTAGCATGATAGGCAGACAGCCAATCCATGCCCAGAATGATGTCATAGTCTTTCATAGGAAGACTAATCAAATCAATAGGTAAATCATATCCTTCTACCTTAATCAAACAGTCAGGGTATGTTATATCTGTAGATACGGCCTCACCCATAGGTGTATGAACAGAAATACAGAAATCAAGTATCCTTCCACCACAGACTTCGAAGCCGAAGCATCCCTCTCTGCGATGGCATACACGCGACATGAAGACAGACAAACATAGCTTGTCTGCATCATCACAGCGCAAAAACTGGAAAATCTTTTCCAGTGTCAAAAGCCAATCCTCAGCTGCTCTGGGCCCCGGACTACCATAAAATGCAGTCGGGTTCAGGTGCTGAAACTCTCGAACCAACCGAGCATATCGTTGATGTGCGCCATCACCCAGAGAAGAACCAGCCGGTTGTGCCTGTGACTGAGACTATGTCTGCGACAGCCGCTGCAATAACTGTTGCTGAACCTCCATGTGCTGCGCCTGCTGCTGCTGCATCATCTGAGTTTGCTGCTGGATGAATGCGTTTTGTTGTTGCATCATAGCAGTCATAGCCTCCATGGTCTGCCTCAGGTCAGACTGTTGATCACCGTTGCTACTGCTAGCTCTTGGTCGGACCATTTTTACCTGCATCACATAACACAGTAGAATAACAACCAATATTCAATCACAAATCAGATCCTAACTTGGTTTCTAGCAATACACAAACAAAGTTTTCCTTCCCCGGAGTTTCTAATTGCTAGTAATATTCCTCTGATACCATCTGTAACATCCCTCAGAACACACCCCACACGCATACAAGTAAAATACGGGGCTAAAAAAAATTTTACTCTTCCATTAAAACACAAGAAGAAAGCGGCATCGAAGGACATTACTACGGAACTGAAAACCGCACAGAACTGAGTAGGATCGATTTACTAGGAAATAGAAATCCGGAAGTTCAGAAAAATCCGGCAGCAAGTATACTAAACTACTGCTGCACAGACACACATGTAACAACAACAAATGTCCACACTACACATATGTGGAATTTCAGAAATATGCAGAACTGATTATTCAGATACTAAAACCACACAAATTCGGTTATACATCTCAAATCGGACATTTCAAAATAAGAACCAATTCAATAAAAGAATCCAAGACTCGTATCCAATAATTTAAACGAGACAACTATAATATAATATCCTGAAAACAGGCATAAGCCCTCAGGAGATAAAACGTGTCACATAAGTCATAACAAATTAGGCACGCAGGCCTGATAAATTTTTAGAAGAAAATTCTTGGAAATTACATCAAACATTAGCATCATAACAATTAGCTGTAGCGGTTACTGTCTTGATGTCTCACCTGAAAACATTTAAACAACGGAGGTGAGCTAAAAAGCTCAGTGAGTAAAAGACACTAAAAGTCATCCATAGTACACATCAAAAATATCATGCTTAAGTTGAAATTCTTTTATTTAACAGATAAAATAAATCAGCTTAACATGCACACTCATATCAGAAACAAAACACAATCAAATACAGATACTTGTAACAATAGGCTTCAAGCAGGTAGGATATGAATATACCAACCCATACCAACTAACCACACCGCCTAATACATCTAAATACAGATCGAAACAGAACTACAGAAATCAGAACTGACAGACAGAAAATCAGAATTTTCAGAGTCCAAACGGATAGTCTACATCGGAAACAGAAAGGCCACAGAAGGCCTGATGACCACAGAAGGTCTGACCCCACCTCTGCCGAGGACGAGACAATGCATGCATATCAGAAACAGAATGGTAGAGGAGATATCAGTGGGTGGCCCCCGTCTTGTCAGGACGTGGCACTCTGGTCTCCAATACCCAGAACAGAATGGTAGAGGAGGTATCAGTGGGTGGCCCCCGTCTTGTTAGGACGTGGCACTCTGGCCTCCAATACCCAGAACTGAATGGTAGAGGAGGTATCAGTGGGTGGCCCCCGTCTTGTTAGGACGTGGCACTCTGGCCTCCAATACCCAGAACTGAATGGTAGAGGAGGTATCAGTGGGTGGCCCCCGTCTTGTTAGGACGTGGCACTCTGGCCTCCAATACCCTGAACAGAATGGTAGAGGAGGTATCAGTGGGTGGCCCCCGTCTTGTCAGGACGTGGCACTCTGGTCTCCAATACCCTGAACAGAATGGTAGAGGAGGTATCAGTGGGTGGCCCCCGTCTTGTCAGGACGTGGCACTCTGGTCTCCAATACCCAGAACAGAATGGTAGAGGAGGTATCAGTGGGTGGCCCCCGTCTTGTCAGGACGTGGCACTCTGGTCTCCAATACCCAGAACAGAATGGTAGAGGAGGTATCAGTGGGTGGCCCCCGTCTTGTCAGGACGTGGCACTCTGGCCTCCAATACCTATAACGGAACAGAAATAGTGTCTCAAGGGTCGTAGTAGACTATCAGCACCATTACAGCGCCACAGAAGGAGGGTAACAACACAGAAGAGTGCTACACTAGGGCATAATTTTACAGAATAGATTATACTGAAACGGAGGAGTAGGACCAACCACTACTTAATTCTTACATCATGCCCAAAGTCTGACAAACCAGAAAATGACACACCCCAATATCCTGTCCTTAACAAATTACAATTTGCAGAAAATCAAAGCTGAACACACTTCATAATTTTTACCATCAACCAGAAGTAATATATGAGTGAATTCCTTAGATTTCATGCAACTATCTTTAATTCATGTCAGACCAGTCTATGTTCTCACAAAGGTTATAACACATTCAATGTTTTCAGAAAATTCACAACATATAAACAGAACAGAAAATATTCACATAACAAACAATTAAACATAGAACAGAAACTATTCATGAAATAATTTCCTCAAAATTCCTAAAACCGTGAGCTATAAAATTACTGTAAGGGGCGCCAGTTACAGAACCTTAACAGAATGTACAAATTTCATGTAAATAATTTCAGTCCACCACTACAGATAATTTTAATTACACGTTCGTGAAGAAAATTGACAAAAGCCCCAAAATTGGCTCGAACCATGATTTTCGAAAATTCCTAAGTTCTTAGTTAAATCCCCAATTTTGTTTTCTCTAAAATTTCTCATCAAGCAAATAAATTTTAGAAGAACTCCAGACCACAATTTAAGAGATTGAACCATACAGGCTAAATTTTTCTCACAATGGAATATTCGTCTAACCAAAACATAGCAGATTTATATTGTCAGATTGCAACATATATTTTTGGTCCAATTTCGAACCAAAGCTAGTCAATATTATATTCAAAATGAAGCTCTATGAATCTAGTTTACAATAAAACTGGTTTCGCAAAATTTCGAATTGTAGGTAGGAAGATATAAGGGTTCGAACATAGGTGGGTCAGAATTTCAGATTTCAAGAAAACAGATTCATATATCAGAATTACGACATATATTTCAGATCCAATAACTAATCGAAAATAGGTGTTATGGGAGTCAAAATGAAGCTCTTCAAGCCTACGGTCTAATAAAACTGGTTTCACAGGATTTCGAGCTATACCTAGGGAGATACGAGAGTTCGAACACAAAAGGGTCAAGATTCTAGATTTTCAGAAAACAGATTTCGTAAGTTATATAACAATGCCGATTGCAACACGAATATAGTTCAGATGTGGTCGATATTACATAAGAATCAAGCTGAGCGAATCTAGTTTCATACAAAATTTGTTTCGTGTGATTTGGATCTATAGATCATGAGATATTGAGGTTAAAGCACAGTAAGGTCAGATTGGCGACTACAATTTTCAGCAAGACAAAATTTCTGAATCATCATGCATATTCAGATCCGACCTATAGAATAGAAAAACACAGGATCTACTTGCAGATTTTTGGTTCATACAGATAATTATTGCAAATAGGATTAGACTCCTTAGGATCGCATTACTCACCAGAAAAAAAATCGCCCACAGAGAAAACGCCAAAACAGAGGATCAGGGATCTCCAGAAAGTTCGTCCACCACCAGTCTGCCACCACCAGCGTCAGAAATTTGCAGGAGGCGCCAAGCACAGTGAGGGGCGACAACACAGGCGGCTAGGGCAAGAAACAAACCAAAAATCGTGAGGGAGAGGAGCTCTCACGAATTTTCCCCCTTTTTTTTTTTCCACCCCAAACGGATCCAAGATCCAATAACCCAATTAACTTAAGTGGAAATCGGCTTTAATGGGCTTACCTGGGCTTAACCACCATGCGCCACTCCAATAACATCAGAAATATGCGCCATCACGGTGGAAGAATTCCAGAAGCAAAGAATCAAGGTTGAGGGTTCGAATCCCCAACCAAAATAATTATTTTTGCCCTGTAGGAAAATTCCTACACTTAGGTAAAAATCCCTAAATTTTAACCGATAAAAATACATAAACTGAATTTCTAACCTTAAATCATAATTCAGAAAATCAAGGGCGTTACACACGATCCCCGGATGGGATCACCCTATGCCCTGATCAACTGCCTCTGTGCTCTGTGGATCACTGTGCTCCCGGGTTGATCTCTGGTGTTCTGGGCCTAATCTTCTCCTAGCCCTAGACCTGCGTCAATGAGCGGCGGGTGGGCAGCACACGTTGCTCCTCAACCCAATATGCACACTCACGACCGTCCTTAAACCTAGAGCGCCCTGTGTAATATCCACACACACGATCACAGGCAGTACAGTAGTCGGGCACTAGACATATGCCCCGATCCTAAGCAGATATCCACAACTACACAGTAAGGAGGGAACGCCCTATCAGTTAGGTGCGCCCGCCCCTAATCACACACAAAGCCGCAGCTGGCCAGGCACAGTGCACAAGAAATATAAATGTGAGGAAAACCCCTTCACTACCCAATTTGGGCTAAGGGATCAAAAACCTCACTCTACACTACTCAACGGCATGTCCCATACAAGTTTACAAGCCCTATCTAGAAAGCAAGTAAAATGTACCTCCAAGGATCACAAGACCCTTGGGAGCCGAATGTACAAGTGCCCCTTGTTGAACTTCGCCGGAAAACTCCTTGTTGGCTGCCGGAATCCTCTTCCACAAGTTGCCCAAGTTGCTGCCCCTTGAAGCTCCAACAGGCCGGATGAAGGGGAACACAATCCCCAAGCTGCCGAGAGTAGGGGAAACTCCTTTCCCCTTGTAGCCGAATGAGGAAGGACTCTTTCTTCCTCCTGCCGAGAGTGGGGGAACCTCTCCCCTTTGCTGCCGCCCTCCAAGACTCAACAACTGAAATGTTGCCGCACTCCTTGAAGCTCAAGGAGCCTCCTCTCTCGCTGGAGAAGGAGGTGGAAGTGGTTAGATGAAGCTGCCGGTGAAGACCCAAGCTGGCCGAGAGTCACTTCCTCTTCCCCTTTCGGATCCACTCCAAGGTCCAGCACCAAGATAGGTTGCCGACCCCTTTGGACGCCCCAAAGAACCTTCAGCTCGCCGGAGATGATGGTGGAGTGAGCTGCCGGAAAAGGGATGAAGTCGCCCTCAAGATCGCCAAGAGCAACACACAGCCGCAACCCTCTCTCGGATGAGTTACCCTTCCTTAGGGTTTCCCCTTAGCCGCAAGTCCCTATTCCCTCATTAGCTCCAATCAGCCCTCCATGAGGTGCTCTGAGATTGGTGAAGGATGAAGACTTCAAGAGGAATGCGCCAAGCTTCATATCAGCGAATGACCCAAGCTCGAGTTGGCCATCACATGCATCATAAGCTCTAGCACTCCTCTAGGTCATGGGTTCGAGACTCACCCATGCCCCATTTTTTTGCAAGTGCTTGTACACTCCTGTACAAGGCTAACTTTTGCTAAGTGGCTCCATGCTCCTCCATGGTACCTGCCAAACATCTTAACACAAATATTAGTGGTTTTGCCCCCTTCTGCATCAGGCTTCACCCCAAGATGAAGGTCTCTCCCTTCTCATAACCTCTATGAGTATGCAGAGGGTTCTGGGTGTGTACCCCGCACACCCAGGTCGTCACACTAGACCTATGACTTGGTGGAGAGGGTAGGTGTGTGGAACCTTGCAATTTTATACTTGCATGGGATCACAAGACTGCATTTAACCAAGGCACTAACACCCCTCTCAATACTATCCCAAGTACACAATCTAAGGGGTGTGAGTAGAAGGCTTCACAAAGGTTGGGTAGGCTAATTTTACACATTTGAGCCCCCCCCCCATCCTGGAGTACTTGTGAAAACATAATCCCCTACTCACGCGTACATGCCCCGGGACAGTCCCCCGAGTGCATCACTACCCCAATGACCAAAACGCATGGCACACATGTGCCAAAGCCTATTTTTACATAGGTCTACCTATCTACCAAATCTTACCAAAAGATAGCGTCAGGGTCGGGTAACAGTGGAATTACACCCAAACTCCTCCGATCCCTGATATTCTCCTCCACTTGAACGGTCGATGCCCTCATCGACACAAAACATCCTTGTAGCTGACCTTTGAGGTTGAAGCTTCATGATCATTGCGCTGCGCTGAAGGAAAACTTCTGCCTTCGTCAGTGTCGCAGTCGGAACTCAGAGAGAATGTGACATTCTTCTCTTTCGTTGTTTCATGGACGAGGCCTCCTCGGCTACCAAGGTGTTCAATATCTTCTTCTGGGGGGCAAGACCAGGGTTGATGTTTTCCTCCACATATAAAGCAATCCCGGGTGTTTTTGGGTCGCCAATGTTGTCGGCTTGGTCGTCTCTTAGGTTGTCTCTTCGATTGATGCTCCCCCACTTGAGCATTGCTTGGGTTGATCATCCTGAGTGTGCCTATCCTCAGCGTCTTGGAAGAACAAGCGATTGCGCCTATCCTTGGCGTCTTTGAAGAGGAAGGCTTGCCCGAAATAACGATGGTGTCATCTGAGTCACTTGAGCTGGATGATGGCATCGGGGCTTTTCCTTTGCGCTTGTTGTCGGTTGAAGCCTTCTCAACCAACATTGCGTTCAACATCTTCCTCTGTTGGCAAGCATGTATGTGATGGTTGCCCGCCACAAAGATAACATATATATGGTCGGTTGTGCAGTGGGTTTCTTTGGTTGCCACCGTTGTAGAGTCGCTAGGGTCTATTCTGATGCTGGATCCCGTTATTCCGCGGACTGTGCGGTGGACTCCTCCTATATTGATTCTCATTACGGTGCGGAGGACTCCTGTGATTGTCTCTCTGACTATCCCCATTCACTTGATGGGGTCGCTGTGGTGGTGAAGGTCGGTGCCTTTCCACTAGCTTAAAGTCAGTCAATTGCTCCGCTGCAGCTTGTGCGGATGCAAAATCTTGGACATTCCTCATTTGCAACTCTTGCTGTGCCCATGGTTGCAGAGCATGGATGAAGAAAAACAACTTTTCCTCATCCTCCATCTTGATATCATGTGAGATGGTAGCAAATTTTCTCACAAATTCATGGATTTCATTTGTGTGATGGAGGTTCCTTAATTTCTTTCTCTGATGCCCGAGGTACTTTGGGGTACTACCCCACCTTTCCCATGGACTCATAAAGGTTATGAGTAGGGACAAAGGGGGTAGAGCTTGAGAAGAAAAGTGAAGTAGTGAAGCTAGGTCACTAATCTTGGTGTTATGATGTTTTGCAGGTACATGGCAAGGAGCATGTTCACTAGCAAAAATATAAGG
Organism: Costus lasius; assembly: GCA_027563935.2. Lineage (NCBI taxonomy): Eukaryota > Viridiplantae > Streptophyta > Magnoliopsida > Zingiberales > Costaceae > Costus > Costus lasius. The sequence goes on from CM050454.1 coordinate 100,993,618, forward strand.
GCACACGTAGGAGGCTACGTGGGCCATGGCACATCACCAATACTTGTACAGAGGTGTGCAAACATTATTCAAAAAAACTAGGCATGGGTGAGTCTCGAACCAGACCTAGGGGAGTGCCAAAGACCAATGATGTGTGGGAACACCAACCCAGCATCAGGGTGATTGCTGAAGATAATGGAGGCGCAACCTTGTTAAAGACTTTACTCGCCATATGGAGGGGCGCAAGGGACTTTAGAAAAGGGGGCTGCACTTAGCGAAAGAGAGCCCTAACATTAGGGGAGCCGAGAGTTGCAAGGGTGTGGCGGCTTGGAGAAGGGGCGGAAATCCATCATCCCATCTTCTTCCTTGGCTCATCTTGGAGGGCATTGGCGGTTAGCTTGAGGGAGCTCACGCCACCATCTTCCATTCTCCTTCACTCGGCTCATCTTGGTGGCGACTTGCTTGAGAGGAGCTCACGCATTCAGCCACCTTGCTTGGACGAGAGCTCCTTGCTCTCGGCTTGGTTCTCCTTGGAGGAAAGGGGAGCGACATTTGGGGAGGAAGAAGACCACCGGCGGCCATCCATTCTTGGTGGCGCCACCATCTTCCTCACCCATCTTGGGTGGCGGCATTGCTGTCCATTTGGAGGCTTGGCGTTCCTTGGAGGCAAGGGGCGCAAATCATCATCAAAGTTCACCCTAGGGTTTCGGCTCTAGGGTCCTATTCTCAAGGGCATCCCCCTTGAGACCTTGGAGGTGCTCGGCACATTGAGGGAGTGGGCTGATCACTTCCACCACCTTGTTCATAGTGTTGGAGTGGTATAACTTTTCTAGTTTTGAGTTATTACATTGTATGAACATTGTGTATTCATTATAGTTGAGTTTTGGTATCTCTACCCACATTGGGAGAGGCATATTCCTCATACCTGAGGTTATCCTTAGAGGAGAGAGCTTTATGGATCGGTGTGTTTAGCTTGTGACTTGTGCAAGCGTTGTGCTTGTGCAAGGAGCTCGCTCGCTGTGTAGTGGTTGATATCTGTTTAGGATTTGGGCATATGTCTAGTGCCCGTATCTTGTGACTGCCAGCGTTGTGTGTGTGATCCTTGCAGGGAGCCTAAGTCTAAGACGGTCTTTAAGTGTGCAAAGTGGTTGAGGAGCGTCGTGTGCTACCCACCCGCCACTTACTAACGTAGGTCTAGGATTAGGAAAAGGCTAGGTTCAGTTCCATCTGAGATCAACCTTGGAGCTCAGTTCCATCAAAGCTCAGCCTTGGAGCGCAATTCCCTCAGATTGACACAGGGGATTCAGAGAGAGTTCAGACCACACTTAGATCTTGACAGTTTCCGCATTGTGAGTGTAGGCTGACATTTTACACAGGGGTGTGTAAATTGTGCCATCGCGCTCAAATATTTAGTCAAAAATTTGGGGCGTGACACTTTCTGACCATCATACCAATATTTTCTGGACAAAATTGTGCCTTCAATTCTCGTTTAAGGTTTTCCCAAGTTGCCAAGTTGTCCGTCCCATCTCAGACTCTTGTGCGCCACCAAAGTTTGGCGTCACTAGTAAGATACCATGTTGCCGTGGCAATCTTGAGACCTTCCGAGTCAGGTCAGGTGACAAGGAAATACTGATCCATGTCAAACAAGAAATTTTCTAGTTCTTTGGCGTCTCGAGTACCATTGTAACTTTGGGGTTCTGGGACCCTCATTTGTGCATGCTGGGGTTGTACATTTCCCCCTCCTGCGTGTAATGTCATGGTGAGGACGGCTATCTGGGCCTTCAATTCCTCAATCCACCTTCGTCGACCTCCACGAATCCCGTCCACGATCTCTCGTTGCCAGAGGAGTTGCCATCTTCGTCCGCCAGCACATCTGCCAGCCGAGCCCGTCGATCCCGCCGGAGGTAAGGCTGGAGACGTTGCCGCTGTTGACGCCTTCGAGCTCGCCACAGGCATCGCCAATGATCCGTCGTAACTATCGCCGTTCGTCCGCGAATGGATCTCGATTCCGGGCCAGCTGTAGTGATGGGTTGGGTTGTGCGGCCCAAACTTCCTTCAGTCTGGCCCACTCAGGTTTGAGCATACGAGTTTGAGTTTCTTCAGGTATCTTCTGCTGGAGCGTGATGACATTTGGCAAGTGTGGGAGAATTGGCTCCTTATAGAATTAGAATAATAGCGTATACATTAGCTTTACCACATTCTTTGGAATGAGAGGATAATATGCTTCATGTGTTTTTATAGTGACGAGGGGCCAGTTTGGTAAGGCTGAAGCTAGAGGTGGCCAACGGGCCGGGCCGGCCCGCGGCCCGCACGGCCCGGCACGACACGGGCCGGCCCGGGCACGGCCCGGTTCGGGTCGTGCTGGGCCGGAGGTCCGCGGCCCGCGGGCCGGGCCGGGCCAGGCACGGCACGCGGGCCCGTGCCGAGCACGGCACGCGGGCCGGGCCAGGCACGGCACGCGGGCCCGTGCCGTGCACGGCACGCGGGCCCGTGCCGTGCACGGCACGCGGGCCCGTGCCGTGCCAGGCACGGCACGCGGGCCCGTGCCGTGCACGGCACGCGGGCCGGGCCAGGCACGGCACGGGACCGTGCTCGGCACGGCACGCGGGCATTGCCAGGCACGGCACGCGGGCCGTGCCAGGCACGGCACGCGGGCCGGCACGAGCACGGCACGCGTGGTTTAGGCGCCAACGGTAGAAAATTTGATTTTGGCATGTGTTTTTACCCAAATACCCCTATAACGGTTTGAAAAAATTTAAAAGTTAGGGATATAATTGTCTTTATGTTATAAAATTACCATTTTAGCCCCTTTTAATAATTAAAAATAGGGGATAAATATGTAAATTTACACCCAATTCATCCCTATAAATTGACCCCCCAACCCTCTCATTTCTTCACACAAGTTTCCAATTAACTTTGGATTACTTTCTCATTCTCTCTTAATACTTTCCTAATCTCTTTTCTAAGTCTTGAGTTTCAATTAGCCATCAAGATTTCAAAGCTCCCTCGGTCTAGTCACGTGGAGAAGATCAAGTAAGTAGTAAATTAATTTACTTTTAGTCTTTTTTTAATGTAATTGTACTTAAATTTAAATTATTCTAATATACATTTTTTCCATAATTATGATTAATTAAGGTTGTTGAAGGCTGAAACCTCAACTTCTAAGTTCTTACTAAGCGATCTTCAAACACGTGATAAGGTAATTTTTTAATGTATAATTTATTATTAGTAAGTATTTAATCTTATTTTATAAATTTTTTTTGCTAACTTTTAATATTATATGTAGAATTAATGGCGGGATTTAACAATACATGGGATCTTTTGCCATGGGAGATTGAATTAGAGCAGGAGCTAATGGGGACAACTAACCCCGTTATGCCACCCGATCAAGATGTCAACCCTCCGCCTTACGACCCAAATCAACAACAGCAAGATCATGTTGAATTTGAGCCTACTAACACTATGCAGGGAGAGGAGGGATGCAGTGCAAACCCTCACGAGTCTACTGTGTCAGGCTCAAGAAAACGCACGAGCGACGTTTGGAAGAGCTTCGATGTGGTGATGATTAACGGCGAAGAAAGAGCCAGCTGCAAAAAATGCAAAAAAGTCTTGACTTGCAAATCATCGGGTGGAACTGGTCATTTGACTCGCCACATCAGAAGCCATCAAACTCAAATCGATCGTGCACAGGCTACTCTAAATCTTTCCTCTAGTTCTTTTGAAATTTTTAATTATTCTACTGAAGTTCTTAGAAAAGAATTAGCTAAATTTATTGTTTGGGATGAACAACCATTTTCTTTAGCAGAAAATTATAAATTTGAAAAATTTATACATAAATCACTACAACCTAAATATAAAAAAGTAAGTAGACAAACCATGCGTAGGGATGCTATAAAAATTTTTTCTGAATATAAAACTAATCTTTTACAAGCTTTAATTACATTAACTTCTTGTATTTCTTTAACATCTGATATTTGGACCAGTAATCATTCTGATCAGTCATACATGTGTATTACGGCACATTGGATAGATAGTGAATTTTTTATACAAAAAAGAATTATTGCATTTAAAATTTTTGAATATCCTCATACTGCAAATGCTATAGTTAGACAATTTCATAGCATTTTACATTCATATAATATAATTAATAAAATTTTTTCAATTAGTTTTGATAATGCAAGTAATAATGATAGTGCAATTGATAAATTAAAAAGATTGTTAAATCCAATATTTAATGGTGCTTTTTTTCATATACGATGTGCATGCCATATTCTAAACTTATGTGTTCAAGATGGAATAAGAGAAGTAGATGAACATGTAACTAAATTAAGAAATGCTGTTAGATTTGTTACTTCTTCTACTTCTAGAAATCAAGATTTTAGACAAATATGTAAATCTTATGGTTTGTCATATAAAAAATTTAAACTTGATATTAAAACACGATGGAATTCTACTTATGATATGCTAACAACATGTTTTCCATTTAAGGATCCTCTTACATTATTTTATAATGAAAGAATGCCTGATGGAAATATCGAAGAAAATGATTGGGATAAAGCAAAGTTACTACAAAATATTTTAGAAATTTTTTATAATGCTAGCACTCATTTATCTGGTGTTTATTATCCTACATCATGTTTAATTTTAGAACATTTAGTTTTAATTAGTGAAATTTTTTCTCAATATAGACATGATGAAAATGTTTTTCAAGTAATTTTAAAAATGGAAACAAAATTTAAAAAATATTGGAAAAATATATCTCCTTTATATTGTTTAGCTTCAATTATGGATCCTAGATTAAAATTAGAAGGTGTTCATATTTTATTAGATGAATATTATAAAAATATGGAACTTGAAGGAGTAGATGAGAAAAAAAATGAAGTTTCTACCTTATTAGATGAAATGTATAATGTTTATAATTTAAAATTTGGAAATACAATGAATCCAACATCCTCTCAAACTAATGTATCTACTAGTAGTAAAAATATTACAGGAAGAATACGCTCAATCTTAAATAGAAAAGGAACATCAACAAGTCGATCTAGTAATTTTAATGAATTAACATTTTTTTTAGAAAATAATCATACATCTTTACTCACAGAAGAACAAATAGATAATTTTGATATTTTATCATGGTGGAGATTACAAGGAAAATCATATCCTGTGGTTTCTGCCATGGCACGTGATCTACTCACTCCTCCGGTGTCTACTGTAGCATCGGAGTCTTGTTTTAGTGCAGGCGGCAGGGTGCTGGACGAGAAGCGAAGCCGAATGAACGAAGAAAGCGTGGAAATGTGTATTTGTCTTAAAGATTGGCTAGATGCTGAAGATCGTCTTCAAGATAAAGGTGGTCATTCAACTTCATCGGATGATGATGAACGAAGTCTTGGAAGTGCAAGCGGAAGCAACAATGGATAAACGTTGTAATAAATAATTATAAAAAAAGTTGTAAAAGAGTTGTAGAAAGAGTTGTAAAAAGAGTTGTAAAAAGAGTTGTAAAAAGAGTTGTAAAAAAAGAACTACGTAGACCTGATTCCTCCTTTGAGTGAGGTACGTAGGCAGCCTGTAATGGGTCCGGTCTAAAATATATAAAATTTTAACATTTGTTCAAAAATTTGTGCAATATACATTCTCAATTTCTCAATTTTTTTTATTTTTTCATATTTTATATATTTTAATTAAGTAATAATTTACTTATTAAATTTTTTTTTAAATTTGGCCCGCGGGCCAACTTTGGCCCATGGGCCACAATCGGCCCGCGGGCCAACTTTGGCCCATGGGCCACAATCGGGCCGGGCCAAACACGGCCCGAACCCCCTCATTTGGCCCGTTGGGCCGTATTCGGCCCGCGTGCCGAAATTAGCCCGCGGGCCGTGCCTGGCCCGCGGGCCGGATCCGGCCCGCGTGCCGGATCCGTGCTCACGGTTCAACCGAACCGTACCTGGGCCGGCACGGTTAATCGGGCCGCGGGCCGTGCCGGGCCCAAGAATTTTCCGGCCGTGCCGTGCCCGGCACGGCACGACTTGAACCGGGCCGTGCCTGGCACGGCCCGACCGGAAGCGGGCCGAGGCGGGCCCGGGCCCGGGCCGGCCCGGGCCACCTCTAGCTGAAGCTTCTGGCTTTTGGCTGGTTTGACTAAAGCTGTTTTGACTAGAGGCTAGTTAGAAAAGCTAAGACTGTTTGGGTAAAACAGCTGATCTGGATAGCAGTTTCTTACTGTTGTGTTGTGCTGTTTGATTTTATTAAATAAAAAATTTAAAAATATTTTTAAAATTTTATAAATTTTAATAAAAATAAATATTTCTAATATATAAATTTTAAAAATATCTAATATAACAAAACATATTTTTGTGAGTTATTACTGTGTATATTTTATCTCAATGATTAATCAGCTCAAAATCTATGATTGCTTAAAATCTTTAATATGTATATCTACATATGGTCAAAACTATAATTATTTGAAGATGAACTAAGAATACACAATCTCATAGCATGCTTATATTTTTGAAACTACATAAAGAAGCATGAAATTAGACTACAAATCACAAAAAAAAGGAGAAAACTAAATATTTAAAGACCAGGGTAATCTTTGACTAAACCATAAACCATAAGAATGTAAGAGCAAATTGAAAATGGATGCGAATGCTCTCAAAGGTGGAGGGGATCAGATCATGAAAAGGGCAAAAAAGAAAGTGGATGCGGGCGAATTGAAAATGGCTACAAATCTACAGATCTAAGTAATTGATTTTTTTTTTTTTCAATCCATATCAATCTGACTCATTTCACCATTGCATAGAGGGGATCAGATCAGGAAAAGGGGGAAAAAAGAAAGTGGATGCGGGCGAATGCAGCCTATTAGGAGAACAATCATTACTGCTGAGCTCGTCGAGCCACCGAGCGATGCTCTCGAAGGTGGAGCGGCGGGAGATGTCGTAGACGAGGAGGGCGCCGAACGCGCCGCGGTAGTAGGCGGAGGTGACGGCGCGGAAGCGCTCTTGGCCGGCGGTGTCCCAGATCTACGCCTTCGGCGCCTGGAGCAGCAACGGCGGCTGGAGCAGCGACGGCGGCTGGAGGCGAGGCAGATCGGTAAGATTCGGCGGCTAGAGCAGCAACGGCGGCTTTAGGTGAGGAGGATGGGCGAGATCGGCAGCTGGAGCAGCGACGGCGGCTGGAGGCGAGGAGACCGGCGAGATCGGCGAAGATCGGGCGAGGAAGGAGAGGAGCTTACTGTGCGCACGAAGCCGCAGCGGCTCTTGGAAAGCTGCTTCTGAGAGCTTTTCCTCTACAGTGCAGCTTCTCAGTTGGAAACTGAGAAGCCGCCAGCCAAACACGAGCTTTTCATTTCTCGGCTGTCCGCCAACGTAAAAGCCAGAAGCTGGCCTTTCCAAACGGGGCCGAGGTATTTGTCTGACCTAGTGAGAACAATGGAACAGCCCATCCTTGAATGGGGGTGAGCCGCGCGAGGGTATGGCTGAAGAGACAACGCGAGCCACCTCTTCAATCGGCAGCAAATGTGCGTCGCCGCGCTCCTCCGACGCCTTAATCGCCGCCACTATCCGCCAGTCTAGATCGACGAGCGCACCCCTGTTTTCCCTTGCTTCGATTGCGCCGCTGACGCCACCGGCCACTCTCTCCCTCGACGCCGTCACGCCGGTGTCGTCAAAAAGGAAGTCAGAATACGGGAAGGCAAGTGACTGAAAGGGAAGGGCAACGGAGGGAAAAAATTTGCTGTGTTTGACCACAATATTGGAAAAATCTTAAACATGAGGTGCAAAATTGTATAAATCTTAAAATAAACAGATATAATTTGACCATAACACAGCAAATATTGATTTTATTTAATGTAGATATTAATCAAACATTATGAATATTGACTAATATCCATTATATTTTAGTTAATATCTACTATGCTTGATTAATATCCATAATAAGTAAGATTTATAATTAAATCCTATGTACTTTCTTTAAAATTTATGCATTTTGGATTATACCTAAAACTTTTTAGAGAGGAAATATGATTAGAAAACGGGGTCCAAAGTGTCTTAAATCACGAACATTGGAGGCGCCTTTCTCATTGGTATTTTGTTGGAACCGAAAAATCTGTACTAACAGTGTTTTGGCTACACTTGAAATACTCTCATATTGTAATTTGGAGCTTATATGGAAAGATACAAATCCCGAACATACAATATATACAAGATTTATATGTGCTTATGTGTGTGCACATAATACAACTAGCAAATTGGATAGTATTTTATGTACATTACGTGTGTGCAGGCCTCTATACAACAATATCAATCCAATTGTTAGTACAGTAACAACGTTTGACAAATCTATTATTGGTAATAATGTAAAAAATTACATATCTATATAGACTTATCTTCTACTTGTGTAAAATTACTCGTTTCGGGGGACGATTCCAGTAATAGGCGCGAGCTGTGCCTTCCATCATCAATGACATTTTATGGAGAAGCCTCAGCAAGATTTAGCAGATTTTGGCGCCAAAACATTCTTACTGCAGTAAGCTGTCTTACAGTCAATCTTGTGTCAATTTCTCCCATTGCCTAAATCAGAATAGCTGAAAGAATAAACTTGTAGAACCATCACCAAATGATCGAAGGTCTGCTGGTTTAACCTGTGCCCTGCATAATGGGCAAGTCCGCTCTCTTTCAAACCTGAAAAGAATGGTCCTTTTATCTGATAAGCACCTCAAATTAGCATTCAGACATGAAGCAAAGGAATGGTTAAGTTGTTGGACACCTATGGCAATAACCTTGCCTACCTTAGCTCTCTAGATCAGACAAAAGTTTGATCGAGTGGCAAATAGTCGGCCAATTTTAATGTAAGGTACTTGATTTTACATCCTAGGATTCAAATTATTTTTTATGCATTGACAAACCTCCAATCTGGCACAAGATATATTAGTTGAGGTAGGCTCAGTACAGTTAAACTAATATTAGTGTTGGCTAGTCCAAAATGTAATAAAAGAATTACCCACAACGATAACTTGGTTTAAAGTGGATCGGCAAGGAAAGGTCTAGCATTTTATTAAAAAAAGGGGGGATGCAAATGTAGTTTCACTTTATTAGAGGTGGGGTGGGGTGTATGACAAATACAATGAGGAAATATAGTGTGATTCTTATTTATAAGCCTCTCTCCAATAATCTATTCGGCCAAATCAGGGACGCAGGCTATATTCATAGGGAATATAGCATCTCATGCAAAGCACAGAAAAATTAAGGTCAGTATAGAAAATTTACCATTCAGATACACAATCCTCGCAGAAGATGTGTTTACAGCTTAATAGAATAGGAGCATACATTTTCTCCTGACAAATGCAAAAACATCACCAGCCGCAATTACCTGCATCAATTTCACATGTGAATACATGGGAAACTCCTTAGTATCCACTGCATGTTTACAAATCAAAATAGAGGTAGACAGAAGTTTAAGGAATTCTAATTGTATATTTGTTCTTGCATCACAATCAGCGGACTTTTTCTATCATTTCTAAACTTAGAAAATGCATCTTTCGCCCTTAGCATGAGTTGATTGTTGCAACATTGACGATCACATGAAGGACAAGTTAGAAAGAACTGTTTCAAAATCTATGATTCAAAAACCATAAATAATTAGAAAGAACTGTTTCAAAGAAGAAATCTAGCGGGAAAGTTGATTTTAACATCATTCATTATCGAAATAAATAAAAATCACATGTACCACTCAACTTATTCCTTTCTGGATCCACTTGTGGGCAGAATTTCAGAGGTAACTTTCCAATCAAATATACTCAAATTAAGACACTCATGATACGACTTATAAGCACGTAACTGCTGTTGTACCAAGCAATAGTGTAGCATCAATATGCACTTTGTTGAGATACTTCACAAGTACAGATGGAGCTGGAAAAACCAAGCACCATGCAACAATGGTGATAAAAGAGCAAAACATTCAAAACCAATTTGATTAAGAATCTGAATGGACTACCTAACTCTTTTACCTTTTCTGAAGAAATATGCAAAAAAAGAAGCACGAGGTAAAGTATTATGCATTAAGGTCTTAGGTGAGGAAATATAGAGATTTACCTGTTCAGTCGTTGCATAAGAACCATAATGTATTTCTTTTCGTGATAGTGGCCTTACTGACGCAAAAAATGATTGAACCTGAAATCACAGATATGAAAAAATGTGAAAGAATCCTCATGAGTAACAACTTCCAAACATGTAAGAATTTTCAGCTAGCTAGGATTTACCATCACAGTTTAGAAAAGGTACAGTTGTGCAGGAATATTACAAACGAAGCATAGCTCTTCGAAGATTGAAGAGAAATGTTAAATTAAATGAGTAAGCCACATGCAGTCCCTGATTTTGCCAAGGTGTTTTCCTTAGTGAAAATCTAAGCCCATGATAAGAGGGACATCATAGTAAAGGGTAATGTAAGACATCACTAATAGGGGTTGAGTCCAAGGCACGAGGAACCGGTCCAGCGACTCGGTCCGGCGAGCCACCAGACCAGCATAGTACCAGCGAGCCACCGGACCAATACAGTACCGGCGAACTAGGCGGTAGGGGAAGAGCAACAGCAGCGGAAGAGCGATGGCAGAAGGCTACAAATCCAACGCTAATCAACTACGAACATTGACGTAGCATCCAAATCCAAAGCCAATCTACTTGAAACCATACAACAAGCCTTCAGTACAAATGTAAGCTTAGACTCGTAATCAAGCCACCTGAAGTTCATGAATTGCACGTCGTCAAATTACAAACAAAACTATGCATGCCAGGTGAGTATGATAGATGCAAATGAGAAATATTAATCATCAGGAATTGGCTTTCTAGCTTTATTCCAAGTTCAGCAAAGATGTGAATCATAATAAGGTCAAACGTTGGTAGACACAATGCAATACTTAGCATACCTCAGACGATGTGAAGCCACAACTAAAAAAGGTCGCCATTTTCCCAGGCCATTGTAATGGATTTCAGAGGCATATCGTACAAGTCTAGCAAAATATTGCATAAGTCAATAGAAGAAAACATGCGAACGTAAGGACTACGCTCATCATAATGTCCCAAAAATGCACCAGCTAAAGAGCTCATAGATCGCTTTTATTCAGATTGGATTATCGGCAAGCTTCCGAAATTTGGGTAAAGATGGTATCATCTCGTCTATTCGAGCTTGTGAGTTCTGATGCAGGGATGTTTGTCTTTCATCAACATCAGCAATAAGTGACTCAAACAAAGATGATAGATTCTCCAACATCATTTGGATAAGCCCTTGAAGCTTGAAGCAAATCAAGAAATTTGAAGAGACTTAATGATCCATTTCAGCAAGACATATACAAACAAAGATAAACAAAGGCCCATCAAGAAAACCTGTAAAGTCTCCGTAGCTGCCAAATCATCTAAAAGCAACAAGTCATTAGTAATTCCAGAAAATACAGAATCCATAATTGTGCACATAGCTCTCTTGTAACTTGAAGCTGGCACAAGTGGCTCCCACATAAAGTGTGCATTCCCTAGAATGATAATAACCTATCGGTAAAGTAATTTATCATCAGCATACAACAGTGCTGGTAATCACATGTTTAACAATTTTTATGCGCCATTAGATACAAATCAATGAGTTATAAAAAAGACACAAAAAGCACAATTTTTTTATAAATTTGTCAGAGAAAGCAAAACTTGTTAGAGAAGGAAAATAACAGGTCCTTTAGAAATTTGTTAGAGAATGCAAATAATTGATGGAAGTTTCTTTTTAAGTCAAGAAATTGCCATAGCCACCAAGATTCAAAAATCAAACTTATTATGTTATTGTAAATAAGCACACTGGGTTACATAAAATGCAACTAAAAGTGGAAAATGAAATGTTAAATTTTGGGAATTTAATTCACACATTACTAGTAGTATTATGGTTAATTACCTCCTGTTACTTGACCAATATTTAACTTGTATACCTACGGGACAATGCAACACTTAGCACATCTACCAGCTCCGTAAGCAAACCGTATTATCCTTTACCAACATATGGCTTTGTACCAATTAAGCATAGAAAAAAATATTGTACATACTCTTCATTCACCATTCATCCTCCTATCAGTTATTTTTCTCGTCTCTTACTCTGCTATACATGATGTGGTTTAAATAGCTAGCTTTGGTAGTAATAGAGCAGAAGAAAATAAGGAGGAGAGAATAGGAATAGGGCATAAGGAGGCAGTCAACATTTTCTTAAGATCAATTGGTCTAAAAACATGCACAACGGAAAATGTGATTGCTAACAGAGCAAACAACGAGAGAGTAAAGTGATATATTTTAAACCACAGGTAGGAAAGTTCAAAATAGGTCAAAGCACAACTAGATTCATTGTAAATTATTCATAATATCTGATAGCCAAAACATATTCCCATAACTATAAATGAATACTAAAATCTAAATATTTTCCTAAATCATCATTGATTACTTGGTACTTGGCCATCTAGCTGTGAGTATATAATATGTGTCATATCTATATTATTATATACATGTTTATATGTCATTATATATACAATACATTTTACTTCCTTGACATAAACCTCAGGAAACATGTGCAAATGCTAGTGTTAAATTGATTAGTAGTGTTTGATGTTACCAGGAATTGGCATTGGTTGACGACAGGTTGGTTGCTCAGATTCCACAAGAATCCACATTTTTTGGGTATTAATTAGCATTGGCAGAAGATGGAAGCTTGATTGATGAGATCAATGAAAATCAGAGGTAGGTCAGGAGTCCCTGACGTCCAGTGAACCTTCTCTAAGCATCATCTCAATTCTACATCAATCTGCATCAGCAGCATCAATTAAGTAGCATCTTTGTTTGAAGCCAGGTTAGTCCACGTGCAATCTTCATGTGGACCAGCAGGCCTTGGCACTGTTAGACGGCACAAGACCAAAGCTATAATCCTTGGTGTCACACCCCGGTCGGATCTTCCTAAATTAGCGCTTATCCGCTGTCTCAGGGTCATCCGGCGGAATACCGAAACGTAACTATCTAGGGTTTCCGGACCCAAATCAAAAACCCTAACTCTCCCCGAATAATTTTTTTATCCCCAAAATTACAAGTCGCTCAGAAAAACCCTAACCCTAAATCGAGAATTACCTCACTGGTCAAAATTCACTGTTGACCAAAATCTCCGCCGAATTTGATTTCGCTGACGTCGCACCTGACGTCAGCCTCCAATCTCCGATTTGCCGCTGCCGAATTTGGTTCCGATTTTGACCCGGTCAAAATTGGGCCGTTGCCGAATTTGGTTCCGATTTTGACCCGGTCAAAATTGGAACGCTGCTCTTCGCGTCGTCTTCTCCACGCGAACGAGCGCTGCACTCGTCGCGTTTCGTCGGGAACTGGATGTACGCCGCCTGCGCTTCGTCCTTCGCCGCCCGTCGCTGTCCGGCAACCACACGCCGCCGGAGACTTGCTGGAAGCGTCGCCGCGAACCGACCACAGAGAACACGAAGGGAAGAAGAAGATAGGAAGAAAAAGCTCTGTTTTATTTCCCAGAAGTTACAGAACTTCACCGACCCCCGTCGGCGCCCACTTCCCCTCCCTCGCCGGTGACCACCATCGCCGGTTACAATCACTCGCTAAAACTCTCCCCTGAGCTCTCGGATCTCTCTGTGGCAGAAGATTGATCACTGGATGGTTGCTCTCTCTCTCTCTCTGTCTCTCGACCGCTGCCCTCAGCTTCGCCGGAGGCGATGGAGATTGAAGATCGATTGATCGATGTTCGCCGACCCTTTATAGAGGAAGAGCCGCCGCCTCTATCCTCTACCCTTTTGGCGCCAAAGCCCTAGCCGCGTCCGAGATTCGCTCGCATCCGAGTCTTCCGCTGAAGTCGCCACGCAGTCCGCAATGCTCGGCGTCATCCGCGTCCGCGTCCAAGAGCTCCGCCGGAGATCTCGGCGAAGGAGATGATGCTGACGCTGTCGACGAGCTCCCGCGTCTCCATTCGGATTTGGGGTCAACATCGTCCGTTGACCGGACAAATCGGGTTTTATCGCTCCTTGTGCCGCGCAGTTTTGGGCTGGGCATTGAGTTTGGGCCTGGGCCGAACTCGCTGAACCCGGGCCTGACAATTTTCCCCCGCCTAATTTGGACATCGCCCTCGATGTCTGTCACGGGCGGATCTTGGGCCACCATCGCCCCGATCCTCAAAGCACCGATCCTACACTGCTGCGCTCCCGTGGTAGAGTGTGGAACTACCTGCGGTGACCCAATCTGCAGTTGCTCGATTTCCTCTGTCTCCTCGGCTGGATCCTATGCCGCCATTGTCATGAGCTTTTGCCTGGATGGACAGTCCTTCACCCAGTGGGGACCGCCGCACATGAAGCAACCCTGTGGTTTTTGCTCTCGTCGTCCCGGTGAACCCCAGTTCTGCCGGTGAAAGGGTCTACCCCTCTCTGGAACCCTAGTTCCCGGCGGCGTCCGTGGGGAGCCGCGCTTCGGTGGTGACCATTGCTTCTTTGGTGGTGATGTCTTGAACTTCCGATTATCCACCAAAGATTCTGCCACTGCCGCAGCCGCCCTCCAATCGATCGGTGCGTGCCGTCGGACCTCCGTCTCTGCCCAAGGCTGAAGGCTTCGGAGGAAGAAATACCTCCTGTCATCCTCCTCCATGCGCGGAAGCTCCAACATCAAGGCAGAGAATGCCCTAACGTACTCCTGGATCGAGCCAGTATGCCTCAGCCGATCCAGTTTGCCACGCGTCTGATCCGCCGAGTGTCCAGGAAGAAACTGTCGTCGCAGTTCCTCACGGAAAGTCTCCCAAGAACAGCTAGTAGCCCCCGGTGTAGAGCTAACTTTGGTTCGTCACCAAAGTTTTGCGTCGCCAGTGAGGTATGCGATGCACACCCGCACCCGATCTTCTTCTGGAACATAGTTAGCAGAAAACAATTGTTCCATATCCCAAATAAAATTTTCTACCTCTCTAGATGATCGAGCCCCCCCCCCCAACATCGTTGGCTCAGGTATTCGTACCTTTGGCTTAGGAGCCTCCTGCTCCACTGTTGTTGCCGATCGCGATGCTTGCGCTAGGGCTAAGCGCAACACCTTAATCCCTGCTTGCGTATCCTCTTTCATGCGGGCCATCTCCCCCGGTAGATGGTTCAGACTGTCGATAGTCTGTTGCTTGCGTATCCTCTTTCAATTTGCAACCTCTGGTGCTCCACTGTCCTCTGAAGCCTCTCCATCTGGGGAAACACTGTCGTGTCCCTATCACCCGTCATACCGAGCGTTTGCTCGATCTCCGCTATGCGATCACCTTGGTTCACCATCTTCTCAGGTTTAGTCGTCTCCTTGGCTTTACCTCTGGGCCAGGCGTCCTCTGACGCTCCTCTGGCAGAGTGGGTGATCTTCTGAAACTTCAAGCCCATCTTCACCGTCGAGGGTGAAGCAGCCGTGTTTGCTGTAACACGTTAACCACCTCTGATACCTGTTGTCACGCCCCGGTCGAATCTCCCTAAAATCAACGCTTATCCGCTGTCTCAGGGTCGTCCGGCGAAATACCGAAACGTAACTATCTAGGGTTTCCGGACCCAAATCAGAAACCCTAACTCTCCCCGAATAATTTTTTTATCCCCAAAATTAAAAGTCGCTCAGAAAAACCCTAACCCTAAATCGAAAATTACCTCACTGGTCAAAATTCACCGTTGACCAAAATCTCTGCCGAATTTGATTTCGCTGACGTCGCACCTGACGTCAGCCTCCAATCTCCGATTTGCCGCTGCCAAATTTGGTTCCGATTAACGAGCGCTGCACTCGTTGCGTTTCGCCGGGAACTGGATGTACGCCACCTGCGCTTCGTCCTTCGCCGCCCGTCGCCGTCCGGCAAACACACGCCGCCGGAGACCTGCTGGAAGCGTCGCTGCGAACCGACCACATAGAACACGAAGGGAAGAAGAAGATAGGAAGAAAAAGCTCTGTTTTATTTCCCAAAAGTTACATAACTTCACCGACCCCCGTCGGCGCCCACTTCCCTTCCCTCGCCGGCGACCACCGTCGCCGGTTACAATCACTCGCTAAAACTCTCCCCTGAGCTCTTGGATCTCTCTGTGGCGGAAGATTGATCACTGGATGGTTGCTCTCTCTCTCTCTCTCGACCGCTGCCCTCAGCTTCGCCGGAGGTGATAAAGATTGAAGATCGATTGATCGATGTTCGCCGACCCTTTATAGAGGAAGAGCCGCCGCCTCTATCCTCTGCCCTTTTGGCGCCAAAGCCCTAGCCGCGTCCGAGATTCGCTCGCATCCAAGTCTTCCGCAGAAGTCGCCACGCCGTCCGCAACGCACGGCGTCGTCCGCGTCCGCGTCCAAGAGCTCCGCCGGAGATCTCGGCGAAGGAGATGATGCTGACGCTGTCGACGAGCTCCCGCATCTCCATTCGGATATGGGGTCAACATCGTCCTTTGACTGGATAAATCGGGTTTTATCGCTCCTTGTGCCGCGCGGGTTTGGGCTGGGCATTGAGTTTGGGCCTGGGCCGAACCCGCTGAACCCGGGCCTGACACTTGGGATATATCACATCTTCCTCATTTTAACACCTAAAATTCAAACTTATAATAGATATCCTTGTACAATAGAAGAAAAGATGTCCAAACTGTTTGACACCAGCTATGTCAAACTCTCTCTTTCTTTGTCTTATCCGGCTCCTGCATTAGTATAGTCAGTATCATATTTCAGCACTGAGGCTTCTAATCCCTTTGACCTTACTGTTCCTGTCATAGATCATGAACCTAGACCACTCATCTGCAAAGATATCTTATCCTATAATGATAAAGATTTATCAACCAGAAACACGAGCCCAACTACATAGTGCTATAAAGTACAATTTCCCATTGTATCAAGCCTCATGATCTCTTTTTCATTGTTAAGATCCTCACAATAGTGGTATAAAGTACAATTTCCCATTTTATGTTTAGATTTCTATGCACCCAATAGTAAATAAGAAATTAAAATAAGTGTCACATTGTACCCACCTCATGCAAGTAACAGTGTTAGGGATGGAGTGATTCACAGTGTAACTTCGATTTTAAATACCGTTTCACTATTGAACAATATGTACCATACATTTCAATCCACAACAACACATGGTACCGATTGGTTTTAATTAAATATAAATATATTATATATACTTATATATATATGGTACCAACTATGCACCAACACCGATATATAGTTGGACCAGTACTAGGACTAGTTTCTTAAACACTTGATGTAACTCTTATGAATGTCCTAATGCACATGTGCAATGTGTATATACATTTGTGTGTTTTTTTTTCTTAAAGATGATACATTCCACATGACTAGCCCAATGGTGAAACTTATATATGCAATATATGATGAGCACTTGTATATGAAATCATCCTTCTGAGCTTCTTTTTATCTATAAGATGTCATTTGGCATTTTTACCAATAGGAAAAGTCCATGGGGGTGAGAATGTTGGGTTTAATCAGACTTTAGGTCTACCTAAACTTGAACTATATAGTTCAATATTTTGCCATGTGATAAAGAGACTTGCAATTTTATGTTTGAATGAGTGCATTAGAGTATAGAGGCATTGGTAAAGTACAAGATAGGCCATGTGAGAGCACTCAAGAAGTGTAGTAGCATTTGCATGGAAAAATCAAGGAACTAACAAAGAATGGCAATGCTCACTAAAGCTATTTATGTGAGCAAGGATAAAGCTCTTATAGGATTGAGGATTCTACAACCATGATCCTACGGAAGGATGCATGAAGCAAAAGAATTTTTCATTTTAATCACTGAAATGTTACTTTAGAATAACCCAACAAAAAATAAAGGAGTTCAAGCGATCAATAGCCACATGATACTTATCCAGTGGCATAATTCTTTGGTGGCAAAAGTAATATAATGAAATACAAAAGAAGATTTGCACAATCAATACATGGGCAAAGCTGAAAAAATAGTTTAGGATTTAGTTATTACCAAGCAGTGTGGGACACATTATTCAAAGAAAGTTGAATCAATTTCAAAATAAATCTTGAATTAGGAAATATGTTGCGTAAATACCTATGTTAATATAAAATATCTAAGACATGAAGACAAATAAGTTGTTTTGCTTCTAAGATGATTAAACAATTATGGGTGTAATAATTGTCTAAGTGGAATATGACAGATTTAGCATTCACATAAGAAAAAGTAAAGTAGTTCAAAGATTCAAAAACCTGTTTATACCATCCAATGTATGCAATAACTACCTGCTTACAATGGTATTGGTACAAATATCAGTACATATAATATCAATATGTCTAGTACTAGTACCATTTAATGTTAGTACATCTAGTGTAGCAATATATTTAGTATGTATTGGTCTAAGATAGGAGACTTTATTCCTTGGAACAAGGTTTTAAAAATCAGTCTAAATTTGTGTTCCAGTCCAAGTTCATACCGGTACATATTGGTTCATACCAAATAGAATCGAGCACTTGTGCACTACAAGTAGCTTTGTTCACTACATGTAAGGATGAAGTGCGCTTCTTCTCACTTCGGTTCTATGTAGTCTTCTTTTCTTCTTCATTTTCTGCTTTGCTACACTCTGATGCACATTGGTCCATATACCAATCCCTGCTAATGAACATATTATTGAGCTAATAAAAGTGATTTTCTTCTTGTTGTTGCCTAAAGCAATACCCAAATCCCAAGTTATTTTATTCAAGAAGGTAGTTGAATGCAATATTTAAAAAACTAGTTATGTAGTGAGTGGTACAACTATTTGTACCCATCCGAACATGGACTTACATGAAAGCAAGTGTATCGAAGCGGACCAGAGCAAAACGAGGATGAGGAGGCAGCGACTTGTTGCACTGCTCGCAATAGGAGTCCAAGGAGGAGGAGGCGGCACGCAAGCTTCCACCAAGAGCAAAAGCTGCGGTAGAGCAGAAGAAAAAAAAACATAGAGTGGAAGGAGGCACCACGAGTGCAAGCTTCTACCCAATTCGAATTGGTTACGGCATTTGAAAATCTAGTTATAATGAACAACCAAGTAAATAAATGTGTATAAGCTTTTCTCCTAAAGTCACAAAGGAGATACCTATTTTCTTTTGCGTATGCAGCATGTATGAACATTAGCATGTAAACAATTTGATGGAATAAGCTGTTTGTCTATCATGCTATACAAAAATGCCAATATAACAAATTGTTAGAGTGGTAATAAACTTTAAATAACACCAAATGCTACAACATTAATCAAGCTACTCCATGTAAATTGTGCAAGTAATTTTGATAAATCATTTTACCAAAAAAATATATATAGTGCATGCTAGTATGCAACTTAGACTTCAGCAGATGGCATGCACCTTTGAGAGAAAATGAGTTATAATTAGATCTGACATCCTTGGCCAGGTCAATCTTCCAATGCATTGCATCCATATGGCATTCTCAAAGCAAATGGATTTGTACATGAACGTTACTATTTTACGTAGCCTTGAGTAAAGAAATGTTCCGTCCAGATCTTCCTAAAACAAATACATTATGATGTGCTAAAATCAATTTAGGAAAAAAAAAATTAAGAGTTCCATCAACAGAAATTAAAACTTGGCTGCTATCATCTAAATAAATTATAAACTTTTCAAACTCCTATATATAGAAGAATTAAAGGAAAAAGTATCAGGGCAGCTAATGCACACGTGACATGGCATGAACTTGCAGTCCTACTAAGTGACACCATTGGCACTAGTAATACAAAAGTTCAGGGATATTCAATAGTATTGCATCATCATCATTATTTGCATGGTCAAGAAGAGCAATATTCACACCAAAGTTTGTCCTCATCTAATTGAATCACTTAAATTGGTATTTGAGTAAGAAGCAATGGCATGTGGTCCTAACCAAGGTTTGAGGTGGTTTGTACTAGAAGGTAAGCCAAGTACATACTGGACCCAAGGTATACTAAGTGTCATGCCCCGGTCGGATCGATCTGAAAACAGCCCTTAAACGTTGCGGAACACCGGAACGCAACGCTCCCTAGGGTTTCCGACCCGAAATTAGAAACCCTAGTTCCCCGATTAATTTTTGTCCCCAAATTACAAGGTCGCTCAAATCCCAACCCTAATTTAGGAAATACCTCTTCCCTCTGATTTTGACCGAAGTCAAAATCATGCCTTTGCTTGTGTCAGCCGTTCGTTTACTGACGTCAGCCCTCGAAATCATCCGCCGCGCCGAATTACTGCCGTTGCTGACGTCCGCTGACGTCAGCCAAATCAATTCGATTTCGAAACGAAATTGATCGTTGACCGCCCGTTCCGTTGACTCGCGCCTCGAGTGTCGCGTCGTCTTCAACCTCGCGACGCACGCGAACGTTCGCAGCGCTCGAACGCCCCCTGCGTTCGAGCCGACGCAGGAGAAGGCTGACGACAAGGGGGGGACGCCACCAGCGTCTCGCCTCGTCGCCGACGACCTAGCAGCCGCCTGCTGCTGGGAACTATCGCCGGAAATGCCGAAACAGGGGAAGGAGTAGGGAGAGGGAAAGCTTCGTTTTATTCCTCTTAAAACGTTACAAAACTCCTCTCTTTGCCGACGATCACCGTCGCCGGTGCCCCCATCCCTCCCTCGCCGGTCATCGCCGATTACAAGCTCTCCTTGACCTCACTCTCTCGCCGGCACCTCCGCGCCGACCTTCGCCCCCTGGCGGCATCAGAGCCCAGCTCTCGAAGAGGCGACGGCGACGGCGCGCCGTCGCCGGTGGAGTCGCTCCCCGGCGCTCGCTGTTATGGTGTGGTGACGCCTCTGCCCCCCTTTCTCGTCGCCCCTGCAACGGTTCTTATAGGAGAAGCTTCGCCCGCCTGTCCGCGCGATCCGCTCGCGCCGTCCTCCGTGTGGTCCGCATCTTCCATCTGGAGAAGACGACGCCTGCGCCGCTTTCGTCCGAAACTTCCGCTCGGCGTCCGTGTGTTGACAAAGCCGCATCCCGCTTCGTTCGCGCGTGCCTACACGCGGCTCGCGTCGAAGCATCCCGATTCAAGCGTTGAGGACGCGGTCGTCCGCTTCCAACTGCGTCCGTCGCCCGCGTCGTCCGCCGCGAACGTCGCCGAGCCTTGCCTTGAAGCCGTCCGAGTCTCCAGCTGATGCAGCCGTATCTCGTTTCGTCCGCACGCGGCTCGCGACGATGCATCGCGTGTTGACCCAAATCGGCTCCGGTTGATGCGTGGGTGTGGGCTTCTGCCCAATCCACTTCCTCCTCTTGCCCCGGGCTTTGGGTTTGGGACTTGTGTTCGGGCCTGGGCCGGACCGCCTGAACCGGGCCCTAACACTAAGCATAAGGTTGATACCATATATAGTTATACATATATCAGTTTGAAGCAGTTTCAAGGTGGCTGAAAAGCCTCTATCCATTGCCGAAAATAAAAAAAAAACCTTAAAACTTTCATCTTGTCGCATCCAACATCTAACCATCTGATGAAGCCCAAATTTCAGCCATGCCCTCTCTTCGAGCATGCACACCAATGGATGAGAGGATCCGTCCATCCTCTCGTCCATTTGACTGTCTGATCGCTGGAATCGAAAGCTTTTCCAGTGATTCTTGTTTTCGCCCTATTTTGGACGAAAACCATTTATTTGATTTGTTTAGTGTCGATTCACCATTGGCCAGCACCAAACTCTGGATAAGAGCCCTTCGTGACATAGAGAAGATACAACCAGAGTAGATTGGGTAAAGGAACCGTGAGCGGTGGTCAACGGTAACTCTATGCTCTGCTCGCTTCCGCCTCCGTCACGGGCGACGTGGAGAAGGATGGACGGCTTAGATTTGTCCACATCGAAATCCAATGATCTAAATTTAATCATCAAAATTCGATTGTCCTGACCTAAATAAAAAATAACAATCCAAATTACTCCAAGTGACATCAAGCGACATAAATGAACTCGATTTAATAATTTAAATCCAAGTGCAAAAATTCTTCTAGCTATAATATAATGGTCGATATTTGATCTAACATAAATAGATCAGATTAAATAAATCAAACATTGATCGAATAGCCCAGATCTGTTACTTTGATCAAATAGGCTGGATCAATTAAATCCGATCAAACGGTTCATATCTAAATCACAAATCAACGGCTGATGTTGATCTGTACATATCTTGATCAATTAGATGACCTTTGATATTATCAGTGTCGATCCCTATTAAATCTAGCATAATATTTCTAAATATGATATCAGATTTTTGATCAAAGATCTGGATTAAACCATATATGTAAATTTAAATAAACAATCATGAGAAAAAATTAGACATCCGATGATTAAGGATGATTTTCATCAATTTGAGCCAATAAGATAGCTATTGATATGATCGGAGCATCTATCCCTATCAAATCAAGCCCAACTTTCCAAATATGGTCTTGGATTTTAGATCAAAGATCAAAATTGAAACATATATGTAAATA
This sequence comes from Costus lasius, assembly GCA_027563935.2. NCBI lineage: Eukaryota > Viridiplantae > Streptophyta > Magnoliopsida > Zingiberales > Costaceae > Costus > Costus lasius. Next base: position 101,016,024 of record CM050454.1, read on the forward strand.
AGTGATTCTAGTAATAAGATATAATTAATCTAGTTAAACATGAGTCAACTCATTGACTCAACCTATTTGATCAAATCTAGCACATCATAGTATAATATTATTTGGGAGATGCATACATCAATGCTTATCATCGGGGCATAGCTCCTCAATATCTAAAAAATAAAATAAAAATAATTTTAAAAAATAATATTTATTCCTCATCCTTTGCAGGAATAAGTATACAATTATGGAATAATTATATATTTAGACTAAATAATTATTCCTAATGTTATTAAGAAAATCAAATCTAAATGCTCATAAGCCATCAAGATCGAGCACAAATTAAATCTAAATGCTCATAAATCACTAAGACCGAGCACAAATCAAATTCAAATGCTCATAAGCCACTAAGGTTAAGCATAAATCAAATTCAAAATGCTCAAAAGCCACTAAGGCTAAGCACATCAAATCCAAATATTCATAAGCTACCAAAGCCGAGCATATACCAAATCCAAATACTCATAAACCATTAAGGCCGAGCACAAACCAAATCCAAATACTCATAAGCCATAAGGTCGAGCACATATCAAATTTAAATGCTCACAAGCGACTAAGGTCAATTATATATCAAATCCAATTACTCATAAACCACTAAAATCAAGTACAAATTAAATTCAAATTCTCATAAGTCATCAAGGTCAAACACATATTAAATCTAAATACTTATAAGTCATAAAGGCCGAACATATGTCAAATTCAAATACTCATATGTCATCAAGGTCAAGTATATGTCAAATCCAAATGCTCATAAGCTATCAAGGTCGAACACTAAGGATGACAATAAAGCCCATCTCTAACCCGACCCGATCTGAAGTCAACGAGGAAAACCCAAGTTGACTAGGTCTCGGGTCGGGTTCGGGTAAAACCCGATTAGGTAAAGTCGGGTCGGAATCGGGTATGAGAATTCAGGTACTCGATCTTGAACCCGCCCCGATTTTTAAAATAATAAATTTATCCCTTCTAAATTATAATAGTTTGATATTTTATTTATTTTATTATTTATATAGAAATGATTATATAGTTTATGTAAAATATTTTTTACTTATATATTATTAATATGTAATAAAAATTAATTTTAAATATATTGTTTAAAACATATACATATATTTAGGCTAGTCGGGTCGGGTGTAGGGTTAGGTTTTCTAAACCCATCGGGTTCGGGGTAGGGGTCAGGGGTCAGGGATGTGTTTGGAGAAGTCGGGGTCGGGTCGAGGATGGCAGAACTCATTCTCGACCCGCCCCTGTTGCCATCCGTACTGAGCATATATCAAATCTAATTACTTACAAGCCACTAAGGCCGAGTGTATAACAAATCCAAATGCACACAAGCCATCAGGCAAAGTATATGTCAAATTCAAAAGTCGAGTAAGCCACCGGAGCAAGATATTATTTAATTATCTAATAAGCCGTTAAGGCTAGATATTTTCTAAAGCTATCAAGGTAGGATATTCTTGAATTATCTAATAAACTATTATGGCTGAATATTTTCAAATTCAAGACTATTAAACTATATATGAGCATGAAATTTATGAATAATATTTTCCTTTGACTGTATTTAGTATTTTTTATTTATAGATCTTTTAATCAAAGATTTTATGATTTCACGAATAATTAACAATAAGTACTTCTTTCATTAGAAACTAGAACCCATTAAATAAAAAATTATATTATTATAATGTGAATTTAAAAAAAGTCAGATCACTAAACTATGATCCATTTGGGCCCGACATAATTAAGGTAAAGCGAACACAAGGAAAAGTTTATAATTCAAGTAAAAGAATAAAGTTGAATAAATACTAGGGTTGTCCAAAAGTTGAATTTAACCCGATAAACAGAATTAAATCAAACTGATTTTTTTTGTTAGGTTCAATTTTTATCTAAACTGATTCAGTTTTGATTTTTTTAAAAAATATTAAAAAAATGATTTAGTTTTCAATTCAACTATAAAATTTTGAGATAAATTAAATAAATTAAAATTTCAATAATTGTTTTTTTAATTTTTATATGAATATTTTATATTTTATTATTATTTTATTAAAATAATTTAAAAATAAAAATAAAAAAAATTTATTTAATTTGAACCAAATTTAATTTTCCGTTCAATTCGAAACAGCCATAATACTTAGCCAAAAGTAGCAAAAAATTCAAACATATATTTTAACTCGGTGAAAAATGAGTGATGTGAGATTTCTTATCCTATCCTTGAGATTTGAGCTTATATTAAAGTTAACTGTTAATATAAATGATCATGTGTTTGCTTCTTTCAAAAGTTTGTTTTTTTTCTCTAATACTTTAATATTCGTTTTCAACCATTAATAAGTACTTTTATATTCGGGATGACTACAAAATTCCGCTTTGTTTGACGTTAGTTTTAACAAAAAATCAGTTTTGTGTCGGTTCAAAAAAAAACACAAAAATGAGTTAAGAGCAAAACCGGTTGAATCATATTGGATTGACTTGATTGAATAAGTCTAATAATGTATTTAGGCGTGACGACACATCTTCCCTCAACTAATATAGGCTGCGTTTGGGACTACGGGCCACACGAGCAAAATCTTGACCTGGAGTTAACTCATAGCGTCCATAGGTAATAGCAGCTCCCGCATGGGAAAAATTTGATCCGTAACATCCACAGGTAATAGCAGCTCCTCCCACAAGGAAAAAAAAATTAACTCATAGCTTCCACAGGTAATAGCAGCTTCCCCTTCCCCTGCAAGGGAAAACATTAACTCGTAGCATCTCCTGCAAGGGAAAAACACAAAAGCGCCCTGCGGTTAACTTGCGCTTAATCGGCGGCCCGTGGCTCATGGCGCAATCCCAAATGCGCCCTAGATTTCTCCGCAAGTATTGATTCGTTTAATTGTTAAAATGCAATGCCGTGAAGTGGAAGATCTTTGGTGTCATACCCCAGCCTTAGGGTTCTTCGGAGAAACAATATACTGCACCAAAGCTCTAGTTTTGATCGGGTGTTGTAAAATCACCCTAATTCAAAAACGTGAAATCCTAATTAGAATTTACCTCTAGTCAAACCCTAATTTTGATCGGTTAACCAATGCTCCCAAATCATCGCGCCGAGCTGAAAAATGCTTCTATGCTGACGTCACCCTGTGAAAACACCGCGCGCTCGTCAAAAATCAGCCTGGGCTGTCGTCACGCCGACGTCAACCCTAATTTGAGATCACGAGCTCGATTTTGCGTTGACCATCTTCGTCCCTTGATTTTCTTGAAGCGAACGCTCGAAGGCGTTCGTCTTCGTCTCGCTGGGCCCGAACGCCGCTTGCGTTCTAGTCCCGTCGTCGACGGAGCTTCAGCCGCCGGAGGATCTGTATCCACAAGGAAGGCAGCCTGCCTTCCTTCCACCTTTCGTCGCCGACGTCGGACAGTCGCTTGCTGTTGGTCCGTCGCCGGACGAAGAAGAAACACAGGAGGACACCGGAAGCAGGGGAGATGAATCGGAGGAGAAAAAGCTATGAAGAGAAGCTGTGTCTTTATTCCCAAAAGTTACAGATCTCTTCCTTATTCGCTTGGGGTTGACGTCCCTCTTCCGTCCCTCGCCGGTCGCCTCCCTAAGCACCGGTTACAATCTCTCTCTTGCTCACAAACTTCCGCTGCAGACACTCGATCCCTAATGGTGTCGCTAATACTCCCTCCCTGATCCCCTGATCACTCGATGATGGAGGGATAGTCACTTCTGATTGCCCCCTCCTCATCTCCCATCTTATAGGGTAGAGGTGCCGTTGCCTTGCCTCCGCGTGTCACGACGTTGTCCTTCGTCTGAGAATGTCGAGCCGTCGCTTTTGTCACGTCGTCCGCTTGTGTTGACGCCAGCGCCAGCATCCGCGTCCACTTCCTTCAGTAAGCTTCTGCCCGAGCTTCTCGAAGAAGATGCGGCTGAAGAACGAGGTGAGGAGGAAGATGATGCCTTAGCATCTAAATTGAGGTCAATGTGTTATGTTGACCGGGCAAATTGAGTTCCGTCTCGATTATGTGCGTTTGGACTTCGATTTGGGTAGCATGGCCTTGGGCTAGTGCTTGGTCCAGTTCTCTAAGTGGGGCTCGATAGTCCAGCTTGGCCCCTTGATCGATGGCCCTAACACTTCTTCTAAGACAGTGGAATCGGGCGAGAGGGAAGAAGGGGAAAGCCAAGCATATACTTTCCTCATCGTCGTACTCTAATCTCCTTCTCAATCTTTTCTTTCCCTTTCGCGCTCGATCGAAGGTTAGGGTTCTCCGAGAATTCTTCTGCGTTCATCCTCACCCGCGGTTCCTCCATTCAAATCCATCGCCGATTCCATGGACGTCCTGGCGGGATCCTTCGACGTCCGCGAACTCCTCCCTGGCGGCGACCTCGACGAGTACTCGCCCCTCTCCGTTCCGGATCTTCGCCTCCTCGTCGACCGCCTCCAGATTCGCTCTCTCCGTATCAAGGACAAGGTTCGTTCCTACGTCCTTGCCCACCGCGCCGACTTCGCCGATCTGTTCTCCCGTTGCTCCCTCGCCGACGACTCCACTGATAACCTTTCTCATTCCCTCTCTAATGGCCTCCGCATCCTCTCCGATCCTCCTCTCGATATCGAGATCGAGGCCCTCGCCTCCGAGATCCACGCCAAGAGGCAGGAGCTCGAGGAGCGGCGTGAGGCATTGGAGGTAGTGCGAACTCTCTCCGCCATCCACCGCCGACTCACGTCAGCCAGGGAGGACCTCAGGGCGGGGAAATTGGTGGCTGCGGCTGAAGCCGTGAGGGACCTGAAAAAAAGTCTGATGTTTATGGACGACAAGGACGAGGGCGGCAGAGTAGACGAGCCGGTAGTATTTGGGTGCTTGAGGAAGGAGTGGGCTGATTGCTTTGACGAGGTAGAGAAGGATTCACTGTGGTTGCCATTTCAGTTCTTTGTGCTGTGTCCATTTATTTTTCTTATACTGAACTGCATCCATCTATTTATTCACATTAACAAATGAACTTTTCTTGTACTTTTTTTTTTGTAGCTGCAAGAGGTGCTTGCAAAAACTGCGTTGAACTGTGTCCGATTTGAGCCAGAATGCAGCAAACTTATAGTGGGATGTGTATCTAGAGTGGGGGATGTGCCTGATATCAACCTCCGTCAGGTGTTGGAAGCAATGGAGGTGGCTATTATTTATCACATTGTCATTCAGTTTAGGAGCTTCAATCATATCCCTTTTCATAGTGCTTTATTGAACTCGTGCTATCTTTTCTCTTTCATTTCTTGTAAACGCCTACCCTGGCAATATGATGCTTTTTCACTTGTTGAAAATATACGCACACATACACATACACACATAGATCTGTTTTTATATCTATTTATATTTGTTACATTAAAAAAGAAAACATTCTTTAAGCCATGTTTATCGTACCTATGAAACCCTACCATTCAAGTGGCATATATCTCTAGTGAAACCCTACTTTGGGTATATCTGCAGCTCCAATTAGTGGATGGTAGCTTAAATGATTTTTTATTGTCCTATTTGCTTGGTAATCTTGTATCCACTTCACCTCATACTAATAGAATCTGAAGTGCAGATTGTTGGCTCTCTTGATTATGGACTAGGAAGGGTAGCAGATTTGGTGATCAAACATGTCATGGTTCCTGCCATAGCAACCAGTTCTGTGAAAGATCTTTTTGAAGAACATCACGAGGGCTCTAATGAACATTCAATTCTTAAAATAATTTCATCATCTGAATTACAAGTAAGTTATCAACCATCATATATTAAAACCCAAAGCTTATGTTTGGTGCATCATGTGTTAATGTGGATTATGATGCAAATAATTACCATTGCATAAATATCACTGATCTGGCATTGTGAAGCTTGGTATATGAAGTTATGCTATTGTGGAATTTTGAATAGCCAAGTTAACCCTTTTACTCTTTCTAAGGATTGGGTTTCACATAATTGTATTTAGGTCATAGCCAAGTAAACCCTTTTATGGTCCACAAAAATTTGAATAGCATCAATTTCATACATTGGTTGACCTGGCATACCTAACCTATCAATGGTATAAACATGTATAATTTCTAATAAATATGTAGTTTAATGTTAACATTTGTTGATATACTAGAATACTGAGAATTTCATATATTATAGAATTCTAGTGAATATAGGGAGAAAACTGTAGTTATACACAATGAGGAGAATAAAAAAGAAGAATAATGAGGTCTATTTTCTATCTCAAAAATTACAAATTACCTCATATTCCCTTTCATGGGGTGCTTTGAAACTTAGTTGCAAAGTTATTAGGAATTCTACAAGATAACTAGAAGTCCACAAAGTTATTGCTGCTTTGTGTATCACATAAAAGCATACTTGTATCTAGCATTTGCTTATATAAGCGAGTGTTATGTTATGATTCTTTTTTGGATCAAGTCATCAAGCAATATTATGTAATTGGAAGATCATTAGAGGATGGAGAAACTAAAGAAGAACCAACTGAGTTATCCAATTTTATTGTTATTATTCTAAGATATGTTGGCAAGAACTTAGATAAAAAGAGAGAACCCTAAAATCATTGTAAACACTTAAATTTTTTGAGATGAACAATGTATTTTCATCATATGCTTCCTTTTAAATATAAGCTTGTGGTTTACATCTTCTAACATATATCTTCTTAGTAATACCTTCATTCCACGAGCACATGTACATTGTGCTTTACATTTGTTTGAATCAACCCTTTGTATTATGTAAAGTTTCTTTTGTATAACTTAGATGACCAAAATTTTCCACAAAATGCTATTATGCTTGTGGGTGTAACTATGCATAAACCTTTCATTGGCTCCATATTAATTAGGACTAGGGTTTAAAGTATCGTTTCATACTATTATACTGATCATGACTTGAATAATGTATACTAGTATATTGATCTCACTCAATATCCATTGGATGCTAATATATGTGGGTCCATGTACCAATTCATGGTTGGTCTAGGCAAGATTTAAGTACTGGTCTACACTGGTGTACCAATTAGTACCAATTAGTACCAGTTCATACTGACATACATAACTGACAATATTGGCCTATACATTAAAATATATTATATGTATAACTATATATGGTACCAATCTTATGCTTAGTATACCTTGGGTCCAGTATGTACTTGGCTTACCTTCTAGTACAAACCACCTCAAACCTTGGTTAGGACCACATGCCATTGATTCTTACTCAAATACCAATTTAAGTGATTCAATTAGACGAGGGCAAACTTTGGTGTGAATATTGCTCTTCTTGACCATGCAAATAATGATGATGATGCAATACTATTGAATATCCCTGAACTATTGTATTACTATGTGCCAATGGTGTCACTTAGTAGGACTGCAAGTTCATGCCATGTCACGTGTGCATTAGCTTCCCTGATACTTTTTCCTTTAATTCTTCTATACATAGGAGTTTGAAAAGTTTATAATTTATTTAGATGATAGCTGCCAAGTTTTAATTTCTGTTGATGGAACTCTTAATTTTTTTTTCCTAAATTGATTTTAACACATCATAATGTATTTGTTTTAGGAAGATCTGGACGGAACATTTCTTTACTCAAGGCTAAGTAAAATAGTAACGTTCATGTACAAATCCATTTGCTTTGAGAATGCCATATGGATGCAATGCATTGGAAGATTGACCTGGCCAAGGATGTCAGATCTAATTATAACTCATTTTCTCTCAAAGGTGCATGCCATCTGCTGAAGTCTAAGTTGCATACTAGCATGTACTATATAATTTTTTTTGGTAAAATGATTTATCAAAATTACTTTGCACAATTTACATGGAGTATCTTGATTAATGTTGTAGCATTTGGTGTCATTTAAAGTTTATTTCCACTCTAACAATTTGTTATATTGGCATTTTTGTATAGCATGATAGACAAACAGCTTATTCCATCAACTTGTTTACATGCTAATGTTCATACATGCTGCATACGCAAAAGAAAATAGGTATCTCCTTTGTGACTTAAGGAGAAAAGCTTATACACATTTATTTACTTGGTTGTTCATTCAACTAGATTTTCAAATGCCGTAACCAATTCGAATTGGGTAGAAGCTTCCACTCGTGGTGCCTCCTTCCGCTCTATGTTTTTTTTTCTTCTGCACTACCGCAGCTTTTGCTCTTGGTGGAAGCTTGCGTGCCGTCGCCTCCTCCTATTGCGAGCAGTGCAACAAGTCGCTACCTCCTCATCCTCGTTTTGCTCTGGTCCGCTTCGATACACTTGCTTTCATGTACTAGTCCATGCTCAGATGGGTACAAATAGTTGTACCACTCACTACATAACTAGTTTTTTAAATATTGCATTCAACTACCTTCTTCAATAAAATAACTTGGGATTTGGGTATTGCTTTAGGCAACAACAAGAAGCAAATCACTTTTATTACCTCAATAATATGTACATTAGCAGGGATTGGTATATGGACCAATGTGCATCAGCGTGTAGCAAAGCAGAAAATGAAGAAGAAATGAAGACTACATAGAACCGAAGTGAGAAGCAGCGCACTTCATCCTTACATGTAGTGAACAAAGCTACTTGTAGTGCACAAGTGCACTTGATTCTATTTGGTACAAACCGATATGTACCGGTATAAACTTGGACTGGAACACATATTTAGACTGATTTTTAAAACCTTGTTCCAAGGAATAAAGTCTCCTATCTTAGACCAATACATACTAAATATACTGCTACACTAGATGTACTAACATTAAATGGTACTAGTACTAGACATATTGATATTATATGTACCGGTATTTGTACCAATACCATTGTAAACAGGTATTTATTGCATACATTGGATGGTATAAACCGGTTTTTGAATCTTTGAACTACTTTGCTTTTTCTTATGTGAATGCTAAATCTGTCATATTCCACTTAGACAATTATTACACCCATAATTGCTTAATCATCTTAGAAGCAAAACAACTTATTTGTCTTCATGTCTTAGATATTTTATATTAACATAGGTATTTACTTAACATATTTTCTAATTCAAGATTTATTTTGAAATTGACTCGACTTTCTTTGAATAATGTGTCCCACACTACTTGGTAATAACTAAATCCTAAACTATTTTTTCAGCTTTGCCCATGTATTGATTGTGCAAATCTTCTTTTGTATTTCATTATATTACTTTTGCCACCAAAGAATTATGCCACATGATAAGTATCATGTGGCTATTGATCGCTTGAACTCCTTTACTTTTTTGTTGGGTTATTCTAAAGTAACATTTCAGTGATTAAAACGAAAAATTCTTTTGCTTCATGCATCCTTCCCTAGGATCATGGTTGTAGAATCCTCAATCCTATAAGAGCTTTATCCTTGCTCACATAAATAGCTTTAGTGAGCATTGCCATTCTTTGTTAGTTCCTTGATTTTTCCATGCAAATGCTACTACACTTATTGAGTGCTCTCACATGGCCTATCTTGTACTTTACGAATGCCTCTATACTCTCAATGCACTCATTCAAACATAAATTGCAAGTCTCTTTATCACATGGCAAAATATTGAACTAAAAGTAGTTCAAGTTTAGGTAGACCTAAAGTCTGATTAAACCCAACATTCTCACCCCCATGGACTTTTCCTATTGGTAAAAATGCCAAATGACATCTTATAGATAAAAAGAAGCTCAGAAGGATGATTTCATATACAAGTGCTCATCAAATATTGCATATACAAGTTTCACCATTGGGCTAGTCATGTGGAATGTATCATCTTTAAGAAGAAAAAACACACAAATGTATATACACATTGCACATGTGCATTAGGACATTCATAAGAGTTACATCAAGTGTTTAAGAAACTAGTCCTAGTACTGGTCCAACTATATATCGGTGTTGGTGCAGTCGGTACCTTATATATAAGTATATATAATATATTTATATTTAATTAAAACCAATCGGTACCATGTGTTGTTGTGGATTGAAATGTACGGTACATACTGTTCGATAGTGAAACGGTATTTAAAATCATAGTTACATTGTGAATCACTCCATCCCTAACACTGTTACTTGCATGAGGTGGGTACAATGTGACACTTAGTTTAATTTCTTATTTACTATTGGGTGCATAGAAATCTAAACATACAATAGGAAATTGTACTTTATACCACTATTGTGAGCATCTTAACAATGAAAAAGGGATCATGAGGCTTGATAGTCATGGAGTATATCAGATTGAGTGTTAAGAATGATTTGTATTTGAAAATGTCTTTCCATCGGACCCCTTGTTTTAGAATTTAGTGGCAAAAGGTGGGATAGTTGAAAGTAAAATGCCTTTTGAAGAGTTCAAGTTATGCTTTAGCCAAAGATCTTTTTTCCCATCATTTTCCTGCTGTAGTTCTTATATATTTGATACCAGTTTCTAATTACTGAAATCATGCCGATTCTTGTATGTTGTGTTAGTGAATATCAATATCTAATGCATTTAAAAAAAATCTTTTTATAGGCTGTCCCTGATGATGCTTCAAAGATTGCTGGGTTCCAAGATGTCATAAAATGTACTACTGAATTTGAAACCTCTCTGAAGGAAATGAAATTGATTCCATCTGACACTAACGAAGAAAGGTTGAGTCATTTTGCTCACAATGTTGAAGTACATTTTGCTTCCAAGAAGAGGAATGAGATTTTAGCAAGGGCTAGAAATCACCTTCTACAGTTCAACTATGATCTTCCATCTGTGAGTTCGAGGAATTTCAGATGTCAGATTATCTCTAGTGTTTCACACTTTAGTATATTGTGTACTTTGAAGGAAAATATGCTTAAATATTTCCTTGTAGGCTTCTGATATTGGAGAAAGTCCTTCTGCATATATTACTGATTTGCTCTTCCAGTCTGATAAGTGCATTGTTTCTGAAGCAGTCTTTCACCTAATGAAACTAGTCCATGGAGCGCTTAAGGTATGTTATCACCACCATTAAAACTATTTGTTTCTTTTACGTGGGAACTTAGCTTATTACCTCGGTTCCATGGCATTTCATGTTTCAAGTGGACATGCCCTTTCAACATTGGAATTTTCGAAAATGTGTGTTAAGTGCTCATTCTCCCTCTGAAACTGTTCGTATAATTACTGAGGAACAGAAGGATATAATTCAATTTTATTTGCACTTCTCTTCTTTTACCTGCAATAGGGTCAATTCATTTACCCTTCTCTTCTTCTTGGATTTTTAGTTGCACTTTTATCAGTTTAATATGCATGTCCACTTGTCCTTCGTTGCAAGAAGATAAAGTGGAAGTACAAGGATTCATTAGAATGAAAATGATTTTGGTGAGACACTTTATCATGATTTAAAATGAATAATTTTAGAACTTGGACTTATTAAAGTTTTGAAGAACACATGTTTAGTCTTACGCACTACGGTCACCTGGTTGTGGATTTGCGTTGGCCGGAAGAGTTCAAATGTATCTAAGTTCCCTAATTGTCAAGTTCTTATAATAATTGCTAATCAAGGATGATTAAGAATCTAGAAACATAATTACTGTTACTATGTCATGTTTATTTTACATACTTAGAAGTAATGATTAGATGAGTTTATAGATAACTGCTAAACTGAATGCCTTTTTTCAAAATCCATGCAACTAGTTAATAGTTTCTTTATTCTTGGGGACAAGTATGTTTTCATGGATTCCACGTTCTAGATGGTGCCCCCCCATGTCAACCATTACAATGATGGATATGTTTTTCACATTCTAGTATATGTGTATGCGTGTCTTAACCATTTCAACTAAAGAACTGGCATTCCCTTGCTGCAAGGTGTAATCTCCTTGCATGTTAGCCTCAGCCACGGTGAGGTCTATATATACCTCCTTTCTTACTGTTATATTTCTCACTGCATGCATATTCTATGATGTCTGACTAATGAATAAATATTGATGAACGTAATTTTGATTAATCAACAACCAGTGCAGGATGCTTGTTTGTCTCCCACAAGAGTGGCAAAGGAGTTCTATCATGCTGCAAGGGATGCTTTACTTTTGTACAGAGCTGTAATACCTATTAAGGTATTGACAATTATTACAAATATTAAAAAGTTTGTGGATTTCTCGACTCTTTTTAGAGATTGACTAAATATAGCTGGTTCTTGGTTTTTTTAATATATGTACATGCTTCGTATAGCATTAGTACTGATGCATCAATAGAATTTTGGGATTAGTAGTATCTGTCTTCTACTTATTAGATAAATTGCTATTCGAAAAGGACTTGGTCCATGTGTTAATGCTGGTAATATGTTCTTTTTGAATGAAATTAACGATTTTCTCCATATTACTTCAGCAACTTACTTCAGCAACATTCAAGCATATTGTACTGATAGGTCATTCTGTTCTTCCATTTATAGATTTCACATACATCTCTATATGGTAATTATGCTTATTACTCAAATGTCTGTTCATGAAGCTGGGGAAGCAGTTGGAGAGTATTAGTCAGATAGCTATAATTATCTACAACGAATGTCAATATTTGTCTCAAGAGGTTCTTGGGCTTGCATTTGAGGTTTGTACCCTTTTGCATTCTGCAATATTGTTCTTTTCATAGTGTCTTTAACCTGAAGATCTTTAGGGATAATACTTCTTGCTCCATGTGACTGGATATAGAAAATTTTAATGATTGGTCACCTAGAAGCCTAAGTGGTTTTAATCTGGTAACATAACTTTTCTAAATGAAAAGTTTATGATCAAGAAGTATTTCCACTTTGTACTTTCCAATCAACATGACCATGTTTCAGCCAACCTTTCCTCATAACGTTAGCTAGATATCATTCTTTTCTCTTAATTGGTTATGTAACTAGTATTTATAAAATTGCTACTCTAAGGTTGATTTTATATTTCTTCTTCCTATTCTAGGTTTGCCATTGAATTTGAGATAGTTGATTATCCCCAAATCTTCATGATGCCATAGTTAATTTAAGTAATTATTTATTGTGGTTGTCATTTTATGTGGTAGTGCATAGGTTATTGCAAGGTATTAAAAACTAGTCCATACGAGATGGTCGATAATAGTTATATATATATATATATACATAATTTAATATTAACTTGTGTTAGTTTGTACTGGTACCCACCGGTACATATTAAGTTCAGACCAGTATCTAAAATCTTGAGTTATTGTTATTAAAATGTGGTTGGTAATTTTAATCAATAGCTTACTTAAGGCTTTAAACATTGTCATTAGGTAGATTTAACAATTAAAGAAACCATAGTTTTCTCCTCTAATTTTTTGTTCCTTTCTCTTCTCTTTTTATCAGTTTGGCTATTTTTACTTGGAAGGAATCCATAGCAGGAAAAATGGAAATTAGTGCTTTAATTAAGCATTTTTTCTTTCTTTCCGCAATGGATTCCTTTCAAGGAAACACAGCCTTAGCTCTTCCTATGTCAACAATTGTGTTGCCCCACATCACACTAGTCACGTTTCTACTATCATCTTAAAATCATTGTCTTTGCCTCCTGTGATTAGATATTGCTAGTTCATCTGCCTTGACAAGCAATATTGCTCTATGCAATATTATTTAGTTCTTGTTCATCAATGACAATATTGCATCTCCCCAAATTGGAGCCACTTATCCTCAGGCAAAGATTGCCACCTGTAAGAAGAAGCAGCGTGGCCTTTCCTTGGTAGCCTTGTTATCTTGTCCATTGTTTTAACAAGTGCCATCACCCACGGTGAGGGAACTATGGTTGTCGTTGCTAGGAATCTGAAATAATTGCTATCCATAGTAGGTGTTGACCACTCTCGCAGTCACTTGAAATCTCTACTTTAAATAATCACTTACCCATGCCCAATTCTCTCTTAACAAATGGGGGTTGTGTAGGACCTTTTCTCCTGTACATCTCCCCATGCCAGGCTCAAGCAAAGGTAACAGTCACATGTTGATCACTTGAATAGTCTAAATGCAAAAAAAATATATATATATATATATATATATTTTTAATAAATGTATAATATTTATTTTCTTCTTTGGTGACACTGTGATCTGCATGCATATTGAAAGATGAAGGAAAACCCTACGCAAATTTCACAGCTGGTAAATGCTTTAATCTTAATAGAAAACATTCCTTTCAAATTAGTTTAAATGTTGATCACTTGAGAAGTTTAAATGCAAAAACAAAAGGAAACATAAAAAAAGAAAAGCATTCTTTTTTAGTAAATGTTTAATATTTCTTTTCTTCTTTGTGATCCACATGCATATTAAAATTTGAAGGAAAATCCTATGCAAATTTCATAGTTGGATTTGGAAAATGCTTTAATTGGCTTAATATAAAATATACCTCTTCTTGAAATTTGTTTTTTCTTTATATTTTGTTGGCTTATCAAGCTTATTTAGCATTGACCTATTTTTGTTTCACCGAAAAAAAAACTGAGTAACTTCATATTTCATCATATAATGCATACTATATACTTTTTGCATTGTGTTATTTCATTTGCATTTGCATCATTTTATATTTTGATCATTTCACATTTAGCCAGACAACAAAGAAGAATAAAAAAAGGAAAAGAACATTCCTACCTTAATCTTGAGAGAGATTTAAAACCCATGCAATCTAAGTTAGAATTGAAATAATAGAAAATCAATTTACTATTGTTAAAAATGATTATGCTACCACTAGGAGTGATGTTATATCATAATCACCAAATTGAATTCTTTACATCATACTCTTTGACTCTAACAGTAGAGGAAATCTTATCTAACCATAGTATTATGAGGCATTGCTTTGTCTTGACATAGTTGAAACTTACCTTTTTTCTTTAATATTGGTGTGTCAAGTCTCCTTTGGGTTTGTTTGATTGGCTGTTATGGTCTTTATCCTTGGAACATCTGAATGCTTGGCTTCACAAGTCCATGGTTGATATGTAGACAAAAATATGCCTTGCCACTAGCACCACTTGCTCCTCTAACTTATCTTTTGGGCTTGCACTACAATCTATTTTGCTTGAATCATTTCATACCTTGTGACACAAATTTCTATTAGAGGGAGAAGTGATCTCTTTCGAATCTTTGTTTTCATGCTCATTAATTGTAGATAAGGGGTCAAATGGAGCTTTCCCCTTTGCATTTTGACATAATATACACTCATTCTTTATAGCTATTGTTTTCCTTGTTACTTTGGTTTGTGGTTGAGAATGTTATGGTGGGAAGGTTGGCATTGTGGTTGGTTCAACTAGGGCCAAGCAATATCTTTTGGTCTAATATATCATCCATGTCATCCTCTTGTTATGGTTGAATTGGTCGGCCTGATTCACTTACAATCTCTCTCTTAATTAATTTAACCATATATTGATTGGGGCAAGATGGATCATCAAACATATCTATTATATCTTGATCCTTGAAGGTAGGTCATCAATCCATCTTTAGATTAGTATCATCCTAAACAAATAAAGTATTAAGATGATTTGATACAAGTTTAGGTTTTCTTTTTGTATTATTTGCAATTTGCGTCACATATTGTTATGAACATGCACTACCTTTTTGAGCCAACAAAATAATAGTGTATCAATGTAAAGGTTAGAGGTGAGCAAATTTTTAGTAAAAATCAAAATTTTGAGAATGTTGGTAAATTCGATAATGGTAGTAATGTTTTTTTTGTTATTTGGTTAGTAAGGTAATTTTTATTTGGTTTGGCAATCATCAAATTACTCATATTACTAAGCTTACACTAAATTACCTGGGTTGCCAATCATCAAATTTACTCACATTACTTATCTTATGCTAAATTTGAGTGAATAAAAGATAATATAACTACTCGAAGTTATGTGATCAATTAAATGTTAAATATAGGTATTAGTATGAAGTAGATTGGATAAAGAAATTGATGATAGAGCAATTCTAAGATATTGAAATAGGTGAGACTGCCAAAATTGGTAATGTTGATAATTTACCATTATTACCAATAGATTTTTTGACATAGGCAAGTAAGTATTGAAGGCTAGATTTGACCTCACGACCTTATCAACAACTAAGATCGTTGCTAGTTGAACTAATTGATATCTTCATTATTATTACTAATAGTTGATTAGGTAAATTCGCTTTAGGAATGATAATGAAAAATTCTAGAAAAATTTGGTATTTGGTATTAGCAAATGCTCACCCATGGTAAATTAATTAAAAAATAATAATTTCTCACTAGCTAAGAGAAAGTCCAATGATGATATCAATGTAGGGAATTGCTTTATTTGGTTTACCAATTATTTGATTAATTTGCCTTTGTGGCTTATGAATAATCTATCATCATTGGCTTCTTATCTTATCCATGTTAACTTTCCTATTAAAATCACATTCATACATCTACTCCTATTAATAACTATCTTATAGACCTTATTTTCATATTTCACAAAGGTATAAAAATACATAAACCTTTTCAAGTATCATTCATTGTAGAATTCAACAGGATGTAACATGCTTCATTTCGTCCAATGTTATCATCTATGTTTTGACATTCATTTTTCTTTAGGTGTTCAGATAATGAGTTAACATCCTACTCAACATTAGTGGTGTTGCTGGCCCCTTTACAGTGTTGATCTTTAATCAACATACAATATGGAGTTTGAGATACATTGTGATCTTGATTAAATGAAAATACTAAACTTTGGTCATTGGGAGTTAGTTTTAGGGCTTAATCCTAGGGCATGGTTTTGCTAATTGGATCATTAACTAATGACAAATAGTAATAGCTTGCCTCGTAATAGAGGGTATACAATTTGGGGAAGGATTTATTTCTCAGATATCACATGTGTATACCTGTGCTATTTTTAATCTCAATATCCTTGTGGTAGACTTTGGGCATGCGTAATATATCTTCTCTTTGTTTATCCTATTATTTAGTGTAAATTTAGGTTCCTTTGTTTCACATTAGATTTGTAACTCCTCAAATCAACTTAAATATTTTCACATGTTTAAAGATAATTGTTTTAAATTTATCAATAGGTTACTTAAAGTCACTATTTTTTAAACCATTCCATACTACCTATAGAGGTGGTACATGCTAGTCTGTATGTTACATATTGGTCCACTCTAGTATTGGTCCACTCTAATATCGATATAAGTGTGAATGTTTGTATTACATGTATACTTGTATGCATGCAAGGTTTAAAACATCGGTTCGAACTGCATCGGTCAGTTTTGGTATCATACAGCGATGATACCGACATACATTACTGATGGTATTGGTCTATAACTATATAATTTATATATATTATATATATATATATATATATATATATATATATATAATATCATATTGGCATATTGATAATACATATTGGTATGGTCAGTACTAACTTGTCAGTATGTATCAAGGTTTAAAAAGTCGGTTATGTGACTTGGTCGGGCGAGCCACCGTACTGGTATGGTATCGACGAGCCATCGGACAGGACCGGTACTGGCGTACCGACAGTAGTGGGGACAGCAGTAGCAGGCAGCGGCAGCGTGAAAGGCGGCAGAAGCTTCGATTGACTTTGCCACCATGATCCGCACTCTGTCCGTACTTCGACGACCGGTCCTCCACCAAACCGGTACAAACTAGCCGTACCGGCTGGTTTCGAACCGGTTTTGAAAACACTAGTCTGTATATGTTGGGGTCCACATATTGATATAGACTAGTATTATAAAACTTAGTGTATTGGAACATACTTTTCCCTAAGCCTAAGCTGCATTTCAAGCTAATACTTTACAGGTGGTTATCTTATTCATTCTAAATTGGCTTGAAGTATGTCCATACTTTTTTAGCTACACCTATCGGTTTCATTTTGGTAAAGCAGGCATGTTAAGTTATTCATATCATATCAATAAAAACTACTCTTTCATGTTTGTTAGCCAATAAAGAAAGACATCAGGGGTGTAGCTGACCATTTAAACTATACGCTTCAACTTTGACTTGCCTAGTGAATACTTCAATCATTTCTAAATCTATGTTCTTTCCTATTTAATGGTTCAAATCCTTAATGTTTATCATTAATTTTTTTCAACATTATGGTATCTATGTAGCCCTATGCTATGTACTTGTTTGAACTCTATGTGGATCAGTAATTTGGCCAAATTGTGCTTCTATTTTCGTAGGTGATTTTAGTTGTCTCTATGATTTCTACATGATGCTAGGTCTTTTTTATTGTTTAGTAAAAGTCTTAGGAGACTGAGTTAAAATTTATAGAACTTAAGAGTTCTATCGGGAGTTGGAGATTTACAATAATAAATTAGCTAATTCCTTAAGACTTGCCTGAATAAATTATTAGTGGTTTACTGTGAAGTGTTCATGATAGTGATATTAATACCACATCGATTTTCTAAGGTTTCTATTACATACGATTTTTTAATTTTAAAAAATTCTCTTAGAATCGTGACTCCATTTTTTAATTATGTGACTAAAATGGTAGTTAATGAAAATTATAAAATGGTGCAAATGTGAAAAAAAAATAGGATAATGAAATATGCTCAACTTTGATAGAAGATAAGTGTCACACACATATTTAGCTGTTTTTCTAAATAAACTAAATATATACCAACTAATTTGATAAACGAATAAAATATAACTAACCCTAATTTAAATGAGAGCAAAATTATTTACCAAGTTGATGCGAACCTCTTTCCAACTGTTGAAATTTACACATGCCTTTTCGTTTCAAATTCTAGTTGGTAACTTGTGTTGATCCCAAAATCATTGGAGAGAGAATAAGAAAGTTATTTTTTTTTTACATTTTCCTTTTTTGTTGTTCTAACAAACATTCTCTTTTCCTGTTTTCTTCATTTGTTGGTCATGTAACCAATGTGATTTAGATTCCTTTATCCTTTGGTTTTGCGAGAATCACTAGGTTAATTGTGTTGAATGACGATACAATGACCTTCCTTTTCCTCTTAGAATTGTTATTGCTGGCATAACATGTACCAGATGGGGATTTATAGAAAAACTGAGGCAGAAGATAACCTCTTACCATCACACTTAGCATGACGTGTATCTCTGTCCTATTGTACCTGGTTTGAATATTTTGCTTATACCTGGCTTATGATAAACCATAGCATGGTGCATGCAACTTTCCTTTAGTGAGAGATGCTCCTCAAGGTTCTCACAATTGCGATCCTACTTACGTAGAGACTCCGTAGGATCGAATCATAAAATCGGACGGATTGTATGATCAGTTCCTACAATTATAATAAAATAATAATATTTTTTTTAATTATGTGCATATATTAGAGTATAAATTGGAAAGATGGAATAATTCTAAAATAGAATAATATATTTAGCAAGTGATTATAAAAGACAAATATAAGTTTTAAAAAGTAAAATAGTAAACAACAAAGAACAAAGTCTAAAAGAGTCTTTAAAACATAAACAATGGCATATTAAATCACATTATTATCCAAAATGACATCCAAATATAACATGAACATCATTTAGCACACAAAAATTAAAATAAATTTTAGCTTAAATATCAAAATCTTCATGACTGTCTTCATCCTCCTCATCTATCTCATCCTCGAAGCCTTTGTCCAAATTTAGTCTTTTGAATGATTGACTTCTCATTTTCTTCAATAATAACATTTGCTATCATGTTTGGATTACTAAATTATACCTCTTGATCTCTAAGTCTCAATTCATTATCTTTAGATGTAAGAATATCAAGCCAATTATTTTGGTTGAAGGAGGTTGTCCTCATTAAAAGTAGCTTCTTTAAATGTCATTTTCTTAGCGTGACTTTTCAATTTCAAATTGTCCATCACAAAGATCGGGTCATTCATCTTTACTTTGATATAATCAATTTCTTTTCTTAGTATGCATCTATAAAATACAAAGTTATACATTAAATTGATAATAAAGTAAATATTCACAAACAAAAAGTAATAAAGTAAATATATTGCTCAATAGTCAATATTAATTTAATAATCATTTCAAATGTACTCTAATTATGCTCACATGTTAAACTTAAAATTCAAATTGCAAACCTTTGTAGCTCTGCACAATCATCACCATAAGCATCCTATTTTGGTTTTATCTCTTTTGCCAAGATTGCAGTTTCAATACTAAATAATCCTTTTACTTCTTTGAAATTTTAAAGTTAGCACATTAATCTTCCTTCTTTCCTCAACATAAGGGACCATTCTTGCTATAATTCTCTTTTAACTTTAGGATATGGTTTGAAGTTTGACCTATAATGAAATTAAGGATTTCAAGAATAGGCAATTTTACATCCTATCTGTCATTAATAATTTTCCTAAGTTAAATAAGATGTAACAAATTGAGTCCTTGTTAGCCTAATTAGATCTCTACCTTTTGTAAAATGATTTAATATCAAAATAAGCAAGGTTCTTGAATAAATAAATGAAGTAATCTTTTTTTTCTTACAAATGGTCAATTTGTGAATGCTAATTTTTTTTATCTAAATCTTCATGAATCAAAATCTATATAATTTGCCACATAGTGGTCAAAATAATCTTTTTTTGCTTTTGCATCAACATCTCTCCGGTCGCCTTTAATTTGCTACATTATTTGTGATGACTTAACAATATTATCTTCTCCAACTTTTTCAATGACCTCATCTAACATTTCAATTTTTTATAGAAGTTTTAGAAATATTAGGCATATTAATCAAAGATAAAAAAATTGTTCCCTTAGGACTATTTACTAAAAAGTTACAAATTAATCTTTTTTTTTATCTATCTATCCATTACACCTAGTTTTTTCCAATTCAAGCTTGTACAATTCAAGTATATCTATTGTGTTCTTCACTTCTTTTTTTTTTTAAAGTACATTTAATCTCATGATAAGACGGAGGTTTGAAACTACAATTATACTTACCAAATTATTCAAAAATCTTCACAAAATCTGGATTTTTTACACAGTTGAAAGGAATAACACTTGGGTAAGAAAAATATTATAATTTGTTGGCTAGCTTTATCTCTTGAATCCCTTTTGAACATATTGTTATTGCAATATGTTCAGCATTTAATGCAATTGGGTAGTAAGTGATGGATTTAGTCATTTTCACAAAGAATTTTAAGATTTTTTTTCCTTTTAGGTTGGTAGTGGTCTATTGGCTTTCTTCTTTAACTTCCTCTCCAATGTGATGAATATTGCTATTTTTCGTGAGTTTATAAGTGAGTTTTTCTACCACATTGATTATTTGCTTTTTTATCTCATTTGCAACGCTTCTACTTGCCTCAACATATCCTTTCTAGTATAAGCTAACAATGTCTACAATGATAAATTCCTGCAATAATTATATTCTCACATAATTTACACTTATTTTTTCTTGGATTATTATCCATTTCAATAACATGTTCCTGCCAATATTTGATCGAATTTCCATTGGCGTTCTTTCTTTTTAATTTGTTGCTACTACCAATCAATTTCTACCATGAATAAAATTAATACAAATTAAAATTTTTAATTTTTAAAATATATAAAAATATGTACACTGTATAGTGTACATGTGCAACCTAAGTTAGCATACGAGTAAAAAAAATAACGGCAAAGCTTTTGCCGAGTAGAATAGAATTAGGGATTGAGGAAGGATAGTAAATAGAACTAGGGATTGGGAAATATAGTAGCAGGGCTCGGCCAAGCTTCTCTTGTAAAATCTGCCGCAAGCTTGCTCTCGAGGAGTCTCTCGTAAGCTTCTTCTCGAGTCTTGACCTAGACCTATGTCCTTCCCAAGCGGCAATGAAGAGTCTTCCGAGCAACAATGAAGAGCGGCAATGAGAAACAGCAATGAAAATCGGCAACGAGAAGTGATAATGTGAAGTGGGGATAAAAATTGGCAATAAGAACCATCAATAAAAATTGGTAATGAGAAGCAGAGGGGCGAGGAAGAATTGATGAAAAGAGGGGTAGGAAGAAGTGGTGACATCTCGTTCAAGACAATCGATTCCACATAGTTAACTCGCGAGTTTGATCTAGTTAACACTATAAAATATTTCTATTAATGCGTTTACTCACTAAGCTGCAACCAACTCGTAATTTTGACAAGTCTAGTGAGAGTACTATGCACTTTAATAAACTGTGAAGATTAACATTTGACTAGATTTATTGTGATGGCAAAACTCTCTTTTGTTCAATTTGTTTTCTCTAGTCATATAACCTTTTAACATGCTCAATTTAAATATTTATTTGCTATGTTTTAACTATGTTGCATGATGTCCACTAGCATGCGGCGTAGGACAAACAGAGGAGAGAGGAAGATATATTAGAAGAAAAATCTTAATAATTTATTCAAAATGAGATGTTCATCTAGTTAGGAGATGGAAAATCAAAAGTCATTATTCATTTAGGGTTCCATTAGCTTAAGTATATAATAGACCCGAACCCGATAAGGGATAATGAGTTGGAAACCATTAAATTTAATAGTAAATCTGAACACTCCCCTGTAAGCTGGGGCAAATATATCAATCATGTTCAGCTTGATACATAAATCACAAAATCTAGTAAAGTTAAAAGCCTTTGTAAACGTATCTGCCACTTGATCTTTCGATTTAGTGTATGGTGTATCGGTATGGCGGCTAATGATGGTGTCTCTGATAAAATGGCAATCTACTTCCATGTGTTTTGTTCATTTATGAAAAACAAGATTGTTTACAATGAATGGTCGCTCGTCCTCCCTTGGCGCCGAGCTCCCCTACGTGACTGCATCGTTCATCCTCCCTCTGGCAACAAGCTCCGAGCTCCTCGCATCGCCTCCTCCCCTCGGCGCCAAACTCCCCATTGTTGCTGCTTCTCCCTTTGGCGTCGAGCTCGGAGCTTCTCTTCCCCTCGGCCCTAGCTCGTCCAAGGCCTGCACAAGAGCAGGCAGATACGAGCGCACCTCCCGTCCCCTCACCACCTCCACAGCTGGAGCAATTACTCGCATCACCTACTCCCCTCAGCTCCAAACTCCCCGTCGCTACCACTTCTCCCTCCCGCATCGAGCTTGGAGCTTCCGCATTGCCTCTTCCCCTTTGCGCGAGCTCGTCTAAGCCCCGCACAAGAGCAGGCGGACACAAGTGCCCCTCCCCCTCCCCTCATTGCCACCACTGCGCGCTCGTGTCAGCCGTCTTTGCACCTACCAGCTGTGGTCGGAGCCTTTTGCCGTAGGAGCCATCTGCTGCCAAAGCCATCCGCCGCCTTCACCCAAATGCTACAGTATCAAGGAAGAGTCCAGCGCATCACGTAAATTTCACGTGAGTCCTTTTCCCCTCCTATTTTCTATCTCTTCTACTTTTTCCTTCTGCTGATTTTCCTTCATTCCAAGACAACAGAGCCTTAGGGTACCATTAGCTTAAGTATACAGTAGACCCAAACCCTACAAGGGATAACGGGTTTGAAACCATTAAACTTAATAATAAACCTTAACACATCTTAGCATAACTAAATCAGAAATAAAGGCTTTAAACACTAAATTAAACAATGACAGCCACAAACATAGACATGCTAATGACCTACACTAAACTTGGGCTTGAGAAATACCAGTAACACATAACTCATAAACTATTCACTAATCAAAGCCAACTACTAATTAACTATTATCCTGATTATACTAACATTGCAAATTTATCGGTTACATTTTGTTATTAGGTGCTAATCTTCTGAGTATTAATTTTTGCAAGCACTTATGGCTGTCTTATTTATCTTGTGCTTCATGCAAACTTTTCTATTTTTAATATCCGGAAAAGCAATTGGCCTTGCATTATAGTAATATATCCAATAGACATCTTAATTTGCATTGCAAGCAACAAAATGTAGTAGGCAAGTATTCATGACCGACGGTACATTTGTTTCTGAAAAGAGGTTATCAGTGACCGCACATTAACTAGCATATGTGTATGAATTCTTGATTTCCAGTATCGTGCAGATTTTCCAAGTGGCTTGCAGAAGCTTGCTGTGTTTGTTGATATTGCACTAAGTTTCCGTCAGATGGCAGATAATATTCTTAAAAAACAAGTTCAGTCAGTTTTGACTAGTCTGAGGGAGGTACGGCTTTACAGTTTATTGACTTCACTCCTATGTTGCCCTTGGATTTATTTCTCTCTACCTTATCAATCATAGTATTTAGGCCTTAGATGGAGCTGATGGGTTCCAAAATACCTTTCATCCTCAGCGTTACCAGTCAGCAAAATGCAGTGTGGATCAGGTATCAGTTTAAGGTTGTGTATCATCTAGCGTGTTGCTTATTCATTGTTTGTCACGTGTGATCTCAAAAGTATTTTTTTATGTCAGAATCTGTAATTTTATAGTCATGCATAGAACACAAATACTCTTTATTTTATGTAGCTTGATTTACATAAATAGCATCTTAGAATTCAATCAAACAATTTGTTTCAATTGATCGTTCAAAAACATATCCTACAATATGTTCACATACATTATGATTTCTTCCACCTTCCTATACGTCCAGTGGTAAAATTTGGCTATTCAAGAATAGATTTTTTTCTTTTTTTAATTCTGAATGAGTGGACAAATTTATGGCGTAGCACTTTTGTTTAAAGAAATGTGAAATATGAACGTTTGCAGCATCGCATGTAAAGATCTATGTAGTTGGGCAAGTGTTTCTGATTGATAAATCTTTATCATTATAAGATCAGATATCTTTGCAGATGAGTGGTCTAGGTTCATGATCTATGACAGGAACAGTAAGGTCAAAGGGATTAGAAGCCTCATTGCTGAAATATGATACTGACTATACTAATGCAGGAGCCGGATAAGACAAAGAAAGAGAGAGTTTGACATAGCTGGTGTCAAACAGTTTGGACATGTTTGCTTCTATTGTACAAGGATATCTATTATAAGTTTGAATTTTAGGTGTTAAAATGAGGAAGATGTGATATATCCCAAGGATTAAAGCTTTGGTCTTGTGCCGTCTAACATTGCCAAGGCCTGCTGGTCCACATGAAGATTGCACGTGGACTAACCTGGCTTCAAACAAAGATGCTACTTAATTGATGCTGCTGATGCAGATTGATGTAGAATTGAGATGATGCTTAGAGAAGGTTCACTGGACGTCAGGGACTCCTGACATACCTCTGATTTTCATTGATCTCATCAATCAAGCTTCCATCTTCTGCCAATGCTAATTAATACCCAAAAAATGTGGATTCTTGTGGAATCTGAGCAACCAACCTGTCGTCAACCAATACCAATTCCTGGTAACATCAAACACTACTAATCAATTTAACACAAGCATTTGCACATGTTTCCTGAGGTTTATGTCAAGGAAGTAAAATGTATTGTATATAATGACATATAAACATGTATATAATAATATGGATATGACACATATTATATACTCACAGCTAGATGGCCAAGTACCAAGTAATCAATGATGATTTAGGAAAATATTTAGATTTTAGTATTCATTTATAGTTATGGGAATATGTTTTGGCTATCAGATATTATGAATAATTTACAATGAATCTAGTTGTGCTTTGACCTATTTTGAACTTTCCTACCTGTGGTTTAAAATATATCACTTTACTCACTCGTTGTTTGCTCTGTTAGCAATCACATTTTCCGTTATGCATGTTTTTAGACCAATTGATCTTAAGAAACTTAATGTTGACTGCCTCCTTATGCCCTATTCCTATTCTCTCCTCCTTATTTTCTTCTGCTCTATTACTACCAAAGCTAGCTATTTAAACCACATCATGTATAGCAGAGTAAGAGACGAGAAAAATAACTGATAGGAGGATGAATGGTGAATGAAGAGTATGTACAATATTTTTTTCTATGCTTAATTGGTACAAAGCCATAGGTTGGTAAAGGATAATACGGTTTGCTAACGGAGCTAGTAGATGTGCTAAGTGTTGCATTGTCCCGTAGGTATACAAGTTAAATATCGGTCAAGTAACAGGAGGTAATTAACCATAATACTACTAGTAATGTGTGAATTAAATTTCTAAAATTTGACATTTCATTTTCCACTTTTAGTTGCATTTTATGTAACCCAGTGTGCTTATTTACAATAACATAATAAGTTTGATTTTTGAATCTTGGTGGCTATGGCAATTTCTTGACTTAAAAAGAAACTTCCATCAATTATTTGCATTTTCTAACAAATTTCTAAAGGACCTGTTATTTTCCTTCTCTAACGAGTTTTGCTTTCTCTGACAAATTTATAAAAAAACTTTGTGCTTTTTGTGTTTTTTTTATAACTCATTGATTTGTATCTAATGGCGCATAAAAATTGTTAAATGTGTGATTACCAGCACTGCTGTATGCTGATGATAAATTACTTTACCGATAGGTTATTATCATTCTAGGGAATGCACACATTATGTGGGAGCCACTTATGCCAGCTTCAACTTACAAGAGAGCTATGTGCACAATTATGGATTCTGTATTTTCTGGAATTACTAATGACTTGTTGCTTTTAGATGATTTGGCAGCTACGGAGACTTTACAGGTTTTCTTGCTGGGCCTTTGTTTATCTTTATTTGTATGTCTTGCTGAAATGGATCATTAAATCTCTTCAAATTTCTTGATTTGCTTCAAGCTGCAAGGGCTTATCCAAATGATGTTGGAGAATCTATCATCTTTGTTTGAGTCACTTATTGCTGATGTTGATGAAAGACAAACATCCCTGCATCAGAACTCACAAGCTCGGATAGACGAGATGATACCATGTTTACCTAAATTCCGGAAGCTTGCCGGTAATCCAATCTGAATAAAAGTGATCTATGAGCTCTTTAGCTGGTGCATTTTTGGGACAATTATGATGAGCGTAGTCCTTAAGTTCGCATGTTTTCTTCTATTGACTTATGCAATATTTTGCTAGACTTGTACGATATGTCTCTGAAATCCATTACAATGGCCTGGGAAAATGGCGAGCTTTTTAGTTGTGGCTTCACATCGTCTGAGGTATGCTAAGTATTGCATTGTGTCTACCAACGTTTGACCTTATTATGATTCACATCTTTGCTGAACTTGGAATAAAGCTAGAAAGCCAATGCCTAATGAGTAATATTTCTCATTTGCATCTATCATACTCACCTGGCATGCGTAGGTTTGTTTGTAATTTGACGACGTGCAATTCATGGACTTCAGGTGGCTTGATTACGAGTCTAAGCTTACATTTGTACTGAAAGTTTGTTGGATGCTACGTCAATGTTCATAGTTGATTGGTGTTGGATTTGTAGCCTTCCGCCATCGCTCTTTCGCTGCTGTTGCTCTTCCCTACCGCCCAGTTCGCCGGTACTGTATTGGTCCGGTGGCTCGCCGATACTGTGCTGGTCTGGTGACTCGTTGGACCGAGTTGCAGGACCGGTTCCTTGTGCCTTTGGACTCAACCCCTATTGGTGATGTCTTACACTACCCTCTACTATGATGTCCCTCTTATCATGGGCCCTCTACTATGATGTCCCTCTTATCATGGGCTTAGATTTTCACTAAGGAAAACACTTTGGCAAAATCAGGGACTGCATGTGGCTTACTGTTTAACATCTAGGATGCTCCAGCGAGCCACCAGACCAGTTCCTCATGCCTTGGTTTCAACCCCTGTTGGTGATGTCTTACACTACCCTCTACTATGATGTCCCTCTTATCATGAGCTTAGATTTTCACTAAGGAAAACACCTTGGCAAAATCAAGGACTCCATGTAGCTTGCCGTTTAACGTCTAGGATGCCATCAAGATAAACTCCAAATACCGCACTACCATGACTGCACTATAACAGCCTCCCACTTATGCCTTTGTATAAATTTTTGGGTAGCACAAGTAATATGCTTGCGAGCATGAAATGCTACACAAGTGAAGAGCAATAAGAAAAATCACTATATAATTGGAACGTTACAATGGACGGTGGGTGGATGCATGCAAGGTGTATGCAAAGGGTGTGGTGAGAGAGTAGAAAGTGTAATTTTCAATTTTATACTTAGGAGTTGTTCTTTGGTCGAATTTAAATAAGTACTTTCACCCTTCTAACACTATTCTAGAGCCACAAAATGCCTTATATGAGCTCGGTGAAGAGCAATAAGAAAATCACTATATAATTATAATATTACAATAGATATTGGGCAGATATGTGCACGGTGTATGCAGAGTGCATGCAGAGGGTATGGTGGGAATGTGAACATTCAATTTTAAACTCGGAAGGTATCCTTAGGTCTGAATTAAACAAGCACTTTCACCCCTCCAATACTATTCTAAGGCTATAAAATACTTTATATAAGTAGAAGGCTTCAATTGGCTTGGATGGGCTGATTTTACACATTCCACTTGCATGAAGTCTAAGCCACTATAAGAATTTTGGGATTAGTGCACTGGACGATCCTCCCATATAGGCAAACTATTTTATACAATGTATACTATGTACACATGGTATCACAGGTGATTACATAAAAATGCACTAACTCCACTCAGGGCTATCGATGCCCTCATCGACACCTAAACTATGTCTTCATGTCGCTTCGGTCATGAGTGCATCTTGAAACTCCACAACATCTATTGACCATAACATCTATTAAACTACAAAGTCTCTTTCCCTTTGCTGGTTGAATGTTTGTGCTTTAAGATAAAAACTATTCCTAGCTTGTATCTCCACCAAAGAGTTGGCAAGGGGTTCACGAGCTGAGTTACTTTGTGTTACCTCCATTTGAGCAAGTTGGCATGACTTCACTTCTTGAATTTGAAATCTTTGGAATCCCTCGAGCCTAAGTGTGAAATTGTGTTTGATCTCAAAAGGACTCCGTCATCCCCACGAGGAGTTTTTTAGTCCTAGGTTTGGACATCAAACTGATGCCCCTTCATTTTGCCATCGACACCCTCGCGTTGAAAATTTCAAATTGTAACTTTGACACATCTAGAGTATTAAGGTTGGTTACCTCAAGCCTTTATTTTCTACAGGTGGTCTTTAGACTAGGGACACTGATTCATGGTCATTGCGTACTTTGCACCCATCATCCAACTAGTGAACTGCTCTGCCCACGAGAGTGCCATGCTATATTGTCCTTAGTTGTTTGCATTGCCTTTGGGAGCATATGTGCTAAATTGAGTGTTGGCCTCCTTTGGCTTGTGCCTCCAAACTTTTTGACCAGGATCTCTTCAATCGCAAGTTGGTTTAGTAATTGCAAACACCAACTTATTGTTGAGTATTGTCGATTAGCAATCTTGATGGCAATCAACAAGTAAACTTTCCACATAAGCCTAGACTATCATTGACCACTTGCATTGCTCTAAGGTAACGCAGCTAATGTTACACATCTCCTTCACACCTTTCTAAGGTTTTGTGTTGTCTCTTAGATCTCTCTGAGTTATTGTGACCACACATGGTGCATAGTCCACTATCATAATAAATGAGTTAAAGGTAAGGTGACAGAGACAGAATGGGTGGGATGGTCCTTAGTTCCCACTCTAGAGTGGGGAGACTAATGTAGTAAGAAACTGTGAGAGGGTTTGGAGGTGAGAGAAGTAAAATGTGCTCGGAGGGAAATTAGAGAGAAAATAATATAAAAATTCACAATCAAGATATGTATTAGAGCAACACTAACAAGCCTCAAGAATCGAGACAATCAAATTATATAATGTAAACGCTAACCTCAGTGAGCGAGCTAATTTTTTTTTGCTCAAGTGTAGCAATGGGGAAACTCATACATTGCGAAACAAGTCGGGATGCTTAGCGACTATGACCTGAACACATACACAAATGACATTGTAATCTCCCATGTTCTGGTGACTGGAGTAGCGCAAGATAAGGAAGAACAAGCAAGAAGATGGAGTAATTGAACAAACATATATTATCTTGATGCGTCGAGACGCAATTTAAACTTCCTTGAAAGAAACTTGCGATTACAAGAGAGAACCTTTAAAAAGCTTCCCATGATTCCGACTACACTCTTGCTCTCCACAAGTGAGCTCTATCCTACTCAACAAACTACCTCCAAAGTCTCCTTGTCTACCCTTTTATGAAAGAAGGGCCTAGGTGTCACATCTAAAAACACCCCTATAATTTTTTTTTCTAATTCTGGGGGTCACAGGACCGTCTATCAGTGAGCAGGAGGAGAGCAGAGGCTATCCGCAACACAACAAAACCTCACAACTCTCCCTAACCCTAGCCGAGGGATCGGCTTCACAGCGTTCACACTTCACACACCAAACCGCCCCTTTCTTCTTTTAATATTGTATTGCCCCCTTTCCTTTTTCTTCTTTGTTTCTTTTTTTTTCTTTTTTCCTTTTTTCGAGATACAGCCATCGCACAAATGTACAAGCCTCGTAGCGTTCTTCCCATTACAAGCAACTAAGGATAGACTCAAAGAGGAAACTTGGGGGTATTCGAGTACCCGCTTGCTTAAGGGCGCATTCAGCACAACATAATAAACCAATACACACCTAGCACAACATAGGCAAGTATATCAGATATCTAGCTACAACGAGACACGACCTGGCCTGAAATCAATCCGATAGAAAAGCGAGGCTTGACATGGCCGCATGCTCATGAATCACACCGATCGGGGCATGACCTGGCCCAAATACATGTCAAGTGGAGAGAATATACCTAGCCCATCGTATAGGGCCGAAAATCCTGTGTTCGGTGAAGATGTATAATGCAACAGAACCTCCAACCTCTGTGAGGTTAATCCGCTACCGAAGGAAGACCATTGGTTCGGCTTCCTCGATCAACCTCCAACGTTGACCGCCAATCTCCTGTCTCAACCGGCCAACCTCCAGCTCCTCTCACGGCGCCTCACAAGGGCTTCGACCAAATCAGAGGGGAAAGTTCCACAAGTGAGGGTGAGAGTCGTCTGGAAGACTACTGCCGCCGGGAGAAAGGGGGTCTGCAGAGTCCCATGTCTTCTTCAATCCTTCCGCGTCCAAGGGAAAACCGTGTCCAACTTAGTTGAAGGGTGAAGCCGTCATCCAGAGGAAGGAGAGAAGAACTATCGTCTAGACCAGATACCGGAGGAGAGAAGTACCAGGATGAGGGAGCCGCTGAAAAGAGGAAACAAAGCTCATCAAATCAATGGAGAAAGACCAGGAGATCCATCGCCATTCGCCAGGGAGACCTAAAGTTCAGGAAACTAACCACCAGGGAGCTCTTCCATCTCGGAGAGAAAAGAGATGCCAAAACTAGTCGCCGCATGACAGAACACCCGAAAACCGTTGCCGATGAAGACCCAATGTCAGGAGGAACGAGATCCGCGGGTACAGGTGTTTCTTTAGCGTTACTACCCTACTAAAGCTCAGGGGAGCTTCCACCCTTTTGGCAGCATGGTCAGGGACGCACGCCGGCTGCCGGAAGCTTCACGCGCATCTAGCGAACCAGAAGAGTGAAGACGCCTTACGGACTGACGATGCCATTCCCAGGTTCTTCAACCTGGTCGTTGGCGGAAATCCATGGAGGAGTTGCCATCACCAATGGGGAAGAACCCAGCGGCCCGAAAATCACCCAAGGAACTCTCGCCGTTTGTGTGGAAGCCGAAATCTTCCTCCCTTTCCTCTCTCGCACAGAAACGGAGTGGTTAGTAGGTAGGAGGTTGCGTCTGCTCAGTGCACACGTCCGCCCATGCGTCTATGCAACGAGTAAATGAAATTGGCGCCGTCAACATTTGGTCAACATACAATGTTGACCACATTCCTCGGCTGGGAATCAAATCAGCTCAATCGGCTCCATGCCTAAGTGTCCACGCATAAATGTCCATCCACGCCTCCTCTTTGCTTCATCCATGTATAACTGTTGTCTGTCCTAGGCTAGTGTTAAGGGGTAACCCGTGGGGGAGAATGTTAGCTACATCGGGATCTCACTCTGACAAGCCCTTAAGCCGGGATGCCACCTCTGGCTCACCCTCTCATAGTCGGGACCGAGTCGGAGAGCAGGCCCAGCCTAATCCGACCGACCTCGGCGAAATCCATCGCCCCAGTCCCGCGATGCTACTGGGTCACTCAATAGCTACCCACAATCCGGGTCAGTGAGCCAACGTTCGGTGGAATCATCAATCAGCCTATGATGCGTCTATCGTGTACCAACGTCAACACACTTGCGCTTGTCTAGCGAGCCTGACGTCCTGCTACCGAGATATGTGTCAACGTCCCAAGTGCACCTTCCTTTGTTGGCTCAGTGTAGTGTCATGTCTGGGCTGGACCTGCTTTACGCCATGCTTCCGTGCGCCAGGCTCGGTCTCACGTGTCGGCACGCTCTCGAACACCAAGACCCGTGATCCCTCGCCCTCGCACATCAAATTGTAATTTATCGCAGATCGGTCATCAGAGCTCGACCACCGTGCCCAACTCAGGGAAAAGGACGCACCCGACAGACGTGCAACGTAATCTCGTCGTAAGGCGGTTTACCCCGTCGGTCCGCTCAATCTGCCAGATTGGGGAGAGCTAGCTCACTATCGGAGTTTTAGCACCAACGAGTGCTCCCACTGCGGAGATCTCTCGCAGCGGTACGCTACTGTGTCAATAAGTGACCAAATCCAGTGGGAGGATCCTCTGACACGAATACGTTCAATCTAGGACTCGGCCACATCCCAGATGGGCCCGGTGCTTGTCACGAACACAATTACACATGTATAAATCACATATCAGAAATATATATAAATGAGCCCGTGTCCGTATGATTGCCGTCTAAGGGTGGGACGTGATCATCGCATACAATCTTGAGTGCTCTGGGAGTGCTCAAACCCTGGGTGTGCCACACTAGGGATATAACAAACTAGTAAGTGGGGGAGGTTAGAATATCTAACCTCCTAAAAGTTACATAGAATAAAATCATAACTCCTTACTAACTAAATCTTACAAGGTATAAAATCACAACAAACTATAGCTAAAAATAGGGTGCAAGAGATCCCAACAACTTTCGCCTATGTGGACTTTTGGCTAGACCTTGAATGCGGGTTGGATTTTATTGGGCCAGCTACACTATCTTTGAGCAGAAAGTCATAAAGCAACAGAAGCAGCTTGTTTGCAGTTGGTTTATCTTGGTGTTGGCCAGTCCATGCAAAATATTTGTGAGCTGGTTGTGATGTCTATTCGACTTCAGCTCAGTTTGGTTCTGTGGCTCTAGGTGCAAGGGATAAAGGGACTCTAATTGGTTACAGTTTGGGACTTGGCCGAACCGCGGTTAATCGAACTGAGCCATTATATAATATTTATTTATATATAAAAATAAATATTTTATATAAAAATTAAATCAGTTAACCATCGAAAACCAACGGTTAACCGCCGAAAACTAATGGTTAACTGAAAATATTTATATTTATTTATATTAAATTATTTTGTAATTTTAAAATTTTTTATATGTAAATAATACAGTTAACCGTCGGTTTTCGGTTAACCGTATTGAAAAATTGATTAACCGAACATCGGTTAACTGGTACAAATGGTTCAGGATCAGTTCAGAAGTTCTTCGAACCGATCCTACCGGTTCAGTTCGGTTTTTTGGCACACGGTCCGTGCACACCCCTGCCATATGGTATGGCAGGAAATCAGTGATATTGAACACAGGGCTGATTAGTATGTCGTCAGGTAGGTCTAAGACTCAACCTCTTGCAACATCGTATAAGGCCCCATGTATCGTGCTCTTAGCTTCAAGTTGACACTTAGTATCACTTAGAACTCATCCATTGAAACCACTTTAAAGTTGGCATACACAATCCTGTCCTCAATCTTAACAATACATCCTTTACTATTCCTTACATGCACTATTCCTTCCATGCAAATAGCTTTGGATATGATCGACTTGAGCTTTTCTCTAGAGCTAAGCCAAGCCTTTTCGCCTTAGAAGTGCTAATGAAGTTGCAAGTTGTCCCTGTGTCTATTAAACACAAGTTTGCTTACCATTGAGTTCAATATCCATAAACATTAACTATCAATTCGCTCTCGATGACTCCAACCCCATTGAGGACTTTCTTGCTCTTACTATTGCATTGAGAAGCTTTAGTACCCAATACTAGCAGAGTATTAACTTCTCTTTGCTCTTGCTTTTTTGTTGCTCTGTTTTCATAAAGTGTTGGCGATTCTTGTCACTTTCACTAGAAGATTTAGGAGTGCTACGCCTTCTTTCTCTTCTTTCGAGATGTGATTGCCTTGGTCTTCGTTACCGTTACTATGGCATTGAGATCCTTCCTTTCAAGATAATTCTTTTCCCATTGCGATTGTCTACAAAATAAACAAATTCTTTGCTTTTAGATTTTAGCCTTCAAAGATTCGACCTTGTCCCTACTGCTTCGCATAGATGTGTCCCACTAGAAGTCTAAAAGGATTCTTGATTAGATGAAGATTTTATTGCCATTGGAGATGCTAGATCATAAACACTCTTGCGGTGCAACTCTTGTTATACCCATGATTGTAGACCTTTAACGAAACGGAAGAGTTTGGCTGTCCCTATCATGTCTTGGGTAGAAAATTGTCTTATATATCTCTGAATATAAGATGTGCATTGAAGTGCCTTTAACTTCCTCTGAGCAATGTACACAACATTCTCTTGTAGGAACTAAGCCTTCAACTCTATCTTCCCATGTATCAATAGTAGCTCTTAATGGATATCTTCATAGTGCCGTCACCACCATACCTTGGCTTCATCCAATGGGTACCAAGTTTCTATTGCAACTTTTAAATCCTATGTAGGTTGGATTACATAGAAGTACTAATTCAGATCAAATAAGAAGTTTCTAACTCTTTAACACCGCATGCCCCTCTATAACAATGCAGTTTTGACACTCTTAGATTTGAATGGAAATGAGTGTCCCAGCATTTGCTTGTGCCGTCCTTGCGAGTTCTGACACAATTGTTACCAACTCCTTCACTTGCTTATGCAATCGTTGTACAATTTCCCTTGTCTCCTCATCAAGGTGTGTGATACGGTACATTTTGCTGGCTTGCAGAGCATCCATAGAATTAACTTGCGGCTCAATAATTCCTAGCCTTGCAAGGGTCGCCTTCCACTGCAAGATGTGCAACTAAATTCTTGCCATCCAACTTCCTTGCTTTGTCATCGTAGTGTCTCTTGTTTAGGACAACACTTTTCTAGTGATTTTTCCCTTGATAGGCTCTCTTGTATCTCGTGATTGGCTTTGATACCAACTATCAGACCTTAGATTTTTACAAAGAAAAGTACCTTTGCAGGTACTCCATGTGTCTTATCATCTAAAGTCTAGGATGTTAGTAAGGTAAATCCCAAATACCGTGCTACTCCCGTGATGGCATGATAATAGCCTCCCACTTTTACCTCAAATTAAATTTTTGGGTAGCATGAGTAATATGATTGCGGGCGTCAAATGCCCACGTAAACACCCTATGTACCAGACTTGGTGAAGAGCATTAAGAAAAATTACTATATAATTAGAATGTTACAATGGATGTTGGGCAGACATGAGCAAAGTGTGCAGATGGTGTGGTAGGAGAGTAGAAAGTTTATAATTTTCAGTTTTAAACTCTGAGATTTGATTTGAATTTTATGCCCCGGGATAGTGCACGGATTGCCTATATACATATATACTATTTGCACAATATACACTGTATGCACACATGGTGTTATGGACAATTATATAAAAATACACTAATCCCACTCAACCCATGACGCACTACTCTGGGCGATACTTGATGCCAACTCCTAATGGTGACTCTTGATGATGCTTATTTTGCTATTGTACTGCTCAGTGCTACCTAATCAGATTAGACCAAGTCTGATAAAACCAATCCTACCTCTTTTTTAAATTATGTTGTCCCTTTTGTTATAACTTTATTTTTATACAAGCTGGACATAATTGTTAGGAGTATTAGTATTAGTAATAGTAAGAATTAGTAATATTAGGAATAATATTATATATAGTAATACTTAAAATATTATTTTTTTGTACTTAATATCTATCTATCTATCTATATTTATAGAGAGGTTGCAATTGAATTAATATATCGTGACCTTTTAGCGTTTTGTGCCTCTTCTACTCTTCTCTCTTCTCTCTTTGTCCTACTCTAAGCTAGCATGTCTATTTGTTAGAACTTTTTTAATTTTACTTAGTTTTCTCTTACTCAGTAAGAAATAATGTAAAATAAGGTTCTTTTTCATTTCTGCAGGTTAAACATCTTATCATATCAATTTTTGCTGATTCTCCCTTACGAAAGGATTGCTTGCAGAGAATAAAAAAGGCAACTGATTAGACAATGCATGTTTTCCAGCAAGCCTAAAAAGGTTTGTAGCAAATGCCAATCTCTTGTTGAAAGAGTGAATCTTGTCTGGTATTTCTCTCTGACTATAATTAATGCGCAAAGGCATGTGATCGATAATGGGGAATTTGGATTGCACTTGTGCATTCATGACTTGCATTAATGCATTTGTTGATGATCTTATCTTTGAACGTTGCATCCTATGATTGGAAAAAAATAGAGAAGTCTAGGATTTTTTTTTTATTTTTAATGGGAGAATTTTAATGCTGATTATAAAAGAAATACTTAGTGTAAAATAATCCTTTTCTACTTCTACTGGTATTATGGTTCTTCAATACTAAATAAATATTCTTTTGTAAATGATTTATTTTATTTTGACATAGTAGTTTGAATTGCAAGCGGTTATTTCTTTTCCATTTAATTCTATTATTTAGTATGCGTCACTGGTAACTTGCGCATTGTTGTCCAAGGGTGTCTTTGCTCGATCACTTGTATAGTTTGATGTATTTTGCCATTCTCGTAGATGCAGGGAACTGAACCATCAGCACAGGACTTTCTGATCTGACATCTGAATAGTTGGTTATGCAGGAATTTTGAGTTGTATCCAATGTGTAGCCGGAGGCTGCTTTGGATGCATGCTGTGTGAAGATACCGGATTTATATGCCTAGATCACGAGTGCGGTTTTATCAAACACCTTCACCAACATGAGTCGTTCTGAGCACCTGGGCTCAGTCAAGGAATTAATATTTCCTCTTTTCAAGAATACGGTTATTTTTATTTTAGGTCTTGATCTTCTGTATGTGTATATTATCTAGTCGTAATGTATGTCATAACTTTTTTTTTAAATTAACAAAATGCATGGAATATATAGTCTAAAAAATGATTTATATAGCATTGTACGAGTGTAGTCCGTCTTCAATTTGATGTTGATCGTAGTAGGCCCTTTAGTGGCTTCGTTTTTCTTGAGCATGAGACCAATTTGGAGTAGCATGCAACTTATCTTTATCTAAAAAACTGTTTTGGAATATTTGCATTTATTATTATTATAACTGGACCTCTGCAAATTAACAAGAAACATCTGTGGTTGGTAATGCCTGCCATATTGTGGTGAGAATAAACATCCAAAGGCGGGGCTTGTCATATTTTTATAATTATTTATAAATATATAATAATCTTAGTGTGTGTATATATAGATGAGTCATATTCATTACTGTTGTTTTATACATGCCTTTGTGAATTCACCAAATTTTGCCACCATAATTTTTAAAGTTGACTTATTAGCAACATATATGTACATTAGTTTAATGTATAGCTTTATAAAAGATTGTATCAGTCAAAGCCTCTTACGACAATAAAAATTATGTTTACATTAGTTGGTTTGACGTTACCCTTTTTTAATAGTATCCAAGCTTCTTCGACCCATTGGTAGGATTATTAAAATTAGTGTGTATATATATATATGATTTTTTTGTCCTAATTCTTTATATATAGAGGGTATATAAACCGTGTGAGGTAAGTAGATTTTCTATAAAATAATTCTTAATTTTATCCCATCTCTTTTGTTATGATGTTGAATTTAAAACCAGAACATTTTTTTAAAAAAGATTTTCAACCCAAACGAATTAGAAAAGTTCCGAATACGATACCAACATTCTGGATTTATAACCTCTTTCATACAAAAGAAATCAAACATCAATCAATTTATTTATGAATATCTACCATGTGTTCCCATGGTAACTGGGTTCATGAATTGTCAACAAAGAATATGAGCGGCAAGGTACACAATTTGGTTGAGTTC
Source organism: Costus lasius (assembly GCA_027563935.2). Lineage (NCBI taxonomy): Eukaryota > Viridiplantae > Streptophyta > Magnoliopsida > Zingiberales > Costaceae > Costus > Costus lasius. Next base: position 101,053,905 of record CM050454.1, read on the forward strand.
TTGGGCTGGCCCGACTATTGGACTCTCTTAACTTTTTTTTTTTAAAAAAAATTAGTGCACAATAATTATTCTTTCGTTGGTTTATAATAATTCGCTAATGTGTTGATGTTTGACTTTTATTTTTTAAGTTTATAACCTGAGAATATATATATGGTGGTCTAAAAATTTTGTCTGATCTTTATTTAAATAAAAAATAATAATATAAATTATAAAGCAATAAAACTTAAAAAATATATTACGAATAGAGTTAGAAAGATAGAACCCAGAGGTACGTTGCGGCTTATCCTTAGGTGAAAATTCGGACTCTCGTGCGAGTTAAATTATAATTGAACACCTAGGATACAATCGAATATTCCTCTCCTGCGAGCACGATTATAGAGAAGTTGATCAGACGGTCTTTCGACAACGATCAGCAAAATTAAGATGAAATAAAAAGAAGAAAAAAGAAGAAGTAAAAAGAAGGAAAAAAAAGAAAAAGGAAAAAAAGGAACCAATCTCATCTCTCACGCATGAGATTTTTGTCCCGCCTTTTCTTTAAGGCTAGATCCAACTCTTTTAATCTAATTATTAATTGGATTAATTGAGTAGCGTTAGCTGATAACGTTTTTTAGCAAAGCTAAAAAAAGGTTAGCATTTAATGCTAACACTAATTGTTTTTTAAATTTTCCTAGTAATGCCCCACAAAATTAAAAAAAAAATTCTGAATATAATTAAACTTAACAAGATGATTAAATGAATTTAAATTGTTGCTCATGTCTATATCATGCGTTTAGTAAAGTGTACTTAAAGGTATAACCTTTACTTAGTGAAAATATTTCCATTTGAAGGAAAGATGGTGAACTAGTCTTGACCTACTTCCCTTTGACCCAGACTTCAACAAATCCACACACAATATAGGGTTTGTCCAATCGCGGGGTTGCACATTTTTTGGCCGTGCGCATGTATTTTCATGAGAGCTTCTAAGGATTGTCCATGTTCTCAGCCGCGGTCGTATACAGACTCTCTCATGTAGGAAGTTCCGTACAAGGGATGAGTGTAGAGGCTCATCTCATGATAATTAACTACTTCGGGAAGTTTTTCTTACCTTTACAATAAGAAGCACAAAAATATATCCTCAGGAATGAGAGTGTAGATTATCAACTCTATCAAATAAATATTTTTATACACCGCAGTGTTTTATAATTTTTATTTTTCAAAGTGATTCACAGCCAATCAATCAGCTTGTTATTATCACATTAAACTTCCTTCAAGGGATCTCCTATCACAGAGGTTGGGTTCCCACCGCTGAGAGGCCTATTTTCAGACTAATCTCATTCCTATCAATACTTCCAAGACTATAATCTTAGGCAAGCTTTGGTCATGCCAATAGCTTTGTTGTGTTCAGTTTTTATAAAAGGAAGAGTGGAATTTTTATAAGTTAAGCCATTATTTAAACCTATGTCTAATTTTAATATAGCTATTTTTTTCTCATAAGTCTATTGCTGTTTTAGAATTTTATTTATTTTATTTTATCTTTGAATCATTTACTTTTAGTTTAAATATTTTATTCTTAAATTTAGAGAAAGAAATGATTTTTTTAAAATAGCAATTAGGTCTAATTATTTAATTAAGCTTTGTTTGCTCTTATCATAGAGACAATCTAATTCTCTTAAATATTTCTGACTTTAAATTATTTGTTAGTGTTATTTTAATTTTAAAAGAATTAACTTTTTTATAAAAAAATAATTTTCCTTCATAAGAATTATTTAAACTATTATTAAAATAATCATCATGTATTTTGTATATGATATGTTTGATATCCATTAGAAATTATTAAATTATAAGCACATCTATAATATTATGTACTTTATGCACATTAAGTTTATTAAGTGCATTTTATTTTATTTTTATGTACATGTATTTTTTTATTTAAATGTATATTTTTTTCCATAAATAATATGACCATCAAATACATCATAATAATGATGTATTTTATTTTCATGATATATTTAATTTTCATGATGTGCATTATGTAAGTACATTATATTTATTATGAATGACAAACATATTAGGACATTTATGTTTTAAATTATGTTCATAATTTGCACAATGTCTATAAATATTATTTTAGAAATTTAAATTACATATTATGCTCTTTTATTCAATATGTTCAAAATGTTATCAACATTTTCAATATGAATATAAACAAAAATAAACTACATTCTATTCATATAATTCTATTTGTAAAATAATTAAACAAAGCAACAAATGTATGTTAGATAACATATTTATCAAGAAAAATAAACAGTAATTACATTGAAGTCTATTTAACAAGAAAGACATAACATCAATGTATAAAAATCTATTTATTAATTATGTCACATAATTTGCATAGCATCACAAATGTATGCTATAGTTTTACATTACAACAACAAATGTATGCTATTTATTAATTAAATGTCAATGTTATAAAATTTTATTTAATCAGTTTAAGAACATAAGTTACAAATCAATTTATTTATAGTAACAAGTCTAAACCCCTACAATACAATTGGCTAGGTTCCGAGACCAACAGCAAAGCAATATATTTATGTTATAGCTTTAAATTCAAAACTAGGTCAAGTCCACTTGTTATAAAAGTGAAATTTGATAGCAACAAAGCTACATTAAAACATTACAGTTTATAACAATCAATATAAGTATATCACAAGCAATAATAATAATAATTTTTTTTAAAGGGTATTGTTTTTTTAATAAGAAGCATTAAATAATTAACTGTATTTAATAAAAAAAAATACTAAATTTATTTTTTTATTTTAATATTTATTTAAATTTATGAAATAGCTTATAAAAATATATAAGTAAGCCAGCAGCATCTATTTGTTGCAAGTAAATTAGGGTTTTGAGCCTAATTTAATTAATTATTTTTTAGGAGTTGCCGATATTGTGGCAGCATCAAGGTTTTTCTTTTTTCTTTTATTTTTTATATACATGCAATTAACCACCGATTCATGCAAAGGCTTACCTTATATAATTTTTTAACAGTTTTTAGGCCCAACTACTTGGAAAAAATTTTCTGAGCAGGATAAATCTTGAAGCACAGCTCTTATCTCAATGTTAAAAATGCTTTGAGATTCGTACTTTACATGATTTTTAATACATGAATAATAGACACAAATTACGAAGTGATGAGCATGAATCTCAAAAGTGTTATTAACGCTTTGATAGGGGTTGTGCTCCAAAATCCTGAGCCGGGCTGCTCAAGAATTTTTTTCAGCTACTTGCGGCAGCCACTCCATTTATTATAATTAAAATTATTATTTAGAGTAACTATTATATAAGTAACATTTATACTAATTTATGTTGATTCAAAGACTAATTTATGTTGATTCAAATAGAAATAAAAAATTGTTTCTCTTTCATAAATATTAGAAACACTATAAAATAAATGTTGCAATGATAACGTTATACAATTTTTGGAAATAAACCAAAATTGGTAACACTAGAATGACAACATAATTAAAACATAATCTTAAAACCAATTAAATTGATAAAATAGCAATAAACACAATACGTGACCTAATCAGATTTGACAATCACTAAAATTGGAAAAGAAATCTCTACACATTTTTTTTAATATAAGAATTTGATAATATAATCTCTACATTTTAAAATTAGAAAAATAATATAATTTTTTTAAATCTTTCCTAGAGCTGCTGCAAACACGAGGAACAAATAGGATTTTATTATTATTTTTCCTTCTCTCTCACTCCTTGCGGTGAAACTAGATTTTCTCCATTCAATTGTTTTCTTAACGGAACAATAGTAAATAGAGTAAATAATTTTTTTTAATATATAAGATTTTCACCAAAATTGTTTGTCTAAAAATTTTGTCTAACATTTATTTAAACAGAAAATAAAAACATAAATTATAAAATAATAAAAATTTAAAAAATATATTACGAAGAGAGTTAGAAAGATAAAATCCGAAGGCGCGTTGCGGCTTGTCCTTAGGTGAAAATCTGGGCTCTTCTGCGAGTTAAATCCGAATTAAACATCCAAAATACAACTGGGTATTCCTCTCCTACTGGCGCAACCGTAGAGAAGTTGATTAGATGGCCTTTCGATAACGAGAGTAGTGTGTCACACGCATTACTATCTCCAAAATAATGAGAATAAATTGATACTACAATCTATTTCTCAACTATTTTCTTGTTCTTTTTACGAGGACATTTTTTATTTTTTTCTTACCTCTCTTCTATTAAGAAAATTCTTTCGCCTACAAGTCGATGACTTGCTTTTGTAACATGCTTTTTATGGATGTGATGAATGTTGACATTTTTTTTTCTTAAATTTATAAATATTTGATATTGATTATCTAAGAATTGTGCATTTATTTTGATAAAAATAATTTGCGATTGAGTAATTTTTAAAATAACTCATCTTATACCAAGTGAAATCACTTAGCACTATATCGACTTTCCATTTCATCATTCTTATCCCTGGAAATGACATTGATGATGGCCAATGAGGATAGGATGATTACACTTGAACTAGTAGTATTATAAATATCTTCTCTTTCCACCAAATTAGAATGACCTTACCACTATCAACATTATGCCGATGGTTGATGAGGATAGGATGATATTTGGTTATATAGTAAAAAGTATTGCTATACGAAAGATATTATAAAAATATTACATGTGTCTATGTTATACATGGATGGAGATTTTTTTTATGTTAAAAGTGGAAAATATTTCATGTACAAAGTTATCTTTGTCTAGTGCATGTACACAATGATGATTTTTGTATTTTGCAAGATAAAGAAAACCTAATATTCTTATAACAAAACAATTAGAGAATTTAAATAATCATAATGAAGATTGAACATGAGATCGTAGGCTATGACACATCACTAAAGATAAGATAAATAACTTGGCTCAATTTCAAAACAAATAATAGACTGTATGAATGATTTCTTGTGCCTTTTAATCTTATCAATGCACTCCACCTTTATGAGAGTTATGACTAAAGTAATTTATGTTGAAAATCTCTCGACTATTTTAAAATTCAAAAATACATAGCGGAAATAAGCCCAAAACGGAATTTCAAATTCAACAAGAACCTTTCTTACAAGGAATACACTGAATGTGATAGAAGGTATACCTTAATAGTAATTCTGAGGTTGTGAGCAATGACGATCTGAGACATGCAAGTGCTCGTCCTCTACGCTCATGCACACACGGAATGCCTCAAAACTCCTCCGCTCCATGATGCGTCCACAAATGCATGAATTTATCAAAGTAATAAAATTAAGATCGTTCCCTCGAGGATCAGGCGGTCAAGTACCGACTATACGACTCGTCTAAATCTAGGCTAATTAAGTTGTGGATTGTTTTGGTATTTAAGTACGAGAAAGTAATGGAAATAGTGTTTAGAGAAAATCAGGTTCTCGGGACTAGGGCTTTGCCATGCTGACAATTAAGAATCTTACAAAAATAACTCTTTGAACAGAAAATTATGATCATGAAAGGGATTTTTCCTAAGGTACGGATTACCTCGTCCCGAAGCATAAACCGATATCTAACTACGCTAACTCCCTACTCTCGTGACAGTTAACATACCTAGACCCATTAAGTTCTATGAAAACCTTGTAAAACCTTTAAACGAATCCAAACTACTCCCGTGATTGGAATCGTAGGTTTGAGCAAAATAGATCCGACGTTGTGATTCACCTCCCAGTTCTTTTCACAACGTCTAAGACGCAATATTACTTGGCCAGAGTAAACTATGAATTAAACACAGTTCTAATCAAATCACGATGTGATAATCATAGCAAAGAGTAAGAAATACGATTAACATCATAATTGTCAGCGGGCTATGCCCCTAAATCCCGAAATGAAAATTACTCGCTCATGTTATTCGTTAACAGCATATGTATTGAATGAACAAGCATAGAATCCTCTCGAATTACAAGAATTTCATAAAGAAAATGATAAGAAAAGCTTCCCCTAGATCTGGAGATGACGAGGAGGTGATCAATCTTCTCTTTTGCGTTACATCTCGCCGAAATCTACTCTGGAATCGATTCTCGCCCTAATAGTTGCCGCCACTTGTTTTCATCCGAAAATTCCCCCTAAACCCTCCAAAAATCGGATCTTTTATACCTTGATCGGTCCAGAACCCTTCAAGGAACCATTCTGGAGAGTTTGGAGCAAATTTGGTTTAGTTTAGAGTCGAATCGAGTGAAAAACTCGAAGGGGCGGAAACTTTCATGACCCGTAATGTGTTTATGGCTTCGGCTATAATTTTGTCGGTGTATAGAACTCCTTATATACAGAAATTTTCACGGACCATGAAGGATTCACGGCCTCACCTATGAAAGTTTTTGTGAACTTTTTTAACTTAGCTGATTTTCATCGCCCTTCGAACGCAGAATTACGGCTAAGGCCATAAATGTTGCATTTTTTTTTACTATTTTTACTCCAAATTTGACGTGCAACCTCGTAATCTACTTAGGAATCATGCTAAGGCTTCAAAACTTATAAAATCCATCATTTTTGTGTCATTTTACCTGCATTTTTTATTAAAATCAAGAAAAGTGAAGATTCTATACAAAGTAAAGTAAAAACACTAAAAATTAATATAAAATAATAAAATAAGCCCGAAATATCATATAAAATACAGATAAAAATGTGGTGTGAATACAATACATCAAAATACCCTAGACTTAAAATTTTGCTTGTCCTCAAGCAATATTCTGATATGTATGGAGAATGTAAAGATAAGAAACACTATTTGTTTACCCTTTAATAAAGTCCTTAGTCCATAATTTAAGCAATCGATCTATCAGAACTTAAAGAAGTTCAAGAAATAACATGATATAAATAAATTCCCAAGACTTTACAATCCAAGATAGATAAAATTCATAATTCATATAGTAACATTCAATCCTCACTTACTAAGTATCAAATACTCTCATCTTAATAAATCCACTTCACTTAACAAATAAAATTTCTACTTCAAGAATTTCAGTGATGTTAAAGATAAGAGACTTTTAATGCAATTTAATCTTTAAACGCTTATGTGCCCTTTCCTGTTAGCACCATAACATTGTTTAAAGTATACCGTAGAGCAGTATAATTTAACTCATAGTCTCAATCTTAAAGTCAGTAGAGTTGTCCACTTGACCTACAACTCACTATTTTTCTCCATTTTTGTTCTTCTCTTTTTTTTTAATCTGGAGAAAACCGGTCAGTGGCATGGTATATAAATCGTTATCAATCTTTCTACATGAGAGATAAAATTACTTTTAAGATTTTTCCTTTGTTACTTGATCGCAACAAACTTAAAGTATACCAATTTATGGTATAATATAACTCATGACTTTAGATTCCTCAACCAGAGGAGTTGGAGCAAGTCTCAGTTAAAGAAATATCAATAATTTTCTATTCATAAAAAGTTCGCCATCAAGCAAAGTTAGATAAATTAAACTTCAAGTAATTTCTACTATGCATGTGTCTCATGAACATATAACAATTCACATGTGCATTTTATCAATACCAGAATTAAATTTACTCAATAATTTAAGTCTACATGAAATTTTAAAAATTCCTAAGTCATCAAATCAATTACTCAAAATGCTTCCTAAGAAAAATTAAAGATAAAACAAGTTTGATCATCCTTAACAAACATAAACATTCAAAATACATATTTATAAAGCTTTAAAGAAAAGCAAAATATATGGGGACACCCTAGACTTAAATTGTTACATATGTATAAACATTAAATTGATGAATGAAGGATTTCAGAAATTTTTTTGCAAGAGTTCCCTTTGTAGTGTGAGCGAAAACCTGTACAATTATATCAAAAGATAAAAACATGACTCAGAAAAATCCAAAAACTATTTCACCACTTAAATATCAATAATTTACACGGTAAATAAGTTTTAAATACCAAATACCGTCATGTTTTACTATCAAAATCATATTTTACCGTTTTGGAATTACTATTTATTTCAAATATCAAAACTATAACTCAAAAGACAATCAAATCATCACTATACCATCACAAAAATACCACAGATCATCACAGATACATGATAAAAAACCAATATGTACAATACCATCATACCCCAACCATGTTCAGCATTGTAAAGTCCAATACCATCATGTATATATACAATACCATCTAGAATGTAAGATATCAGATGAAACTCCAGATATACTACATAATATCATAGTACAATGCACACACACAAATAAAACATAAAAAGTATAGTGTGCGCGCTGCATCAGCACCAAATCTACTAAATCCTGCTCAAGAAAATGTACATAAGATATCTGTAAGGTTTAATGAATAATAAAAATGTAAGCATGATAATAAATAAAGTATACTGTGTCGATGAAGACGGGAGACATCGCCGCAAATAACTCCTCAATCGCGCGCAAGGACTCAAGCGTCCTCATTTGACCCTGCTCCAAACGTGATATGTCGTTGCGCATCCTCCTCTGCTCGGCTCGTATTTGCTCTAAGGAAGGGTCTGGTGGTGCTGAGGTAGATGGTCCAGTAGATGTAGAGCGCCCTGCAGGGGGGAACGGCTCGACTGGAGGCATAGACTCTGAAATCCTCAGCGGTGAAGGAGGTGAAGTTGCTTCTCTAGGACCTACCTTACCTCGTGTGGGATCCATGATCCAATTCTGTTGAACACGAACCATAGTGCGGTTCATGTTCGATAGCCTCATAGTGATATTTGTATGCCTGAACATAAGATGATACGAGCTCTCCAGCCTCGTAATCATCTTAATAGCAACACAGGCGTCCATATCCAATCTGGGATTGCCCTTAGCCTCATTCAACCCCGAAGGGTCAATACCGAGGGCAAGGGCAATGGTGGTAATCATACCACCCATCGCTAAGACTCCCTTCCGCGCCCTAGCTACCTTATGAATTTCCTTCACAAGGTAAAATGGGGTGCTGGCGTGGAAACCGGTTAACATGATTCATAAGAAAAATAACTCAGCAGATCTGACCATGCTATCGCTCTCTGCTCTCCCAAAAATAGTATTGGCGAGTACCTGGTACATGTATCTAAATACTGGGCTAGATAAGCGTGTGGCTCTGGCAGTCCTCAGTTCAAATCCTACCTCGCCGGATATCTGCTCCCAGAAGGTCCTGTCGGAGTACTCACGAGGGCGATGTCTAGTACCCTCTGTGGGGAATCCAAATATGTGCCCAATCTGATCCAATGTAAGAACATGGTCTCGGTTCCCCAACCAGAATGTCATCCGCCCTGGATCTCTGTCATCATAATTATGCAGTGTGATCTGGATAGAACTGAAGAACTCCAAGGTCAATTGGACGTATGTGGGATGTCTCTTTCTATAAAAATCCTGCCACCCAATGTTCGAAAATATCCACTTGATGTCATCGAACAATCCAAGGGACTACAATGTCTAGTCATCCCTGTAACGGGTGCTAAGCACTCCTCTGGTAGTCATGGCTCGATATATCCTCTCCGAGTCTCTACCCCTGTATCTGATCTGTCGTGGATAGGGAATAATGACAGGAGGTGGAGATCATGCTTGTCTCCTCTCAACTGTCTCAAGCTCTGGTGCTGGAGGAGATGGCTCTAGAGATGATGGCTCTAATGATGCGGTTGGTGACTGCTCTGGTGATGGCTTAGGCGATGGTAAATGTATCTTTGGGGACTGAGCTAATAGTATAGGAGCTGGAACTGGCACCTCAAGGTCGTGCTGTATCTCCGATGCAGGAGGTGCTATATCTGGAACCTCAGATGGCCCTAGTGCAACTGAAGGTGAAGAATGTAACTCTAGAATATCTATCAAGATCTCTGGTAAATCAGCAAATATCTCTGGAGATCCCTCCTTATCATTTGGTAACTCTGGTGTGTCAGCCTCAAGGACAGGTAGGTCTCCCTGAGCTGAGGACGAAGATGGGATCTCTGGTGTCTGTACTGTATCATGTACAGTATCCTCTACCTCCATGGACTCTGTATCAGTAGGAATAATAGACTCCTGTAAATCAGAAGGAGGCTCTAAAATGAGTGCCTCCTCCACATCCATAGGAGTGGGAGTCGGCTGCTGCTCGTCAATGCGTCCCGTCTCATTAGTCACTAGAGATGGCACTGGGGGTACTACTGGTATCTCTACGGTCTCTGGTACCGGTGATAATCTAGGAGTAACTCTCCTCCCCCAAGTAGTAGTGGAGCGACTGGTACGCTTCCGAGCATACCATTTGACTATCCTTTGATCATGGCTATCTGGCCTATCAACAGACTGCTTAGATATCGAACTCTAACTCTAGAAAGCTAGCTGGCTCAGCTGCTACCTGTGATGTACTCTGTCCAGTCGGTGAACTCGAAGCTGATGGCACCCTCTATTGTGTCTGCAAGTGCACGAATACTCGAAGTAATAAAAAGATATCGAACCACAGAGACCTCGTTTGTTAAGTACCAAAGAATTAATTTCTTACTAGCTAGGCAATCAAATACGATGTAAGCGAAATATTAGAAAGGAAAATTGGGACTAGGGTTTCATCCATCTTAATTTCAATTACTAGATATATTTAAGTGTTCGTCAGTTATTCTTTTTATGATAACGAAGTAGTTTACTCAATAAAGAAATTGCCTCGCTCTCGCGCAGATAATTTGTAAAGAAAAACCCTCGCTCTCGCGCAAGATTATTCTGTGCTAAAGATAAGTAAACCTTGTCAAAGAGATTAAGAATCACTTTCGTGCATTCAATCTCAATGTCAATATCTCAAGTGAATACTAAATATTCTTATACTTTAGTTTCACAGGTTCTACTTAAGAGTTTCCAACGATTCAATACCTAATTTCTTGGCATATTTTCGTTTGAGAAGAATTATAGCGAAATTATTATATTTGGTGCTTATTTTAATAGGTACAATCTTTGGGAGACGAAAAAAGCGGAGGCTACACGCCATTTATTTCACCTCTGCTCCACGAGCAGCACTATGATTATTTAGACATTGGTCAAGCTAATGACCTAAAGAAGTGCTTCTTGGGAGGCAATCCAAGTTCTTGCTGATACTCTTTTTATTTTTATTTATTTTTGCTACTTTTCTTCATAGATTCTAGCTTTTCTTTTAAATTATTGCTTCTTATATGGTACCCGGCTGCTGATAATTTTTTTAGAATTTTTTTAGGTACCTGCGTGATGTTCACAATCATGGCCGTGCATCCATGCACGACCGTGACAAGCTCATCACACTTATATGATTTTACGCCAGGGACGCATCCAGTCTTCTATCTTGGAGTCTGTACATGACCTCCAGCAGAGGCTACGTCAGCGCTAGGGATGAGCGACTTTGGTTTCACCATCACTTGGTCAGCTACTCTGTTACCAGTAGTTTCATTTTAGTTGCTTTTTTTTTTTGTCAGTTTTTGCTAATTTCCTTTTATCAGCTTGTCATTTTCCTTCTTTGTATGACTTTGCTTTGCTAGTAGTATCAACACCTTAGGTGTCTACCCCACCCCGTATTTATGATATTTTCTTTCTCTTTGGCAGTGATTTGTTCTATGTGTATTTGATTGATTGGGATGAGCATTTTGCTTCCTTTGAAGTCTATATTGGTTATAGTTTGCATACATCGCTTTTTTGTTTAGTACAGTTGAATGATTAATTAAATCAACTCATTATGGTTCATTCATAAGAAGTGTACTTGTCGTCTTTACCTTCACCTTGGCATGCACCACATGTAACATGACTAATTGTATCTTGCTTCATAACTCTACCTTTATTTGTACATTTTGTCATGGGAATGAGAAATAATAACAGTGGTACAGAAGTATTTTTGTACATAGTACTTCCACTTGGCACTGTTCTTAGCATTACAATAATAAAAGGGATAGTGGTACTGATGACACGAAAATTTATAGTATATTTTGTGTCATTTGATTGGTATTTTCGTATCACATTCATGCTCTTTTGCTTATTTTTATGCCTTATTTATGAAATATTGCGGAATCTACACCTTTGTGTGTTTTTGATCATTTTCAGGTAAAAAGACATTATTTTATGGGGTTTTCAAGCAATTCAGATGCATAGACGGATTCAAATCATTAGGAGAAAATTACATGTCAAATTTCACGCAGAACGGAGCTACAGACCAAATTACGTCAGGGCCGTAATGTATATTCCAGTACCGTGGTTTCACTAAACTTACAGAACAAACCATGGTACTGCTGTAATTTTTATTATCTGCCATAATTTTGGTTGATTTCTGTTCAGAGGCAAATACGGCACTACCATATTTTATTCACGGCCGTAATTCTCTTAGGAAGGATTTCGAAGAATAACACGGTACTACCATAATCTATATTACAGCCCGTGTTTCTTTCCAGATTCTTCACAGTAAGAATTATAGCACTGCCGTAAATATTTACACAGGCCGTAAATATTTACACTGCCGATTTTCTCGGAGTTACTGTAGCCCAGTTCTTGCGATGGCGATTCCGAATGATTTAGACCACCAATTCAAAAACCGTAAAAAGGGAAATACTCTAGAGAAGAGGGGGACATCATCGAACAAAAAAGCCTTAATTTCAATCGACGATGGGGAGGGGGGGGGAATCGAGTTGGACACCGCCACCTCAAGGTCCATCGCCATGAAGTGTGTAGAGCATCTTCGGCCATGAAATTTGAAGGAAAGCTATGCCTGGAGGAGGAGAACACACCCCAGAAGTTTCAGAGCGAAAGGAGATCGATCAGATGAGGAATCAACAAAAGCTTGGACGCCTGCACTGTTCATCACGTAAATTACGACTGTAATTTTCATTACAGCCGTGTGTTTCATAAAATTCCCTCTTCCTTTTCGATTTTTGATCAATCTAAACTATGGCTTACTGTAATTCTTCCACTATGCTAGCTTAATCATCTTTTGGGACAAGGGGTGTAATCCCCTTAATTTCATAATGACTTGATCAACCTTTATTACGTCAAAATACTCTTGTTATGATAATTCTATTTAAGTGATGATTGTCTTTAATTTCTTCTAGTTTCATATATTGTCAACATGTATTGGAGTTTTTGTGACATAGACTGAAAAGTGACTTGCAAAACTTGGAACCCTAAAATTAAGACTTAGGAACTCATCGTAAGAAATTAGGTTTGTTCTTACTTATAGATTTTACAAGTTTATTAACTTGTTGATAATCTCACCTAGGAGTTATTAATGAGTAAAACATAGAGATATTATAAGAAATTAAGTATTGAAACGTTGGAACCCCTTAAGTAGAACTTGTGAAGCTAAAGTACGAAAGTATTTAGTTTTCACTTGAGATTTTGATATTGAGATTAGATGCATGAAAGTGATCTTAAATCTCCTTATCAAAGATTTACTTATCTTTAGCATTGAATAAATCTTGCACAAAAGTGAGGATTGTTTTTTGTAAATTATCTGCGTGAAAGCGAGATAATGTCTTTATTAAGTAAATTATATCTTTATCATAATAAGAATAAATTGACGAGCATCAAATTGTATCTAGTCATTGAAATTAAGGTAGATGTAACCCTAGTCCCAGCTTTTCTTTCTGACGTTATGTGTATTTTTTGATTGCTGATTACATTGTATTCGATTGCCTAGATAATAAAAAATTAATTCTTTAATACATAACAAACGAGGTCTTTGTGGTTCGATATCTTTTTTATTACTTCGAGTATCTGTGCACTTACGGACACAACAGGTACCTAAGTTCAGTGTCTATCATGCTTGGCACTATCCCTAGATTAAAAATAATAGCAGTGGTACCGAAGCTATGGTGTTCTCACTCATCTGGGTTGGCACTGTTTTATGTTGTTATTCAAAGATTCAAAAAAAAGGGCACCACATAGGTACTATGTGGCACCGATGCAATTTTCCCATGACTTGATGTACAATCATTTGATTTGTGAATGTTTGATCAATTATATCATTTATGTGAGATGTGCTATAAAGGTTGTTGGTAATGTCAACTTTGCATACTTCAATGAATTGTATTAGTAATATTTGATTTAATTAGCTTTCGACATTGCATTATAACTTGAGGCTTGCTGTGACTAAGTTATAACCTTGCTAGATTTATCAAAGTTGATTGAGATTTCCTCATTTCATTTTATCACGGTGTTCTAGACAATTCAATTGCTTGAGGACAAGCAAAACTTTAAGTCCGATATATTTTGATATCACACATATATATATATGATATATTGTGACTTAATCTTATTATTATTTTGGAGCAAAATGCATGCTTTGTCTCATTTATTTGCCTAAATACTTTGAATTATTCAGAATCTTCACTTTTCCTTAGTTTTATTGAAATGTAGGGATTTTGCCCTAAAATTAGTGAAATTTAAAAGATCAAATTTCAGCTCAAACAGAGTTCTCTACGCTCTTCACGGGCATGGCTGTGCATCCATGCACAGCCGTGTATGAGCCTGCTTTCCCAGACTGCAACGAGATCTTCACAGGCATGCCCGTGCATCTATGCACAGCCGTGAAGGACTCGGTCAATTTTTTTAGAATTTGATGAGACGGTCACGGGCACACCCGTAAACCCATACACAGTCGTGAAGTGTTATTTTTCCAAAAAATAAAGTTCGCCGAGGTCTTCACGGGCATGGTCGTGCATCCATGCACGGTTGTAAATGCTTACCCCCTGTGCGATACCCATTCGGTTTTTCAGCCATTTCTTACTATTTTTAAAGCAGAATTTGCAAAAATTTTGTGGAGGCCTTTCTAACTTACCATCAGACATTTTAGGACAAGAATCATGTGATTTCGTAGAGTGGTTAGGGAGAACGAGGTGAAAGGGCGACAACTAGGGTTTGACGGTGATTTTGGCGATGCAAGACTGTTCCGGCGTGATTTCTTTCCCGTTTCAATGTTGAAGATCGTGCTCTGTGATAGCGCCCACAGATATAGTAGGCTTTTCCCACAAGTGCACGGGTCTATCGAAGTAATAAAATATCGATCCCACAGGAACTAATGGATAAGTACTGACAGATCTTGAAATCGCTAGCTAGACTACGTCAGAATCGATGAAGATTTAAGATAACGAAACGATTAAAAGTACAAGAATGTAAACGGAGGAAATCACACGAGAGGATTTAAATGAGATGAGATATCAGGATGTGGGTTCACCGTCTTGACTTCTTTCAACTGAATAGTCTAAACTCTATTGCTGTTATCCTAATTTAGTTCAAGGGGTTCAGCTTCCTTGTCACGTAGGTTGCTCCCCTCCGATAACCACATCCGTTCCCACAGATCCTGGTATCGGTCAAACACGTGAGGTCCTAACGGTCAGTCGGACTTTCGTCTCCCCGACGCATCTGATCTCCTAGTACCTTCCAGGTGGGTACAGGTTTAAACAAAAGGGGTCCTCCTCAAGAATTTCTGGCTTACAAACTTTCCCAGCGTTACCTATGGCTCAAGCACACCCTCTCAGGCTGAGCAAGCAAAGTGTCTCTTAAGTGATCCGATGCCCTGACTCGCTTTCGTGTCGCCAGGCGCGTCTAAGGCCCAGAAGAACTAACAAGGAGAGCGCAGTTCACATCAAGCGGATTCTCCCCAGCCCCTGATTTAATAACCCCACCCAAGAAGCTAATAGGCTCCAACGCACCCTCTAGGGTTACGCAGGCAAAGAGTATAAACGGGTTTGATAAACCCCCGGCTTAATGCTTCCGATGTGCGGTCGGACTCTCGTCTTCCCAACACGTCTAGGATCCTAAACAACACCTTGGGTGAGTATGGGCAATCAGCGAGTCTCCTTGTGATTCCCCGATTTACAAACCTCAGTCCAAGGTGAGGAGGCTCAAATGCATTCTCATGAATAACATAGACATAACACTCGCATAAGGTCAGGTAAGGATTTTAGCAATAGAACAAAACTACTACAACTAACGAGTTATCAAGGGGCTACTCCCACATCCTGAATTAGGAGTTTAGCCTAACATATTCATAATGATAGTGCAAATAATATTCATAGGCAGCATGCACGTATGCAGGTTCTTGCAGGAATTACAAGACAAGGGTAAGACCATATGATATTTTGCTAAAGTTATACAACTAGTGCAGCAAACTAAATGTAATTGCAAGTCTTCCTTACACCCTTTGTTTCTGAGGTGCTCGTGCAAAAGAATCTCCAACAGATGCAGGCGCGCAGGTTCCTTCTTCCTGGTGTCGCCTAACTCTCCACAAGCGTCTCCCCTTGTTCCTCCCGTGCCAATCCTCCTCTTTTCCTCTTCTCAAGACTCTTTTATCTCCTCTCGTTCATGGGCAGCTGTCCCTTCCCCATGCTCTGCAAAAGCTGCCTCAGCCGCTGCAGTTTTCCAACAAAACAGGTCTTCACTGCCAGCCTCCATATCCTGCAAAGTTTCAGCCGCCCATCCCTTACGAAATGATGATTTCGTAACCAAAATCTCCCCTAAAAGCTGCTCCACGCCCCCTTTGTCAACGGGGAGAATAGTGCTTAGTGCCCTTCAGCCTCCCTTTAGGTTAGATCAAAGAAATATGGAAGAAAATGGTTATTTCGTGACAGGCGGGTCCACGATCTCGGGCGAGAATTTGGTCGTGACCCGGTTGTGATTTGTCAGTTTCAGCTTCAGGTATAACAACTATCACGGGCGTGATTCTGATCGGGACCCGGTCGTGATTTCCAACAAAGGCTTCAATGAATCTGAAAACTTCTGGTTAGGATCATCTTGAGTTAGGATGAGCTCCTCTGCTACCAAAGTGTCAGAATCTACCCTCTATGTGGTCAATTTGACCTGAAAACGTGAAAAATACCGAAACAGGTGTAGATTCCATAGATATATCCAAATAAAGGCAATTGTAAGGCTTAAAGTCGTGAAATAGGCATGATTCCATAAGTAGATTGACATGTAAAACTCTATATAAATCTATGTCAACACTCTGGCCTCTCTCAACATAGATCTAGTCTTTCTCCTAGTTTGAATCAATTTGTTTGAGAGATTTTGATGTATTTCATGATGTATATTATAGCGTAAACTTCTTTTCGGGGTTTGGGCGTAGCCCGCTGTAAGAATGTTGATTGTTAATGCTTGATCTATACATTACTTAGATTTATCTTTGTTCTTATTCATGTCTAAGAAGTTTTAACCCATATTTGTGTACTGGCTATACATACATATGCTTTAGACGTTGTGGGAAGGAATGAGAGATGAACCACAACGTTGGATCCCCTTAGATTGGACTAGTAATTTCAGTTACGAGAGTAGGTCAAAATTATCCGAGGAGTAATAATTCTTCATAGAACCCATTGGATTTGCTTAACCTAGTAAGTCATGAGAGTAGGAGACTTGGGTTAAGTTAGATACCAGACCGTGGCTTGAGAGGGAACGTGTTTGTATCTTAGGAAGGATTACCTTAAGAACTTAGGTTAAACAACTTTAAACACTTGCATTATTTTTCTATCATTCTTCAATGTGGTGGAATCTAAAATCCCAATCTTCTCTCAAGATCTTCAAACCCCGATTACTCTCTGTTCTGTTTGCTCTTCACTTGTTCGATTTACTTTTCTTGCACTAGGACATTAGCAATTTTCTCCACTATTTGATTACCTAGCTATTAATTGACTGATTAGTTAGTACTTGACCCCTAGTCCCTGTGGGATCGATACTTTTTATTACGCGATAGAACCGTGCACTTGCGGTCACCTATCACTAACCAGCCCATATACCAGTCTCAAATGTACCAGAGCTGTCCCTAATCCACTTAGGTACTTGATTGGGGACATAAATTTGAGCACAAATACAATCTATCTCTAGGGATATTATCATACAAGTACATAATCGCAGATGTAAATATAGTATAATAACTACCATGCCAGAATGTTATATTCAAAATGTCAATATCAAGTAGTACAAAAGATAGACCAACAACGGGTCCAAGGGCATAAACACCTGACAGGCTCCGCAAGTGTATGGTTTCTATCGCAGTAGTAAAAATATCGTCCCAAGGGAGCAGGGTGTCAAGTACCGACTTTAAGTGTCATTGAGAGCTATATAATTCAAATTCAAATAAAAGAATTACACTAAGACTAAATTATCGAATCGAAGAATCAACGACCATAAGGGAAAATTATAGTTTTAGAAGTGTTCGGAACTTCAGGTTTTACCACGTTGAATGCTTTATATGCAAAACATTGAATCAGATTGAAATAGAAAATGGATCTCCTTTTCTCGAAGCACAATCCGACAGTAAGTAACTTAAGGCAATCACTCCTAGGGTACGGATTACCTTTTCTCGAAGTGTAATCCGGTGTCTAACTTAAGCTAATCTCCTACTCTCGTAGCAAAACTAACTTAAGAGACCCATTAGACTCTATGAAAGATCGTAAATCCTCGAGTGACGTTGAACGACTCTCGTAATTCAAGTCACAAGTTTAAATGAGAGAGTTCGAGTGTTACGATTCACCTCTCGGTTCGTCTCGTAACACTTAACACATACAAAAGTTTAGCCGGAACAATTATACGCAATAAGCACAACTCATTTAAATAAGTCAATTTACTAAAAACTACACTGAGATTCAATATAAATGTTTTACATGTGCAGAATTGTTCAGCGGGCTACGCCCGAGTCCCGAACTAGGGTTTTACACTAAAACATGCATTGTATAACAAAGAAAACCTACGTAAATGAATTCAAAAAGAGGGGTTACAAATTAAGGGTAGGAGACGATGAATCTTCAGTTTTCTCTCGAAAGCCCCAAAGAAGTCTGTCGAATCAAGCCCTCGAACAAGCAAAATCGCCACTTTTCACCTTAGGTCGCATTCCTCGAAAGTTCGAACCCTGTAACCGCCCAAAATCTCAACTTTTATATCTTAATCGAAGCCTTCAGCGGTTAGAAAGATTAATTGGGAGTTTATCCCAATTTCTAGGCATCTGGAGCGTCGTATTTGATGAAAAACAGATGAAAGGTCGAGATCCACGGACGCGAACACGGGCATGACGGAGAACACGGGCAAGACGTGTTCAGTTCGGTGAACTGCAGGTAAGTAAACACGGCCGTGTTTCTGGACACGGGCAAGCCGTGTTTAATACGTAAGATATAGGAAAAGTGACGATGTAGGTCCCATCGTCATCGCTCCCAACGTGTTGAGCGCTGTACACAGAAACTACGTCGAGATCATCTTGGAGAATCCCGAGAGGAGCATCTAGTCCTACCACTTGGATGGCTACTCCTTCGCCGTTGGGTAAGCGACTCGTGAAGATTGTGCTCACGTGGGTTGATGACATTGGTGTTTGACGAAATTGGTGCATGCAGGATGGGACACGGGCAGTGGACGCCGGATAGCCGGAGGACCTACAACCTTCTTGATGCGGTGAGCCGGCACACAATACAGGTGTACACGAGGTCGTGGTCCGCAATCATGCTGACGTTTGACAACGCTGGGATGTGGAACCTGAGGACGGAGCTGTGGGATAGGCACTACCTGGGGCAGCAGCTCTACGTCAGCGTGATGTCGCCGGCCAGGTCTCTGAGGGGCGAATACAATATGCCCAACGACACGCCGCTCTGGGGCGACATTAGTCCCGTTTGGCCTAGCTTATGGCTTTGCAGCTAGCAGAAATCAAGAAGCTGAGGCATTTGGCCCTTCAGCTTCTCTGTTCCAACCCACAGTTTAGTTGCTTTTCTGAGAAGCAATGGTAAAGCTGCTTCTCTGGCCCCCCACCTGCTTATGCTCAATAACTCTTATATATAATAATATTTTTTTAATAATATAACTTATAATAATTTTAATAAATATTTTAATTATAGTTAACTATAAATTTAATTATATAATTTTTATCTTAGTAATTTTTTTAATAAGCATTTTTTCAACCAGCACAGCATAAGCGGTTCACAAGCTGCGTATCCCAAACACTCTTAAACTTCTCCGATCAGCATCTTTTCAACAAGCGCTTCTTCAACTAGAAGAAGCTAAAAGCAGAAACTAGGCCAAACACACCCATTATCGGCCTGCCAAAGCCGGAATCCTATGTTTAAGGACTGCATCGCCGGGAAACGCCACCATTGAAAAAGGGCCGCCACTCTACGGTAAATAGAGGAGTGAGATCAGTTGTAACCGTTTGTCAATTTTTTTCTGCTTTTGATCCATGTATCTTCGCTCCACGTTGAAAGTGGCGTTTGATTATCAATGCCTGTGATTTTGTGATAATTTCTGTCAGCCCATGGTAGCCTACAATCTTGATCCAAGTTTTATACTTAAAATGCCATAAAGAAATATGTAGGAAGATGTACTAAGAAGTAACCACTTATCCAACGCACTGCTGCGAAGAGGAATTCATCGCTGAAACATTTAGAAGCAAAGTAAAAAAACAAAGATTATATCTGGCCGCTCAATCAATTGGCTAACCTTGTAAGGTTTTGATTTTACAATCTACATTTGATAGCAATGAATAAGTCAACAAGGATACAGTGATGATAAAATTAAATAGGAACAATCTGCAGGGGACATTGAAACAATTAACATAGCAGCTGCACACACACACACACAACATGAATATCAAATTCTGCATCCATAGTCAAACATTGCCTGAACCGTGTGGTTTCCTTCTCCAATCTCATCTCCTGAGAATCTTTTTTTCCCAATTCAGTATCTGTAAATTCAACATCTTAATTTCATTCACTTCCAATAAACAGGTCTAATCTCCAGCTCGCATGGGGAACAATTACGTTAGAGATGTTACTTCTTGCGAATTCTACTACTACACATGATAATAGATGTGTACTATTCAAGGAATTGTGACAAGAAATAGCTCCATTCCATTCATCCGATGTATATCGGAAAAAGAAATCCAGAGTAACAGTAAGTTCATCTGCCATCTACCATTCCCAACCTGCTCAGGTGAGGACGCACTGCGATACAAATGATACTATAACTATGGGTTTACCTTGCATTCAGCCATGAACCTTTCTTCACGAGTGACAAACTTCTTCCAATACTTTTTGTAATTCGGTATTCCAAGATCAAGCCAAGGTTTCATATTTCCATTGTAATGCAATGAAGCAGCATTCTTTATGGCATCCGCATTGATACCATAATTGTGACCAAGCCCTGCGAGCGACCACCTTTCACTTAAGGGATATATGAGATCCCTAAATGCGATTAAGCTTGCTGGCAGAGCTGCAGATCTATAAGATACTTCGTTCTTTATGTGAAACTGTCATGGAGGTAGAACTTTTTGTTAGATGTTAATCCAGCAAAGAAAGTCAATGACGGTACATTGTACGTACTAAAAAAATAAGCGACATATTATTTCGCAATTAATCATAGACAAAATAATAGTCAAGTTATTCCAGAGTGTAACCTAATCTTATTTAACAATGGTGGTAAAGTATTACATACATTATTTCAGTGGAAATAATGGTCACATGAATTTTTCAGTGAAAAGAACATTTATAAGTTAATCTAACATTCTTTTGAGAGAGACTAAATTTTCTCACCGGGATGTTTCAAACTATATGGATCGTTTTAGCATCTTAACCTTTTAGGTTAAGCTGCTTTCACACAATCAAATTAGGATATGCCAAGAGTTCGAATCTTAGCTCATCACATATTTCAGTGCACGATATGGGCCTATTTGTGAAAAGCTGGTAGCCGCACTTTGCTGCATACTCAAAATCTTCAACAAGCAGCATATCTGTAAGGAGAGCTAAGTCGCTGAAAGAACAAAAGAAAGGAATAATCGCTTGTAACTCTGATGTGTTAAAGAAGATATGTTAAACTAACAACAAAGGTTCAAGCAAAAAAGAAAATAAAGTTAGAGAGTGAGTACTATGTGCAATCAGGTGACAACCGAAATCGGTACAATAGATTCAAGTACTTGTAAGAAATTGCTTCATAGAGCAAAAGGCAGATGAAAATAGTTTGAAACAATCATAAAACTAATTTGGCACAATCATACTATTGAATTTAGATGAAACTAGCATTTTCTTAAGCTATATCACTTACCATTTCTAAGTGTTGAAAATATGTCTCCGTAATGTTATGCTCCCTCCATTTCTCCAAGTCAATAATATTCAATCCTGACATCCAAACACAAGAGCTTGCATCATAACTGTTTCTTCCCAAAAGATGTTTAAGTTGACCCAGTCTCACCCCACAAAACTCAACAGCACCATTCACTTTTTCTTCCAGGTCAAGTTTCCATAACGGCAACAAATCATGCTGAACAACCACATCATCATCCAAAACTACCACCTTTTTTAGATTTTTGAATATTTCTGGAAGAAGAAAGTGAGAGTGACCAAAAACTGATATGTATTCTGTGGTCGTTTTTGGTTGATCAGATTTATGAACAGAAACACGGAATTCCTCAGACAATGATAGTTTATCCATGCCAGCAATGTGAAGATACTTGAGATTGAGTTCTTCAAAGTTGATGACAAGAACAGTTGCCTCTTCATAAGCATTTCTGACAAACCACAGCTTCATAGCATAGTAATTTTCTACATCTGTTATGATATAAAAGACCATATTCCGATTGTCCTATTGCATTGCAAACAGAGAAGTTAATACAGTTTACTACATAAAATATACAGTAGTTATCCTTCTACGAAGAAAAGATTACACACCTCAGAGTTCATCGTTGTTGAATTTATGGTAACTGCAACAGCAAGAATGTTTCTAGAGAAAATAACATAATGCATAAGATTTGAGCTATCAAGTTTCTTAGGTCGGAACTTCTTGGGACCTCTTGAAGAGGATTTGAAAGACTCTACTGTCAATCTCATTGACAAACAATGAAGGCTCTTGGGCATGGTCTGAACACCAAGGTTATAGAGGAATGCACTTTGCTTCATGTGAAAATTAGATTCTTCCTCAGTGATGTCAAGTATCTGCCTAAGTTTCTTGTGAACATTATTGCACCCAACACTGATTGCTTGGGCTCTTGCAATAGCCAGCTCCATCTTTTGTATCTTATTGTCCACACTAAAAAAAGAGAAACTTCAATTAGTTTTTTGCCGAATGGAATCAGCAGCAGGTTAAATCTGAGATGATGCTTGCAAACTTAGTTCATGGCTAATTCTTGCCACCATAGCCATCACCAACTCTAGCAAGTTTCTTAGAAGCCTACTGCTAGGGTTTTATCCTCAAAATCTAATCATCACCTCCCCTCTAGAGGCCTTTGATGGCAATCCTGGTTGCTTGAGCCTATTGAACTCACTTTCGCAGACGATGTCTACTAGCTATTAACTGTCTTTGGCTCAATCTGACATCCATCTTTCTCCTGGGGTCTGGCGAGGTTCCTACTTGGCTAGTCTCTCCAATGGACAATTGCAACCATACCTTGTTTGTGAGCTCCCACTACAGTAAGATCTAGATCTAGCAAAAATTACTTCGATTTGACAGCCATGATCCACTTTGTTTCATCACTGATTTGGTTTGACATTGCAGGTTCACTTGGATTTGATCTATGGTCTATATTTTTTCCGATTCTAATAGTTCTGTTCAGATCCATTCTATACTGTAGGATCCAGATCCCATGGTCCGGATCTGTTTGAGCTAGATCTACATTCATGTGACACTGGATTCATATTTTCACTTTGGAGGGATTTTCTCTGCTCAAATAAAGTAAGATCATCGGCTGTGTTTTTTTTTTAAAATTTCCTCACCTTTTTTATTCATTAGTTTGGTATTCTATTATGTACATTTTTTTTAATCTTGTTCACTTAGTCATGCTCATTTTACTTGCATTGCTTTTCATTTCTATACTGTAGGATCTAGATCCCATGGTCAGGATCTGTTCGAGCTAGATCTAATTTGATTCAAATTCATTTTGACACATTCATGTGACACTGGATTCATATTTTCACTTTGGAAGGATTTTCTCTGCTCAAATAAAGTAAGAGCATCAGCTGTGTTTTTTTTTTAGTTTCCTCACCTTTTTTATTCATTAGTTTGGTATTCTATTATGTACATTTTTTTTAATCTTGTTCACTTAGTCATGCTCATTTTACTTGCATTGCTTTTCCTGACCGGTAGAAGTATCTAATCAACAAAAACTACAATCCCCAGTTTGCAAGCTCCCACTACAGATTTGGATCCAACTTTCCATGTTCAAACAACCAGATATAACCAAGCTGACTTCTAACAGATTGTTGGGATCTACTTTGCCTTATTGCTGAGTTGGTTCGGCAATGTAGGTTCCCATGATCACGTACGATGTTAAATGTATAATCAGAACTTCAGATCATGGTTAAAGCACAAACCATGACAGTTTGAGCACAACCTAATACACAAACCCCATATATAATGACCAATACGTTTACAACGGAACATGTGTTGGTGTGCCCACTGCCCAGTACATAATAAATGGTACCACCCAATGGCAAGAAACCTATTTCTTGGGTGTTTCTTTTGCAAACGGCTGAAAATCTACTCAGTTTGGGATTTTTTTGCAGATGACCAGAAAATTAATCATTGTTTTTTGCAAATTGGTCGATTCCTTAATCTAGCCATTTGCAAGGGGTTGGTACTAGACATTTGTCAAGGTTGGCACATATTCAAAATTTGCCAATATACTTCTATATTATCTGAAATTTAGCTACAAGAAAAACAAGCTATTATGTATGAACTATTGTGTATCTTTTCCTGAAATCATTCAGTAAGATGAGCTATATACAAGATACTATTTCCCGAAATTGCATATACAAACAGTTAATAAGAATAGTATCTCAGAAAATTCTGCAAAATAAATTAGGATGTTTGATGCCTAACACATCTCTCAGACTTCGGATGACAACATAAAATAAATATTTTTTATAATTAAAAGTTTGCAACAACATACACAAATTACAACAAATAGAATTTTACAACAGGATTGCAAATTTAACACTTACAAATGTGGAAGATCAGCATCAACAATCGCTTCACTGAGTAATCGTTCATGTTCTTGTATATTCTGTTTCAGTTCATGTGATAACTCCAGTCTTCCATGAAGTTTTGCAATGCTTGGGTAGTAAGCTCTAGCGACAAAAAGATGATCTTTGAGTCGCTTCACAGTAGAATCCTTCATTACCTCTTTATGTTCTAAAGCCCACAAACAATAGCTCCCAAGTTCAAGTTGACAATTTCTAATTTCTTTAGTGTTTCCACCTTCAGCATAGATTTTATTCCCATCCCCGATTCCTTGCTAAAAAGATAATATGTGTGTATAAGATACATTGGATAATTGAAATACCAATTTATATCACTAGAATTATCTTAAACCTCATTTTTCAGGAGCATATTTGCTCACTCTAAATATAAATATATGATGACTGGTTTTCACAACTAACCTTTGTGGTCAAACTGTGAAGTGATTCTGATGGAAAAACTGGTGGTAGTTGAAGACCAGTACACAGAAAACAAGATGGACGAGTCAATAGCCTTATGATCTCAACATAAAGAATACAAGAACAGACAGCATAAACAAAAAACATCAAGAACACCCCATATGAACTACTAAGCTGATCAACAAGGAACAGCAAGAAATTAGACTTTAGTTGCACATTCTTTCCACCATCCGTTCATGATGTTCCATAAATTTGTACATGTAAGCAGAAACATCAAGATTCAGATTAAAAAAATGTCATTTAGTCTATGCAGAAGATTGGAATAATAGATGTACATTATAGTCTATCACTTGACAAATAATTTGTTAGTGAGAGAAAAATGGAGAATGAAAGCAACATCAGTAGCGATTATTGTAAGGTACTGTTTGCTAAAAGTTAAATGGAACAAATTATCTTAATTTGGATGTCAATGATAGATTCAATGTGTATGCTCCACTTTTGGGTGATCATATCAAATCACAGTGGTGATCAAATAACCCCCGACATTCACTTGGAACAGTTGGTGATTGCAAATACACCCATATTAAAATTAACCTTAATTGAAAAACAATAAATATTGTTTCCTTGGCTACTGATAGGTGACAGACCCAAGTGCAAGCTTATAATAGTTGGACTTGGGATGGTTAACCAATTTTATATAATGGGCTTTGAAGGATTATGTTATTAAGCATTAGTGGTTACACACTCACATGCAAAATCCTCCATGATGAGCATATCTTACAAAATTTTAAATATAATTGTTCTAACTATTTGGATTTATATTCTATTATCATTATACTACTTAATATACAATTAAAAGTGTGCTCAGGAACTTATATACAGATAATTATAAACCATAGCATTTTGAAAAACATAAAATCCACAGTCAAGTAGTCCGTAAAAATTATACATTTTCACATGTGAAATAAATAGTACTAAAACCCTAATAAATGGATCAAGCAGTAGTTATCCATGAAAAAAAATTATACTCATATTTCTGGTTAATCGGGTTTGAATTTGTTCCCATAATTATCTCTTCATGTAAGTATTATAGACGTTCTCATGATCCATATGAACTTGATGAGAATTTACAGTGTAAATATTAATTTGTGCAAGGGCAATGTTGGTTTAAGATACTTATCTTTTATCTCTGCAAAATACCAAATAAGTTAATTTGTATTAGTACTAACTGTAAACAAGGTGATAGTAAATTCTTCTGAATCTCCTTCGATTAAATCCCCTTTTATAATGTAACCCATGCAGCGATTCCTTCAGCATATCAAACACCACTTAAACATTTCGTTGCAACTGCCTTCCCAAAATGTACGGTTTTCAGTTGTTGCAGTTTAAACAATAAATTTCTCTTTAAGCCACTTCCTAAAATTTAATTCAGAAGTAAATAATACAGCAGCTTAGACTTCATGTGGATCATGCTACAGTAGTCGGTGTTGCATACCTTTTGGGTGAGTAATGATGGCTTCTGGTTGATAGTAAGTACTATTGCTCTCCATTTCTGGGTGAGAGGTCACGTTCACTGCTACTGAGTAGGAGTTAGTACTCCTTTCTGATAAAATTGGTTTTTCTCTGAAGCTAATTATATGTTTCTTATTCAAGAGTTCATCAAATTTGGTCATGTGATTCCCATTAACATCCTGATGATTCAAAAAGAATACAACTGTTTAGATAATTTGATGGGACTAATTATCAGTAACGTCAAAAAGTAAATACAACATTTGAAATTTTCATTACCATTTATCAAACAGAAAATCACAAACGAAAAGAAAATGCCGTACAGAGGCTGATCAAAGAAATCAACCTTCGAGAACCTGGATCCAAATCTATTGACGAGATTCTCAGTCCTGAATCCAACACCCTGATACAACCAAAGAAATTTGAAAGGAGAAAAAAAAAGACCATGTGACATATAATTGAAAGTGAATTGTTAGGAATAAATGAGATAACAACCTTTGAAGATGTACCAACGCCACCCATATCCCGTAACCTCCGAAAGCTAGCTTCCTGTGCCACAACATCATGCGTAAATATCATATAGCCAAATGAGGATCAGTAACTAGAAATAGAATTCAAGTTTTTTTTTTCGGATTCTAAAGATAAACTTACCGGTGGCAGGCGATGATCTGTCGCGAATCCTGCAAAATGACAAAAAGCAACGGAGATCAGAAGCAAAGCTTGGAATGGTATTGTAGAATAGTCCACGAAACGCTTTTCCCTCCAGAAGACAAAAAATCACATCCTAAAGCATGAAATGGATAAAAAGAACTAGAACGAGTAACTTCATTCTTTATTGAACTCTGTAGACAACTTGCAACCGACCAACACGCCAAGTCGAGCACTAAAATTCCCGAAGCACATGAATAAACAAGGACCAAGATCCAGTGACTAAACCCCACTGCAGATCGTTTGAAGATCTCAGAGCGCAATGTCGCTGACCTCCGTGTGACTTTAGGGCTTTGGAATAGAGGAAAGGAAGAGAGCGTGTAGTGAACGACTAACCGGCGGGGAAGCGGTTGTGGAGGCCGAGGAAGGAGAGGGGGGCAAGCAGGGAGAGGACGACTAGGACAAGCACCGCCGCGGCTGCGGGAGCGCGCCACCGCCTCCTCGCCGAGTGAACGGCGGAGGTCGCTAGCGAGCCTTTCATCGAGGCCACCGCATCCGCAGCCTCGCTGCCGCCACTACTATTTCTTCTACTACTCCGTGCTGCCTGTTTCGCTTATAATGCTTTGATGCAGCGGTCCAGCGGATGAAAGATAAATGGAAAAAGACCGTCGAGTGCGGGAGAATTTTTTTGTGCGGCCAGTGACTGTTTAAAATTAGGCCTGGCAAAAAATTATACGATTCGTCAACACGATACGACACGAGTTTTTGCGGGTTTAGATTTAACATAATCGTGTTTCATGTCATTATCGTGTCGACCCGTTTATGACACGCTAAAATTTGTATCGTGTCGTGTCGTGTCGCGGGTTGACCCGTCTAACCCATATATAATATATATTATATAAAATTAATAATTTATAGATAATTTTAATATAGTGAGTTAAACAGGTTATTCATGTCGTGTCGTGTCAATCGTGTCGTGTTGTGTCATCTAATAACTTTATATTATAAATCGTGTCAATCGTGCCGTGTCGTGTCGTGTTATGTGACACGACCTATTTATTAAACGTGTTAATCGTGTCGTGTCGTGTCACCTGTGAAATAAGCGGGTCGTGTCTGTGTTTCGTATATTGACACGTATACATAAACGGGTCGTGTTCGTGTCAATCACAATCGTGTCACGTGTCAAGTATGACACGACACGTTATGACACGTGAAACACGAATTGCCACCCCTATCTAAAATTCTAGACTTCTCTCTTCGTTTTTATTTAAAATAATTTTTTTTTAAAAAAAAATAATCTATGTATTTTAAGTTATTTAATAGTATTAATATCATGGTAGAAAATTTTCTAAAGTAAAAATAATTCACATTTAAAACATAGTAGAAAAAATAATAACAAAAAATTTATACCATATTTTAAATACAAATTGTTACCATCTTAGAAATTTTTCTACCATGATATTAGTATCATTGGATAACTTAAAATACACAGATTATTTTTTTATTTTTTATTTTTAAAATTATTTTGAATAAAAACGAAGGTGGAAGCTTTGAATTTTAGGCGATCACTGGCCACATAGAAAATTTCTCCTGGAGTACGTGTGTGCGACTGTGAGTGGACCGGAGTGGGGCGATGCATTAAGGTGGCACCGTCCCAAACAATTTGGGCCACTTAACTGAAAAATATTTTCAGGAAGGGGTCTTCTAAAAAAATATGAAAATCCTTGGATTGGAGGGAAAAAAATTACGTTTCAAGTATTTTTAAGTTTTTTTTTATTAATTTAACTCTTAAGGATGTTACTTCTTTTATAATAAAGTTTTTTTTGTTATGCTTTCATTACTTACATTACTTACTCACTAAGAAATAGAATAGCAACGAGTAGGACACCCAACTCTATGCCCAAATTGGGTATCTCTATTATACAACCTAAACCCGACTCCGATTATCTTGGCAAAGAAAAAATTGTGATAATCTTGGCAAAAGCACACTAGAATCTTCAGAGTTAGAACTTTGGTCTGTCTCCTTGGACAAAAAAGAAAAGAAATAAAAAAGTGAATCCTTTAAGAAAAGTTATCTACTTTTTTTTTTCTCAAAATTGATTTGATTCAAATCGGACAGAAAAGAAAAGAGCGGCATACGCTTCTCTTTGAGTACAATACGATCATATAAATTTCACGTGATTATTTTTTTATCCTTTTTACTTTTTTTGTATTTCTATGTATCCTTCACTAAGAGGAAAGGTGCTGAAAGCGTCCGAGAATGATCTGTCCAGGCATAGGTCCCATTCCAGGCCACGCCAATATCGATCGTCATGCCATCTCTTGGCGGCTGGATCCAGTCGAGGGGGCGGGGTGGAATCTCGACTAAATTTCCCCTCATAGCTAGTAGAGGCCAGGATGCCATTGAAGTCAAGAAGAGCTGCTCTAATCACCGTAGCGCAAATGGAGAGCAGGAAAAGGAGAGTTTGCACTAGCAGAAAGCAATCAAGATAATGATCCTATCCTAAACAAACGGTAGGGCCGCAGTTAGAAGTAGGAAACAAATGATATGAAGCACTTAGAGAAAAGGGAACCCCTTAATTGCAGGAATATATGCTGTGTTTCATAGCTCCACTTCATCCAAAAGCTTTCTCATCGGCTGGTGAAAACGACTCAAAGTCTGCTTCGAGAATGATTCCAACGAGAGATGATCTTCTTTCCGGCCAGAAAATTTTTGCAATAAGGTACCCTATCGCATGTGATGCAACAGAGTTTTATTATCTTCAAGACACGAATCTTATTACAAGTCAACACATATGAACATATGAAGTTAATATACACAATGTACAGTTAATACATATGAAATCCTAACACCGTGTATATTAATTGAACAATCATGTAATATTCACTTCAGATCTCATGTGTGTTGATTGAACATCGTATATATTAAATTCAGACAAGTCTGTGTATATTAACTGAGACTTCATGTATATTAGCTTGTATTAGAATTTACGTTTTACTTCAAGATTCGCGTCTTGAAGATGACAAAACCCTATTGCATCTCATTGCAGTAGGGTACCTTACTACAAAATTTTTTCTTTCGGGGCACTGAGGTGGAAGTTTCAGCCTACTCTTTGCAAGCCCTGCGTCACAATGCGCGTGGACTGCTGGGGCTCGGTGGAGATGCTGAACTCCATGTGACTGACTGCAACTGGACTTTGAGACCTTGCGCATTCATGACAAGAGTACTTTGTGAAAAAAAAACTATGTCGGGCTTCCCTTGCGATCATAGACGAGTACTGAAATAGATCTGTGAGTAATGTGAGGCAGCGTCCGATCATGCCAGAGCAGAGTCTGCTGTTCCTGCAACGAGAAAAGGTAAGCCATGAGAGTGCCAAGTGAAGCTGTAACATTAGAAAGGTTGAGTCAGCTGGAAGTAGTGCTATGTTCAGTCCGTGAAAATCTTCTGAAGAGCCCTGATGGCATGTTACTATAAGAATGCTTTGCATGTGGGGTTGCACAAAGTGGCCAGAAGCAGTCCAGCAGAAGCTGCAAGACATCATTGTCCAATAAAAAGGATACTTGGTTCTTTTCCTGACTCTTCCTTCTTTTACCTACATCTACACTGTATGTAAATTGTAACCTGACAAAAAATTAGCAACATCAAATTTACCCAGTTTTTTTAACCTACATGATATGTGATAAACCATACCAATGACTTGATTCTTTTACAACAGCTAGAAAAATATAGAGATAAATGTGTTATAATATGAGCAAACTAACTTATTAATTTAGTAGCCAAATGACATGACCCAATTTAAAATATTTAAGTCCAAATTAATAATAAGCTCTATAATTTATTATATGGGACTAAACCGGAATATCACAATTTTTTTCACTTAAAAATTAGCATCCTTATCAAGAGTCTTGGTTCACATCTTTTTTTATTATTCTCTCACCACACTTAGGATTAAGTTGTTGCTCTAATAGTATTTATTATGATCCACTTAATAAATAAACAGTTTCATTAACTTAAGTCAAATGATATTATAACCTAATTTAAAGTATTTAAGCTCAAGTTAATAGCAATAAGCTCAAGTCTTATATATAATATCATCATGTCTTTTACTTCCTATATTGGGCTAAACCGAGATATCACACAACATCTTATCCAAGTATTAGTATCAAATAAAAAAATAATATAATATATAAGACCTAATAGACTTAGTATCATTAACTTGACTTCCTACCATAAAACCCAAACATTTTCACAACAAAATGCATAACGGGTCCCTTCAGCAATAGAAAG
This sequence comes from Costus lasius, assembly GCA_027563935.2. Classification (NCBI taxonomy): domain Eukaryota; kingdom Viridiplantae; phylum Streptophyta; class Magnoliopsida; order Zingiberales; family Costaceae; genus Costus; species Costus lasius. The sequence continues at coordinate 101,085,656 of CM050454.1, forward strand.
AAAATTAGAAGAATGGACTATGGAGAATCAAAGGGTACATACAAACTAATTTTGAAGAACTAGCAAATGAAACTGAAATAATTCACAGCTACAATGTATCTAAAACATGGAAAATTTAAACAATACCTCCCTTACGTTTGCTGAAAACTTATTTGCAGTTAAACAGAGAGATTTAATAGCAGTCATCAGAATGGTTGTTTAGTAGAAATAGAAGAGCATTAAATGACTATTAAAATAGTAAGTGCCTCACCTGGACATTCCACCCACGGGAAAGTGAAGCTGATTTTTCTTGTTCTGATCCATTGAGTACAATTTTTTTTTTCTAACAAACATTAAAAAAGAAAGAAAAGAAATGCCAGGAAGTAAATCTACATAGCATAAAAATGTGATTTACTGCAAGGTTGTAACTGGAAATGTGATTTACTGCATTGTGAATTCTGAACATTCAAAGACTGGATTGGAAATACGTCAGTGTGGTAATCTAAATTAGTACATTAGTAATAGCATATAAACTAGTACATTCGGTAAATTACTAAATTTATTGATATAAATATGAAATTAATAAATTTTATTTAATAAATGTATTAAAAAGAGAAATGTTATTATATTTATATAGATAAAGTTATCTAAATCAGCAATTTACCAGTTCTTTTGGTAATCAGTAAAAAATCAGTTTTTTTTATTTCATTGAGTTTGGGTTTTAAAAAATTTGGTAATTTTTTTTTGATAAATTTGGTTCGGTTAGTTTCAATGTTTACCAAATGCTCGCCTAGAAAAGAAGACCAATTGTCAATTTTCTTTACTTCTTTATAGAGGTAGCCAGGTAGAAGTTTCTACCCATATTTATTGAGATTTTGATGATAAGATATTAGGGTGTAATCCTAGATTTATGTGCTATGAAGATAGAAAGATCTAAAGTTTTATTGACTCAATACTTACCTTTGTTGAAATAGGAATTTGATCGAGATGACAAAAAGGGGCAACATAAATTTTCTGCATATGATCCCCTTTTTCTTTGTCATCAAGGAGTTAGCTTTGCTGTCAAGTGAGTGATTTTTTTGGTGAAGTTAAGATGGATATTGTTGTTAGATTATATATACTTAATGAGAATCGTAGAACTATTAGAGTTAGCTTTGCTGTCAACTACAATGTATCTAAAACATGGAAAATTTAAACAATACCTCCCTTACGTTTGCTGAAAACTTAATTTGCAGTAAAACAGAGAGATTTAAAAGCAGTCATCAGAATGGTTGTTTAGTAGAAATAGAAGAGCATTAAATGACTATTAAAATAGTAAGTGCCTTACCTGGACATTCCACCCACGGGAAAGTGAAGCTGATTTTTCTTGTTCTGATCCATTGAGTACAATTTTTTTTTCTAACAAACATAAAAAGAAAGAAAAGAAATGCCAGGAAGTAAATCTACATAGCATAAAAATGTGATTTACTGCAAGGTTGTAACTGGAAATGTGATTTACTGCATTGTGAATTCTGAACATTCGAAGACTGGACTGGAAATACGTCAGTATGGTACTTAAAATAAAAGATATGAATTTGGAGGATACGTTGAGACCTTTAGTTTCATTTGAAGATGTCAAGTGAGTGATTTTTTGGGTTAAGTTATGGATATTGTTGTTAGATTACATATACTTAATGAGAATCGTAGAACTATTAAATTGTTCTATTTGAGGCACTTTGTGCACGCCATTTTTAGTCATTGTAATATGCGATGATGTTGGAGAGAGCAAGTTGAAATATATGATGGTTCAGCGAGATGTGGAATTGGTACAGAAAGTCAAGCGCGGATAAGTCATACTAGGTTGGAAGCTATACCTGTAAGTTAGGGATAAGCCATTAAGCTTACGAGTTTGAATTTCTTCAGGTATCTTCTGCTGGAGCGTGATGACATTTGGCAAGTGTGGGAGAATTGACTCCTCAATGTGAAATTCTGGATAGAATTAGAATAATAGCGTATACATTAGCTTTACCACATACTTTGGAATGAGAGGATAATATGCTTCATGTGTTTTTACAGTGACGAGGTATTTGTCTGACCTAGTGAGAACAATGGAACAGCCCATCCTTGCCTGGGGGTGAGAGCCGCGCGAGGTTATGGCTAAAGAGACAACGCGAGCCACCTCTTCAATCGGCAGCAAATGTGCGTCGCCGCGCTCCTCCGACGCCTTAATCGCCGCCACTATCCGCCAGTCTAGATCGACGAGCGCTCCCCTGTTCTCCCGAAAAAATTTTTGCAGGAGGGGTCACGATCTCCATATACGCATCTCAAAAGCGTATTTATTATATCATAATTTAAGATTTATACGATATGATGTGATATAATAATATATTAATATTATATGATAATAGTTTATACGATAATACATATATATTATACGATATTTTAATTATACATATTATACTATAATACAAGTGTGTTATACCATATTTATCGTATATATATGATAAATATGGTATAACACATTTGTATTATAGTATAATCTGTATAATTAAAATATCGTATAACATATATGTATTATCGTATAAAACTATTATCGTATAACATCAATACATTATCGTATAACACGCAATAGTGTAAATCACAGAATTATAGTATAAACTGTACTTCAAGATTCACGCTTGGCAGATTGGAACCCCCTTCTGCGACCCTTCTGCAATTGTCGCAGAAGGGGGTCCTTTCGCAAAAAATTTTTCTTGTTCTCCCTTGCTTCGATTCTGCCGCTGACGCCACCAGCCACTCCCTCCCCGACGCTGGTGTCGTCAAAAAAGGAAGTCAAAATTCGAAAAAATTCGAGAAGGCAAGTGACTCAAAAAGAAAGGGCAGCAGAGGGAAAAAATTTGAGAGAAATTTTTACAGCGCGTATAAAATGAACATAATATCATATCATAACACCTAAGTATTTTTCATATAATCTATTAAATCTTAATATAATTTTATCTTAATAATATACTTATATGATATTTTAGTATTATAAAGGTGTTATACGATAATAAACAAGTATTATACAAAAATATTTAGGTGTTATATAAATATTAACTAATATCTATTATATTTTAGTTAATATCGATTAATATCCATAATAAGTAAGATTATAGTTAAATCCTATGTACTTGCTTTAAAATTTATGTATTTTGGATTATACCTAAAACTTTTTAGGGAGGATATATGATTAGAAAACGTGGTCTACAGTGTCTTAAATCACGAACATTGTAGCCACCTTTCTCATTGGTATTTGGTTGGAACCGAAAAATCTGTATTAACAGTGTTTTGGCTGCACTTGAAATACTCTCATATTGTAATTTGGAGCTTATATGGAAAGATACAAATCCTGAACAGTACAATAAATACAAGATTTATATGTGCTTATCTAATAGGTGTGTGCACATAATACAACTAGCAAATTGGATAGTATTTTATGTACTGTGTGCAGGACTCTACACAACAATATCAATCCAATTATTGCATAATGCATACATATGTATTGTATGAATGAAATAAGCGTGCTTGGCATTTCACTTAATTGCATAATTCACATATATAGTATAATAGAAAAGGTAAGTGACTTGTTGTAAAGTCCAGCAGCACCGAGTGACCGTGAATGCATAGGGTTAAACATGTTATTATATGAAGTAAACATAGATCGAGTATCATGCTCCACACATAAATCAGTTAGCTTTGGTGAGTGATCGGCACTTCTTAACAAAACCAAGAAACTGTTTCTAATAAATGTCCAAGAGAGGAAACAAGAGAGAATTCTTGGGAAGGTAAGAAGAGGTGCCATTACCCTCCAAAACTCTGGCCGTAAAAGATGTTAGGCTATTTGTTTGGTCGCATGTTTCGATTACAAACTCTGGACAAAACGTCTCAGATGGATTCACATGCGACATTGCCCGACGGAAACGCCTGCTTTGACAAATCTATTATTGGTAATAATGTAAAAAATTACATGTCCATATAGACTTATCTTCTACTTCTGTAAAACTAATCGTTTCGGGGACGATTCCAGTAATAGGCGCGAGCCGTGCCTTCCATCATCAATGACATTTTATGGAGAAGCCTCAGCAAGATTTAGCAGATTTTGGCGCCAAAACATTCTTACTGCAGTAAGCTGCCTTACAGTTAATCTTGTGTCAATTTCTCCCATTGCCTAAATCAGAATAGCTGAAAGAATAAACTTGTAGAACCATCACCAAATGATCGAAGGTCTGCTGGTTTAACCTGTGCCCTGCATAATGGGCAAGTCCGCTCTCTTTCAAACCTGAAAAGAATGGTCCTTTTATCTGATAAGCACCTCAAATTAGCATTCAGACATGAAGCAAAGGAATGGTTAAGTTGTTGGACACCTATGGCAATAACCTTGCCTACCTTAGCTCTCTAGATCAGACAAAAGTTTGATCGAGTGGCAAATAGTCGGCCAATTTTAATGTAAGGTACTTGATTTTACATCCTAGGATTCAAATTATTTTTTATGCATTGACAAACCTCCAATTTGGCACAAGATATATTAATTGAGGTAGGCTCAGTACAGTTAAACTAATATTAGTGTTGGCTAGTCCAAAATGTAATAAAAGAATTGCCCACAACAATAACTTGGTTTAAAGTCGATCGGCAAGGAAAGGTCTAGCATTTTATTAAAAAAAGGGGGGATGCAAATATAGTTTCACTTTATTAGAGGTGGGGTGGGGAGTATGACAAATACAATGAGGAAATATAGTGATTCTTATTTATAAGCCTCTCTCCAATAATCTATTTGGACAAACCAGGGACGCAGGCTATATTCATAGGGAATATAGCATCTCATGCAAAGCACAGAAAAATTATGGTCAGTATAGAAAATTTACCATTCAGATACGCAATCCTCGCAGAAGATGTGCTTACAGCTTAATAGAATAGGAGCATACATTTTCTCCTGACAAATGGCACAAACATCACCAGCCGCATTTACCTGCATCAATTTCACATGTGAATACATGAGAAATTCCTTAGTATCCACTGCATGTTTACAAATCAAAATAGACGTAGACAGACGTTTAAGGAATTCTAATTGTATATTTGTTCTTGCATCACAATCAGCAGACTTTTTCTATCATTTCTAAACTTAACAAAATGCAGCTTTCGCCCTTAGTGTGCCGCCCCCGATACTTGGATATCTATCTTTATAGTTTTCTGATGGTTTTCCATATATGTGATCACGTCTCGCCCTTAGACGTGGATCACTTGGACGATAGAGTAGTCCAAGACCTGGCATGAGTTTTGGTTGCGACAGAACTCTATTACTTATATTTGGGGATCCCCTCCTTACTCATGAGACCCCCAATGGACCGTGTGTGTGCTCATATTTATTCATGAGACCCCCGATGGACTGTGGGTGTACTCATATTATTATTGAGACTAGTGTTCTCATTGTGCCAAGATAACCACACTGATGGACTAGTGTGGGCACTCGCTCAATGGACTGAGCGGATTGACACGGTAAGCCGCTTGGCGACGAGACTATATAGTGCGCCAGCCGGGTGTATCCTTCCGAGTAGGCAGTGGGCTGTTGTGTTTCGACGGCAAGACTGTGGCCGAGAGCCAGGTGTGTCCTTCCGAGTAGGCAGTGGGCTGTTGTGTTTCGACGGCAAGACTGTGGCCGAGACCACAAACTGATGTGCAAGGGCAAGCGACCACAAGTCTTGGAGCGCGAAGGCGTATTGACTTGGGGGAGCGAACCTAGTGTGCGGAAGCGTGGCACGACACAAGTCCAGCCTAGACACGGGGTTCGGGTCGAAAGAGTTGGGCACACTACGAGACATTGATACTGGTCTCGGCAGTAGGATGCCAGGGCCCGATAGACGGGTGAGGGGGAGACGAGGACAGGGAGACGGTGGATGCATCGTAGTACCTAGATATGTCAAACCATGTCGGCTTATTGACCCAGATTGGGTAGCTGTTGTAACCCAGTAGCTCGTTTGGTCAAGAACCGAGGCGACATTAGTCGCTAAGAGTAGTCGGATCAGGGAGGCCTCACTCTCCGACTCAGTCTAGAGGAGGGTGAGATAGGGGTGGCACCCTAGCTCAAGGGTAAGCCGGCTTGAATGCTGGCGTAAGCTGATTCCCTCCCCCACAGGATTACCTTGACACTGGCCTAGGATGGACGACAGAGAAAGAGGATTGAGGAGGCGACGGGTATATATGGAGAGTTGAGTTTGCTTAAGTCTTAACCCCAGGTTAATACTTAAGTGGGATTTGCCTTAGCCGAATGAGTTGCTATTGGTGATTGAAATTGGCAAGTCAAAATTGATTTTGACTTGGATTAAATGCTGCTGCCGATTCTTCCTTTGGTGGAATTTGGTTAAGTCCCAAGGCTCACCTTATTAGAGAACTTCTTGATGTGATGGGAGTCTCCAAAAATTGAGCTGGCAACTCCTCATCACTCCACGGTTCCATTGCTACAGCATTCACTCTCGGTTGGGTTTTTCCTCCATGGCGATTTGGGGTGTGAAGCTTTCTCTTGGAGATTTATTGATGGTAATGGGTTGAGATTGAGTTCTCCTCATTGCTAGTCATCTTCTCCTCCTCCACACCCGTCGCAGCTCTCATCTTGATCACGCTGAGTCCAGGTTCGGCAATCCATTTGCAAGGTTTACCTGTCCAGCTAGGGTCTGCTCCTTGCTGTTGACAGGAGCTCCTGCAACTACACAATCCGCGCGTGGCTGGAGAAGCTGAGTTTTGGGAACTCAAAGGGCGGAAACACTCTTTTTCCTACCTCCCGCGGGCATCTTCTTCTTCCTGGCTTGCTTGGACACATCTATGGCTGGTTCTGGGTTTTTCTGAAGGCTCGTCCATGGTGGAGCAGCCCTCTTGAGGGCTAGCTATATGTGCTGAATGTTGTGCTGAATGTGTGCCGAATGCTTGTGTTGAATGCTGCTTTATGCTAGCCCAATGGGCTGATGTGTGCGGGTACTTGAATACCCCCACTTGATGCATGCTTAAACCCTCTTAGCCGCTAGTAATGGAAAGAGTGGGTGAGGATATTGTAATGTGTGTGGGCTGTAATTGAACAAGAAAAAAAAAAAAAAAAAAAGAGAATATAGAAAAAAGGGGGAAGCCAACTTGGGTAATCAGTTTGGCTGAGTGCATTTATGTGAGGCTGATCCGTCAGTCGGGGCTAAGGAGTGAGTAAGGAACCCTTCCGCACCTAAGTAATATCTTACTTGGTCCTACCCGCTCAGGGTAGACGGTCCTACGACCTAAGTAGTGGAAAAAAAAATTGTGGTCCACTTTTGGATGTAACACTTAGCATGAGTTGATTGTTGCAACATTGACGATCACGTGAATGACACGTTGAATGAATTGTTTCAAAATCTATGATTCAAAAACCATAAAAAATTAGCAACATTTTTCCTCTTTGTCAAAAGAAATAGAAGTTTCTTTTCTAACACAGATATCAGTTTCAAAGCCCGACCACAAAATCAAAAATAGAAGAAAATATGGGAGATATTTTAGATAAAAAATCATAATGATGTTACATTGTAAAAATATTCAATAGAATTACATGGTAGATGTAAGCTCTATATATAAAGGTCTTAAATATAAAAATAATAATACTTTAATTATTGTTTACTAAATACATGGTTGTCTAACTTGAATTGTTATAATATGACAATTTCTAACACTATTATTTCTTACTAAAATCAAATGGTTAAGGAAAGTAGGAGTTCCTTCTAAGAAAATCAATTTCCAAAAGTCATACGATGATGCCACTGATATTGGCAGGTCATTAGTTCATTCCAAATGATTGAATCCAACTATTTTTTTAGTTGTTTTCTTTGGAACACCAAAGAAGAACTCTTGCGGGAAAGTTGATTTTAACATCATTCATCATCGAAATAAATAAAAATCACCTGTACCACTCAACCTATTCCTTTCTGGCTCCTCTTGTGGGCAGAATTTCAGAGGTAACTTTCCAAACAAATATACTCAAATTAAGACACTCGTGATACGACTTATAAGCACATAACTGCTGTTGTACCAAGCAATAGTGTAGTATCAATATGCACTTTGTTGAGATACTTCACAGGAGTTGGCAAAACCAAGCACCATGCAACAATGGTGATAAAAGAGCAAAACATTCAAAACCAATTTGATTAAGAATCTGAATGGAGTACCTAACTCTTTTACCTTTTCTGAAGAAATATGCAAAAAAAGAAGCACGAGGTAAAGTATTATGCATTAAGGTCTTAGGTGAGGAAATATAGAGATTTACCTGTTCAGTCGTTGCATAAGAACCATAATGTATTTCTTTTCGTGATAGTGCCCCTACTGACGCAAAAAATGATTGAACCTGGAATTACAGATATGAAAAAATGTGAGAATCCTCGTGAGTTGGAACAACTTCCAAACATGTAAGAATTTTCAGCTAGCTAGGAATTACCATCACAGTTTAGAAAAGGTACAGTTGTGCAGGAATATTACAAACGAAGCATGCAAGCTCTTCGAAGATTCAAGAGAAGTGTTTATTTAAATGAGAAAAAGAAAAATAACATACTTTCTCAACAACTGATGTCAGCTTGAAAGTGAGGTATAACCCTGTAATCAGAGAAGAGAAAAGACTTCCATATTCCTTGTTTAGAAAGAACCGGTACCAAACAGGAGTTGGCAACAAAGCCCGATATAGAAGTAGGAGGTACTCAACAACAGTCAGCATTTGCCCCTAGCAGAGTGAAAACAGCCATGTCAAATTTACTATAAAATACAGGGGTTTCTCCAGATGACTAGAAAATATATTCCTTGTTTAAATAATTTTCTGAATAGTTAAATTTGATTGAAAAATTTTTTAACATGCACCAAGAAAACATCATTAAAGAGAGTACGCATAGCAACTAATGAAAAGCCATGGTCCTTTAAATCCTTCCACGAATTGATTGCATATATATATATATATACACACTCACACATACTCAACCTTATCAGAACAAATCACCAAAGTATTCTACACTGAAGCACAAAAATGCTAGTAACTGTTGCAAGATGAAACATATTATGTGAAACAAGCTAACTCCACTTATCACCGTACTAGAAATCTGACTTTGTCAGTTGTTATAACGGTCAACCTAGTGAGTTACCTGCTTGCGATAATTGTGTCCCCTCCTATTTTTGTAGCATATCAACAACAGACACTTGACGACCATTGCAGCTTGGCGTACCATTGTATCTGAAAATCATACCTAAAAATAAGCCATGTAATAAAATTATAAAATGAAAAGCTAAAAATGGCTAGAGATGGGATTGGTCTATAATTGGGTATTAATGCAAGATAGGACCACACTAACAGCGATAAGGCATAATCATAAAGTGAATACCATTGACCACGATGATAAACATGGCATGCCAGAATGGCAATACTTCTTTTGGCGGAAGCATAACTAGTGGGTATAGAAGTTTGTCATGCCTGTACCACCAATACACTCCAAATATATGGATAATGAAGACGAGTGTGATTCCAACAAGCAGATAAGTTTTTCTCTCGTTCTGCATGGATCAAAACAAATACAGTTATCTAGGAAGAAAATGGTTAGGGACCAAAAGATTACACGTTGAAAGAGTAGCTAATAGTAAACCTTTAGAGCAGTTTGTTTCCTTAAAAAATCATTGGATTTAAACATCACCGCAGCAATCCAAATAGTGACAAAGAAACCTGACATGTTCAATAAAAATTAACATATAATAAAATTGTAAAGATAAAAGGGAAATGAAAATAAAACTTCATCATATTTTGGACACACAAAATTCCATACAAAATTTATTTGAGTTACAAAATAATTTGGATAGAACTTGGAACATTATCCTGAATGCCAAAGTCCAAACTATGGATCATAAATTACTAAAACAATAACTTGAAACAACTTAATCATAAATAACCCATTGATCTGGACATCAATGATAACAAAAGAAAAACGAAAAATCTTGGTCGGCATAAATTGCAAATACAAAGAAAAATCCCCATATTTCTTAAGTAGAATTTGCACAGTTCCATGATTCCATCTTGTGATGATCTTCCTAAAAAATAAGTGATTTAATACTGCTTGCTTATTGGGCATATCACATGATGCTGGTCCAACAGTCAGCAGACTTATGGACCTTCCTTTACCGAACAAAAGATGTGTGCCATGTGTATCAAGCGATATGGCCCACATATTGTGCGTAACACAATTGCTAACCAATTGTGCTTCTCAACTGCTCAACTAGCCATCTTTGATCGTTTGTGCTTTTATTTTTTTGCTTTTGCAGCCTATGTAATCCCTCCTTCAGTCACTCATTCCCAACTCTCTAGAACTTTCTCAAACCATCTCTAATTCTCTCCTTATGATCATTCTGTGGCTCCTAAATCATGAATAATTTATTCCACTAGGAAATATGCTCAACAATCCGAGAACCATCACCATTTAAAATGTATCTTTGAGATACCATCTCAAGCATTAACGACATTACCAATCTAAAACAAAATCTCACCAAAGTTTACCTATTGTTTAAGGCAATGAGTTCAATTGACAAGCACTCAGAGCCCCTTGCCTACTATGAACATGTGGGAAGTGACAATATGAGCAATTTTTGCAATGATACGACAGCATAGGACCAAAATTTGCAAGAAGTACGACATGCTTTGAGAGTTCAATAAACCTTAAAGAAATACTAGCTCACTGAGCCTCGTCATAAAGCTAAACAAACCAACTTCGAGGTGGCAAAAACAATAGCAAAACTACAGCCACACATGTTCAATGTCAAAATGTGAGAACTCGAGGTGGCTGAATAAGTTTGTCATAATTCATGTTTCGTGATAGAAGTGTCTACACAAAAGATAAAGATCATGATGACAATAGTGCTCTAGTTGGAGGGGCTATTGGAAGACATATGCCAAGACTCATGCCATGATGATGTGAGAAACAAAGCAAACTATATTAAACAATAGTGGCGAAGGAGAAGGCACCAACATGAAAGAGGCCTATCAAAGATGGATTACAACAATAATGAAATATTGAAATGTAAACAAACTTAAAGATGAATCTAACAATAGATCCTCTTGGTCTTGGTTAAGCTGCCACTTTATATCAAAGACATCTTAAAGCAAATACCCACGACTTAGCAATGACTCATTTTATGTCTAGCTGTATTTAATGATAGTTTGAGTGTCTAGCACAATTATTCTAAAACAAACCATAATGAACCATAGTGGTTTGCTACACATGTAGCAAACTACTAAGGGCTTGCTTCAGATTAATTTGAAATGATAGTTTCATAAGTATGCCGTTGATTCACATAGGAACTATCTCAGGGCTCCTAGTTGTAGTGATAAATATCACTTGATTTAGAAGAAATAGGGGCTCCTAAAAAGTGCTAGCATTGCTTTTAGTAAAGAAGCTCTTCCTAACAAGGTAGGATATCATAATTCAATTATATTTTGTTATTTATTCTTAGTTGAAACTTATTTTTGTCTTATATGATTAACAAACTATAAAACAAACTTATGTAATGTTTTGCAGGTAAACAAAGGACGAAAGGTTTGGATTGTTAGAGCTTGATGAGATGGTCAGGATGAGTTGCAACCATACTATCAGTTAATAATGTATGGCACTGACATGACTGAAGACCAATTCAAGTATCAACAACGAGATTTTATACCTTAGTAAAATTTGTTCAAGAAAGAAGTTTGCTAAAAGTAAACTCCATAAATCTATGGTACTCTGGCATATTACTCTTGTCCTGTACTCTGAGCAAACTTGGAAGTAACCAACTCAACAATGAACTACAACAATCACAAGGCAAAAGATCCGTGGAAAAAAAACCAAGGTATGTTGTTTGTCTAGACCAATATCTCAGACTGTTACATGTGCCTGTGCCTAGGAATAAAAGGTTTACTCATTTATATAAGTTGTAAGTAAGTTGTAAATTACTCATTTAGCAGACGGAAAAATTCTAGTTTGTAGTGAATGTTAATCATATGATTGCAAGAAAAAGATGAACTTAAACATTACTATCCACTACCTTCAAGTGCTTCTTGCAAACAGACTCATACTTCTCATTTACAAAACACAATAGATTGCAATGTATGAGAGTATGAAAGTGATGAAATTCCTACAAGGGGGAATTACAACATTTATAGTATAGGATACAAGATTACCCAATTACTTGACTATATGTCAAAAGTTACACTAGAAAACCTCAAAGAAATTAAAATAAGCATAATTCTAATGCATATATGCGTACCTTGCAAATGCTGTCTAATAAAGACAACCAACAGCAACAATGAGAAAGGGAGAATCTGTTCAATCCACCTTGCAACATGCTGTATGTGGTAACGCTGGTATGAGTCCCTATTACTATCTCCAGTGACGTTAGATTCATCAGCTGTGCTGCTAGTGCCGGCAGCCGAGGCAGATGCCGGCACAGAGGAAGAAGGCAAATCCGCCTCAAGAACCACATTATTTCTCTCCCCGTTCCCTCCTTGCCTCTCCGACGAAGACTCAAGCAACTCACTTGCAAGATCATCACTACTAGGGTTTCCCTCTCTTCCAGCCCCCACCACTAGAGGCTGCGGCTGACTCGACCTCGCCCTCAGACTCTCCAGGTCACCACCCCCAACAATCCGTATAGACACCTCGCCTTCTTCCGCGCCGGGAGGGTGGCCTCGCGGTCCATCCCCGACCAAGCCCTCGCTCTCCGCGTGGCTTGTCCTCAGCCGCAAGACACCCAAGTGCTCCAGAGCAGCCGAAAGCCGCGCCTGGATGAAACCGGAGGGTGAGAACTGCAGCCTGTAACTTCTCGAAGAACCACCGGCATCGCCGGCGGACTGGCTTCTGATGTGATCGGAGCTGCCGCCGGAAGTCTCCATCATCGGGGCCAAACTTTCCTTTAGACAAAGCAGAGACAGCGGTAGGCGCAGGATTTGAATGGAGGAGCCGCGGGTGACGATGAACGCAGAAGAACCCTAACCTTCGATCGAGTGCGAAAGGGAAAGAAAAGATTAAAAAGGAGATCAGAGTACGACGATGAGGAAGGTATATATTTGGCTTTCCCCCTGTTCTCCCTCGCCCGGTTCCACTGTCTTGGAAGCCAAGGATCTTACACTTCATTTTTACAATTAAACGAATCAATACTTGCGGAGAAATCTAGGTTGTTGTCAAACTTTTTTCGGCTTGAATTTATTTTTTATTATTATTATATTATGTAAATTTTAAATATATACAAATTTAAAATCCAATAATTTAAGCTAGTGTTGAAAATAGAACGTGAAGTATGGCCCACCGCGACTTCGGTGCTCGCTGATCTGTCCGTTTCTCAATTGAATATATTAAAGGCTCGCAATGTCGGCGTCGGCGGATCATGGAACATTGAGGGTGTTTCTAGAAGAGTGACTTTTACGTAGGATGTAATTTAAAATAAAATAAAATGTTTTGACTAGTGTATTATTTTTAATTATTAATCATTTTAAAAATAAGGACAACAAATAAAAGGTAAAAAAATTATTTGTTTGAATATTATTTTGGATAGTTTTGAATATTATTTTTTTTTAATTTCTCTATATTTTTTAATCAATTCAATTCTATGAATTTTTTTTATCCCATTTGCTAATAAATGAAATGGGCAGTTTGAGGAGATCGCCTACTTGCTCTTTTGTTATTGTTAGGATGTCCAAATTGCTGTTATTTAATGTGAGGCTAATGTCAGTGATTTCTTCTTTTTTTTTTTTGTGCGAAGCACTACAATTATTTAGAGAATAACGAATTAACAATCTTAATTACAGATGGGCCCACTAATTTCAAAATTCTATTCAACTCACTAGGACATGGAATCAAAGAGATAAATAACTGTGGGACCTACGCAGATTTTTTTTTATAAAAATATAGGTGTAGAAATGCTAAACGCAGTAAATATAGAAATTACACAAGTATTTGTGTATAAATATATTTTAAAAGAAACATATAGGCTGATTTGCTGATATGAGCAAATTGCAGGGCTAATTTCCAATTAATCCTAATAGCAATATAAAATTTTGAACTAATTAATTAAACTTTTTAGTTAAATTTATATTTTTGATTATTAATTTATTTAAGGAAAAACATTCTCATAATAAGAATAGAAATTATGGGTTGATTGAGTTAAAAAACCAATTTTAAAATAATTTTTAGTATATTTGATATTTCCTTATAATTTTAAAATTATACATTGTGTTACTATTCAATTTTTTATTTAACTAATACTATAAGTATACAAGAAATTAAAATTTTAAAAAAGACAGTTTAAAATAGAGTCTAATTGGACAAACCTTAAAATATTCTGTTGGATTTTAGTTCAGTATTGATTTAGTTTGTTCATGTCTCTTTTTAAGTTTCAACCAAGTTTCGTTTGGCATATCCATCCATGAACAACAAAAAATCCAGAGTAAATTACTATTGCGGTGATATCTATATATACAACAATACCAGCACGTCGTTGTTGGGAAATGGGACCAAGTACTTTTGACATTCAGTAATCAGTATAAAAGAAATTAAAAAAAATCATGTCTTGAATATTTTTTTATTTTTTTTATGATTCTAATAATGCTATCTACGTTCTCAAGTATTCAATTGAGCAAATCCTACTTAAGCGCACATCCTGCATAATTTGTTTCACAGCACATCTCTGGACAAATATAAGATTAACCTGATAATATAAAATGAAAAGTAAATTTATCTTTATATGATTGACATAATGGTTTAGTAGAAAAAAAACAATAATAATGAGAACAACCAAAATAATTAATTATTTTCTATTACGTTGGCTAACATAAAAGAGATCATAGTTTAAACATAAAATGCAGAGGTTGATACAAATAGGTACACTTATGATGTAATATATTGGAAAGTTTTTTTTTTCTAAAAGAAAAAAAAAACTGACATTTAACTATTTTGAACCTTTTCCTATGTAATTTTACCCAGAAGATCTTCAAAATAATTCCAAAATATAAACTAAGCTCTCGCGGTAAAAAAAAGTTCAATTTTCACAGCTAGCATTAACCGTCTTATACACTTGAACTATATCTAAACATGTTTATTCAACTAATATCGTTAACTGTAAACATGGCAAAACTGCCCTCATCCAAACTCCAATCAAATCTAATGGTTCTAAACTCTCATATTCTCTTAAGATAATAAGATATGTTATTCACAATGCTTCATCACCCATGCTTGCAATGGGCATCACACTTAACCTATCCGCACAATTCATCTCCAATATGCAGAAATAATTAAGAAGTTCAATAGCACCCATAGTCTTACATTATGTGACAGCCTCAGGAGCTGAGTTGCAATAAGGGGTATGCAGACAAACCAGCCTGGTAGACATTAAACAGAGAGATGCAAAACTGAGCCCCAAGAGGAAGCCGCAAATGCTCTTCCTTGTTTCTAACCTCATTGCTCGCTGCAATATTCTAGCAAAACCAGGAACCAAGGCACCGCATGCAAAGACCATCCAGTAGTCGAGCCCATTGTAATCAATGCCTGCAAATATAGCTCCAATTGCAGAGGCAGGACTTGCAAGTCCAGTCAGTGCAGAAGCAGCTAAGGCTATCCGCCAACTATCAGTGGCTCCAAAGATACAACTAGCAACAGCTGCTCCTCGAGGTAGCCCATGCAGAGAAACTGGAAGAACCATGTGGCGGCCGAGTCCATAAGCTTTAGGGGCTGCCACCCCTAGAGCAAGCCCCTCCGCAATGGCATGTAATGAAATAGCTCCACATGCGAAAAATGATTGAAGAGTGAGAGCACTGAAAGAGACACCTGATGAAAGTGCAATCTCATTGACTGATGATTTTCTGCGATGAAAGAGCCTCAGGGCGCTAGCAGTGATCGTGTTGTATAAAGCAGAACCGGCAACAAGTAAACATAAAAGAGAAAAGAATCCCACTTTTGCCGCCAGAAGCAGCTGTAGGGGCCTCCATGTGGCAAGAACAATGGATATTCCAGAAGCCATACTCATGAGAAGAGAATGTTGTAGATAGAAAGCAAGAGCAAAGGCCACAAGAATGATGCCACCCAGTAAAGGTCCAAGACCAAAAAGTAAGGATACTAGGAAGCCGGTGGCATATTCTGAGCTGCAATAAGATGAATGAGAGACTTGAGAGATTTCTCTTATGTTGGCATACTCCTATTTACTCATTCGAAGTAAGGAAAGTACTAATTAAGGATAAATAAGAGTATAAGAAGTATTAATAAGCTATCTTGCCTGTGGCCACTGCTAAAACTTCGAAGCACCGTACTTAATGTTTCCATGAATGCAACAGCAAGGGTACCTGCTGAAGCAACTTGAGAAGGCTCCGCTTCCTGGAGCAGCAAAACGTGAGTAACAAGTGAAGAACTACGAGCACAATAAAAAATAAAAAAAATCAAGAGTTAATTACTTAAGCAAGGAGTCTTGTACTTAATCATGACACTGACAGAAAGAGTACTGGTTGATCAATGTACCTTGAAAGCATCAGGAAGAACTTCTGCAATAACCATCCAAATCATGCATCCAGCAGCAAAACCCGTACAAAAGGGCAGGACTTTGTGGAAGGCATCAGCGCAGAGAAAAGATGGGACAGCAACAATAGGCTAAGATCCAAGATGCAAAAACAAAGCTTAAACTTGTGTTCTGAGGAAATACAGCATAAAAAATGAAAAATAATTAAATGAGTCTCAATTAGTTCTCAATCTGCACATATCAAGATCATATTCTCACTAAAAAATTGGTGCTTAGTATGCCCAAGATTTGTTCACAGTTACATCAATTTAATGAACAGAGGAGCTGACTGGTTACCTGTGGCAACGATGTGATGACACTCCATAGCATTGCCTTTTGTGGCGAAACCCCTCGTGATGCAAGTACCATGCTTACAGCCAAGCCTTCAGGTATGTTATGGACAGCTATAGCTAAAGTCACCAGAAGGCCTTGAGATAATCCTTTTGAACCAGCAAAAGATACCCCAACACCAGAGCCCTCACCAAAGGAATGAAGTGTCATTATTCCAACAACAAGAATAACTTTACTTGCATCAGCACCTTTGATATCGAGCATGCTTACTTCCCCATATTGTTCAAGGAACTGAACGCAAGTATTTCAGAAGCTTAGTACTCATGGAGATGCGCTTGAGCAAAAATGATGTTGAACTGCTTATAGGTGTAATGCTTGTGTAACAAACCAAAGTCAAAGTGCAGGGAGGAATGCAAATTAGAACATTAACTAGAACTATGGTTATGATCTAGGGATCAATCCTCTGATGTCGTTGCACCAGTGATCCTCTTGTATTAGTAGCAGAACAAAATCAATATGATTGCATGCCATAAGAGCATGGATCAAATAACATAGGGAAGATATAGCTGAAAGGCAATGGTCAGATGCTATTATTTATATCGGAGATAACAAAACGTGGGAGTGAGATTCCACACCTAGTTAATGCTTTCTAACATATTATTTCATCAGTACCAAGGGGCACATAATCAACAAATGCAGAAAAAATAACAAAGACGCGTAGGAATAAAAATCTATGATAAAAGATCTTCAGAATTATATTGTTATTGGATGTCAGTGCAAAGAGAAAGCCGGAAAAAAGGGATATATTATTACCTTCTTACAAAGCCAAATGAAGATGCCTCCAGCTAAAATTCCAAAAACCACCCAGTTTCCACTACCGTAGTCCTGTCCTTCTTGTATGAGATCAAAGCTTGCAGCAAGCATCACTCCGGCAGCCAAACCATTGCACACACCTGCATAATGTGGCTCTAACTCTACAAAGAAGAAAGGAACTGAACCTAAACCTGTTGCTGCAGCCATGGCAAGTGTAAGCAATGCAACAGTTGACACTGAAACTCTAACACCACCAGGCCTCATGCCATCAAAACCTTGGAAACTGCCTTCGGAGCTATCAAAGCCAGCAACTTTACTAGATACTTTACTAGATCCATCAATAACCACATCTTCTAGTTTTCTCTGAGGAGCTGTCCTAATTCTTTGCACAATTTCCTTCTCGGATACAGCAAAGCAGGAAGAGCCCCAAGAAATAAAAATAACCAAACACAGAAGCAGGCCTTGATGCAATGAGGTCATCATTAGAAATGTATTGAATCAACAAGCTAAACCCTGCCTCTTACTGAAAATCAAAGCGCCAGGTTTTGAATGCAAGAAAACAAATAACTCCCCGTGGTCCCTCCAGTTTCAGGTAATATGATGTCCATCAGAAGCTATTCAAGTTGCAGATGAGACACTCTATAACATCTGCCACTAAAACAAATTCGGCTGTCTGAATTACTGGAAGTCTGCTAACAAATGCCACAGTAGTTGTCCTCCGCAAAGGCACATTCTAGCCTATTCTCCACGAGTTAGACAAAGAAGGCAATTCCACGCAAGGTAAACAAACAATAGTGCAGCGCAGTTCGCGTTAGTTTTGATTCTTTTGAATAAACTGCAAAATGAAAGGAATTTTTTTTTAGATTTCCAAAAAAAAACTCAAAGTAAAACGATACAAAGTCAATTAACGGGAAAAAAGAGTTGGAGACAGGTCTGTCGAATCAAATGGAAGAAACTAAACTCACACCCATTATAAAGCTCAAAGTGTGAACAAAACCCTATTATCTGTCTACCACAATCAAACCAATCATCATAAAACAAAGTCTGAAGATGAATCATTGTCCCCAGGGAAAAGGGGAATCAAAAGTTCACAATGAAATCAACCCTAAACTAGCAGGGAAAACCAGAAAAAAAAAAAAAAAAAGAGCTAACGTTGCACCAAAAAGAACCCAACAGCCGAACCCTAATTCCCAATCCGCAGCAGGAAAAAGGCAACAAAATAGACCCAGATCGGGAAGCGGTAGCAAATTACCTGCACGGGATCTTGAGAGGCAGAACTGATCATTCAGCACAGGCGCGAAATCCGTCACCCAGCTCGAATTCCCCGCCGATCTTTGCAAAATTAGCAATTCTTTTCGGAAGAGAGGAGGGCATCCGATAAGGCGCTTCGAGTCGAGGGCGGCTGCTCCGATCCCGTCGAAGGAGACTGGCGGAATTGTTCGGTTGGGTTAGATCTTGCGGGGGATTGATTGTACAGCAGATGAGCGAGTGCATCCAAGGAAACGGGCGATCGTAAATGGGAGACTACAAAACAGGGGAGGAGGCCGCCGGGCGTCGCACGCCGTTTTGGCATGCGAGCCGCAACAGAAAAGGAGTAAAAACAACAGCGGATGGTTGAGAAATGGGTTAATTGACAAAATGGCGCATGCTGCTCACTGAGTTCACAAAGGTCATGTAGCTCGTCAGGAGCTCAATTGCGTACTCAATCGTCGGTTCAATACCGAAATTACTTCCGTCTTTTTTTTTTTCAATTCGGTACACAAACTTTACAAGTATTTCAGCCACGTATACTTGTTAGTATTAGTTGAACGACTTGGGCAGTCTGGGCGGCTTCTAGGTTTGGGGGGAAAATTTTCCCTATGAATCTTGAGTAGGGGCGAGGCGATGCTAACTATTAATATTGTCTTAAAATTTGTATAATATGGATTCATTCAGTGTTGTGCAGGTACATATAAATTTTAAAGTAATATCAACGTTTAATAAAGGGTCTGCTCAAGATTCCTAAGCAGAGACCTCGCCTAGAAAATTTTCTAGAGTAGCCAAATTCGAGAAGCACATCGGTTTGAGGCATAATAGAAGCTGCCCTATTGCAAAAAATAGTAACCCCGAGTTTCTTACCATTGAGCACCCCGCTGGTCAGCTACAATACCATATTTCCTGATTTTTCGCTTGCGATAGCTCATCTATTGCCTTCTTCACTTGTCGCCGCCTCCTCTTGTCGTTGCCCGATCTCTTCATTTCCGGTTTCCTTCTTTGACTCCTCTTCGTCCCATGTCCGTTCATTGTCAGTCTTGTACACTCAACACCCAACAGCGACAAGAGATCTTCGTCTGTTGCCGCCTCCTCCCATCGCAGTCGATGAATTTTTAATTAAATACATGCTATCTGATTGTATGGGCACAACACTTTTGTTGGATAAGATTTCTAAACATTGCTGCATGTGAAAAGTAAATTGCTCTTTTACACGTAAATGATCAAACCTTTGATTTAGATGATAAAATCTAAAAGTCTCCTAGAGCCTGTTTGGCCCTGCATCGGCACATAATCCTAAATATAATATGTGAGAAGCTCCGATTTGAAGCTTCGGCGGCTTCAACTTCTTCACAGTATATTTTTATTTCAGCTTTCGTGCATAAGTGGGGTCAAACACAACTTTAGGTTGTGTATACAAGAGAGGAAAATGGAGAGAAAAGGGAGAGAAAGGAAAATATCTTTCATTTTCCCTTGTTTATCGAGAGAGAAAGAAAAATTTAGGAAGGAAAATTTCTTAGTTTTCCTTCCAAACTCAATACCTCCAAATTGGAAGGAAAACCATATTTTTCTCTTCCACCCATTTTCCTTCTAATTTTTCTTTTCCATTCATTTTCTTTCCATTTTCTATCCTCTCTTGTATACACAGTGTTAGTCCCATATGGAAGGACTAGGTAAGGAAGCGGGAAAGATTAAGACTAAGAAAAGAAGCTTGGATTTATAAGAAATTGACGCGCTCTTGCCCATGGGAGATTTTTAAGGTCATTTAGGCTGAGGCCCAATCGCACATGGGCTTCGTCAAATTGATGGAAAGGAAAATTAGAGGGAAAGGAAAAACAGTGGAAAGGAAAATTTTGGAAATCGATTAGGCTGAGGCCCAATCGCACACCCAAGCCCGCATCAAAGCCCAGTCAACACCCAGAATACCTGGCGCTCGAGCATATGAAGCGGTGGCAGAGGCAGAGGTGGCGTTGCCGTTGTCTTCTACGAGCGGCTTTGTCTCCGTCGACGGAGGCAACTCCGCTCGCCTCTCGTTTTTGTCGACGAGATGTGAGCAAAGTTGTCTTCGTCGACGAGATGTGAACTTCGGCTTTCTTCTATGGTGGACACGAACGGAGGGAAGGCAACTTCGTCTTTGTCGACGAGAGGTGAGTGGGCTTCCCCATGTCACTGGGCATCACCGCCTTGTGGATCAGGGAAGCAACAGTGGTAGCGAGCTCAGTAGGCGGACGACGAAGCTGCTAGGGCGAACGGGTAGGCTGCTGGGGTGGCTGATGGACCTCTCGAGGTGAGGCTAGGCGAGGCGTGCAGCAATGGATCTCGCGAGCAAACGGCGAGGTGAGGCGTGTTGGGGCAATTGATGGACCTTGTGAGGCAAGGTGGATGGCGAGGCGAGGCATGTTGTGGCAGTTGATGGACCTCGCGAGGCGAGGCAGACGGCGAGGCTGCTGGGGCAGCTGATGGACCTTGCGTGGCGGACGGCGAGGTGAGGCATGCGGCGAGGCAAGCAGGCAAGGCATGAAGACAGCAGAATGCGTGAAGATTTCGCGATCCAAAGGAAAATCGAATGATTTTCCTTCTCCAATTTTCCTTTTCCTCTCGGTATATAATTCCCATCCAAGGAAAATTTCGTTTTCTTTTTTTTTCTTTCCTTTCTCTCCCTTTTCCTCTCTAATAAACACAATGTTAATTTATTTACCTAAGTTGATCTCAAATATACGAAGGTTTAAATCAAATTGAAAGTTATAATTTAAAGGCTCTAATACCGACGTTCTTAAAGGTACTTGAAGTTATTCTATGTAAAGAAAAATAAAAAGTTTATAACTTTGAAAGAGACCCAAAGTGTCACGCCCCGGTCGGATCGACCCTGAACCGGCGCTTATCCGCTGTCTCAAGGCAATCCGGCGGAACACCGGAACGTGATCGTGCTAGGGTTTCCGGACCGAATCTCGTCCCCAAATTCGAAACCCTAGTTCCCCGCTTGCTTTTTTTTCTCCCAAATTACAATTCACACGGAAAGAATGGGAAAACCCTAACCCTATATTAGAAATCCGGAAAACCCTAAATCAAATTACCTCACTTCTCCCTCTGATTTTGACCGAAGTCAAAATCACGTTCACTGTGCCAAATCTGTCGCCGCCGCTCGATTTTCATTCGCTGATGTCAGGATAACGTCAGCGTCCAAATTTCCTTCACCGCTCGCCGATTCACCTCCTCGGTGACGTCACGCTTAATTTCGAATTCGCCGATCGGATTTGTTTTTGCTGCAATTTTGACCGCGTCAAAATCGCTTCGCCGCTGCTGTCTCGAAACGAGCGCTAAACGCGGTTCGTCTTCTTCGTCACGCGAACGCGCCGCGCTCGCATTCACAGTCGCCGCCGGGGAAGAGAAGTGCGTTGATTGTGCCTCGACTCCGCCTTCTCGTCGCCGACCGGATCTACATTGCCGGAGGCAGTCATCGCCGCCGGAGACCAAGAGCAAGGGGAAGACAAAGAGATGAAGGAAAGTTGCACTCTATTCCCAAAAGCTTACAGAAATCGATCGTCTCCTACCTCCCGTTGACAACCCCCTGGCCGTCGCCGGTGCCCGCTTCCCCTCCCTCGCCGACGATCCACTGATCGTTGGCTACAATCACTCAAAACTCTCTCAACTCGCAGCGCTCACCGGTGAAGTAGATGCCACTCCTGGAGAGCCCTTCCCAGAGCTCCCTCTGCCTCTTTTAACGCGACGCCGCCGACTCTAAGTTCCGCTTCGACCGCGCCGCTTGTCCTCGATTTAGGGCATCTGCTGTCCGCTTCCTACACGCCACCCGCTTGTGCCGTAGTCCACGTCCGAGAATGCAGCGTCCGATCCGGCCGTTGAAGATCCAGTCGCCTGTCACCCGCGACCTCGTCCGCAGCTATCCGCTTTGATCACGTCCTCGTTCATGCCTCGTCGTCTATCGACGCCCGCATCTGTCGCACGTGGAGAAGACCAACGCGGGTGTGAGAACCTCGGTCAACATTAGATGTTGACTGGATCTTTCGAACGAAGCATTGGGCTTCGTTTCTCCTGTACGTTGTCTGGATTTAGGTTCGGACCAGGCCCAACGGGCTTTGGGCTGAACCGGCCTGGCCTGGGCCTGACAATTCTCCCCCACCCAATTTGGACATCGCCCTCGATGTCCGGCGCGGGTGCTCCGCTCAACGCCTACCGGCGAGCCACTGCTCTTGGTCGGCACAGTTAGCCTCGTAGCACTCTTTCCAGTTCTGTTCCCTCTTGCGTTGGAGATTCTCATAGTTTGCAAGTTGTGTTGCTCGCTGCTCCACTTCTACCTCCTCCCAAGACTTCGGTGGAGTTTTTTCCTCCACTATCTGCTTATACGTCTTTTTCTCCTGCGGAGGGTTCGCATCTCCGGAGTTCGTCTTCTGCTCGACGTTGCACTTGTTGACTGCGTCTTTCGGCTCTGCTTCTGCGGGGGTCGGTGATGATTTTCCTGCGACCACTGAGGCAATGCGTACAACTCCTATGCGGGCCTCTACTGGTTCCTCGTCATTCACCACTGCTGGTTTCTCAGCTAGCTCCTGATGCACAATCACTGCAATTTCGTTCACCCGCTGTCGGTCCGGACACTCGCGTATCCGGTGGGGTCCTTTGCACAAGAAGCAGGCAATCGGTCTGAGTTGACCCTGCCCTCTCTCTACAGGTCGAGTATGCTCCTACCATGCTGGTTGACCTCCGTTCCTCCGAGGAGAGAGCCTCTCTCTCTGGCACTCTTGCTCTAGGTGGAGATGGTCGCTTCGGAGGCGACCTCTGTGCTCTCTGAAAGGTCGTCCCTGAAGTCCTCTGGTCCACAAAAGAGTCGGCTATAGCTGCAGCCGTTCTCCAGTCCTGCGGCCCATGTCGTCGGACCTCTGTTGCCGCCCAGGGTTGGAGATTCCGGAGGAAGAAGTACCTCCTATCTCCCTCCGTCATCTCGGGTAGCTCCAACATCAGCGCGGAGAACGCCCTGACATACTTCTGGATCGTCCCCGTGTGCTTTAGTCGATCCACCGCCTCTCGCGCTTGGTCTACCGAGTTTCCGGGAAGGAACTGCTGCCGCAGTTCCTCTCGGAACACCTCCCATGTCCAACTAGCTGCCTCTGATGTCGAATCAACTTTGGTTCTCCACGAGAGTTTTGCATCATCGGAGAGATATGCTGTGCACACCCTCACCTTCTCATAGTCTGCAACATGGTTAGCATCAAAGTATTGTTGCATATCCCAAAGGAAGTTACCCAATACTTTTGTGGATCTGGCCCCCTTGAACATTGCCGGCTCTGGGGTGCGAACCTTCCCGTTGCCGTTGGGAGCCCCATACTCCGTCCTGGTTGCTGTAGGGGCACCTCCCTGTGCCTGCGCCAATGCCATGCGCATCACTGCAAGATCTGCCAATATCTGCTGCTGTACTGCCGTGGAGTTGGTTAACTGTGCCGTCAAGGTTGCTACCTGTCCTTGCAATGTTGTCACTTGCTGGGTTTGTGCCGTCAAGGTCGCTACCTGTCCTTGCAAGGTTGCCACCTGCTGTTGTAGCGCCGCCATCCCTTCAAAATTTTGCTGGGCTTCAGCCATTCCAGCCAAAGTTTGTTGAAGTGCCGTAATTTGCAACCTTTGCTCCTCTACCGTGCGATGGATGTCCTCCACCTGAGGAACCACCGCATCCCTGCTGTTCCCTATTAAACCGAGCACCTGCTCGATTCGTGCAATACGATCTCCTTGATTCACCATGCTGCTGGATCACTTTAGCTCTGATACCTGTTGTCACGCCCCGGTCGGATCGACCCTGAACCGGCGCTTATCCGCTGTCTCAAGGCAGTCAGGCGGAACACCGGAACGTGATCGCGCTAGGGTTTCCGGACCGAATCTCGTTCCCAAATTCGAAACCCTAATTCCCCGCTTGCTTTTTTTCTCCCAAATTACAATTCACATGGAAAGAATGGGAAAACCCTAACCCTAGATTAGAAATCCGGAAAATCCTAAATCAAATTACCTCACTTCTCCCTCTGATTTTGACCGAAGTCAAAATCACGTTCACTGTGCCAAATCTGTCGCCGCCGCTCGATTTTCGTTCGCTGATGTCAGGATGACGTCAGCGTCCAAATTTCCTTCGCCGCTCGCCGATTCACCTCCTCGGTGACATCATGCTTAATTTCGAATTCACCGATCGGATTTGCTTTTGCTGCGATTTTGACCGCGTCAAAATCGCTTCGCCGCTGCTGTCTCGAAACGAGCGCTAAACGCGGCTCGTCTTCTTCGTCACGCGAACGCGCCGCGCTCGCGTTCGCAGTCGCCGCCGGGGAAGAGAAGTGCGTCGATTGTGCCTCGGCTCCCCCTTCTCGTCGCCGACCGGATCTACGTTGCCGGAGGCAGTCGTCGCCGCCGGAGACCAAGAGCAAGGGGAAGACAAAGAGATGAAGGAAAGCTGCGCTCTATTCCCAAAAGCTTACAGAAATCGATCGTCTCCTACCTCCCGTTGACAACCCCCTGGCCGTCGCCGGTGCCCGCTTCCCCTCCCTCGCCGACGATCCACTGATCGTTGGCTACAATCACTCAAAACTCTCTCAACTCGCAGCGCTCACCGGTGAAGTAGATGCCACTCCTGGAGAGCCCTTCCCAGAGCTCCCTCTGCCTCTTTTAACGCGACGTCGCCAACTCTAAGTTTCGCTTCGACTGCGCCGCCTGTCCTCGATTTAGGGCATCTGCTGTCCGCTTCCTACACGCCACCCGCTTGTGCTGTAGTCCACGTCCGAGAATGCAGCGTCCGATCCGGCCGTTGAAGATCCAGTCGCCTGTCACCCTCGACCTCGTTCGCAGCTATCCGCTTTGATCTCGTCCCTCGTTCATGCCTCGTCGTCTGTCGACGCCCGCATCTGTCGCACGTGGAGAAGACAAATGCGGGTGTGAGAACCTCGGTCAACATTAGATGTTGACTGGATCTTCCGAACGAAGCGTTGGGCTTCGTTTCTCCTGTACGTTGTCCGGATTTAGGTTCGAACTAGGCCCAACGGGCTTTGGGCTGAACCGGCCTGGCCTGGGCCTGACACAAAGTATACTTTTAAAATTTTGTATACTAAATGGTTGAATATTGCTACGATTTTTAGAGTTAGGGAGAGTAACTGAAAAGTCTGATCTCACATAGAAGAACTAAAAAATAAATTTTGGATTTATAAAGAATTGATGCACTCTTGTCCATTAGGGTTTGTTAGGGGCATTCAATACACACATGTGCGCGTGCATGCCAAGCCAACTTGGGTCGGGTTAGGTCATGTCGTCGTTGAGGTGTGGGTGTGACACATTAAAGATATCTTTACTTTATATGGATGGAGAGAAATAATCATATTTTTTTGTAATACATGTAAGGAATAAGGGCCATTTCATTAGTATTGAAGGAATTAGAAATTTCACTATTTAATGATTTTGAAGATGAGTTAAAGATGTTGCTTGGTCCAAATGAGAACATTTTCTAATTATGTTGTTTGGTCTCTTAGATGAATAGAAAAAAAAGAAGACATAAGTCAAACTATCTTTTGCACCTTAACGAGAACGATGACCATCATGCATAGACAAGAATTAAAGATATGAAATAAAAAGCCAAAAATTTTTAAGGCAAGATTACTATCTAAGAATCTTAAGTCGAGGCACATAAGAATCGACTATCTTCTAGGTTGTGCCAATCTAAAAGTGATGCAAGCGTGGCTCTTGTACTTCTAGAAATATGGATGTCTTTTTGGTATGACCCTTCATAGGATTCATAGATAGTAACATTGAATAGGAATTTTTTTCATTGTAAAAGCTTCGGGCAATTTAGGGCCTGTTTGGCCCCACTTTGAAGCTGATTTTAATCAGTTTTTAAGTAGAAAGCAGTTAGAAAATTGTTTGGTAATTGAAAGCAGAAGCATAAAAGCAGCAAAAAAGTAGAAGTTGTGAAAGCTACAATTTGATGCTTTTACAGCTTCTGCTTCTTCAAAAAAATAATTTATATAATTTTGTTTAAAATTTTATGTATTATTATTTTAAATAATTTAAAATTTTAACACTAAAAGAAAATAAAATATATTATTATTTTAAATAATTTTAAAAATATATTTATTTATTATTTTAAATTTTGACAATAGTTAAAAAATTACTAACCAAACATCTTATAAATTTTAACAGTGCAGCACAGTACAGTACAACATAGTTTAGCACAGTTATAAAACTATTAATAGTGGGGCCAAACAGGTCCTTAGATAAAAGGCAAAAGAGGATTTGGTTGAATTCATCACTCTTGATTATTGCCACTATATTTATTTGGACGGATAAAAAAAAATGAATAGAATGTGTTATAAGTTTTTATTTCTTGTATTTACTTAGAACGAAAGAATGTTTGAAGGATTGATATATACACCCCTAATTTTTATTTTTTTATTTATATTATATAAATACTATTAATATCATAGAATTTTTAAATATTAAATAGGAGCAACGGTGACAAGGACAAGTAGCGGCAATGAGAGGCTCATAGTGAGCGAGCTCGAGCAATGACAACGAAGACGAGTAGTTGAGAAAGGCTCATAGTGAGCGAAGACGAGCAGTAGTGCAGTGAAAAGCGGGTGTGGAGTTAGTAAAATTAGGACATAGTTTCAGCTTTTTGCGTGATTGGAAAGAAAATTGAGAGATTAATGTCTTAATTTCTCTCTTATTTTTTTTTAAACTATCCATCTACCCAAATAAACAAACTTATACTTTTTTCTTTTCTACTTTCTCTTCCTTCCCTTTAACTTTCCTCCCAAGTAACTTGATGGATTGTTTGTAAGGGATAAGTAGCATATATTGATATGATATAGAGCAACATAGTTAAAAGTCATCCTTTATCTTTCTCAAAATACACATAATAAAATCCTAACCTTCAATGAGAGAAGACGAGTAAGCCAGTTGACAATTCATAAGTTAGAGCAAATGTTAAGTTAAGCATCAAAAGAAGAATATCTTCTTTTGAAACGGCAAACTTTTGAGATCTTGCTTTCCTTATAATAGAACTCTAAGAAAGAAGAAGGCGTTCAATAATTCTTGTGTCCATTTTGACTAAAACTAAGTTAATGCAAATCCAAATACTCAAACCTAGATAAGAGAATTGATTCATATATCTATGAAACCCAAGTTTTAAAATCTTGTTTAAGAAGGTCTTGAGATCGGAATACAAATCTTCCGTAAATTTTTGGGAGCCTGCCTTAAATTTTATTTTAATTTTATTTTAATTTTTTTTAGAAATGATCTACACACTATAAGCTATCCAATGGTATAAATATTGAGGTAGTTTAGATTATACATAATAAGAAATTACCCTAAATATTTTTATATAGTAAATTTTTTTTGTCTTTTATGCAATAATATTTAGGATAATTTTTTATTATGTATAATCTAAACTACCCAATATTAATACCATTGAATAGTTTATAGTGTATAAATCATTTATAAAATAAAAATTTAAAAACAAAATTTAAACGAAATTTAAGACAGACGGCCGAAAATTGCCTTACTGCGGAAAATTTGTGTCCTTGAGATCGAATGTTGTTTTCGTCAATTATTTGTCTACGTCAAATAAATTAATCATATAAATGGAAAAACATAAATAAAGAGAGAATTCTTATTTAATAGTTCGTATACTTTTAGGTGGAAGGAAGTCAGCTAGAGTACGAGAGGATTCTTATTTTTTTAGCACTTTACATCATTGTCGTACTCCTCTTTTTCAAAAGTAATATCATGTAGCCTTTTCTTTTAGCAAGTCACATTGAGTGCAATTTGATTTCGAATGCAAGCGAAGAAATAGCCTAACCTGGGTACCTTATCTACAGTAGTGATTTTTAAATTGGTACTCTAATCATCGTCCAATTCAAATTAGAATGTACACGGATCTCACAGTAAATATTCTCATTAGCTCTCCTGTTATCGCCGCTTGCGTAACCCAAGTTAAGGTTTTTTTACTATCGCTTTTTCATTTCCCCCCAAAACCGCGTGGTTAAAACTCTTTCTTCTTTTGTGACATCTACTTTATGTTCTCTAGCAATTCGTGTCTCTCTCCGGTGAAACTCTTTAAGCTTCCATCTCCAGCGAGTTTCCTGTAACACTTTCGACATTCATCTCCAGTCACTTCATCTCCGACTAACTACCAAGCAGCAGGTAAAGATTTGTCAAAAACTACATATGTTTATGATTGATGCATATAGACATTCATCAGGATGGACAGTTTACATTTTCATTGACGAAATAGACCAAATGTCTTTATACACTAAATGTGTTTATGCACTAAATGAGTTGATGCACATAAACGTTAGGGTTGATGAACTGAGTTTACTCTGCATTGATGTGTATAGAATTTAATAATTGAATTTGGTATTTTCCTAGTTCATACTCATTGATATACATATTAATTACCTAGATACAATTAAATTTAACATGTTAGAGATTAAATTAGGGTTGAGACACAAGCATTTTGGGTTGATGCATAGACATTAGGGTTGATGAACATAAACATTAGGGTTGATGTGCATTGACATTAGGGTTGATGTGCATAGACATTAGGGTTGATGAACATAGACATTAGGGTTGATGCGCGTAGACATTAGGGTTGATGAACATAGTCATTAGGGTTGATGTGCATAGACATTAGGGTTGATGTGCATAGATATTAGGGTTGATGTGCATAGACATTAGGGTTGATGTGCATAGATATTAGGGTTGATGTGCATAGATATTAGGATTGATGAACATAGACATTAGGGTTTATGAACATAGACATTAGGGTTGATGTGCATAGACATTATGATTGATGTGCATAAACATTAGGGTTGATGAACTGAGTTTACTCTGCGTTGATGTGTATAGAATTTAATCATTGAATTTGATATTTTCCTAGTTCATACTCATTGATACACATATTAATTATCTAGATACAATTAAATTTGACATGTTAGAGATTAAATTAGGGTTGAGACACAAGCATTTTGGGTTGATGCATAGACATTAGGGTTGATGAACATAAACATTAGGGTTGATGTGCATAGACATTAGGGTTGATGAACATAGACATTAGGGTTGATGCGCGTAGACATTAGGGTTGATGAACATAGTCATTAGGGTTGATGTGCATAGACATTAGGGTTAATGTGCATAGATATTAGGGTTGATGTGCATAGACATTAGGATTGATGAACATAGACATTAGGGTTTATGAACATAGACATTATGGTTGATGTGCATAAACATTAGGGTTGATGAACTGAGTTTACTCTGCGTTGATGTGTATAGAATTTAATCATTGAATTTGATATTTTCCTAGTTCATACTCATTGATACACATATTAATTACCTAGATACAATTAAATTTGACATGTTAGAGATTAAATTATCGTTGAGACACAAGCATTTTGGGTTGATGCATAGACATTAGGATTGATGAACATAAACATTAGGGTTGATGTGCATTGACATTAGAGTTGATGTGCATAGACATTAGGGTTGATGAACATAGACATTAGGGTTGAGACACAAGCATTTTGGGTTGATGCACATAAGCATTAGGTTTGATGAACTGAGTTTACTCTGCGTTAATATGCATAGAAATTATTCATTGATTTTGATATGAATGAACTAGATACAATTAAATTTTACATGATAGAGATTAAATTTTTTTGAGATAGAGATATTTTGGGTTGATACACATATAAATTAGCGTTGAGTTTACTTTGCCTTGACATACAATTTTTCATCATTGACATACAGTTGTATAACTGTACTATGGGGTCAAATGATAAATCTTGTGAGGAAAATGATGCATGTGCATCCACAAGAGTTGAGGAAACTGAATCTTCATCTGTTGTTCCAACTATTGGTATGGTCTTTAATAGTGAAGATGCAGCATATGATTTTTTATAATCAGCATGGAAATAGACTGGGATTTAGTATCAAAAAATTATACCTAGAGCGTAGAAAGGATGGTTCATTGAAGTATCGGACATTTTTTTATAGCAAACAAGGTTTGAAAAAAGCTCACCCCACACATGAGACTAAGAAACCACAAGCTGAGACAAGAACAAACTGTATGGCCCGGGTGGATTTTAAAATTTCAATCAATAATGTTTGGACAATATCCAAAGTTCATATCAACCATAACCATCCAGTGACTAGTCCAAATAAGGTCAATCAGCTTAGATCACATAGAAAAATACTACCTTACCAACGTTCTCTTATAGACCAAATGATTGCATCTGGTATGAAGGCTCATAATATTCATAATTATTTTCAGTCCGGGGCAGGTAATATGGATGTTGGATTCATAAGAGGTGATACTACAAATTATATTAAAAAACAGAGACAGAAAAGATTGGATGGGCTGAAAAAGAAGGGTATTTTGAATTATCTAATGGAGAGGCGAGCCAAAGATCCTTCTTTCTTTTCTGCTATTGAAGTTCATAGTTCAGGCGAGATTGCTAATTTTTTTTGGGCTGATGGTAGATCAATCGTAGATTATTCTTATTTTGGGGATGATATTTCTTTTGATACCACATTTCAAACTAATGAGTATGATATGCCGTTTGCTCCAATTGTTGGTGTGAATCAGCACAAGCAGACAATTCTTTTTGGTGCTGCATTATTATTTGATGAGACAACTGAATCATTTATTTGGCTGTTTGGAACCTTTTTGAAAGTAATGTCCGGCCGGCATCCTGTGACCATTTTTACAGATCAATCGGCAGCAATATCGAAGGCAATAGATATTGTAATGCCAAATACAGCACACCGTTTGTGTTTATGGCATCTTTTTAATAATGCAGTAACACATCTAAGCCATGAGATTCATAGTAGTGCTGGATTTCTTGAAGATTTGAGACATGTGGTATATGAAAGGTGTAGCATAGATAGATTTGAGGTACTATGGACTAGTCTAGTAAATAAGTACCAACTTAGTGAGAATAATTGGATACAGAATTTTTACAAAATACGTACTAAGTGGGTTGCATGCTATCGTGCGCAGACATTTTGTGCATGTATCAGCACATCACAACGAAGTGAGAGTATAAATGGTCATTTTAAACATTTCTTCAAGAAAAAAATTATCCCTGTTTGAATTTGTAGAATAATATGATAAGGCAGTCACATTCTTTCGTGAGAAAGAATTAAAAGAAGATTTCAGGAGTAGAAACAGCACACCAGTAAATGCCTTCTGTAACATGTTAAGAGAAGCAGCTTCGGTATACAGCATAGTTATGTACATAGAGTTTGAGGAAGAGTTTAAGATGAGCTTTGATTCTAGTATTACATTCATGTCAGCAGATTCTAATGATGGCTGTTTGACATTCAAGGTCATTCTTCAAAAAAATGGTAGAGATGAGTTCGTGATGTACAACCCTTCTTCTGTGACTGTCAACTGCACATGTAAACTCTATGAATTGAATAGCATTTTATGTGGTCATTATATAAAAGTTCTTGCAATGAACAATGTGAATTCAATACCACACCATTATATATTAAATAGGTGGACAAAGTATGCTAGACAAGGTCACGGTTATCATATAGGATCACCCATCAGGGAAGGTCATGGAAAAGAGAGTTTGACATCTATATATAACCAAGTCTATCAAAAGCAATTTTGTATGTCAACAAAGAGTATGCATTCTCGAAAAGCGCTTGAAATGATAGAAGTTGCAATTAATTAGCTAAGTATACAAGTTGATGAATTATTACGCACCGAGCCTATAATTATTGACTCACAATTTGAAAGTAATGAAATTAGTGAAGCTGATATAATTGAAGAGCCGATTATCACCATCAAGCCTCCTGTTGCCAAAAAAGGACCAAAGGAGAAACGAAAGAAGGGTCTTCTAGAGAGAATAAAAAAGAACAAAAAAACCACAAGTGGGAGTTCTAGCTTACCTTTGAGTAATTTAAATCTAGTTCCTGCATTCAATCCAACTTCTATGTATGTAAATACACAGGTAATAGTTATTTTTGAAGTAGTCATAAATATCATTGATATACTCATATTGATTTGTACATTTGATAGGTCCCTCAACCTTCTACAATGTACACTCCTGGTAATCTCAACACTGCTCTTCCGGTTTCTATTTTTTCATGTGTACAGTTGGATGCACAAAGTTATACTCATAATGATCCACCACCAGTGTTTTCATATAGTCAAATGATGATGGAAAATACGTCGACATATGTAAGATACTTCACATTATCATATGTTTTTAAATTTTTTATATCAGCTTATACTAATTAATCTTAATTCATATCCAGTTTTCAGATGAAGCATCACATGTTGCTCATCCACAACTATCATCGCAGGAAAACGAGCCATCTATTTGGTGATAAGTAGTCCAAATAGTGTTGATGTACTATTTATGATGCGGACATGTACTGTATAAATATATTTGATGTTTATGTATTTAGGGTTGATGTACTGTATTAGGGTTGATGTGCTGTACAATGTGCGTTGATGTACATTAACTAGGAACATATCTTTCATACATACATATCTACACTCCTGGAAATTGGTTGATGTGAATGCGTTAGCGTTGATGTGCAGCCTCTGATTTTACTTTCTAATACGTAAATATGTAAATCTGGTTAACATCATACAAATTAGGGTCGAGGTGCATTATTGGGTTATTGTTGATGCGCATTAGGGTTAGCGTTGATGTGCGTAGAATTTTTTAAGTACATCAACGCTAATTCTGGTTGACACATACAAATTAGGGTTGATGTGTATTATTGGGTTATCGTTGATGTGCATTAGGGTTAGCGTTGTTTGTGCATATAATTTTTTAAGTACATCAACGCTAATTGTTTGGCACATCAACCCTAAACACATGAACATATCAGCATATCACTTTCTAATTTATACACAAGAAATGCAAAATAGTACATCAACGCGTAATTCTGGTTGACACATACAAATTAGGGTTGATGTGCAGCAATTTAGGTTATCGTTGATGTGCATTAGGGTTAGCGTTGATGTGCATAGAATTTTTTAAGTACATCAACGCTAATTCTGGTTGACACATCAACCCTAAACACATGAACATTTCAGCATATCACTTTCTAATTCATACACAAGAAATGCAAAATAGTACATCAACGCGTAATTCTGGTTGACACATACAAATTAGGGTTGATGTGCAGCAATTTAAATGTGTACATCAACGCTATTTGAAAGCACATCAACGCTAACACATGACATGAACCATCAATGTATTCACGTATTTACTTTCTAATACATAAATATATAATTCTGGATGATACATATAAATTAGTGTTCATGTTCAGTATATTCACTTTCTAAGCATATTCTAAATAATTCTATGCTGGTAATAGCTCTTAATCTTGGCATATCTACCTGCGAGAAATTAAACTTGGTCTTCCTACATATACAATCCATATACATCATTACAAAAACTCCACAATCCTTGGACTTATACTGTTTAGGGCAGTTAGCATCCCATATTTTTTTGTACTGCATGAGATCCCAATCAGCCGCACATTTCAACCCTTCAGTCTGTCTGTTGAAATGAGAATTTAGTAGTTTTATCTGCATCAACAAAATCAGAAATGACGTAAGTTTAATAGCATTGAAATTTAATTGAAAAAATAATACAACAGGTAGGTGACTTAAGATACTTACATAACCATCTACATAAGACTTATCTGCGGCTGTTGGTTGTAATAAAGAATTAAAAAATGTTATGTGTTTCTGCTCCCTTTCTATGTACATCAGAAACCAATGCTGGTCTCGTCCAATTGGGCAGAAAATTCTTTTTATGTTTGGTAGCGTCTCTCTATGGAAGTTATTCAAGTATTGATGAGACATTCCATATTGACGTGCTACATCTAATTGATAACAACTCCCGGAGATGTAGGCAAATGTGAGATATTTTCGTTGCTTCACATATCTTTTACTACGGTTGTGAAGTAGGAGTGCATATGCGTCAATCACCTACAATGAATATGTAAAACAATCAGGAAAATTACGAATATGCATATCCAGTTGGTACTGCAGATGTTGGTACTTATATTATCTTGCACCATTTCGCCAAATAATAGACCACAAAGGGTGATCTTTTTTACTTCACAACCGTCCTCAATAGTGACCACGTCTATTGGCACTTCAAGATGGAAATTTATTTGCTGGCGTTGAGAATCAGTTATTAAATTGTGTCCACAATAATCTCTTCTACCAATATACTGTCATACGAAAGCCAACAGTTAAATATATTTAAATCTAAGTACATAATTTACATGGTTTAATAAAAGCAAGGTAACTCAGTATGAAGAAGGTAACTCAGTATAAAGCTATGTACATGGTTTAATAAAAGCAAGGTAACTCAGTTCATCAATGCTAATGTCTATGTTCATCAACGCTAATGTCTATGTTCATCAACGCTAATGTCTATGTTCATCAACTCTAATGTCTATGCACATCAACCCTAATGTCTATGCACATCAACCCTAATGTCTATGTTCATCAAACCTAATGTCTATGCACATCAACCCTAATGTCTATGTTCATCAACGCTAATGTCTATGTTCATCAACCCTAATGTCTATGCACATCAACCCTAATGTCTATGTTTATCAACCCTAATGTCCATGTTCATCAACCCTAATTTTTCTATCTCAATGATAAGTTAATAAATGTCTCAAGTCAAATTAAAGCAATGTACATGGTTTATTAAAAGCAATGTGAAATAATGTCATGTTATAAAGCACTAACCTCCTGGAGTTGCTTAGATGGTGGCACATCAACTCTCTTCTTTTTTATATCTATCTCGGTATAAGGAGAGGTTAGGGCTGCATAGGCCTTTCTTATTCTTTTCCCCTTACCCATCTCGGGATCATCTCCACCTTCAGCTGGATTGTCATCATCTGACCATTCCAATTCTTGCTCAGTCTCTTCTGTCAACTTCTCATATGCAGCCGTAAGTTCATTGAGCTTCTTTTCATATGAATCTTTAAGCTCCTTTAATTCAGATTCATACTCTGCAATCTGGTTACGACATGATATCTCTAGAGAGAGTTTCTCTTCAGTTAAGCTCCTTACTCTGGCCATAATATCCTCTAGTGCATTCTTCAGCTTCGTTATATCGGCCTTGAAAACCTCATTATCTAAAAGTGTGTTTCGACTTTTGAACTTCTCTTCAGTTAGCCTTGATTCTAAGTGATGACATTTATGTCCAAACTCGTTTCTTTCTTCTTCCACCTTTTGTAATATAGCTTTCAACCTCTCTAATTCCTCTGCAGCCTCTGATTCATGTGTACCAACTGAATCTTCTAGCAATTCAGTGTTTATCTACAAGAAATAAAACCATCTATTAATTTAAGGACCATAAATGGAGATAATTACTCATCTCATAAAATAGTTAGAAAGAAGAATACTCACATCTTTAGCAAAGGTCACTGGGACAGAAATAACAGTCTCAGTATATACAGGAGCATTTATTTCTATATCTATAGAATGATCTTCTTCAATATGTACAACAGCAGCATCTTCTTCACTATCTACATGGTGATCTTCTTCATTATGGGAGTCTGAATCTTGTCTCCCTTCATCTTGTGCAGCATCATCTTGTATGGCATCTTCGATATCAAAAATTATCTTGCATAGATAATAACCCATATGGTTAGAGCTAAGTATTAACATCATTTAATGAGAAAGACATGATTCAGCTACATACCTGAGAATTATCTAGCTTTTCTAAGTTCTTTTCAAACGTCGCTCTTCTTCCAGCAAACATTTTCGCCCAATGAAATAGGTGAGGCTGAACACCCTCCACTTTGATATCATTCCATAATGAGCAATGTTCATATAACCAAACCTGTAAAATAAAATGATTTTAATGTTAATTATCAGCAATCCTTTGCTTAATAGTACATCCTTATGAAAAAAGACTTCACTTACACAAAGGAGGATGCCACACTCCGCAAATGATGTAGTATTTTCGCTGAAGCTTCGAGTAATACCATGTGTCAAATATCTATGTATAACCTCAGCCCAATTGTATTTACTCAAATTCATCACATCGTCCACATATTCGACAAAAAGTGGATCCAAAGTGTAGTAAACACCATAGAATAAGAAAGTGCAAAATAAATACAAAATACTGTGCTTCTTCATTTTCTCTTCATATGTACACATTTTATCCTCTATCATTTGCCTTCTTGGAATTTTCCCTTTAAAGTCAACTTTATATAAGCTTGAATCCGGAGTTCGCTGGTGAAATTGCAGTAATTCTCCCATATCTGGTAATCCTAAAATAGCCGATACTTCTTTTACCGTAAAGTCCAAAAATACTCCATTAATGAGGAAGCCGCATCTATGCTCGTCCCATCTATTTCTCAAGTATTCCAAAGCCAACATATCCAAGGGTACAGTTAGCCCTGTGAATAAATGGCCAAAAGGGGTGGCCTATAGCAACTCAATCAAATTATTCCCCTCTGCTATTTGTCCAATGAAGCTGTGTAATCTCGACATTGAATATCTATTAAAATTAGGTCGAGTTATCTTTGCAGGTGCTCTTCCCATTTTTCTGACCATGAATATCAACAACAAAATGAGTATTAACAAGGAAAATGTATAAATGAATGAATAATTCCTATGCAGATCAACGCTGAGTAAACTCAGGTCATCAACCCTAATGTTCATGTGCATCAACCCAAATTCCTTATGTCTCAACCCTAATTTAATCTCTAACATGTCAAATTTAATTGTATCAATGAGTATGATCTAGGAAAATAAAAAAATCAATGAATAATTCCTATGCACATCAACACTGACTAAACTCAGTTCATTAACCCTAATGTTCATGTGCATCAACCCAAATTCCTTATGTTTCAACCCTAATTTAATCTCTAACATGTGAATTTAATTGTATCAAAGTAATTTGTATGTGTATCAATGAGTATGAACTAAGAAAATATAAAAATCAATGAATAATTTCTATGCACATCAACGCTGAGTAAACTCAGTTCATCAACGCTAATGTCTATGTTCATCAACCCTAATGCCTATGCACATCAACCCTAATGTCAATGTACATCAACCCTAATGTCAATGCACATCAACCCTAATGTCTATGCACATCAACCCTAATGTCTATGTTCGTCAACCCTAATGTTTATGTTCATCAACCCTAATGTTTATGCACATCAACCCTAATGTCAATGCACATCAACCCTAATGTCTATGCACATCAACCCTAATATCTATGTTCATCAATCCTAATGTCTATGCACATCAACCCTAATGTCTATGTTCATCAACCCTAATGTTTATGCACATCAACCCTAATGTCAATGCACATCAACCCTAATGTCTATGTTCATCAACCCTAATGTATATGTTCATCAACCCTAATGTCTATGCACATCGACCCTAATGTCTATGCACATCAACCCTAATGTCTATGTTCATCAACCCTAATGTCTATGATTAGCACATCCCTACAGTCTATGTTCATCAGCCCTAATGTTTATGTTCATCAATCATAATGTCTATATTCATCAACTCCACAATCTATGTATTCATCAACTCCACAATCTATGTGCATCAACCCTAATGTGTATGTGAATCAACCCAAACTTTCTATGCGCTAATTTAAATTCTACCAGGCAAAATTTATGTAATTTTTGTTTGTGTATAAATGATAGTTTACCTGTTTCGCAGTTAACTAAAGATGACTCGAGAGCAGACTCTCCTTTTCCTCGGCGGCGACACAAGCTTTACAATGAGTATGTTAGAAAGAAGAAAATAATGTTAGAGAAATGCGACAATGAAGCAGCTTCAATATTAAAATTTGTGTCGAAAACGACATAGAACAAAGAAAATGCGCAACTCACCTACTTTAATCTATTGCCAGGGAGTTAGTCGGAAATCACCAGAGAGCAAGCGGCAGGAGATTCGAAATCGCCGGAGAGCAAGCAGCAGGAGATTCGAAATCGCCGGAGAGCAAGTGCCGGTTCGTTTCGGATGATTATGGAGATGTCGGGTTAGGTTAATTAGGGTTGATGTACAGGGTTTTGGGGGGAAATGAAAAAGCGACAGTAAAAAAACCTTAACCTGGGTTACGCAAGCGGCGGTAACGGGGCAGCTAACGGGAATGTTTACTGTGAGATCCATGTCAATCCTGATTTGGATCGGACAATGATTAGAGTACCCAGCTTAAAAATCGCTACTGGGTACCAGGTTAGGCCATTTCTTCAATGCAAGCTACTTGATTCCGTCCACATAAAACAAGCACGTCAACTTTGTATTAATTTTGCAGTATGCCCATAAACTTTGCGATTATTTCAGTTTGACTCCTAAAATCTTACCTCAAAGTTTGCATAGATTTCATACTTTCATTTTATAGATAGTTTTATTGAATGAGGTAACACCTAGAACATATCTTCACATCTAATGCCCATGCTACTCTGCAGAGGACCTGGAAGACAAGGCATGGGCGAAGCATACTTGAACAGCAATGTTATCTTGCTGACTCCCTTGGATAGCTCCACTGCAACGAATCAAACGATAGTGATTGAACAACTAAAGCAGGTTGTTGAATTGTTTTGACCACGTACATCAGCTGCTAGTTAGTTGCGCAGATCAATATCAAAACAGACTTCACCTTCAATGATAACAGCAGAAAGTACCAGAGAACTTTGCAATCGTCCTTTTGCTAGAATCCTTAACACAAGAAGATGGACGCTAAGTACGGTTAGGAATTGCTTAGCTCGACTCAGATCCACTTTATATTGGTTATAGATGAAATGAATAGAGAAGGTCTATATAGTTACTATATTCAACGCAAGTAGCATGGGCTCTTAACTAGTTCCTAGTACCTAGTAAAGCAATGAAAGTTTTTTTTCTTCCAAGTTTCCCTCCAGAGATTCCTAAATGCGATTGTATTATTGCACTTACTAATACATCACTAGAAATATAGCTGTCTCAAAAGCATATACAATCAAATATAATTCTCCACAAAAGCTCCCTGCTAAAGTTGCTGAAGACCCGAATGTGAAGAGAGAGGCATCTGCCAAGATGCAAAGCCTAAATTCAGCAGCATGATGTTTATCTCACGGATACTATGCTTAAGCCTGCTTCTATTTGCTTTGTAACCGATAATGCAGCAAGTGGTTTGATGCTTCAGATTCAGTAAAGACTAACCTACTAAATTTGCTGCTTGAGGGCCTGTCGCAACTGGATCTTTTGGCTCCCAATCCTTGCCTCCATCAGCTTTGCTTTCAAGTTGTGCTTCTGATTGCCACGTGGCCATTCAATACACCCTTTCACCCCACGAGTCATATGAGAATTTAGTGAATCAGGGGAGCTCCACTGTCCCATGTTTCCTGGACTTAATCCAGATTCTCCCAACCCTACATCAGATAAAGTTCCATTGGAGATCCTCCCATTTGACAGTCGTCCATTGGTAGGCTCAAAAAACAGTTTCTTGAACCCTTCAACATTATTTGAAGCTAGTGTTGCATTGGACATCCTTCCATTAGAAAGCCTCCCAGGTTTCCCATCAACCGATGATTTCTTGAGGTCTTCAACCTTATCATGTGCTGATGATCTCCAAAGCTTACATATGGAAGACACTTTCTTTCTTGATTTTCCATTAGTAGAAGAAGCCTCCACGACCTCACTTTTATTGTTCACATTCTCCTCCTTCCAGTCTGATTCGCTCATTGAAACATGACTTTCTTTACAGCAACCGTTCACAGATGGTTCACTCCCATCATGTGAATTGCTTGAGCCTTGCTCCTCCGCATGACTCTCAGTTTCCCAATCGCTGTCACCTTCTACATCATCATTGCCATCTATCAACCCGTGTGCATTCTGCTTTATGGGATGTTCTAGAAAGATATCTGTCCCAGGACTTGCCGTGATCTTGGAAACACTGCTTCCAGGACTATGATCGCAGCAAGATTTGATTTCTTTCTCGTTAGTTTCTTGTCTTGATCGAAGTTCTTCAAAAACAGCATAGATGTCTTCTGAAGCAGGAGGTGGCTGATATGGAAACTCTTTTATCTCTTCGACGATCAATACATCAGCTCTTTGATTAAGCAACTCAGCCTCTCTAATTGCTGCGATGTCAGAGTTTGCCGTTGTCCTTGCAGCTAAAAAGCCTTCTAACTCTGCTTTTAGATTCCTCAGCTGTGAATATTTCTCCTCGAGTGTAAGCTTTGCATCGATTAACTTCATCTGAACTCTTTCTTCCCGCCATACCTCTGCCATCTGCAGCATCTTCTTCTCATCTTCAACTTCATCTCGAATCCTTAATGCTTCCATTTTCAGAGTTTCAATTTCAGTTTTGTCTTCACCAATCTCCTTTGCAAGCTCATCGCAGACCTCCTCAACAAGTTCTCGTGCTTTGCGTTCTTTCTCATAGTCCTGCAAGAGTTGCTTTGCAGTTAATTTGGCCTGAGAGAGCTCATCGACTAGCTTGGCATGGATAATCTCTGTCCTATGCCGCTTTTTCCTCTCTTTGTCAAGGTCAGTCTTCATCACCTCAATGATGCCTCTGACTTTCTCATGCTCCCTGCGCCGCCATGATGCCTTCTCCTCAGCAAGCCTTTTCAAGAACTGATCGAGCTTTTTCTTTCCCATTATCCGTTCTGTCTCAAGCTCATTAATGCGCATTTGAGCCCATTCGAGCTGATTCCGGAGAGAAGAAACAATAGAAATTGTGTTTAGTTCCTCATCTTCAGCAGGCTTCAGGTGATTATAGAATCGATATACATCCTCTGAAATCAATGAGCTCTTAGGGTCCCACTTAGTTGCCTTCTCCAAAGTGGAGCTCGGAAAACCAGTATACTACAGGGAATCGACAAAATCAAACAAAATAATAGTAAATGTCTGAAAAAGAGAAGGCTGGAAGCTTAGCTAATCAGTAGGAACGAAGGACTACCTTGTGGACATCGTCATTTAAACTTAACACCGAGACAGGACTGACAAAACCATTCTTCTTGTTTTTTTTGGTGTGGATATCGTTACTGAGTCGATTGTGAAGCAACTGAACTTGATTCCCATGATCAGGCTGCCATGTAGGAAGTAGATATTCAGATCAATAATGCAAAACACTAACTTACACGAGAGTAAGAATACAACTTAAGAAAGTCATCGTGCGTAATCACAGCCGTAACTAGACCTAGTTTTCTATCAAAGCCTAATTCCCATTTCATCTTCGATCCAGTGATAGAAACTAGTGAAAAACTAAGAGATCACAGATTCGCAACGAAGTCGATATAGTAATCACATTCTTCTCAATAGTTTATCGTGGATCTGGCATCAGCACGATTGATTTCTACTGATTGATATTGCAAGAAATTAAAGATAAATACATGTTTTCCAACAGTATAGCATAAGAAATGGGTATCTAGTAAGAACAGAGCAAATCGGAACCCGAGAAAAGAAACCCTAGAAAGGAGGGTCTCAAAAGGGGCGGGGGATCTGCTTCGGGTCGTACCTCGACAACTGAAGGAGCTCGGCGGCTTCCCTCTCCTTCTCCTAGCCCTCCGCCTCCACCCGCCTCCAGAGGCCTCAGATGCCAGATCCCAGCCACGAGCTTCCTCGCCGATGCGCGCGGCAGCGGGGGCGTCGGCGCTCCGGCGCCGACATTCTCAACCTTGCAGCCAGGATCCGACGGTGGTTTCTCGCTGAACTTCCACCGAAGGAGAGGAGTGGACGGGCCGCTCCTCCGTCCGCAGGAGCCGGCGCTACCCTTTCTAGCGCGGGCCCGGGAGGCCGCGCCGCTGAATGCGGGGTGCCGAGCCCGGCGGTGGGGGTGATTCTTCCACTCCAGGCGAAGATCGGAGTCGAGTGGAGGCGCCAGGGTTCCCGAGGGGCCTGGAGGGCGGTTGCCACCGGCGGCGCTGAATGTAGGCATCAGCTCAGAAGGGCTGCTCGGGCAGCATCACAAGCAGCAGCAGCAGACCCACTCCCCTCGCACACGAGAAAATGAGCTGCCAAGGAGAAACGAAATCGATTGGTGCGATGTTAGGAAACGTCGGTGTGAAATTACTGTACTGTCCAAGTACTAAAGAAAAAGAAGTGGAAACCTAATAAATGACTACTATTTAGAAGATACCTTTCTCTAGTTTTCATGATTTTTGGAATTTTAGAAATTTAAAAAATTGTAAAAAAAATGTCCATCAAGAATTTATGGACATTTACGAGGGTGTATAAGTAAATTGTTCCTAATCACAATACTTAAAATTTTCTTTTGTCGGTGCAGCACTACGAAGGCTCGTAACTAATTGAGTGCAAGAGTATCTTCTCCAGCTGGCACAAGTATCTATTTCCACATTTGGTCATTTCCTATAAATTTAGAAGAAAATTTAAAACTAAAAATAAATTGAAATTTTCGTTTTTATAAATATTTATTTATATTCTTAATTTTTTTATTTATTGTTTTACATTTATTTTTTCTTTTAAAAGGAGAAATTAATGCTGTATTTTTTTAGACAGAAAATTAAAAAGAAAGAATAAAAAATATATTAAATTTAGTAATATTTTGCAGTTAAATTTAATGTATTTTTTATTTTTTTCTCTTAATTTTTCATCCAAGAAAATACAACTTAAATCTTACAAATTTTATGAGAAATTCTACTGATTTATTATATT
This sequence comes from Costus lasius, assembly GCA_027563935.2. Lineage (NCBI taxonomy): Eukaryota > Viridiplantae > Streptophyta > Magnoliopsida > Zingiberales > Costaceae > Costus > Costus lasius. Next base: position 101,129,208 of record CM050454.1, read on the forward strand.
GTCTTAAATATTATTAACCCTATAATTAATTTTTTTCATTTTTGTCTACTCTAAATTTGGTTAATAGGTAATGTATAAATGGTGTAAATATATTCTTCGAAATGCTCCACGTGTTGGGTGGTGAATGGCTCGATCTACTGTTTCGTGCTGTTGCGTGTTAGTAGAGGGCCCGCTTTTTAAGATGCGGTGCGGAGCGGGGAGGGGAATCCGAGGGGGAGCGAGACAGGGAGCACGAGGACGATGGGTCTCAGAAGGTGAGCTCTCGAGTCGCCACGGGAGCTCTCGAGCACCCGTGTTCTACACCGCCACGTGGAGATTGGAGGGTAAACCAAGGGTCGGATTGAACCGAGAAGAGATTGATTTCTTGTTGTTTTGGTCTGGGTAGAATTCTTTGGTAAGATTTGAGTTAGTACAATATGGAAACTAAAAATGAAGTTAATAGTAGAAATAGAGATGAAAACGAGTTTTGCCCTTAAGCCCTCGATGTTTTGTAATTTACATCGACTCATATAGTAGTACTACTCTCTGCATCGGGATCGTTGCAGAAGCTTCTTGCAGGGGCCTTTATGAAATTAGCATGGGAACGTCCCCACCTCATGATGAGGGTGAGTACGTGGGAACTGATTTGCCTACACATGCACGACACGACGCCCGTTCACTTCTTCCACAGGACTGACTTTTCTTCTGCTAAGCTTGTCCACATAATACGCCATACGATGCAGGTTGTTTCTGTGGCTCTCACTCGCGCTTTGATCGCTGATCGATCTCTTTCTTTTCTAAGAAACTCCAAGCAGCTCAACGCCCACCACGTACTCCGTTGCGCCACCACACAAGCCACTGCTCGCGCTCAATTTGATTACTTTGTTTCCTTTCTCGGTTACTTATTCGCCTTCTTTTCATTTCCCGGCTGAGTATTTGGGACCCCAGAAGATGTACAGCACCCTCACCCCCTGCTCCCGCCTCTCCCGCGCCCCCCGCCGCCTACAACGGTTATCCCGCGCCACCCTCACGACTGGCCGCCCATCCACCGCCGCCCCGTCCCGCGTCGCTGACGAGGCCCCAATGAAGCCAATCAATGTCGCGGTCGAAGACCCTGCCTCGCTCCGGTCCACCTGGGCCCACCGATCATGGGTCGCAGCCGGCTCCGCCGCCGTCCTCACCTTCCTGGCAGAGTCCGCGGCGGCGGCGGCTGACTCTGGCTCCGTCGTCGAGCCCCTCCTCGCCGCGTACCTCGGCTACCTCCTCGCCGACCTCGGCTCCGGCATCTTTCACTGGGCGGTCGACAACTACGGCAGCGCGTCCACGCCGCTGTTCGGCGCGCAGATCGAGGCGTTCCAGGGGCACCACCGCTGGCCGCGGACGATCACCCGCCGCGAGTTCGCCAACAATCTGCACGCGCTCGCGCGCGCAGTGGCGATGGCGGTGGCGCCGGTGGAGATGGCCATTGCCGCCGGCGGCGGCGGAGCGGCGGAGCACGCTTTCGTGGGGGCGTTCGCGGGATGCGTGATGCTTAGCCAGCAGTTCCACGCCTGGGCACACGAGAAGCGGGGGAGGTTGCCGGCGGCCGTGGCGGCGCTGCAGGAGGCCGGTTTGCTAGTGTCGCGGCGCGCGCACGCTGCGCATCACCGCGCGCCGTACAGCACCAACTATTGCATTGTCAGCGGGGCGTGGAACGGGGTGCTGGACGAGTACAAGGTGTTCGAGGCGGCGGAGATGGCCATATTCTTCCGGTTCGGCGTGCGTCCTCGGTCGTGGAACGAAGCACGGCCGGAGTGGAGGGAGGAGGAGGAAGAGGCGGAGGCCACCCCCACGTCGTGAAGCAATTGTCAAGTGAGGGTGTTGCATGTATTTGTCAATTTGTAACCCGAAATGGGCGGAAAAAATTGGTGATTATAGTTTCTATATGCAACATTTAATTTTTAAAAATTTAAAAATAGAAATGTCCTCTACTCATTTCAATTTCGTTATATTTATGTGTAATGTGATTGAGGCATATACAATTTGAACACTGTCTAAAAGTCAATTCGAGCATTAAGCTATTAGGCAAATTATACTTCATGATTTCTACAGCTTTAATTCAAAGCCAGTGCAGAAGCGCACAGGTTACTGCCTAAAACTTTGTCTCCAGAAGTGCTTTGCCATTTCATTCAAACACACATCGATTCAGCAAGACACTTAATCATTGGTTATTTATGTAAATGGAGAATAGAGAAGATCGATTCTTTGTGAACTGATCTATTTGTCAACACCACAAGAACATTTCAAAGCATTTATATAAGGAATTCAAAATGGTATAAGTTTATCTTCCACTGTTGAGAGTACTTTTCAAGAGAGAGTACCGCATGCATTCATGTTCCTCCCAGGAAGCATTTCTCCAAACTTTTCCTTTACTGCAGTACAAAGCAGCAGAGATCAAATTTAAACTCTTTAATCACTTAAAATTGAAATTGACAGTAAAAAGTGTGTCGATCACCATCATTTGACTCACAATATCCGCCATGTTTGAGCTGCTCACTGTACACTAATTCTCACCAACCAACGCAGCCTTGATTCGTTCCACGGTGCAGGCAATGAGACTGTTGACGGTGGCGACTGACCCGAGCGAGATCTTAGCAGTCGGCATCGAATCTACCAGGATCTCAAATGCGACCGTCACAAGGGAGCCGCCGCTAGACCCGGCTTCGTTAACTGCCGCAGCTCCTGGCATCGCGGAAGGCCCGTCTGGTAGGATGGCGAATCCAGAGGGCAAGAGAGCGACGTAATCGGGATCGCCGCCGTTGAGCACCACGTTCATTGCGACGACATCCACCGGAGCATAGATCACGTAGGAGACCACCGGATCAGTGCAACTCTCTTGCAGTATCAGCATGTTGCTCTGGTTCGAATTCACACTCTAAAGTCGCCATTTCATTAGTCCGCAGTGTTGGTTAAAGCAAGAGATAAAGAGGATAGAGAGGCTTACATCGACGCGGAGAAGAGAGACACAGTTGCCGTGGTCTCGGCCACTGGCAATATGAGCCATTTCTTGAACACCACCACCATTTGAGAGGATGTCCCACTGCCAAAGCCCCAAATTAAGGTGATAGGCAATTAAGTCAGAAAAGTCGTAGTGTCGTTGACTTTTTGTTCAGAAGCATATATGACTGTACCTACCTCATTGCGAGAGACTTCATCTCGGAGGAAATCGAAGACCCTGTTTGGGCGGACAGGAAGCCAGAAAGATTTAGCGGCATTAAGAACAATGCCAGGAGGTCTTCCGGGATCATCCACACTCTTTCTAGTCATGACCCTCACGTCCTCTGCGGCGCTGCCGGACAGCGTAGTCCACTGATGAGCAGTTGAGGCACTCACGCCGCCGCAGAAGCTTTTGACCATCCTCTCAGCTAGCTTCAGCATGCTCTTCCTTCCTTCTGGAGTGGCTATCACTGTAACATCACAGAGAATACAGTTCCAATTCGATTAAGAAGACGAGTAAGACGTAGCATGCATGCAATTAGGTAAGAATCAGGTATAAGTACTGTTTTGACCTGTGATCATATCACCGGATGAGACGCTGCAGCTGGCCATTAGACTCGCGAGGCGCTCGCACCGTCGATCTAGTGTTGCGACCCACCTCTTCGCGCCAAATGCTAGCCCTGAGTTGACTAAGGGCTTATAGATTTCAGGAACAGACCTATCATCGAATTCAGCATGTTCAACCCAAGTCACCTGTATAATTATGAACAAGGATAAGGAAACATAAGAAAGATAAACAAGATCGTTATGTGTGATTATCATCTTTCTATTATTCTCATGCTTCTACAATGAGCAATTAATTATTTTTAAACTCTCAAAATTATTTTAACATTCAACGACATGAATTGTGTCACCTTGGAGTATCCATTAGGCATTTCTTGAATTATGCAGCCCGAAGGCCTCCGTCTGCATCTTAAGCCATGAGTTGAGCGTGAGCTATCCAAGGAAACATCAACCACTGCCCAGCTTCCTTCGCCATGCCGCTTGCAGTAGCGGGCGAACAGGCTCTCCCGGGTTGGCACAAGGGGAGAAGGTACTTGGAATTCTGCTGACATCTGAACGTTTTTTTTAAGTCAGTTCTTACTCCATCAGTTCGCTTCCCCTTACATCATGAATCAGTATTAAAAGTTAGAAAATAGTGTATGTACAACATCGGGATACCAGTTGCAAAGCACCATCATGGTTGCCTGCCACTCCAGTTGAAAGCACCTCCAGTGTGACAGCTCTGGCTACAATGCCGGAGAACACATCAGACCATTGATTCTGTTCATCACCAAGAGAGTGCAGATATATGTGTAATATATATAATCGTTCGAATTACTCCATGCTCCAGGTGAAGCAACTACCAGGATCTTACCGCATCCATTAGCGTCTCCACGAGGTTGGCGTGATTCATGATCACTGCTGCGGTGGCGCGAGTCGCCTCAGCCTTCAATCCTGGAGGTCTGGGCCCGATTCCTCCGGGGAAGCTCCTGGCGTACTCTTCCTCGTTCAGGGTCTCGCTTAAGGCATCGGTCCCCAGCGCCCAAAGCGGCTCCCCGAGCTGCGCCATCCTGAGCAGCTCCTCCATTGCGGCCACCGCGAATTCAATCACAATCGGCCTCTCGATGTCGGTGTGGCCGGAGCCGACGAGGCTTCTCTGCTGTTCTGCGGACGCAAACATGTCGATCCCCGTGCTCAGATCCAGCGACGTCGAGAGGGAAGAAGAGATTGCATGCCGTGGGTCTACCGCCGGCTTGCCGACATACTTGGCTGCTATGGCGGATACCCTGTCGATCTAGAATCATGCGGAGCATAGCGAGTTTATTAATTATTGTTCATACTCAATACACAACTTTTACCAAATCGGCCAGATTCCAAAGGTGGTCATTAATTAATGAGATGTAAAGTACCTCCTCCCGGAGGCGAGAATTTTCGATCCTGAGTTGGTGCTCGTCAAAGCACATCTCTCCGATAGCGGCAGGGCCGCCGCAGTTGGGGCATGAAACGTTGCCGAGAGCGTCCTTGTACCTCATGTTCTCCGCCCGAAGCTTCTCGTTCTCCGCCCGCAGCCGTGCGTTCTCGTGCTTCTCTTGCTGGTTCTGCACAATATATATATTTATATAATCCACACTTATGCATAGTTTTAGAAGCAAATAAATGACAAATATGAAAATATATATTAGCACTATTTAAAAAAAATTAAGCCTTTTTTTTGTTTAAGCCTTTTTTTCATAATATAATAAAATTATACAAAATTTAACATTAAATTCAACCAAATATTTAAGTACAATATTATTTTTCTGAGACTATAATCCTAATGCAATCTGTATAACATAAGATTGAGAGTGAGTTGAATGTACCTTAATTTGTGTGCGCTTGTTCTGGAACCAGAATTTGACCTGGAGAGGTTCGAGCCCGAGCTCGCTGCTCAGTTCCTTTCTTTGCTTGTCATCCGGGTGAGGACAATCTTTAAAGAAACTGAGGGAGAAAGAGAGAGAGAGAGCGGTGAACCTTAAATCACGCACCTTAAGTTCATAGAAAATTCTGGATTAAAGGTAGAACGTTCTGCAAGTTTCATATTCTAGGGTTTTCCAATGAAAATAAAAGATAATTAATTCATTGATTAAGGGGATGGAGAGTTAATAGTTAACTACATACGCTTCCAGTTCTTGGATTTGGTGTTGAGTGTGGCGGTGGTAGTGCTTCTTGCGCGGCCGGTAGTTGGGATCGCCCTGATCGTCGTCGGAGCCGCCGGCCTCGATGTTGTCGCTAAACGACTTGCTCTCGAGTTCCTCCTCCGCAGCCGTGGGCACGATCTCCATCTCTGCCGCCGCCGTCATATTCTGCGGGATCTCCGACAGCCGATGCTGCTGTCCGTATTGCGTCGAGTATTGATCACCTTGTCCGCCCATCAAATTTGCCTACAAAGTTCCAATGATGGTTCGATAGTCTAAATTTAAGTAAAGAAATCCTTGTAGATTGTATGGACTCGATCCCATCGAGCTAAATTTTCAATTTATTTACAGCTAATTTGGATCTACTCTACAAAACTCAAGTATATTTACTTCTCATATACAAATATCATGAAGCTCTAGAAGGGAACAGAAGAAGGGCAAAGAGATGAGAATGCTTAGAGCTGCTGACCTGATGATTGAACATGGCAGACACATCTCTATGCACCAAATCCTGCTGGTACTCTCCTTTGCCTTACGATTTCCTCTTCTTTTCTTAAATAGGTCGTCATAAAGGTACGGTATCACTCCATCGCATGCAGAGAAGGATTTCCGACTTGCGGTTGCTTACAAAGAGGCAGCAGCAGCAGCTAGTAGAGATGGTCTGACCTCGGTTTTCAAGCGTACATGGCCAAGAAAGCGAAGGGGGATGTAGAGCTTTTAATTCCAAATAATTAATGTTGACAACTGGTGGCCGTGACAAATCAATTAGCAATGTCTCTCTCGCTCTTTTTCACTAAGCGCATGAAATGATTCATGCTGGAAGATGATATGGCGGGTTGAGGTCTGAGAAGAAAGGAGCAGAAGAGAAGCACCAGATGGAACTGAAGAGGCAAGAAATGGAGAGAAGGAGAAGATGGTGAAAGGAGAGGAGAGGAGGGAGACTCAAGGAGTTATTGCAGAGTGCATAGAAAGGGTGCAATTGCATTTATTGACAGGGTGCTGACTGCTGTAATTGTTTAGACTACTGTATCTTTGAGAGAGAGAGAGAGAGAGAGAGATCTACCTTCTTTGATATATTCTAGGGTTTTTACTGAAGGTGACGTTGACTCTTACATGTACAAGGCAAAATAAGCAACATATAGAAGATAAATAGGACGCCAATAACCAATTATTTAGCATCATCACACAACATTCATGCATGTACAAGAGAGCATACTTTTTAAGTTCTACAAGTGTTGACTTTGTAGTTAGTTTCAATATATATATATTGAATTCCTTCTCAAAGCCCATAAAATGAATAGAAAATCTGATGAAAAGAGTCATTAGTCATACATAACTTCAATTGTCTAATTAAAAAGAAAAACAAGAGAAGAGGAAACATGAATCATTAAATGCTACTTGAAATGTTATATCAATTACATCTTCATGGTGCCAGCTTTAAATACTTTGTACGACTTCCAGATGGTGTATGTGCATATTTGAACAGCATTGTAAATATTATTAATGAATTAAGATAAGTAAAGGAATTTCCATAGAATCCTTAACAATAATGCTACCACTTAAGTACAAACCTAGCTAGCCAAGCATAGAGCGTCTTATCATGCTTATCTCTTCAAGGACTGTAGAACATGCATGCATGCATTCATGGGCTAGGGTTTAGGCTATTGCTAACTGGCGCTAGTGAAAACTTACAAGGTTTGCAAGGCAAATGCCTCTTCTCACTTCCATTTCTCTTTACAGGTTCCCTCTATATATATACACATATGGAGCCCTTCCAGCGCCCAACATTTAAAGCCTTCTGAGTGCCACTGCGTGCATTCATGGAGAAGAAAGCAAAGCAAGCTCATATCTATTAACTCTTGCTCTGCACATACGTACATCTGTCACCTACATTTTTTTTCCCTTTTCTGATAATTAATTATCATATATATACATATATATATTATATAATTTGAACTTGGTTCCGATTTATTGACTCCCATTTATTTTGTTCTCGCACCTTTACATCTTCAAAAAAAAAATGTGGTAAGAACAAAAGCGGCATCGGAGAGTTGGAGGCATGTAATGATCGGCCATGGCATGAAGAGGATTGATGTGATCTCCGAAGTTCAACACACTTTGGTTGTTGGGAAATGTTTCAGCTATTGTCTGATCTACACTGTTTTGGAGTTTTGTAGCTTTGTAGTCTTTACAGTTATGTGCAAGGAAACAAAGTCAAAGTAATGTTACTTTTGTACTCTTATCCTCGTCCTATCTTCCTTATCTTGGACATTTATTTTGTTCTGTCTGCAACTGATCACCATTACTTGGGTCATGAAACCTTTTACACCTGAAACTTGAAAAATAAGCTCAATTTCATTGCCCATGCATAGCACATAGAATGGATTTACAAATGATGAAAAATGTAACGAAGGTGGCTGGTTACCAAAGTTCTTGGAAGCTTATTTACAAAATTGTGGAGCTATTTATATATATAATAGAAAGAAATGAGTGGAAACATGGAGTAACATTTTCGAGGAAATTTCTTCAAAAGAACACTTTGACTTTGCCTTTTATCTTTCTTCAGTTGCAGCTCCACGCATTTCAGACTATATATGATTCCATCCATGTCCATGAATCACCCAAACCATTCGCTTTCTGCAGTACCTGAATTACATTGAAATACTATCGCAGAATATTTTTAACATCATAAATAATGTTCATAATCAGTATATTTAACTCTTTAATGCATAATTTGGTTTATGAGCGTAATGCATATAAGAGATATTATCCATACAATTGCGAGGCACATTAATAACTTGAAGAATCTAAAGACTTGCTACTATAAATAAAGCTTTCTTTCTGATATACATATTTGTCAGACATGTGTATTCTTTACTGTATGGAAGACATTGGAATTATCAACTGTAGAACCTTGATAATGACTGGAAATCTGCAGTGGTTGCAATTGCTTGAAGGGAAGCCACGCTCATTTATGCGGCATACATTTGAATGCCGGGAAGCATGGACTAAAAACTTCCATATGTAGGCTTTCAATAAGTGAGGTGTACCTTAAAGAAGATGGTGAGAAATTGGAGTGTGCCCATGTCTCTTAATTCAACCTTTTTGGGTCTCTCATTGTACCACGGTTCTAAGCTTGTGCTACAGTTTTCTTTTATTCTGAGGAAAGTAACAGTGGCTATTGAAGAAGGTACTTCAGCTATGCAGCCATCCTGTGCTTGAACAAATGCTTTCGCTCATCATAGATTGGTAAGGAAAAATGCAGCACTATCAAGTAGTACAGTAGCAAGAATGATTTCCAATTGAGAGAATTGCTTCTTTAAAGTACTTTGTTGCAACCAAACAGAGGACTGTGGTGTTATTTAGGGTTCTGGTGCTTCATCAACAACAATTACATGTGTACTTCTCCAAACAGAATTTAGGATGCAATGGTTCTCATATAAGTACCAATTGCGTCTCCAGGTGGTCATTGTTGGAATCATGCACTTCCCCTCACCCTTTTCCCCTTCCCAAATTGGCGTTTGGGACCATACCTTTGCAAAAACACACCCTGTAGGTAGAAAAGCTGAATAGATATTTTCCTGCAACTTTTACATTGAAACAAGAACGATTGTAGTTAAGAGGTTTTCAGTAAACTAGTAGGTTAATGTCCACCAATAAAGTTATCTAGCAGTATCTAATTAACCGTCTTACTCTACTAGACTACCAGCATTATTTGGTAGAAAAATATATATTAAGCGAATCAGGCAAGTTTGGCTATAAAATCGATCTTGTAACTCAAACATGTCACTTGAAGATGATACCAGTATGATCACATTTAGGTGAATTAAGTAATTAAAACATAGAAACCATTCACCACAAGCAGTCTCCTGATTTAACTCTCTGACTAGGAGTCAACTTTGAAGCACCATATCACTCTTCCAATTTACATCAACTTGTCATGATTGATTCCAAGGCTAGATGCTGAAACTATTGATTGTTTAACCTACAGCGAATATTAATACATAAAAGCTTACCACAAAACTGATCTAACCTGACCAACTTGCTCGTAGATTCGCTTCAGAACAAGCAGTTGGTGAGAGTAAAGATAATGTGAAGAGAGAATCGAAGCAAGTGGTAAAGCTTCCAACAGTTGAAATCAGCAGCATTTATGATTTGTCCGAGAACTTACTCCACTGCTGCGTTAGGAAACGCACCCAGAAGCTACATTGCTCATAAACTTTGCTTGTGGGGGCAAGGCTAGGCCACCATTAGCAGCTCTAGTTGGGTCAGCCTGACCAACCCAAAATAATTCCTGGAGTTTGTCAGACTTCACAGCTAATAGTTTTTTCAGATATGGGAAACGATCTCAGTTTCAAATGTATACTGTGCCACGCAAGTTCTTAAACAACACACAACAACTCATACCCGAAACATATTGCTCCTCATTGACGCTGTGTTCACCGCCAAAGATTGAAATTGGAGGGAAAGGAAGAAGACAAGTAAAATATCAGGGTAGAAAGTTTTATATTTTCTCCACTACTAGCTTTCTAGTTACTATAAAAGGGATAGAAAACAAGGAAAAAAGAATCATCTCTTGTTAAGACCTTGATAGGCCATCCACCACCACGTCTTCCCCACCACCAACTTCACAAAAATCAAGTACATCAGTGGTGATTTCGCAGGCTGATATTTGACAACGAAAGGGATCAGCAAAACAAATGAACGAAGTTGGAGGCGCCTTCAGCACCTCCTCTCGGAAGGGAAACAAGTTAGAGGAGAGTGGGAGTTAGGACAGTCTATCAATGACGCATCGAAACTCCACTGCATAGGATATATAGGTGATTGTGGGTGCAAGCACGCCAGGCATCAAAGGTGGCTGAAAGGATGGCAATCACAGATGGAGTAGAGAACCTGTTGAATCAGCAATCAATCCATGACTCCGATGAGTTGCACATTCCTGGCAGCACCCCGGCGCTCCCGTCGGATCACTTGGTCACTAAAACCCTCTAATTGAATCAGCAATCAATCCATGACCCCAAGGAGTTGCACATTCCTGGCAGATCACCCCGGCGCTCCCATCGGATCACTTGGTCACTAAAACCTTCTAATTTTAATCTTAATCTCCTCGGAAAAGTACCATCAATGACCTGAACCGCCAAATCCCATTTTGTTTTCCTCAAGTATACCCAAGCACAGGCGCAGGCGATTCACATGGAAGGGTGCTGGCCAGCCACCACATGCAAGTCCATATAAAATGAACCTGCCTAGGATTTCTACACTTTTTCCTCACTCTTTCTTCCCTTTCCTTCCTTTCTGCTGCAAGTTAACACATTATGAAACAAGACAGAGGACAACATTATGGTTGGCACACAGATCTAACAAGAAAAAAAAAAACTCAAGAAAAGGCTGAATAGAATACAAGGAAATCATGTAAATAAAACCACAAACTTGACCGTAAAAAATTGCACCGGAATCAGAATTAACTGTTGCAGTAATAAACTATTAAATAAGAATCAATTGCTATGAAGATAATCTTTATTCACTTTTCAAAACAAGTGCGTGTGCGTCATTAAACTAAATCACAGAGAAAAAGAATATTTGCAAAAAAAAAATTTCAAAGATAGTATGGAAACGAGAGTAGAAAACAAATTTTAGGAGATACTGGTGTGAAACTTCTCTTGGATACTTTCTAATCACCGATTAATTAGCATCATAGCTATTCCATTTGTGTACTTATCTAATCTACCCAAAATTTGTGAGGTTAAACTACTGCATCAGAGCTCTAAGAAAGATGAAACTGGAACTAATTCAACAAATAGAGTCATAATATTTGGAGTCAGCAACATTGTGGCTGAGCTATATCACTACAATCTTGTATCGAGCACCTTGCTATCCGTTGGCAGTGTTTCCAACAAAACCTTGCACAGTCTCTGACATTCTATACCTACAATAACTGTTTGGTTTCCATTTGCCATCGACTATGATCATTATATTGTTTCTGAAACAAGAAACCTAATCAAAGAATCTTATAAGATTTTTTCATTCAAGAACAAAAAAAGAAATAAAAAACAACGAATCTGGTTCCTGTGTTATCTTACAGGTAATCAGAACTAATTTTCAAACAATATGGGAAATGACAATAATTAGGATGTTCTTACAAGAGGTGATATACAGACAATGCTGCATTAGAATATAACTAGACTTAAAAAACTGTACGGCTCCAGGTCGTCAGACCAGTTCTCCTAAACTGGAGGTAAGTATAACAATTTAAGAATGTAACAAAGCCATTATGCTTACATAAATGGTTCAGAACGTCAATGCTGTCCTTCTTTGGAATCTATCTGGAAATATAAGAGACATGGGATCTTCACTATGAATATCTATAAGTTCTCAAAGAATGAAATGGCTATGTTCATGTTTACACTCAATGCACCAGATCGACTAAGGTTTTCCTTCTTGGAAATCTTTGTGGAAGCCTAAGCGACATGGAATCTTCAATCTTAATGGGCAAGTGAGTTGCCACAAAAACAATTCCGCCCATCTTCCTGTGCTCAGCAATTATATATTCCAACAACTGAACTCCTTCATCATCTAAGGCAACTGAGGGTTCATCAAGCAACCAAATTGGCCTGTCTATAGCCAATAACCTTGCCAACTGTAATCGCTTTCTCTGACCCATTGATAGCATCCTTGCCTTCTCATTTGCTAACCTGCCTAGCCCCATTAACTCAAGAGCCCCCATAGATTTCCCACATTTACCTTCCAGGACTTCAAACCACTGCACATTATCCAAGACAGAAAGTTTATTATTTATGGCATCTTTCATTGATAACCAATTAAGCTGCAGCTTGTACTGTTGGAAGACTCCAGGAGACGTAATGTCATGCCCGTTCCATAGGACCTCCCCAGCAGAGGGACGCGAAAATCCAGCAAGCATTCTGAGGAATGTTGTTTTTCCAGAGCCATTGGCGCCCGTCAGTATAAGAGCGGTGCCATCATGCACAGAAACATTGATATTGCGGAGCACTGTCTGGGCGTTACGCATGCAGGAAACATTATTGACAAGGATCCGAGGTGGGGGAGATTTGAGAAGTGGCATCTTTTGCAAGAAAACTGTTTATTGTTGATCAGGGCAACAATTTAATATTCTGCAATAAAAGAATTATATCGATGTTAATAATAATTAGACATGTAATTGGCCGGATCACTTGACCCGTCAACCTCTTACACGGTTGAGCACATGATAACAACAATTCTTAACAATTATGCAGCGGATAAAAAAAATAAGGTAATTGTTTCATAACCAAATAAAGTGTGCTACTAAACATCAAATGCTCAACATGTCTAACAATCATAATAAAACTACTAATACAATGATTTCAAAGAAACTATCGAGCAAGCATAAAAAATAATCATACTTCTTCTATTGTGTCTCACCCGGCTCATATGGAACAGGATCAGAAAAACATAAAAGTCTCTCTTGGGTCAGCATATTTGCTGGCTTATTCAAAGGCCATGGAACATGATAACAATAGAACATCAAAATAACGAAGCTGGATGATGTACACACAAAGGTACACAATAAACATATAGCAATTTGTCAATGATAAATGCATGAGAAAGCACCAAAATCATAATCAATTTGTTTTGAGCACGTGGATCAAAATCATATATAGGGGGCACGTGGATCAAAATCCATAATAATACACCATAAAGGTGGTAGATATGCCCGCTATGGTATGCCACAAATACATAACAATGGATTTCTTCCACACATCAGGTAATGGTATGATCAACATATTATAATCACATGTGACCTAAAGTTCATGTTATGTGATCACATGATTGTAATTGGGGATCATGTCCTTTCATAATGCCATAACAGTCAGAGATATCCACGTAATCGTATCTTCATAAATAGACAACATTCCATAATCTTTACATGATGACCTTAAATTCATATTTTATATGATCCTTAGGCCACCACAATAGCATGACAAACTCATGATTAACTAGGATCATAAGATCATGACCAAGAACTAGTTTATTCATGGAGTCAAAAGCACATAAAATCATATGCAGTAAAATCACAACATACAAGATCTTGAAAACAAAAAATCAATATGATCACATGACTATCAACATAATCAAATATGCTTACAAGATCACTACTAAGATCCAATATACTAATTATGTCACACAAAATCATCTCTTAGACATTACTGATTCTCATTTAGTGAGCTTTATCATCGAAATAAAAATACATGCATGATTAGCATAGCAACATTTATACTGTGTTTACAAGAAGGGAAAACGAAAGAAAGGAAAGAAAAGTCAGTTTTCCTTTGTATACCTGCGCAGACAGAAAAGCCAGCAAGGAAAAGCGAAGGAAAATTTCAACGCTTTTCCTTCGATTCGTTAGCCGCCGAAATGGGCGGAAAACCCGTGGAGAAGTAAAGGCGTGCTATTCGCACCCTAGCCGATCACGATTCTCCTCTGCCACCGATCCATCGCCGCTGCCACTATTCCAGCACTTCTTCCGCCTGTCGACGCTGCAGGACAAGTCAGGTATTTTTTATCCCCTCTCGTTTACCTGTTTTCTCTGCCGAACGTTGCAGCTCTTCTCCTTTTCTTCACTCTTCCTCCGCCTCACTTCTTCTACATCTGCCGTCGAACCTCTTCCGCCAGCTTTCACTCATCCACCACCGCCCCCTTCTTGCTCGCGCCTGTCTGCCCTAATTCATTTCCTCCTTGCTCTTATCATGTTTAGACATCAGTTATAACTACTTGTTTGTAGAATGATTGAATATTGGTTCGCACATTGTATTCTGTATGCAAATTAAGCTCTTATCATGTTTAGACATCAGTTATAACCAATTGCTTGATTATACTGCAATTAGATGTGATACAAACATGCACTAACATCTCAATATGATTCTAGTTTTGTTGCTTCACCTGACCTGGACAAAACTTTGGCACTGCTTGTCTCTTATTATCAACATCTTGAACAATCGACCACTGCATTTCGACCATATTGATTGGTATAGGAGATTTGATTTTTTTTTTTCTTTTGCAATAAAGCTAGTGGTGATAATAAAGGTGAGATTTGATATCGTGATGCTACCTAATTACCATCTTAAGATGTGCCATCTTCACTAAGTTCCCCATTCTCGTTCACATTTTTTGTTGCCTACGCATTGTTTAACGCACTGCTTGGAAAGGTGCCTGTGCTTCTGCCTAGTATATTTACTTAACTGTAGTCAGATTTCTGTTCTCATGTACCTCAATACATCTCCAGGGGTATCAAACAAAAAATGGTTACATTAATTCTTTTGAGTAAACAAGACATTAATGTTATCCAAAAAGTGCTAATTAGTCTACATAGTAGAGATCATAGTTGTTGAGAACAAAATAATGAGATAATGTTGATTGTAGTCATCATTAATCTCATTGTAGCTATATTCATCTTTTGTTAAGTTGATTGAGCTTATCATTACATGTATATTGTTGTGACAAGCATCTCCTTTATTAATCTCATTAATCTCAATGATCATGAATTAGTTGGTAAATCATAGTTATGATGTTAGGTGGATGAACATGGGTCTATAACTTTGTAAAATTGTTATTTTATAGGTAATATTAAAATGGCTCTAATGAGAAATGAAGACAAGAAATATATTTATATGCGCCACCACCACCTAAAGAAGTGTATAGCAGCTATAGCCAGATACTATGTGGTACAAATTACACCAAATTGTACAAATACTGATATACTTATCTTCCGTTGACAAACCATTAGTAGATAATTTTGAGGAAATGGAATACAAGCGAAGAGACCTTTTAAAGAAACTAACTAACTCTGATCAAATTTGTCATAACATATTGAGAATGAGTACAAATGTCTTTTCTAACTTGTGTGAGTTATTAAGAGGTAGCAATTTAGTTAAAAGATTCAAATATTCTATTGTGGTGGAAAAAATTGCAAAGTTCATATATTTGATTACCCATAATGTGAAGAATCGAGAGCTTTGCTTTTTCTTTCACTGTTCTCCGAGAAGTATAAGTGTTCACTTCCACGAGGTGTTGAGAGCAATTATTAGCTTACACACTCGCTTTATCAAGCAACCTAATGGTTCAGTAGAAGCTCGTGAGATATGCAATACATCAAGATTCTATCCTTATTTTAAGGTATGTTTAGGGTTAAGTCTATTTATATTATTCTAATATTTCAATTGTTAAAATATAAAATATATATATATATATATATATATATATATATATATATATGCAGGATTATTTATGAGCTATTGATGGGACTCACATACGTGTAATAGTTCCTTCTGAAGATGCATCCAGATGTAGAGGGAGAAAGGATTGGCCAACAACAAACGTTTTGGCAGTGTGTTCATTTGACATGAGATTTACCTATGTCCTGCCTGGGTGGGTGGGGACAACATCAGATTCACGTATATTAAAGGATGCACTCACTAGATATGATAACTTAAAGATTATAGAAGGTATATAAATAGTGTATCATTATTTAAATTAGATGATTTATTACTTTTCAGGTTTGTTAATAAATAATGAACTAATGTTTATCATAGGCAAATTCTACTTGAGCGATGCTAGATTTGGAATTAAAAATTAATATTTGAGGTAGAAGAACAAGTGTGGGACGACATAATTAAGGTACTCATGTTATATTTTTTCTTTTGGTATACATTTTTGCCTCATTTCATATTGATTTATTAATTTAATTGTCTTTACAAGCTAACCCTCTTATGAAGAGATGGAAGGGCACTCCTATCCACAATTTCGAAAAATTGGAAATGTTTTTCTCTAAAGACAGAGCCACAGGTAGCATGACTAGTACTTGTGGCAAATTTATGAGGATATTAACATCAGAAAGTGCTGCTCAGGATGCTATTAATCTAGATGCACCATTTAAAAATTATGATGAAAACACCCCAAATGATGTGCCCCCACATGAACCTGCAAGAGCAAGTGCAGACAATCCTACGACAAGCAAGAGCAGTGGGAAGAGAAAGTTTGGACAACTTGAAGAGCTGATGAGACCTACCTTGACCCATTCTAACAATAAATTAGATGATTTGATAACTTGTTTTACGCAGTCAAATGAGGCTTTGGATAGACATTTTCGCCCTACTAATCAAGCGAAAGAAGTCAATGAGGAAGAGATTTGGGCAGAGTTGACAAAAATTGGAGTGCCACGACACTGGCTTGTTGATGCTTATCTTACTTTTGGGGAAAGCAAAGAGAAAGTAAGATTGTTTTTTGCTGCTCCAGATGAAACCCGTTTGGAAATCCTTCACAAGCTCATGGGTGGATCAATTTCTGAAAATTGTACTAAATTATATTATATTTTGACTATGTTGATGTGGTAGTAGTGTTTTGGATTGTGCGGATATTGTTTTGGATTTTGACTATTTTGACTATTTTGACTATGTTGATGTAGTATTGATACTTTTAGTTGATGTGTTTATATGATATTGTGTGTTGATATGGTATTGATGCTTTTGAATCATTGTTGATGTGGTTTTGATAGGTAATTGTGTGTTGATATGGGTATTGATGTTTTTGAATATATTGATGTGGTATTGTTGTTACTGAGATGTTATTGAGGTGGTATTGTTGTTAGTTGATGTGCTTGTGGTATTGATTTTTTTAAATTATGTGTTGATGTGATATTGATAATTTTGAATATATTGTTTTGGTATGTTGATGTGGTTTTGATAGGTAATATTGTGTGTTGATATGGGTATTGATGTTTTTGAATATATATTGATATGGTTTTGATATGTGTGTTTTATATGTGCTAAGGTGAATTATTTATATTTTATTATTTTAATATTTTAAAATATTTATTATTATTTTACATATTTATCTTTTTAATATTTTTATTTTAATAGTCATTGTATTTAATGGTTATTAGTTAATTTATAAGTATTTAATAATATTTTAATAATAAGGGTATGAAAAGATAAAATGGAGCGGTTATATCAATTCCTTTAATTTTTTATCCTTTCAGGTAAACACAAAGGAAAATCTTATGATTTTTCCTTTTTCACTCATTTTCCTTTCTTCTAATTTTTCCTTTCCACTTGTTTTCTATCCTTTCTAGTAAACACAGCATTAAGGTGTTAACTGTTTCTTCTTAATCACAATATTCTGATTGCTTAAGAATCATCCTTTGCATATAAGAACTAATTGGTACTATGAGCAATATAATTAAAGGTGACAAAGAACGACTACTCTCAATGACTATCAGCTAAATCTTACCTTTACACTATGTTTACTTAGATGGATGGATTATGATGGATTATGCAAAGGAAAAGAAAAAAGAAAGAAAAGAAAAAATAGATGAATGAAATATGCTATAAGTTTTCCTTCGTT
The DNA here is from genome assembly GCA_027563935.2 of Costus lasius. Taxonomy (NCBI): domain Eukaryota; kingdom Viridiplantae; phylum Streptophyta; class Magnoliopsida; order Zingiberales; family Costaceae; genus Costus; species Costus lasius. The sequence continues at coordinate 101,147,276 of CM050454.1, forward strand.
GTGTTTACTTGGAAGGAAAGATAGTATGAAAGATTAATATATACACCCTCAATTTTTATTTTTTCACTAATATTACATAAATACTATTAATATCATAGAATTATTTAATATTATTTCATACTATTAAATACCATAAAAATTACTAAATATTATTTAATACTATTAAAAATTATAAAAATTACTAAATATTATTTAATTCGATTAAAAACTATACAAATTACTAAATAGGAAGAGGTTTTAGGGTAACGCTGTCAGATGAAGCGATGCGATTTATTTTTCCGCCCGATTTAGGCGGATTGTCAAACGGTGGAAAATGAGCAAATTTTTCATCGTCTTTTCCTTTCATCATTTTCCATCCGTCTAAGTAAACGACGAAAAAATTACTTTTCCATCCGTCCCACCCAATTTTCCGTCCAAGTAAACATGGCCTTAATATATTACAATGTTTCCCTTCCTCATATAGATAAATCAATCAAAAGACCGACGACTGAAGTTTCCTTGCACCCAAAGCAAAAACTCAAATGATCATTATGTGATTGATATATAATAGCAATCATTCTTCACCTCATTGTGTCTTCCACACCTTGGCATACTAGATATTCCACTTTTTCCTTTCGGAAATATTCTACAAAAAGCAAAAAAGTATTTTTGCACAAGAATATTTTAGAATTTATTAGAACACCTTATAATCCTAAGGCCTTACAACTTTACTCAAAACTTAACCTTACAATCTTAGAATCCTTATAAAACTTAACTCCGAAAAGAATTGTCACAACCCAAACGGGCACCAACGTCACCATAATTGGCAAACCACCCAAGGTCCGATAAAATAAATTGTAGTTATCATAATAATAACAAATAGTTCAACAATTTATCAAAATAACCTAAACCAGTTATAATCATCAACTTACACAATCTTGACAACATATACTCAATAAAACCATATTAAATCTTTTTTAAAACCATATCATGGTAAAACCTCATTTATACAACCTATATAAGGATCAAAGAAATAACTCCACAAACCAATACCACCATAAATCTATTTAAGAATTTAATGACACTTCATTGTATACAACAAACCAAATAATTGTTCAACATTCCAAAACAAACAATTACAATCGATCTAAATAATAACACAGATCAGCATACCCGATTAGGTAGAATATTAGATCCAAACTAATAACACAATAATATCAAACTACTATAAATGAGAACATTAATCCAAATAACCATTTTCATCATAATTATATCTAGTCCAACTATCTATCTACAACATGTTACTATAAGTCTATAATGTTCAAAAAAACTTGGGTAGCCTCTACGTTTAGCTATCACTATTACCAATATGAGCAATCTCTTTACGAGGTAAAACTTAAGATATTAGCCCAAATGACTAAGTAGGAAACAGCATATGTGCTTGCATCAAAATAAGTTGAATCATAACTATTACCATATGCACAAAATATAATTATACATGATAATAACCAAAACATAAATTAATAAAATCTAATGCAATCAAGAGTAACGACCAAAAAACAACTCCATTACAAGTTTACACTCTTATTAAGAGTGTTTTTATTAGTGATCACATAACAAACAACTATTCTCAACTAGCAACTCGGTAGTAATGTGTCCAACACCTAGAAAACTATGGATAATCCCAAAGGATCACAAATAGGTAATAAAAACAACCACCCCCATAGCCAATACATTGCCCTGGAACAAACATATAATTCGCTAGCCTGCAAAGCTCAACCCCATGCTACAATCAACTAGTCTATAGATCACAAAATGTCACGACATATATTATATAAGCACGGATCAAATGCATCAAAACACAATGCTACAAATCGATCATATGCTCATAAGCCCATAACAATTATTACTTTATTGTATCAACAAATACTTATCCTAGTAGTCCATTTAAATTACCACTATATAATACTAAACTCAACCACATCCATATTAACAAATATGGCGTGGTACTAATAATGTATTATCACATAACCCATAAATATTCATAATCATATATATGCACAATGGATATAGAGTCAAGATTAACAAGAAGAGCACAATAGATATAGAATCAAGATCGACAGATAGGAACAACAAGATATCATGACATCCAAACCCTTACTTATCAATAATAACTTAATAGCACTATACCATGATTGCAAGAATAGGAAAACAACCACTTTAACCAACCTTAATTTGAGTATCACCTATAATATCATGTAACCCAACGCATATCACCATTGATATCATAAATCTTTACTTTCATTAACAAATTACCTATACCAACCATTGTACACATATAACAACGTATACCCATATATATGCTAGTACACTTGTATACACCTATACACTGTTAGAAATTAACAGGTGTAGTGGGAAGGAGAGGAGAAGAAGATGGGAAGCAGCGGAAGGAGATTAGAAAGCAATGAAAGGAAGGCTTCGTTATTTTTTTACACGCATTACAAGAGGACCCTTAGTCCTATATATAGAGCTTGCAACCGACGTTCTAAGTCGGTTTAGAAAGTTCTTACAACTTTCTACAAATGTCAACCGACATTGGAAAGTCGGTGGACCTTTTCTCAAAGCTTCTACAAAAAAACTCGTTACACTTAACACTCCTCCTTAACGAGTTTTTATACAAACACCTAGTAGACTTCTCAGATCTCGGTAAAGCTTTGGTAAATATGTCTACAAGTTGCTCTTCTGTCTTGCAATATTAGAGTTGTATGTATCCTTCTGATTCAGCTTCTCGTATGAAATGATATTTGATTGCAATATGCTTTGTTTTGCTGTGATGTACTGGAATTTTGGCAATGGCTATTGCTGATTTATTATCAGCATGGATAATAGTGGGTTCTTTTTTCCTTAAGTACTTTCATGCCTTTAAAATTTAAATGGCAATACCTTTTATGCCAGGACTCTTCTACTGAAACCTCTGTTCTCATGGCAAGATGAGGTGGCAAGATGAGGAGGTATCTGGAGCTTCAAAGGAAAATTTCTATTTCCCTCCATATATATTTTGGTAATTACCTGATGTTTATTATTAAATATTGAGCAAGCTCCATTTGCAAAAAGAACACTATATTCATGTTCTACTAATTGTCCAACACTTAGTAAATTTTGAGTTAAATTAGGTACCAATAAAACATCTTTAATATATTTTACTCCTTTGTAAGTTTGAACAGTTATGGTACCTTTACCTTTTACTTCAGCTATTGCCTCATTTCCCATACAAACTTTAGACTTGGTTGTAATATCAATATTTTGAAAAAGATTTTTATTTCCTAACATATGATTACTACAACTACTATCTAAATACCAAATATCAAGGTTGTCAGCATTGATATCCTACTTAGGAACGATAAAGGCTTTATAGGATCGGAACGTAGAATCGAATCGTAAGATCGTAAGATCCTACTAAATCACTTAAAATATATAATTTTTTTAAAATATATTTATCTAACTAGACTTAAGAGTATAAAAAATATTTTAATAAGTAATAAATAATAAATACATATATATATATATATCAAGTATTATATATATATACCATTATTCAAATGCATTAATTGTATAGTATAAAACAATAAAATTGAATATTTGTGAAGTGATGATGATGGAGATATGTTAATAAAAGACGAATATAATAAAGGTGTACAATAAAATTAGAAACAACAAAGACATACGGTGAAATGAAGACAACAAATAAAAACATAAAAATTGATGAAGATAAAGATATACATTATAATGACAATAACAAATATTATAAAGTTTATTCTAATAAATAATTAAAGTAAACAAATATAGTTGTAGATGAAAACGAGCTTAAGTTGATAAATATTGGTAGAAAAAAAGCAAATAATGACAATTAAAAATGAAAAATTACATCACATCAATTAAAAGCTTTTAACATAATAGATTATTGATTTTTAGTATAATATGAACTTATTTTACCTATTAACTTATGATCGAATAGGATCGATAGGATCGTAAGATCCTACCCGATTCTAAGACCCAGATCGTGGGATCGTAAGATTCTACCATATTTCAGATCCTACATTCGTTCCAGAACGGTTTGCCTAATTTGAGTCGTAAGATCGAAAGATCCTAAGACCCGGGACGCATTTTTGACAACCATGCCAAATATTACTATCCTGGCTAGAAACTGAAAAGCATGCATAGAATAATCTATCTTCTTCATTACTGCTAAAATTTGCCTGATTTATTTTATATCTGTAATTATATATATTATGAACAAATTTCTTACAGATATTGCATTGAGCTTTCCTTTCCACCAACAATTATTAGTAGAATGATTATTCTTTTTGCAAATAGAGCATGAAACTTTTGAGGAAAAATTAATACCTTTATTAAAGTTCCTTTCTCCTGATTTGTTGCTTGATGCTGGACCTCCTCCTTTTCTGATATCCTATTTTTTAGAGCTTTCTGCACTCTTCTTATTATTTTGAGGCTTGAAACTTAATTTAGACTGGAAAACACTTTCGACAGATGAATCAGAATGCTTTAATTTTCTTTGCTTATGAGATAATAAGGAACCCATTAATTCTTGTACGGATAATTTTGCAATATCTTTAGATTCTTCTATGGCAACAATGATATAATCATATTTTTTTAGAAAACTAATCAGAATTTTTTCTACTATCTCTGATTAGAATTCTCCAAGTGCACACATATGATCAGTGTTATCAATGGCGGATCACGGAAAATAGCGAAAAGCTAAAAGTCTGCAATATGATATAGCAGATTGCGTTGCCAGTAAATAGCGGAAGTCACATAGCGTTTGAAATATATATTATATACATAAAAATCTAAGTATAACGTTTAAAATATATGTTATACACCTAATAAATTAAACAGTAGAAAAGTAAGATAAATTATATAAAGAAAGATAACATAGTACTAACTCAATTCAAGTCATAATTTTAATTTCTCAAAACTTAAAAACATAATAATATGGTCCTATCCGCTATAGCAGTGCTATAGCGTTTCATAGCGGATTACTCAAAAACCGCTATAGAAAAACGCTACAGTGCCGCTATTGCGGCTATTTAACAACACTGCATATAATTAACTATTTCTATTATTTTACCAAAAAGTCCTTCATTTGATCTCCTTCTTCATTTTTAACATTTCTAATTCCCTTATAAAAGATTAAAGTTTAGTACTGCGTACATTGCTATCTCCTTCAAATTCTTGTTGTAAAGTATCTCATGCGTCTTTGGATGTTTCTACTGCCATAATCCTTGGAAAAATATTTTCAGTCACTGTTTGCTGAATAATACACAATGCACGGGCATCCTTCATGCGCTTCATTTCTAATTTCTCTTTTTCTTTCATGGACAGACGACTTTCATCTTCACAGGCTTTATAGCCTTCCATTACAGGGGACCATAATCCTTATGATTAGAGAATGGTCCTCATCTTGATTTTCTAAAAGTTATAATTTTCTCCAGTGAATATTATGATTGAACTCTGGAAAACATAAGGACTAGACTACACGGATCCACTTATACCGGCCATTGAAAACCAGGCTCTGATACCTCTATTAGAATTGGATAGACGTTACAATTTGGTTTTCTTTTGATGCAAAATACCTTCCCAAAAGTAATCATGTGATAATGCAGCTCATACAATGTCCTTTGATCAAGTGTGCATAATCAAGGCCACAGATACTTCTGAATTGACTCACTAGATTGGGAAGCTTTAAGGAATTCGAACGTAAAAGAAATTTCAGAAACCATTAAAGAGAGGAATGAACAATGTGCTAGCAGGGAGAATCAAGGACCTTCTTGATCGTTTAGATAAAGATCATGGAAGCCTTAACCTGGAGTGGTTAAGGGATGTTCCACTAGAGAAAGCAAAAGAATTCCTCCTCAGCATAAGGGGACTAGGTCTCAAAAGTGCGGAGTGTGTCGGGCTTTTGACACTTCAACAGCATGCTTTTCCTGTTGATACAAATGTTGGGCGAATCTGTGTGAGACTTAGTTGGGTGCCACTACAACCACTTCCTGATTCCCTTCAATTGCATCTTTTGGAAAGCTATCCAATCTTGGAATCGATTTAGAAGTATCTATGGCCTCGATTATGCACACTTGATCAAAGGACATTGTATAAGCTGCATTATCACATGATTACTTTTGGGAAGGTATTTTGCACCAAAAGAAAACCAAATTGTAAAGCTCCTTTGGTATACGCACAAACATATGTATACCCACATATACATATAAGGTATACACCCTTATACACAACACCACCAACCACATGATTTCACCACATAATTAAGAAGGAAAATATAGGGTAAATCGTCATTACCAAACAGCAAGCCTGAAGGGTCCCCAGCGGTAGTGCGGCCACAAGGCAGCAGCGAACTTTGGGGAAAACAGTAGAGCAAGCAACGGCTGGCTTTGGTGGGCGAAAGGGAGAGCGGCGATGCAGCTTCAGGCGGTGGCGGATGCGACTAGCGACGAAGAAGGCGTTGGTGACGATCGTGGCTGGATTTGGAGGGCGAAAGGGAGAACGACGATAAAGCTTCAGGCGGTGGTGGATGCGACTAGCGACGAAGAAGGTGTTGGTGACGATCGTGGCTGGATTTGGTGGGCGAAAGGGAGAGCGGCGATGCAGCTAGCGTTTAGGCGGTGGTGGATGCGGCTAGCGACGGCGGCGGCGATGCGGCTCGCGAGCGAAAGATGGGGGAAAGGGAGAGCGGCGATGTGGCTAGGGTTTCAGGCGGTGGTGGATGGGGCTAGCGACGACGGCGGCGATGCTTGGCTCGCGAGCGATAGGTCAGACGTCGAAAAGGAATGGTGTGGGGAAAATGTTTAATGGAGGAAACAGTGCTGAAGCTCCGCCCACGCGACCTGCAGGGGGGCGAACTGGGCGAAAAACGCCCGATCAGCAGCGTTGGTCACCTCTGTCAAGCAGCTGGAAATCGCGTTTGCTGCTTTGCGGACCTACGGCCCAGGCGACCTACAGCCGCGCCTACAACGCCAAACGCGCCCATGCGGATGATGGACACGAACTGGAATGGAGGGACGACGATGGAAACGTTAGCGATGGAGGAGCGTAGATGGCGGTCGGCGATGCAGCCCTAATTGGCTAGCTTTAATAGTGACAGCCGAGCGCGGTCAGAGGGTCGTGTGGAAGTGGTCTCTTGGGCGGGCCGCGGCTCTGCAAAGAAGGATCATAGGCCCACAGAAGTAACCTGTGGGCTCTGGACCTGCGGCTAATCTATTTAACTATGTTTAGATGATCAATAAATTTAAATTTTTAATATTTAAGAAAAAAAAATGACAAGTCTGCCGACAACTACAAGAGCGCTGCGCCAGTAGCTTCTGGAATATGTCTCTTACGTGTCATCTCCCACCACGGGTGGCTATTATTGGCAGCCCGGTGGTGGTAACAGCACCGGATGGTGTTCATCCGCGAGGCATTCACTATAAATAAGGCTCTCTGGCTCTCGGTTATGTACTCTTATCAATTGCACGCCTAACTTTCCTAGAACTTTTTCCTCCAGCTCCTCAAGGTATTTCCCCTTTTCTCCTCTGTATCTCTTTTTTGTTTTTATTATTGATTCCCTTTTTTATCTTTTTAGTAATAGTTTGATGTTTTTTCGATTTTCCAACACGTTATATATTCCTGGCGAGTTTTTAAAATTTCCATGGATTTGATTTTTGATTTGTGTTCATGATGATTATTAACAATATTTGGTTTGGTAGATCTATCCTCCTAGCCGTTCGTGTACGATTTTTGGTTAAGTTAAGGTCTAGTTATGATTACATAGCGAGAATAATTTGTTCACAAAAAAATATTTATTGAATTTCATGAGCTAACATTGCGATTTCATATGAGGGCAGTGATTTAAATTTATAGGATTTCGTGGTTCTTAGCTTTCCTTCTAGTTTATGATACGATATGTTGGTAGGTGCTATTGTTGATATCTTCGGTTGATCTGTTCAATTGTAGCTGAATACATTTTGTTGCTTTTGATCAGATGCAGATCTTTGTTAAAACCCTCACTGGTAAGACCATCACCCTTGAGGTAGAGTCTTCTGACACCATCGACAACGTGAAAGCTAAGATCCAGGACAAGGAAGGAATCCCTCCTGACCAGCAAAGATTGATCTTTGCCGGCAAGCAGCTCGAGGACGGGCGTACCCTTGCCGACTACAACATCCAGAAGGAATCAACCCTCCACCTTGTGCTCCGTCTACGCGGTGGAATGCAGATTTTCGTCAAGACTTTGACTGGCAAGACTATCACCCTCGAGGTGGAGAGCTCTGACACTATTGATAATGTGAAGGCCAAGATCCAGGATAAGGAGGGCATCCCCCCGGACCAGCAAAGGTTGATCTTTGCCGGCAAGCAGCTTGAGGACGGCCGTACCCTTGCCGACTACAACATCCAGAAGGAATCTACCCTCCACCTTGTGCTCCGCCTGCGTGGTGGCATGCAGATCTTCGTCAAGACCTTGACTGGCAAGACGATCACCCTCGAGGTGGAGAGCTCTGACACCATTGATAACGTGAAGGCCAAGATCCAGGATAAGGAGGGCATCCCGCCGGACCAGCAAAGGTTGATCTTTGCCGGAAAGCAGCTCGAGGACGGCCGAACCCTTGCCGACTACAACATCCAGAAGGAATCTACCCTCCACCTTGTGCTCCGTCTGCGTGGTGGCATGCAGATCTTCGTCAAGACCTTGACTGGCAAGACGATCACCCTCGAGGTGGAGAGCTCTGACACCATTGATAACGTGAAGGCCAAGATCCAGGATAAGGAGGGCATCCCGCCGGACCAGCAAAGGTTGATCTTTGCCGGAAAGCAGCTCGAGGACGGCCGAACCCTTGCCGACTACAACATCCAGAAGGAATCTACCCTCCACCTTGTGCTCCGTCTGCGTGGTGGCATGCAGATCTTCGTCAAGACCTTGACTGGCAAGACGATCACCCTCGAGGTGGAGAGCTCTGACACCATTGATAACGTGAAGGCCAAGATCCAGGATAAGGAGGGCATCCCCCCGGACCAGCAAAGATTGATCTTTGCCGGCAAGCAGCTGGAGGACGGCCGTACCCTTGCCGACTACAACATCCAGAAGGAATCTACACTCCACCTTGTGCTCCGACTGCGTGGTGGCATGCAAATCTTCGTCAAGACCTTGACCGGCAAGACGATCACCCTAGAGGTGGAGAGCTCTGACACCATTGATAACGTGAAGGCCAAGATCCAGGATAAGGAGGGAATCCCCCCGGACCAGCAAAGATTGATCTTTGCCGGAAAGCAGCTCGAGGATGGCCGCACATTGGCTGACTACAACATCCAGAAGGAGTCCACCCTCCACCTTGTGCTCCGCCTCCGTGGTGGTATGCAAATTTTCGTCAAGACCTTGACCGGCAAGACGATCACCCTCGAGGTGGAGAGCTCGGACACGATTGACAACGTGAAGGCTAAGATCCAGGACAAGGAAGGCATACCCCCAGATCAGCAAAGGCTCATCTTCGCCGGTAAGCAGCTGGAGGACGGCCGAACCTTGGCCGACTATAACATCCAGAAGGAATCCACACTTCACTTGGTGCTCAGGCTAAGGGGAGGGATGCAGATTTTCGTGAAGACCCTAACTGGGAAGACCATCACATTGGAAGTGGAGAGTTCGGACACCATTGATAACGTTAAGGCAAAAATCCAAGACAAGGAGGGGATTCCACCGGATCAGCAGAGGCTGATCTTCGCTGGTAAGCAGCTGGAGGATGGTCGCACCCTGGCGGATTACAATATCCAAAAGGAATCAACCCTCCATCTTGTGCTCCGTCTCCGCGGTGGTCAGTGAAACCTTGTCCGTCTGTGTGCTCCGTCTTTGGTACGAACGTGTGTGCTTGATCCTTGGTATCTAGTTTAAGTCCTACGTCTACTTGTCTGGTATAGCGGTATGAATTTGTGCGGTTTGTCTTTGGTGTTTACTATCTTTAAATAATTGCCTGCCGGTGTGATCGGTGTATGCTATTTGAATTTCAATGTGATGCGTAAGTATGTTTACTGTATAATGGTAATGCTTCCAGTTTGTCATTATTCTTGTGTAGTGATGCTAAGTTTCGGTCCTATTATATTTATTACATTTTTTAAAAAAATAACACTCAATACATAATGTTATAAGGGGGAAAGAAAATTGTAGTTTAGATATGTAGTATAATGGTCACTTTATTTTACTAATTCTGTTTTGCACTAGTTCAGGTAGTTTTTTCCTATTTTCGTGTATATGTTATAGAGAGATTTATGTCGGATTTGAATGGCAGTAAGTCATGTTAATGGGTGCTAATTTAAACGTTACAATATGTAAATCTTGATATTTATGGACAATCGCTGCAATTTACTAATCACAGTAACACCATTATACGAGCTCACAGCTCATCACCATAGCCCCTTAGGCTTAGCTTCTGGATCTGCTTATAGCTTTGCGGCCAGCAGAAAGTAAGAAGTTGAAATGTTTAGCCCTTCAGCTTCTCTGTTCCAATCCACATAGCTTCTCTGTTCCAATCCACATATTAGTTGCTTCTCTGAGAAGCAGGGATAAAGCTGCTTCTCTAGCCTCCCACCTGCTTATGCTCAATAACTCATATATATAATAATAATTTTTTAATAGTATAAGTCATAATATTTTTAATAAATATTTTAATTATAGTTAACTACAAATTTAATCATATAATTTTTATTTTAATAATTTTTTAATAAAAAATTATTTATTATAAATAGAATAATCTAACCATGAGTTATGCATCCAAACATCCTCCTTGGTTCTTCAGCCAGCACCTTTTCAATCAGCACTTCTTCAACTAGAAAAAGCTAAAACCAGAATCTAGGCCAAACGGAGCCATAGTCGCCGCGAGCCCACAGCTCATCACCACAATTGCCGTGAGCCTGCTCGTCATCGCAATCGCCAAGTCATTGCCATCCCGCCACTCATCGCTACCATCGTGGGAGCCCATCACCGCAAGCCATATGCTCGATGTTAGAAAATTAACCCTAATTTTATTCTGGTCAACAACAAGTTAATAATAAATATATGAAAAAAATTTTATTGAGGTACCCGATTTTTATTTGGGTAACCAAAGTTATTAACGTGAATTTTTTGTTTCAACTACTTAATTTGAGTATTTATAGAGTTTGTGTATTAATCAAATAGTGAAAATTTTATTAGGGTTAAGTTCAAGTAGAGGTGTGGAAAAAGATTTGGGTGATTAATCGGTTATGAATCGTAAAGAAAATATTTATAGAGTTTGTGTATTAATCAAATTTACCCTGAACCCAGTCAAACCGAGACTTCTAACTTCAATTACACAAAATATAAACCTCATCTAAAGATATACAGACTACCATTAGATAGGAAATTTAATTACCTTTCCAACGACTACCTGAACCGGCCAGGATTCGACCGAATAGGGGTCGAACCGGTCAAAATTCAAGAACTGACCCGAAACAGAATTGAACCGCTCAATCCAATTGAACCGGTTCGACCCCTATTCGGTCGAATCCTGGCCGGTTCAGGTAGTCGTTGGAAAGGTAATTAAATTTCCTATCTAATGGTAGTCTGTATATCTTTAGATGAGGTTTATATTTTGTGTAATTGAAGTTAGAAGTCTCGGTTTGACTGGGTTCAGGGTAAATTTGATCGGTTCAGTGCAATTCTGTCCGGTTCAGTGGGTTTTAGGTTCGGTTCATATGATCTGAGACTGGTTCTCTAGGTTTAGGGTTATGTTTTACCTGTTGGTAATTTTGGTTTTCAAATTAGAATGTTTAATGATAGAGTTCATGTACAAATTCATGTTTCAGAGTGGTTGATCCGTTAATCGGCTTGCATCGTTTGATAAACAATTATTGACTTTTCAAAAGGATTCAGAATAACAGCGATTGAGGTAGGAATCTTACCCTACTCCTTTCGTACAGTGTCAATAATAGGATTTGCTACTTAATCCTTTGACTTGATATATGATGCATATGATAGAATTGATTGACACTAATATCTAATTGCTTCATCTGCTTGATTTGTTTCTGTAATTCAGTTGACCTCATTTATCTTGTTCCTTGGTCATATTCTATTTCTGTGTGCACGATAAAAGAAACTGTGTTGAGATATCTGATTTATTGGCTTATGAACCTGATTGAACAATTGTGTATCTGAGATATTGACGTATAAGTATGTGGAACCGCTGTAAATCTGAGATGATAAAGTCGTGATATATTTTGACCGCTGACCTGGATGATTTATTCTCCAGTGGCCTGTTTATCTGAGTTATAGTTCTGATTATATCGGACTATCTGAGCTGCCGGTTAGGGCACCGCCAGTTGTCCTCGGGACAATGCTACGGATATCAGATGTTGGACGCAACATTCACCGGACTGTTTGAGACAGTCGTTCCATTGCATGAGCAACAGTGGAAACACTCTGAAAATGAGTGCGGCTCTTAAGTGAGATCTGTTGGCCAGCTTGATGATTTGCACGACATTCTTATATTATTTGTATATTGTTGTTTCAGTCATTGAATTATCTTGTTAATTGATTCCCTCACCATGTTTGTTGATTCCTACTTAGCATTTTGCTAACTCCCTTTGTTTCTCTTCCAGGTACAGAGTTAGCTTTTGGGAGGGATAGAGTAGATAGCAGATACCAGCCCGAGTTGAGATAGTTGTCTTTTATATTTTATTCAGTTGATAATTTGGATAGTTGTATTTTGATATTGTGTTATAAAACTGTAGATGTTAAGATTGGATTGTTTATTAAATAAATGATATTGGATTATTGTAGTTCTCTGGTTCCTATCAATATTGTTACTCCCTGGGGAACCCTGAGCTAGAAATAGCCGGCTTCCGCCGGGGCGTGACAATTTAAATGGTATTAGAGAAAAAACTTAGTCCTAAGCATGGTGGATGCCAATTGGAAAGGGCTACCGAGGATGGTGGAGCCACCATTGGGCTGACCTCACATGCTGCCGACTAAGGGATGTGGGCTTGACGAGGATGTCAAGTCTTAAGTGGGGAGATTGTAATACCCCGAGTTTAGTCCCACATTGGAAGTGGGAGAAGAGATTATATGGTATATAAGGCTTAGTAGGCTTGCTATTGTTAACTTGGGCTTAAGCATTTTAATAGATTGAGCCACGTTGCAAATCGGCTCACCAAGTTAATAAATAGTTTGCTTACTAAGCGGGTCGTAACAATTATGTCATCACATATTCTTATATCTTCAAAGGTTTGGGATCTAGAAATAGTTTTATTAGTTTCATTCTATAATTAGCTAAGGAATTTTTAGGTGAGGGATTAATAAGCTTTTGTGCTCCATAATTGGTTGACAGCCAAGTTTCTTTTTTGTTTATGCCACTCTAAAGACACAAGAAAATATTTTTTTTCTATTTATATTGCCCCCGAAGTATTTCACAAATTGTTGTAGTTTTATTTATTATCCTTTGTAAGATGCAAAGAATTACAGCTCCAGTCTGGTATGTTAGTTCTGGTTTTGCCTTCACTTTTCTCTATGGTTTAATTTTGTTTGTTGCCGTTGCTCTGGAAGGTAACGTTACTTCCACAATAATCTTTATCTATTGCTTTCCCTAGGTACCAAAGGGAAATCCTTATCACAGTGCGACAAGTGGAGAGATGGCTATTTATAAAGCTAACAGCCTCATCCTCAAAAAGGTTTTATTTCTTGCAGCTGGTATATAAATTTACATACAAAAGATAAATTTTATTATGTATTTGATTGTTTGGAATTATCCAGGAAGCCATATTTTCTATGTGATCATTTTTTTTTCGAGAAAATTGAAATATCTTTTAAAATCATAGAAAGATTCACAATACCAACTATAGAGTAACTAAATTGCTCGAATTCTTCCTGCAAAAACTTTTCAGGCATTAAAACAAGAAGCTTATGTTCTATGGTTCACACATATAATGAGCATCGACACTGGTTATCTGTTTTTAGTAAATAAAAGGGTGATATCTAAACTGAAACAAAATTCTAGTTTAGTTGACTAGTTAAGTCCTTAGAGAAAATTTATCCATAATTGATCAAAATAAAAATCTAGGTTATGGTGATCTCCCTTACACCAAGGCTTCGAATCCAAAAATATGCAAAAATATGCAAGAAACAGCCCCAATACATGTCAGCACGGATTACGAGGTTCACCGAAATAGTACCTAGCTGGAACAGTGTTTTCGAGCCACGCAACCACCAGAAACCAAGGGGAAAAGTTCGCCGAAAAACAAGGGACGTCGATCGTGACTCGTCAGAGTTGTAGCAACACTCATTGCCGCTGGAAATGCAGATCAGAGTGTTTCCGTCCAAATCCCTAGTTCGTCGGACACAGCGTCGAGGGAGGCAGCGGGCTGGGTCGAAGCAGCAGGTTGATGCCGAAAGGAGAGGGAAAGTCAGCTGGAAGAGACGCATATGCACGATGCGTCCGCCGTCTAATGAAGATCATGAGCGAAGGGAATGGGGCGTCGCCGAACAGTTCGCAAGGTTAGGGCTACGTTGTCGCTGGCACCAGATCTAGCCGGAGTAGTCGCCGGAGGCAGGAGGAGGTGCAGTCAGTGCCGGAAGAGAAACTCGCACCGGTCTCGAACGAAGTCGCGCGAGCAGAGGGAGGTGACGGCAAATCAGTTCGCAAGAATCAACGCATGGTCTCGTTGACGCCGAGTCTCACCGGAGCTTGTCAATGAAGTTGCTGGAGCACACAGGACAAAGATGGAGATGCCAACAAAGGGAAAGGTCGAGTGCTGATTGAAGAAGAAGGCAACGTCCGTTCATTCCTGATGGTAGGGGTGAGCAAACGGTATCGGTACTGAAATATCGTACCGAATTTTTCGGTACTTCGGTATTTCGGTACTTTGGTATTTCGGTACCGGTACCGAAATTTTATTCGAGAGTCCGGTACCAGTACCGGTACCTAAAAATTAATTCGGAAAATCCCGAACTCCTGAAATTTTTTTATAAAAAATTAATAAAATTATTATATGAAAAGTTAAACTTATATTTCATATATTAATTTGAGAAAATATTTAAAAAATCTCTAATTACTTGTTATCCCTAATTAATTTTTTTGTTTACCTAATTATGTGATATTAATTTTTTAACTTACCTAACTACGTAACCATGGGACTTCGGGATTTCAAGAATTTTCCAAAATTATTTCGAGAAATCAGTACCGGTACCAATCGGCACTTCGATACTGATACTGATACCTAAAAAAACAAATTCGGTAATTCGGTACCGAAATTTTAGTACCGGTACTAGTACCGATTTTCCGGTTACACACCCCTACCTGATGGAGTCACAAAGGCAGGGGAGAAATAAAAGAGGGAGAAAGCACATGCGAGAGCAAGGAGTGGGCTTGACCACCGCGCACCGTGACAAGTCATGAGAAGTCACGTTAATCAAATCAGCTCATTAATTTATTAATATTTTAATAAGTGTTTTATCCTTTCTGGGTCATGTCACCCCCACCACGGGTGGCTATTGACTAGGCGCATTTTCTAGGAAGCCGCGGCTTCCTAGAATTTTTGGAAGCTCAGATTGTTACCGTTGATTAATATGGTTGCTAATCTCGAGATAGGAAAAAGAATTTAATGCTAATACTAATCTTAAAATTAATACTAATATTAATATTAATACTAATGCTAATCCTAAAACTAATACTAACCCAAATATTAATACTAATACTAATACTAATGCTAATATTAATTTTAATACTAATTCTAATACTAATACTAATATTAATAATAATACTAATACTAATCCTAATCGTAATTCTAATACTAATATTAATACTAACAAGGTGTCTTGGGATTGGAGTGCAAGTGCCCAGATCAATAGCTAAAATCTGGGCTTCTTAAAAAATTAGGAAGCCACGGTTTCCTATAAAATTTTTTCCTATTGACCCCTTACCGGTAGCTATTAATATTAATAAATTAATGAGCTGATATGATTAACATGATTTGTCACGGTGAGCGGTGGTCAATAGGGGCGGCTATTGACCAATGTGCACCGTCACTTGGGTGGCTATTGACCACCATGCACTTAATCACATCAGCCCATTAATTTATTAATATTTTAATAAGTGTTTCATCCTTGCTGGGTCATGTCACCCCCCACCACGTGTCACACCCCGGTCGGATCGGCCTAAAAACAACGCTTATCCGCTATCTTAGGACCGTCCGGCGGAACACCGAAACGCAACGCTCTCTAGGGTTACGGACCAATTTACTCCCAAATCTGAAACCCTAACTTCCCCGAACAATCTTTTTCCCCAAATTACTATTCTCACGAAAGAAACCCTAACCCTAATTTATAAAACTGGAACCCTAAATTAGGATACCTTTTATGATTTTGACCAAGTCAAAATCAACCGAATTAATCCACTTTGCTGATGTCAGCCTGACGTCGCTCGTCAAATTCTGCCGCGCGCGAAGATTTTCCTTCTTGCTGACGTTCGCGTTGCGTCAGCGGCCGATCGAAGTCGAAATCGAATTTGATTTCGTTTTGCTACGTTGACCATTGACTCCTCGTTTCTCGTTTCGAACGCCAGGCGTTGTTCGCCTTCTTCGTCGCGAGCAAACGAACGTTCGTTCGCGTCGCCTTGGACACCGAGCGCCGCCGCGCCCACGAACTCCGCCGGAGAAGGAGGATGCCAAAGGGAAGGCCGCCCGCCTTCCTTCGTCTCTCCCGTCGCCGGCCGCCTGCCAGTCGACGGTTGCCGAAGAATCGCCGAACTCACACCGAAGCAGAGGAAACAGGGGACAGTGAACGGAGAGGAAAAAGCTTCTTATTCGCTGCCGGAAACTTACAAAAACCTCTCTTCTCGTTGTCGTCGGCCCTCTGGCCGGTGACCCCTCTTCCCTCCCTCGCCGGACTCTCCGGCTACAATCGCTCACGTTCTTCAGTCCCCTTTTAACGAGGAATAGCACCGCCTCAGCTCCGCTTTTCTCGCCGCCAGCCGCGTCCGCTTCCTCCGCTCTCGTTTGCGTCTCGCGATGAGCTCGCGTCCATTTCCAAATCGAGGAGATGGCACCGAAGACCTCGCCCGTGTCCTTTGGCGTCGTCGTCCGAGTCTCTCGGAGACGACGACGAAGCCGCCTCACGAGCTCCACAAAGCTTATGCCTTCCGGATCCAGCGCCGCCCGAGGAGCTCGCGTCTGTCGTCCGCGTTTTCTTCGAGTGGAGGAGACGCCGCCGCGTCCGACTCCGATGTGTGCGGGGAAGACGACCGTGGCGACGCGTCAGCACCTCTCGTCCAGACCGCACGTCTTTCTCCGCATGGGCTTGGATCAGGCCCCCTCTCCTCTAGGCTGAACCGGGGAGCCCAGGGTCTAACAATTCTCCCCGGCCCAATTTGGACATCGCCCTCGATGTTCGGCGCGGGTGCGCCACTCAACGCCTACCGGCGAGCCACCGCTCTTGCTTAGCGCAGTTAGCCTCGTGGGCTTCTTTCCAGAGCTGCTCCCTTTTGCGTTGGAGCTTCTCATAGTTCGCACGTTGCATTGTGTTATCTTCCGCTTCTATCTCCTCCCAAGACTTTGGTGAAGCCTTTTCCTCCACTACCTGCTTATACGTCTTTTTCTCCTGTGGAGGGTTCGCATCTCCGGAACTCGTCTTTTGCTTGACGTTGCCCTTGTCGACTGCGTCTTTCGGCTCTGCTTCTGCGAGGGTTGGTGATGATTTTCCTGCGACCACTGAGGCAATGCGCACAACTCCTATGCGGGCCTCTACTGGTTCCTCGTCATGCACCACCGCCGGTTTCTCAGCTAGCTCCCGATGCACAATCGCTGCAATTGCATTCACCCGCTGTCGGTCCGGACAGTCGCGTATCCGGTGCGGTCCCTTGCACAAGAAGCATACAATCCGTCTTAGTTGACCCGGCCCTCTCTATGCAGGTCGGGCCTGCTCCTGTCGTGCTGGTTGACCTCCGTTCCGTCGAGGAGAGAGCCTCTCTCTCTCTGGCGCTCTTGCTCTAGGTGGAGATGGTCGCTTCGGGGGCGACCTCTGGGCTCTCTGAAAGATCGTCCCTGAAGTCCTCTGGTCCACAAGAGACTCGGCTATAGCTGCAGCCGTTCTCTAGTCTTGCGGCGTATGTCGTCGGACCTCCGTTGCCGCCCAGGGTTGGAGATTCCGGAGGAAGAAGTACCTCCTGTCTCCCTTTGCCATCTCGGGTAGCTCCAACATCAGCGCGGAGAACGCCCTGACATACTCTTGGATCGCTCCTGTGTGCTTTAGCCGATCCACCGCCGCTCTCGCTTGGTCCACCGAGTTTCCGGGAAGGAACTGCTGTCGCAATTCCTCTCGGAACACCTCCCATGTCCAACTAGCCGCCTCTGATGTCGAATCAACTTTGGTTCTCCACCAGAGTTTTGCATCATCTGAGAGATATGCTGTGCACACCCTCACCTTCTCATGGTCTGCAACATGGTTAGCATCAAAGTATTGTAGCATATCCCACAGAAAATTACCCAATACTTTTGCTGATCTGGCCCCCTTGAACACTGCAGGTTCTGGGGTGCGAACCTTCCCGTTGCCGTTGGGAGCCCCATACTCCGTCTTGGTTGCTGTAGGGGCACCTCCTTGTGCCTGCGCCAATGCCATGCGCTTCACCGCAAGATCTGCCAATATCTGCTGCTGTGCTGCCGTGGAGTTGGTTAACTGTGCCGTCAAGGTTGCTACCTGTCCTTGCAACATTGTCACTTGTTGGGTTTGTGCCGTCAAGGTCGCTACCTGTCCTTGCAAGGTTGCCACCTGCTGTTGTAGCGCCACCATCCCTTCAAAATTTTGCTGGGCTTCAGCCATTCCAGCCAAAGTTTGTTGAAGGGCAGTAATTTGCAACCTTTGCTCCTCTACCGTGCGATGGATGTCCTCCACCTGAGGAACCACCGCATCCTTGCTGTTCCCTGTCAAACCGAGCACATGCTCGATTCGCGCGATGCGATCTCCTTGATTCACCATGCTGCTGGATCACTTTAGGCTCTGATACCTGTTGTCACGCCCCGATCGGATCGGCCTAAAAACAATGCTTATCCTCTATCTTAGGACCGTCCGGCGGAACACCGGAACGCAATGCTCTCTAGGGTTCCGGACCAATTTACTCCCAAATTTGAAACCCTAACTTCCCCGAACAATCTTTTTTCCCAAATTACAATTCTCACAAAAGAAACCCTAACCCTAATTTATAAAACTGGAACCCTAAATTAGGATACCTTTTATGATTTTGACCAAGTCAAAATCAACCGAATTAATCCACTTTGCTGATGTCAGCCGGACGTCGCTCGTCAAATTCCGCCGCGCGCAAAGATTTTCCTTCTTGCTGACGTTCGCGTTGCGTCAGCGGCCGATCGAAGTCGAAATCGAATTTGATTTCGTTTTGCTGCGTTGACCATTGACTCCTCGTTTCTCGTTTCGAACGCCAGGCAGTGTTCGCCTTCTTCGTCGCGAGCGAACGAACGTTCGTTCGCGTCGCCTTGGACACCGAGCGCCGCCGCACCCACGAACTCTGCCGGAGAAGGAGGATGCCAAAGGGAAGGCCGCCCGCCTTCCTTCGTCTCTCCCGTCGCCGGCCGCCTGCCAGTCGACGGTTGCTGAAGAATCGCCGAACTCACACCGAAGCAGAGGAAACAGGGGACAGTGAACGGAGAGGAAAAAGCTTCTTATTCGCTGCCGGAAACTTACAAAAACCTCTCTTCTCGTTGTCGTCGGCCCTCTGGCCGGTGACCCCTCTTCCCTCCCTCGCCGGACTCTCCGGCTACAATCGCTCACGTTCTTCTCGACCTCTGACTCGCTCGCTCGCTCGCTCGCAGATTTTCCCGTCCTTCCTTGGTCGCTTTGAGAAGCCCCCTTTTAACGAGGAATAGCGCCGCCTCAGCTCCGCTTTTCTCGCCGCCAGCCACGTCCGCTTCCTCCGCTCTCGTTTGCGTCTCGCGACGAGCTCGCGTCCGTTTCCAAATCGAGGAGACGGCACCGAAGACCTCACCTGCGTCCTTTGGCGTCGCCATCCGAGTCTCTCGGAGACGACGACGAAGCCGCCTCACGAGCTCCGCAAAGCCTACGCCTTCCGGATCCAGCGCCGCCTGAGGAGCTCGCGTCTGTCGTCCGCGTTTTCTTCGAGTGGAGGAGACGCCGCCGCGTCCGACTCCGATGCGTGCGGGGAAGACGACCGTGGCGACGCGTCAGCACCTCTCGTCCGGACCGCACATCTTTCTCCGCATGGGCTTGGATTTTGGGCTTGGATCAAGCCCCCTCTCCTCTGGGCTGAACCGGGGAGCCCAAGGTCTAACACCACGGGTGGCTATTGACCGAGCGCGTTCCTAGAATTTTCGGAAGCTCATATTGTTACTGTTGATTAATATGGTTGCAAATCTCGAGATAGGAAAAAGAATTTAATGCTAATACTAATCTTAAAATTAATACTAATATTAATATTAATACTAATGCTAATATTAATTATAATGCTAATCCTAAAACTAATACTAACCCTAATATTAATACTAATACTAATACTAATGCTAATACTAATACTAATATTAATACTAATACTAATCCTAATCCTAATTCTAATACTAATATTAATACTAATAAGGTGTCTTGGGATTGGAGTGCAAGTGCCTAGATCAACGGCTAAAATCTGGGCTTCTTAAAAAATTAGGAAGCGACGGCTTCCTATAAAATTTTTCCCTATAGACACCCCACCGGTAGCTATTAATATTAATAAATTAATGAGCTAATATGATTAACATGATTTGTCACGGTACGCGGTGGTCAATAGCGGCGGTGGTCAATAGCGGTGGCTATGGCTATTGACCACCGCGCACCGTCACCGCCGCCGGCTCGCGACGGCGGCGGCGATGCGGCTCGCGAGCGAAAGATGGGGGAAAGGGAGAGCGGCGATGTGGCTAGGGTTTCAGGCGGTGGTGGATGGGGCTAGCGACGACGGCGGCGATGCTTGGCTCGCGAGCGATAGGTCAGACGTCGAAAAGGAATGGTGTGGGGAAAATGTTTAATGGAGGAAACAGTGCTGAAGCTCCGCCCACGCAACCTGCAGGGGGCCGAACTGGGCGAAAAACGCCCGACCAGCAGCGTTGGTCAACTCTGTCAAGCAGCTGGAAATCGTGTTTGCTGCTTTGCGGACATACGGCCCAGGCGACCTACAGCCGCGCCTACAACGCCAAACGCGCCCTAATGCCTCGCGGATGAACACCATCCGGTGCTGTTACCACCACCGGGCTGCCAATAATAGCCACCCGTGGTGGGAGATGACACGTAAGAGAATATTCTAGAACTACTGGCGCAGCGCCCACTAGGGCTGTTCAAAAAAACCACAAAACCATTAGACCGTGGTTAACCGACCGAACCGAACCGCTCGGACGGTTAACCGAATTATTCGGTTCGGTTTACGATCGGGTTTTTTAGGTAAAGTTGACGGTTCGGTTCGGTTACGGTTCGCAGTTAAAATTTTCAATCGGTTAACTGACCGACCGTATAGTTATTAATATATATTAAATATTTTATAATATTATCTAATTCTTAGGTAAAGTAGATGATTAATGATTTATTGATTTATTGTTTGGGAATGTTCGGTGTTCGCCACTTAACCAGCCTGGCAGCCTCCCTTTAGCCCTTTAGCCTTAGCCAGTTAGCCCTAATTCCATTTCCATTTTCCAGTATTCCACAATCCACGGGACCACGACTCGTCACTCGTCACTCGACTCACTCGACACTCGACAGTCTGGCGTCTGCCTCTGCCCTAATTTCTTTTCTACACTCGACACCACGCCGCGGCCGCCACGCCCACACGACAGCGAGTAGCGACACCACTCTGCGTCTCTGCCCTAATTTCATTCTCTCTGCCGGCGCCGGTCTGCCCTATTTTCTACACTGCGTCGAGCAGACGAGCAGCCGCTGCCGGCCCTGCCGCTAGTCAAGGACTCGAGTCACCAGTCTCCAGTCGCCGCCTCGCCGGTCTGCTGCATTCTTCTCTCTGCCGGCGCCCAGCCGCTGGTCGAGGACTCGAGTCACCGAGATCATCACCTCGACGGAAACCAGGGTATTAACTATTTAGTGCTTTCTGCTTCAGCCTTCTAGTTCTAACTTTTAAGTCAGTCAACAGATAGTTCTAACCAAGGTTCTTGTTTCAGATTTGCAAAGGAGTCCTTTCTTGCTCGGTCCGTGCTTCAGAAGAGTCTTTCTTGCTCGGTCTGTGGCTCTGTGCTGCATTCTTCTGATTGCTTGAAGGTTTTATTGTTTCTTAGTTCATGCTTATTCGTTACCTTTCCACTTTTTGTTACCATTTACCAAAACTTGCTTCTTTCTCCTAGTTATAACTTCTTGTTGGGGTATGCCCTTAAGGCTAATGTTTGAGGCCTTGGGATTATATCAGTATCATGTATAAACTCTATGTTTATAAAGGCAATTGTTATTATTCAGGTTGTTGCATTATCTGCTGTCATATGTATACTTCTGAATAATGTCTCAATGATGATCAGCTTGGCTGACAAGCAGTTAAGTCCTTAGTCGAGATATCTTGGTGAACATGAGACAGCCTTGATATGATTGAGACTAATATGTGTTCTAATCTTATAGGATGCTTCGAGCATGGAATAAGATGTAGACTCATGGGTACATTGGATGTACTGGACAGACCCTACTAGGATATTCAATTGCTTGTCACAATGTGAATAATCCTTGTATGCGAACAAGTGGCATACTTCCTCTGACTTGAGATCACTTGTGTTTCTAAATGATGATTGGCATTGTTTTGAGGTAGTTCGATATCATTTGAAACATAATGGTTATAGACTATCTTGGATAATGATCATGAGTCAGGTTAGGACACTAGTGATAGATATAGGATTGCCATCTCCTTCATTGGAGTGTGATGTTCTTTAGGGGCCCCCTGGATGAGATGATTGAGAAAGTGTATGGCCATACCCAGGTGACTATGTTCATCTGATCTAATCATTCTCATCATATTGGAGTTACAAGCTTGACACGCTTGTCCAATAAGAACATCAAGTGGCAAAGGAAACATGTATGTCTAGTGAAGTGGATTCACACTTGTGCTGTGGTTTGGGTGTAGTCTTGGAAGACTCTTTCCTTTATATCGGGAGACAGTGATGTGTTGCTAGATACCCCTCACTGATCGTGATAACGTAAGTTATCGTTACCGACATTTAAAGGAAACCCTTAGGGTCGCACAATTTGATGATATGGCTTACTTAAGTCAGATCGTGTGGACTGAATTGTTTGGATTCAGTTTAAAGGGATTTAATCTCTGATTGAAAGTGAGATCTGGTCTGATCATGTTTGATTGATTAGGGCTTGAGATCGGTAAGCTTCGATCGAGAGAATGGATGCTAGATCGGTGAGATCAGGAGCATTAAGAGATGAATGGTTAGATCTTGAACCTTTAGGGTTTATTGTGATCTAGACCAAATTGCTTGGCTTAATTGGTCTTTGAACTAAACCCAAATTGAACCAGCTCATCAAGTGAGCGCATGGTTCAAGGGTGAAGAGGAATTTGCGATTGGGGTAAACCCATGGTCGCATGTTGAGGAGTGGCTTTCTATTTTTAGAAGGCATGATCACTTACGTGACCACGCCTCACGTTACTCTCCTTTTCACGCCTATTGTCGCCTTGGCTCTTGCTCTCGACGTTAGAGCATTCTCGTGGTTGAAGGGGTTGACGATAAGGAGGTCTCGCCAAGCAAAACTTCTTCTCTTCCCTTTCCATTCGAAAAAGGACTCCTTAGAACCTTGCTAGCACAAGGAGCACTAAGGGAGTAGGCGACATCATCTTGTGTGCGCACCATTAGGAGGAGAAGCGCTTGAGTCTCTTCTTCCTAGACGCCATCCAAGGAATGGCTTCGGTAAGAATCGATTCCTTCATTCTTGTTTGCAATCGGTTTAAAAGTTGATCATATCTCATGCTATCGATCCCTAGAAATCCATTTTGCTGCTTTAAAACCTCCATATGCGCCAGTAGGGTTTCGCCCCCCTTGTTTAGGGGACTTTCAACTGGTATCAGAGCCACAGGTTTTATGCATGTTTTATGATTGCTTGATGCTTATTGTGATCCTTGTTTGTGCAATTCACTAGATCTAATGCTTACATGCGAAAAACGACATGATATGTTAGTTGGCGAAAACTTAATGTATATGTTTTCTTGGCGCATGTATCTTGGCGCATATTGGTTTTTCACAAAACTATATTACTTGCGCGCTTACCATTAGATCAGAGGCGCCTACTGTAAACCCTTAGACGGGTTATTAGGGTTGAAGTCACAGTCTAGTCAAGATCCAACCAGTCTGATCAGACTATCTGACAGCCTAGATGGGTCGACCAGATGGCACCTCTGCGCAAGCAAGAGGTGGCTATAGGTCGACTGCGGACAGGCGTGTAGCGATGTCTGGTTGAGACAACCAGTGAACGCACATGAGTTAGGCCCGGGGTCATACCCGCTTGCCAGAACTCATGAGGTCGTTCAGCCCTTGGCGCATGCATGGTTGACCATTAGGTCGACTCAAGTCAGTTAGGACTTGGTGCATCCCAGGGCAGTGGATCTGACTAGATCTGATGAGTGGTTCCCTATTAATGGACCGTTGTAAGGTAGTAGGGCACATAAGGAAAATAAAAGTGATGCCAATGGGTTTTCGAAAATTTTATTTTCTTGAATGGATCACATGATGATTGTATACATGATGCTTGTTTATTTCATCTTATGTGGGCTGCCTATCTTAATGTGTGCTGTGCTGGGGCCTGCGTGCCTGGATGTTAATTTGTAAATTATTTAATGTGATCTGCGAATCACATTTTTAATTAATTTATAAAGTGTAATTGACCTGCATGTCAATCATGTCTAGATAGATTAAATTGTATTTTAATTAGACATGAGCACAGAGCACACTTGGCAGAGGCGCATGCAGCAGTGGCTTGACCAGGTGGGAGGTCCAGGGTTCGACTCTGGGACAGGCGCATTTACCTGGTGGGCGCACCTGAGCTGCAGTGGGCGCTTGGGCCCTGGGTTGGGCCAGATGAGAAGAAAAAGCCCCATGAAGAAAGCAAGTGAAGACTTAAGTTAAAATTAAGGTCTTACCTAGGCTTAATGGGCTTTTACCACATAAGATCATCATGCTTTCATTTATTGTTTATAATTAGAATTGCATGATTTAATCTTCTGCTATCACCATAGGAATTGCATGATAGTTAAGAAGATAAAAAGACCGTTAAAATCCAACGCAAAATATCAAGCTCGTAAGCCTTCTGACGCGAAACCTCACTGTTCTGACTATCGTTGGGGCCGTGTTGTACCCACTCAGTGGGCACGCCCATCTATCTTCAGACGGTGCGGGATTACACCTGCGTGTTACAGGGAAGGGATTTATCGCTTCTCGTTGCTCAGCATAGCACGTGGTGGTCCAGGGAGTAGGTCGGGTCAGCTTGACCATGTAGGCTACATATGTGGCGCATATGGTAGCTATATGGAGGCAGCCATCTGTGGGGTCAGAGATTGTGTTGTACCAACTCAGTTGGCACGGTCTGCTGGATTGCCCAGATGAAGGGGAATCGCACGGGTTGGCGATTGGCAGGGATTGCCTACCAGAAATTAATGCTTGTACTCTCTGTGCATCTTATCTCGCCTGAGCGGGACGCGGAGACCAAGTGTGAAATCTGGATCCCATCTCACTAAAAGAGTGTTACTCTTTCGGGCTGTTTTGCTGGATTTTTCAGCCAGATAAAATAGTGAGAAAAGGAATCGTTCTTAAGTCCTGGATTGATTCTAAAACATTGATACTGACCTTGCTGTTCTTGCATTGTTGTAGATAACTGCAGCAACGAACACCACGAATTTCAATGTGCGATCCCTACTGGAAAGGGAGAAGTTTGCTGGGCAAAACTTCTCAGACTGGTACGGACACCTTAAGATTGTTCTTAAGGATGAGAGGAAGCTGTATGTCCTCGAGACGGCTATACCGCCTCAACCCGCTCCGAACGCCGCAAGGGCGGTTTGGGATGCTTATGAAAAGCATGTCAATGATAGCATTGATGTCGCTTGCCTGATGCTAGCGTCTATGACGCCAGAGCTGCAGCGTCAGCATGAGGATCTATCGGCTATAGATATTATAGCTAACCTCAAGTTGCTATATGCTGCACAGGCTAGGACTGAACGCTACAATCTGACAAAACTTTTCTTTCAGAGCAAACTGGCTGAAGGGAGTCCAGTGGGAGCTCACGTACTCAAGATGATTGGGTACAAGGAGGCTCTAGAGAAACTGGGACATACCATCAATTAGGAGCTTGCTGTAGACATCATTCTTCAGTCTCTTCCGGCTACCTTTGATCCGTTCATCATTAATTTTAATATGAACAAGATCGACTGTACCCCGGCAGAGTTACTGAATATGCTCTTGACTACAGAGCTGACTCTTAAGGGAAAGCCTTCATCCTCAGTCTTGATGTTTCCTTCAAGGAACAAGAAGAAGGGGAAGAAGGGCAAAACCCCTACTAAGAGCTACAACAAGGCTCTGAAGCAAAAGCTAAAGCGGTCGAAGGAATACAGATGTTTCCATTGTGGCCAGCCAGGTCACTGGAAAAAGGACTGTAAAGCGCTCCAGGGAGACAAGAAGGGAAGTTTCGCTTCTGGCTCAGGTATTTTCGTGACTGAGGTCATGGTTTCTTCTTCTATATCATGGGTGTTGGACACTGCATGTGGAGTTCACATTTGTTCAAATGTACAGGAACTCAAGAGAAGAAGACAGGTGGGACAGCATGAGGTGGACCTACGAGTTGGAAACGGGGCACGGGTTGCTGCTGTTGCTGTAGGAGTTTATTACATCTCATTACCATCTGGGCTTGTATTGGAACTAGACAGTTGTTACTTTGTACCAAGCATTACGAAGAATATTATCTCTATTCCTGCTCTTGTCAGGAAAGGGTTTTCCTTTGAATGCAATATTTCAAAGTGTGTTCTTGCTTATGATAATATCGTTTATGCTACTGGGTCAATTAACAATGGGTTATTCATGTTGGACATGGAATGTTCTATACAACAAATTGATATTAAGAAAGCCAAGTATGCTGATGACAGCACCTTACTATGGCATAGTCGTTTAGGCCATATTAACAAGAAACGCATTAAGCGGTTGCATGACCATGGACTGCTGGGATCATTCTCCTATGAGGAGCTTGATACATGCAAAGCTTGTTTAATGGGTAAAATGACGAAGTTACCTTTTCCTCATAAAGGTCAAAGGGCTTCAGGTTTACTTGACCTTATACACAGTGATGTGTGTGGGCCGTTTAGTAAACATGCCAGAGGTGGCTATCTATACTTCATTACCTTTACTGATGATTTCAGTAGATATGTGTATGTCTATTTAATGAGACATAAAAGTGAATCTTTTGACAAGTTCAAAGAGTTCAAAAATGAAGTACAGAATCAGCTAGGCCGAAATATCAAGACACTTCGCTCAGATCGAGGTGGAGAATACCTAAGTCGTGAGTTTAATGACTATCTGAAGGAGTGTGGGATTATCTCACAGCTCACTCCGCCAGGAACACCGCAATGGAATGGTGTGTCCGAAAGGAGGAACAGGACCCTATTGGATATGGTTCGTTCTATGATGAGTCAGGCTACTCTACCTTACTCTTTTTGGGGATTTGCACTGGAAACAGCTGCAAAGGTACTAAACCGAGTGCCATCCAAGGCAGTTTCAAAGACTCCATATGAGTTATGGTATGGGAAACAGCCGAGCTTGACATTTATTAAGATATGGGGTTGCGAGGCTTATGTTAAAAAGCTCGCCTCTAGGAAACTAGAGAGTAGATCTGAAAAATGTATCTTTGTCGGTTACCCTAAGGAAACTAAGGGTTATTATTTCTACGATCCCAAAGAGAACAAGGTGTTTGTTGCTCGAACGGCCATTTTTCTTGAGAAGGAATTTCTTCTGCAAGAGGCCAGTGGGAGAGAAATAAAGCTGGATGAGAATCCAGAGGAAGGACAAAGTAGTCAAGCACAGTTGGATGTGCCTGAGCCAGTAGAACAGGTTATTGAACAACCTGAGGCTCAGATATCACGGGAACCGCGAAGATCGGGAAGGATCCGTCGACAGCCTGAGCGCTATGACGGAGTCTACATCATTAATCATGATGAACCCCCTCACTTATGCGGATGCGGTCAGCGGACCGGACTCAGCAAGATGGCTTGAAGCTATGCGCGCCGAGATGGACTCCATGTCAGATAACCAAGTCTGGGATTTGGTTGATCCGCCTCCGGGAATAATCCCTATAGGCTGTAAATGGATCTTCAAGAAGAAGATTGACATGGATGGTAACGTGGTTACCTATAAAGGCAGGCTAGTTGCGAAAGGTTTCAAACAAATCTACGGGATATATTATGATGAAACTTTCTCTCCTGTAGCTATGTTCAAGTCTATTCGGATTATTCTTGCGATAGCAGCATATTATGATTATGAGATCTGGCAGATGGATGTGAAGACCGCTTTCCTTAATGGAAAACTGGATGAGGATGTGTATATGACACAACCTGAAGGTTTCACAAATCCATCAGATCCTCATAAAATATGCAAATTAAAGAAGTCCATTTATGGACTTAAACAAGCATCAAGAAGCTGGAATATTCGTTTTGATGAATCAATCAGTGAATTTGGTTTCATCAAGAATGAAGATGACCCGTGTTTATATAAGAGGTTTAGTGGGAGCGTGATTACTTTCCTAGTCCTCTACGTCGATGATATCTTGATCATTGGAAATGATATTCCTGAAATGCATGCGGTTAAGGCATGGTTAAGGAAATGTTTCCAGATGAAAGATTTAGGAGAAGCAGCCTATGTATTAGGTGTGAAGATCTACAGGGATAGATCTAAGAGGCTTCTCGGGCTGTGCCAGAGTACTTACATCGATAAAGTCCTGGAGAGATTTCATTTAGAGAATTCTAAAAGAGGGTATCTTCCAGTCAGACATGGTCTGAATCTTTCGAAGAGTCAGTGTCCACAAACACAGACTGAGAAAGATGAAATGGACAATACGCCTTATGCTTCGGCTATTGGGTCTATTATGTATGCGATGTTGTGTACTCGCCCAGACGTCGCTTACGGGTTAAGCGTGACCAGTCGATTCCAAAGTAGTCCAGGTCAGGCACACTGGATTACAGTCAAGAACATTTTAAAATATCTGCGGAGGACCAAAGATATGTTCTTGGTGTATGGTGGTCAGGAAGAACTCAGTATTGAAGGATATACTGACGCTTCGTTCCAATCTGACCAGGATGATTTCCGATCGCAATCAGGCTATGTTTTTAGCTTGAATGGAGGAGCAGTGGTGTGGAAGAGTTTCAAACAGTCTATAGTTGCTGATTCTACCACGGAAGCCGAGTATGTTGCAGCCTCAGAAGCATCCAAGGAGGCAGTGTGGATTCGTAAGTTCGTTCAAGAACTTGGTGTTGTTCCTTCGAGTGCAGATCCTTTGGTTATCTTCTGTGATAACACTGGAGCAATCGCACAAGCAAAGGAACCACGGTCGCACCAGAAGTCCAAGCACATACAGAGACGGTTTCACTTGATCCGGGAGATCATTGATCGAGGAGAGATCAAGGTCTGCAAGGTTCATACAGATGACAATCTAGCTGACCCGCTTACTAAGCCTCTGGCGCAGCAGAAGCATGAGAAGCACTGTAATAATATGGGTTTGAGATTTCTCAACCATTAGATTAAGTGCAAGTGGGAGATTGTTGGGGTATGCCCTTAAGGCTAATGTTTGAGGCCTTGGGATTATATCAGTATCATGTATAAACTCTATGTTTATAAAGGCAATTGTTATTATTCAGGTTGTTGCATTATCTGCTGTCATATGTATACTTCTGAATAATGTCTCAATGATGATCAGCTTGGCTGACAAGCAGTTAAGTCCTTAGTCGAGATATCTTGGTGAACATGAGACAGCCTTGATATGATTGAGACTAATATGTGTTCTAATCTTATAGGATGCTTCGAGCATGGAATAAGATGTAGACTCATGGGTACATTGGATATACTGGATAGACCCTACTAGGATATTCAATTGCTTGTCACAATGTGAATAATCCTTGTATGCGAACAAGTGGCATACTTCCTCTGACTTGAGATCACTTGTGTTTCTAAATGATGATTGGCATTGTTTTGAGGTAGTTCGATATCATTTGAAACATAATGGTTATAGACTATCTTGGATAATGATCATGAGTCAGGTTAGGACACTAGTGATAGATATAGGATTGCCATCTCCTTCATTGGAGTGTGATGTTCTTTAGGGGCCCCCTGGATGAGATGATTGAGAAAGTGTATGGCCATACCCAGGTGACTATGTTCATCTGATCTAATCATTCTCATCATATTGGAGTTACAAGCTTGACACGCTTGTCCAATAAGAACATCAAGTGGCAAAGGAAACATGTATGTCTAGTGAAGTGGATTCACACTTGTGCTGTGGTTTGGGTGTAGTCTTAGAAGACTCTTTCCTTTATATCGGGAGACAGTGATGTGTTGCTAGATACCCCTCACTGATCGTGATAACGTAAGTTATCGTTACCGACATTTAAAGGAAACCCTTAGGGTCGCACAATTTGATGATATGGCTTACTTAAGTCAGATCGTGTGGACTGAATTGTTTGGATTCAGTTTAAAGGGATTTAATCTCTGATTGAAAGTGAGATCTGGTCTGATCATGTTTGATTGATTAGGGCTTGAGATCGGTAAGCTTCGATCGAGAGAATGGATGCTAGATCGGTGAGATCAGGAGCATTAAGAGATGAACGGTTAGATCTTGAACCTTTAGGGTTTATTGTGATCTAGACCAAATTGCTTGGCTTAATTGGTCTTTGAACTAAACCCAAATTGAACCAGCTCATCAAGTGAGCGCATGGTTCAAGGGTGAAGAGGAATTTGCGATTGGGGTAAACCCATGGTCGCATGTTGAGGAGTGGCTTTCTATTTTTAGAAGGCATGATCACTTACGTGACCACGCCTCACGTTACTCTCCTTTTCACGCCTATTGTCGCCTTGGCTCTTGCTCTCGACGTTAGAGCATTCTCGTGGTTGAAGGGGTTGACGATAAGGAGGTCTCGCCAAGCAAAACTTCTTCTCTTCCCTTTCCATTCGAAAAAGGACTCCTTAGAACCTTGCTAGCACAAGGAGCACTAAGGGAGTAGGCGACATCATCTTGTGTGCACACCATTTGGAGGAGAAGCGCTTGAGTCTCTTCTTCCTAGACGCCATCCAAGGAATGGCTTTGGTAAGAATCGATTCCTTCATTCTTGTTTGCAATCGGTTTAAAAGTTGATCATATCTCATGCTATCGATCCCTAGAAATCCATTCCGCTGCTTTAAAACCTCCATATGCGCCAGTAGGGTTTCGCCCCCCTTGTTTAGGGGACTTTCACTTCTAACTTCTAAGAGACTAAGATAATCTTAGTAAGATCTAACTGCCAATTTTGTGCATAATTTTTTGTTAGATGGAGAGTGCTGGAGAGAATAATAGTAATACTATCTCTATTTCTATGTCTGAACGAGTTGATGATCAAGTAAATACTTCTCAATCAAATTCAAAGGTCAGTCGTAAACCAACTAGAAACCATCCTAGGCTTGGGGTCATTTTGCCAAGATTGAGGGTGAGAAGAAAGGGGAAGAAAAAGCCATGTGTAACTATTGTCAAGCTTTGCTCAGTTGCATTACATCAAATGGTACTAGTGGCATGATAAACCATTTGGGTAGATGTAAAAAATATCCTTTTAACACTGATAAGAGACAAAAGACCCTAGAAATAGTAAGTGCCACTCAACCAAATAGTAAAGATGGTATTACTAGCAAGCATTCAGTTGTTGCTTACACTTTTAACCAAGGAAGTTGCAGAAAAGCACTTGCCAAAATGGTTATTGTTGATGAATTGCCATTCAGATTTATTGAACGTGAAGGATTTCATGAATTTTGTAAATTTATGCAACCAAGATTTATCATTCCTTCACATTCAACAATCACTAGAGATTGTTACGAGCTTTTCACTGAAAAGAAAAATGAGCTGAAATCAATTTTTAGTAAATTGTCATCACGAGTTTGCCTGACCACTGACACATGGACTTCTTGTCAAAATTTGAACTATATGTGTCTTACTGCTCACTTTATTGATGAAAATTGGACATTGCATAAAAAGATTATCAATTTTAGTTTAATTCCCAGCCATGCGGGTATTGCAATTGGGCGAGCAGTTGAAAAATGCTTGATTGAGTGGGGAATAGATAAAGTTTTGACTGTAACTGTTGATAATGCAAGTTCAAATGATGTTGGCATTGCTCATTTACAAAAAAGACTTAATAATTGGAAAGGTAGTGTCTTGCAATCGAAACACTTGCATATGCGATGTGCTGCCCATATTTTAAGTTTAATAGTGAAAGATGGTTTGAAAGAAATTGATGACTCTATTACAAGAATACGTTCTGCCTTCAAATACGTCCGTTCTTCTCCTGCAAGGTTACAAAGGTTCAAGACTTGTATTGAAAAAGAAAAAATTAAATGTCAAAATAGTGTTTGCCTTGATGTTGAGACTAGATGGAACTCTACGTATTTGATGTTGGAAGTGGCTATCAAATTTCAGAAAGCTTTTGAGTTGTTAGAAGTACAAGATGTTAAATTCAGTGAGGAACTTGCAAAGAAGGGGGTGCCCATGGAAAGCGATTGGGATTATGCTCGTAGCTTGTTACCTTTCTTGCACAAATTTTATGAAGCTACTTTAAGATTATCTGGTTCACTTTACAATACTAGCAACATGTATGTAACTGAAATTTATGGTCTTGGATTGATTATTTTAAAATATTGCAGCGATGATACTAGTTTAAAACTAGTGGCTATAAACATGAAAGCTAAATTTGATAAATATTGGGCTAATGTTAGCAAAATCAATGAGATGATATTTATTGCAACAATTTTGGATCCAAGATGTAAAATGGATTATGTAAATTGGATTATTAATGAGACATATGAGGAAGAACAAGCTATGTTATTGCAAAATAAGGTGAAAGCAACTCTAACTTTAATGTATGAGTTTTATGCTTCAACTAATCATTCGGTAAACCCTAAAGACAACAATATTCAACGAACTAGTGAAATGGAGATTGATGATGCATTGGCTTGTCCTAATTACACAAGAAAATTGTACATGAAGCAAAAGGGTGGCGAAGAAAGAATCGAGAAGAAAACTGAGCTGGATAAGTACTTATTAGAAGAATGTGAAGATGATAACGATCAATCTTTGAATGTCTTGAATTGGTGGAAAGTAAATGCAGCAAGATATCAAATATTGTCTAGTATGGCTAAAGATGTACTAGCTATTCCAATCTCCACCGTTGCATCTGAGTCAGCTTTCAGTGCTGGTAGCCGGATACTTGATCCATTCCGTAGCTCTCTTACTCCAAAGATGGCAGAAGCTCTTATTTGTGGGCAAGACTGGTTTCGTACTTCTCATAGCCCTATTTATGTTGAAGAGTCTATAGAAGAGATTGAAAAGATAGAGTCAAGTAAAGTTTTCTTTTGTAAAAAAAATATTTTTCAGTCATTAACTATTGTTTTTTTAATGAATTTGATATTTGCTTATTTTTCTTTTATTGCAGATTTTTCAGGTGTTGGTCAAGAGAAGCTTATTGACATGACTGAGGATTGAGGACTTTGGATGAAGATTAAAGAGATTTGGACATTTGTGTTGTTTTAATGTTTTTAGTTGTTTGGTGTTGTGACAATTATGTTGTAGTTGTATTTGACTTAACTTGACGGTTGACATTTGTGGTGTAGTGACTACTTGTATTTGACTTAGCTTGATAGTTGGAAGTGACACTTGTGGTGCAGTTAATTGTAGTTGTATTTGACTTAACTTGACATTTGTGGTGTAGCTAATTGTTTTCTTGTGTTTATAGTTGGTTTTAATTTTTATGCTTATATTTGATCTGCTATGAGGTGTTTCACTGTTTTGTTACAGATACTGGTAATTTTCCTATCAAGTTATTAATTGGGTATTGTCATTCTAAGTTCATCCGAGAACAGAGACTGACTTGGACAACGGTAATTTTCCTTGAAGCAATTATTGTCATAAATTTGTATTATATTCGACTGAATATATGTAATACTCGGAGAATTTTTTGGGTTTTGTGGTTCTAAATTTTTTGGATGGTAAGAATGAGTTAGGAGATGGATAATTTGTGGATACTCATATTCTTTGTGTGATTGAATTCATGAGCATTTGCTTCTGCACATGGGACTAATTGCTAATAGAGCTATTATAGTTATTGCAACAATGTAGATGATTTTCACTCAGTTAATCTCAAGAAGGGTTTCAATGAAGGTGGTATCTTTAGAATAGTCATTGCTGTAAACGGCATGACCTGCACATTCTGTTGTATGTATGTTAAGAATATTTCCTCATGATTGTCATTTGAACCTTGGATACCGCTGTAGTAAGAAAAATTCAGTTGTATACTTGTATGTGGAAATTTTTTTTTTTGAGGTGTATGTGGAATATTGCAGAGCGTACTTACCAGCTAAATATTCTAGTCCTTTTAGAATCATCCCTAATGATAATTCATGCTATTTTTTGCATCTATAAATTTGAATAGCATGAAACATAAGTACTGTAATTTCTTATTCAATTACTTCTTGGTGGTGTTTCTTATTAATATTTCTGATAAGCTTTCTGTGATATAAGGATGATGCCAGATATATTGAACACTGATTATTATTATCTTTCAGCAAGTTCAATTGACAGTCCTACTCTTGGATGTTATTATGATTCTTAGTAAAGATTAGCTGCTTAGGTCACCATTATATAAACTCTGTGGCCTGTGCTGTTGCCATATTGAAGGCATTTGGTTATCATTTGTCACGTATCAATATGAAACAATCTCAAAATCAATGAGAAATCTTCAACAGCCTGATGGGAGATTGGGATTCTAAATTCATTCATCTTTATCCTTCATATTTTGCACAGAAATCAGAATACTCTATCTCACTATAATCATATAATGTGAATGTGTGTTTGAGAATGATAGATCAAATTTGATCATTACGTTTACTTTATGTAAGGAGGTTTTGGTACTCATTTTCTAATCCTGAAACAATCTTGGACTGATGTTTATTTTCCAAAAAAATCTAGATTTTATCATTTCATTTGTAATTTGTATTGTTTTTAATCGGTTAACCAAAAATCGTGGTTAACCGAACTAAAAAATCGATTAACTGATTAATCGGTTAACCGATTTTTTGGTTCGGGAATGGTTTCTAAAATAGCCGAACCGTTTTAATCGGTTCGGGACAAAATTTAGGGCCACGATTCGAACCGTAAACACCCCTAGTGTCACGCCCCGGTCGGAACGGTCTAAAAACAACG
Organism: Costus lasius; assembly: GCA_027563935.2. NCBI lineage: Eukaryota > Viridiplantae > Streptophyta > Magnoliopsida > Zingiberales > Costaceae > Costus > Costus lasius. The sequence continues at coordinate 101,182,752 of CM050454.1, forward strand.
CTTATCTGTTGTCTCAGAGCCGTCCGGCGGAACACCGGAACGCAACTGCGCTAGGGTTTCCGGACCAAATCTTGTCCTCAATTCAAAACCCTAGTTCCTGCTCACTTTTTATCCCCAAATTACAATATCGCTCAAGAAACCCTAACCCTAATTTGAGAAGACCGGAAAGGAATCGATTAAAACCAAAACCCTAAATAAATATACCTCCCTGGTCAAAATTGATTTTGACCGAACAACGCCGCTCGTCCGATTTTATTTCGCTCGGCTGACGTCACGCTGACGTCAGCCCTTCCGATTTCGTCCGCCGCGCCGAAACTCCTCGCTGAGGTCTTTGCTTGCGTCAGCGACGAATTCGATTTCGATTTCGAAATCGAAATCCGTAAAACGCCGTTGACCGTTGACTCGTCCGCCTCGCGAAGCCTTCGTCCTCGCTCGTCGAACGCGCGCCTGCGTTCGACGCTACCGTCGCCGGAGAAGAGGAAGTCTTCACCGGGGAAGGAAACCGTTCGCCCAGTCCTCGGCCTCGTCGCCGACCACCCGCTTGCGGTCGGAACCCGCCGTCGAAACGCCGAAGTCCAGAGGGAGGCCGGAACAGATCACCAGAGCAGGGGACGTCGGAGATTCGGAGAAGAAAGCTTTTATTCAATCGTTCGAAACTACAAAACTCCTCCCTCTATCCTCACGTCGGCGTCGCCGCCGCTCACAGTGCTCACTGGTACGCGCGATGCTCGTCGTCGTCGTCGTCATCGTAGGGAACCTCCCTCTGGTTCTCTCTCCTCTCTCTTTTTATGAAGGAAGAGGCCGCCGCCTCTTACTTCCTCGCGCTCCGCAAACCTCGCCGAGACGTAGTCACCGCGCCCGAGTCTTCCGCCTGAGCTTCCGAAGACCTCGCTCCTTGCCCGCGCCTGATGAAGCCGCTTGATCCCTGCGTCCGCTTCGCTCGGCGTCGCGCGTCCAGCAGCCGCGTCCGAGAACTCCTTCGACGACCGCGTCTCCTCTGCCACCGAGCTCGCGTCCGAAGCTCGCGCGGTTGTCCGCGCTGCCTTCCCTCTGCATCCGCTCGAAGCGGTCGCCCGCCGCATGCGTCGTCCGCGTCGCGTACCGAAGTCCGTTTCCTTCGGCGAGCTTCATGAGTGTGATGGCGTTGTGTTTGCTTTGGGCCTGGTTCCGGGCCTGGGCTTGGTCCTCCCCCTCTGGGCTGAACCGGGGAGCCCAGGGCCTAACACCTAGCGCCCACAGGCTACTTCTGTCATTCTGTGGGCCTATGATCATCTTTGCAGAGCCGCGGCGCGCCCAAGAGACCACTTCCACACGACTCTCTAGTCTCTGGCGGCGCTCGGCTGTCACTGTTAAAGCCAGCCAATTAGTGCTGCATCGCCGACCTCCATCAACGCTTCTGCATCGCCGACCTCCATCTACGCTCCTCCATCGCTAGCGTTTCCGTCGTCGTCCCTCCATTCCAGTTCGTGTCCATCATCCGATCACTATAAATAAGGCTCTCGGTTATCTACTCTTATCAATTGCACGCCTAACTTTCCTAGAACTTTTTCCTCCAGCTCCTCAAGGTATTTCCCCTTTTCTCCTCTTTATCTCTTTTTTGTTTTCATTATTGATTCCCTTTTTTTATCTTTTTAGTAATAGTTTGATGTTTTTTCGATTTTCCAACATGTTATATATATTCGTGGCGAGTTTTTAAAATTTCCATGGATTTGATTTTTGATTTGTGTTCATGATGATTATTAACAATATTTGGTTTGGTAGATCTATCCTCCTAGCCGCTCGTGTACGATTTTTGGTTGAGTTAAGTTCTAGTTATGATTACATAGCGAGAATAATTTGTTCACAAAAAAAAATATTTATTGAATTTCATGAGCTAACATTGCGATTTCATATGAGGGCAGTGATTTAAATTTATAGGATTTCGTGGTTCTTAGCTTTCCTTCTAGTTTATGATACGATATGTTGGTAGGTGCTATTGTTGATATCTTCGGTTGATCTGTTCAATTGTAGCTGAATACATTTTGTTGCTTTTGATCAGATGCAGATCTTTGTTGAAACCCTCACTGGTAAGGTAGAGTCTTCTGACACCATCGACAACGTGAAAGCTAAGATCCAGGACAAGGAAGGAATCCCTCCTGACCAGCAAAGATTGATCTTTGCCGGAAAGCAGCTCGAAGACGGCCGCACCTTGGCTGACTACAACATCCAGAAGGAGTCCACTCTCCACCCTGTGCTCCGCCCCCGTGGTGGTATGCAAATTTTCGTGAAACAGTTGACCGGCAAGGCGATCACCCTCGAGGTGGAGAGCTCGGACACGATTGACAACGTGAAGGCTAAGATCCAGGACAAGGAAGGCATTCCCCCAGATCAGCAAAGGCTCATTTTCGCCGGTAAGCAGCTGGAGGACGGCCGAACCCTGGCCGACTATAACATCCAGAAGGAATCCACACTTCACTTGGTGCTGAGGCTTAAGGGAGGGATGCAGATTTTCGTGAAGACCCTAACTGGGAAGACCATCACATTGGAAGTGGAGAGTTCGGACACCATTGATAACGTTAAGGCAAAAATCCAAGAGAAGGAGGGGATTCCACCGGATCAGCAGAGGCTGATCTTCGCTGGTAAGCAGCTGGAGGATGGTCGCACCCTGGCGGATCGCAATATCCAAAACGAATCAACTCTTCACAATAGCGCAGCCATGCGCGGAGGAGTGCGGGCAAATTACTCCTAAGTATCAATTGCCCTCATATACTTTCGTATCCTAGGTCTGCCACTGTCTCCGTCTTGTGCTCCGTCTCCGTGGTGGTCAGTGAAATCTTGTCCGTCTGTGTGCTCCGCCTTTGGTACGAACGTGTGTGCTTGGTCCTTGGTATCTAGTTTAAGTCCTACGTCTACTTGTCTGGTATAGCGGTATGAATTTGTGCGCTTTGTCTTTGGTGTTTACTATCTTTAACGGCCTGTTTCGGTGGAAAGAAAGAAATCAGCAAAGAAAGGAAATAAGGAGAGAAAGAAAATAAGGAGAAAAAGAAAATAAGGAGAAAAAGAAATCATTGCTTTCCCTTATAGGCCCTGTGTTTTAGTGGAAGGAAAGGAAATAAGAAAAGAGTAAAAAAATTTTAAATTAATTATATTATACATAATATATAAATAATTAGTAAAATTATAAATATTATAGTTGTTAATTATAAAAATACTATAAAATTCATATTAATTTGTATAAATTTTTATTAAAATTATAAAAAATTATAAAAAATATAAAAGTACTATAAGTTCTTATTAAAAATTATCAAAAATTTTGACAGTATTTCCTCTATATTATAACACAATACCTGTATATACAATATAATAAATTGAATAAAATATAAATACACCACCAAAACATAAATATCATCAATTCAACACATAAATATCATAACATAAATAGCATCAAATTCAACAACAAATAAAACATATCCATGTCTATACCATCTACACAATGATGGTTTAAAATACAATATGGATAAAGTCCAACACAAGTCCAACTAAAGTCCAACACAAATATCTACTAACATGGATATGTTATTAATTCATCAAGTGACTCAAAACATCACCCCGTAGCCAATCTAGAGCTGAGAAGAAGAGTTGTGTTTTTTCTTTGTTTGTACCCAATAAGATATATGCATTTATCAAAGTCTCTCGAGGAAGATTAAGCTTATTTAGCTCCTCAAATATTTAAGTCTTTGTGTACTCTTTTTCCACCAATTGTGCAGGATTGACAGCATTTACTAATTATGGCATGTAAAATATTAACCATAATTAGTACATATATAACAATCACCATATAACAGTCTATTATAAAGCAAGACATACCGCAATTAGTTCGTCCCATACATTGTTGTCGGCTTCAAACATTTTGGACGATGAACTCCATGCTATACCACTCTTGTTTTTGAACAACTCGTGGCATTGATTAAAATTGACTTTCAAAGTCTTAATTCTATTCTTTAGATGTTCTGCTCGAGTTAGCATGATAAAATCTCATTACTGTGAAAACACAAAAAGAGCACCGTTTTCTCTCTGCAAAACATGATTAGTTCAACATCCTCAGAGTTGTACCATCCAATATCATGAAAGACACATTTGCTGAAACAGAAATCATATATAAAAGGTTTCCTAGGTTCACTAAATAGGTACTTCCCTGTGATAAATCTAATCCATAGGGAAAATAATTTCAATCTTTGTTAGAAAGAAATCCCCACAAATCTAAATTCCTATTCTTTTGTTTGGATTCAAGTATAAAAAGGAGATTGAAATCACATATCTCATGTTATCAAAATTAAAAATGGTTTGTCACTAATGCTTTCTAAATTACCCCTGAATCATGTGACAAACATTCTGCAGTTAAATTATATATAAATTTATTTGCTCAGAAAAAAACATTCATAAAATTTAGCGGTTACAAGAATTTCTAATAAATACTAAAATCAGGTCAATTTTGTTATTTCCAATCAAAGGAATTTGGGGCAAGTAAGTAATTGGAATTCCAATTCCCAGACAACCCGTAGTTCCAAAAGTGCCGGGAGAAAAAAAAATAGAGAGAGAGAAACAGGAATTTACCTTAAAAGCATCAATCTTTCCTTTGGTTATCTGGTTCTTGGCAATGCAACTATTTATCACATCCCTAGTGAATTCGTCCGGATTCTTCCCATCATCAATCAGACTATAGAAGAAAGACTGAGTCTTCAACGACATACAAATCCACACATGTAAGGAAGAAATGAAGTAAACTAGGCAGCGCCCTATGGGCACAGATCGGTTCTCACTTCAGGACCTCCATAGGGACCTGGATGTTGCACTTGTCAGCCATCTTCTGCATCGCATCAAGTTCCGCGACTAAGGTGTTCCTGGGAGAGCCCAAAAGAGCAGAAACCCTAGGATCAGAGCCATGTGCACTAATGATGCACGAACAAAAGGATTAATGGAATTACAATCTCTGGAGGAGCGGGAGCTGCGAAGCGACGCTGAAGGAAGAGACGGTGATGTAGAGCTGGTGGAGGAGGCCGAGAGTCTTGTCAATTGAGTTGATGGCCTGGCTGAGGTTCTGCTTAGACTCCTCTGCGGGATCAGCAGCGGTGGCGGCGGCGGACAACGGATTGGGGATGGGGCTGGGAGTAGCAGAGGCACCGGGGGTTGACAAACCGCCATTACCGGCGGTGGAGGAAGAGTTTTGCAGTGACAGATCCATCGAATTGATCAGAGCACGGCCGACTCCCACCTCGCCCGAGGACCCGAGGTCGTAATTCTATTGGTTTTTACTCGGCTTTGGCCCAGTTTGCTATTGTAGTTCAGGTCTGGCGAGATTGCTGGCGAGACGAGGCGAGAGGGGCGACGACGCGAGAGCCGCGGACGAGAGGCGAGAGTCGAAAAGGCGAAGGCGAGGTCGGAAGGGCGAGAGGGCGGACGAAAATGATGTTTTTGTCGAAATAAGAGGGAACACTTTTGGAGAGAAGGAAAAGTTAATTCTTTCTTTTTCCCCTTTATTTTCTTCACTGAAACCAAGAAAATAGAGAGAAAGAATTAGATTTCTTTCCTTTCTTTCCCCATTTCCCTCCACTGAAACAGGCTGTACATAATTGTCTGCCGGTGTGATCGGTGTATGCTATTTGAATTTCAATGTTAATGGGTGCTAATTTAAACGTTACAATATGTAAATCTTGATATTTATGGACAATCGCTACAATTTACTAGTTTTCTAGGGTTTTTGCAGAAAGTCTAATTGAATTTGATTTAAGTGAATAATTTGTTACATTTTTCTAATCACAGTAACACCTCAATAAATTCAAAACTAAAACATTACAATAAGCATTCAAACAGCTAATCAGGTGCCCGAACGACTCATCAAAAATTAATCTCTCAATCGTCAAGTCACTAGATAGGCTAAAGCCTCAAAGCATTTTTATACCTTTGGAATACTTGGCCTGAATCATCGATGATGATGTTTTGGACTCACCAAACTACACAAGAATCAAAGGCACTAGAATCACTAGTGCTTCCAACACCCTACAAGACTCTCAAGAGGATATTGAAAATTGTAGAGCTCAATGTGCACACCGTTGGGAGCAACATAAACTCTAGTTAGCTTATCTTTTAGCACTTGACAAATAGATACTTCAAGCCAATAGTCCACTCAATTAACATCATATAGTAAAACTTATGTGGGCACTTCAAATATAACTAATGAATCTATCCTAATAAAAGAGTCTATTAACATCATACAATATAGTTTTTGCAACTGCAATGACATTTTTGTTGTCAATAAAAAAAAATATTATTTGTTTTGTTAGATATGCTTGTATTTTGGAAATTTTATTTGTCATATAATATGGTATACATTCAAGGATATCATAATATATTCTGCTCTTGAAGGAGTATATTAATTAATTTTACTTTTTTTTTGCTATGTTCAAGTAAAGATGATTTCACTAATTTAGAAAATACACTTTAGGTGTTGCTCTTTCCAGTATCAACTTAAACTATTTTATAGTTGGTAGTAGATATCCTTATATGCAGAGACTTATTACTGTTAGTATTTTTATAAAGAAAAAACTCGAAGTCCTTAAGCTATGTTTTTGTTTTGTTGGAGGGGTAACAAAATAAAAAAATAAAGAAAAAAATGAGAGGAAAGAAAGCAAAATCGCATGAAATTCATATGATCATATTGTTGTAGTGCTCACGGCAGTAATGGCAAGGTGGATTTGCAGCAGTAGTGGCAGGGTGAGCTCACGGCGACATCGACAAGGTGGGTTCACGGCGAAGCTAGTTCGCATTGGCAGCAGTCGGATGGGCTTGTGGCGAGCTCGCAGTAGGGGTGGGTGGTGGATAGGGCTAGCAATTCGTATTTCACGTGTCATAACAGGTCGTATCATATTTGACATGTTACACGATTATGCTTGACATGAATATAACCCGCTTATGTATATGGGTCAATATATAAAACACAAACATGACCCACTTATTTCACAGGTGACACGACACGACACGGATAATACGATTAATAAATAGGTTATGTCACACGACATGACACAATACGCTATAATACAAATCATGTTACATAATACGACACGAAATTTAGCGAGTCATAAACGGGAATTTAGCGAGTCATAATACGACATAATACAAATCATGTTACATGTATATATATATTTGACATAATACGACATAACAGGTCGTATCATATTTGACATGCATATATATATATATATATATTATACGGGTTACACGAGTTAACCCAACAACACGACATGAAATTTAACGGGTCATAAATGGGTTGACATATTTACGATACGAAATACGATTAGTCCAACCCAAATCCATGAAACCTCATGTCATGTTGGCAAGACGTCTCATATTTTGCTAGCTCTAGCAGTAGATGTGGGAGCGAGTGGGTCAGGAGGCTGCAAAGAGAGCAAACCACTTTTCTTTTTTCTTTTTTTCTCCAATTTAGTGAAAAACAAAAATGCGATAATACTATCATATTTTTTCCCTCTAAATAAGTGAACTTAAAAAATAATTAAAAAAATTAATTTTTTTTTTTCTCTTCACTTTTTTTTTTTAAAAAACAACCACAGCCTTAAAGTACCATTAAAGGAGTTTGAAAGAGAAGCTTAAATTTAAATTGAGTTGAATTATCTTTGCCTATTAGGACTTTTTAAAGGTATTTAATTAATTAAATTTAAGCCGATCCAAATACACACTTGCTGTCACGCCCTGGCCTTAAGGTTCTCTGACGGACCTTCAAACCGGCGTGAAATCTCTAATCTCCGAGTGCAAAATCACTCCCAAATAGGAAACTCTAACTTCCGTACAATTTTTATCCCCAAATCGAAAAACACGAGCGGGAAAACCCCAACCCTAATTAAATTTTACTCCTGATTTTAACCAGAGTCAAAATCAACGTTGTCGTCCGAAATTACGCCCTTGCTGACGTCAGCGTGATGTCAGCCCTCCCAAATTGATTTCGCCCACCGAAATTCAGTTCTGCTGATGTCTGCTTGCGTCAGCCGCCAATCGAATTCGAAATTGATTTCGCTCGCCGAAATCATTGACCACCTTCGACGTGTTGACCACGCCTCATTTCGAACGCTCGACGCGTTTGAAAGCTTACCTTCGTCTTCGTCCGTAGTGCTTAACGGCACAAACGCCGCCTGCGTTCGTCCGTTGAAGCGCCAGTCACCGGAGAAGAGCGTGATGGTAGGGAGAGGACACCCCCGTCCCTCCCCCAGCCTCGCGTCACCATCCGGCAGCCGCCTGACGCCGGATATCATCGCCAAGGATGGTGGAAAGCTAGAAATCAGAATCTCGCCGGAGGAATAAAGGAAAACCTCACCTCTTTATTTCTCTCTCTAAAACTGGTGATAAGTCTCTCGGAGCCGACGACCCCCGTCGCCTGCCCCTATCCCACTTGATCCTTTCGCTGGCGGCGCCCTCGCCGTCGATTACAGTCTCTCCACTCACCGTCACCCCCTAGCGCCGGGTTTTCCCCACGTCTTCGCCCTCTGGCAGCATCAACGCCCTGCTCTGGAAGGGGGACGACACCCTCGCCGTTGCCGGAGAAGTCGCTCCACTCGCCCCCCCTCCTCTGGTGTCGCTTCCTCACCGAGCTTTATAGGTGAAGGAAACCCTACTTCACCTCGCTCCATGCCCGCTTCAGCCGCTGGAGAACCCGTCGAAGCCGCCCCACCTCTCAAAGATGCCGTTGTCCGCGTCGCCCATCCGCGTCTTCCGCTGAAGTCGCCAAAGCCGTTGTCAATGTCCGCGTTCGAACTTCGCGGAGAGGATGACGCTATTTTTGCCACGTACGCGTTCTATTTTTTGTGGTCAAACTCGAATGTTGACCACGCAAATTCAGTTCTGCTTTGGCCTCTTCGATGTGGGCTTGGGCTTGGGTCGAGCCCAAAGTTCCAGGGTCTCACAATTCTCCCCCACCTGATTTGAACATCGTCCCCGATGTTTGTCAAACGCCCTCCTGACGCTATCATCGGAACTCGCGGTTCCGGGAAGAGGGCTCGCATACCTTTCTTCGTCACCCTCTTGGTAACGGCATCAAAGCGTCTTGCTTTGGAAAGGGCCTTGTAGACCCCCTCTTCGTCAGCCTCCTGGTGACGGCATCGAAGCCTCCTACTTCGGGAAGTGACCTTGTAGATCTCTTGTCATTGTCCATCTCGCATAGACTCAGCACTCCGCCCGGCTCAGAACAAAGAGGCTCACGTCATAACGTGCCTATCTCCGCACTTCGCCCAGCTCATCTCGTGTTCTGCCCCACGTCATAACGTGCCATCGTGCTCCGCCCAACTCAGTGCTATCAGGGTCACGTCTGTAACGCGTCATCCACACAGATGCTCTGCTCAACCTGTAATAGCCGAGTTCACGTACTAGCGCACTAGCTCTTCAGCACTCCACCTGACTTGGCACGACTAGGTTCACATCATAACGTGTCAGTCTCGACACTCTGTCCGACCCCTCGTTGCCCCAGTCTACGTCATAGCGCGCTAGAATTCCTCTCTTGAGCACGTGTATCTGCTCCATCTCCGGTCACCACCTTGGCTGGACCTTTGCCTCTGAACCTCACATCCCCATGCTCGGTCGGAACCATGCTCTGACAACAGTTGTCACGTCCCGGCCTTAAGGTTCTCCGATAGACCTTTAGACCGACGTGAAATCTCTAATATTCGGGTGCAAAATCACCCCCAAATAGAAAACCCTAACTTCCATACAAATTTTATCTCCAAATCAGAAAAGACGAGCGGGAAAACCGTAATCCTAATTAAATTTTACTTCTGATTTTGACTAGAGTCAAAATCAATGTTGCCTTCTGAAATTACGCCCTTGCTGATGTCAGCCCTCCCAAATCGATTTCGCTCGCCGAAATTTGGTTCTGCTGACGTCTACTTGCGTCAGCCGCCGCGAATTCGAAATCGATTTCGCAAAATTGATTTCGCTCGCCGAAATCGTTGACCACCTTCGATGTCGTTTCGAATGCTCGATGCGTTCGAAAGCTTACCTTCGTCTTTGTCCGTCGCGCTCAACGGAATGAACGCCGCCTGCGTTCGTCCGTTGAAGCCCCAGTCGCCGGAGAAGAGCGTGATGGCAGGGAGGGGACGCCCCTGTCCCTCCCCCAGCCTTGCGTCACCGTCCGGCAGCCGCCTGCCACCGGATATCATCGCCGAGGATGGTGGAAAGCTGGAAAACAGAATCTCACCGTAGGAATAAAGGAAAACCTCACCTCTTTATTTCTCTCTCTAAAACTGGTTACAAGTCTTTCGGAGCTGACGACCCCCGTCACCCGCCCCTATCCCACTTGATCCTTTCACCGGCGGCACCCTCGCCGTCGATTACAGTCTCTCCACTCACCGTCGCCCCCTGGCGCCAGGTTTTCCCCACTTCTTCGCCCTCTGGCGGCATCAGCGCCCTGCTCTGGAAGGGCGACGATGCCCTCGCCGTTGCCGGAGAAGTCGCTCCACTCGCCCCCCTCCTCTGGTGTCGCTTCCTCGCCGAGCTTTATTGGAGAAGGAAACCCTGCTTCGCCTCGCTCCACGCCCGCTTTAGCCGCTGGAGAACCCGTCGAAGCCGCCCCACCTCTCGAAGACGCCGTCATCCACATCGCCCGTTCGCGTCTTCCGCCGAAGTCGCCGAAGCCGTCGTCAATGTCCGCGTTCGAACTTCGGGAAGAGGACTACGCTGTTTTTGCCGTGTACGCGTTCTATTTTTTGCGGTCAAACTCAAATGTTGACCACGCAAATTCGATTCCGCTTTGGCCTCTTGGATGTAGGCTTGGGCTTGGGCCGAGCCCAAATTCCGGGGTCTGACACTTGCGAAGGAAAGTTCAGTCGGATGAATTGGGGGATAGGAGAAGCGAGAGATAGCAGTTGCAGAGTTTGAAAGGTTTAATGCGAACCGAGGAGGGATGAGGGAAGCACAATATTGGATCTTTCCTCTTGACTTATATGAGTCGTGAACCGGAAAATTTTTTTATGAATCCGCGGATTCATAGAAAATGTACTCTCGTGAACCAGTAGTTAGACTTGTTAGATTGTAGGAGTATCGAATCTTTCCTCTTCCCTATCATTTTCAAGGTAATGTTGGAAGGCCAACCAGTGGACCAAACAATGGGTCCGTTCGACATTAAAATCCTATTGCAAAATATATTTTAATAAGTGGAAAGCAACACAGGCTCCTAGCCACTTATGGTGCTCACGCCTCACGGGTTGCTCCTTGTTCTATTAAATGGCTTCGATTAATGCAGAGACAAGAATGGCGTGCCAGGTGATAAAAGTGGACAAACAGCTAAAGAACACAACGTGGACTTTCACGTGATTTGACCACGCCAACTAATTTCACTATCAAAAGGAGTTACTTTGACCAAAGCCACATTTCAACCTCCAACATCCGGTCAACATCACAAGTCAACGTTCCCATCTTCGAGGATTATAAACTAATCACGCAACAATATGCGTGCGTTGCGTTCTAAATATGTAGCAGGAGTTCCTCTCCTTCCTCCCCTCGCACACTTGTCGCCGCGTAGTCAGCCACTTCTTCCTCATCGCCTCCTCTCCTTTAACCGCCAAACAACCCCTCTCCTTTTTCCTCCCTTTTCTCCCAGCCAAAGAAGTCTGGAATTGAACCGGTGTCCTCCATCTGTCACGAAGACCTCTTCTTCCTCCCTCCTCTCCAAGCCAGAGAACTCAGGTTCCTGTTGTTTTCCCTTGGGAGCTCGATATCGAAGCTAGCTGTCTCGGTAGTGCAGGCTCCCGTTGTTTGCCCACATGGAGAAGGATGAGCACAGCAGCGAGGTCGAGGAGAACGCGAGCAAGAAAGATGCCGTCTCCACCAACGCCAATGCCGGCCACGACGACGACGATGACGACGAGAAGAGGGCCGTCGTCCTCGGCCCGCAGATCGGACTCAAGGAGCAGCTTGAGATGGACAAGGTGCGCTTGCAGATTAATAATCCTAGCTTCGAAAGAGAATTACTGTGTATACTTTGTTTTTCTACTAATTTGATTTGAATTTTCGCTTTTTTTTTCTTTTCTGTTTGTAAATAGATTGAATATAGATGCGGTGCGTGAAATATGTTTGTCAAAATTCCCGTGAGAGTTTAATGGTGTTTTCAAAGGAAAAAAGGGTTCAGCTTTAAACCGGAAAATTTAAATCTAGATAGCAAAACGAGAAGAAAAATTAAAATTGATAAAAAAAAATTGAGATCTAGAAAGAGATTTATCCTTGAAAATAGAATTTGATCTGACACTGTGGGCTTGCGCATTGCCATTTGAAGGATGATGAGAGCTTGAGGAAGTGGAAGGAGCAGTTGCTTGGAAGTATTGACCTCAATGAAGTTGGAGGTAAGGTCATTGTTCATTAATTTATTGTCATGAATATTTCACATTAAAAGCAGAAACGATAGCATTCAACTTACACTTTTCGTCCTACTCTTGATGGTTCTTTCTCGACTATCTTTGAGCAAAATGCTGTCTTGGTTGAGAGGTTTGCCACTTAATCTACTGGCTACATTTTTGTTTTTCTCAGAGACTCTTGAGCCTGATGTAAAGTTCCAATCGCTGACCATCCTGTCTCCTGAACGCCCTGACCTTGTTTTACCCATTCCTTTTGTGCCTGATGGAAAGGGCTTTGCATTTGCACTCAAAGACGGAAGCCGCTACCACCTCAAGTTCTCCTTCACTGTCTCCAACAACATTGTCTCTGGGCTTAGATACACGAACACTGTCTGGAAGGCTGGAATGAAAGGCAAGTTCCTTTTCAACTTTTTCTGTGCCTTGTGTCCATTTGCTCTGAAAGCAATCCACAGAAATGTGCCAGAATTCTAATGTTGATCATCCATTCTTTAACATAACAATCGTTTTTGCAAGAAAAATGATTAAAGATCTGAGAGTTTAGCAGTAATTTTCAATCTGTCCTCTTGACTGAAGTTGCGGGTAATGCTTTAGAGTTATCCTACTAGTAAGTGGAGCTCGCTTGAGTTTTGGTAAGAGAGAAACATTGAAATTTCAATGAGGTGATAAGTCAACCCTTTGTATTTGCAGCTGCTTTTTGTAATTTCTGATTCCTAATCAACTTAGCATTCTTTTTCCCAAAAGAGCTACAAAAGTGTTGGTTGAAATCCCTTCCAAGAAAGAGTTTTTGATACTCAAGTTGCATTTGATGCTGTTGAATACTTCTAATTATTGAAGCTTGTTTGATTTTGCCATGAGAAGAAACTTGTGAAGACTATTGAGTGTTTTTTTTTTTTCATTTTTGAAATAAAAAACTTCAATGGGCTATATAATCAGCTGATGTTGAGAATTTATGATGCTAATGTAGCATGTTTGATCCATATGAGCAGTTGACAGCAATAAAGTTATGCTGGGAACATTTAGCCCTCAGAAAGAGCCTTACACATACGAACTAGAGGAAGAAACTACTCCTTCTGGCTACTTTGCAAGGGGATCCTACTCTGCAAAAACGAAGGTAAACAACGTAGTGCAGTTCTTCTCTCATTCTTGTTCTTCTTCTTCAAGCAGCAAATATGTAGTTGCTAGGTTTTACAAACTACTGATTTGTTTCAGTTTGTGGATGATGATGGCAAGTGCTACTTGGACATGACCTACCACTTTGAGATTCGAAAGGACTGGGCTTGATGATCGCGGCCGTCGATTTTGATCTATCATAGAAATATTTTTCCAATTAATTCTGCTTTACCACTTAATTGATCTAGATTTGAACTTGAATTCTTCATAAGGGGCCTGGGATTCAGTTGGCTTAAAATTAGTGCATGTTTGCAGTTGAGTGCTGTTTTGCTTTGTGAACTTAGAACCTTCAGTGATATCTATTTTATGACGTTGTTTCACAAATCTGTTTGTTGTTCAAGTGAATGGAGAGCATTGAGCATTGGAAATTTCACAATTCTTCTTTTTTGTGTTTAGTGTTTACCTTCAATCTCTTATTCTTCCTCTCCTGATGCTTGCCTCTTTTTGCTGTTTCTTCACAATCTTGTAATACTTGGGCCCTGGATTGGCCTCCTGAGTTTGACTGTATCCTTGCCTTGGATCAAGGCTAATATATATAAGTAGTTTCTTTTTTTAAAAAAAAAAAAGTTCTACACTTGTTTTGCATAATACTCATAAAAATTTATTCATAATACTCATAAAAAGAAGAAAATCATGTCCTATGTCCACCAACGTAATTAGAAGTGGCCATGGCTGTGCCCGGGGCCGCCTCGGCCCGGCACCTGGCGGGCAGTTTCCAATCGTGCCGTGCCTGGCACGGCACGGTGGAGAAACGTCTGGGCCCGGCATGGCCCGCGGCCCGATTAGCCATGCTGGCCCAGGCACAGTTACGGCAGAAGCTAAGCACGGATCCGGCGGGTCGGATCCGGGACGCAGGCCTGGCACGGCCCGCGGGCTAGCGTCGGCATGCGGGCCGAATACGGCCCAACGGGCCAAATGTGGCACGCGGGCCGTGTCTGGCTCGGCCCGATTGTGGCCCATGGGCCGACTTTGGCCCGCGTGCCAAATTTAAAAAAAATAAATTTTAATTAAAATAAATTAAATAAATAAGTAAATTATTAATTAATTAAATTATATATAATAAGAAAAAATTTATAAAATGTGAAATTGAGAAGTATGTATTTTGCACAAATTTTTGAAAAAAATTAAATTATTATATATTTCAGACCGAACCCGTTACAGGCTGCCTACATACCCCACTCAAAGGAGGAATCAGGTCTATGTAGTTCTCTTTTTACATTTTTTTATAATTATTTTTTACAACGTTTATCCATTGTTGCTTTTGCTTGCACTCCCAAGACTTTGTTCACCATCATCCGATGAGGTTGAATGGCTACCTTTATCTTGAAGACGATCTTCAGCATCTAGCCAATCTTTAAGACAAATGCACATTTCCACGCTTTCTTCATTCATTCGGCTTCACTTCTCGTCCAGTATCCTGCCGCCTGCACTAAAACAAGACTCCGAGGCTACTGTAGACACCGGAGGAGTTAGTAGATCACATGCTATGGCGGAAACCACGGGATATGATTTTCCTTGTGATCTCCACCATGATAAAAGATCAAAATTATCTATTTGTTCTTATGTGAGTAAAGATATATGATTATTTTCTAAAAAAATGTTAATTCATTAAAATTACTAGATCTATTTGTTGATGTTCCTTTTCTATTTAAAATTGAGCTTATTCTTCCTGTAATATTTTTACTACTAGTAGATACATTAGTTTGAGAGATAGTTGGATTGATTGTATTTCCAAATTTTAAATTATAAACATTATACATTTCATCTAATAAGGTAGAAACTTCATTTTTTTTCTCATCTACCCCTTCAAGTTCCATATTTTTATAATATTCATCTAATAAAATATGAATACCTTCTAATTTTAATCTAGGATCCATAATTGAAGCTAAACAATATAAAGCAGATATATTTTTCTAATATTTTTTAAAATTTATTTCCATTTTAAAATTACTTGAAAAACATTTTCATCATGTCTATATTGAGAAAAAAATTCACTAAATAAAACTAAATGTTCTAAAATTAAACATGATGTAAGATAATAAACACCAAATAAATGAGTGCTAGCATTATAAAAAATTTCTAAAATATTATGTAATAACTTTGCTTTATCCCAATCATTTTCTTCAATATTTCCATCATGTCTATATTGATGGCTTTTGATGTGGCGAGCCAAATGACCAGTTCCACCCGATGATTTGCAAGTCATTACTTTTCTGCACTTCTTGCAGCTGGTTCTTTCTTCGCCGTTAATCATCACCACATCAAAGCTCTTTCAAACGTTGCTCGTGCGTTTTTTTGAGCCCGACACAGTAAACTCGTGAGGGTTTGCACTGCATCTCTCCTCTCCCTGCATAGTGTTAGTAGGCTCAAATTCAACATGATCTTGCTGTTGTTGATTTGGGTCATAAGGCGGAGGGTTGACATCTTGATCGGGTGGCATAACGGGGTCAGTTGTCCCCATTAGCTCCTGCTCTAATGCCTCAAGCTCCCATGGTAAAAGATCCCATGTATTGTTAAATCTCGCCATTAATTCTACAGATAATATTAAAAGTTAGCTAAAAAAATTTATAAAACAAGATTAAATACTTAATAATAATAAATTATATATTAAAAAAATTACTTTATCACGTGTTTGAAGATCGCTTAGTAAGAACTAAGAAGTTGAGGTTTCAGCCTTCAACAACCTTAACTTAAACATAATTATGAAAAAAATTTATATTAGAATAATTTAAATTGAAGTACAATTACATTATAAAAGACTAAAAGTAAATTAATTTACTATTTACTTGATCTTCTCCACGTGACTAGACCGAGGGAGCTTTGAAATCTTGATGGCTAATTGAAACTCAAGACTTAGAAAAGAGATTGAGAGAGTATTAAGAGAGAATAAGAAATTAATCCAAAGTTGGAAACTTGTGTGAAGAAATGAGAGGGTTGGGGGGGTCAATTTATAGGGATGAATTGAGTGTAAATTTACATATTTATCCCCTATTTTTAATTATTAAAAGGGGCTAAAATGGTAATTTTATAACATAAAGATAATTATATCCTTAACTTTTAAAATTTTTCTAACCGTTAAGGGGGTATTTGGGTAAAAACGCATGCTAAATTCAAAATTTTCTAACGTACCGCCCAAATACGCGTGCCGAGCACGGGCCCGTGCCGTGCCTGACCCGGCACGCCGGCGGGCTGTGCCCGACCAGGCCCACGGGCGATTAAGCTTCGGCCCAGCCCGACCCGAGCCGGGCCACGGACCGCCCGCAACCCGTTGACTTGGTCAATGGGCCATGCCGTGCCTAGCCCGCGTCGTGCCGGGCCGTTGGCCACCTCTAAACGTAATATGATATAAATTATCTGTTCAATTATTAAACCATTTATTCATTTTCTTTCGAAAAATCAAAAGCTTATATCACAGTGGATAAGCATTATTAGCTTTTTTTTTTCAAATGAATATCTTCATATGTCAGCACCAGGAAGAGGACAAATGAGTTGGTGATCGTCCTTATCTACTCTCAAAAAGTTTGGCGCACCAAAGATAGTTTTTTTAAAAAATTAAAATAACAAATGTAATGGAATATTCTTGAGGATTATTAGCAATTTTTCATTGGTCATATATTATAATCAGTGAACTAAACTTCAAACAAATCACCGGATGGATCCGACCCGATATCGCCACATATATAGCGTGTCGAGTTCTGGACAGCGGCAGTCCGGTGATGCTGCAACGGAATAGGACACGTGTAAATTAGATAGCGACTCTCTCTCTAGCCGTGACGTGTACTCGAAGGTGAGACCACGACCTCACTGTATATAACCACTCCCCTCAGTCGCCAATTACTTCTTCCGTCTGACTCCCCTCTCCAATTACAGTTCGGCAAGACGCCGTAGAGAAATCACGCTCATCTCCGTCGAAATCCCAAGAAGCAAGAAGACTAGCAGATCCCCCACCTAGGGCTTCCGATCCCCCTTCACTTCCTCCTCGCTTGGCTCGAGATCCCCCCGAGCCAAGTCCCGATCGAGGTACCTCTCCGGCTTCTTGCTCTTTTTCTGTTTTCCCCCTGCTGCGGTGAGTTTTTTTTCCCGCCTTCCGTGATCTTTTGGTGTGTTATTTGTAGGCTGGGGAAGTGATTTGGGGGAAGGATGACGTCGCCGAAGAATGAGGGGTTCTTGACCGGGGAGCAGCGGGGGGCGCTGAAGATAGCGGCCCGGAACGCCGAGGTGCTGTCCTCGTCGCCCAGATCTCTTAGTAAGCTAGCGATTCCCGAGCTTCACGTCAAGGTCGGGGGTAGCGGGGGGAAGTCTCCGGCTGCTAGCCCGAAGAATATGAGGCGCTCGAATTCTGGGAAGTTCGTGCGTGTGAAGAAGGGTTCGCACTTTATTATTCTTTTTCACTCTTGCTTAGCTTTTTTACTGATGATCTTGCATTTTTTTTCCCATGTCAATTCTGGATGCTTTGAAACTTGTCTGATAGAAGTTTAGGATAGCTCTTCTGGACTTTTTTTTCTGCTGAATGAGTTGATGGATAAGTAACACATTCTTTAAGTTGATTAGCGCTTCATTAGTTCCATTTTTAACGGTGATTTGAAGAAGTGGGAGAACTAATGATGTAGGATCGCCTTATATTCTTGCAAAATTTGAGGAACAGCGTATAACTATCTGTTAAATTATTGATAGGAAACCCACTAAATTTTATATATAAATATCATCTCTGCTCCGGAATAATCGAAGATATCACAATCTCCCCACTTAACATTTGACATTCTCATCAATTCCAAAGCCTAAAACATATTCTAGAGAGGAGGGGTCGACGTGGGTGAGCAGACAGCGTTTGCAAGCTATTTTATTTCCTTCCCCTTTTCTGCCCGTTTTGGGCGAAATCAATTCCAAGGGAAAAGTGGATGACTTTTCCCTCATGCTTTTCTTCCCTTAAAGGAAACAAAAGAAAAGCATGTTCTCCTATTTTTCCTTTCTCTTTTCCATCCAAGGATACAGGGTGTTAGAGAAGGGTTACATAAGACATTTTATTAGACATGGTGTTGTAAAATGTATGACCTCTCTACCATTATTTACAAACAGCAATTCACTGCACTAGGGTTTCGCCTATATAGGAGTTGTGAGTAACTAAATGTTTTAGCGTTACTGATGGAGGGTAAAAGGGAAAAGGATTATGGGGGTGTACAAGGGATTACTATAGGCACAAGAAAATAAATCTCCAAGCTATGATAATAACAAGAGATAAGCATTAATCTAACCATACAAGTAATTCAGGTAGCAGGATTTGTAAGTTGTGCGAGAGTAAAGGTCTAACACGAACTGTAAAATGAGTAAACAATACCTGTCTCGGTCCTGTACCGAGCTGTAATTGGACTAATTCTTGTGCTGGATTTGAGCCAAGCAGCAGCTAGAATGGTTGGGCTGGATCTACTATTGGGCTGGTTTGAAACTGGGCTGAATGGTTTGGGCTGGTTGGACTAGCCTTAGCTGGATGGAGCGGCTTAGGCAGCCCAGTTTGTTTTTTTTTCCTTTTTTTCATTTGTTTTCTTCGTCGTTCAATAGTAGGGATTGTAACACACTGACACAGTGTCCCTAGTCTTACTGTTGAAACAATAATAAAATTACAGCTTTTAACAAAATATTTTGGCATAATGATGTCAGCCGTCATGGAAAGTGGTCAACAACGCTATAAATGTAGGCATAATGATGTTAGCTGTAGACCTGGTGTTCATCGAGTCTTTTTCGATCATCGGAGCTGACTCAGATTCTCATCATTAACTAGAGAAGTGAAGAGGATGTTTCATGACTCAATCTCTAGACTCTAGTGCTTGGATTTAGAGAACACTTTGGCATAGCCACTATGGTCTTTAGATCTATAGTAACTGTCTGAATCACAAACTAACCAGATTGTTGACTTTGGAGATTTCACAAATACCCACACCATCTTTGTATGTACAGTTAACATGGTTCTATTTGCTACTTTACACATGCTATATGATTGAGGAATATATTCATGTAGGCATCCAATTATGTTTGTGGGTCATTGATGCAAGACAAGCAATTGGTATTTTAAAGTTGCAAATTCTACATTTTAATTAGTTTCACTAAAACATCTATTATAAGTAATGTTAAGTTGCCATCAGCGTTGTGGAGTAAATGCTATTTTGTTATTTTACAATGAGAACATTATTCACAACTATTCTTTATAGTAAGATTATTGTGGGTGGCTGGGCTGCTGCAAGAGTAGTTCTCTTTAAAGGTGAGGTTGATGCATGCACTGGGACACCCTCACCTTTGGTTCCTGGAAATAATCACAAAGGCTTTTTTGCATTACCTTTTTATGATCGATAATGTGATTAAGCGACCAAGTTCATTTTTATGTGAGTAAAATATCTTATGCGGAACAACTTTCATAAGTTTAGCTTCATTCCCAAGCCATTTGTTTGTAAGTGGCGGTAATTTGAAGATCTAATAATTTGCCCACCAAACCATCACAACATTAGTGGGCTTACTAGCTTTTATAAGTTTGCTCTTTAATTACTTGCTGCGGTTAACTGCATCTTTAGCTTACAGGAATTGAACCAAATATAATGGGTAAAAAATATTTTCAAAAACTTCTTCGTTTGACCTTTTAATCATGTCTCCCTTGAACTGTGCACATCGGTAAACAGTCTTACAGCAAGCCTTATTAATCACGTTTTGCTAAAGGAAGCACTACAAGATTTTCAGGATTATTTCTGCATGAACTATTGATGATTCATTCAACTCAAATGAGCTAGTCTTCTCTTGATTTTTACGAATTAATTTGATTTGCATTATTATGCTTATGCATTTTTTAATTAATAGTTATTTTTTGTTGGAACAAGATCTCCTTTTTGAACTTTCTCGCACTTTTTTGTCAAATTTTTAGAAATTTTATGGAACCGTATTTTTCACACTTAGTAGCCTGCCCTACTAGAGTCTGTCTTTGTTATTTTGAAAGGTTGATTTTTCTCCTTGATCCCTGTAAATAACGTTGTCATCTTGGTAAATTAGTAGAACTATTCCAGTCTTCCACACACCATAATCTTGAAGGAGGAAACGGAGGAATTTTCCTCCTTCGTTTTCTTCCTGTCCAAGGAAATGAAGGAAAAACTAGTTTTCCTTTCTTTCCTCCCATCTTTCCTCCCAACTTTCTGTCCAAGGAAACAGTCTAAAAGATGTCAACATTAGCTTTCTCTTACCTTTAAAATTTTGTTTTTGTTTCCCTTAATTTCTTACAACTTTCGCTCTGAAGTATTGTGGTTATACTTATGCAGATGCTATTCTGATCATATATGTTTTATGCTTACCTTTTTATTTTAACTAGATTTATTAACATTGAGCTTATCCTACATATTTTATTCTATTCCAGCAAGAATTGTTTCTGTTATGACTTACTAAGTAATGTTCTCTCAAACAGCGCCACCATTCTCTAGTTAGGCAAAAGTTCTTTCTGAGATAATGCAAAAAAAAAAAGTCTAAATCAAATTTATTCCCTTTTCTATTCTGACGTTTGAAACATCATTAATTTGGTATTATCAATTAACTTTAGCTAGTCACGTTAATTACTTTGTTAGTTACTGTTTTCTTAAAATATTACTATTTCTATCTTCTTGACACAAATGATTGATTCAAAATTTCAAAGCACAGTGCCTAACGTTCATGAACCTTCTTGATCCTTTTTCTTGGTAAAAGTTTCAAGGGTGAATGCTTCATAGACCCTAGTATGTTCTATACAACATTTAGTTTCACTCGAGTGCTTTCGATTGAAAATAATGAATTTTAGTTAATTCTATCAGATTAATAATTGTTGCGAAGGTCTTCTACTCTTTGAATTTGTTTTGCCTAATAAATTAGTGTATTCCTTCACTGAATTGTGGGATGATGGGATCAGATGGTGCTGGTGGTAAAGGAACGTGGGGAAAGCTCCTGGATACTGATCCTGATTCACGCATTGATCGGAATGATCCTAATTATGATAGTAGTGAGGTTTGATCCTTCCATATATATATAACACAAAAGCAAACACAGGTGGATGAAATTTTCGTGTGTTAAAATTTCTTGCAATTTCAGGAACCATACAAACTTGTAGGTGCCACTGTTTCTTACACTACAGATGACTACAAGAAGTCTGTGATGGCAATTATTGAAGAATATTTCAGCACTGGTGATGTGGAGGTGGCTGGCTCAGATCTCAGAGACCTTGGGTTTGATAACTACCAGCACTTATTTGTTAAGAAGCTTATCTCCATCGCAATGGATCGGCATGACAAAGAGAAAGAGATGGCATCTGTTTTACTATCCGCTTTATATTCTGATGTGATAAGTTCGGTTCAAATCAGCCAAGGGTTCTTCATGTTGCTTGAGTCGGTTGATGACTTAGCACTTGACATACTTGATGCAGTTGAAGTTCTTGCTTTGTTCATAGCCCGTGCTGTTGTTGATGACATCCTGCCTCCTGCCTTTCTTGCTAAAGCCAAGAGGAAACTTTCTGAGACCTCCGGAGGATTTCAGGTTATTGAGATTGCTGAAAAAAGCTATCTCTCAGCTCCTCACCATGCAGAGTTGGTCGAGCGCAGATGGGGTGGTACAACTCATATTACTGTTGAAGATGTCAAAAAGAAGATTGCTGACTTGTTGAGGGAATACATTGAGAATGGAGACATGGCAGAGGCATGTAGGTGCATAAGAGAGCTTGGGGTCCCATTCTTCCATCACGAGGTTGTGAAATGCGCTCTGACTCTTGCAATGGAAATTCAAACATCGGAATCTCTCGTGCTGAAGCTATTGAAAGAAGCCGCAGAAGAATGCCTAACCAGTTCTAATCAGATGACCAAGGGTTTCTCCCGGCTTGCTGAAAGCCTTGATGACTTATCTCTTGATATTCCCACTGCAAAGTCCTTGTTCCAGTTAATAATGTCGAAAGCAATTTCTGATGGATGGCTTGACCCGTCTCTCCACAAGTCAAAAGATGCAGATAAGGCGGACAGAAATGAAGGCGTTGAGAAATTGAGCAAGTACAAGGAAGATGCTAATACTATAATACATGAATATTTTCTCTCTGATGATGTAGCTGAGCTTATTAGAAGCCTTGAAGACATAGCTGCTTCGGAGTACAATACCTTTTTTATCAAGAAACTAATAACACTTGCCATGGACCGAAACAACAGGGAGAAGGAGATGGCATCCGCTCTGCTATCTGCACTTAGCATGGAATTATTCTCAAGAGATGACATCGTTGCAGGATTCGTCATGCTTCTGGAGGCCGCTGATGATATTGCATTGGATATTTTAAATGCCTCAAATGAGCTAGCACTTTTTCTAGCTAGGGCTGTGATTGATGATGTTTTGGCACCGCTCAACTTGGAGGAGATGAGTAGTAAGCTTCAACTTGATCGCAGTGGGCGCGAAATTGTTCACATGGCTCGATCACTCGCATCAGCCCCGCATGCTGGTGAGAGACTTCTTAGATGCTGGGGTGGTGGTACCGGTTGGGCAGTGGAGGATGCAAAAGACAAGATAATTAAGCTTTTAGAGGAATACGAGAGCGGTGGCGACGTAGGAGAAGCGTGCTGGTGTATCCGTGATTTAGGAATGCCTTTCTTCAATCATGAAGTAGTAAAGAAGGCATTAGTTATGGCCATGGAGAAGAAGAATGACAGGCTATTGGATTTGCTCCAGCAGTGTTTTGGCCAAGGTTTGATCACCATTAACCAAATGACTAAAGGATTCTCCAGGGTCAGCGATGGGCTTGATGACATTGCTCTCGATATTCCTGATGCGAGGGAGAAGTTACAAGTATACACGGAGTACGCTACAAGACATGGCTGGATTCTTTCATCCCAGTAGGGATCAATCTTCTTCCCCGGCTGAAGAATTGGTAACTACCCCTTGTTTGCCGATGTGTGCAGTTTTCCATCACGTCGGTTTTCTTGCTAGTACCAGTACTTGGGTTGGAACCAGACTTGTCCCTACGTCGATATATTCATGATGTGCAGTTTTCCAGCTCAATGCTCTGGATAGCATTGTGTTTGGTTCTTGCTTTTCAGCAGCGAACACCAAGTTCGCAGTAGCTTTCAGATGTAAGAACTAGGCATGTATATTTTCCATGACGGCCAGTGGGCCTATTCAATGTGTACAATATGGCTGCAGCTGTTCGATATGTAGATTTTAGTGTTTTCAGGAGTCTCATTTAGCATATTCAACTTTTTTGTGTGCTCTATTTGATTGATCACTGCTGGATGAATAAGTAAATGGCTAAATGCATCATCACGTTGATCCTAAAAAATTCAAGATGAGTCCAAATGAACGTTACAATCATGTGTACACAGATTATCGAATGGGACAAAGATGTCCGAACGATCTGTTTAAAAAAAAAGAATAATGGATGATAAATATACTTAGTGTCACGTCCCGGTCAGATCGACCCTGAACCGGTGCTTAACCGCTGTCTCAGGGTAGTCCGGCGGAACACCGAAACGTGATCGCGCTAGGGTTTCCGGGCAAATCTCACCCCCGAGTTCGAAACCCGGGTTTACCGCTCACTTTTTATCCCCAAATTACAAATCACACAAAAAGGATCGGAAAACCTAAATTAGAAAATACTTTCTCTGGTCAACTTTAATTTTGACCAGTCAACCCAGTCAAAATTATCAACGTCCAAATCGCTGAATTAATTCGCCTCTCCCGATCGATTTCGTCGCGCGCAAAATCGCTTCTGATGACGTCACGCTGACGTCGGTCTTCGATCCGGAATTTCGCCGCCTCGCCGATTTTGACCGTGGTCAACCCCTCGAAACGAACGCCTTTCGTTTCGTCTTCGTCCGCCCCGAGCTCACGACACCGCCTGCGTCTTCTTCCTCACCGAGCGCCGCTGCACTCGTCCGCCGGGAAGGATGCCGCGCCGCCTGCGCGTCGTCTCAGTTTCTCGTTGTCGACGCCGATCTGCTAGAAGCGTCGCCAGGAAGCGCCGCCGCCGCGTCAAGGAACAGAGGAAACCACCGTAACAGGGATCTCGCCGAAAGACACGGAAACACGTCGGAGAAGAAGCACAGGGGGAAGGGAAAAGCTTCACTCTATTTCTTCGCAAATCAGAGCTACAAAAACTGTCACGCCCCGGCGGAAGCCGGCTATTCCTAGCTCAGGGTTCCCCAGGGAGATGACAATATTGATAGGAACAAAGGAACTATAAAATCAAATAAATCAAATAGTCTTAAATTCAACATCAGCACTGTGTATCATAATCAACTGACTTCATTACAAAATTCATTAACTAAAGTCTATAAAGACACTCTAACAAAGATGCAATTAATTTAACTGTAAGACTAGAATAAATCAGAAAAATATTTATCAAAGAACACTTGATGATACTCTGTCTCCGGTGGGTAACTAACTATCTACTCTATCCCTCCCAGACGCAAACTCGGTACCTGGAGGAGAAACAAGGGGAGTTAGCGAAAATGCTAAGTAGGAACCAAGAGAGATGATGCATGTTCAATTTATATGAAATTGCAATAACAGAGCTACACTACATGTCAGGAACTGATAATACAACAAAATAATGGAACATAAGGTTGTCGTGTAAATCATCAAGCTTGGCCACAATTCTCACTCATGAGCCGCACTCATTCTCAGAGTGTTTCCACCGTCAGCTCACACGATGGAACGACTGTCTCAAACAGTCCGGTGAATGTTGCGTCCAACATCTGACATCCGTAGTATTGTTTGAGGACAACTGGCGGTGCCCTAACCGGCAAACACATAGTCTGATATAATCAGAACTATAACTCAGATAAACAGGCCACTGGTGATAAATCACCAGGTCAGAGGTCATATGCATGCCACGACATGATAACAGTATAACATCTCAATTCTTTTGTATGGTTCATAAATATTCATAACTTTCCAACAGAAATATCAGAAAACATATTCTCAATGCATTCATGATAATCATATGATACTGAAGCCAATTATGCACAAATAATAGGATAATGAGGTCAACCGACATTTAGAAGCAATTCAATCAGAATAGTTTTAAAGATAAGGTGTCAAGGTCTATCTACACATGAATTTGACACCGTAACAAAGGTAGGGGAAAGATTCCTACCTGAAGTGCTGATTTCCTGAATACTCTATGAAAACTCGATTACCTCCTTTTCTCAACTGAATCATTTAAATAAACCCTTGTTATTAACTATCAAGCATCCATCCATAATATTACCATTAACCCCAAATTTTCTATTAAACCAGAATTTTATCCCAAAATAATTATCATCTAAATAATTTTCCCCAATAACAATTTAGATATTTCTATCATTCACTAAAATCAGATTTAAATTAAAATAATAAAAAAAAAACAAAACTCACCTTTTATCGAGATTTCGACGCGGAACGAACGCCGCACGTGAACCTTCGCTTGTTCGCGTTCGTTCGCGTCACAGGAAACGCCGCCGACTCTCGATGGAAAGGAGCGGCGTTGGACGGGAAAAATAGGTCACCGGCACCGGGAAAGGGAAGAGGGGAGGTCGCCGCCGGTGAGGGATGCTGGAGTCGATGCCCAAGCCCGAGCTCCGACCAGCACTTGTTGCCGTTTGGAGAAGAAGATCCGTCGGAAGAAACAAGTCGACGACGCCTGGAGAGGGAAAGAGGAGTCGCCGGGAAGAGGAGGAGTCGACGTCCGACTCGGAACTCTTTGCCGCCGCCTGGCTTCGCTGGGAAGGAAGAGACGCCGCTGCCGAGGTCAACACTCACCGCTGAACAGACAGAGCAGTCGCCGAGGAAGAAAACGAAATCGCTGCTCTTCTGGGAAGCTCGCCGGGTGGAAGGAGAAGGTAAGGAAGGGTCGCCGGACGGAGGGGAAGGAGTTGCCGGCGTTGGCCTCGGAGAACGCTGCCGGAAACGAGGAGGCTGGCGACGCAACACTCGCAGGGGAAAACAGGGTTCGTGCGTTGAGGGGAAAATTTGATTAGGGAATAGGGTTTAAATTCTTAGGGGTAGATTAGAGAAAATTTTAGGGAGAGAATTTTAGGGTTAAAATTAGATTTAGGGTTTTCCAAATAAATAAAAATTAAATTTTAAATTTTAAATAATAAAATAATAAAGCATAACAAAAACCCCTCCTCTCCTCTCGTCTCTCGTCCTCACGTCGGCGGCGACTCGCCGCCGATTACAGGCTCTCACGCTCGCTCGTCGTTCACTTCAATGGTGGAAGATGCTGATGGTGTTGCTTGCCGGTCGAGAGCCCCCTCGTTGCCCCCCTTCGATTCCTTTTAACGCGAAGCCGCCGAACCCGAGATCTTCTCCGCACCGCAAGCCTTGTCGACGCCTCGCGTCCTCCATGGGCTCCGTCCGCTTCGCACGCGTTGATGTCGCCTCATCCGTAGAGATCTCATCCACGAGCCGATCGGATGAAGACTCCATTGTCCGCGTCTTCCGGGAGGAGTCGCCTTCGTTCATCAGACCCCGGTCGCCGCCTCACCTTCAACGCTCGTGAAGAGTTGGCTTCGTACGCAGTCGAGCTGCGTGATTTGGGTCAACATCGATTGTTGACCACACCAATCGGATACATGGGCTTGAGTTTGGGCTTAGTTCAGGCCCACTCTTCTCTGGGCTAAATCGGGGAGTCCAGGGCCTAACACTTAGTGTCAAGCTTGGGTCAAACCGATTCAGCCCCAGTGGGCCTGACTAAAGCCCAAGCCCACTCATCGAATCGAGCGCATGACCCAAATCAGACGCAGCGGAGCACGGACACAGGTGTGAAGATCCAGCGTCGTCTTCCTCGCCGTATTATTCGGATGCGTCGACAACGTCTCTCTCGGACGACTCGGACGCAGACGACGGCTTAATGGGCGCAACGTCGAGCGGAGAAATCGGAGCGGGCACTGAGGCTGGTGACTTCAGCGTGAAGATCGGGCGGTGGACGCCCAAATTGGGGAAAGGAGACGCGTTCGGGGAAGGCGACAGGCGGACGCTTCTTCTATAAATCAACCGACAAAGGGGATCAATCGGCATCGGGGATCCGCTTCTTCACCATCCACCGGAGTAGAGAGAGAGAGTCGATTAAGCTTAGCGAAGCTTGGAGGAAGGTTTCCGGCGCCTGGCGAGTTGGCCGACGATGGAAGTGAAGTTGTGAACGACTTTGAGTGCTGTAACCGGCGGCCGCCGTCGAGGGAGGGACGGGGGCGACGACCAGGGGGTCTTCGACAATAGAGGAGTTTTGTAGTTCACCTGAGGAATAAAATCGAAGCTTTTCTTCTACCTTTCCCCTTTCCCCTGTTTTTGTGTTCCGACGACGTCTCTGGAGTTCTCTGGCGGCGGCTGCTGCTAGGGTTCCGGTAGCTGCCGACGACGAGGCTGACGAGAAGCACGCGGCTTTCCTGTGCGGCACATTCTATCCCCGCGTGTGCAGACGACGCAGGCGGTGTCGCGAGGTTCGGCTCGAAGACGACGGCGACACGAGCTTTGTTCGAACGAAAGCATCGACGCGTGGTTCGAGGCTGCGGGTCAACGCAGTCATGCAAAATTAATTCGGCGGAATCGATTTGCAACTGACATCAGCGTGACGTCGACAAAAGATGATGGAGGCAGTAGCCCTGCTCTGAGGAGATCTGGTCGGACCCGTAGGGTACCTAATCGATATGGGTTCCCTTAGGGTTCCATTTCTTGCATGGCATCTAGGGTAATTTACTTTCAATAAAAACATGCATCATGTAGACCTCTATGACAAGCCCACTTGTAGTAGGTAGTGCATTGTAATTCATGAACTTATGTATTCTTGCATCATAAGTATTGCATGTAGGCATTAGGATCATTTTGGCAGGTCAATCAAGAAAGGAGCAGCTCAAGATCCAGCTCAAGGCCACTCAAGCTCCACTCATCAAGTTCAGCTCCAGAAAGGAAAGGAGGACTTCAAAGCCCAAGCTCACTTCAATCCATGTCTTAACTCACTTGCTATTTTGTTGGGCGCATCTTCAAGGAAGCAATCAACCACCTCATCATCCAATCAAGTTATATGCGCCAACCACTAGAGGAATGAATTCAAATCTCCCCATCAAGATCCACAATCAAAGGGATTACTCATCAAGATCCACAATTAGAGGAGAGCATTTATGAAGACATTAATGAGAAGATTCCAACTCTTGTTGCCGCCCATGCCTTCATGGAAAGGATTCGAATTGTGAAATCCCTTGTCCATGCGTCACCAAGCTTGTCGCCAAAGATAAGAAGACAACCCTCAAGCACTAAAAGAGTTGCCAAACAAAGATCACCAAAGAAGGAAACTCATGAAGAGGATTTGCGCCCACATCACCATGAATTTGAAATTAAAAAATCCATCCATTTTTGTAATAGGCGCATGGAAGACAATTACTATCCTGCCCTAGCCCCATCTCATCTATAAAAGCATGACCTCCCCCTTGTATTTTCGATTACCTCTTGATGAAATATATTGTCTATTAGTTGCCTAGCTTAATTAATTGTGTTAGTGTTCAAGTTCTCTTTAGCCGAGCTCTATCCCTTTCTTCTAGTTCTTCCACCGAATCCCTAAGAAGCTTTTCCTCTTTGTTTGTGTGCGCCACTACAAGGAGCCCTTCTTCACCCTCGGTTTGGAGCAAGAAGAGAAGCATCCTCGGCTTCAAGGAGTTCTCACCCTTTCGGATAAGTCTTCTTCTTTACACCTCTTATTTACTCTAAAGAACTCTTCTCTACACTCATATTTTGTTTATAAAACTTTAGGGTTGCGCTTGGAGTGGTCTAAGAGGGGCGCTTCCCCTCCCCTTCTCCTTCTCCCCCTCTCTATAGTTGATTAGGATTAGCAAGGGAATTTGTGAGGCCTAACCTCACCCCTTGATTTGTTCTTGTATTAAAATCCGGGGCTTGTACGGATCTTCTGTGTTTGCTTGTAAGCTCCACCCTACACCTTCCATCAGAGTTGGACCGGTGAAGATCGGGAAGCACAGCCCTTCAATTCTCAAGGGCTGCACTGTAAGTTTAATTCCTGCATTTACTGCTTTCTAGGGTTTTACTGTTCTACTTGTTCTCGGTTTTCCTATATATACTAAAATACAAAAAAAATTAGTTTCAAACCTCGTTAGTGTAACTACGGTTTTCTTATTATTAAGCTAGTTATCAAAACTATTTTCAAAAGACGTTGTTTGAATGCTTTAGACCCCTGGTATCAGAGCTTTTGGCTCTTAGACTAGAAATTTTAAGCCTCAAAAACTTATTTTTCTACTTCTAAGCGGTCTTTGGATTTAGGTTGTTTGAAAGAAGTTGACTACTTATCTTATCTATCATTTTGGCTTTATTTTCAAAACTTATATCTTGTCAAAACACCCATGCAAACTCGGTCTAAAACCCAACAACAAGAACAAAATCCCACCATGGATCACAATGCTACAGATGAAAGGTTTGAGTTCTTAACTGAGCAGATAGGGACCCTTACCCGAAGCCTTAACCAACTTACTACTGAATTTCATGATTTTAGGGAGAGGTCTTCCCATCATGCTAGTGAACCACCTAGCCCTCATCATGTAGAAACCCAACAACCACCTGCGTGGAACGGGCATCAAACCCCAAACCGTGTAGGCGCTCAACCAACATGGAATGGATACCCCAATCCAAACCATGCGGGAAACCACCAACCCAATATGTGGAATGGACCTCCTATTCAAACCCCACCTCAACCCAGATTCAGGGAGGATGATGTGCACTGCGCCATCAAACTCAACCCACCAACCTTCAATGGCTCCCTAGAACCCCGAGACTTCTTGGACTGGACAACCAAACTCGAACAATATTTCGAGTGGAGTATGATCCCTGAGCACAGCAAGGTCCGACTTGCAAAGTGCCTTCTTGAGGGAAATGCTAGGTTGTATTGGACCAATGTAGAGAACAACCAACAAAGACTCAACCTTCCTCCCATAGACACCTGGCTAGAAATGCGCCAACAACTTAAACTGAAATATGTTCCCTCATATTTTCAGAGTAAGTTGTTTGACCAAGCCTCTAGCTTAACCCAAGGAGCAATGACCGTTGATCAATACACTGCTAGCTTTGAGGAATTCCTCCTTAGGGGAAACCCAGGAGAAAACCCTCTATTTACCCTTAGCAAGTATAAAAATGGTCTCCGATCTGAGATTAGAAAGGGCCTTACCTACTACCAGATAGATTCCATAGAGGTTGCCCATCTTAGAGCCAAGGAGATTGAACAAGAACTTAAGGTTGCCTATAGGAAAGAGTTTAGTGCCTCTAGACCAAGTCCTAGACCAACCCAACCTCAAAGCTCTCCTAGACCAACCCAACCACAAAACTCTAACACTCCTAGAACCAATCCCTCGAGTTATCCAGAACCATCTAGGGTCAAGTGCCATGGGTGTCAACAATATGGACACTATATAAAAGACTGTCCCAAACGAGTCTTATACCTAGGTGAGGAAACCCAAACCCCTAGGCTTGAAGATATTAATGATCCAGATACTGACTGCCAAATCCTAGAAGATAATGATTATGATAGTAGTGAGGAACCTGTCCAAAACACCTTAGGAGTTGTTAGGTGTACCCTGATCAAACCCTCACCCACGGATGATTGGCGAAGAACTAGTATCTTCCATACTTACACGAAATGCAATGGAAACATGTGCAAAGTAGTGATAGATGGGGGTAGTAGTCTCAACGCTGTCTCCCACTCTGCTGTCACCAAGTTTAAGCTTAAGATGGAAGCTCACCCAACCCCTTATAACATCTCTTGGGTCAACCAGTCTAGTGTGTCAGTAACTCATAGGAGTCTAGTGCCTTTACAGTTTGGTACCTATGATGGACAAATTTGGTGCGACGTCATCACCATGGATGTCGCTCAAGTCCTTCTAGGCAGACCATGGCTATATGACATGGATGTAGTCCACTACGGTCGGACTAACACCTATGTCTTTAGTCACTCAGGTCAAAAGATCAAACTTAAACCATCTATGCCTAGAGAGCTTAAAGTCTCAACCAATAAGGGGAAAATAGAAGAGAACAAAACCATACAACCAACCCTTCAGCTCATGAGACCTAAGGATTATAGACCTGATCAACCTTTATACACCTTAGTCCTGAAAGAAGTCAACCAAGAGGAAGAGAGCAAACCACCCCCTGAAGTAGAAGCCCTCTTAGAACAATATAGTGAGCTTACCCCTGAAGAACTACCCATAGGTCTCCCACCTCTTAGGGACATCCAGCATGCAATAGATCTTGTCCCTGGCTCAACCCTTCCCAATCTACCCCACTATAGGATGAACCCTACTGAGCATCAAGAACTTAAGAGGCAGGTAGCTGACCTATTAGAGAAAGGACATATCAGAGAAAGTCTAAGCCCTTGCGCCGTGCCTGCTCTGCTCACCCCTAAAAAGGATGGCAGTTGGCGCATGTGCATAGACTGCAGAGCCATAAACAAAATCACAGTAAAGTATAGGTTTCCTATTCCTAGACTTGATGACATGCTAGACATGTTAGTTGGCTCCAAGTGGTTTAGTAAGCTTGACTTAAGGAGTGGATACCACCAGGTCAGGATAAGGCTAGGTGATGAATGGAAGACAGCCTTCAAGACCAAGGATGGTCTCTATGAATGGTTAGTCATGCCTTTCGGCTTGACTAATGCCCCTTCCACATTCATGAGACTCATGACTCAAGTCTTGAAGCCTTTCATTGGAAAATTCCTAGTAGTCTACTTTGATGATATCCTCATCTATAGTAAGACTAAAGAGGAACACCTAGAGCACCTTAGGAAGACCCTTGACCTTCTCAAGGAAGAGCAACTCTACATCAATCTCAAGAAATGCTCCTTTCTGTCACATAGTGTGATCTTCTTAGGATTCATAGTGTCTGAGCATGGCCTTCAAGCCGACCCATCCAAAATCCAAGCCATCAAAGATTGGCCTGAACCTAAGACCATCACTGAGGTCAGAAGTTTCCATGGCCTAGCTACCTTCTATAGGAGATTCATAAGGAACTTCAGCTCTATAGTGGCACCTATCACTAGTTGCCTAAAACAAGGTGAATTTTCCTGGACCAAAGCTGCTAGCAAAGCCTTCCAAGAACTTAAGGATAAGATGACCACCGCCCCGGTCCTTAGATTGCCTGACTTCAGTAAAGTCTTTGAGGTAGATTGTGACGCCTCTGGAGTTGGCATAGGGGGAACCCTAAGCCAAGAAGGTCATCCCATAGCCTTTTTTAGTGAAAAGCTCAACGAGGCAAAACAAAAATACTCTACCTATGATAAGGAATTTTATGCTGTAGTCCAAGCC
The DNA here is from genome assembly GCA_027563935.2 of Costus lasius. NCBI lineage: Eukaryota > Viridiplantae > Streptophyta > Magnoliopsida > Zingiberales > Costaceae > Costus > Costus lasius. The sequence goes on from CM050454.1 coordinate 101,215,603, forward strand.
CTAAGGTATTGGAGACATTACCTCATCCATAGGGAGTTTACCCTTAACAGTGACCACCAGGCCCTCTCCTACCTAAGTGCTCAGAAAAAGTTAAACTCAAGGCATGCTAAGTGGGTCGAATACTTACAACAATACACTTTTGTGCTTAGACATAAGTCAGGATCTGAGAATAAAGTAGCAGATGCCCTTAGTAGAGTAACTTTACTTTTGAATAAAATGCATGTTGAAGTTACCTGCTTTGAATCCATGAAAAGTGCTTATCTTGAATGTCCTGATTTTTCTACTTTATATGCTGACCTTCGTCAAGACCCATTAAGCCACCCCCTCTACACCCTTAGGGATGGGTATCTCTTTCTGGGACCAACCCTTTGTGTGCCGAAGACTTCCATCCGAGAATTCCTTGTTTGGGAATTGCACGGAGGCGGGTCTGCCGGGCACCACGGTCGAGATAAGACCCAAGCCCTTGTAAAGGAACGATTCTACTGGCCGAACCTTTACCAAGATGTAGCCAAGGTTGTGAAACATTGTAGGACTTGTCAGCTCACCAAAGTCCACAAGCATAGTCCCGGCCTGTACACTCCCTTACCTATTCCCCAAGCCCCTTGGCAAGACCTTAGTATGGACTTCATTCTAGGACTACCCCGAACCTCAGCTAAACATGATTCTATATTTGTGGTAGTTGATAGATTTACTAAGATGGCTCATTTCATAGCTTGCACCAAAACCACTGATGCCTCCCATGTTGCTAAACTCTTCTTTAGGGAAGTTGTAAGGCTACGTGGAACACCTCTAACTATAGTGTCTGATAGAGACCCTAGGTTTGTAAGTCATTTTTGGAGAACCCTCTGGACCCTTCTAGGAACAAAGCTCAAGTTCTCCACAGCCTACCATCCCCAGACGGATGGGCAGACTGAAGTGGTCAACCGATCACTTGGGAGTATCCTTAGAAGTTTGGTGAGTGAACACCCTGGCAACTGGGATAAACTCTTACCCACTGCCGAGTTCTCCTACAACAGTACAGTCAACAAGACCACAGGTCTCTCCCCCTTCCAAGCCAACCTAGATATCAACCCAACAAACCCATAGATCTCTTCCCCCTACCTAGACACTTTAGAACCTCCTTACCTGCTCGTGACTTTGCATTACATACCTCGCAAATGCATGCTGAAATATTTTCAAAAATGCTAGAATCTGTTAATCAATATCGCGAAGCTGCTAACAAACATCGCCGAGAAAGGTTATTTTCTACAGGTGATAAGGTGATCCTACGAGCACGGGAAGAGCGCATCCATGGGATTGGGCACAAAGTTGGAAGCAAAAGGACTAGGCCCCTTCACCATTGTAGACAAAATCAACGACAATGCCTATGTCCTCGACCTGCCACCTGAACTGGGGATCCCCACTACCGTCAACGTGGAGGATCTCACCCTCTATCATGAGCCCCTCTCCATACCAGATCCAAGTGACCCTCACAAAATGGAGATTGAGGCTATTCTTGAAGACCAAACCAAGTTCACCACTGATGAGGTACAAATGTTTTATCGCGTTATACTCATTAATGGTGAAGAGGTATGGCTTCCTGAGTCTGATCTAGCTATAGCCGCCCCTGAGTTACTCCAAGGGTACAAGGACAATTCTCCAGAGGAGAATTCTTTCAACCCGGGGAGAGCTGATGGAGGCAGTAGCCCTGCTCTGAGGAGATCTGGTCGGACCCGTAGGGTACCTAATCGATATGGGTTCCCTTAGGGTTCCATTTCTTGCATGGCATCTAGGGTAATTTACTTTCAATAAAAACATGCATCATGTAGACCTTTATGGCAAGCCCACTTGTAGTAGGTAGTGCATTGTAATTCATGAACTTATGTATTCTTGCATCATAAGTAGTGCATGTAGGCATTAGGATCATTTTGGCAGGTCAATCAAGAAAGGAGCAGCTCAAGATCCAGCTCAAGGCCACTCAAGCTCCACTCATCAAGTTCAGCTCCAGAAAAGGAAAGGAGGACTTCAAAGCCCAAGCTCACTTCAATCCATGTCTTAACTCACTTGCTATTTTGTTGGGCGCATCTTCAAGGAAGCAATCAACCACCTCATCATCCAATCAAGTTATATGCGCCAACCACTAGAGGAATGAATTCAAATCTCCCCATCAAGATCCACAATCAAAGGGATTACTCATCAAGATCCACAATTAGAGGAGAGCATTTATGAAGACATTAATGAGAAGATTCCAACTCTTGTTGCCGCCCATGCCTTCATGGAAAGGATTCGAATTGTGAAATCCCTTGTCCATGCGCCACCAAGCTTGTCGCCAAAGATATGAAGACAACCCTCAAGCACTAAAAGAGTTGCCAAACAAAGATCACCAAAGAAGGAAACTCATGAAGAGGATTTGCGCCCACATCACCATGAATTTGAAATTCAAAAATCCATCCATTTTTGCAATAGGTGCATGGAAGACAATTACTATCCTGCCCTAGCCCCATCTCATCTATAAAAGCATGACCTCCCCCTTGTATTTTCGATTACCTCTTGATGAAATATATTGTCTATTAGTTGCCTAGCTTAATTAATTGTGTTAGTGTTCAAGTTCTCTTTAGCCGAGCTCTATCCCTTTCTTCTAGTTCTTCCACCGAATCCCTAAGAAGCTTTTCCTCTTTGTTTGTGTGCGCCACTACAAGGAGCCCTTCTTCACCCTCGGTTTGGAGCAAGAAGAGAAGCATCCTCGGCTTCAAGGAGTTCTCACCCTTTCGGATAAGTCTTCTTCTTTACACCTCTTATTTACTCTAAAGAACTCTTCTCTACACTCATATTTTGTTTATAAAACTTTAGGGTTGCGCTTGGAGTGGTCTAAGAGGGGCGCTTCCCCTCCCCTTCTCCTTCTCCCCCTCTCTATAGTTGATTAGGATTAGCAAGGGAATTTGTGAGGCCTAACCTCACCCCTTGATTTGTTCTTGTATTAAAATCCGGGGCTTGTACGGATCTTCTGTGTTTGCTTGTAAGCTCCACCCTACACCTTCCATCAGAGTTGGACCGGTGAAGATCGGGAAGCACAGCCCTTCAATTCTCAAGGGCTGCACTGTAAGTTTAATTCCTGCATTTACTGCTTTCTAGGGTTTTACTGTTCTACTTGTTCTCGGTTTTCCTATATATACTAAAATACAAAAAAAATTAGTTTCAAACCTCGTTAGTGTAACTACGGTTTTCTTATTATTAAGCTAGTTATCAAAACTATTTTCAAAAGACGTTGTTTGAATGCTTTAGACCCCCGTCCCACATCAAAAGAAATCCGGCGCGGCGAAATCAATTGGGGAGGGCTGACGTCGGCGTGACGTCAGCCAGGCAGTTTTCGAGCCGCAAGGTTAACTTTGACTATGGTCAAAATTAAAGTATTATCTGATTTAGGGTTTGATATTCTGAAATTAGGGTTAGGGTTTCCGCTCATGTTTTTTTGAATTGGGGAAGAATTTTGTATGGGGAAATTAGGGTTTTCTATCTAGGCAATCTTGTGCCGGAAACCCTAGGGAGTTCACGCTCTGGTGTTCCGCTGGGCGCCGGACGACCCTAAGACAACGGTTAAACACCAGTTTAGGGTTGATCCAACCAGGGCGTGACACTTAGTATTAGGCCCCGGTTCAACCGGTCCGGCCCAAGCCCACGGACCCAGCCGAGCCCACATGCCAACACACGATCTGATAATCAAATCACGGGGTCAAACGTGATTGTTGACCAAAAAAACGCGTGGAGCGGCGTTTACAGCCGCGTCTTCTTCACAGAGCTCGGGCGCGAGCTCGCCGAAGGAAGCGGACGCGCGGCGCTCGTCGACTCCAGCGGAAGACTCGGATTCGGAGCGAAGAGGCGGCGGATTCTCTCCATAAATCGGCCGCAACGGGGAGCGAGAGAGGGACCTCCTCCATCATCGACCACCAGCGTACACCACCAAGCTTTGGGAGAGCTTCGAGCGGCGAGAGAAGTTTCTGTGCGAGGGAGAGACTGTAAACCGACGACGGGGGCGTCGTCGGCGAGAGGAATCAGTGGGAGAGGGGCGGGCGACGGGGGTCGTCAGTAAGCTTAGGAAGTTCTGTAGTTTTTACAACCGGAATAAAAGTTCTTCTTCCATACTGTTTCCCTCCCTCTCTGTTCTTGGATCGGCGACGTGTTCTCAGTTGCCGGACGACGACGTCTGGTGAAGGTCGGAAAGCGGGGCAGCGTCCTTTCCGGCGAGTTCGTGAGCGTGGCGGCGGCAGAGGCGACGCAGTCGGCGTCCGGAGGTTGAAGACGACGCGAGAAGGACGCCTTCCGATTTTGACTGGGTCAAAATCGGAGGCCGCGGAGCGGAACGATTTCGGATCAGCGAAATTTGCACGCTGACGTCAGGCGGATGTCAGCGAAACTGATTTAATCCGAGCGGCGGTGATTTTGGTCAATTTTGACCGAGAGGTAAATTGATTTAGGGTTTAGATTTCTAAATTAGGGTTAGGGTTTTCCTGAGCGGCCTTGTAATTTGGGGATAATTATTATTCGGGGTAGTTAGGGTTTCTAATTTCGGGTCGGAAACCCTAGCGCGATCACGTTCCGGTGTTCTGCCGGAGGACTCTAGGAAGCGGATAAGCGCCAATTCTAGACCGATCCGACCGGGGCGTGACACTTAGTGTCACGCCTCGATCTTAAGGTTCTCCGACGGACCTCTAGACCGGCATGAAATCCCCTAATCTTCGGGTGCAAACTCGCCCCAAAATTGGAAATCCTAATTGCCGTCCAAAATCGAATCCCCAAATCGGAAACCCTAACCCTAAGTAGAATTTACCTCTCTGGTCAATTCTAATTTTGACCAAGTCAACCAGTCAATGCCCCCCAATTTCTCTCCGTCGCGCGTCGCTGCCTCGAATTAACTCGGTCACTGACGTCGTGCTTGTGTCAGCGCCGAATTTGTTTATGCCGCACGAAAATCGACGCCCGTTACCTCAATTCGAATGCCCTTACGCCGTGTTCGTCTCCTTCGCGAGCTCACGTGTGTTGTCTGCTTTCACGCGCTGTTGCCCAATTGCTGCCTCGCCGGATCAGCTGGGCGTGCCGGCAGGGAGAAGACGCCGCCTACGTCTCGTCCTAAACGTCCACTGTCACCGAATGTTGTCGTCGCCGGAGATGACGTGAACCAACGCCAGAAAGTCTGATGACAGGGGGAAGAAGAGGTGGAGAAGAGTCTTGTTTTATTCCCAGAAAACTTACAGAATCCTCCCCTAATATCGCCGACGACCCCCTTGTCTCGGCGTCCCCCTTCCCTCCCTCGCCGGCGGCGCACTTGTCGTCGGTTACAAGCTCTCGCCTCTGATCTCTCTCTCAAGCTTTCCTAAGCTTGCGAAGGGGGTGATCTCGATGATGCTGGTGATCGCTCCCTTGGTGGTGGTCATGGAGTCGCGTCCTCCCTTCGATCCCTTTTAAATGGGGGGGGGGGGCGCCGCACTCCTTTCCCTCTTAGGGCGTCCGCCACCTAACTCTTGTGCGCCCAAGAAATCCGCCGTCAACCGTGTCTCCGCGTCGCTCGCCATGGCCTCCATTTTATCCGTCCGGGGAAGAAGCCGTCGCCGTGCGCCACGCGTCCGGAAGCTCCGCACGCATTACCGCGTTTGAACCTGTCGACCGAGACGATGCTGCTGTCGAGCGCGTCTCTTGGTCAAAATCAGAACAGGCTTCTGTTGACCGAATCATTCGATCGAAGCTTCGGGTTTCGAGTTGATTTTTACCGTTTGGGCTTGAGCCTAGTGATGAGTGTTATTTTTATATAATTTAAAGTAACATTCATATGATCTTTTCAGACTTTTGTCTTTGTTTTGTATCTGAATTTAGTATCTTTTCTAGTTAAGTATATAATCTTCACTATTTTTCGTATTATTTATAAAATGCAGGTCATTTTACCATATTTTCATGAAGATTTTGATGATTTGATGTTACGAGAAGATTCCTCACAATGCTAGGAGGTCACAGGTCAAATTTGAGGCAAATCGGAGATTTCTGTAGAGAACACGTGTAGACCATGTTTACCATCACGGCCATGATCATCTCGGCACAACTCTCCAGCACTCTGCGAGCCAGACACGGCCTACCCGTTCCTCCCATCACGGCCGTGACGACTTACTCGCAGACTGACGAACTCATCACGGCTGTGACAACTTTTGCCAGTTTCGACCTTTTGATGGTTTTTCGCCCGATTTTGGTGATTCTGAAGTCAGAATTTACTAAAATTTGGAGGGAAACTTCCTAACTTCCTAAGGAATAGATAGAACCATAAAATAGGATTTTTGGAGCGGTTTTGAGGGTCAAACTTTTCAGAGGCGTGGACTAGGGCGAAAGTGGGGCGATTCTGCATTCAAGGGCTCGATTCGACATATTTCTTCGGGGTTATCGAGAGAAGACTGAAGATTCATCGTCTCCTACCCTTGTATTGTGAATTCCCTTCCTTTTGAATACATTTACTTGGGTTTTCATTGTTATACGATGTATTTTCTAGCGTAAACCCTAGTTCGGAACTCGGGCATAGCCCGTTGAACAATTCTTCTCATGTAAAACTCTTTATTATGAATCTCAGTGTAGTTTTAAGTAATTTGACTTATTTAAATGAGTTGTGCTTATTGCGTATGATTGTTCTGGCCAAACTTTTGTATGTGCTAAGTGTTACAAGATGAACTGAGAGGTGAATCGTAACACTTGAACTCTCTCATTTAATCTTGTGACTTGAATTACGAGAGTTGTTCAACGTCACTCGAGGACTAACAATTTTTCATAGAGCTTAATGGGTCTCTTAAGTTAGTTTTGCTACGAGAGTTAGCTTAAACTAGACACCGGATTACGCTTCGAGAGAAAGTAATCCGTACCCTAGGAGAGATCGCCTTAAGTTATTTACTGTCAGATTGTGCTTCGAGAGAAGGAGATCCGTTTATTAATTCATTTTGATTCAATGTTTTACGTTTAAAGCATTCAACGAGGTGAAACATGAAGTTCCGAACACGTATTTAACTGTAATTTTCCCGATTAGTCGTCGACTTCTTGATTCAATAATTTAGTTTTAGTGCAATTTTTTTTATTCTGAGTTTGAATTATCTAGCTTTCAATGACGCGTAAAGTCGGTACTTGACACTTGCTCCCTGTGGGAACGATATTATTTGCTACTTCGATAGACCGTATGCTTGCGGGGCCTATCAAGTTTTGGCGTCGTTGCCGAGGAGCACGACTTAGTCAATATCGATTAAGAGTTGAGTTGATAGACTAGATATTTTTTAGTTTTTATTTTAGTTAATTTATTAATACTTCCTGTCTTCTTGTTTTCTTCAAGCTTGTAATATTCTCTGGTATTACTAATCCTGTTTACTACTTCAATGAACTTTAATTCAGCATCAATTAATTTTGTTTCTTGTGAAGTTTGTGGAAATGTTGGACATTGTGCTACTAACTGCCAGATTATGGCTTCGTTTTCTTCTTTTGATCTATCTTTAGACCAGGTTCATGCAGTAGACATTATGAATCAGAGGAACCAGAACGATCCATTTTCAGGCACATACAACTCGGGATGGAGGAATGATCCCAATTTCTCCTATCAAACCAATCAGTACGCAGCTTTCCAAACAAACCTCACTGGTCAGGCTCAAAATGAAAATGTCAATAATCAGTTCTCTCATCCAAATTTCTGACAACCACTAGGGTTTCAGCAACAACAGTTTAATCCACCACAGAAATCTAATATGGAGCTGCTTTTGGAAAATTTCGTCGCCACCCAAACAAAGCACAATGAGAGTGTGGACGAATCCATCAGACTGTTGAACGCAAGTGTGGATGCCCTGATTTCCCATTCAAAGATGCTTGAGAACCAAATTTCTCAACAAGCTAGTTCATCCTCTAGGCCATTAGGAAAGCTTTCTTCTCAACCCAAGGCAAATCCAAGGGAGCACTACAACGCGATTTTGATATGCGGTAGCACCCAGATGGAAGATCCCCATATGTCACATAGAGATGATTTTGTTGGAGAGTCTGAAGATGAAAGTAAATATGTTCAATATTCAGAGAAGATATCTACAGAGTCTAGGATCGAGCAAGAGTCGGTCTATATTCTACCACCACCTTACAAGCATGATCCTCTTGCGACCTATTGTTTATATAATTTCGATGATTGTGCCATACAGATGAGGCAGGAGGTGACTACTTATGTGGATTTGTTCGATGCAATCCCCGAAGTTGATCTTAAGAAAGTTCTACACGAAAAGCTTGAACGGAACCACAGGGCGCTGGAAAGAAAGACTTTGAGTCTAATTCTTTTCCTATTTCATGATATGAGGACAATTGATATTGTACACCTGCTATATTTGCTGTTGATCTCTATAGTTGTAATTTTTAGGCGACGAAAAAAGGGGCAACTGCATGCCATATCTTACGTCTCTAATCCACCAGACATGCATTGATACATAGACATTGGTCAAGCTAATGACCTTAAACAAGCACTACTTGAGAGGCACCCCAAGGATCTATCTTTTGTTATGCTCTATTTGTTTATTGTTGTAGTTGTTTATGTTGTGTTGTTTTGATAATATGTTGTGATGACCCATAGCATTATTTTTCTTATTTTATACATTGAATAGCATCCTATTGACATTTGCAACTTTTGCCATTTTTTAGGGAATTTTTGCTGATCGCCGAAGCGTTCACGGCCGTGAGAGCCATCATGGTCGTGATCGCTTCACCGATGCCAGTGTGGTCTGCCAAAGTGTTCACAGGTAGGCCGTGATCACCGTCACGGCTGTGCTTTTCCCTTCACCACTTATAAAATGGGCACGACGGCGGAACTTCGAGTTCACACCTGTTCTTAGCGCCACCATCGCAGCGTTGGTGATTTGTTCACGATATGCGCCCTGCGGTGGGAGCATTTATGCTCTTTTGTCTACTTTAGTAAGTTGCTTCCTTTTACTTGCTATTCTTGTACTTTTTACTACATAGGAGACTATGCAGTTCTTTGCCGTGGGTAGAGGGAAAGGTTTCCCTCTTTGTTTGTGTTTGTTGTTAGTGTACTTTTAGTGTGTTATGTTTTATTTCATTATACACTGAGTTTCATGATGATATTAATGCTTGTGCTTCTGATCTTGTGATAGTGCAAAACTCTAAGTCTGTGATGGTTTTTCCAGTTATTTTGACTTTGTTTTCAGTTATTAAGCTATTTGGAGCTATGATGTAGAAAGTCTAGTTTGTTCTTTGTGTTGAAGTAGTTCTTATTATGACTACTTTTATGCATTCAATCCGAGTTTTCAGATTATTATTGAGTATGATTCTACTGTAGCATGAATAATCTTTGACAGGTTAAACCTTATTATCTGATTTATTTTTCTTGGCACGAAGCTATGTTTTTTATTATTCATGGTTATTATATTCCCTGTTGTTAGTTCTACAAACTGGTTGCATTTAACAAAAAAAAGAGTTTGAGAAAAAAAGGGGCAGTGGTACCTAAGTGACGATGAACCCAAAAATTCATTCAACTTGGTATTGTAAAAAAAAAAAACAAAATAAAAGGGTCATGAGAAAAGAAGGGGTTTGGTAAAGGTGAACAACTCCACTTTCTTCTATCATTGATTAGGTGTGAAGAAATGAGTTTGTGTGCATTATGTGATATACACACTCTGAATCTATTTTCTAACTAAGTACCGGGGGGGGGGGGGGGGTGCATTCATCACAAATGATTATCTTTCATGTAACAAGGTTGAAAACATATTCAGGGAAGTAGCTTGAGCCAACCCATGATAATTCATGATTCTGTGTTTAGAAAAAAAAATACATCCTGGTTAATTCTGATTAGTTTGGTGACTTTAGAAGGAATTGATGGTAATGTTTAGTTTTAGTATGAATAATGCTTAATTCTTTTTCAGATGTTGAGGTATAACCTAGCAAATTGATTTCTGTTCTCAGTATTAATTGTATCTCAATTGTCTTCTAAGGTTGAAGGTAGAGTGTAATGGTTTTCATATTAGTAAGTGCTTTAGCTTCAGAACATCCTTCTTTCATTACCATTTGGTTCCTAGCTAGTTTAATTGCTTGAGGACAAGTAAGATTTTAAGTCTGTGATATTTTGATGAGTGTTATTTTTATATAATTTAAAATACCATTCATATGATCTTTTCAGGCTTTTGTCTTGTTTTGTATCTGAATTTAGTATCTTTTCTCGTTAAGTACAGAATTTTCACTATTTTTCGTATTATTTATAAAATGCAGGTCATTTTACCATATTTTCATGAAGATTTTGATGATTTGATGTTACGAGAAGATTCCTCACAGTGCTAGGAGGTCACAAGTTAAATTTGAGGCAAATCGGAGCTTTCTGCAGAGAACATGGACAGACCATGTTTACCGTCACGACCATGATCATCTCGGCACAACTCTGCAGCACTCTGCGAGCCAGACACGGCCTACCCATTCCTCCCATCACGGCCGTGACGACTTACTCGCAGACGAACTCATCACGGCCATCACGATCGTGACAGTTTCCACCAATTTCGACCTTTCGATGGTTTTTCACCCGATTTGGATGATTCTGAAGTCGGAATTTGCTGAAATTTAGAGAGAAACTTCCTAACTGCCTAAGAAAGAGATAGAACCATAAAATAGGATTTTTGGAGCGGTTTTTGGGGTTGAACTTTTCAGAGGCTTGGACTAGGGTGAAAGTAGGGCGATTTCTGCATTCAAGGGCTCGATTCGACATATTTCTTCGGGGCTATCAAGAGAAGACTAAAGATTCATCGTCTCCTACCCTTGTATTGTGAATTCCCTTCCTTTTGAATACATTTACTTGGGTTTTCATTGTTATACGATGTATTTTCTAGTGTAAACCCTAGTTCGGAACTCGGGCGTAGCCCATTGAACAATTCTTCTCATGTAAAACTCTTTATTATGAATCTCAGTGTAGTTTTAAGTAATTTGACTTATTTAAATGAGTTGTGCTTATTGCGTATGATTTTTCTGGCCAAACTTTTGTATGTGCTAAGTATTAGATGAACTGAGAGGTGAATCGTAGCATTCGAACTCTCTCATTTAATCTTGTGACTTGAATTACGAGAGTCGTTCAACGTCACTCGAGGACTAACGATCTTTCATAGAGTTTAATGGGTCTCTTAAGTTAGTTTTGCTACGAGAGTTAGCTTAAGCTAGACACCGGATTACGCTTCGAGAGAAAGTAATCCGTACCCTAGGAGAGATCGCCTTAAGTTATTTACTGTCGGATTGCGCTTCGAGAGAAGGAGATTCGTTTATTAATTCATTTTGATTCAATGTTTTATGTTTAAAGCATTCAATGAGGTGAAACCTGAAGTTCCGAACACTTATTTAACTGTAATTTTCCCGATTAGTCGTCGACTTCTTGATTCGATAATTTAGTTTTAGTGCAATTTTTTTTATTCTGAATTTGAATTATCTAGTTTTCAATAACGCGTAAAATCGGTATTTGACACCTGCTCTCTGTGCGCTTGCGGGGCCTATCACCTGGCTTGGTGTCAGGCCCTGATTGGGCATCACACTTGGCCCAATGTCCCTGGGCATGACACTTAGAGACCTGATGCGCATATATAGAAATGTGCAACTATGCATGAAGCTGTTACATCAGAGATTTGGGTATCTAACTCGATCATCAAACCTACTTCAAAATTTTGGATTCGTTGTTCATGTTTATACAGTCAAATTTGGGCACAATTAATTGGGCTAGCTTCAGAAACTAATAGAGCAGCTAATTGGTTTGCCTATCGTGCTGCTTTAAATGCTTTTTTACATGTTGGTTAAATAGATGACCCAACGAGCTATACTGCTTTTTGTATATGTTGGTTAAATAAATGACCCAACAAGCTATACTGTGGGTCTCCGATTCTAAAGAAACTTTTGGTGAATAAAATTCTCTTTATTTAAAAAACAAAATAAAATAAAACTGGGCTAGAAATTTTGTTAGTCATCGTGAAAATGTAGCATATTTTGGCAATATGCCGAGATGAAGGAATCACCACATATCTATTAACTTGAGAATAACCAGGCACAACTTCTCAACTTATTTCATCAGCAAGTCCTCTTATCTGCCTAGATTTCTACTTGACAATGCATATTTGAGTATGTTTGTGTTGCATACGTAGCTTATTTCTGTACACGCTAGTTAAAATTTACACAGTTTTTTTCATGCTTCTTTGAGTGCTCTTGCTTGATTTCGTTTGGCAATTCCAACTTGTAAGAGCCAGTTGTTGAGGACAAAGTCCGGAATGCAGCGAGTCATCCACCACTGCAGGGAATGAGACCAGTAGGGAGTGCTTCTTGGTTCATATCCAATGCAACGCACGGCAGCTTTGGCATAATCTTCTGGAGAAGGTATAAAGGTCGAAGATTTCTTAATTGACACCATTTTTGTTGCCACATATAAAGGTATCTGCAACAAGAAGCCAACATCTTATAGGAGTAAAAATGTCAACCATGAGTTGAAAATAATCGCTCAACTAGCTGCAGAAACTAACATTAAAAAAGCCTCAGTATGTGCATAGTGCAGGTTCAGAAATCTAGTGACAGTTCAAAGTCAGCATTCAGAAACAAGTTACGCTGAATGCTGAATCTAACCAAAACTTGGAATATTTCCTTGTTAAGTAATCAAACTGGAGCAGATCTATTTGTGAAGGCTTGGACTAAATTCTTCAGAGTTAAAGCTTCTGGGTTCAACTATTAACCTTGAAAATGGTAGAAAAAGATATACATCTGTGTATTCTAAATGAATACTGCATTGTAGGACAAAGAGAGCATTTATCAGACCTGACATTGCACATCAATGCCCATCCGCTTGTACTCCACGTAGAGGCTTCTCGACAGCTGGTCAATGAATCTGTAAATATGTTCAGTGACATTTATTCTTTGCCGCAATTTGCTTCCACAAACAAGGTGAGTTTAAACAAAATTGTCTGAATCATGAAATTTTTTTGAAATGCCTTTGTAAATTCTGTTATGAGAAATCTATCTTTGAACACCTTATATAATGGTTTGATTGCATGTTCTACCAACACAGTATCCGGAAGAAATTGATCTGAAAATGCTCTAAAAGTAAGTACTGGATAGCAAGTAATCAAGATTTGTCCGAGAAATCAAGTTTAGTATCAGCACAAATGGCAACTATCATGGCATTGCAGTCTTACCTAATCAGAAATTTTGAAGCTAAGCCAGGACGATCCGGTTGAGTTTGGTGTGCAATGCAGTTGTAGCAGTGTGTTGATTATTTGGTAAATTACAGTCCAGTTACTATTGTCTAAGTTGCGTTCAACTCAACTAATTCATACTAAACTTGATTTGAGCCAATTGAGCTCGAATATAGCGTTGACAGAGGTCTACCTTAGTTGGATATCGACTCTTCAGAGCACCTGTAGCATGCCGAGAAAGAAAAAGGGGAGCTTATCAGGCGAGAGGAAGAGGGAGCTCGTCGGATTAGAGGAAGCAGTTGTTGCAGTGAGGCGGGCAGGATGGAGTTTGCCGGGCGAGAAAGAGAGTTCGCCAGGTGAGGGCAACGAGAAGGGAGTTCGATGGGAGGGGGCGTCACCGGCCAACGGAGGGTGGGAGGGCGAGGGCGATGCGCCGGGGGATGAGAGCAAGAACAAAAAAATCTTACTGTTTGGCCAAAAGAGTGTTTTTTACTGCGGTAAAAACCTTCAGAAATCTACTAATACTTTTTTGATGGGCTACGGTTGCCGGTATTCATAAATGCATACACAAGAACCGTACTGCTTTGTCCCCATGCGCGTCCCTGTAAAGCAAGTAGTGCCTGGTGCACGAACGATGGAGATAAAATAAAGCTAGCGATGCAAAAGAAAAGCCATGAAAGTTTGATCAGAAAATAATAATAATAATACTGATAACATGCCAAAGGGTTGGTACGCTGCTGTCACAGCCAAATGAACGGCACGGAAACAGAAGACTGGTGGCACCGTGGCAGGACTTCTCCATGAACAATAATTATAAGATGTTAGAAGCGGTCACGGACGACAAGAAAAAGTTCTTTTCGTAGCAAACTCTGAATGGCACTGTGTAATTAACCTTCCAGCCCTTGCCGGCTTATTTGCTCCCTAACAAAAAGCAGTGAGGCATGCTTTTAGGCTTATTTAGAAAATTTTTTTATAGTTGGGTATTATCAGTATGTGTCTGGGATTTTACGATGATATAAAATAATTATCGTAAAATTGTGAAAATCTTAAAATGTGATTGATTTCATGATTTTCACGATAATCTTATCGTGAAAGCGATACACAGTTGGTATCTTGTACCCAATGGTAATTTTTTTTTTTTTATTCTATAGTGTTTCAATTAAACATGGATGGGACTGTGGAGTGGGCTCTGGCGCTTTGAACTAAAACCCACAACCTAACCCTTAAAAATATTCCAAAATTAAAACTGAAATCGACCCAAGCTAAAAAAACAATCTGAAAATGAGCTCATAGATAAATTTTATAGTTAGGCTAATCAGAGCTTGTTTTAAATAGGCGTCCAACCTTTGGGAAAAAAAAATGGAGTTCATTTATTCTTCAGCGCTGTTAGCCAGGACAAATATTTTAATGCAGTTCCCCCATCAATAACACTACTAACTAGGAGACATGAATGCCACTCAAATCGAGGAATTTTGGTTTACCAAGTTTTTCAGTATTGAATATTTGTTTTCAATTTAAAAAACCTCCCTTACGTTGTCGTGTTAAAGCAACCCCAATTAAGTAGGTGGGTTGGTCTGCCTAAATATGACCTATCAAATCACATGAACATAAAAAAAACTTATAGGCGGGCAATTAATTGATATGTCTATTTCGGAAAATAAAGTAAGATTGTTTTTCACTCAAATCCTGTTGATATCAAGTATTGCAACTTAAAGTGCACTTCCTTTCGAGAGGTAGAGTGGAGAGAATAATAGGATATAAATTTTAAGAGGACTCTTTTGTAAGATTCCTCTGAAAATTTACAAAGAGAAAATTTGAAAATGCAATTTATTCGATGTGAAAATGATTTAGTTCATGAAAAATTTGCTATGCTTTCACAATTTTGGGGAAAACTGAATTGCAAGATTCGAAAATATTTGTATCGGCAGAGGAACAGAGAGAGTACTTACGCCTTGGTAGCGGCGTACACCGCGGACAGAGGAAACGATGGCACCACCACTGATGCCGCCGATCCGATGTTGATCACCGCGCCCCTCCGCCGCCGCACCATCCCCGGCACCACCGCTCGCGACACCCGGGCTGCCGCCTCCGCGTTCACCCGCACGATCCCTCCCCAAATCTCCTCCGCCGCCTCGTGGAAGTACATCGCGTGCGGGTAGGTCACACCCGCGCAGTTCACCAGCACGCCGACGTCCAGCGCCGCGACCTCCGCCTCGAGCCGGGCGATCCCCGCCGCGAGATCGCCGGCGTCGGCGAGATCCAGGACGACGCGCTTGATCTTGGCGGCCACGCCTGCGGCGGCGGCGATCTCGTCGGCGGCGCGATCGAGCTTTGCGGGATTGCGGCCGACGAGGACGAGGTGGAGGCCCGCCCTGGCGAGCTCGGCGGCGAGGGCTTTGCCGATGCCGTCGGTGGCGCCGGTGACGACGGCCCAGGAGCCGTAGGATCTGAGGTCCTTGCCGGGGCGGAGGAAGGTAGAGTAGAGCCAAGAGATGGCTCCTGCGGCGGCCCGGAAAAGGATGATGAGGCCGAGAGAGCAGAGGAGGAGGAGCCATGGGGGCTGGGATTTGAGGAGCGTGATGGAGGAGGAGAGGAGCTCCATGGCCATGGTCACCTTGGGGACGCGTAACAGAATGGCGAGGGAGACATGTGGAGACTGTTCAATATTATAACAGAATCCGTTTGATGAGACGAAAAAATATCCTAAGCACTGCCGTGCTATGCACGGTGGTAAATCCACCATGAATTTGGTTCAAAAGTCGTGCATATTTAGTATTGGGATTCGTGCATGAAAACGCATAAATCTCAAAACGGTTTGCATGGTGAATTAATCGTGCATAGAGAATCCTAGGCACGGACTTTTTCTGTGGTGAGACGACCAATACTGGTGATGTAGGAATGGGAGTCATGTGACCAGAATGCCAGATTCCAGCAGCGATTTTTGTGTTGGGTTCGACCAAATTCAATTTGAAAATTAGTTCAAAACCCAAAACTCAATCAAACTCAATTAAATGGATTGCCGATTGTATCTTTTTTATCTTTTTATTCATGTATACATTAGTAAAATTAAAATTTTATTTTTAGTAGTATTTAGGCTCTATTTTTTAGACGAAAAACTAAAAAAAATTAAAAAAATACATTAAATTTAATAGTATTTTTTATCCAAATTCAATATATTTTTTATTTTTTTCTCTCAATTTAAATTTAACATATTTTTTATTCTTTTCTCTCTATTTTTTTCTGTAAACGCAACAATCCTCTGTTTATTTATAGATCTCAATTTTGTTTTGTTTTTTATTATTTCGAGTAGTATTCGCATGCAGCAAGCAATTGACGGGTCGATTCGCTCGAAAAAACAATCTTACGTGCGTGTTATAGCTTTCGGATGCGTGCATAAATACACACATCTCAAAGCTATTTTAACGGCAGATTAGCGGCCTAGAACAATTGCAAAGCCCATTTAGTCTTGCTGCTCCGCCTCTCCAGCTTCGACAACAATGGCGGAGATCTCCGAGACTACTGTTCCCTCTCTTCCCCCACCATCCTCCGCCGCCGACGCCGAAGTGAAATCTGATCGAAGATCCAGCAAACCCGGACGCAAGCGTCTCATTCTCACCTTATCCGTCCTCCTCTCGTTCCTTTTAGGTATTCCTCCTCTCCTCCTCTGTTTTTCCCCCTTTCTTGCTAATTTTTCTCGGTTTCTTCTTCCTCAGGACTTCCCTTCTTCTTAAAATCCACCGAGATCTTCCGATCGCCGCTCCCTTTTGACTCCATCGACGCCCTCTCCCGTCGCCTCCAATCGGATCCACCCTCCCTTCCATGCAGCTTTCAGGCTGTCTTCCTCCGCAAGGAACCAGCCCGTTCCCTTGCCGCCCGCCTCCACTCCGCCATCACCGCTGACATGAGGAGGCGAACTGGAGATCGGCCCAATTGCGGCGGTTGCGGTCGCGACTTTGCCGTCTCCGTCACTATCGATGCCGGTGGAGACTGCGAGAGGGATGATGGCGGCATTGCCGGTTCTTGCCTTTGGAGATGCGGCGCGGTGGGTTTGGCTGCTGTTAGTGGGGAGGATACCGCAGTTGATAAGTTGTTGGATTCTGTCCTGAGACGAGCAGGTGGAAAGGAGTGCGTGGCAGCGGGTGGTGGAAGTGTTTACACGGTGGTTGTGATTGAAAGGGAAGATGTTGAGGGAGTGAGAGTTGTCTTGGGGAAGCATCGACATGCTTGGATTGTTGGGAAGGTATCGGAGATGGATGCCGTCTCAATAATCGGAAAGGTGTTTGTAAAGTTCTTCATGAATGGGGGGAAGGAGGACAGTGATTTGGCAAAAGGAATCGGAGAGTTCGTGCCTGTTGGGGCTGACGGGAGTGTAGTTCTCTCCTTTAGTTTGTTGAATGCTGATCCCAGTGATTGGGTTTACGATTGGTGAGTATCCAAATCTCCTATTTTCAATTGATAAACAAAATGGTGAACTTGTTATCGAATTGTTGAGCGTGACAATTTTTTTGGAAAAAGCAAAAGTGTCTGCGTGATATACCATACATTTATATTGCAGCATTGACGAAATGTATAAATGTCTAGTTAGGGCTTCTATGAAAATCTTGATGGGTTAAGGACACAATGATGTCGATGAAAACTAATTCCCTTTCTCACTCGTCTTTCTCGTTTCTTTGTCGATATAATTCATGTTACAAAATTGATCGTACAGTTTCCTTGTGTTTTTGGCACAGTTGATTTTCCTCTAGTTCCTCCAGGGAGCAATTTCTTTCATGAATGAGGGAGAGCAGGGTTTTTGTATGAGCAACTAAGGATTATGGTCTGGT
Organism: Costus lasius; assembly: GCA_027563935.2. NCBI lineage: Eukaryota > Viridiplantae > Streptophyta > Magnoliopsida > Zingiberales > Costaceae > Costus > Costus lasius. The sequence continues at coordinate 101,233,604 of CM050454.1, forward strand.
GGTGGCCTAGGAAGTGGATATGCTTTCGTAGGCTTTCACTTATTTCTGGAATATTTTAGAAAAATGAGGGTATAATTGGCTAGCTAGATTAGAAAGGTGGAATTGCTAATCTAGAATTTTGGATTAATTTATTTCTGTAATTTTTTTTCCTCCAGCTTGGTAGTATCGTAGTACATTCTCAAGAAACTCTATCTTCCAGTGAACTACTTATGCAATTAGTCCAAGCAAATACACATAGACTATGCCACAGGTTTAGAAATAGAGGCATAGTAACAAATCACAATTATTATTTACTTCTGAAATCTCAAAATCATAACTCTTGTTAATTCTGCAATCCATTGGTTCCTTGGTTGATTTTCTAGAGGCAGCGAGTGCATGTTATGATTATCACATTAGAATTGATTCATCTTTTAAATTAGTATTTTATCTACTCCATCCCTCAGTGCCCTTTCTGTCATCTTCTGAATCTAGTATATTTTTTAAGCTACTGATATCCCTGCTCTTTCTTCATGCTACTTAGGAAATTCCAAGAAATGAGTAAGATCGTGTTAGGCCCTGTGGTCAAGGCCCTAGCTCCCATAGCAAACATAAGCATAGAAAGTCAGGTATTTTCAAATTTTTTATTATGCAACTCTAACTGTCTTCTACTATGTGGTGCGATTTACTTATTGTCTTTTTAGTTATGCATTGGATTTCTCTTTGATATTTATTCAGGTTTTGTACCATACTCCGATGTTATCTATTTCTTATTGGGTTGAGAAGTTTGGCAGCTACATTGTTGACACACAAGATCTCCCTTTCTTTGTATGTATCGTTAACCAACTATATAGTTCATAACAATTTAATGTCTTACATACTATCTTCTTGGTATTTCTTGAACTGTTTGAATATTATCCTTTGAAGAATTAAAATGATTTGTTCATGTGATTATTAACTATTTTGAAGTAGAAATTAATTGGTTGTTTTGGTTGGTTTATAGTATGAATTTATCTGGGCTTGAATGATATACTAAGAAGAGAACACTAGGATCATGGTTACTTATTTAATTAAAATCTTATAAATGGTAACTCATTTCATAATTTTTTTAGTCTCCAAATATTATGTAGGTAATAAAATTATTAGTCACAAGTGTTGTCTTGTGGTTTTGCCCGTCTTAATATATGTGGATGTGTTGAAGCATGGGACTATGAGGACAGGGGATAAACTAAATTATGTACAGTATAGCAAATTATGTATAATGCCTTATTGCAATACGAAAACAATAACCACATTAATTTAAGACTAGTCAAAATCCTATAATTAATAATAACCATAAAAATTAAGTGGGTTATAATTTATCATTTTCCATGCTTATCGACACGCTCCTCAAGCTAGAGCATGTATGTCATTCATGTATAGTATAGTACAAGGATACGGAAGCAACAATGAGGTGGTGGTGATGGTTGGGACCCAGCTATAAACATGAAATCTAAAGGAAGTGTCATAAGACTTCGAAGAGTAACTCTTTCTAAGGTGTACACCTTGTCTTGGAGAGGGAGGACAAAAGAGATAATTGAGGTGCAAGTGATACAAAGTACTGGTGTAGAGAAGCATCACAAGATGTTGGAGAGAATTAAGGAGATAAATGAGGTGCAAGAGATGTAAAGTGTTAGAGGAGACACATAGTGAGTGAGACTCCAGAGACTCTTGCGGAGGCATACGCATTGTCTTGGATACAGGACAAAAGAGTCGGAGTACAAGAAAAGCGAAGATCCAGAGTGGAGATGCAAAGGATCATCACCTACTTCTCTCAGAGTGCATAAGGCTGTGTTTTGGAATACAGGGCAGATGCTATTGTGTAGTTATGGCAGTGTTGTAACTATAACATCGGTTTTGGAAGTGTTTTGGTAAATTGCAGTACAATTGGTGCTGCTTGACTACTATAGCAATCTTGTTTTTAATTTTATAATTAAATTTTAAAACTAAAGTTTCATGTAAAAATAAATTTTATATTAATACATATTAATATTAATATTATTCATAATATTAATAACATTATATATCAATATATATTAAAATACTTAATATTATTAAGATTAACATATAAAAAATTTAGTAACATAATAAATTAAAATTTAGTTAATTTTGATTCATTTTTAATTATTTAAAATATTTTTTAATTTTTTTATGTAATATTAATATTAAATTTCCATTAAAATAAATAACCTTCTCCCCTCTCTTATTCTCTTGTGGGACCCATATCTCTTCTCACAAGGTGGGACACGCATCTCTCTTCAGCTCTTAACTCTTCGCCCCACTCTTTCTCTCTTTGCTCCATGGGGCGAGGCCCACATCTTTTTGCCATGTCGCTCTAGAAGTGGCTCGTTGCTAGTTCCATGCGGATTGCATTTTTTGCACTATTATACCGTGCAACAATCCGACCAAGCGAGGATTTTATGCGGTTACTGTGGTGCAAAGCCACTCTCCTACTTTTCCCGCAAGGCTAAATGAAGCCTAAGTCTCCACAAAAGTTGGAAATAAATGCAAGATAGAAGACTATTCTTCATTTTTTTTATTTTTTATTTTTTTAATTTTTAGCCATAACATTTGGTTGAATAGGAGCATGCCCTACTTTTGGTGTAGAAAGATTGGAGAGAAATAAAGGCGGTAAAAGAGTCAGATAGGTGTGGGGGTTTCAAAGGATGTTGCATTGCTCATAGTTGTATTCCTTAGTAGAGTAGTGGAGAAGCGTAAGCAAGGCCGGTGGGCTAGGGCTATGAGCAATCCATCTCCTCCCTAACACGCCCTTCAACAAGTGTCCTTTTGGTACTTGCTAACACTAACACTGATTTGCCCCTCACTACTGTGAAAGTGGAGTGTCGTGTTACATTGTGTCTACCATCCTCGAGACAGCCATATGAGCCACTTACTTTTCCCCCTTTTAATGGATTGTGATTGCAATGGTAATGATTTCTACTTAGAGAGAAGGAGCTTGGTATGCTCACAAATGTTGTTTACAAGGTAAACATCATTCAATAGGAGAACAAGAAGTTCAGTAGCTAGCTCCTTAGTGAGATCATGGAAGTTGCTATAGGTTTGAGGATTCCCAATCAGCATTCATAGTCAACTTGGTTAAATGCAGTACTGAAGCAAGAGCAAGACAAAAATATATAGTTCTTAGAAGTAGAGCACCCCCAAGGGGGGAATCCAAGGTAGGAGAGGGAAGTGGGGCAAAGGATTTCTTGAGAAATTTGGTGAAGGCAGCTAGGACATGGACCCTAGAAATGGACACGTGGGCATTATGAGAGATGAGTGAAGGTAAACAAATCTGTGTGGTGTCGAAGACTAACTATCATGTATGTTAAATAAAAGCCAAGGTTATAAGTATCAATATCCAATCTAGAAGCAATAGAGGTTTTGTAGAATCTAATATAACGCTATAACCTATTAGCGCTAGTTATATCCTCACATTTTTGTCTCTCGGTTCATATGCCTATTTATCTTGTTTATAAGTTTATATATATATATATATGCTAAGAATGGAGTTATTTTGATTAAAATAAAGGAGCTTCTGTATTATGGTGCTATGGCTCCTTAACATTTGCATAAGCATGTCCCTTTGTTGTGTTTCAACGTATTAGTCGCTCATAGCATGCCTTGATGATGACGAGAAATCTTGTTCTCAGGTGGTGCTTTTGCACTTTTGTTTTTTTAACCTTTTGATGGACATTCTGAGCGAGAAAATTTCCTGGGGAGGGGGCTGCACAGGAAAAGTTAAGCACTTTTCTCATTTGGCCATTAATTTTTTTTTTAATTAGATAAAAATATCCACGATAATCTACACGACGAGAGCTATCCAACGGTACAATATCCACGAAAATGGATATATCCACAATGAGATATCGTAGATACAAACATCGTGGATATGAGGTTGCTATAGTAATAGTAATCTATCCACGATGTTTGTATCCACGATAGATATCGTGGATACATCTATTTTTTATGGATATTAGTACTGTTGGATAGCTCTCGTCGTGTAGATTATCGTGAATATTTTTATCCAATTAAAAAAAAAAAATTTTGGTGGTCAAATGAGTGCCCAGGAAACTTTTCCATTCTGAGCCACACTATCGATTAAGAACCACAACTATGATGCAAATGAAGAAAACCCTTTCTGTAATTTATTGTAGATGTGTTATTACCTTATGAGTGCTGTGTTTCCCTATCAAAACTATCATTTTTTTCTGCACTTAATGATATAATTTAGAAGTCAAACTCATCCTTTTTGTTTCATTTTCATACATATATCTCTAATGAATATTTATCTTCTCTCTGATTCATCTGCATGGCTAAGTGTGTTTATTTGTAAAATTACAATCTTTCCGCAGGTGAATTCAAATGAATGGCATCTTGATACATCAGTTATGGCTGCTGGTCGATCAAAAGTACTGCAATTTGTGGTGTACATTCTTTCATCCTTTTTTTTTTAATTAGTGGCCCTATATGGTGATCTCAATAACTTCATTGCCCTGTGATTATCTCGTATTCAAATGAAAAGCTTGCTTACTGCTTACATCTATAGCTCTTTTCTTTTTTGTTCTTGCTTCAAACGCATTAGTATCTCTAACTTTAATATCAGGAAAGTTGCATATTTTTTGTTATGTTGTAATTCCAAACCTTATAAGCTAGCAAAATACAATAACTAGCTGTTGTATCTACCAAAAATTTTCAAGAAGGTAACATGGTATCGTTTGTGTTGTGGCAATCTTCCCTTACCAATCTTAGCCATAACAGTGGAAGTTGAATAGTTAAAAGTAGAAATCTTGTTTGTTGGGATCTGATTCATGTACTACTACTTGTTTTACTGACAGAACTATTAATGCGTTGCTCCAGCTTGTTTAAATTGAGCTATCCTCCGGATAAAGGACTGTGAGAGGACAGATTGATTAACATTAATTCTGTTTCCTACTTTCCTGCATGGTTTATTTTGTCTTTGATCATCATAGGCGTGTTGAATATATATGATTATTCCAGAATATTTAAGGTTATTTTAGTGGCAACATACAGAATAGTTTGCAAGCACCAGGCATCCTAATATTTGTAGCCTGTTTAACATATGTGCCATAGTGATGCTGCCATTATTTACTGAAATATGATATTACCCTGCGAACGAAATTCCTGGATATCCTACTTGGTTTTTAGCTGGCTATTTGCCCGGATTCATTCTTCAAAAAGGGTTTTTTCTCGAAGTAACTTTTGAGAAGTTTTATCCTGAAGCTGTACAATATTGCTCAAAATTAAGAAGTGCCAAAAGTAACCCGTAATTGGCTTTTATATCAACAGCTATGTACCCTCTTCAAGTGAATGTCCACTTCTCTTAAAGCTTCCTAATGGGGAGATCTCCAAGACCAATGGTTTTATATCTCCAGTACGTAAAGAGTTGTCTAAGTTACAATCACTCCGCTCCCTTTTAGTTGGAATTCATTTTTTTTGTTTTAGATGTGGGGAGGCGTAACTATCTGGAACCCACCCCAGTGTGTTGAGGAGTCCCATGAGACGTCTGCTGTCAAAGGTATCTTGCCACCTCAGGTAATAATTACTACTGGATGCAGCTTCTATGCATTTAAATCTCAATGTTTTCTCAAAGTTTATTTTCCTGCTAATTTGTATTCATTTATGTTTAACATGCTAAATGTAGGATTATTTGTAACTAGTCTTGTTAGAAGATATTGGAATTTAGTGTATATGGCAGTAGGAGTGTCCAAAAATTGGGTTGACCCGATAATCTGAACCAAACCAAACTAAATAAGTCAGTTTGGTTAAAGAAAAATTATGGTTCGGTTACATTTTTTTAAAAATAAAATATAATAAACCGAATCGAATTGATGAAACTATTGGTTTCATCGATTTAGCTTTAAACAAAAGAGTTGTCATGCTGGTTTGAGACTCAAGGATTGAGGCGATGAAATAGATTTGGCGATGAAGGTAAGGGGACGGTGGATAACGTTGAGCCTCGAGAGCCGAGGCAAAATAGAAAATGAGATGACTCAAATGTTCGATGAGTTGATGTTGTAAAAGTCGCCAGTGTTGAGGCTTGGGGGGAGTCACAGTAATAATTTTGTTTGGAATTTATAAGGCTATGTTTACCAGGGAAGAAAGAAAACGGGAGGAAAGGAAAAATAAGAGAGAAAGGAAAATAGGTGGAATGGAAAAGAGAATCACATTATTATCACGTGATTTAGAGAAAGAAGAAAAATCCCACGAGGCGGACGGCAGACAGACGATTGAGGCGGATGGGGCAAGGCGGATGTCGAGGCAGCACGGCAGGCGGACGTGCGAGGAGGTAGACATCGAGGATCTTGTAGGCAGACATCGAGGTGGATGGGGTGAGGCGGACGATTGAGGCGGACGATTGAGGCGGATGTCGAGGGCGGCATGGTAGGTGGATGGTGACACGGATCTCGTTGGCGGATGGGTGAAGCAGATGTCGAGGTAGATGGGTGAGGCGGATGTCGAGGTAGACGGGTGAGGCAGATGTCGAGGCAGTTGAGCAAGGCGGATGTAGAGGTAGACGAGCCAAGCAGACAACGAGGCGGGTCGACGAGGTGGACGGTGAGGCAGGACGATGAGGCAGAAGGTGAAGTAGCGGGTGGTGAAGCAACGGGCGGCAAACGGACGGTGTGGCGGGCATGCTAGTGGGGCGACAAGGTAGGCGAGCTCAAAGGGTGGCAAGCGGACGGGGGTGAGCATGAAGGAGGCAACTTCGTTCCCTTGTTTTCTGCCCAAATCGGGCAGATAGCGATTGGGAGGAAAATATGAGACTTTTTCTTCCTGGTTTTTCCTTTCTTTCCATGTAAACGAAAGAAATTTTCATTTTCCTTTCTCTCCCTTTTCCATCCTATTAAACAGGCTGTTAGGGTTTATTGTTTACTTGAACAGTGCCCATGCCAATGCGGCATTGAGACTAAAGGGAGGTGAGGCGATGTATGCTGTCAATATCTCAATCTCTCTCAAAGCCCTAAGCAACATTCCTGATCGTGTTGGTGGAGGCAAAGGCTGATTCACATTCCTTAACACCTACTTCATCTCCTTCCATCTTGCTCTGAATATCTACTGTGCAACAATCTACTTCAGCATCGGTTTCTATATCTTGCTTCTATTTGGAAATTTTCCATCCATTCAAAGAATAGACAAATTTTGAAACTCACCGACTTACTATCGGGGGTTGAACAACTCCCTTCGGTGCATTCGAATTAGGGTAAATTGATTAGTTGATGTGGAGTGTATAAGTTCTATCTATACATCTACAGCAATATTTCAGTTTTTTTACTTTTGTTTATTTCAATTTGTTAGCAACTTTTTTTATGTATCTACGGTAATATTTCAGTTTTTTCTTACTTTTGTTTATTTTAATTTGTTAGCAACCTTTTTTATGTATCTACGGTAATATTTTAGTTTTTATTTTTTCTATTTTTAATTCCCATTGTTAATTGCTAATTGATTTAATCCATATTATAGATTTATTTTTAATTCAGGTTAAATTGGGTTAAACCAAGATGAACCAAAAATTTTGGTGCAATCTAATGATAGTTAGGCTAATTTTCAGTTTGGTTTCAAGTTTAGATTTTTTGGAAAAAAAAAAATTCAAGTTAAGCCTAACTTGGTCCGGGTTTTTTCGGGACTCGAATGGACACCCCTTTATTGTAGGATATGCTCACACCACTGTGGAAACATCAATATCCTTATAGTTTCTACAATAATCATTGCTCTTGTATTTACCATTATAGTTACTATTGTTATACAGTTTTATTCACTGCAGTTAAGCACTGAGTCGATTTCACTAGTAACATAATTGTTTGGGTTTCTCCTACTTTTACATGAAATTAAGGCGATCCTAAAGTTCTGCTTACAGCAAACATCACTGCTTCACGACCATCAGACATCAGTTATGCCAACTTTACTGTCTCTCAACTAGCTGTGCTACTAGCCTCCTAAACTCCTTTTCCCCTGTTAATTTCAACCACTTCGCTAGAAACCAACACCATGATGCATCCCTCTTTGCCAATTTCCTCGTATACCTTTCCCCCTTTGTTAATGTTCTTGCACCCGTTTTGTTCTCCTCTTTGCTAGCGCAATGAAAGCATGATGGGGCATAACTCACAACTTCCTCTCCAACTCTAGTGCTTGCACTTGTCAAAACCTCATCTTATAACACTAAGAAGTTTCTCATCCTCTTCTACCCTCTCTTCTCTTAAATACTTTGATGCATCAAGTAACATTTCTCCCTGCTATGATCTACACTTTCTCCTCTTTCACTCACATGCGCAAACAACATTCGTTCTTTGGCATACAGACTAATACAAGCAAGGTTTTCAAAACCGATCCGGCAACTCGGTCCGGTGAGTCGCCAGACCGGTACGGTAGTATATACCGTACAAACTGGCAGCATCAGCGGCTGCGGCGGCGGCAGCGGACAGCGGCAATGGAAGCTTCAGCAAAAGCTTCGAAGCTTCTACTGCTAGCGGGAGCTTCGATCAAAGCTTCCACGCCGCCTGCTGCCGCCCACTGTCTACCCTCTACCGAACCAGACCGGTTCCTCAATCATTGAATACAAGCTTTCCCTTACTATGCAAACCGAAAACATTTAATTGCTTGTGTCCTGTTAACACATCTATTATCTTGCTCTCTTACATGCATAGACAAGGGAGACTTTTTCCTCTTGCAAGCATCATTTCTCTTGTATACAACTTGTCTTGAACTCAATATTGCATTTACTTTGCCATCTTGAGTTTACAGGGGAGTGATGAAAAAAATATGAAAGCTAACATCTATAGCAAAATGACTGACAATGTTACGCTATCTGAGAAAAATCAATAGCCATATCAAATCTCATCAATTGTGACACTGTTGTATCTTCCTATTTTTGCTCTCACATTTCTACTGTAGGTTATATTTGCCGCCATGTTGTTGCTGTCACTTTATGTATTTCATATTATTTCTTTCCATTATCACTAAAATCAATCTTCTATATAAAGACGACGTGACTAGTAATACAATTATTTAATTCCTCCTACTTCAACTGGTATGATCTTTAGGTTCCTAATGATTGCTTGCAAGGAAGGGTTGCCGCCTATTTCTATTTCATTCCAAACCAAGATAAAATTAAGACTGGCAAGACCTAACAAAAATTCTGTTACTGGTAAGCCAAACTTTGTTTAGGATTTTACGACTTTAGGAACAGTCCTTTGCAATTGGGAAATTAGCTTGACTAGTGGTAGCAGCAGTGCAGCACATATATTAACACATACCCTGCCCTTCTTGGCAGGAGCATTCATGCGCAGGCTCCCCAATTTTGTGAGCATATATGCTTTCGATTAATTTAGCATGTTATGGAGTGGATATCATATTTGAAGAGATTAAAAAAAGCACAATTGTTCTTGTTGATCATGCTTCGAGAGGTGTGATTCATGAACCAAGAGAGTAGTTACTGTTAGATTTAGTTTGGAGAAAAACCTGAGTTGGTTCTTCTCTGTTTATGCATATTCGGTATGACGACTATGGCTTTTTTCAGGGAGACTAATGCAGTTCCCAGTCTAATGAGTGGAATTCATCCTTGTTTTTGTGTGAAAGGATAAAATATTCTACAACTAAATAATATATATTCAGCGTACCAAATTTATTCTCTTGATTTTTACACTTTAATACTCGCAAGAGCAGTTTTTCATTATGGCTAATTATTACAGCTTGAAGCAGGAACTTCAGAAAATCTTTCAAGTTTTTGTTGCACAACTTCGGATGCTATTTGGTCTCAAGTCGAATAATATTGATTCCTCACAGACAGGAATGCTACAGTTTCTGGACAGCGAAACTGGCTTTACAGAATGGTAATGTAGCAAATTATATCTCATGCAAGTTTTTTAATTTGTGGATGAGGATATTGTGTTGAAATTAGCTATAAGAAGATTAGTGTCTAGTAAGTTATGCAATCAATGGATGAAGTAAAATTTGTTCTCTTATTCCCTGCTAAAACAGTTCACATATCTATTTGGCCCAAATATTTTGAGCTGTATGTTCAGTGGAAATCGGTCAAGTATGTGCATGCTATTTGTTTTCATTTTAAAATGATTCAACTAGATAGGTCGCCTGTGATGTTTTTAACTATTTCCATTTCTTGCAGGGAGTTGGATGTGCTGTATCGTCATCATGCTTGCTTCAATCTACATTCATGTGTTACTACACTTGAATCACTTGCTAAATTAGTATGCTTCTGTTCTTTTTTGCTTTCAATTCACAGACGAACAAGAAAATTCATGTTTTCTCCCTTTTTTGAGTTTTGATTTGGTGTGGATTGATGTATTAGGTCCAATCACTCCCAAGAATGATCGTCATGGATGAAATAGGAAAACAGGTATGCTGTTTCTTTGTGTCTAAACATTTTCACCACATGTCCGGGTCAGAATTAACTATTTTAACGATACATTAGTGGGACATTTTAATGCTAGATAACGGTTTTATTAGGTGTCAATGTGATATGATAAGATTCCTCGAGGGTGTTTTATAGATGATTCCTTTGATATATTTTTCACAATCATGTGCAACAAATTGCATAACCAGAATTTGGTGGTACCTCATCACATGTATCTTATACTGTAGTAACTGTACTACCCCAACCTATGGCTTTTTTAAGGGTTCGTTTTCCGTGGAGAAAGTAAGCAATGTATGAAAAGTAGACTCTAGGGAAAGAAAGAGGAGAGAAAGGAAACTTTGTAACATATTCTTACCTATGAAAGGTATGTAAGAATGAAATTTTTCTAGGCTTACATTTTACTGTTTATTAATACAGCATTAGAAGGATATGAATTTTATGTTAGATTAACATATTTACCCAGTACAAGCACATTGTAGGATGAAATATTCTATATAAGATTTACACAATATAAGAATGAAAATTTTGTAGGGTTAGTTTTCATGTTTATTAATGCAACATTAGAAGGAAATGAATTCCTATGTTAAATTAACATATTTATCCACATGTTGGACAAGCACATTATAGATCTAATACACTATAAAATTTACACAATATACCAATTCATTTATATAAGGTCTTAGAAGGAGGTTAAATAATTAAGCCCATGTTTCTATTACAGAAGAGGATAAAAAATAATAGGAAGATATGTACATGAACTATTTACATAATATTTTCATTCTATTTGCACTCAAAATAATAGATACATGGAGCCTTTATATATAAAGACTATTAGATGGAATCTTAATACTAATTCTATTTGAAATTACCATATGTGTGGCCTCCTAGTTTGCCACTTTCAAATACCATACTTTCCAACAATTTCAATCTAATTAGGCATTTTGGCTAGTTCGGTTGTTTAGACCAATAATTCCAGGACCTAGCATTTTTAGGTAATCCATTTCAAGGTTTAAGATATTAGTCCATGGTACAATTTGGTACATATCGACACATAGTTACTAATCAACACCATCGAAACCAATTTATATGAAAATATGTATATTATATACGTCTGATGTCGGCCTTGTCTTGTTTATGAGCGTAGGGTTGAATTGTTATGTTCCAGCATTCTGCTCAGACAATCTAAAGTTCTAAACTAGTTAAGTAATAGTAATCTTTTTAGGTTTTTTTTGTTTTGGAAGGGGGTTTGTCAACTAGTAATCTAGATCAGTTTGATAGTTTGAACTATAGTTTAGTTTGGCCTAGAATTTGAGCTCAATTAGGTGATCTAGCTAAACTAGTTAAGTAATCTAGCCTTCTTCGGTTTTTTTAGAAGGGGATTTGTCTAACTCAACTAGTAATCTAGATCTGTTTGATAGTTTGAACTATAGTTTAGTTTGACCGAGCATTTGAGCTCAATTAGGCAATCTATCTAGGTCAGGCATTCAACATGGTTGGGTTACTCTGACGCACTAGAGAGATGAAAGGTTGTACATCTATGGGGCTCTCAAGACCAATTATAGAGCTTAAATTGATCAAACTATCTCCAAGGTTTTATATACTGGTATACCGGTACACTATTGGACCAAATGTACCTAACCAAATGTACCTAACACATGATACTATTGATATCAGTCAATATCATTAAAATATTATATATATATATATGGTACTGATCCTGAACCGGCACCACCTATGTGGTACGACTGGTTTTTAATCCTTGATTGAGCCATATTTATGCAGGTGAGATATGAGGGAACAACAAGAGTATAGGTTTAGGATGGTTAATTTACAATTAATTTAGTGCTGTAAATTCATAAGAAAATGCACTAAATCATTTCCCTTCTTTCTATTTGCACCCACATCGGTGTTGAACAAAATTGAAGGAAAAGAGAGGGTTCTATTTCGTTCTTACTCCCTTTCATCGTTATCTTCTACTAAAGATTTACAAGTGCTTCCTTTTCCTTTACTTCAGTCTCCTTTCTTTGTTCTTGGTTCCACCAATATAAATCGACCCTGAGTCTTTGCCTCTCGCATATGCTACAAATTGAAGTTGTCTGAAGACGAATGTTTCTTCAGTTTATATTTATGGTCTCTAGCTAGGTTTTTCTTTTATATTAACACGTGGCCTTTATAAAATTTTGCTTTTATTTTAACATGTTAATCAAGTAATATGTTGACTCAACTGATTATATTTAGATTTTTCAATTTAAAAGTTTACCCGTGTTCTCGTGTTCTATGGATTACCCTTCACTGTTTAACGGATTCTCACTAGTATAAGACAATACTGCCTATAAAACGTCAGAACTCTGTAAGCTGTTTATTTCCTTATCTTGCGGTATGTGGGTATTCTTTTTCCATAGAGAGACACTATGCTGGTGCTACACGACAAGTATTTGTTGTTATGTTGTAAACCACACAAAAACTGAGTTTTTGCCATCTGTAAGGTGAATCTTATGCTAGTTTGCTGCTTGTTATATTTTTTTAGGTGAAATTTTCACTTGAAGCTGCAACTTTAGCACAGAGGAATGCCTCTCTTGGAATATACGATGCTTCAGCTGGTATGTTTTCCCGATATTCTCTCCTGGTTTGTTTATTTGACCGCTTCTTATTTTTGGTTCTCGTGTCGTATTTGCAGGCTCCTCAAAGCAAGCAAAGGCTCTGGCTGAGGATGCGTTTTTCCATCCATCCATCATGTCAATCAGTTATTCCTCCATTGAGCATTACTTTGCAATATACATGGTAAGTGATTTATTGACTATAGCACGAATAATCATTTTGGTCTGGATGCTGTCTTTTGGAAAATATAAATTGCGATGGCCATGTTTTCTATATTGAACAAATTAAAGAGATAGTAATAAGGCTCTGCATTGGTTTGGTTTGATTACAAAAGACTGCTTCTCAGTTGTTGTGTAAGAAATTAGCATCAGTATTGAAGATATAAAACTTGATTCTTCACGTAATTAGGGATTGAAACTATCTATAATACATATTAAAAAGATGTTGCCGTTTGATGGAACATTTGGCTTATGTAAATAATTTCTCTCTACATACATGTATGACAAGAAATTTTCACCTTTGATGTTTTTTCCAGCCTTATTTTGCACCTGTTGCTCTACACGTGCTGCTGGCAGCTGTCAAAGAAATAAAGAGATACAAGACTGAAAGAGCTAAATATCAGGCGTTTAACTCCGAGAAAGTCAAGGTTGCCTAGTGCAACAACTTTACTCGTGGTCTATGGGAATTAGCGTTAGTGTTGCGCGAGATTCTGTTCAAGTACAGGATCCATAGTGATGTAATCTTTGCTGAATTGCCATCCTATTGAATTAGATGTTTACACACAAACGAATGGGATATTTACCGAACGACTGGACATAGTAAATGGGAGAGTTTTGATGGCCACGTTAATGTGTACCTGGCATATTTGAATGAGGTTGTTGCTCCGATGTAACCTCCTATGAACATGAAAATATACCTCATAATCCCCTTGAGCTATGATTGTAATGCCAACTGCACTTTTTGAAGTTATGAATTTTTAGGTAGCCTTGTTCTTGTATTCTCTTTTGTTAAATTTGAGCCAATTATTCATTATCGTTAAGCTATGATTTACTTTGACTAATTGTTTTGTTAATATTTGATTGGTTCTTGTCATTTTTGCTTGCTACAAGTTATCGCGACAATAGTTCTCAGTACCATTATATATTTATATTTATACCAATTATAAGAAAAATGTCTTTTTCTATGACATTTTAAAATATGATTCATACTAGATGAGTCCTCTAAAGCCATGATGCTGTACCATTTCAACGTATTATGTCCCTTAGTGTCATGCTCCGGTCTTAAGTTCTTCGATGGATCTCTAGATCGGTGTGAAATTTTTAGAATTTTCAGACGAAATTTTATCCCAACTTGGAAATCCTAACTTCTATATAAAATTTCTCTCCAAACCAAAATCACGATCGGAAAAAGAGTCGGAAAACCCTAACCCTAATTCTGCAATAAAGCTTTTCCTCTGGTCAACTTGGTCAAAATCAATTTTGATCGATCAAACTCGAAATTTCCACCGCACGTCGTTCGCCGATTTTATTTGTTTGCTGATGTCACACTGATGTCAGCCCTCCCGATTATTTTTGCCGCGCGTGAATTTGCCTCTGCTAACGTCGGCTTGCGTCAGCCTCCAAATCAAATTCCGAATTTGATTTTCGTTAAAATCGAGCGTTGACTCCTCTGCCTCGATGCGAATGCCACACCACGCGCTCGCGTTACGCCGTCATCTTCAACCTCGCCTTCGAATGCCGCTTGCACTCGTTGGCTCGCTTGTCGGAGAAGTTGGACACGTCGGCAAGGAAGAGGACACCGCCTCACCTCAACCTTCCCATCGCCGACGCCGGACAGCCGCCTGTTGCTAGAGACACCTCGTCGAGCTCGTTGCCGCCGCGGAGATAACACAGAAACAGGGGAACGAGTTTTCGAAGAGGAAAGCTTTATTATTGAATGATGAAGCTACAAAACCTCTCAAGCTTGCTGCCGACTGACACCATGCATTTTAGTAGTGATTTTTACTATTATTCCATGATGAATTTAAGCATATTTGAATGTTTTTATACTCCTTTAAGGCTTATTTAGTTAAAAACTTCAGAATCTTCACTTTTCGTCTATCTTATTGAATTTCAGGTAAAATCACCCAATTTTGAGGTCTTTTTGAAGAATCTAAGAGCATGTGGTGATTCCTTATGAGAAGATGAAGCTGCCCATAAAATTTGGGCTTAATCGGAGCCTTTCCTGGACTTCACGGCCAGGTGAACCCCGTGGGGTTCACCCGTGATCTCACCGAAGGATGAATTCTGCGCACGCATTACGGCCTGGTGAACCCGGCGGGGTTCACCGATGAAGTGAATATGTCTGAGAATTGCCGCACACATCACGGCCAGGTGAACCCCGTGGGGTTCACCCATAATTCTACCTGGAGATTTATGCGCAGGAAATCGCCGAGGCCTTCACTAGCTGGTGAACCCCGCTGGGTTCACCCGTGACTATTTCACAGCAAATATGTGCCGAAGACTTCACCACCTAGTGAACCCCGTGGGGTTCACCCGTGAAGCGGACGGATCAACTCGACACCCTCTCGGTTTTTCCTCGATTTTGAACCCGATTCAAGTCCAAATTTAGCAAGTGAGGACTTTTTGGAAAGCTAACTCGAAGACGAACGAAAAGGATATAAAAGCCCCAAATTTTGTGACCTAATGAGAGGCAGTCGAGTGACGAAGCGGCTAGGGGCGGAAGAACACGGCGATTCGGCGACTTCGAGCAGATTTTTGAAGATTTGATCATCGGAACCTTGCAATCCTCGGTTATTTTGTTCGGTTTATCTTCTCCTCCCTCCTAGAAACCTTTTCTTGTAATTTTCCTATGTTTAAAGAGAGGATTTTTAGCGGTTCAACGATGGTTGTAGCGTAAACTTTGTATCGGGGCTAGGTTGAAGCCCTATGACGATTTTTGTTTGCAACTCTTGTTTTAATCTTGTTATTTGGATCATATTCTGAGCATATTTCACTAGATGTATTTATTTCTTGATCTTTACTTTGGCCAAGTATCGTCATGTCATAGTTGTTACGGTCCATAACGAAAGTTCGACCGTAACGACCGAACCTCCATGTGAATCCTGTGAAGACGCGACACGAAAGTGCGTGTTCTTTGCTCGAGGGTTCATAATCTACCACGGAACCCAGTGGGTTTGTCTAGAATGGTCCATCGCGAAAGTAGGAGACGTTCTAGGCAAATACCGGGGTGTACACTTGAAAGAGGGCACCTTGTACCATAGGGTAGATTTCTTATGCATATCTGTAAATCCAAGTAATTAACATTTATTTCTAGTGCAAGTAAAATCGTCAGAGTGGTGGAAACCTTTGCCCTGATATTCTCTCTCATATATTTTCCCTGTCGTAGTTGTTTGATTTCTTGTTTACTGTCCTGCTTAATTTTAGTTTTCAAGCTCCAAAAACCATGATTTGATTAGCTTAGATTCCAAGAATTAGATTTTCTAGTACTCACCTTGTTCCCTATGGGAGACGATATCTTTTATATTACTGCGACAGTTCCGTGCACTTGCGGACAGTGTCAAGTTTTTGGCGCCGTTACAGGGGAACAACGGTTGATATTAGTATACTTCTAAGGATTGGGAGACTAAGCTTTAGTTAATTTTTTTTTCTTTTTTTTCTTTATTCTGCTTCATATTGCTTTTTGTTTGTTTCGACTGCTTTGAACTTCTTAATTGGATTTGACAAATTTTTATGCAAAGAAGTAACAGGGCAGGACCACTATTCGAAATCGATCTTGAGATAGAACGGACCTTCAGACAAAGAAGGAAACTTAATCTAATTCGGCAAAAGGAAGGTCTAGAACGGATGGAACATCTTCACATCGACATGGAAAACGAACCAGCGCCCCAACCCGTGAACAACAACCATGTCAGAACACTGCGCGACTACGCAGCACCTTTTACACATGGGTTTCAATCAGGAATAGTTAGGCCTAGTGTCGAGGCCAACAATTTTGAAATTAAACCTGTATTACTTTCCATGATTCAACAGAATCAATTCGGTGGTTCTCCTCTTAAGGACCCCAATATGCACTTGTCTATATTTTTGGAATATTGCGATATGCTTAAGATGAACAGAGCTACTTCTGATGCTATCAGGTTACGCTTGTTCCCATTCTCTCTGCGGGATAAAGCAAGGGCATGGCTCCACACGATCCCCCCAGCTTCAATACGGACATGGGATGAATTGTCTTAAGCTTTCCTCTCGAAGTATTTCCCTCCTTCGAAGACGATCCACCTCAGAAACCAGCTAACGAGCTTCATGCAGAAGGATGGAGAGTCTTTGTATGAAGCATGGGAAAGATTTAAATAGCTTCAAAGACTGTGTCCCCATCATGGGATCGAGACTTGGGTCCTAGTACACACGTTCTACATGAGATTGCAATACAATACTAGACTCACAGTCGATGCAGCTGCTGGAGGATCGGGATTATTGAGCAAAGTACCTGAAGATGCGATAAGCCTCCTGGAAGACATGGCATTGAACTACCATCAATGGAATCCAGAGCGAGGTCATACAAATGCTGAATGCTAAGTGGGAGATGGGCAGGCAGCCCAAGGTCAGTCTGAACAGCTAAATGCAGTTGGCAATGCAAACCTCATGAACAACTCTTATTCCAATTACTACAACCTTGGCTGGTGCAACCACCCGAACTTTTCCTACCGTACCACGCAGCCACTTCAACCAGGGCAAGCGCCACCACAAGCACAACCTCAATAAGGGAACTTCAGGCCGCCACTACAAGAGAATTTTAGGCAGCCACCTGGGTTCCAACAGAGAAATTACAACCCTCCCCCTCAACAAGCGAATTACAATCCTCCTCAAAGACCAGCCCAAGACTCTCAGCTGAGTAAGCAACTAGAAGGGCTCACTGACATGATGAAATTGATGATGACCAGGATGGATTCCTTATAGACGCACAACAAAATGCTGGAGAGCCAGCTTGCGCAACAGGCTAGCTCATCCTCTAGAGCGCCAGGGAAGCTTCCATCACAGCCAGAAGTTAACCCTAGGGAGCAGTGCAATGCAATCTCCACTCGGAGCGGCAAGCAACTCGAAAACCCACCAATGCCGACCAATGAAACAAGGGATGATGAGACACTGAACCCTGAGGAGCCACACGCGAATTCAACACCGGCGGAGCTTGAACGAACAGAGGAAGAACAACCCTATGTTGGGCCGCCGGCCTACAAGCCGCCGATACCTTTCCCTCATAGGCTTGTCAAAGCCAAAGCCAAGCTAGATAAGCAATTCAGTAAGTTTCTGGAAATTTTGAAAAAAATTATATATTAACATTCCCTTTGTTGATGCCCTTTTGCAGATGCCGACCTATGCGAAGTTCCTGAAGGATATTCTCTCAAATAAGAGGAAGCTAGAAGACCAAGGCACTGTGGCTCTTATTGAAGAGTGCAGTGCGATTTTGCAAAACAAGCTTCCACAAAAACTCAAAGACCCTGGCAGCTTTTCCATACCATGCCAGATATAAGAGATGACCTTTCGAAGAGCACTATGCGATTTAGGGGCGAGTGTCAGCATCATGCCATTATCTTTGTGTAGAAAGCTGGATCTGGGTGAATTGAAGTCAACGAATATTTCTCTGCAGTTGGCTGACAGATCAGTTAGGAGTCCCGTTGGCATTTTAGAGGATGTACCCATTAAAGTGGGGGATTATTTTGTTCCTGCAGACTTTGTTGTATTAGACATCGATGAGGATGACAGACTTCCTATTATTTTAGGAAGGCCTTTTCTTGCTACAGTTGGTGTTGTCATCAATGTTAAAAACGGAAAACTGGATTTAAACATCGGTGGCAATGTTATTCAATTTGACCTGTCTAATTCTCTTAAAAAACTTTCTTTTGCAGGTGCATGTTACAGCGTGAATTTAGCTGAGTGCATTGGAAATTTTGTAGCAAATAGACATAGCCTCAAGCGCCGATTTGAGGGTGGACTTGCTAAAAAAAGGGGAGTTCTTTACCCCTTTGATCCTCCCTGATTTGATTTTCTGATAACTCTATGGTCGAGCTATTGACCAAAAACAAGCGCTCTTGGGAGGCATTAGTTGTCTTTAGCTTCTTTTTACTTTACCATCGTAGAAAACCCTTCTCTCTTGTTTGTCTAATTGGTTATAGGAGATCTTGATGTTGGAGTACACTGATAAAGCTTTATTTTTGAGATGCAGTTGCACTATGAGAACATGAGGATTTTCTGGATTTTTACCAAGGCTCGGTGCACTTCATGGCTTGGTGAACCTGGCAAAGTTCACATGTGAAGTACACTTTGCATCTTGACGTGCAATTTTTTTTTTAAAAGATATTTTTATCAAATTGGGGCGGGACTAGCAATTTTGAGATATACATATTATTCTGGATTTTCTGTGACAAAAACTTAGACTTCACGACCAGGTGAACCTGGTGGGGTTCACACGTGAAGACATCCAAAGCAAAGAGGGACAATCCCGCCGCGCACGACATGGTTAGCTGAACCCGCTTGGGTTCACCCGTGTTTCTAATAGAGCACTGCCCGTGTTAGCCCTAAATCTCAGTTAGGGGTTCGCGTGACTTCGTGCCGCCGCCGACCTCTCTGCTCCAGATCACCTTTCACCCGAAGATCTCTCGCCTCCGCAGCTTTAACGGATCTCCCCTCTTCACGATCTGCAACTCTGGAGAGGTTCGCGCAGCTTTGCTCTGATTTCCACTGTTAATCTTCCAGTTTTCCCTATCCGCCGAACCTTTTGTTTTTGCCTCCTCGATTGGTTACTATTTTTGTGCTCGGGCGAAATCTTCTCTGGTGGTTTTCTGGTTTTCTCCATCGTTTCCGGCATTCGAATCTAATGGCACCAAGGCGTAAGGTTCTTGCCTTCTGTCGACGTGATCAACAACCTGTGTCTGAATCTTCTACTGACGACAATGACTTCGTTCCTCACGGATCATCTCAGACACCGCAAACGACTCCTGTTAGTCAGCCGGCGCAGCCATCCTCTTCCAGAAATCCGTCACGCTCGACTATTCAGCAACCTCAGGCCTATACATCTCTGCCGAATGATTTCGGCATTGTTTTCAGGAACGCAGAACACCAACAGAACTTCGAACAGCTCCTTCACCGCCAGATACTCAATACCCGCTACCTGGATAGAAACACGCTTATCATTCTAGGACTCATGGACGACGTGGAGCTGATGTACTCTAACATTGGGTGGGAGCAGTTTCTCCGGCTTGCCTCGCCCACATACATCAGAGTCACGCTAGAGTTCCTCAGCTCTTTAGACGTTAAAGCCGCCGCAACGGTCGACGAAGATCCTGGGCGCTTGACCTTCCGGATGGGAAACATTGAGCATTGTCTATCTCTTGCTGATCTCTGCCATATCTACGGCTTTCCGAAACCTTGCACGCGCAATGTCCTGGTGGAATTTAATGAGCAAGCTTTTTGGGCATCGATCACAAATGAGAACTTTTATTCTGCCAGAGTGGCCAGGGCCTCGAGCATTTGCAACCCGACTATCAGATATGTTCATAGAGTGCTCGCCCATACCATCTTCGGACGTGGGGAGAGAGATGGCATGGTACGACAGTCTGAGCTATTTTACTTATGGTGCATGCTGCATTCTTTCAGAGTCGATTGAGAATTCTATTTAGCAAAGCAGTTCAGCCGTATCGCGCACTGCCGCAAGGGCGCGATCGTCATCGGAGGCCTTATCACGCCGCTGGCTGTTGCCTTGGGAGTCATTCCCTACGGTACACTCGAAGCTCATGGAAACACCCGGCTCGAGATTGAGTCGTGCGTCTCCATGAAACTCATTGTCCGCCGAGGTGACTCTTATTGTATGACGTTCAAGGATAGCCAGTTCTGTTTACCATTGCCAAATCCTGAGCACACAACTGTGCGCGTTCGAGCGAACTGGCGCATCAAGCCAACCGAAGATCCTCAGCCCGACCCTGTTGATACTGCACCGCCAGCACCCGGCTCGTTTTTCTTTGGTGGCGGCTCTTCCTCAGATTCCATGATGCATGTTCTTCAAGAGATAAGGGAGGAGTAGCTTCAGCAGCGCGAGCTCATCGATCAGATGGATACCTCCATCTCTTCTATACGCCAGGAGAATGCTTCCCGATGGGAAGCTAATGAGGCTGGGATGCAGTGGCAACACAAGATGCTGGGCTCAATCTGGGAGAAATTGTGTATCATGGATGACGGTTCGCCCTGCTTAATGAAGAAAACATAAGGAACATACCAATCTCTTCAGATGAGGAGGAAGCGCCAGGTCATACTTCTCGCGGTAAGGGCAAGAGCTCTCGAGCTTCCGGCTCTCACTCGCGCAGGAGGCGCTAGCTCCATCCAGACTCGACACCGCCACCTTCTCCTCTCACATATACGACATTGCATAGAGGACTATGCAATATTCTAGAGCGGGTGAGTTGTCTTGACTCCAGCTTCTTCTTCGTTGTTTGGTTGTAGTTGTTGTGACTTTCTGTTTTTCTTTATGGCTTTGTTCTACTACTCTATGATGGATATTTTGATATTGGCATTGTATCATATATGCCACTATTCGTGGGCCTGGTCCACATCTTCAGGCCCCACACTTTTTGCAGTGTATAACAGATATTCGGACCACCTGTTTTCCATTCTAGTGCTATGCTATAACTCTCTTTGCATGATGAATGACGTGTGGATCTATGCGCTTTCATGATGATCATTTTTAAGGCTTATATTGCATATCTTGTGATGGAAACTTTTATTGACTTTTCATGCTAGTCTTGTCCAATGATAGCTTTACAAAATTCTTAAAGTCAAATGCATGATTAGTTAGAATTTATCGAGACATGTTGAATGTAGTACTTGTTAGAAATTTACTCAATAGTCATGTCCATATGTTCTTTGAATTAGAAATTTTCTAAACGGATTAATTTTATGATGTTCATATAGTGGGTCAAACATTTTCATGATTCTTCAATTGATTTTGGTTTGCAATTTACATTCGATTCATATTATGATGCATAATCTCTTTTCAAACTTTGAATTCCTTTCTATTATTGGGGAAACACTTCATTTGTTAAAAGAAAGGATGTGTTAACTTCTATTATATAAAAAAAACAAAAAAAAATAAAAAAAAAAACACTTAGATTCCTTTACTTGGCACTGCGAAAAATGGGCAGTGGTACCAAAGGACATGAGTTGAAATCTAAGAAATGTCAATTGAAATAAAAAGACTCCTCTATTTGGCATTGCGGAAAATTGACAATGGTACCTAAGGATATGAGTTGAAGTCTAATGCAAAGATCAGAGTTCTGTATCCTAAATAAAACATTTGAGTTAACCCCAACATTATGAATTGGATGGATAAGAATGAAATGAGTGTTGTGTTTGCTTGATTGAATCTCATGTTTACTGCTTTCTGAATCGTTTGATATCTAGAAACTGTGGGATCAAACTGGTGAATACTTAAGACACTCCTTTTAGTTGATTTCTTCTAATTAGATCTTGGATTGCTAAAAAGTATTTTTCCAAACTCGGGTGCGAACTTCAACACAAAAGATTATTTGTGTACCAAACATGTATTTTAACTTATTTTATTGCTCGAGGACAAGCAAAGATTTAAGTCGAGGAGTATTTGACACCATGCATTTTAGTAGTGATTTTTACTATTATTCCATGATGAATTTAAGCCTATTTGAATGTTTTTATACTCCTTTAAGGCTTATTTAGTTAAAAACTTCAGAATCTTTACTTTTTGTCTGTCTTATTGAATTTCAGATAAAATCACCCAATTTTGAGGTCTTTTTGAAGAATCTAAGAGCATGGGGTGATTCCTTATGAGAAGACGAAGCTGCCCGTAAAATTTGGGCTCAATCGGAGCCTTTTCTAGACTTCATGGCGAGTTGAATCCTGTGGGGTTCACCCGTGATCTCACCAAAGGATGGATTCTGCGCACGCATTACGGCTTGGTGAACCCGGCGGGGTTCATCGATGAAGTGAAGATGTCTGAGAATTGCCGCACACATCACGGCCAGGTGAACCCCGTGGGGTTCACCCGTAATTCTACCCGGAGATTTATGCACAGGAAATCGCCGAGGACTTCACTAGCTGGTGAACCCCGCTGGGTTCACCCGTGACTATTTCACAGCAAATATGTGCCTAAGACTTCACCACCTGGTGAACCCCGTGGGGTTCACCCGTGAAGCGGACGGATCAACTCGACACCCTCTCGGTTTTCCCTCGATTTTGAACCCGATTCAAGTCCAAATTTAGCAAGTGAGGACTTTTTGGAAAGCTAACTCAAAGATGAACGAAAAGGATGTAAAAGCCCCAAATTTCGTGACCTAATGAGAGGTAATCGGGCGACGAAGCGGCTGGGGGCGGAAGAACACGGCGATTCGGCGACTTCGAGCGGATTTTTGAAGCTTTGATCATCGGAACCTTGCAATCCTGGGTTATTTCGTTCGGTTTATCTTCTCTTCCATCCTAGAAACCTTTTCCTATAATTTTCCTATGTTTAAAGAGAGGATTTTTAGCGATTCAACGATGGTTGTAGCGTAAACTTTGTATCGGGGCTAGGTTGAAGCCCTATGACGATTTCTGTTTGCAACTCTTGTTTTATTCTTGTTATTTAGATCATATTCTGAGCATATTTCACTAGATGTATTTATTTCTTGATCTTTATTTTGGCCAAGTATCGTCATGTCATAGTTGTTATGGTCCATAACGAAAGTTCGACCGTAACGGTCGAACCTCTATGTGAATCTTGTGAAGACGCGACGCGAAAGTAGGTGTTCTTTGCTCGAGGGTTCATAATCTACCATGGAACCCAGTGGGTTTGTCTAGAACGGTCCACCGCCAAAGTAGGAGACGTTCTAGGCAAATACCGGGGTGTACACTCGAAAGAGGGCACCTTGTACCATAGGGTAGATTCCTTATGCATATCTGTAAATCCAAGTAATTAACATTTATTTCTAGCGCAAGTAAAATCGTCAGAGTGGTGGAAACCTTTGTCCTGATATTCTCTCTCATATATTTTCCCTGTCGTAGTTGTTTGATTTCTTGTTTACTGTCCTGCTTAATTTTAGTTTTCAAGCTCCAAAAACCACAATTTGATTAGCTTAGATTCTAAGAATTAGATTTTCGAGTACTCACCTTGTTCCCTGTGGGAGACGATATCTTTTATATTACTGCGACATTTCCGTGCACTTGCGGACAGTGTCACCGACGACCCCCGTCACCCGCCCCGTTCCCACTTCGCTCCTCTAGTCTCTCTTCCTCACGTCGGCGTCGCCACCGTTTACAGGGTTCCCTTAGCTCACCGGATCCGCTTACCGGATCTCTCTCTGAGTTCTCTCCACTCCGCTGTGAGCTTCCTCTAGCCCTCCTCCCCCTTCGCTCGTCGCTCGCTGGACGATTTATAGGAAAGAACGCTGCCCTCTGACGCCAATTCTTTCGCTCCGCAGACCTTGCCATCTGCCTTTTGCGCGCCGCTTCCAGCCGCGTTGATGTCTACGTTTGAAGGAGCCTTCATCCGATCCCGTCGAGGGCTCCGCTTCTCGTCCGACGCTGCGTCCACGCCCGACGTATTCGAAGACGCGTACGCCGCTGAAGACCCCATCGCGTCCGACTGGTGCGGGGAAGATGACGATGCTGCCTTTCCTTGCGGACGAGTTCCGCTAACGCACAAGCGTCTCGAGTCCCGGTCAAAATCGGGTGTTGACCGGGTGATAGGATCCGCAAGTGCACGGTCTATCGAAGTAGTAAATAATATCGTTCCCACAGGGAGCATGTGTCAAGTACCGACCTTTAGTATCATCGATAGCTAGATAATTCAAACACGGAATAAAAGAATAGCTCTAAAACTAAATTAACTAAATTATCAAACCAAGAAGTCGACGACTTTAACAAAAAATTATAGTTTAAAAAGTGTTCGGAACTTCCGGTTTCACCTCGTTGAAAGCTTTAAATATAAAACAAACAATGAATTGAAATAGAAAACGGATCTCCTTCTCTCGAAGCGCAATCCGATAGTAAACAACTTAAGGCGATCTTTCCTATGGTATGGGTTACCTTCTCTCGAAGCGTAATCCGGTGTCTAGCATAAGCTAATTTTCTACTCTCGTAGCAAAATTAACCTAAGAGACCCATTAAGCTCTATGAAATATCATAAATCCTCGAGTGACGTCGAACGACTCTCGTAATTCTAGTCACAAGTTTAAATGAGAACGATCGAGTGTTACGATTCACCTCTCAGTTCATCTCGTAACACTTAACACATACAAATGTTTGGCCAAAACATAAATACACAATAAACACAACTCATTTAAATAAGTCAATTTACTAAAAGCTATTACTGAGATTCAATAAAATGTTTTACATGAGGAAATGTGTTCAACGGGCTACGCCCGAGTCCCGAACTAGGGTTTTACTCTAGAACATGCATCGTTTAACAATTAAAACCCACGAAAATTTATAAAAAAGAAGGGAAATTACAGATCTTAGGTAGGAGATGATAGATCTTTGGTCTTCTCTCGATAGCCCCAAAGAAATCCTTCGAATCGATCCCTTGAATGAGTAAAATCGCCCCTTTTCGCCCTAAGTCGTCTCTCTCCAAAGTTTGACCCCAAAAACCACTCCAAAAATTCTATTTTATGGTTCTATCTCTTCCTTGGGTAGTTAGGAAGTTTCCCTCCAAATTTCAGCCAATTCCGAGTTCGGAATCACTCAAATCGGGCGAAAAACCGTCGAAAGGTCGATCTGCGCGAAAGCTATCACGGCCGTGCTTCTAGACACACCCTGGCCGTGTCTGGCTCGCAGAATGCAGGAATGTAAGCATGGCCGTGCCAATAAGCACGGCCAGGCCGTGCTTTCCTCTGTGAAGTGCAGGAAGGTAAGCACGGGCGTGCTTCTGGACACGGGCAGGACGTGTTCTCCATAAAAAGCCCCAAAAACGCTGAAATCTTGCCTGTAACCTCGCCGAACTATGACAAATCTTTTTATAACATTAAATCTTCAATATTCTTCACGAAAATATAGAGAAATTACCTGTATTTCACAAATATCCAAAAAAGAGTGAAGATTCCATACTTTACAAGAAAAGATATCAAAATGTGACATAAAATAGAACTTAAGCCTATAATGATGGTAGAAACAGTACTCTAAATCCTATAAAATGGACACCTATCAAAATATCACAGGCTTAAAAACTTGCTTGTCCTCAAGCAATTACACTATCTGAAATAATCAGATATTAGAAAGACAGCATGTACAAAAGTTAAGGTATGAACCTCATATGACAGCACTTAGACTCAATCCTAGGTTGAAGAATATATATTGAGATAAACTAAACTGCGAACAAAGAATAATGTTCAAGGTCTAATCACAAATCTGAAAATAGAAAAAACACATAACTATGCTAAGATTATTCATACGCATCATTCCCTTCTAAACTCAGCCAATCAAGGGTAATTGCCCTAGATAACTTATTCAACACATTTTAACATGGAAACATGAATTTTCAATCGGCGGGTTCAAGCTACTTCCCTGAATTCATTTTGAACCTTGTCACTCGAAAGACAAACATTTGTGATGAATGCACTCCCGGTACTTAGTTAGAGAACGAACTCATGGTGTATGCATCACATAATGCACACAAACTCATTTCTTCACCCTAAGGTAGAAGAAAGAGGAGTTATTCACTTTTCCCACACCCCTTCTTTTCTCATGTTCCTCTTTATTCTCTTTTTTTTTGTTTTTTTTTGAAGCTTTTTTTTTGTCGACAGTGCCAAGTTAGATGAACCTTTGGGTCATTGTCACTTAGGTACCACTGCCCCTTTTTCTTTTTCTATCATTTTTTTAACCTAATGCAATCAAGTTGAAAAGCTGGTAAGAAAGACTATAATAAGCATGAATATTCTAAAACATAATATTGTGTAAGAAGTAATTCAGAAAAATAAGGATCGACTATCTAAACATCTTGCAAGTCTCAGTAAGCATACTCAAATATAATCTAGAACCATGGATTCCTAAGCATAAAAGCAGTCATGATGAGATGTTCATTCCCTTAACTCAAGAGACAGACATATCTTTATGATACTCATCCTGATGCAGAATATAGCATATAAATTGAGGACAAGATTAGAAAACACCATCACAGACTTAGTTCTTTGAAGTCATCACAGGCAAAATATACTCATATGCATTTCATAAAATCTCAGTAGCAAACACACTAATATAGAAAAAAACAAAGCAGATGAACACTGAAAAAAACATACTAAGACTCACAAACACACTAAGACTCACCAAGAGGGAAAACCCTTTACCCACGGCAAAGAACTGCATAGTCTCATATGCAATAAAAGTACAAGAATAGCAAGAAAGAAGAGTTAGCAACTTACTAAAGTAAGAAAGCAAGATCACCATCAACGAGTATTCATCTGCCGCAGTATCTCCTGGATATCCCGATGATCCTCTGCCTACAGCCGGCCCTGGCGACTCTGCTCGGCTTCATGCTATTCAATGTATATAACAAGAAAAATATGCCATTGATCATCCTAAATAATATCAAAAGAAAAACAACAAAACAATACAAAACAAAAACTACTACAACAACATACAACATAAAAGTCTATCCAAACAAATACAACACAACACAATAAAAGATAAATCCTTGGGGTGCCTCCCAAGAAGCGCTTGTTTAAGGTCAGTAGCTTGACCAATGGCTGTACATCAATGGACGTTTAGTGGATCGGAGGCAGAAGAAATGGCATGTAAATGCCCCTTTTTCCTTCGCCTAAAATTAACACCTATGGAGATAAGCAGTAATAATAATAGGTGTATAGTAAGCAATGTCTTCAAATCAAGCGAAATAAAAACATGTTTAAATTGACAGTCTTTCTTCCCAAAATCAAATAATTGCTTCTCATCAACCTCATTATGGAACATTCGCGCACAACCAAAATCGGGGTCCGCCTCAAACAAATTATTTCGAATTGTCCGGTCCTTCCTCATCAATGTAGCACCTGTGTCCATATCAGGGCAAGGATGGGATGCAAGAAAATCCCACGTGGCCTCCAAATAATTCATAAGCGTAGGTACCGTCTCCACGCTATAGCACGAGCCTGAAACAGAAAGATCTGACATATCAACAGAAAGATAAAAGTCTAAAATAGTACCACAAAAGTGTAAAGATAGCCTCCCTGTCTTGACATCTATAACTGCCCCGGCGGTAGCTAGGAAAGGGCGGCCTCTGTCATACCGACTGACCTCTGTCTCACCGGGGAGAGAGTCTCTCTCTCTGGTGCTCTTGCTCTTAGCGAAGAGCGACACTTTAGTGGTGACTTTGATGCTCTCGGGAAAGTCGTACCTGAAGCTCTCGAATCCACAAGAGATTTGGCTATCGCTGCGGCCGTCCTCCAGTCTGCGGACGCATGTCACCGGACTTCAGCCTCTGCCCATGGTGGAAGATTTTGGAGAAAGGTGTAGCGTCGATCTGTCTCTGACATGTCTGTTATCTCCAACATGAGTGCTGAGTAGGCCCAGACATACTCCTGGATTGAGCCTGTATGTCTTAGCCGATTCATCGCATATCGTGTCTGTTCCTCCGAGTTCCCGGGACGAAACTGCTGTCGCAATTCCTCTCGGAACACCTCCCATGTCCACCCAGCTGCTCTGGCTATCGACTCAACTTTGGTCCTCCACCAAAGTTTTGCGTCTCCTGTGAGGTATGTTGTACACACCTTCACCTTCTCCTAGTATGAAACATGGTTAGCATCAAAATATTGTTCCATATCCCAAAGAAAGTTACCCAATCCTTTGGATGATCGGGCTCCTCTGAACATTGCAGGTTCTGGGATGAGAACCTTCCCTCTGGTAGCTCCATATTCCACCATGGCTGCAGCAGGCGCATCGCCTTGGACCAGTGCCAATGCCATGCGTGTCACTGCGAGATCTGCCTGCACCTGCTAATGTGCTGCGGCAGAGCTTGCCATCTGCTCTTGTAAGGCCGCTACTTGCTCCTGTAGCGCCGCCATTCCTTCCAACGTCTATTGGAGGGCAATGATTTGCAACCTCTATTGCTCCACCATGCGCTGCAAATCCTCCACCTAAGGAATCACCGTATCATCGCTATTCCCTGTCAAGCCGAGCGCTTGCTCTATCCATGGTATCCTATCTCCTTGATTCACCATCCTGGCTGAATCTTTAGGCTCTAATACCAGTTGTAACGCCCCGGTCTTAGGGTTCTCCGACGACCTCTAGACCGGCGTGAAATCCCTAGGATTTCCAGGCGAAACTTTACCCCAACTTGGAAACCCTAACTGCAGTCCAAAATTTCTCCCCAAACCAAAATCACGATCGGAAAAAGAGCCGGAAAACCCTAACCCTAATTCTGTAATAAAGCTTTACCTCTGGTCAACCTGGTCAAAATCAATTTTGACCGATCAAACTCGAAATTTCCACCGCACGTCGTTCACCGATTTTATTCATTCGCTGACGTCACGCTAACGTTAGCCCTCCCGATTATTTTTACTGCGCGTGAATTTGCCTCTGCTGACGTCAGCTTGCGTCAGCCTCCTAATTGAATTCCGAATTCGATTTTCATTCGAATCGAGCGTTGACCGCTCGCTTCCGTTGACTTCTCCGCCTCGATGCGAACGTCGCTCCACGAGCTCGCATTACGCCGTCGTCTTCAACCTCGCCTTCGAACGCTGCCTGCGCTCGTCGGCTCGCTCGTCGGAGAAGTTGGACATGCCGGCAGGGAAGAGGACGCCGCCTCGCCTCAGCCTTCCCGTTGCCGACGCCGGACAGCCGCCTGCTGCCAGAGACACCTTGTCGGGCTCATTGCCGCCACGGAAACAACACAGAAATAGGGGAATGAGTTTTCGAAGAGGAAAGCTTTATTATTGAATGATGAAGCTACAAAACCTCTCAAGCTTGCTGTCGACGACCCCTGTCGCCCGCCCCGTTCCCACTTCGCTCCTCTCGTCTCTCTTCCTCACGTCGGCGTCGCCGCCGTTTACAGGGTTCCCTCAGCTCACCGAATCCGCTCGCCGGATCTCTCTCTGAGTTTTCTCCACTCCGCTGTGAGCTTCCTCCAGCCCTCCTCCCCCTTCGCTCGTCGCTCGCTGGACGATTTATAGGAAAGAACGCTGCTCTCTGACGCCGCTTTTTTCGCTCCGTAGACCTCGCCGTCCGCCTTTCGCGCGCTGCTTCCAACCACGTCGACGTCTGTGTTTGAAGGAGCCTTCATCCGATCCCATCGCGGGCTCTGCTTCTCGTCCGACGCCGCGTCCGCGCCTGACATATTCGGAGACGCGTACGCCCCTGAAGACCCCGTCACGTCCGAACTGCTACAGGGAAGATGACGCCGCCGCCTTTCCTTGCGGACGAGTTTCGCTGTCGCACAAGCGTCTCGACTCCCTGTCAAAATCGGGTGTTGACCGAGCGTTTGGGTTTGGGTCGCGTGGACTTGGTGCTTAATCCACTGGGCTTTGATCTGAACCAGGCCTGACACTTAGCAAAGGATTTCGAATTTGAGTTCCCACTTGGGCTTGATACTCTTAGCGTTCTAGTGCATTATGGAAATCTATAACTGGATTTCTAATTTGTCCATTTATTTAAATTGTGAGGCTAAGTCCCCATGGGAAATTCCCAATTAAGTCAACCTATGACGGATTACGTGGAATGACACCAATTAATATGGTTCAAAGTAAGAATACCTAAATTTTTGTTTATTATTTGGATGGTTTGTCATGACCGGCTCTCTACAATAAATCGATTGGAAAAATGGGGGATCATCGTACGTTGCTTTTGTAACGTGGAAAATGAATTTGCTGGCCATTTGTTCTTTTATGTGTTTAGTTCATGTAAATGTTGAAAAAATTTTTTGGAGAACGCACCCTCATGCGTTGATCACAGGAGGGTTTCATATCTTTCTTAAAACGTGCGTGTTATACGTTATTTGAAATTTATATAATACGGTATTATATAATAATACATATATATTATATGATAAAAGTGTTATACGATAATATATATATGTTATATGATATTTTAATTATACATATTATACCATAATACAAATATATTATACAATATTTATCGTATAACACTTATACATTATCGTATAACACTTTATCGTATGACATTAATATATTATCGTATAATATTATATCATATAAATCTCAAAATATTTTATGACACGTATACTTTAAGATGCGTGTGTCAATGATGCCGGAACCCTCATGCGATCAAAGTTTTTTTGTATAAATCTCACCACAGGAGGGTACTATTCGGCAAAAAAATTTTCATAAATGTTGGTCGATGTTGAAGCCGAAGGCAAAGACCGGTAAATGTTGGTAAATGTATGATACAAAGCCGAAACCGAAGGCTTGATCTCAACTTTTGCAAGTGATTTGATCCAGATGGAATGGAAAGTACACATTAAACATGGTGAAAAAGTTTTTGTTCACAGTGATCATTTATCATATATGGCTGGAATGGAACGAAGACTATTCACTGGTAAATGGATGGATTTATGGCATGTGATTAACGAAGCATTTGCGGACACTTGGGAGGAAGGTAAAGTCTCGGCAGTGCAATTTTTGAGAGGATCCCACGGGCAACAACTTCATTAAACTTTGGATCATTATCTACGAACGTTCATTCACAAGAAATTTGACTCTAAATTTGGATTTTAGCAACTTGTTTTTATTTTGAAAATTAAATATTTCGACGGTTCCAGTGCGAACGCATTGCGCCCCTTATCTGCGACTGCGGAGAGTTGATGCAACGAATTGGCGCTGGACGTCAGTGGGGGAGGCAGAGAATGACGGTGCGGGTTGAGTCGGCGATATGGCTGGGAGAATCTTGGCGTGCGATGATAGCCAGTGTCCGGTGGTGGTTAGGACGTGCGTTGGCGGTACCGAACGTGGGAGGAGAGGCGTGACTGTGGTGCTACAGACATGGAAGGAGGCATGGGACGATACGAAGTATATATGATTTTTTCAATTTGTTTTTTGGACGTGGTTGGAGGCTGATTTGTGTATATGATCCTTGATCCGTACCTCTGTAATTTTTCTTGGTTTTTTCCTTGCAAGCCCGGCTGTGTATCCTTATACAATTCTCTGATTTTATTCGGTCAAATCAAGTTTCGACTTTTTTCTGCATCGAACTGTGAAGAACTGGCTCAAAAGATATCAAACTTGCTATCAACAAGAGAACTAGCTGACACAAAGGTAACCATAAAATGACGGCTCGGTAGTCAGCACACAGCAGATCATACCTCGAAGGAATGCCTAAATATTTAAAAGAGGAAACGTTCAATAAATTAATAGAAGCCTTGAGAATGCCACGAAAATAACATGCCGGAACACCGCACAAACAACTTTATTTCGGAGCTGTATAGATTATATCTTATAGTTCCTCCTTGAGAGAAGGCGCCGGATTCGGTGAAGCTTTGATGGGATAAGAAGCCTCCATGGCTATGCCACAAATGCCTTTGCTGGACCTGATCCCCCTGTGCATCCTGATGTATCCCTTCTCCCCCCACTCTTCCCCCCACGAGTTCTTCACGATCCAATACTTGGTTCCATCGCGTGCTGCTCCGTAGCCAACGATGGCCACTCCGTGGTCCAAGTATGTGCCGCAGGGCCCGGTGAACACTCCCTATCACCACAAAACATAATTCTGTCATCACATGAAGTCGATCAAGCTAGCGAGCTAGCAGCAGAACAAGAGTGAGGAGGGAGAGCGACCTCGGAGTAGAACTGGAAAGCCATGCCGCTTGCTTCAATGGCGACAGAGACTGGCTGGTTCGCCACAGCTTGCAGAAGGGCGTTCTCGTTGTTAGCTGGGACGGCCTCGTGCCCATCGATCGACATCACGGGCGAGTTTTTCTGCGGCAGATGTGATCAGTTAAAATTGCAGAGGATGTATGAGCTTGGCACGATAGAATATTACTACCTTTAAGTCGTCACAGGTTCCATCCTGGCCGGTGTAAGGGTAGGTGTCCTCGGTTGAGATGCCCCCGTTTTCCTTGATGAACTCGAATGCATACTCCATGAGTCCTCCGTTGCAGCCTTGGTTCTCGTCGGTGTCGCAGTCCACCAGCTCCTGTTCGGACAGGGAGACCAAGCTGCTCGTTCTGATCTGGTTGATGCCTTCCACAGCAGCAATCGTGGAGAACGCCCAACAGCTCCCTAGCAACAGTATGAGGATCGAAGCGAGCATTAGCGCGAAGAGGGAGGGGGATTAATTTTATTACCGCATTGTCCTTGGTCCTTGACGGGCGTGACGGCGCCCTTCATCCTCCAGTCGACGGACGCGGCCAGCCCGGCTGTGGCCGCGTATCTGAAGCCCTCGCCGGCGGGCCGCTCCCCTCGGCGCGAGCGGTGGTGGCCGACCTTAGAGCCCGCGTACCAGCTCCTGAACTCGAGGTTGGTCATGTCCCCGAACTTGTTCAGCGCCAGCTTGTATGGTGCGTCCTTCCGCTGGTTGAACTCTTGGATGAATTTCACATTTTCCTTGAACACGTTGAACCGCTTCCGCTTCTCCCCCAGGTCCCTCGACACCGTGTGGTGGCTGCGCCACCGCTCGTACAGCCCCCAGAGCCCGTCCTCCGACGCCAAGTCCTTCTCCTCGATCGGGATCGCCTCAGCCACCATTAAACCCGCCGCCACTGCTAATGCCACCACCGCTGCCACAGCGAACGCCTTACTGACCATCGCTGCTCGCCAACTGTTCGTCGAATTGCCCAAGAGAGGATTCTACTGTTTCATTCCAAAGATCGAATTTTGAGCTCAATTTATAGAGAGAAAGGACGGGGCTTCTGTTGCTTGCTAGCGAAGGCTGGCTAGTCCAGAGCTGCAACGGTGACCACTGACCACGGAGACCAAGATGGCAATGAAGAAGGTTTACAAGGAAGAGAGCCAACCTCACCATATCGGGAAACAATGGTAGATAACATGTGCAGTGTTCTACCTTTTTGATCGAGCTGTCGCTTCTGCGTTATGTGTTGGGATTTTCATTCATTGAGGTTCTTCCCAGTGTCTCGCGAGGCATTCACGCTTCGCGGATGGGCAGATGGCACGCCGTTCTTGCTTGGTGAAAACAGATACCGGGCGGCAATTGAGGAGTAAAGCTGATGTCAGTTTCGGATTCGTGATTGTAACAGCCACCAGTTTTGCCACTTGATATGATGCTAGTCAATTGGTTACCTGTAGCCGTCCGGTCATCATAACGGCTGGTCTTTACTGGGCAGTAGGTTTTGGACAGGCAGAACAATAATAGCTAGGTGAACATAACGATAATCAATCACTTCGTTACTGGATCACTTGAACATGACGCAACGGGGAAGAGTAGTTTACTTTTGACTCCACAAGGCTCTAAAAGAACAGCAGCAGCCCCATCAAGAGGGATGAAAATTGAAAGGCTATTATTACTACTTGTAGGGGATTATTCTCTTGCAACAATGCAATTCCTGAAGGCTGAAGCAAGAAAAAGAGTGACCGACAAGGCAGTATGCACACATATAGGAAGGAATATAATCAGAGAATACAGGAGAGCTGACCTGTGTGGATTAATTACTGCACCGGGGAAAGCATATTTCCGAAGTTTATGGAGTGATGCTGCACCAGCATCTGTTTTGAGATGCTTCAAAATCTTTTTCAGCCATATATGTACAATGCTTCAGATGGAAAGACTTTTACGTCCTTTGAATATTGAAGGTAGCAAACTAAATATTCAGTCATATGTGCACAATGCTTCCTGTGGAAAGTTTTGATTGATGTTTTATAAACATGATCTTATCTCCATAGAACTAACCTTCTGATTGACAGCCTGTTCATGGATTGCTAAGGTTTAGCACAAACGTTGTGATTCTACATGTTTCTAGTCAAAGATTTATCAGTATTGAAGTTAATAAATAAACCGTTGTGTGCTCAAAATTATAACTAGGAATTAAAGTTGTACACATGTATAACTACCAATCTCAAGTGTCAAAGCCAAAAGCTAGATGTATGAATCTTATGGTCAGTTTGGTATCACTGTTAATAGCTTTATAATTGTGCTAAACTGTGTTGTACTATACTGTGCTGCATTGTTAAAATTTATAATATGTTTGGTTAATAATTTTTTAACTGCTGTCAAAATTTAAAATAATAAATAAATATATTATTTTAAATTATTTAAAATAAAAATATATTTTATTTTTTTTACTGTTAAGATTTTAAAATTTTAAAATAATAATACTTAAAATTTTAAATAAAATTATGTAAATTACTTTTTTAGAGAAACAGAAACGGTAAAAGCATCAAATTATAGCTTTCCCAAATTCTACTTTTTTTAATTGCTTTTTTCTGCTTCTATTTTTCATTACCAAATAATTTTCTAACTGCTTTCTATTTAAAAGCTATTTAAAATCTGCTTCAAAGCGGGCCAAGGAGGCCCGTAGCTCACTTCCTATTTATTAAAAGTTTAGTTTGGTTTGCTAATGTCATCACCATGTTTTACAACTAGTAGTTTGATCATAAGGACTAAGGAATATTAACTAATAAATACATAAATTGCACTCTTTTCTAATAACTTGTCTGTTTAGGATAATGATAGTCGAAGTAATCTCAATAGAGGTCAGTAGCAATGTTACACAGCAGCACCTCTTGCAAACCTCTCACATGCGAATAGAACCAGGCAAGTAATATTACTATCATTTCTCACGTCAATGAAGCCACAAATCTAATAAACTTTCTTCATCCCCATGTGAACATGTATTCAAACAAGATATAGAGGCATCTGCAACATTCCATAGCCATCTAATTGATTGATCCTTCGTAGGATTGAGATCTTAGTGAAATAAACTAAACACCATATGTTGCTTGTGCTGCACATTTATCGTGCTTAAATAAACTAAACATTCCCTAGATGACCACTATCTGAACCAAAACTTTGGTTGCACTTGTCGAGATTGAGGGGCTCAATTGCAGTAGCTTCAAACCAAGATTCTAAGCCTTTCTGGATAGAAATCCGTCACTTCTTTTAACACAATGTAAAGATGATTAACTCACAAATATATTCTCTATGGGCAAAATTGACAACTCTGCAAGAGCTAGTTTACCATTACATCATTTAACCACTTTGTCGGTAAACCATTACGTATTCATCTGAGATGATACCAATATCACTGCTACAGTACTGATATGTTCAGTATATACTAGTTCTAAATAAAACCAGTACACCAATATGGACATATTGGAGACTTTAAACCTTTATCTATATCACCTATAAGTATGTTTCTACTTTGGCATTCATTCTCTATCAACTTCACATGTACATCCCATGGCAATCTTTTCACTAATATCTCAAATATTCTCCCTTAGCATGTCTATGGATTTAGATATATTAATGGAAACAAAATTCAAGATGACAAAGAGAGAAGCTCTTACTGATGAGTTATTAGTAAAGAGACTCACACTAATGGCTAGTTTTCTCTTTAATCATCCATAAATTTTTGCATTCCTAATGTACTTATTTTGCATTTTATGTTCCAGCAATACGTTAACAACAGGTATCTTTTTTTTTTCCTTAAAAGCACTGTCCAACATATTTGACTGCTTATTGTTAAAAAAATAAAACTAGATTTCTTTCAAAATTTAGCTTTCAAATAATCAAAATTTTAAGGGGAGTCTTTGACACCATTGTCATGAACAAATCATTTGAATTGTCAACATAATCATAGACCAAGAGGAACAAAAATGAATCATTTAGCAATATATATCACTAAATAGCTAAGAAACCATGCCATAAACATTTTTGAAAACAAAAAGGAACAAGGCGAGGGTCTAACTTTCCTGAGTCTATTTATCTGCTCGTAGAAGCAGTGTATCAAGTGTACAGGGTGCTGCACAAGATAAGGCGGCGTTCCACCGAACTATACTCAAAGCAACAATTTGAGCAGGTACTACAAATGAAAATGCCCCATTATGAAATTAATACGTAGAACAGCCATAGCAAAGAAAATGGAACTGAACAATGAATTCAATAATTGATCACCATGTCACAGATGTCTATCATAAAGAAATCCACACATCACTGTGGAATTATTGGCTCTATCATTAGTTGTGATTTCTTCCTACAGGTAGAAGAGTTTTACTGCAAAATATAACAGGGACGAAATTCCGAAACATTGCAAGGTTAGCCAGATGATCTCTAACCAGATCTCCTACGCCTTGCGTCGCAGACTCTTCTTCAGCTTCCTGTACTTGTGCTTGTTCATTTTCCTCTTCCTCTTCTTCTTCACGCTGTCGGCCCATACGCCCGTGGGATCGTTGCTGCCTTGCACGACCTCGGCGTCCCATTCATCGGTGAAATTAGTGACAATGGGGGCAGATACGAAAATGTGGGGAAATGAGGGGTATACTTGATGCGAAAGGTTGCGGGACAACGGCGGCGGCACGCTGCCAGCGGGAGCATTTGGAAAAGGTGGGAGGAGAGGAGATATTTGGGGTTGGATTCCGCGGAGGTAGGGAGAGGGTTGGGGATCGTCGAGAAGGGGCCTGGAGGAGGAGGAGAGGCGGCATATTTGGGGACGAGGAGGTCTCTTGAGGAGGAGACGGCGGATGAGAGCCGCCATGGAGAGAGAGAGAGAGAGAGTGGGCTTCACGGGCCGTTGTTTCATACGAGTTGGGCGGTGAGTTGGATCGGATCGGAAAACGAACCCGGTCTAGTTGCATATGAGAACCGGATTCGGATTTGGATCATGTTGATTTAGGCTTGGGCTTAGGTTTTGGAGACATTTGAGTTGAAATTACGGCCATGTTGTTAATCACTTATAACTGTATTAAACTGTGCTATAATGTGGTACATAATTAAAATTTATAAAATATTTAGTTAATAATTTTTTAAATACTATTAAAATTTAAAATAATAAATAAATATATTATTTTAAATTATTTAAAATAATAATATATTTTACGTTTATGTAGTGTTAGAATTTTAAATTACTTAAAATAATAATACCTAAAATTTTAAATAAAATAATATAAATTATTTTTTTTAAAAACAAATACTATAAAGTATTAATTGTAGTTTTCCTAATTTTTTTTATTTTTTATTTTTTTTGTTTTTGCTTTTTATTACTAAATAGTTTTCTAACTGATTTCTACTTAAAAACTATTTAAAATCAGCTTCAAAGTTAAGCCAAATAGGCGCTTAATTAGCCCACTTTCAATTGTAAAAAGGGAAAAAGTAAAAAAGATAATAGATTATATCATAGAAAAAGAGACTTAAGAAAAGACAATGACGGTTTTATATGATCCATAATTATCAATATTTATATTTTATTATTAAAGTATGAAAATGACTATAATAATATTAATGTAATTATCATCGGCAACAAAGAATCATTAA
Source organism: Costus lasius (assembly GCA_027563935.2). Lineage (NCBI taxonomy): Eukaryota > Viridiplantae > Streptophyta > Magnoliopsida > Zingiberales > Costaceae > Costus > Costus lasius. The sequence continues at coordinate 101,272,019 of CM050454.1, forward strand.
ACACCCTCAAATTTTAGAAATTTTAGTGGAAGAGACTTGGTTTAATGGTATACTTCTAAAAGTATACATTTCCAACTCTACAACTTTGTCTCTGGTCCTAATTGCAAGGTTTTTGATATGAAGAACAGCACTTTGACATTTTTATATCAGCTCAAAAGAATCAATGAGTTTATGCTTCACCATGCCAATCTTTTTTCAAGTCTATGCATTCCTTCGTTGACTTGAAAATAATAGTATTCGAACGTTAGTCAACTTGCTATGAATAATTGGAATAACTTGAGGTCAAAATATGTTTCTTTTCTAGTATGAAAAAACTGTCTCCCTAGATCTTAAGATAAGGTTCACATAATCTAGGACTCTTATCCAAGATAAGATTTCGTCCAACTTGGTGAATGATACTGAGATCTATTGGCCTAATCCTTCCAAGCAAGAAATTGGCGATCCTTGAGCTGTTTTTGCTTCAAACTTAGAAAAATCTACGTAGATTTGTCTGCTTTAACTCTTGCACATTGAAATGATCACGACAATGTAAGATCCATGGCCCTCATTAATGGTCATACTAATGTCGTATTTATGACCTTAATAATAGCTATATATCTTTAACGTTAAGATTTATGACTCTGGTCATACTAATGTCATATTTATGACCTTAAAAATGGCTCTATCTTTAACGTTAAAATTAATTACCTGCATTTATGGTTCGTTTTAAATTCTAACATTAATAGTGAAATTAATGTCATCAATATCATTTATGTAACGTGATAGATGTTACGTTTTAAAAGTAACGGATGTATTAATTGGTCCTCTCTCTATCTCTATAAATATGCAAGAAAGTTAAGTCTTTTCTATCGAGACTTGTATTGGAAGAGAGATCAAGCGAGAGAAACTGATTATTAGAGATTCGGCAATTCTTCGACTTTCTTCGATTATGACGTCTTCCGCATCAGGTACATGTTTATGTTATTGTTTATTATGAAGATTATTTATTCGAAGATCCAAAAATTATGAATGTCGATATCATGATAGTTATTCTTATGTTTTTCATGATGTTGATTTTACGAACTTATGTTGATCTTAAAAACTTACATGTGGTATCAGAGCCATTGGTTGTAGAATAAATAATCTATCCATATAATTATTTTTATGAATTTTTCGTATGTGTTTTTACAACATGATTCACGTAAATTAAAGTTATGTTTCAGAAATGTGTTTTGATTTATCATTTACGTAAGACTCATAGCAAATCAAAATTTACTATTTTATGTTTCTCGGCAGCATGAAGAAATAAGGAATTTTTATTGATTTGATGTTCGTGACAATTAAGTAAATAAAAAAAAGAAATTTTTGATATCGCCTCAGTATTGAATTAATGTTTTATTGTCTCGATGGCGATTTTGGTAATTTGCTTAATTGATTAATGATATCGTCAACTTTCCTTTGTGTTTGTTTGGAAAGTTAATTACTGTTCATTTTATGATTAGCCCAAAGTATGCTTCTATGTAAGTAAAGGTTATGTACGACTTTACTTACTTATGGCTAATTGCGTATTAGATATAAAGGAGTTTTTCTATTACGCATGAGGTTAATATCTTGTGAATAATTAAATTCACAAAGATATATATACTATATTATGTAAAACTTTATATCTATATATTTTCCTTCACATATAGTGAATGGATATGAAGGTTAATAGTTTGTTTGTCACCAAAGTGACCAAACTAATTAAATGATTTATTTTAATAATAAGTGTTAATCACCAAAGTGGTCATTTATTATTAACATATAATGTTAACATCTTGTAATAATAAATGTTAGTAACCAAAGTGACCATTTATTATTAAAGATAATAATGTTTTAGTTTATTTATATAAACCATTATTGTAAATATATTTATTAGTGTGAATTTTGATTTTACCCAAAGGTAAATCTGTTACGTTTAGGGGACTGCATTAAATGGGTTGCATTAAGTGGGGGAGCCCATGGGTTGCATTGAATGGGGGAGCCCAAGAGTTGCATTGAATGGGCTGCATTGAATGGGGGAGCCCAAGGGTCGTTGCATTAAATGGCGCTCCTCCTTATTTATTCCCTCCCCAGCCGCTCGTCCTCGCCTTTCTCCATTGAACAAACGAGCCTTCGATCGGTACTCTCCCTCATGACTTGCTCTGCCTCCGACGACTGCTCCAGCGAGATCCCCTGCCAGTGTCGACGAAGTTGAAGGACTGGCGAACGGATTTCGACGCCGCCCCTGTTTCCACTCCCGATTTTAACTCGGCGACGTCTGCATCGCGTTGGACGTGATTTTCGGCAACGCTACACCTCCTCCGGCGACGTTTTGTGGACATCTCGGTGCTCCGACAAAGGGTGAAGCTTTCCCCTCTGTTTCCGGCAAGAATCGAACCCCGGCGACACTTCTCCGGCGAGTTCTGCGTACAACGCCGCCGACTGGTTTTTCCCTGATTTTTGGCGACTCCGACCTCTGTTCACGAATCCGACCGTACGGCCGGAACCCTCTCAGCGCCGGCTACATTTCCCTACCGGAGAGCTCCGATCCGCCACCGGAAGTTACTGTTCCGGCGACACTATAGCGGTGACGCTACTGTTCCGGTGAACCTCGGTTTTTGTGCTGACGACTCAGTTTACGCGCGTGGTTGGTTCTCGCGTATCCTGGTGTTTCCGTGGTGTTATACGTTCGCACAAGGCTACGAACTCGGTTAGTACCCGAACCCTCTCTAAATGTATATGAACGCCTGTGATCAAACCTGGACTTGTACATCTGTCGAACTTGATTAAGAACTTAATCTAATCTGTTTAACCTAATGAACCTGGGTTAGTATGATAAGTGAAAATTATGATTAAATGGATTAAGTGGAATGTTATAGCTTATACGATGCTTTAACCTGTTAGGACCTGTTACCTGATATCGTGCTTATCGGGTTGGATCTGTACTGTTCATCTGCTGTTTGAGGTAGGGATTCTATCTCCGTCCTTTGTTACGGTGTCAACCACATGTTTAGTTAGCGGCACCTTCCTTATTGTTGATATTACTGTTGATTACTATCTGATTTTCATTCTGCTCTGAGTTATATTCCTGTTGACATAACCTGTTGCATGAAACACGGTATGAGTATTTTGTTATTGCATGTTTATTGGTAGTTGGTAGGTGGTATAAGTTATGTATACATACATTGAGGGCTGGATATCTAGCGATAGATAGTCCAGTATACCTCGGATACTGCCTGTGATATTTCTGTCCGAGACGCTGTGTGATCGTCTCCCTGTGTTTGACCGAGAGAGTCCAATGTTATGGGCTTGAGATCAGATATTAGCCCAGTGAGGGGTTGATTAGAGTGTAGGACGCTACACTAGCGGGCTGTCGACGGACAGTCGTCTCTACCATTCAGGGAGCCATCGGTAGGGACTACTCTATTTTATAGAGTTGCGGGTCGTGGACCACTGCTGTATCAGCTCCCAGTTTTACCTGTGTATGATGACATGTATATTGATACGTATTTGAGTTTGACTATACTTTATATGGGACATGTAGAGTCTTGGTTACAATTCTTGGTTACAATTTTCGGTCGTATTATCTGTTGGACATATTGACCGCTGCGCTGGTCTCGTTATCTGTTTAGTCTGTCGACTGCTGCGCCGGTCGCGTTGTTGGTTCTGTTGACCGCTATGCCGGTCTTGTATCTGTCTGTGGGTTTGACTTATGAATATTTGTGGCCGGGTTGGCCTTTGTTATAATATATTATTCTGTCCTGTACCTCTTGGGTTCTGTGCTATCTTGTCAGGTATAGTTGTTGTTGCGTCCTGAGGCCGGGATTCCCGGCGTGGATCCCGGGTGGTGCTCGGGGGCGTAACAAAATCAATATTATGTGACTAATAAATATAATTAAGGAAATTAACGGTTAATTATTAAATATAATTATGTATCCAAAGATGCAAATTATGTTTGACAATGTTTATGTGAAAGTTTCAAAGCATTAATGATGACAATATATATTGTTAGTGTTTACCCAAAGAAACCTACAATATATATTTTTTGATGTTATAAATATCTGAATCCATAATTGATTGAGCATTTTATATTTGTGCAGCTATTTCTCTTCATTCGCATGCTTCTTCTATTACTATGTTCAATGGTTTGAACTTTTCTGAATGGTGCGAACAAGTCAATTTTCACTTAGGTGTTTTGGATCTTGACTTAGCACTATTAGAAGAAAAGCTTACTACCATTACTAATAAGAGCAGTGAGGAAGAAAAGTCAAACTATAAAACATGGGAAAGATTTAACAGATTATGTCTTAACTTTATGCGAATGATGACTACTAACAACATTAAGACTACTATTCCACAAATTGAGACTGCTAAAGAGTATCTTAAGCTTATGGAAGTACGTTTCCGTTCTGCAGATAAATCTCTTGCTGGTACATTAATGGCTAAACTCACGACCATGAAGTATGATGGGTCGCGTAGTATGCAGCAACATGTCCTAGAGATGACTAATATTGCAGCAAAATTAAGGGCTCTAGGAATGACAGTTGATGACTCCTTCTTAGTGCAATTCATAATGAACTCGTTACCTTCTAAGTATGGGCCTTTTCAAATTAACTATAACAATATAAAGGACAAGTGGAATGTTAATGAATTGGTCAATATGTTTACTCAAGAAGAAACAAGACTTAAGAAGCAAGGGGTTCATTTAATTAATCTAATGGGTCAAGGAGCAAGTAAGCCAAGGGCCAAGAAATTTAAGAAGAAAGCACCTGTTAAAGTATCACATGTTGCAAATACAAATAAGAAGGAACAAAAGACAAATAAATGTGACTTCTGTAAAAGGGAGGGACATTATCAGAAAGATTATCTGAAACGAAAAGCTTGGTTCGAAAAGAAAGGTACTTCTAACCTTTTTGTATGTTTCGAACTAAACTTAATTGAAGTTCCTTCTAATTCTTGGTGGCTTGATTCTGGTGCTACAACTCATGTTTCCAATATGATGCAGGGATTCCTTTTCATCCAAACCATAAACCCAACTGAGAATTTCTTATTTATGGGAAATCGAAAGAAGGTCTCAATTGAATGCATAGGGACTTACAGATTGGTGTTAAACTCTAGCTATCAGTTGGATCTAATGCAAACTCTCTATGTACCTTCAATTTCTAGAAACTTAATTTCAGTTTCTAAACTTGATGAATGTGGGTTTAATTTTAAGTTTGGACATGGATGTTTCAGTTTATTTAAACATAATTCCTGTATTGGCTCTGGAATTCTTATTGATGGTTTATATAAATTGAAATTAGATGTTAATTTTGAATCCCTATTTTGTATTAATCATTCTATTTAATGTAAGCGTAGCATAATGAAAGAAAGTTCTGCTTTCTTGTGGCATAAGCGTTTGGGTTATGTATCCAAAGAAAGATTAGAAAGATTAGTAAAAGACAAAATTTTTCCAAATTTAGATTTTACTAATCTTGATATATGTGTGGATTGCATTAAGGGAAAGCAAACCAAACATAACAAGAAAAATGCCACAAGAAGCATTCAGCTCCTTGAAATTATACACACTGATATTTGTGGACCTTTTGATACTCCATCTTTTAGTGGAGATAAATACTTTATCATCTTTATAGATGATTTTTCACGGTATGGATATGTCTACTTGCTTAAAGAAAAATCTCAAGCTGTAAATGGTTGAAAGGCAATTAGATATGAAAGTGAAAATCATTAGGTCTGATAGAGGTGGTGAGTATTATGGTAGATATGAGGAGTCAAGATAATGTCCTGGTCCATTTGCTAAACTTCTTAAAAAGCATGACATATGTGCTCAATACACTATGCCAGGAACACCCCAACAAAATGGTATTGCTAAAAGGCGTAATAGGACATTAATGGACATGGTTAGGAATATGATGAGTAATTCCTCATTACCCAAAAGCTTGTGGATGTATGCACTTAAAACTGCTATGTATTTGCTGAATAGGATTCCTGGCAAGGCGGTTCCCAAAACTCCTTTTGAGTTGTGGATCGGTAGGAAACCTAGTATGAGACATCTTCATGTTTGGGGATGCCCAGCAGAAGCACGAGTTTATAATTCACATGAAAGAAAATTATATTCTCGAACAGTTAACGATTACTTTATTGGTTACCCAAAGAAATCTAAAGGGTATAGGTTTTATTGTCCAAACCTTAGTCCAAGAATTGTTGAAACAGTTAATGCCAAATTTATTGAAAATGGAGAAGTTAGTGGGAGTGCTAAAAGAAAAATTATGGATATTAATGAAATTAGGGTTGATGTTCCATCACCTATAAATATTCCAATATCCATATCCACATCGAATGTTGCCCCAACATTGGAGGAACAACATGATGTTGAGCAACATTTGAATGAAGCAACACCTCATGAAGTAACTAACTTACATCCAACTGACATAAATGAACCATATGAGATAGCCTTAAGAAGACTTATAAGAATAAGAAGGTCAGTTATTCCTGATGACTATGTGGTTTATTTGCAGGAGTCAAAATTTGATTGTGGCATTAATAAAGATCCTGTTTCTTTTTTACAAGTCATAAAAAGTAAAGAGTCTGATAAATAGATTAATGCTATGAAAGATGAGTTAAATTCAATGACACAAAATAATGTCTGGGATCTCGTTGATTTGCTAGAAGGTTGTAAACGAGTTGGATGTAAATAGGTCTTTAAGATCAAACATGACTCGAATGGCAATATAAAACGATATAAAGCCAGACTTGTTGCCAAAGGTTATACTCAAAAGAATGGCATAGATTATGTAGAGACATTTTCTCCTGTCTCGAAGAAAGACTCATTAAGAATAATTATGACACTTGTGGCTCAGTTTGATTTAGAGTTACACCAAATGGATGTGAAAATAGCCTTTCTAAATGAAGATCTTGAAGAAGAAGTTTATATGGATCAACCTGAAGGTTTTACCATTGAAGGAAAAGGTCACATGGTATATACACTTAAGAAATCAATATATGGACTAAAACAAGCTTCCTGTCAATGGTATATTAAGTTTAATGATACCATAATATCTTTCGGTTTTCAAGAAAACACTGTTGATCGGTGTATATATCGAAAGCTCAGTGGGAGTAAATTTATATTTTTAGTTCTATATGTTGATGATATTTTGCTTGCTGGTAACGATTTAGGATTATTGTATGAGACTAAAGATTTTCTCTCTAAGAATTTTGAAATAAAAGATATGGGTGAGGCATCCTATGTGATTGGAATTTCAATATTCCAGAACAAATCACAAGGATTGGTAGGATTGTCTCATAAAGACTATATCAAGAAAATTCTTGAGAGATTTTATATGGATAAATGTTTTCCAAGAATTGTTCCAATCTAAAAGGGAGACAAGTTTAGTCTTATGCAATGTCCAAATAATGATGTAGAAAGAAAAGAAATAGAATCTATTCCATATTCTTCAGTAGTTTGCAGTTTAATGTATTTACAAACATGCACAAGACCCGACATTAGCTTTGCAGTTGGAATGCTTGGGAGATATCAAAGTAATCATGGTATTGAACATTGGAAAGCTGCAAAGAAAGTGATGAGGTATCTTCAAGGAACGAAAGACTATATGCTCATTTATAGGAGATCTAATACATTAGAAGTGATTGGATATTCGGATTCAGATTTTGCTGGATGCATTGACAGTAGAAAGTCAACGCTTAGTTATTTGTTCCTACTAGCATAAGGAGCAATTTCATGGAAAAGTGCCAAACAATCTGTTATTTCTTCATTTACTATGGAAGCAGAGTTTGTAGCTTGCTTTCAGGCTACAATTTATGCATTATGGCTGTGAAGCTTTATTTCAGGGCTGGCCGGCTGGGGGTTGTTGATAGTATTTCTAAGCCGCTAAAAATTTATTATGATAATTCAGTAGCAGTTTTCTTCTCCAAGAATGATAAATACTCTAGAGGTGCAAAACATATGGAGTTGAAATATTTTGCTGTGAAAGAAGAAGTTTAGAAACAAAGAATGTGTATTGAGCACATTAAGACGGAACTTATGATTGCAGATCCTTTAACTAAAGGATTACAACCAAAGACATTTAAAGAACATGTTCAATGAATGGGTCTTGGTTGTAATAATGATGATTGATAGTGATTATGTAATAACACTCTTGAGCTCAATAAATGTTTCTGACCTTATTGTTAATTTTTCTTGTTCATTATGTTTGTGTACACCTAATGACATCGAACAAGAAAGATGAAATGTCTATGAGACACTAATGTGAACCATTATGTTTCTTATATCTCTTATGATGCCTAACTTATTAAATTGCTAATGTTGTGGTATATGGAAGGAAGTATACGATGCTACAGTGTACGACCGTCATAACTCGCATTATGTGAATTTATTAAGTTGAGATATATTAAGTTAAAGATATTGATTGGATGTATGCACGCTTAATATTTTCACTATTAAATTATGTGTTGGAATATATCGGGCTAAGTGGGAGAATGTAAGATTTATGGCCCTCATTAATGGTCATAATAATGTCGTATTTATGACCTTAATAATGGCTATATATCTTTAACGTTAAGATTTATGACCCTCATTAATGGTCATACTAATGTCATATTTATGACCTTAAAAATGGCTCTATCTTTAACGTTAAAATTAATTACTTGCATTTATGGTTCGTTTTAAATTCTAACATTAATAGTGAAATTAATGTCATCAATATCATTTATGTAACATGATAGACGTTACGTTTTAAAAGTAACGGATGTATTAATTGGTCCTCTCTCTATCTCTATAAATATGCAAGAAAGTTGAGTCTTTTCTATCGAGACTTGTATTGGAAGAGAGATCAAACGAGAGAAACCGATTATTAGAGATTCGACAATTCTTCGACTTTCTTTGATCATGACATCTTCCGCATCAAGTACATGTTTATGTTATTGTTTATTGTGAAGATTATTTATTCGAAGATCTAAAAATTATGAATGTCGATATCATGATAGTTATTCTTATGTTTTTCATGATATTGATTTACAAACTTATGTTTGCAGACTTATAATTGCGTGAATCTGATATTCTTCTGCACACTAAGCTACCAAATCGTTGCTTGGCTCCCGGTGAGTGGCCCCCAGCCCACGATGCCCCACGTAAGCATGGTGGACCGACCTGCATTGAGTTTTACAATTCCACACGACGAATGACGGCGCCGTTCTGAGTTAAAACGCCTAGGCTATATATACGTGAAGTCAGAGGAATAAGAAGAAAGAAGCTCCTCTCCATCGATCATTTGGCGCGCAGAGAGAGAGAGAGAGAGAGAGAGAGAGAGAGAGAGAGAGAGAGAGAGAGAGAGAGAGAGAGAGAGAGAGAGAGAGAGAGAGAGAGAGAGAGATGGAAGGAGAGGGAGGCGCGAGTCAGGTGAATCAGGGAACGCTGAGTTTGGAGTCAGGCCAAGCTGCTGCTGTTGCAGAGAACGAGAAGCAGCTGGAAGGGCGAATACGGGACGCTCACACTTCAGCTCACACTGTCGATCAAGGTTTGTTTGTTTTTCCAATCAATCATCGTTCTGGTTCCAAGTCCTCGTTATCCTCCTCTTCGTCTTCTTGTGCAGATTCATGGCAGCAAGTAGGGCTGCTGCTGGTGACCTCATTCAACTGCGCGTATGTGCTGAGCTTCTCCAACCTGATGCTGGTGCCACTGGGATGGGCGTGGGGCCTCACCTGCCTCGTTATCATTGCAGCCTTTACTTACTACTCCAATTGGCTCCTCGCTGGCTTCCACGTCATCGACGGCCACCGCTTCATCCGATACCGGGACCTCATGGCCTTCGTCTTCGGTTCATAAATCTCCCTTTTTCTAATTTTTTCGGCACAAAGTCGGACTTGATCTTGAAATATTGTTATTAAAGTCCTTATAAATTGAATTAATTGACACCTTCAAAATTACTATCGTTGGATCTCGAATTTGTGGGCCAATAGGTAAAATTTTTTTAAGCTAAAGCATACTAGTCAATCAAACATCTAATTATAATATTTTAGTCAAATGACGTGTCACCCTAGATTCGTCTCAAACTCTCAATTGTCAATTTGCTTAAGATACGCTTGAATTTAGATCCAAATTTCTAGAAATGGGATAAGTTTGCGAGCTAAATAAGGTGCTTTGGATATATGCACACACCTTCTAGAGTGAGTGTCGGCAATTGTCCACAAGCTCCAAGTCAAAGAGTCAAAATAGATCGTTGTCTTCTGTCCACAAGGCAATTAGTGACCTTTGGCAGTAACCCCCCATGTCATGTCAAGGGAATCGTTGTGGTAGAAATGTGTGCCATTGACTTTCTTTGCTTTGAAAAGTATGAAAGTCAAGGTTTGAAAAGTCTTCTTTTGCGACTTACGTGACTCATAGATTCTGATGTGTTGATTCCAAGATTCTTCTCCTCAGAACCATTTAGATCGACTGTTTGTAGATTCTCTTGGATGTTAAATTTTAAAATAAAATTAAAGTAGTTTAAGAGAAAAATTGAATTTATAGACAAATTTAATATTAATTTCTTATAATAGCAACTTTTGATTCCATAATGATTTAGAGTTAGACTTGATTGCTTTTTAAAAAATTAAAGCTAGTTTTGTTAAGGGAGAACAAGATGAACTTGTATTGCTCTCAAAGGTATTCTTTCATGATAAATTTAGATTAATGGCAAAGCCAATATCTAAAGGCATTAGATCCCTGTCTAATTTGGTGGAGGAGATCTCATTATAATGTAGGAGATAAAGAGTGTGGAAGCTAGTCTTATATGTCGTAATTATTTTATGATAGTCTTATCATCCTTAGTTATATGATTAGGAGTTTATCGAATCTAGCATCTTTCATAAAAAATTTTTCGATGAACTCTATTATTAATATTTAAGATTTAGGGTTTAGAATTTAGATTTTAGAGTCTCATTACGCTTACTTTAATAGCACAAATTACTCTTTTGAAAAAGCAAATGCTGTAAAAGTATTAATTGTAGTTTTCTTAATTTTTTTTTTTCTGTTTTTCATTTCTAAACAATTTTCTAACTGTTTTCTACTTAAAAACTACTTAAAATCAATTTTAAAGTTGAGCCAAATAGGCCCTTAATTAGCCGTTTTCAATTGTAAAAGGGGAAAAAGTAAAAAAAAATAATAGATTATATCATAAAAAAAGAAATTTAAGAGAAGACAATATCAGTTTTACATGATCCATAATTATCAATATTCATATTTTATTATTAAAGTATGAAAATGACTATAATAATATTAATGTAATTATCATCGGCAACAAAGAATCATTAAACACCCTCAAATTTTAGAAATTTTAGTGGAAGAGACTTGGTTTAATGGTATACTTCTAAAAGTATTCATTTCCAACTCTACAACTTTGTCTCTGTCCTAATTGCAAGGTTTTTGATATGAAGAACAGAACTTTGACATTTTTATATCAGCTCAAAAGAATCAATGAGTTTATGCTTCACCATGCCACTCTTTTTTTAAGTCTATGCATTCCTTCGTTGATTTTAAAATAATAGTATTCAAACATTAGTCAACTTGCTATGAATCCTTGCAATAACTTGAGGTCAAAATATGTTTCTTTTCTAGAATGAAAAAACTGTTTCCCTAGATCTTAAGATAAGATTCACATAATCTAGGACTCTATCCAAGATAAGATTTCATCCAACTTGGTGAATGATACTGAGACCTATTGGCCTAATCCTTCCAAGCAAGAAATTGGCGATCCTGGAACTGTTTTTGCTTCAAACTTAGAAAAATCTACGTAGATTTCCCTGCTTTATCTCCTGCACATTGAAATGATCACGACAAAGTTTTCTCCAGTTCATTGAGAGATTAAACTAGCTGGATTAAGAACTGTAGAGATCAGAAAATTCAAATGGACCGGCCGGCCGGATACTACGGCTGAACCGGTCAAGATGGTTTATTCTGTTAATTATTCGTTTTATTTTGACTTGGATTCATTATATTTATTATTATTTCACTCTCGCCCCTGGAAATTTGTTGGAAAAAAGCACAATAATATATAATAAGAATGAACAAAGCAGAAAAATTGGTTGTGGCAGCAGCTAGCAGGCTTATAATTGCGTGAATCTGATATTCTTCTGCACACTAAGCTACCAAATCGTTGCTTGGCTCCCAGTGAGTGGCCCCCAGCCCATGATGCCCCACGTAAGCATGGTGGACCGACCTGCACTGAGTTTTACAATTCCACACGACGAATGACGGCGCCGTTCTGAGTTAAAACGCCTAGGCTATATATACGTGAAGTCAGAGGAATAAGAAGAAAGAAGCTCCTCTCCATCGATCATTTGGCGCAGAGAGAGAGAGAGAGAGAGAGAGAAAGAGAGAGAGAGATGGAAGGAGAGGGAGGCGCGAGTCAGGTGAATCAGGGAACGCTGAGTTTGGAGTCAGGCCAAGCTGCTGCTGTTGCAGAGAACGAGAAGCAGCTGGAAGGGCGAATACGGGACGCTCACACTTCAGCTCACACTGTCGATCAAGGTTTGTTTGTTTTGCCAATCAATCATCGTTCTGGTTCCAAGTCCTCGTTATCCTCCTCTTCGTCTTCTTGTGCAGATTCATGGCAGCAAGTAGGGCTGCTGCTGGTGACCTCATTCAACTGCGCGTATGTGCTGAGCTTCTCCAACCTGATGCTGGTGCCACTGGGATGGGCGTGGGGCCTCACCTGCCTCGTTATCATTGCAGCCTTTACTTACTACGCCAATTGGCTCCTCGCTGGCTTCCACGTCATCGACGGCCACCGCTTCATCCGATACCGGGACCTCATGGCCTTCGTCTTCGGTTCATAAATCTCCCTTTTTCTAATTTTTTCGGCACAAAGTCGGACTTGATCTTGAAATATTGTTATTAAAGTCCTTATAAATTGAATTAATTGACACCTTCAAAATTACTATCGTTGGATCTCGAACTTGTGGTCCAATAGGTAAAAACTTTTTAAGCTAGAGCATACTAGTCAGTCAAACATCTAATTATAATATTTTTAGTCAAATGACGTGTCACCCTAGATTCGTCTCAATTGTCAATTTGCTTAAGATACGCTTGAATTTAGATCCAAAATTCTAGAAATGGGATAAGTTTGCGAGCTAAATAAGGTGTTTTGGATATATGCACACATCTTCTAGAGTGAGTGACGGGAGAAAATTTTCAGGCGGAGATTTCGCCTAGGATTTTTGAGCAGACTTAATATTAACTATTAATTTAGCTTTAAAATATATGTAATATTTATCCATCTAAGTGTGTGCAGGTTTACCCATATTTCCTAGGTGAGGTCTCCACCTAGGAATCTTAAACAGACTCTTTAATAACCTTATATTTTACTTTAAAATATAGGTAAACTTGTACCGGATGAATATTACACATATTTTAAAACTAAATTAATGATCAATATTAAGGATGCTCAAGAATCCTAGGCGTAGTCTCCGCTAGAAAATTTTCTTAAGGAACGCCTAAATAGTCAAGGGCATCGTTGTGCTAGAAATGTGTGCCATTGACTTTCTTTGATTTGAAAAGTATGAAAGTCAAGATTTGAAAAGTCTTCTTTTGCGACTTACGTGACTCATAGATTCTGATGTGTTGATTCCAAGATTCTTCTCCTCATAACCATTTAGATCGACTGTTTGTAGGTTCTCTTGGATGTCAAATTTTAAAATAAAATTAAAGTTGTGTAAGAGAAAAAGTTGAATTTATAGAAAAATTTAATATTAATTTCTTATAATAATATCTTTTGATTCCATAATGATTTGGAGTTAGACTTGATTGCTTTTTAAAAAATTAAAGCTAGTTTTGTTAAGGGAGACAAGATGAACTTGAATGGCTCTCAAAGGGTATTCTTTCATGATAAGTTTAGATTAATGTCAAAGCCGATATCTAAAGGCATTAGATCCCTATCTAATTTGGTGGAGGAGATCTCATTATAATGTAAGAGATAAAGAGTGTGGAAGCTAGTCTTATATGTCGTAATTATTTTATGATAGTCTTATCATCCTTAGTTATATGATTGGGAGTTTATCGAATCTAGCATCTTTCAAAAAAAAATTTCGATAAATTCTATTATTAATATTTTAAGATTTAGGGTTTAGAATGTAGAGTCTGATTGATTGTGCTTACAACTTTAATAGCACAAATGACTCAAAGTTTTATAATTTTTTGTTTTTTTTTAAGTTTAACTTTAGCAAACGGTGCTGAATCCAATTGTGTATATGATTCATATGTAGATTACAAGTGTAGAGCTTCCTAGCATTCAGATTAATGGATTCAGAGTGAAGGAACATACAATAATTTAATTCATTTATAAGAATTTTCTCTTCTTTGTAGGAAAAAGAATGTATTACATTACCTGGTTCTTACAGTTCACAACCTTACTTCTTGGGAACATGGGCTTCATTCTTCTGGGAGGAAGGGCTTTGAAGGTATATTCTCAAAGGCTTATGAGCAAGAACTTTTTTTTTATTTCAAAATAGAAATTTTATTAGATTATAGCAAGAGCAATTTCCAGTCATTTCAAGTTCAAGCATTTTTGTTCAACCTTGTTCAGCTGAACTGGTGAGTGCCAGATGTGTTCTCTATGACTAACTTGAGCAGCGATCAGCATCCTTCTAAAGATCAACTAGTTCAAAGAATTCTTTTCACTTGCTCATCCTAAATTTTCTTATCAGGAGATCAACTCAGAGTTCAGCACCTCACCCTTGAGGCTTCAAGTCTTCATCACAATCACTGGTGCTGTTTACTTCGCCTTTGCCTACTTGGTCCCAACAATGTCAGCCATGAGGAATTGGCTCGCAACTTCTGCGATCCTTACGATGATCTACAACGTGATTCTAGTCGCAATCCTGGTTAAAGATGGTAATTTTTTCCTTCAATTGTTCTAATAGGAGTACCAGTCATATTATGAGTGAAGCTGCTTGCAATCCAATGAAGGAAAAGCAAACAAAACTAAGGATTACAACATCCAAGGAACTCAAGTGGAAAAGGTCTTCAATGCCTTTGGTGCCATTGCTGCCATTCTAGTCTGCAACACCTCTGGCTTGCTACCAGAGATTCAGGTCAGCAATAGTACAGCTTTGATGAACTTTCAGCAGCATAATCCCTCTTTCAAATGCTCACAAAAATCGTCAATTTTCATTCAGTCGACTCTGCAAAAGCCGGCGATTGCTAACATGAGAAAGGCTCTTATGATGCAATACACAATTGGCCTAGCAATCTACTATGGCATCAGCATTGCCGGATACTGGGCTTATGGTTCATCTGTTTCAGAATACCTTCCATATCAGCTGAGTGGACCTAGATGGGCAAATGTGCTGATCAATGCCGCAGCATTTTTGCAAAGCATAGTCTCCCAACATGTAGGTTCTGATCTTTTGTTCTCTCATGCGGCCTAATTCTTGATTGTTCATTGTGATTATGCCAAACTTTGTGCTCCAAATCAGATGTTCTGTGCACCAATTCATGAGGCTCTTGACACCAAGTTCCAGAAATTGGATGAGAAGATGTTCTCCAAAGCCAACCTCCAGCGACGATTCATCTTGCGAGGACTAGTCTTTGGACTGAACACATTTGTCACTGCTTTGTTTCCATTCATGGGAGATTTCGTTAATCTTTTTGGATCATTTACGCTCTTCCCTCTCACTTTCGTGTTCCCGAGCATGGTTTTCATCAAGGTGAAGCACCTAATTATCCCTTCATGTTGTTTTCTAATAGAATTTGTAAAGAAGTTTCATGATATCTGCATACTATAATAGGTGAAAGGAAGAACTGCTAGGAGAGATGAGAAGGCATGGCATTGGGCTAACATCATTTTGTTCTCACTTTTGTCCATTGTAACAACAGCTGCAGCAGTGAGATTGATCATACACAACACTAAGATCTATCATTTCTTTGCAGATACATGATGATTTATGCCATTTTTTACAAGGTCTTGCTTGAACTATATGACTCTGGTGGCTTATTGAATCCATCTTGTAATGATTTTGAAATGCAATTTTCAGGAACTTTTTCTGTGTTTTTTTTCCTGAGCTTATGGTTTTGCTTATTTCTAAGAAAAGAAATTGACAGAAAGAGATGGTGTGATTCTTGTGGTGCAGAAAAGTTGAGTGCAAATTAGTGGCAAAATAGAATCCACATACTGTAAGGTTTGTAGGTTTCCTCAATTAACTTGTGGAATCAAATTGGACAAAAGGCTTTCTTTTCTTAAAGAACCCTAAAATTGTCTTGAAGGTGAGTCAGACAAAGGACAAATTTGTGACATCTTGTACATTTCCTGAATTGATGTTGGTACCTTTCAACTGAAACTTATTCATGCTTGGATTCATTCAAATGCCATCAACATTTTCTGCACAGAGCTTTTTTTAAAAGAAAAGTTTCTGCACAGAGCTTTTTTTAAAAGAAAAGTTTACTTATTATCCTTAATCATGTTGAATCATTCAGATCAACTCTAAATGATACTAAACTGTTTTTGAAAAACAACTCAAATGATTTAAAAGTTATACTTTCCAAATTAATTCAGCATCTGAAAAACTCACTTTAAGCCTGGGAAATTGATAATATAGAACTCCTGGAGCTCAAACTTTGAACTTGTCAAATAAACAAACAATGGTTTGGTACTCTGCAGTAGACAGCTAAGCAATCGACACTGAAAGAGGGGGGTTGGGGGGAATCTACAAATGGAAGGCAGAAGCCAGAAGCCAGTTTCCTTGATTTAGTTCCTGCACACATTGGCACCAAACAAATGGAAAGACCAGGAAAAGTTGATTAGTTCAGCTACACCTTTCACCATCCAAATGAAGCTTTATGTTTCTTGTCCTCTTCTGTGGCTCCACTTTGTGGAGATCTCTGTCTCACAAAGTTAGCCCTCAGCTGCTTTATTCCTGATACCATGTTCTTCTTTCCCTTAAACTAAACACATAGAGATTGGGACAAACTAGAACACAAGATTCTTCTGCTTGATTGCATGAAAGTGTAACATCATCGATAATGGCAGGACATTGTGAAGGGAATTTGTTCACTGAACACTTGTAACAGAAGGATGCCAAGAGAAAAACAAAAGGTTTTGAGTTGCAACATTACAAGGATTGCAAAGAATTGTGTGTTAGCAAGGCCTAACTCTCTTGTGCCCAAGCTTGCCTTGTGAGTCCTCTTGCGATGAAGCCTCCATTGAGCTGGTGAAGGAGAAGGAGAGCTCCGAGTAGACGTCGGCGACGCGGCGGATGTTGTTGTTGAGCTCCCTAATCAGTCCTACATTGCGGCCGAGGTTATGGGGGGTCTTCGATTCATGGTTTTGGTTGATCTCATTGATGAGTAGCCTGTTCTGGTCTAATAGGCTTTGAACTTGAACAAAACTCGTCTGAAATGTCTGCATAATTTTGTTGTCAACTGGCTTTCCATTTCCAAGAAGTGAGGGCATGTCTCCTCTCTCCATTCTGAGAATACAGAGGTCAATCTGATCCTAAGATTCCTATCGAACATACCACATGGATAAGACAAGAATGTTAAGGATTGAAAGAAGGAAGTGATTGCAGTAATTGGAGCTCGTAAGGGCATGCTATCATCAATCAACCGCATACATACAGACTGAAAATTTCAGTAACACAAGGTGCGAATTCATATTATAGCATAGGAAGGTTGATCGAATTCAGAAATCTCAAACAGAGGGAAAGAGAAGAAGAAATGTGCTGCAAAAAGGAAGAAACATATAAATTTTAGCTTTGAGACTAAGAAAGAAAACAAGAGATGTTCTTAGTCCTAATAATATCCAGTAAAGACAAGAACATTTAACAGAAATCATGTTCAATTGGCAGAAGAAAGCCTGAATCATGGAGGTCTTGATCATAAACAGAACTACAAAACCTACTGAAAGTTAAGATTTTGATGTCAGATTCTTCATAATCTTCAAATGCCACAGGAGAAAAGAATCCAATAAAAGAGGCAAAAAGAACTCCAGAAGGAACATATACAAGATTTTAAACTTTTGCATATAGCATACCTGGGAGCTGGAAATTCCAACCCAGAGAAGAGGAACAGATTGGAGATCGGATTAAGGAAATCTGGGAGAAGGGGTGTATTGGTTAGGAAGAATCTTCACTTCTTGTGACCTTTATATAGCAGCAAGGGTCCACAAACTAAAGAAAGCAAGGATAGGGGAACCCTTGAGCTTGAGATATGTATACTTGTTTGCTTGGTCAAGTCACCCTTACTCACCAATGCCATGACATTACCATCTAACAAGCAACTCAAAACAGAAGTATTTAACTTCTCAGACATGACACACTAGTGTTTTTTCCCTGGGAAAATTGGAACTTACGTGAAGCATTAGTGAGCTTCATATGCCAGACAGCTGCAAAGTCCTTAATTTCTTGTCCCCCATTTGTTAGATCAATTATATGGTTGCTACATGTATATATTCTTAGGAATGCGCTGTATTTTTTTCCCCAATGTGGGACTAATACATGGTTCTCTTTCTTTCACCTAGGTAAATGAACTCTAGCAGTGTATTATGTGTTCTTTCATTCTGGCTCAAAATGACTGTTGTACGACTTTATCCTGCCTCGCGTTGACTCACAAAAGCCCGGAAGTCTTCTAATTTAAGGTTGCCTGTCGTTGCTTAGATCTGCACGTGGAATTAAAGAAAGAAAAAGCCAGCAAATCTAGCCATTAAATTATGCGCTGCAACTTAAATATGCAAGAGATGGTGCATCTAAATAATATTATTAGCCGCTTATCCTGTTGTTAAATTTATGGGTGTTGTGTTCCTTCTTCGAGGAACTACAGTTGCGAGCATTGGGTTGGAATTTATCCCTTGCTTTTTTTAAAAAAACAAATAGAAAATATTTTCATTGGAATATAATTTGTATACAAAAAATTTATAAGCATAATCTTTCTACAATTAGAGATGACAGCAGCTCAAGATGAAAGCGAGTGACAAATCCAACCCTAACCTTGACCCTAACCCTATATCCGACCTGATCCCAAATCTGCCGAGGTTGAAAAAACTCATCCCAACCTTGACTCTGTGGGAACCTGACCCGTAGTAATATATGGGCCGAGCATAGGGCAACAGGGGCAGTGCACCGATAACATGGGCGGTGCATAGGTGGCGGGGTGGGCTACACAAACAACGGGATTAATGTTTTGTTATTTTAGATGAGGGTAGAAATATATTTTTTTATAAGCGAGGTGGGTTCAGGGTTAGGCTCCAGGTAGTAAAATCTCACACCTGATCTTAACTCGACCCCAATCAACTCATGTTTTCTTCAATCAAATCGGGTGGGGCAGGTCAAAATCAAGGCGGGGATGAGTTTTTAGGTCATCCCTGCCTACAATCTAAGCAATCTAAGTTAAGGGTAGGGATGACAGTAGGTAGGGTACCTGTATTTTTATGCTACTCATATCTTAACCCGAATAACTTTTATAAAATCAATACCTGAATAACGAAAAAATTTCCTAAGCAACGAGGGGCTACTCAAGAATCCTAAGCACAGCCCCTAAAAAAAAATCCATGATTCTAAAAATCGTGAAAAAATATCCATGATGTTGTTCACGATAAGAGCTTTCCAACAGTACCAAGATCCATAAAATTGGCCGTGTCCACGATATACGATGAGATATCGTGGACATAAAGATTGTGGACAAAATACTATTACTGTAGCAGTTTGTCCATGATATCTCATTGTGGACCTGGCCAAATTCGTGGATCTTAGTACCGTTGGAAAGCTCTAATCTTGGATATTTTTCCACGATTTTTAGGATTGTGGATTTTTTTTTAGGGAGCTGTGCTTAACTTTTCTTGAGCAGCCCCCTTGCCTAGGAAAATTTTTCCTAAATAACTACCTGTTTATTTTTTAGAACCTCTACCCGTGCCCCACCCTATTAAAAATTTAACTACCTGTTTAATACCCGACTTAAATATCTATTCTATCAAATTTCAACTTATATATATAGTACCCAAATAAAATTCGGGTACCCGACCCTATAATATCTTAATAATGATCAAATTTCAAGTAGAGTAAAATAGGTACCCGCAAACCCGACTAATATATTAAAAAATATATAATTATTAGTACATAAATAAAATAACATAAATAAGTTAGTATATATATATATATATATATATATATATATATATATATATATATATATATATATATATATATATATATATATAACCGGATTAGGATAGTGAGTATCCGCCCTATGCTACCCAAACCCAACTAGGGTAGCATATGCACTACTTATACCCTACCTAAATTGGAATAACAGCTACTCATTTACCTTTAAACAGATTCAGATAGGGTTTTGAGTGGTAACACGGTTACCCGCTAAATTAATACTCAATTGTCATCCCTAATTAAGAGTCATATTTGTGTTAATTTAACATTCAACCTCTCATGAAATCAGCGACTCAGATTCTAGTCTTTGTCTATAAATTTCTCTCCTACTTCAGGTTCTACCCTAGGGCTAGCAAAATTACCCGTTAGGGTCGGGTACCCGACCCAACCCAACCCATTTACACCAGGTTCGAGTTCCCGTTTATCTAAACGGGACTGGTTCGAGTTTATTGATGCAGATACTCAGTACCTGATACTCGATTTCAATAATAAATAAATAAATAAATATAGTTTTATTAAAATATAAATAATAATAAAATAACTATTATATAAATATTTATTATTAATAAAAATATAAAAATAATAATAAATAGTTAGTATATAAATATATTTATTATTATTTTAATTTTTAAGTTATATTTTAAAAAATATAAAATAATAAATAATTTTTATTTTATTTAATCGGGTACCACAGGTATCCGATTAAATACCCAACCCGGGTTCAGGTTGCACAATAAGATGTTCAACTCGGATTCGGGTTTTGTGTGGTAACACGGTTACCCGACCCGTTGCCACCCTTAGTTCCACCGGTTTCAATTTCATGCTAGAGGTGGTTAGTGGTTTATTGGCTTCGGCCTGCATTAGCCTGGCCCACTTATGCAATAGTTTAGCATAATAACATTCTAGATGTCATACCCCGGCCTAAGGTAGTCTGACGGAACACCAGATCGGGCGTGAAACCCTAGGATTTCCGGCGCAAAATTGCCCCAAATAGGAAACCCTAATTCTCTGTCTCGGAATTTACTCCTAAATCGAAGAAACGAATGGAAAACCCTAACCCTAATTGAAAATTACCTCAGTCAGAATGAAAGTCAACGCCCCAAATAGCCGAAATCACGCTCGGATTAATTGCCCTGCTGACATCAGCGTGACGTCAGCCATCGGCATGACATCAGCCCTCCAAATTATGCCCGCCGAATCTGTTTCGCCCTTGCTGACGTGAACCCTGCGTCAGCCACGAAATCAACTCTCGCCGTTCCTCAATTTTGACCGAGTCAAAATCGTGGTGTCGTCTCAAATCGAGCGCCACAACATGCTCGTCTTCTTCGTTTCGCCTTCGAATGAACGCCGCCTGCGTTCGCTCATCGGCGGCCATCGGTGCTCACCGGAGGAAAGACGCACTGATTGGGAAGCCACTCACCTTCTCTCTGCCGACTCCAAACGCCACCGTCGTCGCCGGAAATAAGGGATAAGGACGTCGCCAGTAACTAGAAAACAAGGGGCGCATGGGGAAGAAGAGGAAAGCTTTATTCGAACTTCTGGAAGCTACAAAACCTCTCCTTTACCATCGACCCCCGTCGCCGGTACCCTCTGTCCCTCCCTCGCCGTCGGCTCCCCAGCCGCCGACTACAACTCGCTCTAAAATCTCGCTCATACAGGACACTCATCGGCGTCTCCCTAAACGCCGGAGAACTCACCTAGAAGCTTCCCTAAGCTTCGCCTCGCTCGAGGGTAGTCGCTGGTGTCGAAGATGATCCCCCGATCTCCTTCTCGTCGCAACTTTAAAGGAGGAGCCGCCGCCTCCTTTGCTGCCTCCGATTAGGGCGTGTATGCCCGCTTCCACCGCTCGCTTTCTCTGCTGGAGCCGACCGCGTTTCCTTCCGCGTCCGAGAAGCCCGCTGGAGATCTCAAGTCTCCACGCCGTCCGCATCTTTCACAAGCTTCAACTGACATCGCGTCTTCGTCCAAAGCTGATGAAGATGGCGACGTTGCTGCCGAAGCCAAGTCAAAATCTGATTTTGACCTAGCAAGGTTACCAAATCGGGCTCTGCTTTGATATGCATTGCGTGGGCTTGGGCCTATGCCCGGCCCACTTGGTCTTAGCTCGGGCCCACTCGGGCCCACTGATCCAAGACCTAACACTAAAGATGGTTAATGGGCCGACGGATGTCATTACTCCTCAATTTTTATTCAAATTAGAAGGAATTAAAACTAAAAAATTTTTAATCTAATTTTGCATTAATGAAAATAAAAAAATTATTTAGTGAAAAAAAAGAATTAGAGTCGTTATTTAATATTTAAGATTTCTTCTACTAAACTCAATTGCAGCCGTCAATTTAGACCATTTAGTGAATAAAAAGAAAAAAAATTAAAATAAAGTAATGAATTATAAAATCCTGCATGCTTGTGCCCTAAAGTGGTCCGATCGGGATCGCACGGAAGTAAATCAAGTACGTCGCATCTCTTCAATTCGCGTTCCTCCAGGGACCCGGGAGATCAGCCCATTGTTCACGACGCAAGCAAATTACGAATTCCTCTCTCCTCTCTCTAAGATCGACTTCTCCCTCTCTGGCGATCGAAGATTCATCGTGCTTGATTTCGTCCTCAGCGCGTTGCGAAACTTCATACCGATCTTTTGCCATCGCCTCCAAAGGTTTGTGCTTTTGTTCCTGTTAACATGCAAGAAAGAGATAGATCTGCTGCTGATCGATCTTGTCTTTTTTTTATTATGGTTTTTGCTGATCTTACTTTCTACTACCGACCGCAAATATCTAGAAACAAGTAAATGCTGCTTGTGGGTGGAAGAATTAGAATTTCTTTATGTAATTATGGAGTGACTTTTGGTTTTTCTTTTTCGGGAGCTTTATTCGTCTTGGTAATGCCCGACGATCTGGCATTTGTTCCTTTGTCAAGGCTTGAATCATTATAACGAGTGAAGGTTGAGCTCAACACTTTCTGTATAATCCATCACAACAGATTCCCCCTTTCCATGCAAGCGTTATGAAACTAATGTCAATTCGCGTTCTCCTGTTGATGAATGTCAATTATTTATTGCTGTTATGGCACTTCGTGTAATATAACCCAAATTCCCAGTTTGTAAGAAGAATAGAATTAGGAGGAATTTGTTTTAGCTAATGTTTATCAAAGATAAATACTGCCTCTTGCTAGAAATTCGGCTTTATTAAGCTGTATTCTATTGTGTTACTAGGTTCTATTTTGTTCATTCACAAACAATTATGGGTTTGAAATTGTAACTGGAAGAATATTCAGTTTGAGCTGTTATTTCCTAAATCGTTGCAAACTGATCATTTTAGATTAACAATTTCAGCTTAAATTGTTTCCTGCTGCGGACAAAGGCATTAGTATATATTTACTAATGGCAACTGAAAACAAAATGCCCTTTTGCTTTTATAATTAGAATATTGCATTCTAGTCTTTGTATACGCTGGATGTGCTGTTTTTAGTAGGAATTAGAAGAGTTACAGTGTTTTTCCTTGTTGAGAACAATGTACTAAACTTTGATTATGAGTCCTAATTGTAGTAGAAATCGGATTAGAAATTTATTGCGTACGTTCAATTTGGGAAACATAGCTACATTGAATTAGGATTACAGATTGTTTTGAGAACAGGTATCTGGTTTAAATGCAAGTAGGTTTTAGAGCTGTGCTGAAAATTGGCAGTTAAAGTTGGTGCCTATAAATATAAGGTTAAAACCATGGGCAGGTGCGCAGGAAGAAACAATGTGATGGAATCTATTAAAATAGAACAAAATGTTATTTTCTATCTTATACATCCATCCTTTCTTCTTCTATTCTGTGTTTTTCCATGATTTAGTGGTCCACATGGATTATATGACCTTCGAGTCTTTTGTCTGTATTTTAATTGGTGGGTTCTGTCAGATCCTCTGCATCTACGAAATGTAATTTTTGTAGTAAAGAGTAGTAAGCATCTTAGGTTCATTAGAGAGGCCTTTTTTAGTTTATTTGGTGGCTTGGTGCATTGGTGAGTTTTGATAAGACAAATTTCATTCTACTGAACTTTTAGTTTGTTTAAGATCACTTTACACTGCTCTATGCATTTCTTATATGTTAGATTCCCATGTTTTCGGCCACTCAATTTTATGATTTCATGTAGAAATATGATGTGTTTTCAAAACCCACTTATAAGTGTTATAAGCATTTTTTTTTCATTAGAAAAGTTATATGGAGATAACTTATTCATAACTTAATGATACTGACTTTTCAGATGGATAGATTCCTTATGAAGATCTCCAAGTATATTTTAATAGTTCGAGAAAAAAAATTGGCCTTGATAATAGTCCTTGCTACAGTAATGATCTTATATCGTAATAATAAAACCTGGTAGTGATTTATGCATTGAAGTTATTTGAAACTTCTGCTTTTGAGGTACCTGTACCTCATATGCTCATTTCCTACTGCTTCTTTTATGGATAAGCCTTGTCTTTCAGATTCTAATACAACTATTTTTTTCGCTGATCAAACTAAGCAGAGATCAGATACAGAAGCCGCGCCTGATTTATTTGCAAGTTGCAACAGGATATAGAATATGTCATTTGTAGGTGGGTTAGCCAATGGTCATGGCAGGCAACCTCTTTTCTCCTTCGGAGTTATATCAGATGTTCAGTATGCTGATATCCCTGATGGTCACTCATTTCTTGGTGTCCCGCGATACTATCGTCATAGCATTGAGGTTTTACAAAGAGCAGTGAGTGAATGGAATGGTGACAAGAAGCTTGAATTCTCCATTAACTTTGGAGATATTGTCGATGGCTTCTGTCCCAAAAACGAGTCACTGAGCGCTGTGCAGAAAGTTGTAAGGGAGTTTGAGAAATTCAATGGTCCCACCTACCATATGCTAGGAAACCACTGCCTCTACAATCTTCCCCGCGGTCAATTGATCTCATTGCTGAAAATCCCTTGTGTTCATGACCATACATATTACGACTTTTGCCCATCTCCTGAGTACAGATTTGTTGTTCTTGATTCCTATGAAATTAGTGCGATTGGTTGGCCGCAAGGTGATCCAAATGCATTGGCAGCTATGCAGATTCTGAATGAAAATAACCCCAATGTTGACAAAAACAGTCCTGTCGGCTTGGAAGGCCTTGAGCAAAGATTCCTGATGTTTAATGGGGCTGTTGGGAAAGAACAGTTGCTTTGGCTCGATGATATCCTTAGAGATTCCACTAAGAAGGAACAGAAGGTTATTATCTGTAGCCATCTTCCTTTGCATCCCGAAGCAGCATCACCTACGGCACTCATGTGGAACTATGATGAGGTATTGGATTTGATACACCGGTATCCATGTGTGAAGGCCTGCTTTGCCGGTCATGATCACCAAGGTGGTTACTCTGTTGACTCTCATGGCGTTCATCATCGTGTGTTTGAGGCTGCTCTGGAGTGCCCTCCAGGATCAGATGCTTATGGACGTATGGATGCCTATCATGACAGACTTCTTCTTGTAGGCACTGACCGAATGGCCAGCACTGAGATGGTATTTAGCTAATTAGACCCAGCACTGAGATGCTTACTCCATTAGTTTATACTCATTCTGTTGACGAGAAGAGCATGACACACATCTTGGTCATGCCACTGCTAGTGCAAATTTTAGTAAAAACATTGGATCTAATTAAGAATGATGCTCATGCAAAAAGATTCAACGAGCTATTGACATGTTCAGATATTTATTACAGTTTAAAGTGATTTTTAAACTTTGCCTGTTGAACAGAAGTGCAAGCTTGAATTTCCACAATGTCAATGCATGCATACTTTCTTAACCAAAGAAAGGAAAGAGTTTGAGAGTCAGCTTGCTGACACTTAAATAGTCGATCCATTTGACATTTACCTGATATCTTGTTGCATGTATTAGTAGCAAGAAACAATCCAATTATCTTTCACGACACCAAAGGAGGAGTAAATTTTCTATGCATTCGCGGATGCATAAAATTTTAAGAAACCTGCTATCACACCGTTGGATTGATAAAAGTGGGAATCCCTAAACCTTGGTCTGTGTGCAAATTCAGTTTCGTGACCACATCATGTCCAGTGTGCACATCACAAAGCACCGTGGACGGTATTGATGTGGGAATGCCTAACTTTTTATGCATCCGCGAATGCATAAAAAATTTTTCCCCAAAGGAAGCAGAAAGCTTTCGCTCTCACAAAGGACAAAACTTGGTTTAGAGTGTAAGCTCCATTCACAATAGCGTACTTGCTGCATCTTTACATGGTAAAAAACGTAGATTTTACACAACATCAGCGCAGTATGTTCTAACAACACTTTGCAGTACAATATTAGAAGAGAAGACGGAGGATGGAGAAAAGGGAAACCCCGGAGAGGAGTCGGGATGATGATAGGTGTGTTTGGTATAGCTGGAGCTTTTAGGTTCTACTGGTTGAGAAAGTACTGATTGAAAAATAGCTAGCTGGAAAAGCTGAGTAGTGTGTTAAATTAGTGCAGAAGTTGATAGCCAAATAGGCCAGCTTCTCAAAAATAGCTTTTGCAGCTAGCAAAAGCAGCCCAGAAGCTGTGCCAAACGCACACGAAATCACCAGAGCCGCGGCAAGGATGCTTTCACTCAGGTGCAAAAGAACCGTAGGTTATCGAACCTAAGTCGGCTTGGATCAACAATATTTGTGGCCCGCATCAGCCCATTTCGCTTCGCGTAGGCCTACTAGACCGTAAAACACTAATTACAATTTTGTTTGCTGGCCTGCTAAGACCCGGACATGAGCAAATGGCGCCACGTCACTATGGTCTATGAGTGGGGCCACTTTTGACACTTCTCTGTGCCAATCTCTGCCATGTCCTTCAACTCCGGCCCACATGTTTTGCGAATAAATGGCCGCCTTAAGTTGGGTACCCTAAAACCAATTAAAAAAAATTTAAAATTTTTTTTTAAAATAATTTACACACTATAACCTATCCAATGGTACCAATATTGTTATCAACGAGATTATACACAAGAAAAAATTACCCTAAATATTTTACATAAAAAATTTACTTTTATTTTTTATGTAAAATATTTAGGGTAATTTTTTCTTGTGTATAATCTCGTTGATAACAATATTGGTGTCATTGGATAGGTTACATTTACTTTTATTTTTTATGTAAAATATTTAGGGTAATTTTTTCTTGTGTATAATCTATTGGTGTCATTGGATAGGTTACAGTGTGTAGATCATTTCTAAAAAAGAATTTTAAAAAAACTTTTTTAATTGATTTTAGGGTACCCAGCTTAGAGGCCTTAAGCTGGGTACCAGGTTAGGCCATTTGCTCATGTTCTGCATCACAAGATGACTTTCAAAATTTTTTCGAAGGCGGAGATGCCACTTAAGATTATTATGCGAGGTACAATCTAATCATTCTTATTGTTTTAATAATCATGCAGCCCGATTATTATACATGTTTATCCAATATTATACTATTTTCAAAGCAATAAGAATAATTCCTATTAAACCTTGCCTAATAATCTTAGGTCACGTCCTCGTCTAAGAAATTTTCTGTTATGACCCTCGGCGGACCTTCGTACCGCGCCGAAACCCTAGATTTCCGGGCATGAAATCACTCCCAAATCACAAAAACCCTAATTTACCTTCTCTAGTCAAACCAAGTTGACCCAATCAAAGAAATCACCATCAATGCCGCTCGCCAAATTAAACCCTCCTGCTGATATTTGCCCTGCATCAACCGCCCCAAAATCCTTACTCGCGAAATCTCCGTTCATCGCTGCCGCGTTGACTCCACCTCGAATCGAACGTGTTCCAGCGTTCATCTCTTTTGTCGCATGCAACCGCCAAAGCACGGGGATTGTCTGCTCGCACATCGTTGTCGCCGAAGTGTCTGGGCGTGCCAGCAGGGTGGAGACGCCCTCGTCTTCACCCTCACCCTTGCGCCGTTGGAGGTCGCCCATGAATGTCACCGCCGAAGATGGTGACGACGAGAAGAACACAGAAAATAGAGGAGACTCAAATGATAGAGATGAAAGCTTTTATTACCCTGTTTGAAGCTACAAAACCTCTCGAAGCCGACGACCCCCGTCACCCGCCCCTGTCCCACTCATTCCTCTCGCCGGCAGTGCCCTCGCCATCGGTTACAACGCTCAGATCCTCTCTCACAGAGTCCCTCTCATCGGCATCTCCCTAGACGCCGGATAACACCCCTCTCGAAGCTCCCCTAAACTCGCCGTTGGTGTTGGTCGAAGGTTGATCTGATGCCACGTCGCTCCTCCTGTCCACGGCTTTAAAGAAGAGAGCCGCCGCTTCCCTTCTCCTCAAGCCCGCTTCGTCCGCGAACCCTGTCTGAGATTTGCACTGCGCCTAGAGCTTCGTCGATGGCTCCACCTTCTGTCGTCAAGTTCTCCACTGCCCTTCTCCTCGTCCGACGCTGCGTCCGCGTCCGGCGAGTTTGCATCCAATCCCGACGCTGTCGATGAAAGCCGTGTACCGCCGCCCAAATCGGAAGTTGTGCTCGATTTAGTGTGTGGGCTTGTGTTTGGGCCTAGGCCAGGTCTACTTTGCCTTGGCTCGGCCCATTGATCCATGGGCCTAACACCAAGCCAAACCTAGGGGACCTCGAATCCCAGTCGGTTCCTCCCACACATATTTCGTCTACGGCAAGATTCAATCCCTAGACATGACCCTTTAACTATTGTGCTCCATTAGATGCGCCGCATGAGGCAAACACGGGTCGAATTTTACTGTAGACGAAATATATGCGAGAGGAACCGGCCAGGATTTGAGGTCCCCTAAGCCTGGCTTGGTTATGACCGGGGATGTGTTAGGCTTGGTTATGATTTTCTATTTGTCTCGATCACAAATTCTCTTGCAAAATTCCTAGGCAAGAATTTTACTTAGGCAATGTAAAATTAGAGCCGCCTATTAAAAATTATAAAATTTAAAACAAAAATCATATCTACATCTTTAATGTTCACATATTCTAAATGATTGATAACCTTGATGTTATCTTGCCTAGGCAAAGCCCTAGGAAATTTTCTTCTACTCATGTTACAAAATATATTATACAAATACAGTTCACATAATATCCTCATTGAAATGTAAAATAATTATTATGTAATATTTTTTATTAATTTAATAATTAAAAAAAATGATTAAAATAAAAAATTAAATATTTCTATGTATAAATGTATAAAATATATTCACTATTACTATTGGACTTCATATAAAAAATGATTGCAACAAAAATGCAAAATGCTACAAAAAGAATTTACTTAGGTTTAAAACACAATACCAAATATAACTTATGATGTATACTTAAAAATATTGTCTTAATTAATTAGCAATATTTTTTTATAAAAAAAGATAATAAATGTGTAAATTTTATCTTTGTTATGTGCTTTGGAACTAAGGTGCTTTCAAGAATATTCTTTTTTTCGAAATCTTTAGGCTTGTGTACTTAGGAGGAAAGTTATAAGGAAATAAGAGAAAGTAAGAAAGAAAAGAGTATAGACTTATTTACTTTGGTAGATGGATAGTGTTGACACAGATTTATATAGAGTTTTACACGTCAATTTACTTATGGAATCATGCCTACTTCACGACTTTAAGCCTTACAATTGTCTTTATTTGGATATATCTATGGAATCTACACATGTTTCGGTATTTTTCACGTTTTCAGGTCAAATTGACCACATAGAGGGTAGATTTTGACACTTTGGTAGCAGAGGAGCTCATCCTAATTTAAGATGATCCTAACCAGGAGTTTTTGGATTCATTGAAGCCTCTATTGGAAATCACAACCGGGTTCCGATCAGAATCACGCCCGTGATCGTCGTTATACCTGAAGCTGAAACTGACAAATCACGATCGGGTCACGACCAAATTCTCGCCCGAGATCGTGGACCCACCTGTTACGAAATCACCGTTTTCTTCCATATTTCTTTGATCTAACCTAAGGGGAGGCTGAAGGGCACTAAGGACTATTCTCCCCCATTGACAAAGGGGGCGTGGAGCAGCTTTACGGAGCAAATTTCCTCCACGAAATGATGATTCAGTGGAGACAGTGGGCTGAAGCTTTTGCAGGGTATGGAGGCTGGCAGGAAGACTTCTTTCGTCTGGAAATTACAGCGGCTGCAGCAACTTTTGCAGGGCATGGGGAAGAGAAGGAGCAGCATCCACTTGGAGAGAGGATAAATATAGAGTTCGGCAAAGAGAAACAAAGAGGATTCGCACGGGAGAAGAAACAAGGGAGAATCGCTGTGAGAAGGAGGAAAAGGAGAGCCACGCTTCCGCTTCCATTGAAGATCCTATTGCGTGAGCACCTCAAAATAAGTTTGTAAGGAAGATCTACAAGTTTCATCCTACTTCTTGTGCTTATTGTATGAATACAGCATAGCATCGCATGATCCTATCTTTGTCTTGTAATTCCTGCACACATTTTCTTATGCATATGCTATCAAAGATTGTTACTTTCATTTTCATCATGAATATGATAGGCTAAACTCCCAAATCAGGATGTGGGAGTAGCCCCTTGATAACTCGATAGTTGTAGTAGTTTTGCTCTATTGCTAAAATCCTACTTGACCTTATGCGAGTGCTATGCTTATGTTATTCGCGAGAATGCATTCGAACCTCCTCACCTTGGACTGAGGTTTGTAAATCGGGGAATCACGAGGAGACTCGCTGATTGCCCGTACTCACCCAAGGTGTTGTTTAGGATCCCAGACGTGTTGGGAAGACGAGAGTCCGACCGCGCGTCGGAAGCATTAGGTCGGAGGTTTATCAAACCCGTTTGTACTCTTTGCCTATGTAACCCGAGAGGGTGCGTTGGAGCCTATTAGCTTCTCGAGTGGGGTTGTTAAATCAGGGGCTGGGGAGAATCCGCTTGATGTGAACTGCACTCTCCTTGTTAGTTCTTCTAGATCTTAGACACGCCTGGCGACGCGAAAGCGTGTCGTGGCGTCAGATCACTTAAGAGACGCTTTGCCTGCGCAGCCCGAGAGGGTGCGCTTGAGCCAGAGGTAACGCTGGAAAAGTTTATAAGCCAGGAATTCTTGAGGAGGACCCCTTTTGTTTAAACCTGTACCCACCTGGAAGGTATTAGGAGATCGGACGCGTCGGGAGACGAAAGTCCGACTGACCGTTAAAACCTCACATGTTTGACTAATACCAGGATCTGTGGGAACGGACGTGATTATCGGAGGGGAGCAACCTACGTGACAAGGAAGCTGAACCCCTTGAACTAAAATAGGATAACGACAATAGAGTTTAGACTATTCAACTAAAAGAAGTCAAGGCGGTGAATCCACATCCTGATATCTCATCTCACTTAAATCCTCTCATGTGATTTCCTCCGTTTACATTCTTGTACTTTTAGTCATTTCGTTGTCTTAAATCAATTCTGACGTAGTCTAGCTAGCGATTTCAAGATCTGCCAGTATTTGTCCATTAGTCCTTGTGGATCGATATTTTATTACTTCGATATACCCATGCACTTGTGAGAAACGCCTACTATATCTGTGGGCACTATCAAGTTTTTGGCGCCATTGCCGGGGACTAATTTTGGCAATATTGACTAGATTAAGAAGTTATTAGACTAGACATTTTTAGTTTGTTAATATACTTTCTTTTACTTCATTTTACACATTTCTTGATTTAACAAAACACTTGCTTGCTAGAATTTTAGTTTATGCGTAAAACTCCGCGACCGGAACCCGCAATACCATTTGATTCGGAGATAGAAAGAACGTTCCGTCGTCGCAAGAATATTCAGAAATACCAACCGAAAAAGAATTCACAAACATCAATCATGGACGGTAACAAATCACTCCGAGACTTCGTTGCACCGAATGTTCAAGGACTGCATTCTAGTATTGCACGTCCACCAATATAAGCGAATAATTTTGAGATAAAACCATCACTTCTGTCAATGTTACAACAAAACCAATTCGGTGGATCACCGATCGAAGATCCAAACATGCATTTATCTGTTTTCTTGAATACTGTGACACTCTTAAAATGAATGGTGTAACCACTAACGCTCTACGGCTACGACTTTTTCCTTTTTCACTTAGAGATAGGGCGCGAGCTTGGTTACATTCATTATCATCTGGATCCATTACCACATAGGAACAACTCTCATATGCTTTCCTTGCAAAATACTTTCCTCCGAGCAAAACCGGCGCAATTAAGGAACCAGATTACCAATTTCTCTAAAAAAGAGGGCGAATCACTATATGAGGCGTGGGATCGCTTCAAGGAATTGCAGCGAATGTATCCTCACCACGGGCTCGAGAAATGGGTACTGGTACATACGTTTTATAATGGCTTGCTTTATAACACTCGTCTTACCGTTGATGCAGCCGCTGGAGGAGCTCTCATGAACAAGGCTGTCGATGAAGCCTACAATTTGATCGAAGAAATGGCGCTCAATCACTACCAATGGTCGGGCGAAAGAGGTACTTTATCTCGACAAGCCGGTAAGTATGAACTTGACGCTCTTAGTTCTCTTGCTGCAAAAGTGGATTCGTTATCTTATAAGCTTGACTCTATGAACATGCGTCATAATGTTTCTAATTCTGCTATGTGTGAAATTTGTGGAGTGGAAGGTCATTTTTCTGACACCTATCAATTAGGAAATATGGTATCACAAGACCCTCCACCCGCTCTTGTAAATGTTGTAGGGAACTTTAACTCGAGGGTCCAAAACAACCCTTATTCTAACACCTACAACCCCGGGTGGAAGAATCATCCAAATTTTTCCTATAGAAACAACAATGCAGCTCAACCGTCAAACTTTAGGCAGCCCCTTGTATTTCATTCGTCCAATACCGGGTATCAGCCTAAACAATTTGACCATCCACCACAACCAAGCACCAACACAATACCACAGGAACGAACTTTCGAATCGCGCTTTGATAGCTTCGTATCAGCGCAAACAAAAGCAATGGACTGCGTGTTAGAGGCAATGAAAAACCTAACCACAAACCAGAAGATAATGGAAAACCAAATAGCCCAACAAGCTAGTACATTTACTAGACCGCCGGGTAGATTACCTGGACAGCCTGAGACGAATCCCAAAGAACATTGCAATGCCATTACCACACGTAGTGGCAAGCAACTTGAGGAACCAGAAATGCCCAAGGATGATCATTGTGAGAGTGAGACCAGAACCCCTGAATCTGAAAAACCAAATGAACCTGTTGAGAGTGAACCACAAACGAAAGAAACAGAACCTGTTTATGTGCCTCCACCACCTTACAAACCGCCCATTCCATTTCCCCAGAGGTTGGCAAAAGCAAAACTCGATCATCAATTCGGTAAATTTTTAGAAATTTTGAAAAAAAATATATATTAACATACCATTTACCGATGCTTTGTCACAAATGTCATCCTATGCTAAGTTTTTGAAGGAGATCCTATCCAATAAAAGAAAAATGGAAGAACACGGCACAGTGGCGTTAACTGAGGAATGCAGCGCAATCATCCAAAACAAGTTACCGCCAAAGTTGAAAGATCCAGGCAGCTTTACCATTCAATGCCTGATCGGAGACACACCTTTTGACCGCGCTTTATGCGATCTTGGAGCCAGTGTAAGTCTGATGCCACTCTCTCTTTGCAAGAAACTGGATATCGGAGACTTGAAGCCGACAAACATCTCTTTGCAATTGGTCGACCGTTCCGTACGACATCCGGTAGGGATTCTTGAGGATGTGCCAATAAAGGTCGGTAAATTTTTTATTCCAGCTGATTTCGTTGTACTTGAGATGGAAGAAGACTCCAAACTTTCTATTATATTGGGCATACCATTTTTGGCAACTACCGGTGCCATAATCGATGTTAAAAATGGGAAGTTAACACTACGTGTGGGTGAAGACACGGTTGAATTTGATATTACCGAGAGCTTAAAGAAACCTCTTTTTGTAGATTTCTGCTATAGTATCGGAGTCGTCGACGATGAGCTTGACCCGTCTTACATCCCTCGAACAAACGTCGACCCTCTCAAAATTTGCCTACTAGGTGATTATGACGAAGAGTAGGAAGAAGAAGTCCGTGCCTATGCTGATATTCTTGACTCGAGCACAACCATTGAACCAGAAGAAGAAAAGCTTGCAAAACCATCTGCGCCGACATCTGAGGTCTGTAAACAACTTAACTTAGAGCTCAAATCCTTACCGAGCAACCTCAGGTATGAATTTTTGGGTGAGAATTCTACTTATCCTGTCATCATAGCAAACCATCTTGATTCAAAGCAAACAAGCCTTCTCCTAGATAAGCTCCGACAATATAAGAAGGTAATTGGGTACACTTTGGATGATATAAAAGGTATTAACCCTTCTTTATGCATGCACAGGATACACCTCGAATAGGACAGCAAACCATATATTGAATACCAAAGACGTTTAAACCCGAACTTGAAAGAGGTGGTTAAGAAAGAAATTTTGAAGCTATTAGATGCTGGGGTCATCTACCCCATTTCGGATAGCCAATGGGTAAGTCCGGTACATGTGGTACCAAAGAAAGGAGGAGTAACGGTGGTAAAAAACGAAAATAACGAATTGATCCCGCAAAGAACCGTTACCGGGTGGCGTATGTGTATCGACTATCGGAAATTGAACAAGGCCACTCGCAAGGACCATTTTTCTCTCCCCTTTATTGATCAATTGCTTGAAAGATTAGCCACTAACTCTTATTTTTGTTTCTTGGATGGATACTCAGGATTTTTTCAAATACCAATACATCCAGACGACCAAGAGAAAACCATGTTCACATGTCCCTTCGGCACTTTCGCTTACCATCGTATGCTGTTTAGCTTATGTAATGCACCAGCTACATTCCAGCGATGCATGACGGCTATCTTCTCCGATTTCATTGAAAACATCATGGACGTCTTCATGGACGACTTTTCGGTATATGGGTCCAATTTTGACTCTTGTCTATCTAATTTGACCCGTGTTTTGCAGCGTTGTGAAGAGATGAGTCTGGTGTTAAATTGGGAGAAATGTCACTTTATGGTAAAAGAAGGGATTGTTCTTGGTCATTTGATATCGGTGCGCGGTATCGAAGTCGATAAAGCAAAAATCAGTGTGATAGATAGAATGTCTTCTCCAAACTCTGTCAGAGGAATAAGAAGTTTCTTGGGCCATGCAAGCTTTTATAGGCGTTTCATTAAGATTTTTTCTAAAATTGCTAAACCTTTGACATCCCTGCTTGCTAAGGATACATCATTTGATTTTGACCAAGATTGCATGGACGCTTTTCAGCAACTGAAGAATGCATTGATTTCTACGCCGATAATGCAACCTCCTGATTGGTCGCTACCCTTCGAAATAATGTGCGATGCTAGCGACTATGCCGTAGGAGCTGTATTGGGACAGCGGAAAGACAACCGGACGCATGCCATTTATTATGCCAGCCGAACGCTGGATGGAGCGCAGAGCAACTACGCCACCACAGAAAAAGAATTTCTAGCTGTAGTTTTCGCCTTTGATAAGTTTTGATCATATTTGGTTAACTCGCATGTCATTGTCTATACAGATCATGCGCTGATTCGATATCTCATGGACAAGAAAGATGCGAAGCCGTGGCTAATCAAGTGGATACTGTTATTGCAAGAATTCGATATTCAGATCAAAGACAAGAAAGGGACTGATAATTTAGTAGCAGACCATCTGTCCCGCTTGACAGCCACTCCCGAGGGAGAATCAGAAGAAGAAATAGATGATGCGTTCTTGGATGAGAACCTATTAGCCGTGGCCACGGTAAAGACACCCTGGTACGCCGATTTCGTGAATTTCTTGGCAGTCGGTATTATGCCCCCGAACCTTACACATCAGCAACGAAAAAGATTCGTATCGATTGCAAAGTATCATTATTGGGACGAACCACTCCTGTTTAAGCGTTGCGCTGATTGCATCATTCGAAGGTGCTTGCCAGAGGAAGAAGTTCCAGATGTCTTATTCCAGTGTCACTCGTCGCCCTACAGAGGACATTGTAGTGAAAAGAAAATAACATATAAGGTCCTCCAATGTGGATTCTTTTGGCCGACCCTATTTAAGGACGCAAGAGATTATGTACGGTCTTGTGATCGTTGCCAACGGATGGGAGGAATATCACAAAGAGACGAGATACCTCTTAATGCCATTCTTGAAATAGAGATTTTTGACGTATGGGGTATCGATTTTATGGGTCCATTTCCACCCTCCTGTGGTAACAGATTCATCTTAGTTGGAGTTGATTATGTTTCCAAATGGGTTGAGGTCTTGGCTTCCCCCAACAAATGACTCCAAGGTAGTTCTCAAATTCTTCAAAAAGATGATATTTTCGCGATTTGGAACGCCTCGCGTAGTAATTAGCGATGACGGATCTCATTTTATTGAACGAAGGTTTGAATCACTCCTAAAAAGATATGGAGTATTACACAAAGTAGCCACAGCTTACCATCCTCAGACTAGTGGACAAGTCGAAATATCAAACCGGGAGATAAAGAATATTCTTGAAAAAATCATATCATACACACGGACAGATTGGTCGCTCAAACTTGACGATGCTCTATGGGCATACCGTACAGCATTCAAAACCCCTATAGGTATGTCCCCATTTCAGTTGATATATGGTAAATCATGCCACTTACCAGTTGAGATCGAACACAAAGCCTATTGGGCAATAAGATAGCTGAATTTTGATGGAAAACAAGTCAGAGAGGCTAGAAGGCTGCAACTCAACGAACTCGATGAGTTTCGACAAGAGGCTTACGAAAGTGCCAGGATCTATAAAGAACGCGCCAAGATCTATAAAGAACGCGCCAAAAGATAGCATGATCAAAAGATTATAAGGAAAGAATTCCGTGAGGGCGATATGGTACTTTTGTTTAACTCCAGGATCAAGCTTTTCCCTGGTAAGCTTCGAACTAAATGGACGGGACCATACGTAGTACAAAAAGTTTACCCTCACGGTGCTATAGACATTTTTCGGGAATCAACCGGCTCATTCAAAGTAAATGGACAAAGACTCAAGCGCTACATTCTCCATAAACCGATACCGGAAGGGACTACACTGCTCCTAACGGACCTTTCTTCACCAGAATGACACAGACTATGGTCAAGCTGATGGACCATTAAATCAGCGCTTCTTGGGAGGCAACCCAAGCGTCTTACTTTAGTTAAATTTATTTTCGGCATCTTTCTTTTCGTTTTCATGTTTTGTTAAAGCTTCAGTTTAGTTTGCATATTCTTAGAGGCTCTTTTGATAATTAGTGTTAGAACCTTAGTAATCTCATGCTAAGACAGCCATAGAATACTTTGAACCTTCTCTGCTATAAATTTGGATTTCATTTCCTAGTTTGTTTTAATACATGGTTTTAGTGGTAACAATGATGATACTCTTGCAGGGAGTGCACATGAAATGTGATAATGCCCATCATCAACTCCAAATACCAACTCTGGCACCGGTATTGAAGCAAGCATGAAGGTCCTCAACAGGAAACACTTACCGAGAAGAACACAAGCTGCACCCGCACCAATCAATTTCGATCCTTCCTATTTGGGAACCTATATGCGCTCATAGCCTGATATTGTTTATCATTAGCATTGGCTATTTATTTTCATAAAAGAGTTGAAAACAATATTCGGGCCTTGATGTGCCCTTTCATTACTTGCCTTGTTTTCTATATTTCTGTTTGTTTAGCTGTGGATATTGATGATTTTACTTGATCTTGAATGACACAGGAATATCGCAAACTGATGCGGTAGAAAGGGGCGTTTTCTGCCAGTTTTTCCAAAATCACGGGCGAGTTCCGACAGAAATCTCGATCGTGATTCTCACTCAGCTCAAACATCAGAAAATTCGCCGAGAGCATTACGGCAAGAAAGACACTGAAGCCACGGCCGTAATCAGTAATAAAGGATTTTACGAGAAGATCATGACCAGGGAACGCTGAAAGTTGTGACCGAGATTTTTCTAAAGAGGCAATACAAAAATTATCCGTCGAAAGGTTCACGGCATACCCATAACTAAAGACACAGCCGTGAAATTCGCGCACGATCATACAGAAGACAATCACGGGTGGGTAACGATAAAAATCACAGGCAAGATTTCCTCAGAAAGAACAATGGACATAAATTTGACGAGGACGTCACGGCTGCCCCGTGATTAAAGTCACAGCCGTAAAAACTTGCATCAAAAATCTGCGAGAAGATCACACCTGGTTCCCGACGAAAATCTCGACCGTGACTTCTCAGCGGCAGTTTCCATAGATTTCATGACTAGGCCCTGACGGAAATCTCAGGCGAGATTATTCAACCTTAGCGACTTAACGGGTTCGCCTGGCCAGCCCTACCCGTTACGACCAGCCACTTAAGCAGCTCACCCGATCTATTCCTGCTAGGGTTCCAATTTTTCCTCTTCCGTACGAGTTGCCGACCCCACTCTCTGCCCCACCAGTCGCCGCCGTTTGCTTCACCGCCGACCACCGACTCTCCGGCGACTTTTCCGATCACCACCGGCGAGCCCTCACTCCAGGTTTTTAATCCTTTTCTCGTCGCATACTTTGCCTTCACTCAAACTCTATTCTTTGACAATCTCGACCAGCATTCGAGTCATCATGCCGCCAAGGAAGAAGAATGCCGGCAAACGACCGGCAGGAACTTCAAGTCCTCGACCTGAGACACGACAGCAATCCGCTCTGCCTGAGCTCCAAATGAGGGATAACCATCAAGCTGCTAGGTATCAGGTGCTCTCCAACCGCCGCATAATCAACACCCGGTACATCGATGCTCCCTCACTAGCCGCGTTGGGGATCTTTGATGACCTGCTCTGGATGTTTCGACAGTTTGGCTGGGGGCGATTCTTCAGTATGCGCAGCCTACCTATGTCCCCTTCACGCTCGAATTCCTCAGCTCAATTGAAGTCAAGGTCTCAGCTCTAGAGACAGACCCCGGCCTAGTTACATTTCGACTCGCCAATACTGAATACCGGCTGACCATCGCCGACCTCAATGATATATTTGGATTTCTAGCATATGCATCTCGACTTGGCCCTCCCAACTTCAATGAAGACATCTTTTGGAAATGTATCTCCTCCATGACCACTTACTCGTCGAGAAACGCCAGAGCTTCAACCATTTCAAACCCATGTATTCGTTATGCCCATCGTCTGCTAGCACACTCGATCGTCGCACGAGATGGAGACGGGATAGTGCGCCAGCCCGAATTACTCTGCTTATGGGGACTTCTGCACCAGTTCCAAATCAATGCCGGCTACCACTTAGCTCGGCAGTTCCTCTGTGCCGCCCACGCGCAAAAAGGAAATATATGTATTGGGGGCATAATCACTACTATCGCTCTATCCTTGGGGCACAATCCTTATGGACAGCCGAAGGCAGTGGGCAGCAGACGACTGGACCTTGAGCACCTACTTTCGATAAAGATGATCATCAGGCAAGGGGACATCTACCATCTCACTTTCGCAGATACCAGTACCACCATGGCTTTACCAAATACCGCGCGGACTGATATCAGAGATAGCGCCAACTAGCTCCTTAATCCCGACTCTGCTGTACCGGAAGACCAGCCTACACCTCTCGACGTGGATCCTAGCTCTTCCATTCATGGACAGCCCAGGACTGCTGCCAGGCCTTCTACTGACGATTTGCTCCACTTGCTTCGCCAAGACCAGATCCACTAAGGGAAGCAGCTAGCAGCCCTGATGGACACGGTGAACTGCATTGAAGTTTTCCTCCACAGCAACATGGCTCCACCACCACCGCGGGACAAAGTCGAGGATGCCGATGACACCATCCATGTCTCTGATTCCTCCGAGCCAGCCGACGACGATGACGATGACGACCCGGCTGAGTGCAGTGAGTAGGGCTGCACTCTAGTAAGTCTTCCCTCACCCCTTTTGATATATGCCTATACTATATGCATCTGGGATGATGCATCTTTTGCTTTGGGTGAGGGTACTTACACATTTTGATGGGTCGTCGTGACTTTTATGAGCTTTATGATGACGCTGTACTAGTTCTTTGACTTTATAATGTTGCATGTGCTGACGGTACTGTTAAACTGTTATTGCTTTACGTGATGCTGCTAATGTGCTGATGAACCAAACTTGCCAAAACTTTAACCCTTTTTCACTGCTGAACGATAATATGCTCCACTTTCATAATGCTTTGACTGCATGTGCTTTGATGATGTGATGGTTGTATAGGGTTATATTTCAGCTTTATGATGTTGTGTGTACTGATAAATTGTACCACTTGATGTGATACTGCACCTGTTTTACCATGACTTTAAGCTGCAACTGCTGAACATATATAGAACATGAGAAACATTTTAATTTATGCCTTACTTTCATGATGTCTTATTTTCATGCTATGTTATTTCTTGGACGCTTCAACTTTGCAAGGACATCTCAATTATTGCACTTCTATCATGTCCGCATCTCTTTCGTATGCTCCCATCAAGACTT
This sequence comes from Costus lasius, assembly GCA_027563935.2. Lineage (NCBI taxonomy): Eukaryota > Viridiplantae > Streptophyta > Magnoliopsida > Zingiberales > Costaceae > Costus > Costus lasius. The sequence continues at coordinate 101,312,608 of CM050454.1, forward strand.
GACTGATGAGCTTTAAACTTTGCTGATGACCACTTCCAGGACACGTAAAAGCCTAAGTCGTAGGTCTCAGCTGAAATTTTCATTGACTGATATTTTCCTCATTTAAGATTGATCCTTGTTCATGTACCTGATTTGCGATTGATGTGTACTCCCACACCACTTTAAGGACGCCTTTCATGCTAAGCGATTAGTCTAGTCACTTGATTCCTTGTACACTGAAAACTTATGGATTGCACTTTGATAAGAATCTAGGCAGTATCTGCATCTCAACATGAGTATTATGTGTTTGGATGACTATAGATCAAACCACTTGACACACTTACCACTCTTGGTAACTATTGGTGTTGGTTTTAGTCAAGCTCCTCTAACTTGGCACCGCACAAGAAATAGAGAGAATGAAAAGAGAGAAAAACAAGAGACAGTGGTATCGAAGCTACAACTTGGCACTGCCCAACAAAAAAAAAGAAAGAAAGAAGGCAGTGGTACCAAAGTTACGACTTGGCACTGCCACTAAAGGAAGAGAAAATGATTGAAAAGAAAAAGGCAGTGGTACCGAAGTTGTAACTTGGCACTGTAAAACCAGAAAGAAAAGAAGACAGTGGTACCAAAGCTACGGCTTGGCACTGCAGAAAAGAAGAAAAAAAGGGTGCGGTGGTACCGAGGTTATGAGTAAGACCTTTGCTATGCACTTTTGGTACTTTGAGTGTATTAGTGTCTCATGCGGTAAGAAACTACTTTTATCCAATATCATCATACAACTGTTGCCCATAGATTTGACCTAGATGCTTTGCTATTCATCTTGACACCCTTAAAGACTACAGTGATTTGTGCATCTTGTGACTAGCACTAATTGTTAAGTATTTATAGATTAAAGGGAGTATAACTTCATGTGGTAAAAGCAACCCTCATGGACTTCATTTCTTTTTTGCTTGAGGACAAGCAAAGGTTTAAGTCGTATGTATTCTGTTGACACAGATTTATATAGGGTTTTACACGTCAATTTACTTATGGAATCATGCCTATTTCACAACTTTAAGACTTACAATTGCCTTTATTTGGATATATTTATGGAATCTACACCTGTTTCGGTATTTTCACATTTTCAGGTCAAATTGACCACATAGAGGGTAGATTCTGACACTTTGGTAGCAGAGGAGCTTATCCTAACTCAAGATGATCCTAACCAGGAGTTTTCGGATTCATTGAAGCCTCTATTGGAAATCACAACCGGGTTCCGATCAGAATCACGTCCGTGATCGTCGTTATACTTGAAGCTGAAACTGACAAATCACGACCGGGTCACGACCAAATTCTCTCCCGAGATCGCGGACCCGCCTGTTACGAAATCACCGTTTTCTTCCATATTTCTTTGATCTAACCTAAGGGGAGGCTGAAGGGCACTAAGGACTATTCTCCCCCGTTGACAAAGGGGGCGTGGAGCAGCCTTACGGAGCAAATTTCCTCCACAAAATGATGATTTCGTGGAGACAACGGGCTGAAGCTTTTGCAGGGTATGGAGGCTGGTAGGAAGACTTCTTTCGTCTGGAAACTGCAGCGGCTGCAATAACTTTTGCAGGGCATGGGGAAGAGAAGGAGCAGCATCCACTTGGAGAGAGGATAAATATAGAGTTCGGCAAAGAGAAACAAAGAGGATTCGCACGGGAGAAGAAACAAGGGAGAATTGTTGTGAGAAGGAGGAAAAGGAGAGCTACGCTTCCGCTTCCATTGAAGATCCTATTGCGTGAGCACCTCAAAACAAGTTTGTAAGGAAGATCTATAAGTTTCATCCTACTTCTTGCGCTTATTGTATGAACACAGCATAGCATCGCATGATCCTATCTTTGTCTTGTAATTCCTGCACACATTTTCTTATGCATATGCTATCAAAGATTGTTACTTTCATTTCCATCATGAATATGATAGGCTAAACTCCCAAATCAGGATGTGGGAGTAGCCCCTTGATAACTCGATAGTTGTAGTAGTTTTGCTCTATTGCTAAAATCCTACTTGACCTTATGCGAGTGCTATGCTTATGTTATTCGCGAGAATGCATTCGAACCTCCTCACCTTGGACTGAGGTTTGTAAATCGGGGAATCACGAGGAGACTCGCTGATTGCCTGTACTCACCCAAGGTGTTGTTTAGGATCCTAGACGTGTTGGGAAGACGAGAGTCCGACTGCGCGTCGGAAGCATTAGGTTGGGGGTTTATCAAACCCGTTTGTACTCTTTGCCTATGTAACCCGAGAGGGTGCGTTGGATCCTATTAGCTTCTCAAGTGGGGTTGTTAAATCAGGGGCTAGGGAGAATCCGCTTGATGTGAACTGCGCTCTCCTTGTTAGTTCTTCTGGATCTTAGACACGCCTGGTGACGTGAAAGCGTGTCGGGGCGTCGGATCACTTAAGAGACGCTTTGCCTGCGCAGCCCGAGAGGGTGCGCTTGAGCCAGAGGTAACGCTGAGAAAGTTTATAAGCCAGGAATTCTTGAGGAGGACCCCTTTTGTTTAAACCTGTACCCACCTGGAAGGTATTAGGAGATCGGACGCGTCGGGAGACGAAAGTCCGACTGACCGTTAAAACCTCACATGTTTGACTAATACCAGGATCTGTGGGAACGGACGTGATTATCGGAGGGGAGCAACCTACGTGACAAGGAAGCTGAACCCCTTGAACTAAAATAGGATAACGACAATAGAGTTTAGACTATTCAACTAAAAGAAGTCAAGGCGGTGAATCCACATCCTGATATCTCATCTCACTTAAATCCTCTCGTGTCATTTCCTCCGTTTACATTCTTGTACTTTTAGTCGTTTCGTTGTCTTAAATCAATTCTGACGTAGTCTAGCTAGCGATTTCAAGATCTGCTAGTATTTGTCCATTAGTCCCTGTGGGATCGATATTTTATTACTTTGATAGACCCGTGCACTTTTGGGAAACGCCTACTATATCTGTGGGTACTATCAGATAGTTTAGGAGGGAAAGTAAGAGGAAAACTTAGGCATTAATCCCTCTATTTGTTTTCCGCCCGAATCGGGCGGAAAGTTGAAATTATGCCTTAACTTCACTAACTTCACACCTCACTTTTCACCGCACCGGTGCTCATCATTGCTCACTATGAGCTTTCCTCGATTACTCGTCCTCACCGTTGTTACTTGTGCTCGCCGCCACTGCTCGTTCTTGCCATTGCTACTTGTCTTCACCGCCATTGCTCATATTTAATATTTAATATTTAATAATTCTATGATATAATAATATATATGTAATATTAGTGAAAAAAAATAAAAATTGGAGTGTATATATCAATCATTTAAACTTTATTTTCTTTCAAGTAAATAAAAGAAAGGAAAATCTATAATGCATTTCACCCATCTTTTTTTTCTTTTTTTTTTCTTTTCTTTGCATTTTCCATTCAATTCATCCAAGTAAATACAGTATTACGGTTAAAAGTGACTAATATTACTATTACTCTCTAGTTATGTTGACATATAAAAAAAATTAGTTGTGACCCAATTACCTATTATTTAGTTCTTATGATGTGTTTAAATATCAACTATTATGATCTTTCATTAACTTTTAAGAATTTGCATGTCTAAACTATTGAAAATAATTGATCTACATTAAATTGAGTATCATTAATAGTTGGCGATGATAAATTATAGATTAGGCATAAGAGTTGGGTCTCCACAAAAACATTGAAAGATAAAAATGGAAAGAGGGTGTAAAAAACCACATGCAACAAAAAAGATGAGCACTCAAGTCTAACACAAAAATGCTTACAAGTATATTAATGACTCAAGACTTTGCAAGCGTAATATCGTCAATTAGGTTTTGCCATTTTAACACAATACCTATTCATAACTTAATGAGATACTTCACCCATCAAAATTGTGTCATTTTTTTTTCTTGAGCTGGACAACGACTTTTGTGAGTTTGATCCTCCTCCTGTCTCTCTCTATATATATTACCTTTTTTGAGCTTGTTCTGATTATTCTTCTTCTGCGTCGTCAGTCAACAGTTTGGTCACCAACCCTGACTGAGATCCCAATTTCTTGCCCTGATCTCTTCGTTCCTTCTCTCGCATCGCTTCTGGAGATCGAGTCGGAAGCGTGGATTCGAAGTGTAGCGGTACTAAAATTTGTTCCTCAAGTCGATCCTAGGGTTTCAGATCTACCTTTACTCAATTCCATCCAGGTTTCATCGCCGCTTAGTGAATGGCACTTATTTCTCTCTTTAGTTTTAGTATAATGTGTGTTGTTTGGTTTTATGGGGGTGTGCTGAGAGATTCTTATGTGTTTTGACAATGTTATTGTGAGGACAAACGATTATTTATAAGATACATTTTCACAAAATTGTAATTCTTTATTTGCTTCGCGGTGCTAGAATTTGATGATCGAGAGAAATTTGGGAGTGGTACTTTTAATCGAATTTCCTTTTCTGACAAAATATTTTTTTATCGTGAATAAAGATTCCACCTCTGTTCGCCAAGGTCGCTTACCTCCTAGCAACTAGTCCAGATTTCCAGTGCTTAAATGGCCAGCGAAATAACCCTTTCAATCCCTAAGAGACTAATGTAAGGCTTTCGCCTCCTGACTTCCATGAATCTGATGTTGTACAATTAGTCGAATCTGCATCACTTTGCCGCTGTCTAACTGATTGATGGTCTACATATTTTTAGAAAGTTTCTTGGAGGACATTAATTAAGTCAAAAGACAAACATGTGCTCCGTTTTGAAGTTTATCTAATATATTTATATTTCCTATTTTGAAATCTAAACAATTCATAAAGGATAATAACTAAAGTATCATAGTTACGAAAATATTTGAATAACTAAAGGATAACTGAATATAAGGATGTTGAGTCAATGTCTTTTACTTTTCACCTTTATTTGATATTTGACTGTGTTGATATTCATACTATTTAACTTCAAAATTGTAGTACTTTATCAAGTGCCCTTTTTATCTATCATCTTACCCTGCTTCTAGTTGTTGCTCCTTGACTACTTGCCACCAATTAAGCAGAAAACCTCATCGTTTGCCAATGTGATGCAATGGTTTCAAATATATGAACATTGAACTAGTTTTAGAAATTTGAAAAAATAATATAGATTAGATGGGATTTTTCACGCCCCTTAAAATTTTGTAGATGCGGCTTCTGACCATAAGTAGTGGAAATTCATTCTGTTGATGAGAACATCGACCTTTACATTCTAGTTTAGAGAGTTAGATTTGCGAATAAATCTCATCCAAATACTTGTAACTTGGAAGGTTGTCCTAAACAAGGACCTCACAGGTACCCATAGTTATGGCCCTTACATTGTTGCCTAAATTTGATGAAGACACATAATAGGAGTTAAAGGTGGAAAACACCATCAGGATGATTGTCTAGCATATGGCCTTATAGCTTGTAGGATAAGATATGAAGAGCTACCAGTATTAACTTCAACTTATATCTGTAAGGTCATTTTATTATGAACTAATACAGATTAATTGTTTTCTGAAATCTTAAATTCATAGTATTACTTATTGAACATTTTTTCCTTCTCTCTCTCTTTCTCTTCTTTAATTTTGTATTTTTTTTTTCTTGGAGTTGGAAGATAGGCCATGTGTGGCGTTAGACGTTAGTAACCCTTTTTTGCATGGGTTGAAGTTTTTTGTTACTATACATAATACTATGATGTGTCAAATGCTTGATTACGTTATTGTGCACAGACTTGGCATAAATTTCTTCGGTAATTTTTTATTGATCATCCTATATTATTCAAGGCTTAACTAATGGTTCCTCTTCAATTTTGTCTTGTAATGCCTGTGAACCTCTCCTGAAACTAGAAATTATTATTTCAATGACATCTCTTCTGAAACCAAGTTTTGTGGTGCTCAGGCTGCTTTTCATCATATATGAAAACTGTGGTGACATCCTCTTTTATACACATATGGTAATTATGAGTGTACCAGACAATGTCAAGCTGCTGTCATTTGCAAGTACTTATTTGGACTTTTGACTCTAAGTTGGAAAGACATGGCAAACCTTGGAACTAGTGGTCGCAGGTAACTAATTTAACATTATTTGATTTTTGCAGCTTTTCCATGAAGAGTTTTTTCTATACCTTATCTTCAGTTCTGTGCCATAACTTTTTTACTTGTACCAGTCTCCCAAGAAAAACAAATGAGAGCATGAGGATTATAATTTCAACAGTCATTGGAGTTGTGTTTGGTTACTTGATTGGTATTTCTTTTCCTACAGTTAGCATAACAAAGGTGTGCCAATGTGATGCTCTTGCTATTTTTCTTTGATATACTAATCTTCTGGTGCTATTCAAGATGATAATTGTACTAGCTAAATTTGCAGCTTCACTTCCCTTCCAGCACTATTTCATATATTGAAGACAGAAACTCAGGCATCACAAGCCAAGCTTTATTGAACCACGCTTGGACTTCCGGGAATAATCTAAATAGAAACAGTTCTACTTTAAACTCAGCTGAACCTTTCAAGGTGCTTTCTCTTTTTTGGACTCCTATGTTTCATGTGCTTCCCTTGTTTCATTTTTATTTAAATGCATTCCCTTAAAATTTTCTGAAGTATTGTATTTATCAGAAATTTGATTGATTAATACTATCTTATTATGTATGTGACTTTAGGGAGTTATTTCGTGATTCATTGAATTTTTGTGATTAATAATAATTATTTGTGGTGCAATATACTCTATATCAGTAGCATATGGGAACCTGAATCTGTTGGCATTGATGAATATATTATGTTTCCATTGAAATCATTTAGTCAACAATGAAAACCAAAAAACTGCAATTATACTGGCTAAGAGACCTGATACCTTTCTATTCAATTTTTATGATTTGATTCTTTTACAGATTTATGTTCCTACTAATCCTAGAGGTACAGAAAGATTACCACCTGGAATTCTTGTTCGTGAATCAGATTTTTATCACCGAAGATTGTGGGGTAACCCAGATGAGGTGAGTAGCTGTCTTTCTAATGATTGAATGTGGTTATCTCATAAAACTGCTGATGTACTTGGATCATATATTATTAGCGTGTATTGTTTTATATTTACTAAGTCAAGTAGGTCATGGGATAGGAACATGTTGATATTGGTCTGTATTCTGTTTAGATTATTACTAAAAGCCTATAAACACAGCTCTTAAACATTTGCAAGGAGTAGACTAAAATCAATTAAACCGTAATAACCTAATTGCCTCTTTAACAGGAATGACGGGTAGGGTACCTGCTTATTTTGCCCTATCTATATCTGAACCCGAATAAATACTATATTACCCGTACCCAATTATATACCTGCATTTTTTTTAATCTCTACCCGAATACAACCCTAATAAAACTTTTTTTACCCAATAACTACTTGAACTCGAATAATACCATATATTCTAACCTTAACCTTAACCCTAATCTACCACCCACCCCTCACCCCTACTCCCAGCCGCCACCTGCCCTTGCACCCTGCCACTCTGCTTACCGCCACCCTCGCTCCATGCTGCCACCTCCAATGCTGCCTCTGACACTCTCTTCCCTCTACTCCCTCTTGCCGCCTCACCTCTGATGCCCGCTTGCTCCCCCTTGCCTTCGACACTGCTTGCCTATAATGTCACCTACTCGCCTTTGATGCCGCTCGCCTGTGACGCCACGCCACCCGCTTTAACTCTCCCACTCGTCGTCTTGACACTTTCACTTGACCTTTATGTTTTCACTCGTCGCCTCTCCTATGCTGCCGACTGCCTTGATGATTCTACTCACTGCCATCTACAATGCTCGATGTATTGCCTCCTGCCACCCTCCCGCTTGTCGCTTATAGGATAGTAGTGGCGGCGATGAGAGTATTTGAGGAGAGTGGAGGTTAACTTTTAGGTTTAGGATGGGTGGGGAAATTCATTTTTTATAATTTATATTTATAAATTTATTTTTATTATTTAATATGTATAACCGAGTTCGGATGGTAGGTATCCATCATATAGTATGCAAACCCTATCCGAACCTGACTCAGGAAGCATATATGCTACTCATACTCGAACCGAACCCGATTAATAGATACTTGATTATCTATAATCGAGTTCGGATAGGTCGGGTACCCACTTAAATTGAACATGATTGTCATCCCTACTCTCTAATTTGCTCTCTCAGTTCTCTTCTTCTCTCACTTCTTTTCCTTTCTCTCTCACTCCTAGTGCATTTGCACCAATTTTACATTAGAGCTAGGTTGACTTTGCACTGGATTACTCAACTTCCTTCTTGCTTGCAACCTATTCCATAATGATTGAATTCCTTAATTCTCATGATTCATAACTCACCTCATCACTGCCTCACCTCATGCTTCATGCATCCATCACCAACACCTTGCACTTGATTAGTCAACAGGCCATGGGCGGCATGAGGCATGTGAGCGGGCCAAGCACCAAGGCCAAGGTATTGAGTGGGCTAGGCACAACATGCATGCGGATTCTTTTTTTAAATAATTAAATTTAAACACCCAAATTTGAATTTTTTTATTATGGCTGTAATTCTCTCATTAGCTATACGATGGACCCATTTCAATATTACGGCCATAGCCATAATTCGAAGTTATGCCCATAACCTCCTCAGCAGCAACTTTGCAGATAACAAAAACCTTGACAAGAGAATTACGGGTATAACCATAATTCTTATTATGGCCGTAATCTTCTCATCAGCAATTTTGACATTACAACTATGACCATAATTCGAGCCACGGCCATAATCCTCTCGTCCGCTACTTTTTAGACGAATCAGACTTTGACGCCAAGATTATGGGCATGGCCGTAATCTGCATTCATGGTTTACAAAGCCGGTCCGGTGACTCGGTCCGGCGAGCCACCGGGCCCGTACGGTACCGGTATACCAAGCAAGAACCGGCGGCGAGGTGAGTTTTAGGGTTTAAGGGAGAACAGCGGCGGCGGCGACAGAAGCTCGCCGGCAGAAGCTTCGAACGAAGCTTCCAGTTCCTTCGTTCGCTCGCTGCCGCTTCTTGCCCGCCGCCGCCTGCCTCCACCGTCCGCCTCGGAGCTGTACTCCGACGGCAGTTCTGGGACCGGTGGCTCACCGGACCAGTACCGTACTGGCAATACTGGCCGGTACGGTACGGTTTTTTAAACCATGTCTGCATTACGCCCGTAATCATCGAGCCATCAAACTTTAAATGGTCATAACTTCCTCACTCGTAATTATCGAGTCGTCAAACTTTAAATGGCCATAACTCCCTCGTCTTAACTCTGTTATGGGCATTCTTAGAGTCAAAATGACGAGTATTTCAAGGGCTATCTTTGTATGAATATTTCCAGAAACCAAGAACTTCAACGAGAGAATTACGGGCATAGCCATAATCTGCATTACACCCGTAATTTCGCAGCAGCCAACATTAAAAGTGTCATAACTCCCTCGGCTTAACTCCATTTTGGATGTTCTTGGAGCCAAAATGACGAGCATTTGAAGGGCCATCTTTGTGTGAATTGAGAAGATACTTTCGAAATGATATAAGGAGCGATATTCTCTGAAGAAGGCACGCCCAATAGGGGCCCAAGGAGGCTAGCGAATTTTGCAAAGGGAGAAAGGCTTGATGATAACAAGGGAGGAGGAAGGAACTGTGCATTTCATTCTAGAAGATTTGAAGGAAAGTTGCAGCAGTTCTTCAGCGTTTGCTTCCTCAAGGACCGAAAGGAGAATTGCGATACTAGATCTGCTGGATTGATCATGCTTTTGAGTTGTCAAGAAACGAGGCAGGATTTGCGTGAGGAATCTTATGATATCTCTGAACTCATTAAATCAATTTAGATTTGGTTTGCCACAAAAGTAGGATTCCGATTTAGATTGATACCAGATTACGCTGTCGAAAGAGGGTAATCTGTACTATTGGATATCTCTTTGAATACTTGAAGATTGCATAGTTATTATATTGTCTTGTTTGAGTTTAAGAAGATCTGCTAATGAGATGAACCCGAAGTTTTGATGTCTCTAAACCTTGTTTTTTATCCAAAACTATCCCTTGCTAAATTCGGTTGTCACTTATATTTAGTTGTATTTAATTTATTTTCTGAAAACCCAAAACATCCACTTGTTTGTCTAGCTATTGATTTGCAATCACTCAGTACTTGATCACTATCCTTATGGGATTGACTCTTAAATATTACTACGACAAAACGATTACGCTTGCGGTTTACATACTTCAGTCCCCTAGCTGAGCTCCTCTTCTCACCTCTCCTCCCTTCTCTCCTCGCCGAAGTTTTCTATTCTCAGTTTTTGTTTTGTTGGCTGCCAGGGATGCATAGAGAAGAAAAAGAAAAAAAGAGCATATAGTCTTTGCTGTAGTTGCCGTCTTATGGATCTCAAACCCTTCTACTTCTTTCTTTCTGTCTCTGTGCATATAGTCATAGTTATACCACAATAATTTTTATATGTACAAATGTTTGCTTTTACATTATTCTTTTGCTTGCCGTAGGCTGCTATCCAATTTGACTGCAAAGATAAGAACTCAAAAAAGCATTTCCATTATACTCTACTTTTACATGATCCAAAAGCCTTTTGTATATTTGAAATTGTCATAATGGAATTTTAATGTTTAACTTTTATTGTGCCAACGACAATTTATGAATTTCGCAACTTTCTTTCTGTCCATTTATTTGTTTTATAATCTAGCTCATATAACTTTCTTAGTCTCTACTGTGTGTATTTTTGCAATAAAATGCGCAGGATCTGACCATATGTATTTTTGCAATAAAATGCGCAGGATCTGACCATACAGCAGAAATATCTTGTCACATTCACTGTCGGATATGACCAGAAAAACAATATTGATGCCGCGGTTAAAAAAGTGAGTTAATTATCTAGCAAAATAAATTCTTTATAGATTATCTTGAATAACTATGAGTTTTGCTAATTGTTTTTCCAAATCTTTAGTTTTTTTTTTTTGAGTGATCATGTCCTTTCATTTGAAAATTTTGTATACTACAAGTAGGTTAAAATTTACATATTAATACAACATGAAGGATGAGGACCAAACATGATGTTGACAGTCCTAATCAATGTAGAAACTGAAAACGACTTACACAAGATGCAGTGATTCACATCTACATAAGCAGCTGTTTGAATTGGATACTATCAGGAGTCTGCACTAATTCAGTTAACTCTATTGATTGTGGTAAAACATTTAAAAAATTAATTTCAAATTTTTCAGAGTAAAATTGGAGACATTAAAAAAGAATAAATTACAAAAGCTAAGCTATTCCAATATATCCACTAATGTGGTGCTTCACATGTTAAGCATGTCATAAATGTAAGTTTCATTTGTATCAAATCTAGGCATAATTAACAATGAGCCAATTGTTTTCCGTTCATATTTGAATTGGGAGTACAGCTCCAGCTTTCTTTCTCGTTTGCTCAAGGTAAAAGAGCGAATTAAAATAGAAAATTTATTAAATCTCAATTGATTAGATATTTTTTGTGAGTATCATTCAGTCATTGGTAAATTGATTGGTACCTGCTTCTTTAGAATTATATACAAAAAGGACCTAAAATTTATGCGGTATCATAGGGTGTGTTTGAAATGCATGCCTAAACATCAAATTGGTGGCAAGGAAATGTTTGGTAATTGTATATTTGAAATATTCTGCTAGTGTTTTCACAAAGCTACTTTAAATGCATTTCCTTGTATGCATTTCATAAGTGGCTTTGAGTATGCACTTTTGAAGAACTAAAGGCTTGCCGAAAAGTCATCCTTAGTTTATCCGTTTCTTGCAAATATAGTTTCGGAATCGAGTTTGTTGCTTTATGAATTATTTTAGAATCTTATTATTAACTCTTGCACTCTTCTATCAAGAACGGTGAAAAATATCTAGAATGTTTTTTTTTTGTTTAGATTGCTGATATTTAAAACTTGGGTAGCAACTTTTAGAGAAGGAGATATAGCAAGTGCCGGAGGTGTGCTGAGAAGTAGGAGGTAGCAATTAGTGTTTAGAAATCTAGCCCATCCGGTACACATACAGGGTTAGTGTTCGAGGACTCGGTCTGGTACTGGTCCGGCAAGGCACCGGCACCGGAGCTTGGGTCGGAGTAGCAGACAGCTTCCACCACTGCTAGAAGCTCTAGCTGCGGTGGAAGTTTCGAACGAAGCTTCCCGGGCGGTGGCGGCTTCGAATGAAGCTTCCGACGGTGGCGAAAGCTTTCACCGGATCCGCCGCTCTTCCATTGCCGCCTAGTTCGCGGGTACCGTACCGGTCCGGCGGCTATTCCTCAAACCTTGATATATATATATATGTTGGTACGGGCTATATTTAAAACGTTGACAGCTACTTCTAAAGAAGCGATAGTAACATATGAGGATTCAAGCTACGCTGACTAGAAGGGCAGCAAGCACCAACTATGTATGGAGATGAAAGCACCTACAGTGTCTAGAGAATTAAGAGTTGGCAATGTCCAGAGAAGCAAAGAAGATGTTGGCTGTATCAGTGAAGGTTAAGCTAAATTTTAGGAGGCATCTCCATTAGGGTAAATTGTGTGCCCTAAGTTAATTAGCTAAATTCTTTTTGAGTTAATAAAATTGGCAAACATGATAATTATCAGCTTCTAAGATAATACGAGGGATTGGATTGGAGCACTGAACTCACCAACCTTATGATCTGAAATGACATCAATGTCACTAATGCTAAAACCTGGAACCACAAACCCAGTCTTCCTATTGCTATAATTCTCTTGCCTTCTATTTGGATCAGCCGAGTGGAGCTGATTGCAGGATTAGATGATTGTACGAATTGAAATGCAATTTTTATAGCCTTGTCAAGATAAATGCATTGTGTGAAACATAGTCTAAGCTTTCCATATCCATCCATGGAAACCAGAAGATTGCACATAACTAATGAGATAATTGACAGTTAGAATCTTCTCACCCTTCAGGGATTTGAGACTCTGCAAAAGTTTAAGTCCATGTCTATATTTAACAAGTAGTTAGGATGAAGATGTCATTAGATTGACAAAATTTAGTACCTATAGTTTTTATATATTCAACAATGTTATTTGCACTCAAAAGTTTAAGACTAACATTACATTATGTCACATTTTATTTCAACAAAAGATTTTGAAGTTATCCAAAGCGTTATACCTTCTTTTAAGATGATAGAGATGGGTCACGAGAGAATAATAATCAACGTTAGCATGGTATCTAAAACAATTATAATAGGGAAATGAACTAGCTGAAAGAGTACCGCTTGGTATGTAATGATCTAACTTTGCACCAGTATTGGTATAAGCTCGATGTGGTTTATATATATATATATATATATATATATATATATAAATAAATTAACACAGGCTAGTACCATTGATACCGTGTGCCAATAGTACCACCAACGTACTGATCTGACCACGAACAATGCAATGAGGTGGATCATGAAAAAAGAGAAAATATAGGCTGTTAATCTTGAGTTTAGACCAATAAATTCTTTAGATCTAGAATATTAGCATCTAATCTTAAAAGGTGTTATGGTTGTCATCCAGTATAGAGAGAAAATTGGTCACGTTGAAACCTCAATGTTGTTTGACATTGTTGGTGGGAGATGATAAAACTAAGCACATCCCACTTTCCTTGGAGTATTGAGTAGTACTGTAGGAGGGATTGATCTTCATGCATAAGGTTGAAGAGTTCTTTATAACCTGCAATTTATGGGCAAAAGTGGTTTGATTTTTTTTCCTCAGCTTGCAGGACAAAAAATGCAACACCATCATTCTCCTTCCCTGGACGCCTCATATACAAAAGAGAGAGAAATGGGTGGAGGGGGAACCTAGGGTTTGGAGGGATCCGTTTTGATATCCACTTGGATGGAAAAAGGTGAATTATATTTCTTGTAAAGAGTAATGCAATAAATATAGAGCTGCATTAAGATATTACCATGAGAAAATTCCCATTATGGAACTAAAGACATCAAACATATACATGGCTTCGTTGCCATTTCCATTTCAATCTCTTCCCCTTATTCTGTACTTTTGAAGCAACTCTCTCTCTCTCTCTCGATTGAAGAGTCATCTAGTTTTCTTTTGGTTTCAACATGCTTTGGAACTCCATACATCATTCTTGCCATTGCCTCCTTTTTATTCCCTATTAATTAACATGCAAGAAAGCAATAAATGTATTGTTTTTTGATGTTTCCTTCTTTTGTTGTAAAGAATTATCTTTGATGGTTTAAATTGATTGCTCAAAGTTGTATAAGTCAATGTAGAAGATGCTTCATGAGAAGCAAATTTAGAAGTCTCTCATACTCAGCACCAGAAATAACCATAGTAGAGTCCTGTGAAGTGGCCATAGGTGCAGTAAGAAGAAAGAACTGAAGACTTCTCTAGAAGCGAGAGGCTTAGCTGATAAAAAATGTGAGCTTTGTCCGGCAACAATGGGTACAAGGTGGGGAACCCTTAACCTTATCTTTGCCATGACTAGATGTAGAATGTTTACCATGATGTCTTGATTGTGGTGTTGCTAGATCAGTAATCTCATGCAAGATGGAAGCCATGAAGGGGCTCTTGGATGCCACTAAAACTCATATGGAGAAGGCATTCTATAAACTGGATATTGTAGCATCAAGAAGTAGATAAATTTGTGTTGTAGAGTAGGTGTCATTAAGATCAAAGGAATTTTTTTTAGATAAGAAACTTTATTAAGAAAACTAGTTAAGTTACAATATCAAGGCTCAAAAGATTGGCCAGCGCCAATGGCCACATTCTAGTCCAAGCATACATAGACTTGTTTCTCTTAGCGTGACCTGCAAGCCAGTTCGCAGACTTGTTAGCAGTTCTACTAACATGGACAAAAGAGAAATTACGTCTAAATTGCGAGTATCTAAGTTCTTTTAGGAGTCACAAAACTTCAGACGATGGGTATGTGTTGTTGCCCCCGATGATGTTAATGGCCTCCAAGCTTTCAGTTTCAATGATGAGTTCCATGTTCAAAATGTGATTGTGTGCATGCGCTTATCCCATAGCATTCCGAATAGCTAGCAACTCAGGATAGATCACGGAGGAACATATGCACAGCAACTGCGATTAGTGGTTTGCAATTGGAATTGCGTGCGATGTATCCAATACCAGCTTCATTACTTCTACAGCTCCATGCTCAGTATTAAACTTGATCTTCTTCCAAGTTTGAATTCCACCATACTGTCTACCACCATGCAGTGAATTTGCAAGCGCCTCTTGTGTGAACTTATACTCCATGATTGCTTCCCCGCTAGAATGGCCAGGAATTGTATGTCTCCCTTTAAAAGTTATGACATTCATGTCCTTCCAAACCTGCCAACATGTTGTCAAAATGAGAGATCTAAAATGGAAATCATTATCCTGTAGGCAGGTCATCCAAGCCCCATCAATCTAACTCTTAAAATCAAAACCTGGGGACTTATTGTGCCTAGCATGATTTTGCCACACCTGCTGTATATAGGTGCATTGATAAAAAAGGTGAGTAACCGATTCCTCAGACTTGTTGCTCAGGACACAGACATTGCAAACATTGATACCCAGCTTATTCAATCTGTCCAGAGTTGGGAGCCTTTGATGGAGAAGCTTCTAGCCAAAAAGCTTAATTTTCAAAGAGGTTTTGAGATTCCAGAGCCTTTGCTACCAAGAAATTCTATTTCAAGTGAACGAGTGTAGCTATATCTGGGATAGGAGGATGATACTCTAATAGTTCATCCCACTTGCATTTTTTGTAAGGGCCAACTATCTTGTTTGAGATTGAAGATTTCTTTGTATACGTGGTAAACATTACAAACATTCGCTTGTGGAGCTTGAGAGGTGAGTAGAGTATCTGTTATGGACTGGCCTGAGCCAAGGCCCAGGGGAAAAGGGGAAAAGGGAGAGGGGTATTTGTAAGGGAAGTGAGGGAAGGAGAGGGTAGCTAGGGTTTACTTTTGTATTTGGGCTCTTTCGAGAGATAAACTCGTAACTAGGGTTTACTTTTGTATTTTGGCTCTTTTGAGAGATAAACTCGTCACCTTAGGCGACTGGAGGGAGGATTCATCTTTGAATCCTAAAAGTGGTCCGACCTGCCGGATTCCACTGGGGCGACGGCGGGAGCCTACTTCGTGTGGTGCTTCGTCGGGCGCAAGTTTTGCTGCTGGATCTGGCTGAGAGAGCTTCGGCAAGAGCCCACTTTGGTGGTCGATTCTCGAGCGACTTGGTGGTGCGGTGAGCGTGGAAGCGGTGGAAGGTAACAGGCGACGCCATCGGCAGCTGATTCACGCGTGACAGCGAGCGTGAGGAGCATCGGCGGCACCCTCCGCAGGAGACATTGTTTGGAGACGAAGCGGGTGTGTCCTTCGGCTCGCGCAGCGGGGGAAATCTTTGGCCGGCAACATCGAGTGATAGGAGCGTCCGGAAGAAGGCCGGCGACCATTTCTGCGGGTGTCGGGTGGAGAACCACGAAGCAATGCACGCGTAGCTCTATTCGCGTGGCGTTGTTTGTGTGACGAAGCTTGGGAGCGTCTGGAAGTTCTAGGCAAACGCGGCGACGAACCCTTCGTGCAAGGCGGACTCGGCGAAGGCGCTGCGACAAAGCTTTCACGCATCCAGCAATTCCAGGCAGACGCAGCGACAAACCCTTCATGCGAGGCGGACGTGTGAAGAGCTGCGTGCGGGCGGAGATCCAAGGAGGGCAGCGACGACCTTGGCACTCTCGTCCGCCTAGGGGAAGGAAGCTTGCAGACGCGACGAGTGGTGGAGAGTGGCTGCGAACTTCACCGAAGGCGCGGGGGAAACACTCAGCAAGGAAGACGGGAGGCGGACGCTGCGAAGCAGATCTCCCCAGCAGAAAAAGAGGGACCCATGACTCTTCCAGTAGAGCGGGTCAAGGGCGACGGCCCATGTGGCACAGTACGCGGCTGTGATTCTTCCATCCACCGCCTGTGGCTATGTCTCCTAACTGGTGGTGAAGATGGCTTCCACGCGATCCGACGCACGGTTTGAGGCCTTGGAGAAGTCTATGGCTGAGATTCTAGTTGGAGAGGAGCGTCGCAGGGCTGATATGGTTGCTAATGAAGAGAGACTGCGAGCAGCCAAGGAGGATAGCAGAATATTAAAAGAGGACATGCGAGAGCTGAAACAGATGTTTGCCCCCTTCTTGAAAGGGAAAATGGCTGAGGGGAGCGCTGACCTTTTTCCTCCACCTCTACGAGAGCACTGGAGGTCCGCTCCCACCCAATTTCCAATGGGCGATTGGAGGGATGAGCCCATACTGGTACTAGAGGAGAGTGGTTCGCAGGTGGGAGCCGGCAGCAGGGACTGGAAGGGCCGGGTGGAATAACCGTGGGGAAGCAACTATGAGGAGGCCGGGAGAGAGGCAAGGGGGGATGGACTATGAGGACTGGGGATACCTAACAATGAGGAGCGGCGGTTGATGTGTCGTAAAGTGGAATTGCCCACTTTTAATGGGATGGATCCTCTTGGTTGGATCTTGAGAGCTGAGCAATACTTCAATGTGCAAGGAATCCCCAACGCTCAGTGCATCCCTTGGGCTTTTGTGAGCATGGAAGGAGCGGCAGTGCATTGGTTCAGTTGGATTCGAAAAATGGAACCGGAGATTACATGGGAAGCCTTGAAGGATGAATTGATGGAACGGTTCGGTGAGAGCAGTCCAGTGAATCCCTATGAGATGTTGGCATCCTTGGAACAAGGTAATAAATCAGTAGATGAATTCGTGGAAACTTTTGAAGGATTGGTGGCTAGGCTTCCCCGACTGCCTCCATCATAGTATTTGGGCTACTTTCTCAGTGGATTGATAGGAGGTGGGTGCGCACTTTTAACCCCCAACAGTGAGGAAAGCGATACAATTAGCAAGAAATTTTAAAGGAGTTCTAACGGGCAAGGAAACTACTAATCGGGCCGCTAAGGCAACAACAGGAGAGAGAACTGGTATGTCATCGCATACATCTGACATCTTTGCGCAACCGACAGCCACAGGAATAGACTGGCATAATTCATGAGTGGCATAATTCATAAGGAGCCAGAATCAGTGTGCAAAACAAGTCGGGGAGCACTGCATCACCCAAGGCCAGTGTCGTTGTGGGCAGCCGACCTCAACCACCAATTAGTGAGGATATTAGCCGTAAAAGTTCGGAGAGAAGTCGAGCACCCAATAAGCACCGAAGAGGTAGATACCTTTCTTACCAAGATTCAAGACCAAACAAGAAAAGGGTTTATGTTTCAGGTGCGATCAGCCCTATCACCTGATGCATCGTTGCGCCAACAAGAACTTGAGTCTCATGATCTTAATCGAGGACGAGGATTGGGACATTGCTAAGGATAGAAGAGCGATGGAGGGATACATATTTGATGGCGGAGGACGGGCGCAAGATCACAAGTCTTGAGGATAAGACTTTTGAAGGGGGAGACATCTGTTACGGACTGGGCCTGAGGCCAGGCCCAGGGGAAAAGTGAGAGGGGTATTTGTAAGGGAAGGAGAGGGTAGCTAGGGTTTACTTTTGTATTTTGGCTCTTTCAAGAGATAAACTCGTCGCCTTAGGCGGCTTGAGGGAGGATTCATCCTTGAATCCTAACAGTGGTTCGACCTGCCGGATTCCACTGGGGCGACGGCGGGAGCCTACTTCGTGTGGTGCTTCGTCGGGCGCAAGTTTTGCTGTTGGATCTGGCTGAGAGAGCTTCTTCGGCAGGAGCCCACTTTGGCGGTCGATGCTGCCAGCCAAAGATTTCCCCTGCCGCGCGAGCCGAAGGACACACCCGCCTCGTCTTCGAACAATGTCTTCTGCGGAGGGTGCCGCCGATGCTCCTCACGCACGCTGTCACACGTGAATCAGCCGCCGATGGCGTCGCTTGCTGCCTTCCACCGCTTCCACGCTCACCGGACCACCAAGTCGCTCGAGAATCGACTGCCAAAGTGGGCTCCTGCTGAAGAAGCTCTCTTAGCCAGATCCAGCAGCAAAACTTGCACCCGACGAAGCACCACACAAAGTAGGCTCCCGCCGTCGCCCCAGTGGAATCCGGCAGGTCGGACCACTGTTAGGATTCAAGAATGAATCCTCCTCGAGTCGCCTAAGGCGACGAGTTTATCTCTCGAAAGAGCCAAAATACAAAAGTAAACCCTAGCTACGAGTTTATCTCTCAACTAAAATATAAAAGTAAACCCTAGCTATCCTCTCCTTCCCTCACTTCCCTTACAAATACCCCTCTCCCTTTTCCCCTGGGCCTGGGCTCAGTCCATAACAGTATCCCATACAACATTCATATTCTTTCTAAATATAACAAGAGACGGGATGGTTAATTGGTTGATCCCATATTGTTCAACAAAGATGTGAGAAATGTTGCTATAACTTATAAGATGCAATTTAGTGGCAAGAGAGAGTATCAAGATGATGATCCTTTGCATGATATCCCAAAAAATATCACATAGACTGAGCCCATAATAAATAGTTTCTAGATTTAATTTGATTGTTGTGCAAAAATAGTCGTGAGCTTAAGGTCATTGCTTGTAGAAGTATCTGGTAAAAAGGAAGAAATAAAGACACAGGGGGGACTAGAAGAGGCTTGGCAACATCTACAGTAGACCAATGCAAATAACCCCAAAAGGAAGAGGAAGAAGAGGAGGTGGTGGGGGTAGCGAGTTTTAAGAGATGAATGGGAGAGGGAAAGTTTGGGGTGATCGGAAGGTGGTGGTGGGAGGCTAGTGAAGAAGAATGTGCGGCAATGTTGGTAAGAGATGGGGAAGGGAGGAGAAACTCTACCTCTGATTACTGGCGTTGTTAAAATGACAATCGCCCTATGCATAATCACACATTTAATAACACTGTTACAATATAGAGCTTCTAACATTGTTGATATATTTTACCCCTGGGACGTCTATTTCTAGAAACAAGTAGATGCGGCTTTTAGGTGGAAGTTTTAGAATCTCTTTGAATGATTATAGACAAACTTTTGGTTTCTTATTCAAAAGCTTTATCTGTGTTGGTAATGCTCGATGATCAAACACATTCTTTTTCAAGGCACTTATTACTATTATGTTGGAATTATTATGACGAATAAAATGTGAATTCAAACACTGCTGTATAATCCAAAATATTAAAATATGATAGTAAATCATTTTTAAGAGAAATTTATTTGTGCCAATGATAATGAAAGATAAATGCTACCTCTTGCCAGAGATTTGCCCTTGTTAAGCTTTACTCTATCATACTATTGGGTTCTATTTTGGCCACTAATTTTGCTGCTTTTGTAGCCTATAAATCAACGCTTGTCATAAGCAGTTCTGGCGTTGAAATTGTCATTGGATGCATAGTCAATTTTACTTGACTTTTCCTAAATTGGTGCAAACTGATATAAATTCATACTATGTTAAATACATTGTGACCAATTCCCCCTTTCTATG
The DNA here is from genome assembly GCA_027563935.2 of Costus lasius. NCBI lineage: Eukaryota > Viridiplantae > Streptophyta > Magnoliopsida > Zingiberales > Costaceae > Costus > Costus lasius. The sequence continues at coordinate 101,332,991 of CM050454.1, forward strand.
GCAAGCGTTCTGAAACTAGTGATAATACAAGTCGATCAGTTGAGGAATTATGCCACTTGGTATTAAATAATCTAAAATACCAAAAATTGAAAATAAAACATAATTAAGAGAAATTTATTTGAGCTAATGATAATGAAAGATAACTACTACCTCTTGCTGGAGATTTGTCTTTATTAAGGTGTACTTATCATATTATTGGGTTCTATTTTGTCCGCCAACTTTGTTGCTTTATAAACCGTCGTTATCATAAACAGTGCTGGCGTTGAAATTGTCATTGGATGCATAATCACTTTGAGATGTCCTTTCCTAAATTGGTGTAAGCTGATAAAAATGCATCTTTGATGGTTTCTTTAGATTTCATGGACTAGACCAGTGTTTTGGGATAGTTCAATTATGTGTTGCTTATGCAACAATAAGAATTTAGGAATCCTGTTATATTTGTTAAACAGGTATTTGTGAGGTTTTCTATTGCTTTACCAAGAGAATTTTTTTCTGCAGTTCTCTGAAAATTTTGCAATATTGCTATTCCATTATGATGGCCGAACTTCTGAATGGGATGAATTTGAGTGGTCAAAACGTGCTATTCATGTGAGCGCCAGGAAGCAAACTAAATGGTGAGAGCGATAACAAAATTCCTTGGTTGTGTTCTTATTGTGTTCATGTTCATGGTCCAAAAAATTGGTGTTGAGTGGCTACTCTTTTCATTCATTTAAGGTGGTTCGCCAAAAGGTTTTTGCATCCTGACATTGTGGCACGATTCGAATACATATTCATTTGGGACGAGGACCTAGGAGTTGAGCATTTTGATGCTGAAGCGTAAGTAGGATTTGTTTAACTAAAAAAATCAACAAAGACTTAATGACTTTTTTTTTTTTTTCAAATTTAGGTATATTAAATTAGTAAAGAAGCATGGATTAGAGATTTCACAGCCCGGCTTAGAGCCTAGCAATGGGTTAACTTGGCAAATGACTAAAAGAAGAGGTGACCGTGAAGTCCACAAGTAAGCTGTTAGATGCTACAATTGTTATATATATATATATATAACTTTATTTAATAGATTCCCTGTTCCAAGTGCAGAGAAACAGAGGAAAGACCAGGCTGGTGTGCTGATCCTCACTTACCCCCATGTGCAGCGTATGATAGTTTATTATTTCATGTATTTATGCTTTACATACTCAGGATCGTGACTTAAAGTTTCTGTTATCAGATTTGTAGAGATAATGGCTACTGTATTCTCTAGGGATGCATGGCGTTGTGTCTGGCACATGATTCAGGTGAAATTGGACATTTTGTTTGTTGCCTTCTATTTTGTATGTTATTCCTAAAGGTAGCATTGTCTTGCAGAATGATTTGGTCCATGGATGGGGCCTAGATTTTGCTCTTAGAAAATGCGTAGAGGTAGCAGCTTTCCTCTTTCATAGTTAATGGTGTTCGCATATTCATCCAACCAAATTCATCGTGTTTTTTTTTCTCCATTTCTGATTTTGTTTCTTACTTTTTTGTGGATTGTACTTTCCTGCTTACAGCCGGCTCATGAGAAAATAGGTGTTGTGGATGCTCAATGGATTGTTCATCAGGGTGTTCCTTCACTCGGGAACCAGGTAAGGGTACTAAAAATATCTTTCAATGGCTAAATCAATGTTCGTCTCCTGTTGGCTTACCATTGACTTGTTACATGTTCCACAGGGCCTAACAGAAAAAAGCAGGGCGCCATGGGAAGGCGTAAGTGATTTACTTTGCTTCGTCTAACAGAATACCAATACCTGGTCATTATCTTTATTTTATTTGATGTCCGATTAGTTGCACAATTTTCCATCTTGCACTGCTATAACCTTTTGGTATTGGGTTAATTTCAAATTATTTGAATTTTCACAATTAACCGCGTGAGACATTCACATTTGAAGTATGAATCAATCTGGAAATTGCTTTTCGAAATGACGTTGAATGCATGTGCCTCATGATTCCAATGAATTTTACCAGACATGACATTATAAGTGTACTTATAACCCTTTTTTTTCATTTCTTTTATAGGTCAGAGAAAGGTGTAGAAAAGAGTGGGGAATGTTTCAAACGCGGTTGGCTGAAGCAGAGAAGGGATATTATACTTCAATGGGAATCACTCCCCCTAACTCAACAGTTTAGATTAGCTTAATCTCGTTCTGCATGGTTTTATCGGATAATATTATTTTGTTGTGTAGATAAATGTATGTTTCTATATTAATCAGTTCTTTTTTGAGGTTTTTAGCCCATGATTCTCCATTATTTCTACATATGCTCATTTCTGATATAGATCCTAAACTGCACCCATAATGTTGGAGTTAGATCAGGAAAAAGGATAAGAAAATAATGTGGGACTTAGGATTTGTTTTACTGATTCGGACTTAAGAAACCCTACATTTTTAGCATAATTGCTCCTAGTTTAACTGATAATACAATTGGTACGAAGGTCGTCCTTTTTGCGGGGTGATAAATGCCCCAGGTTCTGAATAAAATCAAGGACCCGACGTCGAATTTGTCCTCAAAGCCCCTGTAGTCAATGTCACTTGAATCAAATATGCTTTCTAAAAATAAAAAATAAAAAGGATGTCTTTCTAAGTGTAAATGATAAGATGACGTTGTAGGTATGTGATAGAGTCAGTTTGGGATGGGATGGATGGAGCTTTTGGCTGATTTAATTAGAGCTAGTTAAAAAAATTGAGACTGTTAAGATATTTTAACTCGTTTGATAAAAAAATTTAGAGTTATTTACTGTGCTGCAATTAGTGCTTTTGCTCATTTTATTTCCTTTTCAACTAAATAATAATCTGTTAATTAGACTTTGTTGTAACAAGACATTAACACAACTAGGAATCTGCGTCGACAGCGTAATAAGATACTTATGAAAGGCATCCTTAAGAAAAGCAAAAACCAATTGTAGGAGGTCTATAATTTAGCAAGTTCCCTCAATAGACCCCAATGTGACGCGCATCAATAGGCATCTTGAAACTAAGCTTTTACTTATTTTGCCAAAATGCTCCGCCATAATTTTTTTGTGAAATTATTTCACATCAGCACATTGGAGAGATAAGGAGATAATTCGACCAAGTAGAAAAAATGACACAACACAAGGGAGACTACATTCCTCTTAAGAAGTCCCATTATACATATGCATCTACAAAACTGCTTACAACTCAAATATGAAATATTTGCTCATACTTTATGCTGCTACGCAGAAATAAATTTGAAGAATCTTCTGGTAGGTATGTAAACTTAGACTGTGAGCTTCTCTGAAGAGGCTGCAGAGACCACATCCTGGAGCCGGAGTGCAGCTAAAAGTCCTTGCCAGGTTTCACGAGAACCACCAGACACTTGGACATCCAGAAGTTTCTTTCGGTTTCTGTAGTATTCTTCCAACTGCTTGACCTGCAGAAAACGATTGTGAAAATAGCTGTAACAAAACCATCGTGTCATATCAAAAAAAACTAGTCTGCCATGGTAGTAGTAACAAATTTGGGTGAAGCAAGATTATATATCAACCTGTATATGCCGTAGTAATAGCAAATATCTTTTAATCTATTAAGCATCTAATGCAACTACTAACATTACAAGCTTGATGCAAGTGGTAGTTATAATCAACGGATCATTGTCAGTTATTAAATAAAAAAACTAGGATAACAGCTAACCTAATAAACACTGAACTCTATTGAGTACTACGAACGAGGAATATAAAGCTCTATTTGATTCCTGCTTCATATGTTCTTGTTCCATAAATAATAGCACGTAATGCTTTTAAAAGTTTGATTCATCTGACAGAGAACTGAACACGTCACTTATGTGATAGAACCCAGAAGTATTCCAATTGAACAGACCAGGAAACCTTGCTTGCCCTCGAGGATAAGCATGGATCAGCATCTTGAACTGATGATTAGATGCCGAGTTAATGGATCAACTCATATAGAGGAGAACATGTCAGGATGGTGGGTTTCAATCATAATAATCAGTGTCAAGTTTGCTCAGGTGACTCCATCTACAAACAGGTTCATGAAACCAGCTTCTCGTGTGATGCCTGTCAGCTGGATAACATCACTGTGGTTCATTTCCATCAAGTCAAAGTACTAGAAGTTCTGAGTCCTTTTCTTTCGGTTCATTTAGATGTTTGGGAACCTAGCCTCAAATCATATCCAGTAGAAAGGGTCATGAGTACGTACATTCATCAATGACTACTCTAGTATGTGTTGTGTTTTTCTGTTAAAAAGTTCATTTTATGCTGAAATACAAAATCAGTTTGGTTCCACCTTGAAAGTTCTATGTATTACTAATGCTCTTGAATACACCAGTTCTCATTTTAATTAATTTCATTAAACTAATGCTCTTGAATGCACTAGTTCTCATTTTAATTAATACTATCAATCTCATGGATTCTTCATTAAATAATGTGCCCACATACATCCATGTAAAATGGAATAGCCGAATGCAAACATCTGCCACATTCTTGATGTTGCTCATACATTACTATTTCATATGCAGATTCTATATCTTTTACACTGTTTTAGTAGAAAGGAAAATAGGAGGGAAGAGAAGGAAAGTTAGAAGGATCACTTTTTAAGTGAGTTTAGTAGGAAAGATGGTAAAATCCACTCATTTGCTTTCTGCCCAAATCGGACAAAAAGTTGTCATTTTGCTTGTGTCTCCTAAACTCACCCTCTCATGCCCTCACACTCCTCTTGTGCCCTTCTCATGCCAACGCCGATACCGACTCCCACTCCTCCTGCCTCTCACGCCGATGCCGACGCCTACGCCTACACCTCACGCTCCTCCCATGCCCCCTCTCATGCTAGATTCGAGAATTTTAATAATTTTTCAGATTCGAGCATCCGATGCTTGTTTCAAAAGAAGTGTAAAAATAGGAAGATAGAATGAATATATCAATCTTTTATAATTTTTTCCCTTCTAAATAAACATAAGAAAAATCTTTTACTTACTTTCCTTTCCTTCAAATTTTCTTTCATTCTTACTTTCTTTCCTTCCTATTAAACACAGCATTAGGGTGATACCATGTTCCCTATTGCTTATCTTATTAATTGTAGCCCTCTATAAAATCTTGATGGGTAGTCTCTCTTCTCGCGCCTGTTTTCCTCTCCAACTCCTTTTCCTCTCACCCTCAGGTTTTTGGGTTTATTATATTATATTCATGTGTTAGGACCTAGGTCCAATAAACTGAGTTCTTGTGCAGTTCATTCTGTATTTCATGCTATAAGAATGGTTGCTCAGTTCATACAATATCCCAAACAATGTCATTTTGATGCTATGTTTCAGATATTACAGTATATATAGAGGGCTCGAAGAAAGGGTTTGTTGTACAGGAACAATAGACACATTAAAATTGAGACATGCTGATGTTGACTTCACTAATCATATGAATGATAGATTTGTTTCTATACTTATTTGGGGTGCCTTGGTTTCATGGAAAAGCAAGAAACAAAATGCGGTAACTAATCAAGTTGAGGCAACATAAAGAGTAATGACATAAGCTAGAGGTGTTGTGGCTTAGAGAATTTCTAAAAAATTGAGTCACACTTACACAACTCCAATGGATATGTAATGTCATAGTCAAGCTGCAATGAATATTGCAAACAATCTTATATTTCATGAGAGAACCAAATATATTAAAATTAGACTGTCATTTCTTCAAGGAGGCTGTCATAAACAAGTTCCTTTACACACCTTATACAAAGTGCGAAAATCAGCTTGCAGATATCTTTAAAAAAGCCTCTATCAAACCAAGTTTTGCAATCATAACAAGCTGGGCTTAGTTTTTATATATATATATATATATATATATATATATATATATATATATATATATATATATATATATATGCTCCAATCAAGCGGAGAGTTGGAAAGTATTATTGTTAACAAGTTTGACCCGCTAACCCATTTCTCTTTCTTTCTATTTTTTGAACCCTAATTTGGGTTCAGTTTGTTCTGTACTGGAGTATTGTTTTGGTCTTGTTTGAATTATATGTTTGAAACAAAAATTTATCATTCTCGTCAAGCCATTATTTTTTCTTTGAAATGTGAAGCAAGAAAAGGAAAGGTTAATTGGGAGATCAGTTGTCTTCCTACCTCCGTTAACTTACCCTTTGCCTATGATAATAGGAAGCCAACTATAAAAGCATTATTGGGAAGATGAGTGATAAAAAGGACAATAGACCAAGTGAAATAAGCCCTTCTAAAAAAACAAGGTTATTTGGGAGATCAATTGGCTTTCCCACTACCTCAATTTAATGTTTTTCCTCTCATGATAGGAAGCCCTTTGATATTACCACAACAATGGCATGCAATGCCAAATTCCAGTATCAAACAAGACATAAAAAGCATTATTGGTTATACAAGTTAACCGTTACTAGAATAGTGGGGGAAACTGTGAGAGGCATAAACAGAATAGGCGAAGTTTCACGTTTCAATTGGCAAAAGATGGAAATTTTCTATTCTATAAAATTCAAATCCAGGAGAATTGGAATACCTGCTCAGAACAAACACGGAACTTTTCCATGCTGTGATCCTTCATATCTACTGTAGAAGTTGATTTTAGATGAGTATGCCATGTACGTGTAGCCAAACAAGAATTGAAGCATGTTGAGTCGGAGTTGCTATGATCTAATGGCTTTCGATAATGTGGACAAATGTCTGAACTAAACTGTTTCTTCACCACGGAGTGATCTGCATATTTTAAGTTGATTACCAAATCAATATCTACCATTTGATCCAGGATTTCCTGAACAAGAAAAGAAAACACAGAAATAAGAGGAGCTTACATTCTCAAAATAAATTACATAGTTGAACTTAAATTCTACTAAAAGACAACAGCGACTACAAAATTAATTAGTTTGACAGAGCTCTGTCATAATGCCTGAATACACGCACAAGATTGTCAAAATGAGCAAAAAGTGTAATTTTAGCCAAGTATTCTAATCCTAGATGATGAAGGTACATATCTAGTTTATTCTGTAGGCAGGACGAGGAATTAAATACAAGATGATGCTAAATCCATGTTTCGCCAGTAATTTTTTTGCGCAAAGTGAACAAAAATAGTTTGTTTCTTTGTGAATTTAAGAAACTAATCTTGAACTAAATGATCCGAAGTAACCTACTCTGTGTACCAATTCAAGACTGATACAAATCAAACATACCGATAGATTTGGATCAATATTTCATTCTTTGCCCCTAAGATGGCTACTAGACGTGAGTCAATTAAACCCAAGATATCAAACAAACATTTAAGAACGAAACGTAAGATCAGAAGCAGCTTAGGCATACAGCCTGTATCCTCGTTCGAGGGATTCCATCAAGAATGAATCCAGTTTCACCTCTCTGGTGTCCTTCCTCAAGCCTTTTCGACAATAAGCCAAATATAATTTCCTCAGGCACCAATTTCCCTTCGTTCACAGAATTCACAATCTGCAAAGCACGAATTGACGGAAAACAATTCAAACGACAAAGTTGTAATAATAAAGTCAAACTTACTGGTCCATTGTTCGAACAATAAATCCAAAGTTATTGGTTTTGTTTCGTTCGTATAATCAGACTGCACGCAAAGAAAGGTATATTCCGACATTACGGCAAAACTAGAATTGTCGCACCGCGAGAGGCCCCGTGACGCTAAGTTTCTGAAACACTAGAGCAGAACAAATCATAGCCTAAGTTAAAAAAACGGACATAACATAGGCTATGTTCGGTTGGGTAGAATTCATTCATTGCACTTTTCATTCTTTCCACGGTAAATTTCACTTAATCGAACATAGCCTAAGTTAAAAAAACGGACATAGCATAAGCTATGTTCGGATAGAATTCATTCATTGCACTTTTCATCCTTTCCACGATAGATTTCACTTAATCGAACATAGCCTAAGTTAAAAAAACGGACAGAAGGCAAGCACACAACTCTGAAAATATTCAAATACCATCAAGGATGATGACATAGAAAATAAATATAACTATCAATAATTAATTTAACATGTTTTTCTTTTTCTTTTTCAAAATTTCTTTCTTAATAGAACAAAGAAAAATCGTTCTTAATTTTTCATCCTTGCTACCGTTCCCTTCTTCTTCATTCCCTGAATTCTCAAGAAGCATACAAAAAATATAAACAAGAATTTCATAAAATATTGGAACATAAGTAATCAAGAAATAGGTAATACCAAACTTCGATGTCAATTCAAGAATGGGCATAAACATTCGGGGGCAAATCTGCGAGACGAGTGAGTTGTATCAAGAATGAGGACTAACCTTCTTGTAGAGGTAGGAATTAGGGCTGAGCTCCTCCTGCACAAGGGATCGCATGGAGATATACGGGACATCAAGGAGCTCAGCCACGCGCGTGGCATACACGCGCCGCTGCGCCACTGGGCTCCCCATGAATACCCACTGCACTCCCCGCGGCTCCCTCTCCCAACACGCCTCCGAGGCCGCTTGCCCACCGCGTTGTCTCTGCTGCTGCTCCTCCTCCCAATCCGTCCAGCACCCTGCCTCTGCCAACGCCGCAGCGCTGAAGCACCGGCGACGCGGTGGCGCCGCGAAGACCCGCCGAGCAATGGACCGGGAAGAGGAGGCATAGCATAAGCGATAGACCGCTGCCATGGAAGCCGAAAGGGGCTTCGCTCAGCTCTCTGAAGTGGTCGTCGGTCAAGCGATGTGCAGGGTTTCTCCTCCAAAAGCTTTAGACGGAGGGGAAGAAGAGGATTTCTTCATTCGGGGGGAGCGTACGCGTCGTATTCGCTATTTTCTATTACCAAAACACACCTACTCCATGTCGAAATATTTCAGAAATGCCATTATACTTGTGCGGATAATTTATGCGGATACAACTTTGTTTTTGTAAGGTTGCCAATGACAATCGCCATAATAATATTGAGATGGTTATTTGTAGAATATTCTAGACAGGATTCCAATGGCAGGGAAGGCTGATACTTGTTTTGTCACGACGTTTTAAGTGATATAATAATAATAAATTATTATTATTATTATTATTATTATTATTATTATTATATAGACACATGAAGTATTAAAAAAGCAATATTTATTATTAGAAAATATTGTTAAAAGACGTTGGACTCTCTCTGCCTCTGAGACAAGTACCGCCAATGTGTTTGCTTGCAGCCTATAAGAGTGCATAAAATTTGTATACATACATGTGCCTCATCTCTCACGAGCCACTAATATCAATATTTCATATAGACCTTACGTTTAACTCTCTAAGCTAAACAGGTCACTCAATCTCCATAACATAGTGTGGAATCATTTTTTTTATAAAAAAATATTAATTAAGAAAGAACTAAAAGGTCTAAGTCCAAAAAATAAATCAAGCTCACGAGTCAATTTGACAATAAAAAATGAGTTTGGTGAATCGGTCAGCTGCTTAGTTATTCAAATAAGTCATCACCATTATTTAGATTCCCTTATTGTGGTGACGATTACTTTATTTCACTTTCCTTGATCTTCTCATTTCATTAAAAGAATGCCTCTATATACTTAAAAAATCACATGTTTCTAATATATTAAGTAGGTAAATTGTGATGTCAACCACTAGCTGAGTCAATAACAGCAAACTCCATATCCTATGTAACAATAATCACTTCAACTATGGTAGAAATATGTGCAGGTTAGACATGAAAGAGAGGAGTCTTTTTAAAAAAAAAAAAAAAAAAATAGAAGTTGAAGATACGGCGTATAAAAGAGGAGGTACCTACAAGAGAGGCAAAATTAGACCGAGCAATTTGAGTTAGCGGATCATAAACGAGTCGTGTTAGCTATGACCCATAACCCGATTAAGCCAACCCAAACATAACCCGTTTAATTAATTAGGTCAAACTGTCTAACACAAACATGACTCGAATATAATCAGGTCAACCCGACACGACACGAATAACCCGTTTATCATTTATATTTTAAATATAAATAATAAATTAATAAAAAAATTTTAAAATAATAAAATTTTAAGCATATATGCGAGCTGAAATCTGGATTAAAAGATAATTAAAAGATATTTAAACTTGTAAGCTACCAATGAGAGTTAAATGAACTTATATTTAAATTTTTTATATATAAATATATAATGTAATCAAATTAAACGGGTCAACCTGTTTACAACTTGACACGATCCGATTATTTACAAGTCATAAACGGGTTGATCTATTTATGACCCGAATATGATTATAGCTGACCTAAATCTATTTAACTTCGTGTCAAATCGGACCGAGTTACCTAATTTAAAGGGAAAACGACGCATACATTTCTATCAAGAAAATCAAATTTAAGTCCGAGACCATCGGACAACACACGACGCATGCATATTCTGAAGCATGCGCTACACAGCGTATATTAGTAATCTTCCTAACGTGCACTGTACATATGCCGTCTTAAACTGTCATTTCTGCCCCTACAAAAAAGTTGTATTCATGTGCTTGGCACGTAGGATTTATTAGCATCAATAAGAGACATCACGTTTGTTCAATCACTGAAGGTATTCATTATAATTCTGCCAAATGCAGACATTCTCATCTTTCAGATACGTTCAACCCAATTAGCATTCAATTTGCCGACATGCAGACATGCTCATCTTTCAGATTCGTTCTACCCAATTGGCATTCAGTTTGCTACTTCTCGAAGAATGTCACGCTGATTGCTATAGGAGAAAAAAACCAAATTCATTAACGTATTATCTGGGAAGTGATCAAGGAATTTGGTGGCAAGAGGCCAACTGTGATCACTCCACGAACACCAGTATCCTGTCTCCAATGGCATCATTAAAATCCAGCAGTATTTTACCACTTTCAGCGCCAGCGTCAATAGAAGCATCCTCCAACATTTGCATGATATTTACACCTCCCAAGCCTGTGGAATGGAAATTCCATAAAGTAAATTTTAGTACACCTGAAAGCTTTTCTACATAAGATAGTAGTTTTTGAGATCCAGTACCTGGTATAACTCTTGCCATACCTTCCAAGAATCCAGCCTGCAACGAAATGATTTTTTTTTCCCGTCAGAACATTTCATTCATCTGTAAGACATAGTCCTTGATTCTGAAAGAAGCTAAGTTATCATGTGTAAATGGTTGCAACACATTTAACTGCATATCACTAGTAACGAAAAAAATGGCCAAAGTGACGGCGAAAGTGCAACATGGTAGAGAAACCAGGTTTCATCAAATTGTATGCCATCAATATAGGACTTCTAAGTTCTAGGGACTTGGGTATCTTAATATAGGTTCGCTTAGTTATAGGACATTTGCATCGCTTAAAATATCAGCCGCTTGCAAGAAAAAGTAACAAACAATAATTATTTGAAAGAATATAAACATGTATTCACAATGTAGAAAATCACCGGTATTCTGACATCAAGCTTCTCGAGTCCATCTCTTCCAGTAATCTTCAATCTCAGTGTGCGAGACCAAATTCCAGATTGACGGCTTCTTGAATCGCCTGAATTGAAGTTATCATAAACATATGGAGTAACCACTTCAACAATTGGTTCATCCAAATCATCAGCTTTTTGTCTTTGATCAGGCCTTTCACTAGTTGTCAGCTTTGTAGTATAACCACTACTAGTTCCAGGAGAATATCCTGTGCCTAAAAATCAGCAAGGCAAAAGGGTGTTTCCAACTCCCAAGAAATATGATATCTAAGTTAGATCATAAGTTCTCACCTCTTTGATATGATGATTGAGCAGGACTAATGCTGTATCTCTTTTCTTCTTCATAATAATCATTGAAGCCAAGCGTGTCTTTGATTTCATCAAACGATGGCAAGCTTCCAGGCGGAGGAACACGGCCACTTTTTATAGCAGCAAGTGCATCCTGTATATATTAATATAACTCATTACTTATAATACGCATTTAGTTGATATGTCACATAATTTTTGCTGGTTGAACCATAGAAGAGAAAGCATGTCAAATAAAGATCTAGGTAAGCAGTTGACTAACTATATTCGTGCAAATAATTTTCTGTAATAAAATAATTGAACTTTGTCAACACTCTGTGTGCCAAAAGCTGGAAAAATACCCGACTGACTAGCAAGCTGAATGAAAACTCCCCGCTGGTTTAGTTACAAACTGCATCATGGCAAAGAAGCCATAATATAGGAAAGAGAAAAAAAAAACGTGAGATATTTGTTGGAACTACTCCTAAAATTTAATCAGCAGTGATCAAATTCAGCTGCTTTCTTAACTATCCCCATGGTTAAGTTGAGTAACTTGAAGGCCCGGCACCACATAACCTAGAACGTGCTTAAAGTTGAAACTATTAGTTAAACCATATAGCCCTATAACTTGCCGAATTGTCTCCAATTCCCATATGGATTTGAGTAATATAAACACCCCCTCCAACTAACGTCTAGAAATTTTGATTGAAGCACAAGGTCTTAATGCAGCCCAAAACCATTAGGGTGTAAAATTGTAAAAAGCACTTACTCCAACGTTCCACCTCCCTAGTAACAAAAAGGACAGAAATAGCACGACAGCATGTTATGAAAAAAAGGGGTAATTATTAGTAGCCCATATCCCAAAAAGAGTACAATATTATGCATCTAAAAAAGAAAGTACCTCCATTGCTCGGATTGATACTCCAACCAAAGATAACGGGTAGCTGACAATCTTGAAACCAATCTCCTCAAGTTCAAAGGGATTCATTATTGGAGTTTTTCCCCCACCTTCAAGCATGTTTGCCTCAAAGTTGGGAGAGAACATTGTAGCAAGTAATTAATACAAGACTAATAAATACTAAAAGTTAATAGAGTCGAACAACATTGTCATTTACGTGCATTCAAAAAACTAAATAAAATTCTGCAGAACGAACAATTGGAGCAAGGTTATGATGGAGAATAATATACTAAAATATATAAAATATTATAGCATCAACATAATAATTATCTAAACAAACAAAATTAGTTCTGAGGATACTGTAGAAGGCTAGGAGCACAGTTACGTTTGAAGTCCGCATGTGATGACTATTGTACACAAAGTGTGAAATAGGAAACTTGTCAAACTCAACACAAAGACAGTGCATAGATTTAAGGAGAAATTTGGTGAGATAATAAGAGTAACATGTTTGCTGAGGATGCATGGCTTCACATGTACTAACCATTTTGCCAGTATCACATGCCAACAACATGAAATAACGTCAAAGAGTACGGTTTGTAATTTCAGTTGGAGACCTAGTACCGGTCTAGGCTCAAACCGGTAGGTAATGGTTCATACAAAACAAAGGCACTGGAAAGAGGAAAAAGGGAGAGGAAGGAGAAAGAGGAAGAAGACCAGACCGCATCCACCATTCGTGCAAGTGTCTACTCGCATCCACTGTCTGCCCAGCCCTCTCCTTTTTCTTATTCTCCTTCTTTTCCTCTTCTTTCTTCTTCGTTTCCCCTTCTTTCTTCTTCTCCTTCCCCTCTCCTTTTTCTTCTTCCCTTCTGTCTCTTCTTTTTCTTTTTTTCTTCCTCTTCTTTCTTCTTTTTTCCTCATCCGCTGCACATGAGATCGGTACATATATTGAAATCCTTGGTTAGGAGATACAATTGGCCTCTACCATTATCTGGCGTATTTTTTATTAGTGTTCAAATTTCCTAGAATTCTGCAAATGATGTTCAAGATGATTCAGGATTCAATTGCAGGCTTCAAGTGGTGATCCACCAAGAATATGTTTACAAGCGCATAGTGTGGCTTTTTTGAACTCAGACAAAGAAAACATTTATTTTACACAAGGCTAGTAAAAGAGTAAGTTGTTCTAGAGAAGTTGAGGTTGGTTCATTTTTAGCCAAAATAAGCATTGATTTCAAACAAATGAAGGCGGGCAACTAAATGGGCTTCATTAACAACCACTCGGCTCATAAGACATGATTAATATTGGTGATGCAGCACTAGGCATTCACAACAACATGGAGAACAATTGATGCCGTATGTATTCTTAGGCATTGAAGACTTTATGCTAGGGTAAAATTTTGTTAACCTTGTCTAGCATCTTATGCCAGGCTAAGAAGGTACAAGGATCGTCCATTATGTTCAACAAATGGTTTATTGTCAGATAAGCCTCCATGCAGTTGCAGTTATGTTTACTACATCCTATTTCTTTATCTAGCCACAAGTTTTTCTTACTGAAACTAAAAATATAAATAGTATGCAAAAGATTGATACCATTTTTGGAAGTAAAGGAGATATATCACAGAATTCCTTCATCTCCTCCCTGGAAGCAAGTGCGTCGATGAATAGAACATCAGCTCCAGCATCAGCAAAGGCTCTTGATCTCCTTAGTGCTTCCTCTAGAGATACAGCTTGGCGAGAATCAGTTCGTGCTACAATGACAATATCAGATCCACTCTCTCTCCGGGCATCAATAGCTGCTTTTATGCGCATAACTGCCTCCTCTCTAGAAACCACCTTCCTTCCACGAGTATGGCCGCATGCTTTTGGTGACACCTTAAGAAATAAGAATAATATGTAAGACTTAAGAGCATACAAAATGCTGCTATACGAATGACTAATTAGTAGGTATTTACTCCAGAAAATCAGACTCATTTTCTTATGTTACAAAAGAAGAAACTAGTGGCTGAAAGAAGGTAATTCATATTATAAATTTATAACTACTTGAAGGAAACTGATCAGTAAGAATTTGGAAAATACAAAAAAAGGAATGCAGTTCGTGAAAGTGATGATATCTGGTGTAATTAACACAGACTACTTTCACTAATTAAGACATAATCTTGCATGATTATGTTTGATACCTCCCAGTATTTTGATACAACTAATCAAACTTCTGTTCTCTCTGAGGTTTCTGAAATAATAAAACGGAACTAACCTGAGTTGCTAAAAGGTCTCAGGAACATTAAGCAGATTTCATACCTGGTCTTCAAGAATTATTCCTGCAAAGCCAGCTTGAATAAAACCTTTCACTGTTCTTTTAACATTCATAGCATTGCCATAACCATTGTCTCCATCTCCAATCACAGGAATTGATACAGCTTGGGTGATTTGATATCCTTGATCAACCATTTCCCCATAGGATATAAGGCCAACATCAGGCAATCCCAAACGTGCAGCTGAAACTGAAAAACCTGAAATAATGACAAGAAACAAATGCATACACGGTCATCAATAATGTTGTTTATGATATGATATCAGTAACATGAAAAGGTAGTAAAAGAATTTGCATTATCCTTTGAAGAACTTCAAAATAAGCAAAATCATGATATGAAAGAGAAAACACAGGTAAAACACCTTGAATCCAAAAGTCAGGACACTATAGTTACCATAACATATACGTCAACATTATTTTTGTTAATGAATAAAGAAGAAAAGCATTTAATACAAACCAAATAGAAGCATTTTAATACTTTATTTCTAGTGAAAAAGATGATGACGCATCAGATAGTTTCACCATCAGCTTGACCAAGTTGGAATATTATGATAGGATTAGAGAACACTGGGAAAGATTGGGAGCATAGCAAAATGACTATACTAAGAGCAGCAGTAACATTGAAATTGTTGCATTACTCACATTAGTGGTTACAGAAAATGAGACAAGATGAATGATCAACAGGCTCAAAAACAATGTTCCGATGTTGAGTACTAGAACTATTTCCCAAAAAAAGCATTATATTCAGTTATTAATCGAAAAATGTGATATTCACAAAGGGGCAATCTAAGGCTCCTGCATAAATGATTAGAACAAGGATGGAACTCTATTATCGCTGCTAAGGAGTTTAGCTAACTAATTTGGAAATGAGAGATCAAATCAAGGCAAGAAACAATAAGCAACATGAAACTTGTTTAGTTGTGACACGGACATAGTATACTTCTTTTGGAAATGAGCACAAACTGTACTAAACTCATTTATTTAATCCTACCATAAAACAGTATGCACGAAATAAGATACTTAAAGCTATGGTTGGTGTAACTGTGAAACAACACTTATTTGTAGAAAGTGCATTTTGATAGCATGAGCTCGTTTGGTCTAAATTTTTGGGAATGCTTTGAAAAGTTGATAAACAAAAACTGGCAAGGGGCATCTTCTACATTTGAAAATCATTTTTTTGACAATTACAAAACAAATATAGCCTCGTATCTTTAGTGATTTTACCCTCTTTCCTAGTCTTTAACTTATCTTGTTGTCTGATATATAACATTAACAAAAACATTTTTTGTCTCCCAGCACAAAACATTGCAAACTTATCTTCTCATAGTAACTTTCTTTAATATTATAAGTTCATCTTCATATTAATACTTGATCATAATGCACATTAGTTAACTCTTTCACTTTTGTATTTGTCAAGTTACTAGTCTAGTTTATGTATCTCCATTTTATTTGAATAATACATTCATTACTTTTGATTGACAGAAAACAAAAACAAAAGTGATTCAATTGAGAATACATGGAACAGGAAAATTGTGCTGGTTCTGTGTAATATTTGCATTATGAAATTGATAAGGAAATAGACCAGGATCTCATTTCATCGAGAAAGGACAGACTGGTGTTGTTGAGAATTTCAGCAAGGAAACAAATAAAACCCAACCTAGAAATAGCTGGGATGCTTCAAAGAAAGATCAGAGGTTATGGAAGCAAATGAAAAAGAAACAACCAGGTTTGGGATGGGATACGCAACATGAAAAACTCTCAATGCTCATGATAAACGAAGAAAAGATCAAGGTAAATATATTTGCAATGACGTAATCTATTTAAGTTTTTTGTTCCAAATATATCTAAAATTAATATCTGTTTTGTGGGTTAATCAATCTTCCAAAGATGGAGGATAAATCGAGTACTATTCTATTAATGATCAGTTTCTGATGATGATGCATAGGCTACAGTGCTGAATAATTCTTATGGAATTCAACCGCCCAAAAGGGCTGGAGATACAAGTGAAGACCATAATGAGGAAGATGCACACCGAATATTTGAGACCATGGAAAAGCGTACTGATCCATCAAATTTAAACAGGTCATCACTGAATACTTTGACCTCTAGTAGAAAAAGATAAAAATAATAAAGGTGGAAAAGAGTATTGATCCATCAATCTTTAACAGCTCATCACTCAATACTATGGCCTCTAGTAGAAAAAAATAAAAATAATATAGGTTGGTGAAGTTATAAAGCTAGTAAGCAAATTGATTAATTTTTGTGAGAGCATAAATAAAGGGACTGCAGATACTCTATCGAGGTTGCAAATGTAGGTCTTGGATTATATGCAAACTAGGATTCCTAGGTCCTAAGGATCCAATTTTCTAGGAATAATAAATAGGGAGATATTTATGTGCATGGATCCTTTTTTTTTTCTTTTCTATGGTCACTATGGAAAAAAAAACTAGAGAATTCAAATACCTTCATCTGTTTACTAAAATAGACCTTTTATGTTATTATATCATTATATATTTGTGTGGATTTTGACTTATTTAATATGATGTTTGTGTGAGTTCCAAAATCTATTTTTAGTAAATAAACAAGGAATGAGCTATCTAGAACATCGTCATTATTCTCTAATGGTTAGATGAATAAGATATGGTCATTTCTTCCGCAAATGGACCTCTCTGAAGTCTGATGGCATGTGCATTTCAGTTTGGATGAAATTCTAGAGAAAAAAAACTAGGTCAAGTTTCCATTTTTTTTTATTTTGCTTGTACAATTTGTTTATACTATGGGAAGCAATCTTTCAGAAGAAAATTGGTAAATGATGCGTAAGGGAGACATTATTAGGCATGAAGATAAGTGTATGATGAATTTTAAGCACAAGCAAAGTGTATTTAATAGTTCATGTCATGATTTGCAACAAAAATGTAGTTTTGAAGGGTTTAAAAAGAATATTAGCTAAGGAAATTTTAGCAATACTTTTATATGTATGTGGAGTTAGAGCAAAAAAATAGGGATGCTCAAGAGGGATTATAAAAATTCAAAAAAAAATTAATATATATTTTCATGTGTTTTTGTTATGTATCTAGGAGAATGAGAAATTATTTTGCTAGAAGATAATTGTTTTTCAAACATTTCTGAACAAACAAGAGATGCTAGAAATATTTTGGTAATTAAAACTTTATGATTTACTTTATCTAACAATTCATGTTTCCTACGTGTGTAGGACTGTATTGGTGATACTGATGAAATTCATGAAATTGCTACTATCACTCATCAAAAAAAGTATCACAAATTGCCAAAAAGGATTTCTTACACAAAACTATGGCATTATGTGACTGAACACATGCTTCATATTTGTCCATGCGGATGGGAAGGAACTTCTCATGATACAAGGATATTTTTAGATTAGCGTCCTAAAATAAAATTTTCTAGGCTTTCTCCTGGTGATGCACTTGTTTGCATAATAAATTGATTGTTGTATTGATTTTAATTCAGTTTTAGTAAAACCAAATGTTGCTATTGCATAAATAATAAATATTACTTAGCGGATGCAAAGTATCCACAAATAAGGGGTTACCTTGAACCCTAAAAGGAAGTGATATCATTTACCTGATAGGTAGTGTGGAAGCGAACAAATATCTGGTAATGAAGAGATACTCAATTATGCACACTTTTCATTGTGTAGCATTTGAGTGAACCTTTGGTGTGTGGAGAAAGAAATGGGCAATCTTAAGTGATATATGTAGCTTTCCATGGAAAAAAGAGATTGTTCATAGTTCTTGGAACAATCAAATTACATAATTATATTCAAAAATATGTTGGTCGTAGTGATGCAGATTTCACAAAAATTTGAACAACAGTGAATGATGATGTCAATGAGACGATGACAACAATGATGATAGATAGAGATCACTAATACAATTGAGAGCATGCACACAATTTGATGATAAAATGATCGTGAACAGATATTAACGATGAGATTTATTCATGTTCTAATACAAGCTTCAAACTATTCTATCGATTATGAAGTTAAGAAAACACATATCACTAACAATTTAAATAATTTTTGCCATTACTAATATTTTTACTTAATTTATACTTAAGGAATATATAAATTTGTACGTGGCTAAGTAATAACAGATATTGATAAAAATTGGATGCAGAATATCACTAATGTTAGCATTTGTCCGTTTTAATCATTTGTATTCTCACTGCACTTTTATCACAGTTTTATAAATTTTAAAACACTTTGTTCAAAGCTTATTTTTATAAAACACTTTATTCAAAAGCCTACAATGACGAGAAGGAACCAAGCATATTTTGTAATAGAACAATGAAATCAAACTGGAATCAAATCGCTCTAACTCTCCTAGTAATAAGTTTCGAGGAGGAAATTCAATGAGGCCCTGGATCAAACACCTACCGCTCATGAAACATAATTGAAACCCCGCCCTCTCCACGAGCTTGGCGCTGAGAGCGTCGAAGCAAGCGGGACCCTGGTGGATTCCCGGAGACTCCAGTATCCTGCGGAGCACCTTAACCACAGAGTCTCTGGCGACCGCACGTACGGCCAGCGTACTGCGCTTCCACGGGAGGCGAACGGAAGGCGAGCGGCTCGGACGCGAAGTTGAAGGGAAGAAAGTCAGCGGCGGTCGAGATCTCGAGCTCCGACATGTCGACTGAAGCGAGGGAAGGGAGCGGTGAGAGTGAGCGGAGGAAGAAAGGAATGTGTTTGAAGGAGACTGAAACGGGAGAAGTGAAGAAAACCCCATGATGGAATATTTGTGTTAGTGGGGAATCGGCAGGGAGGTCTCGTTCGTAAAACTCGTCAGGTTATGCGACTGCGAGCTCAAAAGTTATCACAATTTAAGACACGATCAAAATTCAAAAAAGAAGAAAACTTTCAGACATTTAAACTCGCTCCATGAAATAACTCGAAATGCAAATGTAAAGCTGACTACTTTTAGGGATGGCAATGGGGCGTGTCATTTCCGACCCGACCCTGACTTTCTCAAACCCTTCCTTGATCTTGACTCTGAACCCGACGGGTTTAGAAAACTCTACCTCACACCTGACCCCGCGGGGAAACCCGACCCCGCCCAACCTAAAAAATAAATATATATTATAAATAATATTTTTATAATTAATTTATATTTTTTATTCATAATATATAAATAAAAAAATATTTTACATAAACTATATCATCATTTCTACATAAATTATTAAAATTTAGTAACTAAGTTATAACTTATAAGGGGTAAATTTGTTTTTTTATTAGTCGGGACGGGTTCGGGGTCGAATACCTAAATTCTCATACTCGACCCCGACCAGACTATACCCCCGTCGGGTTTTCCCCGAACCAGACCCGACCCCCGATCAACTCGAGTTTTCCCCATTGACTTCGGGTCGGGTCGGGGATGGGGTTTTTTGCCATCCCTAGCTACAAACATACAAACACGACAGATAATAGAAAATCATTATATAAATATATATATACTAAATTATTTTTTGAAATTCTAAATTAATTATCTTATATAAATAAACATACAATCTTTGTACTAATACGACAAAAATATTTTTATACTTTTACATATAATTATATTATGAAGATTTGTTCCAATTGGGGCAAGAGTAAGCAAATTTAATTCCATGTAATCTTACCTCCATTTTTATTACCACACCAAATTGAATCAAACTGAATAGTCCAAATTCCCACACCAAGACAACCATTCACAGTCATTCTAGTATTATATCCCCTTGCAATCTAATGCATATATTCAAAAAATTGTCAACATTACTACAAAACCTTTACAAATTCAAAATATCAAATACCACATGTCAATAAATAGGGTAGATCACCAAAGCAAATTTACTACCACATCTACACAATTTATATTGCATATATCAAAACTTATTACCATATGAAATCCAATCACATAATCAAAAATATTAAGCTTCGTGACTGAAGTTGTCTATCTAATTCACACTCTTGAATAGAGTAGTCTTATCATCAAATCAAATAATAATAAGAATAAAAAATATGCGCCAAGCAGAACGCTAGTATTATATCTAAACACTTAGGGCATGTTTGGCCCCGCTGTTAATAGTTTTATAATTGTGCTAAACTGTGTTGTGCTGCACTGTACTGTCAAAATTTATAAGATGTTTGGTTAATAACTACTAACAAAATTTAAAATAATAAATATATATTATTTTAAATTAATTAAAATAATAATATATTTTATTTTTTAGTATTAAAATTTTTAATTATTTAAAATAATAATATTTAAAATTTTAAATAAAATAATATAAATTACTTTTTTGAAGAAATAGCTTTTCCAACTTCTACTTTTTTGTTTTTTTGTTTTTTTTTTTTTTGCTTTTCATTACCAAACAGTTTTTTTTTTCTTTCTGCTTAAAATCTGATTAAAATCAACTTAAAAGCGAAGCCAAACAGGTCTTAGCCTCTTAACAGTGCTAAATTAGCAATCTAGAGGTGACTCTAATGAGTCGACCATAGCCGATAGATAACTATTAGACCATACACATAAAGTAACTTGGTTTATCGTCCACTAGTCTACTAGTTATATCAAATCAAAACTCAATCATCCACATTCATAAATTAAATATGCAAGTAAATGCTGAAATAAAATTAGTTTATATGATATAATTATAATCTATTTACTCATCATAACAAGGCCCAAAATCAGGGCCCAATTTGGACCAGTCAACAGGCCCGTTGACTGGGTCAAAATCGAGCCTAAAATCGAGCCGTGTTCAATTTAGGGCTCGGCTCCGTTTCGGGCAGGCGAGCAGCGTCAGGTCGAGGCGGACGGCGGTGTCCGTTGGTGACGCAGCTCACTTCCGAGCTTCTGCGGCGGCCGACGACAGATGGCTAGGATCCGGCGGCGGGCTCGACGCGTGGAGCATGCGGAGAGGACGAAAATCAGCGGCGATCTTCGGGCACGTGAGAACATTCGGCGAGCAAATCGTTTCCGGCGGCACGCGCTGACAGGCAAGGGAAGCGAGGTCGGGGTGACCTCGGGCAGGCGCAGCGACGCCGCGTGGAGCTTCGACAGTGGCCGGAGCCTCCGCATGGCGCACGCGCAGGAAGGCGACGTCTTCGAGCGGCGAAACGTCGTCTTGGAGCTGATGAGGCCGCGGCAACGGGCGAGGCAGAGATCGTCGGCCGCGTGGCGAGACGCGTCTGGCAATGGTGGGCGGCGACACTCAGCGCGGCTGCCTGGCTGGCTCCGCTTCTGAATTGAGTTCCTACGTGGAACCAAGTGGCGGACGAGGGTTCGCCCACCTGGCTGCCAACCTAGAAGAGGGGATTCGAAGCGTTTCAGCAGGGAACAAAAGGCGGAAACAAGCGTCGTTTCCGATCATTCGCTCTCTCGAACAAAAACAACTCTCACACCGCTCTGCTCTCGGTGACTTCCGGTTCAGCTCCAGCTTCCCTTCCCCTCTCGGTCCAGCGTTCGGCGGTGAACTCCGGCCATCCTCTCGACGTCCAGTGGGTGGTTGCATGGCGGTGCGACGTCGAAGGTGCTCTGCGTCCCGGTTTCGTCTTCTTCCAGCTCGGCGTAACATCGGCGGAGTCAACGACTCAACTCCGACGAGGTATCTCCTCCCTCGATCGTTTCCTTTTTCGGCGCCGTGTTTTCCCGTGCGTTTTCCGTCCCTCGACTACTGTCTTCCGTTCGTACGCGAGTTCGGCGCCGTCTCGACCTAGACCTTCCGGCGTTTCTCCTAGTTTCGGTTGACGTGTGTTCATCGGGTTCGGTGTTGTTCTTCCCGTTTCTTCCACCTGCGTGTGGACCCTTCGCCTCTGCCTTCCTTGTTGGTCTCTTGCCTGCGCGCAAGGTAGCTTCGGTTTCCTGCTCTCTGCGTACAGCTTCGTCTCTTCCTCCCTGCGCTCCCTGTTATGCGCTTTCCTCCGGCTATCTGCGTATAGCTCTCGTTTCCCATTGGGGTTTTCTCATTGCCCGCGTGCGGCTTAATTGTCGGTTTCTCTTTGCTTGTTTTTGTGTGTTCTTCGTAGGCTGAGGTGGTGCTCTTCATCACCTGCCGGTCACGCTCGCCGGCCAGTTTCCTCTCGCTTTGCTTCTGTGCCCCTGCTGCGTTCGTCCCCTGCGTGGGACACCTGTTGAATTTTGAGTCCTACGTGACTCGGTTCTCGGCTCTGAGGCATCTGGCCTATTTGTTTGAAAAAAAAAATTTATCCCTTAATTGTGGGCGTGACAGACTGGTATCAGAGCCCAGTTCATGTTCCAAGTTGTATCTGGGGTTCTTTCCGCTGTTGTTTATTTCTGCTGTTCTGTAGTTCTGTTCTTTAGGGTTCTGTAAAGAACAGAACAGTAATCTGTTTAGAACAAAACAATAGACTGTGTGTAACCTGTAACTGAACAGAAGCTGCAAAGATGGTGCACACCAACACTGAACGCATCAGCATCCTTGAAGATGTTGTGGGAGATACTGCTGGTATGGGAGACCAGAACCTGATTGCTTTGGTGAAGGAGCTGGTAGCCTCCAACAACAATCTGACTGCATCTAATGCAGATCTTCACATGTGCGTGGATCGCCAAGCTGCTGAGCTTGAGCAAAATAAGATGGAGGTCATCCTCCTAAAACGAGCTGCTACACAGCAACACCCTCAGGCTGAGGGTGGACAAATGACCGCTGTGCGACAGCGCGTTCATGAACCTGCTCCCTTTACGGGCATACGCTCCACTAAGGAAGTTGAGAACTTCCTGTGGGACATGGAACTATTCTTTCAGAATGCTCAAGTCCCCGAAGAGGAGCAGGCGCACACCTGCATTGCGTATCTCTCCGGAGATGCAAAACTGTGGTGGCGGACTCAGGCCGCACCCAGTTTACTTGGGCCGGATCCAGCCCGAAAGCTCTCCTGGGGAGAGCTGAAAAATGAGATCAAAAACCAGTTCCTGCCCGAGAACTCTTACTGTGCGGCGCATGACGCCCTAAAACGACTCAAGCATGCCAGCGCAATACGGGACTATGTCCAACGATTTGCGCAGGTTATGCTTGAGATCGATGACTTGTCGGAGAAGGCCCGACTTTACCACTTTATGGATGGTCTCCAAGGGTGGGCCCGGGATGAACAGCGTCGCAAAGAGTTTCCAACTCTTAAAGATGCAATGATAGCTGCTGAAGGCCTTACGGATCGTAAGGAGTCGAGGGACCCGCCCCCGCATCATCACACTGGCGCATGGTCCTCGAGGTCGAGGACCCCCTATGCGGCTAAGGGCAAGAAGCCCTTTGTGAGAAAGAACCGCTCCGCCCCAAAGGAGTACAAATCGGTGAAGAACCGACCAGCTACCCCAGGGCCAACAAAGACAGCAAGCACCAGCATGGCCTGCTATATATGTGGAGGTCCACATATGATGAAGAATTGCCCCAAGAGGGATCGTTTGGCTGCCTTAGTGGCAGAGAAAGAAACTGTAAAGGAGCCCGAGGGACTCCTTAACCCTCTTGTACTTGCAACTTCATCTTCAATTAATGAAAGGCCTACCTTGCTTTATGTTAACTGTCTTTTAAATGCGCACCAGGTGAATGCAATGATCGATACAGGTGCTTCGCACTTGTTTATAGGGCAAGCGACAGCGGCTAGAATCGGCCTTAACATATCCCCCGCACGGGACCGAGTTAGGTCGGTCGGTGAGGTAGACCCACAGGTCTTAGGGATATCTTATGACGTTGATGTTGCGGTAGGCAATTGGCGCGGCCGTTGCCACGCAAAAATACTAAAGTTAGCGGATTATGAAGCTATCTTTGGACTCGAGCTTTTGAGAAAGGCCAAGATTGGTGTGATGCCACATCTATATGGAATACAGATTTATGATGAGCAAGTCCCTGCCTTCGTGCCGTGCATTGGAAGCATGACGACGATGAAGGGAAAGAAGAGGGATTTGAGAGGGGTACCCTTATCAGCCAATCCCTTAGCGGCAGGGTTGCGTCAAGGTGACACGACTTTAATGGCTGTTTGGTGTGACGATTCTCCTTGCGAAGGAGAAGCCCCCTCGATAGTGAAAGGCTTGTTAGATGAGTACTCCAATGTAATGCCATCGGAGCTCCCTAAATACCTTCCCCCTAGGAGAGGGATCGACCACAGGATTGAGCATGTGGCAGGGTCTACTCCTCCCTCTAAGGCTCTATATCGTATGGCTCCGGTAGAGTTAGCCGAGCTTCGTAAGCAATTGGACGAATTGCTAGAAGCAGGATTTGTCCGGCCTACGGTTTCGCCATATGGGGCCCCAGTTCTCTTCCAAAAGAAGAAGGATGGCTCACTTAGATTCTGTGTGGATTATAGGGCCTTGAATAAGATAATAGTGAGAGACTGTTACCCTATTCCGCTTATCCCCGATCTAATAGATCGACTTGGGAAAGAAAAGGTTTTCTCAAAGCTAGACCTGAGGTCAGGTTATTGGCAAGTTCATATCGCCGATGGCGACGAAAAGAAAACCGCGTGTGTGACACGATACGGGTCATTTGAGTTCCTAGTGATGCCCTTTGGACTCACAAATGCACCCGCCACCTTCTGTCATCTAATGAATCAAGTCTTAGCCCCTTTCTTAGATGAGTTCGTGGTCATGTATTTAGATGATATCGTCATCTATTCCTCAAGCGTTGAGGAGCACCTGGGCCATTTGAGGCAGGTGTTACAAACTTTGAGGGATAATCAACTGTATTTAAAGTTGGATAAATGCTCATTCGTGACGAATGAGATAACATTTCTTGGACACGTGGTAGGCCACGGACAAGTGCTCATGGATCAGGTGAAGATCCAAGCCATTGTGGAATGGCGCGCCCCCTCAAACCAAACCGAGTTACGGAGTTTCCTCGGTGTGGTGAACTTCTATCGCAAGTTCATCACCGGCTGTTCGAGAATAGCCGCACCCCTCAGTAATCTGCTGAAAAAGAACTCGAAATGGGAGTGACATGATCGGTGTCAGTCGGCCTTCCAGGAGTTGAAGGACCGCATTGCCTCTGAACCGATTCTGAAGTTACCCGACTTCAGTTTGCCTTTCGAGGTTCACACCGATGCTTCGGACCAAGCTATCGGTGGTGTCTTAATGCAGGATAGACATCCTGTAGCTTTCGAGAGTCGAAAGCTAAATGAGACTGAGCAGCGATACTCGGCTCACGAGAAGGAAATAGTGGCAGTGGTACATTGCCTCCGGACCTGGAGAGTCTACCTTCTCGGGAGTGTCTTTGTAGTGAAGACCGACAATGTGGCGAATACCCACTTCACCACGCAAAAGAAATTGTCGGCAAAGCAGGCACGTTGGCAGGAGTTCTTGGCTGAATTCCAGTTCCAGTGGGAACATAAACCGGGTAAGGCCAACGTTGTGCCTGACGCGCTCAGTAGGCTTAACGCCCTTGTGTGCTGCACCCTATCCAGAGTGGAAGGGGATTTGCTAGACAGAATCAAAGCAGCCTCCGCTTTTGATGAGAAATATCAAAAGCTAGTTCAGCAGATTCAGTTGGGCACGATCCGACGTTACTATCTGGGTCCGGATAGTGTTATTATGGCAAGAGGCGGTAGGCCATTAGTCCCATCGACGGACGGACTGTGCCGGGAGCTACTGAGGGAGCTCCATGATACACCTTGGGCTGGGCATCTAGGGCAACAAAGAATGTTTGCCTTGTTAGCACGATCGTGCTATTGGCCCGATATGCGCGCAGACATTGAGATGTATGTCCACACTTATCTTATTTGCCAGCAAGACAAGGTCGATCGGAGACTAGAGGCAGGGTTATTGCAACCACTGCCTGTTCCCGAGACGTCCTGGACGAGTGTGTCCATGGACTTTATTGGCGGATTCCCAAAAGTTGACGGAAAGAGCTCAGTGCTGGTGGTGGTTGATAGGTTCTCCAAGTATGGAGTCTTTATCCCAGCCCTTGAGCCCTGTACAGCAAGGGTTGCTGCAGATTTATTCTTCCAAAATGTGGTGAAGCATTTTAGCATCCCAGTGGATATCGTGAGCGATAGGGATGCCCGGTTTACTGGACTCTTTTGGACAACTTTGTTCAACAAGTTGGGGGTCCAAGTTAAACTTCTCCACAGCCAATCATCCTCAAACGGATGTGCAGACCGAGCGAGTGAATGCTCTTGTGGAAGATTATCTCCGTCACTTTGTAATCGTCAGTCAAAAGGACTGGGTGAAGTGGATGAATGTGGCACAGTATGCCTATAACTTGCAGAAGTCATCCGCCACTGGCCACAGCCCTTTTGAGCTTGTGTTAGGAAGACAACCCCTAACGCCCGTTAACGTGGTGCAAAGGGATTCCGAGGGGAAGTGCCTTGCAGCTCAACGGGAAGCTCGGGAACGAATCGAATCACTCCGGGAGACTAGAGATTGCTTGGAGTTGGCTGCGCAACGGATGCAAAGGTATGCCAATCGCCGACGTCGGGACGAAGAATTCGCAGTAGGCGACTTAGTTCTTCTCCGACTTACCCTGCAGATCTGGAGGAAGATCTCGGCGAAGGAGGCCCATCGAGGTCTTATCCATAGATACGATGGTCCGTTTGAGGTACTGAGTCGAGTGGGCTCAGTAGCATACCGCTTGAAACTCCCTGAAAGAATGCAGATGCACCCTACATTCCATGTGAGCTTCTTGAGGAAGTTTCACCAGGATCTGGAGGATCCTTCTCGGTCCCAATCTTACCGAGCCCCACCAACGGTTAGGACGGAGTTCCACCGGAGGATCGGCAGTATTCTAGATCATCGAATTTTGGGGTAAAGTAAAAGGAACCGATGTACGGAGTTTCTCATCCGATGGGATGGATCCCCCATAGAAGAAAACCTGGCACAAGGCTTCTGAATTATGGCAATTTGAAGGTGAGCTGAGGAGCTACCTCAAGTCGCCGAGGACGGCGACCACCTCAGGCGGGGGAGGATGTTAGGCCCAAAATCAGGGCCCAATTTGGACCAGTCAATAGGCCCGTTGACTGGGTCAAAATCGAGCCTAAAATCGAGTCGTGTTCAATTTAGGGCTCGGCTCCGTTTCGGGCAGGCGAGCAGCGTCAGGTCGAGGCGGACGGCGGTGTCCGTTGGTGACGCAGCTCACTTCCGAGCTTCTACGGCAGCCGGCGACAGATGGCTAGGATCCGGCGGGGGCTCGACGCGTGGAGCACACGGAGAGGACGAAGATCAGGGGCAAACTTCGGGCACGTGAGAACATTCGGCGAGCGAATCGTTTCCGGCGGCACGCGCTGACAGGTGAGGGAAGCGAGGTCGGGGTGACCTCGGGCAGGCGCAGCGACGCCGCGTGGAGCTTCGACAGTGGCCGGAGCCTCCGCATGGCGCACGCGCAGGAAGGCGACGTCTTCGAGCGGCGAAAC
Organism: Costus lasius; assembly: GCA_027563935.2. NCBI lineage: Eukaryota > Viridiplantae > Streptophyta > Magnoliopsida > Zingiberales > Costaceae > Costus > Costus lasius. The sequence continues at coordinate 101,361,230 of CM050454.1, forward strand.
GTCGTCTTGGAGCTGATGAGGCCGCGGCAACGGGCGAGGCAGAGATCGTCGGCCGCGTGGCGAGACGCGTCTGGCAATGGTGGGCGGCGACACTCAGCGCGGCTGCCTGGCTGGCTCCGCTTATGAGTTGAGTTCCTACGTGGAACCAAGTGGCGGACGAGGGTTCGCCCACCTGGCTGCCAACCTGGAAGAGGGGAGTCGAAGCGTTTCAGCAGGGAACAAAAGGCGGAAACAAGCGTCGTTTCCAATCATTCGCTCTCTCGAACGAAAACGACTCTCACACCGCTCTGCTCTCGGCGACTTCCGGTTCAGCTCCAGCTTCCCTTCCCCTCTCGGTCCGGCGTTCGGCGGCGAACTCCGGCCATCCTCTCGACGTCCAGTGGGTGGTTGCGTGGCGGTGCGACGTCGAAGGTGCTCTGCGTCCCGGTTTCGTCTTCTTCCAGCTCGGCGTAACATCGGCGGAGTCGACGACTCAACTCCGACGAGGTATCTCCTCCCTCGATCGTTTCCTTTTTCGGCGCCGTGTTTTCCGTTTCTCCTGGTTTCGGCTGACGTGTGTTCATCGGGTTCGGTGTTGTTCTTCCCGTTTCTTCCACCTGCGTGTGGACCCTTCGCTTCTGCCTTCCTTGTTGGTCTCTTGCCTGCGAGCAAGGTAGCTTTGGTTTCCTGCTGTCTGCGTACAGCTTCGTCTCTTCCTCGTCTCTTCCTCCCTGCGCTCCCTGTTTTGCGCTTTCCTCCGGCTATCTGCGTATATCTCTCGTTTCCCGTTGGGGTTTTCTCGCTGCCTGCGTGCGGCTTAGCTGTCGGTTTCTCTTTGCTTGTTTCTGTGTGTTCTTCGTAGGCTGAGGTGGTGCTCTTCATCACCTGCCGGTCACGCTCGCTGGCCAGTTTCCTTTCGCTTTGCTTCCGCGCCCCTGCTGCGTTCGTCCCCTGCGTGGGATACCTGTTGAATTTTAAGTCTGCGCGACTCGGTTCTCGGCTCTGAGGCATCTGGCCTGTTTGTTTGAAAAAAAAAATTTATCCCTTAATTGTGGGCGTGACAACAACACATCTAACGTTAGCAGAGAGTCAATATTCAAGCATGACAATTCATTAGCATACTTCAAAGGATACACAACTCAGTCCATGTATTGATCAACAAGAACCAGAAATAATAATGACAGAAAGAACCCTAACACAACTGCAAGAACACAATTAGATTTGGCGGCGGCGACGCTGAGAATGAAGGTGCCGAAAAAAGATAACAGCCACAGTGAAGAATCGACGGAAATATATCCTAGATCCAAATGAAAATCGGTAGGAAACTTATCGTTTCTACAGCCAAACGGAAGAAGAAAGAGGTCAGCGCTTGATCGAAAGAAGGAAATATCACAGCCTCCTCCACGATCCATGTCGAAAAAGAGAGAAGGAGAGGGAACCGCCGCTGAAATACCTGCCATAGAAACAAAATCGCCGGAGGAAGATTGTTGGCGACGCTGCTTCAATCGGAGGCGACGAGCCATTACGGGTTTTGGCGGACGAAAAGAATATGGTTTTGGCAATTTTTCAAACAAGCCTATTAGTTTACCACCAAAGTTAAATGAAAGAAAAGAATGGCCGTTTTCTGGGGGAAGGGGTAAGAGAGAGGGAGGAAAGAAAAAGATAAAAGAAAGAAATAAATGACACGTGAAAAAAAATCACCCCTTGTCCTTTTTTTCTTCTTCAGAGCGGTGCTTGTTGGCTGTTGCTGAGCTTGCCACCGCTTCTCCCGCAAGACATGGGAGAGATCGTCAAGAGCAGCAAATTGGCGGATGGGCAAGTGCAGCGAGCTGGTGCTGAGCTTTTCCTCGTGTGGCAAGCTCGGACGGGCATACAGGAACAGCGAGTCGACGGCAAGCTTTTCTTTGTGCGGTGATCTCAGACGGGCAGGTGAGTGGAGGGGCGGATGCGAGCAATGAGTTGGCGCTGAGCTTGCCTCAACTAGTCCTCGCCGCTGTGAGCAGTGATCTCACGTGGTGCGTGAGAGGTTGCTGGGATGGATGGACGAGTCCTATCTCCTCCAGGGCTTCGACGAAGATGAGACGGAGCTCACGATGAAGGCGAGTTTGCTTGTCGCGCACCATCCCATTTCCTCCTCATTTGGTCTCGTGCGAGGCAAACTTGCATTGCACGCGGCGAGGGCGGGGGCAGGGCAAGTGTGTTGATGGGGGAGATAAAGATGGAAGAGAAGAGAATACTCGTTCATTTGAGACGCCGGAGAGATGAGAGGGGTCAGATGCATTGATGGGGAAATGAAGATGAGGAGAAGCGAAGATGCGTTCGCTAGTGGACAAGCGCATTGACGAGATGATCAGGCGAGCGAATGGCTAAAACGTTGTCGAGGCGAGCAAAAATGCGTTCTTTCTCTTTAATTGTTTTTCATCCGCTGAAAGAAATAAAAAAAAAATCTATTTTCTCTCCCATCTACTACTGTGGAATGTGAAGTTTTCATTCTCAGCTAGGTATCAGTTTGTTTAACTGATAAATACTTCTGTTATTAATAACAAAAAGATTGAATCATATCTTTATTATGTCTGTGTAAAAAAAAACTAAAAATCTTAGGTAATATAAGATTAAAATAGTTTATCATTTTGAAATTGAGAATCGTAATGTAAGCACCTATAGGTTTGCACGTAATTAACTACTATCTTATGTTCCCTAAGATTTCTAAGCAGAACCTTGTCAATAATTTTTCTTCCATAAAATAATTTCACCCTAAGGTGATAAGAGCAAATCGACGATTCCAATGTTTAATCCATAATGGATATTGTATTTAACTATTTTACATAGCTTCTTCCTCTATACTTCAATGTTTAGAAACCCTTTTTGACCTTATCTTTTTTTTTTTACTCACCTAAAATGCAGTATTTATTACGGTCTCAAGTCCATAGGCATAGTACAAATTTAGGGAAGTACAGGGATGCAATAATGTTCATAGATATCTGTAAAGAACTGGGGGATGCTCTGAAGATTGTTCATAGTTTCCACAAACATTAGGTCCAACACTGGTCTGAAAGTCCAAAAGCTGATGAAAACAAGAGTTTTTCATGGATCCAGCAAAGAAGTGTTCAACTCGTAAACACTTTTACAGCTCACCAGATGCCTCAAGTGTGCTTTATGTATTTGTTGTGTAAAGCTCCTTGTACATGCCCATGTAAATTCAGTGCTAATATGTCAAAGATTCAATCAAATGCACAAGATCGATCTTCTTGTCTATTCTGTTTTTGATAAAGAGAGTCCGATCTACCAAAGTTAATAGGTCGAAAAAGGCCACTCAAAAGAAATCAAAGGAAAGACTACTTTATAATTCACTCACAGTTTGGACGTTCATTTAATTCTCTTTATAAGATGATGGTCAAGAAACATGCTCCTTACCGCTCAAAGGAACAGTTGAGACACTTGCGACCAATCAATTTCCTGCACCACTATCTCTTTTCCAAAATATCGAACTATATTACTTTGATTTTGATAGCCGAAAAAACCTGGAGCTCAAAATATTGTCAATTTCCCTTTCCAAACAGAAGCTGCACATATCCTGTACAGCAACAAAATTTGCCAACCAGCTGGATGATCTGTTGCCCTGCCTGTGATCATATTGAATAATCGTTTCTTTTCTTGCTTTATGTTGCCAGACCTACAAACTCTTGGTTTCTTCTCAGCCTGTTCAGATGTGGCAGACGGCTTGGCAGGTAGAGTTGGGTTTTCCAAGCCCGAGCAAGCAGCACTGTGCTTCATAGCTGGGACCAACTCCATCTTCACGAGAAAGAAACCATTGGCAACTCGAAACAATGATTCCGATGCTGACCAATACTAGTTTCAAATCCATGGCTCGAGTCCAGAGACACCAAGCTTTTCTCAACCAAGGAAGCAGCCATTAGTGTCTGTTAAAGCAATGCAACAAAACTATCATGTGACTCCATTTAAACAAGGAAAAAAGTTTTGTAGCCTGGCACTCAATCAAATACACAATGGAGAAACATTTGTTCAGTTGCATGCCCAAACTTTGAATGACCAAAATTTATCTTCTGTGGACATAGAGCCGATGGTGGTCAATGATCAACACTTTAGCAGACAATCAACGAGAAGGCCTCTTAAGGTCATGAAGAAGATAGCACAAAATGTAATAATTATCAACAGAAATGCAGCTTCACATACCTTCTGCAATAAAATATAGTCGTTTTAAGTTCCAGCAGCCTGGCGAAAATCATTTTAGTACAAGGCGTAATCGACAATTACAGAACAATTTAGCTGCCCCTCTTTGTTTTGATTGCATGTGTAATTAGTGCCATCCATCTCAAGATTCCAGTGAAGCATAGATATTTTATCATATACCCCAGGAATCAACGAGAAAGAAACCTGGAGAAATGAAGATCCACACAGTATGATAGATTGCTCTTTGTAGGAGTTGAATCTATTCCAAGTGTTACACTGGCTAGGATGCAATCAAATGAAGAATGGACTGAATAGTAATAGAGTTCACACGCTGTACCTCCTTTTTTTTTCTAGTAGAGGTTGCAATAGTCTTTTAAACTCGATCTGTATACAAGATTTTATTCATCAAGATTAGCAAAACACTAGAGAGACTGCCTCTTTACAGGAATTAATTATTCATGTAACTCTCACAATTGATCTCTTTATCTCTCTTACACTTCTCCGCTGCCTCCCTTCTTTAATGCTTCCAATTTTCACCTCTGGTGTATGATTCCAACAAGAGACTGTTCGTCAAGCTCAGGTTGGAGCCGGTGGCAACCGAGCGCGAAAGCAATGGCAGAACATTCATTCTGCTAAACACGGGCTTGGCGATTGACTCCGATTGGTTGGTTCTTTCCATCACCAGAATTCTCAAAAAGATGTACGACCTTCATCAGTTGCATAATCTGATCGTACATGCCACTGCTTGAGCCCAATACTTCAGCCTTGCTTTAACTTCATCTGGATCGTCTCCTGTGAGAATGTAAAAATTGGATTATTTGATGATGAGAATAGCTAGGTCACCAAATCGATCAACATTGTTTGGGAATCGATGAATATACGATTTTTCTGTAATAAAAAAACATCAAACTCATTTATTCTAAAAAAATTTGTGATAAAAATAAAGATTGGGAGGCTGAAAACTCATTTTGACGAGCCCTAGAGAGAGGGCAAGAGCCATTTTTCACCTGGGCTGGAGATCTTCCAGTTGGCGATGGGAGTCGATGCCGACGACGAGGACAGATCCATCGACTCGCCCGAGGAGGATCGATCCAGCGAGCGGTTCTGCTGCTGCTCGTCCAAGAACCTCTGGTTCATTGAGTAGCAGAGCTCCAGCGCCGGGAGAGTGTTGCAGAGCTCGGGGATCTCCTCGTAGCTGAACCCGAACCCCAGGTCGAGGCACCCCTTGAGCTCCTCCAGGTCCTCGTCCGTCAAGCTCTTCGTCCTCGCTACGCCGTCCGACCCCTCCTCCCCGCCGTCCCCCACATCCACGTACCCTTCAAGCATGACTCCTCCGCCGCTCTTCCGCGGCCACGGCTCCTCCTCCCGCCACACTCTCCTACACTCGGTCGCCGTCAACTCCTCGTCCTCGTCCTCCTCTTCCACCTCCACCTCCGCTGGAACTTCCGCCACCATTTCTTCCTTCTCCTCCTCCTCCTCCTCCTCCCTCGTCTCCTTCGCGTTAGAGCTCCAGGAGATCCAAACAGGAGGCTCTCTTTCACTCGGATAACCTCCCATCTCTTCCCCTTTCTCTCTCTCCCCCTTCTCTTTTTGTGTTCTTCTACTGGCCGTGCCTGTGGGCTTTTAAATGGCTTATATGATGAGAAGTTGATGACGATGATGATTATAAGAAGTGGCATGAGATGGGAATGGAATTGCAAGGTCTACCTGGATTTACTGTCAACCATTAGCAAGGCAGGTAGACAATTCGGGTCCATAAACCAATCTCCACGTTAATTTTCTTGGTAGGAAACAACCTTGATGAGCATACATTTCCCACCCTCTCCATTCCAGGCAAACCATCTACCACTCTTGTGATTGGCCAATACAGAGGACCCACCTAAACAACACTCTTCCTCCAACGGAAAACAGAGTGCCGATCTCCGGTAACTAGAAATCGGCAAAATTGTCTTCTCAGATGCTGGATTTGGTGTTCGGCTTGCGTGTTCAGCGTTCCATCGGAGTTGGACGCGTGGTGGCAACACATAGGACAGACGTGTGGTGAAATGGCGCCGCAGACTGCTGCGGGTCACGTGAGCAACTCATCCTCGAGCTCGCACGTGCTGCGCCGCTGCGCGCAGGGGCGCCGTGGAATCTCTTGCTGCATCGGTGATTTTTTATTTTTATTTTTATTTTCCCAACGACCAATTTCGGCGGAAAATAAAATAAATAGACTAGACGATTTAGATCCATTCCCAGCCCAACAACCTTTGTCTACACTTGATTTGTTTAGATGGTTAGGGGATATAGGAAAGGGAAAAAAATATATGTTTAAATTGTTTTTTTCAAATTAGTAAAAAATAATATTTTTTTTTAGTAGAGATGACAAATTGGATAGTATTTTAGCGAATACCTATCTTATTCGAACCAGTTTTCAAGTAATCAAGTACTTATTATTTAAGTTTGGGTAAAGTATAAATAGTATATATACTATTTGAGTTGAGTTCGAGTAGGGTTCAGATAGTATATAATGGATCTATCTAAAATTTAACCATTATTAAGATTTTTATAGGATCAGATATTCGAATTTTATTTGGGTAATAGCATATAAAAGTTAAAATTTGATATGATATGTATTCCAGTCGAGTATTTATAAGGTTCAGATATTAAACGTATAGTTAAATTTTGAATAGGGTAGGGTTCAAATAGGGGTTCTATAAAATTAACAGATAATTATTCGTATTGGTAATAAAAAAATTATCCAAGTTAAAATATAAAATAGTATAAAAAATACAAATATACTATTGCTAATATCCTTAATTTTTATAAGCACTGTACACCACATGAGTCCCTCACTTTATAGTCTATTTCCTTTGATGAAAAATTAAAAGAAAAAAAAATAAAAAAACATATTAAATCTAGACGTAAAATATTACAAAATTCAATTTACTTTTTATTTTTTTTAATTTTTCATTAAAAAAAAAAAACAAAGGCTATAAAGCCTCCCAACGATTTGGACATCCATTTCCACAACAAAGTGGTTGATGAATCCACTGACACCTTTCATTGCAATTCATTAACTTCACAAATTCATAAAAGTATAAGGAAGAAGGGAGATAGATATGTTAAAAGAAAGAGACTTGCATGGCCTCTGTTTGGCTAAGTAAATCGCTTGACGGGAAAGAAATTTTCATTTTCTGAGTGTGATTTAATGTTTGACCAAGAAACACGTGATTCATGCTCCTTGATAAAAGAAAATGACCCAAAACAAATCGACACTGAAATCTGTCTGCTGAGCTACCTAATCCTAAATCAAGGAAAAATTTTTAAGTGGCCTAAAATGTGTATCTTGTCAATTTTATTTAAAAGGAAAAGGATGAAAAAGAATGGAAAAAAAAATAAAGTCTTAATTTATTTTGATGAGTTTAAATCTTTTTGCTTTTAAAGAAAAATAAGTAAAATATTTTAAAACTTTACAGTTTGATCCCTTAATTTTTTTCTTATTTTTACAAGGATGTATATAAATTTTGCCTTTACTGTGGATTATACCCTACATTTTTTTATAAAAAAAATAGTATTACTTGTGGCATTTTATTAAAATAATATATATTTATAATAAATAAATAAATAAATATTATTCTATAAATACATTATCTAATATATAATTACATAAAAATAATATATATTTACGTCAAATACTCACTCGATAAATTTCACGTCTTGTCAACGTGACTAATTAATTGCATCATCCTTTAAAAAAATTTAATTGCACCATTATACAAGAAATTCGGGAGCCACCGACGTCATTTAATACATAAAATATCTACTCGTGACTTCCAATCAATATATTTACTACAAATATAAAACATTTAGGATTGAGATTAATATTTATATTTATAAATTGTCCCTTTATTTTGCAATCTGAACCCATAGACCAAAGTCCCAAAAGTATTTCGCTGTCCACATATAAGCAATTAATAAGGTCTTCTTTCTTTCTGATGCTACTGCTGACCATGTGACTAATAAAAAAAAGGAGGTGTTCCTTTGTTGGCTCATTAACTTCAACTGTCTGTGGAAAATGCAGTGTGTGGGGCCGTGTTAATTTCCTTCAATCAACTCCAATTTCTTTGTCATACGGCATTGATTGATATTAATATATTTACAAGTGCAGTTAAATTAATTATGTGGCTGTGGATTATTCTGACCCGAATTCCAACTCAGCTTTTGCCAGAATGATCTAATTGTCCACGTCACTCTTCTGTTCGGGCATCTACTCATCATGGCACATCACATATATCGCGTGATGTCATGTGATGTGCCATGGACATGGGATGGCATGGGGGCTCAGGGATGCGTGGAGCACGAGCGGGCCACATGGGGCAGACCTGGTGGCGGGTAATTACAGCAGGACAAGAACTGGCCACCTACCCACGTGGCCGGTCGTTGTCCCCCCAATAATTGCGGGAGGATGATTACCCACATGCAGCCGTTTTCTTTGTTTTTCTTTTATCTGACTAATTTTGGGCCTTCATCATGTTACGTTACGTGATAGGCTGCTGCTAAATTGTCTTCTTTCACACGCAACACGTCTGCAGGAGAAGAGGCCACGTCATTTTATGAAAAATATCTAATAAACTATATAAAATGCATAGATTTTTTTTTTTTTAAAAAAAAGAAATGATACTGAGAGTACTAATTCCTAACCATCAAGACTGTTAGGTGCGAAATAATTCGGAATGGAAAAGATTTTGATTAAACGGTAAAATCCTGTCTTTCAGCACAGTAAAATTTATTGCTCAGACAAACGTGTATCTAAACCGCATGTGCAAGCTTTCATACCTGCTGATTGGCAATGCATGGCACAGCATGGAGTGCTGGTTCCCATCTGAACGAGAAACACAAATGAGCAAAGAAAGCATAAACATGGTCCTGAATGAATTTAGAATTTATAAATATATTTTTTTTTTATCTCAGTCTAGTTGATGAGGAAAGGTCAACCTGTCCTGGTCAAGTATTTTGGGGGCGACATGATGCATCACATCATTCCACGCCCCACTGTCAGGACCATGCACATTCTGCACAATAACATATTGTGGGGGAAAATTGATGAATATAGCTCAATGTACAAGGCCAATATAAGAGAAACTTGTAACTAAAAATTATCATCATCCTCTACAAATTTCAACAGATGCTCCAAAATCAATACCCTACGGTCCTTTCTATCCCTACTACTATCAACTGCCATCACGCCTTTTAGAACGCGGGTGTATAGCCGCTCAAGCTGCGGCACGCCATAGTCTTCGGTTCGCTCCATGAATCGCTGCTTCACGATTTCTTTTTGTTTGCAGATGTTTGCAATGATCGTCGTAGCATCTTCGACACTTTCGTTTGCCGGGTGACTGGGAGCTACATCTGATGCTTCTGGTAGCTCGCTAATTGAATGGTTTTCTGGTCCTCGTAATGGACCATTTGCGTCTGGATCTCGGTCAACTGGATGGGAATTGACATTAGTATCATCAGGTTCAACAATGGGCTTTTCCTCCCTTCCTGATATACAAGTGATGAAAAATATACATGAAAACTGAATGCTGCTCAACCGTCGAATCATATTCATGTAAAAAATAAAAGCTAATTTGTGAAGCGATACTTTTGCATGTGAATTTTTGCACAATGGACATATTGCTGCCACGGAGAAAGAAGTATGACAAATCCTTAGAAGATGACAAGAATGCTTATCGAGAACAATTACTTAACTATTGAAGGTAGCCGTATTAGAAGTTAACAAAAACTAGCAAGAACTAACTAATAGGTAGACCAGAGACATATATCATAAACTAATTCAAGGAAAAACTGAATCTTGCCGGAAATGATACTACAATTGTGGTAGTGAATTACAGAGGCAATTGCTGGGAAGAACAAAAAGAAAAGTCAACTGAAAGAAAATTTTTCATAAGAGATGTTGGGAATTGAGATTCACAAACATAGGTGGTTGCAAGTAGAGGTAAACTGCGTTGTTCCATTATAATAATCCACTTCTCAGAGTTATCAGAAGCCCACAACATTTACTCTTAAAAACACATACTTCCTAATCTGTATAACTTAGTCTCCTTTCCTAGATTTAACCTATCCACTCTCAGCTTTGCCTCTCGTAGTTATTTAATTGGAACCCCTCCTAACTTTGGAAACTTCAACTATTCAAGTCTATTAGCAGGACCTAGATGCATAGCAAACAAGCCAGTATTGTTTAACAATGTAGATACGGCGCCAATCCAACATTTGTAACAAAAGTAGATACCTGTATGGTCAGGGTCAGTGTTCTTCTTTGACCGCTTTAATGCTTCATAACTCTGTTCCAGATTTACCTCTGGCTGGACATTGCGAAGTCGAGCACTAGTTCTAATAGAAGAAACCACAGGTGCTGCTGGAACATTCAAACCTTCCATGTCATCCAGCGTGTGTAATGGACCACCTTGTGCTGCAATTTTGTCACAAAATGAGACTAAAGCAGGATCCATCTGTGCCAACATGCCTTGCACCTAAAAAAGGGATCAACACAAGAAAATTGACAAAATCAAATGGGAAACGTTTCATCCTTCAACAGAATGAACACAAAAAAAGATACAATCAGTACCACATCTCGGAGTTCATAAGCTCTGCTGACAATCCTAGATCCATTGTAGTCATCTCCATTATATGCCTACATTAATAGCGAGGATCAGAATTTATTATATATTTTCAATTCTATAAATATGTTCACAATTGGCATTGACATTTGTTCTGCTTGTAAATATACAAGCAATTTCAGGCTTCCTATATCATTTGCACAGAGGTGGAAAGAAAAGTTGAGTTAGGAAACAGAAGAAAACACTCCAACGAAGGGGATACCTTAGCGTTAGACACAATAAGGTCAATATCTTGAAAGAACGCTGCACGAGTGATATACTGCGCGCTGTCAACGTGCTGCAACAAAGTGGCAACATCCATGGGATTATGAACTACAGACCGGTAGTCAGGCACATCCTCGTCCAGAACTGGATAATGAAACACACTAAATCGTTTATCATAGAGAATCCTGCAAGGCAGAACAATGTCCTTACTGCAAGAACATCTATATTGACATTAATTATTAATATAAATATGATCCTAGCGTACATAATGCTATTCATAATAATTCACATACAATACACTTCCAATAATTGCCAATTACGTTGCCACGAAAATAAGTTTTAATGAGCGGGTGAAAGGTCTAAGATCAACTTTAACAAATAATGAAGTAAATGCCTATATATCAAATATTGAAGTTAATACAAAGACTTCTCAGATTCAAGGACATCTAAACAACTTTTACAGAAAATAGACATTCGTATTTAGAAATTATCAGAAATGGGAAAAAGTCATTAGCACACTTTCCACATGCCAACAAGTGACTACTCATGTCATTCCAGTCATGTATAAAGAGATGTGTCAAGCTGATGCCAGTGGTGCACCAGCGGGCACCAGGAGGCTATTGGCATGGACAATGTGCATGCCGCATCAAGGTCAACACCTACAGATAGTTGTCAAACACAACATTCCTTGAGGATTTGAAAATGAATAGGAGCTAAATTTTTTTTAATATAAATAAATGGTGGTAATGCTTGTTAAGAATCCATGTTCTATGAACCTGGTAACTTGTTCATGCTCAGTAAACCAATCTGTTAAGTCATAATAAAAATGTATAATACGCCCTGAAGCATGAGAACACCAACAAAAAAAAAAACATTTCAGTTCCTTTTTTCCAAAATATATACAGAAAATATTACCAAGATCAACTGTTTAAGTAGTTTGCACTAGGGGGTTCAAGAAAAAGACCTATTACAAACATCCCGTAGACACATCCGTAGACGACGAAGAGCATGCTGCTCCGCCTCTGCTTTTGCCCAAAGCTCCGAAGCTTTTGGACCAATCACTTCTTTTGGGGCCATGGGGAGTTCAGGTAGAGAGGTCTGTTCTTTAGATTTGCATGCTGACTCATCAAGTTGGATACTAAAGACAGCTTGGACCAGTTTCTCAAAAAACTGAAACCTGTCATCAGTAGTTGGTTTATCCACTTTATACCTGTCAAAAGAAGATTCTTGGTAAGTACTTATCACATATTGTCTTTCAGGATAAGGGAAATACACAGCATCCTTCCGAATCTCTTAATTCATAAAGGATAAAACAAAATAACAATCCAGGAAAAATCCTTCATACATAGTGCATTTAAAACCAATGAAGCTGGTACAAGCATAACGTTTTATAAAATGAAAAGCTACATTTGAGCAGGAATTCTCATTGCATCTGATGCGACCAACAGACATAAGAATGAGTTAACAAAAAAAGAAACAATCATTTAATCCTAGAATCCTTCATTTACAATTATCTCTCCAGGTTATTTTTCTTATGTGATTATGAGAAAATATAAGTAAACAAAAAATTGCAGATGTAGCAGTTTATGAATAAGCTTTTTTTTTTCTGTAGAAACTGAAGTGATCAAATAATATTAATTTTAAAATCACATTTCTTTACGATTTTTGGGTTTGAATACATGTGTAGGGCAAGGTTTGTCTTGTAGAAAGATTGAAATCAACAACTCAAAGGTATGCAGTTCTTGTACTCATGGATAATGTGGCAAGACAGGTACGACAGTATGTTTCAACCAATACTTATACTTTAGATCTATTTCAAAACGTTCTCATTCCTGAGCACCAAACTATCAAAGGAGAACGCGAACTCCGAACAACATAGCTCTAAAGTTCCAGCGTTCCCTCCAAAGGGACAAAAGCTAACAAGCAAAAATAAAATAATTTTCTGTTTACCATCATATTGAAGCAAAATCAGAAGCATCAGTTCCAAAATCTAAGGGTGTGCTTAGTGACCTAAAAATTAGTGAAGACATACGAGTGACAACTGTTGAGTACTATGTATTAATCTCACATGGGACAATTAAGGCTTAGCTCTCTCATATCTATTAAACCAATGTATTCTTTTTTTAGTACACAATAAAATATAACCTTATTTTTGCATCAACTTACTATCAAAGCCAAGTTTGAATTGTACTCTACAGATTGACTCCAGCGCTATGCAGAATTCAAAAAGGCACTAAAGTTAAATTTAATAGTAACAACATTGTACGGACAAGAGATCTCATATTCGAAAAAAAAACTTGCATGCGGGGCACTGCTCCAAGCGGTGACCTCATCAACCGTCAAAACTATATCGGGATACGTGCATGCACGGATCCCAAAGCATATTAGATGGGTTTGGACGGTTGATGGGGTCACCGCTTGGAGCGGTGGCCCCGCTTTTTAAGTTTTTTCCCTCATATTCTCTCTTGGCTTTGCAGAATTAAAAGGTCTCAGATTGTACGGAGCCAATACTTAAGAGTATTATTCTATTTCTTTCTATTGTATATTAGTGTTTGGAAAATTAATCTATAATTCTATATTGGTTTGAGCAGGGCTTGGTGCAAGGACCTACACAATGGAGTGAAGAAGAAGAAGGAAGATTGTGCTCCCATACTCAGCCAGCAGAGGATTCACCTAATATGAGAGGAGAGCGCACGGGTATGCCAAATGAGAGTGGAGAACGGAGTGATCCATCATTTCTTCTACTTCTTCCTTTTCTTCCTTTTCTTCTTTTTTTTCTTTCTTCTTCTCTGCGGCTCCCACAATCCCGATTAGTACATATTAGTCCAAGCATGGACTAATACCATGTCTCAGACTGAGTTTTCAAACCTTGTGCAGTGGGGATGAACAATAGTTATATCACCCATATATGGAAAATCTCCTAGACTTATTAAAGCAACATTATGACTTTTTTTAATAAAGTTCCTCTTTGGTCGTAACAATTTATACTCTACTGCCCAAAGCAATCTCTTGGTTAATGCCACTATTCTAGACCTTGAGCATGCCTACTCAAGGTGAGTGTTCGCTCAGTTAGTTATCCCCAAGAGGCTTTTGCACCAATTACTAAAGGATCCAAAACTATTTCATCCATCCATGGATGGGATAATGGCCTGATTTTTCGCTATGAATTCACTATGAACGTTCCTATCTTCCCTCTTACAGTGTTTGACAAAGTTTAGACGTCCACCTTAGGTTCACGTGATAATTCTTGCCCTGTCAATTACTATTGCTCCTACAACCACTAAGGCTCCTAGCCCACTATTACCATATGCATGTTGCCCACTATGAGAGGTTTCTTCAATCATCATTCTACCCCTCATCCTCATTCATTTCTACCACTTTAGTAAATATTGATATAGATTCCTTAACCTCTTCCTCTTCCCTATAGATCCTAGATTCTAGGGCTCCAACAATATGATAGGTGATCACAAACTATTTGTTGATTTCCATGCTTTTACTTCTCATACCTCTATTTTCATTGCTTATAATTCCTCAACTCTGTTCTAGGATATGGATTTGTTTCCATATCTACTGAGATTCCTCTACACAACATTATTTCCTTATCTTTCCATTAGCTTTCTTAAAAAATATTTAAATTTTTTTATAGCATTTTTATCACTTATTGTACCTTTCAAGACATATAAACGAATGTGACAATTGGTGAGGGATATGAGTTTGTTAATGGCTACTACGTTGCTAATAGACCTTCACCAACTTTCTTTGGCACAATAACCCCTTCATATTAATAGCATTACGTTGTGGGTCCCTCATCTCCATTAAGAGAAACAATTATTGACTTCAAACTGTCTTTTACTAATAGTTCTACTTGTATAGTATACTTTGATATTTAGGGCTAGTCAATCAACTGCTTTGTTAGATTGTTCATAGTTTGTAACTTTAATTGATGATGTTTCATATGATTATATCTTTTAAAGAACAAATCTTCTTTTGATATATCTTTCCACAAAATTTTTAAGAAACTCAAAATATTGGTTTGATATATATTAAAGTCAAACAAACTAATGCAGCCAAAAAAACACGTAGTCTTCTTTTGCCATATTTTGCATCATTCATAATATCATTTATTAAACCACCAGCACTTATACCTCATAGGGAACACACAAAACAAAAGAAACATCACCTCCTTCATGTGGCACATACTATGATATCCTTTATACATATCCCTAGATGGGGTATTGTCATTCTTAAAGCTTGTTGTTATCTTATTAACAAGATGCCTTGACTCCATATGAACAATTTCTTTTTTCTCATCTTTTTTTTCCCAAAAGCCTTCACCTTTTCTATTTCCCCTCATGTTTTTAGCACTAGTTTTATTCATACTCTTGGCTTGAATCATGACAAACAAAGATAATACTCTCATACACAAATGGTGAGATGATATGATTCCAATAGGTGCAAGTAATACACCTCTACTAATGTTACCTTTTTTTTATAGTATTCTCGACTACTCAAGTTTCACTCAGGAGTTTTGTACTATGCCATTTGCACCACTTCCTATTCTCTTACCTTTACAGCCTAATCTCACTACTAATAATGACTCTCGTTTGATCATACCACCACTAACAATGTCATCTACAATGATAAGGCCTCCTCCATTGGAAGTGTATAGAGGCGCCCTCATGCTTGATTGCTACAATTGCTTTCTCTAATGCTAGTCATACCACTATCTAATCTTAATTTACCCATTGCAATAAGGTATCCAGTCTATCACTATAATCTTATTCCTCATTATATTATTCATGACGGTTTATCTCCTGCTTTTTGATATCTTACATTATCCTTGTATCTATTTTCATACATAAAAGTCCTCATGGGGTTATGCATAATCCTCAATGGAAGCAAGCCATGAATAATGAGATGGAAGTTCCTCTCGAGGTATTTGGGAACTTACTACAAATCCACATGGTGTTAGGCTTGTTGCATATATGTGACACTACACATTTAAGTATAATTTTGATGGTACTATTCAATGGTACAAGACATGACTTCTAGCAGAGGGTTTTACTCAAACCTTTTAAGAGGATTATTTTAAGCTTTTTATCTGATCATCAAGTTAAATTCTATCTAGAGTATATTTTGTTCTTTAGTGACTAATCAAATTTGTTTGAAGCATGTTTTAGATGATGTGAAAAATACTTTTTCATATAGTAATCTTACTAAAGACATCAATATAGAACAACCTCTAGGTATAATATGTAAAACTCGATAAAGTGACCTATTGACTTAAACAAAGACCACTAGCATAGTTGGACAAGTTATGCATGGTTCAACTTAGTATGTAGTTAAGTATATCCTTTAATGTTTTATTAGATAAAACTTCTCAAGAATTCTCATCTTCATGTTTATGTAGATATTATTCTCCTCACTGGGAGTGAGGTTAAAGAAATTCAAGAGGTTAAAAATAACTTGGAGAATAATATTATTTAAAAGATATTAGAAACTCAATTATTTTTTTGGAATTGAAAATACTTTTAAGGCTAAGGTTGTGTGAAGAAATTGGTTTCCTTGGATATAAACCTATTGGTAGACCTATCCTCTTATTATGCCATAAGCTTTGTAATGCTGATGATTTGAGTGATTATGATCCTAAAAAGTATTGTTAGTTACTAGGAAAATATTGTTGGTGCTTCCACTCTAATTTAAACAAATATATCACAACAATTTTTTTTTTTTCAGATTTTCAAAACATATTTGTTAAAAAGCAAGGTTGGTATTCCTTATTTATATATATAATTTCAAGTTATTTCAAACTTAAGAACCTCAAGATTAATTAAAATCACATTTTTTTGCATGTGTAGAGAGAACAAGGCATCAAAATGGAGGGGAAAATATCTTTGAAAACTTGGCCCAAGAAGAACTAAGTTAAACCAATTGTATCGTCTGGTAATACGATTGATACAAATCAATTCATCTACTCAAGAATCAATTTACAGTACGAAGCGATATTTTAAACTATGACAGGCAAGGTTTCTGTTACTGAACCGGATAGGCCTCCGATTTGGAGGGTCTATACTTGTCGAACTAGGGTTGGGCCGGTTCAATCGTATCCGAGTCAAGCATACCCGACCCAGGGGGAGGTACTTAAGAGGGGATGATGGTCTTTGTTAGGGCATGCTATCTGATTGTTATGTTTTGAGAAATCTTATCTCACTGGAGCTACCAGTTGAGGATATTGTAGTTCTTGTTATGCTTCTTAATAGACTTCTTGATTTCCTTCCCGTGTCAACTGGTCCGACCTGCCGGATGCGAGGAGGTGTCACCAGCGTAGCTTGATTTCGACGGAGGTGTTCTCGGCGGAGATCATCTAGGCGCGTGTCATCAACGGCTCACGGGGCGGTGACGACACGAGGTGGAGGACGAGGGAGGTAGACGACAACGCAGTTGCGGAGAGAAGGCGGGCGAGCTTCGTCGGTGGCGAAATCCTTCTCGGACGGTTGCCAGCAGCAGAGACAAAAAACCCTCTTTCTCTACGTACGCGATAGACGACGTCGAGCGAAGGAGGGCACGGAGCAGCGGAACTCTTGCAACAGCAACGCGAGATTCGATCGGCGTCAAGAATCGAACCACAAGGTTAGCTAATGACAACAACACGAAGTGAATCTCGTCTTGAGGCGCTGGAAACAACGATGGAGGAGCTGCATACCTCCATCACAACGGTGCAAGCAGATCTGCAAGAAATAGGGGAAGACCGGCGCCTGGAGTCGCTAGCGGCTGCTGAGGAGCGGCGGCGGTAGCGCGAGTAACTCGCCGAGATAAACCGACGCCAAATGGAGATTGACCGGAGGTTGGGGACTCTGGACGAGATGAGATCCCTACTCACAGAGATTGCAAGGGAGAAAAGGAGTGATGCGCCGGCGGCGCGCGTGATGGGGAGCAACTCTCAGCGTGGGGGAGGAAGAGCTGAGGAGGGCGTGGGCATTCCTGGCCCACGGGCTGAACCCTACCGACCTTCACAAGCCCGTAAAGAACGTTAGTCCCCCCAAGAATCGGGGCTAGGGCATCATGCACAAGGACTCCCCCCCCCCCCCCCCCCGCGACAACCGTCGTGGAGGGATGTATCGCCAAAGAGAACTAGATAGGGATGTGATGGGGGGGGGGGATGAACGGAGGTGGATCCACCGACGTGTTGAGTTACCTGGTTTCGATGGCACGGACCCCACAGGGTGGATAGCTCGAGCCGAGTAGTATTTCGAAATTCAGGGCACTACCGCGGAGTACAAAGTTCCCATGGAATTCATCAGTATGGAAGGTCAAGCGGATCATTGGTTTAGATGGCTAAAAAGGAGAGTACCGAATATGTCATGGGATATATTGAAAGAAGAACTATTACAACAATACAGCGATTTTCTGGCAACAACAGCTTATGAACGCTTAGCGGCACTTGAACAAGGAACTATGACGGTTACACAATATATCTCAGCATATGAAGAGATAGTATCCCAGATTTCTGATTTACCTAAGTAGCAGTACGTGGGGTTCTTTCTAAAAGGATTGAGGGTCGAAATTAGAGAAAAGGTGCGTGCATTTTTTTCTCACCGACATCATGAGAGCTATGACGCTTGCCCGGATCATTGAACGCGAAGTTTGTGGGGGAAGTGAATCCAAAGGGCGACCTACTTCTTGGGGGACGACTGGTAAGAGTATTGGTGGGCTCGGTCCGTACACCATCAACAAGCCGGGGACTACCCAGCCAGCTGCTGCCCCGTCGTATGCTAGAGCAATGTCAAGTGCGAGTGTTAATCGGCCAGCAGGGGGACAAGAAGGGGCTAGGAGCAATGCCCCTAATCGCATGGGTACGAAAGATGGGGGTCATCAAAGATCCCACACGGGCAACACTAATTCGGGTGGCGAGAGTCACAAGGGTGGTAGGATGATGTCCTATCAAGATTACGTCAACAAGCGAGAGAAGTGACTTTGTTTTCGATGCGATCAACCGTACCACCCGGGCCACCAATGTGGAACTAAGAGTTTTCACCTGTTGCTCATCAGTGACGAAGATGAAACTAGTGACAGTAGGGTGCAACTGCAGGCGAACGGCGATGAGGCCACTAAAGGAGACCTTAAGCTGTGGAAACCCGCTTGCAAGCGGATGGAGCTCTCTTTTTATTCAGTGGGAGGTATTACTGGCCCTCGCATCATGATGCTAAAAGGAACGATCAATGGCACCTCTACAACCATTCTCATTGACAGTGGGGCCAGCTATAATTTCAAATCTGCAAGCCTTGTCAGGGCTCAGGGGTGGCCCATTACCCCCACCCCGTCATATGGGGTGAGTTTAGGGGATGGGGTGAAAATTCAGACCCAAGGGAAATGTCGTGAACTACAAGTGTCCTTGGGCAGATATACCACCACACTTGAGGGATACTTTTTCTGTTTGGGCGGGGTTGATCTAGTCCTTGGCATGACATGGCTAGAAACCTTGGGAGAGATACGGGTGGACTGGGGCCTCAAATATTTGAAGGTGAAAGGCGACGGCCAGGAGTTCACCATCAAGGGAGACCCATCCCTCACGCGAACATTGACAACAGTTAAAGAGCTTGGAAAGGGACTCCAAGGAGAACACGGAGTTTAGAGGTATCATATGGGCGGTTGAACTCATCTCCGACACAAGGGTTCCCCCTCATGAGTTAACCACCCAGCAGGAACAGGAATTGCAGGAGCTTCTACAGAGGTACTCAAGGGTTTTTGCCGAACAAAGCTCATTTCCCCCACCAAGCGACCTAGATCATACTATTGTGACTCAACCAGGAGAAGGACCGGTGAAGGTGAGACCCTACCGGTATGCGCACCACCAGAAGGATGAAATGGAGCGTTTAGTTCAAGAAATGTTAGTGGCCGACATCATCCAACCGAGCTCAAGCCCTTTTTCCAATCTGGTCATTCTCGTCCATAAAAAGGATGGTAGTTGGAGGTTTTGCGTGGGCTATCGAGCTCTTAACTCCATCACTATCCCCGATAAGTACCTCATTCCGGTTATTGAAGAATTAATTGACGAGTTACAGGGTGCAGAATACTTTTCTAAGATCGATTAAAAAGGTTTTCTCTTCTTCACTATTTCACCTTCACCGTCGCACACCCTCTGCATTCAACAAGATTTTCTGAACAATGGCCTGTAGTAGCATTGTGGGTAAGTGGGACTTCATGAGTGATAATATTAATTTGGTCTTGTTTGAAAAAAGTGGCAATGGAAAAAGTGCCATTGGTAACAGTATTCTTCATAGAAATGCGTCCTTGTCAAGGCCTAGCTTATCTAGCGTAACAAAAACTTGTCAATTGGAAAGCACTAAGTTGAAGGATGGCCGATCCTTGAATGTTATTGATACCCCTGAGTTAACTGAGAAAGAAGTAGCTAAATGTGTGAAATTGGCAAAAGATGGCATTCATGCAATTCTTTTGGTGCTTTCTGTTAAATCACGTCTCTTCGATGTGTATGCTGCAATTGGAAAGCTCAAGACAATTTTTGGTGAAGAAATTCTTAACTATATAATTCTAGTTTTTACCGGTGGTGATGATCTTGAACGATATGGAATCTCTCTTTATGAATTCATTAGTCACAAGAGGTGTCCTTCTGTGCATAACTTTATCAAATCTTGTCACAGAAGAATTGTTCTGTTTGATAATCATACTCCTGACAAGAAAAAACAAGACTCACAGTTGGATGATCTCATGCATTTTGTGGACTTTGTGATTGCCAACAATTGTGCAAAACCCGTCTCTCATAATATTTTTAATCAACTCGAGGAAGGAGCCGTGGAGCATAAAGAAAAAGATGTGGTTAAACATTTGCAAGTATTTTATGAGCTGGATATACCTCCTCAATTTGTTGAGTTCGTTGAACAGAAGTTAAATCATGTAGTGGAGAGTTGATAAGAGCTTTGCCGATCTTCAAGCCACACTAGAGGTTGATCAAATGAAAATAGAGGAGGTTCAACAAAATTTAACACAAGCTGGATTAACAGAAGGCCCTTAGACATCTCTTGCAACAACGCATCACTATGCCGGATCAACAGAACTGGTTAGCAAAGTTACTCGGATACGACCTGGAAGTAACCTACAAACCAGGGGTGTTAAATGGCGCCACAGATGCTTTGTCTAGGATACCGGAGCCGGCCACATTGAACGCCATCTCGAAGCCAATTTGGATTAGGGGTGGCAATTCGTGTTTCACGTGTCATAACGTGTCGTGTCATACTTGACACGTGACACGATTGTGCTTGACACGAACACGACCCGTTTATGTATACGTGTCAATATACGAAACACAGACACGACCCGCTTATTTCACAGGTGACACGACATGACACGATTAACACATTTAATAAATAGGTCGTGTCACATAACATGACACGACACGGCACGATTGACACGATTTATAATATAAAGTTATTAGATGACACAACACGACACGGTTGACACGACACGACACGAATAACCTGTGTAACTCACTATATTAAAATTATCTATAAATTATTAATTTTATATAATATATATTATATATGGGTTAGACGGGTCAACCCGCGACACGACACGACACGAATTTTAGCGTGTCATAAACGGGTCGACACGATAATGACACGAAACACGATTATGTTAAACCCAAACCCGCGAAAACCCGTGTCGTGTCGTGTTGTGTTGGCGGGTCGTATAATTTTTTGCCAGGCCTAATTTGGATGGACATGGAGGAGATTCAACGTGAAATCCAGCAAGATTAAGTGTTGGTAGCCATTAAGGAGAAATTGGAACGTCAACCATCTTTGCCCACTGCGTATGAATTAGTCCAAGGGCGACTTTTCTACAAGGGTCGAGTGGTGATACCAGCTAAGTCACATTGGGTGAAGTTGCTTCTTCAAGAGTGTCATCAGACGCCTACAGGGGGGCACTCAGGAGCGTATCGCACATATCGGCGATTGGCCGACAATGTATACTGGGTGGGTAAGAAGAATGACATCTATCGTTGGGTGGCGGAATGTTAGATATGTCAGCGGCAAAAATATCAAGCTACAACGCCAGCGGGATTGCTGCAGCCCCTACCAATACCAGACTTACTATGGGAGGACGTGGCGATGGATTTCATTATAGGGTTGCCAAAATCAAAAGGGGTGGACACTATTTTAGTAGTGGTTGATTGTCTCTCCAAATATGGACATTTCTTAACACTCAAACATCCCTTCTCGGCTAGATCAGTGGCTGCTCTATTTGTGAAAGAGATAGTTAGGCTACATGGGGTACCCAGGTCGATCGTCAGTGACAAGGATCCAATTTTCATTAATCATTTCTGGTCAGAAATTTTTAGATTACAGGGGACGTGCTGAGAATGAGTTCCTCTTATCACCCAGAAACAGATGGGCAATTGGAAATGTTGAATAGGTGCCTTGAGACGTATTTGCGTTGTTTCGCATCAGAATAGCCGCGTGAATGGGCTAACTCGATACACTAGGCTGAATATTGGTACAATACCAGCTACCAGTCTGCCGCAGGCACGACTCCTTTTCAGGTGGTCTATGGGCGACCTCCCCCGGCACTGCAGCGCTATGTCTTAGGAGAGTCGGCGGTTGATGCCGTGGAAAGAGAACTGTTTAATAGGGATGAAATCCTGAAATAACTTCAGCACAATTTAAGAGGAGCTCAACAGATAATGACAAAATCAGCAAATGCTCATCGGATGGACATTTCATTTGCTATCGGTGACTTGATGTATATCAAGTTACGACCCCATCGTCAGCATTTTGTGGCTAGGCAGATAAATCAGAAATTGGCAGCCCGCTATTTTGGTCCTTTTTGCATTGATAAGAAAGTAGACTAGGTTGCATATCGTCTGTTACTATCAACTGGATCCCGGGATCATCCGGTGTTTCATGTATCTCAATTGAAATGAGCAATGGGGTATGGAGAAGCAGAAGCCACTTTTCCAGCGAACTTCGAGGAGGGACTGCCATTGCCATGTGTCCCTAAGAAGGTGCTAGCATCACGAAGCACTGTACATGGCAATACAGTTATAGAGCAGTGGTTGGTTCGCTGGTCAGCCAAGCCAGACGAGGACACGACTTGGGAGGATGTGGAGGTCCCAAAGGAGCAGTTTCCAGAGTTTCTTGACAGCCTTGGGGACAAGGCTGCTCTCCAGGGGGACGACATTGTTACTGAACCGGATAGGCCTCCGGTTTGGAGGGTCTATACTCGTCGAACCAGGGTTGGGCCAGTTCAGTCGTATCCGGGTCATGCATAGCCGACCCAGGGGGAGGTACTTAAGAGGGGATGAGGGTCTTTGTTAGGGCATGCTATCTGGTTGTTATGTTTTGAGAAATCTTATCTCGCCGGAGCTACCGGTTGAGGATATTGTAGTTCTTGTTACGCTTCTTAATAGACTTCTTGATTTCCTTCCCGTATTAGTTTCAAATATAGGTTCAAACCGGTACACCGGGATGTACCAGTCTGTACTAGACGAAACTGAACTGAACTAGTAGAAGCTCGCACACATGCAGTTTGCGAGCTCGCCGCAACGGCGTCTTGCAAACTCATAGTAGCTCAACACTCATAGTGAAAAGCTCATGAGTAGCTTTTGATATTTTAAGCAAGGTTTCAAATATAAGTTCAGACTGGTGTACTGGTGCAAGCTTGGACCGGTACATACTGGTCAGGACGAAACCAAACTAAACTAGCAGAAGCTCGCACCCATGCAGTTTGTGAGCTCACACTTACGGCGTCTTGCAAACTCATAGTAGCTCAACACTCGCAGTGGAAAGCTTGTGAGCAGCTTTTGCTTGTGGCAGCGAGGACTGCACTTTGAGACACCCTCCTTGTGGATAGCTCATGCTCACGACGACACATGACTTGTGCTCTCCTCTTCCTTCTTCTTCACTTCCATTCTGCTTCGAGATGCCCTATTTCTATGTACCAATCTCCCTACTCGACCTGGTACAAACTATCCCATCATCTAGTATAAAAAAATATTTTAAACCTTGATGATTCGGTGTGAGATGATATGACTTCAAACCCTTCTGAAAGGACAAACATATTGAGGTTAACTATCTTTTTGTTTAAGATATTGCTATGTTCAAAATGATCAACACATCTCTCACCTTTTTAGAAAATCAACGTAAATGTTAACATGACTTCTTGCTGAAAGGTTTACTATTCTTAGCAACAAATTGGGTATGATCATCATCTACATTATCCTAGCTTGAGAGGTAGTGTTATAGTCCTATATATTAGTCCCATATGGGACAATTAAGGCTTAGCTCTGTCATATCTATTCTACATAAAACGATGTATATTTTTTTAATACATAATAAAAATATTACTTTATTTTTTTTACTTCACCAATAAACATTGATGCCAATTGCATTAATTTGAACAAGTGAAATAGCATTCCTTTTTCCAATTACGGAGCAGCATTTTCCAATTACGACGCAGCATAATTACAATACATATGATTCCTACCTTCTATCCTGAACGTTATTAAAAATCTTTTTCTGAAGATACAATAACACATTTAAGATCATAAAATAATTTGATCGTGGTAGAATAACTCAATCTAGATTCTTTCTTTTCAGATGATAGTCGTGATTCACATGTGATTCTAAATTTTTCAAGTTAGTGTTCCTGGAAAATTTGGTGAGTTGGCAGATTTCAATGTTGTTACTGTAACCAAATTTGAAAAGCAGACTCAAAAAGTGTTAGAAGTTAGGCAGCAAGTTTTGTCCATTCACTCTAAGGATCAGGAGGCATACTCGTTACGGAGAGAAAAGATGGAAGTACAATCTCCATCCATTGTGCTCAAGGATATCGAAGATGTTCCTATTAGTAATATTGGAAGGTGGGAAGGCAATTCCTCCAGAAGAGTCACCAAAACAGCCTTAAGCTGTTCATGTGCCTGCGGAAATAAATAGGTTATCTTACTCAAATGATCACAAAAATTCAATTTTTAAAACTGCATTGAGAAATTCTGTACTCACTATCTCCCACCAAATATGGAACTGAGGCAAGTATAGTATAGAAGGTATAGCTCTTCTCGCTTCACCAAATATATGCACCAAAGCTTCTTCTGGCGTCTTTGCACTAGGATCAGATAGAAGAGACGGAAGCCCAAGAGAATGAACAGGAAACTTCTCCAATTCATGTAAGACAGCAGGTCCAACATGGTCCTGCCATGCTAAAACTGCTTCAGCAACAGCATCAAATATAATTTACAATAACAATGTGTTAAAATGTTCTACGATTTTATACCAATCCAGCACTTTCATCCCCATATATCAGAATACGAGGCCTGTAAACAAGTGGAAGTGCAGAGCTGTAGGAAAGAATGGATAATTTGCTGATATCTACAGCTGCAAGGTATGGAAAAATATCAGATACACGATCCATTATTCTGTTGAGATGTCTTTGTAAACATGGAATGACAATTGAGGACAATGGCCTGGAATGCACAATAGAGCCCCTATGAGCAGCAGGAGTAATTGAAGACATCGCTTCTAAGAAGTGATGTTTTTCAACCCTAACAGAATCCACATCAATAATAAACTTTTCATCACTAGTATATACTTGAGGGTACTTCTCACGAAATGCTCTGATAGCAGCTTCTGTGCATAGAGATTTCAGATCTGCACCACAATATCCCACACAGCTAGCTGCAAGCTCCATCTTTAGCTCTTCTGATGGGGGCTCTTTCCACTTGCGAGTATGAATGTTCAATATGTCAGCACGTGCCACAAAACCAGGTAAAGGAAAAACAAATTCACGGTCAAAACGCCCTGGACGCCGCAATGCTCCATCAATGGCATCAATTCTATTGGTTGCACCTATCAGTACAACTTGCCCACGAGAATCAAGTCCATCCATCAAAGCTAGTAGTGTTGAGACAATAGAATTATGAATCTGCTCTTGTTTACTAGATCTAACTGGAGCAAGGCCATCTATCTCATCAAAGAAAATAATAGAGGGCTGATTCCTCTGAGCTTCTTCAAAAAGCAACTTCAGTTGCCTTTCTGCCTCACCAACCCATTTGCTGAGAACATCAGCTCCCTTACGCATGTAAAAGCTGACCTTCTGGCCAGCCTTTGAGGCAGCACATGCTAATGCCCTTGCGATTAATGTTTTCCCAGTGCCAGGAGGTCCGCAAAGAAGAACTCCTCTCGGAGGAGTTATGTGATATTTGGCAAAGAAATCAGGATACAGTAATGGAAAGAACACCATTTCCTTCAGTGCATCAATGTAGTCTGACAGACCTCCTATGTCCTGGAAACTCACGCTTTCATCAACTTGTAATGGCTGAATATCCGCTCCCCCCTTTGAACTGGGTCCAGCAGTTTGAATACCTGTACTCAGAGAAGTAATATTCTCACCCTGATGAACCCATCCAGATGCAGCAACATTCAGTCCCCATGCTGTAGCACCTTGCATGTCTAGACCACCCATGAACCACGGTGTTCCACATCTGCTTCCACTCCGTGTCCAAGGGATAGATGGGCCTTGATCCATCTCATCCACAAGAAGAGAATCATCAGAATCATCAGGTACAGAAAATTGATGACGTCTATGAACTCTAGATCCACCTTTTCTTAGATACCTATTGCTTTTTGAGCCCATGCCATGATGAGGTACTCTGGGAGGAGATTGGGGTCTCTGTTTCCCTTCCTTCTCACTAGACAATCTGCGAACCTCAGCACGATCCCGCAAATCATACCGTCTCCTACCGTCCTGCTCTTCCTCACCATCCTCATCATCCCCATCTTCTGCTACTTCATCTCCCTCATCATCATTTTCAGCATCTTCCTCAACATCATTTCCATTTTCTGTCTCTTCTAGGTCAGCCAGATCTTCAGAGCTCTCTTGCTCTTCTTCTAACTCTTGATATGCTACTGCTCTTCCTCCCCTCAGTAACCTTCTAGGTCGCAAACCCTCACGGCGAGGAAGGGAATTAGTAGACTTAATCTTTTTACTCCTGCAAAAGGCTGATACTTCATCATGGCTAGCACTGTTGTCTGCCTTGTTTTTTGATGAACGATACCTGGGAGCCTGAAAGAAATTGGCACCAAAAAAGAAATTGATCATTGTAACAAGAAAGAGCACATCAGGCATTTCAAACAACTATTATAAATTGTCTATAACTGAATTATATGAAGCTATGAACGTGGAGTGCACATGAATGTTTAAGATATTACCATTAAATCATCATCTTCTGTTCCAGAAGTATCTGTCTCATAGTCTTCAAGATTAATTGATATCCTTCTTTTCCTTGTTGAGCGCCGTAAGTTTGCTGCAATGGACTACATCAAAAATAAGCAAGCAATTAAAACCAGAAAGACAGTAGATAAAAAAAAAAAAGAGTATTAGGTGAGGCATGTTGCCGAAACACGACAAGTTAATACATTGAAAATGGAACTTTTGATATATGGTGCAACAAAACGGGAAGAGATGTTCAATAAGATAAATCAGCCACTTATCTCATGGAATATATCTTTGTAGAGTTTCAATCACATAAGATATTCACAACCAATGGCATCAAGGTAAACAAGAAAAACTGTTCCCATCATTGATGCATTGTGAAAGTTACTTCAGTTTACATTACAACACTAGACTATGCTAATAAACCAAAGGTGGCCTGATGCTCTATAGATGATTTCTTAAGGCTTCCCTTAGCTGACATTTTTGGGTGGGGAGTTTAGTTACGAACCTAAAGCGAACAAAGATTCCAGACAGTTAAATGCAACAACATGATGAAGTCTGTTTGGTTTTTCAATTGTACTGGTTCCCTATGATTTTTATGACAAAAACAAGATCAGTAGCATGCATCATCCTGTTTCTTTTCCAGAAAATCCAATTTAAAGAAATCAACAATCAAAACATAACAGAAAGACACTTTGAGAGGCAGATTAACCTCTAAGAAAATATTTTACACATCCAACTTACAATTGCAAGGTTGGTTACTATAGACCGTATTCATGTATTTTCACATGCACTTGTTGGTTCAACAGTTCAAACATTGTATAGTCAAAATAGTCACTGGTTGAGATTTGAATCACAATTGTTGATTATTAAACATGCAATTACATTGCGTCCAAAATTTACCATGAATGCAACCGTAATCCTTATGAGAGATTTTAACCATTAGGCATTTTATGTTATAGATTAATCACTGGTTGAAATGCTGTTTTAGTTCTATAGTGTCAGTTAGCTTTTCTTGTGTGCTGTCCAACCATCCTACAAGAAAAAACATCACAGTAGCAGCCAAATAATTTGTGAATAATTGTTCTTGCATGCACAATTTTCTGTAAGATAAGGAACTCTGCCACCTAAGTTAATCAATTTTTGGTTGCCCCAGAAACTCAAAATCATTTCCCATTCCATGCAAGTAAACATAAACAACTATAAAAAAGGAAGAACGAAATTTCAACAAAGTCTAGAATCTACTACATAATCAAGGTGTTTGTGCACCAAGGAACCAAAGGATTGAATTGCAAAACTATGGAAACCAGCCAAATCATCCGTGAATAATATAACAAGAAATGTCCTGTTCATGCTTGCACAATTTTTTGTAAGAAGTAATTGCACCACCTAAAGTTAGGCAATTAGTGGTTGACTCAGAACACAAATCATTTTCTATTTCATGAAAAGAAACATAAAACACTATCAAGAAGAAAATACGAAATTTTATGAAGTAGATTTAGAATTTTACTACAAATCATGGTATAAACATTCAATTGCAAAGCTCTACAAACAACCACTAATCATTGGTGCGGCAACTAGTCTCAGACTACGCGAGATTCTAAATATCCAAAACAGAATAATTCAATGCAATGGAAAAGCATTTACATCTGGAGGGGGTGCCTGAACAGGGCGACTCCTTGGCCTGAGTAGCTTCTTCGCAATCTGGGAAGCCGCAGTTCTCTTCTTGGATTTTATTTTCTTCCTTATCACAGGCTTGTAATACAAGTAGGGACGGCCAAAGTATTTTGGTCGCTGCCGCAGCCGATCGCTAGTTCTCAGCGGCTTAATTACCGGTCCATCTCCTTTGGAATCCATAAGCCTCTGACACCGGCACCACTACAGGGCCAGCATTACCCTCCCCACGATGAGCAATCAAAACCCAGACAAAACCCAGAAGTGGGGCGCGCGTTCACAAACCCTAGCAACAACGATACCAGTCCTTGATCAGGATACAGAAATGAAACAATGAACCACAGAGACAAACCGAATCCCAAAATTTTCAGCGACAAAAACAGGTCTCTGTTCAAGTTAACATCAAAAAACCAAAAAGAGAGGATTAACGCATCGAAAAGGGATTAAACAGAGCCCTAACCTCAGCTGGACGCCGCCGGAGGGCGGGATCGTCTGCAAAAGAAGCAAGACGGGGAAGGGGGGAGGACGGAGGCGAGGTGAGGGGTGCAACAGAGGTGGGGAGTGGGGGAAGCGAGCGAGCACTCTGCTTTCGGGGCAGGGGGCGACGAGGGCTTTCTACCTTCCGGGGGAACGAAACCCTTATATAGCACGTGAGCGGGGCGTGACTTGCGGTGAAATTACCGTAGAGGCCTCCTCCTCCCGTCGCTTCCCCGAGCCGTGTCCTGCGCGTCGAAAGCCCGCGGACGGTGATCCGACGGCGCACTTTGTCCGTCCGATCGAGATCCGACGGGTGAATCTCGTTTCGCGAGGGGTAACCGTAAGCCAAGTGGTTCATGTTTCTATGACTCAAGATCGGGCCACCTCGCCATTTCGACCGTTGTGACGGTTACGTGCGATGTCCAAGCTTTAGCCAACGCATCGATTGCAAAATTTCAGCTCGTATCCTAGTGCAATTGGACACGAGTTCCCGCCAATTTTGAGCCCGAATACTGTCGACGCGATTTCTTCCATGAAATTGGGAATCCAACTACGAGTTTAACGTACGTCACAGACATGAGTAATCTAGACCAAATCATCACCTAAAGTGAACGTGGATGGCACAGCATAAACTAATTGATTCGCTGGACCGGACTAGTTCAGGCATAAGTCATGATAATTTGAGTTTCTTTCTTAAACTCTACGAGGATTATGTTTTTTGTTTTATTTAAACGGTGGCGCTAAAAGTTAGAAAACTGCAAGGAGAGATTTAATAAAGAAGCAACTAAACACGCTTTTGTGGCGAGTGCGACGAAACATGCATGCACGTGTTTGACACATGATAAGGTTTCAAATTAAAGAAGCTGAGTAGTTAATATCTTTTTTACAAGAAAATGATGTGAAACTTAACCTCATCAACAAAGCCCCTATAGCTCAGTGGTAGAGCGTCAGTCTTGTAAACTGAAGGTCCGTAGTTCGATCCTGCGTGGGGGCATGTTTTTAGTGATTTATTTAATTTCATCCTTTCTCTTTTAGTTAGTTCGGGCTTACTTTTGGTTTTAATTTTTTTCCCCTTTTCAGTCTTCGAACATGAATGGATTTCTGATCGATGGATTATTTGCTTTGATTTATGCGGATTCAGTTTTTTTTCCTTGATTTATGTAATTTCTTCCTTTCTCTTTTAATTAGTTCAGGCTTACTTTTGGTTTTAATTTTTTTTCCCCTTTTCAGTCTTCGAACATGAATGGATTTCTGATCGATGGATTATTTGCTTTGATTTATGCGGATTCATTTTTTTTTTCTTGTTGTCAATATGAATCGTTAATTTAGTGTGTTGGTTTAGGGTTTATTGGAGTGGCAGGAGGACTGATCATACAACTATTTCCATTTTTAACTTTTTTTCCGCTATTTTCTGATATCGTCAGATTTTACCTCTGCGATTGATTGATGTATTGCCAGCCATGTGCTCTAACAATGTGTTTCTTTTTATGAACTCAACAATCGCATACAGTTCTTAGCTTTTGTGTGTGTGTGCGCGCGCGTCGGAATCGAACCTAAAATTAGGGTTCCGGGTGTTGTTGTGGTTTTAATTTCATTTCTTGCTGCGCACCCTCACTCGTTTTCTTCTTTTTTCTTTCCCGTCTTAACATTTCTATGAGATGCGAGATGCGAAGCAACAAACAAGTCAGAGAAGCTGAGAAAGCAATTGGAATGTGGATGTCTTTTCTCCTGCCACTGATTGCCAGAAGTAAGCACTAAGCTAAATAGTATTATTTTTCTGAATGTGTTGTATGTTTTATCAGACATGTTTAAGTTATTTGTTCCTGTCTCACTAGCTGTAGTTAATGACGGCTTGTTTAGGCATCTGGATCTATTTTAATAACTCCTAAAGGAGATTAATTAATTTGTTGCTGATCTACAACCATTCTATTGTGTATCAAAACTTGAACATTGTCATTTAAAGTCAAATTTATTCTGATCACTTCAACTGACTTTACTTCTATGTTAAGTCGTTCTTTTTGGTGTTCAGCATTATCTGTTAATTACAATAGCATGTAAATCCATTACTCAGTGAAGTCTTTTATACACAGTGCTAAAAGTAAATCAGCTGTCAACTTTCTGCAAAGTATCATCAGAAATTTCAAGCTTCTTATTTGGCTGTCTTTAGCTCAGAAAAATAACTTTAGTGAAAAGGGGAAAAGGATAGGTAGAAAGATCCTGTGTCTGTGAAGAAACAAACATCATCATTCAAGAAGCCAGCATCCTTTCAGAAGGATTCAAAGCCTGATAGTGGACCGACCACCATGCTAAATTGTTGTTTATAGGAAACTTTGAGTGATAAATAAATTACACATCGATCAAAAATGATTGTCTGACTAATTTTTAATCAAGTTTTTGTTGCCATTTTGCATAATAGTGAAGCAATTTTTGAATCCTTGAAATACTGTATGTTTTCATCAGAGGAAAATACTTGCTGATGGTACAAGACTAATCTTTTCTGTCGATTAATAGAACAATCTTTTCTTACGGTGTTTTCAAAATAATTGATTCTTTAGGCATTTATCACTTGCATCTTCGATAATGTTGGTGCAAATTAGGATAAAATCTCTATGCTTTGATTAAGTTAAACATCTTGTTATCATGCATAAACTTTACAGTTTAGAGTTGATTAGTGTTTTGGTACATAAACATTCGTCTTCCTTTCATCTGGCTATAAAAACTTACAAAAAGTTTCGATTATGTCCATAAATTTGCATAAGTTTTTCAATATTAGTACATAAACTTGCCTAGTTGCTTTAATTTAGTTATTCAATCAAAATTTGACGGCATGTCAGCATAGCGGACGGACCAAATCAATAATGTGGCTACCTAGCAGATACATCAGTTACCCACGTCCAATCACGTTAATATGCTGTTAAATTTTGTAATAATCGAATTGAAGCACTTGTGCAAGTACATGTACCAAATTGGAACGTTTAAAAGTCTATGTTATCTTTGTAAATGGTGAAATTTTGTGAATCATGGTGCTTCCTTGTTTTAGGAACAGTAGACAGCGGTTTACCTCTGTTATTTTCTCATTTTCTGCTGGCAGTAACAATTGTAAACTGACTTAGCTGCAGCTGACAATTAGCAGAGTGGAGCCTATGCGAGCTCTTATCAGCTACAGAGCCATGACGAAACTAAAGTAGCTAAAATAAGATAATCAAATAATGCAACCTTCTGAAGCTGCTTTTTCATCATTTTCATGCTGTAATCAGGTTTAGGTTTTTGGCATCTCTTATACTGTGTTTGCTTGGATGGATGGAAAGTACAAAGGAAAGAAAAGAAAGAAAAAAAGGAAAAATAGATGGATGGAATATGTTATAGGTTTTCCTTTCTTGTGTTTACTTGGAAGGAAAAATAGATTAATAGAACAATCTTTTCTTACGGTGTTTTCAAAATAATTGATTCTTTAGGCATTTATCACTTGCATCTTCGATAATGTTGGTGCAAATTAGGATAAAATCTCTATGCTTTGATTAAGTTAAACATCTTGTTATCATGCATAAACTTTACAGTTTAGAGTTGATTAGTGTTTTGGTACATAAACATTCGTCTTCCTTTCATCTGGCTATAAAAACTTACAAAAAGTTTCGATTATGTCCATAAATTTGCATAAGTTTTTCAATATTAGTACATAAACTTGCCTAGTTGCTTTAATTTAGTTATTCAATCAAAATTTGACGGCATGTCAGCATAGCGGACGGACCAAATCAATAATGTGGCTACCTAGCAGATACATCAGTTACCCACGTCCAATCACGTTAATATGCTGTTAAATTTTGTAATAATCGAATTGAAGCACTTGTGCAAGTACATGTACCAAATTGGAACGTTTAAAAGTCTATGTTATCTTTGTAAATGGTGAAATTTTGTGAATCATGGTGCTTCCTTGTTTTAGGAACCGTAGACAGCGGTTTACCTCTGTTATTTTCTCATTTTCTGCTGGCAGTAACAATTGTAAACTGACTTAGCTGCAGCTGACAATTAGCAGAGTGGAGCCTATGCGAGCTCTTATCAGCTACAGAGCCATGACGAAACTAAAGTAGCTAAAATAAGATAATCAAATAATGCAACCTTCTGAAGCTGCTTTTTCATCATTTTCATGCTGTAATCAGGTTTAGGTTTTTGGCATCTTTTATACTGTTTAATGGAAAGTACAAAGGAAAGAAAAAAAAAAAAAAAGGAAAAATAGATGGATGGAATATGTTATAGGTTTTTCTTTCTTGTGTTTACTTGGAAGGAAAGAAAATTTGAAGGATTGATATATACATTCTAATTTTTATTTTTTTAACTCATTATATATATACTAATAATATCAAATAATTATTAAATACTAAATATTAAATATGAGCAACGATAGTGAGGATAAACAACGGCGGTAAGAACGAGCAGTGGCGGTAAGAACGAGCAGTGATAGTGAGCTTGAGCAGTAGCGACGAGCTCTAGCCGCGAGAACAAGGACGAGTTGTTGAGGAAAGCTCATAGTGAGCTAGGACGAGCAACGATGCAGTAAAAAATGAGATGTGAAGTTAGTAAAGTTGAGATGTAGTTTTAGATTTCCGCCCGATTGGGGCAGAAAGCAAATGGAGGAATTAATGTCTATCTTCCCTCTTACTTTCCCTCCTAAATTATCCATCCACCCAAGTAAACAAGCATATATTCATTTTCTTTCTACTTTCTTTCCTTTCTTTCTAGCTTTCTCCCCAAGTAAACAAGCTCTTATAGTCCGTCATCAACACTTGTTCCAGATGATAGGATCTTGTTGTTTAGCTCATTCTATATGATTCATTAAGACTTTTCATTCTTCGGTTTTGGAGTACAATGGTAACTACAGAATTTCACATGGAAGAGTTTCGCCAAATCAGCCCAGAAATTCTCTAAAATTGTACCACTCAAATCGTACACAAAAAAAAAGGGAAGAATACAAATTACCACTCATGACTTAAGTTTAAATTGAGTGCTTCTCATTTCCTCTTTTCTAATGCAATTTGTACAGAATTATCCTTTGAATCTTCTAGTTTCATTTGTTTGGTATTTGACAAATAAATTGTAGTAACCTTCTTGCTGTTGTTGCAGTCTCCCTGTCTATCATTTAATGACCTGGTCCCTTCGGACTCGAGCCTGATGGTAGCATTGCCACCCATGTTGCCATCGCTGCTCTCGCCTTCTCATACATGCTGCTGGCGTATGCCAAGTGGCTCGCCCCATCAAAACGATCTGGCATTGGCCTTGCCGCATCAACTCTATCAATGCTGGGCACAACGACAATGAAGAGAAGACCAGCAATCAAGATCAAGAAAATCTTTCTAGTGTCCATCGAAGGCTTAGATTGCTTTGTAAGCTGATGCTGGGGGAAGCTGGAGAATTGTCCACTGAGAGCAGCACTTCCTAATGCTATAAGGTGAATGCTTGAATGCTATGAGCAGAAGTTCCTTGGAATGAGCATATATATATATATGGAAGCTTAGGTGACAGAAGTCAGAGTTGAACAAAAACAAAAATTGTCCTGTTGACCAGAATGCATGTGAAATGGACAAGCTATAACTGGTGCCACGGCAGGAAGAGTTTAGATGTGGCGTGGTATGAGGACTTTGACGGTGGCAGCTGCGCGTTGTTATGACTCCCGGAGGTGTTGAACTTTGAAATTCTCTCCAGGCAGACACCGGTGCTTCAATGCGATGTAGGATCAGAGAAGGCCGGCGCCACACATGAATCACATTATTTAATACGTTGAGAGTTGTTTTTTGTTTAGAGCGTTGAAGAATTAATGAACATGTTTGACCTTCGCTTGGTTTGGGTGGCCTCGTGGCACATGAATCATATCGACTTTCTTTTTACGGTTGCAGGGATTAGTCATATTGCCGCGCCTGTCCTGTTTCGGGAAGAAACAAAAAGGTGAGAATCGAGCTAATCAGTCATCACGTTCCTAAGGAGATACGCGTGATTATGATGAGCATGTCCGTGTAAGAGATTTCTTTTCTTTTCTTGTATACAATGGATGGAATTTTGATAGGAAAATGTAAACCCATATTGTTAACGTGGATAACAAAGGCACTCAGATTAGACTCAATAAATATGATTCCAGGGGGCCGTTTGGTGGGGCTGTTCAAGGAAGGCGCCGAACAAATCAGCTCCCTCGTGCTGGTGCTCAAATGCAACATCCTAAAACACCTAAATTTGCAACTCGCTGGTGCTCAAATGCAAAGCCAAATGGGCCTACAACACCTGCATGTATCGGTCTCATTTAAGAGCCATGTGATTGAGGGAAAATCCAAAATAGTTTTAGAAGACCACTAAATATATCTACCAAATCTACCAGTTCTTATCAAGTAAAGCTATTCAAATATTTTATTACCTGGTGGGTTATAGCCTATTTCAATCGAGAGATTTCTAGAGTGAAAGGAAAGAAAAAAAATTTTTAGTAAAAAAAAAGAAAAAAAAATAAGAGAAAAATTTTGGGCTTTTTTCTCTTAAATATTTTCCCCCATATAGACGAAAAACTAAAATCTCTCCCTCATGCCTACTCTCTCCCGATTCCCTCTCATTCCCCTGACACACCCTTGCTTCTAAACTCGCCTCTCTGCCTCGTTGCCGACTCCTGCTGGATTTCGCCCTACCTCCCTCGTCATTGCCGCCTCCCAAATCTCGCCCTATCTCCCTCGTCGCCTACACTTCCTTAATCTCGCCCTATCTCCCAAAGCCTTCCTCGTCTCTTCCCTCATCGCCAACGCCTGCCGGATCTCGCCCTACCTCCCTTGTTGCTGACGTCTCTCAAATCACCCTATTTCCCTCGTTACCCGCAACCTAACGGTTCGATTGTTCCCCAGAGATATATAATAATAGTAGACTTTATCCTTATTTTAAGATATATCATCTCATAAGTAAAGTTCTTTTCCCATGATAACATAATTGTTATACTAAATATAGGTATATAAAAACTACATGACTATTTAGGTATAATTGATGGTACATATATCTGAGTAAAGGTACCTTCTAGTGATGCGCTTAAGTATAGAGGAGTAAAGGTTACTTCTACTTTATAGTTAATTTATTTTTTAAAAAATAATAATAATATTTTCTATTTTTTTTCCTTCTAGCTATTCAAATAAAATCTATTTTTCTTTTTTCTCATTTTCTTTTCTATTTTATTTTTTTTCTTTCTTATTTTTCATCCTTATCCGGGACTGTGAGTAAGAACTTTAGAAAAAATAAAATAAAATGCTAAAGCTCTGTTTGATGGAGTTATCCGAAAGCTATCATTACCAGCGGAAATTAGGTTATTCCAGCTTAGAAGATAAGCTTTTTAAATAAAGGCGAACCAAAATATGATCAACCCAAAGAGCGAAGTGAAAAGCTCGCCAAGCAGGCGCTAAGTCGGATATCAGGTGCATACAAGTATTTGTAAATATTTTTCTCTCATTCAAATGCTTAAAGTTGCAACATCACGGTACATGTTGATCGATCTACAGTAATTACACAAATTATGACCAAGAACAATTAATCACACACAGCAGCTAAATCAACAAAGCCAGCTGATCAATAGCACTCCTCCAAGTAGCAGCTCCTCTTCTTCCGGCGCCCGCGGCAGCTGAAACACCTCCTCGGGCTCATCGCAGCTGCCTGCAGCCTCAACCCAAGCGACCTCAGCACCTTCACCCCCAGCCCCACCTCCCCGAACACCCTATCCACCATCTCCGCCACTGCCGCCTTTCCCACCTGGCCGGCCTCCTTCAGGCCCCGCCGGAGCCGGTCCGAGAAGCTCTCTCTCACCGTGAACTGGTAGCTGCGCAGGTACGCCTGCCGCGACAGCAGGTCGCCGCGCGGCCGGGCCGGCCCGCGAGCCAGAAGCGCCGCCATGTCCGAGGCCGGTTGCGGCGCCGCCGGCCAGCCGAGCTCCACCATCGCTGGAAGGCGCAGTGCGAGTGGCGCGATGTCGGATTTATGAGCTCCACCGTACGTCGCTGGCAGTAGGTTAATCTGAAGTCAGTGGTTGAACGAATTCGATGAAAAACTAAAGGTGGTAGGTGCGCCAGTTGATACACGCAAGATTCACCAGCTCGACGTGTGTCGTCTCTGCGCACGTAATGCATTTGATCGCAGTTGGTGAATTTAGGCTCCTTTCGCGATCGATCGCGTCAGGATCAGCGTAAGTGTGTGTCGCCCAGTGGCTCGTTTACGTGAGCACAATTGATTAGACGCGCGACAAGATTATTACGTGGACTTATTGTTTCAAGAAATAATTCAAAGACGCCATGTGTTTCAACGCATCCTCTCCTCTCCGGCACTGCCACGTAGTTACTGATTAGGCACAAGGCTTCGGTCAATTCGCCCAACGAAATTTTAGATCTTGGGCATGATTACATCTAGGTTGCTTATTTGTACGAATCTTAAAGCAAATATAATTTTTTGGCTTTACAATTTATAATTTTATAGAGATAGATAGCTTAGAAATAATTCGTCAAAGATTTTTATGCAAAGATCTTACTTAATCTTACTTTTTTTTTTAATCTTGTACTTGTAAAGCAACAGGAAAAGCCCGACTCTTGTTGACTCTGAAATCTCGTGTATAAAGACAGTTAGACGATCGATCTCTTCAGAAATTCTAATCGCGTTTGCAGGTCCTGTGTGAGGCCCCGGGGGCCGGCGCAGCCCCCAAGCACGTGTTCCCGTACGAGAGATCCAAACGGGCGTGCGAGTGCGAAGAGGATCGGATGATAGGCGAGCGATGTAGATCCGAGAGAGAAGCCGAATCCGACCCGACGACCGGCGATGTATGCACAAGGGCGTGAAGCTGCTCGAATGGCTTGAAGCAGCGACTAACGAGACAGGAAGCAAGAGAAGACGACGGGCTGCAGAGGGAAGCAACGGCTCGCCTATGGGGACATACCGACACCGACCAATAACGAAAAGAAAGGACGCTGGTTGGTCGAATGTCAGGAGGCGCACGTGGGTGGACGGCAGACGGAACGAAAGTAGAAGCAGACTCGATTTAAAGGGGAGTCTGCGAATGAGGAAAAGACACCGGCAAGCAGGGAGCGGAATCAGGCGAAGTCTGAGAGTGAACGTGAGGAAGAGAGGAAGAAGGAAACGAGGAAGAGCTCCGACAAGAGGTGGAGCTTCATGTGGTTGTATAGAGAGGAGAAAGAGGAGAGGAAGGAGAGGGGTTTTATGTAACCGGTGGTTGTGGAGGAATAAGATCGGCGAAACTTTCCCTTCACTGTGTATCTCCTTCCTTCTCTCCGGCCGGCGAATTCCGGCCATTGACTTCCAGGTTCCAGCGGGGCGTCGACGAGCTGAGGCTGAGAGCGAAGGGCACGAGCAGCCCTTCCCCTGCTGCAGGCCCCATCCCTCAAGCGATGCTTCTAGCAAGAGCGCGCAGCGGCTGAGGCGCGCGTTCAACGCACGCGGCATTCGGAACAAAGCGGCGGTCAAAGTCAACACTGCAGAGGAGTAATTTGAAATCGGAAGGCATTAGCGGACGTGGTGCACGATTTCATTGATTAAGCAAGCTTAAGCTTAATCAGGGCCTAACATTTTGGTATCAAAGGCGACACGGATGACGATTGTTCGACTGCTTCCGACGAGATGGTGTCGGCAGCGGGAACGACTCAACCGAATTGAGGCATTATTGGGGATGACCAGCAACGCAGAGGACCAGATGTTGGCCTCACAGGTCGAGGACCTAGTCCGGCGAACAGAAACGCAGAAGCAACAGATTGCTCTATTGCAGGAGACGGTAGCGAGGCTCATGGCGACGCAAGAACGAGGAGCGACGGAGCTGATCGTGATGAGGGCCGCCTTGGCTCAGGCACTGACATCACCAGCGGTAGCTCCCACCGAGGCTCCCTCCCCCACTCAGGCGAAGATCCGGGTGCAGAACCGTCCTGATGCAGCGTGCTTAGGGGGGGTTTCAGAGATCCGGGCTCCCGGGGAAGACCACGACGGAGATCTGGATTAGCAGTGTTCGGTGGGTTGCGAGCTGGAAATGCAGGGGGAGGGGGGGCAGCGATGGGGCGTCGGAAAACAGAGAGAAGACAGCGTGTACAGGGGAGGTTCTGGGATCAGATTTCTCGTGGAAGGTCACGACGGAGATCTGGGTAGCAGAATTCTGAAGGTTGCGAGCTGGAAAAGCAGGGGAGGATGATGCTGCGTTCACGTGCGGCAAAACAGAGAGAAATCAGCGTGTTCTGGGGTCCGATCTCTCGTGGAAGGCTACGACGGAGATCTGGGTTTGCAGAGTTCTGATGGTTGCGAGATGGAAAAACAGGGGAAGAGGAAGCTACGATGCGGTGTTTACGTACGGCAAAACAGAGGGAAATCAGTGTGTTCTGGGGTCCGATCTCTCGTGGAAGGCCACGACGGAGATCGGGGTTTTGCAGAGTTCTGATGGTTGCGAGATGGAAAAACAGGGGAAGAGGAAGCTACGATGCGGCGTTTACAAGCGGAAAACAGCGAGAAAGCCAACGATGTTTACATGCGGAAAATCCATGAAGCTATCAAAAAATCGCATCGGAGCAACAACCAATCAGCGACGAAACCATCATCATGTAAAAGGAACACTCTGTATAGTTACTCACCGCTGGTGGGAGGGATCTCAATGCCGCATTCGCCAAGAACCGGGTCCGCCGATCATCCTGCATAGCGTCGTCGACGTCGCACCTGCCAGTTCTCCCCGCCGACCACAGATTGCCTCGCAGGAATGTCGTTCAGGATGTTCACTCATTCAGATCAGCCATCCAGACGATTTCGGTGGGGCTGGCACCAT
This sequence comes from Costus lasius, assembly GCA_027563935.2. NCBI lineage: Eukaryota > Viridiplantae > Streptophyta > Magnoliopsida > Zingiberales > Costaceae > Costus > Costus lasius. The sequence goes on from CM050454.1 coordinate 101,401,445, forward strand.
CGTCGCGACCGTAAACAGCAAAAGATTCAGCGTTCGCCATACATCTTTACGAGGAAGGGAGCTTGCACAGGTAAGGGAATGCTACGATACAGATCTGCGGGGACGATTCACCCGACGACGAACGAACGCATAAAAAACAAAACTACTTCATTGAAACTGGATAGAAAACATACATTTTAGCCTTCCTCGCCTCAAGAGGAACGAGCATTATTTATAGGAAAGTTTGACAACGATGTTAGCGCAAGTGGCATTTGCTAATCACAGATTAGTTACGTTCTCCAGTGTCGTGAAGATTCTTCCAGATGGGAGATTGTTCTAGAAATTGGGCTTGATTCTTCCGCTGGCTTGGTTACAGGTCCAATCGTGTAGGAGGCCTTCGAGCTCGCTTGGACCTTCGTGGACCGGCGTTGGGGGCGGCGTCTACGTCAATTCCCCTCGGTGGACGGAAATTCTCCTCTGGAGAAGGAATTTGTTGGTACTCTTGTAGCAGTTGGGTGAGAGGTTCTCAACTTCTTTTTCAGGCACCCAAGCAGATTCATCATTCCATTGGACCAGATAGTGAGACGTAGGTCCTTCTTTAGTAAGCACTGTTTGTTCGTCTGAAATTTGGTGAGGTTCTTCATTATCTGGCGATGGTTCTTCTGGAAGAGGTGGATGATAGGGAAGTAGATCTTGTACGTTGAAGGTGGAACTAATCCCCATTGTGGCAGGGAGATCCAGGACATATGCGTTGTCTCCGATTTTATGCAGGATGGTAAACGGTCCCATGTTCTTGGCGTGCAACTTTGAGTTGATCCCCGTGCCAAGCCTCTCAGGCTTGATTCTCACAATTACCTGTTCACCCTCACTATAGACTCGGGGTTTACGACGATGATTAACCGTTGCCTGATATTTGTTGTTGCTCAAATCAATTTTCCGTCTTACTTCATTGTGTAAATCCGCGAGGTGTTGTGCAAAAGTCAAAGCAGATTCAGAAATGTTGGCGGAAGAGGAAATGGGAAGCAAGTCAAGGGGTTTATTTGGTTGGTAGCCAGTTACGATTTGGAATGGACTGAGTCCTGTAGATCTATTGATAGCACTGTTGTAGGCGAACTCAGCGATAGGTAAGATAGTATCCCAACTAGTCTTATGCTCGGCTACGAGACAGCGTAAAAGATTCCCAAGACTGCGATTCACTACCTCCGTCTGCCCGTCCGTCTGAGGATGGAAGGCCGAGGAGAACCTTAGCTTTGTTCCGAGCGAGACCCATAGGGTCTTCCAAAAATAGCTTACAAACCGGGTATCTCTATCAGACACGATGGTCTTGGGTAGCCCATGGAGCCGAACTATTTCTTTCACAAAGATTTTGGCGACGTGGGAGGCATCAAAGGTTTTGGAACAGGCCAAAAAATGAGCCATTTTTGAAAAACGATCCACAACAACAAAAATGGAGTCATACTTGGTGGATGTTTGTGGTAACCCTACAATAAAATCCATACTGATATCCTGCCAAGGTTTCGTGGGGATCGGCAACGGTGTGTAGAAGCCTGTATTTGGTTTTCGCGTTTTGGCGGTTTGACAGATACCGCAATGTCGAACGATGAGTTCCACGTCCTTCCGAAGATTGGGCCAATAAAAGCGTTCGGCAGCCAGCGTGTAGGTCTGGTCACGCCCATGATGTCCGGCGACACCACCGGCATGAATTTCTTGAAGGAGGTATTCTCTTAAGGAAGTCCGTGGGATACAAAGGCGAGTGCCTAATAAGAGATATCCTTCCTTTAGAGAGTAGGTGGAGTTCAGGACCAGGCCACTAACAAGTTGGGTGTAAATTTCTGAAAAGTCCGGACACGCCTCATACTCGCTTTTCATATGGTCAAAGGTGGAAATCTTGGCTTGCAAAATGTGTAACAAGTGTCGAACACGACTTAGGGCGTCGGCGGCTTTATTTTCAGTGCCCGCCCGGTGCTTCAGTACAAAGGTGTACTGCTGTAGGAATTCTACCCATTTCGCGTGTCGGGCACTTAATTTTTTTTGGGAATTAAGAAATGAGAGAGCCTGATGGTCACTAAACAGCACAAACTCGGTATGCAGGAGATAGTGCCTCCAGTGTCGCAGGGTTTGCACAACTGCGTAAAACTCTTTATCATACGTGGAATATCGCTGCCTGGCTTCATTAAGTTTTTCGCTGTAGAAGGCTATAGGGTGCCCCTCTTGGCTTAGTGTTCCCCCGATTCCTATCCCTGACGCATCACAAGCGACTTCAAAAACTTTTGCAAAGTCGGGAAGTCGTAGGACAGGGGTTGAGGTCAATCTAGATTTGATTTCTATGAATGCGCGCTTCGCAGAAGAGGTCCATGAAAAATCATCCTTACGCATGCAGTTGGTGATAGGAGCTACGATGGTGCTAAATCCTTTAATGAAACGACGATAAAAAGTGGCTAAGCCATGGAAGCTCCGAACTTCGGTCAAAGTCTTAGGTTCAGGCCAATCAACTATGGCTTGAATTTTCTCGGGGTCGACCATTAACCCGTGGGCCGAGACAATAAATCCAAGGAATACTACCTGAGTGTCTAAGAATGAGCATTTCTTGACGTTGAGGTAGAACTTCTCTTGCCTTAGTAGTTCCAAGGTGAGTCGCAGATGGTTAAGATGCTCGGACTGGGTAGGGCTAAAAATGAGAATGTCGTCAAAATATACCACAAGAAACTTTCCCAAGTACGGTTTTAGGACATGGTTCATGACACGCATAAATGTAGATGGGGCATTGGTCAATCCAAATGGCATGACTAGCCATTCATACAACCCATCTTTGGACTTAAATGCGGTTTTCCATTCGTCTCCCTCTCGGACTCGAACCTGGTGGTACCCACTGCGTAAATCTAACTTGGAAAAATACTGGGATCCAGAAATGAGGTCTAACATGTCATCTAGGCGTGGTATCGGAAAGCGATATTTGATGGTGATCTTGTTGATTGCCCGACAGTCAATGCACATACGCCAGGTTCCATCTTTTTTTGGGGCGAGAAGTGCCGGAACAGCGCAAAGGCTTAAGCTTTCGCGTATAAAACCCTTAGCTAAGAGGTCGTCTATTTGGCGCCTAAGCTCCATGTGCTCATTGGGGTTGAGCCTATGGTGGGGGAGATTGGGTAAGGCTGAACCAGGAATGAGGTCGATTGCATGTTGGATGCTGCGTACTGGGGGTAGACCGGCGGGTAGCTCATCGGGTGTAAGGTCTTGAAAGTCGTATAACAACTCCTCAAGAGCAGGGGATGTTTGCAAAGGTGAGGACTCTTGGGTGACGGGCACCTCTTTGATAAGGAGGGCAAACAGTGTGTCCAAATCTTTGGACTCGGCACGAAAGGCTTGGGGTCGGATGATACTCAAAGGTTGAGTAGGGGTGGGGGCGCACGGTGCCCTTAGGATTGGAAGCCCGTAGCTCCTTGGGTGGAGCCGGATTGAGCCTAATCTTTTTTCCTTCAAACTCAAAAAGGTAGGTGTTGGACCTACCATAGTGTATGACATTGAGGTCATACAACCACGGACGGCCAAGTAGGACATGTGAAACGTCCATGGCAATGACATCACACCAAATATGTCATGGTAGTCGCCAAGCTTGAGGGGCACTAAACATCGGTGGGTCACAGCTAGGTTAGAAGTGTCAACCCAGGCAATAGAATATGGATTCGGGTGTGGTTCAAGACTTAAGCCAAATCGGGTCACGGCCGTACGTGAAACAACATTAAGACTGCTTCCGCTGTCTATCATGATTTTGCAGGTGTGCCCATTGCAATGTGTGTAAGTATAAAATATGCTGGTTCGTTTCCAGTCTTCGGTAGGCTTAGGCTGGACCAAGGTGCATCGGACAACAGCTAGCGTGGGTACGAACTCATCCTCTTCACTCGTGTAGTGGTCCGGTGTAACATCGTTAATACTCGGATCATCCTTAAGGGGCTCAGGCATATAAGGCTCTAGTGGCGTGGGAGCAGGACACGGTAGGGTAGGGCCTTCTCCTACGTGCAGGGTCCGGCGCGGACAATCACGAATAACGTGGCCAGGCTGATGACACTGGAAACATGTGGGTCGGCTGGGTAGAGGTTGGGCAACAGACTTGCCTTTGTCTAAGGCCAGTGGGGGGAGCGTGGTGGTCTGGGGCATGGTGGTTGGTCGAATTCCTAAAGTTCGGATCTGCTCGTTGAGGGGCCGGGGGGTGCCTGGTGGTGGGGGTGAGGGTTTCGGGTATAGGACCTTTTAAGATCTCGTTCAATCTCACAGGCTCGCTGGTAGACAATATCTAAGGAGTCATCAATGCTAGCGGTGAGAGACCGGCGGATGTCAGAATGAAGTCCATTCTTAAAACGGGCAACTGTGAAACTAGGGTCTTCTTCGAGGTTGCTTCGAATAAGCAACTCGTCGAACTGGGTTCGGTATTCGGGGACAGAAGTGTTTCCTTGGGACAAGCTGCTGAGTTGGTCGAGCAGCCGATGGCGATACGAAGGAGGCACATATTTCTCGTGCAACCTTAGCTTCATCTCCTCCCAACTAGCAATGGGGGGAAGGTATGTACGCTCTCGCTGACGCTCGATATGGAGCCAGTGGAGCTTTGCCGGACCGAGCAGCAGCAGCCGGGCGGCGTTCACTCGCATGTTGTCAGGCATGCCACTCCAATCGAAATACTGTTCCAGGGCAGTAACCCAGTCCAGGAAAACTCGGGCATCTAAATTTCCGTCAAAATGAGGAGGAGACAGTTTCACAAACCTCCGAACCTCGTCATCTTCACGGGGGCGAGGGTAGGAGTTACGGGGTCTGGGGTAATCCCACTCAAGATCGTGCTCTCGAGTATCACCGAACCTATGGCGTCGAGCAGGGAGTCGACGGGGAAGCTCCCTATGGTTCTGGTCGGAAGGTGGCAGAGGTGTCTCGTCGGACGCTACCCTTATCGGAGGCAGCGTTGGAGTACCTCGCAGACTGGGGGAGATCTCCAGCTGCTCGAGGCGAACGTTAGATCGTTGGACAGCTACTTCCAATGCTTCTATTCGATCTAACAACCTTGCTATCAATGAATTAGGGAGCTCAGTGGTGTCGGGGTTGGGGGCTGGTTCAGACGAGGAAGGAAACTGGGGATTGGATGAGCGGGCTGCCATGTTGCAGACGAAGATCTGTAGAGTTGCAGGGAGTGCTCGGATCAGGCGTTTTGCTCTGATACCAAAATTGATGCAGCGTGCTTAGGGGGGGTTTCAGAGATCCGGGCTCCCGGGGAAGACCACGACGGAGATCTGGATTAGCAGTGTTCGATGGGTTGCGAGCTGGAAATGCAGGGGAGGGGGCAGCGATGGGGCGTCGGAAAACAGAGAGAAGACAGCGTGTACAGGGGAGGTTCTGGGATCAGATTTCTCGTGGAAGGTCACGACGGAGATCTGGGTAGCAGAATTCTGAAGGTTGCGAGCTGGAAAAGCAGGGGAGGATGATGCTGCGTTCACGTGCGGCAAAACAAAGAGAAATCAGCGTGTTCTGGGGTCCGATCTCTCGTGGAAGGCCACGACGGAGATCTGGGTTTGCAGAGTTCTGATGGTTGCGAGATGGAAAAACAGGGGAAGAGGAAGCTACGATGCGGTGTTTACGTACGGCAAAACAGAGGGAAATCAGTGTGTTCTGGGGTCCGATCTCTCGTGGAAGGCCACGACGGAGATCGGGGTTTGCAGAGTTCTGATGGTTGCGAGATGGAAAAACAGGGGAAGAGGAAGCTACGATGCGGCGTTTACAAGCGGAAAACAGCGAGAAAGCCAACGATGTTTACATGCGGAAAATCCATGAAGCTATCAAAAAATCGCATCGGAGCAACAACCAATCAGCGACGAAACCATCATCATGTAAAAGGAACACTCTGTATAGTTACTCACCGCTGGTGGGAGGGATCTCAATGCCGCATTCGCCAAGAACCGGGTCCGCCGATCATCCTGCATAGCGTCGTCGACGTCGCACCTACCAGTTCTCCCCGCCGACCACAGATTGCCTCGCAGGAATGTCGTTCAGGATGTTCACTCATTCAGATCAGCCATCCAGACGATTTCGGTGGGGCTGGCACCATCGTCGCGACCGTAAACAGCAAAAGATTCAGCGTTCGCCATACATCTTTACGAGGAAGGGAGCTTGCACAGGTAAGGGAATGCTACGATACAGATCTGCGGGGACGATTCACCCGACGACGAACGAACGCATAAAAAACAAAACTACTTCATTGAAACTGGATAGAAAACATACATTTTAGCCTGCCTCGCCTCAAGAGGAACGAGCATTATTTATAGGAAAGTTTGACAACGATGTTAGCGCAAGTGGCATTTGCTAATCACAGATTAGTTACGTTCTCCAGTGTCGTGAAGATTCTTCCAGATGGGAGATTGTTCTAGAAATTGGGCTTGATTCTTCCGCTGGCTTGGTTACAGGTCCAATCGTGTAGGAGGCCTTCGAGCTCGCTTGGACCTTCGTGGACCGGCGTTGGGGGCGGCGTCTACGTCACGTCCCCTTCACCGGTGTCCGCAGCGCCAAAGAGCTGGAAAACTTCCTATGGGACGTAAACCAATTCTTTGACGCCGGACATATTTTGGATGCGGAGAAGGCAAAGGTTGCCTCCGCATATCTCGCCGGCGATGCAAAACTATATAAAAATTTTATTTTCTTTATAAATTCTTTTTATGAGTTTTTAATATATCTTTCAGCTTTTAAGTATTTTCTGTTTGTAAAATTTCCCTTCTTTCTATATCTCTCAACTTTTAAGTATTTTCTGTTTGTAAAATACTCCCTTCTTTCTTTTTGGTATCAGAGTCTTGTACGGTTCTATTTGATCGAACGGGAACACGCATAATTATGGAATAATACTCTATTGGTGTAAAGAACAACCCTAAGCAGATGTATTATATGTATTAATTCAGATAGGATGTATTGTGCTTAGTTTTTTATACAAATCTGGATAAACTGGGGCTGCCTAAGTCACCATATTTTTAGTATACAAGCTTGCTAGAGGGTTAATAGCTTGGCAAGAAAAGGCCCGAAGACCAGGAGAGTGCCAGGGGCTAGAGACTTGCTACCGACCATACGACATGATGTTATCTTGAACACTAAAAAGTTATGGTAAAGCGGTTGATACCAGAGGAAAACCAAAGCATAATAATGTCCAGGAATCTATAGTTAATACATATTTCTACTCTTTAGGTAGTTTTTCCTTACACATCACAACATAGTTCCATATACTTATGCGTTAGTACCTAGTAGATCTACAACATCTGATATTGCTTTTTACTTGTGTTTATACACATAGTTTAGATGAAGAAAATCTATCCATCAAAGCCTACAGGCTTTAAACAAAATTATGCTTACAAGCATAAACATACTATTAAGGTATATAGTATGATTAAAAACTTATGAATGTCACTAACTTTGTTAGGACATAAGAAGCTAAAAGATGGATATTAATTATCTATCTTTAAAATTAGCACAAAATTATTGGGAAATACAAGCTAATTCCCAAGCAACCAAACATAAATGTTATTTTCCAAAAGAAAATAGCAGATATGTTCATCAATTACATACTGAGAATGCTCAGTTAAACACAATCATCGATTTACAAATCTCTCAGGCTAAAAGCCTTAGAGAATTTAATCATATATGTACTGAATTATGGAAAACAGTACATACAGAAATGCTTATAAAGAATATTCTCTTACGGAATATTCATGAAAACCAAGAATATATTAAAAATCAGTATACTTATCTGATTACCATGGTAAAAGAGATAGAAAAGTCTCTATTATTACAGAAACAGCTCACAGCAGAGCTTAAAGACATATTAGAAAACCTTCAAAGGCAGTCAAAGATTTTTTACTATCAAACATCCAAAACAGCAGCTTTACTTGAAAAGTTGCAGAAAAATTCTGAAGAATGGTAAATCCTACTCAGGAATATCCAAGAATGATAGATCATGATATGGACTATCAAAAAGCACTAGTTGAATCTAGTAATTATTTAGACAATGCTTTGGGAATGATTTCAGATGATCCCCAAAGTGCTTCTGACAAAAGATTTGTTAGACAAAATAATTTTATTATTGCATATCTTATGCAATTAAATCAAAAACTTGATAAACTCTTTTCAAGTGTATCAATGACTACTGAATCAGTAGTTAAACAGCAAGAAAGTATAAAAACTTCTGCTGATCTAATTTTTAGACAATATGAAATAATCCAAAAATTAGAAAATTTGTTAGTCTTACAAACTCAACAATATCAAAACTCTGTTCAAGAATTAACCATACAATTAAATAGAGTATTACAGATGTCTTCAGGACATACTGGAACATCTCAAACCACTACTTCTAAAAGACAACCTAGAAGTACTCAGTTTGCTTGGAAATGAGTACAATACCATTTACAGGAACTTCTAATACTCTTACCGGTACTACAACAGTAAGAGAAAATAACCATAATGAACGGTTATCAATAAGTAATCCCATCCCAAATCTTTTAAATAGGATTTTTGATGGACAAGGGATTCCAGCACAGGTTTTAGAAGAAGTTGTTGATATAGATCAACAATTTGAGGCCTATCAAAATAATAGGTTACAAATATTGCGTCCTCAACTCCTTTACCGGACAGGACCATTAAATCTTAGGACTCAACTTCTAAGGATTACACGTGAGGAACATATTTCTGTTACAACAGAACCAAGAAATCTTAAGATTATCTCAAGAGATTCCTTAACAAAACTGAGACAATCAGGAAAAACACTAGCTCATATAGGAATGATTGTAATCTCAGTAAAAGGACTAGCACGAAAGAAGCTAGGAACAAAAGTACTAATCGCAATTCTTGACAAAAGATGGAAATCTGATGCAAGAAAAACAATTATTGCTTGTATGGAAGTGGATATGACTGAAAATAAGGGTATTTTCTATTGTGCCCCAGATTTTCTCATAAGTATTAAAGACTTAGGAGAATTAGAAATTGGTATCTAAGCAAGAGGATACGAAGATTTTTCTGGAGATTATAATCTTCTTATAGGATTAGGATTTTTAGGAAAATTAACAAACAATTCTAATACCGGATATAGGCTGTATATTTCTTCTATAATAGACGCCTTAGCCAGTAAAGGAATAAAAATGATAAAACCTATGGCCATCTCCCCAGATGATCTAGGAGGATTAGATTGGAATATTTCCAAGAATTTAGACTGTGAACAAATGCTTATCCCTGAAGATAGTATTATGTTCAAAAATTCCGATGATACATATAATTTGAGATTTTCAAATTATAAAAAGAAGCAAACTCTCAATGATAATGAGGCTTCAACATCAGGATTAAAAAAGTTTCTAGAAGAATGATACTAGAAGAACATAGTCTTGTAGTATCTAAAGAATTAGACTTTACATTTGAAGAGATGATAAGTCTAGAAATCAAGCTTATTAACAAAGGGAAATTACTTAAGCTTGTTTATGACAATGAAGGAAATATTAGAGTCTGTTATGGGTCTAAAAAGCCCCAGGACTTAAACTTTACTCAAGAAGAAGAAGAAATAATAAATTCTTTTCTTGAAATTGAAAATGACACTGAAGAATTTTTAGATGAAGATTCTCAGAGTATTCAAAGTATACCTCAAAATTTGATGGATACAATAATGACTGGCCAAGAACCACAAGCCAGTAATACTACTCTAATATATAATAATCCAGTACAGGCAGTAGCTTCAACAAGTACAGCTCAGCCAAGTACTTCACACATAAGGACCTATACTATAGGCCAACCTCCTCGAGAACCTTATACTCAGTATGAAGGTGAACGAGAAAATATCAGAACTAGAGGTAAACGACTACCTTTAGAAACAATAGATAAGAGAAAACTTCTAGATGAAGGAAGAATCCTTAATATGGCAGCTCATGACCCACAAACATGGAGCACAGTTCTTGATAATTGGGCTTCCATGGTTTCTATGAAAATAACAGAAATAGATGGAAACTTTTCTGCTGAAGAAATGTATTCTTATCTAGAAAATTTCTTAGGAGAAACTGCTAGAGCTATGTGGGAGTCCTATAAATTGAACTGCCCTACTGAATTCCAGCAAGACATTTCATTAGGAGTGAATCCTTATAATTTCACCAATAGAATGAAAATCATGATTTTGGGATCAAATCCTAACATGGGATTTAATGCCCAACAAAAAGAAGCAATCCGTAAGCTTGAAATTATCCAAATAAGAAATTGGAAATATATTAAACCTTTTTTGCAAGACTATCTTTATTATGCTTGCAAAGCAGGAGGATATCATGACCAAGCCCTCAGAGAAAGGTTATTTTTAAAATTACCTGCTCCTATTGGCCATGAAATACATCAAGCCTGGAATACTGATCCAGAGAAAGCTCAGCTTTCATTTGCCATGAATAATATTACCACAAGAATACAATTCATAATAGATAAATTGGTAGAAAGATGCACCCGATTAAAAGGTGATCATCATTTAAAAGGTGAATTTAGTTTTTGTAATGAACTTTATACACCCCAAACATATGTTAAAGAAAATCCTAAGCAAAAGAAGAAGCTTAAAAAGGGCAAATCTTCTAAGAGATATTTTTTTAGAAAATCTTCTGCAAAGAAACCCTATCTTGCTAAAGAAAAGCATGTTAGAAAATATAACCCTAAACGGGATTATAAAAATAAACTTTCATGTTTTACTTGTGGAAGTCAAAATCACTTAGCACGAGATTGTACTAAGCGACAGAATTTATACAGCAAACAATCAATTCTTGTTGATTGTGTCCAAGAAGATCTACTTCATGTAGATGAATATATTTCTGATACAGAGTCAATATATAGTATTGTCTCTATCCCAGACAACAATTATAAATCAGACTCAGATAGTGAATTAGAAGAATTTACTACTAATCTATTATCTAAATCAGATCAGCTCCAATCTCCTTTTGGAACTGAACATTTATCAGAACCTTCTCTAGATAAACTAGATATGTTAAAACCTTATCTAGAGCAGTTGTAATGATTATGGATAAGCCTCCGTATCAGATAATGACTCCTAAAGTTATGCCAACTCATGAACATACATGGAGTCCAAGGCGAGGTAGCCAAGATCATGCTTGTATATATTGCTTCAAATATCCAAGTCTAAATCTTCGTTACCAATGTATTATTTGTTCTATAGAAGCTTGCCGTTTTTGCCTCGAAAAACAGCAAGTATCTTTACCTAGTTCTAGTCAACCTGTTTCACAAAAGATAACAGGACTAACAAGAACAGAAATTATAGAACTTCGTATTCTTCAATTAGAAAATGAAGTGTATAAACTCTCTCAGAGACTTGAAGAGTTAGAACATAAAAGTTGTAGTCAACTTCCTGAAAATCTTATTTTCTATGAAAATACAGATTATATGGAAGATGGGCCGCCTTCTTCCAAACAAATTGAATTTATCCATAAACCAGTACAACCTCCATGGTTATACTCAATCAAAATAAATTGTATTATCCAAATTACAGATTGGAAATTAGAAATATATGCTTTAATTGATACAGGTTGTAGTAATACAATCTTAGACATGGATAGTTCCACAAAAATATCATGTAAAACTTGATCCTCAAGATAAGTTTTATGCAGAACAAATGGATGGAAAATTATTCTTATATGAATATATTTTGGCTAAACATAAGCTTTCCTTCTCTTTAGGAAATTCTCATTATACCCAACCAACTTATGTTGGTAGGATTTGTTTACGACCTTTAAGCCTGGTAAAGACTAAATTTATCATAGGACTTAATATGCTTATTAATTCCTACAAAGGTGTTACGCTTACTACCGAGGGGCTATTCTTTCTGCCCCATACACTTATTCCCTACACCTCTTATGCGCCTGCACAGCGTGGTGGGTGTCCTTGTTCAATCCCTGGGTCATGCAAATTACCCCTGGGAGTGTAAGATGAAATTGAAACTGGTGATTCTACATCACCAAGTAATGATGAAGAAATCCTATGGATCATAAGAAACCCTCTTAATAAGCTCCATAGAGATTATGAAAAAGATGATGTTTGCGAACATTATCTTGAAAAAATTGAATCAGGAAATCTTGATGTAGATAATCTGATTCGAATTCTTGAGAAAAACCAAATATTTGGTTCAGATCCCCAACCTCATTGGGATAAAAATAAACTTGTTTGTACACTGAAAATCAAAGACCCTGGTTTTCGGATTACAAATAAGAAAATCACAGCAACAAATGAAAATATTGCTGAATTTAAAATGCACATTGATGATTTAATAAAACTCAATGTAATAAGAAGGAGTACGTCTCCTCATAGGTCTCCTGCTTTCATTGTCAATAAACACAGTGAACAAGTTAGGAGAAAAACACGAATGGTAATTGACTATCGTCGTCTAAATGACAATATAGAAGATGATAATTATGACATTCCAGATAAAACAGAGTTAATAAACTATATACAGGGAAGCACGTTCTTCTCAAAATTTGACTGCAAATCTGGTTTTTGGCAAATTAGAATGGCAGAAGAATCTATACCATGGACAGCGTTTACATGTCCATTAGGAAGTTTTGAATGGCTTGTTATGCCATTTGGACTTAAAACTGCACCTGCAGTATTCCAAAGAAAAATGGATGAGGTATTTAAACCTTATCAAGAATTTGTTTGTGTGTATATAGATGATATTCTAGTACATAGCAAATCAGAAAAAGAACATACAAGTCATCTAAAACTTGTATTACAAAAATTCTATACAAATGGGATTATTGTTTCAGGACAAAAATCACAATTCTATAGAAAAAATATTGACTATTTAGGAGTAGAAATTGAGAACGGAGCCATAACACTCCAACCACATATTTCTTCTAAAATAAAAACCTTTGAGGTTACAGATACCAAGAGTCTACAACAATTCTTGGGACTAATAAATTATGCTAGACCTTTTTTAAAGGATCTACATAAATTGAGTGGACCTCTCTACTCAAAGTTATCTCTTACTGGTGTAAAGAAATTTAACACCGAAGACTATAAACAAATTGATAAAATCAGGCAAATGGTAGAAAAATTACCTTTGCTTAAATTACCATTGGACAGTGATTACCTAATTGTCCAGACAGATGGTTGTGAATATGGATGGGGAGCCATCCTTCTTCGCAAATCTCATAAATATTCTATAGAATCAGAGACTATCTGCAGATATGCTTCTGGCAAATTTCGAGAAAAAAATGTCACTAGCAGTATTGATCAAGAGATTCTGGCTGTTTGTTACGGCTTAGATGCCTTTAGACTATTTCTGTTAAATAAAAAAGAAATATTAATAAGAACAGATTGCGAAGCAATCGTGAAGTTCTTCAATATTAAAAATGAAAAACGTATCTCTCAAAAGAGATGGTTATCATTTATAGATCATTGCATTAACAATGCATACAGAATCGTCTTTAAACATATCAAAGGTAAAAATAATGTCATATCAGACATTTTATCACGCCTTTTACAAAGGCCAGAATAATCAGCCTTTTTGGCTATATAAATGATAACCTACAAGGTTATGCAATATCAAATCTTGATATATAATCGTCTTTTCTAAAGACCAATATGACAACTAATGAAGTTGTGCAGAAAATGGCAACGACCCAAGATTCTTCTTCTTCCTCCAAAAAGAAAACAGGAAAAAAGGTTCTGCAACCTTTAATAGTTGAACCAATGGATATGGATGGAACAATCTATGCTCAAGCACTTAGGGAAGCTCCACCAAAGGAACAGATATATCTTTTCAGAACTCCTAAACATTTTTCAGCCTTAACAGGCCATGACCACCTGATACTGGATTTACTTTGGAAAGATCATCATGGAGCAGGGTTCTTAACTGCTATGAACACTCTTGCTGGGCATCTACAGGCATTAAGGTATATGAAGACATTACCTTCAAGTGCACCATTACAAAAGCTGGAACCTCAAACACTTGAAGCTTATATAGCCAAAGAGTTTAAGATTTCTGCTTTAGAAAAAGAGCTTAGTACTCTGAAAGATCAGATGACGAGTTTACAGACTAAACAAACTAAGCTTGAACAAGAGGTTCAAATGTTGACTCAAACATGGAACCAAGAAATGGATTCAGCATGGACAAATTCACAGTCCAAGATTCCACCATATCTTTATCCAGCTAAACAACAGATATATGAGCTGGTAAAGAAGACACAACATGAAAAGTTTATGAAAATTGTTTCTTATCTCAAGAAAATAGCCTTGAACGAAATTACAAGGCCTCAAGGACTACATCTAACGATGATTTCTATGAAACGAGATGAACTTCATCCTGATGAACCACACTGTAAGTGTGACCAAGGTTTTACCATTGTGAAAGCTTCCATAGATCTTACACAATGGAGAGACTGCAGAATTCTAGATACAGAGGTTTCCCTCCTAGACCTCTTTCAATATGGATTATTAGATCGTCTAATAATTCATACACTACATTTAGAGAAAATTTCCAATTTTCCATGGAAATTTAAATATTGCATTGACAAGTTTTATAAGCTTCATGACTTTTCAGGTTACTTAGACCTGAATATTAGTTCCTGCCCCCCTTGGTTTCTGGGGTATCCAAATGATGCAAAACATCAGATCTTGATAAAAATCCAACAGGATTTTATGCCTGATTATTGGAATTTATCTTTTGTTGATGACATCAACAAAACAGCTACCATCCCTTTGGAACAACAAATTTGCCTATGGCGAGATTATATTATCACAGAAGCCCCTTTAGTATTCTACCAAGCTATTTTGGTTTCTGAAGAAAAGAATATGAAGATATATGTAGAAGATGAACACGATGTCTTTTATACTCCTTTTACTTCTCACTTCTGCACCCATGTTAGACAATATGAACATTTTACTCAGGTGAAAGGAGAATCATATGTAAAAGAGTATAAAGATTATGGACGAATGATTCATCCTTTAGTTGATGCTGATAATGATATCCTTGAAGAAATTCAAGAGGATGATTAAAGGAATCTCCACTATTGTGGCATTATAAAAAGATTCACGTGTTGAAAGAGACGCGATGCCGGCTAATTATGCAAGGCGGTCCCTACCAAGGAATCTTTTTGAAGGGTCAGGCTCTTTCCTCAAGAGTCATGTATCTTTTACTTTATCAAAATGTCATATGTCTTTTACTTTCTTCAAGGGTCATATGTGTCCTGGCATCAATTATTGATGCTTTACTTTGTTTGTAAGTAAACCTCTCCCACGATGTCTATATAAGGAGAGTAGTTTGTTGTAAGAAATAGGCTTTCAGGATCCGCCTTCTGCTAGATAAGAGTGTTCAACAAGTGTTCCCAAGTCTTTGTAAGTTCTTTTTATGAGTTTTTAATATATCTCTCAGCTTTTAAGTATTTTCTGTTTGTAAAATCCCCCTTCTTTCTATATTTCTCAGCTTTTAAGTATTTTCTATTTGCTCATTCGCCTCGTTGCCGCCTCGCATCTACTTCATTGCCGACTCTTCTGCCTAGTCTGGCTTGTCCTCCTCGTCGTCCAAATCTCCCTGCTCGTCGTCATTTAGATCTCCCTGCTCGAGTCCGCTTCTTTCTTTTTGCAAAAAGAAAGAAGGGGGTATTTTACAAACAGAAAATACTTAAAAGCTGAGAGATATATTAAAAACTCATAAAAAGAACTTACAAAGACTTGGGAACACTTGTTGAACACTCTTATCTAGCAGAAGGCGGATCCTGAAAACCTATTTCTTACAACAAACTACTCTCCTTATATAGACATCGTGGGAGAGGTTTACTTACAAACGAAGTAAAGCATCAATAATTGATGTCAGCACACATATGACCCTTGAAGAAAGTAAAAGACACATGACCTTTTGATAAAGTAAAAGATACATGACTCTTGAGGAAAGAGTCTGACCCTTCAAAAAGATTCCTTGGTAGGGACCGCCTTGCATAATTAGCCGGCATCGCGTCTCTTTCAACACGTGAATCTTTTTATAATGCCACAATAGTGGAGATTCCTTTAATCATCCTCTTGAATTTCTTCAAGGATATCATTATCAGCATCAACTAAAGGATGAATCATTCGTCCATAATCTTTATACTCTTTTACATATGATTCTCCTTTCACCTGAGTAAAATGTTCATATTGTCCAACATGGGTGCAGAAGTGAGAAGTAAAAGGAGTATAAAAGACATCGTGTTCGTCTTCTACATAGATCTTCATATTTTTTTCTTCAGAAACCAAAGTAGCTTGGTAGAATACTAAAGGGGCTTCTGTGATAATATAATCTCGCCATAGGCAAATTTGTTGTTCCAAAGGGATGGTAGCTGTTTTGTTGATGTCATCAACAAAAGATAAATTCCAATAATCAGGCATAAAATCCTGTTGGATTTTTATCAAGATATGATGTTTTGCATCATTTGGATACCCCAGAAACCAAGGGGGGCAGGAACTAATATTCAGGTCTAAGTAACCTGAAAAGTCATGAAGCTTATAAAACTTGTCAATGCAATATTTAAATTTCCATGGAAAATTAGAAATTTTCTCTAAATGTAGTGCATGAATTATTAGACGATCTAATAATCCATATTGAAAGAGGTCTAGGAGGGAAACCTCTGTATCTAGAATTCTGCAGTCTCTCCATTGTGTAAGATCTATGGAAGCTTTCACAATGGTAAAACCTTGGTCACACTTACAGTGTGGTTCATCAGGATGAAGTTCATCTCGTTTCATAGAAATCATCGTTAGATGTAGTCCTTGAGGCCTTGTAATTTCATTCAAGGCTATTTTCTTGAGATAAGAAACAATTTTCATAAACTTTTCATGTTGTGTCTTCTTTACCAGCTCATATATCTGTTGTTTAGCTGGATAAAGATATGGTGGAATCTTGGACTGTGAATTTGTCCATGCTGAATCCATTTCTTGGTTCCATGTTTGAGTCAACATTTGAACCTCTTGTTCAAGCTTAGTTTTTTTAGTCTGTACACTCGTCATCTGATCTTTCAGAGTACTAAGCTCTTTTTCTAAAGCAGAAATCTTAAACTCTTTGGCTATATAAGCTTCAAGTGTTTGAGGTTCCAGCTTTTGTAATGGTGCACTTGAAGGTAATGTCTTCATATACCTTAATTCCTATAGATGCCCAGCAAGAGTGTTCATAGCAGTTAAGAACCCTGCTCCATGATGATCTTTCCAAAGTAAATCCAGTATCAGGTGGTCATGGCCTGTTAAGGCTGAAAAATGTTTAGGAGTTCTGAAAAGATATATCTGTTCCTTTGGTGGAGCTTCCCTAAGTGCTTGAGCATAGGTTGTTCCATCCATATCCATTGGTTCAACTATTAAAGGTTGCAGAACCTTTTTTCCTGTTTTCTTTTTGGAGGAAGAAGAAGAATCTTGGGTCGTTGCCATTTTCTGCACAACTTCATTAGTTGTCATATTGGTATTTAGAAAAGACGATTATATATCAAGATTTGATATTGCATAACCTTGTAGGTTATCATTTATATAGCCAAAAAGGCTGATTATTCTGGCCTTTGTAAAAGGCGTGATAAAATGTCTGATATGACATTATTTTTACCTTTGATATGTTCAAAGACGATTCTGTATGCATTGTTAATGCAATGATCTATAAATGATAACCATCTCTTTTGAGAGATACGTTTTTCATTTTTAATATTGAAGAACTTCACGATTGCTTCGCAATCTGTTCTTATTAATATTTCTTTTTTATTTAACAGAAATAGTCTAAAAGCATCTAAGCCGTAACAAACAGCCAGAAGCTCTTGATCAATACTGCTAGTGACATTTTTTTCTCAAAATTTGCCAGAAGCATATCTGCAGATAGTCTCTGATTCTATAGAATATTTATGAGGTTTGCGAAGAAGGATGGCTCCCCATCCATTTTCACAGCCATCTGTCTGGACAATTAGATAATCACTGTCCAATGGTAATTTAAGTAGAGGTAGTGTGTCTACAAATTGCCTAATTTTATCAATTTGTTTATAGTCTTCGGTGTTGAATTTCTTTACACCAGTAAGTGATAACTTTGAGTATAGAGGTCCACTCAATTTATGTAGATCCTTTAAAAAAGGTCTAGCATAATTTATTAATCCCAAGAATTGTTGAAGACTCTTGGTATCTGTAACCTCAAAGGTTTTTATTTTAGAAGCAATATGAGGTTGGAGTGTTATGGCTCCGTTCCCAATTTCTACTCCCAAATAACCAATATTTTTTCTATAGAATTGTGATTTTTGTCCTGAAACAATAATCTCATTTGTATAGAATTTTTGTAATACAAGTTTTAGATGACTTGTATGTTCTTTTTCTGATTTGCTATGTACTAGAATATCATCTATATACACGCAAACAAATTCTTGATAATGTTTAAATACCTCATCCATTTTTCTTTGGAATACTGCAGGTGCAGTTTTAAGTCCAAATGGCATAACAAGCTTTTCAAAGCTTCCTAATGGACATGTAAATGCTGTCCATGATATAGATTCTTCTGCCATTCTGATTTGCCAAAAACCAGATTTGCAGTCAAATTTTGATAAGAACGTGCTTCCCTGTATAGAGTTTATTAACTCTGTTTTATCTGGAATGTCATAACTATCATCTTCTACATTGTCATTTAGACGACGATAGTCAATTACCATTCGTGTTTTTCCCCGAACCTGTTCACTGTGTTTATTTATAATGAAAGTAGGGGATCTATGAGGAGACGTACTCTGTCTTATCACATTGAGTTTTAATAAGTCATCAATGTTTTCATTTGTTGCTGTGATTTTCTTATTTGTAATCTGAAAACCAGGGTCCTTGATTTTCAGTGTACAAAAAAGTTTATTTTTATCCCAATGAGCTTGGGGATCTGAACCAAATATTTGGTTTTTCTCAAGAATTCGAATCAGATTATCTACATCAAGATTTCCTGATTCAATTTTTTTCGAGATAATGTTCGCAAACATCATCTTTTTCATAATCTCTATGGAGCTTATTAAGAGGGTTTCTTATGATCCATAGGATTTCGTCATCATTACTTGGTGATGTGGAATCACCATTTTCAATTTCATCTTCATCTTGCACTCCCAGGGGTAATTTGCATGACCCAGGGATTGAACAAGGACACCCACCACGCTTCGCAGGAGTATAAGAGGTGTAGGGAATAAGTGGATGGGGCAGAAAGAATAGCCCCTCGGTAGTAAGTGTAACGCCTTTATAGGAATTAATAAGTATATTAAGTCCTATAATAAATTTGGTTTTAACAAGGTATACAACAGTTATATAAAAAAGAAAACAGGGCAGAGAATAATTTCCCATAGACTAGGGCAGAAGCCCTGTCAACAACGTCTCCACAAGAAGAAATGTCATAAGATGGGTACCCGGCTTAGGATTTTTCATTTGGGTCCTCTAATTTGGGCCCAAAAATATTTTTTTTTAAAATTTTTTTTTAGAAATGTTGTATAGCTTGTAAGCTATCCAATGGTATTCCAGACGTCAGCAACTCACCGGTCAGTTTCTGTTCTTTTTTCCTTTTGCCGATCTATCACATCACATTGGTTTCAACGGAAACTGATGGCGATCATGTCGATAGCGAGTAATCCGACCGGCTTCCATCGCTGAGGCTGTGCATACTAATAAGGGAAGAAACAAGACGGAAAAGAAAACTAAAGAAAATGAGTCACGTGACTTTCACATGACTCAAAAAAAACAAAGAAGGCGTCTAGTATCGATTAAGCAACGCCGGAGATCGCTCCTCCTCCTCCCGCCCAAGACCCTCTCGATGAAGTAGCGCGGCTAGGGCAGAAACCCCGTTCTCCTCTTCCTCCTCTCCCTCTTCCTCTTCCTCCTCCTGCTCTACTACGAGGACGTCATCAAGTCGGCGATGAAGCGGACGTGAGTAGGGAGATCTAGATGACAACGAGCAGGGAGATTTGGACGGCGAGGAGGACAAGCCAGACTAGGCAGAAGAGTCGGCAATGAAGTAGATGCGAGGCGGCAACGAGGCGAATGAGCAGGGAGGCAGACGAGCCGGGACGAGGCGATGACGAGACGGGCAGCGAGGCAGCAAAGCTTTGTTCGCTCGTGAAGAACGTAGCAAGCGCGTTGTTCGCTCGTTGTCTACCAAATTGGGCGGAGTGTATTTGGAAAAAAAAAAGTTTTAATTTTTCTTTCCGGATTTTTCTTTTCCTTCTGGCATACAAAGGAAAATAAATACCAATGCCACTCCAAATACGGCAGCATATTAGGAATCTTACCATGCGAAGATCACTTTCAAACTCTAGTGTAATCGCTCCACAGGATATAAAAAAATTTCAAGAAATTATTATTAACGGTTTGCATATTATGTATAAATAATAATGAACAAATGATAGTCTCAAGGAAATGTGATGCTTAGACAAAATACCTGATCAACTACATATTCACCAATACAACAAATCCAAGACAACTCACATAATTAAACCAAACTGATTACAAAGCAACACTTTGATATATGACCTAAATCAAAACCACAGCCAATATATACAACTCAAAACTGTTCAGAATGAGATTGTCCACAAAATTGATCAAGTAGTATAGATATTCACATATCCACTTATTACACAAAACAAATCTTCTAAACAAATTCCACGCATTATTTAGAGGAAAGAATAGTAGAGAAAAAAAGAGCTCATTTTCTCTTATTTTATTGTCTCTCCGATTCCGGGAGAAAATGCTCGTTTAGTTATTTTTCACTCGTTCTCTCGCAATCGTCGCCCGAGCCTCCGTTCTCGTGATCCTCTTCCAATCGCTCACCTCGCGTCGCCATCGCTCTTCTGGTCGCCCTCCTCGCCTTGCCATCGCTCCTCTGATCGCCCTCCTCGCCTCGCCGTCGCTCCTTCGGTCGTCCATTCTTCCTCTCCAATCGCTGTTCGAAGCTTCGATTATACCTCTCTAGTCGCCGTTCCAAGTTTCCATTCCCCTCACCTCCTCTTCAGTCGCTGTTCCAAGCATCCATTGTTGCCGATCGCCTCTTGCGGCTCCACGGTTTGATTCCGCCCAAGATCTTTAGTCGCCGTTCCACGCCTTTTGTCAGCCAGGTAATTGCAAACCTTGTTGATCCGCATTTCCTTTTTGATTAAGCATTCTCTTTTTGATGTGAATGTCTTACATATGACTTTGTTTACATCTTGTTGGTGATTAAGCATTCTCTTTTAGATGTGAATGTCTTACACATGACTTTTTGATTAAGCATTCGCATTTCGTAAACTGTTTCTAAGACCGATGTGAATGTCTTACACATGACTTAAAACTCATCAATAGGAGCCACTATTTGTATGGTTAGTTAGAAATATATACTAGTAATTTGGCTTATAAGGAACCAGATTTCTTCTATGATTGATGATATTGTACCGTTAAACTTATTTTGCTGGTTGACACTATGTAGTTTTAATAAAATGTTTAATAAATAAAATATAACACATTAAAATAAAATTATTTAGTAAATAAAAAGTAATTTTATGTAAAAGGTATTTTAATAAATAAGACTGCAAAGTAATAATCCTCTTTATTTTCTTTCCTCCTAACAAAACACATAGAAAGAAAATAGAATCTATTTTTCTATCCTTTCATTTTCTCTTCCACCCTAGTTTTCTTCACCTCCTGATTTCTTCCCCCAAACAAACACAGCCTAAAGGGCTAAAGTGGTATATTTCAAATATTGCATGTTAAGTTGAAAATTGCCATTATTTGATCTTTCCAGCATTGCTATTGCTGTCTTCCACTATATAATCCAGATTTTATATCTCCTTTTCAAATGGTTCAGTTGGTTTTAGGACAAATGCCAAAAATCCACTGTTTAACGATTGATAACTTGCCTTCTCTGTAAATCTTGGTGTCCGGTTGATTCACTTCCTGCGTGCCTTGAAGTCAACTAGATTTGATGTATTGCTTCTAAATTGGTCGAAATTTAAGGACATCTATTTCAGTTATTTATCTCTCTATAGTTGGATTGTTCTTTTAGTTTGGCAGTTATTTGATATTCCTTCCTGTACTGAAGTTATTAGTTAAGCCTAGCTTGAGTATATGGTCAAATGACTCAAATTTGCTCTTGTATGTGAAGTTTTAATGAGCTCTAATTGGATTGCTCAGTTGTTGAAATGCTTGGTTGCAGCTGGATGAGAAATGGTGCTATTGGCAAATCTAGACCTTTTTGTTCCACTACTACAAACCAACTCTATTAAGAAGCTACCAGAACGACGGTTGTTTGGTACACAATATGCAAAATTTGATGGAGTTTCTCATACTAATTGTGATTCTTCCACAAGTCAACGTGTACAGAGGAGGTGAGACAAATCAACTTGGTGATTGTTTTCATATGCTGATGATAGTTTTATTGTGGCATATTTGTTTTCAAGTCTCACCTATTTCAAAGTGATCTTCCACAAGTAACATATTGAGATATACAAATGGCCATATGTTTTCTCTTGAGACCAAGCATCTAGTTCTTAGTTTAGGGACAATGTACTCCCAGATTTATGGCCACAATATTCATCATTAGAAAGAAAATCTCATACAGGCAGTTAAATTTTACAATAAAAAGTCTTGGGCTAACCTAGGTAAGGATGGCTTCGGAGCTTGAGTTATGATGTGCCTAAGCCAATCTAGAGGTAGGTCGACTAAGATGGCTTAATCCAACATTATTCCTTTAAAGCCACTTCAAGCAACGCAGTTCCTTTGCTAATGTGGAGTAATGACAGCTAACCTTGGTCAGACTCAGATCTAATCCAAGGTCATCCCCTCGAAGCCTATTCAAGGAAGGGAAGGTCAACCACTCCTAGGTTGATCTAAACATCGATCTTCATTTGGATTCTCCTAGAATGACGATTCTTGTGCTAAGATAAGGTTAGCTAGTTCTAGCCTGATCTAACTTAGTATAGATGCCTCTTCAAATGATATTCCCGAGAGCAATCCAACGTAAGATTAATTACCCCTAGATTGATCTAGGCTAAAATTTTCCCCTCTAGAGCCTATTTGAGTGAAAAAGTTCCAAGATTACCTAGGTAAGAGTGGCCAACCCTAGACTTATGTAACCTAAATAATTCCTCTAGAGCCTCCCAGTAAAGTTGTAGGCTAATCAAGGGTATGATCATCTTGCGATCATGTCCATCTTTTGATCATGTTCTTGGAATACTTTGCCATGTAAAACAGTATATTGTGACGGATAGCTTCATATTCAACTGGCTTTATAGTTTTCTGAAGTTATGATAATTCTTGGGCATGTAATCCCATTATGGCATATGATGCAAGTTTAGTAATTTGGCTCTTCATTGCTTAACTTAATGAACCGGCATCACTAAGTTCACTTGTGATTTCTTTCCCAAAAGCATAATGGCAACATTTACCTCATTATCAAATTTTTTTTATCTAAGTACATTATTAATTAGCTTATTGCATTTATTGGCTTGACAGCTGTTTATGTTTGAGATATCTTAGTCTTCTTTAAAGATATTAAACCTTTTCTTTAGTTATTTATGATAGAAAAAATTATTCTTCTGGCTCTTATTTTTTTTTGCGCTGGTGATTGCACGGCTGTCACTGGCATGCCAAGCTTGTGGAACTCTTGATGTAGGATAGTGGTTTCCTTTGTTTGTTTGGATTCAATTAGTTCGATATATTGCTTTGGCTCTTCATTAGACACGTAGAGGTTATACAACTGCCATTTTTTTTTGACAGTTTTGTTTATTTTTAGTGCAATAAAGAATTTAACCTTTCATTTACCCAACAGATGCGATTGTTATGATCTGTACAAGCAGCTCATTCCTTACAAGGAGGCTTGGTCTTGGCAAAAGTCTATAGTGAGGAAGCGCCAAGACTTGATAGACCAAGAAGAAGATGACTCAGATGTGTTGATTATTCTCCAACATCCTCCTGTATATACACTGGGGACAAGTAGCCTCAAGAAGTATTTGCATTTTGATATACAAGATGCTCCTTATGACATTTATCGTACTGAACGAGGTGGGGAGGTCACTTATCATGGCCCTGGACAGGTAAGTTTATCTGCCTAGAAAAATTCAAATGCTTGTTGAATTTCAATATTACCAGAGTAACTCTACTGTGGTATTTTACATTCTTGACAAATAACTAAGTTTTTAATATAACAAGTGAAAACTTTATCTAGAGAATTGTGTATTCTCCGTACGTGCATTGGTTGCCGTTGTTTAAATCAAACACAAATTTAACTCGTCAAGCCCGAACTCTTATCAACGGGAGAGCCTAATAACATTTATTATTTAGGTTATTATTAGTTGTTTACTAAGCGGGAGAATTGTGGTTAGTTTTTATGCTTCTCATATCTCTCTTGGTTCACACCTATATTAATTTGGTGCATAACCCGATGTGTTCCTTTTGCTAGCTTCCTTGCTCAAATCTCTCTACCATACTCTTTGCCACCATTTGTTGCAACTCCCTACCTCCCATTACCATTACCTCAAAAGCTAAAGCTTACTAGAAAATGTAGTGGACTTACCACCTTATCATTACCACCTCCCATAACCATCGTTCACCACTACTCTAGATCAACCCCTGAACCAGCTCTAACACTGTTTTCTTCAGCAGAAAAATGGGTGAAATGGAAATAAAATAAAATCTCCTTTGTTTCCTGTGGGGATTTAGAAGGAAAGAAAAATGGTTGGACTTGCATGTTTTTCACTATTTTGTTTTCTCTTAAAATTGGACGGAAAAGCCTTTACTTGGTGAACTCACTGCTACTTGCGCACTTTAGGCCCAGCGATTTATCCACCCAAATGTTTGTCCCTTGCCAACAAGTAGGGCTGGCTACCATCTTTGGCACCGAAAACGGCGGCATTACTAGTGTGCTTGGAAACAACGGTGCTACTAGTGCACTCATCATATTGTGCAGCGGTCGACTTGAGCTCAATGTGTCTGGTAGGCAGCGACTTTGCAGCCTATGGTGCCAGCAAGCTGAAGGCATATATCAGTGGATTCATGGCGGATGAAGTGAGAGGTGAAAGTCAAGGCCGTTGTTGCTAGGGATGGTGATGGAGCTGTTGGCAACAATATCAAGTTTTAAATAATCCTTTCTATTTTCTTTTTTTGAAATACAAGGAAGGAAAATTTTGGTACTTTTCTATCTTTGAATTTTCTTTCCCTCATTAATTTCTATAATTCCTATTTTCTTTTCTTAGCTGGTCAAAGGTTAGTGGTTAATAAAATGGGGTGCCTACAAGCCTAGTTTTAGAACTCAAGACAATTATAACGGGGACAATTATTATGAGGAATAATTGATTGGTTCCCTGTTCTTAGGGTTGTCCTTCTCCCTCTAGGTGCTGGGCCTCTCTCCTCTCTTCTCTCCATCTCTTTCTTCTCCCTCTTTTATCTCCTCTAATCAACCTTACTATCTTGCATCACTTGATGATTAATTCCTCTTGTACTCGTTCCAAGCCTACCATCTTCCATCACTTGACTCCTTCTGTCACGTACTTTTAAGCAAGGATTGAGCTTGCCGGACCGGTATGGTACCGGTACCAGTACTGGCAAACCGCTAGAGGACCGGGTAGGCGGGAGCGGAAGAGTGGTGGTAGAAGAAGAGCGGCCGCCGCCGCTGAAAGCTTCGCTGCAGCTTCGTTTGAAGCTTCCGCCTGTCCACTGCTCCAGCGCATGATCCGGTGCCGATTCCAACCGGAGGGGATTGGTTCCTCAAACCTTGCTTTTAAGAAATACTATAAAATATAGGGTTCTTTTTGTATTATGCTTCAAGTATGGCATAAAAAAACTATAAATATAGGGAAAATAAGAAAATGAAAATTTATCATCTTTTCAATTATAAGAAATACTATACAATATGCCATTATGTCTGCTTGTAGTTGTGCTGTTTTATTGTGTTCATGCTCTTCCAGCTTACGGTTTGTATCTTGGCCTTGTTCATAGCTTGTTATGTACCCTATTCTCAATTTGCGGTATCACAAGATGGATCTACATTGGTTCCTTAGGTCGCTCGAGGAAGTTATTATCCGAGTTCTTTCAATAACTTTCTCTATCAAAGCATCGAGAATTGAAGGTTTAACTGGAGTTTGGGTTGGTATGTTGCTTGTCTTCTACATCGCATATTTCTTTTTTTCACATTTTTGATGTATGGCGCATTGACATAATCCAAAAGTGTTCAACAAGTGTAGGTGAACATGATAAAGATAACGTAAGTTAATGAGATTCAAAATTCTAATACAATGTGTACGTTAGTGTTACACTTTGGTATGCATTGACTTTTGTATGTTTATGCTAGTGTTTCACTTTTGTATGTTACTATGTTGCTAAGTTTATTTTGGGATTTTGCCCATCTTTGTTACTCTTTTCTTTGCTTTCTTGATTATTCTAGGGAACAAAAAAATTGCTGCAATTGGAATTCGAGTATCACGTTGGATAACTTACCACGGTTTAGCACTGAATGTTACTACAGACTTATATCCATTTCAGCGCATTGTGCCTTGCGGCCTACTAGACCGCGAGGTCGGTAGCTTAAAGGAGTTACTAGGGTGTTCAAGTGAGAGAATTGAAGATTCAATTTTAATTGATATGGCTCGTGAATCCTTGCTCAAAGAATTCTCAGAAGTTTTCCAGCTATCACTTTCTTATAGGTCAATCTCTTCATTGCACCTTCCCGATCATAACTTGGACGTCTAACCGATTGACCTCGAGAAATATTACATTTTATGACAAGAGCCTTATATCCAACAGAATATGTTTCAGCTGGCAGTTGGTAAATATTTATCATCAGTTCAGTGGAGCTTGATATTGCGCAAAGTTGGGCCTCTATTCGAAAGTGCATTCTCAAGTCATTTGTGCTCGCTGCTCACGACTCTTTTCTATCATTAAAATGTTCTTTGCACCTTCTTGCATGGTAGAATGTTCATTCAAAGAATTAGAAAGTAATTTGCACGTATTTTTTCTGTAAAAACGAACTAAGATTGTTTATATGTGAAAACATTTATTTATCATTAAAATGTTTAGTATAGCTGTGCGTATATTAGCACTTATTAACATGTTTTAAGGACAGGTGAGAATGGTGATGCTTGGCGGGCATGACAAAGCAAGTATGTGCAATGAAGTTCTCTTTCGAACATAATTATGCAAATACACTCTCATGTATATACCACCTAAATTGGCCAACTGACTGATAGTTAAACCTACAAGTATTTTCGACTTGTACCTTCGAGCTATTTTT
This sequence comes from Costus lasius, assembly GCA_027563935.2. Taxonomy (NCBI): domain Eukaryota; kingdom Viridiplantae; phylum Streptophyta; class Magnoliopsida; order Zingiberales; family Costaceae; genus Costus; species Costus lasius. The sequence goes on from CM050454.1 coordinate 101,428,659, forward strand.
TGATTAATAAAGACTTATAATTTTTAAAAAAGAAACTCTTATAATGTTAGTATAGATCCTAAATATTATTACGAAGGTGTAGCTGTTTATAACAAGGTCTGGAATAAAGTTCTACTATCAGTATTTGCTCGTGTTAGAAAAAAATAATAAATATTAATCCACCTAAAATTATATCAAAATAACAAAAATAACAGGCATTCTCTTGGCCAATGATGGTTTATTTTAGAAGATATTAAATGTATCTAAAATCACTAAAAACCATATGATAATTGTGTTAATGTTTATATGATAATACCTTGCATACGATATCTTATATAAGATGCATTTATAAAAATTAGATAATTGTTAGTAAACTTGAAATGTTTTACAAATAAGTTTAACTAGATTATAAATTACAAATATTTTAGACTACATTGAAAAGTAACTTACAAACAAATTGCCTTATTTGTATCAGAGCTGTAATAAAACCATTTCATTAGCAAATTCCTAGTTAGCATATGATTTTGGCAAGCATATTATCAATGACCAAGGCCATTTCTGCAGGGAGAGATTAATGGTACAAATGATCATATATGATTATAAAAACATCTTAGGTTATAGCCTGTCCATTTGTTAATTATTTGACACTACAATTTCTGAAAGAAACTAACTCTTTTATCTTTTAATTAAAGACATTTCTTGGAGAGAAACAAGTGCTTTCCCTCATCTAATTTTGTTTGCATTTAAGGAAAACTAATAAAGATGCATTGAGTTTGCATTTAAGGAAAACTAATAAAGATGCATTGGGCTGTCCAAGATTCATTCCAAGTATGAAATCAGAAATCTTCAGGAATCCAAGAAAGAAATCATAAGATTATTAATGTCAATACAGTTTTGGATATAGTTTCTTTCATTGGTGCAGTGTTTGCTTTCACTAGAACCAGAAAGGTGCAAACATAAAAAGCCAGAACAAAATCAAAAGCATCAGGATTTGTCTCAGACAATGAACATGATGTTTAATCAAATTTGGAAAAGCTCAAGCACTTGAACATTATAAAACATAGATCATCAAAGATTTCAATAACAAAGTCGGAAGTAAGAAATAACAGCTAAATATGACACTCCAAAATCAGAAACACAGTATTTCATTGAATCAAAAACTACATAGGTCCTTTCACGTGAACACTCCAACACAGCCACTGCTTTAAAAAACTCAAGTAAATCATAAAACTACTTGGCCTTCAGACTTCCTGAACGCTCAAACCTGCCAAAAAGAAACCATATAACTATTACTTCAGTAAACTCCACTAAATTTACACATGAACGTCTCAAATAAATCATTCATCTAATATCAGTAAATCAGAATGATTAGTAACCAAGTCATGTAGTCTATGGTTAGAACCTGTTCATACTATTTAATTTCCAGTCATGTTGTCTATGGTTCGAACTTGTGCATACTGTGTAATTTCCAGTTCTCAAACGAGCAAGACTAGTAGGATAGGACAGCATAGTTATCTACTGTAAAATGCAAAAGAATGATAATATACTCGTGCAGTAGAACTCTACCAAATGTTAACAGAGTTTCTGCAGTTACTAAAAAATACACAGCTAGCACCAATGCATTTTGACTACTGCTTCATCTGCAGCATTTGCAATGCCCAATTTCGCTCACAAGCTCCCACAATTAACAGAGTTTGTATCCTAAAATTCATATGGCATATTCTGAGATTAGTAAATAATATACAGTTTACAATAAATGCAATCTCACTAGTGTTCCAACTGTGGCTTTTGCATCGCCTAATTTTTTCAATCTCCCACGGGATTCTTTTAGTTTTATCATAAATCATCTTAAGGTACAAATATAATCACCATATTAGAGGTGAAAGAGTTTCTCCCTCTCAGAAGCTCCATTTTCATAATATAAGATAGTATGGTCCTAACAACAGAATGAACTATGAATGAATTATAGCCAAACCACAAGTTTGATATAAATAGACAACACGAGCTTATTCGTGCAGAAAAAAATAAGAAAGTTAATGAATAATTTGATCTCTAGTAAGCTTCATAGGTATAATAAGTAAACAAAATGATAAAAATGATCCAACATCATATTTCTTTTTACAATTTAAGCTGTACATGCTTCCTAACAGCAGATTACTATAAAGAGTTAGCTAGATAAGTTGAATGAGAAATGCAAATTATGTAGTCTGAACACAATAACGACTTTCCACCCCCTTTCATGTTTGCATTTACATGGTTGTATGAATTAGATAATAATTGTGATCTAACACCAAGCCAAAATCAGAAAACAAACAGATAATAATGATCTAACTACAAATGCCTTCTTACAAGTTGAGCTTTACGTATTCTCTAACAGCAGGTTATTGTCAAGCGAATCGCATTGTATGTTAAATGAGAAATGCAAATTATGTGCTTACACAACAACACCATTCTTTAAAAAAGCATCGGATATTAGCAACTATTTCCCTTCTTGTTAGCGTGTAAGTTTTGTGTAAGATTGAATATAGCTGCTATCTAACACCAACGAAACCACATAGCAAACAATTGAAGATACTAAAACTAACCAGGGGGAAGAGATTGCTTCAACTTGTCGGCCTTCTCAGAGTCGAACACGCAAAGTGTGTAAAGGTACTTGGAGCAGCGAACCTTAAATTTCACAACATCCTTGCTCCTCTTGATCTTAACTGATCGCGCATCTTTCCTTCTTGCAGTGAGAAGGAAATCCTTGATCTCATGAATCTGCTTCGGCTGGAAAACCCAAATATACATAAACAAATTGTAATGTTAAAGAACAAGAGATACGCTGGATCAGGGCGCAGCGTAAATCAATGGAAAACAGCAATCCAATCCATGAAGAGTTTTACATATAAAGATATACAGCTTGACCAAAATAAAAAGCATTGTGAACCAACATTTGGCATAATAATCACATGAACACGAAGGATCAAATGTAAAAATACCATCTTTGAAGATTCTCGATGGCGAAGCAACAAAGCTGCGTTTTCCCTCTCCGGAAGCCTTGTTAAAAGAGGCGGCGACAGAGCGCACCGATTTTATAGAGCGACAAGAAACCCTAAATCGTCGAACTTCCCTCGCATGACGAAATTGCCCCTACTAATTGATACTATTTTCAGTTTCCAAGAAAACCAAGTGCTGAAGTGCTCGATGATTCGGCTTGACTCGTGCCCGGGCATGAATCCTTAATTGACCCTATTTCTGATAGGGCTGGCAATTCAGATCAACATGTTGTAAATAAGTCATGTCTACTATGACCTGTGACCCAATAGTCTAACCCGAACATGATTTGTTTAATTAATTGGGTCAAGAGGTATAACCCAAACATGACACGCATATAAACGGGTTAACCCGACACAACCCAAGTAACCTGTTTATTAAACGGGTTAAGTATTAACCTGTGACTTGATACGAACCAAATAACCTATTTATTATATATGTCACTTGTAAAGCCAATTAGACACGACCCCAAATAACCTATTTAGTAAATAGGTCACTTATAAATAGCTTCAACACTCTAACAAAAAAAAAATAGTATCAAAATATGAATCAAATAGCATAATAACCATGCATACCATCAACATTCTAACATCAAAAAAATATAATAATAATTCATGATATAATTCAAATAGCATAATAACCATACATACCACAACATTTTAACATCAAAAAAATATAATCATAATTCATGATATAATTCAAATAACATAATAATTATTATCCATAAATATTAATATATGATCAATATTTCATCAACACAAACTAAATAAAAATATCATCGCAAGCCAAAATATTTCTGTTACATCATTGTCTAAATTCAAAAAATCACAATTGACACTTAATATAACATTATTGGTCAAATATTCACTTCAAAATGATTTCTCAAAATACTCTTGTATGTTATTAACAGATTCACAGTTATAATTAGTAAAGTTTTCTAGATTTTCATCTCTCAAGCTATTCCTCAAAATACTCTGTCCAACTTTACAAAAAGTATCAATTAGCCAAAAAGTTAGTATTCCTACTAATCCATCTTCAAACCTAAAAGAAAGAACAAGCCAATGTACATTAGTTTTTTTTAAAAAAAATACATTACACAATATCATAAATTCAATACTTGAGTTATATTTGTTTCTTTTGTAGCCTCTTCAACATTATAATCCATATCAATAAGCTCATCCAATGATATTTTTGCCTCATCTTCAAAAATAGAAATACTTGAGAAGTATAATATATTACATAAGATGAAAAAAATAATAAAATGTTGGTTTTACCTATTTCTCCAGATATCCAGTCTCTAGTACAAAGAAGTGCCTCTACAGTGGTTGGTTTTAAAGAACTGCGATATTGGTCAAGGACACGTCCTCCACAACTGAAAGCTGACTCTGATGCTACAGTAAATATAGGATCGCTAATATATCCTGAGCTATTTGTGAAAGAGTTGAAAATCATTGTTAATTTAACTTCCAATAATTTAGCACATATAATTCTGTTTTTCTGTCAAGTCTTGGCCCATCTTTGTATTGCTCAAACTGTGATTTTCATGAGGTATCACCAAATTCCTAACTTTCAAACATATCAAAGTCCTACATGATATATAAAATAGTTAGTCTATGAAAAAAAAAATTAAATCTTCATTAAGTAATGGTACTTTAAAAAAATAAAATTAGTACCTGTAATAAGTCATTGCATTTATTTGATGACCCTTCTCCTAAAGTAGCTATTATAGAATCTTTTTAATCCAATATCATTAAACTACTTAGACATTTTTCAAGATATTTAGTAAAAAGTATAAACAAATTATCTCGAACCTCGTTAAACTCATTTGAGTTATATCCATAGAGCTTCTTATAAGCACAATCAACAAATTGAATTTTATACCATGGATCTAGTATCATAGCTATAGCCAAGATCAAACTGAATTGAGACCAATACTTATCAAACTTTCCAAACATTTGTATAGCCATTTTCTTCAAATACTCATTTTCACAATCTATATGTTCTTTCAATGTTATGCACAACTTATAAATTGATGGAAAAAACAAGTTTGCAATTGGGTACTTTACCTCAGAAAAAACACACGTGATATCATAGAAAACAGACAAAAACCTCATAATCTTTTGAATTTTCTCCCATTCCAATGATGTGGGGCAATCCTTGTAACTGAAATCACTTAACTCTAAGGCTGTGTTTTATTGGGAAGGAAGAAATCTAGAAAGAAAGAAATAAAAAAGGGGAAAGAAAATTAAGAGGGAAGAAATAAAAATACGTGTGGTGCACGTGATCACAGGGAAGAGGGTGGTGTTGCGTTGCAGGCGAAGTAGCATTGTGTTGCAGGCATAGCAGCAGGGCGGAGCTCGCGACAAGGTGGCGGAGTCGCGACCGGAGGACCCTCAGGCAAGGAGGGCGATGAGGAGGAGGTTGGCTGGCAAGGATGGCGACCAGAGGTTGGTTGATGAGGAGGAGGCTGGCTGGCGAGGATGGCGACCGAAGGTTGGTTGGGAGGTGAGGGCGTCCGGAGGCTCGCGACACGGTTGCTGGAGAGGCTGGCGAAGTGGTGGAGGTTGGAGGAAGATGGCGAAGCAGGAGGGCGATGTGAGATGTGGAGAGGGCTACGTGAGGTGAGGTGTTTGGAGGGCGATGAGAGATGCGAAGAGGGCAATGCAAGATGCTGGAGAGAGGGCAAGGAGGGCGACGGGGTGAGGGGCCACCGGCTGCAGTGGAGCAGGGGCGATCGGATCTGGCGACGCGGTGGCTGGAGAGGTTGGAGGGTGATGCGAGGAAGATGGCGAGGTTGAAGAGCGACGCGAGATGCGGAGAGGGCGAGGAGGGCGACGTGAGGCGCTGGAGCTCGCGGCGATGAGGAGGAAGAGGGTGACACGAGATGCGAAGAGGGCGACGCGAGACGCTGGAGAGAGGGCGATGGGGCAAGGGGCCACCAGTAGCAGCGGAGCAAGGGCGACGCGATGGCTGGAGAGGCTGGGCGAGCTGGGAAGCTAGAGGGGCGGGGCTGATCGGAAGAAGCTGGCGAGTGAGTAGGGGCGACCTGGATGCGTGATGCTGGAGCTTGTGGCGACGATTCGAGAGAGTGACAGTCGAGAGGTGATGATTTGTTTTCTCCCCGATTCGGGGAGAACGTAAAACGAGAGAAAAATAGGATTATTTTCTTCCCTTCCAAATATTTCTCCCCAATAAATCAGGAGAAAAAGTTTATTTCTCTTCTTTCTCCCCATGTTTCTCCCCAATAAAACAAGCCCTAAATGACAAAGTGCACCTCTATAATAAATTGCACTTTCAAATATAAGGTATGTTGAATTCCATTTAATTGGTACATATTGTCTTAAGCCCTTTTCTGATTATATTTATTATAAGCAAATTGGAAGAATATAAATTTAACTTTTTTTTAAAAAAAGTAATTTAATATAAAATGGGTTTTATAAATATCAGAAATCGTTATTCATGTTTAATATAAAATGCCATATTGTCATGAGACCATTTAAAATTTGGGAGAAATTTAGGACACGTGTCGATCTAGAGTTGCATTCTTGAGAATTTACAAATAATTTCAATTAAATTAATGGCATTTAATTTTGAAGTACAGATCCGGATCCGAAAACGTAAAGCGGCGGAGTCAAGTCAAACTAGTGGATTTTGCAATCTTGGCCGTTGGATCTTGCTGTGGGCCTACTGTAGTTAGGGTTCTGGACCCCAAAGTTGTCGGCTGCTTTATAAAGCCTGCCCCCTTCGCTAACGCCGGGAAGGGCATGTGAGGGGCGCGCACAAAGGTGAGAGAACTTGCCTGCGTTATTTCGTCTTCGTGGGATTTCAATTGTTTCCACTGTAGTAGAATCGAAGAGCCCTACTTTTTTTCTTTTCGTAATGTATGATGATAGTGCATTGGAGTTAAAAAAATCATGTTTTTACGCTTGTGATGCATGAAAGGTCCGTTTTCCTGCTTGCCTTTTTAATTTCAGTAATTATGCAATAATTTATGTTGCTTTCGTTAATGCAACTAGGTTACCGGCCATTAGTTTGTCAAATTTCCTAATTTTTAGATTATTCCATGCCCTCTTTTTTCGCCCTCGCATTCTTAGCTGGCTTTTTGTTCTCGCAATCTCTTACTTTGGTTGCATACTGGAGTGTAATCGTTGAAATGATTTCAATAGAGTTTGGCTTATGTTAATTGTTTATTTACTCGTGGAATACGATCAGCTGCGATTGAGAATTATGTCTGGGGCATTAGTAATCATGTTCAGAATATTTTGTTTTGTATGATTACGAAATCTTTAATGCATCCCTCGTTCTCTTGTTAATCTTATCTGATTGGTTTTCTATCATTGTTTATATGGCGTTGCAGTAGATGTGTTTTTGTTTAATTGAAGTCAAACAGTTTGTCGACTTCAGGCCTTCGTCAAAACTCAGAAGGCTAAAAGTTACTTCAAGCGATATCATGTAAAGTTCAATTGAAGGAAAGGTAGTATCTACCATTTACAATCTTTTTTTGCTACAGCTGCTGGTATTGGTATTTATTACATTTTGTGGATTGAACAGCGCCAAGTACTGTTTACTGTACACGGATCAGGCTTATTGACAAGAACGATCATACGTGGTGCATAGCAAGATATCGATTTGTCGTCCGATTTGTATCCTTGAAATTCACTGCTATTTTATCTTTTTGATGTCTTTTTCTCTCTATATTTGGTACAATCAAGATTTGAATTCTTAACGGATACGCCGCCAGACTGACTTGGATATTATTGCACAAATATTTACTACAAGCAATGCTGGCGATGTGAGTCGTGTATATGCTTATGACTCGAAGTTGGTCTTTCTAACTACGCTGCAGGTAAGAATCGTTTATCTTATAACTTGTGCTTTACTTGACAAACTGTAATTTGTTTTGGAAATAAAATTAAAAAACTTTTCATGTGATATTCCCACATCACTCCATCATGGGAGGACTTTTGGGTTTATATTGCAGGGTGGATTGAACCCTATTGGGGGGGTTTTTAGGTCTTTTAACTAATTTTAATTGGTTGAACTTAATTGAATTAATTTGGCCTGTAATTCATAATGTGCACACACATGCAGATTGAGCTGGGCTGAGTTTGGTTACATGTCCTGGTTACGAATTTAATATTAAATTAATTTCTACCATTGAATTAATTTAATTTAATTATTTATTTAGTAATGTCCCCCCATTAATATAATATGTTATGGCTTGTTAATTTGAGACGTTACAAATTAACTCAGTCATAGTTAATTCATAGCCGTTTGCAAATTAATGCGTGGCTGCTATGAATCGTCTTGCTTCAATGCTTTACTTCCCGGCCCATTTGAGTTTGGCAACATTGCAGAGTTCATTATGGATATTTGGATCTTGCTTATAAAAAGACACCCAAATCTATCTGAAAATGGATAGAAAAATTTTCTTCTCTTTCTCTTCCTCTTCTTTTTTTTTCTGTTTGTTGCTTGTCACCAAAAGAGCGCCATTGTGTCTCGTAGGAGGAGAGAGATCTAATCGGAGGTGATGAATTTGTCTGTCTTAAGACAAAGAAGTTGACCCTTTACATGAGCTTTATTCCGCTCTCTTGTCCCAAGTTATAATTGTTAAGATATGAGGATTACACAATATACACCGATAAAATATTGTGTTTGGAGATACAGATGTACATGTAAAGCAATAATTAATCACATGTATTTTTTTTTTAGTAGTCTAATTAATAAAGTATGGAGGGGTTAAATTTTGTAGAATCCATATGCGTAATTATTAGCATTGATGAACTGATATGTAAAATGTGTCATTAGGTTTTTCTTATAAATATGAGTGTGATCCCTAGTTAAGGTGACAGTTGTCAGAGAGTACCTTCGGTTTTGGTTTTCCATCAATCACCCTAACTCTCTATGAGCGATTTCGCCATCAGTCAGTCAGAAGACTCATCCGTGATATTTTTTTTCACTACGCGTTATGGATTCTGGTATGTCTTCAATTGTTTTCTCATATAATTTTATAGGTAAGATATTCTAGTATATTCAGTATTGAATATACTAGAATATCTTACCTATAAAATTATATGAGAAAATAACTGAAGACATACCAGAATCCATGACGCACAACAAAAAAAATGTCACGGATGAGTCTTCTTACTAATGGTGAAGTTGCTTGTACAGTGTTGGGGTGGATGATGGAAAACCAATACCGGAGGCACTCTTTGACAACGGTTACCTCAACCAAGGACCACACTCATATTTATAAGAAAAACCTAATGACACATTTATATATCAGTCCATCAATGATCTAATAATTACACCTAGGGATTCTACATAATTTAGCCCCCCTCCATACTTTATTAATTAGATGACTTGTATAAATTAATCAGAGATAAAATACATATGATTAATTATTGCTTTACATGTACGTCTACATGTCCCAACACTATATTATCTGGGTACATTGTGTAGTCCACAGATCTTAACAACAATCAGTGCTGCCTAACACTATCGGTGCATCGGTGTGAAGCCTGTCATAGCTACTTTCAATGTTGAAAGTGTGAAAAGGAGAGAGCCGAGGGAAGAGACGAAAGCCAAATGCAATATATACTGGATGTTGTGTTACCTCTTATATAGTGGCGCAATGACTAAAAATAACAAAGTAAATGCTATTAGTAAATTTGTCTCATTTGCCCATCTCTAAATAGGGGGGCTAATGGCTAACTAAAACCGGATTAATGGTTTTAATTATTAATTTATTAATAGTATGTGAGAATAAGTATTAGGCAAATAAAAAGAAATAAAATTAGTTACTTCATGAAAATAGCATGTGAGTACTGCAATTGCGATCCCAACTCGTCCGGCCCAACGCGGCGGGGTGAGGTGCGTGTGTTTGGATCGGCTTGGATTTAATCTATTGAATGCTTTTGAAAAGCCCCATTAGGCTAGGGTGATTTAACTCAAATTTAAACCCAAGCTTCCCACCCTTCTATGTTAGACTTTAAGAAACTTTAATTTTCTTTTAAAAACTCCAACAATTCCCATACAAACTCAAAAATCCATTAAAATAATCAAATGAAAATATATTCTCATTTAAGAATAAAATTCCATCTAGTGTTTAATCAACTTTTGATCAACCTTTAACTTCCTCAACATCTTTAGTAACAAACACTACTCAACCTACCAAACCTATAAGGAGTCAAAGAATTATAATTAAAAAAAAACTTTGGTGATGATTTCATAACATACTTAATATAAGAAACACTAAGTACTTCTTAAGATGTAATTGACTCTTGCTTTTTTTAGGAGGAGACAATTCACAATGAGATAAATCAATTCTAAGAACTCCTAGAAACAAACTGTTAAGATGTAAATGGATATATTTTTCTTAAAAAAATAAGAATTAGATCACTAGAAACATACCGGAGTCCAAGGCTTTGTGAAAAAAACTAGGACCGACTACTTTGGTGCTTTTGCCTACGTAGTAAGAATAACTACTATAAGACTTACTCTTGCATTTGCTATCTTATAATACATCACATGGATGTGAAGACTAGTTTTCTATAGGGAGATCTAGAAGAAATTTATATGAATTAATATGAGCGATTTATTTTACCTAAAAATGAAAATAAAGTGTGCAAGGTAGTCTGATCATTATATGGACTTAAATTAGCACCTAAACAATGGCATGGAATTTGATAAAGTATTGGATTTAAAATTAATGACTTAAATACTTGTTTATATATTTAAAAAGATTAGTGAGAATACGTTTATCATTCTTCCTTTAATGTAGATGATTTTCTCATTATAGCTCCTAACTTTGATTTAATTAGTGAAGATAAATATTTCTTTAGGATAACTTTGATATTAAAGATTTAGGAGAAGCATATGCAATTTTAAGAATGAAAATAATAAGATTATCAAATACATTAACTTTATCTCAATCACAATATATAAATAAAATCTTAGAAAAATATAGATTGAGTGATGGTTCTCATCTTTCTACTGCTTTGATCCTAGTCTTCTTTTACAAAAGAACGCTAGAAAATATGTAAATGAAGAAAAAATATGCTCAAACGTATAAGTTCACTATTATATCTTTCAAATTGACAAAACCTGATATAGCCTTTCTAGTATCTAGACTAAGTGGGTAAACATGGTAAAACCCATTGGAATGTTTCAAACAAAGTATTTAGATATATTAATAATACAATTTCACAAGGCTTAAAATTTATTATATATCTTTCTGTTATAACAAGCTTTAGTGGTGCTAATTGATATTTGATTCCAATGACATCATCACTACCATATGCTATATTTTTCTATTAGAAATGTTATAACATGACAATCTTTAAAACAATCTATAATTGCTAGGAGCACAATAAAAGTAGAGCTAGTGGCTATGGATGTCATATCTATTGAAGTTGAATTACTCAAAAGCTTAATTTTATCTCTTTTCATTCTATTCTACTTCTTTAAGTCTAATTTCTATTTATTGTGATTTCCAATAGATTTTTGTAAAAAAAAAATTATTAAAATAAAAAATGAGTGACTGTAAAAATTATTGTGTTTTAAGAGTAAAAACTCAAAAGTCCCTTAGTCCCATATGGAGAGAAAATGAAATGAAGCTTGAGTTTATATTGGATTGATGTGTTAGAATTATTGGTCTAATATTAATTAATTACTTGTTAACTTAATGGGCCCAATAATATTTCATAATTAATGTGAATGACGACCTGTGTAGCCCAGGTAGAGCACAAGACTCTTAACCTTGTGGTCGTGGGTTTGAGCCTCATGGCTATGTAGCTGAGGGTTTTAAGAAGAATCAGGGTTTTTTATTATATATATGGGGTAGGTCCTCGCTTGCATCTTGATCGTTTTGGTTTTTTCCCATTGAAAGCCTTCATATAGAGAGATAGGAAGTGGAAGATGTTCACCCGTGCAACGAATCATTTCAGATAAACAAAATCAAATGGCTCAATCAGGTATGTTTAATATTTGTTCTTTATATTGTTCTAAGTTTATACAAAGATCATGTATTTATGAATATGTAAAAATATTCTAACATGTGGTATCAGAGGGAGTTTTGTATGGACTTAGAATGCATAATAAATTTAATTGTCAAAATATTTTATCCTGATTTTATTTCACAATTGGTGAGATTTGGATTCGAGCAAAATCAAAATTAAGAATTCATTGTTTTGATTTATTTGGATTTATCTTTGTTTGCATCGTTGCTGACGTTAGATCTTAAATTGAATATGATTTTGGGCTTCTCCTTCTCCCCTTCTCCGACGTCGTTGTTGATGTCAGTTTTGAAATCACGTCATCTTTTTTGCCGTCGCTGCGTCCCACTATGGTCTTCTTCAGGATTTAGATCAGGGCTTTTGCCCTATTTTTGGTCGGTGATTGATGCGGCGACGATTGCAGCTTCCTTCTCGTTGCAGATAATTGCTGTGCGTGTGCCACGTTTAGGCTGATGAAGCGTGCGATCGGCGCCGCGTTTAGGGCAAATGCTGTCGTCGTGGACGTGGGTCGCATGGTGCATCGAGCGGTTGCTGCCAAAGTGCGGCGTGCGTCGAGCACCGCAGATCATGGCATTCGTTCAACTGCATCCCTTCCCTCTCGGCACTGGAACATAATCGGCGATTGTCGTCGATTTTGGCATGTGCACGGTTCATGGCTATAAGCGAAGGCGGCAGATGCTTCTTTGCTGTTCACTTCTGCCATTTCGTTGTGCTTCAGGCGACCGAAAGGCAGGGTCGATTCGCTGGCGATGGAGGGGATCGTCACCTTCAAGGAATCAGTGGATTTTCCAGGCGAAAAGAGGCGTGGGATGGCTTTGTCGCCACTAGAAAAGAAATTTGAAGGTGGTGGCGAAGACGCGTTCTTCCCGTGCGAACATCACAAACGAACGTGGGTTCGCTGCTGTGTGCGAGCGCCAGAGATGCCGGCGGCTGGACGTGATGCCTTGCATTTTAATAGCGATTTTTGTTATTATTCCATGATGAATCTAGGTCTATTTTAATATTTTTATACTCTTCTAAGACTTATTTATTTAAAAGCTTCGGAATCTTCACTTTTTCTCGTTCTTGTGAAATTTCAGGTAAAATCACCCAATTTTGAAGTCTTTTGAAAATTCTAAGGCATGAGGTGATTCCTCACGAGAAGACGGAGTTGCCCATCAAATTTGGGCTCAATCGAAGTTAGTTTAAAAAATACGGCCAGATGAACCCCGCCGGGGGTTCACCGGTGCTTTTGCCAATGACCAAAAATCACATATTGCTTCACTGACTGGTGAAGGGGTTCACCCGTGATTTTGTCTGAGGAAATCTGTGCGGAAATCCACAGTAAACTTCACTAGCTGGTGAACCCCGTGGGGTTCATCGGTGCTTCTTTCTCAATGACACTGCACAGTAGGCTTCATCGGCTGCTGAACCCCACGGAGTTCACCCGTGATTTTTCCTGGACAGCCTGACACCTGCTCGAATTTTTGATGATTTTGAGCCCGATTAATGTCCAAATTTGGCAAGAGAGGACTTTTTGGAAAGCTAATTCGAAAAAAAAACCGTTTCGATTCGCTTAACTATTGAGACTTAGATCTTCTGGTACTTAACCTTGTTCCCTATGGGATTCGACAATCTTTTATATTACTTCGACATTACCGTGCACTTGCGGGACGTGTCACGTTTTTGGCGCCGTTGCCCGGGAACAACAGTTAATATTAGTATATTTCTGAGAATTGATAGACTAGGCTTTAGTTAGTTTATTTTAATTTCACTATTATTCTCATCTTTGCTTTCTACTTATTGTTCGCCTTAGAACTTTACAATTGTGCGTGATACCTTTTATGCAAAGAAGTTTCAGGGCGGGCAAACTCTTTGAAATTGTTCCTGAGATAGAGAGAACATTTAGAAACAGAAGAAAGCTTAAACGACTTTAGCTAGAGGAAGACAAAAGCCAGATGAAGCACATACTATTGGAAGCGAATAAAAACGAAGTACCCCAACCTGCGGGGAATAACAACATAAGGATGTTAAGGGATTATGCTGCTCCATACGTATATGGATTACAATCAGGAATTGCCAGGCCTACTATAGAGGCCAATAATTTTGAGATAAAACCTGCTTTATTATCTATGGTTCAGCAGCATCAATTTGGTGGTTCTCCTCTTGAGGGCCCCAATATGTATCTTTCTATATTTTTAGAGTACTGTGATATGCTGAAGATTACTGATGCTATCAGGTTGAGATTGTTTCCCTTCTCTTTAAGGGACAGAGCCAGAGCTTGGTTTCACACGCTACTTTCGGCTTCAATAAGGACATTGGTGGAATTATCACAGGCTTTTATCTCCAAATACTTTCTTCCATCCAAGACTATTCAACTGAGAAACCAAATAATTAATTTTATGCAGAAGGATGGAGAATCATTATATGAGGCTTGGGAAAGATTCAAAAAACTGCAAAGAATGTGCCCGTACCATGGAATAGAGACTTGAGTTTTAGTCCACACATTTTACAATGGGCTGGACTACAACACAAGACTCATAGTTGATGCTGCAGCTGGAGGAACTATAATGAACGGAATGGTTGAAGATGCAATGAACCTCCTTGAATACATGGCGATGAATCATCATCAGTGGACTTCAGAGCGAGGTACACGTTCCAGGAAGACAGGTAAATTTGAACTAGATACTCTTACTGCTTTTACTGCGAAGGTAGATTCTTTGACTAAAAAAATTGATTCTTGGTCTGTGAACTCTGTGGATGCTAATTCTATATCATGTGAGGTGTGTGGAGTTGCAGGCCACGTAGGTACTGAGTGTCAATTAGGAGATAGGCAGTTAGCTCTAAATCATCCTGAACACATAAATTATGTTGGAACTTTAATCCCGTCAATAATTCATATTTCAACACTTACAATCCAGGATGGCGCAACCACCCAAACTTCTCACACCGAACTACACAACTATTGCAGCCAGGGCAAGCACCACCGCAGCAAGCTCCACCTCCACAAGGAAATTTCAGGCAGCCTCCACAAGGCAATTACAGGCAACCCCCCAGGATTCTATAGCAGAAATTTCAACCCACAGCCGAAGCCAAACAATGATTCGCAGTTGAGCAAGCAAATTGAAGGCTTGACTGATATGATGAAGTTAATGATGACAAAAATGGATTCCTTGGAGATGCACAACAAGATATTGAAGAATCAGCTGGCCCAACAAGCCAGCTCATCCTCCCGAGCACGAGGCAAACTACCATCTTAGCCAGAAGTTAACTCGAGAGAGCATTGCAATGTAATCTCCACTCGGAGCGGCAAACTTCCAAGTGGAGATTGTAAAATACCAGCTGATTCTTATTTTTACAATGCTCCCTCGGGTTAACTTTCGACTAAGATGGTAGTTTGCCTGGTGCTCGGGACGATGAGCTGGCTTGTTGGGCCAGCTGATTCTCCAACATCTTGTTGTGCGTCTCCAAGAAATTCATTCTTGTCATCATTAACTTCATCATATCAGTTAACCCTTTAATTTGCTTACTCAACTGCGAATCATTGTTTGGCTTCGGCTGTGGGTTGAAATTTCTGCTCTGGAATCCTGGGGGTTGCCTGTAATTGCCTTGTGGAGGCTGTCTGAAATTTCTTTGTGGAGGTGGAGCTTGCTACGGTGGTGCTTGCCCTGGCTGCAATGGTTGTGTAGTTCAGTATGAGAAGTTTGGGTGATTGCGCCATCCTGGATTGTAAGTATTGGAATATAGATTATTGACGGGATTAAAGTTCCCAATAGAATTTCTGTGTTCAGGATGATTTGAAGCTAACTGCCCATCTCCTAATTGGCACTCAGTACCTATGTGGCCTGCAACTCCACACACCTCACATGATATAGAATTAGCATCCACAGAGTTCACAGACCAAGAATCAATTTTTTTAATCAAAGAATCTACCTTCGCAGTAAGAGCAGTCAGAGTATTTAGTTCAAATTTACCTGTCTTCCTGGAAGGTGTACCTCGCTCTGAAGTCCACTGATGATGATTCATCGCCATGTATTCAAGGAGGTTCATTGCATCTTCAACCATTCCGTTCATTATAGTTCCTCCAGCTGCAGCATTAACTATGAGTCTTACGTTGTAGTCCAGCCCATTGTAAAATGTGTGGACTAAAACTCAAGTCTCTATTCCATAGTGCGGGCACATTCTTTGCAGTTTTTTGAATCTTTCCCAAGCCTCATATAATGATTCTCCATCCTTCTGCATAAAATTAGTTATTTGGTTTCTCAGTTGAATAGTCTTGGATGGAAGAAAGTATTTGGAGATAAAAGGCCTGTGATAATTCCACCCATGTCCTTATTGAAACCGAAAGTAGCGTGTGAAACCAAGCTCTGGCTCTGTCCCTTAAAGAGAAGGGAAACAATCTCAACCTGATAGGATCAGTAGAAATATTGTTAATCTTCAGCATATCAAAGAACTCTAAAAATATAGAAAGATGCATGTTGGGGTCCTCAAGAGGAGAACCACCAAATTGATGTCGCTGAACCATAGATAATAAAACAGGTTTTATCTCAAAATTATTGGCCTCTACAGTAGGCCTGACAATCCCTGATTGTAATCTATGTACGTATGGAGCAGCATAATCCCTGATGTTATTCTCCGCAAGTTGGGGTACTTAATTGTTATTCGCTTCCAGTGGTATGTGCTCCATCTGGCTTTTGTCTTCCTCTGGCTGAAGTCGTTTAAGCTTTCTTCTGTCTCTGAATGTTCTCTCTATCTCAGGATCAATTTCAAAGAGTTTGCCCGCCCTGGAACTTCTTTGCATAAAAGTTATCAAACACAATTGTAAAGTTCTAAGGCGAACAATACGTAGAAAACAAAGTTGAGTAACAGTGAAATTAAAGTAAACTAACTAAAGAGTCTACCAATTCTCAAAAATGTACTAATATTAACCGTTGTTCCCGGGCAACGGTGCCAAAAACTTAACACGTCCCGCAAGTGCATGGTAATGTCGAAGTAATATAAAAGATTGTTGAATCCGACAGGGAACAAGGTTAAGCACCAGAAGATCTAAGTCTCAATAGCTAAACGAATCAAAACGGTTTTTTTGGAAGAATTTAATTGTAGACGAGAAATCAAAGCAACGACGAAAGAGAATATATATATGAGAGAGAGATCTTGGCTTTGGCAACCACCACGCTAATGATCTTATTTGTGATTAAAAAGATCAATTACATGGATTCAAGGTTTGTGCATAAGGAACATATCCCTAAGGTACAAGTTGCCCCCTCTCGGTGGTACACCTCGGTGTTTGTCTAGAACGGTCTCCTACTCTCGCGGTGGATCGTTCTAAACAAACCCAATGTGTTTTGTGGAAGGTTGTGAAATCCTCGAGTGAATATCAAGCACTCTGTGTCATGGATTCACAAGTTTTACTAAGAAGATCCACCGTCGCGATCCTCCTCTCGGTATGAATCGTAACGGCTAAAACATGACAATACGTGGCCAATGTAAAATCACGAAATAAGCATAGCAGAGTAAAATATGCCAACACAAAAATCCAAATAACAGTTTTGAATTAAAGTTTACAAATAACAATCGTCAGCGGGCTTCAACCTAGCCCTGAAAAGAGTTTTACGCTATGATATTCATGGAATCACTCAAAAATCTCTCTATAAAGATAAGAAAACTACAAGAAAACGTTTCTGAGGGGGAGAAGATGATGAACCGAAACAAAACTGGAAGAATCCTCAAGCTTCGATGATCTGAACTCCCGAAGTCGCCTAAAGAACACGCTGTCGCCGTCCTCCTTCGCCCTAGCCGCTTGTCCACCGATTTCTTCCTTTTTCGACAATAAAAATTAGGGCTTTTATATTCCTTGTGTTCTCCTTCGAATTAGCTTTTCAAAAAGTCCTCTTTTGCTAAATTTGGACATCAATTGGGCTCAAAATCATCAAAATTAGCAGGTGTCGAGCTGTCCAGTAAAAATCACTAGTAAAGCCGGTGAAGCCTACTGTGCAGTATCATTGAAAAAGAGGCACCAATGAACCCCACGGGGTTCACCCTCTAGTGAAGTTCACTGTGGATTTTTGCGTTAATTTCATTAGACAGAATCACGGATGAACCCCGTGGGGTTCACCAGTGAAGCAATCTGTGATTTTCGGTCATGGGCAAAAGCACTAGTGAACCCACTAGCCTTATTTTCCAAAATAAGATGAAATGCATGACAGGTACAAGAGTAATCATTCGTGTTGAAGCATGCATCCAAGTTGGAAATGCATTTATTAGCAATCCTAGATCTAATGAAAAGAAATCCAGTAATTGGTTGTCTCAAGTATTCAGCAATTTGATCCCACGATATTTAGATGTCAACCAACTCTGCATGTAATAAATATAGAATTCAATGAAGCATACATAATACTCATGCAAGTCCAATCCATCCAAATTAAGTTGTTGGGATTAACTCAAATGTATTATGTAGGATTCAATACACTAATTATTACATTAGACTTCAACTCATATCCTTAGGTACTATTGCCAATTTTTCTCAATGCCAAGTAGAGGATTCTTTTTATAGGATTCAACTTTCATCTCATAGATTTCAATTCTTGTTCTTCGGTACCACTGCCAAGTAGAGGAATCTAATGATGAGTTTTTTTTTTTTTACTTTTGAAAATGTTTCAGATGATAACATATTTTTTCTTTTCTTGACAAATGCAGTGTCTCCCCAACAATAGAAAAGAATTCAATGAATGAATAAGTGGGTGTTCATCTTAAAAATGAATCACACGTGAATTGCAAGCTTAAGTTGATTAAATAATCATAGAAATATTCGACCCACTAATGACCAACCTAAAATCAATCCAAATTAGAAGATTTCAAAATCATAGAACATATGGACATGATCCTAAAATATTTCTAGCAAGGTGGTATATTCAACCAGTTTTGATTATTCCTAACCAAACGTGCATTCAACTTTAAAAATTTTGCATAGCTATCATGGGAGCAAAACTACCATACACCTTAAAATGACCACATGCAAACTCATAGAAAATTCACACATCATGTAGGATGATCATAGTGGAACACCAAAATAGATGAAAAAGCAAATCCCAATATGTTTTACACAACTGTCAGAGGGTGGGGCCTGAAGATGTGGACCAGGCCCACGAATAGTGTGGCATATAAGTACAATGCCAAAATATCATCCATCACAAAAAAGTAGCAGACCACAACCATAGCAAATCAAACGATCAAAGTCAAACTGCCATGTGGGGATGAAAATAAAAAACTAGAATAGTGACAGGACGCGATCTTCGCGTGCGAACGGGGAAGACGTGCAGCATGAGCAATGTGTGATGTGAGCGACGCTCGCTGGCGCCTGCGCAGAGTTGTCTAGGGCTGGATCCCGATCTGGATTCCAATCTCTAGAGTTTTTTTTTTTTGAGCGGATCCGATTTTGGATCCGTTTATTCCGGTTTTGATCTATTTCCTTATCGGATCCAAATCTGTTTTCTTTAGTAGATATGATTTTATTGAAATTTGGGTTTTGGGTTTGGATATTGGGCTGGATTCGAGCTACGATTTGGAGTATGCAGTTTGGTCTGACGCCTAGGCCTAGCTTAGATTGTGCACTTTTTGCTGTGCTGTGCACATAGGCAGAGCTACTGTGCTGCTTCTACTGTTTGGGCCTGCTTTTAGGCCCAGTCATCTAGGCTGTCTCTTCTGTTGTGTATAGAAGCAGCAGAGTTTGGCCTGCTGTGCTATGCAACTTTTTATAAAAATCAAAAAAATAATTTTTAATAAATTCTAATAATGACATAATTGTTTAAATAATAAAAGGGTCTAACATTATAAAATAAATTAATTAAATCATTATGACTACCAAAGTAGCATATTGTATAAGTTAATTTATTTATCTTATAATGTTAAGACGATTGTGTATGTAATTCATGCGAATATTAATCGGCCCAAAGGAAGATTAATATTTAGCCGAATTATATGTACACGTGTAGTAATTAACATTATTAGATCGGGTTTTCAATTCTTCTAAGTGAGGCTTAATGATTCAGTTAATATGGTTTGTTAATTTATGACAATGTCTATGAATTGTTTTCTATTTCTAACATTGATGACATACTATATTATAAACATTTCATACCAAAGTGGTTCATGCATAGCATAATTTCAAGTAACTTTTTTTATCCCATTTATATTAATTAATTTACCTACCCAAAGGGGGTGATTAATTAGTATATATAGGATGATTTTGTTTTAGTCATGTCAAAAGAGAGACTGTTATAAACATTGATTTAAATTTAGTACATAACCATGTCATTGTTTCATAAATATATTGTATTATAATTGTTATAAATGTTTGGCCACCAAAGTAGCTCATTTATGATTAATTATAATATGTTCAATATTTATGGTATGATTGCATTTTTATCTTTGTTATATTAATTAATTTATCTGCCCAAAAGAGTAATTAATTAGTATATATAGGATAATTTTGTAACTATAAATATTTGGCTGCCAAAGTGGCTCATTTATACTTAATTATAATGTACTTCGGTATTTATAATGATGATGAATTTTATTTCAGTTATATTAATTAATTTACTTGCCCAAAGGGAGTAATTAGTAGATATAATATGAGATGATATTCATAATTATTGTTTCTCCTTTATTGAGATAAGTTTTCACTTTTTTTTATCTTTGTTATATTAATTAATTTATCTACCCAAAGGAGGTAATTAATTGATATAATTTAAAATAAATCAGGTTCAGCCTTTTATTATTATAATTGTATTATAATTATTATAAATGTGTAGCCACTAAAGTGGCTCATTTATAATTAATTATGATATGTCAAAATTTGTAATGATAAAATTTTTAGTAATATTATATTAGTTAATTTACCTGCCCAAAGGGGGTGGTTAGCTGATATAATTGAGGTCTTGTGTACAATGAGAAATCTTTTCCCATATTGAGTCTAGCAAGATGATTACAGATCCTTTAACTGAAGGTTTAGCTCCCTTTATTTTTGTGAACCATGTTATTAGCATGGTTATCATTGAATCTTTTGATGCTTTGATTAGTTGGAGTTTTTTTTTCTTTTTCTGTTTTGTAATTTTAATTTTGCATCTTTCATTTATGTACTAGTTAATCATGGATACAATTTTGATACATTAATAAGATGCTGATCTTTTATGCATATGTTATCTTATATCTGTTTAAAGTCTTAAGAATTCATAACCTTTAAGCATGACGGTTTTGCCAAGTGACATATGTCTTAATTTAAATTTAATGATTTTCTCATTTGGTATAGATAAATCATAAAGAGATTCTCTCATACAGTTTAGAGAGATTCATGAGACATATGGACACATTGGTGTCGGTTTTCTCATACAGATTAAGAGAAACAAAAAAGTAGATTTCTTATTTGGCTCGTGAAATCATAAAGAAAACTGATAAGAAAATGATATTTCATATTCATTATTTTTTTTCTACATAGTCACATTGCAATCCATGTTGATGTAATTTTGTTGATATATGTGATTATGGAGGAATTATATCGGTGATATAATTTTTCGTCATGATTCAATATTAGTAGTTGCATTGAACCGAATCGGTTGAGATGCTATCTACGTTAACAAGTGTATTTTTCATGTTAATTAATGTTGACTAAGTAGGAGAATGTTAGAATTATTGGTCTAACATTAGTTAATTACTTGTTAACTTAATGTGCCCAATAACATTTCATAATGAATGTGAATGACGATTTGTGTAGCCCGCGGGTTTGAGAGGAATCATAATGGATAATCCTTTGCGGATTGTAGATTCTACACCCAAAACCCATTCTACTTGATGGGAGTATTTTAAGATTTTCTATTACTATATATATGAGGTAGGTCCCCATTTGCATTTCGATCATTTTGGTTTCTTCCCATTGAGAGCCGTCATATAGAGAGATAGCAAGTGGAAGATCTTCACCCGTGTAGTGGATTATTTCATATAAACAAAATCAAATGACTCAATTAGGTATATTGAGAGCCGTCATATAGAGAGATAGCAAGTGGAAGATCTTCACCCGTGTAGTGGATTATTTCATATAAACAAAATCAAATGACTCAATTAGGTATATTTAATATTTGTTCTTCATGTTGTTCTAAGTCTATACAAAGATCCTGTATTTATGAATATGTCAAAATATTCTAACATTGCGCCTTTTGGTGCAGATCCAGTTTAGTCCATTTTTCATATTCGATCTGCTTCCTTAACGGATTCGAGTCTAGATTTCGGATTTCGAGTCTAGAGTTTAGGCTAGTTGTGGGCCGGATTCAAATCAAGACATGGCTCTTCAAGATTTGGGTTTTGGGTCTGGCTATTGAGCTAGATCTAGACCGTGTTTGAGCTTGCCGGGCTTGGGCCTGAGTTATGCTTTTTGCTATGCTGTGCAGAAGCAGATCTTCTTTGCGTAAAAGCAGAGCTGTTGTGCTACTTCTGTTGTCTGGGCCCAGTCATCTGGGCTATTTTTTCTGCTGTGTGCAGAAGCAGTAGAGTACTGCTTGGTTTGCTGTGCTGTGCAGCAGTTTCCTACTGTGTATTTTTTATAAAAATCAAGAAAATAATTTCTAACAAATTCTAATGATGGCATAATTGTTTAAATAATAAAAGGGTCTGATATTATAAAATAAATTAATTAAATCAATATGACTACCAAAGTAGTGTATTGTATAAGTTAATTTATTTATCTTATCATGTTAAGACGATTGTGTATGTAATTCATGCAGATATTAATCGCCCCAAATGAAGATTAATATTTGGCCGAATTATACGTACACATGTAGTAATTAACATCATTAGATCGGGTTTTCAATTCTTCTAAATTGGACGTATAGGTTCAATCAATATGGTTGTTAATTTATGACATTTTTAATGTATTGTTTTCTACTCTTGATATTGATGACATGCTATTTTATAAACATTTGCTACCAAATGGTTTATTTATTGCATAGTTTTATACACTCAAATGTTTATAAAAGTTTTTTTTATCCCATTTATATTAATTAATTTACCTGCCCAAAGGGGGTGATTAATTAGTATATATAGGATAATTTTGTTTTAGTCATCTCATAAGAGAGATTGTTATAAACATTGATTTAAATTTAATACATAATCATGTCATTGTCATTACATAAATATATTATATTATAATTGTTATAAATGTTTGGCTATCAAAGTAACTCATTTATAATTAATTATAATATGTTTAATATTTATGATATAGTTATATTTTTATCTTTGTTATATTAATTAATTTAATTATTTATAATTAATTATAATATGTTCAATATTTATGATATAGTTATATTTTTATCTTTGTTATATTAATTAATTTACCTACCGAAAGGGGATAATTAATTGGTATATATAGGATAATTTTGTACAGATATGTTAACCTAATTGTGTAATACATTAAAATTATAATTACTATAAATGTTTGGCTGCCAAGTGGCTCATTTATAGTTAATTATAATGTACTTTGGTATTTATAATGATGATGAAATTTATCTCAGTTATATTAATTAATTTACTTGCCCGAAGAGAGTAATTAGTTGAATCTAGCAAGATGATTGCAGATCCTTTAACTAAAAGTTTAGCTCTCTCTATTTTTTTATGAACCATGTTATTAACATGGGTATCATTGAATCTTTTGATGCTTTGATTAGTGGGAGTTTTTTTGCTTTGTAATTTTAATTTTGTATCTTTCATTCATGTATTAGTTACTTTAGTCATAGATATATTTTTTGATATATTAATAAGATGCTGATCTTTTGTGCACATGTTACCTTATGTTTGTTTAAAGTCTTGAGGATTCATAATCTTAAGCATGACGGTTTTGCCAAGTGACATGTCTCATTTTAAAATTAAGGATTTTCTCATTTAGTTTAGAGAAATCATAAAGAGATTCTCATACAGAGAGATTTATGAGACATATATGAACACATTGGTGTCGATTTTCTTATACAGATTAAGAGAAACCATAAAGTAGATTTCTCATTTGATTCAAGAAATCATATAGAGGACTGATAAGAAAATGATATTTTGTATTCATTATTTTTCTTTTGCACAGTCACATTGCAATTCATGTTTATGTAATTTTACTTATGTAATTTTACTGATATCTGTGATCATGGAGGAATTGTATCACATAATAATATAATTTTTTTTTGTCATGAATCAATGTTAGAAGTTGCATTGAACCGGATCGGATGAGATGTTATCTACGTTAACAAATATATTTTGCATGTTAATTAATGTTGACGAAGTGGGAGAATGTTAGAAATTATTGGTCTAACGTTAATTAATTATTTGTTAACTTAATGGGCCTGATAACATTTCATAATGAATGTGAATGACGGTCTGTGTAGCCCGCGAGTTTGAAAAGAATCATAATGGATAATCTTTAGCGGATTGCAGATTCTGCACTCGAAACCCGTTCTACTTGATGGGAGTAGTCTAGGGTGTTCTATTATTATATATATGGGGTAGGTCCCCGCTTGTATCTCGATCGTTTGGTTTCTTCCCATTGAGAGCCGTCATATAGAGAGATACCAAGTGGAAGATTTCACCTGAGCAGGGGATTATTTTCAGATAATAGAATTAAATGGCTCAATCATGTATGTTTAGTATTTGTTCTTCATGTTGTTCTAAGTCTATACAAAGATCCTGTATTTATGAATATGTCAAAATATTCTAACATGTGGTATCAGAGCGAGGTTTTTCTATAGATTTAGAATGCATGATAAATTTTTATCATTTGATACCACATGTTAGAATATTTTGACATATTCATAAATATATGATCTTTGTATAGACTTAGAACAATATGAAGAACAAATATTAAACATACTTGATTGAGCCATTTGATTTTGTTTATTTGAAATGAAATGATCCGCTGTACAGGTGAAGATCTTCCACTTGCTATCTCTCTATATGACGTCTCTCAATAGGTAGAAACTAAAACGATCGAGATGCAAACGGGGACATGCCCCATATATATAATAATAGAAAATCCTAGACTACTCCCATCAATTAGATCGGGTTTGGAGTGCAGAATCCGCAATCCGCTAAGGATTATCAATTATGATTCTTCTCAAACCCGTGGGCTATACAGACCGTCATTCACATTCATTATGAAATGTTATTGGGCCCATTAAGTTAACAAATAATTAATTAATCTTAGACTAATATTTCTAACATTCTCCCACTTTGTCAACATTAATTAATATGAAAAATACATTTGTTAACGTAGTAGATAACATCTCATCCGATCCGGTTCAATGCAACTTCTAATATTGAATCACGACGAAAAACTATATCATTATGCGATATAATTCCTCCATAATCACAGATATTAATAAAATTACATCAACATGAATTGCAATGTTACTGTGTAGAAGAAAAATGATGAATATAAAATATCATTTTCTTATTGGTCCTCTTTATGATTTCTCGAATCAAATGAGAAATTTACTATATGGTTTCTTTTAATATGTATGAGAAAACCGACACCAATGTGTCCATATCTTATAAATCTCTCTAAATTGTATGAGAGAATCTCTTTATGATTTCTCTAAACTAAATGAAAAAATCATTAATTTTAAAATGAGACATATGTCACTTGGCAAAATCGTCATGCTTAAGGTTATGATTCTTTAATACTTTAAACAGATATAAGGTAATATGTGCACAAATGATCAGTATCTTATTAATGTATCAAAAAATATATCGATGACTAAAATAACTGATACATGAATGAAAAATACAAAATTAAAATTACAAAGCAGAAAAACTCCCTCTAATCAAAGCATCAAAAGATTCAATGATACCCATGCTAATAACATGGTTCAAAAAAAACAGAGGGAGCTGAACCTTCAGTTAAAGGATCTGCAATCATCTTACTAGACTCAATATGGGAAAAGATTTTCCATTGTGCACAAGACCACAATTATATTAGCTAACCACCCCCTTTGGGCTGGTAAATTAACTCACATAATATTAATAAAAATTTTATCATCACAAATTTTGACATATCATAATTAATTATAAATGAGCCACTTTGGTGGCCAAACATTTATAATAATTATAATATAATTATAATGATAAAAGATTGAACTTGATTTATCTTAAATTATATCAATTAATTATCCCTTTGGGCAGATAAATTAATCAATGTAACAAAGATAAAAATGTGAAAACTTATCTCAATAAAAGAGTAATAATCATTATGAATAACATCTTATATTATATCAACTAATTACTCTAGCCAAGTAAATTAATTAATATAACCGAGATAAAGTTCATCATCATTATGAATACTGGAGTATATTATAATTAATTATAAATGAGCCACTTTGGCAGCCAAATATTTATAGTAATTATAATTTTAATGTATCATATAATGAGAATAACATGTCTTTACAAAATTATCCTATAGCCAACCACGCGAGTTCGGTTACAACCAGACGACTCGTGCCACAAATGCACAGCGGAATAAATATATACCAGTGTCATCCCGCGCTCACACAGGGGTGGGATGTGCGCAACATCGAACCGGCCACATCGCATATGCAAATGCACAGAGGCCATGTCCGTCGACCCGGGCACATCGCATATGCACTGTAGTGCATAGAGGTCGCGCTCGTTATGGCCAGACACATCGCATGTACACCATAAATGTACAGAGGCCGTGTCGACGAACCGAACACATCGCATACACCAATGCACAGAGGCTGTGTCGGCGAACCGAACACATCGCATATGTCAATGCACAGAGGCCGCGTCGGTACAAATCCAAAGGCAACACCGAACACATTGCATATGTGCAGAGGCTATGTCCTGGACACATCGCATAGGCACAGAGGCCGTGTCAATAAGCCAGACACATCGCCGTGTCCGCATAATATATAAATAGAAGGCCAAGCAACCCAAATCACACATATATACATAGGCCAATGTCCTCCGAAATACATAAGATAAGGGGCACCAAGCCCTGGGTGTAACATCGGCCGCATGCTGCATGCGACCCACGTCGCGCTGTGACTAGAAAAACCGTCTGCACAACCCACGATTCGTACGCGAGCAGAAAACGTCACTCGCGGTCGCACGAATCCATGCCGCACGTTAGGGGAAGACGTGCATTGTTCACATGCGAAAAACGCGTCCAACTGCCTCCATCGCTCGCATGCCCCAGGTCTCCGCTACCTTAAACGCCCGTGAGCAGCAGACCCGAGCCTTTGTATCAGCCTCAAGCTCGCGCCTTGAGTGTCGCTCACGCCCTAAAGCCGCGCCGACACAGCCTGCAGGCATATGCTCACGCACGGGCCCACGATCTGCACTGAAATTGCGCCGTTCACGTTTCATTAGTAATAAATTGATGAACCCTTGCCCCTTGCTTATCAAGGGCATCCAATTGATTTACCTATGCTAATCCCAAGCATGCACGCCCATGCCGAGCCAAGTTGAGTCAGACCGACTCAGGTTGCGTTTGGGATTGTAGGATAGTTTGTGTAGTGTAGGTGGTAAAAAAGTACTGTCTTGTAAAATTTTTAACTGCGTTTACCGTAGGTTGTAAAAGTGCTTGGGAAAAATTATAATATAAAATATACCACCCTCGATGTCTGCGTTTACGGTAGGCTGCGTTTCCTCCTCAGCCAGAACTCCGCCTCACGCCTCCTCTCCGTCGCGCTGCTCTCCGGGTCGATGTCCTCCTCTCCTCCTCGGGCATGTTCCCTCCTCTAGCCACCCTTCCACCGTCGTTTTTCTCCTCCTCGGGCACGTTCCCTCCTCCAGCCACAACTTACCCTCCTCGGGCGCGTTTTTCTCCTCGTCGTGGCCGCCGGCTACAAGAACGGCCGCGATCACGATCAGCTGGTGGTCGACGGCGGCGAGGCGGCGGAAGAGTGGGAGGCCGCGCGGGAAGGAGGGGACGGTCGACGGAAGCTGCATCGCTTTTGGTGGCGGTGGAGGTTAGGGTCGGAGGGGAGGACGCGAGGGCGGCAGAGGATGATGTCTCCGTTGCGGATGATGGTCGCGGCGGAGGTCAGCGTCCGAGGGGAGGACGCGAGGGCGGCAGAGGACGACGCGGCAACCTTGGAGGGTGAAAAGAGGAGGGAGGAAAACAGAGCGAAACCCTCCACGGGACCGCACCCACGCAACCCATAGGTCTCCCCCTGTAGGCTGAGCCGGGCGAAAAACCGCCGGTCCATGTTGGTCAACATGGATAAGCAGCCACTAAGCGACCTCGGCGCCAAACGAAAACTACTTAGTTGACCGACGCCCCATGCGACCGGTCGCTCCGCCTACACGCCCAAACGCACCCTCAGGGATGCAGGTGTGGGGGTAACCCATTAGAGTATTTGTTTTTATGCATGATCATTTATTTATTCTCTTTAATTTCACTCATAAACTTTTGACTAGATCTAATCACCATTAAT
The DNA here is from genome assembly GCA_027563935.2 of Costus lasius. Classification (NCBI taxonomy): domain Eukaryota; kingdom Viridiplantae; phylum Streptophyta; class Magnoliopsida; order Zingiberales; family Costaceae; genus Costus; species Costus lasius. Next base: position 101,457,151 of record CM050454.1, read on the forward strand.
AGCTTTCTAATTAAGACTGATTTATTTTAGTTGATCTTAATTATAGCCATTGTTATGTAGTATAAGGCGAGACTATTAATAGTTTTCTAATTAAGACTATTTTATTTTAGTGTGGTCTTAATTATAATCGTCGAGCCTCAGGCGATGCGAGGTGATTTTCCTTCTTTTCTTTTTTGTTGTTTGGCGTTAAAAGCAGTTTCAGATAGACTTTCCACCAATACGCTGCAGGAAGGCAACTCTGGGGTGGAAGATGTGCCTTCTTTTCTCAACCCCAGTTGTTTCTTTGGACAGTTTGCGGATTCCAAACAGGGCAGCAGTATATAAATTTATTTTTGGCCTCAGTTTTTATATTTAATAATAATTTTATTTAACGTTACAGATTTAAAACACAAAATTCGGATTTAATTTGTGATAGGGGATTGAATTTGAATACAGGAAGTAACAGTAAATTTTTTTAATTACAGTAACAGTAGTTTTAAAGCATTAGCTGAAACAATAATTATATAATTCGTTACAGTTGAAGCAAGGAACAAAAGAAGTCATTGATTCAATTGGGGTTACACCCTTTTATACATAAGTTATAGGGTCAACGGGTAAGAAAAATTCAAACCCTAAACCCATTAACCTCTTAACATAATAAAGCACTAACACTCCCCCTCAAGCTGGAGAGAAGATATTGATTAGACCCAGCTTGTTACACAAATTCTTAAGTCTCGATGGTCCCAAAGCCTTGGTGAAAATGTCGGCAATCTGGTCTTCAGATTTCAGATATGGAGTAGTAATGAGTTTGTTATTGATAGCCTCCTTAATGAAATGGCAATCCACCTCTATGTGCTTAGTTCGTTCATGAAAAACTGGATTGTTGGCGATGAAAATAGCAGCCTGATTATCGCAGAACATGTTCATTGGGCTAGGACAGTTTATCCCGCATTCTTGTAAGAAATTTTTTAGCCAAAGCATTTCGCAAACAGTGTGAGCCATTGCTCTATATTCTGCTTCGCAACTTGATCTTGCCACAACACTTTGTTTCTTGCTTCGCCACGTGACCAAGTTACCACTCAAATAGGTGCAGTAACCAGAAACAGATTTTCTATCATCAACATTGCCAGCATAGTCAGCGTCAGAATAAGCCTCAATTCTAGTGTGGCCATTTTTGCAATACTTCAATCCTTGACCAGGAGCACCTTTGATATACTGAACTACACGAGTAGCTGCGTCCCAGTGACACTGTTTGGGTTTTTGCATAAATTGGCTAATGATGCCCACAGCATGAGAAATGTCGGGTCTTGTAACAGTGAGATAGTTAAGTTTGCCTACCAGGTGACGATATCAAGTTGCATCAATGTATTCAGATTCCTCATTATCACTATACTTCTGGTTTGGAATTAAGGGGGAATCAACTGGCTTGCAGTCACTCATGCCAATTTCATCCAGAAGATCCAAAACATATTTCCTTTGTGATAGAAACACACAATCACGCTGGTATGCAACTTCAATTCCCATGAAATATTTTGGTGTCCCTAAATTCTTGATCGAAAAATGGGACTGTAAATGATTCTTAGTTTCCTCAATTCCTTGTCGTTCATCACCCGTAAGGAGCATGTCGTCGACATAAACAGCCAAAATAGTGACTCCACTCTTTGAACGACGAATAAAGATAGAGTGATCAGCTTGACTATGACGAAAACCAAATGATGTCATAATATGTGAAAGTTTATAAAACCATGCTCGTGGACTTTGCTTGAGGCCATAGATTGATTTATGCAATTTGCACACCATCTCCCCCTGAGCAACATAACCAGGAGGTTGCTCCATAAAGACCTCTTCAGTTAAGTCACTATAAAGAAAAGCACTGGTGACATCCATTTGATGAAGAGACCACTGACCATTGACAGCAAGGGAGAACAAGGTGCGAACAGAGTTGAGACGCGCCACAGGAGAGAAGGTATCATGATAATCCAGGTCATAAATTTGAGAGAAGCCCTTAGCAACCAAGCGAGCCTTGTGGCGAGCAATAGAACCGTCAGAATTAAACTTGACAGCGAATACCCAGCGGCAGGGAACCACACGAGCACCAGGTGGAAGAGGAACCAAGGACCAGGTGTGACGAGCTTGTAAGACAGCCATCTCAGTATCCATAGCCTGCTTCCAGTGAGGTAACGACATAGCCTGCAAGGGAGATGTAGGCAACGAGGCCGAGGACACGGCAACAGAAAAAGCACGACAAGAGGGTGATAAACGAGCGTAAGAAACATAATGAGAAATAGGAAAATGAGAAGTATGGCGCTTGCCTTTGCGCAGAGCAATAGGGAGGCTGTCGTCGGGAACCGCCGACGAAGAAGGCACGGCAGGGGGAGGCCGGGGGCGACGGTGATAAACCTGCAAGGTACCAACAGACGAATCGGGAGAAGACGAAGCAGAAACCGAAGGTGAAGCGGGGAGTATAACCAGAACGGGAAGGAGACCGGAAGAAGAAGATGACGAAGAAACCGGAGACAGAGCAGAGGAGAAAAAGGAGCGAGACTCATCAAAGGTAACATCAACGCTAGTAAAGAGGCGACCACTGGAGGGATCAAAACAACGATAACCCTTCTGAGTCCGAGAATATCCAAGAAAGACACAACGAGTGGCGCGCGGGCTTAACTTGTCAACGCCCGGGCCAAGAGCGTGGACATAACACAAACACCCAAACACCCGAGGAGGGAGAGGAAAGGGAGTCTGTGCTGGAAATAAAAGAGAGAAGGGGGAATGCCCATTTAAAATTGGAGTAGAAACGCGATTAATTAGAAATGGGGCTGTTAGAACCGCATCAGCCCAATAAGACCGCGGCACCTTCATGTGAAACAATAAGGTACGGGCCACCTCGAGAAGATGGCGGTTCTTGCGCTCAGCGACACCATTTTGGGAAGAAGTGTAACTACAAGTAGTTTGATGTATAATGCCATTAGAACGACAAAAAGACTGAAAAAAGGTGCTAGTATATTCCAATGCATTATCAGAACACAAAATTTGAACAGGGACACCAAACTGTGTTTTAATTTCAGCACAAAAGTTGCAAAATACATCAAAAAGTTCGGACCGCTTAGATAAAATGTAGCACCAACAAACTCGAGAGAAATCGTCTATAAAAGTAACAAAGTATTTGTGGCCAGCACGACCAGGGACAGGACTCGGACCCCAGATGTCGGAGTGAACAAGATGAAACGGATGGGAACTGCGAGACGTGGAAGCAGACGGCAAGGAGGTCCGATGATGTTTACCTAGTTCACATGCATCACAATGAAAAGATGGCCTTGATGGTAAGGAGAGAACATGTTGTAGACGCGCAGCAGAAGGATGTCCAAGGCGGTAGTGCCAGAGTAGAGGAGAAACCACAGTGGAAGAAAGAGCCTGAGGTACCGCAGAAGGGATGAGAGTGTAGACACCACCCCGTCTAGGCCCCCCACCAATCGTCTGCTTCGTTCGGAGGTCCTGAAATAAACAGTGAGAGGGTAAAAAAGTGACACTACAATTGCATTGTGCAGTAAAGGCACGAACTGAAAAAAGATTCACTGGAAAAGAAAGAACGTAGAACACGTGGGAAAGAAGTATAGTGGAGGAAAAAGAAACAGTCCCAATTCCCATGACAGGTACTAAAGAACCGTCGGCAATAGCTACCGGGGAATAAGCTCCCCCTGTGGAAAGGGAAGTAAAAAGACTACGATTACCTGTCATGTGAGAGGACGCACCAGAATCAACTATCCAAGTAGAATCAGAAGAAGCAAGAGTGGCTATACCGGAAGCGTGATTGGAAGAAGCTATGAAGGTGGATGGCCCTGCGGTAGACTCGGATGTAGACTGGAGGAAGCGAGCATACTCGGCTGCCGAAATGGTAACAGTGTCAGTGGCGGATGTGGCAGGAACAGAGACAGTATTTGAGGAGGGCGCGTCAGACACAGAAGCAGTCCGAGCAGAGGGAAGCCCAAATTTCTGCCAGCACCTGTCTGGTGTGTGATTTGTGCGACCACAATGCGTGCATGGTGGAAGGTTTCGACCACGTCCACGGCCCCGTCCCCGTCCATGAGTACGCCCTCGGCCAAAAGAAGGAGGAACGGGAGAAGATGCAAGAGCGCTAGGTGTGTCCTGTGGCGGTGAAGTGGTCGTCACGCGTAAAAGACGAGAGAAGGCTCCCTGAAGAGTAGTAACCGTAGAATCCAATAACAACTGAGAACCCAAGGCTGAATATTTGGGATTGAGGCACGATAAAAATTTGGCCACTAGAAATTCTTGCCGCTGTTGGAGAGTAACTTCAATGTCAGAGGAGGCGGGATGATACTGACAAAGTTCATCCCACTTTCCTTGTAACAAGGCATACGTTTCCTGGAAGGATCGATCTTCCTGTTGCAGATTGATAATCTCTTCACAGAGACGGAGAACATGACTTAGATTCTGTCTAGAAGCATAAGTGCCAGTGAGAAATTCCCAAGCAGACTTTGTGTTTTTCTGATACATAATAGTAGATGCAACCTTTGTGTCCATGCTATGAAGTAGTAAATTTAGGACTGCCATATCTGATCGACGCCACGAATCATAGGTGGGATCAGTAGGAAGAGGAGCAGACTGAGTGAGGTGATGCTCCTTTCCATGGGATTCCAGAAAAAGACGAACTGATTGAGACCATAATTGAAAGTTTGTACCGTCAAACTTAATAATATTTGTTCCAAAGGTGGTGCCAGGTTTGAAATCCATGTTGAAGGACGAAGAATCCATAGTGAAACAGCAGTAAGAAATCACCAAACACTAAACTGAGTGGTGAAGCAAGTAGTGAGCGTCACCTTGCCGCGGACGTAAAATTCCGTAGATGACTTCTAAGATGCTGCGAGGAGTCCCACGTGCTAGAGGAAGAAAATTTGATAAGTTGAAGAAGATCGAGCGCCGGAGGCGTTTAGAAAACCAGCCGCCGGTGCCCTAGATGACTTCAAGGTAGTCCGGCAGCGTCACCAACCTCGAAAGGATCTTAGGCATCCTTCATGGGCGTCAACATCCGCATCTGCATGCGCGGCAGCGGGAAGACCTCACAGATTGACGCCATGCGCCAGAGCATCGGTAGGGCTCTCGTTGATGAGCAATGGAAGAAGAAGATGGAAGTGGCAAGTAGAAGCTTGGCGCATCACACAGCCATGCCACGGCCGGTGAGAGCTCGCGCCAAGCGCACGAAGCTCCCTGCCCGAGTGACGACGATAGCTCCTCTTCTCTTAGTTACAGAGTATAGAGAAGAGGGAGAAGAGGGCGGCGGAGCGGAGAAGCTGTGGCGACGGCAAAGCGGCGGCGGCGGTGGTGGTGGGCAGCGGCGGCGTCGGCGATGGAGGGATCGATTCCTCTGATATCAAGTTGAAGCAAGGAACAAAAGAAGTCATTGATTCAATTAGGGTTACACCCTTTTACACATAAGTTATAGGGTTAACGGGTAAGAAAAATTAAAACCCTAAACCCATTAACCTCTTAACATAATAAAGCACTAACAGTTACAATTTAAAATAAATTCAATCAACGTCTCAAGCCGGCTTAGAAGCTTGTGAATAAAACAAGGCTTGCCAGTTCAAAACCGGCTGACCCAATCAGTTTTTTTTTAATTTACATAAAAGAATATATACAGTAAAAGATTTACACGAGTAAGGTTGGAAATAGATAGGGATATTTGAGAAAAGTTCCTAGGCAGGACCCTGCCCCAGAAATCATAAAGGTTGTTATTGGATCCATTAAAAACATGAATCTTAAAGTGGCACACTAAAATGACTCAGCTCTAAGATTCATGTAGTCCTACATTAGGCTCTGTTTACTAGGAAGGATTTCAGGAAGGAAGGGATGAGTTGATAAAATCTTTCGTTTACTATGGAGGATAGATAAAAAATGAAGGAAAATAGGAGGGCCCTCGTTTTCAATCCGCCCAAATCAGGCGGAAAGAGCAGAGGACGTGAACACAGAAAATCCTTCTTATTTTCCTCACAAGTAAACACAAGGAAGGATTTTAGTAAACACTTTCCTTTCCATCTAAATTTCCTTTCCTTTCAAGTTTCTCATCTCTCACAAGTAAAGATTCGTGTTTTTCACGGATTCAATGATAAGGGAGCTTGCCAGCGATTCTACCTTAGAATTTTTTTTCAAAAATTTTTGATCAGTTTTTTAAGGTTAGTTTTTGCCTTTATGAATAGGATCTTTTTCAAAAATAGAAATATCTTTTTCTTGTTGATTTGTAATCAGATAATTAACAGAAAATAATAGGAAAAGAACTAATTAATAGGTTTTTACCTACAATTATTGTGGGAAATGTCATGAAATTATATTTTTTAGGAATCAAAACAATAAAAAAATGTAAATATAAAATAAATAAATAAATAAAAGAGAGTTTAGAATATTAAAACCTGCGGTGGGGTTGAAGGTAGGCCTCGGATGAAAATTTCAAGTTAGATTGAACCTCTTGCAAGACAAGTATAACGAGGTTGAAGAAACATTAGAGGAGAAAAGAAGAGATGTGGCAGCTATGTCAGGTGCCAAGGTTGTCTAGCTGTTGTCTCACCTTTAATTAAATTGGGCAACTGTGCAATATTTGCTATTATTAATAGCTGATGTTACTAAATAAATAATTAAATTAATTAATTTAAACAGTAAAAAATTAATTTAAAATAAAATTTGCACCGGATCCCTACTTGGTCCAGTTTGTGTGTGTGTATGTTTTAAAATTATGGGTTAAACTAATCTAGTTGAGCTCAATTAATTGAAATGAGTTATTGGACCTTACAAGCCCCCGGCTTCTCATCCATTGCACAATCTAAACTCGTATGTCTTCCCATGTCTCTCCAACATGGGACTATCATACGAGAAGTTTTTTAATTTTATTCCAAATAGTTACACTCTGGATCTCTGCTTATTCCTCCACAAACTTGTGGTCATATGATCGACTAATGGAGGTTTATATTGAATGTGGGTCGCATTGGATGGTAGAATCATTTTCCCTTACCGTGACCGGAGATATGCCGGGTTTTAGGAAAACGAGAATAAACTTGATGCAGAGGTTCACAGGAGATACATATTTGGTAGTCATGTTGTGTTAGGAATCAAAGAACCAGTGACACAAAATTGATACGAATCATGAACAAGTAATATGAAAAATAGACAAGTGATAGCAAAACAAGACAAGATGTGTCTCGGCGAGTCTAGCTTCCCAAAACACAGTAACAACCTCTCTACCCTTTCCATCTCCCTGACCGAGCCCTAAAACCTTCCCTCAGCTCCTCCCCGAACCGGGTTTGGCTAAACCACTTGGTTTGGGTCGGCGCGTGTAGACCCTGCACATGGTGGGTTGGGCTGGTTCACTAACATTACCTCCCCCATTACAAGATAGCCTTGTGGCTATGTAGTGACTCAAGAAACTGCTCCCACAAGATGTCTAGATCTTCCCACGTGGCAACCTCATTTGGTTTGGAAGACCATCGAACCGGCCATTGATCCATAGATGTGTCACCATGCATGATGCTCCGAGTGGCCAGTATGGCTATTGGAATATAGTATGGGTAACCCCACCTCCAATTCAAGAGGAAATGTTGCCTTAGCCTCCTTAAACCCGATAGCCTTTTTTAACTGGGACGCATGGAAAACAGGATGGACATGAGAAACTTTAGGCAGATATAGACGGTAAGCGACAGTCCCAATCCTCCTGTCAATGCGGAAAGGCGTAAAGTAGCGAGGTGCGAGCTTCTGACTAATGCGGCGAGCTACTGAATGACGGAGTCAGGACCACCTCATGGGACTCCCCACCAGCCTCGGACGATACCTGGAAAGACCCCCCAGGGCCAGAGGGAGAAGTCCCAGAAATCTCAGCTCAAACAGGTGTCTGCAGCACCAAACAAGGAGACACGCCATCAAACGCCATCAAGAGAACATTCATGAACGTGCATTAATGAGGAGACATTCATGAATGAACATTAATGAAACACATTCATGAATGTGCATTTAATAAAAGATGTTCATGAATGGCGCCACTATGAAGAGGCACTTTGAAGAGACATTTTGAAGAGACACCTTGAAGAGACATTTTGAAGAGACACTTTGAAGAGACTTTGAGGAGACACCTTGAAGTCTATATAAGAGAGATGGGTCTCTTGAGTTAGTTAGTTTTTTTGGGTGAGAAGTTCAAGCTTTGTAATAGCATCTAGTCCACTTAAACTCCAAGGGTTCTCGCCTAGGATCCCTTGTCTTGTAACCGTTTTGTGTTTCAATCAAATTTGGTCGCCGGAGTGCCTCCCATCACTCCGGGTGCCGATCTTTGCCTTCAAGGATTGTTTTTCAACTTGGGCGCCTAGCCCTTGCCTTCCTCTAGGGTGCCTAGCCCTTCGTCTACCCTCAGGACTCCTCGCCTCCTCTCTGACCCGGCCGAGGACTCGCAACGCTCCGCTTCCATAGCTCCGTAAAGGTTCCGTGCGTGCGTGCATGCTCGAAAGTTGGCTCTACGAGTCAGGTAAGTAATTTCCTTTGTAGCATCGTGCCCTGGTTTTCTTGGCTATCGGTATTGCTCAAGCAAGTCGCGTTGCGCGGCACGAGTTTCGTCGGTTTTTTTCGGATTTTTCCCCGTATCGCACGTTTCTTCTTCCCTCGTCTTACGACCCTCCCACGTTTTCCGCATCATCGTCTCCACCACCTTAGTGTACTGATCTAAGGACCCCCAACCTATTCATCCGCTGCGTCAGTTTTTGATATCAAAGCCAGGTTGGAGCTAACTCTTGTCTAGCTCCGCCGATCTCTTGCATCATATCATATCGGTTTCTTCGTTTTCCTCTTCCGCATTGCATAGTCGCACCATACCCACATCATGACAACCAGATCAGGAACATCATATCATAACCCCCCTACCCAAGTGCCCGTTTCGACCGAAGAGAGTACTCCGTCTAGGGTAGAGTCGGTTGAGTCGCTGTCCACACGCTTGGAAGCGATGGAGGTGGTGTTTCAGCGTCTAATGTCGTTAGTCCAACACCTCACGGGCCAAGTCATGGAACTAAAAGCTAAGCCCATTGAGGCGTCGCCCTCACTTAGCGTTCCCCCTCCGTTGGCCCCCCTCATATGCGTGCCAACGCGTCACCTCGCTATGACCCATTCGGTGATGAATTCGCATGGGCGGAGGACGTTCCTCCCCCACGACATCCCGTCCGGCGTAGCCGCGAGGACGACGAGGTCCGCCGGCTCACGCGCATTGACCTTCCTATCTTTAAGGGTAGCCTGGATCCCAATGACTTCCTTGACTGGGTCGCAGCCGTGGAAAGTTATTTTGTGTGGAGTGATATGGCTGACCACCTTCGGGTTAGCTACGTTCGCCTCTTACTTGCCGGCCTTGCCCGGTTGTACTGGATGAATGTTGAACGTCAGCTAGTCGACCAGCGCATTGCCCCCATCACCCGGTGGGAGGAAATGTGCTATCGTCTTAAGGAGAAGTATGTCCCTCCCACTCACTGCCAGCGTCTCCTCGATGCCTACTGTGCCATTTCGCAGGGGTACGACTCCGTCGACGAGTACCACACTCGCTTCGATGAACTCCGCATCCGCTGTAATCTTAAGGAAGATCCCGAGTTCACCCTATCTAGGTACAAGCGCGGGTTCCGCGAGGACATCCGACGCGCCTTCCCGAGGCTGGACTCGATCGTCCTTGTCTTGCACCACGCTCGCGAGATCGAGCGCGATTTGCGCTCGCAGCATCAACGCGGCGAGTCCACTCCCCTGCGACGCCCGGTGCCGGCCCCGGCTCCCCGCCATGAGGCACCCTCACGTCCTCAGCACACAGGTCCCCGACGACCTCCACGTGATGCTCTGCGCGAGGCACCTGCGCCCCGTCTCACTTGGAACGAGAAGGGCAAGACGCCTCTAGCTGCTGTTCCCCCTGGTCCCTGCCGCCACTGTAGTCAGACCGGACACTTCAATCGAGACTGCCCCACCTAGCGCGGCAGGTCCCTGCACATCGCGGCCGCACCGTGCGACCCTCACCCTCCACCCATTACCTCCCTTGGGCCTCCACCGGCCCAAGAGGTCGGCCCTCAGTGTTATTCCGATGAGGAGTCAAGCCCTCGACCCACCTTGGGCGTTGTCTGCTGCACTCTTGTCCAAACCCCCCCTCCATCCGAGGACTGGAAGCGTACGAGTATCTTTTACACTTATATTAAGTGTAATGGGCACTCGTGTAAGATAGTTATCGACGGAGGCAGCAGTCTTAATGTCGTGTCCCACATCGCTGTCACTCGCTTTGGCCTCCCCTTGGTGCCACACCCTCGACCCTACTCCATTGCTTGGGTTGACACGTCGAGTCTCCCCATCACCCATCGCTGTCAGGTGCCCATCTACTTCGGCGACTATGCCGAGAAGGTGTGGTGCGATGTCACGTCCATGGACGTGGCCCATGTTCTCCTGGGCCGACCTTGGCTCTACGACCGCGACGTGATTCACTACGGCCGGTCCAACACCTACATCTTCCAGCACGGAGGGCGTAAGATCTGCCTGACCCCGGCTCCGCCCAAGGAGTTGTGGGCCTCCACATCCAAGGGCATTGTGACTACCACTCCACCGGCCCACGCGGTCCCTCAGCCTCTGACCCTTGTTCGACCCAGCTCTCTCGTCTCCGAGGCCCGTGAGTCCAAGACCATCTATGCGCTGATGGTGCATGAGGTTTCACCCGCGCCACCAATCCCACCGACCCCTTTGCCAGCGGAGGTTTCAGCCTTGCTCTCTGAGTTCTCGGACATCTCCCCCGTTGACCTTCCTGGACATTCAGCATGTCATCGACCTCGTCCCTGGGGCATTTTTGCCCAACCTGCCACATCACCGCCTTAACCCCACTGAGCACACGGAGCTCAAGCGGCAGGTGGACGATTTTCTGTCCAAAGGCTTCATCCGTGAGAGCCTTAGCCCCTGCGCCGTCCCGGCCCTTCTTACCCCTAAGAAGGATGGTTCATGGAGGATGTGTATTGATTGCCGCGCAATCAATCGCATCACGGTGAAGTACCGGTTCCCTATCTCGCACCTTGACGATATGCTCGACCTCATATCCGGTGCCTGCTGGTTCTCCAAGCTTGACCTCCGGAGCGGCTACCACCAGGTCCGCATCTGCGAGGGCGATGAGTGGAAGACGACCTTCAAGACGAAGGACGGCCTCTACGAGTGGCTTGTCATGCCCTTTGGTCTCACCAACGCGCTATCGACCTTTATGAGTCTCATGAGCCAGGTCCTTTGCCCCTACATGGGGAAGTTTCTCGTCGTTTACTTTGACGATATCCTCATTTATAGTCACACCCGTGACGACCACCTCACCCACTTGCGCTTGACCTTCGACCTCTTGCGACAGGAACGCTTGTTCCTCAACGCCAAGAAGTGCTCTTTTCTTGAATCCCAGGTCCAGTTCCTTGGGTTCATCGTGTCTGACCAAGGCCTCATGGTTGACCCCACCAAGATTGAGGCCATTCGCCAATGGCCTGAACCGAAATTGTCACCGAGGTCCGTAGCTTTCTCGGCCTTGCCGCCTTCTATCGCCGATTCATTAAGGGTTTTAGCAGCATTGCTGCCCCTATGACGGCCTGCACCAAGCACGAGGCGTTCTCGTGGACCCCTGCCGCTAGACGTGCCTTCCTAGCGCATAAGGATATCATGACGTCGGCCCCTGTCCTTCGCCTACCCGATTTCTGGAAGGTCTTCGAGGTCGCCTGCGATGCCTCCGGTACCGGCATCGGTGGCACTCTTAGTCAGGAGGGGCACCCCGTCGCCTTCTTTAGCGAGAAGTTGAACGAGGTGCGCCAACGGTACTCGACATACGATAAGGAATTCTACGCCATCGTTCAGTCCATCCGACAATGGCGACACTACCTCCTACATAAGGAGTTTGTCCTGTTTAGTGACCATCAGACCTTCTCGTTCCTCAACGCGCAGAAGAAGCTTGCCCCTCGCCATGTGAAGTGGGTCGAGTTCCTTCAGCAATATACCTTTGTGATCACTCACAAGAGTGGCAAGGAAAATGTCGTGGCTGACGAGCTCAACCGTGTCCGGTCCTTACTGTGTGTTCTGTCCACCTCGGTTCCCGACCTGGACCACATCCGCGACGAGTATGCTGACTGTCTTGACTTTGACCCCATTCTTGCCCGGCTCCTTGCTGATGACCCACTAGACTCGCCTTACCGTTTACACAATGGCTTCCTTGTGTACGGTAACCGACTCTGTGTTCCCCGCTCGTCCCTTCGCGAGCATCTCTTGATTGAGCTTCATGCGGGTGGTGCCACTGGTCACCATGGTCGTGACAAGACCCTGGGTTTGGCCGAAGATCGTTTCTTCTAGCCTACCCTTCGTAGGGATGTAGAACGGGTCGTCCGCCATTGTGGTACATGTCAGCGTGCCAAGCCCCGCCCTGCCAACACCGGGTTGTACACCCCGCTGCCCGTTCCTAAGGGTCCATAGCTCGACATTAGCATGGACTTTGTTCTAGGCTTACCTCGCACGGCCTCGCGCCATGACTCCATTTTCGTTGTCGTGGATCGCTTCTCTAAGATGGTACACTTTGTGCTTTGTTCCAAAATGGCCGATGCTTCACGCATTGCACATCTCTTCGTCAAAGAGATTGTCCGCCTACATGGTCTCCCCTTGACCATTGTGTCCGACTGTGACCCTCGGTTTGTGGGACACTTCTGGAGGTCCCTGTGGTCCCTACTTGGCTCCACTCTCAAGTATTCCTCGGCCTACCATCCGCAGATGGATGGTCAAACCGAGGTGGTGAATCGTAGTTTGGGCAACCTCTTGCGGTGCTTAGCTGGCGACTTCCCACGCCATTGGGCTGAGCATCTTCCCGTCGCGGAGTTTGCGTATAATAGCGCCTTCAATCGGTCTACCGGTCTGAGTCCTTTCTAGGTCGTTCTTGGGCACCAACCTCGCAAGCCTCTAGACATGCATAATTTCCCCGCTCATCCTTCCCACCATGAGTTTGCTCATACCTTTGCGTTACATCTTTCGGGTTTACATGACGAGATTCGCCGCCGGATTTTCTTGAGCAATACACGGTATGGTGCTGAGGCCAACGAGCACCGTAGGCCACATCACTTTGAGGTCGGTGAGCGAGTGCTTGTACGAATCCACCCTGAGCGTTTGAGGTCTAGAGCCAACTGGAAGCTCCAAGCACGCTGCGACGGCCCCTATACGGTTCTGCGGCGGGTTGGCAGCAACGCTTATGTCCTCGACCTGCCCGAGGACTCTCTCATCAACCCCGTCTTCAACATTGCGGATCTGCTGCCCTACCATGCGCCTCTTCCTGAAGGCGACTGCCCTTCTGCCATGGCGAGCTCTTATTCTCCGGAGGAGAATTCTCCCCACCCGGGGGGAATTGACGGAGTCAGGACCACCTCATGGGACTCCCCACCAGCCTCGGACGATACCTGGAAAGACCCCCAGGGCCAGAGGGAGAATTCCCAGAAATCTCAGCTCAAACAGGTGTCTGCAGCACCAAACAAGGAGACACACGCCATTAAGAGAACATTCATGAACGTGCATTAATGAGGAGACATTCATAAATGAGCATTAATGAAACACATTCATGAATGTGGATTTAATAAAAGATGTTCATGAATGGCGCCACTATGAAGAGGCACCTGAAGAGACATTTTGAAGAGGCACCTTGAAGAGACATTTTGAAGAGACATTTTGAAGAGACACTTTGAAGAGACACTTTGAGGAGACACCTTGAAGTCTATATAAGAGAGATAGGTCTCTTGAGTTAGTTTTTTTGGGTGAGAAGTTCAAGCTTTGTAATAGCATCTAGTCCACTTAAACTCCAAGGGTTCTCGCCTAGGGTCCCTTGTCTTGTAATCGTTTTGTGCTTCAATCAAATTTGGTCGCCGGAGTGCCTCCCATCACTCCGGGTGCCTATCTTTGCCTTCAAGGATTGTTTTTCAACTTGGGTGCCTAGCCCTTGCCTTCCTCTAGGGCGCCTAGCCCTTGCCTACCTCTAGGGCGCAAAGGTTCCGTGCACGCGTGCATGCTCGAAAGTTGGCTCTACGAGTCAGGTAAGTAATTTCCTTTGTAGCATCGTGCCCTGGTTTTCTTGGCTATCGGTATTGCTCAAGCAAGTCGCGTTGCGCGGCACGAGTTTCGTCGGTTTTCTCAGATTTTTCCCCGTATCGCACGTTTCTTCTTCCCTCGTCTTACGACCCTCCCACGTTTTCCGCATCATCGTCTCCACCACCTTAGTGTACTGATCTAAGGACCCCCCAACCTATTCATCCGCTGCGTCACTGAATGTTGGCAGTGAGGCCGAAGTTTGACATACACGAAGTCTCCAATTGCAAAAGAGATGTCCTTGTAGTGTGCATTGACTGCCTTCAACATTCTTTGATGTGCGTGCCACAAGTTGTGTTTGAGCTGGCGTAATATCTCATCTCGATCTAGCACATCTCGTTCAACGGCCTCCACCGCTGATTCCCCTATAACATAGCGATGCAAAGTGGGGGGATGTCGACCATAAACGATCTCGTAAGGGGTTTCCCCGCGGCCGATTGGTAACTGGTGTTATACCAATACTCAGCCTAAGGTAGCCACGCCGCCCACTCATAGGGTTGTTTGGAAGCAAAACAATGCAGACATGTCTCTAAACATCTATTCAAAGACCTTTGATTATCCGTCAGTTTCCGGATGATACGCGGAGCTCATCTTCAGTAATGTGCCTTGCAGCTTAAAAATTTCAGACCAGAAATGACTTACAAAGATTGGATTTCGGAAGCCATGGAGTCGCACCACCTCCTTAACAAAGAGTTCTGCCACTAATCTGGCCGATAAAGAGTGTTTAAAAGCTAGAAAGTGACCGTACTTAGACATCCGATCAACTACCACCAAGATCACATCCACCCCCTTTGATTTTGGTAACCCCATTATAAAATCCATGACAATATCATCCCAAATCATATCCAGTATCGGTAGGGGCTGAAGTAACCCGGTCGGTGACGTCGCCTAGTACTTATGTCTTTGACAGATTGAAC
Organism: Costus lasius; assembly: GCA_027563935.2. Taxonomy (NCBI): domain Eukaryota; kingdom Viridiplantae; phylum Streptophyta; class Magnoliopsida; order Zingiberales; family Costaceae; genus Costus; species Costus lasius. Next base: position 101,472,174 of record CM050454.1, read on the forward strand.
ATTTAGCCACCATGCGGTATACATCTCGCTTCATTCCAATCCAGTACACATTGTTAGCTAGCCTCCGATACGTACAATAAGGCCCCAAATGCCCCCCTAAGGGGTATGGTGACATTCCTATAGTAGTGTCCTCACCCACCTTGACTTAATAGCGGAGAACTAGTCGCCCCTTATGTAACAGGCGTCCTCGGATCAGCTCGTAGGGGTTAGGTGAAGTAGGTTGTTCCCTCAAGCCCTCTATGATAGCCCGGAAGGTTGCATCCTTTTCCACCTCTGCCTGAATCTCCTCCACCTCTAGCCATATGGGTCTCGAAATCGCCTTCAGTTCCACGTGTTCCAGTAGCCTGGACAAAGCATCAGGGGCTCGGTTCTCCTTTCCGGGTTTCTGTAAGATCTCCATGTCAAACTCGAGCAACTTAGCTAGCTAATTTTGCTGGTCCGGTGTGGTGATGCGTTGTTTTTGAAGGTGCCGAAGTGCTTTTTGATCAGTCAGAACTATAAATTTTTGTCCTTGAAGATATGGGCGCCAATGTTGTACAACGAGAACCAAAGTTGTAAGCTCCTTCTTGTATGTAGAGTTAGCTAGGTTTCCGTCTGAGAGTGCCTTGTTGAAATATGCTAGTGGTCATCCCTTTTGCATTAGTATTGCCCCTATACCCCTTTTTGAAGCATCGCACTTCACCGTGAAGGTATCATTGAAATCGGACAATCTCAGAACCGGGGCGGTGGTCATGACGACCTTCAGTGTCTCAAATGCTTGTTGGGCAGCCGTTCCCCAATGAAACCCCTCTTTCTTGAGAATGTTTGTGAGAGATTGAGCAATCTTCCCATAATCCTTGATGAAACGCCGGTAGTAGCCGGTAAAACCCAAGAACCCCTGGACCTCCTTCACGGACTCTAGAGTAGGCCACTGATGAATACTAACCACCTTTTTTGGGATCCATAGCTACCCCTCTTGGACGGATGACATGCCCTAGATACTCCACTTCCCTCTTGCCAAAGGTGCATTTTCGTCTATTTGCAGCAAACTATTTGTCGTGTAGGGCTTGTAAGGTGAGCGCCAAGTGGCTCCAAATGATGTTCCCAAGTAGAGTTATATACCAAAATATCATCGAAGAATACCAAGACAAATTTGCTAGGGTCGGAAAACCTCATTCATGACTGCTTGAAAAGTGGCGGGGCCATTCTTGAGGCCAAAAGGCATTACCTTAAACTCATAATGCTCCAAGTGAGTTCTGAAAGCGGTTTCGTGCACATCTTCGAGTTTCACCCTAATCTGATGATACCCTGAAAGCAGATCGATCTTAGAGAAATATTGTACTCCATACAATTCATCAATTAATTCTTCAATGACCGGAATAGGGTACTCGTTGGGTATCGTGATTTTGTTAAGTACTCTATAATCCATGCAAAATCGCCAACTGTAATCCTTCTTTCGAACTAGAATCACATGGCTAGATTAAGGGCTTGAACTTGGCTGAATTACTCCGGCCATCAACATTTCTTGTACTAACCATTCCATCTCATCCTTCTGTGATGTGCATATCGGTAGGGCCTGACTCTCACCAGTCCTTTGCCAAGTTGGGTGATAATGGCGTGATCCCGTTCGCATGACGATGGAAATACAGTTCTTTTAGCAAAAACTTCGGTGTAGCCCTACAGCACCCCTCGCAATTGTTGAACTTGCTCGGGAAAAAGATTATGATCCTCAATGCCGGCGGAGGCGCTAGTGTCTATTGCCCATAACACCCCCCCGAACTCGGTGTCGGCATCACTCTCCAAATGCTTCATGGTGGAGGGCGCACATGTGAGAGATGAGTCCTCGGCGATGGTAAGTTCCTTTCCCCCCACGTGAATCTTCATATATTTTAATCCCCAGTCGACTCAGATCTCCCCCAAGGTTTCCAACCAGGCCATGCCTAGGATAAGATCAACCCCTCCAAGGCATAAAAGATATCCCTCGATAGTAGTGGTATATGGCCCAAGGGTCACTTAAAGATTCTGGCATTTTTCTTGAGCGACCACCTTCCCTCCATTCCTAAACTTACCCCATATGTAGGGGTGGGTGTGACGGCCCAGTCTTGTTCCTTAATCCATCTCTCTGAAATAAAATTGTTACTAGCCCCACTATCAATCAAAATAAGAGACGAAACTCCGTTTACCTCCCCTTTCAATTTCATGGTTTGGGACCTGAGATCCCCCCAACCAAATAGAGAGAAAGCTCCATTGCCTTGCACGATGGTTCGGTTTGAACCAGTTCTACACTGGCTGGTTCTTCTATGTTTTGGGGGACTTCGTCTGGTGCATCATCGGTGTCCTCTTCCTCATTAAGTAGAAGAAGTCGATAACTATTTGCACTGCATTGGTGCATTGGATGATACGGCTGATCACAACGAAAACAAAGGTCCTTCTCCCGCTTATTAATATAATCCTGATAAGACATCATCCTATTCCCTTTTGCACGGTCGCCATGAGAAGAACTGCTTGTGGCATTGCATTGAGCACTCCCTTTTGTGCGGTCTCCCCATGTCCCCACCTGATTACTATTCCCTTGACGGCCAAACATTGGTCTAGTCCCTGACCCTGCGGCAGACTGAGCCCCGGAAGGGTGTGTCATGGTATTCTTTGGGAAAGAATAATTGGTGAAACTTGTGGAGCCCTTGGAATGTCCCCCCATGCCGATACTCCCCTGTGATGCTCGACCCCCAACCACTTCTCCTTCAATGATTCGGGCTAGCGTCATGGTATGCATAATGTCTGTAGGAAAGAAGGCACATACTCTCTCTCTAATTTCTGGCTTTAGCCCTTTTAGGAAGAACCCCACATACTGCTGCTCGGTAAGATCAGGGATTTGTGAAACTATCTCTTCATATGCGGTGATGTAGGCCGTGACTCTCATGTTTCCTTGCTCTAAGGTCGTCAGTCTCTCATACGCCGTAGTCATGGGGAACTCACTGTAACGTAAAAGTAGTTCTTCCTTGAAGATATCCCAAGTAAGGTGTGGTATTCTCCGCTTCAACCATCGGAACCAGTGATTGGCTTGTCCTTCCATACTCACGAAGGCCATGGAAACCTTATAGGTTTCTGAGGTGCCTTGGATATCGAAGTACTGTTCAGCTTGAGCAATCCATCCCACTGGATCTGAGCCATCAAAATTGGGTAAGTCTAGGCGTTTGTGCAGCCATCACCTATCTTCTCCTTCGGATCTCTGTCCTGTTCTCCTATCCGCACTCCACCTCCCCGTCGCGTATCAGGAAATCCTCCGGCCATGGGGGGGACCCTAGCCGAGCCCCTCGTCTGCGCGACCCAGGACACGGGTCGAACCATTCAGAATGAGGCATCTTGAAGGAAGTTCTGCCCTACGATCCTTGGCCATCTCAGTGAGAAGAAATCGCATCTCATCCAAGGTTCCCAGGCGTCGATCGATGTCTGCCTGACGTTGGATCAACCCAGACAGCTCTTCACGCTGTTGGTGGCGTTCCTCCGCAGCCGCCATAGCCTCCATGCATCTCTCCTCCGCAACCGACCGAAGTTTCTCTTGTACCGCTGTGCGGGTAGCTTGTAAATCTCCAAGCAAGCCCTCTAGCGATGGCGGCTGCGGAAATGACCCGATACGCTGTCCGCAAACTGCCGGATCTGTCCGCCTGGCGACACAATTGTCGCCTGGAGCACACCCGACGTCACTGATGCAGGGATGTTGAGTGAAAGCTGCAACCACCGTCGCCTGACACAACTATGGAATATTCGAGCTGTGCCTCCTCCGCGTTCGCCGCCGACTAACAACGCGGACACCAACCCTCATAGTCCAGATCCGGCAGGTCAGACTAGTTGTTAAGAATCAAAGAACCAGTGACACAAAATTGATACGAATCACGAACAAGTAACACGAAAACAGACAAGTGATAGCAAAACAAGACAAGATGTTCCTCAGTCGAGTGTCTCGGTGAGTCCAGCTTCCCCAAAACACAGTAACAACCTCTCTACCCTTTCCATCTCCTTGACCGAGCTCTAAAACCTTCCCTCAGCTCCTCCCCGAACTGGGTTTGGCTAAACCACTTGGTTAGGGTCGGCGCATGTAGACCCTCCACATGGTGGGTTGGGCCGGTTCACTAACATGTTGCCACTTAGATGAGGGTTAGATGTTTTCAATGTCTCTCTCTTTTTTATGGGTGCTGCTAGCTATATATCATCCTGTTCAATAGACAAGCTTTATCAAAATGAGACCTATCTAGATAGTTACCATGCAAGCATGTACTCTTTTTTGCAATTTTTTTAATCTTGGACTTTCCGAATTGGAACCCCCAGTAAAAAAATTACCGTGTCGGTACGTGCAGTACATACCATTGTGAGGATTAGTACAAGATCAGACTGGTAATTGGAAACTTTTATATACTGCATGTTACTTTGTGTTCAAATCCATGTGACAAAAGCCATTTGCTATGTTGCTGTACTACGATATTCACATCTGATAATCCTTTTTTTTTCTCTCTTTCTTTGCATCAGTTGGGATTTGCATATGTATTTTGCTCAATTAAAAACTTGCTTTCCTTTGTACTTTTTGTGGTAAAGATTGATTTTCATTCTAGATAGACTTCATCGTCCACTATCGTTAATTTCTAACTTCTATTGTTGCCACCAGATTTAGGAGGAAGAGTCAGGAAAGTACAAGTCGCACTTCAGTGAATGCATCAAGAGAAGAATCGTGCCGGATAACATGGAAGAGATGCACAGGGGAGAGTTCATGCAGCTATTCAGTAAAATCGACAAAACCACCACCAAAGTAGCGCAAGAGGTAAACACCAAGAACATTCATATCGACAACAGTTTGATTGCATAGCCTGATTCTTTCTTTACGCCGGCGTATGCAATCGGCAGAATTTCTCCACAAGGACATTCTTCATGTTTTCACCTGCCTTGGTTTTCATTCCCCTTACTCGCGAGGAAAAGAAGGCAAGACTCCTTGAACGACTCAATCCCCTTGATCTGCTGATGCAGATGACAATTCCAATGAAGAAAGATGAGTTTTTTCATCTAACTTTTAGGTTGTCGCGATCCAATATTGTTTTATTGCATCATAGTATATTGTTTTGTTGTCAAAGGTAGGGTTCTGTTTCTGATACTGAACTGAGATTGGTTTGTAAATCTTGATCGAGGAATCCAATCGCTTTCTGAGGTTAGACTTACAGCAATAAATAACATATAAATATGATATTTCAGTGTCAGAAAATGTTCCCGGGTGACAATTTTGATATTTCAAACGGCAATAAATACACATACATATGAAAAAAAAAATCAAGTTCATTACCAAAGGATGATTCATATTAGCCAAAATACACAAAAGGACAAGACTTTGGATTCAGTCCATCTTTCATAAGAAATGGTACCTTTACTGATTTAATAGCATCTGAGTGTTTTCTAACATATCTCATCGCAGTGCCTGCAGGAGGAAGAAGAGAACAAAAGAGAGCAGCTGCATGCTACCTGCTCGCCATCACTGCTCATATAAATTATTCCTCACAGGCATGCAAGTGACTGAAATCTAAAAACAAGTTGGATAGGGGCACATGGTCAATGACATGCTCTTTTGTTTGCATTTGAGTGCTTGATGCAAATTATTTCTTATTGTCTCCCTTGATCAGCAAAGATCTTCCACTCCCATCCCTCTCCTTTGTTGTATTCCAACTTATGAGGAAACTAAATCAGAAAGAATAATATATTTAGGTATTGTGCCCTGGAAATTTTAAAAACAACCCTGTGCAGCTCTAAGATGTTTAATCCAGGTGTCTTAGACATCAGAAAACTCCAATACTGTTAGGCGTAATTGTGTACTAAATTCACCATATATGGGTTTGGTTGGGTCTGTGGAATACTTAGCTGTGTTAGGCTGTCGTGCCTAGGGATGACAACGGATAGGGTATTCGTATTTCTTGTGCTACCCGTACTCTAACCCGAATAACTATTCTACTATCCGTACCTGAATAACTACCTGTTTATTTTTTAGAACCTCTACCTATACCCTACCCTATTAAAAAATTAACTATCCGTTTAATACCCGAACCTTATAAATACCTAACTTAAATATCTACCCTATTAAATTTTAACCTATATAAATATTGTTACCCGATTAATATTCGGGTACCCGACCCTATAATACCCTAATAAAGATCAAAATTTGGGTAAGATAAAACAGTTACCTGCAAACTTGAATAATATATTAAAAAACTATAGTAAACAAATAAAATATATATATTTATATACATATATATAATCGGGTTCGGGTAGTGGGTATCCGCCCTATGCTACCCGAACCCGATTCGGGTAGCATATGCACTACTCATACCCTATCCAAACCCGAATAACAACTACTCGTTTATCTTTAAACGGGTTCGGGTAGGGCGGGTACCCGCTAAATTGGTACCCAATTGCCATCCCTAGTCGCACCCTGAATTACGGTAATAAAATTTTAATATTATTACCCGTGAGTCAATGCTTGACTTGAGTCTAAACACGCCCACGTAAGGGCGCTACGGTTTTAACCGCGGGAAGGGGCGTGACCGGCAGGGACAATTCCTCGAATCGACCCTCAGCCCGACTATGGACTCTGCGGAAGACCTCTACCATTCCAACATGAGTTGGGTCAATGCCAACGACTCACTGAGGTTCGGTGTTGTCAAGTCAAATCGGGTGCACCCGAACCCAGACAGACACACCCATAGCCGACCGCATTGAACGGGGTCCACAACAGTTTCCGAGCACACTCACGTGCTGGAGAGAACCGAGGGGAGTAACTGGATGTCCCACGTCAGGGAGCCGGGCTCACCCTCACATTCGCGGATCAAGTCGGTGCCCAGAGATCGCGAAAGGTCGTTCACACAGCGTCACACGCCGGTGACGAGGAAGGTCCATCCGGCGTCGCACGTCGGTAACGGAGAGGACTTGACCGGTACCTTCGCTCGCACACCGGCGAGGAGGGAATCCGATCGAGAGGTTGTCGCATGTGGTCACACACGTGTATGCGTTGATGACGAACGGACAATCCGTCTGAGCACGCCTCGCGTGCGCCCACTGGCAAGCCGGAGAAATTGGTCGTCCACCCTCACACGAAGGTGAGGTGGGGAAGAAAGGGGAAACTTCCTCTAGCTACTGGCGGCGCCGGAAAGCCGGCCTGGCGGCAAGGGCAAAACAGGCTGACGGTGGTTGGAAGGCTACGAGCAGGCGCGTTCGTCCACTCACTTCCACCAGGTCACTTCACCGGAGAGGAAGGAAGCTCCGTCTCGAGCAGGCGTGCACATCGGAGGGAAGTCACGCGCAGGCGACAGGCACAGGGAGAAGGAGCCTCGCATGCAGGCGAGGAGGGCTCGTCCGGCTAGCAGGGAACGGTAGCCGCACGCAGGCGGGTTCGGGGACGGAAGTTCACACCAACAGGCGGCCGGCACCGGAGGGGAAAACGCGACGACGAAGCACAAGGAAAAAGGCGCTGGGAGCCGCAAGCTCAACTGGGCAGATTCAGCCACCAGGCAAGTCGGAAAAATGCCGGAAACGAAGGAGAAGGCGGAAGGAATACCTCGGCGATCACTCAGGCCGCCGACTCCTTCAAGTCGACGACATGGTTGCAGACGTGCCTTAATTATATGTATTAAAATTTAATATAATTAACTAATATATTTTTAATATATGTTAATTAATTAGTATGCATAATTAATTCTTTTAAAAATAAAAAATTACAGTCTATGTTGTGTTGGAATCTTACATCACTTCTATGTTGTGATTTTTACGATCACTCTTGAATTGGATGCATTTAGATTGAAGCAAAGTTCAATAAACTAGGGATAGGTAAACTTTAAAATCAAATTACTCTAATATTATATAAAAATAGTGGTGAAACTCTATTTGTGAGAATATCTATATAATTATTTTTTTTATATTATATTAATAATTTCTATAGAGAATATGAATCTTTATAAGTTAATTATAATTTTTAAAATTTAAAACTTAAAATATCAGTAGTAACAACAACTATAAGCACAAATGTGCACAGTAACTATGCACAATTGTGCAACTAGCAATATGAGATAAGTTAGCATTTATCACTATTTTGATAGGACAATTGTGTTGAAAAAAAGCATTCGAATCAATAATGATGTTAATACAACCCGTATAACCTAACTTTTGTTGCAATGCAAGTGGGTAGGCAAATCTATAACTAACCTGTTTATTAATTGGTAAGTTTGACCTGACTTAAACATGACCTGTTTATAAATAAGGTCAACTCAACTCAAGTTATATAACCTATTTAATATATATTAAAAAATATATATATTTACTATGTATTATAAGTATATAATATATATATACATGTAATAACTATAATATAAGTGAGTTACATAAGTTAACCCATTTATAATCCGACTAATTTCAAGTGATAAAATAAGTTGACCTATTTATAAAACAAAACACAACCCACCTAATTTAGGATGGAGTTAGTAAGTTGGGTTAATTTTTGCTAGGTTTAGGCAAGAGGGATAATGTTAATTATATATAATTAATTGTTTTAAAATAAAAACTTAAATTTTTATTTAATTATAAAAAATATATATGGTGGATTGTAAGTATCACTTCATTATTGTATCTTTATATCACTCTTAAATGAGATGCATTTAGATTAAAACAAATAAGAGGGTCTTTTAATAAATTCAATAAGATAGGGAAGGGATAGTACGTTTTGCAATCAAATCACTCTCACTTGGTAATATTATAAAAAAATAAAAATCTATTTATAAAATATTTATAATTAAATGTTTATATTATATTGATATATAATTTTATAATTTTTAAAACTCAAAATAACACTAACAATAAACAATTAAAAAATAACAACATATTAATTCTTCCAAATACTTTTTTCTCACAGCAATCACGCAAGAATTCTACTGTTCTGCAGTCTACTCAACTGTGTCGAGAGTTTGACCATAAGTCTAACTTAAATAATTACCAATATTAGGGCCTTATTTGAAAAGATGCAATGCCCACTATGGTTAGATTCTGGAAACTCGCAGGTAAAATAAAAAATTCACGTTGCTCGAGATAAGATACTTTGTCTCAGAAAGACATAAAGAGGACAAGCATGGCTACGGGATAAATTAGCTCTCCAGTAAGCTACTGCACATGCATTCTTAAAACAAAATGGAAAGATACTCTCAATTTTCACCCGTCCCCCTCTCTGAAACAAGGGGAGCAGAGTGCAAATAGGAATTATTATTGCATGGCAATGAGAAACGTCGTAACGTGTTCTCATATGCAGTTGCTACTCCTGCCTGCAGGCTCTGTCGTTGTCTGCCTTTCTAGCCATCTGTAAACTGTATGTCAGTAAACTTTATCAGAAAATTGCATATTGGCCCCCATCATTTCTGCAAGTGTAATTTTTTTCAAACTAGGAGATCAAGAAAAAAGTTGAGTAGCCGGTGCTAATATGCAATTGACCCCTTATTCCCCGTCGCTCTAGACATGCACTGCGCCTAAGCATCACGCAAGCGATAAAGCGCACACTTGCACTCTCGGCTGGCTTGACCTTCTTCTCTGGCTCTCAGCGATCAGCATCGGTTTCCATGGACAGCAGACGAGCACTTCACCAGCCTTTTTTACCTCGTTCTTCCACCCCACCTGGTTCGCCCTCCTCCCCCGCCCCGCAGCATTCGTTCTTCCCATCCAACCCCTCCCCTTGGCCGCCGCCAGCCGGCTCGTCGCAGCCCACCTTCCCGGCCAACATCTCCTCGCTCGCCTTCCCGCAAGCTGGATCCGCCCCGCCCTCCCGCGACACCTCCAAACTCGTCGCCGCTATTCTTCTTCCCGTAGTTGCGCTCGTCCTCGTCGCGGCGGGCGCCGCGTTCTTCCTTCATCGCCGCCGACGTTGGGCCTACTCTAACAAGGGCGGCGCCCACTCGGACTCACAGCGTCTGTTTCCCGCGGACTATGCGGCATCCGATGGTGGCGAGCCTAAGCCCTCCCCTTACGGATCCTCCGGCTCGCTCTACGCTGTCGCCGTCGGCGACGAGGGTCCGGGAAACATGGTCGGGTTATCCGACAGGAAGCTCTGGTCGCCGGAGCTCCAGCCACTCCCGCCGCTTCCGCGCGAGTGCCTTCGTGGGTATGGAAACGGGGAGCCGGATGACTCGTCGGAACAGTTCTATTCGCCGAGGGCTTCGTCTTTTTGGAAGGAGAGCTCAGGTAGGTTTGAGAGCGGGCGTATATCGAGCTCGCGGCGGACGTTTCCGGCGGTTGTGGAGAGATGTCGATCTCACAGCTCGACGATGAGCACGCCGCCTTACCCGTCATCGCCTGTGGCCTCATCGGCACGGATCGGATCGAGCCCTGGTTATTCGAGCCGGAGATCCTTGATGTCCACATCAGAGAGGAGTTTAATGGGAGATCGTCGATTCATAGTCCCGCCACCGCTTCCTCCTCCACTTTATCCTCTAACCCCGCCTTTGCCTCCTCCGCCTCTGGTGGATAAAGAATGTGAACCAAAGGTGGAAACGTTTGATTTTGCGGGGCAGAAAACGGAGCCAGCTAGAATTATTGGAGACTCCTCACATGGACCATCACCAAATCCAGCTCCACCGCCGCCACCCCCACTGCCGCCAGTTGGTTACTGGGAGAGCCAGGTTCGAGTGCCTCCGGCGACTCAACCACCGGTTCTTACTCCGCCCATTCAAATCAAAGCGACGGTATGCTTTGATGGGGTGGAAAAGAACGAGGGCACTATTCCTCCAAAACTGAAGCCTTTGCACTGGGATAAGCTTCAGGCCGACACGAATCGAACAATGGTGTGGGATCAATTGAAATCCAGCTCATTCAGGTGAGATATCCGAGCAAGATTTTTTGTTTTTTTATTTTTGCACGAGTTCTTTGATCGACGCATTCCTCATTCAAATGTAGAACTGATGATTCAATAGGGTGAATGAGGAAATGATCGAGACTCTGTTTGTTTCCAATGTGATGAATGCGACAACACACACGGATATCAACAAAGTGCAGGTCCTTCCTAGGCCAAAGCAAGAGAGCAGAGTGCTCGATCCAAAGAAGTCTCAGAACATTGCCATTCTGCTGAGGGCATTGAATGTGAGCAATGAGGAAATCTGCGAAGCATTACTCGAAGGTGAGATGTTTCTCATTGACGTTAATTTTGGCAATTCATTTGCAGTTCTACCGAGAAGTGTCAATTCCAGTGGCCAAGTAGGATCATTAGCACTAGTAGTGCACCAGCAAGATTGTTCTTTCTGCTTCTTGTTAGAAGACCATATGTGATAAGAAATTCCACTTCTTTGATGCTAGACGCATGAAACTGCAAAATCTTGTGAAGTCTAGAGGCAGAAAGACTAGGTGATACATTCAACGATGAAGCTAATAGTGAGATAGCCCTTTAGGCCTTAACTATAATCTATATATATTCACCAACCTATCCACCAACCAAGAAGGAAAATGAATGGCCAACCAAGCAAATAGAGCTCAATTACCAAATACTAATATTTGTGTTTCAATCAATGTCTTTAATACTAATATTTGTGTTTCAATCAATGTCTTTGAAAAAATATCTCCTGTGCCGTTGCTGTTTAAGCGGGGAACCATCACTGCATTATTTTGGTTAACTGTCATTTTTGGTACATGGACTTCTAGTTATGTTTCATTTAACATATGAACATCCAAATGTTCTAGTTTGATTCACAAACTTGCAAAGTGTTTTAACTTGGTCATTCCATCAAATTAATTTAATGAACAATCAACATAATTGATGAACTTGCTGATGATCATGTCGCATCATCTGTCAGCAATATTGATGTAGTAGATGTTGCTTATCCCTCTTCTGCACATGGGTATTAATGTGTATATCCTTCCAAATGTATGAAATAGTATACCCACTCCTACATAATTTGATATTTTGTGCATGTCATAAAACTTTTGCAAGAACCAATATAGTGGGACAACTCCTATGAGATACTTGAAGTTTTTTTAAGTTCTACTAGGATTATATGCTTGAAATTTAGTGGGGCAAGGTGTTTATATTTACATGTATGTTTTTTTCTTTTTCACATTGGTTTGAGGTAGCTAAACTTTGTGCCTTTGTATATTAAAACAATTTATATGCTTTTCTTCTTTCTGATCAAGGAGCATTTAGATTGTCTGAAATAATCCTAAAAGTATGACATCTGCTTTTACCGCACTGATTAAGTAATTCAACAAATCAAGGTTTATAAAACCTTTCCGGACTGGCTGGTTATATATATATACTCACCAAAGATTGAAAAACCGGTCTGGCGACTCAGTTCGGTGAGTCATCAGACTGGTATAGTATTGGTACCATATCGGCGAATTGGCGGTAGCGGCAGAAGCTTCCGCTGAAGCGTACAAAGCTTCCAGCGGCAGCGGAAGCTTCAGAAGGCTCGCCCACTGCCTCCCTCCGCCAGTTTGCCCGGAGCCATGCTCCGATGGCTATTCCAAGACCAGTGAGTCACCGGACCGGTTCCGTACCAAACGGTTTTACGTTCCTTATTAGTGGCCAAGATTCATCACTGAATTCCAGAAATTACTTCGGGGTGACATGTTGCTTGTTATTCTATCATGTAGCATCTTTTCCACCAGTTTCATATCATGATTGATGAAAACAGGTAATGCTGAAAGCTTAGGAATTGAACTGTTGGAGACATTACTAAAGATGGCACCTAACAGAGAAGAAGAGCATAAACTAATGGAATACAAAGATGACGATTCCGGATTCAAGCTTGGGCCAGCTGAAAAGTTTCTTAAATCCTTGCTTGATATACCATTCTCATTTAAAAGATTGGAAGCGATGCTTTACATGGCCAATTTTGAGTCAGAAGTCAATTTTCTTAAGAACTCCTTCGAAACTCTTGAGGTAAATACCTTCAACCTGGGCCATTTTTTGACCTCCAGTAATGCATTCCAGCTGCTTCAAGATGTTGATAGGATTTGTGCGTGTCATCTTGCACAGGGTCATGCTAATCTTCTCTATATTATTACAATTTTATTGAATAACTCTGAGGAGACGTAAATAGGATAAAAAAATTATCAACATAATTAACAAAATTGTTTCTTATTCTTGGTGGTCATCATGGTATAGACACTTCACTCTGGTATTCTGGCAAAGAGGCTATGATTCAGTGCACAGAATTTTATACTGTTAGTATCTGACTTCTTACTGAAAGAATAACCTATCGCTCATATGCTTTGACTTTTTGAATCTAGTTTCCTAATACTTTTCTGAAATTCAATATTGTTAACGTAATTAGAACGGTCGTTGATCAGTATATATCTATAAATAATGTTGAAGATTGTTGGCATTACTACTAGATCACTAAAACAAGTGATAGTGTGCTATTTCATTTTCTGAAGTTCTGATATAAATCTTCGGCTATCTATTGGCTGTGTGATTTGAGGACCCATTTTTCTGTGTATACAGACTTTTGGTGTCTGATATAGAGATATGGGTTGCTTGAGCCAGCGAATAAGCTTTAGAACACAACTTGCTCGTTAAATTATGAGATAAGCCATGAACAAGATAAGAATGTAAACCTATGAGATTGGCATTGGTAGACAAACTAGTTTAATTAGAAGCATTCAGTGTTGGTGCTTAAAATTTAAAATATCCTGCCTCAAATGCATCCCTGAAATTAGGACGATTCTTTGTTTCATGCTTACTGGATTTAGGTGTATTTCTCGGCTCATCGAACAAAAATTGCCATTACCAGGCAGCTTGTGAAGAGTTGAGGAGCAGCAGATTGTTTCTCAAGCTTCTTGATGCGGTACTCAAGACTGGAAACCACATGAACGTCGGGACAAACCGAGGTGATGCACAGGCCTTCAAGCTTGACACATTGCTCAAGCTTGTTGACATAAAAGGCACTGATGGAAAGACCACGCTCTTGCACTTTGTTACCCAGGAGATCATCAGATCAGAGGGCACCTCTCTTTTTGCCACAAACAATTTGGCTGCCAGAACATCTTCATCAAGTAGTACTACACGAGAAGAGCTGGAGTCCAGGAAACTTGGTCTTCAACTTGTCACCGGCCTTGGTACTGAGCTCAGCAGCGTGAAGAAGGCTGCAGCAATGGATTCCAATGCACTCAGCAGCTTTGTCTTTAAACTCGCTAAAGGAATTGAGAAGATCCATGAGGCGTTGAGATTGAATGAAGAGTTTGGTTCTAAGGAATGCGGCCAGGGATTCCATGATGCCATGGATCAGTTTCTGAAGAGAGGAGAGGATGAAGTTATAAGAGTGCAGGCTCAAGAGAGTGTGGCATTATCTCTGGTCAAGGAGACAACAGAGTACTTCCATGGCAACTCAGCTAAAGAAGAAGCACATCCCTTGAGAATATTCATGGTGGTTAGAGATTTTCTGTCCATCCTCGACAAGGTCTGCAAGGAAGTCGGAAAAATCAATGAGCACACGGTCGTCAGCTCGGGGCGGCAGTTTCCGGTGCCTGTGAATCCAACTTTGTCGCCTGTGCCACCCAGATTTCAGGCATTTAGATCGGAAAGCTCGGATGAGGGGAGCTCATAGTCACTGTAGTTCCTTCACTGTGTGTGTGTGTGTTTTTAATATATTGGCCGGAAGAACGACGGGAAAGAAAGATCTGAGCCTATATTAAAATTAGGCAAGGGGAATGAATTAGTATAGCTGCGTTTGAAGTTTTTCAACGCTTCAAATTTCTACAATAAATTATATTTGTATATTTGTGGTAATCGTTAAATACGAACATGCATAACGTCCGTTTATTTTAATTCATTATATACCTTGTTACCTAGGGCCTATCATAAATCATATTAACATTTTATGCTGAATTATTATCATATATTTAGTTTTATATTATTGTAATACTTTGATTTAGTTTCATATTGAAAGTGAAATAAAAAATAAACATATAGGGTTTAGTGACTTATTATTATTAACTTAGCTTAAGCAATATATTATTATTTTAACTCATTAAATGGGTCATAATAATTATATATTTTTAAAAATATTATACTAAGTAAAAGCAATTCTCAATTCTTAAAGTTATATTCTGTTGAATGGAATCCAAATGAAAAGGAAGAAAAATACTATGAATCTAGATGATTTTTTATTTAAATTCACAGCATTTTTCATCCTTTTTACTATGGATTCTATCCAACGGAACATAGCCTAAGTATGAATGTGTAGAATTGTAGATGGATTTGTTATTAATGTAGAGATCTCTCTAACTATAGTGTTTTCCATTCTATTTCCAGTAACTTATTTAATTTTTCACCCTTTTATATTTTGATCTACTAAAATTATTTAATGTGCGGCCAACCAAATCAAAGTTTGACCACATCATTAATAATCGAACCTTTCTTACCAGGGAGGGTTCAGTAATTAGGATTACAGGACAAAAAGGGCACTGCCACTCTTAATCATTCGTCAGGGAGCGGCAGGTATGGCAGGTGGTGATTAATTGGTACCCAACCTACACGATTCGTTTAATTGTCAATTAGGTATTTATTAAATAGGTTTAATTCATAGACTAGTGAGAAAGAGGGTAGTGACAAAGGCGAGATGGGCAAGCAGTAAGTGGGAGTGGATGAGGGGCACCATTGGGAGCGAATTTTCTAAGCGGGTAGGGTTCTGAGTGGGGTGCCCATTTCCACCATCCGCATTTATGGAGATTCCTGCATATCTGCATAATACGAATCCCTATGTATTTTGAAGGGATAGGATGATCTACTTTTTCTGATTTTAAGTGGCCCTCTGCTTAAGAGTTTTTTTCACCATTGGAGCATTTAGAGGGAGGGGGAAGGCAAAGTAGATTAGGCTTAAGAGCTAAGTTTAAATATGGGTAGTGCAGAATTAGCTAAGTACCCTACTTGTTGCCATTGCCAAGTCAAGCGAGAGAGAATATGTCAAAGAAATATTTTCTAAATTAAAACAACTTAGATGATCCACCTAAGTTGGTTAAGTGACTTATTTTGTCCACCTATTTGTAGAGTGAACCATTTCATTGAGCTATTAGTCTAAGTCTATCAAATTTGATTTTATCATACATAATTATGTTGATGTCACTACACTGATATTCATAAAATCAAATATCTTCATAACTAAGCATATGATAGTTACTCTCATTGCTTAGTTTCATGTGAAAGACCTAATGAGACATCCCTCTCATTGCTTAGTTACTCTCTTTAGAGGTGAGTAAGAGAGGTGAGTAATTAGTAAAATCTTTTGTTATTGATAACGAGATTTTGAGATCGATTTCAACCTGCTCATGTAAAAAACAATGTATATATTTTATATTTGACTTACACTAATGATCCCTTTCAACTGTGTATCGAATGAATAGCATACATGTGGAAGTACACTTGATTTCAGAATTTGTATGCCTTTTTCATAATATGAGAACAGCCGCAGGAATATGCATGTAGTTCATGATGCCTTAAAAGCTCCCCTCTATTAAGAGACTGAAGCTCACAAGCTGTGGCTCTCTCTTATTTATCAAATACAATTTCGGCAGGATTTGGAAACAAGCTTACCCTTCAAGATATGCCTACCTAATACAATCAGCCAAATATGGTTTCCGCATCCATGCGCTCAAGAACCCTACGGGCTTCCTCTTCTGTGGCAGGAACAACATTCCGAATCCTCAGTCCATTCTTTATGGCATCATGGTTCACAGTAAAAGTGAAGTAGAAGGTGTTTGATACCTATAACATCAGGTGCAAACATAAGTTGAAACTATTGATACACAGCTTGTGTGTAAAACTATAATTCATTAGAACTTATGACATGAACTAGCTGTTGCTCTTCCATTGTCTTACCTCACTGGTCCGGAGCTCAGGCCTTGCTACGTGAGCAACAACTTCAACATTGATCAAAGGCTCCTCTGGGTTCTCCAGCTGTGTATAGAGAACGCAAGACTTCAGACGCAGGAAACCCCCTACGTCAACCTGAACACACAAGTATAATCAGATTGATGTTGGTTTAGAAAGACACATTGTTTGGTTCTAGAACTGGGATAGAATGTAATTCTTTAGGTTGCACACAAATCAAGCATAAAGATAGATTTGCTACTCACAGGTTTTAAGAAATCCACATGGTCAACTTCCAGAAAGCGTGGGCTCTGCCCAACAAATGCATATGCAGTCGAAAAGGCCAATTCGAAGGCAAGGTTCATCAGAAATCCCCCAAAAATACGGCCATGGAGATTCCTTTGTTGAGGCTGGCATATGAGTGAATTTTCATGCCGGGTGTCCCTGATTAGGATGCTGTCTCTATCTGCTAAGGCAGGCATATCACAGAACACACGCCCCTCTGCTAGCAAGGACTTCAGCCTCTTCATATCTCCATATAAGCTGAGACCACCATTCTCAAATTCTCTTTTTTGTGCCTCTCGTTTCCTTTTCCTAATTTTATCCCTTTCTTCTGCTTCTCCAAAAAGTAACTTCTCCCGTTCAGTTTCAGGTAAGAGGCGGTTCACAGGAGCCGCCTTTCCCGTCTTTGAATCACGCGCAACAAATGTGAAATTTGCTGTCAAAGCCACAGGATCTAATTGCTCAGAGCCATCTGCAAGATAATACAGATGATCAGCAGTGAAAACAGGGTCATTTAGTAATTCATAAACTTAACATGATTGGCAACAGTAATTTGCTTGTGATCAATCAGATTTATCACCAGATATGGGAACCAATCAAATTGCAGAGGTTGGTACTTCAAATATTATAACTAAAGAGTGATGACTTCAGGCTTTCTATGAGTAATGAGCCTGTGATCAATCAGATTATCATTGGATATGGGAACTAATCAAAGTGCAGGGATTGGCACTTCAGATATTACAACTAAAAGAGTGATGACTTCAGGCTTTCTATGAGTAGTGCCCCCTTTGTAGAGTTCTATAGAATCATACTAAAAGACATACATATGCCTATTAAAAGAATCATTACAAATACCTCGTTGAGTCTGGGTAATTTCAATCTGTATCTCAATGGATGAACGACCAACCCATGTGACCGCACCTGCCATCTTTAGATCAGTGTCTACACGCAACGGCTTCTTTAGAACCATCTTATCTACAGAAGCAGTGACCAACAAGAGAGGCCTTGTAGTGCTATCATCATCAGAGCAGTGCTGGGCATATGCAACAAAGCAGATGAGGCAAGATTGTAGGTAGACGGAGTACGATATAAAGAATTGAAAAGTTCAGACATATGTTCATGACTATAAAAAAATTGCATAAACTGTCAATATAAATTAGCAGTTACTGAGTAAAAAGTAGGTTAAATCTGCAAGCAACCAGATGCCAAGTTGTAATCTTTATATGTTTAGTAAAAAATCCCTCTTTAGCATGTTTTTGGCATTCTCCTATACTTACCAACAATAAAACTGAAATAAACAGCTAACCAAGAAGAACAGGTAGCTGCAATCAAATGGGTACCTTCACAGCAATGGTGCCGGCGAGTGCATCGAGATCCTCGAGCAACTTGCCGATCCTGACCTCATTCCATGCATCTCGGTACTGCTCCCTCAGGATGTAATCGGTCGAGAAGTTATACATGATGCTCGTCCTGCTCTGCGACGGCTTCCTCGTGAGCAACTCCGTCTGCGGCGGCCCGTCCCCCTTGGAAGCATCAAGAAGCCTCTCAAAGATGCTCGACCGCGCCTCCCACAGAGCGTTGGTCACCGGGGAGTGGTACATCCCCGGCCACAAGCTGAGCGGCTTCCGAATCGTGGAGCTCGCATCGATGTGCGGCGCCGGCGAGTCGCCGAACGGGGACGCGATGGTCGACACCACTTGGATCGGCGAAGGCGAGCTCGCATTCGCTGCGTCCGGAGACGATCCGTTCGGTAAATCCCCGGCGGAAGAAGACATGAGCCTGGCCCGAGAGGTGCAAGCGGTCGATTCGGGGTAGAAAAGACGCGATCTTGGGACGACTGACCACCTCTCAGGACTCTGAGGTGGTTTCGCACCTCGTTGGTGCAGAATCGGCGGAATAAAGTGGGAACAAAGTGGATTTGGTACAAAAAGATTTGATCTTGGAGCCAGTCCAAGCGGCGTGTGAGGTCGAAGCAAGGAAGAATTGGGGGTCAAAGGGGTGGACTTTTTAGAGATTGGTGAGGAATAGTGTACAAGAAGGCTGAGGGAGGCGTAGAGGCGAGAGACGTTTCCTTGTGAACGGTTCACCATGGAGTCAAGTCAAGGGAGGAAAGCGAGATTCAGGCGAAGACAACTGAGGAAGGTTAGGTTATGGGAACGGTTGGCAGTTGATGGAGACTCCTTTGATTGTTGATTTGCTGGGACTTGTCAATTTGATCAACAGTGAAAATTATCTTTTTTGGAAGCTCGGCGACATAATTTTAAAAATTAAAAGTCCTAAAAATTAGGAGGATACTTAAATTATTTTAGTTAATAAAAATCTTTTGTTATTATACTCCAATCAAATTGTTCTACTTGGGCCGGTGGGCTCGGAGCCCATTTTGAAGTAGACTCTGAAGTGGGCTGCGAAGCAACTTGCTGCTTCATTCTTGTTGTCCAATTTGAAAACCGTCGAGGGCACGGCCAGTCTCAAGCACAAGGATAGCGTCTAAAATCTACTGCTAATTCGGGTCTGAGAGGATTGTCGAGAGAATACTAGTAGTAAGTCTTCCCCTCTATTTCTTCTTCGTCTTCCCTATTTTGCGTCGTTGCCACTCCAGTATTCCTTGTTCCTTTCCCTTTTTGTCTGCTGCCTCCATTCGGAACAGCATGTGCTCACGCCGCCTTGACTCGTGCCATCTTGGTTTTCGTCAATGGCTGGAGTAGCCACTCGCTGTGCCCCGCTAGAACCACTGGCAACGTCGGAGGACGTCTTCCAGCGGGTGAGCACTCGCCATCGCTGCCTCTGGCATTGTTGTCGCCACCTTGCGCTTGCTATACACGCGTTTGTCGCAGCGAAGGCGCGTTAGAGAAGCAGATGGAAAATATTGCTATTTTCCCTCCGCTTGCCGCTCGATTGGGGGCACAAGTTCAAAAACTTAACATGCCGTCGTCGCTGCTGTCCACGCTCTACACACGTCGACCTTGCTGCTGTCCACGCGTTCTCGCCATCATCCCTATGAGCTCGAGCTCGCCCTAATCGTCGTCCACGAGCCCTCATCGCCGTCTACGCGAGCTCACTGCTCGCTGCTGTACACGAGCGCAAGCTAGTCTCGCCCTAGCCTTCGTCCACGTAAGCTCGAGCTCGCCCTATCGCTGTCCATGAGTTCTCACCGCAAGCTCGCTGCTCGCCGTTGTCCACGTGGGCTTGCTCCTCGTTGTCGTACATGAACGCGAGCTTGAGCTCGCCGCACGCCGAATGCACGTGAGCTCACATGCAATATGTGATTGAAAAGGAGAGGCTTGGTTCCTCATTCACATGTGTGTGCTAAGAAAGGTGGGGGAGTTGGATGGAAGAAGCACTTAATGGTTGACCGTCTGTGCGGTCGAGATGGTTTGTCAACAAGACACTAATACTCACAGGGAAGAAATAAATATTTTGCCCGAGCGTTGGGACAAATTCATGAGAGATAGGTCAACGCACAGTTGCATATATGAAAGGAAACTTCAACGTACAATAACGACCTTTTACGTGTTCATTGCATTGACAAATGAAAAAGTTATAAATCAAAGGAGCTAAACATTATGCATGCAATTAGAAAGTCAACCCTCCTATAATTCATCACAAAGCCACAGCTAACGTCACTAGCACATCATTGCAATGTATTTCAGAAGCTTCCATTGAACGTACATAGCTTGGCAAAAAAACACACGAACATGTAAACGATATACATAATAAGATTTATCATCGACACCAGAATCAATGCTATGCGTGCATGACACAACTTATTCTTCTTGTTTATTACGTGGATTACATGGCACGATACGGACGCACACTCCAGTAGTAGCGCTCCATCACAATTTGAACCATTTACGGGAATCCACCGCCAACGCCGCCGCCAGCTCCACCGCCAAAGCCGCCTCCGGCTCCAGTTCCGCCGCCAAGCCCCCCGCCACCACCGAACCCACCTCCGCCACCGCCTCCCAGTCCTCCACCGCCACCAACACCCGACCCCCCACCAAATCCACCGCCCGCACCCGCTCCACCCCCAAAACCGCCACCTAGCCCCCCGCCGCCACCGCCTCCACCTCCGAAACCGCCACCTCCACCTCCCCCAAGGCCTCCGCCGCCAAATCCAGCCCCGCCGCCCAGGCCTCCACCGCCGCCGAGCCCACCTCCTCCGCCGAGCCCGGCGCCCTTGCTCAGCCACTTCTGCTCTTCCAGGGGTCGAGCATCGGCCGCGAGCAGCCTCCTCGCATTGGCGGAGCAGAGGAAGGCGGCGAGCAGCAGCAGCGAGAGCAGGAAGTGATTTGCCATGTTAGTTTATGTGCTGTGGAGCTTGTGTGCTTGAAGAGTGGAAGATGGAGTATAAATAGGCGCTGCATGTGGCGTGGGTCCGCGGGGGCTTTAAATGGAGCTCAACCGCAACCCGTGCTTGTGTTGTGTGGGGAATGGAGGCTAGCTGTGTTGACAGCTAAAGGACGAAGACTTTTGGGGTACTTCATCATCATCTCTTGAGGACCAGCGACAATTTATTTCGGAAATTTGACTCTTGATCAATATATGTGACGGTAGAGGTGAGACTGTTCTGTTTCTATTAAATATTTATTTATAATAAATATTTATTTATTTATATATATATATCATTTAGTTTCGATTAAATGACCCAAGGTCAAACTAGACTAATTTTAATTTTACAATTGAAGAGAAGAAACTTAATAAGTAATGCTCTGCAAGTTGGGATCATCCTTTTAACTTGTAAATTTTTTATTGTCAAATAACGGAGTCTTACGATACAATAGGCATAGGGAAGAGTTAGGAATAAAGCCTCCGAGACTGAAGAAGGCGTACAAGTCATCTAGACCCATCAAACACTTTAAGATAGCAGATTCTTGAAAACATTTATAACTCTCCTCTCCTCTCCAAATTCTACCAACCACCCTCTTCTATATGGCATTCCCGAATCGCGAGTACTATCACTATTGATACCATCAACAACTAATCGACGGTGGTAGGCCACCTCTCCCTCCCCTCGCCATTTATATATATGAACAAAGATTAAAGAACATCATCACTCATTGTCGTCATTACCTCCATGAACCCTAACCATTACTGCAGCAGGCTCCCCAACTATTTCCACATGTCCTACAACCACTCTCTGCCATGAGTTCTTTAAAACCAGTGCCCTCACGTACAGTTTTCTGCCGCCACTAACCTTCTCACATGATTCTAGTGCCATCGTCAGCAGTCCACGTGCTGCCCTGAAATACCTTATGAAGGAAATTGCACCAACCAGCTTCCATGTGAACCAGATTATCTAGTGGATGAGGAGTTGGACTGGTTCAAATGTAACTGAGTCATGTTTCTCAATTGTTCATGGTAAGTGTCAGGCCCGATGTTAACTTAAACACGTTTAAGTTGTCCACGTCAGCAATCCCTATTTTGATTTCAAATGTTTCGCATTGGCTTTGACTCCACACGTCTCGTTTTAAACACCACGCGCGTTCGAATCTCTATTGAAGCCGGACACACGACACTGCATCGACTCGCGACGCCGCCGGACGCGTACATCATTCGAACGGAGGAAGGGCCTGCGGCAGGGAAGGGCAGCTCGCGCCCCATGTCCCTCAGTTAGGGAGGGCAAAAAACTTCATTCCCGACCTGACTCGACCCGAAGTCAATGGGGGAAAATTCGAGTTGACCGGGGGTCTGGTCAGGTTTGGAAAAACCCGACGGGGGTATAGGCCCCGTTTGGATGCCGCGTTTGGGCGGCTTCTGGCTTTTGCGAGCAGCCAAAAGCTGGAGCGGAGGCGTTTGGGACGCAGCTTCTCAGTTCCAAGCTGAGAAGTTGCACTGTTGATAGAAAGCCGCCTTGCTCGAGCTTTTCCGAAATGCGAAAGCGGCTGAAGCCGCACAGTGTTCGCCGCTTCCCCCCGTACGCGTCTCGCTGCTCCCCATCGTCGTCCTCCAGCTGTCGCCGCGTCCGCCCCCGCCCGTCGCCGCGTCCGCCTCCGCCCGTCGCCTCCGGCCGTCGCCGCGTCCACCTCCGCCCGTCGCCTCCAGCCGTCGCCGCCTTCGCCTCCGCCTCCAGTCGTCGCCTCCGCCCCCGCCGTCGCCGCCTTCGCCTCCGCCTCCAGCCGTCGCCGGCCGTCGACAAGGCGCCGAACACAGCGGCGGAATCCCAAATCCCTTCGTCCAAATCCCTTCGCGTGGAGACGACGAAAGGGATTTGGGTGTTATTTTTTTTTTAATTTTTTACAAGATATTAATAAATATTAATCTTTAAAATTAAAATAATAAAAATATAAAAAATAAGAGAATAAGTATATAGAATAATGTAATAGTCTAAATTCATGTATGTAAAAATTTTAAATTTAAAAATTTATATTTGTATGATTAATTTTTTTAAATTTTAAAAAATAAAAATTAGAGAATTCTTAAAAAAAAATTATCTATTTTAAGTTTAAATTTATGTATGTGATAGTCTACAAAATTTTTATGGTTGTGTTAGGTAATTTTATATTTTATATATGCTTTATATTAAAAAAAAATTAATTTTTATTATAAATTAAAAATATTTTCTTAATAGAATTGAACAGCACAGCACAACAGCTCACAGTTACTTATCAGACCAGCTAATACACCCAAACAGCCTCAGCTTTTCAGACCAGCTCTATTCAGACCAGCCACCAGCCAGAAGCTCCAGCCCCTCCAAACGGGGATATAGTCAGGTCGGGGTCAGGTATAAGAATTTAGGTACCCACCCCGAATCCAACCTCGAACCCGTCCTGACTATTAAAATAACAAATTTATGTTATAACCTAGTTACTAAATTTTAATAATTTATGTAGAAATGATGATATAGTTTATGTAAAATATTTTTTTATTTATATATTATGAATAAAGAATGCAAATTAATTTTAAAATATTATTTATAATATATATTTATTTTTTAGGTCGGATGGGTCGGGTTTCCCCGTGGGATCAGGTGTGGGGCAGTTCGGGGAAATCGGAGTCGAGTCGGGGATTTGCCATCCCCAACCCGCCCGGTTGTCATCCCTACCCTCAGCCTCATCGGCGTCATTGTGGACACCGGAAGTCACCGGTCGGAGGTGGGGAAGGTCGCAAGAGAACACAGAAAGGGGAAGACGCGATTCAAGGGAAATTTTCACTCTTATTCCTCATATTCGAGCTACATAAAACCCCTTTATTTCTCTCCCCTCTGTACATGCTCAACCTCTCTTCCCATCTGACCTCGCCGACGCCAGAGTGCTCGTCGAACCGTGCCGCCAAATGTCTCTGTACGAGAGAGGGGAAGCGCGACATTCTCTCTTTGCCACTTCGTGGAGGGGTGATGCTCTCATCGCCAACCACCGCTCGGGGAGGAGGAGGACAAGGCGCTCTCGCCTCCGTCATCGTCCGCCATCATCGTCTTTGGCGCATAGAGACGACGAGCTTGCGCTCTCCCGTTCTCGTGGGGGAGACGCCCCCATCGAAGAGACTCGCACAGCTCCACTTGCTACCTTTTTGAGCCGCTCCTGCACGTTGCTCATCGACGAATAATTGCCGTCGATGGGACGCCGCCCATGATTTTGGCAGCACAACCGCCCCCCGTCTGCTCCCGTCACCATCGACGATCGACTCGGAACGTTGAATCAAGCCTTCAATGGGAGGCGGGTCAGATTCGGATCCCCCCCCTCGCGTCGTTCGCTCGGATCCGCTCCGCAGCAAATTGAAAACCATACGTGGGCTTTTGGGCCTCCGCCCAAGCCCAGCTGTGAAAGGGCCGCTTGACCTGGCCTAGGACCTTGGCCGTAACAGTAAGTTAGGATAGTTCAGTGTTAAATTAGTTTGCTTCAGCAGAAATTTGAGTTCATTTAAGTAACGAAAAAAACTCTTCGGGTACCTGCTCAGCGGCACCCCACTTAAAAAATTTACTCACAACTTCACAAGTAACTTTTTCACGTTTGTTGTATTCAAATTTATTATGCAGCAATCATCATGTCAATAGCCTGTTTCTTTGAAGAGAAAATAGGAGGGCGGGTTCTCTTACTTTTTTTTTTGGAAATAATAAAATGAGAAAATAGAAAAGAGGAGAGAAAATTTTTTTATCTTTTTCTTTCCAAATTAGGGAGAAAACCTGATTGACTTACTCACAAAACCTTTCATCTCACCATGTGATCTTTGTTCTCCTGAGCTTTCTCCCTTCCGCCTCTCTCATTTGCTTGCTTTTGTTTATTTGCCTCGTCTTTTAGCTTTCTCTCGTTCTCTCCCTACTCTCGCGTCTCTTCGTCTCCTCACTCGCACCAACCATCCCTTTGTCTCCTCTAAAAAAATTATGAATATATTTATATCAAATATATATTACATTGTATCAATATATATATTTTTATTTATCTTATTTTAGTAATAATTTTTTTTTCGCATATTTATTTTCTTTAAATTTTTTTTAAAAAAAGTATTTTCTTTGCACTTTATTTTCCTCTTTCCTCTATTTTTTTTCTTAATTTTTTTTCCCAAACGGACCATAAGTCCACGTAATTTTTTTCCTGCCCTATTGGGCTCTTCCTTCCCCACCTATGTTAACTGCCACTGAATTGGAACCGAACCGGTTCATTGACCGAAAGAGAACCGGAAAATCTATTTGTCAGGAACGGTTCAATTGAAATTATATCCTTGCCACAGCACAGGCGTCTGGAGCTCCAGCCGCTGCCAGCCCTGCGCCGTTCTCTGCGGTGGGTAACGGTTCTTCGTAGGTTGACTCCGGTCAGTTCCACAGGCTTGCAGTTCATCGCTTCAAGGTAAAGAAAAAAGTAGGAGTTTTTTCGTCAACTTGCAATTTGTTTTGCCTAAGTAATCTTTGAACTCGAACTCGGCCATGCTCTCAATTTCCTTTCTGGTGCGAATTGATCTTGGTTCAGGATTCAAATGCATTTTTTTCTACGTCGATTTTGTCGAATTGGAGTGTGTGTATAGAATTGAATATACTCATGCCTGTTAGTTATTCGTTGAAATGCCTGTGTAGAAAGAAATTTATCCGAACGGAATTTTCTGCGGACGATTTAAAATTCTATAGAAGAATCTGTTTATGAAGATTTCTGTTTACGAAGATTTGAGGGATTTTGAGGATTGCAGATGCAAATAAATGCTATTTCATTTTCGGGTGATGTTTTGAGGTTCAGTCAAATTTAGGAAACGTTGCGGATTTTTGGTTTGGCATAATTTCGGTGATTGGGAATTTCGGAGGAAAATCTGTTGCAAGCAAATGGCTAGGATTCAATGTATTTTCCTTGCTTTCTAAGCGGCGGCCGAGTATTCGGTGCGGAGAAGATTGTTCAGCTTGGCCTACACCTACATTATTGTTCTTCTTCCCTAAGCGGTGGCCAAGTTTTGATTCTTGGAAGCTGATCCAATTTGTATGAATTTATTATAACGTAAAAAAAACCCTATTTCCCTATTTATTCTCCCTCCTCGACTCCTCGTGCGTGTGCCGCTCACTCGCTTGACCCTCTCTCTCTCGCTTCCTCTTCCGGCGAAAGCAGCGGCGACCAGAAATCTCGCGCCGGCCTTCCTCGCCTCTTTCCGGCGACGCTCGACGAGCAGGCGGTGGCGTTCGGTTCAGCGACGAGCGTTGCTGGCAGCGACGGTTCCGGCGAAGCAGCGAGGACGGGCGGCAGACGCTGCCGTTCTCATCCCCTCCTCCTTCCTCGTCGTCCCAGCGCCCTTAACCTTCGCCAGCAGCGGCGTTGGATTCCGGCGACGTGAACAGTGCACCGGCGACCCTTCTTCCCCTCTGTTGATTTTGGTTGCTAGGGCATGTAAGAGCTTAACCTTAATTTTTAAGCATGCTTAGGCATAGGTAATAATGTTGCATGTATAGTTGGTAGATTTATCGCGATTATACATAATATTTGCCCTAATTTTATTATGGGTGGGTATAGAATTAAATGCCATGTTGTTATAAACATGATTGATTATGACATTATTAAGGGAAATTTTATTGAAATTCATAGTTAATAATTAAGCTAATTTTGAGGTGATAATTTGGAGGGATAAAGATATGTGTATTATAATTTATGAAATTGTGGTTAGAGGTATTAAGTGTAGAAATATGTATCTTTTAGATGTTGTTGGGGGTTAGAATTAGATAGTAATTGATATTATTTTCTTGGTATATATTATTGTAAGATAACTCAATTCTAGACTAGACATGCCTAAGGTGTGAGTACCAGCGGTTTCCTTTGCGGCAGGATTTCACTTATCTGGTAAGTATCCTACCTTCTCTTTTTTCTAGTACGCTACTAAGCCTCGCACTTAGATACCAAAGCTTTTATTTCTACTGCTTGACCTGATTTTTGTTCCTTTCTTGCTCTTATTAAATCATTGTTGCATATGGTAGTATGACTAGTTTTGAATTTGTTATTATGAAAAGAGAACTTTAATGCATATTTTATTTGGTATGTGAGTAGACAGTTATGAAAAGTTATTATTGTTATATACATATTTTGAGATATAATATTTATATGAGTGTTGAGATTATTGTATGCCTTGAGCGTACGCGTGCCGTACATGGAGGTTGGAGATTTGTCGGCAAGGTCATGTGTTAGTTCATCGCACTGAATATGTAACAGGCTATTAGTGGTTGCCGATTAGAGTTGTCGTCAAATTGTCCTTTGGACAATACTAGAGTTTCCATGTATTAGACATAACACTATTGAGCTATCTGATGGTAGTTATTCTACTTTTGGAGCTTGGGGGAAGGGGGGGGACCATTCTTATTAAAGTATGAAGCGGAATGCAAAAATTATGACTACGACTTTATTTTGATAAGATAGGATATATATTGGTTATATTATATATTTGCACCTATATAAAGTATTACATGTAAATTGCAACCTTCAATAGCTTTTTTATTTTTTTATTAAATACTAAAAAATAATAGCAGAAGATTAACAAGAATAATCATAAATCATAATAATAAATGATCAAGTAAGTTGTAAGGCAGGGTGCATGGCTGTTTTTGTTGTTTGTTGAGTAATTGGGTAGTCCATGCTTAGATGGGGGAATGAGGAGTATGTTGTAGTCACAAGGGTTTCGAGGAAGGCAGTGATATTGCATGAGAAGAAAAGAGTTGTCTCATGTGAGTCGAGTTAACCATCAAGGGATTTGGGAAGAAAGAGCTACATATGAGTTGGTTGGACGTCAACCCCTGCCCTTCTCTCAGATCAAGGTAGTGCAAGGAGGAAGGGTTGCTTGTGGCTTGCCATGTTATAGTTGGTGTGACCATGAGATAATACACAATTACTAATACTATGATGTCATGACAAGTGTTTGATTTCAGTAATAATTTTTTATAATGTTTGTAATGTTTTTTTACTTATTGTAAAAGGAAACACTTGCTTGCAATTTTATGTTGAATACTATATACAATGCATTAATTTTAATTTACAACCACCAGCAACATAATTTTCAAATATGTAGTTAATGAACGCATAATATATTAATAAATATAAATACAAATTATAAGAATAAATTCAAAAATAAAAACTAGAGGGGTCAACATTCAACAAATAGTGTTAATAATGATTTATAGTGGGGCGATGAAGGTTTTTTAAATGTAGAGTGCTATATATATATATATATATATATATATATATATATATATATATATATATATATATATATATATAGTATAAATATACAAAGTTGATTTGCCCACGGTGACCATTACGTGGCTCTACATGGCTTGAAACCAAATCGAAGCTTGCTGCTGTAAAATGAGCTAACAAGCTGCTGGAAAGGTAGATGATGAATGGTTGAACTGTGTAGCAACTGAGGAGACCAAGTTTATAATTTGCAAATAGAGCGTTGAAACTTAAAGTAATTAATGTGTAACAGTGTAAGAAGGGACTTGATGTGATAATAATCTTTGCAGCAAATGATTTGCATGTGCCGGAAGCAATGGCCAACGGTTGGTTAAAAAAAATAGTTACTTTTTTCATACAAAATGTCTTTAATTACTTATAATGTATAATGAAGAAAAGACAACAGAGACTACTCATGAAAATAGAAGGGGGCAAGAACATTTACATTATAGATTTTCAGTAAAAAGTGGGGGCAATGTTAGTATAAAAATATAATATTATATAAATATATATACATATATAATGCCTTTGTGTGAGGTTAGTGGGGGCAATTTGTATGTAAGATCATTTAGCGGAATTGTGCAATCTTCTTGGATGTTGTATGGTGATATTTTTGTATTGTTTGTGTAGAGAGGTGAAGAGTTGAGTTCTGATATGTAATCCTGTATCTTCTTTTAGCAATATATTCTTACTTGCCCTTGGAAAAAAAAAAGAAAATTCCTCTTTCCGATCGTATATGATGTGTTACATGGATTTTCCTATGATTTTATTGTTTTTCTTCAGGTATGATGCTTGCTTGAAGGTATTCATTTGTAGGAGGCAATTTCTGGAGAAAAAGGAGTGGTGATGGCTTTGATCTATCATCGAGGAATTATAGCCAATTCCCTTTTTCTCAGCCAGTC
Organism: Costus lasius; assembly: GCA_027563935.2. NCBI lineage: Eukaryota > Viridiplantae > Streptophyta > Magnoliopsida > Zingiberales > Costaceae > Costus > Costus lasius. Next base: position 101,501,819 of record CM050454.1, read on the forward strand.
TGCTTTGTTCAGCAGGACCAGTTCTGCTCTTTTCCGCACATTGCGAGCGGCACATACTCGGGCAAGTACTCGAGCAGAGAGCAGAGCTAGCATTGTGAAAGAGGAAGCATTTCAGATCACAACCAAAACACCTTCAGAGCAGAACACAAATGGATACGAAGCTATCATTGGTATAGAGACCCATGTTCAACTATCTACCCTTACCAAGGCATTCTGCAGCTGCCCTTACCTCTATGGATCACAACCAAACACCACCGTTTGCCCTGTCTGCATGGGGCATCCTGGTACATTACCTGTTCTGAATTCCAAGGTTGTTGAGTTTGCTGTGAAGCTGGGCCTTGCTCTCAATTGTGAATTGTCCATGACTTCCAAGTTTGACAGAAAGCAATACTTTTATCCAGATCTCCCCAAAGGTTATCAAATATCACAATTTGACATTCCAATAGCGGCTAAAGGATTCATTGATTTGGATCTTCCAGTTGAGTTTGGTGGTGGTCATAGAAGGTTTGGGATTACCAGAGTTCATATGGAAGAAGATGCGGGAAAGCTGCTTCACTCGGAAACAGGGAGTTATTCTCAGGTTAGTTTTCTTAATACATTTGTGAGCACATTTATCCTATGCAAACCTTTTTTTGGATAAACTTTGAATGGTTATATCATACTTTTAGTTCCTGCCATTAGTCTTAAGTATTTCTTCCTTTTCTTCTTTTATTTGGTTTCATATCTTATGATACAGGCTCTTGGTGCAGGTTGACCTGAACAGGGCAGGGGTACCTTTGCTAGAGATTGTCTCTGAGCCTGATATGAGGACTGGTATAGAAGCTGCTGAATATGCTGCAGAATTACAGAGGTTGGTTAGATACCTTGGAATAAGCAACGGAAATATGCAAGAAGGTTCACTTCGATGTGATGTAAATGTTTCTATCCGTCCACTAGGGCAATCAAAATTTGGGACAAAGGTATTTGACTATTTCTATATCCATCTAATATTTGTATTAGTTTTTGTTCCTAACCGTATGTTTATCATTTGCAATTGATTGCATTTCCTTGTTTTAATCTCGTATTACCTGAAAAGTAGACAAGCTCGAGTCCTTTTATTGGGATGAAGAGACTTAACATTTTTAAAGTTTGCTATCTTAATCCTTATTTCAATTAACATGGACAGATATAGTTTTTCTTCTTTTGTAGCAAAACGGGACAAAATTGCAAGACGTGCATTTCAGTGAGACCTGAGACAAACATACAAGGAGTAAAGAAAGGAGTTTACTCCCTAAAAGAAAATCGAGCAAATACATATAATATATATAGGGAACCATAGTATGCCTCCACGCAGAGAGAAGCACCTTTCGTTTGAAATGAGTTGGGTGATAAAAGCTGTGCACAAGCTTATCAATTTATCTAGCACCCTCAAAAAAAAAATTTTGTTCTAGGTCAGTGACACTATCTCCGGATCATAAGAAGATATGTTCTTTACATGTTCCCAATCTCAATATACTACTGAGAACCAATTAATTTGCCTTCAATAGGAAGTGATTTATGTGTTATGGCCCCAACTCAGTAATAAATCGAGTTTCGAGTCAATGAGTTAGGGTTAGTTTAGGATTGCAGTGCAGATGCTGCTAATACAGGGACTGTTGCAGTGTTACTGGGTCAAAAACAGTACTATTTACTGTCAAAATACTATGAATTGCTATGGGAAAAAGCAGTACTGTTTGTATTTTTATTAATTTATATTTATATATGTTTACATATAATTTTTATTTATTTTAATATATATTTATATATCTATATATTTTATATGTTTATATATTTATATATGTTTTTATATATTTTTATATGTTTATATATATTTTTATATATTTTTATATGTTTTTATATAGTTTTACATATGTTTATTTATAAATATATATAATGTATAAAGTAAATTAGGCTTATGTGGCTAGAAGATAAAATGAAATAAAAGGTTAACGGGGTTTGAACCCCATCCTGCCCCTTGTGCTCAAGAAAGTTTCCAACAAGAGATCGTATCACGTGTCGATTGTTTTCAAGCTATGGTGAGCATGAAAGTGCGGGAGCATGAGGTGTGCAACAAGCATCTAAACCATAGCGGCTGGGAGGGAAGAGAGAAAGAGAGAGCCTAAAAATTGGAGAGCTACTTAGGAGAGAGAACCACCACCTTGAGAGGAGCATGATCTTCACCAGACTATACCGAAGGTAGGCGGGGAGGGGGAGTTTGTGCAAGAGGAGACCTAGACAAGGAGATGGTAGTGAGAAAGGACAAACAATGGATTACACATGCATTGGAACAATGGATTACACATGCATTGGATTTGATGGAGCTAACTCAGTAGGGTGGATAGTAATTGGATATCTAAGAAACAGTAAAAGAGTATAAGGTTCCCAATGGCCTTTGTGAGCTTGGAAGATTAGGTGGGCTATTGGTTCAAATGGATGAAGCGGAGAATTCCTAACCTCACTTAGGAAATGTTGAAAGAGGAAATCTTGCAGAGATATAGTGAATTTTCAGTCGTATGAGTGTTTGAAAGTCCTTGAATATGGCCACATGACAGTAATAAAGTATGAGGCAGCTTATGAGGATATAATCTCACAAATACCTGATCTTGCTGAACAATAATATGTGAGATTCTTTTTAAAGAATTAAATTTTGACACCAGATAGAATATGCATGCTTTTTTCCCCACCAATGTCATGCGAGCCATGCCGCTTGCTCATGTCATTGAGTGGGACATGATAGGGGGAGAAGAATTGAAAGGGCAGACAGGGGTTGAAGGAGTGATGAACAAAAGCGATTTCATATTTGGAAACTATTCTTAGGAGGAAGTCTTTCATCATACTAGATGCTTCTTTAAGATTGTTTCGATCTATAGTGTTTCACACCCAAGGGTAATATTAGCCCCAGCCCCAAGTAAAGTGAAGGGAAAAGGAAGTGCCCCATCTTGCATAAGATCTAGAGAAGTTAGAAATCAGCACAGCCCATAAGGCCAAGTATCGACGACCACATTGGGGGGTGGGGGTCGAGCCATGTCCTACCAAGATTATATCAATAAAAGAGAAAAAAAATTGTTTATTCATTTTGATCGATTGTACCACCCATCAATGTGGGAACAAGAGCTTCTATTTTATTTTGCTCATATAGGCTGGAGTTGTGTTGTTTGGCAATGTTACGGGCCCAACTCAATTAGTAATAAACTGGTCTAATTCAATAGGTTAGGCCCAGTTCAGAGTGTAGGAGAGTAGTATTTATTAGGGTTTATGGTTTGAGAGAAGGAGACAAGTATTATATTCTTCTTTTTATTTGGGCGTGTGTGGGGCACGATCCTGCCGGGTTTGTAGCTAGGGAATAATTGTATCAGAGTTACTAAAAATGAATGAGTTGGTCCTACAGCAACTCGCAAGCTAATGTAACTTACTTTACACACACATGTTGTATAAACACTAAACCACATTATTCAGAATCTCTCTGGTAGGAAGTTCCGCTCATGATTAATGAAATCCGGTTGCTTCTGGGTTGTAGAATTTTCCTTAGGTGATGGTGCAACTTGTAAAACTTGTCTGATGAAGCTTAGATCAGCTAAGGACATTGATGCATGCATGTTATGATGTTCAAGAAAGCTTATCAGTTTGAAATAACTTGGTCATGGATGGATTCTAATAGTAAATAAGTAATCAGGTCCAAAGTCAACCACATCCCAATATTATGTTTCATCTCATGAACCAATTATTATATTGTTGTTCACAATATTTTAATTTAAGCAAAGTTGTTGCTTGATATGAAAGGCATCAAATTAATTCTGTGACAGATATTGATTGTGGAGACACTTTTACGTATATTAATATTATTGACAGGTCGAAATAAAGAACATGAATTCATTTTCTGCAATGAATAGGGCCATCGATTATGAGATATCTAGACAAGTCCTTCTACACAGGGAAGGTCAAAGTGATCAAATTGTACAAGAAACTCGTCTCTGGGAAGAAGGAGCTCAGGTTTTTCATTCTACGTCTAGTAAAATATCCATGTTCATTTTGCTGTACTTGTACTATATTATTTTAAACTCTATGATTTATTTTGCTAAAGTGTACCTGTGTATTACTCAGAAAACTTTTACTATGAGGAAAAAAGAAGGACTAGCAGATTATAGATATTTTCCTGAGCCTGATTTACCTGAAGTTCTTTTGACAAAGGATTACATTGAAAAAATGCGTCAAAGTTTGCCAGAGCTCCCAGAAGCTAAACGCAGACGTTATGGAAAATTGGGTCTCACAATGCAGGATGTTCTCTTTCTAGCCAATGATAACCATGTAGGAAACATAATGACTGAAATGATTTTAGAAATACTCACGGTCTTCGAGCATGATTGCACCCATTGAAATTTGAACTGATGAATTTATCAGGTTGCTGACTTTTTCGATGCCTCTGTTGAGCATGGTGCTGATGCAAAGTTAGCTGCCAACTGGATTATGGGAGACATTGCAGCTTATTTGAAAAATGAACGACTTACAATAAATGAAATCAAACTTACGCCATCTGAGCTTTATGAGTTGATAGCTTCAATAAAAAGTGGAACCATTAGCGGGAAGATTGGGAAGGAGGTACTGTCATTTTCTACACTTCCATGAACAAGAGAAGTTTACTTTGTAGTTTCTTTTTTATACTTACCTAGGGCAAATGAAACTTGTTGACATAAAAAATTATCTAGCTAGTTCATTTTCACTCACCAATAAAACTGGATGTGACTTCGGAAATTCTCTTATAACTGAATTTTCTGATGTGTTTAGCTAATTACTTGCTAGCTTCGTAGATGTTTGTTAGCCACATTCTTGATTTTCTCCTAAATGCATGTGTCAGCAAATCCTTCTGCGCAGATAGCCTTCTGCTTAGCTCTAGTACTATCATAACTTAGTTCTGGGTTGGTTTCAAAATATAATCCCAAAAATCTCTCTCAAAGGCAGTTCGTTAGATACCTGAATCAAGCTTTTTGAGAGTGTAAAGGCAAATACCGCACAGAAGCCACCCGGCTATAGTCTGTACTAGTATGCTAGTGTGAATGCTTGTGCTTAAACTCTGGATGAATCAGGACTTGCATGAAACTTTAGCTTCAATGTCGAAACTGAGTTCCTTTTCTTTCCCAACTGGCTACCTGTGTAACTGGAGTGTGCATTAGAGAAACAATCTGTTGTTGGTTATTCTTTACTTTTAATCCTGCTTTTATCTCAAATTCTATGTAACATCCGTGTTTAAGTATATTCTATAAGTTCCCTTATGATTGTCAATCTTTATTAAAGGCAGTTATCAGGGTCCATCACTATATAACACTTATATGGACGTGACATCTAGAAAATGATTCTGTTTGGCTATTGATAAAAAGTTTGAGTGTAGATAATTAGAGATGCTCATCACAGTGATTCTCTTTCTTATTCATCACAGTGATAATTATAATTAAATATTTTAAACCCTTAGGGTACAAGGTTTTTCTGCTGCAGTTAAAGTTAGTAGAGATATGGTTACACAACCACATGCTAAAACATCCCTACCTGGAAAAAAAAGGAAAGATTCCTACTAGAATGCAGATGATATATTTCATCACAATATTCTTACTAGTTTCATTTGACTGAATATTTACAGATTCTTTTTGAGCTATTGTCTAAAGGTGGAACAGTCAAGTCACTGATAGAAGAAAAGGATCTTGTTCAGGCAAGTATATCCGCTTATTTTAAGAGCTCTAATAATACAAACATTAGATAGCTTCTCAATGCCAGCCCACTTCACTTTGATTTATATAACATTTATCTCATTTCTCTGTACACTATTTTTTGTATAAATTATTAGGTGTCGGCAGCTGTCAATCAATACTCAATTGATAGCCAACCACATATATCTGTTTGCAAAACAAGCTTGTAATTGTTGGGAACCATGTTGTTTTTGACATTGAAGAATTGGATGATATATGTGAATATTTATTGTGTTTGCCAGTCCAAATGATGACTAATTTAGCTTTCTTAGTCTCTTCATTTTTTGTAGAACTCAAAATATTAGGTTTAGTCAATCTGATCAGCGGTTTTTTAGTGTTTGTTTTGTTTTATGCAGTTAAGCATAGTCTGTCTACTATTGACATGTAAGGTTGTATTGTGGTAGCTATTTGAGAATTTGAACACTCATGTGTATAATTGATTTATTTTTAATTGATGGAATGGTAGACAATTATAAATTTCTAGGTGTAATCTAAGAATTGTTGCTGGAAAATGCTTGGACTATTCAAATTTGCCCTTCTAAAGATAAATATGTACTGGCATTCAACTTTTCTGAAGTGGGGTTAGCTTAAGGATGTGGTAACATGGTTTTTGGTCCTCGTGGGTGTTAGCTGTTATAAACTTTGACTAATGCCCTGAAATCAAGAAATCCAAGATATCTCTCATTACTTCACTTTCCGTTCTATGTATGGATTCAGTTATCAGTTTCATTATCATGCATGTTGAGATCATGATTTTAAAAGCCAGTCCGGCGACTCGGTCCGGTATAAACAGTGTATATTGATTTTGCATGTACTAATATTATACTACAGTGATTTCGTCTCGTATCGGACCAGACAGAAATTTCAAACACTCAACATATTGTTTTTATCTAATCAGTAAAGCAATCTCATGTTAGTTACTTTCTCTTCTACATTGAGTATTGTACAGTTGACAGTAGTTCAAAATCCAAACCTGATTCTTGTGTGAACCATTCTCCAGTGTTACTAATTGGCCCTCAAGATACCTTCCTGAAGTCATAGACGGGGTCCTAAGAGTGCAATTATTGTTGACTATCGAAAGTTTTCTTTCTGATATTGGCAGATTGTAGACCCAGTTGCAATAGGAGCACTAGTCGATAAAGTTCTTGCTGAAAATCCTAAGCAACTTCAACAATATCGCGGAGGAAAAACCAAGTTGCAAGGTTTCTTTGCAGGCCAGGTGTATAATTGAGAAAGCCTTTTTTTGTTTGTTTTCTGGTGTTGTTTATTTTTAGCAACCTTGTTTCTGAGGAAGTACTGAAACGCAGTTGGTTGTTTTCTCTTTTGGTTCTCCAGGTCATGAAGGAATCTAAAGGCAAGGCAAATCCATTGGTTTTGAACAAAATCCTTGCCGAGAAATTGAAAGGTGGAAGCTAATAAAAGAGCAGTGGTTGGTGAAACTATTGTTTATGTATTCTACTCTCATGCTCTAGCAGTAGTACATCAGAAAATTACTAGAGGATTAGCAGAAGGGAAGAGAGCGTGAAGCTAATGAGTTACAACTGCTTAGCTGCCATCGGCCACTAATTCATGTATACTTTCTCTTCCTATGAATAAACTGATAAATTAATTTTATTGGCTATGTATTTCTTTTCATTTAACAAGTTAATAAGAACATTGTATATTTCATTTGAAAACATTCTAATTCTTCGGACAATTTGGTACCTGCTTTTTTTATGCGGGGCTGATTTGATGCTTTTCATGTATCTTAAAACAGTGACACATCTTAATTCGACGATCGCTCAAATTTTGTTCCCTTGCACGAGGCGGCACTAAAACTAAGGTAGAATTGTATCAAGATATATACTTTATAGTACTTTAAGATACGTAAAAACTATTTTAGTCTACCCGGCTGAAAAACAAAGTTAAGCGCCTCAAGTACTTAAAAAGTTATTTTTGATTTGGTGGGTGGCACATGAAGAGATATCTCTCTGTCCTTAGAGCAATAAACATATTATATTTGTAAATGAAATTAAAGGAGGATATGATCTTTAATGCTAATTAGATTCGGCAACATTTAACTCGACCTGTTGACTTGACTCTATATAAAATTAGATGAATTTGAATCAATTATAATCGTGTTCGAATCACAAACAGGTTAACTCGTTTATAATCCAAAAATAATCAGATCGTATTGGGTTATAAACGAGTTAACCTACTTAACCCAATTATATTATATACGGGTTGACCTACTTAGCCCAATTATATTATATTATATTTATATTTATATGTATATATATCTGTCCATAAGCCTAAATATCTTTTAACCTAGATTTTACCCCACGACAAGTCTATAAGTCTAATTTTTTTATTAAATTTAATAGAATATTTATTAATTTATTATTTACATATAAAATATGAATGATATATTTATAATTGGATTGAGTCAGGTCAAGCAAATTGAATTGATTAATGACTTATTTAATAAATGAGTTATTTGGGTCGTGTTGAGTTGACCTGATTATATTCAGGTTGTATTTGGGTTAGACAGTTTAACCCAATTACTAAAACAGATTATGTTCAGGTTGACTTAATCGGGTCATAGGTTATAATTGACATGATCTATTTATGACCCGTTGACCCGAATTGCTAGGTCTAAATTATCAATAGTCTCGATAATATATAAGGAAAATAAAAAAAATAATTTATTGGTAAATGATAAAAAGGATGTTAAGTTCAATTGAAATAAATAGTATTTTTTTATGGAATTTAACCAAAAAAAGAATGAGACCCATGAAATACCAATAAATCTTGAGGTAGGGACTAAATCATCAATTATGATAGTTTTGAGGATGTATGCGTAAACGTGTAAGTAACCCCTAATTTAATTACTTCAGTTTTTTTTAACATTCAAAATACTTTATCATATCTAACTTCATATCACTTACTCATTTAGTTATTTTCTAAATCAAGTTTAAATTAACAAGAGTCATTAAAGTTCTACTTACCCTCAAAATATGTATTATTATTATAAAATATTTTTTTTTGCTAAATAATAGACATTGGTATAATGTTAGCCTTAGCCAGTCTTAAATAATATTTTTCAATATGATAAATATAAATAAATAAATATATATATATATATTATATGTTAAATATAAATTTTTTTATACACATATATAAAAGATCCGACCCGTTATCTTAATTATGAGAGAGAGAGACTGTGAGAGAGAGAGAGAGAGAGAGAGAGAGAGAGAGAGAGTGTAGATAGATCTCCCTCTCAAAAGCGCCACGTCCAACAACGCAATCCATCTCTTAAAAGCGTCAGTGCTCTTCACTTAGCTGAGACTTGCGCTTCGATGGTTCCTCTTCAAGACCACCGTTTCATCCCCAAACCCCGTGTCCCTCTCCATTTCCCTGCTCTTAATCTCCGAACTGTTCTTCCTATTCACATCTCAATCCAAAACCCCAGATCCTTTTCTTCGTTACCACCTCCTCCTGCTCCAATCCCTCGCCCGACGCATCCCTCCACCCAAAAAACCCGAACCTTGTTTAGAATCCATGTTTCTGCGAGAAAAACTTCACCTTCGTTGGCGCGCCCTGCTTCCATTCTCCACTTTGGCAAAAAGATGGCATCTTTTATCCAAGACCTCGACGATCGCTCGTCTTCAACCCGAAAGGCTTCTCCTTTCTCGATAATCCCGTCTCTCTTTCACAAATTTGCGTTAGTTTCTGCTGGTTCTCTCCCTCTTCCTGCCCACGCCGCTGAAGCGGAGCAGGTTGTGCAAAAGATCAACATTGAGCAAATTCTCATATCGATTGATGATTTCTTCAATCGGAATCCATTCTTCGTAGCGGGCGTCACAGTCATTTGGCTCGTCGTGATACCGTTGACGGAAGAGTATCTCAAGAAATGTAAGCTTATTGGTGCAATTGATGCTTTTCGGAAGCTGAGGGACTTGCCCAATGCCCAGCTGCTGGATGTGAGGAAGAGGCAGAGTGTTAAGTTCATGGCTCCCCCCAATTTGAAAATTTTCAATAAGAATGTGGTTCAGGTGGAGTATACGGAAGGGAATGACGATGGCTTCGTAAAGGAGGTTCTACAAAATTTTCCAGATCCTCAGAATACTATCATCTGTGTTCTTGATAAGTGAGTTCTCAATCTACATCTAATTATAGTTCTTGAATATGAAAGAGCTGCTTTAGTGTTGACTTAGAATGTGTTAGCTTTGTACAGTAGACTTGCTCAATATCTGGAAATGATAACTAGTTTCCATTTAGCATGATGTGCTCATGTGCAAAGTGAAACTCTTATACTGTCATGAGATGTTAGCTACAGTTGGACTAATAAGTCTTTGGAACTATTTGCCTATTCATCTTATGTTACTTAATATTTACCATTTTGGTGAAAGCATTGGCCAGTATGTTGTAAATCTACAGTTTGATGTATAGTTTAATTTAGTGTCACATATATTCTTGTACTAAACATAGAGTAATCTTTTGACAGATTTGAGGAGTAAGACTAAATATGCTCTAATGAAATCGATGGTCGGTTAAATCGTATCGGAATAGCTCAAGAATAAATTTTTGTTTTCCTGAGAAGTCTGACTTGATGTAATATTTAGGAGAATCTCATTTTCCCAGATTTTCTGGATCATTTTGTTTTTTTTTTTTACTTTCAGAATGGACATTCAGCAACACATTCTGATAAATTGATTACTATTTTAAAGAGTTTTGACTTGAGTAGTAACAACCGCACCTGTCAAAGAATGGAAAAGATAAAAGGAGCAGAATGTTACACAAGGCCCTTGTCAGCGAGGAACTGCAGAGAATGTCCATGCATGAAACCTACCTATACAATCAAATTAATTGTTTCTATTGCTCAAATACCGAAGTTGCCGAGGACCAACCTTACTGTTGAACAAGGCTCATCCTTGAGTAAAATGCTAGCACTAGTGTGTTATTAGTTTGATGGTGCCTTAGCACCATTTTTATTAGCTCATTATGGCCTAAAAGTTGAGCATTTAAGTCATTGACTTTGCACCTTTGACTGTGGTTTCTTGTGAATAAGATTAGAAACAAGAAAATATGATTCACTCACTTGAGCGTCTAATCTTTTGCTGAGCTTGTTTAGGAGGTTTTGGACTAGTATGCCAAAGCAACGATTTTAAATTGAGGATGTAGCTGCAATATGACCAACAATTTTATGTTATATATGTGCGATTGTTATGATAAAAATTCTCTGTAGGAACCTGTAGAGGTGTTCATATGAAGCACCTCACAAGCTCCTATTTGCGCTGCCAATCATTTAAGGCCCAATCATATGGTTGTCGCACATTCTCGCGCACTTTCTACGGTTGCTTGCCTGCCTTGTTGACTTTGATTTGGTTTGATTATAATATATTGCTTGTGATCTACCAAGAAAGACATGGATACAACCCTGGAATCTTCTGTTGAGTGCTTATTTTCTTGTGTAAGGTAGCTTTGATGGTGATTCTCTTAAATTGGCGGAACTTCTATACAAGAATGGTTTCAGAGAGGCATATGCAATTAAAGGTGGACTCAGAGGGAAGAACGGATGGCAGGTTGGTTTCTTTTCAAGTTGTGGAAAAGAATCTTTAGAAGTAATGTTTTTGTATAAGCCATGGGATCAAGCTGACGAAGAACTGTCTGTAGAATCATCAATTTTTTCTCTTTTTACTGCATCAATCTTGAATTTCCTTGTATTATCACTGAGCTAGGAAACTCAAGGTGCTGAATTTTATTCTCTTTTTATGCAGGACATTCAAGAAAAATTTCTTCCACCATCTGTTCATGTTCGTCCAAGAAAAAGGAGCAAAGCATCTTCACAATCAAAGGTAAATAACCAAATAATGAGCGATCAACTTGAGGATAATGATTCAACTCTACCTTCTCCAAGTGATCACAAAGAGAAGTTGAGTGCAGAAAATGGTTCTATAAATCCTGTGGAAACTATCTCCGCCGCAAAGACTAAGCTCGAAAGACCGCTATCTCCCTACCCGAATGTAAGAATCTAAAGTTCAGCTTGGAATTACATACGGTAAATGCGCCTCATCGACATCATTTGACGGTGAAGACAATGTTTTCTTAAATCATTAACCACAAGAAAATGCTCAATGAATTTTATCAAGTTTATACTAGCATAATCACCAGTTAGATGTTTGTTCCTCCACGGGGAACCTTCATCACCTGACAGCAATCAATCTTTCACGTCCATTTTGAAATTTGAATCATGTTTAATCAAAGATTCTAATTTGTTGTTGCAGTACCCAGAACTGAAGCCACCTTCATCTCCATCCCCATCAAAGCCTTCAAGTTGAAGCAGTGGTTTTGCTTGTTTATTGTTTATTGTATGATACAATGTGATTTTGTCCAAATACAGTTCCAACTAATGTTTGTGCGAGAAGTAGAAATCTGAAACATGCAGAAGACAAAAATTCAGGGTTCTCTTAGTGTGTCTAAGATTGAATACCTTAGGGTATGTTCTGTAGAACGGAATCCACCATGGAAAGGAACATCTAGATTCATTATTCTTTCCTTTCTTTTCACGGTGGATTCCGTTCTACAGAACACACCCTTATAGCCTGTTTCAGAGAAGTGATTTCTGGAGAGAAAGGAAAGAAAACTACCATTTCCTTTGTTTCAGTAAAAAATAAGGAAAGAAAGGAAAGAAAATAAGAGGGACATTTTCCCCCCTCAAACCAATCCCTCCAAATTAGAGAGAAACACATTTTCTCGACTCTCACGCCTCACACTCTCGCTCCTGCATGCCTCACGTCTCACGCTCTCGTTTTGCCCGTTTTGCCTCACGCTTTCGATACCTCACAGCTATCGCCTTCCCTTGTCGCTGCCGATACCCTAGCCGACGCCACCCCTTGTCTCCGCCGATGCCTCCCATCGTCGACCTTCCCTTGTCGCCGTCGAAACCCTAGCCGACGCCATCCCTTGTCGCCGCCGAAGCCCTAGCCGACGCCTCCCATTGTTGACGCCATCAACCTCACAGCTCTCGAAAGCGGACACCTTCCCTTGTCACCGCCGAAACCTTAGCCGCCGCCTTCGCTTGTCGCCGCCGAAACCCTAGCCGCCGCCTTCCCTTGTTGACGCCATCAACATCGCCGACGCCTTCCCTTGTGGCCGACGCTTTCCATCTTCGACGCCTTCAATCGCCGACGACTTCCCTCACCGACACAGGTTAGGCAAAAACTGCTTGCTGCATATTTTCCCTCACCGACGCCTTCCCTCACCCAGTTTGTATGTATACATGTTGCTTATTAATCTTTGCTTAACTGAAGAATTTTCACTGTGCATGTTAACTGAAGAATTTCTTTAATTGGTTTAGTAATACACCATCAAATCATTCTTTGATTTTGTTTCTATCCTGATTTTTATTATACATGTTGCTTAATATTTCTTATGCATTATCATAGGTATCATCGTGGCAAGATTGAGTAAGAGAGATATGTTGAAACTTCACTTGAGAAATTTACAAATAATATGTATAGCAATAGCTGAAGCAATGTGGAGTGATTATGTATTGTAACTTACATTGTTGAGCTTGTTATTAGAGATGTTATGAATTTTAATTTGTAACGTAATGTGGAATGATGATTGTTGTATTTTGGACTTGTTTTTACAATTTCATTATTATGACGAATGTTGTATTTTTGGACTTGTCATTGTATGCTAACTTTCCTTTTTTTTTCCTATTTCAATATAAGATGGGTAAAAAGGCCGAAGGATCAAAAAGAGACAATGTTAAATGAACTGAAGAGATGGATAATGTCTTTGTAAATTCAATGTTAGAGCAACAGTTGAAAGGTTTTAGGGTTGATGACACGTTTACCTCAATCGCGTATAAAAATATGCTTAATGACTGTCTTGAAAAATTTGCTATATCATTGACAAAGGAGCACCTGAAAAATAGAATTAAAACCTTGAAAAATAATTTCAACACATGTCATGAATTGTTTAAAAACAAAAGTGGAATCGCATGGAGTTCCAGTTCAAAGATGTTCAAGGCTGACAACACTGTATGAGACGAGCTTATTGCGGTATGTTTATGAGTTTTTTATTTTATTGTAATTAATCTATATATTGTGTATGTACTTATCTAAATTATTATTTTACAGGCTAACCCTTCTATGAAAAAATGGAGAAGCATTCCTATGCATAACTACGACAAGCTTGAAGAATTATTTTCAAAGGATCGAGCAACTGGACATATGTCTGGAACAGACCAAGAATTTCTGGAAGGTTGGAACAAAGAAGTTGAAGAAGAAAATTATATCTCAATCGCTGACGAGACTCCTTACAATATAGCTGCTGATGAGGAGGAGGAAAATGAAGATAATGGTATAGCAACCCCAACTTCTATGCCAAATGGTAAAATGGGTAGTAGTTCTTCTATGATACATAGGGCTGGTAAGAGAAAATTAGAATCGTTGCCTTGCAACAAGACACAAAGGAAAAGTTTGAAAGATTGGTCAACGCCATTGAAAAGAGTACTGAAGCTATGATAAAACAAGGCAATACCAAGCCCGATGAAAAAGTATATACCAAAAAGGAAATTTTTGACGAGCTGATAAGAATTGGTGTTCCACAAGACAATCTCATTCCTGCATTTATCAAGCTTGCAAAGAACAAAGACAACACACAGATATTTTTCACAGTTCCAGAGAATATGTGAATTACTGTACTGAATGAATTTATGAATGCATAGTAAGTTTAGACTTTTTAGTGGTAAGAATGAGAGTGCATTTGGACCCTAGTGGTATTTTGGACTTATTGGTGTTTAGATTGTTTCAAACATTGGTATGTGGACTTGTTGGTGACTTTAGTTGTATTTGAATTGGTACATTATATTTTGATTATCTATGTTAAACTTGATATTATATGTAGATGTCTTTTCATATGTGTGATGAAACATTATATTTTGCTCATATACACAGGTTTCAAACATTATTACTATTATGATTATGTAATAATATTTTTATAATTATAAATCATATTTATTTTTAAATAATAATAATATTTTCTATTTATGAGTTTTTTGTTTTCTTTCCTTAGTGATCCCACCGAAACAAGGGAAAGGAAAATGAAACCTGTTTTTCCTTTCTTTCCATTTTCCATTCTATCATGTTTTCCATTCTTACCTGTTTTCTATCCCTCCTATGAAACAGGCTGTACACAAAAATTTTAGACAATATTAAGTAGTAGGTCATGAGATCATAGAATTAGAGATGACACTTGGATAGTATTCTAGTATGTATCTATATCCAAACTAGGTAATTGAGTACCTGTTATTCAAGTTTGAATAGGGTATGAGTATTGTATATGCTACCCAAGTCAGATTCAGATAGCATATGGTAGATAGTAGATATACTATATCGGAACCCGATCAGTTACTATTTACTAACCCTATAACCTAGTATTTGATGTGCAATTGTTATTTTTTTTATTTATACTATTTTATTTGTATATTAAAAATTATATATTTTTTAATATATTAGTCGGGTTGGCATGTACTCTTGGTTGAAATTTAATAGGTTAGATATTTATAGAGTTCGGATATTAAATAAGTAGTTAAATTTTTAATATGGTAGAGTTTGGATATGAGTTTTAAAAAATAAATAGGTAGTTATTTTAAAATTATTTAGATAGATCGTGTATTGTTTATATATTGTTATTAGTTCGTAATTTTAAACGAAAAATTCTATGTAATTAGAGTGGAATAAAAAATTTCATCTCGGCTTGCCCACTAATTGTGTATTAAACTTGTTAATTAAATATTTAATGGATCGCGTTGGGTTTACTCACGAGTTTGATCCGATCCGAATTCGGATCTGGATCTCTTATAAATAAATTAATGACTACTATACGCGGTTGAAAGCGGGATCCGACAAAGAAAAAGCGGGTCTATTGATATCGGATTTCAATCCTAGTTACCCGGTGCCAGCCTTCAAGGTTTGGGGTTTCGAAGGCCGTCGTTCTCTCTCTCCAGTAAGCGAAGGCGAGATGGCCAAATCGTGCAAAGGTCTTGCGATGGAGCTCGTCAAATGCCTCAGCGAAACCGATTGCGTCAAGGTGCACACCTCTGAACACAAGCAATTCGTTTTTGACCTTCATCTCTCGTGTAAAGATGACGTTTTGCAAGGCTGCTTGGATGCTGTCTGCGAATTGGTCATCGATCTTGTGTTGTACGTTACTGTGCTGCGAAAGGTTTGATATTGGTAAGGGGAGGATGACCACCCAACACTTTCAATTAGGTTCTGTTCAACTTGTGATTTAGGGAGAAGACTGAGTCCACGCTGGCAAGTTGGAGTTGTGATGTAAAACCGCTTACATGGAAGCAAGATTAAGCTTAATTCAAATGCTAAGGAGTAGAACTGATGCAATGCCTTATTAGCCATCGCAGACAAGCTTATGAGATGCAATGCTTAGATTTTTAGGAATATATGTATGATTTCACAAGCAAGGATTATGAGCCTACAGGTTCTTGTGAAATTTGCCTAGAGTTTTATTCTGGTTCATGTTTGATATTAATAATTCTGGAGTAGAGGTACAGGATAATCTCGTTGGAACTAATGACGAAGATTCAACAAATAATTATTTAGATTGTGATTAGTTTCTATGATAATTATAATTTGCGTGGTGTGGGTAATTTCCTAATTAATTATCTTGTTTTTTCTAATTACCTTTGGAAATTAATCTGGCTTAACATGCGCTTTCTAATACACCTTTTGTTCATTGAGGCACTCATGATCCAGTTTTAGGCTGTTAGTTGTGTATGAACATGGTCCTTCATAGTTCATACTTAATGTGTCGGTTGTTGAGGCCAAACTCGCATTTTGTGGACACTATTCAGATGAAAGAAGTTTGTTCAATTTTAAGAGAAAGACGACCTTTTGCTGAGTTCATGCTGTTCATTCTTTTGATATGACAAAAACCCGTTTACCTCATAACATGTTTCTGTATTCAATAACTTGATGCATACATTTGTATTATCAGCCATTAATTACACTTTCATTCTGACAATGCCAATACCTATTCTCACGTGCTTCAAAATTTTCAGCTTGAAATGCGATCATACAGGGAATGTGCTGGGGAGAAGGTGCCTTCCATAGCGAGTGAATGTGTGGGACTTAGGGAGACATACTTCAATTGCAAGAGAGGCCAGGCATGTTATAACTGAGTTCTGATACTCATTTCTGAAATTTTGTTTGGATCCAATCATTGGCCTTGAATTGAATTCTTCCTCATTCCATATAGCTCACCACATTAAGCAGTTCATCTTCTTCCTGTAATGTATTTTCCTAGTTTTAAGGACGTTGATATCTCGCTGGTTACTTTCTGGAATTTTCATATTTGCTAGTCCATTCACTCACTGACGCTAGGATATGGCTGTTAATTTTATGGCATGAAGTTGCTTTATGCTGGACTAATTGGTTTGAGATTGTCTAGTTGCTGAAGAAATTTGCTGCTGCACTATGAATTCAACTTAGAAGTTGGATAAACATCCAGCTTATTACATGAATATAGTTTTACTTTTCCTTCATTTTATCTTGTTATTTGGTGACTTGGTTGCTAATTAAGGGTGTGTTTGGCACCACTGCCCGCCTTGATTCGTGACTTAGTAAAGCTGGGCACTACTTTTGTGCCTGCATCTTTTGCAGTGGCTAGTTTTTGGGTGCCCAAGGGGCAGATTACCCTATGTCAGTTCATCTTTTGGCTTCAAACTTGTGACATTGGTTCTGACTTGGACCTTCTGATTTGTTCCGCTGTAGTACTTGTAATAAGATCCATTTTTTTGCAAGTAAAATCTTGTAATAGTTGGAGATCTAGAAAAACATAATTGTAACATTAATTGTCTATCAATTTGACCTAAGATGAAGAGTAGTGGATGGATTAGTTTGTGTATCAAACCTATTTTTAATTTTGTATTGCAATTTTTTTTTAAAAAAAAATGATATTCTTGAGCTAAATGGTCTACAACAATCTATAGACGTTGATTAATTTAACTTGCTTATAAGTTTTAACTTACCACTTCCGTCATTTATTTGATCTTGAGCTTTTTGCTTCAGTGATGTTTGCCTTCTTCACTTTGTGAATGCTAAGTGACCTGTTTTTATGGAAATTTCAGGTTGACATGAGAGCACGAATACGTGGCAACAAAGGCTACTAGGTCAAATTCACTCTGCATGCCACAAGCCCCTGGTTGAGCAAAGTAACTAATCTGTTAATTGCTTCTTTCTTTAACTGCTGTATCTAAAAATCTGTTTAATCGGATCATACATAGGTAGATACCTCGATATATCAATTTGTGAGAAGTAGGAGTGTGGAACCCTGCTTTTGTTCTGATTTCTGAAAAGTTGAAAACAGAAAATTATTTTGTTCTAATTTCGTTCTTTGAAATGGAATGTATTACTTAGAATTTATTGGGTGAGCATTTGATAAAATAAAAATCAAATTCATTGAACTATGTTTATCATAAAAAAAAAATTACGGTATTTTTTTTATCATTATTGAATCAATTTTAAAAAATATTAAATTATATAAATATGTTAATATTTTAAAAATATTGAATAAAATTTATTGATTTAGCAAATGTTGCTGATTCGAACTGAGTGTTTCTTGATACTTCGATAAAAAAGGTTCATTCTCTTCGTAAAAAAGAGAAAGTCGAACTAATAAAGATTTTTTAATTAATTTTTAAAGTGTTTATATTGAAAAATATGATAATTTACTTCATTAACTTTATAAAATTTACAATTTTAGCACTTGATAAATTTCATAAATTTACAGATATCGATAATGGAATATAAATGCCAAAAAATTAACAATCGCCAGTTCTAAACTAATATATTAATTTATTTGAAAAATAAATCTCATACTGATGCAATTTTATATATCGTTTAGAATAATTTATTTTATATTTAAGAACAAAATGAAATTTTTCAAAAAAAGTTACAAATATTTGAAATAGTATTTTTTAAAAAAATATAGAAATAGTATTTAAAAAAAACATATAAAATTAAATGTTGCCCTATATATTATGTCATTTCCTTAGAAAAAAATTCTGAACCCTAGGTCACTTAGAATTTATTTTAAAATGGATCAAATCACTTCCGTCCATTCATGCTTTAAGATTCACACAAGTAATTTAAAAAATAGAGATCAATAATGCACCCGCAAAAGTATACGGGACTCCGTTTTTTATTTTTAACTAGGTTCCTTACAACCGTTTACTAAGATGAATTTTAAGGTGAAAGGGATCAGTATGAGAAATCAATCCACACGAATCTTAATTGGCTGTGTTTACGAAGAGGGAAGGATTTTTACGGGAGTGGAAAATTTGGAAGGGAAAATGAAGAGTAAAATCTTTTATTATATTTACTTAGAAGGATGAATAATAAGATGAATATTATATATTATCATGCTCTTGTTACTTAAATATAATTAAATACTTATAAAATAATTTTAATACTATTAAAAAGGCTAACTAACTAGACATTTTTCAATTAAAGCAAGTGCATGTTTTCCAATTATACATTTCACTCCGCTAGAGCTACAAAATCACATCTTTGGGTTGGAACTTAAGCTGAACAAATTTGCAGAATCAATGGCTTAAGAGGGTTGATTAGGGCTGGATCTTAAGCTGAAAAAAGCTGTAATGCCCTAAGGCAATGGCGGCGAGCAAAATGGGGCGATGATGACTAGCAGCAATCAAGGGTAGCGAGCAGCAGCAACTAGTAGCGACTAGTAGCGGGGACTCGAGCGGTGAGGACGCGAGCGGCAAATGCGGCAAGGACCCGAGCAGCGGGGACGCAGTGGGGACTCGAGCAACGGGGAAGCAAGCGGCAGACTTCTCTTGTGGCTGCGATCAACGACGGCAACTAGTAGCGGGGACGCGGCGGGGAAGCGAGCGGCGGACTTCTCTCGTGCATGAAAGCGTTATCGTCTGTTGTGTAGATCTGCCCAATTTGGGCGGATCTAAAAGGAGGGATTTTATCCTTATCTATTCACCCATAAATCCTTTTTTTAATCCGTCCCTTCTAGTAAACCAGAAATTTTTTAAAATTTTATCCTTTTCACTTTCTCATCCTTCCTAGTAACAGAAAGGGATTTTAGGGTGGAGGGATTTTAGAAACCGAATTTAAGATCTTGACATATGTGCTTTTCAAAGCAGAAATCAATCCACACGAATCTCAAAGTACATACATGATGGATAGGGGGTGTGCACGGTTCGATTAATCGAACCGTGTGTCAAAAAACCGAACCGAACCGGTGGGATCGGTTTAGAGAAATTTTTGAATCGATCCTGAACCGTTTGTACCGATTAACCGATGTTCGGTTAACCGGTTTTTCAGTACGGTTAATCGAAAACTGACGGTTAATCATATTATTTATGTATAAAAAAATATTTAAATTTATAAAATAATTTAAAATTAATAAATAAAAATATTTTTAATTAACTGTTAGTTTTTAGTAGTTAACCGTTGATTTTTAATGATTAATCGTTGATTTTGATACCGATTAAGAATCGTTCAATTCGATTTTTTAGGTTGAACGATTTTTTTTAACACCAATTGATGAACCACTTTTTTTTTTTTTTAAGCGTGGGCCTTTCGATATCGCGCTGCATTTCCTTGCCCTTGAAGGGATCTCCAAATTTGAGTGGGTCCCTCCTCCTGACACAATGAAGCCAACGGGAATTCCACACGTGTACACCATTTACGCGTGGATCCCACCGCACCGACCACTGAGTTCAACCACGCGCCAATGTTCCATAGGGTTTCCAGTGGGACACAGTATGGCCCACCTGTCTGCGACGGTGAACACGATGTACAGGTGGGCCATCTAAATATTAAATTGGGAAAAATTAAACATTATCTGCACCCGCAAAAAACGCCTCAGATGCATACCCATACGATCTTGACCGTTAACTTTAAATCGACCACGCGTAGCCCTAGAACGTGTTTTCTGCGCGTCGCCGAGGTCGTCTCTATCCTTTTAAACTTCTGCCGACACGGCCCCTCGGAGGGAGGATTGCTCTGATCGCTCCTTCTTCCCACAGTCAAACTCCCGTTGCCGTCGCCGTCTCTGGCCTCTTCGTCCTCGACCAAGGTGCGGTCTCAGATCTCCTCCTCATTTCCTCCCTTTTACAGCTTCACCAATAGATCGATCATTTTATGCTTTCTTTTTTGCTTGCCGTGACGGCAATGTATTCGTACATCGATCCTCATCGATCTGTTTCTCAGTCCTTCAATTCACTGAATTCATCTTATACAAATTTCTGGTGCATAGATTTAGTAGTTCGCTTCATGTTTCAGTGAAGACTTCGCTTTGACTTAACCCTGCCTTGCAATGAATTGTTTTCTTTATTTTTTTTATTAGCAAAAGTGTTCCTTGATCTCTCGTTGTAGCTAGTTGACATTAGATTCCTGCTAGAATCGGACAATCATGCAGATTAAATGCTTGTGGGATTGATTTTGAACCTTCTCAGTGAACTATACCTTGTACATTTCTGATGCCCAAAAAGTTAGGGATTTTTTTTTCTAGGAGTTCAGTGTTTTAATGTTGATCCGTCAATTTTTTTTTTCTTTCTCAGATTAGGGTATTTTATTGCTAGATCTGAGATTTTCGGTTTGGTTTAGAAAATTTGAAACTTAAGAAAAGTACTTTACTTATGCTCGATCATCTGGTGACACTTGGTGGTGTTTACTAGGAATGGCATCATCTGATGATCCGGAAGTAGTTGAGAGGAAATGGAAGAAGGAAGACAAGGAAGAGAAGAAGGAAGGGGAGCATGAAGAGAAGGAGGGTTTTCTCGAGAAAGTCAAGGACTTTATTCATGACATAGGTGAAAAGATCGAAGGGGCGATAGGGTTCGGGAAGCCGACTGCAGATGTCACCGCGGTTCATCTTCCATGCATCAACCTGAAGAAGGCAGATATTGTGGTTGACGTGCTAATTAAGAACCCTAATCCCATACCGATTCCTCTTGTGGACATAGATTACTTGATTGAAAGCGATGGCCGGAAGCTTGTCTCTGGACTTATCCCTGATGCTGGAACTATCCATGCACATAGTTCAGAGACTGTCAAGATACCGGTGACATTGATTTATGACGACATCAAGAATACGTACCATGATATCAAGCCTGGAAGCATCATTCCTTACAAAATCAGGGTTGCTCTCATTGTCGATGTTCCTATTTTTGGGAGGCTTACTCTGCCCCTAGAGAAGACTGGTGAGATCCCTATTCCATACAAGCCAGATGTTGACGTTGAGAAGATTCGTTTTGAGAAATTTTCCTTCGAGGAAACAGTGGCAAACCTCCACCTGAAGTTGGAGAACAAGAATGATTTTGACCTTGGACTAAATTCACTTGACTACGAAATATGGCTATCTGATGTTAGTATTGGAAGTGCTGAGCTGACACAATCTACAAAAATAGAGAAAAATGGAATCACTAAGATGCTTATTCCCATCAGTTTCAAGCCCAAAGAGTTTGGTTCTGCTCTCTGGGATATGATCAGGGGAAGGGGGGTTAATTATTCCATGAAGGGGAATATTGATGTCGATACTCCATTTGGAAATATGAAGTTACCAATCAGCAAAGAAGGTGGAACAACTCGTCTGAAGAAAGGCAAAAAGGGAGAAGATGAGGATGATGATGACGATGATGAGGTATACTAGCTCATTTTCATCATTATGTCTTATTTCTTTAAGCTTATTAGAATTTATGAAGTTGCTAATTGTTTATCATTTTAGCTCTCTAGCTTGGTTAGTCTTCTCTTTTACTAAAGCACATTCAATTGCTAAAATGGTGCCGAAAATTCTTTTTAGTCAAGGGATTGTCTGCATGTGTATTTTACGTTACTGCGTTTAGTGTGTTTGCATTTACCTAGTGTGGTTATCAGCGTTCTTTCAAAATTGTCCCAGTGTACTTCTCATATCATTAGAAGTAGGGATGGGGAGAAACACTAGAATGGACTGATGAAAAATGTTGTTTGTTTGTGAAAATTTGGGTTACTATTGATATATGCTTCTTCATTTGACACAATCTGACCCGAACAATTAAAACTTTATTCTTAGCTAAAATATATCAACATTTCATGTTTACACATATTTTAACCTAACCATTACTTTGACCTAAGCCAATTTAATTAATTTTAATTGAATTTTATGGAACAGCATCTCAAGCCATTATACACAATATATGTGTATGACCTTACCAAGCTTACTTGGATTGACTTGTCATTACTTCTGATCAAATTTGGGTTTAGGTTTACAATTTTCTATTTTTGGTGCATATATTGTTTAACCAGACGGAGGTTTACAATTTTGAGTGTAAAAAATGTATATGCTGGCTATATGAGGACTGCATTTATAGGTGTAGTAGTTTTTTTAGCAGCCACTTCTGGAAATTCAAACTTTGAGCACAACAGTAATAAAATTGGATTGAAATTAATCAGTATTAAGAGTTAGGTGTTGAGTTCCAGATCAAACCCAGGAGGTCAGGACTGTGTTAGTTGTGAAGAAAAAAGAGATTTATTTTTTCATGGTCGAAGAATCAGTCTGTATAACTTTCTCGTCGGAGAAAAGCTAAAAACTACTGGACAATTTCTAAGATTTCTTAGGGAACTCCCATTTATTTTATTTTCTTTGTTTTAGAGAGTTGACAATATTATTCTCATAGTGTATGTTTGCTAAAGCAAAGAAGGGTCAAAATTTTAAGTATGGAATATGATGTGGTTCTTTAACAAACATTTGAAATGTAATTAACTAGTTGCTGACTGAATTATTAATCATTTGTAACATTTGTGCAGGATTAAGCAGCTGGAATGTGAGTTAATAAAGTCAAACGATTCGGACACAGCTTGCTGTTGTTGGCTTTCATATTGCAATCTTTCATATGCCAATGAATCCTTTTGAATCGGTTATTTTATGTAAGACTATAATTCTGTTTTTGCTGTATTAACTGGCATCTTCCGTATTCGAGGACAATGGTTTGGACCCGAGCAATATTTGCCCGTTCTAATACTCAACTCCATATCTCTGGATCTGCATTTTGTGTAATGAGCATTGCACATCGTTATATCCCCAATGAAACGTTGTTTCTCACCATATGATGATGTATAAAGTTTCGGTTCTTGTGTTTGGATACCCATTAAGATCCTCCCTCTCTTGTGTGTAAAAACTCGGAAGAACATTTCGTTTCTTGTATTTGAATCATTGTCTAATATTAGTAACTAAAAGTTTTTTTTTTCCTTTTATACCTACAAGAGGTTATCATTTTCCTTTCAACAATAGTTTATTGTTTAATTATTCATTGTGGAACACCATTTCTTGTATATGCAGACTGAAGATTCACATTGTATGCAATCATTTAGATAAGTACTTCTACAGGATGATAACAATAGCTACTATGTTTTGGGTTCAGAGATGGATCCTGGACATACTTTAATATTCAAGAAGGGATGTTCTCGTTTTAGTATCTTGAGACTTTTATGGTTCTAAGTGGAGTTGCTCAGCCAACCTTCGGAATTGTGTCTATGCACAAAGGATATTTCCTTTCTCAAGCTGTGCGGTTTACTCTGACTACTTCATTCCAATTTCTCTGTATTTTAACACTATTTAAGTTACTTAGATGCATAGCAAATATTTGGACTTTCTTTATGAGTTTGTTCATAGCTTCATTTTAGCTTAACATAACATTAGTCAGATTTACCTTGCCCTCAACTAGTGTAGTCAAGATGATTAATGTTTATTTATTAGTTTGTAATTTGAATTGACTTATCAGCTATTTACTTGGTAGGATAATTAACTAAAGGTTGAATTCTTGAAATGCTACAATGCTACAGAAATGAACTTCTATGGCATAAGTTAGCGCTACTTCGAGAGAGAAAAAGGAATTTGAAGAAGGCAAATGAGAAAATAAAACGGAATGTTGCGGCATTCGAGCACTTGTACAAGACTGACGAACCTGTATCCTAACACTCTGTAATCTGTATACGTACAATGAAAGAAAAATAAAAGAATTTAATAAAATTTTAAAATAAGATAAAATAATTTAATTTCTTTTATTTTTTAATTTAATGAGATATTTTTTATTTTTTATTACTCAATACAAAATGTTTATGAAGTGTTATTAACCACTTCAAGTCATTTAAAAATAAACTTTATTTTATTTTATTTTATTTTCCTAAAAAAAGATTAAACGATCATTTATCATTTTCTAAAGGGTAGTTTGTGAAGTGCTATTAACCACTTCAAGTCAAACTTGGTTTGACCCCAATCATTCGTTTGGCTAATCCTATTTTTTTTTTCTTTTCCTTTTTTCCCTTAATTTGGTTATTGACTTATTCCCTTTTTTTTCCTCTGTAAAAAAAGATCTTAAAAGAACATAAATGAAAGAAACTTCTTACAGGTACTCTTCCGATATTATATAACTAGAGCACCGGTGCTGGTTCTCTTTCTTTAAGCAGATAGATCTCCAGTACTTCTCTCCCTGTTCCTCGGCGTCGCCATGGATGAAGAATACGACGTGATCGTCCTCGGCACGGGCCTCAAGGAGTGCATCCTCAGCGGCCTCCTCTCTGTTGATGGCCTCAAGGTATCGTCTCGCTCCGCCCCTCTCCCTATCCAATGTACTTTCTTGGGGTTTGATCCAATCGCTTGAGTTCCGCCTTGATTTCATCTGGCTGGAATGTAGTTACAGCGGTCAAAATTTCTTCTTTAGGTTTTTTTCCGTGTTGATCTGTGCGTCATACGTGACTCTGATTTTTTTTTTTCTTTCAATTTTTTGGTTTGATGCGTTGGCGGTGCTTGATCGTAGCTTTTATATTGCTTAGATTCAACTCGAAAGGATGGATTCTGAAGCTTTATGCTTGGCAGGTTGCCATTTTTACTCATCTAGACTTCCGCTTTACTTATTTGACTTAGTTGTTCAAGTGAAACTATTGACATATCCTTGGGATCATTCTATATATTTGTGGTTTCTCCTTTCAGATTTTCCATTTAGTCGAATTTACCACCCAGATTGCACATCTACCGAGTTTTTTTTTTTTTTTGCTCTCTTCTTATTGATCTGGGCTTTCGCTTACTTTGACTTTGCTGTTAAAGTTGATTTCTTGGTATCCTTACAATTGGTGTCTCATTCACTGATTTGACTATGCACTTAGATCGAGTGAGGTAATATTGTAAAAAGCTTACTGTTAGTGCAGTTCAATGTGATTTTCTATTATGCTGTTTTCTGAAGTGTATGGTTCGGTACAATTTAGATAAACTGCGGTTTTTGTTGAGCAGCAGTACATCACAAGAATGACCTTGCTTCGGTTTAATTTTAATATACTATATGTTTTTCTTAGATTATCCAAGGTAGCTATGTATTGTAGCTTCCGTAGAAGTAGGTAGATATTTGGGAATTCTCGACTGAAGAATGCCCTAATTTCATGATGGAAAAGAATATATCAAATGAACATATTCCGCATTGAAGGGGACTTCCTGCCATGAATTATAAGATAATTTGCTAAAGTGTCTATGTCGACATTGAGTTCTTTTGTCATTTACTAGGTATACATGAAACTAGAAGACTTTATTTTAGCATTATCTTCACAAAATGTTTGAGATTTGATTATTTTTTTTTGTCATTCCCCTTAACATCTAATTCATTATTCTCATTTAGGGGCAAATGCATCAGAACATTTTGGTTCGTTGTTTTCTCATTTAGGGTATCCACATTTTTTGCGCCTTTCATTCATGAGTTGCTCCTATTTACAAAATGTATGATTTGTTAATCAAGTTTACTTGGATATGCTGTCAGGTTCTGCATATGGATAGGAATGAATACTATGGTGGAGAATCAAGCTCTCTCAATCTTGTCCAGGCAAGAACATCGGATCACACTGTATAGTTTAGTTCATTAACTAGTCCACTAGGTAGGATGGAACATGCAAATATCCTTATTAATTACCCTCATCTTGTGTAACCATGCTAAATATATTATTTTATTTGATAGAGAGAATATGAAATTCTTATTTATACCATGATTTTCCATAGTTTCAAAAGGACAAAAGAAAAGGAAAGACACACGGTTCTGAAACTGTTTTCTATAGATTGATATATAAGTGTGGATACCCTTCTGAGGCTGTTCCTGAACTAAATGTTGAAACATAAAACATCACCAAAATGCATTTCGTGATGATTGTCTAATCCACATGGAAACGAGAAATAATAACACATTAAACTTTTAATTTCTTGAGCATACTAAACACCTGTTTCCTTGCAGCTCTGGCAAAGGTTCAGGGGTAGTGATAATCCTCCTAGCCATCTGGGGTCTAGCAGAGATTACAATGTCGACATGATTCCCAAGGTTTGTTCTTTTTTTGTTAGCTTGTCTCACTTTTGTATAATAGATCACCATATGGTAGACATTGTTTTCATGATATACCTTTTGTTTAGTATTGCACAAGTCAAATGAAGCTAAATAGGAAACATATGCTATCCTTATATCTACTCGCTCTTTATGCTTTCTTGTTTTATATTGCAAGGTCTAATAAAGTAAATACTCTTTATTTGCTGCAGCTGATAAAAACCGTTGCTTTAGACGATGCATATGTAGAAAGCCTATTTTTTGTAGTATTTACTAGTCATTTGGATCTTTTTTTTCCTTCTTTCTATAGTGGAGATAGTCGCATACAAAATTATTTTATCAAGTAATGGGGACAAAATCTCGTGCGCTAAAGAGCGTGGAGGTTTGAGTCCTCACCATCTACTTCAGAGATATCTACTTCAGAGATACCTTCTGAAACATTTTTCAAATCCAAAAGTTCAGTATCCCCCCACGAGTTAGAGAATCAAGCAAGGTAAGATCTAATAAAGTAAATATCCATTTCTGCTACTCAATCCGATTAAGAAATTGCTGGCAAACTTGATAGGCTTGAAATAAAGAGAGGCAAAATGCTTGAGCAGAAATTAATAATACTATATCCAATATACTGTTTGAAGTTTGAACCAGTACAAGTATCCTCGTACATACATTGAACCAAACATGGAGGCATAGTGTTCATAACATCTTCATTTAAGATTTAGTGTCCTTGTCAAGGCCAAAAGCTAAATTTACAGGCTGAAATTATCCTTCATTGGTGATATGTAACGTTTGTCAAATAGAAGCTTCAACTCTTATTTGTTGGAAGTCTCACCGTTCAAGTCCACATAAAAAATTTTATCATCATCAAAAACTCGATTGTTGAATGCCATTTTGAGTGGTTATCTATCATGGTTATTTACATTGCGTTGTTCTACTTTAGAAGTTAAATGATATATGCACTCTATAGCACTTTTTTCTTAAGCTACGTTTGGCGTAGTTGTGCTTCCAGCGACGCTGGCAGCAAAAAGTGGCGCGTTTGGATGGTCAGGTGGAAGCAAGGGGACCCTGCTCCTTTTGTTGCGGGTCCGCCTCAATGCACCCGCAAGGCTAGCAAGCAGGCATGGGTCGAATCCTGCTCGTCTTGGCTGCTGTAGTAGCTCTCTCTCTCCCTCCCTCTTTATATTAAAAATATTATATATTTATATAATTTTATAATTATATATATTTAAATTTTAATATATAAATATAATATAAACGTTTATAATATATAAATTTAATTTAAGTATACAAAAATATTTTAATAAAATTATTAATATAATATTATATTATGTGTATTAAAATTTATTATATATATTGATTAATATAATATATATATATATAATAATAATTTTAAATTAACTACTTTAAGAATAAAATAATCATTTTATAATAATTAATTATTTGATCTTATAAAAATAATTGTTTTAAATTTCAAAAATAATGTGAATCTAATTATAAAAATATATAATCTTAACTTTAATTTATTTTTCTAATTATTTTATATATATTATAATTTAATTATTTAATATTTATTAATCAATTAAATGTATATTAATTAATATATAAATTAATAATTTTGTAACCTTAATTATTTTAACAAACTTAAAATTTATTTAAATATATATTATTTAATTATAATATTTAAAACTTAAAATAACAATAACACCAATATACAATAGTAACAACACTTTTACTGTTAAGTAAAGGTTGCGTTTGGCCCCCTCCCTACTGGTGTCCCAGCAAAAATTGTCAGTCCAAGCTGTTTGGGTAACCAGCTTCTCTGGCTCAAGCAGAGAAGCTGCACTGTAGCTAAGAAGCTACTTAGGGGCTGCATCTGTTTTTTCTCTTGTGAGCTTACCAATAAAATATGTTTAGTATTATTTAAAATTATTATTAATAAAAATTTAGTAATATAATTTTTAAATTGATAATATTTTTAATAAATATTTTATTTATTTCAAAGATATTTAGTAGTATAACCTATAATATTTTTAATTCATTTTTAATTATTATTAAAAAATTAATAATATAACTCATAATAGAATTATTTATTATTTTTAATACATATTTAGTCATATAATTTTTATCTTAGTAATATTTTTAATAAAAAATATTTATTATTATTAATAGAAAATTTAGGTAAATTATGATAACCTAATCAAAAGTGGTGTATCCAACCACCTTCCAACATCTTTTCAATCAGCTCAGCAAAAACTAGAAACATCAGCTGGGCCAAACACAGGACATCATAGCTGCACTAGCCATAGTTTATGAAAATATTGAACAGTAGCAATAATATGCTTGTTGATGTCTGCCTTGTTTTGTTATATGAAGTTTCAAACTGACTTGTTAATTTTATGCCTAGTTTATGATGGCTAATGGCACTTTGGTACGTACACTAATACATACTGATGTCACAAAGTATCTATCTTTCAAAGCTGTGGACGGTAGCTATGTCTTTAATAAAGGAAAGGTATTGTTAATCTTTGTTATTTACTGTCACATTAAATAGTTGATTCTATCACATCTATTATCTTAATGCGATGCTTATATTCACTATATACTGCTCTGTTGAATTTGAATAGATCCACAAGGTACCTGCCACAGATATGGAGGCACTCAAATCCCCATTAATGGGGTTTTTTGAGAAGCGTCGAGCTCGAAATTTCATCATCTATGTCCAAAACTATAATGAAAATGATCCTAAAACGCATGAAGGATTGGACCTCACTAAAGTGACTACAAACGAACTTATCTCGTGGGTACCCTTTCATTATGGATTGCATTTATTTCCATACTGGAACACTGTCATTTCATCAACTAAAATTTGTAACTGATGAATCTTAGTAAATGGAGGCTTATGTGTGTTATTACGTACTATCTATTCAATATCCTTTATTTTTCAGGTTGCTACATCAGCGATATAGTTCTTTCTCCACATGAGTTGCATCCATTAGGGACTTGCTTAGCTATTATTGTTTCTAAATTTTAGAATAATCTAATTTAAAATATGTCCCGTGCTTCTCTTTGATTATTCTATTTCTTTTTTCCTTGTAATTTATATCCATTATTTATCTGTAGCTTGTGTTTTTAAAGAAAAAAAGCTAGTGTAATTATATGCTTCTGTAGTACTATCTATTCTTGCAGTAGATACTATTATACTAAATATGACTTTTCTTTATGTTTGTTAGAAAATATGGTTTGGATGACAACACGATTGACTTTATTGGCCATGCCTTGGCCCTTCATAGAGATGACCGATATCTATATGAACCTGCAATGGATACTGTTAAGAGGATGAAGGTAAAAACATGTTTTTTTATTCACTAATTGATAAATTAAGTGCAATTCTTTATTATATCAATATCTGGTCCTCGATTCAGTACTTAATTGACAAAGGGATACTTTAGATCAATTGAATAAGTCAATGAATTACATGAGTATTCCTATTTTACTTTTGATGAAAACATTATCATGACTTATTTAATATATGCTCCCTTCAACTTTATCATAACTAATCACCTTAAGATGGAAAGCGTGTTTACATTAACCTTTAAACTCGTTCTTTACTTTAGTTGGCTCAAAAGATACATTACCTTCAGAATTTTGAATATATTCTCTACATTAACTTCTTGTTTTTTTTGGAAGGATGTTTGAAAGTCCAACAAGCCTAAACAATACAGTTACAGTTTCCAGCTTGTTTATATTGACTAAAGAATTATCTTGATGTTTGTACTGAAAAGTAAAGAAATTCTTAAAGGTGCACTGCAGGTGCGGCTTTGTGTTACACTAAAGCTATCTATTCTCCTGCTGCGTTTGTTTTCATTTTGATTCAGTCCCTTCCTATATGGTGTGACTCTCAAAAATCTGTTTTACATTCATGTCAATGCATGTTGGCTTTGTTCTTGTTTGTGATTGAGGGAGCCTCTTTGTTTGTTTCCGTGGTAGCGTAGTGCTATAATGTGTTTCCAGTTTTAACCTTAGTCTCTTATGTGATAGCTCTATGCAGAATCCTTGGCCCGATTCCAAGGAGGTTCACCGTATATCTATCCTTTATATGGACTAGGAGAACTGCCTCAGGTTAATAATCTAATTCCTCGTATATGTACCAGAAATACCCAACTGACATCTTGATTTCTTTTGCTGGATTACAGGCTTTTGCTCGCCTTAGTGCTGTTTATGGTGGGACATACATGTTGAATAAACCAGAATGCAAGGTATTCTTTGGCACCATCGCATGCTTACCATGGCTTCAAAGATTCTGGAAGCAGAATGCTGTCTCTTGGTTGCTATAGAATGGTCATGCTGTGGTTAATATATCTTTTATTATCTGTAGCTAATTTTATTTGACTTACAGGTTGAATTTGATTTGGAAGGGAAAGCTTGTGGTGTAACTTCTGAAGGGGAAACAGCTCGATGCAAGAAAGTCGTCTGTGATCCTTCCTACTTACCGAACAAAGTAAAAATTCTTTTTTTCTTCTCGTAATATAAATTCTTCCACATTTGATTGTTCATCCATCACAATTATAGTTGTAGTAAGCCTTTCATGAAATTTTGCAATCCATCTGTAACATCTTGATGAGCTTCTTTCAATTGATAGATTAGGAAGGTAGGAAGGGTTGCAAGGGCCATTGCAATAATGAGCCATCCAATACCAAATACCGATGAGTCTCATTCAGTGCAGGTTATCTTGCCACAGAAGCAACTCGGACGGAAGTCCGACATGTGAGTTGCGTTCTTTGTTCTTTGAGTCCAAGTTATTTTCCACTTTATCCATCTTGTTTTACATTTTATAATCCTCCATGGTGATATGGCAGGTATCTTTTTTGTTGTTCTTACTCGCACAATGTTGCTCCCAAAGGGAAGTTTATTGCCTTTGTCTCAGCAGAAGCTGAAACTGATCATCCTGAGTTGGAACTAGAGCCTGGGATTGCTCTTCTTGGACCAGTAGATGAGTTGTTTTTTGAAACTTATGATAGATACGAGCCTGTCAATGAACCTTCGCTGGATAATTGCTTCATCTCAACTGTAAGATACATTGCTGAGTTCTTCAAAATCTTTGTTTTTCTTGAGTTTTAACATGTGTAACACTATTTCAGAGTTACGATGCCACATCCCACTTTGAGTCAACCGTCGACGACGTGCTTTCCATGTATACCATGATCACAGGAAAGGTAATGCGTTTGTGCAATTTTGTAAGCGCGGATTTTATTAATAGTAATTAATACCATAGAACCCGGTTGGGAGATAACTAATATGTCAACCCTTGAGCTTGGACAATCAATGGTCAACCCTTGTATACCATGATCACAGGAAAGGCAATGCGTTTGGGCTTGGACAATTGATGGTCAACCCTTGTTGACCTTTTATTTTATTTTATTTTTTTATATAGTTTCTTAGGTATAGTCATTTGCACTTCTACCTGCGAGTGCGAGGATAATGCACCTCGTCTGGTGTCATTTTGGTCAAAACCTAGATAGTCGAAGATCGTTTAATGAATCAGTTCTCCTTCCAGGATCTTTTTGACTTCATGTTTACTCGTTTGAAATCAGAATATTGCATCTTGTAATGATAAGCTCATTGTGCTTATCCGAATTGAAGTCGTGGAATATTTTGTCCTAGTCTTGAACAAATTCTTACTGTAATCATTTTGTTCACAGACTCTTGATCTCAGCGTGGACTTGAGTGCCGCTAGTGCCGCTGAAGAATACTGATAACCTTCGTTTTGTGCATGATTCTGTATCTTCAACGAGCTCCGGGAGCGAGCTCCGTCACTGCCGGCGCCGGTGACTGCCATGAGCTTATCTTCATCAAGCTGTGTTTTTGCATCAGACTGTTGTCATAATCTGATACTCCAAAAGAAGATTTTGCTGTCTTATTAATGTTGCATAGTCTAATCTCTGCTTGAAGTACCAAACATGTATATTTTTGTTTTAAGACATCTCATTTTGTATAATTTATCCTGTTCCCGTTTACTTCAACGTGACATTCTACTGTCCCAAATTATTTCTGGTGCATTCGAGCTAGTGATCCAAGTTACCTTGCCTGCCAACAAGAGGTAGACCGGAGTACATGCCAGTTAAAGTAGATCCAGACGTTGGCCATTGGACTGTGCAGAAAGCGGGTCACTTGAGCTAGAAGACGTTTGACCGTGCAGGAAGATCTGGCCCAGGGAATTTTAGTTTCAGATAGGCCGCAATCTGTGGGTCCATCTGTCGTGAAGATCGTGCGGAATCTATGGAACGCCTTAGATCGGGTCACCTATATGCGACACCCGGGGGTGCTTGTGACCTGCTTCGTCACGCCACGGCGTGTCCCACACCCTTTGCTTCTACTGCAAGCCTCGTGCTGGCAGCTCCCATGCGCGAAAAAAGTTCCTCGGCGGGTAGCTGCCGAGAGGGGTTCATAAAAAATATAGATAATTTTTTAAAAATAAATTATATTCACGTGATTTATATATTTTAAGCAGATGATACTAATATCATTATTGATACATGTATTTATAATAAAAAATTAGTATTTTTAGTATTATAGATAAATTATTTATGATTATAGCATATTTATTTATAATAATATTTTTATTAATTTTTTATCATAGATAAATTTATTTATGATAATATTAATACTATTAAATAGCGTAGAGTATTTAGATTATGTAAATATAGTTTACTCGGAAAATAATTTCTATCTAATTTTTTTTTATGCGCACGCTTTGCATCTATACCTTCCATCCTGGAGCTAAGGGTCTGTTTTATTAGGGAAAAAGAAGAGAAAAATAGAAAGAAAAATTTCTTTTCTCTTGATTTGTTGAAAAGGCTGATTTGGAGGAAAAGAAAGGGGACCATTTTTTCCCCTTTTTTGTTCTCTCCAAAAGAGGGAGAAAACACTTTTCTCCTCTTCTTTGTTGCCAACCTCACTATTTTTCTTCTCACATATTTTTCTTCATTTCTTCTTTACTTTTCTTTCTTTTTTTCTTGCCCCCCGATAAAACAGGCCCTAAATGAAGGCCGCTGACACAAAAATTATTTGAGGATTTTTTGATCCTCTTGATAACGTACTGAAACTTGCTCTCCGTGTGCTTGTAAGAGGAATTATTATTATTAACATTTCATCCTATGCGTCGATCGCAAATTGTTTGAAAGAAGTTCCTCGTTCTCATTCTCTTACACCCTATTTACTACGAGGGAAAGAAGAAGGGAAAAAACTAAAAATGCATTTTTTTTTCTTTGTTTACTAGGATGAATGAAACGGACGAAGGAAGAAAAATAAGCACTTTTTCTTTTGATTCGCACTCTGCCCAAATTGGGTGGATTGCTACAATATTTTCTCGATCGCTCACTGCTACCACTTATGTTGCTTGCCTCGCCGTTGCTACCTCACTGACTCTCCTTTCTCGCTCACCGTTGCTGCTGCCTCTCTGGCTTGCTGACTCTCCTCTCCCACTCGCCATCACCACCGCCTCTTCTCTCCCGCTCGCCAACTCTCCTTTCCCGCCCACTGCTGCCTCCTCCGCTCGCCGACTCTCCTCTCTTGTTGCCACCTCATCTGCTCGCCGACTCTCCCCTCCCCCTCCCCCTCCCCCCGTTGTCCCCTCTCCGGCTCGCTGACTCTCCTCACTTGCTCACTGACTCTCCTTTCCCGCCCGCTGCCACCTCATCCACTCGCCCTCTACTGTCTCGCCTGCGCCTCTGCCGCTCCGCTCACCATCGCCTCGTTCACAGCTCGCTCGCCTCTCATCTCGCTGCCGCTTCGCTCACCATCGCCGCTCACAGCTGGCACATGCATAATCAAGGTTTTTATTGTTGGACACCTGCTTTGCACATGATGACACAATCCACCCCTCCCTTTTTTCCATTACGTCAGTAGAGAAGGGATTTCGGGAGAGAAAGAAAAGAAAAATATATTTTCCTTTGTTTCAATGACAAAAATAAGAGAAAAGAAAAGAAACATTTGAGGCACTTTTCCTCTCAAACTTTTCCCTCTGAATTAGACGGAAATCCAAAATCCGTCCATCCGTCCGTGCCTCGTCTCTCACTCACGCGTGCTCTCTCCCGAACTCGCCTCTCGCTCATCGCCGACACCTGCCGAATCTCACCTCTGCTCCGCCTCCTCCTCCGCCAGGCCACCCGTGACGACCTCCGCGCCTCCCCTTCGTCCGACCTCTGCCTCCCCTCCTCCACGGCTCCCTTCGTCCGATCTCCGCCAGGCCGCCCTCAAACGACCTCCGCGTCCGACCTCCGTGCCTCCCCTTCGTCCGACCTCCACGCCCTCGCCTCTCCTAGCCGCCCTCTCTTTCGCCTCTTTCACTCACCGTCGCCCGCTCCTTCGGCATCGAGCATCGCCAGGAAGATGAGGACGTTGCCCTCTCGTTCGCCTCTTTCACTCGGTGTTGCCCTCTCCATCGAATCTGCCAGGCCGCCCTCGACGATGCCGCCAGGCCACCTCTCGCGGAACCTCACCGAAGCCCTCGTTGCCAGCTGGGAAGCGATCTGGCGTCGCTGGAGACGTCTTCAGGCGGACGAGTCGACATCAGCAGCTTCGGGAAGGAGCCCTGGCCGCCGAAGCCCTCACCGCCGACGATTTCCAACCTCGCCGAAGCCCTCGTTGCCAGTTGGGAAGCGGCCAACGGGGTAATAGTATTTTCTTTCCTTCTTCCGTGAAACAAGGGAGAGAAAAATGAAAGCCTTCCATTTTCCCATTCTATCCTATTTTTTATTCCTTTTTTTTCTATCCTTCCTCTCAATCTTTCCATCTCCTCTAATAAAGAGCATTAAGAATACTTTAGTTGAATTGGTATGAATGAATTACTTTGATTCCCCAGATAAGAAACGCATATGTCCTGTTTCATTATTTATAAAAGAAAATACTATTTTATTTAATTATTATATTTTAAGAGAGTATATTTATACATATGATCATTAGTTTCATCTACTAATTAATTTCAATCACCCTATCCGTCTAGAGTTATCTACCACACACACAATACACACAAAAAATGAAAAGTACGTGGGGCACATAAGGATAGTGATCTTCACCTTTTCATTTTAATTATTTATGGACGCATCCAAAGCTACAAAATGACTTTTGGATGGATCGATGGTTATTCCATTGAATTTGTTCACTTGTGAAGAATTCAACAACCTAAGTCTAAAAAGTCATATATATATATATATATATATATATATATATATATATATATATATAATTAAGGCGAGATTATATATATATATAATTAAGGCGAGATTCAATTTTAAGATTTACTATAAGATTCTTATCTTTCATCTAAAGTTATTTAGTATTAATAACTTTATAATTGTGCTAAATTATGTTGTACTATATTGTACTACGCTATTAAAATTTATAAGATATTTGGTTAATAACTTTTAACTACTATTAAAATTTAAAATAATAAATAAATATATTATTTTAAATTATTTAAAATAATAATACCTAAAATTTTAAATAAAATTATATAAATTATTTTTTTAGAAAAACAGAAACTATAAAAATATCAAATTAAAACTTTCTTAACTTATATATTTTTTTTCTACTGTTATTTTTCTATTACTAAACAGTTTTTTACCTGGTTTTTATTAAAAAGCTACTTAAGGCCAAAAAGATTCCAGCTCGAAGGAGTACAATTATATGCGTTTATATATGTCTGCAAGTCTTGTACAAATCACTGGACCAATATTTTGTCTTTGGAGAAGGCCAAATTATAAACGTACCGAATTTGAAACCTCATTCTTTAGTTCGTTGTTTTTTGGCTTCTGAATAGCAGACTTACACTGTGGAAGATCCAAAGGAAGAGGAAAGTAATCAGACAGTAAGGCTAGCCATGCATTCTATGGTAAATCCAAATACATACATATTTGGTGCATACGTAATACATTTCATTTCTTGATTTCATGATTAATATTTGTGTGAATCACTTGAATTCAGTGTAGTAGTCCCTACCAATCTCTTGAAGGTAGTTCCAATTGTCACGGAGCTTGAGATCCGAAGCAGTAGCAGAAATGGGCGAATGCAAGGCATTGGAGTAGTGGAGCAGCTGGGTTTGGGGAGACGGCGGACGGAGGAACTGGCTCTGGCGGTCGTTGACATAGTTGGCGCTGAAACCTGTCGCCCTGTGGAGCTCATCGATCGTATGAGCTGCAGCCATAACATCGGAGGAGCTCGAGGAAGTCAGCTGGATTGAGCAGAAGGGGCTGTTTCCGTTGCGTAGATACTGGAAGGAATTAGTGGCGTCTTCTTGATGGTCGGTGGATGAGGTTGAGCTCAGTGAATTGGCCACCGAGTTGGCCGTCGATGGCAGGTTATAGTTATAGAGATTAGGGTTGCCTCCTGCAGCTCCTAGATTTTGGGCGAACCCTGGACTGCTGACCAGTACTGCTGACAAATCAATCGAATCTGCTCCGAGATGGGAGCCCGGCGGCCGCTGGTCATGATGACAAGCGATTGCAGCCTTCTGCTTTCTGTCGATCCCGACACTGTTTCCTCGAGACGACGACGCGGACGCTGACTTGGAAGCAGCGGGTGCGGCCGCGGGGATTCGGTGATGGTCTTCGACCACTCCAGATCTCTTGTAGACGCGGCAGATTGAAATCTCAGTCTGCAGAAACAAGAAATTATGTAATTAATTATCAAGGAGCCGAAATCTAAAAACAAAAAAAAAAAAAAAGAAAAGAAAAGAAATCTTTCAAACAAAATCAAATTATGCAGGCTTTTCATATTTCAAATTCATTTGCTCAATATCAGTTAACTGCTAAAGCTTCAATTACCATTTCGACAGCTGAAGAAAGACAGAAAGATCAAGTAACTAACAATAGAAACCTCAATCCTGCTAACAATTTTGTAGCAGATAGTAAATTCAGACAAATCAGGCAGGTACTCATGAGTTTTGCAAGATAAACATATGTAATTGTCGTCTTATAGTGCCTTCATGAAACCCTAGTTCATCAAGATTAGAGAGAGAGAGAGAGAACGAACTCTAGCTATATAATTTGGAAATCTTGTGTGTGTATAGTACTGAACAATCAAATCTTCTACAGTTAAAGATAAATATAACTGAGCTCACAAATTCACATGTTCGAGTAGTTCATGTGAATACTGTAGAAGACTAGATAAGTAAAAAAAAGGAAATCTTGGTTTGATATTTTTAGAAAGTTTCCGTGGAGTATAGATCCTCGGAGATCTTTCATCTAGATCGCCCGCCAAAGCCTAGATCTGTTATGGAGATAATATTCTTCTGCCTGTCTGTCTGTCGGTCACAGAATTGTACCTTGCGGGACTGGCTGGTCTCGCTCTGCGGTAACCGGTACTCGTTCATGATCCAACTGGTTCGGATCCCCCTCGGAGCTTTGCCCGAGTAGAACACAAGCGTCTTCTTCAGCCCGATCGAGCGGTTACTCTCGTTCCGGATCATCCGATCCGCCCCCGTCGCCTTCCAGTACCCGGACGCCGTCACCCGGTTCGGCCGGTCGCCGTTCCTGTACTTGCGATCTCTGGGCACATAAAAGAACCATTCTCTCTCCCCTATCGCCGCAAAAGCTGTCATTTCCTCGAACACCATCAAGGCAGCATCAGCAAACTAATAATTTAGCAAAAGTGAAAGAAAAAATAATTCTCTCGAACTGCTTAAACCTGGAAGCTCCCAGGGGTCGTAGCGGTAGAGATCCAGGAAGGTGATGAGCTCCATGTTGAAGCGTTTTCCGTCGACCTTGCGGCGGAGGTAGAAGTCGATGAGCTCCTCCTCCGTCGGGTGGAAGCGGAATCCCGGCATCAGAATGTCGTGCTCGTGCCCGTCCTCGTCGGCGACTGCTCCGCTCATGGCCGCTTCCTGCAAACTGCCATACACCAGTTTCACTATGCGTCATCCCCCTTTCGCCGCCACATCTATCTTATAAATACATGGCTGCGAGTGAGTCGTACCTCCCCTTGATGTGTTTTTCCAGTGGTTGAAGGGCACAGAACTAGACTCGCATATTGGCACAAAATTACAAGTTTTCACAGCGGCTATGCGTTAGCTAGTTACCATTACTGCTACTGTTGCTGCCCTTGTTGTGATCTTCGCTATGAACTACAACTGATTAGTGTTAGGGACGAGAAGAAAACTTAGCTTGCAAAGCTGTGTGGAGGGCCTATCTGCACAAGTATTAGGGTTTAATCGTTGCAAAGCTTAAATAATTGCATGCGTGCTTCCGTTAATTAGGACTTTTAGGGTTCAAGGGAAACGTTGACACTGCCAGAGCTTGCAAATCTGAGGTGCATAGGCATGATGGGACGGGGATCAAATGGAATCCGTGACCACTTTCTTTGTGATCAAATCAAAATTGACCCGTAGGTGATAATTTTGACTGCAAGGGCTTATAGCTTTCTTCCTTTACGCACATCACCTCGCTGGTCTATCTCACTGTATGGGAGCTCAACAACCATTTTGCAATAAATGCCGGTGCAATAAGTTGGATAGATGGCCTGTAAAAAAATAGGATATGGGGGACGCCCACCTGCATTCCCTTGGCAAAGTGGTCCTTGTCCTAAACCTAGCTCTCCTGATCCTAAGGATCTAGCTAGCTCCACCACTAATGCATCCATCATCTTGGATTTGAAGGACAGATTTAGTGATCTATACAAATGATCTATAGATATCCTTTTATGCAGCTAGAGTCAACCTGCTCAGTGCTAATTATCATGCATCCTGTTGAACTGACTTCCAATTGGGGCAATCAATATTCATGAACAGTCGATCCTTTTTACCTCTCGATCACATGAACTCTTGCTGTTCTTCCCTAATTTCCACATATTGCTGCATGCCCACGTGATCGAGCTTAA
Organism: Costus lasius; assembly: GCA_027563935.2. Taxonomy (NCBI): domain Eukaryota; kingdom Viridiplantae; phylum Streptophyta; class Magnoliopsida; order Zingiberales; family Costaceae; genus Costus; species Costus lasius. Next base: position 101,541,815 of record CM050454.1, read on the forward strand.
ATTTTGTAGTTCTTTGTATTCTTGTTATTCTAAGTAATATTTGTACAGTTGTATGGAATGAAGAAGTATTATAATTTGTCAATTCTGTGGACTAATTGATCAACTAGCCTTTCATCGACGACTCTTCTTTTCAACGCGATGAAGTCAACGCAAGTCTTTTGCAAGGAAGTGGTCAAAAAGTGCCTAGAAAATTCATGTCTCTACCATATATAATTTCTTATTAATAACCAATAATGAGTTTATATCCCTTTTAGTTGTTTAAGTTTTAGAAATCTTCTGTACTAACAAGATACATGTATACCATGATCAATCAAGAGATCTATGAATTACTATACTCAGATTCCAGTGAATACTGTTCCTTATTAATTGTAAACAATTTTCATAATAATCTGGCCTATAATTAAACATGCAAATTTGCCTGATATATTTTGACAAGTTGAAAGAAATGAGTGGTTCATTGTTTGGAAAAGTCTAGCGGACTTTGAACAAACTTTGCTGAACAATGACAAGGTACCATCGCCGCAAAAGTTTCTAGCTACAGTATGCATCTTAGTCGAATCGATCTGACTTTAAAGTCAAACAGAATCAAATCTACTAGAATTTCTGAAAAGTACAAGTAGCCGGGAAACGACTCCAGAAGTCTTCTACTTTGTCATGACTAGTAAGACTATATGTACGCAATGATCCATTTAACCTGGATAGAATAGGCGCTAGCTAGGATTATTTGATTGATATGAAATATATGAGAAGATTCTAACTCATTGTCAGCCTACATTTGTCAACTCACCCAGAAAAAGTTCGTAGCCGAAATTCCTTTCGATTAATTTGTTTTTATCAAATAACAAAGTGCTGTATCATTTTTTTACAACGATGAAACTTCTATGAATATTGCCATTTACTATGCAGAAATAGTGAAAAATGGAGGCATTTAAAGCTACTAGAAGTTCAAGACAGTACTTTGAACGTCTCCATTTTTTGTCCTGATTTCATCTATAGTCAATCAATTAAGTGGTGAGTGCATGCTCCATCTGATGGATGGACAGACTTGATGTCTGGCAGTTGAAGAGAGTTATCAAAATTTATGATCGATATAGAACTAAAATTAAGGCCAAACTCTCTGAATCAATCTGCGTTCATAAATGCATGCAGACTGTTCATTATGGCGATATGATCTCGTTGTGCGTGTTCTTGCATGGAAGTGGACGAACATGACCTGATTCTCACTTGATTCATCGCATGATTGATGAATTGGACTTAGGTTACGGATAGAATTCTTTAGAATTTTTTTGCTGATACTTTTCTATACCTAGCTTGCGGATCCTGAGACTAAAACCTAAGATGGGGGGAAATGATTTTCTAAAAATTATAGTAGGTGCAAATACATTGAAGCTAACCCTAGTTTCGTCTGTGACTAAAACCTAAGATAGGGGAGAAGTTAAAGGGGAAGAGTGACTAAAAATTTTTTGATTGGAAAGGGTGAGAATTTTCTCACCTTTATCTGTGACTAATTTAGCTTCGTCGCTTACTGACTGAATAATCAATCAGCAATTGATTTAGAAATACTTAAATTAAGTTAAGGAATCCAATTTTTGGCCGAGTGATTGGTAGATTGATTGGTACTTTATCCACAGGAAAAAAAAGAACAGTCAATGAAAATGATTGAAACTGGTTTGCAATTTACAAGCGTGAATGTTCTTTCTATCATGGAAAATGAACTAAAAAGAAAAGCTAAATTGATCACCGTCCACTTTATCTTTTTAACTCCATATTGCTTTTGTCAAAAGGCCTGCACAAACTAATTTCCACAAATATGCAGTCAGCATTTGGTCACATTTATGACAAATATCAGAATTTTTTTCAATGAACTACATAAGATCGACTAAGCTGATTTCCTGGAAGCATTTCTTTAGAGAAAAAGGAGAAAACTCTTTCAAGAATTTTTTTTTCTTAAGAAACTTTAATAAACACTTGCAATTTGAAAAGAATTTAAATTTAGAATTTTTATTTTGAAAAAAAAGAGAAAATAAACAACTATAAGATAACCATCAACTTAGAAATCAAAACATAAGTTTAAATATGAATTAAATCTTCTATTGTGAAATCTTCTATTTGTTCATGCTATTTGTACTTTTTGTCTCAAGCGGGCACATTCATACGAGGGGTGCAATAATGTCAGTGGACTTCATCTTCATCAGCCATAATTATAGACAGAGAGCAGAACATACTAAGAGCAAGTGGAAGTGCAGTAATGTCGAGAGCATATCCAGGCATTAAATTTCTGCGGTGAGATCGATGCCTTCACGATACTGTACCTCCACTGTTACACTAATCCGGCAGCAGGCTTGCTCGTAATGGCAGCGGCAGCGGCAGCAGTTATGGCTGTGCGGTCGAGTTGGCGATGGATCCGTCTTGCCGGTGAATCTTAATAGATCTGGGAGACAAGATCTCTTCGAAGATGGCCCGTTGGATTCGCACGATCCAGGTTTTGGCGGCCGCCCCGTTGACTTCGGGTTGACACTCAGCCGGGTTGACTTGGCCGACGTCGCGGTAGAAAAAGGAGGGAAAGCGGGCTGCGCATACACTGGAGGCTGGAGCTGCTTCAGATTTCGGCCCACCGCATCCAAGAAAGCAGGCTTTCTAAACCTGATCTAGAATCTGATACAAGAATGTATTTTATTTTATACAAATGCAAATACAAATCCTTGACTTTCACTATTTCACACATGACGCAACTTAATTATTTTTGTATTTTTTTTATTAATTTCATCTTGAATGTATTATTTTTTAAGCCATAAAATCAAAAGCAAAAAAAAAAAAAGACAAGCCAAAGTAGTTTCTCTTAAAATGAAAAAAAGTCTCAAGTAGGGCCCATTCTTTTCTAAAGAGTCTCCAAAATTTAACCCAAATAGTTTTAAAAAAATACTATAATGATTTATGTACTTTAAGCTATACAATGATATCAATATTATGATGAATAAAATCTTCTACGATAAAAAAAAAATTACATAAGATCATAGAATCTATGCTATGTTACTGTAACACAAATTTTATTATTTTTTATAATTTTTTTTTCATTATAAAATATTTCATTCACGATGATATTAATACCGTTGTATAGCTTAAAATACGTAGATTATTATAATATTTTTTAAAAAACTATTTAGATGGCAAAATCACTACTTTTCTTATCTTCTTGTGTGAAAAATACTCTGCTTACAAAATGTTCAGATTATGTTTTCCCCTTTCCCCTTTTCACATGCAAGCCTACATATGCAAGTGAAGACGTATCTAAAAAAAATGCTCAATTAATTATTAAACTAGGACAAAATTTGCTCAGAAGTGATTTAGTGAATCTTCGTTGCGTTGACAAAATAATTAAGATACAATATTAGTCTCTTCTCAGAGAAAACTGCCTGTGTAGTGGCCTTGCACTCCAATTATGAAGAAGGGTGGCGATTTTGCTATCTTAACCTATTTAAAAAGAATATTATAATAATCTACGCACTAGATTTAATTATACTTCTCAATTTTTTTTTATCATAAAAAATTTTATTCATGATAATATTATTATGTGGATAGCTCTCAATACATAGATCATTGTAATATTTATTTTAGATAAGTTAATATGGCAAAATCGCCATCCTTTTTCAGATCTCATGGGCTGTTTCGATAATTTGAGAAAGACGAGCGCTAGTTTAATAAAATGAAAATTATTATTATTATTATTATTATTATTATTATTATTATTATTGTGACAATTGTCTCTCCTTGGTTTACAATTGAACTCTGATCTACAGTTCTAGACTGGTGGATGGCCGGGCCGCTACTGACTAGGGCTCTCTTCGCTCGCCTCAAACCTTTCTCCCCGGTTCCTTTCCTCCAACTCCCACGGACGCTGCACCCCTATCTCTATGCTACCCAGACCTTGGCTTTTTCCTCCTCCTCTGATGCCGCCGCCAACTATCTTAACCTCTCCGATGACGATCTTATGACACAATGCGACATGGATACCTTCAAGGCATCTGGCCCTGGCGGCCAGCACCGTAACAAGCGGGAGTCTGCTGTTCGCCTCCGCCACCGTCCCACTGGCATCACTGCTCAGGTCGCAGCAGCACAAAAACCCTCGATGCTCTCTCACTTTCTCTACCCCCATCCCACGTCTCAGAGCATCAAATTGTCAAAATTGAATCTTTCAGGCTGTTGAGGAGCGATCACAGCACAAAAATCGGGTAGTGGCTTTGACGCGGCTGCGGAGTTTGTTAGCGCTCAAAGGTTTCGTTTAAACCTGTTCCATAAATCGGTCAAAACTACGGCCGAATTGGTTTGAAAAAGTTTGAGTTGACGTTTCTCTTCCTATTTACATGTGTGGCTATCTCCTCAAGAACACCAGCTTGGCTAGTCGTCTTAATGTTGATGAACTGTACAGCTACTCGTTGTTTCATTTCTAGTCCTTATGTCGTCGTTATATTTAAGACGCTTGTTCCAAATATTTAGGGATAGCTAGTGTTATAAATGGTATAACAAAGTTTCATTTTGATTTAGTTACACTAACAACACAGGAGTTATTGCGCCTTCCCCATATGACTGTCTAGGTCTTTGTTCAAATTATCAAATAGATACATGATTATGATCGGCATGCCTTTGTTCTTTAGTTAAGAAAACCGCTTAAGCCTTCAATGCACTTGTAGTTTGAATTACAAGTTAAGTTTTTTTTTCTTTTTTGCCAAGGGCAAGTAAGAGATTTTATTAATATAATAGAAAAGAGGAAAAGTTATACAGCAAAGAGGTTTACAAAATCCGAACAGAATGTTATATTATAGGAATTTCAGAATTTTCGGCAGAGTATCCCTAGAAATTCTATGAATCCCTGTGTACAAGCTAGTATCATAATTCCTAAACAACACAAAGATAAATCAATTGCACACAAAGGACCATAACAAGGGACTTGTACACCACATTCTTTATTTTTCTTTCAGTCCTGCATTAACATCAGCCTCCTAGGCAACAATAAAGAATAGACCATCAGGGTCCATCCCTGTGGTAGAGATGAGGTGAGTAGCTTTGCACCGAACTTGACCCAATAAATATTGTAACAGCCTTTGTTGTCCCTGTCCCGAATTTTTGAATATACGACTATTTTGTTCCTTCCAAACATGATACATGAATCCAGTTAGCAAAAATTTTTGGACAGTAAGTATGATTCTAGAAACAAGTTAAGTTGCTCCTTCCATTGCTTTATATACCAGTTTGTGCCACACAATATAGGTGCCATGTGCCAATTCAAGCAAAGTTTGACGTTGCAAATACCTGATTTTTGAGCTTTCATTACTATATAATTATGAGTGCAGGAACTGTACTGTGAACTACCTAGTACACGGCCTTATAGCTATGGTTATCAGAACTTGTATACCGGTTTGTGTTACACAATATAGATGCTGTGTGCCAATTCAAGCAAAGCTTGATGGCACCAATACCTGATTTTGAGCTTTTCATTACTACATAATTAAGGGCGCGGGAGCTGCTAAACAACCTAGCACACGGCCTAATAGCTATGGTTGGCAGAATTTGATTCAAACGGTCTCATGCCATTTGTTTGGGTATTCTTTTGTCATCTTATGCTTTTTTTAAGCTGTACACTGCCCCCACCCCCACCCTGTAACTCCACTTCTCCATATACTTATATATTTGTTCCCAACTATTTCATGCTCTTATCAACTCTCTAAAATTCATTAAAGACTAATAATCTTTTAAATATCTCTTTCTTTCGATTCCCTCCCTTTCATGCCATGACAATGAAACTTCAAAATATAGAATGCAGTAAGGTGCTTGGACATACCTGGCTGGTTTAAGGACAATTAGTCAGCCAAAAATAGACCAAGTAGCTACAAACTAAGCAATGCTATTTCAATAAGTTGGTTGTTATGTAGTCCATATATGAACAGTATAAGGGCATTGCCAATGATGTAGAAGACATCTAATTTATAGCTACCATGTGAAATTGTGTAGCACACTATGCGGACAAGCCAATGTGTAGTAATGGTGCTCAATCTATGTTGAATCCCTTTATACTCAGATCTGAGGTGCTAGTTCACGCATTAGTTCTAGCAACAGTCATACTTTAGGAGAAACCTGATTCTCCAACTGAAGTGGAATTTTGAGCTTCTTCTCTCTGCAAGCTCTGAGCATATTGAGTAGGGATTTAAACTTCAGCTGTACCATCTAGAGCTTAGAGCTTTCTGACTCACACTTCATATGCCTTTGGCCATATGGAAGTTTCGAGGCTCAATGAATGGTTGAACAAGATGACTGCATGATTAGCCAAAAGGACAAACTCAGTGGAGGACAGGTGCAAACGAAGCTCCCAGCTCGTTAATGTCTCAGCCAAGCGACCAACATGAGTAAGAATCTGAAGGAGTCTGAAATCTTAAAGGGATGACAATTCTGTCTCCTTACTTGGCATCCTTGGAAAACCCTGTTCTGGCACCATTGATTTACATTCCAATGGACCATGATAGTTTGATGCACGCATGGGGTAAGCCATGCCACTGGTCACATATTCCTTGGCACAGTTTCATATTTAGACATTGGAGAACTGTGGCACGACCTTTGATTGTTATCAGTCTTATCTCCTCCTTTTGATGTATTATCATTCCTGTATTTATAGGAACTCATATTAACCAGCCATTAAGAGGTTCCCACTAGATAGGTGATTTCTGTTCAGTGAATCAATTGCTTATGGTCTGTTTGATTCAAATCTCACTTAATTTAAATTTAAAATTGACACTTGTCTAATACATCTCTTTGTAGGATGAGGTTGGAGAATGGCGCCTGTTCAAAACTGGCTGAAATTGATAATACTGATTTTCTGCCATGTTTTTGTGCACCTTTAAATTACTGATTGGATCTTTTATCATTAATTTGAGCTTGTTTTACAAATGCTTCGCTTTTGAAATTTCTAATGTACCTTGGAAATATGTAACCTGATGCTTATGAATTGTAATGATTTTATTTTATTTTTCCGATTCACAATTAGTTTCTTTGTGCTGAAGTGTCCAGAAACTCTTGCTCTTTATTGCACTTTGATGTTTTGAATTAATCAACTTGTTACATTTCCAGTAGTTCTTTTTTTATTTCATCTACTTCTCAGTTCTGATTAGTCAAATAATTTTCATTAACTAGTCAGGAAGGCGATAGACCTTGATGCATATACACCTCCTCTTGAACTTCTTCAGATCCTACCTGCAAAGTCAACAATTAGGGGAAAAGATGTTGGTCCTCAAATTGGTCCAAACAATCCAAAGTTTGCTCTTGTATGAGCTATATCTGCAACTTCTAGTTTTCAAAAATGATGAATATATTCAATTTATCTTTATTTCAAGACCACAGTCTCTTCATAATTCCTTTTATCCAACAGGGAATGCAAGCTTTGTTAGATCTAGTATATGCCCTGGATGGCTCAGTGTCTGAAACGGCAAAATTATTGGGGTACATAGCTTGTCTCCTTACTCTATTTGATTTGTCTCTACTATGACAGCTTTCAACATTTCAGGAATGTATATGCACATGAAAGAATGATTCATGGATTTTCTGTAAAGGAATTAGATAGTCCTCAAGAATTCTCTTATACTCAAATGTTTGTAGAATTTAGTTCTGATCTATGAATTCTTTCTTGAATTCTGTTCAGTGTGAACCAATTTTCATCGAGAGAGAATGAGAGTGGAGATTCTCGCATCTAATCACCATCGGGATTTTCCTTCATTGAAATGTTGTTTCATTTCCTCTTTGACTTGGTCCAGTATTCTGCATCTGCATGATTGTGCACAATTTCCTGCGTATTGTGGATGAAGATTAAGTGTAACTGCTACGGCAAATACATTAAAGTTGTATTATGTTCTTCATTCACTAACTTGCTTTCATCCTTACTGCTTCCTTTTTTTGATGGACTATATTATCTGTAGTTGGCATTATCTACAAGATTGAAGTTTTACATTTTTCACATATACTTAAGTATATCAAACCTTTTATGTCTCCTTCATTACTTAATGATGTCGTGCAGGCTTAGCACAGGTGCACTGTCGAGGTTATTACTGTCAGATGATTCCCTCAGAATGGCAGTAAACGAATTGAGAACATCCAAGGTAACATCGTCATGTTCCAAGTTTGATTTGTTTAGTTGATATGATTTGCTGGGTAAAGTTTTGGCATGAAAAGTTTCACTGTTAAATGGATTATGGAAACATGGTATCTATATCTCAACAAACACCAAAGGTTATGTATTGAAACAAACTAACTATAGTTAAATTTAAACTCATGTTAATCCAACTAAGTAACCAAATAGATATTTGCTCAACGTTCCCTTATCATATGGTTGTGAAATTGTTTTTGAGTTCATCACATTGGTAATCTGATTAATTTATAGATGCATCTAAAAGTTAATCGAATAGATGTGGAAGTGTATTTTTCTAAGTAGTCTCTATATTTGAATTGGCTTTTTTTTTTTTGCCAAGGGCAAGAATTAGATTATAATTACCAAAAAAATGATAGTTACATGTTATTTACAGCCACTACCACTCTATCCTTACTCAGAATTCCAAAAATTTTTTTTGCAAAATCTCCCCCAGCATTTCTAGCGCATGGGTCCTGCCATACAATCAATCAACACACTCCCTACCAAAAAAGAAAATAACCAAACACCAGGAGGAGTATACAAAAGAGATAACAGTGGACAATTATCATGATGCTGTGCATCCCAGCATCAAACCCACGACATCTGATCCCAGATACGAGTACCAGCAGTATTTACGCGTCAAAGCTGAAGGTCTCATGGAGACATTGACACCTACAGCCCTTCCAGTCCCATATTGTGGTGGATAGTAGCTGTACATATGAAAACAAGTGTCCCAAAGCTGCAAAGGGGCGGTTCATTTTGCAGCGCTCTTTCAAGCGGGACAATCCACGTTGAGAGTTCTTGCGTACGAACCGAGTGAGGATATTCATCAGTTCGAAACATAAAAGAAGTCCGAGCGATAGTATCAGGAAAAGCGAGTGGTAGCATCAAGAGTGCTCGAAGGAAACAGATGACAATAGAAAACCAAACGGGCACCCAGAATGTCTGGCATGAGATAATAAGGGGGATAAGATCAGGTTTAAAAGAAAGACAAGCCCCCGAACAACCACACAGCTTAGCATAAGGATTCCCAGGTTTTGATCAACGAGAGGATTTTAAAGTTAATTTCGGGAGATTTTGCCTTGCTTCTCCCTTTCATGTACACTTCAGTAATTAAGAGTTTGAATAATGCTCTAGCGTTGGTTTCCTGGCCTCCGAAAAGCATAATATTCCTGAGCCTCCAGATGTAATAGATTGAACCAATAAGAAGCGGCTTGTACATGTAGAGCCGGGTACTATCCCCTGTAGTCCACGCATGGCCAATGTATCCCAGTAGGGTATCCCATGTGTTATCCTCGTGGCGAAGCCCACACCCTTTCTCAGTCAGCCTCCAAAATTCAGCCGTAGTTTCACATTGGAAGAAGAGGTGATCATGCATCTCCGGGTGCATTTTGCATAGTCTGCATAAAGGATCCTGGGTGATTCTCATCACATGGAGCCTAGCCAGGGTACTAAGCCTTCTTAAGCAAAAAAGCCACATAATAAAAGTGTGCCTTGGAATTCGCCCTTTGAACCACACCATATCCTTCCACAGTACTGCTACCTCATGATATTGTCCTTCATATGCTGATTTAATGGAGAATTGCCCGTTAGTACTAGTTTTCCAAAATATGCGATCTTCGCTATGATTCGTATATAGGGGAATTTGTGAAAATGCTGCATATATATCAATTAGCAGAAAAGATCTGGGGTGGGGGATTACCCAGTTATTGTTGACAATCAGGGAACCCAACAATGCTGCCTTACCACGTGGGTTCTCAAATCGTACATCCTCTACTATGTCAATAAGGACCCTGGATTCATACCAAGGGTCTAACCAGAATTTAGTGTTCACACCATTCGCAATCTGATACCCAATCATCCGAATACAAGTTCCCCTGGCGGACAAGATGCTTCTAGCAAGGCCAGCCATTCTTCTAGATACTCTTAGAGACCAAATTGAGTCATATCTTAAGTACCTTTCATGGATCCATTTGATCCAAAGAGAATTTTTATTCTTTACAATATTCCAGAGGTGTCTCATAAAGAAGGTTTGGTTCAGTTTGCTAATATCTCTCAGCCCCAGCCCTCCGAATTCTGTGGGTTTTGTAATGTTTCCCCAAGCCACCTTAGCAAATCCCCTTCTATATCTGTTTGACCATAAGAAAGCCATGAGTGTAGAGTTCAGCCTCGATACCACACTCTGTGGCAGAATGCAAGTGCTACACCAGAAACTGATATTTCCATAACAAATCGATTTAATGAGCTCAACATGTCCAGAATAGGATAAGACCTTTGTCTTCCAGGCCGAAAGATACCTTGTGATTTTCTCAAGCAGGGGCATGCAATCTTTCAACCTCACCGGCTTACTAGTGATAGGAAGTCCTAGGTACTTGAATGGCATTTCACCCTTAGGGATCCCCAAAGTCAATGAAATGTTATCCTGCACATCAGAGCTGCACGTGGCCGAGAAGAAGACTCGGGATTTATCTTTGTTGATTTTCAGTCCCATGTTATGGTTATCCAGCACTCTCAACACCGCCTGAGCGGACTCCTCAGTAGAATCGCAGAAAATGATCACGTCGTCCGCGAATTGCAAATTTGTGATACCCAATTTCTTACACTTGCTTTGCGGGTGCAGATGACCGGTCATATATTGCTCTCGCATTAAGTCAGAAAAATGTTGCATCACCCGGATAAACAGGTAAGGTGACATAGGGAATCCTTGGCGTAGTCCCCGAGTCCCTTTGAAAAAACCTATATCCTGCCCATTTAAATTTATAGTGTAAGTGGGGGATGTGATACACGTCATTACTCTCTTCACCAATGATGGAGGAAACATGTAAGCCGTAAGCATACACTCTGCGAAATCCCATCTGACCAAGTCAAAAGCTTTGTGAAGGTCCACCTTAATAGCAATCCGAGGTGCCCCGGCCTTCTTATGGAAATCGTGCATTATTTCCTGACACAGCATAATAGTTTCATGGATAGATCTCCCCTGGATGAAATACTGATTGTCATCAATGAGCTCTGGAAGGACAGCTCTGATGCGATTGGCCAACATTTTTGCCATGAACCTGTACATCATTTGGCATACCGAGATGGGTCTAAACTCTGCAAAACAGGAAGGGTTAGAGACCTTTGGAATAAGCGATAGAGAAGTGATATTTACCCTTCTAAGAAGGTGACTCTTTTCCAGAAAGTCCTTAATAGAATGGATCACATCTTCCTTGATAATTCCCCAGTATGATTTGAAGAACATGGCGTTGAATCCATCCACCCCCGGGGCTTTCGATATATTTGCCGCCAAGATGATGCGCTTAATATCCTCCCGAGTAAAGTCTGCACCAAGGGAGATAGTGGCCGCATAGGATAAAGTTCGCCTAACCGGCACCGCAATCTCTTTAGGGTAGATGATTGGGCCGAGGATGCTTTTGAAATAATTCACAGCTTCATTTTCGAGTTCGTCTCCCGACACAAACATCCCATGGGAATCCTTTATAGTATAAATGATGTTTTTAACCCTCCGAGTCTTCATCAGATTGTAGAAGAACGCTGTGTTGGAGTCCCCCAAGGAGATTTAGAGCTCCCTGGATTTTTGTTTTAGAGTAGATTCCTCCTCCTCCCAATAAAGCTTGATATCATTTTGTGCATTTCTCTCCACTTCTCTTAAATTGCTATCCGATTGGTTTGATTGAAGTGCTCGCTGGATATCCTCAAGTCTCTAATGAATATCTCTTAAATGCGCCTCTTTGTCCAATCTCAATTCTCTCGACCATTTCTTTAGGCCCTTTTTCACCATGGTTAACTTGTGATAGACCATAAACATTGGAGTTCCCCGGGCATAGCTTGTCTGCCAAATCTCCTTGACCACCTGGAGCATGCATGGGTAATTCTTCCAGTAATTGAACAACCGAAACCGTGGCCCTTTGAGCGGACCCTTTTCCCCAAACCATAGAAGAACCGGGGAATGATCGGAAATCCCGGGGTTAAGGAAGGTAACCTCAGCCTGTGGGTACATATCATTCCATTCCTTGGTTGCCATCACCCTGTCTAGTTTGCATGAAATCCTATTTTCCCCTCCATGAGAGTTTGATCATGTATAAAAATCCCCTCGAAACTTCACGTCCGAGATATCCATAGCAGTACTCCATTTTAAATTATCCAGGATTTTCTACTCATTATGCGTGGACCCCATGTATTTTTCATTGAGAGAAAAAAGCATGTTAAAGTCTCCCATGATAAGCATCGGCACTCGGTTTTGCCACCCTTCAAGAGTAGTCCACATGCGCCTACGTTCGCCACTTGTATAAAGCCCGTACACGATTCCCAAAATAAATTGAAATTCACCCTGCGCATTTAAGATTTTCCCTATCAGCATCTGGTCTGACGATTCTAGGTCTACCATTCTGAAGACATCCGGATCCCAAACTAGCCATATTCTCCCACCCGGGATGTTGTCATAATTTGTGAAGAGGTGCCACCCCGGGAATAAAGACTTAATAATATCCCCGCACTTGCTTTCGCGCACGCGGGTTTCCAAAATAGCAAGTAACTTAAGTTTGTACCTCTTAACCAAAGCATCTACCTCCCTCCTTTTGGCAACTGAGTTGAACCCTCTCACATTCCAACTCAGCATATTCCCCAGCGGACATGTCATTGATTTTCTGCAAGCAGCGGACCATAGCTCTTAGGGTCCTCCATTAGAACTGAGAGTTTTTTTGTTCTTTTTGTTTTTCTTCCTTCTTCCAGATGATACGACTATGAATCCTTGGAGGTCAGCGAGACTAGCGGATTACTCTCCAGCTTCCACCTGGCTCATGTACCCTCTTTCGCTTCCAAGTATTTCCTCTTGGCTGCACAGCATGTCCCCTTCCTCTGCAGTAAATTCCTTTAATTCCTGGTGCAGAACAGCCCTTTTTCCTTTTTCTTGGCTCGTCTCTACTGGTTGGCTCCAAAACAGCTATTTCATTTATTTGTGGGCCCCTTGCTACAGTCTCCCTTGATTCTTCTCTTTATCTCTTGACGCCCCCACTGGAATCCAAGATTTAGAAGATTTCGCCCTAGAAGGAATCTGCTGCATCCTCCCTGATTTCTCCTTCCAACTTGTCTTTTCCCCCCTTTGCTCCAATTTCGGGCAGCCTTTGGTACTGTGCCCAAAGATTTTGCATTTTCCACATTTTTGAGGAATAGATTCATATTCGAAATACAATTCGGTTCCGAGTCACCATTTACCATCACCGTCAAGGACTCAGGATACTTAGTGCACGCCTCCAGCTCAACACAGACCCGGGCAATACCCAAACGAGATTTTGTGGTAGTGGTTTTGTCCATGAAGCGGCTTTCCAAGGGCACTTGCCACCTGTCCAATAATGTCGGCCGACAACCATCTTAATGGAAGATTCTTAATGCGCACCCAAATCGGAATGGTCGACAAATCCACCCGAACCAGATCAGCTTGGGGATCCCACGGCTTTAGGAATAGGATCTTTCCAAAGAAGAAGCATGGTCCCCTTTCAGGACCCTCATTTTGTCCTCCTCGCAGTTGAACTTGAAAAGGATGAATCCTGCCAGAAGCGTGAATAGCTCCACTCCTCCCTTTGGGTTCCAAAGTTGAATTGTCTTCTGATTCAAGGTCAAGAAATTGAGTCTATACCCTAAGAAGTAGCCCACAAGAGTATTCTCCCGGAATGCAATATTACTAGATATCTCCTCTTCAGGGCCTATGATATTCAGGATTACCCCATTGACAGTACAGAACTAGCCAGGGAGCACAATGGTTCGCTCCCTGTAGACTTCGCAAACAGGGAGCTCCAAGAGAGTGACGAAACCTAGGTATTCTTCAGCAAGCTGGGTGGATTTTGGAGGTCCCCGGGAATCCGCACACGAGCAGCCTTTTCGACCTAGCTACTTGACACCGCATTTGCCATTTTCCAAACAGCCCAACTGCGAGAGAAGACCAGAAAGATCGACAAGCAAATACTATTATCATCATGAAAAGAAAGCTCGAAACATAATGGCGCGCACAAGCTCGAACGAAACACCGGCTAGGAGACAGAGATGGTGAAATCCGAAAGAAAAGATAGGGACGGCGGAGCCGAGGAGGAATGACGCTGCCCGCGATCACCGAATAGAATCTTGCCACGATCCCCCCAACTGGCCACCACCGAGAGGTCTGCACTGCGCTCACCAACCAGGTCACGGAGAAGAATCTACCCAAGACATGTCGCCGGCAAGGTGGACGGCGCCGGAGGAAACGGGCCGAAGCCCTAGACTCGCCCAACAAATCGCCCAACAAATCGCCCAACAAATCAATGTTTAATTTCCCCCTTTTGAAGCAGACTAAAGGTCACCTAGTTCAAAACTGGGTTGATTTTGCTTCTAACAATCTTAGTGGTATTCCTCCATGTTTTGATAGGTGTCATTGGGATTACTTGATCCCAACCACTCATAGCTGTGTTGATCTTGTATCCAACAATCATAGTGGTATTTGCTGATTTCATCTTGCCTTTGACCGAAGTCACTAGTTCACTAGTGTTTTCCATTTTGTGCCCGAGAAATCACGTTAAATCAGATTGGTAGTTGTTGATCTTAATCCAACAACCTATCATGTGAAGTGTGATCTTTAAAGTCAATGTATCTAAAATCTTAGGTTGATAGATTTGATTCATTCCATCGGTTTGTGTTGTTAATTTTGGTTGCCTGGCTTATACCATGCTAGTGAGCCAACAATACTTCACATTTCCATAAATTGTGCACATGAATAAAATCAAGAGCATAGATGAGCACATTGTTAGGGATTTAAAGTGATTGGTGTGTGTTGTTCACACTTGTGTATGTTCTGTATGAGTACTATATATGTCTTTTTAAAGTGAATGGCCTATGCTAAACAAATCCTGTTGTATAAATAGTATATATACAGTATTTGCAGCTCGTCAATGCACTAGTCCAATGAGTGATTTTTGCAGTCCAAAGAGAGAAAAAATGGCTAAGTGGCATATCCTGCGAGTGGATGTTGTGTAAATTCATATATCTTTTGTCTTTGGAACTCCTTAGGACTTCATCGGCCCTATCACCTATTGTGATAGTATATGAGGATTGACAAGTTTGAGTTGAATTGAATTTTAGCATCATTTTGGAACCGTCCTATTATTGTATGTGTTTAATGCTAAAGTTCTCTCGTGATTCAAAGTTCATGGCAGACAAAGTAAAGTCGGCATGACTTGACTTTGAAAGCGGGTCCATAGAACTAATTGCTCAAAGGAAAGGTGAAACCAGTAAGAATGTTATTTTGGAAGGTTTGATGGAGGTATACCATGGAACAAACACGAAGATACATGGATGATAGTGATTGCGTTGTGATTACATATGATGGTGGAAATGATAGTGATTGCGTTGTGATGACATATGATGGTGGAGACTCTGACAATGTTAGAACTTTTGAGGAATGGTGAATCAAAATCATTAACTCATTACAAAAATGCATGGTGGACTGTAGTGATAACTTAACATGAGAACATTCATGAAGCCATGTGCTTATGAAGAGTTGTTAGCAAGCGTGTTGATACTTATCAGAGCTCTCCCACTAGGCAAATGGGCCTCTCATAGTCATCCACATATAAGGTTCCATAACAATGATGCTACAAATTTGGCTAGTGATAGTGGAGTGGGAGAGCTTCTTTCAGCATCGAGAAATACTTTAAGACCTGGACTAAACAAGATGAAATTGAAGTGTTTTTAGCAAGTTAGCATGTAATGGAAGGTGCCTAAGCTGCTGCGGTAGTAAAGATGATGTGTTGAGATACACAATGGGCACTACACGATTGATATTTGGAAGAAGTGAAAGAGTAATGCTATCCCTACCATAAAATATGGGCCATATTGATTGGAGAAATTTAGTACAATTGTAATAAATCTCTTCTATTGGATAATATGTGAACTTTTTTATCTTAATGTTAAATATTAATGGTATAATGAGGAAAAACAAGCTCTTTAACTTTCTTAATTGTAACAAGATGATGCGAATTTGGCATTATTGTAATAAAAAATCAAGCTACTTATAGCCTTGGCCTCACTGAGCAGACCACATTCCTCAAATGTTTGATCCTCTAAACCTTCTAGAGGAAGGAGATTGTGAGTGGCAACACAAAGTTATTGACCCCAAAAGGAGTCAAATGCCGTAGTGGCGGAGACTACATTTATGGGCTTAAAGAAAGAGAAGATACATATTTGATTGTAGTGTTTCTAACAAATGTATTAGTATAAGCAATAAATGAAATTTTGTCGGTCTTAGCAGAACAATGAACTCTATATGCTGAAGGGCTTAATAAGAGAGTTAAGGAAAGGTTTCTCTAAAGGGAAACTCAATAATTATGTTTGTGAACATCAAACTCAATAGTAAGAAAACTTGTGCTAGCTCATAACTTCATGGCAGTGTTTGAGGTAAACTAATTGTATTGATCAATGGAGAAGAAATTAAATTTGGTTTTGGAGTTTCCTAGCTCATAACTTCATGGCAGTGTTTGAGGTAAACAAATTGTATTGATCAATGGAGAAGAAATTAAATTAGATTATCCAAAACCACTCCACTTCTAGGAACAATGAAGAACATTGCTGTTAGTATCAATAAAGAAATAAGTATGCTAGCCTTCTAGCACCTCTCTTGGATAATTTGCAAGTAATCATGAAGTTGAAGTGCTTATAGAAGGCAAAGATGGTACCATGGTGATCTTAAATACTCTACGCATGATAGGCAAAATATCATGTTCAATCCTATTCGCTTGAGAAACCTCAAAGGACATTATAATGGAGATGAAGGGTTTGTTGCGCAACAATCTAACAACTCGGGCAGCAATGAAGTTAGAAGTTGAAAGCCCATGCTTAGTTCAGGGACATACTAAGATGACAACCATGCTTGAAATTTTTGACACGAGGATTCAGGTAAAGATGTCAGGTGATCCAACTCCATATCAATGGGTCAATCGCAAAAGAGAGTTGCTACTTATAATTAAACCACTAGTTCATGCTATCTAACATAACACACTATCAATATACTAGATGGCTTGAGTTTACAAGCTAAGTAGGACAAAAATCATTGTTATTGCCTTGTCTAAAGAGCATAACAAAGTAATCTTATAAATCACTGAGCGCAGTTTTAGCGCAGCCAACTCGATTTCTAGATGCTGATAAAAGGAATAACAGAAGGTTCCATGGGCACTGTTTAGCAATCAATTGATGAAGGTGATCAATTCCTCAGCATTGTGTGTATACCCCATTTGATGGGGTAGGTAATTATGTGTACATTGCACCTACAATTTTATAGGAAGAAAAAGAATATTTTCCAAATGTTAAGATTGAAGTGCTGGATAACAAGTTCAGTTGATTGGATTGCCAAAGATTGAGATCCTACCCAACAGTTTGCAGGATCATAATATCTTGACAAATAGTTCAATTTTTTTTAGAAAATATATTTGCATACGATGCTTGATATGCACATAAGCATTCTAATAGGTCACAAAATTCAATATGTATCAACCACCAATGACCGTGCAACAAAATAAGAAATTAGTTCAATGTCTCCAAATATTCCTACACAATAAGTTAAAAGAGCACATGCAATTAGATAATCAAAAGTTAAAAATAACAAGTCAAAGTATTGTGTCATTTAATAACTATTGCACAACGTCAAATCTATCATAAAATTATCAAAATAATACTCAAATGTCAATACTACAAGTTTGCTAAAATCTCACTGATCTTATGATCTTAGCATGATGGAGAATGTTAAGGACTTGAGAGTTGAGATGAGCCTTATAGGTGCTTGTACATGTCATGTACTAGTCCTAAACATCTTTTGTGCAACCTGTATAAACTATGCACTAATGTTGTACAAGTCCTAGTCCTGTCTTCCCATGTTAATTTCATCTGCATGGTTAAGTACTAGTTCAAGATTACTCCGCAGAAAGTTTTTACTCCAACATGCTGTTTTGCAGCTCCAAATAGAAAGTTTGAAATTTGAACTTGTATCGTCCATGATACTTAGGCTTCCTTCGACATTTGGTCTTATGTTTTATTAACTAATTAAAGGGGTGTGAGAAAATAAAATCTTTGGAATACATGATGATCCTGCGTTTGCTATGCTCTAGTTTGCTATGCTTCTGAAACTCGATTTTGAAGTCCTTGAGTTTCTTTATTTAGTTGTTGCTCCTTTGCAGGGTTTGAAGCCTCTAAAGTAAGCAAGATTCAACAATCTCAAACATATTGCCAGCACACAGGTTTCACGGTCTAATCCTGCTTAATTTAAGATTTGTTAGTCTCATCTGATTCCGAATACACCATCGTTTGGGTTTACGTGTTCCTACCTTTTCTCAGGAGTAACTTTGGTATAGCAAGCAACCCTCTACTTCGTATTAAATACGACCAAGCAATTTTCAAAACCACGGGGAACATTGATTAGAAGACCTTCAATGGAGATTTAGGTTGATCTAATTTGAATGAGCTATAGTAAAAGAGCATTCCCGACACGATAATAAACATGTTGATTGAGGCCTCGCCCAGATCGAATTGCAAGAATTAGACGAGTAATCTACTTATTTTGTATGCTATCCTCAGAGCTCCAGCCTTGAATTTCCTGTTACTTTGAATGAATGATGCATTGATTTTCGGAATTCATAAGGGCACCGATTCAACTAATTGTTTCTCCTATATTGGCATATTTCTTAAGTGAACTCCTAGTTTCTTTGGCTTTGATTTCTCTGATGAATGGAGCAAGAACCTCAAAGCATTGGCATATAAGTATACTGAAGCTGCTCCAGAAAACAAATTGTGTTGGCTCATCACCCATCCTCCAATGTGCATCGGAATGGGGCTCTTATATCTGTACCTTGTGATGAATCTGGCCTGTCTTGTGACTTCAATTGATGCACCAAATTTGGGGTTTTATCTAAATAAATGAAAAGCAGCTTGTTTTGCCCTGAATGCCGTCTTATTTATTTATTTGAAGGCGTCGATTGTTTCGAAGGCGTAAATTTGCAAAAACCAAAAGCACGCATGTTTAGGCGGGCTCTCATCCGCAAAGCGCCTTCTACTTAGGGCTTCTGTCTGATATTATATCATATAACTGACTTGAATAGGTTATATCACTTGATCAAATTAAGCCGCATAACTAGGTGTTAGGCCCAGCCCGATTTTTAATGCCAGCCCAATTAGGCTGTTGACCAATGGTCAAAATTGGCCCGCTAAGATTCCAAATCGAGAACGTCGATTTGGGGAAAATTGGGATGACGCAGAATCGAGTCCGCAGGCGACGGAGGCGTTGCCAATCTAGGCACACAGACTGGCAGAAAGCGGAAGCAACGCTTGACCCAGTGGGCAAAAGCGAGGTGGCGATGTTCTTAGTCCGGCGGATCAAACAGGGGATCTAACCGGCTACGAAGACGTACGGTGACATGGGCGGGGCGTCCGGT
The DNA here is from genome assembly GCA_027563935.2 of Costus lasius. NCBI lineage: Eukaryota > Viridiplantae > Streptophyta > Magnoliopsida > Zingiberales > Costaceae > Costus > Costus lasius. The sequence continues at coordinate 101,561,426 of CM050454.1, forward strand.
GCAGTATGGGAGCTGCCTGCCACCAGCTCGACCTCGCGTGAAGCTCCACTCATGAGCGTTAGAGGAAAAAGGGGAATCCGAGGCTGCACTTCTATAAATGATGGGTCGACGAAGCTCGTGAGAGGAGAAGGAGGAGCCTGGACTAAGAGCGTGGCGCTAGTAAAGGGGCCGGCGACCAAGTAGAGGAGGACAGGATGATGGGAATACAGGGTGGATCGGCTGGCAAAAATCCAGGCGATAGAAACTCGCCGAACGAACAGCTTCGCCTCTTTCGTCCTCTCCTCTCCTCTCTGTACTTGAACCATGGCGTTGAACTCGTCGGTGGGCAAGTGGTTGCCCTCCCCGATGTGCTTCGGTGGTGAGGGTGGGCGGTTCGAAGCGACGGCAACGCTGGGTTCCCCTCTCGTAGTTTTCCCCCTGGTCTCCTCCCTCTCGTCCGCCTCTGGGCCGAACGGTGCCGGCAAGGCTGGTCGACGACCCGGGGGGACATCGGGTCCGGCCGACGAGAAGAGACAATAGGAAGCGGGGTAACGATGGGCTCGTCGGGCACGGCAGGGACAAGGCTGCAATGCCTTCCCGACAATTGACGCGAATTGCAATCGGGGCAACGGACTTCATCCTTGAACGATGGGCTCAGGATGCCCAACTCGTGCATGATGGGTGAGGCGGGTACCTCACGTCGGTTGAAAACGCGTGGCTGTGCTCCTCGGGAGAAGGTGTGTTGACCATTTGTTCCAACGGGGAAGCCAGCGTCGCGTCGCGAAGGCGACGCCGATTTCAGGTATGGATTATGGCTGGCAAACTCCGGACCAGAGTCCCTCACCTCCATTGACGTCTTCCGGTGTCCAGAGAAACGCCGATGAGGCTGAGGGCGAGGGGCATGAGTCGCCTCTCCCCTGACGCGGGCCCCCTTCCCCTGCTCCGGCGAGCAGGCGTGGTAATCCCTTCCGGCAACGTCGCGCATCCAACGCACGCGAGCGGGATGACTTGTTTGAGCGCAGGCGGCATTCAAAACGAGGTTGTGATCAAAGTCAACACCACGCTCATAATTTTGAAATTGCGCGAATCGCTGGTATGAATTGATGACGTGGCGTGTTTATCGCGCTTACGTTAATCAGGGGCCTGACACTAGGTGTTAGGCCAGTGGGCTGAAATTTGGGCCCGGCCCAAAATTCCAGCCCAGCCCCATTTAATTGGATGAGCTGATCGGGTCTGCGGGTCGAATCGGGCGGCGCCCGAATCCGGATCCGGATTGAGAAATCGCCAACGGGCGATTCACGCGTTGGCTTACGTGTGAAGGCGGGCTGATGCGGACGCGGCATGGGCGGCTGACGCCTCGTGCTTCGCGTTGACTCGGGCGGGGTCACGGAAAGGGAAAAAGACGAGGACGCGATCCTCGTCGTCACCACGAGCTTTCGAAGGCAAAAAGCTCACCGGCCGTTGATCTCGATCCCGCTCTCTCTCCCTCGTTTTGATCTCTCCCTCGCCGGACATTCGTCGGTAACGGTCCTCCAGGCTTCCAGTGGTGTGGGCAGGTGGACGGAGGCCTCGGAGAACCCCGGTTCCCTTTTCCCGTCACCAGCTTCGCCTTTCGTCTCCGACGCCGGCGCCACCTCCAGAACGCCTTGGAAGGCGGCGACTCATCAACTTCACCGACTCAAAGGAGCCGGCGGCCATGTGATCGCCGAGGTATTCCCTTACCCGCTGATCCTAGTTCCCGGCCGAACTCTCGGTTCCGGCGAACCCTCGTCGTTCCCTGCCTGTCGTGGCCGCCCTCCTTCTCCTGCTCCTCCGGCGAGCCCTCTCCTCATTCCTCTCGATTGCCGGTCCGCCTACATGTGGGAACTCCCGGAGCCAGCCTCGCCTGCGTGCGAGTTGCTTCTGTTCTGCGGCGGCCGTCGCCTGCGTGCGACTGTGGCCGGCCGCCACTCTTTCCTTCTCCGCCTGCGCGCGGAGCTTCCCTCGCCGACAGGTTCTCAGGTGGGAGTGCGCGCTCCCCTCTTCTCTTGGCCCGTCGCCTGCGCGCAACTCTCCTGCCGCCGCTCCCTTCCGTGAGTAGCGAGAGATGTTGCCGGAGCTGTTCCTGTCCGCCACCAGAGTCACCTGCGCGTCCTCCTCTCTCACCTAGCTCCTTTGTGCCGAGTAGAGGGCGCCAAGCTCCCCGCCTTTGTGGACGACCAGCTCCTGCCAGGCACCTCCGTCCGCCTCGTCTTCGTAGTCCTCGTCAAACTCGCCTACATGCGAGCGGTACTTCCACAGCGTCGGCTATCACCGGCTGGGTTAGTTGCCTCCGGGCGAACCTCCCTTACCAGCCGTTCTCGCCCACGTGCTAGGACGAGACCGCAAGCTCCCTCGTCACCCACGAGTGACGTAGCTTGCGAAGCGTTGTCCGGCCTCTTCGCCGACGTGCGAGAGAGGAGCCGGCTGAGTTCTTCTCATCACCGGCGTGCTACGCCGAGTGGACGACCGTCCATGATCGCTGGGTGCCGGCTTGATCCGTGGACGTGAGGGTGAGTCCGACTCCCCATCAGGGAACGTCCGACTACTCCCTCGGCTCTCTCCCCGACACGTGTGTGTGTCCGGATTCTATTGTGGACCCCGTCCGACGCAGTCGGTTATGGGTGCGTCCCCTTTTTGGGTTCGGGTGAACCCATTTTGACTTTGCGATACCGGTCCGCGGTGAATCGCAAGCGTCGATCTAAACCGTGTTGGAACAGCAACGATCCTCCGCAGAGTCCATTGTCGGTTGGGAGTCGGTTCGAGGAATAGACTCCGCCAGTCGCGCCCAATCCAGCGGTTTCGACCATTGTGATATCAGCGTTGACGTATTTGGACTCGAGTCAAGCGTTGACTCACGGGTAAAATATTAAAAAAAATATTACCCTAATTTAGGGCGTGACACTAGGTAGTTTGAGTTACTTGATTGTATTGTATTGACTAAACTCATAGTTGCAATAAAGTCAACAAATTCAACCCCATCAGTCAATATGACTGGATAGAGTCATCATACGATTTCAACTATGGCCAAATTTGGTCAAAATTTTAGCTCGATCATCTAACATTTTTTCTTTAAAACGTTTATCTTCATCAAGCAATCTAACTGGTCTAATATTTTTTTTGGGCATAAGCAAGTTAGGTAATTAGGGTGAGGTTCAATCCATTGCTGGGCTATTACTATATTAAGAAGTAGTTATTTTGCAAATTTGTGTGAAAGAAGTGTTGCACTGAATTTGAAAATTCATAATTAAGTTTTAAAATTTATTCTCCTTCAAATTATAAAAGCTAGGTATTAATACAATATAAAACTTTAATACTATGCCTTTCACATATGGAGTTTTAGCTATTATTTTCTTGTGATGTCTTCAAACTAAGATCAATTTAATTGAATAGTTTTTCTATCTCTATTTAATTTATTGTATTCTCCTCTAATGACTCATTTAATTTATAATTTGAATATATATCTAATTTAATTGCATAGTTTTTTCATCTCTATTCAATTTAATTTATAATTTGATATCTCTTATAAGAGGGATGGTAAAGAGAAAACAATGATGTCAATGGCGCATAAAGACTCCATTAACTACATAAAAAATTGCCTTTAAAATAGTTAATGTATCCTATTAATAGAGTTTTAATATAATACATTAAAATTTAATTTAACTTTTGATTATTAATCTTGTATAATTAATTATTTTAAAAAATAAAAAAAGTACTTAATTATAAGAATATATATGGTGAACTCTTATGTGCTCATCATGGTTATCTTTAATTATAAAAAGTGTATGAGATCTACATTTTTAAAAAGGTCTATATTGAACACTACAATTGGTTTATACCGGTCTAAGTCTAAGTAGGGACCAATACATGAACCTTTGCTATATTGATCCATCACAGTAGAGTGGAGCTAACGGTGCGAAGAAGAGAGGCGGCTCACAGCAAAAGCTTGCAACTTCTCCTCTTTCTCAGCGAGTGCAAGCGACAAGAGGAGAAGAAGTTGCAGATGAGTTTCCTGCAAACAAACTTCTCTTCAACCTCTTTCAAATGTCTAAACTACTCATACTCCTTTGCTACTCCCACTGCAAGCAGCTTCTTCTTTAGTGCTACTCGCTTGATTTTGTCTAGCATAAACTAGTACAATACCGGTCTATACATGGTCTCGTGCTGATATTTGGAACCTTAGATGCGCTACACATTCAAATTATAAAGTAAATGAGTCATTAGATGGTAAAAAATAGCTAAAACTCCATGTGTGATATATGTATAATATTAATTTTTTTATATGATATTAATAGATAGCTTTTATAATTTGAGGAAGATAATAGTTTCTAAAACTTAATTACAAATTTTAAAAATTCAACGCAATACTTCGTTCACATAACAGTAACAACGACACAACCAAATAGCTAGCTTCTCGCCGTAGCAATACCAAGCATACATTTTTACTAGGCAGACGTATTGGTCCTATGAGTTATTATTATCTAAGATATACTAGTTTCCATATAGATGCATATCTGAGCTTAGACCAAGACAAATCTCGAATGAAACCTAGAGTTTGATATCATACTGATTTATTTCATACCTTGTGCATAATTAGACTTTATGACATGGAAAAAAAAAATCAAGTTTGTCTATGTACTATATATCTTGTCTCAACTTTCTGTCATACAAATTAAGCTGTCATGTACTTGAGCTATAGTCAACGTTATTCGGTAAACTCAAAGACAAGCTCTATTTGAAAGCCATTACGACTGCTCATTCAACCTACCAACTTATCCACTGCTGGATAAACATTAAGCTCTTGTTTCTTTTGAAGGGAGGAAAACTCAAAGGAAGAGAGTAGTGCAAGGAAAGGAAATTGCTAAGGAAAGAAAAGTAGCCACGTGATTTTCACATGTGGAGGCTTCATCGCTCGTAGAAAAATGGAAGATCAACGACGCTCGTGGAAGCTAGAGGGAGATGGCGGGAGCTGGGCTGGAGGGTGGCGACAACGGTGGCTGAAGGAGGCGATGGCAATGGCTGGAGGAGGCAACGGCGGCAGCGATGGCTCGAACAAGGAGGAAGCGGAAGCAGCGGCAAGGGAGACGAGGGAGGCTGGAGGCAGTGTCGATGGCTCGAACGAGAGAGCAGCGAGCGTTGCTCGCTTTGTCGTGTTTGTGGAAGCGACAGCTGAGGAGACAAGGGAGGCTGGAGGCGGCGGTGACAGCGAGGGCTGGAGGCAGCGTGGACAGGTCGAACGAGAGAGGAGTGAGCAACCAATGCTCACTCTGTTATGTTTCCACCCGATTCGGGTGGAACACAAAACGAGAGAAAAGCACCTGTTTTTCCCTAATTTTTCCCTTCTGTCTTTTTTCATCTGTTTAAGGAAATGATGAAAAATTCCTCTTTTTGTCCGATCGCTCATGCTTTCCTTTTTGGGATGGCAACGGGGCGGATCGGGGTCAGGTTTTGCCAAACCCGCCCCGACCCTGACTCTTTTAACTCGATCCCCGAACCTGACCCCGAACCCGACGAGGTTGAAAAATCTAACCCCACACTCGACCCCGTCGGGGAAACCCGACCCGGGGCACCATCGACAAGGAGGAGAGAGGGAGAAACTGGCAGGGAAGGAGGGAGGAAGAAACAAGGCTACGACGTGCTGGCTGGCGGCGAATGGTATGTAGTTGGCGATGGGCCAGCGACGATGGGCGGGCAACAAGCGATGAGCGGCAACAGACAGGCGACAATCGGCAAGCAGCAACTGGCAGGCGACAGGCGGGCAACGAGCAACGACGGGCGGGTGATGGGCGGTGAGCAGAGAGTGGGGTCGTGGGCGAGCAACCAGTGCAGGGATAGTAGAGGAAAAGGAGAGGATAGGGGTAGCGGGGACGGGAAGGAGGCGGGGATGGGAAGAGAAAGTAGCAACTGAGAGGGGAGGGGAAAAGAAAGAGAAAGGAGAGAAAGATGGAGAAGGGAGACGGCTGAGGGTAGAGGATAGTAATTTTTTTAGAGTTAGGATTAGGATTATTAAAAAAAATAAAAATATTTTAATAATATTAATAGTCGAGAGGGGTTCGGGTTCGGGGTCGAGGTCGAGGTCGGGGTAGGGATTTAATACCCCATACAACCGACCCCGACCTGAGTTAAATTGGTCAAGTTTTACCCGAACTTGACCCGAGACCCAATCAACTCAAGTTTTCTCTATTGACTTTGGATCGGATCGGGTCGGGTCGAAGATGGGCTTTATTACCATCCCTATTTCCCTCCAAGAAAATAAGGTCTAAGGTACATGAGATTAGTGTTTAGGCAGTAGCAGCATTTCAAGCAGTAATAATGCTGTGACTTCATGCATAAGAATCATGACAATGAGCCAGAAAATGCTCCATACCATAGCTTCCTACTCCTACATGGAATTTGTATACTATATCTTTATTTGTAACCTAGCGGGCAACTAGTGCACTGAGGACAACCTGAATCACAGGCTTTAAGCCATTGGAATAACACAATCATCAACTCGTCATACATGCTGTGCAACAATCCCCGTCCATCTCCTAAAATAGGTTTAGTAGCAGAGGAGATGACAGTAGCAGTAAGGTATAAACACACAATCATCATAGGATCAGTAGGGGGAGATGACAGAACTAGGAAGGTATGGACACAAAATCATCAGAAGCTTCTGGAAAACCTTGAATTTTCAAGAATAAAATACAACTTACCAAAAGATGGGTGGACAAGCAACTAGATAGTTAATCACTCAAGTCAACTAGCAGATATCGAGCTGCTAAAATGGAAGTAGTGCAATTACGTTTTTCATGTAGTTTTGCAAGACCCGGTATTAGATTACCTCCAACAAAGAATTCCTTTTTTTATCCCTAGAAGCCTCAAACAACTTTGATCCATTTAACGCATGCACTGCCGCTAAATAAAGGAAAGTAGGGGGGACCTAAAGATGCATCGCTGCATTTAATGAATCTTCTGCAAATCACAAAAGAAATGGAATAAGTGATCTCGTAGACAAATATCCAATATATCCAGACTGAAAATAGTCAAGAGATTACAGCGTGTTTATAAAGGCACTCATGAAATGCTTTTGAGGTTAAAAACAAGTTGGGGCTACGAAGAGGTGTTTGTGTTTCGATGCTCGCAATTTTCTAAACTATTTTTGGTCTAAAAATATATATATTTCCAAATCCACTTCGAGAAAGCATATTCAAAACTTCGAAAATGCTTTGGAAAAGCACATCCAATAACTATCAAAACTGGCAGGACAATAGTTAAAATAGAACATTCGAAAATTTAAGGCAGTACCACACCAGAATCATGAGACAGTTTGATCAAACTCAAATTGTAATTTTGACTGGACATATCGCGGCATCTGTTATTTATTCTGATAGAATTGAAACAAAAGATGGGGCCTTTTTCATTACACTGCGAGTGAATTGAAAAGGAAGTAGTGCGAGCACCCTGAACAAACATCAGTTTCTCTGGTTTCCTGTAAACATGCATGGAAGCTTAAAATAAGACAAAAAGTAAACAAGTGGAAGGTATCGATAACAATTAGAACGAGAAGTAAAATTGGAACTTAAAAAGAGCACTGCTAGAATCATCACAAATCTGCAATGAAGTTCCAAGAAAAATAAATCGACCATTTGAACAAGACCACAGTTGATAGAGTTACTTTACTGGAAATAATAGAAAGACAATATATGAAACTAGTAAACTATGCTTAATATGTAAATAATCAAGCCGAACAAAGATTTCTATTTAAAAACAATAACCAAAGAAATCTAAAATTTAATTCATTTTTGGCAAGAACATGGCATCAAGATGGAATTGGACAATAAACAAGTACGCCAATGCTGTGATAGACCAAAAGATAAAGACTTATAATGTTAAACACAATCAACTTGATGCTCAGCTAAGAAGATATTACTGACCTAAAGTTTTGTCCTCCCACCAGTATAAGAACCTGAGATTCACAGCCTGCTTGTCAATCTTGTATAGCTGCTTCCAATGCTCAGCAACTTCCAATCCGAATACACCACCACAAAGAGCTCCAAACCCAGTAGCCAAAACAAAACCTGAAGTTCATAATAATATCAGTGAAACACATGATAACACTAGTAATTCGAATCAGGGTTTTCAAAACTGGTCCATGCATATGAGCAGTACAAAACGATTTGACCAGTGGTCAGCACACAGACCCACATGTAGAGGAACACTGGTACTAAAAGATACTAATACAATGGCTAGATTCCTAGCCATTGGAGCATCTAACCAGTTGGCAAATGAGAAGATTAAATTCTACCATTTGAAAACATGGGAGGGGGAAGGTTGCTTTCTCTGAATATAAAACTCCGAAGACTTTATTTTTCACTGACAACATACCTTACAATCAATTCTTAAACTCTCACAATTTTATTGTTTTTTTTTCACTTAAATCTTCTTAATCACCATTATGTGTTACCTAAAATCTAGGATGTTGATTCCACATGGCATCACACTCGAACAATTCTAGATAATCACAACCATTGGCAAAATATTCATCTTCAAGGGAGGAGGCATCACTCAAAGTCAAACAACATCATGCTCCTAACATCTCCAAATGTAACAAATTGTCCAAAGAGATTCCTATAATCTTTTGCAAACAATTGGAGGCATTCCGCTTCAACAAGCAACATGTATATGATGAGAGTAAAGATTTCCAGCATATCAATAATAGGGTCAAGGGGATGAAGTAGTTAATGCCAACAAGACGGAAGTAGCTATTTGGGCTTCAAGGGTTCAAAAAGCCTTTAAGGATAGCATCTAATATACTTCAATGTGGTTTATTGAAATACCTTAACATGAGTTCAGTAGTGGAAGCAACAATGGCAACAGTAAGTGCAGCAAGATTGACAGCAATTCCAGATCAAATGAGTTAAAGCATCAATACTTATGAAGGCACCAAAAGCCAACTGGTGAACAAAGCAGAATTGACAGCATTTTGAGGCTCAATCATAATCTCAGAACTAGCGAACCGAACACTATCGATATGAACCCTAGGGTCTTTCCATTGCAAGCAAGCAAAAATAAATAAATGATGCCTACGCAAGTAAAAAAAAAAGGCTAAACATCAATCAAGCTATTTTAAAATGGTTTCACTTTCACTACATTCCTTCTCATACAATGGTCTTGAAGATTCCATAATGAAAGCCCCAAATCTTGACTGCTAACACTATAGGAGATTATTAGGTGGTATCTTGATGATGAAGTAAATGAATGCCAGATAAGGATAAGGATAAAAAAGCATGAAAAGCTAAAAGGAGGACATTGATGAGTAGGCCAAGCATAATAAATTTATATATATATATATATAAAGTGATATTCCATAAGTTAGTGGATGTATCGATTTATGTATCATGATTAACAATAAGCTTTTGAAAGTTGTCATAGAAGAGATCAAAGGAAAGTATAAAATTCAGCTTGTGACACACAATGGAACAATTTAAGAGAGTGAACGAGATGATTACATGTACATCTTCTAGACACCTTGTGTCATGCACTTTATCAAGAAGATGAAGAAGGGAGATGGAAAAAGTAAAAAAGAAAATAAAGTATCCATAAACTAACACAAGGTTTATCTATATGCTCAAATGCAACAATTCAAAAAGAGAGAAATCCTACTACTCGACCGGCAAGGTTTATTGAACGCTTTCACATACTCTCCTATAGTGCCTTTGTGCTTCAGGTTGAGGTTTCGTCGGGCTTGCCAACCCACATTGCTCAACACAAAACACCGCTGAAGCCTCATCTGTAGCTCCTCCCACATGAGGGTGTCCAACTCTACATTAGCTATTAGTGCGCCACGCCACCACTTCAGGTTTGCCTCGCCGGACAAGGAGGTGCACACAGACATGTGCTCCTCCAATGAGATAGACAATCCGGAAGTAATGTTCAACATCCCAAAGAAAGTTCTCCACGTCCCTCACACTCCTACCTCTAAGGAATATAGCTGACTTTGAAATGTGCCACTAGGGAACATCGCACCTCAGTTGGCATTAGGGTTGGCACCTAAGTTGGTGCAACCTCCAATGTTCCCAACCTCCTCTGGTGGTCCTCCAAAGCATCCGACAGTTGCCTAATCTCCACTTATTGATCTCCCACTACTGCTCGAAGGAAAGCAGGCATGGGGTGATCTTCTCACCCGAAATGGCATTAGGATCGCCTAACCATACATCAATCCTTGCAAGGCGATCAGTGGTTGATGACTTCTAGGCATTGTTGCAAGGTCGTGCTGCCATCAATGCTCGTTCATCTTGGCCTGTCACCAAAAGGTACTTGCTCCTTGGTTCCTGCATTTACTGTTGTGCGATGATGAAGTCATTATGCCATTGACACTACCAAGGAAGGTTTGGCTATGGTCCTAATGTGCCCAACTCGACACTCTGCCCAGCTTGGCATGACTAGGCTCTCGCCCCAACCCACGTCATAACGTCCCATCTTTCCCAACACTCCACCCAACTATGAGCAGCCAGGTTCACTTCATAACGCGTTATACACAAACACGTCGCCCAACCTACCATACCCGAGTTCACGTCATAGTGCACTAGGTTTGCTTTAAACTAGAGCACATTGCCTACTCAAGAATGCTGGGCCGTCACACTCTATATGGAGATAAATACAAAAGTAGTTGCAACGACAATTGGAGAAGGTCAAATGTATTAAAAAGGTGAAATGTCATTCAAAGATCTACTTACAAAGGTTTTATAATGTAATATGAATATGGGTAAGTATTTGACTCTATGTAATTACTTAATTTTATCTTCAATATATAAATACTAATTGTCTAATTATGATCTTTTAAAGTTTTTAGCCAAATTAGTGGTTACAATTTGGGGACAAAGCTTCAAACTTATCAAAGATTATTATTTGCATATTCTCACAATGAGAATCATCCAAAGGATGCAAATGTAATTAGCTGTGAACATTAAGGTTCATAACAAATTAAAATTCAACTAACTTGAGAAGTTGTCTGCACATGCGGCTCAATTTACAAAAACTAAGAGAGGAAAATGAGCTGAGTTTGTGCACTTGAATCCATTTGGATACTTCATTCGTTCAAGATAATAATGACTAGATGATTGATTAGTGGTTAGCCTTCAAGGATCAAGTTCCGATAATAGACAAGCCCACTGATCCACCTCACCCTCACAATATATTGTCAAATTAATTGAGAGGGAGATTGCAAGTGAATCAAGCTAGCCAACTCAACCGTAATACGAGGACAAGACAAATGATAGATTGGAGTGGGATGGGAGATGTTGCTTCAACCAGTTGAATCAACCTTCCCAATAATCTAGGAATTAAAAAGAAAGGTCATTGTGGCCAAAAATGTGCCAACATTACAACAAAACACAAGAAAGGGGAAAACACAACCTAACCCCTTATTTGTAATTGGAGAGCAAAAACACCAAAACTTTGAAAAAATCTCTTTTTCCTCTAACACATGTCTACATCGTGCGGTATGAAATGATTCAAGTGATATAGATAATAGTGCATACATAAACATTGGAGCTATAAGAGATGATAATGTTTGTGGCAAGACATAAGTTCCACCTATACAATACCTATAACCATGTGAAGCTAGTTACACACATGCTACATATGATGAAGCAAGGTTTAAAAACATGGTCCAAGACATTGCAGAAGCGGGAGACAGGCGGATGCAAGTTCCTTCTCCTCTTTCTCTCTTCTCCTTCTCCTCCCTTCTTCCATCTCTGCTCCGCTCCGAGATGGCTAGATTACCTGCATCGTCCATGTACCAATCCCTGCTCAAACTGGTTAAACCAGTAGCACCACCAAGTACAAACAGGTTTTTTAAACTTTGGGATGAAGACCATAAGGATCATCAATCAAACAAACCCAAAGGAGATTAACATCCTAGAATTAGAGAAAAGACAAGGGTTCTAACTCCATCAAAGCAAAGAACCATGCTATAATGGATTCAGTGCAAAAGCTATACATCTAGTCCTATTACCTGTGCTAGTAGCCACAACATTTTTCCCACAAGAGATTAGCATACCGTGCCAATTACATAAACATATGGACTTCAATATATCAATAGTACATGTAGAAAAACTTTCAAATGTGAGCAGCAAAACTATGAGATTGACCTAAGTCATATGCATCCAGTCATGTATTGTAATACTTGCCATTTATTATGGATTTAGTAGGATCACTTAGTACACAAGCTCCTATTAGCAAGGTAAGATATCATAATTCAACTTATGTTTACTTTCATTCAAATATAAACTATAAATATCACATTAAAAGTTTTTTTTATATATATATATTTTAAAGAGGCATGGAACTGAAGGTGTAGGGTTGATTCAAAATCAAGCCTAGTAAGTGCTATTAAGAAGGTTAGGTATCGTTGTTTAATTTTTAAGTACTTTCATTCAAATATAATTCATAAAGATCATAATACTGATTAATTATAGACTTCCTCCTCAAACCAATGTCCTCGAGAAACTACTCCAAGACAGATCTGAATGCAAGTGGTCATTTCAATGAACAATGCAAATGAAGGTGAAATTATGTCCACAGAAAAGGTTATGCAAATATTTGATATATTACCATGTGGACTCTTTGAGTATCTCAAGGAAATTCCACCTAAATGTGCTCCACCAAGTAGAGCCCCAGCAATTGCATACTTCCTCGATTCCATTATAGCCTTCAACTGAAAAGGGAAAAAACAATCCACATAATGTCTGATTGGTAACTTTCATCCCAACAGTCATAAATTTGTTTCTAATTGACCGATAAATGCTTCAGTGGCCAAATTCTCATCGTAAAGCCATGCATGAGAAAATCTTAATGCAAACACTGAAGGTAAAAACGATTAAAGAGTCAATTAACATCCCAGAGTTCAGGGAAAAGAGTGGTGTTAGCAATCATTTAACAAAAGGATGTTGTTGTATTAACTACACGAGATAACAAATACATGCACTTTAGCAACCATTGACATACTAAAAGGTAAGGTATCCAATAATTAAGCATAATAGTAAATGGGGAAAACAAGAGAGAAATTAGGCGAACGCAAAAAGGGAAATATTCATCATAAGTTCCAGTGAAATAAACATAATCGTCCCCGCATAAAATAAAGAGAAAACATACTCATATATGACCTAGATTGCTACAAAACGATATCAAGGATATGGCAATAAATAACAAAGTACAATCACCAACATCCAGAAAATTTAGTTACTAACAAACAAAACATAAGCCTATCGACGAAAGAAAGGTAGAACTTAGAAGGCTGGAAGCTTTCTCATTTCTTCAGCCCCAAATCGAGGTTCCAGTTAGAATGAGATACATGGGTACCCATAACAACTAACAGAAATCCCAATCAACAAATGATCTGTCAGAAAACAACTCACCGAAGAATAAGGATCGCAACGAAACAAAACACAAAGAAGAAGAATCGAAGATCAATATCAGCCGAGGGGATCAAACCTGGGAATCGAATCGTAAAAGAGAACTAGGAGATCAAGGTGGGACCTGGGGGCCGTATACGGGGTCGGAGGAGATGAACTGCTCTACATCGGCTTCAGTCCACTTGGGGAGCGGCTCCTTGCGGCCCAAGGTCTTCTTGTAGTAATCCAAGAAAGCGAAGTTGCTCTTCCAATGCTCCTTCACGTCTTCGAAGTGCCTCCTCAGGAACCCTAACGGCGATGAATCCGACCCCTCCGCCATGATGAACCTTTCGCTGTCCCTCTCCTCCGTCTCCGGCGTCTCCCCTCTGGTAATCTGCGATCTAATTCAAGAACGGCCTGGCATCGTTATTTAGCATGCTCCGGGGGAACATTATAAACAAATAATTTATGATTAAATACACTTAAATTATTTTATTTCACTTTATATAATTTAAATCTTTTCACTTTCCTTTACACATAACAATTATCACATATGGTCCTACTCAAAAAAATAAGTAAATAAATTTAGACAAAAAAATTGCAAAAATATTTGGAATCTAAAATTTCATTTTGTTTTTATTTTCTTCCAAATAATAGACACTTAGATTTTTGCTATTTAACTTCATGTGATAATTAGGAAGATAAAAGATAAATTAAAATGTTTTGTAATAAATTATGTGAACCAAAGAACAATAGTTCATTAAATTATTAGGGTGAAACGATGAAACTATAGAGGCAAAATGAAATTAATTATAAATCATAAGGGGTAAAGTATAAGTAGCCTTATATACTATTAAAGTTTAGAAATTACATTGCACACTCTTGTAAATAAGTTTATGTCTTAAAATGTAAAATATTTGCTCATTTTTTTTATATATTATCAATACAAAGTTACTAATATTATAATATTTGGGTGAACTAAATCCTCTAGAATCTAAGACAACAACTCACAGAAAGCAGATAGATTGATTTAAACAATTGTCATACTTGTTCAAATTGGAATATAATTCAGTGGTTTATGAATCTAATAAGAACAAGTATTTGACTTTTTATTTTTTTGAAACCAAATGGCTATATTGCTAATTACATCCATCATTCCTAAAAATTAGGGGCAGAATGGCACGTCAACGCCGATCTTATCCCTATGGCTCGGAATGACGAAGTGCCTCAGCCGCCACTCCTCGTGCTTCATGTAACCCTCGCACAAGAACGCCCTCGAGAACTCGTCCTCCACGCTCCTGTCCACGTCGTGCACAAACACGTCCGTCTCCCCCCGCTGCCTCCACCTTGCAGCAATCCCAGCCGTGTATATCGCCGCCATCCTCCCAGGCGCCTCCGCGTGGTACCCCGTCGGCGCGTCCACCATGATCACGTCCCACTCCACCTCGTACACCTCGCGCGGCAGTTCCCTCAGCGCGAGCCGGCACTTGGAATGCTGCAAATCCCCAACGGCGGCGCACTCCTCTCTCGACGCCAGTGCCAAGAGCTCCTCTGCTTCGCGCAGCTTCGTGCCGTACGCGACGTGGTAGGCCTCCAGCGGCGGGTCCACCCGGCGGCGGACGGCGTCGATCCAGGCGGCGTCCTCCTCGAGGAAGACGGTGCGGCCGCCGTGGTTGAGAGCGCGCCACATGAGGCTGTCGTGGCCGAGGCCGAAGACGAGAAAGTTGCAGGGGGAGCGCCGCTGCAGGACGCGGGCCGTGACGGCGATCTCGGCGGCAGTTTGCTGGGGCGTGATGTTGAGGGTGGCGTAGTGGACGATGGCGTCCGATAAGGAGGGTGGAATTTTTCCACACGACAGTAGGGTGTCACTTGCCATTGCGGCGCGGGGTGGCGAGGACGGGTGGGCGGCTAAGGGGTAGAAGATGAAGAGGACGAGCGAAAGCAGGAGGAGGAGGAGAAGGAGCTTTAGGTTGAAGGTCTTTGGGGCCTTGCCGGATTGCCCCATGACCGTGTCTTGGATTTGATTGACTGTATTAATGGGCTTAAATAGCGTTGCATGTTTCTTAGCAGTTGATTTCAGAGAAAATTTTCTGCTTTGGAAGACTAGAGCAGAGAGAATATAGAGTTGTTTGACAGAAGAGCAATCACCTGCTCTGTTTGTCCTAGACCCTAAATCGAATCTTTAATTGCCAGACACATTCCGGATCATTAAAAAAATTATACATATCATTCACAAGAACCATCTCCGATGAGCTATCTCCCCTTGTGCAAGCCATGCTCCACGTGTCGTGCCTCCTCTTCTGCAGCCGTCGCCGGCACCTCCCCTTGCGGCTCCTGATCTGGCGCGAGCGCAGCTAACTGCGCCTCCACGTCCATCCCAGACTCGGACGCGGCTCTTTGTATCGATGAAGGCGACAGACTGGCCCACGCGGCGGCAGCCACGCGGTGCGGGAAGTTGAGGTCGCCAACAGAGCCGTTGGGCCCGCGGAGGAAGAAGACAGCGGTGTCGTGGGCGACGGCGGCGGCCTCAGGCGTGGAGAAGGAGCCAAGCCAAAGGCGCTCGCGGGTCCCGGGCACGCGGATCTCCGACACCCACTTGCCCCACCGCCGCCGGCGCACTCCCTTGTACTTCCTCTCGCCGCTCGGCTCGATCGGGTTCATCTTATCCGGCGAGAAGGTGAGTGGCGCCGCGTGTCGAAGGTGAGAGATCGAAATGGGCAAGCGTGGAGGTGATGGAGGGAGGTTTGAACGGGGGCTGTGCATTTATACTCGAACTCGACGCGCGAACTCATAGACGGTCGTTGTTTTGAAAATTGACCTTTTTGCGAGCGTGCGGGTCTGACCGAAACGTAAAATAATGCGTTTGGGGAGTCCACGCGGTGGTCAAAGTTTTCACGGTCAAACTGGTGAGAGGAAGAGATACGGAATCGGGAATCATTGTGACATTGTTCATGTTTTCATTGGTTAAAGGGGCATTGTGGATTGCAGATAGTGGAATCTGAGGTGCCACTCGAGCATATTTGACTTCAAAACCTGCTCTAAGTTCAAAATATTATTAGAATAAATTACTAATCGAAAAAATTGTACAAATTAATCAAAATACATGAAATCAATGTCATAAATCCATGTTGCAATCCTTATTTCAATATATAATTCAATAAATATTTGCAAATCCTTTCTTTTTAAGGAAAAATAATGTGATTATTCAACAAAATGACAAGATTATAATTAAATATCAAGACGTGGATCTGATAGTCAATTACGGTCAAAGAGTCAAAGGTAATAGATTTTGACTTCGTGTGACGCCCACAAGTTTTACCAAATTCTTAGCCACCGCACGGTAAGTTGACCAAAACAGTCCCGTCGAATGTACTAGAAGAAATAACAACGTTGCTCTCGTGTCCCGCAGACCGCTGTGAACAGAGACAGAAGTGGTGGGAATGGGCAGGCGGCGGCAGTGATGAACAACGGTACGAGATGCCGACCAGCATCGAGCGAGTGAGTGGCGGACATCGTGATAGGGTCACCATTCGGTAAATATTAAAATTAAATTTATTAAAATTTGTTTATTAATTTCTTTTAATCAAAATATTAAAAATTAAAATTAGACTAAATTTTTTAAAAATCAAAATTTTATCGAATCAAATTTATTAAAAAATTTTAATAAATTTTAAAAAGTTAAATTATTAAGGATTTAATTAATTAGATAATAAATAATTAAGTTATTAAGTATTGGGTGATAGATTTTAGATATTTAATTACTAATTATACTATAATAAAATTATTATATAATATAATATATTGTATGTTTTAATATATATTATGCATTATATATTTTAATATATATATAGGTAGATTTAATTTTTTATTGAACCAAAGAAACAAAACTATAAAAATCAAAACCGAAATTAAAAATTAAATTTTATAAAATTTATTATCGAAATTAAAACTGAGTATTTTTTTTCTGAATCAAATTTATTAAAATTTTTAATAATTAATAAAAATATAAAAAAATCAAACTTAATTTTCACCCCTACTGTGGTTACTTACGGATCTGTGATTGATGGCCTTGCAAAGATTGATAGGCTTGATGAGGCCTATATGCTATTTGAAGAAGCAAAATCACAGGGGATAGTGTTAAATGTTGTTGTTTATAGTAGTCTCATAGATGGATTCGGGAAGGTAGGGAGGATTGATGAAGCTTATTTGATTATGGAAGAGATGATGCAGAAGGGTTTAACTCCTAATGTCTACACATGGAATTGCCTAATTGATGCTTAGTTAAGGCGGGGGAGATAAATGAAGCATTTGCCTGTTTTCAATCACTCAAAGAGATGAAGGCCCGTTTGACCTAGCTTTTGGGCTTGCTTATGGTTTTGCAGCCAGCAGAAAGCAAGAAGCTGAGGCGTTTGGCCCTTCAGCTTCTTTGTTCCAACCCACAGATTAGCTGCTTCTCTGAGAAGCAGGGATGAAGCTGCTTCTTTAGCCCCCTACCTACTTATGCTCAATAACTCTTATATATAATAATAATTTTTTAATAGTATAACTCATAATATTTTAATTATAGTTAACTGCAAATTTAATCATATAATTTTTATCTTAGTAATTTTTTAATAAAAAATTATTTATTATAAATAGAATAATCTAACCATAAGCTGTGTATCCAAACACCCTCCTTACTTCTTCAGCCAGCACCTTTTCAACTAGCACTTCTTCAACCAGCAAAAACTAGAATCAGAAGCTAGGCCAAACGGAGCCGAAGTGTGCTCCCAACACCTAAACTTAACAGCATTATTATAAATGGTCTTTGCCGAGTGCAGAAGTACAACAAAGCTTTTGTTTTCTGGCAAGAAATGCAGAAAAGGGGTTTGGCCCCCAGTGTGGTCACATACACAACCATGATCGCAGGACTATCAAAATTAGGGAACATATCTGAGGCTAGTAAACCTTTTGAGAAGTTCAAGGCTAGTGGTGGTGATAAATTTAAAAAAGAAACCTTGTACCCTGGATCTTTAGAACAACTTGTGCTGCCATCAGTTAGCAGTAGCACAATGGACACCATATTGTAGTCAACACCTTGTCTTATGTAGGATGTGCTTCTGCATTGATTTGTAAATATACCATATTATTGACGAAGACTGGTTGAGTTTTTCTCAATCTCCCATCAAGATACCAGGACTCGGCAGAAACACAAGAAAATATGTTTTCTTGATCATTTGCTGATCTTTGCAGGATCCCTTTCGAGGAATTAAAAAATCAAGCTTTCTGGATGTGCATTAGAGACTTCACTGACAGTGCTCAACTGAAAGCAACAGTTGTAAGTATGGTTTCTCCTGTTTCTCTTTTTCCTTATTTTCATTGTCAAATAGGATTATACCTGAGCAGCTATAACACTTTCTCAGATGATACTAATTGCTAACCCTGCATCATCGAGCAAGTCATCTGATCTCAGGTTCAAGATTACCCGTTAATCTATTGATGATGTTGCAGGAGTGCATGCAAAAATGTCTTGTGTGAGATATCCTATTAAGTTTATTGCCCTTATGATAGTGCATAGTTGATCTAGACATTTTGAAGGTGAAGCTCAAGTGATATTGCTAGTCCTTTTGAGTTATTCAATCTAATTTGTCAATATGTTGTGTTAATAATTTAAAGATAGTAGCTCGATTGTGAGTGAGTATAGAAATATAGAATTATAAATACATAATTTGACTTTTTTTCCTTACATCTTTTAGAATAAGCAGTAACACAATTAAGCTCAATGATTAATTTGCCACCACCCTCTCAGTGTTTTACTGGATTACAGAATTTACTTTGTTTTTGTTTACTTGGAGTATAGCCTGGTAATTGACACCTGCCTTGGTGTCGACTAGTTCAAAACTGGGTTGATTTTGTTGAATTCTGTTCATTAGGAACCAATTTTCAACGAGGGAAAATGAGAGTGGATTCTCTCACATCTAATCACCATTGGAATTTCTTCATTGAAATGTTGTAGCAATTGCTATAGTACTCAGTAGCAATTGCATACTACTACAGTCACAGCACTATTATAATTACACAGCAGCAATCGCTCTACACTCCCAAACATAGCCTCAGACTAAAGGTCAACTAGTTCAAAACTAGGTTGATTTTGTTTCTAGAAATATTATTGGTATTCCTCAACCACTCAAAGCTGTGTTGATTTTGTATCCGACAAGCCTAGTGGTGTTTCCTGATATCATCTTACCTTTGACTGAAGTCACTAGTTTGCTACTATTTTCACAAGAAATCATGTAAAATCAAATTGATAGTTGTTGATCTCGATCCAACTCAACCTATCATGTGAATTGTGATTTTTAAAAGCAATACATCATGTTCAATCTTATTCTCTTGGGAAGTATCAATTGACATTACCTTCTGATAATGCAGATGGAGGGTTTGTTGCGCAAACAACTTTGGCAGTAATGAAGTTAGAAGTTGAAAGCCCTTGCTAAGATGACATGTTTGAAATTTTTTACTCTGGGATTCCATGAAAGATGTTTGGTGAACCAACTCCATATCAATGGGTATGATTGAGAATTGTTGCTTACAGTTAAACCACTACATCATGCTATCTAAAAAACACACACTATCACTGTACTAGATGGCTTGAACAAGCTAAGTAGGACCAATGTTATTGCCTTGTTTAAAGAGCAAAGCGAGTAATCTTATCACAAAGTGTAGTGTTAGCATAACCAACTTGATTTCTAGATGGGGATCAAGAGGAGTAATAGAAGGTCCCATCGGCATTGTCTTAGGGCAATTGATCAATAAGCAACGAAGGCAAGGTTTAAGATATTGGTCCTGTTAGCATATGTAATAGAGTTAGGGTTAATTTAGTCATATTAGTCTATTAGAGTTTATGTACTAAACCTCTATATATAGAGGTGGTTTCTATTGTGTAAGTGTATTCCAAATTATTACAATATAGTTATTAGGATTTCCCCTCTCTCCCTTTCTCTAATCTCTTCTAACTTGGTATCAGAGCGGGTTCACCGCCGCCACCACCATCCTTCCGCTTTCCCGGTATTCCATCTCCTTCGCACAATCGTCGCTCGCCATCATTTTCCCTCTCGCCTCGCTTCTTCTAAAGCCTCCCGCGCTCCTTCCGTCCTCACCTCCTGCTTCCGCCGCCTCCTACTCTAAGGAGCCATCGAAGTGGCTCCAGATCGGAGATCGGAGCTGTGCTTCGTTCCCTTCAACTAGGACGGCTGGGGCCCTCCGGATTCTCTTGACACCGCGCCGCTTCTCTCCTCTACGAACGACGGCGGCGGAACCCAGCCCGCTAACATCTTCAGCCTCGTCTTCCGCCGCCTTCACCTTCCGTGCAGCTTTCGGGGCCTCCTCAGCGTCAACCGCATCCTCCGCTTCCCTGTTGTCCACTGCAGCACGAGATCCGCGACCTCCTCCATCAGACCACGCGCGACGCCTCCGCCTTGTCCCGACTCCACCTCTGCCTCTGACTCTGCTCGCGCATCTTCAATGACGACTGATGAGGAGATCCTCAGCAATGATGGATTTGGCTGTGCGATCTCCTCGCGTTCTCTAGACGAAGCCTATCTTGTTGCGACGCTGATACACGAGGAGGGAGGGGATCTTGTACTCTACCTTTCTGGAAGTTTCACTCTTCTTCTCCTCCGTGGTTCCTCCCCTTCCAAAGCCTCGCTGCTGTCTTCCGGAGCCGCTTCGAGTTGCGACGCTGCCCTAGCTTTCTTGCGACGACCGAGAGTGAGGAGCGGAAGTGAGTCATGGCTTCTAGTTTTCTCTGCCGTATTCCACTGCTGCTGCGCTCGACGTCCTCTCGTCGAATTGAAGCCATCGGCGGCAATCTATCAATTGATCAGCCGCCTCTTGCGGATCCACCGAAGCAAAATCAACGCCTGCATCTCCGTCAAGATCAGGCCTCTTCTTCCAGTTTGTTTTCTCCACCATCACGCTCGTCCGCATCGCTGGATTGCTGCTTGGGCGCATGAACTATAAGGCGTGGATGTTGTTCGTGTCACTTGCGCTTCCCGTGACTCGGCTGCTGACCTCATCAAGATATGGACAGCCTTCAATGCTGCCCACCTCTGCTTCATGCTCCAGCCTATGACGATCTTTCACCTTGGGTGTCTTCTTATTTTGGCCGCCTTCTATAACTTGCGACGCCTTATGTCGCCTTTTGTTGCTTGCCGAATCTTGGAAGCCTTAGCTCCTCTTCTCCGGCATTGACCTCATCAAGATATGAAAAGACCCGCTTTAGCTTGTGACGTCTTACGTCACCTTCTACAACAGCTTGCGTCGCTCTCTATGATGCCTTATGTCGCTCTTTACGACGCCTTACGTCGCTCTCTATGACAGCTTGCATTGCTCTCTACGACGCCTTATGTTGCTCTTTGCGACGTCTTATGTCGCTTTCTACTATTGCTTGTGACCTTGATGTACTTGTCTTTTGAATTAGGTTGTTGTTTCTTTATTATGTGCAAGCTGGAGTATGTTCCAGCTTGAGGGCGAGTGTTAGCATATGTAATAGAGTTAGGGTTAATTTAGTCATATTAGTCTATTAGGGTTTATATACTAAACCTCTATATATAGAGGTGGTTTCTATTGTGTAAGTGTATTTCAGATTATTACAATGTAGTTATTAGATTTCCCCTCTCTCCCTCTCTCTAATCTCTTCTCTTCCTCTCTCTAATCTCTTCTAACTGGTCTAAACTATTATACTAGTCTATAATCAGTAAGTACCAGACGGTACTGACACGCTTCACTAATTATTTATATATGTTTTATATATATACTATATATTGGAATCAACTTGTACTGATATTGGTACAAGGTCAGGTCAATACATACTAACCATATCGGGTGGTATAGAATGGTTTTTGTTTCTATAGATGAAGATTATCGATTCCTCATCTGTATATCCCATTTGGTAAGGTGGGTAATTAATTATGAGTATTTTAAGCTTACACTTCATAGGAAGAAAAAGAATTAGTCTTTGTGTTAAGAATGAAGTGCATGATAACTAGTTCAGTAGATAAGGTTATCACATAGCTGGATATCCTGCCAAATAGTTTAATTTTTTTAAGAAAACATATTCGGTATAGCAAGATACCATCTATTTTGTATTAAATACTACCAAGCAATTTTTAAAACCATGGGGAACATTGATTAGAAAATCTTCGGCGGAGCTTTAAGTTGATCTAATTTGAATGAGCAATAGGAAAAGAAGATTTCCGGACACGATAATAACTATGTTAATTGAGGCCCTGTTCAGATCAAATTGCAAGAATTAGACGAGTGTCTTTTTTTTTAATGCTATCCTCAGAGCTCCAGGTTTGAATTTCCTGTAACTTTGAACAAATGATGCTTTGATTTTCTGAATTCATAAGAGCATCGATTCAACTAATTGTTTATCTTATGTTGGAATATTTCTAAAGTGAATTCCTAGTTTCTTTGGCTTTGTTCTCTCTGATGAATTAGAGACTTCACTGGCAGTGCTCTACTTGAAACACCAGTTGTAAGAGCGGCGACCATGAGTCAGCAACCATGAGCATGGAGCAGTGATCGTGAGGCAAGCTCGAGCTCGAGCGTCGGCTGCTGGATTACCTGTATAACATGTATCAGTTTTTGGATTAAAGCAGATATCATAATTTATACCAAATCTACCGACCAGAGTTTTCTTTTTAATCAGATGGCTTAGTAGTGTTGGCATCGGGTCGGGGCGGGGGCAGGTAATACCAAACCCGACCCCGACTCCGAATCCCAAACCCCGCCCCAGCCCCCGCCAGGTTTGAGAAAACCAATCTCATCCCCGTCCCCGTCGGGGAATCGGGTATCCGTCGGGTAACCTGACCCGTGGGTACCCATTGGATAACCCGACCCCATAGGTACCCGTAGAAAACCCGACCTCGCGGGGAAAAAATTTCATAAAAAATCCGGCATAAAATACACAACTTAATCAATAATTATTGTCAAACTTGCTATATATTTAGTAGAACTTGACCTAAACTTAGGGATAATGAATGAACATTGACTTGGATATAATAGTACTTAATTTATACATTATTTTCAATCTCTAATTCTTTGTTATTATTAATTGATGATATCGTTGAACTCATTCTCATTTCGTATAACTTGACCCAAATTTGACTCAAACCTAAGGATAAAGAATAGATATTGACTTAGATATAATAGTACTTAATTTATACATTTTTTCAATCTCTAATTCATTGTTATTGTTAATTGATGATATCGTTGAACTGTCTTCTCATTTCGTAGAACTTAACCCAAACTTGACCCAACTTGACCCAAACCTAGGGATAATGAATGGATATTGACTTGGATACAATAGTACTTAATTTATATATATATATTTACATCAAGTTTGGGTCAAGTTCTACGAAATATATAGCAAGTTCGACAATAATTATTATCGAATTTGCTATATATTGCGTAGAACTTGACCCAAACTTGATTCAAACTTGACCCAATTTAACCCAAACTTAGGGTTAATGAATGGACATTGACTTTGATATAATAGTACTTAATGTATACATTATTTTCAATCTCTAATTCTCTGTTATTATTAATTGATGATATCGTTGAACTCATTCTCATTTCGTAGAACTTGACCCAAACTTGACCCAAATTTGACCCAAACCTAGGGATAAAAAATGGATATTGACTTAGATATAATAGTACTTAATTTATACATTTTCAATCTCTAATTCATTGTTATCCCTATATATTAACTTAATTGATGATATCGTTGAACTGCCTTCTCATTTCGTAGAACTTAACTCAAATTTGACCCAACTTGACCCAAACCTAGGGATAATGAATGGACATTGACTTGGATACAATAGTACTTAATTTATATATATATTTACATCAAGTTTGGGTCAGGTTCTACGAAATATATAGCAAGTTGCTATATATTTTGTAGAACTTAACCCAAATTTGACCCAACTTGACCCAAACTTAGGGATAATGAATGGACATTGACTTGGATATAATAGTACTTAATTTATACATTATTTTCAATCTCTAATTCTCTGTTATTATTAATTGATGATATCATTGAACTCATTCTCATTTTGTAGAACTTGACCCAAACCTAGGATAAAGAATGGATATTGACTTAGATATATACTTACATACATTAATAATATATAGGGGTAAAATAGTCATTTTAATTATCGGGGTCGGGGCGGGGTCGGGTATCTATAATACCATACCCGACCCCGACCTGATTTTTGTGAGTCGGGTTTTCCCCGAACCCGACCTGACCCCCGGTCAACTCGGGTTTTCCCCGTTGACTTCGGGTCGGGTCGGGGTTTTTTGGCCAACACTATGGCTTAGGCTCTTAAAAATCTCTTCCAGCACTAAAGATTCGCTACGACTATGTTCTATAGAACGGAATCCACTTTGGAGATTCATTGTTGTATGGAACATACCCTACATCTCTCTTCAAGGAATTGTTGTATGGAACAACTTCTTGCTTTAGATATGTTTAAATTTTATATGGATTACGCAGGTGTGTTGGCAGCAACATTCATCTTGTATGAATACTGGAGTTCGGTACCTGCAAGGACAACTTAGTGCTAGATGATGAGTTGAATGTTCTATTCCCCATTGTTTTTGTGACAAAAAGCACTTCTTTCTAGTATACAATGATACAGATAATTTTAATTTAAGCAGATAATGTTCATTCATGATGCAGATAGCCTTGACAGAATAGATTCTTGTAATATTTGATGTCCATTTATGATGCCAAACAAATAGATACTACAAAAAAATTGAGGTTGAATTAAAGATTAGAACAAGGCGAAAACTTCAGATAGGACATTGGGTAAATTGCATTTAAGTACACATAAATTTAACTATTTGTATTTTTGAGGATGAAAAATTAAAAATATCACACACCAAATAATCTAACCTACCCTTCCTCTCTCCGTTGGGCGCCTGTCGTTCATCCACTGTTTCTGCGGGCTATAAAATCCACCAGCCGCATCAAGATTCTCTCCAGCCCGTGATTGACGGTTGAGATTCCAGAATATGTTCTGTTTAGCTGCTCTGCCGCGCAATCCTAAGATAACGTGCATGACTTCCCTTCCGAGCCTTCTCTGATACCTTGTGCGTTTCTCCAGGCTCCACTCTCAGATCACGCTCTCGGGTTGAGGGCTAGTCGGCTGCAATCTTCTGCCCAGTCTCTCTCTCTCTCTCTCTCTCTCTCCCTATCGATCGGCTGCGCTGCTATGGAGGCGCACGCCGACTTTCACGACTGGGAGATCCTCCTCGGCCCCGACCCGGTCGTGGAATCGAAGCCGTTGCAAGCGCCGTGTGAGGTTCACTCCGAGGACGGCGCTATCAAAGTTGACTACTTTGCCCTCGATCCGATGAGCCTTTACGGGAAAGGGGCTGCCTCTGATGGAGGCTCCAACGGGGAGGACGTTCAAGTTGATTCCGATAACCCTAGCTGGGTCGACCCGGAATCCAATTCCCAATTCGTGGACCGGTGCAAAGAGGAGATGGTGCTCGCCAGAGTCGAGTTCCCGCGTAACGATTTGGCCGGATTTTGGTCTGATGAGTCGTCGGAGGGACAAAGATCGCATTTTGGTAGCGAAAAGGCGAGGGCCGATATAAACCAAGGGGATGAGGAGGAAGTGGGTGTTGAGGAGATTGAGATGATTCAGGGAAAGAGGATGGGCAATGAGAAGTGTGACGAAGAGGACACGCATGATCATGTGAAGATGAACATTTCTTCAGCCGAAATGGACAAGATTATCTGCTCTGAGATGGAAGTTTCGGATAATGGTGGAGAGAGAAGAGGGATGGTTTGGTGGAAGTTCCCCTTTGAGATTCTTAAGTTCTGTGTTTTCAGGGTGAAGCCAGTTTGGTCCATCTCTGTCGCTGCGGCAGTCTTAGGTGTTCTGATGCTGGGGAAGAGGTTGTATGGGATGAAACAGAAGACTAGAAGTATTCCTCTGAAGGTCATCCTTGATGAGAAGGTAAATCTTTTTGCTCTGTATCTTTGCTTGATAGATGATCATCTATTTGTTTAAATATGTGCGATTTAGTTTCTTGCTTGATTACTCTTCTGTTTCTGTTGGAATATCAATTTATTCGATGAGAAAAAAATATATGAAGTAAGAGTAATGATCCACATCTTGTTTAAAGTCCTAATTGCAGGGAGACTTCCTCTGCAGCTTTCCAGTAAGACTTACTTATAGCTAGGCCCCCTCATATTTTCAAAAAAATGCAGGCACATCCCTTAAATGTAAATAATTTTAATGATTTTTTAGTTCATATTACTTATTTATTTCAAACATGTAGTGAGATTTTAGAGTTCATTAAAAATAATAGCTGTAATAAGACTTTTTAATGTTCAAATTTTAGTCAGGAGTATTCAAGATAATCTATGGTCAGTATATGAGATGATATGGATCAAAAGACATTTAGAAATTGCAACAGCGAATTTTTTTTTATTTTAGGTGCCCTTGCTATTTTGGAAGTGTGAAGGTGTCTTGCATGTAGCCTGACTACAGTGTTTCCAAGCAATCTAGTGTTGTTTTATTAACTCTAGTATAACAACAAAATTTGCTCATTAAGCATGCTTAGTTTTCACTTGTATTGGTTAGTACTAACATAAGGATGAGTTACTTCAGAATGTAAGATACGTTCAGGATTCATACATACGAATTGTTAAGCCTTATGGTTGACTATCTGCTAATTGTGTCCTTGTACTGAAATACATGGAAGTATTGCTTAGCTTGGATTTGTATGGTATTTATTTGACCTACCCTCCTTGTTTAAGTACAAGGAATCCATGATAACTTATCAACTTGTATGGGTTGCTTGCGTTAACATTCCACAATTATTACTGTTAGAAACTTAGTGTTGGTTATTTGCTAATTGATTATCTATCGTCATTGTGATAAGAGATGTTGGTAGTTACATATAAAATTATTATGGCATAGCATGGTTTAGCTTTTGTTTAATAATGTCTTCCTAGTGTATTATTCTTATAGATGTAGTCTACATTATGGCCTTAATCTGAATTCACATGAACACATATGCATGGCTTTCCCTGTTTGACAATCTTATAAACAATAAACTTATTTTGTGCGTATTTTATTGATTATGCACGTTTAGTGAATCTGCTTGTTTGTTAATGTTTTATCTCCACTGTCTCTATATATGTTGATCAATTGGATTCTTGAGCATGAGGCTTGTATAGCTTTACTTTTAAGGTAGTAACTTGCTCGTGCCTTACAATTTATTGTGTAATGGACTCTTTCGTTGCTTCTTGATGCCTATCCTTCTTGAGAAAACTAAATAGATGTCAATCATAACTAGAATATATGTTGTAAGATATCACAGACACTCGCCCTTTTTCGGTCCAGCAGTGTTTCTTTTTAAATAGCAATTCATCTTCATTTTTTTTGT
This sequence comes from Costus lasius, assembly GCA_027563935.2. Taxonomy (NCBI): domain Eukaryota; kingdom Viridiplantae; phylum Streptophyta; class Magnoliopsida; order Zingiberales; family Costaceae; genus Costus; species Costus lasius. The sequence goes on from CM050454.1 coordinate 101,589,247, forward strand.
TGTTGTGCTCAGAAAGCGTCCCAGTTGAAGATCCATGCAGCGCGTCTCAATGAAGCTTTCTCAGTTGTGAGGCGTGCTCCAATCATTAGGGCTTCGCTGCCTGCTGGTGGCTTGACCCCATGGTCTGTGGTGAGCCTTCAATGAGATTCACCTGACCGAAGTGCTGATTCAAGTCGATCACTTGATCACCGAGCTTCAGTTACTTGTTGTGTTCTACATAACACGCATTTTCTCCAATGAAGCATGCGCGTTCTGTAGGCTATTCTCTGTGTATTATTAGTTATCTAGTAACCTATGTATCTTCTCAGATAAGCAGTAGATTATCAGCGTTCTTCACAAATTATTATTCTGTATACATTTGAAGTAAGTTGTTGATCTTCCAGACATTGGATCGATATGACTAGTAAGCTAATGCTCCTGTTCAAAACACAAGTGGTTTAAGACTGTATTTGTATCCGTTGACTTTCTTATATTTGTAAATCAACTTTTATGGGTTAAAACTTGCGTTTGATCTTTCTGTACATTCATTTTGTGTGTTTAAATCGCAGAGGTACCTTAAACTGTTGTGTTATGTATTAATTAACCAAAAATATCGCCAGTAGGAGAGATCAGAATAACATTGTAAGTGATTGATTGATCGCAGAGAATAGCAGGGCTAATAAATTCAGTTAAGATAATCAACAGATCAAGCAATAAAATTTGTTTCCTTGAAGGGACTCCTTCAAGCAATAAAATTTGTTTCCTTGAAGGGACGGAAAATTGTAAAAAGAAAAGAACGGCAGAGAAAAAAAATCCGCAGGCAGATATTTGTCACTGTTTCCTTGAGAAGAAAGGAAAACTGGATGGAAAAATATTATTGTATTATTGTTAAAAATTATTTTATATTAAACAACTAAATTGAGATAAACTTAATAATAATAAATTATAAATATAATAATAAATAATTATTTTAATACAAAAACTACCTAATGTTATTGAGATAGAGAAATTTATTTTAATAAGTCATATTAAGAAATAATTTTTTTTTCTTTCCTCGATTGCAATGCAGGTAAAAGCTACATTCCTTGGTGGGGCACAACTTCATGCATCAAAGAGCAAAGAATGAAAGAGATGCAGCATGTGACATAAATTTATAATTAACTGTGCATATTAGACCGGAGTGTATAAGAATTCATGTGATAAATAATATTATGCATTGAATAATTTTCTGGGCATCAAATTTGAGTTTAGCAATCACCACATTTGCATTCTAGCACTAGACAAACATCAAATAAATTTCAGGCATCAAACTAATAAATCCAATTAGTACATATACATGACAAAGATTAAAACAAATCACAAATGTTTCCAACATTTGTAAAGCTGTGGTTACCCTGAACAATTAACAAAAATATCACATGATTTGTTTATCACTAAACTGTAATAAAACAAACCAAATCAAATAGAGATATCAAAATAGAATAAGGAAAACTAGCAAACACAAACAGAAAGCATCAAGCGTGGCAACGTCAAATATAAATCAAGTGCAAAATAGCAAAAACGTATCAACCCTATTCTAATGGTTAACCTGGACATTACAGCCAAACCAAATCAAGTGCTCCAAATTAATACATATGCAAGACAAAGATAAAAACAACTCTTACATCTAACAATTACATAACTTGGCAATTAGAACAATATCCATTAAACAAGTGCCAATATCCAAAACAGGTTAACACTTGGCAATTAGTACACTAGCTAGTCAATGAAAACATTTACAAGGTAACACCATATCAATATCCAAAATATTAAACAAGTGCCAATATCCAAAACAAGTAAACAGTTGACAAGTTATGTAATAGATAGTTAATCAAACCACTTACAAAGTAACACCATCAAGATGTCAATATCCAAAACATAGAAGCCATAGCCAAAATCAACAAGTGCCATCAGCTCACATACTCATCAATTCATTGAGAACTTCAAGTAAATGAGAGAGAAAGTCAATTATATTATATGAATATATAATTAACAGAAATAGCGATCCAACAAATGTGGAGAAACCTGAATAATTAGAATCCAAAGAGTTTCTTGCACGCCCTTCGAAGCCTCCCCTTCTTCTTATTGGAAGAACCCTTCCCCTTCTGCGCCTCCTGCGGGTGCTCCTCTTCTTCCTCGTCGTCATGATCATGATCGCCTTGGTCGGCATGATCGGCGTCGTGATCTGTCTGGTCGCCAGCTAATCCGTCATTGATCCGGCGGTAGCCGCCCTCCCTGACCGAGGTGGATTTCCTTATGGAGAGCGTCCTCGTCAAGGTACTGCCGCTGGTAGACCTGGTGATGGAGGAGCAGGTCCGGCTGAGCGCCTTCGCGGGCCTCTTCTCCTCCTGCCGCTGCCATGAGAACTGCTCACGTGGCTTGGTGTCGAATTCATTTTCCGGAGGATAGGCCGGGGATGTCGCGCCCTCTCCCATGGCGCACAGGGCGTTGGCTTGGTGGGCAGGAGACGGTGGCCTTGGGTTTCTTGAAGCCTTGAAGGTTGCTCGGCGGGGAACGGTGGCTGCGCGGAGTTTGCTCGCGAGGTCCGCGTCGCCTCCGCGTGGGGCGGCAATTCAACCGTTTTTTTGTTTATTCAAATCCTTCTCGCACATATATATATATATGCGGCAGTTCAACTTTTTTTTATTTATTCCAATCTATCACACACAAATATACATATGCGAAGCTCCCTCAACCAAATCTAAGCAGCCTTTTGCTGACGGTTACTTAATGTCAAATCGAGGTTTGTTTAGGTTCGATAAGAGAGGGCAATTAAGGGCTGAGATTAACCCTTCACATACAAGTCAATGAAAGTGTGCAAAAAACGATATAATCGGCTTTGACAAATTAGGTCAAATTTTCTACTATTAGGTCAACTCGATGGATCTAGAGAAAATTTGATGAACAAGATCTTAGATAAAACACTGACTTGGTTTTTTTTTGGTAGGAAATGAGGAAATCCATCCTCATATTTTCTAATGTAAAAATTTCTCTAAATATTATGTGGCCTACTATATTTAACTATACACCTAATTAATACAAGTTAATGGGTATTATATAATTATATTTATGTTTTGTCCTATTATGCACCTTTGAACTCCTAATCTTATAGTATGCAACAGATAGAGTAAGGGGTGTCTAATTTTAGATTCGACCCAAAAAAATTGAAACGAACTAAATTGAAAATTTTGGTTTAGTTAGATTTACAACTAAATCGTTTCGAAGCAGTTTAATTTTCTTAAAAAATGATTCAATTTTTTATTCAACAGGTTAAATCAAATAAACCAATTTTTTATATTTATATATTTTTTTAATTTTTTAAATATTAATTTAGTGTAAAAATAATTAAAAATATTAATATTAATAGTAAAAATTAATAAAATAAATAAAAAATTAGATTTAAATATAATTGAATCAAACCAAAAAAAATTTTCTAATTTAATTTTGTAAAAGATTGATTATTTTTTGTTTTCAAAAATATATATATATAAAATATGTTAACTGATTTGATTTGAACCAATTGGATACTCTAGATGTTAGGCCCTTGGAACATTAGGCCAAGACAGGCCCAAGCCCAAGGCAAACACATCCAAGCAAAGCTCGAACTGCGCACGCAAAACCCAAATTCGCTTGGTCAACGAATGATTTTGACCCGAGCTCGGCATCTCCACCACAGCACTTGGGCGCCGCGTCGTCCCGCGAGGTTTGGACGCAGCGACAGCATCTTCACCGAGCGATCCGGATGGGGACGCGGACAGCGGGATCTTTGGGCAAGCGCAAGTGACAAGAGAGACGCGGATGAGCGGAGTTCTCAGCGGATGCCCTAATCTGGAGACATGGAGACTTGGAGGCGGCTCGTCTTTAAGAGGAGTGGACGAGCAGCGAGAAGGGGATTGACTCCATCATCTAGCAACCATCGAGTGAACGGCGAGGCTCAAGGGAGCTTTTGCAAGCGATTCTGGTGTCTAGGGAGACGACCGGTGAGAGTGGCGAAAGCAGAATAAGAGTGATTGTAACCGGCGAGAGTGATTGTAACCGGCGAGTCGCCGGCGAGGGAGGGACGGGGGAGTTGGCGGCCAGGGGGTCGTCGGTGCTAGAGGAGGTTTTGTAGATTCAGAAAGTGAATAAAAAGCTTTCCTTTCCACCGATCTTGCTTTCCCCTGTTTCTGAGTCCGGCGATTCTTTCTCGTGCAATCCAGCAAAGATTCCCGGCGGCAGGAGGCTGTCAGTCGTCGGCAACAACAAACCGAAGGGAGCCAGGTGGGTTCCCCTGCCAGCACGACCATCTCCAGCGACATCTTGAGCGCAGGCGGCGAGACTTTCATTCGATACGCGAAGACGACGCTGACGTGGCAGTGTGCGTTCGAGTTAGCAAAGGGGAAGTCAGCGCGGCGATCTGGTCAACGCCGAATTCGTTCGGCGAGATTGAGAGGGCGTTATCTCGGCGAGCGGCATAATTTTGACTTCGGGTCAAAATTGAAGGTATTCTCTGATTTAGGATTTTCTGTTTAATTCTTAATTTGGGAATAAATTCGGGACGACAATTAGGGTTTCCAACTTGGGATAAAATTTTACCCAAAAATCTTAGGATTTCACACCGGTCTAGTGTTCCATCGAAGAACCTTAATCCGAAGCATGACACTTAGATATACTTGCTGGCGAATACATAAAATCATTTGCCTCATTCTTGTTTTATGATATATTGATATGTGATAGAATCATTTTAATGATATATTGATATGTGCGTAACCCTTCCCGCTTACTATGTAAAATTCGCATATTTTAATTTTAATTGTGATTATTTTGGGATTAATATTTTGTGACCGCAAGATTTCTATGATAAATCTCCCCAACACCAGTTTTGTTGCTTTTATGGTAAATCGCATATATTCGATATGTTCCTTTATTATGCTCTTAATTTTATTTTAGTACACAAAATGATAATGGTTTTTTAAATTAAATATATCTATTAATTAATTATGACAAATAACTTGGATAATGACAGGGAGATTAAATCAAATATTAGATTTTAGAAAACCATAAATTTATATGATTACTAATTTCACTTTGCCCCGCAGTTGAGTAAATAATTCATCAAAAAACGTAATATCAATTAACCATTTAAAACTCACCATATCTATACAGTTAGGAATGGAAGCCTGGAAGGTTTACCAGGACAGTCTATGATTACACACACATATAACAGTGAATAAAAATCTGTGAAATCTAGTTGAATAACGTTTTCACTGGTTCAACTTCAGACTCCAGATACAGTGTACAAAATTATTTGATTTTTGAAGTTATATTTAGAACATATATATTGTCTGTTTCTGCGAATAATAAGGTGCAAGTGTCATGACTAATTTTCAAACAATGATGCATCAAACTTTGTAAGAAGGTATCCCAGAAATTTCACACTTCCTATCGGTCCTTCAGACGTTAGCAAGAATTTCATATTGCAGACTGGATCTTTAATTGATAGCAAGATGAGGGCCGCTAAAGTCATCCATAAATCTCATTTGCCATTTTACACAATGATCAATTAGTTGGATCCGATAAAGTCTGCATCTGTAACTCAAATAAATGGATAGCAAAAAGTAAATACAAACACATTCAACATAAACCAACATAGCCACTACTAAAAAGAATACGAAATTTGACACAAACCATTCTCTATCACCATCTAACTTGTCAAAAATAAAGGACCTGCTCAACAAGTCTATATATCAAGCATCAAACAATCAATAGTTTAAGTTTTAAACTGTGCAATCTGCAGCACTTTGAGGATGCAAAGAAAAAAACAAAACAAAACAAAATCTGTAGCATAAATATTTCAAGGCTGACGTCTATAATTCCCAACTACAATGTCCATCGCACCAGCTATAAATATGCAATATACACTAGTCAGAGAATTATGTTGTATAAGGGTAAATCACTGTGGTTAAGGTACTAACTGTCTGTGTAATGCAATAAAACATGATTAAAATATTCTTTTAAGATGTAACATCAACTCCAAAATAAAAATCAGGGCATGATATTGTAACAGGTTATAACTGAAAATTGAAACATTTCCTCACAATAAGAATTCAAATCACAGCGGCCTTGAGACTAAAATCTTCGTATTGCATATTATAATTAAATATTGGTTTGGAAGATGATTCAAATCTCAATTGCTGCAACATCTCGTCAGTCAACGTGGATTCTAGATCAACACGTTCATACTTGTAATCTTTGAACCCAGATCTGAAGTTTACACTGACATTCAAGCAGTGAACTACTTGGGTAAATGAATCAAATTTTGGGGACAAATGATGAAAGGTAAAACCATGTTCGCCTAAATACAGATACATAATTTTTGTTTCATACATGGATTCAACAAATGTGTAATTTTGGTATTTTACCAGCCTAAATAATTACAAAATCGTCAAGCTTAATAATGATATTTCATGGGAAAAAGACTTAAAACCAAATCAAATACCAAAATATAAAACGGGTGACAAAATGCAGTAAACTCATTAATAGCAGAATAAGAAATTAGCAAGATTCAGATAAATAGGTAATTGAATTTAAATAAAATATTCAAATATTCAATGCAAGGATTTCAACTCTGATTGGAATCCAATAACTGACGGATATTTCCTACTCTAGCATTGGGAACCGGATTTTAATGTTCAACACACAATTCACAAATGTATTTGGTTTGGAATGAGATCTAAAATGAGGGAGAGACTGGAGATACAAATTACAAATGCCTAGAATTTACTGATGGATCTTGGATTATGAACAGGCCAGGGAAGCAAGAACCGAACACAAGGCCAGAGAGGTTTTTCGTAATGCTAAGACATAAGAGTGAATTATTATTCCCTCAATAAGGTTATGGGTTTACCGTTGTTGTATATGTATCTTTCAGTGAAATGAATCACCTTTTCCTTCAAACCCTAGTTATCCCCCCCCCCCCCTTTTTTTTTTTCCCTTTCCTCTGATCTCCTCTCTCGTCCCAAAACCCATATGTTCCTACCTATAGTAGTAGCCTATTGGAGGTTCCTGTAGCTGATTGCTGCCACCAATGCTGCAACTGCTAATTCCTTACTTGATGTTGCCGTCCAAAACTATGCAAGACTATTAATGGGAGCCCTTTCCTCTTCAACACTGCACAACCCTACAGCATTTCCTATACAAGACTGGTACTCCAACTGCCATGCTCGCAAGGGACCACTGGCGGCGATCGCTTGCAGCGTGACAATCTACCTGCTAACGCTGCACAATTTGCAAACACAATCTTGCATAACTTCACAACCACAAATACAATTATAATCTACACAACCTCAATACAATGACAAGAGTAGAGGTTTGTTCATCTAATAAAATAAGTCAGTTATAACTTTAATCGAGTAATATCAACTCTAAAACAGCCCAATTATGAATATCACAATAGAACGTTGATCTACATTCATCACAACATGACATCAAAATATTATACCATCCAAGTGGTACAACATTTAACACTTTCATACAAGTAATTGTTTTCATGGATAACAAAACTTCCTTTCTTTCCAAAGACTCTCTAGTTCTATCTAGTCAACTCTTCTTGTCTCAAACTCATAACCTAAACCTAGAGGAGAAGACAATAGAAGTTAGCACAAATGCTAAGTAAAAAATTGAGAAAGATGATGCATGTATCAACAAGGTCAAGTGTAACAAATTTACCAATACAATATATCATGTCATACTAATATGAAACCATACAAAGACAACAAGTCATTCAAATCATAAAGCTATGACTACGAACATTCATTACTAGCCGAACTAGTGTTTCCATTGTCAACTCACACAGTGGAACGACTATCCACAGACAGCCCGGTGGCGTTGCGTTCAACACCTATCAACTCCAGCATTGCTCGAGGCAACCTGATAGTAAGCCCTAGGCTAGCACAACTATAGTCTGCTATGGTAAGTTTGCTACTATAGTCCCAACAGTGGTCCAGTGGTCCACTGGTCCCAACCCAACAAGTCCTAAAGGTCAACAACAACACAACATATCTCCATATAAAGCATTTGTCGATTTTATTATTTTATAATTAAAGTAACAAGAGTATACAACGTGCATGCATCCAACTATCAACTACAAGTATTAACGAATTTTCATTTCTTACCAATGCATTACCAAACACATCATTACAAGTCACATGTATGCCAATAAATTCTATGCAAGGAATGCTAATGAAGTACGAACACAAGACAATGAATAGAACAATATAGATATCATGGTTTCATTGATCATAGCGATATATATCCATGTTACTATGATTTCAAAGGGAAAGAAAAAGATTCCTACCTCTAAGTGATATATATATATATATATATATATATATATATTTGCCTTTTAAGAGAGTCCACAAGTGCCTCAATCCTTCAATTTCGTGTTCCTTGATTGGCTCCAATATCTCATTGAAATCATGAACAAAAGTTACAATCTCATTAATGGTTTGTGTACTTTTCCTACACTAGCATACATACACACTAATGATCTTTTCTCCCCTTAATTGTCATATAGTTCTACATCTATATAAAATTTTTTAGATTATAACAAATGATAACAAATTATTACCATAAATAATTTCAGCCCAAATAACACCTTGCTCCTACATTAGATCATAAGGTAAACATGGATCTGTTATGCACTAGTTTGCCTGCTTGCAATAATTCTCTAAGCTTACCAAGTATTAGATGTCAACCCTCAAAATACCCTAACATCGAAAAGAATGAAAGGCTCAGATAAAAAAGAAACTGAGAGGAAATAGAAATAGTTAAATGAGTAGAATCATAGCAAGAGTTGAGGAAGAAGATAGAGCATGATCCCTTAAAATAGGATCTAGCTCTAACTTTACGAGGAGAAGAAATCCAGGGGAGAAGCTTGTTGCTACTCGCTATGAGAGTTTAGTCGACGTCGAATAGCCCCAAGGAAGAAAATATCAGCTCCTCCAAAGCCAAGGTTCAAGTTAGGAAGGGAAGAGATGGAAGTAGGTGGTGAAGAGCTCCACCGGCTAGGGTTTCTACGAGAGGGAACAACGGTAAAGAGGGGAAAAGAAAAGCTTACGATGATTTCTATTTAATTTGGTAAATATGCAATTTAGTCTAAAGTTCTCAAATTTTACAAATAGGTCCCAGTGAATTTTATTTGTGCCCCTTTTTACCAACTCAGGCGCAACATTTTTCTCCCCTCCTAAAAAAAATTTGATCCTCCAAATTCACTTACCAGGTTCAAACAAGTGAGGGTACTGGGCTTTAATATCCTCTTCTCATTCCCATGTAGCTTCACTATCTGATCATAAACATATTTTTTCAACATTGAGACATGGAATACATTATGCACCTCAGCTAAAGATGATGGTAGAGTCAACCAATATACAACTAGACCTACCATATCTAAAATTTCAAAAGGGTCAATAAATATAGAAGCTAACTTTCCTTTGATTCCAAATCTCATAACACCCTTCATAGGAGAAATCTTTAAAAACACATGGTCATCAACTGCAAATTTTAATTCTCTCCTCCTCTAGTCTGCGTATCTCTTTTGCCTACTCTAAGCAGTAACCTTTGTCTAATCTTCTGCACAATCTCAGCATCTTCCTGTACAAACTAGGTCCCAAAATATGTTTCTCATCAGGTTTATCCTATAACACTGGTGACTTGCATTTTCTGTCATATAATGCCTCAAAAGAAGTCATATGGATTGTAAAATGATAGCTATTATTGTAAGCAAATTTTACCAAGTGCAAGTGTCTCCCAACTATCACCAAAATCCAAAATACAAGCCCTATGCAGGTCCTCCAAGGTCCGGATTGTCCTTTCTGATTGACTATTAGTTTGGGAGTAAAAAACTATACTGAAATGCAGTTGAGTGCCAAGTGCCTTCGGGAGACCTCCCCAAAATCGCGATGTGAACTTGGGTCCCGATCTAAAATGATACTAACAGGAACACCATGTAGTCTGATAATCTCTCTACAATAAAGGTTTGTCAATTTATCCAAAGAATATGCCTTTCTCACGGGTAGAAAATGGGCTGCCTTTGTCAATCTATCTACAATCACCCAGATTGAATCATGCCAATTAGGAGATCATGGAAGCCCAGATACAAAGTCCATAGTGATATTTTTTCATTTCCACTCGGGGATCGGAATACTTTGTAATTTTCCTGCTAACCTCAAATGTTCTATTTTTACTTGTTGACACACCAAGCCACGAGAGACAAAGGCAACAACATCTCTTTACATTCCATGCCACCAAAATGGCTTCCTTACGTCTTGGTACAGCCTTCTACTTCATGGGTGAATAACAAATTTTGAACTATGTGCCTCAATTAAAAGTTCTTGTTTCACAGGACTTGACCTTGACACACACAATCTAATATTGAATCTCAATATGCCTAAGAGTCAATAGTAAAACCTAGTGATATTTATTTTTTTACTCTAAGTACCCAAGTTTAAAATTTCTTATCCTCATATTGACTATTCTTTACTTTCTAAACAAGGGTGGAACCTGCTACTATTACTGCTATCCCCTTTCAGTTTTATTCACTATATCCAATCTCATATCCACGATCTATTTAGCAAGCTCTGAAGTGTCACTTTCAACTGTGCAATCATGCCGACCAACCTGTTCAGGGCATCAGCTACTATATGCTTTCCCTAGATGGTAATTAATTGTGCAATCATAATCTTTTAAGAATCTCATCCATCTCCTCTGCCTCATGTTCAACTCCTTCTGACTGAAGAGATATTTTAAACTTTTGTGATCGGAGAAAATCTCAAAGGTGATCCCATATAAATAGTATCTCTAAATTTTTAAGGCAAAAATTATTGCAGCCAATTCTAAATCATGAATGGGGATAATTCTTCGCATTCTCTTTAAGTTGGCACGAGGTATAAGCAATCACCTTCCCATTTTACATTAAAATTGCATCTAGTCCTTGAATTGAAGCATATGTATACAAGGTATAACAATCCTCTCGAGTAGGAATCACTAATATTGGTGTTGACACAAACCTCTACTTCAGCTCCTAGAAACTACATTGACACAAATCATCTCAGTGAAATTTTATCCCTTTTCTCGTTAAGTAGGTCAACCAAGCCGCTATCTTAGAAAATCCTTCCACAAATCTCCTGAAGTAGTCAGCTAATCCCAAAAAGCTTCTTATTTCCTGCACTGATTCAGGTCTCTCCCAATCAAGGATTGCCTTGATTTTTAGGGGATCCATAGCTATCCCGTCACCTGAAACAATATGACCTAAGAAAGCTACCTGCTACAACCAAAAAGCATATTTGCTAAACTTTGCATAAAACTTCTCTCTTCTAAGGATCTCAAGTACAAATCTCTAAATGTTCTCTGTGTTTTACATCATTATGAGAGTATATTAATATGTCATCAATGAACATAATTACAAATTTGTCTAAGCAATCAATAAAGACCCGATTTATTAAATCCATAAATACAGTTGGAACATTAGTTAGCCCAAATGGCATGACTAAAAACTCATAATGTCTGTACCTGAGTTCTAAATATAGTTTTCGATACATCTTCAACCTTAATTCTCAACTGGTGATACCCTAACCTTAAATCAATTTTTAAATAGACACTCATACCTCTCAACTAATCAAAGAGGTCATCAATGCGAGGCAAAGGATATTTATTCTTTATTATAGGTACATTCAGTTGTCTATAGTCTATACACAGTCTGGAGGATCCATCTTTCTTCTTTACAAAGAGCACTGGAGCTCCACAAGGTGAAACACTTGGGGCTGATGAACCCCTTATCCAACGACTCCTGCAATTGATCCTTAAGTTCTTTTAACTCTCTCGGTGCCATACGGTATGATGCCCTAAAAATTAGAGCAGTCCCAACTAAAGTTCAATAGCAAAATCAATGGGGCGAGGTCAACCCAGACAACTCATCTGGGAACACATTGTTGTATGCCCTAACCACATGGACTTCATGGATAGGCACCTTCGATTTATCATGCACTCCGGTTAACGACAACCAAAAGCCTTCACAAAAATCTTTTAATAATCACTTAACTTGCACAATAGAAATTACCGAGGTTAGCTGTCCAGATACTCGGTTAAAATCCCAAGCTGGTACACCAGGTGGCTTAAAGTGAACTACATGCATATTGCAATCAACCAGAGTATGATTTACCTCTAGCCAATCCATGCCTAAGACAATGTCAAAATCTGATAAGTCCATCACCATCAGATTTGTATTGACCACTGTATTCCCAAAAATCACGAGATATTGATTCAATTCAAAATTTGATTTCAGCTGGGGTATACACACAAACTATAAGCTGAAATGGCAGGTCTCTTATCCAATTTCGACACAAAGTCAGAAGAGATAAAAGAATTGGTACTTTTAGTATCTATCAACAAGCATGCAGGAAAACCAAAAACTGAAATTATACCTCGAAGAATAGAACCCGAAGCCTGTAGAGCATCATGTTGGGTCAGGGCATGGACCCTAGCAGTGATCGGAATCTGGGGATAGGTACTCTGAAATTGAATCGGTCGAGCAACTGACTGCAACTATGCACTCTAGTGGACAGCTAACTGATAACTCTGAGGTGGAGCTGGCTGTGGCAAAATATCTCCCTATGGTCAATTCCTTCTAAAGTGTCATAACTGCTTACATGAATGGCACTACACTATAGTGTTAGGACACACACGGGCAAGTGTCTTGCCTCCCCACGCTTAAAACAAGCTTTCAAGTTTGAAGAGGAACTAGATCCTTGAGCCCTTGCTAAGGTTCCAGTCATGCCCCTCCCCAAAGATCTAAGCCTCTTGCTTGAAGTTTCAGAAGCAACTGCGCAACTCACTTGGGTTGGCTATGAGGGTCCATACTCCCTCTATTCTAATTGAGCATCATGTCTTTTAGTCCTTTGCTTCACTTGAGACATTCTAGAGTGAGCTGCCTCAATCCTAAGAGCAGCCTCAGTTGCATATCGATAATCCTTTATGGGCAATACTGAAATTTTATCTTGAAGTACGAAGTCTAGCCCTTCAATAAAAAATAGTGTCTTTTGAGGTTCAGTCTTTACTAAGTCAGAAAATAAGTCAGCCAACTTGTCAAATTCAGCAGTATACTGGCCTTCCCCATTGTGAAATATCTAGAAAGTCTCTTCTGGCTTGATAAGTCTCTGAAAAGCATTTGTGAAGGCCATTGTGAAATCTCCAGGAAGTCTTAGAAGAGACTGGCTTGATAAGTCTATGAAAAGCATTTGTCAAGGAAGGCCAGTAACTCTTGGTTTGATCCACTAAGAAATATTTAACAAGAGTCATTCTATCTTCTTCCGGGCACTCTAGGTCATCCAAGATCTCCTCCACACTCGTTAACCAATTACGATCTTCTCAAGGATTAGCTTACCCTCTGAACTGACCAAATTGATCCCTCTATCTTAAAGAATTGAGTTAGGAGTTTAGAGCCACAAGATCTTCCTTTAACTTTCTCAATTGTGTGAAAAGAAGCTTCAACAGTCTTCTCACTTTCATTTACTTGCTCACCAAGATTATGGCGGGGCCTTCTTGGAATCCTAACCCAATTATCAGGAAATTCGGCCAAAGTTTTCATTAAAGGTCTATCTTGAACCCAGCATTATCTAGATTCCTTAAAGTAGCTCTAGGAGAGCGTCCACTTCTTGTCCTTGGAGGGCATCCACCTCTTGCCCTTGGAGGCATTTTGCAATTCAACAAGCACAAGTTATATAAACAATATAAATTAATCATATAGTTAGTATGAGTTCTAAAATCCTAGATTCCTAAGTCCTTAGCCTTAGTATTTCTCCTAACTTAGGGTACACACTCTTACTCAAGGTTCCTAAAACCCTAAGCTCTGATACTAAATAAATTGTCACGCCCCACAAGGGACCCGCTGACTGGCGATCACTTGCGGCATGGTAATCTACCTGCTAACGCTATACAATGCACTGACACAATCTTGCATAACTTCACAACCACAAACACAATTATACTCTACACAACCTTAATACAACGACAAGAGTAGAAATTTGTTCATCTAATAAGATAAGTCAACTATAACTTTAATCAGGCAATATCAACACCAAAATAACCCAATTATGAGTGTCACAATAGAATGTTGATCTACATTCATCACAACATGACATCAAAATATTACACCATCCAAGTGGTACAACATTTAACACTTTCACATATGTAATTGTTTCCATGGATAACAAAACTTCTTTTCTTTCCAAGGACTCTCTAGTGCTATCTAGTCAACTCTACTTACCTCAAGCTCAAGACCTAAATCTAGAGGAGAAGATAATAGGAGTTAGCACAAATGCTAAGTAGGAAATTGAGAAAGATGATGAATACATCAACAAGGTCAAGTGTAACAAACAACTCTTTTACCAATACAACATATCATGTCGTATTAATATGAAACCATACAAAGACAACAATGCACAAGTCATGCAAATCATAAAGCTATGACCACGAACACTCACTACGAGCCGCAGTAGAGTGTTTCCACTATCAGCTCACAGTGGAACGACTATCCACAGACGGCCCAGTGGTATTGCGTCCAATACCTTGGCGACTCCAGCATTGCTCGAGGCAACCTGGTAGTAAGCCCTATGCTAGCACAACTATAGTTCGTTATGGTAAGTCGGCTACTATAGTCCTAACAGTGGTCAACTGGTCCCAACCCAACCAGCCCAAAAGGTCAATAACAACACAACATATCTCCGTATAAAGCATTTGTCGATTCTATTATTTTATAATTAAAGTAACAAGAGTATAAAACATGCATGCATCCAACTATCAACCACAAGCATTAGCAAATTTTCATTTCTTACTAATGCATTACCAAACACATCATTATAAGTCACATGTATGCCAATGAATTCCATGCAAGGAATGCCAATGAAGTACAAACACAAGACAATGGATACAATATAGATATCATGGTTTCATTGATCATAGCAATATATATTCATATTACCACGATTTCAAAGGAAAAGGAGAAGATTTCTACCACAAGTGCTATATATATATATATGCCCATTAAGAGAGTCTATAAGTGTCTTAATCCTTCAATTTGGTATTCCTTGATGGGCTCCAATATCCCCTTGAAATCATGAACAAAAATTAAAATCACATTAATGGTTTGTGTACTTTTCCTACACTAGCATACATACACACTACTGATCCTTTCTCCCCTGAATTGCCATATAATTCTACATCTATATAAAATTCATCATATTATAACAAATGATGATAAATTACTATCATAAATAATCTCAGCCCAAATAACACCTTGCTCCTACATTGGATCATAAGATAAGCATGACTCTGTTATGCACTAGTTTGACGGCTTGCAATAATTCTCTAAGCTTACTAAATATTATATGTCAACCCTCAAAATACACTAGCATCTAAAAGAATGCAAAGCTGAAATAAAAAAGAAACAAAATGGAAATAGAAATAGTTAAAGGAGTAGAATCATAGCATGAGTTGAGAAAGAAGATAGAGCATGATCCCTTAAAACAGGATTTAGCCCTAACTTACTAGCCAAGGAGAAGAAATCTAGGGGAGAAGTTCGTAGAGTACTCGTTAGGAGAATTTAGTCGACGTCGAATAGCACCAAAGAAGAAAATATCAACTCCTCCAAAGCCAAGATTCAAGTTAGAAGGGAAGAAATGGAAGCAGATGGTGAAGAACTACATTGGCTAGGGTTTCTACAAGAGGGAACAACGGGAAAAAGGGCAAAAGAAAAGCGTATAAGGATTTCTATTTAATTTGGTAAATATGCAATTTAGTCCATAAGTTCTCAAATTTTACAAATAGCTCATTGTGAATTTTACTTATGGCCCTTTTTACCAACTCAGGCGAAACACCTACAGCCCACTTCCCTTCGGCCTTGCTAGATCACTCCTTTCCGCCAATCTAAGCCACCAACTTTTCATAAACTGATAGCTGCCAACTCTCCTAAGCCTTAACCAACTGACCCTCTACAGCCTCCTATACTTGTTGCCAGAGCTCTTGCAATCGGCTAACCTGCAGAGTACTCCCTGCAATAAATCTCCTACACTAATTCTCAATTGTTATTGAATAGGTGATGTCTCAATAAATCTCCTGTACTTACTGCCAGAGCTCTTGCAACCAGCTAACCTGCAGATTACTCCCTATAATAAATCTCCTACACTAATTCTCAATTGTCGTTGAATAAGTGATGTTTAAAACTTGCTTGCTGAAATTGGAGTAACTAGGAGCATCTTGCCATTATCAGAGATGGTGTCACTATGGATTATCATTAGAGTTGTGATTATATTTTGGTGGTTCATTGTGTTACAGCTTGTAGGAATCAAAAACAAGGCCAAACACAGATAAGAGTTTCTCCTCATAGCTCGTATTTCAAGGGAAGTCAATTTAAAACACTAGATTTTCCATCTCCTAGGGGTGGAAATGTTCTCCAATTCAATCACAATACCCGTGCTATAGCAATAGCAATGAGGTTAAATTTTGGATCTTCGATAGATCTAACATGACATGTTTGTGTACAATTTCAACAACATTAATCAAAGATATTTTGGTGTATGTTACAAGACTGACCCTCAAGCCAATCGTCGCCGACGAGTACAAAGAACACAGACCAAAAAGATAGATCCCTCCTTCCTCTCTTTCGTAGCCCTATTCCTCTTTCTCCTCCCCTCCGGCTTGGGTTTGGGCCTTGCTTGGCCCAGCTCCTTTCCTTGGTCCACGCCTGGTATACACCTTCTATATGGGATTCGGCCCAGCCGTAACAGTTGCCTGCGCCGCAAAAGTAGTCTTGTTCGTAGCCCTATTCCTCTTTCTCCTCCCCTCCAGCTTGGGTTTGGGCCTTGCTTGGCCCAACTCCTTTCCTTGGTCTACGCCTGGTATACACCTTCTATATGGGATTCGGCCCAGCCGTAACAGTTGCCTCCGCCGCAAAAGTAGTCTTGTTCCCAAGATTGACGATGAACTCTAGAAACTGTCCTCAAACTATCTCCCCATCTTCCCACGTCGTTTCTTCAGGTAACTCCTTTGACCACTGTATTAACCATTGGTTAATGGAGCTTCCTCCTCGACTTACCTGACGTTGAGCTAAGATGGTATCCGGATATGTGACCGTAGTAGGTTCTGCTTCCAGGTAGGGGGAAGTTGGGCCGGCGTGCTTTGGGCACTCACTATAGATCAAGGTATTCCATGCAGACGCATCACCTCATGCATAAATATATCTGCTACTGCACTGGCTGAATAAAGGTGTAGAATGAGAATAAAATGTGCATATTTCGATCAGGCTATTACCACAAAGATGGCATCCATGCCATTGGATCTCGGTAAGCCGGTAATGAAATCCATAACAATATCCTCCCATATAGCCACTAGCACGGGTAAGGGCTAAAGTAAGCCTGCTGGTGAAGAAGTCTAATATTTATGTCGCTGACACACTTCACATTCCGCAACAAACCAATAAATGTCCTTCCTCGTGCCGGGCCAATATACATTGCCCGCAACCCGTCTGTAGGTCCTATAGGCCCCTGAATGAAACTCCTGAAGGATCTTCGGAATCCAAGTAGATTTTGCTGGGACAACCAATCTTTCTTGGTACAACAATTGCCCCTTTCCCCACTATAAGTCGGGTGGGCTTGAAGGTTGCACATGAGGTCCTAAATGATTCGGATCAAATTAGGATCATGTTCCACTCTTGCCGCACCCATCCAAAGAACGCACAACATAGTTTTCAACTTTGATTCTCCCAAAATGCGAGATAGCACATCTGCAACGTGATTAGTCTTTCTTGCTTCATAATTCACCTCAAAGTCATAGCCCAATAGTTCGGCAAACCAGTTTTGCTGATCTGGAGTAGTAATCCTTTGTTGGAGCAAATGTCGCCTTTTGATCGGTGAGCACTTTGAAGTGATAGCCTAACAAATAGGGTCTCCAATGTTGTATCGCCAATACCAATGTCATCAGTTCCTTTTCATGTGGACTTTGTTAAGTTTTCATCTGAAGGAGCCTTACTAAAGTAAGCCACAAAGTCTCCCTTTTTGCATCAACATTGCACCGAACCCTTTCCCTGATGCATCACATTCAACCGTGAACTCTTGCTGAAAATCAGAGAGAACTAACACCGGGGCTATCATCATGATGGATTTTAATTGGTCAAAAGCTCCTTGAGCCTTGTGTCGCCAGTGAAACCCCTCTTTCTTCAATAAATCTATCAACGGGCGAGCTACTTTGCCATAGTCCTTCACAAAGCGATCCAAGGAAGCCTCTCACTTCCTTGACAGAGCGTGGAGTCGGCCATAGAAAGACAATCTTGATCTTTCCGGGAACCATAGCTACCCCACCCGGTATAATAATATGCTCCAAATACTCCACTTGTCTCTGAGTAAATCGGCATTTATTTCTATTGGTTACCAATTTCTACTCCTCTAATACCTGCAATACTTGCTCTAGGTGGAGAATATGCTCCTCCCAAGTGGTGCTATACACCAAAATGTCATCGAAGAAGACTAAGACGAACTTGCGCAGATAGGGTCTCAAAGCATCATTCATAATGGCCTAAAAAGTGGAGAGAGCATTCCTTAACCCAAACGACATTACAAGAAATTCATAGTGGCCATCGTGGGTCATGAACGCAATCTTAGGTACGTCCTCTCGCACCCAAATCTGGTGGTAGCCGAACCGCAAGTCTGAGTTTGGAAAAATAACTCGCTCCATGTAACACGTCCAATAGTTCTTCAATCACTGGAATATGATACTTATTAGGGATAGTGATTTCATTCAAGGCACAATAGTCTACATAGAACCTCCAAACTTTCATCCTTCTTCTGGACTAATATCACCGAACTTGAGTAGGAGCTTGAGCTCGGCTATATAATGTCTGCAATTATCATTTCCTCCATAAGTCTCTATTTCCCCTTTTTTACTATGAGCATACCAATATGGTCTTACTTGAACGGGTCCTTCGTCTTGTTTAATTGGAATAGCGTGCTCCATCGGTCTCATGGGTGGTAAGTGAGTCGGCTCGGCAAAAATTATAGGAAACTCACCAAGTGTTGCAGCTGCTCGCTTTGTGTGCCTGACAGGGGTTTGTCAATTGCTCCACCTATCTTTAATTTGCACTGCCCACAACAATCCTCTATACTCTACCTCCATCAATTAGGTGATCTCTCAGATAGAAGCTTTCGATCGCACCAAAGATGGACTCCCTTCGAAAGTCACCTCTTTGCCATCTTTTTGGAACTTGAGATACAAGTGTTCCCAATCGGCTCTAATTTCCCCCAATGTCCGGAGCCAAGCTACTCCTAAAATCAAATCAACTCCCCCCAAACCAAACAAGTAAGAATCCACTATCTCAACATGCTTGAGACAATGGACACCATCCTTGAGTTAGTACCTACCCTCCATCACCTAACTGGAGCCTAAAGGCAAGGGTTGAAACTACCTTCAACCCTAACTCCTTCACCAATTGGTCTAATACAAAGTTATGGGTGGCATCACTATCAATCATTACTACAATGTTAATTCCTTTCAACCTTCCTATTAGCTTTAATGTTTGGGGCCCTGAAATTTCTCCTATGGAATGTAGTGATACCTCCATGTTGGTATTGAGTATATGGAATGTAGTGATACCTCCGTGTTGGTATTGAGTATTTCATCTCCTTCAAATGCAGCATTGTCACCCTTGCTTCCATCATCTCCTGACTCCACATTGGCATCATCCTCATCCTCAACAAAGATCATAAGCCTGAGACTCTTATTAGCACATCAGTACATGGGGTGATAAAACTGGTCATATCTGAAGCATAATCCTTTCTCTTGTTTTGTCTTTTAAGTCCTGGTAAGATAGTGACCGTCTACCCTTTGCTCTATTCTCTGAGCTACTTCCTTCATTATCCCTACGTCCAACACCTCTTTCCCACTACTGTCGCGATCGACTAGATCCTGTTCCACTGGCTACTATTCCTTATCACCTCCCAACTTGTTCTTGCTATTGGTTCTTGGATATTGGACCCAATTGGATGAAACGAACCATGCCTTCTCCCTCCTACATTCCTCGACTATCGGATGTGATACTCTTTTCATGAAGAACTTCTTGAAAGTTTCGAGCTAACTGGATGGCCTTCCTCGTTGTTGGAAGTGAGAGTTCGCACTCACCTTCGGATATCCTCTTAAAGACCGCTAAAAAAATATCCCATATATTGGGATGCCAGCAGCCTCAGCACTCTTGCCACAAGCCCCTCAAATGTTTTCACATACGCATCTACCGATTTAGACCCCTGCTCCAGTGCCGCCAGCATTTCAAAAGGATTAGAAGTACTATATTCACTAAACCACTCCACCATCTCCTCCTTTAAGACCTCTCATGTGAGGTCCAGCTCCATTCTTTTTAGCCAGCTAAACCAATGCACTGCAACCCCCATTATGCTGATAAAAGCCAAGGGAGTACGATGAGTGTAAGGATTTCCTTGGACACTAAAGTATTATTCAGCTCACACAATCCACCCTAAGGGATCTGTGCCATCGAACATAGGTAGTTCTACTCTCCAGCACATTAGCTGTCGATCTTCTATAGCACCAGCTCCTCTCCTCCAAATGATCTCTCCATCTTAGGGAGGGGATCGGCCTGCATTCGCTCCTATCCCATCGCCAGTAGACTGCCTTCTTTGGGTATCTGTATTGGTTCATCTCGCCAGTCCCCAATTCGCACACGTATCCAGCTGTGTAGGGGATCTTGCTAGTTCCCTAGTTCTCGTGGATGGCTCCTCACTCCCTTTCTGCATCTTCCCCTTCATCACCGCTACAAACATCTCTTTCAACTCAATCATATCCTCTTTCATCTTTTGACGATCCTCTTCGGCTACCCTTTGCCTCTCTTCGTTGATAAGTACCTCCGCTCGTCGCCTCTCCTCTCCAGCCAGGAGCTCTCCCATAGACTTCTCCGGCGCTTCAAAACGGGCTTCAAATCAAGTAGTCGCCATATCCCCGATTGCCAGTTTCGCCGGGTCCCGTGCGTCACCTCAGCCTCAGTCACCGCGGCGTTGTCTCCTTCCAGCGCCCCAGAGCTTCCGATGACAATCGCGCTCGCAGTAACCTCCCCCACGAGGGAGAAAGATTCAAGTTGACACTGCTACCTTCAGCCATCGCTTCGCCGTGGACTTCCGCCAAGCGCCCAGCCCGCGAACGATGCCGCCGTCCACAACGCGAAAGAAGTTTCGTATGTGCTATTATCCTCTAATCCTTCCTAGCAGATTCGACAGGTTGGACCACTGTTACGATCGATGAATAACCATCCCTCAAGCCAATCGTCGCCAGCGAGTACAAACAACACACACCAAAAAGATAGATCCCTCCTTCCTCTCTTTCGCAACCCTAATCCTCTTTCTCCTCCCCTCCAGCTTGGGTTTGGACCTTACTTAGCCCAACTCCTTTCCTTGGTCCACGCCGGGTGTACACCTTCCATATGGGATTCAGCCGAGCTGTAACAGTGTACCAAGTAGTACTCTTTTATCTATGTCTCGTGGTGTGCAAACTTCTTCATGTGCATAGACATGACACTAAATTATTATTTATGTGCTCTAAGCAGAGCGATTAGCACGACATGTAGCTAATAAATACATATTATGCATGCATGGACAAAGGACACTCAGAATCTTGGCATGTCTATCTCCTGTAGTAACATGAATGAGTAAAACTCTTAATACTACATTGATGCGTATTGTGTGTACATGGATAATGTTGTGTGTTATTTTCTCACGCGTACAGAAAGGAGAATCTTGTTGGAGATATAAGGGGAGTGAGATTTAGAGAAAATTTTAGCATATTCTTATTTGTAATTTGGGGGAGAAGGAACGCAGCTACAGCTCTTATTCTACCTTTTTATTATTCCACACACAATTTGCTACAAGCATAACACTAGAACCCTAAAACAAAGTCAAAATAAGTCCAGTCAACTATAATAAAATTACAAATTACTTCTTACGACACCCCTCTTAATTTGTAATGTTGAGCTACCGCTTAAACTTGCCAAACTTGTATTTTGTAACTGCTTTTGTCATGAACTCAGCAACATTCTCATGTGTATTGATATGTTCCAAATGAATTTCATTTTTGATTATAAAATCACGAGTGAAGTGATATCATAGCTCTATATGTTTGCTTCTAGTATGAAAAATCGAATTCTTTGTTACGGCAATGATTGACATGTTATCACAGAATATCGTGGTTGACTTTGTGACATTTTGTTGTAAATCCATAAGAATTCTTCTAAGCCAACTTGTTTCACATGCTGCTTTTGTTGCAGCCACATATTCAGCTTCAGCTAATGATAATGTGCCAGTTTGTTATTTCTTTCACCTTCAAGAGATCACATTTGAGCCAAGCCAAATACATAACCCGAAGTACTTCTTCTATCATCACTATTTCCTACCCAATCACTATTAGTGAATCCAAATAATTCACATTTAGGAACTTTAACATACCTAATACCTTCTTTCTTTGTTCCTTTCAAGTATCTCAAGATTCTATTTACTGTTGGTAAATGCAATTTGCTTAGATTACTCATAAATCTTGAAACAACACTCACAGTTTGAACAATATTGGATCTAGTGTTCGTAAGATAGATAAGAAAACCAACCAAGCTTCTATAAGCATTTGCATTAATATCTTTTTTATGCTCAATTTGTTGCAATTTCTCATTCATGTTCATTGGAGTAGCAATAGGCTTGCAATTGGACATACTAAATTTTTGTAACCAAGTCTTTAACATATCTTTCTTGAGATAAGAAAATGTCTTCTTTTAATTGCTTGATTTGAAAACCCAAAAAATACTTCATAAGACCCAAGTTGGTCATCTGAAACTCTTTCATCATAGCTCTTTTAAAGTCTTCAACCATTGCTTCATTTGTTTCTACACATATCAACTCATCGACACAGAGACAAACAATGAGAAAATCTCCCTTTTCACCTTTCTTCACATATAATGATGGCTCATTTGGGCTTCTATGAAAACCATAACTCAAGAAGTAAGAATTAATCTTAGTATTCCAAGCTCGTGGAGGTTGCTTGAGTTCATATAACGCTTTATGAAGTCAATAAATTTTACCTTATTTGTCTTTGATAAAATAACCTTCAAGTTGCTTCACATAGACTTCCTTTTTAATTCTTCATTTAAGAAGGTTAATTTCACATCAAGTTGATATACTTTTATCTCCAATTGTGCTGCTAGGGCAAGTACAGTCCGAATTATTTTCATCCCAGCAACAGAAGCATATATCTCATTGAAATCCACCCAGGTTAGTGTGAATAGCCCTTGGCAACTAATCGTATTTTATACTTTTGAATATTTTCAGTTTCATCATACTTACACCCATTTTAAGTTAATGGCTTTTTTTCCCTTAAGAAGATTTGTCAATTCTCCGGTGCAATTTTTTTTAATACTCTCCATTTCTACATTCATAGCTTTTTTTTAATTGTCTTCCTTTTGTACATTTGAAAAGCTATCTGGTTCAGGCATTAAGAAAACGGCATTACAAGAAGCATAAATATCCGCTAAAGATCGATCCCTTCCAGAAGAAGTTTCATTATCTTCATCCTTCTCTTGTCGTTGTTGTTGAATATCAGGAGCAACATGAGAAATTTTCGCATTTTCAACTACTTGTTGATGACTTTTTTTTGTTGATTTGCTGTATTTATAATGTCTTGTTACAAGCTAATCTCTTGATTTCTTTGTTCCAAAGTAACTTCTTCATTTTCCCATTTCCCATTTCCATTATGCTAATTCATCAAAAACAACATCAAACGAGATTATCAATTTGTTGTTGTCTAGATTGAGAAGTCTATATAGCCTTTGAATTCATCACTATATTTAATAAAGATGTACTTATCATCTTTTTTTGTCAAACTTCTCTCTTGCTTGAGAAGTTGTGAGATGCATAAGCAACACATCCAAACACTTTGAGCTGGTTAACCAAAGATTCTCTTTTATGCCAAGCTTCAGATGGAGTCTTATTGCGAACAGCTTTTGTTACAAAGCGATTCAAGATATGAACTGCTATATAAACTGCTTCAGCCCAAAATTGATTAGGAAGATTCTTTTCTTTTAGCATGCTTTTAGTCATTTCAACTATGGTCCTATTCTTTCTTTCTATTAACTCCATTTTGTTGAGGGAATAACTCACTGTGAGTTATCTTTGAATTCCACGTTCCTTGCAATAATCAAGAAACCTCTTTTAAATGAATTCGCCTCCACAATCAGTCCGGAGAGTCTTAATTTGATAACCACTTTGCTTTCAACTAAAACTTGAAAATATAAGAAGGTTGTGAAAGCATTAATTTTTACTCAAGAAAATATAGTCATATCATTTTAGTATAATTATCAACAAAAAGAATAAAATACCGGCTGTTACCGAATGATGGTGTTTGTGTTGGATCACATAAATCCGCATGCACAAGCTCAAGAGGATTTGTAGCTCTCCAAGCTGTCTTTAGAAATAAAAGCCAATGCAATTTTTCATAAACACAACCTTCACAAGGTTTATCACATCCTTGTATTTGTGGTAATCCAAGTACAATTCTTTTTTTTTAGAAATTGCAATCTTTTATAATTTAAATTTTAATATCGCAAATGCCAAAGTTGGAATGCATCAACTTCACTTTTCAAAGCAAAACTTTATAATGCTTCTAAGTTGATGGGAAATAGGTTATTCAAGCTCATCTTCATAATAGCTAACTCTATGTTTTGTCTTTTTATCAAAAATCTCACATTGATCATCATCAAAGACTAACTTGTAGTCTCGTTACAACATTTGACTAACACTAAGAAAGTTTTGAGGGATGTTAGGAGAATAATGAACAATGCATCTTTCTTTACCTTCATGAGTGTGGATTGAAATAGCACTCTTACCTTTTATATTCAAGTGTTTGCTATCTCCAATTTCAACTCGAAAAAAAAAAACTTTTATTTAATTGTGAGAAAGCATCTTTGTTGCCCGTTATGTGATTGCTACATCCAGAATCTAACAGCCAAGTTTTTGAACCTTCTTGTTAATCTTTCCCAAAATAGAGAGCTTAATCATTTTTTACACACAAAAAGAGTTAGTCCTGGTCTTGTTCTTCTTTTTTTCTTAGAAATGTCACTTGCTTTCTATCATTTCTCTCTTTTTTTTCTTTTTATATCGACAAACACAATATGAATTATAAAAGTCTTTGCATATAGTGCATCTAAAATGACAATCTCTAATATGATTATTAGATTTCTTGCAAATTGTGCAATATAAGTTAGAGTTACCCAGGCTTTGTGGGTGTTAAAAATCTTTGCCTCCATCATTATGTTGGAATTGTCTTCTTCCTTATGATGTTGAAAAGTTCTTCCTCCTTCAACTCTACACGCCTTCACCTCTACCACGGCTTTGATTTGGGTTTGCATGACCTCTTGCATATGTTCCTCTTCCTTAGAGGAAAGCACCTTTTTGTACATAATCTGATCTCATCACATTCTTTCTTGAAAAATTTATCTTTACTTGAAAGGCTTGCTCTAATGGTTGATCAGAATACGTATTCAACCTTTGCTCATGAACTTCAAGGGAATCAATAAGCTCATACATAGAAAGCTTTGAAAGATCTTTTGTTTCTTCAATCACCGCAACAATATGCTTAAATTTCTGAGGTAAGCTTATAAGTATTTTCTCAACAATTTTCTTTCCCGGAATGATATCTCCAAGACTTCTAATTTGATTCACAATTTTGGAAGCCTTTGAAAAGAATCCTTTGACACATTCACCATCTCTCATTCTCATATTGTCAAAATTCCTCCATAAACTTTGTAACTTGATGGAGATTACTTTTTTAGATCCTTGGAACTCATTTTTTAATATTTCTCATGCAACTTTTGCTTTTTTCATACCAAGAATGTGAGAATAAATAGATTTACGCACACCTTGGTGTATGATTCTTAATGCTATAACAATTTTTTTTCACATTTTCCTCGTACTCTTTCTTTCTTACCTTGAAGAACTAATTGATGCTTCAAGTTGTTCTTCATAATCATCCTCAACAATATCCCATAAGTCTTGTAAAATAAAAATATTTTCCATTTGAGAGTACCAAAAATCATAATGTTCTCCATAAAAATAGGAACTTGACTAGGAGAATATGCAAAAAATACAATTTAAGATGAAGTCATATTTACCAATTGCTTCTGCAAATGGCTTCAGATAAAAAGTTGTTAGGTCCTGAATTTTACCGTTGACTGTATATCCACGCTAACCGACAAACGGGTTGATCAATGGTCAACTTCCACATAATACACCGAGTTCGGTGCCAACATGTGTGGGGTCCCGTGTGCGCTGGAAAGCTCACCTTTCGGGTGGCTTCACGTGCAGCTGCCTCACCCTCCTCTCCTATTAATTCCCCCTCGAGCTATTCCACTTTCCTTCACGCGCACCGAAAGCCCTTGAGCTCCGAGCCAGTGCCTCTCCCTCGCACCATCTCTTCGTCCACGCAAACTTAACTTGACACGTTGGAGTCGTGGCTTACCAGTTAGCACTACCTCCTGCATTCTCGCACATTCACAACGTATTTCACGTGTCGATGTTGCGAAAATATTTTTGAGATCCGTCCCATGTATTGATGGATCAATATTTTGGAATCAGACTCGACACCACCTATCAGGAGACGCCTGTGGAGATCTTAGATAGGAAAGAACACCGGCTCTGCAACAAGGTAATCCAAATGGTCAAGCTTCGCTGGCAGAACCATACGGAAGACAAAGCGACATAAGAACACGAAGACGAGGCGTTACGTCGATGGCCATATTTGTTCCCCGAGCGACCAGAATGTCATGAGTTTATGTACGGCATGCAGTGACCGATTATATCCATGTACAATGCTCATGCTTAGTGACAATCTTGTCTTATGTTGAATTTGAGGACCAAATTCTTTTTTAGGTGACAATCTTGTCTCATGCCGTACGTTGGTCCGTATGGCATGCACGAACCAACATAGCGAGGAGCCAAGTTGCCCTTATAGCCAAAACGCGCTGGACCTTTCACTAGTGTCACTTTGAGGAATACGTGATCCCCAACTTTGAACTCTAGATAACGTCTCCGCTTGTCCGTGTTGCTCTTCTGGCGGCTTTGGGCTGTCAGCAATCTCTTACGAATCAGTTGGACCCGTTCCGCATCGTGTTCGAGCATCGCCAGAGCGAAGGCGCGTTCTTCGCTGACCTGATCCCATGGCACCGAGGATCGGCACCTTCTACCGTACAGGGCCTCGAATGGAGCCATCTGTAACAAGAAACGTTGATTAGATTAAAGCTAAGGCACAGAAATGAAAAGAATTAGGAACCGGAAAAAAATGAATTGAAAAACTGATATCACTTGGATTGACGAGTGGTAGCTGTTGTTGTACGCGAACTCCTCCAAGTGTAAATGAGATTCTCAATCGCCGTTGAAGTCCAAGGCACAAGCTCGAAGCATATCCTCGAGCATCTGAGTCGTCCGCTCGGACTGGCCGTCAGTCTGCGGATGGAAGGCGGTGCTGAAACGTAGCTGTGTACCCATCGCCTTCTGCAGACTGCCCCAAAAGCATGAGGTGAACTGCGGATCTCGATCGAAAATGATACTGGCCAGGACTCCATGCAGTCGAATGATCTCACGGCAATATAGACTCGCCAATCGATCCATGCTGAAAGTCTTTTTGACGGGTAAGAAGTGGGCCGATTCGGTGAGTCGATCGACGATTATCCAAATAGAGTCGTTGCCTCGTTGCGTTCGCGGGAGACCCAATACGAAATCCATAGTGATATGCTCTCATTTCCACTCATGGATAGTGATATTTTGGAGCAATCCAGGGGGTCTCTTGTGTTCGGCTTTGACCTGCTGGCATGTGAGGCATTCGGATACGAACTTCGCCACATCGTTTTTCATATTTTCCCACCAATAGGATTTACGAAGATCTCTGTACATCTTCGTACCACCTGGGTGCATGGCGAACTTGGACTTGTGAGCTTCCTCCATAAGCTCATGTTTCATCGACTCAAGCACACATAGCCGGTCGTCGAATCGTATTACGCCCTTGGAGTCCTGCGTGATCTCACGTCGCCTTCCATGGGCGACAATTTCTTGTAAATGCCCGTCTCCAGGCTGACCGTCAATAATTTTCTGCACGAGTGCAGATTTCGCCATCATCACCGCCAAGCATCCGTTCTCAGTGGCACATATAATTTCAAGATCGAGCTCTGCAACCTGTCTAGCAAATTCGGTTGGTGCGACTCTTAAATTTGCAAGAGTCTCTGCTGACTTTTTGCTAAGTGCATCAGCAACAACGTTGGCCTTTCCTGGGTGATAGTTTATAGAGCAGTCATAATCTTTTAGAAATTACATCCACCGATGTTGTCGCATGTTGAGCTCCTTCTGAGAATACAGGTACTTCAAGCTTTTGTGATCGGTGAATATTTCAAAAATGACAACATAGAGATATTGCCACCACATTTTTAGCGCAAAAATGACTGCCGCCAGCTCAAGGTCGTGAATAGGGTAATTTCTCTCGTGCACCTTAAGCTGTCGAGAGGCATAAGCAATTACCCATCCATTCTGCATCAGAACTGCACCTTATCCTTGCAGGGACGCATCGGTATAAACCTGAAGGCCATCGTCGCCATCCGGAAGCACGAGAATGGGTGGTTCCTGGAAATTAAACACACAATCGTGATCCTAGATAAACTGCACATCCTTCTTGGTCAGGTGAGTAAGTAGAGCGGAGATCTTAGAAAATCCTTCCACGAACTTGCGATAGTAACCTGCGAGTCCGAGGAAGCTCCGAACCTCGTGGACTGTTGTGGATCTTTTGCATTCGGTGATTGAATGGATCTTCTCGAGATCTACAGAAATTTCATCCCCAGAAATCACAAGCCCAAGAAACGACACCGCAGTCAAGCAGAAGGCACATTTGCTATACTTAACATAGAGCTGCCCCTTGCGCAAGGTCCGTAGCACAAGGTGGAGATGGTTCTTATGCTTCGTCTCATTACGAGAATAAACCAAAATGTCGTCGATGAAAACCATGATGAACCTGTCCAGATAATCAATAAAAATCCGGTTCATCAAGTCCATGAATGCTGCTGGAGCATTGGTTAATCCGAAGAGCATCACTAAGAACTCGTAATGCCCATATCAGGTATGGAAAGTCGTCTTTGCTACGTCCTCTTCTCGAATCCGTAGCTGATGATATCCTGACCTGAGGTCAATTTTGGAATATACGCAGGTACCCTTGAGCTGATCAAATAATTCATCGATCCTGGGCAGAGTGTACTTGTTTTTGGTAGTAACTGCGTTCAATTATCGGTAATCAATACACAATCTGAATGTATCATCTTTCTTCTTTACGAATAAGACCGGAGCACCCGATGGAGATGCACTAGGTCGAATAAAGTCTTTGTTGAGCAATTCCTGCAATTGCTCCTTTAGTTCTTCCGGTTCCTTAGGCGTCATCCTGTATGGAGCCTTAGAAATAAGAACGGTGCCTAGTTGCAATTCCAAAGAAAATTCCACCTGTCGGTGCGGCGGTAACCCAGGGAATTCATCTGGAAAAACATCCTGGTACCTTCTGACAACAGATACCCGCTCGATGGGTCTAGGCGGCTGTGCTTGAGTTTCAACGACAGACATCAGATACCCTTGACATCCGTCGTTAGCAATCTTCTCGTCTGCATAGCATTAATAATATGAACTACTCGCCCGGATACTCCCGAGAAATTGCAGGTCGCTTCCCCAAGTGCACCGAATGTTACTTTGGCGGCGTAGCAATCCACCATAGCTCGATTGTCAGCCAGCCATTGTATTCCCAAGATAACTTCAAAATCTGTAAGCTCTAAAAGCATAAGATCTATACATATAACAATGTCCCCAATTGTTTAAGTTCCGGATACGACCGTAAAGTACCCGTCGGGGAATATACAGTCATATCATGCTGTGCTAACACAGGTCTTTGTTGGATCTTCTTCACAAAGGTATATGATATGAAAGAATGCGAACTACGGGTGTCGATGAGTAAGCATGCAGGAATACCATATACAGAAATAATATCTTGCAGCATAGAATTTGGAGCGCGTTGAGCGTCACGCTGAGATATGGCATATGCTCGAACCGCACCTGGTTGTTGAACTGGAGCCATTTGCTAAGTAGAGGGACGTCGATCAGGTCGCGGGGGTCGTGTGCGAGTCTGCCGTGAACCCCTTGAAGATGCTTGTGGGAGTTGCTGTTGCTGGGCGACAGGATGAGGGCATACTTCGCTCGTGTGTTCATACTCTTGGCAATAGTGACACTGGATAATCTTCTGTGGACATGTTCTCGCAATGTGTCCCACCCTGCCACAGTGGTAGCATGTCTTGGGGGAATGAGGAGGGGAAAAGCCCATGCTCGGAGGAGACCGTATAAATCTCTGTGATATAGAGGAAGGGGCCCAAGATTTCTTGCCCTCTTCCATATCTCGGTAGTTGGCTCGTGAGGTCGGTGGGCTCTTACTCGCTGAAAGCCCAGTGTCTCGGCAGCTGCTTGAGGCTACAACCTTACCCTTACGGCCTCGAGGTGCATCAAACTCGTCTGACTCTTCAGCCATCCGAGCTGTCTCAAGAACCGCCTAGAAGTCCTCCAGATCTACAGTTCGGGCCAACATCTTGATAGGGCGGTCTAATACCCTGATGAATTGCTTGGAGCGAGCATGAGTCATTGAGATTAGCTCTGGGAACATCTTAGCCAGCCTCGTAAATTCTAAAATATATTCGGCCACTGGTTGGTCATTCTGCTTCAGATTCAAGAATTGTTGCCGCAGCTTTTCCCGATATGAAGCAGGAAAATACTCGGCGGTGAAACATTGTTGGAACACATCCCAATCGAATCGCTCATCGCCTACCGTCAAAAGACAAGGGAGACCCACCAATCCCTGACATCACCTATAAGAAAATACACCAATAAGCCAACTCGCTGGTTCTCGGGGCATCGCACCATGTCCAGAGTGTCTGTTGCACTTTGTATCCACTGTATCGCCCGCCACGGGTTGAGTTGCCCAGTGAAAACCTCAAACCGTTTGTAGCCCAAGTCAGTGAAGCGGTCGGACATATTCATCCAAGCTTCAGTATATTCAGCTCCATGTCCGGGTTGTTCTGTAGGGTCTTCATCTTCAGCCGCAGAGTATTCTGGTTCAGGTTCAGGTGAGGGTGGGGCTGGAGCTTGAACTGGTGGAGCTGCTGGAGGAGGTGCACTAGTCCCACCTGAGCGACTACTCCTACGCATCCAGTGCAGAGGTAAATTCAGCGTATCCCTCGCCAAATTAGCTAGCTTTCCTGTAATGCTCTTCTTGCGCGGCATCCTAATTGCAACAAGGACAAGTCATTAAGGGAGAGTTAAAACAGTTAAAAGCAATTACATTTAGAATGATGTCTTAAGTTCCTATATTGAATCCTAAGTTCCTATGGCCAATCCTAGGGTTTTGAGTTAGGATCTTTTAGCTCTGATACCCTAAAATGTCACGCCCCGACGCAGGACCCGGGCCCATGCCCCAAGAGTCAAACGTCAAGGCGCGACAAGGAGTCAAACTGCGTAATGAGTCAACAATACATCCCAATGCAGCGAATAAAATAAAACAAACCCATAATACAATTCTGAAAATACAGTCTCAATACAATCTCATCCGATCCATGACCGGGCATACTCAAATACAAATTTTGGATACAACAACATCTCACAAATACCTGAACCGAATAAAATACATACCAAATACATAAGTGCATATCCCCGTGGTAACCGCTAATCTAGTCTATCTATATCCACTCCAGGAGGAGGAGGCCACCTCAGAATCTGGAGGAGAAGGGGAGAGATAGGGAGTTAGCCAGAAAGGCTAAGTAGGGATATGTAAAAGATATGGTGCATGTACAATAAATAAAGTTCTTTCCAAAGTCTACCAGTGTCCTACGTGTATGTACAGTAGTACATATGTATAAATCTGAAATCCACAACATAATGCAATATACTGAATCATGCAACAATAAAACCGAGCTATAACCACGTTGTCCCGCAAGACCGCACTCCCTAGGAGTGGTCCCCAATGTTAGCTCAAACAGAGGGAACGATTGCCCGTCGGTAGCCCGCCGGTGTAGCGTCCAACACCGATCATCCCAAGGTCACCGAACGACAAATCGGGGTATCTACTGTCGACACCGTATAGTACCAATGGTCTAATCTCTAGATACCACGACTATACAAATAGTGGCCGATATAAACCTCGTACGTACCCCCCCCCACCACGCACGGTATTCAAACCTCGGTCGACCGGCTACCCCCGCCTCGGTCACGACCGGAACATAACATAAGAACAGCCCAGGAAATGGGGGTCAATAATCATATCAGCCCACTCACAGGGCTCAACAGGTGCTCATATAGAGCCACAAGTATACATAGTATCAGATAGCATAAGGGTAATAAAAATAGAAAACATACAAGCACATGTATGAACAATAGAACATGGTAAGACTGCAACGGTAATCAAATGCAAATCAATGGAATAAACTTAAGGTAAGGTGCCGCTATCCTAAGCATGCAATTGGCACCATAGTAAAGGCAGGAGGAAGACCCTACCTCGAAATGTAGCGTTGCGCTAAAAACCAACCGGATTTACGTATATGAATAGTGTCCGCATGTCTACAATCGTCGAACCTTAAAACATATGAAAGACCGGTGTTACAACATGCAGGTGTTGTAGTATACGTTATTCAACCCTAAACCGCAGGCAGTTCTACAGCGTAGGCATAAGTGGAGATTAGGGTACTAACCTTGTTCGCAGAACGTTAACCACCGTAAGTCGTCGGAGCACGCGAGAACCACCCCGAATATGCGTCGGCATGGATCCCAGAGTTCCACCAGAAAGTTCACCAGAAGACCCACCGGAACAGTACTTTCCAAGCTCAGTAGGGTCAGGAATACAGGAAATTCGAAAGAAGACGTCGGCCGGATTCTGGGCGTCGCCGAAGGATCACCGGAACAATTCTCCGCCGCCGGAACAGTGCTCGCCGACGCAGATCGGAGCCCGCCGGAGTACAGAAGAACGCTGGCGTCGAGAGGAGTCCAGTCGTACGATTTATCCCCTTGAATGGACGCCGAAATCGCCTGGATCGGACAAAAATGCGCCGGCGGCACCACCCGTGTGTTTCGCCGGAGCCAGAGGAGAAAGTGGCCGGGGAGGTGTCGGCCGGTGGCGGAAACGTCCACCGAGGATGGGTAAGGGTCGACGGAGGAGTTAGAGGCGAGCCGCGGCCGGAAATCTGGATTTCCCGGTGATCTCGTCGCCGCTCGCGTGGAGAAGACAGACGGATTTGGGGTCACCGGACGGTGAAAACCTGTCGCCGGAACTCCCGTTGGCCTGAGGGAGAGGACGACGGCGAGCGAGCACGGGGAGCACGCTGGCAGAAGGGGAGGTGAGGAGGGTGACTCGTTCGTCGTTCGAAGATGAGGCGAAGACGCGGCCTCGCGTTGTGTAGCTCACGCGAGAAGGAACCCGTGATGGAGACGTGTCAAGTGAAGTTTGCGCGGACGAAGAGATGGCGTGAGGGAGAGGCACTGGCACAGAGCTCGAGGGCTTTCAGTGCACGTGAAGGAAAGTGGAATAGCTCGAGGGGGAATTAATAGGAGTGGAGGGTGAGGCAGCTGCACATGAAGCCACCCGAAAGGTGAGCTTTCGGGTGCACACAGGACCCCACACACGTTGCCACCAAACTCGGTGTGTTATGTGGACGTTGACCATTGATCAACCCGTTTGTCAGTTAGCGTGGATGTTGACCATACGGTCAACGGTAAAATTCAGGGCGTAACAAAAGCTCTCTTTTCTTTACGCAAATTCACCTTTTTCCCTTGCTTTCACAGCCTTTGATTTATCTTTAATTAGGGATTTCCACTTTTCCTTCTCGATACTGTTGTTGTAGCTCAATTCTCAATCCACGCTCCACTTCTCAATTCTCAATCTTCTACAAAGCGGGGGGACACTTTGAGCCGCTGCCTTTCTCTTCCTTTTTATTTTTTTTTCTTTTTTCCTTTTCAAATTCCACTTCTCAACGCGTGAGATGGGAGCTAAAGGATTTACTTCTTCGGATTAGTGCCTAGAGAGGAATCTGAGCACGAAGTCGTCGCTGACGCAAATTTTGTTGCTCTCCTTGTATTTGGATTTTAGGGTTTCATTCTGGCGGCAGATTCGGAAATGGAGGCTGTGCAGTGTACAGGAAACAGAAGCACCGAAAGACGATAATGCCTCCACAATTGAAGATGTCAAAACACCCGCCGGAGATCACAAACAGAAACCCAATCTCTCGAACCCAACCAGGAGGATGATGGCTTCTGTTTTGTTGGAGTTACGGGGAGTGAGATTTAGAGAAAATTTTGGTAGAATCTTATTTGTAATTTGGGGACGAAAGAACACAACTGCAGCTCATGTTCCACCTTTTTTTCATTCCACACACAACTGCTACAAACATAACACTAAAACCCTAAAACAAAATAAAAATACATAAGTCAAAATAAGTCCAGTCAACTATAGTAAAATTATAAATTACTCCTTAACAAATCTATTATATGCAGTAGACTCCTTATCTCATTTACAAATTATTTCATTAACTCAAGTTTGCATCAACTTCGCCAACTTGATTTTCCTTGGGAATATTTGAGTTATTATATGTTATGGAGTACTAGTACATGTTTAATCTCACATTTGTTAATATTAGTTTCGTGGGTCTAAGATGGTTCTTTGTATGCTGTCCTCATGAATAATAAGTGAATGACAATTGTCATTTATATCCATCCGACTCCCAGTAAATGAGAAGTATCTCATCTCCTAATCATCTTAATTGTGTCATAATATATAAATATAGGTCCAACCTAGCTTGCCCCCAAAGAAATCACATCCTGAACTTCCTCACTATTAGGGGTGACAATTAAACATGGGTTAGTTAGGTACTTAACGTGACCCATGAATAGCAGGTTTAAGTACCTGATTAACTTTATGGGAATACAACTAAAATTTACTCAAAGTTCTAAACAAACTAACCTTAGTAATAGTTATAAAAAATATATAAAACTATTTTTAATTATAGAATTATACTTTGTAAAAGAATTTAACATTAAAAATTAAGTATGTAGGTTAATTAAATTGGAATTCCCGTAACTACCAATTTAAATACTTAAGTCAAATTTGGGTTATGTAATAGGATACTTAACTCAAGTATTTATTGGGGTCAAGCATCAAGATTGCTTAATCAAGTTTGGTTGGTATTTAGGGTAAAAAAACATATACTCTAACTATTGCAATCCTTGCTCAGTACCTCATCTTGAAGGCTTACCCTGTTGTTTGATAGACTATCCTACATTAGCAGAAACTTGAGCCGAATCCAATTTATGTAATAGCTCAGGTATTTTTTGGGCAGGAATCAAGTTTACTTAATCAAGTTTGGTTGGGATTTAGGGTAAAATACCATGTACTCTAACTATTGCAATCATTCCCCAGCTCCTTTATCTTGAAGGCTTACCCTATTGTTCGATAAACTCTTCTCCATTTGCAGAAACTTCACATCATCTCCTATGATGGTCAACTGTCCATCAATAATACTAGTTGTAATGACGATGTGAAAATCACCTTTATTCCATCAAGAGATTTATTATAATTAGTAAAAAGCAGGAAACACATTCTCGTGGGATTCTAGTATGAAAAGAAAGGGAAAAATACATATTGGAAATTCTCGAGGCAGATGAATGCACTATTGTGTAATCTTATATGTTTATCCAAGGGAACCTAAAATCATAAAAGGCATTGCCATGTTTGTCTTGTCATCTCCATATATTATAGTTGTTATATGTAAATAAAGATGTTAAATGGATTAGGTATCCATGTGTCAATCCCAACTCACGATCAATCAAGGAACGCAACCATATGTGCTCGATTGACACAACGCAATCATGTGTGCTCGACCTAGCATGCATTATCTCATGATGGGTGGATTAGCACATAATCATAGTGAGTGGAGGATTTTGAGTTCAAAATCATGTTTTTACCATTTTTGCACCTCAAGCGAACAAAGAAGTTTGCTAATTGCACCATTTAGAGATATTTTTATCTTTTAGCTCTTTAAACAACTAAAAGTTTATGGACACTAGTAAAAAATACGACAATAAGACAAATCTTTTAGTTTTTGTTTTCTTTCCAATTTTACTTTCCACAAATGTTGTATTATTGGAATATGAGACAAAATATGACATATGATTAAATTGGGCACATATGCCTCAAGAGACACACAAGCATGGGCAAAAGCAACGCATACCCTTAGGTCAACGGCAAAACTCCTACAAGTGAGGTAAATGCTAGGCTCACCATCCTTACTAGCATGTTAGACCAAGCTCAACCTAACTTCTTATCTCTCATGTTATGCATTACCTGTACCGTTAAAAGACAAGGTAGGATCAGGCTCAAAGAGAAAAGTTACCGTTGGGAATGGAAAAGGATGATATGAAGGAGAATAGAAATGATTGGACAACTAATTAGTGAGGAAGAGATTTGCAAGGCAAACCAGAAAAAGGGGAAAAAGAACAAAAGAATAGTTATAAGGATATGTTGCTCCACCTCCTCCGCGAATACTTACTAAACCATACACAAATGAAGATTTGACAAACACATTTTAAGAAACTATAGGCAGGTCTATTTGCAAAGTATGTTAGATCTTATCTAATCCACATTATCTTAGCAGCTAGCGCTAAGAAAATAAAATCGAAATGGTCAAATTGATGCGACACTTTTACAGAGATAGCAAGTTAATGCACATATGCAGTTAGTTACATGATAGAAAAGGATATCTGAAGGGTCTAATCATTTCCATTTTCACGAGCACAAGTAAAAAATTAATAGGAAGATAAACTAGGGACACATCAAGATTAACCTCAAAGGAAATCTTGGAAAAAGAAGACTTTGAGGATGTCTTAATAGGCATATATGGAACTTAATAGTGCATACAGACTACAGCACTCTGATTCACAGGACATGGAAATGTTACCTTTGTTTCATTATTGAACATTTGTTTCGTTTCCAATAATGTAACTCAAATAAATAAAACAACGAACTCAAACTGCAGGGAAGGTTTTTCTGACAAGGAATTAATCCCAGTTCTTTTTTCTGCTCGTGATATTTTATACAGTTATCATTGGCTCCCAAGTAAAAAACTAAGTTTGATACTGAAAAAAATATTATAGGCAAAGCATTATCATCCTAAAATATGGAGCACAAGATGCACATAATTAAATTACTTTCAAACGGGGCATAACACATTAGCTTCCCATATAGAAACACTATTGCCTCAAGCATTAGAACTCCCCGTACATGAGATCTTAAAGAGACAAAGAAACCAAATGATCAGTCAGAGGATGCTATTTTTTCCACGTTCATCTATGTTACGAAAATTATTGTGCTATGACAGTAAATAAATAAAACTACTTTTTTATTGAAAAAACAGAAGCCAATATGCTTCATCTAACTAATCACAAAACAATTCAGATTGACATTAACGAATAAATCCTTATGAACAAAGTTAAATCATCTCATGACCAAAGGATTATAAAAAAAACCACATAAAATGCGAACTATATAGAGATTTTATAATGTCTCATAATTCCCAGCATAACCAAGGAAACTAAAAATTGAGGGAAACTCTGTTCATGAGCTCCACTAATATGACACCGCAAGAAATGGCAAGAAATTATTAAGCCATAAAAGAGACGAAATGGCAAGAAATTGTTAAGCCAAAGTCCTGAGCTCCACTGGTATGCCACCGCAAGAAAAAGTTCGCAACTCCTCAACTTAACGGATTTCAGCGCTCATAAATCGTGTGTGCGCTTTGAAAAACTCAAATTTCTATTCAGGAACGACGATGCTTTTGCAGAAAACAAAGAACAACAAAAATTAATGCACAGGGTAACGAAGGCCAAATGTGATACGACAAAGGAGGGCGATATATACCATAATCAGTGGTCGCTGTGAGCGCAACAATGGCTTCGCCCAGACCCTTCACCGTGCAGGGGGATTGGATCGCCGACGTCGCCAGATGGGCGCCCATGATCCTCGTCGTCGCTACCGTCCTCATCGAAGGGCTTCTGTTTGTGGAAGATGCAGCACTTCTTGGAGCTCTTGCGGTTGAGGAACTCGTTGTCGACCGTCCCTTCCTTCCACGATACCTTCTTCTTGGGCCGCTTAAGCCGGAGAACTAGGGTTTCTGGCGGTTGCGATTGCTGAGTCGAGCTGGAAGCCGAGGAAGAGGCAGATGGGGACGGCACCTCTAAGGTTAAGGTTAGGGTTCCGGTGGCCGGCCTACCCGTCGTTCTCGCCATCTCTCTCTCGGTGGGCAATCGGACGATTTCTAGTCAACCAATAGTAACACGAAACAAGGATCCGCATAATATACTAAGATAAACAAATAATATATGTAGGGATAGGGCATTAATTTTTAGCGTGTAATTGATCTACGCGAAATAATAGATAATTAGATAATTATTAATCGGATTAAATTCAGATTTAAATAGTGTATGTGATATCCGAGTTAAGTGGAGTATTATAGATAAAATACTCATTACTTAAATCTGATTATATATATAATAAAATTAATAATAATATATAATTATATATTATTAATTACAATATAATACAATAACCTTAATACTCTAATCTAATTCTAATGTCTTAATATTATTATAATCTATAATCTAAACCTAAAATCTTAAACTTACCCTAATCCTAGCAAGCGACAAGGACACAATAGCGAATATCTATAGTGAGGCATGGAGGCAACGAGCTAAGGCGAGGCATGAAGCTGGCAAGGCACAAAGCTAGTAGTTCGAGGCGCAGAGGCAGGAAGACAAGGTGAGGTTATAAGGAGAGGTGAGGCGGTGAAGCAAGGCTACGAGGTGACGAGCTAGTGAAGTAAGGCTACGAAGCAATGAGGTTGTGAGGTCAGCATAGGTGATGAAGCAATGTACAAAAGCAAGACTGTGAAATAAGCAGTGAGCATAAGGTCAGTGCAGAAGAAGGAGTGGGGGCATAAGTGGTAAGAAAAAGGCTAATACAGTAACCTTAATACTCTAATCTAATTCTAATATCTTAGTATTACTATAATCCCTAATCTAAACCTAAAATCTTAAACTTACCCTAATCCTAGCAAGACGACAAGGACACAATAGCAAATATCTATAGTGAGGCATGGAGGCAACGAGCTAAGGCAAGGCATGAAGTTGGCAATGCACAAAGCTAGTAGTTTGAGGTGCGGAGGCATGAAGACAAGGTGAGGCTATGAGGAGAGGTGAGGTAGTGAAGTAAAGCTACGAGGCGACGAGCTAGTGAAGCAAGGCTACGAAGCTGTGAGGTTATGAGGTCAGCATAGGTGATGAAGCAAGGCACAAAAGTGAGACGGTGAAATAAGCGGCGAGCATGAGGTTAGTGCAGAAGAGGGAGTGGAGGCAAAAGTGGTAAGAAAAAGGCTAATACAGTAACCTTAATACTCTAATCTAATTCTAATATCTTAATATTACTATAATCCCTAATCTAAACCTAAAATCTTAAACTTACCATGATCCTAGCAAGACGATAAGGACACAATAGCGAATATCTATAGTGAGGCATGGAGGCAACGAGCTAAGGCGAGGCATGAAGATAATAGTTCGAGGCACGGAGGCAGAAAGACAAGGTGAGGCGGTGAAGTAAGGATACGAGGCGATGAGCTAGTGAAGCAAGGCTATGAAGTAGTGAGGTTGTGAGGTCAACATAGGTGATGAAGTAAGGCGCAAAAGCAATACTGTGAAATAAGCGGCGAGCATGAGGTCAGTGCAGAAGAGGGAGTGGGGGCATAAGTGGTAAGAAAAAAATTTAAAAAATGCTTTCATTGAGATTTGAACTCAAGACCTCCCGCTTACTAAACGGGTGCTCTAACCAACTGAGCTATGAAAGCTTAATATTCTTTTAATATCTTTTTATGGTTATTATTTTCGGCCCTCTTGCCCGCCACATGCACAAACCCACCATTGTATCCTTGTTGGCATTGCTGTCATTCATCCCCTATAGGGATGGCAATTTGATCCGATTCAAACCAACCTGACCCGTTTTACACTAGATTCGGGTATCTGTTTACTTAAATGAGACGGGTTCGAGTTTGATGTGTCCGGTTTTAATCGGATTCGAGTTTGATGGGTTGGGTTTTAATCGGCTTCGGATACCCGATACTCGATTTCAATAATAAATATAAATATATATTTATTATTATTAAATTATAAAAAATAAAAAAATAACTAGTATATAAATAATTATTATTAGTAAAAAATATAAAATAATAATAAATAGTTATTATATAAATATATTTATTATTATTATTATTATTATTATTATTATATTTTAAAAAATATAAATAATAAATAATTTATATTTTATTTAATCGGATACCCACGAATACCTGTTTAAATACCCGACCTAAGTTCGGGTTATACAATAGGGTACATATTTTATTTTGTAGTTCGACTTTAAGCATATCGTATATATAGTGACACTATATTTTATTATTGGCAATTTAGAAATTTTATCTAATAACTATTGCAGATTTATAATTAAAAACCTCCTTAATTTTACTAAGAAATTAATTTTATTTTTTATCTACCTAAAATAATTATTCTTGTGACTATTAATAAATTATAATTAAAACTAATTTATCTTATTTTAATTATAACTATTAGCCTATCTATGTAGAGGAAGACATACGAGTCAAATGTATTAATAATATTTTATTTTTGAGGCAAGGCACAATTTAGAATACATTGTGCATTGGACTTTTCTTTCCTCTCGGCTATCTCCATCTTTTACATTGTGTTTAACAGGGCGGACGAAAAGCAGAACGGATGGAAAATTATACTTTTTGTGTTTAACGGGGCGGACGGAAATTAATGAAAGGAAAACTAGAAGGAAATTTACCCATATTTCCTTCCAATTTTGATCCATTTGATTTGGACGGATACACGTAAAAACGCAGGTGTGCTTCATATTCTCACCTAGCCGCACAAAAGAAACCCTACTCTGTCCCAGTGCCATTCTTCGTTGTTGCCGCCTGCGTTTTCATTGCCGCCGCCCTTCTTCGTTGCTGCCACCTGCGATTTCATCGTCGCCCGCCCTTCTTCGTTGCCGCCGCCCTCCTTCGTTGATGTCGCCTACGATTTCATCATCACCCGCCCTTCTTCGTTGCCGGAGCCTTCTTCGTCGCCGCCTCCGATCTTCATTGCCTCCGCCGCCTTTTCTGTAGGCAGCGAAGGATCGTTCTCATCGGCGGAGCACGTTGACTCGGACGATTATTTTCTGTGTGGTGTCGGGCGTGCTGGTTGCGATCATCGTCGTCTTGCTCCTGGATTTGTGGAGGCGCAAGCGAAGAGCAAGTGTGGAGGCTTCGGAATTAGCAAAAGGTAGCGGACTTGTCGCGTTCGATTGCAGGGTGCTGAGGAAAGCCACCAAGGGCTTCTTCCAGAAGCTGGGCCACGGGAGCTTAGGCGCCGTTTTTAAGGGGAGCTGCCGGACGGGAGCCCGGTGGCGGTGAAGCAGTTGCAGAGCATGCAGCAGGGGGAGAAGCAGTTCAGGATGGATGTGAGCACGGTCGGGATGATTCACCGCGTAAACTTGGTCCGCCTCTAGCTAAACACAAAGGGTATAAAAATAAAAATAAAGGGTGTCTATAACAATCTTTCAACTTTTTTTTCCCTCTAACTAAACACAAAGAAAGAAATGTTTCTTATTTTTCATTCCTTCTTATTTTCCTTTCCTTCTTATTTTTTCATCTTTCTCAGTTTCCGTCCGCTTTACTAAACACAGTGTTAGTTCATTCAATATTGAAAACGGCTATGGCAGAAAAACATCAACTGGATATTGAATACCGCTATGGCAGAGAAACATCAACTGGTTATATATATGAGGACAAGAGAGTTGAATAAAACCCCGTGCAAAAGGTCATATCTTTGTCTGATACTCCATCGCATGTGGTCAAATTTTTTATCTATCTTATTTATTCTTATTTTTAATTACATCCGTACTTTAACAATCTAAGAAAAAAAGATATGCTAATCTATATTTGCAATTAATTCTCACATATTCTATTTAATCGCATGCTTAGCAATTACTTCTATCAATCTATATTTGCAATTAATTCTCGCATGTTTTGTTTAATCGCATGCTTAGCAAATCTGTGTCGGTAAACTAGTGCAACTAAGTGTCTCTTCTTGATAACATGCAATAGTCATCAACTATTGGCAAGACACCATTTGAGTTGATGTTAAGACAATAGCTTCTCACCCCCCATTGACGGTGTGCAGCACATCGATGCTGAGTGCCCCAGTAGGATATCTGGTTGCGAAAGATCATGCCGAGGTACTCCAGAAGGCTCGTGATAACTTAGAG
This sequence comes from Costus lasius, assembly GCA_027563935.2. Classification (NCBI taxonomy): domain Eukaryota; kingdom Viridiplantae; phylum Streptophyta; class Magnoliopsida; order Zingiberales; family Costaceae; genus Costus; species Costus lasius. The sequence continues at coordinate 101,631,799 of CM050454.1, forward strand.
CATGCTACTAAAAGGATGCAATATTATGACAACTAAAGTAGACTAGATGAAAAGTTAGAAGTTGGGGATCTAATACTATTAAAGTTAACACCTCAAATGTGAAAAAATATTTTAGCCAAGATTGCTCACCGAAGCCTTATACATAGGTACGAGGGACCTTTCGAGGTCTTTTGAGACGGGTTGGTGCTGTAGCTTATAGGTTGAAGCTTCTTTACAAATTAAAACTTCATCTAATCTTTCATATAAGCTTTTTAAAAAAGTTTTATGTAGATGAGATCGACCCTAGTTGCTCTTAGGGGCGTCAGACTCCTCCTAATGTTGGGCAGAAATTGACAAAAGAATTGAAAAAATCTTGGATCACAAAATATATAGATAGAGTCGGAGGAATAGACAAATAAGATTTCTTGAGCAATAGAAAGGAACATACGTAGAAGTAGACCTGTCCAATCGGTTCAACTCGAACCGAACTGAACCGATTAAAATTTTATAAAATTTATCAAATCGAACCGAACCGTCATAGGTGAAAAACCGATTTAAACCGATTAAAACTGATTAAAGGAAACGTCACTATTCCACATTGCACTAATCAGAAAATTTGAACAAAAGAACTCCTCACCTCTCTTCCTTACCTGGAGGCTGGAGGAGAATTATTTCGAGCGAAATACAAAGACGGAATCAAACTCGATCCAAAGCAGATCTAATCGAAGGTGATAAAAAGGATTACACTAAACTAACTACAGAAAAAGAAACTTGTCTTTTATCAAACAAAAACACTATAAACCACAAACAAAGCATCGTAACAAAGCTTGTTAGAAAGAAGCTTGGTGTGCCACCTCGATCTTGGTGTGCCAAGAACTTCAACGGAAGCGAGGTAAACAAACAAGAAAAAAGGAATCGGGTTATTGATCTTTGCACAGAGGGTGCGGGAAACCCTACCTTTTTCCGATTGCTCGGTTTGCTGCCGCCGCTTCTGCTTTTTGTTATTCTAGTTCGCAGCACTACGCGCAGTTCTCGTGCAGGGGCGGTGGAGGAGCATGAGAAGCGTGACACTGGAATCCTTTTAGAGAGAGTGTGTGTGCGTGGAGGCGCTACTAGCCGCGGAGCAGCGGAGGCGGGGCCGCGGGAGGCGACTGGCGGCGTGAGTCACGGCGATTGCGATTCGCGAGTCGACGACTGCGAATGTAGGGAATAAGGGAAATTAGGGTTTAGCATTAGCCATTTACTCGTTCAAGAAAATAGAAAATATATTTTTTTATATTATATATGGTATTCGGTTCGATTCGGATTATATAATTTTTTTCCTCTAATCCGAAATTGAACCGATTAACATTTTCTAACTTTTCAACCCGAACTGAATCGTACCGATTAGATAAAAAACCAAACCGAACTGACTAATTCGGTTTGGTTCTGTTCGGTTTGTCGGGTTAGACCGAATAGTGGATAAGCCTACGTAGAAGAAGTTAAATGGAAAAAAAATGAGTTGAATATTTATATGGATAGTTTATCGTGGCGATGATGAACTTAGGTGGGGAGCATGTGATGCTCCCTAGATGTCATTTGGATCAAAACTCGATTGTTCTTTCGAAGAGATCCTGTTTGTTAATTTTGGATTATGTTAATATTTATTTCATAATTATATTGCACAAATTTAACATGTAATTATATTTATAATATCTTATTATTATTTGATCACGCAATTCAAAACCCTAAATTTACCTTTTTTATTAAATTGGTATGATAGTAGAGTTTCTCCACACAAGAGGCATAGAGGAGAGGAAATAAAAGGAGGAGAGAAATAGTATTCCTATTAATTCATTACATTATAGCAATTAATCAACCCATTACATGATAATTTAAAATATATAAAATAATCAAAACACTAATAACTATGAAATAATATAAATGTAAAAAATAAAAAATAAAATAGCTATAGTCGATATGTCCGAGTGGTTAAGGAGACAGACTCGAAATCTGTTGGGCTCTGCCTGCGCAGGTTCGAATCCTGCTGTCGACGTATTTTTTTTTTCCTCGATTGTTTTAGCGTAATAAATTCTTATTTGATATTTTAATTAATTTGCAATAAACCTCACTGTTGGTAGAGAAAGGGTGCTAGGTTGGCCGTGATGGAGGCGGCGGCGGAAGCGGAACCGGGTGTGGAGTTGCGATTCCAGGATCACGGCAGCCGCCTTCCCTTCCCGCGCGGAGGCCCAATCTTTGTTCCCGGCCTCGTTGGTCCCCTCACCTCGGTCCCCGATTTGAAGGCCTCCGTCCTCGGCGAACTCCAGGTCAGCCCTTGTTTTGAATGACAGACTTGCTTCTGATATCGAATAAGATATACCTTTTTTTAATATCCTGCCCCTCTGCCAATAGGGTTTGCAGGCAGAGTTGGTTTCGGTTGGTGATTTCAACCATGAGCTATCGTAAGTTGAATGCTTAAGCTCCCTCTCCCTCCCTTTCTGTCCATTATTGTTTTTTTTTTTGATGGATTGATTTTTTTGGTATCTGCGAATTCTCTTTCTTGTGTTAGGGTTGATGAGCTTAGGGTTCTTACCGAGGAGCAGTTGGTGGAGGAAGCCCTTAAGGAAGATGTCGAGGTGCGCCTTTTCCACTCGTGTTCGTGATCAAAATGTCTTGGTGATGTTGTAGTGGTTGACGCCGTTCATGGGCAATTGCAGGTATTTCCAGGTGTCGATGGTTCACAACAGCAAGTAGATCATCAGGACGATGTGTAAGTTAACTTTTCTTTTTCGATTTTTTTTTAAAGAAAAATGCTGCAGTTGCAAAATTCTTCTATTGATTACTCGTTACTCCCTGCGAGGATTTGTCCAGCTGTTCTGTGCTGCACAAGCTCACGATTTTCTTACTTCCAAATCAATTTTCTCTTGACTTTCTCTTAATCCCAGCTTGTTTTTGCTTAATCTACCTGTTTGATATTTCATTTTCACTAATCACAACTTCTCAAACATTTTTTATTGTTGAGCAAAAGCTATTTCTGTTTGAGTTTTTTATGCTCTTTGTGTCCAACCTTTTGAGCCTTTATATTATGGCTGTCACTATCATGATACTATGTGCTAAACTTATAAAGCGTATTCTGATTCATGCTGGTCTAAAGTTACTTTGATTGGGCCAATATGTCCATTAAGATGCTATTCTTTAAGTTGAGTTGATGAGATCACCATATGGGCTGGTGTGATTAACGTGCGACTTCAATTGGACATGCTGTTGGTCTTCTTCCTATTGGTTAATGTTTGTGTTGGTGTGTTGATTGAGGTTTTTTAGCTGATCGACCCAATGTAATGGGTCTTAGATCAAAACGTTGTACATATTTTTTCAGTTTATATATCTTCCACTTGCCATTGGAAAAAAAAGATACTATGTGCCAACGTTTAAAAACCCGGTCCGGTGAGCCACCGGACCAGTACTGTACCAGTACAGTACCGGTGTACCGGACGGGTCGTGGGCGGCAGTGGCGGCAGTGGCGGCAGTGGCAGCAGCGGACGACTCCACGATGAGCAGCGGTGGAGGCGGAAGTTTCGTTCGAAGCTTCCGCAGGCGGTAGCAGAAGCGTCGTTCGAAACTTCCAATGGCGGCGGAAGCTTCGAATGACGCTTCCGCTTCGTTTGAAGCTTCCAGCGGCGGGCCACCGGAACGATGCTTCCGTTGCCTCTGGAAGTTTCGAACGAAGTTTTTTACGCCGCTTGCTGCCGTCCGCCCTCTACCATGCTCCGAGCATGGTTCCGATGCCGGTCCCTCACCGGACTGGTACAAACCGGCCGGTTCCTCGATCATTGCTATGTGCTAAACCTATGCTTGGCTTACTACCAATTTCAAAAGCTAGTTCCACTAGAGATGCCACTTGATGTATGAAAATTTTTGAATAGCTTGCAAGGCCCAATACTGACATCTCTAGATAGATGGACATTACTAATGCTTTTCACCTGAGTTCTCCATTTGTTGAGGTGTTTTAACTTAATGATTAATCATGTAGCTATTGTTGATATGATTATATATGTTATAGATTTGTTGATAATTCTATAACTGGGTAAGAAATTATTTGTTCCAGAAACCCAAAAATTGAAACCAGAAACATGGAGTCCTCTGCAATTTCAAATGGTTCCTACACTTCCGAAAATGGAACAGATGCATTAGAGAAGCATAGGAGAAAAAAGGGAACAAAAAGAGGCAGGCGCTTTGATAGAGACAGTCGAGCTGCTGAACTACAAGTATGTTCCTAGTTTATATCCTGTGATATGTTAAAGTTTCTCCGCCATTTTTAGGATTTTTCATCCCTCATGTCTCCTCTTTAAAAATTACACAGATAAACCTCCTACTTTTTGACTGTGTACATCTATACTTTTATTTTGTGTTTCTTTCATATTTTATGCACTTTTTTCCTTCTCTTTGTGCTAAAAAAATGCTATCACGAGAGGCAATTACTAATCTGATTGGTAATTCTTTATTATCATCTATATGTCAAGAGTCATGGTTTCTACACTTGTATCATCTAAAATATATTGCTAGTGTGTACGTGCATAATTCTTGACTGAGTATTTGAGTTTGTGTTTTTATCTATACAAACATTATCATATTTTGTACTTTTTGCGAATGTAATGTGCATTTGTCAATCTTTATAAGTGGCAAGTAATTGTGACAATGGATCAAATGTAGAAGAAAAAGCAAGTTCACTCATCCTGGTGACTCCCTTAACCCTTACATCTAAGAAGTTATAATGATATCATTAAATCAACAACAATTTCAGATTGATAGAATTTGATAATATTTGAATTAGATATATCGTACTACCTAATTTAATTTCAAGAAAGTTAATTTAGTAAATTTTAGCTAAATTAGACCTCATTTTATCTTAGCTTTAAAAGAAATCCCTGTTAAATAAAGTCTTTGTTGAATGTTTAAGTAGACATATGTCAGTAGCATGTAGAAGCTGAGTATGCCTTTGTTGCATTATGTTTCTTTTTTCTGTCATCTGGTATTGAGTTACTCATGTTGAAAAGTAGATATTCCACAATTGTGTGGGATATGCAGTGAAAATTCCAATCTTTGGTTGATTTTTAAGTGTCCAAATGAAGTTTCATGATCATTCCTAGTTGAAAAGTAAATTTTAGATTATATGGATTATTGTTTATTTTGTGATACACTTATTATAATGTACAATCTCTTAGCTACTTCCTGTTTGTGTTTTGTTTCTATATGTAACATTATGTTTCTCATACCACATCAGACTAATGCCTTTTGTGCGAATTTTCCAATACATTATTAATTATAATGGGTTTATATCTAATAAGTTATCGTTACATAAAATGGTAATATTGCAGGTTTCCTTGTTATTTCTCAATTGGAAATTCATATGATCGTATTACCTATTTACTTAATGATCTAATTTATACAAGAAATCCAAAATATCTGATAGGTGGATATCCAGATTAACTTTGAGAGAAGCAGTAATCCGGAAACCACTATCTTGGAAATCTTGCAATACTCTTTTAATGTTGCTACTTGAGGGTATAATAGGTATTTGCAAAAATTAGGGTAGAGTTCCTAGTAATTGACATAACGTGCTCCTGCATACTTCTAAGTAGTTTTGCAACAACATTACATAAGATACCTCGACGTACAATGTAAGACTATTGCTATTTTGTAAATGGAGATGTATCTGCATGGTAATATGAATTATCGTGTAACATTACTTGGTAATGCGTCAACTGCAACCTAAAGAACTTAATAATACCCATAATATCTAACATTCCTATTAATTACTATATAATAATTGACATCACATATACTTAAAATATTATATTTTAAGCATCAATTGACTGATAATTATCTTTTGGTAATATATATATATATATATATATATATATATATATATATATATATATATATATAATATACTTATATAATTATATTCAAATAACATAGTTGTATGTCACAATTATCAATGGTCTCTATGAAAAAGTCTTATTTTTCTTCTCTTTTCTCCCTTTTGTAAATCATATTTCTTTATGCGGTTGGTAACTCAAATGAAATATATAGAGTTAAATGTGCATATTGAGAGTAGTCCTGAAATGTAGATCAGAATGTAGTACAACTTTGTGATTCAATGGTATTTTTCACTGCATAAAAAAAAATTCCAAATCAACAAATTAGAATTAATATTTAACGTTTTGATATCAGTTACTTATATATAGTTATCTCATTCATTGGATAATTTAACTTGCTCTTAGAACAAGTTTGCTTGAATTGGCCAAAGGTCACAGTTCTTGCAGTACATCTATTAGCTTCCTCTAGAGAAGTTCAAGTGGAATACAAGGGTCTAGTGTTCACCAATGAAAATTATAACTTGTAATCTGTTATTCTACTTCTGTGTCATTCTATTTTTGTTCTCGTTAAATTTAGAATAACTTGCAGAGATGCTGATGGTTGTTTATTTCAATTCAAGTTGTTATGTTCTACTTCTACATTTGAATTGTATATACTATATACTTCTATTTCCCTTTTGGTTTAGCGAGCAACTAAAGTATACAGTTAATTCAGTATATTTCAGTTGAGTTAACATCTCAATATAATGCACCATTTAAGATGACGTTCAGAGTTATATGGCAGTATCTTGATTTTGCAATCACAACATTGTATATTATAATTGCTAGTACTACAGATTTGGAAGCTTCACTTTATGGAATAACTTGGTGGTTGCCCTTGGAAATAGTAGGAGCATTTATCACCTTTCTTTTTGGAGGTTTTGATGACAATCTTTTGTTAGAGGCAAATCATTATATACCATAATAATTTACTAACATTAAAGAAATATTAAGCATGCTAATGATGAATGCTTGAGTGCGTTGGGTGCAATTGGAGTTACACAAGGATGAACTTAGTTACTATTTTCTATAAGGATTATTTGGGCGAGTAGTTGTATCATGGCAAGGAGTTTTAGAATTTGCAGATTTATATGTGAATGGGAAATTTAGTTGTGCCCATACTCAGTTAATCACTGCACAGATGATGTAATATCTATGTGAAGGCTGGATATAATCATTCCAAGGACAATTGTTTAGGTTGTTCTTAATTCATTTTATGGTAGAATATATTGTCACAAGAGAGATACCGCAAATGATTGTTTTTATAAATGTATCTTATGTGTTATATGTCTGAAGACTTGTGTTAGATAACAATTTATGTGGTTTCATGTGTTAATCAGGGTAGCTTTTTTACAAAAGTGGATGAACTAGCAAAGAAAAAGGAGAAACAGGATGAGGATAAACTAGCCGCCAGACTACATTCATTTAAGTAAGCCTAATTCTTTCTTGATTTCTATTTTCTTTTTTATAGATGTTGTTGTATTCAGGACGTGCGTAGTAATGAAGATGGAAGGGATTGATTTGCATATATGTTGGAATGACTCCAAGGTTTTCTAAAAGTATTTTCGTTTGGGAGGAGACAATTATGCAATACACTTAGCATGACGAAATACTACTCAATTTGCCTGTAATAACATAAAAAGGAAGAACATTAGTTTCAAACTCATACTTGCATGTCACATCATAGTAAAAGCAATTATGTGCATCGTTTACACGAAAATTATGTTCATAAGTTGTATATGATATTATTTTATTTAAGAGATACTGAAAACTGAAATTTCATTTTAGTATTGTACAATATTATTGTAAGCAAATGATATGTAAGCTATTGTCATTTTATTTTGGTGCATACTTTTGTGTGTTTCAATTATACACATAAACTCGAGTTAATGTTTCAATTAAGTCAATCCTTTATTTCTTTTAAGTAAATGCTTATATGGTTGATAGATAGATTCTGTTTTTCTTTTTACTCTCCTAGATCTAGATGTAATATTTTTTACATTTTATCCCCTAAAATTCCTCTTCTTCAACCTCCTTGCTCTCTTTCTCCAAACTCCCCATTGCCACCTTCTCCTATCGAGGTTTTCCACTTGTCTCTAAGCTTCTCTCTCTTACGCTGGTTACTCCAAGCTCCTTTCTTCATATCTATCTCCAAGTTGTCCATTCGACTCCCCTAACTGAAGCTCTAACCCCCCCCCCCCCCCCCCCACCCCTCCTCTTCTCCAAGCTCCTCTCTTCTCTCTTCAAGCTTCTCTCCCCATCTTTAACGTCTCAAACTGTTCTCTCTGTATCTTTCTTGAGTTGTCATCCTCTAAATTCCTTCCCCAATCTCGTTAGGGACTTTTCCAATCATCATCATCCCTTGAACCTTTTACCCAAGCCTTATAAGCTTTTGGTGAACTGCCAACACATTCAATGTTTGAGGAATTAGGAAAAAAAAGGAACAAAGAGGAATCGAAAACAATAGAAGAAAAAGTAGAAAGAAGAAAATATTAGTTATGCATATGTATCAAAGGCTTAGCATACGGTCACATTCTCCATCAACCATATATGCAATTTGTGAACATTTTAATTGACATACTTGATTGAAACACCTATACTAGTTTATGCGACCAATTATATAATAACATTTGTCAGAATGAAATGAGACTGAAAATTCATGTAACTTTCATGCAATGCTATTTATCATTCTAAGGTGCTAAGGTTGCTTGAGTCACAAGGCATTTCCCTTGGACTAGGTAAATAAAAGCAAGGGTTCTAAAGACTAGTATGTACCGAGCGGTACTGGTCTGATTAAGGATTGTTATACGAAACCTTTTGTTCTGAAGGAGGAGGAAGGAGAAGAAAAAGGGAGGAAGGCAGAAGGAGGAAAAAGAAGGAAGAAGCATCTTGCCTCTACGGTTCGCGGACGGAGGTGGAAGAAGAAGAAGGGAGAAGGAGGAGGATAAGAAGAAGAAATGAGGAAGTAGGAGAGCGGAAGCACTTCTTTGTCTCCAAGCACAATGATGAAGCTTGGGGGGCCATGAAGACCACTATGTTGCCTTCTTCTTCTTATTTTGCTGTTGTTGTGCTATGCTCGGTTCTAGTTCAGTATAGACCATGAACCAGTGTAAGCTTGGACCAGTCCACTGGTTTCTGAAACCTTAGTTCTTTCCAAGGATTAAGGTCCTGTTTCGTATGTCCGGTACGGTACCGGTCCAACCAGTCGCCGGCACCGGAACCGCGAGCGGAACGTGGCACAGGGCGGAGACGCAGAGGAGCCAGTGGGCGCAAGGGAGGCTTCAGCGGCTGATTGAAGCTTCTGCCAGTGCCGCCGCTCGCTTCGTACGCTGCTGCCTTCGTCGATTTCGTCTGGTACCGGTACCGCCGGTACATACCGGTCTGACCAGCGGCCGGCCCGGTCCTTGAAACCTTGGTTCTTTCTATATTAAAACTTCAAATAAGCACCACATCATTCTAAATTGAGTAAATTGAAACTCAATTTAAACAAATACAACAATCAAATGGCAACTATAAACTCATACACTAAAATTTAGTTCAAATAGATCACACAATATCAATATAAGTTAAACTTCAACAAAAAAAAAATAATAACAAGATTGGATAAAAAATTTTGAAATCTAGATCACCACATTTCATACATCTGGTTATCATATCATTATGATCATCACAATATCACACATGACAATCTCAAAATAAAACAGCAAAAATATCAATTATCATCATCAAGATCTTCTAGATTATCATTATTGTCATTCATATCGTCATTAGCTTCATTTTTGATCTAACGTGTTGCCTAAATGTGTATTTAGGACACCCAAGACCTTGTCTAGGTGTGTGCATAGGCAATACATTGTAGAGAGTGGGTTATTTTTAGGTTCTCTACTTGTGCTTTGCTTGCTTTTTGCGCCTGGGTGCATACTTTGTGCCGCTTTTGATAATAACACATTTTTTGTAATTAATCTTATTATTTGAATTTGAACTTCCAAGATGTTACCTGCTTATGAATTATCCATTGCATCTGGAACTTGCCTATCATTCATTCGTTGATTTGATAGGTTATGTGGGTGCTCAAGAATGCATCCCAAAGATCTTTTACTTTTTAATGCATTTCAGTGGAAGAAAGGAATTTTGAAATGCTTTTGTCCAACTAACCCTTTTCCTATGGCCAATTTTGGAAAGTGACTCTACACCTGCTCTAAGTGTATTTGGGAATGCATTTTGGAAAAGCCAAAAGCATTCTAAAGCTCGTTCTATATATGTTAAAAACAAAATCAAAGTTAAGCTGATGTTTAACTTGGTTCTTTTGAATATTGTCAATGCAGTGGCAACTGTAAACTTCTTGAAGGATCAAGTTCAACCACCGAGAAAATTGAGAGGATGAAATCCTTGAGGTTTATAACTTGTCCCGTGAAGGTTAGACTTTAACTAAGTTATTTGTAACTTTTTGCTTGTTCCATGCATATATGCATTCTTTAGTACAATATTCTGGTTAAAATTATATGCATCGTTATGGCATTCTCCACATTGGATCATTCTGGGAGCAAAAGTATTTTAAGCAATCAGGGCCTCAATTTTTCTTATAATTGAATTTATTCTCATCTCTTACCTTTGTTGTTGTTATTGTTTTTTAGTTATAGCCATTCTTAGGGGGTCCTATAGGATAGAAGAATGCCATACTTGAGTTTGCTAGGTATTTATATTTAGCGTATGTGTATTTGAAAGTAATAAAGAAGTCATATTCTTGCCTTTTGAATGGCCATTTCATTATGTAAGAGTTAGATTAGTAACTTTTTTTTTGAAAAATCATATAACTTTTTTCCTTGGATTGCCTCTTTTCCTTAATTGCTAATTTTCAGAGTTTGTAGAAATAAATTTTTTGCTTCTCTTTCTTCAGAGGATTCTGTAAGTTTATTTTGAGTTCTGAGAATAGGCTTTTGCTTAATTGCTGAAATGTCTTCCTATTTGGAAGCCCAACCCGGGGGCCTCCTATTGATTCGTTGTCCATTATGGATCACTGTTGTTACAGCCAACATGTCTAAGTTTAAGGAATCCTGTTCTGGTTTGTATTCCTTGTGTAAATTTTACGTGTAAAATTTGTGAGTGATAGTTCTGGATCTTCTGGTTATGATTCTTTGTTGTTTTGGGTCATTAATGTTTTATAATACGATTATGCAGTCATATTTGCATATGCAGAGGTCTACAGTAATATATACTATATGCAGTATACGTATATTTCATGTCAAGTTGGAATATAATATGCATAGTTACTTCAAATCAAACCATATATTTGGTTCCTATCACTTTTATAAGAGGCGCATAATAAAAAACGAACTTTTCCTTCCTTTTCATGAAGTTTCCATGCGCTAGAAGTCTTTATGTGATGTTTACAAGGATTTCATTGATGATTCTGAAGAAAATAACATTCATAAGAATGATTATTACATTTTACCTTGAAATTTTATTTGCATAAGAACATTGTTTTGCTTATTATCAAGTACTAGAAATTTTATTTGCTCTACATTATGGTATATTTTGAAGCATATGTGAAATATATTATACTTTAAATGTTTATATTGAATAACCAAAAATCTTTACAGAGCAAGTACGATTAATTTTAAATAACTTCTAAAAGGGATTGCGTATGCTTCAACATATGCTTTGTGCTTTACCCTAGCTTTAACACCTACAGTTTTATTTATTATGATTTGGTGCCTAAACCATTAATTTTATTTTCAATTGTCACTCTCCTACAATCATGTCATTTTTTACTCATATTTTTTTTTAATGTATTTTCTCTTTTAAAACCTTATGATCATTAAAGCAAGATACACAAAATGTCAAAAGATGGTATCTAATCTCATTATTGTCATTTAACCAATGTTATGAATTATCTAAGAGAAAAAAAATAATACTAGACATACATCTATTTTAGGATCTTCAGGAATAGCTCGAAATATCAAAGATGCTGAATGACAATGAAAAACATGATGCTCTCTCAAGATCTCCACTTACTTTTGATATAGTTTAAGGAACTTTTCCATATACAGTCAGTATGTACCGCTCCTATCCTATATTGGTACTCAAAATAGGGTATCTTGTACCATATGTATATAATTAGGTATCAAGCGGTATTGTCCAGTCCTTGAATGTCAGGACGTACCAGGATCAAAATTAAAAATCTTGGTTATATACCATTTTTGTTTAAGCATTTGATTATGAAACTGTGTGCGGTGCTGAAATTCCTTTTCTTGCGCAGGTGAAGCCTCCAAAATCTCGAGAGCATTTGCCAATATACTTTCCTGAGGTTGTTCTTTGTGTGGAGATATATGATGCTAAATTTGCTTCAAGAAAGGTGAGAGTTGGCTATGTATTTGTAAGCAACTTTGCAGGTGAAAGTATAATGTTAGTCCAATTTTTTCATCTTTGGCTGTAAAAATCTCTTTACCAAAACGTTCTTTGATTTTTAAATATAAATTGTTGTATGGGCAGACATTATAACCATCTATGATGAAGTAGGAAAATATTATTGACATATCTTACTTTCACCAAGGTCTCCAGAATCCCCACTTTCTATTTGGCCAAGGATCTTTTTAACTGCCAATATCGTTTAGCAGTTTGTTGGCTCACTGTATTTGCGTCATGTATCCTTATATATCTTCCATTAATGCGCGTTGCATCATCTTGCAGAATCAAGAATTTTTAGTTTTGGGAAGCCAAACGCTCACAGAGCTCAAGGATCGTATCTATTGCTTGACTGATAAGCTGATGGATACTGCCGGGTTGCATGATCCTTCTGGATATTTCCTCATTGAAGTAACGCCTTATTTTTCATTTGTACCCTCCACCAGCTGATTATATGCAAAGGTGAATGCACGCTTAAAATTTTTCTTTTGTGCAGGACACCTTTTGCAATGATCTGAGGCATCCTTCCTCAATTGACTATAGTGAACCTATATTTGATTGGCTTAAGAACAACAATGATGAGGCTGTTGAGAAATGGGATTTTATCACATCTCACGAGTTGAAGAAAAAGCATAAGGAGCTTTTGGGTGATACTAAAGTCTCAACCTTACCATCGTTTAAAGCTGTGGATATGCATAAAACTCAGTTCTCTGACCTGCGTTTCAAATTGGGTTCCGGGTATCTCTATTGTCATCAGGTGCACAAATTTTCTCTTTCAGGTTTATTTTATTTGGAAAATTTGTGATTATTGTTGCCTTGACAGCGCTCAATTTTTCATTGTATATTTTAATTACTTTTGTATGTATGTAATTGCATTGAAATTCACTCTTCTCCAATTATCACTACAAAAATAATGTAGTCAGAAGAAACGAAAACAATTATACGCGTAAGCAGATGATAAAAAGAGGGCTCTTTGCAAGAGGCTTGAGTATGTTAAGGAAATATAGAAATTATTGTACTAATTAAAGTGGTAATTGGGGATAAGATAATGGCATAGTTATCATTAGGAAAAATCTACTCAATTTGCACATAGTATACTGGTTCTTGAACGATCTAGCCATGCGTTTGGTTGTAGTTTCCCTGGCCTGCCGAGAATCCATGATCCATCAATAAATTCTAGGCATTTGTATCTTTTCTCTCCTTCATGTTTGATCTCATTCCAAACCAAATGTGTTGAACAGTTACGATCCAGTTCTCAGTGTTACAATGCTAGATTAGGAAATGTCTGTCAGTTATTGTATTCCAATCACAGCTGAAATTCTTGCATGAAAATTTGAATCAATTGCCTACTGCTCCGATATCTTGCTAATTTCTTATTCAGCTGTAGATGAGTTTACTGCATTTTGTCACCCGGTCTATATTTTGGTATCTGATTTGGTTTAAGTCTTTTTATCCGGGAAACCTCATTATCAAACTTGATGATTTTGTAACTATTTAGGCTGGTAACAGATCAAATTTACACATTAATTGAATCCATGTATTAAAAAAATTATGCATCTCTATTTTTAGCGAACATGGTTTTACCTTTCATCTCTTGTCCCCAAAATCTGATTCATTTACCCAAATAGTAGTCCACTATTCGATGGTCAGTGTCAACTCCAGATCTGGGTTCAAAGAATACATACAAGTGTGAACGTATTGATCTAGAGCCCACGTTGAGCCACGAGATGTTGCAGCAGTTGAGATTTGATAACATATTTCAATTTTCAGTAATATCCTATCACGATATTATGCACTGATCTTTATCTCGGAGTTGATGGTACATGTAGTGAAGAATATTCCAATAATGTTTTATTGGATTATATAGATAATTGATACCTGAACCACAAATGTTTGTTATCTGTCTGCAGTGTCTTGCGCTTGCCTTATTGAAGTTCTTTTATGCACTAGCAAAGTTCAATGATTGTCTGCGAGTTCTATGAGCGAGAAGTTTGAAGTCTGAGGACCATAGTAAATGATATAAACACTCTTGTCCTAGTCATTATATTGTAACGTTTAAGTCCTAGCATTGCTTAGCATCAGTATAAAATCTTGCCTTTACCATTGGACGGATAATCGTTTATTAGGGACTATGGTTCTCTTGGAAGCAGATGGTCAAACCCTCCTAGGTGGGCTAACATGTGGTATATGATACGGATAATCGATTCATGAACACTTCTGAACACGTCTTTCTTTTGCTAATCCATCTTTTTCTGTCACAACAAAGCTTGATATGCCTAAATGAGCTCTATTCGTTAACATTACATTCCTGTGCTGTATCATTTCATTCACCGAGTCTGAAACAATTCTCGATAAAATCGCACTTGCAGAAATAGTATCAAGGTTAAACTTTCCATACGCATCAGAACGCAGGATTGTGTTCTTGTCACTTTTCTTATTTGTAATTGTTTTCCCTCAGGGAAATTGCAAGCACACCATAGTAATAAGAGACATGAGATTGATCCATCCAGAAGATGTCCAGAATCGTGCAGAGTACCCACTCCTGACGTTTCAACTACGACCACGCTACAGGAAATGTTCAGTCTGTGATATTTATATTGCTGCGAAGATGACGATTGATGATAAGTGGGCTCCAAAGAACCCATGCTATTTCTGCATCAAATGTTATTTCCTACTTCACTACAAGGAGGACAACTCTTTGTTGTATCCTCACACTGTATTTGACTATTTTCATGAATATTACATTTAATAAGACGTCAGTCATTTCTCTTCTTTTGCTGATATTTGATTGCTAGTTACTACAATTCATCTTTATGCTATGCCAACTGTAATTCTTGCTTTGGATCAGGCTAAGCCCCATCCTATGTTAAAGGACCTCCTTCATAACGCCTAGCATTTCTCTTTAGTTTATTGTCCACTTATGACCTGTGAAATTGAAAGTACTTTGATGCGCAAAATAGCTGCCTACAGTAGCTTCCTGCACACCCCAGGTGGTTGTAGATTTTTTTTTTGTGATGTAATTACTTAATAAAGCACGAACCATTTAAGTCTTGAAGCCCTGCAGGCCAAAAGACTTCCCCTATTTCTGGTTGCTTTATGTAAACACTTACACCGTCCAGGATCTTAGTTTCTAAGTTTCTTCTGTATACAGTGTCATCGTAAATCATCATCGACTTGAAACTAATAATGATTCCATTATCTGTACAATTTGAACTCCGAAGTCCGATCTGTTTTATTTGAGAAATTAGTGAAACTTAATGCTAATTTAGCATTTTGTGACTTGCATTTTCGGCCCCTAATTTAGAACAAAAGTAAATTGGCATTGAAAATGCAATTTTAATTTATTCCAAATCTAAAGGAGTTGAAACTGGAAACTATAATCAACAAGGATGATTTGAATTAAAATAAAAATGATAGGATAATAAATAACTCAATTTACCATTTCTTGTCCTTCACGGATCATGTTCAACGCACGAAACGCGGATTACTAAGTAGAAGCAAAATGTTAGAACTTAGAAGCTTGCTTGTCAAATTGCGATTAACCAGTGGGCAAATTTCTCAAATCAGTGGAATCTATTGGAGTTTGATTTGGATTCAAACAAACCCAATGTAAATGGACCCACGTTTGGACTAATTTGATTGGATCTAGGCTCAAAAGTAAAACTGTTCTACATTTGTCACTGGCTGAGTTGGCCGGAGAGATCAACTAGAGATAAGATTATCAGATGATTAAGTTCGTGATTAGGTTCGGTTTAAGAAGTTTGACTTCTTAATTATTCACTATCTATACACGTATCTCTGGCTCTGGATAATCTTGTCGCCCGTTGCCTAACTAGGGTTGGCAAGGCAAGGCGACCGAGAGGAAAGCCGTTGAAATCTACCACCCCTTTGACTTCCTGCTTTCCTACATTCTGGCATTTAGTCAACCCTATCTAACCATAACTTATGTAGCAAAATTTTCTTTTTTAAAAAAAAATAATATATATATATATATGTCAGCAACAGATTACTATGCGTCAAATATGCTTTCAAAAGAGAGAATTGGCGAAAAGTCGAACGGTCACATCCCATAGAAAATTTATGCGAACATGTCACGTCATAATATATATCATAATGGAGAAAACAACGCCGCCGTACGCCCAGGGGAAAGGGAAACTTCTTTACCGTTTCTTCCAGGGCAAGCTTTTTGTTTTCGTTTCCTTCGCACGTGATAAGCAGATCCCTAACGCAGAAAAAAAGGTTAACGACTGACTCGGGCTCAAACCTAACGCGACCGACTCGAGTTACTTCGGCTCAATCAATCCAGATGCGAAGCGCAGTCAACGAGTTCCGACCAAAAAGGGTCATCCTACGTGGACTTGCCACGTTGACTCAAATTGCGGGTCAAACGAGGGCGGTCCACCTGCGCCGTCGTATCGCTACGTACGCATGTTAGGCCTCGTTGTTCGTTGGCACTCGTGATTTGAGTGCTGCCCAACCAAATCACAGAATTCAATCGCAGTCAATTGAGAACAAAAATATTAACTCATATTTTTTTTGCTTTTAAATTTTTATTCTTAAATTAATTCTTTAAATTATTTTGATGGAAACACATTAATCGTGGTTTATTAAGAGAGGTGAAAGAAAACAAAGCTCCAAGTACCTAACTGGCTAAACTTTTTCTTTAGAAAGTTCCAAATGGTTGGGACCAACGTACGGCTACTCTTTTGTTGTGTTCATAATATGACTATGAGCTCGACAAATGGCTGTACTACCACACATGAAAGTCAACGTTTTAATTCTCTACTCATTTCTATTATTTCTTAGTCGTTGTAATATTTATCAAAGCATTTATACGGGTAAAATAGTTTAGGATTACGAATACTGTTTACGATTTAGTGAGCTTATTATTATTAACTATTTAGTTGCGAAGTTACGTAACTTTATTTTTATAATAATTAAGCAATTATTTTAAATTTTCATTACATTGTATCCAAAGAGTGTAATTGTTTTCATGCTATACTTTTGGGTCCCATTGCACCTAAAGATTTCCTGTGGAACACCATCTTAAGAGGGGGAGAGGGATCATCAATATAATGGCACCAAAACCTACCAAAACAGAGGACTGATCATCAAAGCACGCATTCTCCTTTCTCGACCTTGTTGCTACATCGGTGCCATCGCTGCTCCTTGTTCCTTGTTCTTTGGAGCTTATGATTGTTTATGCTCGCCATTTGTTTGGATTTGGTAGAGTTGACTTGCTTCCCGTCTGTTTTGCTTGATCCAGTTGAAAACTTTTGTATTGTGTGATCTTGTCTCGTTGTATGGCTCTCGTGTTTATTATAACTTTCGAGCTTTGCAATGCTTGCTCAGATATCTTAATCGTTCTATTCTCCTTTTTTTCTTCTCTGTAGTTGTTTGGCAATGAAAGGGCTCAACGTTGCCTCTCATGGCTCATCGGAGGCCCGACATCGGTCGCCGGGAACAGAGTAATTTCTAAGCTTGTATCAACCTTTTTGTTGTTCTGTTTTATGAGAAGATCTTGTTCATTGTTCATTGTTCAGTGAGGATGCAGGCAAGAGGAAGTCTCAAAAGTTCAGAGTTTTCAGGGAAGCCAGGTGTAAGATCCTGTTCTTAGACAAGGGTTCGTCGAGCTTCAAAGTTGAGTCCTTGAAGCTTGCCCTGTTCATCATCACCTGTTGCGCAGTTTTATCGCTTGCTTTCTCGCCGATAATGCATAGAGAGCAGCAGCCGTCATCGCTTTCAAGTTCCAGGTCTCTGTTCGTGGACATGTCGCGGATGTGGCAAGCATCACTCTCCGATCCACGATACGCCTCGCATTTGGACGCCAACTGGGCACAAGTCCGTACCTTTCTCGGAGATCTAGATGCCAAAGCAGCGGATCTCAAAGTTGGGTTGCTGAATTTCAACTCGACGGAAGTAGAATCATGGCGGCGAGCGCTACCGGAAGCAGAGTTCTCTTCGGTGCGGCTGGACTACGCGGAAACGAGCATCACATGGCGGACGCTCTACCCAGACTGGATCGACGAGGAGCAAGAGCACGATGCTCCTTCGTGCCCTTCGCTCCCTCAGCCGCAGCTCATGGCGGGCGCAAGATTCGATCTTGTGGCTGCCAAGCTCCCCTGCCACCGCTCCGGCAGCTGGTCCAGGGATGTCGCCAGGCTTCACCTGCAACTCGCGGCGGCCAAAGCCGCCACGGATTCTGCAGCCTCGTACGTGCTCTTACTCACCGATTGTCCGCCGATTCCCAACCTCTTCCCCTGCAGGAGCCTCGTCAAACGTGAATCAAATCTCTGGCTCTACAAGCCTGAGCCCACTTCGCTGCAGGAAAAGCTTCAGCTCCCGATCGGGTCTTGCGAACTCGCAATTCCTTTCGAAGCGAAAGGTCGGTTGCTCTCTTCTCCAGAACCAGCTGTTCGATAAAATGACAATTGCTTATACCTCCTTCGTGCGCGCAGCGAGGCTGTACACCGAGTTCGGCCGCCGGCGGGAGGCCTACGTCACCATCCTGCACTCGGCGGAGAAGTATGTTTGCGGCGCGATGGCGGCGGCGAAGAGCATCCGCTTAGCCGGATCTGCCAGGGACCTCGTGATCCTCGTGGACGAGTCAATCGGGGAGAACTACCGGAGCGGGCTCGAGGAGGCCGGGTGGACGGTGCGGACGATCCAGCGGATCCGCAACCCGAAGGCCAAGCGCGACGCCTACAACGAGTGGAACTACAGCAAGTTCCGGCTGTGGCAGCTCACCGACTACGACAAGATCGTCTTCGTCGACGCTGACCTCCTCGTCCTGCGCAACATCGACTTCCTCTTCACGCTCCCGGAGATCAGCGCGATCTCGAACAACGCCGTCCTGTTCAACTCCGGCGTGATGGTGATCGAGCCCTCCAACTGCACGTTCCAGCTGCTGATGGATCACATCGACGAGATAACATCCTACAACGGCGGGGATCAAGGGTACCTGAACGAGATCTTCACGTGGTGGCACCGCCTGCCGAAGCACACGAACTTCTTGAAGCACTTCTCGCCGGGGGACCCTGAGAGTAAGAGGGCGAGGAAAGAGAGCATGTTCGCGGCTGAGCCGCCGGCGATCTACGTGGCGCACTACCTGGGGATGAAGCCGTGGCGCTGCTTCCGGGACTACGACTGCAACTGGGACGTGAAGAACTTTTGGCGGTTTGCGAGCGACGCGGCGCACGCCAGGTGGTGGGGGGTGCACGAAGCGTTGCCGGAAAGCCTGCGCCGGTTCTGCCTGCTGCCGACGAAGGTGAAGGCGTACTTGGAGCACAACAGAAGGCAAGCGGAGAAGAGCGGCTTCGCCGGCGGTCACTGGCGGCGGAACATTACGGATAGGCGACTGGACATTTGCGACGAGGCGTTCTGCAATTGGGAGAGCATGTTGTTGCAATGGGGGGAGACGAATTCGCCGACCGGCGACGTGAATTTGACCGCCGCTGCTACATAAACTTGATTTCAAAATTTTTTTTTTATTTTTTTCAAAGTCAAACGTGAATAGATTTTCTTGTTTTACATCGAAATCTATGAATTAGAATTTTCTCGCTTCGGGTGGTATAATTAAAAATCTGGTTTAATATGATTTGGCGGATTTTATTTGGATTTTTTGAATTTGTTTAGGACTGTTTTTGGGCGTTTTCTGGTACGCTCCTTGGACGAATCCAGATTGGGCCCCAGCGAACGTTGTGGTTTATGTAGTTACAGATCGGTCTCACTCGGTATGTATTGGGCCTGCAACAGATATCATGTTCTGGCTGACAGGCTGACTACAAAAAAATTGTATCGGGCCGGGCACAGATTGAATATAGTCTGGACTTGACCAGATACCGTGAGGAATGTGTACTTGCACTATGGATCGGGCAAAAGCTTATTGGATATGATCGGGCTGCGGGCTCATGTGGGCCAGATAAGTCTGGGCTTTGAAGTGATCAGACCGAACCAGATCCGGATTGCTATTGGTTCATGTCAATCTTAGTTCTTGTTTGGGCCAGGCTTGTGATCAGACATTTTTATATGAACAATTTCACTAATAAATATAGAAAAATTATATTCGCGTCCTATAATTTTTAAAAATTATTAGTTAACTGTCATGTCAAGAAATTTTAACACGAATTTGAATTCAATTTGTTATTAAAATAATAGCATAATACAAGCACTAATATATTAATAAAAATCGAATATTATATGCATATAATATTATAAATATGTATATATGTTTAGTTGAATTCTATTTTTTTAATCTTGTTTAAATTGTTAAACAGAGCAAAATGAATCGCTTAATCCGAGGAGATTGATGCAAAAAAGCATATAAATTGATAAATAAAAGGTCGTACCTGACAATTTAGTATTGAATACACACAGACAAAGCTTCTGTCCTTTTTATTGGCGTCGCTTTCCCTTCTCTACCTCCACTTCCCAGCTCTGCTCCGCCACGCGCCGCCCTCTGGCGGTGGCGCTGGCCACCCACACCTTCCACTTCTGCGGCCCTGTGGCTCCCGTGATCACCAACTTTTCGAAAGCGACGTTATTACGTTACTCCACCTCAATAATGTTAGGTCATAATTCGTAATAATCTAGGTCAAGAGTTTTGGGCTTTAACCCAAGGTTTACAAATCCGAATCTCATTTCAGTTTTTTTGAAAATATTTCATTTACAGCGGGATTCGACCTCTGGACATGACCCTCACGAGTTAAATAATTGATAATAAATTTTAATCCATAATAAATAATAACACATGGATTTTAACTGATTTACCACTTGGCAACAAACCTTTAGGTTGTAAATGGATCTTTAAAAAGAAATTAAGGACCGATGGTTGTATAGAAAAGTATAAGACGTGTTTGGTAGTTCAAAGATTTCGGTAGAGAGCCGATATTGACTATTTTGATACCTACGCGCCAGTTGCTAGAATTACTACCATCAGATTCCTTTTATCTCTAGCTTCAATTCATAAATTAATAATTCACCAAATGGATGTAAAAATTGCATTTCTTCATGGAGACCTTGATGAGGAAACTTATATGACTTAGCCTGAAGGATTTATCGTGAGTGGCTGTGAAGGGCAAGTTTGCAAGTTAATCCGTTTTCTATACGGTCTCAAGCAAGCCTCTAAACAGTGGCACGAAAAATTTGATAAAGCTGTTTTGTCGTATGGTTTCCAAATCAATGACTCAGATAACTGTCTTTATTTTAAAAATATAAACTCTAATTTTGTACTCTTATGTCTATATGTATATGATATTCTAATATTCTCTAATAACATAGACATGGTATCTAATACTAAAAACTTCTTAACTAAACAATTTGAAATGAAAGACATAGGAGAAGCAGATGTAATTCTTGGAATGAATATCATTAAAAATGATAATTCTATTTCTCTTTCTCAATCTCGCTATATTGATAAAATTTTAGAGAAATTTAATCATAACTTTTCATCACCATTAAGTACACCATTTGACCCTAACTGGCATATGGTTAAAAATCAAGGACATGCTATAGATCAAGAATTCTATTCTAAGGCTATTGGTTCACTTCTATTTCTAGCTAATAGAACTAGACCTGACATAGCTTATGTAGTATCTAGATTGAGTAGATACACCTCAAACCCTAATAATTCTCATTGGACTGCTTTAAATAGGGTGTTTAGATACCTAAAAGGAACTAAAAATTATACTCTATCCTATAGTGGATATCCTTCTGTGTTAGAAGGATATTGTGATGCCAATTGGATTTCAGACTCCAATGACATTAAATCCACTTCTGGATTTGTTTTCTCTTTAGGTAGAGGTGCCATTTCATGGCAATCTACAAAACAAACTATAATTGCTAGGAGTACTATGGAAGCTGAATTGGTAGTTTTAGACTTAGCATGCTAAGCTGAATTGCTTAAAAACTTAGGTTCTTCTTTGCCTATGGCTGTTTCTATTCATCCACCAATTTCTATTAATTGTGATAATAAAGCTGCAATAGATTTTTGTAAAAAGAAATTGGTTAATTCTAAATTAAGCAGACATATTAAAATAAGACAAAAAATCTATAAGATGGTTATTATCTCATAATATGATTTCTCTATTGTTTGTTAAAACTGATGATAACATTGCTGATTGCCTCACTAAGGGTTTGAATCAAACCAAGGTGATGGCCTCATCTAGGGGAATGAGGATTTGTCCATAATGAGTCCTCCTACAGTGGCAACCCAACCTCCGTGATAGGTAGACCCTGGAAAGAGGTTCAATGGGTAACAACAAGCTGACTGGTTGGCCAAAGAGTACCAAATAATAAATTATAAAAAACACTTATGTGTTTATTGGAGTTATTTTAAAGGCTCCAATACCTCATTCCTAAGGTGATTGTAGTACTCCTATGTAGATGTAAGGTTGAGTACATAACTCTTAAAGGAACCCAAAGGTATATACTGAGAAGTGCCTCTACACACTTCTTCATAGGGTTTCTCCTATATGTGGCTTTTCCGTATACGGCCGCGGACTAGAGAGTGGACCCTTCTAGCTATGTGAAAGTCACATGAATAAGAAGATTATGCACACGGCTAATAATGTGCAACACCGCGTCGTTGAGATTTTGTATCATGTGTGCATCGTTCAACATTGGGTTAAAAGGGTGTAGTTCAAGACCTGGTTCACTATATCCCTTCCAATAGACTTCCGTGTACTAAGTGTGTTAAGCATAGCTTTTCCCTGACCGCGTGATATAGGCTTTTGAGAGCATTTTCATTTTCTTTATTTATGATTATTCTTTGGACTTTTTGAGTTTTGTGAGGGATTGTTGGTGTTTTTTATTTAGAAAACCCAAAAAGCCCTTCTATATTTAATTTAATTTTTTGGGCATTAAAATTACTTTTTATTAATTTAGCCCAACTATTTTCTTTATCTATTTAGCTTATAATTAAGGCTATCAATAGCCTTAATTACTAGCCGTTTATCAATTAATGTTATCATTAATTGAGGGGCTAGGCTAAAGAGGTAAGTGATTTTTCTCTTCTTCCCTATGCGTTGTTCTTCTTATGAGAGAGGTGCAACTCTTTGTGGAAGAAGAAAAAAGAAAGGAAAAACTCTCTCTTTTTCTCCCTAAAACAAACTATTTTTTGCTCTCAAGTGCCGAAAAGTTCTCTTCGACAACCGCTCCACCGACGCGTCGGCAGAAGCGGAATACTGGTTGAATCTTCGGGCGAAAGACCAGATTTTATCCCGCGTGAAGGACCGAATATTTGCCTAAAGACAGACTATAAGTTACCTTCAGGTTCTTTTAATTTTGTCTGATTTATTTTACCGGATTACATGATTTAGCGCAACAAATTATTGCATCCAAATATGCAAATTAAAGTCCAAACCCGTCTTTATCCTTGCTTGTACACAGCCCTCTGTCCCTCCGCCGCATTCGCTCGGCATGCACCTCAGCCTCTCCATGGATTCCTCCTGTTTTCTCTTCTTGCTCTTCACCATCCTTCTTCTCCACTCCACCGCCGGCGCTGCCCATCGCGGCAGCCCCAAAGCAGACACCTCAACCGGTCTCGCCCCTTCCCTGGCCGTCCAACAGGCCTGCCGCGCCACCCGCTACCAGGACCTCTGCGAGTCCGCCCTCTCCCACCTCTCCCCTCCCCTCCCCACCAACGCCTCCGCCGTTGACCTCACCATCGCCGCTCTCTCCGCCGCCGCCCGCGGCCTCGAGACCGCCCGGGCCGACGCTCAGGCCATCCTTGACGCCTCCGCCTCCGACGTCAACCGCTCCGCCGCCGCCCGCAACTGCCTCGAGTTCCTTTCGCTCTCCGACCGCCGCCTTGCCGCCGCCACCGCGGCCCTCCCTATCGGCGCCCTCGCCGACGCCCGCCTCTTCGCCGGCGCTGCCGAGCTCTACCAGTACGACTGCTGGTCCGCGCTCAAGTATGTCAACGGAACGCAGCTGGTGGCCGACGCCATGACGTTCATCAGCGGCCTCGCCAACCTCACCGGCGGTGCTACTGCGATGGTAACCGCCCTGCAGCGCTACGGCGGCGATATCTCATTATGGGCGCCGCCGCAGACGGAGCGGGACGGGTACTGGCCGAGCGGGACGCCGGCATTCGAGGGCGCTGCGGTTGGCGAGGCGGCGACGGGGGGAGAATCGACGGTGCCGGACGCGACGGTGTGCGAGGGAGGAGGGTGCCGGTTCGAAACGGTGCAGGCGGCGGTGGAGGCGGCGCCGGAGCGCAGCGCCCGGCGGTACGTGATCTACATAAAGGAAGGGATTTACGGGGAGACGGTGCGGGTTCCCTTTGAGAAGACGAATCTTCAATTCGTCGGCGACGGGATGGGCAAAACGGTCATTACGGGCTCCCTAAACGTCGGGATGCCGGGGATCTCCACTTACAATACGGCCACCGTCGGTGAGTGAGTGTGATTGAATAGTTTGCAATATTTTCTAAGAAAGGTCAAACGGTAGGTATAGTCGTTAGGAAAATAATTTTGAACCTGCCCCCAATGACTCACCGCCTCACCGGTGTTATTTTGAAACTAGTGCTCTGCACATAATCACGGGCAATTATTTCAAAAAGTCACGGGACAGTCAACAGTGGGACACTCAATTTGACAAATAAGTCCTTATCAAACTAAAATTCCATTTTGTCCATGATTAACAACAGGCGTCAGCGGCGACGGCTTCTCGGCGCGCGACCTGACCTTCGCGAATACCGCAGGCCCCGACGCCCACCAGGCCGTGGCCTTCCGCTCCGACAGCGATCTCTCCATCCTCGAGTCGGTGGAGTTCCTCGGCCACCAGGACACCCTCTACGCCCACTCCCTCCGCCAGTTCTACAACTCCTGCCGCATCGCCGGCACCGTCGACTTCATCTTCGGCAACTCAGCCGCCGTCTTCCGGGACTGCATCCTCCTCGTGCTCCCCCGTCAGCTCGACCCCGAGCGCGGCGAGTCGAACACTGTCACCGCCCACGGCCGCACCGACCCTGCCCAGCCCACCGGCTTCGTGTTCGACCGCTGCTCCCTCGACAGCAGCGATGAGTACCTTAAGCTGTACCGGGCAAAGCCTTCGGTCCACCGCGTGTACCTCGGCCGGCCCTGGAAGGAGTACTCGCGGACGGTGTTCATCGGATGCCACATGGGGGAGATCTTGCGACCGGAGGGGTGGATGCCGTGGAGCGGCGACTTCGCGCTGGCGACGCTTTTCTACGGGGAGTTTGGGAGTGAGGGGCCGGGGGCCAGCACCAGGGCAAGGGTGGCATGGAGTAGCCAGATTCCGGCGGAGCATTTGGGGGTGTACTCGCTGGAGAACTTCATACAGGGTGATCAGTGGATATCCGATGCAATCTAATTATTCAGCAGGATTTAGAGAAGCAGACAGATGAACGACTGAGATGAAGATATAGTTTTATTAAATCAAATAAATCAAGGATTAATGCTGAGTGGGAGCTCCACTATGAATGATCTGCTGCTGCTTCTTCTTCTCCATTCATGTACTATTCCTTTATTTGATCTATGAGCTGCACTCGATGATCAATCACTGCTTTCAGTCGGCGTCAGCGCATCTGACAGGTCAACGTCATGATCGATCACTGCATTTTTTCCTGCTTAGTGGGCATTACAGTTGAGTTTCTTGCCGTCGAAAAAAGAAAAAAAAAAGAAAAAAAGAAAAGAAAAAAAAAAGTTTCTTGGCGTCAGAATGGGTCAAAGGTTCAAATCCCCTAGCCACACATTTTCTTTCTTTTCTTTTTTTGCAATTTGAGGGGGCTTTAGCACAAATATTTTTTTTTATCAAATCAACGTTCAAACTTTCTTTCAAAATGATTATAGATCTCTGAACTTAATTGATCGATCAAGAAGCTTAAAACATGAACACAAATACTTTGTTCAAAGCACAGTTTGCAAAAACAGGAACAACGAAAGAGAATGGAAGGAAATAGACACAGCAGCACAAGACGATGTTACAAAGATCGAAAGAGCAATTAGCTCGATCGTGTTTGTACATAAAATCTACACCTGGTTAGCCACGGGGTGGCGAACCTTGTTGACCTCCACGCCTTGATCTTTGGAGCCATTGATCACTGGGGTCATGCCTCCGTCTCCGCCGCCCTTCGTTTCCACATCGCCGCCGCCGCCCTTGTTGTTCCTGTAAATCGCGTACAGGATCAGCTGCATGGCTCCGAGAAAACTCCCACACCCGTTTGGCACCTGCAGGTTATCATTACGTTCAGATAAATTAGGCAACGGTTTGACTCTGAAGTAGTAGTAGCTCAGTGAATGGTCAGCTCTCGGGGGAACACGGGTAAAATTACTCACGGCGACAAAGGGGTCACGGCCGAGTAGTCCGTAGATGAACCATGACGTGCCGCACAAGAAGACGAACAAGGACAGCAGGAACGGCATGTACTCCACGCTCTTGGTCCGGATTACCAGCCTCTGCAAGCCGACATTCATTTTCATCAATTTTACTTTTTATTATTAACTCCAGTTTCAGTTCCAGAGAAATGTAGAGAGAGAGAGAGAGAGAGAGAGGAGGGTATACCATGATTGAGAGAGGCGAGGCGTACATGCAGATGGAGAAGATGGCGGCGGCGAAGCCGCAGAAGAGCTTGCGGCGCTGGCCGCGGAGGGCGAGCATCGAGACGAGCGCGACGACTGCGAAGATGGAGAGCACGAGGGCGAGCAGGGCCAGCATGCGAGCCCGGGTCTTGCGGTTGTGAGCGAAGACGAGGAAGATCACCACGTACACGGCTTCGATGGCGGAGCCGGCGCCGTTGATGGTCGACACGAGGATGTTGTTGGGCGACACGAACGGCAGCCCGTACCAGGCGGAGAGGAGGCAGTTGAGGAGCGTCATGGTGTACGGTACGCCGGAGAAGTCCTCCGTCGATCTTTTCTTGATAACCCTCCGGAAGGTGACGCTAGCAGCACAAATTTCAAAAGAAAAAAAAAACGAGTCAATCAATTTGGAGCGGCGACGATGACCGCCATCGCAGAGTGGAAGATACTCACACCGGGGCCAAGAAGAGGAACAGGGCAGTGGCGTTGCCTGCTCAGACCAAAAACAAATCTCAACAAAAATAATCGATCAGAGAGACAAGAAAACTAATCAGAAGCTGAAGAACAATCACCGAAGATGCCGAAGAGGAAATGCAGAACATCCATGATTCACGAGCGAGGAAGCTGCAGGGGCAGAGCTGGTGAGCTGATCAATGAAGGCGAATGAGTAGGCTTGGACAAAGCAGAGGGAAGTGAATTAATTGAGAGGCCTGTGCTGCGCGTGTGAGCCTGGGAAAGGGCAAACGGGGGGACGGGGCGGAGTTGCGTGGCTACTCTGGTTTATGTAGCGCGAGTCTGCCATCGAATTAATTCGTTCTTATCTGACCGGAATGCAGTTGTTCTTCTTTCACCGAGTTGACTCGGTTACATTTAAAAAAAAATAAAAATAAAAATAAAAAGTAATGCGGGTGGGTTTATATAATCCGAGTTATGCAATGTGGTCCTCATAAATTTAAATAATTAGGAGTCATCCTGTTAAATAAAAATAATGTAGTTTCACTAACTAAATTTAGAGCTTCCTGAAAAACTTTTTAATAAGAAAAAAAACAAACAAATTGAACCCCACGTCTTCTTTTAGCCCCCTACTTTTACTGTATTTTCTTTTTGTGGGAGCTTAAAATAGCATAGAGCTACCTAAATGTATGCACTAATACACTTTACTCCTCGTTTTTTTTGACTAAATTGATTGAGGGGGAAATATAGAAATGTTCTGGCCCTATAGAACCTCTTTTGTCTACTTTCTATTTTTCTTAAATCACTTATATTCATCTTCATAATTATAATTTCTGGACTTTGATTATATTAAAGTATAAAACTAGAAGCTCTATGCAAATATTAGATTGAATTGACATCGATAGAATTTCCGAAGGATAAAGGTCGAAGATAATTTAATTAAATAAATATGGAGTGACATGATTCCACATATGAAATATTTAATTTAAATAAAAAAAACAATGCCAACCTATAGCATACGGTATGTGTCAAGGTGTAAAACGGAATCCATAAATCAACCTATGCGTACGTGGTGCTGTTAGAAACATGCATGCATGCATGCATCTGTAATATAAATACGTAAATAACAAATGAAAAAAAATTCATATAACGACGGACTTATTGATTCAGTAGTCAATTGTAGATAATGAATTATATTGTTTTGTTTGTGTTGTTATAATTTATAAATTATTAGATAAATAATTACTGAATTATTATTATTATTTAACTTTTTTAATTTAATTTAATTTAATTTTTTTATTATTAATTAGTATTTTAATATTTTATATTTTTTACGATGAAATTCATAGTAAAAAAAATAAAAAATATATTGAATTTAAATGACTTTTCATCTAAATTCATGTTTTAAAGATAAGATGAAACTCTTTGATGTAAAAATGTTTTCGAGATCAAGTCGTCAAACCTTAACTACTGGCGGCGATGCAGTTAAGAGTTTGAATATTGCACTACAAACATGTGGTGTGCCGTAGGCACCAGGAACTTGATGCGGGGAGAGGTTGTTGTAATGAATTATATTATTATTATTGTTATTATTTTAACATGCACAGCTACGGTTTTTTTAAAGGTTTGAAGTCTCTTCGGGCAAGCGATGCATCATGAATGGAAAGTAAGTGGG
The DNA here is from genome assembly GCA_027563935.2 of Costus lasius. Lineage (NCBI taxonomy): Eukaryota > Viridiplantae > Streptophyta > Magnoliopsida > Zingiberales > Costaceae > Costus > Costus lasius. The sequence goes on from CM050454.1 coordinate 101,660,751, forward strand.
GGGAGGTTCCCTTTAGATGCGGGCACTCGCATAACAAACGTGGTGCGTGAAAGAATATCGTACCTAATACTATTATTTATATTAGTGAGATAATAATTTATTTTTATTTAAATTTAATAAAATTATTTTTTTCCATAATAGGTAATACGTAAGCAAGACGTCATTCAAAGTTTGAAGATATTATTATTATTATTATTATTATTTTGCTTGCTCACGACTAAATTTCGATAAGGTTGGCTGAGGATTTGACGCTGGAACGCTGTCGGTGTGGGAGTTGGCCGAGACAGCGGTCGTTGCCGCAGTTCCGCCCGTCAAATTAAGACGCAGTAACTGCGCCACCCACGACCGCCATGCGCTTCCCCCTTGTCGTCGCTGCGGATGAGATCGAATTAACGAGCCCGGCGGCTTCTTCTTGCCCGCCCAACGAATTATACTCGCCGCAGCGCAAGCCTCCAAAGGCTTGGGTGGGATTGGGATAAAGCATCATAACTCTGCTTCTGTCATGCTGCACTAAATGGCTCCCTAGTTTTCTGCACAGGTCAATTTGTAGACGAATTACATCAGAGCTGTTTATGTTTTAGTAGATACGAAACTTAAAAGTAAAAACTTAAACCTAGGTCGTTTTAATACTTTGATTAGAAGAAGAAAAAAAACTATTATTTTTCTTATTTAATAGGAAAAAAAAGAAAGACATGAACAACCCATCTTCTAATAAGAAGAAAAATTGTCGTCATCATCCACATGAGCTCGAGCTTGCCCTCACCGCCGTCCATGTAAGATCGAACTCGCCCTCGCCACCGTCCACATGAGCTTGAGCTCGCTCTTGCTGCCGTCTTTGCGAGCTGGCTATCGCCACTATCCATGCGCCCTCGTTGTTGTCCATGTGAGCCTGAGCATGCGAGTTGGCTTTCACCACCATCCATGTGTCCTCATTGTTATCCATGTGAGCCCAAGCATGCAAGCTGGCTCTTGCCACCGTCTATGTGCCCTCATTGTTGTCCATGTGAGCTCGAGCTTTCCTTCGCTGCTATCCACGCAAACTCAAGGTTGCCCTTGCCATTGTCCACATATCCTTACCGCTGTCCATGCGAGCTAGCCCTCGCCATTGTCCATGCGCCCACGCTATTGTCCACGCGAGCTCGAGCTTGCCCTCTCCGTCGTCCATGTTAATATTAATATTAACATATTAACATTCTATACTAAATATAGATTAAGACACTGCTAAATATAGATTAAGACATTTGTATATATACATGTGATTGTAAACATATTATCAAGTTAATAAAGATATTGTATCTTTATGTTTAACATTTGTATATATACATGTGATACAGGCGCTCTTCTCTATTTTGGTATTAAAATCAATTTGGGTCAACTTTAATTTTGACCAGACATTTGTATATATACATGTGATTGTAAACATATTATCAAGTTAATAAAGATATTGTATCTTTATGTTTAACATTTGTATATATACATGTGATACAGGCGCTCTTCTCTATTTTGATATTCTCATCATTAGTTTGATATTTCTCCTTCTAATTTCATATTATATATTTAGATATTATTCTTTAAGGCTTGAGTGGATAACGCATGTGGGCCTCTTACCATTTAAGTTAACCTATAAAAGAATAATATAAAAATATATAATATTTAACAAAATGGCCGGAGAAATACTACCAATAAATATTAAATTAGATGGATCTAATTATAATCAATGATCTTATCTTATGTGAACTTTTTTAAAGGGACGTGGATTATGGAAATACATTACTGATAACTGCCAGTGTCCTACTGATATAGATAAGTTTGAAGAATGGGAAATCAACAACAACAAAATTGCTACTTGGATTGCCAGCACTGTAAGTCCCTCTAGTAGCATGCAATTCAACAAGTTTAACACTGCAAGAGAGATATGAAATTTTTTTGCTACAAGGTGCAATCAAACCAATTTTGCTCTTAGATATAAACTTGAGATTGATATTCGAAATATGAAACAACAACCGGGACAATCTGTTTCTGAATTTTATACTAATATGTCTATTATTTGGGATTAACTTGCTCTCATGGAACCCAAATGGACAGTGGATGGTGAACTCTATTACAAGTATAGAGAGGAAGGTCGTCTAGTTCAACTTCTTATGGCATTAGAGGATCCTTTTGAGACTATTCGTACTGCAATTCTTTATAGGTCTCCATTACCTTCTGTCGATGCTACACTTTCTGAACTGATAACTGAAGAGACAAGAAGAATGTCTGAAAGTAAGCCAAATGACTCATTGGTTCTATCAGCAAAATCCAAAGATATGTCAAAGGCACAATGTTATAATTGTAAGAAGAATGGTCACGTAGCTCGCAATTGTTCCATGAATCAATCACAATGTACCTACTGTAAGGAATATGGTCACACAGGCAACAATTGCCCAAAACCATCTTCAAGAAATATGCGCAACAAAAGAATGAGCTCACATACATCAGCAGCGACAATCACTAATGCAAGTTCTACATTTGAAACACTTACTGCTGAAGCTGTTCAAGAAATGATTAAATAGCCTCTTGCAATTGGTAATTCTTCTAACATAGCTGCTACTTCAACCCACTCAGGTAATACGTCTCATATGACTTGGTTCTTTGATTCTGGAGCATCGAATCATATGACTTTTAATTCCTCCATGTTTGAAAAATTATCTTATTTTCAATCACATCCTCAAATTCAAACTGCAAATGGTAGTATAATTACTGCACCTAGTAGAGGTAACATAGACTCCACTAGTCTAGAAATACATATCGCTGATGCACTATTTGTTCCTAAAATTTCTATGAATCTAGTTTCTGTTGGGCTACTTGTTGAAAAAGGTTTAACTATCACATTTTCCTCTTCTGGATGTACTGTGCAGGACTGCTCAACGGGGAAGCTCATTGGGATAGGATGTAAAGTTAGACGACTTTTTTCTGTTGATAAACTAGTTGAAGATCCCAAATCTCATCATGTTGCATCTGTAGTTTGTGATAGTTCTCTATTTTTTTTGTTGGCATAAACGTTTAGCACATGTTTCTTCTCTCAATTATCCTTCTTAATCAATAAAGGTTCATTAGATGTTGTGTCTTCAATAAAAGATCCATGTTGTTTACACTGCAAACTTTCAAAACAAATAGCCCTACCATTTTCTTCAAGTAATACTACATCTACAACACCTTTCGATATAATACATTCAGATGTATGGGGTCCTGCACCAATACCTTCAATGGGTGGTGCAAAATACTATGTAATTTTTGTTGATGATTTCACTAGATTTACTTGGATATATTTTCTTCATTCTCGTTCAGATTTTCTTTCAACATATATTGAATTTTCCACCATGATCAAAACTCAGTTCAACTCTATGATAAAAATTTTACGCACTGATTCTGATGGTGAATATATTTCTAATGATCTACATAAGTACCTTGTTTCTCAGGGTACTTTATCTCAATTATCTTGTGTTGAAACTCTACAACAAAATGGTGCCTCCGAACGAAAACATAGGCATATTGTTCAAACTGCTCGAACTATTCTTCATTCTTCATCCGTTCCCAAGAAATTTTGGGGAGAAGCTATGAATACAGCAGTGTATATTATCAATCGTCTTCCATCGCCTACTATTAATCAAACAACTCATTTTGAACGATTATACCATCTTTCTCCAAACTATCATTATTTACGTATTTTTTGAAGTATTTGTTTTGTTCGTTTGAATAAAATAGAACATGACAAGTTATCTCAAAAAAATGCTATTTGTGTCTTTTTAGGGTATGGTACTCATCAAAAAGGTTATCGTTGCTATGATCCCCAATCTCAAAAACTTCGTATCTCCAGACATGTTACCTTTTGGGAACATATACCATTTTTTACTCTCCTACAAAACCAACACCAAAACATATCTAGTCCTATAATTGATCCATTTCCTAATAATGATCCAAGTACAACATTGGATTCTCGTGTGACTTCTACTCACTTTCCTGAAATCAAAGACTTCATGCGTCTGATATTTCTGCAGATATAATGCTAAAATCTCTTGCAGTTTCTGCTCAGCCGGCTGATGTTCCTGTTTTCAATGAAACTCCCCCTCAAGGCAGTTCAGAGCATAACATCATTCTATCTCGTTATCCTATACGAAATACTAGAGGTAAACTTCCTGAATATCTCAATGATTATCAATGTCATTTGTCTACCATTTTATCTTATCATAAACCACAATCATATCGAGAAGCTTCATCTAAACCTGAGTGGCAGCAAGCTATGACTGAAGAACTTGATTCTCTTCAAAGAACTAATACATGGAATCTTGTACCTCTTCCTATTGGAAAAATGGCTATTGGCTCTAAATGGGTGTATAAAATCAAAACAAAAGCTGATGGAACTCTTGAAAAGTATAAAGCTCGTCCTGTGGCTAAAGGATTTACACAAGAATATGGTATTGATTATGAAGAAACATTCGCTCCTGTTGCTCGAATGACTTCTATCAGAACTCTTATTGCTGTTGCTTGTTGCCAACAATGACCTCTTTATCAACTAGATGTGAAAAATGCTTTTCTTCATGGAGATCTAGAGGAAGAAGTTTATATAAAAACACCTCCAGGAGTTATTCATAATTCAAATCAAGTTTGCAAACTAAATAAATCCATATATGGTCTCAAACAAGCTCCAAGATCATGGTTTGCAAAGTTTCACACTACTATATGCAAATTTGGATTTCACCCAAGCAATCATGACTCTACTTTATTCATCAAGAATTCTCTACAAGATATTGTTCTTTTTATTCTCTATGTTGATGATATGATGATTACGGGAAGTGATCTTCAAGGAATTCAAGACACAAAAGATTATCTTCATACTTCATTTGAAATGAAAGACTTAGGTCAACTTCGGTATTTTCTTGGCATGGAAGTAAATTACTCGTTGGATGGAATATTTTTATCTCAATCCAAATATGCTTCTGAGTTATTACTTCGAGCTGAACTAACTGATAATAAAGTTGATGACACACCATTAGAGCCTAATATAAAGCTTTTGCCAACTGAAGGAACTATTTTAACAGATCATACTCGTTATAGACAGTTAGTCGGTAGTCTTAACTATCTTACAATTACTCGTCCAGATATAAGCTATGTGATGGGGATCGTATGGAGAGTATCGCAACGAAAAATAAATAAATCACAATAACAAAGATGCTAGATGATGCTCAATCTCAATCACATAATAAGAACACAAGCGATTTATGTGGAAACCCCCAAAATTGACGGGGAAAAAACCACGGGACACAAAGTCCTCCCAAAGATCTCCACTATGCTGTCAAACAAATATAAGAGGCGTCCAAATTTGTTACAAGGAGTATACAACTCCAATAATCATAAAATTGACAAGAGAATCACAAAAGAGATCACCAAAAACAGTCTCCCAAATATTACTCACGTTCTGAATAAATATGAGAAATATTTATACCATAAAAACAGATCTCCACCGTTGAAAGCAAAGATTATTGAGTCTTCTAACTTTTGTCCAAATTTCAGCACGATCGGAACACAGATGACCAGCCGATCGTGCGTTTGATCACAGAAACTATTGCAGCCCAGCAAAAACAGAAAACCAAATCTGCAGCAAATGTTCGGGCTTAGCAGAGAAACTTTCATACCTCCAAATCAAATCACCACCGTTCAGAACGAAGACAAACAGGTGCTCCGGCTGCTGTCCAAACATCAGCTCGATCAGACCACGGATGACATCCGATCGTAAAAGCAATCATAGCTGCGCACAGCAGAAATTCCATCCGCCTCCAACTCGATTTTCTCTCTTGTTCCAAAAAACCCTCTTTCGCAACCAAACGCCTCTAGACCAGCATATTCACTTAGCCCTAATGGGATTTTAATTGTTGGGCCCTCTCCACATAGGAGAGACCCATTAGCCCAACAATTCTCCCCCTCTCGACTATGTGGAGAGGTTCGCCAATTCGGCGATCAATTTGCAAGTCTCAAGCTTCTCTTTCTGCAAAGGCTTTGTCAACATATCAGCACCATTATCATCTGTATGAATCTTCTCAAGTTCTAGCAACTTTTTATCAAGCACATCACGTATCCAATGATATCTCACATCAATATGTTTTGATCTAGAATGAAATGTATGATTCTTTCCAAGATGAATAACGCTCTGACTATCACAAAATAAAACAAACCTCTCTTGAACAAAGCCAAGTTCCTCCACAAACCTTTTCATCCAAAGGAATTCTTTACATGCTTCAGTTACTGCAATAAATTCTACTTCTGTAGTTGACAGTGCAACACATTTTTGCAGCCTTGATTGTCATGCCACAGCACCACCTGCAAAGGTAATCAAGTAACCAAAAGTGGATTTCCTAGAGTCAATATCTCCTGCCATTTAAGAGTCAGTGTAACCAACTAGAGTAGGTCCATCACTACCAAAACAGAGTTTTAAATCAATTGTGCCTCGAAGATATCTCATAATCCATTTTATTGCATTCCAATGCTCTCTTCCAGGCTCAGAAATAAATCTGCTAACAACCCCAACAGCATATGCAATATCAGGTCTTGTACATACCATGGCGTACATCAAACTACCTACAGCAGATGCATAAGGAACTTTTTTGCATATCTTCCTTCTCTTTCTCAGTAGAAGGACTTTGCTTATGACTAAGCCTAAAGTGTATAGCAAGTGGAGTACTAACCGCTTTAGCTTGATGCATGTTGAACCTTTGAAGTATCTTTTCAATATACTTCTCCTGTGATAACCATTACTTTCTTACCTTTCTATCTCTCACAATTTGCATACCAAGAATTCGAGTTGCAGGACCCAAATTCTTCATTGCAAAATGCTTGTTCAAGAATTTGCATACCTTTCTATCTCTCACAAAATGCTTGTTCATTCTTTTCAATATACTTCTCCTGTGATAACCATAACTTTCTTACCTTTTTATCTCTCACAATTTGCATACCAAGAATTCGAGTTGCAGGACCCAAATTCTTCATTGCAAAATGCTTGTTCAACTCTTGCTTCAACTTGTCAATTCTGAAAGCATTCTGACCAACAATAAGCATATCATCAACATAAAGCAATAATATGATAAAATCATCATTAGAGAATCTATGTGTAAAAACACAATGGTCTAAAGAAGTTTTCTTATAGCCTTTTTCAATCATGACAGATTCAAATTTCTTATACCACTGCCTGGGAGCTTGTTTCAAACCATACAAGCTCTTCTTCAATCTACACACATTATCTTCTTTCCCTTTGACTGTGAAACCTTCTGGCTACTCCATATAAATTTCTTCATCCAAATCACCATGAAGAAATGCAGTCTTCACATCCATTTGCTCAATCTCCAGATCAAGCTTAGCAGCCAAGCCTAACACAATTCTGATGGATGACATTTTCACAACTGGAGAGAAGATCTCTTCAAAATCAATTCCCTTTTTCTGATTGAAGCCTTTAACAACCAATCTAGCTTTATACCGTGGATGTGAGACATTTTCTTCTTGCTTTAACCTATAAATCCACCTGTTCTTCAAAGCTTTCTTACCCTTTGGTAGTTGTACCAATTCAAAGGTATTGTTGTCATACAGAGATTTCATCTCATCTTTCATGGCTTCAATCCATTGTTGCTTTTGGTCAGATTCAATAGCCTCTTCATAGGACTCAGGTTCTCCCCCTTCAGTGAGGAGTACATACTCATCAGAGGAGTATCTAATAGAAGGTCGTCTCTCCCTAGAAGACCTTCGAGTCATATCACTAGATTCCTACAAGATTTGATCAAAAACTTGATTAATAGGAACATCATCATTAACCATGTCTTGTTCTGTCCCTTGATGTTGAGGACTATCTCGTACTATGCTATCCAACAGTGTTGATGAAGGATGATTAACACTCATCTCACAACTCTGAGGGCTATCTCGTACTATGCTATCCAACAGTGTTGATAAAGCAGGATCAACACTCATCTCACAACTCTTGGAAGTCTCCTCTGACTTCCCAATATCCTCAATAGTCTGATCTTCACAGAACACAACATCTCTACTTCTTACAAGCTTCTTCTCTACCGGATCATAAAACCTGTATCCAAACTCATCTTCACCATAGCCAATAAAGATGCACTGACGGGTCTTGCCATCTAGCTTTGACCTTTCATCTTTTGGGATATGTACAAAAGCCTTACAACCAAAAACACGAAGGTGATTGTAAGAAACATCCTTACCATACCATACTCTATTAGGAACATCACCTTGTAATGGTACACTAGGAGATAGATTGATCACATGAGTCACTGTCTTTTAGGCTTCACCTAAAAAGAACTTTGGCAACTTTGATTGTTAAAGCAAACATCTGACTCTCTTAATTAAGGTTTTATTCATCCTTTCAGCTAACCCATTAAGCTGAGGAGTCTTCGGGGTAGTCTTTTGGTGTCTGATGCCTTGTAACCTGCAATAATCATCAAAGGCACCACCATATTCTCCACCATTATCAGAGCGTATACATTTAAGCTTCTTTCCTGTTTCCCTTTCAACAAGGGCTTGAAATTGCTTAAATGCATCAAACACTTGATCCTTTGTTTTCAAAGCATATATCCAAAGCTTTCTAGAATAATCATCAATAAATGTGACAAAATAAATAGCACCATCAAATGATCGTACCTTCAAAGGACCACAAACATCTGAATGTACTAGCTCTAGGTGATCTGACTTTCTGGGAGAAGGATGACTCTTGAATGAAACTCTATTTTGCTTTCCTGCTAAACAATGATCACATTTCTTCAACTTTGCACTTTTACACTTGGAAGTAAATTCTTCTTGGCCAAACAATCAAGTCCTTTCTCACTAATGTGACTGAGATGCTTATGCCATAACTGAGGGACCTCTTCATTCTCCAAAACATTGACAACTGACTTAGAGATAGAAAACTATGTCCTATACAAACCAGAATACTTATTTCCATGAGCCAAAATAAGTGATCCTCTACTGAGTTTCCAATTACCTCCTCCAAAGTCATTATGATACCCCTCATCATCAAGTTGCCCAACTGAAATCAAATTCAGTCTAATATCAGGTGCATGTCTTACATCTTTCAATATTAATTATGCTCCACTACTAGTTTCCAAGCACACATTGCCGACGCCAAGAACTTTTGATTCAACATCATTGTCCATCTTCAATGCACCAAAGTCACCTACAGTATAAGAAGAAAAGAACTCTCTATGGCTGGTAACATGGCGAGTAGCTGCTGTATCTACCACCCAACTTGTCTCATCACAGGTGAAATTTACCGCATCTTCAACTTCATGAACAATAATTAAATCATCACTAGTAGATGTGGTAGTAACACGGTCATCATGCTTTTTCTCACTTTTGTCATTGTTACCTCTATTCTCTCTTTTCCATTGGTAGCAATATTTCTTGATGTGTCCTGGCTTTCCACAATGTTGACATTTAAAATTCTAATATTTTGATCTTGACTTGCTTCTACTTTTATCTCTGCTCTTATCAGTTCTTCGATTACTTCTCCCCCTATTTTTAGTAAAGAGAATCTCTGAGTGTGAGGAAGAACCTTGAGACTTTCTTCTTATCTCCTCATTCAGAACACCTCCTTTCACAAGTTCCAAGGACACAACACCATGAGGGGCTGAGTTTGTAAGGGTGACCCTGAATGTCTCCCAAGAATCAGGCAAAGTATTAAGCAACCAAAGACCAAGAACTTTATCATCAAATTTAATACCCATACTAGAGAGCTGATCAATCACACCCTGAAACTCATTCAAGTGATCTGCCATAGAATTTCCTTCTTTGTATTTCAACTGTATCAATTTCTTGAGCAAAAATAATTTATTATTACCTGTCTTTGAAGCAAATAATGTCTCAAGCTTATTCCATAGAACTTGTCCATTTGTCTCACTACAAATATGATTGTAGACATTATCATCCACAAACTGTCGGATATAACTGCACACTTGCTCATGTTGAAATTCTCAATCCTCATCACTTTTGGATTCAGGCATCTCATTTGCAAACACAGGTAAATGCAATCTCTTAACAAATAAAAGATCTTTCATTTTGTTCCTCCATATGTGATAGTTTGAACTATTCAAACAAACCATCTTTGTAAAACCACTCTCGATTTTAAGTGCTTAATCTGGTTCAAAACTGAGCGATTAGCACAGAGGCTGAGAGACTACGCCCTGGCGCTAAGCACCGACGTACGTACCCTCCAAACAGCGTAAGCTAACGTCTATATCTTGAATACAACAAACTTTGCACGAGTAACCTGCCTCTGATACCACTTGATGGGGATTGTATGCAGAGTATCGCAACGAAAAATAAATAAATCACAATAACAAAGATGCTAGATGATGCTCAATCTCAAACACACAATAAGAACACAAGCGATTTACGTGGAAACCCCCAAAATTGACTGGGGAAAAAACCACGGGACACAAAGTCCTCCCAAAGATCTCTACTATGCTGTCAAACAAATACAAGAGGTGTCCAAATTTGTTACAAGGAGTATACAACTCCAATAATCATAAAATTGACAAGAGAATTACAAAAGAGATCACCAAAAATAGTCTCCCAAATATTACTCAAGTTCTGAATAAATCTGAGAAATATTTATACCATAAAAACAAATCTCCACCGTTGAAAGCAAAGATTATTGAGTCTTCTACCTTATGTCCAAATTTCAGCACGATCGGATCACAGATGACCAGCCGATCGTGCGTTTGATCACAGAAACTATTGCAGCCCAGCAAAAACAGAAAACCAAATCTGTAGCAAATGTTCGGGCTTAGCAGAGAAACTTTTCGTACCTCCAAATCAGATCACCACCGTTCAGAACGAAGACAAACAGGTACTCCGGCTGCTGTCCAAAAATCAGCTCGATACGGATGACATTCCGATCGTAAAAGCAATCACAGCTGCGCAGAGCAGAAATTCCAGCCGTCTCCAATTCGATTTTCTCTCTTGTTCCAAAAAACCCTCTTTCGCAACCAAACGCCTCTAGACCAGCATATTCACTTAGCCCTAATGGGCTTTTAATTGTTGGGCCCTCTCCACATAGGAGAGACCCATTAGCCCAACACTATGTTGTTCATCTTGTAAGTCAATTCATGGCCTCTCCAAGATCAACGCACTATTCTGCTGTTCTTAGAATATTGAGGTATATCAAAGGAACTCTACATCATGGTTACAATATACATCATCAACTCCAATCCTTCAAGCCTTTACCGATGTAGATTGGGCAGACAATGCTTATGATCGGAAATCTACCACTGGATTTTGTATCTTCTTGGGTAATTCACTATATCTTGGAAGAGTAAAAAGCAACCTATTGTTTCAAGATCTAGTGCTGAAGCAGAATATCGAGCTCTTGCTCATACTACAGCAGAAATAGTTTGACTTCGTTGGTTGCTCGCTGATATGTGTATTAATATTTCTAATCCTACACTTATATTTTGTGACAGTAAAAGTGTTATTCAAATTACAAAAAATTATGTCTTTTATGAAAGAACTAAACACATTGAGATAGACTGTCATTTTACTCGGCATCACTACAAGCAGCAAAATATCTCCTTATCACATGTCTCTACAAAAGTTTAGATTGTAGATCTTCTTACAAAGTCGCTTGCTGTAGATTATTTCCAATATCTTCGTTCCAAACTACATCTACTTACAGCATTTCCAGTTTGAGAGGGGGTGTTAATATTAATATTAACATATTAACATTCTGTACTAAATATAGATTAAGACACTGCTAAACATATATTAAGACATATATATATATATATATATATACACATGTGGTTGTAAACATATTATCAAGTTAATAAAGATATTGTATCTTTATGTTTAACAGTCCACATGTCCTCACCACTGTTCATATGAGGTGGCCCTCGCTGTCATCTACGCAAGGTCAAGCTTTCCCTAGCGACTGCACAAGCGAGCTCAATGCTCGCTTTCGTACGCAAGTGCGAACTCACCATCATTGCCCGTGGCGGATCCGCATATGCATGAGTGTGGGCAAATGCCCCCACTCAATTTTTGAAATTGGTTATATATAAATACATATTTATAATATTATATGTATATAAATTTTAATTTTTTTCCCTCTAAATAAATTATAGTCCTTTGGGTCCTAGCTTTGCTACTAACCATTACCGTACGCGAGCTCGAGCTCGCTGTCATATGCAAGCACAAGCTTGCCACTCATCGCTCACCGAATGCATATGAGCTCACTTGTAGCATATGAATGCATCTTCCGAAGGCGTGCGGCGAGCTCCCCATTGCCGTTGTACATGAGCTTGAGCTCGCCACAAGCCAAATGCACGTGAACTCACTTGTAACACGTGATTTCATATTCCGAAGGCGATCAACAAGCTCACCATCACTATCGTACGCGATCTCGAGCTCGCTGCTTACTATAGCAAGATAGCTCAATCTCGTTGCTTGCCGAACACACGTGAGCTCACTTATAATTTATCTTCCTTTTCCTCTTTTCCTTTTCTCTCTTTTTCTCTTCCCTCCTATTAAATATAGTATAAAATTTGCTTATTTAAAAAATTACACGACTCTATTATGTACGATTATGATTTTGCCTAGAAGATTTTCAATTAATTATCCAAAAAATTCCTATTTATGGATATTCACTCATTTATATTTGCAATTTACGCTAGCGAATGGAGCGTAGTTGACAATCATATGAGAGCCCACAAGCCGTGTTAACAGGCCAATTTGATCTATGGGCCGAATCTAATAATGGGCGTTGGGCCAGAGCTGGAGTTCGTCGTATTTGAATACTAAGCAGTGGTGGAAAAAACGAAGAGGGAACAAATAGGAAGGCAGTACAAAATCTGCAGAGGTTGAGTTTGGTCGGGGTTCGTTCTTTACTTCTTCGATTCTTCCCATCTAATCAGTAGGTGCGAGCGAATCCGCCCACACTGTAAGGACCGGGAGCACACTGCGACTGCTGCGGCTGCATGGATGCCAACGCCGGCGGCCCCTGCATCCCGTCCTTCGCGTACTGCAGCCACACTCGCTGCTCGTCCGCCAACAGATGCTGCTTCTTCTCCATATCTGACATCTGCACGTAGGCTGGCGGCGGCACCATCAGCGACGCCGCGAACGGGTCGCCCCCCGTTGACACTCCCCCCGCTACGGGCGGCGCCGGCAATGATAGGACATGCTGCGCTGGCGTCGGCGCACGGAGCGCCACGCTGCTCGCGCTCCCGTCACCGACATCTCCGCGTCCCGTGGAGGCCTGCGCCTGGGCGTACATGCCGTCGAGCATCAGCATGTCGAAGCCGCCGCCGAGGACCGCCCTCTGCGTTCCTAAGTTGCTCGCTGTCGTCATTAGGGCCGTCTCCCAGACCGACGACCCGTCGTCGCTCTTGAACGCTTCCCAATTGAGCGGCGCCCCGGCGTCCGCCACGGGCCCGTCGAACAATGCGAGAGCCAACCTGTCCGCGTGCTCTTCTCTGGTCATTGCGTCGGCCTTCAAGTTCAACAGATCTGCGTCTTGCTCTGTTTCTCGTTCCTTCTTCTCTGAACGGTTATCCTTCACCTCGGCAATGGCCTTGCCCTGGACCGTGGTTTCGGTGTCGGCCACCGGCGCAGGCAAAGCCTTGGCGCCGTCCGTTTCGCCTTCTGCCTCGGGCTCATCCTCGGGGGTGCTGGGGGAGTCACGAGCATCGTCCTTGGGGTTGTGCTGAAGTTTGGCGCTCGCGAGGGCGGACCTTTCGCGGATGAACTCATCCATGAACTCAAGCTTTTGAGGGGTGATGCGTTCAATCTCGGGGTACTCGGAGGAGCGGCAGATCCCAGCGATCTTGGTCCAGCCGTAGAAGAGGTCTAGCTCGTCGAACAGTCTGGAGAGGTCGGAGAAAATCTCATGCACTCTGACGCAATCGGAAACCTCCAGCTCCATGAATCGCTCGACGAAGATGTTCATCACCTCGACGAGGTCGTAGTATATATGGAAGCTCTCCTTCACAATGGGGTAAAGCGCCACAGCCACGATGCGGTTATGCTTCGTCTCCCCCGTCGGCCGGCAGTGAAGGAAGAGCTCAAGCAAGCGCAGCAGCCGCCGCGTCCTGGAGAAGATTCGATCGGTCGACATGTCCCTCACTGACGCCGCCTTGGACGACGACGGCACAGCCTCGGAGGCGGCGGCGGGGTCCTTCTCGTCATTCGCGTAGGCGCCGCTACGGGTGCTGCGGCGCTTGCGGCGGCTGTGCATCCGGTAGTCGAGTCGCACGTCGAGGTAGAGCGCATAGGTGCGGACGAAGACTGAGAAGTCCCAGGCATCGGAGCGGGAGGTGTCGCGGAAGTCTGACATGTTGAGCATGCGCGTGCCGCGTCGAGTGGCGAAGGATATCTCCTCCTCGTAGGCGTGGCCACCCTCAGAAATAAGGCGTTGGATGAGAAAGAGGGTCTTCAGTGCCACCGTGCAGCTGCGGGTTTTGGTAAGGCGGCGGGAGATCAAGGAAACGCAGACGCGCACGTGCGAGCGAGAGTAGCACGAAAGGCTGATAATCTCTCGGATGTGCTTCTCGTCCGCCGGAACCTCGTCGTGCCGGGTGGCTTTCACGATGGCGACTTCAAGCTCCGATTCGGTCGTACTGTTGCCCACCTTGGCTAAGCCAATGCTGGTCGTATCCTTCACCGCACCTATGGCCTTCTGTAACGTGCTCGGCGCCATGGCGGCCGGTTCTTGCTGCTGCTTGAAAGAAGGGAATGGAAGAGAGAGAGAGGACCCCTGTCTTGTCGCGCCTCCCTCCTGTCTCAAGCCATTCGGTGCCAATTGTGAGAAATTTGTGCAAGGATCATCAACTGTAGAAGTCGCGCACAAGTAGGCGAAAGGAACGGGGTTCGCAAGGACGAAGACTGCCATTTTCCTTGAATTGTTGGTTCCCGCCTTCGCCATTGACGAGTTCCAAAATGCCATCTCTGGCCAAACGTAGCTAAATTTAGTTGAAACTGGAGTCCAACTCATTCAAAGTGAATCCATCCAATCATAATGAGATGAGCAAATTTAGGGAAACCAAGGAAAAAATGGAGCTTTAGGCACGGATCGTGTAAAGTCTTACGGCCTGTTTTGGTGGAAGGAAAAGAAATCAGCAAAAAAGAAAATAAGAAGAGAAAGAAAGTAAAGAGGAAAAGAAATTATTATTTTTTCTTATAGGCCCTGTGTTTCAGTGGAAAGAAAGAAAATAAAAAAAAAATAAAATTTTTTTAAATTAATTATATTATACATAATACATAAATAATTAGTAAAATTATAAATATTATAGTTGTTAATTATAAAAATACTATAAAATTCATATTAATTTGTATAACTTTTTATTAAAAATTATAAAATATTATTAAAAATATTAAAGTACTATAAATTCTTATTAAAAATTATCAAAAATTTTGACAGCATTTCCTCTATATTATAACACAATACCTGTATATACAATATAATAAATTCAACAAAATATAAATACACCACCAAAACATAAATATCATCAATTCAACACATCAGTACCATAACACAAAAAGGGTTAAGTTCAACAACAAATAAAAAAGAGCACAGTTCTATACCATCTACACAATGATGGTTTAAAATACAATATGATAAAGTCCAACACAAGTCCAACTAAAGTCTAACATCAGGATCTACTAACATGGATATGTTATTAATTCATCAAGCGACTCAAAACTTCACCACGTAGCCAATCTGGAGCTGAGAAGAAGAGTTGTGTTTTTTCTTTGTTTGTACCCAATAAAATATATGCATTTATCAAAGTCTCTCGAGGAAGATTAAGCTTATTTAGCTCCTCAAATATTTCAGTCTTTGTGTACTCTTTTTCCACCAATTGTGCAGGATTGACAACATTTACCAAGACATTAGTATTCTTTTCCATAGAGCTCATCAACATTTGAATGCTCTCATTTGTAACTTTCACTACAGTATCATCATATTTTCTTTTACCACTCCTTGACGACGTTGCAGTAGTGTTATTGCCGTGGCTTTGTGGGACAGAGGATGGACTTGCTACATCTTCAATATTATCATCTCGTTGCACATCAAATGCCATATCATCATTGCCTTCTTCATGAACAGGAGTGTTCAAGTGCATGTCGATATCTCTGGGGGTTCCAGCCATGTTTCCAATTGCACGATCCTTTGAAAACAACTCCACTAGTTTGTCATAATTATTGACAGGAGTGTTTCTCCATTTTTTTCATTGAAGGATTGGCCTGTAAAATATTAACCATAATTAGTACATATGTAACAATCACCATACAACAGACTATTATAAAGCAAGACATACCGCAATTAGTTCGTCCCACACATTGTTGTCGGCTTCAAACATTTTGGACGATGAACTCCATGCTATACCACTCTTGTTTTTGAACAACTCGTGGCATTGGTTAAAATTGACTTTCAAAGTCTTAATTCTATTCTTTAGATGCTCTTTCGTTAATGGTAAACCACAGCTCTCAGCACATATCACTAGCATGTTCTTATATGCGGTTGAGGTAAAGGTACCATCAACCCTAAATCCTTTATTTTGTTGGTCTAGCATTGAATCAATGAAGACATTATCTATGTCTTCAGTCCATTTGATGTGATCTCTTTTACTCATCTTATAGGGAAATAAAAAGATTTGTTAGCACAAATGAAAAGTTCAGTACAACAAATCTATGATATGAAAAGTTCAATACAAAACATAAAGTCTAATACAACAATGACAAGAAACGTTCAGTACAACAAGTCTACGATATGAAAAGTTCAAAACAAAACAACAAGTCTAATACAACAATGACAAATACAAGAACATTACAAGACATAATCATTCCACATTGCATATGCCATAGCATCTCTAATAAGAACACCTTTTCTAGCATCTTCGTCTTGCCTCTCCACTACAGATGCATCATTGTTCATTGTGTTCGATAATTCATCATCAACTTCGGCAATAATATTAGCATCAGGATCAACACCCATTAGCTAGTTATGTAAAATGCAACAGGCTGTAATAATTTGGACATGTGTACGTATTGGGAAATGAGGTTCTGTTCCACTTGCAATAATAGAAAATCTCTTCTTTAGTACACCAAAACATCTTTTGATGACAACTCGAGCAGCTGCGTGACGATGATTGTATAACTCCTTCGCATTTCGAGGAGCATTTCTGGAATACTCCTTAGTGATATCGTACCCCCCCTATAAGGTGTCATAAGCCAACTTTTGATCCCAAAACCGGCATCACCCAAATAGTATTTCCCTATAATAAAAGTATGAAATATTAGAATTAATGGTCTCCTAAGTAGCTAATTATGTAATAAGTTTACCTTCCATAATTTTTAAGTTATCATCTCTACTGATCGCATCTTTTATTATTCGAGAATCTGATGCCGTCTCTTCCCACCCAGCTAGGATATATGTGAACTTCATGTCGAATGAACAGGCTGCCAAAATATTTGTAGTTGGCCAGTCCTTTCTTCCCCGATACCTAGGTACATCGCTAGACGGTACCTTAACTCGAACATGTGTACCATCGATTGCACCTAGACAATCCTGCATATATTATATAATGCTACCATTAAGTATAACTTTTATGATACTTTGTAGAAATTACTTATGATCGAACATACCTTAAAATAAGGATAAAGTCGGCTTCTATTGTATATCTCAGGAGGAACCATTGAGCCATCAGGTTGTGAGATAAAAAGCTCATGCAAGCTAATGATAGCTCACAAAACCTCATGAATGTGATAGCTAATGGTTCTAGTACCACGACGAAAGAAAAAGCATATTTCTCTGTATTTCACATTGTGAGACACTAAATACAAGAACGTGAACACTTTTTCCTTTATTGTACACTGCTTTGGATCTCTCAACCTGCGCCTCCCTTTTAGTAACTGACACAAATGCTTAAAAGCATGTACTCTCATTCTTATCATGTTATAACATTGTTCATCTGAACTAGTCAAGTTTTTTAATATTTCTATTCGAATGCCATGCTTAACTTCATCACTAACTCGTAATGGTTTTTCGACCCAACTTTGTTGTAGTCTATCCACCATCTCTTCTATAAGAATCCATGCAGCTATGCATGTGTATTGACAATTAAGAAAATGAATAGCTAGGATCATATTCTTGCTCGGAGCCATAAGAACACCTATAAGTAGACAAACAAACTGTATCAAAGTGAAAGATGTGTATAAAAATTCTTAACATGCTGTATCACACAAGTTATAACATGCAGGTAACATAGCAGGTAACATAGCAAGTTTGTATGAATACTGTGTCTGCAGGTAACATAGCAGGTAACATAGCACAATAATTAACTTTTGATTCAGTGAACAACTAATTCAATTGAAGCTGTGTCTGCAGGTAACATAGCACAAGTTATAACATGCAAGCTGTGTCTGCAGGTAACCCTAGACTAATTATAACATAAATTACTAATTAAATTGAAGACACAGCCATGGAGGGCTGTGTCTGCAGGTAACATGCAAGTTTGGAAGGAAAGAAGGGCGAGGTCGTGAGGGATGGAGAACGAAATACCTTATGAGGAACTATCGATCGTGAGGGAGGCTTCTGAATAGCAATCAATTGAGGGCTTTCGTCGGGAACAGCAATCAATCGAACAGCAATCACTCGAGGGCTACCGTCGGAACGAGGGCGAGGTCGGGCCGAGGTCGGGACGACGGCGAGGTCGAGGTCGAGGGCAAGGTCGAGGTCGAGGGCGAGGTCGGGACGACGACGGGACGAGGGCTTCCGTCGGGACGAGGGCGAGGTCGGGACGACGGCGAGACGAGGGCTTTCGTCGGGACGAGGGCGAGGTCGGGACGACGGCGGGACGAGGGCTTCCGTCGGGACGAGGGCGAGGTCGGGACGACGGCGGGACGAGGGCGAGGTCAAGGTCGAGACGACGGCGAGGTCGAGGTCGAGGTGGAAAGGCGGCGGGACGAGGTCGAGAGCGGATCGAAAGCAAATTTTGGGGCGAAAAGGTTCGGACGGAAATGAGATTTCCGTCGAAATAAGAGGGAATGGTTTTGGAGGGAATGGAAAGTTAATTCTTTCCTTTCCCCCTTTATTTCCCTTCACTGAAACTAAAGAAATAGAGGGAAAGAGTCTGCTTTCTTTCCTTTCTCTCCCTATTTCCCTTCACTGAAACAGGCTGTTAAGCTCTATGCTAATTGTTAGGACTTTGGGCTGAAAGATTGGGCGCGGCCCAATTTCCAGCCCAACCAGCCCACCCTTTCGCGTCTGCCAAGCGGGTCACGGAGCGGATCAAGTAGCCACCCAGATCCGACATTGCCTCAACGGGCTAACGTCCAAAGGTACCAATATTACTATGAACAAGATTACACACAATAAGAAATTCACCTAAATAATTTGTTTATGCAAAATGTTTAGGTGAATTTCTCATTGTGTGTAATCTTGTTCATAACAATATTAGTACCATTGGATAGCTTAGGATGTGTAGATCATTTCTATGAAAAAAATTTTTAAAAAAACTTTTTTTGGTGAAAATGGAGCACCCTACATAGAAAAATTAAGCAGAGGTGATCTGCTGCAAAATTTTCAGGGGGGGGGGGGGTGTGGCGCAACGGGGGCAGCAGCTTCATTTTCACGATTTCTCTCCCTGACTCCCTGCTCCTTCTCTGGCGAACCCCCTTTCAGTTCTTGTTAGTTTCCTCATCGGTGGCTGTTCTCTAGGCACCCGGTGGTGTGGGCGGGTGGTCGGCGTGCCCCGGAGAACTATGTCTCCCCTTTTCGCTACCAACGAGCCCTTCGTCTCCGACGTCGGTGACGCCTCCAGATCGCCTCGGAAGGTGGCTTCACATCATCTTCATCGACTCGATGGAGCCGGCGGCCTGAGTGATCGCCGAGGTACCGCTCTACCCCCTCTCTTATTTTCTGGTGATTTCGCGTTCTGCCAGCAGTGGCTGTCCCTCCTTCACGCTCCTCCGGCGAGCCCTTCTCTCCTCCTTCCGTCGAGCTCCGGCCACTTGCATGCGTGAAGTACCGGGCTTGACGTTAGCCTGCGTGCGAACTATCTTCACATTCTTCCTCTGCTCGCCTGCGTGCAACCGTTGCCTCCTACACCGTCGGCCTCCTTCCCCCTCGCCGTCTGTGTGTGGTGGCCAGAGCATTGTCACCTCCTCCAAGTCCGGTAGCTGCACGGGACGGTTGTAGGAGGCATGCACTTTACTTTTGTTCGTCGTGCCAGAGCTGTTTCCTCCGTCCGCCACGAGCCTACTTCCCGGTCGCCTACGCACGGTCCTACTGCCGTCGCCTCCGTGGGATTGCAACGGGGAGATACAACCAGTCTGCATCCTCCTCTTCCTGTGTCCGCCGACGCATGTGCAGGGCGGCACCTGCTTCTTCCCCAACTCGCCTCCAAGCGAGGGTGGACGATCGGCCCCTTTGGCTGGCAGGTGGGCACACGCGAGGTGTGTTTGGACGATCCGTACGTTCGTTGTCGACACGTTCGCGTGTGCGACTCCAAGCGGGGGTTCCCCCGATCGGGTTTTCCTCCTCGTCAATGTGTGACTGAAGTACCGACCAGATCTCCGCCGTCACCAGCGTGCAATGCTGTGCCGACGGTAGTCCACATTCGCCGGGTGCCGGCTTGATCTGCATACGTGTGGGTGAGTCCGGTGACTCCCCTCCATTTCTCTTCAGCACGTGAACGTGCCCGGGAGTGGTTGTGGACCTCGTTCGACGCGGTCGGTTACGGGTGTGTCCCCTTTGAGTTTGGGTGGGCCTGGTTCGACTCGACGACACCGGTCTTCATTGAATCGTCAACGTTGATCCAAGTCGTGTTGGAACGGCAGAGATCTTCCGCAGAGTTCTTGGTCAGGCTGGGGGTCAGTTTGAAGAACCTTTCCCGCCAGTCGCGCCCAATCTCGCAGTCATGACATGGGGCCCTACGGGGGCAAGTTTGGACTCGAGTCATGAGTTGACTCACACGTAAAAAGATGTAAAAAAATATTATAGTAATTCATGGTGTGACAGCTTGGTATCAGAGCCAAGTTCTGTGTATTCCAACTTGTATGAGCATCGTACTTGTGATTCATCTAACCCAACTGCTTGTGTGCAGATGGGGTCTTCGATAGACAGTAGACTATCGTCCATTTAGGACAGAGTCGTAGATAGGGTTTTGGACGCCCGCATCTTAGTGGAGATCATCTCCACACTGCTCGTTCCCAACGAGCGCCTCGTAGCTCAAGTGACTCGACTCACCGAAGAGGTATGTCAGGTGGAGGTCGCGTTGCTGAAGCACGTTATGACAGCTTCTATAGCACCGACCGCGGCCGATCTCGGCCAGAGGTCCGCCGTGCAACGACGTGTCCCGGAGCCAGCCCCCTTTTAAGGGGTGCACCGCTCCACATGAGTCGAGAACTTCCGTTGGGATATAAAAACATATTCTCAAGATACTCAGATCCCCGAGGGGGAGCAAGCCCAAGCTTGCATCGCGTATCTCTCCAGAGACGCGAAGTTGTGGTGGCAGACTCAATCCGCTCTCAACTTATTCGGGATTGATCTAACCCGTAACCGTAAGCTCTCTTGGGAAGAGCTCAAAATGGAGATTGAGGCACTGTTCCTTCTAAGTAACTTGACGTGTTCTGCAAGGGGCGCCCTCGAGAAAGTCCGATATGTTATGAACATTCGGAACTATACGCAGCAGTTTTATCAGGCTGCGGAAGCTTTGATGGACCACATGGGGTCCGGGAAACATGCCCCCTTCTTCACCCTTGCCACTGCGAGTGGTACAGCTTCTACCTCTAGAACGAAGAGTTCATTTGCCGTGAAGGGCCGAGAGCCATTCACGAGGAAGAGTCGGCTTGTGACACCATAGCCGATGAAGTCGGTCGCGGACCGCCCACCTTCTGCAACAACAGAAGAGGAAAGCAGTGGACGGGATCAAGAGACGCTCTTGAATCCTCTGTTTTTAGGCACTGCCTCTACTAGTAGTGAGAGGCCTACGTTGCTATACGTTGCCTCCTTTATAAATTCTCTACCAGTGAATGTGATTGATATAGGTGCGTCGCACCTTTTCAGAAGTAAAGCCATGGCTAAGAGAATTGAACATAAGATGTCCCCAGCACGGGACCAAGTGAGGTCAATTGGTGTAGTAGACCCAGAGGTCTTAGGGATATCATACGATGTGAATATCGTAATTGACAGTTGGCCGGCCGTTGCTATGCGAAGATTCTAAAACTCCCAGATTGCGAAGCCATCTTCGGCCTTGAACTTTTGGTCAAGGCAAAGATAGCAGTGATGCCATATCTGTATGGGATACAGATACATGATGAGAACTCCCCTTGCCTCATACCGTGCATCGGTAGCACGGAGCTGAGGAAGGGAAAGAAGAGGGACTCCCGGGGAGTGCCCTTATCTGCAAACGCCTTGGCTGCAGCATTGCGCCAAGGGGATCTGACATCTATGGCTGTATGGGTAGAGGGGTCCCCACCCTGAAAGGAGTGAGACTCCCTTGGCGGTCAAGAAAGTGTTGGAGGAGTTTGCTGACATGATGCCTTCGGAATTACCAAAGCATCTCCCACCTAAGAGAGGGATCAACCACAATATAGAGCTTGTGGCAGGATCCACTCCCTCATCCAAGGGTCCTTATAGGATGCCGCTGGTGGAGTTGGCTGAGCTTTGCAAATAACTCGATGAGTTATTGGAAGCAGGATCTGTGCGGTCAATCGTCTCACCGTATGGAGCCCCGGTCTTATTCCAAAAAAGAAGGACAGGTCCTTGAGGTTTTGTGTGGATGACAGAGCCCTAAATAAGATAACAGTACGAGATTGCTATCCTATTCCACTGATCCTAGATCTGTTGGATAGACTGAGAAAAACTTGGATATTCTCCAAGTTTGACTTGAGATCGGGCTACTGGCGGGTCCGTATCGCCGAGGGCGACGAACGGAAGACAACCTGCGTGACCCATTATGGAGCATTTGAGTTTTTGGTCATGCCTTTTGGGTTATCGAATGCTCGAATGAAGTTTTGTCATATAATGAATCAAGTGTTAGCACCTTTTTTAGATGACGTCGTCGTGGTATATTTGGACGTTATAGTGGTGTATTCCTCAAGCGTTGAGGAGCATTTGGTGCACTTGAAAAGGGTTCTTCAAGTTTTGCGAGTAAACCAACTTTTCTTTAAGTTGAAAAAATGCACTTTCATGTCGGAAGAGATTTTCTTCCTTGGATATATGGTGGGCCATGACCAGGTGCAAATGGACAAGAGTAAGGTCCGAGCCATTGTGGAATGACAAGTTTACTTAAATCAAACTAAGTTAAGGAGTTTTCTCAGTGTTGTGAACTTCTATCGAAAGTGTATTTGAAGTTGCTCGAGAGTAACTGCACCCCTCCGGAGTTGCTCTAGTGATAGATGGAATCTTGGGACGTGGCTGGCTCGGGCTCGTTTCCTTCAGCAAGGGCGCAGATGAAGGAGGATGATGGCAGCGGACGTGGGGTGGTGTCGAGCGCCCCCTCTTTCCTATATGAGAGAGGGCCTACGAGCGAGGCAGGGGGCGTGAGATTCTGAGGAGGGAAACCATAGAGAGCGAGTGGCGGAGAGGGAGAGCTTCTGTAAGTCAGCGGCGAGTGTGGCCGCCGACGAGAGAGAGGTAGATAGGTGAGGGGTTTGTAATCTGTTTGACGTGAATAAATAGAGGAGTTTCCCCTTTACCATGATTTCCTCTCCGACGAGCTTCGTCAGTCTTTTTTCCTCTCCATTGTTTCGATTTCGGAGGTGGTGGCTTCTTCTCCTTCTTCACGATTACTATCTGCAACGGTCCAGGCGGCTTCCAATGAGGCTAGGGGGAGAGGCGAGTTCTTCCCGTGCTGGCCCTTCCTTCCTTCCGGCAAAGCCGCTGTGGTGGCGAGATCGGCGAGCGTTCGCGGCGTATGCAGCGCCGAGCTTGTGAAGCTGAAGTCACGAATGCGTTGCGGCGTTCGCATTGAGCGAATTCGATTTTGACTCGATCAAAATATGAATAAGAGCGAAGCAGCGAGCGGATTCAATTTTGGTGAGTGGTTGTGAAATCTGAGATAGAATTTGGTGAGCGGTCAAAATCGAATTCTGAAATAGAATTCGGTGTGTGGCTGTGAAATCTGAGAAGCAGGAGCGGCGAATTTTTGGATTTGGCGCACAGTACGAGGGGTTGCTGACGTGGATAGGGAAAGTGATTAGGGCGTGACACTAATCCACCATTCAAAAAGTTTTGAGATTTGTACGTATTCATGAACATATTTCAAAGTTATAGTATGCAGTATGCACAGATCCTAAAGCAATTAAACGGTGGATTACTCACCGTGTTTCTAGGTGCATTTCTTAAATGTGCAATCAGGGTTGTTCGCTCATTAAAATTATACGTGAGCTGAGTTGAGAACGTGGTGAGATAATTTAGTCCATATCCAATGCTTAGAGCGTGCTAGTTGATTTTTTATATTGTGGATATAATTTAACGATTAAGATTTAGTTCCTTAAAATTTAAAAGAAGACCTACTTTTCTTCATATAATTCTCATTGCATTTTCCCCAACCAAACGTTTGGGAGTGAATGCATTCAGATTCAATGACGCGATAGGCCGTTATATACGGGCCGTACAGTGGAGGCCTGCCTAAAAGTTTGATCGGGCGCACATTGGTGGCCGCGTTAGGCCCGTCGAGGAAAAGAACCGGACCGGCTTTGACTCTCGAAACCAGAATCGGCTGTTGCTTTGAATTTTGAAAGCTTGCCTTTTGTAAGTTTGTTGACTTCTTTTTGCCGAACATTTCAGCGAACGCTCAGCTTTTAAGTACCGCCGTGGCTCAATGAGAGAGATCGAATCATCCCTTCGAATCGTCGGAGGGAATCCGCTTCTCTCCGTCGCTCCTCTTTGTCGCCCGCCGTAACTGTTTTGCCCTTTGTTCATCCCTCCCCCAATCTTGAAGGTTTGGGAGATTTTTTTATCGTTTCGCTCAACCCATGGGTTCCAGGTCAGCTTCTTTTTCTGCTCTTTAGTGCCTTCACGGGCTCTACAGTTTCGGCCTTTGTCGTCTTTGTTCATTTATGCACAGTGTATTGCTGATTCCAACTCAGTGTTTCAGATTGGAAAAGGGGGAGGATTCGACGGTCCTTTAAGACGACACGGAAACTTGTTGTTTGTAGTTCAAAAGTTCGATTTCTTTTTAATGTTTTCAGAGCCTGGAATGATCGTGTGAAGTGTATTGGTGATTTTTTTAGCCAATTATTTGATAGAAAAACATACCTTTTGAAGATCAAATTTCTCAAGCAAAGGCATATAGGCACTTTGCCTTTGTGGTATCCACACGTAATTGATT
This sequence comes from Costus lasius, assembly GCA_027563935.2. Taxonomy (NCBI): domain Eukaryota; kingdom Viridiplantae; phylum Streptophyta; class Magnoliopsida; order Zingiberales; family Costaceae; genus Costus; species Costus lasius. The sequence goes on from CM050454.1 coordinate 101,686,121, forward strand.
GAAATTCTCCCCATTTGCTATCTAGTGGCGCCAAGAGGTGGAGGTGTTCTTCTACTCGTTGCACGTGTAGAAGGCTAGGCGGTAGTAATTAGGGTTTTTAAGCAAGCAACTAAAACTTATCTTACCTTTGATAACCTCCACCTATTTATATATAAGTGGCGCATGAAACCCTAAGTTTTACATGTCATGGACCTAGCCTATGTGTCAATGCCACCGCTTGTGACATGTTGACTTATTTTAAAAATTTGAATTAAAGTCTTTTAATTTGAATATTCAAAATAAAATTGCCATATCCATGATTTAATAACATGATCATTAGCCGCAGTAGTGATGACAATTGTGTTATTTGATGACTTTTTTTTATCAAAATGAGATTCCAATTCGATTTATGTGTGACCCAATAGGTCTTTACGATGTTGGCAATGATATTATAATCCAATTATAATGTTACAAAAAGAGCAATATCTAGCAATACATTGTTGTTGCCTAAATTATAAGAATATCGAGATTCGACACAACTTTTCTATAGTAGTGTCACCATATAGTTTAATCCCTTTGTCCTTGGTATTTTGATTGAACACAAGCTACAAAACATGTCATACTTGTATAGGTTAATTATTATCTTTCTTTATTTCCAAGTAGATTAATACAATAAATGCAATTAATATCTCATATCGGTTCATTTGAGTATAACTATGTATTTTAGTCTCAGTTGATCAAGGGGTTCAAACTATCAACACTTCCGTCATATATGAAAGACAAATCTTGATCACTCTCAGTATCCTCAATAATTTATTTGTTTCAATCTATATTCGTAGCTCTTCTAGAGTGGTGACAATGATGATGATTATGGTAGTGGTACGCAAGGGTCCGTCACACGTAGACCTGACAAAAACTGATCTGACTCGACCCACTGACCTGACCCGACTTAACACGAAGTTAGGCGGGTTCGGGTCAGCCATAATCGTGTTCGGGTCATAAATAGGTCAACCCGTTTATGACCCAAAAATAATTCGGTCATGTCGGGTTGTAGACGGGTTGACCTACTTAATCTGACTACATTATATATTTATATATAAAAATTTAAATATAAACTCACCTAACTCTCATTGATAGCCCATAAGCCCAAATATCTTCTAACTATCTTTTAACGTAGATTTCGGCATAGAATTTTTATCAATTTATTATTTATATTTAAAATATAAATGATAAACGAGTTATTCGGGTCATGTCGGGTTGACCCGATTATATTCGGGTTGTGTTCATGTTAGACAGTTTAACCCAATTGATTAAACGGGTCGTGTTCGAGTTGGCTTAATCGGGTCATGGGTCGTAGCTGACATGATCCGTTTATGATCCGCTGACCCGAATTGCCAGGTCTACTCACACATATTTCTTATTTTTAAAATACCCAATTATAAAAATTATTAATCAAAAGTTAAATTAAAATTTAATATATTATATTAATAAATTTATTAATATGGTATATATTAATATATAATTACATTATATAGTAGTCAATATATATTTACATTATATGTTAGTCAATATATATTAACTAAAAGCAATGTTGAGGCTGTTTATGGAAACATTAGCATTCCTACTACTATTCCACCACACAACAACAAGTTAAATGACCTGACTTTTGCTTTTCCTATTGCACTAGCTCTGCCAAACGGCCCTAATATATAATTCTCTAATATAATGCACGGATATACTGTTACAATTCTCATAGCCCATAGGTTTTGGGAATAGAAATATGATTATAGGTCAAGCATGGCTTCTTTTTTTGCCTTTAATCAAGTTTTGAAATTTTGTAATTACTTATTGTGTTTGAAAGAATTAGTTTCCTGTTATTATAATTTATTGGAAATTTTTTATCTCCTGCAGTGCTCACTTTAAAATAGGTTTTCTTATTATGACTTATATCAATTTGTTCATGGAGAGTTCAATCATGATGCAAGAACTTTAGTTTGAACATCAGATTATACACCAAATATATATAATTAAATTTGTTTGTCCTGAAATATTAGCTTTAAACAAGGGAGAGTACTTGATTTCACTATACACCCAATTCCTTTATTTATGGGTCTCGTGTTATATCATACTTATATTAATTGCTTTGAAGCTCTTTGATAGAGTTCTTACTTTTATTTTAGTATTTTAAATTCTGCTTTAAACTGTAGGTCTGGAGGACAAAATTTTGGTCAACATGACATAGACTTGGAAGATGGTAAAGCAGAAAAAGACCAAGATAATGTTCTGCATTGTTATAAACCAGTAAAGATACACAACCAAGCTCTTCTATCTGGTCTAGCTTACTGCATATCATCATGCAGCATGATTCTAATTAACAAGCTTGTGCTGTCAGGCTATGATTTTAATGCCGGAATATCCTTAATGTTATACCAGGTGCTGCAGCTCAATTTCTTTAATTATATTCCTTTTTGCAAGTAATGGGCTGCTTCACATTTATAATACTCAAATCGATTATAGATTTTTAGATTTGATCCAAAAATTTTTTGGCTGCAGAATTTTGTATCAGTAATTGTCGTATCCTCTTTGAGTTTGTTCAGCATAATATCAACGGAACCGCTCACATGGGAATTGGTTATAGTATGGCTACCTGTAAACCTTATATTTGTCGGGATGCTTATCACTAGCATGTTTAGGTATGCCAAGCTTCCAGACCATGTATCCTTCAGTTTCTTCTTGAGAATTGAAATAGCTGCAATTAATGATTGGTCCTATATTCCTACTATAGATTGTTTATGCTTTGGCGAATTTCAAAAGTTTTAGTTATGTTAAAATGTATTTACTCCACATTAATGAAACATTTTAAACTTATTTTGATTAAGAAAAGAAACAAGTAACTATTCTTGTAATAGACTTATTTATTAAAATGATTATAACCTAAATTTGGTTACTTTTTAATACTTTCATGAGCTACCAATACTTGTTCTCAATTTTGTTTTCTTGCCTTTTGTTTTCACGATAGATACGTACTTCTCATCTTCTAGGGATTTCAACACTTTTATCTTAAGAATAATGAAAAACTTGATTGTAAAGCTGACGGTTGAAGTTTATATTAGCTCGTTTGCATTAGACATTAAGTTTCTAATCATTAGCTGAAAATATATTGTTTGACCATGTGCAGTTTAAAATACATCAACGTTGCTATGGTGACCATTCTTAAGAATGTCACAAACGTCATTACTGCAGTTGGGGAAACATACTTCTTCATGAAGCATCATGACAAAAAAGTATGGGCTGCCTTATGCCTAATGGTATGTCATTCTTCAATATAAAAATTAAAGTATTTGCATACACTTCCATTTGGGGGTTTTGGATCTTTAATTTCTAATGTTTGATTATGCGATTAATAATTAATTGCGCATTTGTGCTTGATATTGATGGTTCTGCTCTGAAAGGAATTTATAAGCTATACGTGGTTTCACTTGATTGCATCTAATTGATAATAATGCTTCGTGCAATAACCCACATGGTAATCTTTGATCAGTCATATTGTTCATATTACATAATCAAAATATTCATCAAATTTGTTGTCTAGCTAGCCTAATGTGTATTTTGTTGCTCTCATGACCTATTCGAATGTGTATCTTTACTATAGTTTTGCTCAAATCCATAGACAACACAACCTGTCAATAAACACATCCAATATATACTTCTATCTCAAAATTTAGTTTAAGATGAGTATGTTTCCCGTACTTCTTATGGAACATGGTACTTTTTATTTGTCGGAATTGAAACTATAGAAAAGAGAAAACCAGCTTTGTAAATAGCGCTAGGTGCTTGAATTATTGATATTAATTTATCAATACATAACTTTGCATATTCCCTAATAGCTTAAGCTTTTACCACACATGGTAATCCAATTAAATCTCAATACGGTACTAGAGCTAGTTAAAGAGTTTGAATCTTAGTTTTTATTAATTATTCAGTCTAGTTTGCAAATATGCTATGGCCATGATTCACAGGCTAGTAGATTGACTTTACCGGGTAGAATTTAATTGTGAATACATAAATTGGACTTTTATCCTAACAACTTAAGCTTTTAGGATAGGTGTCAACCAATCATTCCAACAATTGATGTTGAACTAATACTCATTCCCTTTCTGAAAGAATACATTTGAAGTACAGTCTTCATGGTACATCAAGAAAGTTGTCACATGTTCTTTTCCTGATTCAAGTATGTTCTCTTGTTTTAGATAATTTCAGCAATTTCAGGAGGAGCTACAGATCTTTCTTTTCATGCAGTGGGCTATGCATGGCAACTTGCAAATTGCTTTTTAACAGCATCATATTCGGTAATGCTCATATTCTAGTAGTTCTTATTACCCTAAAATCATGTTTAATGCATTTTTTAAGAAATCTATGAATTATGAAATGAACTTCTAGTTTCATTCTATAATATACACCAAAGGCATGTGGTGGTATGTTCAGTTATGGAATCAACTCTGTTGACGAAATGAGCATTTGAAATTTGCTAACTAAAAATTTGCTATGTAAATAAACTTATCAGGTTATACCATTTTGTTTATCTTAAACGCAAGCTAATCGCTTTTTGATTTATGTCATGTAAAAATACTGAAATTATTTGAAAAATCAACCTCTCATATACTTTGTCAATGAAATTATTGTTGTTTCCTAGAGAAACTAACTACAACACCCAGTTGTTATCCACATTAGTAGTGAAGTGAGAATTATGTTGATTTTTAAGATTTAATAAACTTGGTGCTATTAATTTGGTCTAAGCATTTTTAATTGGGCTGCACTTTTGTAGTCTTATAAAGTTAATACGTCATTTATCTCGTTAAGCAAATTGGAACACATAGTATCAATGTGGATCTTGTCCTAGTCATGGTGTTTCTCTAAGAGGAAAGAGTCATCATTGATAGCAAAACCATCATTAATGTGCCTTACGTTGTTGATCGGAAAGATTCTTAGCTATATGTTGGATCATGTAGCTTGATGGGGAAATAAAGATATGAGTAGGGAAGATTTTTACACTTGGATTTTTAGTACGTCATTGGAAGGGGAATGAAAATTATAATGGTATTTGAGGCCTTATAAGCTTTATTAAGTTGACATTAAGTATTTTTAGTTGGGCTACGGCTATTTCGATATACGGTCCTTTTTTCTTATTTAGCTAGACATAACACTAGCAAAACCTTTGAAAATATATGTTTTCTTTCTTTTTTCTCATCTTCATTAATGGATAATTTTTGCGGATATCTTTACTGATCATGACGATTGTAGTTTGTATATATAGTCCCAATGCTTAAAGTATCTCCCTATATGAACTAACGGGCAGATGGCCTTTTGTTTTCAGTTAACATTACGGCGAGTTATGGATACTGCTAAGCAAGTGACTAGGTCTGGGAAGTTGAATGAGTTTTCAATGGTTCTTCTCAACAACACTCTTTCTTTGCCTTTGGGATTTGTGCTTGTATTTGCTTTTGGGGAAGCTAATTATCTTTTTGAAACGTGAGTGAAGAATAGAAGTTCATATTCTTTTTTTTTTTCCTTTCTTCTTCAATTAAACAAGCAATTGTTCAAGTATGCTGCTTCTAGTTAACGTTCTCCAGCATAATTTGGTTTGTGCCTCATCATATTCTTAAACAAGTTCAAAAGCAGAGTGCATTATTAGACAGGATAGAAATATGAAACTTCTCCATTTTTTGAAGCAACACTACTTCATCATTGGGAATAACAAATTGAAGAGGAAAGTAAAAGGATGTAAAATATGCAGTTCAGCACATGTATATAGTACGTGATTGAAAAACAGGATAGTGTTTAGTGACGTATTGATTCATGTGAATTTGTTAGCGGAAAGAAGTCCAAGAAAAGATCCATACTGGTAAAATAATTAACTACTGGTCAGTCTTAATCTTTCATGAATTCTGACTTAAATATTTGGATGTTCAAAACAAAAAAATGTCCAGAGTTGTTTTGAATTATTGAGCTGCTCGTTAAATCATTTAAGTTATCAAGTTACTGCTTCTGTTATCCCTATTATGATCCTAATGCCATAAATACACTTTTAGTTTTTCTTTTCCAGTCTGTTATAGTGTTTCATAAGACTGTGTGCTCTTCTTTGCTTTATTAGACTTATGTATTCTCAAGTAATTTGGCAGGCCGCTTTTGAAGATGCCTATGTTTTGGTTGGTGATAACTTTAAGTGGTCTTTTGGGTCTTGCCATCAGCTTCACTTCAATGTGGTTTCTTCATCAGACAAGTGCAACTACATACAGGTACATATATCTTACATAACTTGTACGGGTAAACTGGAACACTTAATCGTTAAGCTGATTGCATGTATTCTTGTAATCTTGCAAAATGTATTAATGGATAATCTTAAACTCTTCCAACATACTAAGGATATTTGTTTTTAGTAGAGCTGGTTTGTGCAATGTTAGAGAACTTCTTTGTGTAATGTTTACAATGCATTAGTGCACTTGAGCTATGGTTCAATGAAGCCAATACCCAAAGAGTCCTTGGGTTAATGCACTTACTCTTCAATCCTATACATTTTATTGCTTTAGATCTAAGGGTTGCGATTGCATCATATGCAAGGACTAACTGGAAGATTCTTCCTGCCATGATATATGAGAGATTGAGAGGTAACAGAAATGCTTAAAGTTTCTCTGCACTTTGATGATACAAGCAATTAGGTCATCCTTAAAGGTGCTTGTTAAATACCATAACAAAGTCCTAAACTTGAATCCTGCTCAAACGATTTGCCTTCTTACAAAGAAAAAGGTCATCTTTTTGGTATTTGAGTTGTTAATCTTTTCATTGGACAGCTTGTGTATGGTGGCCATCTTGCTAGGGTTCCAAGAGAAGAAAGTTTCCATCTCTTGTACATTTAATTTCCCTTTTATCCCGAAAACTCTCATTGTTTCTTGTTGTCTAATTGCGTAGATCAAATTGATTAAACCACATACATCTTTGTCTTTATGCTCTATTTAATTATTTTGTTTGCTCTAAAATTCTTTTATCATTTAACCTCTTCCTATGATCAACCTAGACCCTAACCTTGTCATGACAAAAATTTTTATTGTTAGAGCTTTCCAGTTTTGCTACAACACTTTGTCAGTTATGTGACAGGTGGGGCACATACTGTCTAGTATAACATGCAGTGCTGATGGTACATGGTCGGACCCTACAAATCGGCTGTATTGCTCAGAATAAATTGATTTTTAAACTATGGCCTAGTAAAAAAAAACACTATGGCCTGGTATCAATCAACACTCTGGGTACAGCAGTTTCTTCACGTGCTGATAATACTATGTATCACATCTAAAACAATTAGTTACCTCAAAGAGTTGCAAGGGTATACGACAAAAATCCTCATTATTTGGAACTTATTGCATAAAAATCAATTCTAAATTCAAGCCAGTAAAATAACGTCTGATTCCTGGTATTCTGTACAGCCTTGTAGGTTCATTAAACAAGATTCCTCTTTCCATCGCTGGGATATTTCTTTTCAAGGTTCCAACAAGCATGGAGAACTTCTTCAGTATCATTTTCGGTAACTTTTGCTTCCACAACATTGGGTTCACCGTTTGTCTCCTTTTCTTGTTCCTAAAGGATAAGTTTGGAAAACGACATACAGGTCTCTTAGCAGGCGTATTTTTCGCTAAAGCAAAAATGCCAGAGAATTCTCAATCTTCATCAGAGAAAGAGCCTCCATCTATTGAGGTGCGGAAAAACATTTTTCGATGATCCCAGTTCCATAAGTGCAAGCTATCAGAAAAAGATTGACGCACTCGAATGGGTGGAAGAGTGCAGACATCAAAGTTCTATCGTCTAAATCATGGAATCATCTCCTGAAGTCACGATTGTGAACATGCAACGAAGCCGAAATTCTTTCTGGGTGCTCCTCAAAGCCTACAATGTCGCCATAATGGATTTGTAGAACACTGCAGCTTTAGTTCACTTTGGAGAATGATAGTCTTGATATCGTAGTATTGATTTTTTTTCTTAACATGAATAGGGACATTCTTTTCGTGGTAAATGTATTGTATAGTTCTCCAAATAGCAATTCTGATTGGAAAATTCCTGAACTTCATTCACAATGCAATTTTTACAAATCAATTACTCAAGTCCAAGCAGACGAAGGAATAGTAAAAAAAACCAAAATAAAATCTGGCCTAATACCAAGAAAAGAAAAAGACAGGGTATGCCACAACTGATTATGAATCCTTGCACCAGGAGGAAGAAGTCTGCTTGCTTCTCAGCTGCCGGCACGGCGCCGGCGAGACGTCGAAAGCTTCTCCTGCAACAAACTCGCACCGCCACTCATACTTGGGATCGACGCCGCTCAAGCTGACGTTCTTGAAGCATACCCTCTCGTACGCCGCCCCCTCGACGCCTTGAAGAAGCGGAGCTCGCCCCACGGCCACCCCCACCACATTCTTTATGTAAACGCCACTGATTCTCGGTAAAGCCTCGGGGTCATAGCTCTCGTCGGGGTGGTCGCCGGCCCCCCTGCTGAACCTTATCGGAAACTTGACCCTCTCCATGGTCACATTCACCACGGTGACGTTCGCGATAAACCCTCCCCTGCCCCTGTCCGTCTTGATCCTCACCGCGGCGGCGGAGTCCCAGACGCGGAGGTCCTCCACCGTCACATTGAATATGCCGCCCGACATCTCGCTCCCGATCCCGACCCCCGAGCAGGTCGGAGTCGTGCCGGCGACGTGGCGGATGATGATGTTGGAGCTCGGCCGCGCCGCGGCGATGCCGTATTCGTCCCACCCGCTCTTGACGGCCACCAAATCGTCGCCGCTCTCGATGTAGCAATCCTCGATGCAGACGTTCGAGCTGGAGTCTGCGGGAGGCCGCAGCTCTTCATAAATCACTACCCTAACAATTAAAAGGGGGGAGAACATAAGACCACAAACCAGGATCAATGCCGTCGGTGTTCGGAGCGTCGGTCGGAGCCAGCACCGTCACGTTCCTTATCACGACGTTGCTGAGAAGACAGGAAACCAATCAAAATCATCAGAATCCAAGCGATGAAGATGAATGTAGAAGATGCAACCAGCACCTGCAATAAACCGGATGAATCGTCCAGAAGGGAGAATTGAGGAAGGTTAGGTTCGATATCAGGATGTTGCTCGAATTCGCCAGCTCAAGAAGGTGGCCTCTTGTGTGCTTTAGGGTTCTGTTCCACCACAGCTCCCACCAAACCCTTCCTTGCCCATCTATGCTCCCATTGCTTCCTGTCAAGAGCTCGGAATGGTTAATTAATGGCGGCAAGAAATCAATACTCACTCGAGATCACGGAGCTCGCCTCATCTTCATTAAACTATTCACGCAATTCAGTGCCGCAAGCATACCTGTGATGACAACGTCGGTTAGGCCATCTCCATGAATGAGGCTAATGTGGCGGCCTCCTAATCTCTCTCTTCCTCGCCCATACGACGGCAAAGGCTCCACCAGCGGCCACTCTTCTGGATCCTGCGCCCATGTGTGCATCCATCAGACAAGAGTCTATCAAGTAATTAACAATCTGTTCCCTAAGTCAATTCCACCATTAATGGCTCGCCCCTTAAGCTACATGTTCCCTAAGTAGAGAAAGCTCGTCCAAGTTTACCTTGAAATTAAAAATGTTTCCATTATTTTGAGTTGGTTCAATCAATGATCCGTAGTTTTTCAGATTGATGAACAAGTATTTTAGATTGTTTGATTAATCTTTTGAAGGTAATATGAAGAACCAGAGACAAACGAATCTCGAACTTCATCCAAGAAAACCTTTTCTGTTCTGATTGCAGGAAAATATGCATCAATCTAGGTTTCCGAACAAAGACAAACAATCTTCCAAAACTTTTCGATGGAGATCAAACAAGTCACCGCAAGAGATAAAACGACGCGAGTATTAAAACATGAGAAAAGACAAAAGAAAAAGAGAAATCTTGATGCGAGGGGCCGCACCTGCGATCCCAAAAGAACTGCACCCGCCTCCAGGTACAGCGTGAAGTTGCTGGTGAGGTTGAAGCTGCCGGTGAGCCACCTCCCGGCGGGGACGTTCAGCTGCGCGCCGCCCTCGCCGGCGAGGGCCTTCAGGTGCGCCACGGCCCTCCGGAACGCGCCGGTGTTCGACGTCGTCCCGTCCCCGACACCGCCGAAATCTACGATGGACGACACCGCCCTCCGGGGCTGGGCGGGCGGGCGGTAGAACCCGGCGCAGCTTCTTGGATCCTCCACCGCCGGCGTCGGGGCTGCGGCATCATTGGGCATCGCCCACGGCGCGGTCTGCAGCCATGCGAGACCCAAGAGGGTGACGGCGATGAGAACGAGTACGGGGCATGACAGCTTCCTCAGGGCGAGGGAGGATGGCTTGTGATTGCCCGGTAGCCATGGTTGCTTCTCAGGGTCCTCCATGTCCCATAATGGCGCACGCAGCCGTCGGGTGCCGATCAAATAGCCATGAAATTCGAGGTCCGCCGCTCTATCTTGCCAAAAATAAAATACTGAATTTGATTGGTTTAATCATCAAGTTTTTTATTAGATTAATTAGAAAGTTGTGGTAAGGAACGCACAAAACGTGATCCGTCGTGTTAGGAAAAAACAATCTCAAGGCGTTCATAAGCTTTTTTTTTTCATGAATAATGTTCTGATAAGATAAAATCTTTTGAAATTTTGTTCTTTTTATATTTCGATCAAAATTTATCCTAAACAATACCTTTTGTATGGGATGTAGAAGAATGTTCTTTAAAATAAACCAACTTAAATTAAACAATATAAAAAAAGTCTTCCTAAGAGATTAGTCAACTTTAATTTGGTATGGTGGGCGAAGAGTATTGGGTTGCGGCGTGGCTTGCGGGGGATTTGAGAGATTTTGTTCTGATTTTGGAATTAGACCTTTGTGTTTGACTTTTTCTTTTACTCATTTGCTTGCGGTGAAAACAATTGAATTGATTTGCTATAATGTTTGAGTACAAATTATACACGCAAGTCATTTTGACTCTCAAAACTAGAGTCCACAAAAATAAGTCAACGGAGAGCCTGATGCATGAGCAATTGAGCATACGAAAAATGAGTCAACGGGTGAATGCTGAAGGCAGGGTGCCAGGCCAAAATTAAGGTTAAGCAAGCTTAATTACTTTAATTCCCAATTTACGCCTCCACGTCAGCCAAATTTTCCCCATTTCGAATTTCGCTTGAAATCGGCCTATTGACTTGACTTCGCCTGCGCCTTGAATCGAATGCCACATGCGTTCGCTCCTTTGCGTCGTCTCTCTCTCGCGAGCGACAAGCGCTCGCCGCCGCCGCCTGAGCCGACTAGAGCTGGGGAAGAGAGCAGGGCCTGCCGGTAGGGGGAAGGTCGCGCGTGCCTTCCACCCTCAGCCAACTCGTCGGCGCCGCCTCTAGGCGCCGGGATGGATCGATTGGAGGTGGGGAAGCTTTGCCGAAGAAGACGCACAGAGCTCGTCGGAAACACGCTGGAAAACCTAGAGATTGAGGGGAAAGCTTGCTGTTATTTATCTTCAATTACAGCCGCCTTAAAACCCCTCCCTCCTCTCTGTACACGCTCCATGTACAAGCACAACACTCACCCTCTCGTTTTGACCTCGTCGCCGCTGGAGTCCTCACCGGAGAGCCGCAGGTCTACGTCTGAGGGGAGGATGAAACTCCGCTCGATACTCGCCGCTGAGAGATCGAGGTCGCGCCAGAGGAGATCGTTGCCTAGGAGGTCACTCGTGTCCGCTCTCGTCCCAGAATGATCACGCGTCTAGGGAGGATCTCTTCTGTGGCGCTGCCTCTGCTTGGATCCGCCTTCAGCAGATCCGCTCAAGGGGAAGTGGACCGGGCCTTGGGCCACCGCCCAGACCCAAATGCCTCCAAACCCGGCCCAGAGCTGCTCGGGCGTAACACAGGGGCTCCATTTTCATCTCCTACCCGATGGATCCGGATCCGAATTCCGAAGACGCGTGAGCTTGGACTTGGTCGCGAGTCGCGACCGTGGAAACTTCCAAAGAGGCGGCGACTTCCTTGCCTTGTCTTGGCCGCTCCTCTACTTGTAACAGCGAACAGCCAACAACCATCAAATCACAATCTGTTCCACTCTCCACGGGTATACTTTATGCCCACAATTTTGCATTTAAACTACGCAAATGCCATTTATACCTTTAACAAATCCTTCGCCTATTATCATGTTCTAGATAATTGTTTTCGTGTAAATTTTGTGCACTTTAAAATTCATCTATTATTAGTAGAATTTATTTATGATCTATATCTTTAAAAAAAATTCACAGTGAAAAAAAAAAGAAAATACACGGAATGTGAAAACTATGAGATTTATTATATTTTTTTTCTTTGTTGTGGATTTTTTAAAATAAAAACAGGTAATTAATATTTTTTAATTACTTTTTTTTTATAGTGTTTATTTAAAGGAAAAGTGAATTAAAAAATTTTGATAATCCATTTATATTCTCCGCCGTGTCCACGTCCCCAGCCTGTCACGTCTCCTCGATCCCAAATTCGTAAATATGCACAAAAGCCAAGTGCACTTTTGTATCCACCTCAAAGTCTTCGTCCACACCTCTGCATATCTCTTAAGTCCCCCAATTTGACCTCCCCTTCTCATCCGAAGCTCTTTCGCCCCCAAATCCCCAATCAAGCAAATCCCATACGAAGCTTTCGCAGTCGCCGCCATGGATCGCGAGCCGGAGGAGCTCCAGTTTTTGGGCATCTTCGGCATCTACCGCGAGGCCAACAAGATCCTGTCGGGATGGCGCCGCCTCTTCGCCGAGATCGCCGCCGCCCTCATCCTCCCCCTATCCCTCCTCTTCTTCGCCCACATCGCTATCTCCCACCTCCTATTCAGAACCATCAACTCCGACCAGAGCGCCTTCGATGACTCATCACCGGGCTCCGCCTCTGAGTCCTCCGCCCTGCACCGCCTCGCTTCCGATTGGTCCGCCTTCCTCATCTTCAAGGGCATCTACCTCCTCGCCCTCCTTGTCCTTGCCCTACTTTCCACCGCCGCCGTCGTCTACTCGGTCGCCTCCATCTACACCGCCCGTGGCGAGCTCACCTTCCGCAAGGTGCTCGCTGTGGTGCCCCGCGTCTGGCGCCGCCTCATGGCCACCTTCCTATGGGCCTTCCTCATCCTCTTCGCGCTCCACTCCGCTGCCATCGCCTTCATCATCGTCATCTTACTCCTCGCCGGCGGTAACTCCTCGGCCGCCCCCGCCCTCCTCCTGTTCGTCCTCATCCCGATCTACATCGTCGCCCTCATCTACATCAGCGTCGTCTGGCACCTGGCCAGCGTGGTCTCCGTGCTCGAGGACGCCCGAGGGCTGGAGGCGATGCGACGGGCACGGCGGCTGATTCAAGGCAAGTTCTTCATCGCGTGCGTCATCTTCGTGAAGCTCAACATTTGCTTCGGTGTGGTGGAGTGGACTTTCCGGCGGCTGCTGATCCGCGGAAGCGGCGGGGGCGCCGGGCTGAGCTTGCTGCTGGGCCTGCTGCTTCTTCTGCTGCTGTGCCTAGTGATCCTCTTTGCCCTGGTGGTGCAGACGGTAGTCTACTTCGTGTGCAAGTCGTACCACCATGAGAGCATCGACAAGTCACTACTGGCGGACCATTTGGAGGCATACTTGGGTGAGTATGTGCCATTAAAATCGCAAGACGTGCAGATGGAGCAGTTCCGTGTTTGATGAATGATGATACACACAACTATGATCTTTTGCTAGTACACGACATGCTTGATTGCTCTCTCCTCGAGGCATCATCCATATGTAGAACACAAATTGATTACAAAGATCTAGTACTTTGTTCTATAATTGTGTGATAATTTTACCTTCAATACTTCTTTTTCTGTTCTTGGCTTCTTGTGCAATTTATGCAGATTTTCTTGGGTCAATTTTGCTGATTTGAAACGCATGACTGCTTTCTGTTCTTTAACGATTCTTTAGCTGAATAATCTGAATTATTGTGAAGGAATTGTTGATTAAATGCACAGCTTCACAGAATTTACCAAGTTTTAATTTTTTTTTAAATATAAATTTCTTTTGGTTCTATTTGGAGGCATTGTTTTTTAAAATCAAAATATAGTGATATTATACATATGTTAATTATATGTTAATTGTTTGAACTAATAATTGACGGGATAGACCAGGTGCTGATTGTGAACATGCTATCATTTTTGTAGGCTCTATAATGAGGAAACAATGGCTAGTTTGATCTAGCTTCTATTTTTAATTTTTATTATTTAAAGAAGTGCTGATCGAAAAGAAGTTGACTTAAAAAATTTGAGAATATTTAGATGCACAACTTATTATTATATTATTCTATTTATAATAAATAATTTTTTATTAAAAAATTACTAAGATAAAAAAAGTATATGATTAAATTTATAGTTAACTATAATTAAAATATTTATTAAAAATATTATGAGTTATATTATTAAAAAATTATTATTATATATAAGAGTTATTGAGCATAAGCAGGTGAGAGGCCAGAGATGCAGCTTCACCTCTGCTTCTCATAGACGTAACTAATTTGTGAGTTGGAACAGAAAAGCTGAAGGGCCAAACACCTCTGCTTCTTGATTTCTATTAGCTACAAAGTCATTAGCAGGCCCAAAAGCTAGGCCAAACGAGGCCAATGTCACTTCAAAGTATTTCTCAAACTTCAAGTTGGAATTCTCATCCGATTTATAGTATTCATTTTAACTATAGATTAGACCCTAAATAATTTTAATATTTATACATTATTTTTTTTATAGATTGCATATCATAAAGAGATTCAAAATCGTTGTAGTTCTTAAAAAATAGCTCGTTTCTTTTAGACTTTTTGCAAATTAACCCATTCACTTTTAGATAAATAAAATTAACTCATACAAAATTTATTATTGTTGATGCTTAATCGGCGCGTAATTGTCTCAAGGAATTGAATATTTGCGTATTGGTTCCTTTAATGCCTTAATTCTATAAATTAGCTTATACGTTTGATTAACCTCTCAAACTGACCTTTATATTTTATAGTTATTGCATCCTTGATAATTTTCTTATATTTTTGAACTGACCACAGAATTTAACGAATTATAAAATCTACTATTATAGAAATAGATTAAAAATAATAAAATAAGCTATCAATCAAAACTTTTATTTGTGACTTGTGTTTATGTGAATTCAATGATAAACAAAAGCACTAAAACTTGGCTTTAGTTAGAGATGTAAACGAGTCGGATATATGTATTTTTATCTTAAACTTGAACTCGATCTAATTGCAAAACGCGATACTCGAATATGACCCCACGTACCCTATTATATAACTTGAACATAGGTTGGGTATTTAAACAGGTAATTATGGGTATTCGATTAAATAAAAAAATAAACTATTTATTATTTAAATTTTAAAAAATATAATTAAAAAAATAAAATAATAAATATATTTTATATGATAATTATTTATTATATTTTAATAGTAATAAAATATTTATATAAAATTTATTTTATTATTATTTATATTTTAATAATAAAAAATATATTTATATTTATTATTAAAATTAGGTATCAAATATCAAATACTCGCATCTCTAAACCTGAATCGGATTACAACTTGACTCATTAAATTTGAACCTATTACGTTTAGCTAATCAAGTAATCGAACTCGTTATAAATGGGTTGGGTCGAGTCAACTACCCATATAAACGAGGTTAGATTGCCGCTCCTACCTTAAGTTGATTGATGATATTATAAATTTTTAATACATTTTTATCATGTAGGTTATGGAGTTAATTACATAAAACAAACAATTAATCATAATCAGTAGATCGTACTAATTAACCATTTTAAAGTCTAAAATATATACTAAATGTGATAAAATTATAGAAACTATAAAGTTCAAGAACCATTTTACAATCAGCCCCTTCTTGAACCTCTGGGCAGGAGGCGGTATATTGTGATGGTGGGTACTGTCAGTCTGTCCTCCCCGGGGCAGTGTAATTTTGACCACCCTCTTCCTCCTGCATTCAAAAAATAAAATAAAAATTAGGGTTGGTTGTTTATCTTGGCCCCTTTCCACTGCTCCACCTGCCACTCGCTTCCTCCTCCTCCTCCGTCCCATCCTTGCGAGAATTGGCCCTCTCCGCCCCTTCCTCTCTGCGTCCGCTTCGCTTTTGTTCCCCGAATTATTAGCTGTTTACTGGTTGCAGTGCTCGAGACTTTGATCCGCCACCAGGGGCGCCGATGAGCTCCTACGAAACCCTAGCTCTTGTTGGGCTGAAACTGTAAGGGCATGCTATGGGCCTCGAGGAGGCGATCTGTAATGGGTCCCTGAAGCAGGAGGAGGTATCGCTTCCCAATGGCTTGATCACTTACAGCAGGCGGAAGCGTGCCCGTTCGGACACCGTTGCAGTTCAGGTGAGGCGGATTTTTCTCTTTTTCTTTCGCTTGTCGCGTTTAAAGGTCATTCTTTGCCCAGAATATGCCGACGTTATTAGGATCTGCAGGGACTAGTAGCATGGCCTCAGAGTTTCGAGTTTACCTTATTTGAATTCATTGCTTTGATTAACCTAAATCCGCGTATTTCAGTGCAAAAGCTATTTTTACCTTGTTCGGGAATTTTGTACTTTATGTATTTTTGTTCTATTTCCAATTGGTTGTTTGATGCACTGCAATTTGCTAGCAGAATAGAATAGCGAAATCTAGGAAAGTTTTTATCCACAGGGTAAAAAATGGTTATTGGAATTTGGAAGTTATAATCTTGTAGAACCACCAGTAGCACTGCAATACACCAGTTCTTTCTCTCCCTGCTTTCATTTGTGAGGCAGTTAATTATCTGTTGATATAAACATTCCAGTATATTGTTGAACATTCGTGAAATTGTACTGCTTTTCATGCTAAAATTCCGTTTGTTCGAGCACCATGTGCTTTTATCCAGGCAACAACATGAAAGGAGAGTGTTTATTTATGAGTTTCTACATCTTATCCTATTTTCTCTGTAATTTGAAGTGGCATATTGACATTGTGCCTGGAATCATGGATATGTAGGTCTTGGACACACCTAATAGAAATAGGGATATTGGGTGGAGCCATGGAGAGATAGTTGACGGAAATACTTCTCACTGGATGTGCAACTGGTGTGGCTTAATCAGATATGGTGGTGGTGTTACTAGGCTGAAGAAACATCTTGCTGGAGCTTGTCATGTCAAAAAGTGCCCAAATGTTCCAGATGCAATTGCAAAGTCCATGATGCACAATTTGATGGAGAAGAAAAGACACAGAAAGAAGAGATCGACTGGAAGGTCCAGTGTCGGTGGAACACAATTAGTTCTTAATGATGATATAGCTAGTATAAGTATCCAAAAAAGCAACATGGAAGTGCAGCTGGCAACTGCTGGTACATACAGTAGATCAAACATGAATGAAATTGGTAGCAGAAGGTCCAAGAATGCTTCAGAGCAATCAAAGATCACTTGTCAGCAACATGAGACTGCCAACTCTGAGGTTCTGCATTTCATAGCTGTTCTAATAGTGAGTTATTTTTGACTCAATATTCCTAGAATATTACGTCGTACATTTGCTTGTGTGGTATGAATTATCAACTGTGTTATTCAACCTTTCTTCTTGGATCATTTTAGAGATGCAGTTTGTTAGAATGATGTATAGTGCTTTGTTTTAGTTATAAATCTCAGAATGTTTACTGGAGAAAATAGTTCCAATGTAACGGTTTTATTTGTAACATATAACCAATACCTTACTCAACCTCTATTTTACAAATTATATCATTGACACTAAACAATCCTGCAATATTATATAGTTGATTTAATTTTGAAAGTAGATCTTTTGTTCTAATATATTTTTTAAATAACATACCTTGAAATAAGGGTAAAATTTGACTGGATATCTCAGGCGCATCCATTGAACCATCCGGTTGTTTGATAAAGTGCTCATGTAGGCTAATAGTAGCTCTCAACACCTCATGAAAATGATGACTAATACTCCTAGGGGAATGATAAAAGAAAAGGCAAAATGCTATATTCTTCACGTTATGTGAAACCAAATATAAGAACATTGCAATTTTCTCTTCAGCGCTAGAATATTTGGTATCTTTGACTAGATTTGAGTCACGTAGTATTTCACATAAATTAGAAAAGACATTCTTACTCATTCTTAACATGCTATGATAAATTTGATCAGAGCTAGTTAACTTTCTTAAAAGGATTCTTCGCTTGTAATCCTTAAATTCAGTACGATCTACTAATGGCTTATCAACATACGATGAGTGTGATAATATAAGTAGAATTTGTTGCAATTGTGTAATATAATAAGCAGCTATAGCTGCTAGATGAGAGGTCCTAGTGTGGAGGTTACGCATTATAATAAATCTCCTCTTTGTCACTTCTCGGAGCCATTATAGTAAAACCTATAAATAAAGGATATAACATACTTGTCAATTAAAGCATTCAACAACAATTTAAATAAAAATGCTTTACAAATAAAAGCCTAGATGTGAAATAGATTGAGCTTACATGGTTATCTCTAGGGCTAATTCACGAGAGTTATAACTATCAGCAAGGCTAGCATCCTAAACATTCTTATGGACATTTTGAGGATTTATAGTTCACATTCGTAATCTGCATCTCAACTACTTTATTAGAGATCACATTTTCACATCTTGGAGATTCATTGTCTCACCGCACTTGACTTTTACTTGTTCTCTATTGACAGGCCCATATGCTAGTTCAAGGAATCATTACACATATTGCATATTTGATTACAGTTAAATGTGCCACAACTATTTACTCATGACAACAGCATAATCAGAGTATGATGCCAAATAAACAAGTAAAAGAAACAAAATAGGTGCCAAATAAACAATACAGCAAATGAAAACTAGTGCAGAACAATAATACACAAGGAAAGCAAAATGATAAGAAAGCATAATACTCATTTGCCACTACCAAAGACAAAATAAGAATGGAAAAAAATATCTTGCGGCAGAACAATCCAAAGTCTAATAAGAGCATTTGATAAACTTAAATCACCATGTTGGAGCTTGAAGAGGAAGAAGAGGGGGAGGGATGTGGTTGGGCCATTGCAAGCAGAACCATGTGGGTTTGGAGAAGGAAGAGGGGGTCGCTGATGTAATTTAGGGTTTAGGTGTGGGATGCTAGTGAAGTAGAGGGGGTCGGTGGAAAAAGAGAAGGGCGTGAATGGTGGAGTGGAAGAAGAAGGAGGCAAAGGTGGAGTGGATGTGATACACAGCAAAAAAATAGAGATGGTGCGTGAAATAGAGATGATGTTGCCTCTTTCTTGCTCGTGTGGAAGACAACGGCCGGGGAAGGTATGTCGTCCAAGGAAGAAGGTGGCGGCGGCTGGCGAGCGGAGTGGAGGCAACAAGATGGAGAAAGAAGAAATATTGTTGTCGGCGAAGAGGTGTGAAAATAGGGCGCAGACGGGTTTCCGCCCGATTCAGGCGGGTAACAAAACAGTGAAAAACTAGCATCAAATCCCTCCTTAAATCCATATGCTGATTTTCATCCTTGCTAGTATCTAGCAGATTTTTACCTTTTCCATCCTTTCCGCCCTGATTTATGTCCCGGTAAACAGGGTGTAACTGCTGAAAGCCCCGAATAGCACCACTGTCAGCAATAACCTAAATATTAAACTTACTTATGGGTGGATCATATATGAGGGATCAAGGTTGCATTTCAATTGAAATTGTATGCTTGAGTTGTGGTAAAAAAATTGTCAAAACTCGGATAAGTTTGTTTACCCATGTTTTCTGTATGTCAGGAACCATGTGACTGGGATAGCCCAAAGAGGATTTGTTCTCTATTTTGATAATTATTACTCTATTTTGATTCCTTCACTCTACATGTTATGGACTGCAGTGTTCCTCAACCCTGCCCATCTAACTTTTGAGAACTGTTCATTAAGAACATATAGCCTGTGCATATCTGCACTATTATGTTTATCAAACACAATCATCTCGCATTACTGGTACTGGAGGTTTTTGGCAAGCAATCTCTGGAAAATTCTTTTGCTTTTTTCTTGTGATTCTGTACATGCATTTGAAGGCTTCAAATAGTTCCTTTGCTATTTCATATATCCACCAAAATATTGATGTCACAAATGGAAACTCCAAGTAGAGTGTGCAATATCCAAGGCTTCTTTATTTTTTTTTTCTGTGATTCTGTAATGCATTTAAAGGCTTCAAATAGTTCTTCGGTTTCATATATGCACCAAAATTAATTTCACAAATGGAAACTCCTATGTACCATACGGGATATCCAGAATTTCTTTATCTTAATCATGTTGAATTGCAGTAACAACATCCTTCCATAATTTGTTGAGAACTTCAGATCTTCTTCTTGTACGTTTGATTCTGACATTCTCATCATCAAGTTTTACAAATTTCAATAGATGGATTGACTAACTGTATGCTTTAGATAAGAGGAAAGTGAAAGAGAGAGAAGGTTACAGCATTAACTAACAGTATATCTGTTTCTGACATTCTCAGCATCAAGTTTTACATGTTTCATTTGCGTGGATTATCTAACTGTATTTCTTAGACAAGAGAGAGAGAGAGAAGAGAGAGAGAGAGAGAGAGAGAGAGAGAGAGAGAGAGAGAGAGAGAGGATGTGGCCCAGGAAATATATGCAGCATTTCTTGTGGTTGATTAAGAATCAGCATGGTATCCCTAGAGAGCGAGAGTGAGAGCGAGAGCGAGAGAGTGAGAGCGAGAGCGAGAGAGAGAGGATGTGGCCCAGGAAATATATGCAGCATTTCTTGTGGTTGATTAAGAATCAGCATGGTATCCCTTCTCATTTTACATATGATCTTATTGTTGAACTTTTTTCTGATTATCATATATCCTGGTATTCTAAATAACGATTTATACTTTTCTTACTATTTTATATCAACGTCACACAGAACCCCTTGAAATGAGTCACAACTTTTGGGCTCTATGTTTTTCATCTCTGATTTACAGATTTTGTTGAAGACTTGATACTTATTTAATGATTGAATGTCATGATGTGAGGGGTTGGGGGGAGGGAGAAGAGAGAAGAATGCATACATGGGCTGGGTAAAGAGGTCAACAACTAGTTCTTTTTTTTTGGCATATAAGAGTTTAAGAGGCTGAGATATTAATATCCATGCGTGAAGACATAAAATCTCGTGTAGAGGGATTTTGTTGATGATCAAGGTTCGTAAGATCGAGTTCTTCCATAGGAACAATGGAGGTTAACAAATATATATTCATATACTATGAGCAAATTGAGCATAGTCATGTGAACCTAATATTATAGTATCAACGCAATTGCTTTGAATATATGTATTGTCTACTATTTTCTTAATAGTTAAGTAAACTAAATGCTCATCATTTATCAAAGGAAGAATGAAGTAGAATCACTAATATATCGTCAAGGAAGTTTATTACTGAGTTTATCTCCACAACGAACAATAAAACCAGCATGGTTAACATGAAAGAGGGAAACATATTAGTGAAAATAAAAACATCAAAGATTCTATAAAAGTAGAATTTACAAATTGCAACCAAGAAATGATTGGCAACGGGCTTTCTAATAAGGTGAAGTAAAAATCTTATTGCCCTAATTATTTAAACAATTAAGGCTGCATTTGGTAGAGCTGCATGCAGCAACTCCCTGAGTTTCAAAAATTATAATTAAGTTGTAAAATTTTTATTTCTCTTAAACTATAGAAATTATGTATTAATACAATATAAAAAATTCAAATAATATATATATTTTAAATATAAAGTCATAACTAATTTTTTTATAGTGTCATCAAATAAGAACAGTTTGATTACAAAGCCCTTCTATCACTATGGAATTTATTTTATTATTCGCAAATGCTTTATTTACTTCAATCTAAATGCGTGTATCTTTCTAAAGTAGTAGTAGAGATCAAGGTTCGAAATACCAATCCAGGCTCAGACCAATATGGTATTGGTTCGTACCAAACAGAACATAGCGGCAGACGTAACAGACCATCATCTTGTGAGGGCTGAGCCTAGATGTGCAGTAGACCAGCATGTGAATAGAGAGCTGGAAGCTCATCCCTTCTTCTTCTTCTCCAGTCGCTTATGCTTGCCGACGTAGAGGAGAAGTTGCGAGCTTCCGCTGCGAGCAGCCTCCTCCTCTTCTTCTTCTTCCTTCTCCTCCTTGTCACCTCTTCTTTTTATTCCTTCTCCTTCTCCTCCTCCTCCTCCTCCTCCTTCATGCTTGCGGACGTAGAGGAGGAAAAGTTGCGAGCTTCTGTTGTGACTCATCTTCTTCTCCTTCTTCTTCTTGTCCTATATAGAATATATTATATGTTAAAATTAAATATTATATATTATATAATAAGTACATATTTAATAAATTATATGTAATATATATTATATATTGTTGTATATAATTATATATATAAGTGTGGGTAGCACGCTCCCCACTTCTCAATGGCAAAAGTGGGATTTCCCCCACTTTTATAAACAGAGCAGTTGCACTCCACCAAAGCGAGCACATTGCCTGCTTCCGTTGGTCGGGCCCATGCGCAACAAGCAGTGCCGCCAAACAGGCCCTAAGAGCTCATGTTATTAGTTAGCAAATTAGTAAATTGAAAGTAAGTTAGTTTGACATAATGACCTACTTTGTAGAATTAGAATGGAATATAAATCCTATATATCCTATGACTAAGATTAAAGATTCTACCATTTTTACTCCAATTAAGTTCTTGTGCACGTTCTAGAATCTAGATCATTTGGGCTAATTTGAGTTGTAGGATCGTAATATCTTCAGATCTAGAATGAGTTTATGTTAACATAGGTTGGTGATGATGTTAGTGATAGTTAAAATGAACAACCTTTTCTCACATAACACAAATGTGTATAATGAATAAGGGCACACCCAAGACTTGCTTCTTTAAATCCCTCTGTAATGAAATATAATAAATTGCATTACGATGGATTATTTTACATTTTTTAACTCATCCCTAGGCAGTTTAATACAGGCTGTAATGTTTCTACTTGTACAATATATAGTAGCAAAATGATTTATGGTATAAAGGAAACGGGTTGCTGCTAATTTATAGGAACTTTCTTAATGCAATTTCGTTTTTCTATGCTGTGATTCTTACGGGTATGGTTGTTGTTGCGACAGGGCACGAAGGAGCCTCATAAGACTGTTCTGCATACTAATAACAGAATAATCAGTTGCTGGCAAAATGTAATAGAAAGCCTACTAAAGTTGTCTTATGTAGAAAGGGGTTTTGGCATCTGGAATGTCCTGCATGACGCATTGACATTGAGTCATTCTCAACATACCAGAATTTTGATGATATCTGATCTTTTCAGAGATAATAAATGGCTAAAGGTAATTTGAAAGGACTTCCTCTTTCACTTACCTATGACAGAAAATGTAGAATAAGAAGGTAATGTTTTCTGAATATTTTTGTGGATTCCAGGACAGATCTTCTCCTGATTGTGAAGTAAAATTTCAAAATCAGAAACAAGGTTCTATCAGTGTAGATGAGGAACAGAATAATGCATTTTATGCATCAATTGCCAGTTACTATAGTGAAGATAGTAACACTAGAAAGTGTGAAAAATCTCTTCTTTACATAATGATTTCGGAAAACTTTGCCTTGTTATGCTATTTACTGTGGGAAACATTTGGAGTAAGTAAGGCTAAAGCATATTTGGACTTCAGCCTGATAGACCTAAAACTGAAAAATGGGGATTATGAACGATCGCCAGAACTTTTAAACCAGGATGTGAAACAGGTAATTATGTTAATTTATTTATTCTCTGAATCTAGTAGGCTCACCTACTAAGTTAGCCATTTTGTTTCTTTTGATAATATTTTTTGGTATCTTGTGTGCTTTGAGCTACCTGATACTAGTTTATACTTGGCAGAAGTTCTATTTCTTTGATATTTTTCGTGTTTTTTTTTGCTATTTTAATCAAATTATGCTTCTCAGTCTATCAAGTGTATATAGCATGCACGAATCATATCATTTCTGATCTAGTATCTTTTGCACACATGACATCAAGTTGCCACGCCCTTATATATATTGACATGAAAATTGCACGTTACCCAACAGTTCTCAGAGTGCTGGGGTTTAGATGCTTCTGCTGTCAGGTTACTCTGGTCTCTGGATGATTCTTATCTGGTTGTTGGTGTTCATCATTTGTATATGCTGTTTAAAATTCTGAGTCTTGATTGCTCCAAGCTGTATATTCACGCAAGTCCCATATTGAATGTTTGCTCATGGTTGGATAAGTAAATTCACTGTTGCATTTCTCAGATATGGGACAAGGTTCATAAAATTGGTCAAGAGATGATTGCTATAGCAACTAGCCTTTCAAGCATATCAAGTAATTCCTGTCAGAAGCAGGCAAGTACTCAAATTTTTTCTGGCATTGAATCTGCTTATTGGATCTCACTTGGTGCATATATTTGAGCTATTGTAATCTCAAGGTTTTAAGTATACCAGTCCAGTTAGTACCAGTCTGTACTGTCAGATGATGCTAATCTTACCGGTTAGTTATAATAATAATAATAATAATAATAATAATAATAATAATAATAATAATAACATATACGGTACTGACTCTGTTTTAGTATATACCACTAATAATGAGTTGGTACGGACTGGTTTCTTGTACCTTGGTCTCTTGTTTCATGATACCTATTTGTAGCACTGTTATCCCCATTAGGTTTAAGAAAAAGATCCAAATGGCTAACAAGCTGAAAAAGATCCAAATGCACTAATCTGAAAATCATGCTATCTGAACCCAACAAGCTGTGCCCAACTGTTTCAAATATTTTGTTCACAATATATGGTAGCTTACTCAAATTGTCTGGATTATGGTATTTTATCCCCTCCAACTTGTATTTCTCATGCATGATTTCAGCTTGATACTTTACTTGCAGGAGACTTGTCAAATGGGTCTTGGAAAAAAGAATTCTGTCGGAGCAGATGCCACTATACAGTCCATTTATTGTGGATCAGACAGCTCCACAAAACCTGATCGAACTGAGGCATCTGATCAGTACAAAGTTAGCACATGTAAGCAGTGTGGCAGTGAAGCAAACGTTGAACGCAGCCTTATTTGTGATGGATGTGAAGCAATGTATCATTTCTCCTGCATTAGTCCTGCAATTGATGAGATTCCAGCACGGAACTGGTACTGCAGCGACTGTAGCATGGACAATAAGGAGAGTCCTGATCGAGCCTTCAATGATACTAAGAAAGGAAACTTGCACAACAACTGTGTTGTTTGTGATAGGCTTGAAGTTTCAGAGTCGCATGAAGATCTTGATGAGGATGCTAGTAGGTCCAGAATAGCTGCTGATTGTGGTGAGAGCTCTATCTCTAATTTGGAGTCTGAACAGCCACTTGAACAGTCAAGAACTGCCATGCCATGCTTGTGCAAGGTATGTGGAATGCCCGAGGATGAAGATACGAAATTCTTATTGTGTGGTCACGATCACTGCCCCTATAAGTTCTACCATATCAGATGCCTTAAAAGTAGTCAAATAGCTAGTGCACAACAGCAGAATAAACCATATTGGTATTGCCCATCGTGCCTCTGCAGGTCTTGCCTTTGTGACAAGGATGATGAAAAGATTGTTCTTTGTGATGGTTGTGATGATGCTTATCATACTTACTGCATGAAACCACCTTGTACATCCGTTCCTAAGGGTCAATGGTATTGTGTTCCTTGCAATGTTGCTAGAGCAAGGGAAGGAATGAGAAGATACGAGCAATGGATTTTGCAACAGCACAGGAAGAATGAAGGCAGTCTGTCTAATGAGGCCATTGGGTCAATGGATTTGCTTCTGAGTGCTGCTGAAAGGTTGAGCTCGGAAGAGAAATTGACTGCTGAAAGATAAGATAATGATTGTAACATGGTGGAAGACCGATGGTTCATACTCTGAGAACGTAACATATTGTGCCCAAATTGGACACCTTCCATTTTTTGTTGGTGTGTGTAGATTGTCCTGTACTGTTTATGAGGCTTCTCCAATGTAGCTTAGAAGATTCAAGGTTGCTTAAGGTTCCCCGGGGGGGGGGGGGGGGGAGCTGGGGGTTGGTTTAGTAATACGTTTTGCAGCTATTGCAAATGGAGCCTACTAGCAGGAAATGATTTATGGAGCTTGATACTCTTGAAGTTCATGCATTATTTTGAACTATTTTGCTAGGACATTCCTAGGCCGTTGCCTTTTCTTTGTAACTTGCTATGCTGCAAAAGAGTTGGATCCTGTTATGCAAGGTGAATCAAGAGGAAACAACCTGTGAATGTGTTGAGAACTTGGTTTGAGGAGAATAGCCACAGGTTTTACATCCTTAGACTAAGTTATCAATTAAGGTAACTATCTTCGTTGGAGTACGATCTAATTTCTTTTACTCGAATTTCTTATAGCTATACAAATGCTCATGATTAGAGGCAACATTGAGGAGATTATGATACCTTTACAGTTTAATCACCTGAGTTACCGTACTTGGACAGCACTGGCTAGTTCAACTGGAAAAATTGAGAGCTTTGGATTGACCCGCGTTCATTAGCCGGTTGGTCCAAACTGAGTCAACTTACGTTAAGACTTGTTAGTTTTAAATTTTTATCCTTTTTAGTCGTATAACATCGATAGGACATAGCAAATGCTGTGCTCTAGTTTGCTTTGAATTCGTTAAATTCATTGTTTGTGAAGTGTGATTATACATGGGAAAGAGGTAATGTGAAATGTTTTAAAAATTTATATTGGAACAGTAACTTATATTAAAAATTAATATATATAAATACTAGTCCAAACCCTTAAACCACTCACTGGTCTCACACTTTGTTATTACATATGATAATAATTATTTTATTACGCAGTTTTCATTTATAATAAAAAATAAGTGTTTAGTTTTTAAGTTTTCAGCAGAAAAATACATTTGTAATGTTAACAATTATATATTTTGGATGTTCTTCAATTGTAAAGATAAAAATTAAAAAGTTGTTTTTGAGTAGGGGGTAAGCATTCAGGAGTATTAATACTAATTTTAGGTATCGGAATCGGTATTGAACTCTATTTTGAGAGTTCGGTATCAATATCGAAGTTGCAGGAGGAGAAAAAAAAGGAGAGGAAAAAAAGAAAATGAAAAAGATGAAGAAGAAGAAAACAAAATAATAATAATAAAAAATCTCGACGCTTCGGGAGTTTGAAATTTTCAGAACTAATATTTGGGATACCGGTATCGGTATCATAATCTCGAACTAAAGTTTGGTTCTGGTACTGAACTCCTGAAGTATAGAAATACTGGTATTAAAGTATCGAATGTTAAAAATTTTAGTATAATACTTGGGTACCGGTACTGTTTGCTCACCTCTACTTTTGACTCCTGAGCCTGACTTTGAATTTTTATGTAAAACTCAAATTATTTTGAACCTGATTTATCCCCTTTGTTAGTGGGTAAAGTACTAGTTATTTTCACTCTATCCACATTGAACTCCACTAAGTTCTTTACTACTTATACTTGATTAATTGCTTGTTATTTTTGATAACTTTCTATCCAAACTTAACCCTATTAATTTTTTATTACTTATTAAATACTTAAACTCGATAGACTTTTGCCCTTGCTACTCCCTCTCGCCTTTGATGCCCACTGCACCCTCACCTCAGAGCCACTCTTCTCGCCTGCTTGTCTCTTGCTGCCCCCTACCCCCTCTCCCCCCCCTCCCCATTTGTTGCTTTAGCTAGCGATGATGAGGATTCGAGTGGAAGGAAACGCCCCACCCCTTATAGCTTAGACCTCATCATCGATGCTACTCCCCTTCGCCTCTAGCCTTGCCTTGCCTCTTTGTCAATGTTGCTTAGTCTAGTGGTGACAAAAGGCAAAGTGGAGCGGCAGCGACAAAAGAGAAAATAGGTAACTGGGGGTCACTGTCAATGCCCAATGTTGCTCCCCCGTTGCTAGCTTGGCTTGTTTCGCCAGTCGCCTCCTCATCAGTGTCTCTTGAGTTGGCAGCTACGAAAGAAAAATAAGAAGAGATGTCTTGGGCAGGCAGCAACAAGAGAGAAACTAAGGGGAGTAGGCAGCTGAAAGGGAATGAGGAAGAAAATAGATGTTAAGGTTGCGGTTAGTGATTTAGAATATATTAATTATAATTATAAATTATAAATTTTTTTTATTATTCAATATATACAATCGGGTTTCGGCAATAGATATCCGACATATACTACTCGAATCTAATATGGGTATAGTGTTGCCTTTGAGACCTTTATTATGTCCTGACACACACCGAGCGCGATAGATGACAGTGCTTCCTCGACATCTGATGGAGACAGACATGCATGACATGTGCTTTCGCGAGGTGTACACGTGTCAGGGGCTTGGCACAACAGAATTACAGGGGTGGTCAGGCAAACCACCTAGTCGATGCGACAGTGCGTCCAACAAGTGTGAGCATGCCTCACCCTACCCACACAGACGAACGAACACGCATGAGCAGACGAGGACTTCACCTTGGTTGACTGAGGTTCAACCAAGGGTGATATATATGTGCACTGGTTTAGACACGAGGAGGCTTAGTCAACAGGGGCCGACTAAGCACGATGACAACAACATGACAGGGTGCGTCTATAAAAAGGACGTAGCCGTACCCATGCTAGGGGATCTAGATAGTCAGGGTTCCACACTCTGTCTAGTCTAGAACTAGGGCAGCTGATCCCTTTCTTCCCAGACGTGTGTAAACGAGGGAAGGGAAGGTGAAAGAAGAGGAGCAAGGCAGGGGCGGTAGCCCCTACCCATTGCCCGACCATAGTAGACCCTCCCGGAGGTGTGGGTCGAGTAGACGATGGCGAGAGGACCGACCGACAAGTTCTCGCAGGTCGGCGAAGATAGACAAGCCCAGAGGGGGTGAGTTGAGTATGAGGCATGACGATTTTGCAGGAGGAGTGATGAGCGGTGATTCGACTAGGGCTTACGGTGGCTCTTTCCTCTTCCGTTGATGACATGTACGAGGGCGGGTGCGCTAGACCTGGAGTGGCGGCTCCCTTTCTAGTCGACACAAGGAGCAGCGACTCCCTCCTAGCTAGCTACGCTCGAGGGTAGGCATGCCCTCGACATAGAGGCGAGAGGTGGTGGCTCGCAGTGAGATCATGTCGGCGACAGTAGGGGATCAACAACTCCCTCACCAGTGGAGGATGGAGGCAGCTAGCATTGGGGCTGGGAGCTAACCCTGGCAAACGTTGTGGAGCAGAGGGGCGGCGCCCCTTTTCCCCTTTCAGCTGAAGGGTGGAAAGGGTTGGGCTGCCTAGGCTTTAACGAAGGGAGAAGGGGATAAACTCGCAAGCAAGGGAGTCCCTTGACGCAATATTGACCGGCATCGACATGGCGGACGTCGGCAATACCTTGGGGGTCTCCTAGGGGTGGAGGCTTCCCTACATTAGTGACATCCTCCCATCATCCCATTGGAGCTTGACAAAGAATGGTGCACACAGGTTGCGTTGAGGCGGCGACCCCCTCTTGCGACGGAGTAGCAGATCCTGTTGAGGCAGTGGATCTCATGCAACGACGTCGATCACTATGAGGTAGTGATCATCAGGCAAGGTTCGGCACTAGGAGAGACGCTCCTTGGATCAGGGTCGGACAAAAGGTATGTAGTGTACTTACCTTTCTTGCGTATCTTCCTCTAGGTGATATGGAGTTGACGACTGATTTTCCTATAGTACACGACATCGACGAGGATAGGCGATATGGTGGTGCGCAGTGAGCATAAGTGTACCTGTAGAAGAGGGTTTTTATTTATTATTAATATAATATAATTTTTCCTATTTATCTGTGTTATCTGTGATGCACGGCTATGTATTTGGCCATTATTGATGTGAGGTACGATAGTGGTTGGTGTAGGCCATGCTGCATAAGTTCTGACCTTCTAGTCAGGTCTCATGCGTACGCGTGGTGTGTGGAGAGGCGTTTGCGTGGTATGTCGTGTTCGGTAGGTGATGTGTCCATAAGTGCACGAATACGTCGAAGTAATAAAATAGATATCGAACCCATAAAAACCTATGTGTTAGGTACGGAATAATCATGTTCTCACTAGGTAAGCAAAATAATATTTTTAAAATAAGAAGTAAATAAATAAAAACTAATGATCGAATAAAATTTAGAAAAAGAAAACTCGGGACAAGGTTTCACCACTCTCATTTCTAATGACAAATTGCAACAAATATTTATATCAATTGTTTAAGTCTTGGTAAATAAAAATTACCCTAATATAGAATTGTCTCCTCTCGAATGCCCTACTCTTACTAAACTAACCTTTACTCGTGGCTTGTTGTTTTAATAATTAAGTTATATGGTAATTTATTTTTAGTCCTTAATAAATTAAGGTTCACTTTCGTGGGTTAATTCATAGGTCCTACTCTCAAGTGATATTAAAGTATTTTCATAGTTTAAATCACAGGTTCAACTTAAGAGTTTCTAATAATATAATTCACTTCTTAATGCAACTATTTTTTCTGAAACTATATAATTATATAAACTAGAATTATTACATATAGGATTAACTTTAATAACCAGGTTGCCAAGATCTAGCTACTCTCGTAGTCTAATTTTATAGGTCTAGTTAAAGGGAACTGGCATTATAAGTCACCTCTGGGTCATTATTACAACCCCTAAGATATGCAATAATATAAATCTAGGTAATTACTAGTGCAATGAATCACTTAAATTGAATTAATATTACTCAAACAAATGGCAATATTAAAAAATTAATTAAATCATCAAATAATCAATGGGTTCCTTCCTTAATCCCGAAGTAAAGTTTATGCTACTAGAGACATGATTTCATAGCAATAATTCATAAGAAAAAGTTATTACGGTTTAGAGATATGAAATAAAAATTAAAAAAAAATCTTCAACCTTACTGTCATCATAGGGGTGTGACAGTTACAGTTCAACTCATCACAGCCCTGTGATTCTATGAAATTTCACCTAGGCTGCTATAGTACTGCTACAATGTTTGGCTACTACTGTATTTTGCAATTTTCTTCAAGAGCTGCAACCTTCCGTCACTGATTTTTTCCGATTTTGAACCCATTTCGTTCTAAAATTTTGCATGTGTCCTCTCCTCCCATGGGCAAAGCTTTCCACCAAGTTTATCATTGGAGATGCCCTACGCCTCTCGGCTAGAGCACAAACCCTAGCAACGCTGCTAGGGTTTTTGTTCCTCGTTTCTCCTCGTGAGCGTGTGATATCTTAAAACGATCCTCTCCTCCCCCATAATATTCAGTTCTCTACTTCCAATTTAGTCGATTGCGCAATTAGAGCTCAAAAAATTTAGTTTAAATGGGCAGCTGAAGATTCGGCTCGCTATGGACTTTTTTTCCTAATTTAGTTATAATCACAGAGGTGTGAGACGTTGATAATTCATTTCATCACAGGGGTGTGATGGTAAGTTTCTTCTAAAATTACCCCTTGAGCTCTAAATTTTCTCTAACTTTAGCCCTTCGTCTATTTAACCCAAAAATATATGAAAATAAGTGCATTTTACTTGAAAATTAAAAAAAAAAATAAGAGAATGTGTAGATTCCGAACTAAATGACCAATTTTAGTTCAGAGAGAAGCAAAAATGTATAAAAATAACTCAAAAAGATGATATAAATATAAGAAATTCACTATAACTTTTTTGAGTCATCAGTAGGAGGCGGACCTTTAGACATAGACATTAAGCTACTTATAGATATATTTCTTCGAGCTTCCACGGGTATCTTGTGCACCATATATGTAGATTAGAAGGCTGAGTAAATCCCTCTGGTTACTGGGTTTTTTTTGAGATAATGAAATATTATCTATAATAGACAACATACTTGCTATCCATTTCCAAATCAAACCTAATTAATATGTGCCTAATTGAGGTATCTAATTGCCTATAAATGAGTTTCGAGTAAATTAGGTACCCACTGAAATCATACCCAACTCAATCCCTAGTACTCTGCCAGAGGACAACTTTACGCCAAAGTTCTATGTTTTCACAATAGAAATGCATTTTGTACACGGGTTTGGTGCAAGAGAAAAAAATACGAAGCATGCTTAATAATCTTTAGCATGTTACATTTGCATTAAGATTAGCACATTCTACCTGATAGACGATTCAGATGTCATTCGGCAGGCTACAAAGCAAGTCTTCATGCCAGTTACACAAAGAAATGCCGTCATGGTCGGGTGCCTCACCCAACCCAACGTGTTTACACTGAGTTTAGGTACTCTGTTTACCTAAATGAGATGAATTTGAGTTTGATGGGTTCAATTTTAATCGGGTTTGAATTTTGGATTACGGTACTTAGTAGTCGATATCTAATTTTAATAATAAATAAATAAATTATTATTAAAATATAAATAATAAAAAATAATTATACTATAAATATTTATTATTAATAAAAATAAAAATAAAAATAAAAATAAATAATTAGTATATAAATATATTATCTTTATTTTATTTTTAAAATTATATTTTATAAAATATAAATAATTAATATTTATATTTTATTTAATTGAGCATCCGTTTAAATATTCGACTCAGATTCAGGTTATATAATATAGAGTAGCGAGTTTTTCCAATCGGTCAGGATTTTGAGTGGTAGGGTATGGATCGTTGCCGCCCACTGTAGAGTAGGGGTGTGCACGGTTCGGTTAACCGAACCGTGCAATAATTTTTCGTCCCGAACCGAACCGAACGGTTCAGGGAATTTGAAAACCGTTCCCGAACCGTTGACCCGGTTAACCAACGGTTAATCGA
Source organism: Costus lasius (assembly GCA_027563935.2). Taxonomy (NCBI): domain Eukaryota; kingdom Viridiplantae; phylum Streptophyta; class Magnoliopsida; order Zingiberales; family Costaceae; genus Costus; species Costus lasius. The sequence goes on from CM050454.1 coordinate 101,718,899, forward strand.
TTTTCGGTTCGGTTAACCGAAAACCGACGGTTAACCGTATTATTTATTTTTTAAAAAAATATTTAAAAATATATAATAATTTAAGATAAAAAAATATAAATATTCTAGGTTAACCGTTGGTTTTTTGCGGTTAAGTGTTGGTTTTCGACGGTTAACCGTTGGTATCAATGGTTAACTGGTTTGATTTTTATATAAAATATTTATTTATATATATAAATAAATATTATATATATAAATATTATATGTACGGTTCGGTTCGGTTAACTGCGGTTCGGCGAAGTCCCGAACCGTTCTCGAACCGTGAACCGTTATATCTGGGAAAAAATCGACCGATCAAAGAACCGTCGGTTCGGTTAACCGCCAGATCGGTTCGGTTCGACCGGTTAACCGTGGTTCAACGGTTCGGCCGATTTTTTTGCACACCCCTACTGTCAGGCCCGGTTCGATCCGGTTCGGCCCAGGCCCAAACCCAAGCCCACACGGAAGGGGGAACGCGGAGCCCATCCACAGAAAGGACGATGCCCTAAACAGTGGAGTTGGGCCACGACCCAACTCACTCGATTTTGATCGGAAGAGGCGGCTCCAGCGCCTCGTCTTCACGAGATTCGCGCACGCCCGCGCAAAGGAAGCAGACGAGCGATTCTTCCGGCGTGGACGAGGCAACAGGCGATGGAGGAAGAGGCTCGGACGCGGCAGGCGGCGCGAGGATAGTAGAGGCGACGCTGCCCTAAATTGGAAGCAGACGAGCGATTCTTCGGGCGTGGACGCGGCAACAGGCGATGGAGGAAGAGGCTCGGACGCGGCAGGCGGCGCGAGGATAGTAGAGGCGACGCTGCCCTAAATTGGAAGCAGACGAGGTCGAGCGCGGAAGACACGGGCGGCGCTTGTCCTCTATAAAGTCGACCGGTCGAGGTGATGCAAAAGGGAGGGGGGGGGGGGCGACACCAGCAAGCGTTGAGAGGGATCTTCACCACCTCCATCCAGCAGAGAGAGTTCTGTGAGCGGAAGCTGAGAGATCCAGAGGGCACGCAGAGCTTGGATCGCCATCAATGAAGTTAAGAGAACTCTGTAAGCTGCGACAAGAGGTGTCGCCGACGTGAGGGAGAGCTTGGCCACCGACGAGAGAAAAGAGAGAGGCGAGGGTTTTTGTAATCTATTTGACGAATAGAGGAAATTTTCCCTTCCCCGTGTTTCTCTATTTCCAACGACTTCGACAACCGTCGGCTGGCAGGCGGCCGGTGACGGGCTGGACGAAGGAAGGCGGGCGGCCTTCCCGTTGGCATCACTCCTCTCCGGCGGACGAACAGCAGCGGCGAGCGTTTGAGCTCGACGCGAGACGAAGGTCGAAGACGACGAACGCGTTACCAACGTTCAAATCGAGGACACTGACGTCAGCGACGAGATGCTGACGTAAGGAGCGAAATCAAGTTACGAATTCGGCGCCGACGTCAACGTGACGTCATCAAATCGAGCGGCGCGGCAATTGGCGAAATAGGAAGGTTGACGTCATCCTGACGTCAGCACAGCAGTAAAATTTGAACGACGGGTCAAAATAGAGTTGACCAGAGAGGTATTTTTGATTAGGGTTTCAATTTCTTAATTTAAGGTTCCGATTCTTTTCGAATTTCCTAATTATGGTTAGGGTTTCTCGAGTGAACTGTAATTTGGGGAAAAAGATTATTCGGGGAAGTTAGGGTTTCTGATTTGGGGTGAGATTTGCTTGGAAACCCTAGCGAGTTCACGCTCTGGTGTTCCATCGGACGGCTCTAGGAAGCGGATAAGCGCTGTTTTTAGACCGTTTCGACCGGAGCGTGACACCTATTGTAGAGCTATCAGTGATGCTACGTCAATCACGATAAATAACTCTTTTTTGATTTAGCAGACTAAATAGACACTATTAGACAGCAGCGGGAGGCAAACTTGTCAATGTTTAACAAAACTAAACCAAACCAATAGACCAGAGTCAAAATGCTTCTCTTTTACAGGAAAATAAAGCACTCAAAAGCTAGAATAGGGTTGTTCAGATCCTCGATGAGAGGATCCCTCGCTGCATCAGCTCTGCTTTCATTCCGCACGAGGATGTGCTGCACTCTCACATTCCAACTTTGCCGGCTTGAATTCTTCCGGCAATTCCAGGCTTCAATGCCTTCCATCCTCTCCCTGTTTCCAAGAGGGACAACATCACCTTCTGCCGCGAGCTCACTTGTCGGAAGATTACTCGATGTCGACGGAGCAGCTCTCTGTGCTGCTAATCGTCGGCAACCTTCGGCGCCCAGGATTTGTCCCAATGGATCTCGAGCAGCTCTTGATGCTGGCTGAAGAGTTCCGACTGAAGACTTCGCTGGTTTAAGCTTCACGGCAGCTACATTCTTCTGGTAATCCAGAACCACTATCCACGGACTCTGCTTTGCAGTCTGCCTCTCTCTCGACGACGAACGGGGCGCCGTCGAGGTACCCGCACTCGAAGAAGAAGGAATTTGTTTCCCAGACGGATCACATGTGAGGGAACTGCGAGGAGAAACTGAGTCAGGGATGACAATTAGCTTGTCTTGCAGATCGGCAGAATCGTCGCTGTGGCATTGAGGACTGCTGCAAAACTTGCTGACGCATGACCCCGTCCTCAACAGAGCAGAGGAGACGCCGGCATGGATTTGGGAGAGAGCAGACAACATCGATCGAGCAATCGGAGAGAAGGTGGTGCGTTCGAGATGGTTCCCCTTTGCCTTGATTCTGTTCTTGTTATCTCGATCGGTTTTAAATTATCTACGTGGGGATAGGGCTTCTTAATGGTTGGTTCTTGGGATATTGATGGCGGCGGCCTTTATTGTGTGACTCCCTGACACAGGTTTATGAAAGCAGTCTGAACTGGAACATCCAGTGTCTCCAGGCCTCATGGCCATTGAATGGCACGTAGGCAAGACAGTTTACAGTCATTAATTGTTTAGGTTACAAGAAACGAAGAAGAAGAAGAAGAAGCAAATGGAAGAGAAAGACATTCAGGTTATTTCCCACCGCGAGATAGTTGACTTTTGTGGTCAACCGCGATCGATAGGAAAAGTAGGATCACAAGAAAAGGTGCTACGCTTTTTCTGCAATCATGTGAGAAATTCAGAAAGATGCCCTAGCGAACAAGCAAATTGATGACGACGACAGGACAATTAATTCCCAAAACCTTTATGGCCTATCCATCATCCACAACTGAGAATTATGGGCACCCACCCGTAGGAATTTAGTTAACGGATGGCTCGAGAAATCAATCGCTTCCACAACCTTTTATTTAGTCCCAATCGCTTCCACAACCTTTTATTTAGTCCCTCCTCAACAACTCTGACAATTCAACCTTAATCATTGTCCTCAGCGGTTGACTTCCTCGAAAGTCAAAGCCAACATCAAGGTGGTGTCGCCCTTGGCGTTGAACTTTAACGCGCGTCTGATAGTCCTCGGTGGATAAGATTTTGCACCGCCAGTACAAATCACAAGATTTGCCCAATCTTTCTTGCGCTTTCTGGTGCATGCACGCACCAAACATTTTTAGTTGGACGCAGATGGGCAAACAGCCGCCTCTCAACAGGCACACATGCCTTGCCACTAGTAGTTGACAAATTGGAAGGTGGGAGAGTTGACTCTTTGTTGCTTACTCACAAAATCCAAAATAGTTTGCTAAGTTTCCTCGCTGATCTGGTAGGCACAGCATTTGACACTCAATAATAAAGCCATGTTTGACCGTCACTCTAAAGGATAATCCATTCATGGAGTGGAAGATTACTATTTTAAGCGATATCAAACTTGTGAATCAAAGCAAATTAGATCAGCAAATTTGGAAATGTCAACCTTTGCGTTTCCCCAGCTGCGAGTTCATCAGATCAAGCAAATTTTCTATTTTTTCCACAATGTCTATGGAAAAAAAATGATGGCTGAATAATGAAACATCCCTTTCGTATGTGCAAATGATGAAAAGCATCAAAGTCAATTGGAGAACATGAAAACTTATGCAACACAATAACAGTAAGAAAAGTCAACGCATAGTAATGGAGAGGTCAGCCTCTTCATTTCTTAAGCTATGGAATGACCAACCATGCATGCCATGAGAATATAAACCATAAATGCTTTACATTTCTAAACACAAGTAGTACAGCTACAAGAACCTGAAAAACTACTGAATAATTCTTTATTTTGGAAATCTAATCATTAATCTCCAAACAAAATCAGGAGATGGAATTAATTCTAATTAATTAAGAAGTCTGCTGCATGCGCTGGTTCCAAGGGCCAGGAGCTAAGAAAATGCTTGCTAGAACTGGTCAGGCAGCCGCAGGCGGCGCTCCTCGGGAAGCCGAGGCGGTAACAAAAGCAAATTGTCGTGGGAGCAAGACGAGAAGGCTGCGGAGAAATCAGACTTGCGACGTGGTTGAAGTCCGGCTCGGCGGCGGAGGAGTCGCTCGATGGAACTAGCGAGGCGGTTGGGTTTGGTACTGAAGCAGTTTGGCGGCCGGAAGAAGAAGAATAAGAGGAAGAAGAGGAAGAGGAAGCCCGGTCGATTGGAAGGTGAGTTCGGGGGTCGAGGCCACGGCTGACGAGCTTGCGCTTGATGTGTGTGTTCCAGTAGTTCTTGATCTCGTTGTCGGTCCTCCCTGGCAACCGCCCGGCTATGACGGACCATCTGGAGGAAGAAGACAACGCAGAGTTGTGAAGAATACTTAAAATCCACCTATAGAATTTGAAGAAGGAACTGGTGCGACTCTCTAGCTACCTGTTTCCCAGCGCGGCGTGGAGTTGGATGATCAGCTCGTCCTCGTCCGACGAGAAGTTGCCGCGCTTGAGGTCAGGCCGGAGGTAGTTGATCCACCGGAGGCGGCAGCTCTTGCCGCAGCGTTGCAGGCCTGAACAAATCACACACACACACACCGAGTCACCGACTGATTAATCAGCACAAAACCAACAATCGCAAATTGCAAGAACAGAAAGCAAACGAATGAATCAATCAACCTGCAGCTTTGGGTAGGGAACGCCAGGAACCTTCGCCGTGGGCTTGAATGTAGGCGACGAGGAGCTGGTCTTCCTCCTTGGTCCAGGCTCCCCTGTTCGTGTGAGCCTTCTCGCAGCAGGGAGATCTGCCCATCTCTGCAAATTCCTCCAGTCGAATCAATCAATTCCTCCGCGAAAGGGCTACGCGCTCGCGCTTTAATTATACGGGGGAAGTCATGGGGAAGGACATGGAGGTGTCGTTTCCGCTATTGCTAGGGTTCCGTTCAGTTGACTCAGCAGCTACCGGTACTAAAGCGTTATCCCGTTAAATGTGTGGAAGAGGAGGGGTTTTTGGTAAAATATGAAAACTAGAGGTGGTTATTAGCAACATCTAAATAGTAAATAATATTTATCGGAGTCAATGAACTGTTGTTGAAGGGGCACCGGGAACACCGAGGCGTGGACTAGGCGGCAGCTGCTTTACGTTGTTGAGTCCACGTCAGCAACCCACAGCTGGTAGTCTTGTTACCGGCTACCAGTAACTCCGCTGACGGACGTTAAATTACCAGCCGTCACCAACTCCCCTCTTTTTCCCCTCCCTCCTCTCCGCCAAGACCTTGGTCCACCTGGAGCAAGCGGCCGCTTCCCCACCTCGTTTCCCTCCTCTGATCCTGGCCCTCTCCTCTAAGCTTCTTGGCGAGAATCGCCTCTGCTCTCTTCGGATCTCCAGAGTTCGTCTCCTCCCTGATTGACTGCAATTTTTACCGTGTGAGTCTGTTGTCGAGATCGTTTGATGTACGCTTACTTGTTTTTTCGAATCATAGCTTATATATATTTCAAATTTCTATTCTTATCGAGTCTTGGATTTGTGAAAAACAAATTTGATCTACTCGATCTTTTACTCGGATCCTTCGGTTTCTGATTCTAGTTCGGATGAGAAATGCAGCTAATATCTAGTACGGGGGGATAGAAGGAGTTGATTTTTGTGCTGGATTTGCTTATAAAAATTGGAACTTGATGCAGATCGTGCAAAAGGAATGGACGGGTTCAAAGAATCAGGGCTTCGGAAGATCTCCTCCTACTCCTCGATGGCGGATGTAGACGAACTTGAGCTGTCGCGGCTCCTCGACAAGCCGAAGGTTAACATGGAGCGGAAAAGGTCGTTCGACGAGAGGTCAATGAGCGAGCTCTCGGTCAATGTCAGAGCCCTCGAGGGCCACGACAGTGTGTACTCCCCGGTGGGTTTTAGGTCTGGGTTTGACACTCCGGCATCATCGGCTCGAAACTCCTTCGAGCCGCACCCGATGATCGGAGAGGCGTGGGAGGCGCTTCGGAAATCAATGGTATATTTCAGAGGGCTGCCTGTCGGAACAATTGCTGCCAATGATCATGCGTCGGAGGAGATCCTGAACTATGATCAGGTAGTCATAGAGTTCCATTGCATAGTTTATTTCTATTATCATACTGATTCACATGAGATAGAGGTTTCGTAGGTAATTTCAAACTTGGAACTTTACATCTTGCAGTGATTATATTTCCTTCTCTATTTCGTCTCTTTAATCTTTATCATAATTTCGAACTAAGAACTCAGAATCAATAGTACCGAGTCTCTCTTCATCAGTTCTCTTCTCTATGCTTGTCTCTTAAATCCTTATCATAAATATAACAAAATTAACAGAAAGATTTTCTTCTGTTCTTGGATACATCTGGAGCAAGTGCTTGTTCTGATCGTCGTTTTACTTCTATGTAGGTGTTTGTTCGTGATTTTGTACCAAGTGCACTAGCCTTTCTAATGAATGGAGAGCCAGAGATAGTCAAGCACTTTCTCCTGAAAACTCTCCACCTGCAAGGGTGGGAAAAAAAGATAGATCGTTTCAAGCTTGGTGAAGGTGTCATGCCAGCTAGCTTCAAAGTGCTCCATGATTCTGATCGGAAAACTGATAGTTTGATAGCAGACTTTGGTGAAAGTGCAATCGGAAGAGTTGCACCTGTTGATTCAGGATTCTGGTGGATTATTCTCCTCCGCGCCTATACAAAGTCAACCGGAGATTTATCTCTTGCAGAAACACCCGATTGCCAAAAGGGAATGAGGCTTATATTAGCTTTATGTCTGTCCGAAGGCTTTGACACATTTCCAACGCTTCTCTGTGCTGATGGATGTTCAATGATTGATAGAAGAATGGTAAGCTTCTCGCCATCCTTTTTCTAGTTCTGGCAGCTATTTTCATCAACACCCTTAATTGAAGTGCTCCATTTGTGACGATTCGCGTAGATGCACAATTGCCTTATCTGTTTTCTAGTTGATGCACAACTTGTCCTTTACCTTTCTGTTAACTTTGCCTCATATGAAATGATACTTTGTAATTCATTGTACTTTCACTGCTAGATTCTTATTTGACTGCAATTTGCGTCATTGTTTTCCTATGAAATTAAGCAAGAATATCAAAGTACATCTTATTGGGCATTGGAATAAGATTTTCATATTGTATGTACTAAAATTAGGGGTATGCAAGACAGTTCTCACATGAATAGTATTAGTTTGTGGGTTAAGTTGCCATAACACTGCAAGGATTTTAATTTGTCTGCGATCTGCATCACATTTTCCTCTAAAGTTAAACAAGAATATCAGTACACCTTATTGGGCTTTGAAATAGGATTAACTTGTGGGATATAAAACAGTTCTCACTTGAAAAGTTTTAGTTCATCAGTTAAGTTGATGAAACAATGCTATATTTAAACAACTGGTTCTAATTTTAATGCCAATAATTTGATTCCGGATCAGTTCGCTCATGGATCCAGATGATTCCTTTTTCTCCCTGAGAGTTGAGTATAAATATGCTCATGAGATTTTTCCTACATCTGAATAAATATTCTTTTATACTCCTTGCTCTTTTTTTATTGTTCTTTAACGAACTTATGCCAGTAAATGTCAGTAGATATCAAATAACCAAAATCACGTGAAAGATTACTCAGTTAATATAACTTTCTGATTTCTTTAGTCCAAAAGGAAGTATGTACAGTCGTTCCTCAAACTATATTGTGTGCAATGACTGTTTTGCTAGAGAAGTTACAAAATGAATTTGCTCAGTACAATTCTTTTATTTCTGTTTCTAAACTTTCTGCTACACCTTCTTCAGGGTATTTATGGTTATCCGATTGAAATTCAAGCTCTGTTCTTTATGGCTTTGAGGTGTGCGCTGTCTATGCTTAAGCACGACGCCGCAGGAAAGGAATTTGTGGAACGCATAGTCAAACGATTACACGCATTAAGCTATCACATGAGAAGTTATTTCTGGCTCGATTTTCAGCAACTAAATGACATATACCGCTACAAAACAGAGGAATATTCTCACACTGCAGTTAACAAATTCAATGTGATTCCTGACTCGATTCCAGATTGGGTGTTTGAGTTTATGCCCTGTCGCGGTGGTTACTTCATTGGGAATGTCAGTCCGGCAAGGATGGACTTCCGTTGGTTTGCGCTGGGAAATTTTGTTGCCATTTTGTCTTCCCTTTCTACCCCGGAGCAATCTACGGCTATTATGGATCTCCTTGAAGAGCGCTGGGAGGAGCTGGTTGGAGAAATGCCATTAAAGATAACTTATCCCGCCATTGAGAACCACGAATGGCGAATTGTCACAGGCTGCGATCCTAAGAATACAAGGTGGAGTTACCACAATGGAGGATCTTGGCCAGGTTAGCTGAATTGATACTTTGTTACTCTTCCTTTCTGGCAGCATGCGAGATGCAGAGAGCTCCCAAACCATCTTACGACCATTCTCCTGCCTCTTACTTTTTCTTTATGTGCAGTGCTTCTGTGGCTGCTCACTGCAGCCTGTATCAAAACTGGTCGGCCGCAGATCGCCAGACGAGCAATAGAGCTGGCAGAGAACCGGCTTTTGAAAGATGGCTGGCCTGAGTACTACGACGGTAAACTGGGGAGGTACGTCGGCAAACAAGCTAGGAAGTACCAGACATGGTCAATTGCGGGCTACTTGGTTGCCAAGATGATGCTGGAAGATCCATCGCATCTTGGGATGGTCTCTCTTGAAGAAGACAAGGCGATGAAGCCGCTAATGAAGAGATCAACCTCATGGACATGCTGAGTGGTTTTTCTTATGAAGGATATTCTTAAGTGAGGACATTTTTTCTTCTAATATCCGGCTGTTATATCTTTTACTATTCACGTCCTTTTTGTGTTTCCTCACAAGGCTTTGTTTTTTTTTAAAAAAAAATATACAATAGCACCTTCATTGACGAATAGGGTTAATTTAATTTTGCTTATCATGGTTTGGCTTCCTTTAGTTTTGTTTTTTCTTTAGATAATATAATACCCTGAACACACCCAAGCCAAGATCCCTCACAACCCAGAAAAAAATTCCATACGGGGAACCTGCAGTGGAATCAATTCTGTGATGACATCGTTGGATCCATCATCAGGTAAACCTACTCGTAAAGTATGCATAACTTTTAAAACTTATACTTAAAACTTAACCAATTTCTATTTTTCTACCGAGCGATTATAAGAGCTAAAACATTAAATAAAAAACGATGTACAGGCGTGTTACTTATATTTTTAATGCTTTTAAAATCAAATGAATTCGTAGCCTAATCTATAATGGCTCAAAAAAAAACATACGAGTTCAGAAAGTATTGCTGTCTTTTCCAACTGGGCGCGCAGCATCCCCTACACGTACAGCTAAATATTACATGAAACACTCGAGTCAACATCACAGAGAAAAGAAAGCAAAGTTAAATGGTCAAGCTTGTTAGCGTAAGAGCTAAATAAAATGAATTTTAATGAGCTGCTTTTTTGTATATAGCTCAAGAGCTAAAAAGTCACGCACTTAAAGGAGATATTTTCAAAGGCATAGGCTCATAAGTCATAAAAACAAAGACATCACCAAGTTCAAGCATTAAAACCAACGTAAAATTCAAAACTACTACAAAACAAAGTCTCATCATTTCAATTGTTCTAATTGTTTCAAACTACGAATAAAAAATGTTATGGTTTAAACAACAATTTTTTATTGCAAAAAGTAATTTCCATCACAAACTACTTCCTCCACAGGAAAGGTTTAACGATCATGCCTTGAGCTTACCATAGAACTTCTGCTTCTCCTGAGTAGTCTGGAAGCGGCCATGCCCGAACTTGGAAGAAGTATCGATGAACTTGAGCTTGATCTCCTCGAGCGCCACCCGGGAAGTCTGCTTCAGCAGGGACTGGCGAAGCGTGACAACCCTTTTCTTTGGCCCAACGCAGCAACCCTTGATGAGTAGATAGTCATCTTTCACAATGCCATAGTGGGGGAAACCGCCGATCGGTGTAATATCTTTTTCGGTTCTGTCCAACAAATGATGCAACTTACAAATCAAAATGATTTTATTATGTTTAGCTTACCCAAAGTCTTCCAAATGAAATAACATATAGAAGTAGAAGCAGAAAAAACTTGGTTGAAGGTTCAAATTAGAATCTATTGTAACTATGTTCTGAATAACTGCAATGAAGATTTTAGACAAATAGGGTAGAGAACTGACTGATCAAACTCCGTACTAGCAGTGTGGGACTCGTCTCCAGCTTTACCAATTTTGTAAACCTTTTTGTTCATTTCAGTGCGGTGATGGTAACCATTCTGTCCAGCACGAGCGACAGTGTAGGATACCCTGGCAGGATGCCATGCACCAATACAAGCAACCTTGCGCAGTCCCCTGTGTGTCTTTCGAGGGAGGCGGGTGACACCCCAGCGAGTCACAACACCTTCATAACCCTTACCTTTGGTCACTCCGATAATATCAATCATCTCATCTTTCTGGAACACAGCATCAATTGGAATTTGCTTCTCAAAGAAGCTATAAGCAAAATCCACCTTCTGAGCCACGGTCCCTCCATTAACCTGTATCTCCATTAAGTGAGCCTTTTTCTGCTTCAGACCTTTCATCTTCCTTACCTGAGACATCAAAGCAAGTGGGAAAAAACATCTAGGTAATTGTGGCAACTACATTCTAGTGAATTAATAGAAAATAATCTCCATCTGATATCACTGGTCCAACAAAAAACTTCAGCCATAAGGAAAAGAAGATATAATGTCTTAAGACTACTGTTAATAGCTTTATAACTGTGCTAAACTGCACTGTACTTTACTGTACTGTTAAAATTTATAAGATGTTTAGTTAATAACTTTTTAACTACTGTCAAAATTTAAAATAATAAATAAATATATTTTTTTAAATTATTTAAAATAATAATATATTTTATTTTTCTTAAGTGTTAAAATTTTAAATTATTTAAAATAATAATACCTAAAATTTTAAACAAAATTATATAAATTACTTTTTGGAGAAGCAGAGGCGGTAAAAGCATCAATTTGTAGCTTTCACAACTTTTGCTTTTTTGCTACTGCTTTTAATTACCAAACTGTTTTCTAACTACTTTTTACTTAAAAGCTGATTAAAATCAGCTTTGAAGCGGGAAACATGTTATACTCCACAATCATTCTCTCTCCCACTAATTTACTAAAAATAAGAGCATATTTAGTCTTCCACCATGCCGACAAGCTTAAACAAAATTTTAAATATTTCATCAAAAAATAAAAGAACCAAGGTAAACATATCCATGTGATGCACCTGAGTGTGGGCAAGAACACGGATAACAGCAGCATATTTCTTCATCTTTTCCAATTGCACCTGAATCTCTTTCTTTCCATCCTCACTCTCAAATTTCTTCGAGTACCTTGTAAAGGCTTTCTTCTTGCTTTTGTACCAGCTCTTGTAGAACCTCCTCCTCACTTCTTCACTCAAATGCTGAGCCCATACAGTATTGAGCGAGCGAAGACCATGTGGGGTCTTCACATAAGCAACAACACCAACAACCACCATTGGCGGAGTTTCAATTATGGTCACCGCTTCACATGTCTCTTTTTTGTGAAGTTCTGCAAGCAAGAAGAGAATACAAGAAATAATCAATATGAATGTGAAACAAGTAAAACTGTAAGATGGCTATTCTGTAGAACAGAGTAATTCTTAAGGATACTGAGTATTGAATTCAAAAGGAAGCAAAATTCACAAGAAAAGCTAGGAGAAAAGATATGCAAACATTTTTTTCATTCACGTAATGACTAAAGTAACAGCTATGCCAAAGATGCCAAAAAAATGTAAACCAAGTAGAGTGGCACAACAAAAAAAGTAAAGGAGAATTTTCTAAAAACAATTGCCTTGACTAGACATGGTGTCACTACCGAGAGCAAAGACATCATAAAATTCACACAAACAAACGCACCTACAAAGTAAACCTAGATAGCTCAAAGTTCGAATTCCAAGCATGGGAAGATGTAGTTGCTTCTGTTTAATCCTCTGAAGTCACGACAGTACAGGCATAGCTAAAACTAGACTAAAAAAACCTACTCGATCCAGGCTTCTCAACCTCCCGCACAATGTGAGTCATCCCGGCCTTATATCCAAGGAACGCAGTGAGCTTGCAGGGCTTTGTTGGATCATCCTTGGGAAAGGACTTCACTGAAAACGAAAGAGATCATGAGATCAACCTTATGGAAATTGTTCAACGCAAAAAAAGACAATGTTATCAATCCATAAATAAGGGCTTGAACTATCCTTCCTTAACCATTGACTGATAAAAGGAAATCAAAGTCATATATGCAAGCAATAAGAAGAATATTGCTACTGCGCACTTTGCAGACATAGTAAAAGCTAATGAAAAAAGTTGCCACAATTGGAAAATAATAATATATCCATTTTGCCAAGAGCTATGTTATTCCACAACATAAAAAAAGGAGTTTTTCTATAAATTAAAAAAAACAAAAATGAGATATCAAAATAAATAAATAAATAATCACCTCATTTTCTGTGTCTTTCATTAAACTATTTTTTTACTTCTTTTTCTCGCCTTCAAAATAGAACCTATAATACACAGCCATAAAATGCTATTTGAATGACATATCGAACACAGAGGAACCTGGTCCAAATATGTTAATGATCTTAACTCAAAAAATTTACAAGTAAATCTAGATTTAAGCAAGTGCCTCTCTTGTTGCAATTTGAAAAGATGAAATTTTCTGTTACGAGTAGAGTTAAGACAAGCATTGTAGCTTGATAAAGCAGATAAAACATAGATACTTAAATTAAACAAAACAAAAAAAAAAGCTGTTTTCCTGTTCCGTGTGATACGTGAGTCAAAACAAAAAGCATAATTTCTATCTATCACGTCTAATTCGTGCATTTTTTGACATCCAACATGGATTAAACATGAACAGCATTGGATCAGCTACCTTTTCCGCGGTGACGAGACGCCCGCTTCCGCGGAAGAAACCCAAGCGAACCATGCCTCGGGTGCTCAAACTTCCGGTGAGACATCCCCAACACTCAACACGTCCTGAAGAAAAAAAATCATAACAGTCTATGAAAGGAAGATAAAGAGACAACAAAATAGACATTGCCGCAGCTCTCATAATAGATCAAAGTCGATAATGTTTTTTCAGACATTACTAAAACATCTCAAGCAGAAAAACAAATTAGAATGCTTGTCGAGAGATGATAAGCAATAACACATTCGCACGATCGTGTACCTCCGAGAGATCTACAACAAATGAAACAAATCTACCAACGAAGATCAGGTAAAATTGCCATCGCAGAACAAAGTAAATTAAGAGAATGATTTCTAGATGCGTGTATGGATGCTGCTTCCTTACCTCCGACTCCGAGTGGCGCGTAGTGTGGGGCGTTAGGGTTCGTCTCCAGATAAACCCTAAAGAGAACTTATATACCAGTAGAATTACAAAAAGGTCCTCTGGGAAAATATATATATCATTTCCAAGTTAAAAGTCCATGTGTATAGCTTGTTTCTCTTTCCATTATTTTAAAAATTATTTTTTTAAAAAAAAAAATAAACTATCTATTAAATTAAAATTTATAGAGAAATATAAAAAAAATTAATGAAGGAATTAAACCTTTGTGTCAATTTCATGAACCAAAATATTTAAAAAATAAAATAAATATAATTAAAAATGAAATAAATTTCTCATAATCCAAATAAATACACAACATAAGCCATTTTAATTATGAATGTAATAAATGGAACACAAACTGCAGCAAATTTTCTCCCAACACCACACCAATCAATTCAACATGCCACGTAAATTTCAACATTTTCCCCCCTTTTCCACGTGGAAAACAATCTTAATTATTTACTGGTTACAGTAGCTGCCACGTTGGCTTCGCCCTTCTTCTCTGCAGCTTGCTCTTGTTTGGCATCCACAGCAACACCTGCCGGCGCCGGCGCCGCCGGAGCAGCAGCAACTACTTTGGTTTCCGCAGGTGGCTCCGCAACTGCTGCTGCTGCTTTCTCAAGTTTTGGTTCCTCTGGTGCTTTCTTCTTTGGCTCGGCAACTGTCAACGCGGGTCTGGCTGCCACATCGGTTGACTTCGCAGCTGCAACGACACGGTCAGCGGGTTTTGGTTCCGGTTTGTCCGATGTTTTGGGAGGCTCCGCAGCTGCAATTGCGGCTCTGGATTCAACTTCTGATGCAGATTTCTCCGCTTCTTTGGTTTCTACCTGTGGCAGTACAAAGGTTTCTGATCTCAGTAAGTATAGCTTTAGGTTTCAGCCTATCGGAATTTAGCTAACAAAAGGTGTCTATCGACCACAATGGTTGTCTTCTCATTGACGACGACTCGTTCCTGAGGAGGCGGCTGCTCCTCCGTTCTTGTCGGCTCGGTGGAAGAAACTGGTGCTTTGACTTCTACCTGTACGCAGAAGAAACACTGGTCATTAGAAATTGCAAATTGAAGAAGGAATACTAAAGGCGTTGCTAGTTTTACCGCTTTCAAAAGGACCTCAAGTGATTGGCGGCTGCTGTCCCCCTCACCACCGCCGGCGCCGGAAGTTTCAGCTTTATTCACATCGGCGGCAGCGGCGGCGGCGGTGACCTCAACCACGCCGACGACGGCATCCGATTCGGCTTCCAGGATCTCAGCTGGCTCTACTTCCCTCGTCAGTGGGGCGTTTCCTTCCTCCTCCTTCAGTACCTTGGGCTTCGTTGCACATGCACCCATCTCTCTCTCTTTCTCTCTCTCTATCCGTCTCTCTCAACGCAGGCGAAGTTGATCGATCGATGGCTATCTCCGTTGCGAGGCCGTCTATATATTTCAGCGAATGATGTCGCCACAGTAGCTAGAAATTTATACATTTGATTCAAAGAAATCATAAAAGAAAAGGAAAAAGAAGAGAGAATTGTTCATGGTTAATTAACAGCTCGGATGAGAGGATCGAGCAGTGAGTGGGACTCACATTAGCGGCCAATTCTCAGGGAGATGAAGTGGCTGGCGTTGATTTGGTGATGTTCCAGCTCGACCATCTTCCTGTAAAAGGCCAGCCGCGTTGACTTTTGTGGAGATTTCTTGAAAATGGCGGCCATTGCGTTAATGGGTCGCACATAAAAGTTGACATAAAATCAGCAAGCTGAGCTGAGCTCATAACAGCTGTTTGAAATAATATTATCCAACTAGTCGATTAGTCATTTAATCCATTGCAATCTATCTATTTTTTTTCTTATGTCAGTACTTCTATATTTGTTAGATGGAACTTCACCGACTGTTCCTTAATTAATGTGATTCTGTGATCACATTTATGATGTAAGATTAAAGATTCGCACAAAAATTCTGTAGATGCAGCATGATCAGGAAGGGCGGAAGTCAGGCATTCGATAGACTTGTTCATATCAGTTAAATTTGGTCAATTCTGTCGAAGAAATTTCTCGTTGCGCGTCTTTGACTTTTAACTCTCAATACAAACAGCAACGTCAGTCAACTTGAAACTCCACAAGAAACCCAATTGGCAATTGAATGGTAATCAATTCCAAGTTAACATACTAGACCAAACAGGCTTCGCCATTAATGGTAATCAATTCTTCGTTAAGATACTAGAACAAACAGGCTTCGCCATTAATGGTGTAAAAGAAAACTCTGCTAATTATTCTGAATATAAACAAGAATTTGGTTGATCGTTCCAAGCATGAATGATGATAAGAAGCAGGGCTCCGCTGCTGCTGCCGCCGCGGAAGGGCCTAGAAGCCTTTAGAAGCAGAGGACGACGACGGAGGTGGAGACCATGAAGCCGAAGGTGCACAAGAGGAAACCGAAGTGCATGGCCCAGCTGCGCTTGAACTTGTCCAGGTAGCTCTCCGGCGGCTCCTGGTAGGGGATCTCGAAGTCTGCCGCCCGCACCTGCTGCGGCTCCGCCCCGGCGCTGGAGAGCCTCATCTTGAGGATTTTGAGGCGATCGGTGGCGAGGGCGAGCGTGAGCTTGTGGCAGCGGCGCTGGTACTTGAACCCGTTGACGCAGCGAAGGGTCTGCGCGACGGCGATGTAGAAGGCGAGATGGCCGAGAGAAAGCAGGCCGATGGGGGCCCAGCAGTGGCGGCACTGCAGGCGCGCGGGCGGCGCCCCCAGCTGCGCGGCGAGCATCACCGCCAGGAAGAGGAAGAGGAGCTGGAAGAGGCGCCACAGCTCCTTCCGCTGCGCGTCTATCTCCCGCTTCTTCTCCAGAACCTTCTCGAAGTGGAGCTGGATGAGAGTGTTCAGCGTCTGTGCCGCCGCCTCCCACGCCCCCGTCCCGTCCGTCACCGCGACCCCGCTGACCCCGTACGGCGCCGCCATCCCTCGCCGATCTGGGTCTGGACCTCTGCAACTTCACAGAGATAGAGTGGAGCATCCGGAGGCGATATGGATCTGATAATGCATGTGACGACTTGGGAGTGGAGCGGATGTTTCGGATCAAGATCGAAAGGTGATGACTTCCGCTTGATCAAGATCCGAGGACTTTGATCGAGCACTAGAAATTTTCTTAGATTATTTGTGAATTGTTGGAACACGTGACGGCGCGCAGAGGCTGTCCGGAGTGCTGATATTATATATCTTTATCCGCTAAATTTAAATGGTAATTTATAAAAATAAAATTTTCATTAATATTTCAAAAAACAAAAGTTGTTTATTGACTCCGTAATAGCATCGACCCGAACTTTACCCGTGTGATCACGCCTCCGATCGCTCCACAGCCGTCGGATTTTCTTCTCTCATGGAGTCATATCCTTTTTTTTTTAAATTTTTCTGACGGCGATTTCGTCCAGTGCTACTTTACCCTCCTGTTCGCTCCGGCACCGCCGATCGATATCTTCTTCCGTCTCCGAGCCTCTTCTCCTCTCCGCATCGGCGAGATGGGGGTGACGAAGGAAGAAGTGGAGTCCGTATTGACCTCGACACTTAAGCCTTCTCATCTGGTAAGTGACACGATCCTGAACAGCTCCGTTTCAATCTGTCCTTCGAGGTCAAGCTCAAATCCTTACAGTCTTCTCTTTTTCTGGGGCTCGTCAGTCGGTGATCGATACATCCGGAGGGTAAGCGTCATCTTGTTTCCTCTTCCCCCCTTTTGATTTTGCCTTTCCCGCTTCAGTTTCTTTGTTTCGTTGGTCATAATGGCGGTGATGATCGGAAGGTGCGGGGCGAGCTTTGAGGTGGAGATCGTGTCGGGGGAGTTTGAGGGGAAGCGCCTGATTGAGAGGCACCGCTTAGTGAACTCGGCGCTTGCGGAGCAGATGAATCACATTCACGCGCTCTCCATCAAGAAGACCCTCACCCCGGCCCAGTGGAACCCTAAACCTGACGCCTCGGAGCAGAGCAATAATTAAATCGATCATCGAAGACGTACGTTATCTCTCCACGCGCTTTTTTCCCAAATAATTACCGGTATATCTGGATTTAGTTCTCTAAATCTATTGTCCACAATTGCATGGATGCTGTCTTGATTAACCGACTATCATAATGGTTTTTGCTGTACTTGCGCTTTCACTGGCGCTCACTTCCGGATAATTAATGGAAAGCAGAGTGCTTTATTGGGTTTTAGTAATGATCTGCATCTGGAACTAAATGAGATGTTAGAGATTTCACGCAGATGACCATTGTAAATTTAGGTCAATCACAGTCGATAGTCTAAAAATGGTGTTATTCTTCACTTTTTGTTTCAAAAGTTTGGTTCCTTTTGCCAGGATAAGATCGCTGATATAATTGAAACTGGTGTATTATGTAGTCCTAGATGAAATTCATACATATTCAACCTGTAGGGTCAAAATTAGTTGAATTTTAATTGGTATTGAAATATAGTGCGATCATTTCAAATTTGTCTTATAAATTATAAAGCCTTTTGTTTTAATAGACTCTAGCTATCAATGAATACAAGTATTTATTGACAATTACCCCTAAATAACTTAGAGTACTTTTGATTAAGAGATTTATATATAAAATAAAATGAAAACAAATGGTTGAAAGAACAATGTAGTTTATAACATTGTGTCATGACATGACTTACAACTGAAAGTAATTCAGTAGATTGATATTTTTCTTTTAAAAGACTCGCGTATGTCTAAATTTGATTGATATCCTGTATTTTAAGGTCTTGTGGATATCAGTATATAATGAATATTTTGCCTTTTGAGGGTTTGTGGATATTTAGACTCAGTGAATATACTGCCTTTTGAGGGCTTGTGAATATTTAGATTTAGAGAATATCTTGTCTTTTGAGGGCTTGTAGATATTTAGATTTGAAAATTTTTTTGCCTTTTGAATGCTTGTGGATATTTAGTCTTAGAGAATATCCTGTCTTTTGATGGCTTGTGGATATATGATTTAAAGAATATTCTGTCTTTTGAGAACTTGTGGATATTTGAACTTAATGAATATCCAGGATATATGATTTGAAGAATATTCTGCCTTTTGAGAACTTGTGGATATTTGAACTTAATGAATATCCTAAGGCTTATGATATCTAGATTTAGATTCGATAAATATCCTATTTTTTGAGGGCTTGTGGATATTTAGATTTAGTGAATATCCTACCTTTTGAGGGCTTGTGGATATTTGGATGTAGTGAATATATTGTTTTTTGAAGGCTTGTAGATATTTGGATGTAGTGAATATTTTGTCTTTTGAGGGCTCGTGAATATTTGGACTTAGATGAATATTCTGCCTTTAAAGGGCTTGTGGATATTTAGATTTAGATTTGATAAATATTCTGCCTTTATAGGGCTTGTGGATGTTTAGATTTAGATTTGATAAATATTTTGCCTTTTGAGGGCTTGAAGATATTTAGACTTAGTGAATATTTGCTTTCTGAGGGCTTATGGATATTTGGATATAGTGAATATTCTACTTTTAAGGGCTTGTGGATATTTGGATTTGATAAATATTTTGTCTTTTGAGAGCTTGTGGATATTTGGATTTGATGAATATCCTGCCTTTTAAAGGCTTATGGATATTTGGATTTGATAAATATCTTGTCTTTTGAGGGTCCGTGGATATTTAGACTTCATGAATATCTTGCTTTTTTAGGGCTTATGAATATTCAAATTTGATAAATATTATACCTTTTAAAGGACATATGAATATTTATGTATTTGATATGATAGATATTCAACCTATGAAGGACATGTGAATATTTATGTGTTTTGATATGTCATTTGATGAACATTTAGCATTGACCACAAGGAGAAATATGAGTCTTGAGTGGTGCTGTAACAATATTGAGGAACTACGCCCTAATATTTATTATCAACGTACACACCTCTCAAACAACATTATTGGCAGCATGCTCCAGATATACAATATTCACATCAATAGCAGTGATAGCAATTTTAGGAAGGGTTTATATGCCTAATTTTGTCCTTTTTGTAAATATTTTTTGAAGTCTTAGCTTTTGAAAGGGTTGATGTATGTGAATTAACCTTTAGAGAGTTAAAATAGGTGAACTAGTTTTTGGGCCAAACGTTCGAAATGAGTGAGCAAGTCTTTGGGCCAAATATTTGAAATGCGAAAATGATCAGACTTAGTGGGATCAATATTTGGATATATCAACTATTGTTTGATTGGTTTTGATATGTGAAAATTAATATCAACCATTGAAATTTTGATTCGTATATTTGCTAATCAGTATTCTGAGGTAAAATATGGAAAGATTTGATTCAACTTAGTAGAGATAAATATTTAGATTATTTTAACCACTGCTCGATGGACTCAAATTTGTAAAAATTTGTATAAGTCACTAGATAAATTGATTTATGATCGTCCACATCTCTGATTAAAAAAAATTTCTATCTGACTTGACTTAACAAGGATCAATATTTGGATTATATTAAAAGCTATCCGATTAGCTCATATTTATATAAACTAATATTAGCCATAAAATAATCTCTGATTTTTCATGATCGTCCATTTTAATTGATATATCTGATTCAATCTAGACTCTTGATAAAAAAAAATCTAAAGTTAAATTTTTACATGATTTAACAAGGATTTATATTAGGATTATTTAAGAGTCATCTGATTGGCTCATATTTGTGTAAATTATCATCAACCGATGGATTTCAATTTATAGATCTGCTTTGATCCAAATCTCTAATAAAAAATTTGAGGTAAAATTTGGAAAGATATGACCTGATTTAGTAAGAATTGAGGATCCTATCGAGAGCTGTCTTGATTCAGATTTATGCAACTATTGATTGTATTAACATTACATTAAATTTGGATTGTTGGATATTTAGGTTAGATCCTGCCATTGAATTTGTGAGAGTAAATCAGGACTACTGATTTTGGACCAAATCCAGGTCATTAGATCGAAACCAAGTAGATTTGAGTCATCGGATCACAACTAGAAGGTGACCGTCAGATCGAAGTTGGAAGATCTGGGCTATTAGATTGAAATTGGACGATTTAAGCCATTAGATTGATACTAAAAGATCTAACCGTTATATCAGAGTTGGAAGATCTAGACCATTGGATGTTTGTTGATCAAATCATTGCTGCAGGTTGTTTGATGATATTTTGGATCGTCAGATTTGGATTTGATGTATCTGAGCCGTTACTGTTGGATCGGATTTAGATCGTGAGGTTGAAGCTGGCATACCGGGATCACTTGATTATTGGATCAGATCCAAGCCATTGGATTCTCATTAATCAAATCGATGTTGATCATTTGATTAAATCTAGATCATCATATTCGACTTGGATGACTATGGACCGTCATTATTGGATCAAATTCACATCATTGGATTCTTGCTAAATAATCACTATCAGATTTGCTTGGAGCAATCTGAGTCGTCAAACGAAATAGGATTTGTCTCCTCGCCCGCGACAGAGGGGAACTGCGCTCGATCTATCTCTCCATTGCTCGAACTATTTTGGATGGATTGCTCGAACTATTTTGGATGGACATTCTCCATGTCATGCTGGAGGGAAGGCCAAACTTTGGTGCTGACTAGTGGCGAGTCGACGCCCAATAGAATCAAGCAAATGGCTTTCATCCAAAATAGGGGCAAAAACCTTTCGATTCCGGCCATCCGAAAGTCAGATGGATGGATCCTCTTGTCCCGCATGCTTGAGTAGAGGGTATGGCTAAAGTATGGGCTTGATGGGCTTGATGAGATGGCTAGATGTTGAGTTCACTTGAGATCATTTGAAATTGTTCAGTTAGGAGGGTGTTTACTGACGCAGACTCCTTGGCGTTTCACTGTCGCGTCTTACTCTCTGGTTGCCGCAGCTTTCTTATTTATCTTCAATATTACACATGGCTCCACCAGCAAAAGCCGTCCTTGTCTTTATCGTTGACATTCGAGCTGACAAGAAGAAGATGGATTCCAATGATGTTTTGAAGGGTCTGTAGAGACATCAGAATAGTATCGTCAGCAGCTGAATTTGCAATTTGAGCAGACGATGGCTATCAGATGAAGGGAGGCGGAATTCTCTTTTTATGATGGCAACGTTCTACTGCCTCGGCGAGCAAGCGAAGAATAGTACCTAGCGAGGATTAAGGGGCGACAAGAAATTGTTTTTTATGCGGCGTCCGACGAAGGAGAGCAGAGCGAAGTTGTCATGTGAGCTAAATTTTCCCTTTTTAGCGAGTCTGAGGCTGATGGTTTGGTTACAATTGCTCTCAGCCATCCAAAATTTCATGTCCCTTTTTTCTCTCAATTGAATTTGAATTCCCCCAAAACTTATAGTCTATTACTCTATTAGACATCCTTTGATCATTCTAAAAGGCTGCATCATACAAAGAACACTTCAGAAGGCCGAGAGCTGTGACCAGAAGAATATCAATAGGATTGCTTGCTATTCTAGTTTGAAAAAAAAATTGTGGTAGGTTGATTTATTATTGGAGTTCTTTCTATCAAAATATATATTTATTATCGGAGTTATCTCTCCTATATTATTTATTTCAGAGTTTACTCTCTTATGATTTGTTATTAGACGTTGTAATTATCTCGTATCCTTCTTTCTCTAGGGCCTAACACTTTTTTTTTATATAATTTTCTTTGCTATTCTTGCTCACGCACCTTCTAAAAAATATTAATTTATCCTTATATTCTACCACGTTCGAACGCTTCATTCCTCGATCATTTTTGTTTTATTTATTTTGGTTGCCATATTTAGCTGCCATGTTCCCGTTCAACTTCTCAGGTTTTTATTATTATTATTATTTCCTTACCTATAATCGGTCTCTTCCCTAATTAACTGATCAACGAGACACATTCTATCGTGTTCTCTCCGATTTACTATTTTCCTTTTCACGTTGCATCCAATTTGGTTTACAATTTTGACCAAAAAATCGAATACGCATTCCATCCAATTTACTATACAATTTTGACCAAAAAAATCGAATACACGTTGCATCCAATTTGGTTTACAATGTTGACCAAATATTTCCATTGATGGAATTTCTCCAAATTTCAAATTTATTTGGCTAAAATTTATAATGTTATGGTGTTGCAACTTTGATCAAAATCAGAGCTGTGGTTGAAATGGCCCTCGGTTGTAATTTGCAATATAACAACTGTACCCATGATAAATTAATTATTATTATTTTTTGAAAGACAAAAATATCTTCAACAAAGACAGTTGCTAAGATTGTTGTCAATCATTATAATAGAATTGAACTATGTTTTTAACATCTTGACATCAATAATTCCATACGGCGTCTCAGTAATTGGAATTTGTGATTTCTTATTATACTTTCTTCAGTTTTGGTATTCTGGAGATATTTGTTTTAGTTGCTGAACTCATGTACCAGGTGATTATCGCATCTGTGGAGCTGGGGGCGGATTGATCTAACCTTGCTTGTGTCTACTTCTATTGCCTTAGCCTAATTCGAATCTGAAATTAGTTTTTTTAAGGACATGTTTTTGCCCAAATATTTATTGGACCAAACTTGGGCGGTCACATTTGTGGCATTGTTTAAGATCTTATTCTGATAAACTTATCTTTATCAAATCAAATTGTATACTTGGATTTGAGTGCAATAATAAGATAATTAGTCGTTAGAATGTCTGCGCAATTATTTTTTTTGTATTGTTCTTCTAGTCCCCAAGTTTTTAGTTTTTCTACTGTATTATTTTGAATATTGAAAATTTGAAACCGTCATACTTTTTCTTCAATTATTTATTCTCAACTTTCTGCTCTCCGGTGCTTTCTCAACTATCATTCTCTAGGTCTTAAATCATACAATTCTGGTTCCATGTGTTGATCGGTATATTGACTGTCACCGGTGATAATGCACTCATGACTACTATGATAGAATGGATGCATTGTGTACAGAAAGCAATAAATTGTCAGTTAGCTATCTAGATTATTCCAACTGCCTAAAAGTTATGTAAGGCATTCGTCAGGTTTTCAAGAAGTCTACCAAGTAAAACATGCAATAGGCCTAGGAGTGCAACAAGTTAGAGTGCCCACGGTGGTTGAGCTGGCCATACTGTTAATCTCATCTATGAGGTGCATTGAATGATTATTTATGAGCGGGGAGAAGGTTGAGCTTCAGTATTGTACTACTTTACCCAAAGCTTGTCCTTCCAGCGCAAATGAATAAACTCATTGATGATCTCTATAGTAAGGAGGAGACAACATACCAAAGATTAAGCCTCCAACCCTCAACCTTTCCTATATAGAGCCATTATTGAATCTATATGTTTGTTGATGTGATACCTTAACATGAAATAAATAAATCAAGCCAATCTGAACATTAAATTTCTTTTATATTGAAGTTGTAAATTCACCATTCTCATGTTTGTTGAAGATTGAATTATGTGGCATTTGTGCATATTATGGTATGCAACAACACTATGGAAGAAGAGTCCTTGTGTTATAGACCGACCCCCTTGCGTGAGACACATTATCAACTAAATGATGGACATATTCAATTTTCGTTTGATGAAGAAGATAGTAACAGAGATCAAATTATCACCCACTTTATATACAAACACCATCGGCAGCATGTTCTTGTGTAAAATTTCATGCATCGGAAGTTTTTATGTTTGGGAACTTGGCGAGAGATGCACTTTATTACTTTCAGTTCTTTTATATAAACAAAAGGTTTGTGCTAACATGATAAAAATGAAGTTGTTCTTGATTTGCTTGTATGATCAATGTGAAGAATCGTTTTCTTTGCGTGATTTCAGGATGCTACTAAGAGGTAATAGGTATCATGAAAGTCTTTATATATCATCTTTTATAAGTTGAATATGGACAAAAAAAAATGATAGGAGAAGTTTATAATACTATAGATAAAGTTAAAAAATATATCATTGTGCATTGCTAAGCCGGAGGAAGAAGAAGCTAACATTCAGGGTTTTTTGAAATTGATGAAAAATTCAAATAAAAAAGAATTTAATTTTGCAAGTAAGCTGTCAATTAACTTTTATATGACTTTTAGTATTTTCTTTAGTAAACTATTTTCGTACTTGATTTATATTGTAATATTCTATATAAATTTGACATATTAATATTGGTATAATTTATATAGAATTGCCCCCTGCTACAAGCATTTTGGAATATCCCATTTTGTATGGGGACAAATAATTAAAGATTAGCTTTATTATTGGCGAAGGACCCATATTCCAAACACAAATAAGCTTATAATACACATTAAATTAGGTTTATAATTAATAACAATATGATTTGATGAATTCTAAAATTTTTAATTCAAATTGTTTGGTTTAAACTTATTCTGATTTTGTAGCATAGCCATGGCCACGACTTGGGCCGAAGGATCTAAACCAAAGTCTGCATTGTACGAGCTTGCTTAACTTACATGTTCCGAAAGGATGCAAATTTATCTACTCCATCTTTGTGTCAATCCATACTTGGGCAATAATGATCGATGCCGGCTAAATTTAACCATTTTTAAGTTGTTTATTAGTAAAAAGGTTTAATGAGCTCAATTATGTACTCATGCTTATTTCCAAAAAGCTTATTAAGCTCATTTTTATTGAGTTTTAGTTTAATCAAAATAATTTACTTGAACTTAAACCAATAAATAAATATAAGTCATACATTAGCCATATTTAAAGAATATATTTAGAATTTTACGTATATTTATGAGTTGATTAATGTGTAGTAAGTACTAAACTGTTTATACAACTTTGTGTAAGTACGTTCATAATATGCATATTCATAAACATTGCCCACTAATATTTCCTGAATATTAATATTACAAACTCACTTATGTTTAACCTTGAATTATAAATCAAACTTAATATTTCTATTTAGTTTGTTTTCTAACTTACTAGTTCCTGAATATTAGCATTACAAACACTATGTTTCACCCGTCAGTTTAATAACTATTATGCATAAACTGCCCACGCTAGATTTTTGTATAAGACATTTTACCAAAATATCTTAGATAATATAAAATATTTTTTTTTAAAAAAAACAAAGAATCAGATTATATAATATTATTATGACTAAATACTGATTTAATTTTGAATATCTATTTTACCCAATTATACTAGACAATAATAATATAATATATCTAAAAGTTTTTAGATATTTTCAACTCTAAAGCAGCATTATTACCTTCTACAAATATATTCAACTATGTTAAAGTCTCCTAACAAGACATTAAAACCTAGTCTTGAATATCCTTTTAATTTTAAGATATTTTAATATAACATCTTTGACATTTATAATTGTCACAAAGCACTCCAGCACTGTTTAGGTCCCATACAGTCAAAAGTTGATAAAAAGTATTTAGTTATTAAAAGCAAAATTAGTCATAAAGTAAGAAAAAAAGCACAAACTGAAAAGATAGAATTTATTGCTTTTGATGTTTCTTCTGAGGGAGGTAATTTTAAAATAAGAAATATTTTAAAAACTTTTTATAGTTTTAAATCTTTATAAAAATTGTCATTATATAAAAATATATACTATTATTTTAAATAATTTAAAATTTTAATAAAAAATTTATAGTTTTCAATATTTACAGTTTAGCCATTATAATATTTTATAGTATTAAAAACAAAAAATTATCAAGCATCTTTAAATTAGCAAGTAATTACTTAAGAATTTTATCAAACTTAAAATTTTTGACTTTACATAAAGTAAGAATAAAATAAGAAAAAAAAGTACAAGCTGAAAAAGATAGAATTTATTATAAATGTTTCAACTGAGGGAGGTAAATTTAAAATAAGAAATATTTTAAAAACTTTTATGGTTTTTAATATTTATAAAAAATTTAACATTATATAAAAATATATTATTGTTTTAAATAATTTAAAATTTTCATAAAAAAATTTATAGTTTTTAATATCTATAGTCATTTTAATATTTTATAATATTAAAAATAAAAAAAATATCAAACATATTTAAATTATGTTAGCAAATAACTACTTAAGAATTTTATCAAACGTACTAAAAATTTTTGACAACATAAAGTAAAAAAAAATACAAGACAAAAAAAGATAGAATTTATTGTTTTGGATGTTTCTACTAAGGAAGGGAAATTTTAAATAAGAAATATTTTAAAAAGTTTTTACAGTTTTTAATATTTATAAAAAATATATTATTACTTTAAATCATTAAAAATTTCAATAAAAATTTTTTATATTTACAATTTGGTCATTTTAATATTCTATAACATTAAAATAAAAAGATTTACCAAACATCTTTTATTAAATTATGATAGAAGAAATTATGATAGGAAGTAACTAAGAATTTTGTCATAAAGTTAAAATTTTTGGCAGCATAAAGTAAGAAAAAAGTACAAGCTGAAAAAGATAGAATTTATTACTTTTGATGTTTCTTCTAAGAGAGGCAAATTTAAAATAAAAAATATTTTTTAAAAAAAATTATAGTTTTAAATATTATATAAAAATATATATTATTATTTTAAATAATTTAAAATTTTAATAAAAGTTTTACAATTTTTAATATTTATAATTTAGTCATTTTAATATTTTAAAAATAAAAAAAAAATCAAACATCTTCAAATTATAATAGCAAGTACTACTTAAGAATTTTCTCAAGCTTAAAAATTTTTACAACATAATACACAATTCAGCACAGGTTAATATCAGTACTAAATAGGCCTTTAGTATCAATACTATTACAAGGGTGTGTGATATCAATATTCCATATAAAAAAATTTCAGAATTTTCTTTTTTTTTTTACAAAGTTTCCAAATATAAATAATAATATTAAATACTTGCTTAGAGGTATTGGAAGCGAATTGAAATTATTTGTGTTTACTTTCTTTAAGAAATTTTAGTAATATAAATAATAAATATTTGAAATTATATATGAGATATTCATAATAATATATAATAATACCTTTTGGAATATATTAATGATGAATTATAAGTGATATTATCTTTTATGACATTCTTGTGAGACATAATAATATTAAACACCCTTTGAAAAGCTAGAGGTGATGGTTGGAATGCTTTGAAATGATTTTATACTTTAAATGATATATGCCAAAATATTTTGAAGAGGAAAAAAAAAATTAAAAATTAAGTTTTAAACCTCTATTAAAATCAGACTCAATTTAAATTTTCACTACACAAACAAATATTGACAATTATGTGAAAAAGATGATGGAGGTATCCTAGGAAATAGGAATGCCATTTGATATTTTTTATTTAATATTTTTTATAATTTAAATATGTATAATATATTTAGGGTGTAAGGTATCCTAGGAAATAGGAATGCCATTTGAATTTTCTTGGTAGTGCCCTCAAAATTGAGTAGTAATTATTATATCTAAACTCGATGTTGATAAGTAAGTAAGAGATAAACTTAGGTATTAAACTCTCAATTTACTTTCTGTTTTAATCAGGCAAAAAGTTAAAATTATGTTTTAACTATACTAATTTCATCCCCCGCTTTTCACTGCACCCTGCTCGTCCTCACTTACTATGAGCTTTCCTTGACTATTCGTCCTCGCCGTCGTTGCTCGAGCTCACTGCCACTGCTCGTTCTTGCTGCCGCTGCTTGTCTTTGTCGCCGCTACTTGTATTTAATATTTAATATTTAATAATTTTTTGATATTAATAGTATTCATGTAATACAAGTAAAAAAATTAAAAATTGTGATGCATATATCAAATTTTTAAACTTTTTTTCCTTCAAATAAACACAAGGAAGAAAAATATATAACATATTATATCTATTTATTTATTTATTTTTATATATTTTCCATCTATCCATGTAAATATAGTAAAAATATTTCTTAAGTAGGGACAAATTAGTCTCGTTTAATTATGCTTTGAGATTCATGTAGTTGTCTGATCAAATACGTTCTTGTTCTAATTGCTCTCCTATTGTGTAGGAAAAGAAATTTAGAGTGGCAATTGGAATAAGATATTTTCGAGCGAAAAAATTTCTCAGGCGGGACGCCACCTAGGATTGTTAAGCGAGGCTTCATATTAACCATTCTTATTACTTTGAAAATCGTATAATATTTGATGAACCAGCACGATTGTTAAAGCAATAGCAAAGGTTAGATTGAACCTTGCACAACAATCCATGGCGGGCCTGGGAAAAATTTTCCTTTCGAGCTGGGTGAAAAATATTAAAATGTTAGGCGCCGCCCCCTCTTAAAAAACGCATGCATTGCCCTCCTTAACAGGTGCGTCATGTTGAAGTCACAAAAAGGGGTTGTGGAGCTAAGTAGATCAGCAATCAAAGTAGGGAGGCAGGCAGCAAATATAGATAGCATAGAATCACCATTGCAGGCATCGCCTTGCAATTATTCACTTATTCTATGTTTCATGGTTGGCGGCACGTGCTTTGACAAACGCGAACTCTTCATGAAAAGAAGTCAACCTCCATCACCAATCAACTCAGGATAATCTTTGGGGTGGTCTGGGGAGGATGGCAAATCAATGGCCTACCTTTCTAGAACTCTAAAACACTTCTAATCATAATTCTATATCAAAAAGATTAACGACAATCAATCTTGGTACTCTTATCTCAATTCGTGTGATGATTAATTCTTACTCATATCCATGCCGTCGTCGCCTTCACGCATCGACGCATCAGATGATTCACTTCAGAAGATCAATCATGGAGTTGCTTGAAGAGATCCCAGTAGGCAGCAGCCGCAGGAGAAGCCGCGACTCCGCTGGAGTACAAAAAGTTATTATAATCATCAGGAGTGCTCGGCGAGAAATTGCTCATCATTTCCATGAACCTACTGCTGGTAGCTCCAGGGCTGACGTGGCTGCTGGAGAAGTAATTGGCCGGTACCCGCGGCAGCGAGGAGGGCACCGGCGACAGGATCCCGGGGGCCACGCCCGCCCGCGCGCCGTCGGTTCGCGCTACGGCGTCGTCGACGTGCCCCGCCGCGGGCGCCCTGCTTTTCTCGAAGACGGCCAGCCGAGCGGCCGGGGAGAACACTTGCCCTGTGCGGGGGTCGACCCGAGACGGCAGGCCGCCTGCAGTTGAGGCAGCGGAGGCCCCGGTTAGACGCTGCACGACCGACATGAACTCCCCGGGGGTGGTGTGCACGACCTTGGGCGAGAGGGTGTATATTATCACCGGCGGACGGTGCTGAGGCGGCTGCGGTGGCTGTGCGTTTGACTGCGGCGGCGGCGGCGCGACAGGGGGTTTCCTAATCTTGTGAGAGTCTTTCCTGACTCTGAGGGGAGTAGGCCGCGGTCCTTGGAGCGCCGATCTCTTTGGTGCTTCCCCACTGGACGAATCCATGCCTGATAGATGATAATTAAACTGAGACGACCAGAAGTTCTTCTGTTATTGTTATTGTGGAGGGAAAGAGAGAGAGAGAGAGAGAGAGGAGCCAAATAATGTAGAGCGTTGAATGGCAGCAGGCTACATGAAATACACGGGCACAAAAAGTCAATGAAGTGAGAGAGTGGAAATGAACAATTAGATCGCCAAAAGAAACAGAACCTATCAGTTTATATTATTATTCTTATTAAGAAAATGAAAGGAAAGGAAAACAAGCGAAAGGAGTAGCCTCGATGAGTTGAATCTGTCCATGAAGGAGGGAAGTTTGATGAAGTAAGATCTTCTGGACAAGAAGTTCACAAATATAACACAAATAAGAAGCATGACCACCTGCACAAAGGGCCAAGTCAACGATCTGGAACCTGAAAAGTCAGCTACTTCAATCTTTAGCGGTCTAGGTTGCGTCGATGAGAGATGATCAACTGCTGCCAACCAACTGGAGGCAGAATTCAGCGCTCTGATGGCGACTAAGCAGTGAATATGTCCTCCAGGCATTGGCAGGTTGGAATCAGTTTGCACTTGTGTACAAAACTTTGGGTTTTAGTAGAACAAATCAATCAAGCGAGCGAGTCAAAGAGGAAGACTTAGTACGGTGATGAATGATTCTTACTAAAGTCAAAAGAAAGTCAATAGGTCAATCAACGACGACTTAATACTTCGTCGTACCAGTTAAGGAATCTAGAAGATGACTATAAATTATACTTTTGTTGAGCAGAAACTTGTCGATGATTTTATATTTATGATTAATCAATTTACGATGTTTAAGATGTGTTTTAGCACAATACTTATAGACGTTCAGGTTTATTTGACTAATAAGCCTTTTAACCATTCAGATTTTATGGTAATTTTTCCTTATTATAATTGAGTTAATAAGTTTGAAGAATAATAAGAAGCTTTGCTAGAGGGTTTCTTTCTCAAATACCTTTTCTATAACTATTTAACAATGATTTTACAAGAAATTTTTTTTCCCACGCATTAGCTCCCAATTGTTATAATTGACTGATTGTATTTCTGAACTCATAATTTTCATCATAGATTTTATCTTGTATCTTCATTTTTATCGATTTGAATTTATCCGACTAAATCAAATTAGCGATTAACCGAACTGATTGATTCAATTAGGTAGATTTTCAATAAAGTAAATGGGTTTTGATTTAGGATCGATTGAACCCTTGTATGAAATATCGGTTAACTCTCTAAACCAATTTTTATATATACATGTGTATAAAATGCTAAAATATAAACATGTGACACCTACCCTCCCTTTTATTTATTTTTTAGAATAATACTTTTATAAATTATATAATATATAAAATTATTGGCTAACTAGAAATAGTGGTTAATTGAACAAAGAATGGGTTAGCCCGTCAACTACTTAACCCCTTTTTCTGTTTGATTATGATTTGAAAATTTTCTCAACCAATAGGTTTAATTGGATTAATCAAACCATGAACAACCATTGTCTGACTTACTATTGGCATGACGTGATCTTCACTAACCTTATTCTTTTTGTCTTCAAGCACCCACCGATTAAATTTGGTGCACAATAGAACATCAACTCTTTTTTTCATTTCATAAGTGGATGCTTGTTAAGATAAGTGTAATTTTTTTAAAAAGATAGGTATTTTCTAGAATATAGAAATTTCTAGAAGTAAGATACTTATAAAGATATTTCTAAAATATAGATATTCATAGTAGATAAATCTCTAGAATATGTAAAAAAATATTATAAATTAAGAGAAGCGGATATATTTCTAAAAGTATCATTCCATTTTCATAATGACCTATAGATAAGTATGTAGTTATCATTTGTACTTAAAAGCAAAATCTAAGCAAAACATTTATCTTCTGCACAACTTCTTTCAACTATGAAAGCCTCTCTCATTTCAACTTTCTAACCTCTATCAACTATTCTACAATATCTTACCATAAACGACAAAATAATTAGAATCATCTTCTTCCCAACTTACTCAAAGCAAATTTATCTCTCTTTAAAAGAACCGACACAAATCAATGCTCGTGATCGCATTCCGATCCAAGAGCAGTTGCAGCAATTAATTCTCGCCAAGAATTTTGAAGGACTTTGTAACAACTCTTTCGTTTCCTGCAATCGAAGAATAAATGAATGCATTCGTTCAATTTATAGTGTTAAAGAGCTTACAAAACAAGATTGGTTAATGAACACAAGAACTTACCTCTCGGCTTATGTCCTTTCTTGCCTTCCCAGTGTGGAATTCTCTTCGATTTCTTGATCCGTTGCTCCAAAAGCTTCGCAAAAATCAATTTTTTTTGTTTATTTTGAACCGCTAATTCTCTTTTTAAGGAGAAAAAACGCTCAATTTTATTGCCAAAATTGATGTCGTGTTGGCCTGTCCCTGATGGAGGGGGAGAGAATTTCCCGGCGGATTGATGCTTAGCAGTGAGGTTTGTCTCATTTCGATTCTTCTTCTACTTTCGATTCTTGGTTGCACGTAAGAAACGACTATTCCCACAGTGAATACGAAGGTTGGCTAGCAATTTAGAAAACAAGGCACTGATCTGTGAGGATTTATTGCACAGAAGAATAATCCCGTCAACAATTAGACATGTATCCAATATAATATTTTGTCAGTGAAGAAACAAAAGAGAATCATGCTCAGCAGGTATCTTAAATAATCCTCAAATATTGCTAAAATAACATTAATGCACTCAAACACTTATTGATAGGTTCAGTTATAGGAAATGGGATCTAAAAACCTTCAGAGCCGCTTCATAAACAGGTTTCTTGAAATCCACTGCCTGCATAGGAAATGCACAACATGGTATCAGAATGAAGACCCTTCCCCATCAAGCGTAGCAGTAACAAAAGATTGGTTTTACTCACAAGTTCGATCACTTGCGTCGGTCTCATCCATGCCCATTCTGCAAATTCTGGTTTCTCAGTCCCATCCCCAGCGAGATTAATCTCATCTTCCTTCCCAGTGAATCTAAATAAAAACCTGCATTTTCATGCAAAGTTAACTAGAAGCAATTGAGGTCACAACCAATATTTTAATAAGGAGTTTAATACCATCTTAATAAAAGCAGCTAAAGGATGAGCAATAGAACAGGATAAACAAACTTCAAAAGATGAAAAGATACTTTCTCAAATCAGATATATACTAGGAAGACATCCTCAAACCTTAGAGATGTTTTAAAAGTAATAGTTCTGATGTCAACTAAATAACAAAATTTATATGTTCATTATCAAATACCTCTTCACGTGTCTATTCCAATTCCCTATACCAAAATCTGCAAACCTCTCTTGTATTGTTTAATCATTTAATCTGGGAACCTTCCTACAAGTGTATAAAAGGTTAAAACTTCACAAACAGTACTTGCATGCTCACCACTTTTGTGCTTGACCTTTCCAATCTGTTCCCCATTGTTTGTTCAACTTTTCTCTTACTTGTGGAGGAAAATCATAAGTTAACCAATGAGGAACCTGCAGAAGAGTTTAGAGGACAATATATATTCAGAAGTTTGTTGGAAGCATTTAGTGAAAAAGCCCTTCTTACAAGTCTGGTATTGTATGGCATTGCATCAAATATAACGAGTTCTATGATGCTCTAATATCAGAGTCAATACGCGTCAGGATGTGTCGCTGATTGAAATTGGTGAATGTTAGGCAGCCAAACCATTGAAGCCTGGATTAAATCAATTAAATTTAGGGAATGGACAAAAGGGTACACAAACATAAAACAGAGTGTGACCATTTGTGGTAAGAGATGACAAGGAAGGTGAAATTACCTACAAATTGATTACAGATTCAGCTACACTATCCAAGGTATTTGTACTAACCTATGATCATAAGCCAAATGAAAATTGTGAAGCCTATAGCCAAATCAAAATACTAAATGCACGATCAATTATTGTGTGTGTGTATGTGTATTACTGTGTTGTATATGTAAAATAAGGGTCACGATAACTGGTTGCAACTGGATCCTTATTTGTGGAACGTAGGATAAGTGTGTTTAACATCATTCAAAAACCAACTTTTATGTTGCGGCTTCCTCAAAAAAATCCCAAAATGTCGAAACTAGAGTTTAATTAGGATAATACATAACACAACAAGAATTATGAGGGACAATTGCTTTCATAAGGACGCTAATAGAACATAACTTTAATATAATTCGAACGAACTACATGTAATCTTCAAGTTTAAAAGTAGAAAATGCCAATTGTTATATAAATTTCTAACCTCTGCGAGGATATCTGCTGAGGTAACTCCTGTTTCTTCTTTCAACTCTCTGAAGGCAGCAATTTGAGGATCTTCTTCTTCATCAACACCACCCTAAAGGAGAAGTTTACAAAACTGAAAAACTAAATAAATTGTAAAAGAGGAATATGAATATACATCTCAGAAAAATGATATTCAATCAAATACATTATAAGGCACATGCTATTACTGAAGCACTTGTTTTATCAGCCATTACAAGAAACCAAGTCTCTCTTGGACAAGTCTCAAAACAAAGATAAAGGACACCGACACTACACACTCATTGATAGTAGTACTGAATGATCATTATAAACGTTAAAAGTGTAGTTTTCCTATCTTACCAAACTGAGAGGCCGTTAGCAGCCATGAACATGCACATGCGTGGGCCACTTCATGCAATAACAATCTGTCAAATATGAACAATCAACGGATTGCTCCTCTAAGTTTGTGAACTAATAATGACAATTAAATTATTTACCCTGTCTCATCATCAGCAATTTCTTTCAAACCACACACAATTATCCTAAAGTAAACTTACAAGATAAGCCCAAAAGTTCCAATTGCCTCACAAGCAGTTCAATACACGCAACCCTAAGATCAATCTAGAACTCCTTATCTGTTTATCAGCTCCATAATAAGAAAAATAACAAATCGCAGAGGGAATTCGCAGAATGCCATAGTTCTAAACAATTTACAGATCGGGTTTAGATTTTAGCACTTCAAAACGATAGTTTAGCAGCGCGAAGGCGACAACAAGCACCTGAGGCATTTGCCACCCGCCGGGGATATCGAGCCTGGAAGCCGAGAAGATCTGCAAGGGTTATGTAGTCCTCCATCAGAAGCACGCAGGAGACGGAAGAAAGAAGCAATGCAAGAATCCAGTAAACCTTGTTATCGGAATTGATGAGGCAGATCCCGACGTTTCTGCGGTAACCCGGGGGAGGACTCTCCATGGACGCCGCCGCGACAATGGTAGAGAATTTCCTCGAGCGGGGCGCAAATCTGAGAGATCTGGAAAGGCCAAAGGGGCAGAAGGAGGGCGACGGCGGGATGGCGGCCGAGGGTAGAGGCCACTACCATGGCTTCGGGACGCAGGGTGTAGATCGATTGACGACAATGCCCACGCCATTGCCAGAAAGTACCAAATCAATTCCTTAATCCGGTACTAGTGTGCTATCTTGTTGCGGAGTGGTTGATTGTTTACCAATAGCGAGGAAAGTTCCTCCTTTGAGGCTCGTGTAGTGTAGTTGGCTGTGCAACATCAATGCATCGTCATCGCATCGGTCACGTCTCTCTCCATCTCCGAAATTCTTCACTGTATTTGTCTCACAAACCTACAAAGAAATAGGTCAGCATGATTCCATGATCCATAAAATCAAGATCAATGCACGCAACGCAAGCTTCAGCATAACTTGTTCTTTTTCACAAACTGGGAATGGTTTTATTTAGAAAAACGATGGATACTTTGATTTATACTTGTGTATGTACATTCTTTTGGAAGGTTTGAACAATGATGCCCGCAAGTCAATGCTGATGGAGCAACTCCTGCACAGCAATTGTGAAGAATGGTGACGATTTTACTATCCTCATATATTTTTTAAAAAATATATTTTAATGATCTACGTACTTAGAGTTATCTAATGATACTAATACCATCGTGAATAAAATCTTATACGATGAGAAAAAAAAAATTAAAAAGTATAGTAAAATCTATGCTATAGTAACAATTTTTTTTTTCTCATTGTAGAAAATTTTATAAGGATGGATTATTGTTGACCTAAAAAGAAATGAGGCTCAATTATTGGCATATTTTGGATAAGTTTTACATTTGATATTATAAACAATTGAATAATTTTAAGGGAAAAATAGCTATAACAAAATGTTAATTACCACTTACCAGTCGATGATACTCGATAGGAACACCACCACATTAATAGAATCTGTATGATGAGAAAAAAATCGTAAAATATAATAGAATCTATACTACAGTAATATAACACATATTTCTACTATACTTCTCAATTTTTTTACCATTGTAAAAGATTTCATATGGGTGAATGGATGATATTGTTGACTTAAAAAGAAATGAGGCTAAATTATTGACATATTTTGGATAAATTTTACATTTGATATTATAAGCAATTGAATAATTTTAGGGGGAAAAAATAGTCATAACAAAACTGTAATTACCAGTGGGCAGGTTGGTAGTTGGTAAGAACACCACCACATTGGAAAAAATTTCCTGAGCAGCTCGGCTACTCAGGATTTCGGAGCACACCACATCAAAGCATTAAAAACGCTTTAAGATTCGTGTTTTACACCTTGTGATTTGTGCCCATCATATGTGCATTAAAAATCGTGCATAGCACGAATCTTAAAGCATTTTTAATGCTTTGATGGAGGCTGTGCTCCGAAATCGCTCAGGAAATTTTTTCACCACATTCGGGCATGAGAAGCCGGCGGGCCGCCCGGGCCCCGCCATCATTTTGTGGCGGTAGGCGCGCTTCTTTATTAACTCTCCATCTTTGCTTCTCCAGTCTCCACTCTTCTCTCTCGCGCTGTCTCCCTCGTCGCCGGCCCAATCGAGCCCAAACACAGCGAGCGCTCGGCCTCGATTGCGCGTCGACGATGTCGGAAAAGAAGGACTGCGGCAAGCACGGGATGCAGTGGCGGCGGCACAGGGTATACCGCGTCGTCTTCGCCTCCCTGCTTCTGCTGACCATCCTCGTCCTCCTCGCCATCCTCATCATCTGGCTCGTCCTCCGCCCCTCGAAGCCCAAGTTCTACCTCCAGGACGCCTCCGTCGCGCAATTCAACCTCAGCGCCGGTACCTTCCCGGGATTCCTCACCACCGTCCTCCAGGTGACCCTCTCCTCCCGCAACTCTAACGACCGCATCGGGATCTACTACGACCGCCTCGCCGCCTACGCCCAGTACAAGGGGCAGCAAATCACTAACCCCACCGTCCTCCCCGCCGGCTACCAGGGCCACAACGACGTCATCGTCTGGGCCCCCTACCTCTACGGCGCCGCCTTCCCCATCGAGACCTACCTCGCCAATTCCCTCACCCAGGACCAGGCCGCCGGCTACATCCTCCTCTACGTCCGCGTCAACGGCCGCCTCCGTTGGAAGGTCGGCACCTGGGTCTCCGGCCAATACCACATCCACGCCAATTGCCCTGCCTTCCTCACCCTCGACACCGGCAAATCGCACACCAACGCCGACGCATCCTCCTCCTATTCCTTCCGCTTCCAGCAGATGGCCGCCTGCAGCGTCGACATCTGATTGGAGGCCCTAATTAGTTAACGGCGACGCCTTCCCATACGGATCGAACTCCGCCGTTATCTTTCTCTCTGTCTCTGTTCTTTTCAAATTCACTGGTATATTATCATAGACAATAAGCCGGCACCTGTTGTTATTATGCAGAATTTAACTGTAATTATTGTTGTGTAGAACCGTAATCAAATTTCACTATAAACTCGGGGAATTTCTGTTAATTTTCTTTAATTGCGCGTATTCACTGAAGCTATCTTACTCAACTGGCATGCTCAACAAGAGTGGTCAGCATGTGGTGTTTGAATTTAGTTCCTTCAATCGATCATTCAAGATGGGTCTGGTCAAATTGATGCTTCGATTGACGTATGTAGCAGAATTTACTGTTTGAATTGAGGTCCTTCAATCGATCATTAAAGATGGGGGTTTGGTCAAATTGATGCTTCAATTGACGCATGTAGTAGAATTTACTGGCCACAATGTGCTTTCTCCAAGCCCCAATTTGGTTGTGTTAACTCGTCTCTGGTGAGATGGAGTCAGAGATGAGCAATGGATTAGTTGGAAGGCTTGCACTCTCAGTACGCGGTGCAGAGAACTTGGCCGCACACGTTACTGTCGAAGTTGCTTTCGCACTAACTTCAGAACAATTGCGGTTGTTGGGTGGTCTTATCAGATAATGACTGGAGGCATTCAGAGTCGTGACTTGCTACCAATTTCAATCCGAAACCAAACAGTTTTGACAATTAGTTTAAGTTTTACGAACATTTGATTCATGTGACCAGCTCGTAGTGATTTCGGTTTGGCTTGTAATGAGCTCACTTTTCATCGGTTTGGCAAAATTGATTAGCAAGCTTGTAGGTGGTTTTGTGTGCATGTGGGGTTTTGCTTGGATGATGTTTGCATTTACTTTAATATGACATGTTTATGATGGCATTAACTATCGGCCAAACTATACTAATGGAATTAGGTTCAAAGGTCTATTCGTAGGAATATAAAAAACAGGGGAAAGGATAAAGAACGGGATCCGCATGATCCGGCTGAGTTGCTTCAGGACGAAGATAGAGGACAGAAAAAAAGGCTGAGAAAAAGGAGAAATTAATTGTTCGAATAGAGATAAAGAAGCCTATCTCAATACAACGATAAATGAGAGAATTAATACAAGTCGCACTAATATTTCATAATCTCTGATTTCACTGTTGTGGTGGGCTTGCTCCATCACGTTGACACTTGAATGTGCTAACGACATTAACAAAAATAAACAGTTGATGGGTCGAGATCTTGAAAACCATGGTATTTGGCAAGTATTTGAACGAAAACGATCCCAACTCCATTTGTTGCTCTACTAATTGCTATGTTAGATGCTCAAACAAGCAGTGTATATAATTGAACTATTATGCAATCCATGAGCAGAACAATTTCTATTTTTGCCAACAAAAATCAATTTTAAATGTCTATTTTTTTTATTTATGCTATATAAAAGTAGGATGGACTTTTTGGTTTGACCAATTCAATTAAACGATTTGATTGGAATTTTATTTATATGCCTATCACTTGGTTTAGGATTATACATGACATTTTTAAGCAGGAATCCATTTTACCACTTTACAAAATATATCTCATTTAATCAAAAAAAATATTTGAAATTAATTTGTGCTTGTTTTATTAAGGACTACTGTGTATTTTAATATCATTAAACGGTGTTAGTATTTTTTATAAAAAAAATAAATTGCATATAATTTGTTTTTTTTTTTTTTTCATATGCATCTCATCGTACTTATTTTTTTATAATTTTGACAAATGCTTTAATTTCTTCTTACTTGAAAATTGTTACCAAACTTGGCCTTCGATGAAAACTGGGCAACCTAGCCTCCTTGTAGTATGTTGACTGTGCATGCAAATTTGCCCGAGGAAACACATTATTTGAAGAAAACCCCCCAAGGAAACATGTTATGCTCGGCCTTACTTTATGAAGCTGTGCATATAAAAGTAACAGGAGAATCTACAAAGTAGAACCTACTTAAGGGGGAAACTTGAGCAGATTAAGATCGAATAATCTAAGCAAGTTGATCAAAGATACCAGAGAACACAAAAATACTTGCTTGCTACTACCAATATATGAATCAGCTCCCCATTCCGGCGCCTTGCCCTGCCTTTCTTCAATTATTAGCTCCTCCTCGACTTGCCGGCGCCGCGATGGAAGTCAACGAGCACCGCGCTCTTGCACTTGGGACACTTGACCTCCTTCTCGGACAGCATCACATACATGAGGCAGTGCGGGCACCCGGCGAGCACCATCGACGTCGCCGCCTCCGGGCTTCCGTGCTGCTTCTGCTCCTCCTCCTCCTCCTCCTCCTCCGACACACACGAGCTAGCCGGAGAAGTCGACGACGAAAGTGACGTGTTCGAGCCCTCCTCCGCTTGCTGCTCCATCTCCATCTGCGCCTCCCTCGATGGCCCCCCTCTCGCCCTGGTCAGCATCAAATCGACCTTTGGGTTCTTCCCATGGTTGCGCCGGCTCATCTCAAGATCGATTGACCAGTCCTTTCTCTAAGATTAGTCGCAAGTAGGACAATTTATGTACTGAAAGATCTTACATGCATATAAATAAATAATAAAACCAAGCACAACTCCATTTTCTTACCTCCGAGCTAGCCAAGTACACAAACATATCAGGCTTGGTTCGCACCTCCAATGCCATTATATAAGAGAATCGTAGACTGACGCCCAGCTTTTCTTTAATACAACAACAGATGCTTCTTTATTGTAGTTGTTATTGTAGCCCTCGCCTTCTCTCTCTCTCTCTCTCTTGCTTATTAATGGTCGACTCCTTTCTGTTCTGATGTAGAATTGAGAAGGGGGAAGAGGGGGCAGCTTTAATGGAATTTAAAGGTTGGGTAGCACAAGTTTAATTGAGACCTGTGTGTGTATTGATGGTTGAAATAAACAGCAGGGTTCAATGGGCATAAAAGTCTGCTTTGATTACAATTTGAGAAGTTAATTACTGCGCCATAAACTGCAAATAATACAAGTTCATATTAAAAAACTAGGCCATGCATAAACAACACTAAGGCCAGGGATTCCGAGTACTATCTCCCACCTGATGCTTCAAACCGATAAGAAAAATTCGAACAAGTACCTATTACAACTTTTGCAGATATAGCACAACAATGAGAATCACTCTAATTTATGAGTATAATGTTCCCTAGTCCATTACAATTGAAGTCAAGAAAGAAACATTCTTGTTTCTAGACAAAATCAAATTACAGGTGAAGAAATGCTTAAATTTCATAAAAGGTGTCAATTAGTTCAAATAATGCGTTGTTTAAGATTTTTATTCTCAACATACTTTGGAAACTTGACCGAAAATAAAATTGTACGTTAAATAGAAAGATCTTTACCAATATAACCGGGCATTAAAAATGTAGCAAGAATGATACTAAACATAGAATTGCAGCCATTACTACTCTGCTGTTGAAACTCGAGATATGTTTTCTTTCAAAATTTTGAATTTGACGTTTCAACTTTTGTGGACAGGATTTATTATGTTCAATCACTCCGATAGTTCAGTAGCGAGTCAAGTAAATAGGAATATTCGTAGCTACTCTAGTAAATGTGAGTAAATGGCCACTGTTTATTTATGTATAAATGTTTGTATTAGTAACTGGGCTGGCTATTAAATGGATGCCACTTTGAATGAATGGACTTTATTTCCAATGAATGAAAGCTAAGGACAGTCAGCTTCCTAAATCAAAGCTCTCTACAAACATTAACTCTCATTTATACTCCAGTTGTGTACAAAAACTGAATCAACAATAGGAGATGCCCGTCGCCTGGTTTCAAGAAGGTAGAAATTGCATAAGTTATTAATTGAGTTCTGATTTTTGTATCCCCTTCAGGTTGGTTCGATTTTAGCAGATGAAGTGACAATATTTACTTATTTGGGATTAGTAGGGGTGGAGGAGCTCGCTCGGGAGCTAGAGAGGAGGCAAGAGGAGAAAAACTGGGCTGAGTCCTCTCTGAACTCTTGGTGCCGAATGGTTAGGAAGGAATCACTAGAATCTTTTCAGATCTTGAAGGATTGTGAATGTGGCCAGAGGGGTTCTACTTGATTGCCTAAAGCAGGATTGCCCTAATCTAGGGTCCAAAAACAGAGGACTCTTTTCAGATTTCAGGTCCTGCAACACTAGCACATGAACATCAGCATAGGATAAAAGGCGAGGAAAGCGGATTAGAAGGGCCAGATGTTGGCAAGCAGAGGGAATGAAACCCTAAAAAACCATTCATTCATGAAGGGGAGAGACACAGAGATCGAGCTCCACACAAACCCTAACCAGCCATCGACGCTTCAAAGCCAAACGGCCAGGAAATGCTGACATACTCCACGAAGGGTTGAGAGAGATGCTCGACCAAAAAAAAAGTAACCGATCAAATAGGATGATTAGGGTTTTCTCGATTCAGGAAGTTTTTCATTGTCAAACACAATACAATTCCTTTGAAGATATTTCAACTTTTCAACAGGAGGGAGGCAATGCCTTACCGAAAGTCAAATCAGCATGAACCTTTTGAAGATGCTGCTCCAGGGAGCAGATCGAGCCTCGTCGGCGAAAACGATGATGGCAGGTCGGCGACAGAGCTTGCGCTCTTTTCCCCGCCGGTTAGTCGAGTGTATACGTGTTCTAATCGAAATTATTTAAAACTGTTGCTCATGCTTCAATATTTTGTCTATTTTTGCTC
Source organism: Costus lasius (assembly GCA_027563935.2). NCBI lineage: Eukaryota > Viridiplantae > Streptophyta > Magnoliopsida > Zingiberales > Costaceae > Costus > Costus lasius. The sequence goes on from CM050454.1 coordinate 101,761,178, forward strand.
GGTTATATTTCACTCGACCATATTTGCTCGACTATTTAATACACCCGAGTTATTATTGTGTTGCAGTCGAGCTTCTTCAGGATATCGATCACGTAAAACTCAAGCTTCGTTTTAGTGTTGACGTAATTTTATCTTAAATAAAAATGACGCCTATCATGTGTTAAGTCATAGATTAAGTTGTGTTTAGCTAAGTTATGCCGAGAAAGAAGATCTATGTTGGTTCAAAACAACCAATTCGGGCCAAGCTTAATCTCAAGCTGTTCCGAGTTAAAATGGTTCCTAGGAACTTAGATCGAGCTCGCTCAACAAGGCACTGACCCCAAGGGGACTATTACTGTAGCAAAGGGAAACTTGCAAGCAATGAGGAGCTCGCCAAGCGATGACAGGGGAGCTACTACATGAGCAGCAATGGGAAGCTAGGCGAGCGACAACAAGGCAACCAGAAATTCAAGCAAGAGTGAATACTGAACAATGCATGAGTAGCTCCCCCTCTCTTCCCAATATTATATAAAAATATATAAAAAATAAGTTAATAGTGTTAAAAATGATATAGGAAAACCAATAGCTACTCTAGTAATTACACAAACAAATTGCCAAAACGAACATATTCAACTAAAACACATGATAATTCTTAAGTAAGCTCAAACAAAATAAAATTTATATAAAAAAAATAACATAGTAAAGAGTTGTTTGTCTATTAATTTGTGCTTGAGTGTGTAGTTATCATTGCTACTCGTGCTTGCTACAAGATGTCACCTTGTTTGACTTCTGATATGGATCAAAATTAAATCATCCAAATATGAATTCGAAACTAACTTGTTAACGTTACTTGAACCTGCTACTGGGCCATTGTGTTTCCCACCAATAACAAGTGAACCTATACAAAAGGAAGTATGAGGTTTATAAGATCGTTTTTCCTTGATGATTAAGTCAAAAGCTCATGAGCAAAAAAAAATACTCCTAAAATCCCTTCCACTCAAATCAAGTGAAAATATGGCTTCTTTCTTCAATGTTGTAGGCTCTTTGTTCTCTCAAACGTAACCACTACCCCGCGGTCGAGGCTGCCATCATCTTCCCTTCCCATGTTGAGGTCGCCGCCATCTTCCCCACGCAAGTAGGCCACCATCACCTACCTCTCTACCGTTCGCTCGCCACTCACCTCCACTCGACTCTTTCCACTCGTCCTCTCGCTACTCGCTACAGTTGTCTCCTCTCTTCTGTTCAACACCTGAACATATGATTTTTGCATGATCCTTTTTTCTTGCTCTCTTTTTCCCTTCCCTCTCCTTTGTTCCTTCTCTCTGATTTTCCTTCTGACCTAATAAACAGAACCTAAGGCAACCCGCTAAGTGGAGAAATTCGGCAAGCAATCACTTGAAAAATAGCTACGTAAATCGTGTTGTGGAGAGTGCTCAACCGGTTGAACGCTCAGAAAAAAAGCAAGATACACCGCAATGTTAGTTGATGCACATAGACAAGCCTTTCTTTTTTCGAGGCAGCTCCAATATGTGAATACCAATGAAAGTATGTAGGCAGATTTCGAATGTATGTGAATACCAGTTCTTCGATATGAAATCTGAGAAACGCACACATGCACTCATGAGTCTCCACAAGGACGCTAGCAGAACTATGCAACAATTTGCAGAACTATCCTAAGAGTAAAAATATCACAGCAAAAATAAAAATTCACAACGACGTTAGCAGAACTATGCAACAATTGGCTGCTTGAAATGCAAAGCACGAGTCTCCACATGTGCTAGAGTTTTAGGCGAGGGATAAATGTGTACTAAGGTCCCACTAAAAAAATCAATAACAAACAAATTTCGAAGAGAAACATTCCCAACCATATATTACCAAAAATAATAATATAAGAAAGTTCCATGTCTCATCAGTCACTCTTGAAGATTTACAATAGCTCTACAAGAAAAGCGGCACGATTAACAACAATATTCACCTAGCACAGCCCACAACCCCTTTGTCACTATCTTACTTTTTTTCACGAATAGTGAGCGTTTAGCATCTCCCGGTAAACCATGTCAATGAAATCATTATTCTGTCATCAAATAATTCAAAAGATCAGATGAATTATTAACCCATGCATTACTAACTAATATAAGACGGGCAGCGAAGGGGGTAGCAAAAATCCTACTGAATTGTAATAATGCAACCGATTTGCAGATAGTTCAGTGACTTCAGTCAATACCATAGACGATAATTTCAAAAAATAGGCGATTGTTCAAATCTTCCAAGAATGTTGTCTTCTTGAACAGGAGTTCACTAAAGAACAAATTGCTAAAACTTTCAAAAGCAAAAAAAAAAGGTCCAAGTTTATAAAGTGGCTGTCAAAACCTAGCTTTTACAGAAAACAAGTGGAAAAGGAAATAAAGTAAACTGGATGAAGGCGCCGGCGTAAAAATGATCAAATCATACCAGCATTTATATAGAACAGCATAACCATGAGAACATAAATCATAAGACAGGATACTAGCAAATAAAATAATGCGTGCGAGGAAAGAAACTTTTTAAACAAAGCAAAAAAGCAAAGCAGAAAATGCAGTAATGAATAAGCAAGAATAAAACACATATTTGAGATAACGGCTACACAATAGACAGAACAATTTAGGTGAACAAAAAGAAGAATGCAAGTGTTGAGAGAACAACATTGCACATAAAATTTTGTTAGGTCATTTCACTAGTTTCCAGGGCATATAGGTATACTGAACCTTGTTAATTTAATGTGAAAAAGTGTTGGAAACCAAGAATCAGAATCTCAACCTGTTAACTATTTCAGTATCTAAATTACCAGGCTGGTTAAACTTGAATATATGCACTGCTCATTTTGACAATGCAAATGGTGTCTATGGTACCTTTGCTAGTATAATGATACTAATAATCTATTGGATAGGTCCATGGTGGTTGCGATGACTGGAATGGATCTGGGTCGATTCCGTATGATGGAAAACATATTATAATGCTAGGTGTTTGGTATTCAGTGTTCGTTACACCATAGTGCAATGCAAAGGACCCAAAAAAAAAAAAGAATAAGCAATTTGCATAACGAATTCATATTCAAAACAGTAGATAGAAAAACCAAATGATGAGTCATGGCATGGAGTGAACTTACCTGCACAAGCCTTAGTAGTGCATCACGGACTTTGTCTCTAGTAATAACCGGCACAAAATTTGGTGCGAGGGTTGCGGATGGAGTAGGTGGTGGAAAAGGCTGAAGCAATGGAGTACCATATGGGCGTTGCATTGTGATCGGAGGATGTAGTGGAGGAGCAGTTGGAATGGACGACGATACTGCAGGCATTGCCAGTGCAGAAGAAGATGGGGCAGGTGAGAAAAATGAAGGTTTCAGAAGATTTGTGGCACGGCTACTATTTCCACTTCCAGATTCGAGAGGATCGATAGGTGGCATTAGAATGGAAGAAACTGAGAGAGCCGGGGTTGACTGAATTGTTGGCAACACTGACGGAATGACAGTTGAAGTATGAGAAGTAACAGGAGCAGAAGCAGGAGACAGAGGAGGTTGACTCCCAATTACTGCATTTGATGCATTTCCAACGTTCATAGCATTCTGCAAAAACATTTTTTTAAGAAAAGAAAAATAGATTACCAAAATATAAATAGAAGGTGATTTTAGACCAAAATGATAATTGTGTAGCAGTAGAAGAGAAGTTATAACTTCAGAGTGACAAAGAAACTCCCAGGGAACCTACACTGAAAAAATTTACAAATGAATCATCAGGAACACCGGGAGTTGGTGTCGCAGCTGACGTTGTTGGCTCCAGAGGACCTTCAATTACAGAGGAAGTAGGCACAGCTTCAAGCTCCTCAAACTCACTGTCCCAAGAAGAAATTTATTTATGGAAATAGACGAGATATTTGTAAAAAAAACAACCAGTTCATCATAATAAAACAATCATCCAAACAATTGAAAAATAAAAGAGAGGACAATTCAAACCAGCAATTTCACCAATAAAGCTAAAACCAGCTTTCACAAGCATTTAAATAAGTAATTTGATTATTCAAATTGGGTGTTACAGTATTCCACAATCAACAACAGCAGCAAGAAGTTATTTGTCTACACATAAGTCACATTTTTCCAGAAAAAGTTGTGCATAAAACTAATACAAGTTTCAACTAACAGACATCTTATACTTTCTTATTGTTCATAGAAATTTTCTTGAAGCATTCTCAACAAATCCTGGAATGTATCATATTCGTCAAGTAATCCTAGTAAATCTAGAGAATTCAGCATTGAATGAGCTAAAAATTGGATAATATCACCAAGGCAACCTGCCAGACAAAAAAAGGGCTACAACTAAACATTGGAGTGGATAATCTTCCACACGTTTCTACTTTACTTTAGAAACATTAAAAAGGACACAAACTAAGAGATCAAGGATATGGGCAAATGAGCATACCTTTTAGAAGATAATTTTGGCTTCAGGGGTACTTTAGAATAGGCGTTTAGTATCCTGAATTGCAGAAATTGTGAGTTACAATGTTGCAATTTATTAAATGGCATAACTGCATTTCATATTTGATACGTAAGAAAATTCTAATACTTTAAAGAGAAATATATTGTATATGTATTAAAATATTAAAAACAACACAACACATGCCATAATAATATCAATCTGGGCCTTGAAATGCAAACCTCAATTGAATTGACCATATAATTGGAAAAGACACATAAAGGTCCAAAGGTGATTTTTTTTTTTCATGCAAGTCGGTTTTACACATAATAATATCAATCTGGGCCTTGAAATGCAAACCTCAATTGAATTGACCATATAATTGGAAAAGACACATAAAGGTCCAAAGGTGAATTTTTTTTTATGCAAGTCGGTTTTACAGTATAAATATGATGTAAAAGATTTACAGTTTACTGATAAGTGCATGAATGAAACAAAGAACAACAGACATGACTGAGAAATCTAGATAGAAATAGCATAAGATGTAGCTGATACACAATAGCTTACAGAACAGGTAAACTATTATATGCTCTGCCAATAACATTAGTTATTTCTAATTGCACAGATAATGATAATTTACATCCTCCAAACAAGGATAACATACCAATTAACCGTCCCTTTTCAAAAAGATAAAAAACTGAACATTTTTTAAATGTATACTCTCCTCCATTCATTTTTTCTTTCCCCTCTAGCATACACAAGGTTAGCAACATTATTCAATTGTGCAATGAATAATTTCCAATAGTTTCCAAACTAGGGCAATTTATGCATAATTATACTTCAATTTGTAAATTGGAACCGAATTTGATTGAACTGACTTGGTTCCTTAATAGACTATCAATACTGTCCCACATAATGCAATTTGCTATTATCCATAATAATGTCATTTATTACCTTAGCCTTCCCCTTTAAGATTGTCAAACACTAGTAATCTGATCATTATCTAACTATGTTTCATATACAAAAGTGCAGGTTTAACATTGATAATCCTAATATCCTACATCATTGAAGGAAAACTAGTGCACTGATTATCTACAGCTAAAAGTACTGTGCACTTAAAAACAACAGCAATAATTTTGACTTTATTTTCTCCATAGCGTGTAACCATGTCAAGATTTTTAATCTCAATCTGTTTTGGTGTAGTGGTAATATCTCATATTGGTACATTTTTGTTATACCAAATTACCAACACAATAATACCCTAGGTACACCAACTAGAAGATCCATGCAGCAGTCATGTCTCCTACTTGTTTCTAACAGGCTTATCACATGGTAGGGACCAAATTAGAAACCTTGAATCATATCAATACTCAACAATCCCAATCACGTTAATGGAAATTTTCAATACTCTATGTTTGCTAGCTAGCAAAGATTCTACTCTACAATACTTGTTAGATAGTACACATATTATACTTGTAGCATACATAATTACATGATATCCTTTATACAATAGCTTGATGAATTTATTTTCAGTTATAATCAAGTAAGCAAAATTATTGTTGAAAAAAAGTAAAATTAGCATCTTACTTTAACACTTCATCAGCACCTTGAAAAATCATAATAATACCTGCTGAAAAGATTTGCCACCGCTTCACAATCAGGTGAATTGTAAAACCATATACCATTAACTTCTTGAGCTGCATTACGATATAAAAGATATGGAACCTGGACTTCATACTCGAAATCTCCCAAAAGATCTTCTACTAGATTCTCTGTAATTAATTGAATCAACACAAATAAGTGAACCTTCTGGACAAAGTTCATGTTTAGGTTCAGAAACTTCATTTCTAGCAAATATGAATTTGTTGTTCTTTGGTGAATACAAAAGAAATTGAACATTCCTTAAAAAGCAAAGAAATTTAATCTGTTCAAGCACTTCTGAAAGCATGTTAACATAACTGATACGAAAACATCCAAATATTTGCCTAAGAACAACACAAAAAGATCCACAGAACCAACAAGATCGGCTGCTGAACCAGTTCCAAATCATAAATATATTCTTCAGCGTTAGATCAATATAGTTGCAAAAATGACTGGTTAAATTTTAATGCAATATTAGAAATCAACATAATCAAGAATATGAAACTATTTCATGAAAAGGAACTTAGAATGAAATAATTAGTTACTGAATTACTAATAGAAAATTGCATCAAATCTGCCTAATTCTTTTATATTTCAGAACTTCCTTATGCTCAAAGAAGTAAGGAGTAATGCATCAATATTCCTGAATTCAACTAAGGCTGGCTGATTTAAGAATCCAAATAATCTATGACACTGTAACCACATTGTTTCTTGTAATAGTTATTCAATCATCATAAGAAAGCCCAGGCATACCCAAACAGGTAAGAGATGAAAGAAAATGAGGAGCGCAGAAATAAAACAGCAAATGGCAATCCTTGCTTTGTCCTCAAGATACCTGATATCATGCATTTATGTAGTAATTTTAGTATGTTTTTCCTGCAAAAATCTCTTTTTTCTATCATGTTATTACTCATTTTGACTTAAATTCTTGTTATTGTTTGGAATCTTCACCCCTATTTACTTTTGTCATATTTTAGGAGAATATGACTAAGTTTTTTTATGGATTTTGAAAGATCAAGCACACAAATGGATTCCAGGCGTCGAGACGAAGTCACCCATCAAATTTCATGCAAAGTAGAGTTCCGTAGCGAAATTATGGCCCACTTGTGAAAATAATTAAGGCATGCCTGTGATTATTACCATGGCCGTAATTCTTTCGGCACATTTGGACGAGCTTCACTGACAAGATTACGACCTGCTTATGAAAATTATCAAGGCCGTAATTCTCTCGAATACTTTTCACCATAAGTCGCCAACAAGATTAGGGCCCGCCTGTAATTATAGTCATAATTTTATTGCCAATCGCGGTTTTTCTCCGTTTCTTGCCCGATTTGGCTCGTTTTTCAAGCCAAATTTTGGAGGAAACATAATTAGAAGGTTCTGAAGGTTATGGGCTAGCTTTGGAATGAATTGGGGGGACTTTTAGTAGGCTTTAAAGGAGAATTCTGCTAAGGGCAAAAACTAGGGCGACACAAGCGACAAACAGGATTTCTTCCTCAAGAAAGCTTCGTTCTTCATCTGGCTAGCTTCGATTTTCACCAGGGAGCTTTAGTTTTCATCTTCCTTGTCAATTTCATCATTTATTTGTCATTTGTGATCAAGGATATGGATTTTTCTTGTGTTGAAACGAAGAACATGTTAGCGTAAATTTTATTTCAGGACTAGGGAGTAGCCCGCCCTATGTGTTTTTATGATTTGATTAATGATTTTCATCTCTTGAAGTAATTTACTTTGCCTGATTTGATTATTGTCGTGCTTATTACAAGTTAATTATTGATCATGATTTATATTTTTTAGACATTGCAAGAAGTACTGAAAGATAAATTATGATGTCGGATTTGCAATTTTCAAACAAATTGATTCGATCACGAAAATAGTTTGAATTAATATGAGCGATTATTAGATTTGTCAAGAACTCATTGATTTTATTTTGAGTTAATAATCACGAAAGTAGGGATTAACTTGAGTAGACACCAGATTATACCGCTGAAAGGGGGTAATCTGTACATTCGAATAAATCTACTTCACCACAGTAAAACCCTTCTTTAGATGCGTTTTGTTAGTGAACCTGTCTAACACAAAATGGTGAACCCGAAGTCCTGATATTTTATAACTTGATTACAACACCATTGTGCTCCTTTAGTCATTTCAATAACTTAGTTTAAATAGATTTAAAATCAACTCTTTTCTCAATCATCTAACTAATAATCTTGAGATAAATCGGTACTTAGTCATTGGTCTCTATGGGACGATATTATTATATTACTTCGATAGGCCGTGCACTTGCAGCAAACCCATTAAGTTTTTGGCGCTGTTGCCCGGGACCAATTTCGTCAATATTAACTCAATCTAAAGATTGCTAGACTAGACACTTCTTTATTGCTTTTTAGTTTCTCTAGTTCTAAATTCATTTTGCTTATTTTTATTTTTGTTTACCCTTCTATTTATTTCTAATTGTTATTACTTGTTTATGCCCAAGAGTTCTCGGGACGGAAAACTATTCGAGGAGGATCCAAAGATCAAAAGAACATTTCGACTCCAAAGAAAACAGAAAGGAATTGGATTATCTGAGCATTCTCAAACATCAAAGATGGACGACCATAGATCATCGAGGGATTTCACAACCCCGAATGTGCAATGGGTCCACTCTAGTATTGCTCGCCCTACCATTAGGCGAACAATTTGGAAATCAAGTCATCCCTGCTTTCCATAGTTCAGCAGAACCAGTTTAGAGGCTTGCCTTATGAGGACCCTAAGATGCATCTCTCAATTTTTCTTGAATATTGTGATACGCTTAAGATGAATAGGGTTATTAGTGACACTTCAACTTAGACTCTTTCCTTTCTCTCTCAAGGACAGAGAGCGCGCATAGCTACACTCCCTTCCGCAAGGTTCTATAACAACTTAGGAGCAACTTTCGAATGCATTCTTATCAAAATACTTTCCCCCAAGCAAGTCTGCGCAACTTCATATTCAAATAACAAGCTTTATCCAAAGAGATAGTGAATCTTTGTACGATGCAAGGGACAAATTTAAAGAGCTCTAGAGAATATGCCTACATCATGGCCTCGAGAAATGGGTAATTATTCATATTTTTTATAACGCACTTAATTATAGCACTCGTACGCCAGTGGATGCTACCGCTGGTAGAGCAATAATGAACAAGAGTGTTGAAGATGCGTTGAATTTAATTGAGGACATGGCATTAAATCATTGTCAATGGACAAATGAGGGAGGAACATCTTCTAAGGCATCTAGTAAGTTCAAATTAGATGTTATTAGTTCACTCACGGCCAAGGTAGATTCTTTATCTCATAAGATAGACTCTCTCAATATTAATCATATTATTGTTAAATCTGTTTCCCGTGAGTTCTGTGGTACTGCAAGGACACATGATTGTTAGTTAGGGATTTTCATGCCGAGTGAATTTCAGTCTGATCATGTGAATGTCATTGGGAATTTCAATCTCAAACCTCATAGCGACCCTTACTCAAATATCTACAACCTTGGTTGGAGGAACCACCCTAACTTCTCTTACAAGAACAACCAAAATCATGCACCTCAGAGCAATTTTAGACAGCCCTCTGGCTTCCAACAAAGATAGTATAGCCAACCCCAAGCCCCTTAGAAGTCTAACTTAGAGATGCAACTTGAGAACTTTGTAATTGCCTAGACTAAGCAAAACGAGGAGTTCAGACAAGTTAGTGAAACTGTCAAGAATTTAGCATCTAAGATGGAATCTATTTAGATCCATCATAGGATGCTAGAGAACCAGATACCCCAGCAAGCTAGCTCTTCAAGTAGACCCATAGGAAAACTTCCTAGCAACCAGAGGCTAATCCTCATAGAGCATTCCAATGACATTACCCCCATGCAGTGGTAAACAATTAGAGGAGCCTTGGGCGAGTAACACCACTCCAGGTGAGGAAGATCAAAGATCATAACCCATTGAGCAACCAAGTAACGAGGAGGAATCAGCTCGAAAAAGTAGGGAACAAGAATTCGTGTATATTCCATCTCCACCATATAAACCATCAATTCCTTTTCTCCAAAGGTTGGTAAAAGTAAAACATGATAAGCAATTTGGGTCGTGTAGTAGTGTAAATATCTTGGATACTATAGTTGTGGAAACCAATGTCATCCAAACTAATAAAGGTCTATTGGAAATTTATATAATGAATGATGGTGATGATGAGGTGACTGAAGCTAATGTAAAAAGCTACTCTCAACCACTTGATTCAATTCCTACCATTAACATAGATAAGATGGAAGCAGAAAATTTATACCAATCTTAAGGTAAGTGAAAATCCAAAAATTAAACAACTCTTCCAAATAATGCGAGGTATGAATTTTTAGGTCTTGACTCTACTTTTTCTATAATTGATGAATCAGAAGAACATGAAAAACAAACAAGTTCAATAATAAATAAGGTCAAAAAAGTTATAGGGTATTCTTTTGATGATATTATGGGTATTAATATTTCTTTTTTGCTTCCACAAATTGTTCAATATAAAAATGATCCACCTACTATTTTTTATATTTACTTTGGTTGGCGTACTTTTATAATGGCAAAAACACAAAAAGGTATATGCTCTTTACTTTGCCATTGATTCACCATCGACACCATGATATCTGATTTTGGTCAAGCTAATGACTTTAAATTACTGCTTCTTAGGAGGCAGCCCAAGCACTCTTTTTCATTCTCAGTTTTTATTTCATGTTATTTTAGTTCTTGGTATTATAGCCTAGCTATTTGCTTTTGGGAGTCACACTATAAATCCTATATGATGTTTTTCACATGATATCTTTTTTGATCATTATCTATATTCTATGTAGGAGTTTTGAGGAGAACAGCTCTGAGGAGGATGGTACGGATGGAGGGGAGGACGAGTAGACTTTTGTAAATATTCTCTCTCCTCTTTTATTTATTATCTACTGCATAGAGGACTATACAGTCTTTATGAAGGAAGAAGATATGTTTATCTTCCTTGGTTTGCTTTATATTCGACTTCCAAACTATTGGTGTGGCGCATTTATGATGAACATATATGATATTTGGTATCACAGTCTTGTATATCTTTGTGTTATGTGATTTTGTACTAGTTGATGACAATCTACTGTTGCATGATTTTCTTGATGTATGATGTGTGGTTGTGGCTCTATACCTATGCTGAAGTGTGCTTGGATGACTACATGCGATGCATGAGAATGGATTTGATAATTTTTAGTGTTAAGCTTATTTCCTCTATATATATCAATGCATTAACCTTTGGTTTATTATTCATAAATTCTTGTAAATAGAATATTTAAGGAATATGATTCCAGAGTGGAGCACCCTTCTCAAACAAGGTATGCATACAAGTATAATTTTTTGAATTATTATTTATTGACTAGCCTTGTGTATTTATTCAATCTATTGTGTTATTTGTTGGGAAAAAGACTATAAAATCCAGAAAAGAAAAAAAATTGATAAAAAGCATGTACATATGTGGGTATATGCCAAAAAAAATTTAACATCAACTCTGCTATCCTTAGCTATGAGTTCTATTGTGCTGAGCAACACATTTTAAAGTTGTTATCAACCAAGTAAGAGGGGGGCATTCAGCACAAGTGTTTTTCCTTCATGCAAAAACGTTGGTGAACGATTTAAAAGCAGTCGCAACTCCGCTAGCTTACGATATAAGTTTTATTACATTAACTATGTGGTTGGCTAAATTGGTCACTAGCTGAGTAATAGGGGGCATTCACCACAAGTGTTTTTCCTTTGTGCTGAAAGGTTGGTAAACGATTTAGAGATAGTCAAGAATAAATGCACAAAAAGATTTTGGATATCTCATTCTTGTAAACAAAACATGGTAGCATTGAATTGTATATGAGGTGAATTCATGAAATAGAGATTCGGCTTATTATCCAAGTTGAAATTCTTATTTGTCTTGAATTGTGAATCTTAAGAGTTAAATTCTAAGAATAGTTTGTTTATCTACGAATCTTTTGACTGAAGTTTGAGGTCATTATGTGAGTTTATATCTTGGAAATTTGCTTTTCACTGCTGAATTGTCTTCTCCATACTCTGCATAACCCTTTGGTCAATTTTAATACCTATGGAGAAGGTGGCTTCAATGGAAGAGGATGTACAAAATTTGATTATAACAAAAAAATATTGTACTTCTTTCAAAAGGCAAAAGCCCAAATGATCTTACACCATTTTAAAAACATATAATAGGTTAGTAAATCAATTCCTCCAGCCCTGTCGACAATCTAAGTTTTAATTTCACTTTATAGTTCAACTTTGATACGAGCTAGGCCGCGACGACCCCAACCCAACCAACATGGCATGTCTACACTAGGAGTAAGATAAAGATTGGGGGCGGACTGAGGAGAGATTTTGTAAGGGGAGTTTGGGAAGGGGGGAGCTAGCTAGGTATTTTGGTACTCTCTCTTTTAGAGAAACTCGCCGACTATAGCGGCTTGAGGGACGATTCAATTTCGAATCATAACAATGGTCCGAACTGCCGGATCCCATGTGGAGAAGACGACTTCGTGGAGTCGTTGTCGGAGGCGAATGCGTAGAGGAGGAAGTCACCATCCGAGGCACCGATTGCGAAGGGATCGCCGGGAAGACGCATAGCGACCGTATCTGCGTGCATAGGGAGGAAGGCGATGGCTGCATCGGGAGCATGGTCCCTTTCTGCCAGCAGCGACACCTTATGGAAGACATTTTCCCGCCGGCAGCAACACGTTGTGTAAGTACCCATGTGCGTAGGGAGGAAGGCAGTGTCTGCCTCTGGAGCGGGTCCCTTTCCGCCGGCAGTGTCACCTTGCAGAAGAAGCTTCTTCAGCTAGTTGTTTTTGAAGGGAGGCTTAAGCGAGCGGCAAGGGATGGCGTCGACACGTTCGGAAGCTCATTTGAAGCATTGGAGAAAACGATGGCGGAGTTAGTAGCTAGGGAAGAAAAACGACGAACTGAGATGGCTGCGAGAGAAGAGAGGCTACAAGCAGCCGATGAGGATAGAAGGAAGATAAGAGATGATGTGAAAGAGTTGAAAGAGATGTTTACTACTTTCATGAAAGGAAAAATGGCTGAAGAGAATGACGAACCTTTTCCTCCACTGCCGCAAGAGCACAGGAGATCTACTCTCATTCAAGTTCAAACAAGCAATTGGCAGGATGAACCAATACTAGTGCCCGTGGGTGCGCACTTTTAGCCCTCCCACGGTGAGGAAAGCAATACAACTAGCTAGAAATTTTAAAGGGATTCTAACGAGCAAGGAAAGTATTAGTCAACAAACTAAAGGCATGTAGGAGGGAGGACCAGTATTTCATCACATACGCTAGGTATATTTTTGCCTGATGGCCACAAAGACAGAATAGAATTATTTAGAAGGAGCTAGAACTAATCTGAAAGATAAGTTAGAGAGCACTACTTCGTCCAAGGCAAGCGTAGCTAGGGGCAGCCGACCTCAACCACCAGTTAACAAGAATATACTTCGTAGAGCTTCGGAGGGAAGTCATGCAACTAATAAGAGCCGAGGAGGTAGATACCTTTCCTACCAAGATTTTAAGACCAAACAAGAAAAGGGATTATGTTTTAGATGCGATCAGTCTTACCATCCGATGCATCTCTACGTCAATAAGAATTTGAGACTCATGATCTTAGCAAAGGATGAGGACAGGGACCTTGCTGATGAGGACATAGAGGAGAGGGGCGATGATGGACACTAATTTGGTTGCGGAGGGCGATATCTTGAACACAAATATGAAGGTCTCTTTGCAGTCCATTGGAGGAATTTTTGGACCCCAAACTTTGAAGTTATTGGGATCGCTGAGTGGAATAGACAATTGTGGTGATGATTGATAGTGGGGTGACCCACAATTTCATTTCTATGAGCTTGGTAAAAGACTTGGGGTTGACTATTAAACCCACCCCTTCCTTCAATGTGCAATTGGGGGATGGGGTCCAGTCGAGACACGCGGATGTTGTTCACAACTCCAATTCAGCCTAGGACTCGTGGGGAATTGATGCTTACTTATTTGAACTAGGAGGAGTTGATCTCATTTTGGGGGTGGCATAGCTGCGAACATTAGGGGAAATAAGGGCGGACTGGGAGTAATTGTACTTGAAGTTTCAAAGAGACAACAAGGAGGTAACATTGAAGGGCAGCCCGACTTTAGTCAGATCCCATGCTACGCTCACCAAGTTGGGTGAGGTGGAGTATTGGGGATTGTTGTGGGCGGAACAACAAGGAGGCAATCAAGAAGTTAATTAGCAATTATCCAAGCCTCATGAGAAGGAATTGCAACAAATATTGAGGAACTTTTCTAAAGTGTTCCGGAGCTAACACGCCTACCTCCTTCGAGACCCACTGAACATGCCATTGTGATTAAACTTGAGAAAGGTCTTGTCCGAGTTCACCCATACCATTATCCACACAGTCAAAAAGATGAAATTGAGAGGTTAGTGGAGGAAATGTTAACGGCTGAATGATTCAACCTAGCACAAGCCCGTACTCTAGCCCAGTGATATTGTGAGAAAGAAAGATGGTAGCTAGTGATTATGTGTGGACTACCGTGCTTTGAATGATATAACAATACTAGACAAGTACCATATTCCTGTTATTGAGGAATTGATTGATAAATTACATGGGGCTAGCTATTTTTTGAAAATCGACCTACAATCAGGCTATCATCAAATTAGAGTCCGGACAGAAGATATTCCCAAAACAACTTTTTGAACACACATTGGGCATTATGAATTTTTAGTAATGCCTTTTGGCTTATGGAATGCCCCTTTGACTTTTCAAGCGACTAGGGAGGATCATCTTCGCAAGTTTATGCTGACGCTTTTTTTATGATATTTTAATGTTTAGTGCTACATGGGAGGATCATCTTCTACATCTACAGCATGTGCTAGGTGTTCTCAAGGACCAATGCTTGGAGGCCAACAAAACAAAAATGTCAATTTGCGCAGACTAAGGTTGAATATTTGGGGCATTTTATTCAGCCCGGGGGTGTAGCTATGAACCCGGGGAAGGTGTCTGCTATCCAACAATGGTTGGTTCCTCACACGGTTAAGAATGTAAGAGGACTTCTGGGGTAGACAGGGTACTACCGCAGATTTATGAAGGATTATGGTAAGGTGGCGAGGTCATTGACTGATCTTCTCAAGAAAGCGAGGTTTCGTTGGGAACAGGACAGTCAACTAGCTTTTGAACGGCTGAAGTTGATATTAACCACTGCCCCCGTGTTCATACTTTCGGATTTTCAAAAGACATTCACTGTAGAATGTGATGTCTCACAGAATGGAATAGGAGTTGCGTTAATGCAAGAAGGGCACCCGGTGGCTTATTTCAGTAAAGCTCTGTTAGATAAGAACTTGGCAAAGTCCACATATGAGAAGGAGCTCATGACATTGGTGTTCGCAGTACAACGTTGGAGACCTTACCTGTTAGGTCGTCGACACTTCCCAATCCTTACTGACCAGAAGACATTGAGATATCTGCTACAACAAAGGATCACGACACCTGACCAACAAAACTGGTTAGTTAAGTTATTAGGATATGACTTTGAGGTGAGACGAGCGATTCTAACAATGCAGCAGATGCTCTTTCCAAGATCTCAAGGTAAGTTGACAAGAAGGTTATATCGTGTGTATTGTGGCTGGAAATGCAATAGATACAGCAAGAGGTAAAGGCCGATCCGGATTTGCAGAAAATCATCAAAGAATTATCTACCAACCCTATGGGGTACCACCCATATCGATGGGAATAGGGTGTGGTGTCTATTGTATCAAGGAAGACCGATGATTCCAGCCAAATCAGTGTTATCAATAGCGTATCGCGGAAAATAGCGGAAAACTAAAAATCCGCAATATGATATAGCGGATTGCGTTGCGGACAAATAGCGGAAGTCACATAACGCTTAAAATATATATTATACACATAAAAAAATTAAGTATAATGTTTGAAATATATATTATATACCTAATAAATTAAGCTGCATAAAAATAAAATAAATTATATAAAGAAAGATCACATGGTACCAACTCAATTCAAGTCATAATTTTAATTTCTAAAATTTTAAAGTATTATAATGTGGTCCTATCCGTTATAGCGGTGCTATAGCGTTTCATAGCGGATTGCTCAAAAACCGCTATGGAAAAACGCTATAGCGCCGCTATTGCGGCTATTTAACAACATTGAGCCAAATCAGCATGGATTCCTAAGAGTCTCCAAGATTTCCATTGCACAGACACTAGAGGTCGCTCGGGCGCATAGAGAACTTACAAGCGCATGGCGGATAACGTCTATTGGCAAGGTATGCGAAGGGGCATCTCTGAATTCATGGCGGAATGTGCCGTGTGCTAAAGGCAAAAATATCAAGCTTCATCTCCAGCAGGGCTCTTACAACCCCTACCCATACCTACAACTATTTGAGAGGACATCGCAATGGACTTCATCACAGAGTTACCTAGATCCAAAGGCATGGACGTCATACTAGTGGTGATCGACCAATTATCCAAATATGCACATTTCATTCTCACCCGACACGTATATTCAGCGAGCCCCGTGGCGGAATCTTTCATGCGAGAAATAGTGCGCTTACATGGCGTGCCACAATCAATTGTCAGTGATCAAGATCCTATATTCATCCGTCATTTCTGGAAGGAGTTGTTCAAGTTACAGGGCACAACCTTGGCGATGAGTTCTGCATATCATCCAGAAATTGATGGTCAGACCGAGATTCTTAATAGGTGCGCCTGGAGACCTACCTACGATGCTTTGCTTCATAACAGTCTCACACATGGGCTCGATGGTTACCATGGGCTGAGTATTGGTACAACACCAGTTTTCACACGTCGACTAAGAAGACCCCATTTGAAATTGTTTATGGGCATCTCCCTCCATCCTTAATGTGTTTTGTTCTAAGGGAATCATTAGTAGAGGCAATGTCAAAAGAGTTACTGGATAGAGATGAGATCCTGAAGCAATTAAAGTATAATTTGACGCGAGCCCAACAACGGATGAGCAAGCATGCGAATGCCAAACGCAAAGATATTTTGTTTGAGATTAGCGAGTTTGTTTTTGTCAAGTTACGTCCACATCGCCAACAGATAGTTGCACGGCGAGTGAATGCAAAATTAGCGGCATGCTACTTTAGCCCTTTTAAGATTATGTAGAAACTTGGTGAGGTAGCCTATAGATTGGAGCTCCCAATGGGGCCACGAGTTCATCTAGTGTTTCATGCATCACAATTAAAGAAAACAACATGAGTTCAACTTCCACCCCTTAGATACCGGCTGGATTGGAAGTGGAATCAGCGTTACCTATAGCCCCCAACGCCATTCTAGCTCGGTGTCAAGTGAGCCGCGGTGGACGCACTATAAATCAATGGTTAATACGATAGGCACACCAATCACCAAACAATGCCTCGTGGGAGGATGCAGAAATGATTCGGGGGCAATTTTCAGCCTTTAATACAAGTCTTGAGGACAAGACTTCTTTGGAGGAGGAGACATCTGATATGAACTGGGCTGCAACGACCCCAACCCAACCAGCATGGTGTGTCTGCACTAGGAGTAAGATGAAGATTGGGCTATCAACCCAGGCGGAGGGGGAGGACTGAGGAGAGGTTTTGTAAGGGGAGTTTGGGAAGAGGGGAGCTAGCTAGATATTTTGGTACTCTCTCTTTTGGAGAAATTCATTGACTATAGCGGCTTGAGGGATGGTTCAATTTTGAATTGTAACAAACTTCCATAATAAAAACTCTTGATCATTAACAATGCAATATTTCATACAGGAACCAACCATAAGAAATCCCTCAACTATATATGGCAGGCATAAATGTTAAACTAGTTGCAACGCTCATGGATGCCTGGAAGGCAGCAAGAAGGTATATCTCACAACTCTATTAGAACATCTTTTGATTACGTGTTCACTTCACGATCAAAGTAATCACACTACAACATGAACTAAAGAAATGTAATTAGCTACTCCAAATCAACAGAAAGAAAACGATTAAAGTCAATACAAGCACGTGAAATGAGCATAGATAAGTTTCTTACCAGTGTTACGTCTGTTCATGACAATAAACTGAAACCTGGGTTGTGTATTCCTGCAAATATATAACCGTCTGATTTTAAAATTGGCAACATAAGAGCGAACCAACGAAAAAAATAAAAAGAATAAATCACATTAAAGTATCGCTTCGGATCAAAAAAAGATAAATCCCAATTAATACCAGCATTCAAAGGAAGCAACTCATGGGTTTACTTGTCCTATGCACAATCTTAAATCACAAAATGAAAAATAATAAGCAAAAGTATATATAGGATCAATGCAACAGACTGAAAAGCATAATTAAAATAAATTTATCAATCTATCTCTCACTGATGATCCTTTACAGTACGGCCTAACGAAAATGACGGCAAAGTCATTCATGAACAGTTCGAACTCGAAACAGAAGAATTAAATTATCAATGACAAATATTGCAGTGGCAAGATCCACACTAACCTCTTGACAACGAATAGGGATCCTTCAACGTCCTTCCGGCTCTAAAGTAAACAAATTAAAAAAACTCTAGATCAGATGAGACAGGGCCAAGCAAAAAAATACAGGTACAAGTACTAGAGACGAGAATTTCCAATAGACGCACCCACTGGTTGAGCTCGATGTTGAACTCATAGAGGGTGACGTGAGCAGCCGTCATGAGGATCTCCTCGACGAAGGGGTCGATCCGCTGGAGGACGGTGAGGTTTAGGGCCTTGGTGCTGTTCTGATCGAGATTGGGCATCAGCTTCCCGTTTTGCGCCATCCTCGCGGGGCACGGTAAAACCCTAATCGAAGAGAACCCTAGCCGCAATCCGAGCTGCAATCAATTAGAGAAGAAGGGTGACGCGGGGCGGATCGCAGAGCAGCGAGAGGGGAAGAAAGAGATCGATGCAGTAAGCCTTGCTCCGCACGAGGTAGTTTGGGATCGCGAGGAAACGGATGGGGAGAGAAAGGGGCGAGAAAAGAGTAAAGAATGGGAAGGGGTAAAGGAGCGAGCAGATGGGAGAAACTTGAGATCTTAAATTTTATTAAAAAATTTTATTAAAAATAATATAATACTGTTTTTGAATTAAAAATAGCATAACATTAGAAAAAATATTATTATTTCTATATAACATTTCTATTAGTTAAAATTAATGGATATTTTAAATCGACATGCAAATTAAACTAAGGCCTGTTTCTAGGAGGGAAAGAAAATGATTAGAAAAGAAAATAGAAAAGAGGAGAAAATTAAAGTAAAGAAAAAAATCAAACATAGAGAGATATTCATATGGCGAGAAAGGGACTCAGGCAACAGCGGGGTGCTGGACCGAAAGTAAGCGGATAGCGAGAACGTTGGGCCAAGAGCAAGTCAATAGTGAGACACAATCGAGAGTAGCATAATGGGAAAGGCACTGGGATGGGAGTTGGTTGACAACGAGGATGTAATGGCGGAGAGCATAGCCATGATGAGTCAAAAAGAGTAGTGTTACTTTTTTTTAAATTTTTTTCGCTCGATTTAAGCTAAAAAGAATAATACAAGAAAAAATAGACAATCATTTTTTTAAAAAAATCTTTGGTTTCTTCTTTCAACAAAGCAGTAAGAAGGTGCATTCTTTTTTTTTCTTACGGGTGAGGAAAACAGTAGGTAAGAGATTTGCCTAAATTTCTCATATGAACTAGAGAAATTAGATGGCAAAACTAGCACACATGAAAATGAGTGACAGTCGAGCACTTAGGAAGCTTTAGCGCATTAAAAAAATTGAATTTATCTTCAAGTACTCGAGATAAGCCAACAACTTAAAAACTAATATTTTTGAGATAAATCGCCTTTTGATTAAAGGTTCACGTCTCTAGATACAAAAGTATGACTGTTTGGCCCACTCGCAAGCTCCTTTTAATTAGCTTTTAACTAAAAAGTAGACAAAATATTTTAATTATAAAAAAACCGAAGTTAAAAAATTTAGAATTTGTGTTTGGTAAACAGAATAAAATAAATTTTTTTAATAATTTTATATATTTTTATATTTACGAATATTGCCACTGTTGGAATGTTGTTCTCCCAACTTGCTTATAATGTTGTACCACAATAAGCTTATAAGTTTTAAACATATTATATTTGTACCAAAACCAAACGAACAACACTATGCAGTTAAGCACAATTATGACATTAGGTCATATAGCAATATTGGGAAACCTTTATAAATTATACTTAATTATCATCCATCTCCCATAAATTATACTAGTAAAAGTTTATATATGAATCATCATAAAATCGAAAAGAATTTCCACATACTAGAATTCAATTTTTGCAAATCTTCTTAAGAGGGAAATTTGTTATACTTCTTCCAATTTAACACTAAGTAATTTAAGTTTAAATTTGTAAGATTAAAATTCCAAATCAGCATACTTTTTATATTTTGTTGAAGCCCAATGCATATATAATTTGAAAATATTTTTTTTTTGCTCGACAGTGGAGTGAGAAATTTATTCTTTCATTCCACTAGATGCTTACTATCAAAATCTGTACTTTATTGAATAAAATATCAAACTGTAACTTATGCCAAAACTTTTACACTATGTTTACGTGGACGAATAGATTATGCAAAAAGGAAAAAAAAAAACATAGATGGATGAAATATATTATAAGTTTTCTTTTCTTGTGTTTACTTAAAAGAATGAATAATTTGATGAATTTCTATATATACTCCTAATTTTTATTTTTTCACTCATATACATAAATACTATTAATATTATAAAATTATTATCGATCCTATTAAATAATATAAAATTTATTAAGTATTATTTAATACTATTAAAAATATAAAATTACTAAATGTTATAAAATTATTAAATATTATTTAATGCTATTAAAAATTATAAAATTAAAATAAAAAAAACATAACACATAACTTTTTTTAAATGTTATAAGTTTCCAGCAAAGCAAGCAGCGAGCAATCCGCCTGATTTGGATGGATTGAGAAACGAAGAAAAATACCTTATTTTCCCTTTCCATTTTCCTTTGTCAGTTTTCCGTCCACCCAAGTAAACGATGGAAAAAGTTATAATCCATCCTTCCCTTCCTCTTTTCCGTCCAAGTAAACAAGGCCTTAACGATAAAAATTTTAGAAAAGTAGCAACTCAACCACTTTTAGGATCTGTTTGGTCTCGCTATTAATAGCTTTATAACTATGCTAAACTGTGTTGTACTGTTAAAATTTATAAGATGTTTGGTTAATAACTTTTTAACTGCTGTTAAAATTTAAAATAATAAATAAATATTTATTTTAAATTATGTAAAATAATAATATATTTTATTTCTCTTAGTATTAAAATTTTATATTATTTAAAATAATAATACATAAAATTTTAAATAAAATTATGTAATTTTTTTTAAAAAAAGCAAAAGCTGAAAAAGCATCAAATTGTAGCTTTCCTAACTTTTACTTTTTTACTACTTTTTTATGCTTTTATTTTTTATTACTAAATATTTTTTTTCTGCTTTTTGCTTAAAAGCTACTTAAAATCAGCTTCAAAGCAGGGCCAAACAGGCCCTTAGTGACATGGGCCCGCTTGAACAAGCAGCAGATAGGATGGGTCTGTGCCACAGCAAGTTAGGTGGTGTTTGGTTAAACAACGGTACAATAAAAAATCAACATTCGAAGTGAAAGCAGTGGCAATCAGCTTTTCGCACAACGCGGGCACTATTCACTAATGCTTGAATTGTTTAAGCATGTGCAGTCGCATTGTATGCTTTTCACCACTCTCTAGTCTCCCCCCTTGTTCGCCATAGGCTCAACTACTAATTACTATGATATCCCTGCACTCCGGGCCCAACCTGATCCCACAACTTGCGCGCATAGCAATTACTCATTCTACTCGCTTCTCTAGTGCCCAGTCAAACTCTACCCCAGTCGCAAGGCACCACTTTAGCTCTCAAGCTTAACCCAAACCAGTTGAGTTAAACCAATATTGCTATAGCACTTAACCCATAGTAACTGCTTAGCAGTTTTGTTACACCCCAAAATCCACCCGGAACCCGCGCCGGGAATCCCGGACCTCGGGACGCACAACACTGTACTTGTCAAATCAATCCTGACAACCGAGAGGTACAGACTGAATAAAATAACATAATCAGAGGCCAGCCCGGCCACAATATCCAGAATACAAACCGACAATAAACATAAGACCGGCGCAGCGGTCCACATAGTCATAATAACTAAACCGACGCAGCGGTCAACAGAACCAACAGATACACGACCGGCGCAGCGGTCAACAGAGTCCAACATAACATAAACATAATAAACCACAGACCGACAGATGCAAAACCAAACCAGACTGGTAGTCACCAAGCTATCTATCTAATCTGCCCCCGAGGGAGCCACGCCTGAACCTGGAGGCAAATCAAAAGGGGGTTAGCCGGAGGCTAAGTAGGGATATAACAAATCACATGGTGCATGATCAAAGTGTAAGGGTTTACCAGATTGCCACAGTAACTCTACATGTCCCGTATATCGTATAGTCAAACTCAAATACGTATCAATATACGAGTTCTCAAACACTGATAAAACTGGGAGCTGGTACAGCAGTGGTCCACGACCCGCAACTCTATAAAATAGAGTGGTCCCTACTGATGGCTCCCCGAACAGTAGAGACGACTGTCCGTCGACAGTCCGCTAGTGTAGTGTCCTACACTCAGTACAACCCCTCACTGGGCTGATAACAGACCTCAAGCTCATAACATCGGACTCTCTCGGTCAATCTATCACAAAGACGATCACACAGCGTCTCAACAGAAATCTCACAGGCAGTACATCGAGGTACACTGAAGTATCTATCGCTAGACATTCAGCCCTTATGCATATGTATAACATAACTCATACCAGCTATCTCTACAGACTAGCATGCAATACCAATACTCATACCATGTGTCATACAGGCAGTTTATGTCAACGGATAAAGACTAGAGCAGAACAGAAATAGAAACGTAATCAACAGGATTAATCAGTAAGAAGAAGGTGCCGCTAACTCATATGCGGTTGGCACCGTAACAATGGAATGAGATAGAATCCCTACCTCGACAGTAGCCGAACAGTACAAATCCAACCAACACAGTGTTAGGTATCAATCAATAGGACCTAATAGGGTAAATCATGTATAAGTCACACCATTCTATTTTAATCCATTTAACACCAATTAACATGTTAATCCGGTTTCATTATGCTAATTAGGTCGTACCAAGTTATTAAATCAAGTTTGACATGTATACGTGAATCCAGGGTTATGTTCGCATGCGTTCGTATAATATGTGTACGGAGACGGGGTACGGGTACTAACGTAGTTCGCAGCCACGTGCGAACGAATAACACCACGTGATGACGGAGAACGTAAGAACCAACCCAAAAAATCGTCAGCACAGGTTATGAAGTTCGCCGGAAAAGTAGCGCCGCCGCTACAGTGTCGCCGGAACAGTACTTTCCGGTGGCAGATCGGAGCTCTCCGGTAGTCAAATGAAAGTCGGCTCCGAGAGGAATACGGCCGTACAGCCGGTTTCACAATCGGAGGTCTAGATCACCGGAGATCTTCAGAAAGGCGCTGGTGGCGCCGCTCACAGATCTTGCCGGAGACGGGGAAGACAACGCACGGAAATCCACTTGAAGGTGGCGGGAACGTCCGCCGATGATAAGGATGGCTCGCCGGAGGTGCAGCACCTCCTGAATCACGCTTCCGGTGAGGTTCCCGTCCAGACAATCCACCGGATCTGAGTCGCAAGGTCTGGCAGTAGATCTGAGCCGAAAGAGAAAGGAAGCTCGTTGCCGGCGAAGGAGTTCGTCGGAGCAGTCGTCGGACGCAGGTGAACGTGGGAGGAAGGATATGGACGAACCCGGAGGGAGAACGAGCGCAGGCTTCGATCGTTCAGTGAGGAAGCCAAGAGTGACAAGAAGGAATTAAAGAAGAGAAGGAGCGGGCTCACACTGCGACAACCAAAGATGAGACTCCATCACGCGTACACAGTGATGGGTCTCATCAATCACATCAGTCCATTAATTTAACATTATTTTATTTTATTTTACCCTCTCCTTTGTCCGTTCGTGACTTAACAAGTTTACCAAACAACTCCCGGACAATTACTATCATCACCACACAGTTGTAACTCCGCAACTTGGCCAAAGATAACCTAATTCAACAACCTTCAAGTCACCATTATAGGCAATTAAGCAAACCACAATAGCCCTTTCCTAGTCGCGTTGTCAGTGCATGAGAAAGAGTGACATCATTTACTCCACATGATTTAGGTTATTATACATATATGAGCTATTAAGGATGTCACGGTTAAGCATATATATGTTATACACTTTGGTTGCATTATTAAGATTTAGCACCTGTTAGATTTACAGACATTTAAGTGGTTCTTGGATATTAATTCTTGTTGTGGCTAATATCATATCAAAATTAGATGAGGGGAAGTACGAAAGACTATATCAATCAACAACCTCTCAATCTTTATCAAGGTGATGCTTAAAACTTAGACAAATTTTTAACGCTCTACTTTGACAATATTTTCATAAATAAGATTGAGATCAAACATATTACTCATTTCACGATGTTTGATACCCTCAGAAAATATTTATTTTATGGAGAGGCTCACTTTTTCAACTAAGCATATGGCTGTATTCCAGTTCAAACTTTATGTAGGCTGACTTAGTGCTCTCTCTAGAACCACGGCATGAATAGATTCATGAAATGTACACGTTGTCACGTTATGGTTCAAAATATTCAAAAACTTTGCAAACATGAAAATTATTAATTTATTATACATCAACTAGTTTCTTCCTGGTGACAGGTGACACCAAAACTCCACGGGAGTGTAAATTCAGTATGAAAGGGTAACGAGTAGAGCAGTTAGTAATACCAGGCTCCTTAAGGAGTTTCGTCGCACAGGAAAACTAATGCACAAAGAACATAGTCCAATAAAAGAAAACTTATCTTGATCTACATGAAGGAAGAGTAATGCCACCACAGCAAGCTGCAACTATTATATACAGCAAAAGAACAGTTGAGAATGTCAACACAGCTCTGCAGTTTCATGAAAAGAGAAATTTCTGTAATCAGCTGAACAAAACATATAACAAGTAAAAAACTCAAAATATAAAATTAGAAAATCCTCTAAAAATAAAAAGACTGCTAAAGAGTAAAAAAATTAACCATAACAATCAAAAGTTAGTTTTTAGACCATACGACCGTAACGACCATATGATAGTTAACAAATTAAGGTAACACCATTGTGCAATTAAATACTTAGATTGCTTCCTAAGATGAAAACACTGTAATAATCAAAAGTTATTCTTCAGACCATACGACCATATGATAGTTAACAATAATAAGGTAAGAGTATTATGCAATTAAATACTTACAAAAGTTTAAAATTTTTCATCCACAAAGCTCTGCGAAGACGCTTAGATTGCTTTCTAAAATGAAAAGCACTGTCTTGCATTGTAGCAGTTTTGTCAACAAGAAGTGCAATGCGATCACCTCTGTCCAATATCTTCTCAATATTGTCAACCACGATAGTGTGGATCTGCACAATTTTAAGATCACGCCAGATATGCAATATCACTTAACAGGATCGACCAGAAGTTCAAAATGACCAAACATAAGAGCAATGGTTTGTCAAAGAAAAACTGAAGCAGGTAGATATATAATTAATTCAAAAATAATATATCTTGTTTGTATGCAAGTAATGTGAAGTTAAGCCCCCAATCCTGGACTACTGACAAAATCAGTAAAATAAGGAAGTGCTATTTCTCTTTATAAATGCAACTGAATTAACTTCATGAAATAGAAATAAGCAAAAAAAATAACAATCTGGAAACAGCTTGAAAGACATTAGCAATAACGAAGAAAAGCAAATAATTCAAGTTCTAGTTAAGAAGCCTTTAAGTCAATTAATTCAAGTAGCAACAAGTTATACTATGTAAAGGCCATGAAACTAGAAGAATAGGTTCAGTAAAGAATTTCAGAAGGAATTTTGTCTTTTGTGTAAAAAGGATTATCAACAGGTGGAGGGATTTTTTTTAAAAAAAAACACCAGGACTTTTCCAAATAAAAATTTGGGAAATGTAAAGCTCCTGTTATTGTTCATTCAAGCAACGATAATGTAAATATCATTTTATTGTTCATTCAAGTAACTAACCATTTAAAAACAGAAACCAAGATTTTATGCAATAGTTATTTTATCCAAATATCAGAATTGAGGAAAATTAAAGGCTGCATATTGTTCTATGCACCATCAACATGCAAAATATGCCAGAAAACAAGAACTAGAGGATTCAAATAAATAAAACTTCTTTAAACAACAAAAAGTATTCTATCTCCAACAACTTGCCTCACTAACTTCACCTCGTACACGGTTAAGTGTGTCAGCATTAGGATTGCTTGAGTAGAATTCCATCTGCTGATGCAGCACTCTAGAGAATTCATCATTCATAGCATAAGCAAGTGCTGAATGAGCCACTCTGCTATAATTTTTCATGAATCTCATGTGAATGTCCTCCAAATAAAGAAAAGGAACCCTCCCTACAACAAAGCAGAGAAAAACACTCTAGTTGGAGCAATATAGTCATCACAGAGCCTAATATTATAAATGAATGACAGAGAAAGAACAATAATCAATTTCAGCTTAAATATACCAATGCTCATCCAGTTTATGCATAACAATAGGCAGTCAGATTAGTTTTTTGCTGGTAACAGCATATGATTGAGCTCGCTTTAAATCCTAATCCAAGTTAGTTAACGCATTATGGAGAAGCAAACGACAAACTACTCAATGCCAAGGTCATTTTAGGGATTCCAGAAACTTCTTATCCATATTTTCACAGGATTTATAGGCTCTAAAGCATGAACTTTGACGTGGGATAGTAGAAACAATATAATATTAAAACACCAATACATAAAAGAACAACAGTATGCAATACATCATAGATGCAGTAATTTCAAAATTTATAATGATATGATATCCCTAAAGGTTCGCACTCATTTATAGTGCATGAATATATAGCTATACAGAAAAAAAGACATTTATATCATATAAATCTTTAACTGGTTGAGATCTTAGAGTATCTAGACATTCTGGTGGGATAGTGCCTGAATAAGTAATCATCATACAACAGCTGGTTGCTCCAAGCAACCCCTTGACAAGGCATAGTAAGCTTGAAATCACACATCAAGGAGAAGATCTTGGCAGGATTTGATGACGAACAAGTCAGGGATGAGATATTTCCAATCCACTTAACTATAAAAGAGAAAGGATAAATAAGGGCCAAAGAAGAAAGAGTGTGAAAGGGAAAAGGAAAAAGTAACAATTGGCTAGAAGAAGTTACAGAATGCGATTATGCAGAATAAAATCTCCTGTGTGTACTATAATATAAAACATCAAGATCAGCCAGTTCCCTAGCAAGAAGAAAATTTTACCAACAGGGGAGGACAGAAACAAATTCCTTAGACTTTCGCATAAAACATTGGAAGTATAATTCTTTCAAAAGAAATTGTTTCAAGGTTATTCATTAGAATTCAACTTTAGAGCACAGAGTATAATTCTCGGAAAAGAATAGTTCAATGTATTATTATGTACAAACATGAGTTATTTTTCAAAAACTTGGGAGTATGCTATTGTGCACCAATTCTCATGTTTACAGTATTTTCTTTTATATATACATATTGATGGAAAAAAAAGAGTTTTGAGTATAAGAAAAAACTGCCCCGTGTTACAACTCAATCAAAATATAAGCATGTGTTCCACAAGCATCCCAAACTTACTAAATGATTCAGTAAACATGTCCCTAAAGCCCCAGTACAATAGTCTAGTCTCTTATTACGTCTACTGTAATTTCATAGTCTTCTAGTTGTAAAGCAACACGACTATAAATGCTTTAAGTTTCCAAGGGCTTGTCATGATTAAAAACAGAACAAATTCCTTTTCTTCCTCAGGTTTAATTTCAATTTGACCCTGAGTTGTCTTTGAGTTGCATTTTGGCACATAGTTTGAAATTTTTAAAATGAAACAGTTTGACAAGCAGTTTTAGTTTGGTTCAAATCCTCCAAATTGACTATAGTACGAACATAATAATTACTTTGGCCTTTGAACCAAATTTAATTTTTTAATCGAACTACAAGGTCCATTTTGGAAACTGTTAAACTACATAATACAACTCAAACAAACAAAGGGTCCAAATTGAAATTAATATGAGAATCTGCCCTTCAAAAATTCATACAATTACAATCCATTCATTCAGCTCAGTGCATATTAAATGTCGAGTTCTCAGTTCTGCAATCAAAACTTCAAGGTCATTGAACAAAGAATATAGTTCTTGATCATCATTAGCCCTTTGAAGGTGATATCTGAAAAATTATCCTAAAATCCCCACATAAGCACCATATGGCTCTAAAAAGAAGTCTCATTTCAAACGAAATTTTCAATTCAAGCAAATATGTCAACTCTAGAAACTATGGGTTCAAGCCTGAGCCATGGACTCACTGCCGAATGTATCGTTCGCCATGCAGAGGAAATTGATCCCATCGGATCTGAAGACATGAAAAATGTAGCGATCCTGGGAGAAGCAGAGCCTGGAATCGGACTCCGAAGGCAGCTTCTCAAGGATCCGGCGGGCGATAGCACCGACGTTCCCGGTAACGGCTGCGAATTCCGCGAGCACAACCGTTCCCCTCGCCACCACCGCATAAAGGATCGCCATTGGAGCAAAGAGATCTCCCCCTCCGAGACCCCTTGTCCCTCTCCAATAGCGCAGAGGTGCCCGTGTTGCTAGGGTTTCTGGCAACGAAAGTACGAAACGCCCTTACCGTCAGGCCATGGGGGAAATCAATGCCCGCAGGCTCGCCGGGGCCGAGATATTGACCTGTCGGGGTCTTTGCAAAAAGACCCCTGTAAAATAATGCAATATGGATCCTCGAATTATCTTGAACTAAGAATATTTTAAAATTTACCCCTATTAAATCCGTATATTCTAAAAAACCTCAAATAATAAAATCACATTATTAACATTAAAGTCCTTACCGATTGAAGGAACCAACACCAACTATTATTAACATTAAACTATTAATTTCTATTAGTTGAGATCCGAACATTGATATAATTTGAATTATTAATTTAATTTTATAAATTTCTTCATATTTTATTATTTTATTGTATTATCACTATTAATTATTTTATAATTATGCTATATTGTATTATATTTATTTTGTCATATTATTAATTGTTTCATAATCGTGCTATACTGTGTTTTTATTATACTATGCTATATTAGACTATCAAAATATATAAGATATTTGATAAATAAATATTTAACTAATATCAAAATTTAAAATAATAAATAAATATATTATTTTAAATATTTTAAAAAATAATAATATATTTTATTATTATTAAAATTTTAAATTATTTTAAAATAATAATATTTAAATTTTTAATTAAAATCACATTAATTACTTTTTATAAAAACAAAATTAGTATAGATTTCCAATTTCTATTTTTTTTATTTCTGATATTCAATAATAAACAATTTTTAACTATTTTTTTAAAAAAACCCTAAAGAGCAAACCGGCCCTAAGTCAAACCGGCGATAAGTCAAACAGGCCCTAAGTCAATTATTAGACTAATTTGGATTGCGCAATTTGACCTCATAGCGCAGGCCCCAATCAAATTTGCCAACTAAATTGAATCACAGAATTGATCAAACGACTTATTAAATTCGAACCAATTGATTGAGCGCGACTGAATTGTGTGATTAGATCAACCTTCAAAATGCTAAAGATAAATCATCAAACTAAATTATATCCTCCTATTTACCCTCGTTCACTTGGAGGGAAAGGATGAATTTTTCTATTTCCCTCGTCTACTTGGGCGGATGAAAAGCTTACGAAGAAAGCTTAGAAGGAAAAATAATAGATTTTCCTTTGTTTTACAATCTGCTCGAACTGCTCACCTCGTCGCCTCGCTACAGTACCATTTTGCCTCGCACCTCTTCTCCGCTTGCTGCATCTCCCGCTCTCGCCCGCCGCTGGCTGCCTCTCCCACTGTTCGCTTGTTGGCTAGCCCCTCCTCCACTCTTGCCCACTCGCCGACTAGCCTCTCCTCCACACGTTGGCCTTTCCTCCGCTTGCTGCCTCTCCCGTTGTTCCCTCGCCGGTTGGCTTCTCCTTCGCTCTCGCCCGCTCATTAACTAGCCTCTCCTCTACTCGTTGCTATTCGCTCGCTGGCTGCAAGCTCGCCGCTCGCCTACCAAGCTCTCGCCGCATACGCTTGCCTGCCAAGCTAGCCGCCACACAGTGCTCTTCGCTGTTCAAAGGAAACACGCAACAAGCTCGCCATTCGTCCACTTGCCAGCTGGGCGAGCTCACCCGCCAAGCTCATCATTCACCCGCTCGCTGGCTGGGCAAGCTTGCCGCTCGCCCGCTGGGTGAGCTCGTCGGACAGCACTCACCACAGAGATCATTTGTCGCTCATTTACAAGAAACAGGGTCACGTGTCATTCATGTGATCCTATTTCTCTCCTTTTCTCTTTTCCCTTCATCTATTATTTCTCTTCCCTTCGTTTTTCCCTCAGTCCAAGTAAACAAGGCTAGTGATTGAAAGCGTTTAAGTCAAGTCATGCCATTGTTCGAGTTTAAAACCAAACTGAATTGTCTCGCATATGCTTAGTG
Organism: Costus lasius; assembly: GCA_027563935.2. Taxonomy (NCBI): domain Eukaryota; kingdom Viridiplantae; phylum Streptophyta; class Magnoliopsida; order Zingiberales; family Costaceae; genus Costus; species Costus lasius. The sequence continues at coordinate 101,791,987 of CM050454.1, forward strand.
TTTATTATATTATTAATTTAATTAATCATGCTCCAATAAAGGACTTGACTTTTTTTTTTAATAAAAAGCTTAAACTTGTCGAGCACAGATTCATTGGACCCGGCTGCCTCAAACCGGGGCACAGGACTTCACCTTACGGTCAAACAGGACACGCGTGCGCAATTAGTTGACGGAAGAAAAAGCTAACCAATATGAACGAGAGAAAACAACTCCACGCATTAAACAAAACAAAGCGCGGCAGCTTCACTTTAGCTGGCCTGACAACTACTTATGGCGGGAAATTTTCCACACTTAGTCAAGGGCACATGCATGCTTCCTTAAGCGTGTGCTTCGCTCCATGTACACACGGGCGAACGATTGCTCATCCAATTTATTTTCCTAAACGAAGTCTAGATTTTGTATAAGATCAAAACAAATAATCAATTAATGTAATAACAATTGAAATAATAGTTAATACTATCGCCTCGATCAACAATCGCCCGTTCCTCTACTTGATTGTTCAGAACCAGTCAAGGTGGAAGAGGTCGTCGTCGCAGTCGTCGTCGTTCTCGCCGGGGTCCAGCTGCAGCTCATCTAATTGGCCTCCGGGCCGCGCGAAACGCTGGGAGGCGCCATTGCCGTCGGATGAGGAGCTGTGCTCGTGAGACAAGGAATTTATGGCAGGAGATGCGGCGCCAGGCGGTTCAGTGCCACTAATGGTGGCCGCCGTCGCCAACGGAAGCGGCGGCGGCGGCGGCGGCGCCTCCTCGTTAGGTGCTATTCTCTGAGCATCACCTGCGGTTGTTGACGGAGGCGGCGGCGGCGCCTCCTCGTTAGGTACTATTCTCTGCGCGTCACTCGCTGCAACAACCGCAGGTCGCCGGTCAAACGATCTTATGTACCCTGACTGGGTGTACACGCGGCACAAGCTGAACTCGTTCCGGAACTGCGCGAGAAGAATTAAGATCAGATGTTTCAATTCATTGCCGCAGGTACTGGACATTGATCACGATATGAATAAGCAACGAATTCAAACCCTGGGCGGCGGATTCGAGGATGAGGCGGCGGAGGCAGCGCCGCCGTCGACCATGATCGCTCTGTACTCGTTCATCTTCCAGTGGGTCTTGGTTCCGTGCGCGGCTCGGCCTTGGTAGAACACCATGGTCCGCTTCATGCCCAGTACGCGGTTGGCGGAGGAGATGACGTTGCTGGAGGTGCCCGTGGCCTTCCAGTAACCCGACGGCGTGGTGCGGTTGGGCTTCCCTCCGAGGGTCTCCCTCTCCTGCCTCGGGCAGAAGAAGAACCACTCCTCTCCGTCTCGCCTGCACGGCTCCCCCGACATTTCTGCAAACATCAATCGATCAATTAATGACGCTCCATCACATTGTGCTCAGTTCATTAATCAGATAGGATAAATTACCAGGGAGAAGCCATGGATCGAAGCTGTAGACGTCAACCACCGGGATGACCTGCTCCATGTCCTCTCGTCTGTTGTCGAGCTTGTTCTGGAGGAAGAAGCTGATCAATTCTTCTTCTGTCGGGTAGAAACGATAGCCCGGAGGAACGACGCTGCTGCTGCTGCTGCTGGTGTTCATCTTTAATCCCTCCCTTCCTATCTCTTGCGTTGCAATGCCAGGATGGTGCAGGTCTTTTATATATAGTTTGGAGAATATTTAATTAATTTACAAGCAGGGAATATCGGTGCGGAATTCAAATGATGGTGGGGCTTGTGGAAACTCAATGAGAAAAGGAGGACTAGGTCAATCTGCCAATTAAACTCCAAAAATCTGCTAATTAAATTTTTTAATCGACCTGTTTGTAGTTGCATGGAGTAGAGAAACTTGTACGTATTTGGTTTGCGCCTTTGAAACTATTCAAGAATTTTGACTTATTCTAGTGGCAAACTGTATGTTAGACAAATTGACTTGTTCTACACTGCTGATTCCTGCAAATTTACACAATTTCTTCTCTCGTTTATCAGATGCAGGATGGATTAGTGGCTGCAAGCGACCCGGCGGTCAACGACCAAAGTCTCCCATGACAAAACTCTTAGCTCTTAATGAAAAATGCAAGTGTTTATACGTACGTCGCCTCTCCATTATCTGAGTCAGCGTGAGGCCAACCATTCGATCTTCCCGTAATCCGTGACGTCAAATCTATCTGTTTAGCGCATAAATGTGTTTATACGTACATGAGGGGGAAGAAACGGCTATGCGGATGGAGGAGTGCTGCGTCTTCTTCCTCCTCTCCCCCCCCGGCGGTGGCGTTTGGGTCGTTGACTACCGCGTGTATTGATCACTTCCACGGCTCTCTCATTCTCGGCCGAGACGAAGATGCCTTGCTTCTTTAGCCGACGTTGACTTCACTCCACGCACATCCCTGAGCCAAAAGGAGATGGGACGTTTCACGCGGCACCGAAGACCAAAGGTCACCTCCTTGACGGGCCGCGATGACGATTGCGAGCTCGCCTCGCCCGCCTTGACGCAATTGAAAGAGGCCCACTTTCGGATTCTAATGCAGGTCCTGCAAGTTGTAGATTTCGGTTGAAAAAAATATTATAAAAAAATTAAGTACAATTTTGCAAAAAAATTAAAAATAATTATTAAAAAAATAGAATATTACAAATTGTTAACAAGTTATGATTCCACTTGAAGGATATTTGCTATGTTTCTTTGGACGAAATTTAAAAAAATATATATATATTAAATCTAATAACAAAAGCGTCTTCCTTTCTTTCTGAAAAAGGTTCCAATTCAATTCAGCATAACTATTTGTGTTCCTATTTCTGAACTACAATATAAGAGAATGACTTCTATTCCATTACTTATCCAGCTATAGATGTTTGATATAGGGTTGTTGTTAGCCTCAAATATTTATTACAATAATTATGTAAATTTTGTTATATTTTTTAGAATTTTTTATTTCATAGAAATTCTTATCAATATTGTAAAAATTTATGTCAAATGTATTAAAAAATTGAGTTAGGGGTTGTTGTTAATCTTAAATAGTTATCACAATGATCATGTAATTTTTTTATATATATTTTAATTTTTTTATTTTATAAAAATTTTAGTCAATATCATAGAAATTCATGTCAAATGCACCCAAAAATTAAGTTAGAGGTTGTTGTTAGTCTCAAACAGTTTTTACAATGATCATGAAGCTTTTTTATTTTTTAAATTTTTTTTGTTTCGTAGAAATTCTAGTTAATATGTAGAAATCTATGTCAAATGCACTCAAAATTTGAGTTAGGAGTTATGTTAGTCTCAAATAGTTATTATAATGATCATGCAAATTTTTTTTATATTTTTTTTAAAAGTATTACCACTACCTAGTTTTTTAGTATATTTACATAAATTTATGCGATATGAACCCAAATTTTTATGATATAAAATAATTTTAAAAAAAATATAAAAAAATTGCATGATCCTCGACATAATCATTAGATTCAATAATGAGGCTCTCAGCCACTTATTACCTAGTTTTTCATTACATTTATATGAATTTTTACAATATGAACCCAAATTTATAAGATATAAAATAATTCTAAAAAAATATAAAAAAAATTGCATGGTCCTTGACATAAACACTAAATTCAATAATGAGACTCTCAGCCACCCTTAATCTATAAACGTAAATTTCTACCATATGAAATAATTCTAAAAAAAATATTTAAAAAATTGCATGTTCCTTGACATAAATATTAGATTCAATAATGAGGTTTTCAACCATTCATAACCTAGTTTTTCAGTGCATTTACATAAATTTGTATGATATAAACCTAAATTTATATGATATAAAATAATTCTAAAAGAATGGCATGATCTTGACATAAATATTAGATTCAATAATGAGGCTCTAAGGTATAAGCTATCCATAAACTAGTTTTTCAGTGCATTTACATGAATTTATACGATATGAAATAATTCTAGAAAAATATAAAAAAATTGCATAATCCTTGACGTAAATATTAGATTCAATAATGAGGCTCTCAGCCACCAATAACCTAATTTTTAGTGCATTTACATGAATTTCTACGGTTTAAACATAAATTTCTACAACATAAACCCAAATTCTTACGTTATGAAATAATTCTAAAAAATATTAAAAAAAATTGCATGATCCTTGACATAAACATTAGATTAAATAATAAGACTCTCAACCACCATAACCTAGGTTTTTAATGCATTTACATGAATTTCTACAATGTGAACCTAAATTTCTATGATATAAAATAATTCTAAAAAATAAAAAAAATTGCATGATCATTGACATAAATTTTAGATTTAATAATAATGCTCTCAGCCACCCATAATTTAGTTTTTCAATGTATATATGAATTTCTATAATATGAACCTAAATTTCTACTATATGAATAATTCAAAAAAATATTAAAAAAATTGCATGATCATTGGAAAAAAATATTATATTTACTAATGAGTTTCTCGGCCACCCATAACCAGAGGTGGCCATGGGCCGTGCCCAGGCCCGCCTCGGCCCGCTAGAAATCGGGCCGTGCCAGGCACGGCCCGATTGTAATCGTGCCGTGCCGGGCACGGCACGGCTGAAATTTCCTTCGGCCCGGCACGGCACGCGGCACGATTAGGCGTGCCGTCGCCGGCACGGCTCCGCCGGGCCGTGGGCACGAATCCGGCCTGCGGGCCAGATCCGGCACGCGGGCCTAGCACGGCCCGCGGGCTAACGGCGGCACGTGGGTCAAATACGGCCCAACGGGCCCAATTAGGCATGCGGGCCGTGTTGGGCCCGGCCCGGTTTTGGCCCGTGTTTGGCCCGTGGGCCGCATTTGGCCCGTGGGCCAAATTTAAAAAAAATATTTTAATAAGTAAATTACTTAATTAAAATATATAAAATGTGAAAAAATAAAAAAAAATTGAGAATGTATATTACACAAATTTTTGAAAAAATGTTAAACTTTTATATATTTTAGACCGGACCCATTACAGGCTGCCTACGTACCCCACTCAAAGGAGGAATCAGGTCTACGTAGTTCTCTTTTTACAACTCTTTTTACAACTCTTTTTACAACTCTTTCTACAACTCTTTCTACAACTTTTTTACAACTTTTTTTATAATTATTTATTACAACGTTTATCCCTTGGTGCTTCCGCTTGCACTTCCAAGACTTTGTTCATCATCATCCGATGAAGTTGAATGACCACATTTATCTTGAAGACGATCTTCAGCATCTAGCCAATCTTTAAGACAAATACACATTTCCACGCTTTCTTCGTTCATTCGGCTTCGCTTCTCGTCCAGCACCCTGCCGCCGGCACTAAAACAAGACTCCGATGCTACAGTAGACACCGGAGGAGTTAGTAGATCACGTGCCATGGCAGAAATCACAGGATATGATTTTCCTTGTGATCTCCACCATGATAAAATATCAAAATTATCTATTTGTTCTTCTGTGAGTAAAGATGTATGATTATTTTCTAAAAAAAATGTTAATTCATTAAAATTACTAGATCTACTTGTTGATGTTCCTTTTCTATTTAAAATTGAGCGTATTCTTCCTGTAATATTTTTACTACTAGTAGATACATTAGTTTGAGAGGATGTTGGATTCATTGTATGTCCAAATTTTAAATTATAAACATTATACATTTCATCTAATAAGGTAGAAACTTCATTTTTTTTCTCATCTACTCCTTCAAGTTCCATATTTCTATAATATTCATCTAATAAAATATGAACACCTTCTAATTTTAATCTAGGATCCATAATTGAAGCTAAACAATATAAAGGAGATATATTTTTCCAATATTTTTTAAATTTTGTTTCCATTTTAAAAATTACTTGAAAAACATTTTCATCATGTCTATATTGAGAAAACATTTCACTAATTAAAACTAAATGTTCTAAAATTAAACATGATGTAGGATAATAAACACCAGATAAATGAGTGCTAGCATTATAAAAAATTTCTAAAATATTATGTAATAATTTTGCTTTATCCCAATCATTTTCTTCAATGTTTCCATCAGGCATTCTTTCATTATAAAATAATGTAAGAGGATCCTTAAATGGAAAACATGTTGTTAGCATATCATAAGTAGAATTCCATCGTGTTTTAATATCAAGTTTAAATTTTTTATATGACAAACCATAAGATTTACATGTTTGTCTAAAATCTTGATTTCTAGAAGTAGAAGAAGTAACAAATCTAACAGCATTTCTTAATTTAGTTACATGTTCATCTACTTCTCTTATTCCATCTTGAACACATAAGTTTAGAATATGGCATGCACATCGTATATGAAAAAAAGCACCATTAAATATTGGATTTAACAATCTTTTTAATTTATCAATTGCACTATCATTATTACTTGCATTATCAAAACTAATTGAAAAAATTTTATTAATTATATTATATGAATGTAAAATGCTATGAAATTGTCTAACTATAGCATTTGCAGTATGAGGATATTCAAAACTTTTAAATGCAATAATTCTTTTTTGTAAAAAAAATTCACTATCTATCCAATGTGCCGTAATACACATGTATGACTGATCAGAATGATTACTGGTCCAAATATCAGATGTTAAAGAAATACAAGAAGTTAATGTAATTAAAACTTGTAAAAGATAAGTTTTATATTCAGAAAAAATTTTTATAGCATCCCTACGCATGGTTTGTCTACTTACTTTTTTATATTTAGGTTGTAGTGATTTATGTATAAATTTTTCAAATTTATAATTTTCTGCTAAAGAAAATGGTTGTTCATCCCAAACAATAAATTTAGCTAATTCTTTTCTAAGAACTTCAGTAGAATAATTAAAAATTTCAAAAGAACTAGAGGAAAGATTTAGAGTAGCCTGTGCACGATCGATTTGAGTTTGATGGCTTCTGATGTGGCGAGTCAAATGACCAGTTCCACCCGATGATTTGCAAGTCAAGACTTTTTTGCACTTTTTGCAGCTGGCTCTTTCTTCGCCGTTAATCATCACCACATCGAAGCTCTTCCAAACGTCGCTCGTGCGTTTTCTTGAGCCTGACACAGTAGACTCGTGAGGGTTTGCACTGCATCCCTCCTCTCCCTGCATAGTGTTAGTAGGCTCAAATTCAACATGATCTTGCTGTTGTTGATTTGGGTCGTAAGGCGAAGGGTTGGCATCTTGATCTTGATCGGGTGGCATAACGGGGTTAGTACTTGTCCCCATTAGCTCTTGCTCGAATGCCTCAATCTCCCATGGCAAAAGATCCCATGTATTGTTCAATCCCGCCATTAATTCTACATATAATATTAAAAGTTAGCCAAAAAAATTTAAAAAATAAGATTAAATACTTACTAATAATAAATTATACATTAAAAAATTACCTTATCACGTGTTTGAAGATCGCTTAGTAAGTAAGAACTAAGAAGTTGAGGTTTCACTTTCAGCCTTCAACAACCTTAATTTAATCATAATTATGAAAAAAAATTATATTAGAATAATTTAAATTTAAGTACAATTACATTATAAAAGACTAAAAGTAAATTAATTTACTACTTACTTGATCTTCTCCACGTGACTAGACCGAGGGACTGAGGGAGCTTTGAAATCTTGATGGCTAATTGAAACTCAAGACTTAGAAAAGAGATTATGAAAGTATTAAGAGAGAATGAGAAAGTAATCCAAAGTTAATTGGAAACTTGTGTGAAGAAATGAGAGGGTTGGGGGGTCAATTTATAGGGATGAATTGGGTGTAAATTTACATATTTATCCCCTATTTTTAATTATTAAAAGGGGCTAAAATGGTAATTTTATAACATAAAGACAATTATATCCCTAACTTTTAAATTTTTTCAAACCGTTATAGGGCTATTTTGGTAAAAACGCATGCCCAAATCAAATTTTCGAACGTTGCCGCCCATTCCAGCCGTGCCGTGCCCGTGCCGGCCCGCGTGCCGTGCCGAGCACGGGTCCGTGCCGTGCCGAGCCCGGGTCCGTGCCGTGCCGAGCACGGCCCGTGTGCCGTGCCTGGCCCGGCCCGCGGGCTGTGCCCGGCACGGGCCCGTGCCGTGCCTGGCCCGGCCCCGGCCCGCGGGCCGCGGACCTTCGGCCCAGCACGACCCGAGCCGGGCCGCGGGCCGCCCGCGGCCCGTTGACTTGGTCAACGGGCCGTGCCCGGGCCGGCCCGTGTCGTGCCGGGCCGTGCGGGCCGCGGGCCGGCCCGGCCCGTTGGCCACCTCTACCCATAACCTAGTTTTTCAATACATTTTCATGAATTTATACAATATAAATCTAAATTTCTATGATATGAAATAATTCTAAAAAAATATTAAAAAATTGCATAATCTTTGACATAAATATTAGATTCACTAATGAGACTCTCAACCACCCTCGACCTAGTTTTTTTTTGTGCATTTACATGAATTTCTACAATATGAATCAGGGCTCATTTGCTTATATCCATGATCATGGACAACCTATCCACGATAGGGATATCAAGTGCGAACCCTAATTTTAAAAGAATCAAGGCTCATTTGCTTGTATCCACGATCATGGACAACCTGTCCACGATGGGGATAGCAAATGTGAACCATACTATCAGTAGAACTAAGGCTAAAATTCTGATATCCATGATCATGGACAACATCTTCACGATGGGGATACCATCTTTAACCGTGTGTATCCATGATAATATCTAATAGTTATATACGTTAATTTCAAATAGTTATACACGATAATTTAAATTTGCATCCACAATAATTTCAAATAACTTGATTTACAAAAAAATTTGCAAAGGATGGTAAGAACTAAGCCCGAGTGACCTTCTTAACTTAATGGTATTTGCTTGCACAGGACCTCGTCGAAATAGAAAATGTAACAATCATTAACAACGAAGATTAAACAACTAGGAAATACAAATATGCGAAAATATCAAATGAAAACAAAATCTCACTTGATTCAACGGATCTAGTTAGGGTTATGGTTTGCAGGGAGAGAGGACAACGACAGCTTGCAATAGATACAAATTAGGTTTTAGGCGAGCCGGAGAAAGAGGGAGAAGTAGGGACAAGGAGAGATTCGAGCCCTGACTTGGGAAATAGGGAGGTTGGATGGGGATTTCCGGAAAGTAGAGCTCGTGGTATCTAAGCACAAGGGAGGCCAATAGGGATTGGAAGAAACTGCTAGGGTTTAGGGCGTTCGACTAGAGGTCGGCATCAATGGGAAAGTTTTTTCGTAGCAAAGAGGCGAGAGTTCGAATATAGCTCGAGAGTCGCATGAGAGAGAGAGCATGCAAATTAATATACAATTTTTAATCAGAGTTGAGTTAAAGCTTTACTGTAACGGTTAGCTTATAATGGTAATATCTTATAACTCGAGTTAAAATTGTATAAAATTTTGTTGAGATTCGTGGGTATTTGTGGAGAAAATTTCTTAGGCGGAGTCTCCGCCTAGAAATGTTAAGCGAGATTTAATATCAACCGCTCGCATTGTTTTGAAAATTGTGTAAATTTGTGGAACCTGCACAACAATCGAAGTGTGTGATTATTAAAGTAATATAAATGGTTAGATGTAACCTCTCCTAACATTCCTAGGCGGAGGGAAAATTTTTCGTATTTGTGCTAAAATTCGTAGGAGGAAAAATTTTCATATTTGTGCTGAAATTTGTAGGAGATAGATGCGGGCACCCTGCTGCAAAATTTGTAGTAGGGTACCTGCTCCCAAAATTTTTTTCGGTCGAGGCCAACCACACTGCCACAGCGAGAGCGAGTACGTTCAAAGAGAAGAATTTTTTTTTTGCAGAATGGTACCCTCCTGTGGTGATCGCAGGAGGGTTTTCGTATCTTTCAAGCACGCATCTTAAAACGTGCGTATTATACGTTATTTGAGATTTATATGATACGGTGTTATATAATAATACATATATGTTATACGATAAAAGTGTTATATGATAATACATATATATTATATGATATTTTAATTATACATATTATACCATAATATAAATATATTATATGATATTTATCGTATAACACTTATACATTATCGTATAATATTTTTATCATATAATATTTATACATTATTGTATAACGTTACATTATATAAATCTTAAAATATTATATAATACGCACGCTTTTAATATGGGTATGTGAAAGATGCGGGACCCTCCTGTGATCACCGCAGGAGGGTACCGTTTTGCAAAAGTTTGTTCGAAGAAGAGGGTCCGACGAAGAAGGGAAGCGACGAAACGGGGAGCAAGAGGCGACTGCGGGAGATAGATAAGCAGGCGAGGGCGGCGATCCTCCCATTGCGTCTTCGGATTCTAGGGTTTTGCCCTCTCCGGCGGCGAGGTCGCGGTAATACCCGAGCTCTTCCCCTCTTTCCTCAAATTATTCTGTGATCCCTCGCCGTCTCCTGCTTCCACCTCGATCTTATTCCGTTTCTATCTTATTCCTCTCGCTCTCTCAATGGTTTCATTTGATGTTTCGGTTTTGGCGTTTTAGATTTAGTTTATTTTCTTGATTCGAGTAGAAATCGTCGGTTAGGGTTTTGGTCCGGTGCTTCTTTGGCAGATATTTTCCTTCTGTAATGTATTCGATTAGTGCCATTGTTTTTTACTTTTGTACGTGGAATTGTTGTTCTTTTTGCATCTTAATGTAGGGCTAGATGCTCTTGTTAAACGAGACATTTCTTCTTCCGTGCTGTTTTTTTCTCTTTGCATGGTATGTTCTTACTAATACTGCAGTTGTAGTCAATAGTTTGGAATTCATTATGCTGGAGATAGATTTTGAGTATATGCGAATTTTGATCCTTGCGAGTGAAAACGATACGCTTGAACTTGTTTAATTTTTCAGTGGTGAGGTTTTAACATCGGCTATTTAGATTGAAAATTAATTTCAGAACACTCGCATTTCTTGAATCTATTAGCAGAATATCTTCATTTGATAAACTGGAATTGTGCTATTCCGAATTGTTGCGCTTACTTATTATATTTCGAACTACACAGTTATATAATTTCTTCCTAGTGTGACTGCACATATTTGGTAGATCGATCAGTATGTTTGTGTGTATATTTTGTAGTATTGAAAATTCTAGCCATGGATTATTGGGATGTTACATTATAATGCGCAAATGTGTTGACTGATGCTACTTTTATTTGCTCGTTTCGATTTTGCCATAGGAACTCTCTCTAAGACAATGGGCACCGAATCCAACACAAAGCCGCCACCGGCAAAAGTTGTGAAGCTGGACAAGGCTCTGAAACTTGTAAAAAAGCCTTATTTTTTCTGTTACTGCCTTCTTAATTTGATAAATGAAAAATCCTGTTTTAATATATTATGTGTTATTGAGTTCTTTTTGACGATTAATGGATATAACAGTCAATAAAATTATATGATGTTTGTCCTTATGATACTAATTGCATTGATGATTGTAAGCCTTTTTAATGTAGACTGGGTATGCAACGTTAGAAAAATATATGATTTTCAAACTTTTGGCCTAATAACATGTATAAATCAGTTGGCATGGTGTGAGTGATTAATCTGGCCCTATAAATTAAGGAGGAGCAAGAGTCATAGTTTTGTTTACCTGAAAAATATGTAAAACCATATACATGAAATGAAATGATATATCGTTGATTCATGGGCTAAGTTGTAAGAAAATGCTGAGAACCTTTACCTGTTTTCTGTAAAAGCTTCTATTGATTGATTGGAGAGACCACATACATTTCATTGTATTTTTCAAAGAAAGCTCTTGTTTAAGTTTCAAAGAAACGGAATGTAGCTGGATACGTAATGGAATAGAAGTCATTCTCTTATATTGTACTTCAGACATAGGAACACAAATAATCATGCTGAATTGAATTGGAACCTTCTTAGGAACCAAATGCTATTACTGCACTTGAGATCATACATGTGATTATTAGCTTTATCACTGTTTTGGTGGAACCAAATTATGCAGTAAACTAACAAAAAAAGATCCATAACGTGGATACGCTCTTTGAAGTAAAGTTATGCAAAATAGAAGCAAGTAATTCTCTTTCCAAATTGTCATGAATGAGTTTCAACAAAAAAAAAAACATGTCAGTATGCTCATTCAGGCAGTTGGACTTGAAAAAGGGTACTAGTGTTACTTTGTTTTTAGATGCTCCTGGAAATTGTGGTGAATGATATTTTCATTCAATGTTCCATTATCTCTGTTGTTTGAATCTCGTGAAGCCACCAACCATTTTCTATCATTCCGTGGAATCATAACTTGGATATGAATTGAATATTTCATACAATGTATCTTTAATATGTGCATCACCAGTTTTTAGTGTTGTTTTTTAGATTGGCAAATTATGGTTTAGTAGTATTGGTTGTTTCTTCTTACTTTATTGTAAAATACAATTTGCATTAGAAACATTAAGTCTATCCTCTAATGGAAGTATGCTTCAGGCTGAAGCTTGGGTGAATAATATGACTACATCAGGTGCCTGTGATCAGAATGTAGTAGAATTTGAAGGCCGACCTTCACGGTGACTCTTGTACTATCTTATATGTATATGAAGTAATATTATTTTAGGATATATCCATTGGCTCTTAATAATTGGTTGTTTAATATGCCGCTGTAGATTGGGTCTTGGAGCTAAAATCACGCCGAAGGCAAAAACTGCAGTTACATTCGATCCGGTTGAAAGGAAATTGCTTGGGAAATTAAACTCGAAAAAGAAATCCTTATCTGAAAATGTAGAGACAAACCTGTCCAAAGATGATGCACCTAGTGAGGAGGATGATTGTGAACCGGAGAGCAGAACAAAAGCTTTTGCGAAGAGGAGATCGATGTCCCATGCACCCTTGCAATCTATCAAGAAGAAAAAATGACTTTCTAAAAAAACTTTTTGAGGCTTACATATCTTTGTATGCGAGTTACCTACTTGGTCTAAGTTATATATATTACGCGTGCTATTTTGCAAAATGGATATATCATTTTGCCTTAACAATCTCCTAATGTATTAATTAAATTTAATCCTTATCCATTATGCAATGTACAGTTTGGTCTATATCTAAACCTCTCATCCCTTCTCCTTTTTTCCTCTTGGTTTATCATTGCTTAAAGGATTTATATAAATGTCTCTGTCCTCTGTCACAAGGATCTTGTGTCCATATCCATAATATCAAATAATATATAGATATGAATATTAAATAAATTTTACTATTTATTTTTTCACTATAAGAAAATATATAAAAAATCAATACTTTTTTATCGGTCTTATTTTTTTATCTTTTCTAAGTTTTTTCATTCTTATTTAAGGATAGGTAGCCTAAGGGTCTGTTTCTTTAGAGAAAATCTAAATGAGAGAAAAAAATATAATGAATCTGAATGTAAAAATTATCAGATGTATTATATATATTTTTTTTTTGCCGTGTGAATTTTCTCAAAAAATAGGCCTTAAATTAAATACAAAAATTATGATTTATTATATTTTTTTCTCCTACATGAATTCTCTCCAAAAAAAAACCCTAAATTTTTTAATCTAGTCTGTATGTCGAGACTCCCTAATGAGTGAGAATAAACCCACGGCTATCAATCCTAAGATTCTGCCAACATTAACGTTAACATTAATATTAACATTAGTATTAACTTTAATATTAATATTAGTATTAGTACTAGTATTAGCATTAATATTAATATTAACATTTAATATCAAGATTAATATTAATATTAACATTACCATTAATGTTCGGCACAGTTATGCTATTAAAGTCTTTTCTCAGGCTTGAGATTTTCACCGACACTGATCATCGGTTATGAATGTGGCTTCCTAAAATTTTAGGAAGTCACGGATTCCTAGAAAACGCTCCCCGATTAGATCACGAGTGAAGTCATTCCTTATGTGTCTGATCAGAATCAAATTCTGAGATTGTTTCCTAATAAAGATACCTTCTATTATAGTTTCTGACTGGACGAGAAATAATACACAAAAGTGTCTGCAAACGCCGATCGACGGCAAGGAATATATAGGCCTTTACTTCTACTTTTTAGCCACCCGTGGTCGGTGGCCTATAGCTTTTGCCTGGCCTCTTCAAGGTCGCGAGGGAGGGAGCGCCGACGAAGGTATCCGAGACTTTGAGCGCCGCCGGCAGCAGCAATGGGAAGCCGTGTTGTTGTATCGGGTTTCCTCTTCGTCCTCCTTGTCACGGCCTTCTTCGCCGGTGAAGCGCAGTGCTGTCGCCAACCCAAGTGCAACAACACAGGTACGCCCACGGCGGGCATGGCATCGCAGCGCAAAAAGGTGGCGGTAGTAGTTAAAAAGTCGTCGGGTGGCAGCGGGCGAGGAGGCAGAGCATCTAACTGGCGCAGAAATCGGTACCGCTCGGGAGGGCACCAGAATGGAGCCACTGAGAGTGTCGGTGGCGGCTGTCGGCTCCTCATCTTGCTCACAGCCGCGGCGGCGGCGGCCTTTTTCGCTGCTCGTCGCTAGCTGATATATACTATTAGTATGATCTATGGCTATCGCCCACTCCTGATTTGAGGTTTGTTTGTACTAAGTTTGTATGCCTCGCCTTATGGGGCAAGGCAAAATTATACATATTAAAATTTTTTTAGTGAGGATAATTAATAATTTTTATACATATAACATAATATATATATGTATATATTCCATTGATTTAAAAAATTAAGTGAAGGTATTTGCCCCCACTAACTACAATGTGGCTCCCCACTACTTATGCATGCTAATTATCGAAGGAAATTTGTTTTTATTAAAATATAAAGCATAATTCGATCATATAATATAAACTCGCAAAATATTCTAGCGTGATAAACAAGTGTCCAATTGATTCAAATCAAACTTCTTATTTTTATTATAATTATTCCATAAAATAAAATTTGTAAATTAAATTTAAATTATATGTTTAGATACAATTATTTTTAAGATTCATTTCGCAATAACTTTATGGTGGAGGTGGTATCGACACGATCAAACTATGAGTTGGCGACGATCCAAACTTACTCGAACGCGCGGCTACAAGTCAACGTACTGCTGACGTAAGCGACAAAGAGAAACTATTTTAAATTTTCAGGCCTCTAGGCCCATTTCGTTTCAGGGTGATCGATCAGGCGAGCGAATAAAAAGGAGGCCGGCGGAGAAAAGCCCATCAAGCGGAACGCCATCCGATCGTTGTTCGATCTCTTCCGACCCACTCTCTGTGATCGCTCCGAAGATTTCCGTTTGATCGCCTATCCTTCACTCAAGATCCTCGATCGTTTCTTCGCTTCTCTCCTTTGATCGTCCTGTCGATTGATGCGATCCATTCTTCTGCTTCCTCCTTGTTTGTTTCTTCGATGTGTTGAGTGAATTTTATATTTCGATGACCTAGAATTTGTTGAAAAAAGATGTTACCATTTTGTGTTTTGTTCGTTTCGTTGTTACTGGAATATGATTAAGCTTTGTGCTTAATGCTGTTTTCTGGATTTCTTCCACTATTTGATCGATCTATTTCACTATATTTGATTTTCGTCACTATCCTAATGAACAATCTATCTCCAATCCAGATTTCGTCTATGGTTAAGCAAATTTCCAGTGGAGGTGGTGTTCTGGGATTAAAATGGAATTAGTTTTGAGGCATATGATATCTGTGATTGTCTTTTGATCAAATTTGGTGTCTATAAATGGATCAGCTTCCTGTAGAAGTAATTGGGAATGTACTTTCTCATCTTGGAACTGCTCGAGATATTATTGTCGCCTCAACAACTTGCCGGAAATGGAGAGAAGCCTGCAGGAAGCACATTCATACTCTTTCTTTTAGATCTGATGACTGGCCCCGTGATATCACCACCCGGCAGTTGGAGATTCTGATAACACAGACTATTTTCCAAACAATAGGATTGCAGTGTCTTTCAATTCACATGGATAGTGCCCATGAATTCTCTGCAGCACCAGTTATTGCTTGGCTCATGTACACTAGAGAAACATTACGGCGTTTATCCTATAATGTGCGGACAACACCAAACGTGAACATTCTAGAGAAGTGTGGCCGACAAAGACTGGAGACTTTGGATTTGGATCATAATTCTATCACTGGTGTTGAACCAAGTTACCACAAATTTGCTTGCCTCGAATCACTCTCTTTAAGACATGTTAGTATTTCTGCATTAGATCTTAGTTTCTTACTAGCTGCCTGTCCAAGGATCGAGTCTTTGACACTTGATGCTCTTGAGATTGTCACATCTGATTCTCCATCATCCATGGAGCTGAGCTGCCAAACATTGAAGTTCTTGTATGCCAAATCCATTGGTGTGGATAAGATAATTCTGGAAGCAGATAATCTTAAAGTCTTGCACTTAAATGCCTTGAACCTTGATATTTTTGAGCTAATTGGTAGGGGCACTCTTAAGCATCTGAAGATCGATGATGTTAGTGCCACTCATTTGGATATTGGTGACAGCATGGACCAATTGGAGGTTGTAGATGTGATTAACTTCATGATTGTGTGGCCAAAATTCTACCACATGATATCTAGAGCATCTAAACTGAAAAAACTCAGGCTCTGGGGAGTAGTGTTTGATGATGAGGATGAAGTCATTGACTCAGAATCTATCGCCTTCTCATTCCCGCAGCTGAAGCATCTTTCATTAAGTTATGAAATAAGGGATGGATTCGTCCATTATGGTCTGCAAGGCTCCTCACAGTTGGAAAATGTTATAGTGTTGGAACTGGGTTGGACTATAATAAGTGAGCATTTTGGGCATTGGGTTTTTGGGATGATCGAGAGGTGTCCAAACCTCAAGAAGTTAGTTATACATGGTGTGCTAAACGAGGCAAAAACTTGTGAAGAACGTCAGATTTTGGCCAATTTTACCTCATTCATAGTTTGTCTCATGCGGAAATATATTCATGTAGATGTGCAATTCGAGTACGAGTAATTTGTTGTGCAACTGAGTAATTTGGACCATTAGGTCTTTGTGCTGCTCTTGCCAGGCACATCAGACTGCAGGTCAGCAGGTGCACTGTCTTCATCTCTACTCGTCATTGATTAAATAATTTTCTTCAGGTACATGGGGAGGATAAACTCTTCTAAAGAAATTATTTGTGGTTCGACACAGGAATTATTATGTTAATTTTTTCTTAATATATTCACTAACTTCTTTCATTCATTTGCAAATTCATTTTACATTTTGGCTTCTACTAACTTCTGTGATTGTTTCCATGTCCCACTATTAAAATTTGTTGTGATAATGCTCTTTTAATAATCATGGAATTACTCTAAGTATATGAATATTAATGGCCGTATACACATCATAATGAGCATGAGATAAAATAAATGGCATTCTTGTTATGGACGAAATTCACTTTACAAGATAGTGCGTAAATTTCAAATCCAATTCTAAGCATGATTCAAATTCAATTGAATTTTTTTTTCTACAATGATCGATAACTAATCACCTCAATAGAAATCGTTTCCCTTTCTTTACCTAGCTCAAGCATCTTGTGCGCCTCTCTAATAGTTCCTCAGTCAATTTAAGGTTCCACTACCAATATAACTCCAAGAAATAGTTAAAATAAGTGAATAAGCACCTCTTGAGGTAAATAATATATTATCAAGAAAAAAAAAAGACATTAGAAGGCGAAAGGAGAAATAATGAGAATATGCTTTCATACATATCATAGCTGCACAACAACATTTTATAAATTCATATCACATAATAAGTCATTAACATTCTTACAAATTTACATGCATTGACTATCACATACTAGTCGCAGTCATATCTTATCATATTATCTATATATTTCATATGAACACACTAATCAAATATCACATCACTAGTAGTCCGTATATGATACCCTGAAGGGCTACATACTGATAATACTCATATCTTATCATTTCATTTAAATATCTCGTATGAACGCAATCATCGAATATCACCTCCGATAATACAATCACATTCATATTCATATTCATAGTCTTGTTCACATCACATTCACATCATATTCATGTTTATGTTCATATTTATATGCAAACTTATACTTTATATTCATCTATATAGACAAGGTTTAAGATATCAATTCTTTATCTAGTGTATACCGATTAGCATCAAATAAACAGTATTAATAGTACTAGTCGGTTCTAAAATTATATATACTATACTATATAACCTGTACCGATTATAATTGTACCAGTACAAATTGATTGAACCATCCAATATAAATCGGTTTTTAATACCTTGTATATATTTGATCATATCGGTATAAATCGGTCGGACCACTCACTATAAACTAGTTTTTAGTATTGTATATATACATATATTTTCGCGTTCATAGATATACAATATGTACTTTCATAATTTTTAACATTCATACATATTCATCATCATATCCGTATTTTAATATGCAATAAATATATAAGATTAAGTAAAAAATAATCAGTCAAATGAATGTAAGAGGAAATAGTTATTACAATACCTATTCATTATTTATTATTATTTTTTTGAATCACATCACAAGCATAAGTCAAGCTCATATATTCACATATGCTTGTCATTAACATGAATATGAATGAGAGCTTATGACTTATGATTAACATGAATACTTGAGCTTCAAGTTTGATTTAACTTTGCTCTTTGACCTTTATGAATTCACCTTCGGCGCTTTCTGGTTTTTCCGACGCGCCAGTACTTACCAGTACCTTGTCATTTCTTACTGGCTGATTTGCTTTGCTTCACTTTCCTTGAGAAGATGCAACTGGTGACTTCAGCGCTGACCTTTCTTCACCATGTCATGCAGCGAATATGGTCAAGGTGGTGTATGGCCGCATACATCTACCTTGACTCCTAAGGGGATTAATTAGATAATAGACATGCTGCTTACCAGATAATCAATGGAATATGGATACTAACATTTTTATTTGCATTTTTCTACTTGCACCACAAATTAATCGGAAATCATCATCAGAGTTGCATTCATGATGCCTCTTCTTTGGAGAACATGATCTCTTAATAAAATTCAACCACTTAGCCCCTTCTCCCTGCTCGCAGTTCTCAGTATCGGTTCCTGTTCGTTTCCACATTACTTGTACAGCTTAATAGTGAAAGATAGTTGATGTCAGTTGATATCAATTGCTACTCGAACCATGTAAAGGATTCCTATCCTAAATTATACCCTGCTCCCCTACTAGACATCCTTATCATTTTGTCATTTTTGATTCCACCAAAAAGCCTCAGTCCTGCTTAGCACTGTTGATGCAGTGAGTATTCATTGACATCAATATTCTAGATCAAGAACTGTCAGCTATCAACATATACTTTATTAGTTGTCAACCTTATGCGATTCTTTTATTACTCCATATCATGCTGGAATAAAACACGCAGGAGCTGAATGATAATTTATGCAAAGAGCCTGCAGTGCCAATGTTTTTCTTTTTCTTTTTCCTCCAAGAATATAAAAGTAGCCTTATTGCACTTCCCAAACATAAGTTCTTCTCGTCATTAATTTCCAAGTCAGAGCACAAAAACATAAGGTGCTGACCTTGCAGATGATGCATGACACAGAAAAACTCTTTGTGCTTTGGATTAGCTTTAGGCTGCAGTTGTATGATCCTGTTGAATCAGAAGAGCCTTGAGTATTGTGTCAGTCCAGTTATCCTTGTACATGAAGAAATGCCCAACTTCTGGATTCTCGTGATAATGTATCCAAGGAAGCTTCTGAGCAACGTACCTTTGCAGCTCCACTTGAACCACTTTATCATGATAACCCAGCCAAATATGGACTGAGCCCCCGTTGTGTGGGAACGGGTTGCTCATGTTCGAAGGGTCGAACTCCCAGTTGCTGAACACAACCATCAGGTCTCGGTGGATGGACTCAAAGGCCCCCTGCTGTCTTGCCTTGTTCTGAAACTGGAATTTATGGAAGTTCTATCACTATAGCTTCATGTCAAAAGTTGCTATGATTGACAGAAAAAAAAAAATTCTTTTCAGGTATTCAAAAGCTTAATTTAGGATTATGGAGTTCTATAAAGATAAATACTCTGTTGCAAAGAGGGTATGCTATCTGAATCTATTAGAAAAAAAAGGTTTAAACTGACGATGGTGGCTTATGCATGTAGTTTGATTTTCCATACACTTGCAATTATAATTTCTTTTCTTACACTATACATTTTTCTAGCACACAGGTTGGCTGCGCTAATAGCCTAGTTTTTGTTTGCATCTTCAGCCCCATTCCCCTCATTCCTTGTTCAACTCTGTTCTTGGACGAATGTGGAAGAACAATTGATACACATTGATTTCTTTTGTGAAGAAAATCTGATCCTTCTTGACATAAGTATTGAAGACAACATAGGAAAGAAAAACTCACCCCAATCGATTGACTATGTGCAATGACCTTCTGCAGGATCTCCAAATCCTGCTCGGTCAACGTGTCCGGGTTTAAATGAGCAGCAGAGAGTGTAGGGAACCACTTCTGCGTCATCCACCCGTACAAAAGGGAAGGCGAATGGTGCGCTATCCATATCGTCCTCCGATACTGCACCGGTAACCTCCCGTACGCCCGCCTCGCCACCTCCGGCGGAACAGAAGGCCACCAGTAGTTGACCGCCCGAACAACAAGCGCCACTCCTTCCAACCTGCAATCTCTCACACGAGCTGATCTAACATTTGCCTACCAATCTTGGATTCACAATGCTGAGATGCGTAGTTTTGCTTGCCTGTGGGGTATGTAGTTGAGGCAACTCCATACCGGATAAGCCCCCATCGAAACCCCAATCAGGTAGAACTTGCCGATCCCCATCGCATCGGCGAGCTCCCCGATGTCCATCGCGTCGCTCGCCACCGTGCGCTTAGGGTTTGGGTCGCTTTCCCCGTACCCCGCTCTGTCGAACGACAGGAAGTAGATCCCCAGCTCATCCACCAGCTTCTGGAACAACAAGAAATCACGCACGACAGAGTCGGTCACCATTGCATCAAATGGTGAGGGGGAAAAGCAGTAGGGCTAATTAACCTGAGACGCAGGTATGTCGAAGTCCTTGCTCGCGTCGAAGCCGTGGACGCTGATGATCTTGTGCTGTGCCTTCTCCTTGGGGGTTCCGGCTTCTTTGAAGGCCAG
Source organism: Costus lasius (assembly GCA_027563935.2). Taxonomy (NCBI): domain Eukaryota; kingdom Viridiplantae; phylum Streptophyta; class Magnoliopsida; order Zingiberales; family Costaceae; genus Costus; species Costus lasius. The sequence goes on from CM050454.1 coordinate 101,812,997, forward strand.
GAATCTTCCGTCCGCGAGCCGAATCCTCGGGGAGGTCACGGGAGGGCCATCCGGCGAGCCGCAGATCTTCGCAGGGGGAGGTTGAATGGTCCTGTAAACCCATCCCAGCAAAATCACCAGCACGGCGGCTGCCGCTTTGCCGTTGGCGAGCATCCCTGCACCTGATGATTAAAATCAATGTGCTTTTGACCTTTTGTTGGGCCGAGCATAGATAGGTTGCGGGAGTACGAGACAAAGTTGACCTTTGTGATCGACAGAGCTTTTGTAACCAAATTAGCTGCAAGTTGGTGCTTACAGGTTGGAGGATTGGGCGAGCAGCGGTCCTGCGTTGTTCTGATTTAATTCAAATGCTTTGACTTTCTGATCTTATTTGAAATTCCAGGGGCTAATAGTCTTCGTCGTTCTTGCGTCTCTCTCATGGTGATGTTATTTTGAAAAAATTTCAAAAGTAGTCCGGCTGCTCAAAATTCTTGAGCATACCTTCTTACAATTCGAGCACGTGTTTAATTTTTACAAATCTCAAAAAAACAACAGTAATAAATAGTTGACGTTAACAGTTCTATTAACATCTGGTATATTTTTTTAGAATAAATTCGGTGAAAGCAATTTTTCCACCCTAACGATTCTAAAAAAAAATAATAAAAATTAGTATAATAATCTACTTAAAAATATCTATCACTAATATTGCTATGAATGAAATCTTCTATAATGGAAAATAAAATTATGAAAGATAATAAAGGATATGCTGCAGTAATATTCTTTTATTATCTATTATCTTTTCATAATTTTTTTATATCATTATCCACGATGTTGGACAAGGTGTCCAACATCGTGGATAAGGTGTCCAACATTGTAAATAAGGTGCCCAACATCATGGACAAGGTGTATAACATCATGGACAAGGTGTCCAACATCATGGATAACCTTGTCCAACATCGTGGATACATTATCCATGATATTGGACAAGGTTATCCACGATGTTGGACACCTTGTCCATCATGTATTCACGATGTTGGACACCTTGTCTATGATGTTGAACACCTTTGTCCATCATGTATCCACAATGTTGGACACTTTATCCATGATGTTGGACACCTTGTCCATGATGTTGGACACCTTGTCCATCATATATCCACGATTATTGGACACCTTGTCCATGATGTTGGATACCTTGTCCATGATATTGGAAACCTTATCCACGATGTTGGACAGCTTATCCACGATGTTGGACACCTTATCCACGATGTTGGACACCCTTGTCCAACATCGTGGATAATGATATAAAAAAATTATGAAAAGATAATAGATAATAAAAAAATATTATTGTAGCATATATTTTATTATCTTTCACGATTTTATTTTTCATCATAGAAGATTTCATTCATAGCAATATTAGTACCGTTGGATAAATATTTTTACGTAGATTATCATACTAATTTTTATTTTTTTTTTAGGATCGTTAGGGTGGCAAAATCTCTCCCGCAAAATTTGTTTAAAAAAAGTATAACAGACGTTAATGAAACTTTAACGTCTATTGACGATTACTGTATTTTTTTTAGATTTGCATAAGTTAAATACGTGCTCGAATTATAGGGGGGAAATTTTTTTCTGTTATTTTAAGGCGGCTTTGTCGACAAATTGGAAGGAGGAGGTCGATCAAGGCAGCAGCCAAGTGCCTGATTTGATAACCATTCCTCCGCAAAGCAACCACTACTGGTTCATGTTCCTTTTGCAGCTTTTTCAGTAGAACCATGACAGCTCATACGTAGAGCTCGGAATCACAAATTTTTTTGTCCCATTTTAAAATTTCAACTTTTCTATTCAAGTTCAGAAACACGGTTCTATTCAAGTTGTAGTAGATTTTCTCATTCGTCTTCAACTATTCGCTGACCCTTCGCCATAAAATGAAAAGCTCTGGCAGCCGGGGATTCGCGTGGTCTGCTTGTTCTGAGAAATAGATTTGGAGGGTTGCGGCTGTGGAATGTGCTGCTATTTGGAAAAGGTAGGGATCAAGTCGCGCTGCTTGTCACTCAGTCATCTTGTCAGGTCTTATGTTCCCTGGAACAGATTGATTACACATTGAATAGTAATCAATGCATAGTCATATTATTAGAAGCACAACTGGCGAGGTCCTGTCATCCTCCAAATCCACTCTAATTATCAGTTCTCTCAACTGGCTTTTAGTTTTGGGCAAGCATTGTGGACGGGGCAATGAACTAAAAGGGCAACTGACACCAAAATCAAAATACTTGCAGCTCCCATGTGCCATCATGTCGTTAATAAATTTGTTATTCAACATGTGATTAATAAATTTAAAAAAAAAAACTAAAAGGGTGTTAGAAATAGAGATGAAATTGAGAGAGAAGTAAGTCGAGAGTATTCTTATTGATCTCTCATTCAAATGGAAATTACAACCCCTATTTATAGGGTAAATGGATACATTAATATTAATTTCTTTCGAACATCGAAGAGTCATATTCATCGAATATAGACATTGAATATGGAGAGTCACGTAAACGAAGAGTCACCATAAATTCGTAGGCATCCATTCATATGCAATAAATGATGAGTCATCTGAAGAGTCATCATAATGTCATAGGCATCCACATTCATTGAATTCATAATACTCCCCCTTGGATGCCATTTCAGATACTGTCTCATTAAAAACCTTACCAGGAAAACCCTGTGGGAAAAAACTATGGTTAAGGAAAAAAGAGTGCAGTCGATTACTCCCCCTCATTGCAACATTACTTTAAATTTTCGAGCTTGCGCATTCCGATTTGATAAACACGCCTTTCAAAAGTTGCAGCAGGCAATGATTTTGTAAATAAATCTGCTAAGTTGTTTGACGAACGAATTTGTCGAATATCAATATCACCTCTCTTTTGGATATCGTGTGTAAAGAAAAACTTTGGTGATATATGTTTCGTTCGATCGCCTTTAATATATCCTTCTTTTAACTGGGCTATACATGCACCATTATCCTCATATAATATCGTCGGGATATTCTTATTTAAAACCAATCCAGATGCCTCCCGAATATGATGAATAACATATCTTAACCATATACATTCTCGACTTGCCTCATCAATTACTATGATCTCAGAATGATTAGAAGATGTGGCAGTAATAGTTTGTTTCATAGATCTCCAAGATATAGCTGTTCCTCCACATGTGAATACATAACCTATTTGAGATCTATCATTATGAGGATCAGATAAATAGCCTGCATCTGCATGTCCAATTAATTCAGCTTCAAGCATGTGAGGATAGTATAATCCCAAATTCATTGTACCTCGAAGATATCGAAATATATGTTTAACTCCATTCCAATGTCTTCTCATCGGAGAAGAACTATATCTTGCTAATAAATTTACAGCAAATGTAATATCCGGTCGAGTATGATTAGCGAGGTACATTAGTGCCCCAATAGCACTAAGATATGGTACTTCTGGACCAATCAGTTCTTCATCTTTCATTTGAGGTCGAAATGGATCTTTATTTACATCAAGCGACCTAATAACCATCGGGGTACTTAATGGATGTGCTTTATCCATATAGAATCTTTTCAGTATTTTGGCTATATAAGCTGATTGATGAACAAAAATTCCATTTTCTAAATATTCAATTTGTAGTCCGAGACAAAGTTTTGTTTTCCCGAGATCTTTCATCTCAAACTCATTCTTTAGATAATCAACTGTGTCGGAAAGCTCTTCAGGAGTTCCAATAATATTTAGATCATCAACATATATTGCAATTATTACGAACTTAGATCCATATCTCTTAATAAAAACGCATGAGCAAATAGGATCATTTTGGTATCCCATTTTCAACAAATACTCACTCAAACGTTTATACCACATCAGTCCAGATTGTTTCAATCTATGTAGAGATCTACATAATTTAATTGAGAATAGTTCTCGATGATTGGAATTAAATGCTTATGGCATTTTGAATCCTTCGGGGAGTTTCATGTAGATGTTGTTGTCAAGTGAGCCATACAAATAAGCAGTAACAACATCCATTAATCGCATTTCCAACCTTTCATGAATTGATAAACTTATCAGATATCGAAAAGTCGTTGCATCCACCACAGGAGAATATGTTTCATTTTTCTCATTTCGTTTGCGCACAAACACCCATTTGTATCCGATCGGTTTTACACCTTCTGGTGTACAGACTACAGGTCCAAAAACTTTATGTTTTGCGAGTGATTTCAATTCAGCATCAATCGCATCTTTCCATTTTGGCCAATCATTTCTTCGTTTGTATTCTTCAACAGACTTTGGTTCATGATCCTCATCATGTTTCATAATATTGCATGCAATATGATAAGCAAAATTATCATCGACGTCGATTTCACCTCGGTTCCATCTTTTTCCAGTCATAATGTAATTTATGGAGATCTCTTCATTATCAGGTACCTGAGATTCTACCGGAATCATATTATGCATGACTGGAGTCTCTTCTGGAGTCATAATATTCTCATTTTGAGCCTTTATTTCTTTTCTTTTTTGAGGATTTTTATCTTTGGAACTGACAGGTCTACCACGTTTCACTTGCACTCTAGGCTCATTTGCGATTATGGGTTGTCCTTCAAGGATACTAATTCTGATTGAAGCATTTTGCAGATGGAATATATGACTTTGTCACTCTCTTGGGGTCAGTAAAAGCATCTGGCACTTGATTTGCTAAATTTTGCAAGTGAATAATCTTTTGAACTTCCAGTTCAGATTGTTTTGTACAAGGATCATAATGAGATAATGATATCTCATGCCAGATAATCTCATTCTCCAACTGCTTATTTTCCCCTTTCAATGTTGGGAATGTCATTTCATCAAAATGACAATCGGCAAAATGAGCTGTAAATAAATCTCCAGTTAATGGCTCTAAATACTTAATAATTGATGAAGACTCATATCCAACGTAAATTCTCAACCTCCTTTGAGGTCTCATCTTAGTGCATTGTGGTGGAGCTATTGGCACATATACCGCACATCCAAAAATTCTTAGATGGGAAATATTTGGTTCCTGACCATAAACCAATTGTAAAGGGGAGACCTCATCATGATTAGTAGGTCTGATGCGAATTAATGCTGTTGCATGCAAAACAGCATGTCCCATGTAGTAATTGGTAATTTTGTCTTCATTAGTAAAGGTCTCGCAATTAATTGAAGACGCTTTATCAATGACTCTGCAAGGCCATTTTGTGTGTGAACATGGGCTACAAAAGGTTCAACACTTATCCCAATTGACGTACAATAATCATTAAAAGCTTGGGAAGTAAATTCTCCGGCATTATCAAGACGAATAGTTTTAATTGGATAATCTAGGAAATGTGCTCGTAATCGAATGATTTGTGCAAGTAATCTTGCGAAAGCTTGATTACGAGTCGATAAAAGACATACATGTGACCATTTCGTTGATGCGTCAATTAAGACCATGAAATATCTGAATGGTCCACATGATGTATGTATAGGCCCACAAATATCACCTTGTATTCGTTCTAAGAATGTTAGGGATTCAGCCCTAACTGTAATTGGTGATGACTTTATTATTAACTTCCCTTGGGAACAAGCAGCACATCAAAATTCATTGGACCGAAAAATCTTCTGGTTTTTTAATGAATGTCCAATTGAATTATTAATAATCCTTCGCATCATAATAGAACCTGGATGCCCCAACCGTTCATGCCATGTAATAAAATTGTCTTGCTCAACAAACTTCTGGTTTGTAATAGCGTGTATTTCAATGACACTTATCTTTGTATAATATAACCCAGATGATACTGCAGGTAGCTTTTCTAATAAGCTTTTTTTACTCGAGATGTTACTTGTTATACAAAGATATTCAGTATTACTTGTTGGCTCTTCCGGAGCCTTCTATCATTTTCGTACTTCTTGATATGGTATTCACATTTGAATTATTCATTACCAGCAAGGTAAAGAATTTCTCATCTTTGAGAATAGTATGTGTTGATGCGCTATCTATGAGACATGCATCATCATCATAGATTGAGAATCCAATTGGAAGTTTTTCCATTTTCTTCATAAAGATAAAACAATAGAATTAATAAACAGAAAAGTAAGATAAAGTAAATGCAATATTGTAAGTAAAGAAAATGCGATATTTTATTAGATAAAATGTTATCATCATTTTATCATCAAATATTATCATCATTAGAGATAAAATTTGTCTCTACCACGTCTTTTCCTTTATTTCTCATATGTTCTTGGTAGAGATCGGTAAGGTGTTTTGGCGTACGACAGGTACGAGACCAATGACCTTTCATACCGCAACGATAACATTTGTTCTCTACAGTTTTAGTGCCTTGGCCCCTTTTGCTTTCATGCGCTTCTTTGGTATTTTCTTTCTTATCCATATAACGAGGGCGATCAATGTGAAAATATTGGCGACCTCGTCCACGTCTACGTCCATAATCATGACCACAATCGCGATTTTGGCTTCCGTAATTATATGCTGTCGCATTCACTTCAGGGAATGGAGCAGATCCAGTTGGATGGGTCTCATGATTTTTCATTAAAAGCTCATTATTTTGTTCGGCCAACAGTAGATATGAGATTAATTCAGAATACTTCTCAAAACCCTTTGCACGGTATTGCTGCTGCAGGAGCACATTTGATGCATGAAAAGTAGAGAATGTTTTTTCTAACATATCTCCGTCAGTAATAGTTTCCCCACATAATTTCAGTTGAGAAGTAATTTAAAATATTGCCGGGTTATAGTCACTTACAGATTTGAAATCTTGTAGGTGCAGGTGCAACCAATCAAAATTGAGCTTTTGGAAGGATGATTGTCTTTAGATGATTATACCTCTCCTTTAAATTGTTCCAAAGAATAAGAGAATCCTTCACTGTGAGATATTCAATTTTTAAAGCTTCATGAAGGTGACGACGGAGAAAGATCATCGTCTTAGCCTTATCTTGGTTGGACGTGGTGTTTTTCCCTTTGATGGTATCTTCAAGACCATTAGCAGCAAGATGGATTTCAACATCTAGAATCCATGAAAGGTAATTCTTTCCGGTGATATCAAGGGCCATGAATTCCAATTTTGTGAGGTTCGACATGATAACTCAAAGAACCAAAAGTGATAAGATTAAAAACAGAATGGATGGAAGTACCGTTTACAATCTCAAAGAACCTGACTTCCTTCGTCGATAAGAGCTTCGTGCTGATAACGTGTTATAAACAGAGATGGAATTGAGAGAGAAGTAAGTCGAGAGTATTCTCATTGATCTCTCATTCAAATGGAAACTACAACCCCTATTTATAGGGTAAATGGATACATTGATATTAATTTCTCTCGAAGATCAAAGAGTCATATTCATCGAACATAGACATTGAATATGGAGAGTCATGTAAACGAAGAGTCACCATAAATTCGTAGGCATCCATTCATATGCAATAAATGATGAGTCATCTGAAGAGTCATCATAATGTCATAGACATCCACATTCATTGAATTCATAATAAAGGAAACTTTGTGAAGCATTTTATAAAATATTTTTTTTTATCAATGCATAGTAATTGGGTTATCATGACTATGCACTTGATTGCATAACTTAAATATTCAATAATATATTATTATACAAAGTAAGCTTATGTAATTGAATGCTAATGCTTTAAGATGAGTGTTAGATGGATTAAAGAAAAAGCCTTCTATAAGATTTCTTAGAAGGATCACGGCGATGAAATACAATCATCTAGGATCGAATGCAAAACAGATTTCATCTTAAAAATTCAACAAGAATGAATTGAGTGAAAATTTTAATTGCTCAAGGCAACAATGAATACAGTGCTAGCCAGGGAAAAATTTTCATAGAAAATTAAAGAAGGATGTAAAATTTGTATAGAATTTTTTTTTAAAAAAAAATTATATTCACGTAATTTACACACTTTAAACTACTATCCAATAATACCAATATTATCGTGAAAAAATTTATCCAGTATAAAAAATTAATATTTTTAATATGGTAGAAAAAACTATCCAGACTATTAGCATATTTTTTCTACCATAATATTTTTACTAATTTATTATCATACATAAATCTTTCAACGATAATATTGGTACCATTAGATAAGAGTATGTAGAGTACGTGGATATAATTTTTTTTAATTTTTTAATATAAATTTTATATCTTTCTAGAATTTTCTTCACTAGCCGGTGCTTAAAGACGAAGCTCGATTTCTTCTTGGGTGGTGATTTTCATGGGGTCATGCAAGTGTACAACACGGTATCTTGATCGTATAAAGGCATGTAGCCTACATTAAACACTAAGGCCAAACATGTGCCATAGAATACGAGCGCGTTTTCTAGAAAGCCGCGGCTTCCTAAAAATTTCGGAAGCTCGAATATAAGCCATTGATTAACAATAGTACAAATCTCGAGACTAAAAAAGATTTTAATATTAATATTAATACTAATGTTAATACTAATATTAATGCTAATATTAATACTAATCCTAATCCTAATCCTAATCCTAATAATAATACTAATATTAATACTAATCCTAATATTAATTACTAATGCTAATACTAATTCTAAAGTTAATGTAAAAATATGCGTTGGGATAGGAGCGCATGGTGTACACATCAACGGCACACAGCCGCAGCTTCCTAAAAAAATAAAAAAAAATTCCATAGAATTCCCGATAACCCATCCATTTGTGTTGCGTCGGACAGCAGCATAAGACACGCACAGGGATTCTTTCACACGCTATGCGGACGATTTCTATCCTCCATTATCTGAAACAAGGCAGGCAAATTTCGGATAAAACGATTGCTATATGGTGCGGTAAGTGCGTTCGTTATGGTTAAAGTTTTAAAATTTCTCATCTCTATCTTAATTGAATAAAAATTATACAGGCATGCATATGGATATTAAAATATTGATTAGCATGCTACATGAGTTAATCGTGTTTGTCTTTTCTTTCTGATTAAATAATCGCGTCAGGCAAAATAAATGAATCGTATGTTGCACCATAATAATCAAGGGTAAATCTCATATTTACATTTGATTTTTTATTTGAAGCTCAAGTTTTTTTTATATATATCAATTAAGACAATTTATGTAATTACCTAATTATCTAAGTTAAAAAATTACTAAAATAATATATCATATTACTTCATCATGTGCTCCTAAATTTTTATTTTAATAAATCAATTATAACTTTAGTCGTCCTTGCTCCCGGTTTACAAAACAATAGTATTACTTTAAAAATGTACGAAAACATCACTTTGCAATTTTTTTTTCCGTAAAACACAAATGACGATTTTTCATTGTAGAGTCTTATACAACATAATAAATAAAACTTGAGAACAAGTACAATAATTTATAAAATAATTTAAATCAATGGCTAAAATTACACGTCGACAATATGTGAGAAACTATTCTTGACTTGAACACTATCAAATACTGATAATTGAAGATAACTAGATCTGGCTATTTTGGCTGCGGCTCACAAAATCACACAACTTAAAACAAGTAAATTATTCACATGCAACCCATGTATGATGCAGGCAAGGTTAAACTATAACCATGTCAAGAACAAAATAGAAACAATGAGACACATAATTTGACAAGAGGGAACACAAACTCTAGCGTTGGTTTCCTACCCCAAACACGTTGGTTTATGCTAGGGTTCATATTAGTGTCGATTGTTTTTCGTTAAGCTACAGTGTCATTAGATGTCCTGCTTGGGAGCAAAATCCTGTGCGAGGACCTGCATGCACCGTGATGTTCAGGGTGCGTTAATACTTAATACGTAAATAATCAAAGTAGCATCTATTGACTTGTAATGTATATTTTATTTGAAACAAATTTTGTTTATCTAGTAAGGCAAGGCACTGGAAAAGGAATAATAACTGAAAGGAATAGTTGAACTTTATTCAAAAGCCAAAAGAGCGGAAAGAATTAAATATTTTAGCCTTCCTTTCTAGTGTTTTAATAATGGAATATCTGTAAATCATTAATAAATTGCTTCTATATTAAACTATACCAAGTATAGCTTTCTGAACGCATATACACCAGAATATAAGCAGTTTAAATATTGTAGCCTCATAGATCACACTACGTTAGGTTACATGTACTAATTATGCTTTTTCATGATATGCCCATTAAGATAATTCATCAAATGTTTAGACAGGTTTTAAGGTGAGAATCATCAAGTTGCCCGGTTCAAATAGGTTCGGTTGACTTAGACAGATCAAGTGTTTGACCCAATCAAGAATTTTAACTCAAATAGAAGATAAGATAGGTTATGCGTTCTAGACCAAGGTGCATAAGCCCTTAAGGCCCTACCTTGGTCATCCCCGTGGACGAAGTGACGGAGATTCTGGAATTAGGCGCATCGATGTATTCCCCCACATGTGATAAATAGCACATGCATCCGATGGCCATGATGCATACATACTGAGGTATACAGATCTTACCTACATATCCCTCTAGATCACGTGAGATAGAACTTCAGTACCTACCTATTCTCTAAACAAAACCTCTAAATAATTATCTCTAAACAAGACTTTGCGGTAGATTGAAGTCCTCTATAAATCAAACATAAATTCATGTTATAAAAATTTTCAAAAATTATAAATGATGAGAACATTAGGGTCCAGCAATGAAAGCCAAAAACATTAAAAGAATAAAATATCCTATAGAACTAGTCGCACTTGAGAAGCTGACCAAACAGGATACAAAAACACCTACTACCAAAAAGTGAAATCACAGTATCAAGAAATATGCTTCTTGTGACTTAAAACTGAGATGTAGAGTTCTCGAGAAGTCAAGAGCTCCATATAACCTAGGTCTTAAAATATAGTTCTCGAGGAAACTAAGTCAAGCACCCAATATTCTTGGCGTCCGAGCCTCGAGCCATTGTCCACAAAATCATAACCACCAAGAACCATGATCCAATGCAACATCATTTATAAGAATGTAGCCAAAGCATTTCTATTGGATTCATGGATCGAGACACCACAAACACTGAATGGTAAATGTGCCCAGTGGCAAAAACAAACTCAGAATAGAACCTAGCACCACTCAACCTAGGTTCCATCCCTAATTAGGAATAGAAATATCCTCAATTTGCTTATTAGCACACCTTTTTCACATTCTTACTTGAGCGAGTGTAGGACACCACCATCTACACTCGAGGGTCTTTCCTCCACTCTGCAAGAGCGCCTGAGACGAGGTGAAGGATGTTCAAGCAAACTTGATCCATCCTAACAAAAAAAAAATGGCTAAGTTGGTTCCACGCGTTTATCCACATACAGCCAAAATGATTCACTTCAAGAACTTAATTATTTAAAAAGTTTATTAACATTTAATATACACGATTACTTGACTGGACAAGTTCCTTATTGATCCTTTCACATCATTTTCTTCATCATCGTAACCCTACAATACACCACTGATCGTAATGATTGGTTTTAAGTTATATATATACATATTGCTGACCATGTATCAATACTGATACGTAGACAAATACAAAGCGACTGTACCACCAGGTCCAAATCGATTTTTAAATTATGATTGAATCAAAATCAACTCCTCTTTGCCGAGCTTGCTCACTACTGAGCAAGCTCGAGGATAATGAGAACACGATCAAGAGTAAAATTGGTTACCTACACCAGCACAAATCCTCAAATGGCATTGGCAATTACTCTTCCAAATGGAAGGTAGCTACTTTCCTATGTAGAGGGTCCTTGAATAAAGGAAGAGTAGAAACCACCACGTTACCAATCATGAATGCAAGCGTAGCAACGCTCAAGTGATTTGGTTGGGATCAATAAGCTAATATATGTGTAATAGCCAAAAAGATCAATATCCGACCTAATATTCCACTTCAAAATTTGCTTAGTTAAATTCTACTATCAAATTATAAAATATATTCGAGATACCAGACCTCCAACGAGTGATAAGTTAAGGCATTACAGGGGGCAATAACATAGAGATCACAAGAAGTTCTAGAATGAGTAAAAAACTTAGAATTCATATTTCCAGGAATTTAAATCCGAAGTCGGTACAAATTCTGTTAGTGAAAAAAAGCAATGCAAGTTTTGAACCTTAATAAGGTATGAGAAGAAATCTATCTTAGCAACACCGGAAAAAAAGACAAAAATAGCAATTGGTTACTCTATATGAAAGCATTAATATAGAGATATTGGTTCACTACATCCCTATCAGAGAAACTACACAACAAATATAAATATTAAAATATCAATTAAGCGAGCAATATATACCAAAACAACAAATACCATACACTGTTTAACAGGTTGCATTTTAGACTATTAAAGTGAGATGGTAAAGTTTAGCATACAAGTTACCTTAATGTGGAAAACAACCTTAACAACTCTAATTGCATTGACTTGAAGACCTATAAGACGATCATCCTTCCACCAAGGACTATTATAATTCATGAGACAGCAACGATGGTGGAGTACATTGTGTTCCTATAGAGAAACTATGCCAAAGTCAGAAAGGAACATCAAGAAACAAGAAAAATGCAATGTTCAAATTACCTTCATCTAAAACAGGTAATTACATCCCCAGCTGTAAGCTTCGCATTCAGCTGCTATACCAGCAAAACAAGTATTCTGTAGCATACACAAGAATCAAGAGTGTTATAGGCTAGGTCTCATGCACGAGAAACATCGAAGACTGAGGAGAGCCAGGGGCAGGTATGTTTGACTTGTGATATGCATTGATCTAGCCACCTCAGTCTCACCTGCCTGCTCTTACTCCTGCCAGCAAACCATTGATACCAGGAAATGTGTCACCACATTATAAAGCTCTGAGACAGTGCTGGCAGGTGCAGGCATGCCCTGCCCCTTAACGGGGCCGGGCTAATCCAAACCTTGTGTCAGGTTGCTGCACATGAGTCTGCAAGAAGACCATGAAAATATCTTACATGAATACAACAAGACCTTAAAACCACAAATACAATGACTTGGGTAATTGTCTAAACTCTAAAAGCCGCAACTTTTCAATCAAATTTCCCATATTATATCTTTGCGATGGAAAAAGTAGACAGTTAAAGCCTTAAAATCTTTCATCATAGAATGAAGAAAATGGAATGATTATAGGAAACTGCAATCTCCGTCAACAATTTTATATTTTTAATTAACAAAATGTAAATTAATTACACATGATCAGCCAAAAATGAAAAGAAGGACAAGAGGGAATCGAGGATTGAGGCAAGTAGAAGAGAACCTGCGTAAAAGTTTGAATGTGTCCAGTAGGATGAGGGTAAGATATCCCATGCCGCAGAGGAGCAGAATATTGAGATGAGTTCATGTAGATTGGTGTGGAATGACCACGAGCATGGTTAGGACTAAATGCTGCCCTCACACCATCTGGAGGACCATAGTGCACTGTAGAAGGCACTGAAGGTGGTAACCCAGTTCCCTGAAGGTGTGAAGGAAATGGCCTAGGTTGATGGTCTGCGGGAGTTTGAGCTATGTGACCTGATCCAAGCTGTGGGAATTCCGTATTGTAATTAACAGCAGGTGCGTACAATGGCTGCACGGTGTATGGCCCGCCACTGAATCCAAACCCAGGATCAAATCTTTGTACGTACCTGAAAAAAGATATATTACCCTATATGTCAATAGATTTCAACATGCACTGGCATAAAATCCATAACACAGATTGAAGAGCTATCCACAAAATCAAGTAATTCCTTGACTAGACAAACAAACCACGACAATAGGTATTATAGTAAAAGAAATGTCTTTGAAGAAGTTCCGGTGATTGAATCGTAGCATATTCTTTGTAACAAGATCAAAAATGATAAGGGTGGCATCGAGTACTTGTAATGAATATCTATAATATAGAATACATCTGTGATTGGCCAATCAACCCAACACAGGAGCAATAACATCAAATAACTAATGAAAAGATGGCTTTCTAGAATAGTAATGGTGGTCATAAAAAATCAAAACTGAGATGGTGCAGTTCTTGATATCAATGATGGTAATGCTAACATTAATTATACTCATGGCAAAATAATTTTTTTTAGAAATGTGGAGGCGATTTGTAATGGTATTGTTAACTTTAATGGTAGCAAAAGGATATGTCAAATATGTTATGGAGAAAGTCTTCATGTGAACAATTATAATTGTATCGGTGTGGTAGCCTGGTAGGTCCTTTTATTTGTATAGTAATTATAATTATAATTGTAATTGTAATTGCTAATGGTATTTGTAATTGCACTGGTAGCATAATGTGGTGTTGACAGTGACCATTGGTAATGGTAATTGCATGTTACATTGATAACTGTAATATTTTTGACTATGGATATTAGTATTTGATGTGTTTATCGGTATGGTAATAATTGTTGATTAATGGTATCAGTATGATCGTAAGTATAGTAAATGATGCGGTAATGACAAAGTTATGACATAATGATATCAGTATATTTTAGATATTAGCAATGATAATGGTGCATTCAGGTGGTTATTATTAAGGTATCGGCTAATGGTAACCATAATTTATAGTGGCCTAAAGGGTCATGCAATGTCTTGCAATTAGAAACAAGTTAAATAAATGCTAAAATCATTTCTAAAAGACGTCTCCTTGATACGTACCAATTCACCTTAATTCCAAGTGATCAAAGAACAGGGAAAACATAGATCAATATCATGTATTAATGTGGTTATTATTCAGGTATAGGCGAAGGGTAACTTAGATCCATAAAACTATGCTATGCAACAAAACATGGGTGTTCCTTGGACTGTCTATTCTATTCGAACCGAATATTAGTAATAAACCGAATAAGAGCCAAACTGAATAGCTCGGTTCGGTTCAATCCAATTAAACCGAATAGTGCAATTTTAAGACACTAATTCACCATTTTCCTACATAAGATCAACTAACAAGAAAATATATTAGTACAAATGTCCAATTTTACTATTTTCCCACGTAAAGCCTTTAGCCTTTTAGGATTTTTTTAATTTCAATTATTATTAATCGGTTCGGTTCGGTTTATATAGATTTTGAAAACGAAAAACCAAAACCAAACCGATTAATCTCACCCCGTCGAACCCGAACCAATCCGAATCGACCCGAATCGAATTACTATTAAACCGAACCAAACATGTTATTTCGATCGGCTCAGTTCGGTTTTTCGGTTTTACCCGAATAGGCGAATAATGGACACCCCTGGGTGTTCCAAAGGAATTAACTTGTGGAATGGTTCTAGAACAATGTTATCCAAGTCATACCAAAAGTCCATATCAAGAGGAGGACATATTTGCAAAGATTGCAAACCATCAAGCTGCCAAAGATTATTTACACCATCGATCAAGGGACTTATCTACAACCAAGTCCAACTATGAATTTGAAATTTTGATAGCTTCAAGAAATCCTAGGGGCGTCAAAAGCCAAGGAGAAACTTGCAACCCAATATTAAGGGTAGATCACAGGGAGTTCATCAGACAGAAAGTCCTTAACAAATTGCTAGACAACCCAGTGGTTATTAAAGTTATTTTTAAGGTAATAATATTTGAGTTAGTGTTTTTGATAAAGAATCAAATAGAATATGACAATCAAGATTACACAATTAATGTGATAAAAGTCAACAAAGTATAAATTTTGATAAAAAATAAAACAGTACTAATATCATGACAGTAGCAGTACCAATGCTAACATTCATGACTGTATTGGCTCACCAATCCTAAAAAATTCAAGAATAACCAGAACGTCAAATCAGATCAAATTGAATAAAAATTGGGAAATTAATTTTAGAAATAGAAAATTAGCAAGAGGTGATATAAAAAAGATGTAAATAGAAATGCTAGTAATTTTCAGCACTCACTGACATGTTAAATATCTGAGCTGATAATGAAGTTGTCTGCTTATAAGTTGCAACTCATATGATCATGTGATTTATTTTTGGTTAAATAAAACAATCAAATCTTTTATTATTGTTTTAATTTACATGCCTGGTATTCATAAAGGGAAATCTATATACGAATTTAATATGATATTTATACACCACATTGAGTTTAAAAAAATAAATATTTACAGAGTATAATTTTGAAAATCCATACAACAATTTTGCTTAAAGTAATATATTGCTATTGCTTTTAGGATTGTTTCATGCAATGATATTTAGTTCATTTTAATGATGCTTTTAAAAGTTTGTTATTTTTCATGGCTAATAATACTTTAAATACTCTCAAGTATATGCATCGTACATTAAGTTTGAAATCTATAATCTAACATTTTATAATATATATATTCGAGTTCTACAATATGTTTAGTGTCACAATCTTTATCTCTATAGGGCTGTGTATCCTAGAAGAGAAAATAAGAGATTAGAAGAAAAAAGGGGGAAATAAAATTTTAGTTTTTAGAAATTGACTTAAAAATTAAAATATTGAGATAAATATTTCATTCTACTCTTCGCCACTGTGGCATCACTCCCCAAGTCAAACACCATATGTGTGCTGCAACAGTAGTAAAAGATTGTCAGATAAATAAAAACTAGATCTCACGAGACATGCATGTATTCAATTTCCAATCATTTTGATTGATTTGTGGGGCTTAGCAACACAATGGCATTGGAGTAGATCAAAAAACAGAAGTGTAATGGAGCATAACCATACAAAAATGATGTTTTTACCATGCAAGCTGACACAAAGTATCTTTATTGTACGTGTGCATGGTCAGGGAGTATTTAACTACTTGCATGTCTCTCCTACAAATAAACAACATTGTCACTAATATATGTAGACTGACGCAGGCTGTATGCATTTACACAGGCAATACTTATCTACTTTTGCGCCTCTCTCATAGGCAAAAACAAATAGCATTCTTATCCCTGCATAAAGATTGAGAAAGATTGCTCATGCATTAATAAGGGGTACCTAACTACTTGCATGTTACCTTCTCACATGCATAAACGGATGAGACATGTAATGGACACCTCTTATCTGCAACATAGGTATTAAATTCAAGGTTGCATCAACATCTCCCTTCAATTCATGGGAGAAAGTTAAGTTATTGTATATTAAGTGAAGTATTCTCACACATTACATATCATGTTTCGTTTCTCTTTTGAGTATTTGTGTGAGTAGGAGCATATTACATGCATTCCATCTCTTGATATGAATGAACCACTTCTTTCATCCAATTATATTCGTTCACATTTTTCACAGATCTCTTTCACCTAATAGGATCTATGAACCAGCAATCAATGTCATGGGCCTCATGTCGTTCCAAGCTAAGAAAGCAAGTTCAATAATATTGAAATACAAGATCAAGCTCCCAATCCTGGTTCGTATAATTGTCAAGATCAAGCTCCCAATCCTGGTTCGTATAATTGTCAAGATCAAGCTCCTTGTGGCCGACATCAACTAGTCATGCCTGCCAAGGCACCAACATCTTTAAATATGCTGCCACCATTCCCCACTCTCACTTGCTCCAGCGATTTGTACCCCAACATTTCCCTTCGGATTCTCACTAGAGGCTGGTTTTGTCATCCACATGATATACTTGAATGATTAGATCACTCTTATTAGGGTTAGGTCCAATTCGAGTCAACTTGAGTCAAATTAGAATTGTGTTTCAACTATTTTACACTAGCATGGGTCCAAAGACAAACACAGTCCTATATTCAATATTTTACAGACACAACCAAATCAAGTTTAAGTCAAGTTCAAGTGTTTTTAGTCCTAGTTTTTACATAAGAAAATGAAAATGAAATGGTAAAAGTAATATTTGCTTATTATAATATAAGAAATACAAAAGAATAAAGAATGCAAAATTATAAAGACAAGGTCAAGGTCAAACAAAAAAAATTATAATTATTCCATTCTTTAACAAACCAATTTAAAGTTCAATGTTTTGGGTGCTTTAAAACCCAAATCTAAATCCCAGACAATTTTTTTTTTGCATTTGGTTAGATCAAGTTTTTGAAATGCTCATAGTCATTGTCCTTCTTTAAGTAAAGATCCCAATGTAGATGTTGAGTTGGAGTTTTATGTTAAAGTGAATATTTGTCTCACATTTCAAATATTGATAGGCAATATAACCAAGTTCATACTACATTAGGCCAAATTCAAACCATTTATGGGAAGTAATTGTCTTTCAACATGAGAAGCTCATTACATGACAATTGTAACTTCTAACGTCATATACAATCATGCAATGACCTTAGAATAAAGTAATTAACAAAAAAGAGTGTAGACAATTTTGTTCCATGCCTCCTAAAGGAAGACAAACTTTTGCCCTACCTCCCAAGATATAGCTTGTCTTTCATCATTGCATAATCGTTACTGGCACGCGTCAATGGACAAAAAGAGAGAGAAATCAAAATCAAGGTGAGTTGGCTTTTTTTTTTAGCTTGAAGTGGATAAGATGCCATCAAGTCACCAGGTTCTGTTAAAGTCTTGATAGATAAGAGGAAAAGTTTTACACAGCAAGTGAACCCTAGAAATGCGCTAAACAAACACGCAAATCTACTTGCAGATGCACAAAACAATGAACCAGGGCTTGCTGCCCTCCATTTCAAACTTCATGATAGGATTAATATGGTATTGATATTAGGAATAATCATCACGTGACGTGGAGAGGAAATGTGCTATTTAGTCTTGTGAACTGAATGTGACATGACTCATTAGGTTAATCATGTCGGACTGACAATAGTTGGACAAGTAGTACCAGTGCTGAGAGTACAATACATGTACCTCAAACAAAAAAAGAACAACAATGGTAATGTAATATCACAGTATTTTTAAAAGCATAAACGAGAACTTTACAGAGGGCAGTGCCATAAAATAGTGCCCACAAAGCCACAACAGAAAAAAGGAAAAATACATTGGTCTTGATTAATATCTGGTCCCATATAAATGGCTATGCAAGATCCACGAAAATTTCCAAAAAGAAAATGGTAAAGCTGCATATTATGATTATGATTCTAAAATCTTGTGTGTCCAATTTTTTCATTAAAGAACAGCGTATATGACAACTGCTTAAGGTTGATAAAGAAAATAGTATAACCAACTAAAAAATGGAAGGGAACGTACCTCTCATAAGTCCTATCATAGTCTGGATCCTTACTTTCAACTTCCCGATCCCTGAAAATGGCTACTCTACTATTCACTTTATGTCTGCTAACTACTGGATCCTTCTCTGTCTTAGCCCTGTTTAGTCTGCCGCTACCTGAAGAAGAAGCACTAGAACTCCTGATATAATTTTCAGATCCTTCATTTACAGGTTTATTTTCAGATCTCATGGGTACAAAACAGTCATGGATACTATCTGGTAAGTTTATTTTGACTTCTGGACTTGAAATTTCAGTACTACTCTCATTGCTGTTGAATATGCGTGCTCTAGCACGGTTATACTCTTCTTTTCTTTCTTCAACACTTTTTTGATAATCAGTTCTAGAAGATGAGGTATTTGTATTCCTCATATTTTGTGAATGCTTCTGAGACCTTTGCTTGATTGCAACTTTAAATGCAACGTTAGTATCTTCTTGTGGTAGATTGACAGGAATATCTGCAAGACGAACTAGAGGTGGCCCACTATTCGTAGAAGTTTTATACAGCAAAATTCGAGAACCAGATCCATCTGGCATGCTGTTGTCTGGTATAGCAATCGAATGGAGGTGATAATGTTGAGCCACACGGTGTGCTGCTAATCTTAGGTAAGAATTTGGAAGTGACTGAAAATCCAGTTGTTGTCGAGTAGGATCACGAATAAACTTCTCAATATCTTGCTCCATCCTCAAAACTGAAAAAGAGATAACTTTCTTAGTCTGAAGCATGAGTACTTGTTCAAATAAAATTAAAAAAAAAGGAAGAAATCAAAGAAGAGAAAAGAAGCTTATGAAATAACTGTATCAATAAAACACACGAAACTAAATAACAATTGCGCTGGTAATCTGTAGAGTGGTTTATAGTAAAAAAAAAAAAAAAAAAACTAGTGTATTCATCACAAACGATTCATAGACCACTAAAATAAGCTAGATAACCATGTCAAGCATGTGGCATAACTTGATAAGGCAGTCATTCTCTGTGATGATTAAAAAAACAAAGATACTGTCCTTTACCAATTTCATGATAACTAATGATTTTGTGATATGGTCATGCAATCAACTCCTAACATTGAATTGGAGCACCAAACAAGACTTAGGCCCTATTTTGCAGGGTTTGTCAGCTGCTGGTCAAAATAATAAATCTTTTAGAAGCAAAGGTATTTGGTAAGCCACTTCTAGGTTCCAAACCCATAAGTGACCCTATAGCTGGGAAGCTGAGAGGTAGCTCAGAGGTGCTACAATGTACCCCTCGTGTCCATCCCATGCTCCGCCCTGACCTGTTTCTGCCGGCAACCTCCACCCTGGTCCTAGCTAGGCTAGACCGCCCCAAGTGAGAACCCCCCCCCCCCCCCACCCCCATCTCTCTTGGCGAGTTCCGCCCGAGATCTCCCTCCCTGCCACCCCATTCTGCGAAACCTTTCCTCCCAAGCATCTTCGACTACGTCAAGCTGCAAGCTCCAACACTCCCCACCCCACCAAACAAAAACAAAATCTCTTGCACAATCTTTTTACTAATTTAATTATTACTTTAATTTTATTTAAATTTTTTGTTATTATTTTAGTTATTGTTTTAATTTTTATTTATTTACACATCAACAACAGTTTATCAAAAACCTTCCTAACTTTTTCAACCATCCCTTTCCTAACCAATAAAAGCTAAAACCACCAACTATGCCAACCGCAAACCTTAGAATCTTTGCTCATCCCATATTCTATTATTTGGTTTGGCTGCAGCTATTGAGCTTGTTATTTTATAATTAATTTCACCAACAATATAAAGGCTTTGGTGAGGAGGGTGTTACATTGCAAATACATATTGGATATTTTGTAATAGATTAAGATTTTGGGTTAACGGCCACCAAATTAAATCTTAGCAAGTTTGGCTTAGTAGAAATAATCAGAGGTTCTAGTCAAACAAGGACCGTGAATCTCTCATCACAAAATATAGTGCAGTAGCTAAGTAATATCCAAGTCAGATTTGTGACACCATACGGGTCCAACTTTGTCCTCTGTTTCATTCTATTTTATTGGTTTAATTGTAGTTATAATAGTGTTGTCAAATAGCAGAGATGGCGTCGCCACGGCGGCTAGCGGTTGCAGAGTTGGAGGAAACCACAACAAATATGTCGTAGCGTTGCGGCTTCCGCCATTTCCGCCATGGCAAAGCGCTACAAGCATTGCGGCGCTCCCATGTGAGGCGGAAATTGCGGAAGGCAGGTGAGCTGGCAAGAGATCGATGTCGCTATGAGCTCGATGCCATTCCTTTCGCTGCCGCGAGCTCTTCCTTTCGCCATGAGCACGATGCCGCAGCTATTTCCTTCTGCCGCAGTTGTTCCTTCCGCCATTGGGAGATTAATGCAGTAGCTATTCCTTTTGCTGCCATGAGATCGATACCGCCACTGTTCCTGTTTCTTCCGCCATGAGTTGATTCAAAGGGAAAGGATGCCGCCGCAAGATCCTTTTGCTGCTACTAGCTCGATTCCGCGTGCAGCATCATAGCGTGAGAGCGAGGATCAGCGTACGCATGGACTTTGCTTTTTTTTTTAAATGAAAACGTTAAGGTGAACAGTCAGCTGTGTGTGGGAGAAGTTCTAAACATTTGGCTGTGTGAGGGAAGTTCAACCGAAACAATAATATAGATTGAACATTCGGCTTCCTCACCTTCACTTGGCAATTTCTCCTTCTAGCTTGCTTCCAACAGTCCAATTAAGAATTTAGCAATTTCTCCTTCCAACTTGACTATTTCCCCTTTCAACTAGGTGATTTTTTCTTTCTCTCTTCTTTATTTTTATATAGCTTATATACATATATATAGATATATTACATACATATATACATGTCAACCACTATTTGACTTCTGCTATTTGTCCGCTATCCGCTATATCATATAGCACATTTTTTACTTTTCGCTATTTTCCGCAATCCGCTATTGACAACATTGAGTTATATTCTAATTAATTGATGCATGCCAGCTGTGGCAAGTTTGAAACAAGAACAAGTACCAATATAACATAAACATGAATCGAACTGGTTCATAAAATCTGCTTGTCTATGCTGTCTCATCATCTATATCATTCAAATTAATCAATAATATAAGAATGGCACACATCAATCACAGTACATTAGAGCAAAATTCATCTTTTTGCTATCAATATTGTGTTCAGTGAATTTATATCGTTCTTTTCTATCTTCTGAAATTCTACTTTTAACCGCGTGACGAACAGATAGTCTCCGGTGACTACTCACTTATAACTTGCATATAAAACCTCATATGAAGAAGCTACTAACCACTGACAGTTAAAAAAAATTATATTTTCAAAACTCAGAAGACAAAATTTTCCTTGTTTACCGTCATACAGACATCCAATCATTCAATATAACTACAGTAGCATAAACAAAATTATACCCTTCGGAAAAAAATACATAAACCAAACAAATAGTGCTTCAGGAAGCTAGCATGCGAATCATAACAGTGCCGACACAAATTTAAAGCAGAAAGAACGAATAGGCGGACAATTGTCAGCTTCAAATAAGGAGAATCTCACTTGCCAACCGCTCCCGAGGCTTCTCCAGAGCCTCTCGAAGGAACTGATCCACCTGGCTCACAGCTTCCACCGGGACGCCTCCGGCTCGCTCAACACGAGCAGGCAAATCGTGCTGCGGTGACGCCGCCTCATCCACGGCGTCGGGCGGCAGAGTCGACGAGGCTGAGCTATTCCTCGAGGAGAGGAGAAGGCGGCTCATGCTGGCGTCGAGATCTGCCATCTCCCAAGATTCTGGGGCGCTGGTATCGTCCGCTGGGGTCTCCATGACCAATCAATGGAGCAGAGCCGCTTGCTAGGGAAGGCGAAGATCGAGTGGAACCCTAGCACCAATCGCCCGGAACTCCATGGAGACGGAGGAGAGGGCGGAGTATCCGAGGCTAGGGTTTGGGATTGGAAAAAAAAGATCGCCGACGGAGAGGGAATCAGGGAAGAGATATGAGGAGGAACCTAATTAAAGGCGAAGAAAAATCCGCCTCCATTACACTTTTTATATGGGCAAAGACCGAGATGCGGCCGTGGAATGTGGTGGGAAACAGTGACGGCGGTAACGTGGGCTCGTCTGCGCCACTTCCATTGTCACGCCCCGGTCGGATCGGTTTAGAATTAGCGCTTATCCGCTTCCTAGAGCCGTCCGGCGGAATACCAGAACGTAACTCGCCCTAGGGTTTCCGACCTTAAATTCGAAACCCTAATCTCCCCGGATAATTTTTCTCCCTAAATACAAGATCGCACGGAGAAAACCCTAACCCTAATTTGAGAAATCGAGGAAGAATCGAAAACCCCAAATTATACCTCAATTTCACTGTTGAAACTCGTTGCCGAATCGCCCTTGCTGACGTCACGCTGACGTCAGCGCCGATTAAATCCTTCGCCGCGAAATCGTTCTCCGGATGACGTCACGCTGACGTCGGCACACGAAATCGATTTCGATTTCGAAATCGCGCCGTCAATTTTGACTTCCGCTTTGCCTCGTTTCGAACGCCGAGCGTTCGAAACTCGTCTTCTTCCTCTCGACGCACGACGCCGCCGCGTCGTCGCTGCTGCCGAGCGCCGCCCGCGCCCGAGTTCGTCGTCTGCCGTCGACGACTGCTGCTGCCAGAAGTTGTCGCCGGAAACACCGAAACAGAGGAAAGGAGCTTTGAGAGAAATCGAAGCTTTATTCGTCGGATGAAGCTTACAAATGCCGACGACCTCCGTCGGTGCCCTCTTCCCCTCCCTCACCGGTGATCCCGGTTACAATTCACTCAACCTCCCAGTCTTCGACGTTGCCCCGAACGTCGGCATCAGTTCCCTCCTGGAACCGGCATCAGAGCCCTGCTCTGGAAGGCGACGGCGCCTCGCCGTCGCCGGTGGAGTCGCTCCCCGCGCTCTCTGTGGTGGTGTGGTGACGCCTCTGCGCACCCTGAGCTCGTAAGCTTTCAGCCTCTTTATAGACGAGCCGCCGCTCGTCTTCCCCTCCGCGTCCGAGTCTCGTGCGCGCTCGCCGCTCGCGAAGCTCGCGTACGTCGAAGTCCGCGTCTTCCGGCTGCCCTGAATCCTCCGCAGCTTCCGAACTCTACGGGACGACTCCGTCGCCGCATCCGTCGTCCGCATCTCCCGGCGGAGAGCCCGTGCCTGAGCTCTGCTTTATCCTCGCGCTTCGCCAGCCGCGTGGACGCCGTCGCCCGCCGAATCAGCGTCACGCGGATGAGACGAAGCCTCTGCTTCGTTTGAGTTGGTCAACCGCCTACGTTGACCGGGCTTCGGTGGCTTGGGCTTGTGTTTGGGGCTTGTGTTCGGGCCTGGGCCGGACCGCTGAACCGGGCCCTAACATCCATAATGATCTGATCCAGACGGAGCAAACGGTCCGACTAACCCAAGTCCGGTTTAGAGCTTCATGTCTTCTTTTGGCAAATAATCAAGTATTCTCTTTGAATGATAAATTAATTATAAATATTACGACAAATAAAAAGTAAGATCTTCTAATAATTATATCCATTAAAGACCTTAAATGACTTTAATTTACTTGTCCAACCACATATTTATTGAATCTTCATTTAAAACCCTATATGATTATTGTGAATTCTTTGTTTTAAGGGAAAAACATTTTTCTAATAAATAGTAATGTTAAAATTTTAATAAATGCAATTCTCTAATAAGGCATAGAATACAAGGAAAATATGCATAAATTGTGAACTTCGTATTGTACACTATGTTCACAATGATAATTTTATAAATATTGATCAATTTAAAATTGTAAGTAGGGATTGAAAAATGTCAAAATGATACAAGATAAGGTGCAAAGTGAAAAACTGCCGAACACTGTCAGCGATCAAGCAAAGCCAACGGCCCAGATGGGCGATACAAATTCTGGAAGGGCCTTCATCGGCTTTAAAAGGAGTTTGGGATCCAAAACCCTAACCCTTTGCCTGGCCACGCCCGCCATTTCTTCCTCCTCGTGCTCGTGCTCCCATTAGTCGTCGCCATGGAGTTTTGGGGTGCTTTCTCTCTCTGCTTCTTGCTGTTTTCTTTCTTCCAATCCCTTGTTTGTTTCTCAACCTTAGCGATGTTGAAACGACTAAAAGAATTCTTCGTTTAGATTGGACTCGTATATTGCGATTGATGGCTTTGCGTCTGATGACGTTGCACATTAAACTTTTAGTTCCTATTATATGATTTTCGTGTTCAGTTAGGTCCATTTCCGTTTTCGTACTCATTATTTTGGTTTTCTCGTCCCATTAATTTTACTCGGTGTATGTTAGTTTCCTTCATTTTTCTTTTTGTTGGACGATCATAGTGTTGGGATCACGATCAACATTGCCTGAATGCACCAAGATGATGTTTTCTATGATTTATATTGAATACAGCGAGGAGATATTTTCTATCTGTTATTTAAGTTGTCTTCAATATGAGACACTGTTACTTGAATTTTCGAATGGTCATATTTAATTTTTATTCTTCTTTATTTCGTTTGCATGATTTTTTTAGGGTTTAGTTTTGTTCGATGTGCCGCCCTTCAGCTGCATTCATTAATTTTGTTTAAATGTTCATCGCTGTTTCTTATAATTATTCCTATTTTAACATAAGAGAATTGTGCTTTACCTGTTGATGTCAGGATTCAAATCTGCCTCATGCACTAAGCTACTTTAAGTTTTTTTTATTTATAATGTTATCTCATTGACAAAAATGTTTTCGCTTTCATCTCTGTGATATTGCCACAAATTTGTAGGTGTGGAGATTAAGCCTGGACAGACAGTCAAGGTTGAACCTGGGGAGAACAAGTATTTGCATCTTTCTCAGGTTTACTGGCCTACATATCGGTGAAATTTCCCCTTTGTTGTTATACAGTTCTTGCAAGAAGCCATTTTCTACTTTGACTATGCAGGCTTCCATAGGGGAGACTAAGGCCAAAGAGAACGAGAACAGTTTGATCTATGTGAAAGTTAACGACCAGAAGCTAGTTCTTGGATCACTGTCAACAGAGAAGTGTCCACAAATTCAATATGATTTGGTATTCGAGAAAGAATTTCAACTTTTTCACAGCTCAAAGAATGCAAGTGTATACTTGTGCGGATATAAGACTGATGTTGTTGGTGAAGATGGATATCCTTGAAGCTTGTGCTTAATTTTCTAGTTTGAAATATTGCTTAAACATCTTCACTGACAAACTATCAATTATTGAATTCCTTGACTTGTGTCTTTTTCCTCCTCCCCACCTTTTATTCTGACTCTGATGGTAATATTTCATTGCATTTATCTGTTAATTATAGTTATTTCTCTCACATTGAAATTAATTATGTATCTATTTTATTTCCAGAGAGCGATTCTGATGCTGATCAAGATCTTCTTTTAGATCTGAAGGTTAATGGTGTGATTCTTCACTTAAATTTTTGTACTATTTACTGTTCATATTTTGCTCATGTCGGTTATCTAAATTCTAGCACTTTTACAAGCCTTAACTTGTTATTTCATTCTAAAGCTAAAATCTTTATTTATTTACAACTTGCACAATAAATAATGGTTATTTTAAAATGAGTTGTAGGTGAATTTTTTGCACAATGATTTGGATCAAAATTAGTGCTGTTCTTTTTTGATTTTGGAGTTGACCTAATTCAATTAGCCTAGGAAGGCTTGAATTGATCAAGGTAGGTATAGAGGGTGTCTAGAATGTTTTGCATGAAAAATGTTTGAGTTGAATTTTGTTCACCTCCCTTCGACTACAAAGGTGGACTAGTGGTCAAAGAATACTATCATTGGGAAAATAGAGTCAAACTCAAAGTTCCTTTTTGAATGGCATCTATACTTCTATAGCAACTCACATAGACAATGATTTGTTGCATGGTTGTATGACAACATGTGGTGGAAGTGGTGCAATGCCTTCGATTAATGAAGCGCACACAATATGCATCCACTAGTGTGCCCATAGTGGATGCATTTAGTGTGGTGCTAGGATGATGGATATGCAAATACAATGCCTTATTGTGCTCACATATGCAAGAAAAATGATGGTTGCTAAGAGGTTTGCCTTTCAAGATGAGATGAATTAAGATATGATGCCAATTACTTCTTATCCTTAAGCTTTACCTAACGCCTTATCTTTGGCTCTTGAGGTAAACTAGCTTAGGTAAACTTCACAAAAAGAATGATTTCATACTTGAGATGAGGGAATCTGGGTATTAGGCCATAATTAAAATAGATTTTAAGACCTTTAGATAAACTTGCCACTTATAATATAGTTTAGGCTAGATGACCCAACTTGGGTTCCGTTGCACATGAGTTTTAGCTCTATCTTTGTAAGTCAAAAGTAATCATGTATGATACACTTGGCACTTTAGCATTCATGGTAAAGATGTTTGATTTTGTCAGGTAGGGTCTAGTTATTTGACATGCTACGCAATGACCATAAATATTTGAGTTATGACAATTCTAAAGAATGCACATTGTTGTCTTGGCCATGATTTCTAACGTGATGATGAACTTTGGTGCTTGTTTGTGAGGGTATATGATTGTTGATGTTTTGATGGTAATGTTTGTCTTGATGATTGTTTGTGCTTTCTCTAGTTCATCGTTCTCTTCAATATTTTCATTGGGAATGGTAGCCCTAGTGTAATGGTGGTGAGAGACTAAGTTGAGTGCTATACTAATTCTTCTCCAAAAGTAAGTGAATCTTGTCCCATGCTTATATATTGGAGAGAAGTTAAGAATGATGATTGTCTTGATCACATCTGTCTTGGGCTGGTAGGCCATGTTCATGGGTCATACTTGGTTGTGTGTGTCGTACTTGAGACACGATTATGCTTGGCCCAAACATGACCTATTTATATTTGAGTTAATGTATAAAACACAAATGACACATTAAATAGGTGATACAACATGACATGAGTAACCCGTTTACTAAATAGGTCATGTCACATAACACATGAATAACTTGTTTAATAAATAGGTTGTGTTACACAACATACAATGTTGTCGAAAAGCGGCTATGGCGGCACCATAGTGCTTTGCAGTAGCGGAATTCTTTGTGTCCGCAATGAAATATTCATCGCGTTACGTCTTCCGCAAGCTTCGCCATTGCGGACACGATGAGGATAGTGGCGCCAACAAACAAAGCGGAAATTGCAAAAAATAGTGAAGTCAGTGTAGGGAAATCAGAAGGAGGCGGTCGTAGGAGAATTGGAAGAAGGCTGGGAGGAAGCGGAAGATGGTGTCGTGAGCAGGGGAAGGAGAAGCGGAAGTAGGCGTGTGAGCAGGGGAAGGAGAGGCGGAAGAAGGCAACGCAAGCAAGGGAAAAAGAAGCAGACGTCGTGAGCAGGGGAAGAAGAAGCGGAAGAAAGCGTCATGAGCAAGGGAAGAAGGAAGCGGGCGTCGTGAGAAGCGGAAGGCGGAAGAGTTCGAAGGTTGAAGGCGTGCTGTTGAAGGCTTCAGCGGAAGGCGGAAGGCACTATGGAAGGTTGTAGGCGGAAGGTGGAAGGTGGAAGGCTGAAGGCTGAAGGCTGAAGGCTGAAGGCTGAAGGAGGAAGGCTGAAGGAGGAAGGAGGAAGGAGGAAGGAGGAAGGAGGAAGGAGGAAGGAGGAAGGCAGAAGGCAAATGAGAGGCATGGACATGTGGATGACTCAATCAACAAGGAAAGTCAACAGTCAACGGAAGATGAAGCGTCGTAAGGTTAAAATAGAAAATCTTCCACTTCTTTCCTCGATTTTTTTCCAGCGTTTCGTGCACTGCACCTCCACCTTCTGTTGCGTTCGGGACTTATCCAGCCGAGAGCCTTCTACTGCCGAGATTACTTCCGCCTTACACGCATTTGCAAGACGCAACGGGCCTGTGCGCCTACTTCCGCTTCTCCTTCTTCCCTACTCTCATAGCCGAGAGCCTTCTACAGTCGTGAGCCATCTAGCCGAGATTACTTCCGCCTTACACGCATAATCGAGAGCCTTCTACAGCCGAGAGCCATCTAGCTTCATGAGCCTTTTTTAGAATCCAGACGCCTTACACGCATTTGCAATGTTCTCCTGCTCTCAGCCTCTCACTGGGCATATTTTCTTGTTTTTTCCTCGGACGAGCCTCCAATAGTTAGGTAACTCTTTAGCAAATCTCCGACAAGGTTTTTTATTTAATTAATTATTTTTTATTTTTTTATTTGATCTTTGTCAATTTGATTATTTGTAAACCAACACAAACAAATGATACCGGTAGCTGTGTTTGTAATTTTTGTAGTAAGATGTTTATAGAGCTTAAGGAGTTGGAGAGTCTAGAACATTCAGGCAAAGATTTAAAAAGAGAAAGGGGCCTCATAATGTTGTTGGTGCTATAGCTAAGGCAAATAAAGGTTTGGTAAGTGCATCTTCTTTAACCAAAAAAGGAAAAGAGATTATGGTTGATGTGGAGGATGATGCATTCTTAAAAGAATCAGAAAAAGAATGGGAAGACCTTGATTTTGAGAATTCAAAAGAAGAAGCTGAAGGATATGCCTCATTATCTGACAATGAGATTGATGATTATGTTGGAGAAGAGGCGGATGAGCATGAATAGATTTCTTTTATTTGTACTTAATTAGTTATTTCAGTATTTTGTGTTGAACTTTATTTTGTCTTTTGTTTAGTATTTCTATTATATGTTTTGAATGAAGTTTAACATTATGACTTAATGTAGTAATGTGTCATCTTTTAGCTTGTTTTATATATATATATATATATATATATATATATATATATATTATATACATTTCGTTATTTGTTCGCAACGCTATCTGCGATATAATATAGTGGATTTTTAGTGTACCGCTATTTTCCGCGATCCGCTATTGACAACACTGACAACATAATAATACACAATACGACACAAGTAATTTGTTTAATAAATAGGGTATCACATAATGCTACGCAATATGCAATATGACATGCTTGCCATGGCCAAAGCAGTGATGATTGGGTAGAGCAGGTGGCAACTAAGTGAAGTAGACAACAACTATGGCGGCAGAGTAGTGGCAATTGGGTGGAGGAGGTGGCGAATTGGGTGGGGTGGGGTGGAGTAGGTGGCGGCTGGATGGAACAAGTGGCAACTAGGTGAAAATAGTTAGAGTAGGTGATGAATGGATGGTATAGGTGGCAAATAGGCGGAGTAGGTTGTGAGCTGATTCCTCATCACCAAGAGAGGCGAGAGGTGAAGGTGAGAAGATGGAGATAAATGAAAGGATTAGCGGCTGGTTGGTTGGGGGAGTTTGCTTGCGACGACGGAGGAATAATAGAATGAGGATTAGGGTTTTAGATTTTTAGTTTAAGTTTAACTATTAAATTTAAAAATTAATATTGTATTTATGTTATATATATTATATACAAGTTACATGGGTCAACTTGTGTATGACCCGTCAAAACACTTATATTGGCAGGTCACAAACATGTTATTCCATTTATGACCCCAACATTAGTGTCATGCCATATTTTGCAAGCACTACATGTGTCCCTTTCACCCTTTGAAGTGAGTTTTGTTTTGATCGACATGAACAATTTAAAGATGGGCCCTTTGGTTACCTGTGAAGCTTGTTAATAAAGAGTTTATTCATTAGTTTTATTTGTTGCCTTCTTAGAATTTTATGAATGCTTCGGCGATGGTACTATGGTTGGGGTTAGTAAATCACTAATGAGTTTCTTGTTTGAGAAGATTTTTTTGGAGCTTCTATTGTTGCAAAAGAATTAGTCAATCTTTCTTTTTGATGATGCAAATTGGCATGAATGTCATCCTTTCCATATAGATTGGTATATTAGTTCTTGTAGTAGAGTGGACTTGTCCTTGGATGTGCTTTTGTTGATGAGCATAAGGCTATGTTCGGTTGGGTGGAATCCAACGAGAAAAGGATGGATCTTGAAAGATTGCTCGAGGAAGGTAGTGTGACCCATGATAGAGATTGCTTGAGTTTAGTGTTCACATTTATTCGTGAATGGCCTTGAGTTATGGCGTTGAGGTGGTCTAGTTGAATTGGACCTTGATGTTGTTGATTATTGTTGAGGCTAAAGTAGATATTGTGTAACGTCGGCCTCCTACATGGTAACTACAAGGATGGTATTGTGGTTGTTCCGCCTCTCTAAATCTACTGGCATGTTTTGGCGTTTTATAGAAGTATGGGTCAGACTGTTTGTAGAAGTGGCATGTTTTCGATTGTGGGTGTGATTGATCCTCTTTTAAAGAATGTAGCTTGGTGTATGTTATTAGTTTGTATCTCCATAAAGATCATTCATTTAGGTCATGTTGGGACGATGGAAGGTGTGCCTTATCTCATCATATGAGTGATATGATTGATGAAAAATCCTTTTTTGTCAACTTTGTTGAGTCTCTTTGTTGTTTTTCTCTTTGACATTTCCTCTTGGATGCCTACTTATCCCCTTTTTGAATGAAATTTAGTGTGATGTAGCAGTTGGTCTTGTCCAACAGATTTGACCATCGTTTGGATTTTCTTTTTGCCAATGCTTAGCATAGTCTCTGTTTGGAGCCTTCTTATGGAGGGTAGAAAGAGAAACTTGTGCGTATTCTTGTGGTTCTTTGGTGAAGTGGGAGAACCAGCGGTCCAGCGCTATGGATTTTTCATCTCCTTGCTTTATAGCAGCCGGTTTTGCCAAAGTTTCCTTAGGAATGCATTCCCTCTACAAAACAGTTTTCAACCTCTTTGTGGGCTGTGCTTCAAAAATGTTATAGAGGCTTCAGATAATAAAGAGAGTTAATGTTGAATGTTTTCGGGCAAAGAGAAAAAGGATACAAGTCTAAGGCATCCATGAGTATAAATAGATAGAGTTCTAGTCCTTACCTATGTACCGGCATTTGGTGGGATTCTACAATAGCATAAATTGGCATTGAATAATCCTAGCAAATATCTTATTGTAGAAAGGAGATTATGACTATATAGGCTGGCAACGTGTTTCCGCATACATTTGTGGATTTACCCAATGGTTGCTAGTTGGCTGCTCTATTATATGGCTAGGCTGAGGTGACGGTCGTGGGGCATGGGCATATGCCTAATATACGTGTGCAGTGGACTCCATAGTCACAATTGGCCTCGAGGTGCTCCAGCTATACCTTGCAAAACAAACCTTGGAAAACAAGGCATACAAGACTTCTAGCAAAGATGAAGATACCTTCCAACGGGTGTTGTCTTGATCACCCCAAAAAGCAAGGTTGAAGGACTCAAACGTTTAAGTTCAATGCGGAAGTTGTAACATTTGAAGGTGATGGTTGACCAATGGACCTTGGGGTGAAACATTGGTAGTGAAGGAGAAGAGCTGATTGGTCGATTCAAATTCATGTGGTTCCCCTGCCAATCTAATATTTGGATCAAAATTGGTGCTGTCCGGATTAACTTGCAGGCAACGTGGCTCAACTAGCCGAGATGGGCTTTGAATCGGTTGAGGCTTGCGATGCCCATAGGAAATATGCCTTGCAAGAAGATGAAGGCCCGTTGTTGTGTTCAACCGATCTCTCAATGGTATGCCTTGCAAGAAGATGAAGGCCCGTTGTGTTCAACCGATCTTTTGCTGCCTGAGAAATATTGACTCGAGTCAAAATTGATGCATGTGTTAGTTATCATCTGGCTGACCTACCTTGACGACTAAAATTACATTATAGATCATAGTATGTCAAAAGTGGGATAATATATTGACGACTTGGCATATGCCATCAGACAATGGGAGTGGTGTGACAGTCTTTCATTAAATGCGGCACTCCTGTGAGGTAGAAAAAATAAAAATAAAACATAAAAAATGTGATGCACCGCCGATGAATCTGTAAATGTAAGGGCCTTAATATATGCCTATGCGAACGGGAGGATGATGATTGTCATGGGCAAAGGTGAAACGGGGAGACGGGGCTCGAACTTCTTGGCCTAGGGCATTATGCTTTTTGAATTTTAATGTACTTTTTTGGTTGAAAATGTCTGTTAAATAGGTTTTATACCTTGTTCTCTATTTCACAATACTAAAATTCCAGAACTCATCGAATATGACCTTGTTCTTTATCTCTTGCACTTTTCTTCTATGTGCAGGCAAGGCCACTGTAAAGGATGCACATGCGAAGGCTATAGCAGGAAAGGCTAGTGCTAGCAAAGCAGACGTTTCTGCTGCCAAGGCAAAGTCTAAAGTTGAGGAGCCAAAGAAGGCTGACAACGCAAAGGCAAGTAAGGACGAAGATGAGGATGACAAGGGTGATGAAGATGATTCTGATGATGATGAGGTCTGTCCAAGAGCTATGAGTTTTTTTATTCCGGCTTGAAAAGTTTGCTCGCGTCCAATATTGTTATTTCTGTTTTCAGGATATGGCTGGAGCAGAAGATGATAGTGACGATGACGAGGAAGACAGCTCTGATGAGGAAGAAGAGAACATTGTTAAAAAAGTACTTTTACTCGTTTATATGGTTCTCCTTTATTTGATTGTAGCTTGTACAGTCTAAGTGTAATTATTGTCCTCTTCTATGCAGCCTGAACTCCCAAATAAAAGAAAACCTGATTCTTCTTTGAAGGCTCCTGTTCCGGAGAAGAAGGCGAAGAATGTATCACCTGGATCAGAAAAGAGTCAGAAGAAAGGTAATTTGTAATTGTACTTTGATTGAGTTTATGTAATGTGAATTCTTAAGAATCATATTAAAGGTTTGATGCTTGGTTCTATCGACCAAAAATTAACCTCCAGGCGGTGCCGGCAAGAAAGATGACAAGTCTAAGCAGCAGACTCCTAAATCCGGCGGCTCAGTCAGCTGCAAGTCATGTAGCAAGTACGTAATCTGTTTTCAATTTCTAATTTACTTCTTCCATGTACTACTTTCGGAATAAAAAAAATTCTAATTTCTTTTAACATTACTTTTCAGAAACTTCAACTCCGACAATGCTCTCCAATCTCATACGAAGGCAAAGCACAGTGCTGGCAAATGAGGCATTATGAGATGGATTGGCTCCAAATGCTGGTGATGTATCGTTGGAAGTGATTACCAACCGAGGTGTCATTTATCATGTGATGTCGTGTTTCTTTAGAAATTTTGATGATTCTCCACTGTCTGGTACTTAAGTTTTTGGTTTTTTAATTACCTAATGAACTTCTCGAGTCTTATGCTCAAATTTTTTAGATTAATGGTACGATGTCCTAATGAAAAAGTGTGGGGCATGAGTTATATGTGCGAATGAAAGTGGGTGGGAGTTTTTAACATTTTGGTTCAACTTGAAAAGCTGATCTGATTTTGACTGATTTTGGTTTTAGTGCTTCGTACCCGATTCAGCTTTATGTCGGTGTGCTTTTATAATTCTCTGGTTCTTTAATGGCGGGTCAGTTTTCTTTGATTCGGTTGGGAACGTCAAATCCTATTGGTGAATTCATGCTCAGCTTTGTGTCGATGTTGTGACGTGATGTTGACAATTATTTTCTTTAAGACAATTTAAGTATGTATTGTGTATTTATCAAAAAAAGCTATAACTTCAAATTTTCAAACATACTGTAATGGATTTATGAAGTGATTTTTTTCAGAAGTTACTATTAGAGTTTGTGGGCATGCCAAAAAAAAGAGGTATATAATTTGTTTTCCTCGGCTTTGAACTTGCCCGCGTAAATTTATTATTTATATCATATTCTATTAAATATTATATATATTATTTTATCTAAAACTAATCTCTTGCCTCAGCTTTTATTTATCGTTGCATTTATGCCACACGGGCTCCTCTTCTTCCTTTACTAGCGTCGAGTCTAAAGTGTACAAAAGTTCAATTATAGACCATCGTTAATGTATGATTGATGCCAGTTACATGCTTGGTTGAGTCATAGTACAGTGCCACATGAGCTTCTATCTCGGTGACGGGGCTGTGCGGCTCGTGCCCCTTTCTCGAACAAATATTATGAATAGAGTATCCTATGATTTTATCTGTAAAAAATTATATTCATAATAATATTGGTATCGTTGGATATGTGTAGATTATTATAATATAATATTTGTTTACTTAGAATGCGTAGATTATTATAATATTTTTTTATTATTTTTTTAGAACTATTTGAATGGTAAAATTTTCTTATGCTCGAGCAGAGTATCTTGTTCGTAACATGGCTCTGCTCACAACATTTGTTCCCTTTCTCTGAGTCGTGCTCTCCCTACAGCAACGTATCCGAGTATGGCAGATGTGTTACATTTAATGCAGCCGCAGATTTTATTGTAAATTTGATTCGATTGTACAGTTTTTATATCCAACATGTAATGTGTTTTAGTAATTTCCTTTAACATGTACTGTATATATTTGCACACGTTGGGGATGTCAAGGACTACGATAGTATGCTGATTATATAAATTCGATTGTGGGCCCTAGATTCTGTTTAGGCATTGATCTATCAAAAGCCCGTAGAACTACATAAATTCGATCTATAAAAGTCCTTTCACTGAATAGGATTTTAGGAAAGGGTAGTATTATCACTCTTTTTTCTATGTGATTTATATGCTACCACAATCATAATACCTTCATTGGAAAAAATGGCCTAAGCTGGGTGCCTCTGTTGAGCTTCAAACAATTATAAATTCTATTTTCCTAAGCGTTATATAATGGATTCCAAGATAAATTACCATATCCACATCCATGTAATTCACTACCTCTTTAACTATGACCACCATAAGTTTTCAGAGTTTACAGAAGAAAATATGAAAAACAATTCTGGTAAACTTCAGGTGAGATCGTCGTCTTCTTGCTCCTTTGCTGTGATTGCATTCTTCACTCTCAGCAGAAGTGTAGTTTTCCACGGATCCTGAAATCATTGTAGATTGAGTCAATGAAAACACCATTTTGTGTATAATAAAATTAACAGGACCGATGAGGAAGCAAGCACGCCATTGCAGAAGTATCAAACAAGATTTGTTTTCGCTGTGATAATCATTTGCATTGAATAGTTGTACAAAGAAAATGCAGTCCACTTGGACAAAGGAATATAACAAAATACACCAAAAGAGGTCACAGCTACAAGAAACAAGGGAAGCTATAGCCATAAAATAAAATTACAGCAATAACAAATAGCAGAGAAGATGATTGCAAAATACGGCAAATAAATACTGTGAACTGTGCGGGCTAGAATTGTATCCCGACTATGAACGCGAGCTGACCTTTTATAAATGTTACTATAGACCTATGGTTTCCTTTTGTAGCTACGTAGCTATCTTCCTTCGTCGTATGCTGCTAGAGCCTAAGATTTCATTTTGTTATAGATTGTTGCTTTTCTATCAAGAATAGTGTACTTACAGAATTTCCAAAATTAGGAATGGTAATTAGCTAAAGAGGATAAACAACAATCTTTTCTTATGATAGTATGCCCAGGAGATCAATCAGCAACCGGGAAAACTGGTTTTTTGGTGTCGGACATATAATTAAGGTGGGAAAAAAAAATCATAAAGGTTAACTATAGTTGTAATATAAGAATCTGCTAAAGAATTTGTTCTAATTAGGTTGTCAGTAGCACAAAATGCTGCTTGTGAATTTAATTGTGAAGAAATTTGACACAAAATATACCATATTATATTATATATAGCATTTAATCTCTTTTATGCGCGGAGCAAATTCTGTTAAGTTGCATGCCTCAAAGTATTACCACCAAAATTCTTGCTACCTGATCAGCAAGATTGATCGCACTAAGTTATGGCTTAAATTTTTAGCATGCATACTTAATTAAATTAAGTGCATGTATATTGAATGAAAAAACATACCAGACGAGTCATGCTATCATATTCTTGAAGGGCATTAGTAAATTTTGCAACATCTCCCTCGTCCATTGAATATGCTAATTCCTGCCATTAGAGTAATAATTTTGTGAGAAAAGTAGATATATACAATCAAGAGAGTTCACATGCAAGTTATGGTAACTTTTTCACATACAATAATTTAAGAAATTATCTAATTAGCTGAATAACAACTCAATATATAACATAAAACCGTATTATAGAAATCAATAAACTACACCAATCCACAGTTGAACGTGTCACACAAAACTTT
The DNA here is from genome assembly GCA_027563935.2 of Costus lasius. NCBI lineage: Eukaryota > Viridiplantae > Streptophyta > Magnoliopsida > Zingiberales > Costaceae > Costus > Costus lasius. The sequence goes on from CM050454.1 coordinate 101,850,068, forward strand.
GATGGCACAAAAAACAGAACAAAAAAATTGTTAAAAACTATCCTGTATTACTGAAGTTTAATATTTTTGAAATTTTTTATTATTTTCTCTATATTCAGCTTTCTCTGCAAAGGTAAAGACCATATGTGTGATGCACTAATTTAGTTTCACATAGAGTATACAAGATCTAATGAGTTTACTATCCATTACTTTAGGCTTAAGCATTTTTATTTGGGCTATGTTATTTTAGTATCAAAATAAACCTAGTTCTAAGCACGATCAGGGTCAATAACAAAGGATCACCCATGGATGATGGAATTACCATTACACTAACCTGGTAAGCTACCAACCAGGGATAGTTCTCAGCTATGTCAGGCATTACGAATTTAGGATTAATGAGGGCATTAAGTGAGAAAGATTGTGATACCTTAATCTAGTTTCACGTAGGATGTTAAATAAGAATTGTCATAGTATACAGCTTATTACCATTAAATGAGCTAAAATATTTTTTATTAGACCATATTATTTTAGGCTCATCAAGTTAATGAGTAATTTTTTTATTGGGTAAGTCATAACAATGTATTATGATATCTCAATTTAGTCCCATGTGAGAAATGACAAATTATCATGACACATGTAAAAACTTAATGAAATTACTACTATTAGCTTGGCTTATTCATTTTTCAACTAGGCCATGTTATTCAAACTCATCAAATAAGTCAATTTTCTTGCAAGTTAAAACAATATATCTCATTCCATTGCATATATTTGCTTACTCTTAAATCATAAATACATAAATTGAGCACCTTAAGTGGTAATCTAATTTATCTCTAACATGCTAGGAGAGACAAAAATCAAGAGTTTGAAGAATCTTGATGTGTCTTCTATTTGTTAGTTCTTTAGTCTAATGTTCTAATATGTTGTGCTCAAGATCCAAAGCTTGTTGCTTCATCATGAAGGGAAATATGAAGTATTTTCCTGACTGTAAAGCCTAATCCTATACCAAGGTACAAAGTACGGTTGGTATCAATACAATATATAGGTATATATTATATACTATACAATGTTCTAAATACATGAAACCAGATCAGTATTGATGCAGATGACATTATGTGTCTATATGTACCAGACATTATTGATTCAAGCAAATGCAGATACATAGGTAAGGACTAGTATTTTAAATATTGATATTATATAAAGATTACCAATTCAAGTTATACTGTGTCACACCTGGACAAACCCAGTGTGACATAATTCCACAACTCGAAAAAGAAAAATCACGAGGCTAAGCTAAGTTTGATGACAGTGCAAATTATGCAAAAACAAAACCGAAGTTTATCCAACTATAAAATGTATGAATTTCTACAAAATAAATTCAACTATTTATTCCCCCTAAGACCTCAGGGGGCTAGCTATCTATTCTGATTCCTCAGGCAAAACAAAGGGAGTTAGCTAGAAGACCAAAGTAGGGATCCCAAGATGGGTGCAACCTAGGAAAAGATAAATACTTCAATATTTACTATTCTACATGGTATGAATATATCCATACAGTTGGTCAAAGAGCACGACCATAATAATATATAACCTCACTCTTGAGTCAGAATGAGACATTTGGGATTTGTATATTTTAGTAGAAACGAATAGGGAATAACCATTTTGTATAAAATTGCAAGGAGACAACATTTGAGATTGGACTTATTGCTTTGTCCAATTAATATTGTTTCTTTATCATTGCACTTAGACACAACGATTATTCGTTAATTAAGCATTTTAATGATTGTGTTCCCGTTAGACAATTGCATTAATTAGCTTTGAAGGGTCATTGGTTATGGTAGATTTGACACAATTTGTTATATGCCTAATATTATGACATCGTTTAATCTTTTGACGAGTTATATTATACTAGTTGAACAATTGTGGACTCTACAGTACTAAGTATAGTCGACTATACAGGTGTTAGCTAGAGGTCACCTGACAATAAGTCAATTGACTGGGTCTGGGTGTTGGATATAACATCCTTTGGGCTATCTTTGGGCAATTATTCCATCGGTTACACAATGATGAAAACACTTTATCTAAGAGTGCAGACTTCAAAATGAGGTTATATGTTATTGTGATTATGCTCTTGATTTTACTCTGATTGTGTGAATATATTCATACCATGTAGAATAGTAAACATTAATGTATTTATATTTTCCTATATTATATGCATATTGTTATTCCTCCTTCGTTCTTCTAGCTAACTCCCTTCGTTCATTGCCCACTTCGATTGCAACTAACTTAGAAATATATTGTGAAGGGCGAGATGGATCATCACGTTCATCAAGAGCCATATCTTGAGTGTCTTGACTTGACCTCCATTCCGTCATGGGGTCACTGTCATATAAAATAAATACTACATCAAATGGATCCGCTACTTCTGACTCTCTTTCATTTTCTTCTCGCAAAATGCGTAGTCTGAGTCGCATATTATATTGGACATATAACATTTTTTTAAGGCAACGGTATGACAAACAATTGCAAATCTTTGTATATATCAAGGAGAATGTTGATCAGTTGCGTTCACATCCACTTGAAGAGACACATTGCGAGAGCATACGAATTGCTATCTTTCAAAATTTGGTGCCCTAGCACCAAATTGTAGCCACCATTCAGCTGCGTATAAATTTAAAAATTCACATTAGACACTTGATTTAGAAATATGATATTTGAAAAAAATCTTTACTATTGCAGTAAAAAAAAATTACTATAATCTATTTTATATAGGAGATATAGTGCTACTAGATCGCCGAAAGTCATTTCAGCTTCATGATACATACAACTTTCGTTTATTACTGCGACTGCCACTTCGGGATCCGCCTCTATGCGATAGATTATAGTTTTTAATGCAGTCAGTAGATCTTGATCGCTCCCCAAGTTGTATCGGTATTGGACGAGAGATTAAGATAATAAGCTACGAAAAAAAAGTTATTTTAAGAAAATATACTGTAATGTAATAAAAAATGTGTTGCAAACCTCGTTGCTGAAGGAGGCAGTATCTCGCCTTGCACAAATTCATGCATTTTGGCATGGACCCAATGGTAGTTGTAGATGAATCTAGTGACATTTTGTGCATCCTTTAAAGCATTCTTCACATTCTCTAAGTCTCCAATATCTTTCATTATCAGAGTAATATAGTGTACAGCGCAAGGTGACCAAATAATATGTGGAAAATCCAAAGTGATCATCTGGGTAACTCTCTTGAAATTACTGTCATTATCAGTAATCAATTGAACAATATATTGAGGGTTAATTTCTTCTATCACCCTCCTCATAATACTACTAATGTATGATGCATTATGAAATTCAGACGAAGCATCAATAGACTTATGAAAAATTATTTTCCTATTACAGTAAATAAGAAATTTATGATATTCATTCTCGTCAGCCCTGTCTAAGCATCACACATTAAAGTGACTCCAAAATCCTCCTATTGAGGTTTCATACCTTTGATCTAAGTTTTGCATTCATCAACTTCGTTATTAAGATACGGACTAGCAATCTCGTGGGGGGTAGGAGGCTTAATTCTTAGCCCTCAATCTTGAATTTTGGTCACCATGATACGATAACATGGATCAGATGCTGCATTCGGTAGAATCCTATTAAAATGAAACTATTTGGATATACCTCGGCCAATATTCATATTTTTATTTTTTATATATATGTCATCAATATGCGTCTGTTTATTTGACTAAGAAGGGAATGCCCTAGGATCAATACCAGTGGGGGCAGGACCCCCGGTACGTCTACCAAATCCAAAAAAAGGCGAAATACCTCGTCGGCCTGATGATAGTGGTGCATGACTTCCAGCACCTCCACGCATGCTAGCACTTCTCCTCAATGGTGGTTGTGGTTCCATACCGCTCCTAGATCCGCCCTCGTACTGTGGTCTATAAGCGAAATGCATAGAGGCAGACTGTACATCATCCTGGTATGCAAATTGAGCTCGAGAGGCACACATAGCTTCCTCCAGCTCCATTTGTTCTTGAGCATCATCATACTGACCTTGGTATGGATCATACCCAATGGGCCCCACGGCACGGCGATCATATTCCGCACATTCTTCAGCATGACGTTGCTTAGTAATTTTGAACAAATCTAAGTTCACTTTTATAGCTCGTCGAAGCTCTTGCGGCACCTTCGTACAATTTGCAATGTCAGTAAAGCCCCCGGCGAGATGTTGCCTCACACGGGTAGTACCTCCTCCTTTGAAAACTTTTTTATAGTAAATACACTGCTAATGGTGTCGGTTATCTGGCATCTTGCGAGCATGCTGTCACGCAAGGTCGGTATCTCTCTTTAGCGCCATTAGAAGAGAGAAAAAAAAGGAAGTTTTAGAGGAAGAAGATTTTAACAAAAGTTTCAAAGACTGAAACTAAATTGGTATGAGAAGAACTAGAGTTCAGAAGGCTATTTATAAGAAAATTTTAAAATTTTTTATTTTTTTAAATTAAATAATATAAATATATTATATTATTATTATTATTTTAATAATATATTAAAAAGCGTCGGTGGCTTTAAAGTCATGGTTGCACGCTGCACCCAATTATTAATACTTAACTATTATATATTTATATATTAATAATATGTTAAATATGCTTAGTTATTAACTAATACGTAATCTAAGTACTTTACCACCGACAAACTATCGGTGGTTCATTAATTTGAAATAAATATATTATATTATATATATATATATATATATAATATAATTTTTTTCTCTTCTAATCATGGTGTGTATAGTACTCATTACTGTGCGCACAGTAGTAAATACTATATGATCATGTTTTTTTTCTGTTCATTATTGTACCATTACTATTTGTTACTATTTATTACTATGCATTCACGTGTGTACAATAACTAACTTTTACTGTACACACGTGAATGCATAGTAACTATACACTATTCACACATGTACCGGTCAATTTTTTTGGGAAAACTGGACGGTTTAATGTGATACTGTCCAGTTTGGCCGGTTTTTGTCAATATTGGCTAGTACGTACCGGTACCGACCATCGATTTTCCCTTGGTCCATGACCGGTCCTCCACTGAACCAGTACAAACCGGCCGTACCGGCCAGTTTCAAATTGGTTTTTGAAACACTGATTGGAACACTAAGGGCCCTAAGAGGTGTTTCCGCCCTAGTAAACAGGGTGTAAGGTCCATAAGAGGTGTATCACCTTTCTGCAGTGTGGCAGATAATTGAAAACATCTCAAATGACTGCAACTCTCTTTTGGACTTCTATAATTTTCTGCTTCTATTCTTTTTCTTCTGGCACTGATAGGCTCTACGCCTCTAAAAGCTTTTTCCTCAAAAAAGAAAAATCTTGAATAGTTGCATCACTAAGATAAAATACATGACCGATTGTTCTTTTTTGCAAAAAGTTTCCTTGATCTCAAGTCAAACTCTAGCTTCACAAAGGTATCATGGTCGCCTGATCAGGATATTTAATCTCTATTTTCATTCTCCATTATAGGGTCCAGTAAAATCAGCACTAGTTCAGTGGGCTAGTAAGTGGCGAAAATACTATGAAGCGTATACTTACTACTTGAAGGGGAAATTTGGTACAGAAGGAGCTAATATTATTCTTTGGTGTCTTTAACACTATGCCGAAGGACTAGGGCAAATGCTTGATCTGATCTACAGCTCATCTAAAGCAAAAGTAACTATTCCACTTCCCGTCTTAAGTCCAAAATCGTCGACCAAACAGATGTTCATGTGCAGCACAAACTCTCCCCACCCTAAACGCCAATCCACATGGATCTGCCAATCCTAAAACTAAAGATTTAACTAACATATGCGGGAAACAGAGATCAACTGGCAGATGATCGATAAATCATTAATCATACACCGAAATGAAGCCGATAAAGGGCAAACATGGACGAAGACAATCAGCCAAAAAAAAGACAGAGAGCAGCCTACAATTCTTGGCGAGCTTGAAGCAATTGGCAGCCTTTTCGAACAAATCGCTTGCATCATCGTATTTGGATCCGAAGATCCCCCAGCCAGTGAGCTTCTTTTCCGCCTTCCTCTCAAACTCATCGCCCTTCGCCGTCTGATCCGCCATCCTATGCTCGCTCTCGCGCCCCCAAACCCAGAAACCCTCTCCGTTCCTATACGAAGCCAAATATGAAGGGGTGGACTGTAACGGAAAACACGGCTTACGCGGTTACTCGATCGTCTAACAGTAAGTTCTTGTTTACTTAGGGGAAAGTTAGAAAGAAAAAAAAGAAAGTAGGAATGAAAGGAGTATAGGCTTGTTTACTTGGGTGGATGAATAATTTAGAAAGAAAAGTAAAAAAAAAGTTAGTCATTAATCCCTCTATTAGCTTTCTGCCCAAATTGAACGAAAAGTTGAAACTATGACTTAGGGCCTGTTTGGCCCCGCTCAAAGTTCTTTCAGCCCAGAATCCAAGACAACAAAAGCCAAAGTTGAAAAAGTCATATTTTCTAGTTTTTTAAACTTTTGGAGCTTTCATTCACCTTGAAAGCTGTGCTGTAGCTGATTTACAGTGGGGTCAAGCATACCCTTAACTTTACTAATATAATACCCTCAAAATTAAAGGAAAAAGAAAAAAAATGGTCATTTTTATTTTTTTGTGGTTAATGGTATATAATATGATTTATTGTAGTGCTTCACCTTATGGAAGAACTTAGGTACTAAGTGTTGAAAATGAAAGAGGATTTGCGAAGTTAGGGGGAGAATAAGAGGTGAAGAAATATATTTGTGATATTAGGAGAAATTGAATTAAAAACACAAAAGGGCATAAGGGAAAATTGAGCTAAAAACAAAGAGCAAAAGGGTTAGCACCTTGCCACCTTATGGTACTTGAGTTTAGCATATGCCTCCACCTCATCCCTTCATGTATAAATAGATAAATATGAAAATTAAATAATGATTTTCACCCTTTTGGTCGTGCCTAAGCTGAGAAAAATGAACCCTAAGGAAAGGGAATGAGAAAGGAAAGAAAAGGGGAGAAAAGAAGTGGAGAGTAAACTTCTTAGGCAAGTTTCTTCTTCTTTCTTTGGTAATATTTTGCCTATTGCTTCAAATTTATGAGAACTTATCTTTTCTTCCTTTGTGAATTCAAGTTGCCTCTGAATTCTATGATTTTTGGTAAATTCGACCCTTTGAAGAATGATCAATGTTATGTTACTAAGTATGAATCCGTATGTAAAGTAAATCTGACCTTTCTTCATTCAAATGATCATAACTTTAGACTCCCTGAACCAAATCGTATGAAATCAGATTCATGGTAAAGAAGACTCAAACATCTTTCTTTTGAGTGGATATTGAGTACTTTAGAAGGGGTTATCAGCTTTGTTACTTTAGTTCAATCTGACCCAATAAATCTGTTTTTACTTTTGGACCTTTATATAGTGAGTGAGATATATGTCCAGATTTTGTGATAGAACAATACCAAATTTTTCTTTGTATATCAAGTAGACTGATTAATCTACACGTAGAGCCTTTATTTATATGATTTGGATCTGAAATGAAATTATACTTGATTTTTGAACTTAACCCTATAAATCTGGAAATCTCATTGTCCTGATTCTGACCTTTTCCTACTTCAAAGCTCATAACTTCATGTATTGAGCTCTATTTTAATTCAAATTTATTTTTCTGAAAACTAGACTCGAAAACCTTTGTTTTGACACAAATATGATACCAAATGGTATCTTATAAAGAATGTAATGTTCTTGGTAAATAAGCTCCAAAGTTCTGATTTTGGGTTACATGACCATTCTTATGTGTATCTTTCATATATGGTCTTCTATGTGGAGCTTATTGATACTTATGTCTCTTCCATTTGGAAATGAGTATATCAGCAACATGTATCTCATGTATGAACTTTAAGGTTCACATCTTTGAGGGTTTGATACATATATCAATAAACCCATTTTGGTATGTTTCCATTTGTTAATGTATGAATGCTAGTGAGAATAACATTATAAGCCCAGAAATGGGAAAAGATTGATAGTTGTGGAATAAAGTGCTACATGGAACAAAGTGTCACATTAGCAATAATGGGGGCCACCTCTTGAATCTATGAGAGCCACCTCTTGAATCCCACTATCTCTGATTATGAGCCCGAAAGGGAAAAGACTATAAGCCCAGAAATAGAAAGAGATTGATAGTTATAGAACAAAGTGCTACATGGAACAAAGTGCTACATGGAACAAAAGTGCCACATTAGCAATAATGGGGGCCACCTTTTGAATTCATGGGAGCCACCTCTTGAATCCCACTATCTCTGATATGGGGAGCCATGACAGCTCCAGCCGGCATATGTTTGAGTTTCACCTTGACGAGGGTGGAATATGCTTCCAGACGTGGAACATTTATGTTATTTGTGATTTCCCACTATGCTCACTATGTTATGTATGATATGTATCTTTGGGTTGATTTATCTTTGTGATCTTTCTGCTTACCATGTAAGTATATGCCTCTTTGGATTGCTATCTTGTGATATGCTTACCATGGTATTATGTTATCATGTCACTATTGCTGCTTACCATGTCACTATTGCTTATTATGTCACTATTATGTTTCCATTTGATATTACTTATGGAACCATGAGAAGATCTATTATGAATACTTATCCTTTTTGACATCTTAATTACTTGCTGAGCATTCTTGCTTAATCCTTGCATTCTAACCTCTTTACATGTTAGTTTTGGGCTACAAGTTTATATGAATAGTTTAAAGAAGATAATGAGTTGTGGTTTTATATTTTGAGCATGTAAACATTAATGACTAATGTATGAAGTGGTTAGTATGTTTGTATGATAAGTGTGAGAAGATCCATGACTTGTGTGTGAGATAATATGGTTGTGAATATTATAAAGTTCAATGACTCATGTATGATATTCATTTTGATATTTGTAATATAAGTGTGAGTTATATTGAATAAATACTATGGTTTTGGATTAGGATGTATGGTTTTTATGATGAAAACGGATTTTGATTAATAGAATGAGAAATTTTGAATGGTTATTTGAATTGTTGTTACCTCCTAGATGATGGAAAATAAATTTTATAAGTTATGTTGATCAGGTTATCATGTTTTGATCCTGGATACATATTGTCAACTTTTTTTTTTATATATTATGAAATTACCATCCTCTAGGGGTGTGACAATTATGGTATTAGAGCAAGTTTTTTTGGATTTTTAGGGATCTATCATTTGATCATGGTGACACCCTTTTGGTCGTGCCTAAGCTGAGAAAAACGAACCCTAAGGAAAGGGAAGGAGAAAGGAAAGAAAAGGGGAGAAAAGAAGTGGAGAGTAAACTTCTTAGGCAAGTTTCTTCTTCTTTCTTTGGTAATATTTTGTCTATTGCTTCAAATTTATGAGAACTCATCTTTTCTTCCTTTGTGAATATAAGTTGCCTCTGAATTATATGGTTTTGGTAAATTCGACCCTTGGAAGAATGATCAATGTTATGTTAATAACTATGAATCTGTATGTAAAGTAAATCTGACCTTTCTTCATTCAAATGATCATAACTTTAGACTCCCTGAACCAAATCGTATGAAATTAGATTCATGGTAAATAAGACTTAAACATATTTCTTTTGAGTTGGATATTGAGTACTTTAGAAGGGGTTATCAGCTTTGTTACTTCAGTTCAATCCGACCCAGTAAATCTGTTTTTACTTTTGGACCTTTATATAGTGAGTGAGATATATGTCCAGATTTTGTGATAGAACGATACCAAATTCTTCTTTGTATATCAAGTAGACTGATTAATCTACACGTAGAGCCTTTATTTATATGATTTGGATCTGAAATGAAATTATACTCGATTTTTGAACTTAACCCTATAAATCTGGAAATCTCATTGTCCTGATTCTGACCTTTTCCTACTTCAAAGCTCATAACTTCATGTATTGAGCTCTATTTTAATTCAAATTTATTTTTTTGAAAACTAGACTCGAAAACCTTTGTTTTGACACAAATATGATACCAAATGGTATCTTATAAAGAATGTAATGTTCTTGGTAAATAAGCTCCAAAGTTTTGATTTTGGGTTACATGACCATTCTTATGTGTATCTTCCATATATGGTCTTCTATGTGGAGCTTATTGATACTTATGTCTCTTCCATTTGGAAATGAGTATATCAGCAACATGTATCTCATGTATAAACTTTAAGGTTCACATCTTTGAGGGTTTGATACATATATCAATAAACCCATTTTGGTATGTTTCCATTTGTTAATGTATGAATGCTAGTGAGAATAACATTATAAGCTCAGAAATGGGAAGAGATTGATAGTTGTGGAATAAAGTGCTATATGGAACAAAGTGTCACATTAGCAATAATGGGTGCCACCTCTTGAATCTATGAGAGCCACCTCTTGAATCTCACTATCTCTGATTATGAGCCCGAAAGGGAAAAGACTATGAGCCCAGAAATGGGAAGAGATTGATAGTTGTAGAACAAAGTGCTACATGGAACAAAAGTGCCACATTAGCAATAATGGGGGCCACCTTTTGAATCCATGGGAGCCACCTCTTGAATCCCACTATCTCTGATATGGGGAGCCATGATAGCTCCAGCCGGCATATGTTTGAGTTTCACCTTGACGAGGGTGGAATATGCTTCCAGACGTAGAACATTTATGTTATTTGTGATTTCCCACTATGCTCACTATGCTATGTATGATATGTATCTTTGGGTTGATTTATCTTTGTGATCTTTCTGCTTACCATGTAAGTATATGCCTCTTTGGATTGCTATCTTGTGGTATGCTTACCAAGGTATTATGTTATCATGTCACTATTGCTGCTTACCATGTCACTATTGCTTATTATGTCACTATTATGTTTCCATTTGATATTACTTATGGAACCATGAGAAGATCTATTATGAATACTTATCCTTTTTGGCATCTTAATTACTTGCTGAGCATTCTTGCTTAATCCTTGCATTCTAACCTCTTTACAGGTTAGTTTTGGGCTACAAGTTTATATGAATAGTTTAAAGAAGATAATGAGTTGTGGTTTTATATTTTGAGCATGTAAACATTAATGACTAATGTATGAAGTGGTTAGTATGTTTGTATGATAAGTGTGAGAAGATCCATAACTTGTGTGTGAGATAATATGGTTATGAATATTGTAAAGTTCAATGACTCATGTATGATATTCATTTTGATGTTTGTAATATAAGTGTGAGTTATATTGAATAAATACTATGGTTTTGGATTAGGATGTATGGTTTTTATGATGAAAAGGATTTTGATTAATAGAATGAGAAATTTTGAATGACTATTTGAATTGTTGTTACCTCCTAGATGATGGAAAATAAATTTTATAAGTTATGTTGATCAGGTTATCATATTTTGATCCTGGATACATATTGTCAAAATTATTTCTTTTATATTATGAAATTACCATCCTCTAGGGGTGTGACAATTAACTTCACACCAAATTTTTCACCGCACCGTTACTTATTCTCACTCAATACGAGCTTTGCTCGATTACTCATCCTTGCCGTCACTGCTCGAGCTCGCCGCCAATGCTCGTTCATGCAGCTGCTGCTTGCCCTCGCTGTCGTCGCTCGTATTTACTATTTAATAATTTTATAATATATATATTTATATATAATATGAATAAAAAAAATAAAAATTAGGGTGTATATATCAATCCTTCAAACTTTTTTTTCCATCCAAGTAAACACAAGGAAGAAAAATCTATAACACATTTCATCCATCTATTTTTTCCTTTCTTTTCTTATTTCCTTTTCTTTGTACTTTCTATCTGTCCAAGTAAATACGACCTAAAACAAGAATAGGACCTAACTCGAAATAGCTTCGATGTGGGAATGAATTTATTATATTGAAGGTGTTATTTGTTAATAAATAAATCTTACTACTTAATAAATATCTAATCAGTATATTAAATATAATAATAGAAATTTATTAATTAATTTTAATTTCGTCTAATAAAATAATATTTTCCAATTTTAAGGAAATTTTTTTTAGAGTGAGTGGGCCGAGGAAACCAAAATGAAAGACAAAAGGGCCGGATAGATTCTTAGTCCATCCCACCACTTTATACCACGGCCATCCGACCCATATATATTTCCTACGGTGGAGCTAGGTAGCCTAGCCCTACGCATCCCCATGAGAAACTTGGAATCATATCCCACGCTTTAATGCAAAAAAGTTCCTTCCTTCTCTACTCAAGCCATTAATTTGATAATATTTCTTTGCTTCCATGTTGCCTGCAGCACTACTCCACGCCATTCCTCCTGTTTTGGGCAAATATTCCATTGCCCTCCGCTGCAATCTTCAAATACCAGCATTCCCCCAAGGAAGCCACCGCCCATTTGCTGTCCAAAATCTTCTTCTCCAGCTCGTCGTCCAAGAAATGGAAGTGCAGCATGTCGCAGAGCGGTTTCTTAGCATCTGCAGTAGGCTCTTCCGCTTCCTTCTCGAGAGCTTCTCCTCCAGTAAGCGCAAGGAGGCCAGTTCTTCCATCACAGAAGCCGACACAGAAGTCCCGGTCATCGTTTACCCCCACGGCCAGCCCGGCGTTGTCGCTGCTCCGACGGAAGTGCCCGTGGAGTCCGATGAAGAGCCGAAGAAGATCACCAAGAAGTCTGTAAGTATTAAGGACGACCCCGAAGTGATACGAGCTGACAGCAAGAAGAAATCCCTGTCTATGCCAATGAAGAATACTGATGCCGGAGAGGAAGAGGTGGAGAAGAAGCAGGAGGCGGTTCCGGCGACCAAGTTCTCGAAGGTGGTATCTGACATCAACAAGAGAGCGTTTGACTACATACAGCAGAAGAAGCAGCAGATCCTGGAGAAGACTGCTTCCCATAAGGCCTTGGGTCACAGCAAGTAGAGTTATCTTTCAATAAGCATCTGCATGTAAAAAGTTACAGCTTCCAACAATGTTCGTTTGCCTGAGTCGCACTGTTCATGCTAATTCGATTTGTGTTGATGATGTGCTTTGTTTCATGGCGAGCTGAGATTCATTTTGATCTCCAAATTCCAATCTTTCGGGATTGGGCTAAGTTTGTGTTTGTCATATATAGATTATACGCAGGGACAAACGTACGAACTTGTCGGCCCACTGATCATGGGCCGCCCATCTCCTTCTTTCGAAGATGGGCCATGTGGAGGCCCAAATAAATTTGTATATAGCATAGTCTCATCTGTAAACCCAGACGAAGATCCCCTCGCTGAAAAATTCCAGCTCGCCCGCGCCCAGCCATGGTCTTTTCCTTGTCCTACGCCACATTTATCGCCGCCTTTGCGCCGCCACCTCGTCGTCGACCGCCCCCTGCCTTGTCCTTCGTCCGCACTGCTGATACCGCCAGTTCCCCCACCGTTTCCAGCTCTGCTTCTGGTTATCCAGCGCAGCCCTTTGTTCCCGAGGTCGTGTTCTTCCCTTATTGGCTCTCCTGGAAGTTGTATGTGATTCACTTTAGAAAATAGAAACCATGAGATGCAAAAATTGCGTTTTTGTGCACGCGAGAGTGAAAATAATGGATAAGCAGCATCTTAATTTACTTGCTCTCTCTCTCTTTTTATTGGGATTTTTAGGTGGCGGATGCAGTGAAATCATTGTACCCGATGTTCAGAGAGGTCGATAGTTTGGTGGCGCACAACTCCATGCGAGTTCTTAAGGCATTTCAGAACGCTGGAATTGGATCTCATGTAAAACTATCTCAGTTTGGGGCTCCTCTTGTTTTCCGTAATTTATCTACATTGTTATCTCCAGGTTAAGTTTTCTGTGATACCGAATGCTTGTTTGTATTCCATCAAAAGTAGAAAGTGGAGATCGTGTTTTGCAAATGCTGGTTTTTCAGATTGTGGAACTCGTCGAGTGCTATGATCGGAAACACGTGTTTGATGCAATTTGACTTAAGTCTTACCTTTGTTCTCAATGAACTTGTTTCTTTTATAACTTCTTGGTCATTGCTATTGCTTCTGCTGCTGCCTTTCAACTGATATTTTCCTTACTAGACATTGAATCTGTGTGTTCTCTTTTTATTTTTAGTTTGCTCTATATAATTTCTCCTTTACTTTCTAGGAGGGAGTATCTAAGAAAGAGACGACACAATCATCATCCTGAATTGCAAAATCTTAGATTTTTTTTCCTTGATTATAAATAGTTTACAGTTTGTATCTTCATGGGAATTTCAAATAGTGGCTTGAGTTTTAGTATTTGGATGGTGGAGAGTTTCTAGTATTCTTCATACACATAACGCATCATAGACTAATTAGACAACAATTGTGAGTCAAGGATACTAATTTACTTTAAAACCTTACATTAAGTAACAAAGCACGTATAAATCTGACAGAGAACAAATTGCTCCAATGTTACATAGCAAATTAACTGTTCTGTATCAGCATTTCAGTGGGTGCACTGGTTATGGACATGATGATGGTGGGGGGCGTGAAGCACTTGACTGTGTTTTTGCTGAAATTGTTGGAGCAGAATCTGCAATAGTTCGTTCACAGGTTTATCATTTATGAAGATGTGTTAAGTTATTTCTTTTTAGTTTGCTAATCTACATGAGGCCCCTTATTTTACCTTTCTTTTGGCAGTTTTTCTCTGGCACACATGCCATCACATGTGCGTTGTTTGCTTTCCTAAGGCCTGGGGATGAGGTGAACCATTCTTTCTTTCTGTGGCTTCCAGTTAACCAACACGGTTCTCCAGTTTGTTTTACTTCTCATCTATGTCTAAATTTGTTTGTAACACAAACTCTGATTTTATTTATTAGCTTTTAGCAATTGCTGGAGCTCCTTATGACACTTTAGAGGAAGTAATTGGGATCCGAGAATCATCCATCACTGGATCATTCAAAGATTTTGGTGTGACATACCGTGAAATTCCGGTATATTCTCATTGGCACAGCAATTTGTTGAATACTATAAGACATGTTTAGTTCCAGTCTTTTCCAACTTACCTCTGATAACAAACATGTTTAGCTTGCAGCTGATGGGGGTCTCGATTGGGATGCCCTTCCTTTTGCTGTGAGGCCCAATACAAAATGTGCCTTGATACAGAGGTCATGTGGTTATTCCTGGCGCCGAAGCTTAAGCATATCAGATATTCAAAGAGCTATAAGAATGATAAAGGCATTGTCTTGATCATCGTTAGCATGCTGCTTTTTATTTTTTAATTGCTTATACAGCTTTGTGCACATTTTAGTCTCGGTTATGGTTTATCTGTTGTCTTGTGAACTTCTACAGATTCAGAAACCCGATTGCATGGTGATGGTGGATAACTGTTATGGTGAATTTGTAGAAATATATGAGCCTCCTATGGTGGTAGGTGATTGGCAGATAGGTATCTTTCCTTTGCTGAAGGCAGCATATCACCTTCCTGATCCAACTGCTTGGCAGGGAGCTGATTTAATTGCTGGGAGCTTGATAAAGAATCCTGGTGGAACTATTGCACCTTGTGGTGGATATGTTGCAGGGAAAAGAAAATGGGTTGAGGCTGCAGCAGCCCGACTTTCTGCACCTGGTCTTGGAGTGGATTGTGGATCCACTCCTGGTGATGTAAGGCGAACACTTTTTCAGGGCTTGTTCCTTTCACCCCAAATGGTTGGAGAAGCGATAAAGGTGTGCGAAAATAGGTTTTTCTATATTTTAACTTCTTTACTTACTAAATCCTTATTGTTAGGGAGGCTTACTCATTGCTGAGGTCATGTTAGTGAAAGGGTACAAGGTTCAACCACTTCCAGGACAATCTCGCCATGATACTGTGCAGGTTCAGCTCAATGTGTTAAACTACAGTCATTTTTTTCCATGTATAATTTGTTTGCATCCAAACATTTCCTTCTTACGAGAGATATGGGGATGGACTAGTTAACACAGTCAATGCTATAAGACCATGCATTAATTAGCTACATCTTGCCATTATGGAATTGATATGCTGGATGATAGATATCATTGACATTTGTGTGTTCTACTTTGTATATTTCATTGGTCACTGTAAAACTGAGTGTCTGGACTCTGTTGAATTATGGTAATCTATACAGATTTGTTGCCACCAGCTAGTTTTAGCTAGCCCGAATTCTTAAAACCAATATTTAGTTATTTATCTACTAGGAGAGTTGAAATGCATAAGATGAAAACAAATAACTCTCTACTGCATTTGTTCTTTATTCAGGCAGTACAACTTGGTAGCCGAGAGCGCCTAATATCTTTCTGTGAAGCTGTGCAAAGGTGCTCCCCTATAGGATCCTTTATAAAGCCAACTGCCGGTGTTACTGCTGGATATGCATCAGAGGTCCTAATTGTTTGGTTAATCTGTTCTTTTCATGATAAAAAGTTGTTGTAACATCTTTAAGCTAGTCCAATTTTTGTCAATATGCTTATTAACCTAACTATATTTCAAATGAAAATGCATTCGAGTCATTAAGCGTTTTTGAGGTTAGAAGTTCTATCTGAATTATTTCTAATCACTTTAAACATGCAATTCCTGTGGTATACATTTGATATTACTTTCCTCCGGTTCTATCTTGATTATCTCCCATAGGATTATTCTATCTTCTAGTTCACCGTGAAATTTAGCAATATTTTGTGATTATGTATTCGTAGTATGCCATCATGACCCTTCTTGTCTTCTCACTTGTTTGCTGATGGAAGTGTCTCCTACGAGTCTTCCATCAAAACAACTACTTGCCCTCGTGACAACATGTTTATGTATCCGCTTTTTCGTTGTGTATTTTTTTTTGTCCAATAAGAACTTCTTGTGTTATCAACTTCTTAGGTATTAAATCCTTGATATTAGAACGAGTCCAACAAGCCGCTTTTATACTGTGAAACAGGTCATCTTTGCAGATGGAACATTTATAGATGGAAGTACAAGTGAACTTTCATGTGACGGACCACTGAGGGAGCCATTTATAGTTTTCTGTCAGGTACGGTGTTTTCCTTCTAACGAAAGGTATTTTGGCACTTAGATCAGAATTGGTGGCTTTTAAAGAGAGAAAATACACTCTATGGGTGTCGTCACTTCCCCATTTCTTTCTAGATATTTATAAATGTGATTGTATTGTAAATATCATAGTTGACCTTTATTCTAATGCCATTATGTTCTGAACATCTGGACTATATTAATGCTGATGGCTGTGAACTAATTCCATCTAGAATTAAGTTCTTTTAACGTTATTCTTCTTGGCACAGGGAGGGACACACTGGACTCATTGGGCACTTGCTTTGGGGGAGGTCCTAAAAGTGATATAGTTGTAAAGTTGGAATGCAACCTTTATGTTCAATGCCGATGGAGTGAATTCCCAAGTGCATTTTGTGGAAGGAAAAATGAAAAGCAATGTTCAAATAAACAGCGCTCGGGTGGTGAATGCGTTGCTCTTCCCGTAAAGGCAATTTCAGTAGCTTTTTAAGTCAGCTCATTGCTACTTCTCAGAAGCCTAAACTCCTCTGAACTCTGAAGTATATTTTAAGATCCTCTCCCAAAGACCTAAATTCAAGGAGAAAAATGTCAGTCGTTGTTCTTGGAAGTACTTGTACGCGTTTAAAGATGAAGATCTTGATGTCACCAACAGGTCCTGCTGTGCATCTGCTGGGCAAATTCTTTGGTTCAGGATTAGTTTCACATTTGTTTGGGTATCCTTGACCAAAGGAATATTTGTTGCATCCTAATTAAAGTGTTTCACTGCACTAAATTACTTTATTTTTTGTAAAAATGATTAATTCAGTCAGGCAAGTTGCAATTTCAGATACTTTGCTTTGCCCTTAAGGTAGTTTAAGAGATTTTTGAGCTTCATTGGGCAGGATGATTCGCAGTGTTAGCATTCAGAGTGAGCTATAATCACATAACATGTAACGCAGTTGGCTCTTTTATATGATTTCCTGAGCATGTTTCCAAATTTAGGGCCACTGAACAAAAACGCGATAGGTTTCCTGGTGACAAGTACCTGTTACAAACTACAGACAAATTTCAGGATCATCCTTCCTGATTGCTATTATTCTTCAATAAGTGGCGATTTCTTCATAACATCACAGGATCTAATGCTAGAAATCACAAGATGGTAAGTGACTGCTTTTGAAATTGGTTTCATCGTGAGAAATAAAATTTCCAGAGCACAATTGTAAAACTTTAGCAACAGAAGTAAAAGATATCAAGATTTATCTTTTTCGTCGGTGCATTATCTACCAAATCCGATATTTAATTCCATTTTGATAGGTATTAGATGCTTTTTTTTTACTTTTCTTTCGAAGTTCTTTCTTGTTTACGTTAACTCATGAGTTAGCTCTTTTTTTACCAAAAAAAAAAGTTTAGCTAATTTTGAAGACATTATTGATGTTGACTATTGTAATTTTCGTTATCATATACATTGCTTTGGCTATCTTACTAATATTTGATTTTACTTTTTTTATTATATATATAACTTGCTTTTGAGTTTGCACTTTTAGTTAACAGGTTTCTATCGTTCTACGACTTCAGTTAGTCTAATGATTGACCTGTACTTGATATTTTTATGACTGATATCTTAAAGTGTTTCCATTGTTCCAAGACTTCGGTTAGTACTGACCTCTAGTTGACATTTTTATGACTCATATCAGGGGTGAGCATTCGGGGTCGGTAAATTCGGTATTTACTGATTATCGAAAAATTTGATTAAATTGGTTCAGTTAGAAAGTTTTCGGTTTCGGTAACGGTAAGTGATTTTGTGTAAATCAATTTTTGGTATTCAGTATCGGTTATTATGATTCGGTTCAGTAAAAAATCAATTTACCGATATAATTTTTTTAATTAGTAGCCTTAGTCCTTAGAGCCCTTCGGGTAAGTGGTAACTAGGTAAGACCGTAAATCCAAAGTCCAAATCCATTCACCCCTTACCCTAAGACCGTAAATCCAAAGTCCAAGCCCTAGTGATACACGAGTAACGCGACCCGCCGTCCGCCGACTCGTGAGCCGCCTGCTCGCCTCCAAATCCAATCCTCCATTCTCCATTGGATTTCTCCACTTCTCCTTCTCGAGTTCTCGGTCTTCACCACTCACCAGTCGTCGTCTCGCATCTCCAATCCATCTTCGAACCCCGTCCGTCGTCGTCCTCATGACTCCATCTCGTGTGACTCGTCGCCAACTCTCCATCTCCTGCCCTAAGTTCTAACTCTTGTTTGTGAGTCTGTGACGTGTGAGTGTGACCCGTCGCCATCTCCAACTCTGTCTCTCTAGTCTCCATCTTCAAACCCTAACCATAAGTTTCATACCCGTCGTCGTCGCCAGTCGCCAGTCGCTGTCTCGTGTGCTCCTGCTCCATCATGTGTGAACCCCGTTGCCATTCACCACTCGCCGTCTCCAACTTAGCTGCTGCCGGCAGCCCGCCACCATTCTCCATCTCTCATAGACTCAAAGCAGCAAAGCGCCGAAGCCTCGCAGTCAAAAAACCCTAAGTGCTGATTGTTAGCAACGACTACGGTAAGCCAAATCTTCACTAAGCTTCTGCAAAAATAATTCTGATTTATGCATGTAGATATTTATCTTTATAGTATTATTCATTTATTTGATTGAATGCGTTGATATTTGTGACATGAGTTGAGAACTTGAGATATGAATTATGATTATCCTATGAGCTGCACTCTATGCCTAGGTATGTAGTTATTTTTGCATTTTGATGCCATTAAAATTATATTAGCATGTGCTAGCATCTAGCTTCTAAGCATAGCTTTTGGCTAAAATATAATTTTTAATGTTAAAGAGCTTGAGAATAATTTTGGATAGTTGGACCTTTGTTTTTTTTACACGAAAGACATAATGGCTTCTACATCTTTAGCTTCAAATGTAAGTTTTTGTAAATGTATAAATATAATGTTTATATTTTATAGTGTTATATTTATAATTATATAACTTATATTTATATTGTAGATACCAGAAGATATGTTAATGGATAACACTTCTCCAAGTCTAGACTCTACACATGAGACTGGAAAACAACAATTGGTTGAAGGACAAGGGTCACAACCTTTACTTGCTATTTCAAAATAAAAAAAAGGAAAAAAAGTTAAAACAAGATCAGAGGTATGAGATCATTATAGTAAGCAATTAAATGCACAATGTTTGATTATTGGCAAATGCAAATATTGTCAAAGAGAAATTCGTGCTGATCCAAAAAGTAATGGTACATCTGGTTTAAGAAATCATATCAGGACATGTAAAAAGTACCAATGTACTATTAGCCAACAACAAACTGAACTTAATTTTGTGAAAGATGATAGAATTGATAAAGCATTATTTACTAGTAGTGTTTGGAAATTTGACCAGGACATTGTAAGGTAGGCATTAGTCCGAATGATTATCATGGGTGAGCTTCCTTTTAAGTTTGTTGAGAGTGAAGGCTTCAAAGAATTTCTTTTAGTTGCTTGCCCTAGATTTAAAATTCCATCACGTTGGACTATCTCAAGTGATTGTTTTCAGCTTTACATGGATGAGAAATTAAAGCTTAAGCAACAATTTCAAAATTCTACTCACTCTCAAAGAATTTCCTTGACAACTGACACATGGACCTCATTACAAAGGATGAATTATATGTGCCTAATAGCACATTATATTGATGAGGAGTGGAGGTTGAACAAAAAAATTATAAATTTTTGCCCAATTAATGATCATACTGGTAGGGGCTTAGGCATGACTATTGAGATGTGCCTAATTAATTGGGGGATTGATAAGATTTTTTCTATAACAGTTGACAATGCCTCAGCTAATAATGTTGCTATTAATTATTTGAGAGAGAAAATCATCAATTGGGGCTTTAGCATTGCACATGGAAAATATATTCATGTAAGATGTATTCCTCATATAATTAATCTTATCGTGAATGATGGATTGAAAGAGATTAATATATTAGTCACAAAAATTCACCATTCTATTCGTTATATCAGGCAATTTCCATCAAGATTGAAGAGGTTTAAAGAATGTGTTGAGATTGAAAAAATTCAATCCAAGAACTTGTTGTGCTTAGATGTCAGCACTAGATGGAATTTAACTTATCTTATGCTGGATGTTGCTCAAAAAATTCGAAAGAGCTTTTGATAGATACAAAGTGTTAGATCCTAACTTTTGCTATAAACTTATGAAGGAGGACAGGAGTGATGGAGTGCCCAATGCAAGAGATTGGAATGATGCAAGGAGAGCAATCAAGTTTTTGGAAAACTTTTATGATTTCACACTCAAAGTATCTAGTAGCTTGAATGAAACTTCAAACATTTTATTTGATGAAATAGTCATTGTTGATAAACTGTTGACCAAATTTGAAAAAAAGTGAAGACTTTGATTTAAGTGTGATGGCTCACGCAATGAGGGAGAAATTTGAGAAGTATTGGGGTGATACTTCAAAGATGAACAAGTGAATTTATATTGGTGCTATACTTGATCCAAGACTTAAGTTTCAATATATTGAAGGAGAGCTATGCACTTTGTATGGGAATGCAAAGGGAACAACTATATCCCAGGAAGTAAAAGCTGCATTTTTAATATGTTTAATGAATATAAGCGTTTGACTGTTTCTACAAAAGGCCCACAAATAACTGAAAATGCACAAGCTGAAATCACTCTTGAAGATTCTAGTGGGAATGAAAATTTTCGAGGTGCAGAAATGAGAAAGAGGAGGCAAAAGCTTAAAAGTGCAAAACAGATTTTGAAGGGCCAGATTCAAGAACAGAATTAGACAAATATTTAAGTGAGGAATGTGATGATGATTGTGATGAGTTTAATATATTATCATGGTGGAAAGTCAATAGTCCTCGATTTCTAGTACTCTCACAGATGTCTAGAGAAGTGCTTGCTGTTCCTATTTCCATTGTACCTTTAGAATTAGCATTTAGCACTGGAAATCGAGTTCTTGATCAATTTTGAGTTCTTTATCTCATAAATTAGTGGAAGCTTTCATATGTGGTCAAGATTGGTTTAGAAGATCATCACATCCATTTAATATTGAAGAAACACTTGAAAACATAGATAAATTTGAATCAGGTATAATTTTCTTTTTAGTTAAATATTTTATAGTATATTGTTTTAAACCTTTTTCTTTTTGCTAAACTCATTCATTTATTTTTGTAGAATTGCTAAACATGCAGTAAATGACAATGAGTTTAAAGCTGTGATTGGGATGCTTGGTGCTCTCACTTGTAAGAAGTAAAATCACTTCAAAGTTCAAATTACATGCATATATTTTTTTCATTCTTTTATAATTATAAGATATATGTGACTAATAATGATTATTTTGTTTGTAGTTTTATATCTTTATTACTTACTTAGTTATGGTATTCTTGAAGAAGTTATTTTCTCAATTGTATATTTGTATATCTTGTTTTTTATTGAGGATGCTATGCATTTACTAGAGCTGGCTGATTTTTGTGGCAGGAGCTAGGAGGCTGATTTTTGTGGAATATGCAAAGTGCAAATCAAAGGCTGAATGGCTAATGTGGTGAGAAGGTATTTCTCAATTATGTATTTTCTCTTTGATGTCTTTGCTTTTAACGTGTAACATGATGGATGGACTCATGGACCTAGTAATTATATATTTTCATCCTTTTCTATGTCTTTTTACCCAAGATTAGTAATGTCTATACATGGACAAAATAGTGTCATTAAAACTTCCTCCTTTGGTTACTATTTGGACTGAAGTGAAGAACGCTCTTTGCTTGCTAGGATGCCAGTGGTTTATTTGGTTTTCAGTGATCCGGTAATCTTTTTTTTCTTTCAATAAAGGCTTCTTAGTTTTTAGCCTGCATTTGTATCTAATTAATGGATTATATGAATGTCTAATTAATGGATTATATGAATGTCTAATTTACATATTTATTGCAGTAGCAAGACAACTGGTGGAGTGGTGGGGCTGGACGGCTAGTGGCATGTGGCTGCTGGCTGCTGCATTTAATTTACTTGTTTTCACTAAGCTTAAATCAAACCATGGATTTGTAAAAAAACATCACACTTGTGACTGGGTGTGTAATATGTGTGTGGGTGTTTGAAATTTGCACTTGTACTTTGCATATTTAAGTAGTTGTGCAGTTGTGCTTGTGTGTAATGCGTTTAAATTTGCATTTTTAAGTGGTTGTGTGTGTAATGTTTTAAATTTTGCAACTTGGACTCAGCATGTCAATTTTATTTGCTCTCGTTTGTGTGTAAATGTGTAATGTTACAATGTAGTAATGTACTAATGTCAATTTTGAATCTTCCATTTTGTAGATTTGCAGATAAACTGATGTGGGCAGATAACTTGCAAAAGGATCTGCATGATGATTGTGTAAATGGAAAATCACAATCTGGAAATCCATTGAAATCGGATAGTATTGGACCTATTGGTGGATTGGAGCCAATAAATTTTATTACATTGGCAACTCCACATCTTGGTGTTCGAGGGAACAAGCAGGTAAATGAACTTTCTTTGTTTCATTTGAAAGAATTGTTCGTGATCTCACTTCTTATAGTTTTTATTATGCAGCTGGAAATTAGTTTTTATTCTCTACATCTTTGTTACTATGTAACTTATATAATATTTTTGGTAATTTACCGAATTTACCAAAAAATTTGGTAAATTCGGTTCGGTTTCGGTTAATGAAAATTCAGTAAAAAAAAAATCGGTAAATCTAATTTTATAAATTTGATATCGGTTAATACCGAATGCTCACCCCTAACTGATATCTACAATCTATACTGTAGAGTCTACAATGATCCAATTGATATAATATAAATTAATCTAAATTAGTCAAACACAACCTAAAAATTTTAAGATGATATGAATTAGGACATGTTTGACACCGCTATTAATAGCTTTATAACTATGCTAAATTATGTTGTATTGTACTTTACTGCACTGTTAAAATTTATAAAATATTTGGTTAATAATTTTAACTGCTGTCAAAATCTAAAATAATAACTAAATATATTATTTTAAATTATTTAAAATAATAATATATTTTATTTTTCTTTAGTATCAAAATTTTAAATTATTTAACATAATAATATTTAAAATTTTAAACGAAATCATGTGAATTACTTTTTTAAAAAAGTAGAAGCTGTAAAAAATATCAAATTGTAGTTTTCCTAATTTCTGTTTTTTTTACATTTTTTTCTACTTTTATTTTTTATTATCAAATAGTTTTCTAACTGTTTTTGTTTAAAAATTACTTAAAATTAGCTTAAAATTGGCCCTTAGTTTTGTTCAGGCATCAAGAACCTTGGTGGCAATTTTACAAGTTGCTTAGAAATGTTGGCAAACTAATCTTGTAAGCATTTGCTGCAAACATCACTCATATATCTCCGATCAAGTAAAAAGGCCTGGTATTGAAAGAGATTTTTTCTTAAAAATATTTGCAATTAACTTTAATTTGTACCTAACATTAATTCGTCACTATGCTGCAAAATAAAATCGTGAAACATATAAAACATGATTGTGAACAAAAATGCAAATTAAATGAGTAAAGAGAAGATATGTAAAGAATCGAAGGTGACAACTACTGTTTTAAGGCAAAGATCCGACTCTACATATAAGTATTAACCCATCTTCTGCTCTAACATATATTTACAGCCTATTTCAGAGGAGGGATATCTAGAGGGAAAGGAAAGATTTATACCTTTTCCCTTGTTTCAGTAAAAAAAAGGAAAGAAAAGAGAGAGGAAATTTGGGACGTTTTTCCCCTCAAACTAATCCCTCCAAATAAGACGGAAATCACTTTTCTCTCCCTCTCACGCTTCGACTCTCGCATTGTACGACCTCACGCCTCACGCTCTCAAACCCTATCTTCCCCTCTCTCTCACGCCTCTCGTTCACTCGCTCTCTCACTCTTCTCGCCGTTCGCCTCTCGCCGTTCGCTTCCCTAGCGTCTCCACCTCTCGGCGATGCCTTCTCCAGTCGCCGCTTGCCTCCACCGTGCATCGATCAAGTCGCCGCCGACTGGTATCTCAAGTCGCCGCTGACTCGCGTCTCAAGTCGCCGCCGACTCGTGTCTCAAGTCGCCGCCGACTCGCGTCTCAAGTCACCGCCGACTCGCATCTCAAGTTGCCACTGACGCCTGCACTACTCGCCGACACAGGTTTGCTCCGATCTCGCCGTTCGCTTCCCTAGCGTCTCCACCTCTCGGTGACACCTTCTCTAGTCACCGCTCGCCTCCACCGTGCATCTATCAAGTCGCCGCATCTGAATTTACCTACATAGATTATACATGTTTGCTCGCCTGAAATGTTTGAGTGATTTTACCTACATCTGATTTTACCTGCATAGATCATACATGTTTGCTCGCCTGATTTTACCTGTATCTGTGGAGAGATTTTAGGTATTGATTGTGCAGAGTATGCTAGACTGAACTCCACGATAACATATGAGTTTTGATTCAATAGAGATTTTAGGTATTGATTGTGTTTCTCTTGATACTCTTAAAAATCAATAGAGATTAAACACAATGTTTCATCAATCAACCATAAAATAGTTAAGAAATTTAATAAACATCTATTACTTATTCTCTTTATTCTTAATATGCTTGCTTATACATGTTTGCTTCCATGATTTTTGTTTATACATGCTTGCTTATACATGTTTGCTTAATCTTTCTTATGTATTATCATAGGTATCATCATGGCTCCATTGAGTAAGAGAGATATGTTGAAACTTCACTTGAGAAATTTACACATAATATGTATAGCTACATATTATGTTGTACAACAATGGATATCTGAATCAACATATGTGGATAAACCATTAAAAGAGAGTCTAGAATATGGAGATAATATACGAAAAGAAATTTTAAAAAATTTAACTACTTCCGATGAAATTTATCATAACATGATAAGAATGAGAGTGCATGCTTTCAAGCATTTATATGACCTATTACAATGCACTACTCGAATTCGAGAAACAGAAAATGCTTGCATTCAGGAGAAAGTGGCAACGTTTTTGTATTTGGTAGCTCATAATGTCAAATATCGAGAAATTTATTTTTTCTTTCATCGTGGTACTCAAACAATCAACTGGTACTTCAACGAGGTGTTAAGAGCTATTATTTGCTTGACTGATCAATTTATCACACAACCTAATGGTTCGGTTGTTCCACTAGAGATATACAATAGTAGCAGACTTTACCCATATTTTAAGATGTCATCTGATAAGTAAGGTTTGTCTCTTAATAACATAATTGATTTACTAAATAAACTTATTTAAAAAAGCAGGACTAATTAGGTAGAATTGATGGTACACATATCCGAGTAAAGGTACCTCAATGTTAAATGGAGAAGCACTTATCCAAATTATTGTACTTAATTTATATATTGTGTATATACTTATCCAAATTTTTTTCTATTTTACAGGCTAACCCTTCTATGAAGAAATGGAGAAGCACTCCTATTCATAACTACGACAAGCTTGAAGAATTATTTTCAAAGGATCAAGCAACTGGAAATATGTCTGGAACAGGCCAAGAATTTATTCAAAGTTGGAACAAAGATGTTGAAGAAGAAACTTATATCTCACTCGCTGATGAGACTCCTTATAGTATAGCTGCTGATGAGGAGGAAGAAAATGAAGATAATGGTATAGCAACCCCAACTTCTATGCCAAATGGTAAATTGGGTAGTAGTGCTTCTATGATACATAGGCTTGGTAAGAGAAAATTAGAATCGCTTGCCTTACAACAAGACACAAAGGAGAAGTTTGAATCATTAGTCAACTGCATTGAGAGGAGTACTGATGCTATATTAAAACAAGGCAATACTGAGCCTGATGAAAAGGTATATACCAAAAAGGAAATTTTTGACGAGCTGATAAGAATTGGTGTTCCACAAGACAATCTCATTCATGCATTTATCAAGCTTGCAAAGAACAATGAAAACACACAAATCTTCTTCACAGTTCTAGAGAATATGCGACTTGACGTAGTGAATGAATTTATGAATGCATAGTATGTTTACACTTTTTAGTGGTATGTGGATTAATTTGGACCTTGGTGGTATGTGGATTTTGTTGGTGTTTAGTTTGTTTCAAACATTGATATGTGGATGTTGTTTGACTTCAGTTGTATTTAAACTTGGCACATTACATTTTGATTATCTATGTTAAGCTTGATATTATATGTAGATGTCTTTTTATATTTGTGATGCAACATTATATTTTGCTTATATACTCAGGTTTCAAACATTGATAATAGAGCAAAAATGCTATCAAAATTTTTAATGATTTTATAAATTATTATTATTATTATTATTATTATTATTATTATTATGTAATAATATTTTTATAATTAGAAATAATATTTATTTTTAAAATAATAATAATAATAATTTCTATTTTCTTTCCTTCCAGCGATCCCACCGAAATAAGGGAAAGGAAAATGAAATCTGTTTTCCTTTCTTTCCATTTTCCCTTTTATCATGTTTTCTATTCCTTCTTGTTTTCTATCCCCTCTCTGAAACAGGCTATTATGGCGTGTTTAGTAAGGAAAGAGGAGGGAATGGATGAAAAGTTGAAAGCAGAGCTATAAAATCATGTTTAGTAGGACGGATGAAAAATAAAAAAGGAAAAATAAAGGAAAAATAACCCTATTTGCTTTCCGCCCAAATCAGGCAAAAAAATCAGATGGAAAGCTGAATTTGCTTTTCTAATACCTATCTTCCTTTTTTAGTGTTCTCTCGCTCTCTCTTGTGCTTTTCTTGCAACCTTCTTTATCGTCACTGTCATCGCTGTTGCCTTTGTTGTCATTGTCATTGCCATTACCATTGTCATTGTCGTCATTGCCATCGCCACCTCTTCACCGTCGCCTCTCATCTCTTATCACCAACTTTTCACCGTCGTCTCTCATCATCGTCATCGAAGTAAAACTAAAAAAAATAAAATATGTTTATCAAATTTTCTAACTTTCTTTCCCCCTAAATAAATAAAAAAATATAATTATTTTTTCTTTTTTTATTTTTCCTTTTTCCTTACTTTATTTTTCTTTCAAACTTTCTTTCTTCCCTATAAACACAGTACCAAGTTTTATCTTTTCTAGCGCGATGATCAGATGCCACCTTTCGACATAGCAGTGATAACAAAGAGAGTTATATTGGTTCCAGCACGATGATCGAATGGCTATCAGAGTGACTTTTGACACTTGAGAGGGGGACCTCTATTTATAAGGACTTTGATACATTCAATTGTTATAAAATCTAGTCTTTTTGTTAATTAGACACGACAAGTTGCACCTCATAGATTTTTAGCTTCGCAAAGAAAGATATACCAATAATCTGAGTAAAAAAATTCTAAAAAAACCTACCTTGGATGGTAACCAAGCAAAAAAAAAGACAATGATTGAGTTCGTAAGCAGAGGATTCGTGTCTAACTAACTTCCTGTTTCCTAGAAGGGAAAAAGGTGAGGAAAGGATGGATTTAGTCATTTTTTTCTTTGTTTTTTTGGAAGGAAGAAAAGAGGAAGAGGGACAAAAGTTAGTTTTTCCCTCATTTCGGTTTCCGCTCGAATCAGGTGGAAAGCTGGGAAGGAAAAAAAAATGGTGTCTTCTCCTGTCGCTACCATCGCCTTTGCTACAGGCAACGTTTTCCCACCATCGACGTGCTCCTGGTCAACATCCCCGTCGTCTCTATGCTCCTGGTCAACGTCCCGGCCGTCGCCATGCTTCTTGTCACTACTGTGCTTCTCATCATCGTGCTCCTCGTTGCTTCCTTCATTTCCGCCACTATCCTCACTACTTCCCTTGTTTCCACCACGTCCTCGCCACTATTGTGTTCCTCGTTGCCCTGCTCCGGGCCGTTGCTTACTCCCAGATGCTACCTCCCATCTTCACTGCTTCATCGAAGCGACTGCCGCCTGCATGACGAGCGCAGTTGCTTGCTTGTCGAACGCTGCCAGAAGGAGACATAGCTCTGTTCGTCGCCAAAAGAGGGACGCGAGTGGAACTACCTGCATCCCTTTCATCTGCTCGTGATTCTCATGTGCTTTACTTTCCCTGCCCTCACCTTTTCTATTCCCTCTTTATTTTTTTTCCATCTATGTTTCCTCTCCTCCTAGGAAACAGAGTAAGTGTCTTCTAAAGTTGACTTAATGGACGCAGAGTCCTGACTTTTTGCCACAGGAGACTTTTTTCTGGATTGCTTTGCCTTCCATTCTGCCAGAGGATTGATCTATTTTTACATGTGGGGCAAGAAAACTACAGGGGCCTGCACACAGAAGTTCTTCACTAGCCTGTGATGATGGGCTTAATCTTCTTACCCTCAGGTGTGTACAGGCTATTCGAATTGTTGGAGGAATCTTCCCAAGGAACAAGTAAGCTTTACTTGCCCCAAACTGTACCTTGAATTCATAGAGACTTCTTTTTTAATGCTCATCTTGTAGATTAAATGTAGACAATGATTTCTTGTTGGATTGTTGGTGAATGAAGAGTCATTCATCCATCTATATCAATCTTCCTATCAGTTTGGAGAGATTCATCCTAACTAAATTTCATTTTTCTTCTTGAGGATTTTCTTATATTATGAGTCCATGTTTTCTTGATAGGAATCTACAGCAAAAAGAAAAAAAACGCATGTTTTTCTCTCTATGTATTTCTATCCGTCCAAAAAAAATGATGGAATGCAATACTTTCCCTTCTTTCCGCTTTGGATTCATGTCAAAGAAATATAGTTTTTCCCTCCGTTGTTTTTTCATTCGTCTAAAAAGATAACGGAATGCAACGCTTTCTCTTCTTTCTACTGTGGATTTCTACTCAGGAAACACAGGCTAAAAGTATGTTGTTGCTTCTTTTGGTCTCTACATACCAACAGAATACAAGGATCAATTGAAGGGATATTCTCGGAACGGTATGCTATTAGCATGATAAAAGCAGCAACAAATAACTTTGCTGATGAAACTAAGCTTGGAAAAGGAGCTAGTATCATTCTTTGTTGTGTTTAACACTATGCCGTAGGGCTAGAGCAAATGCTTGATCTGATCTATAGCTCATCTAAAGCAAAAGTAACCATTCCACTTCCCATCTCAAGACCAAAATCATCGACCAAACAGATGTTCATGTGCTGTGTTTAGTAGGGAAGAAAGAAAGTTGAAAGGAAAAGAAAGTAAGAAAGAAGGGAAAATAAAGAAGAAAGAAAATAATAAGATTTTCCATCATTGTGTTTATTTAGAAGGAAAGAAAGTTAGAAAGATTGATAAATATACTCCATTTTTTTATTTTTATGCCGATGACGACGATGAGAGGCGATAGTAAAATGGCGGCGACGAGAGATGAGAGGCAACGGTGAAGAGGCGACGACGACGATGATGACAACGACAATGATGATGACGATGACAACGATAGCAATGACGACGGCGATGATAACGATGATGAAGAAGGTTTCAAGAAAAGCATGTGAGAGAGTGAGAGAGAGAGAGAGAGAGAGAGGGCGTAAAAAAGAAAAGGATGAAAAGAGGTATGAGAAGGACAAATATATCTTTCTGTCCAATTTTCTGCCCAATTTGGGCGGAAAGCAAATAGAGCTATTTTCCCTCTCACTTTTCTTTCATTTTTCCTTCCTTATTTCCATCCGTTCTACTAAACATGATTTTATAGCTCTCCTTCTAACTTTCCATCCATTCACAAACATATGCAAGAGACAAAGATCAACTGGCAGATGATCGATAAACCATTAATCATAAATCGAAATGAACTGATAAAGGGCAAACATGGACGAAGACAATCAGCCAAAAAAGGAGAGAGAAGCCTACAATTCTTGGCGAGCTTGATGCAATTGATAGCCTTTTCGAACAAATCGGCTGCATCATCGTATTTGGATCTGAATATCTCCTGCCTAGTGACTAGTGAGCTTCTTCTCCGCCTTTTTTTTCCTCTCAAACTCATCACCCTTCGCCGTCTGATCTGCCATCCTATGTTTGCTTTTACGCCCCCAAACCCAGAAACACTCTTAGTTCCTCTACAAGGCCAAATATGAATGTTTAACAAGGCAGATGAAAAATAGGAGGGAAGGGGCTCGAGAAGGGAATAGAAAGAAGAGGGGATGGAAAGGGAATGCACTTGACTTGCACGTGCCCAATTTCCCCTCCCTCTCCCGTCGAGTGCCGGAACTCTTGTCCCCGTCGTGTCGTCGCATACCTCTCTCCCATCGAGTCGTCGCCAGCCCTCTCTTCTGTCCGCATCGAGCCCACATAGAACTCCCTACCCTTGCCGCCATCGCCATTGAGCTACCTCTCTCCTGTCCATGTTGAGTCATCACCATCCCTTTGTCTCATTGAGCCATCTCCGTCCCTCTCTCCAAATGAGTCGTTGCCCTACCTCTCTCTCAGCTGCATCGACCCGTCGCCCTACCTCTCTCCCATCGAGCATCGAGCATCGAGCAACACTAGCAACACCATCAACCATCGCCGGCAACAACATCGCTAGCAGCAGCGTCGATTGTCAACTGTCACCAGCAGCAGCGTCGACCATCGACCGTCGCCAGCAGATGTTACCTACAGCAGCATCCACCGTTGAACGTCGCCAATAGTAGCGTCTACTGTCGCCAACAAACATTACTAATAGCAGCATCGACCATCAACCGTTGCCACCAGCAGCGTCGTCAACAGCAACAGTGTCGAGTGTCAAGCGTCGGCATCACCTTTCCGCCCGATTTGGGCGGATCGCATTTAGGCAAAAAATTGATACTATTTGGCTACTGTTATATCAGCTCTACTTTCCATCCATCCTATTAAAAAAAAATAACCTTCTTTTCTATTTTCCATCCCTCCTATCTTTCTTTCTTTCCTGTTGAACTGAAATGGAAAAAAAAAACACAGCTTATGCAGTTAGTCGAACGTCTAACAGTAAAACAAGAATAGGTTTCTAACTGAAAGCAGTTTTGATGCGAGAATAAATTTGTGATATCGAAAGTGTTATTTGTTAAAATTTGAATCTTACTACTTAATAAATATCTAATGATTATATTAAATATAATAATACAAATTTATTAAAAAAAATTAATTTCATCAAATAAAACAATATCTTTCAATCGTAAAATTTTAGCATCTATCAAAAATTTAGCATAGCTACTTTTGAGTTATAATTTCATATATTTAATGGTTATATTTTAAATTATTTTTCTGATTGTCTAATTTAATTTAATATGTTATTTCAAAATATTGTATTCTTCTGTTAATTTTTATTGTACATGAGAAAGTCGCTGGGTGTGCATAGATATTATATTATTGTCTTTAACGAAAGTTTGCATGGCTTACTCTTTGTTTTATATTTTTTTTAAAAAAAAAATTAAAATATTGAAGTCCTTTTTGTTTAATCTGTGTTGTGACTTGTGAACTAATTTAATTCATTTTAATTGTTAGTTTTCTATTGTATTTCAAAAATTAATTTTTTATAAAATAATTATAATTTATAATTTAAAATTTATTTAATTTAGTTTAATTTATTAAAATGATGCATTTTTTAAAATATTTGTTTTTTCTATTTTTATTTAATTTATTTAGTTTATATGATTTTTTTACAAAAGGGTAATAGCAAGAGTTGTACTTGACCATGCACATCTAGTTACCTGCTCATTCTAAATGTCTCAAATGTAATTAAAAATCTTGATGTCTTTTTCATAAATGCATTGCATTCAAGGAGTGTATATAAAGCATTTCAAGTTTTTGTGCATAATATTCGTACCACCCAAATTTTTATAACTATGACGAGAGAGATTATTAACTATCGTGCCTTGTGTAATATTTGTATAGCACCGTGCGGGTACCCTAGCATTAGACGGTTGGTTGCACAAGATTCTTGCTATTTATTTCAAGTTTATGACAATTTTTTTTTGCATTTTGCGGTTTAAAGTTGAAATACGTTGTAAATAAGCAACTCCATATCCAGGGTAGAAAACTAAAATTTATACATACATGTATATAATTGAAATAGGTTATTAATTACATTAAAATCAACTTAAAAATTGTGTAAATAGTTGCATTTTCTACCTAGTCTATTCCCTAAAAATTATAAGAAATCTAGTATGCTATCGTTCGATTATGTGTAGACCTGGCAAGACCTGACCCGACCCGACTCGACACGAAGTTAGGCGGGTTTAGATTAGCCATAATTGTGTTCGGGTCATAAACAGGTCAACCCATTTATGACCCGAAAATAATTGGATTGTGTCGGGTTGTAAACGGGTTGACCTGCTTAACCCGATTACATTATATATTTATATATAAATATTTAAAATATAGGCTCATCTAACTCCCATTGCTAGCCCATACCCAAATATCTTCTAACTATCTTTTAACCTAGATTTTGGCCCACACATAAGTCTAAAGTTTTATTAATTTTAATAGAATTTTTATTAATTTATCATTTATGTTTAAAATATGGAAGATAAATGGGTTATTTGGGTCGTGTTGGGTTGACCCGATTATATTCTAGTCATGTTCGTGTTAGACTATTTGGCCTAATTAATTAAACAAGTCGTATTCGAGTTGGCTTAATCAGGTTGCGGGTCACAGCTGACATGACCCATTTATGACCCGCTGACTCGAATTGTCAGATCTATTATGTGGAATAGCTCATGTCCTTTGAATTAAAGTAGATACTATGGAGCACGTTAGCATTTTTGCTAATGCATATTGGAATGGATTAGCTTCTTTTCCTTGATTTGACGATTTTAAAGTATAGGCAGCCTAGGAAAAATTTTGTAGGGTCTGTTTCCTTGGAGGGAGAACACGAAGGGACTGACGGATTTCACGTTTTCCATCGGTTTCCTTAAACGGATGGATTAAAAGGGATAGAATGATGAGCGGCTACAGTGCCATTATTTGGCCCCTCGGAAAATGGCGAAAAAACGGAAGGAACAGCCGTTCGCTTGCCGCACGATGTCTCCCTTCACTGCCCTGCCCCTCCCCCCCCCCCCACACGTCAACAGCGTCCCCCTCTGACGAGCTCACCTCGGCGGTGGCGTCCCCCTCCGAAGATACCCCTCGACGGCGGCGGCGGCGGCCTCAAACGACCGCCTGTCGTTCCCCTCCGTCGTCCGCCTCGATGAAGCTTGGAGCCGATGCCGGAGACCTCTGCCCCTCCCCCCATGTCCCCCTTCGAAGATACCGCCCAGCGGCGACGGCGTCGGGCTCAAACGACTGCCTGTCGCTCCCCTCCATCATCCTCCTCGACGAAGCTGGGAGCCGAAGCCAGAGACGCCTGTGGTTGGAGCCGACACAGGAGACCTCTGCCCTCCCCCCGCGTCCCCCTCCGAAGATACCCCCGGCAGCGGCAACATCCGCCTCAAACGAAGATACCCCCTGGCAATTGGCGTTCGTGCGGGGATGGAGTCACGTGACTCACTCCTTCTCCTTCCCCAGTGATTTGCTATTCTTTCCTTGCTGATTTCCCTCTTATTTTCCAACCATTGAAGAAAACATACCCTTAGCGTGAGTGGCCGAGGAAACCAAAATGAAAAGACAAAAAAAAAAGCCGGACAGATGCTAACGTCCATCCCAGTTCCCACCAAAAAAAATTTCGCCGAAGGGTCCTACTGCGAGCAGGGGGGCTTTGTGAGTATTATTATAGGATAAATTATCGTGTAATGTTCTAAAATTTTTTTTTAAGTAGAGCACCTCTGCTGTGATCACGCAGAAGAGTGGGGGCTTTGTGAGTGTTATTGCACGATAATTATTGTGTAATGTACTATTGTGTAATGACTAGAGATGACAACGGGGCGGGTCGAGGTCTGGTTTTGCCATTCCCGACCCAACCCCGACTTCCCCAAACCCGACCCCGACCCTGACGGGTTTAGAAAACCCAACCCCACACCCGACCTCGCGGGGAAACCCGACCCCGACCGATCTAAAAAATAAGTATATATTATAAATAATATTTTTAAAATTAATTTTTATTCTATATTCATAATATATAAATAAAAAATATTTTATATAAAGTACATAATCATTTTTACATTAAACTACTATAAATTTAGTACTTAAGTTATAATTTAGAAGGGATAAATTTATCATTTTAATGATTGGGGCGGGTTCGGGGTCGGGTACCTGAATTCCCATACCCGACCCCGACCCGACTTTATCCCATTGGGTTTTCCCCGAACCCGACCCGACCCCCAGTCAACTCGACCCCCAGTCAACTCGGGTTTTCTCCGTTGACTTCAGGTCGGGTCGAGGCGGGGATGAGTTTTCTTACCAAAATGCGACTCGTCTTCTTTGTCACGCGAACGCGCTGCACTCACGTTCGCAGTCGCCGCCGGGGAAGAGAAGTGTGTCGATTGCCCCTCGGCTCCGCCTTCTCGTCGCCGACCGGATCAACGTTGCCGGAGGCAGTCGTCGCCGACGGAGACCAAGAGCAAGGGGAAGACGAAGAGATGAAGGAAAGCTGCGCTCTATTCCCAAAAGCTTACAGAAATTAATCGTCTCCTACCTCCCGTTGACAACCCCCTGGCCGTCGCCGGTGCCCGCTTCCCCTCCCTCGCCGACGATCCACTGATCGTTGGCTACAATCACTCAAAACTCTCTCAACTCGCAGCGCTCACCGGTGAAGTAGATGCCACTCTTGGAGTTCCCTTCCCAGAGCTCCCTCTGCCCCCTCTTAAAGCCCGAAGCCGCCGCCTTTATTCTTCCCCCGCGCGTCTGAGTCCTCCGGATGCGCCGACATTGCCACCGCGTCGTACGCTTCCCTAATTGAGCTCGCACTCGAGCTTCTCGCAGCGGATACGGCTGAAGACGATGTCGCGTTTGCCGAT
Organism: Costus lasius; assembly: GCA_027563935.2. Taxonomy (NCBI): domain Eukaryota; kingdom Viridiplantae; phylum Streptophyta; class Magnoliopsida; order Zingiberales; family Costaceae; genus Costus; species Costus lasius. Next base: position 101,885,777 of record CM050454.1, read on the forward strand.
TTTGGTGCGAGGGACGCAGTCGGCTCCTCGCGCCCGCGTCTGATTCCACGGTCAAAATTACCCGTTGACCATGCGGGTTTAGGGGAAATTAGGGCGCCGCTTGTTCTCTTTTTGCGTGGGCTTAGTGTCAGGCCTCGGTCCAGCCGGTTCGGCCCAAGCCCAAACTCACAACCCAAACCACGCAACAAAGGGAACAGAAGCCCTATTTGGGGCAAGATTGGGTCAAAGGAAGAATTTGGGTCAACACCCAAATTAAACGCGGTAGCGTCTTCTTCTCCGCAGGGAATAGAAGCTGCGGCATCTTCGCCCCGCGCTTCAGATGGTGCGACAGACGCGGAGCTCCTGAGCGGCGACTTCGTCGCTAGCGACAAACCCGGAGGCAATCGCCTGAATTAGGACGCGGACACCGCATGAGTCTTTCGGGCGCAGGTATGAGAAGGGATGACGACGCGAAGCTCGTGGGGGGGGGGGGACGCGGACAAAGAGAGGCGACGGCTTTCTCTACAAATACCGTCGGAGGGCGACGGAACAAGAGAGTGAAACACCATCAGCGATCGAGCACCTTCGCCAACCATAGAAAGCGACGATTGTAGGTGAGCGTGAGGGATTCTGTGAGGTGTGCGACAGAGCTTGTAGCCGGCGTCTGAGGAGATGTCCGGCGAGGGAGGGATAGGGGCTGTCGGCGACCTTAGAGGTTTTTGTAAGCTTTCGATTAGGGAATACAAAGGCTTTTCCTCTCCCCCGCGGATCCTTCCCCCTGCTTCTGTGTTTGTCTTCAGCGGCTCGAATCGGCGCGTCCTTATCATCTCCGGCGACGACAGCTGCCAGTCGGCAATATAAGGTTAGGGGTAAGACGCAGGCGGCGTTCTCACTTCCCCCTTTCCCGGTGATGACCACCGACAAACGAGTGTAGGCAGCCCTCGTCCGAGGTGAGACGAAGAAGATGGCACGCGAGCCGAGGCGAGTCTACGGGCAAAGCGAGTCAATGCTCGATTTGGTGTTGCTGACATATGGCGGGCGTTAGCCGAGCGAAAACCGAATCAAGCGTTGGCGACTGTGATTTTGATTTTCAGTCAAAATCGAGAGAGGTATTAATTTAGGGTTTCGGATTTGATCGGATTTCTGAATTGGGGGTCGATTTTGGATGGCTAGGGTTAGAGTTTCAAATTGGGGGAAACCTAATCTGAGCGGAAGTTCACGCTCTGGTGTTCCGCCGGACGGCCCTAAGACATCGGTTAAGCGCTATTTTTGGGGAGATCCGACCGGGGCGTGACAAAAGTTATCAACCGGTCCGGGTGTCAAGCCCAGGTTCAACCGGTCCGGCCCAAGCCCAAAATCACAACCCAACCCACGCAACAAAGGGTACAGAAGCCCTATTTGGGGCAAGATTGGGTCAAAGGAAGAATTTGGGTCAACACCCGCGGCAGCGTCTTCTTCTCCGCAGGGAACAGAAGCTGCGGCATCTTTGCCCCACGCTTCAGACGGCGCGACAGACGCGGAGCTCCTGAGCGGCGACTTCGTCGCCAGCGACAAACCCGGAGGCAGTCGCCTGAATTAGGACGCGGACGCCGCGCGAGTCTTCCGGACACAGGTATGAGAAGGGATGACGACGCGAAGCTCGCGGGGAGGGGGTGGACGCGGACAAAGAGAGGCGGCGGCTTCCTCTACAAATACCGTCGGAGGGTGACGGAACAAGAGAGAGAAACACCATCAGCGATCGAGCACCTTCGCCAACCATAGCGAGCAACGATTGTAGGTGAGCGTGAGGGATTCTGTGAGGTGTGTGAGAGAGCTTGTAGCCGGCGTCTGAGGAGACGTCCGGCGAGGGAGGGACAGGGGCCGTCAGTGACCAGGGGGTCGGCGACCTTAGAGGTTTTTGTAAGCTTTTGATTAGGGAATAAAAAGGCTTTTCCTCTCCCTCGCGTATCCTTCCCCCTGCTTCTGTGTTCATCTTCAGCGGCTCGAATCGGCGCGTCCTTATCATCTCCGGCGACGACAGCAGCCAGTCGGCAGCAGAAGGTTAGGGGTAAGACGTAGGCGGCGTTCTCACTTCCCCCTTCCCCGGTGACGACCGCCGACGAATGAGTGCAGGCGGCACTCGTCTGAGGCGAGACGAAGAAGATGGCACGCAAGCCGAGGCGAGTCTATGGGCAAAGCAAGTCAACGCTCGATTTGGTGAAATCGAGCGCGGCAGAATCGATTTGGTGTTGCTGACGTAAGGCGAGCGTCAGCCGAGCGAAAACCGAATCAAGCGTTGGCGATTGTGATTTTGATTTTCGGTCAAAATCGAGAGAGGTATTAATTTAGGGTTTCGATTTTGATCGGATTTCGGGGATCGATTTTGGACGGATAAGGTTAGAATTTCAAATTGGGAGAAATTTAATCTGAGCGAAAGTTCACGCTCTGGTGTTCTGTCGGATGACTCTAAAATATTGGTTAAGCGTTGTTTTTGGAGAGATCCGACCGGAGCATGACACGTGATGACATTCACAAATCGAAAATTTTCTGGTTCCCACCACTTTATTCCACGGCCATCAGACCCATATATATAATGGTGGAGCTAACTAGCCCTAAGCATGAAAAATCTGGAATCATATTCCACACTTTAATGCAAAAAAGTTTCTCTTCTCTACTCCAGCCATTAATTTGATAATACTTCTTTGATTCCATGTTGCCTACAGCGCTACTCCACGCCATTCTCTACTCAAGCCTTTCTTCTCCCAAGGAAGCCCCCGCCCTTTTGCCTGTCCAAAAGCGTCTTTCTCCAGCTCGTCCTCCAAGAAATGGAAGTGCAGCATGTCGCAGAGCGGTCTCTTAGCATCTGCAGCAGGCTCTTCCGCTTCCTTCTCGAGAGCTTCTCCTTCAGTAAGCGAAAAGAGGCCAGTTCTTCCATCACAGAAGCCGGCACAGAAGTCCCTGTCGCTGCTCCGACTGAAGTGCCCGTGGAGTCCGGTGAAGAGCTGAAGAAGATCACCAAGAAGCCTGTAACTATTAAGGACGACCCCGAAGTGATAGGAGCTGATGTCAAGAAGAAATCTCTGCATGTGAGAGCGTCTAACAACTTAGGGAAGTACCGTCTGTGTAAACAACCGAGAAGAGGACCATTTGGGATCGAGAATCGAGAACCGAGGAGTACATGGGTATAAATACAATAATATAAAATTATGTATATATACATAATGTATTTCTTTGGGGAACAGTGGGGCCAATACATGGCTCCGCCACGCAGCAAGTAGAGTTATCTTTGAATAAGCATCTGAATGTAAAAAGTTACAGCTTCCAACAATGTTTGTTTGCCTGAGTTGCTCTGTTCATGTTAATTCGATTTGTGTTGATGATGTGGTTTGTTTCATGGCGAGCTGAGATTCATTTTGATCTCCAAATTCCAATCTTTCAGGATTGTGCTGAATTTGTGTTTGTCATATATAGATTTGAAAATCCATGCAGCGACAAACGTACGAACTTGTCGGGCGGCTGATCTTGGACCGCCAATCTCTCTTCTTACAAAGATGGGCCATGTGGAGGCCTGAATAAATTTGTATATAAAATTAGCGCCATCTCTAAGCCCAGACGAAGAGCCCCTCGCTGAAAAATTCCAGCTCGCGCGCGCCAAGTCATGGTCTTTTCCTTGTCCTCCGCCACCGGTACCGCCACCTTTGAGCCGCCACCTCGTCGTCGATCACCCCCTGCCTTGTCCTTCGTCCGAACTGCCGATACGGCCACTTCCCCCACCGTGTCCAGCGCTGATTCTACTTATCCAGCGCAGCCCTTTGTTCCCGAGGTCGTGTTCTTCCCCTATTGGCTCTCCTGGAAGTTGTATGTGATTCACTTTAGTAAATAGAAACCATGAGATGCAAAAATTGCGTTTTTGTGCACGTAAGAGTGAAAATAATGGATAAGGAGCATCTTAATTTACTTGCTCTCTTGTTATTGGGATTTTTAGGTAGCGGATGCAGTGAACTCATTGTACCCGATGTTCAGAGAGGTCGATAATTTAGTGGCGCACAACTCCATGCGAGTTCTTAAGGCATTTCAGAACGCTGGAATTGGATATCATGTAAAACTATCTCAGTTTGGGGCTCCTTTTGTTTTCCGTAATTTATCTGCATTGTTATCTCCAGGTTAAGTTTTCTGTGATTCCGAATGCTTGTTTGTATTCCATCAAAAGCAGAAAGTGGATATCGTGTTTTGCAAATGCTGGTTTTTCAGATTGTGGAACTCCTCGGATGCTATGATTGGAAACACGTGTTTGATGCAATTTGACTTAAGTCTTACCTTTGTTCTCATTGAACTTGTTTCTTTTATAACTTCTTGGTCATTGCTATTGCTTCTGCTGCTGCCTTTCAACTGATATAGTTATTTCCTTACTAGACATTGAATCTGTGTGTTCTCTTTTTATTTTTATTTTGCTCTATATAATTTCTCCTTTACTTTCTATGAGGGAGTATCTAAGAAAGAGACGACACAAGCATCATCCTGAATTGCAAAATCTTAGATTTTTTTTCCTTGATTATAAATAGTTTACAGTTTGTATCTTCATGGGAATTTCAAATTGTGGCTTGAGTTTTAGTAATTGGATGGGGGGGGGGGGGGGGGGGGGGGGGGGCGGGGGGGGCGAAACCCTAACTAGGCGCATATAAAACTTTTGCAGATGAAACAAGGGTTTCAACAGGATCTATGCATGAGATATGATCAACTATATTCGATTGCAAACATAAGTGAAGAGACATACCATCGCCATTGCTTTGGATGGCGCCTTGGAAGAAGAGAGCGAATGGGATCTCCTCCAAAGGATACGCACACAAGAAGATGTTGCCTACTCCTTGTTGATCCTTGTGCTAGCAGGGTTCTCCAAGGGTCCTTGTCGTATGGAAGGGAAGAAAAGAATTTTCTTTGCTTGGCGAGAGCTCTCCTTGTCGTCAACCTCCTCTTTCTCTTCAAAAATTGTCAAGAGCCAAAGCCAAAAAGCGACAAGAGGGCGAGAGGGAAGCGTGAAGAGAGATGACGTGAGGCGTGCCCACGTTTAGAGATGCTATCCAAAAATAGCATACCACTTCTCAACATGCGACCATGGGTTTACCCCAATCGCAAATTGCTCTCCCCTTGAACCATGCGCTCACATGATGAGCCGGTTCAATTTCGGTTTAGTTCAAAAACCAATTAAGCCAAGCGATTTGGTCTAGATCATATTAAACCCTAAGGCTCAAGATCTAACCGTTCATCTCTTGATGCTCCTGATCTCACCGATCTAGCATCCATTCTCTCGATCGAAGCTTACCGATCTCAAGCCCTAATCAATCAAACATGATCAGATCAGATCTCACTTACAATCAGAGATTAAATCCCTTTAAACTGAACCCAAACAATTCAGTCCACACGATCTGACTTAAGTAAGCCATATCATCAAATTGTGCGACCCTAAGGGTTTCCTTTAAATGTCGGTAACGATAACTTTCGTTATCACGATCAGTGAGGGGTATCTAGCAACACATCACTATCTCCCGATATAAAGGAAAGAGTCTTCCAAGACTACACCCAAACCACAGCACAAGTGTGAATCCAATTCACAAGGCATACATGCTTCCTTTGCCACTGGATGTTCTTTATTGGACAAGCGTGTCAAGCCTGTAACTCCAATATGATGAACACGATTAGATCAGATGAACATAGTCATCCGGGTATGGCCATACACTTTCTCAATCATCTCATCCAGGGGGGGCCCCATTAGAACATCACACTCCAAACAAGGAGACGGCAATCCTATATCTATCACTAGTGCCCTAACATGACTCATGCTCACCATCCAAGATAGCCTATAACCATTATATTTCAAATGATATCGAACTATCTCAAAACAATGCCACTTATCATTTAGAAACACAAGTGATCTCAAGTCAGAGGAAGTATGCCACTTGTTCGCATACAAGGATTATTCACATTGTGACATGCAACTGAATATCCTAGTAGGGTCTGTCCAGTACATCCAATGTACCCATGATTCTACATCTTATTCCATGCTCGAAGCATCCTATAAGATTAGAACACACATTAGTCTCAATCATATCAAGGCTGTCTCATGTTCACCAAGATATCTCGACTAAGGACTTAACTGCATGTCAGCCAAGCTGAACAGCATTGAGACATTATTCAGAAGTATACATATGACAGCAGATAATGCAACAACCTGAATAACAACAATTGCCTTTATAAACAAAGAGTTTATACATGATACTGATGCAATCCCAAGGCCTCAAACATTAGCCTTAAGGGCATACCCCAATAAGTTTCTAGTATTCTTCATACACATAACGCATCATAGACTAATTAGACAACAATTGTGAGTCAAGGATACTAATTTACCTTAAAACCTTACATTAAGTAACAAAGCACGCATAAATCTGACAGAGAACAAACAAATTAACTGTTCTGTATCAGCATTTCAGTGGATGCACTTTATGGACATGATGATGGTGGGGGGCGTGAAGCACTTGACTGTGTTTTTGCTGAAATTGTTGGAGCTGAATCTGCAATAGTTCGCTTTCAGGTTTATGAAGATGTTGTGTTAAGTTATTTATTTTTAGTTTTCTAATCTACATGAGGCCCCTTATTTTACCTTCCTTTTGGCAGTTTGTGAATCATTCTTTCTTATTGTAGATTCCAGTTAACCAACATTGTTCTCCAGTTTGATCTTGTCTAAATTTGTTTGTAACACAAACTCTGATTTTATTTACTAGCTTTTAGCAATTGCTGGAGCTCCTTATGACACTTTAGAGGAAGTAATTGGGATCCGAGAATCATCCGTCACTGGATCATTCAAAAATTTTGGTGTGACATGTCGTGAAGTTCCGGTATATTCTCATTGGCACAGCAATTTGTTGAATACTATGAGACATGTTTAGTTCCAGTTTTTTCCAACTTACCTCTGATAACAAACATGTTTAACTTGCAGCTGATGGGGGTCTCGATTGAGATGCCCTTCCTTTTGCTGTGAGGCCCAATACAAAATGTGCCTTGATACAGAGGTCATGTGGTTATTCCTGGCGCCGAAGCTTAAGCATATCGGATATTCAAAGAGCTATAAGAATGATAAAGGCATTGTCTTGATCATCGTTTGCATGCTGCTTCTTTTTTTTGATTGCATATACAGCTTTGTGCACATTTTAGTCTCGGTTATGGTTTATCCGTTGTCTTGTGAACTTCTACAGATTCAGAAACCCGATTGCATGGTGATGGTGGATAACTGTTATGGTGAATTTGTAGAAATATATGAGCCTCCTGTGGTGATAGGTGATTGGCAGATAGGTATCTTTCCTTTGCTGAAGGCACCATATTGCCTTCCTGATCCAACTGCTTGGCAGGGAGCTGATTTAATTGCTGGGAGCTTGATAAAGAACCCTGGTGGAACTATTGCGCCTGTGGTGGATATGTTGCTGGGAAAAGAAAATGGTTTGAGGATGCAGCTGCCCGACCTTCTTCACCTGGTCTTGGAGTGGATTGTGGATCCACGCCTGGTGATGTAAGGCGAGCACTTTTTCAGGCTTGTTCCTTTCACCCCAAATGGTTGGAGAAGCGATAAAGGTGTGCAAAAATAGATCTTTCCATGTTCCAACTTCTATACTTACTAATTTCTCATTGTTAGGGAGGTTTACTCATTGCCGATGTCATGCCAGTGAAAGGGTATAAGGTTCAACCACTTCCAGGACAATCTCGCCATGATACTGTGCAGGTTCAGCTCAATGTGTTAAACTACAGTCATTTTTTCCTTTTATAATTTGTTTGCAACCAAACATTTCCTTCTTACGAGAGATATGGGGATGGACTAGTTAACACGGTCAATGCTATAAGACCATGCATTAATTAGCTACATCTTGCCATTATGGAAGTGATATGCCGGATGATAGATATCATTGACATTTATGTGTTCTATTTTGTATATTTTATTGGTCACTGTAAAACTCAGTGTCTGGACTTTGTTGAATATTAAAATTATGGTAATTTATACAGATTTATTGCTACCAGCTAGGTTTAGCTAGCCCGAATTCTCAAAACCAATATTTAGTTATGAGTGTAAATGCATAAGATGAAAACAAACATCTTTCTACTGTATTTGTTCTTTGTTCAGGTAATATAACTTGGTAGGAGAGTGCCTAATATCTTTATGTGAAGTTGTGCAAAAGTGTTCGTGATAGAACCTCAATCATCACGGGTGAGAAATTATACAAAGCACTCCCTAGAAAGATAACAATAAAGTACTTGACACCTTTTTCTAAACCCTAGACCTTTACTTATAACTCTTTTCTACTTAGTAAACATATACCAATCTGGTACCGCTTTATTACATATACTACTAATAGTATTGGGCCCGTAACATTGCCCCTCTTTCTAACTGCAGCCTTGTCCTTGAGGTTGTATATCAGTTAGTCTTTTCTCAAACTTTTTCTGGATCTTACTGCTTATAAGTTGAAATTGCTTCACAATCTCGTTTATCAACAATATGCTTATTTACTGCAAAACGTTTTTCCTCTTTCCAGTATACATGCCAGTAGTGTCAAGTCTTCCAATGTGTTTTTGTAGCATTCACAATCTTCATCTCATAAGATATTTTACTTAGATTGTCATCTAGATCGCTTGGCCAGCTCAGATTTAGATCATTATCTTTGAAAAAATTAGCTGCGCCATTGATGACATGTAAAAATATGATATTTTGTGACACAATTTCATTCTTATTTTAGAGCATAATGCATGTTTCGTCTCATATATTTACTCAAATGCTTCATATTCTTCAGAACCTTCACTTTTCCTCTATTTTAATGAAATGCAGGTATTTGGCCTCAAAATCGATGGAATTTGGAGAATCTGAAGGTATGGGATGATTTCTCATGATGAGACAAAGTTACCTGCCAAATTTCAGCTCAATCAGAGCTTTCTACAGAGTACATGGTCGTGGGTGTGCACCCATACACGGCCGTGCATCGCCCAGACAACCCAGACCTTCCCAAGTCGTGCACGGGCATGACCGTGCATCGATACACGGCCGTGAAGAGTAAGTTGTGCGCAGAATTGGATTTCCCGAGCGGTGCATGGGCGTGACCGTGCATCCATGCATTGCTGTGTATCGTCGCGAACTACTCGACAGGCGTCCGGTATTTCTATCGTAACTTTCTATTCTGGGCTCGGAATTGGACAAAATTTGGGGAGTACTCTCCCAACTTAGCCACGAATGATTAGGGACTGGAATCATCGGATTTTAAGAAGCAACCGAGGAGAACAAGTGAAAAAGGCGAGACCTTAGGGTTTTGGGGCGATTTAGGAGGCGACAACACTGTTCCGGCTTGATTTCTTCGTCGTTCCGGCGTGGATCTTCATGCTGGACCTTCTTCCATCGACGATCTATCCTCCCTTTGGTTTGATTTAATTATTATGAGAGGTTCTATGTGTTTAACGATGTATACACTAGCATAAACTCTTCTTTTCGAGGTTTGGGCGTAGCCCACTGTAAGAATGCTTGATAATATGACTTGATCTATATATTCCTCTATTTATCTTTATTTTTATTCATGTTTAGGATGTTTTAATTCTTGTTTACATACTGGTCAAATGTATGCATGCTTTAGATGTCGAGGGAAGGACTGAGAGGTGAACTTTGACCATCAGAACCCGTAGACTGGACTGGTGATTTCGTGTTGCGAGAGCACTTGAAATCACTCGAGGAACCCTAATCTTTCACAGATCCCATTGGATCCGCCTTAACCCTAGTAAGCCACGAGAGTAGGAGACTTGGGTTAAGACGGATACCGGACCGTGTCCTGAGAGGGAGCGCGTCTGTACCCTAGGAAAGGTTACCTTGAGAACTTAGATAAAACTTTATTTAAATTGTCAAGCCCTAATATTTATGCATGCTTCAGTGTGGTGAAACCTAAAACCCCGAATCTCTCTTATAATCTCAAAACCCCTTTTGCCTTGGTTTCTGCTTCGCTTGATTTAAGTCTGCTTTAGTTTAATTGCTTGCTCTAGGATTTTAGACACTTCTCCATTAATCGTTAACCTAGCTATTAATTTATTGATTAGTTAGTACTTGACCCTAGTCCCTGTGGGTTCGATCTTAATTATTACGCGATAGACCGTGCACTTGCGGTAGCAGCCATTTAGGCCCTATCAGCCATCATCCTCTTTGGAGAGTCTACCACATTTAGTACTCACCACATCTATAGTTGAAAATGATTTATCAACAATAGGAGTATGCTTAATTACTTCTCGTTTACTAACCTCCTTCTGTTTGCCGAAAAGTTTCTTCTCTTCATAGTAGTATGCTTAATTACATTTATAGTTGAAAATGATTTATCAACAATAGGAGTATGCTTAATTACTAAATCTTTGTATCATCTCTTGTTTCAACCCTTCCCAAGAAAGATGGGGAATCCGTCGTTTTAACACTCAAAATCAATGGCCTGCTTGCCCTCCATACAAACAAATACCATAGGAATTTTATAGTCGTATGGCGTGCCTTGAATGTCAAAATATTATTCAGCTTATGCAATCTATTCTACTGGATCAGTTCCATCAAATCCTTGTAATTCCATGCAGTTATGAATCCACCATTTATCCTCCATATTACTTTGGCTCTATAATATAGTCTTCAAGACCTCGCTCGAGGTTGGATATGTCTGCCCATCGACAATCACATCCACACCCTCTCGCATTTTCTTTTTCTTAATCAACTCTCCCAGCATTGCTCTCATCTCATATAAAACGTCAAGACGACGATTCATCTCCACATAACGTTGAGCAACCTCACTTCTTGTCATCTTCTCTCCTAACTTATGTCTCTCTCTTTTTTTTAATAATCTCTTTTTTTTTCAAAGCAGCAATCTCTCTCTAGTTTTTTTTTTTTTTAAAAAAAACATAATCTACATGTAGACTTAGTGTCGTGTGTCCTTCTTCTTCCTCCCCCTAAGTCACTGCAATGTTGTTGCTATAGTACCTTTGCTATAGTACCATAGTCGAACCTTAGCATTGCTACACTACTTGTTGCGCTCGTTGGAAACTTCCCGAGAAAAGGATTTTGTTGCGTGCTGAATTTCTTTCTTTAACAGCTGGCTAACGACAATACAAAATTTCTTCCGTCTTTATCCGTCGTCGGACTACCGGTTCTCCGGCGATCGATCAGATAGGTCGGACCAATTGATAGAACCTCAGTCGTCACTAGTAAGAAATCATGCAAAGTACACCCTAGAAAGATAACAATAAAGTACTTGACACCTTTCTCTAAATCTTAGACTCTTATTTATAACTCTTTTCTATTTAGCAAACCAGATATAACATACCAGTTTGGTTCTATTTTATTACATATACTAGTAATAGTATTGGGCCTATAACAGTTCGCCTAACTGCTGGTGTTACTGCTGAATAGCTGAATATGCATCAGAGGTCTAATGATTGCTGTCTCTGTACCTTTCTAATTGTTTGGTTAATCTGTCCTTTTCATAATAAAGTTTCTGTAACATCTTTAAGCTAGTCCAATTCTTGTCAATATGGTTATCTCTATCCCATTTCTTTCTAGACATTTATAAATGTGATTGTATTGTAAATATCATAGTTGACATTTATTCTAATGCCATTATGTTCTGAAAATCTGGACTACATTAATGCTGATGGCTATGAACTAATTCCTTCTAGAATTAAGTTCTTGCAACGTTATTCTTCTTGGCACAGGGAGGGACACACTGGACGCATTGGGCACTTGCTTTGGGGGAGGTCCTAAAAGTGGTATAGTTCTGAAGTTGGAATAAGAAACCTTTGTATCCAATGCCATTTTACTGAATTCCCAGGTGCATTTTGTGAAAGGAAAAATGAAAAGCAATTTTCAAATAAACAGGGCTCAGGTGGTGAATCGGTCGCTCTTCTCGTAAAAGGCAATTTTAGTACCTTCTTAAGTCAGCTCACTGCTACTTCACCATACACATCCCCACCTTAGTTGCCTGTCCAAAATGAATAGACAAAAAATCGGCCGGATAGATTCTAAAGTCCATCTCAGCTTCCACCACTTTATACCACGGCATCCGACCCATATATATATTTCATATGGTGGAGCTAGCATCCCAAAGCATGAAAAACCTGGAATCATATTCCTCCAACACTTTAATGCAAAAAAGTTCAGTTCCTTCTCTACACAAGCCATTAATTTGATAATACTTCTTTGACTCCATATTGCCTGCAGCACTACTCAACGCCATTCCTCCTTTTTTGGGCAAATATTCCATCGCCCTCCGCTGCAATCTTCAAATACCAGCATTCCCCCAAGGAAGCCACTGCACATTTGCCCGTCCAAAAGCTTCTTCTCCAGCTCATCGTCAAAGAAATGGAAGTGCAGCATGTCGCAGAGCAGTCTCTTGGCATCTGCAGCAGGCTCTTCCGCTTCCTTCACGAGAGCTTCTCCTTCAGTAAGCGCAAAGAGGCCAGTTCTTCCATCACAGAAGCCGGCACAGAAGTCCCGATCATCGTTTACCGCCACAGCAAGCTCGGCGCTGTCGCTGCTCCATCGAAAGTGTCCGTGGAGTCCGATGAAGAGCCGAAAAAGATCACCAAGAAGTCTATAAGTATTAAGTGTTGGTGTATATACCCTTAGGATCAGATATTAGTCTATTCTATGTACTATTTGATATTGATATATATCATTTTGGCATTGTCATTATTATATTTTGTTTACATTTGCGATTGTGTATTTACATAATAATATTCCTAGAGATATATTATGTCTGTGTTCGAACTCTATCCCCAGTTAAGTACCTGAGTTGATATAGGGATAGCTCTGGTATATGTAAGACTGATATATGGGCTGGTTAGGCACAAGGTGCTAACGCAGACATATGGGTATATCAGTGGTAAATATACTAGATCGACCCGCTGTGAGACTCTAACTTGGTGTCATGAGTTAACCTCACAAGTGAAAGGAGATACATTGATCCTTTAACTTGAGATTATTGACCATTCCATATAGTTAGGGACATGCTTTGATACAACTTAACATCTCACCGTAGTTGGGAAGTCATAATGGTTGTTATTGAGTATGTCATAACCCATATGAGAAGATCAATAGACAGATATAGGATTTGCCCCTTCCTATGGGAAGCTTGATATCCATGGGACCCCCCGATGGTTATATGACTGAAAGTGTATGGTCATACCCAGGTGATAACCTAATTTAGTCATGACCATGAGATTGAGTGAAAGCAAGTGGTGACACACTTGTCTAATCGGATATCAATTTAGCAAAAGGACTATAATGCATTAGTACCTTGTTGTGATGATGGGGATGTCGATGTCGATATCCATTCCGAAGACTTGGGTAGTAGCGATGCACTGCTAGGTGCCACTCACTACTTGTGATGACCTAAGTTCATCACTGCCAACGTCAGAGGAACCTACAGGGCCGCACACCTTGATGCTCAGTTTTCATATTGATCAGATGGCCTTAGCATCGAGTTATTTCATAACTTGGATCTATTTGGGAGATCTCATGAGCGCCAATGGGACTGATGAGATGGAAGAAACTTATTAGAGATAAACTTCATTTCTGGCATATTCACCAAAACTAACTATGGTTAGCCTCATTTGACTTTGGGTTAAGTTGGATTGGATCCAATGACTTAGTTAACATGCATAATGAAGTTGGGCTATGCCCATTACCCAATGGGGATTTCTGATAAGTTGTCATGAAGAGTTAAATGGGCTTAAGGGGAAGAAACAAAGAGGTAGGCACATATTGAATCCTAGTTAGACTAGGATTGTGCCTATGCCTTAATTGGTGTATTTCATGTGATTAATTAAATTCAAATTTGAATTAATCATTTGAGATTTTAGTGGGGATAAAATAGGCAATTAAAGGGCTGATTATTTAAATTAATTATAGTCCTAATTGCATTAGGACTTGATTAATTAAATTCCTAAAATAATGTTCTAATCTCCTAATCCTTCTCCTTTACTCAAACTGCTTATAAATCCTATAAAAAAGACCCTAGCCCTCCCCTCCTCTTGCACAATTCTCTTGGAGGCGTGGAGAACAAGGAGAGGCGCAAGATAGGAGCTCTTTTTCCATCAAGGCCACAAGCATCTTCCTCTTCCTTCCCTTGGCGCAAGTTGCAAGAAGGCTTAGCGACTTCATCCCTTCCTCTTCCTCTTGGTACATCCTCATCCTTGCTGGTGGCGCAAGAATCTTGGAGGACTTTCCCTTGGCGTGGATCTTCTTCCCGAGGCTAGCACCGGGAGTGGAAGAAGAAAACTCAAGCATTGGTTGTGTGCGAGACTGTAGAGGGCGAACACTTGGGTGCTTACATCCTTCTCCATCAATTGCTTTGAGGTATTATCTTTTACTCACCGTATCGATCCCCTCGCAAGCATCGATCTTCTGAGTTTTTGGGACTGGTCTATTTTGGGGATTTGCTTCCACTGTGTGTCTTTGATATATGTAAAAATTTTAAAATCCCTGGGGTTTCCACAGTGGTATCAGAGAGACTTGCAAAACTCAAATGGTGTTTATTGCGTTCTTGTATGCTCACATGTCATATGTATTTTTCTTTAAAATTGCATGTGACTCACAATTTTTCTTAAGTAGGAAAATTGTAGGTTTCTTGCTCTATCCTCTTTTCTATTTCTTTTGGTTTTCTACTTTCTTCACATGACTGGGATAGACCCATATGTGGAAGAAATAATTTCTCCTCTCATGGTGGGATAGACCCATCATGAGAGACTTGTTGAGATTATACGGGGCACGGACTGGGTGATTGCCCTAATCTCAGCATGTTAAGGATTGCAAGAAGGGCAACAGGTATACCACTTGTAGATTCCTGAGAGGAACAAATAACCAAAGGATTTGTGATAAGAGGATAAGGAAAAGAAATATGTTTTGATGAAAAATTAAAATTCAGATTTTATGTTTTTCATGAGCATATAGAATAGCATGAGATAGGTATCTTGCTTGTGCATTGTGTTGTGGTCATAGTCAAGCCCCTTGCATGCCTGTGATGTATTTGTGTAAAAAGTCTGCGTGCTGCTCTTTCTTTTTTCTTTGTTTTGTAAATTTGAAGATTAAGGATAGTGGCGGCATTAGCGCATCCACCTTGCTTGGAGCAATGATAGGTATCCGCAAGTGCATAGATTTATCGAAGTAATAAAAAGATTATCATTCCCAACGAGGATCTGATGGTCAAGTACCGATTACACGTTTGATCTATATCTAGACGAATCAATATGTGATTTTTGTTTTGGCAACTTCTAAGTACAAAAAGAAGCAAAAGCGAGCGATCGGGTAAAAATCAATTCGGATAAATTCAGGATCTAGGGTTTCACCACGTTGATGATTATGAATAAAATTTGCAAATAAATCTTTTGATCAAATAATTATAATTTTGAAAGGGATTTTTCCTAAGGTATAGATTACCTCCTCCCGAAACGTAACCCGGTATCTATTTACATTAATTCCCTACTCCCGTGGCAATTAACATAAATAGGCCTATTAAGTTATGTGAAAAACCATGGTAATCCTTCAAGCGAATCCGAACTATTCCCCTGATCGGATTCACGGGTTTGAAAAGAATAGATCCGACGTTGCAATTCACCTCCCGGTCCTTCTCGCAACGTCTAAGACGTAAAATTACTTGATCAGGGTAATTCACGAAATAAACACAATTCTAATCAAATCAAATCTATAAAAGATCATGTCAAATATTTAAAACTATGTATTTAATACATAAATCATCAACGGGCTATTCCCCAAATCCCGAAATAAGGGTTTACACGTTCATGTTCATAACAAACAGCATGTTCATTGATGAAAATCGCATGGAAACTCAATAAAAATACAAGAAATCGCTAGACAAGATAGTAGAAAGGCTTCCCCTCGACGTGGAGACGAAGATCAACCCTTTAATTCTTCCTTTGCGGGGCTTTCCTGTTCGTTTTCTGCCCTGTAATCAATTCTCGCCGTCGTCGCCGCCTCCTCTCATTTTCGTGCCTAGAAGCCCTCGAAACCCTTCCAAAACCTTTCCTTTTATAGTCTAATCAGTATAGAACCGGTCTAGGAAGGTTTTTGGAGAGTTTGGTTCAATTTTGGTTCAGTTTGGAGTCGAATCGAGTGAGAAACACGAAGGGGCGAAAACTTTTACGGTCGGTGATGAGTTTACGGCTTCGGCCGTAATTATTTCGGTGTATAATGCTTTTGGTCACAGAAACTTTTACGGCCCATGATGGAATTACGGCCTTGCCCGTGAAAGTTTCTGTTTATTCGTCCTCCGTTCGTCGTCGCTTTTACGGCCAAGGCCGTAAATGTCTCGTTCTTCACCGTTTTCGCCCCAAATTGGACGTGTGAGCTCGTGATCTCCTCGGGAATCATGCTTTGGCTTCAAAAACCTCAAAATCCATCACTTTTAGGCCATTTTACCTACATTTTCACAAAAACCAAGAAAAGTGAAGATTCTGTGCAAAGTAAGATAAAAACACTAAAAGTAGCACAAAATCATGCAAATAAGCCTAAAATATGATCTAAAACATAGGCAAAAATATGGTATAAAAATCACTTATCAAGCAATTTGAAGGTGGCGGCATCAAAAAGGGTTTGACCGAACCTCATGGAGTGCTTCTAGGTTTTCCTAGAGTTTCTTCTAGGGTTTGAGAGCTATCCCTTGGATTGGAGGACCTTGAAGACGAGCATGGACAAAGTTCTTAGTGGCGGCTAGGTTAGGTCTAGTCTTTGGGGCTTGTCACCTAGGTCAAGCATTGAAGCCTATTGGCATGTATTGGTTCAATGTGTTGATTAGGCTATGACCACATCACTTATTTACTGCTTTCCATATCTGCTAAAGCATGCCTGTGTTGTTTTATCTTATTGTTATCACCATAGGATTGTATGCCTGTAGTGTTAGACAAAAGATAAAACTAAGAGGACGAGACCTCAAAAACCCTTAAATAAAATATCAAGTTTGAAATAAGCCTTCTAACTCGTAGCCCTCATCAGGCTATCGATCAGTGGTGTTGTGTACTGTTTCCCACCCTCGTGGGACACACCCACTTATCTTTAGAAGGTATGTGGTGACAATGGTTTCTCCAGTCAAGTTTTAACCTAGACGTGCTGTTGTGTCCGCAAGTGCACAGATACTCGAAGTAATAAAATAGATATCGAACCACAGAGACCTTGTTGTCAAGTACTGAATAATCGATTTCTCGCTAGCTAGGCAATCGGAAAATAGTGAATCAAACTATCGAAAAGAACACGGAGAAAATATCAGAGAGGAAATTGGGACTAGGGGTTCATCTACTTTATTTTCTAATGACTAGATTAAGATAAATATTTATCAATCTAATTCTATTATGATAAAAGTAAAATTTACTTTTTAAATAAATTGTCTCGCTCTCGCGCAGACAATCATACAAAGAACCGATCCCCACTCTCGCGCAAGATCTATTCAATGCTAAAAATAAGTAAACCATCAGCTAAGAATTCAAGGATCACTCTCGTGCATCCGAATTCTAGATTGATCACCTCAAGTGGAAACTCAAAGATCATTCTCGTGCATCCGAGTCTCAACACTAGTTTTACTCGAGGGTTTCCAACGACTCGATACTCAATCTCTTGCAATATCAAATCAAGTCTACACATTAACTCAATCCAAAGTATCAAAAATTCAACATGACAATAAAATCACTAAAAATCAAAATTCGAAGAACTAGCTAATCTCTTACGATAGTTCCAAACTCAACAATTCCTAGGGTTCCAAATTTCAAACAATCAACCTCTCGGTCTATTTTGAAAAACTCTAAAACATGCTGATATTTAAGACACAAAGGAGAATCAAAGAACTATCAATCACAAGAGTAAAATTATCATAAAGAAATTAGTTTGACAAAGTTAAGATTTTCTAGTCATTAAGAAACAAAGAGATTACACCCCCATGTCCCAAAGAAAGATTAAGCTACCATGATGAAGGAATTACAATAAAACATATTTCTGTATGAATAGGAATCACAAAGAGGAGAAAAGAGTTACAAAACAGTGCTGTAATGAAATTACAGCACTGTATTTGCTTGGAATTAGCACTATCACCGCTGTTTTGTTGATTTCTCCTCCAATAGAAATCCTTTTGCTTTGAAACTTTAGATGCACGTTCTCCTTCACTGGGTGAAGCTCTCTGTCAAATTTCGTGGCCGGAGGTGGTCTGTAGGTGGAGAACCGACGAATCCTAGCAATTCTGCCTCTCCCTCAATTTCTCCATGGATTCATGATAAAATTCCCCCTTCCACTTTGTGCGTCTGCTCCTCGTAAAGACGAGTTCGGAATATCTTTCGGATCTCAATTTGGAGCTCTGGATCAAAAGTTATGGTCCGCGCAAGATTCAAACCCGTAAAAATTGCGTTTTTAGACCCAAAATATGGTATTGTGAAAGTTTTCACCAAAAATACAGTAGTGCCGTATTTTTGCCAAAACGTTCTGGTTAAAATTGCAGGAAATTACGATACCGTGTAATTTCACACGTTAGTGCCGTATTTTTCCCAAACTAACTCTGATTCGCATGAAATTTGGCAGGTAGCTTCGTTTCGACATCTGGAATCCATTGGTGTGCTCAAATCTTCCAAAATCCATCAAAATATGTCACTTTTAATCTGAAAATGATCAAAAATAAGAAATGGTATAGATTCCATAATATTTGACAAATAAGGCTTAAAAATAAGCAAGTAGCATAAATATGACACAAAAAGACCAATGAAATGAGACAAAATATACTATGAATTTTGGTGTCATCACGTGCCTTCGCAAGGAAACTCGTTGGCCCTAGGCATAACGGTTAGGAATAGACTTGACTAGTTTTTCACATGTGGTGGCCACATGATGGAACTCTAGAGGCATCGTTAAGAGGTTAGGGTTTCATGCTGTATCCAGCCCTCGCTGAACATGAAATGCCTAGACTGTCTTAATAAGGGGAATTACCAAGAGCAATCGGCCGACGTGCCCACCTTAAGAAGCATGAGTCACTTTGTGCATCTCATCCCACCCTCGTGGGACGCGAAGTCTTATGTGGAATAAAGATCCCATCTCACTAGGAAATCTCGGATTTCTCGATTGACTTTGTGGGTTGTCAATTCGATTAAAATAGTGGGAGCCATAGTCATTTAAAACAAATCCAGTTTAAATGATTCAAAGTAGTACTAATCTGCTTTTTCTTAATTGTTGTAGATCTAATGGCAACGAACAATAGCGGATTAACACTGCGATCCCTTCTAGAGAAGGATAAGTTGGTTGGTACCAACTTTATGGACTGGCATCGGAACTTGAGGATAGCCCTCAAGCTCGAGAAGAAGTTGTATGTCCTTGAGCAAGCTCTTCCTGCGCCTCCTACACCTAATGCCCGAGTGGCAGACATGGATGCTTTTAGAAAGCATCAAGATGACTCTTTGGAAGTTGCATGTCTCATACTAGACACTATGGCACTTGAACTTCAGGTGCAATATGAGGAGCAGAACGCTTTTCAGATGATAACACATTTGAAATAAATGTTCGAGGCTTAGGCTAGAACTGAGAGATGTGACATTGCCAAAGCAGTCTTTCGGTGTAAGTTATTTGAGGGTGCTCCAATGGGACCCCATGTACTCAAGATCATTGGGTATGTAGATCATCTCAAAAGATTGGGACACACAATCGATAACGAGCTGGTCACGGATCTTATTCTGCAGTCCCTGCTTTCTAGCTTCAGTTCGTTTATTATAAATTTTAACATGAACCGGATTGAATGCACAAGGGAGGAGATATTGAATATGCTCCAGACGATCGAGCGAGAAATGGTTAAGACCAAACCTAACTCTGTTCTTCTAGTTCCCACAACCAAGAAGATGAAAAAGAAGGGTAAGGCACGTGCTAAAGGCAGTGTCAAGGGTCTGACCAAAGCACTGAAAAGGTAAAGAAGGCAAAGGAACAAAGGTGCTTCCACTGTGGCGAGCAGGGCCACTGACGAAAGGACTGCAAACAACTTTAGAATGAGGAGAAAAGAGACAAACCCTTGTTTTCTAGCTCATGTATTTATGTTACTGAAGTCAATCTTTCTACTTCTATGTCATGGGTATTGGATACCACATGCGGAGCTCATATTTGTACTAATATGCAGGGGCTCAAGAAAAGTAGATCGGTGTGGCCTAGAGAGATAGACCTACGAGTTGGAAACGGGGCACAGGTTGCTGCTGTTGCTGTAGGAATTTTGACATTCTCTCTGCCTTCTGGACTTCAATTAGAGTTAGATAATTGCTATTATGTACTTCCTCTTACCAAAAATATTGTATCCATTCCTTATTTGACAAGGAAAGGTTTTAAGTTTGAAATAAAGGAGAACTTTTGTTCTTTTTCATTTGCAAATGTGTTTTATGGGAAGGGTACTTTATGCAATGGTTTATATGTCTTGGACATGAATAACTCAATATGTAACATAAATAATAAAAGGATCAAACTTAGTAGTTTAGTTGGTGCATGCCTTTGGCATTGTCGATTAGCCCATATAAATAAAAATTGCATTCAACAACTCCATGCAAATGGATTGTTAGATTCAACCTCCTTGGAGGAGTTTGACACTTGTGAGCTTTGTTTATGAGGAAAAATAACAAAAGCGCCATTCACCAAGATTGGTGAGAGGGTATGAGGTTTATTAGATCTCATACATAGCGATGTGTGTAGGCCATTCAGTAAACAAGCCAGAGGAGGGTACAACTACTTCATCACATTTATTAATGACTTCAGTAGGTATGGTTATGTCTATTTGATGAGACATAAGTCAGAATCCTTTGAAAAATTCAAGGAGTTCAGACATAAAATAGAGAACCAGCTTGGTAGATCTATCAAAACTCTTCGATCAGATCGTGGTGGAGAGTACCTGAGCGGTGTGTTCTTTGACTATCTTAGAGAGTGTAGAATCCTATTCCAACTCACTCCTCTTGGAACACCCCAATGGAATGGTGTGTTTGAGAGGAGGAATCGAACTTGGTTGGACATGGTTCAATCTATGATGAGTCATGCAACTCTACCACTCTCATTTTAGGGACATGCGCTTGAAACAACTTCTCTTATACTGAATAACGTTCCATCTATGAGTGCCTCCAAGATTCCATACGAGATATGGAATGGGAGACGCCCGAATCTCTCTTTTATCAAAATCTGGGGATGTAAGGCTTATGTCAAACGTCAGGATTCTAACAAGCTAGAACCCAGATCTGATAAATGTATATTTGTGGGGTATCCTAAAGAAACTAAAGGATACTACTTCTATATTCCCACCGAGAACAAAGTCTTTGTTGCTTGGGGTGCTGTCTTTCTAAGAGAAAGAATTTCTCATGAAAGAAGTTAGTCAGAGGAAGTTTGACTTGGACGAGATCCAAGCCCAACCATAAGACACAGAGATGGAACCTGAGCCACCTGCACCGATTATTGCACCGGAGGCTCAGACATAGGTCCCGCGTAGGTCTGGAAGGATTCGTCGTGCACCTGAAAGGTATGGGTCGCTGCTGACCCAACATGATGGGATCTTCATCATTGAGAATGAGCCTAGAACCTATGACGAGGTTGTCGCTGGACCGGACTCCGAGAAATGGCTTGAGGCCATGAGATCCGAGATAGATTCCATATAAGCTAACCAAGTCTGGGATTTGGTTGAGTTGCCTGATGGGGTAAAATCCATAGGGTGTAAAGAGGTTTTCAAAAGGAAGTCAAACATGAATGACAATATAGTTACCTATAAGGGTAGACTTGTGGCTAAAGGATTTAAACAGGTCCAAGGGGTGGACTATGATAAAACCTTCTCACCAGTTACTATGATCAAATCCATTCGGATATTGTTTGTTATTGCTGCATATCATAATTATGAGATATGACAGATGGATGTTAAGACAACGTTCCTTAATGGGAAGCCGATAGAGGATGTGTATATGACACAGCCTGATAGCTTCATCCATCCTGTAGAGGCCAACAAAGCCTGCAGGCTAAAGAGATCCATTTATGGATTAAAACAAGCTTCTCAAAGTTGGAATATTAGATTTAATGAGGTAGTAAGAGATTACGATTTTATCAAAAGTGAATATGACGCCTGTGTGTACAGAAAATTCAGTGGGAGCTTAGTCACTTTTCTGGTTTTATATGTCGATGACATACTACTCATCAGAAACAACATCTTTAGTTTTTAGTCTGTGAAGACATGGTTGGGGAAGTGTTTCGAGATGAAGGACTTAGGGGAGACCGTCTATATCTTGGGCTTAAGGATCTACAGGGATAGATCCAAGAGGCTCCTAGCCCTTAGTCAGAGTACATACATTGATAAGGTCCTGGAGAGGTTCAACTTGGAGTAATCCAAGAAGGGATACCTTCCAGTAAGACATGTTCTTATTCTCTCAAAGAGCCAGTGTCTCACCACACAGGCTGAGAGGGATAACATGGATCGAGTACCCTATGCTTCGGCAGTAGGATCAATCATGTATGCAATGTTGTGTACTAGACCAGACGTGGCTTGTGCTGTGAGCATAATCAGCCTATATCAATCCAATCCAGGTTTGCAGTGCTGGGTGGCTGTGAAAAACATCCTTAAGTATTTGAGAAGAATTAAAGATTTTTTCTTGGACAGGAAGAGCTCAGTGTTCAGGGCTACACTGATGAGTCATTCCAGTCAGACCCTGACGACTTCAGATCGCAAACAGGCTATGTGTTCAAGATGAATGGAGGCGTCGTATGCTAGAAAAGCTTTAAGCAATCTATCATAGCAGATTTTATAACCGAGGCTGAGTATGTTGCCGCTTCTGAGGCAGCCAAATAAGCCGTTTAGATCAGGAAGTTCATTTCTGAACTTCAGGTGGTTCCAACCGCTGTGGATCCGATTGAGCTATATTGTAATAACAATGGAGCGATTGCACTGGCAAAGGAACCATGGTCTCATCAAAAATCCAAACACATACTCAGAAGATTTCACCTGATCAGAGAGATCATTGACAGAGGTGATGTCAAGATTAGTAGAGTTGACACCGATAATAATCTAGCAAACCCACTGACCAAGGCTTCGGCGCAGCAAAAGCATGATGGTCATGCTAGGGATAAGGGGTTGAGATTTCTCAACAACTAGCTCTAAGTGCTAGTGAGAGATTATTGGTGTATATGCCCTTAGGACCAGATGTTGGTCTATTCTATGTACTATTTGACATTGATATATATCATTCTGGCATTGTCATTATTATGTTTTGTTTACATCTGCGATTGTGTACTTATATAATAATATTCCTGGAGACATATTTATGTCTGTGCTCGAACTCTATCCTCAGTCAAGTACCTGAGTTGATATAGGGATAACTCTGGTACATGTGAGACTGGTATATGGGCTAGTTAGGCACAAGGTGCTAATGCAGACATATGGTTATATCAGTGGTAGATATACTAGATCGACCCGCTGTGAGACCCTAACTTGGTGTCATGAGTTAACTTCACAAGTGACAGGAGATATATTGATCCTTTGACTTGAGATCATTGACCCTTCCGTATAGTTAGGGACATGCTTTGATACAACCTAATACCTCACCGTAGTTGGGAGTCATAACAGTTGTCATTAAGTATGTCATAACCCATATGAGAAGATCAATGGACGATATAGGATTTGCCCCTTTCTATGGGAAGCATGATATCCATGGGGCCCCCCATGGTTCTATGACTAAAAGTGTATGACCACACCTAGGTGAGAACCTGATTTAGTCATGACCATGAGATTGGGTGAAAGCAAGTGGTGATACATTTGTCCAATCAGATATCAATTTGGCAAAAGGACTGTAATGCATTAGTACCTTGTTGCGATGATGGGGATGTCAATGTCGATATCCATTCCGAAGACTTGGGTAGTAGCGATGCACTGCTAGGTGCCACTCACTGCTTGTGATGACCTAAGTTCATCATTGCCAACGTCAGAGAACCTACAGGGCTGCACACCTTGATGCTTGAGTTTTTGTATTGATCGGATTGCCTTAGGATCGAGTTATTTCATAACTTGGATCTATTTAGGAGATTTCATCAGTGTCAATGGGCCTGATGAGATGGAAGAAACTTATTAGAGATAAACTTCATTTCTGGCATATTGACCAAAACTAACCATGGTTAGCCTCATATGACCTTGGGTTAAGTTGGATTGGATCCAATGACTTGGTTAACATGCATAATGAAGTTTGGGCTAGGCCCATTACCCAATGGGGATTTCTAATAAGTTGTCATGAAGAGTTAAATGGGCTTAAGGGGAAGAAACAAAGAGGTAAGCACATATTGAATCCTAGTTGGACTAGGATTGGTGCCTATGCCTTAATTGGTGTATTTCATGTGATTAATTAAATTTGAATTTGAAGTAATCATTTGAGATTTTAGTGGAGATAAAATAGGCAATTAAGGGGCTGATTATTTAAATTAATTATAGTCCTAATTAGATTAGGACTTGATTAATTAAATTCCTAAAATCATGCTCTAATCTCCTAATCCTTCTCCTTTACTCAAACCGTTTATAACTCTTATAAAAGAGACCCTAGCCCACTCCTCCTCTTGCACAATTCTCTTGGAGGCATGGAGAACAAGGAAGGGAGTAAGATAGGAGCTCTTCTTCCATCAAGGCCGCAAGCATCTTCCTCTTCCTTCCCTTGGCGCAAGTTGCAAGAAGGCTTGGCGCCTTCATCCCTTTCTCTTCCTCTTAGCGTATCCTCATCCTTAGTGGTGGCACAAGAGATCTTGGAGGACTCTCCCTTGGCGTGGATCTTTTTCCCGAGGCTAGCATCGGGCGTGGAAGAAGAAAACTTAAGCATCAGTTGTGTGCAAGACTACAGAGGGCGAACACTTGGGCGCCTACATCCTTCTCCATCAATTGCTTTGAGATATTATCTCTTACTCACCGTATCGATCCCCTTGCAAGCATCGATCTTCTGGGTTTTTAGGACTAGCCTATTTTTGGGATTTACTTTCGTTGTGTATTGTTTATGCATGTAAAAATTTTAAAATTCCTGGGGTGTCCCAACATTAAGAACGACCCCGAAGTGAGACCAGCTGGCATCAAGAAGAAATCTCTGTCTATGCCTGTGAAGAATACTGATACCGGCGAGAAAGAGGTGGAGAAGAAGCAGGAGGTGGTTCTGGCTTCCAAGTTCTCGAAAGCGCTATCATAAAAATTTAATATTACATGTAAAAATTTAGATAATTTTTTTTAAACCCTATGGTAATTAGTTTAGCACTGAAAAAAATAACACATTATATATGTTATTCTTTATTATTTTTTATGAATTTTTTTGTTAATCATAGGCTATTCCATCTTAGATATTTTATAATGTCGTGAAAATTTAATAATATATAATAAAAATTTAAGATAATTTTTTTAAAACCTAAGTTAATTGGGATAACAATCTTAATTTTGAGAAAATAAATATTGTACACGTTATTTTTTATTTATGAGTATTTTTTTAAAATTTTTTAATATATATTGTAATATTGTAAAATTTTAATATTATATAGTAAAAATTTAATTAAAAGTTATAAAAAATAAGTTAGATAGGGTAACTTGCTTGGTATTGAGAAAATAAATATTTTTTATTTATATATATTTTATATTAATTTTTTATATATTATAATATCATAAGAATTTAATACTATACAGTCAAATTTAGGTTGACTAATTTTTCACAGAAACCGCTGGCTTGAGATTCACATATACGATGGAAAGGACGGCTAAACGCGCCCAGGCTTTGGGTCACAGAAAGTAGTGTTCTCTTTGAATAAGCATCTGAATGTAAAGTGTTACAGCTTCCGATTCGATTTGTGTTGAGGATGTGGTTTGTTTCATGGCGAGCTGAAAGTCATTTTGATCTCCAAATTCCAATCTTTCGGGATTGTGCTGAGTTTGCGTTTGTCATATATAGATCAGAAAATGTATGCAGGGACAAACGTACGAACTTGTCGGGCGGCTGATCTTGGTCCGCCCAACTCTCTTTTTCTTAAGATGGGCCATGTGGAGGCCCAAATAAATTTGTGTATAACATGGCCTCATCTGTAAACCCGGACGAAGGCCACCGCGCAGGAAAATTCCAGCTCGCCCGCGCGCCCAGCCATGGTATTTTCCTTGTCCTCCGCTACCGTTATCGCCGCCTTTGCGCCGCCACCTCGTCGTCGACCGACCCCTGCCTTGTCCTTCGTCCGCACTGCCGATACGGCCTCTTCCCCCACCGTATCCAGCGCTGCTTCTGCTTATCCAGCGCAGCCCTTTGTTCCCGAGGTCGTGTTCTTCCCCTCTTGGCTCCCCTGGAATTGTATGTGATTCACTTCAGTAAATAGAAACCATGAGATGCCAAAATTGCGTTTTTGTGTACGTGAGAGTGAAAATAATGAATAAGGAGCATCTTAATTTACTTGCTCTCTCATTTTATTGGGATTTTTAGGTAGCGGATGCAGTGAAATCATTGTACCCGGTGTTCAGAGAGGTCGATAATTTGGTGGCGAACAACTCCATGCGAGTTCTTAAGGCATTTCAGAACGCTGGAATTGGATCTCATGTAAAACTATCTTAGTTTGGCGCTCCTTTTGTTTTCCGTAATTTTTCTGCATTGTTATTTCCAGGTTAAGTTTTCTGTGATGCCGAATGCTTCTTTGTATTCCATCAAAAGTAGAAAGTGGATATCGTGTTTTGCAAATGCTGGTTTTTCAGATTGTGGAACTCGTCGGATGCTATGATCGGAAACACGTGCTTGATGCAATTGACTTAGTCTCACCTTTGTTCTCAATGAACTTGTCTCTATTATAACTTCTTGGTCATTGCTATTGCTTCTGCTGCTGCCTTTCAACTGATATAGTTATTTCCTTACTAGACATTGAATTTGTGTGTTTTCTTTTTTTTTTCTTTTTGCTCTATATAATTTCTCCTTTACTTTCTAGGAGGGGAGTATCTAAGAAAGAGACGACACAATCATCATCCTGAATTGCAAAATCTTAGATTTTTTCCTTGATTATAAATAGTTTACTGTTATCTTCATGGGAATTTCAAATTGTGGCTTTAGTTTTAGTAATTGTATGGTGGAGAGTTTCTAGTATTCTTCATACACAACGCATCATAGACTAATTAGACAACCAATGTGAGTCAAGGATACCATATATAATTTACCTTAAAATCTTACATTAAGTAACAAAGCATGTATAAATCTGACGGAGAACAAATTGCTCCAGTGTTACATAGCAAATTAACTGTTCTGTATCAGCATTTCAGTGGGTGCACTGGTTATGGACATGATGATGGTGGGGGGCGTGAAGCACTTGACTGTGTTTTTGCTGAAATTGTTGGAGCAGAATCTGCAATAGTTCGCTCTCAGGTTTATCATTTATGTAGATGTGTTAAGTTATTTCTTTTTAGTTTGCTAATCTACATGAGGCCCCTTATTTTACCTTTCTTTTGGCAGTTTTTCTCTGGCACACATGCCATCACATGTGCTTTGTTTGCTTTCCTAAGGCCTGGGGATGAGGTGAATCATTTTTCTTCTTGTGGCTTCCAATTAACCAACACGGTTCTCCAGTTTGTTCTACTTCTCATGTCTAAATTTGTTTGTAATACAAACTCTGATTTTATTTATTAGCTTTTAGCAATTGCTGGAGCTCCTTATGACACTTTAGAGGAAGTAATTGGGATCCGAGAATCATCCGTCACTGGATCTTTCAAAGATTTTGGTGTGACATACCGTGAAGTTCCAGTATATTCTCATTGGCACAGCAATTTGTTGAATACTATGAGACATGTTTAGTTCCAGTCTTTTCCAACTTACCTCTGATAACAAACATGTTTAGCTTGTAGCTGATGGGGGTCTTGACAGGGATGCCCTTCCTTTTTCTGTGAGGCCCAATACAAAATGTGCCTTGATACAGAGGTCATGTGGTTATTCCTGGCGCCGAAGCTTAAGCATATCAGATATTCAAAGAGCTATAAGAATGATAAAGGCATTGTCTTGATCAACGTTAGCATGCTATTTCTTATTTTTTTAATTGCATATCCAGCTTTGTGCACATTTTGGTCTCGGTTATGGTTTATCTGTTGTCTTGTGAACTTATGCAGATGCAGAAACTTGATTGCATGGTCATGGTGGATAACTGTTACGGTGAATTCGTAGAAATATATGAGCCTCCTATGGCGGTAGGTGATTGGCAGATAGGTATCTTTCCTTAGGCACCATATCGCCTTCCTGATCCAACTGCTTGGCAGGGAGCTGATTTAATTGCTGGGAGCTTGACAAAGAACCCTGGTGGAACTATTGCGCCTTGTGGTGGATATGTTGCAGGGAAAAGAAAATGGGTTGAGGCTGCAGCTGCCCGACTTTCTGCACCTGGTCTTGGAGTGGATTGTGGATCCACGCCTGGTGATTTAAGGCGAGCATTTTTTCAGGGCTTGTTCCTTTCACCCCAAAATGGTTGGAGAAGCGATAAAGGTGTGCAAAAATAGATCTTTCCATGTTCCAACTTCTATAGTTACTAATTCCTTATTGCTAGGGCGGTTTGCTCATTGCTGAGGTCATGTCAGTGAAAGGGTATAAGGTTCAACCACTTCCAGGACAATCTCGCCATGATACTGTGCAGGTTCAGCTCACTGTGTTAAACTACAGTCATTTTTTCCTTTTATAATTTGTTTGCATCCAAACTTTTCCTTCTTATGAGAGATATGGGGATGGAGTAATTAACACTGTCAATGCTGTAAGTCCATGCATTAATAAGCTACAGCATTCCATTATGGAATTGATATGCTGGATGATAGATATCATTGACATTTATGTGTTCTACTTTGTATATTTCATTGGTCATTGTAAAACTCAGTGTCTGGACTCTGTTGAATATTGAAATTATGGTAATTTATACAGATTTGTTGCTACCAGCTAGTTTTAGCTAAGCCCAAATTCTCAAAACTAATATTTAGTAATTTATCTACCATAAGAGTTGAAATGCATAAGATGAAAACAAATAACTTTCTACTGCATTTGTTCTTTATTCAGGCAGTACGACTTGGTAGCCGAGAGCGCCTAATATCTTTCTGTGAAGCTGTGCAAAGGTGTTCCCCTATAGGATCCTTTATAAAGCCAACTGCCGGTGTTACTGCTGGATATGCATCAGAGGTCTCATAATTGCAGTCTCTATACCTTTCTAATTGTTTTGATAATCTGTCCTTTTCGTGTAAACATCCTTAAGCTAGTCCAATTTTTGTCAATATGGTTATTAACCTAACTATACTTCAAATGAAAATGCGTTCGAGTCATTAAGCGTTTTTGAGGTTAGAAGTTTTATCTGAATTATTTCTAATCACTTTAAACAAGCAGATCATGCGGTACACATTTGATTTTACTTTCCTCCGGTTCTATCCGGATTATCTCCCTAGGATTATTCTATCTTCTAGTTCACCATGAAATTTAGCAATATTTTGTGATTATGTATTCGTAGTATGCCTTCATGACCCTTCTTGTCTTCTCCCTTGTTTGCTGATGGAAGTGTCTCTTACGAGTCTTCCAACAGAACAACTACTTTTCCTTGTGACAGCATGTTTATGTATCTGCTTTTTGGCATTGCTTGTGTATTTTGTTTGTTCAATAAGAACTTCTTGTGTTATTAACTTCTTAGGTATTAAATCCTTGATGTTAGAACAAGTCCAACAAGCCCCTTTTATGCTGTGAAACAGGTCATCTTTGCAAATGGAACATTTATAGATGGAAGTACAAGTGAACTTTCATGTGACGGACCACTGAGGGAGCCATTTATAGTTTTCTGTCAGGTACGGTGTTTTCCTTCTAACGAAAGTTATTTTGGCACTTAGATCAGAATTGGTGGCTTTTAAAGTGAGAAAATACAGTCTATGGGTGTCGTTACTACCCCATTTCTTTCTAGATATTTATAAATGTGATTGTATTGTAAATATCATAGTTGACATTTATTCTAATGCCATTATGTTCTGAACATCTGGACTATATTAATGCTGATGGCTATGAACTAATTCCATCTTGAATTAAGTTCTTGCAACGTTATTCTTCTTGGCACAGGGAGGGACACACTGGACTCATTGGGCACTTGCTTTGGGGGAGGTCCTGAAAGTGATATAGTTGTAAAGTTGGAATGCAACCTTTATGTTCAATGCCGATGGAGTGAATTCCCAAGTGCATTTTGTGGAAGGAAAAATGTAAAACAATGTTCAAATAAATAGCGCTCGGGTGGTGAATGCGTTGCTCATCCCGTAAAGGCAATTTCAGTAGCTTTGAAGTCAGCTCATTGCTACTTCTCAGAAGCCTAAACTCCTCTGAACTCTGAAGTATATTTTTAGATCCTCTCACAAAGACCTAAATTCAAGGAGAAAATGTCAGTCGTTATTTTTGGAAGTACTTGTACGCGTTTAGTACGCGTTTAAAGATGAAGATCTTGATTTCACCAACAGGTCCTGCTGGGCAAATTCTTTGGTTGAGGATTAGTGCACATTTGTTTGGGTATCCTTGACCAAAGGAATATTTGTTGTATCCTAATTAAAGTGCTTTACTGCACTAAATTACTTGTTTTTCTCGTAAAAATGATTATTCAGTCAGGCAAGTTCCAATTTCAGATACTTTGCTTTGCTCGTAAGGTAGTTCAAGAGATTTTTGAGCTCCATTGGGCAGGATGATTCGAAGTGTAGCACTCAGAAGTGAGATGTAATCACAGAACATGGAACGCAGTTGGCTCTTTATGCATTTCCTGAGCATGTTTCCAAATTTAGGGCGATTGAACACAGACGCGAAAGATTTCCCGGTGGCAAGTGCCTATTACTTTTGTCAAACTACGGACAAATCTCAGAATCATCCTTTCTGATTGCTATTATTCTTTAATAGGTGGCGATTTCTTCATAACATCACTGGAGCTTATGCTAGAAATCACAAGATGGTAAGTGACTGCTTTTGAAGTTAGTTTCATCGCGAGAAATAAATTTTCCAGAGCACAATTGTAAAACTTTTGCAACAGAAGTAAAAGGTATCAAGATTTTGCAGACATTATTTAAGAAATAAAAGGTATCGTGAAATAAATTCTTTCTTGTTACTCATGTGTGGGTTGCTCATTTTTTTAAGAAAAAGTGTAGTTAATTTTGCAGACATTATCGATGTTCACTATTGTAATTTTCGTTACTACATACATTGCTTTGGCTATCTTACTAATATTTGATTTTACTTCTTTTATTATATATATAACCTTGCTTTTGAGTTTGCACTTTTAATTAGAATGCTTACATCGTTCCTAGGACTTTGGTTATGACCTCTAATTGACATTTTTATAACTGATATCTACAATCTATACTGTAGAGCCTACGATAATCCAATTGATATAATATAAATCAACCATTAATTGTTTGAGCCACATGAACCAGCGCAATCACAAGAATGAGAGCATGTTCTAATTATTTTATTTTTCTTAGAAGTTGCTTAGAAATGCTGGCAAACTAACCTTGTAAGCATTTGCTGCTTATTTATCTCGGATCAAGCAACGAGGTTTTGTGTTGAAGGAGATTTTTTTTTTTTAAAAAAATTACAATTAACTTTAAAGAGAGGTTACATAAGTTCTAGTGTTCTAAGGCAAAGGTCCGATCTTACATGCAAGTATTAATCAGTGTTCTGGCTCGATGATTGACTGTCATAGCAATTTTTGACACTGGAGCTCTGAAACCGAGACTTTTGACACTGGAGAAGGGAGGGACCTATGAGGTGCCTAAGTCTACGCCCAAGGCTCAGAGGACTTTGATTCATCTTAGAATTTTAGCTTCGCAAAGAAATATCAACCAATAGTCCGAGTAAAAAATTCTACAAAAAGCCAGAGGACACTTTTTTAGCTTCGCAAGCATAAAAAGACTGATCGAGTTCGTAAGCATAGGATTCGTGTCAAACTAAATGTTTTCCAATGTTGACTTAACGAACGAGGGGTTCTGACTTTTTGCCACAGGAGACTTTTTTCTGGATTGCTTTGCGTTGCATTCTGCCAGATGATTGATTTATATCTACATCTGGGGCAAGAAAACTATAGGGGGCCTGCACACAGCAGTTCTTCACTAGCCTGTGATCATGGATGCAATCTTCTCACCCTCACGTACGATCAAAAGACTACTCAAGGAATCCTCCCAAGAAATAAGTAAGCTTTACTTGCTCCAAACTGTTGCTTGAATTCATGCAGATTTCTTTTTAATGTCCTTGTAGATAAAATCTAGACAATGGTTTTTTGTTGGATTGTTGGTGAATGAAGAGTCATTCATCTATCTATAGCTATCTTCCTATATGCTTGAGAGATGCATCCTAAACTAAATTTCATTTTCTCCTTGAGGACTGTCTTGTATTTTGAGTCCTTAAAAACGTATGTTGTTGCTTCTTTTGTTCTCTAGGGACCAAAACAATACAAGGATCAATTGAAGGGATATACTTGGAACAGTATGCTATTAGCGTGATAAAAGCAGCAACAAATAACTTTGCTGATGAAAATATGATTGGTGTTGGAGGATCTGCTCGAGTTTACAAGGTGTGGGAAGAAGATTTAAAGCTTGTATACTTTTGATAAGATTGGCATTAACTTCTTCTTTCTTTCTTTTTTTAATTTTTTTCCTCCAGGGAAGGTTTCCTGATGGACAAATGGTAGCTGTGAAGAGGCTGGTAGACAGATCAGTAGAGGGCTTAGAAGAATTTAAGAATGAGGTGAAAGTTGCATCCAAACTCCAACACAGGAACTTTGTCACGCTTCTGGGTTACGGTGTCCAAAAAAAAGAGAGGTTATTGGTGTTTGAATTACAGCCAAAAGGGTGCTTGGATACCTTCTTATTTGGTTAGAATTTGCCACTCTACTCTCAATCCTTTGAACCATACTTACGCCTGAGGATGAAGATTTAACAAGTGTTCACTGACATCCGCCAGATGCAACAAAAAGGGGGAAACTGAACTGGAAGATGCGCTTCAACATTATCGAAGAAATTGCTGCAGGACTCGTGTACCTTCACCGCTATTCTAGATTGAGAATAATCCATAGAGATGTGAAGCCAGGCAACATTCTCCTCGACGAACAATATAAACCAAAGATAACTGACTTTGGAACGGCGTGGATATTCGGCGGAGATCAAATTCAAGAAACAGCTGAAAAAATTATTGGAACACTGTAGGTCTTGATCGTTTTACTACACTCACATGCTTGTTTGATAACTGAAAACTAATGATTTCAAAGCTATTTCAGTTGATTTCTGAAATTAATGGACGATGAATGATGATGCATGAAATGGGCGTGCAGCGGCTACATTGCTCCCGAGTATCACATGGAATGTAAAATATCAGAGAAATCTGATGTCTACAGCTTCGGTGTCACGATTCTGGAGATCTTGAGCGGCAGGAGGAACCGCCATTTTCCTAATGACAAAGACGAAGAACCCTTCCGGCTTCTGCAACATGTAAGTAAAATTACGCAGCTCATCCAATCTCTGAAACCAGTAGCAAACTGCAGCTTAACTATATATGCGTGCAGGCATGGAAATTATGGAAGGAAGACAGAATCTTGGAGCTGATCGATCCATCCTCGGGTGATTCATACGACAAGTCTCAATTTCTCAAATGCATCAAAGTTGGACTCTTGTGCGTGCAAGAATCCCCAATAGACAGGCCAACCATGTCAAAGGTGGCCTCAATGCTGAGCAGTGATGCACATCTTCCTGAGCCTGAACCAGTTTCATATTTTGGACGAATAATCAAACTGGAGAGTAGTGAGTCAGCCTCTGTGAGTTATGTCGCCACTGCTGAAACAGTCCGTGTTACGCCCGTAACACAAACGACAAAAAAAACAGTCCGTGTTGCGGCCGTTACACAAACGTTAAGAAAAACAAGAATTTGAATTGATAAATTTAATGCGTCACCGTTCACGCGCGAAAATTTTCTTTTCTTCCCGCGTGGAAAAACAGAATGTGGGGCTGCACAAATCTCTTGTCCGTCACGCAACTTCCATTCTTTCCGTTGCCTTCCTCTCCCACGCGTTCGGTGACTGACAAGCTCCCAAGTCAGCGACGCCAGCAACTTAAAAAATTTTGCATTCGTCTGCCATCACCGTTGATTTTTGCACCGTGCTTTGCGTTGCATTCTGCCAGATGATTGATTTATATCTACATCTGGGGCAAGAAAACTATAGGGGCCTGCACACAGCAATTCTTCACTAGCCTGTGATCATGGATGCAATCTTCTCACCCTCACGTACGATCAAAAGACTACTCAAGGAATCCTCCCAAGAGATAAGTAAGCTTTACTTGCTCCAAACTGTTCCTTGAATTCACGCAGATTTCTTTTTAATGCCCTTCTTGCAGATTAAATCTAGACAATGATTTTTTGTTGGATTGATGGTGAATGAAGAGTCACTCATCTATCTATATCAATCTTCCTATATGCTTGAGAGATTCATCCTAACTAAATTTCATTTTTCTCTTAGAGGACTTTCTTATATTTTGAGTCCTTA
Source organism: Costus lasius (assembly GCA_027563935.2). Classification (NCBI taxonomy): domain Eukaryota; kingdom Viridiplantae; phylum Streptophyta; class Magnoliopsida; order Zingiberales; family Costaceae; genus Costus; species Costus lasius. The sequence continues at coordinate 101,920,299 of CM050454.1, forward strand.
AAAAGTATGTTGTTGCTTCTTTTGCTCTCTAGGGACCAAAAGAATACAAGGATCAATTGAAGGCATATACTTGGAACGGTATGCTATAAGCGTGATAAAAGCAGCAACAAGTAACTTTGCTCATGAAAATAAGCTTGGAGAAGGAGGATTTGGCCCAGTTTACAAGGTGTGGGAAGAAGATTTAATGCTTGTTTACTTTTGATAAGATTGGCATTAACTTCTTCTTTCTTTTTTTTTTCTTTTTTTTTTCCTCCAGGGAAGGTTTCCTGATGGACAAATGGTAGCTGTGAAGAGGCTGTCAAAGAGGTCATGCCAGGGCACAGAAGAATTTGAGAATGAGGTGGAAGTTGCATCCAAACTCCAACACAGGAACTTTGTCACGCTTCTGGGTTACTGTGTCCATAAAAAAGAGAGGTTATTGGTGTTTGAATTACTGCCAAACGGGAGCTTGGATATCTTTCTGTTTGGTTAGAATTTGCCACTCTACTCTCAATTCTATGAACCATACTTACGCCTGAGGATGAAGATTTAAGAAGTGTTCACTGACATTTATTTTCGTCCGCCAGATGCAACGAAAAGGGGAAAACTGAACTGGAAGATGCGCTTCAACATTATCGAAGAAATTGCTGCAGGACTCGTGTACCTTCACCGCTATTCTAGATTGAGAATAATCCATAGAGATGTGAAGCCAAGCAACATTCTCCTCGACGAACAATATAAACCAAAAATAACTGACTTCGGAGTAGCGCGGATATGCGGCGGAGATCAAATTGAAGAAACAACTGAAAGAATTGTTGGAACATGGTAGGTCTTGATCGTATTACTACACTCACATGCTTGTTTGATAACTGAAAACCAATTATTTCAAAGCTGCTTCCGTTGATTTCTAAAATTAGTGGATGCTGATGATGCGTAAAACGCATGTGCAGCGGCTACATGGCTCCCGAGTATTGCATGGAGGGAAAATTGTCAGAGAAATCTGATGTCTACAGCTTCGGTGTCTTGGTTCTGGAGATCTTGAGCGGCAGGAGGAGCAGCCATTTTCTTAATGACGAAGACGAAGAACCCCTCCAGCTTCTGCAACATGTAAGCAGAATTACGCAGCTCATCCGATCTCTGAAACCAGCTGCAAACTGCAGCTTAACTATTTATGCGTGCAGGCATGGAAATTATGGAAGGAAGACAGAATCTTGGAGCTGATCGATCCGTCCTTGGGTAATTCATACGACAAGTCTCAATTTCTCAAGTGCATCAAAGTTGGACTCTTGTGTGTGCAAGAATCCCCAATAGACAGGCCAACCATGTCTAAGGTGGTCTCAGTGCTGAGCAATGATACACATCTTCCTGAGCCTAAGTCAGTTCCAGATTTTGGACGAATAAACACACTGGAGAGCAGTGAGTCATCCTCTGTGAGTTGTGTCACCGCTACAGAAACATTCCGTGTTACGACCGTAACAAAAACGACAAAAAAAACAGTCCGTGTTGCGTCCGTTACACAAACGTTAAGAAAAACAAGAATTTGAATTGATAAATTTAATGCGTCACCGTTCACGCGTGAAAATTTTCATTTCTTCCCGCGTGGAAAAACAGAATGTGGGGCAGCACAAATCTCTTGTCCGTCACGCAACTTCCATTCTTTCCGTTGCCTTCCTCTCCCACGCGTTCGGTGACTGACAAGCTCCCAAGTCAGCGACGCCAGCAACGGTAAAAATTTTTTAAGCAGTCGCGTCTGCCATCACCGTTGATTTTTGCACCGTGTTTAGGGAGATGGCGCCGCGGCAAAGGAGAGTTAAAATGGGCATAACTTTCTAAGTCTCGAGATCTGCACCATCACCAATCAGTGATGATGTGCAGGTTTACAAAAAATTATAGGCAATTGTGACTGTCTAGAAAACGTGCCCCCAGCAACAAAGGAAAAAATTTTATACGAAGCCGTGGCTTCCTAATTTTTTAAGAAGCTCCGATTTTCACCGTTGATCTGCCCACTTGCACTCCAATCCCAAGACACCTTTATTAGTATGAATATTAGTATTAAGATTAGAATTAGAATTAGTATTAGTATTAGTATTAAAATTAATATTAGCATTAGTATTAATATTAGGGTTAGCATTAGGATTAGTATTAGCATTAATTTTAAGATTAGTATTAGTATTAAATTTTTTTTTATCTCGAGATTTACAATCATACTAATGTTAGGCCCAGGCACTGGGCCCAAGCCCAGACCCAGGCCCAATCCGGCCCAGCCCAATTTCCCTAATGCTTAGTGGATCAGGCAGCAGCTTCGCGGATCGGGTCAGGCGGCACTATCGCGTCGGAAACCCATTTGGTGGAAATCACTTAGGGCTACAGTGCCCTAGCGACTGTAGCACGGTGTCACGCCCTGGTCGGAACGGTCTAAAAACAGTGCTTATCTGCTTCCTAGAGCCGTCAAGCGGAACAACAGAATGTGATCGCGCTAGGGTTTCTGGACCGAATTTTGTCCCCAAATTCAAAACCCTAGTTCCCCGCTCACTTTTAATCCCCAAATTACAATTCGCACGGAAAGGATTGGAAAACCCTAACCGTAATTCGAGAAAACCGAAAAGAATCGAAAAACCCCAAATCAAAATACCTCGAATCAGATTTTGACCGAAGTCAACATCAACCCTTGCTGACGTCGGCGTGACGTCAGCCCTCCGAACGAAATTTCGCCGCTCGCCGATTCACCTCCTCTGTGACGTCACGCTTAATTTCGAATTCGCCTGCGATTTTGACCGCGTCAAAATCGCTCCGCCGCTGTTGTCTCGAAACGAGCGCTAAACGCGGCTCGTCTTCTTCGTCACGCGAACGCGCCGCGCTCGCGTTCGCAGTCGCCGCCGGGGAAGAGAAGTGCGTCAATTACGCCTCGGCTCCGCCTTCTCGTCGCCGACCGGATCTACGTTGCCGGAGGCGGTCGTCGCCGCCGGAGACAAAGAGAAAGGGGAAGACGAAGAGATGAAGGAAAGCTGCACTCTATTCCCAAAAGCTTACAGAAATCGATCGTCTCCTGCCTCCCGTTGACAACCCCCGGCCGTCGTCGGTACCCGCTTCCCCTCCCTCGCCGACGATCCACTGATCGTTGGCTACAATCGCTCAAAGCTCTCTCAACTCGCAGCGCTCGCCGGTAGAATCGATCGCTCGTTCCTCCTTTTCTTCATCCGTCCGCGTCTCTCTTTATACCGAATGAAGCCGCCGCCTTTTGCCTTCCGATCTTCACGCGCGTCCACCTCCTCAAGCTCCACGTTCGGGTCTCACGCCGCCTCCGAGCTTCATGCTGTTTGCGTCCTAATTTCGCCAAAGACGTCCGCTTTCCTCGCTGCGACCGAAGCTTGTGGGGGAGACTTCGCCTCTGCTCTTTCACGCGTCCGTGGAAGCCGTTTGCGTCTGGGAGCTCCGCCAACGAGCTCGCGTCCGACTCTTCCGCCCGCGAAAATGTCATCTCTTTACCGCGTCCGTTTTCGCACCTGCGTCGTCGCGTACGTTGAGTGGTCAAAATCGGCATCGTCCAATTTTGCAGCCGTTGACCAGCGGATTGGAGCCGAGTTCTGTTTTGATTTCTCCTGCGTGGGTTTGGGCTTGGGTTCGGCCCACCCCCTGGGCTGAACCGGGGAGCCCAGGGCCTAACAATTCTCCCCGGCCCAATTTGGACATCGCCCTCGATGTCCGGCGCGGGCGTCCCGCTCAACGCTGGCTGGCGAGCCACCGCTCTTGCTCGGCGCAGTTAGCCTCGTAGCATTCTTTCCAGGTCTGTTCCCTCTTGCGTTGGAGCTTCTCATAGTTTGCACGTTGCCTTGCGTTGTCTTCCGCTTCTATCTCCTCCCAAGACTTCGGTGAAGTCTTTTCCTCTACTACCTGCTTATACGACTTTTTCTCCTGCGGAGGGTCCGCATCTCCGGAGCTCGTCTTCTGCTCGACGTCGCTCTTGCCGACTGTGTCTTTCGGCTCTGTTTCTGCGGGGGTCGATGATGATCCTCCTGCGACCACTGAGACAATGCGCACAACTCCTAGGCGAGCCTCTACTGGTTCTTCGTCATGCACCTCCGCCGGTTTCTCAGCTAGCTCCCGATGCACAATCGCTGCAATCGCGTTCACCCTCTGTCGATCCGGACAGTCGCGTATCCGGTGCGGTCCTTTGCACAAAAAGCAGGCAATCGGTCTCAGTTGACCTTGCCCTCGCTCTGCAGGTCGAGTATTCCCCTGCCATGCTGGTTGTCCTCCGTTCCGTCGAGGAGAGAGTCTCTCTCTCTCTGGTGCTCTGGGTCTGGGTGGAGATGGTCGCTTCGGAGGCGACCTCTGTGCTCTCTGAAAGGTCGTCCCTGAAGTCCTCTGGTCCACCAGAGACTCGGCTATAGCAGCAGCCGTCCTCCAGTCCTGCGGCGCATGTCTTCGTACCTCCGTTGCCGCCCAGGGTTGGAGATTCCGGAGGAAGAAGTACCTCCTATCTCCCTCTGCCATCTCAGGTAGCTCCAACATCAGCGCGGAGAACGCCCTGACATACTCCTGGATCGTCCATGTATGCTTTAGCCGATCCACCGCCTCGCGCGCTTGGTCCACCGAGTTTCCGAGAAGGAACTGTTGTCGCAGTTCCTCTCGGAATACCTCCCAAGTCCAACTAGCCGCCTCTGATGTAGAGTCAACTTTGGTTCTCCACCAGAGCTTCGCATCATCTGAGAGATATGCTGTGCACACTCTCACCTTCTCCTGATCTGTGACATGGTTAGCTTCAAAATATTGTTGCATGTCTCAAAGAAAGTTACCCAACACTTTTGCAGATCTGGCCCCCTTGAACATTGCAGGTTCTGGGGTGCGAACCTTCCCGTTGCCGTTGGGAGGCCCATACTCTGCCCTGGCTGCTGTAGGGCCAGCCCCTTGTGCCTGCGCCAGTGCCATGTGCGTCACCGCCAGATCAGCCAATATCTGCTATTGCTGTGTCGTCAAGGTCGCTACTTGTCCTTGCAACGCGGTCACCTGCTGAGTTTGTGCTGTCAAGGTGGCCACCTGCTGTTGTAGCGCCGTCATCCTTTCAAAGTTTTGCTGGGCTTCAGCCATCCCAGCCAAAGTTTGTTGTAGGGCAAGAATCTGCAACCTTTCCTCTTCAATCGTGCGATGGAGTTCCTCCACATAAGGAACCACCGCATCTCTGCTGTTCCCCGTTAAACCGAGCACCTGCTCGATCCGGGCAATGCGATCCCCTTGATTCACCATGTTGCTGGATCACTTTAGGCTCTGATACCTGTTGTCACGCCCCGGTCGGAACGGTCTAAAAACAGTGCTTATCTGCTTCCTAGAGCCGTCCGGCGTAACACTAGAACGTGATCGCGCTAGGGTTTCTGGACCGAATTTTGTCCCCAAATTCAAAACCATAGTTCCCCGCTCACTTTTAATCCCCAAATTACAATTCGCACGGAAAGGATTGGAAAACCCTAACCCTAATTCGAGAAAACCAAAAAGAATCGAAAAACCCCAAATCAAAATACCTCGAATCAGATTTTGACCGAAGTCAAAATCAACCCTTGCTGACGTCGGCGTGACATCAGCCCTCCGAACGAAATTTCGCTGCTCGCAGATTCACCTCCTCTGTGACGTCACGCTTAATTTCGAATTCGCCTACGATTTTGACCGCGTCAAAATCGCTCCGCCGCTGTTGTCTCGAAACAAGCGCTAAACGCGGCTCGTCTTCTTCGTCACGCGAACGCGCCGCGCTCGCGTTCGCAGTCGCCGCCGGGGAAGAGAAGTGCGTCGATTACGCCTCGGCTCCGCCTTCTCGTCGCCGACCGGATCTACGTTGCCGGAGGCGGTCATCGCCGCAGGAGACAAAGAGAATGGGGAAGACGAAGAGATGAAGGAAAGCTGCACTCTATTCCCAAAAGCTTACAGAAATCGATCGTCTCCTGCCTCCCGTTGACAACCCCCGGCCGTCGCCGGTACCCGCTTCCCCTCCCTCGCCGACGATCCACTGATCGTTGGCTACAATCGCTCAAAGCTCTCTCAACTCGCAGCGCTCGCCGGTAGAATCGATCGCTCGTTCCTCCTTTTCTTCGTCTGTCCGCGTCTCTCTTTATACCGAATGAAGCCGCCGCCTTTTGCCTTCCGATCTTCACGCGCGTCCACCTCCTCAAGCTCCACGTTCGGGTCTCGCGCCGCCACCGAGCTTCATGCTGTTTGCATCCTAATTTCGCCAAAGACGTCCGCTTTCCTCGCTGCGACCGAAGCTTGTGGGGGAGACTTCGCCTCTGCTCTTTCACGCGTCCGCGGAAGCCGTTTGCGTCTGGGAGCTCCGCCAACGAGCTCGCGTCCGACTCTTCCGCCCGCGACGACCTCGTCTCTTTACTGCGTCCGTTTTCGCACCTGCGTCGTCGCGTACGTTGCGTGGTCAAAATTGGCATCGTCCGATTTTGCAGCCGTTGACCAGCGGATTGGAGCCGAGTTCTGTTTTGATTTCTCCTGCGTGGGTTTGGGCTTGGGTTCGGCCCACCCCCTGGGCTGAACCGGGGAGCCCAGGGCCTAACACACGGGGTGTCCGCGCGACGCGCGAGTAGCGGCGGCAGCCGCCTCCACCTCCTCTCCCCTCCGTCGAGTGTTGCTCCGGTGAGGGTTCCGGCAGCGGCGGCGGAGTCCGGCGTCCTTCCCGGTGGGTATGGGTGCGGCGGTACGGGATACGCTGGAGCAAAGGGGCAGCGTCCCCTTCCCTTCATCCTCCTCCTTCTTCGGCGTCGCCGGTGGTGGAGCCGGTGGACAAGGGTTCGCCGAGGTACGTTCCCTTCTTCCCTCCCGTTCCGGCTCCGTCCGGCGGGTGATTTTTGTCGGTGAGGCGGTCGTCGACTGTTCTTCGCCCCTCGTCGCGTCGCCTTCCTTCTCTCTGTTCCGGCGAGAGCTTGGTCGGCCGACGAGTCTGGGGCTTCAGCCCTTCCTTCCTGGTGACGTCCGGCGGACGGGGGAGTGTTCGCCGGCGTCTCTGGCTGCGGGAGCGTGGGCGGCGATTCTGCCCTTTTGCTTGGACGGCGTCCGGCGGACCTGGACGGGTTTGCTGGCGCCTCCTCTTGCTCCGGCGAGGCCGGGCTCGGCGGGAGGGTGCTCCGGAGAGCCTCAGGCGGGTTTCCGGCTTACTCCGGTCGTTGGTCCGCTACCTCGGGTTACATGCACGTGCTTCGTTTTCTGTGCGCGCGCCTCTAATGGGTTCCGGACGCAGTTCCCATTCCTGGCCGAGCAGTTGTCCTCGGCCGGCGTCCTCTTCTCTCCGACTCCCTGAGCTTCGCGCTCCTGACCGGGTTGTCCTACTCGGTCGGCGACTCCTCGCCCCTCTCCGCGTTCCAGTCATGTGCGCTGGCCTTGTATGTTATTGCTGGCGTTTGCCGTTTGTTGTGCCGGACGTCTGCGAGACACCCTTGTTAGGCGAGTGTGTGAGTCTGGCCGCCTGCGTGCGGTCTAGTCGGAGTTAGGGCGTGTGCCCGGCGTCCTGCGTAACGTCATCTCCTGCGCGAGTGTGCGCCTCTACCTGCGTACGGATTTGCTTCTTTTCTGGTGTACCGGACTTAGACGTGCGCTGCGCCGACATCGAGTCTCGGGTGATGTATTTTGGAGGACTTTGGAGTTAGAGCAAGCAGCGGTCCTCAGCGGGCGTGGCGGCCGATGATTCGTCGAGACGAGAGTCTAGGTGGCCGCCTGGGATAGCCTGAGGAGTACGTCGAGGACGTGCTCCTGCCGGTCGCGCCTGGATCAGCGGTTCAGCCGCTTAGCCCTGCGTGGGCATGCTTGGGTGTGAGTCAAAGTGTTGACTCGGGTGTATTTTAATTAAAAATTTATTACCCTAATTCTGGGCGTGACAGACTGGTATCAGAGCCCAAGTTTCTGCACGTTCCAACTTGTACACCGGCATTGTACGCGTTGGAAGCAGTGATCAATACAATGATCACAAGTGTCCACAGCATTGAGTTGCTAGTAGAGACTATCGGATATGGGGGAGCTTTGCTCCAAAGATATCGATAGAGTTGACTTGTCCAACTAGAGCCTCTCGGCTCAGCTTTCTTGTCTCCCTAGCGAAGACATTCGTTATGGAGGTCGTGTTGCTGAGGCTCGATATCGCAGCTTCTATAGCACCGACCAAGGCCAGGGGTGGCCTGCGGACTGTCGTGCGATGACATGTCCCGAGGGCACTCGAGTGTGCCTATGGGATAGTCATGCGACGACGTATCCCAGACATCAGCCGATGATGTCATAGGACAGTCGTGTGACGACTTGTCCTGGAGAGTGGTTGTTGGTTGAGGGACAATCGTGCGACGATGTGTCACGGACACCAGCAGATATCTCCATAGGATTGTCGTGCGATGACGTATCCTTGAGATCGGCCGATGGCGGCCAAATAACTGTCGTGCGACGACATGTTCTAAGAACTGAGGGCATTATGACCCGAGGGATATCATATGATGATATCAGGAACTCCGGCCAAGAGTGGCCGTGTGACCGTTGTGCGATGGCATACTCACGAGCTAGCCTTCTTTTCAGAAGTTTGCTACGTTGAGGAAGTTGAGGACTTCCTATGGGATATTGGAACTATATTTCCACAATACCCAGGTTCCTACGGAGGATCAGGTGCAAACCTGTATCGTGTATCTCTTTAGAGATACAAAGCTGTGGTGGCGGGCTTAGACTATACACAGTCCTTTTCGGGGTCTAAACTGACCCTTAAGCTCTCGTGTGGAGATCTCAAAAAGATGAGATTGTGGTATAGTTCCCACTCTTGGGAAACTTATCGTGGGTTGCGCGAGGCACCCTAAAACGACTAAAGCATACTAGGTCACACGGGAATATGTCCAGCGGTATGCCTAGGTGATGTTGGAAATAAGAGATTTCCATTGTCAACAACACCCTAGCGGTAGGGTTCTGCCATAGAGAGACATGGGTTGGCAACTCTCCTTGCGAAGGAGAGGTCCTTCATTGGTGGAGGGTTTGTTGGAAGAGTTATTCGACGAGTTATCCTCGGAGCTTCCTAAATACTTTCCCCAAAGGAGAGGGATCATCACAAGTTGAGTTTGTGACAGGATCCACTCCTCCACTAAAGGCCTTATACCGTATTTCTGCAATGGAGTTGGCTGAGCTTCGTTAGCAATTGAGTGGATTGCTCGAAGCCGGGTTCATTCAGCCTACGGTATCTCCTTATGGAGCGATGATCCTCTTCTAAAGGAAGAAGGATTGGTCGCTAAGGTTCTGGGTGGACTATAGAACCTTGGATAAGATAACGGTGAGAGATTGTTATCTTATACTGCTTATCCCTGATCAGAGAGATCGACTAGGGAAAGCATTGGTTTTCTCTGAGCTAGACCTGAGGGTAGGTCGCTAACAAATTCGTTATGCTGAGGACAACGAATAGGAAAACTATATGAGTAACCCGATATGAGTCTCCAAGTTCAAAGTGATGCCTTTTGAACTATTAAAGCCCTTCTACATTTTGTTATCTAAGGAATAAGTGTTGACCCCTTTTCTTAGATGACTATGTAGTGGTATATTTAGACGATATCGTGGTATTCTCCTCAAGCGTTGAGGAACACCCAAGTCATATATGACTGTTGTTGAGGGAAAAATCAACTCTATTTGGAGATGGAGGAATGCTCATTTGTGGTGGATGAGATTTCTTTCCTTGGTCATGGGATGGACCATGGATAAGTGCACATAGACAAGGTAAAGTCCAAGCCATTGCGGAATGGTGCGCCCCCTCAAATCAAACTGAATATGGAGTTTTCTCGGTGTGGTGAACTTCTATCGAAGATTCATCAAAGGCTATTAAAAAAAAAGCCTTACCCTCAGTGATCTACTAAAACAGAACTCGAAATGGGAGTGGCTTGATCGGTATCAGTTGGCCTTCCGTTAGTAAAGGTCCATATTGCCTCTGAACCGATCCTGAAGTTACCCGACTTCAGTATGCCTTTCGAGTTTCACACCGAAGCTTCGGACCAAGCTATTGGTGGTATGCCTTTATAGGATGAGCATCCTTTAGCTTTGGAGAGTTGAAAGCTAATAGGACTGAGTGATGGTATTTGACCACGAGAAGGAAAAAAGGTGGTAGGAGTCCATTATCTCCGGATGCGAAGAACCTTTTCGAGGTTATGAAAACCGACAACATTTTCACCACATAAAGTAGTTGTCGGCAAAAAAAACACGTTGGCCGGAATTCTAGGGTGAATTCCAATTCCATAGGGAACATAAATCGGGTAAAGACAACGTCTTTCCTTATGAGCTCAGTAGACTAAATGCCCTTGTGTGCTGTACCCTCTCCCGAGTGGACGGGGATCTGCTAAGCAGAATAAAGACAGTCTCAGCTTTTGATAGAGAGAATCAAAAGCTAAGTTCAGCAGATTATATCGGACATGATCCGACACTACTATCTGGGTCCAGTTGACATTGTCATGGCCAGAGGTGATAGGCCACTAGTCCCATCGATGGGCGGACTACGCCGGGAGCTACTGAGGGAGCTCCATGATAGAATTTGGGCAAGACATCCAGGACAAGAGGGGATAGTTGTCCTGTTAGCACAATCGTGCTATTGGCCCAATACGTGCGCAAACATGGGGATGTAGATCCGCACTTACCAAATTTGCCAAGAAGGTAAGATCGATTGGAGACTAGGGGCAGGGTTGTTACAACCACTGCCTGTTCCCGAGACATCCTGGACAAGGGTGTCCAAGGACTTTATTGGTGGAGTTCTAAAGTTGATGGGATAAGCTCAGTACCGGTAGTCGTGGAATGAGTTTCCATGGGTGGATTCTTTATTCCAGCACTTGAGCAGTGTATAGCAAGGGTTGCTATAGACTTATTCTTCCAGGAAATGGTGAAACTTTTGGCATCCAAGTGGATATCGAGAACGATATGGATGCACATTTTGGCTGGACACTTTTGAACCGTGTTGTTCAATAAATATTTATCCAAGGTAAGTTTCTCCATAGCCAATCATCCTTAGACGGATAGGCAGTTTTGAGCTGGTGAATGTTCTTGTGGAAGAATTCCCCCGTCACTTGGTGATCACCAGTCAGGATGACTGAGTGAAGTGGATCGATGTGGTATGTAATGCCTACACCTTGCAAAGGTTGTCATCCACAAGTCCCACCTCATTTGAGCTTCGAGTTAGTGTTAGGGAGTCAGCCCCTAACCCCCGTTGATGTGGTACAAAGGGATTCCTACGGGAAGTGCCCTATGACTCAACGGAATGCTCGGGAACGAATCTATTCAGTCGGAGAGGCTAAAGATAGCTAGGAGTTGGCTGTACAATGGATGCAAAGGTATGCATACCGTCGTTGTTGGAACGAAGAATTTATCGTGGGCCACTTAATTCTTCTCCGACTTACCTCACAAATTGGTGGAAAAATCTCGGTGAGGGAGGCTCACCGGGGTCTTATCCGAAGATACGACGGTCCGTGTGGAATACTGAGTCAAGTGGACTTAGTAGCATACCGTTTGAAACTCCAATAGAGAATGTAAATGTACCTTACATTCCATGTGAGCTTGAGGAAGTTTCACTTGGATCTGGATGATCCTCTTCGGTCATTGTCTTACCAAGCCACACCGATGGTGCGAACAAAGTTCGACCGACGAATACGTGATATTTTATATCACTGGGTGTTGGGGCAAAGTAAGCTGAACCGATATACGGAGTTTCACATCCGATGGGATAAATCCCTTATAAAGGAAGTAACCTGGCACAAAGCTTCCGAACAATACTTCTCTAATGATTCGGATGAGGTTCGATCTAAGAATTGTCGAGATTTGAGGTTATCGACTCTTAGATCACTTAATGAGTAAACAATAGGTGTTTCTCATTCATTGGGAGAGTTATGCCTGAGGACGAAACACTCTGGTGAGATGCTTCAGAGTTCTGGTTTACGAGGTTTAGCTGAGGAGCTACCTCGAGTCGCCGAGGACGGCGACCACCTTAGGTGGGGGAGAATGTTAGGCCCAGGCCCAATCCGTCGCAGCCCAATTTCCTTAATGCTTAGTGGATCAGACAACAGCTTCATGGATCGAGTCAGGCGGCACTATCGGGTCGGCAACCCGTTAGGTGGAAATCACTTAGGTGGCCGCCTGGGATAGGCTGAGGAGTACGTCGAGGACGTGCTTCTGCCGATCGCGCCTGGATCAGCGGTTCAGCCGCTTAGCCCCTGTGTGGGCGTGCTTGGGTGTGAGTCAAAGTGTTGACTCGGGTGTATTTTAATTAAAATTTTATTACCCTAATTTTAGGCGTGACACTAAACAACGGCAACCATGAGGGCTTCCGAAAATTCTAGGAAGACGCACCCACAACGAAGGCCCTGCAACATACTCCCGACGTCGACGGGCCTGTTTGGCCCAGTTTATAGGACAGTGCATAAGTTATTTTAGGAAAGCTGACACCATTTGAAATATAGCTTCTGCTGATCAGACAAGCTAAATCTAAAAGTTGAAACTCTAGTTAAGAAATTGAAATCTTTATATATATATAATAATAATAAAATCTAACTTTAAAAATAAAAATGAAAAAAATAATATAAATAATAATAAATAACTATAATAATAAAATTAAAAATAAATATAAATAAAAATTAAAAATTAAAAAAATATAAATAATAAAAATAATAAAAATTAAAAAATATAAATATATATAATTATATATATAAATAAAAATAATATAACTATAAGTTATGCATCTAAACACTCTTAAAACTTTTTCATCCATCATATTTTCAACCAGTACTTCTTCAGTTAAGAGAAGCAAATAATAAAAGAAGTTGGGCCAAACGCAACCGTCATATCCTTTCCTTCTCTTGTTGTTTTTCTGTATTCATATTTTTCAAATTGTATCGAGATCTGTATGTAAAATTTGTATTCATGCATCAGTTAACTTTGTTTTAGATTATGAATAGTTTGATTTTAATATTTATATGATTTTTGTTAACATCTCTGATCCATTTCTCTAGGATAGGTTATGTGGGAAATTTGTTTGCGGAGGAGTACCCCTATGTAAATTTTTCATAGGGGTAAAAAATATTGTTATGATCAAGATTACATATGAATAAAAAATTATCCTAAACATTTTGCATAAAAGACAAAAATACTATTTATTTTTATCTTTTATACAAAATATTTAAGATAATTTCTTATTCGTGTGAAATCTTATTCATAGCAATATTAGTACCAAAATATTTTTTATCCCTAAAATAAGGCACCCCTATGGAAAATTTGCATAGGGGTGCCCCTCTGCAAATATTTCGCCGGTTATGTGGCCGGAGTTCGGATTATGTTTAGCTTGGTTTTATTATTTATATAATTTTTCTAGTATGCTACTTCTATATTTTTTATAAATTCATTGCATCTCGATGGGTTGGGTTATCGGGAAAAGTTTTTTTTAAGAGGGTACCCATTTAGAAATTAAAGAAAGGGTCCCGCACCATTGATTGGTGCTTTGGAATTCATGCGCGTGCATTAATTCACACATCTTAATGCACTCGCATTAATTCCAAAGCACCAATCGTGCGAGTGCATGAGGCTCCTTTCTTTGATTTCTAAGTGGGTACCCCGCTTAGAAATTTTCTCCGAGCAGGAAAAAATTTCTAAGCGGAGCCCACTTAGAATGAACAAAAAAGAAAATCTTACCTCTTTAAAATGCTTTAAGATTCGTGTAATGTTTTTCAGATTAGTGCAATCTGCGCAACATAAATCACAAGGCATTTTAAAAGGGTAAGATTTCCCTTCTTTTTTTTTTTTCATTTTTTCCGCCCATTAGAGCATGATAATCGATATGCAAAACTAAAACTTTTCAATATATTATATTTTAGTTAATATCGTCATCATCTTAGTTCATTGTGATAACAATGGACATTGTGATATTGTTTGAAATCATGGCATTATCTGTTACATTGTTGATGGAAAGGTGGCCAGTTATGTGCCCTAATTTGTTACATTGTTGATGGAAAGGTTGCCAGTTATGTGCCCTAATTACTATTATGAACAACATAGAGTTACCGGTAAGATTGAATGAGTTCCTGTGTAATGTTTGACATTTGATGTCTTGTGCAGTTACCAATAGGACTCTGGCTTGCTAGATGATTGGGCTTAATTCAGCATAAGAACTTCCCTATCCACAGTCACTTTCTTGGATGCTCATCAATGCAATCCTTATTGCATCGCTGTAGGAACATTGCATTTATTTATGTACCAATTGAATAAATCAAATGTTGTATCAACTCTTTCAATGATTACAGAGACCACTATGTTGTTTCACTCACACCATTGCTATCAAATTCAGCTATTGCAGGTGACTTAACCTACTTGAGCTCCTCAAGAGCTTGCCAGACAGCCCTCTCAGTTCCTTCCATGAGCTCCGGGCTCAGCCTGACCATGAGCACACAGAACTCCGTCTGGTCCAAGGCCCCGCCCCCGTTCAAGTCCCCCTCCCTCACCATTGCCACCAGCTCCTCGTCTCCCAGCCCGTCAAGTCCCAGAACCACGGAATTCCTCCTCAGGCTCTCGTAGGTGATGACGCCCTCCGCCGGATCCCTCAGCAGCCGGAACCCCTTGCAGAGCTCCTCCACCAGCCCCTCGGCCCCGAGCCGCGCGGCCATCAAGGGAAGGAAGTCTTGGAAGCTGGCGCCTGAGTCTCTTGACATGTCTTTGTGTAGCTAGCAGGTGCGAATCAAAGCGTATATATATAGAACGGTGTAAGATCGGAGAAAAGGTTCAGCTGCCATGGATGTGAACTCTCGTGGGCTGGATAGCCATGGCTGAGATGGTTGGCCTGCTTCACGAGGAGCTTAATGGTGGCCGTGGAAGTTGCTTTCCTGGAAGCTGCGTGGGGGTTTCACATCATTTTCTTGTGGGCTGTGCGGCGGAGAGTGCTCATACTAAGTTATTAATATGCCCTAGAATCACGAGATGCTCGCCGTCGGCGAGGACTTAAAAAGTTCTCAAATGATACGTGGAGCTTATGAAGTAATTTTGCGCAAGCATGAAGAACATTCGTGGCAATTCACGAAGTTGTCTGGAAATGCTTGCGACCATTCTTGTAAACCATTCGCTGCCAAGTCGAAAAAATATTTTTTAGGCACGATCCCTAATCCACTGTTAAATAGCTTGAGATGCGTGTGCAACCCAGCATTTGCTCATGACAAGTCAACTTGTATAATCTAATTGATGTGAATATGTATTAAAAAAGAATCAGATAACGTATTCAACCTGAGTATTATCATCAAGTTTCAAACTTTCACCTATGTTCATTGGCTCTCATTGTGTTTTCTTAGATGGAATTTATAGTAGAAAAAGAGAAAAATATATTAAATCTAGTACTAAAATATATTATGTTCATTTTATATTTCCTTTTTTCACTCTGGAGAATTGAAGGATGATAAATAAGAAAAAAAAAAAGCAAATCTTACTTCACACGACTACAGCACAACACAGGTCGAACTCCTTCCAATTATTTTTTATTTAAATTTGGGCACCAAAATTTGAATTTAAATAAGTTTTTTATTCAAATTTAGGCATCAAAATTTGAATTAATTTTTTTTTTACCTATTTGACTCATAATGCATCCCAAAAATTTAAATTTAGTTATAAAATTATTATATTACCCTCTTTAATAATAAAAAAAAATAATAAATTTAGAAATTTAAATCCATTTCATTCTTATAAATTTCCTCCCCATTTTTTATACAATTCTAAAAAATTTCTCATTATTAATTCTCTTAATCTTTTGATCTAGAGTTTAAATTATTTTTTTTTATTGAGCTCAAGCAAATTTAAAGTGTTCAAGTCTTTAAGACTGCAATACTCCCTTAGTTTAGTCATATGATTAATATCAAGTAATTATTAAATTTTATTTTAATTTATTTTTATAATATAATTGTTGCTCTAACTAAATTTTCTAATTCAAATTTATTTTTATTATTATTTAATATTTTTACTAGTCCCCTTAATTGATTTCTAATTGTATATATAGAATTAATGATTGGATTTAATAATGATTAGAATCTATTCCCATGGAAAATAGGAGAATCACATAATAAATTCATTGGATTAACTAACCCAATGTTGTAATGTTACAAGTCGATAATGTCAACCCTCTGGCCAATATGAACAATATAAATTTAAAATAAATAATTAATCTACTATGAAAATAAAGGGAGGTAGTCAAGATCCTCACAAGTTTACTATAAGAAAAAGCAACAGTAAAGTTTGGAAGGGCTTTGATCTAGTAATAATCTTTAAAAAAGGAGTTTAGCTGTAAAAAGTGAAAAAAATAATAATGAGTTACGAAATCAAATTGTGGAAGTGGTCATTTGTCCCACTAGAATAAAATTACTTGTGCATTACCTACGGTCAATCTTTGTAATTTATTAGAAAATTTTAATTATTCAACTAAAAATCTTATAAAATAGTTAATTAAATTTATTATTTAGGATGTAAAATTGTTTTCTTTAAATAAAAAATTATAAATTATAAATAAATTATTATAACCTAAATATAAAAAGATAAGTAGACAAACTATGCATAGAGATACTAAGTTAGGATACTTGCTAAATTACTAGCACCTAAAATTAAGAGGTGTCGTCAGCTTTATGTAGCGTGGCATATAATTGAAAACATCTCAAATGACTGTAACACTCTTTTGAACTTCTAAAATTTTCTACTTCTATTCTTTTTCTTCTGGCACTGATAGGCTCTGCGCCTCTGCCACTTTTTCCTAAAAAAAGAAAATTCTTGAACAGTTGCATCGCTAAGATAAAATATATAACCGATTGTTCTTTATTTACAAAAAGTTTCCTTGATCTCAAGTCAAACTCCAGCTTCACAAAGGTATCATGGTCGCCTGATCAGGATATTTAATCTTTATTTTCATTCTCCATTACAGGGTCTAGTAAAATTAGCACTAGTTCAGTGGGCTAATATGTGGAGAAAATACTATGAAGCGTATAGTTACTACTTAGGGGGAAATTTGGTACAGAAGGAGCTAATATTAGTCTTTGGTGTGTTTAACACTATGCCGTAGGACTAGAGCAAATGCTTGATCTGATCTACAGCTCATCCAAACCAAAAGCAACCATTCCACTTCCCGTCTTAAGTCCAAAATCGTCGACCAAACAGATGTTCATGTGCAGCACAAACTCTCCCCACCCTAAACGCCAATCCACATGGATCTGCCAATTCTAAAACTAAAGATTTCACTAACAT
This sequence comes from Costus lasius, assembly GCA_027563935.2. Taxonomy (NCBI): domain Eukaryota; kingdom Viridiplantae; phylum Streptophyta; class Magnoliopsida; order Zingiberales; family Costaceae; genus Costus; species Costus lasius. Next base: position 101,937,507 of record CM050454.1, read on the forward strand.
ATGCGGTAAACAGAGATCAACTGGCAGATGATTGATAAATCATTAATCATACACCGAAATGAAGCCGATAAAGGGTAAACATGGACGAAGACAATCAGCCAAAAAAAAGACAGAGAGAAGCCTACAATTCTTGGCGAGCTTGAAGCAATTGGCAGCCTTTTCGAACAAATCACCTGCATCATCGTATTTGGATCCAAAGATCCCTCAGTGTCACACCCGATCGAATTGTTCTTCGGCGAACCTAGCACTGTATGCTAAATCCCTAAAATTTACCTCCAATTTGAATTTTCCTTCAATTTTGACCCAGTCAAAATCATCGTCGGAGTCAAATTATCGCCGCCGTCGAAATTCGGATTTTGATTTGGAATGCTGACGTCACCTTACGTCAACCGCCTGAAATGCAAAATTACTGTTGACCGAATGCTGTGTTGACTCTGCCCTGCGTTTGCCTCGTTTCGAACGCCCATGCTGTAACATCCCGTTATCTTAACCCCAAACAAATGGCACAGTTCATGAATGATACAGGATGTTTCATATAAGATCGATTCATATGCTAGGTAAAACCGAATTCAAGAAAACACGATCTGAAAATTTCGAAAATCTATACATATAAATATCCACAAAACACAAATCTCATAAATCACATAAGGGTACCTGCCACCACGCAATCCTTGCACTAGACATATGCAAGGTAACAGTTATATCAAATCCGATGGCACAAATACAATTCGATTCGAAATTCAAAGCAAAGCCACAAAGTCGATTTTATAAACTCATACCAAACACCGAAACCAGGCTGAGGCCCGCGGTGACACAAAAATCAAACTCATTTAACTGCCACAATCTGGCAACACAAATTTCACATAGTTCACGTGGTTCACACAAATTCACATAGTTCACATCATTCATATAGTTCGTATAACTCATATAGTTCGGCCACAACCGGCCTCATATTTAAGCACAAAAGTTCTTAAATATAATCACAGCAAACTAGCATAATGTCCACGCCAATGCTAACTCAAGAAATGCGCCCCTGCTCTATGCCTGAAAATAGTGAGGGGTGAGCTACACAGCCCAGTGAGTGGATAGTCTAAATCGACCATCCATAACATACACTCAAAAATATAGGCAGATTATTTTAAAAATCTTTAACAGAACATTATGTCAATATACAACAAGATTAAATACAGAAATCATATAAACAGCCAGATGTACACACCAACATATAACAAACTCAGGTTCTAAACAAACTCAGGTTCTAGAGTTATACTCTAAACCAACTAAACACACCAATACTTAGTTAACCTAGTTGTCCAGCATATTCAGTAGTGACCAATACGGTCTAACCCGGCTTTGGCCTAAGCACTGGGAGCGGCAAAATCTCGTGCAACACATAAACATGGACAGTGAGTAGAATCAAGAGGTGGCCCCCGCCAGGTCACGACGTGGCACTTTGCTCTAAAACACCCCATAAACACATCGATGGCTTGTGTGTAGATTCAAGAGGTGGCCCCCGCCGGGTCACGACGTGGCACTTTGCTCTACGACACCCCATATCACAAAAAGAGAGTGATGACATCAAGAGGTGGCCCCTGTCCGACCAAGACATGGCACTTTGCGTCAAAACTCGTTCTCCCAAAAGGTTCCTACTGGACAACAAACACATCTTATATCATATTTCATAAAGGTGGACTCCTAAGTGTCAACTAGACTCTAGGATAGTCATCACAAAAATCATATCGGGCAGGCTGAACATCAACCCCCATCACAATAATCATAATAGGCAGGCTGAACATCAACCTCCTCACATATCAAATACAGGGCTGAAATTCAAACCCTTAACATATCACATAAGGACTATCCTATGAGTACACGGTTACACTTAGCCATAGTCCTAACCAACACATAACACATAATATTCAAATTCCACATAATCCATCACATAACACATATTGTTCAAAATTCACATAACCTATACTATTCGAAAATCACATAACATAACACATAATATTTCATATTCGAATATCACATAATATAGTGTAGTCCTTAGATTTCATGCTGATTAGTTTAGTCAAACCTTGCTATGTTATCACCCAAATTTCTCAAACAATTAAATAACAGGCTACACACCTAAATTAAATAACATGCTACACACCTAAATAAACAGTCATGGATTGTAATTAACACACATCCAAAAATCATTACAACACATATAACCCACGGTTTTACAACATGTCATCTATTTAAAATTTAAACTCTAGCTAACAAGAATGTCATGCTCAAAATTCACTAATTTAAAACTACCTAAATTCCATAACATCAACATAAAATTATAACATGTAATTGTCTTTATAATCCTCATGTAAACATGTTAATTTCGATTTTTCATAAATAATACCAAATTTCGGTTGTCATGAATAATTTATCATAAATAATATCAAGATTTCGGATTATCATGAAAATTATCAAGAATTCGGTTTACATGAAAGAACATCTCAATTTTGGTTTTCATCCCTTAAATTCGGTTTTAACATGGTAGAAATTCCAAGAACTCAAATGTATCATGTCACAAACACAACTAAATTCATAGGTCAAACAAGACATTCCACTCACCTCTTAAACCGAGAATACTAAGGTTAAAATCTTCCCAAAAAAACTCGCCTAAAGCCTTGATGTCGCCCAAAGGATCTCCAAGAACTCACCAAGGAAGTTTCACCTCAAGGAAATTCGCCAAGGGGAAGAAGATGGAGAAAATCGCCAAGAACTCTTCAAGAATACCAAGATCGCCTTCTTCCTTGCCCTAGCCGCCCCAAGATTTCCTCAAGCCAAAAATCGTCAATGCTTCCTTCCCTAACCGAAATACCCACTAAAAATTCGGTTTTTAATTTTTTAACCCATTAACCAATTAATTCAAATAGGGTTTAATCCATTTAACTAATAAATTTGAATTTCAAACCCAATTAGCGCCAACCCAAAAAAACTCATAATTAACGATTAATTTAACCATCCACTAACCATTCACTTAACGAAATCCATTAAGGATTTAATTAACATCCAATAAGGATTTAATTAACCAATAAGGTCTAATTAATTAACTTACAATTTACAACCCATAAATCCTAATTAATTTATCATGAACAACCAATAATAATTTATCATAAATTAACAGCCACTAATCAAATAAATAATCTCTAATTAATTTACAATAAATTAACAACCAAAAATCTCTAGTTAATTAACTATTAACAACCAATACATAGAAAAATATCACAGTCAATAATTTTAGACAAAATCAAAATAATGCTTACCAGGACTTAAGATCCTTGGATCTTACACATGCGTTCTTCGTCTTCGTCGAGCTCAAGCACGTTCGATCATTCGCCAGAGAAGGAAGGCGTGCCGGCTGGGAGAGGAATGCTGACCTCACCCTCAGTCTCTCGTCATCGACCGGAAGCCGCCGTCGCCAGGAACTGTCGTCACTGTCGCTGTTGGAAACGGTGAAGAAGAAATGCAGAAACTCAGAAACAAGGGAGATTAGAGAGGAAAGCTTTATTTACCCTTTTGAAGCTACAAAACCTCTCCAATGCCAACGACCCCAGTCGCAAACCCCCACTCCCTTTCCTCGCCGACGGCGCACTCATGTGACCTTTTCCTTATATGGTAAAACCTTCAGGTTGATCCATGTAAACTTCTTCCTCAAGATCCTCATTTAGAAAGGTTATTTTCACATCCATTTGGTGTAACTCTAAATCAAACTGAGCTACATGTGCCATAATAATTCTTAATGAGTCTTTCTTTGAGACATGAGAAAATATCTCTACATAATCTATGACATTCTTTTGAGTATAACCTTTGGCAACAAGTCTGGCTTTATATCGTTCTATATTGTCATTCGAGTCATGTTTGGTCTTAAAGACAAATTTACATCTAACTCATTTACAACCTTCTGGCAAATCAACGAGATCCCAGACATTATTTTGTGTCATTGAGTTTAACTCATCTTTCATGGCATTAATTCATTTATCATACTCTTTACTTTCTATGGTTTGTGAAAATGAAACAGGATCTTTATTAATGCCACAATTAAATTCTGACTCCTGCAAATAAACCACATAGTCATTAGGAATAACTGATCTTCTTATTCTTATAGGTTTTCTTAAGGCTATCCCATGTGGTTCATTTATGTCAGTTGGATGTAAGTTAGTTACTTCATTCAAATGCTACTCAACATCATTTTGTTCCTCCAATGTTAGGGCAACCTTCGATGTGGATATGGATATTGGAACTTTTATGGGTAATGGAACATCAATCCTAATTTCATTAATATCCATAATTTGTCTTTCAGCACTCCCACTAGTTTCTCTATTTTCAATAAATTTGGCATTAGCTGTTTCAACAATTTTTGAACTATGGTTTCGACAATAAAACATATACCCTTTAGATTTTTCTAGGTAACCAATAAAATAACCACTAACAGTTCGAGAATCTAATTTTTTTTTTCATGTGGATTATAAACTCGTGCTTCTGTTGGGCATCCCTAAACATAAAGGTGCCTCATACTAGGTTTTCTACCGGTCCACAACTCAAAAGAAGTTTTAGTAACCGCCTTACTAGGAATCCTGTTCAGCAAATACACAGCAGTTTTAAGTGCATGCATCCACAAGGTTTTGGATAATGAAGAATTACTCATCATACTCCTAACCATGTCCATTAATGTTCAATTACGCCTTTCTGCAACACCATTTTGTTGAGGTGTTCTTGGCACAGTGTATTGAGCACATATGTCATGCTTTTCAAGAAGTTTAGCAAATTGACCAGGACATTGTCCTGACTTATCATATTTATCATAATACTCACCACCTCTATCAGACCTAATGATTTTTTACTTTCATATCTAATTGTCTTTCAACCTCGTTAATAAATACTTCAAGAGAATTTACAGCTTGAGATTTTTCATTAATCAAATAGACATATCCATACCGTGAAAAATCATCTATAAAGGTGATAAAGTATTTCTCTTCACTAAAGGATGAAGTATCAAAAGGTCCACAAATATCAGTGTGTATAATTTCAAGGATTTGAGTGCTTCTTGTGGCATTTTTCTTGTTATGTTTGGCTTGTTTTCCCTTAATGCAATCCACATATATATCAAAATCAGTAAAATCTAAATTCGAAATAATTTTATCTTTTACTAATCTTTCTTTGGATACATGACCCAAACACTTATGCCATAAGAAAGCAGAACTTTCTTTCATTGTGCTATGCTTACATCCAATAGAATGATTAACACAAAATAGAGATTCAGAAAAATTAACATTCAGTTTTAATTTATATAAACCATTAATAAGAATTCCAGAGCCAGGAATTATGTTTAAATATACTGAATCATCCAACGACTCTGGTCGAATCTAAGCCAATAGTCTCGCGGTTTGACTTGTGTTGACTACGTGGAACCAAGGTCAACGGGACTTTGGTCGTGGGCATAACACCCGTCCAATCTACATTAATTTCCTTTGACATGAAGCCTTTATCACCCTACAGAAGAATTTTACATGGGTTGACTTGAGGTAATGAAGAATTCACAACAAACTTATTTAGTAATGGCAAATGGTTTCGATTTTTCAATTAGTACGTATATTTTTCTTGGATTAGAAAATAAACCCTCGTTCGTAATACTAATGTATCATTTGTATCGATAAGTAGAGGTGTTTAAAAAAATAGTTGACTGAACAAAATTGTAAATACGGCTGAATTGATAATAACTTATAGACTTTGGAGTCCCATGAAAAGCGAGTTCTCTATCATTTGAGCTATATCCCGATCTAAGAGCTTGGTCACATGAAAAAATAAGAAATAAGCTGAATAAAAAAGTGTGGCTTATACTAGATGCTAGATGATTGAGCTTAATTCAGCATAAGAACTGCTCTATCCACAGTCACTTTCTTGGATGCTCATCAATGCAATCCATATTGCATCGCCGTAGGAACATTGCATTTATTTTTGTACCAATTGAACAAACCAATTGTTGACTAACTCTTTCAAAGATTTACATATACCACTCTTACTTCAATGTTGTTTCATTCACACCATTGCTATCAAATTCAGCTGTTGCAGGTGACTTTAAGCTCCTCAAGAGCTTGCCAGACAGCCCTCTCAGTTCCTTCCATGAGCTCCGGGCTCAGCCTGACCATGAGCACACAGAACTCCGTCTGGTCCAAGACCCCATCCCCGTTCAAGTCCCCCTCCCTCACCATTGCCACCAGCTCCTCGTCGCCCAGCCCGTCAAGTCCCAGAACCACGGAATTCCTCCTCAGACTCTCGTAGGTGATGACGCCCTCCGCCGGATCCATCAGCAACCGGAACCCCTTGCAGAGCTCCTCCACCAGCCCCTCGGCCCCGAGCCGCGCCGCCATCACGGGAAGGAAGTCTTGGAAGCTGGCGCCTGAGTCTCTTGACATGCCTTTGTGTAGCTAGCAGGTTCGAATCAAGGCGTGTATATATATATAGAACGGTGCAAGATTGGAAAAGGTTCGGCTGCCATGGATATGAACTCTCGTGGTCTGGATGGCCAAGGCTGAGATGGTTGGCCTGCTTCACGAGGAGCTTAAAGGTGGCCGTGCAAGTTGCTTTCCTGGAAGCTGCGTGGGGGTTTCGCATCATTTTTTTGTGGGCTGTGCGGCGGAGAGTGCTCATACTAAGTTATTAACATGCCCTAGAATCACGAGATGCTCGCCGTCGGCGGGGACTTGAGATTTAAAGTTCTCAGATGATACGTGGAGCTCATGAAGTAATTTTGCGCAAGCATGAAGAACATTCGTGGCAATTCACGAAGTTGTCTAGAATTTGAATTTGAGCACTAAAATTTGAATTTAAATAGGTTTTTTATTCAAATTTAGGCATCAAAATTTGAATTTAATTTTTTTTTACCTATCTGCTTCATATAGAAATGATAAAATTATTATATTACCCTCTTTAATAATAAAAAAGAAATGATAAATTTATAAATTTAAATCCATTTCATTCTTATAAATTTTCTTTCTATTTTTCACATAATTTTAAAAAATTTCTCATTCTTTTTTAATATTCTCTTAATCTTTTAATCTAGAGTTTAAATTATTTTCTTAATTAAGCTGCAAATTTAAAATATTCAAGTCTTCAAGACTCCAACGCTCCCTTAGTTTTAGTCATATGATTAAGATTAAGTAATTATTAAATTTTATTTTAATTTAATTTTATAATATAATTATTGCTCTATCTAAATTTTCTAATTTAAATTTATTTTTTATTTTTAATATTATTTAATATTTTTACTAGTCCCCTTAATTGATTTCTAATCGTATATATATAATTAATGATTGAATTTAATAATGATTTGGATCTATTGCATGCGAGATGGGAGAAAGGGAGAATCACCTAACAAATTCATTGGATCAAATAACCCTAATGTTGTAATGCTACAAGCCCTCTGGCCAATATGAGCAGCATAATTTTGAAATGAATAATTAATCTACTATGAAAATAGAGGGAGATAGTTAAGATCCTCACGAATCTACTATTTCTGGTATAAAAGAAAAGCAACATAAAGCTTGGAAGAACTTTAATCTAGTGATAATCCATATACAAAAAAATTTAGTCATAAAAATTGAAAAAAAAATAATGACTTAGCAAATCAAATTATGAAACTCGTCATTTATCTCACTACTTCAAAAGTGACAAGAATAAATTACTTGTACATTAGCTACTCAATCTTTACTCTAGTTGATTAAAAAATTATAATTATTCAACTGAAAATCTTATAAAAGAGTTGATTAAATTTATTATTTAGATTGCACAATTATTTTCTTTAGATAAAAATTAAAAATTTATAAATAAATTACTATAACCTAAATATAAAAAAAGACAAATAGATAAACTATCCATAGAGAATCTACATAGAACAAGCTGAAGTGGGCCCTTGATCGGGCCTCGTACTTCATGATAATCTTTATTTTTGTCCATACGATTTTTTCTACAAATACGCAAGTTGTGCTCCTGAAGAGCCCACAAGAATTGGAAGAACAGAATATTTATTTGGCAGAGAAGAACGTAACTGCAAACACATACATAGCAGGAATCAATGGTCAAGCAGCAAAAAGATAAACAAAAATTGAGTTCGTAAGCCAGAGAAGACGTGCCCTCAGAAGCTCTCTCTCCTTGGTCTATGTTTCACACTGCTCATAAAATAAGAAATTCAAAAATAAAGAAGAAAGCAAGAAAGAAAGAACAAATTGATCACGTTGAATATTTTTTTCATTGATATAATGGTGTAGTCAAACTTCCTCGAAATTAAATGTTTCTCCCAAGTCAACTGTTCTATAGTTGACTTTTTGCCACACCACAATATGAGCCCTTTCCCTAGACGGCTTTGCTTAGCATTCTACCTGCGGCGCGATCTCTTTTTGCATCTGCTGCAAGAGACACTACAGGGGCCTGCCTGCTCACAGAAATTCTTCACTGCCCCGGGATCATCATGCCCCGCTGTATGCACAAGCTTTTGTACGCAGGTGCTTGCAGATTGTTTAAGTATGCTTACCGCCAAACAAGTAAGCTGTTCTTCCGGCTGTTCCTTGAATTCATAGACTTTTTGTGTCCTTATTGTAGATTAAATCTAGATAATGATTTAGTTGGATTGTTGGTGAGTGAAGAGTCACCTATGTCAATCAAGATCAATCTTCTTTCTGAATCACACTTTTGTTAGATCCTTTAGATGTGGTTGAACAGAACTTAAAAGTCAATTGATGGTTCTGTAGGAACAAAGAAAATAGAAGGATCAAATGTAGCTGAAAATAACTCTGGCAATGAAGGGTTATTTTCGCAACATTATGATATTAACATGATAAAAGCAGCAACAAATTACTTTGCTCAAGAAAATAAGCTTGGAGAAGGAGGATTTGGCCCAGTTTACAAGGTATAGAACAAAAAGGTCTAGCACTTTCACTTTGATAAGATTGGCATTAATTTTTTTAAAAAAAAAAAATTCTTCAGGGAAGGTTTCCTGATGGACAAATGGTAGCTGTGAAGAGGCTGTCGGAGAGATCAGGCCAGGGCGTAAAAGAATTTAAGAACGAGGTGGAAGTGATATCCAAACTCCAACACAGGAGCCTTGTCAGACTTCTGGGTTACTGCATCCATGGAGAAGAGGTGTTACTGGTCTATGAGTTCCTGCCAAACAAGAGCTTGGATACATTTCTATTTGGTTTGAATTTGCCACTCTAGTCTCAATTCTTTGAACCATACTTAAGCTTGAGGATGAAGATTTAAGAATATGTGATCACTGAAATTTATTGTCTGCCAGATACAACAAAAAGGGAAATACTGAACTGGGAGATGCGCTTCAACATTGTCGAAGGAATTGCTGGAGGACTCGTGTACCTTCACCGCGATTCTAGATTGAGAATAATCCATAGAGATCTGAAGGCAAGCAACATTCTCCTCGACGAGCAGTACAAGCCAAAGATATCCGACTTTGGAATGGCGCGGATCTTCGGCGGAGATCAAATTCAAGAAACAACCAGAAGAGTTGTTGGAACAATGTAGGTTTTGATCATATTACCGCACGCACATTCTTGTTCGGTAACTGCAAATCAATGAATTGCCAGTAGTGAAAGCTGTTTCAGTTGATTTCTGAAATTATTGGATGATGAATGATGATACATGAAATGCGTGTGCAGCGGCTACATGTCTCCCGAGTATGCCATGGCGGGAAAATTCTCAGAGAAATCTGATGTCTTCAGCTTCGGTGTCTTGGTTCTGGAGATCTTGAGCGGCAGGAGGAACAGCCATTTTCTTAATGACGAAGACGAAGAATCCCTCGGGCTTCTGCAACATGTAAGTAGAATTACGCAGCTCATCCGATCTCTGAAACCAGATGCAAACTGCAGCTTAACTGTTTATGGTGTGCAGGCATGGAAGTTATGGGAGGAAGAGAGAATCTTGGAGCTGATAGATCCATCCTTGGGTGATTCGTACGACAAGTCTCAAGTGCTCAAGTGCATCAAAGTTGGACTCCTGTGTGTACAAGAATCCCCAGCAGACAGACCCAGCATGTCAATGGTGGTCTCGATGCTGAGCAGTGATGCACGTCTTCCTGAGCCGAAACCAGTTGCATTTTTCAGACTAAGAAGCCCACTGGAGAGCATTGAGTCGAGCTCGGTGAACTATGCCACCATTACAGAAATGGACTGCAGATAATATATGTCGATCAGTGTAATCTTTGACAATTTGTTTGTCTTGTGGAGTGTTACGGATATGACTGAATGATTAATCAGCTAAGGTTGTTTTTTTTCTTGATTGACCGATTGCTAAATCAGTTGATGTTGAAGCATTGCCACTACACAGAAACAGATATTATACTCTCTTTTTTCTTACATTTTCTTGAGAGATTACAGTGCTAGTGAGTACAACCTGGTAATTGATAAATCAGCATGCCAATTGGATCATTCAACTGAAATATGAACTGAGATCTTTATCTGACAAAATAAGTTAGTGAAATCCTTTTTGAATGCAGAAGAATCTTCAAGACTTGTTCTAAGCTACCTCTCCTCTCTTTTCCTATTCTCCACATAATAAGTGACAAATAGTTTCTGAATAACTTTCTTCTACTCAATGCAGTCTGCCAGCCACTATGTTGGCCCAGTTTAGGGCAACTTGAAGCTTGGAAAAGTTGGGATTGTTTCAATAAAATAGCTAATCTAGTTAGCATATTATAAGTGAAGTACTGCTCTATTAAGTGAAAAAATTTATAATACAATATAAAATTTTATGATTTATAAATAGTCCTACTTAGCTTACTTTTTTTTTACTCTAGTCAAAGTTGGAGAGAAGTGTTTGTTTCTCTTTTCAAATATTTTTATATGCAGTAGTAGTTCTTCGTGTGATTGTTCAGTTGTCATTGTGCAGTTGTCAGTAATCCCAAATTCCATGGAGAGTTGCAAGAAATTAAAGATCTTTCAGACGTTACTACTTGACGAGAGATTTAGCCTAAGCATCCATAAAAAAACAATTAAAAATTCATAATCACTGCAACTCAAAAAGATCATCACATTCACCTCTGATGTGCGAGTTTATAGACATCATGGAGAAGGATAGATGACAGTAACAAAGAGGAAGCAACAAGCGATTGTTAATGTTTAACTCAAGACCAAAACTTTTCCTTCTCATTTCTAGCTTTGCTGATTGCTCTGCTGAATCTCTAGTCTAGTCTTCTTGCAGAGAGATCAACTGTTTATCTGCCCTCCCCTGCTTTTTCTCATTGGCCACTGATTCATTTACCAAGCGTCAACTGAACTAGGCAGGATGATGAAACCCAGGAGCAACTCCGATGGTGGAGAGACAGTAGGAGCATACTGGAGAGACAGTAGGAGCAAGTATGCGGCTGACCTCCTTCCTTCTGGGGAGCGATTTCGATGAGCGCCCATTTGTTGCCATACAGCTTGTGCACCACTAGTAGTCTCTACTCTTCCTCCTCCGACGGTGACATCCTCTCTCCTCTTCGTCCTCCAACGGTGAATGGACGTCAGGCGAAGAGGAATCGAGGAATGAAGTCAAAAGTAAAGGGGAATCGGCGACAGACGAAGGTGGCCACTGGGGGAGTCAGCGACTAGAGGTGGTGGCGACAAGCTAAGGCGATGCAACTTTCTACGGAAGAAAGGGATATCGAGATCATGGACAAAAAAGGAAGAAAAATCAGAAAATAAGCTTCACTGTAGAGAAGAAGCTCATGCGCAACAATCAAAAGCACGCCTAAGATCATTTATCACCAACAGTGAAACTTATCTGTTTAAAACTAAGAAGCTACGGCGTAAACTAAGAAGCTCATGATTTCCTTGTAAACACTTTTTCTAGAGTGAGCTTTGTAATCAAACATACAGATTTTCATTCAGCTTGATTGTCACCAACTCTCACCCGCATGCTCGGAATGAGATGCGCGTAACACTACTCGCTGGAAATAGAGTTCCATACTACCAAACAGAATAACTGGAGAAAATTAGCAGAAGTTGGGGCGACTGCACGTGCTGTTTGTTATTACAATTTCCAAAGTTATTTGGAACAATAATAGAGACATAGTTTTTGGCCTTCAAAACCAAGATGCAGTTTGTACTCAAAATACTACAAAACATGAGGCTGCTTGAACTGATTGAATAGACTCTTCACCGATTACTTCACTTTCTCAAAGAGCTTTGTTGCCACCTGTGGTTTAAAAAAAACGAAATTGCAGGTAATAAGCATTTACTGCTGTATCCTAGATGTGTGGGAACTATGAGAACTTGAACTTACGCAGCCATCAACACATGACCAATAATCAAAATATTGCCCGGTGCAATGTTTATGCCCACTCTCATCATCTTTGATTCTCTCTGCACATGCCTACATGAATTGAAGAAAATTGCCACTAGTAAACAAGTGAAATATTCGCTCTATTGCTCTACAGAAAGAGGGAAGTAATTGAGGAAAATAATTGAATAGTTTATGAAAAAATAATACAACCAATGACGAGATTTCTGCACGAGCCTGATGTTTCTAATTTCAATGTTAATCCTTCAATGCAAATAATTAAAAACCTAAGAACCTAAAACTACTTATTCTAGTTTATGAAAATATTATAGCAGATCAAGCAAACCAACCTACAACAATCAAAGTTAGAAAGGTGTTGTTCTGTATGCTTTGAAGGACATGCACGAAAAAAGAATTTAAGAGAAAATTCATTTAGAAGTAAAATTGAGAAACAAGAAATTGAGAGAAATTTTTAGGACCCACATATATTTTCAACTTTTATTCATTCTCATTTTTAAAAAAAAATAAAAAAATATATAATGTTTTTCTTTCTTTTAAGGGACTCCTTAGGTTGTGTTTCCTTGGACGAAAAATTGAGAGAAAAGAATAAAAAACTCTAGGCGTTTTCCATTCTTTCCTCCCAGTTTTCCGTCCAAGGACACACAATATTAGAGAACGGTTGTTTAGCGCTATCCTTATTCCTTTTAAGGGATTCTAGAGAATGGGAAAATGGAATGATATATGAAACCCCACTAGTAAATTGGCTATTAACACTGGAGCTACTTTGAAATACAAATCTGCCTAGGTATAAAGAGATGAAATTTACTCCTCTCGAGCTATTTTAACCAAAAAAGGATGGAGAAAACTCAAAATATGGTAATGTGGTCGAGCAAACTAAGGTTAAATTGATTTAACCATGTTTTGATTTGATTATAAGAATTATAGTAACGAAAAGAAGGAAGAAGGGAATTTGGGGTGCTAAAAAGTAGTGCTCCTGTCCCTTTGTTTGATGTTATGGTCAATTTTTAAACCATGTTATACTGCATTCTAAGACTACTTCTACCTCAAGTGACAGATCTCTATTCAAAAGATGATCGCAGGTAGTTCTGATACTACTTTGTCCCAGTGTTCGGACAGAAAACAGTGCTATCCCAGAACAGAAATTTCAGTACATTTCTTTTAATTTAGGCCCTGATTTGAGGATTTTCAGCAAAGTTATGAAATAAATCAAAGCATTCTAGTAGGAGTAATGGTGACTAATGAACCACAAATCTTTGCCCCAAAAATTGGGTAGAATAATTTGCTTTTGAGCATGGGGAAAGATTTGGGCCAACCTTTTTCCGTCCACTTTTTTTAGTTTCAGTTGTAGCAAATTGAATGGGCGTTGAGGGGATGAATCACAAAGCTTTGGACTACTACGTGCTTGGTGCGGTTGATGCTCTAGTCCTAGAACCTTTATATGGATTAAATGAGCATTTGTGTTTTCAACATGCTATTGACTAAGTGAAAATATGAAGACTGTCCCATCATGCTTTAACTGATGTGTTCGATTAAATTTACAGAAATTAAGAAATTAATGAATGACGGAATAAGTAAAAGCTAGGCCGCCTCCATTCAGTGTTAGTTTGAGATAGTCTCCAAAGCATCTTGTTAACTTGATTTGCTTAAGATAGTTTTGTCCTGGTTTTCCATTGTTTGATTGACGTTATAATCTTGCTATAAGACTTAAAGGTCTTGAATGATAAATAAACCAAGATTTTGCCTTAGTTTTTTGTGTCTACAATAAGTCAACTGAAATTGATATGGTTTTGGCTCAAAAACTTGTCTTGAAGATCCAAAGTTCAGATCATAGGATGAATTGGATTTTCAAACCATATAAGTAAAGCGTTGGTTTGGCTTGAATCTACGGCTCAATTGAGTGACGCCATAAGGCTGAGATAAGTAGATAGATTAGGTTTGATGATTATGGGATCTAGGGTTTGGTTAGATCAAGAAATTGAAAACATTATGGTGATTGGTTGGATGGTTGACTTGGAGCTTGGGTTTGACTATATCGAATGGTCTAGCTTTTTTTCTTAGTCCAAACCCAAGATTTGGGTTCAATTTGATTTAGTCTAGGTTGAGATACTTGATGTTTTAGATATCGAATGATTAAATTTTGGCAATATTTAGAATTTGGGTGAAAAAAATGGGTTTGCTTAGCCAAGAGCCAATTGTAAGACATGGATAAATAGTGTTATACTTTCATTCAAATTGGTCAGAGGTCATGTCTGAGGTTAAACCTCGATATTGATGAGGTTTGGTTGACAATGCATGTGAACCAATCTTAGGATTGATGGTGATGTGTGATGTCTAGTTAGTGAAGAGTTAGTCAACTAAAGTGATTTGAGTTCTATACTTTGAGATGAGAAGGCGGAAATAAATTGGTCTTGTAAATGGCTTAACATGTAAGACCATTTATATGTGGAATTTTACAACTCAATCTAAGTTCTCATTGGAACTATAATTAGAATTATTAAAACTGATTGTGAGGGTAATTATTGATGCATTTAATTAAGAAAGATCTTCCAAACCGATGTTCCGAGCTGGTCGTGGATTAGCATGCTATAGCGAAACCAACCCTTAGCTATAGTGACCAACACCACGCTACAGTAAAACCAGGCCTCTCACTGGTATAAACTAAAAATTTCAGCTGGTTCTGAAATTTCAAACCATGTATGAAAGTGATTTTATGAGAGTAAATCATTTAACTCCAATTAAAGATATGGTAATAATTTTAAATCTAAAATCAAGTCTTCATGATTTTTTATGGTTGTGTTGGATATTTAAGTAGGAAACAGACCAAATGATAACTCTTATTTGCCAAATTAAAGTTTGGCAAACAAGGAACGGTATAAACTTTGGATTATGATAATTCTTTTTTTTTTTAAGTGCAACCGTTTGGAATCAAGTCTTCTAAATTCTTGTCTTCTTAATGATAAGTCTTGTCTTGAGTTGATGAAAACTCATGTATTGTAAAGGTGCATGATGTTGAATGCTACGTGTAGCGCACGAGACATGCCATCTAGTTGTGTATGAGAAATTTAAGCCATGCTATGGAGAATGTGAATATGATTGATGTTATTTTCTACTACAACCAAGAACAATGTAATGATTGCTGATATTGTTTGATTGTAAACAAGAACCCATAATGGACAAATGATATTGTTCGATTGTAAAACCAGGATTGGTAATGGCAATTGATAATGTGAATACTATTGATGATGTACAGATATGCTATGTAAAGAATATTATTTGGTTATAAAATCAAGGATCACATAATGGTAATTGATATTTTATACTACAACCAAGGACAATGAAATGACTATTAATATTGTTTGATTGTAAAATCAGGGGCTGCACAATGAAGAATGATATTTGACTGTAAAACCAGGGACAGTACAATGACGGTTGAGGATGACTGGTTGTAAACCACAAAACCAAGAGATGGCAGTGGATATAAACTGATTGTAAACCAGGGGCTGAACTGATAATACCACAGGAAACCACTAGGATTGGTTGTGTATGCCAATTAGAGAAGTGATTGACATGAAAGCAAGGGTATGACTAAATTACTGCGTTGATACAATATCATGTCTCGATCCAAATTCCATTGCATATTTTATGCTTTATGATTCCATTTTAATGGAGGTAAGTTGACTATGACTCAATCGTGAATGCAGAGAAAATGCATGTTAGCAAACCAATTAAATTTAATTAGCATTAGAACATTTGTAGCAATGTAATTATGGATTGTTTATAGCCTATACTTCTGTATGATTAACTATTTTGTTAATTTGAAGGTGCTAGTTAGTTGATAGAGACCGTAATTGGTGATACCAATGCCCTGGGATCAGATATCACGCTTCTCAACACTGCTTGTCTTCTTGCAAATGTATATGCACACATACTTGTTCTCTTATACCCCTACCACTACCAACATTTTGTACGTGCTACAGTCTTTTCTCTTAATTTTTTCCCTAGGTTTTGAGACAATTACGTAGAAAATTTTAGTTTCGCTCACAGCTATATAGAAGCCAAATTCTAAGATCAACCATAGAATTATCATATGTCCAAGAATAGTTTTGTTACGGATCCCAAAGAAATTTTAAGATTCAGATAAAGAACATAGATTGCAAGTTTTTCATTCTGCTGCACACTTAAAATCATCATGTAAACATACCGATAGAAAATTAAGCCCAAATAGTATAGATCAAGAGCTTAGAGCAATCAAATAATGTAAACAATACTGAATCAAGAAATCAAATATATTTGATGCCTAGTAAAGGCAGCATTCATTTTGAGAGGTGAAAGTTCCACTAACTTTGCAAATGTGGCAAATTTTCTACTAAGCTAGTAAAAGAAATTGCGACTAAGTAGAAGGGCAGTGCAATGACACATATGACACTACAAAATGTTAATGTTAAAATTGTAACAAACTAAAAAATTATATAACGAACATAAGGTTCCATTTGTAAAGCAATTTATTATTGTATACAAATTATGTTTTCATAAACAGATAATTGAACCGATTTACTGCTTGGAAAAATACTAATTTACTGTAATTTCATTCCAAAAGCAATCTGTGGAATATAATGTTTTCAGGCCTCATTGAAACTGGCATCATAGAGTTGCTTCAGAAGTTTTGATCACAAACCACATGAAAAAAGAATCTGATATTGGAAGCAGCAAATTGTTGTTTACATGTCATTCGAATGTAAATCAGTTCATTAAAAATGGGATGTTCGAATTGAGAGAACCAAATGACATATCAGCAATAATTAGATATGCAAGTGGAAATTAATATAACTAATTGTTAAACCTCACAAGCAGTCAAGCATGTTTGTGTCTTGGGAAAATATAATGATATTTAAGGTTTTAAAATGGAGTTCACGCACATGCAATCTAGATGCATCACATACAGTAGCTGCATTATACTGGCATAACTCCACTACTTTAATCCCGCTTAGAACATTAGGTCAACACATATTATTAAAATTAGTCATTTATGCTGCTCTCACAACCCAAATCAAGTGACCATTGATGAACTTATGTATATTTTGCTACTCATTGAATGATGCACCATTTCTTGTAATGGATTGTTCATGTAATCCTATAAAATTTTGGTATTAATAATTGATTACAAAATAATGATGCTAGACAACTGACTATCCAATGATAGCCGCCCTCTTGAATTGTATTGATTAAGTTATTCACAGCATCTAGACAACTATATGAATATAATCAATTTTAATTTTTTTTTATTAGAAATGTATATGTGATTACATTCCACATTGCAAGGACCCAATAGCATACTTCCTACATATGTTTTTATTAAAACATTAATGATACAAGGAAAAACCTATCAAGAATCTACTTAAACCTCAGAAAGAGGATGGTAATTTACTGAAAGGTTTAAGCTGATTTCCAAGTAAGATACATGCATGTGCTGTTTCAAGTACTCGCTTAGATCGTTTAGGTCAACACACAATATTACAATTAATCATTTATGCTGCTTTCACAACCCAAATCAAGAGACATGATGAACTTATTTATATTTTGCCACTCATTGAATGATGCACAATTTTTTGTAATGAATTTGTTCACGTCATCCTATAAAATCTAGGTATTAATAATTGATTACAGAACAATGATACTAGCAGACAGACTATCAAATGATAACCACCCTCTTGAATTGTATTGATTGAGTTATTCACAGCATCTAGTCGTCTATATGAGTATTATCATTTTTAATTTATTTTATCAGAAACCATATGTGATTACTTACTACATTGCAAAGACCCAATAGAATACCTCCTAATATGTTTTTTATTAAAATCTTAATATTACAAGGAACAAGCTATCAAGAATCTACTTAAACCTCAGAGAGAGAGTGGTAAATTACTGAAAAGGTTTGAGCTGATTTCCAACTAACATGCATGCATGTACCTGGTAGGCACGTAAAACCCGTACACACTTTGGCTTGCAAGCCTCCTCAAGGTACTTTTTGGGATCAACTAGCTCCTCATCCGCCCTAAAAATGAAGCATGGAACTATTACAACATCACATGCACGGAAAGAATAGATAAAGGACAAGAAATCTACATGGAGTTTTTATTGCAGAAACAAATAGGAAAATATGCCGCAGAGAACTATAAAATATTTTTGAAGTAGGTTTTAGTGGCCTAACATTATCAGGGTCTTCTTATTCAACAGTAAATTAGTCTAATACATTTTGGATCCCAGTAATATACTTTTTCTCTTTAGCATTTCAAGTATATGAAGAAGAAATTTTTGCTTATACCGTATAATCTGAATGGTAACCTTAGACTATAATTTGGCAATTATTAATTTATTATCCCTTGATCCACGGTGGATACTCACATTTTAGGTACTAAAATCTGTTGTAATAGCTCTGGTACCTGCACGAAGAAAACAAATTAATGGAAGTTAGAGTAGGACGCCGCCTACAAAAATTAGAGGAAGATAATCAAAGAGAGAAATTTGCAAGGAACAACATAATATCGGTTCAAAGTTCTCAAGATAATAGAGGCAAAAAGGCACGACAAAGATGAAAAAGGAAAAAAAGCATTATAGAACATCTCAAATCATAGCCGATATATCTTCCAAGGAAACTCACGGACCACAAAATTTGAATCGCAATAGCAGAAATAGGATACTGAAATTTGCTGGTACAAGGAGAACAAACGCAAACCCTAGATCGGTAAAAGGAAAAGCCTAAAGTTCAATCGACGAAAGTCGATGAGAAGCCGTCGAATATGTCCTCATTAGATCCACAGTAGAAATACGAAAAAAATTTACATGGATTTAACAGAAAATTGCAAAAGATGCCGTAGAAACTGAGACCCCAATAACTGATCACAAATCAAGCAGTCGCCATAAGGGAACAAAATAGATCGCGCGAGGGAGAAGAGGCGATACCTGGAAGAAATAAAACACGAGTCCCGCTGTCGTGGCAAGTTGGGACGGTTGGCTTCTAGAGAAATGAAATACTAGAGTTGATAAATTGAGGCAGCGTTGGGCTAGGGTTATCGATTTTCGGATCACGCCGAAAAACAAAATCACCCCGAATTTTTCAATTCGGTTCGCTTTTATTTAAATGGTTCAATTATATTTATTTGATAATTTTAATAAAACTTTTGTTCGGTTGTTAAATTAACGCTAAAATTTCTAAACAAAGGCTGTTTGGTCTTGTTAATAACTTTATAACTATGCTATACTACTTTGTCAAAATTTATAAGATATTTAGTTATTAAATTTTTAATTATTGTTAAAATTTAAAATAATAATACTTAAAATTTTAAATAAAATAATATAAATTATTTTTTAAAAAAGAATAGAGACTGTAAAAGCATCAAATTATAATTTTTACACTTCTATTTTTTATTACTAAATAATTTTTTATTTATTTTTTTCTTAAAAGCTGATTTTAAGCAGAACCAAACATGCCCTAAAAAATATTATTTATATTATTTATTTTTATACTTTTAATAAAGTATAAAAAATATAATAATTAAAAATTTACTCTTCAAAAGCTAAAAAGTCCTTAGTGTATTATTTTGTCTTTTAACACAACAATAATCTTAGTAACTAATTAATCTCAACATTTTAAATGTTGATAGCCACAATCTCATCTCATCATCATTATAAGCAAGTAGGTAACTTAATAAATAATAGAAAATTTAAATAATGTACTATTAATACAATTTAAATACATGGATATAATTATTCTTATTATTGAACAAGTTGTATTAAATTGTTTAACGTTTCCTTTTTACTATGATTTATGTAACATATGAGCAGTGTTACAATATTGTGATATTTTTCTAGCTTTATGAGAACTTTTCTCGTATTAAAATTTAAAGTGATTAGTTTGACATCTTTATATATATATATATATTTTTTTTTTTCTGCAAGCTACTGTTTATTTTACTACTTGTACTTTTTTGTTATTTATAATATAACGCATTCTTTATTACTTGTACTTTTTTGTTATTTATAATATAACGCATCCTTTATCTAATGTCAGGTCGGGTTCAGATCGATTCAGCCCAAAACCCACTGGGTCTAGCCCAAACCCAGACCCACCACATATCAACCCAAGCAGAGCCCGATTTGGGAGGTTTGTGGGGTCAAAATCGGATTTTGACTAGCTTCGGCAGCAACGACGCTAACAGCATCTTCATCCTCGTCTGCAGCGAGGCACTCGGGCGCGGGCGAAGCTCCAGCGGAAGACTCGGAACAGGCGACGGCTGCGACGTCTTCAAACCCGGACAACTCGGACGCGGAGGCCAGCGACGGTGTCGACTAGCAGCGGAAGGGTCGCGAGCTGCGGATTAATTAGGGCATTGACGCGTTCGCAAGCGGCGAACGCGGATGAAGGCGAGCGGCGGCTCATTGCGTTAAAAAGGGATGAAGCGGCTGAAGGAGGATCATCGAGCTCCACCAACGACATCTTCATCCATCGAGTGATCAGAGGAGAGCTTCGACGTCGAAAGATTGAGGAGAGATCGACGGCGATTGGGTGAGCGCCACCAGGGAGGACGAAGCTTAGGGAAGCTTCGGTTAGGTCTTTGCGCGAGTTGAGAGCGATTGTAACCAGGCGACAAAGGTCGCCGGTGAGGGAGGGGAAGAGGGATCGCCGGCCAGGGGGCCGACGACGCGAGAAAAGTGAACTTCTGTAGGCTTAAGAATCAACGCAAAGTTTCTTCTTCATCCCCTGTTTCCCCTGTCTCGTGCATCTCGGCGACAAGGAATCGACTGCCAGGTCGGTGACAGGCAACCAACAGAAGGCAGGCGGGTCCCCCCCCCCCCCGCGCTTCCGGCGGCGGCGCTCGACAGAAGTGGCGACGCAAGTAGTGTCGCGGGCAAGACGAAGAAGGAGTCACAATCGAAATCGGCGATCACATTCGCGGAGCGGAGCGAAATCGAAGCGGCGAACGTGATTTTGACTGAATTCAAAATCAGAAAGGAAATCCGGTAATTTTGAGCAGCGGTCAAAATCAAGGTTGACCATTGAGGTAAAATTAAATTAGGGTTTGATTTCCTAATTAGGGTTAAGGGTTTTCGTACGATTTGTAAATTGGGAATAAAATTTAATCGGGGAGTTAGGGTTTCTAATTTGGGGAAAAATGTTATCCGGAAATCCTAGGAAGTTCACGCTCTGGTGTTCCGCCGGACAATCCTAAGACATCAGTTTATGGCTAGTGTCACGCCCCGGTCGGATCGGTCTAGAATGAGCGCTTATCCGCTTCCTAGAGCCGTCCGGCGGAATACCGGAACGTAACTCGCCCTAGGGTTTCCGGCCTAAAATTCGAAACCCTAATCTCCCCAAAGAATTTTTATCCCCAAAATACAATTCGCACGGAGAAAACCCTAATCCCAATGTAGAAATCCAAATCCCAATTCGAATTTTACCTCTCTGGTCAACTTCCAATTTTGACCACCGAATTTGGTTTACGCCTGGATGACGTCAGCCCTACGTCACCGTTCGATTTCGGCTGCTGACGTCGTGCTCGCGTCAGCCGCCTCGTTTCGAACGCCCGAATCGTTCGAACAACGCAGCTCGCCTTGCTCTGCTTTCGCTGCGCTGTGCTTGCGTCGTCTTCGAGCTCGTTGCGAACGAACGCCGCGTTCGTCCGTCCGTCGCCGGAAGAGAGAAGCGTATCAACAAAGGAAGGCCGCCTGCCTTCCTGTCCACCGTCGCGTCGTTGCCGGCCGGACAGCCGCCTGCTGCCGAAATCGAGAAGACGCTGCTGCGGAGAGATCGGAACAGAAGAAACAGGGGAAAGACGCCGTTGAAGAAGAAAGCTTGGATTAACCTTCAAAAGCTACAAAACTTCTCCACTATCGTCGCCGACCCCCTGGTCGTCGACGGCCCTCGTCCCTCCCTCGCCGGCGATCCCTATCGCCGGTTACAGATCTCTGTTTTCCTCTCCTAACTCTCGCTGGTGGTCCGCCCAAGAAGATCCCCCGATCCGCCTGGAGCTCCCCCTTTTAACGATCGAAGCCGCCGCTTCTATTTCGAGCGTCCGAGAACCTCGCCGAAGATCCCGCCGCCGCCAAGTTGCCGCCGTCGTCGACCGAGTCTCGCGGAGACGACGCGCGAGCGTCGTCCGCGTGGTTCGACGAACGAGACGCGAGCTCGCGTCTCTCATCCGATTCGGGGTCAACGCCCCAATGTTGACCACGGATTTGGGTTGTCTGCCGCTGTGCACCTGGATTTGGGCCTGATCCCGGGCTTGGGCCGAACCGGGTAGACCGGGCCCTGACAATACTCCCCCGCCCAATTTGGACATCGCCCTCGATGTCCCTAGAGGGCGGATCCTGCAGAACCATCGCTCCGATCCTCAAGGCACCAATCCGCGGTTGCTCGGTTTCCTCAGCCTCCACGGCTGGTTCCTGTGCTGCCATTGCCATGAGTTTCTGTTTGTTGGGGCAGTCCTTCACCCAGTGAGGTCCCCCGCACCAGAAACAACCCTGTGGCTTCTGCTCCCGTCGTCCCGGTGAACCCTTGTTCTGCCGGTAAAAGAGTCTACCCCTCTCTGGAACTCTAGCTCCCGGCGGTGTGCGTGGGGAGCCGCGCTGAGAGCCGCGCTTTGGTGGTGTCTTGGATTTCTTTGGCGGTGTTGGTTTAAAACTCCTGTTATCCGCCAGAGATTCGGCCATCGCCGCAGCCGCCCTCCAGTCAACTGGCTCGCGACGTCGAACCTCTGTTTCTGCCCATGGCTGAAGGCCCCGGAGGAAGAAGTATCGCCTATCGTCCTCCGCCATCCCCGGAAGCTCCAGCATCAACGTAGAGAAAGCCCTGACGTACTCCTGGATCGAGCCTGCATGTCTCAGCCGATCCAGTTTGCCACGCGCCTGGTCCGCCGAGTTTCCGGGAAGAAACTGCCGCCGTAGTTCCTCACGGAAAGTCTCCCAAGTCCAGCTAGCAGTCCCTGATGTAGAGCCAACTTTGGTTCGCCACCAAAGTTTCGCGTCGCCTGTAAGATAGGCGATGCACACCTGCACCCGATCTCCTGCAGAAATATGGTTAGCTGAAAACAGTTGCTCCATATCCCAGATAAAATTCTCGACCTCTCTGGACGATCGGGCCCCTCCGAACGTCGCTGGGTCGGGCACCCGTATCCTCGGTTTGGGAGCCTCCTGCTCCACCGGTGCCGCTGTTGATACTTGCGCTAGGGCTAGGCGCAGTATCTTAACTTCAGCGTGCATGTCCTCCTTCATGCGAACCATCTCCCCTGGCAGATGGATCAGACCCTCCACGGTCTGTTGCATAACCTCAAGCTGCAACCTTTGTTGCTCAATCTGCAACCTCTGCTGCTCGATTTGCAACCTCTGCTGTTCGATCAGTAATTCCTGATCCTCCACAGTCTTCTGAAGGTTTTCCACCTGTGGAATCATCCCAGTATCTCCACCACTAGTCATACCAAGCATTTGCTCGATGTGAGCAATGCGATCACCCTGGTTCACCATCTTCTCAGGATCAGCCGTCTCCTTGGCTTTTCCTTTATCCTGCCTGGGTCGGGCGTCCTCTGACGCTCCTCTAGCAGTATGGGTGATCTTCTGGAACTTCAGACCTTTCCTCACCTTCGAGGGTGAGGCTGAAGGTGCCGTGGTTGCTAGAGCACGTTAGCCTGCTCTGATACCTGTTGTCACGCCCCGGTCGGATCGGTCTAGAATGAGCGCTTATCCGCTTCCTAGAGCCGTCCGGCGGAATACCGGAACGTAACTCACCCTAGGGTTTCCGGCCTAAAATTCGAAACCCTAATCTCCCCGAAGAATTTTTATCCCCAAAATACAATTCGCACGGAGAAAACCCTAATCCCAATGTAGAAATCCAAATCCCAATTCGAATTTTACCTCTCTGGTCAACTTCCAATTTTGACCACCGAATTTGGTTTACGCCTGGATGACGTCAGCCCTACGTCACCGTTCGAATTCCGCCGCGCGCGTTCGATTTCGGCTGCTGACGTCGTGCTCGCGTCAGCCGCCTCGTTTCGAACGCCCGAATCGTTCGAACAACGCAGCTCGCCTTGCTCTGCTTTCGCTGCGCTGTGCTTGCGTCGTCTTCGAGCTCGTTGCGAACGAACGCCGCGTTCGTCCGTCCGTCGCCGGAAGAGAGAAGCGTATCAACAAAGGAAGGCCGCCTGCCTTCCTGTCCACCGTCGCGTCGTCGCCGGCCGGACAGCCGCCTGCTGCCGAAATCGAGAAGACGCTGCTGCGGAGAGATCGGAACAGAAGAAACAGGGGAAAGACGCCGTTGAAGAAGAAAGCTTGGATTAACCTTCAAAAGCTACAAAACTTCTCCACTATCGTCGCCGACCCCCTGGTCGTCGACGGCCCTCGTCCCTCCCTCGCCGGCGATCCCTATCGCCGGTTACAGATCTCTGTTTTCCTCTCCTAACTCTCGCTGGTGGTCCGCCCAAGAAGATCCCCCGATCCGCCTGGAGCTCCCCCTTTTAACGATCGAAGCCGCCGCTTCTATTTCGAGCGTCCGAGAACCTCGCCGAAGATCCCGCCGCCGCCAAGTTGCCGCCGTCGTCGACCGAGTCTCGCGGAGACGACGCGCGAGCGTCGTCCGCGTGGTTCGACGAACGAGACGCGAGCTCGCGTCTCTCATCCGATTCGGGGTCAACGCCCCAATGTTGACCACGGATTTGGGTTGTCTGCCGCTGTGCACCTGGATTTGGGCCTGATCCCGGGCTTGGGCCGAACCGGGTAAACCGGGCCCTGACAGCTAGTTTAGAACTGATCCGACCAAGACGTGACATCTAGCATTTTTCACTCAGCAACTCCGGTTCGGTTTCACTAACCGACCACCGATTTAAAGAGTACATACTTTCTATAATCTAATGTACTATCAATAATTGCATCTTTAAAGGAGTATACCAGATTCTAATTATTGCTCACCTCCATCGGTGTAAAGATAACTACAGACAAAGCTTAGGGTATGTTCTGTAGAACGGAATCCACCGTGGAAAGGTAGAAAAAAGCAATGAATCTACATAACATAGCCTTAGTGTAATAGTACATGAGAAGTTGGAGTTATATACTTGATAAGGGACCATATGGGTAAATGCATTATTAAGGGAAGCTTTAAAGTTTGTCATCTCAAGCTACACTATGAATCAAGCCAAATAAGTTTTGAAAAATGGCTCAAAGGAAGCTTGTGAATAGATCTAGGGTAAGAAACAACATCCTCCTTTTAAATTTATTAACTGCTTTAGAAAATTAAATTTCTTGAAAAAAAACATTAAGGTGGAGTACATAATATGAAAAAAGAACTTAATATTCCCACTGACTGGTTTACAAAACAAGCTAAGCAATCAAAAAACACAAATATATGAGGCCAAGACTTGCCTCGGGCGCTACCACTATTTTGTACTCTGACATGTCATAAATAAAATCTTCATATTTTGAAAAAAAAAACATCTGAGTCTAAGAATGCTGAGTCTTCTATCATATAAATCCAATAGAATGCATCGAATTACAGCATTGGTAGATGAGCTCAATAGGATTTCATTCAAAAGAATCTTCCTGTGTTTTTGTTACACTTCTCGCCTAAATAATGATATTTGTTGGAGCATATGCATTGCATTTGCACAAAACCAAGACGCAGTTTGCACTCAAAATACTACTAAGCATAGGACTATTGAATAGATCCTTATTCGATTACTTCAGTTTCTCAAAAAACTTTGCAGCATCATGTGGTTTAAAAAAAAACGAAATTTCAGCTAATGAACATGTCCTATTGTATCCTAGAAAAGACATGTGTGGAACTATGAGAACTTAAGCAGCAATCAACACATGACCAATAGTCAAAAATTTCCCGGTACAATGCTTATGCCCACTCTCATCACCTTTGATCTTCTCTGCGCATGTCTACATGAATTGAAACAAAACAATTGCCATTGGTAAACATGTGAAGAGCTCGCGATATTGCTGTACAAAAACAGGAACTCATGTGAGGAAAATAATTGAATAATTGATGAAGCAAGTAGTATCACTGTGACAAGATATGTCCGCACTTGGACGCATGTTCTTAATTTCAATGTTAATCCATTAGGGTATGTTTTGTTAAATTAAATTCAAGGTGGAATGGATGGAAAATACAATGAATCTACATCTATATTCATTGTATTTTCCATCCATTTCAAATTCCATTAAACAAAACATACCCTTAATGCAAATTAAAAAAAAACCTAATAACCTACACTATTTTAGTACATGAAAAAAAATACAAAAGATCAGGCACATGCAAATAATACAAAAGAGAACAAAAAAAAACAAAGTCAGCATTTTTTTTTTAGATTAGGCCCTGATTTAAGGATTTTCTGCAAATTTTTGAAATGAATGTGTTATTTTAGTTAACAGTAATGGGTTAATGAACCACAAGGTTTTTACCAAAAAGATTTGGTAGAATACTTTGTTCTCGAGCATGGGGTCTTTGATGTGAGCCTATCTTTTGGCAGTATGCTTTTAGAATCTTCATATTATTATGTGTTTGGTTGTGGTTGATGCCTTGATGGAAGTCCTAGAATCTTCCTATCAGGTGATCATTGTTGTTTTCATAGACAATTGGTAAAGTATGAAGATTGTGTGACTATGATATTGATGCATTATATCAAATTTAAGGAAACTATGATATTGATGGATGACTGGGTAGGTAAAAGCTAGTCCTCCATTCAGTGTTAGTTTGAGATAGTTGCTGATGTATCTTGTTAACTGGATTTGCATAAGGTATATTAGAATTTTAATTTGTATTGGTTGTTAGACCATAAATTTTGACTATAAGACTTAATAATACAAGATGTCGCCTTAGATTTTGAGGTGTATGGTAAGTCGAATCTGAATTTGATATGGTTTGGACTCTATAACTTGTTTTGATTATCCAGAATTTAGGTTTTTTGAGATGAATTGCATTTTCGACTGTATTGGTAAGCTTCAGTTTGCCTTGGATCTACAGCTCAATTGGCTGATGCCCTAGGGCTGGAGATGAGCAGGTTAGGATCTAGCAAATCTATAACCATAGCCGATATACTCCAAGGCAACTCACAGGCCACAAAAATCTGAATCCCAATAGCTGAAACAGAATACTGAAATTCGCTGGCACAAGGAGAACAAACGTAAACCCCAGATCGGTAAACAGAGAAGCCTAGAATTCAATCAACAAAACCCTAAAAGAAGCCGCCGTCGAACACATCCTCAAGATCCACAGAAGTAGAAAACGAAAACGCAAGAATCTAGCCGAGCATCGTCAAGGACGCCGAAGAAATTGAGAGCTCGAGAATAATCGATCACAAATCAAGCAGTCGTCATTAGCGGAACGGAACAGATCGAGAGAGAGAGGAGTGGTGATGATACCTGGAGGGCGAATTTTGAGGCAGCGTTTTCGGCTCCGACCCAGAGAAAATTTCAAATGTGGGAGTCCGGATTTGGATTCATTAAAATGGCGAAGGCACCACGGAGCGTTAATTGAACGCTTTATAAATGGGGATCCGTGTTCAGTCGGTGCATAATGATGCAATCAACACTCAGGTACCAGTGATTTTGTTTTTCTCTTTGGACAAACAATTAAAATTGAATCAAACAAAAATCTGACATAATTGATTAAATAAATAAAATGATTCATCTCACATGTGAAGAAGAAGAAAAAAAAACCACATTTTATTATCAACGAACCAGAGAAGAAATTAAAATAAGACGCGAATCAAATGGCTGTCAGATTGAAGAACAATCCTCAAATCTATTTATATATCTATTCTACAGGCCCAAAACCATCAGCATCGCGCCCAGCCCAACTCCGGCAGCCACCCCGGCCTGCTTCCAAACGCGCTCTGGCGCCGCGCTCGGGGCGGGCGGCGGCGGGGAAGTGGAGGAAGACTCCGGCGCCGGAGGAGTAGGGGCGGGGGAGCCGCTAGGCGACGGAGAGCCTGTGGGAGACGGCGGGCCCGAGGCGGCGACCACGTCGATCTCCACCTTCATCCCACGGGTGCAGTGGTTCGGAATTGCGCAGATGAAGTACCGCTTCCCGATCGCGGTGAGCGTAATCACCGTGTTTCCGGTGGCGCTCTGCGATATCGGGCTGCTCCCGTCGCAGGAGCCGTAGTTGGCGGCGGTCACCTCCGCCACGTCGTGAGCGCTTGAAGTGTACGTGAAAGCTGCAAATTGAACGACGAGCGACTAGGTTAATAAGTGCTACATTTCGAGCGACGGAGAGGATGATTAAGAGGAAGGAAAACTCACTCAAGGTGTCACTGACGTGAAACTGCTTGCCGGAGACCCACTGCGTGTAGTTAGTGGTAAGATCCCACGCGCCGGAGGGCCCTCCCACGTTGTAGTTGACGGCCACAGCGAGCTCAACAACGGCGGCCATCGCCACGGCCGCGAGTAGAGCTCTCAGCATGGCCATTGCGAGTTGCTGAGGGGGGAAGGGGCTGCAGAGGAGAGAAAATGGAGGCCTGTGAGCTGATTGATGTATTGCGATGGAGCAGAAGAGGAGAATTAAATAGAGGAGGTGCAGAAGGTTGGTGGAAGGTGGATTTACCAGTAGGTAGGCTTGAGCTGAGCTTGACGAACGTGGGCAAAGTACGACCAGTTAAAAGTCGTCCAGCTTTAGTTAGATCTAGTCAGGGAACAGACTGTCTTGGATGACAATCGTTGACTGGTTATCTACAAACAACACAAGCCGCGTTCCACCGCAGAGATTCTTGGAAGCTATCGGCTGTCTGATTGATTGGTAGGCTGGTAGCTAGCTTGATTGTTGTAGTTGACCAGATTAGGCGTAGACTTTTGGGTTGGTGTGTGCCAGATCAAGTCAAATTTAAATGATCTGAGTCTTTATTTATCAGATATATTCAAATTTAAAATTTCTTTTTTGTTTCAAAAATCATGACGTTGGAGTTGGACTATCTGTTAGCATCCACATTGGGTGGAGATGTATTTAATTTTAATTAGCAGTAATGACAGATACAGCCGTCGCAAGGTAAAACTAAACGTGCAGTTGTGTGAGAGATATGAACGTTAGAATGAGTTCAATTTGACTCGAAATAAACTATATTTTGCTATTTTAATATGCATCGATCGGACAAACATTTCAGGTATTGGCTGAGTCGAACCAACATTTCCAAAAACAAAAATGTTCTCCGTTTGCCTAACACGTTACACAGTATATAATAGTTCTACTTGGCCGGGATTAGGGTAGTATTCGATTCGAATTTTTTTCATTTTTATCGATTATTAAAATTTAAATAAAATCATAATAACCAAATACATAATAATTAGTTACTGAAAGTCTAAAACTTATTACCTAATACATAATAACCAAATTACCTATTATCTAATTAACTAAATCACTAAATTATTAATAATTTAACTAATCTTTTAAATTTACTAAAAATATTCATTTCGGTAAAATTTTAATCTTTAGAAAATTCAATTGGGTTTTGATTTTTAATATTTCGATATAAAAATTTTCGATAAATTATTTTTTATAAATTCAGTTTTAATTTTTACGGGCGCACTCGTAACTAGTCAATTAGTACAATTGGCGAACAGATGTTGTGAGCAGCACCACCCTGCTCGCCGACGAAGAGAAGGGTGGCAAAATCTAATAATTCAAAAAAAAATAATGAAAATTATTATAATAATCTATGTGTTTTTATCTATCCAACGGTACCAATATCACTATAAACAAAATCTTCTATGATGAAAAATAAAATCATACAAGATAATATAAAATTTTGCTACAGTAATTTTTTTACTATTTTATATTATCTTTTATAATTTTTTTTAATCTAAAAAATTTTGTTTATAGTGATATTGGTACTTTCGGATAGATAAAAACACATAGATTATTATAATAATTTTTTTTTTAATTATTATTAGGGTGGCAAAATTGCCACCCTTCTCTTCGTCGGCGAGCAGGGTGGTGCTGCTCGCAACATTCGTTCACAATTGGCCCTGTTGTGTTTGCACTCTTAATGCAAGCATTCAGCACGACAGCATGAAAAATAAAAAAAAAAATCATACTTTTACTTGTAGGAATAGTTACAATCTATTTTTTTTTGGAAGAAAATAAGAAAGCAAACAAAAAAAAAAAGAAAAGAGAGAAAAATTAGTTTTTTTATTTCTTTTGGAAAAAAGAAAAAACAAAAAAAGCTTATATCTCTCAAATTATGTTTTGCCCAAATCTGACAAAAATATGAAGCCGTTGTATCGCCTACTTCCAAATGTTGTCTTATTTCGGTGACACATCCCTGTCATTATTTACTCTGAACCTTTCTTTGTCATCGCCTTACTCCTAAGTTGTGTTTCCTTAGACAAAAAAATTAGAAAGAAAAGAATAAAAAATATATTAAATCTAATAGTATTTTTTATCTAGATTCAATATATTTTCTATTTTTTTTTAAAATTTTTCGTCCTAAAAAACACACTACTAGTGATACTTGTCAGCAGTTGCCTTTCTCCCGCGGCACATCCCTGTCGTCGCCCTTCTCCAAGTCCACACCCTCGGCATCGCCTACTCCTAGAAGCATCCCAGACGTGACCCTTCTCCCAAATGTGCCCCCATTATCACCCTTCTCCCAAGTGCATCCCCACCGTCGTCCTACTCCCAGCTATGCATCCCATTGGGAGCAAGCTAAATCCCATCGTCGCCCACTATTTTTTACATCTTTGCTTATTCTTTTCCCTCCCTCTAACTTTTTCTTTTTTTTACTTTCTTTTCTTTTTCTTTTTCTCTCTTTTAAAGAAAACAAGCTTGAAGTTTTGTTGTTCACTCAAGCTGCTCTTATATAAGGCTATGTTTAGCCCCGCTGTAATCTAATTTTAGTGGGCCCAGCTTTATCCTTGTTTGGCTCTGTTTACCAAACGAAAATTTATTCAAAATCTACTTACAAGCAGATTTCAGTGGGCCAAACGGGCTCACCACACAATAGTCTCACGGCATTATATTAATACAGAAGTTAAGAGAAAAAAAAAATTTATAATTTATCTGATTAATGTTTTAAGAATTCTTATTAGATTATTGGCTTAAACTTTAGCTGGCATTAATGACAAGATACAGTTTCATGACGTAAGAAGTATAATTACAAAGCAATCTACAAGAAAAGGAAAAGAGTGGAAAGATTTGTACAGCAGAACAGTATTCCATAATCTAGATTGATACAGCAAGTATCTTCTCATTCTGTTAGCTTTGCTGTTAACATGCATCTCTTGAATCTGTACACCACTCTGCTGCAATCGTTAACAGGAATGCGAACAGATGAAGCTGACACCATGAACTCTGCATCCAGCTAAGTGAAGCACTGGTTCGATGAGAGGTTGGGCGAGATCTCGCAGGAGCGAGGTGGAGAATCCCATGGAAAAGTGGCCTTCCAGTCCAAATTAGGCAGCAGGTTGAAGGGAAAGCTGATGCTGCTGCTGCTGCCATCTCCGGCAAATCCTCCATTTCCCGGACCTGCAGCATTCTTCATGCCGAAATCCACGGAGATTTCACTGCACTGCTGCTGCTGCTGGTGGCCGAAGTCTATGGCATCCGTGCCGCATTTGGATGCTGATTGGGTTGCTTCTGGGGAGAAGATGAAGCTTGGGGCTGAAATGGGAAGCGGAGGCGGAGTGTAATCGATCGTGTTGGTGCTGCTGTACTTGTAAGAGGCGGATTCAAGAATATCTAGGGGGAAGCTGATGAAATTGTCCTGTTTTAGAGCGAATTGGGAGGATAAGCCAGCTGCCATGGAGCAGGAACCGATTGATGGGCTCAATTGGAAGCCGTTCGCTGCCTTTGGAACATTAGAGAAGAAGTCTTCTCCGCTGGGTTCCTGGATCCAGGGATGGGAAAGGGCTCTGTGTGCCATGGAGTTGGTTTTCTTGAATATCTTGCATATAGCCCACGAATCCTGCGCATCGATCGGTAGATTTCTAGGTTAAAAAAAAGGTCTTCTTTTATGTTAAGATTCAAGTAGCTTTCTAGGTTCTCACGTTGATGTGAAAATGCTTGTCGGAGGAGGCCCTTTTGGGCGGCGGCTGCGATGCGTCGACGACGGCGATCGCGAGGGAGGGAAGCCTGAACTCGTGCATCATCCAGTCTGTCTTGATGCCCTTGGCGGCTCTGCCTCGGTAGAAGACGAGCGACTTCTTGAGCCCGATGCACTTGGATTCTTCGGAGGAGTATATCGGCCGGTCGGTGCCGGTGGCCTTCCAGAACCCGGCGCCGGTGACTCTGTTCGGCCGGGCGCTGTTCTTGTACTTGCGATCCCGCGGGCAGTAGAAGTACCACTCCTTCTCCCCTGTCGTCGCCATCCCTAAATTACCAGTTCAGGCGAAGGTTTGTTAATGGAGATTTCAGGAACAAAATTTGACTTTTGAATTTTCTTTTATCAGCTTCCAATCTATAATTTATTCATTTATTAAGAAATTTATATTAATTTAATCTACACGGCAACTTGATTACTCGAACAGGAACAACAATTTTAAGAAATTTATATTAATTTAGCCCTAATTTAACCTTTTTTTCCTAGGATTTATACAATGTTCCACTTAACACTGACTCCAGGTAGAAGGAGAAGCTTCTTACTTGGAAGATCCCAAGGATCATACTTGTAGATGTCCAGCTGCCTGATGAGTTCAATAGCAAGAGGCCTCTGCTGAACTTTTCTCTTCAGGTAAAAGCCAACCAACTCTTCATCAGTAGGATGAAACCTAAAGCCTGGCATCATGAATTCATCTCCCTTCTCCATCTCATTTCTCTCAACCATTATATATCTACTCAATCCTCCAGACTCTTCACCTGAGCAACAATAGAGCAATAAGTGTTCACTCCTCAAAAGCTTTTAAACAAAATAAATCAATAAATCTAGAATCAACTAATTAGAATCAAGAATTACCAACCAATGCAATGAATGCCAAGATCTGAGGTTTCAAGTTTACAATCTCAATCTGATCAGCTCAGTGAAGATTATTGAGCTAAATCCAGTTTTGTTCAGCTGATTTTTCAAGCTGAAGTGGCTGAGAAAGAAGCTAAAGCAAGTGTGCACTTATAAACATGTCCCAGCTGCTTTAGGAAAGACTCCAAGGGAGCATTAGTCAGAACAGTTACATTTATTTGGATTAAAGAAATACCTTCTTCTCCTCCATCCTTGAACTCATTTAGATTGTTTAAACTGATCTGAAAGCCTTCTCAAGTAGACTACAAATTCAGCAGCTTGTGGAGATTATCAGTCCCTTTCCTTCCACACCTACAAAATTCACCACACATGTGCACAGGCAACTTCAAGAGAAGATTCAACTCAGTTCAAGGCCATTATTCAATTATTACTTCTACTGTTTCCAACACGTTAGAAGCTAGTCCATTTACCCTGCATATATTCCTTTTCAGACTATTAGGTTCCAGAAAATGTCAGCCTACATCAATTTTTTTTATCTGTTGCATTATTACTGCTTCCTCTCAGATATGCACCTCTATATTGTCAGCACACTGGTTGGATTATTATGTGTGTCACTCAGCTTGCAGAACTGGAATAATTTAATTAAGACTTGGTTTTCATGCCTAATCAGACCAATTTGTAGGACATAATGGTGTTCTCTTTTCACACTGCAGATTGAGGGGCACTTAAATTCTAGAGTTTGCATTGTGTTGTCTGTGGCTCTTGTCACTTAATGGATGAATGCTCCATTGGTAGCCATTTTTCTAGTAAGTTGGATGATTGATTGAGACTAAGGGATATGTATGCACACTAGGAGTTTTTTTTTCCAGTAGTAATGGATTTGTTATTCTAGAAGATAGTTACAATTGTTTGGCTTTAGAAAAAAAAAATCATTGATAAGGTTGGAACTTTTGGAACCATGCTCGAAGGTTAATTGTTAACTAGTGCTGGTCCATTGTGTGTGCTGAGAGGATGCACGCCTCTGGTGACCACTTGAGTGATCTGGCTTGTCTATCTTTCGATTTAACAAACGCTGGCTTATATGGACTTAGAAAATATTTAGTTTGTTTTTCCAACAATTTTTGATGTTTTGTCATTTTGACAATTCATTGCATTAAAAAATGCCAAAAAAAAAAAAACCTACAGCTTTGGAGTTTGGTTGAGTAATTTGCCATGATTTTGGAATTTAGACTAACAGTTTCCTTCTCCATAATTGTAGTTTGTTAGATACACAATTGGATTGAACATTAAAATTCAATATATCGCTGATAGATGTCAACTATGCATAGTCAAAATAGTCATTTGTAATCTTTAACTTTGTTTTCATAAAGTTTAGTCATTCTCACTTATTACATCATAAATACAATACATAGCTTGAATGAAAAAAAAACAAGGTAATTTTACCACAATCATGGATTCTTATTATGAATTTTGATTGAAATTGGTTGAAAGCAGCTATCAGCTATGGTGTTAGGAAATTCTAAATTTAGATATAAAATGGAATATCAAATTTAGAAAAGAGTATTATGTAATTAATTCAAGCCTCTAAAACATACTTAAAAATATTAACCAGGCTTTTTACACATCTGGCCCGGCATTTCCATTCGATTTGTAATCAATAAGCACAATGGTTACTAGATCGAGGCGCACATACATATGAATGGCAAAACGCTCACGCCTACATCAAATGATCATCTCACTGAAGCACAAAGCCCAGCATATGAACCGGACTTTTCCAACATTTTTCTCTTAATGCCAAAAATAATATATATTATAGATAAAACTCATGATTGAAACGGACATTTTCCAACATTGCCGCCATTTGTCTGCTAAACATCTTCAGATTTTCTGAATTTACTCTCTACATTAATTTGACTTAAATCACAGCTGCCATTTAGCTCCAACGCATAAAATTCTGAGGTAATAGCAAGACGGGAAGTGAAAATTGATAATTCCGATCAACCAAGAGTTGATGAAAGCAAAACAGCAATCGTGTCAGATTATGTGAAGCCAACTGTAAGAAAAAAAAATGTAAACTGTACTATCAATCGACCAAGAATTAATATAAGCAGCACAACATTGTCATATCAAAATAAATTTACCATATTGAAGATATCTATGTGGTTTGATGGTGAGGCATCAATTCAAAATGGTTTTCCAGCAGTTGTAACACTTGAGAAAGAGATGACACCTTGAAATCTGGTCTTATGTCATCGGTATAAGAATCAGGAGAACCATACTTCCCTGTTTCATCAAGCAAACATGTAAAAGCTCCAGCTCGCTTTCCACAAACCACCTAGAAGAAAAAAATTGCCATCAATTTGGGCGACACTGAATTCTGAATACAGACATACAGTTATTTACAGATGCATAAAATTCAAAGTCCACACGGACGGACCAGTAGTATGCAATCAATGAAAACAGAACAGTATGAGGTGATGACATGTTGAATTCCATATGTGGCAAGTATTCTAGGCACAGTAGTACTCATGATAGTTGATACAAGTCAATTTTGCAGTAGAAAACGGTCAACAGAATAATCAAATATTCCTTTATTGACTTCCTGTATATACAATTAAAAATTCTGTAGAAGAATAAATATATCTTAAAGGGCATCTATAAAATCATATGCCTACCCCGAACGAGCCAATGACAGGTCTAAAGGATATCAGATAAATTTAGACATTTTACCAATAGATGCAAGATCATAGAATCAAGTTTGCTGAAAGGATGTGGAGGTTTGTCAGACGGCTATTAGTGCGAATGAGAGGGATTTGACGACACCCGCTCTGACGCCAAAAATATCAGGATCATTATCTTCATTAGAGGGTTTTCAAGTGAGCTTCTCTTATGAAGCACTCATCCTTGCCCCAACGGCATGGCACCCACTGCCAACACAAAATTGCCTCTCATATAGTTGTAAGGCCAGCACAATGTTAAAAGCTACTACAACAGCCGTAATTAGCACCTAGCAAAAGTGATTTCTTACCAAAAACACAGCCTTGCCACATCAGCACAGCACCTGCCAGCAACAGACAATAGCCCTCTCACGAGAAGAATCATAGGCAGAGACCTTGCCTAGAAATCTTAGACAGGTTCACATCGCAGTCATCTATCACCTAATATATGTGAATCTTACAGCAAAGTTGATCAGACTCTTGCTTTTAAGATTCACACCTTTAAGGTGATAGACAATATTCACACCTTTAAGGTGATAGAATATTTGATGCGACCTAGCCTAGATTTCGAAGCTCACTGCCTAGGATTTTTTTCCCCTCTCACAATGTTTATAGCCTTAGAATAATATTAAAAGCCTTTATTCAGCCTTAATTAGCCCCCGCAAACCAAACACATGTCACTTAGTTCACTTTGATACTTCATTTATAATGCTAAACATGCATAGTACCAACAAATGGAGGTGCACCATTCCGAATATGGACATATAATATCGAACGTAGCTATATGTAACAAGTAAAATCAACTATCATTTCCATGTTAAGCCAGTAGGCTTAATAGGCATAAATATCATGGATCAAATCATATTAATTATTTGCATTTCCCAACAGCAAAAGATTATATAAGCTACAAAAAGGATATATTGCACTTGAAGAAAAAAACTACAACCTTTTCTTCTTCAAGTT
This sequence comes from Costus lasius, assembly GCA_027563935.2. Lineage (NCBI taxonomy): Eukaryota > Viridiplantae > Streptophyta > Magnoliopsida > Zingiberales > Costaceae > Costus > Costus lasius. The sequence goes on from CM050454.1 coordinate 101,974,450, forward strand.
ATAATCCATATGATTTTGGTACAAAAATGTTATGATAAATTTGAGGTCCGGAACTTCAGATATATACGAAACAGAACTGATATGAAAATCAGTGGATAAAAACAGTGATAATATGAACACATGGTTGAAGTCTTTGCATAGTCATGTATAGATTTAGTCAGCTATGAAAAGTGAAAACATATATGCATGCTACTGTCTGCTCTCACTCTTTGCTCAATCCTGGAGGAAAAGGAAGGTGAGGACTGAACACTGAAGAAGACAATACATTTTAGTTATGTGGATTATATGAGTAAAATTAAACTGAACCCATGGGTAATTTAGGCATTGAAAAAAAAACAAGAAAAAGGTGCATTTACTAGCTCATTGAATCAAAAATCCAGGCATCAGTAAAATCTCACGACAAAATAGAGGAAGGTTTTGAAATAAAATAACCAGCAGTAGTTAAGTTGAATATTTATTATCTAATGAATTCTCGAACTGACTTGCTCTACCTTATTAATTTACCTTATTAATTTGTCAATTATTCTTCACCTGGATCTGTTATATTTGTGACAATTTCCCATTCCCTGTATAATGGTGAAGAGGAAGAAAACTAAGAACAAAAAAGATATAGGACGACACAACCATATATGATTTTCCACTTTGCAACTAGTATAGCCATTGTTGGATATCATGTAAAAAGAACTCGATTACATTAAAATGTGCAAACATGAAAATTTAAAAATTACAAATACAACTTGAGCACCCAATTCGAAAGGAAGCCCGGAAGAAAGGTTCCTAAGAGAAAATTCATTTTGATAAGCACATTTCCGTAAATTAAATCTGAGAAGAGAAACTTCAAATTGCATTCAAGAACATACTATCTAAACTAATGGCAGTGCATCAGCTATTTCCTAAACATAGTGTGGTGAAAGGTCCCAGTTAGCTTGGTTGATAACGATGGCAGCCCATCACAAGGTTTTGTGAATGAATTAATACCATTACCACTTACCCTTCAGACAACAAATAAAAAGAAAGTGTCACATTCAAGTCAGAACATTAATCAAGAGATGTAACATGATCATCAAGGTTTACTATAGACACAATAGTTCCTAAGAAAATGCAGCTACTACTCACCGTAAAAGAATGAGAAATAATTGTCAATAATCCTATCCAAACTGTATTTGCAATAACGAATGTGAGACATCTAGCTTCCCAAATAAGAAATCTATGAGATGCAATTACATCGCCATGAAAGCAGAAATAGCTGCACATAAAATACTGAATCCAATTTACTCACATCATCTCTGAGGCTGTCACCAATCATCATGACTTCACTTGCAGGAATATTCCAAATTGAGCATATGTGCAATAGCGGAGCTGGGTCTGGCTTATAAGGACGAAATTCCCTACTAAGAGCTGGGGCAAATTCTATCTGTAAATGCAGAAGGAATTATAATCTTCAAAAGTACTCAAATTAAACTAATGCTTATAAATGAAACAACAAAATGAAGTCTTGTGTGCCAAAATATTTGGGAATAGAACAATATATATGGCAATAAATACACTTGGCAAGTAGATATCTTATAATATTGACCGACCAAACGATATTCCAATGAAATTACTTGGCTGCAGAAAACAAGAAAAATTAAATGATTCAATTCAGTTACGTTCCATTTCTAAAAGGACGCTTGTCTTGTGATCTTTAAAATTACTCTCAGATAAACCAATGCTAATAAATGAAACAACAAAATGAAGTCTTAAAGTGCCAAATATTTGGGAACAGAACAATATATATATGCTTATAAATAAAATTGACAAAGCACATAAGTAAAAAGATCATATCATACTTACCAACCAAAGCATATACCACAGAATAACTTAACTGAATAAAGTCTAAAGATGCAGTTCATTATTTTCCATTTTTCTATCAAAAGTTTGGGAATTATTGATAACAAGTATGCAGTAACAAAAAGTTTAAATTATAAATGTAATCATCATAGCTGTAAGTATTACAATCACAAGTACATTTCACGGATGTAATTTTGAGTCTAGTATGTTGCAACCATGTTTTTTTCCTTTTTCAGTTAGCATTATTCAACTATTCATCTCATGTTGGTGCTGCTGTTGAAGGCAGTGGAGTGAAAAGAATTCTAGTTGTCATGATATCAAGAGAAAAAAGATTGCAACATTCAAAGTCTCAGCTTGTGCAGATAGTCAAGGGGAATGGGAATGGTAATAATGGTCGAGATACGTGGCAGGATAGACATTGTGGTGATTGGCACCATTTGGTTGAAATGAGTAGCAATTGCTCAAAAGGCTGGCAACTTAATTTATAAGGCTGAGGTGGATGGCAATAGAGGGAACATTCTAGAAGCAACAATCTCAGTATGGAAAGACTATTTAAGCAAGAGTGGTCCAAAGCGAGCATGATTCCAGACCTTCACTTGCAACAACCTCTTGACATTCAAGAAGATTAGTTGCATCTGGAATTCTGTCAAAAAAAAAAAAAAAAACTTGAGCTAGAAATAGTAGAAAATTCAGAAACAATCAGATGCAGCATTTTGTGAATTGCAATTGCAAATTTCTTAGTGTGGTCAACAGATAGCCATTATCATCCTCATGAGGAATGTTAACAAGTCCAGCTATCTGGAAAAGTTAAGCCTGAGCTTGCTGCCTCAATGATTTTCTTTTCTGAAAAGAATCACAAGTAGAACTAATTTTTGTCTATTCCAGATAATCAAAGGAAACTTTCCACTTCTACCCTATTCCAGACACTTTTGTCTGTGTTTCATCAGATTTATTGGTTAGGCCAGTTCAAGATCTGCATCATCACTGCTTTTTCATTGCCATAGTCGAGATGGAACTCCAGAACTGTGCTGTGAATTTCAAGGTTACATACATGACAGACGCAAAAAAAATGATAAGCAAGTACGGAGAAAGGAAAGATGTGATAGAAAAATAAGGAGCAGTAGGCCAAAGGAAAGAGGGTTGAAGAAGAGTTCATGATGAGTAATTATCAGCAATTCACGGTGATTAGGTGGAGAAAAGAAGTGATGTCCAAGAGACTAACTTTATACATATAGATCACTAGACTGGCAGGGTAGATGGCCAAGCATTTCTAAATCTTACATTAAAAAGTTCATTCTAGACCCAGCCATTCATCTTTTGTTTATCTTTAGAACTAAGGGTTATTAGGCCCAATATACTATTATTATCGTGATATAAAAAATATCAGTAATCTTGTCTTAGAGGCTAGTTTAGGAACCACCCTATTAGTTGCTACAAACCAACTCCTTCAACAAATTACACATATTTGTAATCCCCTTTTCCTGCTCATTTGAAACTTTTGCATGCATATTGATTCTCTTTTCGAAAATTAAAGATACAAGAATAAGAATAAAAAAGAACTTACACCAAATCTTTGATGAAAAATATCAACTGCAGCCTTGACATTACGAGTTATCAAACCTCTCCTGTAAAAGTCCAAAAGCATAAGCATGCAATCATAAAAGGAGGAGGCAATAAAACTTATAGAAAAGGAAATACACTCATGCTAACATATGGGCAAATAAATATCTTAGTTTTTTTCATGCTATAGTTCTTTAGTGTACTGAATTAGTTTGTACTTGTAAGTAGTATTTAGTATTTAGTCTCAATCCGTATTAGAGATGTTACCCTGTATAGACTGGTTCAAGATATGACTAGATCAGATTATAACTTGACAATGATACCAAAAGAATTGAAGGCTTCTGATGAAGATCAGATTATAAAATCAGTAAATTAATTCATGAGGCAAGGGCAAAAAAGTGAGGGCTTGGAGAGATGAAAAGGCTATTTAAGAGTTTAGTAGAGAATAGTAGAGAAGAGGGAGAGGAAAGAAAGGATAATGATTATTTTTGGCAAAAAGAAGGAAGAGAAGCCTAGTTTCTCGGGAGAAGGTAGGTGATTGTCATTAGGGTTCATGAAAGAGAGGATGGATCCAAGATTCATTTATGTGGTGGACGCGGGGGGGGGGAGGGGGGGGAGTGGCAAAACATGAGAAAACACCTTTATACCAAGACATTAAATAAATCTTCCATTAAGGTATTATATTTATCATCATAAATGTCAGAATCTTATTATTAGAGTTATTGTAGACCATATGTTTAGTCTTGCATCATAAATGTCACTCCCTTTTGCACTAACTATGAGATTATTAAACTAAATATTGCATCAACATAGTCACCTTGAATTTACAAGAGAATGTAAGAGATTATACAAATGAATAACTAAAGTTACTATAAACCATAAATTTGTTCTCACATTGCTTGGTTATCTAAGCCTTATTTGGGAACCGGCCTACATCTATTGGACTTAATGAACAATAAGAATCCAATCCTTTACATCCAACTCTTTTTATTTATATATACCACTGTATATGTCAATACAATACTTGGTGACCCGTGGTGATCCCTTTCATTAATATATTAATGATCTATTACAAACGGGTACATCAACTTTACATCAATATTTAAACGGGTATAACCCACTTCATATAAACTAATATATTCACTTACATTATTTACATATATATATATATATATATATATATATATATATATATATATATATATATATATATATATATATTATTTGCCACTGACATATGTCATGTTCATATTACATATTATTGTTATCACTATACATGGGTCTTTATATAGCGAGGCAACATGTAATCATCCAAATAACCAGAGCAAGGTTTGGTCCTATGGAATGTCCCTTATGTTGCTATTAGCAATTTTGCCTATGTCGATGGTGAACCAAAATACATCCCTCGTTGCTTCACATCTTTAAAGTGGCTGACTTCACCCAAATGCTAGCTTGGTATCAATCATTTAGTGGTAAACACAAAGAGAGGGTAGCTCTATATAGCACAATATGATACGCCCTTTAACCATTAACATAAGTATGATACCTTAAGTTGCTTTGATACCATGTAAAATGATTTTTTTTTTACTTGTAAACACAAAGCGGGAGTAGCTCCATATAGCATAATATGATATGTCCTCTTCTACTAATGCCCCAGTGGGACTAAAGTTAATTCTAACAACCACTACAAATGTAACTTTCATATTTCATATTTCCATATTACATATTACCATTACTAGTGTACCTTGGTCTTTCAATATATGGCTACAATGCAAGCATCTTGAGTATCAAATACAATGCAATTTCCATCTTATTTCCATTTCAATTGATATTTGAATAAACAAAAAAAGCAAACATTATATAGAAGTATAAAACTAAAACCACCCATGCGAGACTAAAGACATCAAGGACTACTTACTATAACTCCAATATGTTCAATGCACAAAGCACACAAGTGATTTTTCAAATGTGCCATACATAATTACCATGGTAAGAGTGACCATTCCAAAATCATAACCAAAAATAGATGGATGATGTAAGATTTCAAAAGAATAGGTCATGGAAACCACAATAATATACACATTAACAATGAAACAATAATTTGATACAAGAAATGGATGCCCAAGTTAGTCTAACAACAGGAGAGAATCAGCTTTGACATGCAAAGAACTATGAAATTTAAGAAAGGAATGAATTACTGTAAAAGAAAAAATTATTACCTTATTTGCCTAGAGTCCAGATATCGGCAAAGTTCCAACGCACCTGAAACATGTTTTCTTATATCACAAACAAACTTCCACATAGACAAGTACGATAAATTTTTACGAACTACTAACATTTGGAAACAAAAATGAAGTATAATGCTAATAATTAGCTTTAACTCAAGAATATTGTATACTACGAGCATGTTTTGGTCCAAAAGGTACGATTTCCTATAAATTTAGTTACTAGCTATGGTGAGGTAAGCAAATAGGACTACGAGGAGTGATTCACTTGTTTTGGGCCAAAAAGTATATAATTCAAGCACAAAGCTTCAGGATATTCTGAATCTTCAGCGTGGATTGGGCCATAGTGTTTAATACACCTTCTCCATAATAATGCCGATTCCTAAAATACTAACTTATGCCATCAAGATGGTGAGTTACGTTCTCGGTTTTAGTAATAATGGTGATCAATCAACTGAACTAACTTAAAGCTACGAGCAAGGGAGTATAGAATGATCCAGTAGAATGTGTATCAGAAAGGCTGTTCCTTTTTTGGTTTTGCAGTCAATGCGGAAAATAAAAAACCATCCGGCATGCTGATAGTTCCCCGAAACCATCAAATGTTAATCCACATTATCATGACAATCATGTTTCGTAGAAAAGTGGTTATCAAAATTTATAGAAATATTGTTCGCAAATTATGAACAATCTCTAATACTCTAACCAAGCAAATGGTCCCACAGATTGATAGATAGGATAGGGCATCATGCGACCAACCAGGCATAATCTGCAGGCGGTCGAGACCCTCCCGCTCGAAGTGCGCGATGGTCTCGTACGCGCGCTTCTGCTCCGCCGGCGGCCACGAGTCGATGTGGTGGAGGATGTCGACGCCGCCGCCGGAGGCGCTGGCGGCGCGGAGAGAAGCGTATCCCTCCTCCCCCAGCACGGCTCGGTACATGGCCCCAAAGTCGATGACGGGCACCGTCAGGGTCCCGTCCATGTCGAACACCAGGCCGCGGAGCGGCGCCCTCGCGGGCCCGGCTCCCCCACCGCCGCGGCCGGCATCGGCGGCAGGCGACGACATGGGAGCGAAATGGAGGCGGCGGGGGGAGGGGGGAGGGGCGGCGGGGAAGGAGGAGCGGCAGTGGCCGCGGATGAGACGAAGCGGTGGGAGGCGGAGGCGCATCGGGCGGACGGGAATCGAGGGAAATTAGTGTGCGGGGGGCGGGTCGTCGTTGGATGAAGTTGATGTGTGCGGTGGGGATAGGGGGGTTAAATTGACAACGGGGGGAGCCGGCACAAACAACGGCGTGCGGTCTCTGTGGTCGGATGGTTGGGTTGGGACGCGATTGAGTGCGGCGTGGTTTCAACACGAATGCGGCGTTAATGCAGTCTCGTGCACATGGATTCTGAATTTGTTAGTTTCGGACTATAATTTATATATTAATCAAGAAAAAAAAGGATTGAAGTTTTTAGTAAATGCATGGAAATGTTCGATTCTCGTATCGATTAGTAAATATAGCTCTCTATATTAAGGGCCACTCTGTATAGAATTTTTATCTCAACCCCTTAAGCTTAAGGGTGTGTTTGCAAATTTTTTTTTTTTTTACTTCTCTATATATAGTAAAAGTTGGCAGAAAGCTGAATCTCTTCTGGCTTGTGCTAGAGCAGAAAGCGTTTAGTAAAGTTGTCAATCCTGCTTTAGCAAAGGCGAGCATCAGTTCCATAAAAAAAATAATTTTACAAAATGTACCGACACAATTGGTAAATTTGATCCTTTAATTTCTGTCAGTATCAGTATTAAATTTTTTATAATTTAGTTTTTGATTTCAGTTAAAATAGAATATACAGATACTATCATACTAAGTACTAAATTAGCAAAATTAATTATTAATATAGACTAAAATTTATTTGATAAATATATTTTTAAAAAATAATATTATATATATAATATAAATAAATAATTTATCAAATTTTGTTGATAAATTAGTAATTTAATCATTTTTTAAAATAAATTTTAGTTTCTATTTTTATCGAATACCCTGTTAAACACACCCTAACTCCCTAATGGCACTTTGTGTATTATTTTAGTGGGTACTTGTATTTTGGAACTGTTTATAAATAATTGGGTATCTATTATTCATATCGAATCGAATAAGATATAAATAATATATATGCATTGGATTCGAATAATATAGGGTGAATACCTAATATCCAAATCCAATTATATATATATACTTAGCCAAGACAAAAACATGCCTATCAACATTTATGAAATTCAGGCACTATCTAGTATCTACCTTTATACTCCATTATGACTAAGATTATTCTGCATCTTTGAGTGTTGAATTCAGGTATTCCGCGCAGCAGCACGCTGGACATCGATTAATTATTATATTATTTATCTCAATTTGCTTTCACAGCACATAGAACATTTTCCATACCACTTTATCACTGACGTGGTTTTAGAATCCTTGAGCGAAGCTATTCGAAACTGCAGATGGAATTATTCTCCACATCCGCTAGCAATTATTAAGCGTGTCAATATCACACGTGCCACGCGGTTTCCAATTATAGGAAAGGGTTGCTCAGAATAATTCTCAATAATCAATTTCGAAAGAATTGTTTATACGATAAGGTAAGAACAAAGTATATCATCGCCTGGAGAAGAAAATTCAGCACTTTTCGAATTTAAGCTCTATAAGCAGCACTGCGCCGCGATAAACCTGGTCCAGTTCATCAGAGGCATGCTAAAAAGAGTATGCCGCAACGCAAAGAAGACATTCAAAACCACTTAAAACATACTCACAAGACTGTATAAAGCACAAGGCACAACGCGTGTAGGTCTTCGCATACAGCCTTCTTTATATCTTCATGAATCGTAGTTAAATTATTCGTATTACGACACTCCCATCGTTCTAAGGGGAAGTTTTCAATTGTAGGTCTCTAACAATGACAAAGCTCCATTGGCAGGAAGAAAACTTAACTCGGACTTCTAACATAGGACACAAGCCTGAAGAAGCAAAAGAAATGATGCTGCCATGCGCAGACAGCGTGACCCGACAAACCGGATCCTCAAAAAAGAGGAGTCAGAAAAATTAATAGTCCATTCCTCCCATGCCACCAGCACCCATCGCTGGAACATCCTTCTCATCCTTGGGAAGTTCGACGACAACAGCTTCTGTAGTTGTCATCAACGAGGATACACTGCATTGAGTCAAACTCAAAGTTAAAACAGGCAATAAGCCAAAAGTATGCAAACCAAGTTGAAAACAATTTTTAAGATCACTGCAGATCACTCGTCCACAAGGTTTTATTGTGGTCGAAGCTTGAGTTCCAGTTTCACTACGAGCTTTATCTAAATGCAATTTGTTTACTTACCTTGCAGCATCCACCAACGCAGTTCTGATGACCTTCAGTGGGTCGATGATACCTGCCTTTACCATGTCTATGTATTCACCTAAATATAGAAGATTGATCAACAGAGTTAGTAACAAGCAACAAGCAATGCTAAAAAGATGACTTTAAATTGGGGGAAAAAATAAAAGCGTGCAACAAACTGACCTTTAGCTGCATCATAGCCAAGGTCAAGGTTATCTTGCTCCAAAAGCTTGCCAACAACCACAGCCCCCTCCACTCCCGCATTGGAAGCAATTGTGTGTGCTGGTGCCTGCAAGTTCACAAGAGAATGGGTCGAAACTACTCAAGAAATCACCAACAGATGAGGCGTGTATAGTTTAACTCTGGAAATTTAGTCAAGAACCTTCAAAGCATTCTGGATTATTTGCACACCAATCTTTTGGTCAAAGTTAGCAGTCTGCAACTTATCCAGCTCCCTGGATGCGTATAGGAGTGCAACTCCACCACCTGAAAAGAGCAGAAAATAAATTCCAGCATATGTGGAGAGGAAAAAGAAGAAAATGAAAATTGAGTGGCAAGAGCATCGGGTTATGAGTTACCAGCTACAATGCCCTCTTCAACAGCAGCTTTTGTTGCATTTAGAGCATCTGTAACTCTGTCCTTTTTCTCGCCAACTTCGGCTTCACTGCCCCCTCCAATCTGCATTCAGATATGTTCCATGAAATACACAGATAGAAGGTACAAATATGATAGTCCACAAACAGCAAAAACGATAAAAAAAAATTATGATTGGTTGCTTGAAGGTCACAAATGCACTTGAAGACCATCTTGTGCATTTAAAGATGCTGTAATGCACAAATTAAAATTTATTTTTAAGTAACGTTTATATAATAGCAAAAGCCTGTTCACGCTAAAACCGATGACTAGTTTATCTATTTTAGAACACTATGAGGACAACAAACACATGAATACTTAAACACGCTCTACTGGTCAGCCTGCTAATCTGCTTACTCCGCGTGTGTATAAACAGCACGTCTCAACTTAAAGCTAAGTTCCAACGTCAGGAAGGCGAAACAATTTACCTTGAGAACAGCGACCCCACCAGAAAGTTTCGCCAACCGCTCTTGCAACTTCTCTTTGTCATAATCTGATGTACTAGCTTCAATTGCAGAACGTATCTGTTACAAAGATAAAGGTTAATTAAACTAATACCTACATAAAATATCAATTTTAAGGATGATTATTTAGTGTCACATTGGAGAATACTAGAAGGAACCGACCTGCTCACATCTCTCTTCTATGCCCTTTTTGTCACCAGCTCCATCAAGAATCACGGTGTCATCTTTTGAGATTGTCACCTAAAATATTACCATTCAATTGCTTAAGAACAAGGCAACATACAAGAGAAAAAGAAATTTTTGCTATTAAAAGAGAACATGCAAAGGAATTAACACATGAAAATGATGGCAAATATAGACGTACGCTACTAAGAAATGGAATTGAGAATAAAAGAACATAGCCTCACCTTTTTGCATGTGCCAAGCTGATCAAGCTCCACCTTCTCAAGATTCAAACCAAGTTCCTCTGTTATGACCTAAATTATAGGATAGAATAACGTGTCATTCAACACCAATAACCTAAGCAAACAACCAACAAATAATCTCCAATAAAGAAGAGATACTCACAGCTCCTCCAGTTAAGGTAGCAAGATCATGCAAACTAGATTTCCTATTCTCTCCAAAACCAGGAGCCTTCACAGCACAGATCTGCATGAAACTACTTGTTCAGTCTTGCCCTAACTTGGTCCATCAATAACCAACTACTACAATAAATGAACGATTGATACAAATAAATAAAGACCTTAATCCCAGCTCGAAGTTTATTAAGGATCAGTGTTGCCAGTGCATCACTTTCTACATCTTCCGCAACAATTAGCAAAGGTCTTTGCTTCTGTGCACATGAAAGATACTTGTGAGTAAACATTTCATAGATAATTAAGATACTTTAAATTGAAGATACAATACCTTCAAGGCCAATTCCAAAACCTTGACAACTGCATTAATGCTAGAGATCTTTTTCTCATGTATCAGAATCAGAGGGTCTTCAAGTTCCTAAAAAATAAGATTGGATCTAAAGATTATTGAACGTATATGTAGATGGAAGGTAAACATCAGAATATACTTACACATTTTTGGTTCTTTTGGTCAGTAATGAAGTAAGGTGATATGTAGCCTCGGTCAAGCTTCATTCCCTCTACGACTTCCAGTTCATTGTCCAGTGTTTTGCCATCCTAACAAAGAGAAACATAACTCCATTTGAACTAAATGATAAAACTAATAGATGATATACATAGGAATCAACAAAAGAAAGGTAAAGGACACATAAAAAAAATAACACGCTTTGAACTAGGTTTGTGATTTGTTTGAGGTTTTTTCTTTATCATTGACACAACCCTTTGACAAAGGCCAGTAGTAAGTCATCCAACATTTCATTATGCATCAATGAAGATCTAATACAATGTTTAATTTGGTAACCTTAATTGTATCTGACTCCAAGAATAATATATACGATGCCTAGAATATAGTATATAGTCAAAGTGTGACAAATAAGAAGGCTTTTAGGGATATTAGCTAATTAACTTAGCATAACATTGAAACACATCAAATTTCTTGCAACATATATAATGATTATATATGGGATACAACTTGGATGGTAGATACAATCATACAACCATTTCATCCAACAACAAATCCTTCAAGGATATCTCAGGTATTCATCTTTATCATATTACATAAACTGTATTGTCCGAATGGGTTACATGATTCTGTAAGATATCAACAAAATGGGAAAAATCCCTACATCACATATCCAGAGTTCTTGACGCCTTGTTCATGAACTTAGCATGTGTACATGAGTAGTAAACTGCCACCCTCTACGGAGGGCATCTTGCACTAACAATATACTGATGTCAGTCTGTTACTTGTAATGCGAATGCAATTACAATACATTTCTTTGTTGCATCAATATCAACTCCATCCTAAAATTTTATTGTGCAATATGTATATCCTCTATCTATATCAACTCTGCCAGTATTTCATGGTCTCATAGAAGATAATTGGCTGTATACTCACTGACCAAGATACCACATTTTCAAAATCCGGTTGCCAAAGGTAAGGGATAAATCCCCTTCTTTGACAAGCTATGCTGCTACTTTTCATTAACGTATATGGATACCCAATGATTTAAAAAAGCAAGCCCATTGTGCAATCAGAAGCAAATATGATCCTATGTAACGCTCTGGTAACGTAGGATATAAAAAAAAACAATGTTGAGAAATGACAAAACAAAAACAAACTTCGAAGAAGTGAAATCAAAAGTATAAGAACATATTCATACTCTAAAACATTAGCAATTAATTCACCACTAAAAAGTGCATTTGGTCCAAAAGTGAAAGGGGGAAAAGTGTGCATAGCATCCATTCGACCTATACCACTAGAAACAAAGACTCATCACTAGAAGTATGCAACTCACTGCGACAGTGATGACTCCCTCTTTCCCAACTTTCTCCATAGCTTTGGCAATTAACTCACCAATTTCTCTTTCACCATTTGCTGATATTGTACCAACCTTTCAAAGAAAAACATCAAAACTGTTAATATCACCAAAAGACGTGCAAATATAAAATCTGAACATTAGAAGGCAAGGTGCCTAAGTTATCATTAGCATTGATCCTTGCAAAATTCTAGTTTAGTATAATGTAGCCTTCCTAATGCCATAGAACTCAATACCTGAGCTATCTCTTCTGAGGTACTAATCATTCTCGCTCTACTCTTCAAATTGGTAACAACAGCATCAACAGCCATTGTAATACCACGTCTCAAATCCATTGCATTCATTCCAGCTGCGACTGACTTACAACCTTCAGCAAATATTGCTCTTGTGAGGATGGTAGCACAAGTTGTCCCTGCATACAATCAGGAATTAAGATATCAGTTCAAAGGAACGCACTCATCTGCGCTCACATATTCAAAGCTGTAGAGAACCAGAATGCCCTCAACAGCAGACCAGGGTCTAACGGAAACCATTTCTCCTTCACACAAATGTGTGAAAGCTAAATCATAATAAGAGAATTCGGGATGGTAACTACAACTGTAAGGTGACTAATATGTTTGAATCTTTAGATATATTGTTCATAAAAAATTACCATGTGGCTGAAATCATTTACATTAAGTTATCAGATAACCAGCATGTATTGTCTATGAGTATGAAAGAGTCACCACCCGGACACTATATGTGAATAATCAACGAAACACATTACATGAGGTAGACTAAAAGACAGATGGTAACACAACCTATTTTATATCAAAGTCAGAGCATTACCATCACCAGCTACGTCGTTGGTTGCATTCGCAACCTGCTTCACCAGGCTGGCACCCATATTCTTTATTCTGTCCTTGAACTCAATGCTCTTTGCTACAGTAACACCATCCTTGGTCACTTTGGGTGCGCCATAGCTTTGCTCAATGACAACAGTACGACCCTTCAAACAAAGGAATAGATACAATAATTAACGCCTCAGCCACAAAGAAACTAGTCGTATAACTTCAAATATTTTGAACTTTTTATGTAATAGTTATTCACATTAAGAAAACCCGCCGCATAGCCACAAATACAAGATTAAGAAACGTCATTGGCATCCTACTTGATCCAGTCAATGAAGGTGATCGTCATAAACAAAGACTAAGTTTGATACCTTTGGGCCCATTGTCACCTTCACTGCATCCGCTAAATCCTCCACACCCTTAAGCATCAAAGCACGAGCCTCGACCCCAAATCTAATGTCCTTCGCCGCATAGTTTCTTCTTGAAGCAAGCCTACTTCCAATCTACAACCACGAAAGTAAGATCATTACTTTCGAACACTCTTTATCTCATTTAAAAATCAAAACTTAATATTATGAAAGACCAAATCCGTTGAAAACGAATCATTCCAGCGCCCTACCTGACTTCCGCTGCCTCTGGCAACCCTAGAGAGAAAAAAAATCAAACACAACCGATCACGACAAAGCCAAAAATATAAACCAAATGAATAAAGACAGGCGCATTAGCTTGCAGATGGAAAAGGCAAGCAAAAATCTTACCGAGCTTTGGAGGCGAGGGAGCTGACGGCACGATACATGACTGATTAGAGGAGAGATTGGATAAGCGTTTTTGGCAGGAGCTTGGGAATTCTGCGAGTGGAGGAGCTACAAGGGTTTTTATTAAAGGTATGGTGGCGTGTGGGGAAGGGAGAGAGAGCTTCCGAGGATTCCAGAACATTTTAGTATCCCTCTCTAGGGTTTAGGGTTTGGGATGCGGGAACATGATTAGACTTTAGGAATATTATTAGGTAATTTGTTCCTCCTACGTGGATCAAATCTATGCCGTTTATATGGGGAGCTACCGAGGCAGAGATTCGTGGGGTAGGATGAAATGGGGCTGTTCGCGGAGCATAGAGCTGCACAAATGGCGAAGCGATCTGGCAAGCGGTCGGGCCACAGCAGCAGCCTGACGGCTGGTTCAGGGACGGCCAGCCGTGAATTTTCCATCTGTTTACTTTCTATTTTAAAAAAACGAATAAGTGTTTCATTTTTTCTTTCTATTTATAAAATATGAATAATCGGAATTTACCATTTACGCTCTTTCTAAGCGTGGTATTGTAAGAATGAATATATTTTTGTTTTTTTTAGTTTTTACCTAAATTTTTTTAAAAAAATAAATAATATAAAGAAAAGTTTGTTCAAGCGATGTGTAGCACTCACATTAGATTATATTTACGTAAGTACTTTTCGACTTAATTAGATGATATAGACTTATCAAAATCTCATCAGATTTGACTTAGGCAGATTCAAGTAAACCATAATCTTAATCGGATCATAAACAAATTAATTTATGTATAATAAAAAAAATAAATTGTATCAGGTTTGTAAATAAGTTGACATGTTTAACACGATTACATTATATATTTATATATAAAAAGTTTAAATATAGCTCCCACAAGTCAGAATTATTTTTAATCAATTTTTAACCCAAATATCAGCCCCCGCTATAAGCCCATAAAAAGCCCAAATTTTTATTAGAATTTAATAAAAAAATTTATTAATTTATTATTTATGTATAAAAATATTAATGATAAATTTATAATCGAGCCGTGTTGGGTTAAGGAGATCGAGTTAATAAATGACTCAATTACTAAATAAATTATTCAAATCATGTATGTACTATGTACTCAAGTTAATGCATGACTCATTTAATAAATAATTTATTTATATTGTGTTGAACTGACTTGATATATTCGAATTATGTTCGGATTAGACATTTCACATTAAAATAAATCATATTTGGATTGACTTAATTAGATCATGAATCATAGCTAACACGGTTTATTTATAACCTAACAATGCTAATTGATAAATGTAGATAAAAAAAAAACTTGATAGGATCACTATATTGTACGAGATAAAAATAGTTAACAATAAATTACAATTATTAACTTTTTTAATTAGACTAAAGTGTAAAGATATTAACATTGGTCACGTTCAGTCATCGTTGGCTGAATTCTGATGATTGATAGGTCAAATTATTTGTTTTAAAAAAAAATTGTTTACGAGGGCGAGTGCCACCGAAGAGAATTATATAGGTTAAAATATAATTTGATTTTTTTTTATTCTTCAAAATTATAAGGGAGGTAATTTATAATGAAAGAAAAGAGTGCCAATAATTAACCATTACAATTTCTAGCCGAACCATAGACATAGGATCACATAATCCTATAACAAAAAAAAACATGTCCTTAATAATAAAAAAACTAATAAATATTAATTCAGATTATCCGAAGATCTAGGTTGGCCCAAGTTGATACAATCTAATCTGATTTAAAATACTTAATCTCAGTTTAATAGTAGAAAATTCATTAATTCTTATATATCATAATACTTATCATCTTATTCTCATATATGACTAAATCATGATATCACATAATTTGACTAGTCACCCTGAATTAGCTTAGGTTGACTTGACCCATTTATAATTTTAATAAATATTGTTTTACACCAATTATTAATTAACTCTAATTATCTTATTCTTCCAAAAATCTGTAACTGTATGCAAAGAAACAGAAGCATAGAAGAAAGCTTGGTAAAGATACAAAGCACATAATCAGATTTTGGGGCTCAGAGTTTAACATTTTGGGTATATGCTATTTTTTTTCAATCAATTTAGTTGCTGTAATAAAGATAAGAATGAACAATTTGACAATATCAAAGAAAAGGGACATCAGCAAACAAGATAATTAAATTCATCTCCATTTTTTTTGGTCTTCGTGCAAAATAAGCATTCAGAAAAATAAATATAATTAAATATTATAATTACATTTTTTTATTTTTTTTCACTCTTAGCATACAGAGTATTGACAACTCTAATGTCATTGTTAAAATTTCAAGGAACTCCTAATGTGAATATAGTTGCAGTTGCTTTGTTAAATTGAACATGTCATGCCTATGTTTCTAGCAACCTTTATCTTTAGAGTTCATGTTCCAATTTAAACTCAGATAGGCCAGTTTGACCAAAAAATGATGCCAAATCAATCCAACTAAAGTTACAATATTAATTTGTTCAAACACAATAAAATAATTTACATCAGTAGTTAATAATTAATCGAACTTCCCTAATTAATCCAACATTTTATTTAAAAATTGCTTGTGATTTGTCTTTTCACTCAAATTAATTGCATTAAGTGAAGAGATCTAACCCGATCGAATCCACAGACGATCTGTAAAAACACTCAAATTGATTTATTTCATAAGCTCATCTAGCTTGGTAATTTAACCAATTTACCTACATCTCTCCAGATCATTTGTTCACTACTTAAGAAAGGACATGTATCCAAAGAGCAGCAGAATGAAGTATAGGTCTACAGAATACAAATTGAATCTCTATTATCAACTAAACAATCCAAATATTCCTTTTTCTGGATAAATTAAGGGGTCAGAAAACAATCAAAACAATAGATCATTATTGCAATGCAAAAACTGAAAGAGAAAGGCTACCATTTTACACTGAAGCCACTAATATAATGTCGTAATAACTTGCCAATGGAATCATGAAGTATGTCATGAGAAATCCTTGGGCTTCTTAACATCGGTCATGTAGAACATGATGTATTTCTTGCATACCATACATATCAGCATAAGAACAGAAGTAGAGAATTTACAAATGACAACTAGATGTTGCATATTTTCGTCATCTTAAGCTACAAAACTGCTGCTTGTTATATACACTGAAGAGTTTATGAATCCAAACCGATTAGAGTTTTACCAGTATTCCACTGAATAGCCTCAAAGCATTATGTTCTAAGCTGTTGAATTTTGCTCTCCACAAATCTCGAGCGCATTGTATATAAGATAATGGTGAATAGTTTTGTCATCCAAGGATAACAAACGTCATGAATGAACCTTTGAAGCATTCATTTAGTATTGCCTAAGATTCTTAATATCATGCTCCTTTCAGCGTGTATCCTACCTGAACTGCAAAAGCGAGCTTCTATTAGCAACTTTGGTCAGTTGAGGAATGCATCATAACTGTAAATAGATGGTCATGTTGGCATTGTCAGTACAGTTTGGTACTAGGCTATTATATAGATGCAATGAGAACTAAATATTAAAACAGCTTAGAATTTCATCGTAGATTGTGTTATCTATATAATGCCCTCTCAATCATTATAGCTAGTTAAGCAGCGTTGCAAAAACCAAGAGTTAAATGACAACTATATTAATATACATGAGAAAATTGTCTAGTTTCAGCTTGTGATGAACGGAATATAAGCAAATAAAGAATAAAGATGACTTTTTCAACAATGAGGACCAATTTATCCGATTAACAGATAGAAAAGGTAAGAATCAACATAACGAGCAGAGTTACCTTGTGTAATTCATTCAGAACAGCGTGATGTGTCTTCTTTAAACTAATGTGTGGAAAAAGTAATATTTCTATGATTAGCATCAGGAAGAAGCTTGTGCTCCTACCACCCAGTGGCAGAAATGAATTAAGTTACAACTGCTGCGGAGGAAAGCTTCATGTTCTTTCATTTGGAGTTGGAGGATAGATGCAACCGAAGACTAAATGCCACGAGACAAAAATTTAGAAGAAGCGAAACTAGTTATCAGCAATCAACTCGTTGGGGATCTCTTTGAAAAGATTAAGCATGGGGAAAGTTCGATTCAAGCGTTTCAAAGAGTCCTCAGAGAAGACATTTTTCACAGCTAGATCCTTAGCCAATTCCATGGCCTCCGCTCTATACCCAGAATAAGCAATGCCCTCAACCAGAATAATATAAGTAGTTTCATTGGTCCGACATCCTTTATCCACCATCTCTGCCAGCACATCAATTGCCATATCAATCCTGTGAACCTTACACAAGCCAAGGAGCACCGTGTTGTAAGTGATGACCACTGGCTGGAACCCATTACTCTCCATATCCCTCATCAAACCAATGGCCTCATCCACCATCCCATCCCTACACAAACATGAAATTAGCACATTGTAAGTAACCTCATCGGGGTCAATCCCCTTGTCCATCATTTCTGACACCATCTCAAGTGCTCTCACCCGGTTCCCATTGTTCCAAAGCCCTCCTATCACCACATTATAGGAGCTCACATTTGGAGCACAGCCGGTCTCCTCAAGCTTGTCGAGGACCTCCAGAGCATGATATGCATTCCCGCTCTTGCAAAGAGCTGACAGGATTGTGTTGTAGTTCACTATATCAGGCAGGCAGCCATTCGACATCATATAGTTCAAGAAATCGACCGCCAGATCCAATTTACCATCTTTGCAATAAGCAGAGATCAAGGGGTCATAGCTGTAAGCATCTGGCTTCAATCCCCTGCGGATCATGTCCTTGAGCAACTGCTTTGCTCTGTCAACCTTACCTTCGTGGCACAAAAAATTGATCAGAACACTGTAGGTGACATTATTTGGTTTCAGACCTCTTTGGAGCATTTCACCGATCAACTTCTCTGCGTCCTGCCACCTCTTGCGACTCAGCAGCCCACGGAGCAAGACGTTGTAGGAGATCACATCCGGTTCGCAGCCTCGCGAGGGCAGGCCCTCGAGGAACTCCCGCGCCGCGTCCACCATTCCCTCCCTGCACATGCCCCGGATGATGGCATTGTAAGTGTAGGTGTCGGGGCTCAGCCCCTGCGCCACCATCTCGTCCAGGAGCCGCATCGCGTCCCCGATGCCGCCCTGCAGCAACGCAGCCTCGATAAGGATGGTGAAGGTGACGACGGTGGGCCTGCAGTCCTCGCTCAGGAGACGGTCGAGGGCCTCGAGGGCGAGGTCGAGCTTGCCCCGGCTGCAGAGGCTACCGATGAGGATGTTGTAGGTGACGATGTCGGGCGGGCAGCGGCGGGTCTTCATGCGGCCAAGGGCCTCAATGGCGGGCTCGATGCGGCCGGCCTTGCAGAAGCCGCTGATGAGGGCGTTGTACGCGAAGGCGTCGGGCTCGCCGTGGGCCTCGAGGAGGTCCATGACGCGGGCGGCCTTGTCGACCTTGCGCGAGGAGCAGAG
This sequence comes from Costus lasius, assembly GCA_027563935.2. Taxonomy (NCBI): domain Eukaryota; kingdom Viridiplantae; phylum Streptophyta; class Magnoliopsida; order Zingiberales; family Costaceae; genus Costus; species Costus lasius. The sequence continues at coordinate 101,994,011 of CM050454.1, forward strand.
GCCCTTGATGAGCTTGGTGCAGGGGATGACGTCGGGCTTGTAGCCCTTGCTCACCATGTACTCGAGGAAGTAGAGGGACTCGCTGAACTTGCCGGCTTTGCAGGAGCGGGCGAGGAGCTTCGCGTAGTGGGATTCCTTGGAGTCTAGGGTTTGGAGCTGGGGTGAGGTCTTGGTGGTGGCATGGATGTGGAGCTTTGCCGGAGCTATGGAGCTTGGGGCTGTGCATCTGTAGGCTGCGGTGTTCCTCCTGTGGGGAGTGGATGGGGGAAGGAAGAATTCATGCAAGGGAATGCTCATTTTGGTGGATTGCTCAATTTAATGGTGCTTTGAGGAGCACGAATGATGATCAATTGAGGGTGCCGATGAAGGCAGAGGTTGCTAGGGACAGGAGACCAAGTTCGGCACTCGAGAGGGAGTGTAGTAGATTGACGAGGGCTCTGCGTGTGAAGAGAAGAGCGTGGGAAGTTTTTTGGATAAGGGAGCATCAACTTTTTGTTGTGCCGCGACGGCAGCCATCCATCGGTTTCTCTTTTTCGGTTGCTGTTATATTGTTTATGCTGGTATATGATAATATGAGAAAGAAAAATGAGGGATTTTTTAATATACATATTGTTTATAGTTTTATTTCCCTTCCCTCCTCTTGTCATAACTCAAATTTAGAAATGTAGTTTCCCTAAGAATATTTTTAAAAACAAAGTTTTAAACCAAAAAAAAATTAAGAATGCATCTATCAAATAATTTTAAACCTCATTTTAGGAAGGCAGTTCCAAGCACAGGTTCAAAAACCCTAATCCCAAACACATTTACTAAACCCTATTTCCTTAGACGAAATATACAGAGAAAATAAAATAGAACTAGATTCATTCTATTTTTCTTTTTTTTCTCCGTAGAAACAGGCCTTTTTTAAGAGACCATTAATTAAACATTTGAAAAAAAAAAAAAATCGTAACAAGAGGAAATATCAAAACAATAAGGAACATCAATTTTATAGCATTTTCCACTTGGAACCATACTAGTTATAAATTTAACTCAATTTTGCACCCTCAAGTTCTAGCCCGTAGGCACATCTAAGTATATTACAAAAAGTACTTGAAAAATAAGTATAAATTTCGAGGGCAAACTGAAATTTATTAATAAAAAACATAACCAGCCAAAACCTTTAAATTGAACTAACAACATTTGCCAATGAGGCAACTGGACCCATTGGACGTGTCAACATTAAGCAGCTTACAAGAATGTAAAGGTTTCCAACAATGATATTCTGAAGCTCACATTAGCTGCGCTCTAACACCATCTTTACATTTTTAATGAATCTAAAGATCCTGACCTCCTACTGTGCCAAACCCCAAGCGAGCAAAGGATGGCCTGATCAGAATTCAGGTCTACACCTCAAGGGGAAATCGCCTTGGCCCACTGGTAAGAGCAGAGAATGAGTTCTCGTGAAACTTCAAATATGTAGAACATTATTTCATGGATCACCATTCACAAACAAAAATGCTGCTCCCGCAGCTGTTGCTGCTAGAATGAAACAAGTTGCTCCAGCTACATGCTAACGTCAAAACAAAAATGCTGGTGCTGCTTTCACTAGTTGTCCCAATATCCGAGGAAGCATAGCTGCATATAAAATCGCATTTCTCACTCTTCGGTCAAGGCAATTGTACTAGTGGCATTTCAGGTCCAGATCCCCTCAGAAAACCGTAATACTTGATTCACACTCTTAGGTATCATAAAATTAAGTTCTACGAGTTGAAGATGACAACACCTTCCCTATAGCAGGCTGTCAATGCAGCAAGTTTTCCCAACATGTGTTCATTGGGCATGTCTTCAGCAGAATGGATTTCATGTCTCTGAGTTCCTTCTGGATCTCTTCATACATGGATTCTTGAGGCAAAGAAAACTGAAGAAAACAGAAATGAACAAGTGAAAAGAAAAACACAGTACAAAGATAAGGATGATTAGGTCAACAATTTTTGGTTCATAGGTTTACATTTAAATTTGTATAAATGTCCATAGTAGCATAGTTCAATGGAGGATTCACCTTGGTTGTTTTATGTTCTTTTTTTTAACCACATACATCAACATATGATGGAGCTTTTTGTAAGTGTTTACCATGATTATAAGCTAATAAAAATCTTTTAACTATTGGAGTGACAGTGATAATAAAAATAAGAATGAAGTAACTAGGAAATTTTTTTTTTTTTCATCAGGAAGAGCTTAACTGGATGAAATTGCTCAAAAGACACTACATTGGCCAACAAACTTTATTTTACTAACTAGGTAAATAAATTTAGAGAATTAATTCAATCATAGTTTAAAATACAGCCAGTGTCTTAGTCATGGCATAGATATATTATAATATTAGTATAAACCAGTATAAAGGGTCTGTTTCACAGGTTATGCTCGGACCAAAATTGATGCATTTTATAACCTTCAGCTTAACCTCACTGTCATTAGTCCCAGCAAGTCCTCAAAAATCAAATTGAAATGAACTAAAATTTATGTACAAAATAAAATTGTAGTCACAATTTATGTATCAATATAATTGTCCTTCAGATATAGTTCTATATAAGAAGATAAAAGCAATACCTTTAATATCCACAGGATATAAGTAGCTGCATACTGTGCTTGATCTTGAGTGTCATGAAATTCATCATATGATATGTTTAAGAAAGATTTTACAAACTGTAGCTCTCCAGCAAGAAAAGTTTGTGTTGTTGAACTAACAAGACGATCCTCAGAATCTAAGATGACTTCCGCATTGGTGGCAAAGTGTTTTATCCAACATTGGGTGAGGAAACGTCGATGAACCCACAAGGCCTTAAAAAAAATCAAAACAAAATAGAAATGACTAGAAATACCAAATTTACCTAGTGCTTCAAAAGAATCATAACGTTGCTTAATAGAAAATAATTCAGTGAGTCCATAGCCTACACCTCTCTGCCAATGTAGCGTCTTATGAGCAACTCTGTCCATTTAAGCTCTTCCTGACCAAAAAGAAAAGAAATTATTAGTTACTCTAGTCTTAATATTATCATTGCCATTGCAATAGTTAAAAAAACATTTTTATTAGGTCATAGACATGGCAACACATTATAGAAAAGCAATTGCACCATATTGTGATGTTTCAGCGGTCATAGAAAAAGCAAGACAACCTAATGGGATACGCATCATGAACTATGCAAATTCAACGTATGACACAGGACCAGGGAGGATTGAAGTATTGATTTGATACCAAAATGAAAAAGGACCAGGAAGGAGGATTGAGAAGAGGAAGGAGAGTGGAGGAAAAAGAACTAGATAAATCAAGGAGAAAGATAGATAATAAGCAAAACAACAATAAGTAATTCACCGATCACAACTGCTATTACAATAGACTAAAGACCTTTATACAGAATTTTAGACACGATTTTAAGTAAAATATTGACCACAAATAAATCCTACCACTAACATATAACCATATACCCCACTAATCCACTCACTCAAATATAATAATAACCATAATTAGTTAAATATCCCTATTAACAATGTTCTCAATGGAGAATAGCAAAAAATAGCAAAAAGTTAAAAGTCCGCAATATGATATTGCAGATGGCATCACGGTCAAATAGTGAAATTCATGTAACAGTTAAAATATATATAAATTAAGCATACCAATTGGAATACATATTATATACCTAAAAAATTATATTGCATAAAAATAAAACAAGTTAAAATATATTAATCACTAAGTCTAAAAGTTAAATTTCTCAAACTTTAAAATATAACAATGGGGGCACTATCCACTATAGCGGCGCTATAGCTTTTCATAACTTATTGCGCAGAAACTATAATAAAAAAAATACCATGATGCCACTATAGCGACTATTTAACAACACTTCCTATTAATTACTAATATAATATGCTTAAATAACTAATAGAGCATTAATTGCCAGACCTAGAGAAGATATTCATATATTTTTTTGTTTGAACATCTACCTAACCCACTCACATAGTAACACACTCCTAAATCACAATAAATAAAAAAATATCATGTCGCTCAACCTAGGTGAAAACCCCTTCCTAGTTGTGTAATACTGAATATGGTTGTAAAATGTTACTAACATAATGGGATATTGATAGCACTATATTGGATCTATTCTATGTCGTACCCAAGGTCACCACTGGTGTACCCATTTGGTACTGACACATGGTACCAAGCAGTTCCAATATATATATATATATATATAACTGGTATCGACCCGACCATGTGTCAATCCATGGTCAGATCGGTATGTATTGCCTGGAAGTCTGGAACTGTATTTTAAACCATGCCTCTCTTGAACCAGTATGTCCAAAAAAGAAAGTGCTATATTAGTGTACCTGGACCTATGAACAGATTGTCAAAACCTTGGTTGTACCAATTGCCTAAAAAACCATATTTAGATATAAAACAATCATTTTTTGCCATGATATTAGGAAAAAAAAAAGTCATACCTTCCATAAGAAACAAACATCATATTGGCAATTGTTGAAAGCCTCACCATATTTTAATTGATCTCCCACAAGTAAGTTAAGCATCAATTTCTGCAGTCAAGAACACTTTCCTATGTAAGCATATATTGTTCCAATATAATCCAAAGCACAAACAGTGCACAATATGATTGGATAAAATAACCTGAAACTAATGTATAATGTTAAGATAGTTACTTATGTAATGGTAGGCATTCACCTGTATAGCATTATATGACCATTAATGAATATTTATCATTTATCATTAATTTCGACCAAATCTTGAAGCACTAGCCCACTCCCCAAACCCTAGCGGCTCATTTCATTTACTTCTTCATCACACTTGTGCCAATTCTAACTTACCTGTCGCCTCACACATCTTCAGCCCCGTTTGGCTGTCAGCTGCGCAAGGAGTGTTCTAGTAAGCTGGCAGTGCAGCAAATAATTTCTTCTAAAAAGATTTTGCTTTTGCTAGAGTAAACAGTGAAAATTTTCACTGTTTGGGGGAAGCAGTTTGGAGCTGCTTCTCCTGCTACAGCTTCTGGGGATTATAAATAAATAAAAAAAAAACATATTAAATTTATATATATTAGTAACAATTATATATTAAATTAATATATATTACTAATTATAAATTGAAAATAATTACATGTATTAAAATAATATATTAGTTAATATATAAATTAATAATTTTATAAAATAATAGTTTTATAAAATATTTTATTTATTTATAAAAAATATGTGCGGTAAATTCTCATGCACCACTATTGTCATTGTCAGTCTTTACCGTGATGATAAGCTTTGTAAATAAATTATTGGAGAATAGTGCAATAAATTTTATAAAATAATAAGCTTTATAATTAAATTACTTTTATATGTAAAATATGTATGTTATTATATTTTTATATTGTATTAATACATAATTTCTATAGTTTAAGATAATAAAAATTTGTATAACTTAATTATAATTTTAAAAACTCAAAAAAACACTAACAACAACAGTAAACAGCAGCTCTACCAAACACCCTAAAAAACAGTAACAACAAGTGTTATAATCACAGCAGTTATTCTTGCGCAGCTGCTCGAAACACAACCTTCATCTTTCTCTAATTATCAATTCCTGCTCTTAATCTCACTCTTTACTCAACTTCAAACTTATTACCACCTCAAACTCCTCACTCTTCTCCCTTTCTTGTGCATCATGCCTATTTTATTCTTCACCAGCCACTTTGGCCCCCTATCCTCTTTTTTTTCCCATTTCTTATCTTCCCCATCTCACTTTACGTAGGGCAATGAACATCTAAAAATCTTCTCATTATCCTAACACTAGTGTTTACCATATAAATTTTCTAGCACAAAATTCAAGTTCTCTACTCCTTCTAGCCCCACCATCAAACTCAATGGTGCAAATTATCACTCCCTCTAGCGTAAATCACTTTGATCCTTTGTTGGTTCACATAGAAAAAACACTTAGTGCATCACCTCTCAACTCAAAAGATAATTTTACTTTTGGGCAATGCTTGACTACGTTGTTGCTTGGCTCCTTAACAACATTGACAAAAAGAATTACCTCCACTGTGATGTTTCTCAAGATTTTCAATTTCAAGCAAAATGATTCTCCCCGTCCTAACTATTATGTTCTACCTAAAAACGTGTTGGATAAAGTCAATAATTATTATCCTCTAATTGACAAGATGACTGACCTTATAAAGCATGCTGACAAAATTTTTGGTTGTGGCATTCCTTTCTAGCTTTTGTACATTGTCGGTTCCATATTGTTGCTTATTTAAGACAGTTTCCTAATTTTTAAAGTGCATTTATTTATTTCTCTGCATCTCCACCACTGTCCCGCTCATGTTCCTAGTGATTTTCCACATATTAAGCTACTCATATTACAAGTAGTGGATGTGGTTGTTGTCCCGATGGAGGTCATGCTTGTAGAAAGGGTTGTATACTTGTATCTCATGTCCTCTTATAGTTCATTATGCATGTTCCAAGTTCCAATCAGCCTTCAGAATATTGCTGAGAGAAATTTGGTCATCCCCACTTGCTCAATTTATAGCTCCTGCACCAGCGGCTAAATTTGATATTGTGCCGAACGCTTCTATTGTGCCAACCATTGCTGTCATTGACATTGTTTCAGCAATTACGTATATGTGACTTCTCTGGTCTACCATGCTTACTGCAGCTACTCTGACATCTGTTGCCTCCTGTATGCTCAGTTTTGTATCGCTTATTTGGCTTGAACTTGACAAGTAATCACAAATGTTACACTCACCTCATAATAGGATTAACTATCCCCACATTTCCACGGTAGATGATTCTCATGTTGTGACCCGTGTTTGCCTCATTCAACGCATCTAACACGTTACTAGCCACAACCATGCCAGGTCTAGGGGACCTCGAATCCCGGCCGGTTTCTCCTGCGCATATTTCGTCTACGGCAGGATTCGACCCCTATGTTATGAGTCTTGTGACTCGTGTTTGCCTCATACGGCGCATCTAACACGTTACCAACCACAACCACGCCAGGTCTAGGAGACTTCGAATCCCGGCCGGTTTCTCCTGCGCATATTTCGTTTGCAACAGGATTCGATCCCTAGACATGACTCTCACGGATCATGACCCTTTAATCTAACACGTTACCAGCCACAACCATGTTCAATGGTTAAAGGGTCATGTCTAGAGGTCGAATACTGCTGCAGACTAAATATGTGCAGGAAAAATCGGCTGGGATTCGAGATCCCTAGACCTAGCATGTTATGGTCGGCCTAAGGCTGGACTGGGCTGAGTGCCAAGAGCCAAGGGTTGAGCCATAACATCTCATATCTATGCTAGCAACATCAATTTGGTTCACACTTCACACTACCTCAAATTCTTTATGTTTCATACTTTCCTGTCAACCTCTTAATATAATTTCTCTTAAACATTCTTTAAAATGTTTAATAACATTTTCTCCTACTTATTGTACTTTTCATGACCTACAAACAGGCTATAGTTGAGGTTCTAAAATTATTCAGTATCCGTATTTTAGTTAATTAATTGTCACTTGCTTTCCACACTTTCATTAGTCTCACACGATACCGGTTATAATATTGATAGGGTCAACATCAAATTCAATGATTCTTATTATTTAGAGTCCTTACTAAGTTTGTCCGCCAAGCAGCCAAAATCTAGATTCTACCTAGTTTGCATGATTGGAACGCACCTCCTTTTAAAGCTCATTCAAATGTTTGAGATTTGTGTCCATTCATGATGGTTTTAGATATTTTATTACTTCTAATTCTTATATAACTTGGTTGTACCTTCTTAAAAATCAATCTAATGTTCTTCTTAATGCACTCAACTTTTTATTAGGAAGCAAAAGCACAATTTCAAACTCACCCAAAATTTGTATGCCCTGTTAATACTTTATAAAATGTGCAATATATTTTTACTTCCTTTTATAAGTCGCATATTATCATCACAATAGTATCCATATAGCGCGCAGAAAAATACGATTGTTGAACATAAGACTTGCGATCTCCTTGACATGGTCGAAGTTAGCAAAACATGGCCCCATTTCAATTTGTCACAAAGTTTTGAATATTGGTCTATATTAGCACATGATATTGATGGTATAAATCAATAATATTAAATATATAGACGATATAGATCTTGTATCGATACTAATAAAAAGTCGAACTAGTGCAACCAACCCATTCGGGGCCATATAGACTAGTTTTGGTTACCATGATTTATGTCTACCTAATACAACATAATTCTAAACAGATTAGGCTAGTCATAACACTAACAAGAAAAAGTAAGCCGAGTATGGCCTTTAACCCATTAAAGACACATCACCTATAACATAATGCCAACTTGTCTACATGAGCATGAAGGCTCTAAGCGGCCCACATGCCAAAAAAAGAAATAAAATATATAAAAAATTATTATACTATATAAAAAGGATATAAACTGCAAAAATAAAGAATAAATAAAATAATGTGTAATGAAATATCTAACATTATGAAGTGCCTAGCTTAACCATGATTCAAGTAGTACTAGGCCTAACTTGGGTGCCTAAGAGAATCAATCACTGATTACAACTCATGTCATTGACTAGTTAAGTGGTTGTGTCTCCTTACTATATTGAACCAGCTGGGTTGTTGGTCATGGCCCAAAATGGATACCTCTATTCTTTCACCTATCTTATTTTGAATTAGTTGTTTCTTTTTATTTCCTCACATGCTATCTATTGTTTTTATTATGTCCATGTATTTGGTTGTTGAACATAACATGCTTAATCCATCTTCTACTTATTGAATTTTTCTAAGATATTGTTGTGCTCAAAAAGTACCTTTTTAATGATCATCTAATTAGTTGTCTTTATTTTTACTGATGCTATCCTTTTTGAGTCTTATCCATACTAAGACCTATTCATATTTTTGTTGATCTTCCTTTGCTGCCATTGCCATTCCTTGTTGCTCTACCACCTTACTCACTACTCACTGCATCAGTTTTCATGCCTGTACCATGTTTCCACCTTCACCATCACATCTATAGGTTTATCAGTGACATCATGGCAAACCCCTATTCAGCCCACACCTACTTTATGGATGTTCCACCTATAATGCCATCTATGTTGATCTTCCCAATAATCTTAATAGCAGTAGAAAATCCTCCAGTTCATGCTCATCTCACTAGGTTTTATTTTCTTCACATCACATTCTTTCATCCAACATTTTGTTAATTTATAGCGAAGCCACTTTATGAACCTATGCTAGTCCTTGAATGGAAAAACAATAGATGTCTTGATCTGCAGCAAACTATAGCTTGAGCAATACTGACCAATATCATGTTTCAATACATGCCAAAATGTACCAGTCCAAGCAAATACTAGTGTGGATTGGTATTTAAACCCTGAGAAATGCACTCAAGGAATAGTATTAGCAATAATTAATTAGTTGTGTTTATAGTAGTTATCTGCCTAAATGGCATTTATGATGTATACTTACCTGAATTTGATGACTTTTGTCATTTTTGTTTACCTACACCATCATAGGAAGTTTAAGGGAAAAAAAATAATCAAGTCCTTAATCTTTAATTATTTCAAATTTAACCCGTAGAATTCGTTATAGTTGACTCCCTGAGCATTAATTAAGAAAGCTAACTCGGCATAGATAATTAATTTGCTAGACAATGGTAGAATGTCAGCGAGAAACATTGGCCAACATGTGAAAACCTGTTGGAAAATATTGTTCCCGAATTTGGTTGTTTTGATTATTTTACATGGGCCGAATAAGTTATGCTCATGGAAATTTTTCCAGTTGGCAAACCAAGGCTCGAAGGTTAGACAAATAATCTTTCTTTCAAGGCCTTAAGGTTATGGTGATAGGACTTCATAACAGTTTATATATCAGTTTGGAAAAAAAAATTGCATGCCAAACTGAAATATTGCAACATAATTTACCAAGGAGTAAATAGATAAAGGATATCTTAAGTTCTCAATCATTCAAGATGGAAAAGGCTAACAGTGAGAGCCCTTAAGTTTTTAGAAAACCTTGTAAGTATGAATTGAAAAAACTTACCCTACGATAATGAAAACAGCTACTATCAGCCACATGCAGCTCTGCCCATCTTTTTGATTTTTCCAATTCATAAAGCGCCTGAAATATTTGGCTGACAGGTGATCATTTGTACATTGTACTTCGAAAGTATTTTCTTTTCCTTTTTTTTTTTTTGCTTGGAGATAACTGGAAAGAAGTTTCATCTTTTATTTGAAATTAAGTTTTTTTTTTTGCTTGGAAGTTTCATCTTTTATTTGAAATTATACATATCAAACGACATTGAGCAAGTCGTGTCTAACTTGAAATTTTGACCAATTCTTTTGGCTTTCCAGGCAGCAATTTCATTATCATGCTAAAATGATATTACCAGCTGACACTCCACAACCCGCAATCAATGTAATCAATTCATCATAGCTAGCAAAATTCAACTCTAATCTAACCTGGGCACTTTTCATGTAAGATATAAGCCAGCACCGGTGGCTCCACGCACGATAGTTCATTTTTGATTTCTGAAATCACAGAAAGAAGAAAGCGATATTAGCATAAAAATTCAGCACAAGCTATTTGAATGCATTAATATAACTAGTGTATTGACATGTAATAAGCAATTTAGTTGATAAAATCAAGATACTTTAATAATCATTGAAAAGAACAAACTAAACTGGCTGCAGACTAAAAGATATTTCATTAAACATACAATGGCAATATTACCTCCGCTATTTTCTCCACTAACTCAGATTCTTCTCTGATAACTTCCTGTAAATTTTGGAGCTTATCTCCAACCATCTTAATAACCCACCTCCTGAAACCACATTATATAGAAGAATAAACATTATGAATGCAAGTTTACTTTGTAAACCATGATGCATAATAATTGACAAATAAAAATATGGGATATGGATAAAGGGAAAATTATGCACAAAATTGAAGGCATAAGATCCAACACAATGATTTGACCACCAAACATTATTCAGATAAATTATATATGATAGTTTTCCATTCGCGTATTATTTTAAAGATAAGCTATTATGATCAAAGAATCAAAAACCAATCGATGATATGTACAAGTCCAAGATATTACTAATATCACTATAGCACAGTATGTCCGGTATGTAACCATTTAAGATGGTACCGGAACACTAATATGGCTAAACCTTAACACTAATATGGCTAAACCTTAATTATGATAGCCACCGAATTTTTAGTATGAATTTCACAATCTATTCATTAATCTTTTAATGAAAAAATTACTTGCAATAAACAATTAAACATCATTACTACAAACATCATATAAATTATCTAATCATCTAACCGTGTTTATTATCAAAATTTAATCTTATTCAAGTAGAAGAAACCTCTCCTAAAGAGTAGCGATATCATTGTAGCATAGTTTCAATACATTCAGTACCATTGTAGTAGCATAATGTCAATATGTCCATTAGGAACCAATCCGAGATGGTACCGTACACCAGTATGGACTAATACTTTAAACCTACCAAATACCGCAAGCAACTTCGAAACAAGTTTATCGTATAGGTAAAATTTATGAGAGAAAGGAAATATTTTTATAATGTAGCCTAGAGCCCTATGTTTAATTCCCAGTTCCCACATGGGATGTATGAAGCTAAATATGATGGTTTTACAGTACAATGAGTTATTATAAGCTTAGACAATCTAGATCATGTTGATTTAAACCTAACAATTATTAAACTAGTTTTGTTAGTAGATGAGACATATCAAATTATACCAAAACAATTCTAGTTCTAGGCATAATAATGATTTTAATAAGAAAGGTATAATAGACGGAGACTTGGAGTTACTATTGAATTTAGCATCACATATGATCCACTAAAAATGATCTTACCTGTGAAGTTGACATTAAGTCTTGACGAGGTCATACAACTTTAGCATTACATGTTAGTCCCACATGAGATATTGGAGGCTAAAAATATAAGGTTTATATTTCATAAGTTTTAATTGAGTTTAATATTATTAAGGCTTAAATATTTTGGGCCATGTGATTTTAAATTCTGAACATATATAAAATTATATTTGCTTGTATGAAATAAGTTGGAGGAACAAGAGTGATTCAATTCAAAAGATAATTAAAAAAACAAGTATATAGAAGCCACAATAGATATACACCTGATAAAGCAACTAACAAATGAGGCTCCAGATATACAATAACATGCCCAAATCATTATATAATCTGTAAAATCATGTATAATTAAAGGCCTTGGTAGATATATTTGCAAGCTATTCTTCTAACTTGATGTAGGGAGTATAAATTTATGCGACGCTTTGACTTGTGAGTAATATAGCAACCATGCAGAGGGATCACAATGTTGGTGGTGAAACCCATGTGCTCTGGAATTATGAGCAAGGTTATACACATGAAACACGTAATAACCGCTCAAGCATATATCAATCCTAGATGAGAGGCAAGGATTCAAGTTTAACTACACCAAACCAAAGACCGCAAGCCTTAGATGATTATGAAGAAATAAGACATACTCTACCATTAAAGTTAGAGAGTAGCTCATCTTGGTCCTAGACAAGTTATATATCTGTATCAAGTCCCAGTGAGGTTGCACAAGTATCTATCCCATAAGAGGTAGTGGCTCATGACCATATAGACAATAACACACCAGTACCACATATCTTACAAGGATTTTGAAATGTGAGCATTACAAAATTATAAGATAGATTTAAGTCAAATATAGCTGACGATGTACATAAATAGTCATCATTCATGTTGGATGTAGTAGGTGCTCCTTTCTAGTGACTTGAACCCCTAATATTATAGTTCAACTTTTATTAGTATTTTTACTTCAAATATTAAATTAAGCAAATACCACAATAATAACTGCTTTTAAATTTTTTAGGTTCAAAGGACATATGGGAAGGAATAGAGGGAAGCGAGTTTAAAATCAAACCAAAAGACTTGAAATGCAAAGAATGATATAGCATTGTATTATATAAATATTTTGTTGTCTTGTTAATTAAATCTACTAAAATAATTGTTATTTCTATATTTTTATATGTTTCTACAACATATAGGATAAAACCAGAGAGATCAGGACAATTCAAAAAGTAAAGAAATAGGATCTTCTTGCAATGGTAAGATATCATAATCCTATACTTTCATCAAAGTTACAAACTATGCAATTAGTTATTGATCATATCCTACTTTAAATTATTATCAACCCTATGTACCTCTAAAATGTTGAAATATGAACTTTTGCAAGTTTACAGGTAGCAATGCATCAAATTGAAAGATAAATAAATGAAAAGGGATTGGTCTTATACTAAATCAAGTGGAACCGACCAAAGTATTTGTTGGTATATCAATTCGTACCGATTCAGTCAATGAGTATTTCAAACCTATGTAGACATACATGTATAGAGAAAGAGGGGTACCTTTGACTCCAGGCATAATCACTTTTTGGAGCATATGAAAGAATAAGCTTGGAGAAATGGAGCTCATCAAGCAGTAGCGAGATTTCATGTTTCCTTGAAAGAACTAGCCTCCTGTAAATACACAAGACTGTGATCAAAAGGTTATAATATTGACCTACTTTATGTTGCTCCCATAGCTACATAAAGAATCCCACATCATACTCTATGGAGCCATCGGATTGCAGTGTATTCAGCTGATAACTTCATATATAAGTAGGTTACGGGAAAAAAAAAAGACAATTCCACATTTACCAAGGAAAGAAAGAAGGTAAATCGATTCATATCACCAAATTCCCATGTGGGCATAGTAACATATAATTATGCTACTTTTGGTTATCAAATCAAGAATAAGGTATGGCATGAGACTACAACTGACCTTGCATTCCAAGCACTGCCAAAGTTCCAACTTAAAATCAGTAAAGCTTTCGTGTGTTTTAGTATCTCATTTTCAAGAACATGATCAGAGTTTGCTTCAGCAGCTTCACTGCATATGGTGCTTATGTTCGGCAACAAGTCGAAAGATATTTTATATCTACTGGATGCACATGTATATGCATGCCGAGCAGTAATATACAAACAAGACAGCGCATGAGTGGAAATTGCCAGCTTATGATTTTCAGTCCAAAAGACTGTCTTGTCATATTGGACTACGTTGAACTCCTCTGTATTTGTCTCTGGGCCATCAGCTAACTGAACTGAAGTGGCTTGTTCAGGAGAAGCAACACTTGACTCCCCATCTAGCGATGCAAACTGGGATGGATGCAAGAAGCCTACTTCATCGCTGCACAAATAGAATAACAGAAAAAACAAAAAAGCAATATTTTTAAAAAGGTAATATACTAAATTGTGTGCTCAAATTTATACTCAATAGCACTTAATTAGTAATTTCTCTTGAAGAAACAAATTAAGCGTATAACCAGTAGAAAAAGCACTTGAGGTGTTCATTACACATCATAATAAGCCGTTGATCAGTTATTTCACTTATTCATTTGTACAAAACATTGCTTTCCAATTTTAAAATAACATTTTCAAATAAAGAATCCCAAAGAAATGCAGGTGTTTCATATAAAAGTTATCATTCTTGAACTACAGATCAAAGCAATCATATTTTGATGCTTTTGTTGTAAAACTTGCTGCAACACTGCAATTACTCCTCGATTTGAGTGGTTCAGAAACAGAACACATTAAGCGTGTACAATTCAGGAGCCCTTCGTTTCGCTTCATGTTGCAAAAACTTCTTAAATATTAAAAACAACATTGAAAAACTTATGGAAATGTATATAAGATAAATTATGATATAATTAGGATAGATACACATGTTACTACAGGGAAGAAAAAACGAAAGATTCCGAACTCACATGAGTTTGTCTCCTTCTAAAATAACTTCAAATTGCTCCAGCAGATCCATCCCATCTCCTACTGGAACACTCAAAGGCCCTTCCATCTTTCAAAAGCAACGTATATAGAAATTGACAGAGTAAATAGACCAAAATCGCATGCTTTTTAAGAAATCGCTGACATTGAGGAAAAGAGAGACGTCGTGCCTTTGAATCCATTTTTTCTATACAGTTTTCAGACTTTAACAGACAGAAAAACGGAAAAGAGCATTCTGGTTAACCTCTCGCTCAAGATTCGAAACACAATAAAGCTACTGGTTGGAAGTAGAGGCAAGGGAACAGAAGGCATGTAGCTGACAGACTTGGAGATTGGTGGAGGAGGAGGAGCAATGGATCGAGGTGCAGAATAGCAATCGTAGGAAGAGTGGTGTATGACAAGTGCATGGAAAAAATATTGGGTGAAGAACAATTTGACCCTATATTTCATTAATTTATAAGTCAACAACGAAGAAATGAAAATTGAATCCGTATAATTTACTCGAATTTAAAAGTTTGAGTAAATTCTATTCTTCAATAATTCCGAATGTTTTTAGAGAGCTGTGTTAGTAACCCATAATCTTTTTTTTTTCCCGTCAAGCCAATGATCCTTGGATAGCAGTGCAATAAGACTATGAATTCTCGATAAGATCAAATTTTGTCAGGAGTGAGACACATTGATTCTATAAACAAACAAGTAATTACAACATTTACGTTCAAGTTTGATCTGAACATGCAGAACACCAAACAATCCGTATATGAATATTCGAAAATACAAAATAAAAAGATGAGACAAGACAATTGTATATTCAACCTGGGGATAAAAAACCCCGACCACGTTTCTATTTTCGGAATGGCATGCATTTGAGGCTGCAAATCCTACAAATTTAATAGCAAATTCAATAAAAAAATTGAGGGAAATGTCTTGGTGTAACCTCGACGGCGGCAAATAGGGCTGAGATGCGGCGGCTATTAGGCTGAGATGCAGCAGTGGAATGAAGACGTCATTTTGCTTCGAGCGTTGGAAATGGTAGCCACGGCGGCGATTAGAGCTGAGATGCGGCGGTGGTGTCGGCAACAACTGCGGCAGAGAGGGCGGTGGTGTCGGCAACAACTGCGGCAGAGAGGTCAATGATTGGAACAAGCGACGCAAGGAGCGGCGGCGGTGTCGGCAGCAGCGAGGGAGGAGGCGATTAGGGCAGAGAGGCGAGAGGGTGAGCGAAGAGACGCCGGATGCGAGCGTGGGTAGTCGCTTCACTTTTTTGTGTTTTTTCCTCGACCCGCGCCCGCCCGTCAGGTCAGCAGGGAGGCAACGGGTGAGAACTGCGAGTCTGCGACCCGCGTAAAATCAGTATCAATCCGTCTGGGACAATTGAAATGTTTTTTGTTTTGCTGGTTGAAAATTAGGTGTTTTAAATTGTAAAAAAAATTTTGCGTAAATTATTATAGTGGTTATTTTTAAAAATATTTTTTTATAAAATATAAATATAAAGTTTTAAAATAATAATAATAATAATAATTTATTTTAAATTAAAAATTAAATTTAATAATAATATTTTAATATTTTTAATTAAAATAATAATAAAATTATTATTTTTTTATAGAAGATAAATTTAAAATAATACAAATATTAAATTTACCAATTTTTATTCAAATAATTTTTTATAAATAGTTTTTTTTAAAAGCCTCACTAATATATATGTGGACGATGCAAAATACTATTATAATCGGAAAGTAGCTAAAAATATATCTCTTTTAGTTTTTTTTAAACTCGTATCGTTTTTTAAAAAAACTAAATATTAACTTATCAAACACTTTAGCTTTTGGATTTATCTTAATTTTTTCAACTAACGTAGCAATGCGAAAATACTACCATGCGCCTCACCTATAGAAGGGTAACAAGAAAAATATTAGGGTTGTTAATTGACACAAGTGGCTCGAGAATCACGGAGGGTAGAAGGGAAAATAATTTCTTATTGTTAAGCCTAAAATGTCAAGACCAGTAGAACTTCTATGGAATACTTATGTGATGTGGGGTCTTGGATTGGTTTGACAAAGGGTTTAATTTGAAAATGATGATTGATTTAGTCAAGCATTGGCAACTAGGAACGCGTAAAACTGTTTACGCGGTCCCCGCCTAGAATTGTTAAGCGTGCATTCATCTGAAGCGTGCATATTGCTTTAAAAGTCGTGCAGCATTGATTCATCAAGTGCTGAATGAAATTTAAAACAAAAGGCAACATACAAGATAATCACACACTTAACATTTAACATTCTAGGTGTCACGCCCCGGTCGGAACGGTCCAAAAACAACGCTTATCCGTTGTCTCAGAGCCGTCCGGCGGAACACCGGAACGTGATCGCGCTAGGGTTTCCGGACCGAATTTCGTCCCCAAATTCAAAACCCTAGTTCCCGCTCACTTTTTATCCCCAAATTACAAATCACTCAAGGAAAGGATTGGAAAACCCTAACCCTAATTCGAGAAATCCGGAAAGAATCAATTAAAACCCCAAATTATAATACCTCCAATTTGATTTTGACAGAAGTCAAAATCACCCGCTGATTTGATTTCTGTTGCTGACGTCACGCTGACGTCAGCCCTGGAAATCTTCGCCGCGCGTCGAATTTCGCTCGCCGCTTTTTCGATTTCGATCGCTGACGGAAGCCTTGCGTCAGCGCCGATTTCGATTTCGATTTCGAAATCGAAATCCGATTTCACAGTTTGACCGCCTCGTTGACTCGTCTCGAAACGAGCGCCTGCTACAGTCGTCGTCTTCGTCTCGCCACGCGAACGTTCGCCGTGCGATCGTTCGTAGCCGTCGCCTGAGAGGAGGAGGCCGACAAGGGGGAGACGCCGCCTGCGTCTCAGCCTCGTCGCCGACCTGAGATAGCCGCCTGCTACTGTCGCTCGCCGGGAAGTCGTCGATCGCCGCAGAAGACACAGAGCCGCCGGAAACAGGGGAAGTTCGCCGGATTCAGAAAGGGAAAACCTTCACTTTATTCTTCGTGAATCAAAGTTACAAAAACCCTCTCTCACTCTCCCTTACATCTCTTCCCCACGCCGGCGACGATCTCACGCTCGTCGCCGCTCACAGAGCTTGTTCCTCCTCGTCGCTCACTCTCTGTTTTCAGTTTCCGTTCGATGATCACGCCTCCTGCCAAGCCTCCTTGATGATCCGCCTTATAGAGGGAGTCTGCCGACTCCTCTTCTTCTTCCGCGTCACCCGCCGCTCCGCGAGTTTTCCGCTCCGATCGCGTCCATCGTTGAGCTGCGTCCGCGTCCGTGTGTCTCGCTTTTCACGCGAAGACGTTGCCGCCGCCTTTTCTCCCTCCGCAACGTCCTCTTCGCACGCGAAGACGTCGCCCGAGCTCCGCTGCTCACGCGAACGCACGCCTGCGTTCGTTTGCGTCTCGTTTCCGCGTCGCGCTGCAGCCGTCCGCGCTGCCGTGATTCACAAACCTCGGTCAACATCGAATGTTGACCGGGTTTTTCCTTTTTGGGCTTGGGCCACCCCCTCTGGGCTGAACCGGGGAGCCCAGGGCCTCACACTAGGTATAGTCCCTGTACAAGAAAAATTTTATGAGGAAGCTTTGATAGTCAAAGTGATTTGAGTTTGTTATAATAAATGACAACTATAGTTAGCTTAAAATTTTATCAACAAAGTATATGAAAATTGAACTCAATTTTAATTGCCTTTGATTAGGATAATTTTAAGGTCAATAATTGTTTGAAATTTTTTCTCTAATTATTTTGAGAAACTGTAGAAAAATGATCCTTATGTTTGTAGTACCATTTGGGAGAAAATATACTAGGCAGGGTTACTATTTAGCATAGTGATAAAGGGTGATGAGCTCAAATTTGATTTTGTCTTGAGATATATTATATGTGTAAATTTAGAGTAAATAGCACACATCTACAAAATAAAAAAAAATTGAGATTAGGGTAGGATATTTTTCTCTATTTGGTGTAGTAGCAAGCCTTCAATTAATGCTTTATAATTTTTATAAATTATTATTCTAATTTAGATAGTAATTTTTAAAATAATATGTCTTTCCCTTTATATCACACAAAAATATTTACATTTTAAAACACAAAAAGGGTTGAAATTATTATGAATTCAATTCTTGTGGATGCCTATAACTTTATGATGGCTCTTCGGATACCTGCGAATTTAAGGTGACTCTTCGTATACAGTGGATGACTCTTCATATTCGATGAATGTGACTCTTCATTTTGAGAGGAATGAATGTTCATGTATCCAATTAATGTTGATGTATCCAATTGCCCTATAAATAGGGGTTGTAAGTTCCATTTGATGTGAGATCAATGAGAATACTCTCTACTTACTCCTCTCTCAATTTCATTTTTTTTTTCTAACACGATATCAGCACGAAGCTCTTATCGATGAAGGAAGTCATATTTTTTGAGCTTCTAAACAATACCATCAAAAGGCAAAACACCACGTCCAACCAAGATAAGGCTAAAGCGATGATAGTTTTCCGTCGTCTCCTTCATGATGCGTTGAAAATTGAATATCTCACCGTGAAGGATCCTCTTGTTCTTTGAAACAATTTAAAGGAGAGGTATGATCATCTAAAGACAATCATCCTTCCAAATGCTCAATTTGATTGGTTGCACTTGCGCCTACAAGATTTCAAATCTGTAAGTGATTATAATTCGGCAATATTTCAAATTACTTCTCAACAGAACTTATGTGGGGAAACTATTACTGACAGAGATATGTTAGAAAAACTATTCTCTACTTTTCATGCTTCAAATGTGCTCCTGCAGCAGCAATACTGTGCAAAGGGTTTTGAGAAATATTCTGAATTAATCTCATGTCTACTATTAGCCGAACAAAATAATGAGCTTTTAATGAAAAATCATGAGACCCGTCCAACTAGATCTGCTCCATTCCCTGAAGTGAATGCGACAGCTTATAATTAAGGAAGCAAAAATCGCGGTCGTGGTCATGATCATGGACGTAGACGTGGAATTGGACGTAGACGAGATCGCCAATATTTTCACAATGATCCCCCTCATTACACGGATAAGAGAGAAAATATCAAAGAAGTGCATGAAAGCAAGAAAGGCCAAGACACTACAAGTATAGATAACAAATGTTATCGCTGCGGTATGAAAGGCCATTGATTGCGTACCTGTCGTACGCCAAAACAACTTACCGATCTCTACCAAGAACACATGAAAAATAAAGGAAAAGACGTGGTAGAGATAAATTTTATCTCTAATGATGATAATATTGATTATGGCTTTGACGATATCCCTCAATTTGATGTTGCTGATTTCATATGTCAGCCTGAGGATAACGTCGAATATTTTATCTAATAAAATCTCGCATTTTCTTTATCTTACTTTTCTATTTATTAATTCTATTGTTTTATCTTTACGAAGAAAATGGAAAAACTTCAAATTGGATTCTCAATCTATGATGATGATGCATGTCTCATAAATAGCGCATCAACACATACTATTCTAAAAAAAGAGAAATTCTTTACCTTGCTGGTAATGAATAATACAAATGTGAATACCATTTCAGGAAGTGCGAAAATGATAGAAGGCTCCGGAAGAGCTATCATTCGTCTACCTGGTGGAACGAATGTTCATATTAATGAAGCATTATTTTCTTCTAAGTCTCCCAGAAACTTACTAAGTTTCAAAGACATCCGTCAAAATAAATATCATGTGGAGACTATGAATGAAGATAATACTGAATATCTTTGTATAACAAGTAACATCTCGGGTAAGAAAAGCTTATTAGAAAAGCTACATGCAGTCTCATCCGGGTTATATTATATAAAGGTAAGTGTCATTGAAACACACGCTGTTACAAACTAGAAGTTTGTTGAGCAGGACAATTTTTTTACATGGCATGAACGGTTAGGGCATCTAGGTTCTATTATGATGCGAAGGATTATTAATAATTCAACTGGACATTCATTGAAAAACCAAAAGATTTTTTAGTCCAATGAATTTTTATGTGCTGCTTGTTCCCAAGGGAAGTTAATAATAAGGTCATCACTAATTAAAGTTATGACTGAATCTCTAATGTTCTTAGAACGAATACAAGGTGATATTTGTGGGCCTATACATTCATCATGTGGACCATTCAGATATTTTATGGTCTTAATTGACGCATCAACGAAATGGTCACATGTATGTCTTTTATCAACTCGTAATCAAGCTTTCTCAAGATTACTTGCACAAATCATTCAATTACGAACACATTTTTCGGATTATCCAATTAAAACTATTCGTCTTGATAATGTCGGAGAATTTACTTCCCAAGCTTTTAATGATTATTGTATGTCAATTGAGATAAGTGTTGAACATCCTGTAGTCCATGTTCACACACAAAATGGCCTTGCAGAGTCATTGATAAAACGTCTTCAATTAATTGCGAGACCTTTACTAATGAAGACAAAATTACCAATTACTACATGGGCACATGTTGTTTTGCATGCAGCGGCATTAATTCGCATCAGACCTACTAATTATCATGAGGTCTCCCCTTTACAATTGGTTTATGGTCAGGAACCAAATATTTCCCATATAAGAATTTTTGGATGTGCGGTATATGTGCCAATATCTCCACCACAATGCACTAAGATGGGACCTCAAAGAAGGTTGAGAATTTATATTGGATATGAATCTCCATCAATTATTAAATATTTAGAGCCATTAACTGGAGATTTATTTACGGCTCGTTTTGCCGATTGTCATTTTGATGAAATGACATTCCCAACATTGAAAGGGGAAAATAAGCAGTTGGAGAATGAAATTATCTGGCATGAAATATCATTATCTCATTATAATCCTCATACAAAACAATCTGAACTGGAAATTCAAAATATTATTCACTTGCAAATTTTAGCAAATCAAGTGCCAGATGCTTTTATTGACCCCAAGAGAGTGACAAAGTCATATATTCTATCTGCAAATGCTCCAATCAGAATTAGTGTCCCTGGAGGACAACCCATAATTGCAAATGAGCCTAGAATGCAAGTGAAACGTGGTAGACTTGTCGGTTCAAAAGATAAAAATCCTCGAAGAAGAAAAGAAATAAAGGCTCAAAATGAGGATGTTATGACTCTAGAAGAGACTCCAGTCATTCATAATATGATTCCAGTAGAATCTCAGGTACCTGACAATGAAGATATCTCCATAAATTACATTATGACTGGAAAAAGATGGAACCGAGGTGAAATCGACGTCGATGATAATTTTGCTTATTATATTGCATGCAATATTATGAAACATGATAAGGATCATGAACCAAAGTCTGTTGAAGAATGCAGACGAAGAAATGATTGGCCAAAATGGAAAGATGCGATTGATGCTGAATTAAATCACTCGCAAAACATAAAGTTTTTGGACCTATAGTCCGTACACCAGAAGGTGTCAAACCAATTGGATATAAATGAGTGTTTGTGCGTAAACGAAATAAAATGGAAGAGATTGTCAGATATAAGACACGACTTGTTGCCCAAGGGTTCTCTCAGAGACCTGAGATTGATTATGAGGAAACATATTCTCTTGTGATAGATGCAACGACTTTTCGATATCTGATAAGTTTATCAATCCATGAAAAATTAGAAATGAGATTAATGGATGTTGTTACTGCATATTTGTATGGCTCACTTGATAACGACATTTACATGAAACTCCTCGAAGGATTTAAAATACTAGAAGCATTTAATTCAAATCATCGAGAATTATTCTTAATTAAATTGTCTAGATCTTTATATGGATTGAAACAATCTGGACGAATGTGGTATAAACGTTGGAGTGAGTATTTGTTAAACAAGGGATACCAAAATAACCCTATTTGCTCATGCGTTTTTATTAAGAGATCTGGATCAAAGTTTGTGATAATTGCAGTATATGTTGATGATATAAATATTATTGGAACTCCTGAAGAGCTTTTCGAAGTGGTTGATTATTTGAATAATGAGTTTGAGATGAAAGATCTCGGGAAAACAAAACTTTGTCTTGGACTACAAATTGAATATTTAGAAAATGAAATTTTTGTTCATCAATCAGCTTATATAGCCAAAATGTTGAAAAGATTCTATATGGATAAAGCACATCCATTAAGCACCCCGATGGTTGTTAGGTCGCTTGATGTAAATAAAGATCTATTTCGACCTCAAATGAAAGATGAAGAACTGATTGGTCCAGAAGTACCATATCTTAGTGCTATTGGGGCACTAATGTACCTCACTAATCATACTCGACCGGATATCACATTTGCTGTAAATTTATTAGCAAGATATAGTTATTCCCCGACGAGAAGACATTGGAATAGAATTAAACATATATTTCGATATCTTCAAGGTACAATGACTTTGGGATTATATTATCCTCACATGCCTGAAGCTGAATTAATTGGATACGCAGATGCAGACTATTTGTCTGATCCTCATAATGGTATATCTCAAACAGGTTATGTATTCACATGTAGAGGAACAGCTATATCTTGGAGATATATGAAACAAATTATTACTGTCACATCTTCTAATCATTCTGAGATCATAGCAATTCATGAGGCAAGTCAAGAATGCGTATGGTTAAGATCTGTTATACATCATATTCGAGAGGCATCTGGATTGGCTTTAAATAAGAATGTCCCGATGATATTATATGAGGATAATGCTGCATGTATAGCCCAGTTAAAGGAAGGATATATTAAAGGCGATCGAACGAAACATATATCACCAAAGTTTTTCTTTATACACGATATCCAAATGAGAGGTGATATTGATATTCGACAAATTCGTTCGTCGGATAACTTAGCGGATTTATTTACAAAATCATTGCCTACTGCAACCTTTGAAAGGCTTGTTTATCAAATCGGAATGTGCAAGCTCGAAAATTTAAAGTAACATTACAATGAGGGGGAGTAAACGACTACACTCTTTTTTCTTTAACCATGGTTTTTTCCACAGAGTTTTCCTCATAAGGTTTTTAATGAGGCAGTATCTAAAAGGGCATCAAGGGGAGAGTATTATGAATTCAATTCTTGTGGATACCTATGACTTTATGATGACTCTTCGGATACCTACGAATTTATGGTGACTTTTCGTATACAGTGGATGACTCTTCATATTCGATGAATGCGACTATTCGTTTTGAGATGAATGAATGTTGATGTATCCAATTAATGTTGATGTATCCAATTGCTCTATAAATAGGGGTTGTAAGTTCCATTTGATGTGAGATCAATGAGAATACTCTTTACTTACTCCTCTTTTAATTTCATCTTTGTTTTCTAACAGAAATAAGATTGCTAACAAAGCATAATACTGATGCATTATCATTTCCATGCTTAACCAAAGGATCACCAAACGGTAGTTAGTAAGACGATAATAGTGAAGCAATTTGAATGCATAATTAATAAAAAATTAAAAGTTTTAATTATATTTTATTTCACCTAATTTCCCTTTTATTTTAAGCAATATACAAGTTCAAATATATATTTGTTAAGAGGGATTTATTTGTAACTATCACTAGACCTGACAAAACAGGTCAACGGGTCGTGTTCGGGTTGACTCGTTTATGACCCGTGACCCGATTAGCTTAACCTGAATACGATCCGTTTAATTAATTAGGTCAGATGATCTAACCCAAACACGACTCATATATATTCGGGTCAATCCGACACGACCTGATTAACCCGTTTAATATTAAATAATTTAAATAAATAAATAAATAAATATACATAATTATACAAATGTAAAAATATTAACCCAATTAACTCGATACGACACGACTCGACTCGAAATGATATATAAATATATGTATATGTATATATTTATATATAAATTATATATATAATATATAATTATATAATATGATCGGGTTAAGCGGTCAACCCGATTATAACCACATGACCCGTTTATGACCTGAACACGATTAGATCTAATCCGAACCCGCCTAATTTCGTGTTGAGTCGGCGGGTCGGATTAGTTTTTGCCGGGTCTAACCATCACTATATAAAAAAAATGAAAATATATAGTACCAAAATTGATATGAAAATATGGAGGCTAAAAATTTTTATGAAAAAAAAAATCCATAAGCGGGCTAAAAATTTCTGTACTTTTTACCAGTAAACTGTTCAAAAAAAAAATTGACGTTACAAGTCGACATCGTGGACTGGTTGTGCCGGCATTTATAGAACTACAAATATTTTACACAATGATCCGAGACAAAGGAACGACAGTGGCTAGGGAAGAGTAACCGATCTGCGATAAATGGCGGTTGCAGGCCTTTACCGGCGAATACTCCCCTGTCCGCCGGCGATCGAGTTCACCTCCTCCGAAGGAAAGGTTAGTTAGCCCTTCTCTTAGTTTACCCCCTTCGATTCCCTTCTCTCTGCTTTCGATTTCAACAGTGGTCAAAGAAGACCGGAAATAGCTAGGTTTTTTTTTTCTTGCCCTGTCTTGTGGCATGGACTAATTCCCGTTTACATGTTGTGGCATGGACTAATTCCCGTTTACATGTGTTCTCTCTGCATTTCGAGTTACTATTAGGGATTGTGGTTTCAGTTCCATCTCGTACCAATCCTTTTCTTCTGTCGGTTGAAAAGTGCAATCACTGACAGCTACCGAGTTATCTTGGTTAATGCTGCATGCTTGTGTGAATTGACTACTGATGTTCAGCGCCGATCAAAGATAAATTACTTCCTCTCACGTCTGGCCTGTTGTGACCTCTTTTTTTTCCGCATCGGTAGAAACTGCTGTGAGTGCCAGCTTTTGATGCTCTAGTAAGTCTTTGTTGAATGATACAATTGTGCGTGATTTAACTAAGTGTGGTGAAGGGTAGCAACTTTTGGTATTTAAGTGCTGCCAGATGTAGCATATTCAAGGACTTATATTGGAATGAAGTTAGGATAACTAGTCAACCTGACAGAACTTGAATGGGATTTACTGGCGCTGTTTGTTTGTTTTACGCACCCAATTGAAAATTTTGACTTAAGAGGTAAATATTTGCTTTTTTCTGTGGTCTTGAATTCTTGATCTCTTGATTGAAGATTAGTTGCGAGTGCCAACTTCTTTTTCCCTTGTAACTCTTTTTTGAAAGATGCATTCTTAAACAGACTTGCTCATAGCCTAATGGAAGAAAAACAAGGCATATTATGAATTATTGAAAATGTTTGGAATGAAGTTTTGGGAGTGAATTTTGTACAGAGATATTGCTGTGCAATTCAGAATTGAAAGATATTTTTGGACGAGGACTTGATTTCCACCATGATAAATATGGAATTTATATGTTCTCAAATATTGGATAAAATAACACAATCTGTCTCCTATTAGTTTTCTCCTTATTGCTTCTTTCCTTTTTGATGTTTGTTTATCGAACAATGGTTACACTAAAGTTTTACTATTATATAAAATGTCAGTATCGGAGTTGAGCCCAACATTATACTAGTTTATATCTGGCAAAATTTGCAGAGATTATTTTCTGAAGCACTTCAAAATGGAACAATGGAGGGCTTCTTCAGGTTAATTTCTCACTTCCAAACCCAATCAGAGCCTGCATACTGTGGATTAGCTAGTGTGTCTATGGTCTTGAATGCTCTTGCAATAGATCCATGGAGAAAGTGGAAAGGTATGAATTTCATCTTGTTTCCTCTTTAATTGGTCAGCATCTGGTCACAGGGCTATATGTTTATTTTGAATCATGTGCGGGTTGATAAATTCTTGTTGAACGAAGTTGTATTAATGATTCTTCTTGCTGTTGAATGAAGATACATTGATCATTTCTTCGTCATTTATCTTTGATTGATGGTATTGTAAATAAAGTTTTCTTTTTACAATTAGAATTGCTTTATCTGATTTGTTCTTGAAAGAATCTGGCTTTCCGGTTAATACAAGTAATAATTACTCTAATCAATCGCGTATTTGATTCTCAGCCATGCACTTATGTAGTGTTAAAACTTTTCGGTATTAGCTTGCAGTCTGTGCTAATTGGTCTCATTTCTTTGACTATTATAATAATGAATCTGAGATCTTTATTGAATTCAAATCTATTTATCTAGTTTTCTTTATTTAATTTATTTTATGATGACAATCTTCTACTTTTTAGGTCCATGGAGATGGTATGATGAGTCCATGTTGGATTGTTGTGAACCTTTGGAGAAAATTAAAGCTGAAGGTATTACATTTGGAAAAGTAGCATGCTTGGCTCAATGTGCGGGTGCTAAAGTTGAAGCTTTTCGTACAAACCAAAGTAATATTGATGATTTTCGTGAACATGTTATCAAATGCACTTCATCAGAAGATTGTCATTTAATAACCTCATATCATCGGAAAACTTTCAAACAGGTTTGCTTTTTTTTTTTTATTAGTTTTTCTTGAGGCATCATTTTAAATTAGATTGCAAGTTAATATTTTTGACTAATATGGAACCTAGTAACTGACTTAACTACTTTATGTTTCTTTTGGTATATCCAAAACCTCATAAATGTGTCCCATTGCAAGCATTCTTTTTATCTGCAAGAACTTTAACAAGAGGTCCTCGTACTTTAAGTCCAGAAACCATATGATTCGATGATGATATTACTTGCTTTCTTCCTTTAAACAATTCTTACCCATTTGCTTATTGCTTATTTTTTAGATGTAAACACGTTTCTAAGAAAGTGTTTCCGAACATGAACCTGCTGCAATGCGAGGAATGTGATATCAAACTGTTCAATACCAGATTGTTTCTTTATTTCATGTGAATTCTCTCTACATATTCAAGACAATAATGTGATTGTAAATGTAGTCGACAATATAAATTGCCCTACTTAAATCTTCTTTACTATTGAGATATGTCTATATTCTGCAGCATGAGATGGCACACAAGTCCAATAAGCATATGATCTTTTTCATTGCCTATAAAAATTTAAAATAATTAAATTGTAAAAAAGTTATAAGTCAAACGTAAAGTCATGAACAACATGTCTATCACTCAGTGCATCTGTGCTTCTGTTATTAGTAATCACTTGAGCAGCATTTTGCTCTCCCATTTTATCTGCAAACTTACCTAGGAGCACATACATCTCTCCAGATTTTTCAAAAGAAATGCATAAACTGACTCCACAAACTATTGTTCCAGTAAACAATTTACTAAAAAATTAATAGTACTTCTTTGCTTAGTGTTCATAGATATGACTTTATAGAGCATCTATGCTTTTCCCATGCATCTTTATTATTTTTCCTGACGTTGGTATAATCAAGCTCTTTAAGAAATGGAAATCGAGGATCATGATATTTAGGGGGCTTCAAATGTTTCATACCTAATTGTTTCTGTCATCCATTCAAAACTAATCTAGTCAGTAGGAATAAATTAAATATCTGATTGATAAGAAAACATAGCAATTTTCTGATTTTTTTCTACCCCTAGCTTCTTTGTCACAATATTTGTTTATCCTTGTTGCTTTAGGGTTTCCATTTCCACTTTTCATACTTTTATCTGTATTTACAAATGTATGGAAATCTTTTTTGACCCTTTCTTATGTGATTCTTGAACATTACACTTACCGCTACTTGCTGACTCATTTTCCATTTCTTTTTTATATATAAAGTAGTACAAAGACTTGAGGCAAAATATTACAATGCTAGTCTAGAAGCTCTAATAAAAAATTGAACAGCTCATTGAGCCAGTCCGACCTCTACAAAAAAATTCCGGAGGTCTACCCTAGGGACAATGTGTGATTCCTTTCTTTATGAACAATTGAGAAGGTGCAAAATTCCATAGATTGAGAAAGTGAGATAATATTTGAGAATATTTAATAATCTTGGAGGATTAAAATAATCAACAATGACATTTATGAGAATCAAAACTCAAATTCCAATACAATCCTTTGGAAGCATAATTTTACAGCAGCTCAAAAGTCTTCAATAATCTCTTGTGGCTCAAATAGGATTGGGGAGCAATAGTTCCATGAGTGCCACTGGCTTGAACGAGTGACCTAGTGTTTTCCAATACAACATACCCAGTGCCTCCTTTACCCTGCCCCTTACTTCCCTGCCCCTTACTTCGTAAGAACCATCAATATTGATTTTGATAAGATCATATGCAAATTTTACCTTGTTAGCATCCCAAAGTTGGGGTTTCATCATATCCTCAAGAACCTAAGATCTTAGCTTGATTTACTTTATCTATTAAAACTTTGGATAAGATTTAATAAAAGGTAGAATTGTTGCCGATGAACTTAGCTTGATTCCTTGTAAACTAAATAAGTCCATGATCCATTGTGATAAAGCCTTGTGAACAAGGGGCAACTTTTACCCAAAGTTTAGAATCTCAATCTGTACTAGTGTACTGGTCTTGTCTGACTCTATCAAATATACCGACGTTGTGTTATTGGGGTAATCTTAGATCGGTATGTACTGTTTGTACTATGTGATACGTATTAGGTTTCAAAATTTTGCTTTTATCTAGTTGCGAATACCTCTCTTCCCTTGCGGAATAAGGGAAACTAGTGCATCCTACTGTTGCGCGCTGACGTATATAGTAATAGTTAGCTGACATATATAGTAATAGTTAGCCTTTGAAGTACATTTACACATCAAGTAAACAACATGCAATATTTAAGGTAATAACGAGTAATATGTATAGGGGTGTCAAATGTCGGACCAAACACCCCGTACACTTAGGAAAACATAATAATCCACCATAATAGAAGAGAAATTACATTGACTTAACAACTCATGTCAACACATGATAATGTAAAATATTGCAGTGCACACCATCAGTACTTCAATACTATTCAAGCGCAACATAGAGCTCTTCCTAAGTTTTACTTTACACAAAATCCAACACTCCATTTACACAAATCCATGTAACCAGACTATCCTTAGCATGTCTTGTCCATGATTATGACATCAAGAATCAAATTTGGACTTAATATTGACATGGGCACATGAACAACACGATTGACCACATGTTTATACTGAATACCACTCCACGGGTAGTCAAGAGAACAAAAATAAGAGGGTTCATAGTTTTGGAAACTATACCCAATGTTCTAAGTGTTTATGTTAGTGACATTGATTTTAAGTTTATTAATGGCTAGATTCTATATGTGAGTTCGGATGCATTCAAGAAAAATATTTAAACTTAGATTAGTGTTTACCTAGACCAAGGTTCAAGATATTGATCCAATCTAGTATATCGATACTGAACGGTACTGACACATTGTACCAATAGTACTAGTTGATATCAATTATATACATATAATATTTGTTTAAATAATAATGGCAAGGTGGCAATTCTAGTCTAAGTGGCAATCCTAGATCTTCACTGATTGACTAGGCAATGTTTTTTATAGCCTTCCCTTTTTTCCTAAAGCCAAATCCATTTGCCCGCATAGGTCATATGAGGAATCCGAATTCTAAGGATGAGTGGAGGAGGAACCACCCAAAATATTCAAGAACAACATGGTCATTCCATCAATCCTCCTGTAATACAATTGAAAGAAGGTCCAATTAACCCTTTCTTTTCATATATGTATAAAGGTCCTTACTTGTTCAATTGACATCCTGCCTTTCCTTTCTTTTCATATTGATGAATGCTGGCTGAATATGAATAGGAAAGTTATAAGCCCAACAACGATGAGTGATAATAGTACATTATTTTAAAACATTCATATCATCAAGAAAGATCTTCCTCTGGTTGGAGATGATGTTCTTCCCCCCACTTCCCCATGTTAGTATTGCTACTTGGTTTTAAGGTAATGTTTAGCAAACTAGGAAAAATTTATGAAGGAGATCATGAATGGTTGACGGGACAATGTAATGATGGTGGATAAAGTGCTAGATGAGGAATGGATATGCTATCAACTAATATGTAGAGACCTCCTTATTCAAAGTCTTCAAACCTCTCACAGATGATTGCATTTATCCTTAAATCTTGAAAGAGGTAGTAAAAAAAGGCATTTGAAATGCTTCAAGAGGGGGTAAATGCACAAATAGATAGCAAGTTACTAATAAATTTAGGATAAAAAGTACATAAGCTAAAGTTAGGTACATACATGACATTGAGTAGTACCAGTACTATCTTGCACCGGTGATTGATGTTGTGCTACATACTTGACATTGTGCTATAGTGGCGTTAGAACCGTCTCGGACTGATATGTAACATCTATACTATAGTATAAGTTTTTAATCCCTTGAATACCTATTAGGTATGCGATTGGTCTTGCCACAATGAATGTATAGTGGGAAACTCCTATCCTAGCCTTTACCATGACTTCATGATGCTGCCAAAGCAATAATCTCATGTGAAATAATAGTCATTGGAGAGCTACTAGATGCATCAAGATTTGCATGAGTCGAGAAGCATCATTTTGTAAATTGGGTATTGTAGAATTGACTAATAGATGGGTTTGTGTTTTAGATTAAGTGTCATCTGTGCTAGAATGATATTTTGCCACTAAGAAGCCCTACTTCTACTAAAGAAGAGTGGCAATATTTGTGGTGGGAGGATGATATCTATAGTTCATCGCACTTCCCTTTAGAATCACATAAAAGCTAATCTGATGTCCTTGAAGGTGTATTGAGCCCTCGAAGCTCGAATAACAATCTCCATCTCAAGATCTTTAGTAACCTCATCTCTATTCCCTTGGTATGGATCAAATGATATGGGGCTTGCTGCATGCTAGTTGAAATCCCTCACTCCTTGATGATATATTAATTCTCTATGCAAAAGGAATCAAAATTCTCATGGATTATTTTGCGAATCTCCGCCAACATGTTCAAGTATTTGGAAACATTGGGATATCCATTACAAGATGTTGTTTAACTTGAGTCACACTCCACCTTTGAAGATGTTGTAATGATTATATTACCAATTGTGGCAATCTTATTATATTTTTAGTACTCATCCATCTACCAGTCCTTTTTTCTTACGTTAACTGACTAGTAAAATTGGTAGGTTTTACTTAATTTATAAAGTTGACTAGTGGATTCAGTTGGTTTTACTGGTAAGTCAAAACTTTTTTTTAGCTTTATGGTAGAACCATGCATCAAATTGAGTACTAGTGCATTCTATCTTGCATACTATACTAATTAACAAAGTTGACCTCTGATGCTTAGATTACTTTTTCTTTCCTTGATCGGGCTTTTCTGGCATGTTAGCATAATTTTATTTGTGACTGACAATTAACTTTTCTTATCATCTCAGAGTACAATCTGAAACATACAATACACTCCCATTAACTACCTAGAATGTCGATCCTAATAACCTTGATCACCACTGATTCCTCATCGCTTTAAAGAACAAACTAAAACATACAGTACACTCCCATTAACTACCTAGGATGTCGATCCTAATAACCTTGATCGCCACTGTTTCCTCATCAACGTAACGAACAAATTGTAAAAATAAAATACATTCCCATTAACTGGGTATATATTCATTATCTATACCCATTATATGTTCTCTGATTTGTTAACAATATTTCGTCCTTGTACCATTTGTATGTTCTTAATTTAACTGGTGGGATGAGTACCTTATTGTTCTTTCTATTTCATTTGCAGACTGGAACAGGTCATTTCTCACCTATAGGTGGATATCATGCACAAAGTGACATGGCACTGATTCTGGACGTAGCCCGTTTTAAATATCCTCCTCATTGGGTTCCTCTTGCACTTCTTTGGGAAGCCATGGATACAATTGATGAATCAACTGAGCGGCCTAGGGGGTATACACTTGAATCATTCAGATGTTCTCTAACCATCACTTGGAAGGCCTGCAAATTTTTTACGTTGATGCCTTAAGGAAAAATGAATTCATGACTACTTAAATTTCAACTTTCTATTTTTTGTAGGAAGTATTTACTGAGTCATTCAGTTGCTATCTCACCATCACTAGAATGTCATGTGGATTTTTTTATGAAAATGTAGAGAGCAACTTGTTCAATGCTATGAATGCAGTTTTTTTTTTTTCTTATGATAATGCAAATTTAATTTAGAAAAAATAAATTCATGGAAACCTGAATTCAACTTTCTATTTATTATGTGGAAAGTAATGAATTCAGTGTTAGTTTTTCCGCTTGCAGGGTGCAAACTATTTTTCTGGATTGTAATGTATTAGTTTTTGTAGCACATTGTCATCTTACTATGTGATCATATGTAAATGAAAGGAAAAGTAAATCTGTATCCTTTCTAGTGTGGTTGATATGAGCAATTCCCATTTCATGTGTTGTCTCTTTAGACATTTTCTAAGGTGGCTCCACACCCAAAGACGCAGCTAGTAAGCAGCTTGGCTGCATTGCGCTCGGAGCATTCTGTAGGATGAACCTTTTTAGTGCCTTAGATAATGCGGCTGTTGCTGTGTTGATACCATCATCAACTCATCTGTTGATATTTTTTAACTGCATCGTTAATTCTGTTTTTAGTATTGTTAAGAGTCTACTAGGCTATATAAACTTGCCTATCAGGCTTAAATCTTAGTTTTTAGACTGATCCAGAAATCTAGCTTAGATATTTTCTAATATGGGCATTGATTAGGATGGTAGAATCCAAGTCCAAGTGTACGACTGGTAAAACACAGATTTGCGATTTTTTCTGCTATTGCTAGTTTGCTAATCTACCAGCAATGTGAAAGTATTAAGGAATTAAAATTTTTATCTCTATTATAGCCTTATTGCTACAGAGTCTCACTGTGCATACTTTCTGCAAACCTTTACCAATAGCTGATGGCTTCGACGTGTTTCTTTTGATAAAATAGATACTATTCTTTTCCCAAACCACCATAATAAATCTCTAATATTTTTATATGGCACATATATGTATTCGTAGCAGGTTCAGTTCTTTATCATGTATCATTGTCAATTTTTCTACCGGTTCTCGCTTTTTTGCTTTATTCCAAAAGTGTATAGATTTGAAACATTGAACCTTACTCATCTATTGATAGGTTCGAACCTTTTCAGGTTTATGCTTATTTCAAGGCACCAGAAAGAGCCGTCCTTGCTTTATACATTGGTAATGACTTCAATCCTTCCGTTATGTTCATTCCCTTGCAAAGATGAGGCAAAATTACTTTTTTTCTTTGAACATAATCGATAAAATAGTTTGGACATAGTTGGAGGAAAAAAAAAATTCAAATCCAATAGATTATAGAAAGTACAAGTATATGGAAGTCCTAATGGATATGAACCTGAGAAGACAACTATCCAGTAATGACATCAAAATGTAATAACACTATATTATAAACTGCAAACTCTAACACTCACCCTAAAGTGTGTAGAGTTAAGAGCCTTATGGAATTTATTCTTTTGACTTCTTCTAGGGAGTACAAATTTGTTTGCTAAGTATAGCTTTCCGAACAAAGTGATAGTTAACTTCCTTATGCTTTGTTCTTTCATAAAACATTGGATATCTAGCAGCTTATTATCACAATACATAGCTGTTGGACTTATGCAAGACATGCTAAAATGTAAAACAAATGTTTAAGCCACAATTTCTATATGAGCCATAACTCTCTGGATTTTACTTCATAGTTAGATTTGATCTCTATAGTATGTTTCTTGTCTTCAAATGACCAAGTTGTCACTAATGTATGTACAAAACCCAAAATTGGATAGTCTATCATATGTTCTCCATGCATAGTTGATATTTGCATGTGCTTCAATTTTGACATGGTCATTCTTCCTATATATTAGTCCTTTTCCTAGTGCCCTTTTGATATATATACTATGCATAACACAACTTCGTGTGGTCTAGGTTTTTGCATAAATTGACTAACAATACTCACAACATAAGAAATATTATGTCTAGCAATAGTAATGTATACTAATTTTCCCTCAAATTATCGATTTTTGGTTAGATCTACAGAATCAGATCCTGGCACAATATTTTTGAGCTGTAATGGTTGATGCATTAGTAAGCTGGGACTCGTGTAATATTCATTTCTAACAAAATTTAGAAAAGGAAGGTCACCTTTAAGATTCATAACTTAGATAATGATCAAGACCTGATGGAAGTTTGTTCTTCTACTTCTAGTGGTGTGCCTTTTCATGTTCTTGGCTATGTTTTTAATGTTGAACTATGGAATGTTCTTTAGAGTTGCAGAGACGAGAGCTGGGTTAGCATTGCAAAATACTTGCTTGACGATGTCCCTATTCTTCTAAGGTTCGAGGACACAAAAAATGTTCCCCAAATTCTATCCCTTCTATTCAAGTCCTTACCTGCATGTGCTGGAGATTTTGTCAAATGGATTGCAGAAGTTAGGAGACAAGAGGAAGATGGATCGAACTTAACTAACGAGGAGAAGGAGAGGCTTGCTGTCAAGGTATTGTTTCCACTTCTCTTACAACTGTTGGATCCTTGAATCTTCCCTAATAACTTACCAACTTTCAGGGAAACGTACTGGAGCAAGTTCGTCAGACAGAGCTATTTAAATATGTAACAGATGTGGTATCGACCTCAGCCGCAAGTTGCCAATTAAGGGAGAAAGAATTATCTGATATTGCAGCTAATGTCTGTTGCCAAGGAGCAGCACTGTTATCTGGAGCAACATCTATAACAGGAAGTGGCTGCAGAGCAACTTGTCTTAGATGCTTTAAAGTTGATGGTGATAAGCCTACAACTGTTGTACGTGGAACAATCGTCTCTGGCGGTGATAAACAGGAGATTGATATGCTGATACCAGTTTCAACAGCATCATCAGTGAACCATTTCAGTTCCAGATTGGATAATTGCATCTTGATGCACCCTACAAAAGCTGACGTTTTAACTGTTCTATTGTTGGCTTTGCCACCCGGCACCTGGTTGGGCATTAGGGATGGGAGCTTGTTGGATGAAATTCAAGGTCTTGTTTTAACTGAGAATCTCCCTGAAGCGCTTCAAAATGAGGTTGGCCCCTCTTTGCTTAATTCCTTCTTTTCTCTAATTTTGGCTGAAACCAAACCTTCTTCAAGTATGTCATTACTGCAAAACCATTCAATTCTTCTATCTTGAATTGTGCGATTAGGTTGTAAAATCTAGTTTAATTTTAGAAAAGAGCAAAAGCTGAACGTGTTCTCTGTTATGTTTCACTTTCACGCATCTAACGTAGTAAATTCGTGTCCTTCAGAAATCTCGGCCCTTAGTTGATTAGTTTGATGATGTTAAGTATTTCTTTTTAATCGTCCAGTCTCTTTGGACAGTTACTGTTACATCACTTCGGAATCAAATTTTTGTTGCACTTAGTTACACTGCAAGATGTTTTTTGATCGTGATTCTAGATCCTTGTATTGCAGTCTAGCGATCTCTTTCTTTTTACTACGAAAGGAATGCATCCCTTGATTAGATTTTCAATTTTCATCTCTTCAAGTTTTATGTACATCCGATTAGAGGAGCACATTTATGTGGTAGATATTTATCCCTCTCATTTTTAACTATGATTAGTTACATGAAGACTCCCTCTTCGGAGGCCAAGTTGTTGTGGTCCCTTGTACCTATAAACTTGTGTGGCACTGAACTCAAATCACTTGTGACAGGTTTGATAGTATGTAATCCTTTTAATATTTAGTGACCCATATCAATTTTGCACACCTGTTGTGCTAACTGCTAAGCAATTTTTAACTGAATATTAAACACTTAAATTTTTTACTATAATCTTGTTTGATAGCTCTAATATGTTTAACCTTAAGTGAAAGGTAAATACAAGATATGAAATAGAGTTGAATCAAATGATTAGTGAGGTTCGACAATGATGGTATACGATGGTATAATGCTAGCAGAGGTAACCAATAAGAAATCCATTAAATGAACCCACCAACTTGCAGCTTAGGTTCCTTAACACGTCCAACACACAGCAGAAAACTAGAGTATATATATATATATATATCTATCAAACATGTCTAGCACATGGAATCAAATATTGGTCCGACCAGGACCATGTGTCGGTACTATCGGTATGGTATGGTACACAGCAATATCCCTTATGTGTTGTGGAATAATCAAGAAATACTGAATAGCACGAATGTTGTGTGTGTTATATCTAGATGTATGACTGTACGTAATCCAAATGCCCAAAAATATGTGGAGTGATTGAGATAAATACTCTAAAGTGAATAATGTGGTGTTAAGCCAAAATTATTGGAACACAATCAATAAGATGGCAAATTTTAAGAACATCGCCACCCAAATTGCTAATGCACATGTATATGAAATTACAAAGCTCGAGTAGCATCAAGAAAAATGAAATTTCTTATACTCTACACTCTACAGTCCCATTTTTATGAGAAGGAAGCATAACCATAAGCATAGGCGGGCTAGTGTATAATAATACCATGAGACTTAGCGGAAGGCAGTCTAAACATACTCTAAAATATTATAATTGTGTAAAATTTTGATACAAACATCATTTTGTTTCTCATAAAATGATTTGAACTCTTCAAGAACATGAGTACGACTTTTAAGAAGCTAAGTTTTAATGAAAAGATCATCAACGAAAGTACAGTGTACTTAAATAATCCCAGAGTAGAAAATTTAATGGATTTCGAATATATTTATATTTGGTATCCCTTTTCCTCTGCTGTTTCATATCTGAGCTCTGTAGCTCCCTCTCTTCTACTCTTCCTCCCTTCTCTCTTTCCCTTTCCTCTCTTCTCAATCACTTCACAAACTAATGTGTTGTGTCACTTGTAGTACGACTACTAGGACTAGATGTTTAATACGAGAAAGACATTTTATAGAAAATGATGTTGCCGTGAGAAGAAAGAGATACTAAAGGCATAACTTTACGATTCATTACCTTGTGTTAGAGAAAGAGAAACTCTAGAAAGTATGGAGAAGAGAGTCATAGTTATCTTGAGGAGGGAAAGAGTCGGACAAAGGCAACAATATGTGTGGAAAAAGAAAAGGGAGGCGGATGAGAGGAGGTGAGCAGAAAGAGAGAAAATGTGGTGGGTTAATGGAGAGAGGATGTGCTGATTGCTGAGGAAGAGGGAGGAGAGACAAGGAGAGGAAGAAGAGGCGACAACTAGAAAGAGAAGAGATGCTATGATTCTAAGTTAAATCAAATGATTATAATTATTAAATAATGATATTACACTTTGATGTACACTAGGATATATGATGACCCAATAAGTATCTTAATAATTGAGAATCTGCTAACTCGCAATTTACTTGCCTAACATGTCTAACGGCTAGAAAATAAAAAAAATCAGTCGATCTCTTTGTAGTTTTGAAAGCATTAGAAGATATCGTTGCAATTTAGTCCTAATAATGGTGGTCTCCTTGCAATTAACCCTTTGGACTAACTACGTGTCTATGAAGATCAGTAGATATTGACTTAAACGCATTGGTGGAACTAGAACATGTGTGCAGAAGATATCATGAACCAAAAAATTCACTGAAAACTATAGAAATAGTGAAGTTATTAAAATTTTTAAAAATGAATGATCCTATGCTATTTTACAAATCATATACTTTTCTCAAAACCAAGGTTTGAAGATTTGATTCAACCGATTGTACCGGTTGGCAGTCGGATCGGTAGATACTGATTGTATCGGACAAAATCCCGTCCATTGGGCAGACTGGCAGAAGAAAGATGGAGAGGGGAAGAGGAAGAAGAAGAGGAAAACCTGCTTGCGGTTGCGTCGCCTCTTCTCCTTCTTTTCCCTCTTCTCCTCCTTCCGTTCACTCCGCCTGCTTATTTCATTTCGCTCCTTTGTCAACTGTCCGGTTTGGACCAGTTTTAAAACACTGCACAAAACAAAATGAAATCAAAATTGAAATGTGTAATATATAGTCTGAGGTTCTTTGTTATCTAATTGAAAGATGAACCAGGAAATGATTTTGCAAGAAGCATAAGGATTTTGTGTTTAATCAAACACTCCATGTCATATTCATTATTTTGATGATATAACCTCATTGTTTCCCACAGGATTGAAGGGCTACTTTCTTTATGATTTTATAAGCAAATGTTTAAACTCTCTGTCCTACCACCCATCTCTAACACTTGTCAGACCAATATGTACTTGTGTACATACTGTTTCTAAAAGCTACTAATGGTTCTAGTGTGTCGAATATTGGTAATTCATCTGACTAGTATGTGCCAACATTGTTCGGTTCGGACTGAGATTTTAATCCTCAAATTTTGAATGAAACGGACATTGCAATGGGTGAAACAAAGATGTAGTAGCCAATTTATACTGCAACACCAGAGTACTTTTTACGCATTAAGGAGTGAATTTTGAAAAGATTTGTTTCAACATTTCTGAAAAGAAAAGAGGATATGATTGGGAATGGGAATAAAAATAAATAAAATATTACCAAGATAATAATATAATTTTAACTGTACTGAACGTGTGACTAAAAGCACACAACAAAATATCACCCAACTGAATTCTCCTGAAAAGTAGATGAGAAAGTGCAACAAAATGTCACCCAGTTGAACTTGGGCCAAAGGTAGCAGGTGAGAAATGCCTGGCATGTCTGCATAATTTTTTCCTTGATCAAGTTCATGGCCTTTGAAATAGAACTTAGTTTTGATTTTTGGGGCACTGCAACAGTGCTTGATTTCTATAGCTTGAATTAGTTTAGGCTTTTGGATCATGGTACTAATGCTTAGTTTATTGCTTCAATTGGTTAGCAATACTATTATGATGGAGTCATAGACGCACTTGGGTGTGATCTAACACCCTTGGAAGACACCTGGGGCGACTCCCAGGGATCGAGGAAGCTACGTCGAGAATTACGGGCCAAACGGACAACTCTGCCGTTGAACAAGAACACGGCCGTGACACGGTCACCCTTTCGTGCGAACGAAAGCACGGCTCAAGGCACGCTCGTGCCTCCTGCCGTGACCAGCTTGGTGCAACTCAGACCACTCCATCACGCCCATGACCATAAGCACGGCAAGGCTGTATCCAGCTCGCCGAACTTTGCTGCCCTGAGCACACCTGTGTCCCCAGCCGTGACGAGCTCGGCACAACCTGGGCCACCTCATCATGCCCGTGATGGCAAGCACGGCCAGACCGTGAATGCTTATGTGGATTTCGGACCATCTGGTCACGCCCGTGACAAGACGCACGGCCGGGCCGTGAACGCCTCGAAATTGAAGATGGGTCTGCATGAGGTTAGACGTTCGCAACGATCCTCGCAACCCCCAAGATCGTTATGCGGGCATCGTAAGCGCATCCTCCGCCTCAATAGAGTCTATACAACCAGCCCCCATGGCGACCCTTCCCCGAGGACCACCTCAAGAGCCACCAACGGACCACTACCATAACTGAGTCCTCAACTCGGCCCAGGAGACAACCAACAATGTTCAGAATCAGCCCACGAACAGCAAATTCTGCTGCTTCGTGGTGGCCTGCTCGGAAATGGTTTAGCGCCCCAACCAGTCATAACAACGACCCACAAAGTTGATCCATGCACCAGCTATCCTGAAGATTCCCTGCGGAGGTTGTTAGTGTTGCTTTTAGTTTGTTAGAGGGCATCTTAACCCTCTTTTAGGAAGTTAGGGGTTGTTGGCTTCTTCAACAACCCTCATGTGATTTTCATGTGCCACCCCCTCCTCTTGATTTATAAAAGAGGACTGAGGGAAAGTTCATTTTCAGTTTTTGTTGTAGAAGAAGCTTCCTTCTTGCGAAGCCTAGGTCCAGCATTAGCTCCGAGAGCCTCGCCTGTGAGTGCCCTCGTTCCAATTTTCTGTACACCTTTTTACTTCAATCAAAAGGGCTGGAGCGTCTCAGAGACGCTCTGGGCACCTTTTACTGTCAACCCCTTGGCATTTCGAGTACCTCCGGCCACTTCCCCATCCTCGGTTGCAGATCTTGTGCGCCTTGCACTTGAACGCTTGGCCAGTTCCCTGTCTTGGATGAGAGGACGCCCCTCCCTTCGCCGCATCGTGAAGGATCCCCGACTGCATTGCTAAAGAAAATTAGTTCTACAAGTAAGGTTAGTATTTTGAGAGTTTAACATTGTGTTTTTGGCATTCTCAGTCGCTGGTATTGCTCAAGTCGCATCTACGCGGCAACGTTTTCATCGGTTTTCCTGACTTTCCCTCCGACGCGTTTTCATCTCCCTCATCTCAAGACCCTCTCATGAT
This sequence comes from Costus lasius, assembly GCA_027563935.2. Lineage (NCBI taxonomy): Eukaryota > Viridiplantae > Streptophyta > Magnoliopsida > Zingiberales > Costaceae > Costus > Costus lasius. Next base: position 102,034,934 of record CM050454.1, read on the forward strand.
TTCAGCATCATCGTTTTCCCCTCCTTAGAGTATTAAACTAAGGACCATCTCTCCCATAAGTTCTGCTGCGTCAATATTGGTATCAGAGCCAGGTTGGAGCTAACTCTTGTCTAGCTCTGCCGGTCTCTCCATTACATTTCATATCGGTTTTTTCGGATTTGTTTTCCGCATACATATCGCATACCCTGCATCATGACAACTAGATCAGGAGCCCCTTACCAGAATCCCACTACCCAACTGCCCGTAACGAATGAAGAAGGTACTCCATTTAGGGTAGAGTCGGTCGAATCGCTGTCCACACGCTTCGAAGCTATAGAAGCTATGATTCAACGCCTTATGACCATGGTCCAGGACCTCTCGGACCGCGTGGTGGAACTCTGGCCTAAGCCTACGGAGGGCCGACCCTCACTTAGTGTTCCTCTCTTGTTGGCCCCGCTGCGAATGAACACCAACAAGTCCCCTCGTTTCGACCCATTTGGTGACGAGTCCGCATGGGCCAAGCCGCCGAGGATATTCCTCCCCCACGACATCCCGCTCAGCGCAGCCATGAGGACGACGAGGTCCACCGGCTCACGCGCATTGATCCCCCGATCTTCAATGATAGCTTAGACCCCTCGAGTCTTCCTTGATTGGGCTGCGGCCGTGGACAACTACTTCGAGTGGAGTGCGATGTCCGATCACCTTAAGGTCAGCTATGTTTGTCTCGTACTAACCGGATCCGCTCGGCTGTATTGGATGAATGTTGAACGTCAACTTGTAGACCAGCACTTTCCCCTATCACTCGATGGGAGGAAATGTGCTATTGCCTAAGGAGAAGTATGTCCCACCCACGTATAGGCAGCGCCTCCTCGATTCCTATTGCGCCATTACCCAAGGGTCCGACTCCGTCGACGAGTATCACACTTGCTTCGACGAGCTCGGCATCTGCTCCAACCTTAAGGAGGACTCCGCGTTCACCTTATCCCGCTTCCGGAATGGTCTCTGCAAGTAGATCCGGCGCGTTTTACCGACTTATGGGCTTGATCCGGTCATCCTAGTCCTCCATCATGCTCGTGAGATCGAGCAAGATTTGCGCTCGCACCACCATCGTGTAGCCACACCCTTCGCGACAACCCTTTTACACGCCTCCGGAACCCAACCCACCTCCTCAGTTTGAGGCTCTGCCGCGTCCGGCCCTCACCGGTCCCCGCCGACCTCCACGGGATGCACCCTGCAATGCAACCCCGCCTCGTTTGACTTGGGACGAGAAGGGCAAGGCGCCCATCTCGGTTATTCCACCTGGCCCGTGCTGACACTTCAACCGGGATTGCTCTCGTCGCTTCCTGCACATCGCACCTGAGCGTCGTGGCCCCCCGCCCCCTGCACCTTGCGGCCCTCCTTCGGCTCAAGATGTTGGCCCACAATGCTACTCGGATGAGGAGACGAGCCCACGACCCACCATGGTGGTTGTTCGTTGCACTCTAGTCCACACCCCTCCTCCGTCCGAGGATTGGAAGCGCACGAGTATCTTCTATACTTACATCAAGTGTAATGGTCACTCGAGTAAAATCATGATTGACGGAGGTAGTAGTCTCAACGCCGTGTCGAGGTCCGCGGTCACCTGCTTTGGCCTCACCTTGGAACCACACCCAAGCCTTACTCAATCACTTGGGTCGATGCCTCGAGCCTTCCCATCACCCACCACTGCCAAGTCCCCATCTACTTCGGGGACTACACCAACAAGGTGTGGTGCGACGTCATCTCCATGGACGTCACCCATGTCCTCCTTGGCCGCCCATGACTCTAAGACCGCGACATCGTCCACTATGGGTGCTCCAACACTTACGTCTTCCAGCACGGTGGACGTAAATCTGCTTAACCTCGAGTCCGCCCAAGGAGTTGCGGGCTTCCACCTCCAAGGGAATTATCACCCCTACTCCGCTGACCCGACCTGCACCTAAGCCGCTCGCCCTTGTGCGTCTCGGCTCGCTAGTCCGTGAGGCCCATGAGACCAAGATGGTTTACGCTCTCATGGTGCACGAGGTTTCCTGCGACCCACCCCTTCTGACACCCGCAGTGCCCGAGGAGGTCGTAGCCCTCTTGATGGAGTTTTCAGACATCTCTTCGGCTGACCTTCCCTCCGGTCTTCCCCCGGACCGCGATATCCAGCATGTGATTGACCTTGTACCCAGGGCATCTTTGCCCAACTTGCCTGACCATCGCCTCAACCCCACTGAGCACACGGAGCTCAAGCGGTAAGCTGATGACCTCCTTACCAAAGGCTTCATCCGTGAAAGCTTTAGCCCCTGCGCTGTCCCGGTCCTTCTCACACCTAAGAAGGACGACTCTTGGCGAATGTGCATTGATTGCCGGGCAATCAACTGCATCACCGTCAAGTATTGGTTTCCCATCTCGCGACTCGACGACATGCTCGATCTCATATCCGGGTCATGTTGGTTCAGCAAGCTCGACCTCCGGAGCGGCTACCACCAAGTCCGCATCCGTGAAGGGGATGAGTGGAAGATGGCCTTCAAGACGAAGGATAGTCTCTACGAATGGTTGGTTATGCCCTTTGGTATCACCAACGCCCCTTCGACCTTCATGCGTTTGATGAGCCACGTGCTAAAGCCCTACCTGGGAAAGTTCTTCATCGTCTACTTTGATGACATTCTTATCTACAGCCGCTCCTGCACCTTAAACACCTTCGGCTGACTTTTGACATCCTGCCCAAGGAATGCCTATTCCTTAACGCGAAGAAGTGTGCTTTCCTGGACACCCAAGTTCAGTTCTTGGGTTTCATCATATCGGATCAGGGCCTTATGGTTGACCTCGTGAAGATTGAGGTCATTCGGCAATGGCCCGAACCCGAGTCCGTCACCGAGGTCCGTAGTTTCCTCGGCATCACGGCCTTCTACCGCCGCTTCATCAAGGGGTTCAGCACCATTGCTTCCCCTATGACGGCTTGCACCAAACATGAGGCCTTCTCTTAGACCCCCACGGCTAGACGTGCATTCATAGCCCTTAAGGATATCATGACCTCTGCCTCTGTCCTTAGGCTCCCGGACTTCTCCAAGGTCTTCGAGGTCACTTGCGATGCCTCTGGTACTGGCATCAGTGGCACGCTTAGCCAGGAGGGCCACTCTGTCGCCTTCTTCAGCGATAAGCTGAATGACGCGCGCCAACGATACTCCACCTACGATAAGGAGTTTTACACGATTGTCCAGTCCCTCCGGCAATGGCGTCATTATCTCCTCCACATGGAGTTCATCCTCACCAGACTCTCTCCTTCCTTAACGCCCAGAAAAAGCTCGCTCCTCGCCATGCGAAGTGGGTTGAGTTCCTTCAACCATACACGTTTATGATCACTCACAAGGCCGGTAAGGACAATGTCGTGGCGGACGCCCTTAGTCGTGTTTGCTCCCTGCTCTGCGTTTTGTCCACGTTTGTCACTACCTTTGACCACATCCACGATGACTACGCGGATTGCCCCAATCTTGGTCCCGTGTTCGCTCGACTCCTTGCCTTTGATCCACCGGACCTGCCCTATCATCTCCATGACGGTTACCTCGTATATGGTAACCGTTTGTGTCCCTCGATCCTCCTTGCGTGAACACCTTTTGCTCTAGCTTCACTCTAGCGGTGCCACCGGCCACCATGGCCGCGATAAGACCCTCAATTTGGCTAAAGAACGGTTCTTCTAGCCCACTCTTCGTAAGGATGTAGCTAGGGTCGTTCGCTACTGCGGCGCTTGCCAGCGCGCCCAACCTAGGCCCCCCAACACCGGTCTCTACAGTCCCTTACCGGTTCCGCATGGTCCGTGGCTTGAGATAAGCATGGACTTCGTCCTTGGTTTACCCCGCACGGCCTCGCGCTATGACTCCATCTTTGTTGTCGTGGATCGCTTTTCCAAGATGACGCATTTTGTGCCGTGTTCTAAGACGGCCGATGTGTCCCACATTGCTCATCTCTTTGTCAAAGAGATCATCCGCCTCCATGGGCTTCCCCTTACCTTCATGTCGGACCGCGACGCCCGTTTCGTTGGTCATTTCTGGAAGTCCCTTTGGCCCTACTTGGCACCACGCTCAAGTACTCGTCTGCGTACCACCCGCATACTGATGGGCAAACGGAGGTAGTGAACCACAGCTTGGGCAACCTTCTGTGTTGCTTAGCCGGTGATTTTCCACGACATTGGGCTGATCATCTCTCCATCGCAGAATTCACGGATAACAGTGCCTTCAACCGGTCTACCGGATTGAGTCCTTTCCAAGTTCTCCTCAGGCATCAACCTAGGAAACCTATTGATATGCATAACGTCCCTGCTCCTTCTTCCATCCATGAGTCCGCTCATGCATTTACATCTCATATCGCCGGTTTACACGTTAAGATTCGCCACCGAATCTACTTGAGCAATACCCAATATGCAGCTAAGGCCAACGAGCATCGTAGGCCACACCATTTTGAGGTGGGTGAGCAAGTGATGGTCCATATCCACCCTGAGCGACTGAGGTCTATAGCCAATTGGAAGTTGCATGCACGCTGCGACGGGCCTTACACGGTTCTACGAAGGGTCAGTGCCAACGCCTACGTCCTCAACCTGCCGGAGGACTCCCTCGTCAGCCCGGTCTTCAACATTGCCGACCTTGTTCCTTTTAGTGCACCCATGCCCACTGGTGCCGCTTCCGACGACACGGCAGCGCCTTGTTCTCCGGAGGCGAACCCTCCTCACCCCGGGGGAATTGACGGAGTCATAGATGCACTTGGGTGTGACATAACACCCTTGGAAGACACTTGGGACGACTCCTCAGGGATCGAGGAAGCTACGTCGAGAATTGTGGGTCAAACGGACAACTCTGCTGCTGAACACGGTCAGGCCGTGATAGAGAACACGGCCGTGACACGGTCGCCCTTCCGTGCAAACGAAAGCACGGCTCAAGGCACGCCCGTGCCTCTTGCCGTGACCAGCTCGGCGCAACTCAGCCCGCTCCATCACTCCCGTGACCATAAGCACGGCAAGGCCGTGTCCAGCTTGCCGAACTTCGCCGCCCCGAGCACACTTGTGTCCCTAGCCGTGACGAGCTTGGCATAACCTCGGCCACCTCATCGCGCCCGTGATGGCAAGCACGGCCAGACCGTGAACGCTTATGTGGATTTTGGACCATCCGATCACGCCCGTGACAAGACGGACGGCTAGGCCGTGAACGCTTATGTGGATTTCGGACTATCCGATCACACCCGTGACAAGATGCACGGCAGGTTGTGAATGCCTTGAAATTGAAGATGGGTCCTGTTCTACATAAGGTTTGACGTTCGCAACGATTCTCGTAACCCTCAGATTGTTATGTGGGCATCGTAAGCCCATCCTCCGCCTCAACGGAGTCTATACAATCGGCCCCCATGGCGACCTTTCCCCGAGGACCACCTCAAGAGCCACCAACGGATCACTACCATAACCGAGTCCTCAACTCGGCCCAGAAGACGGCCAATAACGTTCAGAATCAGCCCACTATCAACAAATTCTACTGCTTCGTAGCGGCCTGCTCGGAAATGGTTTAGCGCCCCATTTGGCCCGAACAACTGCCCACAAAGTTGATCCATGCGCCAGCCATCCTGAAGATTCCCTGCGGAGGTTGTTAGTGTTACTTTTAGTTTATTAGAGGGCATCTTGACCCTCTTTTAGGAAGTTAGGGGTTGTTGGCTTCTCCAACAACTCTCATGTGATTTTCATGTGCCACCCCTTCCTCTCGATCTATAAAAGAGGGTTGAGGAATAGTTCATTTTCAGTTTTTGTTGTAGTAGAAGCTTCCTTCTTGCGAAGCCTAGGTCCAGCATTAGCTTCGAGAGCCTTGCCTGTGAGTGCCCCGTTCCAATTTCCTGTACACCTTTTTACTTCAATCAAAAGGACCGGAGTGTCTCCGAAGCGCTTCGGTCACCTTTTACTGTCAACCCCTTGGCATTTTGAGTACCTTCAGCTACTTCCCCATCCTCGGTCACAACTCTTGTGTCCCCTACACTTGAGCGCCCGGCCAGTTCCCTTGTCTTGGACGAGCGGACGCCCCTCCCTTTGCTGCATCGTGAGATCCCCGATTGCGCGTGCATGCTAAAGAAAATTAGTTTTAAAAGTAAGGTTAGTATTTTGAGAGTTTAGCATTGTGTTTTTGGCATTCTTGGCTCGCTGGTATTGCTCAAGTCACATCTATGTGGCAACGTTTTCATTGGTTTTCTCGGCTTTCCCTCTAATGCGTTTTCATCTCCCTCGTCTCAAGACTCTCTCACGATTTCAGCATCATCGTCTTCCCCTCCTTAGAGTACTGAACTAAGGACTATCCCTCCCATAAGTTCCGCTGCGTCATATTACAACTACTCGTTTGAACCAATGAAGATCTTAGATATTGTGTTGATGTATTTGTCTAAATTTTATGATAGTGTTTGATTGATGAAATATATTTTTTTGATGACCATATCTAGTTATCCTGCTTTTTCTAGAGTTCAATGTATTGGCACATCTTCTTGTGTTGGTTTCCATCCTTCCCCTCCTTGGAGTTTGGACAACGTATAATTTACTTGACCAAACTGGAAGATCTAGTTAAATTTTGACGTTCGAAAGTAAACTGTCTCTCTTACTAGAAACTGAAACGAGCCACTCAGTTTCATCTATGTAAGGTTTTATTTTTGCCTATTCCGTCTCAGGTTTTGTACACTTGTTGCGTTTTCGATTTTAGATTGATTCTTACGAACTTTTTTGTGTTCATAACAGGTTTTGCACTTGCGGTGGCAACTCCATCATTTGAAGAAGTGGAAAAATAATGAAGTGGAGGATGATCTTTCTCTTCCTTCTTAGATCTGGTGAGAACATTTTATTACTGCCTGTTTTAGCCAGTGGATATAGGATATGATGTTCAAGGTGCAGAACTGGTTAATACATAATTTGTTGCTTTATGATTAATAATACTGCCTTAGTAGAATCCAGTGGCTGGAAGAGATTTTAAACCTAAAGGCACTTTGTTGTGCCTTACCATTTTTTGTGATCTTAAATATGATGTATTCCGAGGAATTTCTAAGCTAAATTAGCAAAAGGCTACATAATTTAAGATTTTACATCTTTAGCTACCATGCAGGGGAGCCTTGAAAGTACATGCACTTTTATGGTATTGTAAAATGTTTCAATATATCAGCATAAAATCATTTCTAGTTGCTATTTGAGAAATCTGTAAACTAAATTAGCAGGACAGTATACTTCACAATGTGAAGTACATCAACTATCCATTGGCTGCTTGCATTTACTTTCCGATGGCGCCCTTCGTGGTTGTCTTGCTTAATGGCTTAGATATCCCTTATATATGCATCTCTCTCTGGTTGCATCGTTTGGTGCATCTCAAACCTGAGAAACTGAAATGATGCTTTGTTATGACTTCCAAATTTTGTACAATATTTGAAGTTTTTACCATGGTATTGATTAATTTAAAATGGTTTGCTCATCAAGAATACCGAGCCAAAAATGAAGGTGAAATTCATTGCACTGATTTCTGAATCAAAGATAAATAAAATAAGGAGAAGTTTAATGGAGGTGATGGAATTGCTATATTTGTTTCATAATGGAAGATAGTTAAACAAAAACTAGTTCCATCAAAGATGATTTACTACCATCTTATTAGCTCAGTATTTTTTAATGATAAAAATGATTTTTTTTTTTGTTATACTAAGATTGTCCTTACATTAGTTAATGCTACTCCGCACAAATTCTCCTTAAATTCATAAAGGAATTAACTATTCAAAGGTTAGTAGTAAATACTAGGTAAAAGTTTTGAGCATCAAATATGCTTACTGTTGGTTGTAATTTGAAGGTTGAACATGAACGATTTTGTAATTGTCTCTAGATATAGGTCCTTAATGATGACTATGATTTTTTATTAACAAAATAAACACTATAAAATCATATCTTAAATATTGTTCTTTTATAAATTATTATAATATTTATTATGAATATGTAATTTGCAAATATCAAGAGTACATGATCGTATAATTCACTAAACTCATAAAAGTTTTTTTTTATTATCCAAAACTAAATTTAACAACATGACTAATACTATGATGAAGATGACATGTAATCATTTTTGGAACAGTATTATCATCTTGAACGAGAGGACTGACATGAGTTCAACCTTTTTTTTCCCTCATATATCATCTCACTCTATTACATATACCCAACCTAGTAAAGATATAGATATAAGAGTAATTCTATAAAATATTATGAGAGAAATAGTAAATGATGTAGCGTTGAATAAAAGCTATGCAACAAAAACTCCTTGAATATATCATATTAGGGGAAATAGGGAAGCGAAATTACATAAGTAGAGCCACAAATGATAAAGGACAAACGATATGGAATATTTAGTTTTAAACTTAAGATAGTCTGAATTAATTGAGCATTATCACATCTAATGTATCGTCCAAATGTGCAATAATATCTCGCGTGAGATCAGGGAAGGTAATAAGAGACCACTCAGTTCTTACAAAGCATTTACTTGTTTGGATCGTCTCATGGAAAAGCCAAAAGAGAGGTCAAAATGTGGAGGGAAGCATGCACTGCACGTGGGCAGTGGGCACTCGATTTTACTTGTTTGGTTCGTCGATTGGAAGATTGGATTCGCAGTAAAAGAAAGGCTAGATGGCAAAACCATGACCGCAGAAGGCGAACGCATTTTGCGAGCAGCGCGATCCTGCTCGCCGTCCGTGAAGAGGGTGACGATTTTGCCACCATGTTCTTATAATTTTTTTTAAAAGCTAGTATAATAAACTACTTAAAATTATTTATCCAACGATACCAATATTATAATATTTCTTTTATAATAAAAAATAAAATCGTAAAAAATAATAAAAGATATATTATAATAATATTTTATTATTATCTATTATTTTTTATAAATTTTTTAAAAGTTTATTTTTCATCGTAGAAGGTTTCGTCTCCAGTAAAATAGTTGGATAGATAATTTTATGTAAATTATTATACTAATTTTTAAAAACTTTTTTGAGGATCATTAGGGTGCCGATCGGACGGCGAGCAGGGTGGCGGTGCTCGCAAAATGCGTTCGCAGAAGGCTGCAATTTAAAACTGAAGGCCCCATCTATCGCTCGCCAGCGTGCTTGTTCTTTGTCCGCTCTCCGCCTCTCTCCTAGCTCGTGCCAGCCACAATTCTTTGCAATTGCAAAGATCTGAAGCTCGAGTGTCTCTCTGCCACATAAGTTTTCGATCCATGGAGGAACCCTAGTGGTTATCAATCGCCCCCCGGTGGAAGTTCGATGGGTTGCCTCGGCCATGGCGCTTGTCTTCTCCCTCCGCCCTCAAGCACCGGCACGTATCCGCCTTCTTACTCCCAGACCCCGCCGGCTTCCTTCCTTACTTGTCGCTTCCGCTGCGACAGCAGCGGCTTCGGGCCCTCGTAGCGGGGCAGCATTGGTGTGGTTCAAGAATGATCTCCGCGTTGACGATCACCCTGGGCTTGTGGCCGCCGTGGCCAAGCACGAGACCGTCGTCCCGCTTTACGTCTTCGATCACCGGATCTTGTCCAGTTAGTTTCTCTCCATTTCTTTTACTCTCTCGGCCGCTGCGAGATTTGACTTTAAGCCAAGGCATGGAATCAGATGTAGATGTGGACATTTGTTTCATTTGGTTGGCTAGAATTGCCTTTTCCAAGTAAATTTAAACGTGTGAAAATTTTAAATAATTACACGGAGATTTTATGTTTGTTGGTGAGATTAGTAATTACTTAACATGTTTTTAGCGATATTTGAATTTGTAAAACCAGACGCTAAGTGTTTTTTTTTTTTTTTTTTGCGAGACACCACCACAGAAAGAACTTTTGAGAGTTTTAAGAAGTTTTCTTGTGAGCGCACTTGAACTCTCTTGTGTTTCAAGACACAATATTGTAAATTTTCTTTCCTATTGATACTGATACATTGCCTTGGTGGTGTAGACATCATATCCCAGTGCTGAACCACATGAATAACTTGTATTTGCATTGAGCCAAAAGAGCTAGAACACAGTGTGAAAACCATCAGTAGAAAAGATCACAGAGGCACGACATGGCCTCGGGCACGACCTGGCCCAAATCAGCGGAAAACCAACCCTCTTAATGAATGAGAGGCTACAATTTGCTGTCTTTGTTGAGACAATTGTGGATAATAAAGTCGTTACAACCATTCATTTTTGCCTCTTTAACAAGGTGCTTTTGTAGGTTGGTGTTGACAAGTAGATTAAACCACCCCCTAACGGGTTGCTTATGCCTTCATTTATCAAATATGCATTATTTTATTCTCTACTCTTTTGTTCCAATACTTTGGTTTGCATTAAATTTTGGTGAAAAGGATTAGAAAAGCACTTCCAATATTCTTGATGCATAGCTCATTAGGGGGAGGAAAATAGAAGGGAAAGGCATGGAATTTTAAAACCTCAGTTAGTGTGATTTAGGGAAGTATTCCTAGGAATGTAGGTATTAATGGAAGGTAACCAAGCAAGGAAGCAAAGTTGACAGATCCACCGGTGCATCAGAGTTATTTTATTTATTAAAAAGTGGTTGATTGCTCCATACACTAATTAGAGCTATATGATGGTCAATCAAGGATTGTTTACACAGTGGAGGAGCGTTACTGATCTGCCTTTGAATATCAGGTGTACATTTGGTGCTCCAAATCCTAAACAGAAGACCGAGAGCCTGATGAGGGGTTCTTGTCCATATTCCCCAAAGGCCCCAATCAGCTTTGATGTTGAAATGACTTGTGAAAACAACTCTAATTGAATAGTTAACCTTTTTAGACCTATGATGGTATATTTATACTCCCAGAAAGTAAATGTGAGACTGTTGATTCTTTCAGACATGGGTTTCCTCGGGTCATGTTGTAATCTTAACTAAACATGGTCAACTGAGCAAAGTTTATGCAGGCATGTTTGCATTTGTTATGGTAACCACCCAAACTTCCAAAGACTTGACTTGACTCATCAGTTTGTAGTTACCCAAGATGAAGTCCTTATTACACCTGCTTTGATTGCAAGGTACACTAGCCATCAAACCATGTGTTATTTATATCAATTTTATAAGTGTCTTTTGAGGTCAGATGTTTTGCTATTTTGTCCAAGGACATACATACTTTTGCTCGTGAGTTTCCATGCGGTAGGAGAATACGATTTTTATAGTTTGCTTGTTGAAGAATGAACAGCAAACTCATAGGTTGTGGCTCGGCTTGGCTATGCTTTAGTAGAGGAAAAAAACAAGTGGATGGATTTACCTTTTCGTCCAAAGAGGATTTAATGGAAGCACTGTAATGCGATTGCTTATGGTCTGGAATAAAGATAGTTAAAGACTCAACGACTTGAAAATTTGTGTACAAAGGGGAACTAGGAAATTCACAATTAAATCAGGAGATACTTTCAAACGTTGATCAACATTTAGGAAATGTTTTATCAGGTGATTACATGATTAGGGAGTCAGCATAAAGCTGGCAAAGATTGAAGATTGAAGAGAAAAGAGAAAAGAGAGAAGAGAGAGTTATTTCTTGCAGCAAAGATAACAAAAGTAATGGCTTCTTATAATTTTTCTCAACTGGTCTAGATAGTCAACCTGCATTACTCAACCTGAGGAAACTTGTTCCCTTTGCTGTAGGCCTTCTCTGTGCCAAACAACATTGGCACCTCAGCAAAGTGTTCTTTTTGTAATTTGGATGGTTATGAAAAATATCATAATGCTTACAGGGTGCGTTGCACATTGGTTCTTTCAATCCCTTTATCAGCAGAACCTCTTTTGTTGTGTGCCCTGCTTTATGATTTTTGTTGCATGTTCTTTATTCTTATGCAAAGTGGCATAGAGAGTATTGCTTGAGTAGGAATGATTTAGTACCTGTCTAGCAGAAAAAAAAATCATTTTTATTTGTTTTTAATTGCTATATGCAGATCTATGTGATGAGATGCTAGAAATGCTTATTTTCTCTTTGAAAGATCTCAAAGATCTGCTCAAGGGTCAAGGATCTGATTTGCTTCTTGGCTATGGAAGCACTGAAGATGTCATCCTGGAAATTGTAAATAAGGTCGCTCAAGCCTCAAGAATGAACGCTTACTTTGCCAGATTACGTTAATAGATTTCAGAAATGTTTTCTATACCCTGTAGGTGCATTATTTCATCTATATTAATCCCTAGTTTAATTCATTTACTGAAGTGTAACAGGTGAAACCCAGCCACATATATGCAGAAGAGGAATCTGAATATGATCTTCGTAAGCTGACCACTACTGTTGAATCATCTTTATTTGCATTACGTTCTTCATATGGAAGCCCTGAATTTGTTTTCTGGAGGTCTCCCTTTTACAATATCAAGGTAGTTTAGTTTGTACATTTAATTTTTACACATCTGTTCTAAATTAATATATGTTAATTTCCATTCTGCTGTTTCTTGTCTGTCTAGAATTTTGAGGAACTACCTGAGTCATACGATAGCTTCAGAAAAATGAAGCCATCAGTAACTCTTCCACTTCCAGCTCCAACCTTACCAAATTTGAACATGGAAATGCATTGCAGTATGATTCTGCATTCTTTACGATCATATTGAATAGCAGAATGTTCTAATTTTTTTGTTATTATCAAATATTTGAATGCATAGCCTTAGTTTCATATTTGCTTATCGATTAATGTCAAGAGTTATAGTGTTATTTGTTTTTAATGTAATCTTCAGGTGTCCTTCCTTCTTTAGATGATGTAAAGAAGTTTCTCGTTGACACACCTGGTTACCCAGATGAGAGCTGGGTTTCTTATAAAAATACATCAGCCAAGTCTGCTTTAAAAATGCATGGAGACCAAATTGGAAGGCGAGCTGGTCCTACTGAAAGGCGTAAACATGATGGAAAGGAAAAACAAACGTCACTAAATTTATTCAATGCACAGAGAACAACAAACCCAAATTCCATGTTTGTAGCACTTGAGAGGAGCCAGGTGAAAGGTGGAACAAATAATGTGTTGAATGCTCTCGCTGCTTATTTGAGATATCTGGAGGGAACAGCAAGGGATGATTGGCAAGAGTACGCAGTTGCTTCTTTCAAGGACTTATTTTATTTGTTTAAGCACTTATCATTCATTTGCTCTTGGTTTAACTAGGTTGGTCTTAGTCAGTCTATATTTATAACGTTTGTGAATCTTGATCAAATATTGTAGGAAATCTGATCTTTATTCTTGTATCGCGAAATGATCATTTAGTAGATTGTTTTTAACTGAAATGTTCTATCCATAAATGAGGATATGAGTTGCTGCACACATGCTAGTAATAGATGTTATGAAGTATTTATAAAGTAAGACTAAATGAAAGACTGTTATTACTGAAAAATTATGTTTTAGTTTATCTTTGTCCATGGATAATGCTAGTTGTTATATCATTTGATCCATTTCTGGAGATTGTGATGTGATCTTTGATACAAGTATCAAACAATTGAGTTAAAATATGTTTCAATCATTATTTTAAAATACCGATCTATACCAAATAGTAAGCTCGGTATGTACTGATTTGACCCCATACTACTACATGGAATAGGGTCGGTGCTAATATATATACATATGATATTATGAATGCTACTAATCAAGGCAATAGCATATGTTGGTATGTGTCAAACCGTAATGATTTAAATAAGTAGTGGTATATTAGTATACATTAGTAGGAGGGCTTCTTGTCTTTTGCAGCTGCCTTCCTGCACTTACGCCAAAAGACAAAATGATTGCTTGGGTGGCTAAAGTGGGAGCATGCCCCAAATAAGCATTCTCGATTTAAGGCAATATCATTCTTGGTTAATCTTGTTTCTTCTTAGTTGGAGATTTTGAATAGCAGAGGATGGTAGTCATCGAATTGTATGTGATTCATCACTTCAAATATTCAATGCATACCTACTCATCTGATGTGGTTACTCTCTTAGAGTGCATATGGACAAATGGGGTATTAAACCTATCTGTTTCTCTCAAAAATAGTGGAAAGGCTCTCAGTAGTACTTTTGTGGTTTCTATTTCCTAAAGACATGTGATTTAAGTTCAACAGTTTTTCCTTTCAATTTCTATGACAGTACTAACACGCTAGCTATAAATGCTATGCGGAATTTTAACCATGCGAATTTCTCAAATTCTCTGTAGCTTGTGTGGCGATTTTAACTATTTGATTAGTTGTGAGAATAAGCTTAGGAGCTCTTCATTCTCTCTCTGTCTCTGTCTCTCCCCTCTTATGTTATTTGTTTATGGAATTTTATTTTTGGTTTGTTGTTTCATTATCTTGGGTTACTTTGGGTGTCTTTTTATGTGGTCCAATAATTAAAAAGTGCTTTTAGTTCTTGCTTGCTTGGAATATCCAACAAGGTTGCTTCAGATTTTTTTCACCTTTAAAAGGGTTGTCTTTAATCACTCTCCTACTTTTCTTCAAATTAAGGATCCATGATCAACTTGGTTCTCTGATAATCCATTTTCAATATTTACAGGATTATGCTGATCTTCCTAGGATTGTTGATGCTATTGAGACCTCTCTACCACTTCCTACTCAGCCTATAGCTTAGTCTCCTTCTTGATCTGGGCGTCAGACTGAAGGGGAAGCCTTCTTTGTGTCACTTTAACCTTAGCTGGGTTGAGCTATTGTACTTGCGAAGATTATTGTCCTTGAGCAAATCAACGTCTGTTTGGCTTTAGCTAGGTAGATGTTAGTAAGTTATTGTGCCATTCTCTAAAGACTTGGGGAAATTAATAGAAGTGGTCGGCTAAAGATAAATGTAGACAGATTCATGAAGGGTATAAGACTTCTAGATGCTATTTGATGAAGTTGGATTATTGTAGTCATTTGAGCATGTTCAGTGACTTTTTTATAGGTTTCATTGGGTTCAAACTCACTAAAGAAGATGAATGGACTCTTGACGCTTCACTTTGTCAGTCCTGAAATGAAGATAAAGGCCCCCAGATGTCCTACCTTTAACACTCAAGTTAAGTTGGGGCTCTTCAGATGGTGGTAAAGAAATAGGGAATATCAAGGAGGTTCTTGAGCTAGCCTGAGTAGTTGGCCACAAGTTCTTTAGAGGGGATTTTATTCTTTACTTGGGGGACTACATCATGTTGGTGGATTGGCAGTTCCACTGTGAAAGTCTGACAAGAGGTGTGCAGGTGACTAGAATAGTGGCGAACAACTGTTGTCCGGGTTGGCAGGCTACCAACTTGAGTATTGTTAAGTAACAATGTTAATCAAGCCAATTTCAAGCTTTCTGCCTCAGGCCTACCAGATGCAAACCTTGGCCATTTTAGAGTGCTTGTGTCCCCCAGGATGATTCATGCTCGGTATTCTTTGTCTCAATGCAAACATCTTAGTGCCTTTGGAGCAAGGTCGACTTTGTCTGTATTCCCCAATACAAGTGGTATGTAGTGGTTTGATCCTGAACGAAGTACAAGGTCAGTACCAATTTGATACCGTGTGTATATATAACAATGTAGTTTTTGGATGGTATCAAACAGTACTGATTACTATGTATCAATCTGACATTGGAGCTAAAAACCTTGCTCCCTGGTGGAGCCATTGTCTATAAGACCTTGAGTTGTTCTCCAGACATTAGGCCCATCCATGGTTACTTTTCTTCAATCCTGTGTTACTATCATTCCTGATTTTCAAAGTAGACTTTGTAATATGATTAACATACTAAGATTAATTATAATACCACGGTTAGCAATTGGGATTCCATTCAAAAACTTTGGCCTATTTTATAAACTTCGTAGGTATACTCCTGATTTGCATTTTGATAATGTGAATTGGGGCTTCGTTAGTAAAATATTCCCATGGAGGAGCATTCTAACATGTGCAGGCCTTTTGATATCAGATAAGTTAGCGCTACCACTAGATCTAGGGTAATGGTATAAGTTGTGGACCTGTGTGCCTTCAACTAATTTTACGATTATCATCTTTACATGCTAATTGAAACAATAACTATATTATTTTTGTTCCTGAGCATTTATGCGTTATCCCTCTACAATATTTCTTAAATAATTAAAATAAGATCCTTTTCGACAATAGCTTGCTCACTTGTTGCATACTTTCAAAGATAAATATCCTCTTGTTCTTAAAGTTGATTTACAAAAATCCTTTGACAAGGTCTATTGGTTTGTTATCAATAACATGATGCTAGTCTACAATTTTTTGGATAAATTTGTTTATTGGATTAAAGAATGGCGTAGTACTGCTATTGCTGTCTCATCAATGGCGTTTGTTCAAATTATTTTTGCTTGGAAAGGGGAAATTCGTCAAGGAGACTCATTGACCCCTTGTTGAGCCACCTTCTTAACCATGTGAGCAATGGCAAATGGATTAACCATAAAGCATAGATTTTAGTGATCTCACTTGTAGTATGTAGATGACATTATTGTTAGTTTTTTGTGTCGGCCGTAGCTCCTATTCAATTTCCTAAAATGTTTGATACTTATCATAGAATATCTAGTGAACATATTAATATACATAGCAAGGTTGATATGCAGGCTAAAAATAGCAGATATGTGATACATTTTCCATGCAGGAAGAGTGTTTCCCCATGAAATACATTGGGGCATATACGTCCCCTAGAAGAATGCCACTGATCACTTACGCATCTAATTTATTTCACATCCAAATAGGCTTGGCAAATGGGAGGGGGATTTACCTACTCAAGCGGTAGACTAGTTAGTTTAGATTATATTTTATTTGCTATTTCTTTGCCCAGTCCTTCCTTTGTGTTGAATGCCCAATTATACTACTAATGCCCTTAATTATTCTATCATAAACATCTTATGAGCTAAAACGATTACTCTAGAGATTTTCACATGGCCAATTCGGAAGACCATTTAATAGGCTGGAGGGTTTAATTTTTGTGATTTTGGTATTCTATAATTTTCTCTTTGTAATTAATGTTTATTGAGATATATTAAC
Organism: Costus lasius; assembly: GCA_027563935.2. Lineage (NCBI taxonomy): Eukaryota > Viridiplantae > Streptophyta > Magnoliopsida > Zingiberales > Costaceae > Costus > Costus lasius. The sequence goes on from CM050454.1 coordinate 102,051,856, forward strand.
CAGGAAGATTGTCTTTGGATTGAGGTTGTGTCCTCGACATTTGAACCCTTTGAATCAGATTCCTTCATCTCATATGAGCTGGTCATGGGGAAAGTTTACTTCTGAGACGGCAATGACACTATTCATGCCTTAACACATGTTTGATATTCCATGAGCCTATTTCAATTAGGCCAATCTACCTAATAATTATTTTAGTAGTGAGCTTGTTTCTAACTTGTCATGTTATCCTCCCTGCGACGTCAACTGGATTTGGCTTCTTGTACTAGCTTCTGCCAATTCTGCTTGTTGTAAGAAACATTTGAATAGATTCAAGTTGGACATGGAAGGTCTTTTGGTGTTTGCATGTTGCCCAAAGGCATCTTTGGTTGACAGTTACTACAATGTCGTTTGACCTCTTTCTGCTTGCTAATTTTGATCTTATGTTCATAGCTATTGTAGTGATTTTGATGACTTATTAATCGCATCTCTTTTGATGTGTTTTTGCACAACATGCCTGGAAATTTGATTTCTGTTGATTCTGTTTATCACTTGTCTTTGGATAAACTATACATCTCATATGACAAAAGATCAGAGCTTTAATGTTGTGTTTTTATAGTATATTTGGATTAGCTAAATACGATTTCATTTCTAGAAATATTTAACCTAAGCGCTCTTATGTGGCTTTAGCTGATATTATTGAGTATGTTTATCTCACTCAATATGAGGGAAATTCAATCAGATGATTCTGGTAAGTTGTATGGCAGAAACCTGAGATTAAATGGATTTAGATCAGCACTGCCACTGAAGGGGCTGCACATGCTGCAATGTGTGATGAATGGGTTACATATGTTCAAAATGATGATGAAAACGTTCTTGTGTTGCTAATGCCAACGGGAGTGAGACTCGACTATTTTTTTGTGAAGCCATGGCTATCCTAAACAGCTTTCACATCTCTACAATGCTAATATGAGATTTATTAACTGTAAAATTCACTAGAGAATTAAGAGATTCATCTGTGCTGGTGGATTTACCAATCTACAGTGCAGCTTAGAGCATCTTACTCATGATATATCCTGTTGAAATATCTCATGTAAGAGGAGGGAAATTAAGTTGATAGTTGGAAGTTGACTGAGTCGAATTAACCAATGCCTTTTACGCTCTCACCTTCCAGGCTCATTTTGTAATATTATTGTGTAGCTAATATTTTTTTGTAAAAAAAGTATATATTACAGTTTGTAATCAGGTCGCACCCATTTTGTTTGAAAGCCTAAACTAAATTTTATTGCCTGATATAATAACTAGGTTGCATGACAAGTCACGGAACGCAGAAAGCAGGAAGGGAGCCTCATTTGGTGTATTGTTCGGCTCTGCCTTGTACTTTGGAACTATATCCCGGAGGAGAGTGTATTATGAAGCTATAAAGTATGAGAAAGAACGTAATGCAGGTTTTATATCACCATTTGGATATTCAGCACCCACAGTTGCAGCAGCAGTTGATGCTGTTTGTTCCATGGAGGTAGGGACTTCAGATTTATCAACTCATAAATGTAAATCTAGTAACTACATTTTACATTATTAATCTCTATCCATCTAAAACTGCACTCTCTGCAACAGTGGTATTCACTCCTGGCTTTGAAAAGCCAGATATCCAACAAGGGAATCTATCCCTCGTGGATTTGGAGATGGAGAGGTTATTTAATTCAGGTATTTAGTAAATCATCAAGTTTTGAAGTTCAAGTTTTCTTCCATTTTTTTTTCCTCATGTCAATATGAATACATGAATACATAACTGAATTTCTAATTATTAGGGTGTTGTTCACAATGTTATGTGACTTAGTTTCTGGCATTCTGTCTAATATTGATATATTTGTCTTTATAATACCATATTTACAATATATTTTAATAATATTAAAAAATCTTCTCTTTTCTTCTTGCAATCGCTGCCTCAACCCTAGCCACATCTTCCAGCAGTAGCAGTCCCATCTCTGCATTTCGTCCACCCTCTCTGCCTCGTCTCCATTTTAGATAACTTAGGTATCAGCTATATTTTCTAAGGTGGCACTTAGATTCTACATTGGATCGCATGAGAAACTCAAGCTCATTGTCTCTCTCATCTTCCTGATGATAAGGATGTTATCTATTTGGCAAAACAAACTTACATGTGTTGTGCTCACTTATCTCGTGAACCATTATGTTTTCGCCCTGAGCAGAATGTGGTGCAAGTCTACATATTTTATGAGAAGCTTTTCAACTTAAAGTAGGAGATATTTCTACAAGAGGTTTATTCACTATAAAGGTCAAGTAGAACTTCATGCAGCATATCATACTCCTATAACTAAGCACACGAATCTGCTCAAATAGTGCCAATATTTTCTTATGGCTAAATTTCTCTCTAGTCTTAATGACCCTTACGCTGTTGCTTGAAGCCATCTCCATGATGATGCAGTTGTTCCTAACCTTGAGAACACTTGTCTAGGCTTCTGATGGTATTTTCCTTGCGCTTCTCCATGGTGCACCTTACTGCTGCTAATACTTGCCTTATTTTTGTGGGTGATTTTGGTTGTTTTGGTGGTCATTCTAGCTACAGACGTGGTAGAGGTCAAAGCTCTTCTCCTCTTTGCATGCACTGATGCCATTCCAATCATCCTTTTGATAGTTGTTGCTAAAAGGTTAGTAGATCTCCTAATCTCCTCTTCCCACCAGTCTTGATTAACCTACTTCTGCTCCTATTGTGACTATCACGGCTACATAGTACGAGAGATTCCTTCTACCATTTGTTGCTTCTTTCACATCCTTCATGGTTATGAATTCACTAACTTCTTATATCTTCCATGGCTTTTACTTCTATCTTACGGATCTTGATTCTCGGGTATTTTCTCTCATGATAAGTGATCATATATTTTTTATCCTATACCACTAATATTGCACTGTTGATACATGTGCATTGATGGTTCTATTCATATGCCTTTTGCTATTGAGTTACATTATGTGTTTTATGTGCTCAAGATTCCTATAGACTTGTTATCCGTAAGCCTCTTGCTCAATCCTTTATTATTATATGACACATCCTATGCACTGTATCTTTTTAAGAACTTCAAGCGAAGGTGGCATCAGTTGGTGGTCTGTACTATCACGAGAATCAGTCTTCTACTTCTCTTTCTGCCGTTTACTATTCTATGCGGGCTCTATATAAGTGGCTCTGCCATATAGACCATCCCTCTCTAGTAAAAATAAATAGTTTATATATCTTAAACTCTTTTTTTGTGGGACCTGTTAGTTAGGCAAGTATTATTGTGCTTCCTTTCTGGCTAGTTCGAAATAAAGATATATCTCATTTTACAAAATAAAGACATAGTTATTGTTCATCTGTTAAAACTTTATGCATTGATCACGCTCTTGCTCTTGAAACATGTATTTTGCCTTTTCTCGCTTTTGTCAGTTCTGGGGATTTATTGATCAAACTACTTATACCTCTTTGCAAAATGAGGAAGTTAAGCATAAGAGTTGCCATCTACTCTGGAACTACTGCTATAATGTTTTACATACTCGTTAGGGTCATATCATTCTTACTCCCGCCTAACCTTATTAACGACATACTCTCATCGGTTTTGTGTAAATGAAGTCAATTTTTTGTCTTTTTCTTGGAGTGTTTTACTTTTTTGCTTCTCCACATATTCTTGGTCTTTTTGCATTGTTCATTCTCTTAGCTCAGTTCATGACAAACTTACTCCCTGCTCGATATGAAGTATTTTTTTAAGATACTCTTTACTAAAAAGGCAATCATTGTGATGTTTGGGTTGATTATTGAAATTAGAGGTGGCAATTCATGTTGGCAAGTTTAATTCATAATATATAAATTATGCATAATATAAATAAATATATAGATAAATAAATATTTTTTTATTATATCTTGGAAGCATAACATCTAATGTCATGCTAAAAATAATAAATAATAATATAAATATGATATATATAATAGGTAAAATGTATCTTAAATGGGTTAGTTGGGTCTCAACAAGACTCGATTAGTTTTAGGTCATAAACTTGTTGATTCAACTATAACCTGAATATGATTAAACTTAACCTGAAGCCACCTATCTTCATACCAAGTGGGGTTGGGTAATTAGGTCATCTAATTTTTATCAGGGAATTGATTTTTTTTTTTGAATTTGCCTTTTTACTCTACCGTGCTATAGATTGTTTCTACCACGATACTTCCCTCAGTCTCTACCTATTCTATTGTCAATATCCACTGTTTAATTCTCCTACCTATCATGTTGTCATCACAATATCTCCATCGTCTCCACATAGAGCCCCTCCTCCTTGGTAGGTTCATAGTTGACATCCTTGCCGACCACCAACTAAATTGCCACAAACACCACCTTTGTTTGCAAATTTGCCACACCCATGCGGCCATGCCTCTTGTTCTTCATCTGCTCATTTCTCCAAGCAAGCATAAGATCTACATATATACATTTGGTTTCTAGTTACCTTACGAGCATGTTCTCAGGTATTTTTTACCAATCTACATATCTCCTATGTTGCTTGTCTTGTTTGCCCATTTACATTGGATCTTAATTCATTATGAAGCTGTACTTAGCATTACTACTTAAAAAAGGCACCTAGAAAAGGGGTGCTTTATAAAAGACATGAACATCTTATATTTGAATCTTATATTGATGCATATTATGTTGGTGATTTAGATGACAAAAGACTTAGCCACATATTATTTTACTTAACATGGATTGCAACCATGCGACTTGGAAGAGCAAAAAGTAAATATGATTGTTAGATCTAATGTTGAGGCTAAGTACAAAATTGTGGCTCATATCATTTTAATGTGGCTCTATAAATTTCTAGAAGACTTGGGTATCTTTCATATGCAGCCTATGATTGTGTATTATGACAATCAAGTTGACATATATAATGTTTTAAAAACTAGTTCGAACTGGCTGGTTTTTTCAGTATATATTGGTATGGGACCGATTCCGATATATGGTCGGTATTGGTATGAATAAGTATATCTAAAATGTATATATATAATGTATATCCAATGTTGTTAAAAATACATTCCAGATCTTAGGATCTTCCGATCCTACGATCCAAATTAGATAAACCATTCTGGAACGAATGTAGGATCTGAAATAGGGTAGGATCTTACGTTCGGATCTTAGGACTCGATCCTAAGTTAATAGGTAAAATAAGTTCATATTTAATTACTATTATACTAAAAATCAATAATCTATTATGCCAAAAGCCTTAAATTGATATGTAATGCAATTTTTTTGTCTTTACTTGCCCTTATTTACTCTTTCTTTAACTAGCATTTATCAACTTAAGCTCGTTATCATATAAACTATATTTGCCTACTCCAACTATTTATTAGAGTCAACTTTATAATATTTGTCATTGTCATTTTTATTACCTATATATTTTTATCTTCATCATTTTTTATACTTTTACTTTGTTGTCTTCATTTCCATTATTGTATACCTTTGTTGTATTCATCTATTAACTTGTCTCTATCATCATCACCTTACAAATATTTAATTTCATAGTTTTATACTATACAACTAATACATCTGAATAATAGTATAAAATGTTAGATATTATATATATATATATATATATATATATATATATATATATATATATATATATATATATATACATTACTTATTAGAATATTTATCACATTCTTAAGTCTAATTAGATAAATATATTTTAAAAATATATATTTTAATTGATTTGGTAGGATCTTACGATCTGATCCTACGTTCCGATTCTTCAATGTCTTCATCGTTCCTAGATAGGATCTCGATTCTTACAACCTTGTGTATATTGATTAGTACCATGTGTTAGACTAGTATGGTACAATACCGATATGAGCATGGACCAGTTCCATATCTCGGACCGGTTTTTTATACCTTGGCCATGTATATTGCTGGCAATCCAATTTTCTTTGAGAAGACTAAGTGCAAGGGTGCATTTTGTTTGAGAGAGATATTATAATGCCATAAATTTGCCTCTGAAAATAGACAACCAAATAATCTTATTAATCACTTTTCTATAGTTCAATGATTTGATTCATGACATTTAGTACCAAACTAAAGCATGAGTAATATATTCTAGTTTGAAGGGTGTTAGACTTTTTTTTTTTTTGGGAGTGTTAGGTTTTGATGCATGATGTTGTGTTTTAACCATGGATTTAAAACTCGGTCCAAAACCGACTGTATCGGCTAGTTTGTACCGGTCTGATGGAGGACCGGTCGTGGAGCACCGAGCGGAACGCGGCACTAGGCGGCAGTAGGCGTGGAAGGCGGCAGCAGGCAGCGGAAGCTTTGATCGTCCACGCTGCCTTCCTCTACTGCATGCGCTGCCGCTGCTGCTTTCTGCTACCATCGGTACGCCAGTACCGTACCGGTCCAATGGCTCGCCCGACCGAGTCGCCAGATCGGCTTTTTAAACCATGGTTTTAACCCCATGGTAGGTAGCAGTCTCTCAAGCATTGATCTATTGGTTTTGTTGGAATTATATGTACTATATTTTTCAATAATAGTTAGAATTCTTCCTCTCATCTCAACTCAAATAATTCGTGAATGACTGTTTTCTGGTCAATGTCTTTAAGTCTCGGACTAGTTTGCACAATTAAATCGATACTGTGCTAAGGTGAAACTGCTCATATCGACATTGTGCTACAGTGAAACTGGTCTAATCTCATACCGGTACAAATAAAAAATTTCGATCGGTTCTTTCAAAGCATGGTTATAGTATAGAGGTCAAATTATAAATGGTTGGATAGTGAGTTTGGGTTGTTTGAGGCATCATACTCTTTATAACTTGTTTTCAGAAAGTTTGTTGAAAATTGCTGTGTACTTCGTTTGAAGTAAAGAATAGTTTTACATTACCAAAGCCTTGTCTTGAAGTAACCATAATAAAATAACCAACTTTCAACTATTTTAACGATAAATCCATGAAGGAACTGTAGAATGGCAAGCTAATCAAGGAATGTAACACAACCTGACACATCTTTCGAAAGCATTAGATTAAACCATGATTTCAGGATAGTTTAATTTATAAACGCCTTTGGTAATCTGCTTAAGATAGCTTTAGCTGAGGATTGAGACTACTTCGAGTTGTTCTGTCTATGTATCATTGAGACATATCCTTTGCCTTTAACTTGACAATTGGCTTATTACTGGCATTCTCTTAGTTGCCTACTTAGCTCTTTGATTTATTGACTTATTTTTCCGGCGCTGGATGTGTAAGTTCAAAACACTTCCTTGTTTATTTTCTATTTTAAGGCAAGAAATGACAAGATTTCTACAGCTTCAAGCTTTTCTTGAAAGATTATTCTTGATTCGTATTATAGCGATAGTGCAAACAACAAAGCTTGGAATTATGCTTGTTTGTAAGGTATAAAGCCAGAACTGAAAGCAAATCTACTATCTGATAGTTAATTAAAATTCTTTATATAGGTTTCTAAGGCTTGCCTGCTAAAATAGTCAGATAAGATTTATCATTACTTGCTTGATCAGTTTTATTTTGTTTTGCCGTAAATGGTTGTCTGCATGTTCTGTCTCGCATACTCATATATTCCCGTAACTTTTGGAAATCTTTCAACGAAGTTGTACCACCGATTACCCAACTTGTGTAAGAACTTTAATCAGCCATCTCAGAGTCTGTCTAGATTCTCGATTGATTTCCCTTGTCACCACATTTGTTGTAGCATTGTGGAATTCACTTTTGCCTGTAGCAATCCTTTGTGTGGGAAAATATAACAATTTGTTTGAGTTGGTGGTATAGGTAAAATTTTTGAATGCATACTGTGTTCTTGTTTTCTACTTTATAGCCTAGGATGCAAGGTGTTGGTGGCGTTACAAATTTGGCATGCATAGAAAATCTTACTATTCTGCTCCTTTATCCTTGTTATTTGACTTGATGTGAAGATTTTTTTGTGCATCAGAAGAATTAATATTACTTGCTATGCTTACCGTTGAATTGTTGCCTCCGTGTGCGTTATCATTTAAACTAAGCTTGCCTTTAGTACACAGCTGCTGGCAATGAAGGCCCTGCAGTTCTTCTCGTCCATGGTTTTGGAGCTTTCCTGGAGCATTTCCGTGACAATATAAATGACATGGCTGATGGTGGATATCGGGTTTGGGCTGTTACACTTTTAGGTTTTGGGCATTCTGAGAAACCCAATATCATATACACTGAACTACTATGGGCGGAACTTTTGAGAGATTTTATTGTAGATGTTGTAAAAGAACCTGTGCATCTTGCTGGCAACTCATTAGGTGGTACGTCCTAACTAAAATTGTGCGGAATTTGTTAGATGTCTTGGTGAAAGTGCATGATTTGTTGTATAGATATCGCTAATTTCATAACTTCCTGGTCTGTGTTGTGCTTCATCATTTAATATCTCAATTTCTTCACTTAAATCTTTTTTTTTTCAGGTTATTTTGTCGCTATAGTTGCAGGTTTATGGCCTTCTCTGGTAAAATCCGTGATTCTTATGAACACAGCTGGTTTGATTGTTCCCAATTATTCGTCTACTCCTTTTGTTGATGTAAGTTGGTTCAGGTTATATAGCAGTCTCCAACTTTTTGTACCTTATGGAATTGTCAGTTTTCTTGCTTGTTTTGGTTCAAATTTCAAGTCCTTTTTTGTGTCATTTTGCTTGTTAATGCATGGATTGCATGAAACAAAAGAAATAATTTTGCAGGAGTTTAATATTTTTCAAATCTAGGTAGTGTTTAGTGCTTGTAATTGCATTGGATGTAGGAATGACAAAAACCCCCAAGCCTCGCCAACCCGGCTCGATGTCAACAGAAAACTTGAGTTGATCTGGGTTCGGCTAAAACCCAACTCTTAAAAGTTAGGTCAGGCAAGGTATGGTATGCCAGGTACTCGCCTCAGACCCTAAACCAACAATTGAAAAAGACTAAAATATCCCTTATTTTTTTTAAAAAAATAATATCTCTATCTTCTTTCTTTTCCTCTCCTCCCAGCCGAGGAAGAGCCGCCTCTTCCTCTTCCTCCCAAACACCTCTTCCTCCCCCCTCCCTCTCTTCCCCACTGCTCCCTTCCTCATGAACCGGTGACAATAACGTGCTGGTGGTGCAGGCGACATGAGTGGCAAGTGGGCTGTGTGGGTGACATGGGCAGCATAGGGGCATGAGAGGCGAGCAGATGGTGTGGGCAGCGAGAGAGCAGCAGGAGCGACGAGATGGCAATGCGCATGGGTGGTGTTGGTGGCGGGAGGGCAATGTGGGCGGGACGAGCGGCGAGAGTGCAGTGGTTCTGCCTCCCTTCCCCTTTTCCTCTCCTCTCCCTTCCTAGCAGCCAGCTCGCTGCTGCTTGTTGCTCACGCCGCTTGTTGCTCACGCCGTACACTCAGTCGGAGGCTCCGCCTCTCCCTTCCCCTAATGCCCCTCCCCAAGTCATTGTCGGCAGTTGATTAGATTTCCCGGACTCAAATCCAGACGGGTCAGGTGTGGGGTTGGTTTTTTAACCTGCTTGGGTTCGGGTCGAGGTCGGGGATAATTTTAGGAGAGTCTAGGTCAGACCCCAAGCCGCCCTGGTGCCATCCCTAATTGGATGGGATAACTTAACTCGACCCCCCAAACCGCCCCGGTGCCATCCCTAATTGGATGGGATAACTTAACTCAATTATTTTGACCCTTAACCAAATGTAACCTTAGAAATTGTTGGCAACATAGCTCGTAACATATACTTACATCTTAAGGACACATAGACTTGAATGGCTTGACATGTTTCTTCCATATGCTTTAGCTGTTGAGAATTTCAAGAACTGAAGTTGTGTCTTATGAGTAAACAATAGGTTGCATGATATCTATGTAGTATCAGTATCAGTTTTGATGAGAAAAAGGTATCAATCTGGCTTTCAATCTTTTCCATTTATCGTCTGGAGAATTCAAGATATGAGGCTTTCATATATAGGTTTACAGTTTTAGTTATGATCTGGGCTAATGGCTGGTGTATTCCTTTATTCTTTCAGGAAAGGAAAGTATCTTCACTTGCGTGGTTGCAAGCACGACTATTGTTGCTGTACCTCAGGCCAAGTGCTGGCAAGATAATTAAAAAGTGCTACCCAATTGTGAGTGAATCTTAAGAATCTTCCCTTGATTATTTTTCTTGTATAAGTTGTATTATTCTGATGTGCTATGTTTTGCCATTTCATTGGTTCAGAATGTAGACCGGGCAGACAGTTGGCTCATTGGTGAACTTATCAGGGCTGTATCCTCATCCATGTTTCTGACCCCTCCTATGCTGAATTAATATCTTGACATTTTCTCCTGCCTAAAATCAGCATGATCGTAGTTGATTCTTCTTTCTAATCTTGGTTTAGTATATGATTTATGTGATAAATGCACCAAGTTTGTTTAACCAGTAGTTTATTTGACTGCCGAACTTAGATGGTCTCTTATTTGCATTGAAATGCAGCTTTTGGATATGAATTTTTTTTTTAACTTATATCAAATGCAGCTTCTGCTTATATGCATTTAATTTCGATAGTAGGCAAAATGCGAGCAACACTTGCTCCAATATAATATGATTTTTGTTGTTCTCAACTGCAATTTTTCTGCTATTCTTGAAAGCCGTATAAGTTTAATCAATTAGGTAAACATGACCGTGATGAATGTACTAGTTTGTGAGCACTCATATTTCTCTATTTTCTCAACTATAATTTTTTAACCCAGATTTGGTGTGTTGTAGTTGGCGCAGTTTGAAATGAGCTTCTACAATTATTACTTTCAAGCCGAACCATGATGCAGTTAAATCATGCTCGCCAGTTATTAATGTGAAGTAATCTTCATTGCGTCATGACTAGATCTGTTCTCATTCATTCATCAAGGTGTTGAAAGTTAGGATTAAAATGTCAATAAATCATGGGAATGTTACAAACTCTAATAGCAATGCTGCTGGACAATGTTGCCATCACCTGTGTACTGGATCTTGATATTCTATCGTCATGGCGCAAACACAGGCTTTATTTCATGACTTGAAAGTGGTATCTTAAACTATTCTGACAAGATATTCCGACCACAGCCAATATCCAATTCAATCAAATTTGCTGATCAATACTACTGTTCTGCTACCTTTTGTTTTGTTGGTGCTCGAGTTTCTGATTCTCACATCATAGTTTGCTAGTTTAGACTACACTGATGGAAATAAATGTTATATTGATATTTTATTTGCAGTAGTGCTGTTTGCTATCAACAGAGTGCTTTCTTCCAATAAAAAGTGAATACTTGTAATGAGGATAAGTAGTATTTTAATCTTAGCTTTTATTATTGTCCATTTTCCTTGACCAGAAATCAGTCATTTGATCCTGGTGTTGCCTTAGTTCTTGAAAGTATCGTGAACTTTAATTTGTCCATTCCTCTTAATTACTTAATTGACTCTTATGGAGGAGACGTCTTAATTGTACAGGTAATAAACTGACAAATGAATTGTGTCGAAAAGTCTCATGGTGGACTAATTAATCATCTGGTAATCCTTTTTTGTTTCCGATAAACCAGGGGATGAAAGATCCATTGTCCAAATCCGAAGTTTTTCTGTCCATGGTCAGGGAGCATTGCAGCAAAGTCACAATAAGTGAGTTGGATGCAGGTAACTGGCTCAACCCTTCTGACGAAAAAATTAGAATCGTATCTGTTAATTTGCTCTAGGCCCTTACTTTTCTCTCTTGGCATTGCGGGGCCGCGTTCCTAGACCTTTGTTTATTAGACCGTGACAAATATGGCTGTTGACTAGACGCAACTGTGCTAATCTTATTTATGCTTCTGTTCGTTTCTGAACAATGTTGTTGTAGGTCATTGTCCGCATGATGAAGTGCCCGAGAAAGTAAATGCTGTATTAAGAGAATGGATAACCAGCGTTGAAAGAAAACATATTTTGGAGAGAGTTTAACTGCATTTGTCGGGACAGGCAATGACACATTCACTTTCTCCGCAAACTTCGTCCGTGCATTCTTTTGATAGATAGCTTCTCATTTCTATAAAACAAAATTTAAACAGCACTTTTGCCCATATTCGCTGTGCTCCTGATTCGAGATATTTTTTCGACTTCAATGGCTTAGCATGTGCATTTCAAATAATAGATTGTAATTGTGGATCTGACGTTTGTGTAACTTTCTGTGTTTTTTATGTACACGACGATCTGTATCTTCATGTACAAGTGCACTTGCACTCGACTTCTGGCATTGTGCTGCAAAATTTCACGTGCCAATTTATGCACATGTGATGGAAATGCGTTGAGCACGAGTTGCTGGTGATCCGTGTGTTTATTAGGTTTAAAAGCAAATAAATGAAGAAACTGAAATTGGATAGCAGTCGACCGGCAGTTTTGGTACCTCGGAAAGAAAACAAGAGCGTCTATGACACTCACATCATCCTAGCCAATGCCTGGTATGGGTTATTCGATCAGGTGATATTGAATGTTTTCTATTTGGTCGCTTCTAGACATGAATACTTGTTTTTATTCTTTTCCTAAAACTAATTTATTTATAATTATTTAAAGGTAAACCATATATTTACTTTATTTTTGTTATCATGCCATACACATTCTGAACCTAATTGCGAGAAAGATATAATTTCATTACCTTAGTTATAAATATTATAATATTCTCTTCACCCATTTTCTAGACCTAACAAAACAGGTCAGCGGGTCGTGTTCAGATTGACCCGTTTATGACCCGTGACCCGATTAGCTTAACCTGAACATGATCCGTTTAATTAATTGGGTTAGATGATCTAACCCAAACACGACCCATATATATTCGGGTCAGCCCGACACGACCCGATTAACCCGTTTAATATTAAATAATTTAAATAAATATTTATAAATATATATAATTATATAAATATAAAAATATTAACCCAATTAACTCGACACGACATGACTCGACCCGAAATGATATATAAATATATGTATATATAATATATAATTATATAATATAATCGGATTAAGCGGGTCAACCCGATTATAACCCGACACGACCCATTTAATTTCGGGTCATAAACAGATTGACCCGTTTATGACCCCGAACACAATTAGACCCAACCCGAACCCGCCTAACTTCGTGTCGAGTTGGGTTGGGTTGGCGGGTCGGGTCAGTTTTTGCCAGGTCTACCATTTTCATATATAATTATTTTCATTGATCACATGTAAAAAATTGACATAGCGTGATGCATTCCACACTGGTAATATTTTGAAAATAAGATGAGCCAACGATTTATTAACAACTTGCTTCTATAATCAAAATATTAATTAGTTCAAATAGCAATGATCTTAGTTCGGTAAGAAGGTTTTTGGGACATTTTCATTACCTCATTTGTTAAAATGTTTTAGTTAAATTTATCCAATGGTTATTATTGTTTACATATATTTTTTTAAAAAGTAAATAATTAATAAAGATTGAATTGAACCCAAGACTTATTATCGATAATTAAAGTCTTTACTATACCTTCTAGAACCGTCACTAATTTTTTTTTCTTCTACAAAATAATCATATGCATATGAACACAGCCCGTTGACTTTTTTCAGGGAAAAAAAAATCTATAAAACGCATAAAAAAAAAGTAGGAATAAAAAATAACGGATCATACTTGCACAAATGTTTTCTTGTGCTTGTTTTTTTTTGACAACGCTTGGTTCCTTTTCAACAAAAGTAAATGTTCTATTTTTTTTTCTTGTCTCACTCAGCAATTTTCTTTAATCATTTACTGAACTATTAAGAAATTGACTTAATATAATTAGGTCAATCTTGATCCAACTACTTTATTTTATCCATTACTTCCTCATTCTATTAATTAAAATGTTAATTGTAAGTAAATAAAACGCAATTTACATTTCATATTGAATATTTACAAAGAAAGTTAATTTTTGTTACCTATTTTTGGAAAGTTCATTATTGATTTTCTTCTTTAATGTGCTCGGAGTCCTTTATAGGAAAGAAAGTAAAAATATTAACAGCTCAAAATTAATCAACACAAGCTTTTTATAACAATATAATGTATTGTCAACCTAATAGGATTAGGGATGCAATGGGATATTGCCAAACTCAATCCCAACCTCAACTTTGACCCTATCAGGTTGACAATCCATTCTAAACTCAACTATATCTAGAAATCAGGCACTCATAGAAAAACTCAACAATGTAGCAAGATATGGTCGACGACAATTAGAGGCTAGCTGAGGGCATGGGTGAGAGGATGAGAGGAAATTTCATACTCGATTCTAATCGATTTATAAAATTTAGGTTTTATTTAAACTTAACACACCTAATCAACTTGAATTTTTCCAATTAAATCAGGGTAAGTAAGATATATGATTTCTTTTTGTCATCTCGGAATAGAAGTGCAAAAAAGATAATATAGTAAAATCTAAAAAAAATAAAATCTAATATGACCACGATTTAGTTTTCAACAAAGTCAACTATAAATTGGTAAGGTTTATATGGCTATCTAGTCAAATAGTTTGAACTTGATAGCTTCAAGAATAAGATTTTTTTTAAGTGTTAAATAAAAGCAGAGTCCTCACTAAGTTTATATTTGACCTCGATTATGGTTTATATAGTGAATAATTTTAGTTTATATTTTTTTTTCAGATTAGGTCCATGTTTTAGTTTAAAACTAAATTTCCAAATTTCAAACATGAAAGCTCAAAACTCCATCCATTCCTACTTGAAAAAAAAAGGTCAAATTATTAGGGCACGTTGGCTTTGACCTCCTCTAATCACCTCAGCATTTGGTCCACTGCCATTGACATCATTGGTTTAGGTAAGAACGAATCGGGTCAAAAGTTGAAACCTGAATTATTGCAAATAGAAATAAAAAGGCATAAAATTATAATAATTAAAATAAAATATCTCTATTGGACTTCTAGATTTAATCTCTTATTTAATTAAAAAAAATTGCCTTATTGTGTAGGGGCTGGTAGATAAATATTATTACCATTTGCTCTGCACATGTTTGTGTAAAAGTTTATAAACGAGCAATAAAATTATTTGATTTGTCTTTAAAACTCGATTAACTCAAGTTTTTTTTTATCAACGACGGATCGAGTAAGCTACCATAGATTTGAGTTTTCTTGCCAACCTTATCTCCGTCGAGTAAGCCACCATAGATTTGAGTTTTCTTGCCAACCCTATCTTATATAAAGATAAATTATAGTTAGAAGAATAGTAGAGATACTTGACTTCATTAGTAGCTCATGTTAAGATAACTTATTGACTAATTTTGCCTTGGATAAATAAGAAAAAAAATGATCATTTCTCTGTTTTTTTAATGAAGGATTACTCACACGAGTGGGTGGAAAGTGATTTTGACACGAGAATTGAAGAAAAAAACACAAAGTTTGTGTGGGTGCGAAGTACTGAACAGATCGTTTTCCAAATCACGCATCGAAATCACTTTCCTCTTGACTTGTGGGATGGCGGAGGCCATCGACGGTCTGCACTTTCTCTTTCCCTGTGGCATTAAATACAAGCCTTGAGAGGGATTCCCCAACCGACCCTGTTTTTATCTCCACCTTCCCCTTGGAATCTTGCTGCGCCTGTCGTCCCACCTGACCTGACAGCTGCGCGGGAAGCTTCCTCCGCCAAGAAAAAGATTTCCCTCTTCCACTTCATCCACTCTGAGTCGGCAGTAGATCAGCGTTAGATTGTTGTGAACAATTGAAGGACGATAGTAGTCGAATTATAAGAAATATTTGTATGTTTAAATGTTTTGTTCTTGTTCATTCAAGCAAAAGATCTTTGCAGAGTCTTTAATTGAATCAACAAATTAAGACTGCTTCCATCTAACAATCGGCGGCACGCGCAAGCAAGTCTGCCGGCGCAATCGCTTCCCGCGTGGATCAATTGATCAAATCAATGTCTTTCGTTTCACAATCGTCCAGCGCGTACTCCCGCCCTTGTTTCTTTCCCGAGACTTCGCCAGCTAACGCTTGCGGGACGCGCTTAGTTTCCCGCCGTGTCAACGCGTTGACCGGCTCCGCGATTCGTGGAGGCGCGGGAGTGGCGTTGACGGTTTTTTTAATCCTGTTCGGTGCTTCTCACGCAAGCGACGAGTCTTCGTGTGAGAATTAACTGCGTAATTAAATAACCGACTGGAACGTACGTAAACATGATCGGAAGAATGAGAAAATAACGTTGAGTTTTGTTTTTCAACACTCCATGGACGTGTTGATCGCTCAAACTAATCGAGTTGAGGTTGTCTTGAAAGAATGGCCGCCTCTTGATCTCTTCTAGAATGAGTCTGATTTGCAGCAGTCGCTTACGCCAGTTCTCTATTTTCATGCAGGTGTCGAGTAAGCAGTGCAAGCGATCATCTCTCACTGATTTTTTTTTCCTAGAAAAAATTGAAATCCAGTCAAAGACAAGTCAATTTGATGAATGTGGTGCATATTACAGATATAAGAGTCACAGTGACGTTAGACTAAGGTGGCCATGAAAAAGACTGTAGATGTTAGAGAACAGTAGCTCCTGGTTGAGAGTGTGCGAGAAGAGCCTCTACTGGTAGCATGAAGCTGACAATAAAGTAAAAGAGGATAAGAGGCACTAGGAAAGGCATTCTTGTCAGCATCAAGGAGGGAACTATCTTCTTTTTCGAAGCCACAACTAGAAAGGCAATGGGGCAAGTGATGAAAGGTCGATCAGAGCAAGGATGTCATATTGCACCAAAGAAGATCAGAAGAAGGTTGGACTCCGACAGCTGCTTTGCAATTGATGATCATCTTTGTCAGAAATAAAAATATTACTGATTTGAAGCTTTTATCAGTGACTTTTGATAATACCAACTAGAAAAGAAGCTGGCAATATATTTTTATTTATTTTACTAATTTGTTTTGCAGTCAGAAACATATAATTCTTTTTTTTTTTGCTATTGTAAATCAGTATTTTTTTTTTAGCAGAGTAATCGAAATTGGTTTGAGGATGCTACCTAATCAGTAATCACATATGCATAATGTTTATTATTATTCAATATGCATCAACTCAAAGATTTTAAACCTTTAGGGACAACTTGGCAGCTAGAAGATCTGCATCATTTTGACGTTAACAAGGAGATAAACAACGGGGAAAATAGGCAAAAAGAATATTACACATGTAACAAGTTGACATGTGTTCCCCTTTTGAGACAGAGTTGAACAAAACGATTATAGTAAGAGAGCAGTGATCAAGGATTAAGAGATGCCCCTTAATATTATTCGCTTGGTTAACAGTGTGGACAAAGAGTAAACGACGAGCGATGATTCAAAAGGTTAGGAAAGCAGAGAGCCAAAGTAAGCATATGATAATCCTAGATAATTTCTAAATCAAAAGTGCTTGACAGATAGACACTTCGCTAGTTCGAGTAATTGAGAAGAAAGAGGCAAGATTGATGCAGACCGGTTCTGCTTTCTTAGGTGCAAACTTCACTAAGAATCAATCAAACTAGTTTGATTACATAAAAACAAGAGATGAGTAAGAGAGAAGAACGAACACATACATATTGTGCATAGATCAGTTCATTTGTTACAGCAAAAGGTGCTTGCGAACGTGAAACAATCGGAATGTACACAACTGTAGAGGACAAATGTTCTTTTGATGAATGTATACGCTGTATGTCTTGGTAAATAAACAGAAGGAAGAAGAAATAGTAGGGTAGAGCAAGGTTTCATCTGTGAGTGCTTCCTCTTCCAACCTTGCTAACCTTAACAAACTTATTGATGGTTTATTTACAATTGAGAGGGCGTACAGTACACGGAGTTTGACTTGTCATTTTGTCTACCTACTTGGAATGATTTTCTAATCCCAAATCTCCCACACCAAAGACAGGATAGTCCAGTAGCCATTCGCAGCTCCCTTCATCATCCCAGAGCGTTTGGCCGGCGGCAACGAGGGCGCTGTAATCGTCTTCGCTGCCCGGAAGCGGCCACAGCTCATCCAGGAGCACCGGTGTGCTGTGATCCCATAAGCCGCTTACCAGTGGGTCAGTGATGCGAGAGTTGGAGCTTGCTTCTGCTGGGCTCGTGTTCTCGGAGGAAGGGACCTGCGCTTCGTTTTCTTGCGACTGCGACTGGTCCATGTTATCGGACCTACACCCGGCCGTCACAGTGGATTGAGAGGCCTCGGGGCTCGCTTGCTGATTGATAGGTTGGTGAGTGACAGGATCGATGTTCATCTTCAGAAGCTTCTTCTTGATGTGAGTGTTCCAGAGGTTCTTGATTTCATTGTCAGTTCTTCCTGGTAGCATGGCAGCAATCTTAGACCACCTACACGGAGACAGTGTTAAACATAATACGAGAGAATATGTGTACAAAGCAAAAAAAATATTTTATAAGAAAGTAAATATATCAAAAAGTGTTTCAGAATTAATAATAGAAGCTACGAGACTATATTTTTTAAGATATTGATTGATCATATACGGAAATTGAGCTGAAGTAAAAAAAAATCCTTAAGCTGGACCAATTAAAATGATTTAATTAACAATTATGATTCCGATTTTATTATGCTTAAACTCGATGTCAATAATTAGTCAAATATTGATTCATTGCCTATGCGCATGGACACACACCTAACATGCTTAACAAATCTTTAAAATTTGGAGGATTTAGAGGAATGCAAACTGAATGGAAGTAAGCGTGTTTGACCAAAGCTGGCATGACCGAGTCTAAGGTCATTGGAAAAAACCTAAACAAAAAACACAAAAACATATTTGTTTTGACTTTAGAAGGGGTCTGCCAATGAGACGAGGGGTTCACATAATTGAAAATATTGTGGACAATGACATAATGAGGTTCAACGCCAAATGATTAATCAGAGATATGCAAATCAGTGGTTGACCAAATTCATGGATCTCAGAGCTTCTTATGAGAACTGATCATAAAATAAAATTTTAAAAAATCAAAACCGGAATCAATATGAAGTGATCAATTCATGTTTGTCAAAACTTGATTTAGTTTTCTCTAGCATGTTAGAATGAGAATGGCAATAACTTTCTTCGGTTGCCAAACATCTTTAATGAGAAAGCTTTGACATCTAAAAGATCAAACTGGTTCATGCATGCAATTAATTCCTCCTAGTTATTGGGCAAACATTTCCGAAGGAGAAAAAAAATCCCCTGCCTCATGACAAAGAAAATATGGTTATACGTGCATGGGTTCCTCAGGTTGGTTGCCTTGGAAGAATAAATAGAGTTAATCCAATGTAATCAAACGTTTGAAGAGGAGAGATGACCTATTCCCCAAGCGAGCATGGAGATCGATAACCAGTTTCTCCTCAGCCTCGCTGAGCAAGCCTCTTTTAAGGTCTGGCCTTAGGTAGTTTGTCCACCGAAGCCTGCAGCTCTTGCCGCACCGCAGCAGCCCCGCAAGCTTCGGGACTGCGCGCCAGCAGCAATGGCCATTGGCGAGGATGAACTCAATAAGCTTCTTGTCCTCCTCCACTGACCATGGACCCTTCTTCACCCCAAGCTTGTCACAGCATGGGCGCCTACCCATCCTCTCCCTATGACCTCTCTAAGCACAACTTAAACCTCGGGAGCCACCCCCACGCACCCACCAACTCCTTATATTTAGACCACCTACCTCCTTGCTCGATCTGCAAACAACGCATCCACCTTGAAAGGAACCTGGCAACTGCAATGAACTAACCTGTTTTTTTCTTTGATCGAGTATGACAGTGATGGCTACGATGTGCTATCCTAAAAAACTTTGGGGGCTCCAACTCATCCTTTTCTCTGATTGCTTCCATAGGATACGATCTTAGTTGCAATCTTACGCTAGTATTCCGTCACTAACACCATCATTACTAGAGCAAATAGGTGATTACTGCCTTTTGTATGACATACTCCATCTGAATTGGCTGGGACAAGTGTAATTAATTCCCCGCTAAAACATATGTGAGCATTGTGTATTGCTTAGAGGCTACACTGCACCACAATATCAGGAATAGCATTACCAAACATGATTGACGACTTGTTCATCGGATGCAATCTTTTGTGGATCTCACCCTCCATGATAGTATTGATCACTCGTTACCTGAGCCCACTTTTGCAATTCCAACATGATGGCCTCCCGTAGCATCAAACTTTATTAACACCTAATTTGTACTCTGTTGAATCGTGCAGATGTTACTTCGCAGTTACAAGACTGGCATAATTTTTTCTTTGCAAGTATAAAGGTATTTTTCATGATTAGGACTAGTCTGAACGAATCTTGCAGCATCCCAAAGGTTATGGATTGCTGAAACAAACTTCTTTTACTCTTTTCATCAATCTTAATAATCTTTCTATGGATACAAAAATAAATCAATATAGACTGCAGGATGTCATTCATACTTTGACATCCTTGTGAAAAATACGTTCCTTTCTCTATTGTCTAACCAATTTAAAACACAAATTATTTTCTTTTGAGCTAGACGGCTTATTGAAGTGTTCAAACAACACTTTGTTGATTGAGAAGGGTACTCATGAGGTGGACGAAAAGAATATAACATATCAAATGTTTTTATGAAATGGAGGAGGAATATAAAGAAAAACCACTAGAAAATTGAAGGAGTTTCCTACAAGAAGTATGAGGTGTCATGTCTAGAAGTAATTTTATGTTTGAAAGTGGGAAACTTTTGAAGGACACAATGATCTATTTATATATTCAGTGTTTATAATGTGAATGGCCCCAAAAATAACACAGATGTAACTGTCAAAACAGATTTACTCGTTGAGTAATTCATACCTCAGGAAAGCTGTTCATTAGATGTTGGGAGGGTCGCCTCTCACAAATCCTTCTTAGTTCTTACCCCCTTCTCCAACTTTTTGCTTTCAATTGAGATGCCATTTCCTGCAGTTGATGCTTATATATGTAAGTACTAATGTATGCATGTTAAGAGAAGATTATCTTCCAAATAAAGAAATGTTATCTTACAAATAAAGAAATGAGCGGCTCCTGCATCTCTGGAGCTAATACACTTGAGAAATGCATCCCTAAAGCATCATGTTCCAAAAACCAAATTAACCGTCATTTAATACACTCACATGACCTATCCTTACATCAAACGTACAATTTGCAGTCTTTTCTACAGACAAGAGAGCAATCAGTGAAACACTGAAACTAGAATGTTGCAGGCAGGCAATTTCCAGTCACCTCATCCTCATAGATGTTAATTTAAAGAACTCCGATTAATTCAACAACATAGATGCAAACATCCAGTTCTCTTGAGAAAAATCAGCTTCTCAGGGAGTTATCGTATAAACTTATTTGTGATTGATTGATTATTTATTTGCAAAAATATTTTCTTCAGAAAAAGAAGCGAACCACAATCTTGGCTCTTTGGATTGAAGGTGTATTCAAAAGATAATAGCAAGGAAGAAAGGACCTCGATCGAATGATTTAATTTGCATAGGGTAAAACTTAGAAGAAACGTTTAACTCTAACATACAGAGTACTTAATTACAGAATTGTAGACTCTACTGCATCACATCTCATTTTCTTAAAAAAACAATCTTGCTTTCAAGTCAATGTAAATCCGTACGGTATCCAACCCTTCAAGATGGACCTCAAAACTATTTCTAAAAGCACAAATTTACCTAATATATTCAGACTAGTTGACCTAATTTTAATACGTACATAATAAATCCACCACCAACCAATGCTCAATATAAGAAAAGGAAGATTGGTACTTGCGCCATGGGTGGAACGGATGATGGAGATGCTGCTGAGGAAAGAGGAGAAGATAAATTAAATAATCCAGAAGGCGTACTTAGCATCAAATAAAAGACTCCAAACCTTCTAATAATGGGGAACATTGATATCAAATAAACAAAAATAAATAAATAAATAAAACCTAACCTTCCAATTGTAGCAAACTACGTAAACGCCCATCGAAGGCATAAGTAATAGCGTTGGCATGGAGCAGCGGCGACCCAAATCGCTTCTCCGCCGAGCTTGTCCGTCGAATTAACTGAGCGTCGCAGGCTTCGCGTACGCATTGACCGCCTCCGGCGTCGTCCGCACCGCAGAAGTCCGTTCATATCACGTTGAAAGTTGGGGCGGACCGTGATTAAACTATGGGCCTGACACGGGACCCACAAGTTGAGTTTGCACTTTGGTAGGCCCACCCCTGGGTATCCGGTTCGGCCCAGGCCCGGAACCAGGCCCAAAGACAAGCGACGTTAGCAAAGTAAACGCAGCGAAGCAGCGACGTCATCTTCGCCACGAGAATCGGACGCGGAGCGAGCAGGCAGCGCGATTCGTCCGGACGTGGACGACGGCGCATGCGGGAAAGGCGGCAGCTTTGCAAACGTCATCTGCGAGCGATGCGGGCGCAGATGACGGCGCCGAACGAAGCGGACGCAGGGCTCGAGCGGCTTCATCAGGCGCGAGCAAGGAGAGAGGTCTTCGGAAGCTCCCAGACGCGGTCGACGACGGATTTCTCGGACGCGGAGATGGCAAGTCTTCGACGACGGAGCCGTGGACGACTTCAACACGAGAGACGCGGACGTTGGCGAAAGTCTCGGCGATTTGGAGTGAAAGACGCGAAGGCGGCGCGGCGGCGTTGTCTTCACCAGCGGAAGACCCGGTCGGCGTAAGGCGGCAACAAAGCTCTATAAAGTAGAGCTTCATCGGCTCGGCGTCGAGATATCGAGCGACGGACGACACCAGGAGAGAACGAGGAACGAGAACTGTGAACGGCGACGAGAGTGAGATCGTCGCCGGCGTGAGGAAGCGACGGGAGGGAGTGTTAGGGTTTTTGTACGCTTTTGGGTGATAAATAAGAAGCGTTTTCCCTAGTTTCCGGCGTCTCCTTCGTTCTCTGTTCCGGCGCCTACTCCTCTGCCCTCTGCATCGCGGTCGCAGGAGGCGACGTTGATTTCCGGCGTCGGCAACGGTTTCTGGTGTGGCAGCGAAGAACAAGGGGTGAGGCACAGGCGGTGTCCTCCACCCGCCTTCGCGTCCTTCTTCCCGGCGGCAGACGACGCGAGCAGCGTCGGGATGAAGGCGAAAGCGGAGGTTGAAGACGACGACGCGAACGTTCGAACGCGTCGGGCGTTCGAAACGAGGCAAGTCAACGGTGGGAGCGGTCAACGAATGAAATTGAATTCGTTCGATTTGGAGAGTGCCGTCAGCGAGGCGACGCTGACGCAAGCGAAATCGAAACGCGGCGACGATTTCAAATTGGGTTGCTGACGTCGGTGTGACGCCAGCGTTGAGATTAAATCCGGCGTTCGATTTTGACTTCGGTCAAAATCTGATTCGAGGTATTTTGATTTGGGATTTTTCGATTCCTTTCGGTTTTCTCGAATTAGGGTTAGGGTTTTCCAATCCTTTCCGTGCGAATTGTAATTTGGGGATTAAAGTTGAGCGGGGAACTAGGGTTTTGAAGTTGGGGACGAAATTCGGTCCGGAAACCCTAGTGCGATCACGTTCTGGTGTTCCGCCGGACGGCTCTAGGAAGCAGATAAGCACTGTTTTTAGACCGTTCCGACCGGGGCGTGACACCTTGGATACTTGTGTCACGCTCTATATATAAGTACATGAATTAATTTTTAATTAATTATTAGGCATGCACGGCACGCCACGACTTGGGCCTCGGCCCGGCCCGGCACGTTGGCCAAGTCAACGGGCCGCAGGTGGCATGTGGCCCGGCTCGGGCCGTGCTGGGCCGAGGAGTTTAGGCACCTGGGCTATGCCCGGCACGGCCTGCAAGCGTGTTGGGCCAGGCACAGCACGGACCCATGATCGGCACGGCACGCGGGCGGGGCCAGACACGGTACGCATAATTAATATTTTTTTATTATTTTTACCTATGTTATTTTATATTTATACCCCCTAAAGTATTTAAAAAATTTAAATTTATAGGTATAATTGTCTTTTAGCTATAAAATTATTATTTTATTCTCTTTTAATAATATAAAATAGAGGATAAATTTGTAAATTTATACTCATTTCATCTCTATAAATTCTAGATAGTTGCTTACATTTTCACACACAAAAATTTAGTTTGAATTATTTTTTTATTGTTTTCCTCTTAATCACGTGAGTTTTAATTACTTTGTTAATTGTGTTTGCAGTCCTGCAGGTGAGCACGAGGCATAGAGAAAAATGGCAGATAATAGAAGAGTGAAGATAATTATCATTCTGTCAAATTCTCAACATTCAATCTTCCTTACATTTACCTTAAATTTCTTCAATGCTGATCAATGGAGAAACACAATGCTCGCACATCTTCCATAGTAGTTGCTTACGTCGCTGGCTACTTGTCAATTGTTTATGCTCATTATGTCGACAATTGATTTAAAATTAAATGTATAATTTATGAATATAAAATTTAATCGAGTTAGTTTTTTTACTTTAGTCATGTGTTGTTAGTGCTGTTAATAAATAAATAAATATTAACTTAATAAAATATATTAAAATTAAAATTATATATTTTTAAAAAATTTTGCAACATACATAATTTTCAATTTCTCTTTTTTTTTAATTTTTTATTATTTTACATATTTTAATTAATTAATAATTTACCTATTTTTAAAATTTATTTTAATCAAAATTTTATATTCTTTTTATAATTGGCCCGCCGGCCAAACTCGGTCCGTGGGACAAAGTCGGATCGGGCCAGGCATGGCCCGCGTGCCGACTCCAGCCGCGGGCCGAAATCGGCCCGCATGCCGGATCCGGGCCAAGCGAACACAAGACCTGTGCCTGGCCCGGCACGGCTAATCGTGTCGCGGGCCGTGCCGGGCCCAGAGTTTTTTTCGCCGTGCCGGGCCCAGTACGACACGATTGGAAACGCAGGAATCGGGCCAAGGCGGGCCCGGGCCTGAGCCAGCCCGAGCACAGCCCATGGCCACCTCTATGCACGCCCCTTAGCCTCCTTGAAGAGTTCTGACCTTCGTCCAACCCAGGAAAGAGAGAGGAGAGAGAAAATCACGTCAACATTTAAAATGAATAAACAAAGAAAGGAATTATACCTCAGCCTATTTACTCGGATCCGAAACCGATTTCCCGATTTCGAGTCCACACCCTAAATCGACGTGCGTCCAAAAGTTCGAAGCTTGCTTTTGTAGCAGAAAATCGGCCCGCGTTCGAAATTGAATTCGGTGCTTGAAATCTTGTCCACAGGTCTGGGTTCACAGGTCAACGTCCCTTGTCCACGTCAGCGACATCGGTGCTCGTTTCGCATTTGAAGCCCGTTGCTTCGTTCGCGACGTCACGGAGGGAAGGCACCTCGTCTCCCCGACGAGCACACAGTTATAGCGTTCGGTGTTCGCTTGAGATGAGGGAGCCTCGTTGTTATGGCCCGACCCCCCTTGGCTGCCTCAGTCGGTGGTCTGCCACCTTGGGCTGCCTCAGTCGGCGAATCTGCCTCCCTGGGAATGTCTCAGTCGGCGAATCTGCCCCCTTAGGCCGACCATAACACGTTAGGCCTAGGGCCTCAAATCCCGGCACGGTTTCCCCCGTGCATATTCCGTCTGCAGCGGAATTCGACCCCTAGACATGACCCTTTAACCATTGAGCTGCAGATGAAATTTGCGCGGTTTATCCGGCCGGGATTTGGGTCCCTAGTCTTGACATGTTATGGTCGGCCTAAGGAAGGCTAAGGAGCCCAAAGCCGAGGAATAGGCAAGGCTGGGCAAGGGGGCTGCGGCCCAAGGAGCCGTGGGTCGGGCCATAACAATAAAAGGTACCTTTTATTGTTATGGCCCGACCCCCCCTTGGCTGCCTCAGTCGGCGGTCTGCCACCTTGGGCTGCCTCAGTCGGCGAATCTGTCCCCTTGGGCCGACCATAACATGTCAGCTCAACAGTTAAAGGGTCATGTCTAGGGGTCGAATCCAGTTGCAGACGGAATATGCACGGGGGGAATCGTGCCGGGATTCGAGGCCCTAGGCCTGACGTGTTATGGTCGGCCCAAGGGGGCAGATTCGCCGACTGAGGCAATCCCAGGGGGCAGATTCGTCGACTGAGGCAGCCAAGGGGGGGTCGGGCCATAACACTCGTCGTCTCCGTACATCTTTCCGCCCAAGTTTGTCATGCAACCGGAGCTGCCACCTCGCGCTCATTGGGGTTGAGCAGAAGGAGACAAAGGCAGGGAACAGTACGACGGAAAGTGGAGGAGGAAGACGCCGGACTCGGTGAAGATCTTGCTCTGAAACCTCCCACCCTTACCACTGGAGCAGCCGAACGGGGGCCACCGTTGGCCTTTGTCGGAGTCGTCGAGCCGCCGTTGGAAGGAGAAGCGAAGGCGGGAGACTAGCTAAGGTTTGTTCTCAACCTTGCTAGTCACCGATTTTTCCTTCGTCGCCGATTTCTCCTCTCAGCCGAGCCCGTCCCTCACTCTATCAGGGATTCCTTACCTCTTCGTTCCCGTCTCCCCCTTATGCTCGAGCTCGTCAACCCTCTTATAACCAACTCGACCACCATCTTCCCACCGCTCGTCTAGCTGCACACGGGCGACTTCTGCAAGCGACGTCGACTCGTCGGTAGGCAGCAGCACCATGCTGCGTTTGCTACTTTGCCCATGCCTACCCATACCGCTCATAACCCATCGCCGGCTGCTGCCTTCGGCCTATTGGTTCGAGTAGCCGTCTCCCGTCGACCCACTAGATCAATTATCGGTGACTCTTTAGCCTGTTGGATCAAGCGGTGCTGCCTCGTGTTTTGTCAAGCTTGGTTGCGTTTGAGCGACGACGTTGCTGCCTGATGCTTGATGAGCCCACACCTCGCACGTTGCTCGCCTCGTCCAGTTGCCATCGTCTCTGCTTGATGCCTGACGCCTGACGCCGGACGAGACAATGTTTCTGGCGTCATCTAGTCGCGTCCGCCGCTCTATCACCTACATGCGATGCCACCTCGCCGGCCGGGAGACTACCGCCCAGTAACTCGTGCTTGACCGGCGATGCTTCCTCCGGTGAGCTCAAGCCCTATAATCGCCGGAGATGCCGGCGATGTCATCTTCGATCGAATGGGCAAAAGTCGATTTTGTCGATTGAAATTTCCCCAATTTCGATTCCCCTTTCGGTCACTTGGGTTTGGGGCAATTTTGACCCTAGTCAACATCCCAATTAATCGGGCCGACTAGGTTGGGCCATAAATAGGGCTGGGCCTAACACATGGGGCACACAAAATAAAAGTAGAGAATTATTTAATTTATTCATTCTCATCCAATTATTCATTAATTTATTCTTTCATTCAATAATCCAATTTTCCAAACAGGTAGATATATTTTGTGTAATTATTTAAATTTATTATTATTCCATTAATTTTAAAATATGATATTTATTAATATTTTATCATCACTGAACTAATTTGAAACTGAGATGAAGTAGAAAGCAGAGGGAGGCGGCGAGCCGGAAGCTCGAAGAAAAGAAGTAGAGCGCCTCCGCCGGCGGACAATCGGGTCTTCCGAAGTTCAGTTACGGAATCTCCGAATTATTTTCATCCCTTCTAACGATTTCTTCCCATTTCCCTATGTATATCATCGTCTTTCTGCTTGTTAGGTTTTCACCTTCTCAATTCACGTCCGGCAATCTGTCTCCTTGCGAGGCAGACCCTAATTTATGTTTGCTTCATTCAAGAACTTCAATCACTCGTCCACATATTCTAATTTTGCCATTTTCCAGTTAGTTTTGATACTTTGTCAACAGTATTTTTGCAGGGTTGTTCTACCGATGTTTTCGGCATGCGATATTCAGTTTTTAGGTTTTTTTTTTTTCGCCATGCGGATATTGGGGAAGAAAAATTGATTGCATTTTGTCGAACCCGACAATACTCATTCTGAAAAATAGTCAGTTGCACGAGTACTCACTGCTGATGATCAACATAGTGTTTCAATAATCTTAATTTAGTTTCCCACTCTATAATATTTTGGTAAGTAAGCCTAACGTATTAGATCTGTTCAGAAAGGTTTTTTCCTTAGTAGCTCTTTCTGCATTCCTTTTGGCGGGTAACAGAACTTTGATTACCCTGGATCTGAGGCTCAGTATTTGACCCAGTTCCGCTATTAATGCAGTTTTTGTTATGTAGGTGAACTTCATGGGTCTAGACTTTTATCCTTATCTAGCCAAGAAAGGATGATAAAGATTAGAACTAGACAAGAATGGAATAACAGAAGTTGCCTTCAGATAGAGAGCCTATCCGCTGGAAGGGAAGTACTAACTTCAGAAAACTTTTGATGCTATACTCCTCATATAGGCATATTCATGTGTTGCTTAAAAAAATCTCTAGAGGCAATAGAAATTCTGTTGCCACTAATGCCTGCTTGAGCTATGTGTTTTCTGTTGTACCTTAATGAAGCTTTGCAATTAAGAGAGACTTCCGATAATTATGGCTATGGTCAAGTGAATAATGCAAGCTTCACATTAAAAGTTAGGTTGACATTAAAGCCTGGATTATAAGTAAGGAGAAGAATATGGTTGACATTAAAACCTGAAGTATAACTTCCAATATTAGTTATATAAGAAGTAAGGAGAAGAATATGGTTGACATTAAAACCTGAATTATAAAAGGTGCTACATGTAGTAATAACACTTTATATTGCTCACCCTCAAAGCTTAAGCTGTTAAGAATTGGATTACAACTAGATTTTGAACTTTTGACCTGGTTCTGATACCATGTTGGGGTTAATTAGGTAAGCACTTATCCTAAAAGATTTACATTTAGGAGAGAGTCCAATTTATGTATAAATAATTTACTATGTGAAGTTAGTTCATGTCAACCAAAGAAGATAACAATCAATATTCTTCATATTGACATCAAAGTATAAACTTAGCAATTTAGAAAGCCTTATGCAATTATGGAAATTCCAATCTGTTATAGTTTATAAACAACCGTGTTCTTGTCTACTTAGTCTAAATTTATCATTTTCATTGTATTTATGGTATTATTACTGTGTTCTTTTCAATTACATGTGAACTTACCAGTAAATCTTCTTCCTCGTCTATGTTAGGCCCAGATGATGATGGGCTGGGCTGGACCGTCGTTGGCCCACGGCGGAGGCCCACGAGCCCGTCCTCCTCTTGAGCGGAGTCGGGCGGGCGACCCGGCTCCGATGGAGAAGCGCGGGCGAGGCGGCTGCAGCGTCCCGAGGATGGCAGCTGGTGCAGGCGGCGACGGGACGTGAAGCAGGCGTGCGGCAGGCGGCCGTTGCATCCTCTCGGAGGCGGCGAGAGCAGAGGAGAAAAGGGGAGATCGGGGCGCAATCTTCCGGACAGAAGGACGGACGCGCGATCTCGCTCTGGAAGCTTTTGACGCGAGCGACGCGAGCTTCCTCCGGGACGAGCGACGGGCGAGTGACCTTCCTCCTTCCCTCAGGCGAGGACCGGCGACCGCGCCGACGAGGTTTCGGCGGCGGCGAGGTCGAGCGTAGAGGTGAGGTTGAGCGTGTACAAAGAGTGTGTACAGGGAGGAAGAGAGAGGGGTTTTAAGGCAGCTGTATTGGAGATAAATAACAGTAAGCTTTCCCCTACGATTCCGGCGTCTTCTGTGTGCTTTCCGGCGAGTTTCTGGGTGTTTCCGGTCGTCTTCTCAGGCGGCCCTTCTCCACCTCCGGTCGAGCGTTTCCGGCGTCCAGAGGCGGCGCCGACGGACGGCTGAGGGCGGAAGGCTCACGCGAACCTTCCCCTGCCGGCAGGCCCTGCTCCCTTCCCCGGCTCCGGCAACTCTCGCGGCGGCGAGCGTACGACGCGAAGGCGAGACGCGAGCTCGAACGAACGCGAGCGGCGTTCTGTTCGAGGAGCAGTCAAAATCGTCAACGCGGGCGAAATTTGGAGTTTGGCGTGCGATTGCTGACGTGGGCGCGGATTTGGGTTGATTAAGCTTACTTAGCTTAATCCAATAGTAGCCTGCTGCTTACTTAGCAGTCAAAATCGTCAACGCGGAATTTGTAGCCTGCTGCTTTCCTTTGGTTTCTTTGCTGACCACTGCTAATGCTAAAATGCCTTAACCCAATAGTTTCTGTTAAAGCGTAACTCAGAATCTCATTACCGTAATAGATCAGTGGATGAAGAAAGAAACAAACTGTGTGCAGTGCTTTTTCCTTCTCTAATCTCTAGAAATTCTTTATGTTCTCCAAAGTTCTATACACTTGTTCATTTGTAAAAGTTCGAGGTTGATTGCAGTTGCATCAAATTTGAGTGACACAAGCTGCTAATTCCAGAAGAGAGTGATGATGAGAAGAAGCTTGGCAATGGAGACAAGCTTCCAGCCTGATAGATAGAATACTAAAGTTATAAGAGTAGTGGGAGCAAGGATTAAAGTTTCGGTCCAGTGAGCTGTTAGATCGGTTTGTATAGATATATACTAGTGGCAAAATCGATGACGTCTGAAGCGTACGCTCGCCCTTACCACTTTCACTTGGTATAGTAGGTGCTTTGGGTGTTGGACTTTCGGATTGGTACTAAATCAAAATTTTTTTTGGTGTTGGACTTTCGGATTGGTACTAAACCAAAATTTTTTTTGCACTCGTACTGTACCAAAATTTAGAGCAAGGTTCAACCATTAGATCTAGTTATCAATAATTAAGATCTTACACTCAAAAATACAATTAGACCAACTCGCTTTCTAATATTCGTTCTATATAATCGGTTATCTACTCTTTCAAAATACGCAAATATCTGTCAATAAACAAAATTTAAATATGGTATTTAGTCAGCGAATGATTCCATACTGAACTCTGATCCAGGTTTGCAAATTGCAAGATCAAGGCGTCAGTGCAAACACCGTTTTGACGACGTCAGGGAAACAGTGGAGATAGTAGCAGTGATAAAACAGAGTTATGATCAACCACGTGGCATACATCGTGCCCATGCTCTTGGCGATTTAAGCCGCTGCGAGGATCAGATCGCGCCTTTCCAATTTGAAAACGTAAGTGACGGAAGATGCACACCTGATTCATGTATCGACGGCTGTGATGAGCGAGTATATCATGTCATCGATGAAGGACTGGAGAGGATCCTTCAAGAAGAAGGAAACGCTAATTTTGTCTGCGATCCGCTCACGCCCCTCGCATCATTTCCCATCCGTCTTGAAGCCGTCGCGGCGCTCTTCCTCGATCGTGCCTCCCGCCGTCCGCCATGGAAATAAGGTTTTGCCCGCTTCTGTTCATGCTGGTCCTTCTGGCGAGTCCGATCCTCCAGGGTATACTGCAAACTTCGCGATCCCCAAATTCGGACGCTTAGCTTTTTTTTTCCCCTGAACTCGTTTCATCTTCTTGATGGTATTGAAGCAACTGGTGACTTGTTGATAGTTGCCATTCGTTTGGTGTGTTTTTTCTTATGCACGCTCGAGCATAGTTAAGATTTGCTGGGTTTCATTGATTTCAGCTTTTAAATTGGTGCATTGCATTCATAATCTAAAATATTATCGTTCTGAAGTTCTATTTCTTTCTTGATCCCAGTTTGTAACTGAAAGAAAAATTACATTATGAGTGAGGAAGTCGAGAAAAAGAAAAAACTCTCGGATTAAAAGAGTTCGAGCAGTAAAAAGGATACTGAAAATATAACCATTGCTTATCCTCGATCTGGTTTATTCTGAACTTCTCTTTTTTCTATAAACATGTCTGAAAGTTCTGTTTCTTCGCACTCCCTAAGCTTTCAACGAGAGCTGAATATGCTTCCAATTAGGAGTGAGCAAAAATTTGGTAAAAACCAAATTTATCAAAAAATTGGTAGATTGCTTCGGCAATTTCAGTAATGGTAATAGCTTTTGTAAATATTTTTTGTTATTTGGTTTTTGGTACAGGTAATTTTTTTTGGCTTGGAAATTTATTGAAATTACCAAAATAACATACAATATAAAAATCTTGATATTTGTTTGGGCAATTTTTTTCGTTTTCGGTTTGGTTAAATTTTTCCATTCAGTTCGTTAATAACACATACCTTTTAGTGATATAAAATATATTATTAAAATTGGTAACGTCAGTAATTTATTGATATTACTGATTTACTGAATAGGTAAATTTAGATCAATAAGTTTCAGTATTTTTTAAATCAGTTCAGTAATGGTAATTAAAGTTTGGTTTGATAAAGTTAGGTAAATTCGGTAGTCGATAATTGTCAAATGTCCACCCCTACTTCCAGCAAAGAATTATTTTATGCTCGAACATAAGATTTCTTTTACTCCCTTTTGGCCTTGATTATGTGACAATCCTTATATAACTATTTTCCCATACATGCTCTGCATATAATTATTTCAAGACTTGGGCAGTTGTAACACCACAAAAACCATTGTATAATAGTACGGCAACTTGCCAGTAAGGTTATCTTCCTATGATTTAGCAGTCTAATTGTAGCGATTTCTTCTACTTCCAAGGATGAGAGAAAGGAGTTGAAGAAAGAAACTGAAGATTTCCAGAAATGTTAGGTTCCTGTGAGCAAAAGGCTCACTTGATTAACTAGAGAAAATATTGTTGTTGATGAAATAAATAATTATGGATTGAAATGCTTTGTGAAAGGAGCCTATATCAGATTTTGGATTTTCTATTAAGAAAATCTTGCTAATGTTTAAAAAATAGATATTTTTGAACTATAATTAGTTGACATCACATCACGACCTATTACGCTTCATGGATCTTTGTATCTCTTCTAACTGTTTATCGGTGAAGATATACAATGACATTGCAGTTCATAGTATTACTCTTGAAGTTCACTTCTAAGGATGTCTCTCCCAAAGGGCTGTTAATCTTAAAAGCACTTAGGTGGTAGAAAGTGTTCAGTAGAAAGGCGATTTTGTCAAAGCCACTTTTGAAGAAGTGACCAAAGTTGCTTTCTAACGGTGGTTTTGAGAAAATCCTTTGCCAAAGCATTCCAAATTCTGTTCTTCTGGAGTAGATTATCCTTTGTTGACTGTCCCTTGACTTATCTTTTGCAGTTGTTAGATGCCAGTCAGATGAGGATGTTGCCGCAAGTGAAGTTATTGAAGCTAGTGATCTTGGCATAGTTGGTGATGATACTCAAGTTCTTGGTGATGTAGCACTGGGTCCAGCTCCTGGCGTGGATACCGTCTTTGTGTTTCCAAAGAATGCTGCTAAATGTAATACGTCCTGTGGATAAACCAATTGTCTCAGACAGGATTTGTGTGGCCTTTTCTTGTACAAACGTATTCATGACCTTGATACTTTTGTCCATGCAGTAGTACCTGCAGGAGAAGAAACTGAGCTCCTGGTTGGCTTACATAATGATGGTGTGTTCCTCCTGATTTTAAACCTTACATCATTACAATTATTCTTTTTTCTTATTTCCTTTGATTAAAATTATTTACCTTACCATTCTTGTGTTCTCAGTAGTGTTGTGCAGCCTCAAACATTGATATCTATGGCATTTAGAATTTTGATAAACTATCTACTATCACCTAGACATTTACTTGATAAGATATTCCGTGGACTGTATATGTGATTTTGACAGAAATTTTTCTAATCCGTTCATATTTCTGGTTATTGACATTATACCAATTGAACACTAATAGTAGCATACCATAATGTCTTTACCTCTTAGCACAAAAGCTTGCTCAATTGTAGGTTCCAATACACAATTAAAGTTAGTTATAGAAATGATGGTGTCTTCTTTGTTAATTTTTTTTTTTGTAAAATGTAGATGAATCAACAAAAATGGTAATAATTTTTTTTAATTATAGTTGGATGGAAAGAAGCAGTTTGATTCATTCCAAGAGGTGTATGTGTGTGTATATATACTTTTACTAACATAGGGCTTGGATAATTACATAATATGACATTAAGCATGCTGCATCTACTCATTCTACCATATAATAACTCTTAACATTCTTGTAAACTCAAGATGGCAAAGTTTATGGAACTTTGAGTTGAATACTTTTTGTAATTTACTGATTTGATAAAGTGTTAGCTGTTTGTAGAAGTCTAGTCGTTCTATACATTTGAGATGGTACATGCTAATAGCTAATTGTTGTCTATTTATGCACCCAAAAATTGCATGAGTAGCTACTTTAACGTGCTATGATAGGAGAGTTACACAAGTAACTAAGTGTGACCTGTCAATGTGTCCATAATCTATATCATTCTGCATGTGGTGATAAGTGTGTTGTTTGCCTATGAGAGAGATACATAGTGAGCTATGTTTAGTGTGTCCATCCATGCATAATCTGGTAGTAAGAGCTCTACTTGTTCAAACGTATGAGAAGTAGGAAGACATTGAAGTTTAACTATGTACTAAGGTTTAAGATACCGGTTAGGTGAACTAGTACATTGTTATGTATTGTACTGTTGCAAGGTCATACCAGTATATACCACCATTACATACTGGTTTTTAAATTATTGCTATGTATGCCAAAATATATACAATAGATTATTGGGAGAAGTGACAGAAGCAAGAGTTTTGGAGAGAAAGGCATTGTGTCATATGCCACAACGCCTTTGTGCTACTGAGGCGAGGATGCAATCAAATTGTTAAGCTTGAAAACATGAGTGCCCTCCTAAATCCTATGAGATTTATCAATGATCCATCACAATTCAACATTTCTACTATTGTACCAAGTACAGGATGTCTAACTTGGGGATTGTTACACTTTGGTGAAGGGTAGATTTAGTATTCCATATTGACTTTCCTAAAACACAAAATCCAAGGCATTGATTTTAGCTCTCTTGCCAGCTGCAATACCATGAACGACTAGACTTACCAAATGTATGAACATGAATTATTATTGAAGGTAATAGTGCTACCATCTCTAACAGTTTTGAGTTGTCTTGATGAAACTGACTTGTTTGATCTGATTGAGGCTGGTGTAGGGAGGCCGATTGCAATTATTCATGTTGCTGGCTGGTTGAATTCTCGTGGTTCTCCAGCCCAGTTGGCTTTGTTGTAAGCAGCGAACATGGAAGGAGAAGAAAGAAGGGCTGGAGGGAGGATCTGAACCATCCCAGCAGTAGAGTGTGCATGCAGTGCGCAACTGGAGTGTGCAAACTTACGCTGATTATTATTTCTATATGTTCAGATGTCATTGGTTTATTGACAGCTCCTCTCTTTTTTTTTTTGTTGATGTTTTGGATAATCAATTTTAGGAAGTCTGAGGAAACAGTTAGTATAATGTAAAGTTTACAAATGATGGATACCAAAATCTTATCAGATAAAATCCTCCATAGAGTCTCTGGAGAAGTTTGTATGACATCTTAAAGCCATCGGATCAGCGTGCACATAATCAGTAGGATGAAGGGGGCCTGCATTGATGTGCTTGATCTGATCACTGCACGGACACTTCCACTATGCCCCTTGATGATTTTTATTCAGATTGATCATTCTTGCAATATTACCTATCTTTATAATTTCCTTTATTGTCTGTGTTTATTTATTTATTCATTGCATGCATTCACATGCATAATTTAAGCTTACATATAATATTTTTTGTGCATGTTCATGTTCTTTATTTTTCACCATGCACCGTTTAATTTTTTTCTATGGAGTACGTCTATTTGCATATGTCGGGAACTTGTTGTCATAGACGTGCTCTGTGGGAACCTTTTGTTAATAACTTTTCCTGCAACGAGTGAGGCTATGGTTCAACAGAGATGAATATGCAATAAGTTTCACTTATTTCTAGATATTGTGTATGTACATTTACTGGATATTTTCATCTGGAAAAATACAGGTGAATCAGCTCTAAACGTGGTTGCTATACATGCCAGCCTTCATCTTCCATTTGATCATCGTATGTTTGTGCAGAATCTTACTGTGCAGGTATTATCTATATGGATGCAGGATTCTTTTCGTGTGCAACCATTTGCAGTCTTATTTGAATTAGATGTAGCTGTTTTCTACTTGTCTATGCTGACATATGGGGACATGTAAATCAACTGGAAGTTGAATTATACATTTGAAATTAATGGAAAAAATTGTTATCTCTGCTGGATTATTATGAAGTCAAATTATTGATACTTGTATTCATGTTTCAAATGTCATATTCCGTATATTGCAATGTATCTATTGCTACGAAACATTTGCATTAGTGATTGTCTTTTTTTGCCCTCTACTATAGATTGTAGATTTTCAAATGTCCTAGTTTACTTTTGACTTTTTTTACTTGCATTTATGACAGCTATTGGGATCTTACATATGAAAGGTTTACACTATTTATTAGTTGACAATGGAGAGTTTTGATCACACAAATGATTTTCTTAATTGCTATTATAGCTTGGATGAAGATCACATTATGATGTATCTTGTACAAACTGTTATTAAAACCATTTAGATAATTTGGCTTTGGGGATTCTTTGGTTTTCTTGCAAGCTGTCTCCTTGCCCATGCTTTTATTGACTTCATAGTAGGGTTTTTCTATTAAAGCTGCAATTACATTTGCAAGTAACTATGACTGTGGACTTAGTTGATGTATTTTCTTTTTGGTCTCGCAACACTTCCATGGGGTAATCCAACAAGCATGAATTGTGAATACATTCATCATGTTTAGGTTATAACGGTAACTGGAGAAAAAAGTTTGGCAGTTTTTTCTCTGATTTGATTCTAATACCGACTGTTTAATTTTGATAAGCCTGAGGAGTAAATCTTCAATTTTTATGCATAAGTAGCAGTTCTGATATTTGTAAATTTCCCATGTACTGGGTAAAGAAAATGGTTCTCATACAACCATATTCATATTTCTTACAACTGAAGCAATTACTAGTGCATTTATGGAATCTTTTTTTTTTCTATTCTTATGCTAAAATTACACAATGTGATTAAGTAGATGGAGAAATCAAATTGTTTATATGTTCTGCTATGTTTTTAGCGTGCAATATAAAACAGTTTGCAATCAATTTGTAACATTTCAACTTTGTTCTGCTATGAACTCTTGCTGTGGCATGTATGGGATATTATGTTTATCGGTGAGTGTATGCCTTACCACTTGCAGAAATAGCTTTCTTTTGTCAATATTACATTCACAAAATCATGTCCAAGCAAATAATCTAACTAGAGGATGATCGTGAAAATCTTAAGTTGAATGATTTTGTTCAAGTTTCATCTTCTTGCAAGACCAAACTCTCCTGCACCTATATCAATCGTCTTACTTTTATGTGAGCATGTTTTTTTCAAGAGTTACAAGCTTCCATGTTGCATTTCACATTACTTGTTGGGTTGAGTCTGCCCATTTTACAATTTACTCATAATTTAGGTGAGAAAGGGCTTTCTATTGGGCTACTAGTCGGACTATTTTGGCCTTGCAATTCTATCTACAGATTCTACTGATATGGTTATAAGCTATGCCTTGTGAACATGTTCTGCCTACGGCAGCCGAGCTCAGCTTGTTTATGTTCAATTGATATGCTAATTAGGCAAACTTGAGCAAAATTAGAGCTTGATGAGAGATGAATAAGCTTGAACATAATTGATTTTTGACTCAGTTTTTTGATAAAGTAATTATTCTGCTTGTACACATATATTATTCCTGTACATTTGTTTATAGTTTTATTTAAAAGTATCACTTTTTTTTTCACATGAGCCTATTTTCATTAGATGGTATTAGAGGATATAGAAATTAGTCTATGCAATACAATATTGAAGCATCATAAGCGCTTTGAAACATTTAATTTAAACGTATATATAGAAGTGAATGTTTTAATTGGCGAATTAATATTGCATTTCTACATACTAAGTTATAGTTAATTTAAAATTATTTTTTTGGTTAAGTTTGTTATCAGTATTTTACAACTAATACATAATAATCAAACTCAAATAATTTCTTATATTCTAACTTTATTTTTTAATGTCTAATCATTTTATAATTAAGAGAAAGTGTATTTATGGGTTTGAGTAGCAGCTCTTCTGGTTCAGACCCATATGAGCTCAATAAGATGTTGAGCTTGGCAAGGTTTTAATAACATGCTTGATCATGGATTTTGAACTCAGTCGAGTTAGAGCAGAGTGGTTAGATAAGCCTTTTTGGTTCTTTATAAACTAGCTTGAATATGGTCAAGCCAAGCTGCTAATCATGGCTCTGTTTTGCAGCCCTACTTGCTGATATATAACAGTCTTTCAGGGCCATGCTTATGTGCTGCAATTCCGCACCATTCTCTGA
Organism: Costus lasius; assembly: GCA_027563935.2. NCBI lineage: Eukaryota > Viridiplantae > Streptophyta > Magnoliopsida > Zingiberales > Costaceae > Costus > Costus lasius. The sequence goes on from CM050454.1 coordinate 102,089,875, forward strand.
TGAAAATATTCGTTTGTCTTTCGTTATCATTCATTGTTCTGATGCTGATTTCATCCAGCAATGTTTTTTGTGTTCCATATTTGATAGGTTTTCTTTCTTGCCTTGCTTTTGTTTGATATTCGTTCAATGATTAGTATTACCATTAATATCTCATGCAGGAGTTCTACAACGCATCAGTGCCTGTTTCTGCTCAGGCTACTTTTCCTTATGTTTTTACTGTCAGCAAATACTTGCAGGTGGGTGCTACATCCGTGCATTCGTTAGTTTAGTACGACACATGGTCCTTGGGTAGCTATTTCTGCTTAAAAAAAGGCACATAAAAGATTGTTTTTTCCATAATATTCTCTGATTTTTCTTGTTTCTTGGAAATAATGTTTTGTTTGCTGTACAGCCTGGTTCTTTTGATTTAGCGGCAAAGATAGTTTACGAGATTGATCAGCAACTATATCAGAGTGTCTTCTATAATGGTACAATTGAAGTTGTTGAAGCTGGGGGGTTTCGAAGCATTGAGTCGGTCTTTCTTGTGACACTTGGAGTTGCTCTTATTGGCCTTTTGGGACTGTGGGCATATGGTCAAATTCAACAGTTCTCGAAGGTACTTAATAATTTGATAGTTTTCTGCAATTGACCTTTGACGTTTGTTGAATAGAATTTTGAGACGGTCACAGATATACCTCTTCCAAGTTACATTTGTTACATATTATTACTCAAAATGTAAACATAATAGTGTTTTTTTTTTGCATAATTTTATATTAGAGAATTTAGATAAACTTCTAATTTCTTTAACACCAATATATTCATTTGAGAATGGTTCATATATAATGGTAGCTAGTTTGACACTTTGACATAAACAAAGCATGTAGATTTTTAATATTCATTAGCATGACAAGATCCAAGATGCAAGACCTGCGAATAGTTCGTTGTCACTTGTGTTCTTTTGAACATAATAGTAGTGAACTACCTTTTTCACGTACCTGATTGAGCAATTGCATTATTTATTTTTCCTAATGAGTAATGAACATTCTCAAACAAAATAACATCAACCCTGATGATTGCGTGATTTCTAGGGTGAGTTTGGCATGCTTTAGTATTTGAACAGTGCATATAGTGAAGGTGCTTAACCTTAGAAGTGATTTCCTATTGGTAAACTCCCTTGCTAAGAAAAGTATGTATCTATGACTTTTATTAATATTATTGATTGATGTTTGTTATGATTGTAGTAATTGCCATGAATAATTTGAAATACTATTGTCATTCTTACTTTATTTTAATATTTTATATTATAATCTATTTCAAAACCATTTGTATGTACACAGATCAATAGGATCCCGTTTACTTGTTTATGCTTTTACTATTTTGTGGTGCTTTTTTTTTTCTGTTCCTTTTATAATCAAATTTGTACATGTAGAGAATATAATTATTATTTGATCAATTCGTAGTTTGATAATGTAATTCACTTGGACAAGGTTTTCTTATCTTTTTTTTTCTTAATTGGGTTTATCTGTGAACTGAATGAATCAATGTAGTAGAGGAGAAGTAATCTTTTTAATAGCATTTTGATATATTTAAGTAAATAAAACAGTCTTATTAATAAAAATGATCTTTTCTGCTTATTTTTTGTCTTTTCCTTCTAACTCCTTCCAAGCAAACAAATCCTTAAAAATGTTTCTTAGTTTTTGGAAATAAATTAAGCAAATAAAAACTGCGATGAATGTTTAGTTCTCAAGTGTACTTGTTAACATTTATTTGTCTTATAAAATAAAAATAAATAAAAGCTTGCCTTTTTTTCTAACTCTTTTATTTTAATTTCTTCCCAATTTACTCCAAGTAAATGGATCCTATGTGTAAACTACTCCAGAGAGTAGCATGGAATTGCACTCCTGGAAAATAATTTTGGGAACTGAAGTGCATTGGACTAAAAGCACTTTATATCCTACGTTGCCCAACCCCTTATTTTACCTTGAAAGTGCTTTCAGGATTAAAAGCATATGTTAAACAGTTTGTGCATTTTCCCACTCCCCCAAATTAACATATAGGGAGGAAAATGCTTATGCTTGTTCGTTCTCGATATGTACCTCATCTGAATGAACATCAGGCACCAGTAGACTATTTTTGGCTCAGTATGTTCTGGGAACATAACCATGTGATCTTGATGTTCCATCAATTTTATGATAAGCGTGTTTGTCTTTCCTGTGTAGAAAACAAAGAGATCTCCAAAGGTGGAGGTGGGTACTAGAACTACCGAGGCTGACATGGATGAGTGGCTGCAGGTGCTTACTAATTTACCATTACAACTAACTTTCGCGAGATATTCGCTTATTTTCTCTTCTCATGTGATCAAAGTATTTGTAGAGATAGTCTGGAGTCGTGACCGTAATTGATCCGTTACATTCAGATCTCTCAGCGTGTGCTGATTCTTTTTGTATTTTCCCAGGGCACTGCTTATGCTAAATCGTTGTCTAGCAAGTCGAAGAAGAAGAAGTAGACTGCATTGTTCCTCTCGAGGCCTCGAGGGAACATTACTCCCAAGAGTAATATTATGAGACGGCTTCTAACAATTTTTAGTTTCGTGATTCAAGATAAAATCTAGAAGTTCTTGAAATAGAGTTTAGTATCATATTGTCACCACTCTTGTTACTTAAATGTTCCCGCTGAAACTCGCTACTGGAGTAGAAAATATTAGGAAGCCTCAATTTTGGCTGTAACTTTTTTCTGTGAACTAATATTACCAGTTGATTCACCTTTTTATGATTTATTGCAAGATCGCTAGTGTTGACTTAAGCTTTGCGCACAGATGCCTTTACTATCTGGATTTGTCGTTTCATGAATAAAAATCTTGAGGAAAACTTTGATGTGCGAGTTATGGAGTTCACATTCAATGCCTAATTGAGTTTAGTTGCATCTAATGCCTCGCATTGCACTAAGTTGGACGGGATATATATATGAACAATGTGGAAAGTGGCTTGGTATTCAAATGACACATTTAGAACAAAAAAAAAGGATTTTAAGACTTTTTTAGTCTTGAAATTCATTATGCACCCGCACCCGATTGCATACGTGCTGAATGTTGATATATTGCGGTGGCGTTAATCCGTACAGATATTAACGAGCGCATATTGCGAAAATTATGCTAATCATCACGACAATCGTGATAATATTATATAGGATGTAACAAGGGTGAAAAGAAGTTTCAAATTCAAAACGACCAGGTCTTATCGGCAGTTCATGCCACAAACATATCCATAATCATGACTCACGAAGCATATCCAGAACAAGAAAAACGGGCGAATTCATTGCGATTCTATCACCTTTTGTCGATCCATCATGGGCCACTCGCTGTTATGCAGGAGGGCCGAGGTCAACTTTTTCGTCCCAGTACGTGGGACCTTTACAGGGAATATTTTCTTGTTACATTCTTCATCCTCTTTATTCTGTAACTGAATTGAACTCAAATGAATTCAGGTAACTTGTTGAGAGCGTGGTCTACGAGCCATCCGACGGGTAAGCTCGACTTCTACAAGTGCAAGGCCACGGACGTACCCAATCGCAAGGCAGGTATCTGGGTGGGCACTCATTTACTATTACCAAATATTCCTGTCCCTTTCAGTATTTACCACTAACAAAGGAAGGTATTTTCGTGCCTAAGTTTGTTTCGGGCAAGAACCCGCCGCCCACCTGAGCCGGGACGACACGTATGCCGGGCGGCTCAAGCCACTTCGTAACCCTTTTGCCGCTTATGCGCACTCCCCTTGAAACGCCACCTCCGCCTTCCTCCCTCTACCGCACTCCATCACCCTTTTCCATTTCCTACTTTTTTTTTTTAATTTACAAAATCTCCCCTTCTTCCTCTTATTCGTTTTGCCGTGGAGTCGGAGAGGAGGCGGGAACGCAATGGACTTCTACCAGGAGCTTCTCCTAACCGCCCTCGTCTCTGTCCTCCTCGCTCTCCTCATCAGCAAGATCGCCTCCGCTGGAGACGGTGGCTCCGGTCTCGCCTCCCGTTATCAGAAGACCGCCCCCCGCACCCCTGCTCGTGGGGTCGTCCTGCGTCCGATCAAAGAGGGGGCGGCGGAGGGGACTACGTCTGCCGATGGCTGCGGCTTCGGAGTTGACCTCGCTGAATCCGATCGCGCTGAGTCCGTGCCCGGACCCGTCCAAGTGGAGGAACAAGGATCGGATGAAAGGGTTTGCGAGTCCGACCTCGAGAAAGAGAATATACAAGAGAAGTTATCGGGGGAAGTGGAAGTCGATGTTCTTACTGTTAACGACTCTTGTTCAGAGAAAGAAGCTGGGTTTATTAGGGATGAAGTGCCTGCGGTAAAATCGGCAAAGGATTATGCGAAATTGGGTGGAGAAGACACAGAGGCGGAGGAGAAGGGCGGATCTTTGCTGCATGGGGAGGACGAATGGGAAGGGATTGAGCGGAGCGAGCTGGAGAAGGTGTTCGGAGTTGCGGCCGAGTTCATTGGTAGTGAGAAAGGCGCGAATGCTGTCTCGAAACTGAGTAATGAGGTTCAGCTGCAGCTTTATGGGCTGTATAAGGTTGCCACTGAGGGGCCATGCTTTGAGCCACAACCCATGGCTTTGAAGGTTTCTGCTCGCTCCAAATGGTACTAGGGGCAGGACTCCTATTTGTATTTGTTATTTACTTCTGATATGCCTTGATTTATTTATCTTAGGATGTTCAATTACCAAAGAAAAACTCCAGGAGAACTGTCTATGCTTATTCTGTCTTGCTAGTTCTTGCTCACGTTTTGGAAAGCAGGAAACGAATAGATAAACCTTACCAGTGTCAATGAACATTTTGCGAATGTCAGAGTAGATTGGTCTAGTTCTTTGGTGACATTTTGGTTTCATTCTGCAAATGGATAGATAGGTTGTTTGGATAAGTTCTCACGATAAAGCAAGCATATATCATTTTAGCATAGTCAAATACGTATTAATTATCAACAATATTTGCTAAAGAACTATAAAGATAGAACCTCAATAAAGATTTTGTACCTAGTGCTGAGTATTTTGATTGAGCTCATCTTTTCTTACTCAGACCACGAAGATCATTGGAAAATAGATCATGATTGGCAAACCACTCAGTCACATCACAGAAAATAATACAAACATTGTTACGTAATTGGTAGTGCCCAGAAGCATCCTTCAAGTTGAAGTTTTGGAATAAACTTCATTCTGAGGCATAACAGGAGCTTCCTTTTTTGGTTGGATACTTCCCCTTTTAGTTTGTGCTGATGAAGGAAAGTGTCCCGCACCTAAGGTATCCTTTCATGAAGCTCTCAAGTTTTTCTTGTGGGGAATTCTAAATTTTTCGCTGAACATTCGTATTGTAGGTTATTTTAAACTTTGAATGTGGAAATTATCAAGGTGAAAAATATTTCAAAATTGTAAGCTGCACATTTGTAACCATGTTCATTCAAAAGCCAAATTATGCACTACATAGATTAGAAATTGCTTTTGTTGTTGCTTGTTGATTACCGAGGCTACCTGCCAGTTCTTGAGTAAGTTCTACTACTCATCTGCCCTATGTCTACCACTATAATCAAAGTTCTGCCTTACCTTTTCACCTGCTCATTCTCTGAATTAATTGTTTACATTCAAATTTCTTGTTGAAGAGAGTTGTTGAAATATAGTACTAGTTTTTCTTAGTATTAGAAAGTAGCTTAATGATACTTCCTTCAGCATACCTCAACTACAAAGTGAATGGATTATACAGTCAATCAATTTGAAAACATCTTGATTTCATGTTACTAACATGAGAAAAGTTCATATGAATCTAATGGATAACCTTCTCCTTCTATTATGCTAGGCATGCTTGGCAGAGGCTGCAGAATATGAATCCAGAGGATGCCATGGAACAATATATTAGTCTTCTTAATGACATTATTCCTGAGTGGGTGGCAGAAAAACCCACGGTAAGTATATGGAATGAATATGTTCTCTTGATTGACTCTTGAGATGAGCTAGTAACTCTGGTCCATGAACGACTTGCCAGGATGAAGCCAAAGGTCATGATGGCAATGATCCTGTGGCAGTTGTGGTCTCTCAGATAGACTCAAGTTCATCACACTATAAACCTGGAGCTGAAAGGTAAGGCACATAATAAATTCACGTACTTTCGAGTTTCACACTGTTTTAGATCTTTGTAATCTTTCCCATCCTGGGTTTTGTTGCACCATATCATCAGTAAAAATATCGCAATGCCTTCTAGGTTTGTGGGAGATTCCTGTTCAGATGAAGGTGCTAGTGACACTGTAGCTACTGGTCCCAAACTTTTCAAGGAAGGTAATATAAGATCCAGAGTTGTATCTGCTGACTTTGTCTACTGTTTTTTTATATTTGCAATTTGATACCTTGAACCTTTTCCAGAAACATTACCCTGAGTAAGATAGAAAATGCTGCAGAGCTTCTGATTCTATTTTTCTTAACAGGACTACCAAAGTTATTCCTTTTCAACCTGCTCTCTCCAACAAGAGTGGCATTCTGAGATTACCACTAATGCACTGGCTGATTCTGTCACTTAGTCCACATAACTCAGTGTCTTGCACCTATAAATAAAGTCCATGGTGTCTATTTGGAAGTAGCACAAGATTGTGTGCTAATCAGGCACAATCCCTTCGTTTCTCTGATTGGTTATGTAATCTCTCGCTAGTGCATGTGCGGAAATACAAGTATATATTAGGGAAAAAAATTGTGCGTTGTATATATTGGCTGGTTAAGTTTAATGGGGCAAGTTGCATACATGGATGGCGTGCACGGGTTATTATAGTTGCATCACAGTAATTTCACATATGTATCAAATTTTTAAGTAAAAAATAATACCAAGAATAAATGTCTGGATCAAGTGAATGGTGAGTGGACTTGCTGTTGGGGCTTCTGGTGCAAATTTGGATACTTTTGGGGCTATGAATGCTCATTACCTCTGTATATTTTCGAAACCCAAGCTTAGAAAATACATTAATGTAAAAAAAATTTCTTCAAAATCAATTTGGCCTGCAGCACACAAGTGGCCCAATTGACTTTATAACTAGTAGAGGGGAACAAGAAGTCTAGGACTAGATTTGATGTGATATTGGGCTTATGAATGTTTCCTATGTGGTAGACTTAGACCTGAAGAGAGCATAACAGCAGGACAAATGCATACATGTTTAATTGTAGTCACAAAGATTAGGCTTATCCCAATAAACCTATAGAGATAAGGATGAACAGAAGTAAGATAAATATCACTCCAACCCTCTCATTATCATGAGACTAACTTCGTTTCTACAAAAGAGACAAATATGTACGCTCATTTACACCCTAGTGTTTGATTAAGCTAACTTGAGCCTAACCGGAATCAGTATTAGAGAACAACGAGGACACTACACCCTAGAACTTCTTAATGAATTACATCCTGAGAAGTAGTTAGCATGTTATTGACTTATCATGTGTAACTTTTTTTACCTTGCTCATCTTATTAACACAAACACTATTGAACACGCTAAACTCAAATAATAATAATAATAATAATAAGAGTGATAAGGATTTACTCATCAAGGGTTTTGTCCTATTTGAGTTCTTGTACAATCTTTGTTCTTTTGATTCCTAACCAAGATAATTTTTTGAGCAAACGCATATTAATTATCGGTAACCAATAAAATAATAGTCAAAGTATAGATTATCATGCCCCATCTTAATGATGTATTAAATTTATTAGTTTGGTTTAGATGATTCTCAAAGATAGAATTTATTATTTTTATTTATTTTTAAATTGGGTTTCAAGTACCAATTACCCATATATATAAAACATAAACCCAATTAAAACTTGACTTGCCAATTTGAACCTGTCTTATTTAGCTAACTAAGTACTTAAACTCGTAAATAAGTCAAGTCAAATGACCAACTAAGTCAAGTTAAAAGACTTTAGCTTACTTCTCCTACTTCATTAGAGATCCAAATCAACCTTGATTTATGCTTTCATTAATAGCTTATGCTTAGGCAAATTGGTATGGTATTGATCAAGTAGATGTCCGCGTAATAGACATACATGCTAGATAAAGTAAAGATATATATTGCCATCAAGACCACAAGGAGCTTCTTGAGAGGAAGCATCCACTAGATGAAAAGGTCATAACAATAACTCATCATTGGAGAGAGACTCAACTTGTCTCAATCAAATGGCCAACGACGACAAAAACGATACTTCTTATTTAGGCAAATCAAACAAGATAACTTCATGAAGATCCACAACAAAATAAAATTTATTGTGGTTGCTCAATTCTCAAAGGCTAGCCTCCCACTGACATGTAATACAAAACCCATTACAATCTCATTCCCATTACAACATCGGGCACCACAAAGGAATGTTTGGTCCTAAAAAGGTAAATTGATGAAATGACCTTATTCCAAAGGGCTACACATTTGTGTCTTAGATATGTGGATGAAACAACCTCAATGACAAACGAATATGCACTCAAGATCTCAAATATATGGTGAACTAGCCTCTATGCTAAAGGGAGACATGGTTGGCTATTCAAATTTGTGGATGAAACAATAATGACCTTTATGCCAATAGGCTATATATACACTTGGGTCCTCCAACCTTTGGGTGAAATAACCTCTATGCTAAAGGTCTCCGTGCTCAAGTTCTCAAATATATGGATGAAATACCCTCATGGTTCTTGAACATGTAGGTGATTTAGGCTTTATGCCAAAGGACTAAAGTACTAAGACTTAGTGGGTGAAACAACATCTACTTTAAATAACTATGTTCTAAGATCCTCAAACCTATGAGCAAAACAACCTCTATATAAAAGGAGTTACACTCAAGATCCATGTCCTACATAACTTGAATATCAAAAGGACATACACTCTAGTCCTTAAGCCCAAGGGCCACTAGCCTTATGTAGCTTTGACATTAAAAAGTCACACTCAAGTCAAAAGGCTTGGATGTGATGTGATCTTCATAGCCTTAATACTGTTGGTTCGCTCCTCAGGCTTGAGTATAAAACTACTAACTGAACTAGGAAAGAGTATGGAAGTGATTTTGTCTAAGTTTGCATCTCAAAATCTATATATTATATCCACTACAGTCACGTACTTGTGTGCTTTGGGGCTTTTATCCTGAGCACTCAAGAGGCTTGAAACTCGAGTAATGCCATAAGGACTGAGCACTCAAGATACAATAAACAACCATGCACTCAAGCAACTTTATGAGAGGTAAAAACTTGTGATGTCAAGCATTGATAATACTGAGCAATAAGGTAGTATGAAAATCAACAACCCGATGACTTCAGGGCCAACTACTTAACTGCCATGTGCTACCAAAGTACGGTCAGAGTGGATCTAGTAAGCTCAAAGAATCTACAAGTATGCCAATCTATTCAAATTTGAATATTTAATTCGAACAACAAAACTGATCTACATCATGTTTTAAGAGGGAGATATAGTGACTATTAGATTAAGTTACGAGAAGGTCTCACTTAAAGTTGAGATTGTGTACATAAGTCATTAGTATTTTATGGATCTCAGGTATAAATATTAGTAACATCTTCAACATTAAAGTTTACTATCTTTTCATGAACTAATATAATAAACTTTTGACCTCAAGATAAACACAACTAAGATAAGGATTTATCTTTCAATTTCATGCCTTTACCACAATTCAAATGCATTTACCATCATTTGATGAGATCATTCTTATTGATGAGATTGTAACATCTTCTAATGTTGGATAGTGTTATCTAATCCACTAGGTACTGGAGTTAGATTCTTAAGGTACAAGAGCCAAATCAAAATTCAGCCTTTATGAGTTCTATAAAGCATCTAGTTTGGAGTTCAGATTTTCAAGGTGAGTGAAATTAATAGAGATAGTATAAATGAAGGTTCCCGCGAGTTCACATCCATATTGAAGTACTTAATTGCCAATTTGGCACAATAATTATGTCTTTAGTATAAGATTAATTTTAATAAAATTTATCTTAATAAAATTGTATTTTAATAACTAAGACATTTGATTAGGTCATATTGTTGAGTGTTAATGTCAAATTTGTGGTTAAATAAGCAAACTAATGAGGCCTATTTATTTTCCTCTTTGGCACTTAATTGATGACGGTAAGTAGTATAAATCATTTACTTCTTTAATTGTGTTTTCTCTCCTCTAATTCAATTTTATCCCTCCTTTCTTTTCGTGTCCTCTCTAATTCTCCTCTAAACTTGTTTGTATTCATCCAAAGATTTTTTTTTCTGGGCTAAACTGAAAATACATTGCGAAGATTATTCGATTAACTGCTTCATCAAGAATGAATCTCTTTCTGATAATGGGTGCAACATTGATCTTGTAAGCCTTGTGTAGAGTTGATTCATGGATTTTAGTTATTAATCAGATTAATTCTTACTTGTTAGCTTACTTTCATATTAATCAGATGAATCTCTTTCTGAGCAATATTTTTATTAGTTGGTTGGTGGTGAGAAAACCGTTCTTACATGGGCCGTGAAGCTGAACCAATGTAGGAAATACCAGGCGAGACGAGGAGGCTGCACGGAAAACAGGCACTAGATGACAGAATTGGGCAAGCAAGCTTAGCAGGTCTGTCCGGCATTTCAGCAACAATTCTGACTGCCGCTCCTCTTTCAGCAGAAAAGCCTGAAGCTTTGTACCCTTGGACGTGCAAAGAAAAACAGAAACGTTCCGAAGTCGGCAAGCTAGCGAACTACTCGGAAATTGAAGTTATGGACGAAAAAAATGTCATGATATTCTAAATAGACTTGAACACGGTGTGAGCTAATTCTGAAACAATGATAACCAAAGTACCCCATCCCAACGAGAGACTCCACTCCACCTAGAAAACTAAACAGTCTCTTTCTCTGTGACTAATATAAAGGTGATGCGCAGCTGCAAACATGTGTATAACAAAGACGAGGGGCGAAGGGCGGACATCATGATTCTAAAACAAAAAAAAAAGACCATGAAGAATAAAAAACTCACGACTCTTCACTATGTTAGAGTATTTGTGAGATGTACATGCACCGAACTTCACCACCAGGTGCAATAGACTAATAAAATGACCACGAAGGCATTATAAACAATAAACCTAGGATTACTCTGGCAATCAATTTCCATTACAACTATCTATAACCTTATTTGTATGCCATCTGCCAATGCCACATGGTAGAGTTGGCCACTGTCTTCAAGGGCCAAAAGGGTAAGCAACTAAATACCTCCGGGCTCCAAGGAGCTTTCTCTTGTCGTTCTAGAAGCAACTATTGCCCCGACGTCATCTTTTTGTGACCAAATAGAGAAGGCTCCCAACCAGAATCTGGCTCTTTCCGCTTAGTTGAGCCGGAAGTCTCTGCACCTGTCTTTGTTTGATCTTCCATCCAACCTCTAGACCCTTGCAAGAAGAACTGTTCAAAACTTCCACCTCTGATTCCTTCTGCTGACGCTAGACCATGGTTTAAGTCAAAGCCAGGCCTTGAAGAGCCGAAACCAGCCATAAAAGGCATATTAGATGCACCTAAGAGAAATGGTGGTCTGCCAGATGGCATGCCAAATCCTGGTCCAGCAACATGAGGCATGACTGGTGCCCCTCTGGGGTCTGCCATGTATGATATGCTCCCAGGTGGATAATATGCTGTAGGAACAGGCACTGAAGGCCCAGTTGGAAATCCTGCATAACCATAAGCAGGGGTTGACATGTTTGTACAAGGCAGCAACGGCCTGGTGACCATAGTAGGCTCCATATTCAACCCATTTGATAGTAAAAATGGTTGTATTTGGTTGATATTATCCTTCCTTTCTCCAGAAATATTTGATCCCAGGATCCTAACGACAGGTTCATATGGTGTTGGCCAACCAGAAGATTCATAGGCTTTACTAGTTGGTTTACCAGAGTTGTGAGAACCACCAATATCAGAGAATGATGGATTGTCATTCAGATCAAAGTCTCTGAGGGAAGGTTGCCTGTTATAAGACGATGACGAAGCTGAAGATAGGCTCCGTTCTCCATTGTGGAAATGCAAATTCCAAGAAGATAATGGAAATGCAGAAGCATCTTCATCCCCAACGCGATTAAGGTCCAAATTCAGCTTCTCTGTTTTCGAACCAATTTCCACACACGAATCTCCAGATGGAAGACTAGAGGAAGCAGGCAACAGTTTTGCAGAAGTGGGTTCATCAGGAACGTCAGCTACATTCAAATCAATTTCAAAGAAAACGGACTTCTGCTTTGAATCAGAACAAGTGCTTTCACCTTCCGGAGTTCTCAGTGATGATGTTGGTCGAAAAGCACTGGTAGCAGCAGAACCCTTCCATCCCATTTCACCTTCAAAATGGAGAGGAACAGGCAATCCTGGAGCTCCTTTTGAGACAGCAACAATGGCTATAGGAGCAGACACATTTAAAGCCATATTCAGGAAGGGTTTTGTTGAGCACTCAGGTTCTTCACTGCAAATATCTGTATTCAAATCAAAGGCGCATCCATCAATAGATTTGGCAGCTGATTCTGGAGCAGGAACTTTTGGTTTGGGTGATTCTATATCCAGATCAGAAATTTCAGGATCTGTACTTATGTTCTGTGTGATATCTGATTCCTTTTCAGGAGATGAAGTACCAGAGTGATCGTTTCCACTTGAACTGTTCACAGTGTCCTCCATCGCTGGTTGATCTTGCTTTTCTTCTTCAGAATCAGGACTATGAGAAGGAGATATTTCTCTGAGATTTCCCTCAGGAGAGCTGCAAAAAGGCTCTCTATAATCAACTACTTCTTTTTCCACTGCTATAGCAACTTGCCTTGCAACCTCCAATGCATCATCCAAACATTCAAGTCCTAGTTCAGATTTTTTGTTTGTGTCTTCTTTGATCTTGGGCTCCACAGCTTTCAGAAAATCAGTGGAGGGCGAAAAACGACTTTTTTGACTTCTAAAATTGGCCTTGTGATCAAAATCTTTGATGACACTGCTCATGGCTTCATCTTTTTGACCAGAAATCTGATCACCGGTGTTGCTGAGGATGCTAGCAGCGCAAGAAAGATCTTGGCCAGCACTGGGATTTGCATCTGCAATGGAGTCCTTGTTTACCAAACATTTTTCCTGTTCAGAGTTAACAGCCCCATCCAATCCTTCGGGTTCTGTTACTCTTGATGCACAAGGGTCACAATTGTCAGAATCAAACTTGCATGAGATAGTAGGTCCTGTAGCATCCACTAATGTTGTCCTGGTAGTAGTGAAAAATGAACAATTACTACCAGTTTCTTGTTGACTGGATTTGTTTGATTTGGTTTCGCCCATATCCTTATCAAAATCTTCCACAGTATTGTGTTCATCTTTTGTCGTTGATGCATCACACTTATCAGCTGCAACTTCTTCCTGACAAAACTGTGAACAAGTGCCAGCAGAGGGTTTTCCTTCTGCATGACAAACAGAAGCCTCTTCTGTAACTGATAACTTCTCCTGAAATGAGGTTAAGACATGGAATGACTCTGATGAATTCTCGTCACACAAAACAGGATGTGAATTAATAGGGTTTAAAGATGTGGGAAGAACTGATTCTGATGTAGGAAGCCTCTCCTTGTTTGTGGAATCAAATGCAGAACTGTCCGAGCATATTTTGGTACTGGATACCTGAAACTCAGTCCCTGTCAACTCTTCTTCACGTTTCCCTTCATCAGTTATTGTTGAGCGTGGAGGAAGGACAGCACTGTAATTTTCACTTGGTTGCATATCCTCAGATATTCCAGGTTGGTCGCTCTTCATGGCCCCACTTTTATCAGGATCCTGCCAATTTATGTCGTCATTTCTTGCATGATTCCATCTATCATACAAAATTTTGGCCTTCTCCTTAATAGGAATGCTTTTGTGATCAAGGAGAAGTTCAATAGTAGCTGCTGTGCCGGAGGCAGTTATCCTTTTATAGTCAATAGGAAGCCTTTCGAATGATGTCAGTAAAGAATGTATCAATTCTTCCACAACAATGCCACTGTCAACTGTTCCTATGTTTAGTGCTTCTTGAAGCCATTTATTCAGAAAATAAAGACCATTTAACTCTACAAATTGATTAAGACATTCCTTGTGGTCAGTAGCTGTTAAAACACCTGCGACAGTAGACCATTGTCTTATTGCATCACCCATGTTACTGGGAGCACAACCATTCAACTTTTGAATCATGGATACCAGCTCTTCCACCCTTGCAAGACTAGAAAGCCCATCTCTCATTTCTGTTAGCGTAAAGAAATCTTCAAGTGTCATTATGACTCGCCAGGTAAAATGGACGGTAACAAATTTCAATGACCAATTCTTTCCAGCAAAGTGGAGTTCGAGTCATCTAACCATGACCAGGAAGAAGATGAACATGTAACAGGCCTCTTTTCTGCAATATACAGCAAAGATCAATCAGGAGTCGATAGTCACAGAAAACTAATTAACAAGGTTCAAAAAGTACGTACAATGAGACTTTATAAAACACTGAGAGATGAAGAAAATCTTCATTACGATTGAAATTATACCTTATACAATACAAGGACAACCAACATCTATAAATTTTCAACAGATTAATTCATGAATTCAGTACTACCTAATCACTAAGATCTAATATTCATGATTAAAGCTTCCCATAATCCAACAGGAAACAACTTCACATGGGGCAAATCTTACACCAGAAACATCAGCAAATAAGTTAAATAACCAAAAACAAATTCCATACGGGAGCTAAAGAAAAAAAACTTCATATATACTAATATCCAGTACGAAAAATCATAAAGTAAATCCAGATAAGAATAGTTGTAGCATGAAGAACAAACTGAGATTCTTAATCAAGTAATGCATGAATTGTAAAATTGCATAAAAATACAAGTCTGGAAAAAAGTTATTGGTTGATATGGGCTTCAATGACTTCTAGATACAGCAGATTCACCTTTCAACAAAAAGACAATGTGCCATTTGAACACTAACAACCTCAAGATGCAACCCAGAAGCACCCATCACAGAGATCAAAGTTGTAGCACTCATAAAGTTTGCATATTGAATGACATTTTCTATATGTTGAAGGTAGTTACAAACATAAAATCCTTGTTCGAATGGGTGACAGTGAGATCGAAAGGCCACAGTCAGAGAGGGCAAGAAAGCTGAAGCCGTATGCAGGTTGGGGCAGATACATTGTGCAGGAAAATGGCAGCAGTGAGCAGACATGCAGTAGTTACATGAGATAGAAAGAAACAACGATTAGAGACTCAAAAGCCCCTGCCCCATTGCATGAAGCAATTAAAATATACTTGGAGAAATCCTAAGTAATAAAATACAAGGCATTTGAGCCATTGGAATTGTTAGAACACGTTGACAAAGGCTTCATATCCCCATACTGTTCTCACATAACAGGTCAGCTAGTTCAAGGCTGCACTTTGATGTTTCCATCTAATAAGTGATGCGGGCCGACTAAAGTCTTTTTCTTGCCCAATTATCTTCTAGTGTTCGGGACTAATAACTACTGCAAGGGCCATAATAACATGATTTTCAGACTGTTACTACCAACCATTTGATCAAAAGGCCGAAATTCTACTGTCATATATTTATAATCATCTTTTACTAGCCACCATGTGTGTTTGCAATGATCATATTCTTGGCTAGCAAAATATCTAAGTCATAATAAACATCACTAAATCTGCAACAAAGTCACCTGGTACAATTACGAGTGTCATCAATCATGTGTTAAGCCTCCACTAATTGATAGAAAAAACATCATTACAATTTGACCATTTGGTATTATTACCGCTGCTTAACTGCAACTAAATGGTTCTTTTATCACTTTAAGTGACCAATTTTCCAATCATTATTGGCATCTTACATCATTTTTTTCTTATTGCTTTTAGAACCACTAAACTATGCTTTAGTACCTCCTCGTCAAAACTTAAATTCCAATGCCCGTACAACAGTAATGTAGATGTAGGATCTCATTGAAGACAGGATCAAATACTTCTGTTATCTGCGGATAAAGGACAATCTTAGATATTTGAATGCACAAGCTTCCCAATCATCTGGAAATCTATAATTCTTCAGTTTAAGTCCTCCACATACTAAAATATCATGTAAGTAAAAAAAGCAAATAAAAGTAGCAACAGTCAACGCATTTCCGCATTATAATGTAACATCCCACTAATCCATGGCTAGAATTTTCAATACTACTAAATATACACACACATACATACATACATACTGATCGATCTACCAAATATGTGCAGTCAAACTAGAAAGAAATTATATAACTGTGTAGTTCGAAATATAATAAGTAAGCGCAACAATGCGGAATAGCACACTTCCAGTTTATCAAATGAAGATATTCTGCTAATAGATTCAAGAAATGCGAAGTGTTCTGAAATTAATTTTCAATCAAACTATCCGATGCTAAAACCTCACCACTGAAAAATTAAACAAGTTCAAATGTATCGTTTTCACTCGCAAGGATAAAAATTCGCTTATACTCAAAATCTGTCTCCAGCCTAACGAATTCCAAACTATTGACTATAACTGCAGTGTCAGTAAGAACATACCACGCAAGAGAAAAAAAAACAGCACGGAAGAAGAAATGTCTAGTTTAACAAGAGCATCTCGCCCCACATTAAGATGCAACAAAGAACAACAATTCCACATACAAAAGAAAAAACAATGGCACGAATCGAATACATTACAGAAAGCAAAGATCTGCCAAAGAAGCACCGGACCAAAACCCTAACCGACGATTTCTACTCGAATCAAGAAAATAAACTAAATCTAGAACGCCAAAACCGAACCATCAAATGAAACCATTGAGAGAGCGAAAGGAATAAGAGGGAAATGGAAGAAGATCGAGGTGGAAGCCGGAGACGGCGAGGGATCACAGAATAATTTGAGGAAAGAGGGGAAGAGCTCGGGTATTACCGCGACCTCGCCGCGGGAGAGGGCAAAACCCTAGAATCCGAAGACGTAATAGGAGGATCGCCGCCCTCGCCTGCTCATCTATCCCCCGCAGTCGCCTCTCTCTCTCCGTTTCGTCGCTTCCCTTCTTCGTCGAACCCTCTTCTCTTCGAACGCGCTCGCTCTCGCTGGCCCCGAGCGCCCCCCCTTCTTTTCTCTCTCCTCTGTTTATTATAAACTATTTATTTTATTATTCGCCGCACTCCGCCGTGTTACATAAATAAATAAAATGATAATTATTCTGATGATTCCCAGCGCGTGCGAGCGAGGCCGAGACCCGCTGGACAGCCAAAGCCCAAAGGCCAAAGGGTGGGCAGGCACGTGCGAAGTGGCCCAGTGGGTCCCGCCACTGGCGGGGCCCGCTGTTGTGGCGAGGAGGGGCGGGCGATTGGGCAAGCGAGCTGCCGGGAGTCGCAAGAACTGCGATACAGTTGTTGATTGAAAGCAACGTCGATCAAATGTCGGGGAGTCGTCCGACTTTGTGTAGAAAATTTAATAGTCACTGCAGAATTGCCTAGAATTTTTATCAGATATTGTCCTAATCTTGTCATCAATGATACTGACTAAGGATATGTGGATGTTGTTCTTCGGACTTCATTAGGAATGTCAATGAGTACTCGATCCGACTCAACTCATTTATGACAGGTTCAGATACCCGATTAGCTAATCGGGTCGGGTTCGGATTTACCCCCATGGGTACCCGCGGGTATCCGATACCCGATACCCGATTATATATAATAAAAAATAAAATTATATATATATATATATATATATATATATATAATAAAATAATTTTTAATAAATATATTTATTATTATTAATATTATTTTATAATTATATTTTATAAAAATAATTTAAAAAACTATTTAAAAATAAATATTTTAATTTAAACGGGTACCCGTTTAAATACCCAACTCGGGTTTAGTCGGGTTCAAATTTCGGTCGGGTCGGGTTCGAGTTTGGCCAAAAAGTGTGGGTACCCGACCCGTTGACATCCCTAGACTTCATCTATCTTGCTCTTGTTTTCTTGAATGAAATCCACGAGGAAAGGAAGAAAAAACACATTGAATCTAATAACGTTTTGTATCTAGATTTAATATGTTTTTTTTCTTTATATTTTTTATAAAAAAAAAGAAATTAAAGTCTTTAAACTTCATAAATATGATAGTAAGACTAAAATTTAAAGAAATTGACAGAGGAGTAAAATTATAAAATTTACTAGTTCCAAACATAGAGTAATTATTATTTCCCAGCCCAAAATGTTCATTTTTTTAATTTCTATTTGAATTTACTAAAATAGAATATAACTTGATACCTTAGAACTATTTTAATCCATGACATTAATATGAGGTTAATTCAATCATAACTCCATAGTCAAGCTGACGACAGACAACTCAAGTCAGAATTAGGAAGCTGACATCGGAAGGTCAACTCGTGCTTTGACTCAATGGACAGCCTCAACTCAGATCGGCAGCCGGACGATGGTCAACACTTTCATGTTGGTTTGGCCCAAAAGACTGCAGTAGTACTAGGAAATACTGTGATAAAATACTGTGCTGGTCTGAAGTTTCTGTAGCTCAATCTAGTTAAGTTTGAATCGAGTCAGTTCAGTTCTTTGAAGTTACTTTCTTCAATCCATAAAGTAACATTAGGACACTGCAACCTTTAGATGAAGAACTCCTGAGCAATAGGAAGTGGCTTTGTGCTGATACCTGTGCACTGTTTCATCAGGCATCTGCTTCTTCTGGATGCCGCAGCAGAGTTTATGGGCTCCTAATGATTGACAGAAAGGCGATTCATGGCCTTTCGGTGCTAAACAGCCGTGTTGTTCTCTGGAAAGCACGAGCTATCTGATTAATCTTCTGCAAATGGGACCAATTCTGCCAACCTTATGCCCCACCATCAGATTGATTATTCATCAATCCAAGTGGCTTCTCTTTGGAAGATTCTCCACATTGCTTCACAGCCAGCCACACCCACCGAGGACCTTTAGCACCTTCTGATAGTAAAGGAGTCATCAGATCAGCCTCCGCCCCAATTGACCGACTGTTTCAGGTCCAATTAGGAGCAGGGGAAGAGCAGGAGGGAGGCACAGCCATGAGTGCCATGAAATTCTGCCGTGAATGGTGAGCTCCTGCTTTGAATTGGGTGTCGCTGTGCTCTTCTCTCTCAGCTGCGATCCCTTTTTTTTCTTGCAGCAACAACATCCTGTATCCTAAGGAAGATAGGGAGCAAAAAATCCTGCTTTATGCTTGCCGCAACTGTGATCATCAGGTCTTTCTGATGATTTCCTTGTTCCTATTTGATATCTATTTTGGAAGAATTACTTCGATTGCGTTGACTCTTGCTAATTGCTGGCATATTCTCCCTCTGCGATTTAGGAGGTCGCTGACACTTACTGTGTGTATAGAAATGTGGTGGATCATTCTGCAGCTGAGTTCACACAAGTCCTGCAGGACGTAGCAGCTGACCCGACTCTTCCTCGCACAAAATCTGTCAAGTGCGCAGTCTGCGGCCACCCAGAAGCAGTCTTCTTCCAGGTTCCTCTCCCTCTTCTGCTGATTTTCTTTTTAGCGATCCAATTCAAGAATCAGAGTTATCTTCACTACTGCGCTGTTTAAAGAGGAAAGAAACCAAGTATGAAATATGAGGAGAAGGATATAATCGATCTACCAAAAAGGATTACAGACTTAGAAGAGAGATTAAACTTGCAGGCGACGGCTCGAGGGGAGGAAGGGATGACGCTGTTCTTCGTCTGCTGCAACCCAAGCTGTGGCTACAGATGGAGAGATTGATTGAATACTGTTCGTTTGCCGTCTCGGCAACCACTTGAGCTCTTTTGTTTGAAGAACAAAGTCAACGTTTTGAGTTCATCGAATCCCTGTTTCTGTGCTGCTCACAGAACATTAATTTGCATAACTCCAATAAATTGTTGCCTTTTGATTTGTTCTCCTTTATTCAGGGACTAACTGCTACAGTTCATCTCTGAACATTGACTCAAGCTTCTCTATTAAGAGACTAAACTTATGAATTAGTTCACTCTTTCAGATTTTGAAAGGCTCATGACTGAATCTGAGCTTATGATTATGGCTAGATGCAAAAGGTCAACGCAATGTAGTTAGATTTCAAGTCTCAATATGAAATTGTAAATTCAACTCAAATTATGCATGTGAAATTTGAGCTGTTCTTATTTTTCTAATAAAGTACTACAATTTGGAACAAATAAGTAGGATCAAGCTCAAAATACTCCACAAAAAGTTGACTTAGTTTTCATCCTTGGAGAATTCATTGGATTCTGTTGATGACTTATTTTATCAAAATTGGAGTGTGGATCCAAATTATTGTATAATTCAATAATATTTCAATTATTCTGTGATTTTTAGAGAATTTTTAGAATTTTATTTTAATTATAAGCATATAAATAATTGATGAAGGTGAAATTTGGTACAGCCAATTTAACGTGAATCAAGAAGGACAGGTGTCACATTGACCGCTTTGACCGGCTGGCCTTGAACTCAGACCCTCTATTTCTACCCTAACATGTCTTAGGAGTTAGGAGCTGCTACGCCGCCAGAGAAGCCCGAGTTAAGGCACTCTTTCGGACATTATTCTCCGGCGGACAATGGCGGAGGTTAACAAGCACTACTTGAGGTACATGGCGGTGAAGCGGATCCTCCAGGGGCTCATGCAGTTGCAGTCGAATCCCTTTGATGACTTCATGAGCCTCCCCCTCGAGGTGAGATCCCCAATCCCATACCCTTCCCCAGATCGCGCACTCGTTTTCTTAAGTCTGATTTCTAGGGTTCGCATTCCGCTGTGCGATTTGGATCTCTGCATCTTTCATTTGTGCTGGGGTTTTGGCCTTTCTGGTAGTGCTATTCAGTTCCATGGTTTAATCTTGAACCATTCGGGTTAAGGTTTAAGATGGTTAACTCTTCCGACGCAACCCTCCAAAATGCTTAGCCATGTTTGAACTGTAGAGCTTGAGGTTTCTCTGAATTTAATTTTGGTACTGCGCTGTGTAATAACTGCTGCGTTTCTCTGTCAAAATGGCCGTTTTCAGGAATGTTTGAATTGAAGCGATTTCGTAGAGCAACACAATCAATTCTTTTTAAAACATTAGGTTAATTGATAGAAAAAAAAAGGTTTACATTTGCGAGCACTGTGTACAATCACATTATGTTTAAAATACTGAGCCTTCGTAAATGTAATGGAACCAAACTGATGAGGAAGTTCAGCACCAATATTTCGTAGTCTACTCTTATATTTGGTTGGTTGACTACACGAGCATGGTGCTATAGTAATACTTTTGTTTTATTGCATGTCATTGACATTTGCTTGTCCAATGACGACCGACAAAAGGACATTCATGCATGCTTCAGCGGTTATTTGGAGTTTGGTGGGATAGTTATTACAATGCTCAAGCACTTTCTTTGAAAAACTTCTTCCAAATTATGTATACTTGATTTACCAATTATGCTGCATCACTTTTCAAGTGCATCATGTAAAATTGGCAAATTCTTGGTCTTGCTTCAAGGAACGTGGTAATCATATTGTTAATTCCATGATATACGAAGTACTTTAGTTAAATGGACTGATGTGAAATTGATGTTAGTTGGTAATTGACATTTCAAAAGTTCGTAATTATTTGTTCTTTGCTACCTGTAATCAAATTAGTTTGTGAATGATAACTTTGATGTTCAGGCATTTTTTGAGGTCGTATTCTTAGCTTTCTTTGGATGACAATTTGTTGAGCGGAGGTAATTGCTTTTCCTGAAAGGCAGCAAGTAAATGAACGATTTGTAAGTAAGAAAATTTAAGGATTTGGATGATTTGTTCCTCGGAACTACTCTCCCTGTGTAGGCTATGATCGTTCATTTTGAGTCCTTCAGTTTGATATCTTCTAAAGCTAATCCGAAACGATGAGGTTTGCTGATTGTTAATCTAACGAGAGCAATAACTATGATCTTTTGAGGCTAGACCTCACTTCAGTTAAATCAGTCTTGTTGCAAGTGACCGATCATTATCAGTTCAAATTTTCCATTTTTCAGATTCCTGCACATCTTTGTAACCTATTCACAGTGCCATAAGCTTGTCGACTGAATATCCAACTATTGTAATTAATGCAGTTTGGTGTTTTTCCTTAACAGTTCGGACAGCCTTAGTAGCCCTGATAGCTTTCATTCGATCAAACCTAGGGCAGTGGGGTCACGAGGAAATTCGGAGACGTGGCTAGCAATGAATTCGCGGAAAGGATCACCCAGGTTTGAGCTACAAAGAGGCAGTAACTCAGAAGTAGTAGTACTTTGCCAATCCATTCATCTTCCTTTCAAAATACATTTATTATCATTGTTCTAATAACAAGTACCATTGAATTGACTCAGATTCACCAGACGGCTCCACCAGTTCCTCAGTTGCCATCCTCACCAACCACTGATCAATAACCGATTACCGGTTACTAGATTGAGCGAAGACTTGCATGTAAATCTTTTAGTACATATGCTATAACTCCATGGACGGATACGTCTCAGAACCACAGAATTGCGAAAAATGTGTGGAGATGCATGTAAATGCAGGAGCTGGCTGTCTAAGAATCAGCTTCAAAGCAATAGTGAGGCTAAGAAGAAGAATACCAGCTACGACGATGTACGAGCAGCCGAGAGGGACAATGAAAGGGTTCAGAAGCTACATTCAGGAGTTTCTTTCACTGATTAGGAAAGGCCGAGTCATAATACAAAAGGGCTTGCAATTCTGGAGGTCAAGACATTCGCAAAGCCTATGAAACATTTTATTATGCACTATTCTTTGTTGGCCATCCTATGTGCCTATTGCAGCATAAAGGGGAGAGTAAGGGCGTAAGGCATACTAAAGTTTCCATTGTATTATGAATCTAATATGTCTAATGATATTGTTCATTTTTTCGGGGGTTGTCATCATGTATTAGTGTGATGGCTTCTAGGCAGTCGGTCTCTATAATGGCTTGGGAATCTCTCGGCTTCCATAGAGTATATGGTCTGTAGGAATCTCTGTACTTGTATGCATTTGTACACGACGGGGCAGCACATTTCTCCCTTGGTGGAGGGTAATTGAACCCATGTTATCGACGAACAATTAGTAAGTTTTAACTGACAATAAAGACCAAAAAAACAAAATGGACCAAACATAAAAAAGTGAAAATTTATATGTTGTAACATTAGTAAGAATTTATAGGAAAATTTTTTGGGAAAAGAGCAAGATAGTTGCATCTCTAGCATGTCACTTATATTATGTTGTAAGTGTTATAGGTGTTATATGATAATATATTAATATTATACGATTTAATTATTATATAAAAATATATATATATGTTATATGATATTTTTAATTAAATATGTTATATTATAATACAAATATATTATACGATATTATCGTATAATATATATGTATTTTATATTTTTTTAATTGTATAACAAATTTATGTTATGGTATAATATATTTAACTAAAAATATTGTATAACACATGTGTATTTTTATATAAAATTTATATCGTATAACATCGATACCATATAATAATAATATAATAACATACTTTAAAATACGTGCCAGACAGTTGCGGTACCTAAAATTTTTTCCAAATTTCGAAGCCTCGTGCAAACGGAGAAAGGTCTATTTTCAGCTAAACTATCCCCAAAAGCAAACATTACAAAACGGAGTTCCTGTCAACGCATTAGGCCATGGCACTAAGACAATTCCGAGATGCATCTCGATAAAGCGAAGGTTTTCCAGAAGGAGATCTACCATCACCTTTCACCAGCAATGTTCGTGCAGTTCTGCAAATGCAGACTTTCATCTTTTATCTTCTCTTCTCCTCCGCTATTATATTACAATTAGTCCCTTCTAGCTGATTAGCATCTGGCGATCTTGCTTGCTTCGCTGTATTCACCTTCCCCTCATCCATGTTTTTCCACTTAGCTGGAGCAAGGATACCCACACTGCAACGTTCCAATGCTGACTCGTGCACACCCTGTGCGCTGCCAGGCCCATAATTCCCCTTCTCAACTTCTCCAGAGACCTTCTGACCTTTCTTAATTTTCCTTGAAGAAGATATGGTGGAAGAAGAATTTTTGGGAGGACTGCTACGATGGATCTCTTTCCTTTGCTTATTGGATTCAACATCATCTCCATTGTCATCAGGAGAAAGCTTCCTCGCATTGTCAAAAGATAAGAGTGGGTGTCAGGGGCAAGCTATCACAACACAGATGAACCACAGGCCGAGGTCGTCTTCACCATTGCATTTACACCACTGAATCCCAGGCACTTCAATCCCTCATTTAATTCTTCGCTGGTTAAGAATTCCCTACTTTATGTTTGCTTAACCGGTAGCTGCATTCATGAAACAAATGTTTATCAATGAAATGGTGAAGGAAAATAAATAAATGAATATACACTTTGCTAACAAGGCGGCAATCAAGTGAAATGTGAAGAAAATAATTGGGAACAACTAAGAACTCACCGGAGGTATGAAGATTATCAACCCTGCTACATAGAGGATCATAATGCAGCGAAGAGGAAGCTTTAGAATACAAAGAATTAGACGATAATTCATTCGTATGCACAAAAATGAAATCAAAACCCTAAGAAACAACTGAATCAACGAGAAGTATAATATGCAGTAAAACGATAACAAATCAACAATTATTTTTTTTTTAAAAAAAGAATAATTATAAAATGAAACACAGCATTTATACAAAAATTAAACGTGTGAAATGAGATGACACAATTTTTTTTTAAAAAAAAATTATCAAATTTGGAGTTTAAATAGAGCTCCCCTATGCCTCCTTTTTAATCTCCTTTTATTAGGCCAGCCGGAGCTAGCTAGGTTTGAAGGGAAACCTTTTGTGCAAGTCTCTCCAACGCTAAGCTGGATTGGAGTGGTAGCCTACACATATGCATAGAGAGATTTAATTTATATGGCCTAGAAGAATACAGTGCAGTGAAAGGGAGAGAGGAATCATCCAGGGTGTTCTTACGAGGGCACGGCGGTGGCCGTGGGGGCGCTCGCCCAAGCGAGGCGGCCGCTGCCTCACTGTTCTCTTCAACAATTCATGTGCACGCATGTGCCGCTTACCTTCCCAGAACATGTTCTTCGACACAACCAATCCCTGTCTCCTCCCCTCCCTCTCTTTTATATATCTATATATACCGCATCATCATCAAATTCCTCTGTTCTATCCCACAATTAGGTCTTCTTCCCCCAAATCCCTCCTCCCCTTCCCGCCGCCTCCCCGGCCATGCACGGAGTCGCCGGGCGAAGAAGCACGCGGGCCAGCGGCGGAACAGTGAGATGGGCGAGGCCGCCGACGATATCGAAGAGGCGAAAGGGCTGCCGCGTCGTCGGGAGGAAGATCAGGGCGCTGCAGGCGCTGGTGCCTAACGGCGGATCGATATCGGGGCTGGATCGGCTGTTCCGCGAGGCGGCCAACTACATCGTGTGCCTGCAGGCGCAGGTGAGGCTGATGCAGATGGTGCTCGGGGAGTCGCCCTCGTCGGCGCATGGCGAGGGTTCGGATCAGGATCGATCTGACTGATGCATTGGTGTACATTTGCGGTGGCGATGGGGGGAAATTTACGCTTGATTTGTGAGCTCGCTTTGATTGTTTAATTTAATTCAGATGACTGATCCTAATTCCTAGGTAGCTGCTGGTGCGATTTGTTTTTTTCGCGGGATGTAAATGCAATGCTGGCGTGTATGGTTTGCACTTTGTAGGCATAGCATTCTTGGAATTAATTAAGATTGGATAATGGGATTCAGCATTGGTTGTGGTGTGACGTGGAATTATTTTTAATTATTTAAAATAATAATATTTAAAATTTTAAATAAAATTATGTAAATTATTTTTTAAAAGAAATAAAAAAAATAAAAAATATCAAATTATAGCCTTTTCTTTTTATTACCAAATAATTTTTTAATTACTATTTAGTTAAAAGCTATTTAAAAAAAAACTTAAAAATAGGACCAAACATACCCTAAATATGAAACAAATTCCTATTTGGCTATCGTAGGACTCGGTTGGAGATCAGCCGTATGAATTAAACGCTTGTATCTTTGGATTCAAATTAGATATTTTTTTTTTAATTTTAATTAAATAGCATGAGTGTGAGAGCAGTGATTGAACAACTTTTAAATTAATCATATTATTTAAATGATCCAAGTGCTTATAGAATTTTAAATTAATCATATTATTGCATCATCGAAATAGAAAAGATTTTAACGTTGTCATGTTATTAGTTGGTGTTTAAAATAGAAACAGCACAGAAGTCAAATAATTAAATAAGCTATTCATCTTAATTAACTAGTAGAATCTTCAGAAACTTTTTCTTCAGCGATATGGATCCGTTTTCTTTGTCAACAACACGTACATGCAGCGGTAAAATCGTACATCAAATTAGTAATAGAAGATCTTGTTGCACTATCGTACAAGGATATTCTCAACAGAGCAACTTACCTGACGCTGAAGCGGCGAGAGCAACAAAAAAAAAAGGGAAAAAGAGTCCACCGGCCTAAGCTCTATAAATACAATCTACAACAGACCTTCAATGAAATCGGGGTATGTACGAAATTTTTTATAAAAAAAAATGAAAGAAAATGGTAGGGAGCCTTGCTTTGATACTTAATGAATATACCTGAAACTCTCTATAGGATCTGATTCTTCCAACAACGATGCCGCCTGAAAGCAGTCAGCTGCATCGGACATCCGGCCGTCATCCCTGTGTACTATGCCCAGATGGTACCAGGCTAGCCCGTTTGTCGGTTCAACCCTTAGGGCATCTGAAAGAATGCTTCTAGCAACAGGTAAACACTTTGAACCTTTTTTGGACAATAGAGCACCGACTGACACCTTACAAGGCACATAGTCGGGATCAGACGAAAGGGCATTCCAATAAACAGGCAGCGCTCGGCGCGAATCGTTATTGGCTTCAAAAATATGACCTGATGAATCAAAAACATGGCAGTTATTTTTTACTTTCCCGGATTATTGCAGACTTTTCACACGCAAAAGTAAGCTGAGCTGAATACGGGCGGCAGCTGAAGGATTACTTGCTACAAATCCTTCATTAGTTACAATTGTACAGGCTTCTATTTGAGTTGATGCATCTAGATTGCAATGCTGAAAACAGCGTTCAAAATACTACAGTTGTTCAATTTCCCATCCAAAGTAAATCACAGTAAAGGTGATGATCGAAAGCAATATGGCCATTTACTTCTGCGGAAGAAACGAAAAATAAGACGCCATATTAAGTCCATTAAAGTTTAAGATTCAGCCTGAACGTATTTGATTGCCGTTGTGTTTGTGTCCTCTTCTATGCAAATCACTGGAGAGTCCAAATTAATAGAATTTGATTTAATCTTCACCTATCTCATGGTATTGGAGGTTTTTAGACCTACTTTAGTCCTTCCTTTACCAACATACGTCCACCCCTGATCCCCAGGTGGTAGTACTCTAGGATGCGTCCACTCCTAATTTGTCTATTGATAACATGCATTTATATAGTGTTTTTAGTATAATTTTATCATCAATTATCTCTCTTTTCTATCATATTTTTACTCATTTTGGCTTAAATCCCTTTGTTTGTTCGGAATCTTCACATTTCTTCACTTTTGACAAATTTTAGGTAAAAAAGCCTACAAATCCATTGATTTCGGTGAATCCAAACGCATAAATGAATTCTACATATTAAAACGAAGCTGCCCATAAAATTTCATACAAATCGGAGCATGTTTAAGAAAATACGGGCCCCCAAACGGCTGTATTTTCTGAACATACAGAAAGAGTTACGGCCCTACCCGTAATTTTCATCAAAGTCATATCAATTTCAACAGAATGTTTCACAGCCTAGGGTGTGAAATATTTCACGGCCGTGATTTCTTAAAGCAAAAATATGGGATTAAACAGAGTGTTTTATAGCCGCCTGTGAAAGTTTTTACGACCGTAATTCTATCGGGTAAAAATTCTAGATTTCAACAGAGCGTTTCACGCCCCCCCCCCCCCCACCCATTGAAATAATTTCGTCCGCCAGTTTCGGATTTGACTTCATTTCTCATCCGATTTGATCCGTTTTCGAGCCAAATTTTGGGTAAACCCTAGCTAAGTGATGGGGAACTATTTAAGCAATATAAGGAGCTTAGGGGCTTTTGGCAAGGATTTAACGTGAATTCAACAAAGGGGCGAAATCAAGGGCAACTAGGCGGCGGACAGCGATTTTCTCTCCAGAAACTCTTCGTTTGCAACCTGCTGGCTTCAATCTTCATGAGGGAGTCCTAGATTTCAACCTCTTTATCGTTTCTATTATTATTTTGCCAATTTTGTAATCAAAATATGGATCTTTATAACATGAACATGAACACCATGCTAGTGTAACTTTTTCTTCAGGACTAGGGCATAGCTCTCTTTGTTTTTATGACTTAATCATTGATTTCTTTCTTATGAAGTAATTTACTTGTGTTAAATTCAATTATTGTTATGCTTATTACATGTCGATTATTGACCATAATTTGCATGCTTAGAGACGTCGTAAGAAGTACTGAGAAGTGAATTGTGACGTTAGATCTATAATACTTGGACAAGTTGATTTGAACACGAGAGTAGTTTGAATCAGCTTGAGGGATTTCTTAGATTTATCAAGAACCCATTGGGTTTATCTTGAATTAACAACCACGAGAGTAGGGGGTTAATTCAGATAAACACTGAATTGTACTGCTGAGAGGGGGCAATCTGTACATGCGGATAAATCCCCTTCAACACAGTAAATCCTTCTCAAGATATTTTAATTATAACAAGTCATGAAACATAGTATGGTGAACCCGAAATCCTGATTATCCATTGCAACCCATTCGTATTTTCATTTTTCTCTTTTACAAAAATTTAACCCTCTTTCAAACTATCTAGCTAACGATCTTAAGATAAATCAGTACTTAGTCATTGTCCATGTGGAATCGATATTTTTATTACTTCGATTTGACCGTGCACTTGCATATCACATCATCTATGATCTAATTCTCTAGGTTTTTCTTCTCCGACCTTTTGTCAATATTATTCTCTTTTGATAATAAGCTTTTATACTCTGATCATCCAACAAAGTTAATAATGTAAATTATCTTTTATAGCCTCGATCTTTCATCTAGTGGAAATGTGGAATAGCATAAAAATATACACAGCATAGAAGCTCTATTAAGTGACATAAAAAGTGCAAACGAGTGAGACAGTTCACCTCAAGGATACTATTTTAGTATGTTATTCTAGGAGGAAAGGCTGATGAGCTTAGTGAACCTAGTATAACGATCTAAAAAATGTAAAGCAACATGATGGACTTTGAGGCTGCTCATCACCAAGGTAGCCTTTGAGGCTTCTTTTTAAGACTCAGACAAATGTCAACCTCATATGCCATCAATCTTGACCGAAGGTTCTTCCTTAATAAGTAAGCAAACAAGTCCTTATCAATAATGCCGTCGTAGAGATTGGCCAATATTCTTCAAATGGTTTCACTGCAATTGTTCTCCACAAACAGCTACCAACATCTAGTACTATGCCATTGTGTCTATTATGAGGGGAATGGTTTTAAAATCTAGCCTTGACTCGCATGAGATTGTCAACCCTTACCTCAGTAAGTAAACAAGTGCAGAAGGTGGATCTAAATGACAGAACTTAATGTCATTTTACTATGAGATGCATAAACCAAACCAACTTTGATAAGCACTAAGTTTGATGATTGTTCACAATAGCAACAACACAAAGGAAAGTTGATTAATCCCCCAATGACGCATCTTGACAATTCCTTCATTATTGAGGTTGCAAGTCAATCTATGATAAAACCTTATTTAAGTCATTCAAATTCTATGCTAAAATTTAGCAAGAAAGATATAGGGAATGGTCCTCAGAGACACGATTCTCACTCTATACATGCATTTGTTGATATTAACTATATAAAACAAAGGATGCAAGATCCATTTTAGGTTATTGCACCTTTCTGAAAGAGAATTTTCATTTGGAAAAGCAAAAAGTAGAATATTGTTACTATATGACATTCAAAAGTTGAATACCTTGTTATGACTCACACTTCATGTGAGATGATATGGTTCAACACCTTAATAGAAGAATTTCCTATAATCAGGTTTTCTATGAGAACAAAATATGTAGAGCTAGACTCATTTTATTCATGATGTGGTTCTTTTTCATAAAAAGATTGTTACTGCTCCCATCACTACATATAGTTAAATTGATGATATCAAAGCTCTTACAGTAATTTAATTGAGAACTCTTTATAAGAAATTAGACACGATTGATAAATATACTTCTACTTAAGGGAGAGTTTAGTTTGTTTGGACAGATATTACTAGATAGATTTGTTGTTTCATTTTTTTTCCCATTGTTAGTTTGTTTGGACAGATATTACTAGATAGATTTGTTGTTTCATTTTGTTTCCTCTTGTCCTTTCCATCTTGACAAATATTAAAATGACTGGTCAAAAAACTTTGAATTGCTATTTGCCTCTCAAGTAGCAATAGAATCTAGTTATTAAAAAACTAGATTGGACCAGGCAGCCAATTTGTACCAAGTATATAATATATATGATTAAAGTTGACCAATATCATCAGTACTGTGTCAATATGGACCAGCACAAAATCACCAATAGAACAACTACTTTATGTATATGACTCAATTTATCAACTCATGACAAATAGCAAACTACTGATATATGACCAATAATACCTTCAATGTGCATTATAGAAGCAGAGAAGGGTTTCAGTGTCCTAGCTTTCTCCAAGCAAACCTCGGCATCTTTCCAAAGGGAAAGGTGGGAATACAGATTGGCAAGACCTTGCCACACTTCAAACTCGCTAACTTTATCATCTTCAAGCTGAAAGAAAATCAAATATAAAGGCTAGTCAGAGAAAAAAAGCTTTGTGCACACGTAAGCTGCAAACAATTTTAACAAAGAAATTAACACAAGAAAGATCAATTTAATCTCTCATTCATCATTCAAAGTATTAGTTAGCCAAAAGTATGCATATGACCACATCTTATAGCTGATTAGTTTATGTAAATTTTAGTTCATGCTGCAGCACTGAAGGAAAAAACAAGTACTTTGAGCTTCAAAATATCAAACACTCAGACACAAATACCAGTAACGCAATAATGAATTAATATAGATGGTAATTGTCTAACTAAAACTAGACCTAACAATTCGGGTCAGCGGGTCAAAATGGTTCGTGTCAGCTTTGACCCGTGACCTGATTAAGTCAACCCGAACACGATCCGTTTAATTAATCGGGTCAAACTGTCTAACACGAACACGACCCGACTATAATCAGGTCAACCTGACATAACCCGAATAATCCGCTTATCATTTATATTTTAAATATAAATAATAAATTGATAAAAATTATTTAAAAAAATAAAATTTTGGGCTTATGTGTGGGCCAAAATCTGGGTTTAAAAGATAGTTAGAAGATATTTAGGCTTATGGGCTACCAATGAGAGTTAGGTGAGCTTATATTTAAATTTTTATATATAAATATATGATGTAATCGGGTTAAGCGGGTCAACCCATTTACAACCCAACACGACACAATTATTTTTGGGTCATAAAAGGGTTGACCTGTTTATGACCCGAACATGATTATGGCTGACCCGAACCCGCCTAACTTCGTGTCAAGTCGGGTCGGGTCAGCGGGTCGAGTAAGGTTTTGCTAGGTCTAACTAAAACAAGAGGCATACTTGAATTTATAAGCAGAGATGCATGCATAAGAATATGACCGGAACTTGCCTTTGGCAAGAAAAAAGGACCTGAACTTCAAATTCACACTAATTAGCACAATTTGATGTTTTTGTTGTGAAGCCTATACATCTCCTAGCTATCACCACAACTTCACATTCATAATAATTAAAACCTATTGATGCTTTTTGGGAGAAGATGCGAACCTTAGTTATCGAACTTAATAATTTTGAAGTCATGCATACCAACTGACAAGGATTGAACTAGGAATTAGTTGTGAAAAAAGATTGGTAGCACTCTAGAACCATGACATTTTGTGAAATGAATGTGCTACCCAAATTTTTTACTGACTTATCGTGAAATTGCACCTTCGCTTAACTCATCTTTCTCTGAGCAAAGAAAATGATGAATTACATACTCCAAATTATATCTGAATTCCAGAACTTCATGCCTGCTAAACATTAGGATACTGATGGAAGCTAAAATTGAATCCGTCAATAGAAAAACAAAAATGGACAAAGAGACGTTGGTTCTGTATTGTGTATTCCTTTTCAACTTCATTGCAATTAGCAAAATGCAAATATTGAGCATTCATCTTATGAAGAACTATACCTAAATTCCCTGAAAAACTTTCACAGTACTTCTTCAATAGTTTTGACACGACAATGCATTCTTCTTTCTATTCCTAAACATAGATTCACATAGGAACCACTAACCAGGTAAAATACCTCCAGCTCCAGGAACCTAGTTGCTATATATATATCTCCTGTAATGAAGTTATCCAAAATCAATCCAGTCATTGTAAAATGAAAGTCACACAAATTTAAAACAAACTTAACATGAAAGAAAACCATGATTTTCAAAAATATATGATAAAAGTCCTTTTATGTAGGATCAAACCTATCACTCAAACTAAGATATGGTCTGTTAAGAGGCGGGTTTAGAAAACCCCTCTTGTACCTGCAGAGGGGTAAAAGGTAGAGAAAGAAAATCCTAAAAAACTACATTGTATTAATTTGTTGAATTATATAGTAGAAGGTACCTCTATATATAGAGAGTTATTGGATACATAAACATAATTTTTTAATCATCACTTACTAAATTTAAATAATATTATTCCTCGTATTACTAAGTCTAACTATTATTAATTCTAATATGATACAGAGCAATGTGCTTAGGAGAGATAAAATTCTTAATCAAAGATGCAATTGAAACAATGTATATAATTGGAAAAGCACAGAGTGCATGATAAAAAGTAAGTGCAAAGTTAATGAATACTTCAATATAATTTTTAGTAGATCCAAGTGACTTTCTTTGAGCTTGAACAAGTGCGAGAAGGAAACGATATGATTCAACAGCATCCAACGGTGAGGACTGAGCCACTTTTAGTTTTGCCTTGATTCTGAGTATTGGACCTTGTTCCCATTTAACAATCTCATCCAATGCAGCATCAGTGACAATTTCAGCCTCTGCGTAGCGTTGCTGAGCAGATAAAACCAATGCAAGCAATCTCCATCCTTTGGATATCGATCCACCTGTTGTATCAATGTATTCTTTTATACATCGGAGTGCAGAATATGTATTTCGCTGCTCAGCATATTCAAGTGCCAGGTCAAAAAGGATATCTTTATTGTGGCGCTCAAGAGCAAAGGCCTCATCTAATGATTTCAATGCTTCACTTTGCAAGCTAGCTCTTTCGTGATCTGAGGAAGCAATTTTAGCTTTTCTCCCTAGACACATTCCCAGAAAGCGAAGACTAACACTCTTTAAATGCTCATCTGCAGTTTGAGCATTAGCTATAGCTCTCCTTGCATATTCTACTCCCTCTGAAGAAAGAGGACACTCTTCACTACAGATCTTTGCAGCCAATAGCAATGTCATGATATCATTAGGTCTTTCATCTTTATGTAATGATTTCCTCAATAAGTTCAGTGCAGAAAGATTCTGACCCGCTGCACTGTAGCAAAGCGCCATGCTATACCACCTATCACACCGTGGATAAATTCCAGGCATAACCTCTTCAAAGTGCCTAGCAAGCTCAGAAGTTTGACCACATATAGTGAGTGCAAAAGTAAGATGTTCCATCACTGATGGATCCCACTGGGTCTTGCCCAGAGACCATTTTCTTAATATTATGGAAAGAAGTAAAATAGCTTCTTCCAAATTATTCTTTGGAATAAACGAACCCTCAGGTTGGGAAGCCAAACTCGGAGGACTGGCTTCTACTCCACCATATAAAAGAAATGCAGCAAATCTTTTCTGAATCCTCGCACAGCATTCATCATTAAGATTCCACTGACTTAGAAGAGCACGTCTGTATGAAGCCAAAGCCTCCTGATAACACCCAGCTTCTTTCCAGAGCTCTGGAAGTAGCTCCACAGACCTACTAACAGTTTCCTGTAACTTCTGGTCAACTGAAACATCTGGTATGCCAGGTTGGAACATCTTTTCAACAGCATCGAGGACACTTTTACATTCCCGAGCTGCTTCTGCAATCCACAAAAAAGATATTTCTTCATTAACTAAAGATTCCTACTAGCATCAGAAATTCACACAACAGATATAGTCTTATACTCGTCAAAGCAAGTAAATAATAATAAATATCCACACTTTTCAAACTGCATAGGTTGTAAATGATGATTGGCAGCTCATACCAGCAGCTTTTCCTAGCTTCCGTAGAGACAAGGACTTGAGGTATATGGCTTCAAGAACAAGGCTAGCAGCATGCTGAGACGGCACAGACTCACCCCCAGAGTGGCCTTTCTTGGAAGGAGGCTTTTCGTCATTAGATGACTGCAAACGCTGAACAGAAGCTTGAAGATCAATTCCATCGAATACTCGAAGAGCAGCTTCAATGTTTCCTTTTTGATATTCAAGCCTTCCAAGGAGAGCTCTCGCTTCCTTTGTCAATTACACAAAAAACATAATTAAAAGTAAGAGGATCAAGATCTGATTATTTGACAATTCAAAGCATGGATGAAATGCAATTAAAGTTAGTATCACATTAAGCAGAAACATATCAGGGCCTCACTCTAGAATTAACAACGTACACATTGAGTGTCAAACACCAACCAAACGCAATCAAATATTGGATGAAATAATCATTTCTCTAGCATTGATAATTTAATATGAGCAGAAGAATTGGTCTACTTTGAAATACAATCAGACACAGTCATGAACATACAAATAAATGAAGAAAATTATTCTTCATATGCATGATTCACAATTTTTCTATAGAATTTCAAAAAATGACACGTTTTGCAGGCAAAGTTTGCAAGCCCAATTCCGAAAACCAAACAACTTCCGGTAACAAGAGTTACACAGAAAGAAAACTTTCAGTGGGTTCACCACTCGAATATTCAATCGGTAAATAAGAGGACGACAATCCAAATGTCAAATGATTAGAATTTTCACACGGATCGAGTGATACAGAACGAAACACGAGCATAGGGTAGAGAGATCTAACCTCGTAATTAAGGGAGAGTCCTTCCTTGAGGGACGACTCAGCCTCCTGGATGTTTCCATCGTCGGGCTGGGCCTCCTCGCCGCCGTCCCCGTCACCTTCGAATTCCCCAACCCCCATTTCCGCGCCTTCGGCCGCCAAGCATTCGACCCACGGCCAACTCGATCGCTTGAGGGAAGGGGCCGCAATGCAGGCCAAATCTAGGGAGGATAGCGGGGGGTGGAACGAGAGGGGACAAAGGTGGGTCGCGTCGAGATCGGCGGCGAGTCCTGAGGATGGGCGGTGAAGGGAAGCAGGATCGATAAAGTGGAGCGGTGACCTTAACCGAGATCGCTGGTGGCCGCTCCCTGTCCCTGAGACCTGTAAGAGGGTGGGAAAATTGGCTTAGTTATGGATTATTACTATTAATGGTGGCAAAAATATTAGTATTTGGGCGATGGTATTTAGTGTTATTTACCTAAAAGATATGCTCCATCCCGTTGAAATTACTTGGCTTTACACCCTTCTTGTCACGCCCCGGTCGGATCGTCCTAGGATGAGCGCTTATCCGCTTCCTAGAGCCGTCCGGCGGAACACCGGAACATAACTCGCCCTAGGGTTTCCGACCCAAAATTAGAAACCCTAATCTCCCCGAAGAATTTTTATCCCCAAATACAAGATCGCACGGAGAAAACCCTAACCCCAATTTAGAAATCCGAAAAGAAACGGAACCCTAAATCAAATACCTCTTCTGATTTTGACCAAAGTCAAAATCAAATTAAATCGGATTTACTGTTGAAAATCGCCGCCGAATCGCCCTTGCTGACGTCACGCTGACGTCAGCGCCGATTAATTCCCTCGCCGCGAACGCGTTCTCCAGATGACGTCACGCTGACGTCGGCACGCGAAATCGATTTCGATTTCGAATTCGCGCCGTCAATTTTGACTCCTTCCTTGCTGACGTCTGCCTCCGTCAGCCGCCAAATCGATTCCGCCGAATCGATTTCTCGTCCAATTTGCCGTTGACCGTTGACTGGAACCTCGGAACGAACGCCGAGCGTTCGTCTTCGTCCTCTTCGTTCGTCTGAAACCGAGCGCCGCCGCGCTCGTGCGTTCACCGGAAACATCGTTAGACTCGCCGGAGAAGACAGTAAACACATAGGGAAATTTCCTCCTTTATTGTGCACAACTCTAGAGTACAAAAACCCTCCCTTTCACGCTCAAATCACTCCTCACGTCGGCGGCGACTCGCCGCCGATTACAAGCTTCCCACGGCTGAGTCCTCCTCCGGATCCGCTCTCTCGATCGCAGCCTCTGTCCGCTCCTTTTAAGGAAGAAGCCGCCGCCTCCGAGTTCCTCTGCACTTCGCGTCCGCACGGCTCGGTCGCCGCTTCGTCCGATCCTTCCGCGAACACCGCCGAAAACGCGTCTTCTTCCGAGAAGCTCGCGTCACGCGCCCTTCGCGTCCGAGCGTCGCTCGTGGACGACGTCGTCCACGCCTCCGAAGTCGCCGAAGCCGCAGCGTGCGGGGAGATGCCGCTGCCGCTCCACGCGAAGCTCTGGTCAACATCCACAGTTGACCGGCTTTGTGATGCTTTCGCTTGCACGGGCTGGATCTTGGACTGGGTTATTGGCCTACTGGACTCTGGGCCGAACCGCCTGAACCGGGCCCTAACACTTATGATGACGGGATAATTAAGTAGACCCCACCACAACAGAGAGTCAATTTACCAATCCGGTAAATTCGTCAGGGCAAACTAAAAAGCAGTTGGATTCACGAGTAAACCTTTCCCGGAAAATGTGGCTTTGAAGCCCATAAAGTCCACGTACCCCAAGCCCATGGCCTCTTTCATTAGTTGACTAAAAGGTTCCACGTTGAACTTTGTGAAACAGCAGAAAAGCTCCTGTACAAAGAAAAAGTCAACGATGTGAAAGCCACAAGTCATTCACATTGATAGGCTCAAAACAGAGAGTCCGTGATATCACTGGACAATTTTGGAGTGAGTTTCTACTGTAGAAGTAGCAGGAGAACAAAATAAGCAGCTTTACATCAGATAAACATAATTTCTAGTCTGGAAGTTCTTCTTCCAATGAGTACAATGAGGCCTTAAAATTAAAGCAAACATATGGCTGGTGCAAGTGTGAATGCTTCTTCTCTACTTTGAAGGAGAGTCTGGAACGCTTTCTTCCAGCTTGGATGGTCCAATCTCTCCCATTCTTGGCGCAACAGGTCCATGGAGACTGAGCCGAGAAATCTGCTCCTGGCTCAGTTCACTCAACTTGGGACTACAGGCGTTGACCGAACAGCATTGACTGCTTTCGTCCCTTAACGCAGGAGTTGGTGCTCCACCTGGACCATTAACGATATGGTTATTCATATGTTTAATCTCACCTCTGCTTCTAGTTGCAACATAATCTAGTAGCTCCCGGCTCTCCTCAAAGGAGAATCTCTTGGCAATGTCAACGTCCTGCTTGGAGAAACAGTGAAGAGTCAACTACAGAAAGCCGCACAGTATTATAGTATGGATGAGTTGCTATACTAACTGTAAGGTTGCATGCTAATGGTGGCGATTCTTCAAATTCTGCTGCATCAAGATCAGAGAGGTGCACTTCTTTGAATAACTTGGGCAGAATGTACTGTCTAACAGGAACTAGAAGCATGATCATTAGTGGAAAAAGCACCCCGGCAATGGGAATCCAGGTGATTCCAAAGCAAACAAGCAAGTAAACTGTTTGGAAAAGAGTAAAGAGGGTGATCGTTTTGAAAGGCACAGTCTCGACAAATGTTGCATGTTGTTCTTCGAGCACCCTGTTAGAGGGAAATTTTGTTAATAAAAAGACATTCAAACGACGTGAGAATATGCAGCATTAGTAAGAAGATGATGCTCACTTGAATCTTCTACTTGGAGCAGTGAAGAACAGGAGGATCCTTTCCCAGAACTGGTTCCCTGGCAAACTTTCTATGGCCATGAAGGCAAAGTAGCCCCAGAGAACAGATGTCGGGATTTTCTTGAGGAATGGCATTGCTACAATGCACCCTCCGACCATCATGGCCTGAATCAAATTGCTTAGACGCTGCTCCTTAACCTCAACTGGGAGAAGATCATCGATTTCCTTTTCGATATCGAATACCGACTCATCCGCGGGTGAATCCTCGTGCCCCATGCTTGAAGCCAGTTGGAGAGTGGATTCTTTTAGCTCCTTCAGTGCCTGGATGATAATTCAATGCAAGCAGCAGGGATGATTAATCCAAGTTGACTAGTATCAAGAGAAATGAAAGTGATCTTCGATTTCTCATACTCGAGCAGGTTGCTCTTGGTAGATTAATGGACTCTGCATTTGCTGATAGGCATCTTGCATGCTTCCATATAGTTGGCACAAGCTCGAGTTTTGTTTCATGCTTTCGCGTGCCGCGGCCACCAATCGGTTGCGAAGAAGCTGTCAAGAACATATAATTGGGGGAAAATACCACAGAAATAGTCACAGGTGATAGCTGAATTTGTAGAAATTTTGCAGCTTACTTGATGTTTGAGAGTGGCCAGACTCTTTGTGTGCATTGGTGATTGAGGAATAACCCCATTAGATGGAGGGATTCCAATAAGACCACATACTAAAGTCTGCCATCAAAATCAAGAGGCGAGGCTCAAAAGAAAAGCTCAATTCTGCAAAACTCAATGAAGGAACATATGGGATGTATGAACAGCATAGAGAGAAAATACCAAGAAGCCCAAGAGTAGTAAATCATAATGGAATGAAGGTGGCTTTCTCAAGTTAAATTCCTTCTGCTGAGCAAGTTGAGATGCCACACTGTGATCAAAGTAATACAGGACTGCAATCATGGTAGCTGGTATAAAAGCTCCAAGAATGTAGAGAAAAGGCACGTCGAGCATATCCTGTAATCACGACTCACGAGTTCTAAAATGATAATTCAGCACAGAAGCCACTTGGTAATCCATGAATATGAAGCTATATGTAACTAATCAGAGAAATTGATACCATGAAACAAAAACAAAATCATGGTGATTTATCTACTAATATCATTTTGCTATAGTAAAACATCAGCATTCAGCCATAGGAAGCTTGTGAGGATATACCCTGATCACTGTCCAATTCTCATATGCTCCAGGTGACCAGGGGTTTGGGCTAAAAAGGCGCCGAGGTATTCCTTCTGGAACAGTACCAGCCGGTATGTAAGACACTGCAGTCCAAACAAGGACCATAAGGGGAACACCATAGTCTGCGATAAAACCTCGAAGGCAACCTGCAAGTTAAGTGTCTTAAGAATGCAACTTAATGCAATCAGTCATAAGATCAAGGCAGAGAGAACAAGTTCTTTAACATGTTATCTGTAAAGTGAAAGTGCCTCGCTTACCAGTTCCATAGCGCCATGACCTTGCCTTCCTACTTCTCAGAGCAGTGAGAAGAAGGCCAAATGACAGAACTAGAGCAAACATGCCGTTGGCAAACCTCCAGGATGGAATGAATTCTAGTGCTTCTGGGTTCTCTCTTTTTGGTATGCCAAACTCATCAACAAGCCCCTGGAGTAAAATGCCACAATTAGCTACCATACAAAGGAACATTAGTTCATCCTAAACAATTGTTAATCACAGAAATGTGCATGAAATCTACTCAACTAGCATAATTTGTAGTTTTAATGAAAGCCTCATGTAAAAAAATTTGCCCTTTGGTTCCTAAATCCACCATTGACACTCACAAGGCTCAACTGCCTAACTTAGAATGGGGTGAGCCAATTGGGGCACAAACATTTTAGAGCTCTTGTCTTAAGCAAAATCCAAGCAAAGCATTCCTCTTCTACACAACTTCCTTCCAATTACAAATACTCTTCTAATTACAAAAGTATTTCTCCTTTCAACTACTCTACAACATCATCCTACCATACAAATACTCTTCCAATTACAAAAGTATTTCTCCTTTCAACTACTCTACAATATCATCCTACCATACATTACAATATACTAAGATCCATCTTCTTCCTAAACTTCCTAACAGCTCTAAATGCGTTTGGCTGAGCTTTTTGTTAAAGCTTTCCCAAAAGCGGACAGCTGCACCAAATGCACCCTTAGTCGTTTTCAATGCTAGAACAGGAGAAAGATACCACAATGAATAATTCAGCTCGTACCTTAATGGCCTGCTGCATGAAGAGCATAGCTATCAGCAAACCAAACAGCTCCCCAGCCAATCGCGTAAATCGATTGATGATAGAGCATGCACCCAAAATAGCCAGCAAGAACAGCAAGAAGGCAGTCCAAACACAAACCCTGTAATTTCCCCCAAATAAAGATAATGTTTGCCTCACCACACGAATTTTCCATGTCAAACATCATTCTGCATTGGAGGACAAATGTAACTCACCATCCAGTCCATGCTAGAAACAAGTTTCGCCCCAAATCTGCCCTATCCTTGGCGAAGTTAAACATGAACGTGTACATGAGCACTGTGGGTTCTGCAACGCCAAGAATCAGCAAAGGCTGGCCTCCTACGATGGAGTGTATGATTCCACAAAGCGCAGTTGAAGCTAAAGTCTGGACTGCGGTCAGTACACCGTCTGCCAGATTCACGAACATATGATTTTTGGGAGAAACAAAATGAAGAACAATGGAGGACAGATATAGAATCCGGCTCTCACAATTACCAGTATTTCTTTCCAATTGTTCTCCAAATGAAATCACAGGGATTGCAGAAGCAAAAAAAATGTATGTTGTGGGAGCCAAAATCCTGAAACCCATTCAGCGTATGAGCATCCGACTTCATGAAAGAAGACGCCTATTCTGGATTAGGGCAATGGAACCAAAACGCATTCAAAGGTACACACACGACACACTCATCATCACCTGATGCCTGCGCGGAATCCACCAGTCCAGTCTTGCTTGTAGCACATCAATCTGCCTCGAATGTCGTTCTTGATTCCCCGAAAGGGCACAAAAGTTTCCTCCATGCTTGCGACCATTCAGATGGCGGAATTCGGAATCTCACGACAAATTTAGACAATCAAAAAGCGAAATGGCGAGACACAGACGAGAATGCACAAAAATTTCCAACGTCGCAATAACGGATTGGCTACAAAATGGAGGAAGATTTCAAATCTGAGATGCAAGAATACAAATGCAAACGAAGCATACAAGTTTGAGAAATCAGCATTCTTGGATTCCAAACCCAGGTGATGATCTTTGAAGAGTGAGAGAAGAAGACTCAGATCCAGGAAGCAATGCCAAGATCTTCCCAAGCCAAGAAAAGCCAAACCACTGTCTGCTTTAAGTTACACCACCCAAAGATTAGTGGTACTGAAAATACTGAAATAAGAGCAGGATGAGGTAGTGAACACAACTATCAATGGTTGAAATTTACTTCGAGTGTAATAGCTTCAATCTGGAACGAAGACAACAGTGGATGGAAACAATCAAACAAAGGTGGGTAATCTGTAAGAGCTAGGACAAATTACACTATCTAAATTAAAATTTGAAATGCTAAATTGCAGTATATCAGAATGAACAAATCTGAAATACTGAACTAAAATTATAGAGTATGGAATGAGTAGAACAAAAGAACATTTAATAAAGAGTACGTTCCAGAGGCATTGCCAGCTCTGATGGCTGAAGGAACAGTAAACCGGATATGAATCAGGGCATTTAATTCTTTAAGCAGTATTTATCCCTTCAAAAATCAGAAATGTCCGAATAAATTCTTGAACATTGAGTTGAACAAACAAGAAGATTGAATACTTGGTTAAACTGATTGCTCTAACTAATGATTTGAACTGAGCAAAAGTCGAAATTTAATCAGATTTAATGATTGAAATCATTTGAAATGTGATGATTTAGTAACTGTAAGGGCTTCACATGATGCATAAATCCATGTTTGACTGCGGCAGAATGCTGTCATGATTGATGGAGACATTGATGAATTGATTTTTCAGGCTGATTTTGAGTTGAAGATTGTCTCTTCCGACTGCAGAGAGCAGTCGGTGATGATGCTCGAGCGATGTCGGCTTCCTCGTGTGGGGCCTGCTGAGGCTAAAGAGGTAAATCTTCTGATCATTTGTTTCATCCGATTTAATTTCAGTAGTTATTTGTATTCCAAATGAAATTTTATCCCTTATATAGTAATTTTCTATTCTGACGGACAAATTAAACCAAGTGGCCAAAGGATAAAGTTAAGATCGATGAATATAAGTTAATTACACGTTGAATTATCTGGGATTTAAATTTCCAAATAAAGTAAATTTATTTGGAAAATATCTTAGTTTCAGACGTTAAAGCGGCTAGTTTGTAGAGCAATAATGCAATTTAAACCCGATAAAATTTTCTAGGCGGGGTCTCCCTCTAGGAATCTTCAGCAGGGAGCACGTGCAATATTGATTTTGCCTTAAAAGTTGTGCATATCTATACAACACTTGATGGCTAAGTATTATACATATTTTAAAGCTTCATCAACGAAAAATTTTCTTTAAACCCCATATGTTGCATTAAATTTGTGTAAATTTTTTCAACATTCAGGGATCCTGCACTCAAATTCGAATCACAAGTAGACATTTCATTTAATCATTAAAACCCTTTTGTTCCCTAGGATAATTTGTCCTTGAAGAATAATACCAATGGTATTTGAATTTTCAGATAAATGGAACTGTGAACAACGAGGTATAATTTGAAGCAGAAGCAAAAGTACCGTAGCAATATGATTCAACACTGGAGCTCTATTTAAGTTGATTGGAGTTCAAATATAGTGTTGACTCGGGTTAGCTCGATTGGGCACTGACCCGTGGCAGCACACTGGTAAGGGAGAGCTTGCTAGCTGGAGTGACGTGGAGAGCTTTTTTTTGGGTGACGGGGAAGGATATGGGTGAGCAAAACCGATTTACCACGCCAAAACTTTTATTACCTATACCAAAACTGAATAAGGACATTACCAATTTACTAATTAGTATATCAATAGGTAATTTACTAATAATTATTGATTAAAATATTATATTCATATTTTTTTTCATTTAGGCCGACACATGCGAGCCACCAAAGTCTAATGGGCCAATATTTGGGAAAAAATTTTTAGAAAGCCACGGCTTCTTAAAAAATTAAGCAGCCCTTAATCAATACCGTCCATCGTGCAAAGTGATGTGCACATAGAACGTGTTGTGCACACAAATTGAAATATAAAGGCCAAATTGAGTTTTGGAGACGTGCACTATCACCTATCCAACGGTGATAGTGCAAGGCTGTTTAAAATTCTAAAAAATCACGGTTTCCTAGAAAACATTTGGTGAGTCGTAACCTTCTATAGATATATCTCTATTAAATCACCGAAAAAAAATTATCTAATCAATTATCAAAAACCAAATAATAAAAAATTATTAAACCAATTTACTGATTTACCAATTGATAAAATCAATAAATATTAATTTTTACTCACCCCTAAGGAAGCAGCTTACAAGGCGACAGAGGGAAAGCTCGGCAACGCAGGTCAAGGCAAGAGGCCGAGAGCAACGCAATGAGCTGCTTCTGAAAAAAAAAAAGAAAAAGAAAGCCCTACGGCGCAAGTCGGCCCAACAGTAAAAAAAAAAAAAAAAAAAGCGAGGTCTGCTTAGACAGCCTAATTCTCTTCAAAGCCATTAGATCGGACTGAACATTTTCCCTATTTCAAGGAAGAATAACAACTCAGAAAGCTAAAACCTGTACACACTCTGTTCAAGTAATTCAGTAATTCTGAGGCTCCGTACATACAACAAAATA
Source organism: Costus lasius (assembly GCA_027563935.2). NCBI lineage: Eukaryota > Viridiplantae > Streptophyta > Magnoliopsida > Zingiberales > Costaceae > Costus > Costus lasius. Next base: position 102,133,738 of record CM050454.1, read on the forward strand.
ATCTTCCCTTCAATAAAATATAAAATAGGTAAGAATACATGGATCTTCCAGCTGCCTTGCTCTTTCGATTCGTCCTCTTAAACGTGGTAGAAAATTATCAGTTGTGGCATGCGGAAGCAGCTGGAGAAAAAGAATACAAGGAGTAAGGCAGGTAAAATCTTTCTTGTAGATTCCAGAACCTCACTTGCTTGAGCCTGGCCTGTTCCTTCGGTTGCTGTATTTAGAATCAGGGTTGTCGCTTTTATCTGTGTCAGAACTCTCCCTCTGAGAATCAATCTCCATGCTTGCTGCTCTGTTTCGACGATGTCTCCGATCCTGCAAACTCAGAAGTTGGTTTAGCTGAAGCAGTTCAATAAAGGGATCATACACTCGAACACTTAAATCAAATGCATCTCTCAGTAATTGAATCGATCGCAATATTATAAAAATTACTTTTCGTCTTAAGCAGTACCAAATCGTTGATCACGACAGTTTGATATATAAACAAGTACGAAAACTTTCTAAGATCGGTTAATAAACTGGTAAGCTTAACAACGAGGAGTTCAGTTCATCAAGGCTCACAAAGTGCTTACATTGTCCCAAACATGTTTGTCAACAGGGTCGTTGAGTTTCGAATTAAAAGTATATATTAAGTATAAGTGGGATTAAACTTTTCAGATTCGGCTGAATCTGATCTGGATTCTGCCTAGTGGATCACCAGTGTCTGATTCAATTCATGATAGTAATATATTATAAGTTCATGACACATGACAACATATGATTTCTCTCTACATTATTAATATTCAGATGGCCTTTCTAGAAGCAAGGTTTAGCAACTCAAGTATAGATTGTAGCATGGGAAAACAAATGTATTTGATCCTTCAAAATATGTTGAATATAAATGGTGCAAAAAAAGTTAAGCATGGAACCGATAAATCAAAGAAACCTAAAATTGAGACAACAAGGATTAAAGGATTCAACTAGTCATGTTGGAAATGCAATAGGAAAATGATTCTTAAAAAATCATATTCATTTTCATGCAGCCGATAAATCATCTCTGAAAGAGAAGGGCATGAAGATTCTTATCTCTAGTAGCAAGGATATACGTGATAAAATATTAATAAATGTTTCTGAAGATAGAAATTTTCGGTGGAAACATTTCAAAATTTAATTAGGTTGCACTTTGAAGTGTGATGCATGAACCACCAACGACAGGAGCAAATTAATTTTTCAGCTTAGTCTTATGGGTACTTATCTAATGTCATTGCATGCATATGTGAAAAATAAGAAGTGCTAAATATTAGGGTTGTGCAAACGGTGCGGTAAATTCGATTTTTACCGATTACTGATTAATTCGGTAAATTCGGTTAGGTAAAAAGAAAATCGATTTTGGTTTTGGTAATAGCTTTTCTAATATTCCGTATTCAATTTCGGTATCGGTTTTTTATTTTTCAGTTCAGTAAAAACCGAATTTACCTATACTAAGTGTTAAATTAATAAATTCGGTAAATTACAAAATTTACCGATATAAATATAAAATTATTAAATTTTATTTGATAAATATATTAAAATAAAATTATTATTATATTTATATAAATAAAATAATTTAAATTAGTAAATCGATAATTTATCAAAAAAATTTCGGTAAATTTGGTTCGGTAAGAGATCAGTTTTTTTAAAATCTAGTTAAAATTTTCGATAAAATATAATTCGGTTTTTACAAAACCGAATGCTCACCCCTACTAAATATATCTGCAAATTAATTGAAAATTTGATAGAAGATCCAAGTGCACCTTAAATGATTATATATATGAGACAAATTCTATAGGAGATGCTAATGTATACTAGGCTCCATCTTAAACACAGAAGGATTGATAAAAAGGATGAGAAATAGGACAATGATAAAGAGTTGCTTATACATGGTATTACTCGATTTCACACTAATTTTATTTCATTGAAAAGAGTATTCAATCAAAGAGTCTTTCCAAAGAAATGCCTTTCAATCAAGACTAGCAATTTGTACAATTGTATTGAGAATAAGGGTTTTAGAGAAGCATTGCCAATTGCATGCAAATATTTAAGCCTTCAATTAGAGTGTTAAAGCCGGCTGACAGTGATAATAAGGATCATTTGGGTTTTTATTTGAAGTGTTATACAATACAAAAGATAAGATAAAACAGATTAAGAAAACATAACAAAAAGTGGTGGAAATAATTGAAACATACAGGATAAAATGCTTTGTAGTTCTACAATACCCATATTTGGAGCTCATCCTGTGGAGGTTTGCATATTACTACCGTGAGGGATTAGTACTACAACTAGGTTTGGTTTGAACTCCCACCCCCTTATCACACCCAAAAAAAAAAACTTGCAACTGGATAGCTCAAGGAATCAAGTTATTTGCAAAGTAAGAAAACCAAACAGCTTGTTTTCTAACAGTTGGTGGTATTGCCTAATACATAGCAAGTGTGCTACGTGTGTCAACAAACAAATGCTATATGCGTACAAGTCAATACAAGTATCATCTCATATTCACTAAATCCTAGTATATACCAGTGTTTGAAGAACCGGCCAGTACCGGTCCGGCGAGGGACCAGCCCCGAAGCAAGGGACGGAGCACAGAAGTGGCAGAAGCTTCAAACGTTGCCGCCGGAAGCTTCTGCCTTTGGCGAGAAGTGGCACAGTGTCAGCCAAGATTTCGCCCGGTTTGCCGGTACTGTACCGGTACATACCGGTCTAGCAACTTGCCGAACCAAGTCGCCGGACCGAGTTTTTAAACCATGGTATATACAAGTCCTTGTACTTGGTTATGCATGGAATGGTACATATCAAGCTTACTATTGATATAATGAAGACCAACTAATGTATTAGAATTAACTTTTAAGAGATGAAAGATAGATTATTAGATAATGCATAATCCATGATATAGATGACGCGCTTGCAAAGGGAATACTCCCGTAGCTTCTTTATAACATTTGTACTACACATACATAGAGAGGAAGCACAATCAGAAATATATTTATTAATTTAAAATCCTTAAGCCGAAGTTAATGATAAGCTTTATATACTATACCATCTCTTTTCTCACTTTCTATGTGAGCCTAAATCAAGATATCATAATAAAAGATTTTGAAATTTTAACTTGAGACTAAATCAAGATATCACAATAAAATATTTTGAAAATTTAACTTGGGACCTCTCACACCTAGCAAGAATCATACAACTAGACTATGATTGATCTCCTTCATGCATGTCTTTTATAATTAGAAGTATCATTGTATTAAGTGATACAAACTAATATCATAACTATTTCTTGATATGTTTGTAAATAAGCTAGCTTATAAGGTCATTTAAGTAGTCATTAAAATCATAAAATATATATACATGTAATATATAATATAAATTTCATTAGTAACTATAAGTATTTACCTTACATATCATGTTCCTTACTTAAATATTTAATTAGTGTATAATATACCAAAGTTTTAAATCTCAGTTCGTACCAGTGTATCTATCTAATCTCATATCGGTACATTGTACGGGTGGTACCAAGTATTAGTACAGATTATACTGATTCATAGTATACTGGTACTAGTTACATCTTTGACCAGTTTCTGAAACCATGAAATATACATATATAATAGATCCTTTAATTTTCTTTGTACAATTATCATTAGCGCACATTAAGTTTGTGTTGCATACTTGCATTTCTAAATTGTAAATGAACATCTTATGCTGATATATCCACTGAGCTTGTGCAGGCCTAGCTTTTGTTTTCCAAATTTTCATAAACAAGATTAAACCTTTTTGGATCTTGAATTGCTAAGCTTAAGTCGAGCTTTGTGCCAGGCCAAGTTTAACAAACTTTCCAATGAACAACCTTAGAAAGCCAAGCTTGACTCGTCAATTTATTCATTTAGAAACTTTGTCAGTTCCAAAAAGATAACATAATTTAAAAAGAAGCTATCAGTTTGGCTGTAGAGATCATTATATGTCTAAACTCCAATAAGTGGTATCATCCAACTCTATGGCATGCCTAATTTAAACCCTTTATATGCATAGAAAACTGTGTACAATGGCAGTACTCAATTTTACTGAGGTAAATCAACTCCTAGAACCCATAGATTATCCATAGAAATGTTAGTACAGCATTTTAGCATTGTCATGAAATGTTTGTAATAACAATAACAGCATAATACATTGCATCCTGTGCAACAAATTAAATGATGACTCAAATATAGTATTGCATTAAACTACAAGAGGTAAAAAATCATAATGATGACTCTCAATAGTTGATGGTCACTAAAAGTTGATCAACCAGAAGCAACAACAACTGAGATTTCACAAATTTAGAGCCAATAGACTTGGCCATTAATGTGATCAAATCAAAATGCAAAGGTAATTACCCTCTATGATGCAATTCCACTTCAAATTTATTTAAAAATTTTAAAAATTTTAAAAATATAAGGCAACAAAACCATACCTCTCGTGGTATTGGCTCATCAGAGTCTAGCATCCGAACCACCTGACCCATCTTGGGCCTCTTCTCTGAATCAGGATCAACACACCTTAAAGCTGTCAATAGAGCACGTTTAAGTGCTTTTGTAGATGGTCTTGTCTCTATATTAGGATCCACAACTTCTTCTGAACGCCTACTCCCAACCATCATTTTGAGCCAATCAACTAGATTCACCTAAAATAGTCATATAACAATGAAGTGAAAAGAGACTGGTGAATATATTGCCATATGAAAATGCCATACAAGAATGACAATAGGAGGAGCGTGTTCACTTTTACTATGCATTACAATATGGATATTTTTAAATTGGAGGCGCCAAAGAAAAAGATTATCGTATGAACTTGCAGCTGATGTAGACATACAGATAACAACAGCAAACAATTACTGTTCAATCTAACGTCATTCAAAATTATAATTAGTTATTGCTGATCAAGTTTACTTGGTCTCCATCTCCTCTCACACCAACAAAATCAAAAGTAAAACAAGAGAAGTATTAAAAGATTGATCGCATTTCATCTAAAGATCAACAAGGCATTGAATCTGACAATTGTATTGAAGTGGGGTGATAGCACTTATACATCATATCCACACAAATTTTAACATATACAAGTCAACTTTGGTTGAAGAACTCTTGCAGTTACACTAGATGTTTTGTGGAAAATTACTAAGTAATGAACAAATTTTGGGGGAATTAAGAAGAAATTTATCAAATTCCTCGTCTCTAATGGACTCATAAAAAATAATCATTCATGCCTAGCCAACTACCATCTAGTTGACAATGTTTCCAAAGTTGAAGTAGGTATACCAATCAGATCTATAGAACCCAAGGCAAATGCAGACAACTGAGGTGGGTATGAATTTGGACAGGGAATTCTGGGATTAACAAATACAACCTGTATATACTAACAGCATAATTACAAATGAGCAGTGGGCATACCTCATTTGCAGGGCGTCCATAATCAACAGGATCTCTCCCTGTAATTGCTTCCAGAAGGACAACACCAAAACTGTACACATCACTCTTCTCATTTAGAAGTCCAGTATTTGCATATTCAGGTGCCACATAACTGCAAATTAGAAATGTGCATAGTGTTTAAAACTAGAAAATTAGTTGGCTTCATATTAACAGCTATTTGGCCAGTATAGGACATGCCATTACTTACCCAAAGGTTCCCATAACTCGAGTAGTGATATGACTTTTTCCAGCACCTAGCAGCTTGGCCAAGCCAAAATCAGATACTTTGGCATTGAATTCATCATCAATCAATATGTTACTAGATTTTATGTCTCGATGTACCACTTTTGGTTCAATAGCCTCATGTAAATAAGCAAGACTGCAGAAACATGTAGTAGTCTAACTATATCAGAAATGTGAGAATTCTCTTTCAAGGACGTCACTAATCATCTACGACAAAAATATACAAGACACCATAAATTTTCATCGTTCGAAACTAAATATCCTAACTTTGTAGATGATGTACAGACCTGTAAGTTGTAACTTACATTATAGTAAACAATATTGCAGAAGACAGTACAAGTTATAGATGAGCTTGTAATGGCATCAGAATAAGACATAAAAACAAAGGTAAGTGGTACGGAATTAAGTGAAGAAAAAAAAAACTCACGCCTTGGCTGTGCCCAAAAGAACTTTTGTACGAGCCTCCCAAGTCAGAGAACCGCGCTGACGCATAGCTCCATGAAGCCATTGCTCTAGATTTCCATTATTCACATACTCATAAACTAGCATCCTGGGGGTTTTAAGAAATGCATCCAAACAAAAATTTGAGATTAATCGATCCTGAAATCTTTTAACATCCACGCATTTATGGCATTGACAAGAAAAGACAGTCAATTTGTAATTGTGATATTTAGCACAAGAATTAGAGAAAAAAAAAAGCTGACAAATGGTAATAGAAACCTGGAAGCAACAAAAGTAAAAAAAACGTACACAAATTTTAAATTATAATTTAAGCGTAGTACGCTGAAGTGATATAGATGCTATAAAAGTTCGAACAAATGCAGCTCACCTCTGAGTACCCTCCACACAATACCCAAGCAGGCGTACTAGATTCTTGTGGCGGACATGGCCAATGGCCTCAACTTCCACTCTGAATTCCTTCTCTGCTTGTCCTCTGCAATCAAACTCCAAACAGCCAGCTTAAGTGTTTGATTTATACTAAAAATGACAATAATACGTTGGAGGTTTAAGAAAACATACAAATTATTGAGAAGCTTCTTAACAGCTACTGGGGTACCATTGATGAGTTGTCCTCGGTAAACAACACCATAGCCACCCTCCCCAAGCACATTATCTTTTGAAAAACGATTGGTTGCAATTTCTAGGTCCCTCAAGGTAAACCAGTGACCCCAACCAAGGTAAGAGAACTCCGGGAGTCCGGTCAAAGGAGATGGGGCAGTAACAGGATGAGAAGATTGCCTCCGTGTGGCAACTGTCCCTGAACTTCCTTCATCGCCTGAATAGCAACTATAATCTTTATCGGTATACTGAAACGATTCTGAATGACTGTTATCATCAGCATGCCTTGTTTTGTCCAACCCCACATGAACCATGAGCTTGTCTGATTCCTTTTGGTTTGATTTATCTCGAATAGTGAGAAGAACACCATCGCTCGCAACAAAATCACTGGCGGAGAGTTGTTCTACTCTCACTTCTTTAATTTCCTTTGAGACTGCTGGTATTTGGCTCACTGGAAGATTGTTGGAAGCTCTCCGTGACCTCCTCTGACTCCTAGCATTAAGACATATAACTAAAATGGAAAGGACACCCAGTATAGAGACCCCAACAATAATCCCAATTACAACCCATAGCTTAAGACCAAAAATGAAAGTTTTGTCATATAAATGTTCCTTCATAGACGACATATTTCTGATAGCAAATATCCTGCAAGGAAAAATAATTGACAATAATTATCACAAAAGTCACCACTAATAAAGAGACATTTGGAATCACAAAGCCCACTAGTGATATTTCTCTTACAAAAATAGCTTCAAAGACATTTAATTACAATTGGGTAATAATCTGACAGACAGAAATACCTCAAATACTAAACTGCAGAAGCATTCTTTACGTTGTCAATACCAGTCTATGAGGCTTTAAGCTTGGTCAAAATTGTACATGACAAAGAAGTATTTCCTAGTCGTGAAATTATGAGTTGGATTCCAAAACACTAGTAAAATAAGAGCATATAAAAGTAAAGAAAAAAATGCACTTCATTTTAGTTATACATTAATTAAAGTAATTTTGGGGTCTTAAAAAAATATGTGGAGTGAATATGTACAACAGAATTGTAAATGCCAACTAGGAAAGTAGGTGGCGCATTATTTCGAAAAGGTCCAAGCATCAAAGACAAATGGTACAGCCTCGTTTATCAAACCCTTGTAGAAATCCAAGTATCGTACAATACCCTTTTGTAAGGAATAATGACAAGTAAAAGGTTCATGACCAGCTACAGGCACAAAAAAAGGAGCAGAAAAATAACCGCGCATGTAAAAGAGAAGTAACTTCCTTAACTTGCAGTTAAAACAACAGATACATTTCCAAAATGTCAACTCTAACTCTGATTCTCTCAAAAAAAAAAAAAAGAAAAAAAAACTCTGATTCTCTCTGTATCCATAAAATGATGCGACAAGTACCAAATCAATTTCTATAGCATCTAAACTAGGTCAAACGGGCTTTCCAAAATTTCCAAGTATTCTATACCCCCAAATAATATGCTAAGCCAGTAAAAGAACACCCTGAAAGCATAAAAGGACGAATTAAGAGAACAATTGAATCTCCTAGATGATTCAGATCTTTTTTGTTACAAGAAAAATTGGTGAAAAACATGTCCTCATTTAACTCACTCATTAAGCAAAGAGCAATTTCAACACACAGCACGTCACGTCTGACTACTTTTTGCAGAAGAAACAACGGTAATAAATAAAACCATTTAACGAGCACTGCAAATCTAGATGCCTTCCAGGAGAAAAAAACACCTGAATGAAGGAAAGCAGGCTATCCTATTTCACACAGCAACTATTTTCGAACTCAAGCTAGGGCGGCGCAACAAATCGGAGTTCCCCAGCTCCCACACATACCTCAAATCCCCAGATCTCCACCGCGGTCGAATCTTTCAGCCCTTACGTCACCGTTCCGAAAATTCTGTACGACCTGAGTCACGATGGATTTGTCGGAGAGAAGCGGCGCCGGGGAGAAACGCCGACAGCTACGTCTGCACCATAGTGAGTCAGTTCACCAGATCCGAGGAGCAGAATGGTTCAAGAAAGAAGGAAGGGAGCTACCGGAGAGAAGAGTCGTCGCAGATCTAAACCTGAAAGAAGCTTTCCCACCGCGCCGCAGCTCCTGAAACCCCCAACCGAGACTCTGCCTTTGACTGAAGCCGAAGAGGAACAAAGAGGCGCCGCGGATTTGTAGAAGGGGAGGGGAATGGGACATGAGAGAGAGGAGGATAAGGAGGAGGAGGAGGAGGAATGGGAAGGAGAGATGGAGTTCTCAACGGTAGGTAGCAAAAAGGAAGTAGGACGAGAAGGGGAAGAGGAGTTGTGGGCAAGGAGCCGGAGGCGATGCTTCTGAGTGCAGTAAAAGAGTTGGCCAAAGAGGTGACATGGCCATGTCAACTGATTTTAAAGTTTGTGCGCCTTCGAAAACCATTTAACCATCTCGGCCTAAATATAATATTATTATTCTAATTTTCTTTTATTATCTTTCGCATGCTATATTGCTATATATAATTATTTATAATTTCGAGGGCCTTATAAATTATTTCCCTTTGTTTAGCCAACCCGAAGTCAAGAAGCCAACTGCATGCAGGCATGCCTGACAATTTAATTCATTAATGTTTAGTATTAAATTCGAGTCACGAGTCACGGGCTCGGCCGGGCAACATTGAGGGTCGGGCCGAGGGACAAAAGTGTCAGGTCTGATTCAGCTCGATTTAGCCTAAAGCCCAGTAGACTAAGAGGCGGCCCAAACTCACGTCCACAACGCGTATGCGGCAGCCCGAATTGGAGAAAAATAGGTCAAAATCAGGGCGTTGACCCCGTTTGCTCGAGACGCGGGACTTCAGCCGCGTCATCTCTCGAACAGCGGAGGGCTGATTCGGCACCCTCACCGCGTGTGATAGATGCGAGCGCCGCGGACGGCTATGGGTGATGCAGAGAGGGGGCGGATGCGGACAACGGCGGGCGATGGGAGATATGTGGCGCGGAGAGCTTCTCGGAAGGAGGAGACTGCAGAGAATTTCGGAGCGCGAGGGACACGGGCGGCGTCCGAATCCAGCTGCAGAGGCAACGCTCGCCTCTGCCCTATAAATCGAGGATAGCAGCGGCGACTCTAGGGGGGAGGTTCCAGCATATGGATCAAGATCGATCGAGCAATCTTCACCACCATCAGTAGAGCTAGGGTGCGGCTTTTGGGTGAGATCCGACGACGAGTGTGAGGAACTAAGAGAACTTATAACCGGTGTCCAGGGGGACAACCGGTGAGGGAGGGGACGAGGGTAGTCGACGACCAGGGGGTCATCGGCGTTGAGAGGATTTGTAAGCTATTGAGGGATAATAAACGGCTTCTTCCTCTCTATTCTCCATCCTCTGTTTCTGAGATTCAGCGACGTCTCTGGTAACGCGTTCGGCATCGGTCGGTGGTCAGGACGTCGACGGGAGGCTCGGACGAGGCGCAAGTGGCGCTCGGCGGGAAAACGATGTTGTGGCGTTGTGCGGAAGACGAAGACGAAGGCAAACAGCAACGTTCGAACGTGTTCCGGCATTCGAAACGAGGCAGTGTTGACCAGGTCAACATCGGCGAATGGCAAATCGAATTCGTAAAATTGATTTGTACCGTCGACGTTAGCGTGACGTCATCAGGGGGAGAAATCAAATTCTGCGAAATTGAATTGGAAGCTAACATCAGGCGTGATGTCAGCAGACACAAAATCGAGTAGCGGCGTGATTTTGACTTGAGGCGTTGACCAAAGGTGTTTTCTATTTAGGATTTCAGATTTCCTAAATTAGGGTTAGGGTTTTCCGTGCGATTTGTAATTTGGGAATAAAAATTAATCGGGGAATTAGAGTTTCTGATTTGAGTGAGGTTTTGCCTGGAAACCCTAGGGTCTCATGCCCGGTTTGGTGCTCCATCGGACCACCGTTAGGCCAGGGCGTGACAAAAAGTGTCACGCCCCGGTCGGATCAGCCCTGAACCGGTGCTTATCCGTTGTCTCAGGGTTGTTCGGTGGAACACCGGAGCGCGAACTACCTAGGGTTTCCGACCCAAAATTGAAAACCCTAACTCCCCGAATAATTTTAATCCCCAAATTACAGTTCACATGGAAGCCCTAACCCTAATTTAGGAAAATCCAATCAAAACCCTAAATCAAATTATACCTTCGGTCAACGGTTTTGACCTGCCGCGCCGTCGGATTGATTTCAATCGGATGCTAACGTCACGTTGATGTCAGCCGCAATTTGCTCCGTTGCCGTGCCGAATTTACTCTGATGATGTCACTCTGATAGGTGTAATTTTTATAGGATTTAGAGTCTTATTTTTACCATCATTATAGGCTTAAGTTCCATTTTATGTCAAACTTTGATATCTTTTCTTGTAAAGTATGAAATCTTCACTCTTTTTCGTTTATTTGTGAAATGTAGGTCATTTCGCTATATTTTCGTGAAGAATTCTAAAGATTTAAAGTTAGGAAAAGATTTGTCACAGTTCGGCGAGGTCACAGGCAAGATTACAGCATTTTTGGAGTTTTACATGGAGAACACGGCTTGCCCATGTCAATGAGCATGGCCGTGTTCATTGCGGTTTCAGGACCTGCGTTTTTCGAGGAGAACACGACCTAGCCGTGCTTATCGTCACGGCCGTGTTCGACATGAAATCCAGGTTCGGCCTATCTCATCACCGTCGTGTGCACGCCCGTGTTCGGGCATTCTAGAATTTTTCGAGCCCGGCACGGCCTGGCCGTGTCCAAAAGCACACCCGTGCTTACCTTCCAGCAGTTCAACGAACCAAGCACGGCCTGGCCGTGCTTACTGTCACGCCCGTGCTTATGTCCGCAGATCGCGACCGTTGCTCGTTTTCTCACTAAATTGGATGCTCTAGATGCCAGAAAATTGGGGAAAACTCCCAAATTCTCTTCCTAACCGCCCAAGGCATCGATTAAGACATAAAAGTGGGAATTTTGGGCGGTAATCAGGGAGAACTCGTGAAGAATGCGACTAGGGCGAAAGTTGGGCGATTTTTGCATTCGAGGGCTTGATTCGACAGGATTCTTTGGGGCTTTCGAGAGAGGATTGAAGATTCGTCGTCTCCTACCCTTGTTCTGTAATTTCCCTAACTTTTGGTTGTATTTTCTTGGGTTTTCATTGAGTAACTATGTGTTTCTTAGCGTAAAACCCTAGTTCGGAACTCGGGTGTAGCCCATTGAACATATTTCCTCATGTAAAACATTTCTAATGAATCTCAGTGTATTTATTAAGTAATTTGACTTATTTAAATGAGTTGCACTTATTGCGTATGATTGTTGTGTACAGACATTTATATGTGTTAAGTGTTACGAGAAGTACCGAGAGGTGAATCGTAACACTCGATCGTTCTCATTTAAACTTGTGACTAGAATTACAAGAGTCGTTCGACGTCACTCGAGGATTTACGATATTTCATAGAGCCTAATGGGTCTCTTAGGTTAATTTTGCTACAAGAGTAGGAGATTCGCTTATGCTAGACACCGGATTATGCTTCGAGAGAAGGTAATCTATACCCTAGGAGATATCGCCTTAAGTTATTTACTGTCGGATTGCGCTTCGAGAGAAGGAGATTTGTTTTCTAATTCAATATGATTCAATGTTTTGCATATAAAGTATTCAACGTGGTAAAACCTGAAGTTCCGAACATGTCTTAAACTGTAATTTTCCATTAAAGTCATTGACTTCTTGGTTCGATAATTTAGATAATTTAGTTTTAATGCAATTCTTCTATTCCAAGTTTGAACCATCTAGCTTTCAATGACGCTAAAGGTCGGTACTTGACACCTGCTCCCTGTGGAAACGATCTTATTTATTACTTCGATAGAAACCGTGCACTTGCGGGGCCTATCACACTCTGACGTCGACGGTGCAAATCGATTTTACGTTTTGCCAATGTTGACCCGGTCAATGATGCCACATTTCGAACGCCCGATGCGTTCGAATGAAGCCAACCGCGTCGTCTTCTCCCTTCCACCGAGCTTGACACCGCCTGCGTCTGGGCACCTCGCCGGAGAGGACCGCCGAAAGGGAAGGAGAAGGCCGCCTGTGTCTCACCCTCCTTACCAGCGCCCGGTGATGAGCCTTATTTTTATTGGATTTAAAGTCTTATTCTTATGACTTTTTCAGGCTTAATTCTTGTTTTTTGGCTTATTTTGGATTAGTATCCTTTAAAGTATAGAATCTTCACTATTTTCGATTGTTTGTGAAATGTAGGGTATTTTTCCTTTGTTTTTATGAAGAATTTGAAGATTTGAAGTCATTAGAAGATTCCTCACAGTGTTAGAAGGTCACAGGTCAAATTTGAGGCAAATCGGAGCTTTCTGTAGGGAACACGGGCAGGCCATGATCATGATAACGGCCATGATCGTCTCGCCAGAACTTTGCGAGCCCTACACGCCCTGGCCATGCTTACTATCATGGCCGTGCTTACTTCATCGCAAGTTCCTAGCCAAGCACGGCCTAGCCGTGCTTATCATCACACCCGTGATGGCTTCCGCGCAGTTTCAACCTTTCGACGGGTTTTTCCTCGATTTGAGTGATTCCGAAGTCGGAATTTGTTGAAATTTGGAGGGAAACTTCCTAACTACCTGAGAAAGAGATAGATCCATAAAATAGCATTTTTGGAGCAGTTTTGGGAGTCAAACTTTGGAGAAAACGTGACTATGGCGAAAAGGGGCGATTTTGCTTGTTCAAGGGCTTGATTCGACAGATTTCTTTGGGCTTTCGAGAGAAGACTGAAGATTCATCGTCTCCTACCCTTAATTTGTAAATTCCCCTCTTTTTGAATTTATTTACTTGGGTTTTAATTGTTAAACGATGTATTTTCTAGAGTAAACCCTAGTTCGGAACTCGGGCGTAGCCCGTTGAACATATTTCTACATATAAAACATTATTATGAATCTTAGTGATACTTTTTAGTAAATTTACTTATTTAAATGAGTTGCACTTATTGCATATTTATGTTGTGGCCAAACATTTATATGTGTTAAGTGTTACGAGAAGTACCGAGAGGTGAATCATAACACTCGATCGTTCTCATTTAAACTTGTGACTAGAATTACGAGAGTCGTTCGACGTCACTCGAGGATTTACGGTCTTTCATAGAGCATAATGAGTCTCTTAGGTTAATTTTGCTACGAAAGTAGGAGATTAGCTTATGCTAGACACCGGATTACGCTTCGAGAGAAGGTAATCTGTATCCTAGGAGATATTGCCTTAAGTTATTTACTGTCGGATTGCGCTTCGAGAGAAGGAGATCCGTTTTCTAATTCAATCTGATTCAATGTTTTGCATATAAAGCATTCGACGTGGTAAAACCTGAAGTTCCAAATACTTCTTAAACTATAATTTTCCCTTAAAGTCGTTGACTTCTTGGTTCGATAATTTAGTTTTAGTGCAAATCTTTTATTCCGAGTTTGAACCATCTAGCTTTCAATGACGCTAAAGGTCGGTACTTGACACCTAATCTCTGTGGGAACGATATTATTTACTACTTCGATAAACCGTGCACTTGCGGAGCCTATCACCCGGAGGCCGCCTGTCGCCGGAAGGTCGTTGCCAAGTACAGAAACACGCCGCCGAACAGAGGAAACAGGGAAAGGAGGTTAGAAGAGGAAGAAGCTTTTATTCACCAAGTAGAAGCTTACAAAACTCTCTTTCTTATGTCGTCGCCCCCCTGCCGCCGACCCCCGTTCCCTCCCTCGCCGGTAGCGCCCTCGCCGCTGGCTACAACTCTCTGTTCTCGCTCACAACATCTCGAACGCCGGAAGCTTCTCCAAGCTCTGTTCTCGTGGTGTGCTCCCTGATACTCCTCCCCAGATTGGTCGTGCTTCTTAAAAGGGACAGTCGCCGCCTCCTTCTTCCGTAGCGACCGCGTCCTCGCGGGCTTCGTCTGGGCCCGCTATTCGCGTTCCCCTCCGCGTCTCCCAATCTGGAAATCAGCCCCTCTAGTGTCCGCTTCTCCTGCGCGCCTGCCTCTGAAAGTCCTGCCGTCGACGTCGTCTCCTTGGTCAGTGTCCGATCCGCTTGGAGATGCGGACGAAGACTAGGTTAATCGGCTGCTTCGGACGAAGCTTCGGGCTTCGTTTGTTCGCACGCCGTGTGGGCTTTGGTTCCTACCTGGACCAATGGACTTTGGGCTGGACCGGCCGAACCGGGGCCTAACAATTCTCCCCCGCCCAAATTGGACATCGCCCTCGATGTCTCTCATGGGCGGATCTTGAGCAACCATTGCTCCGATTCTAAAAGCACCGATCCTCACTTCTTAGGGGATCTCCTCAACTTTCTCAGTTGGCTCCTGGGCCACGATAGTCATAAACTTCTGTCTGGATGGACAATCCTTCACCCAGTGAGGACCGCCGCACATGAAGCAACCTTGTGGCTTTTGCCCTCGTCGTCTCGGTGAACCCCTGTTCTGCTGGTGAAAAGGCCTACCCCTCTCTGGAACCCTAGCTCCCGGCGGTGTCCGTGGGGAGCCACGCTTTGGTGGTGTCCTGGACTTATTTGGTGGTGCTGGTCTGAACTTCTATTATCCACCAAAGATTCGGTCACCGCCGCTGCTGCTCTCCAATCTGGTGGTGCGCGTCGCCGGACCTCCGTCTCTACCCATGGTTGAAGGTTCCGGATGAAGAAATATCTCCTGTCATCCTCCTCTATATGTGGAAACTCTAACATCAACGTGGAGAATGCTCTAACGTACTCCTGGATTGACCCAGTGTGCTTCAGCCGATCCAGCTTCCCACGAGCTTGGTCCGCCGAGTTTCCGGGAAGAAACTACCACTGCAGTTCCTCACGAAAAGTCTCCCAAGGCAAGCTAGTAGCCCCCGATGTAGAGTTAACTTTGGTCCGCCACCAAAGTTTTGCGTCGCCATTGAGGTATGCGATGCACACCCGCACCCGATCTTCTTCTGGAATATAGTTAGCAGAAAAACAATTGTTCTATATCCCAAATAATGTTTTCTACCTCTTTGGATGATCAAGCCCCCCCCCCCGAACATCGCTGCCTCAGGGATACGCACCCTCGGCTTGGGAGCCACCTACTCCGCCATCGCGGCAGTTCGGGATACTTGCATTAGAGCCAAGTGCAGTACCCCGATCTTAGCTTGCATCTCGTCGCACATCCGTGCCATCCTTGCTTGTTGCTCCTCACGCATCCTGACCATCTGCTCTGGCAGGTCGAGTAAACTCTCCAGGGTCTGTTATAAATTCTCAATTTGCAACCTCTGTTGCTCCACTATCCTTTGAAGTCTCTCCATCTGGGGAAGCACCGCCGTGTCCCTATCACCCGTCATACCGAGCGTTTGCTCGATCTCCGCTATGCGATCACCTTGGTTCACCATCTTCTCAGGTTTAGCTGTCTCCTTGGCTTTACCTTTGGGCCAGACGTCCTCTGACGCTCCCCTGGTTGTGTGGGTGATCTTTTGAAACTTCAAGCCCTTCTTCACCTTCGCGGGTGAAGGTGTTGTGTTCGCCGTAACACGTTAGCCTCGCTCTGATACCAATTGTCACGCCTCGGCCGGATCAGCCCTGAATCGGTGCTTATCCGTTGTCTTAGGGTTGTCCGGCGAAACACCGGAGCGCGAATTACCTAGGGTTTCCGACCCCAAATTGAAAACCCTAACTCCACGAATAATTTTAATCCCCAAATTACAGTTCGCACGGAAACCCTAACTCTAATTTAGGAAAATCCAATCAAAACCCTAAATCAAATTATGCCTTCGGTCAATGATTTTGACCTACCACGCCGTCGAATTAATTTCAATCGGATGCTGACGTCAGCCGCAATTTCGCTCCGTTGCCGCGTCAAATTTACACTGATGACGTCATGCTGACGTTGACGGTGCAAATCGATTTTACGAAATCAATTTGCCGTTTTGCCGATGTTGACCCGGTCAACGATGCCTCGTTTCAAACGCCTGATGTGTTCGAACGAAGCTAGCCGCGTCGTCTTCTCCCTTCCACCGAGCTCGATGCCGCCTGCGTCTGGGCGCCTCACCGGATAGGACCGCCGAAAGGGAAGGAGAAGGCCGCCTGCGTCTCACCCTCCTTACTAGCGCCCGGAGGCCGCCTGTCGCCGGAAGGTCGTTGCCAAGTACAGAAACATGCCGCCGAACAGAGGAAATAGGGAAATTGAGGTTTGAAGAGGAAGAAGCTTTTATTCACCAAGTAGAAGCTTACAAAACTCTGTTTCTTATGTCGTCGGCCCCCTGGCCCCCGACCCCCGTTCCCTCCCTCACCGGTAGCCCCCTCGCCGCCGGCTACAACTCTCTGTTCTCGCTCACAACACCTCGAATGCCGGAAGCTTCCCCAAGCTCCGTTCTCGTGGTGTGCTCCTTGATACTCCCCCCAGATCGGTCGCGCTTCTTAAAAGGGACAACTGCCGCCTCCTTCTTCCGCAGCAACCGCATCCTCGCGGGCTTCGTCCGCGCCCGCTATCCGCGTTCCCCTCCGTGTCTCCCAATCTGGAAATTGGCCCCTCTAGTGTCCTCTTCTCCTGCGTGCCTGCCTCCGAAAGTCCCGCCACTGACGTCGTCTCCTTGGTCGGTGTCTGATCCGCTCGGAAATGCGGACGAAGACTGGGTTAATCAGCTGCTTCGGACGAAGCTTCGGGCTTCGTTTGTTCGCCCGCCGTGTGGGCTTTGGTTCCTACCTGGCCCAATGGACTTTGGGCTGAACCGGTCGAACCGGAGCCTGACAAAAAGGGTGGCGGGAATTTTAGGTGGTCTAACTTGAGCTAGCCAACGATTTGGCACGCCCAATTAATAATGCAGAAACTAACAATTAATAAGACACTCAAAAAATCTAATGTTATTTAATTTTATTTTTTAATTTCAAAAATCCATGTATTCATATTATTTATATTCGTGTTTAGTTTAGTAAAAATAAATTTGCTTATCATCTTACGATGAATATAAAATGATTTTAATTATTAATAATAAAATTTTAGACGAGTCTATTATAATAGATACAATGATACATCATATCATACATCTCTTATCAATAATTGGAAGGTAGGTAGGTACTATAAGCTGTCTTGAGATTTTAAATAAGAATTATTATAGTATATAATAAGATTATCATTATTATTTTGATTTAAATATTTTTAATAAATTAATTTTCTATAAAGTCACAATAGAAAATTTTTTTAGATAAGTAATTAATAAAGATAGAATTTAATTTTAAAATTTAAGTATCATAACTAATATTTTTAGTAATTGAATTAAGAAGACACCCAGTTCACCTGGGTTAGCTCAATTCAAAGTACGTGCATAGGCTGCCTCAGTCCCCACTGATTGAAGATTTTGATATCCTGTATGTCCTTTGTGTTGAGTTGCTGTACATGCGTATTCACATTGGATAAGCTATAACTATGTTGACCGACTTCCATTATTCCTGCACCAAAACTTATCTGGTTGCTGTGCATCCATCCGCCAAGTACAAATAGCAAGCAAAAAGTAGCGTGAGCAGCACCAGACGACATGGAATTGATGACTGCTGTGAAAAGTAGCTGAATTGGATAAATAATGCAGCTCCATGCTAGTTCTGAAATTAAATCTAACAAATTTGAGATCACTCATTCAATTGAATTGCAAATTTTATGTGAGCCCTTTTTGATTACTGCAATTCCACATTTACTGTCCCAGGATCCTTCAAACTAGTTTCTTGGGCTTGTTCTGGGCCTGGGTCCAAAAATTAGTGTGCACCTTTTCTACAGCTATGATTTTTTTGTGTACTTAGTTTTTTCACTAGGTTTTTATACAAAAATCTAGGTATTATTGTATATCTAATAAAAATAAATTACTATGAGTTCGTTGAAAGAGTAACACGCGAGAATTAATAAACGCACACGACCTTTACACCAGAAATTGGGGGCGATGAAACCGAGGGAAGGGACTCATCTCGTTCGTGAATGTTCCTCGCCGCCGTCAATAGTCGTCCCCGACGAAGGGCGGGGCAGCGGAAAGGTCCATCGACGCCTTCCTCGATGGCGTGGCGTACCTGGCGGAGAACCCCCTCCGCGCTGTGTCGCCGTCGGAGTCGTCGCTGGCTTGCCCCTCGTCGAAGTTTCGGGCGTAGCTCAGGGGATCGTACCCGAATCTCAGGCCGCGCGTCCGGTTGCGGCCGCGGCGGTTGCGCAGCCGGCGGACGAAGGACCTCCATCGGGAGACGGCCACGGTCTGGGACCACCGCCTGACCTTGAGGAGGGCCTTGAGGCCACGGGCCCACCACCGGCGGCTGGCGGCGGGGCATCCGCCCTCGGCACTGCGGATCCGTTGCCAGGCGCCGCGGCCGCGCACGGCGGGCCATTCGATCCAGAAGCAACAGCAGCCGCGGGCGGCGTGCATGTCGTCGGCGGTGGCAATCGCGCTCCCATCCGCGAAGGCGGCGGCGGCGGCGGAGCTCATGGTGTTTGTTCGCGAGAGAGGATTAGCGATGCTCTTCCCCCTTCCTCCTCTTCCTCCCGTTCCCGCCCTCTTGGATTGGAGAACGGAGAGAGAGGGTGAGAGGAAGGGAGATGGCGGAGGAAGGGGGATAAATTGAGAGGGCCATCGAAGTAGGCTTGCGCAGGCTTGCGCGGAGTGCAACGTGAGAGAGGGCGATGGAAACAGCTGTAACGGGTGGATGGCGTGCATCGAATTGAATGGAGTGGGAGGACGATTGCGGATGGGCGCTCTGTAGCCGGACGGACTCCCCTGGCATTTTTGTTTTCTTCGGCTTCTCGGCGCTTCAATAACCCTGCCATTAGCCGTTGTAATTATGGACAAATTTAACTAAAATTTGTTGAGTATAGGTGCCCAACGGGCCAACCCGCACCAGCACGGCCCGTCTTGGCTGGGGCATTCAGTCACGTAGGTTCGGTCATAGCACGCGGGCTAATATTTTTAATGATCTTTTATTATAAGCGCCCAAATTCAAATTCCATCTGTTATTTTACATCAATACATTTATAAAATATTTTATATGCACACACTTTATGATTATAAATTGACATTCTTGTGGAAGGGACATTAGCTATCCTATAACGAATCCAGTTTAAAATAAATAATAATTTTTAAAAAAAACTTATGCAATAGTAATTATTCTTATTTTTCTTAATTTTTTTCTATTTTATTTATTTTTATTTTAATAAATTAATAATTTTCTAAAATTTTCTTATTTTTATATTTTTTTAAGGATATTATATTATTATTATATTTAAAATTTAAAATTTTTAATTTTTATATTATTATTATTATTATATTAATTTACTGATTTTGGATAGAAACGCTTAATTTATTAAATTAAATGTTGCAAAATCAACGTTATTTTATTTTGTTTAAATAATTTCATAAAATTGTAATAGTACAAAATTTTTCTTCTCCTACCAAACTTCTTAAATTTTTAAGCAACATGAGGAACAAGCATTGAATGAAAGGGAGTTCGAATTCAGGTGACAAACTGATATCGGGTGACGGGTGAACTGCAAAGAGGAATCGATTAGTCAAACCGGAATTCACAAAGTCAAAATATTAATGTTAAATAGTTCGAGTACTCCATTGATCTAATAGTTGGCCCACATGGGTAGTAAATTTGGGTCTCAAGTGAGCTAGTGAGCGATGATAAAAAATTGAGCCTACAATATAAAATTATATAAAAATTTATATAATTATTGGGTTAAATCAGTTAACTCATTTATTTCTTGATTTGACCCAATTAATATCGCATCCTAAATGAGTTGGACCAAGTTAATAGGTTGGGTCTGGACCCCGGAGTAGGCTTGGAAGGCGAGAGTATGGCTTAACATTAATGAATTATTAAAAATTGAATAAGTATTTTTCGATTTATTAAAATCAATAATTTATTATCAAAACCGATATCGATATTTATAGATCGATAAATTATCGAATTGTTAATCGATAAATTTATATAATTGTCCTCGCCTCCAGCCTCGCCGCCGCCCTGCGAGCTGGCCTCGAGTCTCCAGCCTCCGACAACCTGCGACCTGCCTCCGAGCGGCGATAGCCGCCCCTTCCAGCTCCCCGCCACGATTCGCGTCCGCGTGCAACAACGGGCGGATGGATTCACGTGATAGTCACATGACTGCAACTCCTTCCGTAGGGATTTGGACTCCTCTCTTCGATGATTTCCCTCTTGTTTCCCTCCGTTGAAGGAAACAGAGCCTAAGTGAGCTATGCCGAACCAAACTTGGTCAATCATTTGAACCCTTCCCGTGGCAGTATCACAAGTCAAAACTGTCGAAATCAGATCAACCATAAGCTGCAACCGAAATTTTTGGTACAAATACAGATTTCTATAAACGACGTAATTAAAGTAGAACTTTCACTATGATGGAGAGCAAAGGAACTGGACTCAATAGTCTTTAACTCCACATATGATACGCAGAAGCTTGCGGATCAAATATTTCCTTGAAGAAACTCGGGAATTCGTGTGATAAAATAATTAAAAAATAAAACCTAATATTCGATTTTCCAAGTCTTTGGAAATTTCGTGCAGTTGACGTGTGTCCTTTCGTCATTCGCGACCGTCACTGGATCTGCTGGTCGCAAGTGGCTGGTGGATCAGTCTGCCCGCTCGTGACATAATTTCGTGCTGACCAAGCTAAAGCGGTTCGCTTGCGCGCATCAGTTTGGAATTCGATTTGAATTTGAGTTGAGAAATGAGGTTAAATAGATGCTCAAAGGCTTTGCTTGTATTGTGAAAAATCAAAACACGTTACCTAAAATCAAGACCGGGAAAGCATAAATCTAGCAAATGACTTTTAGTCTAGTCATATAATTCGTTCAAAGCATAAATCTTGAGCTTGGATTTGTTAAAAATATGAATTTTAAAATTAAGATTACGCGAATATTATTTTAAGATTCATTTTTTTTAGCGAATTCAATTGCTTCAAGTTAAGATAAACCCTAAGATCACGTAATAAGTTATTTTTTTAAAAAAATAGTTTTTGGGACGTCAACATCACACATTGTGTTGACATCCTAGACGGAAGTGTCAACACAATGTAGGTTTGCTGGGAAGAAAATTACCTACAGGGATCTGCTTTTGATCCCGTCATCTTACTTACATGCATGTTGAAAATGGGATATACACGTGAATCTTAAAATAATATTAAATATAAAATCCAATTAAATTTCGTAGAATTTAATAAAATAAATATATTTAAAATTTTATAGAATTTGTATAGAATAAAATAGAAGATAATCAAATTTTATAAAATCTGATAAAAATATCATAGAATTTTATACCAAATTAGTAGAATCTATCCACAATGAAAAATTCCATAATAAATTTTGTAGAATTTGGTAAAGTACCATATAATGCACTTAAAATTTTATAGAAGAATCTAACAAAAAATAATGTAGAATTTATATCAAATTGATAGAATTTATCTATAATAAAGAATTCCATAAAAAATAGCGATCAACAGCATAATAGATTCTATTTTAGTATTGTACTTGAAATTTTTTATTATGGATAGATTCAATTAATTTGAAATAAATTTTATGATATTTTTATCAGATTTTATAAAATTTAATTCATATTATTTTATTCTATATAGATTCTACTCTATTTAGTCAGATTTTATAAAATTTAAGTGTACTTTAAGATTACTTATATATCTTATCTTTAAAATTCGTGAAAGTAAGATAGCGGGACTCTGCTTCTGATTGAAAGGCAGGGTCGCGGGTCGCAATTTTTCTGTTTGCTGAATCCCCGACGGCGTGCATGCTTCGGTTCATTACTAATTTTGTTCACATTTCGAGGATTTTGCAGTCGTCATTAATGACGACTTGCAATTGTCCACGTGCACGACCACATCATCTCCTTGCTTCTCCGCCATTAAGAATTGTTCGAAGGAGAGGAAACCCTTCAATTGCTGGCGTAATGCACTTGCACACATTTTTATTCGCTCTGTATATATGATTCAGATGTCTGGCTTTGTTTGGCATTGAGGACAGGCAAGAGAGAGAGAGAGAGAGAGAGCGCGCGAGCGAGAGAGATGAGTAGAGGGTGCGGCGGCGGCGGCGGCGGAGGAGGAGGAGGAGGAGGAGGAGGAGGGAGTCGCAGAAACGATAAAGCGACTCCTCCCTCGTTCATTTCCTCCTTTTGGACGATATTTATGCACGCCGATGCCGTGGATGTTGTTTTGATGTTTCTTGGGCTCGCGGGGGCCGTCGGCGATGGCTTGTCTTTGCCGATTATGCTTTTCTTGACGAGCAAGATCTTTAATGACTTTGGTGGCTCTTCTTCCTCCTCTGATTTCAGCGCCACAATCAACAAGGTCACCTGCAAGCTTCGTCTCTACTTCTTCTTGATCCATTTGTCTTCTCTCAGCTGAGTTATAATTTCGAGCCCTTAATTTTTCTCCGTGGATTGCTGCAGGGTGCTGTGAACATGCTGTACTTGGCCAGCGGATGCTTCGTTGTGTGCTTTTTCGGTACGAGATTAGTTCCACCAGTTTTTGTTGATCTGCGTAGCTCGATCGGCCTGAGATTAAAATCCTTTTGTGCAGAGGGGTATTGTTGGACGCGAACAGGCGAGCGGCAAGCGTCGAGGATGAGAGCGCGGTACCTGAAAGCAGTGATGAGGCAGGACATCGAGTACTTCGACCTCAACGCCGGCTCCGGCTCCGAGGTCATAACCAGCGTCTCCAGCGACAGCCTCGTCATTCAAGATTGCC
The DNA here is from genome assembly GCA_027563935.2 of Costus lasius. Taxonomy (NCBI): domain Eukaryota; kingdom Viridiplantae; phylum Streptophyta; class Magnoliopsida; order Zingiberales; family Costaceae; genus Costus; species Costus lasius. The sequence goes on from CM050454.1 coordinate 102,157,182, forward strand.
TCAGCGAGAAGGTCGCATGAATATATATTTTGCCGGCTTCCTAAAATTTCTCGGCCTGAGCTGACATAGTGGTGTTTCAGGTGCCCAATTTCGTCATGAACGCGTCCACCTTCCTCGGCAGCTACGTGACAGCGTTCTTCATGATGTGGCGGCTGGCGCTGGTGGCCTTCCCCACCGTGGTGCTCCTCATCATCCCGGGCCTCATGTACGGGCGGATGCTCATCAGCCTCGCGCGGAAGATCCGGGAGGAGTACAACAAGGCCGGCACCGTGGCGGAGCAGGCTGTGTCCTCCGTCCGCACCGTCTACTCCTTCGCGGCGGAGGCCAGCACCATGGCCAAGTTCTCCGCCGCGCTAGACCGCTCGGTCAAGCTCGGCCTCAAGCAGGGCCTCGCTAAGGGCCTCGCCATCGGGAGCAACGCCGTCACCTTCGCCATCTGGTCTTTCATGGTTTGGTACGGCAGTCGCCTCGTCATGTACCACGACGCCAAGGGCGGCACCGTCTTCGCCGTCGGAGCCTCCATCATCATCGGCGGCCTGTAACTGCCCTACCCCCCCTTCTCTAACTCTTTCCGCTCCCGTGCGCGGATTATGTTTGATGAATTGTTCCTTGAAATTTCGTACAGATCGCTAGGGTCGGGTCTTTCCAACGTGAAATACTTATCGGAGGCGAGCTCCGCCGGGGAGCGCATAATGGAGGTGATCAGGCGCGTGCCCAAGATCGACGCAGACAGCGACGAGGGCGAGGCTTTGGAGAGCTTTTCTGGGCACGTGGAGTTCAGAAGGATTGAGTTCGCTTATCCATCCCGGCCGGAGAGCTCGATATTGAGGGGTTTTAATCTGGAGGTGCCGGCAGGGCGGACAGTGGCGCTGGTGGGAGGCAGCGGCTCCGGGAAGTCGACAGTGATCGCGCTGTTAGAGCGGTTCTACAACCCGCTTGCAGGGGAGATTTTGCTTGATGGGGTGGACATCAGGAGGCTGAAGCTCAGGTGGTTGAGGGCGCAGATGGGGCTGGTCAGCCAGGAGCCTGCTCTGTTCGCCACCTCCATTAAGGACAACATACTCTTTGGGAAGGAGGACGCGACCACGGAGGAGGTCGTGGCCGCCGCCAAGGCAGCCAATGCCCACAACTTCATCTCTCAGCTCCCTCAGGGATATGACACTCAGGTAAACCTAATTTAAAATTTTACCTTTCAGTTGCTTCTAATCAATTCTTCTATTCCCCTGATTCTGATCCTGGATCGGAAACCATTAATGTCAGACCGTGGTATTTCGAGTACTGAAAATCATATACTTTTCAGCATAAATTAACCTCAGAATAAGTGAACCACTAAAAAAAGAGCATCTTGGCGTTGACTTCTTTCAATCTTCTCTTCTTTAAATTAATAGGTAGCTGTTAGTTTTGTATATCGTCTCTGTTCTTCTATCTAGCTCGTGAACACTTTAATAGCAGTAGTGGATTTGAAGTCAACGGAGGATATATAAACAACCATCATGATCTTTTCCAAAAATAAAAGTTTTTAATTATTTCCAATATGTAACCAAATCACGAGTCACTGCAGGTGGGAGAAAGAGGGGTGCAGATGTCTGGAGGGCAGAAGCAACGGATAGCCATCGCTCGGGCGGTGCTCAAGTCACCCAAAATCCTCCTCCTCGACGAGGCCACCAGCGCACTCGACTCGGAGTCGGAGCGGGTCGTCCAAGAAGCCCTCGACCTGGCCTCCGTCGGCCGCACCACTATGGTGATCGCCCACCGCCTCTCCACCATCAGAAACGCCGACGCAATCGCGGTAGTGCAAGAGGGTCAAGTCATGGAGATGGGATCACACGACGAGCTGATTCGCAACGAGGACGGCCTCTACTCGTCGCTGGTCCGGCTGCAGCAGACGGCGAGAGCTGGAGAAGCGGAAGCGGCCGCGGGTTCAATCTCGCCGCACAAATCGGTGCAGGTCGGCAGCGGCAGCAGCACGAGTCGTAGGCTCTCCGCCGCAAGCAGGATCAGCTCGTTCGAAGGCAGCGACGGCCGCGGCGGCGACGGGGAGGAGGAGGAGGAGGCCGCTCAGCAGGCGAGGCCACCGGTACCGTCGTTCCGGCGTTTGCTGATGATGAACGCGCCTGAGTGGAGGCAGGCGCTGCTGGGGAGCGTCAGCGCGATGCTGTTCGGGGCGATACAGCCGCTGTACGCCTTCGCCATGGGTAGCATGGTGTCCGTGTTCTTCTTGACGGACCATGAGGAGATCAAGTCGAAGACGAGGACCTATGCGTTCATCTTCGTGGCGCTCGCGGTGTTCTCCTTCATCATCAACATCGGACAGCACTACAACTTCGGCGCCATGGGGGAGTATCTGACGAGGCGGGTGAGGGAGCGGATGCTCTCCAAGATCCTTACTTTTGAGGTGGGCTGGTTCGACGAGGACGAGAACTCAACGGGTGCCATCTGCGCTCGGCTCGCCAACGACGCTAATGTCGTACGTCTCGTTGACTTTGAGCCAAATTAATAATTCTCCCCTAATCTTTTAATCCATCACTTTCATGATTCAACTCTTTATATTAAGATTCGAGAGTTGACCAATGTTCAATGTCAACTTGACCACTATTATTGGCCTGACTACTGTTAAAAAAATGCAGGTAAGATCTTTGGTGGGTGATCGTATGGCCTTGATAATTCAAACAGCCTCGGCGGTGGCCATCGCGTGGACAATGGGGCTGGTGATTGCGTGGAGGCTCGCCATCGTCATGATCGCCGTGCAGCCCCTCATCATCGTCTGCTTCTACGCCCGCCGTGTCCTCCTCAAGCGCCTCTCCGCCAAGGCCATGAAGTCCCAGTCGGCGAGCAGCAAGCTCGCTGCCGAGGCCGTCGCCAACCTCCGCACCATCGCGGCCTTCTCCTCCCAGTCCCGCATCCTCCTCATGTTCGATGCCGCCCAGCAGGGCCCCCGCCGAGAGAGCGTCCGCCAGTCATGGTTTGCCGGCGTCGGCCTGGCCCTCTCCCAGAGCCTCATGATCTGCACCTGGGCCCTCGACTTTTGGTACGGTGGCCGCCTCATTTCCGACGGTTACATCTCCGCCAAGGCTCTCTTCCAAACCTTCATGATCATCGTCAGTACTGGCCGTGTCATCGCCGATGCCGGCAGCATGACCACCGACCTCGCCAAGGGTGCCGACGCTGTCGCCTCCGTCTTTACTGTGCTCGATCGCGTCACCCGCATCGAGCCCGACGATCCGGAAGGCCGCCGCCCTGAGAAGGTCAACGGAGAGATCGAGATCCGCGGCGTCGAGTTCGCCTATCCGGCGCGTCCCGACGCGCTCGTCCTAAGGGGGTTCACGCTGGCCATTGTGGCGGGCAAGTCGACGGCGCTCGTGGGGCAGAGCGGTTCGGGCAAGTCAACCATCATCGGCCTCATTGAGCGGTTCTACGATCCCATTAGAGGAACAGTCAAAATTGACGGGAAGGACGTCAAGTCCTACAATCTCCGATCACTTAGGCGGCACATCGGGCTGGTGGGACAAGAGCCGGTGCTGTTCGCTGGTACGATTCGGGAAAACATCGCGTACGGCATCGAGGGGCCGACGGAGGCCGAGGTGGAGGCGGCGGCGCGCGCGGCGAACGCACACGACTTCGTGAGCGGGCTCAAGGACGGCTACGAGACGTACTGCGGCGAGCGCGGAGTGCAGCTCTCGGGCGGGCAGAAGCAGCGGATCGCGATCGCGCGGGCGATCCTGAAGAACCCAGCGGTCCTCCTGCTGGACGAGGCGACGAGCGCGCTCGACGGGCGGGCGGAGATGGCTGTGCAGGCGGCGCTGGAGAGGGTGATGGTGGGGCGGACAAGCGTGGTGGTAGCGCACCGGCTGAGCACGATAAGGAACTGCGACCTCATTGCGGTGCTCGACAAGGGGGTGGTGGTGGAGAAGGGGACGCACGAGGCGCTGCTCGCCAAGGGAGCGAAAGGCGCGTACTACTCCTTGGTTAGCCTTCAACAAGGCGACAAAACCTCTACAATCTCTTCCGCATCAAATTAATTCGAACTTCCTTAAAAAAAAACTTTTAAAAAAATGTTTTTCTCCAGAACTTTTCGATCTTTCTGTGTGTTATAATATATCACGCATATGATGATTATTGTAGCCTGTAAATTATTAGCGAAACATTTTATTCTCAAATTATTAGTCTGTAAATTATAAATTAATTTATTTAAAATTTTTAGAAAACGAGTTTTTCTTCAAATTCTATCCAGAATTGGGCGTTTGCTCGTATGAGAAAAAAGCTATCGAGAATGACAAGAAAATGCATCTCATAGTACTCAGGATTTCTTGCTCTCTGAAAAATTGGACATCACTTTCAGGTAACACCAATTGTAGGCAAAGATTTACTTTACAAAATCTGTATGCTTAACATAATCTTTACATGTATTAACAAAATTTAACTCACAAAATGTTAAAGCCTGAACAAGTAGTTTGAACTGGACAAATAACGAAAACTAAATCCAAAATACAGAGTGAAGTAGGCCTTAAGAGATGCCAATTGTCTTCCCCAAAAGCCACAAGAAGAGAGCAGTTTCAAGCATGAATATGTTGTGAAGCCAAGCTCTATCCACCGTGAATCCAAATATTGTAATCGCTGCACCATTGTTCTCCAAATATGTCACTGCAAGCCAAGATGAAATTGTGCCAAATTGAGCAGATCATGCTCGAACAATCAAAGCTGAAAATTTGTCAACTGTACCAAGCGCTTGTCTCTTTTGGAAGGAGATTGTGTGGGCGTGAGGATGGACGATCTTTGTGGCCTCCAGCTCATCCTCCTCGCTGCCTTCTTCTTCATCGGAGTCGTTGTCGACGCTGTCGGCGGCGGCCAAAGGGAATTCAATATCAGCCTTGGAAATGGCGTCGGATGGTGTCTCGGGATCGATGGCAAAAGACTCGATGGTGGCGCAGACGTGCCACTTTGAGGCGTGGCTCGTGAGCGCCTGAGCCTTGTGGGTGATCTTGGCCGCGCTGCGCAGGCACACGAGCAGCCCGGTGACAAGAACAATTGAGCAGAGCTGCGAGTAGCATTCATCTAATTAACAGGAAGGAAGAACAGGAACGCTTTTTGTTCAGCAAGGTCAACTTACAGCGAGCTCGCCGGTGTTGAAGATATTGTCATCTGAGTGTGGCCGTGTGGTGACCAATACGGCGGCGAACTGGCTCGCCGTCACTAGTAGCAATCCCAATAGGATAAACCCCCGGAACCGGTGGCTGATGACCTTGAGCTGCCGCCTTAACCGGAGGTGCTCCTTCAGCACCGCCACCACGTCCGTCTCCTCCCGGAACACCGCGGCGAACTCCTGCAGCCGCAGGATGCCGAGGTGGCAAATCGACCGGAACATCGCGCACACCACTAAGAAGCTCGCGACGCGGTAGGCCCACGAAGCCAGCTCCAGCGCGCACGCGGCGCCGGCGGCGGCCGCCGGGATCGGTTTGTCGCTGAAGGCGTACCAGCAAATCTTGTACGCCACCTCGGCTGCGAAGCAGGGGGAGACGAAGAGGGCGAGGAGGTGAAAGGATCGGCCGAGCTGGGCTGCGTAGGCCGCGCGCACGCGGGATCTCGTGCCTGCAAGCTTGTCGAAGAAGAGGAAGCGGCGGAGGCCGTAGCGGCGGGTGGCGGCGGCGAGCGCGAGGAAGGAGAGGGCGGAGGCCGCGGTGAGGGAGGTCTGGGCGACGAGGTCATAGGGGAGATGAGCAGGGCGGGGGGAGATCGCGAAGCTGGACGCGGCAGGGATGGCCACGGCGAGGACGAAGAAGGCCGCCCACGACAGCGCGGCCAGTCCGGCGGTCGATTGGTCGAGGCACAGCCATCGGAGGCAAGACTCAATGCGGTAGAGCTCGTCGTCCGCGCAGTTTGGGCGCGATTTCACCGCCGGCAGGAGCGGCGCTGCCTCGCTCCTCATTGTTTGTTCGATGTGTTCGACGAATTGATCTGAGAATTGTAACCCGGCACTCCAATTGAAATGTCGACGACTGCGCAAATCGAGTTGCTCGGTCGGTTGTTCCGCTCATTGCAATCGGGAAAGCTGATAAAGAGTCGAAAAGTTTGCGGGACTGTTGGCCTGTGTGGCACAGCGCAGGCGGAGCTGTGCATTAAAGAAACGAAAAGTTTGTGGAAGGGAAAGTTTTGACTTTTGAGCACGAATCGTGTTGCTGACGGACTATTGATTCTTACGAGTCGAGACTCGAGAGTGCCACCTGCAGAGGGCGCCACAGATCGTGATGTTTTTGGTGTCGCAACCCGTGTTTGTTAATTGCGGGTTTACGGCGACGACACGGAAACTCCAACAGGGGAGGCGCTAATTTAGTAATTTATGTAGTGATTTAACAAATATTAAACATAAAACATTAAATATTAAATACAAAAAGAAAAGAAAAAGAAGGTCAATGGTCGGGTGGCATTTGGAGAGCTGCGATGCTGTTTCGCCTCTGTCAGTCAATCCGTCAACAATGCTCAATGATTTGGCTGCCTGTTCAACTTACTAGAGAGGGCTGTTGAATCAATTCAATTTGAACTGCAATTCATAATTTTTTTTAAACTAAACTGAAATTAGAGCTTCTGTAAAGTCAATTATGACAGAATCAAATGGACAAGGAATTGGCATAGAATGTCAACTTGTTCACGAAATATTATAAAGATCGATATACATCCGAATAGTAGGCAATTGAAGTCGAAAAGTCGATCAGCCCTTTTTGTTTTGTTGTTCTTGCTTGTTCTTTGATTGATTTCTCTGTTTCCTTTCTTTGCATTTGCTTACACTTGAGCACATTTACTGTCACTGCACATTCATCTTCTTGATATGATGCAAATTTATGCCCTGAAATTAACTATCTCATAATGATTAGGATCACTAGATGTTCTACTTTGTTTCAGCTTTTGCACGAGTGAAGTAAATTCATAAATGCGCTGTATCAGAGCACAAATTTGAAACCCTAATCGCCATGCCCCAATCTCTTGTTTGTGCCGTCCCGCTTTCGATTACCTGAGAAGAGGCAAGCATCGCTACTGTTCCGGAGCATCTTCCACGCTGCCGGCCGTCACCATCCCTGTCAGCGATCGATTTCTCCTCCGCAAGCCACCTACTTCTGCTACTCCAAATTCCCGCCGCTGACCCATGATCCCTTCCCACAGTGCCGTCTTCCTTCCAACGATCAGGTCATTGCCAATTCTACGACGTCCGTGTCGTCCAGCCACGTCAGCGTAACCACAGTTGGCCCACTCTGCCCTCCACAGCCCGATTTCGCCTCGCCGACACCATCGCCCTCTCCTGAAATTCCCCTACCTCACCGCACCAATTTCTCCCTCATCCACCGCCTCATCCCCGTCCACGATTCCATCCACGGCTCCAAGCTCCTCTGCTCTCTCCTCCCTCTATTCCCGTCTCCTCCTCAAATCCTTTCACAGCCGTCAACCCCTTTTCATCATCAGTTGTCGTCGGCGACACCCCCGTCTCGCCCTTCCGCATCGCCGTCACCCGTATCGCCCAGCCTTCGGATTTCAATACCAGTTCAACGTCGCCTCGCCTAGCCACCTCCCCAACCAATGCGTTGACATCCTCACCGCTCGCGAAGAAGACGGATCCACTGATCCAGCATCGCTGAATCTCTTGCCACGCCTCGCCGCCGTTCTGCCTTCGTCCGTCCGTCACTTCCACTGATCGGAGGCGCTTGCCTCCGGATTCCAGCGCCGTCGGTGTAATCGTCTGACTCCACCTATGCCGTCGCCAGCAACTGCTCGCACCGATGCCATCCCCGATCGACGCTGCTACCAGATCAAATTAGGGCTTAACAGTTCAATTCTTCACTCCGGGCCGGTTCACACTTCTCTCCGCCCAATCCAGGTGATGCAGACGCAAAGGGGCTCATGAACACACTTGAGGGCGGCCTAATCCCTCCAAAAGATATTTGGGGAGATTCCCCAGGACCCCAGAAATTTTCTCTGAAATTTTCACCTCAGTTAGAGCTCCCCAGACCCCGACACGGCCAGGCCGTGCGCCCTGTCACGGCCGTGACACGATCGCCCAAAGACGCAAACACCGAACACGGCCGTGCTTCTGGTCACGGGCAGGCCGTGCTCGACTCTGTGGATTTCGACAACGCCAAGCACGGGCAGGCCGTGCTCAACTCTGTGGATTTCGACAACGCCAAGCACGAGCGTGATCCCAAGCATGGGCAGGTCGTGCTCGATTCTGTGGATCGCGTCGACTCTGAACACGGCTGTGCTCACTATCACGGCCAGGCCGTGTTCGACCCTAAAGTCACTTTGCAGCCCAGACGACCCCACTTCGATGTGCACCGCCCCCCCTACCATGTTGCTTCACCCCATGACGACCCAAAGGAGCCCAACAAGGTGGAAATCCGGCGATCCCAACGCCAAAGTAAGCCCCCGGACCGTTTCTTGGGCATCATTAGCCCTCTTTCCATCCATACCGAAGTGGCGCAGCCCAAGAGCACTACGAGCCGACCCCCTGAAGATTCAACCCCAAGTGAGTCGTGTAATCTGATTAACAACACGGCCCAAGAACGAGCCGCGACGGTGGTGACCCAGCTCACAACATTGAAGTTCTGCTGTTTTGTTGTCGTATGCTCGGAGCGCGTCTAAACCGCCCCCGTACAAGGACGCAGAATCATGCGACCAGCTTCGGAGAATATTGGGTAGTTGTTATTCCTTGTCTTGTAGTTGCAGCTTGACCACTTTTGTGGCCTGCAAGAGTTGGTAGGTAGTTAGAGTTGAGTGTCTCTTGTGTATTTTGTTTGTTCCCTCCCCTCTTATTCTATAAAAGAGGAAGTAGGGCAAAGTGTTAAGTAGTTCTCTTTGGTGTTTGAGAGATCTCCTGGTGAGCTGAGAGTCGCCAGCAGTTGTGAAGACAAGCCGGAGTCTTGCCTTCGTTGTGTTCGGGTCGAAGACGTCTCTTCGATTCCAAGTTGTCCTGCTTTCGGTTTAAAGTAAATCCCACCTTTCCGGTGGGTCAAGTTCGCCTGTTTGTCATTCTCTTGCACGTTTCTTTGTTGCGATTTTTCTCCTTTCTCCTTCACCCACGGCTGTCCGTCCATCGGAGGCATGACATCTCTTGTCTTGGTTTGTTTCAGCTGCGTAGGCGTGCGAGCTGAACCCCGCACAACCGCAATCCCCCAACGCAGGCTAAGCTTAAAACGCGCTAAGAGAGCTGCAGGAATTCGCTAAATTTGCTACGAGGTTAGTGCGCTATATTATTTAGTTGGGTGCCGTTCTCTTCATTCGCATTCGTGTTGCCCTAATTGAACTCGTCGCTATCTTCGTCGTGTTTTCTACCGGCTTCCCTGCACCTTTTTGACACGTTTTCTCTTCTCTCGTCTCACGACCTCTTCCGTTTTATCAAGCATTGTGTAAAATCCTAGAGTACGACTTAAAAATCTCCACACCTATTAGTTGCTACATCACCAGGCCTACGCGCCAGGCCCAAACTTCTTGGGTAAATAAGTCTGTTTATTATTTAATGGTGCACATGTTTCCATCAAATCTCATTTGATTGTAAGGTGTTATCAATAATCCAAAAGTCTGATTCTTAGCAAATCAAAATTGATCTTTCAAGATCCAATCTCTAATCATCCATCACATAATATCAGCCTCTCTTTCAATCTATTCTTGGCACATGCATTCATTTTCAATGCGTTAATGACTATGCATATTTCAAGCTACCTTTAAGGTACCAAATCTATATGACGGGGAGCATTAACGATATATTTTAAGGATGTCTTTGACTTAAAATAGATCGTTAATTGCCACTCACCTGTTTCAGTGTAGGCACCTTTGCTCACGGGTTATCTTCTTATTTCAGTCCTGCTCAATTGCTTTTTTTTTGTCATTATCATATCTTTAGTCTATTGTTTTCATTATTTTTATGAAAAAAAAATCCAATCTTAGCCTGGGGCAAACCTAACTTTAGCTTGAGCAAATGTTAGAATTGAAATTCAATCTCAACTTTTTGATCTCAGACAGAAGAGTACAGTTGGAAAATGGATCTTAATTTAGTAAACTAGTTCAAATTCATGCAGGCACGATGATCAGTCGGCATAAAAGATAAAGACGACCACCCTGGCCATTTCTCATCTTCTTGCTTTAAATGGATGCAGCCACGATAGGTATGTTCTCGATGATTCATAGATTTTATCCGACGGTAACCCTAGAGATCAGCTCCCTTAGTTCTAACTAATATGGTGGTCATTTAATGGTGCAATAAATGCATTGAATGAACTAGATTTACATTTGTGCACCACTCTGTAGAACACCATTAATTTTCCAGTTCATGTATAGTATTTGTATTAAGCAATCAAGAGTTATCCGTACACAGCCATGAATATATGATACACCAAAAGGCGAATTATACATGTACACAATTAAATAAATATCTGTATTTATAGAAATTCATTAATTCATATAAATTCCGCCAAACTCGTCCTCAGCGTCGTCTCCGCCATGAGGCGATTGATCTTCTCGGTGGGGTGGAATGCGTCCCAGAATATGTACTTGTCTGCATCCTCGCATGTGAAGGGGCTCCACTGGTCGCACAGGAACCCCATCTCGAACCGCCCTGTCGCGCAGCACCCCGCGTCCACGTTCTCGATCCCTGGTCCCAATTCATCAATCGGAGATGGAGAGAGATTGAAGATTGAAGGGGTTGAACGTACCGTAGGAGGGGGGATCGGCGATGATTCTGAGGAGGCCGTCGTAGACGGCCGCATATCTCAGCTTCAGCCCCGGCAGCGTGGCACATAGCCTCGCGATCAAGGCCTGCAGCTTCACGTTGAAGTCACGGGCCACCTTGTTGTACTCCTCCATGCAGCCACCGCCGTTGAGCGCGTTGGTCGTCCGCTCCAGCGGCACGCAGCCGATGGCGCCGAGCCCGGTGAAGGAGATCTTCCGCGCGCCCTCCCGGTAGATGGCGGTCAGGAACTCGGACGCGCGGTCCATCAGGAAGTCCTCGAATTCGTCCACCGTGAACTGCTGGAACCGCCCCGTCACCAGCAGGAAGTAGTTCTCCAGGAAGTCGTTCGTCCCGATGCTAACGATGTAGATCGCCTCCGCCACGATGCGCCTCGCCTCCGCCTTCCCCGCGTATCTTCTCAGCCTTCGCTTGTACTCCTTGAAGTACTCCACCTCCTTCCACAGCGGAATCACCGACTTGATTCATCAAAAAGAAATTTTAGTCAAATGCCTTCTTAATTATACTTATATCCTGGAAATTAGTCAACTACATAAATTAAAACGAGAAAATTTTCCTAGAAGGTTAGGCGAATGCAGCTGGCAGAGGATTGCACAGCGTGCCACCATTAAATGCGACCTCATGCTAACTCAAGGAGCTCGGTGGTTTACTTCCATTAACTCTCAGCACCTAAAATTTTTTTCCCCGACCGACGGCTTTGACGCCGGATTACTAACATGAAATCGTTTAGAATGATTCTTACGGGTAATAAGCAATTATGCATGCAATATTCATTCGCTGAAAACAATATATTAGAACTTGGCCTTTTGATTCTTATAATGATTTGTTACTCACCAGTACATCGGAGGTGGCGTTATCGAGGCCGGTGCCGGCGGAGGCGAAGCAGACCCCCTTGGCGAAGTCCTCGATGCTGTACTCCGGGTCGAGGTACGCCGGTACCAGCGGCGGAAGGCCGAGTGCCTCCGAGATGAAGTCGGTGGCGAGACGCCCGTTGCAGAAACGGCCGGTGGGGCGGCCGCCGAGGAGGTCGCGGCCGTAAGGGCGGAAGTCGCTCCGGAGCACCGTGTCGATCTGGTTGTTGTTGCCGGAGTCGACGGTGGAGTCGCCGAAGACGATGACGGCGGGGACGCGGGCGGTTGCGGCGGCGAGAGATGGGACGAGGCAGAGAAGGAGGAGGGGGAAGAAGAGAATGGGCGCCGCCATCGCAATTGGCATGGCCCTCCGGATGCGAAGGGGACGGAGAATATTTGTGAGTGCGAGTGAGTTAGTGAGGAGAGGAGAGACTTCACTATTTTTATCACTATTTTTATTTTTAATAATATTTTAGGAGCTTTACTAAAAAATAGTTTAAAATATTTTAATTAAAATATTAATACCTATAACTGCAAAGCTCCTCCTGTCAAGACGCTGGCCCCGGCACGGCATGTGAGATTGTCCTATTTTAGGCAATTTTGCTACCCTGATTCCTGCAATTTAAGAATTTAAAGTAAAATATCATGAGCCGCTAAGTTAGATGAACAAATTTCTTGTTATGAAAACAAATTATATTTAGATAATAAATATATTTATTTTTTAATGAATTTAGATTTTTTTTTTTTTAAAGAGCATACATAGTGTTTGCCTCCCTCCCGTTCTCGGTCACCGGCAGCCAGGCCGACCCCTCCGTCGCGAGCGAGACGGGGTCGTCGATCCCGCACTCCGCCGCGCGAATGCCCCTTTCTTCAGATCCGGCTCCAAGATCCAGATCCTGGTGGACGAAGCCGAGTCGGAGGAGGCGCAAGCCGCGCAACTGAGGCGGTTTCAGCGGGCGGTGGTGAAGCGACGAAGATTCGTTGCTTGGATCGCTAGAGGAGATCGCCGGGGTGATTTGCTTCATTTCTTCCTTGCTTATCTGTTCGGTGTTTCATTGGGTATGGTGAATTTGCTTGGATCTACAAGGATTATGTATAGAAGGAGAAATCTCGACATTCATGGCTCGTCTTTCCCTATGATTTAAGGCGATCGAATTCCATATCTTGTAAAATTGAATCCCTAAATGATTTGCGACAAGCGGCTGCTCTCATGATATGTAGTCTTTATCCCTAAGATGAGTTGTCATTCACTTGTTGAAATATACTCGACTGGAATCTGAGTAATCGTTAAGTATCCCAGGATGAGAGTTGCCTATTGTTAGGGCCCGGTTCGACCGGTGCGGCCCAAACCCACGGACCCAGCCCAGCCCAGCCCACACGGCAACGCACAAACTCCTCGGTCAACTGGAGGCGTTGACCGGGAGTTCGCCACATCAGCGTACGCGAACGAGGACGCGACTGCGTCGTCCCCGTTTCGCTCGGACGCGTGTGGGAGTTCAGACGCCGCGAGACGCGGACGCGCGAGAGGATAGGGCGGCGGACGCCCTAAGAGGAGAAGGAAGCGGCGGCTTCCCCTGTTAAAAAGGGAGATCACCATCTTCGATGGAGGAACGGAGCTTTGAGCAACGAGAGGGCGACTGAGAGTTTGTAGCCGGCGTCTGAGGAGACGTCCGGCGAGGGAGGGACAGAGGGAACTACCGACAGGGGTCGACGTGAGTTTTGTAGCTTCTTAAAGTTAATAAAAACTCATTTCTCCACTTCTCTCTGTTCCGCGTGTGTCCTCCCCTGTTTCTAGAGCTCGGCGGCGGCCATCCTCGCCGTCTCCGGTGACGACAGCTCCGAACGGCGGGGTAACTGAAGGAGGAGGACCAAGGACCGGCGGCGCGTCCCCCTTTCCAGCCAACTTCAGGGTGCGGCGGCACTCGACAGCGGCAGCGGCGCGGGCGGCGTCGCGAAGGCGAAGCCGAGGACGAAGACGAGAAAGTTTTCGAACTCGGGCGACGTTCGAAACGAGGCAAGTCAACCAAAGCAGTGGTCAACGACGGGAAATCGCGATTCGGCGACGAAATCGAATTCGGATTTCGAATTCGAGCGGCTGACGCAAGCGGACGTCAGCACAGCGGAAATTTTACGCGCAGCGGAGGGAACTTTGGTGGCTGACGTCGGCACGACGTCGGCATCCGAAGATTGGAATTCGGCTAACGGCGTTGACTGGTCAAAATCGTTGACCAGTGAGGTATTTTGGAATTTAGGGTTTTCCGATCGGATTTCTCCAAATTAGGGTTAGGGTTTCTGAGCGACCTTGTAATTTGGGAAAAAAATTATCCGGGGAGATTAGGGTTTCTAATTTCGGGTCGGAAACCCTAGGGAGAGTTACGTTCTGGTATTCCGCCGGACGGCTCTAGAAAGCGGATAAGCGCTAATTCTAGACCGATCCGACCGGGGCGTGACACCTATGGTTATCTTCTGAGATTGCTGGTATTTGTTACCGATAAGCTATGCCTGCCATTTTCTGTTTCTTTTCCTCTTTGTTAGTAATAACAGTAAATGTATTGCATTTTTCTGAATTAGTTACATCACAGGTTTCAATCACTTGCAACAACTAATACAAAACAAATCCGAATATGTGAAACTTCTTAAATTTAGATTCAGTTCTTGAGGACTGACTTGATCTTTTTGTTTGCGCATAATTTTATAATATCTTTTTTATAAAATATATCATGATGCAAGAGAAAAAAACATGATTTCGAATTCCAGTATCTAGATTTCTGAAATTGTCTATGTTTTTCATTCTTAAAACCATAAATAAAAGAGCATTTGGATTGTATTACCATGTTTTCAATTCATCACCTGTTTATGCATAATTGCTTGTTCTGAGCTTGCTGGTTTGGTAATCCTTTTGTTATCAATAGTACTAGCTAGTAACAAATTTGCCCTACCTTATATTCAGTAGCTACTTAAACCCGTGACTTTATGTCTAAGGGTCGTGGTAGAGACTATTATTACAATTTACAACTATTATGCCAATTTATTTTTTTCTCTTCTAGAAATCAAAGCTACTTCAACACATGAAATTATTTCTAAAGGTAGGCTATAGATTCAAATAGAGAATGAACAAAAGCGAACAAGTACAACCTCTTTAATCCATGTGCAGGTTACTGAGACTGCAAACAGTCAAACTGAACTGTTGGTTTTTTTCAGTTTGATTGACATTTTAGCTTCCATTACCTCTAATTCAGCAGTACTTCTATCACTGTTACTATTAGAGGTACTAACCTATCTAGATTTCAGGAAATAATTATATGTATTGCATGGCAGTTTGCTGTGATTTACCAATTGAATAACATTTTGCTTACCAACTCTGTTGTTCTTGCCGCTCGATTTTCATGCTTTGACTACTTGATCTTTCTCGTGCCTACCCTGCCACATAAATTTACTTGGCAGGATATTCTGCTGCGTCTAATTTATTTGATCATTTCTATGATGTTTCCCCACATGAAGTTTGGAAATTTGCTGAAGTTACATCGACAATATGTTACTATCGTTTTGATTTAAGCAGCTTGACTGACATATCCTCTAAAATCTTGAGCAGCAAGTCTTTTTTTGCTGGCACAAAAAAAAAATCTGTTAGCATATTTTAACCGCTAAGAAGTAGTTGTTGAGACTTCATTCTTCCTGATTATCCAACTCTGTCCTTTTCTATCTATCAATTTAGTTCTAGCTTTTCATAGCCTCGACAAGATATATTGATTAGTTTTTCATACATTCAGGTGATCAGGGCCATGATTCTTATCATCGCCAACAGGAGACAATGGCACTCCTAAGCAGGCCAGGGACGATGAAGATGACAACCGGCATCTGTCGGAGGCTGACCTAACTTATTGAATTTTGTTAACTTTCACTGGTTACTTCATTATTTTTAGAGTGAGCCACGGTTGCAACAGGCTGTAATACTTGACGTGCCGTCAGTAGCTTCTTCACGAAATAGACAATGGACAAAAAGATTTGCTTATTCATAACCATGTGTGTTCGAAGAATTTAAGGTGATACAGGTCTGCTTGCTGAGTTTACTATTTCGAAACCTTTGTCTTTATATTTTGCCAAGGCTTCTCGTACACTTTTTGTTCTTATAGCAAGATGTAGTGCGACTTCTGATTTTCATCTATTCTTTCAAAATGTTATTCGTGTTACTACGTTCAAGTTGTCATTTCCCCTGTTTACCGTTTTAGTATTTCTGCTTTAGCACTATGTCTACGTGAGGCTAATCAGTTTCAATTTTTTTGAAGCCTGCATCTTTGTTTGACTAGTTTTGTATTATTGTTGAATTTGGTTGATCGGAGAGTAATTCATTTGGTTTTGTTTCAATTGCTATGTTAATAGGTTGATGCTTTAAGCCACTGTACTTGTCCTATCAATATGTTGTAACTCACATGCGCAGCTTGTCTAAAGCGAACTTGAAAAGAGTTATAGCCTTTTGCAAATTTCTCTTGTTGAGAGCCTAAAGTTAGGCATGGGACCTCAAATGATGATAGAATTCCTTTAAACTTCTCTGGAGCCTTTCAAAGGCCAACAACTAACGCCATGAATTGAGTGCTTTTAGACACCTGGAGATCCACTTAATTAAACCTTACAGCAGCTTCCCTTTTCCTAAATGGAGCTGTCCTCTCCTGTCATCAGAAACTGACAAACCCCCTGCCCCAGCTGCCATGCATGGTTCAAACATGGAACATTCTACCACTTCATAGGCTAGTAGCTTTCTCTCTGAGCACAGCTTTTGTTATATATGCTGGAGACACACTCATCTTCTCCACCATTGCTGCCCAAACTGCACCACCTAAAAAGACCCAGGTCTTCAACTACCGCTGTGCTTTTAGTTGGCAGTGGGGGGTTCAAAGAATCTGTTTGAGCTATTGCCTTGTGTCTGGTTCTTCATATACACAAATTAATGGCTGTACTTGTTTACCATTAGTAAAACAATAAACTCCAGGAACAGCATTTCACATAATTCATTTGTACTTTCACATGGCACACACGGAATGATGATACGACTGAAAGATGAAAATTCCTTCGACAAAGAGGGCAGGCACTCGAATGGTTTCAGCAAAGCGACCCAAAAAAGCAACGGAATCCATGTCAGTTTATGGCACGTACGTGCAATCTTTAATAATGGCTGGTGGAAGAAGCAGGAATTGATCAGAGTTACTGGTTTCACGTTGGGCGTCGGACGCAGTCTTGCACAAGGTAAAAACTGACGAGCATCATAAGATGGAGACAGCGGTGTGCGTGCATGATTCCAATTAGCGCTTGCGTTCCTTTGCATGCATGGGGAAGTCCCAATAAAGGCTTCGACGTGAAAAGGGGAAAAAAGCTTAATTAAACCAGAGGTTTAATTGGTTAATTAAGGTGTGTTTGGGATTATTCTAGTGGCGTATGTTTGTTGGATAAAAGAGATTTTTTATTCATATTACACTAATTTTAAAATATCATTAATATTGTGTTTCCTTAGAGGGAAAGTAGGGTGGAAGGAAAAGAAAATTATTTCCTTCGTTTTCTTGGAAGGAAAGAAAAGAAATCGAAAACAAAGGTAGTTTTTTCTCGTTTTGCTTTTTGGAAAAAAGAAAAAAATAACTACCGCCTTGTTTCCTCTACTCGTTGGCGTCTGCTTCCTGCTTGCTACTTGCCTCTTGCCTTCTCCAGTGATCGTCGCTCGCCTGCTCCCACCCTACTTGTCGCCGTTCATCTCATGACTGCTCCTGCCCCCCATCGTTTGTCTTCTCTCAGCCTCGGTTGCCTACCTGCTTCCGTCTCATTGTCTGTCAATTTCTCTCTCCCCCTGCCCTTGCCGCTCGCTGGCTTCCCTATCCCCAGCGCTCGCTCCATTCTCCCCCGGCGCCCACCGCCCACTTCATTCCCACAAGCACGATCATGTAAATAGCCCGTGATTTGCTTTTTTTCCCTCTCTTCTTCTTTCTTTTTTTTTCTCTTTCCTTTCCTCTTATTTTACCTTCCCCACAAATAAAGAAACACAACCTAAGGAGTTAAGGATCATTTTATAATTCAATACAAATGTGATCATATAATATCTTTTTATATAATTTTATATTCGTAATACGAAATATTATACTTTATGAGTCTTTCTACTTATATGTTTCATGTCTTCCTATAATTTGTTAACAATTAAGCTTATTAAAAGGAACATGAAATTATTCTTAAATATGGAAAGAATCTTTAATGTTTGCAATAATCAATTGCTCAAAAGAACTAAATCTATACTCTTCTTCAAGCGATCATCGTTCATTAATATTTTTGTTCCTGAAGGTACTTTTTATTTTAAAAGGGTAAAAAGTCCTCCTGAATTGGATACAATTAAAGTATTTCTTTATTTTCACCAAAAAAACACATGCTTTACCACTTTTCACAATTAATTAGAATATTTTGATTTTCAACAAAATTATTTTAAAAATTGACTATTCTTTCAAAAGTATTGCATATTTAGTTATGCTTTGTATGTATTTTTTTATCTTATATGAAACATTTCTTTGGATTACTTTTGTTAAATATGTGAAATACTTGTTATGGAAAAAAAACATAACAATTGTGAAATATATTTTAAAATGTTGATAAAAAAGGAGTTTTTTTCGTTGAATAATTTTTTTGTATTGAAATTGTTTTATTTAATTTTAATATAATAGTGTGGAATATAAATATATATTGTATATAAAACATTTCCTATGAAAAATAAAAATGTAAATCTTTATTAAATCATAAGAATACAATTTCAACCCTATCCTAGGCAGGGTCATTGGATTCAATAAAAATAAGAATTTTAAATTTTGGCTTTAAGATTCTCACTTATATCGAATTCTATAGCCCTAACAATATGGCCCTATCTAAGATGCCTAAGTAAAGTCATTACCAAGGAATTTTTATTCAATACTTAAGCCACTTTAATATACTTGATGTCCTACTTTTAATACCTCATTTTTAAAATGTGGATTAAAATAATTTAAAAACCTCCATAAATAAATCCATGCATTTGCCAACTTCTTCCCAGCCATATTAATGCCTAATTATTTAAAAATCATTAATATATTTATTTTGTTATTTTTAATATAATTAAAAATACAAATTAAGCATTGTGTATGAAACATATTTTAGAGCAAAGCACATAAGAAGCATTCAAATCGCCTCCTTAAAAATGTTACATAATTTTGCAATATTTTTTTTGGATTTTAAGTTTTTTTTTTTGAAGAATTCATGTAATTAAGTGTCACAAAACAATTTATGGAAGTAATTAAACCCAAACAACATTTGTGTGAAAATAATCAAACACAATTAAAAAAATCATTTGCAAAATAATGATCTTTTTCGTTTGTACAAGAATCCTAGAAACTACAAGGAACATCTCGAATGCGTGAATCTTTGACATTGATGTTTAAGTAATCAACATTTTTAGTCAAAGCTCACCATGCATGCATATTTAATCAACACAATGTCAACTCATAAATGGACATTCATCTAGGGAGCCCCCCTTTTAATCTATTTTTATTAAAAATATGTCCCTTAAAACATATATATCAAAAGTGCACTCCTTTCTTTTATATATACACACATATATATTCATTAATTACATTTCCCCTCTTATCAGATTTTGGTATAGATTAGCAAGAATGCTAATGTGCACCACAAATTAGGGGGAAAAAAAACGAGGATATTGAAGCAAATGGAAACGTATAGGGATACGGGGCGAAGAGAGGCGAAAGAGAAGGGGTTGTCCCCGTCGCCGGGGGTCACGGCAGAGCCACTTTAACGCCGCTGTCTCCGGCCAGCGGTGGAGTGGATTACTTTTATATACACAGCAAAATGTCATGAAGAAAGGAACACACACAGCGCCGGTGTTTAATTTGTACATATTTCCTGACCTTCTTTTCTGGGCACACACATACATCCTGCGCTCCTGCTCCCAACGCCCCTCCGATCAATTAACTATCACCATAAATTATTCTATAAATATTCTCCTCTCCGCAGGAACCAAACCCACATGCTCCTGTTTCCCTTCCTTCTCCTCCTCTCTCTCTCTCTTTTCTTTCTTCTTCATCTCCTAGAATTGTGTGTGCGCTTTTAGAGAGAGAGAGAGAGAGAGAGAGAGAGAGAGAGAATGTTGCAGGTGGGCATGCGGGAGAGGAGAGGCAGGTGCCTTGTTGAGTTTAGTTTATTGAAGCAGGCGGGCATGAGGCACAGCCTCCATCATTCCCCTCACCATGCATCGCCTCTTTAATCCATGCATGCACTCCTTGAAATCCCGAGAAGCTACCACCTTCCCCTTCCAATTACTTTCTTGTCCCTTTGCCCTAATCTCATCTCTCTCTCCTTATCTATCTATATATATCTATCCTTTTTTTTTTCTTCAATTGTCTTCTTCTGTGCTAGCTTCCTTCTTCTTCT